>JABFTP020000042.1:12205476-17205476 GCA_013387265.2 Cryptolaemus montrouzieri
CATATGCATTATAAGAATATTCTTTTGAATTGCTTGAAAATCACATTGATCACATTTAACATCTTTTAATCCAAGATGTACCATATTCACATGACGTTTTAGAATCTCCTTTTGAGTAGTTCCGTAATCACAATGATTACATTTATGATTTTTATTCCAAGATGGATACTATTTATATGACTTTTAAGATTACTTTTTCGAACTGTTTTATAAGCACAATGATTACATTCATGTTTACGAGGTGATGAATTACTGCAAATATTTGATTTGTTCTTCTTGTGTACCTTTTGCAAACTTATAATTTGAGCATCACAAGTTCCTTTCTGAATTGCAAAAGCATCTTTCATTATTTCCTCAGCCTCCACCAGAACTTCTGCACTGAAAAAATTGAAATCAAGAAGAATTTTTACCTCGATTATGAAAACTTTAGATTATAGTTATTGAATTTCTTGCCCAGCAACCTAGATCCTCCATTCAATTTCTCCTTGAGATATTAATTGCTAGTAAATGATATTTTGTATTATACAACTATTTTATATACAGTAAAACCCGATCAATACGATTTCTCGCATAAGGCGCCATTTTACTTGATACATGTTTCCATACATTTCTTAACGCTTAATACGTAATACCACACAGTTTGATTTACTTGTGTCGTGCATGCGCTCTGATTATCTTGTATTATGCATCATTTGTTTGTTACAAAATGCACAAGTTTCTGATGATAAATCATAAACAAAAATCAAATTTAGTTAGCTGCTGAGCTTCAGTTACTAATTTCTATGTTACGTACCATTTTAAAAAGAGAAGAAATCAAAGAAAAATTCAGATTGGGAGGTGTGCAGATGAAAAAAGAATAGGTGAGAAAGTTTGATGAATTAGAAAAGTTTTAGTGGAATGGCTTCAACAAGCACGAGCTTTAAAACTTCCCATAAGTGACCCCATAATATGCGAGAAAGCGCGTGAAATTGCTGAAAGCTTATAAATCACCGATTTTAACGCTTCAAATGGCGGGATTTATCGGTTTAAAAATCGCCACGGCATTGTGTACCGTCATATAATAATAATAATAATAATTATTGCAAGAACATTTTATCAAACATATGGTATTCAACTGGCAATAAACATTAACCATCCACAAAAGTGCTAGGTACTTGTTTGTGGCATAAAAAAAAATACTAAAACGAATAGTTAAATATACAATACAAATTAATATGTGTGTGCATGTACTCCCTTCGTGGCTAAATAAATTGAGAAGTTTATATGAAATTATTTCGATTGAAAAAGTGGTGAAAGAATAATCGTTCTTTTTTGTGTATCTAAGCTTTGATCTTGGTAGCAAAAGCCCTAAGTGATCTGACATCTCTTATCTCTACAGGTAGTAAGTTGTATGTTAGTGGTCCGAGCTAGGTGAAAGTTCTCGATCCAAGAGATTAATTCATCCGTGGAGCTGATATGTCGCCAAAGTTCCGATGATCTCTTTAATCCAGGTACACAGTGCTTATTCTTAAAGATATGCAACAAAAATGCACGAGCATAATATTGTCATCAGTGCCTTTGGGCTCTACTCCCACAATCATGCAGGCAGAAATACTTGCTGTAAACCTTTGCTGCCAGGAGAGACTACGAAGGAAACTCAAAGGTGCAAAGATTTACATTTTAACGGACAGTCACGCACTGATAAAAGCTCTAAACTCTTACAGTTATCGGAGCATCTCTGTCTGGGAATGCCGTCAATTCTTACAGCAACTTGCTGAGGGGAACAAAATTTTCCTGTGGTGGGTGCCTGGCCACGAAGGCATACAAGGAAATGAAGCCGCTGACGAACTGGCCAAATCAGCTGCTGGAATCCCACCCATCGGACCTGAACCGTTCTGCGGTCTAAGTAAGTCGCACAGACGACAGGAACTGGAACGATGGGAGGAATCTAGCAAAAAAGAATACTGGAGGAAAACTTCAGGCAAAAGGCAAGCGAAAAAGTTCATTGACTATTCGCCAAAGAAGAAAAAATAGCTTCTCGATCTCCGCCAAAGACATATACACTTCGGTAGCGACAAACTATAGCCGCACGAAGTAAAAGCGAAAGCTCCCAGGGAGATTCTTAATTTTGTAAGGTATTTAGACCTACAGGGAAATGAATAAGAAGGGTTACGAACAAAAGACCAATTTGGTCGCAGTTCGGAAAGGCTTGCAAAGCCAATCGACCCCCACGAATGTAATGTAATGTAATCTTTATTCTTAAAGATATGTAACAAAAATGCACGAGCATAATGTTGTGGAGCATCAAAAACATTTGCAAACTTATTAAGTTCTTCTGTAGGGAAAATATATGACTTGAAGATTATTTTCAGAATCCACTTCTGCATAACTTCCAACCTCTTATAATGACAGAGCTCCCCAGACCAATATGCCATACATTATATGTGGTTCTGCAATACCATAATATACTCGCTTCAGGTCTCTCTCCTGACACACATTTCTTAGGAATTTAAACTTGTCCAAAGTATATCTCAGTTTATTCACAATACTATCAACATGCATGTTCCACATTAAGTGATTATCGATAATAACACCCAAATATTTCTTTTTTATTGCTTCTCTTGGGAATTCAGTTCTGTTATGACATATTTTCAGGTGTGCATAGGGTGGTAAATTACTCTTATTACTGGAAAATGGCATATACTTCGTGTTTTCTTTATTCAATGTAAGCTTTCTATGTGCAAGGAATTCAACTATCTTGGGAAAACCTGACTGAGCTCTTTTTCGCAGTTCTTCCTATGTGGGGGCCTCGTAAAATATCACTTTATCGTCCGCAAAACTGATTATCTCTCCATCAATATCTAATTGAAAAAAATATCATTCATATACAGTAAAAATCACAACAGAGACAGTGTCTCAACAAGATGTTGATGCATGAATGGCAACACTTTCCGAATTGTTGCAAAATTACGAATGGCGAGACATTTTTAACGCAAATGAATTCGGTTTATTTTTTAAATTGATGCCAGATAATTCCTATGTTTTCAAGGGAGAAACTTGTCATGGTGGTAAAGCAAATAAAGAGAAACTGATTGTCCTGGCCTGTCCCAAGTCAGATGGGTCAGAAAAGTTACGTTTGCTAGTGGTAAGGCGAAAAATCCACGTTGTTTCAAAAAGCTAAGATCACTGCCTGTAACATATAATCCACAATCTCGAGCTTGGATGACCGGCATGCGTTTCATTGACTGGTTAGAAGATGATCAATTCCAGATCAAACGTAGACGCATAATTCTATTTATTGACAACTGCACCGCTCACCCTAAAGGTGTTGAACTAAAGAATATCAACCTTGTTTACTTACCTCCAAATGCGACATGCAAATTACAACTGATGGATCAAGGCATTTGAAAGGTCCTTAAACAAGGTTATAGGACGAGACTAATAAATCGCTATCTTCAAGAAATGAAAGACCCAGATAGCAAACGACCCTTGATTCTAAACAGAATTCAGAAATAACGGAGTTGACGTAGTGTTGGAAGAAGAATAACCCGTGATACTGCAGTTTTTCCCTGGATATTCTTCCATCGATGACAATGTGGCACCGTACGAAATTCAAACGATTGAAGATCTTATTGAGATTGTGAATAACACACAAAAAGAGGCCCTAAGAGATAATAATGAAGACGAAGATGAGTCAACTCCAATTTTCTCAAATATAATATTTTATAATAATAATTTTTCATTTTCGGAAATTATTGTGAACAAAATACAACATATAAATATGAAAAAGGAAAAGGAAAAAAAATTAATTCACTAACTGTTTCTAAGGAACAATTCAAATTCAACATTGTAACTAGTCAAACTCTGTATTCGCTTGGGCAGTTTATTAAACAGTTTGATGGCCATGTAATTAAAATGTTTTTCTCTGAGTGTTGATAAGTGCAGAGGATAGAAATAGAGTTCTATTCGTCTTGTGTTATTTTCATTTTGCAGGTCTTTAAAGTGGTGGTCATGCTGACGAATTAATAGTAGCAACCTATAAATATACACACCATAAACAGTTAGGATGTTGTTATTTCTGAAGACACCGCGACACGATTCTTTATATGTCATTCTGAGCATTAATCTAACTGCCCATTTTTGAGCAACAAATATACTGTCAACCTGAGATGATCCACCCCAGAAGATTATCCCATAGGATAGAATGGAGTGGAAGTTGGCATAATAAATAAGTTTTCGTATACTCAGATCAACTTGATTTGATAAAACCTTTAGCGTATAATAGAGTTCAGTCGCTTCTTCAGTTGTTCAATATGAAGGCCCCATTTTAAGTACCTGTCAATGGTAACACCAAGGAACTTTACTGAAGAGCCCACCTTCAAATCACTACCACTATGTGTCAGTGCACTGGAAGGTTGCATCTTGGACTTAGTTGTGCTAAAGTAAATGCACTCAGTTTTTTGCATATTAAGAAGAAGGCTGCTCACACTACACCACTCACCAACTTCGTCCATAGTATTCTCAAATGCAGAGGCTGATGAGGGAACATCCACACATATCAGCAATACGTTGGTATCGTCCGCATACAAAACAGCTTTACTAGAATCATCTTTCAAAACTGATAGAAAATCATTGATATAAATTATGAACACCCCAGTATACTGCCCTGGGGCACCCCCATTGTTATTTCCTCCTCACTCGACAAATATGACTCACCACTCAAAGTTACCTTCCACCGAGATAGCTCTAAATCAACTTTAACTGGCTGTCTCTAACCCCACACATCTCCATTCTCTGTAACAAAAGGCCAAGGTCCGCAGAGTCGAAAGCCTTCGAGAGGTCCAGAAACAAACCGACAGGAACCCCCTTCTCCAGATATAAAACAATAGCTTGAATCAATTCAAAAATTGTTGTGTCTGTACTTCTGTTCTTGACGAAACCATGCTGGCAATTTGAGAAAACATTAAACTTGTTGAAGAATTTAATTAGTCTGGTAGCCGGGACCTTTTCGAAAATCTTGAGAGGACAGAAGGCCTATTGGACGGTAATTTACCATCCTTCAGTATTTCCTTTTTTATGGAGGTATTGGTTCAGCTATCAGATGAATAGAATTCTTCAGAACACTCATTGGAATACTATCCCATCCAGTGAAATTTCCATTATGAAGAGATTTTCAGCTGCTATAACCTCAGCCTCCCCAATTTCAAAGATATAGATAGATTTCTGTAATCTTCTTATTTTTCTTTTATTATATTATCCTTCGGAAGGTTCTTCGCCAAATTAGGAACAGCACTTTTGAAAAACTTGTTGAAATCTTCAGCAAGCTTAGATGGGTTACTTTGTTTCATATTATCAGCTTTGGACTTATTCTGAGCTTTTGTTATTATGTTATTAAAATGGGAGGTCTTTGATGTTACTATAGCTGAATCATACTGTTTCTTCACTTTTTTATAAGCACCCATAAATTCTGGTCTTGCTCGTGAAATGATATACAGTTTATCAAGTTTGGATTTGATAGATTTGATCTGGGGTGTTGCCACAAACTTTTTGCCTTGATGACCTATTTTAACTTTTACAAGAGGAAAACTGGTATCAAAAATTCCTTTGATTGAAAATAATTCCACATCAGGTTAACCTCATGAGAATCACATGCCATAATATTATCCCAAGACTGTTCGGATAAACTCGTTAGAAACGCATCCATGTTTACTTTATTGAATCTTCTCGTTCAGACTTTCTCAACTTTTGTTGAGAGATTTATGTGATCAGAAAAAACAAAACTGAATGATTAGATATGCGAGCTTCCATAACAGTTGACGTACCTTCATGATTTGTGAGAACATTGTCGAGGCAGCTTCCCGAGACAGGGCGAGTAGGTTCCCAAACAGTAGCATTTATGTTGAACATTTCAAGCAGAGATATAAAATCCTGAGTGTCTTTAGTATTTTGGAGAATGTCGATGTTGAAGTCACCAGTTATAATTACTTTCGCCTTAGTCAGCAGACACTCTTGTAGGATGATTGTAAGGAGGAAAACCTCTACATCAGGCAGGAGGAGTTCCTGGTTTATATATGCATAAAATAATAATTTTACTTGATGTGTTTGGGATCATCTGAGCTGCTGAGCACTCAAAGACTTTAATGCCTAAGCATTATCAGCAGTTAATGATTTAAGGTGCTATATAGGTTCTTTGAATCAAATTGCAAAAGTTAAATTTTGCTGAAAATCTTGTAATTCATAATGCATCAAAATTTTTCTGTCAAATCAAAATAACGTAATTATAATTACACTATATATTCAACATTTAACAAATTAAAACATAATAAGTAATAGAGTACTATTTATTTTCCCTGTCCTGCTTAATACGCGTTTTTTGTTGGTTCCCTGTGAAATCGTCTTAAACGGGTTTTACTGTATGTATGCTTTTCTTTATTTAACAATAAATTAGACTGGTTACACTATATTTCCATTTCTGTTTTAGTATAAGGTAGATCATTAGAGTGTGGAGTTTAATTTTAGACAGATATGAAATAGAATACAAAATTCATATATTTAAATTTCATCAACTGAGAATGAATCGAACGGTCCTCTATTAATTCTTGAAGAGATCTACACCCAGTGTAGCCTCCTTTGGGCATAGTCAACAGCATCACACATGTTGTTACAAGAAGTTACCAATAAGCTGGTTTCATAATTAACAGCGATAATAGTAAAGGTGGTGGTAGTTGAAAAATATATCCTAGCCAACTTCCTACATAATTAAAATTTATAAATCAACAAATAAAGACAAATGTAGAGGGAATAATGTTGAAATTCCTGAATTTTCAGATTCTGCCAATTGTTTTTGATGCCCTATTAATTCATTCTTTACAAGTTTTCTTTAGCATATTAATTAAGGTATTCAGTTACTCAAAGAAGAGACGAACAAGAAAATTAACTTACATCGACCCTTCATGCCATTTTTACCATCAATAAGTTCACACACTATAGATTTACTATCTTCTTTAGATAATTCAGTTTCAGTTTCAGGAATATCTGTTCTATTTTCATCGCTATCAATTTTCACATCTTCGCAATATTCATCCCTGAAATTAAATTTTAATGATACAATTTCTTCAGTAGCAAGTATATCACACTTTATAGAAATTTCTTGATCTGAAATATTTTCTTCTAAAACAGTTTCTCTTTTACTGGGAAACATTCTTCATTCTGTCTTGGTTCAATCTTTGGTAAATCAAATTTATATGAATTATTTGTCTGTTTACAAATGCTTCTTTTACTGGACCTAAAAATTGTTATGTTATAGACCGATTCACACCTCTTTCTTCATTTCCTTTAGCTGAATAATGTATAACTAACACGACAAAATTGTTTTGCTCCCAGATCTTTACATCTGCTTCAATAAATTGGTTCACAAAACTTTTATCTTCTGGTTCCTCTAATTCGGAATTTTCTGCGGTATCCATGTTTGAAACCATTTCACAAAATATATTATATAATTTTACTTTTGCTGCAAACTATTAACAAATATGACTTGAAAAACAAACTTTTGATACATTAGAAATAACATAACCTATTCAATGATATAAGAATCATAGAACTGTATTGAAGTGTGTTTCGTCTATTAACAATGTGCTCGGGAACTTAGCACACTTATATAGTAGTCCTACTCAGCTTATAGTGGACTCCGAACCACTCTCCTAGACCGTGCAATAATAACTGCCACCACAAAGATTACAAGTTACTAGTCCTCGGAAGTTTATGCCGTCTGTTTAGGCGACTCTTTCCAAGTATCACTTTTATTATTCGAGGACAACATCCATAACTTTAACTCGGATTCGAACCAGCCACCTGGGCTTAGCATTTCCAAAGAATACGGTCGTACATAGAAGCCTTGAAGTCGCATTTTCTTGATGCCGGGATTTTCTAATAGGTACTCTGACCAACAGGTGGCGTGAAGATGAATATTCTTCGATATAATGCAACGATTCGTACAAACCGTAACAGTCGTCGTCAATGAAAACAATCATACTTTATCGATCATGTGTTTATTATTTTTTTAACTATTAAAGAGGTGATATTAGCTGCAAAAATTTTTGTTAGCTTGAGTTATTAATTGTATAACTAACACGACTTCCTTTTATATATATATATATATATATATATATATATATATTTCTCGTGCCTGTATATATATATATATATATATATATATATATATATATATATATATATATATATATATATATATATATATATATATATATATATATATATATATATATAAGCAGGCACGAGAACAATGTCGTGCCAGTTTCATTCGATACGACTGCTACTGTAATTTCTTTAGTCCTCTGGGAGTCCCCATATTTGTTAAATATAGCTCTGTGGTACTAAATGGTAATTGGTCGTTCCTATCATTATCTGGTCCACTTATAATCATGGTTGGGGAACGTCTACCATATTGACAATAGTTTTATTTCATATTTAGTTAAATTTTAGCATTTTTGGCGTGATCATGACCAATTAACAATTGTGAATGTTGACTCCTAGTGCTTGTAAAGTTGAGTATTGCGGAGTGACAAATAATATTTATGAATCTGAATGTAATAAAAACGAAACTGTAAACAAATGTTCATGTTGTGATATCTATTGAATCTTTGCTCTCTTCATTTCCACAAACTCCTTAAAGTGTTTGCTATCACAAAAATCAAAAAAAGGATTGTAAGAACATCTACACCTCAACTGAACCTGAGGAGTTGCAAAAAAAAAGAAAACAAAGTTTCCAGATTTTACAAGATAACAGTAACATTTATTTATTCGAAAATACATTTCCATAAAAATAATAGTACACTTCAAACTAATGCTTAGAGTTGCTTATATAGTAAAATTACTATTCAATTTCTTATTAATTTATTCATTTTCAAATACAATTCCTCCAAAATTGCATAATATGTTGACCACTCTAACAATTTTCAAATTGAGTCAATATAAAACTTATATTTAGTTGATTAAATCTGTGAATATGTACAACTTTATCACAAATTTCTGGAAAAAATAATTCTAATACTTCACTTAGAATGATCCCTAAAATAGAGATAAGTTGTTTAACAATCGCATTAAGTATATCTATAATTTTTTATTCCAAGATGTACACTATTTATATGTTCTTTGAGTTTATCTTTCCGACTTGTTAGATAATCACATTTATCACATTTATGATTTTTATTCCAAGATGGATACTATTTACATGTCTTGTGAGATCATACTTTTTAGATGTTCTAAAATCACATTCATTACATTTATAATTCTTTGTGCCATGATGTATACTATCAATATGACCTGTAAGATTACAGAGCCGATCTGTTTGATAATCACAAAACATACATTTATGATTTTTTATTCCAAGATGTACACTATTCACATGACGTTGCAGAATCCCCTTTCGATTGGACCGATAATCACAATGACTGCATTCATATTTTTTAATTCCATGATGAATACTATTTATGTGAATGCTAAGATCACTTTGTTGAACTGCTTGATAATCACATTGATTACATTTATATTTTTTTATTCCAAGATGAATACTCTCTATATGTACGGTAAGATGATATTTTTGAGATGTTTTGTAATCACAATGATCACATTTGTGATTCTTTATGCCAAGATGTACACCATTCACATGGCGTTTGAGAATCTGTTTTCGAGTTGTTTGATAATCACAATAACTGCATTCGTAATTATGGGTTGACAAATAACCGCAATCATTTGAATTGTTCTTTTTGGGTACTATTTGGAAACTATTATCTTGAGCTTCAGAAGTATCTCTCTGAGTGAAATCGTCTTTTTAACATTTTCGGCCTTCGTAAAATCTAAACTGAAAAGAGAATCAAAATACAATTTAACCAAATGTTATAATTGCTATCAATACACAGTAGTCTAAAATGAGAAAATAAGGTATTGAAATTATTTCAGAAAACTACTAGAGGCGTACTGAAAAGTAATAATTATATATTAGGATAACGTTAAATGTTATGAGAATATATCAATCTACCAGAATATATATATATACTATAGCATCATCAGACAATGATATCAATGTACCAATGAGTAGTGTCAGAGGCTTTCTCCCCGGAAAAATCCAGTGTACGGACCTTAGTCAAGTAACACTGAATGTTACTCATTAATAGTTTCCTTTGTGTGAAGTGGTGAACGATCGAATAGAATACTGCTCTGAATATAAATATGACAAAATTGTCAGTTAATGATATTACATTTATATAAACAAATAAATAAAATATGAAATGAGATTCTGAGCAGTATAAACTAAAGAGAAACCTATGACTCTACCTCATTATTTTTTTCGGAAAGAAACCTACGAAGAATATTACAAGATTTGATGACTGTTATCTTTTGTAACTGTTCAAACAAATTTTTCTTCAGACCCAAAATCTCAATACTTTTGTGGAGATTCCTAGGAATAACACCTGTTGTGGAAATAACAATCGGTAGAATAAAAATTTTTTTCATTTTCCACATTTTTTTAATCTCTTCGCCAAGCATTATATATTTAGAAATTTTTTCATTGTATTTATTTTGTATATTATGTGTGTCGGGTATAGCAATATCAATTATATATGTTATTTGATTCTGTTTATCAGTAAGAATGATATCTGGTCTATTGTGTTTTACAGCTCTGTTGCAAAGAATTGTTTTATCAAAATAAAGTTTATATTTGTCATTTTCACAAATAATCTCAGGTTCATATTTGTGAAATTTTTTCTTTTGGGAATTAGGTCATGTTTAATTCCTAGATTAAAATGAATAATAGTATCGACGGCATTATGTCTTTCTAAATAATCTGTTGAAGCAAGGACTGAGCAAGATGATAATATATGAAAAACTGTTTCTGAAGAACAAAAACATCTACGGCAAGAATCATCTATATTTTGTTTGATGATGTGTTTTCTATAATTCCTCGTGAAAACAACCTGATCCTGGATCGCAATTACCAAGCCTTCAGTTTCAGCAAACAATTCTCCAGAAACTAACCATTTATTCGATGCGATTTCATCAATACAATCATTTTTCAATTTTTAGGGTGCTTTCCGTGTAATTCCTTCTGCATCCAACTTTCGCTTTTAGAATTATCATCAAATATGTCAAAATCTACCTTTTGCATTGTCAAGTTCAGAGGTGTAAGATTATAATCTGAAGCAACAACAATATCATGTAATTTAGACGTTCTCTGTTTATCATGAAAATGGGAACCTAGATGAAAAATCTGTTTACTATGAAGATTATTCAAATCAGTTAATCCACGACCTCCAAGATGTCTAGGTAGTGTAACTCTCTGAACAGCTGACTTTGGGTGGTGCTTATGATATTTACAAAGCATTTTCCTCGTTTGACATTGTAATTCATTTAGATCAGTTTTAGACCATTTAATAATTCCTAAAGAAGATGTAAGAATAGGAACTGCATAGGAGTTAATAGCTCTGAAAAGGTTTTTACTAGTTAAATGACTCTTGATGATAATTCTAAGTCTTTTGTAATATGAACTTCTAATATTTTCTTTAGTGCTGCTATGGTTAATTGTCTTCTTTTGACCAAATCCAAGATATTTATATGTATCTCCTTGATGCATTGGCTCGATTTCGATATTGGAAATCTTTATAAAATCAGAGGTGATCTTTCCTTTTTCAATGGAAAGATTTTTACATTTTGGAAGCCCAAATTTCATATGAATATCATTGGAATAGTTGAAAGTAATCTCAAGTAGACTTTTTAAATGAGATCTGGTTCCCGCATATAATTTAATATCATCTAAATAAATTAAGTGACTTAATTTGAATTCAGTTGATAGACTCTTTATTTTGAAGCCGAAACTAGTAGCATTTAATTCATGAGATAATGGATTGAAGCAAAGACAAAACCAAAGAGCACTTAAAAAATCACCTTGAAAAATGCCTCTTTTGATTGGAATTACTTCAGATTTTAACGATTGTTTTGAAATATTTAAATGAAGATTGGTTCTCCAATTTTTCATTACAAATTCAAGAAAAAGACGAAGTATCTTATCAATTTTATAAATTTCCAAAATTTCTTGAAGCCATGAATGGGAGAACTATCAAAAGCCTTTTGGTAATCAATGAAGGCTGTATGAATATTTCTCTTCTTAGTTTGAGCTTGATTCAAAACAACTGAATCAATTACAAGTTGCTCTTTAGTACCAAGATGTTTTTTCTACATCCTTTTTTTGTTCGGAAAGAATATTATAATTCTCCAAATGTGCATAAATTTTTGGGTAATACATGCAGTTAGAATTTTATATATTGTTGGAAGGCAAGTAATTGGTCTATATTGAGACGGATCAATAGTATTAGCACTTTTCGGTTTTAAATATGTAATTCCTTGTGTGAAAAATAAAGGAGTAGCTGAGGGTTCTTTATTATAAATGAAAAATATTCAGCCAATTTTTCATGAACGCAAGAGAATTTCTTGAACCAAAAGTTATGAATACCATCAACACCTGGAGATTTCCAATTTTTGTGTGTTTAATAACTGATGTTATATCTTCGTTTGAAAATTTTTCAAATTGCATGCATTCTATTTGAGAAAATCGAGACCTTTCATTTAAAATCTAACTTGCATTGGAATTGTGTTGCCTTGGCACTGCCCAAATATATATATATATATATATATATATATATATATATATATATATATATATATATATATATATATATATATATATATATATATATATATATATATATATATATAAGCATTTCTGGACGTATGACATTTTTCTGATCTGAACAATCTATTCTCAACAAGGAATAAAATAAAAATTTTTCTTGAATTTTCAAACTCTGAACATTATTTTAATTCTTCAATTTCTCAATATTTCAATGCTGTATCAATTAGGGATTATACTGCTCAAGGAATGGATCAACAACTACAGAAAACCAACTTACATTGGCCCTTCAAGCCACTTTTTTCTGTCAATAAGTTCCTGCACTATAGATTTACTATCTTCTTCGAATAATTCAGTTTCAATATGAGGATTAGCTGCTCTATTTCCATCTTTGTCAGCTTGTGTATCTTCACCAAATTCATATCTAAAATCAATTTTTAAAAACTAAACATTTAATTTAATTAAAACATCGTACTTCATAAAAATTTCTCGATCTAAGATTTTTCTTTCTTCATCAGACTCTCTCTTCACTGAGCAGCATTCTTCAGTCTGTCCTAATTCAATTTTTGGTAAATAAAATTTATATGAATTATGTGTCTGCTTACTATTACTTAGATCATAGGAACTGAAAATTAAGAAGTTCAATCTTTTCCACGTTGTTTACTGAATAAGCGATAACTAACTCTATAAAATTGTTTCGCTCCCAGATCTTTCCGTCAGCTGCAATAAATTGATTTATAAAACTTTTGTCGTCTATTTCATTCAGCTCAGAAGATTCTGCAGTTTCCTTGTATGAAAAATTCATTTCATATAATATATTTTTCCTTATGCTGCAAATTAATAGTTTGTAACTATTATGACTATTAAATAAAATCTTCTGAACATTGTTTGATGTAGTTATAGATTATTAGTTAGAGAAGCGACAATGCAAAGATGATTTATATACACTTTTATACCTGGTCAATGGAAAATGTAAATATGACAAAAAACATAACCTACTCTACCTACTCTACAAACACAGAAATAAATTTTATCATCATTTAAATTAAATGTGCGCGGGATGTTACAATTTTAACAAGCATCTGTATAGCGTTAGTGCTTATTTAATGAAGGATAATAAATTTCAAATGCCTAAACAAGTTTAAAAAAATTAATTCTATTAATACTATAAAATGGAATTTTGTTGTGGAATAACAAATGATACTAATTGATTTGCAAAACAATAAGTAATCTATCGTCCATACTGTGAGATCTATTGAACTTTGACTTTTGACCCTGTAACTATTACTCTCTTTGATGGCAGTCCCTAATAAACACGTACAATTTAGTAATTCACGAAATATTTAATATAATACCTATCATCAAAATGTTTATTATCAATGTCTCAAGATTATGAACTGAAGTAATTTCCAGAAAAAAAACAGCTGAATTTAACTTAAAATTCACATATAAAGATAATTTAATAGACTATCAATACACAGAATTTCAAAATTCGTACAACGAAAATCCTAAAAGAAGTGTAAGAACATCTTTTCCACCCTGACTGAACCCGCAGAGATACAAAAAAGATAGCAGGCACATTTATTGATTCGAAAATACATTTCTTTAAAAATTAGTATACTTCTAACTATAATGCTTAGACAGTAAAAAGACTATAATACTAATTTATTCATTTCTAAATACAATTCCTCCAAAATCACATAATGATGAACATGCTCAAATAATATTTCTGAAATTCAAATTGGAACTATAAATGATTTATTGAACTCCTGTCAATCCGCAGATTGTCAGAGTTCATGCATTAAAGATAAAAAATATGTGAGAATGTTTTTTTTCTTAGAACAAAACTATTTCAAACAAAAGTATGAAATAAATCGATTTTTAAGAGAGCGTTAGATTATTCTGAAGAAAGCTTCTCCTATTTAGATGGATAAAATCTGTAGTGAACCTATTTTCAAAAATATATAACAGATAAATAACAACAGTAAACAAAGAGCCACATGGAGGATTATAGGAGAATATACAGGCAAGACACCTAGAAATGTATCCATTCTGTCCGAGGTAAACACAAAGGACAAAAGCTATGTGGACATACTGAATGAGATGAATGGATATTTTGTGAACAGTGGAATATTTTCATGTGATGTTGTGAACACAGCTGTTTGTGCTGGGTTCGGATGTGAAACTTCCATAAGTAATAGTCTAGCATTAGAGAATACCGATCCGGTAGATTTACAACATTATTATGTCTTTAAAGAACACCAAGTCGACTGGCTTTGACGACATCCTAGTAGCCTTGATAAAGACAGTGGCGGAGCAGATATCTCCAGTACTGAGCCACATAGCAGATAAAATGTTTGAGAGTGGAATATACCCTGAGGAACTGAAAGTAGCAAAAATAAGGGCTATATTTAAAAAGGGAAACAAACAGGAAGTGAAGAATTATCGACCAATTTCCCTACTGAACAATATAAGTAAAATATTCGAGAGGTTGATTCACAATAGGATTGTTGGCTTCTTTGAAACATTTGGAATACTGACAGAGCACCAGAATGGATTCTGGAAGGGAACGGGCACAACAAGAGCACTATATGTCTCTATTAAAAATATATTGAAGGAACTTAATAATGGTAGAATCACAGCCTTGGCATGTATGGACCTAAGCATAGTGCTAATCACGAGAGGTTAATTGACAGATTGCATAGACTGGGTGTCAGGGGTACACCCTTGAAACTTATTAGATCATATTTAACACAAAGAGCACAATATATTGTAGAGTAGAATCCAGTAACAGGAGATGAGGTTAAATCGGCAACAATTATGAATGGATCCGGAGTACCCCAGGGTTCGATCTTGGGGCCATTGTTTATACCAATGAATTACCCGAGTCTATCCCTAATTTCCTTGTACAGTTTGCGGATGACACATCGGTGGTTCTCTCTGGTGCGGATCCAATGGAGGTCCAATTGAGTACAGTTCTGACTGCACTGTCCAGCTGGTTTTCCAGGCATGATCTCAAGCTGAATGATTCTAAGACTCAGCTACTCCACTTCAACTACGCCAAGGATTTCAAGAGTATTGAATACCGATACAATGACGATATTTCTGTGATTCTTTTTGTTCAAATGTGGATTGTTTTGTATAGTATTGTACCTGTTTATGACATATATTATATTTATTGTGTTTATGTATTGTCTATAGTATTGTATTTACAAGTTCTACAACTTATTTTTTATGGAACAAATAAAGAATATCATCGGTAATAATCAGAATTTTAGGATGTTTAATAGCTTAAAATTTTCTTAAGAGTATAAACAATTTATTTAGCAAAAAAATATTATTTGAAAATTTCAGAGTGGTGTAATCCTTAAATTAATAAGAATATCATACTCTATAAAACCTTCTTCAGCCCATCAGGGAACTCGTAAGAATCAATTTCTCTTTTTACTGAGAAGCATTCTTCAGTCTGTTCTGGTTCAATCTTTGGTAAATCAATTTTATGTAAATCATTCGTTTGACCATATAACAAATTTTGTTTTTTTTCTTAAACGATAGCCTTTCGGGGCAAAACGATTTCAGATTTGGATTCTGGGCCCAAAATTGGTAAGTAAACATTTTTTCAGTGAATTTTGACTATCGACACTATACCGTATAATTATCATTTTGAGAAGAAAAAACTCCATTTCCCACATTCATTAACAAATTGGAAGAGCTGATTTTGATTGATAAACTATTAGTGAGATCTAATAAAATACTTTGGATTTGTGTCTTTTCTCTATATTTAATTAATAATTTATCCCGTAAACTTTGTTTTTATGGTATTAACAATTTGACTTAAGAGAAGTAGTTTCTTATTTATCGACTAGAAACTAGAAAAGAAAAACGGTCTACTAGAGTTCGATTATTGTGTTCGCATACTGACGAACCAGTGCGTCCAAATATTATTTTGTTAGTAATCTGACAACACTGTATAAAATTCAAATGCATTTGGCAAACAGCTGACTCGTTACGGGTGCGCAGAAGTGGTCACCTTTAAATACAGGATTACCAAAATGTTTATTATCAATGTCTCGAGATTTTGAAAAAAAGTAATTTCCAGATAAAAAAAGTTGCATTCAACTTAAAATTCACATACACAGATAATTTAATGGACTGTCAACATACGGAATTTCAAAGTTGGTAAAACAACAATGCAAAAAGAAGTGTAAGAACATCTTCTCCACCCTGAACCTGCGGAAATGCAAAAAAGAACAAAGTCCAGGATTTAAAAGATAACAGGAACATTTATTGATTCGAAAATACATTCAATTAAAAATTATTATACTTTAACTATAATGCTTAAGCAGTATAAATACTATAATACTAATTTATTCATTTCCAAATACAATTTATCCAAAATTACATGATGAACATGCTCAAATAAAATTTACCGATTTTCAAATTGGAATGAAATTTTTTAGTACATTGAATTTTGGAAATGTACAATTACATTAAATATATTTATGATTTTTCATTCCAAGATGTACACTATTCACATGACGTTGGAGACTCCTTTTCGATTTGTTCGATACCCACATTGATCACATTCATGATTTTTTATTCCAAGATGTATACTATTTATATGCCTTGTGAGAGCATACTTTTTAGATGTTTTAAAGTCACAATCATTACATTCATGATTCTTTGTGCCAAGATGTACACTATTGATATGACCTTTCAGATTACCTTTTCGACCTGTTTCATAGTCGCATTGATTACATTTATGATTTTTTATTCCAAGATGTACATTATTCACATGACGTTGGAGACTTTCCTTTCGATTCGTTGTATAATCACAATCATTGCATTTGTGATTTTTCATTCCAAGGTGAATACTACTTATATGAATTCTAAGATGATATTTTTGAAGAGTTTGATAATCACAATGACTACATTTATGATTTTTATTCCAAGATGTACACTGTTAACATGGCGTTGGAGATTCCCTTTAAAATTGTTTCAAAATCACAATGACTGCATTTATGATTTTTTATTCAAGATGAATACTATTAATATGAAGATCAAGATGACTTTTTACACTTGTTTTATAGTCACATTGACTACATTTATACTTTTAGTTCTAAGATGTACTCTATTCACATGACCTTTGAGATTCACTTTTTGGGTTGTCTGATAATCACATTGACTACATTTGAGGCTTTTTATTCGAAATGTACACTCTTTGTATGTACAGTAAGATAATATTTATCAGATGTTTTGTAATCACAATGATCACAATTGTGATTCTTTATGCCAAGATGTACACTATTCACATGGCGTTTAAGAATATACTTTTGATTTGTTTGGTAATCACAATGACTGCATTCATAATTATGAGCTGATGAATAACCACAAACATTTGATGTGTTCTTTTTGAATTCGATTTGGGAATTATTATCTAGAGTTTCACAAGCTTCTCTTTCAGAGACTGAATCATCTTTTTCAACTTTCGTAAGTTTTGGAAAATCTTCTGAACTGAAAAATAAATTAAAATATATTTCAATCAAATGTAATGGTTGCTGTGAAAGTAGCGCAAAATGTAATTATAGCTACTCAAATTTCCTTGAAGAGTTCCGCATTTATTTTTGCTTGAACATCTTATTATAAGAATACCTGTGATATATGATATATCAAAAAGTCTAGGAACACTTACCAATATCTTTAAAATATGAATTTGAATATTCGAATTCATAGAAATCTTTCGGTTTTTGTTAGGATGTTTTGTATATAATGTATTTTCAAGAAAACAAAATAATATTTGACTTCTCCAAAGTACCTATTATAAAAAAAAAAATTGAAATTTGAAAATGACGAAATTTGGTAAAACAAAAAAAAAATCCTGAACTAATATTTTCGAAACGATATGGAAGCACTTTTATTTTTCAGTACCCAGAAGGTCCACCTCTGTTATTAATGACACTTTGGCATCGTCGCGGCGTGCTCAATATTAAATTGTCTATTACATTTTGGCCTAAGTCATTCCAAGCCCCCTGAACTGCTAATCGAAGCTCCTGTTCATGGTGGAAGACGTTTTGACGCAGGAGATTTCTTTTCAGGGTGTCCCACACATGCTCGATGGGATTCAGATCTGGGGAGCAGGATGGCCACGGTAGAAGATTGATATCATTCTCTTCAAGAACGTTCAAGACAACGCTTGCACGATGAGGAGGGGCATTATCTTGTTGGAAGAGTGGATTTTGATCCATTGTTTGGAGATACGGTACCACTACAGGTAAAACTATCTCATTTGCGTAAGAATTTCCCGTGAGGTTGTTGTGTATAAAAACGAGGTCAGTTCTTCCACCAAGGCGTATACCTCCCCAAAACATAATTGATCCGCCTCCCTGTCTAACAACTTCTCGAGCATGCTGGAGACGGTTTTGCTTTCCAGGTTCCCTCCATATTCGAATTCTTTCCGAATCGGGATAATAACTGAATCTAGATTCATCACTGAAGAGAACTGTGGCCATCCTCTCTTGATCCCAGTTTACGTGTTCTCGGCACCATGCTAAACGAGCAGCGCGATTTTCATGGGTCAGTTGTGAAACTCTTAAAGGACGCCTGGAGTGGAGTTGACCTTCGTGCAGTCGATTTCTTACAGTTTGGTCGGAAATTTGTACATTATGAACTCGTGATAGCATTTGAGCTAATTGAGATGCTGTGGTAGTGCGATCTCTTCTGCCTTGTAAAACCAAAAATCGTTCTTGGGCGACTGTAGTAATACTGAAACGACCTGTATGGCGTTCTTCTACGCTACCTGTTTCATTGAAACGGACCATAAACGGTTTATGACACTAGGGCTACTTCCCAGAACCCTGGATACTTCCCGTTGTGAGCTCTTAGCTTGGAGCATGCCAACGGCTCGTAACATCTCTTCTCTAGTCAAATGTCGTCTTTCCATGGTCGAATCACAAAATTTGAATCTTTTATTTGTGCTTACAACAGAAACAAAGTGCCAACTAACTGATTTCAAGCACTGAATACATTAAATACAAATACAATTTGCGAGATTGCATAGACTGAGTTGTTTGTTATTCCTTTAACGTGCTCTATTTCCGCCTTTCGGCCAATGACACGCCGGGGAATTCTGTCACCTCACTAACCCAGAAATTTTGCCGAACCCCTCTCGTGTCGAGGGAAGTGATCTTTAATGTCCAACACATCTCTGTTAGACAGGACCGCCGGCTTTACATCTCCTCCGAAAGATGGATACTCAAGCAATTCCCAGAATCCGAAAAATCGCACCGACTTTGTAGGGATTGAACCCAGGTAACTCTGCGCAGGAGACGAGCATCATATCCTCTACGCCACCGAGCCGGCATAGACTGAATTGTTTTCCACAATCCAATAGAAATTAAAGCATTTATTGAATTATATTTCTCATTGCTATTACATGATTCTTAATGTTCTATGGTTCTGAAAGCTACTTCTTTTTTTAACCAACTTCAACACAAAAAAGGAGATCTCCCTCCGTGGCTAAGTCAGTAGAGCTACTGACTCCCATATTGAGGGCCCAGGTTCGAATCCCAGGTGAGATATGGATGTAGTCTGGATACATAATCGATATGTTGAGTCCATAACCTCCAAAGGCCAGATAACTTGTAATCCTCAGAGGTGGCAGTTATCATTGCACAGTCTAAGTGAGTGGTTCGGAGTCCACTATAAACTGTAGGTCCACAGAACAAACTAACAAAAAGGAGGAGGTTATCAATTCGGGGGGAAGTTTTTTTTTTGCATAACAAGATGGGGTAAAGATTAAGCATCAACACCTCTGTCAGTATTGAAGTCGAAAGAGTAGTAGAATTCTCAATAGAATTCTCTGCATCTGTGCGGAAGATGCCTACCGCAGCTACAGGTTAATTGTCAAGTGAAAATCTTTCAAGATCACTGTGAAGAAGCCCAAAACTAAAAAAAATTTCGGTTCATTCACTGCAATTGATTCAAAAAATTGGCTGAACAATGTGAAAATACTTTACATGTAACTTCAATAATAACCGAGATATTGAATAACTCAAAAATCACAACCGAGATCGAATATTTATTCTTATTTGAACACGAAAGTGAAATGAACACTAGGAAAAGGGATCTGACAACACTACCTGAAGTTTATATCGTTCGGGAAACATTTCACGTCGACTGGGTACTGGATGCGCGAAATTGCTTAGGATTACCAGAATTATATTACTCAAGGGATCAAAAAGAACAGAAAACTTACATTCGCTCTTCATGCCACTTTTTTCCGTCGATAAGTTGGTGCACTATCGATTTATTATCTTCTTTAAATAATTCAGCTTCAATTTCAGGAATAGCTACTCTATTTTCATCTTTTTCAGCTTGAGTATCTTCAAAACATTCATATCTAAAATCAAATTTTCAATAACTAAACATCTAACCTGATGAAAACATCATACTTCATAAAACCTTCTTGATCCGAGATCTTTTTTTTCCCATCAGTGAACTCTTTCGAACCAGTCTCTTTTTTTACTGAGAAGCATTCTTCAGTATATCCTGGTTCAATCTTTGGTAAATGATATTTAAACGAATTATGCGTCTGATTAATAAAGCTTACATCATGGGACCTGAAAATTGAGAAGTTATCAATTTATTCAACATTTTCATTTACTAAGCAATCGATAACTAACTCTATAAAATTGTTTCGCTCCCAGATCTTCCCATCTGCTTCTATAAATTGATTTATGAAACTTTTGTCTTCTAGTTCATTTAACTTTGAAGTTTCTGCGGATTCCATGTACGAAAATTCCATTACGAATAATATTTTTGATTATGCTGCAAATTAACAATAATTACATTTAAAAATAAACAATTTTTTCATCTATATGAAAAATAACATAACCTACATTACGATCCACAGAAATACCATTAATTTGTCAATATGTGCTCGAGTAGTTGATATTTTAACAAGTATTATAATATTTTTAATAAAGGATATTGGATATTCCTTATATTATTCTTATTGATGTTTAATCGGGCTGATAATATAAATGTGTACAAAATTTAAGTTGTTTCATAATATGTACGTGAAAATTTGAAACTAAGATCATAATTATACAGTAACAAATACGAGTAGGAGGGTTTGTTAATAGAGGAGTAAAAAGGTTTAAATGGGATTTCCCCCAGTTTTGAGACACTTTCTTCCTATTGAGCTAAGTACCTGTTTTTACCATAGTAATATACAAGGCACATCATCATTTTAAATGCATTACTCTTCTGATGAAGCCACAGTATAGTAAAAAGTATCAGAGGAAATACGTATTAAATTTTTAGTAATTTATTCATTTTAGATTTTTAACACATGTTTATTGTTAATTCAAGATACAAATATTAATTCATAGCATCACTGATTAAATAAACTGAAATTTTGAGAAATAATTCATATCTATAAGAGGGTTTCTTTTGCTGAAAACTTACTGAGGTTTGTCGGAGACTGTATTTACTCCTAGATCGAAAGTGCTCAATTCAATTAATGTTTGGAGAACATGCAGGTCTTTTTCGAATTCTGTGAAAGTTTAGTCTACAAATCACAACTACTTGTGCATAATTTACAATTATGATGAAATCATCTTAATTGCACCACAAACATTATTTCTACCCCACAATTAATATATGACCCCTATCATCGTTGATGATAGATGTTTTAAGTAGACATATACTATGATACACAGGAAGAAGTAAAAACACAGACGAAGGATGAAACACTGAGACACCTGACGGAAGTTCACTTCCCAGGTTTCCTCATCGACAACAAAGCAATCCAGAAGTCGAATGGACATGCTGACAAAACAAAATGGAACATAATGGTAGTTACAATGGAAAGGATTCGCTGTTCAACCATATAAAGCACGAAGACCAGATGGTATATACCCTTCACACTTAATAAAAAGAATGGACTAAATAGTCATGCAGTTAATGCACATCTTCAGATCCTGCCTAGCCTTTCGATACGTTCCGGGCCCCTGGAAAGGGTTCGGGTCGTCTTCATTTCCAAGCCGGGAAAGATCGTACATAAAAAAAAAGATTTTAGACCAATTAATCTAATCTCCTTTCTACTGAAGACTATGGAGAAACTAGTGGAGAATACCCTAGCGGAGTGCTTCCTACAAATCACTCAACATGCCTATGAGCAAGGTAGATTAGTCGTCTCAGCACTACACTCTGCAGTAGGGTATATTGAGAAAAGACTGGAAATAGGCGAAGCCACCTTAGGATAGACAAAGATATCTCAAACAACGCCATAGCAAGGTTGGTGGGACGTCTGCTGTCGACCAGGCACATAGAGGCTCACCTCCGCGAGGAAACCGCTAGCAAGGGATGTCCTCAGGGGGGAGTACTATCTTCTCTAATCTGGAACCTTGTGCTGGACGGGCCTCGCCGATGCTGGACACTTTGAGATGGGTTATGCCGACAATCTTGTGCTCCTTGTTCAAAGAAAAAACTTAGCACCATATGCGAAGCTGAGCAGAACGCTCTACAAATGACGGAACAATGTTGCAGAGAGGACGACGTATCTGTAAATCCAAACAAAACAGACATGATTCTATTCACTCGAAAAGAGGAAATTACCGACGTTCAAGGCACCCATTCTTTTTAACGAGGAACTTACACTAGTAAAACAAGTGAACATCTAGGTGTGATACTTGTGGCTGAGAGCTTAATAAGCTTAGCCAGTTTGAGTTTCTTAGATCCAAGTTCCTCCATCCTAACTCTGTCCCTAGCTGGATACTCGCACATAACATGACACAAAGTACTCGATAGTAAAGACCCAAGGCTAAAATAAACCGTAATCACAAGAAAAGGGCAGCTACCTACTTAGGATTCACTTTCCGCGCTTTTCTCATTGCGAAGTCGTTGATTACATTGTCATACGACAGGTGGCGTGCTATGTCGCGTTCAATCGATAAAATCGCTAGGTCAGACAATCTTTCTTGGGCCATCGTCGAGCGCAGGTACGTCTTTATTAATTTGAGCTTACTGAATGATCTCTCGCAGAAAGCTACA
Source organism: Cryptolaemus montrouzieri (assembly GCA_013387265.2). NCBI lineage: Eukaryota > Metazoa > Arthropoda > Insecta > Coleoptera > Coccinellidae > Cryptolaemus > Cryptolaemus montrouzieri. The sequence continues at coordinate 12,229,214 of JABFTP020000042.1, forward strand.
GTCACTGGCATCGTTAAAACATCTTTATAGCGTCTACTACATTGGGAAAATCCAGTTCCACTATAGCTTTGAGAAGACCCATACTTGACTGACAATCACATTTATCAAATAATGTAGTTGCTTCAACTTGACTCAGATCAGCTGCATGTTATATGTATGTAGTTATGTTTTTTACGGTCAAAAAACCGAAAGAGTGGTGTATGTCGCTTAGTTTTTCGAATCACCATTTTAATTCAGAAATTATTGTATCTATTGCTTCATTTATCTGAATTTTCAAACTTTGTTGCCGAGTAATATAGTGGCCGGCGTCTGATCTTTCACTTGAATCGTGTCTTTTTATTCGCTTTCGTCGCTTTTCAGGACAATTGTCTTCATTGTCACATTGTTTACAAATTCTTTTTGTCTTTTCGAAGCAATGTCTACTGTCTCGCGAATATTCTGAATCTGACTTGTTAATCCCTTGATTAATTCAGAGGCTTTGTCGATAGTAATGGTTTTAGACGGTAGAGCTACATTCACTCTGTCAACAGATCCCAAATTTGCAGAGTACATATGAATTTATAATTAATTAGGTCCATTATGCTATTAGCTGTAGTGATTATAATCATTGTTAGTTAGAATCTTTAGCACACACCAGATTTGGGGTATTTACGTGTTCAAAACTTTGACGGTCCTAGCTTTAGAGGCCCATAAAATATGATCATGTCAGGTGTCACACTAGCAGCGTGTACGCCAGATCTTACAAGAGTTACTCGTACTTCAAGTAATCTGATTGATTACACTCTCAGCAATAACATAAGGGATGCTCAGTTGACTATTGTAGATTACAGACTCCAAATTCTTCACATTAACTCTCCGGTCGAATCAAGGAATAACACACGCAGTAGGTGTGAGATTAATGAGCTTGCTAGAATTGCATTTCGTGATAATTTTCATGCTATGCAAGCTACTGAGTGGATTATCCACGATGATCTGTGCAATGAAATTATAAGAGCTTTCACAACTTCTCAGTCGAAAAAATTTCTAAAAAATAGATTCAGGAACAGTTCTCCTTGGTTTGTAGAGATCTATGAGCTACTGAGGGAGAGAGATTTTCATTATAAGAGGCACAAACAGTTTTTGGCTAGTCAACATCTCATGGAAGCTTACAGATACGCTCAGCTTGCATTGAAAAAGGCCATCGTTGCAAGAAAAAAGCAATATTTTCATGATAAAATTAGACGTGCAGCTGACGACAGTAAGAAATTATGGAAATCGCTCAATGAGCTATCATCTAAAAAAGAGTCCAAACAAATAAAGTCTCTCAGGATAGATAATGTGAGATATCAGATGCCAAACGGATAGCCCAAGAACTGAACCATTTCTTCACCAGTATTGGACAACAGGTGGATCATTTGCCGCGCCCGGGAGTTATGCACCCCCCAGACCCAATTCAAGGAGGGGCATATTCTGCTGGAGACCAACCACCCCAAATGAAACCAGAGAAATTATCAGAGCTATGAAGCCAGGTAAAAGTCCAGGAATGGATGGGATTGATGGAAACATCTTAAAGGAATTCGTGTATGAGTTCTCACCTTTGCTCAGTACAATGGTAAACCTATCTATGCAGTCAAACTCTGTGCCGAGTGCACTCAAAATCGCTAAGGTGGTCCCTATTTTCAAAGGCGAAGATCCAACATCACCTAACAACTAAAGGCCAGTGTATATTTTGTCTGTGATCTCGAAGGTACTCGAACCATGTATCAATGAGAGACTGTGGCTTCTTGAACGGGGCCAATATCTGGTTTGCGGCGTCGGATTTGATCTGTAGTATACAGAAGCGCGTGGATAAGGGTCTTTCCTGTGTGTTTGTCTCCTTGAAGCATTTGACACAGTGTGTCATGCAGTGCTGTTAAGGATTCTGGAAAGTGTGGGTGTATGTGGTGCCCCTCATGCATGGCTTGCGGATTATTTTGATGGCCGTACCTAGTACGTCAACCTTAAGAGTAGTGCTAGTAGCTTCAGTGATGTCACATGTGGTCTTCCGAAGAGGTCCGTTCTTGGATCCACATTGTTTTTGATTTATATAAACTCCATTTCAAATTTGAGGCTTCATGGCAGCATTCAAGTATATACTGATGATACTTGCTTGCTGTATTTTGGTAAAGATGGAAACGTTATCCAACAGTTAATTGAAAAAGACTTTACTGACATAAGGAACTGGATGTCGTATCACAGACTTTCATTGAATATGAAAAAATTAAGTTATATGATCATATCGAACAATACTGAAATGAATCAATTTAATGTGTCGCTTGACTCGATGTCTTCGTCTAAAGTTGACTGTATAAAATACTTGAGTATGTTTATAGATAACAAGCTATCATGGCTGCCTCATATTACATATATAAGTATAAGAATTACACCAGTTATAGGTATTCTGGGTAGAGTTTCACAGTACATTGATGTGAGACACAGGAGGATGTTGTATAATTCTCTCGTTCACAGTCATACCTAACTCTGATATGGAGAAATACGTACCAGGCTTTGATCCAACCTCTCCCGACTCTTCAAAACAAAGCCATCAAGAGAATATACGGTTTACCGCGGCTCCTTCCGACTAGAAGTCTTTATCTGCCAAACAAGATCATGGACATACACTCTATCTATATTTTTCAAGTCTGCTTACACATACATAAAAGTCTACGTAATGAAATAATACCGAATGTAACCATTGATTACAAACAACGAAGTACATGAACATAACTTGAGGAGTAACATCAATTTAAGGCCAACTTTTATGAGAACTATGCTGGAGCAGAGGAGTTTGATGACAGAGGGAGTTAAGATCTACAAGAGGATTCTAGGGAACGTGGGGGAAATGAGAATGACAACATTCAATAGCAATTTGAAATCACTGATTTTCTAAGGTTTTTTCTATGATTGGTCTGAGTTGTTATAATAAGAATTGGCTGTGTCTGTTATAATAATTAATTTATTGTTTTTTTCTTTACAATTAGGAAAATATTGTTTTTGTGAATTTAACATTGTTAGTGTATATTTTTGGTCCACATAGCTGCAACTCGGACTAATTTGGTGCATTTATAATTGTTATTTTTTAATAACTCTTTTATTTGATGGATTAATAATAAAAAAAGGCATTCTCGATTACATCAGTTGCTTGTCAGAAAACTCATGTTTGGAAACACCATGCATTTCATAAAGCCTTTAAATGCATTGAATTCTGCTGAATGAGTCCCTTTACTTAGGAGCTAGAAATAAACTAAACGATACTGAATGATATTCAGAATTTTGATGATGCCTTCTAAGAGACAACCGAAAATCGCAAATTTCCGATTGAAAAAAATCATATTTTCCTTGATTTCAGGTGGTAATGATATGTGAAAAAATTGTTCAGAATTCAATTTTCTACAATATAAAAAATAGAAACATACATTATGCCATTTGAAATAACAAAGATGGTGCCACAGCATTGAAAATATTTCGGAACTTAGTTCTAATAACATTCAAGACAACAAATAAAAAATTTCTCCAATCGGTCATTCCTTTCTCCATATACTTTTAATATCCCATCGCTCATGGACCCTGTATATGAAAATATATAGAGAACTTTCCATGTTACAATTCTAATGTTTTTTTAGTAACAATACATTTGTTCTTATTTCTTGCTTATTTGAATCCATTATCCTTTATATTACGAATTCATATCTCGATCATATTTGATCAAAACGTCAACACCTCTCATAGGCCATCTAGTGAATGATGAAAACAATTAGTGTTTGCTACATTTCACACTGTGCTTGACATTTGATTAGTTGCGCTCCAGCAGCTGTCTGATCTCTCTAGTTGTACACAACATTTTATATATAAACTTGTTCCCAGTATACTTCTGATTTTTAAATGGAAATTGTTGCTTGGCATGCTTTATATCAACATGTTTATAGCTGGCGCTTTAACTCTTTTCTATTCCTTGATCATCTTATTCATTTACTGCGTTTGAAGTTCATACCTTGTTCTGGTAATTCATATCAAGTTAATTTTTTAGGAGAATTAAATTGTTACATTGACTAGGTGGGAGATTTTTTTATTTTTAGATGTACCTTATCAATGTGATGCTTCAGATGACTCTTGTCAGTTGCTTCGTAATCACATTGACTACATTTATGATTCTTTATGCCAAGATGTACACCATTCACATGACGCGTAAGATTACTCCTTCTAGATGTTTCATAATCACAATGACTGCATTTATAATTTTTTATACCAAGATGTACACTATTAATATGATGAGTAAGATGTCCTTTTTTTGTTGCTTGATAATCACAATGATCACATTTGTGATTTTTTATTCCAAGATGAACCCTATTGAAATGTTCAACAAGAATACCCTTTTGAGCTGTTTGATAGTCACACTGACTACATTTATGATTTTTTATACCAAGATGCACACTATTTATATGTGATGTGAGATAATACTTTCGAGATGTTTGATAATCGCAATGATTACATCTGTGATTCTTCATTTCAAGATGTATACTATTTATATGTTCTCTAAGATTACCTTTCCGTGTTGTTTGATAATCACATTGACTACATTTATGTCTTTTCATTTTAAGATGTATATTATTTATATGATCTTTAAGATGACTTTTTCATTTGTTTGATAATCACAATAACAGCATTTGTGATCTTTTATTCCAAGATGTATACTTCTGATATGTTTAGTAAGGTAATACTTTTGAGATGCTTGATAATCACATTGACTGCATTTATGATTTCTGATGTTCAGATGTACACTGTTTACATGAGCTATAAGTTTATCTCTCCTGGGTGAGGAGTAATCACAACGATCACATTTGTGCTTTTTCAATACCGAATGAGTACTACTATCAGCTCCTGAAGTTTCAATTAGAGTTGAATAAAAGTCCTCTTCTATTTCTTTTCTCTTCACAGAATCTTCCAAGCTGCAATAATATTGATCATATTTATTACAAATAGAACTAGTCTGAATGAAGTGAACTATTACTACATCAAAATATAATTTTTTTCTTGTAATATTTCAGCAGAATAACCATGAATTTGTAGCAAATCAACTCTATTTCGGTGATCTGAATAAATGATATAAAATGGGTTAACGAAGATTCATTTGGACATCAAACTTATTTCATTTATTAAGGGGTTGTCCACCTCGGTTGCTACATGGTTAGTGAGCAAGTATGTGGGAATATGCTTAGCCGAGGTGGCTGGTTCGAATCCGGGTTCAAGTCATGGATGTTGTCCTTGAACAAAAAAGTGAATTTGACAAAGACATACATAGAGATTGGACACATAACCATAGTTGTTGGTCCATAACCTCTGAAGAGGTGGCAGTTATCATTGCATGGTCTAGGTGAGTGTTTCGGAGTCCATTATAAACTGTAGGTCCATTGAAAACAAACAAACAATTTATTAAGGGGTTAGATGTACTCAGAATTTTCAAAAAAACGATTTTCATCATTTTCTTAAAGTATATCTTAGAAATATTCTCTGAAAATTTGAAGTGTATACCACAAATACTTTTCAAGTTATTCGATAATTAGCCAAGGGTTCTCGGGCGCTCCGAGCCTTCTTATGTCATTCTCCAAGATCTTTGAGAAATTGCTGGCTGTCCGTCTACTAAATTTCTTAGAAAAGTTTAAAGTTATAACCACTCATCAACACGGTTTTATTCAAAACAGAAGTACAGATCCGGACATATTTGAGCTTACTCAAGCAATTATTTATGCACTGGAAAAGAGTGCTTTGACTTGTCAAAAGCTTTCGATTGTGTGGTACACGACACCCTTCTCAATAAGCTGAATAGTTATGGTATTCAAGATAAGCAGTTGAACCTAATACGGAGTTATCTTAGTAATAGAATAAAGAGTGATGATTGAGGTTGATGGGGTGGCGTACTTGTTTGATGAGGCAACGGTAAATCTGGGCGTGACTCAGGGCAGTATTTTGGGACCTCTCCTTTTCATCATTTATATTAACGATCTTCCATTGAATGTTGCGGGTAACTCTACAAACGCTGTGATGTATGCAGGTGATATTAATGCTTTATTGTCCTCGTTGGAGCTCAAATCGTTAAAAAAAGATGCACAGACAGTTATAGAGTGTAGAAAATTGGTGTTCAGAAAATAGATTGACAATCAATACCAGCAAAACAGGCTGTATAATTTTTACCACACAGAGGTTGAAGCAAATACTTCCCTTTAAGACACTTTAGAAATGATTCTCACGTTATTCAAGTCAGCCCATCAATAAGATTCTTAGGGCTTCAGATTGACAGATATCTGAATTGGTCTGAGCACATTGAGAGATTGATTAGTAGATTGAATTCTGTTATTTATACCTTGAATGTCCTGAGGGGTCAAGTAGACCTACAAGTTTTGAAAATAGTCTAATACTCAGTAGTCAGTCACTCATGACTTATGGATTGATTTTCTGTGGTAGTAGTCACTTTGCAAGTCAGATCTTCGTTACTCAGAAGAAAACCTCACGAGTTTTGCTAAGGATAAGGTTTAGAGATTCTTGTCAGGTGATCGTCAAGAAACATAATATTTTAACTTTCTATGGATTATACATTTATAAAGTTCTTCTTTTTCTACATAAAAATCAACGTCGTTACTCCAACTTCAAGAACAAAAACAACACTCGACAAATGCATTCTTATTTCTATCCTATACATCGTTTGAGTATAACTGAAAAAAGCCTGGTTGTAGGAATAAAGTTATTGCCGAGGTTCTTACGTGAGACTAATGACTCACAAATTCAGAAAGGAGGTATACAAGCTTCTTTTGAAAAGTGAGCCTTATTCTGTTCGGGAGTTTGAAGACTTGAGTAGCTCTTTGAGGCAGGAGTATAGGGACTAGAGTGTTCTAGGGACTTTTTAAAATATAGGTATTCAACCAAATTGTCCTTTATGTGACGTGTTTTCCTTTTTATTGTGTATGTGTTTATAAGTTTTGTTTCTATAGTTAGTATATCTGTACTTATATATTTATGCATATACTGCAGTCATTATGGAGAATTAAATGACTATTATTATTATTATTATTAAATGTTTACTATATAAACATAACTAATAAAAATGACTCACATTGATTCTTCATACCAGATCTTATCATCATCATCATCAAGAAGTTCATCCACCACAGGTTTACTATCTTCTTCGCATACTTCTTCCTTGATTTTATAAGTAACTGCTTCATTTTCATCATTCTCAACTTTCAAATCTTCACAACATTCATACCTAAAACAAATTTCCACATCGTCATATACAAACGTAAGCTTTTTTCTCCTTAAATTTATCTTATCCTTTGCTATTTCATTTTCATCGATAGGTAATTAAATTTCCGATGTAAGATAAATCAAGGCAACACTGGCTACTAATCGAATACTTTCGGGAACATCTGTTCGACCCGGCACTGAATGCGCGACAGCGTTCAGCGCAAACAGCAGGACTACTGTAATCCTGTCTTTAATGGTGACTTCTTCTGCGCACTCGTAACGAGTCGGTCAGCTGTTTACCGAATGCATTTGAATTTTATACAGTGTTGTCAGATTCGTTAGATATTCTCATTCGATTAGAATTATTATCATCTTGTCATTTCGTTATCTATATTTCTAACAAATTAGAATTGAGGAATAGAGCATGATAATTCATTAATAGCTGTCCACACATTCCCAAAAATGTTCTAGATTCAATATTTGATCAATTAACGTTGTCAACATTACTTGCTTTAAAATAGAAAACACCTAAGCTGGTGTTACCATATACAGTAATAATTTGGCGATGTAACAGTATTCAAATCAGACGTACGTGACATGATCCTGACATACTCGCCATCTCCCGTCATTACAGAGAGGGATATTCAATTGGAAATCTCTTCAAATCAAACCTAACTAACTTAACCGAACCTCAAACCTAATTCAAATTTATAATTTTGAATTCGATAGGTTAGTAGGTTAGGTTTCAGGTAAAATTAGGTTAGTTAGGTTAGGTTTACAAATATTCCCATTTGAATTTCGGTCTCACTTATGAACGAGAGAGATAGTGAGTACTTCTATCTATTTCATGCAATGTTTTGAGCTGTACGTCATATAACAAATTCTGTTTTTTTTTTCTTAAACGATAGCTTTCCGGGGCAAAACGATTTCAGATTTGGATTCTGAGCCCGAAAATTAGAAAGTAAACATTTTTTCAGTGAATTCTGACTATTGATACTATACCATATAATTACCATTTTGAGAAGAAAATCTCCATTCCCCACATTCATTAACAAATAGAAAGAGCTTATTTTGATTGATAAACTATTAGTGAGAACTAATAAAATACTTTGGATTTGTCTCTTTTCTCTATATTTAATTAATAATTTATCCCGTAATCTTTGTTTTTTATGGTATTAACAATATGTCGTAAGGGAATTGAGTCGTGGAGGTGTGGGGGCTTCTGGCGTTAGCATAAGAGATAGTGACGGGATTTTGTCGGCTCCTTCTGAGGTGGCACAAAAATTTTATGAGTTTTTCATCGGTGCCCAGAGCATTATCGGAACAAGTTTCTCAGGAAGAATACATTGACAATATAGTAAGCACAGATGAAACGATGTTTCTGACTCCATATGCTGAGGAATAATTATTCTTATTGATGAACAGAAGATTGAGGCCTTTGAGTTCCAGCGGCTATGATGATTTTCCGGGATTTCTTCTTAGGAGATGCCTGAGAGAACTCACCGCACCTTTGACATACCTGGTAAATCTTTCTTTCTCCGAAGGTCAGTTTCCTGATAGATTGAAAATATCCAGGGTGGTACCCCTTTTAAAGAAGGGAGATTCTGAATCGATGTGTAATATGAGAGGTACAACAAACTCGGGTTTACTTGGCACATATATGGGCGTACCTCAGGGCTCGATATTGGGTCCATTGTTGTTTCTCTTGTACATAAATGACATAGGAAGCGGTCTGAGTTGCGATGTTTTTCTTTATGCAGACGATGCTACCGCCTTGATTACTGATGATAGCGAGGCTATGCTGGAGTCAAGGATTCTTCAAAATACCAACTTGCTGTGTCAATGGTTTAGCAGAAACAGATTGCACATCAATGCCCTCAAGTCTACGTATTTGGTCTTTCACAACCAAAATAAGATAATTAATGTTAACGTGTCTCTCAACAATACTCAACTGGAAAGGGTTGGCTCGACGGGGTTCCTAAGTCTTTGGATAGAGTCTAAACTGGAAAGACCATTGTACTTACCTGTCCTCCAAACTTAGTACGGTCTGTTATCTTATGCGAAATTTGAGAAGTTTTCCTTTGTCAAAAAAGGATAATTCGTTGTATGCTGGGTATTTCGCAACTTACCTCCTGTCGAGAGGCTTTCCGATCTTTGGGCTTACTTACATTACCATCCATAAACACCTCAAAAAAGTCTAGGGAACACTTCTGAATATCGATATATCGTATCCAGAACAATCAAAATGGATGATTTTTTTAAAGAAATGAACACCTGCATCAATTTCTCACCAAATTATGTAGAGTGCCGCAACAGATTTAAGTTTTTTTTTTAATAAAAAACTAAAAATGCAGCAGATGCGACGCTGCTTTATAATCATTTCATGTATTCAGTGTTTGAAATCAGTTAGTTGGCACATTGTTTCTGTTGAAAGCACAAATAGATTCAAGTTTTGTGATTCGACCATGGAAAGACGACATTTGACTAGAGAAGAGATGTTACGAGCCGTTGGCATGCTCCAAGCTGGGAGCTCACAACGGGAAGTATCCAGGGTTCTGGGAAGTAGCCCAGCTGTCATAAACCGTTTATGGTCGCGTTTCAATGAAACAGGTAGCGTAGAAGAACGCCATACAGGTCGTTTCAGGATTACTACAGTCGCCCAAGACCGATTTTTTGTTTTACAAGCCAGAAGAGATCGCACTACCACAGCATCTCAATTAGCTCAAATGCTATCACGAGTTCATAATGTACAAATTTCCGACCAAACTGTAAGAAATCGACTGCACGAAGGTCAACTCCACTCCTGGCGTCCTTCAAGAGTTTCACAAGTGACCCATGAAAATCGCGCTGCTCGTTTAGCTAGGTGCCAAGAACACGTAAACTGGGATCAAGAGAGGTGGGCCACAGTTCTCTTCATTGATGAATCTAGATTTGGTTATTATCCCTATTCGGGAAGAATTCAAATATGGAGGGAACCTGGAAAGCAAAACCGTCTCCTGCATGCTCGAGAAGTTGTTAAGCAGGGAGGCGGATCAGTGATGTTTTGGGGAGGTTTACGCCTTGGTGAAAGAACTGACCTCGTTTTCATACAGAACAACCTCACGGGAAATTCTTACGCAAATGAGATAGTTTTACCTGTAGTGGTACCGTATCTCCAAACAATGGGTCAAAATCCACTCTTCTAACAAGATAATGCCCCTCCTCATCGTGCAAGAGTTGTCTTGAACGTTCTTGAAGAGAATGATATCGATCTTCTACCCTGGCCATCCTGCTCCCCAGATCTGAATCCCATCAGCATGTGTGGGACACCCTAAAAAGAAATCTCCTGCGTCTAAACGTCTTCCATCATGAACAGGAGCTTCGATTAGCAGTTCAGGGGGATTGGAATGACTTAGGCCAAAATGTAATAGACAATTTAATATTTTACCAAATTTCGTCATTTTCAAATTTCAAATTTTTTTTTTATAATAGGTGCTTTGGAGAAGTCAAATATTATTTTGTTTTCTTGAGAATACATTATATACAATACATCCTAACAAAAACCGAAAGATTTCTATAAACTCGAATCATCAAATTCATATTTTAAAGATATTGCTAAGTGTTCCCTAGACTTTTTTGAGGTATTTATGTATACTTGAAATGACGACAGTAGTATTTAAAAACTAAAATGAAATAATGCGTAATGGTGACTACCATCATTACAATACTAGAAGTCAGAACAACCGCGTTCCTCCAAACTTTAGACTTCGAATGAGCAGAAGATCCTCTGTGTACCTGGGTGTAAAGCTTTAAAACAGATTGAATGATGACATAAAGAAGTCCAAATCGTGTGTTTGTCTGAATATTTGGCGAGTAAGAGTTATTATAGTGTGCAGGAATTTTTATTGTAAATGATATTTCTTTCAATGTTTTTTGTATGCGATTTTCCTGCTTCTGTTGTATATTTGCTTGGGAAAATCATTTTATTATTTTTTCACCTTTTCCATAATATCATTTCGGCGTTCTTGAGAAAATAAAGTTTATTATTATTATTACTACATAAGAGAAGTAGTTTCTTATTTGTTGACTAGAAACTAGAAAAGAAAAACGGTCTACTAAGAGTTCAATTATTGTGTTCGCATACTGACGAACCATTGCGTCCAAATATTATTTTATTAGTAATCTGACAACACTGTATTAAACTCAAATGCATTCGGCAAACAGCTGACTGACTCATTAGGGGTACGCAGAAGTGGTCACCATTAAAGACAAGATTACCAGGACTACCACTATTAAAATAGGACATAAAGTAACAGATCAATATCCAATAAAATAGACAATCAGAGATAACCAAAGGCTCTTACATCGGCTCTTCATGCCAGTTATTTCCATTCTCTGTAATAAATTCTTGAACCAGACTTTTACTATCATATTCAGCTAATTCAACCTTAATTTCAGGAATCACTGATCTATTTCCATCATCTTGGACAATCAATTCAGTCTTGATTTTAGGAACGACTGCCTCATTTTCATTGTCAATATCCAGATCTTCACCACTTTCATGCCTGAAAATTACTTTATCATCATAAATCTTAATTAATAGTGAATACCGTACTTAATAAAATCTTCTTGGTTCCTAATTTTTTTTTCCCCAACAACGAACTCATTCGTGGAAGTTTCGCTTTCTTTAGAAAAAAATTCTTCAGGTTGTTCAGGTTCAATTTTCACAAAATCAATATTATATAAACTTTTTTCCCCACAAAACTTTTGTTTTGAAGCCCTGAAGTTCCATATGTTATCAACCAATTCAGAGTTTTTTCTATCAACCAACTGATGAGCTCTTTCAACACGTTTGCGTCGTGCCTCTCTGCTCCTTGCGTTGTTGAGGTTAGATTTCTTCGGTGGCATTTGACTGAAAATAATTAAACCGTTTAAATATTAGAAAAAAAAAACTGAAAAACATGCTATTATAGCACATTGAAATGATAAGAGCAAAATAATTTTCAATAAAAGTTAAATACAAACAAAAAAATATTTGTACAATTATTGAAAAAGTATGGGAGGCTTTGTACCATTTTCTCATTGACATTAATTAACTTTTATAACTATGTGATAATACTTACATGTTTATATTTGAATTATAGAGTTTTGAACAATGAAGCACAAACAAGTAAAAAACAGGAATAATTTCACAGTATTATCTTCACTATAATATGAATTTAATTTACACTTCAGTCTAAGTAACACGCGGCCGGCTATGCTAACACCAAAAATTTAAAAAGTAGAAACAATTGAATTTCAGGTATTTCGTTTACTACAAAATAAATTTAACTTATACTGTAGCCTTAATAACACATGGAGGTTATGCTATTAAATTGTAGCTTATATGTCACATTTGTAGATTTAACATAGCAGCGCTATCTATTAATTACTTACTCTATCCAGTCAACAGATATCGCCATCTGTTAAAATCGTTTGGAGTGAACAGATAATTGTGAACGTCTAATAATAAACAAATAATATGCAATAAAATAACAATCCGGCTATAAATTAAGATGTAAGCTATCCTATCTTTCAAGTTGGATCAAACTGCACGCGGTGTACAAATTTAATTTAAAATCGGTTAAGTAGTTTACGAGTCCATCGCGGACAAACAACGTGACACGTGATTTATATATATTAAGATAACTAACTCTACAATATTATTTCCCAGATCTTTTCTTTTACTTCAATCATTTGATTCATATAACTTCCTTCTTTAATATCAATAGATTTGTAAGATTGAGTGATTGTCGAAAAATCCATTAATCCTTGTGAATATCAGCTCTAGCAATAATTTTTCTAAAGGTTCCTTTTCATCAGAGCGTTTTGAAGCAGATTCGAATGGTCACGTGATTTTCAGCGTTGACGCTAGAAAGCTGAGATTTCTGAACTTTACAGCGTCAGACGCTAAAAGTGACAAGTTTATATTTTCCACCTTCAAGGGTTGCCAATAAAAATCCTGAGGCAACCAGTTTTCTTCGATACAAAATGGCTTAATCTTTTTTAGTCATCCAGTTATTGCGCCATATTAGCTTTCGATACTTGAACATCGTAGTTACAGGTCTTAAAAAAGAATTTCGCAATATATAGCACTAAAGATACCAGAAATTATACCAAAGCAATGCAAAATGGACTTCATATTCATCAATTAAGTGTTTTAACCTAAATTAAGTGACAAATTACATATTTTGATGCTGGAAACCCCTTTTTATGGGAGCGTCATGGTTTCATAAAAAAATTGATCACATGACCATTTTGACGCTCGAATGAAAAAGCACCTTAATGATAGTATTGCGTCATTTCGTATGGGAAATGAAAATAATTTAACGCATTTTAACTACTACTAGTATAACCATTTCGACTATTTATAGTGAACTCACCTTAACTTCTATGCTACTTCTTCATCGCATCATTAAAAAGTTATGATCTTAGCTTAGCAATCTGACACTGGTATAAATGCACGTCCTTATACTAGGATGCGCCGGAACTAAAACGTTTAAACGAACTGCTTGCAAAGTTAGAATCTAATTTTCTATTTTCATTACTTATGGCTTTTAACTTTTCACTTGTATTGTATTATTATTCAATATTAAACATAAGGAAATCATTATCACTAAGGTCGCTCATTTACAGAACTAAACAGTTTAATATGTTCGTTATAAGCTTCCTATCTGGTATCAATCAAAAATATGTTGGCGACATTTAATTACAGATTAACGGTTTTCGGATATTACCCGTTATTTATGCTGTTTGCAGAATTTCATGAATCTAGGAAACTAATAACTCTGCTTTTGATTCAATTGCGATTGTCAAAATGCGCTATTATGATTATAAATCGAACACTTCAGACTGGTATAAGGATATTGATAACTTGAAATGTCGTTATTGGATGAAGACTCAGTAATGCCCGAAACCACAGTTTAAAGTCAATAGGAATAACACTATCAAGTGCATCTAACGTAACTTCATTATCAGAAAATGGACAGAACACTAGCTGTGTTCCTGTCAAAATTTTGTACAATACCAATATTAACAATATTTACATTAGTCGATGTAAAATCCATTGATCAGATAAAATACACCCCGATACTATGTTTTCTCAAAATGAATATATTTCTGCTATAAATGGACGCACGCTTTGTGTCAAACCTGACAGCTCTCGGACGTTAGATCTGGGTCATAAATAATATATTAGGCGCCTCTGAAGAGATGCGTAATCGTTACAATAGATTAGCATAGCGCGATAGCTTGCCTGTTCGAGCTGTTTTATTTTTCTCTCCAAGATGTAGACTATTCATATATTTTTTAGATGTTTGAGAATCATATTGATCACATTTGTAGTTCTTTATACCAAGATGTACACTGTTTACACGTATTGTGAGATTATTCTTTTGATATGCTTGATAATCACAATAACTGCATTTATAATTTTATTACAAAATGAATACTATTATTATGAGCTTTAAGTACTATCTTTCGAGTGGTTTGGCTTCTTTGTTTTGTTTGATAATCACAATAACTGCATTTGTATTTTTTTATTCCAGGATGTTTACTTTAGATATGTTCTGTAAGGAAATACTTTCGAGCTACTTGATAATTGCATTGATTGTATTTGTGATTTCTTATGTTCAGATGTATAGTATTCACATGTTTATCTCTTCAGCGTGAAGAGTAATCACAAACGATACCTTTGTGTTTTTTTTAATACCCATTGTGTACTACTGATAACTTCAGAAGTTTCTTTTTTAATTTTGTTTGAACCTTCGTTTCCAATGAGGACCACAATAAATATTTAAATAATTTATTTAAAAATACGTCACTTCTTGGAGCTTCCCTTACACACTACTGTGGGCAAAAACTGAGGTGAACTTTTGATTTGATAACTGGTTCTCATGAACTCTCAAGCACTTTCTCTCGTGCGGTAACTGTCAGTTAAAGTAAAGGCAGAGATATGGCTAAAATTTATTGATTTTTCTAAGATAAAATAGATACGCTACTGATTTTTGGACAATTTTATCAGTTTTTTACCATATAATCATAATTAATCAAAATTTCTGAAAGAGCGATTCATTAGTTCGTAATTTATACGAGGCTCCACGAAAGATTATAATAGTTAAGCCACAAAAACCTGTTTTTGTACGAATAGGTCGACAAATGTTGGCACCTTGGATTAGATTATTGTTATTTTCATAGGAAACTCCGATTTTTTGAGATTCAAATATGGCCCATATCACTCATATGTAATGTATCGTTCCATAAATGAAAGGATTTTCAAAATAAATAGAGTTGTTTTGAGGAAACAAACATATTTTTCTTTATATAACACACTGAGGTCGCCCATCCAAAGACCCAGATATTTCAATATATTATTTATTAAGTAATATCTAATAGTGTACATAAAATGATTTGTTATTAATCGAAATCAATACACAAACTAGATTTCTTCATTTATACATTCGTAAATACATAAATTTACTCTAACAACTTTTGATTATTTTAAATGAAAATATAACCTTTGCTTCTTTTCTTAATAATTTAGTATTTGAATTTGGGAGGCTTTTACTTGGAGAATTCCATTATCAATAATAAAAACAAGTAATGTGTTTTAGGAATTTTACTGAATAATTGTGATTCATAACGTGTTTCACTACACCGTAGCTTCTTCAGACGAATGAATGTACAGAAATTATGACAACTATATATAGATAAAATATGAATATAAATACGAATGTTCTTGAGTTATTAAAAGCTTATTGGGTTGCTTCTGCTTAAGTGGTTATTGATGACAGGTATATCCAATAAAATTAAGGAATAGATTGCTCCCTGAAGAGATTCTATAGAGGTGAAGGGCTTAAACCGACTTGTTCATTGATGAGTCTACCTGAGTGGCTGTAATAATTTCTATATTGGTAGAACACATAGAAATTTTAATATTAGAATATAGGAACATAAACGTAGTTTTTCAAATAAAAATCAAATTCAAATTACGCGAATCATCTCCTAGAAAATAGTAACTCTTTCGACCCACAGTTTGAAATTTTACATACAGATAATAAATATTGGAAGGTAGATCTTCGGGAAACTTTAGAAATCAACAAACATAAACACTCAGGTAGACTCATCAATGAACAAGTCGATTTAAGCCCTTCGTCTCTATTGAATCTCTTCAGGGAGCAATCTATTCCTTAATTTTATTGGATATACCTGTCATCAATAACCACAATAAGCAACCCAATAAGTTTTTAATTACTTAAGAACATTCGTATTTATATTCTCATTCTTATCTATTTATAGTTGTCATAATTTCTGTACATTCATTCGTCTAAACGTCTGAAGAAGCTACGGTGTAGTGAAACACGTTACCAATCACAATTATTCAGTAAAATTCCTAAAACACATTACTTGTTTTTATTATTCATCATTTAGTTTTATACATAGTGTATGTTGTAAGTAATATATACCAATACATTTTATAATGATATTTGTTTATGGTATTTTCAATTATAATTTTTATATTATTTGTACTTGTTATGTGAAGCCAAAACGTTCAATTTCATGGAGGAGAGCATGTTATATGATTCAGAAAGGTGAAATTTATATTAAATAATTCAAATAAATAAATTTGTTTAAATCTTGTATGGTATTCTTTTTAGATGACCTCTTATATAATATGTACTGCACACACAATAAAATATATTTTCATTATATACAACACTGCTAAAGCAACTATTTTAAGTTGCTTCATGATTTGATTACAGTGACAGTGATTTTGGCAGCAATGAAGGTCATAATTGGTACAGGAGAAAATACGTCAACATTTCAAAAAACTGCAAACAATTGTGAAACAGTTGAATTTAGGCATAATTAGTCCTCAAGAAACCCATTTTGTTTGAGTGTGAATAATGAAAAAATGAAACGAAATATGTTTATATTTAAAAAACATAACTTAGATATAAATCTTTATAGTTGATAACATTTTTAACTTGTAGGGGTTAATATTCCTTATAAAAAGATGCGAAGAAACTATATCGAAAAAAATTAATAGTTTAGGATATATAGAACAAGATGTTCTGTATCTTTCTATATAATCACTGTTTGAAGATCCGAAAGTGGAATTCAGAAATATGTGCGTATAGCTGTTTTCGTGTTACGCATTGTTAATAGTTGATGTTCCTACGATGATTTCTTGAAATACATCTTCAACCGAAAATATGTCACCGATGTGCGTGTGAATGAGTAGTATCGATGAGTTTTTCAGTTGCATTTTTTAAAGATTTTTTCCTTTCTCTATAAGCACGAGAACGTTCTGCTGGTGTCTTAGCAGGTTTCTTCATCATTGTTACTGTTTGCATAGTACTAGTTGACGAAGCATTCAAAAGCGAAGGTGAATTGCTTTGTCGTCTAAAGGCTCCTAAAAGTAGCGAAATTTGATTATCATGCATACCAACTTGGTTGTCTTCCAAATTTTGTTGAGAATCATAATTTGCAGATCTCGTAGCTGCTAGTTCTTTTTCTTCCGCAAGTATTCGAGCTCTGTATTCCCGAATGCGCTCTGCTCCTGTTTTCGGTACTTTTTTCTCCTTTGGGGCATTATTTACTTTTTGATTGCTTCGGGATCTTTTGGTTACTTTATTTGGTACGACGAAATCTGTGGAATAGAAAAAGTATATTGGTATAAAGATTTGTCATATTTATCTGTTATAATTATTATAACAAAAATATATATACCACAAATATAAATACTAGTGATTAATACGTTCGTTTACACACGATATTTTTACCAATTTTGGAGACTGTTGTTTGATATATTAGAAATTTAGTTTCTTTTAATTTTTCATATACCTAAGACAGAAATTCCCAATTCTTTTTAGTATTGAGGTATTTCAAAAACTAAGAAGAGGCATCAATTATATATTGTTGAAAAAATCAACGTTTCCTCTCGTTCTGCTCAATTCACTGATCTGAATCTGATTGAACATGCTTGGGAGATATCGCAAAGAGGCGTTATACAAAGTCAGCTTGATTTTCAAAGTTGGCAACAATTGTTTGATGGTCTCCCATCAACTTGGCACACTATCCCCCAAGAATCTTTCAATGAGTCAATTTTGAGCATGCCTAAGAGGTGTAGGGCTATGACACAAGGTGGTCATAGTGTTTACTAAGGTAACCTTAGAATCAATTCAATGGAATTTTTCTTTATCAATATTTTTGCAATAAAAATTGATAAAATTTTGATTTTCAGTTAGTTTTTTAGGAAGGACATTTGACTTTTTTTATTGCTGATTGTACATATACTTTGATTTATCATTTACATTACTCAATAATTGTAGTTGAATAAAAAACCAAGAAATACCAAATCCCAACATTTCAGCCATGTCTGTGCATATTTGATTTAATTCAAGAATTGGTAACACACATTAAATATAAATTTTAACTTTTTCAACTTCTTCCTCATATAAATTATGCTGAACCTCATATTCCCTCGTACTCATAGCATTCTTCAAAATTTTAGCACCAATATATTTAGTGGAATTAACTCTTACAAATTGTCACAGTAACTACTTAAAGCTATGAACAGTCTTATAGACATTAGGCTACATGTCATTTGTCTCAATGCAAGTGTCTATAAGGCTTAAGTAGCTGTTTTTACTAGAAAACCGTGTACATACCAAGTGGGCTGGAAAGTTCGTAGACTGATAAACAGATGGCGTCACTAGGATCAAATCCGCATGATTTTCAGTTAGAGAAAAACGTTTTCAGCTGCCCGCGAGATATAGAATTGAAAGATTTGTTATTGTTGAAAAATGGATAAAAGAGAATTCTTTGTGTTGATTAAGCATTGCTTTTTGATGAAAAAAGATACAACTGAAGCCAAAACATGACTTGATAAACATTATTCGGACTCTGCGCCAGAAAAATCAACGGTGGAAAAGTGGTTTGCAGAGTTTAAACTAGCGTTCAAGAAGATGAACGCAGTGGACGTCCAAATAGGCTGTCCCTGATGAAAACCTCAAAGTACACAAAATTGTTTTTAAAAATCAAAAAATGAAATTGATCGAGATAGCTGAAACCCTGAAGATATCCAAGGATATCTTTTAAAATAATGTTTGGACATGCGAAATGGGTGTCGCGCTTATTGACTTTTGATTAAAAACGAGTCAATGATTCTGAGCCCTGTTTGAAGATAATTAACTGTAAAAAGCACAGTTTTTTCGTCGATACTTCACAATGGATGAGACATGAATTCATTACTACACTCCAGAAGACAATCGACAGTCAGCCGAGTGGACTAAACGAGGTGACCTGCATCCAAAGCTTACAAAAACGAAGCAGTCCGCTAGCAAGATTATGGCATCTTTTTTTTTGGGATGCGAAAGGTATTATATTCATTTATAACCTTAAAAGGACCAGACGATAAACAGCGACCACTACATTGAGTTATTGGGTCAATTGAAGGACCAAATCATGAAGTTACAGCCCCATTTGAAAAAAAGAGAGTGTTGTTTCATCAAGACAATGCACCTTGCCACGAATCAAACAAAACAATGGCAAAATAGCAGGAATAAGTCTTTGAACTACTCCCCAATCCACCTTATTCACCAGATCTTGCCTACAGCGACTTGAAAAGAATGCTCGCCGAAACTGAAGCATATTTTGAGATTGAAGAGAAATCTTATCATAAAAATGCCATTGAAAAATTATTTATTGCTGCAATCGCTGGATCTCCCTTGAAGGTACCAAAAATTTGTGATTTACTATGTTAGCCTTCGAATTTTTCAGCCCATCTAGTAATACTACTATATCATCTGTGTAGAATACAATGAGATCATTTGCTATAATGGAAAATATTTGTGCCATTATGGTGGCTAGTGGAACTTCCCTTGTGATTCATTAATACTTTTACTTCGGTTGTATATAACTATTTGTGATCTTTTTGCAAAGCAATCGTTGAATAGCTAGAAAGTAGTTATTTATCAAAATTTTTTCTATGAACCACATTCTATTTTGTTTTCTATTCTTGAAAAGTGTCTCCAAAAGTTTCAAACGTATTGAAAGATATTACACGAAGGTTTTGACAATTTTTCGAAATCCATCAAATATCAATTTCTGCCAATATCACAAAAACAGTAAAAGATATCGACAAACGTCTTTCACATTTTAATGTTTCACGAAAATCAAGATCTGCATCTCGCAGGCAGTTTACGTTTTCTCTAAAAGTGAGTGACATAGTGAAAAATCAAGCATTATGGGACACCCTATACATCAGTGTGCATATAACCATGGTCACATTTGAGCTTTTTTTACTACAGAATGAGTACTACCATGAGCTTCAGAAATAGCTTTCTGAGTTGGGCAAACATCCTCTTCTATAACTTCCTTCTTCACAGAATCTTCTAAGCTGTAAAAAAGAATCAAAATCAAATCAGTTTTCAGGATAATTATATTTTAGAAAATAACTCAGTTAGTTGCTCGCAAATTCAGTGGTACTCGTATTAAATTTTCTTCTGAACAGTCAGTCAGATTTCAAAAATAGTTGATTAAAAAACATATTTCAAACTAAATTTGATGAATAGAATCTTTAAAAAAATATTTAAATATTGTTACTCCAGTTAAAACACAATACACAAACAACGTAGCTTTTGATGAAGTTAGGTGAACGTGTTGCAATCTAGAGGTCTGCAGTTAGACTTGTCTGTAAAGACAGGCTTCGAATGAATTTCCGTTTGCATATCTGATATTTCTGCATTTGTGAAATTAACCATTTTATTGTTTTATGAATACACCATTGAACAATTCAAATAACAAATTTTTGGTTGAACTAATAGTGAATTATTCTATTTGAATTAACTGAGCAATGTTAAATAAAACTTATCATAAAAGTCCTAAAAGTAATAAATTTCACCGTTCCTCCATATAATGCTATACATTTCATCTCCCTAATGATTAACTTTTAACCTAACTACTTCTCATTCTTAACATCATTTAAAGTTCTTCGCATTTGTGTTGGAACATCCTGTATATTTTACTTTTCTTAATAGGTTTCTCAAGTTATCTATTCTGAGCCAGTGGTTTATGAACTGCCCTATATACTTTTAATCTACCTGGAAAGGTTAATCGTCGCTTAATTCATTTATATGATGATGACACTAATCTTCCTATATCTTTTAATCCAGAGGATGCCTATAATGCTATAAAAAGAGCTAATTATGACCTAGGTAGAGTGGCCATATGGTGGAATAATGATTGATAATGATTCCACTTTTCTTGGTCATTTAGTCTTTCCAAGATTAATGCATAAATAATCATAACACATAAAGTAAAGCACGTTTTGTAGATGAGAAATGATTATTGCTCTAGATGTTGAGACTTAAACATTGTCTGCTACTTCAATAAACTACTTTCCTTTTGTAAGTATTTAACATCAAAAGCGAATGGGCCTTTCTCTACTAACTGGAAACTTGTCTATTAACAGTTGTCCAAACCCTATTTTTCTAGAATATTAAAAATACCACGTCGAAAGATAGATTTAATATGAATATATATAAACAATAAACCATTGTAATTTTCCTTTATTTTTCGAACTATAGGCGATTTTGTAAAAAAATGCGGTGAAGGACTGTTCTGCCACCCAGAGGACTGTTTTTCCACCCACTGTTTATGTCAATGTTTATATGAAGAAAAACACAATACGAATTATTAAATGTAATAAATTCTCTTTTTTATTAAATACTATATCACATACATCATTTAAATAAGTATACTTATCAGGAACAAATTGCGAGCTTAGCTCTCCAAGTAATGAATTAAAATAATTTCGATCAAAATTAAGAATCAGCGTTGTTCACTTATCAATGCAGACTTATTTCTCAAAAACAGGTACAGATATATTAAAATAATAAAATCTTCGCTCCCCTTTTAGGGCAATATCTGGGTTTGGCAACTTCTGTAATACTTGGTCAAAGGACACATCAGAAACATCATTTTTGTCGACTCTGAATGTGTGACCTTTGTCATCACAAATTTTCAAGAAGGTTACTGTTAGTTCGCTTTCTTCCGTATCTATCTTATTGGTTACTGCAGCATAACAATATTCAGTGTTTCTTACTAGAAATTTAGCCAAGACGTAATCACCGATGGTGTAATTCTGTTGGTTGATTGAACTAGGTCCAGCCAGTGCAGCGTCGTCGGTCTCCATTGTGGAATCCTGTGGGTTGTTCATGTTTTCACTTTCAGAGTCTGTGTTAATATCATCTACGTTAAGTTTTGTCTCGTTTTTGTACTCCTAAATTGAATTGCTGGCACTCGCCTTCACAAGTGTAACCTAAACTTTTCATTATGAGTTTAGTTGATTCCAGACGACTTCTTAATACTTCAGCCTTTACTTGATGTATTTTTAGAGTGCCATTAAATCTTTTTCAATTAACTGCTTCATTCTGAAGGTCGTTTGTCAATTCTTGGATGGCTTTATCATCGATTGTGAACAAGGTGATTTCGGAACATCTTCATTGAATGGCCTCTACAAATGATTCCAAGCTATCAATATCACGACGACGGCATCAGCAGTTCTCTTGCAGGTCGCTCCAACGCCATCTTTGCCATGGCCACTCTCTGAATAATTCCAGGTAAACTTCTTTACATTTAGAACCTCTTGTTAAAGCCTTGATGCCAGGATGTAAAACCTCGTTTTGTTTCTGTATTGAGTTAAGGGTCCATCGCTGACGAAGTGGATGCTCTTTATGCTATGTGGGAGAGCTTTAAAGATTGGCCGCAAATGTGCCCTTTCAGCAGCTGGTGAATAGGACTTTATGGAACTTTTGGTATACACTACCACACTATGAGGACTTAGCTGAAGTCTCGACCCTCCAAAATGAAATACTTGTATTTCTTGACTGTATTTGGAACAATAATTTTCTGAAGAATTCTGAAGAATGTATGATAGCGTCTTCGTCGTTAAGGTTTTGCTTGTATTTCTTGATAAGATTGCATTGATGGGTAATGTTTCTCTCGTGTTGATAATAGATTTCCAAATACTTGTGCAGCTCTGCTATTAGTTCTCGACGGCGAACCATGAACGTTTCCTTTAGGTATTTGGTAACTGTTCGAGCATTCTTAGTCTTGGGGTCGTTGTAAGTTTCTTTCTCGGATATCCATTTCTTGAAATCAATAGGCTTGCTGTCATCAAACTCCTTGTAGTTAGGATTCTCGTCAATACAGCTGTGGCAGGTTCGTGACAAATACAGCTCGTTATAGCGATTGCAACATGTCTTTTCAAGCAGTGTAGTGTTACTATTGTAAGGCAAAATTCTTCGCCTGTGCGATGCTGACAGTTTCAGATCGATGTTCGCGTGCTTTATGCAGTGTCACGTTCGTTTACATTTGGTGTTATGACCCAGAAAGGACGTAGATGACAAAACGTTGTGTAATTCATATTTTGAAATGTTCAGCTTGAAACTTCCTGTATAAATTTGCGATGCTATCCGATAGATCCCTTTTCTGGTCAGGCATTCCCGTTTTGCTGCGCCAAGTCTGCTGTTGTCATCATTTTCATAGAAGGTTTGTACAGATTCATGAAATCAGATGAAATTTTGTCTTTACAAGTCCGAAGCTTGGGTAAGATTTTTAAATTAGGGTAGTTTTCTTTCAGCTGGGTATTGAACACTTCACCGAATAGCGCCTTTTTGACTACTTCTCTGAGAGTTTCTGGCGAATCACACATTTTGGTAAGTTTTGTATCAGGTGAGTCTACATTTTCCTTTGTCTTACCTTTTTCCAAACGTTCTAATCTCTTCCTATACTTCTCGGATTTTTTTTCTGTAATACTCGATCTTTTTGTCTTTCTCCTTTATAATTTTGTCACGTTTTTTTTTAGCATTAAGCTTTCTCGCATTACTTACATCACTACGTGGAGTTTTCAGGTAGTATTGATGGGGAGACAGAACTCTGAGGAGAAGGTGAACCCTCGGATTCGGGCGTATTTTGTGGTACAAATTTGTAATTTCTTTCAAAGCTTTTTTTTTGCGCGATATGTAGCACAGTGCTTTCTCCATTCTTTAGTTACAGCTTTATGTTCACGTCGACTCATATCTTTAACTGACTTTCTTGTACCTTTTTCCTTCTTTCTTTGGTAGTTTCGTCGTTCTTTTTCCTTCAGTTGCTCTCTTTTTAAAGGGTCATTTTTTAGCTGTTGATATCTTAATCTTTCTGCAATTCGTTTCTGCTCTTTTATTTCTTCTTTGGTTTTACGTTTCTTCTTTGGTGGCATTGTGGCAATACTAAAACAATAAAACATACTTTCAATATTTAAAAAAACCGCATGCAAATCGGTCCACTTGTTTGGGAGCTATGGGTTTAAAAACATAGGTAGCTACTAGGTACGTATTATTTTATATTCCAAAATCCTTAATAATAGAAAAAGACCTGATTCAGTGTGACAAGCCAATCTAAAAAGAAAAGAGGCTATCGGCAAGAAGGTTAGTGCAGACTATAAAGAATATTATTAAAATACATGAACGTCAAATAAAACTGTCCTCTGTCACATTGAGCAGTCCTCTGTGTTTCCAGAGGACTGTTGCACAGAGGACTGTTATTTTTACGTAAAAATGTTGTACCACATATCAGTCTAAATATTACTTAATAACACAGAAACAGCTATAAATCATCACATTGAGCAATTATTTTGTTAAATAAATATAATTATAGCACACAAAACACCGTAAAATAGACTTACCAGAGAAATGTTCATTCAACACTACAGAAGCATGGCTCCCACACAGACGCATGTTTAGCATGGCAAACGAACAAACTTCACACTGTTAACGTTCCGTTTCACGCGATTATAACCATAGTGCTTAATATTTTTGTGGTGCGATATTCAAATTGTGACAGAGGACTGTTCAAAAAATGTATGGACGAAATTCGAACACTAGTTTTTAGTACTAAAAAATACTCTGAAGTTATAATTGTTGTTTGTTCACATGCATTCGATATTCTTTATGTTAATAGAGTTATAAGATTTTACATTTTTGAATACAACTGATAAAAACTGAACCGAATCATACTCGATCCAGAATCAGTACATAACAGACGACTGTTTTAGTGGCTTTTAGTCCGAATTTATGAAATGATTATGATTCTAAATATTAAATAAGCTTGGCTCCTCAAATAAAATGTTATATATTACATGTTTCAATAAACTAAACTATGCATTAATACAGCCAAAAGTAAAAAAAAATACTTGGATCATGATTTTTCCATTAGTACAGAAAGGCCCGAATATAATTGCCACATAATCATAAATAATCAAAATATCTCACCTGAATTCTTCATTCCAGCTCCTATTATCATCAAGGACATTAGCCACAGGTTTTCTATCTCCTTCAGTCAATTCTTCTTTGATATTTTCAACTTTTAAATTTTCATACCTAAAATTGGTTTCTGCATCATTATATGTACACCGTGTCTAAGCTTTCTTTTCATTCAATGATTTTAAAGCTATTTAAAATAGGGTATTAAGTTATATATAAATACCCAATAATCAAAAATAACAAAGGCAACTTACATTGGCTCTTCAGGCCAGATCTTTCCATTTGCATCAATAAGTTCATGAATAATAGTTTTATTATCTTCCTCAGCAAATTCAGTCTTGATTTTAGAAATAACTGCCTCATTTTCATTGCCAATATTCAGATCTTCATAGCTTTCATACCTAAGATTGACTTTCTCATCATCATACATCAAAGTTAATAGTGTATACATACTTAACTTTTTGGTTCCATATATTCGTCTCCCTATCAACAAAATCGTTCATAGAAGTTTCACCTTCTTCAGAGAAGCATACTTCAGGTTGTTCTGGTTCAGTCTTTACAAATTCAATATTGTATGATTGTTCCTCAGTTGCTTTTGCTACAGCAACATTTTCGGTAGTTCCTACTGTTTTGGGTCTTCCCAATTCTTCAGGCCCTTTTGTCGAACCAGTTTCTTCGAAGGCATGAACCCAATTCGCAATAACATTGCGATGCGGAACGGACTCACGAGGTGGAATGTCGAAGTGCCGTCGAAAGTTCCGCTGAGTGATTATGAAAGAACGACCGCTTTCAAGAAACGTGCGTATGGCAAAGCCCCTATGCTCTTCATTCCAAACCATTTCTACGACCTCAGAATACTAGGGTCTTTTCTTTCGCTACGAATGAAAACCATAGATGAGAGATTAATGGGTTATATTAGATTAAATGAGTTGTAGCATTAATTTTCTTCTATAATGGAGATTAAAAAAAATATAAAACTTCGGAAAGATGATATTTACTGAACATAAACTATTTATATACACATTTCAGAAATATTTTTTTGCGTTAATCACTGGAACTATTTTGCATTACTGCGTGTGAACTCGGCTTCATGTATCATCCTCATCTTTCATTCTTACAATTAATAACTATGGCTTCAGACTAAAGTAAATGCAGCCAGCTAGGTTTCGCACAACTTTCTACTTAGAATATGCTTAGGAACATTAACAAATATAATATTGATATCACTGATTTGACTTTTCTTACATTATAATATTTAACCAGAATTCTTACATATTTTCAAGTAAAGCCACACACAGTATTTAAAGCAAAATTTATATTTTCTCCTGGGTATGGTGTGAACTTATAGAATTATTTATTCATTTATTTGCTAGATACAATGCTCTTAGGATCAAAATAATGTAAAATAAATTAAACACAATATGCGACCTACAGAGGTAAAAAGAATTATATGCATGCAGGATTAGAAGACAACTCAAAGCTAAAATGAAAAAGAAAAACATAGATAACTTTATAAGTTGTAAATTCATTGACTCAGAGCAATGTAAGGCTTTAGTATAAAAAGTTAATATTTTTATCAGATGAAAACAAAACATTCCATCAAACCCATTCTAATAATTTTATTTCGATTGATTTATGATAAATCAGAATGTGATGAAGCACTAGACTCGTCTTCAAACGTGAATAGAGTTTGGTATAACTGCATTCAACGCAAACTTGCTCTTTTTAAACAACCAGAATTTTTTTCATATTTTTGAAAACGAGTACTCTTCGAAAATTCAATAAATCCAAAAGTTTTTCTAGCTAATTTGAAAAGTTGACATATGTGGAATGATTCCGTTATTCTATGAACAGAGCATAGATTTTCATGTATGAGGCTCCATTGAGTTTTGAAATGTGACTGGAAGGGAAATTTTAGGTAATTTATAACCTTTTGCGAGCAAGATAATTTCATATTTATTTTATAGTATGATTATGATTAAATGGTTTCTATGGTCAAAGATTTGACATCTTATGATCTTCTAAGTAGCTAATACAGAATAAAATCCTTTCATGAAAGAGATATCTGGTTTAAAATATAATCCATGTAGGCAACTTGACGTCGCCTACTAGAAAAAGATTTTAGAAATGAAGGAACCTTCTAAAAATTAGATGGACATGTTATATATATTTTTGAAGAGGAAAAATTCTTCGTATTATGAAATCAAACCGTCTATGGTTTCCATTAAAAAATGTGCGTTTTAAATCAAAATCCGTTGGACAAATGAAACAGTTTTGCATGCCTCTATACTACTAATATCAGAATGTCTTGCAAAAATAGGTATGCGAGGGAGGTCCTCTTTTTTTTTCATAAATATTTCATCTATTGCTGTACAAACACATTAAAATTTGCCGACCTGTACAATGCTGGATGCAATTTTTTTTTATTTCAACTCTTACAATATAATTAGAGCTTCTATGGCAATTCTAGTGCTCATAATAGCAGCGACTCTTTATACTTAGTGTGAATACATTGAATTGCTCAAATTCTATGACTAAACTCAAGAACTCTGGCGGCTGGAAATTAACACACTGTATTATATGAACATAGAAAACACACTTCGTTTTTAGTCGATTGACGTTCAATACGTATACTTCTTGTACTTAACGAAAATAGAAAGGTGTGGATAGGAAAGAAGGAAAAAGTATAATTCATTTAAAGAAACAGAGAATTGTGAATCTGTCCTCGTACATATATCATTCTTTTATTCCTAAAATATACATTATTTATGTCTGGAAAGACAATACAAATTAGATGTTTCATAATCATATCAACTTGAACTCTTAATATGTTCACAGAAAATATCCTCACTTTAAAAATTAATACCATATACATGTTTATTAACAATATTCTTTCGAGTAGCTCGCCTTCTCATTACTAGATCGCTACTAATATGATCTTTAAGACACCTTTTTGAACTTGTTTGATAGTCACAAAAACAACATTTGTGATTTTTTATTTTGAGCTGTATACTTTTGATTTGTCCTGTAAGGTTACACTTTTGAGCTGGTCGATAATCACATTGATTATATTTCTGATTTTTCATGTTCAGATGTATAGTATTCACATGATCCGTAAATTTGTTTCTTCGGAGTGAGGAATAACCACAAATTTCACATGTAAACTCTTTACCTACCGAATAATTATTAACAAAAGCTTTAGAATTATCTCTTTGAATTGCATAAATTCCATCCTCTATATCTTCATCCTTCTCTGAATCTTCTGAGCTGCGAAAAAATCGAAATCAAATCTATTTTATTACAAATTAGTTTTAATAATTCGTATATAAAATATTTTCCGAAATTATAAAATCTTGAGCAATCACCGAACAGCTATAGGACTTCACAGATATGGTTGCAAAATTTGAAAAATACTAATTTCAAGTCGACATAATAAAAGTATTTTTCATAAAAATAAGTTTCACAAAATAATTATAAAAATGAAACAATAATTCAGAACTGTTTGTTTTTAAAGAATGAGTTATTGAAGGTGTTTAGGTATCTGTATAATAATAATAATACTAATGATAATATAAAATAAGATAACCGTTGAGTAAATTTAGCATAAATCCAATTTTCATTATCTTTTGAACTGATTAAGTGATACAGACCGAAAATCCAAACCGCAATCATTCACTGACTTTGCCACATTATAAGAAAAAGACCTTTCGTAGAATGTAGTTTTATGCTTGGGTAAGGAGACAATATTAATATTTCTGGTTTTTCGTTTATGCTATAGCTATCATGCTTGGTTATACAGTGTATCTATATAATTTAATTGAGACAACACCAAGCTTCTACTACATAAAATTGTCCTCATATTTTTGTCTAGAAAATCCCTGCAACCAGATATCATTTTAAGATTCACAAATGCCTTTTTAAAAAGATAGCTAACATGATCTGTAAATCTCAATTTGTTATCCACAACCAGTCCCAAACTCTTAACTTTATTTTCTCTTGGCACATCATTTCGCAAATAGCTTTCCAGCTGACAAGTGTAAAGACAGAACAGCAGCGGATCCAAGACAGATCCCTGTGGAACACCACAGTCTACACTAAAAGGCAGAGATAGCTCATTTTTGTACTTCACATATTGCGTCCTATTGGTCAAATAACTTTTCATCATCTTTATAGCTTCACTATTAAATCCCACAAAGTGCAACAACGCTAGGAGCTGTTTATGTCAAATGTTCTCGAGAAATCAAGCAGTACCAAAACAGTCAACATGGAATCATCTTGTGATATTATATCGTCTATATCCTTGACCATTGCCGTGGTACAAGAATACCCACTCCGAAATCCAGACTGTTACGTCAGAACTACGTCAAATTCGCCAATATACTCACGTATCTGAGCTATAAGAATTTTTTCCAACACCTTTAACAAAGTAGGCAAGACGTTAATTGGCCTGAAATCGTTAAAATACCCAAGATGTACACTTTTGGGTATCGGCACCACACAGGAAACTCTCCATAATAAAGAACAGTCAAAATTATATGAGAATATAGGTCGTCACGACCCGATGCAGAGGTTTTAACAGATCCGATAGCACGCCGGACATCATCTTCAGTACACAGTCTGAAAGAAAAGGATCTCACATTCAGCCTCTGTGTTTCAAGGTAGTAAATGATTAATTCTTCCTTCGGAGGACCCACAATGTTTGCACTTTCTACAAAATGACGGTTCATTCTATTCAAATCCGTTAGCTCCGCAGGTATGTCGTAACTATCTTTTGACTTCGATAATATGTTTAACTTACGTAAATCTTTCCACACATTTTTCTGATTAGCGGACATTCTATTTGTCAAGTAATCCTTCTTTGCTCCTTCAACCTCACAATTAACATTAGAATATATAGTTCATTAAAAACTGTGCTCTACAACTGCAAAATCCTGTCAATAGTTATATATGTATATTTTGCAATATCAGATCACCGGAAAATAGTAAAATAGCCAAATTTTAATATTATAAGAGCTATAGCAACTTTATCTAATTGATATTACTTGTTCCACCTTGATATTTTGCTGCTATTTCGGTTATTCCTATCCAATTTAGATTAGTAGAAATATCATATAAAATAGTATTCGACAAACAGCTCAACAAAACAAACCAACAATCAAAGCTAACCAAATCAACTTACGTTGGCTCTTTAAGCCAGATCTTTCCATTTTCATAAATAAATTCATGAACGATATTTTTACTATTTTCGTCAGCTGATTCATCCCTGATTTTTGGAATACTTGCGCCATTTCCATCATTCTTAGGTTTTAGATCTTTACAACTTCTATACCTGAAATTGATTTAAGATAATTTCTTTATGCTAACAAAGTTTATGCATTTGTCAGAAAATAGTGCCTTATGCTTGAGAACTCTAACATATTTGAAATTATAAAAGAATTACATAATAAGAAACCAAACATGAGAATTCGGAAAGTTCTAAAAATAATCTTGAAATCAATTGCACCTCAACTAATGGAACTCTTTGATATTATAAAATGGTCTGTCTATTAAAATACGTTCCACAACTTCAATGAAATTTTTCTCTTCAAATCCTCTGACATGAAATGGAAGTTTATTGTAAAATCTAGGCCCATAGTAAATAGTGCTTGTATGACATCTACTCAGTATTGTACTGATGATGTTCAAGATTATATTTGTTCAAGATTTTTGAAACAAGGACAATACAGGCTAGGATGTACACCAATGGTATTGTGAATACACATAGTTCAGAGAAGCGATTTCTAACACTTAAAAACACTGTACACCACTACACCAAAACTTTATTACGAATACACAACGCGCGTTTCGTCAACTAAGTTGGCATCATCAGGAGATGATAGTATACTAAATCTATTTGACTTTGACTTTAACATAATCTTTATTCAAGAACCAGTTTTACAACTTTTAACTTTACATCTCATATTGATTGATAGGGAAAATAGAACAATTTTTGGCTTCTAAGCCGTGATCTGAGGGATCTCAATGTAACCTAAAATAATTTAAATTAAGTACAATTCGTTTTGTTGTCCTAATGACGACGGTCTCAACATATTCATTTCACAAGATTCTTATAGCTAATCCGAGTCTTCTCGAAGCACCATCCTGAGCCTCTTGTATTTTCTCGGTTCGTCTTCCTTGTAGTCTCTTAGGGTGTTCATCAATGGATTTGGGTGGTCGTCGACTACTTGGAATGCTTTCACCGCTGTCTCTCTAATGAACTCCATCAAACTCGGCATCTGCAGATCTCGATGTAGTTGAGAGTTTCGAACGTACCAAGGGGCGTCTACGGTCATCCTCAATGACTTGTTCTGCACGACTTGGAGGTTCCATATATGACATGCAGCCGCATGTCCTCAGACTGTTGACGCGTATGTCATCATGGGCCTGATGATGATCTTGTAGAGCTTCAGCTTGTTCGCTGCGGTCAGCTTGCTCCGGCTGTTCATCAGGGGGTACAGGAAGACTTGGGCTGCCTTCGCCTTGCTCGTGCAGTCTTCCACATGTTGACACCATGTCAGCCGCCGGTCGAGTGTGAGTCCCAGGTATTTGGCCTTGTTGTTGATGGGTTGGCCTTTCATGGTGATCTGCTCCTCGGGGGTACGTCTTCTTCTGGACAGATAGAGTGCCGAACTCTTCTCTGGGTTGATGGTGATCAGCCACTTGGTAAACCATTCCTCCAATTGGTCTTCGGCCTCTTGGTGTCTTCTGGTTATTAAGTGGGGGGCTGTCGATCTGATCATTATGGCCGTGTCATCCGCGTAGAGGGCTAAGCTCGTGTTGTGAGTCTTCGGGATAAATCTATTTCTACATGGCTCTATAATTTATACTTAATCTATCCCTGCTACTAGACGCGTTTGACAAATTGAGCGTCCTGATTGGTCGAACGCGCTATTAGGGGCGTGTCTGATCTAACAAACTGTAGACTACGCTGAACCGAACGGGACCGTGGTCCCTGTTTAGTGAATGTTTGCATTTCATTAAGTGGAAACTCTCAAAAGCGTTCAGTGTACTCTCGTTTCTAACATTTTTTTTTCAATTTAACATTCTCAAAATCTATTCTATGGTCTTGATCAAATGCATGTTGGTCAACACTAGATTTTTCTGTTCGTCCGTATCTTAAATGTGCCTCATGTCCTTTTAATCTAGACTTAACAGATCGTTTAGTTTGTCCAACATATACTTTGACAGACACAATTAAAGATTGTGTAAAGATGTATGTTGGACAAACTAAACGATCTGTTAAGTCTAGATTAAAAGAACATGAGGCACATTTAAGATACGGACGAACAGAAAAATCTAGTATTGCCCAACATGCTTTTGATCAAGTTCATAGAATAGATTTTGAGAATATTAAATTGATAAGAAATGTTAAAAACGAGACTACACTGAACACTTTTGAGAGTATCCACATAATGAAATGCAAACATTCATTGAACAAGGACAACGGTTCCGTTCCGTTCAGTGTACTCTACAGTTTGTTAAAGATTCCAGTTTTCACGGCGGAGATTGCTGAAAATGAAGAGTGATGAGTAACATGCATTTTCCGTTGAAGAATCGACTGAATGAAGAACACCATACTGTGTATATATAAATTTATTTAATATTTCATTCAATTGCTAAGTTCGGTTCACATATCTATCTTAGATTCAAGCGACTTTAGACATATGAGTTAGGTACGTTTCGATGAAATATTTTTCTGCTGTTTTTCTTCTTCCATTGTTACAGATTTTTCCTGTCCCAACCCCTTCCTTTTTACCCTTGTCTTCGTGAAGAAGTCCTGGATATCATGGAGTGCAAGATGACAATGAGAGAATGAAGCTGCTAAGCAGAAAAATTTTTGGTACTCTTTTTGTACACATGACACTAACTCACCATAAACAGACAAGCTATTGCTAGTGCAATAGCGACAGGGAAACGAGTTTTTTTTTCCACAGGTTTTTTCACTCGTTTACTGAATCATACGCAAGATAGTATGGTTCCCCTGTTAAATTTCCTGTGCTCACACTTTAGGGGCAATCGTAGGAGGCATGATGCGAGTTTAGATGCCTGATTAAGGAACGGACATGGTCTTTTTTTTCTGCTGGTATTCTATTTCTTCGCCTGTTTTTTACGATTGTGTTTTTTCTGACACACCAAAATTATAACTATAAGCATTTATTGTAAATACAATTATTCGAATTTTTGTAAATCCTCTCTTTTCAAAAGAATAAATATATATATATATATATATATATATATATATATATATATATATATATATATATATATATATATATATATATATACACATATAGCGTGTTCGACCAATCAGGACGTTCGATTTTTCAAACGCGTCTAGTAGCAGGAATAGATGAAGTATAAATTATAGAGCCATGTAGAAATAGATTTAGTGTACTATCATCTCCTGATGATTCCAACTTAGTTGGCGAAATGCGCGTCGAGTATTCGTGTTAAAGTTTAGGTGTAGTGGTGTACAGTGTTTCTTAGCGTTATTCAACGCCAAAGGTTTCAGTCCCCAACTTAGGGATTTCTAGCTTTATCTTTATTGCTACAAATTGATGTCTTCATAGACAACAAGATTTGGCTGTTGTGAAAACCCCTAAATCATTCAGATGAATAAGAAACAGTAAAGGTCCTATGATAGACCCCTGGGGCACTCCATATTTACCAATTAGGGCATCAAACAGCATTCCCCCATATTATGTTTGTTTCTGCCACTGAAATAGCTGTTCAGGAAAGTAACACTTTAAGACCTTTAACAAAGCATGTAATTCTGTCTCCCTTTCTCCATACCCAGAACAATCTGCTACTGGAGCATACTGTTCAGGGTATGGAGAAAAGCGAACATGTGAGGACAAAGTTGTATGATTTATCAAAGTTAAAAAATATGCAATACTTAAGCTCCTTCTTTCCTTCAACTAATTCATGTTTAGGATATAAATTTCCATTCAAAGATAAACTCCTTACATTGGATCTATAGTCCAGATCTTTCCATTTTTATAAATAAATTCATGAACAACAATTTCACTATCGTCAGCTCCATTTCCATCCTCGATATCAAGATTTTTAGAAGTTTCGTACCTGAAATTGATTTTCCATCAAATCCTCGTCATGAAAATGTGACCTATGTGCCAGAACAAGAACTTTTCAGGTCATATAAAAGTTGGCATACAGGTCACATTTTTGTGATGGTAACAATATTATCTTTGCACCTGACTCTTCTTTTTCTTTGATTTCTCATAGCTGTGTAATTCGTAGGTTCCTTTATTGTTACATATAACTAAACCAACTTACGTTGGCTCATGGCAATCTACATCAATAAGTTCATGAATCATACTTTTACTATCTTCATCGACTGACTCAGTTTTGATGTTAGCAATAATTGCTTCATTCCGATTGTCAATATTCAGATCTTCACAACGTTCATGCCTGAAATTGACTTTTTCATTATATCGTACGTAAGTTAATAGTAAACACCACACTTAATAAAAACTTCTTGGAACTTAATTTTCTCTTCCTCATCAATAAACTCATTCATAGAGATTTGGTTTTCTCCAGAAACGAATTCTTCTGGTTGTTCAGGTTCAGTTTTCACAAAATCAATATTATATAAATTATTTGCCATATCGCAAACGTTTTCACTACGAGTCCTGAAAGTCTACAATTAATCTATTCAAAATTTTCTTCTATCAATAATATTAATAACTTTACAATACTATTTTGCTATCAGATTTTTTCTTCTATATGAGTATGATATAGATTCGCAAAACTCCTTTCTTTCATACTAATAGATATGCAAGTTTGAAAGTTTTCTGTTATCCAAAATTCCATTTATCCTTATGTATTTTCTAATACTATTTTTTTATTCCTTGTGACAAGACAAACTAAATTTTCACCACAGAACTTTAAGATATTTATGAACTACACATAATTGAATGTGGTACTATAGAATATATAGGTGGTAATAGCAATAATACCGATCTAAGCGCTCATGGTGAGCATTATCGAAAACATTGAAATAGATAAATAGATAATTGTATTGCTATCAAAATCCTTCTTGGCGTGTCCAATAAGCGAAGTTACAAAATACTTACGAGCGAATAAAACAGCAAATATATACAAAGAATATATAAAACATTTCAAAAGTGGATAAATATTTCACATCACTGGCTAAAATACATGATCATGACAAAACATCAAAAGAAAAAGGAAAATATATATATATATATATATATATATATATATATATATATATATATATATATATATATATATATATATATATATATATATATATATATATTTTGAAAAGAATTTCGCAATATATATCACTAAAATTCCAGAAATCATACAAAATCAATGAAAAATAGACTTCATATTCATTAATTAAGTGTTTTAGCCTAAAATAAGTGACAAATGACATATTTTGACGCTGCAAACCCCTTTTCATGGGAGCGTCATGATTTCATAGAAAATGGGTCACTTGACCATTTTGACGCTTGAAACGAGCGTCAAAACTAGAGTTGGGCTAAACTATGGAATTCGAATCACAGGTATAACTGAAATTCCACTCACTGCGATTTCAACCTGCGACTGTGAGTGTGAATCATTCACAGACTAGAATTGGTTGCTACTATGAGTGTGATTTCAACCTGCAACTGTGAGTGTAAATTATTCACAGGCTAGATATGTTATGCTGTGTGCTGATTCTGTTGCATCTCAATCAATAGAACATAAACCTAAACGGTTTCATTGATTTGTTTAGACTGGAAGGAGTCTGGAATAATCATTTTTTGTATAGGAGTTCAGTAAATATAACCAATGAAAATAAGAATGATAATATACAGGATGTTTCATCCTTGACTTTATACATGTGTCCACAGATTTTTCGTTTCTGATAGGTGGCTGAAATTTCAAGAATTAAAATTAAAATTTCGTTGATATATCTATAGTTTTTGATATAATTGTCTGCAATTTGAAACGTAGATCACTCTCTTATCTTACACAATAGGTATTCCAAATTGTTTCGAAAATGACATGATTAAGTGGGATTCATGACATTTTTATTCACTTCTTTACTGTCAGCCAATGACAATTCAATCTGAAATATATCGATTCTCTGTACTATTTTAAATCTTCTCTTTTTTTATATCAATAACTTCACTTTCTTCAAATAGACAAGGAATAAAGCACTATTTTTCGGCATTTCGTGTTTTCAATATTACAAAGTTATATTTAATAATTTGAAATAATTGCAAACACAATAAAAAGTTTTACTTTCTGTTTTAGGAAAGCTTAAATTAATTCTCAGTATAATTTCGATCAAGAGAGAAATTCTCCTGCCTTAAATGTTAGTAATTATTTATTATTCAGATATCTTAAAATATCTCACTTGGATTAGAGAATAAAAACATGAAATAAGATACCATACCTAATTTAATTTTCAGTTCAAGATATCTTATCGACAATAAATCCACAAAGACAAGATTTTTTTAAATATTGAATAATGAAATGTGTAATCAGAAATAACATCATAACACTCAGAATAAAAATTATATGACCATTTAAAAAAGAAAATTTTCTCAAAAACTCACTACTTACCAACTGTGAACGCAACCATAAATGTGAATGTGATTATAGTTGCTACTGCGAATCACAATCACAATCGCAGGTTAAATTCACTTCGAATCACAGGTTGTGATTTTCATTTCGCAGCGAATAATTCACAGGTAGTGATATTTTGCTCAACTCTAGTCAAAACGCTTCAATGAAATGGCACCTTCAGTGTAAAAACCGGTTATTTCCCCTGAAGCACAGATCTTGAAGCATTATGTGCGCGATAACCATAGAAAACATGATTCGCGCATTTCACCAGTTCAGAATTGCACCATTGAACTAAACTAATGCTTATATTATGTTTCAAGTGCTATAAACTTTTTTTCTGATTTCAAGATTACCCAATCTTACGCAAAATATCCCGAATATTGTACGAAACTATTTTTTTAAAGATTGGTTTTATTAATTCGTATTTTATTGAATAGTAGCGCAAATTTCGTTTCCTCTAGAATAAAATGTAGTTCATTGATATTTTTTATTATTAAATATCTGGTAATAGCCATAAAATTATTCGTTATCAATCAAAATCAATACATAATTTCAGATTTCTTTATTTATTTATTGGCAAATATATAACTTTTATCTTCATCAATTATTGCCGATCACTATACGGGTATTCCAGAAGAAGTTTTCCCCTGTAATGTAACAGAACTTCTCCATAGATTTAGTTTGCCTCCAAACAGACTGTTTCTGGTTCCTTTTTATTTCCTTCGAAATTAGTCTTGTGCAATTTCATTTTCAACTGAATTTCCAGAATTTCATCAAAATACATTGAATTAAAGAGATTTTATATAATTTTTTCTTCTATCTCAGAGTGGGTGTTCTATGAAGTTGTCATATTATCTTGAGGGTCCTATCAGATTTGGCAATATTGCTATCTCATTCCATATGTTATTATTATAATTGTGTCCAGAGCATTCAAAATTTTCCCCAGAAAGTGCTGACTCTCCACATCTCCCTCATTCTTTGTACATGTATTCTCTTCATATCTTCAGCCTTTTGCCTCCACCTTTATATCTTTTTTTATAACAGATATAAACCAAGAAGTATGTTTTTCAGAATAATTCATCGCTTTGATTAAACTTGCGAATTTTTTATTTTAAATGTACTTTATTGATATGACGTTTAAGGCAACTGTTATCAGCTGTTTCATAATCGCAGTGACTACATTTGTGATTCTTTATACCAAGATGTACGCTATTAATATGACGGCTAAGATGACCCTTTTCATATGCTTCATAATCACAATGAGTACATTTATGGCTCTTTATACCAAGATGTACACGCTTAATGTGGCGTAAAAGATTATCTGCTCGAGCTGTTTTATAATCGCAATGACTACATTCATGATTTTTAATGCCTAGATGTACACTATTCACATGATGTGCTAGATAACCCTTCCTTATTGTTTGATATTCGCATTGACTACATTTATGTTTTTCATTATTGATATGCTCTAAAAGAATACCCTCCTCAGATATTTCATGATTAGAATAACTACGTACTTCTTTTTTCTTGCTGAAATGTAAATGCTTTATGTGGAGTTTAAGTTTACTCTTTTGTGCTGTTTGATAGTCACACTGACTGCATTTATGGCTTTTATTTCCATGTACCTTCTTTATATGTGTTGTAAGATAATTCCTTCGAGATGTTTCATAGTCGCATTGAACACATTTATGATTTTTAATTCCCAAATGTACACTATTTATATGTTCTTTAAGATGACCTTTTTGAGTTGCTTCATAGTCACAATGGCTACATTTGTGGCTTCTGATGCCAAAATGTACACTATTCATATGTGATGTAAGATAAAACTTTCGGAATGCTTGATAGTCACATTGATTACATTTATGATTTTTCATTCCCAGGTGTACATTATTTATATGATTTTTAAGATGACCTTTTTGTGCCGTTTGGTAATCACATTGATTACATTTATGATTCTTTATGTTCAAATGGACACTATTCTCATGAGCTTTGAGTCTAACTCTTTGAGGTGAGGAATAGTCACAAAAGTTGCATGTGTATCGTTTTAGTGTCGGAGAATTTGTATCTAGAAGTTCTCTCACGTTACCTTCCTCTTCTTCAACTTTCTGGCCCTTCACATCTCCCAAACTGCAAAGGAAAATTGAAATCAAAATTATTCAAGAGGTAAATGAATTCTGCATAATTACTTATCAAGGTCATTGAAAAGGTCGTGTCTAATTGTATGGCTGACTTTTTAAACAGATTTGGAATCATCACTAATAGTCAACATGGTTTTAGGGTCGCACGTTCAACTCAAACAGCTGCCTTTGATTTTGTTGAGTTTGTCTATAAGAGCTTGGATAGAGGTCTTTTTGTGGCAGGACTTTTTTTCGACTTATCGCGTGCGTTTGACTGCCTAGTCATAAGTTTCATGGAAAGTGAAATCAATCAAATCAAACTGGCAGACAAGGCCTACAATCTTGGATTTAGAGGGAAAATAGCTGACATCATACACTCCTTCTTGAGCAATAGGAAATAATAGTGGAATTTGCAGATGCACAATCTAAAGAATATGATGTCGATATAGGGGTGGTTTAGGGCTCAGTGCTAGGACCACTTCTTTTCCTGCTCCTTGCAAACGATCTTCCAGAACATATCAGCAATGGAAAAACAATGTTTGCCGGCGACACTTGTATTCTGGTTTCTGCAGAGGAGGAGGAATTAACAAGCCATGTAGATACCTTGTTATTGGAATTTAAATGTCGAGAAGACGGTCTGTGTCAATTTCTATAATAGAAAGCATCTATCAAATAACTTTAAGATCAACTTTGAAGGCAAAATTATTCCTCTATCTGAGAACACCAAATATTTGGGAACTTTTCTCGATAAAAAACTAAACTGGGAACTCAATACAGATAACATATGCAAAAAATTGTACAGTGCATATTTCGCAATTCTAAATCTCAGAAGAAGCCTTAATCAAAATAACTTGCTATAGCATATTCTCACATGAGTTACAATATTCTGCTCCGGGGAGGTTCTGCTAGCGCTAAGAGAGTACTGGAGAGTTAAAAGAGACTAATAAGAATGATTTTCGGACTAAAGCCAGGGGAATCATGCAGACCCCTTTTTAATGCACACAAAATTTTCACAGTACCATCGATCTACATATACAAGCTTAAAATCCTCACCGATAGCCAAGCTGCACTGAAAGCATTGGCATTCGATACCTGTACTTCACTTATGGTTCAGGAATGTCACTCTATCCTTGCCAAACTAGGAGAGCGGAGCAGGCTCCGTCTAATATGGGTTCCTGGCCACTCGCGAATTGAGGGGAATGAGAAGGCGGACTCATTGGCTGCTAACCTGGAGTTCATAGGACCGGAGCCTAAGCTTGGAATTCCCCTGGAAACTGCAAGGATGGAAAACAACCGATGGCTGGACGTGAGGGTACGTAAGTATTGGATAAGCCTCCCAGGACTCAGACACGCTCGACGTGCCATCAGTGGACCTTCCACTACAAAAGCCAAGGCCTGGCTTAAACTTTCTAGGTTGGAACTGAGAGTTTTAACTGCCATATTAACGGGGCACTGTCGCCTCAGCAAAACACCTAAATAAATTAGGATTGGTTGAGGATCCTTCATGTAGGCTATGTGAAGAAGATACAGAATCAATGGAACATGTTATGTGCGAGTGCCCAGCAGGGGACAGGGTCAGGATGGAAGAACTTGGATCTTGCAAACTGAAGCTGACTGAGCTCATTAAGGTCTCACTCACGAAACTGGTATCCTTTACGAGAAGGATGGAGCTCGTGGATGACATTTAGGACAGTGTGCCACAATAGACCACTAGGTCGCAGTGGCCAGGCTGCTA
Source organism: Cryptolaemus montrouzieri (assembly GCA_013387265.2). NCBI lineage: Eukaryota > Metazoa > Arthropoda > Insecta > Coleoptera > Coccinellidae > Cryptolaemus > Cryptolaemus montrouzieri. Next base: position 12,270,289 of record JABFTP020000042.1, read on the forward strand.
GACAGCCCTCACTCAAAAATAATATCTATTTATCTACATATACAAGCTTCTTATACATATAAAAACCAATCAGTTCCCTAAAAACAATCCAACTCATAATTATGAAGCAAGAACTGACATTCTACTAGTATGTTTGAAAAATCACCACATTATGCTGGAGTGAAACTTTACAATAAACTACCCCCACAACTGCAACAGGAACCATTCATCGGAAGATTCAAGAAAGGACTTAAGGAAATACTTCATAGAGAATGCTTATATTCAGTTGAGGAATTTATGAGTATTACATTTTAAATTATTGCATATAACATAAATTAGATTATTCAATGAACTGTATGTATCTGATATTTTTTGTGACTCTCATATGATAATAACTGTGGCAAATAAATATTATTATTATTATAATCTAGGTTTTAGAGCTGTGTTCCTTGATTGGATATGTAGTTTCATTTTGAGTTCTTTGTCTGTCAAAGAAATGTCTGAGAAATTTGGGATTAAGTCAGGGGTTCCTCAGGGCTCCGTGCTAGGCCCACTATTGTTTCTCCTATTTATTATTGATTTGCCTGATCACATAAATGCAGATAAAATTACAATATTTGCTGATGATACTTCCATAGCGGTCACAGCGCGGACTCTTGCGGAGCTCTCCGAGACTTGTGAGGAGATTGTATAAACGCTTTCAACACTTGGTGTTTTGAAAATCCACTCATACTGAATGTGGATAAACAGAATGTATAATCTTTGGATTAAGAAATTCCAACAGGGTTCCTCCAGTAATCAACTGCTAAGGAGATACGTTGGGGTCTAGTAATTGTGTCAGGTTTCTTGGGGTGTATTTGGATGAAGGTTTGAGATGGAGTCAACATGTAGCCCTGCTATGCAAAAAAACTGAACAAATGGTATTATGCAATTAGTAGAATAAGGAACTCTCTGGGTATCAAATCTGTGATTAGTGTATACTGGAGCCTCGTCTTCAGTCATCTAAATTATAATAAACTTTTATGGGGAAATCCCGTGAAATCTGTAAGTAAGTGAATCGTGTAAGCCAGTTTTTATTTCACACAACACTCTCACTTTTCCCTGCATTTACACCTACAGAAGTCTTCTTTACATAAAAGATAACAAACATTAATATATTCCATAATCTAGCTTTCATGATCGCTCCACTTGCAGTGCAACCACTTTATGCATACTTATACATAAAACCAAGAAATATGAACTTTCTCCCTCCTACCAAGGGATCTTGCTGTTCAATCATCTTTCTTATTCAGTGAAGCGATTATCTATGCCAGAATTTGAAAAAACCATTAAGGCCACGCTCTTACGCAAAGCTTAATGTTGGGGAATATTTAAATGACAGAGTTTTCAGCTAAGTTGAAAAGTGTCTTTGATGTATTGTTTAAAATTTGGGACTTGAATATTGGATATTGCAGTTAGTTTGTTATATATGTGAGTTGTATATTTACCTCTGACTTGTCCTAAAGGATGAATAAATATACTATTATTATTATTAAAAGTGATAAAGGGATATGAACCCTAGTAGAATAAGTTCAAGACTTCAACAACATTGTATTGCCTGCGTTTATCAAGTTTAAAATATTAAAATATGGGTTATTAGATTTGTTGATAGATCTTCCCTCAATAAAACCATGCTGTCCATCAGCGATTAGTCTAGACACTCAAAAAATTCACTAACCATTAACAACTTACACAGACTTTTCATGCCAGTTCTTTGCATCGATATTTTGATGAACCATAATTTTACCATCTTCTTCATATAATTTAGCTTCGACTTTAGGAATAACAACTTCATTTTCATCACTGCCATTGTTTTTACAACTTTCATTTCTAAAATGAATTTTCTAATTATCATTCATCTACTTAATAATGAATATCACACTTTATAAAAATTCCTCCATCAAATATTTTTCTCTCGCAGTCAACCAGCTCATCCATAACAGTTTTATTTTGCAAAAAAACTTCTTCATGTTGTTCAGGTTCGATCTTTACTAGATCAGTGCCATAAGAATTATTTGTCTGTCCATTACAATTCTCTTTGTAGGTTCTGAAAATGAGGTGTTATCAAACTACCCAAATATTTTTCTACCAAACAACTGATAACTAACTCTATAAGAGCGTTTCGCTGCCAGATCTTTCCTTCTGCGTCAATAAATTGATTCACAAAACTTTTGTCTTCTATTTCATTAAAATCGCAAATCTGTGTGGTTTCGCTTTTCGAAAAATCCATGTCATATATTACTGTCAGTCTGACTGTAATAATTTTTAAAGAATGAATGAACCCTATTTTTAATATAAAAAAGTTTTCTTTTATAATTGAGAGTAATAATAGTAATAGCTCTTGTATTATTAATCTTCTTCTTACAAAGCATAGAAAATATATTTCTGTGTTTCTTCCTTTACAATGTGCTCGGAATATTAATATATTAAAAAGTAAAGTGACATTATTACATCAGCTAATCCAAAAAGGCAAGCATGCATATTTGGAACCTATTTAAGCAGATAGTTTTTCTTTGCCAATAATATTTTTCTCATAGAATAATCCCCCTGATTTGTGTAATATAACGCCATAGAACATCGATTATCTACTGATGGTATACTTTGTATTTCAAATGGCCACTCAGTACATCTCACTCTCTCCTACCAAATAAAATCAAAGGAAATATTTGACGTCACACGGCACGTCGAAACTCGGCTCATACAACTCTGTGAGCATAGAAAGAAACTGCATCCTTTGTGCTCTTGGCTGGAATTGGTGCTCGAAAGCAATTTATTACGATTGTAATTGATTGATATTCGTTCAAATTCCTATTTTAAGTCTGGTTGTATTTGCTAGTAAGTTATTTTATCTTTTATCGTTATTTTCCACAGTAAAATCATTGGAAATCTACGTATTCTTCAACGAAGTGGATATAAATTTTTGAGGTTATAATATCCAGCAGCACCACAGAAGTGTATGACAAATAATCTTCTTCCGACTGAATAATTGCGAAAAATAAATTGATCGAGTTGGCGATGAGTGGCTATTTGCCGATCAGTCTTAAATATTACGGGTGGTACTATTGTTCAAAAAAGTTAGGAACTACTTACGTAGAAATTCATGAACACAAATCATAGATTTTAGCTTGTTCTGTGATCAAACTTTAATGCAATTCCTGTGATAATGATAATAAAGTAATCAGTAGTCAGTAATATACATACACCTATTCTGTGATATTTAGTAGCACAGAACACCTAATATTTATTTAATTAGGTATTTTGTGTGATTAGTTTAGTCACAGAACAATGAAATACGCTATTCTGTTGTAGTTTAGCTGATCTTGATGTGGATTCTCACACCTTTCTGAACTTTTGTGGCTTAGTTCTTAGATAATTCAACAAGCATATCGAAGTAACAGCAACATATTTGGGTTTAAGGCATTACAATAACTATCTGGATTAATTCTCAATTTTAGAATAAATAAAAATAAGATAATATTAAATGAATTCATCAATATCACTCATTTTAGTTATGAAATAACCTTGTTTTCACCATGATATATAAACGTAACAAAACTAATTTCATTATTTAATTTAATATTCCATTTTTGAGAAATTTCATAAATTTTTAGAAAGAAAATTTAAAATTTGATACTTATGAATAGCTTTTTCAATTTTGTCTAGCGAGTGTTTGTATGTTTGATGATCTTTCCGAAGCATGCTTTTCCAGAAAAATCACTTCCACATATCTCTTATAAAGATTCTTAAAGGAAGTAACTTCGAAATAAAAAGAAAAATGTTTGCTTTCAATAAAAACTTCATAACACTTTCATATAAAACCACAAAATGATTGCAAATCAAGTTAAAAGGAATGCAATAAAGATTTTTACTTTCTCCACCACAAAATCTACATAGCTAACCAGAAAAATCAAAATAAATATAAATAACAAGATAACAATTTATTTCTTCGTAAATACATTTCTTTAAAACGGCGATAAAATCATAAATTCTTACAATGAGTTTATAACACTTCAAATTGAAAAATATTATTTACAAAATCCAAAAACAATAAATTTGCTCAAAGAACTTTCATCAATCATAGAATTGCAACATTTGAATACCTTGGAAAGCAATATTATTAATCGAGATGGTTCTTACAAATTACTCCCAAAATAGAATTTTTAAAGAAACCAGCAGAATTTAGACCCTCTGTATTAGTTTTCATGGACTATTCGGCTGGTTTTTACAGGTTAAAGGTTTCTTTTCAGTAGAGAGTTTTGACGCTGATTCTGAAGATCACGTGATTTTCAGCATTGATGCTAGAAAGTTGGCAATTTCTGAAATTTATAGCGGCAGACTCTAGAAGAGACAAGTTTATATTTTCGGTTTTCAACGGTTGCCAATAAAAAACCTATGGCAACCAGTTTTCTTTTATACGAAACAGGTAAGCCTCTTTTAATAGTCGCCCAGTTATTGCGCAATATTAACTTTTGATACCCAAACAACATAGTTGGGGGTTTTGAAAAAATAATTCGCGAAATACTACACTAAAGATTCCAGAAATGATATCAAATTAATAAAAAATAGATCTCATATTTATCGATTAAGTGTTTCCACCTAAAATAAATGACAAATGACACTGAAAACCCCTTGGAGCTTCAAGATTTCATAGAAAAATAAGTCATATGACCATTTTGACTCTCAAATCGAGCGTCAAAACGCTCAAATGAAAAGGCACCTTAAGGCTTTGGTCAATCTGCTGGAAATTCGAATAAATAGTATGTTTTACTATAAAAAATATAGTTAATATTAATCACAACACCTTTATTGAAGTAGTCTTCAATCCAACACCTACTCGTAAATAACATCAACTACATTTCTGTTTTTTTATGTCAAGATGTACACTATTGATATGATATTTAAGAAGACTCTTCTTTGTTGCCTGGTAATCACAATGATTACAACTGTGATTCGTTATTCCGTGGTGTATATTATTTATATGACGTGTAAGCCCACTCTTTTCTGATGTTCCATAATCACAGTAATCACATTTATGATTCTTCATACCGAGGTGTATACTATTTATGTGGCGTTTAAGACTACTCTTTTCAGATGTTCGATATTCACAATGACTACATTCGTATTTCTTTATGCCAAGATGTACACTATTCACATGGCAAGTAAGATTACTCCTTTTAGATGTTTCATAGCCACAGTGACAGCATTTATACTTTTTTATTCCGAGATGTACAGTATTAATGTGATGTGTTAGATGACTCTGCTTCGTTGCTTGATGATTACAATAAGTACAATTGTAATTTTTGATTCCAAGATGTACCCTATTGATATGATCAGTAAGAATAGTCTTTTGAGTCGTTTGATAGTCACATTGACTACACTTATGCTTTCTTATGCCAAGATGTACACTATTTATATGTACTTTAAGATAATACCTTCGAGATGTTTGATAATCACAGTGACTACATTTATAATCTTTTATTCCAAGATGTACATTATTAATATGTTGAATAAGGATACTCTCTTGAGTTGTTTGATAATCACATTGATCACATTTATTTTTCATTCCAAGATGTACAGTTTCCATATGCTGGGTAAGATGTATCTTTTCATTTGCTTGATAATCACATACCCTGCATTGGTAACTCTTCAGTTGGAGATGTACAACATCCACATGCTTCTTGAGAATACTCTTTAGTGTCGTTTGATAATCACATTGACTACATTTATGATTTGTCATTCCCAGATGTATGCTATTTATATGATCCTTAAGATGATCCTTTTGGGTTGTTTGATAATCACAATGAGTACATTTGTGATTTTTTAATTTCAGATGCATATTATTCACATGAGCCATAAGTGTATTCTTACGAGGTGAGGAATAATCGCAAATATTGCATTTGTGCACTTTTAATGCCTCGTTATTATTGTTCACTTGATTTTGTCTGTCTTGTTTTATGTCTAGATGTACATTATTAATATGTTTTGTCAAATAATACTTTTGAGATGCTTGGTAATCACATTGATTACATCTGTGATATTTTATACCAAGATGAACACTATTCTTATGAATCATAAGTTGATTTTTTCGAGAAAAGGAATTTCCACAAAAATTGCATTCATGCTGTTTAAATAACACATTCATTTTATTTCCTTGGACTTCTATCCAAGTTTCTGAAATGTCTTCATCAACTTTCTCCATCTGCACAAAATCTTCAAAACTGCAAGAAAACAAAAATAATAAGATCAACTCCAGTTATGGGCTCAGATCAGAGACAGGGTATTTTAACTGTAGCCAAGAAACAGTCATGGTTCTTTCAGACCATATATATATATATATATATATATATATATATATATATATATATATATATATATATATATATATATATATATATATATATATATATAAATGCTTATATCTATAATTTTGGTGTGTGTCAGAAAAAACAGAAGTGTGAGCTCAGGAAATGTAACAGGGAAACCCTACTATCTTGTATATGATTCAATAAACGAGTGAAAAAACCTGAGGAAAAACTCGTTTCCCTGTCGCTATTGCACTAGCAAGAGCTTGTCTGTTTATGTTGTGTTAGTGTCGTGTGTACATAAAGAGTACCAAAGATTTTTCTGCTTAGCCGCTTCATTCTCTTACATTCCATGATTTCCAAACGAAGATAAGGGTGAAAGGAAGGGGGTTCGGGACAGGAATCTGTAACAATGGAAAAAGAAAACCAGCAGAAAAATATTTCAACAATCATACTTCTCATATGTCTAAACAAATCTAGGAAAAGATTTTACGTAGCAAGCAAGGTCATGAAAAGGACTAAGGAGATAATAAAAAAATACATAACCTGCGATATTTCCTCAAATTCCATCTCCGTTTGACCGAGAGAGCCCCGATGGCCAGGTTCAGTCTTCCAAGTGATGCCGATTATGATCTATAGATGTTTTGGAATCATTATGGACCCAATAATCTTGTTTAATTTAAAGAAAAATTTGCAAAAAAAATTTGACAGTCTTTCGAAAAATATGACATTTGTCAGTAATTAATTTATCTATTTGAATTTTTTCCCAAGACTTTTGTGACATACGTTACCTAGACAAGAATAACATAATGGATAAACGGCAGCATGGCTTCAGAACAGGTAGATCAACATCAGCATTGGTTGATTTGATGACTGGCGTTGCGGATGTCCTCGACAGCTACCAATATGCGGAGAAACTGGTCTGCGACTTATTTGAAGCATTTGATTGTGTCATCTGGGGGCTACTACTGAGAAAGTTGGAGCGGTATGGTGTTTGGGGTTTGGCACTTGATATATTTAGGTCCTACTTAATGGAGAGAAGGCAAAAGGTATTCTGGAATAACGTGTTGTTGAAAGAGGCTGAGGTACTCTACGGTGTTCCCCAGGGCTCCATTCTTGTATCGGTACTGTTCATCATCTTTGTTAATGACCTCCCTTCAAGCGTTGGAGCATGAACTACCTCACTCTATGCTGATGATACAGATTTCTAAGTGTAGCTTTGAGGAACTGCTCTTCCACAGATGTTTGTCTCAAGCGTGTGATTGGTTTGATGCTAATGGACTCAGATTAGATGTTGAAAAAATACAAAGATTGGAATTTGGTATGAGAAGAGACAGATGCATTGAAGATCCTTGGTTTGACGGTGGATGGAAGACTCACATGGGGTGAATCTGTTGACAGCCTGTCAAGAAAGTTAAGTACCTCCATTTATACAATAAGAAGAATGAGGGAGGTACCTACACGTAATATCTGCCGTATGGCCTATTACGCCAATTTTCATTTCTTGGCAACTTATGCTATACTAGTTTGGGGCCATTGTGCAGGATTACAGAAGATTCTTTTAAAATAGAAGAGAGTTCTCTGTGGAGTGTCTCATTCTGTAAGCTGCCGACCCCTCTTTAAACAATAAAAGATACTGACTGTAGTGTCTACCTTTATCCTCGTCTTCTCAAGGTACATCCAAGAGAACAGGAGCAAATTTCTCACCAATGCCAGCCTCCCTTACTATGACATCAGAAAAAAGGATGACATAGTGCTTGCTCATCACATGGGTTTCAACCACTTGGGCTGCAAGTTTTATAAGAAGCTGCCGCCTCGCCTGAAGGAACTCACATTGCGCAGGTTTTCTTTGGAGATCAAGAAATTATTGCTTGAAAGGACAATATACACTGTGGAGGTATTTTTGTGCAGTGAAATTTTGTAAAGAATTTGAAATGTGTATTGTTGGCTTTGATTTAGTTGTGATGAAATCTCATATATGTTTTTAACAAAAATCTTACAATTTTATAATTTATATGATTCTAATATATTACTGACATGTAATTTTTGATGTTTATTAATACACTGAACTGAACATTAGTTTTACTGAAAATCATTATTTATTCTTCTTTGTAATAGAAAATGTTCAATTTTTTCCTATATTATCTAAAGGAAATTTTCTAAAGTGAGAAAACTGATGTAGAAACTAAGAACCAGTGTATCAAATGTGTACATTTGTACTATACTCTAGGCAACCGAAAGAGAGACCACGCCAAAACAAATACAGCAGACGCCAGAAGATTTAGTAGGTCTGTAATTGGCCGAATCATGTTTAGGGGGTGGGATCTGAATGTAAGCAGTCTGTACAGGTACGGTCTCGGTCCATCGGATAGAAAATTAAATTTTCATTATTGTTTTGGAAGTGTTATTGATCGAGTGTTGAAAAGTGAAACTATTGTGTGTATAATGTCGTCTACGGATACTGCAGATGAAAGTACTGTTGAAAATTATTCTCCGAAAAAGCGGCCTAAGAAAGGTCATTTTACTTTGAATGAAAAACAGATCATTTTCAACGTCTATAATAGACAAATGCAAATAGATTTTGCACCTATCAACGAAATCGTCGAACAAGTGGCAAATATTGTGAGAGTTAAAACTAGTGTTTACAGACTCATAAAGGAGGATAAGGAGAATCATTCTTTTTCACAACCGAGGACGTACCCGAAAAAGGTGAAAATTGCGGATAGTGTTACTGATTTCGACAAAAATCTGATTAGTAGGAAAGTGCATCAGTTTTTTCATAGAAATGAATTACCTGCAATAGATAAAATATTGAATTGAATGAAGTGAACAGTGATGTTGATCTGCCAAATTTTAAAAGAACAACATTCCGTAAAATATTTAAAAAATGGACTTCAGATTCCAGAAGAGGGGGAGGAATGGTTTACTATTGGAGAAAGAGGAAATAGTCTTGTGGAAGAGAGACTATCTTAAACAAATTAGAAACTACCGCAAAGAGAATAGAAAAATCTATTACCTGGATGAAACGTGGGTGAATGCTGGGCACACTAAATCAAGTGTTTGGGTAGATGCATCGGTCAAAACAGCCAGACAGGCTTTCCAAGAAGGTTTATCGACTGGATTGAAGAATCTCACATGTGAGTGGTAGTTATATTATGCATGAATAATTCATGTATAATATAATATAATATTCATGATTTTCAAATGATACACAAGTTCTGTTGGTTCGTTTTTGATTGAAATCTCTAATTTCTTGATAAACTTATTTGATTTTTATTCTGATTCAAATCTTGATTTGAATCACGCTTACTCTGTATCAATAATAGGCACGTCATGAGGTATTTTATATATTTTTTTAAACCATAATCTAACCTAAAACTAACTGCAGAATGAAGGTTTTCGAATACCCTTTATGAAAATATTCCTGTTATTCCTTGCAAATTATGCTATAGGGTAAAACCCATACATACTGTTCATTATCCAGTACCTGGTACCACAACAATCCTGTTTCGAATTGTTAGCATGCCGCTTTCTTTCAAGCACGTTCTATATTATGTTTTCAATCTATATTTACAAAAGCAATAGGATAATTCAATTTGGACGAATAGATGGGATCTTATTAAGGGTCTGTTCCTACTTCTGGGTTTTTCTTTATCTCTATTGCTACTGTAAATTAACTTAAGTAGGCTGTGTACCACCTACCTGTCGTCAAAAGGTTTATCGGTGATTTAACTCAATTCTCTAATTATCAAAATTAAGTATTTTCTTGAATTATGAGATTCCACATGATTAAGTTAGATGAAAATAGACACATGCAATCATTAATAGAAATCATTTTCATGTCTTTGCAGGTAAAGGCAAGATACTCATCGTTTGCAATATTGGAAGTGATACTGGATTCGTTCCCGACGCTCTGTGGTCATTCGAATCGAAGAAATCTGGTGACTACAACAAAGAAATGGATGGACCCAACTTGGAAGAATGGTTTGAAAATATTTTACCGAAATTGGAAGACGGATGTGTCATCGTTTTGGACAATGCGTCTTATCATTCTAGACGCACAGAAAACTCCCGACATCTGCCAGTAGAAAAGCCACTATTCAAGAATGGCTACGTTAAAAAAATATTGCTTTCGGGGCTGATTTGATTAAAGCAGAGCTTCTTCGAATAGTCAAAACCCACAAACCAGCGTATAATAAATATGGTGTAGATGAAATGGCTCGAAACCAAAATAAAATCGTGTTGCGACTCCCGCCCTATCATTGCGAGCTCAATCCCATCGAACTGGTTTGGGCTGAGATGAAGAATTATGTGGCAGCTAAGAACACATCATTCAAATTCCAAGACATGAAGAAGCTTTTCGCCGAATCCATTGAAAGGATTGATGCTGTCAAGTGGCAAAACTGCTCTAAGCATGTCGTTGAGAAGGTCGAACCGAGAATGTGGCAATTAGATCACATAATAGATGATCAACTGGATCCTATTATTGTCAATCTCGAGAATGATTCAAGTTCATCGTCTGAGTCTGATAATGACGATGATAATCCTTGATGTCCTTTTTTATGTAACTCTCGTACTATATATGTTTCAATAATGTTCTACTACCAGAAAATATACCTACAATATCAGTTGCGTATTACATTGCCTGTTTTTATGATAATTCAATCAGTCACATCCGAAACTATTGCGTGAATACTTCATTTTAGAATGAAATTCTACATCATTGATGTCCATTACTTAATTCAGAGTTCAATTTCGTGATCAAATGGAAGTCCCTGGATTCAACCCTGTGTGACATCACGTTCAGGCCTCGTGCATTTGTTTTGTTTACACTCTCTCTTTTCGTTGAATCAAGTATAGTCAAACAAAAATCCCATTTGGTGAAGTCAAAAAAATGATGATGATTGTTGAATCAGACTGACCTTTAATTCATTGTTCAATTAGGTGATTTTGAAGCATTTAATTCATCATATTTATCTAGGCAAAACGATAAGTTGGTGTTTTCTGCATGATAACCCATGTGACGACTGTCACTGACATTTTAAAGACTGTAGCGCATAGTTTTGAGACGTAAAAAGCTTTGTGAGCACTGTTTTTTTATTTTAAATTCTGAAGGTGTTTCACGAAACACACTAAATAATCACTAATTTTGGATAGATCAACATTATCATCACTAATCTACACTAACTAATTCAACCTAACTTACATTGATTCTTCTGGACATGTCTTTTCATCATCATTATTAAGTTCATGAACCACAGTTTTACTATCTTCTACGAATAATTCTGCTTCTAGTTTAGGAATAACTGTTTGATTTTCATCATTGTCATAATCTTCACCGCTTTCATAACTGAAATTAATATTCTAATCAAAATAGATGAGTCAATAATGAATATCGTACTTCAAAGAAACCTCAGGGTTCCAAATATCTCTCTTGTCATTCATAAAAGTTTCATCTTTTTCTAAATTGCATTCTTTAGATTCAGTCTTTGGTGAATTAATATTATATAAATTATTTGCCTGCCCACTAAAACTTTGTTCGCAAGTCCTGAAAACTGAGACGTTATCACTCATTCAATTTGTTTTTCAATTTATAACTAACTGTACAAAAGCATTTCGCTCCCAGATCTTTCCTTTTGCATCAATAAATTCATTCACAACATTATTGTCTTCTAGTTTAATAGGTGTGTATGTTTGCGTGATTTCAGTTTTCGAAAAATCCATTTCACATTTATATGTTTATGTTTACTTCTTGCTGGAAAGGCAGTTTCTAGTTTCTAAACTTTACGGAACACTAAGCATAGAACGTTTATATTATTCTATGAGACGTGGCAATCAAATTTTTTTGTGGCAAACAGCAACTCTCTTTCGATATATTGGAATGTAAATTTCGTTACAGGTTGTTTTAGGAATTAATTTTTCTGTAACTACACATCAAATAAAATTACTCTAACTTCAGTTTCAAATGCTTAAACCACGCATGTCTGATGCAAAATGCTTAAATTCGATTTTGAGGTAGAAAAAAGGAATTATTCACAAAATTTATTATGGAATTTGCTGGAGTTAATCCACTGTTTTTATAGAATCCAATAAATCTATACACTACCACAAAATCCAGTACAACATAGAACAGTAACACATGTAATAGTAACTTTAACACTCTTCTGTGGATATAATAAACATAGAATTTCATATTAACTGTAGGTTTGTTCCTACAGCGATGTCACGGACTGTCACGATTGTGCGCAGTGTGTTAAAGTACGTTCCAAGAGCATTTCTGGTATTTCTCAAACTCGGCTCAAACTATGAAATGAGTGTTCCAACTGAATCTTCGGACTAAATTATGACTGTCAGACGAGTTTGCTGACGAAAAGCAAATCGAGTGTCGCAAACCTGCGCAATGAGCAGTGTAACAAGTTAAATTTGTTCTGTGGTTGAATTTTTCTTCGGGAGGGGTGATAAACTTGTTTATTGTGTTGTAGTTTTGGGGTTTGGTTAGTGTTCATTTGTTGGAATTTTATTGGCGTCGAAATGAGAGATGTTTCATCACCTTCAGATGATGAATCTGAGATAAGTGATTCTGAAAGTGATCTGGAAGATCTACTTGAAGAACGATGGAGACCGAAAAATGAAAATTATTTAGAAAAAATAGTTCCCTAATGGATAATGCTGAGTTTATGGAGTGAGCAGGGAAGTTGCTGCAGGTATTGCTCAACGATTGAGTATCAGTGATTATTTCCATACGCAATCGGGACCTAATGGAAAAATCGACCCACAACATACACTTATTTTCCTGTGGTTTGCAGGACACCAAACTGCAAGCTTTCGTGATGTTGCTGATAGGTTCAATATCAGCATTAGTTGTCTTCATAGAATATTGAAAAGGATGATATATTCTTTAAGCAACCTCGATTCATATAAAATAAAATGGCCAAGGACCAAGGAGTAAAATATAAAAAAACTAAATACTTACATTCGTGATCCATGACGTTTATTTTTTGTAGTGGTAATTTAATGAAAACGAAAAGTATCTACACAAGCCGATTTCTTTACTCAATATTTATTGTTATGTCACAGAATCCGTGTGTTCTAAGAGTAATTCTTTACTAGTTTAAAATTGATAAATATTTACGCCTGCGCACTGTTACTGTTTGAGAAATGTCAGGAACGCATCATAAACAGGTCTGTGATTCTCTGTTGGAACAAACCTTGTTACAGCTCATTAAAATGTTAATTTTCTTTATGATTAGCCAGTATGTAGTTCAATGCTAACAGGTGACCTACTGGTGGAAAAGCCTACAGGATAGTTAATAATATTTATGAATTTTTCTTGAACTCATACGGTATGATACGATAACTCCTCCCATGGAATATATGATATTCCGTATCTTACTCATGACAAATAAAAAATTCGAAAAATATTATCACGTAGTTGCACAAGGTCGTATTCTTCAACAAACCGCCCACCGGATTCCTACTATAACGTGCAATGAATTGCTTAATTAGCTGAACACAACGCATAGCTTAAATATTTCTAAAGAACTTTTAGCAACAAATATCATCAAGAACAAATAGAATTTTTTACGAGTATCGTATCTCTTTGGGAAACTATCTTGTCGATGAACTTTAAGGGTTCATAGTTATTGTTTGGGAATTTTTATTTACTGATAAATAAGTTGCCACCACTGTTGCACATTCAATCGTTCAAAGAAGCTTGAAACTCTTCATAGTTTCATTTGCACAGGACATGGAAGAAATATTGAATAATTTCCTAGTTCGGGATATTATTAGTGGCAAGAATAGAATTCAGGATAAGTTTCATCATTTATAAAAATTAAAATAGATGTTGTCTGACGATGTAGGAATAAAGGTGCTTTTTTCATTGGAGCGTTTTGACGCTCATTTCAAGCGTCAAAATAGTAATGTAACCTATTTTTCTATGAAATCATGGCGCTCAGCGTCAAAATATGCAATTTATCACTTATTTTAGATTAAAACACTTAATTGATGTATATCAAGTCTATTTTTCATTGATTTGGTACCATTTATGGAATGTATATTGCGAAATTCCTTTTTCAAGACCTCTAACTATGTTGTTTGAGTATCGAAAGCTAATATGGCGCAATAGCTAGATTACTATAAAAACAGACTAAGCCATTTTGTATCGAAGAAAACTGGTTGCCTCAGGATTTTTATTGGCAACCCTTGAAGACGGAAAATATAAACCTGTCACTTGTCTCTTCTAGCGTCTGTCGCTATAAAGATCAGAAATCTCAACTTTCTAGCGTCAACGCTGAAAATCACGTGACCATCCAAATCAGCGTCAAAACGCTCTAATGGAAAGAAACCATAAGTTCTAGTACATATACACAAACCACCAACCATGTTTGTTTGTTTTTCCTTTAACGTGCTCTATTTCTGACTTTCGGCTAATGACACGCCGGGGAATTCTGTCACCTCAGTAACTCGGCAATATTGCCGAACCCCTCACGTATCGAGGGAAGGGATCTTCAATGTCCAACACATCTTTGTTAGACAGAACCGACAGCTTAACATCTCCTCCGAAAGATGGCTACTCAAGCAATTCTCAGAATCCGAAAAATCGCACCGAGCCTCATATCCCCTACACCACCGAGTCGGCCACCTCGAACCATTTCCTTTACGGTAACCACAGAAATTCCGAACGAATAGCACATGCGCTTTACAGTTTAGTTTTGATTCAAAATCAGTTAAGAATTGCACCCTCGAACAAAGGTAATACATAAAAAATAGTTTTAATTTTTATACATAAATAAATAGATACATATTACTACATGCCTATCCTTTTCAGATGTACAGATTCTCGAAATACCTTAAAACAAAAAACTATAGTTGTTTTTCACTAGAGTTTGTGTCGAAAATCTAGCTTTTCTCTATCTGCAATTTTTCACATAGTTGCCATACTAAAACATCGAATTTAGTCCACCTGTATTCTGTTAATATGTCTAATAAAAATATTCTCTTGAATTTTTCGATAATTTCATTAATCATACTTGTGATTTATTTCACGCTGTACTTTTTCTATATGGTGAGTCAGATGAATATTTGGAGTTGCTGTATAATCACATTCACTTCATTGGAGATTCTTCAATTTGATATGTACAACATCCACATGCTTCTTGAGAAGACTTTTTGTAGTTGTTTGATAATTGCATTGATCACATTTGTGATTTTTTATGCGGAGATGAACATTATTCACATGAGCTCTAAGTGTATACTTCTGTGATGTATGATAGTCACATTCACTACACTTGTAATTTTTATCTTAAGATGTATACTATTTACATGAGTTTTAAGATTATCTTTTACACCTGTTCGATAATCACATTGAGTACATTTGTGATTTTTCAAACCAAGATGTACACTATTTATATGTAATTTAAGATGATATCTCCGCGATGTTTGATAATTGCATAGATTACATTTGAAATCTTTTATTCTAAGATGCACGCTATTAATATGTTTTGTGAGACAAATCCTTTGAGTTGTTTGGTAATCGCAGTGATCACATTTGTGAATCATTCCAAGATGTACTTTTTCCATATGATGGGTAAGATAGATCTTTTGAGTTGTTCGATAATCACATATACTACATTGGTGATTCTTCAATTTGAGATGTACAACATCCACATGCTTCTTGAGAACTGTTTTTGTAGTTGTTTGAAAATCACAAAGACCACATTTGTGATTTTTTATGTGGAGATGTACACTATTCACATGAGCTGTTAGTGTGCATTTCTTAGATGCTTTAAAATCACATTTACTGCATTTGTAATTTCTTATGTTCAGATGTATACTATTTATATGATCTTTAAGATTACCTTTTTGAGAAGTTTGATAATCACATTGATCACATTTGTGATTTTTCAATTTAAGATGTACGCTAGTCACATGACGCATTAGTTGACTTCGTCGAGACGAGGAGTAGATACAGAAATCACATTTATTATCATGAACCTTCTCCACCTTCGAATGTAGATTATTCAAATGAGCTGTGAGTCTATCTCTTCGAGATGAGGAATAATCACAAAAATCACATGTGTACTTTTTTATGCCAAGATGTACATTATTGATATGGTTTGTGAGATTATACTTTTGAGATGCTTGAAAATCACACTGACTACATTGGTGATTTTTTATACAAAGGTGTACACTAGTCACATGACGCATAACTTGACTTTTCTGAGATGATGAATAATCACAGAAATTGCATTTATGTTTTTTTAGTATCACATCGCTTATATTTTCTTGACCTTCTTCCCATGTGGGAATTTCAACTTCTTTCTTCACCTTAAAATGTACATTATTCTCATGAGCTTTGAGTCTATCTTTTCGAGGTGAAGAATAGTCACAAATGTTACATTTGTGCTTTCTGCTTACTGCTGGAGATTTTATCATTGGAACTTCCTCTTGAGGTGGAAAAACATTTTCCTCAACTTTCTCCTTCTTCACCGAATCTTCAAGACTACAAAAAAAATGAAAATCGTAATGATAAATAGTAATAGCAAGTAATAGGGTAGAAGACACAGTAATAAATAAAATTAAAAGAAAATTCAAACAGCAAAGTTTCGTTGAAGGGATTAAAAATCCATTTTTATATTAAGACGAATTCTCCTTATAAATATATAGCACAGCAAACCGCTTAATTTCCGAGAAATATATTTTTGTTAATTAATTAAGTAGACATTGTTAACCTGATTTTGAGCCCAGCTGAGGTATTTGAGGGGATACAAAATATTCACAGTAAATTCACAGTAGGACCAGACATTGTGCCATCCATAATATTGAAAAAATGTATTTTCTCACTTACTGGTCCATTAACAGATATTTTCAACAATTCTCTCCGAACGGCTAATTTTCCACCTTATTGAAAAAATAACTTTGTGGTACTTATATTAAAGTCTGGTGATAAGGCTGATGTGAAAAACTATAGGGGAATCTGTATACATTCTGTCATCCCAAAACTTTTCGATAATCTTGTTTGTAACTATCTCGCCTGAAAACGTATGTCTACGGTTATAAATGAACAACATGATTTCTCCAAAAGCAAGTCTACTTTAACAAAATTGCCTCTTTATGTTAATGACATTACTAGTTCCATGGATGACAGGGTACAGGTTGATGCGATTTATACAGATTTCTCGAAAGCATTCGACAAGGTCAATCACAACTTCCTTTTGTATAAATTGCATAGACTGGGTATTCAGGGTTCGGTGCACAGATGAGGGGTAGGATGGAATCTGTCAGGTACCGGGATCCCACTTCTTACTTCATTCCTGTTAACTCTGGGATTCCCCAAGGATCCCACTTGGGGCCACTATTATTCATCCTCTTTGTAAACGATATAGTTTCAGTATTTTTGCATAGCAAGTTTCTTTTATTTGCGGATGATCTGAAATCGTATCGTTCCATTTCATCTGCAGAGGATGCTCAGATGCTTCAGGATGATTTGGCTCGACTTGAGTGTTGGTGTGAAGTTAATAGGATTGTTTTGAATATTGATAAAGGTTTGATCATCACCTTTCCACGCGTCAGGTCTGCTATTGCTCTTGATTATAAGCTCCAAGGCTGTTTACTGAATCGTACATCGAGTGTCAAGGACCATGGTGTCCTACTCGATTCGAAAATTAATTTTAATGATCATATCAGTGTTATAAGGGGTAAAGCTCTGAGGTGCCTGGGCTTAATTCGTAGAAATTCTAAATGTTTTTCTATCGATACTCTGAGGGTTTTGTATTGTTCTCTGGTGAGAAGTGTCTTGAAGTATGGTTCTGTTGTTTGGTCACAGTGGGGCGTAACAGCCGAAAACATGTTCGAGCACACTGATTTTGCCAATTTAAAAATAATGTTGAACCTACAAACTCTGAAATCAAGAAGAACTGTACCAGATCTGCTTTTCCTTCATAAGTTGATTCATGGATATGTGTACTCTCCTACTTTACTAGGCTCTTTAAAATTCAAAGTTCCGCAAAGGACGACACGCGATCCTGGCCTCTTTTTTATTCGGAGGTGAAACACCTTTCACAGACAAAATTTTTCTATTTTCTTATTTATTTATTATTATAACATTGGAATGTACACGTCCAAGACCAAAACGACATCCACTGAAACAATTTGAATTACAGTGTCTAGTCAGAAGTATTGCTAAATATACAAATTAATATCAACAGATTAGTAACAAAACAAATGCAAAAATTCACAGCAATCAAAATAAGAGAAAATCAAACCCAACAAATAATCATAACCTTTCAATATACTATAACTAGCGGAACATCAATCGAAGGTTCCTCTTGAACGAAACTAGAGGAATCCCGAACAAATCATGATTCGGATACAGGTTACACAAACCAACAATTCTATCAAGTGGGTAGTTTTGAGCACTGTTAGTATTACGAAACTTAATGGAAAAAACATCATAATGCCTCAGTATTCTGAAGGGAATTTTGAAAGCTATCTCCTGTAGAATATCAGGTACTTGAAGCAAGCCGTTTAACATTTTGAACATAATCAAAATATCAGAAATAATTCTACGATTTTCAAGGGAGGAAATATTCAAATATCTTCGAACAGGGGCGTAGTCGTGATCAACAATATTGAAATTAATTCCTAGGACACAAAAATCGGATGAATCTATTTTGAACACTTTCGATACGATGAGAGTAAGATTTATAACGGGGATTCCATATAACAGAAGCAAAGTTCAACCTACTACTATACGATCTATATGCAAATCAAAAATTAATTTAGAGTCGAATGTGACGCCCAGATCTAAAGCTGAACATCCACGTTTCAATACATTGTTATCAATTTCATAAGGAAAGGTGAAGATTGATTGATTTCTGGTGAAAGTTATTGTAAAACATTTTTTTGAATTTAGGAATAGGTGATTCTTTTCACAATACTTGACTAGTTCATTTAAGTCTTATTGAAGTTCAAGACAGTCTTCCCAGCTTTTTATAGATCGAAATATTTTTAAATCATCAGCATAAAGCAAGAATTTGGAATATTTAAAACATTTACCTATATCATTGATGCAAATAATGAAAAAAAGAGGTCCTATGTGGTTCCCTGTGGAACACCAGAAGTGCTTAGAAAATTTTCAGATTTATAACCGTTTACACCAACAAAGAGCAATCTATCTGTTAGATAGGATTGGATCCACCTCAACAAGCTCCCACCCACACCCACCTCAGCCAGTTTATTGATTAAAATATCAATACTAATTTTATCGAAAGCTTTCGAAAAGTCGGTGTAGGCGAAGTCCGTTTGAATTTGAGAGTCCATTGCATCATGCAGATATTCCATATATAAGTTTCCAGAGTTCTGCCTTTGAAAAAGCCATGCTGTTGAGGTATAATCAAGTTTTTTACGTGGGAGAAAATATATTTATAAATTATTTTTTCAAAAACTTTTGCTACAACTGACAGTTTATTTATAGGTCTATAATTACAAATTTCTCCTTTCCCACCACTTTTGAAAATGGGAATAATAGCAGACTCTTTCCACCTCCTAGGAAAAATACCTTGTCTCATAGACTGGTTGAATAAAATTTATAAAAGCTCGCTCAAATTATAGGCGCAATTTTTCAGAAAAATGGCTGGGATTGAGTCTGGACCTGAACCCTTAGATACATCAAGAGAGGAAAGAACTTTCTCCCCCTCAACCTTATCAAAATGCAAATCAGATAAAATATCATCAAGGCAGTTGTCAGTACCTATATCGCGAGCAAGCCGCTGGTCTAGGGATAAACACACTCTTAAAATAGCTAGCGAAGAGACCACATATCTGCTTGCCGTTGGTGGCAGTTTTACCACTATAATAAGAAGCTCAGTGTTGTGTAATAATAACTCAGGTGATATTGATGTTGTCACTTTTTCAATGAATCGGTTCAAATCTCAGGTACTTCATTTGCTTGGTTCATGATAATTTTGGTTTTTTATTTTTGTTAAGTTGTTACTTCAGTTGGGATATGTTTCTATGCATCTGCATCTGGATTATTATTGTGATATTAATTAAGATTGTTAGTTATTGTCTTTTACTAGTTAATCCCGTAAATTTATTGTTACCAATATGTATATTCTGGTAATAAATGAATCTTGAATTCATATGAATGTCAGATAATAAAGCCTAAAATTTCATTATCGGCTGAAGATTGTCGATATATAATTGTGTTACCCAAATCATTGATAGCCGCTGCACTTTTGATTGGAATGTCATTGAGAAAATACAAACCATTGAGCTGTGCTTGATCGGCATTTCAAAGAATTTGTGGATAGCGCTGATTATACTGATCGGTCTGTATTTCATTATATTTCACTTGTTACCTGTTTTAACATTGGTTTTATGAAACTCAGTTTCCAATTTTAAAGAAAAACCCCTCGCTCAAATGGCCTATTGAATAATAATTTTATTTTTAAACATGTGGTAATCCTGCTGTTCACGCTGACCACTTCGCGCATCGTGTACCGAGTCGACGGGAAAGGTTTCCGAACGATTTAAATTTCAGACAGTGTTGCCAGATGTTCATTTCAATTTCACGTTCAAATAAGATAATAAATGTTTGATCTCGGTCGTGATTTTTGAGTTGTTCGATATGTCAGTTATTATTGAAGTTACGTAAAAAGTATTTTCACATTGTTCAGTTACGTTTTTGAATTGACTGCAGTGGATGAGCCGAATTTTTTTCTATTTGGCTTGACATAGACATAAAAAAAACACATGTCCCTTCCGCCCTCGAGAAGTTAGGCCCTTGATTAGGAGTGTTTCGCTATCGGTTTCACTTCAATAGTATATATTATCCTTTGCTATTTCATTTTCAACGATAGGTAATATAATCTCCGATATGAGATAAATCGTGGTAACACTGGTTGCAATTTGAATACTTTCGGGAAACATTGGATACGCGACAGCGGTCAGCGTCAACAGCAGGATTACCGAAAATATTGCTAGTCATAAGTCCACACATGTTCACCTTGATTTTTGTTATTTATAATATTTTCACAATTATTATATGTATCACTCTTTATAGCATTAGCAACATAATTATTTCTTTTCATATTTAAATGTTTGAACCCAGTTATTAACTAGGTTACCTCTACTAAGAAAATCAAGCAAATTAACAATCACAGTTAATACAACCAACTTACATTGACCCTTGTAGCCATTTATTTCCATCATTAATATGCTCATTCTTGATTGTTTTAATATCTTCTTCAAATGATTCTGCTTCAATTTTAGGAATGATTGCTTTATTACTTTCATTGTTAATTGTTGTATCTTCACAGCCCTCATACCTAAAATTATTTTTCTAATCATAATAAATCTCACTTCAACAAATATCACTTTATGAAAATTTCTGTATTGTAATTATTTTTTCTCCATCATCAAAATCCTTCAAAAAAGTTTCACTTTTTTCTAGGAAGCTTTCTTCAGGTTGTTCTGGTTCAATCTTTGGTAAATTTTTACATAAATTAACTGCCTGTCTACCAAAGTTCTCAACATACGGCCTGAAATATAAAATTTTATCAAACCTTAAAAATTTTTTTCTGTACTCAAAATAACACAACTAACTCTATGAAACTGTTCCGCTCCCAGAACTTTCCTTTTGTATCAATAAATTGATTGACAAAACTTTTGTCTTCTAGTTTGGTGAACTCAGAAGTTTCTGCAGTTTCTAGGTACGAAGAATTCATTATACATATATCATAATTTTTAGTGAAAATTCGATATCAATCAAATAACTAATATTTAATTAAAACTTTTGAATACATTCACAGATAATTTATATGTAGTCGAATAATACATATATAAGAAATAACATAACCTACTCAATGTATCACAGAGTTTCTCTTCTTTTTAATATTCTAATGTGCCCATGACGTTAATTTTTAAGGAGCATATGGAAGTCACTGAATTTATTTATTAAAAAATCTTGTCTTCTAGTTCATTAACTCGAACTTTGGTTAGTTTGTTAGCCACATCTTCACAACTTTCAGACCTGAAAATAATTCTCTAATCTAAAAATTAATATTATATAAATTATTTGCCTGACTTGTGAAGCTCCCTTTGGAGTACCTAGGAACTGTAATGCTATCAACTCATTCCATTTTTTTTCAATGAATAATTTATTACTAACTCTATGAAAATGTTTCGCTCTTTGATATTTCCTGTATTCACTGAACTTATTTCTTTATGTTTACGATACTCTAAGGTTTCTATGGTCTCCATGAACGAAAAATCCATTTCACAAATATCATGAATTCTTTGTGTGTTTAGAAAATTAACTAGCAGGCGGGCAGATCTACCTTGTATATCAAACGCTTAGCCGGGCAGATCTACCTTGTATATCAAACGCCTAGGCGGACAGATCTACCTTGCAATCCACCTCTCTTCCTCAAATGGCTACGCGCCCTGAACTATCTCACGCATAATCTCCCTGAACTATCTTACACCTTCAAACTTCCAGAACTACCTTGCGCCCGAACATCCGGACGACGTAAACCACCTTGTATCCAGAACTACCTTGTTATAAACGCTCAAGCGCCCTACACTACCTTGTGCCTAAAACTCGGGTACTTCGAACCACCCTGCGCCTCGACCGGTCAGACCCCCTGAACATCCAGACGCCTCGAACACCTAGTGCCCAAAACCGACCTTGCGCTTCGAACAACGGGGCACTCCGACTCTCCCGGCCTCAGAGTTCCTAGAATCCTCAAACGCCTAAACTCCTTGAACGTTCCATCATCCGTCGTCTCGAATTACCTAGCAACTGAAAATGCTGTCGTCAACTTGGCGCCTAAAATGCTCAGGCGCCCT
Source organism: Cryptolaemus montrouzieri (assembly GCA_013387265.2). Lineage (NCBI taxonomy): Eukaryota > Metazoa > Arthropoda > Insecta > Coleoptera > Coccinellidae > Cryptolaemus > Cryptolaemus montrouzieri. The sequence continues at coordinate 12,293,463 of JABFTP020000042.1, forward strand.
GAAAATACAGGCACGGTGGGCGCCTAGACGACAGAAAAAGTTCAATTGGCACTCAAAATAATATAATAATATTATGAATATATATATATATATATATATATATATATATATATATATATATATATATATATATATATATATATATATATATATATATATATATATATATATAAAAAATACCTTTCAATTTATATCTTCTATGTAATATAACATATCGCTCATAATGAATGATATAACATTTTTCTTTGGGCTTTTTTTGGTAAGCTTTGGTTCGTCTTCAGTCATCATTAATTCAATATAATATAATAATAGTTATATTTGTGTGTTTGTGTGTAGATGTGTTCAAATGCATAAATTTATGCAATTTCAATATGTTCAATATCACAAAATAATTTATTAATTCTGCCCAAATACACTCAGAGTAGGGTGTGTGTGTGTGATGGGTGCCTTTATGGATTTTAATTTTATATACTACGCGAAGGCTTTCTTCAAAGGGCTGTGGAATTATACCCGTCTAAAATGTTGTGAGTTTCTTGGCACAATTTCAAAAACTTTTACACGAACTTATTTGGGAACTCAATCGTGTAAAATGTTTTCAATAAGAAATGCAGAGATTTTTTTATCTCTTTAAATAATTCTAAAAGAAAACTTTAAAATAGAATAGACCGACGCAACACATTATCATCTTTACAGTTCGTGGGCTATGAATGCATCGACAATAAGTTACTTATGCTGTACTATCTCTGTAATGGATGTAACTCGATCGGTAATTTCCGGATGGGATGTACCTCAACTTGTATCGAGGATAGAAGAATCTTTTATAACTGATCATTGATCGAATTGTATAAATATAAAGCAAAGGATTGAATCAGGGGAGTTCGGAATAACAATTTCATGTAACTTTACTCCAACTAACCTTGCGTTATAAACAATTTTACGCTCGTACCCAGGTTGCCCTCAGGCAAACCCTCGATTTACCTTTGTTTTCTATTGAAAAACTTCAAACTAACCTGTCACGTGTGAATGTCGAAAATCACGTGTGAATGTCGAAAATCACGTTCGAAACTTCGAAAACGACCCGATGAGTTGTGGCCAAACGTCATATTAACTGGTTGATGAAATCAAACCATTTCAAGAATTTGGTGTGATCTGGAAATGATTTGGAAGCCTGCCGAAATGGTCTTAGCTACTAAGGTCGTGTTAAAGACGGAGTTACCGTTTCGATGTAAGCATTATTGAATTTCAAATTGACAAATTCCGAGTCTGGGTGAAATGCTCGAAAGCTGAGCCTATTCCGTATTCCTCCATAGAGTAGGTGAAAGTTTCCAAGAGCCAAGTAAAAATCGAAGAAAGAAGAAGATCAAATTGACGACTGTTTATGACATAACCTATATAAAATTGAAGTTGTTTTGCTTTGTATTCGCAAAGATTAATGAAAGATTTACGATGAAGTAATGCATAAAGACATATACAATAGAGAAAGACATCAGAGATGAGTGAAATAAGCATACTTAGAAGATAGGTACCATTGATATATTGCTATGAGTAATTTCTTGGACGTAAAGACAACCAAGCCCTGTTCAATTTTGAAAGTTGAAGTTGTCAGAACCGAGGGAAAGACACTTGAACATTTGACAAAGGCAAAATTCAAAACTGGGCATCACATCAATTTAATCATCAAAGTTCTGAATAACTACAATCTTCAAAATAATGGCAAACTGAGATGACGTGATGCAGGAAAATACCATCGAGAAAGACATCAGAGGTAATACAAATAAACATAGTTTAATATGGTTTCCATTAATTTTATGTTGCTGCAGGTCGTTTGTTGAACACAAAGAGCACTGAATGCTATTCGATCTGGAATGTCTTTAGACCTTTCTTCCTGGAGCAGTTATTTTGAATCTTAAATGTTTGAAGAAATTTTCATAGTGAAGCAAATTTCAAAATGAAACCCAAAAAGTTAATGAGTTCATAGATACTTTAAGTGAATGATATGCCGATAATGGAAAGTTTTTATGTTTCGAACTGTCTTTTTAATATATTATCCTTAACGTTTTGTATTGATACCTCGGTCTGATTATCTCTATATTTATACCATGTTCTGATTGTTTCTGGCTTTTACCCTATTCTGACTATTTTGTGTTTATATTGATGTATGTTTGTGTATACACACAGTGTTTGTCTCAATTCAAGTTCAAATCTATTAATGTCGATTTTTTGAGTGACTTGTCATGAATTCTCTCAACTTGTATATTGATGACTAATAAAGAATATATTAATTAATTATATCAAGAATTCAAGAACTATGTGATAATAGATATCTTATTTTGAGATACATAGACTTTGTTAGTATACATGACATGTAAGATGAATATGGATAACAAATTCAAGAAATTTTTCAAAGAAACAACCAATTACATTCTTTACAGAAGCAAGAAAAACAGATGAAAGGTTAAAAATTTATTTCAAATTGATATTGAAATATACAGAATACTGTGAAATATCCTATTCTTGGGAATAAAACCTTATCTTTATATAAATATGAAAATTTGTTTTTGTGAAAAATTTACATACTACATCAAAATGCTTGCTACAAATTAAAATTGATAAAATATTCTTTAGAAGTTGATATTAAAACTGATATATGATGTACAGGTATATGCAGAGAAAAATAACTCCGAATTGCGGAGTTGTGAAAGAATTCACATACTACATCAAAATGCTTGACACAACTTCCAATTGAGAAAATATTCATTAGAAATTTATATTAAAACTGATATATGATGTACAGGTATATGCAAAAAAAAGTACCTCCGAAATGGCTGAATATTTGCTCTTTGTTCTGGAAATCCCAAATTTCATTTTCTGGTCTCGTACCATAGGTTTCTCTGTTATTGAACTATTAAAGAGCTGCCAAAAATCTGAAAAAAATTAAAATTTTATTTTGAAAGCAGAAGAATTATTCTGAGGAAAATTTAACATGATTTTTCTTTCTTATATCAGTGTCGAAGAGATAATTCTTGAATCTGTAATTGATGGATACAATAATTATCTCCCAACATTCAGAGCATTTCAAGTTTCATTATCGGTGTTGCGAGATAGAGTTAAAATTGAGAAATGTTGAATAAGAAATTTAGTCTTAAACATGCACGAAATTCTCACCTCGTGACAATTACTGAAACAGTTTCAAGATGAATAAACACATATTTTTATCAATGCTTGTACAATGTGAAAATAAATAAAGCCAATACTACTACCAACATTTCAAATTTAATTGAGGTACATACTTCATCGCTTACCCGTTAAGTTTTCATTCTTGACAAAATTTTATCTCATCTTGAAATGATAAACGTTGCATTTTTGTACGATGAAATGTGTTCAACAAATTTTCTTGGTAAATATCAAATCTCTCCTCAGAAATTGTTGCTGTGAAAAATTAAAACCAATGAGTAATGTAAGAGTCATAACGTATCTCAATGAGCACTTATTATCAAGCATATTCTTCTCACTTTCATAAAAACAAAACCTTACTAACCTTAATATAAAATAGGCCCATTCCTCCTGCTCGAAAATTAAGTTGTTGAAATTTATTCCACTCATCAAGAAACAGCAGTAAGACTGTTGCATAGATGTTAGTGAGGTTTCGATAAACATAGCTCATATATATCTGTAAAATATTCATAATGTTAGATTAATGGTTTGCTACGATTACTACATGCATTAGAGAGTTGATATGTAATTGTGAGAAAAAAGAATGTACCAACCTGATATATTGCTCAGTACTATTCAATATTATCGTATAACAATATAAAGGCCAACAGGATACATCTGGTTCTGTTACATCTTTTGAATAACCAATTTCATTTATGTAATGTTAGGACTTAAAAGCTGCTTTCTGTTCATTGTTTTTCTTAGACCCGTGCACTCTTCTACCTTCAAAATAGAGCCTGTTACCACAAAATAAAGAAGTTTTTTGACCTTGCACTTGTGAACACTTTAGCCTGAAAAAAACCACATTAGGTATTCGTTAGATTGCCTTCTATAAGCTGTACATTACTGATTTCATTGAGAATATCGAGATGATTCATCTTCGGAGAAAACGACAAATAACGTACCTTCAGATACCAAATTATATTCTCGGTTGGCTTAACCTCTTGAGATATTCAGTTTTGCGTGCATATTAAAGCTTGTTCCGTTCTGTATTGCACATTTCTCCGTTCTACTTAGTGGAATGAGCTGAAAATTTTCGTGTTATTATTGACGAAAAAGATCGTGCTGTAAATACTTACTTTTCGAGTATCTTATTTTTCTAATAACATTGGAAAATACGGATGGTTTATATCGCTGGAATTGGTATCGTAGGTAATAACTATAGGCCTTCACTCGTAGCGAAAATAAATGTACAAATCCATTTTCGAAGTTCATTTTCGTTTTCAAGCGTCCCTTTCGAGAAAGTCGGACAATATAGCCGACTGACTGGAATGTAAACAACCTACTTCAACTTTCGCCACGAACGCTGTGTGCATGGAAATAGAAGAAAATACGTATTTTAATCCAGTAAATAGGTAAAAATACGACGTAAATGAAAATTTAGACGAATTAACGCATCTTTTGAAACGTTTGTTTCGTGAGAATATATGCATTTTAGTGCAAAAACGAACCAAATACGTAATGTTTACTTACGTTTCGAAGGAGTTCTCCCCTATTCGTTCCAAATACGACGTTTTTCTCGCGATCGAATCGAAACCTTTTACGTTCTACGTAACCGGATAGGTTTCGAGATGATTTCCATGTACCTTTATTGATGAGATGATTGATATATTTCTTAAATAAGATGTTATTCCACGATCCAAACCCTAGAATTTGAGTTTGAGAAACGTCAACGTCAACGTCGACGCTCGGTAATCGTCGTGTTCCCGACGTGTTTCGTTTCCTATTGGTGGAAAAGGAAATGAGGACGGCAGGGGTATCGAGCAAATTTGTCGTTTTTCTAGAATTAATTAAGAATACTGGAAAGCCCTTTCCGCGAAAAAGAAAGACGTGAGAATAAAATTTCGTCTTTCTTCTCGGATTTCGTGGTATTTCCCCTCTTTTGCCGATAGTTTTAAACCTCGAACCGAAGCGTTTTCGGCGACGACTTTCGATGGGCGTGTCCGTTTTTTCGAAAATGTGGAAATATCTTCCGCGTCTGAAAATGGACTTCTTTTCTGACGCGGATTTATAAGGTTTCCCGTGGAAAATACGCGATAAAAATTTCGGAAAGCAAGATGGGAAAGACGAACGCTTCGTTCGGTAAAAAGTGCGGGACCGATTAGGCGAAGGAAAAAATTTGTATAGCCTAACCGTTTGGGTAATTTCCTCCTTGCCGTTTCGAGAAAATCGTGGACCTTTTTCTTTTCGGCGTTTTCGAAAGGTTTTTCTGTGAATTTCGAGATTATCGCCGTACGAATCGTCTTCCGAAAGACTAAATTTACCGATACCGAAGGAATCCGGCACTCGACTCTTTCCGTTTTCGAGATCTGGCGATATCGCGAAAATTTTCGAAAATTCGTATCTCCGCCGTTCGGGGTCCTGCGGCCTCCCGATTTCGCACGCGCCTTCGACCGACTACCTAGTTTCGTAAAAAAATTACTCGGACCGGCCTCCGCCCCCCGCTCGAGAGCTATTCGAAAAATCCCCGTCCCGGTTCAACCAAATTCCATCCCCTCCATTTTGACGGAAAAGTGCCTTACGCGTTTAGTATATATACATAATCAATATGAGCAAAAACTTTTAGTAATAAGTCTATGATATGGGAAATAACATAACCTACTCAATGAATCACAGAATTTTCTTTATTTTAGAACGTAATGTCCTCTATATATTCATATTTTAAGGAGCATACAGTTATTAATGATTTACCGTTTAAAAACTCTTGGACCTATTTGGCATAAACTATGTAAACCTAAGTTATTGCAGTGAATTTCAGTTCTGTATTACTGTCTATTTTTCATTAATTTTCGTTTTATTGAATAATTGGTGTAAAAAGTTTGTGACAAAGATAATTTTCAGAAATTGTTTATTTGTAAGTAGAATTTTAAATTTTTGTTGTTTGAATTATTACATTCATTCTATGCAATTAATACAGCGGACCTGCAAAGAAAAATCAAAACTCAAATAATTCGTAAGAAAATAGAACAATTTATTAATTAGTAAATACAGTATGTCTTGAAAAATTAAAATTATAAATTAATTCATATATACATAGACAAAATAATTTCAATATGTTTAGACAATTATATTAATATTAAAATTCATAGCAAGTAATTCAATCACAAATACATATTTCGTCATTCAATAAAAAGGTAAATTTTGTGAGACAACCTTTAGTACAATTTTAATATTAGAATTGGCACTTGAGTATGCCATATTTCAAATAACCAGCGAGTCCAAGTCACTGCCATATTCTTATTTTTTTCATAAAACACATTTTCTCTGCCATAACAGTTGACATATTTGCTATATTTTGAGATTGTTTTATATACAGGCGTTCTATTTTTGATACGTTTGAATAGCATCTCCGTTAGAGGGATAGAGGTTTTCACAATACTCTGCTACTTCTTTGTAAAACTGAATATTCCGGAAACTAAATTGCCATGATCCTTATCGTTTCTGAAATACAGTGAGATTTAGAATAATTGTCGCGAGTGATAAAATTTATATTTATTGAGTTTTGCACGTAAGATCCAGTGGCGTGAAAGATTTATTCCGAAGGACACAGATTTCTGGTTATGAAATTATTACATCAAATGGCCAGTACATAGAAATTATTGACAAAAATGAATGGCCTCAAAAAGAAATTTGTTTGAGAAAGTAATTATCATGCCGGCTCGGTGGCGTAGGGGATATGATGCTCGCCTCCTGCGCAGAGTTACCTGGGTTCAATCCCCACAAAGTCGGTGCGATTTTTCGGATTCTGGGAATCGCTTGAGTGTCCATCTTTCGGAGGAGATGTAAAGATGTCGGTCCTGTCTAACAGAGATGTGTTGGACATTAAAGATCCCTTCCCTCGACACGAGAGGGGTTCGGCAAAATTCCCGTATTAGTGAGGTGACAGAATTCTCCGGCGTGTCATTAGCCGAAAAGAAGAAAAAGAGCACATTAAAGGAAAAACAAACGAAGTAAGCAAATCAAATCGAATCAGATTCATTTGCTCCTTAAACTACAATGTGTCATATTCAAGCACGTCAATAAACAAAACAAAATGTAAAAATATTCGACATAAAATACAAATATTACAAATTTCTAGAAAGAGTTCTCATCGATTTAAGAAAATTATTATATTACAGCTGTCATATATGTGCTTCAAAGAATTCTGCCACGGTATAGAATGCACCCGAAATCAAGAATTCATTACTCTATGCTTAACTGCACTCTTGGATTTGAAATCATTTATGAGCGGATATATGTGATTGAAGCATTTGATCCCAATATAGTTAGGATCATTTTGACCCACTGAGAGTCTTGAAAATGGTAAACGCAGATAGCTTTTTATTCTGGTGGACTAATCATGCACTGTATCATTTGTATTAAATAGATGCTTGTTTTTCCAAATATGCAAAATCGAATGATACTGTGCTATGAAAGCCTCCTGTGATGTGCAAAGTTCTTAGTCGTGATTTGCCTTTTTTACTATATTTTTAACGAAAAAAAAATACAGAATTGTGGAAGTCTTTTATCCCATATAATAACGTATCAAAAATGGAATTTGAAATTGTTTCTTCGTTTGGTATGAACATCTAATTTTTACTAAACATTGATAGTTCACTGAGAGAGAATTTGAATATTCATTTCACAACTGATATTTTACTTGAATATATTAATCTATTTATATTGCTTGAAATATCACTTGGTTCTCACATCGTTCCCGTACTTAGAGATTTTATGCAGTGATATACACAATTTATATTGATCTATTTGAAGATTGTGATTTTTTTTTTACTTCACATGTACGAGGATTGTCTCAAAAAAATCTTACCTACCTTCATATCAGTCACAACGTCCGGCGACCTCTGTAGGACATGAACGTAACCAATAATTCTTCATAAAGTATCGCCAGCATAAGCTATTGGTTAGTGAACAGTGTTCAATAGTTCATAGTGTCTTTCTTGCTTTCGTTGTTAAATCTAATAGGTAGTACTTAAAAGAATGCCGCCACATATCGTAATATGGAGATAGGTGTATCTTAGTGATATGTTTGTGACGATTCATTTCATTAATTTCATAATCACACTGACACGTTTTGTAATTCATCGAAATGTATATCAGTAATATGTCGTTCAAGTCGACTCTTGTCAGTTGTTTTATAAGGACAGTGACTACATTTGTGATTCTTTATACGGAGATGTATACTATTCATATGACGATTAAGACCACTCTTTTCAGTTGTTTCGAAATCGCAGAGACTACATTTGTGATTTTTTATCCCGAGATGTACATTATTTACATGACGTAGAAGGTTACTCTTTTCAGCTGTTCGAAAATTACATTGATTACATTTCTGATTTTTTATGCCGAGATGAACATTATTAATGTGATACTTAAGATGACTCTTCTTCGTTGCTTGATAATCACAATGACTACAACTGTGATTCTTTATACCAAGATGTATACTGTTTATATGACGTACAAGGCCACTCTTTTCAGCTGTTTCGTAGTCACAGTGAGTACATTTGTGATTCTTAATACCCAGATGTACAGTGTTGACATGACGTTTTAGACTACCTTTTTCAGGTGTTCGATAATCACATTGACTACATTCATGCTTGTTTATGCCAAGATGTACACTATTAATATGCTGCGTAAGGTGACTCTTTTTTGTTGCTTTATAATCACATTGACTACAACTATGATTCTTTATACCAAGATGTATACTATTTATATGACGTACAAGGACACTCTTTTCAGCTGTTTCATAGTCACAATGAGTACATTTATGATTCTTGATACCCAAATGCACAGTATTTATATGACGTGTTAGACTACCCTTTTCAGCTGTTCGAAAATTACATTGAATACATTTGTGATTTTTTATGCCGAGATGTACATTATTGATGTGATGTTTAAGATGACTCTTCTTTGTTGCGTGATAATCACAATGACTACAACTGTGATTCTTTATACCGAGATGTATACTATTTATATGACGTGTAAGTCCGCTCTTTTCAGCAGTTTCATAATCGCAGTGACTACATTTATGATTTTTTATACCCAAATGTACAATATTCACATGACGTCTAAGACTACCCTTTTCAGATGTCCGATAATCACATTGACTACATTCGTGTTTCTTTATGCCAAGATGTACACTCTTTACGTGATGAGTTAGGTGACTCTTCTTCGTTGCTTGATAATCACAATAAGTACAATTGTAATTTTCTATTCCAAGATGTACCCTATTAACATGGTCAGTGAGAATACCCTTTTGAGTTGTTTGATAGTCACATTGACTACATCTATGATTTTTTATACCAAGATGTACACTATTTATATGTATTTTAAGATAATACTTTCGAGATGCATGATAATCACATTGATCGCATTTGTGGTCTTTTATTCCAAGATGTACATTATTAATATGCTGAGTGAGGATAGTCTCTTGAGTTGCTTTATAATCACACTGATCACATTTGTAATTAATTTCAAGATGAACCTTTTCCATATGACGAGTAAGATGAACTTTTTCATTTGCTTGATAATCACATACACTGCATTGGTAACTCTTCATTTGATGATGTACAACATCCACATGCTTCTTAAGAACACTTTTTAGAGTAGTTTGATAATCACACTGATCACATTTGTGATTTTTTATACCAAGATGTACACTATTTACATGATGAGTAAGATGACCTTTTTGAGTTGCTTTAAAGTCACATTCATTGCATTCGTAATTTTGTATGCCAAGATGTATGCTGTTGATATGATCTTTAAGATGACCTTTTTGAGCTGTTTGATAATCACAATGACTACATTTATGATTTTTTAATTTCAAGTGTACAGTATTCACATGAGCTGTGAGTTTATATTTTCGAGGAGATGAATAATCACATTCATTGCATTTGTGCCGGTTTTGGGGCTTATGATTAGTGTTGATCTCCACTTGATTTTCAGTTGTGACAATATCTTCACATTTGTGCTCTTTAATGTCATAATGTACATTATTAATATGTTTAATAAGATAACATTTTTGAGATGCTTGATAATCACATTGACTACATTTTTGATTTTTTATACCAAGATGTACACTATTCATATGAGATGTCAGTTGATTTTTTCGAGCTGAAGAATAGTCACAAAAATTGCATTTATGCTTTTTCAGTAATGCATTAATCTTATTTTCTTGAACTTCTTGTGGAGCTGTGAAAACGTCTTCGTCAATTTTCTCCACTTTCACAGAATCTTGAAAACTGAAAACAAGAACTGAAATCATCGTGATTTGCAAGATGAAGTTTTGGGAAAATCATTTTCGTTATTTATTGTATTTTTAGTATTTATATATTTGATATTTCATGTTTTCAAAAGATTGGGATCACATGTTCAAACTTGAAAAGCATACTCTATTATTTGTCAAAAATTTTTCATTGGTAAGTGAGTAAAAGGTTTATTTGTTTAAGTGTGTATATTACAACTTTGGCCCATCGGCGTAGAACGTGTCAATAAATGAGGTTACAGGTAAACAAATAGAGTAAATCAACATAACGTTAATACAAGTACATGAGAAGCAGTCCCAACTCAAGCTCTCTAAATTGCAGAGAACGGCCTGCATGATGATGACTCGAGCTTTTCGCTCTACACCACTGCGGCCATGGAACTGATATTGGACTTTGCCCCTCTTCATCTGGCGATAAGAGGAGTGGCTAGAATGGCTTTCTACAGATTCCATCATCTTTCCCGGCTTTGTGCCCAGCGCTTTACAGTCTGAAATCGAGGACAGTGAAGTGCTGAGTATGAGGTCTGATATAGCATTACCTAAAACCAACATGGAGAGGCCATTCCAAATCATCATTCCCTATAGACAGGAATGGACTAGCTCCAAGGACCGTCTACTTGAGGGTCCCTGTTGGTACGCGGAGGGCTCAAACACTGAAAAAGGTGTTGGAGCTGGTGTCTACGGTCGAGGTGCCGCCAAGTAACAGTCAATCTGTCTTGGTGGGCATGCGACTTTCTTTCAAGCAGAAATATTCGCCATTGACCACTGTGCTAACCTCTTGCTTGCGGAGGGATTAACAAATAGGTCAATTAAAACCTTCATCAATAGCCAAGCTGCACTGAAAGCATTGGCACCCGATACCTGTACGTCACTTATGGTGCAGGAATTTCGCTCCACCCTTGCCAAACTAGGAGAGCGGAGCAGGCTCCGTCTAATATGGGTTCCCGGTCACTCGGGCATTGAGGGAAATGAGAAGGCGGACTCGCTGGCCGCTCGGGGAACAAGCATGGGATTCATAGGACCCGAGCCTAAGCTCGGAATTCCCCTGGAGACCGCAAGGATGAAAAACAGTCGATGGCTGGACCTGAGGGTACGTGAGCATTGGATGAGTCTCCCAGGTCACAAACACGCTCGACGTGCTATTAGTGGACCTTCCATTGCGAAAGCCAAGGTCTGGCTCAAACTCTCTAGAGAGAGAGAGTTTTAACGGCCATACTAACGGGGAACTGTCGCCTCAGGAAACACCTAAATAAGTTAGGATTGATTGAGGATCCTTCTTGTAGGCTATGTGAAGAAGATATAGAATCAATGGAAAATGTTATGTGCGAGTGCCCAGCTGGGGACAGAGTCAGGATGGAAGAACTTGGATCTTGCAAACTGAAGCTGACTGAGCTCATTAAGCACTCACTCACGAAACTCGTATCCTTTACGAGAAGGATGGAGCTCGTCGATGAAATTTAGGACAGAGTGTGCCACAATAGTTTGAGACCACCAACGACCAACAAGTTTTATCAAAATTTTAGGTAATCCTGTTGTTTACGCTGCCCACACGCGCACCGTGTACCGAGTCGACGAGAAATTTTCCGAACGATTTGAATTTCAAGCCAGTGTTGCCAGATCCCTTACCTGAAGTTCATTTAAATTTCACTTCGTATAAGAGAATGAATGTTTGATCTCTGTCGTCTCACTCTTCAGTTTGTTCAATACTTGTGTTGGATAAACTTCATATGCGATTTGAGCTTTACTTGCGAGACGAGTGATTTATTCAACTGATTTGGAATTTGTTAATTATTTTATTTTCAGGATGATTTGTCTAGAACAAATATTGTTGACGTTCAGGAAATCATGCAGAATAATCAAATTCGTGAGAGTATTATAAAGACCAGAGACATTATATTCATATTGATTCGGTATACATTTCAAAGAGCATATAGGCAATTACACAGAATTAAAAACCGTTGTACGAAGAAATCCTACTCTCTACTTAAATTTAAGAGAACCTATATCTACATTTGTATATGTATATAACTCAAGAAATTCCCTTAACAAATGTAGATATAGGTGTGTCAGAAAAAACACAATTGTAAAAAACAAGCGAAGAAATAGAATACCAGCAGAAAAAACAGACCATGTCCGTTCCTTAATCAGGCATCTAAACTTGCATCATGCCTCCTACGATTGCCCCTAAAGTGTGAGCACAGGAAATGTTACAGGGGAACCATACTATCTTGCGTATGATTCAGGGAACGAGTGAAAAAACCTATGGAAAAAACTCGTTTTCCTGTCGCTATTGCACTAGCTATAGCTTGTCTGTTTATGGTATGTTAGTGTCGTGTATACAAACAGTACCAAAAATTTTTCTGCTTAGCAGCTTCTTTCTCTCATTGTCATCTTGCACTCCATGATTTCCAGGATTTCTTCACGAAGACAAGGGTGAAAATCTAACCTAACCTTTAGCTGCGATAAGCATCTTCCCAGCCAATGCAAAGGGCTTTAACAAGAATTCCTACTACTATTTTTATGTCAATACAGACAGAAATGTTGCTGCTCAATTTTTACCCCAACTTGTTATGCAAAAAAAAACTTCCCACAAATGGAGATCCTCCACCTTTTTGTTCTATGAACCTTCTGTTTGTTCTATGAACCTGCTGTTTGTTCTATGAACCTTCTGTTTGTTCTATGAACCTTCTGTTTGTTCTATGAACCTTCTGTTTGTTCTATGAACCTTCTGTTTGTTCTATGAAGCTTCTGTTTGTTTTATGAACCTACAGTGGTAGTGAACTGCGAACCACTCACTAGACCATGCAATGATAAGGGCCACCACTTAGGATTATAAGTTTGGCTTCGGAAGTTATAGACTCAACCTATCGGTTATGTTTCCGACTTTGGGAAAACACACCAACATTCATACTACAACTATATCTAACCTGGGATTTGCACCCGGTCCCTCGGCGTGGGGGTCAGTATCTCTACTGACTCACGTCAGCCACCTCCTTTTTTGAATTATTGTTGAAGTCGGTTGAAAAGGAGATGCAGCTTTCAGAACCATAGAACATTGAAAATCATGTAATAGCAATGCGCAAAATAATTTAATAAATGCTTTAATTTTATTGGATTGTGGAAAACACCGAGAAATCGAGTATGGATGAAATCAGGAAGTTATCAAAATTCGTGAATAACTCGAAAACCACATCAGAAATAACTTATTGGATGTATGAATACTAACGAATCAATAGAATTGAGATGTTGTTAGTCGCACCCTCCAAATAAATGAAAAGAAAATTTTGTACAGTGTACAATTCTCAATTTATTACCCTGTTATATGAGCTAAATGGTAAAGGTTCTAGCTTACAAAAAAAATCTGGAGCATACAGATCCTGCACTCAAATTGTCAAAAAATTTATGCCAAACAAAGGGAAATATTTTTCCTCAATCCGTCATATTGAACTTTATTGAATTACTGAAATGTGAGGTCATATTTGAATATCTTATAAATACTTTGGAAATTCTTATTATTTTGAAAACATCTTTTGCTATACCGCACTACCCAGTCCAAATGAACTCAAAATATGTATCTGTTTATTAAGATAATCAAGCACTTGCCAAAAACTACGAGTCACATATGGCCCTTCCGCTTCCGAGAAGTTACACCCCTGATTAGAAGTGTTTACCTGTAGGTTTCACTTCAATAATACATCTTATCCCTTGCTTTTTCATTTTCAACGATAGGTACTCAAATCTCCGCGTGAGATAAATCGTGGCAACACTGGCTTAAATTTCAAATCATTCGGAAACATTCCTCGTCGACTCGGTGTATACGAAGCGAGTGCAGGCAGCATAAACAGCAGGATTATCAAAAAATGTATAAAGCATCACCAACTTACATGAAATCTTTTTGCCACTTCTTTCCATCAGTATCAATGAGTTCACGAACCATTGTTCCATCATCTTCTTCAAATGATTCACATTTGATAGTATCATCAATTGTCTCATCTTCACAACTTTCATACCTGAAAAGAATTTTCTAATCACAAAACATACTTAATTAATGGTGAATATCACACTTTATGTCCAAAATATTTCTTTCACCATCATTCATAACAGTTTCACTTTTTTCTTGGAAGCATTCATCAGATTGTTCTAGTTCAATCTTTGCTAAATTAATTTTATGTGAATTATTTGCCTTTCCATTAAAACTTTCTGAATAAGACCTGAAAACTGAAATTATATCAAACCATTCAATTTTTTTTAATTAATAAATCAATAACCAACTCTATAAAAGTATTTCGTTCCCAGATCTTTCCTTTTGCATCAATAAATTGATTCACGAAATGTTTGTCTTCTGGTTCAATAGGTTCGTATGTTTGCGTAGATTCGCTATTCGAAAAATCCATGTTACATGTATTATATTGTTGTTACTCCTTGTGATGAAAATCAACAATTAGGAAAGGAGATTACTGAAAGTTACGAGACATTTTGTATATTATCATTGACTAAGTATTTAAATCATCTTAGATATTATTGTATAAAAATACACAAACAAAACCACAGAACTGTAGTAAATATCTAACCTAACCTAACCAAGAGATTTATAGTACCACCACAGAACAATTATTTTTCATAGAATATAAATACGGTAAGCTTTTGTATGTGTTCAGAAAATAAAACCTCAGGAAGAAGTGTTTATATTTGCACTGCTTTGATGATTACGGGGTCAGCCATTTGCAATCTCCACGAAAGACTTATTTATATACGATTCTAGTTCGCGTTTCAAGATAGACGATACTCTATCATGTGGATAACTAATAAAAGTGTATTATCATAAATTCAAATTATTATTGCCTCAATACAATTCAATCAGTTTGACCTGCAAAAGGACTAATGGTTCGTTTATCAACTGAAATTAGTCAGCAATTAAAAAGGAGAACAGCATGGATAATAAGCTCTTTAGACGAAAGCATGGGAGGTTTAGCATATTGTGAATCAGCGCTTCCGTTTAAGGACAATTGTACTAAATTTAGTACATTCTTAAAATGAAAGTACAGAAGTACAGTTTATAGAATCGCCAGAAATTAAATTATATTTTTACAGTATGATCAAAACGCCAGAGCAGAACGAATTAAACAAAATTTACTCGTTATAATAAATCTATGTTAGTTGTGCACAATTAACGATGTCTGTGGACTCATCACAACTAATAGCAAAAAATGGTGATAGTTTGACTTTATAATTTGTAATTTTATGTCTGTTGCAACATCGTCGATTCTTCGCTTAACAGTGTTATTAGAGAGAGATATGGAATTAATTTTTTGCTCTGATTCTTCTCCTAATATTATTTTCGTGGCTTTAAGGATACATGGTTTGATTAAATCCTCCCCGATGGTGTGAGGTTTTTTTTTGTTTTGCTATCAAAAAAGCTATTTCAAATGAAGCTTTGAGATGTTTTGATACACCTGCATGATAACTTATCCAATCTCATGCGCTTGAGTGATTCTGCCTTGGATGAAAAAAACTCTTTAGATTTCGAAACCAGAGTAGGATGTTGCTGGTTCAAATGCCTCTCAAGGCGAGTGGGCCTCATGCTATCATTGCTCAAAACTTTCATGCATATTACACACTGCGGCAATTGTAGCTCGTCTTTTTCTATGAAGGTAAATCCAAATTTAATATAATCTTCCGAAAACTTTCTTTTTTTAGCTGCCATTTCTAATCTGTAACAATAGTACATACACATTTATACTAGGCTTGAGTGACGTACCTAGTCGCGAATGACGTTGTTTCGAAAAACATTTTCACTGCCTCATACGTTCGAATCCTTAAAATCGAAAACATCATGTGGCAGTGAAAATGTTTTTCGAAACAACGTCATTCAAGCCTATGATCATTCGAACCTGTGTGGTTGTGGGAGAAAATATCGCACCAGCGCGACGTATTTCGCAGCAGCGGCGTTCGAACATAAATAAATGTTCAGAATGTAACCCATTCCATACAAATATTTGCGAGATAAAATTAAAAAAAATAATTACTTTATTTATGAAGTAGGTATCTCAATCTCAATACAAAATTTTATCCCTCTGCCAATATGGTTGAATAGATAAAAAAGTGATTAAAATAATTATTTGAATACTATTGCGATTTAATGACACAATAACTTAAGAAACTTACCTTTTATTAAAATGAAGACACAATTTCACTTCTAAATATCTCACAAACAACAATTTCACATTTAAATATATGTTAACAAAAACGCAACTTGGAGCGAACGAACAAAGTACTGACAGTATGAGTACGATCCGCAAATGCTCCCAATTGTTTTACGAGTGATAGATGGATGCAAGGGGGAAGGTAGGGCGGGCATGCGCGTGAGTGTCGTGTTGTGACTTGTCGAAACTTGTATATGTAGAGCGCAATACACACTGAGTCCGCCGACATATGTCGGCAACTTTTTGTCTTTGATTTTATTCTTTTCATACAGGCCGACGGGCTGTATCGGCGGCCCGGCCGGCTTAGTGTGTATTGCGCACTACTATTTCCGAAAATTAAACGTAGCTATTACGCCCCCCAAGGGTGGCGTGTCGCTTTCGTAAACTCTGATGCGGCAGCACTATTGTGGATGTTTAACCATTCTTCATATTGTGCCCTTTCGGATTCTTCAAAATAAACATTGTTGTTTCATTCTTTGAATATCGTTTATTATTTCATTCAACATGAGTTAACTATGTATATATATATATATATATATATATATATATATATATATATATATATATATATAATAATGATGTGAAAAATACTTTTATAATTTCATTTTGCAATAGACTTTTCCAACATATTTTTAAAGTTTTTGATTAAAAATTCTGACTTTCTATCCTTTTCAGTTATACTTGTTTGATAGATTCAATGAATTGTTCGATAATTGCCTTATATCACATTTTTGTTTGTTTAGTTCAAGATGTTCTTTTTCCATATGACGTGTAAGATGGATCTTTTTAGTTGCTCGATAATCACATATTCTGCATTGGTGTTTCAATTGGAGATGTACCACTTCCACATGTTTCTTGAGAACAGTTTTTGTAGTTGTTTTATAATCGCATTGATCACACTTGTGATTTTTTATGTGGAGGTGTATACTATTCACATGAGATGTAAGCGTGGACTTTTGAGATGCTTTAAAGTCACACTCGCTGCATTCGAAATTTTTTATGTTAAGATGTACACTATTCATATGAACTTGAAGGCAACTTTTTTGAGCTGTTTGATAATCGCAATAATTGCATTTGTGATTTTTTATGCGAAAATGTACTGCTTCAATATGAAGTTTAAGGCCAGCCTTGTGAGTTGTTTGATAGTCACATTGACTACATTTATATTTTTTTAATCCGAGATGTATTCTCTCGATGTGAATTTTAAGGTTACCCTTGTGAGTTGTTTGATAGTCACATTGAGTACACTTGTGATTTTTTATCCGAAGATGTACGCCCTTAATATGAAGATCCAGGCTACCTTTTTGAGTTGCTACGTAATCACACGTATTACATTTATATTTAGTTATTCTAAGATGAACAGTATTGACATGTGAAGTAAGATATTTCCTTTGAGATGTTTGGTAATCACATCGATTACATTTATAATTTTTCATTCCAAGATGGATAATATTTACATGTTTTTTAAGAAAACGTTTTTGAGATGTTTGATAATCACATTGACTGCACTTATGGTTATTTAATCCAAGATGTACACCATTTATATGAACTTTAAGTTCATCTTTTTTAGAAGAAGAGTAATCACAGACATTGCATCTGTGCTGTTTCTCCGCCTCATAATTACTATTCTCTTGATCTTCAAGAACTGCTTCGTCCTTTTTTATATCTAGATGTTCTCTATTGTAATGTCTTGTAACATAATACTTTTTCGTTGCCTGATAATCACATTGACTACATTTATGTTTTTTTATTTTTAGATGTACACAAGACACATGTCGCGTAAGTTGACCGTTGTGAGACGAGGAATAGTCACACAAATTGCATTTATACTTTTTCTGTTCAACTTCTTTCCCACCTGTCAGAATGTCAACTTTCTCCACCTTAGAATGTACGTTATTCTCATGAACTTTGAGTCTATCTCTTCTAGATGAGGAATAGTCACAAATGCTGCACTTGTACTTCCTAATTACTGTTGGAGAACTTCTCACATGAATTTCATTCCTAGTTGAAGAAACATTTTCCTCAACTTTTTCTTCCTTCACGGAATCTCTAGAACTGCAAATGAAAATTGAAATTTACTATTATGGCTTCACCATTTGAGAGGAAAATGTTTCATTATTGTGAATAGAAAATAATTCAAAAGCAACCTCACTAAGTAAAACAATCAATCAATTACTTACATTGACCCTTCTTGCCATTTCTTTCCATTAGCATCAATAAATTCATGGACAACAGTTTTACAATCTTCTTCAAATAATTCAGTTTCAATTTTAGGAATAACTACTCTATTACAATCATTATCAATCGTATCTGCACAACTTTCATACCTGAAAAGAATTCTTCAAACATGATACATCTACTTAGTTTATAATGAATATCACACTTAATAAAAACTTGTGGGCCACAAATATTCCTTTCCTCACTAACAAACTCATTGATACAAGTTTCACTTTTCACAAAAGAGCTCTCTTCACATTTACTTGTATTATTTGTGTACTCATTAAACTTTTCTACATAGGGCCTGCAAAATGAAAAGTTATCAACTCATTCAAAATTTTCTTTTACTAAACAATCAAAAACTAACTCCATAAAAGTATTTCGCTCCCAAATCTTTCCTTTTGCATCAATAAATTGATTCACAACATTTTTGTTTTCTAGTTTAATACACCCCAATGTTTGCGTGGTTTCATTTTTCGAAATATCCATTTCATATATATTGTATGTTTTTTACGAGTTGTGCTGAAAATTGGGTGATTGCGATTACTTAAAATTAGGGAATTTTAAAATATTCATGATATTGCATGAAGAAAATAGAAAACTTCATATTCTTTGTTTGTTTATTTTATATTTCTATGACAGGTTATGGTCTTTGGAAATTAACTAAAAAGCCAGTACAATGCCAATTTGTGCTCAATTCATATTTCCTGTGTAAGATATAGAAGAAGCACAGAATAACTATTTTCAAATATATTGTGGACATGCCGTTTTGTGTCCGACGGAAGTATGGGTGTTGTATATGTCCATGAATTTGAAAGAGTCGCCTATAAAATGAAGGGCATCAACTTCCGAAGACCAGATAATTTGTAATTCTTTTGATGGCAGTTATCATTGTACGGTTTAGGAGAGTGGTTCGGAATCCACTATAAACTGTAGGTCCAGCTGTATAAATTTGCCACGTTCCCGAGCACATTGTTAAAAGATACAAACAAACCAACCAAATATTGTGGAAGAAGTAGGTGCACAGAACACAAAAATTGTGAGTTAGTGTTACGTAATCTGTGGTAAAAATCTATGTACTATAATAGAATCATATTTAAAACTTTTCAGAAGTTTTTGTATTTGCTAATCGCTACGCTTTAGTTCTATAAGTAACAAACATGTGATATGGATTTTTCGTATCACGAAACCACTCGAACATAAAACACTATTGATCTAGAAGACAAAAGTTTTATTAATCAATTTATTGATGCTAAAGATGATATCTAAGAGCTTCTATTGATTGATTAACGAAACTTGGTCTTCTTCTTCACTAGTACCGTATGTTGACGGCTTCGTTTTTCGAAAAATTAATTTCATATATATCATATATTTCTTACTGCATGGACAGAAACTTAGCGGTTTGCAAATGCAAAACGTTTTAGAACAATTATATCATTGTATGGAAAAATCATTACAATTATTTTAAAATTA
This sequence comes from Cryptolaemus montrouzieri, assembly GCA_013387265.2. Lineage (NCBI taxonomy): Eukaryota > Metazoa > Arthropoda > Insecta > Coleoptera > Coccinellidae > Cryptolaemus > Cryptolaemus montrouzieri. The sequence goes on from JABFTP020000042.1 coordinate 12,313,830, forward strand.
ATGAATTTATCTGTGGTTTTCATTTGGACTATATTACCACATTACTATACACTATCGATAGATAGTTTTGTCATCTGTACGTAAAGCTGCCGTATGTTCTGCTAATAGATGAGTTCAAGTATTGTCGTATTGTCAAGCACAGAACATTTGCCGATTCTCTTGAAGATTAGGACACACCTACTCCATAGATTTTAGTGTTATTATGACATACCGAATCTTAGAACTGATAAAGGACGCATCGAGTGTTCCCATTTGCCACCTTTTCTGCGCAGTGGCGTACTCTCAAGAAGATAATTAGGATCGAAATTATAATACTTATAATGAAGAATGAAAGAAGATACTTACCGGAGCATAGAAATTATTCAGTAAATTGATCTTATCCCTCGCAGTGAATTAAAAATAAATTAATTACGAATAAATATTTTCTATCTAAGATTTCAGTGATAAACGTAGCACTGATACTTGTATCACAGCAATCATTAGGCTTATTATATTTCTTTATTGAAACATCAATTATATTAACAAATTGAAAAAATACAGATGGTAGGTGTGTTTTTGAAACATTTCAATGATTTGGAAATTAAGTTAGAGGTATGTACTCAGATTCAGGAGAGAAAATAAGAAATTTTACACATTTGCTCACTGACCTCTCATACAAAATTAATTCAGAGGAGACTTTATACAGGGTCTAATGACTTTATTTGCATTACAGCTCTTGCTTTAAACGATTTGAGTTTTAGCATAGCCTCCTCAGTAGTAGTGTCATGTTCAGTTTGCCTTGAAATATTTGGGGAAAGGTCTGCAGTTTTATTCCTATTTGTCATAATTACTCTTGAACTGTCTCGGTTAAGTCGATGGTGTTATTGAGAGAAATCAAAGTCCCCATAATTTGCAACAAAAAGTACAATTTATTGATTCACCAATACGTTTCTTCAGGAAATAATAAAATTATAAATTAATTCACACAAAATTTAGTAGATTTCAAACCAAATGGCTTACATTTGTTAAAACAGATTGAATTTCTAACAATTTATATATGCACAATTACATTTTCTTCGTTTCATAAGACTGTAAATTTGATCAAATAACTTAGTGATAATCTATTAGCAGTTTTGGTGTTTGTGTGCCTTGGAATTAAGATTATACAAAGTTTTACAAAAATATAATTTACAAAATATCAGTGACTCCATGTTTCTCATTGAATTTTTTCAACAACCGTATACTGTAAATATAATTGTTCGATGTAAATTTGAATTTCTAACCCTCCTTTCAATGTAAAGAAACAAACATTAACTATGATATTACAAGTAGAGTATTTGCAGTATCTTGAGATGATTTTCTTCCAAAAAATTTCAAGTATGTCACACTATCACAGAAACGAATGCTTTAGGGTACATCATGTTCTCACAAAATCTTCTTGAAAAAATCAAAGAATCAAACCATGAAGTTGCGAGCTATAAACCATTTATACCTTACTCTTGTCATTCGAAGATGTGACTCAAATTTATTTGCCAGAGATATTCAATAATCACGTAGACTAAGTTCGTGATTTTTTTGTTTTAAGATGTACCCTATTGAAATGACGTTTGAGATGACTCTTTTCAGTTGCTCTATAATCACACTGACTACATTTGTGATTCTTTATACCAAGATGTATACTGTTTAGATGGCGTAAGAGACTACTTTTATGAGCTGTTTGATAATCACAGTGAGTACATTTAAGATTTTTAATTCTTAGATGTACACTATCAACATGGCTTGCTAGATTTCCCTTAGAAGTAGTCTCATAACCACAAAAATTACATTTGTGATTTTTTATTCCAAGATGTACTCGCTTAATATGAAGTTTCAGATTACCCTTAAGAGTTGTTTGATAATCACAAACATTACATTTCTGATTTTTCTCGGCAAGGTGTACAACCTTAATATGAGTTTCAAGGTTACCTTTTTGAGTTGTTTGGAAATCACATTGATTACATTTATGGTTCTTTATCCCAAGATGTACACCATTCATGTGTATCGTGAGGTAGTATTTTCGAGATGTTCGGTAATCACAATGATCACATTTATGATTTTTTATTCCAAGATGTTTAATATTTACATGTTTTTTAAGATGGCGCTTTTGAGTTGTTTGATAATCACATTGATCACATTTGTGATTCCTTTCACTAAGATGTATATTATTGATATGGAGTGTGAGATTAGTCTTATTAGCTGTTTGATAGTCACACTGACTGCATTTAAGATTTTTCATTCCAAGATGTACACTTTTGACATGAGATACAAGAATTCCTTCTCGACTTGTTTGATAATCGCACTGACTACATTTATGACTTTTTATGTCTAGATGTACTCTCTCAGTATGAAGTTTGAGATTACCCTTGTGAGTTGTTTCATAGTCACATTCACTACATTTGTGATTCTTTATGCGAAGATGTACACCTTTAATGTGAGTATCGAGGCTACCTTTTTGAGTTGTTTGAAAATCACATTGACTACACTTATGACTTTTTATTCCGAGATGTACACTATTTATATGTGTTGTGAGGTTATACTTTCGAGACGCTTGGTAATCACATTGACTACATTTATGATTTTTCATTCCAAGATGGATTATACTAATATGTTTTTTAAGAAGACGCTTTTGAGTTGTTTGATAATCACATTCAATACATTTATGGCTCTTTATTCCGAAATGTTCACTATTCACATGAGCCAGAAGTTCATCTTTTTGAAGCGAAGAAAAGTTACAAAAACTGCATTTATGGAGTCTAATTACCTCTTCAAGACTGAACATTTGCGCTCCTATTCCAGTTTCCAAACCATCTTCCTCACTTTGCTCCTGCTCCAAGGAATCATCAAAACTATAAACAAAAATAAAGCAAATAATTCACAAAGTAGAATTATTTGGTTGAACTATTCAAATTATTGTAGAAATAGAAATAGAAATAAATTCATTATCAATAACACTACATAACACGTCAAATAGATAAAATAAATATGTACATTGAAAGGTAAAGCACGAATACTAATCACAAAACTGGCACCAGGCAAGAACAGCAGACTCTGCAAATAAAACAATGTAGACGCCACGGATGTACGATTACCACGACTATAAAAGGTACTCATCAATGGTGTAATATCCACCCCGCAACAGCATGTCCTTCACTTTAGATTTAAACTTAGACATTTATAATGGGCAAGAAGCTTATTGTATATTTTTATCATCCAGTAGTCTTCAGCGTTCTGGGTTATCTTTTTGCAATATAGAGATATAACCAAATGTGACGAATGTGTTGAAACTGTGCCTGCAGCCCACAGTAGCGTGGTCCCATTTGTGCGTATGTTTCAATACTTGATAAATAAATTCACTGCCACACTCTTGGATCGAAACTGGTGAGAGGATGAACGAACAAAAAGGAAAAAACTACTGGCGGGAAATCGCAAAACTTAGCAGATGTAAGACCACCAACTACAACGTACCGTCTATATCTGAGAACGGCAAAACTCATGACACAATCGAAGAAAAACTAGAGATTTTTTCTACAAAATAGAAGAAAACCCGAACTTCAACCAAAATCAATTTGACGAAGTGGAGAGGTGGAAACAAGAATTTGCACAACAAGAAATAGACAGATCGAAGAACAAGAATATTATGACATCATAAACAAGGGAAAAAACACCACTCCTGGACATGACAACATCACAAAGAATATAATAAGGAGGCTTGACCCAGATGTAAATTCTTTTATCATAAGAATATATGAATAATGCTTAAAAAACAGCTATTTTCTAACAGAGTAGAAACATGGTGCCATAATTCCGATTCCAAAGAACACTGATCATTCAAAAGTAAGCAAATATAGGCCTATCACACTTCTGTCCAATATTGGCAAAAATTGTGAAAAAATAATTCTCAAACGATTAATTTCTGCAATAGGACATAAAATTCCAAAATATTACTTTGGTTTCAGAAATGGTAGCTCCACAATTCACCCTCTAATCATTCTGACTAACAATATTCAAGACACCAAACTAATGGGAGGACAGAGTGCTGCTCTGTTCCTAGATATTAATGAAGCATTTGACAGATTTTGGCATGCCGGATTGATATTCAAACTCTACTCCCTTGACTGTCCTTTATACCTGGTAAAAATTATTGGCAGCATGCTGGAAAAACGACTACTCTCCACAATTTTCTCCTCAACAAGGACTACCACAGGGTTCAGATATCTACAACAGGAATCCAGCCAGATTAGATAGAAAACAGTACATATTACAATATGCGGACGATACAACTATCATAAGCTACGTATCAAATCTACCAAAAACAATAGAACAACTACAATCCCAAACTGTAACAATCTCTAAATAGTTCAACAAATGGTGCTTAAGACCTGATCCTACCAAAAGCAAGTTAGTTATCTTCAACCGCAAAGTACAACACAACTCCCCCTCCCTCTCCTTATACAACCATTCTATCACACCAGAAAATAGGGCAAAATATTTAGGCATAATAGTAGACAGCAAACTCAACTTCAATCTCCACACAGCGACAGCCAAAAAATCCATAGTGAACCGAGCGAGCCGTAAACTCACATACAAACAAAGAAGAATATCGAGAACAACTTGCAGTCGGATATACAAAATGATATGCAGATCAGTATTCTTTTGCTAAATAGCAGAAACCCAGCCATGAGTAAAATCAAAACTGCCGAAACAACAGCACTCAGAAAATTAACCAAAATCAGACACCCTTCAAACCCCTCTCCACAATCCCTCCAACACCCTCCTGTACAAAAAGACCTCCATCAAGCCAATCCAGGAAAGACTCCAAGATTTGAAAGCAAGTTTGCTTAACGTGAAGTTAACATCAACTTGCTGCAAACCTACTGCATCCAACGAGACAACCGAACACAGCGCCTCAAGCTCCCAGCAAACACTCTGTGGGAGATTATCTCCAGCACATAGATTCTCCCCACCGCCATAAACCAATATCAACTCTTGTTTTTTCTTTCTTCAATTAAATATAATGGAAGTAACTAGGTCAATGGCATTTTGTAAAATAAGTTTTATTTATTTTGCAATAAAGAACATCTATTATTATTTATTAAATTCACTGCTTAATGTAAGCATACTCTTTCTGATAAGTATCAGTTTACAGGAATCACGTGAACCTATCTTGAATATTGTTCTAATTGTTTTTTTTTGCAGGGTGAAGATGCGAGATGTCTGTGAAGCTATGTCCTACACGAAAAGGCCATAAAACATAAGTGGAAATAGGTGTGGTAGACGATTTTGGCTGCCTCCTCTGAACTCACTTTGGACAGTCTTCTGAGACTTAGAAAGCCTCTTGCAGGTCTCGTCAATGTGTTTGGAAAAACTTAGTCTAGAATACAACCATATTTCAGTGGTTCCCTATTTCCGATGTTGAGTATTTCTGTATTTTCTTTGTTCACCTTTAGCCTGTTACTTGAAAACCAAGTCTTTACTTCCGTTGTTCTCCTACAATCTTTTCCAGAAATTTCCCTCTCATTTTCATCATTGATTATCACGGAAGTGTCATCACAATATATAATAGAAGAAAACGCATGGACCCCAACACAGATCCCTGAAGAACACCATACCTCATATTTGTTGGAGCTGATTCATGATCTCCCCAGGTCGTGACCTGTATCTGGTCTTCTTCTTCTTCCTGCACGGCGCCCATATGAGCAGCACTCAGGCCGTTTGGCCCATTGTGCTTGCCGTGTGTTGTTGAGTTGTTATTTGTCTTGCAAAAACTTCCTGATGAAGCTTGCAAGACTGTTGTAGGGGGCCTCCTGGATCATCTGGGCCCTGGGTCTGCAGTGCCCAAAGTGTTCAGTCTGGTTTCCTTATGGGCGGGACATTCGAAGAGTATGTGTTCCGTTGTTTCGTCATTTTCTAGGCAACCACGACATTGTGTGGTTTCCGATAGTTTCATGACGTGTAGATGTTTGTTGAGTTGGTGTCCCGTCAATAGGCTCACTACCATCCCAACAGACTTTTTTTCCAGGGACAGTAGTTAATGTACCCTCTTCTTTGATTGCGGCCCTTTTATGAGCCTTTTTGACTGTCTCAGTCCTGAGATGGCTGCCCAGTAATTTTGGGCCTCGGTGGTGGTCCAGTTTTGAAAGAAAGGAGCATATTGGTCCATGGGTTGGTCAGAATTGGTTATGGTCCCATCGGCCTGATAGCTGTTGCTTTTTTAGCGAGGCTGTCTGCTATCTCGTTTCCTTCGATGCCCTGATGGGCTGGGTTGTCGAAGTGCTGTTCTGCATTCGTCAACCAGTTTGGATGTAACCTTCTTATCTTTAAGATATCTAAGGGCGTTTTGACTATCAGAGCATATGTAGATGTATGCGTCTCTATAGTTCATATGTAGGTTTTCCTGTACTGGAGAATAGCTAATATTTCTACGTGTGTTACGGTCACGTTGTCTCCCAGCGCGATCATGTTTGCCCTAGGGCCGTGAACGCCGACGCCTGTACCTGTCCCGGTTTTGGACCCATCCGTAAACCAGGTGGGGCCCTGTGGTGTGAGTAAGGCGTGGGGTGTGGTCCAAATTGCTTTTGGTGGAATAACTACTTTGTAGGGTTCGTCAAAGTAGTAGGTGGCTCTTGTTTGATCTCCTCTTGTGAGAAGATCAGGTTGGAGTTCTCTGATTTTGTTCAGGGATGCGGAGTGTCCAGAGATTGGGTTTCGGTCCCTTCACATACCTCCCTCCCACAGTCTCAGAGATGCCTTTATGGCCGCCGCTTCCACCACTATGTGTAGTGGAGGGATGCCCAGAAAACACTCCATGGAGGCCATGGGTGTGGATATCACAGCTCCCGTGACTGCCAGACATGCTTGCCTTTGATATGGTCAGTAAGAAAGGATTTCAGAAGATGGCAAACGCGTCCTCGAAACCCGTTGGTGTCGAAATTGATGCTGAGATCATATAGCAATAACAACATTTTTTCTCCCCCATTATTGCATTAAAGAAATCTGGTGATGGCTGCTCTAGCTGCTGTAACTGTACTTCGGTTTCTAAGATAGCCATGTTGTGCATCATTGAAAAGACCCATTTTTTCATATATTTTATTTATTTATTGATACAAGCTCAACAGGATTACTCCCAATTACAGAGCCGAACAAGTATATACAAATTTGCTCAAACCTAAAAAACAGATTTAAAAAAAACTTTCAAAAACAATAATGACATAAAGCGCATTGATAATGCAAACTTAAATAATAGAAATGCACACCTAACAATCAAAATAATTTAAGTGCGTGAAATAAGTTTTGCTAATAGGTTTCTTTTGAATGTAGCTTGAGAATGACTGATATCAATCGAAGAGGCCACCGTGTTGAAATAGTGACAGCTTCGATTGATAGGTGAGTTGAAGAAAACATCCGGAACAGCTCCAATGACATAAAAAGTGACATTGCCTCTGCCAGCGAGCCTGGATACCAAAAACATCAGTCTGTCAAGTAGACACGAACAACAGATGGAGTTATTCAGAAATCCATACAAAAACATGCAGCACAAATATTTCCTTCTAATTTGAAGCTCCAACACAGAAAAACGATCGTTAACAGAAAACCTGGCATTCCTCGGATAGGATATACTCCATCCTGTTTGTATGCCAGGTAACTTAGGAAGGTTCTCTGGACGCTTTCCAATGCAGTTTTATATTTCACATAGTATGGATCCCAGATAACACAGGCATATTCCAATCTAGACCGAACGAAAGCGAAATACAGAACCCTGAGAACAGCAGTGTTCCGAAAGCTCTTGCAATTCCTCAGAATAAAACCCAACATTTTTCTTGCTCGCAGAACAACATCCCCTATATGGTCCCAGAACGACCATTTCGAGTCGAGAAGCACCCCGAGATCACGAGAACAGAAAACACGTTCAAGCCGTGAGCCCGCCATCGAATAAGGAAAGAAATGTGGCGACTGTTTGGGCGTAATTAACATGTACTTGCACTTTGAGACGTTCAAAGGCAGTTTGTTTTCTAAACACCACTGATGTATCATCAGCAACTCTCCTTGAAGACTCTGACAGTCCTCATTCGATCTTATTTCTGTGTAAATCTTGAGATCGTCCGCAAAGGCTACGCCCCCAACGTTTAGGCTCTCAAGTAAGTCATTTACGAAAATTATGAACAGAAGCGGACCCAAAATCGACCCCTGAGGGACTCCCGAATGGGCTCCAAAATCCTGGGATCTGTATCCATTGTACATAACATATCCTACCATTCTTTTGATAGTGGATTCAAATATTTTCGAATATGGGTATAATTTTGGCCTTGGTCAATTCTATGGGAAAATAACCACCGTCAAAACATTCGTTCACCAATATCGTGATGTTCGGGATGAACAGCGCTAAGTTTCTAATGGGGAGCGATATATCGTCATTACAACAATCAGTTTACATTTGGATAATTGGATTTCAAGAAAAGTGTTTTATAATATTACCAAAAACTGTGACCATAAAAGATTCATTCAATTGCTATAAAATGGAGAATGTTTCATAGAGTACAAATACATTCACAATGAGTACTCATTTAACAGAACAACAATACAGATTTTGAACCAACTTACCCTGCCTCTGTATGCCAATTATTTTCATCAGCATCAATAGGTTCTTGCATCATACTCTCACTATCATCCTCAGATAATTCAGCCTCCACAGTGGAAACAACTTCTCCATATTCATCACTATCATTATTCTCATCTTTACAACTTTCACGCCTGAAAATAAAGTTTCAAATCATCATATATCTAAGTTAACAATAACTATTATACTTTATAAAAACTTCTCTGTCATCATCGATATGCTCATTCATGACAGTTTGACAATTTTTTAAGATGCATTCCTCAGGTTGTTCTGGTTCTATCTTTGGTATATCAACTGTATGTGAATTATTTGTCTGCCCATTAAGACTTTCATCTTGTCTCCTGAAAGATGAAATGTTTCAATCTATTCAAATTTCTCCTACTAACCAATCAATAACTAACTCTATAAAGATGTTTCGTTCCCAGATCTGTCCTTTCCCATCAATAAATTGATTTATGAAACTTTTGTCTTCTGGTTCAATAACCTCGTAAGTTTCTCTGATTTGGGTTTCATTTTTTAAAGAATCCATTTCATATAAATTTACAAAACTCAGATTACTGATCCATCCACTTCAACCCAGTTGTATTTATATGATTTCAACTGAAATAAATAAACTTTTTCGATGTACTGAGAAGATGTCAACCTTTCTTTCTTATGAAATATTTGGGCTTTGCTTGCCATCCTATAAGCGAAACATAAATAACAGTAAGATACAATTATGTAGGCGTACAACAGATCATATATACATAAAAACAAATTCATTTCCCAAATATTTGTTTATATACACATTTAATGAATAATTTCATTTAACGCCATCTAGGATTGAGTAGCTAAACTAACATCTATTAAGGTGAAGTATAAAAATTTAAATGTTGGACACAGAATCTCAATAATATTAAAAGTATTCTGTGATGCTGTATATAAGCACAGAATTGGGTTATATCTTCCACCTTTGTGAATATATATATATATATAATCTTTTGAAAAAGAGTGTGAGCTCAGGAAAATGTAACAGGGGAACCATACTATCTTGCGTATGATTCAATAAACGAGTGAAAAAACCACAACATAAACACTAGCAATAGCTTGTCTGTTTATGTTGTGTTAGTGTCGTGTGTACATAAAGAGTACCAAATATTTTTCTGATTAATAGCTTCAATTCTCATTTTGTACTCTATGATTTCCAGACGAAGAAAAGGGTGAAAGGAAGGGGATTTGGGACAGGAATCTGTAACAATGGGAAAAGAAAAATATTTCAACAATCATACCTGACTCTTATATGTCTAAACACACTTGAATTTAAGAAAAGGTTTGACATAACAAGCTAGGCCATAAAAAGGACTAAGGAGATAATCAAAATGTACATAACCTGCGATATTTCCTCTTTCGCGGAGATGTTCTTCAGTCGCAGTGTGTCTCCTGTAACATAATCACTTCCTTGTTCTTGCTTGCCTATTTTGAAGTATAACCTCGTAAAATCCGTTCAATATTCAAACTCAACAAAACAATTCCCTCTCTGTTTGACCGAGAGAGCCTCGATGGCTAGGTTCGGTCTTCTAAGTGATGCCGATTATGATCTATAGATGTTCTAGAATCATTATGAACCCAATAATTTGGGTTGACATCTCCCATATATTATTTCTTCGTGGTTCTTGTTTAGTTTATTGAAAAAATTTTGACAGTCGTTCTAAAAATATGACAAATGTCATATCAATGAAAGGCACCTTTGACGAATAATATAACTTTACAGTGAAAGTGATACTATAGAATAATATCTGACATGTCATAAAAGCATTTTAGTTATATCATTTCTGTGGGGAATTATGATTTTACTTTCCATGTGGGGAATTTCGACAATACGTTTGGGGATTTTAGCATATTAGTGTCGGCAACCCTGGTCATTTATATCATTCAAGAGTATTTGCTATCAGTCTTAACAGATTTTAGGATTGATTGTACAGACTTCATACAAGAATGAATTAGAATTTACCCCGTTGAAGGTAATTCCCTGGAATTCTATATAGAGACTTCTAAGCACATTATTGTTTGTTTTTAATATAAACAACATACAGATCGAGCGTAATTTTTGAATTAAAACATGTATATACATATAAGTTTATTGTACAAGCGTTCACAACCATTTATTATCTTAATAAATAAATAAAATTTACAAGAAAACTTAATTTGAAAAACAAGTTACCTTTATTTTCTAATGACGTATTAAATTGCACAATAATCATTAGTCTGGACATTCACTCTTGTATAAATCCCCAAAATGAATGTCAAAGACACCATTATAACGAAATTAAGGAACCACAGGTAGAGAGCTTATTCTTATTCAAAACGTCAATTCCATCATTTCAGACATACTAAACAAGACAGCTCAGGATTAATTCTTATTTAACTTCAACATCTAGATAGAAATGACGGACTGGGTTTCTTTTGAGTTCATATGCTCAATATCATTCTCTATTTAGGTATTAGTCAGACAGACCAATAGTCTTACTTATATCCAATATGTACATATGCGTATTTGTGCATATTATAGAGAATTCAGCTTCGATGTGTTATGTTTTGATTTTAAGATGAAAAGTATCCATATGTAATTTGAGACTACTCTTCTTAGGTGCCTTATAATCACATTCACTACATTTATGATGTTTCATTCCCAGATGCACACTATTCATATGAGTTCTAAGCGTGAATTTTCGGCTTGTTTGATATCCACACTGACTACATTTATGTTTTTTTATTCCAACATGTACACTGTTTAAATGACGTTTGAGATACTCCTTTTTAAATGTCCTATAATCACATTGACTACATTTGTAATTTTTATACCGAAATGTACACTATTTATATGCGTTGTTAAGGTACACTTCTTGAATGTTTGATAGTCACATTGATTACATTTATGATTCTTTATTCCAAGATGTACAACATTCATATGTACATTAAGAGTTTTCTTTAGAGTTGTTGCATGATCACAATAACTACATTTGTAGTTTTTTATTCGAAGATGTACAGCATCTATATGCTGTTGAAGACTAGATTTTGTAGATGTTTCATAGTCACAATGATTACATTTGTGTTCTTTTATACTGAGATGTACACTATTCATATGACGAGTGAGATGCGCCTTTTTGGCTGCTTGATAATCACATTCACTACACTTATGATTTTTTATGCCAAGATGTACACTATTTACATGTTGGGTAAGATTACCTTTGGCAGTAGTTTGATAGTCACACTGATTACATTTGTAATGTTTTAGTCGAAGATGTACAGCATCTATATGCAGTTGAAGAGTAGTTTTAACAGATGATCGATACTCACACTGATTACATTTGTGATCTTTCTTATTGAGATGTATGCTATTCATATGTCGAGTGATGTGTTCCTTTTTAGACGCCTGATAATCGCATTCAGTACATTTATGCTTTTTTATACCAAGATGCACAGTTTTTATATGTTGTTTAAGATTACCTTTGGCAGTAGATTGAAAATCGCAATCGTCACATTTGTAATGTTTAATTCCATGATGCACAGCATCCATATGTAATTGAAGAGTTTTTCTTACAGATGTTCGATATTCACATTGATTACATGTGTGATCCTTCAAACCAAGATGTACACTATTTACATGGCGAGTGAGATGTTCTTTTTTAGTTGCCTGATAATCACATTCAGTACATTTGTGCTTTTTTATTCCAAGATGCACACCATTTATGTGTTGCGTAAGATTACCTTTGGCAGTAGTTTGATAATCACAATGACTACATTTATGTTTTATTCCAAAATGAACATTATTTATATGAAGTCTAAGGTTACTCTTTTTTACTGCTTGATAATCACATTGGCTACAATTGTGATATTTTATTCCAAGATGTGCATTTTTATCATGGGAACTATTCAATGACTCGTCAAATATTTCATTTTCAAATGTAAAGTCACCAGTATCAACTTTCTCCTCCTTCACGGAATATTCAGAACTGCGAAGAAAAATCCAAATCAAAATGATTCAAAAGACAAACCAGATCAACTGCGTAATTCATAGGACAATATAGAATATCAACTTCTTTCCTCTAAATGACTAAGATTAACAAAGTGGCATCCCCAAAATGGGTGATACTGATTTTGAGAATTTGTTTCTGATTCATTGAAGAAATTGCTATTACAAATACTCAAAATAACTTACTATTGTGCTTTGTGCCAAGTCTTTCCATCGCCATGTTCATGCACTATACTTTCATTATGCTCTTCTGATAGCACAGCTTCAATTTTGGGAATAATTACTCCATTTCTTATTTTCAAATCACAACTTTTATAACTGAAATTGAATTTCTCTTTCATGTTAGCAGAGTCTTGTATGGTGACGAGTTCTGCGCACCCAAAACGATTACATCAGTTGTTTGCCGAATGCACTTGAATTGTATACAGTGTTGTCAGATTTGTGACATATTGTATAGGGAATACTGCCAGAATCGAGATCCTCTAATTAAAAATCAAATTAACATCTACAATAAAAATAAACAAAAAATGGTGCAACAGTATACAGAACACACATGGGTTGAAGCATGGAACAACATTAATCAAACTAAGGGTAAAAACTTCTATCAGGAGATCAAAAAACTTTCCAGATATAAACAGACATTCTCAGTACCTGATCTTGAAGAGAATGGAAAATGGTATGTAACAGAAAAAGATAAGGTTGAGGTATTTAAAATTTACTATGAATCTGTATACGCATATGATGATGACCAAGAATTCAGCAAAACAACAGAAAGATATATAGACAGATGGTACAACGAATTTGTGGAAGAAGAATTTACATATTCAGAGGAGGTTGTTAAAATAGAAGAGAGCGATTATTACCAACTACTGCATTCAACCAGAAATAGTGCTCCAGGCGTGGATGGCATTTCGTGGAGAATAGTTAAACAGTTTGACCCGGAGATACACTCACATATAATACAAATTTTCGAAGACTGCCTCAGAAAGCAACAATTTCCGCTGATATGGAAGTCAGGATGTATAATAACAATTCCTAAACCTAACTCAAACCACAAGTCAGTCAAAAACTACAGACCTATTACACTTCTACCGGTACTGGGAAAGCTTTTAGAAAATAATAAAACTGAAGATGGAAAAGCATATCACCAACATTTTGCCCACTTCTCAATTTGGATTTAGGAACAAGAGGTCTACCACACATCCACTGGCCGTTTTGGTATCGAACACACAAACTGCAAAACTAAAAACTTTAAAACAGCGGCCATAAGTCTCGATATTGAAAAGGCTTTCGATAGCATATGGCACAGGGGTCTAATCTTCAAATTATACAAAATTAACCTACCGAGATTTCTTATACACATGATCATAAATTTTTTTGAACGATAGAAAGCTGACAGTGAGAATTAGCAATACAGTGTCGGAACCATTCTTCCCCAAACAAGGAACACCGCAAGGTTCTAGCCTGTCACCATTTCTCTACATATTTTACTGCTATGACATTCCAAAAGGAAGAAACAACCAGCAATATTCTCTTCAGTATGCAGATGACACTTTTATAATTTCCCACGATAGCTCACTGACAACCTGCTTGAATGGATTGCAAAGTATGATGAACAAACTTGAAATGTGGCTGAGTAAATGGCGCCTGAAACCCAATCCAAGGAAATCACAATATATAATTTTCCATCATAAAATTCGCCTAGTATAACAATTAAAGGAATCGCCAAAAAACCTACAGCGGAAATAAAATACCTAGGGGTTGAAGTCGACAACAAAATGAATTTCAACAAATATACCAAAGCGATTAAGAAGAGAACCATATCAAGAGCTAAAACTTTCACTAAACTAACCGTCAGGAACAGAGGAATAAACACAAATAATGCAGTTAAAATATACAAGACAATATGCAGACCTGTCCTGGAATATGCACATCCCATCTTTGCTAACTGTAGACGCCCAGCCTTGAACAATCTAAAACCGCAGAAACTACATCTCTTCGTACAATAACAAAGATTAGACACCCGGAAAACAGAATACATAACCCACCAAATGAATTATTGTACCAGATAACGAATATACAACCGATAGAAGAAAGACTTAAAAAGTTGAACAAGAATTTTACGCACTTCTTAAAGACTCGCAGGACATTCTGGATCTCTTCCACCATGAACATATCGCACAAGCAGCAAGAAAATACCCACCTAAGTCATTAATACTGACATTGGAAGAACAAGAGAGGAACTGAAGCGGCAGAGATCAATTTTTAGATTTTAATATAAAGTGTTATATATATATATATTTTTTTTTGTTTGTTGGATGATTACTTAGAATAATTTTGTTGTAAAACTAGGCTGAAGGACCCAAGGTCGATGGCCATTTGCGCAGTGCGCAGTGCAAAAAATATACTTTTTACTTGTTTGATTGAAATTATTCTCGTGTTGCCATTGGAATCATAAGCGTCATTTCGTTATCTCTATTTCTAACAAATTATAATGGAGGAATATAGCATGATAATCCATTTCCAATATGTATACAATTCAACAGAATAAGAAAATTTCAGTTTTAATTTATAATAGCTGTCCATACTTTCCTAAAAATGTTCTTGATACAATATTTGATCAATTAACGTTTTCACCATTACTTAAAAATATAAAACAGCGAAGCTGATCTTACCATATAGAGTAATAATTTGGCAGTGTAACGGTATTCAAATCATTACTGAGAAACACAAAATGAAACGTATCAGCAAACGGTAAAGTAGCAAATCATCCAGTATACCTACAACCTAAATATAATCAACAATTTCACACATATACAATCCAAAACGTACGTGACATGATTCCTACAATAGTGACGTACTCGCCATCTCCTGTCTTAACTGAGAGGGATATTCAAAAGAAAATCTCTTCAGACCAAATCTAACTAACCTAACCGAACCTCAAACCTAATTTAAATGTATAATTTTGAATTGAATAGGTAAGTAGGTTAGGTTTTAGGTAAATTTAGGTTAGGTTAGGTTACATTTCGACAATACCTTCTATACATCCATTAGCAATGGTGCAAACAACAAGGGTGTCGAAACACCCACCATCAAATGGATCAGAGAAATGCTCAAGGGCCGGATCATAATGGCCACTTTTGGAGACACTGAAATATCGGTGTCAGCCCTCAAGGCGGTGTCCTATCGCCGCTATGGTCAGTAGTTGTTGTTGGCCTCTTAGAAAGATTGAACAACGCTGGCTTCAACGCACAAGGTTATGCTGATAATCTAGTTATCATCATTAGGGGAAAGCATAATGGAATCTTATCGAACCTGATGCAAAAAGCCCTTACCATCGTAAATAAACAGTGTGCTGAAGAGGGGCTCAGCATCCATCCAGACAAAACCATTCTAATTCCATTCAAAAGACGTAGAAAGTTGAACTTAAAGCCCCCCTTTCTGAATGGACATACTCTGAAATTTTCAGAACAGGCTAAGTATCTAGGGTTAACCCTAGATCAGAGACTCAACTGGAATTTACACATTGACAAAACTCTTTCCAAGGCTACATCGTGCCTATGGGAATGCCGTAGACTCTTCGGAAAGACCTGGGGGCTATAGTCAAAAATAACTAACTGGTTATACACAGCGGTATAAGACCCATTGTCACATATGCGTCGTTCGTATGGTGGACGAAAACATCAGAAATAACTACGCAAAACAAGCTGCAAAAACTGCAGCGGGTAGCGTGCGTGGGTGTTATGAGAAGCACCCCGACTACTGCCCTAGAGGTGATCTTAAATCTCCCTCCTCTTCATATAAAATTGAAAATGGAAAGGAGGCGTTGATGCCGGCATTACGGCTCCAAGACACAAAAAAATTATTACCTGGTGATCTGAAGGGACACCTGGGGATTCTGGGTTACATAGCGTCAGAAATCTTATCACAACCATCGGATATAATGCCGCTTAAGTTTGATTTTCACACACCCGCACCATAAAGGGAAAAATGAATCAATTAGACCAAAAATCCTCCATATGGTACACGGACGGATCAAAAACGATTGATGGAACAGAAGCAAGCACAATCATGCAAGCAGAAACCTTTGCTGTAAACCTGTGCTGCCAGGAGGGACTACAAAGGAAACTCAAAGGTGCAAAGATTTACATTTTAATGGACAGTCAGGCAGTGATTAAAGCTCTACACTCTTACAGTTATAGGAGCACATCTGTCTGGGAATGCTGTCCTTCCTGAAGCAACTTGCTGATTGAAACAAACTTTTCCTGTGGTGGGTGCCTGGCCACGAAGGCATTCGAAGAAATGAAAGCGCTGACAAACTGGCTAGATCAGCTGCTGGAATCCCACCCATCAGACCTGAACCGTTCTGCGGTCTAAGCAAGCCGCACAGACGACAGGAAACGGTGGGAAGAATCTAGCAAAAAAGAATACTGGAGGAAAACTCCAAGCCAAAGGCAAGCAAAAAAGTTCATTGACTATTCTCCAAAGAAGACAAAACAGATTCTCGATCTCTCTAGGGACGAGCTGAGGACTATAACAGGCCTCCTTACTGGACACTGCCCACAGAGATACCATCTCAGTAAAATGGGCTAATCGGAAACGGCAACATGCAGAATGTGTGAAGGGGGTGATGAAACTGCCGAAGATATTCTTTGCAGTTGCAGGGAGATTCTTAATTTTGTAAGGGAACTAGATCTACAGGGAAATGAATAAGAAGGGTTACGAACAAAAGACCAACTTGGTCGCAGTTCAGAAAAGCTTGCAAAGCCAAACGACCCCCTCCAATGTAATGTAGGTTAGGTTTAAAAATATTCCCGTTTAAATTTCGGTCTCAGTTATGAACGAGAGAGATATTAATAATTTATCCCATAAACTTTTTTTTATGGTAATAATATGACATAAGAGAAGTAGTATCTTATTTATTGACTAGAGACTAGAAAAGACAAACAATTTTTGTGTTTGCATACTGATGAACCAGTGCATCCAAATATTATTTTGTAATCTGGCAACACTGTATAAAATTCAAATGCATTCGGCGAACAGCTGATTGACTCGTTTTGGGTGCTCCGAAGTCGTCATCATACAAGACAGGATTACTAAGTAGCTTCACTATAGAGCAAAATTCAATATACTCACATATTCCCTTCAGGTTTTTTGTCTTCATAACCAATAAGGTTTGATACAACATTTTTACCATCTTCAACAAATGATTCAGGTTCAATTTTGGGAATAACTTCATTTCTATCAGTGTCAATGTTATTCCTAAAATTAATCTGGTTATCTCCATAAACTAAAGTCAAAAGTAAAAATCACACTTCATAAAAACCTTGCGGTCCAAAATCTCTGTTTCTCTATTAATGGTTCTGTCTAAGAAAGGATCAGTTTCTTTCTCTCTTGAACAGTCTTCAGGTTGTTTGGATTCAAACTTTGGAATATTGTTTTCAATTATATTATTTTTCAGTCCATTGATATTTTCTTCATAGGTACTGAAAAAGTATGTTATAAGTTCTAATTTATCAAAATAATCAATAACTACTTACCGTTCCCAGATATTTCCTTCTGCATCGACGAATTGAGTTAGAAAACTTTTTCTTCTACTTCATAAGTTTGTATGGTTTCGTGTTTTGAAGAATCCATATCACATTCACCGTAGTTTTATCACTAATAATTTATTCGTATGCTGAGATTCAACAATCAGCACTGATTAAACAAAGATAATTATATTGCAACAAGAGGAATGATACAAACTAACATTAAAAATAACATAAGAATTAATTTAGGTTAGGTTACACCATCAACATAGACTAAGTAAAGTATATAAATCATCTTTGCTATCAATCAATAACTTTTCAGGTTTGTTCCATTTAATGCCAGAATATAAACTTACTCTGCGCAAATGGAAGGAGTATTTGATTTTTCTTGCTAAAAGTTGATCCACACAAATATATAAAATACCAACTTATTTACTTAAATAAGTTACTTAACAAGAACTTGTATAAATCGAAGACGTTAATACAATCCATTGGATTTGTGAAAAAAACTAACTTTTAAATTAATACAACCAGGAAATACTGCTGTTTATTTCGTATTTTGCTGCAGATTTCGACTCTTTTATGGAAAATCAAAAGCTCTAGGATATTTCCTGTTTACTTAGAATCATAAAATTTTGCGAGAAGCAACAGCTATTACCCAAAAAGGAGAAATAAGAAAACTGTAGATTTGTAGTTGCATATGAAAAAATTTTATAATGAACTTATTCGTATTTTCCCAGGATCGCGTAGGCGTACAAAGTTGAAATTAATTGATTTTCCTATTGTTTTAAAATCAAGAAATTCTGCAAAAAGAAATGTTTTAAAGCATACCACGATAGAAAACCGAAAGCTGTGCTATAAAATACGAGTTGAAAAAATTAAACAAACACAAACTACAAATATCAGTAGATATTTGATGACAGATGTGCGATGCTTATAATTGTCGGTATATCAGAAATCTGAGTTATTTCATTTCATGGAAGAATTCCAGGGTTGACACCAATAACATTTATCAATTTCCTTAGTATGTTAAATAAGTGTTAGTTTCCTATATTGCAGGTGCACATGAATGTTCATACTATGTAGGTACGAATAATTTTTGCGTCAAGAAAAAAAATTTATATTAAAACTTGCATAAATATACATAAATTAATTTATTGTACAAGAGATTATTTCCATTTATTACGTAAAATAAATAAATTACATAAATGAAGTATAAGTCAAATATTCTCATTGTTTTAGTTCCACTTATTTTTGACAATTTGGTAAATTCACCACTTCAAGAAAAGAAATGGTCCAACAGGTTCGGGATTAGATTAGAAACTATTTTGCCTTTTACACAAATCTAATCTTTTGAGAGTACTTCACATTTACTACATTTGTGGAATCTTATCCCAATGTACACCTTGTATATGTCGCATAAGATATCCCTCTTGAGTTGCTTGATAATCACAATGATTACATTTGTGATTTTTTATTCCAAGATGTACACTATTAACATGACGTGTAAGATGTTCCTTTTTTGTTGCCTGATAATGACATTTAGTACAGTTGTGATTTTTTATGCCAAGATGTACACTATTTATATGTTCTGTAAGATTAACTTTGGTATCTGTTCGATAATCACAATGACTACATCTGTAATCTTTAATTCCAAGATGCACAGTATCCATATGTGATCCAAGATTTCTTTTCACAGATGTTTGATAATGACACTCTGCACATTTGTAAGTTTTCCTGCCAAGATGTGCACTATTCATATGTTCTAAAAGATCATCCTGGAGAGTTGTTCGATATTTACATTTACAACATTTGAGAAGTTTTATCCTAGGGTGTATATTTTTTATATGCCGTATAAGATTACCCTTTTGAGTTGCTTGATAATGACAATGACTGCATTTATGACTTTTTATTCCAAGATGTGAACTATTTATATGATGATTAAGGTTACCCTTTTATTTGTTTGATAATCACAATGACTACATTCGTGATTCTTAATTTTACGTACATTATTTACATGCGTACTATCTATTGGATCTTGAATGTTTCTTTTTGAATTGTAAAGTCTTCAATATCCACTTTCTCCTCCTTCACATAATCTTTAGAACTGTAAAGAAAAATTCAAATTTACAAGAAAATATTAGATCTATTGAATAATTTATAGGACTGAATTTATACCGAAGAATATCCTACTATTATAAACTAGCAAACTTGACAAGCCTTTTAATGCTTTAATGAAAATGCTCAGACATTAATTTTTACTAATATGCTGATGACATTCAACTTCTTATAGGTTTTACTCCAGAGATTGCAAATAATGCTCTATAGAGGGCTAATAATGATCTGGTTAGTGTAGCTATCTGGTCTGCCAATAATGGTTTAACCATGATATCATTTATTATGCCAATATAAGTTTCGAATCTCATGAAAAACCTACACTACAGTTCTGTTATATAAATTTACAAAGTCTTTACGCACTCGAGGCTATAATATCTGATAGATTGAAGCTTATGTTCTTCTTCTTCCTGCACGGCGCTCTTATGAACAGCACTCAGGCCATCGGCCCATTGTGCTTACCGTGTAGTGTTATTTTGTTATTAGTCTTGCAAAAATTTTTTAATGAAGCTTGCAAGACTTGTGTGGGGCCTCCTGGATCATCCGGGCGCTGGGTGTTTCAGTGCCCAAGGTGTTCAGTCTGGTCAACTTATGAGCGGGACATTCAAAGAGTAAGTGTTCCGTTGTTTCGTCATTTTCTAGGCAACCAGGGCACTCTGTGGTTACCAATACTCTCATGACGTGTAGGTGTTTGTTGAGTTGGTGTCCCGTTAATAGGCCAACCACCATCCCAACAGACTTTTTATCGAGGGACAATAGTTCATATACCCTCTTCTTTGATTGCGGCCCCTTTATGAGCCATTTTTACTGTGGGTCCACGGGATGGTCAAAATTGGTTCTGGTCCACTCGGCCTAACAGCTCTTGCCTTTTAGGCAAGGCTGTCTGCTGTCTCATTTCCTGCGATGCTATGATGGGCTAGGCACCAAAGCAGAGTAACTCTGTTTATAGAACTGATTTGTTGAAGTGCTGCTTTGCATTCATTAACTAGTTTGGATGTAACCTTCGTATCTCTCACAATTACAGTCAGGCTTCAGGAAATCATTTAGTACAAATACAGCTTTGTTAAAAATAACAAGTGATATAGTAGGAAATGTGGACAACGGCCACATAATATTGCTTGTGTTGCTTGATTATAGTGAGACTTCTGATTTGATGAACCACCTACTGATGTTGGCAAAGCTTCACTACAATGCTTTCCACGATACTGACATAAAATGTGTCTTCGGTGTGCATAGTGACGCAAGGTGTCCCACAGGGAAGCATTTCCGGGCCACTACTGTTTTCGATATATACCTCGGATATATATAGATAGATAGACTTTATTCACATGGAAAATGTACAATTTAAATTAAAAGTAGTTAAAATATCAAGATAAAATCACAACGTTGAAAACACCAGGTTAAAATATAAAAACAAACATTAAAATTTACACTATTCGAACCCACAATCAGGGATTGAGCTTGTCAGAAAAAACAGAGAATATACGAGAAACGGAACGGAAGTTATCTCATCCTCCAAATATTCGAGAACACTATAATAGGCCTTTTGTCCGTTCGCGATTGTTCAGTTCATCTATATGCGGATGATACACAACTGCATAAGTCTTTCGCCCCAATGGATATCAATGACGGAATTGCAAGAATTAATGAAGATCTCTCAAAAATCAGCACTTGGTCCTCCAATAATTGCCTGTTGTTGAATCCAGCCAAGTTGGTGGCAATATGTATCGTGAACAAGCAAGTTCGTGATAGGGCAATTGATGCTATTGACTGTGATATAAGAATAAATGAATCTGTGATCCCGTTGAGTGAGTGTGTAAAAAATCTCGGTGTGCTTATTGATTGTGAACTCAACTTTGAACACCATGCAAACAAATTGCTCAAGAATGCTTATATTAAGCTCAAGTCCATATATAGCTTTAAAATGTATTTGAATAGCAACGTAAAGTGGAGACTATCTAATAGTATCATTCTCAGCCCTTTTAGTTATTGCAGCTCAGTGTATTTTTACTTTGCCGCTAAGTATATTCGAGATTTTATTCAAAGATTGCAGAACTCCTGTCTTCGATACTCATTTCCTATTAACCGTAGGGACCATGTCACACCTTACTCAATTTCGCAGAATATTTTCAAGTGTGAGTACCTTTTCCTGGTGCAATATGCTTGTGTTGTCTACAATATTTGTTTGTCTGGTCAACCGTTATACCTACATAATTATCTGTTGAGGAGAAATGAATCTCATAATGTGAACATTCGAGGCTCTAATCTCTATACAATAATTTTATTGAATAGTTACTATAAAATTTATCAAGGGGCATCGTCAAGAAATAACTTCTAAAGAAAATTCATAAAGTTTCAATTAAAGATGCAATCACATGATAGTTTTATTGATGATTAATGAGACTTTAAGGTCTTTTAGTTTGAGTGGAAGAGCAGCTATAAGCTGAACTCACACCTTTTGCATTCAATATTAATATTATTATGTTGTGTTTTGTATGTGTGGTCTTGGGTGCAATAAAGACATTTATTATTATTATCTTTTAGATAACCAAGGGAGTTCTGGCCGTCAGACCACATGTAGATGTATGTGTGTCTGTAGTTTCTGTGTAGGTTTTCCTGTACATACCGGAGAATGGCAAATATTTCTGCGTATGTTACGGTGATGTGGTCTCCTAAAATAATCGTAATGTTTCCCCTCGGGTCGTGGACGCCTATA
Source organism: Cryptolaemus montrouzieri (assembly GCA_013387265.2). NCBI lineage: Eukaryota > Metazoa > Arthropoda > Insecta > Coleoptera > Coccinellidae > Cryptolaemus > Cryptolaemus montrouzieri. The sequence goes on from JABFTP020000042.1 coordinate 12,336,836, forward strand.
CCTGCACCCATCCCGGTTTTGGACCCGTCTGTAAACCAGGTATGGCCCTGTGGAATGAATAAGGCGTGGGGTGTGGACCAAATTTCTTTTAGTGGAATGACGACCTTGAAGGGTTTGTCAAAGTGCAAGGTGGCTCTCATTTAATCTCCTCTTGTGAGAAGGTCAGGTCAGAGTTCTCTAATTTTGTTGAAGGATGTGGAGTGTTCAGAAGTTGGATTGCTGTTCTTCCACATACCTCCTTCCCACAGTCTCAAAGTGCCCTCATGGCCGTCTCCTCCACCACTATGTGTAGTGGAAGGATGCCCAGAAGGCATTCCATAGAGGCTGTGGGTGTGGGTCTCAAGGCTCCCGTGACTGACTGCTAGACATGCTTGTCTTTAGATTTTGTTTATTTTGTTCCGTTTTATGTCCTTGTTCAGTTCAGGCCACCATACGATGGCCGCATAGGTCAGGAGTGGTCTTATCACTGTTATGTATAGCTAATATATTATATTTGGTTTGAGTCCCCATTTGGGGCCGGACGATTTCCGTAGGCCCAGAATGTGTTTTGCGCTCTTTGCGCTTGTCTTTCAATGTAATTGTCCTAATTTAGTTTGGTGTCAAGCATCACACATAGATGTTTCACTTGTTTTAGTGGTGTTAGTTTATTACAATTATTGAAAAAAATTGAACTGTCATAAAATATGAGTGTATGTTTGTAATCCCAACATATAGAAAACATGAATTATTGAAATACAAACATTGAGTTTAACTTCACTTGGCATTTTTTATTCAAAAGATTTGGAAATCAGGATGTCCAGAATTTTTGCATGAGATAATGACCAGTAGAGAAGAGCTGAACAGAACAGTTTTTCAATTGCCGAGATATTTTACGCCCTCTATATACTGTTGAATGACGGGTGTATGTTTCAAATATTTATTATATAATTATTGGATGGATGAAACTATATTCGGTAATAAGAAAGAAAACTTCGGCGAATATTACCATTTGTGCAATACTTTTTGTAAGCTACGGAAATTATATTTTATTTTAATTTGATATGTTCTAATTCATTTTTAATGCATTATTAAAATTCCTATCCTATTCTAATATAAATTGATGCAATAGAAGTTCATAACTTTAATCCACTATCGCAGTTAAAATAAAGATAACTTACTTTGGTCCATCATGCAATATCTTTTCTTCATCATGAAAATATTCATCCACTATACTTTCATTATGTTCTTCAGATAGTTCAGCTTTAATTTTGGAAATTATTGCGCCATCGTTGATTTTCAGATCACAACTTCCATAACTGAAATTAATTTTTGTGTCATTATATATCTAAATATATTCTTCCCATTCTTTGTTACTTATGAGCTGATAAAATTGCTTACATGGTCCCTTCAGGACAGATCTTTCCATTTTCATTATCTATAAATTCATACATAAAACTATTACTATCTTCTTTATATGATTCGGCTCAATTTTAGAAATAACTGCTTTATTTTTATCAACAGTCAAATTTTAGAATTTTCATACCTGAAATTCACTTGGTTATTTTCATACATGAAAGTCTAAAGTGGAAATTACACTACATAAAATCTTTGCTTCTCCATCAAAGGTGTTGTTCATAAAAGAGTTACTCTCATCTTCAGGTTGCTCTGATTTAATTTTTGGAAAATCAGTTTTATATAAATGATTTCCCAGTTCATTTTCTATATTAGTCCTGAAAAGGAAAATGTTTCACAAGTTTCCATAAATCCAAATAACTTAATAACTACTAACTCTGAATAATTATTTCGTTCCCATATATTTCGTTCTGCAATGAATTGATTTACTAAACTTTTGTCTTCTGGTTCAATGGCTTCAGAAGGTTTTGTGGTTTCGATTTTTGAAGAATTCATCTCACAATTATCGTATTTATGTCACTAACAAGTTTTCTATATAATGGGATTAAGTCAACAGTAATAGCTGCCACTAAAGTTATATAGATTGAATTATACTAACAAAAGAAATAGCAAACATTACAACCAGAATAAATGGAGCATATATTTTTCATGTGAGTTATTTATTTATGTTGGTTATGAATTAAATATTCTTAGGTTCTAATGTTCCGATCTCTTTTTTCGATTTTCTTAAAACAAAAATACTTGGCGTTTCCTGAGGTTGACATAGCATTAAGTTAGGTTAAGTAACTTAATTTTTAGGTGCATTCCAACAAACATCGGAACGGGACTTAAAGGTTGTCTCATTTCAATTATTGTAAAATTCATTTTTCTCATGCTAATTAAATGTTACGAAGGCTCTTTCTTCTTTAAAAATTAACAGGACACTAAGAATTCATATTAAGTTCACCGACGTTAATTTATTATTCGAAAAAGCAATACATCGAAATTACTCCCACAGAACAAGTTAGAAGAAATTACGTAATCGATCCTTCAACTAAATTAGATAGCGATTAGAAGAATTTACTAATTTAACAAGTGGGTGAACTAAAATCACCAATTTCGTGGAAAAATAATGAAAATCTCAAAGGGGAAATCCGCAGTTTCTAGATGACTGGGAGTATCTCATATTCCTATTGAGAAATGGAAAATAGTGGCATTATAGCGAATGGTATATTTACATAGTAAGAAGTTTGATTTGGATTATATATATATATATTATACTGGCTGTTACAAAATATCACCTATAAATTTGATTCTTCAGATTATTGAAATATTGTTCTGTGTTCATGACGTCCTTATCTGACAGTTTTGACACGTCAGATTGAGGTTACCCTATAAAAGAAATGTTTACGATTTTCATTTAATCGATAAATAGGTTCAATTTCCTGAAAAAAAAATGTTCAAAAAATTAAAGGAAAAAGTGATAGATTCCCATACTTCACAAAAATTTCAGCAAATAACACAATCTGTTAGTGATAAATTCCAAAACTTCGACAGAGATGAAAACTTTTTTTCATTAACAGAAGATGGTAAGTTTTCGTGTTATTTGTAGAACGTCCATTCAAAACTTTAAAATTTTTAGATAATGCTATAAGTTCTCCTACTACTACCTCAATGGAGCCAGGATTTTCTAATATTTCCTTGACCTCTACACCAAATGAAAACATGAACAGATATAGAAAAACATCAACGTCGTCTGTAGCTAGCGATACATCTTTTCTTCCAAGATATGATTCAGTCAGCAGTATATATCATCTTCAGGTAATTATATTTTGATAATTCTAGAGTAGATAGCTTTTTATATATTTCGTATTTGTAGTCGGATTTGGATATTTCTGCTAGTGAAATGGAAGACAATGCGTCAACATCTTCGTCTCAATTAGGTCATTTATCCAAAGAACAGATATATGCAGCTTTTCAAAAATCTCAAATGAGGTATCATAAGTATAGAGGAAGATTTACAGATTTAGCTAATCACTACAAGAAGTTAGAAAGAGAATTTCTTAAGCTCAAGGTACAGTATAAATTCCAAAAATACTTTCTATACTTTCATAAGAATCATTTTTAGACGGAATTAGAGAAAACTCAGGAGAGGTCGTTTAGACGAGTTAAAGAACTAAAAGAACAGTGTGAACTAGAACAGAAGGCTAAGGCTCATTTGGAAAGTAGTTTGAGGGTTGACTTAGATGAAAAACAAATTCAAATAAATACATTGAAAGATAAGATTACCCTACTTCAAAATGGTTCAAATTTAAATTTAGATTTTGAGCAGTTAACGAAAAATTTGAATGAAGTAAAACAAGAAAATGAAAATTTAAATAGTGTGAACCAAGAAATAAAAGCTAAATTGATTGTATTACAAAGTAAAGAGGATGAATATAAGGAAAAAATAAAAAATTGCAAGAAGATATTACAACTTTCAAAGAAGATGAACGGAAAATAATTTGAAGTTAGCTCAAAATAAAATGCAATTGCATAATGAACTATTGAGTAGAGAAGCTGAAATGAATAGCCTCAAACAAGAAAACGAGAGTTTAAAGAAAAGTTTAGATATTTACGAAACGAAAAGTAGTGGGAACAATAAGATTGAACAACTACAAAGTCAAAATAAGAAACTTATCGAAAAAGTTGAGAATTTATCTCAAAAATGCCAGAACTTGGACAATGAAATGTTGAAAATAGAGCAATATAAAATTGAAATACAAAATTTGAAAACGAAGGTAAGCGAAGAAAAAAATGCTCACGATCTAGAAATCATTGCTATAACTAAAGAAGCGGAAGGATTCAAGGAGAAATTGTTTAAAGAAAAACAAGAAAAGGAAGATATAATAGATAATTTAGAAAAAATGCTATTCCAGAATGAGCAGATAATTCAAGAAGAACGAAATAAATTCGAAGAAATGAAGAAGGATTATGAGGACCAGATTTCCAATATTCGGGAAAGTGCAAAGAAGGGTTTGCTATCGATTGAGGAAAAAATTAAAAATAAATACGAGGAAGAATTTGTTCAGAAGGAAGAAAAATTGAGGAGTGACTTTGAAGAGAAGATAAAAACTTTGAATTTCCAAGAAGATGGGATAAAGGATTTGCAGATTAAATTGTTAGATTTAGAAGATAAAGTTAAAAGATTCGAGGAAGATAAGAAGAAATTGGAAGAAAATTTAAGGGAAAAGGTGGATAAGTATAATGAGTTGGAAAGAAATTACTTGGAGCTAAATGAAGATCTTACGAAGGAGAAGGGAAATTCAAGCAAGTTAGAGAAGAAATTACAAGAATTAGAAGCTGTGGAAGATAAGATTTCTCGTTTACAAGCCAATATTTCAACACTTCATGAGGAAAATGCGGAGTTGGGTAATTTATGTAAACAACATAAAGAGGATTTTGAAAAATTATCACTGGAAAAAGAGGTTCTAGATAAAGAGTTAGTAGACACTCGGAATGAATTAAAGCAGCTGAATGAAGATAAGAAGTCTTTGGAGGAGAATGAATGTAAGACGCTTCAGTTTGAATTGAATTCATTACAGATAGAAAGAAATAACAAAAATCATGAACTGAATGCTCTACAAGAAGAATTTGATAAATTGTTAGAGTCAAATGCTAACGATAAGAAATTAATTGAAGAATATAGACAGAAATATGAAGAATATAGACAGAAATATGAAGAAAATCTAAAACTTGTGGAAACAAGTGAAAAGAAACAAGAAGAATGTGAATCGATCGTAAAGAAAAAAATAAATTGGAAGCCACATTGAGGGGTTGAATGAAGAATTTAACATAACAAGAATAAAATTAGACACAATAGAAAGTGATCACAATGAGTCTAAAATATTAGAGCTGAACTTGAAAGATTTAAACGAAAAGCATAAAGAATTATTGAAACAGAACGAAGAAACAATACGAGAAAATTTGGAATTGAAGAGATTATCGGAAAATTTAAGTGAAGAAATATCGAAAAATAAGAATGATGTAATATTAAAAGAAGATTATGAATCAATACATCAAGAAAAAAGGGATTTGGAAAAATCTTATGCGGAACTCAGTGAAAAACTAAAACTTGTCGAAATGAAATTGGAAAATGAAGAATGCGATAAGAATGAATGTAAAATGTTAAGTTGGAAGATGAGGAAGTTACAAGAAGATTATGATGAGTTAACTCGAAGGAATCAGGAGAATATTGATAAAAATTTAGAATTGCAAAGAAAATTTTCGGAAGTTGAAGATAAATTGAACGAAACTAACGAATATTTAGGGAAGAAAGAGGAAGAAATGAAAAACATCACAATAGAATGTGATAATTTGAAGAAGAATGCCTCAAATGAATCAAAGGAGTTAAGCAAGTCAGTTGAGGAATTGAAGGAAAAGATTCGAATTTCTGAAGAATTAATAGAGGAGAAAAGTAAGAACATATCAGAACTAACAACAGAGATTGAGGTGAAGGTGCAATACATAAAGAATTTGGAAGAAAATTGTAAGATTTTAGATAAAAACGATAAAGATTTGAGGAAAGAAATCGAAAATTACAAAGCCGAAACAGACGGAAAATCAAAAGATTTAATAAAACTCGAAAACAACTTTGCTGAAATCCAGAAGTTGTATTCAACAGAGAAGAAAGATATAATGAAACAATTAAATAATTTAAAACAAGTCGAGAAGAACTATTACGGTCTTTTGGATGAAAATGAAAATTTGAAAGAACAAATCTCCGAAATAGTGCTTCTGCAAGAAAAATTGAAGACTTTGAGTAATGTGGATATGGAGAAGAAGAATTTGGAAAATAAATTGAAGAAATTAGAAGAAGATATTAATATTCTGCAGCAAGAAAATGTTGAAAGTAAAAAGAGGCTTGAAAATATGGAAAAGTTGGGTGAAAATGTAGACAAACTAGAAACAGAACGAAAACGTTTATTGGAAGAAGTAAATAAACTTGGAAAAATACATGAAGATAAAATTGAAATTGAAAATAAACTCGTAGTGACAGAGAATTCTTTGAGGAGTGTTGAAGAGAAATATCAGGTGTTGCAAAAGGAATATGAAAGTTTTCGAGGCTCAACAAAGACTGAGAAAGAAGAATTCAATTTAAGATATAAAAATTTGGAGGAAAAATATGAGGAATTAGTTCTTGAAAAGAATGTTTTACTTGGAAAATTAAACACATTGGAAGAAGACAAGTTGAAGCTTGAAGAAAGCCTCAGAAAAAGTTTGGAGGATGTTGAAAGTAATAAGAATATCAAACAAGACATCGAACTATTAAAGAAGGAGAAAGAAGAATTAACTTTCAGATTATCGAAAATGGATTTATCGAAAAAAGAGCTTGAGAGCATGTGTGTACTGAATAATGAAGAAAAAATTGGTTTACGCGATGAAATATCGGAATTAAAACAACAAATCAATGTTATCAATAAAGAGAAACAGAGTTTCGAAGAATCATATACGAAAGTGAATGATATTGATAGCAAATACCACAGGTTGGTTGCGGAATTAGAAGAAATCAACAACAGTTTGAGTAAATTTAAGGAAGAAAATGAAGTTTTGAAGCTGAGTAACAAACAGATGAATTCCGATAATAAGCACATTTCTGAAGAAAATAGCAGTTTGTTGGGAGATATAGAAGAATTAAAATTAAATATTGAACATTACAACGTGGAGAAAGTAGAGTTGGAAGAAAAAGAAATTAAACTGGGTAAGGAAAAAGAAGAACTATTATTGCGATTAGAAAAAGCAACAGCTGAAATTGAAACGTTGAAAAATGAAAACCACCAACTCAGGGAGAGTAAAATCAGTAAGGTTAATACTGAAGTTGAATTTCTGGACGTACAACAAAATTATTATGAAATGAAAACTAAACATGATGAATTAAGTATAGAAAATAAAAAATTAAATAACGAGATAGAAGAGTTTGGTAAAGTTGTGGAACAATTCAACGAGGAAAGAAAAAAATTCGAAAGTACCATTAACGAATTGGAAAGACATCAGAGTGAACTATTGAATGAAAAACAACTATTAAAAGAAGAGATAGAAGAGCTTAAGACTTCCCCCATCAATTTAAACAGTGCCAAAAATTCATCCTTCGATAAATTAAATAATTTAAATATCCTAAAGTTTGATAATGGTGTAGATAGTCAGAATAATCCAGAAATGGATCAGATGATAGAAAAAGTTACGCAGTTGAAGTCATTAGATATAACTAATAAGGCAACTATAGAATTCTATGAAAACGAAGTTCAAAAATTGAAAACTAATAATGAAAAATTGAATAGAAGGTTGGATGAGACTCTGGTAACTTTGAATCATTGTTCAGAGCTTTCGCAGTCAACTGAGCTGGAATATTTGAAGAATGTTTTGTATAATTATATGTTGGGCAAGGAGGCGGTGGTGTTGGCCAAAGTTATTGCTACAGTTTGCAAGTTTGATGATGAACAGACTGAGGAGATTTTAAAGAAAGAACAACAAAAACAAACTTTGGTAAGTAGTTGAAAGAAATTTTAAGAATCAACTTTAAAGCTATAGTAGAGTGGGTCAAACAAACTAATATTTTATTTTTCGCTGGTACTCTGAAAAATAGGTTTTAGATACCTCTAAGAAAGTCTCTTCAAGTATGAGCTTTTAATTGTATTTTTCTTATTATCACATAGAAAAATTGATATCTTTCAACTACTTGAAAAAAATATATGTAAGGTTTTGAAGGAATAACGCTTTTTCTTCGTCAAATGCTCTCATTTTTGCTTAAAATGAATATCTAGTTTGTCCAAAAGCTCAGATGTTCGTAGTTGATTATTCGACACCGTGTGTATTCCTGAATTTATAGGCAATATGATGCAGGTTCACGAAACCAATAGTCGCACTTTTCAGAACAAAATTAGTGAATATTTACGAGACCTAAGTAAATAAGCATGGATATAAAAAAAATGAAATTGTGCATATGCAATTTATTGCATTGTTTTCCAAGGACTCAAGATAGACGTTTGTTTCAATGATTACCTCGTCGTTCGATCCACCCAGCTATTCCCATTGGTTTGGGAACAGAAAGATTCATAGGAGACTAAGTCTGGAGAATGTGCTGGATGAGTTATCAGTTTATGGTTGAAATTATGGATTTTTGTCATTGTTTCTTTTCACTTATAACCACGTGTAAGGTTTTAATTGAATTAAATTAAATTTGTTAATTCAAAATGCTACAAAAAAATTTCACAAATCAAATTATTTGAACAAAACCACGAACTATCCCACATGGAAGGTATTCCGCGCGTGGGTATTTAATCTTACTATTAACTTACACTTACATTTAACTAATACAGTTCTTCGTTACTTAAAAACAACCAATAATCTAAAATATCTTTATCTTTAGCGATAGTTTTCCAAATCGATCAGTGAGCGAACTCGATCCCTTCCAATGTCGGCAATATATTTTTTCAGCTTTTTCTGAAGTATCTTTTGTTGAGGATATGCACTCTAGGAAATCCGGTAAGTCATTAAACAGTCGTGGTCTGAGAAAACTCCCATATCTCAGCTCAATAGATTTCTTTACTTGAGGAATTTGTGATGATCCTTTCTTATATCTTGTATAGTAACTATGCTCTATCGCCGACCTAGTACCCCCAAACCCATGATGATGAATAAGCAAAGATTGATAATAAAGCTGCTTCAAGTCAAATATTCCAGTCTCGAGAAATAATTGATCTGTTGGGTACATAGAAGGCTTTCTATACATTATTTTGATGATTCTTTTTTGAGCAATTTCGATTTTTTTCGCTTGATTTTTCAATAACCTTCCCAATAAATAAGTTAGGTGAGACTGGACCAGCGCATAGTACAGAGTTTTCAAACATTGTATGTCGAGGAACTGCGCACATAGGTTAAATTTCGGGATCAAAATCCTCAATTTGTTAGTTAAAGACTTGGACTGTCCTTCCCATTGTAGGTGACTGTCAATCTTAATACCTAAGTACTTAATTTCTTTAGCTACAGATACCTCAACACACGAGTTATCGGTCACAATTTGTACTTTATTGAACTCAGGAAGGCTATGGGCAAAGCTAGTAAACATCATGAATTTCGTTTTGTCTAAATTTACTGTTAAGAGCTTACCATCAAAAAATCTGAGAAAATACTGAAATCGCTCTCTACCTGCTCTTTCAAGTTTTCCCAAGAATTATTCTTGTAAAAAACTGCTGTATCGTCAGCAAAGCTGACAACGTCACCAGCACTAGGTAGGTTAAACAGACCATTTATGTAAATAGTAAAAAGCAGGGACCCTAAAACGGTCCCATGAGGAACCTCATAGTCTATACCCTTAAATTCGCTGATATCGTCACCAATTTTTACAGCCTGCCTTCTACTACTTAGATAGCTCTCCAGTAATTTCAGTGATACTCCCCTGAAACCAATGCACTTTATTATAAATTTCGTAGGAAATTGAGTATTTTACAAAAAAGCTAACCTAACCGTTTAAAAGGTATTGACGGTTGAAGTTTGATTATTTGAAGATAAATATCTTCTTTTTTATGAATTTTATAACTCAGTGATGAAAAAGCATTATAAAACATAATAGTTTTGAAGGATATTTACTACTCTGCAAAAATGGTCTCTTATAATTTTTCGATTAAATAAAGCGTTTACGAGATATTTATCATCAAACATCATTACCTATCAATTTTTCCAGTTTTGATCTATAATTCGAAAAATTTTAATTGAAATTATGAGAATTGGGGAAATTTAAACAAATTTGAGTTTTTAGGAACAGAAAAATTTTATGAACTATTTTTAAATTTTTTTCAGTCTTGAGCATGGGGGTTAGGTTATATGTGTATAGGTATACCGATAAAACGGATTTTTTATTCGTTGTAGATTAATTAATGATGAATAAATGTATGTGATGATTATAAGACGTATTTGGAATGAATTATTTTATTACCTATGCACGTTGATCAGTTTCAAGATCACTGAAAATACGGTATTAAACGGGTAGGTTGTAGATAGTTGAAAGTAAAAAGAATAGTGTATTTCAAAATAAAATCCCTCGAAAAAAAATTTATGTATATTTTGTGGAAAAAACATTTTAGATACGAACTGAACAAACGTCATAGTAATTAATAACAACGCGACTTAGATTTTGAATTATCAAAGATAAAATTGAATAAGGTATTATTAGAATAAAAACATTCAAATAAATTTTTAACGTAAAACTTCTATAGAAGCTACTTTTATAAAAGAAACTCAAATTTGAGGAATTTTCCCAAAACTCATGAATTAAATTAAAATTTTTCGAATTATTGATCAAAAACTTGAAAAATTGATGTTTGACGATGAATATTTCGGAAATGCTTAACTAAATCGAAAAATTGTAAGAGATAATTTTTGTAGAGCAGTAAATTTCCTACAAAACTATACATTTCATGATTCATGGTGAATTATTTTCATTGAGTTATAAAATTCATAAGAAAAGAAAAAATTTACCTTCGAACAATCAAATTTCAACCGTTAATATCTTTTAAACGGTTTGGTTTACGAAAAAATCGTAACAAGCTTTTTTGTAGAACATTCAATTTCCTACGAAATCTATAAAACAATATATTTTTATAAGTAGTTGGAAGCGAGATATCAATTTTTCTATGTGATAAGAGAAAAATAGAAAACTGTAAGGCGGAGGAACTTCCTGTTACAATTAAGAGGTCATACTTGGAGAGAACTCCTTAGAGGTGTCTAGGAACCTATTTTTCGGAGTACTAAGTGAAAAAAATATTCGTTTTTTTTAACTCACCTTAGGCTATGAACAGGTAGAAATGTGTGTTTGTTTGACTTGAAGTTCAAGAACGGCTTTAATGACGAAAAAAAGTGGAAAAACCACAGAAAATCGAATTTTTCTTTGAGGGTTGAAAGTTTCTATAGGAATTCTTTGGGTTTCAAAGGGGTCACATGAAGAATTAATGTTTGGGAATTTTTATCATGACTGTCCTGAAGGATGCGAAATGGTGGATGAGTTTTTCTTGAGTAAAAATTAGATGATATAATAATCTAAACTATTATAAACGCTAAAGATAATGTTAAAAGGGATTTTTGTAAATTCAACCTCTAGAGGGGTTGGAATATTGTAACGTAAAATTTTGAAGTAAATCATTGATATTTGATTCCTGAAAGGCTACAACAAGCACTTCGATTTCTGTAAGATCAAATTACGAATTAAGTAATTTGAGTCACATATAAAAATCCAAATTAAAAGCATATTTATCAACCAATTCTTTCTTTCAGCTGTCCAAATTGGGTCTTCTCTAACATAAAATGTTGTTGGCGTCATATTTTGATTGGTTAGAAAAAATCAACGACTATCCCCGCCAAGAGCATCTGCCATTCATTGGAAACGTACTGTGAAAATTGGTTGATTTGTTATTTTAATTCCTTGTCTCAAAAGGAAATATTCATTCCGATCCAAAAAACTGTTAGTTTTGTTGTTAAAACATTCGAGTGTCAGTATTTTCTTAGTTTATGTTAAATTAATGTTGAAAAAAGCCCAGGCGTCGAGGAGAAACCTACAGCTTCTAGTTGCATCATTTTTTTGCTGAAATTAGTTTCTCTCATTTTTATCACTAATTCTTTTACATAAGAGTATCAATGTTTTGAAATTGACAGAATAAACAAGATTTCATTTAGCGCAAAATGATTTTAATATCACTGGCTAGAATGCTCAATCTTCAAAATTTTCTTGCTCTTTTTTTCTCATGGCCAATTTGTATCAGCTTTCCCATTTCAATTCTGTTATGTATTAATAATTTCAATCACAGTCAATTCAAATCACGTGGAATTCTGGTTTCCTCCTTTTACACTGGTCGAATCAAAAGACTTTCAATATCAATGGATCCATAATGACAATGGTATAGCAACTGACGAATTAAAGAAGAGTGACTACCATTCACTCCATTTGATTCAAATTCAATTGATAATTGATTCAGACTTATCTAATGTGAAAGCGCTATAAGAGAAACAAACTATTTTTCAGCAAAAAAACTGAATGTACAAATGTGTCTATTTAAGGTTAATTTTCCTAGAGTGTGTCCGAAAAATGGTGAAGTAGTCAAAACAAAAGGTGTTCGAAAAAGGTTCATGGTATACATTTTGTGTCAGTAAATGTGAACGTAAGAATTCGAAAAATTGATATTCTATATTTTTACTATTTTGCAATAATTGTTTAGTAATGTTCATATATTTATTATCTAAAACATTTAATGTTAAATTATTTGATTTCTATTAAACTTTACTCTTCATAAAATATTAATGCAATGAAAAATACAGCGTAGCTTAGATTTCTGTAAATAACTACAATTACATAAAATTGTTGCACTTTTTACTTGAATTGTTATACTAAAATAATTTATGGAAAGTTTTTCTCATTTAAATCCTAACCTTTTGAAACCACACTGATAGAATTGAAAATACTAAATACATTTATTTAACAAGGAAGTATATTCAATACAGTACATATATTTTTATTTAATACTACATTCAACAACATAACACTAAATAATAAATAAGGAACAATTCTAGAAAAGAATAAATACAATTTCTTATATTTTTCAAGGAACTACCTTACAATACCAAGAATACAGACAAAATTCAAGGAAGATTTCAGACTGGATAATTTTCATAAATTGGATTCTAGAAATCAAAATAAAGGAATGGTTCCATACATTTAAAGAAATTTTAAAATAAATGCATGTTTTCTGGTAATAAAACCAGTATATTTGGCAAAAACAAGAGTTTTAAGAGAACTACAAATTTTATTCTGGTTTCTTGTTGATTCCTTTTCTTTCATTGCAATCTATAATAGATAGATTTCTGCAAGCAACGATCAGATGGAGAATTGAGATTGCGCTTTTAACAAAAGCTACCGGTGCTGATAGATATACAATGATTTTAAAGAGAGACAGCCCAAAAACTGAAAATGAAAGAATCATATTAAATATTCATTATACAGGGTGCTTCAACGAAAACAAAACAGAGGCTATATCTACCAAGATATTAATTTCTGATCAAAACGCAAAAACAGGTCAATTTTTGTTTCAAGGGGGACATCTTTTGGGGTACAAAACTTGCCTGAAATATCAACCCCCTAAGGGGGGGTTGCAATCTTTGAACATTTTGAATAGGGGAGATGGGTCGAGTGATGACTCAAAAGAAAGGTGGTATCTTTGTCTGCATCGCCTCGAACGAATTTCCATTTTTAATTGAAAACTGTAAAAGATACAGGGTGAGCAACTGAAAGATAGGGAAGACTATTCAAGTTTCAGTGAAGTAAAATGGAACAGATCCATGCTAATCAATGGCAGTCATCATCAAGTACCACCCTCATCTCGAATTTCAACCCCTAGAGCAGGGGTGACCACCCTTGAAAATTTGAAAGAAGGTAGATGGGTCGGGTGATACCTCGAAAGAGAGGTATTATCTTTGTCTGCATCCCTGTGAACGAATTTTCATTTTTGATTGAAAACTGTAGAAGATACAGAGTGAGCTACTGAAAAATAGAGGAGACTATCTATCGCCCTGAGCTATTCAAGTATTAGTGCAAAAAAATGGAACAGATTCATTCCAGATCGAAGGCTGTCATCTTCCGAAACACCATTCACATCTCAAATTTACTTGAATAGCTCAGGGCGATAGATAGTCTCCTCTATTTTTCAGTAGCTCACTCTGTATCTCCTACAGTTTTCAATCAAAAATGAAAATTCATTCATAGGGATGCAGACAAAGATAATACCTTTCTTTCGAGGTATCACTCGACCCATCTACCCTCTTCCAAATTTTCAAGGGTGGTCACCCCTGCTGTAGGGGTCGAAATTCGAGATGAGGATGGTACTTGATGATGACTGCCATTGATCAGCATGGATCTGTTCCATTTTAATTCACTGAAACTTGAATAGTCTCAGGGAAATAGTCTTCCCTATCTTTCAGTTGCTCACCCTGTATCTTTTACAGTATTCAATTAAAAATGGAAATTCGTTCAAGGCGATGCAGACAAAGATACCACCTTTCTTCAAAGTCATCACTCGACCCATCTTCCCTATTCAAAATGTTCAAACATTGCAACCCCCGCTTAGGGGGTTGATATTTCAGGCAAGTTTTGTACCCCAAAAGATTTCGTTGCAGCACCCTGTATATACAAGTCATTAATGAATTTTTTATAATGGTTTGCCATGGACAGTTATATTTAAATGTAACAAAACAATTAGTAACACTGTCAGAGTAATGTCATTTCTTTGTATGTTGAAAATCAAGTCACTCTGGAACTTTCTGGTTAGTAGTTAACCATAGAAATAGCATGTTTATATAGTGAGTATTAGCTAGATAATATTTATCGGCTAAAGAGTGATGTTGGCAAGGAAAAAGTCCTAAAACATGACTTCAAGAAAAACATTGAATTTAATTAAGTCAACATAATTTTCTTCCTATTTCAAAGTATTTTCTCAGTTAATTCTACATTTTAAAAACATGCTGTCATGACTGAAAACTATACCTACTACTATTAACTCTTTTATTCTAGCTTCTTTTTCATTTCAGTTATTTCCATTTTAATTTTTAAACAATAATATTTTCAGAATACTTACTGAGAGGGCCTTGTGTAAAATGTAAAACATATAGGGCAGCATAGAAGCATTCATTTCCTGCACACATCGAAAAGAGAACTGTCCTATTAGTATAATAGATATTCATTATTGGACTCTCTGACATATCGATAAATTTGTGATTTGATTTTCCTTGCAGTATAGAACTAAAATAAAATGTTTATACTTAAACTTACTCTAATAAAATTTCTTGAAAACTTACGTATGTAAATAAATCCAATGACAAGCTATATCAATGCTCATTGAAATCATAAACCAGAACATATATTCAGGATAGAAATGAGCAAGGGCGGTACATAAACACATTGTACCACATCGGTCCATAAGTTGATCCAACATAGCTCCAAACTTTGTACTCTGATTGAAATATCTACAAAATTCAATTAATTACTTTAAAGAATATTCGTAGATCTAAAGGTTCACCTTGCTGCATGTCCATCAATAGCATCCAGAAGAGCCGAAATAACATAACATATTATAGCAATGGCACAATCAGAAGTCATAAAATAAAATGATATCAATGCAAAAAGTATTCTGGCATATCCTAAAAAAGAAAAATTATGGAATTTCCAACAATATATTTCAAATAAGCTTTATATTCTTTACCAATTATATTTGGAACGAAAAGAAATATGTTTTCTTCTACCTCAGTCATTTTACTATATTTTTATACTTCGAATCAATCTGTACCTAATCTAATCCACCTAATTTGATTTGGTTATGAAATTTATCGACCACAGTTCCTGTATTTTAATGACTGTTGACTTGCGTTCCACAACAGAACCTGAATCTATCTAGGAATAAATTTGTGTACTAATTGAACCGACTTGAAATTTGGAAAATGCAGTGACGATAAGAAAATAAACACAGGCAACCCGCTAGCACCTACGAATACAGAGTTGCAGAAGTGCTATATTAGAAAGTAGTTTGGTTCAACACATTCAAATTTGAAATACAGAAATATTTCGATTGTTGAAGAGTTAATTCATAAATTGCATTGTGTCATTCATTGATCCAAGTTAAAAATTACGATTGATCAATGATTCGCTTTGCTTGAATGTTAACAAATAATTTCTATCTCGAAATTTATTTCCAAAAATGCTTTATAAATTTCGCTTTAGTATACGCATGCGTATTACACCCACATAAATAAAAATTTACTCTGAATTAAAGCATGACGTTACTTTCATTTTCATTTCTTATTTGTATATATTTTCAAAGAATCACATTGATATTTACAATATATTTATGATTCTGTTGAGGTATTTCTGCTTCAAACAAAATTTTCCAAATTTTATGCAAAATATAGTAATTCGTCACTTCGCCTATTCGCTGAGGTCGCTAGTTGTCAGTGCATAACTGTCTGATAATGGCGTTTAGGTTTTTGTGGTTTATAGGTAGAAAAGACTACGTATTTTAAAAATTTTTGTGTTAAAACGAGTGCAGACTTAGTTCTAATGGAAGTGCAGTGGCGATTTAGTTATAAATATGTGGGTGAAAATTAAGTAGTGCATTTCGTAAGTCGTCGGCGGCTGTCACCACATTTGGTCTTTTTTGGGTTGGAAAATGGCCCCGTCGCCTGAAAATGATAATACACCTAAAGCTCCTGATAAAACAGAGAAAATCAGAGCGGACAAACAAGGAAATACCGATGTGACTAGGGAGAAGAACAAAGATTTCAAGGTAAGTTCTCTGCTTTCATTTTATAGTACGAAAATTTATTCACTTTCAATGTGTTTTTTTGGAATTGCAGTTCATTCTCTTGTTTTTTCTGTTGGAATATTCGAGAAATTCGATTTATTTAAAATGTTTCAAGGGAGTGCTGAGTTACAATGGCTACTGTGATGACGCTGTTTGTGTATTTTTAGTTACAATTTTCTCAACATAAATTGTCATTATTATTAGGCACATAGTTGCTTCCCATGTATTATGAATTGAATATTAATTTTGTATACTTTTAATGATTATTTATGAGACAGTGAAAAATAACATGACATGAAAATACATTTATTATTTCCTTCTGACAAAAGAAGAGATAAAATAAATTTGCATAAAGGTGGGTATGTAATTTATTGATAATATGAATTTGCTAATACATTTTAAGGATATGTTAGTATGTACACAAATCCATCCAATCATAGTTGCATAGTATGTGATAAGAGATATGACCTCCAAAATCTAAATATGGGAGTAAGGTTTCTCTTCTCTCCAAGTGGAAATTTGTACAATTAGAATTTCAAATGTGTTATTGTTTAATGTTGATAAAGAAAATCATTGTTACTATAGTAGGCATGGGATTTGTTTCTCATTCTGTATTTGTAGAACTATTTGCTTTACACAAAAGCTAATAAGAAATAGCCTAAGGTTACTCTTCAATTATACACAAAGAAAATTAGATTTGAAGGAGTTTTCTGAAACAATAGAATAAAATGTTGATTGACTCTTCAATTTTTTTATAACTATGGGAACTAAATTTAATATCTAATTATTCTAATTAGATTTGCTATAGTCCCTTTGCTTTGCATATAGCGAATTAGCAATGACAATATTCCAAGAAGGAAGTGTCACAGTATATGAAATTTTTCCTCTGATACAAACCAGGAAAAAAAATATGTTAATAACACTTAAAGTTTGTATGAAAAAACGAAATTGTACGCTACTAATAAAAATATGATTTTGCTCTGATAGTTAAAATTTTCTTAGTTTAATTATGAACAAATAAAATGTACAAAAAGATTTTGAAATATTTATCCTAACTGGTCGATCAGTTTTTTAATCATCTCCAACTCATGAAATGTTGTTTTCACAAAATCCGGTTTAAAATTTGGAATCTGGATGAAGAAGTACTCATAGTTTAATCTGTGATTCCAGGGCTGTCTAAAAGCCTTTCAGCTCGTTCATATAGATCATTTCAAATATCCTGTGCTCCTTGAAAGTTGTACAAGTGTTCTTGGAACGTAAAACTGTCAAAATATCCTTTATAATAAAACAGAGGTCCTTCAGTCAAACCCTTAGTGCAACAAGGCACACACTGTAAGGTGTCTATGAAAAACACCCCTAAGTTATTTATTATCGTGGACTTATGCACTATCTCAGCTGTTAGCTGGATATAATTTACCTTTCCCAGATTCAGCAATCAAAGGGAATAGGCTCGATTACAATATACTTAATAATAAAAAACAAGTATGTTTTTTAAGGAATTTTACTTAATAATTGCGATTCGTAACGCGTTTCACTACACCGTAGCTTCTTCAGACGAATGAATATACAGAAAAATATAAATGAGAATATAACTATAAATGTTCTTGAGTAATTAAAAGCTTATTGGGTTGCTTCTTCTTAAGTGGTTATTTATGAGCATACTTGTTCAATGAACAAGTCGATTTAAGCCCTTCACCTCTATTGAATCTTTTCGGGGAGCAATCTATTCCTTAATTTTATTGGATATACCTGTCATAAATAACCACTTAAGAAGAAGCAACCCAATAAGCTTTTAATTACTCAAGAACATTTATAGTTATATTCTCATTTATATTTTTCTGTATATTCATTCGTCTGAAGAAGCTACGGTGTAGTGAAACGCGTTACGAATCGCAATTATTAAGTAAAATTCCTTAAAACACAGTACTTGTTTTTATTATTGATAATGGAATTTTACCAAGTAAAAGCCTCCCAAATTCAAATACAATATACTTGACATAAATTTCCTAACTATCCTACATGTATTCAGAATTACAGCTTTTGCATTTCTATATATGTATTCTTATGCAATTCTAAATTTTTAAGGCTATCATGCAAAGTTTTGGGTATTAACCCAGTGGAGGATACGATGACAGGAACAATATCTATTTTCTCGAGGTGCCACATCTGCTTGATCTCAATAGCGAGGTCTGTGTATTTGGACTTTTTCTCCTGGAACTTATTCAGCACGTTGTTATTATTCGGTATGGCGACATCCACCAGCATTGCTGTTCTGGCTCTCTTATCATACACCACTATGTCCGGCCTATTATTCGTCACCATTCTGTCTAACAGGCCTATTGTAGTATAATCTGATAGAGTCATTTTCCAATACGGGCGCCGGTTGATACTTGTAATATGGCTGGAAGGTATTCAGAAGTCCGTACTTGTGTGCAAGTTTCTGATGGATAATGTTGCATACTTGATTATGCCTGTGAAGATAGTCCGTATTGGCCAGTTGTTCGCATCCGGACGTAATATGCTGAATAGTCTCCGATCTTATATGGCATTTTCGGCACCTATCTGTTTGTAATGTTCCGTCCTTCATAATAAATTTTTTGTAGTTGTTTGTAGCGATGACTTGGTCTTGGTTGGCCGTAAGGAATCCCCCTGTTTCCGCGAATAATTCTCCTTTCATCAACCATTTGTTGGAGGCTTCTTTGTCAATGTGTGGTTGATTAATCTCATGGTGATGTCCATGCAATTCCTTTCTTGACCATTGCTCTTGTTTTTCAGATACTGATAGGAACGGTAGATTCAGCAGGTCATCTCTGGTAGCAAGATTTAGAGGTGTATATCGCTTATTAGCCAACGATACCACTCTATGGAGGTCAGAAGTGAGAGCTTTTGCTGAGAAGAATTCTCTGAGATTTTTTATCTGTTCGGTGTGTAAATTGACCACATCTATTAATCCGCGTCCTCCTTCTTTCCGCTTCAAAGTTGTTCGTATGACAGACGATTTTGGATGATGGTTGTTGTACTTTGTTAGCATCGTTCGGGTCTGCCTTTGAATATCATCCAGTTCTGTCTTAGTGCATCTGATTATTCCAAATGAGTAAAGCAACACTGGAATGGCGTAGGTGTTAATTGCCTTGACTAAATTCCCCGAGTTCAACATGGATTTCAGCACAGTCTTCAGACGCTGACTGTATTCTGAACGAATCTTCTCCTTTGATTGTTTTAGGTCTAGCAATCTGGCTTGTTGGTATCCCAGATATTTGTATGTTTCGCCATCTCTCATGCACTGTATTATATCACCGTTTTGAAGTTGTGTTTCACCATCTATGACTTTCCCTCTTTGAATGTTCAGGGTCTTACATTTTTCAATCCCGAATTTCATATGAACATCTGCCGAGAACTCACTGACAGTTTTCAGCAAATCATCCAATTGCTTCTTGTTCGAAGCATATAATTTGATGTCATCCATATACAGCAGGTGGGAGATTGTATGATAATTCGTTTCTGCTTTTATCCTAAATCCGTATCCTGTTCTATTGAGCATTGAGGACAATGGGTTCATAGCTAAACAGAACCATAGTGGACTCAAAGAGTCTCCTTGAAAAATTCCACGACGTATGGGTATCTCGTCGGTTTTAATTGATGTATTGTTCATGTTGACCTGCAGAGACGTGCGCCAGTGTGTCATTGTTGTCTTCAAGAACTCTACCAGGGCTGGGTGAATTTTGTATATCTGCAATACTTCAACAAGCCAAGAATGGGCGGTACTATCGAATGCCTTCAGATAATCGAGAAAAGCCGAATGAACATTCCGATGCCCTACGTGTGCCTGTTTCATTATCACAGAATGGATGATGAGTTGTTCCTTGCACCCGTGGTGTTTCTTTCTGCATCCTTTCTGCTCCTCTGTTAATATATTGTTGTCGTCAAGGTGTTGGTATATTCGATTAGATATGCATGAGGTGAGTATTTTGTAGAGTGTTGGCAGGCAAGTGATTGGCCTATATTGGGACGGATCCTGTGTTCTATCGCTCTTAGGTAGCATATATGTTAAGCCTTGCGTTAGGAAAGTGGGTGTTTTCTTGGGATGTTGAAGAACATACGTGAGCTGTTTCGATGGGCTCCATGGAGCTTATCAAACTTCTTGTACCAGTAGTTGTGGATATTATCTTTACTGTGGCCTTCCAATTGTTGGTCGCTCGAACTACTATTGTGATTTCATCCTCCGTTATTCGTTCGAAGTCCATATGTCTGATATCGAGGCGTTCTTTTTCATTCGTGATCCATTCCGCATCTCTATTGTGTTCTTTGGGGTGCGACCATAGTGATGACCAATAGTCCGTCAAGCACTGTGCGTCAGGTACTTCTCTGTTATTGTTGGTCGCAGTTTTGTTATATCCCTTATGAAAATTGGCCGCGTTTTGGAGGAACCTTTGGTTTTGGTGTTTCCTTTCAGTACACTTGACATATCTTGAAAGCCTCTTTGCTTTTGCTTGAAGTTTCTGTTTTAAAGTGTCCGTATAAACGTCGATGTGTTGTTTGTGATCAGGGTTAGTTATTATTATTATTATTATAAAAAATACAAAGTTGATGATATAAATCCTATATAACTCAAAATAAAACTGAAGATATCGAAAACGAACTTAAAATATTACATGGTAAATTAATAAATGTAAATTAAGTACTAGAAAAATAGAAAAAATAACAACGTTGAAGAAATCCATTGCTTCTCCAGCTGTCAAATCGATTTTTGAAGGCGTTGATGGAAGGAGCGATCACCACATCTGAGTTCAGGCGATTCCAGCAGCTGAAGACTCTGTTACTCAAGAAATTTTCTTGGCATCTCGTGAAAAATCTTTCTCTTGCTAGTTTGAGATTGTGCCCTCAGAGGTGATTTGAATTCGAAGAGAAGACACATATCGATGCTGAAAAACACCATGAAGAGCCCTGTAGACAGTAATCAAGTCCCCACGAAGCCTGCGATTCACGAAAGATGAGAGGTTCATCAGTGAAAGGCGCTCTTAATAGCTTTGAAGACCAAAGGGTATTCGTGTGGCGCGTCTCTGCACTCGAGAACTTGGGAATCACCGATCAACCACGGATGCCATACAGTACCAACAGTCTTGTAGAGGGATATGGTCGAAAAAAGACAGTTCCTGAAGCATTGTGAATGAGAAATAAGCTTCGTTTGGCCTCACTAGTTGTATGCATTACATGAGATGTCCACTACTGATAACAACACCCAGGTCAACATGTGAAGAACAGCTGTCAACTACACTACGAGCAATGACATATTGACGCTTAGGGTTATTCGAGCCGAGGTGCAACACGCGGCACTTGGCAATGTTGAGCACACCAAGCTTCCATGACTTTGAGGTCCTCTTGAAGAGTATTGTGGGGTCTGTGGCAACATTGAATAATTTAATGTCTTCTGCGAAGGCTGCACTTTGGGAGATCAACAAGCTGGGAATGTCAGAGACATACAGTACAAACAGAAGAGAGCCCAAAACGGACCCTTGGGGAACCCCACTAAGAACTGGCTGAAAAGAAGAAGTATCAGTAACCACCCTAACAGTGATTATAGATCGACCCGGCACAACACCATGCTGTTGGTCAGGAATAACAGCATAGGTGATCATGAATTTGATCAGCTCCTCAGAAATAATTCTTTCGTTTCAAGGACCGTAGAAGTAACACTGATGGGTCTATAATTCGAAGAATCGTACTTATCGCCCTTTTAAAAATAGTAGTTACAGAAGCTCTTAACGAAGGAGTGGGGAGGACACCAGATGACAGTGAAAGTTGCATGATTTTACTAAGAGGAGCACTGATAGATGTGGCACATGACTTCAATAACGAGGCTGAAAATACATCTGGACCAGGTGCAGATGAAGATTTGAGTTTGACTAGAAGACTTTCTATTTTTGCTCAATAACTACATTAGTAATACTCGCACCGCATCTCGGTCGACCAATTTGTGGCATCGGGCCATCCGGCATAGAAAAAGCTTGCGAAAATGTGTTGGCTAATATTGTCGCCGATTCCAAACGGCCAGAAACCAAATCCCCGTTGGTGTTGCGGACCACTGGGAAGGATATTGTGCTGTTCAGAGCATTACGCACATACTTATAAAACTTTTTGGTATCCTGGACTTGACCAATTGATCCTCAAACTGTGCTTTATGATGAGAGCTCCTCCGAGAATCTCCGACGACGTATAAAATCGTTGTCCAACTTGCTTCTCTGAAATCTTTACCACAAACTTCGCTCGAATCTCGACATGCGCAGATTGTCCGAGGTTATCCATTGTTTTGTTGGAGTGTGTTTGATCGTTTTGTTTCGTGTTATTTTCTATTATTTGAAATATAGTGGCACTAAAAGTGCTCCACATAACGTTAATATCATGATCAGGCAGAATGCGTTCCCAGTCGATATTGGTCAGAATACGATTCACCTTTAAGTAGTCAATAATTTTTATGGTCTTGCGTGCAGACTGAGGACGGGCAGATGTTGACAACTGAAGTTTGGAGAGTAAAACAATATGGTCTGATTTTCCAAGTGATGGGAGGTATTCTAATGATGATAGAATTTCGGAATCATCCAAAAGCAGCAAATCAGGCATAGTGGGTTCTTGGTTGATTCTATATCTCGTTGGCTTCGTAACCATCTGATTTAAATTGGCTTTATCAAGCATTTTAACGAACGCATAGGACGGATTGATTTAGAGGCCATTATCTCAAAAGTTGAAGTCACCAGCTATGAAAGTATTCTTCCCTGTATCAAGTGATAGGTTTTCTATATGATCGGAAATTGTTTTGTCATGTTCAGAACTCCTATGATGATAAATACAGGCTATAGAAATAGAGAAGGGCTTCACATTGATGAAAATATTGTCAATATCCGGCGTATGTAAAGAATAAGATAATAAGTATCCAAAATAGTGTTTAGAGCATAAATATAAGCCCCTGCATAACCGGGTGTTGTGAGGCTATTACAACGGAAGATAGAGTATACGGGAATAGAAAAAACACTGATCGGGTACACCTGAATGAAGCCAAGACTCAGTTATAAGAATGAATGCATGTTTGGTATCGTTGACAAGAATAAGCAGATTATCAAATTTAGCAGATAGTGAGTCTAAATTAGTGTAAATTATCGACCATTCAGTGAGGCAGGTTTCAAGTTTTTAGGAGGTATTACGGTAGAATTTATAGTCAAGTCTGTATCACCAGAAGAACGTCTAGCTTTCAGTTCATCGCGAAGTTCTTGAAGCTGCCTAGCCTGTTGTGGAGTTTTATCATCTGATAAGGCCGTCTTTCTGTAATCCGAATGACTTAGAAGCATCTTCTTATTTCGCAGTAAGTTGAGCGCAACCGAACCACTATGAAATTCAACCTTAATCGGCCTTGAATGATTTTGGCGAGAACCGAGGCGTTGGATGGATACAATTGAGGTTATAGCTTGAGCATCTATCTTACCCACAAAATCAAGGACAAGAGATTTGTTAGCTGCGTCATCTACATTCTAGGGTGCATTCCAAATAATTAAATTATTTGTTAATATCATAATGATTCGCATATGATGGCACTTTCCTATATTTAAGGGGAGTTCATTAATTCTGCAAACAACATTCTAGTCAATGTAAATCTGATTGAATCGAGAACATATCATTCATGTCTTGGACATAAAAAATATGAATAACGGGGGATCTAGATAACTTCCTTGGGGAACGCCACATATTCATGAGGCATAGAATCGTGTATCTTGAATACTTGTTTTCTATATGTCAACTATGAAATGTGCCACAAACGCCTATAGATAAAAGTTTTTGAAGGATGGTATAATCAAGATGACCAAAGTCTTTTAAAATGCCACTGTAAATAACACCAACACCTAAACTCTTTTCCGAACCCACGACTATATTGTATAAATGTAAATTACTCCCTATGCTTCTACAACTGAAAAACTGTTGCTGTTTACTGATCTTGATGGTGGTTTTGAATTTGAGGCTATTACAGATCAGCTGTTCGAAGAGTTTCATAATAGCACAGATTATACTGATGGATATGTAGTCTGTTATATCTTGCTTGTTGCCAGATTAAAAATTGGTTTTATGAAACTCACTTTCCGATTTGTATGAAAAACTCTCAAGTGAGCTATCGTATAATAATTTTAGTGGCAAGGGTAAAGCAGAATCACATTTCTCTCAATAGAAGAGATTGAATTATGTCTGGTTCAAATCACTAAGCCTATTGAATATTTCAGACTCATCAAAATTTGGGAAACTGGCTAGGACTTCATCATATGAACAATTCAAACTATTACAATTAGAGTTCCCAGCTGAATAAGAAAATTGAAAAAGATTTGCAAAGTAATTAGCTATATCAGAATAAGTATTGCAATAAGTATCATTTAAAATCATTTTTGAGGGTAATTCGTTGTCATTTTTTTTTTGAAAGTACAAAAGTCCAAAAAGTTTTGATATTGCTGTGGTTTCATCTATATAAGCAAAATAACTTGTTTGAAGATAATCAGGTTAAATTAGTAGTTGATTGAATTCAAGAAAAATCAACCAATTTTGCATGCTCTGGATATTCAAAGCTTGACATAAAGCAGAGTATTTCATCTAAAAGCTTTATATCCAAATGAATTTTCTTGTTTAGCTTCTTCCTAAACAGTAATTGTAAAGAATTGAGAATTTTTCCTACACTATTAATCAAGTCCTGTTTATTGAATATCGAGCTCAAAATGTCTGTCCAAAAATAAGATGTGTTTTTGTTGCTTTTGTTTAAAGACTAATTTCTCTTTTTTCCGCAGACTTTAAATAATTTAAATGACTGCGAACTGAAGGATCTACTAGATGAAGCAATCACTTACAAAAATCCGAAAGATAGAGAAGGAAAGAGCACACTGTTCAAGGTGAAGTATTTTTTTTATTGTTGTAAAGTGTTTCTTTAAGAGGTATATTTGTAGATAATGAAAACAACTGGGTTTGTTTTCAGAAAATTTATGATTTCTTTATTGTATAGGTTGCATGTTTCAAAAAAAGTTTCGTTTTTTGTTAATAACTTTTGTGATTTTTGAGATATTGGCCTTAAATTTGAAGCATAGGTCACCAATCAACATTGTTACATTGTTGTAAATATCTACAGGATGGAGTTTTTTCATAGGTCGTCTCCCCTTCTGTCCCCCTAAACTTATTCAAAGTACGCCACTGGATCCCTCATATGGGCCCTGTGATTCGTTGCAACTGCGGTGACGTCACACGCAAGTTAACAGGGCTTCCTCGACCTACTGGTCTGCATTTTATATTTTTTGGGTGTTTCATTCAATATCTGAATTATTGAAAGAAGTGAAAGAAGTCCATTTTTGGACTCTTAATAGGTTAGATATGGAAGATTTTATTTATTTATTTATTCATTGTTACAAAACATAGGAACCCCTACAGGATAGACCCAATTACCGGGGTTCACAAAAAATTATAACAGAAAAATAAACAGGAGTGAAACTGTCATACGAAATGAAAATTATAACTTTCATAAAAATTCAGGAGAGAAAAAAGACTCACCTAAGACTACAGAATCAAGTAAAATATGGAAACTAAAAACTACTACAAAGAGCATGATTCAGATGTAATGAGATATGCAATAAAAATTTTTTTGAAAGAAGAAAGAGGTTCATGAAAAATATCTATACTGGCAATATGCCAATTGTACAGACGCATAATTCGCAAGAAAACAATGAAAAAATAAACTAGTACGGGCATTAGGAACATAGAAGGGTGCATTTCGACGACTAGGATACACAGGAACTTAGAAAGTGGGATAATTAACAAGCGGAAAACTAAAAGAATGATTTAAAATTCGTTTAAGAAATACAGTGTCGAAAAGGACTCTCCTCTGCTCCAGGTTTAAAATTGGATCACTGAAACTTTTAGTAATTCTTAGAACGAAACCCAACATTTTGAAGGCCTTAGAAACTATATGATCAATATGATACTCAAAGGACAACTTAGAATCAAGATATATACCAAGATCCTTAATTTGGTTTACCCTCCCAATTACAAGCCCATCAACAGAAAAAATAGCATCGAAGACAATGACATTCTTCGTAAACCTTATATGCTCACACTTATCAATATTTAATTGAAAATACCTACTTTGACCAAAAGAGAAAAGCCTGTCAAGATCACTCTGAAACCGCAAAATATCATCATAGGACCGAATAGCACTGTACACTCTAAGATCATCGGCATATAAATCATGTTTTGTATAAAGAAAATATTCCCAAATATCATTAATGTAAATTGAAAATAAAAGGGGACCCAGATGTGACCCTTGAGTAACACCAGAGGTGACACGAACGAAACCTCTAGAACCAACACCAAAGTTACATGATGTATCTTATCGAAGGCCTTAGTCATGTCTGTGTAGACGACATAAACTTGAATACCATCATCGAAACTACTATTTATGAAATTAACCTAAGGAGTTAAATTAGTTAACACCCATGTTGAGATTGAATCAACTTGGAACCGGATGAATGAAAAAATTTATCAGTTACTATTGCTTCAAAAATTTTACCGAAATAACTTAGAATAGAGACAGGTCGATAATTACTTATTTCATTTTTCTTACCACTTTTGAAAATAGGTACGATCTTGTACTAAAGATTTGTTGAAATTAATTTGAAGTGGAGTCGTCAAACTAGCGGAACACGATTTTATAAAAATTGGTGGGATGGAGTCCGGACCTGGACCCTTCGTGACATTCAGTCCCTCGATTTTAGCTTTGACATCCTTCAGATCTATCGTGTTAAATGTAATCGATGAAGAAGATTTATAACTACTTTGGTAAAGAACAGGTTTATGCGGATCTTCATAAACACTAGAAAAGTGCTCAGAAAAAGCATCAGATATAGCCGAACTATTTTCTAAGACTTTTTCACCATGACACATGGATTGAGGCATCCCTTTGGCTATCTCTCAACTCGCCCACATAAGACCAAAAGAGCTTAGGATTTTTCACAATTCCGCCCTCTTCAGAAGCAATATGTTTCTTATAATCTCTTGCAATTAAGATTTTACATTGTTTTCGCAAAATACAAAAATTTTCATACAGAAAACGGTCTTTGAATTTTTTAAATCTTTGATGTAAGTTAGTTTTATCCTTAATGCATTTAATAGTGTATTTAACAAACCATGAAGGGAATTTATCACACTTAACAGACCTACGAGGCACACACTTATCAATAACCATATTCAAAGCAGAATAAAATGAATCAACACATTCATTCACATCGGTAGAACATAACAAAGTTTTCCAATTCAAACTTGACAGTGCCGAATTTATCGCTACATAGTCCGCCTTGAAAAATTTGTACATCGATCTAGATTTACTAGGAGTTTTATCCAAAGAAAATTTTGCATACACTTCTAAGGCGGGATGATGCCGGTTCTCTGAAATGATAAAAATTATACTTTTACCCATATCAAAGTGCTGAATGAAAAATGAAAACATTTGAATGGTTGAATGTGGCCGAAGTGTTTTTTCTTGAAAACCAAGAAAGAATAAACAATCTTATAGCAGATTTAATTATTTCTGCCTTTTCTGGAGTTAGTTCACCTGCCCTACTCCTCTGTTTTTTCTGTTGTTTATCATCATTATGGTACACCCAACAGTTTCAAATGTTTCTTCAATTCTTCCTTTTGAACATGACACAGAGGTGTCTTACTGACTGGGATCAACATGAAGGTTGATATGCAATCAAACTGAGCTAGTAAACCAACATCTATATTGATAATTCATTTTCACTTGATTGTTACTCTGCAGATCTAATCGATCTCTCATATTTCAGGAATTACTCAGTCAAGCCGAAGAATCCGAGAGAAATGCTCGGGCGGCTAGCGCAGGTGGCTCAGAGCAGGTTAGATACTGTAACACCTCGGCTAAGCGATCGAAACACCGACGGAAACCGAACAGTATATCGGAAAACGTGATGCACGGCGGGAGTTTGGACAATTTGGCCAAAGAGGAACTCTTCGAAGTGGTACACCATCTGAATAGACCAAAGAGAACAGTCAGCGCGAGGCAAAGAGAAGGAGGTGAGTGAGTTTCTAGTAAGTAGAGGAAAACTTATACTGATATGTCAAAGTGTATTTTAGGTCGCGTAGAGTATGATGTCTCGAAAACGCATTTTGAATATTTAAGATATAGCTCCATCTGTCTTATACAATATGCCACTATATTTAAAGTAATCTTTGAATTTTTAAAGATAATCTTTAGGAAAAACGGTAATAAACCTATGCTTGTGTTGAATATCACCAAACCTAATTTAACACTTTGACTTTGAGGATTGTAATGTATTAAAATTGTATATGAACTAAATATTGTACAATATTCAACTGACAATGCTTTTCAAGAATAGATTATGGTATATTTATTTTGATTGAAAATATGGTATAAAATTGAAATTTCACGCTATGTACATTTTAATTACTTATATTTCTCAGTAAATTCGTGACTGCAGAATCTTGAAAAAGACTATTTACTCTGCAATAGTAAATACTAATGAAAAATACTATTCCTATTTCAACACCGATCATTCAATATAATTCACCACGATAACTGAATACGACATTGTGCATTCAGTCGATAGATATTGGCGATTGATTCGTTTATCAGTGTGGATATTACAAGAGATGGTGAGCTTTATTTGGTCAGTTGGCGCATGGAGTTGCTCACAAATGATGAATTTCACTTCGTTACTTCACTTATTTACGTTTTTGTGATTATATTCCTGTGGATATAATCACAAAAAGTAAATATTTTCTTATGAGTTATTTCGAATGGGGGAATAACAGATATTCTCATTCTTAAGTTATCCTTAAATTTTTCATTTATGTTTATGAATATTAGATTGGCATTTCAGATTCAGTGACGTAAAAATACTCCGTTAGGGTTTTTATAACAATATAACTCTTCTTTTATCTTTTAATTTTGTTGCTTCTACATTGCGGTAAATTTATAATTGAGCAATCATATTCAGCATTTTCTGTAGAATCTCATTGAATTTAGGCCAATTCCTTAAGTGGAATAGGGATTGATGTTTGTTTTCTACTCCAAGAGTTCTGACAAACATCTCATAGTAAGAGAAGTAAAAGTAAATTAAAAATTCATAATATGAAGATTACAGTTGTGCGTTCTTAAATGCAAAAATTTTTGTATTTTCTTTATGGCAATGTGCTACCAGTGCTGAATAAATAAACTTCTTACATTATTAACATTGTCACTTGAGGATTGCTTTTGAAGAATCTTATAAAAATGCATAAGATACAATCGATTCTTGGATAGAAGAAATACAATTTCTGTTTTGTTGTATATTTTTCCTTTATAAAAATACAGGACATCTATTATACCGAAAAAGTAGACTGTGGAACTGCTAACCATTGCAAACTGGCGTCGCCATAATATAAGAGATCAAATTCTTTTAACTCTTCAAGAAATAATTTATAATGTCGGTTATCTTTGATTAGAGTCATTGAAGTGTTAGAGAGAGAGATAATTGATGTCATACAAATTTAATTGGATTTCTCTATCATGCACACTGGAGATTTCAAAAGTGAGGTTAGTTTTGAAAAAAGTTGCTTGAAACCAGAGTATTTGAATTCAACACACCTCACTCTCAACCTTGCCTCAGAAACCAAGCAAAACATGGAAAGATTTTCGCGATTCAGTCATTCAGGAAGGATATTATACAACTTTAAGTTTCTCACATATTCCCCAAATATAATAATTCAAATTTATCTAAATTTTCTCAAACTAACCTTTGTTCAAAAAAATGAACTCAGTTGATTTGAATTGTCCAATTTTCATTTGACAATTTTTCTCAATTTTTTTGTCATTCCCTTCTGCTTGCTCCGCCACTGCTTATTGTACGCCGATATGATCGTAACATGCCGTACCACGACGTTATCTATCGCGACTTGTCGTTCTTCGAACGAGTTCGCCGAAAATGGCCGATCGTTTCCAGCTGTTGCGCCCACAATTCAGAGCGACGTTGCCATAATGAACCTTAATTCTTCAATATCTGAATGTTATTCCAATAAGAATGTTTGTGGGTGGTTATGGTGAATTTATGGTTCGCTCATAGTGCTTACCGTTGGGTGTTTTATGGTGCGATTATTTTTAATCTTAACTTAGGATTTTACTGCTATAAATTTGAGTGAGATTTTTACCATAATTAGAAAATTTTGATATTTCATTCAGGTTTTCTATTAATTACTTTGAAATTTCAAACCACGGGAAATGTTGAAATCAATTGTAATTCATGAATGATGCGAGTAATACGTGTAATAAGAAATCAACCGTTTATGTTTTTTTATCATCAGAAATCTTATCGACTACTTTCATTGAAAAGGAAATGAGTAATACGGAATATGATAATTTGTAATACGATTTTCATTGTTCCACTTGTGAAATTTCCTGCAATAGCAGGAGACCGTGACGTATTTGCAAAACATCGGCAACGTCGCAGCCGGCCTTGTATCCTCGAAAATTTTCATTTTTTACATGTTAGTCTCCGAATTGATACATCTCAATCTCGCGGATTACATCGATTAGATAGTCAGCTGTCGTTTCGGTGCCAAAATTCCACCTTCAGCGTTCGAAACCTACGGAAAAAGTCGCGAGTACTTGGAGAATATTCGTCATATTCCAAGTGGGCTGTGGAGTCTCGTGTTACGTACGTCGTGTGTGAACCAAAACACGATAATTCATGTATCGAAAAAACTTATACTGTTAGATATGTGTGACAATTTCACATTGATAAGAGTGTCGTTCGGTACGGTTCGGTGGGGTGATTTGCGTTTTTCACCTGTTTTTTGTTTTGCTTCGTTTTTTTCATCCGTGTCAAGGTTGTAAATCGAACAAGTCTGCGCAACGGCCCATAATTCACCTAACCTAACATCTATCTCCGAATCTGGTTATCTGAATTTTCTGTGATCGAAAATTTCCAAATAATCCAATTTGTGAATGAGCTATTGTTCCCTCAAGTAAGTTAAATGTGGATAATGTCGTTTTGTGTGGCGAATTGCGAGAATTATGCAATTTTTAATGGTTAATTGTTGCTGGGAGTGCTTGGTAATTTCTATATATTGATCAGCGATAACATAAATCGGATCGTAGTAGGTATCGTTCGCGGAAGGGTCGCGAAAAAAATGCAAGCTCGTTTGAAATGTAAGTGGATCATCTTTGGCACATATTTTCTCATTGTTTGTTTTGGTTTTTTCAAGTTGCAATGACTCTCGATTTTCATTATTCATCCGAGGTAGGGGTACACTGTTGCCACAACAAAGTTTGCTAAACTGTTTTAACGACATAGGTGTGCTATTTATTGTACGACAAAAAAAATACAATGGTTTTTTGATTTGAAAAAATATACTTGCAGACATATGAATTTTAGTTCAATAATATATGACGTAACCTTGTCTCACGTCATTTCAATTGAATTTTCTAGAAAATTCTGTTTTTATTAAATTATAGCTATCTTTATCTCATGATTTTATTGTATGGCTATGAGTATTGGTGAATTGAACTTGAAATTAGAGACCTTGATTTTAAGTAGGTATAAACATTTTGGTATCATGCTGCACTTATATTATCACAATATTTTCGATTACCTATAATTTTCTAACGGATTTCATGATATTCAGTTCTATTTACCTTGTCATTTTTATATCTCGAAATATGATGTCAAGTTACATTATTTCTTACATTTTTTCGTAATGTTGTAGTTCTCTTAATTTAACCTAATTTATTTCCTGGTATGAAAGAGAAGAAAAAGAACCTAAAGAGTTAACACCTTGGTTTACAGGGTTACCATAATTAACCACCTTCAAGGATTCGGCCGGAAATATGTTCTTGTCATGTCATTTCAATTGAACTTTCTAGAAAATTCTGTTTTCATTATTCTGATAGCTATCTTTATCTCATGATTTCATTGTATGACTTTGGTTATTGGTTACTTGACTGGAAATAAGAGACCTTGATTTTCGAGTTGGTATATTTATATATTTTGGTATAATTTTTGATTACCTGTAATTTTTGGATGAATTTTATGACATTCACTTCTATTTTACTCGTCATTACATTTCAATAACTCTAAATATAATTTCACGTTCTATTATCTGCTGCATTTTCGCAATGTTACAGTGATTCTAATTTAACCTCGTTCATTTTCCGGTATCATAGAAAAAGAATATAAAGAATTAACACCTTGGACTTGTAGGGTTGGAATAATTAACCAGCTTCAAGAAACCGAATAGAAATGTTTATTAATCGTTTATCGCATCAGTTCAAAAGATACAGTTATATGCATAGATTTCATGGAGTTTTTTATCCTCAGTATTATAGATATAAGAAGAATAAAAAATTCCCAAAATGTCATCGTTTTCGATAATCTGTATTTAGTGTTTTAGAGCTCTCGCGTGTTACTTGCATTCCTCCATAATGATTTATTCTCATTAAATCTCATAAAGTCTTCAAATTGATTTGGCACCAACATATCTGAAAATTTCTATAAATGCCTAGAATTTCACTCAGAACGTCGATTATTTTCCATAATGATTCAACCTTCGAATCAATGATGCCTCGAATATTCTCAAAATATCTAGAATTCCTTCATTTCATGATTAAATTATGAGATTTCCTTATTCCTTAGTCATTCTAAGCCACGTTTCGGAATCGATTCGAGTCGATATTGTCGTAAACGTTGCATTCGGAAGTGCACTTCGTGTAATAATACGAACATAACTTATTTATGGCCATTGACCAGTTTTGGAACTCTTTGTTATACCAAATATTTCCTGTGACGCTGTTTGTCATTCAAAATAGTCTTTTGCTTATTGAAAACATGCTAATGAAGTTCTCGCACTCTCTATGTCAGTAAACAGGCATAAATTTCACAATTGGGAAAATTGGAATCGGTCGCTATTATCTGTAGGATCTGGAAGAGACTATTCTTATATTTAGGGAGGGGATGAACTGAAATACTTGGTTGTGTGGTAATAAAGCATGTAAAAAGCTTTCTTACAAAAACGAGTTTGCTTCTCAACATAAAGATACCTAAGGCCTCAGTAACCTTATGCACCTCACCTGGCGATATTCTATGATTTTACCATGAATTTTATCTGCGATATCCGACGTGATGAGCTGAACTAAGCGTTATACATTTTCGTAGAAACTGCGATTTCGAATGAATTTCAGGGTGGGTTTATCAGGGGTATGAAGTAAAGGGGCCCACTTCTACGATAGATAGATAGATCATTTTATTGGTTCAATTTGGTACTTGTACGTACAGTGAACGTGTCAAAACCATGAAAAGAAATTAAGACAATGTATAAATAAAAGCATAAAACAATACATTACATAAAAAACAGCAAATACAATAAAATCAATTACTGAATGAGTCGTCTAAGAAATCCTGAACTGCATAATAAGCCTTCTCCAAAAAGTGGCAGAATGGCAGGTTGTCTCTGTAACGTGTAGTGTATTGATGTTCCGCGCCAGATGCAGGGCACAGGTGTAGGTTTCTTTTTACAAAGATAAACGGTTGCATTGGGAAAAAAATGAGATGATAAGGTAATAATGGGTGGCATGTTTTATTCCATACTTTTAATCAACCGCGTGCTGTCATTTCATGAACCTTGGAATTAGCTTTTCATTTCACTGTCAATGACTAGGAAAACCTACTCCCAAGTTTGAATATTTCTCGCTTTGATTTCAGGGAGTCTACCGTCGAACGTCAACGCTGGCAGTCTCGCTTCCTACGACCCCCATTTCTTGGAGGAGGCCCGTCGGAAGAGGTCGGTCAGGGGCGGGGGGGTCCCGGAGCCGATGGACGTGGACATGGAGACGGTCAGCCTGCTCGATCATGACTCGGTGGCCGAGAATTTCGACAGGGGACCGGCCACCCTCGAGCTTATCGAGAGCGCTCCTCAGCAGAGCGCCCCCAAGTTCACCACCAAGGCTACGCTCCAAGTCAGTAAGTATAAAACTGAATTATTCGGGTAATTGTTTCATTAACGTCCATTCACTCATATACATCGATATCGTAATTATAAATGTTAACCTGAAAGAATCTAAAGGAAAGCGAGAAAGAATACGTAGGTTGCCTTTTGAAGTTTGCGTCTCTGGCACTTTTACTATTGACAGCTCCGACAACTGTATTTTGACATTTTTTAACCTAAACGTACTTACAACACTGATGTACGAGAGAGTTTGGCGGTTGTTCGGCCACAAACCATCGATATAGTGCGCGAAATGATGCACATGTGACTTACCGTGAGATTGAGACAACCCTAGACATTAGTTCCACCAGCGTACATTCAATATTGCATGAACATTTGGCTTTCAAGAAGATTTGGTCGCGTTGGATCCCACACAACTTAAGAATTGCTCAAAAGATGGCTCGTGTCGTTTGGTGCAAAGAACTGCTGAACAAATTCGACCTCGGTGCTTCAAAAGACGTTTACAAAATCGTTACAGGCGACGGATCTTGGATATAGGCGTACGAGCCAGAAACTAAACAATCAACAGTCGTCTTTCAAGACGAGCCAAACCCAACAAAAGTTGTTCGTGCACGAAGCACTTTGACGCAAATGGTTGCCAGTTTTTTAGGAAAACCGGAGATGTCGCCACCATATCATTAGAGCTACGTCAAACGGTCAATTCTGAATGGTATATAACCATTTGTTTGCCGCAAGTGTTCGAAGAGTTGAGGAAATCAAATCGAAGTACTGAAATTATTCTGCATCATAACAATGTAAGCTCACACACATACGCAGACGATAAAGTATTTGAACACCCAAAACTTTGAATTAATGGGCCATCCACCTTACAGTCCCGATTTGGCACCTAACGACTTTTTGTTTGTGCACATCAAGAAAAAACTGCGTGGGCAACGATTTTCGACGCGAGAAGTTGAAGCCTTCCAAAACCATGTTTTGGAGGTATCTCATTCAGAGTTGGAAAAGTGTTTCGACAATTGGTTTAAGTGCATCGATCTTCATGGGTAATACTTTGAAAAACAATAAAGCTCTTTTGTTTCCTAAGTTGTTTTCTTTGCAACGCACAAAATTTAAAAGGTAACATACATATTGGTATTGTTTTGGTACTAAAACTTCCGCTGAGCAATTTCATCACACCTTTAAGCTGGATTTTTGCTTTCATATTAAATAATAATAAATACACTAACAAAGGGAATGAACAATAAATACTTCCCATCAAAAAATACATGGCATGTCATTATAAAATACAGATATCTCTTTTAAAATATGCAAAAGCAATAAAATACATTAAAAACACTTAAAATATCCCACAAAATTCATTAATTTTTAAAAACTCATTAAAATAGTCATTGATGCTATAATATGCCTTGGACATAAGGATACTCTTCAAATCTCTTTTGAGGTCAGTCTTGCTTTTCCTTTTCATTTCCTCAGGAAGTTTGTTAAAAATCTTTATTGCATTATAGTTAACACTACCACTCTGTGGTGGGGAATTCTGTAGTGGTGTGCATTCATGGTCAAGTAGAAGTGGTTTTCATTATTTTTCAGGAGATCATCTCCAAAGTCTTTGAAATATATAACACAGGCTAGGTTAGATTATCTGTTTGTTTGGCGCCACAGATAATTCGCACCACATATTTCTGTTTGATGAATATCCTTTCACTGTCATGATGATTTCTCCAGAATATTATCCCGTGAAATATTCAATCTTTGTTGATGATGGGCCAGCGATTTGTTTAATTCTTCTCACAGCGAAAATGGCACCAGATAATCTACTCACAAAACCTCAATATGGCGACCTAACCCCAGATCTTGCTCTAATATAATACCCAAGAGCTTTACGTGATTATTTCCTTGTGACCTTGTCTGAAGAAGTAGTTCCTGCGTTTTGTTAGCTTTCATTTTCAGTTTATTTGTGTCAAACCACAATTTTGCCTGCTTCAGCGTTTCTTTGGATTGATGATTTGTTTCCTCTCCATTAGCTCCAATGTTTAAGAAGGTGGTGTCATCTGCATACAAGATTGAACCATCGGATTTTACATTGTATGGCAGGTTACTCACGTATAAAATGAATAAAAGTGGACCCATCATGGAGCCCTGTGGGACACCACTATTCACTAACTTCCACTGAGAGCATGGACCCTTACAGTGTACTTGTTGATATCTATCTTTTAGATAGCTCTGATACCAATAAAATCAAGTTTTTTTTTAACATAACTATATGGTCAATGCTGTCGAATGCTTTACTCAAATCACAGGCCGAAAGTTTACACATGTGACCATTGTCGAAGGCATCTGCTATTTGACTTAGGGGGGCCGCAAGTGCTGACGTCGTGGACTTTTGTTCCAAAAAAACATGTTGTTCCCTGCAGAAGACGTTATGTTGTTTCAAAAACGTGATGATTCTATTTTTTATGGCAGTTTCGAAGATCTTAGTGCAGGAAGCACGGATATAGGGCGATAATTATTTGATTCATTTACCTCTTCTTCTTTATATATGGGCACAACTTGCCATTTTCAGTTCATCTTGTTATTAATATGCTGATAGGTAGGACAATATGGACTATGATACTTTTTAACAAGTTTGTGGACATTCCATAGATTTCTTTTGAGTCTTTGGATCTAAGACCTCTTGTAATTCGGACTACTTCTCCTTCAGTCACTTCATTAAAGAAAATTGAGTGTACTACTCATTCCTGGGTTTTTTCAGGTTTAATGAATTTTCGTCAGTAGCTTCACAAGAACTGGCTTCGTTTGCTCCCACGTTCACAAAATATTCATTCAAAGCATCTGGCTCAAAGCAGGACGAAGGTTCAGATTTTCTTGATCTTGTGTCACCTTTTATGAACTCCCACATTGTCTTTGTTTTGTTGTTAGATTCTCTCATTTTTTTTGCATTGTTTATCACTTTGTTTTCTGTTTATTTAGATCTATAGAGATTCTTGACATTGTGTGCATGCCTACTAGCTTCATCCTTCCTCACTTGTTTCACAGTGGCTAAGGCATCGAGTTGAAATTTGAGATCACTAATTTCCTTCATATTGGAGACTCTGGCTTTATGAGTTCTTTTTTTAAACCAGACAAGTTCTGTTAAAGATTTCTATTAGTTTTTGTGAACTGAAGGCCGCAAGAGCGTTTGGAAGCGACAAACAGAAGTGCCATGTTTGTGCTTTTAGTTCGTCTATTATCTTTGAGACATTGACATTTACAGCTCTACAGAGAATTTTTCCTGTGTATGGAGATTCGTTCTTCAGGTTTGAACGGCACTGTAATAATTGAGCACTGTGATCAGAGAGGTTTTTGTTTTTGTTTTTAATTCCTTTTCATTTAAAAAGATGTTGTTAATCAGTGTTTCAGATTATTCTGTGGTTCTTCATGGTTCCACAAAAAGTGGACTCAACCCAAAATCTGCCATCTGCTCGAGAAAGTTCCTTGTCATCTTACAATCCTAGTAATAGTCTAGGCATGTCCTCATTGTAGCTAAAAAAACTTCAGAAAATCCTTGTGGTGGTCTATAAACTGCCAGAATAACTTTTCCCGATTTTATACCAGACTCAGAGATTGTCTCTGGTCCCAATCGTATTTGAGACAATGAACCTGTGATGTAATGTGGCATCTCAAATAACACCATAATTCATAAATGGCTATATCTAGTAGATATGTTTTTGTACTAGCAATATATCGTAGAACTGCATCAATAATACTTAAATCACAATAATTTTTCTATATAGATGGCTTATCTTTTTTTGTATCGACACTTATGCAAATCGGTTTTGTGGTGTTTTGATTGTTACATCATGACATCATGACATGACACAAGGGTACTGCTTCCTAGTTGGATAACCCGGAATTCATAGTAGATTTCTAAAATATGAGTCTCCATTGCACGCGAACATCAACGTTGATGAGTGGAAAATTGGGAATCAATAAGGTTCTTTTAACATTACTAAAGGTTTTATGAATTAACATTAATATTTACATTAGCTTTATGTAGATGAGAGTGATGTGATGGTAATCGTATCCGTCAACCATATCTCGTCTAAGGAGTTCCTAGGACAGAGGGTTAGTAAATTGGTGCTGGATATTCTGAAACATGTGCTGGTGGCTGAAACGGAACCAGCAGAAAAATATTTCAACAATCATACTTCTTATATGTATGAACAAATCTAAGAAAAGATTTTACATAGGAAGCAAGGTCATGAAAAGGACTAAGGAGATAATAAAAAAATACATAACCTGCTATATTTCCTCAAATTCCATCTCTGTTTGACAGAGAGAGCCCCGATGGCCAGGTTCAGTCTTCCAAGTGATGCCGATTACGATCTATAGATGTTTTAGAATGATTATGGGCCCAATAATCTGGGTTGACATCGTCCATATATTTTTTCTTCGTGGAACTTGTTCAATTTAAAGAAAAATTTGCGAAAAAAATTTTGACAGTCGTTCGAAAAATATGACATTTGTCATATATATATATATATATATATATATATATATATATATATATATATATATATATATATATATATATATATATATATATATATTTTGCTGACAGTATTGCTATCCTTTGTTCGTTGTCCTCTGATTCTGACTTGTGTATGTTGTTAGACCAGACGGGTTGATTCAGCTCGTAGTGTTTTTGTTCCTTACGCTGATGACAAATGAATTCTTTAACCTACTGATGATCTGTTATGACCTTTATGTGTGGTCATTGAAGGGCCACGAAGGTTTTGAAAGAAACAAGTAGATTTATTTCTCGTGGGAACGAGATTGCACCTATTGTTGTCGAGTGTAGTCAGAAGTTATGAATCTTATGATAGTTTTCAGATCACCCTGCAATTTTTATCGATTAATTTTCTTCGCAGACGTCGACGATCCACTCCAATTCAATGATCTGGATCAGGTAGATAAGAAACCGTACGAAACGGAGCAGATTTCGGCGAAGGTGATGCAGAGTAAATATAGCGTCTACATCCAGAACTACCTTGCATCGAATGAAGTAAAGGTAAGTAAGTTGGACAAAACAACAAAAATTGTTCGCTATTTTTTTAAGAGATGTCGCCACCATTGATTCGGCAATGTAGAAATTCGCATTTTTTGAACATCAGGTACAATTCTGTTTGTGACTATGCGCTAAAGAATGGAAAGACTTTTATCGACACTATTGGTCAGATCAAAGTAACAACGTTTTCGTGTCGGTTACATTTAATCACTATGGATAATTAATTAAAATTGATCTATTCAAAGTATTTACAATTTGATTCTATACATTTTGCAGTTTTGCACATCTCAGTCTACTAGTAAAAGATAACCTTAAACTCGAGATTTTCAAGAAATTGCAAATCTATAACGCTGTTATTTTGGCGGAACGTAACTTGTGTAGTTTTGAGGTTAATTGAGAATAAAATGACTTATGGTCCAATTCATAACATTCCATGTGGTTAACGACAACTGTTATAAGAACAGGGAAGAAGTTACTGAAACACCTGGTAGACAATGATGCTTTGGAAATGTGGGACAGCAATTGTTTGGACCATTTATATATGAGGAGAATTCAAACTCCTATTGCTATATGGTTTAAACCGATTTTGTCGAACCGTATCTGAGAAATCTATTAGCATTAGTAGACTAGCGACAAGTGGTTTCAACAGGACGGCGCATATGCTCATAATGCAAGCAATTTTATCCATAAATTGAAGAACATTATTGACAATTATATAGGTATAAGAGGTCGCGTTTTATGTCCTGTAAGATCCCCTGATCTTGACCTTTTGGACTTTTTCATATTGGTATCAGGAAAAGATTAGTAGGGAGGATTTGTTACTGAGATTTGACAAATTTGAACGATTTAACTTGAATGCTGTAAATTCTGTCATAAGAAAACGTTGAATCGTTTTATTTTCCATTTTTTCTATGAATTACAATCGTTACTTGGTTGCTGTTAAAAGTTTCACCGTAATTTGGGACACCCGTACATCGCGTAACTCGATTTTCTGAGCGGACTGTGTTGTGTGCAGCTGTAATTCGCGTGTCCCCAACCGATTGCGAGGTTTTCCGAACTTTGAACTCCAACCCGACGCTCGTCGTACGTCGGCAACCGACGGGCTCGGTAAACGAAAACAATATCCCACGGAGCTAACGTTAGGAACGCGCTGAAAACTGGATAATTGTCGTAATTGAGCTCGTCGAAAAAACTAACAATTGTTCGGTAATAATCGAAGCTGGCCGCGCCGAACGATCGAACGTCGTCTTCGGGCCTCCCTTTCAACCTTTCCAAGCAATCCCGTGATGACACATACATCGTAGTCGGCGCGCTCGTACCGTTGAACCTTCGTTCTGTTTTTCCGTATCGTCCTCCGACGCGGATCTAGTTAGCGGCGAACGTTGGACTCGCGCGCGCGTAGCAATCTTACGCCGACGGTCTCGGTGACGGGAAACGGGCAATTGTCGCTCTAACCGCGACACGCGGTGACGGTCGTGTGTCGGTCATGTCGATCGTCGTCTGTTTTCGAACGATTCTCGTTTCCGCGGTCCTGTTGGTCGTGTTTTTCGCGAAAACCGCCCTCGAGCGCGTGACGTTACGCGTCGCGTCGCTTCTGACGTTTGTCGCGATGCTGTTCTGGTTCGTCGAACGCAGGGGGGAGGGCGGCGATTCGAATTTGCTGTCACGTGATCGGGTGCGACTCGATTTTGGATTGGAAAACAACGTCGTTAAGGTGAGAATCAACGATG
This sequence comes from Cryptolaemus montrouzieri, assembly GCA_013387265.2. Taxonomy (NCBI): domain Eukaryota; kingdom Metazoa; phylum Arthropoda; class Insecta; order Coleoptera; family Coccinellidae; genus Cryptolaemus; species Cryptolaemus montrouzieri. The sequence continues at coordinate 12,378,376 of JABFTP020000042.1, forward strand.
ACAGTGTTTTAAGTCTGGAGAGTGAGATGGTTATCTGTTTTTGGTTCGTTATTCAAAGTTTGGGGACGGTTCCTTTCGACGATTTATGAAACGATAGTAAGATCAGGCATTTATCGAAAACTTCAAAGGAAAAGAGAGCTAGTTTGAAAATCGGTGCGTTTGATTTTATCGAATTTTCGATACTTTCATTGAATATCGATTGTTACAATTGATTTTTGAACGTACAGAACTGACAGAAACTGTACCAAGATCGAACCCTGGGAAACTCCATTTCAGACTGGTACTGCTGTTGATAAGGAAAGCTCTCTTTGTTGAAAAGGAACTATTGAAAATCGCCTCTTTTCAAGTCGGCTTTTGTCACAGTTTAAGGGTAAATTTTCTCCGGAATGCAAATCAAGTCACCTTTGAGGGTTGCGGGTTTCGTCTGGGTTGTCGTTGTAAAACTCCTTGTTGACTACATTTAGATGCTCTATTAAACAGAGGGAACTTTGATGCCTGTTCTATTGAGGTGTATACATGAACGGACTAAAATATGCGCTAAAATCGACCCTTCGCGCCTTACTACTACTAGTGTACATAGAGAAGATTCTATTGGTTGAAAAGGAACGTATATTACTGCAGTATGCGGCTTTTCCAAGTATCGATTCATGGGGTGCTTGTTACAACTCCGAGATGGAGTTCAAGTCACTTTGAAGGTAGTCTGCGGGTAGCTTCTGGTCGTCGTTGTGAATGCTTTGTTGCAGGTCGCTACTGACTTGAACAAATGACGCTAAAACTGACCGTTAAGGAACAAGGGGCCAAAAACGACTCTTGGGGAACTCCATTTGATACTGGTTTCAAACCTAATAGAAGAAAAGCAATGTGTGAATTGTGTTCAAATGCGCCAATAATAGATGTAGTGATATTGAATGGTGCATATGAATAATCGAATTCCTGAATTAATAACGTTGACTTCCTTGATTGTCAATGAGCCCCTATACGATCATAATCATCATCATTAGCCTATAAGTTTGTCCACTGCTGGACGTAGGCCTCCCGTGAATGCTTCCAAAACTGTCTATCATATGCGCTCTGAATCCAATTAGTATGGATTCGTCGCAGGGCGTCAGCCCATCTGGTTGGTGGTCTGCCCCTGTTTCTCAACGCTTCCTGTCTAGGCCTCCACTCTATGAGCCGTTTTGTCCTTCTATTATCGCCCATTCTGGCATCTATCACTCCAGGTCATCTGCGGATTTCTATATTGGAAATTCTATCCCTAAACGAAAAACCTAGCATCGATCTTTCCATTGCTCGCTGTGTAGTTCTTATTTTATTCACAGATTTCTTGGTCAAAGTTGATGTCTCTGCACTATATGTGAGAACGGGGAGAACACATTGGTTGTAAGCCTTACTCTTCAGGCGTATTGGAAGGTGAGATTTGAAAATATGTCTTAGGTTTCCGAAGGCTGCCCGTGTCAACCCCATTCCCCTATGAAGTTCACATGTCAGATTATCTTTACCTAACCGTATTTCATGACTTAAGTGTTTATAAGATGTCATTTCTATTGGGATGCCATTAATATTCATATTTTCGCTTAGAACAAGATTTGTTATCAGTTGAGTTTTCGAAACATTTATCTTTAGCCCTACTTGTTGGGAAGCCTCCTTTAGTCTTTCGAGAATTTTCTTAGCCTTTTAATGCAATCTTCAAATGAAACCACATCGTCTGCAAACCTGAGAAGAGTCAGCATCTCGCCGTTAATATTTATACCAGTCTTCCCAATCAATCTGTTTGGAAGCATATTAAAGAAGCGATATCTAGTGAAATTTGAAGACAAGTTGCGGCATTTTCACATTGGATAACTACATCACATTGGAAGGGATATTTTGGCTTTGAAATCTTATTTGAACTGAACCAAGAGTTGATCTACATTGGTTCAATTATTGTCCAGTAGATTTTGCTCTCTTACAAAATCGAGAAAATCTTTGGAGGTTTGAATCCGTTCGGCTGTGGTACTCCGCCTACCGAAGGGTGCATTTTTTATGAGCAATTGCCATGCAACTTCATAGAATGTGTTTAGCGGTTTAGCCGCAGCATTGCATATTCTACATGTTCAGGTTTCCGACTTGCCCATTTTACTGAGATGGTAAAAGGTCTTCCATCGGCAGGTTTCATTTCTAATTCCTAATACAGAAAATTTTATTTTAATGCAAAGTACAAACTCTGAGATTAATAACGAAACAGGATATCTGGCAAATATCCACATCTGGCTTATTTACAAATGATCATTCTTCGTAGGAAATTTGTCATTACATTTTCGCACCACTGCGGTGTGCCTCAATCGTTGCTGGAGCAATGGCGTAGACCTTATCTTTGACCTATCCCCGAAGAAAAAAGTCTAACGCTGTTAAATCACATGATCTAGGGGGCCAGTTCACGTTTCCATTGTGAGAAATCACACGTTCATGAAATTGTTGTTGCAATACAGCCATTGTTTTACCAGCTCTGTGGCACGTAGCGCCATCCTGTTGAAAATAAACACCCTGCAAGCCAAGAGCATCCACTTCGGGTCGAAAAGTCAGTCAACATCGCTCTGTAACGGTTTCCATTCACTGCAACGGTTGCGGCACCGTCATTTTCGAAAAAATGTGGCCCGATGACACCTTCCGACCAATAACCAAACAGCCACTCGTTTTGGATGAAGAGGCTGTTCGAGTATTTCTTGTGGGTTTTCGGATCCCCAAATGCGCCATACAATGTGTGGATTAATTTAACTACAGATGGCCGAGTAGGTGCTTGATGATGACCAAAAGCAGTACGAACTTTTCGAACTGTGTTCGCGAAATTTTCACCGATTTTGTAGTGAATTTTCACGATTTCGTTGCGTTGTGCGACAGTAAATCTTTCCATGATTGAAATTCTCCCAGTTTTCACTAATCAAATCACCATGCAATGACAGTTCTATGTTGGTGGCAAATTTGAAATGAAACCTGCCGATGGAAGACCCATTATATCAGTGGAGTGTCCTGTTAGGGATTAGTAAATAGTATGAAATGAGTTTGCAACCCTAAAGACTAGGTTCTATTTTATTAATCCCAATATTTCGTTTTTAGGGCTTGTAAATGCCTGCTTACGCTCGGCTTAATTGCTGACGTTGTAGTTATACGTTTCAGGTATTTATTGTGTTTAAACTTACTTCTATGAAATCGTGCGATTCTCGTGATGAAGGGACATCTTTTGCGAGCGAAACTTTAATTTTTCGTTTTATTTCTCAATTTAGGCTTTATATATCAAGCAAATGAAAACGTGTTATCTCTACGTATATTTGGGCCGTTTTGCTTGGCGTTACAGCGATAATCGTGACTAATAACATTATTGTTCAGAATGTTTGTTTCTATATTCAATCAAATCGATTGAATGTGGGTACCTTATTTCTTTATTGAAGTTGGCCTTGAGTTAACTATCAGTTTTACAGATAGACGAAATGAGATACGTACGTCCAAATACCTTTATCGTCGCAATAAGTGTATATTACGTCAGTTTCTGTGTTAACGTTTTTACGAACACTGAAAATTTTCATTGGGGTTTTTACGAAACTAAAATAATGTACGAGGATTTCGATCAATGCCGTTTCGAAATCGAGCTTGACAAATTGGTCTATTAAGAAATGAAGTTTACTGTACGGGGTGCGATCAGGAAATATTCAGCTTCGTTCTTTAAAAATACAGTAGACTTGCGATAACTTGAAAAATTTGGGACTGTTCACACCTTCATTATGTTCACACTAATGAATGTATGAATAAAAAAACACATATACATATTCTTCAATTTTTATTAGGGATGTACATATTATATATTTATACATTTTGAAATCATAGTTTATATACATACATATGTAGTAGGGTGGTTAGATTACTTTTGTAGTTCTATGAAAAATGTACTTATTTTAGTTTGAAGTTTTTTTTTGGTTCAAATTTACAATGACTGCTCTTTCCTGAATTCGTTTTAAAGGCATTACGTCACTAACATCAACATTCTCTTGTTCTACCCATCGTGAAACAATTTTAATAGCTGCAATAGCTTCCGAGTGGGACATTTTTGTTGTGATATAATCAAATCTTCTCAGTTGCTATCCTCAGAAATATCACTCCCTCATCTATTCCCAGATCACTTTCAATATTTAAAATGTCTTCATCCCATATTTCAACACGTCCTTAGAAGTTTCACTTCGAAAATAGACGACTATCGAAATAAATGTTTATTGACATTCAAAATTCACATTTTGGGAATTCACTTTTTCTTAATAATACTGAATGCATGTAAATCCCTTCGAGGCACTCATTTAATTGGACAGTAAAATTATTAATTAGGCAAAGCTGCCAGACTCTTGTTTTATTTCAGATGTTCCAGGCAAGTAGTTTATTGGTGCAGGGCTTATAACTTCATATAAAAACTCCAGACTGATTTATGACTTCTACTGCCACTTTATTAGATTCAGTATTTAAGATGCCTCTTAATAATACTGAAATTTGTGATAACCAAATCGAATATGTGAGGCCAGTCAATATGGATTTATATGGCTTAACTGGCCACATTCTTGTAAGTTGCAAATTGAAAATCGAGTTAAATAAACAGACCACAAAAATTATCACATATAAGGATTTCTCGAATTTCATTCGTGTTGACTGGGATTTCATTTACCAACTGGATAACATAGATCAAAAGGTGGATTATATCAATGATGCAATTCTTGCCTCTTCGATTTATATGCACCAACCAAGACATCTACTATTACTAAGCATAAACATCCATCTATCACATGTGCTACATTGATAATCCTCAAAAACAAGGCCTATTATAGGTTCAAGAAAACTAAGTTAGATGCACACTTTCAATATTGAAGGGAACTGAGGAATTATGTTGTGGGTGCAATACGTAGAGAAAAGAAAGCTTATTTGAATTTTCATGTCAATAATAATAGGAAGGATTCTAAAAAGTTGTGGTCAGCCCTGGATAAGTTGAACATTCACAGGAAAGCCCTTTAAAAAATCTACCATAGAGTATATCGGTAGAAGCACTAAATAACCACTACATCAATTCGGTTCCGAACACAGACATTGATTTGGGGTTGTTGGATCAATATCAAGGTAATCTGAAGCCTGGTAAAGAAGAATTGTGTGAGTTTTCGAGGTAGGCGAGACAGAAGTATTGAAAGTATTTGGCAGTGAAAGCTTATCATGCCTCACTGTCTAGGACTCACAATTAACTGCTCACTAACAAGTGGAGTAGTACCAAAGGCCTGGAGGATAGCACTTGTAACTCCTGTACCAAAGACTTCACATTCCACTTCTCCGTCGGACTTCAGACCTATCAGTATTTTACCAGTCGCTTCAAAAATATAAGAAAAATTCGTTCATAAGCAGATTCTTCAGCATGTCAATAACCATATACTTAATACTGCCCTTCTCAAAATAACTAATGACTTTACAAAAGCAATCGATAATATGGAAGTCATACTTTTAATTTTGTTAGACTATGGCAAAGCATTTGACATTATGAGTCATGTTCTAACGGTAGCAAAGCTTCATTACCTTGGGTTTCATGAAACAGTTGTCACCTGGTTTCATAATTATCTTACTGATAGAGTCCAGTTTGTTATGGCAGATGAAAGAAAATCATCTGAATGCAATATACATAAAGGCGTACCACAAGGGAGTATACTGGGGCCTCTCCTTCTTGTGATATTTACATCTGATATGTGTAGTATGGTCAAATTTTCAACAGTACATCAGTATGCAGATAACACACAGTTATATAGATCTTCTTCTCCGCTTGAAATTTATTTATTTATTATACTTTAATACATCATAATTGACATTATATGTGTATAAAGTTGAACGGAAAATCCCCAATCCATCCTAATGTCCAATAAAAAATACATAACAATAATTTCAAATATTGAACAAAACATTACATAAAACAGCATGAGAAATTTTCAATGACAATCCATAAGACGCGAAATGAAAACAAGCAATCAACAACGAAAACATGAATGCAACCGCTACAAAAGGAGTTCCATCGCCTTTTCAATGAACGCAGCGAAACGGCAAAGAGATCAACCTGAGTGTGTATTTTGTTCGCAATAGCAACCGAGCGATCTGTGAAGAAGTTCCTTGAGTAATTCGTTCGGCAAATTCTTTCCCTAAGCAATGGTGTAAACCAACTTATTCCAATTGGAACATTGAAATTGAATAATGTTAATAGTTCAGGACAATCTATTTGACCATTAAGAATTTTATATAAGAGACACATCAGAAATGCTTCTTCTACATTTTAGTGATTTCTAGTTATATCTTTCACTCATCATCAGACATCTTCGCTGCACCCTTTCCAGGCAATCTATGGAAACTGTAGTATGTGGGGACCAAACCATTCAACCATATTCCACCACCGAACGTACCAAGGAACAGTATAGCAGCTTCAGAACATCGGGAGAGAAATCGTCAGAGTTACGCAGCATAAAACCGAGTATTTGAAATACCTTCTTCGTAACATTTGATATGCGTTCGTTAAAATTCAGAGATTCATCGAGTGTGACAGTGCAATAAGTTTATTGAATAAGGACCTTGACATTAGGGCAGATTGTTCTACAAAAAATGTCTTGTTGCTGAACTCTGCAAAGACTGTAGCAATATGCATTGGATCTAAACACGCTCGTACCAAAGCATTAGAGGCTATGAATAATGTTATATTTATAAATGAATCTGTGATATCTTTAGTGGATAATATAAAAAACCTAGGTGTAATTTATGACTGTGATATGAATTTCCAGGTGTATGTAAAAAATCTACTGAAAAATGCTTACCTTAAACTCACACTCATCTATGGCGTTAAATATTACCTGTGCAGTGAGGTGAAGTGGAAACTGGCTTCTAGTCTGATCCTCGAAAATTTCAATTATTGTTGTGGTGTCTATTTTTTCTTTTTAACAAATGAAGTACAGTACTCTATACAGAAATTGCAAAATTGCTGCCTGCCGGTATTGTACACAATCTTTCAAAGTGTAAACTTCAGTTCACCTACCTTTTTGGTGTGTTCATTTATAATGTTCTTAAATTCATGTGTCCAAAATATCTAAAGAATGTTTAAATGGGCAACAATTGATGATGGACTTTTGAGAGAGAAAAGTGTAATTGATTTTAATATCTGATCATAACTTTTATAAGTTGATTTTAATGTATTTTTATACTGGAGTGGGAGAACAGCTTAAGCTGAATATCTGCCTTCTTGCACATGTTTTATGTTTTTATGTATTTATGTTGCTGAGTATTAATGTCCAACAACACCAAAGATATGTATATGTATATGTATATTTTGTTACAATGTGTGCATTAAATGAGTATTCTATTCTATTCTATTCTAAATAGAGTAACATAACATAACAGTAAGTTAATAGTATGGGACGAATACACGATTGCGTATAAACGTGGTCTCTAAGGTCTTAATACAACTTTGAAGGATATCAGAGCCAATAATAACGTGATGGGTGGCATTACAATCCTGTAAGCTGGAGACTTTCAGTAGACTTTACCGGAAGCAAACGAAGCAGATGATGTAAAGTCCTGTTCAAACTCGTCATACTTGTGGAGTCACATACAGAAGCTCGTTTAAAAACACACGAGGGACTATTTGAGAGGTGAACAGTCTACTTGAAAGTTTTCTGAAATGTTGCTTCAGATAGGAAACGGCGATTACTCTACAATTGATGGTAAAATTACTATTCGGCAAAGTTTGGTTACAGTAGTGACATCACTCACTAACACAGTATGTCGCCAAAATCTTGACAATTGAATGGTTTTGTGAGCATGCTATTTCGACTCCCAAAAATTAAAAGGCATCCACAATGAATGACCTTTTACTCAAGTCATTTGAAGCAGTTGAAGTACAATATGACAGTGAATTCTCTACTATAAACTGATGATGCAGTAAACTGTCCCGTGGAGCTTATTCATACTCTAAACCCTGCAGGTCTTCTACCACATACACACAACCAAATTTATATGGAATCACTCGTTATTTCACATTATTGATTGTTTTTAACCATGGATCTTTGACTACTTGTGAAGAATGAAGTTTTTGTTGTAAAAAAACTAGATAGTATGATAAGAAATGTTGAATTATCTCCACATGTTTGGGATATTGTACTCAGTCGTCACTGATATCGGGTGATTCTATATAAATTTGGTTGTGTGTGTAAGTTATATTATTTACCCATCTTACTCAAATGAGTACACTCGAAAATTTACAATTTTTTTCTGTATAAAGTTCATCGAATATTACAATTACGATATAAATGGTTTTAGTACAAACCTGGCACGCTAAATAACAAAATAGTAGTATCTTCGGAAGACTTACCACCTAAGAGAAATCTTGGGCACTGTGTACTCAGTCTGCATTACAGATTGCTCCCAATGTATCAGATCGAAATATTATTCTGACAGATGGCGTTAGGGTGCGACATTTTGCAATATACTCGAATGGGTACAGTGGGGGTAATGGGTTAACTTATTTTACCTAGTAAACTTGACTGCGAATAATACAGTTATGTTGGTTGGTGGAAGAAATTACTGTGCAATCGGATATTTGAACGCTAATCCTATTTCTAATTATCCCATACAGTTATCATTTATAGAAGTCAATTAAAAATTTGAAAAAATACCCTTGGATATAATAAATCTTGATAAGTCCGATGTTCAATAATTAATAGGTCGTTATGCGATAATTAACATGAACGTTTTTTGAATTGCGGTTACATCGACAAAACATAATTATAAAATCGGTAAATTGGTTTTGCATCGTGGCGATGTCGTAAACTTTGCGGAAATTCAATTTAGAAAAAATAGAAAATCGTTGTTAACGTCCATTATGAAACATAGAAAGTACCGTTTTTTTGTGGCACGTGGTTGATTAATGCAAGCATCAGTGTAGTGATGCACACAAGTTTTTCTTTTAGTTTTCCTAGTTCATCTTGAACGAATTTTTTAAGATTCTCTTAGACGTCATTGGATTTTTGTATACGTTGCGTTTATCAAATTATGCTTAAAGATGTACTGCAGTTATTTACCTTCCGTTCTATTTTTTTTGCAGAAAATTGATGAAAATGGCAACGCCGTACACCAAAATACCGCTTCAAAGGGCAAGAAAAAGAAGGTACAAGCGGATAAGAATGTAGTATCCTGTGTTGCCGCGGAGAAGGTAAGGAAACAGTTGAAACGAACTGTGATGACAGCTGACAAATGTGTGACATGTCAGTTGGTACAAGTGTCAAATGGGGTGTTCAGTTGAAATGATACACTGCGCCAAGAAATTGACGCACAAAATTGAAAATTCAAATTAAGAAGAACTTTTGATAAGTTGAATTATTTTTCCAATAATCCACCAGCACTAAGGAGTGCTTGAGACTAATTAAAAAGAAAATGGTACTCATAGAAATCGAAATAAAACTAACAACCAAAATGTAAAAGTTTTGGAAACCCCTGCTGAGAATTACTGCAGACATCTAGGATTCATACTCGAAATCAATGAACTTATAGCATTCTGAACCAGTTCGTTCCAGATTTCGATCAGTCTGTTCCGAACTCCATTAACGGTGGTTTTGCCAGCTTCTTAATCTTCTATTGACAATGACCCAGACATGTTCGATAGGATTGAGGTCTATACTTCGCGCAAGCCGCTAGTTAGGTAAAAAGTAACACTGGGCATATCTCTCATTCCGATCTCTGTACACTAGAGAAGGTCAATCGCAATAAAAATCTCAACTCATCTGTATACAAAATCCTGTCCCAGTCAGCTTCTAACCAATTGACATGGGTCTTGGCAAAATTCAATAAGGCTCTTCTATGTGCTTCGGTTAGAGCTGAGACACGAGTTCTGTCGAAGCTGCATTCAAAGGTTAACGATCATAGATCGCCTTTGTTGCACGAGGTCTTCCTTACCCAGGTCTCTTTTCATGACTACCACTCTTCCTGTACCTGCCGATCATTCTGGAAACAGTTGGATGGGACACTCCCAAAATTTGACCAATTCTTGTACAAGTCCAACCTAGGTCATCTAATACCACTGCTTCAGCACATTCTGCCGCGGTCAGATTTCGTGATTTGCGCTGCATTATTACCAAAAATCAAAATTTTCAAAAATAACAATCGTTACTCGCAAAAATTAATAAAGAACTGCTGTTATCAATATGTTGGGTTTCTTGCAAAATCTCAATTCATTTTATATGAGAGAATTTTGTTGGATAGTAGTAGTAGTAGCTTTATTAATAGATCTCATAGTTGCTAGAAGCATGGGTCATGTCATTTACATTACAGTTACAATTCAAAATAAGTTACAAATAATACATTAAACTCTTCTATAATAATAAGCTTTGTTGATTAAAAAGTATTTCAATTTGTATAGTATTTTCTTATTACATTGCAATTTAAAATTCCTAGGAGTTTGTTCCAGACTGTTACTAACGTAGAAGATATAATTTTTGAAAATAAGAGTAGGCTGTTCTATCAGTAACTAAGTTGTTTCTGAACCTCGTTTCATAAGCTCGACCATGTTCATTAAACAGAGTATAGTTATTTGCAACAAATACGACAGACTCATAAATAAAAATGCCAGATAAAGTCATGATCTTTTTTTTCTCTGAAAATGGATCTTCAGCTCTCTACTGTTAAGTACAATTATCAGACATCTCTTTTGAAGCCTACAGATCCGGTCAACATCCAGAATATTATCCCGTATCTTACTCTCGACTGTGCATGATAAGCTAACAATGCCGCGTTCACCCCAGCATGAGCTGTTAGCATAAGAAGGGCATAGCAGTAACGAGAGATTCGGCTAGAAAGAAAATTTATGTGATCCTTTGTTAATGTACTGTCAATGCGGATCCCAAGAAATGACACCCCATTTATTGAATCGATTCTGTCCTCTTCATGGTCTACTATTATTTTGAGATTCCTTCTCATGCCAAAAGTTAACAATTTGGATTTTTCTACATTCAGTAATAGGTTGTTCTCTGTAAGCCATTTTTGTAGATTCATAAATTCGGTTTCAAGATATTCTTTGCAAAAATGTTCATCCTTAGCTGTGGAGATGATAGCAGTGTCGTCAGCAAACTGTATAATCTCACTTCTCGTTCCATTTCTCAGATCGTTAGTGTAAATGATGTATAACAGAGGACCCAATATAGACCCTTGCAGGACACCCTTTTGCACGTGCTCCGCTCCAGAAACTATTCTATCGCCATTCCTTGTCTCCACTGCTTGTTGGGATCTATTGCTCAGGTATGATCACATCAGTTTTAAAGGAACGTCCTTGACTCTACAGATGTCCAGCTTGCATAGCAGAGTTTTATGGCAGACACTATCTAATGCCTTGGCAAGGTCCAGGAAAAGCGCTGCTGTGACCTTGTCACTATTTAAGGAGTCATGGATTCTCCTCAAAGCATGATAAATTGTTGTTGTAGTGGAATACCCTTCTTAAACCCATGTTGCGGACTGGACAGTATGTTGTGGACGTCCAAAAGTTATAGTAATTGATCCAAAAATGGATCTCTTAAACATCTTATTTATATCAGAAAGGAGGGCAGTAATTTTTGAAACTGTCTGTTGTGCCCTTTTGGTGTATTGGCCTAACCCAGGCTCTTTTTAGTATGTCTGGGTGAACTCCAGTGAGAAAATATTGATTTATGATGTGTATAAGAGGAGTGGCAATCAATTCAGCAACTGCCTTCAGTTCACAACCCGCGGATTTCTTATTATCTAGTTCGGCAATATAATCAACAACATCCCGTCAATCGATGAGTAATGTTTATCCCCCACTTACATTGCGTCCATTATGTATGAAAATTATTGTTCATTTTATTAAGCAGCTCCTGTTCACTATCATAATTGAAGTTGAAGAAAATTTCATCATTTGACCTCTTTTGGTTGAACTCATTTTTAATCAATGTCCATGTGGCCTTAGTTTTGATTTTGGCATTTTCTATGTATGATGGGTTATAACTTATTTTGGCCTGTTAACCACCTTCTTCAGAATGTTCTCGTATCTCTTATAGAAATCAACCGTTACCTGGCCCCGACACATCTTACCGCATAAAAAGCGCTTTCTCACTAGATATTTTGATCCCTTTAGTTATCCATGAATTTGATGCTTTCTTGGTAATTTTATTAACTGGAAACATAATATTGATATAGTATCTCATCACTGAATCAAACATTTCATATGCGCTATTAACATCATTTTTCCTCAAGATAGCATCCCACCCAAGGTTCTTCATGATCAAGGAAAACTAGTCAATTTTTGTTTTTGAGAAATTCTTTTCTTTTCTATGATACATTCATTTGATATAGAAGTTTTAATGGAAACCGACTGTGCTAAGTGATTTGGCAGGCCTGATTTAATGACTGTACCTTCATCAAAGCATTGGGTGTTTATGAAAATATTATCGAGCAATTAGTTTGCAGACCCTGAGATTCTGGTTGGACAGTCAGTGAAAAATGCGCTTTCCCTACTCTAACAAAAGATTTAAGTTGAAGTATCCACAGATCATATCATAATCCAAGTATTTGGTAGTCGTCCCCCTTCAGCACTTCTTCAAGTCTGTTAATAAAGATTCTAAAGTCACCAAGGCATGTTCTGTATACTGTTAAGGCCATTTTTCTCAGTTTGCTCACTACACAAGAGATTTCAATCTCTTTCTCAATAGACGTTTCTACTATTTCTTTGGCATCTTGAAAATCAGTTATATGTCCGGATATATCCAAAGAAAATCATATGTTAATGATTAGTTGCATACCAAAAATGTAATTAGAACTATTGAAATTGAGCGTTAATTTCTTGGCGTAGTCTATTTATACAAGGTGATTCTTTTAAGTGGACCATTAGAATATTTTTGTCTTATTAATAACTCACGCAATTTTCAGGCTATTTGCCTCAAATCTGACAGGCAGTGACTCTTTTAGTCCCACGCGATTAGGTAGCTGACTTTATTGTGAAATTCTTTTGGGATGGTATTTTTCTTGGGTCATCTACCCTTTTATCCCCCCCGTAAACTTTTTGCAGTACGACACTGAATGTCGTCATAACATTTGCTACTGAATCTGTTTTACAAACTTTTATGTCTCTTTTTGATCGAAACTGTGCATGTTTTAATTAAAAAAGTGATAGAAAATGTTTCTACTTTACTAAATTACTACTAAAATTTCAACTTCATGTGAGAAAAGAGATGACCGAAAAATTACCATACTCTATAGTCTATTTGGTAAAGACGAAGTAATAAAATCTCATCAAGTATGCAAATTCCTTAGAAATGTGGCACGTGGGCAAATTCAAAAATAAATGTAGTTTATATGATTTTATCTTGAAACAGGCACCAATTTATTGCAGTATCCTTAATAAAAACCCCTCGTACAAATCTCCTGGAAGAACCCAACTACCTGTTACGATTTTCTCTGGTTTTGTAGCTTGCGAATATTGCTGCCCTCATTTTAAATAAAATGTTTACTTTAAACGTCTAAAATTTGTAGTCAGTAACGTAGACGAATATGTGTTTTAGGGTTCTCTTCGAAAATAAAATTGAATCGATTGAACACTAATGTATTTAAAACGATAATACTTTGATGTGAATACCTAGATAGTTGCATTTACCAAAAATAATTATTTCATGCATACTCAACTTACGTTTAAATTCTATAGGTTAAAATAAAAAAATTAAATAGTGTGTATGATATTTCAGATAACTGAATAATTTCAGTATATTATTGAAATGATCATTTATTTTATATAATAATAATAATAATAATAGCATTTTATTGGCATCTTGTACAGAAATAATAATTATAACTATCAATTACATTAAAGGTCTTAAACTTATTATGAGTGAGTGTTACTGTACATTGAAAGATACCAAAAGATAGGATACAGCATAGCAGATCAATCCAACCTGAATAAAATAGAAACAAATACTAGGCAAGTGCACCCACAATTGTACGGAAACGTTATGTAACAGATATTTATCACTAATCTTACCAACTATTCATCTTGAAAATAAGAATTAAACACTAAAATAAATCAAAATTAATTCATGCACTCCATATATAAAAGATCTTTTCTTCTTGATGAAAAAAAATTAAGAAACAAGGAAATACTACACCTCATTTAACTGACTCCCAAAAAGCCAATGCCTCACCCTCCTCTTGAATGCATCCAAACTCAAACCTAAAAGACTACTCGGTATTTTATTGATTTCATCTACAGTTATATAAGAAAAACAACGCTGAAACATGGAAGCACGATAACGCGGTATGGCAAGTTTACGTCTGAACCTGACGTTGATGCTATGAACATCTGTTCTACATTTGATTCGTCGGTGCAGATAGGAGGGTTTCTTCTCATTCAAAATCATGTAAAACAGACTCAGCACATGCAGCCTTCTTCGATTCGCCATGTTCAACCAACCCAATTGCTGCAGCCTGCAGGACGTGCGATCTGTGCGTCTAAGGTTGAAAACAATTCGAACACACCAGTTTTGAATTTTCTGAACTCGGGCCACATTCTGTTTTGTCAGACATGGGCCATATACGGTATCGCAATAATTGAGGTGAGACAACACCAGCGCTTCACAAAGCATTTTTCTTTGTCGAATATCCAGAAATTCTTTGTAACCATAAATCAATTTGATATTCACGAAAGCTCTTTTAAGTAGCAAGTTTATGTGAGAATCAAACCTCAAATCGCTATCCATAATCAAACCCAAATTACGACACTCGCTAGTCAGAGGAAGAACTGCGCCATTCACAGATATCTTAATTAGATCTTTATATGCCTCTCTCATGACCTTCCTTCCAAATAGCATAACTACAGTTTTTGAAGGGTTAATGCTTAGACACATACTCTCAGACAACTTCAAGATGTTATCCAAATCTATATTAATTTTTTCTAGAGCTTCATCAAGTGAGTCGCGCGAAAACTGTAAATAGAGCTGTGAGTCGTCAGCATATAAATGAGCCGAGCAGAAAATTAAATATTATAGTAGTTTTAACCTAACCTAACAGAATGTTGAACAATGTATATAATTTCATGACTTTATAAAACGTCTAGTTAATTCAATCTCTTTCCACACTTCAAAATTATAAAAATCAAAAAAATGCTTCTCAAAATTCTTTTATATATTTTAAGCTGCCATATTTTTATGAAATATTTACAGTTCATCTTCTGATGTGTCTTCATCACCTAAATTCATTATAACACGATCTATCATCACATCCATAATATGATCCAGTTTCCACATTTTATTTTCTTTGATGAAGTGGTCTATACCATTTTTGCCAGTTTAAGGATGTAAAACTTTTTATTGCACTGTTGAAATGAAGTTCGACATCTTTTCTCTTAAATCTTGTGTTCTTTCTAGCCACTTTACCCTTAACCTGTGCCCATATTAACTCTCGGATTCAATTCGCAGTGGTACGGTGGAAGGCGGAGTATACTAACTACTACTAACCGATTTTTTGCCATTTCGTCAATCTCATATTTTTCTTATTATTTTTCAAAGAAATTCACAATTGGTAATAGTTCTTTTTTTACCATATCTTCAAAATTAATATTTTTATCCTTCAGCCATCTGATGATGTCTGTTTCACGCCATGAAGATGTTGGCGTTAATTCAATGTGTCGCGAATAGTAGCTTGCTTTATCCATTACTATAACAGATCCTAGTGGAATCAAATCTAACAACTGTTCAGAACATTCTTCGAAAACAACCCTTATTTAGGCACGCCTATGACCATACTGTCAGCTAAAGTGATATTACTCTACGGCTTTACCAAATCGACTATAGTTTTTCACACCAATGTTCAAACCGAAACTTATATGACCAAAAGAGTCACCTACGTTTCAAAAATTTGAGACCAAAATCAAATTAAAAATTGCAAAAGTTGATAACGACACTGTATCATCCCGAAATAATGTGTTGAAGTCCTATAAAGAAGTGCACTTCCCTGTATAGACGAGCAAATACCAAGTTGAATTGAAACGTCCGCAAATTCAATAACCAGAAACGAAACTATAAATTTTTATGACCTAAGGAGCTTTGCTGCTTTGTGTATTTTCCAAATTTCGAAGAATTTGAGTAGATAGATCTTCACTTGCCGTAAGCCTGTGTATAATAATGTACCTAAAAGGGTTTTATCGCTATTTTCATACCTGCAAATACCCGTTTTCTGTCCCGAAAGCTGTCCAAGCCGAAGTGCCCTTTGTGATAACAATTTCGTCGAATTTGCATTTAGTTTTACTCAGTTTAGCGTACAGTACAGATCAGTGACGGTTTTGTATTTCGAGTTTCTATCTTGTGATTTTTCGGTAAGAAATTGTTATTTTTATTTGATTTCGCTTTAATACAAAACGAAAAGATCACAATTTTTGTAACCTTAATTAATTTGAACTTCAGTACATGGATTTTTGTTTTCAATTTTCACTCCTCTTTGTAACTAGTAGACAAGAAAATCTAAAAGGACTCTCCTTTGTGAAGAGAAAGTATTCTATAATTATTCCTCATTTCTCTTTGCTATCAACTAAGAACTATAAATAGTTCACAAATAAAATTGAACTACATATAGTGAATATATTCCACATAAGATCTAAGCATAGATTCATTTTATTTTTAGTTCATTCTTACAATTACCAAAATTGGAGGTAATAAAAGTTGAACTACTATAGAGAATATATTGCTCAGAGGATATAACACTTGTTTATTTTATTTTCACTTCAAATTAAGAAAATTTGAAACTAATAAAATGTTCCTAAAGTTTAACTTTAATAAATTGATTCAAACATTTAAATTGAAACATCCTAGCTGTGTCTTTCAGTGTAACAGTATTTAATATCTTATTATGTGAAACGAAAGTACTTTATTTTATTTTAAAAAACTACTAATTCAATTGTACCAACTTTACTTCTATATTGACCTTTTTTCTTTTAAAATTCACAACGACGAAATTTAAAATCTATAGACAGGTCACAAATTAAATCGCACAAATTCAATTGCTATGAGAAATATATTTCTCATTTATGTTTTACTTCATATTATAATGACGATAATTGTAAGCTTTAAAGAATTCACAAATTAAACTTCCACTAATTGACACAGTGGATAAAATTGCCACATTCTCATTTCGTTTATTTAGTATAGCGGTGTGTATTTTTAATCTACTATTTTCACTTCACTTTGGAATCAGGTCGTAACGTAAATGAGTAAAAGTTCACAATTTAATTATACAAAAATTTATTTTATGATTTATAATTGTAATTTGAATTGTTTATTAAATTTTATTTTTCAACTTACTATGACGAAAATTGCAAGCTATATAAGTTCACAAATTCAATTTCATTTTATTTTCATGTAATTTTACAATTACGATAATTAAAAGCTTTGAAGGGTTCACAAATTGAATTGCACACATTTAACTTTTACTAATGAACTTGTTGCATAAATAAGTTATGCATTTTAGCTCAGTATAGTACTCCGTTCGCATTTAATTAATTTCTTTTTCACTTCACCTTGCAATCAACTTCTAGAAAACTAGAAAAAGTTTTGAATGTTCTTGCTTTTCTTTCTCTAATTTGCTATGTCGAAAATTAGAAGCAATAAGCAGTTCAGATTTTTTCTTTTCTTCATTCCTCTTGCGATCAAACCACGACGCAAGCGGAATAATATAAAAAGTTCACAAATTCAATTGCAAAAATGAACTTGTCCCCTTTAGACTTTGATATGTATACTGATTTTTCTTTACTTCACTTTGCGAATGTTTAAAGTGTAAAATGTTCACAAAGAATTTGTACAAATTTAACTTCTATAAATAAAGTTTCTTGTCATTTTCTTCACTCCAATTGCTTTTACGACGAAAATTTAACTTTCAGATTTGGAATTTTCCAAGTAGAGTTTAGAAATTCTGTTAATTTTCAACTTACGCCATTTTACAACAACAAACACTAGCGTTGAAAAGTTCATATGTTAAATTGCACAACTTTAACTTCCATAATGAACATTATCCCATTTTATGCATCATTTTTTTGAGCAAAATTAGTTCCGAAACTTTGCTTAATTTGCACGGATATTCTGAACTAGAGGTTACTTGGATTGTAGAATCGGAATTGAAACAGAGTGTTCCAACCTGGGAGAAGGCTCAATACCAAATTTTTGTCGTTGTGAAAAAACATTGATTATATGGCCTGCTTCAGGAGAACATTAGTTATTTCAGCTCCTTTTGAAATCAAATTTTCAACTACGAATTCTGGCTCATCTCGTTTTCAATTTGTGATGACGAAAACTAGGAACTATAAAAGATTCACAAATTTAATTCCTGTAATGACCATGGGAAGACAAACATGCAAGTTTTATTTATAGAGTGTAGTGTTCCATTCTGTTCCGTGAATTGCACAAAAGTTAAATGAACATGTTTTATAGTATATAGAGTTTCCTGATAAATTTTTTGTTTGTTTTATTCATGATCTGAATTCCACACAAAGCCACTCTAAACACATGTAGAAGGTGAAATTCAGATCTGTACTGTTGGTTCTTTATTCCAGTCATGTAAATTATCTTCCATGAAAGCAAATTATGATTATAATTTCGTTCATAGGTCGAAGGACATCGTAGCGATATCATAAACGACGTCAAGAAACTCCTCGAATTTATTGGCGAGAACAAACCTCAGAGCGGGGCACCGAACAAAACCAACGCTAATCGATCAAGTAAGCAGCTCCATAAGCACACATCAGAGGAGGGACCTCGAAGCGGCAAGAAACAACGGGCCCAGTCCACGAAAGGCAAGGAGAGCAGGACTGAATTGAAGAAGAGCAATTCCCTTGGCGAGATATCCACAACGAAGATGGAAAATTTCGGGTTCGACGATGACGACCGAGACGTGAACGAACAGGAAGGAGGGGAGGTTATTCTTAGGGCGAAGAAGGACGTGACACCCGAGTTGCCCAGGGAAAGGAGGTCTTGGGGCGACGTGGAAGTAAGTTTTAACGATTATTTCAGTGAAATTTGTGTCTAGATGAAGTTGGTTTGATTTGGAATCATTTGTTCAATAAAAATCAAGGTAATCTATGCGATCCAGGCTTCAGAACATATCTTCTTCATAATCAGGAAAGCTGTATAGCTCATAGAGAATGAACAAGACGAGTTGGACACTTTCCTTCTATCAGAAAATGAAGAAATTCTTTTGAAAAGCACGGATTGTTTAATTGTTGAGTAGTTTGGTGGAACGAGATGGCTGTTGCAACTGTTCAGCTATTCATGTGTATGACAATCGGAACGATGAAAGATTTCCCCTAAAGTTAGTTGTATGTTTTATTTCATTGGCAAGCCTGGACAAAGATATCAAATTATGTCCAGTTCAATATCTACAGTACGTGTTTCGCCTGGTAAATGTATTGATATTTTCCTTTTCTTCCAGCATCCGACCATGCAGAACTTCTACAAGAATCCATCCACGGAGAACATCGAAACGGCTTCGTCATCGGACTTCAGGGTGGTTACCAAAAAGAAAAAGACCAAAAAACGTAGAAATTCCGTCAGCGGAAGCCGACGCAAAACTTCCAACGTGACCTCCAACTGCGCCAACTCCTCAAAGTCGGACGGAGATCGAGCGTCTTCCCCTGTTCCGCGTAGAAAATCAGCTTGCTCCGTACCGCACAGCGAGAGGTCCAACGATAGCTCGGACGTCGACTCTGTTCACTCGTTACCGATCGACACGAGCCAACGTATGGACTCGAGTCTGAATTCGGAAGACGCGCCGATTTCTTACGCGGACATCGCGAAAAATTCCGAGCGTAAACAGCAGGAAGTTCACAAGAAGTTTTCGCCCGAATCCAAGACCGCGAATTCCAAAGAAAATTCCCCTCACGCGGTTATCGGTAGCGATTCGACTTCCCCTGACGCGGTCAGATCGAAGAGCGTCCCGCATTCCCTTCCCGCGCACGTTTCTGAGGCTGTTAGTCCGGAGGTTCCCAAGGCGATGGCGCACGCGCAGTCGCAAACCACGCCCCAGAAAGCCCCGCCTCCCGACGTTCATAACATAAGGAGCTTTCCGACGATTAATTCGGCGAATAACAAATTGGAGCGATCCGGTAAGCCTGAAAGTAAAACGAACACTTCGAGAGGTGGGAACAATAAGTTGCAACAGCATCAAGGTCGACAGCAGGCTATGGTTCAGTGTAATAACGCAGCCAACGCGAACAGGAACGTTAGAAATCAGCCGCCGCAAATGAATGTAGGACCGCATAGTGAAATACAGAATGACCTCTCGGTGAGTAGAAATTCATCTATTTTTGTGATTTTGTGATTCCAATTCTTATTTATTTCTTGCAGATTATTCAAGCCAATGAGATAGACACTATCCAATACAATTCCCAGATTATGCCAACTATACAAATTCCTGATGTACAAACCATTGAAAAAATTCATTTCATGAGCCAACCAGGGGGTCATATGCCACCCCATCTTCAGCAGCATGTAGTACCACCTCAACATGTACATATGGCTCCACCGCCACATCATCATCATCACCATCCACTTCCCATGGTGCCAATGACGGAAATGTTTCCAAGTAATCGCCCTCCAGCTTACACAGCTATAATAACTCACACTCCTCATCAACCCACACATGGATCAGTAGCCTATGTGAAAGCATCTCAGGCTTACGAAGGCGTGGGCGTGACATATATGGATCCCACCTATTTACCTCCGAAAACTTCAGTCAAGGAAGGAAGTAACGCAGCCGCCGTAGTTCCTAACGTAATCGAAAATCAAAACAATAGAACCGGTAATTTTGTGACTCCAAATACCCAGACTAGTAACGTTGTTGAATCGAAACACAAGAGTTTAGGTAATAATAAATCTATAGACGAAGATAACGCGAATAGTACAAGTAGTAAAAATAATAGATCGAAATATAGCAAAAAGTTCCAATCGGCGAACGAAGCTAAGTCGGGCGATCAATGTGTCGATCGTCTCAAGGACATGTCGAAATCCGCGTCGCCATCCAACGTTCAGTACGGGTGTACCGCCTCCCATTCGTCTCCCACCCCGACTGTGATTGTCAATAGCGACGCGTCCACGTCGTTCGAACGTCCGCATCGCCAAGGATCCGCCCCTAAACGCGGCGAAGGGGCCGAGTCTTCGAGCCAAGACGATTTGAGCGCCTCTAACTGTGATAATAGAACCAATGCTAGCGAATGTGCGAGTAGTGACGATTCTTCGAGCGATTCCAGGCCGCCCGTGGTTATCTTGAGCGGGCAAAGTAACAAGGAAGTTTCCGGACTCGAGTTTGGATTCGACGTGAACGAACAGTTACTATCCGAAGATATTTGCGAGAATTTCGTGCAGAGATTTGTAGTGCCTGAAACGTACAGTGCGACTTCACACAATCACGATAAGATTGTGAATTATATTGGCTCTGGTGAGTATTTTCCTATCTAACCATGTACGCTATCCTGGTGATTCGAAACTTTTGCCATTTAACATTAAAACCTTTGCCATTCAATGTTGGAATCTTTTTCATTCAAAGTTAAAACTTTTGCCACTAACATCAGGATGATATGCAGACTCACCTGATCTAATTAAGATAATTATTCTTCTCAGGAGGAGAGTGTTAATTCCTCGTTCCAAGTTGGTTAATTCCAAATAGCTGGGGGAACTAGTAAAATATGTAGTTGCTTCTGCTTGAAGTATATAGGCTGGGGTGTATCGTTTTTTACTTTTTTTCGAAATTCAAAAAAGTATAGTGCGGAAAAGTTGCATTTCGTGGCACCGAGCATCTGTGATTTTTTTCAGAAATTTTGAACAATACCTAGGGGTCGCGCAATGCCCTTAAAGTTTCTTCTGTTGTATATAGGCAACCCGCACAACAATTTCGCGATTTCAAGTGTTTTCAGAGGTCTAAAGTCGATTTTCTTGCAGTTTGTTTATGTGTATTTGTTGTCTTTGTGGTATAAAGGAATAAAAGACTACGATGTAACGAATTAGAGGAAGAAAACAAGAAATTATAAATACCGGAGTGCTATTTTTCTCGTATTTGGTTCGGTAAGGTTCTTTATACTAAGTGCGTCAAGCAGGAACAGGCGTCTCTTTTCTTATTAAATGTCAAGCATTGGCAACACTGGGAGTGGTAGCTGCATCGTGCAACAATGTTCGTGGTGACAGGGCAGTGCGATAGTGGAGGGGAATCGGGTTCGGGAGCGGTGTGGGGTGACAGGGGAGGTCAGCATGAGGTGGCAAGAGTTTCTTTATTCAGTCCACAAGCAACCGGTGGACCCATTGGAGAAGCTATTTTACAATGCGAAAATCGACGAGTGACGAAGTTTGACGCCATCCCCGTTGATTGGATAGAAGACACGGAAGGTTTGACAGATATTAGCACCGATCAGAAATACCTCCTACGTTTATGTACCGCTGTCTCAAGTGGACATTGTCCAAAAGAACTCAGCAAGCAGAAAACAGGCCCTGTTGTACAATCTAGGTGGTTAACAACAAGTAGTAGAGTATTACGATTATACATTAGTACCGAAAAGCCTTCGGAGGCGCTTCGCCAGTAGGCTTCGTATGTAATGAAAGTTTACGCTCCCGTTTGGTACTCAGTAAAAAAAAGAAGACTGTCACGCTACCTGCCTCTCAAACTGCGGAATATTGTGGACAAGGTTATTCAGAACAATGCCTATCTTGGACACCCTGAGAATGTACTGTTCGCTATGATCAACGATGGCAATCCCGACACGAGAGCTCTTGCTTGGAGAAGAATAAAAAAGGCAACATCGACGAAGACAACACGGAAGGGAATACGCGCCTTCGAATTGCCCAAATTAAAGTTCAACGCTGAGCACTACTACGATCTCATAGACTGGTCTTCGCACCCTGTGACCGAGCCCCCTCTAACCCGATCACTATCACCCGAAGAAATAGAAGAAAATATTAGTAGTCGAGCATTCTGTGATAAGGAATTAACCGCTTTCCCCTGCCACACTCAGGCTGTCGAAAGGCTGGTAAAATCAGTAACAGAAGCTTCTTCCTCTGTTTTTGGGCCACAATCTCGTGACGCGTACGTGAAAGCAAAACTGGAGTCCAGACAACGGATGCCATCTCTACATACCAAAAAGGACTACGCCGTTGCACAAGAAGAGCGGAAGCGTCCATGCGAAATTCTGATTTTCAAAATTTAATTTTACCAAAGCTGCATTAACGTTAAATTGTATCCATGCTTTATTAACACTTGTTTGTAACAATATTCAATTGGCTTTAATTGTATTAATCTTCCATTATCATTTAATCCCAACAAAGCAAATATTATAATTAAAATTTTAATTTATAATGATGTTTAACTCTAATATTGTATTGTACAATAAAAGTAAAAAAAGAGCCTAACAATACAGCGAAATCCTTCTTTCATTTATACTCCATAAAAAAAAAACAACTAAAAACAAGAGAAAGAGTTCAGAAATGTGACTTTAGAACCCTAAATCCGCTTGAAAACGCAAGATTGTTGTGCGGGTTTCCTATACACAACATAAGAAACTTTGAGGGCATTGCGCGACCCCTAGGCATTGTTCAAAAATTCTGAAAAAAATCACAGATGCTCGGTGCCACCAAATGCAACTTTTCCGCACTATACTTTTTTGAATTTCGAAAAAAAGTCAAAAACGATACACCCTAATGTAGGCCCTCTGTCTTTGTTCAGTGACTTTCTGCACTTCACTACTTGATGTAGGTGTAGCATATATTATTAATAATATGTCTACAATATAGACAGTTCATGACCTTTATTAATTAGCAGGTAGACTTTTTTAGCCACCATGACACACTTATACCAGTGTTTTATTAGACCTAGACACTCACTCTAGGATGAATCAAACATAACCTTTAATTTTTTTTAAGGGAGCCTAATTTAATCAGGTGGCATTGGTGGTTTTTGGGTGGCTTTGTGTTTTAAATAACATATCTCAATGGCATCGGTAATATCCAGCACTTGCTCAAAAACAAGTGAAATATTTTGATTAAATTGCTTTTTATATTTCTTGTTTAGATATGAATACACCTGAAAATTCTTCTGTATATTTTCAGCATGGGAAGAAATTCGCAAGAGCCACTCTGCAGGCAAAGCCCAATACTACTCTGAAGACAATCTGTAGTAGCAATGATTATTGGAATCCACAAGTGTTAACACGAAAAGTTTCATTCGAAAACGGACATTATTTATATTTAAATGAAATAAATTATATACTAGTCAAATCTTAGGTGGGACAATAAAATGTGGAAAGGAAAGGAATTCGGGCAGGGAGCTGTTTCAAACAAATTTCGAATTTTGTATTAACCTCTATACTTATTCACACGAGATGTTTAAAATTTGTCGGAACGTATTGGAACATCAGAGGTGTGAGGGATTACGTATTTTCATCGCCGTCTCTAGAGAAGGGATCAACAGATCGATTGAGAAAATCTATGAGGCCGGAAAGCCATTATGAACAGACATTTAGAAAATTTATTTAAATTTTTCAGTGACATGTGCAGGTAGCGAAAATGCCCTGTTTTTAACAGGACTTAAACAAAATATGGTAACATTAAGGTTTCTGAAATGTTCTCGACATTCGATTATTCGAAGAAATTCATAGTTGTCGAAGATATCTGGTTCTATCGGACTAGATAATTCATAAAGAGTACACATGCGCGCTCTTTGTATTCTACATAGAGTACTTAGGGCGGCTACTTGATTCAATGAAGTTATAATTTGAATTAGACATGTAGAAGCTGTTGAAAGAGCCACAGCTGCTTCTGGTCCTTGAAATTTCATGAGAAAATAACGAATTAAATCTTAATACTGGCCAAAGTTGATGTAGCAGCAGTATTTGTTGCCGAATTTTTGCTATTATAGAATACTCCTCGTTTCAAAGAATTTTGAAAGAAAATGCATAATTTTATCGTCTGTTAAAGATGTGTGCAATTGCCATGTAAATTTGAATTTGTATTCAGTATCTTTCTAAAAAATACTATAATTTGGTTATCAAATAATTTTCAATGGCAAATTGTCAAATGTAATAAACCTTTGATTTTTGTTTTTGAAATAGTACAGCTAATGGAGTTTTTAACAATCTGGTTTTGAAAATTATTCTCTTCAGTAACCATATTATACAAAGTAAAACTAGAAAGTATTAAATAATGAGAAAGCATTTCAGAAATCTTTTTTTCATGAAAATCCAATTTTTTTCATTGAAAAATAAAAACCATATGTAATATACCTGTAGTAACCTTGTAATGTTTAGATTTTGTTATCAGAGTGTAAAACTTATACATACTGTATAATATTTCTGTATTATAGATTAAAATGTACCAAAATAAATGTAGGCTTTTTCAAAATAAAATGAACACTCCATAAATTACTAAGAACATAGGGAATAATTGAGAAATGTAGTCTATTCAGCTTTTGAAAAAATTTTGATTTTTATATTTAATACAAAGTCATTGTAGAAAATTTTGATGGATCAAATGATGTATTTTTCGAGATTTTTGGAGTGTTCCAGCTAGAGTTAAACAGAAATGTTTGATGTATAATGTCGACAAATAGAAATGAAGAAATTTAGATAATATTTGAAATAACAGCATTTTCCTATTTATTAAATTTGTGAATCATTCATTCAATATTTTTATATAGAATTTACATATCCAATCTTAGTTGATATTCTGAAGTAGGTAAATGACAAAAGATTTTCTTTTTTATTTTAAAAGAAAGTTCTTTCAACTAACATTTTTCTTCAGCATGTGATTGATATTTCAATTACAGTTTCTGACTATTGCTTGTACCTTAGAATATTTTCCTGTGAATGAGTTTTAGGACCACATATCATTTATTACAATAGGTCTTCAAAGTGTTCTATTATTTAATTATTTTAAAGATGCTAGAATTAGTTTTGTTATCTATTAAAAATATAAAAATCATTTAATGATTTGATGGGAACATGCTGTATTTTTCAAATGACCAAAAATAGAAATTTATGAAAAAATGCACTATACACAAATTGAATTTATATTATTTTCAATTAATCGCATTTGTCGAACTGCTTATTAATTGAAATGAGAAAATTTTCGAAAAAATAGTCAGATTGTGAAAATTATTTATAATATGAAATAATGAGACTACGAACCGTTAGTCATTTTTTAGTTTTTAAAATGATAGGTAAAACATATTGTATAGTTTTCAAGTTTAGAGAAATCTAGCATAGAGCATCGCTAGATTTTATACAAATTTTGAACGGATTTTGCGTTCTAAAAATTTAGAAATTCAATTTTATGGGACATACAGTAAACTTGGAATTCCATTTGGTAATATTTCGATCATTTAATTTGAATCTTTATGAGTTTGTTTTAAGAGAAACTTTGGAGTACATGGTGTAACAATTTATAAGTTTTTAGAAATAATAGTTAGCTTTATTTATTCAAAATTATTAAATTCCTCAATATTTAAACTGTTTGAAAAACTATTATAATTCTAGTCGATATTTTCTGCTCAGTATCAAATACTTTTGATTGAATCAAAGTTCCTATTTGTTAAACACCGTGTACTTCAAACTCACTGGTCAGATATTATATTATGTGGTGCTGTTAGTTTAAAAAAGCCCTATAATAAGAAGGGTATAAAGTGGATCATCTTGTATAACTGTTGAAAGTTTTTTGTTTTGTTAACTGGCGAATTCTAAGATATCACAATCTATATGTTGAAAAATTGCTAGGTTTTTAGAACCTTAAAAGCTCCGAAGTTGTTATGTTTGGTTTTTTAGTTATTCTTTTATAGAGTATATCATATTTCAAAAACTATCCTATTTTATTGAAATAATCGAAAATTTAAAATTTTGAAGAATGAGAAGTGAAAATCGCAATTTTTTTGTTCAGGGTTTCTTTAAATGTTTATTACGTGAAAATTGTTATTTTGATCAATTTGATTGTTACTCTCTTAAATTTCTTTGAAACGAAATGTTTATTGCTTTCTTAATATACCTTTATTTATTCATATGTAGTTTGATTTAATCTCTGAATTTACATCGTTAAAGCGCATTTTTATTATTGATAATGGAATTTTACCAGGTAGAAGCCTCCCAAATTCAAATCTCTCTTCGTCTTTCACTCCTAGTCGTTCTGAATATATCCCTCGAGAAACTGGCAGTAGTGTTTGTTTAAATGTTTTCGATTGTTTGGTGAAAAGTCATGAAGTGCTACAAAAGGCTCATGATCTGGAACCTAAATCACATCATTATTTAATAGATCCTTGCAGGAAGGTTACTTTCAATCAGCATGGAAAACAAGTTTTGTAACCCCTGTTCATAGGTCTGATAGTAAGCAAGATATACAAAATTACAGACCAATCAGTATCTTGGGCGCTATACCACAACTGTTTGAAAGCCTTGTTCATTCCAAAATTTCTTTTGCTTTTAGTCAGGCTATCATTAGTGAACAGCATGGTTTTCTCAGAGGCAGAACAACGGTGACTAACTTAGCTCTTTTCACTCAGTTCTTACTCGAGACCATTCAAAAGGGATGCCAAGTGGATACTGTCTATACTGATTTGGTTAAAGCGTTTGATCGAGTGAGCCATTCAATTTTGGATGCAAAGTTAGAATCAATGGGTTTTGTTGGTAAACTTTTGAAGTGGTTTAAAAGCTATGTCTCGTTCACAAAACATTAGAATAAAAAGCTTCAAATCTTTTCTAATATCTATATCTTCTGGTGTCCCACAGGGAAGTCACCTGGGACCTTTGCTTTTCATTATATTTATAAATGATTTTGGTTCAGTTACTAGACATTATCGTTTTCTACTCTTTGCTGACGATTTGAAGATTTTCAAAATAATTCATTGGATTGATGATGCGATTGCATTACAATCAGATTTTGATAGAGTTGTTGAATGGTTTTCGAAAAATGGCTTGGATATAAACATCAATAAATGCCAATGTATTTCTTTTACTAGAATTGAGGATACTATTAAATTCGACTATAGCGTGCATAATACTATGTTAAATAGGGTTTGTGTTGTGAAGGATCTTGGAGTTTTCATTGACTCAAAGGTGAGCTTCAGGGCACATATCGAGAAAGTGGTCGGTCATGCCTTTAATGTATTGGGTTAAAAAAGACGCAACACACGTGCCTTCACGGGTGTTGAAGTTTTATTCGTATTATTCAATAGTTACTGCAGGCCTATCTTGGAATATGCTTCAACAGTATGGTCACCTCATTACGCAGGAAATTGAGAGTTCAAAATAAACTCCTTCTTTATGTCTCATATAAAATGTCTACCCCTAGAAAAGATTTCTCTGCCTCAGCTAATTCGCTCAATTTTTCTAGCTGAATGTAGTATGTACCTATATTATTCTGATTTCTTGTCCAGTAGTAGAATATCGTTCACACTGTTATGATTTTATATTTTCAAGTGGTTGTAAAACGTTGTTTGTTTTAAAGGTTTGTACCGTAAATAAATCAAATCAAATATATTGTGCATGCTATAACAACATTTCATACACAACAAAATAAACAAGATCCAAAGACAAGCAGGTCTAGCAGTCACGGGAACCTTGAGATCCACATCCACAGCCTCTATGAAGTGTCTTCTGCGCGTCCCTCCACTGAACATAGTGGTGGAGGAGGCGGCCATCAGACTGTGAGAAGGAGGTATGTGGAGAGATAGAAATCCAACTTCTGGACACTCTACATCCCTCAACAAAATTAGGGAACTCCTATCTGACCATCTCACAAGAGGAGATCAAATGAGAGCCACCTACCACTTCGACGAACCCTTCAAGGTCGTCATTCCACTAAAAGAAATTTGGTGCACACCCCACAGGGCCATACCTGGATTACAGATGGGTCCAAAACAGAGGGCGAACATTACGATTGCTCTAGGAGACCACGTCGCCGTAACATATCCAGAAATATTTGCCATTCTCCGGTGTGTATAGGAAAACCTACACAGGAACTACAGATGTGTGTCTGTCACATCTACATTTGCTTTGACAGCCAGAACGCTCTTGGATATCTAAAAGATACGAAGGTTGCATCGAAACTAGTTGACGAATGCAAAGCAGCATTTTGACAACTCAATGCTATAAACTGAGTTACTCTGCTTTAGTGCCCAGAGACAATCAAAAAGGCTCATAAACGGGACGCAATCAAAGAATAGGATGTATGAACTATTGTCTCACGATAAAAAGTCTATTGGGATGGTAGTTGGCTTATTGACGGGATACCAACTCAATAAATAGCTACACGTCATGAAACTATCAGAAACCACACAGTGCCATGGTTGCCTAGAAAATGACGAAACAAATACTCTTTGAATGTCCCGCTCATAAGGTGACCAGAATGACCACCCTTGGCGCTGAAACACCTAGCGCCCGGATATGCTAGGAGGCCCCCTACAACAGTCTTGCAAACTTCATCAAAAAGTTTTTACAAGACTAATAACATAACAAGCACAATTGGCCAAGTGTCCTGCCCATAAAGGCGTCATGCAGGAAGAAAAAGTTAGGTGTTGAACTGCATCAGCTTGAATTATTTTTCCATTGATAGGACCCATAGAAATTTCAATGTTAGAATCATTGAACGATTATAAACCAAGTTTTTTGGATCAGAAATCAGATTCGCATTACGCAAATCACCTCTCAGAATGTAATCACTCTTTCGAGCCAAAATCCCAAATCTTAACATTTGAAATTGTTTAGAAATAACTGTTGAATTTTTTTTGAACTTATTTATTATAAAAATCATATAAAATACAAATTATCTTAAGTTCTCAAGTAGTTGCTTTTGAAGTAGAAGCAATCGATTTCTTTTTTTCTTCTGCTTCTTTAGCTCTTTTGACTTGCATTTCTTTCTGTTGTTGCACAACTTTTCTGAATGTTTCAGTTTCTATATCATCAGGATCTCCTGTGAAAATAAGAAAAATTATGGAGTGAATTTCAGAAAATACTTAACATTCATGTTACCTTCATAAGGGGCTTCTTCCCCTTCCGAATCTGAACTACTTTCATTTGCTGGATGCCTTAAGTAGATATCTGATAATTCTGCTCCCCTTTGACGAATTTCAATGAAATCTGATGTCTCTGGTTCTTGAATTTGCTTATTTTCTTTCTTTTTTTCTTCAGTTTGTGCTCTTATCTTTTCCCACTCCACTCGATAATCTCTGAAACATTCCAGATAATTTACCCACAAATCATATATCAAATTGTGCATTAAGATGAGAAAGTTGAAATTATAAAATCTACATACGTTTCATATTCTATTCTTGCCTCATCTATTAGTTTATATAATTCTTCAATTCCTTCGCCTGTAGCAGCACTAACGCCGCAAATTTTTAAACCCTGGTAAAATTCATCTAAAGTTAGTGCCATACTCCTTGTTAAATTACTAATATAACTTTCGTCAGCCTCTAATGCTTGATGGAACGACTCAAAATCTGTAATCCATTCTTTAGCATATGAATGAGAGACAACATCAATTTTATTCATGACTACAATAAAGGGTAAACGAGTTTTGTAAAGAATAGAACAGGCATATAGCATGTTTGACATGAAAGTAACAGGGGATGTACTTCTTACACAATCAATGACGTAAAGTACAACTGTAGGAAAGTTGAAGCTAGGGTTTCAGTAATAATTGAACCTAAAAAAAATATATATAACATCATGTATAACTTGAAAAGAAGAATATTACCTGATACCGACCACGTGAAGACCTCTATTTGTCCAGGAGTATCTAATACACACAATTCATTGGGGCTCTTTTCAATAAAACTTATTACTTCAGGAAATTTAGTGGAAAATAGATTCAGGGATGTTACAATAGCTCCATTTGGTCCTAACTTGTACTGTTTCATTACTTCTTTATAATTCACTGTATCCCTTATATCTACAGACAATAATAATTAAGAATTTAAATTTATTTTACATATATCTTTTTTTACCTATATTAGCAAAATAAGGCATTTGAATGCAGGCTGGATCTAGATTCACCACATATGGTTTTTTAGGAGAATTGGATAATCTCGATACCAACGATGTTTTCCCAGAGCCTGCCATTCCCAAAGCGATCAAACAAACTGGCACTTTTGGTTTTTCGGCCATATTCATGAAAATTATTAATACTTTTTGATATTGAAGATTTTAGAATAGTTTGTTTCCATACAAATATAACCACACAAAATGTGACAAAACCTCAGCGTAAATGTAAATTTGAACTACTGTGCAAGTTAACTAATTTTCTATGATCTTCACCAGGGAGATCCGTAAGATCAAAGTTGGCTGTGTTTTAAAAGATTGATACGTCAATAAATTATTTACAAATGTTAAATAAAAAATGGATGAAACTTGTTTGTGCAAAGCAGTGACAGTTTTAATATTCTTATATACAATAAAACTTGCTACAAGTGATGTTAACACAATTCAAAATAATGAAACTAACTATGGAATAACATCGAAAATTACAGTAGGAAGTTCTGGAAGTCCCCACTACAATTACGACGTTTTTGAAGAAGATATTGAAAAAACAGTAAATCGGCAAGAAATTTAGAAACGGCAAAATTGCTACCTGATATTCTAACAGATCTTTTGTTTCCTAAATACGATTTTAGAATTCCCAATTCGACATATAGTCCAACATTTCTGAATATAATTAATATAAATGTCATAAACGAAAACGCTGTTAAGACATATCCAAAGAAACATAGAAAACAAGAAAGGCTTTGGAAGAATATCGGAGCCATAGATGATAATAAAAATTGAAAGAAAATTTATTTATTCATCCAAATAATTCGGACAAGTCAGATTCTGAAAAAGTTGGAAATATATTCGAGAGAATTAAGTTACGGATGGCATTGAAGCGGAACAAAAGGAATATTGAAAATCAAAAGCATAACATTAAAAATGTAGAAAGCTCAAATTCTACTTATGAAAATATACAAGAAGAATTCGAGGAAAAATTACCAAAAATCACAATTTTGAACAATGAAGAAATTGATGTTTCAAAATGGTTGAAAAATTGGAGAGGTGAGTGGAATTTAATACTGTTTAATTGCTATATTTAACATTTCAACATATACTTAGATATTTTGGCCGTTAATCCGGTTTTGAGAACAGAAAAACCCACGAAACCTGCAGTTATGTATATAGACGAGTGGAAATATTCGTATAGAGTCACTCTTTACGATTCTGGAACGTACAATATCTCCAATTTTATATGTTCTGGAATATTGGTGGCTTCCCAATGGGTTTTAACATCTGCTTTTTGTAATCTGAAAGAAAATGTTGATATTCTGATAGGGGTAAGTTCATTATTTTTAGATATTCTCGGGTTTTCAGTTAGGTGATGCATAGAAAAATTTGTGAAAATATTTTGAATATTGATGAAACCGTTTGAAATTGGCGGAGACATTGTTCGGTCACATGATTTAAATGTTGTAGTTTGCTATAATTACTCTGAGGGTATTCATCTTTTTCAAGATTCTATTATGTTGAAAAGTCATCAGTTATCTATTTAGATTAGAAATGTCACCTGAATGAAATTGTGAGGTTGGGAAAGAAATACTTAGATATCGCAGGATATGTATAAAGTTGTCATTTTTCAACATAGGTTCACACACTACCCAAAAACATATCCCACCACAACCGATATTACGTACAGAAACAAGTTTACTCTCTGAGCGAAAATTTGGTACTGATCCAAATGGATAGACCGGTACAGTGGAATTTCGTCGCCCCCGACATCGGATCTATGAAGTTGAAAGAGATAAAAAACCTCCTTCGACTTGGCGTGAGTAAAAATTATGTATTTTTGCATTTCTTCCGCATATTCAAATTCTGTTTCAGAAATGCAGAATTCTTTCTTGGGTGCCTGTTGAAATCGAAAATAACATTTTTGAACTTAGGGAGTATCCTCAGTTGAGGGCACGAATCAATAAAAATGAGTGAGTACAATGCAATATCGATGAAATCATTTTTCCCATAAATGCGGAATCATGTTCACTAATTTGGTTCATGTTAGTTTTCTAACAAGTTAAAAAACACAATAGTACTAATCGGTTTGAAAATAGCTTATGTATTTATCTCTTTTCAACAATATAACAAAGCAAAAGAAATAAACATGCGGCTGGTAGATGTTGGCGTATCTAAAGACTGGAAGAGCCACTTAATTTACTGTTTTTCTTGTCATTCAGCAGAGTTTCAAAAATGCGTTTTCTATGAAACAACATTCTGTGGTTCTTAAAGTTATAGAACATAATACCTGGACATCTTTCCAATGCAAATGTCATAGGTTTTTTGGAGGTCCTGCGTCGAATGTTCTTGCATAATCCTTGAAATATTAAAAATAAAGAGGTTATATATCGACTAATATGTATTGTTTCTTAGTCACTTTATCTGGTTCTGTTTGTTTCTGTACGTCCATTGGAGATTTTTTAATTCTGTGCAAAAAGCGAATATAATAAAATATTGCACATCGAATAGAAATATGTTGCAGAAAAATCAGTGAACCAATATGTTTGGAATTGGTGCTATTCTTGTTCGAAGACATTTCGTATTTCTTTTTGGAGTACCCTGCGCACAAAATTGTACTGAAAATGCTCATATCAGTGAATAAACAAAAACCTCACAAAACATATACAACATAAAATACAGCCATTAAAAATGCTACAGTCAGTATAATTTTGAGATAGTTAAATTGATGGAAATATTTGAATTCTTTATTCAGTATAGTTTCATTGATACGATTTTAATGCAGTCCTATAGGTAGGTCCGCAATTTCTTTTTGTAGTAATACTATGATTTTTCGAAACTAATACATAAAGAAAACATAACATATAGACACACAAAATGTTCTCTGTGGTTGACAATTTCGATGATTAACTTGTTTCACGTTTCCGGTTACAAGTCTAGTCCGGTAGTTATTGTAGTTGAATAGATATGTTCATAATCTGTGGTACTCATTAATCATTTCCACAGAACCTAGAAGATACTTCTGTGATAGTGACTGTAGCTATTCTTAATTTTTTTTGTATGCCTATGGCATTATTATCTTTCGAAAGTAATGTTGGTTGCGGGAAATTACTTGCAAAAGGCGCTAACTACTATTTTATTTAATTCATTCTCTTTCTGAGTTTGAAATTAATTGAAGTAAATAAAATGGTTATGCTTCGCAAGTTTTTATTGAGAATCGAGTTGATGAACTTGGAATACTTTCACTGTTTGAAGGTTTTTTCTTGTCATATTGGACTTGAAATTAATTATTGCTTTCTTTTGTCCAGCGTTGTAAGTATAATTTTCTTGTGCATCATTAATTGACTTATTTTTAGTAAGGAAAAACTATCGCAGAATTCGCTGGACATTGTACCTCACGAAAATTACGGTCTATGCAATAAAGAATTCGGATCTCCGATTTTATGCGATGGTGTTGTTACCGGGCTTCTGTTAAACGCCGAGGAGGATTGTAGAAGTAATATGACCATGGAATTACTGTGCCCAGTTCTTGAGTGGATAACATTTTTTACGAAAGAGGATGCCTATTTTGAAGTTACTGCAAGAAAAATAACACCAAACAATTTGGCTCTGAAAAATACACTACCATATATTGATTTAATGTGTATTCTATTAGCGTATTATGTTATGTATTAAATTATGAAGAGAGTGATATTTTCCTGGAATTCATAAAAAAATGGTCACGACATACTGATTCGATATGTATTTTATTAGCATATTTTCTATGAATTTAATTACGAATTGAGTTGAACGCTTTTATCGGAAATCATAAAAATAGACACTATATGCTCCTTTAATTATTAATGATTGTGGCGATGGTTCGCTTCACATTCAGGGTCGAGGTTATATACTATGTAGAATGAATTAACAGCCGGAAGAACCTCGAGAATTTGATTTGTCTGAGATGTGAATACGAACTTTTTTATAAAATTATGAAATTTCGAATTTTTTACTAACGTCACCGAGCAGGGCTTCTACAGTAATGGCAATTTTTTCTTCGATATTACGCGTGAAGGCAGATTTTTATATCTCGAGAAGGGTGTAAATTATAGTAAAAAGTAATAAATAGTATTGATGATTTATTTATTTTATAGATATTCATTTTAAAGTAAAACGAAATGAGACATTTCTGTCACTTTTCCACAATTTATTCAATAATCACGACCGGTTTCGACCCTACGGTTCAGTACAGAATCAAATTTATCCAAAATAACGAGTAGTGGGGATCCATTATGCTCTAGTTGAGTGATGAGGGTAATAAATTGTGGGTTTTTACATAGTTTGTTAATCTCCAAACTTTCCAACAAATTCATCTCTCTCCGTTTCTTATATTTATGAAGGATTTTAAGATGTTCAATGATATCGAGTGGTTAGTTTCATTTCAACAGTTCAAACTTCTGGAAATATTCTAGCTACCAAAGGACAGAAAAGAGTGAGATCGATTGCTAAACAACTAAAAAAAGTCTAGGGAACACTTCTGAATATCGATATATCGTATCCAGAACGATCAATATGGATGTTTTTTTTTTTAAAATGAACACCTGCATCAATTTCTCACCAAATTATGTAAAAACTAAAAATGCAGCAGATGCGACGCTGCTTTATAATCATTTCATGTATTCAGTGTTTCAAATCAGTTAGTTGGCACTTTGTTTCTGTTGTAAGCACAAATAAAAGATTCAAGTTTTGTGATTCGACCATGGAAAGACGACATTTGACTAGAGAAGAGATGTTACGAGCCGTTGGCATGCTCCAAGCTGGGAGCTCACTACGGGAAGTATCCAGGGTTCTGGGAAGTAGCCCAAGTTTCATAAACCGTTTATGGTCGCGTTTCAATGAAACAGATAACGTAGAAGAACGCCATACAGGTCGTTTCAGGATTACTACAGTTACCCATGACCGATTTTTGGTTTTACAAGCCAGAAGAGATCGTACTACCACAGCATCTCAATTAGCTCAAGAGCTATCACGAGTTCATAATGTACAAATTTCCGACCAAACTGTGAGAAATTTACTGCACGAAGGTCAACTCCACTACAGACGTCCTTTAAGAGTTCCACAACTGACCCATGGAAATCGCGCTGCTCGTTTAGCTTGGTGCCAAGAACACGTAAACTGGGATCAAGAGAGGTGGGCCACAGTTCTCTTCAGTGATGAATCTAGATTTAGTTATTATCCCGATTCGGGAAGAATTCGAATATGGAGGGAACCTGGAAAGCAAAACCGTCTCCAGCATGCTCGAGAAGTTGTTAGACAGGGAGGCGGATCAGTGATGTTTTGGGGAGGTATACGCCTTGATGGAAGAACTGACCTCGTTTTTATACAGAACAACCTCACAGGAAATTCTTACGCAAATGAGATAGTTCTACCTGTAGTGGTACCGTATCTCCAAACGATGGGTCAAAAATCACTCTTCCAACAAGATAATGCCCCTCCTCATCGTACAAGAGTCGTCTTGAACGTTCTTGAAGAGAATGATATCGATCTTTTACCGTGGCCATCCTGCTCCCAAGATCTGAATCCCATCGAGCATGTGTGGGACACCCTAAAAAGAAATCTCCTGCGTCAAAACGTCTTCCATCATGAACAGGAGCTTCGATTAGGAGTTCAGGGGGCTTGGAATGACTTAGGCCAAAATGTAATAGATAATTTAATATTGAGCATGCCGCGACGATGCCAAAGTGTCATTAATAACAGAGGTGGACCTTCTGGGTACTGAAAAGTATAAGTGCTTCCATATCGTTTCGAAAATATTAGTTCAGGATTTTTTTTTGTGTTTTACCAAATTTCGTCATTTTCAAATTTCAATTTTTTTTATAATAGGTGCTTTGGAGAAGTCAAATATTATTTTGTTTTCTTGAGAATACATTATTCACAATACATCCTAACAAAAACCGAAAGATTTCTATAAATTCGAATCATCAAATTCATATTTTAAAGATATTAATAAGTGTTGCCTAGACTTTTTTGAGGTGTTTATTGCGAAATTCTTTTTTCAAGACCTCTTACTATGTTATTCAATTATCGAAATCTAATATTGCGCAATAATTGGAGGACTATAAAAAGACACTAAGCCATTTTGTATCGAAAAAATCTGGTTGCCTTAGGTTTTTATTGGCAACCCTTGAAGACCCTAAATATAAACTTGTCACTTGTCTCTTCTAGCCTCTGCCGCTATAAATCAGCGTCAAAACGCTCTAATGAAAAGGAACCCTTAGTCACACTTGGAGGTACTGAGTATAGTGTCCTTGTCACTTCTGAAAATGTACATTAAACATCAAGAAATTTTAGTTATCAAATTATTCCCTGCGATAAATATAACAAATCTTAATAATGGATACCATAAATTTTATTGAAACAATGTTTCATCATATTCAACAAAGTCAACAACTACCAACAACATAATACTGACTCAGAATTAACAATAATTAGTACTTAGTCTACTTCTAGTTTTTTGAATGTTCCTTCAAGTCCAAATATTTTGTTGTAGTCTTTTGCTTTTTCAACTCTCTTCGATTCATCAGTTACTTGTTTTTCCTGCATTTTAAAGAATTCCTCGTTTTTCTCCAATGTAGATCTACCTTTTTCTGAAATATCATTTTCAATTACAGAAGAATTTTTAAACACGTTCGTTCTTACCTAATAAGACTTCAGTAGAATCTTCACTGCCACCGTACTCTTTCGGTAACATTTCTTGAGGTACAATTTTATAAAAAGTATCCATTGTAGTGTGAATATTAATCTACAAATCGAATTGCTGAAAGTATTATTTCCAATACATGAATTTGTGAACTTACCATATCATATAGTTCCTTTTTCATTAAAGGCTTTATTAGTCCTAACATTTTATCGATCCAAGATTGTGCATTTATGATATGAATACTTCTTAATCTTATCGGTAATCCTTCCTGTAAATATTAGTGACATCTTATATGCACAAATTCCATTTTGTGCAACAAGGTTTAAGATATATCATCTATGCACTCATCACAGATAATCAAATCAATAGAACATATTCTCTCTGTGACATCGAATTCGATAGATATAATAGTTCCAACAAACGCTCGGACCAGTTGTATTTTGAACTGATTTAAGTGTATGTTGGAACAAACCCATCCTCTCTGTTTATAAAGTATTTTCTATAGTTGTCTTTGAAAAAGAATATCTAGATCACAGAATAAATGCTTATAAATCTTTTTCCTCCGCGGTTGGTACATAAATGACATTGCACTTACTTGCAAATAATATAAATATTTCTTAGCCACGCTTGGATTGAATTTCAATAAATGTCCGAATACAGATCCGTCCATATCGAATACCATATCCATGCCTTCATTCGTTCCATCCATGTGCATTGCTAGCGTAATTATCATATCAAACATCCTCACTTGGTCAAGGTAAATGTATCTATCGGGACTCGTCTCCATAAGTCTCATGAATACAACTTTATGATTTCTTGGCGTTAATTTTGGAAGAATATGCACTAAACTATGGATAAAAAGAAAAATCCATAATTTTCTGTCCACCATGAATGAAATACATAGAGAAAGTTTTATACTTGTCATGTTGAAGTTATTATTGAATAGTTTCTTCTATGTCTATGGCTTTAGGTATAATGACACTCTTCTGTAGTTGAAAGAAAATAGACACAGAACATAAAGGAATATGTTATATAGTAATTGCTTCACATGCTCAATGCCAGATTATTTCGAACAGAAATGGTAACATTAGATTACAGAATCAATATAGCATTATATGTTCAACCATATTCATTAACATTTGAACTAATGAATTATAATGACATTTGTAAATTGGGAACGTGCTTCCGTACTTAATTGAATCTCTAATAGACTATTGTAATTATTTTTCCATGAGATGTGTCAAGTAAAAGCGTAGTCATGTTTTTTAGCAAATATGTTTATTTTAAATGATTGTAACAAGGAAAAACGGAAACGTGCAAGAATAAATTTAAGGCTTCTATAATATGGCATAATAATAAAGTATGATATAATTATAAAATAAATATATTAGGTATATAAAAGTGTATTATCTGAAATTACAAGAAAACATTGACTACTATTGGCATGGAATCTCAATACATTCTAACTCTAAACTGTCAGCTGTCAAATTCTCTTTTCGCGATTACCAACAATTCACCGCAAAATTGGTGGCAAATTCAAATATTACGCAAAGCCTTTAGAAAAATATTTCCGTTTGATTTACGGTAGTAATTTTTTGAATAGTTTTTGCTTACCCTACGTCAATAGCCATCTGTAAAGCGTGATCTTTTGGGTTTCCATTAGCGAATATGTCTTTGCACATGGATCTCACTGTGAAGTAGTTTTCGATTGCAGATTTGGCTTGCTCATTGCTGTAGTAACAACTTTGAAGAAACAAAATATATTGGAGTTCTGAAACAATTTATAGATAAAACTATAACCTCCCGGAATTCATAAATTATATACTGTACACCGTATATTTTCCTCAATACTATAACATTTTTTCTCAGCAGTCCAGAAATATATAATTCTTGACTATTCCATTCATAATAAACCCTTTTCGAAGTCAATATTGAGAAACTGTGGTTTTATCACTGAGGAGGCCAAGATAAATATTTACTTGAAAAATGCATCGAATTTGGGATACCCTGTACATTTTACAGGTTCGACTATAGGTCAGTATATTCTTAAATGTGGATATACTCATTTCAATTCTGGATAAATTGTATAGTTCTTGGTGAAATTAGAAATTATGTAATATCAAAATAACTAATTCAGATATAATTTTTAATTTATGCTTATACTGAAATCTATTTATTTTTCGTCTTCAGTTTTACAAATATTTTAATGATCGTCTCTATGAATATTTACGACGTAAACAATTTCTGACAAGGAACTATGTGTATTAATAATTTATTATTTACGGTGAGTTATACGTCATAGAGGTAGCAATCTACATGCAAATGACAGTAATTTATTTAATTGTTCATCATTAAACTTTAGGAGATTATTTTTTTAAATTCGAATCTTTCAAGTACTTAGGTTGTAAGCGTAATGATTCCAATGAATACAATTACATACTACTGAGAGCAGCAGAGGACCTCTCTGTCTGTCACTTGCAATGGATTATGTTCCAAGTTATACGTATAATAATCGAAAACAATGCAATGAATTACGAGGTAAAACAAGCACGGTTTCTTCGACGGCATTGTTAATAAATATGGATGATTTTGAGAATTTAGACATATACAACTAGGCCGTACGAGAGATATTTTTTATGTTTTGCATAGTGGGATATAGAAGACACCATTTATCAACTGTATAAGCTCTTTTTTTCGCGGGATATATGTTCCTTGGATATGCCGTGAATATGATATGATATATTTACAGGGATATCCACCGGGACTGTCCGTTAAAAACTTTTTGAGTTCCAATTACAATATCAAACTGAAATTTTTCACGCGGCCATAACTAGCGATTTCCAATTGAAGTGAAATATTTTCCAAGTGATACCATTTCCGGTTATACTGGAAGTGGGTCATCACTTTGTTATTTCAAATGGCAATCTACCTTTTTCATTATACATCTAGAAACGACATTTGAGCAAGACATAAAATACCCAAGTTGTTGGCACTTATCTGTCAAAACTTTTGACAGAAATTTTAATTATTTTTGTTATGAACTCGATTTTGAGGAACATTTAGAAAAATTGTATCTCGTAGATCTTTTGCACTACAGACACAATTTTTGCTTGGGTGGATAGAAGAAGGATCAAGGAATTTTTTAAGCAGTCTACACATGTCAGATGTTTATTGCGTTGTTTTGTATGATTTTTTCAATTTGGCCTTTTTCAAACAGCAATAACTCAATTTTTTCAAATGGCACGTGCCAATTTTTATATCGCCATCAGGTGAAGCGTTAAATTTCAGATGGAATTGTATCTGCATGTACTATACCCATCTCTTATAGTTCCGAAATAATTTGGGAATATATTGAATTTTGATGATTTTGCAAGAACTAACAGAGAATGCTTTGAAATATTTGAATCAAGTAGCTGAACTGGCTACCCTCACCTGACAGGTGCCTAAAATTAATGTACTTGTCCCTTCGTTCATTCGAATTTAGATATTTCAACAAGAATTGTTGGTAATTTGAAGTGAAAATTTTTGAAAAACACCAGATTTATAGTAAAATGGCTGATTATTCAAACGAGGATATGTTTAATCTCTTTTTAATTCATGGCGAATGTCAAAAAGTGGTGGATAGAACTTGCAGGCAATTCAATAACCAATTTCCAAACTAGGCGCCTATGAGTAAAACAAAATTTCGAAGGATTAGAAGCAATTTTCTGCAATTTGGAGGAACAAAATACATAGAAACTAGAAGAAAACCAATTCTCGAGGACAACGACAATCAAATTAATACGCTAGCGTATTTTCGTGCCAATCCATATGCGTCCATTAAGTCAGCATCAATGGATATTGGATTGAGTTATACTTCCATTCAAAGGATCCTTAAGAAACATAACATACACCCGTAGTCTTTTATCAGACTACAAAAATTGAAACCAACTGACCTTCCCAAGCGGCTAAATT
This sequence comes from Cryptolaemus montrouzieri, assembly GCA_013387265.2. Lineage (NCBI taxonomy): Eukaryota > Metazoa > Arthropoda > Insecta > Coleoptera > Coccinellidae > Cryptolaemus > Cryptolaemus montrouzieri. The sequence continues at coordinate 12,420,060 of JABFTP020000042.1, forward strand.
TCTGTGAAAATTTATTAATTCGGCTTCAAGAAGATGAGACAATTTTGAAAAAAATTATATGGTCTGATGAAGCCAAGTTCAATAAAAGTGGAATAACCAACAGGAGAAATCGACATTTTTGGGCCACAAAAAATCCACATTTCATTGACGTTATTGATTTCCAAAATAAATTTTAATGAATGATTTGTTGGCTTATCATATTTATGAGGAAAATCTTAATGGACAAAGATACCTGGATATTTTAAGAGGAACATTAGCAAATTTATTAGATGGATTACCCCTTAACATTCTGAGGGATTGCTATTACCAAATGGATGGTGCACCAGCACATAAAACACGAGCTGTAGATCGGCAGTTAACAGAAATGTTCGAGGATAGATGGTGGGGTAATCAAGGACCAAATTTATGGCCTTCGCGTTTTCCGGACCTAACGCCCCTTGATTTTTATTTATGGGGCAAAATAAAGAGTGAAGTGTATCTTATTCCTGTAGGAAGTAAAGAAGAGTTACTAGAGCGCATTCATAATGCTTTTCGTAATATTGATCCTGAGGAAACTAGGAGGGCAACTCATCATATTCGTATACGAGCTGTAAAGTGTATCGAGCAAAATGGGGCCCATATTGAACATTTATTCAGATCGTAAATTAGTTTTCTCCTATGATGTTTGCTATCATTTATTCGTATTAATGTAATTATCTTCGATGATTGGTTTTCGCTTAGTTCTTACAATTTGTATTCATCCGAATTGTAGAAAATAGCTTCTAATGCTTCGAAATTTCATTTTACTCATAGACGATAAATTTGGAAATTGGTTATTGAATTGCCTGCAATTTCTACCCACTACTTTTTGACATTCTGAAATGAATCAAAAAAAGATTAAATAAATTTTCGTTTGAATTACCAGTGGTTTTATTCCAAATGTGTTGTATTTTTTGGATATTTTCAATCTGAAATAACGACAATTCTTGTTGAAATATCAAATTCGAATGAACGAAGTGACAAGTACATTAATTTTAGGTACCTGTCAGGTGAGCGTAGCCAGTTCAGCTACTTGATTCAAATATTTGAAAGCATTCTCTGTTAGTTCTTGCAAAATCATCAGAATTCAATATATTCACAAATTATTTAGGAACTATAAGAGATGGGTATAGTACATGCTTATACAATTCCATCTGAAATTTGACGCTTCATCTGATGGCGATATAAAAATTGCCATTGTTTACAATGCCTGAAATACATTCGTAAATTTTCCGGTGGAGGATGACACCACGGCAGTAAAGAGAGGCCCTGACCTCCGAACACCGAATGACTCCATGCCGATCTTACATCTACATCTGGTGTGGATCATATGCACAGATAATTTACATGGAACAGTGTCCAAGCCAATTGTTCTAGTCGTTATGGTTCAATTTAGAGTTGCATATGCTAGGTTAGTCGTCATTTAGCGTCTAGCTATAGACTCTTTGAATTGTAAAGAAAGGATTGCTTTTGGCTGAGAGTTCTCACTCCTCACCCTTCAATATATAATTCCCAGTTGTCATTAACTTTCATGTGCCCATTCATCTAAGGAAAAGTCTTTCCGAGAATATATGGCCAATTTTTTCCCCGATATTGGTTCAATTGCATAATTAACGGAAATTATTTTATCTTTACTGATTGGAGTGAATGTGCCTATTAATAATGAAAAATATTCATCTTGAATTATGTATATTTGTATATTATTTATATTTTTGACTGATCTAAGCATGATTTAATATATAAACATCAAAAAATATATATAATTCTGATATACCCCTTTGATTTTCATGAAAAATTGTCATCAATTTGAAGGTTAGTACTTTGTATAAATCATTTTCAATAGTAGTGCCATCTAACATCATCCCTCCAACTTACAGAGTGATACAACAACTTGAAACACAATAAACTCACCACTAATTTTCGGTAAATGGGGTTGTTTTTCAGCCCATACTCTCAAACTGTCAATATCTTCTTTTTTCAATTTCGAATCTTTTTGATATTCATTATTCACATCAGCTAACTGAGACATTTTCAACGGTCTACTATAACTGCTACGCTTGAAGTACAAAACTCGAATGACCGTCACTGTTCCATACAAAAAATAAATATTATGGATGGCATTGAGTTTGGTGGTTTCTTATATGATCCCCAACACCATATTATCAGCTAATGCATTGTAATTAAATAATGATTAGTTTCATTCATTATATATAGTTTTTCAAACAAACAATTTGTCATGTATTTTTATTCTCTAATTTAAGGATATTAATATATTCGGTTTATTAAAATGAATTTGAAATGTGAATATGAGCATCGTTAAGAAAACAAAGTTATTGTGTTTATTATTCTATAATCAAGTTCGAATCCTGACTAGCACGATCCAATATTTCGTTTCCTTGTTTATCTTTAGGAAATCTATTGGTTGATGAATGAGCAACTCTGAGCTGAGGTCGGAAAAAACATTCAGAAACCAGTTCTCACGAATTTATTTAGATAATATATGCACTTGCATTTGAGTTACACTGTGCACGAATAGTATTAATATTAGGAATTATGAGCATGTTGTCTAAGTAAAAATAAAAATTCGTGAAGTACCATTAGGACGTAGCGTTAAACATCAAAACAATCAAGTAGGCGTTAAATATATATAGTGAAGAAATTAATAAAGATCATTGATGTCAATCAGATAACTTAAATATCTCTGATATATACTGTCAACCCATAAACATCTGTCTAAATTATTCATATGTGGTGACATTGGTGTCGCGAAAACAGTGCTTCTTTGATTATTTAAACTCGTGAATTATTGCTTGGTTTTTGACAATATACCATACTACTATAATGATATACTAACAATTGTTAACCTTGGAAATTTCTATTCTGTTGTATAACTATAAATTACAGATTTTCGGATTTTTCCTTTGCCTGTGCTTGAGTATTTGCACGTTTACCCTAAAATTAAAGTGTCTTTATCAGTTGTTGTGGACTGTATTTTGACGAGTTAATATCATAACTGCAGAACAGTGTAGACTCATAAGAAGAATTTAGAGAAAAAGAAAAATCGATTAATGAAAAGATGCCTTAGTTTTCAAGTTGGAAACGTCGTAGAACACAATTCTATATTTAGTTTATTTACCATTTTTCTATCGCCGACTATACTGTAACGTTACATGCATCAAATTTTTTTCACCGTTGGTATACAAGTAGAATCGATGAAAACGTTATTGTAATTTGAAGTTTTTACAACTTGAGTCATATTTGAAGGTGAACTTGTCGAGATATTTAGTAGTCCTTATTTATCACGTACAATCATATTAATCAGCAATTTAATATTACAGATAAAAGGAAAGAAATAAAAATTATTGAATATTTAACGACTGCATGGAAATTTTTTCGTGAATTGAAAGATGTGAATTTTAAAGCGCAATTACGTTGAATAAACACGAATCAAATTATTATTGTTGATTTTATTTTTTAATCGTATGAAAGATGTACAAAAAGTATAGAATTATGATTGATTATGCCATGACATCTATAATATAAAGGATCAACTTCATAAATCAGTATTACATTTTCATTCTTCACTTAATCTTCCATGAATTGTTGAACATGCTAACAAATTCCTCGATTCGGACGAATGAAACCCTATTTTTCACCCTACTTTTGAAAGGCGTTTGGAAAATGAAACACTCCGCTATTGAACTTTAGAAATTCGAAACAATTATGGATCATACGGTCCTGTACCGAAAGGCACAACTTGAAAGCTATAAACAAAGGGAGCTCCTGGGGTGGGTGGTTTCTGATCCATTGCGCATTTAATTTTCAGTGGTCAAGTTAAATTGTGTTAACTGCATAATGCTGAAAAATTCAATAAGCAAATGGAATAATCAATAATTCCATGAGTTTTTTGTTATCATTCATTGAAGTTGAAATTTTCGTAAATTTACTTGAACCGATTTACAAATGGAGTTATACATATTGCACCACTGCATTGGAGCAGACCGGAAAATTTTCATAGCGCCCCCGTACAAAAGCCCTTTGATTACACACAGAGGTTATATTTTCTTTGATAGTAAAGACTTGTGTGAAAGTGTTAATGCCTATAGAATAAATTAGAATGGAGTGGTACAGCAGGAAGCTGATGCATTTTGTGGAGAAAGTGAAAGTAGTTGCTTTACTTTCTTTCTCAACTCTCACACAATTTAGTTATCTGTGAATTCAGTGTAAGTTCATCGCTGAAAATGGACAGGTGGGTTGGTAAAATCGCAGTTGTTACTGGGGCCAGTGCTGGATTAGGTGCAGCAATATCCAAGAAGTTAGTAGAAGAAGGAATCAATGTGAGTAGTTCTATGATTCTATGATATTTTTAGGAAGTAAGTCAAGAATTATACTCGAATAATCAAGATGCGCGATAGCTATAGATTTCAATGGTTTCAAATACTGATTTCTACATATTTATCAGGTTGCTGGTTTTGCTCGTCGCAAAGAAAAAATCGAAGAGTTAGCGAGAACTGTAGAGGGTAAAAATGGCGCCAAATTATACGCAGTTCAAGTGGATATAACCTCAGAAGAAGAAGTCATTAATGCGTTTAGATATGTCCTAGAAAATTTGGGTCCTGTGTCGATTTTAGTGAACAATGCTGGAATTGTTCAGAACACTACTTTGATAGACGGAAATGCAGAATGTTGGAAAAAAGTGTTGGATACGAATGTACTAGGATTATGTGTTGCTACTAGAGAAGCAGTAAATATCATGAGGAATCATGATATAGCTGGTCACATAATACATATTAATAGTGTGGCAGGTCACAGAGTACCGCCAATTCCCTACACTAACGTATATTCTGCATCGAAATTCGCGGTGACGTCATTAGCACAGACTTTGAGCAAAGAGTTGAAGGGAATTGGTAGCAGAATCAAAGTTACGGTGGGTATTTTTCCATAATTAATACATAGGGGCAATTTTATACTTTCTGCTCCGATTCGTACACTTTACATATACTTCTGAAGGTGAAAAACTTCTCAATAGACCACAGACTTCGAGTTTTGATTGCCTTAGATACCAACATTTATCTTCTATGAGTTTAGAACATAGAACATAGCAATTTTTCACTTTTGTAGTATCCCAAGTATATACACAGAACATTAATTTCATCGAAAGCATAACATAGAATATTGCATATCAATCTAGCTACTTTCGTTTTTTGTTGAATAAACCGTTGAATTGATTTTCATTATAATTTATTTTGTTTCAGAGCGTAAGTCCTGGGTACGTCGAGACTGATATCGTTAAAGCAAATGGCTTCACAACTAATGAAACAATAATGCAAATTGAAAAAATTGCTCCTAGAATGTACCCTATTGATATAGCTAATGCTGTGGCTTATGTAATTGGTACCCCACCCCACGTTGAGGTAAATAATTTGACGACATAATCATTTAACATTGATTTATTGAAGAAATATTATAATTTTCATATTATTTTTTATTTTAGGTTACTGAATTAACTGTTCAACCTCTTGGTGAGCCAGTTTGATTATGAGAATCCCTAACCAATTAAATAGTATATATCCTTGTTACCTAATCATTCGTTCAATAAGTAAAAACTTATTCATTTTGAAAAATGTTTGTAATCTATAAATTGAAATACAGTAAAATAAAATTACATTATATTAACACCAAACGTCTGATAACCTTAAATTCTTCTTCTCAATTCAAAGTGTCTACTGGATCCTACTCGGCCCCATAAGGTTCAGCTGGACACCCAGCAATAGCCATAACCTTAAATTCACTTGATCAAGTTGAAACTTGTGCATGATTGCAAAATTATATGACCATATACAATAATAAAAGTATAATACTGTGTTCTATGTCCGTGACACAGAATTTTGACAATAACAAAACAAAAGGATTTCTCTGATCCGTCAAAATCCGATGAAAATGAAAGTCAGATATAAATATAAAACAGAGTAAATCTTGCCATTTAGTTTCTTCCAAAAATGTAACATAAAACAATTCCCTCAACATTCAACCTCAAAATGTCCAAGGAAACAAGTATAGTCTTCATATATGATACGAAAAAACTCCAACATGAAGTGGATGATCCTGCAACTGCAATACTCTATTTTCATCCCACTTGGGTTTCCGATCAACAAAAAACAGTATTATGTGGTCAGTTGATGGGAATTATACACTGCTTAAGAAAAATTTTCAGTATTCCAAAAATCATATCACTTGAAAGTGGAAAGTTTTGTATCAATAATTTGGATGATAGATATTTACTGGCTGTAGGAACTGATAGAAATGTTTCCGATTGGATCTTATTGCACAGAAATAATTTACTCACTTCTTTGATTAAATTTTACCATAAGGATATTGAAGAAATGGCTGAAATTTATGGTAATTCTGATGCTTTATCAGCAAAAATGTACCACATGTGTGAAACTTATTTGAAAATTATTTCTTTCGGAGGTAATACTTTCTCGATCATACCTACTATTTCCCTACCTAAGAGTGCATCAAATGTATTTATTGAAACTCTTAATATTCTTCAATATCTGCAGACATTTGATCATATATTAGGTGGTCTAATTTTGTACCATAATAAAGTTGTAGCAACTCAGCTGTCTCCATTATTAACAAAGCAGTTGGTATTAACAGATCCTTATAGAATAAAAAGTCCTGCTGAAACGATTGTAACCAGTTTCCATCTACCAATAGGAGTACAGTTATTACAAGTTTATATTTCTAAATCAGAGTATGATGAACTGGTAGAAAACTCTGAAAAACTTAAGCAAGTGTTTAAAAATTACAAAAAGAATTCAATAAAGCACAATAATGAAAACAAGAATACAGAATCAGTTAGACCAACTTTAAAGAGGGATTGTTCATTATTGTTTACAGCTGTTCCAGAAGAAGATTCAGAAATTTCACCAAATAAAAATGAGGATGCTACTATCATTCGTATGAAAAAACCCTCTAGACCCAAATTTTTAAATCTGAAGAACAAAATATCAGATATAAAAGAAATAACACCATCCATTCCACAAACACCTTATACTGGAAATCCTGGTAGTGTAATATCAACTCCAATGACAGAATTGAACAAAGTCTTACATATAAATACTTATTCGATAGTCACAGACCCGGAACCCGACGAAAAAGTTCTAAATAATGAAAGGAACAAGGTAATAAAAAAGAAACAAATTCGTGAAAGATCAAACAGTTTAATAAATTTGGAAAATGGTAGAAAGAATGGCAGCAAAGTTAAGAGACGCTATAGAACTATTTCCGATCCTACGTACATATTTAGTGAAAGAATTGACAATTTCAATGATATTTCTTCTTTGAAAAATGAATTATTAACTTTTAAAAAGGATAAGAAAGAGTTATCACTCGATTTGAATGAATCAAAAATCGAAAATACACAATTAGATAAACCTGAAAAGATTTCACGCAAAAAATCTTTAACATTACCGTTAAAATCTCTTAGTTCGGACTCAGGTATTCCAAATAATCCGGATGTTACTTCCTCAGGTTTATTGACACCTCTAATGCAGAAACTGAGCTCTCTAGCTTTCGAAAAGAGAAGTAGTGGAATCGGTAGTTATACCCCAACACCCTTAGAGTATAAAGATGTTGTACCTTTATTTATGAAACAGAATAGTAACAAATTGGAATCAAGGCAAAGTAAAAGTGGAACCGAAGATAACACACCAGTCAAATGTATTTTATTTATTTGTGGACAACAAGATACAGTTCTTGGAGTATTACTTAAAATGGAAGCAACGGAATTAGAAGATTTGATCAATACTATATGGGAAGTTAGTACAGGTAAGCTGGGTGGCCTGGAAAAACAGTTGCATCAATGTATGGATCCTTACTCAGGAAATTCGATACCTGAGCAAGAACCATATAGTTTCCTATGCCTTGACCGTAAGTGGGACACTTTAAAAAGAGGAGGACCTTGGGATACAGGTGAGACAACTTCCTTAGCCAAACTACATCGTGATTTTCAAGACCATCGTAGCATTACTGAGATTTTATGTAGAGGAAATGATAGTATTTTATATGGGGTTCATACAGGAGATTCGGAGATCTTTTATCATCATTCTGAGAGTGCCAATGGTGGGCTTCCAACACCTTCTGATTCAATGGGTCATGTCCCAATGAGAGCCAAACGTAGTCTAGAAAGAGATCATGCCATAGTTTTATTATAAATTGTATTATTTTAGTATTAGAGTCGTTAGGACATGTCCAGAAATATTTTAGGAGTGTGTACATGTTAATTAGATCTGAAGTTCTATCAGGTAATGTTTTCGAATATTTCATCACAAGAACTGTTTCCCAGATGAATTCATTCCAAGCATATGTAATGAAAGCAACTTTTTGAACTATTTTAATGAATACCTAGGAGGTATTTACACTTTTACAGGAAATTGTTTCTTACTGTGACAGGTGGAGACTATAAGCTGTCAAAATTTTAGAGGTTATGCTGACAGACAAATCAGGAAATACTGACATATGACAATGAAAATTTTGCCTGGATAACTTGATTATAAGTTACTTTTTATGCGAGAGTGTTCACACTGGTGAAATATTTGGAAACATATTGTCCGTTTTGAAACTTCATTTTGGAAATTTTTTGATATTTAGGCTTTTTCCTAGAAAATGTCTGATATATTGTGTATGATATGTAATATCATACCTATTGTCTAATTCGTTTTGAAGTATTTCTTTCCTCTGAAAGACTAATTGCACAAGTACAAGATTAGTTTGTTGAAGGACTTTCCAATAAGTAATTATACTTTTGCGTTTTTATAGTTTCAATTCTTTAATCAAAAAGTGAATATTTAGAATATTTTAAAAGTTGTAAAAGAGGGTTTTTATAGTTTCAACAGATTTTAGAATTTCAATAATGCATTTTAATGAAAATTAATTTTGATGCTTGGCAAATGCAGTGGAAAAAATTGCTTTGTGAAATTTTATTATAGGCGGAACAATTGTATGAATTTTCAGGAGATACAAAAGAATTTGCTTCATACATTCCATTGAAGGTGGAACAGTATTTTATTTTTACCAAAGAACTATCACAATACGAAATTTGTTGTTTTTATTTTCATAATGTATAATCATAAATTTTAACTATTTTAATAGCTAAAGTTTTAAAAACTAGATGTAAAATGTTATTAGACTGTGATGTACATCTTTTTTGTTTTCTGTTTTACGCTTATTTGTTCATTGATGCAATAGATGTGTAATTCTAAATTCGAATAAAGAATTATTTAATCATTTTTAATACGCTTTTGTTCGCTCCACCTGTATGTAATAGAATGGTAATCGTAATTTTCATTGACTATGCAGGTGTATCAAAATTCTGCATACATATCAAGTACCAAAGATAATACAATAATTTAATGTTTGGTCCAATATCCCGACCATTATCGTCAGGATTAATTGTTGCTTCAGCCTATTTGTTGGGAGTATGTAGCGATAGAAAATTAACTTACTCGTTATAAATGATTTTCAGAATTTGAAACAAGAATGAAGGGTTGAATAAAATAAAAATTGTTTTAAAAGAGCGTGAGATGCTTAATAATAATAATAAACTTTATTTCCTCAAGAACGCCGAAATGACATTATGGAAAAGGTCAAAAATAATAAAATGATTTTCCCAAGCAAATATACAACAAAATCAGAAAAATCGCACACAAAAAACATCGAAAGAAATAACATTTACAATAAAAATTCCTGCACACTACTATAACTCTTACTCGCCAAATATTCAGACAGCCTTCTTCTAAAAGTAACACACGATTTGGACTTCTTTATGTCATCATTCAATCTGTTGTAAAGCTTTACACCCAGGTACATAGAGGATCGTCTGCTCATTCTAAGTCTGAAGTTTGGAGGGACGAGGTTGTGCTGACTTCTAGTATTGTAATGATGGTAGTCACCATTACGCATTATTTCATTTTGGTTTTTAAATACTACTGTCGTCATTTCAAGTATACATATGGATGGTAATGTAAGTAAGCCCAAAGATCGAAAAGCCTCTCGACAGGAGGTAAGTTGCGAAATATCCAGCATACAACGAATTATCCTTTTTTGACAAAGGAAAACCTCGTCAACTCCAACCGATGCCCCCCAAAACAAAACCCCATATCTCAATCTGGAGGCCACCTGGGCATGATAAACAGCCCTCAACTGTGTGACAGTCAAAACTCTTCTCAAATTTCGCATAAGATAACAGACCGTACTAAGTTTGGAGGACAGGTAAGTACAATGATCTTTCCAGTTTAGACTCTCATCTATCTGAAGACCTAGGAACCCCGTCGAGCCAGCCTTTTCCAGTTGAGTATTATTGAGAGACACATTAACATCAATTATCTTATTTTGGTTGTGAAAGACCAAATATGTAGACTTGAGGGCATTGATGTGCAATCTGTCAATGTAAACCATTGACAGAACAAGTTGGCATTTTGAAGAATCCTTGACTCCAGCATAGCCTCGCTATCATCAGTAATCAAGGCGGTAGCATCGTCTGCATAAAGAAAAACATCGCAACTCAGACCGCTTCCTAATGTCATTTATGTACAAGAGAAACAACAATGGACCCAATATCGAGCCCTGAGGCACGCCCATATCTGTGCCAAGTAAATCCGAAAATGTTGTCCCTCTTATATTACCACAAGTGTGTCTGATGGAAACAAGTTGTTGCCGGCCAGTCAAGTAACTAACCAACCACCTTTACTAGTTAAAATATTATGAATTACGAGATCAAAGGCCCAACTCAAATCCCAGAAGATACCAACCGGACATTGTACTGACTCCAAGCCTTTCACCACACCTGTGTGTCCCAAGTCCCGGTCTGAAACCAAACTGACTCCTTGCGAGAATTCCTTGTTTATCAAGAAACCTCAAGAGCCTGTCAAGGTAACAATATTCAAATATTTTTGACAAGACCGGAGACAGCGATATAGGACGATAGTTACACATCGATTCAGAATCTTCCTTCTTTAAAAGGGGTACCAGCCTGGATATTTTCAATCTATCAGGAAATTGACCTTCGGAGAAAGAAAGATTTACCAGGTATGTCAAAGGTGCGGTGAGTTCTCTCAGGCATCTCTTAAGAAGAAATCCCGGAAAATCATCATAGCCGCTGGAACTCAAAGGCCTCAATCTTCTGTTCATCAATAAGAATAATTCTTCCTCAGCATATGGAGTCAGAAACATCGTTTCATCTGTGCTTACTATATTGTCAATGTATTCTTCCTGAGAAACTTGTTCCGATAATGCCCTGGGCACACCGATGAAAAATTCATTAAATTCTGTGCCACCTCAAAAGGAGCAGACAAAATCCTGTCACCATCCTTATGCTAACGCCAGAAGCCCCCACACCTCCACGACTCAATTCCCTTAAGACATTCCAAGAGGCCTTGTTTTGATTTTTGCGGAAGCAATTTTATTTCGATAAAATGTTCTTTTAGTATTATCTATTAAGATTGAATGTTGCCTTTTTGAGGCATCGTAAAATTCCTTCAGCTCGGGTAAGCGTTTCGATAAGTTAAATAACTCTGAGGTTTTCACTAGACTGCCTAACGATATCATTTACCCAACGGTTCCCTTCCCTTTTATAAAATTTCTTTAGGGGAAAGTGTAAGTTGAAATAGTGCATTAAGATGTCGTGGAAAGCATTGAAAGCCTCGTTGGCGCCAGCCATCGAATACATACTTAACCAATTCTCCTTCGAGACATCGTCGGCAAATCTCTCAATATTATGAGAGATAATATTATATCGAAGTCATCAATTGAACACTCCGTAATATTATTAAAAAAATAAGTGCCAGTTTTGCTAATATATTCTGTCGAAATTGAATGTAAAAATTGCAGTTCTACCCTACCAAAAATTATACTCCTTACTCAATGCCAAACAGTAAAAAACAAAACTCAACAATAGTAAAATAATGACGTCATTGGTAAAACTTTTCGAATGACTACTGCGTCGATAGAAGAAACTGATTTTATATTCATTGCGCAGAATACCTACGTGAATATGTGCCTGACCGCACATGTGCGTAACCTGGTGGTATTGTCAAAATTTAACCTCTTATTTTAAGTTTAGTCATCATTGTTAGTTGTATGGTTATTGTAAAATAAGTATTGTGCCGTGAATTGTGATAATCAATCATTATGTATTATGAAGCCAAGTTTCCTGTAGGGGGAACTTCATGTGCTCATTTGGGTTGTAAAAATAGAACAGGAGGAACCGTTTCCTTATTCAGATTTCCCAAAGACCGAGCGAGGTAAAATGGTCTTAAGTTATAATCATTGTATTCATCAAGTGTTGGGTTTTCAGTATGTAAACTTTATTTTGCAGGGCAAATGTTTGGATTGAAAATTGTGGTAGAGACGATTTGGCAGATAAAAGTGCAGATCAATTATACAAGAACTATAGGATTTGTGAAAAGCATTTCGAACATAGGTATTTCCAAAAAGTCAGTGATAATAGGAAACTACTTTTTACAACTGCTATTCCTACAATTTTCACCCATAGGCCACAAATATTAACAGTGAATGACATTATTGAAGAGCAACATATATTGTTAGGTAGGTGTTGTGTCTTTAAAAGATTTTTTATTGAAAGATTGTTTACAATATAAAAACGATCATAATTGAATGTTACTGGCGTTTCTTAGGCTGGATTTGATGTCAAACACAGACAGAATTGTATTAGAATAGGTTTTTATTTTTCTGTGATCAAAATTTGATGTTTGGAATTTTAACCTAACTTGTTACCGGGAATCTGGAATTATTTTTTTAATCTGTGAAGTGTATCTCGGTTTTTATATAGTATTAATAGATAAAAGAAGCCACAGTAAGTAAATTTATTCATTCTTATCTAATTAATAAATATTGATATGTTCTAGAAGAAACCTGATGAACTAATTAAAAGTAATAGTGACATAACATTACTGATATGTGGTATGTTGTCTTTCCAGGAAAGTTCTTATGATTCACTATGTGTATCAGCAATATCTTCAAGAAGTCTGGGACGTCAATGTTTTCATATGGAATAACAGTTATTAGAATACTCATAACATAATCGTTTTCCAATTGAATCAGTTCAGCAAAATGTACTTTGTTCTGACATTTCATTATTATTGTTCTTTCCCCATAGCAGTGAACCTTCAGGGTATGTCGGCAAACTAGTTACAAACTAAACCGAGATTCATAAATGAAAATTCCCCAAATGATTCAATTCCCAAAGAACATATCTTCAGCTTATGCTAACTGCGGGGACTGATTTCTTTCTTTAAAAACTGGCATTCTATTGAAACAGGAACGTTATGTGCTTCGTAGAGATGATCTGCTAATAGATTATTTCTAGATGGTTCCTTTCTGCATTATGTGCTTCGTAGAGATAATCTGCTAATAGATTATTTCTAGATAGTTCCTTTCTGCATTTTTACGTCAATAAATCTTGCAAACATCACAGTACACTTTATTCTTCCTACACGGACAGCATTCAGGCCATTTGGCCAATTGTGAAGAATACACTTTAAAATAGAAAATAAATTTTTAGTATTACAGAATATTCAATATAGCATGTGTGTATATACCAGTGTAACAGACTTAGAATATTTGAATGTACAAATGATAACTGAAACTCATATTCAATAATCAACTTAAGTTAAAATTATGATTTCCTGAACTGCCATTTAATAACCAAGAGCTAATTCAATGTTTCCTTACCATCATTATGAAGGATATTGCGTTAAAGAAAATATGTAAATTTTACTATTACTGATTTCTTGTAGTTTGTCTCTTTTACTTTGGGTCTTATTTCAAAGAAATTTCAAGTAATTTTGTGATGCTAATGAAATGAAAAAATTGCTGATTTAGAAAATAACAGTATATTCAATAAAATTTATATAAATAAAACTCAGATCCCTTGGCCACTATGAAACGATTTACAATTTGAGCATGAAGCCTCATAAATTAACATAATTGGGTTAAAATTAATTTTACTAAAATTGTTGTTAAAGTTCTGTTTTAACTTCTTTAACTTTCTCCTTTGACATCTGGTGATTGATTGCTCTGTATAACTGGTAACATTGAGATATTGCAATGAAAATATTAACACTAAAAAGGTTATAATTTTTTGGAATGATAACTAACGAATATCTCGACCAAATTAATCCAGTAGCAGCTAAAGCACATGTCTGAGGTACACTGAGACTTTCTGCAGGACGTTGTAGATCACTTATGCCTGCCACAACAAGACCCCATTTGAAAGCAGGAGCCCAAAAAAAAATCGTTTTGGGGCCTGCTGGATGCTGCCATATTGGCAATAATTTTTTGGGAATCAAGTTATCCACGAATGACATTGTCTTGTTTGAATGTCACTGTATAACCACTTGTTCCAAAGTTCACTCAGTTTTTGTGAAAGAATTATATATTTTTGCGTTCTACGATTTCAAGTGCGCTTTCACTCTGATAACTGTGCGTACTTTATTGTACGTGATAACGATTTTTTCGTATGATCACTTTTGTTAGATGAAAATTAATTAAACAATTTATTTCATTATTCTCCACTAATCTAACCTATTTACAAGGTTGCTTACAAAGTCAAGGTCTTCGGTGTAATAGGACTACTATCGGTTGTCTGACATTCCTTTTGGATAATTGTAGATATAATAGGTCACACGCACAGAATCGAAAGTTCTTTTTCTTTTGATTTATGGGCTACAATATTTCAATATGAAAACAGAAGTGGAATGCGACTGCATAATTTTCTCGCAATGTTTTCAAGGTAGAATCTGAGATCATCAGAGGGTGTGTGTTTTAATATTGATTTTCATATTTATACCGATATTTTTTGATATGAAATGTTAACTATAAAAAGTTGTACAGATATATAAATACAATACTGAAGATAATTGAAGCTGGAAAGGTATGTGCAACAAAAATTGCCGAAAAAATCATACAATTGTAGTTTGATGATCTCCAAGTTTCCAAAAGATATTACAAGATAGAAATCAAAGTAACTCTAGGGTTTAAGTGGATTATCTTATAATCAAACTTTACGTTTATATGGTTCTATGTTTTTAAATTCTAGGGGCTCGAAAATGGTTGGCTACGAGCAGTTGGGTGAACCTCTTCTACAAAATTGTTAAACTACAGAACTATTGGTTATGTTCAGCTCATTTTGAAAGTAAGTTGTATTTCAATGAAGGTGAAACCGTTTGCTACACGGTGCTGTTTTAACAACATTTCCATCTAAAGAGAATTCAAATTTGAAATATCTGAATTCCTGCTTCAATTACAATTCTTAAGATAAGCTCAACTATAAAGGTAAGAGAATAATTTTAACCACATTTATCAAGAAATAATTTCACAACTACAAACATAGAATAACAGGATAAAGTGTAAATTGTCAATTTCATGGATTCGAAGTGTCAAAGGCATTTCAAAGATTTTATTAGATATTCTGTGGTTTACATGATCAGCTGTTCATACTCGACAAAGATGATTTTATACTTGGTCTATGTACTCGAATATCTCATTCTACTGATCGTCCATAGAACGAAAATATAGTAGATAGCTAATTAATTTTATACCAGGAAAGGATGCATCGTTGTCGAAAAGTGTGTCCAGTGAAAGGTGCGACAAAGATAGTTTCTGAGTGGTTAAACTGACTCACTCTAATACATGGCGAGTAAGGGAGATTAGTGGGTTTGTTGAAATAAAATAGAATTTTATGGGTTTCTACCTAAAAAGGTATACCCTAGTTAAAGTTCATGTGATTATGCGTTTGAATATGTTTTGGAACGGTTGGTTTCACTGCATTTTGACTCATTGAATTAAATTGTTTTTGTACCGCTCTGTGATTGTTTATATTTGGCATTATTTTAACGGAATACCAGATACTCGAATTTGGAGTTATGCCGAGCTATTGTGTGGCATATGGGTGTACAAACGACTCAGCTAGAACGGGAACGAGAATTCTTTCTTTTCATACGTGAGTCTAATTACAAGTAATTTAGTTAAATAGCCCCCAACTCAGTATTGTTGCAGTTTTCCATTCAAGCGTCCGGAAATACTTCAATTGTGGATAAGAGCGATTAGTAGAGACAATTGGACACCTTCGAAATTCAGCAGGATCTGTGGAGAACATTTTCTTTCCACAGATTATGTAGTTAGACCTGGATTGACTGCTAAATTGTTGAAACCAGACGCAGTACCAAGTATTTTTTCATTCTCCAAACATTTACTGGCTAGAGTAGATAAGCCTCACAGAGCCATAGTAAAACATGTAAGTAAGATATATTTGACTACCTAATCCTGAATTTCTACTGAAAATGTCTAAACTTATTGGGTAATAACTATATAAATCAGCACCTGTGTCGAATACATATTTTATAGTTTAGGATCATATAAATTAATAATTATGTTAAAATTTTTTGATACTTATTTAGCAACAATGAATTAAATAGTCAACATTCATTTAAAGCAATAAGTTAGAAAGAGATAGGCTGACCTCTCGCTTTGTGGGCAACTTAAAGTAGATGGATATTATCTTTGAGTGAGGGCTGCCTAGCAGCCTGGCCACTGCGACTCAGTGGTCTAGTATGGCACACTCTGTCCTAAATTTCATCCACGAGCTTCATCCTTCTCGTAAAGGATACGAGTTTCGTGGGAGAGAGCTTAATAAACTCAGTCAGCTTCAGTTTGCAAGATCCAAGTTCTTCCATCCTGACCCTGTCCCCTGCTGGGCACTTGCACATAACATGTTCCATTGATTCTGTATCTTCTTCACATAGCCTACATGAAGGATCCTCAACCAATCCTAATTTATTTAGGTGTTTCCTGAGGCGACAGTGCCCCGTTAATATGGCAGTTAAAACTCTCAGTTCCAACCTAAAGAGTTTAAGCCAGGCCTTGGCTTTTGTAGTGGAAGGTCCACTGATGGCACGTCAAGCGTGTCTGAGTCCTGGGAGGCTCATCCAATGCTCAAGTACCCTCAAGTCCAGCCATCGGTTGTTTTCCATCCTTGTAGTTTCCAGGGGAATTCCGAGCTTAGGCTCCGGTCCTATGGACTCCAGGTTAGTTCTTCGAGCGGCCAATGAGTCCGCCTTCTCATTCCCCTCAATGCCTGAGTGACCAGGAACCTATATTAGACGGAGCTTGCTCCGCTCTCCTAGTTTGGCAAGGGTAGAACGACATTCCTGCACCATAAGTGAAGTACAGGTATTGGATACCAATGCTTTTCAGGATGGCTATCGTTGAGGATTTTAATTGACCTATTTGTTAATCCTCCCGCAAGCAAGAGGTTAGCACAGTGGTCAATGGCGAATATTTCTGCTTGAAAGACAGTCGCATGCCCACCAAGACAGATCGACTGTTCCTTGGCGGCACCTCGACCGTAGACACCAGCTCCAACACCTTTCGCAGTCTTTGAGCCATCCGTATACCAACAGGGACCCTCAAGTAGACGTTCCTATGAGCTGATCCATTCCTGTTGGGAATGATGATCTGGAATGGCCTCTCCATGTTGGTTTTAGGTGTTGCTGTGTCCGGCCTCATACTCAGCACTTCATTGTCCTCAATTTCAGACTGTAGGGCGCCAGGCACAAAGCCGAAGTTACCCGCTTCATTACGGGAAAGATGATGGAATCTGTAGAAAGCCATTCTAGCCACTCTTCTTGTCACAAGATTAAGAGGGGCAAGGCCCAATATCAGTTCCATGGCAGCAGTGGGTGTAGAGCGAAAGGCTTCTGTAATCATCATACAGGCTGTTCTCTGTGATTAAGAGAGCTTGAGTTGGCATTGCTTCTTAAGACTGCACTCCCACCAAGCAATGCAGCCGTACGTAATACGTAGTCTAACCACCATCACATATAGCCACTGGAGTTGCTTTGCGAATTCCACATGAGTTTAGTATCCAGGGTCATCCCCAGATATTTCGCTTCTTCCACAACCGGAATAAACACCCTGCCTAGGGTCGAGGGGGAAACAAATATCCTCCTCTTCCTGGTAAACGGTACCATTAAAGTTTTGTAGGAGTTTATGCTAAGTTTCTCTCTTTCACACCATCCCTGAATTGCAGACAGTCTCCTGTAGTCTGTCGGAAACATCGCTATCACCTCCGACAGCCAGAATGACTATATCATCAGCGTATGCTTGTACATAAACATCCAGTGCGCCATTTATTGCCAGAAGGTCATCAACTAGCAGAAGGGATAGTACTCCTCCCTGTAGGCAGCCCCTGCCAGCCACAAAAGTGACTACTTTTCCTTTCAGTGAAGTGTTGATCACTCTGGCATTTAGTATGTTGCTAATCCATTCGGCAATAATATTTGGTACTCCTCTGGCTCTCACAGCCCCACACAGTGAGTCAGTGGGGGCCGTATTAAACGCACCTTCAATATCCATGAAGGCTGCAAAAAAACTTAAACTATGTTTTATCTTAATCTAAATTCAAATAAGATAAATGCAACAGCTTATAATATAATTAGCTACTATGATTGGTGCATTACATAACTTGACAGAATTACTCTGTTTTATAGGAGATGCCTGTATTGAAGAAATGTGCTGTATTCGGCTGTTTACCAAGCCCTGATGATCATTGCCACAATTTTTCCAGGAATGAAGAAGTCGGGAAAATATGGCTGACAGTTATAAATAACTTGGCCTTAAGGGATTTGCCATATCATAGAATTAAGCGAAATTACTATGTTTGTAGTAAACATTTTGACACCAGCCAGTTTCAAACTGCTAAACGAATAAAGTTGAATCGACAAGCTATTCCATCCAGAAATCTGTTGTCGCAAAGGGTAGCACCAGTTTGTTCCCTTGAACCAATACAATCTGATTCTGATACCTTCCATGATGTGGGTGCGACTTCTACAGGTAGGTGAATCTAATAGTGATTTATAGAATCTATAATATCTTTTATTAACAAAATATGCATTATTAACATTGAAAACATCACTTCTACATTGAATTTTGGTATTTCATTGCAAATCACATTCTGTGAACAGAATGAACCTCTTTTTATATAGAGAGAACTGGAAAATTATCAATTTTCCCATTAAAGGTTTCAAGACTTGCCAACGGTAGATATAGTCACGTGGTTCGTGGTTTTTAAAGTTGTGTACGATAAACGAAACCATTTATCATTTCATATGTAAGTGTTGAGATCTATTTTTTGAAAATCGCTCTTTTAGGACTTCATTCAGTTACCAGAGATATTTGAAATCTATATTGAGGTGATAACATATGAGAAACCTTCCAGAATCAATATGCGATACCTATTTCGAAAAATATATTGACTCATATAGTAACAATAACCTCAAAACGAAATAGAAGTTTTGAACTACAAGCATAGAACGCTAAATCTATCTATGTATCTTATTTTAATGATGTTCAAGGAAACCATGATTATCTACACAAGCTTCAATTTGTCTTACCGTTAGCAGTGCCGCAGCGGAAGTCATGAATACTACAGTTCGAGTGTCCGATTAATCTTACATTGAAGAAAAAATGGGATCAAAGTGTCATTGAAAATTCATGATCTCTGAGAAGTTAGATTTTCAAATAAGATTCAAACAAAGATGATTTATATACTTGGTCTATGATTCAAACGTTCATGTCACAATGGTTATGTTTTGAGGTGTTACCTTTGAACATTAAACCACAGAATTCAGAATATGTTGGTCTCTGTGAAACTTGTTTGAAAATTTTCTTAGGTAAAACTCGCGCAGCTTCGGCGGAAACAAATGCCACTTGAAGAACGTATTACGTGATGTTGCCTTCTGAGTATTAAGAAATAATTGTGAAATTAGAAGAATGGTGCATTATTGTAGTGTGTTAGAATGTGGGAATAATAGTCGGCATAAACCCAAGTTTTTTCTCAGTGCCTAGTGATCCTATGAGGTGAGTAATGCTTTTTAATTTTATTTTTAAAATCTTAGCTTTAAGTATTCCTCAAAATCTCCATATCTAAAGAGCTTATATGGGATGTTATAGAACGATATTTATAAAGTGTAAGTAAACTTTCCTCTTAAAAATGGAATTATTCCAATGTAAAATGGTTTATATAAATCATCAATTCATGAAAACTATGAAGGTATCGAAATATTGCTAGAATGGTTTCTTCAGAAATTTATATAGTGCTGAATTAGCTAAGATTTTTATATCTTGGTATTTTTCTGCAGAACTTTTTCTCTCATAATATTGTGTTTATGTATGTTTAGACAAAGTACATGGTTCCCTTTAATGGGAAGCAGTTATCAATAGTAGAATATGCAGTGTTCATTTCTCTGAAATAATCATATCTGGGACAAGACTAGAAGGACGCAGAGCCAGAAGTTTTCGTGGATGGAAGCGGACATAAATGTGAGAACAAGTATCAGTATTGATGTTACTCAAGATACTTCGGAAAATCCTTTCCAAACTCACGAAATTGAGAGTAATCTCTTTCCAATTCTGTCTTCAGAAAAAAATCCTTATATTATTTTAATATATTGATGAAGATAATTATGCAAATGATTTAAGTTAGTTTTCTTCTCCTTTCATACACAGACATGGTTCTCCTAAATCTATCCTCCTTACTTGCGCTGCCACTGGTCTGAATAATACCATTGTATCGAGAGAATGTCACGTGGGTTGTACCACAGAATAGGCGCAGCCTCATTGCGCAGCTTGGCAAAGGGCTGACGTTTATCGTTTAACCTCACCGTTTGTTTATGAAGTATTAGTATTTTCATATAGGAAAATCATGGTGAATTATTGTTGTGTTTTCTGTTGTGATAATAACAGCCGGGATAAACCCAAGATGAATTTTTTCTCTGTGCCTAGTGATCCTTCGAGGTAGGTTTATTGAAAATAGAATTGAGGTAATAGGAAATTAAATGTTCAAATTCGTTTCGAAATTATGAACTACTATGTATTTTGAACATAAAATTTTTCAAATTGTCATAATATCTCTAAGCAAGGCATTATAATTTCTTGAATTTGAAAAAGTATACCTACAGTTAGGTGAAACCAATTAAGTTTTGTGATTTTATGAATTTTAGTTAAATTGATTAATCCCCACTTCAAGTTCAAAAACTCCTTGAAATTTCGTTTCCCAATTATAAGGCTTTGTTGAAAAGTAAGTCACTCCATATTTCAAATTTTTCTTTTAGGCAAATTTCTTGGCTTCCATTGATTGGAAGAAAGGAGTGGATGTTAGTTGAACCCAATGTCATTGCTAGAAAAAGAATATGCAGTGCACATTTTTCCCCAGCAATGATTTCTGGAAGTAGGCTGAAGAAAGAGGCCATTCCAGATATTTTTGAGGATGGTAGAGGATTCAGAGGTACAATGAACTTGTTTGATTTCACTACTGTGTAAAATGAGTTCAGTTCAACAAAAAGCCAAAATTATTAATTAATTCACAAAGATTTTAAGGGATTTATGTTAACGTTAACACCAAGTTCATTGATGAACGGTGACTGCAAAGATGATGACCATTCTGAAGGTCAGTCATTCATGTATGATAAAATACCCAAAATGTCCCTATCAGTAGATAATAATATAATTATGACTATTTTATCAGTCATTCTTCAAAAAATTCATATAAATTGGTTACTTATCTAACCAACTTATGTTTTTCTTTAATTTTCAAGAAATCGCTTTGGTTTTAAATTTTACAATTTTTTAACATTGAGAAACTTTAAATATCAATTTCGTGAATTTTGGGTGCTTAAAATAATGGGCCACTAGTTGTTGTTTGTTATTCCTTTAACCTGCTCTATTTCCGCCTTTCGGCCAATGACACGCCGGGGAATTCTGTCACCTCACTAATACGGAAATTTTATCGAACCCCTCTCGTGTCGAGGGAAGGGATCTTTAATGTCTAACACATCTCTGTTAGACAGGACCGACGGCTTTACATCTGCGAGAGATGGATACTCAAGCGATTCCCAGAAACCGAAAAATCACACCGACTTTTTGGGGATTGTGTCCAGGTAACTCAGCGCAAGAGACGAGCATGATATCCTGTACGCTACCGAGCCGGCAGGGGCCACTAGTGTTGGAATAAACAAAATCTAACCTAACCTAAAATATCAAACTAAGAAAAATGACAAATAATAATAATAAACTTTATTTTCATTTCCATTTACAATGGAATGGTTGGGATATATTACTAGGTTGGGTTCAATTAAGCAATGGATCTCTATTTGGGAAATAGTTTTTAGCATCTCGATAAGTGATAGAAAAAAATGCAAAATTTCCAACTCCGCCCTGCATTTCATAATAGAAGTACGAAAGTTTGGATAATGAGGCAGTAATTTTCACGTTTGTGAAAACCGTGATTCTTTATCAATATAATATAAATATATATATATATATATATATATATATATATATATATATATATATATATATATATATATATATATATATATATATATATATATATATATATATATATATATATATATATATGTCAAAACTTTTGACAGATTTAATTATTTTTGTTATAAACTCGATTTTTGAGGAACATTTAAAAAAATTGTAGCTCGTAGATCTTTTGCACTACAGACACAATTTTTGCTTGGGTGGATAGAAGAAGGATCAAGGAATTTTCTAAGCAGTCTACACATGTCAAATGTTTATTGCGTTGTTTTGTATGATTTTTTCAATTTGGCCTTTTTCAAACAGCAATAACTCAATTTTTTCAAATGGCACGTGTCAATTTTTATATCGCCATCAGATGAAGCGTCAAATTCAGATGGAATTGTATCAGCATGTACTATACCCATCTCTTATAGTTCCGAAATAATTTGGGAATATATTGAATTTTGATGATTTTGCAAGAACTAACAGAGAATGAACGAAGTGACAAGAACATTAATTTTAGGCACCTGTCAGGTGAGCGTAGCCAGTTCAGCTACTTGATTCAAATATTTCAAAGCATTCTCCGTTAGTTCTTGCAAAATCATGAAAATTCAATATATTCCCAAATTATTTCGGAACTATAAGAGATGGGTATAGTACATGCTTATACAATTCCATCTGAAATTTGACGCTTCATCCGATGGCGATATAAAAATTGGCACGTGCAATTTGAAAAAATTGAGTTATTGCTGTTTGAAAAAGGCCAAATAGAAAAAATCATACACAACAACGCAATAAACATTTATAAATCGATCGATATTTTGAAAACATCGACATCGAAGTTGCATCCCTAATTGTGGAGGGCCGCCTAACCTCAAAAAACATTGGGACAGAACTGTTAGGACTGTAAATTCAATACTCTTATATTGAGAGTTATGTCAAATGACAAACACTTAAACCTTGATAGAGAGGTATCTAAAAGAGTATAGCATATTCAGCTGACGATGAACATTGCGCAAACGTCGAATTCAATGATTGTAATTGATAGACGATTGGCAAGTGAAAACGGAAGACAAGCCAAGCTGAGCCATTTTATAGCTTACAACTTACGAGTTTGTTGAGTATTTGTGGTTAACGAACGCTTTTGAAATCAATACAACTTTGATTTTTGTAGACAATGGGGGGAAGCAGAAAGTGTTTGTTTTGCGGAAGACCACAAAATGCTTCTGAAAATATTTCCCTTCATCAGTAAGTACTCGTTTCAAACGTATCTATTAATTTATTTAATAACATTTTCACATACCTATATCATATCGTATATTATTTGATTTTCTAGATTTCCCCATATTAATGAAATTAAAATGAAGTGGCTTAGCGTTTGTAAATTACAAGCTTCAGATAATGTTACTAACTTGAGAATTTGCTCTAAACATTTTGCTCCCGAGGATATCGTAAAAGATGTACATAATGTTTACAAGCGTGTTCATTTGAAATCGAGTGCTGTTCCTATTAAGAAACGAAAATTGCAGGACGGATATGAACATGATTATACAAAAGGACCAGTTGTAGCTGAGAAAACATCAGATATTGCTGTGAAAACTAGTACATGTAAAGCGATTAGTAAGTTTGTTAAATTATTTTCTTATTTCAAAATTTGTAAATTTAAATCTGAAAATTGAATTCGCTTGTTGCTGGTAAAATAGCGGGGCAATTTAACGCAAGCGTCGTGCAGACAATCTGCTGTTATAGCTAACTCTCTCAATATAAACAAAATCACATAAGTTTTTCTCTCACATCTTAGTGACCCCTTTAATAGGGAAAATTGGTGTGAACCCGTTATATAGAGTACTATATATATGGTTAGGACAATAAATATTGGAATACAAATGCATTTTACGAAGAAATTAAATTATATTTGGGTGAAAAATTATTTATTATACAAATCCATTAATTTACTCTATGAAATAACAAGATTCTACGAAATTATTGCTGTTTGGATGATATCAGCAGAAGTAATTCCAAGAAATTATAGCAAGTCTTAACAGACTACAGAAAAAATGACTAGATTTGGATTCTGGACTGCAATTTTTCTTATTCACGTTTAACCAGAAAACAAATACCCTCTTTACTATAAATTCTACATAAAAATATATATTTTTCAATGAAATAAAATTAAAGTATTTAGATTTTCACTATATTATACTTGACTGTTGTTTCTATTAATTAAAACTATGATTATTCAATTACATTTTGAAATTGGCATTGATATTAATGAGTCTATGTACCAATACTAAATACATATTAATATCCCAATATATTTATATCCCAATGTCACAAAATAATTTCATAAAAGAGCTAAATATAATTAAACAAATAGCAGTCAATAACGGTTACAGTCCAACTATGATTGAGAACATGATTTCACGCAAAAAATTTAAAAGCAATCCAGGAAGTATTTCCAAATATAAAAGTTCAAACACAAAATACAGCAGCTTAACTTATATTGGTAATCCTAGTCTAAAATTAAAATCATTCCTCTCGCATTATAATTTCAATATAGCATTCCGAACTGATAATTCTTTAGGCCGACATATCAAAACTGCAAATCTAAAATTGATAAAAGTAATAAATCCGGTGTTTATAAACTATCTTGCGGGGATTGTAATAAAATTTATATTGGTAGAACTTTCAGAAATTTCAAAGTTAGATTATCCGAGCACAAACGTAGTTTCAATAGTCATAAATCAGATTTCCATTACTCTAATCACTTACTCGAAGAAAACCATAACTTTAATGATAATTTCAAAATTTTACACAATGAAAATAACAGACAAAAACTCAATCTATTGGAAATTTTAGAGATCAACAAAGAAAAGAATTCAGGTAGGTTACTTAATAGTCAATTAGATCTAAATACTTCTCCTTTACTCAATCTTTTCAATTCATAAAGTAAGCAACCCGATGGGTTTTCCAACATACCTCTTGTACCTATTGTAATATTAAGTAGGAAATAAGACTAATATATAAGGAATAACTCTGTTCATTAATTTCTATCTATCTGATGAAGCCACAGTGTGGTGAAACCGGTCATAGTTTTGTTAATATAGTGAAAATCTAAATACTTTAGTTTTATTTCATTGAAAATATGTATATCGATTTTCATCAAGTAACGACCTCCTCAATCAAATTATTAAAAAATATATGATTTAAAAATCTGGATTTCATTTGCATACTGTTATACTCTGAATGTTAAGTATTTATCTTACCTATCAAAGATCGGGATAGAAAGGATTTATTAGTGAAGTGTTATTTCATCGTATAGTTGAGTGTTAAAAGTTTTATTGGAACAGCAGAAATTTTATATTTCAAAATGGGTAAACAGCTTGCGATTACAATTTGACAATGTTCATTTTTCAAAGGATGATGAAAGGCAAGCTATTATGCTAACTATGTGTTTCATTCAATTTTCCAAATTTCAACAAACTTCCATAGAAACAGCTTTTGAATTAGTTCATTGATCGGGTAGGTATTCTGTGCTAAGTTGCTTTCGAACTACTCTAACATACGAAATGTTTCAATTATCACAGACACAGATAGCCAAATTATTGGGGTTAGTGTAGATGTCAAACGTTGCCTTTTCCTTTTATTTAGTTCTGATCGCATCTACCAAAAACGCTGTGAGCTCTAAATGAAAACTAGGCAGAAAAAAGCGAATACGTTTCCATAATGGCGATTTTTATGTAACAGGAACATCTTATTTGTTTATTATTTTATTCATTTCATAACAGGCGATTTTTAAGAGGAAATTTTCTGTAGTGCTCCAATTTTGTGATGGAAGATTGCCTTTCTTCAAGACGAAACAAAAAGTGTTGTGTGCCGAATTGTGAAAACAAGCACAGCAAAAGACATCGCTTCCCTAAAAGTGAGCCGGAGATTTTTGAAGCCTGGCTTCGAATCATTCAACCAAAAGGTTTCGAAGAACTCACAAGAGAAACTATTTATAATAGATATTATGTATGTGATGTACACTTTTCCAACAAATGGTCACTTCCTGGTTCCAAGCGGGGACTCGTTAAGGACGCCCTACCTACACTTCTCATCCCAGGTGAAATTTGCAAGCTTTTGCTAGAAATCAACAAAATAAATAACTTGAAGTAATTCTAAGGACTAAGTTATATATTGTCCTTATAAAGAATATCTGCGTCGAAGAGAGCTTTGTATTTCTGTATAATACAGTCTTTATGTACATAAGTATTTTTTTTTAATTTGGGAGGCTTTTACTTGGTAAAATTACATTATCGATAGTAAAAAACAAGTACTGTGTTTTAAGGAACTTTACTTAATAATTGCGATTCGTAACGCGTTTCACTACACCGTAGCTTCTTCAGACGAATGAATGTACAGAAAATAAGAATGAGAATATAAATATAAATATTCTTGAGTAATTAAAAGCTTATTGGGTTGCTTCTACTTAAGTGGTTATTTATGACAGGTATATCCAATAAAATTAAGGATAGATTGCTCCCCGAAGAGATTCAATAGAGGTGAAGGGCTTAAATCGACTTGTTCATTGATGAGTCTACCGGAGTGTTTGTATTTATTGATTTCTAAAGTTTCCAAAGAAATTCAAAGATCTACCTTCCAATGTTTATTATCTGTATGCAAAACACCTGATTTATTGTTTTTACCTGGTTTGGTTTTATTATTTTTATATATTTGCCTAAATTATTATTAATTTGGAAAGCTATGTTGAAATTATTGCTACTCAAGAATGATTTCAGTTTCTCACTTGTAATGCCAACGTATTTTCGGAACATAAACGCAGTTTTTCAAATAAAAAATCAGATTCAAATGACGCGAATCATCTCTTAGAAAATAATCACTCTTTCGACCCACAGTTTGAAATTTTGCATACAGATAATAAATATTGGTAGGTAGATCTTTGGGAAACTTTAGAAATCAATAAATACATACACTCAGGTAGACTCATCAATGAACAAGTCGATTTAAGCCCTTCACCTCTATTGAATCTCTTCGAGGAGCAATCTATTCCTTAATTTTATTGGATATATCTGTCATAAATAACCACTTAAGAAGAAGCAACCCAATAAGCTTCTAATTACTCAAGAACGTTTATATTGATATTCTCATTCTTATTTTCTGTATATTCATTCGTCTGAAGAAGCTACGGTGTAGTGAAACGCGTTACGAATCGCAGTTATTAAGTAAAATTCCTTAAAACACAGTACTTGTTTTTTATTATTAAGAATGTTTTGCCTAACAACTTTTTTTTATGTAAGGTTTAGTTTTTGCACATACCTCTGAAGTATGCTCCTAAAGTTAGCTGAGATGATAGAATATGTTTAAAGATCAATCTAGATAATCCTCAATACAGATAGAAGTAGGTATATAATCGTTCTTCATGAAATCAATAAAAGATTGCACAATTGAACAAGATAAGCCATGTCGGTGAAAATTTGAGTTAACATTTTAGTTTTTGTACATTTGGTAGCTGTTTGTTTGGGATATTTTTACAGTCATGAAGCTTATAATATTCGATGATACTATCATAAATTATATTATAAAAAGATTATTTACAGCAAATATCATAATGAACAATTATCATACCAGTGTGTTAATAAACTAGATCTGTTTACTCTGAATAAGCATTTATAAACTTTTGGTAACTTCTCAATGTAATAAAGAGCGGAAATGACTTTGACTCACAATAGTTTTACTATTGCAGAAGTGAAGGAGTCAATCGAAGTGAAGATAGAAAATGAAGATTACAGAATAACTGCATCTGACACCGAATTTCTGGAATGTGGCAGTAGGTAATTGTTGAAATGTTTCTTGCAGATTATTATTCAAGTCTGAATTTCAGCTAGAGTACCCAAACAGGAACCAGATGAATTTAGAACTGAGCGAACGTTGGGTGTTGAAAGTACTTACGGTGGTGAGTTTTTTTTTAATTTCAGGTGTTGATTCGTGAGATATTAACATAAGTAGTGTAAAAGAAGGAGATGATCATACAGAAGTGGACATAAAGATAATTGTTTCTTATTGAGATTAGTATCAGGATATTTATAAATTTTCAGAGAGAGTGTAGAAAAAGATTGTCTGCGCCTGGACAAAAATCAATTATAAAAAAACAAGCTGTGAACAGTAGAAACTTTTCCCATTTCCCAAAAATTAAGATTTTTTTCCATGACAGGTGCAATTCGCGTTCTTACAGTAATTACACTCCAAACATTGGCAGGCATCTCTACAATATTTCAAACACTCACTTAAGGCTACAACTTTCTATGTTACAAAGATTACAAGCATTTTCTCAATGATAGCCAGGACATCCAGGTTTTGAAAATAGAACTACTTGTGTTGGTAACTTTTTCGTGAAAGCATTTGATGGTTTGTCGTAATCTAAGAAGGACTTGTGACTGTCAAACATAAGATATTGTTTGAGTTTTTGAAACATCAGAGTAGTATATTAGCGGATCGTATCTGACAAAACAGAATGAAATTTAATGCGGGGTTCCACAGGAGTCAATACTGGGCCCGTTCGATTTGTTTTGTACGATGACATTCTGTGATCTGAGTTGTCGAAAGTATTTGAAAAAAATTACTAAGTCTAGGTAGCTCAGTTCAAAGGAAGGCGACTTTATTTTACTCTAAAAATATTAATTTATTTCACAGTAAATAAGTAAATAAATAATTAAAATAATTCCTTAATCCTTATTAATTTTCATCTAATTTGTTGTGAATCTTGTGTTTTTGTATGACATGAGTCCCATACATGACAGACTTTGTAAAAATATTTGATGGTTAATAAATTACTCTTGAAAAAACCATGTCTTTCAGTCTATATTTAAATTATTCCAATGAATAAATGTCTTTCAAGTAGAAGCCTCTATTTATTTCAATGTATGTTATGAAAATTCAATACATTACTTTTGTTTCAAATTCGTTTTCCTTGTTACAGGTATTAAGGATAAAATGAAATAGAATCAACAGAAAATGAGATGAATACAGTTCCTTATATTAAAGACGAGTGTGAATTTATGGAGTTACATGAAAGTAAGTGAAATTAATTGTTCAGTTGCCAACAGATAACTTTGAAAGTTTTTTAGATGAAATTAAAGATGAAGTTGTAAGTGATAATGAACCTGAAGAAGAATTAGACATTGTTCTTGAAAGACCACTTGGAGGTAAACTTTATATTAAGATTATGTGTTATAATGGAACGCAGTTATTCTTTTTTTTTAGATGATATATTCAGGGTGTGTAGGACCTGTTTGAAAATAGCAAAGGTGGAAGATACAATTCCTTTAGTTGCACATGGTCCTGGCAGCAAAACTGAGTTATACAAAAGATTAACTGGATTTTTGGGATCGGTAAGTGATGATTCTCCAAGTCTGCAATGGTTTTATATAAATTCTTCATTATGTTTGTACTGTTTTTGCTTTGTCCCAATCAGAAGCTTCAATCTTTGTGACTTTCCATGTTTCTGTTGGCCCTCATGGCCGAGACAGTGTGTAACACAGTGGAAAATAGTTAAACTAAGACAGGTGTTCAATGTTCTCTATGATTTTGATCTAGTTAATGATTTCATCCTTTCCCAGATGGCCTGTGGTAAGTTTTCGGTGTGGGTTCGTTGTGGGTCGTTACTCATTCTCATATTCGTCTGGGTCTCTTACCTAATTGATATATAATAGGTATGAAAACTTTAAACGAGAACGAAACTGCAGTTTGTTCGTTTTTATTTGTCTTTGAAAATATAACATTTGGTTGACACGTCAGTTATTACAAACACAAGCAAAACAGAAAAATAAAGATAAAATTATAAAATATAAAAAACATTAAAGACCAAAATTACAGTCATAAAAACCTTTAAGAGTTTATAAACAGTTCTCTGTGAGCAAAGTTTCACAACATTTTTGGAATCACTTTTCATCTAGAGCTCTCACTTGTGGAAGCCAGAATCAATGTCAACTCCAAGGAACCTAACTGTATCCACAGATGATGGTCTAGTGGCATATGTCAATACTTGGTCTTCTGTACATTCAGAAGAAGTTAGTTTTCATTGAACCAACCTTGGGCGTCTCTCATTATTTTGTCATAGTCGATCTGGAAGTCTTCCCTCCATGATAAAAAGAAAAGGGGCCCAAGATCGATCCATGTGGTACACCTCTCGTTATAGTAATCTCCTCACTCTGTCTTGGTAAAATACTACCTGCGTTCTGCCACTTAGGTAGGATGAAATCAGTTTGTTTGCAGTTCCTCTTATTCCGAGATTGTAGAGTTTATTTAGTGATTTTTCATGGGACATGCAGTCAAAGGCCTTAGTGGAGTCGGTGAACAAACTGAAGCACAGATCTCCTCTTCAAAAGATTTATATACGTTAGAACAGTATGTCTGTTCTTTCTATAGCCATATTGATGAGAGAAAAGTGAGTTACGTTTCTCAACGAAGGTGTATAACTGTCTATGTATTAACCTCAATTAACTTTGAAAATACTGGTAAGATTGATATTTGCCTGTAGTTGTTTGGCTCATCTTCATTGTCCTTTTTGAGAATTGGGGTCACTTAGGCTCTCTTCTTGGAAAAACGCCTTCCGCAATACACAAGTTGACAACATGACAGAGTGGTTCAGCCACAAATGGCCCGCACTTCCTCAGCAGCCAAATATGTCCTCCGTTTTCGAATTTTTCAAACTACAGATAATTGCCTCTATATCAGCTGAGGTAACTGGATGAACGAACGTTGAATGCTGGACTGAAACCTGTTTTGTAGGCTCACAGGTTTCATTTGGGTTAGTTACCTGAATATTTTCAACTAAATTATTGGCGTTCTCAACAAAGAATTTATTAAATGAGTCTATATATCATGATCTTTCTTTTCTACTCTGTCTCGTCCAGTTTCTGAATCATCTGCCAAATCATCTTGCCTTTGTTTTCAGAATTTTGTATTTTGTTATTAAAATTATCCTTTCTTGCTTTTATATGTCTTAGTTGGTAAATTTTTTGTAAGTTTTGATATGCTGACCTGTTGGCTTCTGTAGGATACCTTTTACAGAGAGAGTGCATAGTCATTACCTCCTCTTTCGAAGATCTAATTCCATGAGTTATCCAATCATTTTTTATCTTCTCTGTTTTTATATGTGTTTGCATTGGAAAAACCTCCTCAAAGTAATAAACGAAAATTTTGAAGAAATTGTTGTGAGACATCACAGCATCATGCTCCATATACACACAATTTTCTTCCCTCAAAATTGTACAAAAAGTTTCTAGGTTAGTGGGATTGTAATTCCTGAACTTTTTTATTTGTTGTACAGCATCATACTTTGTCTTGAGGTATAGTAATTGAGCAGCAGTATGTTGCTCATATTCATTTCTTCTATTATTATCAGAAAACCTAGCTCCCTTATGAAGGGATATTGAACAACCTAGAATAAAGTCTACATGAAAAAGGCTTGACTAAATAATTATTGTCGAATATTTTCAGGATATTTTCTCTGTGGAAAACCCCTGCATCTGTATAAATTGCGAAAGGTTCATGAACGCTGTACACGATTTCAAAATGACATTTAATGCCAACGAGATGGTGCTCATGGAATTCGATTGGGGTAAGAAAACCAAAGACCTTCTTCACATTGTGGATCAAGATACACTAAAAAACATGTACAATGAAAGTTGTCGTGAAAGCGACAAAGTCTCTTTATGTACGACACTCCAAGACAATGTGGCTCACTCTACTAAAGAAGATATTGAACTTGATTGGGTTGACAAATGGAAGGAATTGGACGAAAAGGGTAATGGACTATCGGATATGGAGGATTATTGGTATGTTCATGTTGAGATCAAATGGGGCACACCAGAAACATATATATAATACGTCGACGTTTTGATCGAAAAGTTTCAGGGTTGTCCATTTTTGAGTGTTCAAGTAAGTTTCAACAATATTTTTATTTTTAGCCAGTTTTGTAATTTCTAGAATATTTGCTCAAAATTGAGATTTTTACAATATTTGAAGATAATAGTGAGATATAATTCACATGACAACCCGCATATGGCTATTCCTGAAACTTACTGATCAAGTGGGCACCATAAAGCAGACAAAAACGACAATGATGAATAGCTAAAACTGTTTTTCTTATCTTCTATTATACGTGAAATAATTTTAGGTATCCAACAGACGAAACCAAATTAAGCGATCATGATTACGCATCACTAGAAACTACAAATCCTGCGTCTTATTTACTCAAAGATAACATTGATATTTTTTCGCCAATTTTTGATGGCTATCTTCGAAAAGTCGGAGGCAGAACTACCGAAAGGTTACGAAAAAAGATAAGAAGGTTCCATATTAATGATGAAGGATATGGGCCTTTCATTTGTGAGTTCTGCGGGAAGGTAAGTAAGAAAAACTTCAGAGAGGGTAGAAATAGGTTTTTACACTAATTTTGTAATGAACTTCAAGCTGTGTCAAAAATGCTGATTGCATGGCAAGTGTAAGCGAGTTAATAAAACTGCAGCAAAAGTATTTTTCCTATTTTTACTATATACATTCTGTCAAAAAATTGCCGGAAATTGATTATTTGAAAAGTCTGCACAAAACGATTGTTGAAATTTTTGTTATTGCTAAGTTCGCACAACTATTTTCTATACTGACGCAAAGTTTGAACGCGATCAGTCATTTAGTTTATTCACAGTGCTCGATTTTGTCGCTTCTCACAAGTGTGTTTTGCGATTTTTACAACAGATAAAAATATCGAAGAAAAAAATGTGTCTCAAATTTTGTATTGCAAATGGAATTTCGTGTGCCGAATCGCTGAAAATGTCACAGAAGGCTTACAGTGAATCAACTATATCAAAAACATGTGCATATGAGTGGTACAGTGCATTCAACAGCGCCCTGAATTATACCAATAACTTTAGTACTGAGAAGATCGGTGAAATAAATGGCGTGCATATCAAAAAGCTCAACTTGATAGTAATCGTCATTTATAGATCAAAATGAGGAGTTGCATTTAAAGAATTCCTTGAAATAATTATCATGAGTTTAGAGAGGTGCCACGAGTTTCATCCCAGTGATAGAATTGCCTTAACAGGGGATTTTAACATGGACTTTTTTCAATTGACAATATTGAGCCTAAAGAGATGATGAATCTACAGAAGTCTTATAACTTTATTCGCACAATAAATGCACCAACCAGAAGACAAGGAAATAGTTAAAGTTGTATTGACAATATATTTTCAATGATGAATACGAGTATGCAAATATTTTGAATACAGTCAGCTCGGACCATGATGCTCAAGTACTATACCTCAAGACCAAGTATGACGCTGTACAACAAATAAAAAAGTTCAGGAATTACAATCCCACTAACCTAGATACTTTTTGTACACTTGAGGCAGGAAAATTGGCTGAGTGTGAATATGGAGCATGACGCTGAGATGTCTTACAACAATTTCTTCAAAACTTTCGTTTATACTTTGAGGAGGTTTTTCCAATGCAAACACATAAGAAAACAGAGAAGACAAAAACTGATTGGATAACTCATGAAATTAGATCTTCGAAAGAGGAGGTAATGACTAGGCACTCTCTCTGTAAAAGGTATCCTACAGAACCCAACAGGTCAGCATATAAAAACTTACAAAAAATCTACCAACACTAAGACTCATAAAAGCAAGAAAGGATCATTTTCATAACAAAATACAAAATTCTGAAAACAAAAGCAAGACGATTTGGCAGATGATTCAGAAACTGGACGAGACAGAGTAGAAACGAAAGATCATGGTATAAATATACTCATTTAATGAATTCTTTGTTGAGAACGCCAATAATTTAGTTAAAAATATTTAGGTGACTAACCCAAATGAAACCTGAGGGCCTACAAAACAGGTTTCAATCCAGAATTCAATGTTCTTTCTTCCAGTTACTTCAGCTGATATAGAGGCAATTATCTGTAGTTTGAAAAATTCGAAAACGGAGGATATATTTGGCATGAACACTTGGTTGCTGAAGTTGAGTACGGGCCATTTGTGGCTGAGCCACTCTGTCATGTTGTTAACTTCTGTATTGCGGAAGGCGTTTTTCCAATAATGTTAAAGAAAGCCAAAGCGACCCCAATTCTCAAAAAGGGCAATGAAGATGATCCAAACTACAGGCAAATATCAATCTTATCAGTATTTTCAAAGCTAATTGAGAGGGTAATACATGTACAGTTATACACCTTCGTAGAGAAACGTAACTTACTTTTCTCTCATCAATATGGTTATAGAAAGAATAGACATACTGTTCTAACGTATATAAATCTTTTGAAGAGGAGATCTGTGCTTCAGTTTGTTCACCGACTCCACTAAGGCTTTTGACTGCATGTCCCATGAAAAATCACTTAATAAACTCTACAATCTCGGAATAAGAGGAACTGCAAACAAACTGTTTTCATCGTACCTAAGTGGCAGAACGCAGGTAGTATTTTACCAAGACAGAGTGAGTGAAGAGATGACTATAACGAGAGGTGTACCACATGGTTCGATTTGGGGCCCCTTTTCTTTTTAGTATTTATGAATGATCTTGTAGAGAGCATGACAACTTCAGATCTTTCAACAATAATATACGCAGACGACACGACCTTCACTCATGTGGTATCACAGAGGGAAGACTTCCAGATCGACTATGACAAAATAATGAGGGACGCCCAGGGTTGGTTCAGTGGAAACGAATTTCTTCTGAATGTACAGAAGACCAAAGTATTGACATATACCACAAGACCATCATCTGTGGATACGGTTAGGTTCCTTGGAGTTGACATTGATTCTGGCTTGGCATGGCGTCCTCACTTGGGATCCCTGTACTATCGTCTTGCAAAATCAGTCACCTGATAGAAGACAAAAGAGAATTCGCGGTGAGAACTGAAGTCGATTTCGGAAAAAGCGTTTGAAAAATGTTTTGATTTGATTATGTGTGAATGTATTATTTCGGAAGGGGTCTATTTTGAAGGCGATACAATAAATTTGGATTTTTTGACAGAATGTACAATGGCGTGTAATGAAATAGAAGAGACTGAAACAGTACTTCCTCGTACATGGATATTTTAAAATATTATAACCAATGGGATATTTATCTTGTTTTAGGTCATAAGTTCAAAAGTATTATTCACAAGACACTGTAGCAAACACAAGTTACGTGATGGTTTCCAATGTGAAATATGTAGTAAAGTTCTTCCTGAATGGGATTCCTACAAAAATCATTGTAAACTATTACATGGTGGACTTCCAAAAAGATTTGAATGCCCATCGTGTAACAAGAAATACCGTACCCGGAAGTTATTAGAGAGCCATATTCAAATTCATAAAATAGAAGATTCTAAATATAGTTGTTTAATATGTAGGGAGGCTTTCGAAAGTAAAGTAGATTTCGAAAAACATAGGATTGTACATCGACCTCAAAAAGGATTCTGTAAAATTTGTGGTTTAGGATTTTTCAAAAATGATTTGAGGCGGCATATGATGTTGAAACATGTTCTTAGTGATGTTTCTGGACTAAAAAATGTGAAGAAGCTATTTGTCTGTGACTTGTGTGGAAAAAAATATTTCAAGGAGGGAAGCTTGAAATTACATAAAAAACATTGTAAAGACAACGACTCATCAGGATCTCCAAAGAATAGGGAACAGCAGTTCCAAGACGAAGACGAAGAACAAGATGTAATTATAGAAAATTACGAGGTTATTGCAAATGAAACAAAAGACAGTGTTCAAATTTTGATATATGATGATTGATAAATTTTTTTTACTGATGATTTTATTTTTGTTCTTCCATCTTTGATCGATCCTTGTATCAAAATTATCTTTTAGCACATCCAAGCATTAATTTGTTGTGTTTAATATATACTTGCCATTGTATATATGCGGATAATTATCAATGCATCTTCACTCGAATTCCGGCAAGATAAATCTTAATTGTGAAATGAACACCTCAAGAAAGTCTAGGAACACTTATTAATATCTTTAAAATATGAATTTGATGATTCGAATTTATAGAAATCTTTCGGTTTTTGTTAGGATGTATTGTATATAATGTATTCTCAAGGAAACAAAATAATATTTGGCTTCTCCAAAGCACCTATTATAAAAAAAAATTGAAATTTGAAAATGACGAAATTTGGTAAAACACAAAAAAATCCTGAACTAATATTTTCGAAACGATATGGAAGCACTTATATTTTTCAGTACCCAGAAGGTCCACCTCTGTTATTAATGACACTTTGGCATCGTCGCGGCATGCTCAATATTAAATTGTCTATTACATTTTGGCCTAAGTCATTCTAAGCCCCCTGAACTGCTAATCGAAGCTCCTGTTCATGATGGAA
Organism: Cryptolaemus montrouzieri; assembly: GCA_013387265.2. Classification (NCBI taxonomy): domain Eukaryota; kingdom Metazoa; phylum Arthropoda; class Insecta; order Coleoptera; family Coccinellidae; genus Cryptolaemus; species Cryptolaemus montrouzieri. The sequence goes on from JABFTP020000042.1 coordinate 12,456,841, forward strand.
GACGTTTTGACGCAGGAGATTTCTTTTTAGGGTGTCCCACACATGCTCGATGGGATTCAGATCTGGGGAGCAGGATGGCCACGGTAGAAGATCGATATCATTCTCTTCAAGAACGTTCAAGACAACTCTTGCACGATGAGGAGGGGCATTATCTTGTTGGAAGAGTGGATTTTGACCCATTGTTTGGAGATACGGTACCACTACAGGTAAAACTATCTCATTTGCGTAAGAATTTCCCGTGAGGTTGTTCTGTATGAAAACGAGGTCAGTTCTTCCACCAAGGCGTATACCTCCCGAAAACATCACTGATCCGCCTCCCTGTCTAACAACTTCTAGAGCATGCTGGAGATGGTTTTGCTTTCCAGGTCCCCTCCATATTCGAATTCTTCCCGAATAATAACTAAATCTAGATTCATCACTGAAGAGAACTGTGGCCCACTTCTCTCGATCCCAGTTTACTTATTCTTGGCACCAAGCTAAACGAGCAGCGCGATTTCCATGGGTCAGTTGTGGAACTCTTAGAGGACGTCTGGAGTGGAGTTGACCTTCGTGCAGTCGATTTCTCACAGTTTGGTCGGAAATTTGTACATTATGAACTCGTGATAGTTCTTGAGTTAATTGAGATGCTGTGGTAGTACGATCTCTCCTGGCTTGTAAAACAAAAAATCGGTCTTGGGCAACTGTAGTAATCCTGAAACGACCTGTAAGGCGTTGTTCTACGCTACCTATTTCATTAAAACGCGACCATAAACGGCTTATGACACTTGGGCTACTTCCCAGAACCCTGGATACTTCCCGTTGTGAGCTCCCAGCTTGGAGGATGCCAACGGCTCGTAACATCTCTTCTCCAGTCAAATGTCTTTCCATGGTCGAATCACAAAACTTGAATCTTTTATTTGTGCTTACAACAGAAACAAAGTGCCAACTAACTGATTTCAAACACTGAATACATGAAATGATTATAAAGCAGCGTCGCATCTGCTGCATTTTTAGTTTTTTATAAAAAAAAACTGAAATCTGTTGCGGCACTCTACATTATTTGGTGGAAAATTGATGCAGGTGTTCATTTCTTAAAAAAAATCATCCATATTGATCGTTCTGGATACGATATATCGATATCAAGAAGTGTTCCCTAGACTTTTGAGGTGTTTATTTAACTTTCAGGTAATTAAAAAATGACATGAATATTTCTTGTAGATATGAACATAGCTATTTTCACAGTATATTGTGGTGTTGAACTTCTATGTTCTTGTCACAGAACATACCATATCTAGAGTCTGTTCTGTGGTTCTTGTATCATAACCTCAATTGCTGGTTTGTAAACATTTTAAAAAGTTCTCCGAAAATTCATTTCATTTTGAAGTAATACACACTTTCGAAAAATCATATCTAAACATGAATTTTATATTGTTTGATAGAAAACCAGGAAGCAGAAAGCGAATACGAACCAGTGGTGGTTATAGCTGCATTGTTCGAAATTGTAGTCATAAAACCACTGAAAAAGAATATAAATTTTTTAGACTTCCAGTCAGAGATCCTGATAGGTGAGCTACCATAAAAATTAGAAAGTTTTTATTCGTAAAAGTATGTTTTAGATTATCCCATTGGTTGAAATTATGTCATCGTGTAGATTTGAATTCAAAACCTGAAATAGCTCTATATCAAAACTACAGAATATGTTCCAAACATTTTGAAAAAAGAATGTATTCCAATCCTGAGGATTTATTGAATAGATTATTACCTTCTGCAATTCCAACTTTACATCTTCCCAAGGGTTTGGGTGAAAATGACTCTATTTCGACAAGTAGAGAGGAAAGTGTCGGAATCATGGAAGAACCAAAATCAGTTGGGGATTTGAAAATGAAGATAGCTACAAGCAGTAGAAGAAAAGGTATATATTGATAGAGTTTTTTCGCTAAAAACACGATTAGAAATGGCATATCGTGAAATAGGATGCCTTCTTACTGTCGGAAAGAACATAATAAGTAAAGAGAAAACAATCAGTTTCGTGTACACTTTCAAAGATTCACTTCATCATCCAGGAATTTTTGCATTGTGCACTAAGCTTTCTTAGTAAGAAACTTCATCAACATACGCTTAAACAAACTACGACATCTTGTTCTATTTTACGCAGAAATTTTGCCTTCAGGCTTGTTAATTGTGTCTTGTTGTATATCTCCGAGTGTGTTATTTGAGAGTGGATAATTTAATGAATTCTACATTTCTTATTATGAATTTCTGTTACCCTGGTCTAGGTAAGTAATCATAATTGTGGGCTGTGTTGAAAATTAAGCCTTTTTGAATTATGAACTTTTTATGGTAAGTACAATTTTCGTAGTGAAATTGTTTAATTTGTTTAAAAGGTATGTCATTACCGATTAACAGATAACTGCTCTAAAAGCTAATTAATATCAAGTATTCCATAAAATTGCAGGAAATATACTTAGTTTTGATATTAATTTAAAATGTCATTGAATAAGACATTTTCACTGAAGATTTATTTGATTTCAAATTTTCTCTGTGATTTTCTTTAGTGAAATGATTTACTTTTTGGACAACTATAAATAACAAAAGCATATCTATTCTGTGTCTATCGTAAAAATGAAAAAGCATTCATTTAACAAGGCTAACTAAGATTTAATATTGAATTCCGCAAGTTCCTAAGCACATTGAAAAATGAAGAAAAAGAATTGTGCTTGTGCTAATGAGAAGTATAAACTCAGTGCTCCGACATGAGAAACAATATGGCCGTCTCTGCATAGAAACTAGCGCTACACGTGCCATTATTTCAAACTAAACCGAAAGGCGCCGTTTTTTAATTCTAGATTTCCCACGATCGAATTTAACTGAAATGGAATATATGATCTAGTCTAATCGATGTAGATCATTTCTGCCGCAATTAGACTGTTCAAAAATTGAGAAAATAATAATAATTTTATTTTAAAATAACAAAAATTTCTTAAACCATTTATACAGAAAACATTTCCAAAAATAAAATAAATTCTTAACACATGTAAATCAAAATATAAATCACATATCACAGAAAACAGGTACATTTTAATATTCAAAATAAAAAAGAAATTCTGAAATATTTTTGTCAGCCATATTGGTCCTCCATTGCTACCAGTGGTCTCCCGTTGGGGGGCAAACTGCCTTCACTGTCATCTTCATGGCAGTTACCCCATACTGCTTTAAAAATTAGAAAAAACAAAGTAATAACCGTCTCAAGAAGTTTTCATTTGAAAGAATTTGACATCACTAAAAATTGTTGAATATGGTAAAAATAGGCAATTTCATTACTAATCTTGGAAACTAGGGTTGCATTAGTATTCCTGATGTGTTCAATTGATAGGTTCATAGTAAAAATATAAACCAAATATATAAGGTTTCGCCCACAGAATCTTATGTGTATGCAAGGTGTAAAAAGCCCATTGTAACAAAAAAACAATATATACTCTGAGTACAAGTAATATTCAATGTTAAAACATAACTAGTGTTCTAGATCTGAAAGAATCTTAATTATTTCACATATACCAAATGTCTACGAATATGAAAGCGTCGTTCAACCAATCAAAGTGAACGCAGTTCCTTTAAAAAGTCAAATTTTTCCAAATTTCTAACCATTTCTCAAATTTATTATGACGCAAACAAAAGTTTTTGTACGTTACCCAACAATGTCTTCCTGATGAGAATCAATTTAGGGAGCATAGAACATTAAGAGCATTTTCGCCATTTTGAATTGATAAACACGAAAGTAATGGTAACCGGTAGATTGATTCTATTTACGGATAATCGTGAGGAGAATTATCATTTCCTTTAAAATTTTGATAACCACCCACGTAGTATTTTCAGCGATCAAACAAAGAAAACAAAAAGGTTTCTATAAATTTATTTTCTTACGAAATGTTGAAGTGATCTCATACTTTTCGGTTCAAGGACATAGGATTGGCGCCTGAAGTGACCTAACTAGAAATTGTTGCAAGAATTTTTGTCAACATTCAATTGAACGAAAACGTGGTCTTTGAATCAGATAATTTGTTAAATAACTCACTTTCACGGTAAATAACATCTTAGTTGTTTATATATCAATATTAATAACTGTTATTATATGTTTTCTTCAGATGGTAGACGTTGATAAATTGAGTGACGCCGAAATTCGGTCAAAATTGATGGAATATGGATTTCCTGCTCTTCCTATCACCGGTACTACTCGAAAAGTTATGGTTAAAAAGCTGAAATTGCTCATGGAAAATAAATCTTCTACAAAAGCAGATGGAAGAAGATCATTGGGAAGATATTCAAGTGAAGATGATAGTGACAATGAAGTCAAAGCAGCAAAAAATAAAAGGAGGGTTACAATGGCTGCTCCACCTATGCAGCCTCCTCCAGTCAAGCCTACACTCAAGAAGACAACAAGAATAGTGGAGACTACTATTGAAGAAGATGTAAGTGTTGCACATATCTTGTGGTTTTTTTTTAATATTAAATTTTCTGAATTCAGATTCCAAAGAAAGAAACTCGATCAAATACCTCTGTAAGCAGTAGTTTCTCGAGGTCATCCAGACTTGTACGGAAAGCTCAAGATGAATTTGACACAGGATCTGAGTCGGAATCAGAAATAATAAGAAACAGTCATAATCTGTCATCCGAGAAGGATAATAAAACTGGTAAGTGATGTTTAATAATTTAATGCATTTGTGCGTTATTTGATATTGGCGTGAAGTTTGTTATGGAGGTAATCCTGCTGTTTACGCTGCCCGCACTCGCTTCGTGTACACCGAGTCGACGAGGAATGTTTCCGAACGATTTGAAATTTAAGCCAGTGTTGCCACGATTTATCTCACGTCGGAGATTTGAGTACCTATCGTTGAAAATGAAATAGCAAAGGATAAGATCTATTATTGAAGTGGAACCTATAGGTAAACACTCCTAATCAGGGGCGTAACTTCTCGGGAGCGGAAGGGCCATATGTGACTCGTAGTTTTTCGCAAGTGCTTGATTATCTAAATAAACAGATACATATTTTGAGTTCATTTGGACTGGGTAGTGCGGTATAGCAAAAGATGTTTTCAAAATCTTAAGAGTTTCCAAAATATTTATAAGATATTCGAATCTGACCTCACATTTCAGTAATTCAATAAAGTTCAATATGACGGATTGAGGAAAAATATTTCCCTTTGTTTGGCATAAATTTTTTGACAATCTCGGTGCAGGATCTGTATGCTCCAGATTTTTTTTGTAAGCTAGAACCTTTACTATTTAGCTCATATAACAGGGTTATAAATTGAGAATTGTACACTGTACAAAATTTTCTTTTCATTCATTTGGAGGGTGCGACTAACAACATCTCAGTTCTATTGATTCATTAGTATTCATACGTCCAATAAGTTATTTCTGATGTGGTTTTCGAGTTATTCACGAATTTTGGTAACTTCCTGATTTCATTCATACTCGATTTCTCGGTTATGAAATTTACGTCAAAAATGTTTTCACGTTATTTAGAATCTTTTTTGTGAATTGCCGAAATTCCTTTTCCCCTTAGTTTGACAAATAAGGACATAGATTGGTATTTTTTTTTAGAACGATCACAGTCATTTAAGAAATATCTAACATAATCATATTATTCTCATCTCATATTTTTCATGAGAAAAACTCAATATTTTTCGCATATTCTCCCGCAAAATTAAATGTTGACTTTCGAATCATAGAACTTCGAGAGTTCTTCAATGGATATCGATCGTTATAATACAATTTGTGAGATTGCATGGACTGAGTTGTTTTCCACAATCCAATAGAAATTAAAGCATTTATTGAATTATTTTACGCATTGTTATTACATGATTCTCAATATTCTATGGTTCTGTAAGCTACATCTCCTTTTTAACCGACTTCAACAATAATTCAAAAAAGGAGGTGGCTGACATGAGTCAGTAGAGATACTGACTCCCACGCCGTGGGACCGGGTGCAAATCCCAGGTTAGAGATAGTTGTAGTAAGAATGTTGGTGTGTTTTCCCAGAGTCGGGAACTTAACCGATAGGTTGAGTCTATAACTTCCGAAGCCAGATAACTTATAATCCTAAGAGGTGGCAGTTATCATTGCATGGTCTAAGTGAGTGGTTCGCAGTCCACTACCACTGTAAGTTCATAAAACAAACAGAAGGTTCATAGAACAAACAGAAGGTTCATAGAACAAACAGAAGGTTCATAGAACAAACACAATGTTTATAGAACAAACAGAAGGTTCATAGAATAAACAGAAGGTTCATAGAACAAACAGAAGGTTCATAGAACAAACAGAAGGTTTATAGAACAAACAGAAGGTTCATAGAATAAACAGAAGGTTCATAGAACAAACAGAAGGTTCATAGAACAAACAGAAGGTTCATAGAACAAAAAGGGGGAGGATGTCCATTTGTGGGAAGTTTTTTTTTGCATAACAAGTTGGGGTAAAAATTGAGCTGCAACATTTGTCTGTATTGACATAAAAATAGTAGTAGGAATTCTTGTTAAAGCCCTTTGCATTGGCTGGGAAGATGCCTACCGCAGCTAGAGGTTAGGTTAGATTTTCACCCTTGTCTTCGTGAAGAAATCCTGGAAATCATGGAGTGCAAGATGACAATGAGAGAAAAAAGCTGCTAAGCAGAAAAATTTTTGGTACTCTGTTTGCATACACGACACTAACACACCATAAAACAGACAAGCTATTACTAGTGCAATAGCGACAGGGAAACGAGTTTATCCATAGGTTTTTTCACTTGTTCACTGAATCATACGCAAGATAGTATGGTTCACCTGTAACATTTCCTGTACTCACACTTTAGGGGCAATCGTAGGAGGCATGATGCGAGTTTAGATGCTTGATTAAGGAACGGTCATGTTCTGTTTTTTCTGCTGGTATTCTATTTCTTCGCTTGTTTTTTACGATTGTGTTTTTTCTGACACACACCAAAATTATAGCTATAAGCATTTATTGTAAATACAATTATTTGAATTTTTCATGTATATAACTCAAGAAATTTGCTTAACGAATATGAGCACCTATATCTAGGTGCTCATAAATTTTTTAATTCTGTGTAATTGCCTATATGCTCTTTGAAATGTATACTGAATCAATGTGAATATAATGTCTCTGGTCTTTATAATACTCTCACGAATTTGATTATTCTGCATGATTTCCTGAACGTCAACAATATTTGTTCTAGACATGATAAATCCTAAAAATAAAATAATTAACAAATTCCAAATCACTTAAATAAATCGCTCGTCTCGCAAGTAAAGCTCAAATCGCATATGAAGTTTATCCAACACAAGTATTGAACAAACAGAAGAGTGAGACAGCAGAGATCAAACATTTATTCTCTTATACGAAGTGAAATTTTAATGAACTTCAGGTAAGGGATCTGGCAACACTGGCTTGAAATTCAAATCGTTCGGAAACATTTCTCGTCGACTCGGTACACGGTGCGCGTGTGGGCAGCGTAAACAACAGGATTACCGAAATAAGTATTGAACAGTTAATGAAAGAACAATAGAGATAGCAAATATTGGTTCAGATTTACATTTTTCTTTGCAGCAAAGCAATATCCAATTAGTCCTTCCTCCAACTTTGGTGTTAGAGAGTCTCCGAAGAAGACTTTCGAGAGTTCATATAGTAGAACTTTTTCTTCGTCCAGCGATAGACCAGCTGCATTTTCGTCACCACTCTCGGGAGATGCAACGAACGAAAGGCTAAATCAGATTCGATCCAGGCTCAGTTTGGGAACAACAGGTACGTAACAATTAAAAACTATTGATGTAAAGTATTATTTGAAATTCGACTACTACAAATTTGTCTTGTGAGATGTCACTCATACAGTATCATTATGCTAAGAAATTTTTCTTCGCTCTTCCCAAGAAAAGTTGGCTGTTTGGTTTGTGAGGACTTTGGTGTAGTGGGGTCCTCACTGAAATGGATGGAATCGTATGTGTCGGATAGACTGCAGTATGTTGCACTCATTCCGGTTTCGTTCGCGTCATTGGTGTTCCTCAAGGGTCACATCTGGGTCCCCTTTTATTTTCAATTTACATTAATGATATTTCGGAATGTTTTCTTTATACAAAACATGATTTTATATGCCGACGATCTTAGAGTGTACAGTGCTATTCGGTCCTATGATGATATTTTGCGGTTTTAGAGGGATCTTGACAGACTTCTCGATTTTTGTCAAAGTAGGTATTTTCAATTAAATATTGATAAGTGTAAGCATATACGGTTTACAAAGAATGTCAATGCCTTCGATGCTATTTTTTCTGTTGATGGGCTTGTAATTGGGAGGGTAAACCACATTAAGGATCTTGGTATATATCTTAATTCTAAGTTGTCCTTTGAGTATCATATTGATCATACAGTTTCTAAGGCTTTCAAAACGTTGGGTTTCGTTCTAAGAATTACTAAAAGTTTCAGTGATCCAAGGTCTTTAAAAATGTTATATTTCTTGTTGGTGAGGAGTAATTTAGATATGCTGCACCTGTTTGGTCCCCTCACTATTACGAGTATATTGACAGAATTGAACGAGTCCAGAGAAAGTGTCAAAAGTTTCAACTTTAGATTTTTGAGTCCTAATCATAATTATCAATTAAGTTTGCGTCATCACAAAATTTTAAGCCTGGAGCAGAGGAGAGTCCTTTTTGACACTGTATTCCTTTATCGAATTTTAAATCATTCTTTTAGTTTTCCGCTTGTTAATTATCTCACTTTCTAAGTTCCTGTGTATCCTAGCTGTCGAAATGCACCCTCCTCTGTTCCTAATGCCTGTACTAGTTTATTTTTTCATTGTTTTCTTACGAATTATGCGTCTGTACAATTGGCATATTGCCAGTATAGCTATTTTTCATGAACCTCTTTCTTCTTTAAAAAAAAATTTTATTGCATATCTCATTAGATCTGAATCATGCTCTTTGTAGTTGTTTTAGTTTTCATGATATTTTACTTGTTTCTGTAGTATTTGGTGAGTCTTTTTTCTCTCCTGAATTTTTATGAAAGTTATAATTTTCATTTCGTATGACAGTATGACTTCTGTTTATTTTTCTGTTATAATTTTTGTGAACCCCGGTAATTGGGTGTATCCTGTAGGGATTCCTGTTTTATAACAATAAATAAACAGATAAATAAATAAATTTTGACTTTTGAAGGGTATACCTATTAATTACTATTTGGCATTCAACGTTAACCTTTTACACGACAAATGAAAAAAAATTGATTCTTCTGAAAAAATTTTAATAGGCTTCTTTTGTGACGGAAATGACAATTTTCAGTTATTTTTTCGCAGTTGATTTTTGGAAAAAAAATCTGATTTTGATGCGTACACTGGGGGAGAAAATATGAAAAAAAAAATTTCCATTTACTTTTATTTTCTAACTGAAAAAACAAATAACCCCATAAAATATAAATTTTCATTGATGGAAAGCCTCCATACATTCTGGACATACACTCTCTTCGCATTTTTGCAAGCATACCTCGTTCTCCTATTACAATTTTTCTCATGACATCTTGGCGGATTCTTGTATTCTTTTCTCTCGGGATAATGTCCAATCCCGTCAGTTCTGATTTCTGGCAATACTCTCGTCCTTTGTTTCTTTACTGCACTACAATCGTTACCAGCTGAAAGTGGTCGTCCACGTTTTTTTCGATTTTCAGCTGTCAGAATCATTGATGTAGCAACTGAAACCTTGAATTCCAAGAAAGAATCCAGGCATTCACAAGTGACACATTTAGAAAGTGAAACGCAATTTTCATGTAAAATTTTTTTAGTCCATGAGGGTAATGCGCTATCATTTTGTCAGCCATGTCCACCCCTCCCATGAAACGATTATATTGTTTTACAGCGTTAGGTCTGTTGATCTCGACGTATCTTCTTTCTTTTCGATCCCAACTCACAATATCTTGGGGTTCTTTGCCGCAGAACGAAGATATCATATGGACCACTTTATTATCAACCCATTTCAGTACTATGATATTACTTGATGAGGTGGTGACAGAACATGATCCACGATTTTCTTTCAATAAGGTCTTTGAATCCTGGAGTTTGTTGTTTGCACCTTGTAGTCTGTTAGCCCTAACTCTTCCGACAACGTAAATTCATTTTTGTTTCAGATGTACTATTAGTGGAATTGAGGTGAACAAATTGTCTAAAAATAATTTGTGGTTGATTCTATCTACTCCAACACAAAGTCTGTCAACTGTGTCTCCAATTATACCTAAACTTGACTTCTGCCTCTATTGATGATTGATGCATTTCGAATTTTGGAACATAGCCTTCAACTGTGGCTTTTACCCACACTTTGAATCCCCATTTCTTTGATTTTATATATTTAGATCTATACCTTCCCTTGAAAGGTATAATCATCTCAACGATAGCTGAAAATTCTGAGGGAGTGGCAGCAGCTTCAAAGGTTTCAGATAAAATATCCAGCATATTTATGAAACTATCTTTGCTATCTTGAGGTCTTCATTATTATTCGTGAAATGAAGATATCTTTTTATTTCTTCAAACCTTCTTCAATGACATTGTGTTTCTTATGAGGTCTAAACCTAATCCCTGGGTTGTAGACAAGTACATCCTATATGAAGGATATTTTATATATGTCATGACAATATTCGCTAACAAATGGATTTTATCTTTTTTTTGCCATAAAACAAGTTTGATGGAATCTCTCCACTCATATTGCACTGAAATACAAAATAATACACATAAGTCTCACGGAAATTCTTTTCATCATTGGAGGAGAAATTCGATACCCTAATGCTCAAATGCCACAAATGTGTACATCGCTCAAACAGAAAAAAAATATAGCAAACAGCATAATAATATCTTATTTGAAACATGCAATGCCTACTATAGAATATAATTGATCGTTACCTAATTTTTCCAATAATTATTCAGCAAAAATTCCGGTATAAACACCTCTTATGATTTGACAACTAACCTCAAACAACACACCACCACCAAAACACAAACAACAATGCCGACACACGGGAAAATGTATTACTAAGTAGCTCAAACAATCCTTCATCAGAATATTAGATCTGTAAAAAACAAGCTGTTTGACATAGAACCCTTCTTAGAAACCTTAGAACACAGACCTCAAATATTATGCCTAACTGAAACATGTTGTACTGTACATGAAGTAGACTCTGTTTATATCTTATAACTATAAATATGTAACATCCTACTGTAGGAAAGAAATGAAAAATGGGGGTTGTATTATACTCGCTGATAAGAATTCGGATTTTAGAGAAGCGTCTTTTAAAACGGAAAATATTGAAGGGTATTTTGAATATTCCTGCACTCTCAGTAAAGCTTTGAAAGTAATAGTTATTTGCATCTATCGGAGACCGAAGGGTGAGGTAAGCACATTTTTGGATTCCATTAATGAATTATTGAATGAATGTATAAATAAGTACAGAAAACATCGAACTGTTTTGTGTGGCGATTTCAACATCAATTTGTTTGAAAAATCTAAATCATCTAAAGATTTTCTCGATATATTGCACGCTTTCAATTTTGTACAGACGATTTTTGAACCAACTAGGGTCACGAACACTTCTGAATCATTAGCAGATAATATCTTTGTAAGTAATTTGGAAGATATCTCTGCCAAAGTTGTCATAACTGCGTTGTCCGATCATCGTGGTCAGATTCTAATTTGGAAATGCTCCCGAGAAGAGCTCAAAGAGCAAAGTAAAAAACGGATTTTTGGATAAAAGATTAATGACTTCGTACATGAATTGACGAGTTAAGACTTTGATGATGTGTATTCTGAAAATAATGCAAACAATGCTTATAAGTTATTCTCTCAAAAGATTTCACGTAGAATGAATTATATGTTTCCGGTGAAAATTATCAAGCATAAGAAAATAAAAAATTCATGGACTACTCTCGGCATCAGAACTTCTTGCAAAAACAAGCATAAACTTTATATTGAAAAAAATTTTGGTCTGGTATCTGAAAAATACTATAAGAAATATATCAATATTCTAAGAAATGTCATAAGGCAGGCGAAACGTAAGGCAGCATCTGGATATATTGCAAATTCTTCAAATAAAATGAAGTCAACTTGGAATGTTATTAAATTAACTAAACCGATTAGAAAGAGTAAAGATGAAACTGGAATTTTCGATTTGTGCGAATATACTTCTGAAGAGGAACTAGTAAATAATTTAAACAAACACTTTATAAATATCTGTGAACGCAAAGATACCCAAATTCCACAAGTTATCCTAGAATCTCGTGTGCAATACTCTATTTTCATGAAACCAACCGACTCAACTGAAGTGTATAATATACATTCCTTAAAAAACAAACACTCTGTAGGTTATGATGAGATACCAATCAAGTTAATCAAATGTATGGGTCATCATTGCACAGCCTCTGAGTCATATAATAAACTTAAGTTTAGCATCAGGTGTCTTCCCAGATGATTTAAAAATTGCACAAATAAAAGCTTTGTACGAGAAGGGTGGGGAAATTTTGGGAACTATCGCCCTATTGCAGTCCTGCCAAACTCAAGTAAAATATTCGAACATATCATTGCCAACAGAATAACATCATTTTTAGAAAAGTTTTCGATCTTGTTAAACTCTCAATACGGTTTCAGAAAGGGCAGATCTACTGTAGGAGCTATTTATTCTGTACTTGATAAAATAATTGAGTCTTTGAATAGTGGAAAAGAAACTAGGCGTTGTTTGTAGATCTGACAAAAGCTTTTGACAGTGTCGATCACCCTATATTAATGAAAAAACTTGAAAGGTGTGGATTACGTGGAGCCTGTCTCAAGTTGATGGCATCTTATCTGAAAGACCGATATCAATATATAGTTGAAAAAAATGAAAAAGGTAAGGAAATATCTGAAAACGAGAAAGTTCTACGAGGCGTACCGCAGGGCTCAGTCCTTGAGCCTCTTCTTTATATCTTATGTATGAATGATGTGCCGGAAGAGATTTTGAAATATATTTTTCAGTATGCTGATGACACATCAGCTGTTGTATCTGCAAATGATAGCGAAGACCTTACATTGAAGACCCAGGAATGTATGCGAATACTGGAAAATTGGTTTATTTCAAATAACTTGAAATTAAATGTTTCTAAAACGCAATGTTTCATTTCAAATAAACCCGACATTCATTTTGAATTCCAACATAAAAATACCTTAATAAAAGAAAATAATGAAGTTGCCTTTCTTGGTGTCAGGCTGGATGCTAGACTTGACTGGTCTAAACATATTGAATACATAGCAAACTCTATTAGTAGATATTGCTACGCTTTTAGAATCATTTCCATCTTGGTGGATTTAGAGACAGTTCTCTTGACGTATTCGGCGTTTGTAGAATCAAGGCTGAGGTACGGCTTGATTTTTTGGGGAAATACACAGGAAGAAGAAAGGGTTTTTATCCTTCAAAAGAAGTGTTTGAGATCTATTTTGAATCTAAAATATTGAGATAGCTGCAGAGAGCATTTTATCGCCAGAAATGTGCTTACGCTACTGAGTCTTTATATTTACGAGTGTGTCCTTTTTGTTAAACAAAACCTAATGAATTCTTTGACTAGTAATGACTATATCTATGACACAAGACATAAATCCAAGCTGAAAACTTATAAACACAATTTTACTTACCTTCGAAAAAATGTACATTTCTCATCTATAAGTGTTTTCAACAAAATTCCAGCTAATATTCGACAACTTCCTTTGAGAATCTTCAAATTTAAAATAAAGCAGTTTTTATTGGGGAAAGCCTACTATAGAGTGCAGGAGTTTCTGATGGATAACATTGATATATTGTGATGCTGCATGTATTTCCTTTGAAATTATATTGTATTCTATTGCGTGTGTATGTCACCTATATGTCAAATTTGTTGTCCATACTTCTGTTATGTGCTGTACATATTCATACTCTTTTTGACATGTTCATCTCCCGTATGGGCTTTTATACTGAACGAATAATCATATTATTATTATTATTCAACAACCGATTCTAATGGCCACATGTGTATCTTTGGAGCGTATGTGTTTCTATGTTTTCGAATACGAAATAACTTTGAAGGGAAATTTACACATATATGTATATGCCCTTGAAAATGTTAACTGGAAAAAAACATTGCCATAAGTTTGTTTTTCATTTTGTAATAAAATCCACCATAGCTTTTGTCCTCAGTAGTATTGTTTCTAACCAGAGTTTCAAGAAATGGACAAAATGTTTCTGTATACTTTTCCTTCCAACATATCACCACATTACTTACCTCGAAGTTGTTTCGAATCAATTGCACTGAACACTTTGAAATCACTCTTTCCGAAAAGTGAAGGGGCCTTTCAAATAGTTGTTGGGACACATTATATTGAACGATAGAAATGTGATATTCCTATGGCCAGTTAGACTTAGAATTTTTTTATAAGAAATTATCATGTTTTTCAGTTTATACCAAAGTCCCACTTTCAAATCCTTGAGTATTTCACAAGTTTACGGCCAGATTTTTTACTTTTTTTCAAGATTTCAAGTTTTTCAACTTTCAATAAATTTTTGATCTTTTCAGGTCCTGATAAGGTCTCTTCCTACTCTTCTGTAAGCAGTGCAGGACCCTCTGTAGATAAGGCAGAGACCCCTTTCTTGTCAAACTTTACAAGGAGATTATCTCAGTTATCTGCTTCTAAAACAAACGATTATACCTACAGGAATGAAGCCATAAAAGAACATGACTCCAATGGGGCAACCAGTTACCCAAGAACCACTCAATATACTAGGTAAGTGTTTCAAGTTCGAAGAAAGATGGCGCTTTGAAAGATAAGATTTCGCAAGTTGAAAATACCATATACATGTCATTTATTTTTTATTTTCAGCTTCAGATCAACTTTGAAACCAAGGGAATATCAATATGATTACAACAAAGTCAACCGTAATGGGGGAAACCTCCTGAAGGACAACTTGGTGCCTTTCACGGTCCTTGGGGTAGCAGTTCTCTTTTTCTTTTTTGTCGGCTTCATATATCTGGGAATGAGATCGGACACCAGCTTGGAACCAACCGGTAAGGCCCCATTGGTCGAAGATAACCCATATTCTCTCTGAGGAGTAATGTTATATGTTTCGTTGAAACTTTTTCTTATTCCTCGAGTTTTTCTCCCAGTGTGGCCATAATTTCGATAATTCGGGTTTTTGTTTTGTTTTAGGGGAGGGATGGGTTTGGAATATCAATAGGGAATCATAGAAAGTGCCTTTTTGCATCTAAAATCGAGAATTTGTTGTTTAAAATTTCTTAAATTTTCTCAATTTTGAAATTATTGATATTGGATAGAAGACATAATTTGTCACTTTTGGCAGTATATTTGACAGATGAGCACCTTCTTTTGTTTCTAGGGTTTAAATCATTCAAGAGTTTTTAACTTATAGATTTACAATATTTTTAGAATTGAAAATAATTAAATTTTCCTATAATTCAATTTACTTATACTTGTTATTATTAGGAAAAAATGTCAGTTGTCATTTTTGACAGTTAGCTTGATAGGGTATCAGATTCTTCTGTTTCTAGAATACTTGACTGATTGCTAGTTTTTGATGTTTTATTGTTGCATAAGGCAATCATAAGAGTTTTCGATTTTAGAAAATATTGAGTTATTGTTGAAACACGACTAATATTTGTGTTTAGGTATGATATTAATTTTAACGCCAGTGTCGTTTTCTATGTTTTTGTCTTGGTATTTGTTATAACTTATAGGTAATTTTAGATTTGAAAAATGTGTATTTTTTAAAACAATAAACAATAAATATTTTGCACTGTCGAAAAAGGTTATTTTCTTATTCCTGGACGTGTTTATCCTCTTCATCAGAATCAATTTTGGTCGAATTCAGCCAAAATATTTATTGCTTATTGAAGCAAGCGAATCGCGAAAAACTCTTTCGAAATTGACGTGGGGTTTATTTTAGGTTATAAAGTGCCTCATTGTGATTCAACAAACACAAATCATATGAGAGGAGTGAATTGCGTTCTAGAGGGGGACTTAGAGAAAGCCATTAATCTTTTGAAGCCTCTTAGGACCGAGTTGAACGATAGGGCTATTAGAAAGATTTGCGAAAATTCGAAAATTTCTGATAGGATGGAGGATAAGGATGTGGTGGCGTTTGTCCAGGGGAAATTCGGCGTAGAGGTAAGTTGGTATAATTATGTCGGTTGAAATTCCAGAAATGTAACTAACTGGTCAATGTTGATATTCTAAGTCTTAAATTAGAAATTAACGGAATAAAAGCGAACTAATTAAAGCCCAAGGTCAAAATAAATGTATGTTTCATCTAAAGAGATAGTAAGATTCATATGCAATGAGTTAAAAACTTCCTTTTTGCGGATCTATTCCTTTTAAAGGTGAGTGCCCATGGATACGTTTGTTGGCAGTATCACCATATTTTGTAGGAACAGAACGAATGACTCATTGGTGTGCAAAAATTGCACCTGCGAGCAACTATAACGGCATTGCCGACAGGTCGATTCTTATGATCCGTACGATGCGAATGAGAGGTCGCAGTTACATTAGTTTCATACAAAAATCTATAGCATCTGATGTGGATGCTTACTTCAATTTGAATTCTGCGAAGCCAAGAATTAACGAACGATATTAAAAAATGCAATAATTAGAGCACAAATAAAATGTGGAATGAATATTTATTAAAAAAAGAAATATAACATTAAATTTATAAATGTGTGAGTTGGAAAATTGAACACAGAATAACTAATATCAAGTACAGGGCGTTACATAATAGTATGTCACAACTTGAGGGGGTAAATCTACGTGCAATTTTACACAGGGTGTTGAAATTTCCGCAAAAAATTCGTTTTTTCTTCAAAACTCCTGCAGTTTTTGAGATATTCGTCCTAAATTTGGAATGGAAGCTATTTTTATAGTCTCCATCATTACATGTCCTAAATTTTAACTAGAATCTACAAGGTATTTTCTTTTCCGGAGCCATGTCTTCTTTTGCCTCTTCAAACTTTTTTGCAGTACGCCACTGATCAGCGTACAATCAATTTTCGTCATATTCGTTCAATTTAGAAACTTTTTTGACACTTGTAATTTTTTCGTATCTCCAACCGTTCTCGATTGTATGCATTCGCTGAATTGAAAGCACTTCTAATTAATTTTGATTTTTGTCATTTATTTATGTTGACAGTTGCTAAAGTTGAACCAGTGTCTGGTCGAATTGTTTATTAAATTAACGATTACTTTTAAGACTTTTGTTATTATAATAAAATAATTTTACTAACGCCGAATTGGCTGATATCCATTACATGTACGGTCTGGCTGACGGAAACATATCATAAGCTAGGCGATTATATCAGGTGCGCTTTCCAAATCGAGTAACACCACACAAACTATGAGAACTTCAGATATTAAGGAAGCAGTTTTGAATTGATTTGAATCCTCATGTGAGTACAAAAAAAATTGGAAATCAGTTGAATATTTCACATGTTTTAGTTTGGAGGATCTCCACAGCTTTTTATTGTACCCGTTTCATATTCAACGCGTCCAAGCTATACTTCCTCGCGATTTTCCTTCAAGACTGAATTTCTGCCAATGGTTCTTAGATAAAATGCTCATTTTGATAGTGAAATAATGTTCACAGACGAAGCTAACTTTTCGAGAACTGCTATCAGAATTTTCACAATAATCATTATTGGGCTGAGGAAAACCCCCATTTGAATGAAGAATCTCATCATCAAGAACAATTCTCACTAAATGTCTGGGTCGGAATAATTGGAAATTATTTGATTGAGCCATTTTTTTTGCCAAACAGACTAAACGGTCCCGTTTTTCGGCAATTTTTTGAGGAGTTACCTTTATTGCCCGAGTATGTGCCACTTTTGGTGAGAAACAAGGGAATTCTTGAATAATACATTCAACAACCGATGGATAGGTCGAGGTGGGTCAGAACCATGGCCTCGTAGGTCCCCAGACTTAATTTAATAGTTTCGAATTTTTTTTTTATGGAGATATCTCAAAAGTTTAGTTTATACCACTCTAGTGAACACTGTAGAAGAATTGGGAAATCGAATAATAACCTCTTGTGACACGAGAAGGTATACCCCAGGAATATTTCAAAGAGTGCGTGATAATATGCGAAGAAAGACAGAGGCCTGTATTCTTGAAGGTGGGGGACACTTCCAGCAATTCATTTAGTTTTTAATTGTTCTTTTTTTTTAGTTTGATATTGAATAAGTAAAAGTTGAGTCTCGGAAGACGAGCTATCAAAATAAAAGTAAATTTTGGGCACCTACCTATTGAGTATTTCTATAATTTTTTTTTATTTAGCGAATAACATACAATTCAAATTCAATAATTTTTCACTCGAAAACAGTTGGAGATACGAAAAAATTACAAGTGTAAAAAAAGTTTCTAAATTGAACGAAGATGACGAAAATTGATTTCATGCTGATCAGTGGCGTATTGTAAAAAAGTTTGATAAGGCAAAAGGAGACATGGTCTCGGAAAAGAAAACACCTTGTAAATTTCAGTAAAAAATATCTTGCGCTGGCTGAATATTTCAAAAACTGCAGGAGTATTGAAGAAAAAACAAATTTTTTCCGGAAATTTCAACACCCTGTAGCTCCGTACGAAGCTTTTGCGGATCTATGTTTATATAAACTTGTTAACTTGTTATAAGTTGTGACATACTATTATTTAACACCCTGTATAACCAAAATATAGGTGATTAATAAAATAGCTTTAAAATTTCACATTTTACGTTTATTTTGGCGATATGGGGATATAACCTAAATCTTTATTTGAAGATAATAGATTTTGGAATACTATCCACGCAGAGTGTTATATAATAAATGCTTCAATATCAAGTTGGAAGTAGAGCTGGTGGTGATATAAGGGTAAACGCAAAAATGTTGCTGTCATTCCGTAAAGACTTAAAAAACATATATATTTCTCTCATCAAGTCTTTTCTTGCAACTCTGATTTTTTCCGAATTGAATTGAGATTTGGCATCACATTTCTTCGGTAAATTTGGGATTAATTTTTGCCCCAACCGAATTAGATAATTTGGAAGGTGAGGTTTGTAATCTTGTATGTTGACTGTAGTTGCTTGTTGCATTGTGCTTATGAATTGGGTTACCCATGGAAAAGTGGTTAAAGCGACCCCATATTCTGCAAAAATTGATAGGGATTCCGTGGTGGTATATTTAAAATTATCTGCGCATCGTAAGTATTGTTTTATGGAAGTGAACATATGCGTGTGAAAGGGTATATTGGGTGAAATATGGACTTGGTTCACCCAATTAAATTAAACACCCTTCTGGGAGTTGGGTATTTTGGATCTAGTAGGCAATACAATATCTGTTTTATTACGTGTAATATATCAATGCTGTAAATGTTTGGCTGCATTGTATTTTTTCCAAAAGAAAAGGTATTAAGAAGGGGGAGTCATTTTTTCACTATTAATATAGTAGTCAACAATAAAAGTCGAAATTAGGTTTTGATTCCTTTTATATTTCAAAATCCACGTTAAGAGATTGTTAATATTTTCAGGAGTCGCGAGTATTGACAGACCTTCGAAATTTACAAGTGCTCATTCTCAAGAACCCATCTTGGGGTATCAGTATTGTACAAGCTGGTCCAGACGAAGAAATCACAGAAAAGAATTTCGTTAAAAATTTGGTGAGTATAATTTTTTCTCTGTCTCTGTTATCAGTCCATCATCAAGAGTAATACAATACTGAAAAACAAAATGAGTGGTTTTACTCAAATATAACAGGAAATAGATCAAAGTCTACTTGCTCATTACAACTTGGATGGTTTTACCTACTAGCGGACGTGATTTCCATCATCTCCAAAACATCAATCTTCTTCCCTCTATTAACTGGATGTATAAGTTCAATTCTCCCGAAATCTATGAAATGATGTTCTTAAATTCTCTTCTCGATATATCTTCCGGTTTGGCCTATATAGGAAGTCTTGCATTCACTGCAGTATATTTTATATACTCCGCTTTTATCCAATAACTTCATTTTATCTTTGTTATTGATTAACAATGAACTCAAATTCTTTTTATTAGTACTATCTATTACATATTTTGTTGCTAATATTAGGTACATAAATTAATTGGAAATTTTCTATTTGATATATTTCGAGCCTATAGTATAGATAAACCATCTAATTGTTGATATGTTTTAGTATTGAAGTTGAAATTACTTCGTTCGAGATATAGGTTTTAAGCTGACATACTTCTATAGCAGTAGATCTTAATGTATTATCAGATAAGATGAGACATATTTATTAGCAGAATTTGTTACAAAGTTAACAATTGAAGTGGATGTTTGATTGTGGCTTTGAGATCAAGACAAAGGATAGATGTATATAAAACTAGTTGAGTGGCAAAGCGTTTCATGCCCAAACAATCGTTTAAAATGGTATGAATTGATTCGTGAGGCACAGAAAGTTTATTGCCTATCCCTCTCAAACTTAAATGACATTTTTCTTTTCAGTTGATCATTCATAAGTTGCTTTTACTGCGCTAATCATCTCAATAATTGTTTTCCTTTACCTTAAAGCTCCAAGTTAATGGTGTTTAAGTGTTGTTAGTCAAAAATGCCAAATCAGTCAGCCATTTTTCGTTCTTCAACATCAGAGTGTCATCACCTCTTTCGTCCTGAAAAGCTGTATTTCAGGCAATAATTCTTGAAACCTTTCTAGGAATTTTCCGCGACTCAACCACCTGACGTCCGTGTGAAGAACTAAATCAGTGTGTTCAGCTGACTCCCATCTTCCAATTGCAACTTAAATAACCGCCGTTGCAAGCTACGTGCACGGATGGAATTCTCAATTTTTGTTGCAATGCCCATAATTTCCTCCGTGTTTAAATGTTTAGCTCGACACAATGCCACAAAACCGTTTTAGTTTCCAGTCCACGGTGCTCCATCGATTGAAAGGCACACTAATTTATATATTGGTAGGTTGGGGAATGATTGTCAAAAATTCTTCTTTAGTCATCCGAATAAAAATACACAGCTGGACAGTGTCTGTCATATATCGGTGGATTCGTCGAACTGTAAAGAAAAGTATATACATTTCATGTTTTAGTTTATCTGTCATGTCCTAACTCATGACTTCAATACACCTTGTGACAGTCGGACGAGATAAGTGAAGTTCTCTAATAGCAGACATGATTTCTGTTTTGTTTTTAAAATCTCCAAATAAAATCTCACCCCCTTCAATAAATGCTTCCTTCACAACCGATCCATCTTCGAATGGTTTCTTGTGTTTCGCCAATATATGAGATATTTTAAATGACGCGATCGTAGCAGCTTTTGATTGTTTGGCTGGTCTTGTGAACATGGTTTGTTCTTTTTTCAAACAAGATATCAAACCACGTACTTTTCGTTTTCTCAATTCACTCTGTGGCGGAAAATCCTTTTCATATTTTTTATGAACTGTTTTATGATGCCTCTCTAAGTTACCACGCTTTGATATTGCAAATTAAGGACGACTAATAAGACAAATGCACTTATCCTTCAGCACACAAGAGAAAAATTCTTCCTCCCAATCGTTATTAAAATGATACGTTTAGATTTCTTCGCTGCACTCATTCTGTACTATTCAATAGTAAACTTTATATCGACGTAGTATTGCCTTCAAGTTACAATTTAGATTGACTCCAAGTCCTGCAGGCGCAACATTTATATCGGCGTGAACGAAAGTCTCGAATTTCTAGAAAAGCGGGAAGAATAAAAAACGCGGCTTTTCTTTAACAAGTACCGCGCCTCCCTTTGATAAAGCCGCCTTTTGCGCTAGCAGAGTGTTATTTTATTACGCAATAAATTTTTGTAGTTTACTTACCTACCTACCTAAATTTTTTTCTTCTCGAGATCTACTCATAAAGCACTCGCGATTGACCGTTTGAGCACCCCTGATGTAGACTTATTATGTCAAAAGATACTTATCAGAATTTGAATTGATTGGTTAATTCTACAGTTTTTTATTGTGTTGGATCAAATATGGCAGTATGTTCAAATATACATAATATAAGAGCTGGAGCACTTACATATGAACAATAGACAATCTAACTTGTGTATTTTAGGTAACGAACACATAATTGCAGTTTTTCGATTCATAACAGTCAATTTCAATCCACTTTTTTGCAATAAATGCGCAAATTTTCTAATTAGAGATATAACATGGGTTTGCAATATTCATCACAGACTATTACTTCATAAACCTTATCATTTACAAGTTTTATTGGTCTAAGAGATATCTCTGTGTTAACGACTTAAAGTCATTCAAATTAATTGTATTAGGACAATATTTTGAACTTCTGTGTAACAGTTCTGTCTTTCATTGAAATTGAAATTCCGGAGGGGGTTCATTATCAGTTAACAACAAAGACTTACCCTTTTTGATGTCCAAACTTCTTTTGTTGCCTCTTATATTGTTTGTGGCACAGGTACTTGATTTTTTAAGATGCTGATCTAGGAGGACATATTCTACGTGATGTAAAGGGAAGGCCATTTAAGAATGCATTATTTCAAGACGAGCAGCCAAATTATTTCTTCTTGTGTACCGTTTTCTCATTTCGAATTCTAACTATTTTTTGTCCGTTGATTTTACTGCTGCTTGTTCTTCTTACAAGTTGTGTTTGCAAGTAATTTTCATGTATTTGGGAAAAACTTTATACCTGAGGCTTTATTTTTGTGAAACCTTTGCCAAGTGTTTTAATAATATAATATATAGATCAGATATTTTTCACATCAACTGTGCGGTGTAATATCTCGAATAAGTAATTTCTGGGTTTGTACTCTAATAAATCATTCAACGTAATATGTTTTTTGATAGCCAGAAGTTACTGAAGAGGCATTGAAACTGGAATGATCGAGTTCAGAATTTTCTTAACTTTAGGTTAGGTTAGTTGATATTCATTTTTTTATTATAGAAGGAAATACCGGAATTTTGAAGCAATCATTCTATTTTCAGGACAACTTGGGATTCGAAAGAGTTACAAAACCTATATCACTGACAATCCTTAAGCCGAATATTCCGTGGACTTGCAGTCTTACCAACAAAATCTTCCTCTTAACCAAAACTACACTGATTATCGTCGCCATCTTTCTGGTTTTATACCTCTTCAACTTTTTATATAAAAAGTATACCGATTACCAGAAAAGGCAGAGGAACGAAGTCATCTGCTTGGTAGAGAAGATCTTGGACATTCTTCAGAGCGGACCTAGCAACGAAGGCGACAACAATTACGTTGTGATTAATCACGTGAGGGACATGATAATTCCAGTGAATGAAAGAAGAGGTAATTTAACTTACATATCAATTCATTTATGTTAACAAAAAAAAAACTGTTATTTTCGTAGCCAAGGAGAAGATTTGGAAACAGGCTGTGGAATTCATAAATGAGAACGAGTCAAGGGTTAGGACGGAGAACCAGGTGGTACAAGGAGAAGAATACTATGTCTGGAGATGGGTTGGCTCCAGCAATCTTAGCATGAAGTAAGTTTATGAAAATTGTGACATTCACTTGTTAGGTGAAAAATTAACTTTTAAACTTTGCAGATGTTTGTCATGTACTACGTTTGTTATTTTAGTTGCGTCTATTGTAAAATGTGCCTCGTCCAACCAAATGATATTTTTTCATACTGACTAACACATTACAAAACTCCAATCGAGACTCAGCGTGTGAATTTGTATTGTTTAAATTCTGTGCATACAGTTCTGGTTTTCCGATCCACCCTTCATAATCACCGTCAACCAGGGCCACACAGTAGGGGTACAGCTCAGTCGGATGTCATGAATAGGAGCAATATATTGCAGTTTCGGTCTCACTTGACCTCGTCAGTATTGCATACCCATTCACAACATCAGGCCAGACAGATTGACAGTGATTATGAAAGGTGCATCAGAAAACCAGCTCCTTCAGAGAAGGATATTCAACATTCTACGGAAAGTTGAATATTGTTCCTTGATTAAAAATTCTTTAATGTGTCTACACATATAGCGATAATTTCGCAATTTGTCATTGATGAGATGTAAGAGTTAAAACATTGACTACACGTTCTTCCTCACGATCGAGGTTTGTCAAAAGATTCATTTTGGCGAAGATTTGATTGTTATCTTCAACAAAATGAGGAGGGGAATCATGAATTCTGAAAACAATGAAAATTGAGAAACTTACCTATTCAAATAAAACTCTGCCACCTAATTAACACAATTTCAATATTTTCTTCTGTAAGCAGTCTGATAGAGATGTTTATGATCTCATAACTTTAACACTTTGATTTCAACGTTCTGGTGGTTTAAAATTTTATTAATTTTGCTTCCAGCACGTCCAAGAACAAGTCGTGGCAAGGCCAAGCCTTCGAAACTCAGACTGGGGCCGTGAATAGTCTTCCTTGTTCACCGACGCCCTGCCTTAAGATTAGGGGCATGGTTGAAGATGGCGACCGCAACACTCAATTGATCAGGGAGGCAGTGCTTAGCAAGTGCTCGTCTAAATGCAGAATCCTACATTGCGCTGTTGATACGAACATGAAGTGTGTATACTTAAAGTGCGCGGACACAGGTGACGCCGCAGTGGCTTATCACAACCTCCACGGATGGTGGTGAGTTGAAGTTTCAATGATGTATATATAAGGTTTGGCCCAACACCGACTTGAATTCGTTCAGAACCGGATTTTGCGCAAATTGAAAATGGCGTTCCTACAAACATCTTGTTGATAAAGAGTCAGTTCTAAACCAGTTAGTCCTCACACTTGCACGTATAGTTGATTCGGAATCAGTTCAGAACAGTCATAGTATTACTTTTTGGAAAAAACCTATACAGAGTGCTTCAACGAAAACTAAACAGAGGCTTTATCTACCAACATATTCATTTCTGATCAAAATGCAAAAACAGGTCAATTTTTGTTTCAAGGGGGACATCTTTTGGGGTACAATGCTTGCCTGAAATATCAACCCCCTAAGTGGGGGTTGCAAACCTTGAACATTTTGAATAGGGAAGATGGGTCGAGTGATGCCTCAAAAGAAAGGTGGTATCTTTGTCTACATCGCCTTGAACGAATTTCCATTTTTAATTGAAAACTGTAAAAGATACAGGGTGAGTAACTGAAAGATAGGGAAGACTATTTCCCTGAGACTATTCAAGTTTCAGTGAGGTAAAATGAAACAGATCCATGCTGATCAATGGCAGTTATCATCAAGTACCATCCTCTTCTCGAATTTCCACCCCTGGAGCAGGGGTGACAACCCTTGGAAATTTGAAAGAGGCTGGATGGGTCGAGTGATAACTCGAAAGTCTTTGTCTGCATACCCGTGAAAGAATTTTCATTTTTGATTGAAAACTGTAGAAGATACAGAGTGAGCCACTGAAAAATAGAGAAGACTATTGGAGTATTAGTGCGAAAAACTGGAATAGATTCATTTAGATCAAAGATGACAGCCTTTAATCTGAAATGAATCTGTTCCATTTTTTTGCACTAATACTTGAATAGCTCAGGGCTCTATTTTTCAGTAGCTCACTCTGTATCTTCGAAAGTTTTCAATCAAAAATGAAAATTCGTTCACCGGGATGCAGACAAAGATAATACCTCAAGGGTGGTCACCCTTGAAAATTTGGAAGAGGGTAGATGGGTCGAGTGATACCTCGAAAGAAAGGTATTATCTTTGTCTGCATCCCTATGAATGAATTTTCATTTTTGATTGAAAACTGTAGGAGATACAGAGTGAGCTACTGAAAAATAGAGGAGACTATCTATCGCCCTGAGCTATTCAAGTATTAGTGCAAAAAAATGGAACAAATTTATTCCAGATCAAAGGCTGTCATCTTCCGAAACACCATTCACATCTCAAATTTCAACCCCTAGAGCAGGTACGTGAATAGCTCAGCGCGATAGATAGTCTTCTCTATTTTTCAGTGGCTCACTCTGTATCTTCTAGAGTTTTCAATCAAAAATGAAAATTCTTTCACGGTATTGCAGACAAAGATAATACGTTTCTTTCGAGGTATCACTCGACCCATCTACCCTACAGATCAGCATGGATCTGTTCCATTTTACTTCACTGAAACTTGAATAGTCTCAGGGAAATAGTCTTCCCTATTTTTCAGTTACTCACCCTGTATCTTTTACAGTTTCCAATTAAAAATGGAAATTCGTTTGAGTCATCACTCAACCCATCTTCCCTATTCAAAATGTTCAAGGATTGCAACCCCCGCTTAGGGCGTTGATATTTCAGGCAAGCATTGTACCCCAAAAGATGTCCCCCTTGAAACAAAAATTGACCTGTTTTTGCGTTTTGATCAGAAATGAATATGTTGGTGGATAAAGCCTCTGTTTAGTTTTCGTTGAAGCACCCTGTATATTGAGTATTTCACCTACTACTACAATCAATATTTTCTTAATTTTTGCTGTATCTTTATAAAACTATATTGAATCCATTTGAGATTTCACAGAAATATTGCTTGTGATGAGCAAATTGAGTAAGTTTTTCGAAATTTACAGAATATTTTTCAATTTTCAAAATACAGTACAACCTCTCTAATCCGAATCATATGGGACCAGGGCTTGTTCGGATTACTGAAACATTTGGATTGTTGAGGTAATTGAAATGAAATAGTTACGAAAATACAGGGCTGAAAAACGTGAGATATTTATCGAAAACGTGAAATATTTATTGAAAAACGTAAAATATTCATTGAAAATCATTTTCTGTGCACCATTCCAAACATTTGTTGAAACACAAGAGAGCTTTATGTTTCACTGAATTCATGGTGACATGGTCTTCTTCAAGTTCTTCTGTATTCTCGTCACTTTCTATGTTGTTGATTATTTCAGCTTCAGAGAGATAATTCTCATTATCTCCTACAACCCATTCTTCAATGTTTTCAGTTGTTAATTTTTGACCAGATACACTTGTTAGCACATCTGTCATCGTGCGTAGATCGCGATTTTTCTCTTCTTTCTCTAGCAAAATCTTTTCTCTCAACCGTGAAAGAGGCAACAGGTCACCTGCGTCATAATCATCTTTTGTGGGCCATAAATTCTTCCATGATTTCTGAATTAACTCTTGGGACACAGATGACCAGGCCCTTTCAAGAGAAAACACCACATGTTTGAGGTCCAATTGCTTTAGTAACTGCGAAACGTTATTGTCTTCTTGTCCCACAATATTCAGTAGCAAAGATTTTCGATAATGCAATTTCACATTCTTTGTTACATGTTAATCCATTGGTTGTAATAATGGAGAACAATTAGGAGGAAGAAACATGACCTGAATATTTCGGTCATCATTGATTAATTCCTCTTCACTTGGATGTCCAGAAGCATTATCTAATAAGAGCAGAGCTTTTTGTGGCAATTTCAGCTCATTCATTTTATTTTTAACATTAGGAATAAATTGTTTGTGGAACCATTTATAAAAATGTTCTCTAGTAACCCACCCTTTTCTTTGACATTGATAATAAACAGGCAAATAGGAGCAGTTCTTGGATGCTCGGAGTTTGTTGGCTTTTTTGATGACCAACAATTTTATTTTATGAGATACTGATGCATTAGAGCATGGCATGAATGTAATACGGTCCTTACTCATCTTCCGAAATGGAGCTGAATTTTCAGCAGCATGGGCTAGTGTTTTGTTTGGAAGAATTCGCCAAAATAACCCACTTTCATCTGCGTTGTGAACTTGATCTGGCACTAGATCCATCTCCCATATTTTTTGAAGAAATTTATTTTTAAATGGTTCTACCGCACTAACGTCTGATGACAATTTCTCTCCTGATATGGTAAGTTGTCGAATTCCATATCTTTTTTTGAATTTTTCCAACCATCCTTCACTTGCCTTGAAATCATCTCTAGCTGTTATACTGGTGTAAAAAAATCTTGCTTTTTCACATGAGATCACCAGATAGAGGAGTATGTCGAGATCGTTCTTGTGAGAACCAAGTGTATAGATTTTCACTACTTCTGAGCTTACGCCGTTTCCCAGGACCAGAATCAGAAGAGGATATATAAAATTCTCAATTGATTTTCTTTTTTTCTTCATATCGCATACTGTATTTTTCCAATTGAGTGTATTCTGGCCAATTCAGAAACACTTTTCCCATTATCTAATTTTAAAATTTCGCATTTTTGCTGCAATGTTTTATGTCGACGGACATGATTAGTACGGATAGCAGGTGCTGAATGTGAGAAGAGAATCTAATCTGCACAAGTGAAGCGAATATTCAGACAAGATATTGCAAGTTCGGACACTTTCAATCGATGAAATTATTGACGGCGTTCGGATTATAGAGGTAAAAAATAAATTGTGCAGATTATAGAGGTGGGTGATTTCAAAGTTTCGTTGTTCGGATTACTGGATGTGCGGATTAGAGTGTGTTCGGATTAGAGAGGTTGTACTGTATTTCGATTTTTCGAAAAAAAAGGCGTTCGCGAAAATATGCTATTGCTCGAGTAAAGATTGTAGAATAACGATTTTCGGCTTATTTTCTTCTGCAAGACTTGTACTTTCATGCTATCAAAAAATTATAGCGATTCTGTCATTTTTTTATTTCCGAAAATCACTAAATTTTAATTTTTTGTTCGGATTTTCAAGAGTAACTTTCAAAATCAATCTTAACGTAGTCTACAACAAATGCATTGGTGGTATTTTTCAACGAATTAAAAAAAAATCATATTAATTATTGTAAAACACACTTGTGATAACTGAAAAAATCGAGCACTGTCAACAACATAGCAACAAAAATTTTGACAATCGTTTTAAGCAGATTTTTTTTCCCGGTACTCTTTTGACAGAATGTATGTGTGCTCCATTTCAAATAACAAACTGGATGTAGCCTTTTGGTGAAATGGATGTCGAAAACATTTTTTCTATAGGCTAATAATCCTTAGAAAGGGATATAGGGATAATCCCTAGAAGAATCATCCAGTATATAGTTTTACTTGATTTGTATTATATCATTTTTCAATTTTTGTATTTTTTTGCAGGTACGCTGGTCAGCTTGTAACAGTGAAGTATTTGCGTTTGGAGAGATATATGCAAAGGTTTCCAGATTCACCAATTTCTGGGCCCCCATATCTTAAGGCAACCCTTCCAGCCTCAGATGGATGGGCGAATTGATCAATGTTATTTTCAACATGTCACATTTCTTAAGTTATTTTATTTTGACCAATGTTGGTTTAAAATTATGTTCCAGTTTTTGTGTTTTGGTACGAAAGAAGTATTCGAGGACTGACGAAGCTTGATGGAGAAAAGAATCTAAAAAACATTCGCTTCGACCAGTCGCTCTAAAGAATGAATTATTGCGTTGATCTGGAGTTTTTAATTTGCTAAAATTTGATGTATTTATTTGTTTAAGTTATTTTTAGGATTTAATTACAATTGACTGAGATAAGCTATTTGTTTATATTAATAATTTAGATTTAATCTGATGATTGACTTATTTTCCAATTAGGAATATTGAATTAATTATATTTAGAACCGTGTTGAAGTGTGTAGAAATGTGTTGTTACGGTTATCAAATCTGTTTTTCGAGCTTCTAGCTATTCTTTCATTTGTATTTGGAGACAAATTTTAACAATTGTTGTATTTTATTATGAGACTTCAATAAAGAATATTTGTATATATTTTTCTTTTTCAACAACTTCTTTATTTGCTACCGCACTTTTCGAAAAAAATTTACGTTCGTACAAAACTGAGTTAGATTACTGGAATGGTTTTAATATTCTAAAGACAATCTTTTACGTAGAATCGAACAACATGAGGTAGATTCTTTTTGTCGAACGATTTTGAGTTATAACTCAAAATCGTTCGTTTGCATTATAATGCAAACTTGCGTTTTTAAAATATAGACCATTTCATTGAATAGTTTTTCCTTTTCAAAAAATATCACGTACACAGAATTTTTTGATCCAGGACGTATTTTCATGAAAAACCGAAATTTGATAACTTTCCTAATTTTATCTAGTAAAGAAGATAAGAATAGTCGATAATTTTGAAAGATGTAGTGTTGATAGCCTATATATACAGGGATATCCACCGGGATCGTCTGTTAAAAACTTTTTGAGTTCCAATTACTAGTGATTTCCAATTGGAGTGAAATATTTTCGAAGTGATACCATTTCCGGATATACCGGAAGTGGGTCATCACTTTGTTATTTCAAATGGCAATCTACTTTTTTTATTATACATCTAGAACCGACATTTGAGCAAGGCATAAAATACCCAAGTTGTTGGCACTTATCTGTCAAAACTTTTGACAGATTCAAACTTTTGACAGATTTAATTTTTTTTGTTATAAACTCGATTTTTGAGGAACATTAAAAAAAATTGTAGCTCGTAGATCTTTTGCACTACAGACACAATTTTTGCTTGGGTGGATAGAAGAAGAATCAAGGAAATTTTTAAGCAGTCTACACATGTCAAATGTTAATTGCGTTGTTTTGTATGATTTTTTGAATTTGGCCTTTTTCAAACAACAATAACTCAATTTTTTCAAATGGCACGTGCCAATTTTTATATCGCCATCAGATGAAGCGTCAAATTTCAGATGGACTTGTATAGGCATGTACTATACCCATCTTTTATAGTTCCTAAATAATTTGGGAATATATTTAATTTGATTTTGCAAGATTTAACAGAGAATGCTTTGAAATATTTGAATCAAGTAGCTGAACTGGCTACGCTCACCTGACAGGTGCCTAAAATTAATGTACTTGTCACTTTGTTCATTCGAATTTGATATTTCAACAAGAATTGTTGGTAATTTGAAGTGAAAATTTTTGAAAAACACCAGATTTATAATAAAATGGATGATTATACAAACGAGGATATGTTAATTCATGGCGAATGTCAAAAAGTGGTGGATAGAACTTGCAGGCAATTCAATAACTAATTCCTAAATTTGGCGCCTATGAGTAAAACAAAATTTCGAAGGATTAGAAGCAATTTTCTGCAATTTGGAGGAACAAAATACATAGAAACTAGAATAAAACCAATTCTCGAGGACTACGACAATCAAATTAATACGCTAGCGTATCTTCGTGCCAATCCACATGCGTCCATTAAGTCGGAATCAATGGATATTGGATTGAGTTATACTTCCATTCAAAGGATCCTTAAGAAACATAACATGCACCCATATTCTTTTATCATACTACAAAAATTGAAACCAACTGACCTTTCCAAGCGGCTAAACTTCTGTGAAAATTTATTAATTCGGCTTCAAGAAGATGAGACAATTCTGCAAATATTATATGGTCTGATGAAGCCAAGTTCAATGAAATTGGAATAACCAACAGGAGAAATCGACATTTTGGGCCACAGAAAATGCACATTTCATTGGGGTTATTGATTTTCAAAATAAATTCAGCGTGAACGTTTTTGCAATTTTAATGAATGATTTGTTGGCTTATCACATTTATGAGGAAAATCTTAATGGACAAAGATACCTGGAAATTTTGAGAGGAACATTAGCAAATGTTTTAGATGGATTACCCCTTAACATTCTGAGGGATTGCTATTACCAAATGGATGGTGCACCAGCACATGATACACGAGCTGTAGATCGGCAGCTAACAGAAATGTTCGGGGATAGATGGTGGGGTAATCAAGGACCAAATTTATGGCCTCCGCGTTCTCCGGACCTGACGCCCCTTGATTTTTATTTATGGGGCAAAATCAAGAAAGAAGTGTATCTTATTCCTGTAAGAAGTAAAGAAGAGATACTAGAGCGCATTCATAATGCTTTTCATAATATTGATCCTGAGGAAACTAGGAGGGCAACTCATCATGTTCATATACGAGCTGTCAAGTGTATCGAGCAAAATGGGCCCATATTGAACATTTATTCAGATCGTAAATTAGTTTTCTCCTACGATGTTTGCTATCATTTATTCGTATTAATGTAATTATCTTCGATGATTGGTTTTCGTTTAGTTCCTACAATTTTTATTCATCCGAATTGTAGAAAATTACTTCTAATGCTTCGAAATTTTATTTTACTCATAGACGGTAAATTTGGAAATTGGTTATTGAATTGCCTGCAATTTCTACCCACTACTTTTTGACATTCTAAAATGAATTAAAAAAGGTTAAATATATTTTCGTTTGAATAACCAGTGGTTTTATTCCAATTGTGTTGTATTTTTTGGATATTTTCAATCTGAAATAACGACAATTCTTGTTGAAATATCAAATTCGAATGAACGAAGTGACGAGTACATTAATTTTAGGCACCTGTCAGGTGAGCGTAGCCAGTTCAGCTACTTGATTCAAATATTTCAAAGCATTCTCTGTTAGTTCTTGCAGAATCATCAAAATTCAATATATTCCCAAATTATTTCGGAACTATAAGAGATGGGTTCAGTACATGCTTATACAATTCCATCTGAAATTTGACGCTTCATCTGATGGCGATATAAAAATTGACACATGCCATTTGAAAAAATTGAGTTATTGCTGTTTGAAAAAGGCCAAATTCAAAAAATCATACAAAACAACGCAATAAACATTTGACATGTGTAGACTGCTTAAAAAATTCCTTGATTCTTCTTCTATCCACCCAAGCAAAAATTGTGTCTGTAGTGCAAAAGATCTACGAGCTACAATATTTTTAAATGTTCCTCAAAAATCGAGTTTATAACAAAAATAATTGAATCTGTCAAAAGTTTTGACAGATAAGTGCCAACAACTTGGGTATTTTATGCCTTGCTCAAATGTCGGTTCTAGATGTATAATAAAAAAGGTAGATTGCCATTTGTAATAACAAAGTGATGACCCACTTCCGGTATAACCGGAAATGGTATCACTTCGAAAATATTTCACTTCAATAGGAAATCGCTAGTTATGGCCGCGTATAAAATTTCAGCTTGATATTGTAATTGGAACTTAAAAAGTTTGTAACGGACGGTCCCGGTGGATATCCCTGTATATAGGATGATTCAGACCGAGAGGGATATATTCTCGAAAGCAGTAGGCAACATTCCTGGTGTGTTGCAATGATACATCTTTTTAACTTACGCGACTCCATTTCGCATATACAGACTG
This sequence comes from Cryptolaemus montrouzieri, assembly GCA_013387265.2. Taxonomy (NCBI): domain Eukaryota; kingdom Metazoa; phylum Arthropoda; class Insecta; order Coleoptera; family Coccinellidae; genus Cryptolaemus; species Cryptolaemus montrouzieri. Next base: position 12,489,906 of record JABFTP020000042.1, read on the forward strand.
TTCAGTGTGAAGTGGCTAAATCTTCCAGACATGAAGACGGTTCCGGAAAATGTTTTGTTGATTGGATTATGCGATGGCATAAATGTATTATTTCGAAACTGGCCTACCTTGAAGGCGATACAATAAATTGGATTGAAAAATAACAATTTTGTGTTGCAGTGACCAAATCCCGGTAATTTTTCTACATATTGTATTTTGAAGGTTCAGTGTTTTCGATCATTTGAAATATGAAAAAACGTAATTCAACATTATATTAAAAAAATATTAATACAATACGACAAAAATAATTAGCTAGCAACAAATGATAAAAAACATAAAATACTCACTGAGATTATGGCACCAATCGATATGCCAATCAAATCTTATACGAGATTCAAACGCATTAGCAACGAAGAGAGCTTCAATCACATCCACCCCAAGTACAGTAATCTTCTCTCGTAGCAGCATTATATTCATCCACCAGATCTTGAATGACCTCTCTACTAGAATCCAATTCATTCAAATTCTCCTTGAATATGTCCTCTTTTCTGAATTGGTCCAAGAAGGCTTCCCTTTTCCTCAACTTATCGTATTGCACAAGAGCTCTATCAAATAACTGAAAAGAATTTTACAACACTGAATGAATCGAATTAGTTATTGTGAAAAAGAAAAAGCTCAAATATGCCGCTAATATATCATCAAGTCATTCGAATTGAAGAAGAAGGTATGGCAGATAATCGAATTATAGTTCAACAATCATTTGTATTTACGACACAAATATTCTAATGGTTTTTTTTCACCGTTTGGCTCATAGAGACTACATAAGGAGGACGCACCCAAATGTGACATTTTCAATAGTATTTCCGCGTTTATCGTATAAATAAATCCTTTTTTTCATCACTGGCTTCGCTAATTTTCTTCTTGTACCGGTGTGAATATAGAGAAATAAATAAACGTGAAGTTAGCGTTATAATAACTGAACCAATTGGTAAATGTAAAATACAGTATGCTTGCAAACACATGGAGTGCATGCTCCTTATGTAGTTTTCATGGTTTAGCTCTTTAGAAGATTAGGAAATGGACAATAAGAAGGAACATGATCTATGGCTGGGGTGCTCAAGCTTGAACTGCTGGCGATCTACCTCAATATTTTTCGACTACTTACGATCGACTCTGAGAGGCTACAAGTATGTGTGATGCAGGGTTGTTGTACAAACACAATATACCCTACCTATCTATCTAGGTAGGGTGTAACATAGCATATATAGATATTAGCTTTCTGCACAATATACATTATTTTAGTCAAGGTTTGGGTTAAGTTTAGTTAAGTAATTGCGAGTTTATTGGTTGTTACAAAACAAAAAGTTACATATAGTGTTAAAGTTAACTAAGGAGTGACTTTAGATGTTGAAACGTGGCACTGCATGTCTTCAGCATACTTTTCATAAGATGGTACGTAACCACTGAGTGCTAAACGCCAGCATGATGACATATGATCGCCAGTTAGTCGATTGCGATATTTTGACTTAATTATCTTCATTTCAGAAAATGCAGACTCGCACAAGTAAGTTGACCCAAACATTGCCGTCAGTTGAAGGGCGATTTGCCTTAGATTCGTATATTTATCTTCAGATATAAAACACCAGAAATTTGTATCAGATGCTGTAGCTTTGAGATGTATATTTGATATAATCTGCACTAACTCATTCTCAACACATGAGTTCATATTAAACTGACTTGCTATTTCAGTAGACTCAATATTTTTACATGAAAAAGGATAACTCAAGAATGATGCTATATTTGCCAGTTTACTGCAATCATTATCAAAATATTTGATAATTCAGCCTCATACATACATAATTCAACTGAAGAATCCTTGCTTTCAAAGACGGAAAATGTTTCAGATCCTTTCTTTTCACTTGATCTATCATAAGTTGCAATTTACTTTTGAATTCGTTTACTGCGCTAATCATCTCAATGATAGTTTTTCTTTTAACTTGAAGCTCCAAGGTAATGGTGTTTAAGTGCATTGATGTCAGTCAAAAATGCCAAATCAAAAGCTGTTATTTCGGGCAATAATTCTTGAAACCTCTCTAGAAATTTTAGGCGACTGAACCACCTGATGTCCGTGTGAAGAACTAAATAAGTGTGTTCAGCTAACTCCCCAGCTTCCAACTGCAACTCAAAGAGCCGCGGTTGCAAGCTACGTGCACGGATGGAATTTGTGTTTAAAACTTTTGAAACAAAACTTGTTGATGTATAATGCAATGGAATGAAAAAAATAAAGGGAAATCTTCATTAGCTCGACACAATGCCTCAAAACAATTTTTGTTTCCAGTCATTGCTGGTGCTCCATCGGTTGTAATGCACACTAATTTATATATTGGTAGCTTGTAGTTTTTACAAAAATTGAAGAAAACGTCACGGGTCTTTCCCTTCAGAGGAGAGATTGTCAAAAATTCTTCCTTAGCCAACATGTCATTGAATACCATCCGAATAAACATACACAGCTGGGCAGTGTCTGTCATATCGGTGGATTCCTCGAACTGTAATGAAAAGTATGTATATTTCATGATATCATGTATTAGTTTATCTGCCATGTCCTGACTCATGACTTCAATACGCCTTGTGACAGTCGGACGAGATAACTGAAGTTCTCTAATAGCAGACATGATTTCTGTTTTGTTTTTAAAATCTCCAAATAAAATCTCACCCCCTTCAATAAATGCTTCCTTCACAACCGATCCATCTTCGAATGGTTTCTTGTGTTTCGCCAATATATGAGATATTTTAAATGACGCAACGCAGCTTTTGATTGTTTGACTGGTCTTGTGAACGTCGTTCGTTCTTTTTTCAAACAAGATATCAAATCACGTACTTTTCGTTTTGTCAATTCACTCTGTGGCGGAAATTCCTTTTCATATTTTTTATGAACCGTTTTATGATGCCTCTCTAAGTTACCACGGTTAGGTATTGCAACTGACAAATTAGACAAATGCACTTATCCTTCACCATACAAAAGAAAAATTCTTCCTCCCAATCGTTATTAAAATGATACGTTTTAGATTTCTTCGCTGCACTCATTTTGTACTATTAATAATAAACTCAGCATCGACGTGGTATTGCTTTCAAGTTAAAATTCAGAATGGCTCCAATTCCTGCAGGCGCAACATTTATATCGGCGTGAACGAAAGTCTCGAATGTTCCCGTCAAACGCGCCGCCCGTAATTTCTAAAAAAGCGGCAAGAATAAAAAACGCGGCTTTTCTTTGACAAGTACCGAGCGTCCCTTTGATAAAGCCGCCTTTTGCCGCTAGCAACTTACGATAGTATAAACCACCTGGTTACGGACATACACCTATCTTTCACAAAGAATAATTTAACTAGAGCTTTATTCGAGGACATAAAAGGAGCGTACGATAATTCCAGTTTTAGATGTTTTGCAAACAGAAATGCAAATAATTGGACTATCCTCCAAATTTTCCACTTTCATCACAAATTTATATTCTAATCGAGAAATTGTCATTAGATTGAACAATGAACTTTCAGTACCGAGATATACTAGTCTGGGTATACCACAAGGAGGAATTCTATCACCTCTACTTTTCATTATTCTTTTTCATAGATTAGAAAAAACCATCTCCAGTCTACATGTCAAAGTCCTACAATTCGCCGACGATATATGCCTTTACTCTTCAGGCAGATCTATTGACAAAATTCAACCAACTCTAGAGGAGGCGACACAATTACTCTCTCAATTCGTTTCTGGTAGGGGGCATGAGCTTTCCCCAGAAAAGTCGATTGTATGTACTTTTACAAGAAAGAGGAATCTTTTCCCGGATCATGTCCAACTTGCTGAATACAATTTTCCACATAAAGATTGCGTGCGTTTTTTGGGAGTAGTTTTGGATCGAAAATTATTTTAGAAAGATCATATATCTGTCATTTTGAATAAAACCGAAAAAGGAATTCGGGGCCGACCAATCTAACGCGCTCTTATTTTATCGATCATTCATTCGATCCATAATTGATTATGGATCTATATTTTACGGTAAAGCCTCGAATACACATATGGCAAAATTGGATACTCTACAATGTAAGGCAATCAACTTTGTATCGGTTTGCTTGAAAGCACTTCTAATGAAGTAGTTCTGTCGGAAGCAGTGAAACTTCCACTGTCTCTCCTCAGGGAATATTTGGGATGCAAAACATTGATAAAGGCTATAGCTTTTTCCAAGAAAATCTTGAAATCTATCGAAGAACTATTCCTCCTATCTCTCACCCATAAATATTGGATATCGAAAAAAAACCCAATGATGATCTCTTGCTACCATCATATTCTGTCTTATAAAGATCGAATAGCAAGATCCGATAAACTTCCAGTTCATAGTTTGAATCTGAAGCATCTAAAATGCAATGAAAATGTATATATTCCACAATATGAGAATAGGCCATCTACTTATATGACTTTTCACGAAATCATAAATTCTAATTTCAGTAATCATCACCAAATCTATACCGACGCTTCAAAACAACTTGATAAGACATCCTGCACTATTTATGACCCACATCTAGAATCTGCTGTCAAATACCGCCTAAATGGCAACTTCGCTATCTTCTCAGGAGAGCTTTTCGCGATTTGGAAGGCTTCACACTATGTTTCATCTTCGTTCAAGCGATTTAAATCTAAAAATATTTTGATACTCTCTGACAGTCAAATCAGTCTCCAGAGCATTAGTCACCTCAAATTAGAAACGAAGCTGAATTTCATTCACTGTGGTATCCTCGAATCACTCGAATATTTAAGAAACTTGGGACTTAAAGTCTCTTTCATGTGGACAAGGGCTCACTCCGATATACCTGGTAACGAAAAAGTCGATTATCTGGCGAAAGAAGCCATAGAAATAGACGAAATAGACTCTTCTCCTTGCGTATATTCTGACATTATTCCCCTTCTTCTGAAAAATATGAAGGCTAAATGGATAAACGATTTTCGAAATAGTTCCAAGGCTTGTTTTTACAAATCCATTCACGCAAAGCCCATTACTGAACTTTGGTTCCAAAATGTTCATCACCTATACCCCGGAAAGGAACACGTCCCTCTCATCCATAGGGACTTCATTCGAACAATGTCTCGGCTAAGGAGAGGTCACGCTCTTTGCCCTAAGTACCTCCATATGATCAAAAAGAAAGACACTCCTCTGTGCGAGTGTGGAGAAATTGGATCGTTAGACCATGTTATCCTTCAATGTGAAGGTTACCATTTAGAAATCAATTCCCTAGTTTCGATTATCCAAAAAAACACAAATATCATGTCCCCATTTAACCTGAATATCATTTTAAAAACTTAAAACTACATTACTTATCTAGAAATATACAAATTTTTTAAAAACTACGAATTACCCTCTAATTAAAATTTGAATTTGGGAGGCTTTACTTGGTAAAATTCCATTATCAATAATAAAAACAAGTACTGTGTTTTAAGGAATTTTACTTAATAATTGCGATTCGTAACGCGTTTCACTACACCGTAGCTTCTTCAGACGAATGATTATGCAGAAAAATGTAAATGAGAATATAACTATAAATGTTCTTGAGTAATTAAAAGCTTATTGGTCGCCTCCTCCTAAGTGGTTATTTATGACAGGTATATCCAATAAAATTAAGGAATAGATTGCTCCCGAAAAGATTCAATAGAGGTGAAGGGCTTAAATCGACTTGTTCATTGATGACCTGTTTGTATTTATTTATTTCTAAAGTTTCCCAAAGATCTACCTTCCAATATTTATTATCTGTATGCAAAATTTCAAACTGTGGGTCGAAAGAATGATTATTTTAAGAGATGATTCGCGTAATTTGAATCTGATTTTTATTTGAAAAACTGCGTTTATGTTCCGATAGTCTAATATTAAAATTTCTATGTGTTCTACCAATGTAGAAATTATCACAGTCATTGCAATTCAATCTATAAACACCTGATTTATTGTTTTTACCTAGTTTGGTTTTATTATTTTTATATATTTGCCTAAATTATTATTAGTTTGGAAAGCTATGTTGAAATTATTGCTACTTAAGAATGATTTCAGTTTCTCACTTGTAATGCCAACGTAGGTTAAGGTGTTGAATTTTTGTTTCAATTTATCGACAGGGTAAACTTCATTCAATGCGATTCTACTTTGTTTTCATTTAAAATATTATTTATTAGTTTGGGATTGTAACCATTATTTTGGCTATTTGTTTAATCAAATTTAGTTCTTTGTTGAAATTTTCTGGTGATAGCGGGATGTTAATCAATCTATGAATAAAACTATTGAATGCTGACATTTTATGTTGATATGGATGACACGACGAGTTATGTATTATAATATCTGTATGTGACGGCTTATGGTAAATTGCGAAAACATGTTTTCCATTTTCATTCGAAATTGTTACGTCTAAGAAATTTATCGAATTATTGCTTTCTATTTCGGTTGTGAATGCAATTTTGGATGTAATGAATTTATATGATTTTCGAAAATTTTCAACTGTCTATCTGTTCCTGTGAAGCAAATAATGATATCGTCTACATAGCGATACCAGTATAAACAATATTTACTGAGTGGATGATTGTGAATTAATTTCTCTAAGTTATTCATGAAAATTTCTGCTAACAAAGGACTCTACGGATTGCCCATAATCAAGTCAATACTATCATTAAATCAGATATTCTTTCATTATTAAAAATTTGTTTAGATCAAAATTATTTCCATTTCAATTACAAATATTATACTATTGAAGACGGCTTGATTATGGGCAATCCGTTGAGTCCTTTGTTAGCAGAAATTTTCATGAATAACTTAGAGAAATTAATTCACAATCATCCACTCAGTAAATATTGTTTATACTGGTATCGCTATGTAGACGATATCATTATTTGCTTCACAGGAACAGATAGACAGTTGAAAATTTTCGAAAATCATATAAATTCATTACATCAAAAATTGCATTCACAACCGAAATAGAAAGCAATAATTCGATAAATTTCTTAGACGTAACAATTTCGAATGAAAATGGAAAACATGTTTTCGCAATTTACCATAAGCCGTCACATACAGATATTATAATACATAACTCGTCGTGTCATCCATATCAACATAAAATGTCAGCATTCAATAGTTTTATTCATAGATTGATTAACATCCTGCTATCACCAGAAAATTTCAACAAAGAACTAAATTTGATTAAACAAATAGACAAAAATAATGGTTACAATCCCAAACTAATAAATAATATTTTAAATAAAAACAAAGTAGAATCGCATTGAATGAAGTTTACCCTGTCGATAAATTGAAACAAAAATTCAACACCTTAACCTACGTTGGCATTACAAGTGAGAAACTGAAATCATTCTTAAGTAGCAATAATTTCAACATAGCTTTCCAAACTAATAATAATTTAGGCAAATATATAAAAATAATAAAACCAAACTAGGTAAAAACAATAAATCAGGTGTTTATAGATTGAATTGCAATGACTGTGATAATTTCTACATTGGTAGAACACATAGAAATTTTAATATTAGAATATCGGAACATAAACGCAGTTTTTCAAATAAAAATCAGATTCAAATTACGCGAATCATCTCTTAGAAAATAATCATTCTTTCGACCCACAGTTTGAAATTTTGCATACAGATAATAAATATTGGAAGGTAGATCTTTGGGAAACTTTAGAAATAAATAAATACAAACACTCAGGTAGACTCATCAATGAACAAGTCGATTTAAGCCCTTCACCTCTATTGAATCTTTTCGGGGAGCAATCTATTCCTTAATTTTATTGGATATACCTGTCATAAATAACCACTTAGGAGGAGGCGACCAATAAGCTTTTAATTACTCAAGAACATTTATAGTTATATTCTCATTTACATTTTTCTGCATAATCATTCGTCTGAAGAAGCTACGGTGTAGTGAAACGCGTTACGAATCGCAATTATTAAGTAAAATTCCTTAAAACACAGTACTTGTTTTTTATTATCTCTAATTAAAACCTTATATCCTATATTTCCCTTAATCCTTAATCTCTATGAACTTTACAATCTCTTTTATAGCTGTCGTATTTCCCTATGTTCTTTTTCCTTATATGTTAACTACCTTTCCGCGGCTCTACCTGTTTGTGTATGAAGAATAAAATTCGCTTTGACAAGCCCCTTAGCGTATGAATCCACGTCTTTCCTCCTGAATTCTTCTACATTGTCCTAATGGGATCAGGCTAGGTACAAAGACCATATAGAATCCCTCCTATATATCCCTATAAATACATAATAACCTGCTAGCTAATGTTTTCAAAACCTGCCAATAATTTTCTTTAAAAAAAAATCAGAATGTCTCCAATTCCTGCAGGCGCAACATTTATATCGGCGTGAACGAAAGTCTCAAATGTTCTCGTCAAACGCGCCGCCCGAAATTTCTAGAAAAGCGACAAGAATAAAAAACGCGGCTTTCCTATGACAAGTACCGAGCGTTCCTTTGATGAAGCCGCCTTTTGCCGGAATCACTCGCGATCAACCCTGATCTATGGAATCTAAATAAATGACGAAAATATGTAACAAAACCGTGAAATTTGGTAAAAATATGTAAAATAGTAATTCACATATAATTCGCCCTTCTTATTTAATTAAACAATATAATATTGCACATATCTGCTGTACTAACATTGAAATTCGGTCACCTTGTACTCACCAAATCAATTTAAAAAATCTAGAGTACGGTTCTAAAAGGGGGAGTCTAAGTCATGACACCCTATATATTTGGTCAATAATACTCTTTGTCAATCTAATACTTACTGAGCTAATATTAGTATGATTGGCCAACATCAAGCCAGAAACTCTATGGGCAGTTTGTATGTATGGTGATTTTCTAGACAAGGCAACATCTATACTAGCTGGTCCCCATGGTATGAATTGAGCTAATTTTCTTTCTCTTATTCTTTGAAGAGATTTGTGAACTTGAGTTGGGTCAACTTCACCCTGAAATAAACCTTTCACTCATTTTACTTTGTAGAGAAAAGAAAACGAAATTGTTTCAACATCACCACCCCAACTCACCTGAATAATGTTCAGAATTGAAATAAAGCAGTGCTGGGAAGTTTTATCTTGAGTTGTCGACACCATCATATTTTTCGGTTGCAATAATCGCCTCATCACATCTAATACTGTCGTTTTCCCCACGCTCATTTCATTAGTGTCAGTCGTTAATGGGGTGTAGCCTGTCATTAAATAGTGTAGCCTCGGAGTGGGGATGAGAGGTGCCAATAGTCCCATAAGGTCGTTGTGCATGTAAGAGGGATACCTTAAAAACAATAATTCAACGTGCATAAATATTTCCCAACAGATTTCAAATACTGGAGAAACTAAACGTTCTTTTTCATATGGAAAATTTCAATCAATTTTATAATGACCTAAGAACGTTTATTGAACTATTTTCATAAAATAATGTTGCTACAAAAGTTTAAATAATGTTTATAAACTAAAGAAAGGCATGATAGTTTCCTTTTGTGGGTGAAAATTAATGTTCTTGAGTTAAATATCGATAAGTGCTAGCTAATTACATTTCACAAATCTAGAACGCCAAACTATTAAAAACACAAACTTGGAAGCAATAATATCAAGCTGGTGGCCTATGTTCAAGATTTGGGTATCACATTAGATACATTATCTTCGAAAGCTCTAAAACAGCTGGGTTTTGTCCTACGTCATTTCAGAGAGTTCATTCTAGGGACCTTGAAGTTGCTCTAGTGTTCACTTGTACGATCTATATTGGAGTACGGCTTGTTATTTGGTCCCCTTTCTACCTGGGAGACATCGATTTTATAGAACAGATTCAGATTAGGTTTCTTCGTCACTTAGCATTCAGATCTGTCATTTGGTCTCCGAACCTTGATCTCGATCTGGTAAGAAACATGTTCAATCTCGATTACTTAGCGCACATACGTCAGGTATTCGATTTGTGCTTTCTGTACAGGTTGCTGAATGGTAGTGTCAAATGTCATTTGTTTAGTATGGTAGAATTGAATATACTCGCAAGACGTACTAGACACACACCTATGCTTAGGGTTAGAATGCATAGGAACAATTAGGCCGACAACTTTTTTCTGTATCGCACCATCAAACTCGCAAACACAGCGGTGGGTTTGGATTTTTGTTACTTGTCGTTTACTGCATTCAAAAGCCATCCCTTTTGTGTAGTCAGGTCGAGATAGGTCGCGATTGATTCAGATGTACGCGTAATTATTTTAGGTTTTCTGGATGTCAATGGTTTTGTATGTTGTTTGATTTTCACACAAGGGAGAAGAACCGCTTACTGGGCACCAGGTTGACAAAATTATTATTTTCAAATTCTGTGTTACATGGTTGTTTTCTGTAAAAATAAACTAATGATTATTCCTTAGAAATAAACTTCAAAATAAATAGAATAGTGTCTCATTTCTGCTAAAAAAGCATCTGAGCAATGGAAATTACCGACTTTCAAGGCACCAAATCTATTTAAGGAGCAACTAACACTAGTAAAACAAGTGAAATATTTAGGTATGATGCTCGGCACCTTGTGTCACATGAACTACAGATCTACATCTGCTCTGATAGCCTAAATGGCCTAATATGTCTGAAAGATCCAAGGGTAACATCCAAATCAGTTGACAAATGCAAACATGCACTATAATAACTTAGTACCACAAACAGAGTTACTACTCTGCTCTGGTGCCCAGGCCGTCACGGTATCAAAGGGAATGAGAAAGCAGACAGCCTTGCCATAAAGGCAATAGCTGTTAGACTGATGGGAAAATAACCTATTCTGAATATACCATGGACCCACATGCTCTCCTTCTTCCAAAACTGGAACACCACCGAGGTCCTGAACTATTGGACAAGCATCTCGGGACTGAGACAGTCAAAAAAAATCTCATAAAAGAGCCCTAACGCAGAAGGGTACATGAAATATTGTCCCTCGACAAAAAATTTATTGGGATAGTAGTTGGCCTATTAACAGGACACAACATAAACATCTACACGTCATGAGACTGTCGGAAACCAGGTAGAACCGTCGTGTTGGTCTAGAAAATGATGAAACAATGGAACATATATATATATATATATATATATATATATATATATAAAATACGTTGGCTCCTTAAGGGTCTTATATATACAATTGAATTTAAAGTATAACTTCAATGGAAAAGAGGTCGTATTTAAGAAATATTTTACAAAATTTTCAAAACCCAATTTCACGGAAAATTATGAATAATGAACATATGTTGTTGGTGTAAGATAAATTAGCAGAATTGAATATTATATGCCCAGATTTCAAGTTGAATGAAATCGTTAGGTAACGGGTTCGTCAGCCAGATGGCGTACGAACTCAGATTGCGGTTGCGCATAAAAGGCCTATTTCCCAATTATATATTACATCAGCAACAGTTTAAGAAAGTACATTTTCTTCATCGGTATTAAATTTCTCACACTTCAACATATATTTGTAGCACTTCTTAACCTTTCTAAAGAACGCTCCATTACTTTTAATTTTTTCCATTTATATTAGTTGATTTCTTCTCTTGTTTGACATTAAAACGCTATGCATATAATGTCAAACTTGAAACTGATAATCCAATGTTCAAATCCATCTATGTTTTTAAATATTATATATCACCAAATAAAGTTTCCATTCTGGCTAATTTCATTCTCCTTATAAAACAATTTTCTTAAAGTTTAAAGGAAATACAATAGTTTTATAAGTGAATAGCAAAATACTAACACACCAACTTTGGTATTCGCAAGTGAACGACATCTAACATATTACATTTATATCTTGTTTCTGTATCGAGGTTGTTTGCTACTCGAGCAGCTAAATATTGAATCACTTTCATAACTGTTTCAGTTGATTATTGTCTTACTTTCTGCTTCGTAAACTTTTGTTCGATATTTTGTTATTTTCGATATTCTACCATTTAAAGACTTTGTGAATGAATGGGGATAAACCCGTATATACAGGGATATCTTCCGGGACCGTCCGTTAAAACTTTTTAAGTTCCAATTACAATATCAAGCTGAAATTTTATGCGCGGCCATAACTAGCGATTCCCAATTGGAGTGAAATATTTTCGAAGTGATACCATTTCCGGTTATACCGGAAGTGGGTCATCACTTTGTTGTTTCAAATGGCAATCTACCTTTTTTATTATACATCTAGAACCGACATTTGAGCAAGGCATAAAATACCCAAGTTGTTGGCACTTATCTGTCAAAACTTTTGACAGATTTATTTATTTTTGTTATAAACTCGATTTTTAGGAACATTTAAAAAAATTGTAGCTCGTAGATCTTTTGCACTACAGACGCAATTTTTGCTTGGGTGGATGAAGAAGGATCAAGGAATTTTTTAAGCAGTCTACACATGTCAAATGTTTATTGCGTTGTTTTGTATGATTTTTTCAATTTGGCCTTTTTCAAACAGCAATAATTAATTTTTTTATATTGCACGTGCCAATTTTTATATCGCCATCAGATGGAAAATTTCAGATGGAATTGTATAAGCATGTACTATACCCATCTCTTATAGTTCCGAAATAATTTGGGAATATATTGAATTTTGATGATTTTGCAAGAACTAACAGAGAATGCTTTTAAATATTTGAATCAAGTAGCTGAACTGGCTACGCTCACCAGACAGGTGCCTAAAATTAATGTACTTGTCACTTCGTTCATTCGAATTTGAAATTTCAACAAGAATTGCCGTTATTTCAGATTGAAAATATCCAAAAAATACAACACATTTGGAATAAAACCACTGGTTATTCAAACGAAAATATATTTAATCTTTTTTTAATTCATTTTAGAATGTCAAAAAGTAGTGGGTAGAAATTGCAGGCAATTCAATAACCAATTTCCAAATTTACCGTCTTTGAGTAAAACAAAATTTCGAAGCATTAGAAGCAATTTTCTACAATTCAGATGAATAAAAATTGTAGGAAATAAGCGAAAAACAATCATCGAAGATAATTTCATTAATACGAATAAATGATAGCAAACATCGTAGGAGAAAACTAATTTACGATCTGAATAAATGTTCAATATGGGCCCCATTTTGCTCGATACACTTGACAGCTCGTATACGAACTTGATGAGTTGCCCTCCTAGTTTCTCCAGGATCAATATTACGAAAAGTATTACGAATGCGCCCTAGTAACTCTTCTTTACTTCTTACAGGAATAAGATACACTTCACTCTTGATTTTGAACCATAAATAAAAATCAAGGGGCGTCAGGTCCGGAGAACGCGGAGGCCATAAATTTGGTCCTTGATTACCCCATCATCTATCCTCGAACATTTCTGTTAGCTGCCGATCTACAGCTCGTGTTTTATGTGCTGGTGCGCCATTCACTTGGTAATAGCAATCCCTCAGAATGTTAAGGGGTAATCCATCTAAAAAATTTGCTAATGTTCCTCTAAAAATTTCCAGGTATCTTTGTCCATTAAGATTTTTCTCATAAATGTATAAACCAACAAGTCTTTCATTAAAATTGCAAAAACGTTCACGCTGAATTTATTTTGGAAATCAATAACCTCAATGAAATGTGGATTTTCTTTGGCCCAAAAATGTCGATTTCTCCTGTTGGTTATTCCACTTTCATTGAACTTGGCTTCATCAGACCATATAATTTTTGCAGAATTGTCTCATCTTCTTATTATTAATAAATTTTCACCGAAATTTAGCCGCTTGGGAAGGTAAGTTGGTTTCAATTTTTGTAGTCTGATAAAAGAATACGGGTGCATGTTATGTTTCTTAAGGATCCTTTGAATGGAAGTATAACTCCATCCAATATCCATTGATGCTGACTTAATGGACGCATGTGGATTGGCACGAAAATACGCTAGCGTATTAATTTGATTGTCGTCGTCCTCGAGAATTGATTTTCTTCTAGTTTCTATGTATTTTGTTCCTCCAAATCGCAGAAAATTGCTTCTAATCCTTCGAAATTTTGTTTTACTCTTAGGCGCCTAATTTGGAAATTGGTTATTGAATTGCCTGCGAGTTCTATCCACCACTTTTTGACATTCTCCATGAATTAAAAAGAGATTAAACATATCCTCGTTTGAATAATCAGCCATTTCATTATAAATCTGCTGTTTTTCAAAAATTTTCATTTCAAATTACCAACAATTCTTGTAGAAATATCAAATTCGAATGAATGAAGTGACAGGTACATTAATTTTAGGCACCTGTCAGGTGAGCGTAGCCAGTTCAGCTACTTGATTCAAATATTTCAAAGCATTCTCTGTTAGTTCTTGCAAAATCGTAATATTGATCCTGAGGAAACTAGGAGGGCAACTCATCATGTTCGTATACAAGCTGTCAAGTGTATCGAGCAAAATGGGGCCCATATTGAACATTTATTCAGATCGTAAATTAGTTTTCTCCTATGATGTTTGCTATAATTTATTCGTATTAATGTAATTATCTTCGATGATTGGTTTTCGCTTAGTTCCTACAATTTTTATTCATCCGAATTGTAGAAAATTGTTTCTAATGCTTCGAAATTTTATTTTACTCATAGACGGTAAATTTGGAAATTGGTTATTGAATTGCCTGCAATTTCTACCCACTACTTTTTAACATTCTAAAATGATTTAAAAAAAGATTAAATATATTTTCGTTTGAATAACCAGTGGTTTTATTCCAAATGTGTTGTATTTTTTTGGATATTTTCAATCTGAAATAACGACAATTCTTGTTGAAATATCAAATTCGAATGAACGAAGTGACAAGTACATTAATTTTAGGCACCTGTCAGGTGAGCGTAGCCAGTTCAGCTACTTGATTCAAATATTTCAAAGCATTCTCTGTTAGTTCTTCCAAAATCATCAAATGATACAATTCCATCTGAAATTTGACGCTTCATCTGATGGCGATATAAAAATTGGCAAGTGCCATTTGAAAAAATTGAGTTATTGCTGTTTGAAAAAAGCCAAATTGAAAAAATCATACAAAACAACGCAATTAACATTTGACATGTTTAGGCTGCTTAAAAAATTCCTTGATTCTTCTTCTATCCACCCAAGCAAAAATTGTGTCTGTAGTGCAAAAGCTCTACGAGCTACAATTTTTTTAAATGTTCCTCAAAAATCGAGTTTATAACAAAAATAATTAAATCTGTCAAAAATTTTGACTGATGAGTGCCTACAACTTGGGTATTTGATGCCTTGCTCAAATGTCGGTTCTAGATGAATAATAAAAAAGGTAGATTGCCATTTGAAATAACAAAGTGATGACCCACTTCCGGTATAACCGGAAATGGTATCACTTCGAAAATATTTCACTCTAATCGGCAATCACTAGTTATGGCCGCATATAAAATTTCAGCTTGATATTGTAATTGGAACTCAAAAAGTTTTTAACGGACGGTTCCGGTGGATATCCCTGTATTATTATTCAAGAATGTATATCTTGATAATAAATAAATAAATAAGGCTGCTCAACGCGTTACCTCCACAAATGAGAGTTCTAGATGAAAAGTCATTCCAGAAATATTGTAAAACTTTGCTCACAGAGAACTGTCTATACACTCTTGAAGGTTTTTATGAATTTAATTTTGGTCCTTGTTTTTTGTATTTTGTAATTTTATCTTTACTTTTGTGTTTTGCTTGTATTTGTAAAGACTGATGTGTCTACAAAACGTTATATTTTCAAAGACAAATAAAAACAAACAAACGAACATTGAAGAACTGGATATTCAGTAGAAAAAAAAACCCTGAATTTTCTTCCAAATTGCATGAATTTATAAGAAAAATAAAAAATAAACAAAACTTACCTCAGTGTTGCTGTCGAAACTGTCATGATTGTGCTTACTAAGCTATTAATTTGAGTGAATGTGGGATTTTGTATCCTCAATCTTTCAGCTGCTATTCGATTGAGAGCAGTGTTATCTAAGACAACTACAGAATCGGCCGACTCTGTGAGCCTTTTTAAAGTTAATAGAGAGTTATACGGTTGCACCACCACGTCACTAAAAAAAATTGTTAATGTAATTTTCTCAGATAGTCCTTATCTCAAATAACACTCACCTTATTTCATCTAAATTAGGAAAGACACTGTAAGTCTGCACTAATTTCTTTGGAAATCTATCTGACAATTTTTCTAGTATATTGGAACCCATGCCAGATCCAGTTCCTCCAGCAATAGAATGGCACAGTACAAAGCCTTCAAGGCTATCACTTCCATCTGCTTCTCGATCAATAATATCAAAGATTTCTTCATTTAACTTCTCCCCTTGTGCATATCCTGAAGCCCAATTATTGCCTGCTCCACCTCCATTCTTTGATAAAAATACATTTTCTTGATTATATAGTTTTGAATAAGGGGAGTTTAGTATTGTGTTAATCACTCGAGGTTCTAAATCTACTAAAATTGATCTTGGTTTGTAATGTTCGTCATCAGCTTGATAAAAGAAGACATCTTTTCTGTCGATGCCTTCAGTTGCAAAGTCTTCTAATATACCTTCAGGATTAATGCCATGCTCAGCACAAAGCCTTTTCCAGAACTCGAAACCAACTAAATGAGGAAGCAAAATAGGATATTTCAAACTCTAACCTTCAAAAATTAATATTCCAATAAATACTTACTTTGATTTCCACACTGGCCCAGTTGAAGAGTTATCATTTCACACGGCATTTTGAGGGAATATGGCACCAGATTCTAATTGAAATGTTAATTACTCACGCCTTATTCCATCTTAATCAATTTGATTGATAACAATAACAATCTTCCTACGATTTACGTTTACCAAACTAACTTTATCGAAATCTACGATTGCGTTTGCGCCCATTTGAAAAACATAATTTCGATTGGTCATTAGAATCAAGTCGCCAAATTATTGGTTAACCACTCTCAAGAATATTGAATTTTCGTATCCTAGAGAATTTTGAACGTTTGTTCAATATTGACATTGATATTTTCACAACGATTTCTGAAATGGCGAAAATTGCTGATATCTCTTCACAAGATAGGAAATATGGAAACCCAGTGCTTGAAGATTTTTACAAGTCGCCGAGGTGAGTAAGATTGATGAAAAAAATCGAGATTTTAAAAAGTTCCGAAATTATATATTAGAGCAGTTTGATTTTAAAGATACTTTAATTCAAGTATATGTGAATTATTCACGTTTCATTTTATTATTGGGAATACATTATTATTTGTGCATTCAGTTTTTAAGTGGTTTTTCAATGATATATTTTGTATCCAATGATCATAGAATATTTTACATTCACTATTACTCACCAGATGGGGCGATAGCTTAGCAAGGGTCTCATCGAAGAATAACATTCTCTGTAGATTTGAAAAACACATTTTGTGATTTTTATAACTATTCTTGATGGAAGCTCATGGAAAACATTCAATGAATAGTATATTATGAAGTAATTCACTGTGAAGAGTAAATATTCTTCATACTTACCAACCAAAAAAATATTCTCTTGGTTCTTCTTTTGTACCGACACACCCATTTTCGTTTATTACTAGTTCATTAACTTCAAAACTAATTGGTGAATGAAATTCAATGAATTTATTTTCAGAATGACCAAAGAATTCATAAGGAAACATTGCAAAGAGCATCGTCTTTACCAAACACCGCACTTGAACGATGTTCTTTATTTACATTTCAAAGGCTTCTCTTACATTGAAAACCTGGAGGAATACACAGGGCTCAAATGTCTCTGGTTAGAAAACAACGGCATTAGAGAAATTAGTGGATTAGATAACCAACAAGGACTTAGAAGCCTCTTTTTGCACTATAATCTAATTAAAAAAATTGAGAATCTATCAAGCTGTCCTCTGTTGGACACTTTAAACATATCTTATAACCAAGTCAAAAAAATTGAGAACCTGGGTAAGTACAACTCGTTCATGAGATTTAAAAAATTTCCAACGACGATTTCAGCCTCTATCAAAAATCTGCATACGTTAAATATGGCTAACAATTACGTCGAAACTCTAGATGATTTTGAACACTTGGCGGAATTACTTGAACTATCAGTTCTTGATTTATCAAATAATCACATTGAAGATCCTCTGATCGTTGAAGTTCTAACGCGCATGCCTGGTTTGAGGGTTTTAAACTTGATGGGGAATCCTGTTTTGAGAAAGATTCCAGCTTATAGGAAAACTTTGATTTTGGCATGTGTGAGTATTGATGTTTCCAACCACATTAATACAAACAGTCAAAGTTTATTTTAACACATTTCATTTAAATTGATTTCAGAAAAATCTCCAATATCTCGACGACAGGCCAGTCTTTCCTAGGGACAGGGCCTGCGCAGAAGCATGGTAAGGTTTTTTATATATTTTATTTAGAGTTGCAAAATGATTTGGACTATAATCGCTCATTTTCATGTAACTTTTACATTTTGTTTTACGTTAGGGAACGTGGTGGTATACAAGAAGAAGCTGCTGAAAGACAGAGATGGATCGACAGAGAAAGGCAAAGGATTATGGATAGCGTTAATGGTAAGATAAGGTTTCATTACTAACTCACACCACACACTGTACTCACCTTTCTCTGGATTTAAGCTTTAGTAAGACTAAGGGATGAACGAAGGAGGGAAAGAGAGCAACAACAGAATTTTCACAGCGACAGTGGTTTTGGCACGTCTTTTGATGGCTCAGAAAGCGAACCAGAAGCAAGAACAGACCCGATACCGAATAGAACAAGCGAAATTGGCGATAATGAAGACGCTACCTCTGTTTCTTCTGGTTCGGAAGGCGATGAAAGAGTTGAAAGTAATCTGAATATGCAAGATGATGAAGAAGAGGACAGAAACATCAGTAGTAGTAGCAGTAGTGATGAAGATCCCTCAAAAGGTCCCAAAGACTACTTAGAATTTAGGAAGAGAGTGATGGATTATCCGATAGAGTATAGAACTGGAAACCCCGGCTGCTCCAATCAAAACGAAGCGACGAAAAGTGATATATTTGAAAAAATATCGGAGCAGGTAAGTTTTACTAAATTAATTGTGGTGTCATGTCTATTCCCAAAGATAGTTAGTTCCGTTTTTCATGAATATATTTACTACTGAGTGGCACATGGGGTGCCCCCCTTTATTTATTTTATTATCGTTATAACCAAAATCATCTGCAACAGGTTGTTAATGAAACTTCAGAACCAGGAAAGACGTGTGAAACATGTGAAAACCTGTACAAGGATAACGAAGAAGAATACAAGGATCTTTCAATCAACATTGCAAATCTTTTCCAGCAACGTGATGAAGTAGCCACATTGAAGGAAAATCTATGTGCAGAAAAGGAAAATGAAATGATAGACAAGAAAGAAGATGAAAACAAAGGAATAGTTATAAATAAGAATTTCGAAACTGTTTCAGGAATAATAAATGAAACTAGAGATTCGGTTGAAGGAAACGATAAACCTAATGTTGTAATCTTAGATACACTCCCTGAAGATACGTTTGTAAGAATTCCACCACAATCCAACGATCAAATCTCTTCCATATTCGAGGCACCAAGGAGAAGAACTTCTACATCAATTCCTATATCAGAACTTATGTTAAACAACGAGGATACTAGGAGTAGTAACACTGCCCTCATTTCAGAAGTATCAACAAATAAAATAGCAGTTCGTAAGGTTCTGATAGAAGAATTATCTGAAGATGGAGACATTATAGAAGTTACTGAGGAAAAGTATGATATGGATGAGCAAGTAATCTCTCCAAAACTAGAAAGTGATATTAAAAAACTCCAAATGCAACATATCGGCGAAGTCGAATCCGACGAACACGTGCAAATGGAGGAAAATCTAAGGAAGGCTACACTTATTCAAGTGATATCAGAAATGGACGGTGTTTCAGCGAACCAAAAAGAAACAGGTCCAACAAGAACAGTTTCAGTCGAAGATCCTCAGCAGGCACAAGCGGAATGGTTCAGTATTAAAATCGAGGAGAAGCAGAAAAAAGATGAAATCAATAAGGCTTTGTCACAAGGTCAGTATTATTACGAGTTTTAATGATAGGGATCGGGAGACATGGGACAGTTATTCAAGTGAAAAAAAATTGTTTATCCTCTGTATTTGTGTTTTAGATTATTTTAATATTGTATTGATCGAATGGGTTTCTGAGAACACCAAAAAAAGTTTTAGAAATTTCACAGGGTTTTCCATTGAATGATTTTTTTAGTTTTTCCAAATTTGTGTTAAATAATTGCTACGTTTTGTACAGAACTTTGACTCTCATTGCAGCACACGCTGATATGAAATCAACGTCAAAATCTCCCGGTCTGAAGGAATTTGATAACGATCGTACCATAAATTTCAAAACTTCTGCAACGCCACTCGATCCGTTAAAAAAAATTGAAATTGGCGATAAGAATGATAAAGAAGATGCCGACAAAATGGAAACCGTTTCTAATGAAGAAAACCAAGTATCTCCTAATTTCCAAGAAGAGATTGATGATATAAAAGATACAGAAGAACAAAAAGAGGAAGAAGAAGAAAATAAAGAGAAAGATGAAGAAAAGAAAGACGAAGAAAAAGAAGATTCGGATCAAGAAACTGGTCACATGTTGGATTACAATGTTCCTATTCCGACCGATTTCGAGATATTGAGGGAACGCATCAAGCCCGAAGATTTAGAAAAAGAAAAACGTGTATTTGACATGTTGCAAGAAATGCAGGAAAGCTGTGGGTTCGAACGGGAAAAACAGAATACGTTGTCGATGTATACCACACATCCAAGTCAAGATGACAGAAGCGATGTACAGCTTGATGAAATGACAGATCGACAAGCAACAAATATCGAAATATTCAGTAATGAAGATAGAAGTCTTACCGTGAACGAGTATTATGGAGAGGAAAAAGCGCAAGAAGATGTGAAAAAGCCAGAATACAGTTGGAAAATATTCAACGATAAATGCAATGAGATAGCAGCTACAAGAAAAGAATGGCCGCTGTCCGACGACGAACTTGAAGAACAATTCCAGAAGTTCGACAGTGAGTGTGAAGAGATAGAAAGAATTAATCGTCGGAAGGAGAGACAGGTATTGAGACATATTTTAATCAGAAAACAACTATACAGCGATTTTAATGAGCAAGATATCCAAATAGCAGAAATCACACCATTAGAAACGATCGCCAATGAAAATGAAATCAGAAATTCCATGTTTCATATACTTTGTATAATTTCAAATGGCCACTCAGTACATCTCACTCTCTCCTACCAAATAAAATGAAAGGAAATATTTGACATCACACGACACATCGAAACTCGGCTCATACAACTCTGTGAGCATAGAAACTGCATCCGTTGTGCTCTTGCGCTGGAATTTGCGTTTGAAAGAAATTTATTACGATCGTAATTGTTTGATAATTGATATAATTTCCTATTTTATGTTTGGTTGTATTTGGTAGTAAGTTATTTTATCTTTTATCGTTATTTTCCATACTTAAATCATTGGAAATCTACGTACTCTTCAACGAAGTGGAAATAAATTTTTGAGGTTATAATGTAATAGCCAGCAGTACGACAGAATTGTATGACAAATAATCTTCTTCCTTCTACGAAATCATGTAGTATGTAGGAAATACGTCCGACTGAATCATTGCGAAAAAAATTTATCAAGTTGGCGATGAGTGGCCATTTAAAATGATACAAAATATATAACTCATCTATTGATCACAGAATGGATATATAATTTTACTGATATATCTCTATTCTGTGCATTATGTTTAGAGCATAGAACTTATGAACCTTACTCTTACTTTCAACCAACTACTATAATTTTCGTAATGCCACCAGTAAATTCTAATAATAATAGAAAAATACACATATGGCAAAAATATAAAGATGTTATGAATATGAAAATTGGGTTTACTTTCCAAACATCATATGGAACAAAGCCAATAAGAACTGTAATTGATTCACGAAGGGTCCTTATTAAGGTCAATTTAGCTAAACTTAATGTGGTTTTTCTTTCAATATTATTTCAAGAAAAATTTATGTTTTTTTCTTGGTTTTTGTTGTTGTTGATTCAAACAGTTTAACTTTAATTATTTATAGTAATTTAATGATCAACAAGAAATACCAAATATCCCGACAATTCTGCTTTGCGTGTATTTCGATTTTTCAGTGTTGTTCAAAGGACGAATCACCAGAAGTCTCCAATTACGGCTGTAAGAACATTCGACAAGAAGCAGAAGAATTCTTCAAAAATTTGGACGGTTCCAAATCGACTGAAATTACAGTGACCCTTGACGATCTGAACGCCGAAGGCGAAACCGAAGTATATATCAGAAAAGATGAAGAAACTAAGTTGAAGGACCCGAACGAAGACGGTAATAAAGACTACAGGGAACTATTGAAGTGGAATATTGAGGTGCCTAGAACAAATCAAGTAATGTTGCTTCCTATTCAACGTAAACGAAAGGAAGAAAGCGAATCCGAAGAGGAAACCGAGGAAGAATGGAAGGAATATGAAATAACACCCATATTACAAGAATATCAAGAAGAAAGCGATACAGATAGAAAACCGAAAAGTAGAACGTTATTTACAGCATCCTCAAGTTATCGAAGAGGTAACTTTTCCATTATTTTCTTTCAAAATATCAAGACTAGAACAAAAGGAAATCACACTAACCACACCAGCCAAATTGTCCAGTCATTTCCAAGTACTGGAAGTTATCTGACTATATTGCTTTCTATTTTCTACATGTTTTATCGTGGAATTCGAATCTTTTGATATTCTGCTCAACCTAAGCTTGATCACAGTCTTCAACCCGTTTTTGCCCGAATTTTGGTGAATTAGTTGAACCTCTCATGGCCGAGTTTCGAAAAATTGACAAACTCCTTGTTCCTTCGTGAACTCTTCGATAATACATCACATTGAGGGTAGATAAAACAGTTCATGAAAATTCCGATATGGATATAAAGAAAATTTGTTCCAATTTTGTAACACCAGGAATGAAGTGGTAGAGATAACGTTTTCGTAGAGTACAATTTTATTTGAACGCAATTCACAAAAACATGTATTTTATATTTGAGGGTGAACATGGTAAGATTTTGAACAGATGTCATGTAAGTTTATTTGGTATCTGTTCTGTTTCGAAGCGGAAACAATCCAATGATTCAAACCATCGTACCTGGTTTGCTCATAGATTTGCTATATTAACACCTTTGACGATTTCCGACGGCCTCCGCTCAAAGGTTGGTTTACCAAACTATTAACTATTTCCTTTCGAAATTTCAATAAATTTATCTTATCACAATCAGCTTGCTTTCTATAATGTTGCCATGCATTATGCATACATGTATCTAAAGCAAAACTGAACAGGCTTCACCACCATATTTTAGATCGAACATTTATTCTGTATTTGTGAATATTCAGGTTCATTCGGTCTTCGCCACCCATATTTTTATAATATTGTCCAATCACATAGAGCTGAGTAACAGGAACTAATTTTTTTCACTCGACACAACTTATCTACTTGGGTTAACTGGGTTAACCATCAAAACTTGGCGATTATCATTCCAAGACGTGATGGTTATTTGGGAACTAATATCTGTGGCATAGTTATTAGTCTCTACCGGTGATTTTTTACTTTCCTGATATAGCGCAATGAGCACTTTTCGATTCTGTTCGAATTGATGGTACCCGAGTAAGCAATCATTTTTTTTCCGAATAAACTGACGAGTTCCAATGAAGAAAAATATCTGTCACCATATATTTTGAATGGAACGTTCTTCGGTAATTGTTCCGTGAGTTTCATGACAACATAAGCACCTAATCCTAGTTCCATGTGGGATCTATTCTCCTGTTTCCCTTGGTATGGCTCAAACTGTATGAGATACCCAGAGGGTTCACATAAAGACCATATCTTTCATATACATGATTGGCAACACTGGGATTGTAGATGTATGTGTCAATTTCTCATAGCATACGCCATCTTGCTACTTAAAGATGTCCAGACAGGTACTAAATCGCCAGAAAACCCTTCAACTCCTCGATTTCAATTCGGAAACTATGATCCTCTTTCTGTGTTGCATAATAAATGAACATCAGAGTCAAAAAATCGCAAACTTCACTGTCAAAAAAAGATTCGAAACACATGACTGGATCTATGTCTCGGACGACTGGAATCATGTTTCATTTTATTATAAAATTTAGAGAAGAAATCAAAATAAACTTCAGATAAATAATTAATCTCTTACTTTTTAAAGCCGATCGGTAAGGATCATAATTGAGTTGTCACGTCACACCTCTCTGCGATAAACTCACTAAAACTTGTCGATAGACAAGAGTAAACACGAATTTGCGAAGTGGAAAGGGAAGTGTTATAACAGTTCCAATATCGGAACACCAGGAACACGGACACATTTCCATTATTGGAACACTGGACAAGAACGGGTTAAAGTATATTTTAGACGCCTTGGTTTTCTAAGGTATCCTTATATTGATCAATATTGTCTCGTATGCCCTTGTAATTGTTGTGAAGTTGTGTAATTATTTTTTGGTTTTGTCGCTTGCTCTGAGAGACACTTTGTAAGTGTAAAACTTTTTTTTGGGCGTTTCCCAGGAATAGGCGAACCTGTTGTCTGTTTACTCGCTTCTTGAAGAGGTCCAAATTGTAGGATATTGGGAAGATGCTGGACGGAAGCGAGTTCCACAGCACACCGGGCCTGTAAACAAAGGAATTCTTATAGAGAGGGGTTCAAGGGGTCGTTAAATGTACTGCCGTATGAGGAGAACTCCTTGCCAGCCTAGTGTTGGGGCAAAACATGAGTTTTTCCGGAACAAGGTCTTTCAGCTCCTTGGAGCATCTTTCGTGGAATTATCTGTAAAACAGAGAAAGGTCAGCAACTTGTCTTCTGAGAACCAGCGGTTGGAGTTGATCTCCGGGTGGTCGATGAGGCGCACAGCCCATTTTTGCACACTATCCAACATCCGCAACGAATGTTTGGGCGCAGATCCCCATACATGGTTACAATATTCCAAAGTAGGTCGAATCTGCGCCTTATATAGAAGCAACAGCTGAGATGACGTGAAGTATTGCTTGGCTCTGAAAAGAAAACTAAGTTTAGCTGATACCGACTTAGCTATTGCTGATACATGTTCATGCCAGCAAAACCCGGAGTTGACCGTTATTCCGAGAAGGTGCATCGAATCTTTGGATGCAATTTGTTGGCCTTGCATCATTAGAGGAGATTATCCAGCGGAGACCTTTCTAGAAAACGTAGTTGCTTGCGTCTTGCTCGCGTTGAAGCTCACCAGGTTCAACTGACCCCACTCAGATATCCTCTGCAGTCAGAGTTTAAGTTGTTAATTTGTTGAAATCTCTGACGCTAAGATTCCGCAGCTGTAATCGGCCGCAGACTACTGAAAGACGAAACCAGTGTACAATAGTCTGCAAAACCGAAGATCTTGTTCTCTGTAGATGACAGAAGATCGTTTATCTGCAACAGAAACAAGGTTGGCGAAACAATGAATCCCTGAGGTACTCCTGCTTGAAACTGGAAACAATCAGATGTTATACCGTCGACCACAACTTGTATTGATCTATTTGAAAGAAGGCTACTTATCCAACCCCGCAATTTTTCGGGAAGCCCATATGCAGCACGTTTATTCAACAAGGCTGCATGCCAAACCCTATCGAAGGCTTTAGAGATGTCGGGGGCTATTGCTCTAGATTCCCCATGTTTTTCCATCGTTGATGTACAAACATGAGTGACGTAGGCGAACAGATCTCCTGTCGATCTTTGCCTGCGAAAACCATACTGACGGTCGTTAATAATTCCCTGCAACTCAAGATATTTCATGAGTTCATCATTCATGACCCTCTCCATCACTTTGGAGATAATGCTAAGAAGTGCAACAGGGCGGTAGTTATGAGGTAAGGACTTCTTTCCTTTCTTTGGGATCGGTTGGATTCTCGCTATTTTTCAGCTGCTCGGAAAAGTCTGGCTATCATAAGAAATGTGGAACAGACGGTTAAGAATGGGTGCCAGTTTGGGAGCACCCTTTCACAGGACGATTGGCGGTATTTCGTCTAGACCAACTGCCTTCTTGCAGTTCAGTTGCTCGAGAGCCCGCCTCACAGTGCAGACTCTGAACTTGATTTCTGCATTGGAAGAATTTGTAGGTGGAATGTTCGGTAGTATTGTGTTAGATGAATCTAGTACAGAATTCTTTGAGAATAAGAGAGCTTTCTCTTTCGGAGATGTGGCTATACTTCAGTCTTCTCTAACAAGAGGCGGAAACGCCTGTTCAAGGAGTTTATTAGCTAACCTTTCGTTGAAATTGGCCTTTGCTCTTGTAGTTGTCAGGTTGCATACGTTCCGTATTCGTACGAAGTTGTCCTTGTTTCCTATTTGTTAATATTCTCAACTGCTTCATGCCGGCGTAATTATTAACTTTAATTCGACAGTTCTTTAATGTTGTCATTGTTTCAGGAACATCGACATCTTCCGATAATCATATTCCAGTTTTTAAACAACCAGACGACATAGTCACCAAATATGTGAACACGGATAGAATTGAAAAACCAGATGGGAGTTCCATCGACAATACTGTCATAATGACTAACTCTATAGCTGAAATTAGAGCCAAAATGGCAGAATTCAGGAAGTCACTAGATGATTTCAACGAGCGATCCCGAGCTGCAGCAAATGAAATATTCAAGAGTTATAACGATTCTCTTACTAAGCAATTAGTATTTGAAAAGAAGCTGTTCAAGGAGATGGATATTGAAGAAAAAAGTGTATGTGTTTCAAGTCAAGAAACTAAACCAAAGTTGGAAGATATAAAATTAAAGATACCAGACAAGCGTAAACAACACTTGGCTTATATAAATCAAGATCTCAGTGATCCTGAGGAGTCTAAGAGAAGTTATGATCATATAAGGGAGATGCTTAAAATGATTGAAGTTAACATTGAGGATTACAAAACCTCAGTAGCTACAGAAATTCAAGAAAATCTTGATACTCAAGATGAGAAATTGGAAGAAATTATAGAAGAGGTGCAAGATACTACAGAAACTTCAATTCCAGTCGTTGAGGAAGAATTAGAAAAGAAGATAGAGAGTAATTCAGAAAACACTGAAATAGAAACGAATCAGATCAAGGATGACAATATAAATCAGCAATCAGTTTCAGAGAGAAGTGTAGTATGTACATTGGAAATGCAATTAGCGAAGGAAAGCGAGTAAAGCTTATGTTTCGAAGAATGTTAATTTTATAGAGAAATAAAGGATATAGTATTTACTTTATTCAATATTGTTTTCTATATTAGAGGATTAACTATGTTGATAGGGTTATTAACTTATGGAACAATGATTAGTCATCGCACCAATAATCGACAATTTTGAGATAAAAATGAAACTATTTTCCCTGAACTGGCAACACATCATGAGCACTTTATTCCTTATCTATACCTTGATAAACGTCACTAGAATCGAACATTATGTCCCAGTAAAGCTCTCAAGTTTGTAGATGGCGTTCTCAGAAATTTCATGAAATAGTAAGGGTTTCATTGTAATTTTAGAGATGTCAAGATGATGAATGTCGATAAAACAGTTCTTCAATGTTACGAGCTGATAAAAAAGCTTACTATGTATGTCGATAAAACAGTTCCAATAATTTGAATCTGATCGCATCCGCTTCATCCAGGGCCTTCTCTTTTTATTAGAGCAAAACGCGATTTAATGAATGAAAGCGGGATGCCTTTAATAATTTAATTTGATTTAAAAACTGTTTAGTCATATCAAGATAGTAGTTTCCTATAAATATAGATGAAGATGAAGTAGAATATATTTTATACTTTCCACAATTTTATTTTTACAAACACGACCGGTTTCGACCGTCAATTTATTTTCAAGTGGTCGAGTATAGGAAATGAACTTACTTATACTGAGTGATTCACCAGTGGCGCGGTGCTCTGTAGCTCGTACACTCTTGAAGGTTTCATTTTGTTCGAACAGGGTGTCCCACTTTCCTATAAAGAATTTTGGGTGGTTTTTTCAGATTAGAAGACCACTTTTCTGTTCAAGATTCAGAAGCGGCTTAACTATGCTATAATGTCTTTAAGTAATGAGTTTTTTTGGTGAGTAGTTTCGCCACAATATTTTTTTTTCGTAAAAATTCATGAAAATAGGCTCTCACATCATCGCATGCTCCTTCGGCCAGAGAGGATGAATACTTTTTTCCTTTCGTTTTCTTATTGCCCAAGGATAGCTTTATTGATGAATTGAAATAGACTATCCTCATTTTATACAGAAGTGACTCAAAAATTATTGAATATTGTAATTTTAAAATATATCTTGATTTTTCAAATGAAACACCCGTAATTTATTATTCATGTCAACGCATAAAATATTGTGCAATATTTTGCAGAAGTAACATTATCTCATTTTCGAAATATTCGATTATTTGTAAAAATTTTTGATGAAAATTCTACAAACCGTATCAAACTCATCAACATGCATCATTATTCGTACAGAAGTTTTTTTTCCGTAATGATTCAAGTAGTAAAAAATGAAACCTAAACAAGATAATTCTTTTAACAAATGATCAAATCAAGATGATTAAAACGTAAATCGAGGTATGTGTTGACATTTTTTTTATTTGTGCCTTCTGTCAGATGTCGGGACATATCATATTCTGCATTTTACATGGTGAACCTATCAGTGTTTCGTTATTAAACATTATTAGAGTGAGGTTTGAACCCAATTTTCTCAATTGACTGCCATGAAGTTCTCCAAAGAAGAAATGGTTGATATGATTTTTATTCTGGGCGAGTGTGATAGAAATTCTTTGTTGGCAAGTAGCGTTTATGCACAAAGGTTCCTTCCTCTGGTTTTATAGAAAAAAATCAGCCAACATCGAATAATGCAATTATTATATTCCATAAAAGATACTTGCTTAAAAAATACTATGCGCTGGTCTCTTCTGCAATAACTTGAGCAACCATTTTTCCAAATTTAAAATAACCACCTCTTTCTCAAATCGTCTGAACTTGATAAAATTATTATTCAATGCTAGACAAAGAACAGACAAATTCAAAAAATCAGGATTTTACAAGATTGTTTGCAATGAGTGTATGGTAGCTTATGTTTGGTAGACTGGCAGGAATTTGGAAACTAGATTTAAAGAACATTTATCCTCTGACAATAATTTCCCAGTATATATATATAAAAATCAAACATTCAATAACGTTAGATAATACCAAAATTCTTTATAATTGCGACAAAGGAAAGAAAATGAATCTGTTGGAATGTTTGGAAAACAATAAACTTTGTAAAAACACAAGAGAACTCACCCTTACTAGTCAGCTAGACATTAATACCTCTCCACTACTGAATGTGTCATTAGGCTAGTATCTATATAACTAAGTTAGTTTCCTGGTCCTGTTGACCACTTGAAAAAGACTTGACGGTCGAATCCGGTTGTGTTTGTGAAAACAAAATTGTGGAAAGTATAGAATATATTTGACTTCATCTTAGTAAAAAATGAATTTCCATTAAATAAACAAAGCATCAATATTACTCATGAATGCTGATATAAAACTGCTCTTAATAGGGTGGACAAAATAGTTTTACTGTTCATGTTGATAAAACAGTTTTCCAATTCTGCTTCTGATCACATCCACTAAATTATCAGCGCTGTAGTTCATAATGTGTGGCAATTTACAGTTTCCTTAAACATTTGTAAGAAAAACTTGTGCTCATAACTTTTCAAAGCATTCAAAGTTCCACAACTATTAAACAAATGACCTGTAAGATTATTAATAAGTTCAATAATTCTCGGTATTGGTAAATCATCGAAAACTTTTGATGAATTATTGTGAATCGAAAGCATGTGCATGTAAGAATATTTTACAGTACAGCATACTTGATAAAATATTAATTATTACAATTTTAAAATTCAGAGGTGTTATTGATGATTAACATTGAGTGTTACATATATTTGCAAAACTTTTAATTTTTCGTTCCATCACGACAAAAACAACTTCACTCTCTACTTCCTGGTCCAACATGGTCCAGTCTCTAATAAACAAATTTTTTCAACTTCTTAATTTGTGAACCAATTTGGTTTTGATTATAATAAATGCAAACTATATCGTTTCGAACTAGAAATAAATAAATGATAAAATTATAATAACCGTCCTTTGCATTCCAATGCGGCACAATGACAGTACAGCACTTTGCCCGGCACGCTGCCCACGTCGTAGCTGTAGTTCCAGGTCAATTCGGTGCCCGCGCGTATGAACTGCGAGGCGAAGAAAGCTACCCATGGAAAACGGGGGTCGTGGGTGTCCACAAATACGTTTTGGACGAACACGTTCGGTGAACATGAATGCTGAAAGAGAAAACAGACAGGTAGATGATGATCACTTTTATAAAGACAGTTAACCCTAAACCACTACCTACCACCGGTCTTTGAGACCGTAAGACAGTGCGCCTCTATATAACTTTTCTACAGCTTCATCATTAACGCGCAAGCGCACTGCGAGTGTGGACGTGTCCGCGTTTGGTCAAGATGAATAAAAATATTGCGTCAGCGGTCTGTGTGACCGCTCGTGATTGATTACGTTTTTTTTCACTCACACAAGTTTGTTTATTTTTTGAAAAATGGATAAAAACCACGAAATTATAGAAAGATGGTTGCAACAAGAGATGTCAGACGAATATTATAGTGACATGGAACCCGATTCGGTCTAGTAATATGTTCAGATTAAAGACTGTGAATCCGAATCTGAGATCGAGGGTGATGATGATGCAATTTCAGTGCAAGGCAGTTCATCTTAGCCTGAATCAATAGGTAGTCTCTTCAATGCCGAGATCTTCATCTAGGGCCTCGAATGAAATTGATTCTTCAGCTGAAGATATTCCGCTGTCCCGCTTGCAATCTGGAGGTAGGTTCAGAAAACGGAATTGTTATGGCGCTTATCGCGCGCGGGACAGATGCTTGGCATCGCCCGTGGAAGAACACCACAGCATAATATCGTACAGCTAACACCGAGCGTAAGACCAGCTTTTCGTGATATAATAATTTTTCTACGCCATTGGATATTTGTAGACTACTGTTTACAGGCGAGATGTTACAGAAAATAGGTTCACACAAATGAAAAAACAAGGAAAATTAGACCAAAGTACAAAAAACAAAATTGCGTTCAAGATTTAGACATTACTGGGCTGAAAGCATATATAGCATTATTGTTATATACAGCAATATTCGAAGAAAATCACGAACACTGCACTTTGGTACAGTACTGATGGTACCGAGCGTGAAATTTATAGATTTAGAAAAAAAATAGTATGGACAGACGGGAAACCCCCTTTAATACAAAAAACTAGGAACTAATCAATACAAACAATGTAGTGAGGAATAAACATAGTGAAGCATAGAAAAAAAAAACAATATTAAAGCGATTTGATTCCATTTTTCAACTAATTTGTCAACTTTGAAAGTTTGTTTTGGCTAAAACACAGCACACATAGAACTGGAATCTCGGATTTATATTAACAAATCATGGAGGTTCATTTTCAAACATTTTATTAACCCATTTAGCCCTACTGTCCTTTTAAAAGGACCTAACTCGTTTCGGATGAAGTACTTGATTCTAGATGGCCCCACCTGTATAGCATAACAAGTGATGTATTCAAACGAGTTGAGATGCGCAACCGTTGCAGACGTAAAATTTACTTGTGATTAGCCAGTGTTGAAGTGAAGTTTACTAATCGATCGAGATGTCAAAGAGGTGGTAAGTAAATTCTTTCATTTTTGTAGAGTATATCATTTCATCTGATATTTGATTTCAACAGAGTCGGCCGAATATTTCCATCTGCATAATCTCTAATTTTTTTCATACTCCGCTAAATACGAGACCATCCGTTTGATCTTTGGACTTTCTCGGTATCAGTCTTGTAGCCCCTTTTTCATTAAGCACAGGATACTGACTCTGAGTTCCATGTACATTTTCAAAACTGTTACCTATGTTAGAAAGAATTTGATTCTTTTCAAAAAAACTATCTGATAGTCACTGCTATTGAACAAGACACGGAGCTCAATTGAAGTATCCCACACACAAGAGAATTTTTTTGGAAGGGTCTCCTTTTTATTCAGCTGTAACTTTATACAATCAATTTCCAGAAGGTGTGAAAAAAATTGAACCTTTTAGTAAATTTAAGAATACAGTAAAAAACATTTTGTTGAAGGCATACTATATGGTGGGAGAATATCTGGTTGATAATCTAACAAAAATATGACTATCTGTAAAAATCTAATATGTTGGCCTAAATCAACTTATTTCGAGCTGAAGAATCTTGGTATAACGTTCTACACGCAATTTACGGACACCCTATATATCCTTCTATCTAACTAATTTATTAATAATCCAATTCTTAAAAGTTCTTACATTCAAAAATCTCCCGATGTTTCCAGCATTCTTAGCATCCATAATGTATATACTTTCATCAACGCCATACTGTTCCCTTACAGATCCATACTTGGACTTCTCTTCCAGTTCCGATTCATTCCTAGGGTTAAAACTGAGAACCTCTCGGACTTCTAAAATGAAATGAACAGGAGTAAGCGAGAACTTCAGATTGGATTCGACTAAACTTACCATCCTCATCGTCGCTGATTGTCACCGTATCGAATTCCGTAGTTGATAAATTACTCAATCTCTCGCTAATACTCATTTCTACCGCTTCCTTCTTGATCTCCATATGAGTTTTTACCTTGAATGATGATGGGGTAGTGGGTGTTCCATTTTCTTTGTCACGATCGTCCTTTTCGTGATCGTCTGTACCATTTGAATCTTGAGGTCTTCTTCTACGCAATCTTGTTCTGAATTTTAACAAATAGTTATACATATATCACATCATAACATAAATGACTGGATCTAATTCATACCTAAGTAACTATTCCTTAAAGTCTTTGAAATAAATCGAATTTAACTTACTGTACAGTCGATTCTGATTGAGCTGCAGACAAAAACATAGGAGGAACGAACTCATTGTCATCCATATACCGTTTCTTACCAGACGAATTTCTGGGTTGAGGGCGTTCGATTTCCATCTCTTCTTCCGGTGG
This sequence comes from Cryptolaemus montrouzieri, assembly GCA_013387265.2. Classification (NCBI taxonomy): domain Eukaryota; kingdom Metazoa; phylum Arthropoda; class Insecta; order Coleoptera; family Coccinellidae; genus Cryptolaemus; species Cryptolaemus montrouzieri. Next base: position 12,523,005 of record JABFTP020000042.1, read on the forward strand.
CGACGGAGGTCCTTTTTCACTAATCCTATCCGCCTCGTCCAGCTCGACTTCTTTCTCGAAGTCATCTTTGAATTTCTCGCAAGATTCGATGTAATCCAGTTCGGCAAAGTACTCGTCACCGTGAGTTTTACCATCCTTAAATTGAAAAAGAATATATATATAGTAGTTGTAATCTTTTATGACAAATTTTGTATACAGAGGTAGTCGTGGCAACAATGAGTATTCATTATTAACCTTCTCATTACTACATCCCGCTGGACCATTGTGTTGCAGGACACTTACATGCTCTGACGCTCAGTTTCTTCTGTCCTGCTAAATACTTTTTCAATTGGGTTATACATGATTTTCATTGATATTATATCTATAATGGGTAATTACCGAAAAAAAGTTTAAAAAATTAAACTTTGTCACAATTAAAAAAGAAATTATTATATTTCAATAAGTTCATTTTTTGGTATGAAACTGTTCAGAGCATGGAATCGCACACAATGAAACGTCACAAATCTGGCATCTATACCAGCTCTTTTCGTTTTTTGTGCTTAGAGCAGGAAATACATACTCTTGCTGTACACTTCTTTTCAGATGTTTCTGAAAGCAACGAAGGGAATTGCTGCTCCTACAGCCGCAGAGGCGTGTCCTCAACCGACCTTTTACCTCCCCCACTCTTAAGCTTTACGCTAATATATTTTGCGAAGATTTCACGAATCAATTCCAGATGAAATTGAGCTAAAGACTCCTTCGCTCCAGTTTGTACATTGTATATAGTATGAGCATTCAAAACGGACATATCTAGAAAATGGAAGAAAACCTTCTTAAACTATTCACTGTTTTCCTGATGCACTCAATTGAACTTAGCTCAGTTTTGTCAACCGCCTCTATGTTAGCACTATAATCAACAACGCATTGAGGCATCACTTTATAAGAATCTGTGGAAAATTGTCAATATATACACTTTTTTCTTGTCCATCCATTTTATAGCTAGCATACTTCCTTTAGATTGAAAATCCGTCAATTTTTTTATCAATTTAGGCATGTTCTTTCGGTTATTATGTGCTGTTCCACGTGCATTTGTTTCACGTTCGTGCAACCATTGACACAATGTAGGACCTGTAAAAAAATTATCGACATAAAGAGTATCCTCCTTGTTTTACTAGTGTGGCTACAACTTTTCCGATTTTCCCAGTTCGTCCTCAAAGGAAGAAACTTGAGTTTTCGCACCTTTGTAAATGATGAAACCTAAGATGAAGCTGGTCTGGATCACATAAGAGATAAAACTTTATTCCAATCCTACTGCGCTTGGAGGGGATGTACTGCTTCAAATAAACACGGCCTTTATATAGCAGAAGACTCGTCAATGCAAATATTTTGGAAAGGGTAAGAAGCAGGTCTCAAGACGTTCAAGAAGTGGTCGTATTTTGTAGAGAGGAGGGTCATTACCATCCGGCACTTCATTGTTGTTGAAGTGAAGAACGCGTAAAAAAAGAATACACCTATCTCTGGTCATAATATGACAGGAAACAGGAGTTTGAATCAATGGGTTTTTGACCAAAAGCTTCAGCTTTTCAATTCGTGGCATCGATACAGTGAGACCCAAGAAGCTAAACAATCCTTCGACGTTCAAAATTTTGAACCGTTTCTGTATCGTCTGATTTATATCTCCCTTGTTGTTGAGGTAGGTGTAATAGTGATTTTATTCATCAACAATACGTTGGGATTGAATAAGACGAAAATAACTCAAAGAACTCGTTGCCTGATCACAAATACCCTCTGCCAAAATTCCACTGTTTATTTCAGTAAAGTCATGAAAACTGTACTGGGTTCTGTAGATATCCAACCATCAAGACTCACCGGATCTCTTCCCTCATCAGACTCCTCTTCACTGTTAGAGACATCATCCAAAGACCTAACCTAACCTAACCAACAGACATGCATATTAGGAGCAAGGGTTGACGAAGTTGAATGATCGCCCAACCTCAAAGATGGCCTTGTTGAGCCGTCATTTTGTCGTGATACCCCTCGCCAAACAAATCACTGTGAATATCCTCCTCGTCTTCACTATTTTCGAGTATGCGAAGAAGTTCTTCATCGGTATAAGCACGACGCGTTATCCCGAAAAAACTGTACACCGTAACAAAATGCAACAGGTTGAAACAAGCACTCACAAGGACGAAGTACAAATCATCATGATCAAACCGATGACTGGGATATTCTACCGGTAAATATCCGAATTATATACTTCCAAAAATACGCTACCTAGTGTGTTATAAGCAAACTAACTTCCGAAGCGACCGGATGGTAGTAGAACTGCAAACAACGTGAATGTACTTGCGTAGCATGCCAGGCCCATCGCCAGGAAAACTAATATTACGGGCGTAGCACCCCCAGCCCGGACATCGTACACGTATTTATACGTGCGAGTAATGAAAAGGTTAAAGAAAAATGAAATTAATTAAAACTGTTTATCGATGAAAATGTTTATAGAAGAATAGATGCTCAACTCATACATATAAAAAAGTTCATCAACTACTGAGGCACCCTCTGTTCCAGAATAAACAAACAGTAGTTGTGAGAATGATACTTCTTGGTGGCGCCATCTATTTATGAGGTTAAGTTAGACCTCAGATCAAAGTGATAGTGATGAGCGACAGGAGATATTCGCCCTTGCAACTTGCAACTATGTTATTGAATTTTAGAAATAACAATAAGGAGAAGTGTGACATTCTTTTGGTAACAAATATACCTCACTGCCAATGTATCTTTAATTTGATTTTCTCGAGCTCAAATTGATAGATTCAGTATTGAATGTATTTTTAAATACATTATATGAGTGATTAACTTACCTCGTTGGCCATCTGGTCGGTATGTATGGTGCCCGCATACACACAAATAAAGGCTCCTACAGGCACATCATTGAGACACCTGATACCCCAACCCCTGTTGTGCGTTCTGAATACTTGGAGTTTAAGTGACATCGGATTTTGGGCAACACGATTCAAGCAAGTATTATTACATTTACATCTGAAATCAGGACAACATAATAATCTTCACACTAAGTTAACCTACAATCTCTCACCTTGGATTACACTCATATATACCGGTGACCACTTGTTCTGGCAACCTTCTATAGATATAACCCACAGAATTAGGCTCGATTTTGTTGTCGAAGAAATAAGCGCCCTCTAGAGTCAATTTCCAACAAGCACATTTCGTCTTGTCCTGTAAATGGTTCAAATTGTAACATTCTTTCAATAGCAACTTTATTGAAGCACTTACAATGCAATCGTCTTCACAATCGCAGCAAACTAGGAAGTCCGGATCCAAATTCATCTTGACCCCCTCCATAGGAACTCTTTTCGTTGAATATTTACAAAAGTCTAACATCTCATTGTTAATACCGTTAATCACAGGAATGGGGACCTGCTCCAAACCTGAAAAAATCGTGTGGTTTAATTACAACTTCTTCGAAGGTAACCGCACAAATACCTTTAGATAAGTCCTTAGGATCAGGTTCACAGTCTACACTGAACTCTGCCAAACACCTCACCATATGATTGAAGTCAAACAGATCGACAGTCATCTCGCTCTTTGTTATTGAAAGATAGTAGTGAATCTGTGAATGAAAGAGAATTCAATTTCAAATCCTGTATACTCTACTAGGTATAAAACAAAACTCAAGCTATGAAAAATAACGTGTTTTCCGTTCTGGGATTGGAAACCTAGACCATGAATAGAGAAAAAACTAGTAGAGAAGAATATTATTGATGCAGAAGTTGTTCGACGATTGAATAAATGACCAGAGACTATCAATGCGATAAAGTGCCACAAACTTTGATACTTATTGAACAATAAGCCAAAAAGAGTTAGAACTGCAGAAAGAGGAACAAAAGAAGCATTTGCTAGACTGAAAATACAGAATTTCAAATTCGTTACACTAATAAACACTGCTGCTCAGGGTGGCAACCAGAAATTCTAGTGTTATTGGAATAACTAATACTTTTGCACAGCCGTCTTGATCTAACAGTCCTCTAAAATGATCAAACCCACCAATGTGACGGGTATACAATACAATTGTGGGCCAACACATAATCTAGGGTCCTCAATACTTGTTGGGTTGAATTAGTTTATATACAACATCCCAACAAATTAATGAAATAATTTCAACAATATTCCGATTTACATAAAGATAAAAGCGAACAAATAATGAGAATAAAGCGTAAAATACAAAGTGTGAGAAAAGGAAAATTTTAATGGACAAAATTTCTTCAACAAAGATCAGCTATCAGTAAAATAATTCAAGCTTTGAATAATAAAAAACCAGCGACAATATTATTGTATTTGAAAGCTTTCAATAGCGTTAATCACCGGAACTTGGTTGGGGAGATAGAAGTATTGGCATTTGGGGCGCCTGCCTCAGCTGTATGGAGTCATACCTTTCAAGTAGGTATCAATTCGTATAAGAAATGGATAAAAATGACGATGAGATTGTTTCTGGTAAAATTGAGATACTTAGAGGTGTACCACAAGGTTATATCTTGGGGCCTCTTCTGAGCAGAAAAAAGGGACTCTATCATCCAGTATGCTGATGATTCATCCTTGATTCACACAGGCGAGAACATTGAACATCTTAAAGAAAAGGTACAGGACAGCATGCAAACATTGGAGACTTGCTTTGTTTCGAACAACTTCAAACTAAACTTATGTAAAACTCAATGTCTGCATTTCGAATAACATAAGTTTGACAGTGCATTTCAATTTTCATATGGAGATATAAAAGTGAAAGAAAATGATGAAGTAGTCTTTCTTGGAGGTCAGGTTCGATTGGACAAGGCATATTGAATATATTGAGGGTTTTACTGGTAAATACTGTTATGACTTTAAACTCCTTTCTACTTTTGTAAACATTGGAACAGTCTTTCTACTCAGCATTGGTTGAATCAAGATTTGAGGTATGGCATACTTTTTAGGAAAATTTTGCGGGAAGTGAAGAGGATTTTCATCTTGCAGAAGCGATGTATCAGATGTTAGATTTGAACTACTGTGAAAACTGCAGGTTACACTTCGTGTCCAGGAATATTTCTACTTTGCCTGGTCTGTACATTTATTAATGTTCAATTTTCTCAAGAGGACACTTACTGAATACGCATAGAAGTGAGGATGATATATACAACACAACATATAAATTCCAGGTTGAAACATACATACTTAAAGAAATGTACATTTCTATTTAATATTTCGGCGATGAGGGATTTTCTGTAGTTTGTTTCTATAACTGTATTGTATTTCTGTTTGGCATGTTATACACCTGTGATTTTTTTATGGAATAAATATATTATCTATCTAATACACAAAATTTACCTCGGCTATATTTCGAAGAAGCCTTCCACAAGGGGCCTTGTATGCTATGTCCTTTCGTCCCCTAACCTTGATTGTCATCCTAGCCCATCCGCAAAGCAGCGGTTTGGACAGCGGGTTTTGACCTCGAAGCTTGCCGAAGTTGTGGGTCAAGAAATCTTTACATTTAGAAGAACACTCGTGATTTCTGTATAGACGTTTTATGGCGTGCTGGTCTCTTGGTGTGAAATACTGAAAATAAATAATTAATGATATTGTTGACGACACAGGTTTCAACAGTTATGTCATTTTCAAGTGTATAGAGCTAACAGTTATGAGAAAGAATGTGCTATCTATACCTATTTTAAATGTTGACTATTGACAGTGATGAATTTTGGGTTTTTACAAAGTTTGTTAATTTCCAAACTTTTCAACAGATGCATTGTTATCCCATTATTGCATTTGTGGAGAATTTTTAAATTATCTAATGTAATTATGTGATTTGTAGATTTAATATGTTTAAAAACTGCAGATTTGTTATCTGAGGAAAGATAATCTTTGAATCTTGATTCAAAAGTTGGACCTGTTTGTTCTACGTAAGCTGTTGAAATTTATTAGTTGTTTGGCATCGAATAACAATAAAGACATGCATATTTATTATTATTATCATTGTGCTGAACAGTGAGCGACAAAGCCGATGAAACTGTTTTCAAACATAATACATATAACTGAAAAAAATAGAGTAAATTCGCAATACCAGAAAGATGTTCAGGTCACATAATGCACCAGGAAGTTGTTGCACATCTCCATCTCCTGATCCACCCTGTTTTTTAATGTATTCACGGTACCAACTTGAACACTCTGCTCATTCGGTCTCTTCCATGAGTAGACTACTCTGTTGCTCAAAAAGTTTCTTCGGAGCAGTTTGTTGCACTTCTCTTTTATAAGTTTCAAGTGGTGACCTCCTAGTTGTTGAGAGTCTGATAGTTCGAAAACTTCTAGTTCGCAACTGTAGTGTCCTTGAAGGATCTCATAACTTTCAATCAAATTACCTCTTCATCTTCGTTGGGCGAAAGACGGAAGATTTAGGATTTGCAGTCTGCTCTCGTAGTTTTAATTTCTCAGCGCTGTAGGGAGCTTTGCGATCCTTCGCTGCACTCTTTCTAGTACCTCTATATCTTTTACAAAAATTGAAATCCATACACTTCGGGCGTATTCAAGCAGCGGTCTGACATATGATTTGTGGAGCTCGAGGATCATTTCAGGAATCAGATTATTAAAACCTTTGGTAATTAAGAATATCAGGCTGTTTTATTTATTCACTACGCTGTTTATGTTTCCCATTCAAGATTTTCTGTTACGACAATTCCAAGACCCCTCAATTCCACACAAACCCTGACCTGGGTCCGGTTAATGTAGAATAGATGTCTTGGTACTTCTTCCAATGTGGAGTATTGAGCATTTATAATCCTGGGGGCATTTGCTATTGTTGGTCTAGTTCTTTATAGTAACTATATTCTGTTGCAGATCCACATGCTTAGTTATGGCATTGCACCAACAGGTGGTATCATCAGCAAACAAGGAGATATTTGTTCATATGCCGACAACAAGATTACTAATGTAAACTAGAAAATAGAGGTCCCAGGACCGAGCCCTGACGAACTCCGCTGAAAATCTATCAACTTCGGCACACCCGAGCCGATTCTAATATAAAAGTGACGACCCTATAGAAAATTATTCAAAAAGTTGAGCAGATCCCCTCTGATGCCAGAGTGGTCTAATTTTAGCCATTCTTCTGTTAGGTGTTTTGTCAAAGGCTGATCACATCTATTGCCTGCCCCATAACATCCAGCTTAGTCCAGTCCAGCAGTTTTGATAGCAGATCTGTCACAGCTGATCTTCTTGGCTCAAAATCATGATGGGATCGTGGAATCACGCGGTTCTCCAAAAGAAAAGATGTCATCTCCCAAACTATAATCTTTTCCATTCATTTACATAGAATGCTGGTCAAACTGATGGGTCTATAATTATCTGGTAACTGCTTGTTTCCTTTTTTGTGGATGGGTACTACTATGGCAGTTTTCAATTTGATTTGATTTAATGATTTGATTTAATGATTTAATTCATTTGGAAGTTGTGATCCTTCAAAGATCTTTGTCATAGCGGCCGCCAAAGGCCCAGACAAGGTTATAATACATCTCTTGAGGAAGACATCCGGGACTCCATCCTTACCTGGGAAAGCGTTATCTCTCAATGACAATATAGCTTTTCTAACTTTCTAACGGGAATGAAAACGACTATTGTTAGAGACGGATTCGTACAATGCTCCTGATCCAAAATCGGTACACAGTTCAAATCTTCCCGGGTAAACACTTTTTGAAACTGTGCTGCGAAGCACTCTGCCATGAAGTCAATTATGGTTGGGGAAATTGAAAATTGAGATCATAGAGTTCATGTTCGAGGCTTTTGATGATATAGAAGACGCCATTATAGCATGCTTGGATCTAAGTAAGGACTTCAACTGCGTTGATGACGAGAAACTCCTCATAAAGCTCAAACACATCGGAATCTGGGGTCCAACCTTAAAACTCTTTAAATTATACCTAGAGCAAAGGTACCAGGTAGTCGATTGGAAGAGAAATAGGTCTAATAAAAGAGAGATCACATGTGGAGTACCGCAGGGAACGATTTTGGGACCATTCCCATTTATTATATACATTGTATAGTGTACAATCCGACAAAATTGTCATATTTACTGAGGACACAACCATATTGAATATGGGGGCCTGCGAGGAAGAGCTTCGTTCTACGTCCAGATGATATATTAATGACGAACATCGATGGTTTGAAACTAACAATCTTTCCTTAAACAGCAACAAGACACAGGAAATTCTAGTCAGTACGAAGAGATCATTTGGGGGAAGAGAGGTAACGATGCTCGGCCTAACTATCGAGAGAAACATGTCCTGGGGACGTCAAGTAGATCTTTTGTGCCAGATTTCATCAGCCGCCACCTTCTCTATCAGGAGGACAAAACACTTCCTGGGCAAACGCGAAGCGTAACTGACTCACCACGCAAACTTTCATAGTCGAATTACATGTTTTGGCGTGGGGAGAATTCAGGGTAGCCGAAGGAGTATTTTTAAAGCAAAAAAAAGGCGGTAAGGGGCTCTGGCAAGAGTGCCTAATACAGTTAGCTGCAGGGATCTCTTCCGAAAATTTGGTATACTAACCCTGAGAGGGTGCTACCTTCTGAACTGCCTCACATCCATAAAAACAAAAATAGCCATTGCAAATATTCAGAAGAGCATGAATATAAAACAAGTGGTCATAAGAACTTTGTAGTACCTAAACACCATCTGAAAATTACGCAACACTCGCACCAATACCTCGGGGTCAAGGTATACAACAAACTCCCAATTAGCTTAAGGAAACTGGGAGATCGTAGTTTTAGAAACAATATCAGAAGAATACTGCTCCAAGCTAGTTTTTATAATTTGGAGGAAAAATTAACTCATAATTTCGAGCCGTAAAATTGAAAGCAAACTGACATCAACGTAAATTTTGTAAATTGTCATTTTCAGATATTCTGTACAGTTAAATATATCAATTATTATTATTGTTATTTGTGAATTATTCACCATAATGACATCCCTTGTAGAATTTTTGAAGGAGATAAAAATTGAAATTGAATCCATTGGGATTAATGGACAAAGAAAACCTTCAATTACTTCTAGTTTATCGCTACAAAATGTTCTATTTTTTTACGTTGGTGCAATAAATAATGACATCTATGTCAAATCTCATAACTGAATCATGATTTGTTAATGAGGATTTACGACCAACTTCCAATAGATGAGAATTTCATAAAATAGATGGAGAACAAGATGCAATCCGACGATTACTCACCATTATTTTACTAGTTGGTCCGTTTCCATTGAAAGGAGTATTGACAGGCGGTAAGAATGGTACCGAAGTTGGAAGCGCTTGCCCTTGAGGTCGGGTGGTACTCTTTCGCGCAACCGCCCTGGGCTGATTAGGTTCCTCGATCCTTTCTTCAACTGGCGGCGGCGTTTGCGTGAAGTTAACATTGGGGGTGTATTGCACGATGTTTTTAGACTCAATCTGAAACAGAATTAAAAAAAACATCATGAATATCATTTCGAGTTTGAATAAACACAGTGTTAACAACGTAAATTGGTAATATACTGCAGAAGAGTTGTGTATATTTTCTGGCACTTACTTGACCCTTTCTAGAAGCCCTCTGTCCCGCGTTCCTATTAGCTGCCGCTTGTTCCTCCCTGTAAATCTCCTTCAGACGCCTGGATCCTCTATAAATCCACTCGGTCCGATTCAATTCTTCAAAGAAAACTTGTACTAACGAACAATCCACATTGATGACAGTACAAATCATCCATTTTCCTGAAGAAAAGTATAATTAATTCATCTAATTACACAAAAAGGAGTTGCTGTTACCGTTGTATTCAGTGATGATGGTTTGATCCTTTTTCAATTTGACCATAGGCCAATCTTGACTCTCGATGTGTTTCCTGATGAAATTTCTACAGTCTACAGGCATGTCTTCCCATACTTTATTGCTGACTTCGTAAATCAAATTGACCATATTGTGCGCGACATATTGGGAATAACCTAAAAACAACACATACCCATTTTGCACATCGCTAATACTAATACATATATACCAGGTAGCCCACCTCAGGTGGAAAGTAGCAATAAATGAAATTAATTTTGACCAATAAGTTTTCCCCACAAAACTTGATATAGAAGAGAAAAGAGGACATTTTTTTGATATATCACTTAACATTTGAATTTGGGAGGCTTTTACTTGGTAAAATTCCACTATCAATAATAGTTCTTGAGTAATTAAAAGCTTATTGGGTTGCTTCTTCTTAAGTGGTTATTTATGACAGGTATATCCAATAAAATTAAGAAATAGATTGCTCCCCGAAGAGATTCAATAGAGGTGAAGGGCTTAAATCGACTTGTTCATTGATGAGTCTACCTGAGTGTATGTATTTATTGATTTCTAAAGTTTCCCAAAGATCTACCTTCCAATATTTATTATCTGTATGCAAAATTTCAAACTGTGGGTCGAAAGGGTGATTATTTTCTAACAGATGATTCGCGTGATTTGAATATGATTTTTTATTTGAAAAACTGCGTTTATGTTCCGATATTCTAATATTAAAATTCCTATGTGTTCTACCAATGTAGAATTATCACAGTCATTGCAACTCAATCTATAAACACCTGATTTATTGTTTTTACCTGGTTTGGTTTTATTATTTTTATATATTTGCCTAAATTATTATTAGTTTGGAAAGCACTTAACTCTGAAACTAAACATAGAATTCTGAACAACCTACCAATATCGAAGAAAATCAAGTAACGATAATTATTAGCCTCATATGGTGGTTCAGCCACAATTCCTGGATAATAAGGATTCGATCTCTTCTTTGCCTCTCCCAAAGTATTCTCCTTGAAGACGGCTATAACACGGTCTCCTACCCTGAGTTTAGTTGTAGCTGCATTTATATATGCTATACTTTTTCCCTCTACCGCTCGTTCTTTCTGCTGCTTGAGTTCGATGAGTTTATAGAGGGTGGTTGTACATTTTTGACCTTCATGTATTGAACCGGGTAAAAGTACGTTATTCAGTCTGGCTCTCACCCAACAACCAGACGGGTTACCATCCCTTGATATGTAGTATATTTCATCTAAACAAAAAGATATTCCAGTATCACGGTAATCCTGTATTGTATGCCTGATGAGTTCTACGCACCCAAAACGAGTCGATGAGTTGTTTGTCGAATGCATTCGAATTTTATACAGTGTCGCAGATTGTGAACAAAATGATATTTGGAGGCATTGTTTCGTCAGTATGGGAACACGATAATTGAACGCTCTTGTATCTAGTAGGCCTTTTTTATTTTCTAGTTTTTAGTCAATAAATAATGAACTACTTCTCTTATATCATATTGTTAATACCATGAAAAACAAAGTTTACGGAATAAATTATTAACTAAGTATAGAGAAAAGGAGACAATTCCAAAGTATTTTATTAGATCTCATTAATAGTTTATCGAATATAGGAAATATACTGTGGGACGTATAAAATCATCTTTTTCAATGAATGTGGGGAATGGAGTTTTTTCTCCTCAAAATAAGTGATTTCCATTAGTGTTTTCAGATTATTCAGAACATAAACATTGGCAACCCGGAAAACAGTAAAGTATTCTGGATTGTAGGTATAGTGTTCACGTTAAGTTTTAAGTGACGGGTTGTTTGGTTGGAAAAGATTGCGATGGACAAGAACAAAATAACTAGTCTCGCGCAAAGGAACTACTAGTGACATTTGGTTATGACAGTTGGCATTGAAATGCGGCGTTGACGTATTTTTATTGTTTATTTTAGTTCGCTTTCTTGTGCTGATTGAGATTAGATTGAAGTGTTTTCCTCCAAGTTTTGATAATATTTGAATCATTATTTTAAAATCAGTTCTTTCCAGAACTCAGTGTTTCGAATATATATTCTATATAAATAGTGAAAGTGCCAAGAGCTTTCTCGAGCCAAGCCCAAAACTCCCCCTTACAGCTGTAGGAGATGTAAGTACCACTAAAATTAATAACAGAAGGAGCCTTCCACCCTTAAAAATGAAATATTATGATACAAATCAACTTGTTTATCTGTTGGTTTCCAAATTGTCTACACATCTACATACTGTGAACTTTTTTGCTTACAGAAGGTTGCGGTGCTTTACAAGTAAGCATTTCATCCGTTAACGATATTATGGCAAAGACAAAGAGTGGTGATCCACTGAGAAGTCCAAGAAAAAAAAAGGAATCGTAAGAAACCTGTAGTACATATTGACGATTTTGATCTGCCATAAGAAATACTATCTATGACAAGTTCCAGAACAGTAAGTAGTCATTAAAATCTCTGTCTAAATCAACCTCTTTGTAGAGGAACATATTACGTTGGCTGCATTAAAAGAGAAGCTCCAGAAAGAGATAGTTTCGATGGGTGTAAGACATCTATGTGGAAAATTGTACAAAACATTGGATTTAAGTATTCCAAAGATAATCCAAGAAGAGATTTGATGGAACTACCTCATATTGCATTGAAGCGTATCCATTTTCTGCAATCATATATTCGTATAAAAAATGAAGGATTACGTGAATTTGTCTATGTTGACGGAACATGGAGTTTCAAGGAAGGTACTATCGGTCGTTCGTGGCAAGATGACAATATGAAGTGTGAATAAAACAAAAGTTGGTGGAAACAAGTGAGGTTATCAACTATTGTTTGTACTATTTCAAAATATTCTAAATTTCATACTCGTTTCAGATTCATTGTCCTCCATGCAGGCAACAGGCATGGTTTCATTCCTGGTGCAGAACTTGTTTTTTCTCAAAAACATTGGATAGTGATTACCATGGGGAAATGAATCAAGGAAACTTCAAGCATTGGTTTGTACACCAACTATTGCTGAATTTGGAAAAACCTTCAACAATTATACCCGATAATGCAAGTTATCATACAACTATTTTGAACAAAGCCCCCACAATAGCAACTAAAAGGGTTGAGATTCAAGAATGGTTAAGAAGCAATAATATTGCTTATAAAGAGAGTGATTTGAAACCACAATTATTGAGTCTAGTTAAAATGTAAGTACTGAATTCAAATAGGATTGTATTTCAAGAAGTAGGAGTGTTTTCAGTTTGAATATGTTTCACAGGAATAAGCCAAAACCTAATATATGAGATTGATGATCTAGTTGAAGAATATGGACGCAAAGTATTACGTCTTCCTCCCTACCACTGCATTTTCAACCCAATTGAAAATATTTGGGGTAAAACCAAAAACTATAATCGGGACCATGTAGGGAAGGAAAGGAGTTCCGCTGAAAAATCTCTTTCTGTATGGAAGAAGCTCTTCAGAAAATTACTCCAGAGGTATGGAGTAAAACTATTGAGCTTACAGAAAAAGAAATTCAATATTGGTGGGAAGGCGATTTTCATTTTGATCTTGAAGATGTTCCCCCTTTGATAATAAATATGGACGAGAATGACAGTGAAACATTTTAAGATGAACTTTCAGAATAAAATGGAGTATTTATTTTTCAATTAATTTTAACCTTTCAACCTTTCCTTTGTAACATTATCATTAAATAAATGATTTTGTTGATTTCTGTTATAAGATAGTTTTGAAATATTTCGAAAATAATTATTATTTCATGGCCTAGTTAAAATAATTTTTTATCGGTCAAAAAGTAACGTTTTGATTTAAATTTTGGACTCATTCAAAAACCTTATTCATTTCCATTGTATTTCAAATTCAACGAGATGGCCAGTGCTCAAAACCTTCATTGAACAAAGTGCATAATGAAAGTTTCTTCTTTTTCCTATTTTTATATTAAAGAAAGGTGAACACAATTGAATCGGATCATGCCTCATATGTTGCATTTACAGGTAAGTTCTAGTATTCTGAAGATTCATCATGATCATCAGGTCGATTTTTATTTTCAACTCCGAATTTTTTATCCGTACAAATTTTTTTCCTTATGTTTTTTGAAAGGCACAGAGATTTTTTTCTGAATGATTTGATACCCCACACTAGGGGGTCTGAGATGCGTAGTTTTCGATATACAGGATGCTCCATTCGAGAGGTATTGATATGAATGATTATTGAAAAATTGTATTTTCGGGAAAGGAAGGTCCCGAATTAATTTCATATGCCTCAAATTGACATCAAAGTTTTCTCAAGAAAAAAGTCGAAGTGATAATCCAATTTATTCTGAGAAAAATTCATATCACGACCTCTTGAATGAAACAGCCTGCATTTCAGAAAATACGCATCTCAGACCCCTATTATGGGTATCAAAACACTCAGAAAAATAATCTCTGTAGAATAATGATGAAAAAATATGGGTTGTAATTTGAAAAAATGGTCGATGACGTCATATCTTGCGAATTACAAAGAAAAATTCTTTTTCTTCCAAATAATTCCGAGTTGAATATAAAAATCGACCTGTCTGAGCGTTTTGCACGAAAATCAAAAATGAAGAAATTATGGATTTTATTCCATACTTTACAGTCGCACTGAATAGGAATTTTGGGAAACATTGGCAACATCCGAGAAAACTGGTTGATGACGTCACTTTAAACTTAACGTGAACAGGCTATATACTAGATGATTTGCTACTTTGCCGGTTGCTGATAAGTTTCGTTTCGAGTTTCTCAGTAGCGGTTTTTGTATTAAATTCTGAATACCGTTACACCGCCAAATTATTAATCTATATGGTAAAATCAGCTTGTGTTTTCTATTTTTTTTAATTATCTGGTGAAAATGTTAATTGATCGAATATTGAATCTAGAACATTTTTGGGAAAAGTAGTTTATTATAATAAATTGAAACTGAGAATTTCTTGTTATGTTAAATTGTTGTCATATACCTATTGGAAATGGATTTTCATGCTCTATTCCTCAATTATAATTTGTTAGAAATAGAGATAACGAAATGACCCTTATGATTCCAATGACAACACAAGAATAATTCCAATCAAAAAAGAATGTCACAAATCTGACAACACTGTATAAAATTCAAATGCATACGGCAAACAGCTGATCGACTTGTTTTGGGTTAGATACTCGTCATCATACAAGGCAGGATTACCCAGTATCACTATTAGTGTTAATATTAATTGTGAAATTTTAAAAGGTTAAACATTAGACAAGTTTTTTTCCATTAGATTTTATAATAAATTGTACTCACTTATTTCTAGGGGTGGTCTGATAGCATTTCCAACCGGAGGCAAATCGGTCGGTGCTTCTACTGGAATGACTTCTGGAATATTTATGGGTTCCTTCTTAACATTATTTGGTAATGGGACAGGCGGAGGTTTAGGACTATTCGAATTAGTTATATCCTCAATTTCTGCATATGAAACTGGCCTCATTCTTCTGACGCTCTTCCTTGAAGGTTCTATAGAATTGTTTCTTGAAGACGGTGATAAGGGTGCTGAAAGAACATCTTACTGTAGTAGTGAAAGTATACATTGATAATTTACCAATTGATTGTCTTGATTCACACAAACATCTGAACTTTAAATATTTGAATATGAAAAAAAAAATTAGGTAGTTACGATTCAGTTAATTTTTGCCAGAAAAAGAATTCCAGTGAAAGTATAGTTCAGTAGTGTCACCAAAAATAATTGCTATTTTAATAATGTTATCGTATGAAATATTTCAACAGGTCACAGTTGATTACCAAAAGAAATACCTTCGAGATCAATTTCTATTTTGAAAAGTGATAGGAAATATCTTCAATATAGAAGAACACTCACAAGCTATAATATTTCTATGCCTTTTATTTCATAGACAACTATGAAAAGTATAGTTCAGTGGTTTCATTAAAAAATTCTGTAAAGTTACCTTTCAACCATATAAAGCACCAGGAGCAGATGGTATATACCCATCACACTTAATAAAAATAAAAGGTATGGACCAAATTGTTATGCACTTACTCCACATCTTCAGATCCTGCTTAGCCTTGGGATACATTCCGGACCCCTGGAAAAGGGTTTGGGTTGTCTTCATCCCCAAGTCGGGCAAGATCGTATACAAAATCGCCAAAGATTTTTAGACCAATCAGCCTCACCTCCTTCCTACTGAAGACTATGGAGAGACTGGTAGAAAGATATCTCAGGGAGAACACCCTAGAGGAGCACCCTCTATATATATATATCACTCAACATGTCTACGAGCAAGGTAGATCAGTCGACTCAGCGCTACACTCCGTAGTATGGTATATCAAGAGAAAGGACTGGAAAAAGACGAAGTTACTCTAGGAATATTCCAAGATATAGAGGGAGCTTTCGACAATACTCTATACAAATCTATAAAGCTATCGCAGATAGGAAAGTAAACAAAACCATAGCAAGGTGGATGGGACGTCTGCTATCGACCAGGCGCATTGGGGCTCAGTTCGGCGAGCCGACCGTCCGGGGGACCGCCAGCAGGGCATGTCCACAGGGGGGAGTTCTATCTTCTCTTCTTTGGAACCTCGTGCTGGATGGGCTACCGGCGGCCCTTGCCGGTGCTGGGCACTTTGCGGTGGGTTATGCCGACGACCTCGTCCTCCTTGTTCGTGGGAAAAACCTCAGCACCATATGTGAATGACTGAACAATGGTGCGGAGAGAATGACTTGTCTGTAAATCCTAACAAAACAGACATGATTATATTCACTCGAAAAAGGAAACTACCGCCTTTCAAAGCACTCATTCTTTTCAACGAGGAACTAACACTAGTAAAACAAGTGAAATACCTAGGTGTGATGCTTGATGCCAAACTAAATTGGGACAATCACATCGAAAGACAGGCGCAAAGAGCCCAAAACACACTTTGTGTTGACAGTGATAAGACCGCTCCTGACCTATGCCGCCATCGTATGGTGGCCTGCACTGGAAAAAGGGATAAAACGGCAAAGGCAAGCATGTCTAGTAGTCACGGGAGCCTTGAGATCCACACCCACGGTCTCCATGGAGTGTCTTCTGGGCATCCCTCCACTACACATAGTAGTGGAAGAGGTGGTCATGAGGGCCTCTTTGGACTGTGGGAGGGAGGTATGTGGAGGGACAGAAATCCAATCTCTGGACACTCCGCATCCTTGAACAAAATCAGAGATCTCCGACCTGACCTTCTCACAAGAGAAGATCAAACAAGAGCCACCTACTACTTTGACGAACCCTACAAAGTAGTTATTCCACCAAAAGAAATTTGGACCACACCCCACGCCTTACTCTCACCACAGGGCCCCCACCTGGTTTACGGATGGGTCCAAACCGGGACGGGTACAGGGATTGGCGTTCACGGCCCTAGGGCAAACATTATGATCGCGCTTGGTGAATACGTCACCGTAACACACGCAGAAATATTTGCTATTCTCCGGTGCGTACAGGAAAACCTACATAGGAACTATAGAGACGCATATGCTCTGATAGCCAAAACGCCCTTAGATATCTTAAAGATACAAAGGTTACATACAAACTGGTTGACGAATGCAGAACATCACTTCGACAACTCAGTGCTACAAACAGAGTCACTCTGATTTGATGCCCAGTCCATCGGGGTATCGAAGGAAACGAGATAGCAGACAGTCCGCTAAAAAAGAAACAGCTATCAGGCCGATGGGACCAGAACCAATTCTGACCATCTCATTTACCAATGTGCTCTCTTTCAAAACTGGACCACCACCGAGGCCAAAAATTACTGGGCAGGAATCTCGGGACTGAGACAGTCAAAAAGGCTCATAAAAGGGCCGGAATCAAAGAAGAGGGTACATGAACTACTGTCCCTCGAAAAAAAATCTGTTGGGATGGTGGTAGGCCTATTGAAGGGACATCAACTCAACAAACATCTACACTTCATAAAACTATCGGAAACCACACAATGTCGTGGTTGCCTAAAAAATGACGAAACAACGGAAAACATTCTCTTCAAATATCCCGCCCATAAGGAAACCAGACTGAACACCCTGGGAACTGAAACACCCAGCGCCCGGATGATCCAGGAGGCCCCCTACAACAGTCTTGCTAGCTTCATCAGGAAATTTTTGCAAGACAAATAACAACTCAACAACACACGGCAAGTACAATGGGCCAAACGGCCTGAGTGCTGCCCATATGGGCGCCGTGCAGGAAGAAGAAGAAGAAAGTTACTTTATGAAACATTTTGACAGCTGTTATAAAAGGTTACTAGAAGGAATTAGTTTGACATTAATCCATGCAGACAGATTAATATTTCTTCCAACAATCAGATAAAATTAAACAAATCCATATAAGTACAATCTTCTTGAAGAATAACATATTTCTTCTCAACATGAAAAATGACTGAAGAAACCAAAATCTGGTAATTATTTAGTATAGTCAAAATTCACTGAAAAAGTGTTTACTTACTAACTTTGGGTCCCAGAATCCAAATCTGAAATCATATTGCCCCGGAAGGTATCATTTAGGAAAAGAAAACAAAATTTCCTTGAAAGTCCTATTGTCTGTCATTCAAACTTCATAATTACATCATTAAAACACCTCGGTATTACAATGGATAATATATACACACATGTACCATTAATTAGTAATTCTACGTTCAAATATACATTAATTTCTTATTAAAATGCTTTTCCATTCGAATGTTTATTTTCTTGACAGTTAACCTGTCATTTTTACTTTCCATATATGATTGCCCCTCAATTCTCAATATTAGGTAACAATTTTACAAATTTACAATCCAAGACCTACATGACATGAACCCGTCAATAGTGACGTACTCGCCATCTCCCATCGTAACAGAGAGGGATATTCAAATGGAAATCTCTTCAAACCAAACCTAACTAACCTAACCCAACCTCAAACCTAATGTAAATTTATAATTTTGAATTGAATAGGTTAGTAGGTTAGGTTTTAGGTAAAATTAGGTTAGGTTTAGAAATATTCCCATTTGAATTTCGGTCTCAGTTATGAACGAGAGAGATAGATTCTATCTCTTTCTTGCATCGTTTTGAGCCATGTCATATAACATGAAATCATTGTAAATATGGTGGGTTAATTGTCTAGAAAATAAACATTCGAATTAAAAAGCATTTCAATGAGAAATTAATGTATATTTGAGCGTAGAATTACTGATTAATGGTACATGTGTGTATATTTTATCCATTGTAATAGTAACAAGGCATTTTAATGGAGCAATTATAGAATTTGAATGATATAGACAAGAGGACTTTCAGAGAAATTTTGTTTTTTTCCTAAACGATAGCCTTCTGGGGCAAAATGATTTCAGATTTGTATTCTGGGATCCAAGATTAATAAGTAAACATTTTTTCAGTGAATTTCGACTATCGACACTATACTGAATAATTATTATATTTCTATGCCTTTTATTTCATATAGAAGTATGAAAAGTATAGTTCAGTGGTTTCATTAAAAATTCTGTAAAGTTACTTTAAGAAACATTTTGGCAGCTGTTATAAAAGATAACTAGAAGGAATTACTTTGACATTATTCCATGCAGACAGATTAATATTTCTTTCAACAATCAGATAAAATTAAACAAATCCATATAAGTACAAGCATCTTGAAAAGTTACATATTTCTTCTCAACATTAAAAATGACTGAAGAAACGAAAATCTGATCATTATTTAGAATAGTCAAAATTCACTGAAAAAGTGTTTACTTACTAATTTTGGGTCCCAGAATCCAAATCTGAAATCATATTGCCCCAGAAGGTATCGTTTAGGAAAAGAAAACAGAATTTCCTTGAAAGACCTATTGTCTGTCATTCAAACTTTATAATTACATCATTAAAATACCTTGGTATTACAATGGATAATATATACACACATGTGCCATTAATTAGTAATTCTACGTTCAAGTATACATTAATTTCTTATTAAAATGCTTTTCCATTCGAATGTTTATTTTCTTGACAGTTAACCCGCCATTTTTACTTTCCAGATATGATTGCCCCTCAATTCTCAATATTAGGCAACCATTTCAAACATTTACAATCCAAGACCTACGTGACATGAACCCGTCAATTGTGACGTACTCGCCATCTCCCGTCATAACAGAGAGGGATATTCAAATGGAAATCTCTTCAAACCAAACCTAACTAACCTAACCGAACCTCAAACCCAATTTAAATTTATAATTTTGAATTGAATAGGTTAGTAGGTTAGGTTTTAGGTAAAATGAGGTTAGGTTTGGAAATATTCCCATTTGAATTTCGGTCTCAGTTATGAACGAGAGAGATAGATTCTATCTCTTTCTTGCATCATTTTGAGCCATGTCGTATAACATGTAACATGAAATCATTGTAAATATGGTGGGTTAATTGTCTAGAAAATAAACATTCGAATTAAAAAGCATTTCAATGAGAAATTAATGTATATTTGACCCTAGAATTACTGATTAATGGTACATGTGTCTATATTTTATCCATTGTAATAGTAACAAGGTATTTTAATGGAGCAATTATAGAATTTGAATGATATAGACAAGAGGACTTTCAGAGAAATTTTGTTTTTTTTTTTTCTAAACGATAGCCTTCTGGGGCAAAATGATTTCAGATTTGTATTCTGGGACCCAAGATTAGTAACTTAACATTTTTTAGTGAATTTCGACTATCGACACTATACTGAATAATTATTATAATATTTCTATGCCTTTTATTTCATAGAGAAGTATGACAAGTATAGTTCAGTGGTTTCATTAAAAATTCTATAAAGTTACTTTATGAAACATTTTAACAGCTGTTATAAAAGATTACTAGAAGGAATTACTTTGACATTAATCCATGCAGACAGATTAATATTTCTTTCAACAATCAGATAAAATTAAACAAATCCATATAAGTACAAGCTTCTTGAAAAGTTACATATTTCTTCTCAACATTAAAAATGACTGAAGAAACGAAAATCTGGTCATTATTTAGAATAGTCAAAATTCACTGAAAAAGTGTTTACTTACTAACTTTGGGTCCCAGAATCCAAATCTGAAATCATATATACCCGGAAGGTATTGTTTAGGAAAAGAAAACAAAATTTCCTTGAAAGTCCTATTGTCTGTCATTCAAACTTTATAATTACATCATTAAAATACCTTGGTATTATTACAATGGATAATATATACACACATTGAAGTTCTTATTAAAATGCTTTTCCATTCGAATGCTTATTTTCTTGACAGTTAACCCGCCATAATTATTTTCCAGATATGATTGCCCCTCAATTCTCAATATTAGGCAACAATTTTACAAATTTACAATCCAAGACCTACGTGACATCAACCCGTCAATAGTAACCTACTCGCCATCTCCCATCGTAACAGAGAGGGATATTCAAATGGAAATCTCTTCAAACCAAACCTAACTAACCTAACCCAACCTCAAACCTAATGTAAATTTATAATTTTGAATTGAATAGGCTAGTAGGTTAGGTTTTAGGTAAAATTAGGTTAGGTTTGGAAATATTCCCATTTGAATTTCGGTCTCAGTTATGAACGAGAGAGATAGATTCTATCTCTTTCTTGCATCGTTTTGAGCCATGTCATATAACATATAACATGAAATCATAGTAAATATAGCAGGTTAATTGTCTAGAAAATAAACATTCGAATTAAAAAGCATTTCAATAAGAAATTAATGTATATTTGAGCGTAGAATTACTGATTAATGGTACATGTGTGTATATTTTATCCATTGTAATAGTAACAAGGCATTTTAATAAAGCAATTATAGAATTTGAATGATATAGACAAGAGGACCTTCAGATAAATTTCGTTTTTTTTTCCTAAACGATAGCCTTCTGGGGCAAAATGACTTCAGATTTGGATTCTGGGACCCAAAATTAGTAAGTAAACACTTTTTCAGTGAATTTCGACTATCGACACTGTATTAAACTATTACCCAAAAATCAAACAATAATTACTCACTTTGTCGTATAAGAGTTTCTGACGATAACATAAAATCATCTATTATCGTTGTTGTTACATTGGCCTCATTTACTTCTGGTTTGAATTCTTTATAGAAGTTTATTTGAATTTCATCCACCTGTTTTCTCATCTCTTTCAAATTTTCACTCAGTTGTTTACATTCCTCTGAAAAATTCAACTTATATTCACAAAAATTTAAAGAATTTCACTTAGAACTTGCAGTGAAATCAAAATTATGTTGCTAAAAATACTCAAACGACTATGAATCATACCTTGTGTTTTGAGGAATCGTTCTTTAACAGATGCCTCTTCTTTCTTAATGCGATCTGTCAACTTGTATTTGCATATTGCTTCATTTATAGCATCATCTATATTTTGTTCGATATATTTCAAATTATCCTCATCTAAATATTCTTTAGGCTTGTGCTCTTCACTTTCATCTTCATCTGAATCTTCGATTTCCACCATATCATTAAGTAATGGTACATCAGCATCAAACAATAATCTACCTGCCTTCAATTCAGAGACTAAATTATCATACATTCTAACTGCAATTTTAAAACATTCCTTGCACACTTTTTTGGTGAATTTAGTGGAGCTTTTCACACGAAAATAAGACAGGCAGAAAGCTGGGGCATCTATAGGATCTTTTCCACTTTTACAGGAATAATTTATACAAATTCCACCTATTGAATCCGGTACCAGATCTATAAAATCTACTTTCAAGCCATTTACTTTTTTGCTTGAGTCTTCAGTCGGTTTTATAAAATCATCTTCATCATCGTCCAACACAACAATATCCATTGGGTTTCCGTTTTCGTTTCTCTTCTCGCCATTGTCTGATTTTTCTATAATTTGTGTTTCACGAATTGTATCGTCAATTTCCATAGGATCATCAACATCTTCCTCGGTCTCCATTGTGGTGATTTTTCCTTTTTTCTGTACGAATAATGAACTTTACTAACTAATGCCTCCTAACATTATGTTTACGAAATTATAACCTACAGTTAAGGAGTTTTGAGATAAAAACATGAATTGAACACGAAATAAATAAGTACAACGAGTATTTATATTCAGAAATTAATAAAATAAAAACATTTCTATTATAAATAATGAGAATATTCTGTATACCGGTACAATCACAATTTAAATATAAAGAAAAATGACATATTTTAGCGTCATTTTTGGCAACTGCAGTGCAACCAACGCCTTTGCAGGTTTTTCCACCAAAACTGTTAATTCTAAATTCCCTAGACCTTAAACCGAAATGAAACGTAATTGTCAACAAGCTTTCATTAATACCTATCTATGATTAGACATAACAACATTCACAGAAAGCCATTCCAAAATCATACTACCTCAAAAATAACGGAAGATGAATGAGTAAGTCTTATTTCCTTCTTCATGTTTCATGGTGTTGTCTGTATTGTCAATATTACAATTTTCCTCATTTGTTGACATAACGTAATGTATGAAGCATAGAAGGTAAGTAGTGTTATTGTAATAATGCCAACTTAAAACTACCTCCTACCTTGGAAAGTCAGTCGAAGCATCGAGTTTTATCATTTAAGGAACTTGCAAAAATATACTTTTCATTGAATTCATTAAGTAATAACAATTGGAGAAGGCAAGCAAAGAAAATGAAATTGACAAAAATTAAAGAGTAATACTTCAGTACGAGTGTTTATTTCTACATAATACTACTTATTGATTGTCAGAACTTCACACTCATGGTACACAAGACTATTATAATGAAGAACAAGTTAGTATTTATTTGACTGCTTTAATTTTCACGAGATTTTCTTCAGCCGTGTGGCTTCCACTGGGGATTTTCAATTTTGGTTTCGGGATCAGAACTATAGACTCACGATGTATCATCCGTTTCCAGTTATGATCGTTTCAAGTTGATTTTCATTATTATTGGCCCTTTCCATGTTGTCCAAAGCTATTCAATGCTACGAGTTTATCTGCTCAACTATCAGCCATTTTTGAATGAACTTCGCGCACATGCTTCTGAAAATTTTAATTGAAATCTTCCACGATTGACGATTTCCATTGATAACAAGTCATACTTGTTCGATGTTCCCAAATGTTGTTTTATAAAAATCGTATATCCTTCTGAGATGAGTGATCAACACCCGCGTGTCTGCGAATATTACTGGTTACGCCCATGCCACACAGAGGTCGCTCGGAAGTTTTAGGGTGGAGTTATGAAGGTAGGTTGGATACTTTTGTACAATGAAGTCTACAATTCATATTAAGGAAACGCATAACAGAAACGTAAACGTTTGTAATAAACTCACAACTTACCTTACATCTTCAAACTATTCGAAACTATTCATCCTATTAACTCAGCATGAGCCCAACACTACATCGTTTCGAACAGTAGAATGAAGCAAATAGCTCAATGAAAGGCCAATATATAGGTGACCCGAATGCGCACGCTTAGGACCTTGCTTTCATTGGTTGAAACTCCTTGCATCTATTAATAGGGGCGGAGTTTAAATCCCCACTAGAGGCCACCAAAATGCATAGAGTAGAGGATATGAGATACATATTTCCATTCTTATAACCGTTCATAGAAAGAAATCTCTTGCAATATTAGATAAATAATTATAAACTTTCTTTCGAATCTTGAGAATTATCCTCTCCTCTTGAATAAATGTTTTACGTTTTTAAGTAACTATGTATGTGCGTTATGCTTTTACGGTTAAACCGCTGAACGGATTTTGATGACATTACATGAGCGACGGATATGAGCAACGTTTCTCAATATTCCACCTCGAAGGGTGGGAACTACGAGCTAAAATTTATATGGAAATTCTGTAGGTTTTAAAGTTTTATTCCTTATCACATCATATTGTCCTTCAAACAAGAAATTACGTATTCTAGGCTCTGGTACAGGAATGTAATTGATTATCAACTGATTTGAAAATTTAACTCTAATGATGTTTATTTTGGTAAATAATCATCGCCCATACTAAAAAGCGCATCCACCAATTTTCGCTATTTATTACTTTTTGTGATTTTTCCTGAAATACTGCAAGTTGAATACTTTTTATGAGATTTTGAGATGTATTTTGGTGTTGTAGACAAATATAAAACTCCATTTTATGTTTATTTTCGTTTGTTACATGTTCTGGGTTTCATATATAAAATTTTCTTTTGTGACTATTTTATCTTGAAAAACAATTACTTTGAAGTATCAAGTTCTGAACGTGTCTATTTCTTGTTGTTGAATTTCTGAACACTTGATAGGAAACGCTACTAGAACAAATGCTTTTCAATTTGGAAAAAATCTTTTTTTCATTTAAAATAGCAAGTATAATTTAAGATTTTCGGTTCAAATTTTCTGAGGTTTGTACTATAGTTTTTGTGTATGAGAGATGCTAACAAAATCATACTCTAATCCATTTTTGATCTTCTACCTCTTGGAGAGTAAACCTGGTTCACAACATCCGAACAGATGTTCCTATCATAAAAAGAAACAACCCCCCTCCACCAATATCTCGCTCAGATTCAACTAACCTCGACAGAGTTAGAGAAGCTTCTGGAAGCCTAAACCGGTCCAAGGTATTCTGTTAAACTCGGAATTATCATAAGTACGGAAAGAGAAATTTTGCGTTTTTGTTCTACAATACATCTCGAATCAATATACCTTTACTGCAAAGAGTGATAGTGTTAGCTCGAAATTAGTGCTTCGCAAATATTGAATTCGATATTTTTCAGATTATATTTTTTTGAAATAAATTGCAGCGTTTGGAATATGTTCAAAAATAGCAGTATCTCATGTGACACCTTGTATAATAAAAACATAATAACAACAAAAAGTTAATAAGCTGTAGGTCCACTGTGTAAATGGGCCAAGTTCCCAAGCACATCGTTAAAAGATGAAACAACAACAACAAAAAGTGAGGTTATCAATAAATCTGTACACATCTTTTATTATTAGAACGACCTTGAGAAGAATGTTTCCACCATGGATAAAACAAGATAATACAAAAATGTTATATGAATGAATAGATCGAACATACCTAGCAGACGTTACAGAAGACAGGAAATGGCAATCAGAAGAGACCATATACCACACCAAACTATCTAGATTGCGTTGGAAATACAAGCATGCGCATTAATTTAAGAAATAAATGTTAATATTTATATGTACCTCAAAGTCGAAAATGCCTTGAATTCAATAACAGAATAACAATTCGTAAAGAAATTGAAGTAGTTTTGTAGAAACATTTTGCAAAATCAAAATATTTGAAATTCGGAATAATCAATGCTACAACTATATAGGAAATATAGTAAATCCCCATGGTGGTTAAAGACAAGTTAAAACTATGAAAATCACCCCAAAGTTGAAACAAGATCAAAAGATTGAATGAATGAAACAAATGATGTATTGCAGGGACATAGGTACCAATCGCGCAGTAGCGTGTAGCGTTCTCTCTTTCTAGATGAATGATTCTGGGTATAATCGTTATGCCAAGATAACTACGATGTCGATGAATAATTATTATTATTATGCGCGATATGTATAATAGATTATGTAGTTATAATTGATAGACGTGTGAAACAGTCTTTCAAATATATCACTATTCTGTTTATATATTTATATTAAATTACTCTTTGAGGCTATTTTGATGCCAGACTTCGATTCAAATGTAGATTTTCTTTTTTACCTTGCATTGCGATAAAGCATTAAGCCATGAAAATTTCATAACCATTTGTTATATTGCAAAAATCAATATAGTGTTATTTCACTCTCAACCGAATAGTAAGCATTACAGGAGATGTTAGAAGTGTATAACTATATTCATTTTAATCAAATTTGTGTGGGAAAAGTGTGGAAAGTTTATGTCACATAGGTAT
The DNA here is from genome assembly GCA_013387265.2 of Cryptolaemus montrouzieri. NCBI lineage: Eukaryota > Metazoa > Arthropoda > Insecta > Coleoptera > Coccinellidae > Cryptolaemus > Cryptolaemus montrouzieri. Next base: position 12,549,717 of record JABFTP020000042.1, read on the forward strand.
TGTCACTGGACTATGCTATTGGTATAGCTGTCTTCTCTGCGAATAGATGTGTTTAAGAAAGGTATAGACGAACATTGGTTCAAAAATTTGACAGATACGCAGTGGTACGGTTCATTTACCGATTTTCCGGAAAATTTTCGGATCATATCAGGACACTCACACTCCCTGCATTTCGGGCTTAGTTGAAAGTCCTGAGAACACCTGTGTTTAGTTATTGTGCGTACAATAACGTGTTAGTTCTTGGATCCAATGATAATTTCGGAATTATTATTCTATGGAAGCACCATAGAATAAATCTACCTGCGCTCTATGACTGAAACATTCTTCATAACCACGTTTGTTGATTACATTACTAATCCTAACAAACTAAATACAAAATCATGGGTTGTTTATCCCATGCAATTAGTGTTAACAGTTAACGCATGTTTACTTTAGCGTATTGGTTTTTACATATCAAGTTGATAACCTCGAACTTCCATTTCTATCTATTTTGAAAATCCTTTTTGGCTTGATTCTTGACCTTCCATCCCAGTCAGTTTATTGTCTTAAGTGAACTATTTAATTTTGGTCCATCTTTCGACGAATTATTCAAAGCCCAATTAAGTTTTGCATATTAATCTTTGAGTTTTAACCGATATTTTTATACTTCAGAACATTTAACACATTACAATACAAGAGGAATTCCTTCGAAATGACGAAACCCTACTTTTTCCACTTGTCGCCATTACGGAAGTTTCAAACCTCAAACTCATTTCTAACATAGAAGTGACGCATCATAGAATATTTACAGAGACCCTCTATGTCGTTTCAGCCGCGCTCACTTCAGGTACTAATTTCAACCATATAAAGAAGTGTTACAAGAATCATAGAGTAATTTGACGCACTATATGTCTTTTTGAAATGATTTCAAAAGACAAATATTTTATCCTAAATTATTTGTTTAGTGCTCGTTAATTTTCTTTGGGGACTATATTTCTGCTCCTGTAGTTAAACATTTTGACCATCACCAAGAGATTGGTCTTGGCCATTAAGACTGTCCAGGTTGACAAAAAAAGAATATTGCGTTACCGAGTGTAATGATGGAAAGTATTTCGAAGGACAAAAGTGATTGTATTTCAAAATTAGCAGGAATTAATAGGGACCAAGTATTCATCCAAATACATTAAGCCATGTTTGAGTGATTGATTAATAGACACCCAAAAACAAAAACCTAATATAAAGAGAATTACAATTAGCAATAAAAACAATGTAATTGATCTAGTCACCATAATTTAAAATTGACAGTTTCACGTGATAATTGATATGTGCCCATATTTTTCACCAAAAAACTTGTTTGCATTCTTGATGTTTCACCCTGTATATGAAATAAAAAATTGTTACCAAAATATAACAATACAACGTAAAGAAACTTTAGAGGTTCAAAGATGGACCGCCCTCTGCATTTATTAGAAAGTGAGGTTATAAACGAAGAGGATAAGCTTATATAAGAATGTAAATGAAAATTGATTTTGGGAGTATTAAATCGAATAATCCATTAAGTAGAACATATACCAAGCTATATCCGAATTCGATAAAATAACAAAAAGATTAAACCCGAGGATACGAACGCTGTAGACTTACCAAGGACGTCAAACAGGTCAACACCACTATCCTCTACGCATTTATACAAGGAAATACGTCGTGCAAGCGCGTGCGCGTATGAACAGAGCTAGAATATATTTATTTGCGTGAAACACTTTGCTTCCAAATATCATGAAACTTCCCCCAAGTGGAAGAAGATACATAGATGCTTTTATTTTTCAACACCCCTAGAATCTCTAGCTCAATAACGCTTTTTTCCAAGGTGTAAAACGTGAAAAATCAATATTGTATTTGACAAATAAGAATTCTCGAAGCCAAATGCATTGGAAGGTTGTTCAGTCTGAATCCTATTGAAGAAAATAATGTTTTGACCTCGAGACCCTATGGAATAAAGATAGAGGGGGAGAAACGACATGTAAGTAGAAGAATCTACTTCGATTCACTTCGCTCTCTCTCTCTCTCAATAGAGCGGATCAGTTATTTGCGGTATGGTTAATTCGGCGTCACGGTTACGAACAAAGTTCATCGACGTGGGGATGAGGACTTAGATTTTGTTGACTAAACGTTCATTTAACATTGAGGATTGATTTTTTAATGATGATCGATGTCTCAGAGAATATTCGTTGATCTACAGGGTGACCAGAATATGTTGAAGATGATCAATTTGTGAAATATCACCAAATGCTGTTTAGCTTCTGCCTAAGCTTTCTTTTAAATTAAATTATAAAAATAATGAAGTATATAGTAACTCATTTCTAAAATTTCTTTTATTTAAGGAAGTTATTTCAAAACGTACATTAGGTACACTTCGTCAAGAAATGATCGCACCACTTTTGCCGAATTATTTGAGTATATTTATTTTTTTCATGTTTTTCTTACATATTACCTTTGAGGATAAAATAAGTAAAAATAGGAGAATCATAAGACGCCTACAAAAGAATTTAATGAAAAAAAGTAGAAAATGAATTCTGGCGAAAAATCTCATCGACACCACTATTTTAAACAACGAACAAACGATATTCCAAGCTAGTCAATACTGGTTATTTCAGTCCCGGGCTCTATAACTGCTGCCATCTCTGATTTTTAACGACTGTCAAAATTTTTTCGCAAATTTTTCTTTAAATCAAACAAAATCCACGAAGAAATAATATATAGGAGATGTCAACCCAAATTATTGGGTTCATAATGATTCTAGAACATCTATAGATCATAATCGGCATCACTTAGAAGTCCGAACCTAGCCATCGGGGCTCACTCGGTCAAACAGAGAGGGAATTGTTTTGTTGAGTTTGAATCTCGAAGGGATTTTGCGATTATAGTTCAAAATTGGCAAGCAAGAAAATGTGATTATGTTTCAGGAGACTCACAATTCGACGAAAGAAAATCTCCGCGAAAGAGGAAATATCGCAGGTTAAGTACTTTTTGATTTATCTCCTTAGTCCTTTTTATGACCTTGCTTGCTATGTAAAATCATTTCTTAAATTCCAGTGTGTTTAAACATATAAGAGTTAGGTATGATTGTTGAAATATTTTCTGCTGGTTTTCTCTTTCCATTATTACAGATTCCTGTCTCAAACCCCCTTCCTCTCACCCTTATCTTCGTCTGGAAATCATGGAGTGCAAGAAGAGAATTGAAGCTGCTAAGCAGAACAATCTTTGGTACTCTTTATGTACACACGACACTAACACAACATAAACAGACAAGCTATTGCTAGTGCAATAGCGACAGGGAAACAAGTTTTTTCCTCAGGTTTTTTCACTCGTTTATTGAATCATACGCAAGATAGTATGGTTCCCCTGGTACTTTTTCCTAAGCTCACACTTGTGTTTTCTGACACACACCAAAATTATAGATATAAGCATTTATTTTAAATCCAATTATTCGAATTTTTGTAAACCCTCTCTTTTCAAAAGAATATATATATATATATATATATATATATATATATATATATATATATATATATATATATATATATATCTAACTGAGGTATCTGCGAATTTTCCCGAAACTCGAGAAATTCTAAATAGCGGAATCACTAGAGAGATGGATCATTTTCTCCAACTATAATATATCATCCAGATATAGTGCTGAAAATCGAAATTGCCAATCCTGTATATGAAAATTTTAAAGTTATTTGCATTTAAAATCTAATTGAAACACCCGTTACATGAAACTTATTGTACTCCTGCGTCTAGGCGGCCCTGAAGTTTCAGAATTCATTAATGTTAATTCAACATGATATATTGCTCAATAAAGCACACCCAAATCTTCTAGGATTTCTACTTACAGTAGTCCATCTTATCACACTTCAGGTGTGCGGCATGAACGGGGCATTCTTTCTCTCAAGTCTTTAATACGGATATGAAGAACTGAAGAACAAAGTGCCGCCTACTACGAAAACAAAAAAGGAAAAAACTGAACGGCGCCACATCGGTCACTTGAGTTTTTGTGGATGAACAAGGTACGGCTATTTGGGGGTCCAGTGTGGGTGTCACCGCCCGGTTTCATTCTTTTGTCCCCTAACTGGTCGTAAAGTTGTAATCGCTCTTTGCAATTGCACTTTGTGAAAATCTGAAACCAGTTTGTTGCCTTTGAATTGGGTACATTTTAAAACGACCTTGACATTTCAGAGGTCATGCAGTATATCCGTACTTGCCAACTGATTTTGTTGTGGTATAAGATGTAATTCTTTACTATTTACTTGGGAACTTATATGAAAAAACAACATTATCTTTTATTTTGTAACCCCAAATTAATAGATATACAGTGTGTTCCGACGAGAATACGCAACACCCTCTATCTCAAGATGGACTCATTTTGGCGGAAAAAGCAGAGATACGTTAATTCTTGATTAAAGGAGGACTAAGCAATACCTAAATCAAAACTCATTATAGGGAGAGTGGATCGAGTGACATATCTTTGGAAAGGTCTTTTTATTCTCTATACAAAATTAGTATTTTTAAGAACATTTGATATCACACAGAAAGTAAAGACACAACGAAAGTTTGTATTCCAACGAAAATTTGCGACTCTTTCCATCACAAGATGGACTGATTTTGTCGGAAAAGCTCAGACACGTCAATTTTTAATTGGAAGGGGGCCAATTTCTGTGTTGGTTCGGAGCATATAAAATCAACCCCCTACCATCAGCAGCACCTGAGTCGAAATTGATTATAGGGAAAGTGGGTCGAGTGCCATATCTTTGAAATGTATTTATTTATTGAAAAATTGTATCTTTATGAACAATTAATATCATACACAACGAAGGTTTATTTTTAAAAAAATGACCATGCCTAAAATCAAATTGAATGCTCAAAATGATCTCCTACCTCCATACACCGATACAAACGAAATTCTCTTCTAACATTTTGAAAAACTTCGATTGTCAAAAGTTTGTATTCGGTGACGATCCTTCTCCGCAGCTCTTCCAAGTTTCCAAGTTGTGGAGCATAAACTCCCGACTCAAGATTACCCCATAAGAAGAAATCTAAAGGACTAAAATCAGGTGATCTTGTTGGCCACTCAACTGTTCCGCTTCTGCCAACCGACTCGGGAAATTTGCACCAAAACTTGTCACACGAACATCGAAATGTGCAGGGGCATCATTTTGCTGGAAACGTATCTCGTTCTCTACAACTGCAAATAACCAACTGAGAAATTTGTCCCTCTCTAATCAAAAACTTTCGACGCTTTTTCCGCCAGAATCAGTTCATCTTGAGATAGATGATAGAAATGACAACTTTTATGTCGAGGTACGTCAAATCGGGTGATCTTGCTGGCTGAATTTGAGTTTCTCCACTTCCTTTTGACATTTGCGCTATAGTGCATGTACGTCCCTTTCAATTGCATCCACATTTAATTTCTCAGAATATGGAACAGAGTTTCAAATTGTGGAAGATGGAAAAAATGTTGTACCAATACATGAGGTCCTATGAATACCTATGTATTGACTGACCACCACCCGAATTCTTCAAATATTTTCTTAGATCTCCCTGCAGCATATGATCTAATGTAGACAGATGGTTTTATTAAAGAGACTAGACGTCCTGTCAAAAACGTACCGGGAATTGATCAATGAAACGGAATTAACTTTAATTTTTAGTTTAGATCTTTCTCCGTATTCATTGCTGCATAGAGACTCAAGCTAGCTCTTTTCGTTTCAGAGTTATTTGTGAATTTAGAAAATTTTCTGAACCAGTCAATTATCTCGGTTGTCTTTGAAGTTATCTCAAAATGATTTTGACATTCTGCAGGCACCTTGTTCACGTAGAAACGAAATACGTGAGGGATTTTCTTGTCCAACGGTTTTTGAGTTACAATGTGAACTTTTAAGTACGACTTATAGGTAACTTTGATTTCTTTGAATAGTTTTTTCTTGTCCTTCTCAAAAATATATTTAATGTGCACCCAATTTTTTTATCAAGGACGTGTTTTCATGAAAAACCGAAAATTATATAACTTTTCTCTAATTTTATCGAAGGATGTTATATCTATACACGCTAGATCGTTAACTTCTATGGAAAAGTGAAGCAAGAGGGGGGTGGCGGCCATTTGTAGTTTAGGCAAAGTTGATCATTTACTACTGTTTGTGAATAATTTTGAATTAACTTTTCGAGTTTTAAAACCGACTTTTAAGAACTTTTTTTTCGGAGAATTTGTGTAATAATAGACAATTTTGTGTTTGTGGGGTTACCCCCATACATACGTATGAGAGTCGCCCTTTATGGACCGAAACGGCGAACCCGGGATTATTTCGCTTGTTTTCTACCGTTGATGTGATTCACGGAACGGCGAAAGATGTCTCCCAAATGTATGGAATTTTTAACGTTTCCACATCTGTTTGTTATTGTTCGTATCTTTCTCGAAGTCCGGTAGCGGGTTCGCCGTGTAGGTCCATAGAGGGCGACTCTCGTACGTATGTACGAGGTGCGTCCTTTCTGGAATCGATAGGGTACCCCGATGTAGCTTGATAGGATGCTGAGAAGCGATATGCGACACTGATGAGATCCTAATAAGGGCGAAATAAGAGAAAAGCTATACAATAAAAAAATGAGTGTACACGTGATATATTTTAAAAGAGGCGGGAAAACTCTATTCAACAAAATCAAAGTTTGCATTACAACTTAAATATTTCCGCGCATAGTTCGATTCTACGAAAGAAACTTCAAAAACAGCCAGGATATTGGCACTTACAAATAACTCGAAAATGAAGAAAGCTAGTTTGCATCTGTTTGTTGTTGTTTCACAATATTTCACATAGCTGCAGTACTAAAACATCGAAATTTGTCCACCCTGTACATTTTCAGAACGATTTTGAATACCGAATCGTGTATGACTGAAATATTGACAAACATTTTAAATTTGTGGACCATATCTCTAAAATTGCAAAAGTAATTAACAAAGAATTAAAATTTTTTCGAAACATCCTGTATCTTAAAAACTAAGCATTTGTGTGTCTATGTTTATAAAGAAAAATCTCAAAATATATCGTTCTCGTTAATACTGCTGAAAAGTGCTTCGCTGGTTTTGTTTTTTTCAATGAAATGTCTAAACTAGACAGTGAACAAATTTGATTAGATACAACCAGATGGATGAACTATTCCAATCTACCCAGGTGGCGTATCTTTCATTAAAATACCAGTAGAGATTTTTCTAGGAAATATCATCATTGGTGTCTCAAACATAACAGAAGCACTCCTGCAGCCAAACAAGAGTACATAGTGACCTGTGTTCTGCAGCAGTCAAAGCTCCAATCTGTTTCTTCCCTTTTTTACCTACAATCACTGGTTTTACAATCTCGCCTACGTTAAAAATCCTATCAGGGGGATAATTTCTTTGACTGCTTCACGGTTAAAACCTTAAGCACGAGAGTAGTGTAGATCTGGGTACAGTTTACAGTCTTTTCATACTCCATCATCGTCTTTGTCCTTAGAGCTTCAATTGCCTTTTTCATTTGGTCAGAATCCCAAGGTTTTCTTTTGTTTGTTTGTTTTTCCTTTAAAGTGCTCTATTTCTGCCTTTCGGCTAATGACACGCAGGGGTATTCGTCACCTCACTAACCCGGGAATTTTGCTGAACCCTTCTCGTCTCGAGGGAAGGGATCTTTAATGTCCAACACATCTCTGTTAGACAGGACCGACAGCTTTACATCTCCTCCGAAAGATGGACACTCAAGCGATTTCCAGAATCCGAAAAATCGCACCGACTTTGTGGGGATTAACCCAGGTAACTCTGCGTAGGATACGAGCATCATATCCCATGCGCCCATACGTTTTCTTTACTACAGATGGAGTTATCAAAGTTTGCTGGGACATCTGTAGCAAAAGATTAAAAGAAATTATATGATATATATATGTCAACGATTGTATATGGCCCCCCGGGTCCATAATACAAACAGTGTAAGGGGGCCAAATTGCATGTATCAAAGAATATATAAACAAACCATATTAGAGATATTGATAAGAATTTTTTTTTTTAAATTACCTTCAAAATCGACAAGAAAACGTTCACTGAACACAATGTACAAATTACAAGAGCTGAGGTTCAGTATTTTAGGAAAAAATGAATAAAATGCACCGTACATTTAGAAGTTCCGACTTGATCGAATTAAAAAAAGTACGTAACGCACCCGTCTGAAATGTTTGGATACTAATTGACACATAAGCAAGAGCTACGCGTTTGCACAAAAATTGACAAGAAGGCGTGCTTCTTAATTATAAATATCGAAGGGGTCCAATATACCTGCAGGAGTTACATTATCACCTTCTCCTCTAAGAATTAATTTTCGAACCAGATTAATGGAATACAGAGCATTTTAAAGCTTATTCAATTATTCCTATTGAATTCTGTGAATAGACATAGAGTTACTAGATAAAATAAGGGAAAAGTTATATAATTTTCGGATTTTCATAAAAACACGTCTTGAATGAGAAAAATGAGTGTACATGTGATATATTTTTAAAGAGGCAATAAAACTCTATTCAACAAAATCAATGTTTGCATTACAACATAAAAATTTCCGCGCATAGTTCGATTCTACGAAAAAAATTAAGAAACAGCCGGTAAATTTGCAATTACGAATAATTCGAAAATAAAGAAAGCTAGCTTGCATCTGTTTGTTGTTGTTTCACAATATTTCACATAGCTGCAGTACTAAAACGTCGAAATCTGTCCACCCTGTACATTTTTAGAACAATGTTGAATACCGAATCGTGTTTGACTAAAATAGTGACCAACATTTTAAATTTTAGGACCATATCTCTAAAATTGTAAAAGTAATTAACAAAGAACTCAAATTTTTTGAAAACATCCTGAGCTTTTGCGTGCATATGTTTATATGGAAAAAACTCGAAATAAAGCGTTCTTGTTAAGACCTGCTACTGCAAAGTGGACAACCTGTATGAATACCCTAATAAAATAATAAATATCACCTTCAAGATCTCCAATTGCAGCATCCCCGTTTGAAACGTCAAAGCAACCGTAGAGCTTACGGCAAGACAGAAAGCTCTTGCGTTCGATGCCGCACAATTCAAAACCATCATCCAAACGCTTTCTATCTTTCGCGGATAGCGCAAACGACTTCTCTTCGTCGGTAGAAGAATAACGCGCGAAAGGAAATTCAGGAAAATTCTTCATCGCGCAAATATAATCTGCGTATGTAAAGCCGAAAAAAATATTTCCGCTCTTGAAAATTAATAATATCCAAATACGAATTAATTTATTTTAAATTTGTTGACGCACGTGGTATCAAGATGATCAATTTTTTCAGCTTTGGGTTTATGATTTTCGTTGTTTTATTGGCTTACGTCCCGTTGGGTGATTGCGGAAGTTGCCGGGAATCAAAATTATGTTGCCCGGGCCGTGATTCTTCGTGCGTTGTGCAAAAAGCTCCGCTTAATGCCATTTTGGAGGATTTGAGTGACAAACCATGTTACTGTGATCACGCCTGTTTGAAACTGGGTGACTGTTGTTATGATTTCAAAGAAGCTTGTGGAGGTGAGTTTATTTTATTTATTTACATACATCAGAACCAAGAAAAGTTAATTAATAGGACCATCTACACAAAAATAACAATAATAAAAAATTGAAAGAGAAAATTTTAATACAACAATATAATATAAAATAAAATACAATATTACTATTGAGAATTGAACAACATTGTTTATTATAAAATTATATAAATTAGAATAAGTTATTCGTATGTATATTCTAGTACATATTTAGTTCTAAGTTCAAACCTGTATAGCAACGCTTTGCCGCTTGTCTGTTACTAGAAAGGTACTACCCTACGTAAAGCAATAAAACCAGCGGGGTAAAACCTTCTTACAAATTCAATCTTTTCCCTTTATTGATGTATTTGTCATAATTTTGTACAATATCTTGACTCTTCTTAAGAAATGTTAAATTAAGGGTTTTTACATCTGCGCCATGACCAATTTGGGTAGTTATCGTTACGAGGTCAACCCAAGGCATAAGAGTAACTTCACCTCACCAGTTGAAGAGTATTTTCAATCAATAATAGTTTGTCTCTTGAACCATTAAGATCTTTCAATATTGATCATCTTCCTCTTCTTCTTTAAATAGGACGATGTCCTGTTTTTCTGTTACAGCCCCTGCTGCGAACCGGAGCTCCAGCACTCATGCCATCGCTTTTTCGGCCTTTCTATGGGTCTTCTAGTGTTGGGTTTTTGTGTTTTTGCTCACTTCGCCATACGTTCGGGGCCCATTCTGTCTACGTGATCTCTCCATAGGCGTCGACGTGCTCTTGTCTACCTCAGCACGTCCTGGACACCTAGCTCCCTTAGCGTATCCTCATTCCTTATTCTATCTCTGCGTGTAATACCTCTTATAGCTCTTAGTGTTCTCATCTCTGTTGTCCTCATTAGTTGTTTTGTTTTTGTTGTCTCAGCTCTTGTCTCAACCGCATATGTCATCACGGGTCTCACACAGGTTTTATAGATTCGGACTGTGCTTTCTGTGCTTATGTACTCATTCCGCCAGATTACATCTCTCAGGAAGCCAGATATTCTCGATGCTTTCATTGCCTGCTGTTTTGCTTCTTGTAATAGTTGCCTATCGCTCGATACTTCTACTCCTAGGTTTTTAAAGTGTGAAACTTGCTCTATCATATGGTCGTTCACTACTAGTTTGCATCTAATTGGATCTTTCGCTATTACCATCGATTGGGTTTTCTGTGTTGATATTACCATGTTATATTTTTCTGCTGTTACTTTGAACTTTTGTAGTAGGCGTTGTAGGTCGTCCTCATTCTTGGCTATTAGTAAAGCATCATCTGCGTAGCACAGTAGTCTTGTTACCCATCCTATAGCCTTGGTTCATTTGGTTAACACCTGCTATTATTTCATCCATGATTAAATTAAATAGACATGGGCTGAGGCTGTCACCTTGTCTAATGCCTGCGTTAATTTCGATCTCGCTTGTAAGTCCCTGTGTAGTTTTTACTTTCGTCTTATTAGAGTTATTTAGTTCTTTGATTATGTTCATGTATTTATTGCTTAAGTTTTTATTTCTAAGGATAGTGATCACATCGTTTATTCGAATTCTGTCGAATGCTTTTTCCAAATCTATAAAACATATAAACATCGGTTTGTCAAACTCTATGGACTTCTCCACCAGTTGCCGCAATATAAAAATTGCATCCGTTGTTGATCTATTTGGTCGGAATCCTGTTGTTCTTCAGACACACCTACTTTGTCATATATCTTTTGCGATAGAATTTTAGTGAGAAGTTTCGATGCAGAGTTAAGGAGTGTGATGCCTCTATAATTTGCTGGGTTTGTCTTCACGCCTTTTTTGTATACGGGTATTGTTATGCTCTCTCCATTCTTCTGGTATCTCCTTGTTGTTTTCAATTTTTTGGAATAGTTTTGTTATTTCTGCTCCCCCATATTTAATTAGTTCGTTATTTATGTTGTCCGGACCGGGTGATTTTCTATTTTTTAATTTATGGATTACTTGTTGTACTTCTTCTAGGCTGATAATGTCATTTTCTGTTTCTTCGTAGAGTGTGTTTTGTTGTTCGATTTCTCGTTCCTCATTGTTACCGTTATCATTATCTCCCAGGTATAAGTTCTGGAAATATTTCACCCACTCTTCTGGTTTTATTACATTGATCTGCAGTTCTTCGGTGATTGGTTTTTTCCTGTTTCTCAACATGTTCCATACCTTTTTCTGTGCTCCTCGTAAGTCGTGTTCCATGTCATTTGTAAATCTTTCCCAATATATTTTTTTTAATTCTTCAATTTTGTTCGTTGTTTTATTTCTTTCTGTTTTATATCTTTGGTACTCTTCTGGTGTTCTGTGATTGACATATCTGATATATGCGTTCTTCTTTTCTTTTGCTAAATCCTTGATTTCCTGTGTGAACCATGGTTTATCTTTTCTATGACTGTTTATATTGATTCTTCGTTCCCCAATGGCTTCTTTTGCGCTGTTAATTATGTTGTTTTTCACTTTATTCCATGCGGCGTTTATGTTGTCTGTGTCTACTATAGGGTTACGGTTGATCTTTTCCTCGAGTCGTGTTTGGTATAGATTCTTAGTACTTTCGTTTTGTAAAGATTCAATGTTCAATTTAGTGATGTAGTTAGGCGGTTTTTTTCTCTATTCTATATGACAGGCGGTACTTGCAGATAACCATTCCGTGCTGTGTTCCAACATTCGCTGATGTCAGTGTCCGTACGTCAAGTATTTCTCGTGGGTGAATTTCCCTATTGGTGATCACAAAGTCAATCATAGATTTTTGTCCTCTTGTGTTGGTGAATGTGTATTTGTTCTTTGTGGTCAAAGTACGTGTTATTTATTCGGAGTTCATTATGTGCACATATCTCGAGAAGTATGTCTCCATTTTCGTATGTCGCCGCTTCATTAAACTTCTGCATAATTCCCGGGAGGGGAGTATTCCCTATTCTCGAGTTAAAATCTCCCATTATAAATATTTTTTCTGTTTGTGGTATTCTGTCTAGTGTGTCTTGAAGTGTTTCGAAAAATTCTTCCCTTTCATTCTTTGGTTTACTTATATCTGGCGTGTAAATGCTGATAACATGGGTTTTTTTCCCGCTAGCTTCATGTATAGGTGAAGTATATTTTGATTGATGTAGTTTACCTCTTTGACTGCGTTTTCAAATTTCCTATGCATTACTATACCAACACCCGCTTGAGCTCTTAGGTCCTTGTCTACTCCACTGTAGAATAGTGTGTAGTTTTGGTATCTCATGCTGCCTTTGCCCTTTTTCTTTGTCTCTGCAATTGTACATACGTCTATTTTGTGTTTCTCTATTTCCAATATTACTTCCTGGACTTTTGTGTTCCACGATGTAGTGTTCTAGCATGCTAGTCGCATGACGTTTTTCTTTTTTGATAATCGTGTATACCGTTTTCTTGCCATGTTGTTATCGTTAATAATTGATCATACAGATCAATAATCGTAACCTAAGTATTGTGTCATACCAAGCAGTGGGCATAAATACTCTTGGAGTAATTATAATATAAAAATTCAGTTATTCACAAACACAAGTAACATTTTGTCTATTGAAGCATCAAGAACTATCTCTCAATATTGATCATACAGATCAATAATTTTAACCTAAGTCTTGTGTCATACTAAGCAGTGGGCACAAATACTCTTGGAGTAACTAAAGTTGTATAGTACTGTTAATAAACAATTAAAAAAATATACTGGTCCTTCGATCTTACAAACCCTACCTTTGTGTTGAGATTCACTCAACAATTACAACACATTTGCTATTCAAAAAATCGACTCTTTCAAGAGTTGATTGGAGAAAACCCCGTCAAATGCATTTTAAATTTTACCAACTATTTGAAACTTCGAAAACGATTTAAAAAGTACAAAAATTATTGTATGCGAACTATGAAGAATTACAATATGTTTCCAACATAACCATTTTTCAAACTTTTTAGTGATATTTTATATAAAATTAAATTAACTCTCTTTTATCCCTGAATCAAAAAATGGGTAGAAGAAATCAGCGGGAGGGTTATCGATGTAGTCGTCGTCATAGTTGAGGAATATTTAGGTGAGAAGTGTCTTGATGTTCTTTGTTTGTCTGAGCGTTTTTTAAGTAGTGTATTTTTGGATTCTTTTCAGTTGATGGATGGCACACTGCTGCAATTTTTGGTAGATCCTTAATTGGTCATGGTGGGGTGTAAATTTTTATAAAATCGAATGATTTTACCGTTTTACATGACGTGAATGCTCCCTCTAGAGCAGGAGGATCGACTGGTCGATTAATCTTATATTAGTCCATCGAGGTGTCTCAAAGATACTAGGTACTTGGAAAAAACATAGTTACTAATCTTTTTGCTCAAATTCCTATTGAATATCAATCTTCAATTACTAGATTTCATCCAGGTATTCTTGAAAATTTGAATTATAAGGAGAAAACAAATAGTAATTAATATGAAGATTCAGTTAGAACAACCCCTGCCTCGAAAATTTCCTGTAGTCTATTTCTTTAGGTGTACTTCTGTTTCTTGCAACTATTCACGAAAAGATTCATACGATACTCTATTTTGGATACTGATCTGTGCACATTTTGTACAGCTTTATAGTGTTGAGTTCTTCAGTTAGGTATATGTTTTCTGCATTCGCCTTATTTTAACTGAACATATACCCCGCGAACAAATAGTTTCTATTGAATTGATCTGAAGAAATTCAGCTTTCGGTTTTTCACTATTTCATTTAAAATGAATGAAACCGCCAAAATTAAACAATTTGTATAACCCCGGTACATTGCAGTACTTAAACATTTCCAATTTGTCTTTTTGGGTTACCAAATTGTCTTATTAGTGTAAAATTTTCATTTTGCCCTCCGCAAGAGTGGCAAAATATCGTATGGTTCTTTACTGTTGGGCACAAAATGTTTCAGATGAAATGATGCAGCATGTAGCAAACTTCCTCGGCTCCTTTATATGATGCAGACTCCTCGTACGTGTAGAAAACCAACTGTTGAGATGAAACTGATGAAGTTAAGTTGATGCCTGTAATGGACGTCATTCGTAGTGATCTTTGGGCATGGTAGATTCTTTTGGAAGTCCATGGTTATAGCTTCAACAGATGTCGACTTCTAATAATTATAATAATAAGACTGTTCATTTAGCTGAAGCTAGAAACAATAACATAAAATACATTGACGTAATAATACAAATGAAGATATTGTATAAATGATTTCTCATCTAATCCGAAATATACAACTTTCTCAGACGTGATTTGAAAACACTTAGACTCGCGGATGTCCTCACATCAGAAGGCAAACGATTGAAACGCTGCAGACCGCTGACAAAGGTGGACTTTTGTGTTGAAGACAAATCAAATCTCTCTTCTTTCGGCAATTTCTCTTCAATTCATAGAATCGCTCACTTTTCTTTAGGTGTACTTCGGTTTCTTGCAACTATTCACGAAAAGATTCATACGATACTCTATTTTCTGGATACTGATCTGTGCACATTTTGTACAGCTTCATAATGTTGAGTTCTTCAGGTAGGTATATATTTTCTGCTTTCGCCTCATTCTAACTGAACATATCCCGCGAATAAATAGCTTATACTGAATTGATCTGAAGAAATTCACTTTTCGGTTGTTCACTATTTCATTCAAAATGAATGAAACCGCCAAAATTAAACGATTTGTACAACCCCGGTACATCGCAGTTTCATTCATAAAATTAATTGCTGTTATGTTCGAGCTTTAAATTTCATCGAGAAAGACCAGAAACTAATTAAAAGCAAAAGGTAGGAAATTAAAAAATTCAAATAACGAAATGAGTTAAACAAGTTTTCATCCATCTTATAACGGCTTTCTTAATACCCCAATAAATCCCTCAAGTTCCAATTGGATGAAAAACAAGTTCAAGAAACGCTTTTAACGATGTTTTAGAAAAAAAAAGCTAATGCTGTCTCTGAAAATTCGGACTTTTTCAACTTTACTAATTAAAATGTACTGGTGCGTACATCGATGGAAATTGTAATTTTCTCATTTAACTACTCGCTATCTGCGATCTGAATTTTTTATTAAAGGTTTTTCGAGTCAGCAATGATTATGGAATTCTTTTTAAGTAGACCGTGAATATCGCTTGAATAAGGAGACGAAGAAGGAGCTTGAAAGAGCCTAAGGTCCACGACCCTACCTGACGAATACACAATACATTAACTCGAATTAATGAAGTTCAGACGATATTCAATGTGCGAATTTTAAATCCCAAAAGTAACCGGACTTTTTAAAATTGAAAACACCAGTATTAATTTTGATAAAAATCTTTTTGATTAATCAATGTATTCGCCTTCTGCATTGATAAACAAATTGCACAAAAATTTGACAATTCCAGAAAACCAACGCCATAACCTTTTCGAGTCGGCCGCTTCGGAGCACCCGTGCCGTCTTCAGTCTATTGCCGGACACTCATTCTGTTTTCTGGTATGTAATAGTGGATCCATGTTTCATCAGTTACCAATCGACGCCAAAAGACCGCCCGATTTGGAATCAACAAGTCCAAACACGCTTTCGAAGTGCTCATGCGTTCCCGTTTTTGTTCCAGACACAGCATGCTCGGCAACACCATTTCATGTATTTTTTTGACATTGTTCTCTGTAACCACATCGGAGGACCTGCTGTTGCGCACTTAATCCGTAGTGAAGTTGCGGCCATCACGAAACTCTCGAAACCAATATTTGTAGGTGTAACCCAGGGGTGCTCAAACTTGAAGTGCTGGCGATTTACCTCAATATTTTTAGACTACTTACGATCGACTCTGAGAGGCTTCAAGTATGTGTGATGCAGGGTTGTCGTACATACACGATACACCCTACCTGCCTACCTATCTAGGTAGGGTGTACCGTAGCATATATAGATATTAGCTTTCCGCACAATATACATTATTTTAGTCAAGGTTTAGGTTAGGTTTGGTTAGGTTCTATTCTATAATATCAATGAAGAAACTCATATTTATTCAAAATTGCGAGTTTATTGGTTGTTACAAAACAAAAGAGTTACATATAGTGTTAAACTTAACTAAGGAGTGACTTTAGATGTTGAAGAGTGGCACTGCATGTCCTCAGCATACTTTTTATAAGATGGTACGTAACCACTGGGTACTAATCGCAAGCATGATGGCATATGATCGTCAGTTAGTCTAATTGACGAGTAGTTCCAATGAAACATACTAAGATGTCGTCAACATATCTATACCAATAATCTTAGTCTGTTTCATTGGAACTACTCGTCAATTGGACTTATTTCTTAATTTCATTAATTCCATCCATTTGAACATTAAATTCACGATAGAAATTGAACAGAACGATTCCATTAATTTTTGGACTTGAAAATCACTAAACGAAATGATAATCATGTTTTTTCGGTCTTTCGTAAACCAACACATACTGATACAATTATACATAACTACTCATTACATCCAATTCAACAAAGTTGCAGCTTTAAACAGCATGGTACATCGGTTACTCAATTTACCTTCATCATTAGAAAATTATAATAAAGAGTTAAACATCATCAAACAGATAGCCATTAATAATTCATATAATCCGGGTATGATAGATCTAATCATTCGTAAAAACTATATCAGAAAGCAATAAATGAAGTATATCCTATTCATAAAGACTATAAAATATTCAACAGTTTAACATTCTGCGGTTTTGCAAGTACAAATATTAAATCCTTTCTCGTCAAACAAAATCTTAATATAACTTTCAAAACTTCTAATAGCTTAGGTAAACATATTAAAAATAATAAATCTCGTGTTGAAAAATCCAGTAAATCAGGAATCTATAAACTCAATTGCGGTTCTTGTGATAAAATTTATATCGGTAGGACCTATAGGAGTTTTTGCATAAGAACATCTGAACATAAACGTAGCTTTGATAAAATAAATCTGATTCAAATTATTCAAACCACTTAATAAAAGAAAACCATTCATTCAATAAAAACTTTGACATATTACATATAAAATCAAAAGTTTAAAATTAGATCTCCTAGAAGCATTAGAAATAAATAGAAACAAACATTCGGACAAGCTTTTGAATGAGCAGGTAGATGTGAATTATTCACCCCTACTTAACTTGTTTAATTAGTTTTTATTACCTTTCATACTAACTGTACAATGGCTCGGTGTGGATTTTCCTGTTATTCATTCAACTTGTTCTACGATTTGTTTATAATACCATACTCTTCATTCTATTTGTCATTCTCGATAAAGCTGCTGTGTCAGCGAAACGTCGTCGAATTATTTCAAATAAAGTGTAGATTAAAGTAAAACCTTGTGTTTTTTATCTCATTTATATCATGGATCTACATCAAGTAACGGCCTCCACAATTCAAACGCTTCAATAAATGCTTCCTTCACAACCGATCCAACTTCGAATGGTTTCTTGTATTTTGCCAATATATGAGATATTTTTAATGACGCGATCGTAGCAGATTTTGATCGTTTGGCTGGTCTTGTGAACATGGTATGTTATTTTTTCACACAAGATATCAAATCACGTACTTTTTGTTTTCTTAATTCACTCTGTGGTGGAAAATCTCTCTAAGTTACCACGCTTAGGTATTGGAACTGACGGAAGACAAATAAGACAAATGAACTTATCCTTCACCATACAAGAGAAAAATTCTTCCTCCCAATCGTTATTAAAATGATACGTTTAAGATTTCTTCGCTGCACTCATTTTGTACTATTCAATAATAAACTTTGTATCGACGTAATATTGCCTACAATTCAGAATGACTCCAATTTCTGCAGGTGCAACATTTACATCGACGAATTTGATGAATTGAAAAAATACGGATTAGAATGTGAGGCGGAAAAAAGAGCACTCTGTATACCGACTGCGATTCAGTCGGATATGAGTTATGTCCCACATGGTTTCTTATTTGCAAAACACCTTTCATTCTTTTGGTATATCACGCCGTTGTCGAGATATATCAATTTTTTTGAAAAGCAAAAATTCAAGTAAAACTAAGATATTTCATGAACGAAAGAAGCTAGACTTATGTTGTAGGTGTTTTTGTAATTGGAATAACAAGTGTTACAAAACTAGTCATCAATATACAGGGTGTTCTACATTGAATAACAAAGTTGCATGAGGTTAGAATATTTTAGAAATACAGTTTAGGACCAGCTGAATCAACTACCAAAATTTCAGAACGATATCATTATTAGTTCTCAATAAATTCTAATAGGCCACTTAACTTGAGATACCCTGTATATGAACAGACTACAAGGCACCATAAACTTTTTTGCAGTAGCAGCACATTTTGGTTGTCAAGGAGATTATTTCTTACTCCACCTAGTATTTCCGAAAACTAAAGTTTTCAAGAACAATTGTTATTCCCAAAAATTGATCAACAACTGCAGTTAACAATATGTGGTGGTTTCTTTTAAATCTCAATTTATTTCTTTGATTTTATTCCTCCTAAGAATTTGTTTGGCATATCTGAAAAAATAACATGTATTAATAATTACTTGCCTAGCAAAAAACATTTGGAATATTTAAATTAAGCGGTAACTGCTTGACGCAGTCTATTCTTGACAGGTGCCAAAAGAGAGTACAGCAAAAACGAAATCATCCTGTTCCAAAGTTTTCAATAAAATTTGAAGACAGCCTAATTATTAAATCCATATTTTTTCTATGCTACATAATCACTTTAAGGTGACATATTTGTTGTCATATGTTAATTATATTTATCTTAGCTTGTCTAATTTTATCAGTGGGGTCGAAAACCTCTCTTAGAATCCACAAATAAGTTTTCTTGCATGCTTATACTGAAATAACGCTTACGTGGTTTTCCGGTAAATATGATGTTGCTCGCTCGAAATGAATCCCTATAATAAACCAGCTTCGAGTTATCCAACAGCATCCTCTTTCTCTTCAAATAAACTTTATCGTGTGTCTGATGTTTATACAACTTATCTTCATCTCCCTTATAATTACCTCCTACATCAGCAGCACATTCCAATTATACCACTTAGTGATCCATATGTCAGGTAAATTAATGTATCTTAATTATATTTGTTTTTCTTGGCTCACTCAGTTGGTATATTCTATTTAATGATATTTAAATATTTGCTTCACGACGTGAAACATTTATATTTCATCACGATATATTGGAAAACAATACAGGGTGCTTTAACGAAAACTAAACAGAGGCTATATCTACCAAGACATTAATTTCTGATCAGAACTCAAAAACAGGACAATTTTTGTTTCAAGGGGGACATCTTTTGGGATACAAAACTTCCCTGAAATATCAACCAATCCTTGAACATTTTGAATAGGGAAGATGGGTCGAATGATGACTCAAAAGAAAGGTGGTATCTTTGTCTACATCGCCTTGAACGAATTTCTATTTTTAATTGAAAACTGTTAAAGATATAGGGTGAGCAACTGAAAGACGGGGAAGACTATTTCCCTGAGACTATTCTAGTTCCAGTGAAGTAAAATGAAACAGATCCATGCTGATCAATGGCAGTCTTCATCAAGTACCATCCTCATCTCGAGCAGGGGTGACCACCCTTGAAAATTTGGAAGAGGGTAAATGGGTCGAGTGATACCTCGAAAGAAAGGTATTATCTTTGTCTGCATCCCCGTGAACGAATTTTCATTTTTGATTGAAAACTTTAGAAGATACAGAGTGAGCTATTAAAAAATAGAGGATACTCTATCGCCCTGAGCTTTTCAAGTATACTGTAAAAAAATGGAACAGATTCATTCCAGATCAAAGGCTGTCATCTTTGATCTAAATGAATCTATTCCAGTTTTTCGCACTAATACTCCAATAGTCTTGGGGCGATAGTCTTCTCTATTTTTCAGTGGCTCACTCTGTATCTTCTACAGTTTTCAATCAAAAATGAAAATTCTTTCACGGAAATGCAGACGAAGATAATACCTTTCTTTCGAGTTATCACTCGACCCATCTACCCTCTTCCAAATTTTCAAGGGTTGTCACCCCAGCTCCAGGGGTTGAAATTGGAGATGAGGATGGTACTTGATGATTTTACCTCACTGAAACTTGAATAGTCTCAGGGAAATAGTCTTCCCTATCTTTCATTTGCTCACCCTGTATCTTTTACAGTTTTCAATTAAAAATGGAAATTCGTTCAAGGCAATGTAGACAAAGATAACACCTTTCTTTTGAGTCATCACTCGACCCATCTTCCCTATTCAAAATGTTCAATGATTGCAACCCCCGCTTAGGGGGTTGATATTTAAGGCAAGTTTTGTACCCCAAAAGATGTCCCCCTTGAAACAAAAATTGACCTGTTTTTGCGTTTCGATCAGAAATGAATATCTTGGTAGATATAGCCTCTGTTTAATTTTCGTTGAAGCACTCTGTATAATGAAATATGTAGGTGTCATTCTAAACTCCTTCAAGGTAGTTAGAGATATACAGTTTGTGAGTTTGTATTTAGTATTGTGCCTCACAAAGCAGAGTGCACAACTACTCTTGAAATAGAAGCTGTATAGTGGAAATAAACAGTTTTTCTCTCCTTGAAAGAAATTTTCTCGACGACCATCACTGAATGGAATAATTCAGAAATCATTTTTTGTAGTTCATACTGTAGGATTTCTGAATGGAGTCGTTAGGTATGGGCTCTATCCCATATCCATCATCCCCAAGAAAAATGTGAAAAAACTGTGTGGTGAGTTTTTCTCTTCGTTTTCTCTAGATCAGTGGGAATCATTATGCGACAATACGAAATTTGAAATTGAACAATCTTTTATGGAGCAAGAATCTATGCTGGACGACATTATCGACAATTTCATAAATACTTTGCAAGCAGACGATAGTGGCAGCAACAGAAAGTCTTCTAGTTCTGATGAAGAACTATCTGACATAAAACATCTTTAATTTTTCGTTATTTAACTCATTTTGTGTTTCATATTTGAATTGTTTGCGAAAATTATCTAGATAGATAGAGTTTTTATCATTTTTAATGAATTTGTATTATTAATCTGACAAACAGGTAAATCCGAATCATTCGTCCTAACGATAGCGCAATACGATTGTACCTCTTAAAATTTCCGTTTTCCTTGTTATGTCGTTAATCCTATTAAGCCCATTGAGATCACACAAAGATACTAGGTACTAAGGAAGAACATAGTTACTAATCTTTTTCCTCAAATCCCTATTGAATATCAATCTTCAATTACTAGATTTCATCTAGTTATTCTTGAAAATTTGAATTATAAGGAGAAAACAATATTATTTATTATGAAGATTCAGTTAGAACAACCCCTGCCACGAAAAGTTCCTGTAGTCTATTTGGTGATGAGTTTGTGACTCACGTCTTTATAATAGAAATTAAAATGATCGAGTACCTTGAAATGTCATATGCCTAAGAGGAACAATTTTCTCAAAAAGCCCTAACGCCGACCCTGATAGCTATTCGACTTTACATTGCAGAGCGTATTATTCATCTAACTTCTTCCGCTTGCCATCTCTTTTGTTCTTAGTGCATCTTATAAGAATCTCAACTGCACAGATATTCTTGTCGTTGTATACTCGTATTTGAAACGAAAACTGAAAAAAACTCAAAAGGAACACTTTCCTTGTTAAACTACAAAAAGAAATTATAATCATACTCAAATCTCAATTTTTTTCGGCAAAGAAGATGCACTATCATTCCGAATATTTTGAAAAAAAAATCATAGCTCAATGGTTTAATTTTAATGGGACAAATCTTAACGAAAGATGCAGGAAAATGAATTCCCTTCAATAAAACAAAATTGAAAAGTACACCATGCCATTTGTAATAGCAAAGTTGTAGTCGATATCCGGTATAACCGGAAGTGGTATCTCTCTGAAAGCAAATGGAAAACCAGTGTCCATATGCTCTAATGCCGACATTTAAAATTGATAGATAAACCCCGCAACTTGTGGACACCTTGTAAAGTGGTTTATAAGACAGATTTATCGAATAACTTTTCTTCTTATGGGCATTATATGGCTGCACAAGTGAAGATCTGAAAAGTGGCTTTCAATTTCTTCTTCACAAATAAAATTGTACTTACAATAACAATAGAAACTTCTGTAAACTTGCGACTACACATAGCAGTAGCAACGGATGATTTTGCGGTGGCACCACCGAAGAAGTGGTCTACACATCGACTAGTTGATCGCGAGCGCTTTTTGAGTAGATCTCGAGAAGAAAAAAAATTCTAATAAGTAAGTAACTAAACTACGATATAAATGTTTCGCCTGCAGGAATTGGTGTCATTCTGAATTGTAACTTGAAGGTAATACTACGTCGATACAAAGTTTATTATTAAATAGTACAAAATGAGTGCAGCGAAGAAATCTAAAACCTATCATTTTAGTAACGATTGGGAGGAAGAATTTTTCTCTTGTACGGTGAAGGATAAATGCATTTGTCTTGTTTGTCGTGCGTCAGTTGCAATACCTAAGCGTGATAACTTAGAGATGCATCATAAAACGGTTCATAAAAATTATGAAAAGGATTTTCCGCCACAGGGTGAATTAAGAAAACGAAAAGTACGTGATTTGATATCTTGTTTGAAAAAAGAACAAACCATGTTCACAAGACCAGCGAAACAATCAGAAGCTGCTACGATCGCTCCATTTAAAATATGTCATATATTGGCAAAACACAAGAAACCATTCGAAGATGGATCGGTTGTGAAGGAAGCATTTATTCAAGCGGGTGAACCTTTATTTGGAGATATCAAAAATAAAACAGAGAACATGTCTGCTATTAGAGAACTTCAGTTATCTCGTCCGACTGTCAGAAGGTGTATTGAAGTCATGAGTATAGACATGGCAGATAAACTAAAACATGATATCATGAAATGTACCTACTTTTCTTTACAGTTCGAGGAATCCACCGATATGACAGACACTGTCCAGCTTTGTATTTTTATTCAGATGGTACTCAATGACATATTGGCTAGGGAAGAATTTTTGACAATCATTCCTCTGAAGGGGAAGACCAGTGGCGTGGTATATATGACCTTTCTTCACTTTTGTAAAAAACTACAAGCTACCAATATATAAATTAGTGTGCATTACAACCGATGGAGCACGGTTTTGTGGCATTGTGTAGAGCTAATGAAGATTTTCCTTCATTTTTTCATTTAAATGCATTATACATCAACAAGTTTTGTGTTCAACAGTATTAAACACGAAGGAAATTATGGGAATTGCAACAAAAATTGGGTGTAGCTTGCAACGGCGGCTCTTTAAGTTGCAGTTGGAAGTCAGCTGAACACATTGATTCAGTTCTTCACACTGACGTTAGGTGGTTGAAACACGTAAAATTCCTAGAAAGGTTTCGAGAATTATTGCTCGAAGTAACTTTTCTAGACGAAAGAGGTAATGACACTCAGATGTTGTAAAACGAAAAACTGACTGACTGATTTGGCATTTTTGACTGACATCACAATGCATTTAAACACCATTAACTTGTAGCTTCAGGTGTAAGGGGTGATGGCGAGATGGTCTATGCCAACCCAAATGTCAACCTCACCTGCACGAGAGATGACAAAAAATTGTCATCCGGTACACCCTGCTGTACAACTGACGAGGCTCTGGCGACCGAGTCACGGCGGTATAACCGTTGTATCGAGAGTTAAGGAAATGTATCTCTCTAAATTGACCCCCTACCAAGACGCACTGGCCAGCGTGGTGGAGGTAAGGCTAAAAATCCCCGTTTACTACTATGAAAGACAAAACCTATCAAAGGCCCTCAGTCCCCGGCGACTCAAATGTTCCTGGCTACGGTAGCAGCCAGTCAAGACAGCGAGTAGAGGGTGCTAACAATATCCGGGTTGGAACTTGTAGCTTCAAGGTAAAGGAAAAACTATTATTGAGATGATTAGCGCAGTAAATGCATTCGAAAGTAAATTGCAACTTATGATAGATCAACTGAAAGAAGGATCTGAAACATTTTCCGTCTTTGAAAGCAAGGATCCCTCAGTTGAATTATGATACGTATGAGGCTGAATTATCAAATATTTTGAGACAATTCGAAATGCGTTTTTATGATTGCAGTAAATTGGCAAATATAGCATCATTTATGAGTTATCCTTTTTCATGTATAAACATTGAGGGATTAGCTACTGAAATAGCAAGTCAGTTTAATATGAACTCATGTTCTGTTGAAAATGAGTTGGTGCAGATTATATCAGATATACTCAAAGCTACAGCATCTGATATAAATTTCAGGTTTTTCGTATCTGAAGATAAATATCCGAATCTAAGGCAAATCGCCCTTCAACTGACGGCAATGTTTGGGTTAATTTACTTGTGCGAGTCTGCATTTTCTGAAATGAAGATAATTAAGTCAAAATATCGCAATCGACTAACTGACGATCATATGTCATCATGCTTGCGATTAGCACTCTGTGATTACGTACCATCTGCTGAAGAGTATGCTGAGGACATGCAGTGCCACGCTTCAACATCTAAAGTCACTCCTTAGTTAAGTTTAACACCATATCTAACTCTTTTGTTTTGTAACAACCGATAAACTCGCAATTTTGAATAACTATGACTTTTTTCATTGATATTATAGAGAAGAACCTAACCCAAACTTTGACTTGCTACGGTACACCCTACCTAGATAGGTAGGCAGGTAGGGTGTATCGTGTATGTACGAAAACCCTGCATCAAACATAATTGTAGCCTCTCAGAGTCGATCATAAGTAGTCTAAAAACATTGAGGTAGATCGCCAGCAGTTCAAGTTTGAGCACCCCTGGTCTAGACGAACCGCAACCAATGCTAACTTATAGAAGCGACCACACATCATGCGTTGCGTTGAAATCAAAAGTCCATTGGAACAAAATTAATGGCGTTGTTGTCACCGCAAAATCATCCGTTGCTATGTGTGGTCGCAGGCTAACGGCACATTTGAACTACTAGAGCTCATCAATCATCTCTCATTTTTGACAGTCAAGCAGGTATTGTTTTGTAGCAAAACATTAACTACAAATTGATGTAGTCGAATGGACGAAGTTAATTCAGTGAATGCTCATCGAAAAATAGGGATTATTGCTATCTGTTGGAATTTGATATGTTTTCACGAAACATCCATTTCAAACAGGGAAAATTGTATAACTTTCGCAACAGACGAATAGAATCCCGCTTTTCTCACACCAGCTAAGCCTATATAATTCCATCGGTAGGAACGTTATAAATCTGAAGTGTTCCGATCCGTGAAATGACGAAGCTGTTAAAAGCTCATTTGGGACAGGTACTAGTCAGCAGCCGAGCACGCCCGGCACGTGACAAATTATTGGACAACGTAAATATCAACAATTTGGTTTTGTTGTGTTCAAAATTGCCTTGTATCGTGGCTGTTGAAATGTTAGAGGACTGGTTTTAGCCACAGAACTTGAGAAGATTAACTTGTTATAATGAAAGCTGATACGTTGCTGGAAGTAGACTTCGAAGAGAATCTTTTTAAGTCTCTTATAGCGTACAAGGGTTGTATGACAAGTAATTGACTTTTCCTTACCGCACTACATTTTAGCGAATTATTTGAGAGTGAAACACCCCCATCCCCAGTCTATGAAAGACAATGCAAAATGCATCGCTTTTACGTAAATTGCAATACCTGAATTATCTTTTCTTCCCTATATTAATTACATCTGAGACCGACTGAAATCGGTCAAATGAAAAGCCATGTGATCGTCTAGTACCTGAACTTGCCTTGAAGTTCTCTTATATAAAATAGGACCCTTTTCTTTGTTGTGTTGTATATTTGTAGTAACCTAATCAAGTTGTTTTATGTGAGGTTTGATGTGATACGACCAATTCTTCGTCGCTTAAACCATAGGTAAGGAAATTAGAAAATCAAAAACAGATTTGGTAACAATGTCTATTTGATTTTTGCAGCATTTGTATTAAATTCTTATCCTTGCATTCTTTGGCGTCTTTGAATGAATTTAATGAAATATAAGATCATTTAGATAGAGGCCCAATTTGCCCTCACCCATATTTTGAGTGGAAGTTGATACATTAGATTATTATATACAGACCTAATTGGTCCTCATCCATATTACAAGTGGAAGTTGGAATATTTAATTATTATGAACAGGCTTAATCAGCCCTCATCCATGTTCTGGATGGAATTCGGTTATGAGATTATTTTAGACAGGCCTAACCGGCCCTCACCCATTTTATGAGTGGTAACTGACCCGATCTAAGGGTTTTGGTAATATGATATCATGTTTTCTGAAGAGGTCGTTGACCTGATACTCCAAACTCTGGAAGATTTGCTTTAAAATTCTAAGGAACGCGTCCACAGCTGACAACTTGCAAGCGTTAATTCGCTCGAGTATTTTTAATCGAATTCAGTAATTCGTATAGTATTAAAACGTTATATATGGAACTAGAGGTAAGCCCGTAAAGCCATACGTGATTCTTTTTGCTCAACTGAGCGCCAACGGGCAGTTTTATTATTATTTCATTGTGTCACTGACTGCGGATCATATTCTATTCCCATATCGCGGATTTGCCAACCAGGGAATCATGCCCTCTGAGATCATACACCTGTATGTACCACAAACGTCACATACATTCCACCAACTCAGACATCCTTCAAAACTTTCATACCGACCACATACAAGCCTCAATGTCTGTGGGTCCATACATGCATATCGTCCCTAAAGCCATTTATTTATACTGATGAGTAATGATATTATTCGTAGGTGATCATTACACCTGAAGGCAGGGAAAGTTCCCTTATTGAGCTTAAGAGTATCGGACATCAAATCAACAATTTGGAAGTAAGATCTTCCCCATAGTTGGGTACTATGAAATATAAACATCTTCGTTACAGTTTAAGTATGTTCTGCTAAGTTATAAAATGAGCTAAATATAAATACTGAATAAAAGGATTATGATAATTCAAATAGATAATTGGCCCATTATAGAAGCAAAGATTAGAATCAATATTAAATGTTCTTACATTCGAATGTATCGTTCATCAGATTATAACAAAAGATTTGTATTGGCGCAGAATGGTCAAGTAACATTTTACTGAGATCAATTTTCTGAGTTATAAAAGTAAAGTTTCACATCAATATTAAACTTCATAACATTTCAAATTCAAATAGTTCTCAAAGCCATTGGAATCGGTACACAATAGCTTAATTACGTCCCAATAATGTTGCCAGTTTGATAAACAAATGTTGCAGTCAATACTAAAGTATCTGAGTATACTTCAAAATAATGTGTAGAGTTAAAACAACTGTGGAAATCAATATAAAATAAATTCAGTACATTTCAAATTCTACCAAGTTACGAAAGGAAACGTTTTAAATAAGTCTATGAAAATAACTCTTCAAAATAAATATTATAAAATGTCAGTGCTGTTCAAATAGATCATTTGCCAAGAAAAAAAATATTTGAAAATAATTGGGAATTTGAGAAGTGATTATTTCAACTCGTCCTCAGTACGTTTAGAAATTACGTAGCATATGCTTCAAGAAATTCGTGAAAATTAAATAGTGAGCAGAAATATTAAAATAAATTCAGAAAGTAATCACCTGTGGGACACAGCGGGAACGGTGCTTCTTATTCCCCTGTCCGGCTTCTCGGAGAGGAACAATCTGCGTCTTCCATTCTTCTGGACTCATGTTGTGCACGATTAATTAACTTAAATTTAATTCACACGAATGAGTAAATTCACTGAGCTTCGAAAACTAAATAACTGAATTATAAGAGTAACTGCACATCTGACGAAAAATAACTCAATAATAATCATAATCATGATGAAAAAATGATCCCTTAACGTCGCGATCGTGATACTTATATATGCGTGACCCAGCAGCCCTTACACCCTCACTTCCCTCTGCCCTTGGTACTCAAGTACCTGTTACATAGTCTCTTACAAACGCACTCCTTCGTCGCGGCGTGGGAATTGCTGTTTTAGAAAATACCAGATGTGTGGAATCGTGAATATACGAAAGGGTGCTTAATTGCCTTGGATTTTAAAGTCGAATATTGTTTTTGTTGGATTTCTTATCTGAGTTTAGATAAATTCCTTCGCCTCGATATTTACGCGTTTGGGTGATTTTAAGCTGCTTTAAAGATACGTAATATTTTATTATATTGAGATTTTAACATAAAATTATTGAATCATTCTGGCAAATGACCGTCTTTTCACTGTAATTATGAATCCAGATAAAAATTTGAAATATTATGCAGGTAGATCTACAAAATACAGTTATCACAATTGATAATAAAATTCAATTAGCTAAAACCCAAGAAATATATGGATAGTTTTAGCAAATTAACAAAAAAAAATTGACCCCGGTTCTGGGTCGTCTCATGAGAATTGAAATATTTATATATTTTTTCGTGTTTCATAACCTACTGACGTGACTGAGTTTAGCAGAAGCAGATTTGGCAGACACATGGTCATAGTAGCAAACTCTGATGTTCGTTCCTGACTTAATTTGATATCTTTGCATGATTAAAGGAAGATCTCCATCAGTGACTTTTCTGGAGAACGTTGTTGATTACTTCTTGTTAGAACCGGCTCGGTGGCGTAGAGGATACGATGCTCGTCTCCTGCGCAGAGTTACCTGGGTTCAATCCCCACAAAGTCGGTGCGATTTTTCGGATTCTGGGAATCGCTTGAGCATCCATCTTTCGGAGGAGATGTAAAGCCGTCGGTCCTGTCTAAAAGAAATATGTTGGACATTAAAGATCCCTTCCCTCGACACGAGAAGGGTTCGGCAAAATTCCCGGGTTAGTGACGTGACAGAATTTCCCGGCGTGTCATTGACCGAAAGGCGGAAATAGAGCACGTTAAAGGAAAAACAAACAAACAAACTACTTGTTAGAACTGACCAAGTTCAACCGGACCCACTCTGATATCTTCTCGATGTTTGAATTCAATGACATGATCTGTTGATCATTGTTGATCTTTGTGGTTATGACTCCTCAGCAGTCATAGGAGGCTGACATCAGGACACGAGGACCAGGGTACAATGGTCCGCAAATCCAAACGGAGTGGAGCAGATCGTTTTCGCAACTGGATAAGGGGGGTTGAGAGTATGGAACCCTGGGGTACTCCTGCATTAAGCTGAAAAAATTCACAGATAAACTACCACTAGAATCGATCTACTGAAGAAAAAGATACTAATCCCACCCCACAATTTTATGGGAGGTCCATATGCGATTAGTTTTTACATCGAAGCTGCGTGGCGAACCCTGTCGAAGGAAAGGAGGTCACCAGGATCGTTGTCTACGGACATCTTATTGTCGATCACTGATGATGTCGCTTTGATACTCCTTTTTTATCACCTGCGGCCTCTCTTCGACTAAAGACTATTTTGTGTAGTTGTCTCAGTATTTTGAACATCATAACTCTGAAATGGATGGGTCAATTTGAATGAATTTCTATCTAGTAGTTTTGAACTTGGCCATTCACATATACATGAATATCCGACGAGATTATCTCCTTATTTTTCGCACAGAATCGGAGATCTTTTCCTTCCGAAAGACCTATGTTCCCGATTCCGAAGAAATTTCGTCGATTCGACTTTCCGTTTACTGTCGGCGACCTTTCGCGAAATTTTTCAAAAAATCCTCAGGGCTCCGTCGTTCGCGCTAAATTTGGCACGACCCCTCCTCCGGAAAAAAATACTTGAGGGGGACAAAGGCTGCATTCCCTGGGATTGATTAGTCCCGAAAAAGGCTTAGCGACTTTAATTTCATATATAATTATTCTAAGCCTCAAACAACGTTGTTTCGGGTAGCATTGTTTCAGTCCATACTAATCGCCAATATACAGGGTGTTACATAATAGTATGTGACAACTTGAGGGGGCAAATCTACGTGCAATTTTAAGAAAAAAAGTTCATATCAACATAGGTCCGCAAAAACTTCGTTACGGAGCTACAGGGTGTTGAAATTTCCGGAATAAATTGGTTTTTTCTTCAAAACTCCTGCAGTTTTTGAGATATTCAGCCCAAATTTGGAATGCAAGCTATTTTTTACAGCCTCCATCATTACACGTCCTAGATTTCAACTGAAATTCACAAGGTGTTTTCTTTTCCGAGGCCATGTCTCCTTTTGCCCTTTCAAACTTTTTTGCAGTACGCCACTGATCAGCTTACAATCAATTTTCGTCGTCTTTGTTTAATTCAAAAACTTTTTGGACATTTGTAATTTTTTCGTATCTTCAACCGTTTTCGAGTGAAAAATTATTGAATTTGAATTATTTGAACTGTATGTTATTCGCTAAATAAAAAAAATAATAGAAAGACTCGATAGGTATGTCAAAATTTGCTTTTACTCTGATAGCTCGTCTGCTGAGACTCAACTTATACTTATTCAATATCAAACTAAAAAAAGAACAATTAAAAACTAAATAAATTGCTGGAAGTGTCCTCCACCTGCAAGAATACAGGCCACTGTTCTTCTCTTTGAAATATTCCTGGGGTATATCTTATCGTGTCACAAGAGGTTATCTTTCGATTTCTCAATTCTTCTACAGTGTTCACTGGAGTGGTATAAACTGAACTTTTGAGATATCCCCATTAGAAAAAGTCTAAACAATTTAAGTCTGGGGACCTAGGAGGCCATGGTTCTGGCCTACCCTGACCTATCCATGGGTTGTTAAATGTATTATTCAAGAATTCCCTAATGTAATGGATATCAGTCAATTAGGCTTCAGTAAAATTAGCTATTTTTTCTTACAGCAATAACTTCAAAAGTCTTAAAACTAATCGTTAATTTAATAAACAATTCGAGCAGACACTGTATCAACTTTAGCAACTGTCAAAATAAATAAATAAATGAAAAAAATCAAAGCCTACTAGTCATTTTTTTAATAAGAAGTGCTTTCAATTCAGCGAATGCATACAACTGTTTAATAATTTTTTGCTCGAGAACGGTCGGAGTTACGAAAAAATTACAAGTGTCAAAAAAGTTCTTAAATTGAACGAAAGTGACGAAAATTGATTGTACGCTGATCAGTGGCGTACTGCAAAAAAGTTTGAAAGGGCAGAAATAGACATGGCTCCGGAAAAGAAAACACTTTGCAGATTCTAGTTAAAATTTAGGACGTGAAATGATGGAGGCTGTAAAAAATAGCTTGCATTCCAAATTTGGACTGAATATCTCAAAAACTGCAGTAGTTTTGAAGAAAAAACCAATTTTTTCCGGAAATTTCAACACCCTGTAGCTCCGTAATGAAGCTTTTGCGGACCTATGCTTATATGAACTTTTTTCCTTGAAATTGCACGTAGATCTACCCCCTCGAGTTATGACATACTATTATGTAACACCCAGTATTCCGTGCAAATTACATATAAGGAAACCTGAAATTAAAGATTTGAGTCAGAATAATCTCTTTGAATTGTTAGCTGTTAGCATATATAGACCTCCTCCTGGTAATGAGATCTTCCTGGATATCATAGATCGACTTCTTGGTAAGTTAAACAAATACAGAGGATACAGGGTTGCATTGTGTGGTGATTTCAATGTTGACAGAGACTATGCTTTTCGGAACAAATTCATTGATGTCTTGAACTCATATGGCCGACATAGACAATATTTGAATCCACATATAGGGTGAGGGATTATAGCTTCTTGATTGATAATATCTTCGTAAATTATTATGAAGTCTGCCGTGGAGTGGTTGTCTATTGTGATTTGTCTCCACATGATGCTCAAATTGTTAAAGTGCCGATGGAGTCCTCGGTAAGCTTGAATGATGAACTGATTGGCATAAAAGCAGAATTGGAAAAAGGAGGTTGCTCCAGAAGCTTACAATGGCTTCTTCGGAATTTTTCATTCAGCCAACGAAATCATTTTCACGTAGAAGACAATCAATTCGACCAACAAACATAAACAGTGGATAACATTGGGTATTCGCACCTTCGCCAAACGCAAGATGCATCTTACCAAATGACGATACAAGGGCTGATTTCTGATGAATACTATAGAAGATACGATATAATTCTCTAAGAAAGTAGCCTGTTTTTAACGATTGTTCTTCGTTGATCCGAAATTTTCTGCTCGGATATGTGCTGTAATTCCGGATATTTTTCTACGAACGCAAGATGTAACGCGTATCTGTATGCTGTCATTTTCGATTCCAAGTTTGTAATCTTATTATTATTTTAGTGTCGAGGGTTAACTGTATATACTAAAGCGTCCGGTTTGAGTCGTTAGTTGGAGATCGTTATTCCGACAGTTCTTTCACGAAGATAGTGTACAAGTATGCAAATTTATCATGTTTACTTGAAATTAACCCCTTTTGTTACTGTTCTTCTTTTAAATTCAGCAACCTTCGAACGGGATTCCTAGTTTCATAGTGTACCCAGCGGGAAGTAATCCTATTGATTACACACAAAATCTAATGACCTGGAATGCCCATCAAAAATGCAATGTAACCTCTCGAACTACAATAACAATATCGCCATTCCGCTATCGAATATCTCCTCTCGCATTTGAAAAATTCTACATATTCGGCGGTTGCGGTTCCATATCCTGAGTCTACAATGTCGCAAGATTTCTTCGAACTGATGAGTTACAATTTCCACTCGACGGTCCGTAAATGGATGCACTAAATTTCTATAATATCCGTTCCGTTACCAGCGGTTTTGCCTGCAGTCCTCTCAACCGCAGATATAAAGCAAATTCGGAGAATAATTATAGTCGAGGCGCTTATTCAGTAGCTCATTACCATTACATGTAACTATGTAAGTAACGCAAGTATATGAGTGTGAGCAAAAAGAAACATCGAGGGAATTCAAATGCAACAGCAGTGGAATACAATAAAGTGCATGAAAGTGCCGCCGTGGCTATACTGGAGATACAAAAAAGTTTATATGTAGATTAACTGGGAGTCTCTTTGAAATATTTATGAAAGTTACTTTGAAATTAAAATCTCACTACAAAGAGACTAAATGTTCTATGGAGAACTCAGGGCCCCCGTGAGGGCTACTGGCGCTTATGTGCAAAAAAGGATCTTGGCGCCCCTTAAGGCATTTTGGATCATGTTCAGCTTAAATCTTTTCAAAAATAAAGGCAAAAAATAGCCCTTAAAAAACAAATGGTTTTTGAAAAAGATAAATAGCATAAAAACTAAGCGAGTTATGGATAAAACCAGTTACTTTTTTAAACTCGTACATGATATTTCAATTAATAAAAGATATTCGGCTAAAGAAAATTAATTATAACCAGTATCTTATAAAGGGTTAATGTTGATAGTATAAAGTAGGAACACTTACCATTTAATAGAAAATCAAGCCGTTGAAATTTGTCTTTGAGAAATAATAATTATGTTAGGTACAAATGCTGCAAAGTCTGTATCAAGGACTATAAGATCGAATACATATGACAAAAATTGAAAAACTAAATAAATGTTGATGGGAAGTAAATATCGACTCTATGGGAAATAGAGGAACTGTTTCCTCTATTAATACCACAAAATGTATACTCCATATTCCTTTCCTACTTACCGTTTCATTTTTATTTTTATATTCATATATCTAAAAAAACTACTCGTGAGTTCACGATCTTTGGTTTGGCGAATACTGGTGTAGATCATATATAAATTGTTGTTCCATAGTCGAGTTCACATTTAATATGTTTGATGAAAGCACAGTGTCGTCAAAACACGTTACAAATCCATATTAATGGGTGTGAATCAAATTTTCACAGTGAATCATAGCGAGAAATACACAAAATTTTCTAAGCTTCAACTGCCAGAATCGGGGTTTCACATTCGTTAGTCCTGTTTACCCGAGGTTCGCGGGAGGTATAAGACAATACTTACATATATTCGGCTTCAATTCGTGAAATCGTCATGTCACGACTTTATTTCCGAACATTGTTGAGTAAAAACCCAGGAATAGCTTGAAAAGTGTGATCACCGAAGATAGAACGCTCTGTAGGGCCAAAAGAGAAGAATACGCTAGAAAAATAGTATTGAAAATTGTTTCCTAACAGTGAAACAATAAAGATAACAAATAGATGAACCTGAGCGTTGTTTGGAGCTTTTATAGCGTCATTAAAAGGATTGTTGCGTTGATATGTGGTAATGAAAGAAAAATGTATCCATCACTATAGCCAAAGTCAAAAAGAGCATCTACAGAGTGGAGAGGAGGTGGCGGAAGTCATCCAAAGCGTCCATCTGTAATTTGGGATACACATGGAATATTGCTCGATCATCAATGACAACCATATGGCCACCCTATTTTCCAGATTTTGCATCCAGCAATTGATGGCTTTTTTCTGATTTGGGTAAGGAGTTCCAGAGATTTGGCTCAGACGAAAAGGTTATTAAAGGATAAATCAATGAAGGTATAGAAATGTTAGTAGAACAAGAGTATATAGATGAGTAAATTTTAAGAAAAAATATATTTTATTGTTTTGTAAGTGTATTATATTAATAAGTGTAGATCAAATTTTCCTTCATTTATCATTTGAGAATGGGTAAATGATATACTTCATTTCATCAAATTATCACTAGTGTGAATCAACTACTTGAAAATGAAGTAATATTCGAAACTAGTCTTGTACTTAAACATTAAATAGTGAAAATTTGATAAAATAAAGTGCATTATTCACCCATTTAACAGGGATTTTCACAAAATAAATCAACCAACAATACTTTCTATCATTTAAGAATTTATGAGCCTATCGTTCTGAAATATTGGCAGCTGCCAATATTAACAACTCTATTTTTGAAATATATTCAGGTCCATTCTAATCATATCAGAAGTGCACACAGTTAATCCTTCACGGCTAGAAATACTTAAAATATATTAAACTTCAGCTGTCTGAATCGAAGTTCCACATTCATTAGTCCTATTTACCCGAGATGCGCGGGAGGTTTAAGACAATTCTTATAAGTCTTCGACTTCGATCTGTGAAGAAAAATTGTAACTTGACGATTTCATTTTCGAATATTGCTTAGTTTTTATTTTATATCTTTCAGATGAAGATGAAATGTCGTCCAAACGCGTTACAAATACAGTGTGTTTGGCGGAGAAAGCTGAGACACGTCAATTTTTGATTGGATGGGGACCGATTTATGAATTGGTTCGTAGCTTGTAAAATGAACCCCCTACTCTCAGCAGCG
This sequence comes from Cryptolaemus montrouzieri, assembly GCA_013387265.2. Classification (NCBI taxonomy): domain Eukaryota; kingdom Metazoa; phylum Arthropoda; class Insecta; order Coleoptera; family Coccinellidae; genus Cryptolaemus; species Cryptolaemus montrouzieri. Next base: position 12,585,418 of record JABFTP020000042.1, read on the forward strand.
CCTCAGTTGTAATTCATTATAGGAAAAGTGGATCGAGTGACATATCTTTGGAAAGGTCTATTCAAAAATAGTATCTTCATTGAAATTTAATATCACACAGAAAGTCCAAACACAACTGAAGTTTGTTTTTCAACAAAAATTTCTAACCTTCTCTATGTCGTGTGGCACAATATTTGGATTCAAATTTCCCAGGTCGATTGATTGACAGAAGAAGAACTGTTGAGTGGCCAGTCAAGTTACCGGATTTGAGTCTTTTAGATTTCTTCTTATGGGGGGTCATATTGAATCAAGAGTTTATGCTATATAGTCTGGAAACTTGCTGCGGAGACTCATCGTTAGCGAATGCTAATAATAATAATAATAATAATAAAAGGTCTGCTTTATATGGATGATATCAAATTATATGCTTCGAACAAGAAGCAATTGGATGATTTGCTGAACAATCAAAGGAGAAGATTCGTTCAGAATACAGTCAGCGTCTGAAGTCTGTGCTGAAATCGATGTTGAACTCGGGGAATCTAGTCAAGGCAATTAACACCTACGCCATTCCAGTGTTGCTTTACTCATTTGGAATAATCAGATGGACTAAGACAGAACTGGATGATATTCAAAGACAGACCCGAACGATGCTGACAAAGTACAACAACTATCATCCAAAATCGTCTGTGATACGAACAACTTTGAAACGGAAAAAGGAGGAGGCGGATTAATAGATATTGTCAATTTACACACTGAACAGATAAAAAATCTCAGAGAATTCTTCTCAGCAAAAGCTCTCACTTCTGACCTCCCTAGAGTGGTATCGTTGGCTGATAAGGGATATACACCTCTAAATCTTGCTACCAGAGATGACCTTCTGAATCTACCATTCCTATCAGATACTGAAAAACAAGAGTAATGGTCAAGAAAGGAATTGCATGGACGACATCACCATGAGATTAATCAACCACACATCGACAAAGAAGCCTCCAACAAATGGTTGATGAAAGGAGAACTATTCGCAGAAACAGAAGGATTCCTTATGGCCATCCAAGACCAAGTGATCGCTACAAACAATTACAAAAAATTTATTATGAAGGACGGAACATTACAAACAGATAAGTGCAGAAAATGCCATATAAGATCGGAGACTATCCAGCATATTACGTCCGGATGTGCAACATTATCCACCAAAAACTTGCACACAAGTACGGACTTCTGAACACCTTCCAGCCATATTTATAGTATATAGTATCAACCAGCACTCGTATTGGAAAATGACTCTATCAGATTATACTACGATAGGCCTGTTATCACTGACAGAATGGTGACGAATAATAGGCCATAGTGGTGATAAAGATAAAGGAAAGAAGAAGAAAGTGAAAACAAAGACCATCCCATGGCAGCAAGAACAAAAGGAGTAAAATCAATTGTAACGAGAGAAGAAGAGATACATTTACCAAACCAATCAAGCCCAATCTGTTGCAGATGGATTAGGTGTTGTTTCAGGCGAGTACGTATTGAGATTGTTGAAAGATTTTGAAACTAAGAACTCTAGCATTCATGTATAATGCCTTTAAGGCTGCATAACATTTTCTGATCACCTGAAAAATATAAGCCTGAAAACGAAGGCCACAGTCAAAAATAACACCGAGGTTCTTCACAGCTATTGATTCCCCCGAGATCTCAACAACAAAGTCCGAGTCTATAAGCTTTCTAGTAGATTCCGTACCAAACAGTATGAGATCACACTTACTAGTATCTAATTTAAGACCAGCAGCAGCCGGAGCACTTACAGCGTCAAAGCTGTAAAAAACCTGAGTCTCATCCGCAAAAGTACGAACCCTACACGAATCTATTTCTCGAAAAATATCTGCAGTGTAAAGAAAAAAAAGTACGGGCCCCAGTACAGATCCCTGCAGCACCCCAGACGTCGATAACTACCTCCTGGGAACGCTAGTCCAATTATGAGTCAGAAAACTGTAACTCAGTCACATCGAAACCAAAATACAGTTTTGCACATAGTAATCGGTGATCAACTCTGTCGAAAGCTTTCGCACAATCTAAGAGGACAAGTGCCGCGATCATACCACAATCAACGACCATGATATCATCAACCACATCCAGAAGCAACAAATAATCATTTATCTGTACCTCAATGAATTTCTCCAGAACTTTAAACATTAAGGGGAGGAAGCTGATGGGACGGAGATCACCATAGTTTGTGGGATCCTTCACCTTGGGCAGATCTCACCAATGACAATTTCCAGTATTCAGGAAATACACCGGAATTCAAACAACAATTTATTATATGGGTCACATAGGGAGCAATTATAGAACAGCACAACTTTAACATTTCAGACGATATCTTCATGATCAAGTGTGAAACTTCATCAACCGTCGCCAAACGAAAACGGAATTTCGAATTCGGATTGTATTCATGTGTGCTGTAGAACTCCTATGTCGCCCCACAAGCATTTCTCTGTTCAAACACAGATGAGAAGTAGGAGTGAACTTAACAACAGTTCTTGAGAGAGTCGGGAATCTCTTTCTTGCCATGATTATTTTTAATGTCCAAGTTCCTAACCGCCTTCCATAGGAGCTCAGTAGTTTGCGGTTCCGCCAAAATCAGTCGAACTGGAGATAGAGGGAGTGTCAAATTTTCGTTGGAACACAGTGTATATGTTAATTAGTGTGTATTGATTAGTAATAAGTAATGGCCAGTAGTGTTCAATTTTTCATTAGTTTTCCATAAACATCTCAACGGCCATTCTATTTCTTCAGCATCATTGACCCATTTTTAAAGAAAGTATTTTTGTTGATTCAATTAATGGACTCTTTTACTTTTCGAAATGAAGGGTTGATTTGTCAAGTGCATTTAACAGCATATTGTTATATATAAGAATTTTCAGTTAATTAAATGCCAAATATCCCTTATCCCCAGAAACTTTTTCCCTTATCGATCCAGCGTTTGTAAATCCCGAAAATATATTCAGAAAACAAAATGATAACAATCCTAGAGATCCCTACGAACAAGCATTTCCGCAATGAAAAACAATAATGGCCGCATAAATGGCGTAGGGATTAACAGCTCGGTGGAAGAATGGCTACGTTGGCAGATAAATGGAAGGCAATTCATATAATTGCACAAGGCAACATTAATTCTAAAACATAAATTCAGCAGAACGCCGCTATGGAACGGAGACATATGTTCATTAATAAGTAACTGGAGAATATGGCGTATATGATGCTTTTGAAGGAACTTTCGACTTGAATAATATGACGAATTATGATTCCTAGTGTACGTCGTAACTGAAGCCGACTGAATAAATTGCGTCTTGAATCGATCAGAATCAATCATAAGGGGCGATTTTATCGAAAGCAGCTTTCTTATGATTTTGTTCGCAAATTTAAATCTATTCTGGATGAACCAACGATGATGTCTACAAAACTTTAGGAATTTCTATGTCTACTACGATTTTTTCTCTCTTCATAATTGAAAAACTATCAAGTAATATTTTTATCAAAAAATTATGACTGCAATAGAACCCGCGATAACAGTATGAAAATGCCATAGTAAATAAAGGGTGTTTGGAAAATCATCGCAAAGTTCTAGAAATGCCACATTTTGAGTGCCTCCTGTATAAATTCCTGAAGGTATATTGAAGTATGCTATGCAAGAAACAATTTTCCCATCTGAATTGTGGAGGCCGTTACTTGATGTAGATCCATTATATAAATGAGATAAAAAACACAAGGTTTAACTTTAATCTACACTTTATTTGAAAAAATTCGACGACGTTTCGCTGACACAGCTTACAGTTAGTATGAAAGGTAATAAAAACTGATTAAACAAGTTAAGTAGGGGTGAATAATTCGCATCTACCTGCTCATTCAAAAGCTTGTCCGAATGTTTGTATCTATTTATTTCTAATGCTTCTAGGAGATCTAATTTTAAACTTTTTGATTTTATAGGTAATATGTCAAAGTTTTTATTGAATGAATGGTTTTCTTTTATTAAGTGGTTTGAATAATTTGAATCAGATTCATTTTTATCGAAGCTACGTTTATGTTCAGATGTTCTTATGCCAAAACTCCTATAGGTCCTAGCGATATAAATTTTTTTTCTGCAAAAGCAGATAAGGGTAATACTGTTATTGCGTTAAATAAAAATGACTACCTATTTAAAACTCTAAATTTCATTTCGCCCGGAAACTATACAATTTTAAACAAAGATCCAACTATTACATTCCAGGAAAAAATATTAAAATTGCAATAAATTACGCAAAATCTTTAATTAAAGCAATAGATAAATACAAATTAATTTTACCAAACCCTCAACCACCTCAACTGTATTCACTCAGTAAATAACCCCGTTAGACCAGTCGTATCTTACGTTACAGCCCCAGCCGTGAAATTCTCGCACTACCTTATAGATATCATTAAAAATTATTGTTCATTCAAATCAAAATTTTCTATAAAAAATTATTTCGAATTGATAAATAACATAAAAAACGTTAACCTACCACCTAACGCAAAACTTATTTCGTTTGATGTTGAGAATTTATACCCAAGAGTTCCTCCAGGTGATGTCAAAATATTAATCGAAAACATGTTGAATTCGAATCATGTTAACCACATAATAAAATCAGAAGTATTGAATCTGTTGGACGTTTGCATTGAACAAAATTATTTTTCTTTCAACAACATCTATTACAGTAGTGAAAATAGTTTGATCATGGGAAATCCTTTGAGTCCACTTTTAGCAGAGATTTTTATGAATAATATTGAACAGAAAATTCATACACATCCACTCATTTCCAAATTTCTTTATTGGTATAGATATGTTGACGAAATCTTAGTACGTTTCATTGGAACTACTCGTCAATTAGACTTATTTCTTAATTTCATTAATTCCATCCATTTGAACATTAAATTCACGATAAAAATTGAACAGAACGATTCCATTAATTTTTGGACTTGAAAATCACTAAACGAAATAATAATCATGTTGTTTCGGTCTTTCGTAAACCAACATATACTGATACAATTATACATAACTACTCATTACATCCAATTCAACACAAAGTTGCAGTTTTAAACAGCATGGTACATCGGTTACTCAATTTACCTTAATCAGTAGAGGATTATAATAAAGAGTTAAACATCATCAAATAGATAGCCATTAATAATTCATATAATCCGGATATGATAGATCTAATCATTCGTAAAAACTGTATCAGAAAGCAATAAATGAAGTATATCCTATTCATAAAGACTATAAAATATTCAACAGTTTAACATTCTGCGGTTCTGCAAGTACAAATATTAAATCCTTTCTCGTCAAACAAAATCTTAATATAACTTTCAAAACTTCTAATAACTTAGGTAAACATATTAAAAATAATAAATCTCGTGTTGAAAAATCAAGTAAATCAGGAATCTATAAACTCAATTGCGGTTCTTGTGATAAAATTTATATCGGTAGGACCTATAGGAGTTTTGGCATAAGAACATCTGAACATAAACGTAGCTTCGATAAAAATAAATCTGATTCAAATTACTCAAACCAATTAATGAAAGAAAACCATTCATTCAATAAAAACTTTGACATATTACATATAAAAGCAAAAAGTTTAAAATTAGATCTCCTAGAAGCATTAGAAATAAATAGATACAAACATTCGGACAAGCTTTTGAATGAGCAGGTAGATGTGAATTATTCACCCCTACTTAACTTGTTTAATTAGTTTTTATTACCTTTCATACTAACTGTACAATGGTTCGGTGTAGATTTTTCTGTTATTCATCCAACTTGTTCTACGATTTGTTTATAATACCATACTCTTCATTCTGTTTGTCATTCTTGATAAAGCTGCTGTGTCAGCGAAACGTCGTCGAATTTTTTCAAATAAAGTGTAGATTAAAGTTAAACCTTATGTTTTTTATCTCAATTTTCCCATTATTTGAGTATGAATATGCCAAATTCGAGACAGAGCTTTCCCAGCCATAATTCAGTGTGACAAATATCAAATTTCAATGTTGAAGTTAATTCAGGGCGATCAGAAAATCATCGCAAGGTTCAAGAATTGTCACATTTTCAGTGCCTTCTGTATACATTCTAGAACAGGGGTGCTCAAACGGTCTATCGTGAGTGCTTTTTGAATAGATCTCGAGAAGAAAAAAATGTTTAATAATATGCGGTAATAATTAATTGTCTATCAAAAAAATTGAATTATTGAATTTGCGCCTTAATTCCTTGGCGCATGTATAAACGAGTTACATTTAGATCTCAAAACGGAACTTCACCAGTTTCGTTTGATGTGGAAAATAATGAAATAAATTCACCCTCTTTTATTTTTCGTTTCGTAAGAAGCTGATGAAAGTGGTAGCCCTTCGTGTCGATTTCGACATTCGGAGTTTTTCGTCAATATCATAAAAGGGAAAAATATCCTTCAGTGCCCTATTCGATGAAAGGCCTCAAGTAATATCATCGATAATCTCTTTGAAAACTCCCGAATTGAATAGCAAAAACGAAGGTCCTCAAACTTAGACGCGTAACATATACCTTAGGGACTTATTGTTCTCGAACTTTGGTGGGGAGAAAAAAAGGCAATTTTCTCTAATAGCGGCTGTATGGAGTTGCGGGATGGATTGAATTACGAGTATTTGTTGGCTTGAAGTTTCTATGCTGTCAATGAATCGTGTCAAAGACATACTCATTTTCTCTGTTGTTAGCAATTGAAGCATTTAATTGTTTCGGAAACTTTTATGAAAGGATTTTTTGGTTTCTACAGAAAAGTTACAGATCTCACTGATTGTTCACTGTATTCAGAAATTTTTCTTTTTTTTTTTTTTTTTATATATGATAGAAAAAGTTTTCCGCTGTAAATAGTGAGTTGAAGTTTGAAGATAATTGTGATGAATTCACAGGGTTGGGTAAATGCGTTAGAAACTCAGTTCTGTTTAAAGTATAAACCCTATTGAGAAATGACACTAGCAGAAGTTCTTGTGGTATTTAATATTGTCTGTAATATACACCCTCGATATCAGAAGTAACCGAACTGTTTCAAAAAACATTACTACTAGTGCCATCTGTTGTTTTATTCCACCCGTCGATGAGCTGCAATTAAGTTTTGTGTTAAATTTGGTAATAATAAAAATATAAATGAGAATATAACTATAAATGTTCTTGAGTAATTAAAAGCTTATTGGGTTGCTTCTTCTCAAGTGGTTATTTATGATAGGTATATCCAATAAAATTAAGGAATAGATTGCTCCCCGAAAAGATTCAATAGAGGTGAAGGGCTTAAATCGACTTGTTCATTGATGAGTCTACCTGAGTGTTTGTATTTATTGATTTCTAAAGTTTCCCAAAGATCTACCTTCCAATATTTATTATCTGTATGCAAAATTTCAAACTGTGGGTCGAAAGAATGATTATTTTCTAAGAGATGATTCGCGTAATTTGAATCTGATTTTTTATTTGAAAAACTGCGTTTATGTTCCGATATTCTAATATTAAAATTTCTATGTGTTCTACCAATGTAGAAATTATCACAGTCATTGCAATTCAATCTATAAAAACCTGATTTATTGTTTTTACCTGATTTGGTTTTATTATTTTTATATATTTGCCTAAATTATTATTAGTTTGGAAAGCAATGTTGAAATTATTGCTACTCAAGAATGATTTCAGTTTCTCACTTGTAATGCCAACGTAGGTTAAGGTGTTGAATTTTTGTTTCAATTTATCGACAGGGTGAACTTCATTCAATGCGATTCTACTTTGTTTTTTCTTTAAAATATTATTTATTAGTTTGGGATTGTAACCATTATTTTTGGCTATTTGTTTAATCAAATTTAGTTCTTTGTTGAAATTTTCTGGTGATAACGGGATGTTAATCAATCTATGAATAAAACTATTGAATGCTGACATTTTATGTTGATATGGATGACACGACGAGTTATGTTTTGTAATATCTGTATGTGACGGCTTATGGTAAATTGCGAAAACATGTTTTCCATTTTCATTCGAAATTGTTACGTCTAAGAAATTTATCGAATTATTGCTTTCTATTTCGGTTGTGAATGCAATTTTTAGATGTAATGAATTTATATGATTTTCGAAAATTTTCAACTGTCTATCTGTTCCTGTGAAGCAAATAATGATATCGTCTACATAGCGATACCAGTATAAACAATATTTACTGAGTGGATGATTATGAATTAATTTCTCTGAATTATTCATGAATATTTCTGCTAACAAAGGACTTAACGGATTGCCCATAATCAAGCCGTCTTCAATAGTATAATATTTGTTATTGAAATGGAAATAATTTTGATCTAAACAAATTTGTAATAATGCAAGAATATTTGATTTAATGATAATATTGACATGATTCTTTTCTAATAATTCTTCAACTAAGTAATACGTATCTTTCGGAGGAATGTTGGGAAATAGATTCTTAACATCCAAAGAAATGAGTTTGGAATTAGGTGGTATAATGGTATCTTTGATATTGGCCATAAGTTCGTATGAATTTTTGACCGAAAATTAAGATTTAAAATTGCAATGTTTTATTAGCAAATCGTTGAGGAATTTTGAAAGTTTGAACGAAGGTGCCGTTACATAAGAAACAACAGGTCTAATAGGGTAATTAGATTTATGGAGTTTTATCAACGAATATAATTCGGGGATTGTGGATTGAGTTAATGAATTTATATTTTCGTGGTCTGTAATTAATGATTTTGCCGTCGAAATTATGTTTTTAACCACTTTCTGAAATTTTGCGGTGATTATGGGCAATCCGTTAAGTCCTTTGTTAGCAGAAATATTCATGAATAACTTAGAGAAATTAATTCATAATCATCCACTCAGTAAATATTGTTTATACTGGTATCGCTATGTAGACGATATCATTATTTGCTTCACAGGAACAGATAGACAGCCGAAAATTTTCGAAAATCATATAAATTCATTACATCCAAAAATTGCATTCACAACCGAAATAGAAAGCAATAATTCGATAAATTTCTTAGACGTAACAATTTCGAATGAAAATGGAAAACATGTTTTCGCAATTTACCATAAGCCGTCACATACAGATATTATAATACATAACTCGTCGTGTCATCCATATCAACATAAAATGTCAGCATTCAATAGTTTCATTCATAGATTGATTAACATCCCGTTATCACCAGAAAATTTCAACAAAGAACTAAATTTGATTAAACAAATAGCCAAAAATAATGGTTACAATCCCAAACTAATAAATAATATTTTAAATAAAAACAAAGTAGAATCGCATTGAATGAAGTTTACCCTGTCGATAAATTGAAACAAAAATTCAACACCTTAACCTACGTTGGCATTACAAGTGAGAACCTGAAATCATTCTTAAGTAGCAATAATTTCAACATAGCTTTCCAAACTAATAATAATTTAGGCAAATATATAAAAATAATAAAACCAAATCAGGTAAAAACAATAAATGAGGTGTTTATAGATTGAATTGCAATGACTGTGATAATTTCTTCATTGGTAGAACACAGAAATTTTAATATTAGAATATCGGAACATAAACGTTTTTCAAATAAAAATCAGATTCAAATTACGCGAATCATCTCTTAGAAAATAATCATTCTTTCGACCCACAGTTTGAAATTTTGCATACAGATAATAAATATTGGAAGGTAGATCTTTGGGAAACTTTAGAAATCAATAAATACAAACACTCAGGTAGACTCATCAGTGAACAAGTCGATTTAAGCCCTTCACCTCTATTGAATCTCTTCGGGGAGCAATCTATTCCTTAATTTTATTGGATATACCTGTCATAAATAACCACTTAAGAAGAAGCAACCCAATAAACTTTTAATTACTCAAGAACATTTATAGTTATATTCTCATTTATATTTTTTCTGTATATTCATTCGTCTGAAGAAGCTACGGTGTAGTGAAACGCGTCACGAATCGCAATTATTAAGTAAAATTCCTTAAAACACAGTACCTGTTTTTTATTATTGAAATGATTGTTCTTCTAAAAAAATTCAATTTGGACTCCTTGTATCTCGGAAGGAAGTGTTTTAGAATTCTTTTTATCATACTTTCTTTCTATGGAATTTTATTAAAAGAAAGGAATGAAATTGTAAAAAATCGGTTGTTTGGTTATTAGATATTAAAAGCGAAAACATCAGTTAATAAGCGAATGAAATTTTTTGTGGAAGCCATATTTCAATAAAATCTTCATGGAAATAATGAAAATTGTGTAATGATCCTCGAAAACACCCTACATAGCATCTCTTTATAAAAACATAATATTTCAAAGGGCGTCTATAAAAAACACATTGAACATGTTCAAAGAAACCACCCACAAAAGACGACCGTGAAGTGAAAATCTCTGCGATTTTGTTGTCGTCTGGTTTTCTCCTCAATGTTGGCCCCCAGATTCTCCGAAAATGCTGATTGCTAAACTTCCAATTAATTTTGGATTCTACTTTCACGGCTTTGTCATCTCTTTTGGCTGATAACTGTGGGAGAACCAATTTGCTGAATGGGTCGGTTCTCCGAAGGAAGCTTTCTCGTCATCTTTATTAGCGTTGAAAATTCGCTGAACATTTACTTTCCATATCTGCGTGATTTTATTTATTCGAGTAGGTGTTCTAAGAAAATGGGAGATGTTAGGGGAAACTTCTTTTTATGAAAGTTCAGATCAGTGATACCCAAAGTGGTCCAGCTGGCCCTCCCGGGGGCCATGATGGCCTATCTCAGCACAGGACCCAGGTATCGTGCCCATCTCGGCGAAAAGAAAATTTCAGGTGTATAATCTGTATCCCTTACCTTTCACCTGTGGAACTCTTGGCTGATGGGGGTTTCGATAGTGAAAAACAAAAATGTTACCTCGTTTTAACTATGAATGAATGCAAGCATATACAAAAAAAATTAAGAGAGCCAAAAAAAGATCCAGATCTGTCAATGTTTTGGTTTTCATGCAAGTTTAATTGGTATTGTTATGGTATATTGAATTGTATTAAATAATTACGCCCTCAATTTGAATGAAACAAAAAGTACTCTGAAGTATTATAAATGATAAAGAGAAATTTAGTTCTCATTGTCTCTCGAAGTTTCTAAATTTTCTGATGAGATCAGAATTGGTGTTCGAAATTCCGGAATACCGAGGGGGCAGTGTGTTGTTTCGGGGTGGCATTAAGCTGGGAGGCTAAACAGATTTGATTTCGTTTCCTGCGAGTGTAAAGGCTAGAAATTACGTTGAGCCCATACTGAGTATCTGGTGAGAATTTCACTTTTATGCAAGATTATGCTCCTCCGCATACCAGCAATCTCGCGACATTATTTTGAAACTAAGGAATCGCTATTTTGGACTGGCCAGCTTCGTCAGTCCTAAATCCTATTGAACATTTATGGGATAATCTCAAAAGGAAAATTAGATCGCGCCAGGATAATCCAAGAACCCCACAACAGCTCATCCAAGTCGCCACAGAAGAGTGCAGAATATCAACTCAGAGGAGGTCGAAAACCTAATCCAAAGCATGCCTAGACAGTATCAGGCTTGTATCAGGGCAAAAGGAGGTAATACAAGTTACTGAAGTGGAAAAAAAAAACACCTACTCTGTAAGAAAACAATTTTCAATTTTTTCACCACATGCAGAAAGAGTCTCTCATTTTCTTTTATTTGTTTCTTTCTTAAAGTAAACTCTGAATTATTTCTTTTTCCAATTGAAATATCTCAGAAAGGATCAATTCTAACGATCCTTCGAAATTTCCTAAATCCTTCTTCTTGTTCTTCTTCTTCCTTCTTAATAATCTAACCTTTCCTCGGCATTCTTAAGTTATCACTCCATCTTTTACGAGGTCTTCCTGGACTTCGGCGACCCAACGGAGGCTTATCCCTTGCTTTATTTAATATGGGCATTCCACTCTCGCTTCATCTCAAGTATCGAATTATGTATATGGTGCGAATGCTATCGCTCCTTTCTTTGTTCCATAAAGTTTTTCCTACAACCTTCCTAAGAACACTCATTTCTGCTGTCTCTATCATTCGCTTGGTAGTCGTTGTATCAGGTCTGGTTTCAGCAGTATATCATTATCGGCCTAATAGCAGTTTTATAAATTCTCGATTTATTTATTTATTTATTTATTTACAAATTTAGAGCTACATCAATCTCTAATTGGATTATTAGTAGCTATTTGTTGGTTAGTATGGTATGTATGTTTCATATTTTTTGGTAAAGTTTCGTCATTTTGAGAAAGTATAGAGTGCGTTGTATGGAGGTTGTCAGCTTCTTGTAGGTTTCGTGATATTCTAGTTTTTCTTCGTTCATCTTCGTAGGTTGTGCAGTTGATCAGAATGTGTTCTATGTCGAGTTTGGTATTGCAGGTGTTGCAAATTGGGGGTTCTGTGTTTTGCATGATATGACTGTGAGTTAGATTGGTATGTCCTATACGTATTCTGTTTGTGACGACTTGGTCTCTTCTTGCTGTCGGTGTTGTTAGTGAGTTTGTTGTAGTTACGTGGGGAATTATTTTCTTTAGGTGTGTGTTCGTATCGTTCCATTGTCTTTGCCATTCGTCCATGATGAATTTTTTGATACTTAGTTTAATGTCTGTTGTTGGTACTAATGTGATGTCTAGAGCTCGATTAAGTTTCGATAATTATACAGGGTGCTTCAATGAAAACTAAACAGAGGCTATATCTACCAAGATATTCATTTCTGAGCAAAACGCAAAAACAGGTCAATTTTCGTTTCAAGGCGGACATCTTTTGGGGTACAAAACTTGCCTGAAATATCAACCCCCTAAGCGGGGGTTGCAATCCTTGAACATTTTGAATAGGGAAGATGGGTCGAGTGATAACTCAAAAGAAAGGTGGTATCTTTGTCTACATTGTCTTGAACAAATTTCCAGTTTTAATTGAAAACTGTAAAAGATACAGGGTGCGCAACTGAAAGATAGGGATGACTATTTCCCTGAGAATATTCAAGTTTCAGTGAGGTAAAATGGAGCAGATCCATGCTGATCAATGGCAGTCATCATCAAGTACTATCCTCATCTCGAATTTCAACCCCTGCAGCAGGGGTAACAACCCTTGAAATTTGGAAGAGGATAGATGGGTCGACTGATAACTCGAAAGAAAGGTATTATCTTTGTCTGCATTCCCGTGAAAGTTTTTTCATTTTTGATTGAAAACTGTAGAAGATACAGAGTAAGCCACTGAAAAAAAGGGAGGATTATCGCCCCAAGACTATTGGAGTATTAGTTCGAAAAACTGGAATAGATTCAATTTAGATCAAAAGCTGTCATTCATCTTCCGAAATCACCATCATCTCGAAGAGAAAACTTGTTGATTTATTAGCAGTTCTGAAACTCCTCCTGAAACAAAAAACGAAAGCCGCAAAAAAGCTGTTTGTATTTAAATGATGGTGATATCTGGTGGAAACCAACAGAATTTGAACACAGCTCATTTTTAAAAAGAATAAAAAATGAAACATTACATCAGCTGAAAGAAAGTTTGTAATGTCGTGATTCACTAGAAAATACTGATGGCGACATGATTAATTCAATAAGAATTAACAGTACTGATCAAACTGAACCTAATATTTCAAAGAAGATAATGGAAATCGAAGTTGAAGAAGACCAGTTACCAGCAGAATATGTACCTGAATCTGTACCAGAAATAGAAATCAGAGTTGGAGAAGATCAAGTAGAGACAGAAAACAACCTAACACTGTAACCGAGATAGAGTTACGCCTCAGACTAAACATAAGAAAAATCGAACTGAAACAAAGATTTTACTTTCACCAAGTCCAGACAGTTGTAGAAAAAAATTCTCCCGAAATATCTTAGAAGAACAAAGAAGAATTATTTTTAGTTACTACAACTCACTCAACTTTAGAGAGAAAAAACTCTCTATTGGAAAATACCTTAAGAAATTGTCTGTTAAGATCTATAAATGAGACGCCGTTGGTCACAAGGAGTGCTCTATAGTTTATACTTTACCTTTAAAACCAGAAGACACACAAAGCATAATGAAGTTATAGATCTGTGTGGGAATAGAAAGAATAGAGGGAAGAACTGAAGAAAGCACAAATTTAAATGGAGAAATCGCAAAAAAATCTATCGATTTGAATGAAACAATGAATAAGAAAGGAAAGACTTAAAAACAAATAAAACACAAACCAAAACAATGTTTTCACACACAATTGGACATTCATCTGATGCTATGGTAACAGAATTTCTGAAAAATCCGGAGTTTCAGTGTGTTACAGATAAAAGAGGACTTAAACGTGGTGAAAAGATGAAAGAAATTTCAGAAGAAGATTATAAAAACATCAAAGCTCATATTGAGAGTTATCATACAGTAGTTTCACATTATAACATGAAACATGCTCCTAACAGACATTTGAATGAGAAAACTCCTGAAAAGAAAGTTTCATATGAAACCTACAGAAAGGGTTTTAATTAGGAGAATATTGGCTTCACTAAACCATCAGAAGATGAATGTCCATCATGTTCATTGCACAAGAATCATGTCCACCATGAAAACGTAAATGAAGGAGATGATGCGAACTGTGAAATTTGTCGAAATGATGAAATAAACAAGAGAAGGTATACTGAAACAACAAAAGCATGTGAAGCAGATTGTTCCGAAGAATGGCCAGAAGATAAAGAAATTTTCGCAGTTGATATGCAGAAGATATTAATAATTCCGAAAATGGTGACTCAGAATTCCTTTTTTATAAGTTATATGTTTGAATGAAACATTTGCGAGCTTGAGGAATCATGAACACAATGTGTGTGTACTATGGAATGAGAGAACTTACTCCGCGTGTATTATAATTTCATGAAGTCTCTTGGGGAAAATGTAAAAATTATTGTATTTTGGGCAGACAATCGTGCCGAACAAAATAAAAACAGGACACTCTTTACCGCATGTTGTATTCTAGTTAATGAAGAATGGGGACCAGATATTATTACTTTCAAGTTTTTTGAAGCTAGCTATTCATTTATGAAGGCTGACTCGGTACATGGGCTGATCGGAAAGAAGTGGAATCAGTCGAAAGAGATATTAGATTTCGATGATTCAGTCAATTTAATCAGTAGAAGCAGTAAGTACAATAAACCACTCATTCTCCATTTGGAAGACTTTCTTCGTTTTAAAAACGGTTGCCAAACCCCTAAAAAAGCAGTAAGCAATGGTAAACTGCTGTACCTATTCTCCGTGACCTGAAGGTGTGTCAATTCAGAAAAAATTCGAGATCACTGTACTTCAAAACCGAAATAGATAGTCCGGAGTTTCAGAAGTCAAATTTTTTGAAACCAAAATTCAAACTTCAGTTGCCAGTTAACAAATTATCATGCTGAGGTCTGAACAAAGAAAAGAAAAAAAGGAAAGATTTTGAATTAACTAACTGCCATATGCCCGCTGAGAAATAGTTGTTCTGGAAATCTACCCTGCCGGTATTTGACATGGACGACTTGGCCCACTGTGGGGAAGAAGCTCAAATTGAAGAGGGCGATCTATAGTTACAAAGTTTTTATAATCCTTTCACCTATTTCTGTATTTATTTGAAAGTTCATTTGATGTTCAATATTTGTTACTTTTGTGTTCTGATAACTGAAAAATTAATTCTTTGTTACGTGTTTCTGCAATAAAATATTCAATTGTTAATTGACTTACTTGAATATTTCGACTATTTAGTACACTCAGTGAATTTCTTGAATTAAAAAGTAGTAAATGTTCAAGTTCGGAGCTTCGAGTTAGGACACTTTTTGAGTAACCGTAATCTGTCTTATTTGCATCATAAAAATAACTGCTGAAAAGTTGGAAATATTTACATTTCCTCTTTTAGCGGTAACACTGATTTTTTTCGCATCGTTTTCCAAACTTCTTAGGCTACATTATAAATCAAAAGACAACAACAAACTGAACATTTTGTTGGGATGATATCGCCGCTCCGAAATCATCACAAATGCAAATTTCTATTTTCTATGAATCCAATATTCAAACTTTTCCCAAACAAGTTCCACCATACATTCTCATGAAAAATCCTTCAACAAAACAAATATGTATTGTGGCAAAACAAATCTTCAGGCAACCACTAATTGTCACCTGCTATATATCATAGAGCGCCGCCAAAAGGATTCTTTTTTGTCGAATACACGCTCTGAAGGCATTCATATTGTTATATCAGTAGCAGCGGGCTCACACACGTAAATGACGTAATTTTCCTTTTTGCTGCATTCACAAACACGAAAGATAAATTCAGAAACAGAAGAGCGCGAATTTTTTTGTCGAGAACGTTGCCCCGCCATTTCTTTATATCCGTACGTGGGATATACTTTTTGGCAAATTCCAAATACTTTGCATATACATGAGACACCTTAGGAATTATGGCTGTTTAGTGGATGAGAAACATCAAGGAAAAAAGGATTTTAAATTCAACAGAGTTTCTCTGTTTCGAGGTTCATTTCAAGTGATACATAAATGCACGAACAGATTGTAAAAGAAGCTGAGAAAGACTTTTATATTGAAACTTTTAAACAGAATGCCCCGTCTACTAGGTAGTCACAAATACCCTGAAATATTGCGGAACACATATCTCTGAACCCTCAGCTGAAATTTAATCTGTTTCAATTTAAATTGCCACTATATTTAAATAACATCTAATTATTATTTACAATAACAAGGTGCCTTCAATTATCATACACAAGAAGGGTGACGTATTTGTCCTTAGGACCCTTCCAACAGAATTGAACTTATCCCCTTCTGGTTGCTAACTGGGTTGTTGGCGTCGTTACTACTTCTAAACGATTGGTTGGTTTTTGTCTTGGAGGTCTAACCTAGGAAAAAAAAATTCTCACCCCCACAATGCACCCGTTCTGAATAATTACAATATTTTAACTTATAATAAATCAAACAGAAAGTGGCTCATTGAAGTAAAAAGAGACGATGCGTTTATTTCAATGATTTATAGGGCTTTCTCTCTGCCATTATCTGAAGAAAATATGTCCAGGGAAGTGTCAACTATTGAAGAAATAGCTAAGAACAATGAATAACCGCGTCGGTGGCTGCATGGTTAGTGAGCAAGTATTTTGAAATACGCTAAGCCAAGATATCTGGTTCGAATCCGGGCACAAGTTATGGATGTTGTCCTTGAAACAAAAAGTGAATTTGACAAAGACATACATTGAGTTGGCCACATGGCTAATGGCTAAACCCATATGCCATCGAAGGCCAGATAACCTGAATCCAAAGTGGTGGCAGTTATTATCATTGCATGATCTAGGAGTCCACTATAAACTGTAGGTTTTAAACGTTTGGTTGGTTTTGTCTTGGAGCTCTAACCTAGGACTATCAATTCGATGAGTAAAAAAAATTCTCACCCCCACAATGCACCCGTTCTGACTAATTACAATATTTTAACTTATAATAAATCAAACAGAAAATGGCTCATTGAAGTGAAAGGAGACGCTGCGTTTATTTCAATGATTTATAGGGCTTTCTCTCTGCCATTATCTGAAGAAAAAATGTCCAGGGAAGTGTCAACTATTGAAGAAATAGCTAAGAACAATGAATAACCGCGTCGGTGGCTGCATGGTTAGTGAGCAAGTATTTTGAAATACGCTAAGCCAAGGTATCTGGTTCGAATCCGGGCACAAGTTATGGATGTTGTCCTTGAAACAAAAAATGAATTTGACAAAGACATACATTGAGTTGGGCACATGGCTAATGGCTAAACCCATATGCCATCGAAGGCCAGATAACCTGAATCCAAAGTGGTGGCAGTTATTATCATTGCATGATCTAGGAGTCCACTATAAACTGTAGGTTTTAAACGTTTGGTTGGTTTTGTCTTGGAGCTCTAACCTAGGACTATCAATTCGATGAGTAAAAAAAATTCTCACCCCCACAATGCACCCGTTCTGACTAATTACAATATTTTAACTTATAATAAATCAAACAGAAAGTGGTTTATTGAAGTAAAGAGACGCTGCGTATATTTCAATGATTTATAGGGCTTTCTCTCTGCCATTATCTGAAGAAAATATGTCCAGGGAAGTGTCAACTATTGAAGAAATAGCTAAGAACAATGAATTACCGCGTCGGTGGCTGCATGGTTAGTGAGCAAGTATTTTGAAATACGCTTAGCCAAGGTATCTGGTTCGAATCCGGGCACAAGTTATGGATGTTGTCCTTGAAACAAAAAGTGAATTTGACAAAGACATACATTGAGTTGGGCACATGGCTAATGGCTAAACCCATATGCCATCGAAGGCCAGATAACCTGAATCCAAAGTGGTGGCAGTTATTATCATTGCATGATCTAGGAGTCCACTATAAACTGTAGGTTTTAAACGTTTGGTTGGTTTTGTCTTGGAGCTCTAACCTAGGACTATCAATTCGATGAGTAAAAAAAATTCTCACCCCCACAAAGCACCCGTTCTGACTAATTACAATATTTCAACTTATAATAAATCAAACAGAAAGTGGCTCATTGAAGTAAAAAGAGACGCTGCGTTTATTTCAATGATTTATAGGGCTTTCTCTCTGCCATTATCTGAAGAAAAATGTCCAGGGAAGTGTCAACTATTGAAGAAATAGCTAAGAACAATGAATTACCGCGTCGGTAGCTGCACGGTTAGTGAGCAAGTATTTTGATATACGCTTAGCCAAGGTATCTGGTTCGAATCTGGGCACAAGTTATGGATGTTGTCCTTGAAACAAAAAGTGAATTTGACAAAGACATACATTGAGTTGGGCATATGGCTAATGGCTAAACCCATATGCCATCGAAGGCCAGATAACCTGAATCCAAAGTAGTGGCAGTTATTATCATTGCATGGTCTAGGAGTCCACTATAAACTGTAGCTCCACGAAACAAAACAAAACAAAGAACAATGGTTATCCCTCAAATATAATAAACGAAATGATCACAAAAAAACAAACACAAATAGCATTTCATTATATTTACCCACATATACCACAACCAAATTTTATTATTATTATACTCCCCACAAAAATTGTCGCATCACCCTACTTTTACGACAATACTATATAAACTTTTAGGTTGGTCATTCAAGAGTTGCTTGGTAACTTTCAGACGTGTAAAATAAGAAGATATCATTCAAAAGAAATAAGTTTCTGATGGAAAATATCGAATTTCGAGTTAATAAAAAATTAAAGAATTCTACCACCTTCAAACATTCGCGAAGAGACCAATCAACTAGCATCAAATAGTTACTAATCATATTCAATACGAGTGTTTCCTCTCCGGGTCCTAATTACTGCCAGTATAAGTGTCGGAAGCCCCTCAAACAAATTTTTGATGTACCCTTGAGTCATTGAGTTCCAAATTTCAGGAAGCAGATTTTCTAGTTGTTGGAGTGTTCTACAAGGCATCGTACGTTGCTGAATTTGCCACCTCATGTTGTCCCAAATATGTTCTATGGGATTCAAGTCGGGACTTCTGGCTGGCCATCTTAAAATATCAATTTCGGCATTTTGCAGAAATTCTGTAACTACTCTGGCTGCATGAGGCCGAGCATTATCATGCATATAAATGAAGTGTTCGCCATTCAATGGGCCAAAGGGTACAACATGGGGCAAGGATATGGACCATGGAAAGAAATGCCTCCCCATACTATTACTGAGCCCCCTCCGAAGTTTTCGGTTTGCCGGATACTGCATTGCTGATACCATTCCCCAGGTCGTCCATATACAGACATGCGTCTATCATTTGACACTAGACAGAACCTGGACTCGTCGGAAAAGAGAACATTCGACGATTCTGGAATACCCCAATTTGCATGTTCCCTCTCAAACTGGAGTCTTGCAACTCGATGGTCTCTGGTGAGACGCGGGCCGGTAGAAGCCACCCTTGATCTGATATCGTTTTTCTGAGCCTGTTCCTAACAGTTTGCAATGAAATATGCACATTTCTGGAAAGTGCAAGTTCATTTTGTAGCATTCTAGCCGTACAGTGCCGAAGTCTTGGTGCAGTTAAACGAAGCCAACGATCATCAACTGGTGTTGTTATCCGATTTCTTCCCTGTTCGGCCCTTCTTCCATATTCCCCTGTTTTGTGGTGCCGATTAATTGCTCTTGAAATAGTGCTTTGGTTAACATTCAACAAGTTAGCCACGTAACGTTGGCTTCGCCGCTCCTGTTGAAGTGTTACAATTCTCACCACTTCATGATCACTCAAATAGCGTCCTGGACGTTCAGCATCCATTACAATAAATTCACAGATTCGAAAATCAACAAGAAACACAAAAAACTTGCATTAATTTAGCGTGAAAACTGAAGAGAAATTGATTGAATACTGATAGTCAAATAAACTCATTCTTGTTTCAGACGTGTTTGAGATCATATGGAAACAAATGTTACTACATAGATAAGACTTTTTTTCCCCTCATATGTCCAAAAACATATGTTGATAAAGAAACTGCGATCGAGCTGCTTAATCGATTGTGGAATTCAGAATACCAGGTGATACGACAATTTTTGTGGTGTGTGTATGATTACTATTACAATTTAATATAGGCAGGGGCAAAAGGCTCATATGCCCTTTCAAAAATAACATATTTTCAATATCATATAATATGATGTTTTCTATTTTCAAACCGAAGCTCATGGTGGTACTCGCCATAGTTTGAATGAAATACAGTATTTTGTTCTCTGAATGTCAAGATAGTTTTTCGCTCGTACGGTCCTGTACGCTTTGTCAACTTTTTTTGAAGTATAGGTTATAACTCTCGGTATATGTTCTATTTTCTGTCGTAAGCTCATGGTGGTACTCGACGTAGTTTGAATGAAATGGAGCATTTAGTTCCATGAATGTCCAGATAGTTTTCCGCTCTTGTACGGTCCTGTACGGTTCGCCAACTTTTTTTAAACATTGATTGGAAGTGCCTGTATATTTTCAATTTTTAGCCGAAGCTCATGGTGGTACTCGCCGTAGTTTGAATGAAATAGAGCATTTTGTTCTATGAATGACCAGATAGTTTTCCGCTCTTGTACGGTCCTGTGAGGTTTTCGTTCTATTTCTTTGCCAAAACTAACGCTATAATATTAATGATATAGAGAAATTTATTCTTTGTTACTTCATCGACCAAACGAATCATTTGATATGTACTCAACTAGTTATTTCGAAAATTATTTATACATGCCACTCATGTCTAATGACTAACTTTCCACATTTAACAGTCAAGTCGTCGCTAATTATTCTAAGATTATCCCTGAAGAAGAAGGAAAAATATTGTGGATGTGGCAACGTAGCGCACAGTATTCACTCTATCCCACATTCAACATTCACCATGTCAGAATCTGTGGCTGGAAAAGTGTGGCTAAGTTCACACTAATTTCAAAACCCACATGAAAATCCCCCAAGAATTTTTCACTAGTAAAGATAAAACATACTGGAGTTTACCTGTATACATTGTGAAGCATCTACATAAGTCAGACTGGTCATTCATTCAAAACTTGTTACAAAGAGCATAAATTAGATCACAATAACCAAAAAACCGACGAATCTACATTGTATCAAAAATGACCATCATTTTCCACCCATAGATCAAATTCAAATTCTTCACAGAATACCTAAAGAACGAAAGCTAGATTTCTCAGCATCCATGAAAATTTTCAATTTCCAACCAATTCTTGTAAGATGTAATCTTCTGAACATATAACCCGGCTTATTGGTTCATATTTGATATCTTTAAATAAGACCTGATTGTGTATTCATTAGTTTATTACATCTTGTTTACACCCTTATTAATTTTGTATCTACATGTATTTGTAAGTATGTATTTTCAACTTTAGTTCAGTACTTGTTGTCAGCTGATTTCAATAAATCTCTTGTGATAATATCATTCAAAGTTAAATTACTCATTTTCATCATGATTAACTATCACATACTGTCTTCGATATAATAAGCGCCTTTGACACTACTCTGAAAGAAGTCATACTCAATAAACTCGAGGAGATTAACCTAACTGGAAATATCTATGGCTTCATGAGGAACTTTCTCACTGACAGGACAATCCAAGTACGAGTAAATGGAAAGATATCCACTTCTTACCTCACCGAAAACGGAGTACCCCAAGGCTCTATTATCAGCCCAACATTATTCATCTTGGCCATAAACGATATTTGTTCCCTTATAGGGGCACCTATCAAATACAAACTTTATGCAGATGACCTGGTTATATTTTGTCAAGGGAAAAATACATCTAGTACTTGTACTCTTCTTCAAAATGCTATGAATAGTCTTGTACAATGGTCGACACGGACTGGTTTCAACTTCTCTTCGTCAAAGTCCAAAGTCATAAAGTTTAGTCGAAGACACAGTAGTATCGAGATACCACACCTGATCCTCAATGGAGTGCCGATAGATGTAGTAGATCATTTCAAATTTCTAGGAGTTACTTTCGACTCCAAACTAACTTGGAAACTTCACATTCAGGAGATCAAAAAGAATTGTTTGAAAAGACTGAATATCTCAAAAACTCTATCACATCATCATTGGGGTTCAGAAGAGAAGATACTACTAAGAATATATAAAACCATAATTCTTCCAAAAATTGATTATGGAAGCATAGTTTACATGTCAGCGCCAAACTCAAATTTGAAATCCTTAAACGTAGTCCACAATATTGCTCTCCGCATATGCCTGCGAGTCACACGAGCCTTCACTTCAACTTCGAAGACAACGAAATTTGACATTGTATGCAGCCAGAATTTCAGCAAATCCACAAATCCAATTTTTAAATTGATGAATAACCATGCAGAAACTCCCAATAGACAAAGAAGCCCCCCAACAATTCCTCAAATTTTGAGAACACTTCAGTTAAAGATAGATCTTACCAACACTATACCAAACTCTACTTCAACAACACCACCTTGGATCAAAATCAGTCCATCTGTAAACAAAACCCTAAGCAACTATAACAAAATCGAAACCCCTAGTGTTTTCTACAAACAGGCATTCTTAGAAATTCTGAATCAACATCAGTTTGACCAAATTTTTTACTCTGATGCATCTAAGGGAGAAGAAAGTATTGGTTGCTCCGTAACTACTGCAGAAACGACACTAGAAAAATATCGACTTCCTATCGAATGTAGTGTGTACACAGGTAAACTATTTGCTATTTTGAAAGCACTTAAAATAGTTAATACTAATCAAAGAAATGTTGCAATTTGCACGGATTCACTGTCGTCCACACATGCCATAAAAGATATTTATTCTAAACACTGGATTGTTCAGATCATTCAAGAGACATGTCATCTTCCCTCATCTAACGGAATATCCATAACCATCATCTGGATCCCGTCCCATCTTGGAATCCCTGGGAATGAAAGGGCCGATCGAGCAGCTAAAGAAGCGTCCATGTCAGATGAACCCATAATAGATATCCAACTATCCTACGATCTGAAATCAACCATGAAGTACCAAATCCTTAGTGAGTGGCAGAGCCAGTGGAACAGGTCAAACACAAAACTTCATCCAGTGCAGCCTGTCCTCAAACCCTGTAAACTACCCCCGATGTGCAGAAAGAATAAAATCATATTAAGGAGACTAAGAATAGGCCACACGCGCCTTACTCACGGCTGCCTGATGGAGTCAGTCGACTATCAGTAGAACATATTTTGATAGACTGCAACAAATACAGATGCCAGATCACAACACAACCTCAGTAGAAACCTAAAAGAATTGCTCAACTCCGAATATCAGATTTCTAATTTGTTCGAATTTCTGAAAAACACGAACTTGTATAACCTCATTTGACATGATAATCTCTGTTTTATTTTTACAATACTTTTCTATTGTTTCTGTATAATTAATGTTTACATGAATGTATAATTTCATCGTGTCAATGACCATAGCCGTCGAGACACGTAAATTTCCTAAATAAATAAAAAAAACTATCACATACTAACGGCGGAATAAACTATCTTTTCCCCTACGGTTTTAAACCTTACATCGAACATGAATTTCATAGTACTTGATGCTGTCATAGATTCAATAAGCTTCAAGTAATATATGTCATATATTAGTTTATATATAGAATAGATTCATCCCACTATAAATATTTACTAGACTATATACAATGGTAATAACTTCATGAATAACTGGCTCGAAAATAATTATACCCCGAATTCCCTTTATAGCTGCGGTTTGAAGCACTACGAGTTCAACCACAGCCGAAAACGGGGTGGATATTATACAAATTCAGTGCATTCATTACAGCCGCGTAGAGCGCTAATTGTAATCCATCGGTTCGGGTAAAATCTTGGACGTTTAATCTAGACAGAGGTTGTGAAACCACAACATTTGACTGCTATGAATTTTCCACCAGGAAGCAAGGCCTTCAGAGTCCTTTTCAACTAGTGAAGCTTGTCGACGAGGAGAATTTCATTCCTTCAAGTTGATGGCTGGATTTTACTTCAAATTTTATGGATGGTTTCAATTTTATACAGGGTATGGCAACGGAAATTAGGGGATTCAAAAATATTTATTACTATATATCTCTCGAAAGAGAAAGCCGATCTCTTTGCTCTCTTGTTCTCAAAGTTTTCTGTGCTAGCAGCTGAACTGCAAGAAGGCAGTTGGTCTAGACGAACTATCAGCAATCGTCCTGAGAAAGTTTGCTCCCGAACTGGCACCCATTCTTAACCGTCAGTTTCAGATTTATTATGAAAGCCAACTTTTTCGAGCAACTGGAAAATAGCGAGAATTCAACCGATCCCAAAGAAAGGAAAGAAGTCCTCACCCCAAAATTACCGCCTGTTGCACTTCTTCCCATTTTGTCCAAAGTGATGAAGAGAGTCATAAACGATGAATTCATCAAATATCTTGAGTTGCAGGGAATTATTAACGACCGTCAGTATAGTTTTCGCAGGCAAAGATCAACAGGAGATCTGCTCGCCTAAGTCACTCATGTTTGTATATCAACGATAGAAAAGCATCTTCTTCTTTAAGTGTCCTGATCGGTCCCCCGAACGTTGGAGATTACTGTGGAGAATGCATCTCTATCTTCTGCCATTTTAAAAAGTTCACCTGCATTTCGAATGCTGATCCACGCTCTTATGTTACTAAGCCATGGCATCTGTTTTCGACCTACACCACGTTTTCCTTCTATTTTCCCCTTCATGATCAACTGAAGCAAGCGGTATTTGTCTCCTCGTATTGTATGACCCAGATAAGATATTTTGCGGCATTTTATCGTTGTGAATAGTGGTTCTTGCACGACCAAGAAAAGAGCATTCTCATGATCTGAAAGCAATTACTGGCTTTCTTAATGGGACACTTCATTTCAGTATCGGGATCTAATTGCTCTGTCAGAATACTTCCCAAATACTTATATTTCTCAGCTCTTTCATGAGCGGCTAAATATCATGAATTTTGTTTTAGTGGTATTTATGTTAAGACCGTAATTGTTCCCATTGTATTGATTTTATTTATTAATTCTCGAAGATCCTCAATTTTGCCACATAAGATAACTGTGTCGTCTGCGTATCTTATAGTATTGAGTAGAACGCCATTTACCTTCACTTCATGGTCCACATCCTCCAAATCCTCCTCAAATATTCGATCTGAGTAGGGGTAGAAGAGCATGGGGAGTCTAGAGCAATAGCCCTCGACATCTCTAAAGCGTTCGATAGGGTTTGGCATGCATCCTTGTAGAATAAACTTGCTGCATATGGGCTTCCCAAAAAATTGCGGGGTTGGAAAAGTCGCTTTCTTTCAAATAGATCCAATACAAGTTGTGGTCGACTGTATAACATCTGATTGTTTCCTCTTGGATCCCAAGGATCCATTCTTTCGTCAACCTCAATTCTGTTGCAGATGAAAGATCTTCTGTCATCTACAGAGAACAAGATTTTCGATTTTGCAGACGATTGTGTCCTGCTTCGTCTTTCAGTAGTCTGTGGTCGATTACAGCTACGGAACCTCAGCGTCAAAGATGTCAACAAATCAATAACTTAAACTCTGACCTACAGAGGATATCGAAGTGGGGTCAGATGAATCTGGTCAGCTTCAACGCGAGTA
This sequence comes from Cryptolaemus montrouzieri, assembly GCA_013387265.2. Taxonomy (NCBI): domain Eukaryota; kingdom Metazoa; phylum Arthropoda; class Insecta; order Coleoptera; family Coccinellidae; genus Cryptolaemus; species Cryptolaemus montrouzieri. Next base: position 12,611,476 of record JABFTP020000042.1, read on the forward strand.
AGACGCACGCATTTACATTTTCTAGAAAGGTCCTCGACGGAGAACCTCCTCTAACGATGCAAGGCCAAATTATTGCATTCAAAGATTCGATGCACCTTTTCGGAATAACGGTCAATCCGGGTGTTGTTGGCATGAACATGTATCAGCAATAGCTAAGTCTGCATCAACTTTACTCAGTTTTCTATTCAGAGCCAAGCGATACTTCACATCATCTCAGCTGTTGCTTCTATATAAGGCGCAGATTCGACCAGTTTTGGAATATTGTTCCTAAGTATGAGGATCTGCGCTCAAACATTCGTTGAGGGTGTTGGATAGTGCACAAAAACGGGCCTTGTGCCTCATCGACCACCGGAAGATCACCCGCGTCTCCAACCGGTGGCTCTCAGAAGACAAGTTGCTGACCTTTCTCTGTTTTACAGATATTTCCACGGAAGATGCTCCAAGGAGCTGAAAGGCCTTGTTCCGGGAAAACTCATGTTTCTCCGCAACACTAGGCTGGCAAGGAGTTCTCATCAAATGGCGATGCATTCAACAACCCTTCGAACCTCTCTCTATAAGAATTCCTTCGTTTACAGGGCCGGTGAGCTATGGAACTCGCTTCCGTCCAACATCTTCCCAACATCATAATTTGCCCCTCTTCAAGACGCGAGTAAACAGACACCTCAATTCTTCCCATGCGCGAACTCATGTGGTGTAACAGGTTCGCCTATTCATGGAAAGCGCGCATAAAAAAAAGGAGTGACTTTTCTGGAGAACGTTGTTGATTCGTCATGTTTGCGTTCGAATTGACCAATTTCAACATTCCCCACTCTGATATCTTGTCAAATTCAGAATTCACTGACATGCTCTGTTGGTATCTTTGTCGGTGTTTCCTCAGCAGTTATAAGACGCTGACTAGAAAATGAGGACTCCAGAGTACAGTTGTTTGAAAACCCAAATATTCTGTTTTCGGTAGGGTGCAGCAGATCATCGATCTGCAACAGAAAAATAGTTGGTGAAAGTATGGAGCCCTGGGGTACTCCGGCATTATCAGCTAACACTTTTTCTTCTTCTTGATTTTCTTCATCTACTTCATTCTGAGTCAATAGCGACGTATCACATGTCTCCTTGTTGATATCGAACGAATCCTTTATCGTTGGTGATTTAACATTAGAACACGACCGGTCTTGACAATGTGTACAAGATAGAGAACAAAACAGTCCAATTTTTTGCAACCATATTCAGCCCTGCACCCCTTTGTACAATTGTGTAGAAGTTTTTCTGACGCAGGTGGGAGTAAAGTCTGAATTGGTTCTAATGTGTTGTCGACCAACTTCTAACCCCAGTCTTTTAGGTCTAGCTGGTAACCAAGCCACACTTGAACTTGGTAATATACCCTTAAAAGATGTTGATGAGCAGCAATCGAGGTTGGGGGAAGACTTGTTTCTTATGTCGTGTATAGCGAATTTTTTGGGGCTCCGTACATAGAAAGAAGAAAGCAAATTCCGTTGGTGATGATTTCTTCTTCTTCATGAGCCTGTAGCCATCCAGTCCTGGACGTAGGCCTCCTCTTTCCTCTTCCACGCGGAGCAATCCTGGACGAGCTGCATCCACTCTCTCCCTGCGATCCTCCGGATGTCATCTCGCCATCTTGTCTGGGGCCTTCCATGCTACGCTGTGTCGTAAGGGGTCACCAAACCAGCAGCCGTTTGGTCCATCTGTCTTCGCTGCTACGCGCCACGTTTCCACCCATAGTCATTTCAGCCCGGCAGCAGTTGCCACTACGTCCTCAAACTCATGGATGCTTATGCCCAGCATGCAGCGCTCTATTGCCTTTTGTGTCACTTTCAGCTTTTCCGCACCTCTTCTTATCAGTGTAATGGTCTCTAAACCATATGTCATAACGGGTAGGACACACGCGTTATAGGCCTTTCTTTTGAGATTAATGGGCAACTTCCTATCTCTGAGAATGTGTTTTAGGTTGCTTAATGCTGCCCAGGCAAGTCATACTCTTGTGTTTAGATCTGCCGTTTGATTTTCGCTGCCAAGCTGAATTTTGTGACCAAGGTAGACATAGTCTTTTACGTTCTCAGTGGCTGAATTTTCCACCACAATTATATTTGGCGAACGGGTCATGACATTTTACTTAGGTTCATCTTATGGCCGACTTTCTTGGATGCATCATTTAGTTGTTGGAGCATGGTTTCCAGTTCTTTGGGGTCTGTGTGAATCAACACAATATCAGCAGCAAAACGCAAATGGTTTAATTAAGATTCATCTATGTTAATTCCTCTTTCCTCTATGTTAATTCATCTTTCTCGCAGTTCAGCTCCTTCATAGCGTACTCGAGTGCAAGGGTAAACAGCTTCGGGGATATGGTATCATCCTGCCTCACCCCTCTCATTATAGGTATTTTTTCCGTCTTCCAGTCTTCATTAAGAGTGACTTGCAGGCAACCATTGTTGTACATAATTTCCTATGAAGTTGTTTTACTTCTTTTGAAAACTTCAGCAGATTGAACTAAATTCTGTTTTACAAGCATTTTGGAAAATGCAGTAAATCAACATCAACAACTGCGTAATAATTTTGGGGTAGGCGTTTCTTCCCTTTCTTTAGAATTGGTTGTATTCTCGCAACTTTCCAACACTCCGGAAACAATGAAATTACGAAATCTGAAAGTGACGATCAAGAACAGGTGTTAACTCTGGAACAGATTCTTTTAAGACAGTTGGTGGTATTCCACCGCTTTTTTACAGTTCAGCCATACTTCAGACATACTTGATTGAACATGTGGGAACATGGTCACACTGCGGTTGAAGTATCTAAAATAGAATTTTATGAAACCGTTTTTGCAAAGAGATCCACATCTTCAGGCGATGATGTGATAGAACCGTCATCTCTAATCAAAGGTAGGCAGGATGACTCGTAAAAGTTGATCCTGAATGCCTTCGCCATACATTAGAACTGATGAGTTCCACTGGTCTGCTCAACGAGTCTAGTCCTAATTCTTTCATTGAACTAGATCATCGCTTTACCAATTGTTGAGTTAAATGTACATATTAAGCTTTAGTTTCATCTGTTGGATTTTTCTTCCAGCTCTTATTAGCTGTGTTTTAACTTTGCAACTTTTAGACAATTTCTAGTGAAGCATGACTTTTGTGCAGATGTTTTTTCGTGGAATTTGGAATTTAGAAGGCCAAGCCTGTAAAAATAATTTGATATCAGGATCTGAGAAACACACGTCATTGAAAAAAGACTAGGAAAATGAAGTTACCAGTAACAGAAACGAGTTTGTGGTCGGAGAAATCAGTATTCATCTGGAATTGAAACAAAAAAGAGATCGAGAGTAATGGAAAAATCGGTTATGTTGTCAGGAATTTCTGTTGGCTCATAAACAAGTTCCGGCTGATCCCAAGTGCTTCCGCCTTTATACGTCGTCGATCCTATTTGAATGTTCAGGCCAGTTGACGTTGGGGACGTTGAAGTCTCCCATTTTGATCACCGCAATTGACGAATGATATATTCGGATCGTTTCCACCGTGTCGCCTAGATACTGAAACAATCTAGGGTAGTTGATATCGTTAGGAGATCGATATAGACAATAGAGAAACATGGTTTTCTTATATTAACGTATTTTGAACCATGCCAAGTCGAAAGAGTCATCCTCCTTCGGAATGCGACATCCGATCTGGCAAAAACACAAAGCCCTCCCTTAAACCGAGACCTTGAGTACAACTTAGCCATTAACACAGAAATGAGTGGTGTGTGTTGCTGGTATTATATGAGTTTCCGTTAGGGCTAGGACGTAAGGTTGCACGTCTTGTAAGTGCTGATGTACTACACTTAAATTCATATTTGGTGTGTCCTTGTTCTCTTATGTTGCAAAACTCAATAACGAATTGGTTCTCTTATCGGTTTCTGGGAGACTCTACGCGTCCGCCAGAGGACTGTTTCTAGTCGTTTTACCACCATTAGCTCATTTAGTCAGTCCCCCGTGAGATCCGACTAAGGAACGAGTTTACCTCCCGGTAATTTTGTCCAAAGAGAGCTCATCATGTTTTATCTGAAGACTGGGTCATCTGACAAGAAATGAACAATTCACGGAGGCTATAGCATGATGTGGTATTCTACCGGGCGACGAGAGTGGTACCGTTTTCCACCTCGCAGTTTATAATCTGAAAACATGTAATGAGACATCCTGTATACTTTTTGTCTCCTTCTGCGCATTTCTCGCAACTTTGACGATAAGAGTGGCGCGCTTGTGAACGCCTTCTTTTCAGACATGCGCATAGGAGAGAATGATACATCTGAATCTATTCGACAAATAAACATGTCTCGATGAGAAATGTTCTATATACACAAGGATAGCTTAGTCTGCAACAATCCATTGTAATGGATATTGCTCAAACACGTGTCCAAATATTCTAATCAAATAGCAAAGCAAAATATCATCCCATTTGATACCTTCCGAATGAAAACCGAGAGGACGTGAAAGAAAACAAGATCGACCCGTAGGTTATGAATTGATTGGATTCGCTGAACTCCGATGCCTCAGTCCTGAAACAATATTGACTTTGTATCGCCAATCCGTTTTCTGGCAAGTCGAAGCTGGACTTTGCAGGATTTGAATAATTCAATCTTGACTGATCGATGTTTCCTTCCGGTGGAAATGGAAGTTTTCGTGGTGGCGAAAGTGCACCATCCGGAATTCATGAATTCTGAAGGATCAGTGGAAAAGTCATGTGCTTTGAAAATATATACAGGGTGTTTCCTGAAACATGAGTTATTGAATAGGTACAGCACAGTCTTTCTTACTTCAAATTGGAGCATTTATTTCTCTTCATGTAAAGGATATTTTTCCAAATGTAGTGAAGTATAAAAAGTGACTTTTTTCTAGATTCTATATACTGAAATTATATTGAAAAAAATAAAAAACGCCTAGGCATTAAGTCGTAGATGAGATTGCACAGTTTGAAGGAATTGCCGTTTGAACAACAGGTCCTTCTTATCTGCCTGTGTGTAAGTGACTAAGCTTCACAAGTTCCATTCCAATAAAATTCCGTTTCAGTACTTCAAAATATGAATAAGAGGGTTACCAGCAATGAAATTTTTTCATTAGTTACGATTCAGCAAAAAGGAGGTATTGAGGAAATGAGAACAAATAACTAGCGTGTAAAGTGTTTCAGAAAAGTCTAAATTCCAAAACTATAATTCCAAAGGTGTAACACTCAAAATTTTCTCAGAAAAGCAAGTTGTAGTTGAAAGGCAGCAACCAGAAATTAATCGCTGCCCAGTCGCTCCGAAATCAAAGAATCTATAGCATGCGCAGGAGGGGCACGGAGCAAAAAATCAAAAGAACTACGGTTAGAACACGGAGTGGCGATGCCAGTTTTACACGATTCGAATGGCATTGCTCAAATACGAAATGATTATAGCGTAGCGTGTTGAATCGAAAGTGACATTTTACACGATACACAACAAAGATTTTCATCAATCATTGCATTTGGTGGCGTGATTTCGTAGAAATGAAATATTTGGTTGAAATCATCCTAGTTTGATTCTTGTTACTGGCTGATTTTGGGGATGTATTTTTTCGTCGAGTTTTCACGTGACTATGTTCCATTCCAATGAAATTTCGTTTCAGTACTTCAAAATATGAATAAGATGGTTACCAGCAACGTTGAAAACATTTTGAGCATCAGATTCAACAAGCTGAGTAATTTATGAAAATTTTCCGAAAGGAAAACAAATATGAAACATCGTGTCTTCAAATCTACAATAAGCTTGAGTAGTAAAAGTTATTTTTCACTAGTTACAATTCAGCAAAAACTACAGGAGGTATTGAGGAAACGAGAACAAACAACTGCGAGTAAAATGTTTCAGAAAATTCCAAAACTATAATGCCAAAGGTGTAAAACTCAAAATCTTCGCAAAAAATCAAGTTGTAGTAGAAAGGCAGCAACCAGAAATTAATCGCTGCCCAGTCGCTAGGAAATCAGAGAATCTATGGCATGCGCAGGAGGGGCACGGAGCAAAAAATCAAAAGAACTACGGTAAGTACACGGAGTGGTGATGCCAGTTTTACACGGTTCGAATGGCATTGCTCAAATACGCAATGATTATAGCGTAGCGTGTTGAATCGAAAGTGACATTTTACACGATACAACACAAAGATTTTCATCAATCATTGCATTTGGTGGCGTGATTTCGTAGAAATGAAATATTTGGTTGAAATCATCCTAGTTTGATTCTTGTTACTGGCTGATTTTGGGGATGTATTTTTTCGTCGAGTTTTCACGTGACTATGTTCCATTCCAATGAAATTTCGTTTCAGTACTTCAAAATATGAATAAGATGGTTACCAGCAACGTTGAAAACATTTTGAGCATCAGATTCAACAAGCTGAGTAATTTATGAAAATTTTCCGAAAGGAAAACAAATATGAAACATCGTGTCTTCAAATCTACAATAAGCTTGAGTAGTAAAAAGTTATTTTTTCACTAGTTACAATTCAGCAAAAACTACAGGAGGTATTGAGGAAACGAGAACAAACAACTGCGAGTAAAATGTTTCAGAAAATTCCAAAACTATAATGCCAAAGGTGTAAAACTCAAAATCTTCGCAAAAAATCAAGTTGTAGTAGAAAGGCAGCAACCAGAAATTAATCGCTGCCCAGTCGCTAGGAAATCAGAGAATCTATGGCATGCGCAGGAGGGCACGGAGCAAAAATCAAAAGAACTACGGTAAGTACACGGAGTGGTGATGCCAGTTTTACACGGTTCGAATGGCATTGCTCAAATACGCAATGATTATAGCGTAGCGTGTTGAATCGAAAGTGACATTTTACACGATACACCACAAAGATTTTCATCAATCATTGCATTTGGTGGCGTGATTTCGTAGAAATGAAATATTTGGTTGAAATCATCCTAGTTTGATTCTTGTTACTGGCTGATTTTGGGGATGTATTTTTTCGTCGAGTTTTCACGTGACTATGTTCCATTCCAATGAAATTCCGTTTCAGTACTTCAAAATATGAATAAGATGGTTACCAGCAACGTTGAAAACATTTTGAGCATCAGATTCAACAAGCTGAATAGTTTATGAAAATTTTCCGAAAAGAAAACAGAAATGAAACATCGTGTCTTCAAATCTACAATGAGCTTGAGTAGTAAAAAGTTATTTTTTCACTAGTTGCAATTCAGCAAAAACTACAGGAGGTATTGAGGAAACGAGAACAAATAACTAGCGAGTAAAATGTTTCAGAAAAGTCTAAATTCCAAAACTATAATCCCAAAGCTGTAAAACTCGAAATCTTCGCAGAAAAGCAAGTTGTACTTGAAAGGTAGCAACCAGAAATTAGTCGCTGCCCTGTCGCTCCGAAATCAAAGAATCTATAGCATGCACAGGAGGGGTACGGAGCAAAAAATCAAAAGAACTACGGTTAGTACACGGAGTGGTGATTGGAAATAGAAGATCCTATTGATCTAGATAGTGCAAAAATAATATACAAACCGAAGAATAATCTTGTTGATAGTGAAGTAACATGGTTACAGTACAACTATGAAATACATAATTACATAACTAGAAACAACCAAAAAATACATATAATACCAACATCCACAAATACGGGCAGACGTAGGATAACCTCGTATGCAGCAACCCTTTTCAATAAATGCTCCCTGACATAACAAACAGCGGTAGTTTACCCTAGGTGGTTTTTTGGGATTAATGAATCAAATTAATAATAAAAATAGGTAAAAAAACTTTTTAAGTTAAACGGTTTTATGTTAAACATACATTGCACTGTTTAAGATAAATGTACTAAAACCAAAAATAATAAAATAGATACAGTCGTGTGAATTATAAACATATGCATAGACTAGACTAAAATAAAACCGTGGGGCACGTCAATTGTCTACAATCGTTGATCAAAATGTTTGTTTTGTAATGTTACACTATAATTATTAGGCAGTTGTGCAACCGACAACGAAGGACGTGTGATAAGTAGGGCTAGAATGTGGAAACAAGCTAGCAAGCTCGATTATAAGCGAGTTTTAGGGTTTCATAGTGGTGAGCGAGTAGTACTTTCGTCATATGTTTTGTCGATTAAAGACAAACAACAAGCAGTGAAACGATTCCTCGCCAGCCAGCAGTGTGAATGTCCAACGATAAACTAGTTAAAACATCTCTTTTATTTACATGGAGTGTATAACTATTAGAATTTCCATGAGCAAGAAAATAGTAAATAATTTCCTCACCGTCTGCGGGCCAACTGCCTAACGACGAATTAAACGATTCTTCTATCGCACATTAAGTCGATAATTTGTAGACAATTGACGTGCCCCACGGTTTTATTTTAGTCTAGTCTATGCATATGTTTATAATTCCCACGACTGTATCTATTTTATTATTTTTTGGTTTTTAGTACATTTATCTTAAACAGTGCAATGTATGTTTAACATAAAACCGTTTAACTTAAAAAGTTTTTTTACCTATTTTTATTTTCTAGTTTTTAGTTTTTATTTCGCATTCTTTTAATTCATTTAGTGCTTCATTATTGCAAGGTTTCTTGCCCGTTAGTTTATTTCAATCCAACTCCTCTATACGTAGTCCCTGCAAAGATCTTACTCTACTAAGAGCCACGTAGGCTTGACCTTCTTCAAACAGTTTCGCACCTAAGTATACGACTGCGTGATCCACAGTGCTGCCCTGCATTTTATGTATTGTAGAAGCCCATGATAGTATTAAAGGCAACATTCTTCTTTCAGCTGTCCCATAATAACGACATATCATTTTTATCCACCCTAATGCCATACAGTTCTCGGCGCGTTTTAACCTTTCACCTTAACTTGGGTGGTGTACCGCTAACGACGTATCATTTTTAGCCACCCTAACGCCACACAGTCCTCAACACGATACAAAATCTTGACTTGGGTGGTGAATTCAGGCTGGATACATTGTATTCTACTGGTTGAGCACTTTCATTTGATACCCATATTGATAGGATTGATAAAACCTACGTTATCCGCCATTTTGTAGCAGCCGCCATCTTGGATTTCAATTTTTTATAGTATATTGTATTCTGATTGTTGAGCCCTTTCATTTGATACCCATATTGATGGGATTGATAAAAGCTATGTTATCCGCCATTTTGTAGCGGCCGCCATCTTGGATTTTAATTTTTATAGTATATTGTATTCTGCTTGTTGAGCCCTTTCATTTGATACCCATATTGATGGGATTAATAAAACATAAATTATCCGCCATTTTGTAGCGGCGGCCATCTTGTATTTATAATGATAATGAATAAATATAATTGTATTGTCACCAAAATCCAAAGTGTATACAAAATTTCAGATTAATCGGTTGAAAGGTAGAGGGTGAAATTTGAATTACTAAATTTGACCCAAGAATAAATAAAACAAACGGGGTGAGCTAAATAAAACCGTTTAAAAAACGAGAGCTTCGCAATGCTCTATTACACGTTGAACCCATATATTTCCATTGAGAATAAAATATCGATGATATTTTACACAGATGCCTTTAAAAAGAATATAATACAAAATTGATCATTCTCTTCGCACATCATTTAATCAGTAAATATAGCAAACTAGCAATTTCATTCGACCTTTAATCTATTCAAGAAATTCAACAAGTTCCAAGCTGGAATTTTCCAATCACAGTCGTTTACATATTGATCCAATTTAGCCTCAAAGTGAACACTTTACAAATGGAGTAAATTAAACTTTATACCATTTGGATTCGAGTGATACATGCATAGATAAAATAGACTTCAACAATAATGAATGGTTGTCCCCTTTCACACCCCAATAAATCCTCCACATTCTACCTTTTGGCAATACGTTTTAGGGATATCTTTAAATCCTACAAACTATCACAGATAGGTTATTTTCCTCATAACTCTACATAATCTAGGGTTTCACATGGAAAATATATTCTTTCCGACCAATTTTTCATTCATCCTTTTGTAGTCTGTGGAAATGAACACTTTGCATCAGTAGTTTGAGGCAAATACACACCACAAAAATTGTCGTATCGCATGGTATTCTGAATTCCACAATCGATTAAGCAGCTCGATCGCAGTTTCTTTTTCAACATATGTTTTCTGTGTTTCTTGTTGATTTTCGAATCTTGAATTTATTGTAAAGGCTGCTGAACGTCCTGGACGCTATTTGAGTGATCATGAAGTGGTAAGAAATGTAACACTTCTAGAGGAGGGGCGAAGCCAACGTCATCACAAAATTTTAAGCCTGGAGCAGGGGAGAGTCCTTTTCGACACTGTATTTTTTTATCGAATTTTAAATCATTCTTTTAGTTTTCCGCTTGTTAATTATCTCACTTTCAATGTTCCCGTGTATCCTAGTCGACGAAATGCACTCTTCTATGTTCCGAAGGCCCGTACTAGTTCATTTTTTCATTCTGTTTTCTTGCGAATCATGCGTCTGTACAATTGGCATATTGCCAGTATAGATATTTTTCATGAACCTCTTTTTTCTTTCAAAAAAAATGTTATTGCATATCTCATTAGATATGAATCATGCTCATTGTAGTAGTTTTTAGTTTTCATGATGTTTTACTTGATTCTATAGTCTTGGGTGAATCTTTTTTTTTCTGAATTTTTATGAGAGTTATAATTTTGATTTAGTATGACAGTTTCACTTTTGTTTATTTTTCTGTTATCATTTTCTGTGAACCCCGGTAACTCCTGTTGGGGTTCCTATGTTTCGTAACAATAAATAAAAACCACCCTTTGATTAATTTCCTCACTTTTAGTGTTCCTCAATTTCATAATCGTCATAACACCTTATTTTACGTACCTAAAACCCGAACTGCTCTATAATACAACTCTCTCGTTTCAAGAATAATGCGTTTCTGCAATTACCACTTGAAGAATTTCGATTTGTTTGATATAAGCTTGGTTTATTTCAAGAAAAAATTGATTTTTTATTTAGCAAACCATTATAATTCATGAAATGAAGCTACAATCGACAACTTTGTTGGTATATAAATTGGATTTTTTCTTGTATCATTTGAATTGACAATGTTTTCTTCTGTTTATCATTAGTTAGTCAATATTGATCGAATATCTGTCGAACTTTATTTATAATTATCTTAAATTGTTTTCGTAGAGAACCCTGTAGTTGGAATTTTTCTGTTGGGGTTCCTGATTCAGTAAATAAATAAATAAATAAATATCAAAGTTACCTGGGACGTTTCCCCTCATGAAGCATTAAATGCGGATTTGCTTCTTATACTGAACGACTTTATATTCTCATATACCTCATATACTAAACACCTTTTTAGAATCAAACATCAAACACTGTCTTCTTCAAATTATTGCTATTAGCCGAAGTCCTAAAAAATTATCAACAGAAAACCAAAAATGTGTTCCTGTGCTTAAAGAAATTCTATGAGAAATAACGTTTTTCTTCATAGGGTATCTAATGTTCCTATTAATCAAGAAAATTGTGAAATTCAAAAAAACGGTTCTTGGATAGAAAAACTTCAGTTCTTAGAGAGAATTGTCAAATAGAGTTGTAGGAACGGTAAAAGAATTTCTTGAAGATTATTGTCGTGAAACTTCCTGCTTGTTGTTATTTTAGTCTCTGGCAGACCAAAAATCACGAAACCCGTCAATTGTCTTGATGATTGCAGCAACCGTCCGACCGGCGCGGTTACGCGACCATCAGTTGATAGTCTCTGAATATTTGTGTATAGCTCGACAACCGCATAGTTGGCGTTATTAATCTAAAAGATTACGTCCGTGAATTTTCTCGAGCACTCTCAATTTATTTGATAAAAAGGCGTCAATATTGATCGAATATCTGTCGAACTTAGTTATAATTATCTTAAATTGTTTTCGTAGAGAACCCCTGTAGTTGGAATTTTTCTGTTGGGGTTCCTGATTCAGTAAATAAATAAATAAATAAATATCAAAGTTACCTGGGACGTTTCCCCTCATGAAGCATTAAATGCGGATTTGCTTCTTATACTGAACGACTTTATATTCTCATATACCTCATATACTAAACACCTTTTTAGAATCGAACATCAAACACTGTCTTCATTAAATTATTGCTGATCTATTAGCCGAAGTCCTAAAAAATTATCAACAGAAAACCAAAATTGTGTTCCTGTGCTTAAAGAAATTCTATGAGAAATAGCGTTTTTCTTCAAAGGGTATCTATTGTTCCTATTAATCAAGAAAATTGTGAAATTCAAAAAACGATTGTTCTTGAATAAAAAAACTTCAGTTCTTAGAGAGAATTGTCAAATTGAGTTGTAGGTACGGTAAAAGAATTTCTTGAAGATTATTGTCGTGAAACTTCCTGCTTGTTGTTATTTTAGTCTCTGGCAGACCAAAAATCACGAAACCCGTCAATTGTCTTGATGATTGCAGTAACCGTCCGACCGGCGCGGTTACGCGACCATCAGTTGATAGTCTCTGAATATTTGTGTATAGCTGGACAACCGCATAATTGGCGTTATTCATCTAAAAGATTACGTCCGTAAATTTTCTCGACCACTCTCAATTTATTTGATAAAAAGGCGTCAATATTGATCGAATATCTGTCGAACTTAGTTATAATTATCTTAAATTGTTTTTGTAGAGAACATCTGTAATTGGCATTTTTCTGTTGGGGTTCCTGATTCAGTAAGTAAATAAATAAATAAATAAATATCAAAATTACCTGGGACGTTTCCCTCATGAAGCATTAAATGCGGATTTGCTTCTTATACTGAACGACTGTATATTCTCATATACCTCATATACTAAACAACTTTTTAGAATCAAACATCAAACACTGTCTTCATTAAATTATTGCTGATCTATTAGCCGAAGTCCTAAAAATTATCAACAGAAAACCAAAAATGTGTTCCTATGCTTAAAAAAATTCTATGAGAAATAGCGTTTTTCTTCATAGGGTATCTAATGTTCCTATTAATCAAGAAAATTGTGAAATTCAAAAAACGGTTGTCCTTGAATAAAAAAACTTCAGTTCTTAGAGAGAATTGTCAAATTGAGTTGTAGTTACGGTAAAATAATTTCTTGAAGATTATCGTCGTGAAACTTCCTGCTTGTTGTTATTTTAGTCTTTGGCAGACCAAAAATCACGAAACCCGTCAATTGTCTTGATGATTGTAGCAACCGCCCGACCGGCGCGGTTACGCGACCATCATTTGATAGTCTCTGAATATTTGTGTATAGCTCGACAACCGCATAGTTGGCGTTATTCATCTTAAAGATTACGTCCGTAAATTTTCTCGAGCACTCTCAATTTATTTGATAAAAAGGCGTCAATATTGATCGAATATCTGTCGAACTTAGTTATAATTATCTCAAATTGTTTTCGTAGGGAACCCCTGTAATTGGAAATTTTCTGTTGGGGTTCCTGATTCAGTAGATAAATAAATAAATATCAAAGTTACCTGGGACGTTTCCACTCATGAAGCATTAAATGCGGATTTGCTTCTTATACTGAACGACTTTATATTCTCATATACCTCATATACTAAACAACTTTTTAGAATCGAACATCAAACACTGTCTTCATTAAATTATTGCTGATCTATTAGCCGAAGTCCTAAAAAATTATCAACAGAAAACCAAAATGTGTTCCTGTGCTTAAAGAAATTCTATGAGAAATAGCGTTTTTCTCCATAGGGTATCTAATGTTCCTATTAATCAAGAGAATTGTGAAATTCAAAAAACGGTTGTTGGATAAAAAACTTCAGTTCTTAGAGAGAATTGTCAAATTGAGTTGTAGTTACGGTAAAATAATTTCTTGAAGATTATCGTCGTGAAACTTCCTGCTTGTTGTTATTTTAGTCTCTGGCAGACCAAAAATCACGAAACCCGTGAATTGTCTTGATGATTGCAGCAACCGTCCGACCGGCGCGGTTACGCGACCATCAGTTGATAGTCTCTGAATATTTGTGTATAGCTCAACAACCGCATAGTTGGCGTTATTAATCTAAAAGATAACGTCCGTAAATTTTCTCGAGCACTCTCAATTTATTTGATAAAAAGGCTTTCTTGAAAATCGTTCTTCACGGAGATATAAAGGTATATCTAATACTTTTTGAACAAATTTTGTATAAACAAGGTAAGTCAGATTAAATTGAAATGGGATAAATATTAATTCACATTTTCTTCAATATCTTTTGACTGCCTCGAGATAATTTAATGAGATTTCTTATATGAGGGTTTTCTCGAGATTAGATTTGTCGACGATTTCGATATATATTATGAACTGAACAAATGTTTTCTCCCATCTTTACTGGGTAATGAAATACTCCAACCACATCGTAACACCCCTGTTTAAGGTTGAGGGTCTGAAAGATCAGCTTGCATAAAGTTCGTTCAGTTTTATAAAATATGCAAACTGATAACCGATATTTTATTAATGGATGACGAGTTTTCAAGTGGGGGAACATTTATTGTCGGTATACTGATAATTCAATTGACGAAAGAACACATTTTAGTATGAGTTTAAGGTTATCCTTTGGTGTGGTATAATTTTTAATCTGTTCATTGAATTTTTTGAGTTCCACTGATTCTTTATACCCAAACCTTTAAGAAACCATTAGGAGAACAAATTTGGTCTAGGCATGATGGATCGTACCACAATTTTCCTTGCATGATTACTTACATGATCTCTTTTTTTATGGGTAGATTGGCCTTGGTAGTCAATTTGTTTAGCCATCGAAGAGTCCAGACTTAAAGCCTATGAACTTCTCAGTATACATAAATTCGAGATATTTATTTCATAGGGAAGAAGAGTCGTGGCAGATAATACATGAATGCATTTAAAATTAATAGCAATATTTTATTCAACATTACAGATAAACTATTTTAAAATGGATTGAGATAGGTGGTGACCAATTTTAATATTCGATTTGAAGTTGGCCAATTTTACTAATACTTATAATATTGGTGTAGTTTATTGTTGCTTTAAAACATTCTTAACTGAATTTGATAAAGAATCAATTCCAAGTAAGAACGCGGTATATTCTCGAAAGAAGTAATAATTTTAAAAATACCGAAAATTGAAACTGTCAGTTAGATCAATGGTATTGTAAGTGGATTTATTTTATGGAAATTCATATCAATATAAATGAAAAACTTTCGTCTGATTTCCACAATGTTCATTTTTAATACACACCACCGGTTTCGACAGTTACGTCATTTTCAAGTGTCAAGAGCTAACGATATAAGTTAGACATGTGTATTTAATTTCAGGTTAGATCTTCATTCTGTGATTTGATTGAAATAGATTTTATTGTTACAGTGTGATTTTATTCACTCAGTTTTGAGTTGCTTTTTTAATGACTTTGTGTTCGTTGAGAACTGAATGAATTATAGTGTTTTTGAATCGTTGAATGTTAAGGTCAGGTTAAACTCTAATTAATTCCTTATTTCGTCTCTCATTGTTTTTATAACGGGAGAAGTTAACTCCTTTAGCCAGCCGGTTGATTTGATCTCTATCGAACTGATTTGTAGAAAGGCTAATAAATCTAATAGAAATGGATATTTAATTTTCTCTGCTTGATATCGGGGGTTGGGCGTTGGGAAATCTTTTATGTTTTCTATTCATAAGTAATCTGAACGCTTTCCCTTCTTTCTGTTTCTAGTGGTGTACTTCAAGGTCCAGTACTTGATCTCTTTCATTTCTATTGCATATGGCAGATGTTAATTCGCTTATTTCTCCAGTTGTGGTATTAATGAATTTTCTTACAGGCGGAAATAATTGTTGATGATATTAGAGATGGGGCCGTTAACAGTTAGTATTTAATTTCATTTGTCAGATAGATATCGTCACATAAAAAAGGTTTGAGTATTCAACAAAGTTTTGCAGGTCTACAATTGCGCCTTCTGAATGATACACCAAAATAGTAGATGAATTAGAATTTCTCATCTCAAAAAACCTCTATAAACAAAATGACGTGAAATTAGCTTGATTCAATTGGAAGATATTGAAGAAAATGCGATTCAATTCTTCAGCTACGATATCATCTATTTCCGGTATCACTAATTTCTGTCATGGTATGAATTTGGCTAAATTGCATTATTTTCATGATTAGAATCCGCCATTCCAAGTGTATAATTTTTTCGCCATCTGGTGAGTACAACCGCAATCTATTCAAGAAACGTTATTCCAAAGAACTTCGTTTACACAGTTTATTTTACTTATTTCAAATTTCCGTCGCTTTCAAGACTAAGTAAAGCATTACGAATTTGGTTAAATTGCATTATTTTAATGTCAAGAATCCGCCTTTACAGGTATTACTTTATGACTCAACCGGTATATCGTATGAAAGGCACATCACACTTTTCGCCATCTGGTGAGTTCAAGCGCAAGCCACTTCGAATAACACCATCTCAAAGAACAACGCTTACACAGTTTATTTTACTTAATTTCAAATTTCCGGCGCTTTTAATGAAAACCCTTTCATAATAAGTAAAGCTTTCCAATTTCTGAGGGTTTAACTCTTTTACTTGGACATCGATATAATAACCGAAACACGCCCATTCCACCCCTGTCGTCAATTAAACTTTGGCTAGCCCAAATTCCACCCGAATTCAATTTTAGAATATCTCAATAACTCGAGCTTCGTGACGCTGTTCTGGTTATTTTATGATTTCTGCTAATTTCTCCTGATTTAGCCGCGCGGTTTGCCGTAACGGGTAAATCCGGCAGGGATCTGGTCCCGGAATGGTTGGATCGGAAAAGATATGCTTGTTTGACGTTTATATTGTTGTTGTCCGGCGTAATGGGCTCGTAACCTAATTGTTGGAGGATTACGTTGCTTTTCCAGTTAATTGCCAAGCCATCGGGATGATTCCCTCGTGACCTTAACTCCAATGAAAGATGAAATCAAGGGTGAGGTTAACGAAATTGTAGCTCTATTAGGAATGATTGGATCCTATGAGGATACTTTCTAAATTTAATCTCGATTAAATGTTCGATAGAGTTTCTTGGACCTTGTTTTTCTGAAAACTTTGATCTTTGTGTTAGTTTTATACACATTACGAGGTTTGTAAACAATTATTGAGACTGGCAACGTCACTCCCGATCCGACAACGCATGAGACGAGAGGCTTTGAGCAGCGTCAGGTGCATTGATGGTATGCTACCATTATAAGTTTGAACTCGCTACAGTCATTTGTGCGTGAGTGACATCAACTTTGAGAAACGGTGTGCTATCAAGTTTCGTTCCGAACTTCGAAACATTTCGGCATGCTAATGCCGAATATATATATATATATATATATATATATATATATATATATATATATATATATATATATATAATCGATTCAATGATTGAAATCAACCAATAACTATCTCAGCTAAAACCATAGAGGTACTGTAAAGATTGTTTCTTGCAGATATTCAATGAGGGTAAAGAATTAAAGTCTATTCGTTCATTGGTGATATATCTTAGTAGTTGTGTTTACTAATGTCTAATTTCCTAAAATATTCTTCCAATAACTATTATTTGTGTGTAACATTTTGAATTTAGGGTCGAAAGAAGATTAGATTCTAATAGATGATTTAGATCCTATACCTGATGTTAAAAATTTCGTTCGTGTTCAGTTATTCTAATATTAAAAATAATCAATACTGCCAGACATATCCCGCTGGCGGTTATTTTTGCCAGACGCTTTAGGGTTTTCAAGATAAAAATGTTATCATACTTATATCTCCAGTCGCAATTTTTATATATGATGCCTAAAGAACTATTTTAAAACTTTTTGCAAGCAGCCAGACTAGTCGTAGGGCTGGACTTACCTATTTATAATATAAATAAATAATTTGACTCACGCGCAGTCATCCTATGCTTAGTAAGGCATCGATTCTTTCATGTGTAAAGAGACATTAATAAAACAACTGGAACAACGTGGCGTGTTTTCTTAACGTGTACATCGTCATTTATTATTTTATGTATAATATTTCATTTAAGTACTACCCCACTTCGAATTCAATAACTGAGCATTTTTTTCATCGTTGAGCCATAACCAGAAGACCAAAGATGATGTCAGTCTTCCGTATTTTCACCTCGATTCACAAAACGCTAAACTTTCAACAAATCCCTCCGAAATGAAATCGTGAACATTTCTCCTTAAACTAACTCATAACTATTCCGCACGTACTCCGATAACAAATTCCGTAACTTTAATATGCGAATGAATGAAGAGAAATGCGAAAGTTTGTTCGCATTTTTGTTTTTTCTCCGGC
Organism: Cryptolaemus montrouzieri; assembly: GCA_013387265.2. NCBI lineage: Eukaryota > Metazoa > Arthropoda > Insecta > Coleoptera > Coccinellidae > Cryptolaemus > Cryptolaemus montrouzieri. The sequence continues at coordinate 12,629,723 of JABFTP020000042.1, forward strand.
ACAATACTTTCCTAATTTTAGAGGAGTTCGATCGCCGAGTTCGAAGGCGCCCTCAGGTAAAATCGATGGATTTTCCAGCTGCGAAGTGGCCTGGTGTAATAAATTTTCTGCAACCCTGCACGTGGACAGTGATAAATGGACTGACGAGTTGATATTTCCAATCCTCCGGAAAATACTTCATCAGGCAGGTTAATTTCATTGGGGATGTTTGCGTTTTCTGGAAGAAAATTAAATGTAAATAACACAATTAAGAAGTTAATGGGGTGTTTCAAGGAAAAAGGAGTAATATTTTCATTTAAAGGTATTTCAGAGTGGTTTTTTTTTTCATTTTCAAAACGTTGAGATCATCCGTTGGTGATTCCATCACAAGAGAACATCTGGACCCATGTAGCTATTTTAAGGGGAAAAAAGACTGATATTGAAGTGTTAATTTTATGCTTTTTGGTTGTAAAAAAAGTTGTCACCAATACCTCGTGAAACTCCACGGGAGGAATTATCGTATCAGACCAGATATCTCATGTTAATACATCAGTAGCCACTCTCACGTTATCTTATCAACATCATTGAACATTCATGTAATTTCAGTCCAAAAGTTTCAATTAAGAATTCTTCAAATCTAATAGAAAAAATTTAACATACTCTACTGCCATGTAATACTAAACTTATGTTCTGGGATGAAGTTAATCTCTACCCTAATGTTCCACCTCATGATTCATTGAAATTGATCAACCAAGCTCTGTAGAATACTGATGTGAATCCTACATAACAATCACAACTTATGAATCTTTTAGAAGTATGTTCAGAACAAAATTATTTTAACTTGATGAAGTTTACATCAGCAACAAAGTATCCTCTCAGTCCTTTACTAGCAGAAATATTTATAGATAACATTGGAAAAATAACTCATAACCATGAAAACATCGTTTTCATTGGTTTAGATATGTAGATGATATAATCTGTTGTTTCACAGGTACACATAGATAATTAGATTGCTTTCGTATCTACATAAATTGAATTCACCCTAATATAAAGCTCACTTCGGAAGTGAAAACTGATAATTCCATCAACTTTTCTGATTTAACTCTAAATGAAAATTGACAGATATTGCTATTCACAATTCTTTCGCATATCCACATCAACATAAAATAGCTGCTCAAAACAGTATGGTAGTGGTCCATAATGGTTATAATTCTTGTATAATTGACAGTATGCTTTCTTTTGAACAATTTCAAAATGCTATCTATGGGGACTTATCAAAAATATAATATATTGACTCATACCGGGTGCTTCAACGAAAACTAAACAGAGGCTATATCTACCAAGATATTCATTTGTGATCACAACGCAAAAACATGTCAATTTTTGTTTCAAGGGGGACATCTTTTGGGGTACAATACTTGCCTGAAATATCAATCCCATAAGCGGGGGTTGCAATCCTTGAACATTTTGAAAAGGGGAGATGGGTCGAGTGATGACTCAAAAGAAAGGTGGTATCTTTGTCTACATCGCCTTGAACGAATTTCCATTTTTAATTGAAAACTGTAAAAGATACAGGGTGAGCAACTGAAAGATAGGGAAGACTGTTTCCCTGAGACTATTCAGATTTCAGTGAGGTAAAATGGTACAGATCCATGCTGATCAATGGCAGTCATCATCAAGAACCATCCTCATCTCGAATTTCAACCCCTGGAGCAGGGGTGACCACCTTTGAAAATTTGGAAGAGGGTAAACGGGTCGAGTGATACCTCGAAAGAAAGGTGGTATTTTTGTCTACATCGCCTTGAACGAATTTCCATTTTTAATTGAAAACTGTAAAAGATATAGGGTGAGCAACTGAAAGACAGGGAAGACTATTTCCTTGAGACTATTCAAGTTTCAGTGAGGTAAAACGGAACAGATCCATGCTGATCAATGGCAGTCATCATCAAGTACCATCCTCATCTCGAATTTCAACCCCTGAAGCAGGGGTGACAACCCTCGAAAATTTGGAAGAGGGTAGATGGGTCGAGTGATAACTCGAAAAAAGGTATTATCTTTGTCTGTATCCCCGTGAACGAATTTTCATTTTTGATTGAAAACTGTAGAAGATACAGAGTGAGCCACTGAAAAATAGAGAAAACTATCTATCGCCCTGAGCTTAAGCGATATTACTCTAAAATTTCTGTATTCAGGACATAGTTTCTTACCTAACGATGCAGATTTTGGTGACATAGAGTCAGCTTTGAAAAACCAGCAAACACTGTACCTACCTTCGGAGTATATACAAATTATGAGAACTTGTCGAAGAAAAAACCACTTCTAACTGACATGGCATTTGATGATTATTTTAGTGTTCAGAATATCGAAAAGAAGATCGTCAATAGAAAATGATCATTGGATAACAAGATTAGACCCATACGAATCGAAAAAGATGAACCATTTCTCCTTATGGTGCAACAAAATTCATTTGAGTAACCTAAAGATATAATCGATCTTCGAACAGAAGTCTGCCAAGTCTCCCTAAGAAGATGGTACTATATTTTTGGATCTGATTCCTTTATAGGCCAATGGAAAACCTATTGCTGAAGCTAGAATCAAGAACCTTAACGAAATGATGCACCTAATTCCATCAGATTGTCAAATGTTTTACAAAAATTTGATATGATATGATGCCAATAATGAAGAAGATGTTCATGGTTTTAATGTCAATTCACTTGATTTCGATTGTAGATTTTTTGAACAATTTTCCGAATAAAATACTACCTTTTTTGAAATTCATTCCACGGCTATGTCTATTTTGAATACTTTTCAATTTTGCATAAAATAACCATCCCACAAGTTGGTTGCTTATTTTTCAATAATATTGAATTATACATAAATTATTACACTTTAAAAAAAACATCTGCTTCGCATGAATATTTTGCTAAATATCACTATCTGAAATTCAACAAAAACTTCAACTTCAATTATCTCTGTTTCATGTCTTTGTGGCTTGGTAGCTTTCTGCATAACTACGTTCAATTGTGATGCCGAATAGTTTCATATTCGTTTCTGAAAATATAATTTTGATGAAATTTTTATGTGTTTGAGTGTGTTTCTGGACGGTGAACATTGGACCTGATGTTTTTCTGCTATTGATTCTGTTTTGTTCTCTTCACCGCTCAGTGTAAATCTATCGGATTAGATTATGATTAGAAAAACATTAACAAAGGTTTAAAATGATCTGCGTTACGAGGACTAAAAACTAAAACTAAATTGATTGCTTCATTCAGCTGTCTTTCTGTATCAATTTCATTCGTATTACTGGTTCAAATAATACAAAAAGACTCCCTCTTCGAACAGGAAAAAAGACAGGAGACTGATCTTCCTAATGAAAATATTAATTTTCCCGGATCGCGAATCGAAGTAGCTGAAACGGAAACATTCCTTTCTGTTCAATGGAAGGAAATGTAAAGGAAAAGTGGAGAGAAAATCGCAAATACGAGAAAAATGACACATCTGGAGTGATTTCCATTACGGCTATTTTCACAGAGTAAACAAAAACAAGCTGAAAGATTTATGGAATCGCCGAATTCGGAGGTGGATACGGTGCAAAAACTTCGTTTTGATAGAATAATATTTGATGTGTATGGCGTTTTGGTAAGCTAAAGAATGATAGAAATGTGACAGACGTTGTTACTTTGAAATTTCACTGTATTCCCAGGTTTTCCTCCAGATTTTCTAGATTTACTTGATAGTTCAGCTGTGTATAAAAGTTCTCACCTCTGTGAAGAATTTTGAGCGGTGATTTCTGAAGCAATTGTAAGACAAATTATTGAGAACAGCTCGGTCCTAATCTTTTTAACTAGTAAAATGGTGAACAACGAATCGTTATTGCACGAGAATCTTGAGTTTTCATTGTATTTAAGTGAATTATTCTGCCTTTTCGAGCGATAAAGTTGATTATTATAGTAGAGGAACTTCTTCAAGAGTGTCTGAATTTATTTTGAACAATGAAGAGTGATACAACAAAAAATATGCATCCAGATGCATCTATACAGTGCTTCAGTGTCATTCTTACAGTGGAAATAATATTTATCTGCATAAGTTTCCAGCAGAAGACAAAATACTATGTAGTGATTGGAGAACCATTCTTAAGATTGGTAAATTTATAACAGAAAATATCTTTGTGTGTAGCTTGCATTTCACCTCTGAGGATTTCACTACCTACAATGAGGAGTAAATTAATTTTTTCTATAGAAGAACTTCTTCTTGCACTATCTCTTTTCCATTTCGAAAATTGGTTTTAAATCTCATAATTTTGTCATAAACGTATAGTCAGTCATCACAAACTTTCAGAAAATTTATAATATTTGAAAAATGTTTTATTAACCTCTGTAACTGTTTTGTGCTTAAACTTACACACAACCAAATTTATATGGAATCACTCGGTATTTCACATTATTGATTGTTTTTAACCATGGATCGTTCACTGCTTGTGAAGAATGAAGTTTTCCATTGTAAAAAACTGGATAGTATGATAAGGAATGTTGAATTATCACCATATGTTCAGGATATTGTACTATGTCGTTACTGAGATTTGAAATTGTGAATTTCAAAATTAAAAAAGCCTAAAATCATAATTGAAAATGCCTTACGTTGGATTGTCCGATGTGCAGAAGGGTCGTATAGATGCTCTCGTTGAAGGAGGGGTGACACAGAGGGAAATAGATGCCACAATGGGGGTATCACAGGGGTTGATTTCAAAAACCTACGCCCGATTCGTGGAGCTACAATCACTGCAAAATAGGCCTAGAAGAAGTCGTAGGAAGATCACCTCTGAAGAAGAAGACCGCGTTTTGTACCATATTGCAAGAGAAGACCCTAGTGCGTCGCACCCCATACTCCAAAGGCAATTCCTGGAAGCAACAGGCATCAGTGTATCAGTCGAAATGATACGTCAAAGACTTTATTCAAGGGGTTTATACAGCAGAAGGTCCTTAAGAGTTCCAGAGCTAACCAGACAACAAAAAATTAACAGACTTAATTGGTATATCGAGCTTTGGCGAAATGTTCTCTTTTCGGATGAGACCAGAATTGGTGTTCGAACAGATGACCGCTGTCGGATTTAAGTGGAAGAGAAGCTAGACTCCGAGCAGCAAGACACTCCGAATTACTTTAGTTTTGGGGTGGCATTATGCTGGAAGGCAAAACAGAGTTGATTACGTTTCCTGCGAGTGTAACGGCTAGAAATTACGTGGACCTAGTGCTGGAGCCTATAGTGAGACTGGCGAGGTGCCCATGGTAAGAATTTCACTTTTATGTTGGAAGAAACACCCGGCCAAAGCTCATATGAGAATAGCTGCCGTTATTAACTGAGCTAACGAAAGAGAACCAGGTAACTTTGGTCTGGGGCCTGGGGATAGCGGGATTGCAGGCAACGGGGAAGAGATAACGGCCACAATAAACATCTGGATAGGGAAGCTACACTTTGAAAAGAGGATTCCTACCTCGGGGCATGAACAAACCAAACTGCTGCTGCTCTTAGTGCTGCTAGTTGGGCATGGGAGGCTGAGGAAACGTCTACACATAATAGACATTTATGGTGAAGAATCTATATGTAGAATATGCAACGAAGAGGAGCCTATCACATTGTGAACAAATGCGAAGCTCTGACATGCTCTACATCCGCACCAGAAAAAGACAGAAACACTGATGAAAAAGAATTAAAATTTCAAGTGCCAACCAATAAACGACGTAAAAAGTGTCAAAGGATCGAAAGGGATTACGATTAACTAATTAAAATGCAATCAAAGCTGAATATTTTAATATAAACCGATGAGCATAATTGAAAGCCATCAGCCGAATGAAAAAATAGCCGGAACAAATTCCTCTTCCCGATGGCATTAGGGTAATTCCAAACTGATTCGTGACAGTGTCAGCGACAGAACCAATTCTGAATTTAAATTAAAACATTTATTCCTTCGACGGGGCTAAAGAGGATGCAAATATGAGTTTCGGGTATTCGACGAAAAAAACGGGTTGATTGAGATTTAAACGAGAAGCCGCCGATCTACGGTTTTTCGTATTCATTTACTCTTCATGAATATCGTCTGTTCATTTTATGTTAATTTGTCGGTGGGGGTGATTCAAGATGATGTACAAGTTTATTCACGCAATATTCAGGATGTACGACTTCATCGTCTTCAACCATTTCAAAGTGTTGCTACATTCATAATTTTGGAATAGTAATCATGCAAATCTCACTACATGTAGCAGAGAGATCCTCAGCGCTCCCCGCAGTGACCATCACAGACGTATCATCAGCGAACAAGGTGATTTTATCTGCATTTATATTGTTTGGTAGATCATTAATGAAAAAGAGAAACAGTAGCGGACCCAGAACGGAGCCTTTAGGAACCCCCAACTCAACTCCAAATCTTGCAGACCAAGCCTCCCGGACCTTAACAGAGAGAGTACGACCATTGATAAAACTGCGGATCCACTCAAGGAACACACCTCTAAAACCAATATTATATACCTTGCTCTCAATAAACTTAAGTATCAGGCAGTCGAAAGCTCTAGACAGGTCGAAAAAAATCCCCGCCACATGGAGACCATCATTCAAGCTTTGTAGATGAATTCAACAAAACCGAAGGCAGCATTCTGCATAATACCTGTTTTTCTGTCAAGAGTACCTCTACTCTCAATGTGAATAGCCATAATTGTCGATATTGTGGTACCTAGATTCCTCATTGGTTCACACAAGCATACACATAAATGACTCATAAATTGAATGTTTGGGCTGGAATTTTGGAAAACTTATTGTAGGACCTTTTCTTCATCGAACAGTTGAGTGGCCATCATTTGAGTCCTTCAGATTACAAGTTCGTATGACGTATGATGTGGTGGAAGTTTGCTTCGAAATGGTCGGATTTCAAAGTATTCAACTGAAGTTAACATCAATAAAGTGAAAGGAATGATAATTGTAAATCGTCATTTAAGTTTGAAAGAGATGTGTAATGGTTTTGTTTCAAGAATGTTTAGAATTGGACAACTATTTCAATTTTACTTGAAATAAGAATTTTAAATAATGAAGTTGCATGACATAAAATTATAGCAAGGCAAGTTGAAATGAAATTATAATTGAAACTACTTATAAAATACCTATGCCTAGCTAGATCAGAGTCCCTTTATCTCAGTGTGTGTGTCTAGAACCTACGTCCTAGATATAGCCTTAGGAATAATACTCATCACTTCGTTCAACTAGCTTTATTACAGAATAATTATCGAAATCACAGTAACTGACTAATAAATTACTAACTATAATCAAGGTAACTAATGCAAAAAAACTTAACTACAAAGTTTAATCAATTACAATAAAGGAGAGACGGGAAAAATTCAAAGTACTTTTCAACAAAATGAAACTCAATGATAGAGCTCAGTCAACGATTAATGAAGATAGAAGAGAAGAAATGAATCATAAAAAGAAAATTTAGCTTTTAGGACTGAGGTTAATTTCCACGATGGTTGGATAGTGTTTTATATCGGTTTTCTGGTATTCCTGTATCTTACAGCTTACAGGTTACTTGATTGGCTGAATATGGTTCACAAGGTGACTGCCCTAGGTGGCAAGACTAGTTCCCTAAAGACGCGGTTACTCCAGTTGTGAAATATCAAGGTTAGGTATGAAGAAGAAAACTCCTGACAGTAAAATATCTTGATGGTGAAAAAATCCTTGGAATAGCAGATATCGATCTAGGTAAATATAACGAAAGAAATTGGAAATCTCTCCACTCTCTAATTGAATTCGTTATCGAGGAAAAATTACCGACTACTTATAGTGCCTCAGACGATTGGAATTTATCCAGAAAATCAAAAGAATAGTTAATTACTTCTTTTGAAAATTATTCACTCCAATCGCTACAACACAGCTTCAATAAAATCACAAACGAATATAATGAATTCCGAACTTATATTTCTATATAAGTATCATATATATCATTTGATACTAGACAGAACCTGGACTCGTCGGAAGAGAGAACATTCGACCATTCTGGAATACCCCAATTTGCACGTTCCCTCGCAAACTGAAGTCTTGTAACTCGATGCTGTCTGGTGAGACGCGGGCCGGTAGAAGCTCGGTCTGATATCGTCTTCTCTGAGCCTGTTCCTAACAGTTTGCAATGAAATATGCACATTTCTGGAAAGTGCAAGATCATTTTGTGGTATTCTAGCCGTACAGTGCCGAACTCTTAGTGCATTTAAACGAAGCTAACGATCATCTACTGGTGTTGTTATCCGATTGCTTCCCTGTCCGGCCCTTCTTCCATATTCCCCTGTTTCGTGGTACCGATTACTTGCTCTTGAAATATTGCTTTGGTTAACATTCAACAAGTTAGCCACTTAACGTTGGCTTCACCCCTCCTCTAGAAGTGTTACAATTCTTACCACTTCATGGTCAAATAGCGTCCAGGACGTTCAGCCACCATTACAATAAATTCAAAGATTCGAAAATCAACAAGAAACTCAGAAAACTGTCTGGGTGTTTACCGTTTTGTCCTACCTATGTAGAATATGATGTTCCAGTCCAGTCTTGCATCTATAGTCACTCACATACTCTATTGACATAATATTATTTCCATTATAGATCAATGAGATCTTGTCTTGATTTCTCTGAAAGGCGAAATTGAGCCGCTGTGTTTTTTGTTTTCTGTCACTGTCTTTTGAGTTGGTGATAATATTAGTGTCATCTACAAATTACACAAGTAGGTCTTTCGTCAGTTCAGTTATGTTATTTGTGTAAAAAATATACAGGAGTGGGCCCAGTATTGTTTCCAGTGGTATCCCTCTCACAGGGTGTAGTCCATGACCATATAGTTTTGCCGCAATTAGCTTTTTCTACAAGGTATTGTGTTTTCTGTGAAAGGTAGCTGTTGAACACTTTCAGCGTTATACCTCGAATGCTATAGTGATCCAATTAATGCAGTAATATCTTTTTGTCATCACTGTCAAATGCTTTACTTAGGTCTAGTGCCATAGCAACAGCTGTTTTCCCCTCGTTCAGAAATTTTAAGATTCAACATAATGCCATATACACACAACCAAATTTATATGAAATATTGGTGTTTCTTCTCCACCTCAGTAGATTGTATTATCTCTTGCCCTGATACAAGCCTGAATCCGTCTAGGCATGCTTTGGATTAGGCTTTCGAGTTCCTCTGGGGTGATATTCTACCATCCTTCTGTGGCGGCTTCGATGAGATATTGTGCGGTTCTTGGATTATCCTGGCTCGATTTAATTTTCTTTTGAGATTATCCCATAATTGTTCCATAGGATTTAGGTCTGGAGAGCAAGCAGGCCAGTCCAAAATAGCGATTCCCTTTGTTTCAAAATAATGTCGCGCGAGGTTGCTGGTATGTGGAGGAGCATTATCTTTCATTAAAGTGAAATTCTAACCGTGGGCACCTCGGCAGAGTCTCACTATAGACTCCAGCACTAGGTCCACGTAATTTTAGCCGTTACACTCCCAGGAAACAAAATTAAATCTGTTTTGCCTCCCAGCATAATGCCACCCCGAAACATCACACTTTTCCCTTGGTGTTTCGGAATTGGTCTTGCTGCTCGGAGACTAGCTTGTCTTCCACGCCCCTTAAAAACCAAATCTGGCGGTTATCTGATCGAACACCAAGTCCGGTCTCATCCGACAAAAGAACATTTCGCCAATTCTCAATATTCCCATTTTGGTGCTCGATACACCAATTAAGTCTGTTAATTTTTTGTTGTCTAGTTAGCTCTGGAACTCTTCAGGGCCTTCTGCTGTATAAACCCCTTGAATGAAGTCTTTGACCTATCGTTTCGACTGATACACTGATGTCTGTTGCTTCCAGAAATTGCCTTTGTAGTATGGGGTGCTAGGGTCTCTTTTTGCAATTTGCACAAAAAGCGGTCTTGTTCTTCAGAAGTGATCTTCCTTCGACTTCTTCTAGGCCTATTTTGAAGAAATTGTAGCTCCACGTTTCCCTGTGTCACCCCTTCTACAACAAGAGCACATCGGGCAATCCAAAGTGAGGCATTTTCAATCAGCATTATAGGCTATCATACTATCCAGTTTTTACAACAGAATTTTCATTCAGTTGTCAAAGATCCATGGTTAAAAACAATCAATAATGTGAAATACCGAGTGGTTTCATGTAAATTTGGTTGTGTGTATATGGTTTTAATAGTGCTTTTTCCCTTTCTAAAACCATTTTGTGTATCAGAAAGTATCATTTTTTGTTCTAAGAAATTAAGTAGTCTAGTGTATATTATTTTCTCTAGTATTTCGATGTAGTTGTTTAATATCGAAATTGGTCTATAGTTGCTGAGATCCTTATCTGCTTTCGTATAGGTTGGAATTATTTTTACGTATTTTAGTTGGTTAGGGAAGGTTCCGCTCAAAAGGCGAAGGTCTATAATGTGATTCAAGGGATGAACAATAAATGAAGCAGTGTATTTTATTAATTTTGTTGGTATTTCATCTGTACCTACAGAGGAGGTACTTTTTAAAGAAATAATTGTATCGGAAATTTCTTCAGGTGTGGTTGGATTAAAAAACAAGATCAATTGGGTTATTGAACTTTCTACAGAATGTTGAATATTATTCTAAGAATAACAGCTTTCATTTAATTAATTCTTGAGATATTTTCACTGAAAACGCCAAAGTTCATATCTCTTGGTGACTTGTTTCAATTGGAAATATTCATTGTCATGACAATAGTATTCTACAACGTGAAGTAATAATTCTTTGATGAACCCTGAAAGATGCAGAAACTTTCTGCTTTCATATTGATTAGATACGAGAGCATCCTCAGGTGTATTGAAGCAAGAATATTGTGAAATAGCTACGTTGCTAATAGTATTATGACAAAAAGTTAGAAATGTACGTCCCCAGAGTTTATATTCTCTAGTATACGTGAAACAACATTTTCCAGAGCAATTACTCCTTTTGTTCGATACTGAATATACAAGTTGGAAAAGCTTTATGTTGAAGTAAAGTAACCACTTCCGGTTATCCCAGAAATGGGCTTAGATTTCATGTTCTGAAATAAGATACCATTTGTACACTCGGCAACAAAAATGTGATGTTTTATCGTATCTTTTTTTATTGATAAGTATGACATTCTTACGATAATTGGCAATTCACACTTTTTCAAGTGTGAAAACACATAAAATGTATATTTTTCATCAATATCCAACGGATACATGCAAGAAACTAAATAATTTCAGTTGCTAATTTGATAAGAGAAATATTATTGTTTGTCGGTATGATTCTGTTAGTAGTATTCCTTCTCAATAGATTCTAGCAAAGAAGAGTGTTGTTTTCTTAAAAACCGATAAAATTTCTTCACCTTCTGAAAATTTTTTGACATCATTGACCCAACCATTATATTCTTTCTTGAAAAACCTTTTTTGGAATATGTTTATTGAATTAATACATTTAAATGACATAAAAGGCGTTGAAAGCGTTATTTGCGTTAGTTTTCGCTTCATACATTTTACTCCGATTCTTTTTTGCATATCCACATAAAAATAATTCATTTAAGTTAAGTCTGACGATCTTACTGGCTGATTGTTAGCAACACTCCTTGCGATACATATATTAGAAAATGCCTGCTGTAAAAATCTTCGCCCATTCACACTGAAGTGACAATTAGCACCATCCAAATGAAACCACTTTGTTGTATCACATTTGGGGACACATTTTACAGAAGTTTCGTTTTCGACTAGCGTTTTCTGTGCCTCATAGGGCATTATCTTTATTGATTTTCTCCAAAAAAAAGACAATGAATAGGTAGTACTACGCATCATTGTTAGACCAATTACAACAAAAGTATCTGTAAAAAAGAGACAGCCAGAACCCTGCCGCTTTTGAGCTAGAGGTTGGAGGTGGTAGCAGACGATTAACAACAGGTGCTAACTCTGGAGATCATTTCTTCAAAACAGTTGATGTTATTCTATCAAGATCCTCTGCTTTCTTACAGTTCAGCTGTTCAAGAACGATCACCATACGCACTCTGAATTTTATTTCAGACATATGCTATAAAACATGTGAGAAGCTTGCTGGCACTGCATTTGATGTACCTGAAACAGAATTTTGCGAAAACATTCTTGCAAACAGACCAGCTTTTGCTTCAGGAGATGATGCGGTAGAACCTTCACCTCTGATCAAAGGTGAGAAGGATGACTTACAAAAGGCATTCAAGGCAGAGGACAGAAGTCCTATATAAGCCTAATAGTAACAAATTTCAGTTTAACAATAATGCAGCCAATGAATAGAAAAAAATGAACCAGTACAAAAGAATACATCAGAAGAGTATGATGTCAATTCTAACTTTGAAGCTATTAACTGAGTCACAATTACAACCTCACCAGGAAGTCCATTCCACGTACCAAACACTCGATTAACCAAAAATTCTCTCTCTGGCGGGTGAAGAATTTTTCCCCTCTTCAATTTCCTACTATGACCCCGAAGTCGAGAATCCTCATTCTTTACAAAAAGTGGCATAGTTGTGCTTGACCATCCGATATGTCAGGATTAAGTCTCCGCGAAGACGCCGTTACGCAAAAGTTAACAGGTTGGCTGTAGTCAGCCTTTCGTCGTAGGAGGGTCTGATGTTTCCGAAGCAGATACGCGTGGCACTTCTCTGAATGCTGTCCAGCATAATTTGATCGCAGACAAGTACTGGACATCAAATCACACCCACATATTCAAGAATGGGACGGACACACGGTTTGTACAGTGCTATGCAGCTAGAGAACGAAAGGCGAGCGAAGAATTTACGAATAAGATGTATCAGAGTGTAAGCACGTTTACATATACTTATTATGTGCCCAGACCATGTGAGATCAGAGTTGATAACCACACCAAGATCGACATGAGAAGACAAATACGGAGCAGAAGGATTGCTAGTTCTGATATGCCAGACAACGCACTTCGCGATATCTAGAGATAGAAGCTAATAACTACACCACTTGTTAATTGCATCGAGATCTTCTTGTAGTTTCATAGAGTCTGTCAGGCGTAAAATGACCTACTCGATTTTATATAAAGAGCAAGATCACTGACGAAAATTATGAAAAGAATAGGGCCAAGAATGGACCCCTGGGGCACACCACTTACGACAAGCCGTTCTGAAGACAGAGCGACACTGAAAAAGTTCTACCCGATAGACAATCGTTAGTCCAACAAAGAAGCTTTCCACGTATTCCTACTAATTTCATTTTATGGATCAATCTTTCAGCTCTCACTCTATCGAAGGTTTTCGCAAAATTGAGGCATATTACATCAGGTATCAGAAGATTGGTGGTAGTGGATCTTCCCTCCACAAATCCATGCTGTTCATGGGGAACAATTGTGTGTTGGGTGAAGAATTCAGTCATTTCTCAACAATTATCGATTCCATCATCTTTGACGGCAAAGACAGTAAACGAATTGGTCTATAATTGAGCGGATTCAGTTTGTCGCCTTTTTTGAAAATGGGTGTGATGGATGATTTTTTCCAGGCTGATGGCACCTTCGATTTCTCGAAAGAAACTGACATTATCAACGAAAGTGGTAGACACAGAACATCAGCGAATCTCTTCAGAAAAAGTTCCACTTGTCTGCTTCAAGAATCTATTCTCAAGTGTTTCGTTGAAGTAGGTTTTAGCTTTATCAATTGTTGAGTTACAAATGTGTCTGCTTCAGTTTCATTTGTTGCATCATTCTCCTAGTTCTTATGAGCTCTATTTTCAACTGTTTCTACTGAATTAAGGATTTCGTTCGGATGTTCTTTTCGTGCAGTGTGACATGTAGAGGTCCATGTTTGCAAGAATAACTTCAGTGACGGACTCTGTGCCGAAATAAATGTCAGGATCTGAAAAACAGACATCATTGCAGGGAAAACTCACGCTGCTCCTCTCAGCTGCCTCGGTTGTTATGCCAGATCTGGAACGACCACAACCTTGTTGTTAGTAGTTGCTTAAGGGTGCTGAGATCTGTGAACAAAAATAATCTGGATCTGAACCAAGGATGAGATCGAGAGTATTTGGAAAGTCGGTTATTATTTCAGGAACTCTTTTCGGCTCATTGACAAGTTGCTTTAAGTTACAGCTGATTGCAAAGGCTTTCGCTTGCCTTCTTGCTTTGTCGGTCATTTTTGAGTGTTAGATCAAGTTAATGTCGTGGATGTTGAAATCTCTGGTTATGACCACCTGAGCTGACAGATGCTGTATTTGGATCGAGTCTATCTTGTCGCCTAGATACTGAAATCATCTATGGCAGTTGTTATCTTGAAAAGATCGACAGAGACAACATAGAAACATGGTTTCGTTTCATGAACAACTTCCAATCTGGCAAAAACACAAAGCTTCATCCTTCATATTCTCCTGATCCAGCTCCCAGTGATTTCTTTTTGTTTCCAAACATGAAAATATGGCTCACAGTAAGAAGATTTTCAACAAATTCGGAAGTCGAGGAATAAATGATCCGCTAGACTAAAGTGAGTCCTTCAATTCACTCTAGTACATACTAATGATGAAATTTCATTTATGGAGTTTATACACGAGCAAAGATATTCTTTCACGTAAGTTTCAACTATTAGTATGCAGAGTTAACGCGACATTATAATACCTAGGAAGATATCATCGTTTCTACGACAATAACTGAGGACTTGGAAACTAGTCTTGTAAACTGTAACAGACAGACAGACTATTCATTAATGTCGTCCGTGCACATCCATCGGATGGATGAATTTGGAACATTATAGAACTAACGATATTACCTTAGGACGCTGTCGGCATTATACGGAATTTCGAAACTTGGATGAGGGCTTGGATTTGTTGATGAAAAAAATTTTATACGAGTGAAGACTATTAGTTTTACGTATGGTACAGAAATGAAACAGTGTAGATAACAGAGTATGCTCTACACACTCCCAAACATAAAGCTGTTGAATTGAGGATATTCCGAAAAAATATTGAATACGAGGAATTTCTACAAAGTTTTGCATATAGAACTAGAGTGAAACAATTTAGAGCTCTTAATGACTTTTTCGAAGTATTCTCCGCGAAGATTAATACATTTCTACATTCGTTCGAACCAATTCTGGAAGTAGTTAGTCGAATTGCTTGTTGCTACATTCATAATGACCTTTTGGAAGGCAAACAACTTCTTCTGAAGACTGAAACCTGAGACCTTCATTTCAGGAAAAGTAAAAAAATCATTGGGATTTAGGTCTAGATTGTACACAGGATGATGTACCAATTCTATGATTTCTTGAGTGAAATATTCCATTGTTTTCCGGATTGTAAGTGATTTTGCATTGTCTTGGTGAGGGATTTGCCGATCGGGGAATTTCTCGAAGTGTACTAACGACATAAACAAGAGGTTGTGCACCAATTGGCACTAACTGTTCATTGATCTTGTGAAGGAAATGTTGCTACATGACCTACTTGTGAAACATTGCGATTATCTTTTTGTGAACACTTCTGTCTTCAATGATTTTTGTCGGCTTTTCTTTCCCGATTCGTCCTTCAAATGACCTTGAACGGGATGTAATGAAGGTCAAAGGACTCCGATTTCAGATTTAGTAGTCTCAAAAACGCTTATGTGAATATTTCAGATATTTGTAACTAAAAACCCTGAAATAAACTCTACTGATAACCAATCAACCATCCCCGGATTCATACTCAAAAGTCTTATCAATATAAACGTGCACTTTTCTAAGATGGTGATGATTATTTTGATTTGGCCTTCAGATGACACTGAAGACGTCATGGAAGTCAACAGAGCTCGATTTCGGATTCACAGCCTCAAAATTGTATTTGTTCAGATTTTTTCCAACAGTTCTCAATATTTTTATTTCGTAAATCTTTAAAACAACCTTGAAATATCCCGAAATAACCTTGAACGACCAGTAGGAAAGGTCGTACGAATAAACTAAACACAGATTTGTACTCTGCGTTCTCAAATATGCGAATTTTTTCAGATTTCTCGATTTGATTTTCAAGGGATCTTCAGCCTGACCTAATGGGTGTTAACTGATTCTCTCATTATAATCAGCAACCCCACAAACCCTATAGTCCATTGCCGGTTTTCCATGTTCACTCGTAGATAAAATGTTGACTAGTGTTATCTATTCTACATTCTATTCTTTCTCGCGATCGTGTTTTTGAAACATCAAAATTTGATTGGAATAAATGAATAAACTTTTCGAAAAAGTTGTCATAAAAAAGGAAGAATAAATGAATGAAACGAAAAACTGTCATGAAAGGCCTTGATGAACTGAGGATTTTGAAAGAATATCAAACTGATGGCTTTTTCTGTTTATAAAGGAAAGATTTACTATTTGAAGTAGCTAAGAAACACCTTGCTTAGTATCCTCTAGTAATAATACTACCAATACGAAGGATGTCTTTTAAGTTCTGCTTATAGAGCTATAATGAAACAATTGGATTCTTAAGACGAAATTGTTTTTCGAAGTATTCTACTCAAAGACTAATTGATCAAATCGTTTGATCTGCTGCTACATTCAAAATGACTCTTTAGAAGGCATCAGCTTCTTCTGAAGATTGAAACTTTTGACCACGTAGTGCGTTCATGATTTTAGGAAAAGTAAACTAAATCGTTGAGACCGGACTGTATACAGGATGATGTAACAATTCGCAGTTTTCTTGCGTTAAGTATTCAATTATTTGTGTGAACATGTATTGTCTTGGTAAAGGGTGATTCGCTCGGGGTTGCTTTCTCGAAACTTACTAATGACTTGCGCTGAACAAATGGTTGTGTACCAATCGGCAGTAACTTTTCCACGAATCGTCCTTCAAATGACCTCCAACGGGATGTGATGAAGGTCAAAGGACTCTGGTTTCAGATTCAACACACTCAAAAACGCTTATTTGAATTTTTTAAGAATTTTTTTACTAAAATAGCCTTGAAATATGCTCGTATGATCAGTACAAAATACCGAACGAGTTAACTATTTCCGAATTCGTACTCAGAAGTCTTATAAAGATGGACGTGCAGTTGTCTAAGATTTTTTAGTGATGATTCATTTGATTTGACCTTCAAATTACCTTGAACCAGACGTCATGAAGGTCAATAGAGCTTGATTTCGGATTCAGTTACCTCAAAATTATACCATTGAATTTTTTCAGATTTTTCCAAAAGTTATTGACATGTCTATGGGGTGAAAGTTTGAACCAACCTTGAAACAATCTTGAACGACCTGTAGGAGAACTCGAACGAATAAACTATTCACAGATTCGTACTCAGCGATCTGGAAAAAGAATATGCGAATTTTTTCAGATCTTTCGGCCGTGATTTCTCGATTTGACTTTCAAATGGCCTTGGGACTTACCTGAACCCTAGAATCCATTGATGGTCTTCCATGTTCACTCGTAGATAGAATGTTAGCCTGTGTTATCTATTATACTATTTACTACTTGAAGTAGATTCACATAGCTAGGAAATACCCTGCATAGTATGCACTAATCATAATGTTACCAATACGGGAGATGTCTTTAAGTTTTGCATATAGAGCTAGAATGAAACAATATATATATAAATATATATATATATATATATATATATATATATATATATATATATATATATATATAAAAATAGTCTTAGATCGAAACTATCAAAAAATTAAAATGACGAAAATAAAGAACTCTGAAGGTATCTTGGTCAGCAAGAGGGAAGAAATCGTAGTTGTCATTGAAGAATTTTATAAAAAACTATAGTTCTGAGAATCAAGAACAGAAATATATTAAAAGACATATTCTTAATACCGGTTCTGAAGACATTCTTGTAATTGATACAAATGAACTGAAAGTTGTGCTCAATCCGATGAAGAACCAAAAATGCCCCGATGAAGATAAGATCATCATCGAGGTGTTGAAGATGGAAGGAGAATATCTGTTGGATAACGTACGGATCTTTCTCAACAAATGCCTAAATGATGGAAGAATACCAATGGTATGGAATAATGCTCAAGTCATTCTTCTGTACAAGAAGGGAGACAGAAATAACATAGAAAATTACCGCCCAATAAGCCTTTTAACTTGTTCAAATTACTGACGAAAATAGTGACAAATAGATTAACCAACAAAATGGAGGCTTATCAATCCATTGCAACTGATACGGACTCTCATCGAGTGCAATGTGGCAACATGGCATTTATAGATTTCAAGAAAGCGTTTGACTTGAATAAAACTTTGGCAACACTAAGAGCACTAGATAACGCAAGAGTAGACATTAAATATTCAAATCTTATCAAATACATACATACATACGAAAACGCCACAATCCAAATAACGATGGACAAAGAAACAACATCAAAAGAAATGCCGAAGATCTTTGCACGATGATGGAAGAACTATATGAGGCTGCCTTGACCTATGGACTCGAGATGAACCTGGATAAAACGAAAGTTATGAGTCATAAAAATTTAAGAATCAGTATCGGTAACAACGAGATCGAAAATGTTACAGAATACATTTATCTAGAGCATAAAATCGTACAAGGCTGGGAAAATCAAACCTCTGAAATATCGAGAAGAATTTGGAAGATTAGTTCATGTGTTGAAATCTCGAAAAATCCCAATAAATCTCAAAAGGAAAACGTTTGAGACATGTATTATGCCAGTCCTCACATACGGTCTTGAGACAATGACTCACCCGCGCATACGCCAACAAACTCCAGGTGACACAATGAGCAATGGAAAGATCGATGCTCGGCGTTAGTTGGCGAGATAAGATCGAAAATGAGGAAATAACACGAAGAACAGACATTTTGAGAAGAATAACGGAACTCAAATGGCGCTGGGCTGTTCATGTAGTCCGCCAAGAACCAAATAGATGGACTCATAGAATGATGGTATGGCGCCCAAGACAAATCGAGAGGAGTGTTGGTAGACCTCCGAAACGATGGCGGAATGATATCCAGAAAACAGCAGGGAAAAATTGGGTTCAGATTGCCTTAAATAGACAGAGATGGAAGAGGCCTTTGTCCAAGAGTGGATATCCACAGGCTGAAGAGAGAGAGAGAAAGAGTTTACTGCCACATTCAAAATGGCCTTTCAGAGGACATCAACAGTTTCTTCTGGAGACTGAAAGCTTTGACACGCAGTCCGTTCCTGGTTTTCGGAAAAGTAAAATAATCCTTGAGTCGATGTTTTCTTGCGTTGAATATTCAATTGTTTTCCGGGCTGTGTGTTAACTCGTATTGTCTTGTTGAAGTGAGACTCGCCGCTTGGTGTTGGTTTTGCAAAGCTTACCAAAGACTTGCATCGAACAAATGATTAAGTACTAATCAGTAGTAACTGATCTGTGATCTAGTGTTGTTGTCACATGATCAGTTTTCGAAATAAACATGTTTTGGGTAATAATTCGGCTACAGATGGCTTTTGTCGGTTTTTCTTCCCCTTGGAACACCCAAGCAGAAGATTGACGCTAATTTTCTAGTTCGTATGAATGAATCCAAGGTTCATCACCACTGAGAATGTTATAAACGCTTTAAGTGTTTCCAAAGTTGAAAAGGTCCAGAGTTTTAACACCAATCCACCCTTTCTGTTAATCGGTTAGCTGACTAAACAAACCTTTTCAGAAGCAATTCTTCGTGTAAAATTGTTTGTGTTGAGATCTTGAAAATCCTCAATGATAATCTCTCGATATGTTGCATCCACATTTTCTTGAGTGACCACTGTTTTGGTGCATCTGTCACTAAGGAAACTGCTGACTGCTCTGGTGCTTCAATTTCGAAAACGGAAACCGGCTCTCCGAGACGTCTACTTTGACAGTTTGTTGTGGCCAAAATACAGGACGCATACAACTGACATACTGGATTTATATTAATATCTTCTTCTTCTTTTTCTTTAAATAGGTCCTGTTTTTCTGTTACAGCCCCTGCTGCGAACCGGAGCTCCAGCACTCATGCCATTGCTTTTTCGGCCTTCGCCATACGTTCGGGGCCCATTTTGTCTACGTGATCTCTCCATAGGCGTCGACGTGCTCTTGTCCACCTCTCCACATCCTGGACACCTAGCTCCCTTAGCGTATACTCATTCCTTATTCTATCTCTGCGTGTAATAGCTCTTATAGCTCTTAGTGTTCTCATCTCTGTTGTCCTCATTAGTTGTTTTGTTTTTGTTGTCTCAGCTCTTGTCTCAACCGTATATGTCATCACGGGTCTCACACAGGTTTTATAGATTCGGACTTTGCTTTCTGTGCTTATGTACTTATTCCGCCAGATTACATCTCTCAGGAAGCCAGATATTCTCGATGCTTTCATTGCCTGCTGTTTTGCTTCTTGTAATAGTTGCCTATCGCTCGATACTTCTACTCCTAGGTATTTAAAGTGTGAAACTTGCTCTATTATATGGTCGTTCACTACTAGTTTGCATCTAATTGGATCTTTCGCTATTACCATCGATTGGGTTTTCTGTGTTGATATTACCATGTTATATTTTTCTGCTGTTACTTTGAACTTTTGTAGTAGGCGTTGTAGGTCGTCCTCATTCTCGGCTATTAGTAAAGCATCATCTGCGTAGCACAGTATTCTCATAGTTTTGTTACCCATCCTATAGCCTTGGTTCATTTGGTTAACACCTGCTATTATTTCATCCATGATTAAATTAAATAGACATGGCCTGAGGCTGTCACCTTGTCTAATACCTGCGTTAATTTTGATCTCGCTTGTAAGTCCCTGTGTAGTTTTTACTTTCGTCTTATTAGAGTTATTTAGTTCTTTGATTATGTTTATGTATTTATTGCTTAAGTTTTTATTTCTAAGGATAGTGATCACATCGTTCATTCGAATTCTGTCGAATGCCTTTTCCAAATCTATAAAACATATAAGCATCGGTTTGTCAAACTCTATGGACTTCTCCACCAGTTGCCGCAATATAAAAATTGCATCCGTTGTTGATCTATTTGGTCGGAATCCCTGTTGTTCTTCAGACACACCTACTTTGTCATATATCTTTTGCGATAGAATTTTAGTGAGTAGTTTCGATGCAGAGTTAAGGAGTGTGATGCCTCTATAATTTGCTTGGTTTGTCTTCACGCCTTTTTTGTATATGGGTATTGTTATGCTCTCTCTCCATTCTTCTGGTATCTCCTTGTTGTTTCCAATTTTTTGGAATAGTTTTGTTATTTCTTTTGTTATTTCTGCTCCCCCATATTTAATTAGTTCGTTATTTATGTTGTCCGGACCGGGAGATTTTCTATTTTTTAATTTATGGATTACTTGTTGTACTTCTTCTAGGCTGATAATGTCATTTTCTGTTTCTTCGTAGAGTGTGTTTTGTTGTTCGATTTCTCGTTCCTCATTGTTACCGTTATCATTATCTCCCAGGTATAAGTTCTGGAAATATTTCACCCACTCTTCTGGTTTTATTACATTGATCTGCAGTTCTTCGGTGATTGGTTTTTCCTGTTTCTCAACATGTTCCATACCTTTTTCTGTGCTCCTCGTAAGTCGTGTTCCATGTCATTTGTAAATCTTTCCCAATATATTTTTTTTAATTCTTCAATTTTGTTCGTTGTTTTATTTCTTTCTGTTTTATATCTTTGGTACTCTTCTGGTGTTCTGTGATTGACATATCTGATATATGCGTTCTTCTTTTCTTTTGCTAAATCTTTGATTTCCTGTGTGAACCATGGTTTATCTTTTCTATGACTGTTTATATTGATTCGTCTTTCCCCAATGGCTTCTTTTGCGATGTTAATTATGTTGTTTTTCACTTTATTCCATGCGGCGTTTATGTTGTCTGTGTCTACTATAGGGTTAAGGTTGATCTTTTCCTCGAGTCATGTTTGGTATAGATTCTTAGTACTTTCGTTTTGTAAAGATTCAATGTTGAATTTAGTGATGTAGTTAGGCGGTTTTTTTCTCTATTCTATATGATAGGCGGTACTTGCAGATAACCATTCCGTGCTGTGTTCCAACATTCGCTGATGTCAGTGTCCGTACGTCAAGTATTTCTCGTGGGTGAATTTCCCTATTGGTGATCACAAAGTCAATCATAGATTTTTGTCCTCTTGCGTTGTGTGTGTGAATGTGTATTTGTGTTGTTCTTTGTGGTCAAAGTACGTGTTATTTATTCGGAGTTCATTATGTGCACATATCTCGAGAAATATGTCTCCATTTTCGTTTGTCGCCGCTTCATTAAACTTCTGCATAATTCCCGGGAGGGGAGTATTCCCTATTCTCGAGTTAAAATCTCACATTATAAATATTTTTTTCTGTTTGTGGTATTCTGTCTAGTGTGTCTTGAAGTGTTTCGAAAAATTCTGCCCTTTCATTCTTTGGTTTACTTATATCTGGCGTGTAAATGCTGAACACATGGGTTTTTTTCCGCTAGCTTCATGGATAGGTGAAGTATATTTTGATTGATGTAGTTTACCTCTTTGACTGCGTTTTCAAATTTCCTATGCATTAGTATACCAACACCCGCTTGAGCTCTTAGGTCCTTGTCTACTCCACTGTAGGATAGTGTGTAGTTTTGGTATTTCATGCTGATTTTGCCCTTTTTCTTTGTCTCTGCAATTGTACATACGTCTATTTTGTGTTTCTCTATTTCCAATATTACTTCCTGGTCTTTTATGTTCCAGCATGCTAGTCGCATGACGTTTTTCTTTTTTGATAATCGTGTATACCGTTTTCTTGCCATGTTGTTATCGTTAACCCGTCCGTTATCCGGGGCTGTTGTAACAGTTCTTGGAGCAATTTTAGTTTTTTATAGAATGGTAGGGTGCTAACCTTGCCCTTCAACCCTCCTCCTTTATCCGGGCTTGGGACCGGCAGTGAAGTCGACTTTGGGCTACTCAATCCACCCATTGTCGACAACCCAGGCGGAGTTTTTATTTATATTAATATGTCACAGATATTCAGTTTTAGTACTGACAGTTGATTAATGGAGTTCTCTATATTGAAGACATTCTTCGTATGCATACACTCATATTAAAACACTACTTTAACCCACATATTTTATGTCTGAGATGATAATTAACAAATGGTGGCCCTGGAATCTTGGACTATCAGTATTGTTTGAATAATCACGCATCAAGCCTTTATATTTCATCCTTTCCGTCCGGTTCAGAGTTCACCGTCAATATAATTCAGTAATAGCGCTCTTCCACCCCATTATTCCTTTCTAACATTCAATAACGTCGCATAGTTCTCCCTTTCTACCTCCTATCAAACTATTCCCAACTCGAGGTTGAATGGACGAAATCCATTAAACTGTTAGACTTTAGAATCGAGTAAGCTCTGACAAATATACCACCCTCATCCTCATCACATATTCGAAGTGATTAGCTACGTGTATATAACTAAGACAAGAGATGATAGATTGTGTTGGCCCGGAAGGCCATCTGTGAAATAAAGTAATTACTAACTTATGTTGCCGACACTTCTGAGTAAACTTTATTGACACGTAAACAAATTGGGAACTAGTCATAAAGTAAATCAATGAGAAAGTTTTGAGGCGAGTTTGTATTCAGAAAGGTGAAAATTTAATAGCTTCATTTGGGCGTGTTTGCGCTTGGAATAATTTGAAATATAACAGTTCGATTTAGTGATTTATGATTTGATAAATTCATGTTCATTTTGAAATGTTACATATCAGATGATAGAGATCACCAATAACCGAATGTAGTGTAGATTAACCTCATTATTTTGTCACCATGAATCCAATGTTTCATAGCTTGAAGAGAATTGAACGTCTTAATTCAATGCTTTTCTACTAACAGAATATAAGAGAGTAACGGGTTGTTTAGTTTTCTGCTTCAGCAGCCTAATGAGATGAAAAAAGACCATGGATATGAAAAATTCTACTTTTTTGAAATTGTCTTGGATGGTTACTTCACTTTTGGGTCCTTTTTTTTCATTCCAAGCTATAATTACTGGATATTTCCTCCTCGAGCTCTCGTAAACGCATTCTATCATCGATACATGGCGCGTTGCCTTATTTTCAAGAAATACTATATGTGCTCAATTGTATTCAGATCAGGATTCCGCGAAAACCACCTCATAACACTTATTTTGATCTCCTAGGTAAATGCGTGTCAAACGTCCTCAAGGTTGAAGGGGGAACTACTTAGGAGAAGGTGGAAGGCTGATTTGAAGTTATTTTCTCTCATCTTAGAAAGACTAAGACAGAAGAATACGTCCAAATAAAATAAAGTTCTTAAAATTCACTAAAAAGATGGTCGTCTGTGCTTTTCTTCCAAAATAAACCCATAAAGAGTTACCGGATTATAAAGTGACCCATTTCAGAAATTGGTCTACGTAGTCCAGGGACCTCTTCCTGCTCGAACGTAAGAATCTAAATGAGATTTTCATTCAGATCTATTCAGAATACCCTATAAAACAATAATCAGGATATGCGCAATCGTGACCAGTTGAGAACTAAGAATTTCAGAAAACATTTGGAGAAAAAAAGTTGAATTAAATTTTACCCAAAATAGGATAGGCTGAAAATTTTAATGATTAAGCAATGCTTCAAAATAGAATCAATTACCGAAAAACCAGAGAAATTACTTTTTTATCTATATTTTGAGATTACTTAAACTGATCTGAGGACTCTGATATTTTGGTTCAAAACTTTATGGCATAATAAAACGATATACCAAGATTTGTCAAAATTCCGATATTTTTGAACAATAATTATGCGAACCAAAAATTGCTCCTTTTGTAATTATTGCAACAAAAATGGTGAGTTTTTAATTATTTGAAAAATTAATACATATAAAATGCCACTCAATTTTTCAAATGCTTTTCGAAAAATTAAAACAATGTGCCCCCCATGCACACAACAATCTAAATATTGTGTTTCTTTTGTTATAAACAAAAACAATTTCTCCAAACAATGCAATTGCGAGTCGGCAAAAAAATTGAAAACTAAATCCGGAAATTACTTTCATTTCGTCATAGAACGCCACGTTTTTTGAAAATGTATATTGAACAAATTATGATCTGATAATGAAAGATTGAATACTAAACATTTTCCTGCAGTTTATAATTGCGTGAAAACACATTGTTTATCAAAATACATTCATTAGTAAGTACTTAATATATTCACTTTTCTAGTGGACTGTTTTTGGTACATTTCCGCTTGTATCTGGAAGGTCTCTCTGAAACAATAGACTGCTATCATTTAGATGCTCCACCTTCGCTGGTATCTTTTTTCCATCTCCTTAATATTTTGGTGAAATCATTCACCTTGCTCTCCTCTCACGTCTCCCTTCTGGTAAGTAGTGGAAATGGTAATGAAGAAAATCTTCGAAACTCATTAGGCAATCTAAAGCTTGATATGCTTTCAACCTTCTTTCGACGATTTCTTTGTAGTTAGTGTCTTTATTATTGTCTGAAACTTTCTGTATGACCCTTTTTGAGCCAATCCACCTTTGTCTTTGAGGATCCCTCATGGTCATGGTGAATTTGCGATCAGCCACAAGTAGTCTAATATATGATCCAACGAAAACACCTTACTTTAAGTAAGATCTGGAAACATTGAGTATTTGAAGCAATTTCCATCTCTTGGAAGTGATTTTACAGATTGCTTCATCAGTCCCAGCTTTATGAAAAGCAGTGGCAGAAGAACTTTATGAAGAGACACCAGGACGTCCTTGTCGCCAACTTTAAGTTCCCTCGGAGGCAAACACTTTGATTCAGTGTTTTGATCGGTCTCGACTATCCTATAGACACAAAAAGCAAGGGAATTTGGTGAACCCAGATTGTGCCCAAGATTTGTTAATCATTGCACACTTGCCAATCGTAGTCTTCATATTTTAATTTCAAAGGAACAAATTCCAAGTTCTTGTAGGTTTCCTTGGGGTGTACGGAATGACCAACAGGAATGAAAGGATAGAAGCCTCTAGTGTGAAGCTGGACAGCTTTGATGTTTCTCTTTAAATAATCTATGAAAATACGCTACTGTGCTTGGTCGTATGCTATATTGAATATACATCAAATCTCCAATATTGGTACAATGAATTAACGAGTCCTCTTGTTCAAAGTAGGAAGTGAACTACTTCTTACGATATTTGAACCAGGAGAAAGGCACTACTGCTTTTGAGCCTACACCTAATCAACTCAGCAGCGTTTTAGGGAAGATTCATATATACAACTTCTAGACCCATCTAACACTTTGGGCCTATTGAGAGGTATCATTTAAATGTTGATGAAATGAACAGACCAGTTGGAACACAGACAGAAGTTGCATAAACTATGGACAATGGTTAATTAATTTCCATTTCTTGGAAGTGACTTTACGAACTGCTTCATCAATTGCAACTTTACGTGTAGCAGTGGTAGAAGAACTTCATGAGAAGGCAGGATGTTCTCTTCTCCAACTTTAAGCTTTAAGTTCAAGAGCTTGTTTCAGTGATATGCTCGGTTTCTACTTTCTCATAGACACAAAAAAGGGAATTTGGTGAACCCAGATTGTTCTCGAAGCAACATGTGGCCCTTACATTTCAATTTGCAAAAAACCAATTCCTGTAGATTTCCTTGAGGTGTTCGGAATGACAAAAATGAAAGCTTGGAAGCCCCCATTGTGAGGCAAAACTGCTTTAAGTCTTCGTTTTGAAGAATCTATGAAAATGGGTCAAGTGCTGGATCGTATTAGATCTTGAATGTATACATCAAACCTTCAATAACGTAACTCGTCTTCTCGGGCACAATAGGAAGTGGACTGCTTCTCACGTTATGTAAACAAGGAGGATGACACTCCTCGCAAATGCAAGTTCCTGCTTTCTTCGCCAGAACTTGGAATCTCTTCCAGGGTAGCAAAGGCTAGCTGCAAAACTTTCACGCTTTCTCATTCAACAGTACGTTAATTTTGAACCTAAATCCTCAATAAAAGACTCTTCAGTCCTAATAAATAAAATTCAGCACACGATACTACCACCGAACGCTAAACTTATGTCATGGGATGTAGTAAATCTCTTCCCTAGTATTCCACCTAGTGATACAGTGAAACTCATCAACAACGCCCTTCAAATTAATAAAGTCAATCCGGTAATTCAATCAGAAATCTTACATCTTTTAGAAATTTGTTCAGAACAAAATTATTTTAACTTCAATGGAGTGATATATAATGGTAAAAAAGGTTCAATCATGGGTAATCCTCTGAGCCCTCTACTCGCTGAAATTTTCATGATAATATTGAAAAAACTATCCAAGAACATCCGTTATTTAAATACTTCATTTATTGGTTTAGATATGTCGACGATATCTTTTGTTGTTTCACTGGCACAAACAGACGATTAGAGTCATTGAACAATGAATGTCAATGAACAAAATTCACGATAATATTAAATTCACGTTACAGATAGAAACAGAAAACTCCATTAACTTTCTGGATTTAACTATTACTAAAATTAACGGCAAACATCCTTGTCGACATAAATTAGCTGCTTACAATAGTATGGTACATAAACTCATTAATATCCTAATGTCACAAAATAATTTTATAAAAGAACAAAATATAATTAAACAAATAGCAGTCAATAACGGTTACAGTCTTAGTATGATTGAGAACATGATTTCACGCAACAAATCCCAAAAAGCAATCCAGGAAGTATTTCCAAGTGTAAAAAGCTCTAACACAAAATACAACAGCTTAACTTATACTGGTAATCCTAGTCTAAAATTAAAATCATTCCTGTCGCATTATAATTTCAATATAGCATTCCGAACTGATAATTCTTTAGGCCGACATATCAAAAACTGTAAATCTAAAATTGATAAAGGTAATAAATCCGGTGTTTATAAACTGTCTTGCAAGAATTGTAATAAAATTTATATTAGTAGAACTTTCAGAAATTTCTTTGAATAATCCGAGCACAAACGTAGTTTTAATTATCATAAATCAGATTCCCATTATTCTAATCACTTACTCGAAGAAAACCATAACTTTAATGATAATTTCAAAATTTTACACAATGAAAATAATAGACAAAAACTCAATGTATGGGAAATTTTAGAGATTAACAAAGAAAATAATTCAGGTAGGTTACTTAATAGGCAATTGGATCTAAATACTTCTCCTTTACTCAATCTTTTCAATTCATAAAGTAAGCAACTCCGATTGGGTTTCCAACATACCAATTGTACTTGTACCTTATGTAATATTAAGTAGGAAATAAGAATAATATATAAGGAATAACTCTGTTCATTAGTTTGTATATATCTGATGAAGCCACAGTGTGGTGGAACCGGTCATAGTTTTCATTAAAATATATTCAATTTTCCTTTCTAATTCAATACATATTTCATTCGAAGAGATAATACTTACATCCAATGCGGAACTCCAAAGTCTCGATAAAGAATATTTATTCGGTTATGTCAACACACAAGAAAAAATAAATATACACAGGAGATTCACAACAGATACTTTCCGAAACACCAGTAGCTAAGATCTGAATGCGGCACTGTACCATCAGCTAGTTAAATTGGAGATGGACAACTTCTCCAGGTAAGGGTAGTATGGACCGAACTTGGTCGCGCAGGGTGACGCACGTGCCATGAGATCTTGAACAATGATAGTTATTGTAAACGATTGAAAACATGCAGGCAGCATTTAGTATCAGACCTGTGTTGGATAAATCCTTTAGACGCCTCAAACTATTGGGACCTATGGGGGCATCATTTTAGTGTTGATGAAATCAACAGAGCAGTTGGAATGCTTGAAAACGGGGTAACACAGATACAAGTTGCATACACGATGGGCAATGGTTAGGTTAGATTATATCATAATCAGTATCATCAGTTAAACACCGGGCACATAAATATATAATATCCATACATTTTTTCGATGTGTGTATAATATGTAACTATTGATTTTTATTCATAAAGTTTTCTATTTCCAGGTGAGTACTAATCCTATGCTCCATAACTCCGGATTCCCAGGTCAGTGCACTGTTATGATAAAGGTAGGATGAATGAGCAAAAATCACCGAAAATGTAATATATTCAACAATTTCCGAATTAATTGAAATTGATTTTACATAGAAACAATTGTTGGGCGAACTAGTTTTCTGTCAATAAATTTCTACAACTCTATTTACATTATGCTCCCGAATAACACACATTTATAATTAAACTTGATGATGAATCACCGCCGAATATTTAACTATCAGGTTATAAAATACTTTTGATTGAATTTTCCGCAATTGAATGAATTCGTGTGGATAACGCACAGTTTTTCTCGCAGTTGGCATTGATGAATTAATAATTCAACCAAATAATGTTGCCATGTATTATTACTGGTCGTCGGCTTTTGTTTATATGTTCATTAAAAATTCCAGATAATTTTCGGATTGGTCCTGCGTTCATTTGGAAATATTTTGCATGTAACCGTGGGTTGAAATGATTTTAATTAAAAATTCGGGCGGCGTACCTTTGACGTGATTGATTTTTTCTAATTCAATTGAAATTAATCGAATCGTGGTATATCAAGAATGGTTCTATTTATTCATTTTTTTTTAAGGAAGGAGGATCGCGGCCAATTTGGCCCACGTCCGTTGTTCCTAGACCATTCAGTTCTGTAATTGTCATTTTCGACATTTCCGTCAATTAATTGTAGTAACTTTTGACAACATGGACATACCAACAGGTGTTCTTTCCCCCAGGCCACATGCGATGGTGATATACACAACCAAATTTTATGGAAATACCCGATATTTTGAATATTACCTCAGGATTGTTAGAATTGATCCATTTTGAGATATTTTAATTGAAAAAGAAATAAATTAAGGTTTATTATAAGAAAGAAACAAATGTGAGAAAATGAGAGAATCTTCGCATGTAGTAAAAAAATTGAAAACTGTTTTCTCACGGTGTAGGTGTTTTTTTTCTTGACCTCAGTAGTTTGTATTACCTCCTCTTGCCCCGATACAAGCCTGAATCCGTCTAGGCATGCTTTGAATTAGGTGTTCGACCTCCTCTGGGGTGATATTCTGCCACTCTTCTGTGGCGGCTTGGATGAGCTGTTGTAGGGTTCTTGGATTATCATGGCGCGATCTAAGATTATCCCATAACTGTTCAATAAGATTTAGGACTGGAGAGCAAGCTGGTCAGTCCAAAATAGCGATTCCCTCTGTTTCAAGATAATGTTGCGCGAGATTGCTGGTATGCAGAGGAGCATTATCTTGCATAAAAGTGAAATTCTCACCGTGGGCACCTAGCCAGAATCTCACTATGGGCTCCGGTACTAGGTCCACGTAATTTCTAGCCGTTACACTCGCAGGAAAGGAAATTAAATCTATTTTGCCTCCCAGCATAATGCCACCCCAAAACATCACACTTCCCTCTTGGTATTTCGGAATTCGTCTTAAACTGTCTTGCGGGGATTGTAATAAAATTTATATTGGTACAACTTTCAGAAATTTCAAAGAAAGACAACTCGAGCACAAACGTAGTTTCAATTATCATAAATCAGATCCCCATTATTCTAATCACTTACACGACGAAAATTTTTCATTCCAAAATTTTACACAATGAAAATAATAGACAAAAGCTCAATCTATGGGAAATTTTAGAGATGAACAAGGAAAAAAATTCAGGGAATTCAGGTTACTTAATAGTCAATTAGCTCTTAATCCTTCTCCATTACTCAATCTTTTCAAGTCATAAAGTAAGTAACTCCGATGGGTTTTCCACCATAGCCTTTGTACTCGAACCTAATGTAATAATAAGTAGGAAATAAGAATATTATATAAGGAATAACTCTGCTCATTAGTGTGGTGAAACCGGTCATACTTTTGTTAATATAGTGAAAATATAAATACCATTTCATTTCATTGGAAATAGAAACATAATATAGACAATAATGATATATTACTTAACTACCTGACTGGTTTATGTTATTCCCCCAATTATTGGAATTATTAAGTAGTTCTTATGTATTAGTACTCAGTGTTCATATATATATATATATATATATATATATATATATATATATATATATATATATATAGATATATCCCTTGAAGATTTCATTTTGTTCGAACGGTATTGTATTTAACAAGTAAGAATCTACTTCAGCAATTTATTTTACAGTAAACAGGGTGTTCCAATTTTCTATAAAAAAATCTTGGGTGGATTTTTTAGATTGGAAGACCACTTTTTTGTTCAAGATTTAGGTGCGGCCTAAACTATATAGCTATAATGTCTTTGAGTAATAAGTTTTTTTGGTCAGTAGTTTCGTCACAATATTTTTATTCCGTAAAAATTCATGAAAATAGGCTCTCATATCATCGCATGCTCCTTCGGCCAGAGAGGATGAATACTGTTTTCCTGTCGTTGTCTTATTGCCCAAGGTTAGCTTTATTGATGAATCGAAATAGGTTATCCTCATTTTATATAGGAGTGACTCAAAAAATTACTGAATATTGTAATTTTGAAAATATCATATCTTGATTTTTTCAAATGGAACACCCTGTATTTTATTATTCATGTCAACGCTTAAAATATTGTGCTATATTTTTGCAGAAGTAACTGATCTTCGATCATTTTCGAAATATTCGATTATTTGTAAAATTTTGATGAAAATCATCAACATGCATCATTATTCGCACAGAGGTTTTCTTTTTCTGTAATGATTCAAGTAGTAAATAATGAAACCTAAACAAGATAATCCTTTCAACGAAAGATAAAATCAAGATGATTAAAACTTAAATCGTGTTAACATTTTTTTTATTTGTGCCTTCTGACAGGTGTCCGGACATATCATACTCTGGATTTTACATGGTGAACTTATCAGTGTTTTGTTATTAAACATTGTTAAAGTGAGGTTTGAACCCAATTTTCTCAATTGACTGCCATAAAGTTCTCCAAAGAAGAAATGGTTGATATGATTTTTATTCTGGATGAGTGTGATAGAAATTCTTTGTTGGCAAGTAGAGTTTATGCACAAAGGTTTCCTGATAAGAGGCATCCTGATGCAAGATGCTTTGAACTTCTAATTAGATTTATCGAAACGGGTAATATCGCTTACAAAAAACATGAAAAACCAAAAACTGCTACAGCTGAAGAAAACCAGTTATCAGTTTTGTTGACAGTGACAGAGGACCCATATAAAAGCCAAAGAGAGATTCCTCAGTTAACAGATATAAGTCAAACTTCCGTCCAGATAAGAATCTTGAAAGTGAACAAGACTATGAAAATCGGATCAATTTTTGCAATTGGGCAAGTAACAACTTAGCGAAAAATCCAAATATGTTTAGCAGAGTTCTTTTCTCGGACGAGACAGCTTTCCACGAGAATTGGCTTGTTAACAGGCACAACTTTCATTATTACGCCACGGAAAATCCACACCTCATGAGACAACTGGATCACCAATATCGTTGGTCCGTAGAGCACCGGCACATTACTCAACATCACTCATCAGGTTAGGGAGCATTTGAATCATAAATTTCCAAACAAATGAATAGGGCGTGGTGGTCCTGTTAGATGGCCAGCTAGGTCTCCGGACCTTACAAGTCTAAATTTTTTCTTGTGGGGTTATATTAAGAGCATCGTTTACCAGATTCCTTCTACAACACAGTTGAATATGAGACAGAATAGTCGACGCCTTTCAGTCAGTTAATCTGCAAATGTTGTCGAGAGTTCAACGGTCTTTCCTCAGTTGTGTCTACAAAGAAATTGGCAACATTTCGAACACATATTGAAATAGATCAACACCTTGTGAATCATCTCACCAAAAACCAATCTATTACGTATTTCATACACGACACCTTAAAATATCTCCATTTCTCTCATCAAGTATAATGATATGTACTAATAAACTTTTGTTTCGCAACCTCTGATTTTATTATTTTAGTTTATTTTAATTTCGAAAGTGGTCGAAGATAAAGATAAGGTTACTTCTGCAAAAATACTAAAATACAGGCTGTTCCATTAAAAACAACAAGATATGATATTTTTAAATAACAATGTTAAATAATTTTTTGAGTCACTCCTGTATAAAATGAGGATAATCTATTTCAATTCATGGATAAAACTATCCTTGGGCAATAAGAAAACGAAAGGAAAAAGTATTCCGAAGGAGCATGCGATGATGTAAGAGCCAATTTTCAGGAATTTTCGCGGAAAAAAAATATTGTGACGAAACTACTCACCAAAAAAACTTATTACTTAAAGACATTATAGCAGAGTTTAGGCCGCTCCTGAAACCTGAACAAGAAAGTGGTCTTCCAAACTGAAAAAACCACCCAAGATTTTTTCATAGAAAATTGGGACACCCTGTTTACATCAAAATAAATTGCTAAAGTAGATTTTTACTTCCTAATTACAATACCGTTCGAACAAAAATGAAATCTTGAAGAGTGTACGTGCTACTGAGCACCGCGCCACTGGTGAATCACCAGTATAAATGAAAATTGCTAATTTTGTATTTTAGTTTTAAACTCATACTCGTCAATGAGCGAAAGGTCGAAATAGCTATAACGATGAATAAACTTTTTCATTTTGAACAGCAATCATTATAATTTCGTTAATTGTTGGAAAAAAATTCAGACAGTGAAATATAATGTTCACTTTTCCATTACCGATATGAGGATGCTGAAATTTCAATTTTCCAAACGGACATAGCGGTTCCCCGATGATATCCCCAATTCTTTACGTATATATTGATTGTTCACTTTGACGTCGACGTTTCCAATCTGAAATCCCGACTCTCTATTCCCGGACGTAACAAAACGAGAATCGAAATGCTTTTCAATTGAAAATCCAGAGCAACATCACCAGTCGAGAGAGTCCACTTTTAATTAAGAAGATTGTAGGAACCCTTCTATCCAGGAGGCTAGGCACATGTCCGACCCCGGTTGTAAATGTATCAAATATTTACCTTTTTGGGTCGGGCTCAGACTGATACTACTCTCTAATTGAAAAGAAGAAACAAAACGGAAAAGGAGAACATAAAAACCCACTGGATGGACATTAATTAAATTAATCTCGAGAACTGTTTCGGAATAATTTCTTGGGTTAATTTCAGTTTTATAGGAACTCCGCATTCATTAAGGCCTCGAAGATGTTTTGCATTCGAAATAAGATATCTGGAATCAGCACTCGATTTCGAGTTAGTTTACAGGATTTGAATTCCAAAGCCGGATTACATTTACTATGAAAGTTTCGCTTGGTTTTAATGAATAGGAATTCTTTTCGGTCGTGCAATGAATTGAATTGAAAAGAATACAAGATTGATTCAATGGGTTCTGAGAATGTCCAAGAGATGGCGCTGGTAGCAGAGCAAGTGGTTTGTTTTTAGTAAGCATCATGAGGAGGAGAGAATAACTATGATTTTGGCGGAAGCTTGCTAGTCGAGGATTGAAGCACAAAAATAGGCCTTACTATCGATTTTTTGTACAGTAAGAAGGATTTTAATGCAGTTAACTGCCTTGTGAACTTCTTCTTCTTCTTCTTTGCCAGCCTTCTTCCGTCCACGTCTGAACATAGGCCTCTCCGTGTCGCTTCCTTTCATGTCTGTCTTGTGCTATTCCAAACCACTGTCCTCCGTCGATCCAACGATCTTTGCGGCCTGCTTCTACCTCGCTTGGTCTCTCTAGGCCTCCATTGAATAGCCCTCAGGGTTCATCCCTCTGTCCTGCCTTGCAACGTGACCTACTCATCTCCATTACAACTCGGCTATTCTTTTCTTCGCCTGATTTCGTCGTTCCTTACTCGGTCTTTCAAGGATATTCCCTGCATTGCACGCTCCATTGCTCTCTGAGTAGTCCTTAGGCGATTAGCACTATGCGTTTCAAGTCTGTGTGTAGCCACAGGTAAGATGCAGGAGGCGTAAACTCTTCTCCTTAAGTTAATTGGGATATCGGTATTTTTCAGGATATGTTGAAGTTTCCGAAGGCGGCCCAGGTTAACCCAATTCTTCTGGTTATTATAATATAATCATACTCGTTTACATTTTCGATGACTTGATTCCCTAAATGGTTCGGAACGTTGTTGGGGCATATGACCTTGGTTTAGCCTATGTTCTTTCTCAATCCTATACTATTCGACGCTTCGATCAGCTGCACTAACATCTCTTCTAACTCATCTGTGTTTCCAGCGATAGGAACGATGTTATCCGCAAAGCGCAGATGATTAATGTACGAGCCTTCGATTTTTCTTGCCATTCCAATTTCTTGAATATATCTTCTAGAGCCAGGGTGAAAAGTTTCAGTGATATCGTATCACCTTGGCGTACCCCACGTTTAAGATCAATTCTTGCAGTTCTTGTATCATCATCAATTTTGACATGCATAGTTGCTCTCTGGTATATATTCCTTATAACTGCACTGTAGCTACAGTCAATTCTAGCATTATACATAGCATTTAGAAAGAACCATGTCTCTATCGAGTCAAACGCTTTATGGTAGTCTACAAATGCTAAATATATAGGTATATTGTACTCAGTTGATTTTTCCAATAGTGTACGCAATGTCTACAGATGGTCTTTGGTGCTGTAACCACTCCTAAAGCCAGCTTGCTCTGGTGGCTGATCCAAATTTCTATGTGTTCTACCAATGTAGAAATTATCACAGTCATTGCAATTCAATCTATAAACACCTGATTTATTGTTTTTACCTAATTTGGTTTTAATTATTTTTTATATATTTGCCTATATTATTATTAGTTTGGAAAGCTATGTTGAAATTATTGCTACTCAAGAATGATTTCAGTTTCTCACTTGTAATGCCAACGTAGGTTGAGGTGTTGAATTTTGTTTCAATTTA
This sequence comes from Cryptolaemus montrouzieri, assembly GCA_013387265.2. Taxonomy (NCBI): domain Eukaryota; kingdom Metazoa; phylum Arthropoda; class Insecta; order Coleoptera; family Coccinellidae; genus Cryptolaemus; species Cryptolaemus montrouzieri. Next base: position 12,665,451 of record JABFTP020000042.1, read on the forward strand.
TCGACAGGGTAAACTTCATTCAATGCGATTCTACTTTGTTTTTATTTAAAATATTTTTATTAGTTTGGGATTGTAACCATTATTTTTGGCTATTTGTTTGATCAAATTTAATTCTTTGTTGAAATTTTCTGGTAATAACGGGATGATCAATCTTTGAATAAAACTGTTGAATGCTGACATTTTATGTTATACGGATGACACGACGAGTTATGTATTATAATATCTGTATGTGACGGCTTATGGTAAATTGCGAAAACATGTTTTCCAATTCGAAATTGTTACGTCTAAGAAATTTATCGAATTATTGCTTTCTATTTCGGTTGTGAATCCAATTTTGGATGTAATGAATTTATATGATTTTCGAAAGTTTTTAACTGTCTATCTGTTCCTGTGAAGCAAATAATTATATCGTCCACATAGCGATACGAGTATAAACAATATTTACTGAGTGGATGATTATGAATTGATTTTTCTAAATTATTCATGAATATTTCTGCTAACAAAGGACTAAACGGATTGCTCATAATCAAGCCGTCTTCAATAGTATAATATTTGTTATTGAAATGGAAATAATTTTGATCTAAACAAATTTGTAATGATGAAAGAATATCTGATTTAATTAACGTATTGACATGATTCTTTTCTAATAATACTTCAACTAAGCGGTACGTATCTTTCGGAGGAATGTTGGGAAATAGATTCTTAACATCGAAAGAAATGAGTTTGGAATTAGGTGGTATAATGAAATCTTTGATATTGGCAATTAGTTCGTATGAATTTTTGACCGAAAATTTGGATTTAAAATTGGAATGTTTTATAAGCAAGTCGTTAAGGAATTTTGAAAGTTTGAAAGAAGGTGCCGTTACATAAGAAACAACAGGTCTAATAGGGTAATAAGGTTTATGAAGTTTTATCAACGAATATAATTCGGGGGATTGTGGATTGGAGTTAATGAATATATATTTTTCGTGGTCTGTAATTAATGATTTTGCTGTGATAATTTCGAAAAGTCTTCTTTGATGATTTTTGCTGTTTGATGTTTGGCTACAATATTATCTTTGGAGTTTTTGAGAATGATTTCAAAAATTGAAGAATTCTTAACAGCCGGAAATTACATAACATCAACTAAGGATCATACCGCAAAATTTCAAAAAGACGTTAAAAACATAATTTCGACAGCAAAATCATTAATTACAGACCATAATCATCCACTCAGTAAATATGGTTTATACTGGTATCGCTATGTAGACGATATCATTATTTGCTTCAAAGGAACAGATAGACAGTTAAAATTTTCGAAAATCATATAAATTCATTACATCCAAAATTGGATTCACAACCGAAATAGAAAGCAATAATTCGATAAATATCTTAGACGTAACAATTTCGAATGAAAATGGAAAACATGTTTTCGCAATTTACCATAAGCCGTCACATACAGATATTATAATACATAACTCGTCGTGTCATCCGTATCAACATAAAATGTCAGCATTCAACAGTTTTATTCAAAGATTGATTAACATCCCGTTATCACCAGAAAATTTCAACAAAGAATTAAATTTGATCAAACAAATATCCAAAAAGAATGGTTACAATCCCAAACTAATAAATAATATTTTAAATAAAAAACAAAGTAGAATCGCATTGAATGAAGTTTACCCTGTCGATAAATTGGAACGAAAATTCAACACCTCAACCTACGTTGGCATTACAAGTGAGAAACTGAAATCATTCTTGAGTAGCAATAATTTCAACATAGCTTTCCAAACTAATAATAATTTAGACAAATATATAAAAATAATAAAATCAAATTAGGTGAAAACAATGAATCAGGTGTTTATAGATTGAATTGCAATGACTGTGATAATTTCTACATTGGTAGAACACATAGAAATTTTAATATTAGAATATCGGAACATGAACGCAGTTTTCAAATAAAAATCAGATTCAAATTACGCGAATCATCTCTTAAAAATAATCACGCTTTCGACCCACAGTTTGAAATTTTGCATACAGATGATAAATATTGGAAGAAAGATCTTTGGGAAACTTTAGAAATCAACAAATACAAACACTCAGGTAGACTCATCAGTGAACAAGTCGCTTTCAAATACTTAAGAACATTTATATTTATATTCTCATTCTTATTTTCTGTACATTCATTCGTCTGAAGAAGCTACAGTGTAGTGAAACGCGTTACGAATCATAATTATTCAGTAAAATTCCAAAAACACATTACTTGTTTTTATTATCGATAATGGATTTTATCTAGTAAAAGCCTCCCAAATTCAAATTATCTTACTGTTATTGAATATAAGAGGAAGTTCAATGTTTTATTGTAATTTATGTTCTGATTCAAGAAGCTTGAATTTTCAAGCTTTACTTAATAACAAGTCAATAAGCTTGATTTTCCAATCGAACAGAGATTCCCTATCAACTAGGGAAAGCCAACTCTATCAACAATCTTCAGCCTAAACAAAATGAAATTCTTACACTTACTGCATTATGTGTTAGGTAGCTGCATAAATCAATTATTTTGATTCATAACAAAAGTTTCCTTAATTCTCTCATAAAACTCTATCAAGATGTAGTCGATTGTGCGCTTGTTGCCTCTTTTGTTTCAAATTCACGAACCGAAGGAAAGGCATTATATCTTCCTATTGTTTCATCTTATTTACATTATATTGCCTTCAGTTTTCCACACATCTGTTTCACTGAAACTTTATAAGTTGTTTTTTATTTTCAGAACGGGGAAATAAATCTGAGTTTATTGTTTTCCATAAAGGAAGGAAATCACTGAATTATTTGTGAAGTATTAAATTCCCCTTTCATGCGAGATCGCCATCCAATAGGGCATCGTTAAATAAAGCAGGATTCATTTCAATTTATCAGACTGAAATATTGTCATTCATGAACTGAACAGTATCGTACACCATTCTGTACTTCCATTAATCTAAACAGTTTGCAAAGTCTCTGATTTTCCGATTATTTCGGAATTTTATTTGCCTTCTGTGACTACTATCGACTGACTAACAGTAGTGAGCCTAGATTAAAAATCTCTACTAATGAAAAACTATCTGTAGAAGGTATTTCATTGTGGTTGTTACCAGGATGGTCTGAAAAGTGACCTCTACGTGAAGGTGCAACTACTGACGACAACATCGCCAAAGTTCACCAAATGGTGTTACCGGACTGCAAAGGGAGAACGGATTCCAAAATAAAGGAAAAACTGTTTTTTTCGGCTGGGAAAGTGATGGTGAATGTTTTTTTGGGATAGTCATGGAGTTATTTTATTCGATTATCTTTAAGAAGGAAAAGCAAGTCAGAAGCATACAAGCGAAAAGAAGAATTGACGGAAAATGGCAGTTGCTGGAATTACGGTTTAAACTGGCCTCATCCACCAGATCTAGCCCAAAGCTGCTTAATTTTGTCCTCTCATCTAATAATTGTGCCCGGAGGACAGAGATTTTTGTGAATGAAGAGGCAATCACCTTCGTGAGAAATTATTTTACAGGGAAAACTCCGAGTACTATTTGGTCGGGATGCAGAAAGGACAACATCGTTGGAAAATGTGTGTAGTGTTACCGTGGCCACTACGGTATCTAACCATAGATCGCTCTAGACACCTCCGAATAAGCGTGTTACCGTGTTAACCACGCTTCCTCAATCACAGATCGTCTAGTAGGCCCTTCGACCAGGCTAGGCGCAGAACGTACATTGGTCCTACCTGGACCGAGGGTTTAAATATCCGTGCATCTCGGAGACTCCCTCTCTTTCTCTTCAATGACCTCTTCGAATTCACGCTGTCTCAAAAAACCGGCTTCAGCACGCGTTGCCACGAGCAGGCTTTCCGTACCCACATCCCGACCATATTGCCAAACCGCCGTTGTTTACCAACGAACCACGTGTTTTTTTATTTTCTTTCAAATTTACGTTTACAAAGAGTGTTTGTGTTAACCATCAGTGTTTCCATCGTGTGTGTGACCCCATCCCGGTAGCAGTAGAGTAGGAGACTATGTTGAAAAATATAAAAAAATATTTAGATGTCAGTATCTATATCTTCGTTAGGTCGGAAACTTGTCAGACCATCCTCGTATTTTTAAATGCCTCAATATACGGAATTTGGCATCAAATAACTTGAAATTAAAAATAACACCACTGATAAAAAATGCTGAATTATGCCTATTTTTCTTTAATGTTAAAGTGTTCTACAATTAATCTAATCCCATTCCTTTCAGTTGGGAGACTTTCATTTCAATTTATTTTGTCAGGTTTGAAAACTATTGATTCTAGGATTAAGATTCGCAAAATCCTATTTGTGGTCGCTTTTCAAAAAAACTAACTCATCTATTCCAACAATGGGGATGATATTAATATGATTCAACAATTATTCAGGCAATAAGATTTTCGTCTTGAATCTAAAAACGCTGATATAACCAAAATATTCATTAAGTCCTATTTTTCCGAATATTTGATCCACTGATTTCGACATGATAAGACAGAATTTCAAAGCTCCATTCTTTAACAGTGTAAGAAATTTCAACTCTCAAGTTCCAAAACGCCGTCTGAACCTATGTTTATGTTATGCCCTATTTTTTCAAATATCTGAAAAACTTACTTTTACATCAACACGTCTATAACATGTGCACTTGTTTGATTTTCTCCTCTCAGAAAAAGTGCCTAGCCAATGTTTTATAGTAGCCTCTTTTATAGTTTTCATTGTGACCTATTTTTCTGAATATCTAGAGAACCTATTCATTGGATCTGATGTCAAATCTTATGTTTCATCAACAAGCTGACAGTTACTCGAATCATATTTGATCCATTGATTCTGACATTGAAAGATGGAATCTTAAAATACCAGGCTTCAACTGTGTGAAGAATTTTAACTCTCTAAGTTTGAAAATACCACCTTAAGCGAATGCGTATGTTATGCCCTATTTTACCAAATATCTGCGGGAATTATTTATACATCCACTCGTCTACAACTTGCACACGTTTCTGATTTTTTCTCCTCAGAAATAGTTCGTAACCAAAGTTTTATTGTAGCCTATTTTTCCGAATATATAAAAATATTTCCTCTGGAGTTTAAGTGACTTTGGTGTGGTTGATTTTGCCTTGAAACCTATATACCTATCATGACAAAACAATAGGCTCCAGTTCAACCTATTCTTCTAAAAAAACCAATCCACTTCTCACTTGACAGAATATGATTTCATAATTTCTACGATGTCGTGCAACCTGATTCTGTACGTTGAAAGACACTTAATAAAGAAAAAGTAGATATTGACCCTATTTTTCCGAATATTTGAAATTTTATTCTCTGCTTCAGACATGAAAATATGAAACCTTAGAACGTCCAAGTCTGTAATGTAAAAAATTTTAATTCTACATGTTTTAAGATGCCCTGTGTAGCCAAAATTTATATTATGCCCTATTTTTCAAATATTTTGATAACTTATCTACTCAGTCTGACTTAAAACGTGAGATCTCTACAAACTAATTATTCTGCAATGCAAGTTTTTATTCACTACTTCACTACAAATTATTGTGATCTATTTCCCTTATTTTTCTGTTCTGATATCAAATAAACTGGTCAACAATTGAAATAATCCTCCTAAAAAATTGGCGAAATTCAGAGTCCATTTTTTGGGCTTGTTTATGAGCATTCACAGGATGCCAAATGGAAGAGATATCTTTTGCGGTGCACGAAAAAATTGCCGACAAGAAAATATCCACATGTGCTTTTCATGAGAAAGAAAAAATAAGTTTCAATCCATGAAAACATGGGAATCGAACTTTACATTATGCCCCATTTTTCAAATATCTAAGTGATACACTGATATTGACTCAACACGTTCGAAATTTACAAATTAGTTTGTCCATAATGAAATTTCCATTCTCACGACCTATTTTTCTGAATATCTAAAGAACCTATTCATTGGTTCTGATAACAGAACTTGGGTTTTGTCAATAAACTAAAAGTAACATGAAAAACTTGAAGTTCTAATGGAGGTTCTTAGTTTTCATCATGGACAATTTTTCCGAAGAACTTCCATATCCATTCTGTCAAATAATGAGCTTCTAAGATTGCCCTTTATTTTGAAAAAAAAAATCCACCTATTTTGACACGGAGCAACATGATCTTATAAGCTCCAGTGTATGACAGCGTACAAGATGTTTGTTCTTTGCGTTTAAAAACTTATTCATATGTATATTAAATCTATATTCTTTAATATCAAAGTCTTCAGCAATCCTGAAAGCTTCCTGTCGAGAGAATTTCATTCTGATTTATTTGGTCATATGTCAATAAACCACCGATTCTGAAATGGATCATCATCAGTTCTATTTGTGCCCTATTTTTCAAGAAAAATTGAACCATCTATTCCAACAGCCATGATGATAATAATATGATCTAACCATTATTTAGGCCACAAGATTTTCTTCATTAAAGATACTGAATATAATCGAGATATTTATTCAGTCCAATTTTTCCAAAAATTATCCACGGATTCTGACATGAAAAACAGAATCTTAAAATACCAGTGTCTATAAATTTCAATTTTCAAAGTTTCAAAATGACACCTGTATCAAATGATTATATTATGCCCTATTTTTCAAATATCTTAAAAACTTTACTATACATCTACTCGTCTGCAATACGTTCAAGTTTATGATTTTCCTTTCAAATAATACACCGTAGCAAGTGGTTTTATTGTAGCCTATTTGTCTGAATATTTGGAAAGTCTTGTCTATGAAATTTGGGTCAATTGTGTCTCTTCAATAAGGTATTAGTACACTGAGAAAGAAGTTATGTTATAATTTTAAGAAGTTTTTAGTTTTTATTATGGACAATTATTCCGAAGAACCTTCATATCCATTCTGACTAATGATGGGCTTCTAAGAATGCCCTATTTTTCAAAAATTAACCCTCCTATGCTCACTTGGAATGACTTGATCCTAGAAGTTTTACTACTTGACAGCCTGCAAGATTCCAATTCTTTGAATTAAAAAACACTGAATATAGCCGAAGTATTTCTTTTTGAACCTCATGCATCAATTCTGACATAAAACAATAGACTTGTTAGAACAACCGAGTCTCTAAGTTTTTTCTACCCTATTTTTCAAATATCTGAAAAATCATCTACTAATTTACCTTTATTTTATACTCACTTATTATTCGTAAATAACGTGCAAGTGTTTATCCCCTACTTCTACTGCAACTTTTTATGGTGGCCTATTTTTCCAACTATATGAAAAATCTGTCCATTGAAATTGAAGTTAACGTACTAACGCTTGCCTGAGTTATTTCAAGTATCAATAAAGGCAGTTTTTATTATCGCCAATTTTTCCGAAGTGGTGAAGGAGTCGAATGTATCGTGTTACAGAATCCTTAAAATAAATGTAATACTAGTATGGTGGAACGAAATTGGAGCAAAAAGAACATTTCTTTTCATATTTTTTTTTGAAATCACCATGTTTGTTAACTCAATTTAAAAAACGAGTAAAATGAAGTTGCCCTATTCACAAATATTTCACCTCGGATTAGAGGAAAATAACGGAAACTCCGTCGAAAATGCCTGCATGTTCTCTTTAACCCTAGCGAGTTTGTCGCTCCAACAAATCCGTAAACTACATAGTTTTTGTTTATCGTCCGGAACTGAATAAATTCGGCGTTTCCAGATATTCGGAACGTAAAAGACGAGATAAGTTTGAATTATGCATTTGGTTTCACTGCTTAATATATTTCGCGAGTGACTTCCCAACCGATGTTGTTCAATCTCTGTTATGGACGAAATCGAATTTATATTACTTTTTAGAGTAACGGAAAAAATACGCACTAAAAATTTTTATTGTATCCTGAACTAATATGAGTGGCGTGTAAAACCCATTTGAATTATATGGATGGTCGTAAAATGTATCCGAAAAACGAGTTATTAGTATTGGGTAAGCCAAAGTGATGGCTTTATTGAATACTGCAGAATGCTGCAGAGTCCAATTCGAAGTATACAGTGAGTATCAACTGCATTGCATAAATTCGAAAGTAGATATATAGGGGTGTGTTCGAAAACACACTAACACACGTCGATTGGTTAAGGGGGAATTTTGGTCTGTAGCCCTACTTTTTGGGTATTTTTCAAATTTGAATATCCATTTTTTCATACAATATCTATTGATTTTTAAAGTATGTAAAAAAAATTGAAAAAAAAGTCAGGAATTCATCCAGTGACAGGCCGGTGTAGTTGGGGTTGCCAGTCAAACTGTGCTTGTAGTAATCTAAATCGAATAATGGCGTCCACTTGAATAAAAAAATTTTACCCTTGTTTTTCGACCTTTACGAATTTTTTAAAAATACTTCAAGTCAACATTTTTCAAAATCCGAGGTCCAAGTGATAAAGAGATGTATAAAGAAGATTCTCACAAAATTTCTAAGGAATCGGTCAGATAGAATTTGAGATATCGTGTCAACCACCTCAACAAAAGGAGTTTTGAGAAAAGCGTGTTTGAAGTTTGAGAAGGATTTTCAGTAGGATAACTCAGATAATAATACTTTTTACTCACATTGGATTGATCGGCGATCCCATATCTATAGATTGGACCTTCTCCTTTCTCAAAATCGAGATTTTGTGAAGTTCTTTCTTCTGAACGAGCTGTTCTGCCTTCTTTTGAAGCAGCAGAAGTTCGTAGTTCAAAGCGATTGATCCTTAGCCGGCTTAAGTGCCGCTTCAGAAAATCCGCTTTATCTCCCAAAATATTCCGAATTTTGAAAAAGAGCATATCAATTTTTTCAATTTTCTAGACCAGAATACCCCCTTCGTTAATACATGGCCTTCTGCACGCAGAACCTTAAGTGTAAGCAGGGTGTAAAAAAGCCCATTGTAACAAAAAAAACAATATATACTCTGAGTAAAAAGAACTCAGAAAATTGAATGAATAATAACAATGTGTATATCACAAAATAAACGTGAATTATAGATAACAAAGGAAATGTACGGTATAAAGCACCCAAAAATTCAATTACACAAATTCGAAGTTCGATATTTTTCCTAATTCTCAACCGATTTAGATGATTTGTTCGGCAAGTTATAGATCAACTCTTCTGATTTGTAGAAATTATAAGAGAAAACAAAAAAAATTGGAAAAAAAATTTATACGGGGGCAAAACTAAAAGGGTTTTTTTTGTGTCAAAAATTCGTTACACCCTGTGGAATTTCGTGGTTCGAGTTGAAACGTACAATATCATGGTCTGTCAATACACATCTTCCTACAGTAACGCCCTTCTTGTTTTATGCATTTATCTCTATTTTTACAAGAGATATCCAATTAGAAGCGAAAAGTCACAAATTTCAAGAATTTATTTTTAATCTTGCGTAGGTGCATAATATCGGAGGTTAGCCAACAAATAAAATCAAAATTAGAGAAGCGGAAATCTAACGAAATGAAAATTTTTGAAATTCACTGGCCAATTTCACGCTCCGGGAGAACTCGAAGTACACTGGAAAAATCATTGATTTTGCACATTTATTTTTGAATTTTTTTGTGTGACACTTTATAATAATTATCATTCCTGTCCAAAATTGAGAGCAGATGTGTATCCTGGCGATACACTCCTGAAATGAAATGAACATGTTGAGAAAAATGTTCATGATGACCCACAAAAAAAAACATTTGATTTTAGTAGCGAGTATGACCCCTCCAAACTCTTATTACAGCACGCATACGATTTCACATACTCCCAATGATGTTGTCTATCATCTGTTGAGGTATGCTGTCCCATTCTCCCACCAAAGCCAATGTCAGCTCTTCAACGTTGCCTGGATTCCGTTGTCGAACCCTTCTTCTAGGAATGTCCCAAACGTGTTCGATCGGGTTTAAATCCGGTGACCGCGACGGCCAGTCCATTCGTGTGATCCCAACTTCATTGAGATATTCTATCACTATGCGCGCAGTATGAGGGCGCGCGTTATCGTGCATAAAAAGGAAATTTTCCCCTATGTAAGGAGCAAAAGACACAACAAGGGGCTCCAAGATTTCTGTTATATACCGGTGGGCATTAAGTGATCCATTGCCAATAATCTCCAGTTCTGTTCGTACTCCCAAGCATATGCCACCCCATATCATAACTGACCCTCCACCGTATTGCTCAGTTCCTGCGAAGTTCGCTTGATTGTACCGTTCCCCTCGATGCATCTATATTCTATCTCTACCATCCACGAAATTCACACAATATCGGCTCTCATCACTAAATAAAACCCGTCTCCACTGATTGATTGTCCATGCTACACGCTCCCTAGCTAACGCCAATCTTGCTACCCGATGGGCTCTATCGAGTCTTGGTGCTTTTGCTTGCGCGTATGATCTCAGACCAACTTCATTTAATCGTCTTCTGACTGTCCTCATACTGACGTTAATGTTATCTACTGCTTGTAAAAGGTTACGTGCCTGAACAGCAGTAAGACGAGGATTTCTTATGGTTTGATTGACGATGAAACGGTCATGTATAGCGCGGGTTGCCCGAGTTCTTCCTTGTCCTCGCCTCCTCACGTACAATCCAGTTTCCCTGTAACGTCGGTAGATTCGATGGATAACCGACGTCGAGACACCCAACATGGTACCGACTGAGCAGTAGGTGGGCCCTTCCTCGACCAATGCAACTGCCCTTGTTACTGAGGTTGGTGGTAAATCTCTCATTCTGAATGAAAAATACCGTTTCGAATCGTAAACAGTGAAAGAATCACAAAACACCACAACCGATCAAATTTGTATCTAATCAAAGAATGGAAAACTCTCATTCTTTAAACAAGTGCAAATGTGGTCATATACAAAAACACGTGTGTTGTATTTCATATTTGATAAAAAAAGGTGTGCACATGTGTGAATGAAAAGTTTTATCAATGGTCCCAGAATTCGGTTGTGTATTTTAATACCTACCGACTGTTATCTCCTATGAATTTCTAATTTTCACTAAAATTAACCAAATTTCCATCAATAACTAATGCAATTCGAACATAAAAATCGCAAACGACAATTTCGACACGCCTGAGTGATTATAAGAAAATTCCAAATTGATAGACGAATTTTAATGACAATTTCTTGATTCAATGGAATTTCTCCAGAAGAGTTGATCTATAACTTGCCGAACAAATCATCTAAATCGGTTGAGAATTAGGAAAAATATCGAACTTTGAATTTGGTTAAATTTTCGAGTGTTCCGCTAATTTTGCCTCCGAGTGTATTTGGTCACAGCTCAATTTCTTTCCCCATGAGTGTAAAAGGTTCATGCAGGAAAATAAATAATAACACAGACTAGAAAACATGTTTGTAAATTATAAAAGGATATAAAAGCCCAGACAAAACAACATGTATAGTTCCCCCGACTGTATAAGATCGATGGTAAATAAATAACACGCACATAGTAGGTTGTAGATAACCCGCTCTTTAAAATCACAACAAACACCTCTAATTGAACCCATCAAAGATTGCTGTTCTACTTGTTTCCGAACCTTTTGGATTTGCTTTCAGTCCAAGAAGTAACAGTTTCCTTCTTGTTATCCATAATGAATATAAAAATTAGAAAACTAGTAGCCCTTTCAAAAACTTCATCTTTCACCGAATGTAATTGACAAAAATCGAATTGAGAAAAATAAGATTTGTAAAAATCTTTGAATCTCAAACCAAGATTTTCCTGATGCCCTTGATTATTCAGGAAAAAGTAAGTTTATTGTGAATGTCTTCTAAGAATTGAGAAACTTTTACTGAAGGATACAATAACTTCCTCGAATGTAATAAAGATGTGCTTTTGTTGGGGCACTTCGCAAAACAGTTCTTCGTTACATACTAGACATTCTGGGACTGTAAGTTTTTGCAAAAGGTATCCTGGCACATAATAGGTAGCGTAATTGTTAGTTATAGCAGTTGGTACATTTCCAAAGGTCTCATTATTTTCTTCATGAACAGAAGATTCTGAATCCTCAGAATCTGTGAGTATGTTCTGTGAGTTAGTCTGCAAAAAAAAGACAAAACATTCAAATTTTCAGTCATCTCTTTTACGATTACCATTAATTATGGACGATGTTAAGCCATTTATGTTTTTAAAGCAGCAATAAACTGGTGGCAAGTAGGGTTTGTGTTCCCTACACCATGCTGTCTATTAATACAAAATAAATTTTCTAAAGGATCTTGGTTGAAGGACCGTAATGAAAAATACAAGAGAATTTCTGAACTATTATTATTATTATATCTATTATGGGACGACTAGATAGATAGGTGAGGGGGTCGTGAGGGGGTGTTGAATGATTTGGTCGGTAACTCGATCTTCTTATTAGGGTCTGTTCTGTGGTATAAGTATTCTACGAAATTCCAACATAAAGACTTGTTGCTCCTTTCGTTAACTCGCTCCAGCGACAAATGTCTACTGGTTGTGTAATATGCCCCATTTTGCACTTGTTACATATTATTCTTTTCCATTTCGATTATCTCATTATCATTAAAAATTTCATATGGATGGATAACTTTCCATGTGCCACTCTGTATATCAAACAAACTAGAACAACCTAAAAAACGTCAGGATTTTCCCATCGAGCTTCAATAAAAACATATCTGTGAAAAAAGTCGAGGAACTTTCTCCCCAACAAAACTTCCCTTGTCCCCCATTATTCTCGCCACTTTATCTGCGGTCAAGGGGTTAATCAGCGCCAACCCCAATTGTTTCGAGTCGAGCCGAATCACGGATCTTTTGTACGGTCAATTGGGAGCGAAATTTATCCAGGAACCTATAATTACCAGTCGCGACGTTCGCTATCAGCTCGACAACGACTGTTACAGTTGGTCGCATTTTTCACCACAGCCTCAGTAATAAATTTACGTCCTCACCTAATTCTCCAGAAATAGAGATTAAAACAATGGGTGGTCTTTTTATTGAACGAATGGTAATGTTCGAAATTAATCAAGAATATTAAATCGCTCTTTTTCTAGAGCAAATAAAGTGCATCGGAGACAGTAATGTGGCGAATAATTGTTCTTTATTATAAAGATGAGTTCATTTGTTTAATGAGATCTACAAGCCAGTATGAATGTTAATTCAATTCAAGGGTGAAATTTTAATGTGCAGTTTTTCTTTTACTCAACTTAATTTTCTAAAGTTTTCTGAAGAGTTTGACGTAACGTAATTTTAAAATATGTACTATACTTGTAGCCTTTTATTTTCATTCCGTTGGGGGGAAACTCGTTGCTCCTATATTCAAGCCCAGAGATCGACCGGCAAGGGTGGGTTGAAGTCCAGCTAATTCGCTTTCTTCTGTCCTTGATTCCTCTTACCTGTCATATTCGTTATGATGCTGAAACCCTCCCTGCATTGCTCCGTGTACTAGAGAATTTCAGAAAGCACTTCTTTTTGTATGTCATATTGTGCCATGCATATTATCTGCCATTCCACACGTCCTGCACTCATCTTCCCTGGTCTTGTTCGTTCTCTTGCAGAATACTTCGAATTATCCGTGCTCACAGTAAACTACTAATTGGTACACCTACGCTATCTCTCACTCATATCCACACATACGGTATCACCCTTTTGATCCACGCCGCCCCTTAGTGCGACTGCCGTCTTCGGTGTCATCCTTCGAGAGTAGCTGATAGTCAAGGGGATTCTTCACAGAATGAATGGACATAGAATAAATGTGACTTGCACTGTGTTAAACTTGCATCGTGTTGATACAAAGATTATTTAGATAACGTAGTAGAGGCCACTAAGCACGCTACAAAGTTTTTTGCGCAAGAATTTCCGAAGCAACACCCCACTCCTCTTACTGTTTAGTCAGTTGGTGGCTTCTTCCACCTCTTCCACTTACAGGTGGTTATTTTGAAGAATGAATGACAAAGAAAAGTAAGTTCTTTCTCCGGTTTTTGTTCGTAGAACTCTATAGCCCAAAACTGAACAGGACTTTTACCTTTCGCCCCTCTCTCCTGTTCTTCAACTCCTTCCTATTTGTTCGTTATGACTCTAAAAACCTCCATCTGTTTCTTGTCGGCGTAGAACATATTTGAGACCACTTCTTCGCATTCCAGTGCACCTACAAAGACACACTGCAATAGCTTACTTTATATAATTTATCTGCTGCAGTTGGGCACTATGTGCTTCACATTATCTGCGTTCAAATGGGAACCAGTAGTTGACACTTATGTCTATATCTTACTCATACTCACACATTCAGTATCACTCTCCTGATCGATGCCACCCCTTCGTGCACCTCTTGTTAAGTATCCCCTTGCTTAGTTTCCTTTTGTATCCTGGCAGGTGCCCCACCGAGCTCGCAAATGCAATCAGCGAGTTTTTCATTTTCACCTGACTCTCCAAGTGTCCTCTGTATTACTACATTTTCCCTATCACAACTCTCAATATTCTTATCTTCTTATACTTATTGTAGTTTTCGTCATTCAAGAAATATAGCTGAATTTTTCATATCCATTTCTGAATATGAGGAAAGATGTTTCGATTAGGTCTCTATTTTCATATTCAAAAATGGAACTTTTCACGTGCAAACGGTTTTCATCACGCACCATCAAACGCCGTATAAAACATGAAAAAACTGTTTCGAAACGAACGAAATAATTTCGACAAAACGTGGAATTCTCAACGAAATCATATTCGAGGGGAATTGTTAAGAATATTTAAGGAATGTTCAATAAATGATAATTCAGTTTCCTTCGAGCATATATATTTCCTGAAGGCAGGAGAGTTTCCGAATTCTACACATTTCACGGATATTATAAATAGAATCTGTGGAACGATGGTTTGCTATACCGACTTGGATGATAGCGACATCAAAGCGGTCTCGGGCACAAAGGAATATACGAAATAAAATTGCCTATGTGGAGGATATTCGAAAATGGTATCATGATTTGAAATTGTTATAAGGAAGCGATAAACGATCTTAGAGATATGAAATTTAATCCCTTTTCTCTCCTGACGCCTTCTTTAAAAGGAAATTTTATTTCTATGTTGGATCCAATCTGAATTCAGATATATGTTTTTTAGGTTCCGTACCACAAAAAGAAGATGGAACCTTTATAGAATCACTTCGTTGTCGAAACTTTCTCAAATTGTGACATACCATTATGTAACACCCTGTAGAAACACCTGTCCAAGGTAATGCTGAGTAAATCACCTGGTAAAACCTACGCAGGGATGGTACTCCAAGGTAATCCTGGTATAGATAGTGACGGGATATGACAAGTTGAGATATCACATGTGCCAAATTAGGAGAGGAGACTGGACTGCTCTTATGTTTTGTGTCTTTCAGTAGAGAACGTTCAACTGGAAATCGTTGTTGACAACTCAACTTCATAAAGATATCTATTCATAAGTAACGAAGCGTAAAAGCTCTTCAATACACTGGTTGGGGAAACAATATTGGGGTAGTTGGTTGGATGCTTGAAGTTGTCGTCAGTCCAAGACATTGCTGGGTACATCAACTAGTAAAATCTGGACAAGGTTGGAACTTGAAGATAGTGACGATGCATGGCAAGTTATGATATTATCTGTGCCAAAATAGCACAAGAGACTGAACTGCTTTTACGTTTTGTCGTTCAGTAGAACACGCTACATTTGAAATTGCTGGCAACAATTTCACTTCATTGAGATATTGATTCATAAGTAACAAAGCTTAGAAGCTCAGGAATAGAATTAATTAAATCAACCATTAAACTTCTTAAAGTCCACATGTTCGCAACCATTGTCCCGAATTCGCCTCACTCGTATTATAAAAGAACCACCTACTCATTGCCTTTTGTTGGGATTACGAAAGATTTGTTATCGTATTTTGCGCATGTGATGATTAGAGAAGCTGTATTTTAACAATCCGCATGTAGAGCTGCAATATCGCTGGAATTCTCATTTCCTCTCGCGTTCTTTTATTGCAAAGTGCAGTTCTGTGATACGAAGAAGAGATTCATTATGTTTCGTAGATTATTTTTGTATTCATTTCTCCTTTAACGAATCTAATTTGCGAGAGTTTAGAATGAATCGTTGAACTTGCAGTTGATTGCTATATTATATCCGGTGCTGGTTTCATTTCTGATTGCTGGAGGAAGTAGGGAATATCACCCAAACTCAATGAAAAAAAAATGACTATATCTAGATGTTTGAAGGAATTGATTTCGTGTAGTAGTGTAAAAGTGCTACTTCGATATCGTTTCGAGAGTTTTATTCTTCGAATTTCTTGTTAGTTATTCAAACCAATATATTCGCAAGGGTCTGAAACAACTCTGGCATTTCCTGAAATTGATGGTGATAGAAATTGTCTTCGATTTGAAAATATTTTTTTTGTGTCAAAGAAGCCCTCAACTGGTTTCGCCACGTCGTTGTTTTGTGGAGATCAAATTTATACCAAAGAGACAACATGCTTTTCCCTGTCCCCATATTTCAGCTGATCATCATCATCATTATCATCATATCAGCTCCCAGTCATCTACTGCTGAATGTTAGCCTCTCCCAATCTCCTCCATTCTTCCCTGTCCTGTTCGAGGTGATACCAGTTGGAGTCTGCGTATTGTTTGAGGTCATCTACCCATCGTTTTTGTGGTCTTCTAATGCCCTCTTGCTTGTTCTAGGTCTCCAGTGCACTAGTCTATTAGGCCATTCATCTTCTGTTTTCCTGGGTACGTGTCCTGCCCAACTCCATTTCAATTTACTAGTTCTTTCCATTATATCTGTAACACCGGTTCTTCTCCTTATCTGTACTCCTTTCCATATGTCTCTGGGCAACTCTCAGCATTTCTGTACTCTTCTCAGTTAGTGTCACAGCCTCTAGTCCATAGGTCGTGACGGGAATAACGCAGGAGTCGAACACCTGCATAAGGAGATGGGAACATCTCTGTTCCCCAAATGTTACTCATTTTCCAAACGCTGTCCATCTAAGTAAGGTTCTTCTTTCACTTCAGCCACCTGGTTTTGTTTCCTAGTATTATAACTTTTTCAATCAGCTGATTATCTATTCTCACCGGATTGTTGCTTAAGAGTTTCGTTTTGCTAAAGTTCATATGAAGGCCTACCTTCTTGGATGCCTCGTTCAGTTGAGTTGACATAGCTCTTAAATCTTCTTCGTTTGAACTGATCAAGACCACATCATCGTCGAACCGGAGATGATTCAGGTGTTTTCCATCTACATTGATACCTTTTTCGTCCCATTCGAATTTTTTGAAGATGTTTTCTAGAGCAAAAGTAAAGAGTTTGGGAGATATTGTATCCCCTTGTCTTACTCCACTATGAACTGGAATGTAGTACACGGTAGTGTATCTGGAGTTTATCATTGCTTCGTTCATTTCTTTAGTTAATGCCCAACGTTCAATAAGATCGATGGCTTCTCTGAAGTCTACAAAAGCCAGATGTAGGTTTATATTGTATTCACAACATTTCTCTATCAGAGTTAGAATGGATTGTAAGTGGTCGATGGTGCTGAAACCTTTTCTGAATCCTGCCTGCTCGACGGGTGGATAAAAGTCGAGTTTATTTGTGAGTCGGATAGTTATTATCTTCGTTAGCAGTTTGTTGAGATGTGAAAGGAGACTTATCTTATCTTTGTTGCCTTTTTTGAATATTAAAATCACCTCAGAACAATGCCATTTATCTCCCTTCATCTAAGCATCAATTGAAAAGCTCTCCCATTGGTTGAATCAATACGTCACCTCCAAATTTCAACATTTCCTTTGTAATGCGGTCTTCTCAAGGGGATCTCCCATTTATGAGATGGTTCAGTGCAGATCGTATTTCATCTGCTGTGATATCGGGCATCTCTTCAGAGTAAACATTTGTGACTTTATTTCTATTATGTTCTTTGACATCAGGAGGTATTGGAAGTTCTGACCTATAGAGTTCTTCGTAAAAGCCCTCAAACTTCAAGTTTCGTTCTTAGAATTTTCAAATTTTTATGGCTTTCTATTGTTTCATTTATCAAATTTGTATTGTATGTTCTTGAATCTTTTCTAGGTGGTTTTGTTATAGTTCTATTCAAGCTACTATATTCTGTATGGTCTCTGTTCATCTGTCTGCTTCTATGCATGCAAGCTATCAAATCACGTACTTTCCGTTTTCTCAATTCACTCTGTGGCGGAAAATCCTTTTCATAGTTTTTATTAACCGTTTTATGATGCCTCTCTAAGTTATCACGCTTAGGTATTGCAACTGATGACAAATAAGACAAATGCACTTATCCTTCACCATACGAAAGAAAAATTCTTATTCCCAATCGTTATTAAAATGATACGTTCTAGAATTTTTCGCTACACTCTTTTTGTACCTTCAAGTTACCATTCAAAATGACTCCAATTCCCGAAATTTCTAGAAAAGCGGCAAGAATAAAAAACGCGGCTTTTCTTTGACAAGTACCTCGCGTTCCTTTGATAAAGCCGCCTTTTGCTGGTAGCAGTTTATTTCGTAATAAACTTTTGTAGTTTAGTTACCTACTTATTAAAATTTTTTTTCTTCTTGAGATCTACTCAAAAAGCATTCGCGATCGACCGTTTGAGCACCCCTGCTCTACAACATCAACAAAGTCGTAATGCTTTCCATTCCGCCATATTCATCACATCGCTTATAGCCTCTGGATGTGAATTTTTTCAGGACAAGAGAGCCTACAACAAGGAATGCGACATGTTTATAAAATCCGAAAATATGATGAAAATTATACCATACGAGATTGCAGGATTATTCAACAAAGCTTAGAAAATTTCCTAATTATCCTACATGTATTAAGAATTACAGCTTTTTGCATTTCTATATAGGTATTCTTGTGCAATTCTAATTTCTTAAGGCTATCATGCATTATTCGGTATGGCGGTATTTATTATCGTGGACTTATGCACTATCTCAGCTGATAGCTGGATATAATTTACCATTCCCAGATTCAGCAATCAAAGGGAATAGGCTCGATTACAATATACTTGACATAAATTTCCTAACTATCCTACATGTATTAAATATTACAGCTTTTTGCATTTCTATATAGGTATTCTTATGCAATTCTAATTTCTTAAGGCTTTCATGCGAAGTTTTGGGTATTAACCCAGTGGAGGATACGATGACAGGAGGTGCCACATCTGCTTGATCTCAATAGCAAGGTCTGTGTATTTGGACTTTCTCTCCTGGAACTTGTTCAGCACGTTGTTATTATTCGGTATGGCAACATCCACCAGCATTGCTGTTCTGGCTCTCTTATCATACACCACTATGTCCGGCCTATTATTCGTCACCATTCTGTCAGTGATAACAGGCCTATCGTAGTATAATCTGATAGAGTCATTTTCCAATACGGGTGCCGGTTAATACTTGTAATATGGCTGGAAGGTGTTCAGAAGTCCGTACTTGTGTGCAAGTTTCTGATGGATAATGTTGCACACTTGATTATGCCTGTGAAGATACTCCGTATTGGCCAGTTGTTCGCATCCGGACGTAATATGCTGGATAGTCTTCGATCTTATATGGCATTTTCTGCACTTATCTGTTTGTAATGTTTCGTCCTTCATAATAAATTTTTTGTGATTGTTTGTAGCGATCACTTGGTCTTGAATGGCCATAAGGAATCCTTCTGTTTCTGCGAATAATTCTCCTTTCATCAACCATTTGTTGGAGGCTTCTTTGTCGATGTGTGGTTGATTAATCTCATGGTGATGTCGTCCATGCAATTCCTTTATTGACCATTGCTCTTGTTTTTCAGTATCTGATAGGAATGATAGATTCAGAAGGTCATCTCTGGTAGCAAGATTTAGAGGTATATATCCCTTATCAGCCAACGATACCACTCTATGGAGGTCAGATGTGAGAGCTTTTGCTGAGAAGAATTCTCTTCAAAGTTGTTCGTATCACAGACGATTTTGGATGATGGTTGTTGTACTTTGTCAGCATCGTTCGGGCATGCCTTTGAATATAATCCAGTTCTGTCTTAGTCCATCTGATTATTCCAAATGAGTAAAGCAACACTGGAATGGCGTAGGTGTTAATTGCTTTGACTAGATTCCCCGAGTTCAACATCGATTTCAGCACAGACTTCAGACGCTAACTGTATTCTGAACGAATCTTCTCCTTTGATTGTTTTTGGTCTAGCAATCTGGCTTGTTGGTATCCCAGATATTTGTATGTTTCGCCATCTCTCATGCACTGTATTATATCACCGTTTGGAAGTTGTGTTTCACCATCTATGACTTTCCCTCTTTGAATGTTCAGGGTCATTTTTCAATCCCAAATTTCATATCAACATCTGCCGAGAACTCACTTACAGTTTTCAGCAAATCATCCAATTGCTTCTTGTTCGAAGCATATAATTTGATGTCATCCATATACAGCAGGTGGGAGATTGTATGATAATTCCTTTCTGCTTTTATCCTAAATCCGTATCCTGTTCTATTGAGCATTGAGGACAATGGGTTCATAGCTAAACAAAACCATAGTGGACTCAAAGAGTCTTCTTGACAAATTCCACGTCGTATGGGTATCTCGTCGGTTTTAATTGATGTATTGTTCATGTTGACCTGCAGAGACGTGCGCCAGTGTGTCATTGTTGTCTTCAAGAACTCTACCAGGGCTGGGTGAATTTTGTATATCTGCAATACTTCAACAAGCCAAGAATGGGCGGTACTATCGAATGCCTTCAGATAATCGACAAAAGCCGAATGAACATTCCGATGCTCTACGTGTGCCTGTTTCATTATCACAGAATCGATGATGAGTTGTTCCTTGCACCCGTGGTGTTTCTTTCTGCATCCTTTCTGCTTCTCTGCTAATATATTGTTGTCGTCAAGGTGTTGGTATATTCGATTGGATATGCATGAGGTGAGTATTTTGTAGAGTGTTGGCAGGCAAGTGATTGGCCTATATTGGGACGGATCCTGTGTTATATCGCTCTTAGGTAGCATATATGTTAATCTATACCTGTGGCCTTCCAATTGTTGGTCGCTCGAACTACTATTGTGATTTCTTCCTCCGTTATTTCATTGAAGTCCATATATCTGACATCGAGGCGTTCTTTTTCATTCGTGATCCATTCCGCATCTCTATTGTGTTCTTTGGGGTGCGACCATAGTGATGACCAATAGTCGGTCAAGCACTGTGCGTCAGGTACTTCTCTGTTATTGTTGGTCGCAGTTTTGTTATTTCCCTTATGAAAATTGGCCGCGTTTTGGAGAAACCTTTGGTTTTGGTGTTTTATTTCAGTACACTTGACGTATCTTGAAAGCCTCTTTGCTTTCGCTTGGAGTTTCTGTTTCAAAGTGTCCATATAAACGTCGATGTGTTGTTTGTGATCAGGGTGTTTTGTGTTCGTACCAATTTTCCTATAAATTTTGCGTATATGTGATTTCAAACGCCTTGAGGGTTTTCTGTTTCTCAGGAATTCTCCACAGAGTTGTGGAGATTTGTTGTTTGTGAAGTCGAAGAACTGCTACTGCTCCACAGTAAATCAAAGTGTGAATCTTCTCCAAGGTGTTCAGGTCGGTATATTCTTCAAACACTGAGTTTACGCTTGCTAGGATGATATTGGTGTTCTTGTTCGTCTTGAGTTTGGGCAGTTTAGGTCTTTTAGTTGGGTTACTACCACTGAATTCAATTGTTGCTCTGTTGAGTTCTGATCTCGCTAAATACATATATTCGTTCTGCTGATTCGGCTCAGGAGGGGGTTCCATGTTAATATTCGTTTCCGTGGCTTCGATATTATATGTAACATTTTCATTGACTCCGGCAGGTATACCGTTATGAGTATCATTTTCGCTCCATTATGACCTCTTCTCGTATGCTTTGCAGCGTTTCTGAAGAAAGTAGCCTGTTTTTGACGATTGTTCTTCGCTGATCCGAAATTCTCTGCTCGGATATGTGCTGTAATTCAGGATATTTTTCTATGAACGCAAGATGTAACGCGTATCTGTATGCTGTCATTTCCGATTCCAAGTTTGTAATCTTGTAATAGGAACGCATAATGAAGGCATTCATTTCTGGGGTCCAGTTCATACGTTTCCTAGGGAGTCCGGCTCTCGTGGTCGTAGGCATAATGGCTTGCGCCTCCGTTGAAACATCAAGAGTCGGTTGGGAGGTATTGATGTTGTTTTCCACTTGGTTTTGTGTTGCAGTATCCCTACTCGATATCACGCTGCTTCCTTCGCTAACCGAGGGATATTGTGACTCACTTTCCGAACAAGACCCTTTTCCTAAATCTTGAACGCGACAAGAGGTTATGGTGGTACAATGTCGATTCACCCGTTTATTCCTTAGATTGTACATCATTGGATAAGTTGCATTTTATACCTACTGCCAGGTTTAGCTTGGGTACCTCGGGTTCGCTAAGCTCATTTCACTTTTATTCAACTTTTTCCTTCAATTTCCCCCAGCTCCCCTAACACGGACTGTTTTCGTATCGAAACTCTTTTTTTACACTTTTTAGGCGACATTAAAAATTAGGTTAGGTTGGGTTACATTTTTTAGACGACATTAGAAATTAGGAAGACAACGATGGAGACGTAATACTCGATCACAATTTTTGTAACCAATAGAAAAATGAAACAATGAAAACGCAAACCGGGATTTACCAAAGGGCGGAACGTCTAATAATAATATTTCTCTAGGAATTTGGGCGCGAAAGGTGAAAACCCGAATAAGAAACCCTTTTATAATTATAGAAAGACAGTTTTTGTTGAACCAATATCTACAGACTCAATTAAGTTTCATAACACCCAAGGTTCATGAAGGTCCAACAGACTTTCATCTAGTAGAGAAGGATACAATTACCTGACAAACGAGGAATTATATAATTTCACCTCGCAAACCTTCTACAAAGTATAACGTCCCATCGCTTTAAATGGAACTGAACAATTGTTGCCGCGACTCAAAGAAAATTGAGGCCTCAAAGCGAACAATCCACGTTACGCTACAGTTTTCCACCGATAAAATTAGCTATGCGTCACTCTTGAAAATAGGTCATACTGAAGAGGGTTAGACATTTATGCGAATGCATCGTATAAGGTGCAGAACGTGCATTTCGAAAATAAAATAATACGAGGGAAATTGTGTAACGTAATCTGATCTCGGAAAATTGTTGTCTTCGAATGAAAGCAAGGATTTTCCGCTTGGAAAAATCTACTTTTGTGTCATATCGTAAAGACAGGGATTATACTGTTTGGTGAAACTTTCATAATTTACATTTATCAAACAATTACGCCATCAACAATGAGAATTCTAGTTTTCCCGGTATTGTTCTACTTTTCATTATCGTCGGATTCGAATGACATACGGAATATGAAATATAAGCTTTTACGCGTTATATTGAATGCGCTAATGATGAATGGAACTGTGGATTTTTGTTGGGAGAGATCGATATTGTTTCAGTCTTTACTTTCTACGAAGATGAAGTGAAATATATTCTATTTCCACAATTTTATTGCTTTCCAAACATTTCAACAGTATAGTTGATAGTATGATAAGAAATGTTGAATTATCACCATATGTTTAAGATATTGTACTCAATCGTCACTGAGATTTGAAACTGTGAATTTCAAAATTTAAAAAAGCCTATAATCATAATTGAAAATGCCTTACGTTGGATTGTCCGATGTGCAGAGGAGTCGAATAATTCCTCTCGTCGAAGAAGGCGTGATACAGAAGGATAAAGCGGCCTAGAAGAAGTCTTAGGAAGATCACTTTTGAAGAACGAGACCGCTTTCTGTGCCAAATTGCAAGACGAGAACCTAGTGCGTCGCAACCCATACAAAGGCAATTTCTGAAAGCAACAGGCATTAGTGTATTAGTCGAAACTATACGTCAAAGACTTCGTTCAAGGGGTTCATACTACAGAAGGCCTTTAAAAGTTTCAGAGCTAACCAGACAACAAAAATTCTAGGTTGTCTTTTTCAGTTCACTTTAACTAACTGACATAGGAACTACGAAGTAACGTGCCGAAGGTTCCAGTGGTCACATAGATAATTTTCCATCTTAGTTCAAGAATTATTTCAATTCAGTTTCGCTGAATACCCATAGACACTTTTCAAGTATTCAATTAATTAAAAATTAACTCCTTAACATTTTTTTGCACCACCAGCCTTGGAGAAAGCAATGAAATTAACAAAGAAGGGTGAAATAACAATCGTGCTTGGGGACTTTTACGGTAAAGTGGAGCAAGAGCTGAAGGCAACATCACTGGCCACTTTGGACTCGGTGTAAGAAACGAAAGGGGTGATCGACTTGTGCAGTTCTGTACTGAACACAACTTATCAATCACCAATACTTCTTTCAAATTACATCCCCGACGGCTGTATACATGGAGATCTCCAGCTGACAGAGAAGATCATTTGATTCGAAACCAAATAGATTTCATTCCCATCAGATCCGAATTGTGAAAATTTGTGAAATCTACCAAAACATTTCCTGGCGCAAAAGTAAGTCAACGACTTGAAGAAAGACTGGAAGCTGCTGAAACATCTGAAACAACTGACGTTGGGCGCCAGTGGAGTGCTTTGAGAGAAGCGCTTACAGTCACCCAAGAAACCGACATAGGACTAACCAGCACAAAAAGAAAACAACCTTGGATGACTGACGAAATTCTTCAAATGATGCACGATAGAAGAGAACTGAAAACAAAAAACATCGAACGATATAGAGAACTGAACAAAATAATTCGAGGAAAATGTAGGGAGGCCAAAGAGCAATGGCTAATTAACCAATGCACAGAAATTGAAAATCTCTACAAAAAGCATGATCTATTCAACATGCACAAAAAGATCAGGGAGATAACAGGAAGACAACACAAAGCTAACATTGGAACAGTGGGGGCCAACAACGAGTTACTGATCGGGGTCGAAGAAAATCTGAAACGATGAAAGGACTATATTGAAGAACTTTTTGGGGAAGATCGAACGGAAAGCCCGCAACCTGAAGAATTTAATGAAACTAGTCCTTGCATTACATCGGAAGAAGTTATACGAGCAATAAAGCTTCAAAAAAATGGTGAAGCTATTGGCCCCGACGGAATCTATGCAGAGACGCTTAAGCTAATGACACAGCAAGAAGGGTTGGCCTTAAGCTCTTAACAGCACTGTTTAATAACATCTATAGAGCCGGTAAAATCCCAGCAGACTGGCTCAAATCTGTGTTTGTCACCCTGCCCAAAAAGACCAATCCGACAAATTGTGATGACTACAGAATGATTAGCCTAATGTCGCATGTTCTGAAAACCTTTCTGCGAATTATACATACTCGAATCTACACCAAATGCGAGCGAGAAATCGATCCAGTTCAGTTCGGTTTCAGAAATGGCCTAGGAACGCGTGAGGCTCTTTTTTCTCTTAATGTACTCACCCAAAGATGTAGAGACATGAATGTCGATGTTTACGCCTGCTTTGTTGACTATCGGAAGGCTTTTGACTGCGTTTCACATAAAAAAATGGCGGAAATTCTAAAAAATACCGGGGTTGATGCAGAACACTTACGCATTATTACAAACCTTTATTGACACCAAACTGCACAAGTGAGAGTAAATGGGCTAACATCTGAACAGGTAGCAATACGGAAAGGTGTACGTCAAGGCTGTGTGCTGTACCTCTATTGTTTAACATTTACTCAGAAGCAATATTCAAAGAAGCACTTGAAAACATAGACACAGGCATTAGAATAAATGGAAAACCGCTACGCAGACGACACCGTGGTACTAGCTAACAACCTTCAAAACTTGCAGAGAGCCATGAACCTTATTGTAGAGCATAGCCAACGCTTTGGACTATCTGTAAACGTTAACAAAACTAAAAGTATGGTGTTTTCTAAGCAAGCAGTGGAGGCTGTAATACGCATTAACAACCAACCTGTGGAACAAGTGCATTCGTTTCGGTATTTAGGAGCCACGGTGAATGACCAAAGTGACCCGAAAATAGAGATCAAATCTCGAATCGAACAAGCCCGTAAAACTTTCGTTGGCATGAGAGTCCTTTTCGTCAACCGCGGACTTAATCTTCAGCATCGTATGCGACTACTTCGTTGTTATGTTTTTCCTATCCTTACTTATGGATGTGACAGTTGGACTTTTAATCCAGAAATGGAGAGACGCATAGACGCTTTAGAAATGTATCTATACCGTAGAATATTGCGTACCTCTTGGATGGAGAGACGGACAAACATCGACGTCCTAAATACGATGGGAAAATCACGAGAGTTGATGAGAACCATCAAAGAGAGAAAGCTCCAGTACATCGGGCACATCATGCGCGGCAAAAAATATGAGATCCTTCGCCTGATTATTGAGGGGAAAGTTCAAGGAAAAGGTTCAGTTGGACGACGCCAGAACTCATGGCTGAAAGATCTACGGAGGTGGTTTGGAAGAACGTCCACTGAAATTTTTAGAGCTGCAGTGTCGAAAACAATTATTGCCAATTGGATCGCCAACCTTCGTTTGGAGACGGCGTCATAAGAAGAAGAAGCCTTGTAAACTCTGGAACTGGAGTCCGTTTTTTTCACCTCACCTTTTACCCCCCTCAGCAGCAATAGTTTAAGCAATATAACCGATCCATCATCTATAACCTACAAACCTCGCCTACAGTATTAGCAAACTCTACCGTCAATTTTGTGACATACGTTGGGGACCATCTTTACCTGAAGATAATCATGTCAAGATAAGTACCTTGGTCATCTTGATGGTCTCCATTTTCCGCTGAGTTTCAATTCTATTTAGCTCAGAAGTAATATCCTAACCATCAGAAAATTAATTGTTCCTTAGAATTTCAGAAGTAAGCTAGTTTTTTTTCTCAAGAGTGTAGTAAAGACTTTTAACGTTGTACTGAAAGAGAGTTAAACTCTAGAGAGCGTTCTCAACTATTACTGTGATATAGATTTTGAATTGTTTTGCCTGTTTGAAGAACTCACCAATTCTTTTTAAATTTATTTATTCATTTGTGTCGCTAGTATAGTTAGATTAGTCAATTTTGTGTATGTTGGTGCCTACTTGTCAAACGTCACTTTGTATTTAATATTTCGCTTCACGTCAAATTTAGGCAATTTTGAAGTTACCCACTCTTGAGTTTTCTTATCTAATTTATTATTTTTAGTATTAAATTTTGCTAGTTCAATTGTGGCTGTCGAGTAAATAGTAGCTTGAATAAATTTGGTAGTTTCATATGATGAGTTTCCGTTGATAGGGCTGGATCTAGAAGCTAACCCTTTTAGACATAGAGAATCCCAACCTGAGTAATTGAACATTTTGAGTACCTATTTTCTGTAGTCCTTATAGAGTGACTGATACCCTTTCTACAGGTACTCTGGTGCAAGTGTACACACCGGAACAACACGTTATAATGGGTCCTGAGTTAACATCGATGTTACGATATTTTTCGTACAGCAACATCGATATTTCTTCTTTCAACATCGACGACCAACGAGCATCCCTAGTATTGATAATTCACATATTAGTAAAATTTCAATTTTTCGTATATTTATCAATTTCCTCGATCTAGGCTCAGACAGGCAGGATATTTATTTCAATGATTTTCCACATCAAAAACTGGTACCTCTATACCTCAAATTCATTTTCCATGCATTTCCATACAGTCACGTGATTACATTCCATGTTTTACCTTTTTGCTTATCAGTGTTACCCAGAAGTGAGCGTTAGATATTTCATTTTGCACCAACAATACGAAAACGATACAAAAGACCCATAAAACTTATCAGCAACATCTTGCGGTCATTGTTATTTCTATATTTGTTGCGCAACAATGGCATACGAGAACAAATGAATGCCTTTTATTCAGCTTGGAAGCACCGAAATCTAGAAGGCTGAGGAAAATGTAAAGAATCTATGAATATCGGCTTTCACATTCCCTCTTGCGTTGAAAATTCTATGGGAGTATTAGGAACTTTATATTCAACCTAATAATGCTCGATGGTCCTTGAGAAATTCGGGAAAAACGAGAATTTTCCTTGGATTTTCCTATCAAACGAAATGAAATGCTGTTTATAAATAACATGGTGTGTGATTCTTTTCACTAGTAATAAACTGTTGGAATTTTTCGTGGAAGAACAACAAATTAAATTTCTATGATACTTTGACGAACGAAACTTGCTCCGTAACGTAGATTATTCAATTTTTTTCTCCAAATACACACACCATAAAAATTGTCACATCACCTGGTATTCTGAATTCCTCAATCGATTAAGCAGATCGATCGCAGTTCTATCTATGTAGTAACATTTGTTTCCATATGATATCAAACACGTCTGAAACAAGAATGAGTTTATTTGACTATCAGTATTCATTCAATTTCTCTTCAGTTTTCACGCTAAATTAATGCAAGTTTTCTGTGTTTCTTGTTGATTTTCAAATCTTTGAATTTATTGTAATGGGTGCTATTTGAGTTATCATGAAGTGGTAAGAATTGTAACACTTCTAGAGGAGGGGCGAAGCCAACGTTACGTGGCTAACTTGTTGAATGTTAACCAAAGCACTATTTCAACAGCAATTAATCGGTACCACGAAACAGGAGAATATGGAAGAAGGGCCGGACAGGGAAGAAATCGGATAACAACACCAGTTGATGATCGTTGGCTTCGTTTAAATGCACTAAGAGTACGGCTAGAATGCTACAAAATGAACTTGCTTTTTCCAGAAATGTGCATATTTCAATGCAAACTGTTAGGAACAGGCTCAGAGAAGACAATATCAGACCAAGGGTGGCTTCTACCGGACCGCGTCTCACCAGAGAGTATCGAGTTGCAAGATTTCAGTTTGCGAGGGAACATGCAAATTGGGGTATTCCAGAATGGTCAAATGTTCTCTTTTCCGACGAGTCCAGGTTCTGTCTAGTATCAAATGATAGACGCATGCCTGTATACAGACGACCTGGGGAACGGTATCAGCAATGCAATATGGTGTGGGGAGGCATTAATTTTCATGGTCCAACTGAGTTAGTCCTAGTGAATAATGGAAGAATGATAGCGGCCAGATACATCGCAGATATCCTTGAACCCCATGTTGTACCCTTGGCCCATGCAGCTAGAGTAGTTACAGAATTTCTGCAAAATGCCGAAATTGATATTTTAAGATGGCCAGCCAGGAGTCCCGACTTGAATCCCATAGAACATGTTTGGGACAACATGGGGTGGCAAATTCAGCAACGTAGGATGCCTTGTAGAACACTCCAACAACTAGAAAATCGGCTTCCTGAAATTTGGAACTCAATGACTCAAGAGTACATCCAAAATTTGTTTGAGGAGCTTCCGAGACGTATTAGTTGATTGGTCTCTTCGCGAATGTTTGAAGATGGTAGAATTCTCTAATTTTTTCATAAACTCGAAAATTGTTGATATTTTCCATCATAAACTCATCTCTTTTGAATGATATCACTTCTGAAAGTTACCAAGCGAGTCTTGAATGACCAACCTAAAAGTTTATATAGTATTGTCGAAAAAGTAGGATGATGCGACAATTTTTGTGGGGAGTGTATTAGCGAGTGTTTCATTTGAACACCTATAAATTCTTAATTCCAAATCTTCCCCCTAATTCATTGGCGTTAATGGCGTTTTTGCAATAACACAATAACCCACCCTGTATATACTGGTTGTCTATTCAGTATCTAATTGGTTCATAACTTTGTTCCAGTTAAATATATTGGAGTCTATGAAGACAAAGTGTATACAATGCGTTAGAATGAAAATGAATCCTGGATTGATTTTTCTGTGATTTTCCCAACGATAACCATAGGAAGATAAAAAGTTGCACTGCACAAACCCAAATATTATATTTTCAGTGAAGAGGGGCAGATCATTAATCTGCAACATGAAAGGAGTTGATGAGAGTACGGAGACATGGGGTACTTCTACATTTTCTTGAAAAGATTCACTAGTTAGTTGTACTATCAACTACCACCTGAATCGACCTACTGAGCAGAAAGTTACTAAACCAACCACGTAATTTTCGGGAATTCCATATGCAATTAGTTTAGTCATCAAGGGTGCACGCTAAACTGTCGAAAGCCATGAGATATCGAGAGCAATGTCCACAAAGGCGTAAAGTATGCAAGGTCACCAGTTGATCGTTGTCTAGGTAATTTGTCATCACATATATCTCTCATTTCGACGTCTGTACACCAGACAAAATCGATCGCAATAAAAAGACAAAATCTCGACTGTTTTCAAAACTATTCGAGTCAGCTTCTAAACAATTGACTTGTTCTCTAGCAGAAATCAATCGATCTCTTCGATCTGCTGCGGTTAGAGCTGCGACACGAGGCGTCAAACCAAATTCGTTGATACGCTCTCGTATAGTTACAGTGCTCCACCATTCTTTTGAAACTGCATTTGAAGGTACCTAGTTTTAAGGAATCGCTGTCTCTTCGTCTTTGCTCAGGTCTTCTTTCATGACTACCAGTCCTCTAGGAACAGCCAAGTCCTTGACTCATTCTTGTATAAGTCCAAACTAGGTCATCTAACACCACTGTCGGGGTCAAATTTCATGATTCCCATTGCATTTTTACCAAGAATTGAAAATTTCAAAAAGAACGAACGTTACTAGCGAAAATTGATTTTTGAACAAACCCAGGTGTGGCACAGAGAACGCTTTATCAGTAGATGAAACATAATTTCATTATCACATGCATGAGGGAAAGCAGCAATCCAAACAGTGGACGGAGGTTGGTAGCAGTGCTCTCAAGAAAACCGTGGACGTCTTCTGGACTCACTGCGCATCATTTTCATTGGTTTTCTCCAAGAAGGAAAATCTATAAATACACACGACAAAGTCGTAGTGTATTTGGTTTGGTTTCTTTAATCTCATCGAGGACGATGCCTGTCATGGCTCAGCTGTAGGCGCCCAAGATGATTTAATATGTGTGTTCACTTGATTCTTGAAAGGGTGATATTGTAGGAAGAGATTTTCGATGGGAACGAATTGCAGAGCACACGTATGAGAGTTTTCCACGAACCTGTTTCTTTTGGAACTTAATTTTTTCCTAGATCAAGTTTTTAGTTCGTCAGAACATTCGCCATAGAGGTATTTGTAAAAAAGAGGAAGATCAGCAACCGTCGCCTTTGACCGAGAGTACTATCAACTACCACCTATATCGATTTATTAAGAAGAATCACGTAATTTTCGGGAATTCCATATGCAATTAGTTGAGTCATCAAGGGTGCACGCTAAACTCTGTCGAAAGCCATGAGATATCAAGAGCAATGTCCACAAAGGCGTAAAGTATGCAAGGTCACCAGTTGATCGTTGTTTACGGAATTTCTCATCACATATATCTCTCATTTCGACGTCTGTACATCAGACAAAATCAGTCGCAATAAAAAGACAAAATCCCTACTAAACTGTTTACAAAACTCTGCGAGTCAGCTTCCAAACAATTGACGTGGTCTCTAGCAAAATTCAATTGGTCTCTTCGATCTGCTGCGGTTAGAGCTGCGATACGAGGCTTCAAACCAAATTCGTTGATACGCTCTCGTATAGTTACAGTGCTAGTTTGCACTCCACAATTCTTTTGAAACTGCATTTGAAGGTACCTAGTTTTAAGGAATCGTTGTCTCTACGTCCTTCCTCAAGTCTCCTTTCACGACTACCAGGCCCCTGGGAACAGCAAAGCCTTTGTCTCATTCTTGTATATGTCCAATCAAGGTCATCTAACACCACCATTTCATGATTCCCATTGCATTTTTACCAAGAATTGAAAATTTCAATAAGAACGAACGTTACTAGCGAAAATTGATTTTTGAACAAACCCAGGTGTGGCACAGAGAACGCTTTATCAGTAGATGAAACATAATTTCATTATCACATGCATGAGGGAAAGCAGCAATCCAAACAGTGGACGGAGGTTGGTAGCAGTGCTCTCAAGAAAACCGTGGACGTCTTCTGGACTCACTGGGCGTTATTTTAATTGGTTTTCTCCAAGAAGGAAAATCTATAAATACACACGACAAAGTCATGGTGTATTTGGTTTGGTTTCTTTAATCTCATCGAGGACGATGCCTGTCATGGCTCAGCTGTAGGCGCCCAAGATGATTGAATGTGTGTGTTCACTCGATTCTTGAAAGGGTGATATTGTAGGAAGAGATTTTCGATGGGAACGAATTGCAGAGCACACGTATGAGAGTTTTCCACGAACCTGTTTCTTTTGGAAGTTAATTTTTTCCTAGATCAAGTTTTTAGTTCGTCAGAACATTCGCCATAGAAGTATTTGTAAAAAACAGGAAGATCAGCAACCGTCGCCTTTGACCGAGAGTACTATCAACTACCACCTATATCGATTTACTAAGAAGAATCACGTAATTTTCGGGAATTCCATATGCGATTAGTTTAATCATCAAGGGTGCATGCTAAACTCTGTCGAAAGCCTTGAGATATCAAGAGCATTGTCCACAAAGGCGTAAGGTTTGCAAGGTCACCAGTTGATCGTTGTCTACGGAATTTGTCATCACTGATGAGTCCTTGCAATTCGAGATATTTTATGAACTAATCCTTCATCACTCTTTTTATGACTTTCGTCATAATGGGCAACAATGTGATTGGACGGTTATTCTGGGTAGGCATTTCTTCCCTTTCCTTGGAACTTGCAACTTTCCAACACATGTGCAAACTCTGAAGAACAGACCATACGCATTCAGAACTTTACTTCAGACAAATCCCATTAAACATGTGGGATGTTTGATGGAATTGCATTTTATCCATCTAAAAAAGAAATTTTTAAAAACATTTGCTGCAAAGATTTGCAGCTTTAGGCGATGATGCGATAGAGTCGTCAT
The DNA here is from genome assembly GCA_013387265.2 of Cryptolaemus montrouzieri. Lineage (NCBI taxonomy): Eukaryota > Metazoa > Arthropoda > Insecta > Coleoptera > Coccinellidae > Cryptolaemus > Cryptolaemus montrouzieri. Next base: position 12,698,203 of record JABFTP020000042.1, read on the forward strand.
CTCTAATCAAAGATAGAAAGGATGACTTCTAAAAGTTGTTGAAAATTGCCTTCACTATAGACCTGAACAGACGAATTCCACTGTCTGCTCCAAATGTCTTCTTATTTCTTTCATTGAAGAAGATTTTTGTCTGGTCAATTGTTGTATTACGTTTATATTCAGCTTTAATCTGATCTGTTATATTCTTCTCCTAGTTCTCATATGCTTTGTTTTCAACTGTGGCAGTTTTTGGTAGTTTTTAGTGAATCGAGGTTTATTGGATGTTTTTCGAAAATGATCGAAATGTAGAGGTCCATGCTTGCAAGAATAACTTCAGTGCAGACATTGATATCAGGATCTGAGAAACAGACGTCATTGAAGGGAAGAGACGAGAAAAAATCACGCATCTCCTCCCAGCTGGCTGGGTTTTAATGCCATATCTTTCTGGAAAGCGTTGGATCTTCTTTTCGAGGCTGTTCAAGGTTGTGGTCGCAATTTCCTAAGGGTGCTAAGACTTGTAAATGGGAATCATTCGGATCTTCCACCATTACAATATAAATGGCAAACTTCTTCACTTCTATTTGTTTTCAAACATGAAAATATCTCGTAAGTTGATATTTCCGCTTGACTTTCAATTTCTTCTAATATGTACATAGGTTTCCGACTTGTAGATACCTTTATGAGAAGTTGATCACAGGTTTGAATATCGTACTGATATTTAACGGATGTAGTTCCAAAGTAAACAATATAAGTCGAGTATCGCAAATGTCAGGTATTTCTAAAACTTGATTCCCTTTGCAAACTCGAAATCCCATTTGAAATTCCGTTAGTCTGCACGAAAGGTAAACATGGCAATGGTGTTCCAGTTCGTATCACCCTGCAGATATTGAAAAGATAACTCGACCAAATTTGCCTGAAATCCGTAACCTTCTCCAAGGATATAATCATATTTTAGGTGAACGCGCACCGTACAAACATAATTGACCAGGAACACTAAAAAATTTTGAATACGAATTAATCCATTGAGTGCTACCGTGATAAATTAAAACGTAGAAGCCATTCAGTGTAATTGAAATTCCATTTCTAAAGCAAACACTACCATATAATTAACACCGAACGAAATTGTAAGCTTAGAGGTTTTATCGACAGGGTTGCCAAACGATACTGAGTTTTAGTACAAAAATTATACCGTGGGAAATTGCCATGTCACAACGATACCGCAACGTTGGACATAAGCTGAATTTTGGTAATTTAATTTGCTCACATAATAACCTTATAAATATTTGAATTTGGGAGGCTTTTACTTGGTAAAATTCCATTATCAATAATAAAAAACAAACAAGTACTGTGTTTTAAGGAATTCTACTTAATAATTGCGATTCGTAACGCGTTTATCACAGTCATTGCAATTCAATCTATAAACACCTGATTTATTGTTTTTACCTAATTTGGTTTTATTATTTTTATATATTTGCCTAAATTATTATTAGTTTGGAAAGCTATGTTGAAATTATTGCTACTCAAGAATGATTTCAGTTTCTCACTTGTAATGCCAACGTAGGTTAAGGTGTTGAATTTTTGTTTCAATTTATCGACAGGGTAAACTTCATTCAATGCTATTCTACTTTGTTTTTTATTTTAAATATTATTTATTAGTTTGGGATTGTAACCATTATTTTTGGCTATTTGTTTAATCAAATTTAATTCTTTGTTGAAATTTTCTGGCGATAACGGGATGTTAATCAATCTATGAATAAAACTATTGAATGTTGACATTTTATGTTGATACGGATGACACGACGAGTTATGTATTATAATATCTGTATGTGACGGCTTATGGTAAACATGTTTTCCATTTTCATTCGAAATTGTTACGTCTAGGAAATTTATCGAATTATTGCTTTCTATTTCGGTTGTGAATCAATTTTTGGATGTAATGAATTTATATGATTTTCGAAAATTTTTAACTGTCTATCTGTTCCTGTGATACAAATAATGATATCGTCTACATAGCGATACCAGTATAAACAATATTTACTGAGTGGATGATTATGAATTAATTTCTCTAAATTATTCATGAATATTTCTGCTAACAAAGGACTTAACGGATTGCCCATAATCAAGCCGTCTTCAATAGTATAATATTTGTTATTGAAATGGAAATAATTTTGATGTAAACAAATTCGTAATAATGAAAGAATATCTGATTTAATGATAGTATTGACATGATTCTTTTCTAATAATTCTTCAACTAAGTAATACGTATCTTTCGGAGGAATGTTGGGAAATAGATTCTTAACATCAAAAGAAATGAGTTTGGAATTAGGTGGTATAATGGTATCTTTGATATTGGCAATTAGTTCGTATGAATTTTTGACCGAAAATTTAGATTTAAAATTGCAATGTTTTATTAGCAAGTCGTTGAGGAGTTTTGAAAGTTTGAAAGAAGGTGCCGTTACATAAGAAACAACAGGTCTAATAGGGTAATTAGGTTTATGAAGTTTTATCAACGAATATAATTCGGGGGATTGTGGATTGGAGTTAATGAATTTATATTTTTCGTGGTCTGTAATTGATGATTTTGCTGTCGGAATTATGTTTTTAACCACTTTCTGAAATTTTGCGGTAGGATCCTTAGTTGATGTTATATAGTTTCCGGCTGTTAAGAATTCTTCAGTTTTAGAAATATAATCGGTTTTACTAATCGCGATGACGGTGTAACCTTTATCTGCTTTAGTGAATACTAAATCGTTCTTGGTACTTTTTTCATTAATTGTTTTTATTATCTTATAATCGGAATTGCAACAGAAGAAGTTGAATTCATTTAAATTCGAAACTTCTCCACCCAAACCTTCAACTGATAAATTTTCAGACCATAAATTTTTGACAGATTCACTAATTTAAATGATACCGATTTTACACAACCACAAAAAGATCTATTAGAAAAAGGATTCAAACATAATTTACATCCAAAACATAAAAAACTAATTTTGAACGAAATCATTCTCAAAAACTCCAAAGATAATATTTTAGCCAAACATCAAACAGCAAAAATCATCAAAGAAAACTTTTCGAAATTATCACCTCATTGAAATTCCGATTATAAAATAATAAAAACAGTTCGTGAGAATAGTACCGAGAACGATTTAGTATTCACTAAAGCAGATAAAGGTAACACCGTCATCGCGATTAGTAATGCCGATTATATTTCTAAAACTGAAGAATTCTTATCAGCCGGAAACTATATAACATCAACTAAGGATCCTACCGCAAAATTTCAGAAAGTTGTTAAAAACATAATTTCGACAGCAAAATCATTAATTACAGACCAAGAAAAATATAAATTCATTAACTCCAATCCACAATCCCCGAATCATATTCGTTGATAAAACTTCATAAACCTAATTACCCTATTAGACCTGTTGTTTCTTATGTAACGGCACCTTCGTTCAAACTTTCAAAATTCCTCAACGACTTGCTAATAAAACATTGCAATTTTAAATCTAAATTTTCGGTCAAAATTCATACGAACTAATTGCCAATATCAAAGATATCATTATACCACCTAATTCCAAACTCATTTTTTCGATGTTAAGAATCTATTTCCCAACATTCAGCCGAAAGATACGTATTACTTAGTTGAAGAATTATTAGAAAAGAATCATGTCAATACTATCATTAAATCAGATATTATTTCATTATTACGAATTTGTTTAGATCAAAATTATTTCCATTTCAATAACAAATATTATACTATTGAAGACGGCTTGATTATGGGCAATCCGTTAAGTCCTTTGTTAGCAGAAATATTCATGAATAATTTAGAGAAATTAGTTCATAATCATCCACTCAGTAAATATTGTTTATACTGGTATCGCTATGTAGACGATATCATTATTTGCTTCACAGGAACAGATAGGCAGTTAAAATTTTCGAAAATCATATAAATTCATTCATAGATTGATTAACATCCCGTTATCGCCAGAAAATTTCAACAAAGAATTAAATTTGATTAAACAAATATCCAAAATAATGGTTACAATTCCAAACTAATAAATAATATTTTAAATAAAAACAAAGTAGAATCGCATTGAATGAAGTTTACCTCGTCGATAAATTGAAACAAAAATTCAACACCTTAACCTACGTTGGCATTACAAGTGAGAAACTGAAATCATTCTTGAGTAGCAATAATTTCAACATAGCTTTCCAAACTAATAATAATTTAGGCAAATATATAAAATAATAACACCAAATCAGGTGAAAACAATAAATCAGGTGTTTATAGATTGAATTGCAATGACTGTGATAATTTCTACATTGGTAGAACACATAGAAATTTTAATATTAGAATATCGGAACATAAACGCAGTTTTTCAAATAAAAAATCAGATTCAAATTACGCGAATCATCTCTCAGAAAATAATCACTCTTTCGACCCACGGTTTGAAATTTTGCATACAGATAATAAATATTGGAAGGTAGATCTTTGGGAAACTTTAGAAATAAATAAATACAAACACTTAGGTAAACTCATCAATGAACAAGTCGATTTAAGCCCTTCACCTCTATTGAATCTCTTCGGGGAGCAATCTATTCCTTAATTTTATTGGATATACCTGTCATAAATAACCACTTAAGAAGAAGCAACCCAATAAGTAATTACTCGAGAACATTTATATTTATATTCTCATTTATTTTCTGTACATTCATTCGTCTGAAGAAGCTACGGTGTAGTGAAACGCGTTACGAATCGCAATTATTAAGTAAAATTCCTTAAAACACAGTACTTGTTTGTTTTTTATTACCTTATAAATAATGAAGATGGCTCTTTCAACCAAGGATTGTTGTTAGCCAAAGACACGAGCTGAGTGAGCAGATTTTGTTTCCAAATTCATGATCTCGAGAAGTGTCGATACATTTTTCTAATAGGTAATAAATTTATTTGTATATTTTACTCTTCCTATATGTTTTCAACACAAATAACGCCAAAAATTGGTAGACAATTTTGGATGATGTGATGTTGATGAATTTCCAAAAATGAATCGCCGTAACTACTACATCGAAGAAGTGTTAACACTTCAGTAGTTTATTGAAGATGACATATTCAAAAATTTAACCTAACACTATTTTCTTTGTGCACAATTAGTTTCAGAATGATTAACAATCATTTCATGAAAAAATTCTTCACATCAACCCACAAAGTTCTGAATTCCACGCCTTTTTGCCTACACTGCAAATGGCCGACATGACGTCATGACGTGGCAAATTTCCTTGCTTTCAACTCTTTATCTCTCCTAGAGCAGACCAAGTAGTTCTAATGTTTCTTCAAAAAAGTAATGGATAACTAATGTTCACTCTAGTGAGACTATATTGAGGTGGCCTCTGTTTAGCGCATATATCCTGTGCAATGAAGAAAAATGAAGGGGAAAACTATGAGGAAGCAATCAATACCATTCCTGTGAAGAAATAAATTTTTCTCCTAGATAACTAGGGAATCCCACAAGGCATTGACTATCACTTATAATTGTCTATTTGTTGGGTGAATAGTCAGCTCTATGCCATGTTTAAAAGTGACATATACTGCCCTAAACTATGAAACTAACTGGAGCTTCCTCCCCATGTAGAGGTAATATGTGGAAATTCTACCGCACACAAATACGACATTCTCGGAGAAACTCCGAATGGAAGGATAACCACAATGGTTACACGGTTCCCAAAACAAATGGTTAGTTTGATTCATAAAACCACCAGAGCCAATCTGAAATCGTGGGATCAATCATCCTATATGGAACAAACATATAGTGAAATACAATTCAGCCACTTCCACAGTCTTGGTCACACATTCCAGTCAACTTGAATGTTACAACAATCCAGTGGAAGAATCGTTTATAGAATCAGTTGAAGAATCGGTAAAAAGAGAATCATTCAATTTCTTGGTTCTCAAATTCCCTGTTAGTTCAAGCGGTACGCATTTTTTCATGTTTCATATCAAAAAAATTCGAAGAGACATTAACTAACATCATTATCGATTAACGAGGAATGAGCATTCTGCATAACGAAATTAACATTGCAGATATATTTGGCATAAATCATGAAATTATGTTCTTTATAAGCATAACTGAAAACGCAAAATCTCAATTACAGTACAGTGAGGAGATAAATGAGTTTTTGATGATCCACGTGGTGGTTCCGATGGGATTTATGCATTAAATTTGAAATGGAAATCTGATATGCCTTGATAACTAGAACCTGTTATTTCATTCATGTTTTTCTTGAAAATTAGGTGAGCAAAACATTGACCAATTTTATCTACGCCACCTAATATACATGGTGCGGCAAATTATTCGTGACCGATTTTTTGCGATGAAACACTAGTTACCGGAGAATGAATTCAATCGATCACAGCAACATAGGCTTGGAATTGATACTTTTCCTGATTAATCAACCTTCACTTCAAACGTTTAGGTCAATTATCAAAATTGGTGACCATGTGTTGAACCAATATTCGATGATAACCTCACTACAGAAAGCCACTTGATTTTGCAACCAGAAGGTTTAATTCATCTATAGACACTTTGAAATAGATAGAACCAGACTTACCCAACGAAAAAATCTGGTTTCAACAACATGGTGCGCCTTCACACTATATCTTAAAGATGCCTATTTCCCATGAGCAATCGTGCTGTCAATCAGTTGGTTAATATAAATGAAATGAAACATTTGCCTGATTTCAACAATGTTTGTTTTCAATACACACGATCGATTTCTACAGTTACGTCATATTCAACAGATTCATTTACATTTATTGCATTTGTGGGGTTTTTAGAATTATCTCATGTAATTATCTAATTTGTAGATTCAAGATGTTCAAGAACTGGGGATTTGTTATCTGAGGAGAGATGTTATTTTATGAACCTTCAGCTTGGTTCAAAGAGATTTCTTTTTTCATTTTCCTGGCTTACCAGTTCACATTGTTGAGAATTGCTCATGGTTTGTACAATTTTCAATAAATATTACCTGAAATTCTACTGAATTCATTCTAGAAAACAACATATTGAAAGCAAAGCATCGAATTCATGAATTTTTATTGTCTTTCCGAGGAGACATTTTCAATTTTAGTGTTCAACACTCTATTTATATTGCAACCAGTTCGTTCCTGAAATTGAGGTTATGAGGGTGGACTCCCCCTTGGGATATTCTGCACATCTCGTTCGTTCTGATTGAAACCTTAATCAGCTTATTATTACCGCAAATGGTCCGTTTCTAATTACACTTGACAATTCGATTGTGAGCAACAGTTGGGAATACGCTCGGATTCCATGAAGCATCAAACACCTTCACAAACAAACGGGAAGTCGATTAATAATACGGTCTATCGTTTACAGAAAAAAGAAACAAAGACATTTTAGTTGTGCATTTCAATTCTATAAAAGTTTGTTTGCTCAGGTCAGATTTAGGGAAAACTGCAGTCTTTCAAATTATATACATCCAGTGAGTACAGTAGTCTCGACAATATTGTGGTGGAGAACTTTTATCTGCAGTCTGGCGCCATTGCACCGAAAATCTGCTAATAGAACTATAAAGTCAACCTTCAGGATATTATTGGCTCTTATAACTTTCAAAGTTCTATTAGAGCTTCGACATCACGTTTATGGACCATACTGTTTTTATCACACACTATTGAGTTAGTATATTCAAAAACTTACGCCGTGTTATTCTGTTAAGGTATATTGCATACATGTGTTTTATTAGGGTTAGGATTAAGAGGCAGCTTAAATGCTGAATGGACTGTTCTACCCTCATCTAACAAAGTAGCTGCAATGACATAAAAGGCGACAGCAAAAGCTATTCCATAATCTTAACGTGTTTTGCCTGATAGCAGATTTGAGACAAAAGTTTTGCCGGTATCCCCAGGAACATCTAGAAAAAATATTTGACCTGAGATTTAATCAACACTTCGATTAACTTCTTCACTCAGCAGCACTTCTTCATCAGACACTAAGTAGGCCAATAAAGTAGCGTCATAAGTAATACTGTATCCTCAATAGGAATCAAATATTTATTATAAACTACATCCATAACTAGACTAACATCGTCTTGAAGTTCTCTACTCGTAGTTCTATATCCTCCCTTATGTTTGTAGTTTTCCCAACGACTTCTGGCGTCTGATAACACTGGCCAACAAAAAATTGTTGTGTTCGTGTACGTGTTAAAGCTTTATGAATATTTTTCCTATTATTAGAAGGGTATATTCATTAAAGTAATCACAAGGATCATCTTCCCTCATAATCCCAATGCTGGTTTTCCTCTAATAAATCTAGAGCCTCACATGGAGACATGATGGGAAGAATAACACTAATAATGGTTTTTAAATCTGAGAAGAATGTTGGCTCTCGAACTTCATGAACAAGTTAGAGTAAATAATAGCATTCGGCGTTATTTGGGTGAACGGCAGCAGGTAGGTCTTTCTTTACTCGACATCGTTTCCTTCTTTTACTTCCTCAAACCTGTGAATTTAGCAAAATCGCTTCGTAGTGAACCTCACAAAAAAAGCCACGGTCCAAATATCGTGTTTCTAGCTTCAGTAGTTTTGCCTCGGCGTTGATGAATCAGTCAGTCAGCCAGTCAGAACATGTTACTTCATAAAATAGATAAATATTCATTAATTGAATAATAAAAGTAAATACATTCAACTTAGGCTAAACTACCTAGACATTCAAAATTTTAAAAACTCATATATCGAATAAAACACATTCTCAGTAAGGATTTTCTTGATTTTTTTCCATAAAGGGGCATGCGTCAGACTACTTACGCGACTAAGCAGTCTATTGAAGAAGCTCCTGGAGTAGTAGTTCACCCCATTCTGAGACTTATTTAGTCTGAAACATCGATTCTAAGGTCAGTCATGTGTCTTGTGTGATAACTATGAACATCTTAGTGTGTATTCTTGAGCTAAGACTAGACATTACAGAACATATATAGAAGGAAGTGTAAAATTCGTAGTTCTTTAAAAACTGATCTCGAGCAATCCTGATAATCCAGTCCAGCATCCACTGTGACCGCTTACTGCTGAAGTTGTTAGAGCAGCTGACGGGAGGAACAATTTCCCCTGGCTACAACACAGCATCTCAAGTGAAACATAACTATGGCGAAATAAACGGTTCTTATGAACGTCGCTGAAACTGTCGCTATACAAATGTGTTTCTCTTAAATTGAGAACAGAGTCCCACTTGAGTATGGGATCAAGGTGGACACCAAGAAATGTCACAGACCTACTGCTACAAAATTCCGCACTCTTCAGATAAGCAACATAGTTTTCTTCGAGTTCATGTTCAAACCGTTGACGGAAATCCATATAAGTGCCAGCTTAAAAGTTCTCTTTGATATCTGCTCCAACTCTGTAAGCTCTCCACTCCTTACAAAGTCGCATCGTCTATGAACAATGTTGATTTTACCCCATCGAATATCGTTCACAAAATACTGATCTCAAGATGGCCCCCTGGGGGATCCCAGTATTCACAGACCTATTTCTGGAGTATTTACCATTAGCAGATATATCTTGGCTTCTATAAAGGAGAAAGGTAGGTATGATTGTCCTTTTGGAGTACTGAATCTATACATATTGAGCTCATGTAAAAGTATATCCACAAAGACACAATCTAATGCCTTAGATAGGTCTACAAATAATGAGATGAAATAGTTAATCATTTGGTTGCACAATATATTCTCGATAATTTTACTGAAAACCGATACTAGGGATATGGAGCGTACATTTTTCATATCTTCTTTGTCTTTGTTTGGCATACAAACACATCCGTATGAAAACATTTTCACAAATACAAGTAAACGATGATTTCGACTAAAATATATTATTAAATGCTCGACGCGTTTCGATACACAGTATCTTTGTCAAGAGCGAATGAATACTACAAATATATCTTACTAACAAATTTTTATAAATAAAGAGGCGATCCACTCAGAGCTATCTGTATTTGAACTAATGTTTAGGAAATAAATTTAATAAGGGTGAGTAATTTATGCCTACCTGATCATTAAGAATTTCTGGTGAATACCTAAATCTGTTAATTTCAAGAGCTTCCAGAAGGTTGAGTTTTATACCTCTATTCTCAGAATGTAGGATTTTAAATTCTGAATTGAAAGAGTGACCATTTTTCTTAAGATGATTTGAATAATTTGAATCGGTTTTTCCATTGATGAAACTGCGTTTATGTTCAGAGATTCTAACATTAAAATTTCTTCCTATTCTACCTATGTAAAAATAATTGCAATCTGCACAATCGAATCTATAAACACCTGATTTATTTTCTTTATCAATTGGAGATTTATAATTCATGATAAATGAACCTAAATTTGTTGATGTTTTGAACGCTATATTTAAATTTGAATTTTAAGAAGGATTTTACATTATTGCTAATATTGCCTTTATATGTTAAACTATTGAATTTCTTATCTTGGTGTTCACCAATAGGATAGATATGTTGTAAAGCTATTTTTTTCTTATATAATATAACATAACTAAATTTGCATCATAATCATTATTTATTGCGATCTATTTTATCAAATTCAATTCTTTGAAATAATTATCATTAGACATCGGTGTGCTCAAGAGTCTATGTATATAGCTATTAAATGCTGCAACTTTATGTTGGTATCTAAAGTTGCAGCATTTAATAGCTATATACAGATTCTTGAGCACACCGATGTCTAATGATAATTATTTCAAAGAATTGAATTTGATTAAACAGATCGCAATAACTACTGGTTATAGTGCAAATTTAGTTAGCAGCATATTATATAAGAAAAACAAAAATTAGTTTTACAACATATATATCCAATCGGTGAACACCAAGACAAGAAATTCAATAGTTTAACATATATAGGCAATATTAGCAATAATGTGAAATCCTTCTTAAAAATTCAGATTTAAATAAAGCGTTCAAAACATCAACAAATTTAGGTTTATTATCAGGAATCATAAATCTCCAAGTAATAAAGAAAATAAATAAGGTGTTTATAGATTGAATTGTGCAGATTGCAATTTTAATCTTAGAATCTCTGAACATAAACGTAGTTTCATAAATGGAAAAACCGATTCAAATATTCAAACCATCTTAGGGAAAATAGTCACTCTTTCAATTCAGAATTTGAAATCCTACATTCTGAGAATAGAGGTATAAAACTCAACCTTCTGGAAGTACTTGAAATTAACAGATTTAGGTATTCACCAGAAATTCTTAATGATCAGGTAGACATAAATTACTCACCCTTATTAAATTTATTTCCTAAACATTAGTTCAAATACGGATAGCTCTGAGTGGATTGCCTCTTTAGTATATATAAAAATTTGTTAGTAAGATATATTTGTAGTAATCATTCGCTCTTGACAAAGATACTTTGTATCGAAACGCGTCGAGCATTTAATAATATATATTAGTAGAAATCATCGTTTACTTGTATTAGTGAAAATGGATTACTATCTCGTAGAAGCCTCGTTAATTGAATTTATGAAAACATTTATTTACAAATATGGATAATATGTGTATTATACTAGTAATGTTGTTTTTATTGATAGTATCAGATGAGTCATAATAGTCAGTAGATCCAGAATCTCTATCACTAACCACGTTGTGTCCCATTTCTTCCAAAGTAAGTACCTGGTACCTGTTTTTCGAAAGGTTCATGTAGATCATTTTTGAATAATGGAATTTAGACTACAAAAGATTAGTTATTACTGGGAAATACTCGTTACACTTGTCTGATCAAGTTCATTGCAGTGCGACACTTCTCAGGTCGTTCACAATTCTTAAGGACACAGATCTGTTCGCATCCCTGCTGATTAAGGCGTCATTGTATACATATTTTGATTTCCCACTTGGAGTCTATAGGAATCCTTCAACTTGTTCCTCAATAATGTACCGTATTTAATTGTTTATATACATAATCAAGCCACAACTGTTCTTTCACTTGCTTGAGTGCAGCGGAGAACCACAATCTCCTTGAAAGATCAGAGCCAGTGTCTTTCATTATTGGTAGTAAAGATCTCAAAGACGAGAAACTTTTCAAAAGCCCCATCGCACACCAAATTGCGAAGAAATCCCTGCTTTGACAACCAAGAACATTATGCATTGCTCTGAAATCTTGTGGAGTCTATGTCAACTGTTTCCGCTCAGTCATTTAACCTTTTAATTTCTCATAATAAGTTGTAGATGTTCCTTTGACTTTCTTGGTGAATTTTTTATTCTCAGATGGTAGATTTCCCGAAAAATATACGATGGGGTGGGAGACAATGTTCTTGTTCTTGAAGTAGACAAAGAACTTCATCCTGACGAAGACAACAAAAACAAATGACGTTAGCAATAAGGTTGCCAACAGAGTTTACCGTCTGTGGAAACACTCGGCAACCAAGTTGGCAACAAAGCTGTTCGTCCCTAGGCCCCTTTTGAATTGAATCAAGATACTTTTTCCATATTCTCAGCAATATTTCAAATAACTCGTTCAATTTCAAAACGACACCTGACAAGATAATTGGTAACCATCAATAACGACGAGGCAATATGTTAAAGTTACAAACGTATCGAATTCCTGCATGTAAATGATATGGGAACTTTGCCCACTAATTTCCGAACCTCTAATAACTACAAACACGAGAATGGAAATGAGTTTTCACCTCCATGATAGCAAACTAGGGCTCATTCGGATGATTAAACGTGTTCACTTCTGCATCGTCGTCCTGTTCGTCACTTAAGTGAAGATCCACGTTTATTAATTTTCACACATTCGCGCCTCGTTAGTTCACCGCAGTTTCTCTCCAACGCGCAATAGGATATGAACCTATTCTAGTTTCGTATTAAGCAGTAAATTTCGCTTGGTTTGCTATCAAAGGACGATATGGTAAGCGTGTGAGAAAGAGTGTTAAGGGATATCCTTGAAGATGATGCAGCTGAATGGGGAAACACTGAGACAAGCAAAAATTCGCATTTATTACAGCAAGCCAGGCTACAAAACTCTACCTTTTCTACATTGTGGTACACTTTGAAAAAACAAATCGTACCTCTACACTTGGAATTCATGACGGTGTTTTTAATGAGTTATAGTGATATAAAATTTTATGATAAAAATATCTGTGACTAAAGTGTTGATCATGCAATTATCTACAAGAACTGTCCCTACAATTTTTTCATAACATCAACCATTTCAGTGAAAAAGCGATTCTAAGATGTACTGCACACGTTTCTAGGCAACCTATGAAGTAGTTTCCAATTTTTTTTGATGTAGCTTCTCCGGTACTACTGCATGGTCTCTCTCAGTAAAATTTAATGGAATGTCAAGTGGGATCTTATTCATCATCACCATCATCTTTTTCATCTTCTTTTTCTACTTCCCCCCGGCTTCTTTGACGCAAATTCGAACAGCTGTATTTTTGGACTTTCAAAGAGCGTTTGAAACCATTTCAAGGAGTTTATTATTATTGAAACTCATGAAAATAGGAATGAGGAGTGAAGTTTTGAATTGGTTTTCTTCATATTCAAGTGATAGGACCCAAAGGGTAAAATTTAATAATCATTTTTCAGACATAGAGAATATTGTGGGTGGCATACCTCAAGGGACAGTTTCAGGGCCCTTGTTATTTTTGTTGTACATAAATTACCTAGTGAAATTTGTAGAATTCAGTGTTGTGTCTATGTTTGCGGACGACACAATGTTGTACATAACAGGTGATAATATAAAAATGATGATTGAATTAAAAAATAAAGACCTTGCTGCTATGAATGAATAACTCTGTGATAAAAGTCTAGGAATAAATGTTAATAAGTCTAAATACAGGGGGCTTCAACGAAAACTAAACAGAGGCTATATCAACCAAGATATTCATTCCTGATCAAAACGCAAAAACAAGTCAATTTTTGTTTCAAGGTTGACATCTTTTGGGGTACAAAACTTGCCTGAAATATCAACGCCCTAAGCGAGGGTTGCAATCCTTGAACATTTTGAATAGGGAAGATGGGTCGAGTGATGACTCAAAAGAAAGGTGGTATCTTTGTCTACATCGCCTTGAACGAATTTGCACTTTTAATTGAAAAGTGTAAAAAATACAGGGTGAGCAACTGAAAGATATTGAATACTATTTCCCTGAGACTATTCAAGTTTCAGTGAAGTAAAATGGAAAAGATCCATGCTGATCAATGGCAGTCATCATCAAGTACCATCCTCATCTCGAATTTCAACCTCTAGAACAGTGGTGACCACTCTTGAAAATTTGGAAGAAGGTAGATGGGTTGATTGATAACTCGGAAGAAAGGTATTATCTTTGTCTGCATTCCCGCGAAAGAATTTTCATTTTTGATTGAAAACTGTAGAAGATACAGAGTGAATCACTGAAAAATAGAGAAGACTAACGCCCCAAGACTATTGGAGTCATCTTCCGAAATCACGAATTTCAACCCCTAGAGCAGGGATCCAGTGATACCTTTCAAGTAAAGGATTTCGATTGCCTTCATGACTGCTCGCAATAATTCTATTCTCATTGAGTTTCAAAGGAATTAGAATCGCTCACTCTGTATCTTCTACAGTTTTCAATCAAAAGTGGAAATTCGTTCAAGGGGACGCAGAAAAATATAATACGTTTCTTTCGAGGTATCACTCGACCCATCTACCCTCTTCTAAATTTTCAAGGGTGGTCACCCCTGCTCTAGGGGTTGAAATTCGATATGATTTGATCAGAAATGAATATCTTGGTAGATATAGCCTCTTTTCAGTTTTCGTTGAAGCACCCTGTGTATGATACTGGGAAGTGAATACAAATTAAATAATCTGAATTTGGTAAACTCAAGTGTTCAAATTAATATTCTTGATGGAGTAACCCAAATGAAGTACTTAGGAGTAGTTCTAGATCAGAATTTGGACTCAAAGTTACACTGTGATTATATCTCAAAAAGATGTAATCAAAAATATATTGCATATCAAGAATAGGCGATAAGGTGAATTTTGGTACTAGACTTATGCTGTTTAAAGCTATTGTGTCTCATTATATTGACTTTTGCTCTACATTAATGTTTGGTTTACAAAAGATTATTTTGGATACATTACATTGAATTCAAAATAGGCTTGAGAGTTATTTTGAAGTGTAATAAAAGGACTGCAGTAGGGAGTATGTTGACAGTATTAAAACTTATGAGTGTCCAACAGAGAATTTATTTCAGAACATTGGATTTTATTTACAAGATAAAAAATTCTGTATAGCAGAATTCGAATTTCCGATAGCTGCTATAAGGTATTAGAGCAGTTAATAGGAAAAATGTTGTAAGGAAAAGTTAAAATTTCTAGGTTAAGTCCGGTATTTTGCTAAATGAACTTTTAACTTACCCTATATTTTTTATATCTATCTCTAATTTTCACTAGATAACTTTTATAGAATTTAATTATTTCAAATACAATCAAAGATGATTCTCAAGTTGAACTCATTAGTTTGAAAGTCGGAAGAAGAAAGAAGGAACGTGAAAAGTGGAAGTTATGAAGCCAGTGGGATATATCATACGATAGCCGACTATGCGCATTAGACTTAACCAGTAGCGTAACGGTTGGGCATAGATGGAATTATGTGTTTTGAATTCAAATAGCTGTGACGTGATTTTAACACGTTACAGTATATAAGAAGACATTTCGCGAAGCGCAGGGAATTCAGTTTGAAGAAAGCGCGAATAAGTGGACAAAGTGTTGAAAACAAATTAAGCAGTATTGATTGTGTTATATAAATCAGTTATAGAAGTTAATCATTTACTTTAGTGTTTATATATATATATATATATATATATATATATATATATATATATATATATATATATATATATTCTTTTGTAAAGAGAGGATTTACAAAACTTTGAATAATTGTATTTACAATAAATGCTTCTATCATTGTGTCAGAAAACACAAGTGTGAGCTCAGGAAATGTAACAGGGAACCATACTATCTTGTATATGATTCAATAAACGAGACGACAGAAATCTGTAACAATGGAGAAAGAAAACCAGCAATATTTCAACAATCATACTTCTGATATGTCTAAACAAATCTAAGAGCCCCGATGGCTAGGTTCAGCCTTTCAAGTGTTGCCGATTATGATCTATAGATGTTTTAGAATCAAATTTCAAAGTGTTTAATTTAAACCTACCAATAATTTCAAGAACTAAAAAACGTTGCAATATGCTAGTTTTAATTATATGAGCCCACTTTCTGATGAAACAAAACATTATTATTCAAAATAACTACCTTATTCTCGAGCGGTCCGAATCTTAGTAAATTACTTCTCGATGCAAAACAGAACACAGATGAACTCAAAGAATCTGTTAGTTACAAAATCGAATGTTATGAATGACTTTCAGCTTATGCAGATCAAACAGGTGCAAATTTTGAATGCAGATTCAAAGAACTTATATCATCAGACGAAAAATCCCTAATATTTGTACACATTCAATCGACAAACAACACAACAGTTTTATACAATCTCAAAGTTCCTGCAATAAATGAAGAAGAATGAATCTATTGGAGAGTTTGGGAATTAACAAACAGTAAAATCCCACATTACAATACCTTCAATAGCCACCTTGAAATCAATAACTGTCCCCTTTCAACTTTTGAGCGAAAAATTAGTCTTGTAATCATCCTCGTAACTTAGTATTCAGCTCTAGAAAATTACTGAAAGATCGAAACCGGTTATGTATTAATAAATAAACGTCGAAAATTGGGAAAAGTGCTTTTTCTCTTTTATATTCCCTAATATATTCCTCATTTAAAAAGCAACGACAATAAAACTGGTCTACGATGACTGTGGTAAATCTAAAAGTACTAATAGGATGATGTGTTATTCACAAAACATTTACCACCCCATAATTTCACTCCTGTAATTTTCATCGTTCGCATAACATCGACGGCAGTTTTCCCAACATCAGCAGGAAACAAAACAACCTGGGCGTGAAGAAAAGTTACCACTTGCAAGTTTGCGGTTCAAAGCTTTGGTGCGTACAACGTTTAGAAAATATGAATAATTCCGAAAGTTAAATTGGGGACCTAAATTTTCACTGTTCGCAATTTATTGCATCGCTCCTTACGCAAAACCTCTCGAATACTTCTCGTGGCTCGAATTATGTTACCACGTTCGTTTAGTTGCTTCAGCTGAAAGGGTGAACTTTCCAAACTCCAGAATTATGAAATGCAAACAATACGAGTTATGGGAAATTCATTAAATCTTCGCGAATTCCCGACTCGAACCGATTGAAACGAATTGGAAAGTGCCGGCGAAAATTGAAATTTTTAATTTGAGGTTTTAGTTAAAGTAATTTTCAATGTTTATTTTAGTAGAATTCCTGTGTTTTTGAATTGTTCTTCGAGGTCATTTTTCACATTGTAGGAAAGGGAATGTAGTGATGAATATCAAGCACTTTCAACACTAAATTGGTATCGGTGATCGAACATCAGCCGTCATTGAGAGCGAACAATGATTGTAACCAAAGATTAGATTAACCCGCGTACTCATATTGTTAAGGTGTTAGAGAACCTCGTGATGTATTGTTGTGTATTTTGACGACGAGTTCGCAAATAAAAGCATCCTAGTAAATAAATAATTACAAGTACAGATTTTCACGACTGTAGATATTGTGGTTCAGGGAAGTAATGTAATGTTTATACAGGATGGGAAAATTTCGATGTTTTGGTATTAAAAAACGAACCCCTTCTTCCGATCTCATTTTAATGGGTCAATGCAAAAATGTGTCGAACATCTCTTTCTGTTTTCGAGTTATTCAAAATTGAGATGGACATTTTACAGGCAGTTTTTTTCAATTTATGGTGTAAAAAAAATATTTTGACTCAGCGTTTTTGTTTATCATACAGACATGCTCGTTTTTCTTTCTTTGGTTTTATTTCAGTGGATGATTTGCATAGTCAGAACTTGGTTTTTGTTTGTCAGAATTACGTTTATGATCTGGTGATCTGGGACAAGAATTGTCACCGTGAAGTCAATTTCTGGGAGAGTTATATACATCGTCATCATGGTCAATAAGAGATACAATTTGAAAGTTATACAAGTTTATGCACCAACCACTTCATCTGATGACGAAACAGTCAAACAGCTTTATGAGGATATAACACTTGCAAACTGGCAAAAACGCTAAGTATGTCGTGGTTAATGCCAAAATTGGTAAAAACAATGACACCAAAACCCGGCACATTGGGAGATTCGGTCCTGGTGACAAAAACTCTCGAGGAGAAATGCTCATCAATTTCTGTAAGACTGAGGATGGAAAAAACAAGAGAGAAATATGTTACAACGTTTCGGTCCTGAATAAATTCGAAACAAATAGCGACCACCGGCTCGTTAGAGCTACAATCCATCTCGACGAACCAAAATGATACTGAAGAAACAGAAGTATCCCACTTTACAGGTTCTCACTAGAAAAAGCGAAAAAGCTGTCACGACGAAACTACAACACTACAACAGAAAGACCTGAGAGATTGGAAGACACAGCTAGTTAAAGAAACTATTGAAAAAAATGAAAACATGAAAGTCGAAACTATCAAATAGAAAAACTAAAATGACGATAATGAAGAACTCTGAAGGTATCTTGGTCAGCAAGAGGGAAGAAATGACATATTCTTAATACCGGTTCTGGAGACATTCTTGAAATTGATACAAATGAACTGAAAATTGCGCTCAATCAGATGAAGAACCAAAAATACCTCGGTGAAGATAAGATCACCATCGAGATGTTGAAGATGGGAGGAGAATATCTGTTGGATAACGTACGGATCCTTCTCAGCAAATGCCTAAATGAAGGAAGAATACCAATGGTATGGAATAATGCTCAAGTTATTCTTCTGTATAAGAAGGGAGACAGAAATAATAGAAAATTACAGCCCAATAAGCCTTCTATCGCACTTGTACAAATTACTGACGAAAACAATGACAAATAGATTAACCAACAAAATGGACGCTTATCAATCCGTCGAACAAGCCCGCTTTCGGAAAGGCTTCAGTACAGTAGACCATTTGCAAGTGATAAGGACTCTCATCGAAAAAACCTCAGAGTAAAATATGGTATTGCACATGGCATTTATAGATTTCAAGAAAGCGTTTGACTCGATTAAAACTTGGGCAACACTAAGAGCACTAGATAACGCAATAGTAGACAGTAGATGTTCAAATCTCATCAAATACATATACGAAAACGCCACAATCCAAATAACGATAGATGAAGAAACACAATCAAAAGAAATACCCGTGAAAAAAGGCATACGACAGGGGACACGATCTCATCAAAATTATTTACATTGGCTCTGGAGGACGTGTTCAAGGGTTTGAAGTGGGAAACGAGAGGCATAAATATAGATGCTAGATCTATGCTTGGCGTTATTTTGCGAGATAAGTCGAAAATGAGGAAATAACACGAAGAACACGTGTAACGGACATTTTTAGAAGAGTAGCGGAATTTGAATGGCGCTGGGTTGGACATGTAGTCTGCCATGTACCATTATGAGGTAATATAACCTCATAGATTGCATGTCGAAAGAAGAAGAAAGCATGCTGCCAATTGTACTACAATTATAACCAATATTGTCATCATACTGTTATGAGCAGCTGTTTTATATTGATGTGGATGTGCGGAAGAATCATGAATTGTAATATCAATATGGCATGGTTTATGTAAAATGAGATCAAATTTGGTTAGAGTTAAACTTAAAACGGTTAATTGGATTTTCATTTCCGAAGTGAACTCGTTATTAGTGTGAATTAAACTTATGAAGGTACTGAAGGAATCTAATTGTCTGATTGTACCTGTAAAACAACGGCTTATGTCATTGACATATCTAAACCAATTAATGCTGTGTTTCGACAGCGGATGATTATGAATTAATGTTTCAATATTATCCATGAAAATTTCGGCTAGTAAAGGACTGAAAGAATTGTCATTATTAAGCCGTTGCTGCTCATTTTTTATGGTTTTGTTGGGAGGAGGTGATCTTGTCATGCGAGCTGTAGCAGCCCAAGGTGATTTAACGTGTGTTCACTCGCTTCTTGAAGAGGGCCAGATTATAAGTTGTCGGAAAAATGTTTCACAGCACACTAGCCTTGTTATCAAAAGAATTTTCATAGAGAGAGGTACGTAGCTTTGCTAGTGGATTGCGAGTCTTGTTTTTCTTTGGAATTGGGATCTTTTCGGTACGAAGCCTTTCAGTCCCTCAGAGCATTTACCATGAAAGTATTGCTGAAAAAAAGAATGATCAGCAGCCTACCTCCTCTGAGTGAGAGGTTGGAGTTCACTATCGAATAGATATAAGAAATGTTTCGGTGTGATGCCCCACACCAGGCTAGCACCTGTGTTTTTTATAAAAGCATGGCGGAAAGTTCTGCTCACCTCTAAAGAGAAAACAGAGTTTCGCAGAAGTAGATTTGGCTATAGGTGACACATGATCATCATCAGCGAACTTCAGTGTTGACTCTGATGATTAGTTGGTGTATGATAGTTTCTGTGGAAATTCTATGGCCTTACATAAGTTGCTGGGGAACATTTTTTATGATTGACCAAGTTCAACCGCCCTCCCCTGATATGTTCTCCAAGTCTTGAATTCAGTGACCTGACCTGTTGGTATCTTTTTTGCCGTGACTCCCCAGCAGCTCTAGGATGCTGACTAATAAATGAGAACACCAGGGTTCAGTCATCCGTAAACCCAAATAATCTGTTTCCTGTGAAGTGGAGCAGATCATTAATCTGCAACAGAAGAAGATTTGGCAGTAGTATGAACACTGGGGTACTCATGCATCTTGAATATGTTGCAAGCTTGATGGGGCTACATTTGGGTAAAACATTTTTTTTCAATGATATCCGTCTTTGGTTCAGGATGTGATGCGATAGAACCGTCATGTCTCATCAAAGGTGGGAAGGATGGTTTGTAAAAGTTGTTGCTGACTATCTTCCCCATAGAACTGACGAGTTCCACTGGTCTGCTCCAAGAGTCTTTTCTTAACTCTTTCATTGAAGTAGGTTTTCACTTTATCAATTGTTGAGTGACAAATTTCCTGAAGCGCATATATTCAGCTTTAGTTTGATCTGTTTGATTCTTCTTCCTATCCTTTTTCTGACAGTTTTTGGTAATCCAGGGTTTTTGTGATGTTTTTAGTTCGTGGAATGTGGAATGTAGAGCTACATCTCTTCAAGTTCAGTAACGGGCTCAGTTCATTGAAAGAAAAAGACAAGAAAAACTCACTTTGCCCCTCTAAGCTGGCTCGCGTGTATAGCCATATTTTTCTGGTATGAGTCGGATCTTCATTGCGTGGCTATACGTTATAAGTTACCAATAGAAGAAACAAGGTTGTGGTCGGAGTTGCCAAGGGTGCTGAGACCTGTGAACGGAATTCATATGGAACTGAAACAAGTAACGAATCGAGAGTATTCGGAAAATCGTTTATATTGTCAGAAATCATTGTTGTGAACGTTGAAGTCTCCTATTATGAATATGAATGCGATATTTGATCTGGCAAAAACACAATGGCCTCTCTAAACCGAAGTCTTGAATATAGCAATTCATTGAAGCAGAGGTAGATGATGTGTATTGTTGGCTTTATTTGGGTTTCCGTTAGAGCTAGGACATGAGGTTGGTCCTATAAGCGCTGGTGTTCTGCTTCCTCATTCATGTTGGTGTGTCCAAGTCCACTTATATCTCAATAACAAATTGGATTCACTCATCGGATTTTAGGAGACTCCGTGCGTCTGCCAGTGTTGTTAGGCGTATTGTTACCATGACCCCTCCGAGCCGGAGATCCGACTGGGGAACCAGTTTACCTCCTGATAATTTTTTCCCAAGACTGAAAGAATAAGAAAGATGTGCATAGATATCTCAATAATTTTATTTTCACGTGAAAACATGTGCCTTAATCTACTTAATCTACTTGGCATAACGTTGTACCAGTTTTCGAATTCCTTCCTCATAATCTAACCTAACCACTGTATCACAACTAATTTTATATCAATTCAAGTGCTCAGTCACATTGCTATACGGATCACTACGAGAAATATTAGGTTAGGTTAGAAATATTAGGTTAGGTTAGCTAAAACATAAGAAGGAATCGTAAAATGTCTGTTTTCTATCACATTATTGTTCTCTTACGACACCAAACTTAGCGAAAGCCCGACCGAAAGATGCTCACTTCATTGCTCATCATGGCCTTTTTTGAATGCTCTCATCCATTTTCTAAACATCTCATCACCCATTCCTTTGTCCATTAACTGCACAGATCTCAGATGTATATCAATCGGTTTTAGGCCTTTATCACTAAGAATTCTTACCACAGCCTGAACTTCACAGTCGGCGGGACTCACGATTATCCGAGGCATCATGAACAAGGAAGAATCAATGCAAATGCGTCAGTGCGTAGATGGGATAAGATATATGGGTATCCAGTGTGCATGCGCAGAACGCCGGCCGCAGCGCTGCGGCTGCGAGTGGTAAAGCGGTACTTACTTAAAAACACGCCTCGTATCTGTCAAAAAAGTATTCTAGCATTTATTTGGCATGCATTTTACTATGCATACGAATGTCACCTTCTGTTCAACATATAAATATCATCTATGGTAACACTACAAAATCGCTCTTGTATGTTTGAAATTTCTATTTTCAGAATCCACGGGAAGCAGAATATCTCTGAATTCAAAAATATCGCTCCATGCTATTCTCACTAATTTGTCGTAGTTTTTTTAGCAACCACCTCTCAAAGTTTGACATAGAGCTTGGTGGACATTCTGTATAGTGAAACTCTGAACAGAATTGTTTTATTTGATTGAAAAATGATTATATTAATCAAATTTGACATCAAACTGTTGAATTTATTGAGGAACATTGATTTTGAGCCTACTACAAATTTATACGTCATCCAGTATTTTCGCTCAACTGAATTTTCGGACATACAATATAACAAACGGCTAGATAAATTGAGTCTAAACGAACCTATACGATTTATTTCCATCAGAGTCCGTAGGGTTGTTCTATAAATAATTTATTTCGTATGTGAATGCTGGGTTTATATAAATAGATGTATGTAGACGACAGCCGAATATATAAGACTATAATGCCACACTAATAGATTTGAAGAGATTGATGGACCGTTTCCACCCGCAAGATGTTTATAAGCCTTCTGTAGCGAATTGGAGTGTTGGCGAAGTGCATTAGAGGAATTTTTTACGTCATTCGAAACCTTGATGCTGATTGGTGATTTGCTACTGTGATATATTGTAGCAGGTTCTTTGAAATTTGACGGATGAAAGATGATTCTATTCAGAATTTTAATATATTCTCATTCCTGAATTCTTGCTTGATATTGTATGAGGAACTTGCTTATTTGAAACGCAACACTCCGTGCATTACTCAGTTTTTCTATTCTTCAGATAATTTCAGACATATTGTCTATGTTGCTAAAGAAAAGATGCCCCCCTCTCTCAGTTTGATGGTGCAATTTATTCCGATATCTCTCTCCGTTTTCCGGAATAATACAATCATCAAAACATTTTTCATACGCTCTTTCCGGAATTGACTTCAGTTTTCTCTGTTAATTCGTCTATCGATTCAAAACAGGTCTGCGAAGTGATAATTTGAGTTTTGGAAAAAGAAAAAAGTTGGGCGAAGCCATATAAGGCGAATACGGTGGTTGTTCGATGGTATTTGTTAAGTTTTTGGTCAGAAATTCAACGAATTTGCTCTTTCAAAGGCCGCTCAGGTAATATTCTTAATTTACCGTCTGACCTTTTGGCACAACACCGCGATAATCAATAAAATTGATCGACTTCGACGTGGTTTTATCAGTTTCAGTTCATTCCGAAGCTTGTTGACTAGTTTTGACGTCAAACTCATAAACCCATGTCTCATCACTAGTTACAATGCGTTTTATGTGACTAGCCTTTTGGAACTAGTCAAGCGGCTACGCCTTTCATGCCCGATTCTAGAATACTTGATATTAAGGGGACACATTCTGTTGCAGGTATATTCGAAAACATATTATCTACATCTAATGATATTAATTTTGCGGTTGGTGGCATGAGGAAATTATTTATTTTATTCGATAATTCTAATGAATTTTTTCATACTATATTGTGAATGAAAATCTGCAATTGATTTGAATTTGGTATTTAGTTGCTTAGCAATTATTTGTGTTGGACTATTGGTATATGACACCACTGGACGAATGAGGTTAGTTTCTTTATGTGTTTTAATGAGAACAAATCTAGGAATTCTAGGATTCATTTCAATCCATCTGTTTCTCTCGAAGCTACTAAAAAGTGATTGTATATCATTAGCGGCTGCTCTAAGTTGTTTCTGTATAAGTGGTGTTGAGTCTTTATGGACGAGTGTAAGCGCTTCTTTATTAATGAGATCTTTCATTTTTTCCTCATATTGTAAAGAAGCGCTTACCCTCGTTCATAAAGACCCAACACCACTTATACAGAAACAACTTAGAGCAGCCGCTAACGTTATGCAATTATTTTTTAGTAGCTTCGGGAAAAACAGATGGATTAAAATGAATCCTACAATTCCTAAATTATATGGTCTCATTAAAACACATAAAGAAAATAACCCCATTCGTCCAGTGGTGTCATATACCAATAGTTCAACACAAATACTTGCTAAGCAACTAAATACCAAATTCAAATCAATTTCAGATTTTCATTCACAATATAGTATAAAAAATTCATTAGAATTATCGAATAAAATAAATAATTTCCTCATGCCACCAACCGCCAAATTAATATCATTAGATGTAGATAATATGTTTTCGAATATACCTGCAACAGAATGTGTCCCCTTAGTATCAAGTATTCTAGAGGCAAGAAATCTCAACGTGGTCTGTAAAGATGAGTTAATTTCGCTGTTTGATTTATGCTTGACCCAAAACTATTTTCAGTTCAATAATAAGATATATTCACAAAATAATGGTTTAGCTATGAGTTCACCCCTCAGTCCCCTTCTATCTGAAATTTTTATGTCTAATTATGGAATAACAATTATAGCATTCGACTTATCTGCTCGCGTGAGTACTAATGAATTTTCAGAAATTTTGCGTTTGATATTTTTGATTAAAATTTTATCTTTCGAGTTGGTTTTATTTTTATGGTTCTTTGAAATTCTCTCAATTTTTGCCTCTTCAAAATTGCCAGTATTTAAGGTTAGATTTCTAAATGTTTCTAAAGAGTTAGTGTGTATTTTAGGAACGAATTTAGGACCTTTGGAAAGAAGATCTGTTTTTCTTCGTTGAATTGAACATCAGATAAATTAACAACCCTTCCGAAGAATTAACTCTAGTCCCTTCCACTTCTATCTGAAATTTTCATGTTTAATTTGGAAAACACTAAAATTATGACGTCACCTTTAACGAAAAGACATATTCTATTTTGGTACCGATATGTTGATGACATTTTATGCCTGTTTCATTGGAACCAATATACAACTAGAAATCTTCCTCAATTTCATTAATAACATACATCCTAAAATTAAGTTAAAAGTGGAAACAGAAGTCGATGGTCAAATCAATTTCTTAGATCTAACAATTACCCGGGAGAATGATAACCTTTTATCAATTAATATTTTCAGAAAACCATCGTACACGGATAATGCCATACCCATAGATTCATTTCAACCGTATTCTCAAAAAATAGCAGCCTTAAAATCCATGATTCACAGAGTGATTTCTTTGCCCTTATCGGACATGGACCGAAAATCAGAATTTAACACCATTATGTTAATAGCAGAGAACAACGGCTTCGATATAAAAGCAATAGAGAGTTTAATTAATCGAAAAATACGCAACAACACATTCAACATGATATATCCCCAATCCAAGAGAGAAAAGCCCGAAAAATTTATGTCTCTAACATATTTTGGGAAGACGTCAGAACAGGTTGCTAGAGTTTTGTCAGTAAAAATTCATATTGCATTCAAACCAGTTAGCAAAGATAAAACCGATAAATTCGAAAAATCAGGAGTATACCAATTAACATGTTCCGAGTGCAATTACTTTTATATAGGTCAAACAGGACACTTTTTCAAGGCTAGATACAAAGAACATTTCCGGTCATTCCTACATCAGAAATATGATTCAGCTTTAGCTGCACATTGTCTGAATGAATGTCATCCTTTTCCAGAACTTCAACAGCTAAAAATTCTTCATTCCTGTGATAAATCTTATAAACTCAATTTCTTTGAATCGATGGAAATTCTCAAGGCATCTAGGGTAGAAAGAGTTAAGCTCCTCAACGACCAGGTAGACTTAATTACCTACCAATCACCGTTATTCAAGTTACTGTGACCTCTACTAGCATTTTATTGATGGTAATTCCTGCATTGTACATGAGTATTCAGTTTTCATTAGCTTGTTGTTTATAATGAAAGTATGTTCGAAACCGGTCAAACCAATGTAAAATTTTGACATTCTTTACATCAATAAATTAGTGATAGTTAAAACATAGTAACTTGTTTTATTTTATTATTCATTACTAATATCTATATATGCTACGGTACACACTACCTAGGTAGGTGGGTAGATAGGGTGTATCGTGTATGTACGACAACCCTGGATCACACATAGTTGCAGCCTCTCAGAGTCGATCGTAACTAGTCTAAAAATATTGAGGTAGATCGCCAGCAGTTCAAGTTTGAGCACCCCTGGTCTAGAGGGTATTACAAATTATATTAAACATCAACTATTTAAATTTCAACAGTTTCATTATTTGAATTTTTAAAACATCAACTCCGTGTAAAAAGGAAAAGGTTAATATCAAGACAAAGTGAATGGCGGCTAAGATTACACTACATTTCAATTTTAATTGCCTGCTTTGTGAACCGCTTTGTTCGTCAAACAAAGTGATATTATCACTCGATGCGCGTTGCAAGGAAAATTTAATTTGATGAAGACTGTTCACAAGGAACTCATCCCGGTCGAGCTTTTTTGTTACTTTATATTATTTAATTAAAGACCCTTTACTTTGTACAAATCTGATTCGTTGACGAAAAATGTCGTTATTATGTCACAAAGGCGAAATTGTCGCTTGTCACTTTATGTGAACTGAAAGTTATTCGAAACAATCTGTCGGATTCCTCGCTTTTGGTATGAAAAATTCATAGTTTTAGGGTGAAGATGGGAGATTATAGAGTGCTGGAAAGTTTTTCATTGTAGCTGATGAAAGCAATGATTTGCAGGAACAAATGGGTTAGTTTGGAGGCTCATAAAACAATTCGATAAACGTTGAAGACGTGGGTGTTTGATTCATAATTCAGTGATTCGAAACTTTGCCTTCTGAAGCCGGGAGTGTTTATCTCTCTTGGGGTAAAACATGACGTTAAAAGACGAAGAGGTTTTAACGAAACTAACTCCCATTTCGAGATCAAAGATGAATCATTCTACAAGAAAGGTATAGAGATCTTAGAGAAACGTAGGAACTAACATAGTATAGTAGGAAAGATTGATCGCAGTAGACCTGACATTTATAAAAACATGCTGATCGTCAATGATTGCAATTAACACTCATTTCTGAACTTCCTCCTCGTATTTTCCTCTCACCTTGCACTACTGCACTTTCGTCCCTCACCCCTTTTCCTACTTTCCTCCGGCACTTACACCTACATTTCTACCGCTTTTTTGTCATATTCACAACCTACTACTTACGCTCTTTCCACGCTCCTTGAATGCCCGCACTTTTTCCACGAATTTTTTCCCGCTCTCTTCCATTGAACTTGGCCGCTACTCTGAAGAACTTGGCTACCGTACTCATCGCCTGAGTTTCTTCCCGCAATTCTATGTGCTGTACTTATCTCGCTACTTTCCTTTCGCACTTTATTCTGCTCGTTCCTTTCGATATTTCCGTTTTTCTTCCGAACCTTCCTCCCGCACGTTCCTTACGTCCTCTCATTCAGCCTTTTTCCCAAGAACTTTCATTACCTTACTTTTCATCAGCCATACCTTGTTGTCATACATTCCACTTTCATTTGGGATATTAGTACGTAGGTTACCCTTGAATTTTAGCGCCTGACAAAAAGAAATAGGTAACTTAGAGAAAGAAGAGCTTTATTGTTTTTCAGAGTATTCTCCATAAAGATCGATACACATTTGCATGCGCTCAAACCAATTCTCGAAACACTTTTACCACTCCGAATGAGATAATTCCAAAACATGGTTTTGGAAGGCTTCGAAAATCGTTGCCCACGCAGTATTTTCTTCTTATTTAGGTCGTTAGGAACTATAAGGATGACCCATTGATTGAAACGTTGAACTACAAGAAGACAGGTCCAGACGAAATACCGCCAATCGTCCTGAGAAAGTGTGGTCCCGAACTGGCACTCATTTTCAACCGTCTGTTCCAGTTTCCTTATGAAAGCTAGACTTTTCCGAACAGCTTGAAAATAGCGAGAATTCGATCGACCCCAAAGAAAGGAAAGAAATCCTTTCCCAAAACTACCGCCCTGTTGCACTTCTCTCCATGGAAAGAGTCATAAACGATGAACTCATCAAATATCTTGTGTTGCAGGGAATTATTAACTACCGTCAGTATGGTTTTCGCAGGCAAAGATCGACAGGAGATCTGCTCGTCTACGTCACTCATGTTTATACATCAACGATTGAAAAGCATGGGGAATCTATAGAAATAGCCCTTGACATCTCTAAAGCCTTCGATAGGGTTTGGCATGCAGCCTCGTTGAATAAAATTGCTGCATATAAGCTTCCTGAAAAATTGAGGGGTTGGATAAGTAGCTTTCTCTCAAATAGATCAATACATATTGTGGTCGACGGTATAACATCTGATTGTTTCCAGTTGCAAGCAGGAGTATGTCAGAGATCCATTCTTTCGCAAACCTTGTTTCTATTGCAGATAAACGATCTTCTGTCATCTACAGAGAACGAGATCTTTGGTTTTGCAGACGATTGCACCCTGGTTTCGTCTTTCAGTAGTCTGCGGCCGTTTACAGCTGCGGAATCTCAGCGTCAGTGATGTCAACAAATTAATTACTTAAACTCTGACTTGTTCCGAGGCTGCATCTCCGGTGCTTTGAGCAATGAATTGTTTTACCCTAGGCAGGTTGCTAACCTTTCCTAGGAACCCTCCTCCTTGATCCGGGCTTGGGACCGGCATTAGCACTTGCTGGACTACTCAATCCATCCAGCGGATGGAGGGAAATTAAAGCAGAATACTGGCAGATATTTAGTGCTGAAATGGAAGCGGATATATACGGAGCGCAAAAACGAATTTGGAAATTATTAAGAGGTATGAAAAAGAACACCAATGAAACTATACAACTGAAAACAATCACAAACGAAACATGGGAAAAATACTTCAAACATCTTTACACCGAATCAGAATATGAAGAAGAACCCCCAGAAGAAGAAAAGAAAACGACATTATAAATGAACCGGTAACAATCACGAAAGAGCAAGTAGCTATGGCAATAAGTAAACTTAAAAATAGGAAAGCTCCAAATGAAGATAAGATAACAAATGAGATGATCAAATATGGCGGAGAAGCCATGAGAGAAGAGTACACAAAACTGTTTAACATCATAATTCAACACGAAAAATTCCAGAAGAATGGAAAAGAAGTGTAACAGTGCCTATCTTTAAAAGAGGAGACAAAACAAATCCTGCCAACTATCGCGGAATAACCTTATTAAGCACCTCTTTGAAACTGCTTACAAAGATTCTTGCCGATGACATAACGTCAACAATGCCAATCAGCGAAAAGCAACAAGGCTTTCGAAAAAACCGGTCCACGGTCGATGCACTATTTATAACAAGGCAATTAGTAGAAAAGTCTCTTGAATATAACACTCCAGCATATCTTTGTTTCATAGACTTAACGAAGGCCTTCGACAGAGTCCAACTGAAGGATGTAATCAAGATACTGGAAAACAAAGAGGTACCCAAAAAATATATAAGA
The DNA here is from genome assembly GCA_013387265.2 of Cryptolaemus montrouzieri. Taxonomy (NCBI): domain Eukaryota; kingdom Metazoa; phylum Arthropoda; class Insecta; order Coleoptera; family Coccinellidae; genus Cryptolaemus; species Cryptolaemus montrouzieri. Next base: position 12,728,169 of record JABFTP020000042.1, read on the forward strand.
CTCATAAAGATCTGAACACTAATACAACAACGCAAATACGAACAAACCACACCCTAACGCAGCATTTCGGAACAACGTCGGGCATCCGCCAAGGTGATAGTCTTAGCCCTCTACTATTTAATACTGTTATGGACCAACTTGTAGAGACCGTTAAAAACTTGGGACTAGGATACCGCATGGGAACCTACAAAATTAACATCTTATGCTATGCCGATGACGCCGTACTCATTGCAGAATCAGAAGACGACCTACAAAGAATGTTATACGCCTTTAGCAAACGCGCAAAAAATTTCAATATGGAAATCTCAACAAGTAAGACAAAATGCATGACCATAGCTAAGGAACCTCTACGCTGCAAGTTAACAATAGACAACGCCACTATAGACCAAGTCATGTCATTCGAATAACAAGCACAGGATACCTTGAAGATGAAGTGAGGAGACAAGTGAACAAAGCAGCTGCAGTATCGGGACATCTTAAACAACCAATTTGGAGAAATAAACACCTCAGTATACCATGCAAATCCAGAATCTACAAAACATGTGTGCGACCAATTATGACATACGGGGCAGAAACAAGAGCGGAAACGTCGGTAACAAAGAGAATACTAAGAACAACAGAAATGAAAACGCTAAGAACTATAACCGGTTACACATTGAATGACAGACAAAGAAATACCGACATAAGGAAAAATGTGAAACAGACGATATTGTAAGATGGGTAAGAAAAAGAAGAAGAGAATGGAACCAGCATGTAAACAGAATAACCACAGATAGAATAGCCAAAATCGTATATAACAACATACCACACGGAAGAAGACCCGTTGGACGACCATTAAAACGATGGTGGGGCAGTTGGCAATCAACTTCACAAGAACTGCTGCAGGGAAACCGGAACTGAACAGGCGCTACGCCTTCTACACGATGAAGAAGAAGAAGAAACTCTGACTTACAGAAGATATCGGAGTGGGTTCAGTTGAATCTGGTGAGCTTCAATGCGAGCAAGACTCAAGCAATTACGTTTTCTAGAAGGATCCCTGCTGGAGAACCTCCTCTTACGATGCAAGGCCCAACAAATTACATCCAAAGATTCGATGCACCTTCTCGGAATTACGGTCAACTCTGGGTTTTGCTGGCATGAACATGTATCATCTGCATCAGCTAAACTTAGTTTAGCTTGGTTTCTTCAGAGCCAAGTCATACTCCACGTCATCCCAGCTGTTGCTTCTTTATAAGGCGCAGATTCGACCTGCTTTGGAATATTGTAGCCATGTATGGGGTTCTGCGCCCCAGCATTCGTTGCAGATGTTGGATAGTGTGCCAAAAACGGGCTGTGCGTCTCATCGATCACCCGCGATCTCCAACTGCTGGCTCTCAGAAGACAAGTTGCTTACCTTTCTCTGTTTTACAGATACTTTCTCGGAAGATACTCCAAGAAACTGAAAGAACTTGTTCCTGGAAAGCTCATATTTTGCCGAAACACTTGGCTGGCAAGGAGTTCTCATCATATGGCGGTAGATTTAGCGATCTCTCGAACCTCTCTCTATAAGAATTCCTTTGTTTACAGGGTCAGTGAACTGTGGAACTCGCTTCCGTCAAACATCTTACCAACATCCTACAATTTGGACCTCTTCCAGAGGCGAGTAAACAGACACCTAAATATATCCGAGATACGTCGCCTGTAACGATGTTGTAAACGTCTTTTGAAGTACTGCAGTCGAATTTTTCCAACATTCTTTGCACTAAACGACACGAGCCTTCTTTTGACTAATTGTTTAGTTGAGTGGGATCCAAAGCAAACAAATTTTGTCGACAGCCAAATGTTCATGCAATCGCTGGTTGAACTAATGTTTAGGGTTATCTCAATCTCACGGTGAGTCACATGGCGATCATCGTGTATCATTTCGTGCACTGCATCGATGGTTTATGGCAGAACAACTGATATTGGACGACCTTCACGAAGTTTTTCACTGAGAGAAGCATGGCCCCGATAAAATTCGTTATACCAGCGTTTCACAGTTGTCAACTGTGGAGCTTCATCACCAAAAGTTGAAGCAAGTTTATCGCAACACTGCTGTCGAGTTAATCCACGTCGAAAATCGTATGTTCTCGTATTAATTCAATTTTTGTAGAAATTGAACTTTTCTAATGACTATAAAGAAAGCAAAACTCGTAGGTCAGAGTGTTGAGTGTACGTTTAGGTTAAAAAATGTCAAAATACACGAAGCAGTAGTCGGATGACGCCAGAGGCGCAAAGTCTGAAAGGCAACCTACGTAACTCAGATAAAAGAAAGTAGAAGTAAGAAATTCCATTATAGCCGGCTCGGTGGATATGATGCTAGTCTCCTGCGTAGAGTTACCTGGGTTCAATCCCCACAAAGTATGTGCGATTTTTCGAATTCTGGGAATCGCTTGAGTATCCATCTTTCGGAGGAGATGTAAAGCCGTCGGTCCTGTCTAAAAGAAATGTGTTGGACATTAAAGATCCCTTCCCTCGACACGAGAGGGGTTCGGCAAAATTTCCGAGTTAGTGAGGTGACAGAATTCCTCGGCGTGTCATTGGCCGAAAGGCGAAAATAGAGCACGTTAAAGGAATAACAAACAAACAAAACTCCATTAGACATAGCTTGATAATATCTATGATCTTGATGAGGCAGTTTGATTTTCAAATTTTCAAAACCTGATAAAACTTGTACCGAAATCTCGACTGATGTTAACGATCGTCTTCAACTCGAATTCAAGTTATTAGCCATAATCTCTCCAAGATGCAAGATGCGCCAATCCTTCATCAAACAAATCTTCAAGTACAGCCATTATATAAATGGCAACCATTAAGAAATTTCATGAAAGCCTGCCCAGCTGAAACCTAGGAAATATTGTCGAACGGTCCCGAAGCAAAGTGGTCAATATGAAAAGACATAACTCATGAAAATCGCCGGTTTGTTCTTGAACGGCTTCTATTTTTCGGCCGCCAAAGTCCTTCTCTACGGTTCTTTATACCGGACGTAACCATTATGATGAACCATAAAAGTGAATAACATATAGACCCGTTCGAATCCGGGCTGTTTTCTGGGATGAATTGGCAGACTAGCGATTGTTTGCAGTTTGTGTGAACGAACTTTGATCCGTAGGATCGTCGAAAAAAGAGAAGTTTGCATATCGATACTAGAACAAGGATTCTGGTGGAAAATGCTGACTTTTGAATATTTGGCAGAATATACTTTGGTCGGGAGAATTTTTATACAGGGTGGGGCAGGGCTGACTCCCACTTTTCAAAGGGTTAATAAAAACACTGTACGAGATATTTAAAAAAAATTATTTCGATAGAAAGGTTATATAATCCAGTTATTTTTATTTGAGTTTTGAAAATGATATCGTCCAAATGATGGTCGAGAATATTTCGAAAAACTAGTGAACCAAGTATCAAATTGAGAAAGAGTGTTATAAAAGAAACTAAAAAAACCTTGCTATGAGTGGAAATTAACCCGAATTCTGTATTCGAAAGTACAAACTCTATTACGACTCTTCTGGAATGTGACTTAATCCTGATTGTGACTTCTTGCTGATTGTGACTTCATTCTGATTGTGAATTCTTCCTGATTGTGACTTTTTCCTGATAGTGACTTTCTTTTCACCCGGACATGAGTAGTAGTATATTTTTGTGTTTAATAGGAGCGTACAAGCGAAACACTCATTTTGAGTGTCTAGCTTATTTATTATTTATTCAGCATCATAAGTATGTAGGCACAAAATGTTATGTAATTATTTCACACAGAACATTATGGTTATGCAAAAAAAATGGCACCACACATGTTTAGCCTTTCATGGAAATTCCCCATGACTTTCACAAGAGTGACAGGGGTTATCTCCCTAATTTCTTCTTCAATGGAGGTATTTAGCTCATCAATGTTCCTTGGACGACGTTTAAAAAACTCACCCTTGAGATAGTCCCACAGAAAAAAGTCACAGGGGCTCAAATCATGGAAGTGCGGGGCCACTGAACTGTTTCCCGTGAGGAGAAAACCTGCCCAGGGAACATCTCCTGAAGAATTGATCATGGTCGACGGACTGTATGCGTAGTGACACCATCTTGCTGGAACCAGAAGCTCTGTTGGTCGTTGGTTTCACCCAATTCATCGATTTTCGCGCGCAAAAAATTTTCAAGCAAGCCACAGTACCGTTTAGAGTTCGCGGTAACTAACCCTCTTCAAAAACGTAAGCCAAATGATGCCTACTACTGCACACCTAGGACAAACGTTTATTAATCAAAAAACTAGAAAAGTGCGAAATATCGGCTAGTGCGCTGCGACTACTGAAAGACTATCTCAAAAATAGATGGCACAAAACTGGAATAAACGGTAAACTATCAATTCCGACTGAGTGTGATTTTGGTGTACCCCAGGGTAGCGTTATTGGACCTTTGCTGTTTATCCTGTACATCAATGACCTTCAATCAATACCCAAAATGTCATTTGTGAACCTTTTTGCGGACGATGTACTCATATCAGTTTCCGCTAAAACTTTTGAGCATGGCAAGTTCACATATCACTTGTGCATGGATGCTGGAACTGTCGATGATACCCTCTCGCTCTATTAGAAACTTATTACTAAGCATCGAGGAGGAGATGTAGTTTCTTTATTCTAAGCTCTCGGTAGTAAGAGTGCCATGCCACATATATGGCCACCCAATTGTTATATGCAGGGTATATCCCAAAATGGTGTTCAATCTTCAATTTGAAATGGACGAGAAGCTATTATTATAAAGGCTAACACAAATGAAACCTGGATCTTCAGCATACGCTACACAACACAGTCAATAATGTTCACTTTATTTCGTTGTCTTGAAGAACCCGTAATATTTTGGCATAAGTGTTCCCCTTTTCGCTGAGTCTTCTGAATACCGAAGTATAAACTGTATGGACAGGAGGATGTCTCGAGGAAATCTTCGATGGTACTCTCACGGAGAAGGTGTTTTTTTCTCGACCTCAGTAGCTTGTATAACCTACTCTTGCCGTAACACAAGACTGAATCTGTATAGGCATGCTTTGGATTAGGTTTTCGACCTCCTCTGGGGTGATATATATCACTCTTAAGTGGCGGCTTGGATGATATGTTGTAGGGTTCTTGGATTATCCTGGCGCGATCTAATTTTCCTTCTGAGATTATCCCATAAATGTCCAATAGGATTTAGGTCTGGAAAGTAAGCTGGCCAATCCAAAATAACGTTTCCCTCTGTTTCAAGACACTAGGTCCAAGTAATTTCTAGCCGTTACACTCGAAATCAAAACTCCTTGTTTTGACTCCCAGCATAATGCCACCCCAAAACATCATACTGCTCCCTTGGTATTTCGGAATTTGTCTTGCTGCTCGGAGTCTAGCTTTTCCTCCACGACCCCTCAAAACCCGAATCCGGCGGTCATTCTGGTCTCGCTCGAAAAGAGAACGTTTCGCCAATTCTCAATATTCCAATTTTGGTGCTCGATACACCAATTAAGTCTGTTAATTCTTTGTTGTCTGGTTAGCTCTGGAACTCTTGAAGGCCTTCTGATGTATAAACCCCTTTGAAGCAGTTTCACGTATCGTTTCGACTGTTACACTGATGCCTGTTGCGTTCAGAAATTGCCTTTGGAGTATGGGGTGCGACGCACAAGGGTCTCTTCTTGCAATTTGGCACAAAAGCGGTCTTGTTCTTCAGAAGTGATCTTGCTACGACTTCTTCTAGGCCTATTTTGCAGAGATTGTAGCTCCACGTATCGGGCGTAGGTTTTGAAATCATCCCCTGTGATACCCTGTGTGGCCGCTATATCCCTCAAGTGGAGAGCTTGCTACTTATACTCACGACTATTCTGCCTTATCCCCTGATGTTTAAGAAGCTATCAAGCCAATTTATGAAGATGATGAAGGAGGATGTCTCGAGGAAATCTTCGATGGTACACTCACGGAGAAGGTGTTTTTTTCTCGACCTTAGTAGCTTGTATAACCTACTCTTGCCCTGATACAAGCCTGAATCCGTCTAGGCATGCTTCGGATTAGGTTTTCGACCTCCTCTGGTGTGATATCCTGCCTCTCTTCTGTGGCGGCTTGGATGAGCTGTTGTGGGGTTCTTGGGTTATCTTGACGTGATCTAATTTTTCTTTTGAGATTATCCCATAAATGTTCAATAGGATTTAGGTCAAGAGAACAAGCTGTATAAATCCTCAAACGAAGTCTTTGACGTATCCTTTCGACTGATACACTGATGCTTGTTGCTTCCAGAAACTGCTTTTGGAGTATGGGGTGAAACGCACTAGGGTCTCTTCTTGAAATTTGGTACATAAAGCGGTCTTGTTCTTCAGAAGTGATCTTCCTACGATTTCTTCTAGGCTTATTTTGCAGAGACTGAAGCTCCACTTATCGGGCGTACGTTTTTGAAATAACCCCCTATGATACCCCCATTGTGGCCACTATATCCCTCTGTGTCAACAAGAGCAATTATTCGACCCCTCTGTACATCGGGTAAACCAACATAAGTCATTTTCAATTATGATTAAAGGCTTTTTCAAATTTCGTAATTCACAGTTTGAAATCTCAGTGACGATTGAGTTCAATATCCCGACCATGTGGTGATCATCAAACATTTCTTATCATATTATCCAGTTTTTTCACAAAAATTAAAATACCGAGTAGCTCCATATATATTTGGTTGAGTGTAGTATACACTAGTGGCTACTCGATAATATGACCTGAAAAGCTACAACACTGTTTGAAAGATTTATAAGAAACGAAAATTTGTGTAACCTTCTAAATGTTTTGTTCACGCTACTTAGTATTAAGTAAGTAAGTATTTTTGGCCTTTCATACACAACCATTTCATCCACAGTCAATTATGCCTTTCCACTTCTTATTTTACCATGAATCTGTATGGGTCTTAATCTCATAATTTAAGATACCTTACAAAAAAGTTCATACTATTTATTTTGCTGCATTATTCGATTATTAATTGAATTCACACTCCTCTTTTCTGGCAAGGAAAAATTGATTTCTGGTTAGCCACCAGAGGATAATTGTAAAATTACGTTACACAATTTTGATGCACAACGTAAAGTAGTTTAAGAACGGTTTGTTTGAAATACAAATTCCCTGTACCATTCGATTATAATCAACTTTTCAGGACGATTTTATAACAATAACCTTTGACGTTTTCGTGTACAAATAATCTTTTCGCAACAATTAAAACAAATTACCCATTCAGTGACCATATCGGCGAACATTTATTCTAATAACTAGGTGAACTTTGCGGCCTTCATGATGAAAGTCTTTCGTGCCAGAACGAATTCCATCAAATGCTACTTCGAACTGCATTAAAAAGTCATGACTTGGTCCCATTCGCGTGTAGTAGACTTACACATTAGGCGAAATCTATAAATAAAAAAACGTTGCTCGGAAATGATTTGCAATCTGCATTTTGTTCAGCTGCATTTGGTGAATTGTGGGGTTACAAATTCAATAACTGGCATTAGTGAAAGATTTCAATGTAATACGGGAACTTTTTTTAATGTTTCGTAAACTTCGTTGTCCGTCTGTTTGTCTGTCTGGCAGTCTCTTTCTCAGAAACACGATGTTTCAGTACAGGATGGACGAATTTCGATGTTTCATTATATTCCGTTAGAAAAGTAACGGAAATTAATTATTGAAAAAAATCTGCTTAAAACGATTGTCAACATTTCTGTTGTTGGCACAACTGTTTTCTATACTGACGCGGAGTTTGAACGCGATCTGTCTTCTAGTTTGTTTCCAGTGCATATGAATAGTACAGGGCATTCATCAACGGTCGTGATGTGGTGCAAGATTTGCCTCGATCTGCTAGGCCATCAACATCTTCAACTGAAGTTAACTTCGATAAAGTGAAAGAAATGGTAATTGAAAATCATCATTTAAGTTTGAAAGAGATACGCAATGAAGTTTCTGTGTATTTCACGAATCAATTTGTAACATTTCGAACGATTGTTCGGGCATGAAACGCGTTGCCGCTTGACTAGTTCCAGAAGACCTGAATTTTCATCAAAATTGATTCGCGTAAAGATCACTGAAGACGTGCTAGAACGAGTTAATTGGGACCTCACATTCATAAAACGTACCTCCATGATTTTCGAAATGGATTCTGTCAACTAAACCGGAACCGAAAAATCACGTCAAAGTCGATCAAAAGTCAAGGTAATATAGACTGTTTTCTCAAATTATCGCGGTTTTGTGCACTCGGAATTCTTGTTAGAAGTTCAGACAGTAAATGAAGAATATAACATGAACGTTGTGTGGCGTTTGAGAGAGCAAATTCGTCGAGAAACGCCAGATTTGTGGATAGAAAACATAAAGGGTTAGTGGTAGTCAGAGTTTCAAAAAATAGATTTTTCTTTTCATTTTCTTAAAGTATAATATCTTAGAAAGTTTCTCTGAAAATTTAAAGTGACTCCGACAAATACTTTTCAAGTTATTCGATAATTAGACAAGGGTTCTCGGGCGCTCCGAAACGTTCGAGAGCAGGTAGCTAGCAGCAGCTGTGAGCGACCGGTCTTCGGGTTCTATTGTCATGATTGACTCACTGCTTTGAATTATATATAAACACCTCAAAAAAGTCTAGGGAACACTTACCAATATCTTCAAAATATGAATTTGATGATTTGAATTTATAGAAATCTTTCGGTTTCTGTTGAGATGTATTGTAAATAATGTATTCTCAAGAAAACAAAATAATATTTGACTTCTCCAAAGCACCTATTATAAAAAAAATTCGAAATTTGAAAATGACGAAATTTGGTAAAACACAAAAAAAAATCCTGAACTAATATTTTCGAAACGATATGGAAGCACTTATATTTTGCAGTACCCAGAAGGTCCACCTCTGTTATTAATGACACTTTGGCATCGTCGCGGCATGCTCAATATTAAATTGTCTAATACATTTTGGCCTAAGTCATTCCAAGCCCCCTGAACTGCTAATCGAAGCTCCTGTTCATGATGGAAGACGTTTTGACGCAGGAGATTTTTTAAGGGGTCCCACACATGCTCGACGGGATTCAGATCTGGGGAGCAGGATGGCCACGGTAGAAGATCGATATCATTCTCTTCAAGAACGTTCAAGACAACTCTTGCACGATGAGGGGCATTATCTTGTTGGAAGAGTGGATTTTGACCCATTGTTTGGAGATACGGTACCACTACAGGTAAAACTATCTCTTTTGCGTAAGAATTTCCCGTGAGGTTGTTCTGTATGAAAACGAGGTCAGTTCTTCCACCAAGGCGTATACCTCCCCAAAACATCACTGATCCGCCTCCCTGTCTAACTTCTCGAGCATGCTGGAGACGGTTTTGCTTTCCAGGTTCCCTCCATATTCGAATTCTTCCCGAATCGGGATAATAACTAAATCTAGATTCATCACTGAAGAGAACTGTGGCCCACCTCTCTTGATCCCAGTTTACGTGTTCTTGGCACTAAGCTAAACGAGCAGCGCGATTTCCATGGGTCAGTTGTGGAACTCTTAAGGACGTCTGGAGTGGAGTTGACCTTCGTGCAGTCGATTTCTCACAGTTTGGTCGGAAATTTGTACATTATGAACTCGTGATAGCTCTTGAGCTAATTGAGATGCTGTGGTAGTACGATCTCTTCTGGCTTGTAAAACCAAAAATCGGTCTTGGGCGACTGTAGTAATCCTGAAACGACCTGTATGGCGTTCTTCTACGCTACCTGTTTCATTGAAACGCGACCATAAACGGTTTATGACACTTGGGCTACTTCCCAGAGCCCTGGATATTCCCGTTGTGAGCTCCCAGCTTGGAGCATGCCAACGGCTCGAAACATCTCTTCTCTAGTCAAATGTGCCCACTAACTGATTTCAAACACTGAATACATGAAATGATTATAAAGCAGCGTCGCATCTGCTGCATTTTTAGTTTTTTATAAAAAAAACTGAAATCTGTTGCGGCACTCTACATAATTTGGTGAGAAATTGATGCAGGTGTTCGTTTCTCAAAAAAAATCATCCATATCGATCGTTCTGGATACGATATATCGATATTCAGAAGTGTTCCCTAGACTTTTTCGAGGTGTTTACACACAACCAAATTTATATGGAATCACCCGATATTATGAATATTACCTCCGGGAATTTGGAAATCTCGAAGGATTGTTAGAATTGATCCTTTTTGGGATATTTCAATTGAAAAAAGAGTTGAATTAAAGTTTATTTCAAGAAAGAAACAAATAAAAGAAAATGAGGGACTCTTTCCGCATGTAGTCAAATAATCCTTCGAAAGCTTTCATGTTGTTGTTTAATTTGGTCATATCATTTGTGGAAACAATATACAGGAGGGGGGTCAGTATTGTTCCCTGTGGTATCCCTCTCACAGGGTGTTGTCCATTAGACCATATAGTTTTGCCGCAATTAGCTCTTTCTACAACGTATTGTGTTCTCTGTGAATGTTAGCTGTTGAACACTTTCAGCGCTATGCCTCGAATGCAATTTTTGTAGTAAAATCTCTTTGTCAACACTGTCAAATGCTTTACTTAAGTCTAGTGCCATACAAACAGCTGTTTCCCCTCGTTCAGAGATTCTAAGATTTCACATAGTGCGATATACACACAACCCAATTTATATGGAATGTTGGTGTTTTTTCTCGACCTCAGTAGCTTGTATTACCTCCTCTTGCACTGATACAAGCCTGAATCCGTCTAGGCATGCTTTAGATTAGGTTTTTGAACTCCTCTGGGGTGATATTCTGCCACTCTTCTGTGGTGGCTTGGGTGAGCTGTTGTGGAGTTCTTAGATTATCTAACGCGATCTTATTTTCCTTCTGAGATTATCCCATAAATTTTCAATAGGGTTTAGGTCAGGAGAACAAGCTGGCCAGTCCAAAATAGCGATTCGTTCTGTTTCAAGATATTGTCGTGCGTGGTTTCTGGTATGCGGAAGAGCATTATCTTGAATAAAAGTGAAATCTCAGTGGGCACCTCGCCTCCAGCACTAGGTCCAAGTAATTTCTAGCCGTTACACTCGCAGGAAACGAAATCAAATCTGTTTTGACTCCCAGCATAATTCGATCCCAAAACATCACACTGCTCCCTTGGTATTTCGGAATTTGTCTTACTGCTCGGAGTCTAGCTTGTCCTCCACGACCCCTGCCCGAATCCGGCGGTCATTCTGGTCTTGTTCGAAAAAGAACATTTCGTAATCTCGATACACCAATTAAGTCTGTTACACTGATGTCTGGTAAGCTCTGGAACTCTTGAAGGCCTTCTGTTGTAGAAACCCTTTAATGCAGTTTTCACGTATCGTTTTGACTGTTACACTGATGCCTGTTGCGTTCAGAAATTGCCTTTGGAGTATGGTGTGCGACGCACTAGGATCATTTCTTGCAATTTAGCACAAAAGCGGTCTTGTTCTGCAGAAGTGATCTTCCTACGACTTCTTCTAGGCCTATTTTGCAGAGATTGTAGCTCCACGTATCGGGCATATGTTTTTGAAATCATTCCCTGTGATACCCCCATTGTGGCCGCTATATCCATCAAGTGAAGAGCTTGCTACTTATACTCACGACTATTCTCCTTATCTCCTGATGTTTAAGAAGCTATCAAGCCAATTTATGAAGATCTCAGTAATGACAAATAACTTTCAAGATGTGTAAGTGGATTCAATCAGAATAAGAATGAGAGCTTCAACCAACTTGTGTGGAAAATATGCACAAAAATAATAAATACTAGTTTAACTGTTGTAAAAATTGCTGCATACATAGCCACTGGTATATTCAATGATGGTACGAAATCATTACTAATCATAATGAATACACTGGGACTCGATTGTAGGCGTAATGCTGATCGGTGTGTCGAAATAACCGATACTGCACGTGGGAAAGTGGCAGATAAGCGCGCTAACGACAACACCCGAGAAGGTAGAATACTACATAAACAATTACCTGTTAGTTTTTTCCCGAAAATCTGGAAAAAATTATTAAAATCGTCATTTTTTCATGTCTCCGGCTACACCTAACCTCATAAAGGAGAACTCGCGGAGAGAACTGAAGTCGATTCCGGAAAAAGCGTTTGAAAAATGTTTTGATGATTGGATTATTCGTTGGCGTAAATGTATTATTTCGGAAGGGGTCTACTTTGTAGGTGATACAATTAATTTCTATGAAAGTTCAATATTTTGTGTTTCATTGACTAATTCCCCATACGTTCTTGACAGAATGTATAAACAAACATACATCAATCCGCTTTATCAAACTTGGTAGTGTTGATTTCTCATATATCAATTTTTTTCCAGTTGTTGATTGCCAAGTGACTGGTTGGGGACCTTGGTCGGTTTGCGACGTGGATTGTGGCGCAGGAACCATGTCCAGAAAGAGGTCCATTAAAGTCCAACCAGAAAATGGCGGAAAACATTGCCCAAGCTTAGAACAGAGAAGAGGGTGCCAAGTGTCAACGTGTCATCATCATCCAGATCCTGCAATCAAAGGTAAGGTTGGGTTAGATAGAAAGCGTACAAGATTTTCAAAACTTCCTGAATGTTAATTTCGAGGATAATTGGGTTTGAACTCACAGTGGTCTCGAGTGACCAGTCGAATCATCGGACTTGGTTCATTTGGGTATTTTCGTTGTTGAAAAGTTAGAGGTACAAGGTTTGTGGGTATCAACAACGTTGCTTTGGATTTCGCAAGGCATGAGACGGGAGGCTTTGCTCAGCGTCAAGTGTATAAGTGATACGCCTCCACTATAAGTTTTAACTCGTACCAATCATTTGTTTGTCCGTAGCGTTAGTTTTCGTGAAACAACTTTCCTTGTGCGTTCTAAAAATGAGTAACATCAATTTTGATCAATGGTGTGACATCAAGTTTATCTTCAAACTTGGACACATAACAAAAACATTTCAATACTTCGGCAGGACTATGGAGGAGATGTTTTGTCAAGGGTCCAGGTTTTTTTGTGGTTTGTGGCTTTTTCAGAAGGAAGAGGGTCGTTTGATGATGAACCACGAAGTGGAATGCCTTCAAGTGCAAATACCGATGCAAATGTCGACAGAGGCCGGAATCTTGTGGGCTCAGATTGACGGTTGAAAGTATCAATGATCGCAAAACAGTTGAATTCGACTCACACCACCTCCCTTTATCAGATTTTGACCATTTGGTGTTGCATCACGACAATGCATCTCAATGATGGAATTTTATTCAGTAAAAACACTCCTTCGGCTTGTCAGCCTCCCTTTACTTGAATCCTTGTGGCTTTTGGCTCTTTCCGAGAATTTAAAATCACCTCAAGGGACCTCATTCTGAGATACTTGCGAAACATACAAACAACTATCGCGATCAACTAGAGGCTACTCCAATATCCAAGTTCCTGCAATGCTATTACGATTTGAAGGATTGTTTCAAGCGCTGTGTGGCTACCCAAGCGAACAAATTTGAAGGGAATAATATTGTGAATTGAAAAAAAATCAGTCTTACTACTTCATTCACACACTTTCATTCTCAAAATTAAACTAATATACTATATGCGGGAATACGATGTGCAGTAGATGGACTACTAAGACTGAATGAAACTTGAATAAACAAACTATGTATGAGGGAAGTACAATAATTTTTTGGAACAAAGATATTTTTTCGGCAAAACAGCGTTTTATGTCTTAACAGTAACTTCATTTCAAGTTGACACATTAAGTCCAGCGTTTTTACAAATTTTATTTCTTCCAAACAAAAAAGTTTTTCAAGGCCTTGGTTCGAGTGATGACCTCTTAATTCGACCCAAATCTTTTACCACTCAGCCATTTGTGTGCTTTGGGAACAGGAAATAATAGTGAGGTGAATCTGGAGAATATGCTGGATGGAGTAACAGTTAAATGAGATGAAAAACACAAGGTTTAACTTCAATCTACACTTTATTTGAAAAAATTCGACGACGTTTCGCTGACACAGCAGCTTTATCAAGAATGACAAACAGAATGAAGAGTATGGTATTATAAACAAATCGTAGAACAAGTTGGATGAATAACAGGAAAAAAAAAAATAAATAAAATACCTTAAAAGGAGTAACAGTTCTTATTTTCAATGAAATAAAACTAAAGTATTTAGATTTTCACTATATTAACAAAACTATGACCGGTTTCACCACACTGTGGCTTCATCAGATATATACAAACTAATGAACAGAGTTATTCCTTATATATTAGTCTTATTTCCTACTTAATATTACAATAGGTACAAGAGGTATGTTGGAAAACCCATCGGAGTTGCTTACTTTATGAATTGAAAAGATTGAGTAAAGGAGAAGGATTTAGATCTAATTGACTATTAAGTAACCTACCTGAATTCTTTTCTTTGTTGATCTCTAAAATTTCCAATAGATTGAGTTTTTGTCTGTTATTTTCATTGTGTAAAATTTTGAAATTATCATTAAAGTTATGGTTTGCTTCGAGTAAGTGATTAGAATAATAGGAATCTGATTTATGATAATTAAAACTACGTTTGTGCTCGGATAATCTAACTTTGAAATTCCTGAAAGTTCTACCAATATAAATTTTATTACAATCCTCGCAAGACAGTTTATAAACAGCGGATTTATTATTTTTAGCCTCCTCAATCAAGAAATAACAGTTCTTAACCCAATTTATGTATTTTCGCCATGGTTACTACATACGCTTCATCAAGACATACGAGGTGTGTCAATTGAGTTCGTGGAAAAGTGCCCGAACGGTCCGGAAAGTATATTAATACTTGAAAATACCTTACATATTCCTTCGCAATAGTCTCTTTTGCGTTCGATGCACCAGCACTACCTGAACTCCCCGAAGATAGGTTCCTTATAACCGCCGCCGTGAAGCTTTCGAATTCCGAAACTCCGTCATATCTGTTTCCTTCGAGGTACGACTTGAACTGTGGGAACAGATGGAATTCGCAGGGGGCCAGATCTGGGCTGTAGGGGTTGTGGAAGTGTTGGAATGCCGGAGCATTGTCGTGATGAAGCACCCATCAACGCTCCGCCAATTTGGGTCGTACACGAAACACACGGGCCTTCAAACGTTTCACAACTTCAATGTAGTATTGAAACGTATTCTTGGTGTACAATGTGATGCTTTCCCCCATATCTACCCACTGCATGCTCTGCATTTTGTTCTCAGTGTCGTATTCGAATACCCACGACTCGTCACCAGTGATAACATTCGACATCCAGTTGTCTCCTTCGTCGTCAAATCGAGAAATCATGTCTTGACAGATGGACAATCGGAGATCTTTCTGCTCGACTGTGAGTATTTTGGGAACCATTTTCGCACACAGCTTACGCATCCCGAAATCTTCGTATAGCATATGTCGGATCGTCTCCTTGTTGCCCAACTCGTCTTCCAACATTCTAAGGATTACCCGACGGTCTCCAAGCATTCGCGAGCGCAGCCAATCGAGGTCTTGTGCGTTTTGAGGGGTGGTTAGATCTCCCTTGCCTCCACTGACTCTCTGCCGCTTCTGAACCGCTTTGCCCAATCGTAGACAGCTGATTTTTTCAGACAATCTTCCTTATACACGTCGGTTAACTGTTTCATAATTTCCACGGAAGTTTCGCCGCGTTTCACCAAAAATTTGATCACTATCCTTTGCTCAGTTAGTTTATCACTCATCTTCACGTCGGTGGGTCAAAACAGGTCGATGTTCAAAGGACAATAAAACACGAAGTATACAACCGATCAACACGAAACTTGCACAGGCTGACCCAGAAATGAATTCTGTTTCGAATGATGCAGAGTTACCAACCGCCGTAGCATTGCCAACTTCCGCGAACTAAATTGACATACCTCGTACATTGTTTTCAAGAAATAACACTGTTTTCTTCTCTAAAGGCAGTCGTTTTTGTTTCAAATCAATATCAAATATAACCGAAGGGAATAACTATCCACGAACGAATTTTTATAGACAGGGGTAAGTGGAGTAGCCTGGTTTTTCTTTGGAACTGAATTCTTTTCAGAACCAAGCCTCTCAGTTCTTCAGAGCATTTGCCATGAAATTACCAGTAGAAGAGGAACATCAGCAACCTGCCGCCTCGGTTGGTCAATGAGGCTCACTTCTCTATTCTGAAATCTAGTCTATACATGTATTTAATGTTTAAGTGCGGAGGCCCACATATTGGGACAGTATTTCAGACCAGATCGCACCTAAGTTTTGCATAAAAGCATCAGTTATGATGGCGTGATGATTTGCTTATCTCTGGAAAGAAAACTGAGTTTAGCTGAAGCAGATTTGGTAATGACTGATGCTTGGTCATGCCAGCAAACTCCGGTGTTGACATGATCAGAGTAGGCTTTCCAGCAGCAACTTTTCTGAAGAACGGTTTTGATTGCGTCTCTTTCGCAGTAGAATCGACCAAGTTCAACTGGCTGCTCTCTGTAATCTTCTAAAAGTCTGAATTCAGGTACATGCTCTGTTAGTATCTTTGTCGGTTTGACTCCTCAGCAGTTGAACGACTCCGTGGAGCAGAGTATTGGCAAGAGTTTGGAACCCTGGAATACTCGTGCAAAAACTGGATGAGATAGTGGCTGAAGCTCATCAAACGCTCCTTCGAAAAGGTCTTGCGGTTGCGCTTATGATCGAGTGTGGGTGTAGTTGTGAAAAAGGTACCTGTTCAACGGAGGAGCCTACAGCTCCAGCAATCTCAGGTATTTTCATTCTCTGATCATTCCATGGATTTTATCTATGATTTTTGGCATAAAAACTTGTTTTTGGTGACTTGAACGTTCGGTTAGATAAGTACATGATAATTGTTAGTCCTTTCCTGGGATCAGATTTCGTAATATTTACATACCTAGCATGAGTATGCCAGTTCAAATCAACAACTATTTAATTCATTTCCAAACCAACGCACGCTGTAAAAGTTTTCACGTATCATTATAGATATATTGAAGTATCTGAATAATGAGTAATATGCAACAAATATTGGATCAACTGGGGAAACAGTTTCCAATCGAAGCAGTGAATATTATCGTTTAATTTATTCGTTTGCACGAAACTGCTTTCGTTGTAAACAAATTAATTGCAAATGATGAAAATTTTGATTATAACCGAGTCATTCAATTTATGTCTGTTGATTAGTGAAGCGTTATTCAATTTAATTCTCTCGTATGTGAGGATGGTATATAAATTTATAACTCTGATAATTCAATATGAGTTTCATTTTTTCCTAGAAGTCAATGATGTTAGGAGGTGGCGATTGTAGAAGAATAGATCCCTATTTACTTTGAGTAATATTGATGATTTATTCATTTTATGGAAATTCATTTTCAAGGAAGATGAAGAAAAATATATTTATACCTTTTTTGTTTACAAACACGACCGGTTTCAACCGTATGGTCATTTTCAAGTGGTCAATGAATGAACTTACTTATACTGGGTGATTCACCATTGGAGCGGTGCTATGTAGCTCGTACGCTCTTGAAGATTTCATTTTTGTTCACACGGTATTGTATTTAGAAAGTTAAATTCTAATTCAGCAATTTATTTTGTAGTAAACAGGGTGTCCCAATTTTCTATAAAAAAATCTTGGGAAGTTTTTCAGATTGGAAGACCACTTTTTTGTTGAAGATCCAAGAGTGTCCTAAACTCTGCTATAATGTCTTTAAGTAATAAGTTTTTTGGTGAGTAGTTTCGTCACAATATTTTTTTTTCGTAAAAATTCATGAAAATAGGCTCTCAAATCATCGCATGCTCCTTCGGCCAGAGAAGATGAATACTTTTTTCGTTTCATTTTCTTATTGTCTAATGAAAGCTTTATTGAAGAATTGAAATAGATCATCATTTTATACAGGAGTGACTCAAAAAATTATTGAATATTGTATTTTTAAAAATATCATATCTTGATTTTTCATTATTCATGTCGACGCATAAAATATTGTGCCATATTTTTGCAAAATAATCTTATCTTTATCTTCGACCATAAAACAATGAACTGAAATAATGAAATCAGAGGTTGCGAAAGAAGAGTTTATTAGTACATATCATTGTACTTGATCAAAGAAATGGAGATATTTTAAGGTAGTCGTGTACGAAATACTTAATAGATTGGTTTTAGGTTAGATGATCTACAAGGTGTTGAACTATTTCTTTGTAGACACAACTCAATCCTTCTGAGGAAAGACCGTTGAACTCTTGAACATTTGCGAATTAACTGACTGAAAGGCGTCGACTATTCTCTACCTCATATCCAACTGTGTTATAGAACGAATCTGGTAAACGATACCCTTAATATAATTCCACGAGAAAAAATCTAGACTTGTAAGGTCCGGAGACCTACCTGGCCATCTAACAGGACCACCACGTCCTATCCATTTGTTTGGAAATACATGATTCAAATGCTCCCTAACCTGATGTGAGTAATGTGCCGGTGCTCCATTCTATTGAAACCACAAATCTTGTCTTATATGCTATGGTACATCGGCAAGTAACTTTGGTAGATGATTTTGAAGAAAGTCTAAATACATTTCAATATTGAGATGTGCCCGTCGAAAAAGTGCGGCCCAATTAGATATCCATCTACTATAGAGGCCCATACATTAAAGGACCAGCGATGCTGGTGATCTATTTGTCTCGTGAGGTGTGGATTTTCCGTGGCGTAATAATAATAGTTGTGCCTGTTAACAAGCCTATTCTTGTGGAAAGTTGCCTCGTCGGAGAAAAGAACTCTGCTAAACATATTTGAATTTTCCGCTACTTTGTTACTTGCCCAATTGCAAAAATTGATTTGATATTCATAGTCTTGATTGTTCAGTTCCTGGTGAGGCTGTACATGATATGCATGAAATTTATTCTTTCTGGAAATTTTGAAAGTTCGAAAGAAGGTGCCGTTACACAAGAAACAACAGGTCTAATAGGGTAATAGGTGTTGTTTCTTATGTAACGGCAGCTTCTTTCAAACTTTCGAAATTCCTTAACGACTTGCTAACAAAACATTGCAATTTTAAATCTAAATTTTCGGTAAAAATTCATACGAACTAATTGCTAATATCAAAGATACCATTATACCACCTAATTTCAAACTCATTTCTTTCGATGTTAACAATCTATTTCCCAACATTCCTCCGAAAGATACATACTACCTAGTTGAAGAATTATTAGAAAAGAATCATGTCAATACTATCATTGAATCAGATATTCTTTCATTATTACAAACTTGTTTAGATCAACATTATTTCCATCCAAAGTAGAATCGCATCGAATGAAGTTTACCCTGTCGATAAATTGAAACAAAAATTCAACACCTTAACCTACGTTGGCATTACAAGTGAGAAATTGAAAACATTCTTGAGTAGCAATAATTTCAACATAGCTTTCCAAACTAATAATAATTTACGCAAATATATAAAAATAATAAAACCAAATTAGGTAAAAAAATACATCAGGTGTTTATAGATTGAATTGCAATGACTGTGAAAATTTCTCCATTGGTAGAACACATAGAAATTTTAATATTAGAATATCGGAACATAAACGCAGTTTTTCAAATAAAAAATCAGATTCAAATTACGCGAATCATCTCATAGAAAATAATCACTCTTTCGACCCACAGTTTGAAATTTTGCATACAGATGATAAATATTGGAAAGTAGATCTTTGGGAAACTTCAGAAATCAATAAATACAAACACTCAGGTAGACTCATCAATGAACAAGTCGATTTAAGCCCTTCATCTCTATTGAATCTTTTCAGGGAGCAATCTATTCCTTAGTTTTATTGGATATACCTGTCATAAATAACCACTTAAGAAGAAGCAACCCAATGAGCTTTTGATTACTCAAGAACATTTATATTTATATTCTCATTCTTATTTTCTGTACATTCATTCGTCTGAAGTAGCTACGGTGTAGTGAAACGCGTTACGAATCGCAATTATTAAGTAAAATTCCTTAAAACACAGTACTTGTTTTTTATTATTGATAATGGAATTTTACCAAGTAAAAGTCTCCCAAATTCAAACACCTGTCGAAGTTTGATAAATGTTTTTATTGAATTGTGTCCAAGTTTAACGCAAAACTCGATAGCCCACCGTTGCTCAAAATTAATGCTACTTATTGTCAGAACGCTCAAGAAGAATATGTTTTACGAAAACCAAAGTTGGGGACAAAAAATTGGCTTTAGTGTGTTCAAACTCTTACTGAAGGTGTATCACATGTACACCAGAGGCTGCTTGAACCCTCTCGCTTCACGCGTCATCGGATCCGAAACGAGGTTGACAGTCTCATTAATTTGCTTACAAACCTGTTCCTAAGATTCGATGTCACAGCATATTCATCATAATAAGGCTAACACCAAGTGCGCAACACCCATCAGTTCTGTTAGCCTAAATCATTCCAATTGTTAATTTTTATTGCTTGTTGTAACGCACATCTTTCTTGCAGACAACCGATGAGTTCTCACAAAAGACGAAACACTATATCATCCCTGTTATTATTTTTCTTCCTCTTTGTTGAAAACTCTTTTCGGTATAAAAATATGGATTCAACCAATTATTGAACGAATTCTTCTCCCTTGAAGTTTATAAGCTTCAAATTCCTACGGAAATTTTAATCAGAACTGAATAAAGACTGTTTCCCTCAGAGAACATCACAAAGTGGTGAGTATTCGTTATATAAATAGCCAATTTGAAGGCGAACGAGAAAAAGGCATATCAGGTTTTTCGAATGAAGAGAGGGATAAGAAAGGCGCGAATTGCCATCGAGAAATATTCGCAGAAACGTAATAATTTTTCTCGCTTAACCTCTAATCTCCTGGCGAATAAGAACGATGAATTAAGTAGTAAGGGAATTTCTTCTTCCAGTATTCTCAGTAGAAATTAGGTGAAATGTCTTGGCAAACAGATTTCCGCCAATTTATTCATTAAATTGTGTGAAAATTAGAGCACTACTTTCTCCTTGGTCATTTTATAATTCCAAATGTTGATGCGAGTAAAAACGCGATTGGTGGAATGCACAGTATAATAACATTGCACAACAGGAATACTGGTGATTGAGTTATAGTACATGATGTGACAGAAACTTCTGTATCAGCTTTAGTTTAGAAAAATGTAACATGACCTATTTCACAATGAAATGCCGTTTCGTCATAATTGGTCTTACTTTATTGAATTTTTAAATAGAAAAACTTCCTCTTGTGAGATCTGTTGATTTTTAGCTATTCTCCAAGCAGAGAAAACAGGAAGACTTTGTGTAATCACTTTGTTGGCCTTAAAGAGTGTAACAAAGTTAACTTTGAGGTAAGAAAATTCAGAAAGATTGAAGATGAAAAAAAATTTAGGAACAAGTGTGACAAAAATAACTTTACCCAGTCTGAAGATTCTCTCGACTTCACCTCCGACACCCCAGGCCAAAAGATCATATGTTAGGTGTGATTCGCAGAGCGCATGATATGCGGTTTTAATTCATAAGATGATACAGAAGTCCCCAAACTTCTTAATACAAAAATATCTCTGCTAAGTTTTTTAGCAAGTTGATCTATATGAACCCTCCAGGTAAGCTTCGTCTCTCTCTCTCTCTCTCTCTCTCTCTCTATATATATATATATATATATATATATATATATATATATATATATATATATATATATATATATATATATATATATATATATATATATATGTATGATAAACTTCTGAGACAAGACGAATTATTCAAAAATCAGTAGATCAATGAATAATCCCTCCTGACAAGAACTAGTTTCCAAATCTGCCCGCCATGCACGCAGCCCCCAAGCGTCACAATAGTGCAACCAAGCAGGATGCCGAGAAACGAAGCGGCAGACTGCAGTTTCGCCCTTATTAGGAGCTCATCAGTGTCGCATATCGCTTCTCAGCATCCTACCAAGCAACATCGGGGTACCCCATCAATTCCAGAAAGGACGCACCTCGTACATACGTACGAGAGTCGCCCTCTATGAACCGACACGGCGAACCCGCTACCGGACTTCGAGAAAAACGCGAACACTAACAAACAGATGTGGAAACGTTACCGTTGATGTGATTCACGGAACGGCGAAAGATGTCAGGCAATTCAATAACCAATTTCAAATTTACCGTCTATGAGTAAAATAAAATTTCGAAGCATTAGAAGCAATTTTCTACAATTCGGATGAATAAAAATCCCAAATGTTTGGAATTTTTAACGTTTCCACATCTGTTTGTTTTGACATGTGTAGACTGCTTAAAAAAATTCCTTGATCCTTCTTCTATCCACCCAAGCAAAAATTGTGTCTGTAGTGCAAAAGATCTACGAGCTACAATTTTTTCAAATGTTCCCCAAAAATCGAGTTTATAACAAAAATAGTTAAATCTGTCAAAAGTTTTGACAGATAAGTTCCAACAACTTGGGTATTTTATGCCTTGCTCGAATGTCGGTTCTAGATGTATAATAAAAAAGGTAGATTGCCATTTGAAATAACAAAGTGATGACCCACTTCCGGTATAACCGGAAATGGTATCACTTCACTTCAATTGGAAATCGCTAGTTATGGCCGCGTATAAAATTTCAGCTTTATATTGTAATTGGAACTTATAAAGTTTTCCCTGAAATCCACTCCATGGCCCTCGACTACGTCTTCTCAAAAAGCTCACCAGCATTAGCAAAGTTAGGACACGCGACAAAAATAGTTGATTCATCGGCAAAAAGAATACTCAGGCAATCAGTAATGTAGTAAGAAAAGTCATTAATAAATATTAGAAATAACAAGGGGCCCAAAACTGAGCCTTGGCGTACTCCGATGCTGACTCCCCTACCCTTCGTATATACATATTGACATCTGTTTGTCAAAAACGATTGAATCAGACTCATACTTTCCTTACAAAAACCATAACGTGAAAGTTTATCGAAAAGTGCTGAATGAGGAACGCAGTCGAACGCCTTGGTAAGATCTAAAAATAAGGATAACGAGTACTGCCCTAGCTCAAAACACTCAATAGTGTTGGAAACAAACCTAAGAATTGCATCTGTTGTACTTTTGCCTCGTCTGAAACCAGAATTGACTCTGCGAAAACAACAGATTTTTTTCGAAATAAGCTACAATTTGGTCATTCATAATCTTTTCCAATACCTTAGAAAATACTGGGACCAGAGAAATCCAACGATAGTTTGAAACATCATAAATTTTGCCTTTTTTAAATAAAGGTATCACTTTCGAGAATTTGAGACACTCTGGAAAAATACCATCGGCAAAACATTTGTTTATCAAGCAGGTAAGAGGGCTTATAATACTATTCAATGATCAAATCGTATCCCTCACCTTGACTTGACTAACACTCTCAACTGTAAATTTCAAATTTTCGGGAAGTTTCTTGGAAAAAAGGTCATTTGGCGTCAAATCGCTCTCAAGAATAGACGCTGTGACCCTTTCAACAACAGAAACAAAATATTCACTATGCTCATCAACAGTAATATTTGAATCTATAGCATTTTTTGCAGTTCTCGGCTTGGCATTTATTGATCCTCACCCTGCTTATTGGATGAGTTAAGAATAGCTCGATCATTGGCCAAAATTTTGGATTTGTTAATTTCATTTCTATAATTTAAACGTAACTCATTCCTCAAATGTTTCAGCTCCTCAGTCTTACGAATGTCATACAACTCCGTAATACGAACCGAGAAAATTCTGATGGAATGTTTCGAATGCATCATTGACAGTGAGATTTTCATTCTTCGCAAAGTCCCACTTTAAATCATTAAGAATCCCGTGAAATGAATCAAAACCCTTGTGCACAAGATCGACAAGCAGAAATAAAGTATTATCGAATAAAATCTAACATTTTGCCATATTTAAATTGTTGACCATGGGAATGAGTTATTCGAAATCAAGAAGAAAGTTTGAAATGAAGAAAAATAATTTCTAAACGGATGAAAACCTATTCTTTTTGGGAGCGGCTTCGAAATATATTGAAAATTAATTTAAAAATAGCTGAAAACTGATTGAACTGAGAAGTTAAGGTTTTGAGATTAAAGTTTAATATAGGGAGATAGTTGAAATCTTTTGGTCACTTTTACTGTATTGGAAATTTCAGAGATATGTAAAGTAACCTGAATACTGCTTGTAAATAATAATGGGATTATCTTTGGCGGAAAGGAGACAACCAGCCTTACTTTGCCCCCTAGAGGTGCCATTATGCTTGTCTACGTAGGCACTTGATACAATGGAGAACAGTTCCCAATCTATACCTCTAATGCCTCCAAGCCTAGTACGAAAATCCAGTGTTAAGCTCTAAGTTTGAACAAAATAACAATAATATGCAGGATATGCTAATAATCATACTTTCATACAGAAATACTGAAATTGCATCAAATACGCAAATATGCGTTTTGCATAAAGTCCGGTCTTTAGTTATACTCACGCATTAGCAAAAATTATTTCGGTGAAAAATAGAACTAAAGCTGTCCTGAATGGAATTTATCCCACCGTAATATGAAAAAAGAAATTTTATACTTTATTTTTCATCGAGAAAGGACTTAGTCCTTTAAAAAAAAAGGAATTTCTATATAGCTTTCCAAACCAATAGTGAATTGAGTAAATACATTAACTGTAGGGACTGAAATAAAGTTTGCATTGGCAGGTCCCATATAATTTTCAATATTACAATAACAGAACACAAACGAAGTTTTTCAAATCATCATATCTTAAAATATAATCACTGTTTGGCCTTAATTCAAGATTTTTACAGTATGAGTTGTTAAAGTCGACCAAAAGAAACGTGTTTTTCTATATGTGGAACTAAAAGTCGAATAATTGGATGGAAATAATAGTTACCTCTCATTTTAGAACGTAGAAGATGAGTTAAGTTATTGGAGAAAACAGCTTAGTAAAAATCAGAAATTAAGGAAAATTCAAGTAAGAAATCTGAAAGTTATATTTCACTAAAATGTCTATAACTCGGGAACGAATGGTTTTCCGTGAAATTTCATCATAATTGAATCTCCTCACATCAGCGGCTTGGCGTTTATTTCTGGTACAGCTCCAGCAGAATAATTCAATCTCTACAATTCAATGACAAACTTCCACATCCTCAATACCTCTCATTTCTTAAACAAACTTACGCAAGAACTCAATTTCGTGAAATTGGTTCCATTAAGAAGTGGGAAAAGCCATCTGTGATATTTTCACTTGGACACGCATCTCACTTTATGTTTTCATCAGATAATCCCTGCTGCTTGTGAAAATATGTTTCCTTCGTGGAAAATCAAGTCGAGAGTGTTTAGATTGTTTTCCCAAGGTGCACTGGTGAAGATATCACTGGAAAACAGTAGGCATTCCCCAGGTAATACGTAAAAATGGTTACAAAGAAAGACTCGAAAATATATTGCCGTTTCTATCATGAGCAGACAGCGAAAGAACTGGGATATCTCTTTCTTTTAGAGCTTGTAATGATATATATAGAGATTAACGAGAGAAACATTTCTCATATGAAAGCACTTACGCTTTCTGTAAAAAGCGAAACGTGAAAGGTGCATTACCAAGGAAATATTTTCGACGTCTTATCGATATATTTTTTCATTTCCAACTCCAGCAAAGATTTCAATCCAAGCTACAGGCTGTTTCACCATTTCTAGATGAGGCAAGAGTAGGTTTTTCAGTGAGAACTGAACTAATACAATGTGCAAGTAATTTCAATATTCTTAGTTCACGTAAAGCGTCTTGCGGAACCGATCAAATGAAGTTCACCACCTCTTGTTCATCCAAACTGAAAAACAATCTCCAAGATATATCGAGTCGCACAAAGCCTGAAAATTGAATATTTATCAAAAGAAAAAATCGAATTGTTACATCATCCTAGGTATAGTGTGTATCTAAGCCCCAATGACTTTTTCACCAAAATCAAGAGCGAACTGCGTGATCAAAGGTTTCGGTGTTCTGAAGAAGCTATTGATGTCTTCCAAAAGCCCATTTCGATTTCAATAACTGCTCCCAGAATTGGTTTAAACGAATGCTGAAACGTACTGATCTTCGCGAAGAATACTTCGAAAAACAAGTCTTAAATAGTTCTTAATTGTTTAATTCCAACTCTTTATGCAAAGCTTAAAAGATATCCCTCATGTAAGGTAGTTCACTATAGTGCAAGCCTGATCCACACTGTTCGAACTTTCCAGTTATTCAAGAACTTCAGAGTCCACCTGTTTTGAGGTCCAAATTTCGGAAACCGACCATCGCACGGTTTTCAGCATGCTCCTTTCGATCCCATCATCCCACATCCACAAATCGGTGGATGTTCACAACAAGACTAGCTGTGGCTGATGTATCATCGACGGGTGAGATAGGGTTTTAACACAGGTGGGAGGTTAAGCGTGTTTTCAATGATTATTTCATCACCGTGGTGTGCTTTCTGCCAATCATTATTTCAACTCATCCAAATTTGACATTGTGATATATTATTTTCTGAAATTTCATTAAGATCTTCTTCCAATAGCATGCAAGATTTTGAATTTCGAAAACAGTAATTATTTCTCTAACAAGATTTGCGTAATTTGAATCCGATTTTTATCTGAAAAACGTCCTTTCTCTTAAAGTATTCTGATATTTGAAATTTCTATGGGTCCTATCAATGAAAAATATACCTAACTTAATATTTACATCGGATTCAGTTTTATCGTTTCTGATGTATTTACTCAAATTATAATTGATTAGATTTCATTTAGAGCGGATTTAAATAGTTTTTTCTTCAAAATATTTGGATTGATACTGTTTTGTATCGATTAATGAAGGCTATCTGATTATATGCAACTCCTTATAATAATTACTTGGAAAAATGGTTACACATTGGCCAAAAGTCTCTAGAGTAACCAAAAAAAAATGCATTTTTGTCAAAAATTGAAGTTTATTCATGTATATACTCTCTACAATAATACAATAATTCCAACCTTCTCTAATACTTCTGTACTCTTCTCGTAGAACGATTTAACTTTCGGCAATAACTTCTTCGTCCGAGTCGAATCTCTTTCCATGGAGCACATTCTTCAAATCAGCAAAGGTCCAGTAACCGCTGGGTGCCAAGTCTGGAGAGTAGGTAGGGTGCGTCAACAATTCCTAGCGTAGATCGTTGATTTTTGATCATCCCACATTCACCAATCGGTGGATCTTCACAATACACTAGCAGACTAGCTAATGCTGATGCATCAGCAACGTTGAATGTTGAATATGGTACCTTTTGATATCTTAAGTAAGCCAGCTAACTTTACAATTTCACTTCACCCATAACAATCTTCAACACTTTCTTGATATTTTCTGGCGTAATCACATCTTTCTTTTGTAAGTTGGTACTACCTGAAACAATATTTCCATTGATATTTCTGGCGCTATCTCTTTGTTAGTTCCGTTACCCATTTGTTATAAAACTATGGATAAGGATACAAAATACTGAAAATATGTGTTGATAAGGATGAAATGACGAGTTATGTATTGTTCGTGATACCTTGAATGGGATGATTCAAGAAAGCATGTTTACTATTTTTCTTTGAAATAGTTGTATCTGAAAAGCTAATTGAAATATAATTTTTATTGCAATGGAAAACGATTTTCATACAAAAACCTCTACACGTCAACCAACACGCCTATCAGTCAGGAAAAGCATGCGAATCAGCACTCCATCATCTTGTGGGCAAACTGACGGCTGCTACGTTGAATCAAGAAATTGTTATGGCAGCATTTCTTGATATAGAGGATGCTTTTAATAACACCTCGAGAACATCAATGGTTGGAGCAGTGAATAGGCATGGTTTAAATGACATCCTTTGCAGCAGAATGACCAATATTCTCATAAACATAAAAACTTCAGACAAACTGTTCGGTGTAACCGAGAATTTGCACATCAGCAGAGGATGTCCGCAGGGAGGGGTTCTCTCTCCAACACTGTGGAACCTGGTAGTGGATAACCTCCTGAGTACTCTAAACAACAGATGGTTCTACTTTCAGAGCTATGCTGACCACATTAGAATCAAATGATGAGACCAAATATCTGAAAGTAATTTTAGATAGAAGACTTAAATGGAATAACTACCTTATTCAGGTCATAAATGGAGGTATGTACTCCCTTATGACCAGTAAAAGAGCCATCGGTAATAGATGAAGACTGAATCCAAAACATGTACAGTGGCTGTACACTATGGTTTCGAGACCTATGAATATGACTGTGTTCTTACATAGTGGCCAAAAATGATGCAGAGGAGGGTTAGGGAGAAATTGAACAAACTTCAAACCAACTGGGCTCTGCACCACAGGTTCCTTAAGATCAGCACCATTGGTGATATACTGGAACAACTGGATCGGCTCTGATAAGTAAAGACATGAATTCGTTTAGAGAGGAATGCAAGACGGAAGAGGAGACTTGAACTGACAATGCCACTGGGGGAGCACACAATCAGACAGAACTATATGCCGTAACATCGTGAGAACTTTAAAAGATGCTATAAGAACAGGCGAATGAACGTTCTCCCGAGCAGTCAGGCGAAACTCTGGCTAGTGACGAAACCTGGTCAAAGCTCATATGGAAATACTAGAATACTAATGAGCTGACGAAACGAAACCAGCTTACTTTGGTCTGTGTGCCTGGGCTGAGTAGAATTGCAGGCAACGAGGGGACGGATTTTCTTGCCAGCGAAGCTACATGCTGACAAGAGGGTTCTTACCCCTGGGCATAGATCAATCAAACTTCTGATAGAAATATCTAGTAACAATTTCACTGAAGAAGCTCTTAGGTTGAGCAGAGAAGAACTAATCACCGTAACTAACCTAATAACTGGACACGAGAAGCTAAGAAAATATCTATATACAATAGGCATTCATCGTGAAGAATCTATATGTAGACTATTCAACGAAGATGAAGAAACAGCCTATTACATTATGGACGAAGGCAAAGGTCTAGCCTGGTAAAGAAAGGGACCTGATAAAAGGGATCATAAACCTTGTTGAAGAGATAACCTTGGGCATTCAGGAATGATTGTCAACAGAGAAGCACAATAAACCTTGATAGGCTGTAGTTGTACTGATTTTTGAAGACACAAGACAAAATACAAAGACAAAAACAAATTAGATGTTATGATGAATTGAAAATCTTCTCTAAAAGGTTTAATTGCTTATCCGATCTTGTGAAACACACTGGAATATCTTCTATTATCAAATCAGTACATGAAGTATTCTTCGAAGAACAATCCTTCACTTGCATGACTTCTTAATGACCAGTGATTCTTGCATCCCAAAGGAACAATTCAAATATTTTCAAAATTCGTATAATAGAATCGACAAATATTTGTATGGAAACTTTTCATGTGAAATATTTCAATTGGCATCCTCTAGCCCCACACAAGCTTTAAATCGTTAGTTTTTGTTGACCAACGATTGGAGGATGTGTGAATGAAAGATAAAAATGTTGTTGAGAAGGGTGCTATTGAAAGTCGCCAATTCAACTTATATTTTGTCCGATGTGAAGGGTTCTCCAGGGAATGTTTGAAAAGTAAGAAGACTGAATGGTTGTGTGGCCTTCCAGATAACTGAAGTCAGTCAATTCTTTCCTTTTTTTTCGAGAGACATGCATTGAACTGGTTGGAGTCCTGTCAGTAAGCGTCAATAGACGAATAAATGGAAGTTTACGTTTGAGAGAAACTTTTCATTCATTTCTCGAATGAAAAAGCAACCGCGGCAGCAAGAAACTATAATGAATGTACATAACTTCATGATATACAGGGCGTTTCTATTGGTTGCGGACTCATTTCACGTCGAGAATTTTCGGCTAAAATTAGAAATGTTCGTAACTACTTCTTCTCAAGGCTCTCCATTCAGACATATGGCTGAAATAAAGTAATAAAATATGGTTTTAAATTTTTTCTCGGAAAAAAAGCGATAGGCGTGAGGACGAACACTCGAGTTCTGCATGTTGCGCCGCGATATTCCGGTCTCCTTAAAACCTCTTAATTTGCCCATACCGATAATCTCCGACAGCCATGAATTAACAAAATTAACGAGCGTCCAGCTGTCAAAATACTGGTTTTCTTTCATCCGTCCTACTCATATGGGGAAAGCGGGAGGAAGGATTCGGGTGTCGAACGATTCCTACATATTCGAGGTCGGGCCCGCGAAGGGAAATCGTTACAATACGATTTAATTTTCGAATTTGGGGCAATTTTCGAGACCTAGATTTCCGAGGAAAAGAGCGGATACACAGGAGTGTGAATGAAAGTACCCTCCTTCTTACTCCTCATGTATCCGGTGGTTTATCTGACGAGACGGATACGAAGTACTAAAAAAGACCGTACGCAATCGATCACCTCACTGTTCGTTCATTCCCGATCTATTCTCTCGCTAAACGATTGCGTATGTCTATTGTGTAGGATGGACTTGGTGATAATCTCCAAGTTTGAAATTTCGGATTACTAACATCTATAATATAGAAATATGAATAAATCCTTTCTAGGAAACCTGAACGTTCGGCGTCACTAGTGCTGGTACGACCACAAGGGAACTTTGTAAACCACTTCTGAGCCATTGAAATTGATGGTGCCGAGTCCCCTTAGTATTCATCAAGACTTTCCTTACTTTCAGTGACGGATATTTTACTTAAAAAGTAATGCTTAATCAGCACACGAAATTCACTTTTTTTCATTTTCGTGAAAAATCAAATCAAACTGTACGATGTAGCTCAAAATTAGAAAGTTGCCCACTAATAAATTACAGTTCACAACAGCAGTGTTGCGTATGGTGTAACTGCTCGGGAAATTCAAAAGGTCACTGACTTATCAAACCGTCCGTACATAAAGAAGAAAAATCTACTAGGCCTGTATCCTACATTAACACCACTACTTTAGGTAACTTAGCCATATTTTCAGTCCATAAGTTTATAGAACTCATGAACTTTTACTCACAATATACTATTTTAAACTCTTCTCCTTATGCAAAAACTCGCCTTACTTAAAACTAGTCCTAACTTTAACCTTTTTTCCTTTGATGCAAAAACATATACCCTAACATTCCAACAAATGAATGTCTCCTTCAGATTCACATATCCACATATCTTCTTCGAATTAAAGACATGTTTAGATCAAAATTATTTTCAGTTTCAGAATAAATTCTATGAACAGAAATCAGGATTTTCTATGGGATCGCCATTTAGCCCCTATTATCAGATATTTTCATGGACAACATCAACAACAAATACATCAATACTGAACAGCGACCTAGTCCAAAAACATATCTTCTGGTATTGATATTTTTGAATTTCATATCTCAAATAGACAACTAAATACATCTTTGAACTTTCTCCATAAAACTCACGATTATTTAAAATTCACCGTTGAAGTTGAAACCATTAACTCCATACATTTTCTAGACTTAACTGTAACAAACATAAACAGTGTCCTAACTTATAATATCTATATAAAAGAACAATCCCCATCGACTCATATTCTCAAAAAATGTTCATCAAGTCTGGCTCTTCCCTTATCCATTATTTTTGAAGAGTCGTTTCGATCAGAAGCCTTGCTTAGTAACTGGCTCATCGCATCAGTGACTCCCATTCAAAAAAGGAGATATTCTTTCTGCTGATAACTATTGACCGATCAGCCTCGTTTCCATTATCCTTGATCAATTGTTGGATTTCGTTTCCATCAATAAGCTTATACCTGAGCAGCAACACATTTTTCTTCCTGGGCGTTTTGTTATAACGAATTTACTCAAATGTATAAATGATTGGAGTAAGTCAATGGATAACATGATACCTATCGATGTTGTTTACCTAGATTTTCGAAGGCCTTCGATAGAGTACCACACGAGCGCTTGTTGTTCAAACTGAAAAACTTAGGAATTTAGGGACCTCTTCTCGCTTGGATAGAAGCATTTCTTAGGGGCAGGATATATTTTGTCAAAATAAAAATTCCCAATCTTCGGTCAGATCGGTTACAAGCGGCGTTCCTCAGGGCTCTGTTCTGGGACCTCTTTTGTTTCTGCTATGCACATCTGATCTTTCATCACTTCTTTCTTCCACTTGCGCTATCTTCGCGGATGATAGCAAGATCTACAATGTTCCTTCTCTCAGTTCGAACACTCTTCAACAATATCTAAACTTTTTATCGTTATGGTGTTTTGACTGGCTATTACCACTCAATGCAGTTAATTGGAAAATCTTACATAAGAATCACCTGAATGGAAAGAATCTCTACAGCACCCGAAAGCAGCGTGATCTTGGTGTAACTGTTACAGATGACTTAACGTGGTCTTTACATATTCGGAATGTGTTCGCCTACCTACTCGAAAAATCTTTTAGGCATTGTGAACCAAAAACTTGTGCTTTACTCTATAAAACTTATGTACGACCTATAATGGAATTCGCTGGGCCGGTTTGGTCTCCTGTTTTGAGGAGTGATGTGGATATACTGGAGTCAATCCAAAGAAGAGTGACCAGAATTCCCTATGACCGTTTGAGACCATCTTATACAGAGAGACTAAAAATTTTCGGTATACCATCTTTTGAGGGAGACACCTTAGAGGTCACAACTTCAAACAGCATAAGGAAAATTTTAAAACTACTCAGCGCCAGAGCTTTCTTCCGAACCGGGTATTCTTTAGGTGGAACTCGTTGCGAAACAGTGTCGTTGAAACTTCTACTATCAAAGCTTTCAAGAATTCCGTCGACGAGTGGTTGGCCGATTAATAACAAACTCTTTAATAATATTTCATATTGAATCTCATATATTTTTGTTTTATCTTTCTTATATAGGAAAAAAATTTTTTGTATTCATTAATTCATTGAGTTAACTATTAGTTATTCTGGTTTCATGCGCCAACACTTCCAATATTGCATTGATTTGTATAACTTTAAGAATAGGCACCTTTGTTTTTTTTATTTTGTATTTGAGCCATAATAGGCAAATTTGCCTTGACTCTTAATAATTTTTTAATAATAAGAATAATAATCTTGCCACCAGAAATGACCTTCTGAATCTACCATTCCTATCAGATACTGAAAAACAAGAGCAATGGTCAAGAAAGGAATTGCATGGACGACATCACCATGAGATTAATGAACCACACATCGACAAAGAAACCTCCAACAAATGGTTGATGAAAGGAGAATCATTCGCGGACAAAGAAGGAGTCCTTATGGCCATCCAAGACCAAGTGATCTCTACAAACAACTTCAAAAAATTTATTATGAAGGACGGAACATTACAAACAGATAAGTGCAGAAAATGTCATATAAGATCGGATATATTACGTCCAGATGCGAACAACTGGCCAATACGGACTATCTTCACAGGCATAATCAAGTGTCCAACATTATCCATCAGAAACTTGCACACAAGTACGGACTTCTGAACACCTTCCAGCCATATTACAAGTATCAGATCAACATATCGGTACCAAAATAGAATATACCGATATGTTGATGACATTTTAGCCAGTTTCATTGGAACGAATAGACAACTAGAAATCTTCCTGAATTTCAGTAATAACATTCATCCTACAATTAAGTTCACAGTAGAAACAGAAGTCGATAGTAAAATCAATTTCTTAGATCTAACAATTACCCGGGAGAATAATAACCGTTTACCAATTAATATCTACAGAAAACCATCCTACACGGATAATGTCATACCCATAGATTCATTTCACCCGTATTCTCAAAAAATAGCAGCCTTCAAATCCATGATTCACAGAGCGATTTTTTGCCTTTATCGGACATGGACCGAAAATCAGAATTTAACACCATTATGTTAATAGCAGAGAACAACGGCTTCGATATAGAAGCAATAGAGAGTTTAATTAATCGAAAAATACGCAACAACACATTCAACATGATATATCCCCAATCCAAGAGAGAAAAGCCCGAAAAATTTATGTCTCTAACATATTTTGGGAAGACTTCAGTACAGGTTGCTAGAGTTTTGTCTGATTGTAAAAAAGTTCATATTGCATTCAAACCAGTTAGCAAATTGTTAGGCCTGCTTTTCAACACAAAAGATAAAACCGATAAATTTAAAAAATCAGGAGTATACCAATTAACATGTTCTGAGTGCAATTCCTTTTATATAGGTCAAACAGGACGCTCTTTCAAGGCTAGATACAAAGAACATTTCCGGTCATTCCTACATCAGAAATATGATTCAGCTTTAGCTGCACATTGTCTGAATAAATGTCATCCTTTTCCAGAACTTCAACAGCTAAAAATTCTTCATTCCTGTGATAAATCTTATGAACTCAATCTCTTTGAATCGATAGAAATTTTCAAGGCATCTACGGTAGAAAGGGTTAAGCTCCTTAACAACCAGGTAGACTTAATCACCTACCAATCACCATTATTCAAGTTACTGTGACCTCTACTAGCATTTTATTGATGGTAATTCCTGTATTGTACATGAGTATTCAGTTTTCATTAGCTTGTTGTTGATAATGGACGTATGTCCGAGACCGGTCCAACCAATGTAAAATTTTGTCATTCTTCACATCAATAAATTAGTGATAGTTAAAACATAGTAACTTGTTTTATTTTATTATTCATTATGAATATCAACTATCACGTAGTTCAGGCTTCATCAATCAATTATTTGAAAGTACGATATCTTTATTTAGTAATGCTGCTAACAAAATTCAAGTCATGCTTTTGATCGCTAACACGAGAAGAAGAATCAACAAATCACACAGTCCTCCACAAATCCAACAAAGCAAATATAATGAATCTGCTGGAAAGTTTGGAAATAAATAAACTCAGAAAAATCCACATCATACTCCTCTTAAAAGCCAACTTGAAATCAACAACTCAACATTTGAGGGAAAGACAATCTTGTAATGTTTGTTCTTAAGTTAGTATTCAGCATTTGAAAATGACCAAAAGGTCGAAACCAGTGTGTTTAATTGACGATATAGCGGACTGTTTTTTTTATTAGGAGAAGCTGTTACAATTTTCCTATTTCATGCGGAAACCCTGCTTCTTTCTTTGGCAAAGATACTCGTAACAATATGATCGAAAATATATGATACGATGAGATAAGTAAGAGAAAAGACTTACCAATTGGGTGTACAGGAAATGAGAGAGCAACAAAAAGGAGAGCAGTGACAGTTTTTCGTTGTCTTGTAGAAGAATTTTCCACGATTCGGCACTTTCACTCACACACCGGATACGTTTTAAATTGTAAAATATTAATTTTATTTCGTAATGTAAAGAAAATTTTAAGAAAATGTGGTTCGTCTTCTTGCGTGCGTATTCTTTCTGTTTGTGTCTTGTGTTGTATGCAGTTTCTCTGCTCACTTGGTGTTGAGCAGTGTTGCCAAGGTGTAAGGAAGGAAGGTAGAAATGAAGTAGGTAAGTCGAAATTTTGAAAAAAGATATTTTTAAACAAATATATGAAATTAAGCCAAAAGTTTGATTTGAGAACCGGCCGCGACATGTGCAATTGGTTGAAAAATAAAAGAAAATATACTGAACAATAAAATTTTGAATTTTTAATAAGAAGGTGTAAACTATAAAATTGAAGAAAAATGAAATAAAAAATTGATGGAAGTGGGACCAAACACAGTGTGTCAACAAATGAACGTGAAAAACTGACGAAAATGAAATCAATAAACCTGTTCTCCAGATGATTCTAATGGGTTTTTTAGCGCAGATATCGTGTAATCAAAAGTTTCACTTCAAAAACTTATTAAAAACACGTTGCTGCAAGATCAATCCCATTCATAAAATATTGAAAACCTGTACACAGAAAATCGGACTCGTATCTCTCGTAAAATTACTCAGAATTACATATAGGAACATCCAAAATCCATTTCAACCAAACAATATCTGAATTCGTTCCTGCTTTCGGGCTCATATCAAACCACACAAAACACGCAGACACTGCCAAAGTTATGGGAAAAGTTCCGAGGAAATTAGATCTATTCGACGTGTAAACAGCCATTGTCTGGCACGCTAGGGAAAGAGCGCGGGAAAATTCTTGATAAAGAAGATCTTCCTGTCGAACGCGGCTTGGAAAACTGGTTTTCCTTCTACCACAGATCGAGAACTTTTGTTCTAAGATTTCTCTTAATGAGGTTCCTAATGGATAGGACTCCGCCTGAGACAGATGGTATATTGCACTTTATTTTGATCTTCTCAAACTTGAAATCGACAATAAACTCGGGAAGTTTGAGGGACGCGACAAGTTGTGTGTCAATTTCTAGATTCGTAGTCTAGATAGGACGGGCTGTTTAATGTCTTTGTCGTTTTGGAATCTCTTCGCTTCAAAGATGTGTTCCACAGCCTTCAACGAAACGACAATGAAAATGTCCCAACTTAGTCTGCTTCCAACTCAAAAATTGTATAAAAAATAACTCAGAAACTCTTGCTAATGATAATTATGATCTCAACCTAGTGTCACATTGGAGGAAGGAGACTTATGGAAAGTATTATATATCAGATACCGTAATACTTTTTTACAAGATTGGCTCTTAGATTTAGTTTTAATAGAAGACTTTCATTGTTATGCACCTGACAACGGTGATATAAATCAGCTATGGGTGGCTTCTCTAGTCGTTTCAAAGAGATTTTTGATGATAATTTTCCCCGTAAACAAATAAAGGTAACAAACTCATCTTATACTTTCAATCAAAGTAACCTCAGATATAAAAGCCATCAAGAATACTCTTGATAAACTTTACATTCTATCTAAATCAAGAACAGAATTTAAAACAAAGTATAAAGTCCTGAAATACAAATATGATACAGCAATTATATCTGCCAAAAAGGTACACTTGAGTAATTTAATAATCAATGCTAAGAATAGATCGAAAGCTACATGGAGGGTTGTTGACAATCAATTAACTGGAAAACATAAATAAAAGAACAAAGTCATAAAAGCTGGTGAACCTTTACTCACAGCAGATAAGTTTAATAATTTATTCATCAATGTAGCACCTAATCTTTCTAAACATCTCTCTGTTTCTTTGTTTTCGACATAGAGGAATCTGAAATTATTTCAGCTGTTCGATCTTTGAAGAACAAGAGATCTAGTGGTTATAACTAGATTCCTCTGAATGTTTTAGAGAAAAGTATTAGCTTGTCCTATGTCTTTTATTCAAGGAGGGAGTATTTCCTGATGCTTTAAAAATATCTACAGTCATTCCCTTATACAAGAAAGGCGATATCAATGAAATGGGTAACTACCGACCTCTTGACATCATTCTCAAAAATTTTTGAAAAAGTTTTGACCACTAGGCTTCTGAAATTTTTCAGAAAATTCAATGTAATTGCTAAATCGCGGCATGGTTTTGTGAAAGATAAAAGTACAGAGACTGCAATTTTCGAACTGATTCAGGAGGTGTATCTTGCTCTGGATAATAGTGAAATAACTCTAGCACTCTGCCTAGATTTATCTAAGGCATTCGATTGTGTGGAGCATGGTATCTTGTTTGAGAAATTAGAGTGTTGGGGAATCAGAGATAACCAACTTAAGTTGATTGAAAGTTATTTAACAGGAAGTAAACAGAGAGTGTTGATTTCAGGTAATGGTACTACATATCTATCTGGTGAAGAGCAAATTACTATGGGTGTACCCCAGGGGAGTATTTCAGGCCCACTATTATTTTCAATATACATTAATGACATCAGCGATGTTCTTAAGACTACTTGCAAGCCAGTTAAATATGCAGATGATGTGGGTCTTACTGTCACCGCATCAGAAGTATCATCATGTATTGAAACTGTGAATGGTGTATTAAGTCGTGCTGAGGGATGGTATCATTCTAACAAGCTGGTAGTAAATTTGAACAAGTATAGATTTTGATTCTGGTGGATCTTGAGTGAATTTTCCCAACACCATGAATTGTGGTGACAACATTGTCGATGTCCAGGACTCAATGAAATTCCTTGGAATTATTATCGATAGAAAGTTAAATTGGGATGGCCATACTGTTCATCTGAGTGGCAGATTGAGCTCTGTGGTGTATACATTGAATGTTTTAAGGATGAGAGTGCATGTTCATGTTCTGAGGCTGATATATTTCTCGGTCAATTGGTATTATTTTCAAACTCCTAAAGAGGGCTATGCGAGTTATGTTCAGAATGGGTTACCGTGAGTCATGTAGGGATATATTTCGTAAAAACAAGATTATTACAGTGTATGGTATATATTTATAAACTTCTCCTATTTATGCATAAACACGGACACTACTTTGATGAATTTGCAAAACCAAAACCATACTCGTCTGGTCTTTCCTTATTTTATTCCGATTCATACTAGATCTATTAGAGGAAAGAGTCCACAATACATGGCTATAAGATTATTCAATAAATTGCCTAGAACTATCTAGCGAATAACCGAGAATGAGCTGTTCAAAAAGTAAATTTATAATTTTATAAAAACATGTGGACCATACAGTATACAGTAGTTTGAGTGTTTTTGCGATCATTCATCTGTATCTACTTCTGTTCTAAATTTCATTGAGATTCCTGACTTCTTCCTCTTTCTTTGTACCATTCATTTTATATTTATGTGCGTATATTTATATGTTTACAATTGTGGTTGTTCTGTGATTTTTGGAAGTAAATAAATATCATTATTATTATTTAGAGAAGAATATTTAACCTTCTGTAGGATCGTCACAAAGTAGTAGTACAGTCTGGTCGAATGTTAACAGCAACAGACTGTAGTTTAGATCTCGCATAACCTCGTTTGTGTTGTACACTCATTCACAAGGCAGACTACCACCCTCCGCCGTCTTAAACTAGGCTGAGGCCCTTGGAACCAAAAAAATTATTTATTATAGTTAATCAAATCAAATACAGTATGATTTAATATGTCAATGATATAAGGATGTTGCTGGTTTTTTGGTTACGATTACGATAACGATTTCTTTCGGGATTTCTGTTGAGCAAAATCTATTATATTCCTCAAAGTCAATTTGTTGAAGGATATCACTTTCTTTGCACGTGCTTGACAAATTACTTAGTGGTTCTTGTAACATTGTTGTTCGCAATTAATTTTTTATTCTCTTAAACTGCGAAAATGATCGCTCTCTACTATAATTGGTAACCATTAGGCAAAGGATTATTCTGGAAAAGTTTTTTCCAATTTATCTGATTTTATTAGGTTATGTAAGGTTGAGATATTCAAATCCACTGATTGCGTTGCTATGTTTTTCAAATACTGGTTTGAATGAAAACATACTAATTTGAGCTCATCTGCATTAATGCAAATTCTTTGCATTTGATTGTTGTTAACTGACGAGAAAACTAAAGCGACTATCAATTTCTTGGTACCCCAAACATCTCAAAACAAAATCTTACTATATGCGAGATTTCGCAATGTGTAGACACATCGAAGAAAATTATTTTTCAACACAGGGCCACAGGAAAGTGGTACAGCATGGACAGATGTCACGAATAGGAACAATAGACTGCAGTTTTGGTCTCGTTTGACCTCGTCAGCATTGTTTACCCACTCGTAACACAAGGCTATGCCGTTACCTACTCATCTCAATTCGTTGGAGTGAACGCAATAATGTAAATATCACTGCGCCCCCCAACGAACCGAAATAGAGGCTATCTCACCAACGCCCCGCGAAACGGCGAAACCAAAGAGCAGATAAAACAGGAAAACGTTAAGTGGTCACACTAGTTCTATAACATATCGCCATGCGACACTGACGTATCAGACAGAAGCGGTCGTCGAAGGACCGACGCTCCTCATTTCTATGTGGTTTACAACCAAGTATACACAAACATCTCAAAACAAAAAGTTACTATATGCGAGATTCCGGAATGTATAGACACATCGAAGAAAATTATTTTTCAAGGGACAATATTCCACCTTCCGTAGAATGTTAAATATCCTCCCTTGAAGGAGCTAGTTTTCAGATATACTCTTCATAATGTGTTAACCGGGGCCACAGGGAAGTGGTACAGCACGGTCAGATGTCACGAATAGGAACAATGGACTGCAGTTTCGGTATCGTTTGACCTCGTCAACATTGTCTACCCACTCGTAACACAAGGCTATGCCGCTACCTACTCATCTCGATTCGTTGGAGCGGACGCAATAACGAGTTACGAGTGGGTAGACAATGCTGACGAGGTCAAACGAGACCGAAACTGCAGTCCATTGTTCCTATTCGTGACATCTGACAGTGCTGTACCACATTCTACGGAAGGTTGAATATTGTCCCTTGACAAATAATTTTCTTCGAATTTCTTGGTATGCTGCCGAACGTTTTTTCAAATGTGTATTTAATGTGTCAATTATGGGAATGAAAGTATCTACACGAAACCTTTCCTTACCTCTCAACTGTGCAGTACTGCTGATCCTTCAAAAACAATGATGCGTGTACTGCGAAAACTTTTTCTTTCGAATGTTTCTTGGTAGTCAGCATATGATTTTTTCTTTCGCATCCGTTACGTACTGATCAAAATTCTTGCGTACGGTCTTGACATAACTGATCAGAGATTCGTGAAGTTTCGTTAAAACGTCCATGGTCATAGTGCTATTCTGTACATTCTGACTTGTTCTTTTCATAATTTATAAAAGATTATTCCATATTTCCGTTAAGAGAGCAGTCACGAATTTTCCAATTTTTTTTGCTAGGCTTTCGGCTTCCTTTCAGTGTCCCCTGGTCGATTGATGTACTCAGCCCTGAAAACAAATCTGAGTTCAGCAGAAGCAGATTTGGCAATGGCAGACACATGATCATGCCAACAAACTCTGTTGTACATGATGTACAGAGTACAGTCGTCCACGAACCCAAATATTCTAGTTTTAGTTCAGTGGATTAGTCCATAATTCTGCAACAGAAAAAGAATTGGCGAGAGCATGGAAATATGTATTGCATATCACGAATTTTACTGAATTGTTCGATCTCAGCGACAAAATATCTTAAAAACGTCTGCTTCCTTGATGAAAGTACTGGAATCAGCATTCATTATAAGGTGCGATCATTTCTTAGTGTATATTGCATAACCCTTTCAAAGTTCACTTTGCATATCTCGCCTATTAATAATTCTCTTTTCCCGTCTCTTCACTTTGGATCAATCTCCTCTTTCACCTTTTAAACTCCGCCATCCATGGCAAATCGTCCGTTTGCTTTTTCCCCCCAGACGCCACTCTACGTCCGGCGGTCGCTGTCCCCAAGCGACCACAATTTCCCCCTCAGACAGCGACGTCACCGGCATATCCGGTTCCGGATTCTGTAGTCTCCAAGAATGGAAATGTGAATCAGGATAAGAGACTGATTCTCCGTTGTATCCTGACGACGGAAATAGTTTTCCAGGGTTAGAGACAGAACCGAAATTATTCCTGGATTATATTAAATCATCCATCTATATTATTTCGAAACCAATTTCGACAATAAATCTTTTTCTGAATTGATGGATGTGTTAAAGCCTTCTTCGTTCTTTCTGTCAATCAACCACGTGATCTCCTAATTATATTAACGTCTTAAAAGTGCCCGGGTAACTTTCTAGATTACCTTTTCTCGCTGGCAGAAGCTTAAGTGCTGGAAGAGTGTTTTTCAGAGCACGGTTTTACTTTGCTCGAATATTAATCGATTCCTTACGCACCCGAGGGCATTCCAGCTTTCTGATACGACGCTTATGAATGCTAACGCACTCAACACTTCTCTCAGCTTTCAAAGGTCAAGAACTTTTGTTCCAGATTCATATCAAAGGAGTTCCTAATGCAGAACTGAAAAAATCTCAATTTTTCTGTAGTTTAATGTTATGACCAAATTTAATCACCTAGAAAACTTACTGGTTTCTGTTGCTGATATGGCTAGAATCTTTTGTATAAGGTGTCCATGAATTAGATACTCGTTTCCAGGATTTTGTTGTAGTAATACATACCACACGTCTGCAACAAAAATGTTGTCTGTATGTTTTCAACTGATTTCGTGTATTTAAGTGTTCTGAAAACTGAAAAACAAACCCTAATCATTCCAGAATGTCAGATTATTATGCAAAACCCAAAGCTTTATCATAAAAAAGGAATTTTTTGGGTTAACGGAAAGTCATATAAATAATAGGTACAATTTCATTTTGATTACTGTTTTCAAATGTGTACAGATCTTGACTATCATTACTTTCTATATAAAAATGCCCTGTGTGATCTTAATTAACAAACATAAACATTTTGTAACCTGAACGTGCTCTGATAGTGTAGAAAGTGGCACTTTACAAGTATGTGTTATCTCGTCCTCGTTTTATAGACCATGGTTCAATATATTGCAATGTCCTCTGTTCAGAAATATTCTCAAAAAGTCTCTTCGGAGTAGTGTGTTGCACATCCCTTTTTTCAAGTTGAAGCAGTTTCAAGTGCTGATCTCTTAGTTGTTTGGAGTCTTATAGTTTCAATCCTCGTTGGGCAAGAGACGGAAGATTCAGGATTAGGAGTCTCCTCTCCTCATACTTTTTGGACGTATTCAAGCCAGGGTCTGACAAATGATTTGTATAGCTTGAGGAT
Source organism: Cryptolaemus montrouzieri (assembly GCA_013387265.2). NCBI lineage: Eukaryota > Metazoa > Arthropoda > Insecta > Coleoptera > Coccinellidae > Cryptolaemus > Cryptolaemus montrouzieri. The sequence continues at coordinate 12,770,602 of JABFTP020000042.1, forward strand.
TATTTCAGGAGGAGATCAAGACAATTCCATGATCCCTTAATTCCACACAAACCGTGACCCGAGCCCGATCAATGTAGTATGGACGTCTCGGATTACTGATTCCAATGTGTGGTATTGAGTTATTATCATCCTGGAGGGGCATTTTCTATTTGGTGGTTCAGTTCTTTATAGTAACTCCTGAGGATCCACATGTTGAGCCATGGCATTTCACAAACAGCTGGTATCATCAGCAAACAAGAAGATGTTTGTCGTATGCCGACAACAAGGTCATTTAGACCAAAAAAAGGAGAGGCCCCAGGACCGAGTCCTAAGAATCTCCGTTGAAAACATCTCTCAACATCAACACACCCTACCCGACTCTAAAATAAAAGTGACGACCCTGTAGAAATTATTCAAGAACTTGAGCAAATCGTCTCTGGTGTCAGATTGGTTTAATTTTAGCTCCATTTTTCATGAGGTGTTGTCAAAGGCCTTCTCAAAATCCAGGCTGAACACATCCACCGCCTATCCCATGTCATCCAGTATAGTCAACTCCTGCAGTTTTGAAAGCAGATATGTCACAGCTAATCTGCCTGGCATTAAACTATGCTAGGATGGTGGAATCACGCGGTTCTTCAAAAGAATATATGTCATATCCCGAACTAATCTTTTCTATACATCTGAATAGATCGCTGATCAAACTGATGGAGCTATAATTATCTATTAACTGTTCGTTTCCTCTTTTGTGGATGGACACTACGATGGCAGTTCCTATCTTCCTTCAAAGATCTTTGTCATAGTGGCCACCAAAGGCCCAAACAGACCTCTAGAGAAAGATACCCGGGACTCCATCCTCACCTGGCAAGCGCCATCTTTGAATCACAGTATAGGTTTCCTAACTTTCTCAGAGTGAAAACGACTGTTGTTAGAGACAGACTCGGTACACAGTTCAAGTCTTCCTGGGTAAATACTTTTTGAAACTTTGCTTCGAAACACTTTGCCACGTCAGTTTCATCAGTTATTACAGTGCCGGTTAGGTTAGATTTCTCGTCGCTCTGAATGTAGTGGGTCAGCCTAGAATTCAGTGATCGCCAATTTTAAAGGTTTAATGGATAAATTTAAGATCTCATACGACCCAACACAACTTTGTGGCCTCCTTATATTTTTCTTCGACCATCGCTTCACATAAATCTGGGACTGATGAAGCAATTTGCTTCAAATACTTACTCAAAGTTTCCAGACTTCTTGAAGACATATTCGAACGAAGGTGTCTTCGTTGGACTAGATATCAGACGGCTTATGGCTGATCCACAATTGATCTAATCATGACGAAGCCTCAAAGAAGAAGATTGATTTCCTTCGAACAAAGACCTTAACTACAAACATAGCACTTCGAGCGTTAGGTTGCCTAATGAGTTTAAAAGTCCTTTTTCTTCATTCCCACCTAGAGTACTCTCCAAGAACTTTAGGAGACGTGAGTGAAAAGCAAAAAGATATCAGTGGAGTCTCAGTGATATCTTAGAGTAAGACGCTTCAGAAATACCTTTCAGACGCTTATCATAAATAGGAATGTACCAAAAAGAGTCTCACAGGGAAAAGGAAATCTATTTAGTACTTACTAATTTTAGATGAACAGTTTTGTTACGCAATTATAAATTTGGAATGAAATCGCTAGTCTTCAGTCTTTCAATTTATGGTGATAACTTGTTCAACATAGATACTCAGATTGTCAGAAAAAGGCAAGTTATGTTCGGATTCACCACACTCACAATCATTATGACAAAAAAGCAACAGCTCCCATTTTTCTTGCAGACTTGTGTCTCTATTTCGAGCCAACATCTCTCTATTTGTAATGGAGACAATATAAACTAGGTTCTTTAGGTAGCCCCAGAAATAGTTATCAAGAAAATTCAGTTCAGGTAATCTGAGTAGCCATGCGATAGATCCTTCTCGATGGTTCTTTATAATATTCTCTACGATTTCATCTACTCATCTACCTACTTCTGATAGGTCTTCTCTATCGGTTCTCTTTCGATTGAATGGTACCATTGCTCCTGTTGCCTTTATTATTGTTGAAGATTGAGTGTATTGTAAAACTAGCTCTTTCATTAATCTACGAGAGGTTTAAAATCTCTCCTTGAATAAAGTCTTTATGAAGAATGAAACTACAGCAAGTCAAATCAGATTAATTCGGTGGCTATTCAATATAACTGTGGAACATAATATGCGATAGTTCATTTTTATGATGCAAACAAAAAACAATAGTTCTGAAAATTCCAACTCTCAACTGCAATAAAGTTTCATTAAAAACGAAAATTAAATAAATAATTGCCACGCCAGAATACATCCAAGCGAAATCTCTCCTGGTAATAACAGTTTTTCAAGGCATAAGTGAAACGAAACTGAAATATCTCGTTAAAAGCTCTACGATCTGTCCTAAATAGGGCATAGCCGCTCGCCGTTCTACGCTCCTTTCAGCGCAAAGAATGAAAATACAAATCTGCATTTTCATCCACGAACGGAAACTTAGAAATTTTCGATATTACAACACGATGAGCATTACGCTTCTTGATTTCCCTTTGGAAATATATTTTCCCGGATATATTCTCTGAATACCGGAGACATTATGAATATTTCTCTGACGATATTTCGAGATCTTATTGCTGCATTTTGAAGTTACTGATCGCACATTTAGAATCAAATCTCATTTTTTTACTAGCAATAATGAAGCATGCTTTCGAGTAAGAGATAATCAAAACTGATGTTATAAATGTGAAATCAACTGTCTTACCGGTTGTTATGCTCTAACGACTAAATCGCTGAACGGATTTCAATCTAATTCTGTATTGATCTCCCCTGATCACTTTTTTCAATTTTCCACGCGTAAACCATAGAAACAGGGGTTAGAAAAGACCACGCACAAGTGGTAAAAAAAAGTAGCTTTCAATCAAATTTTCTGAAATTTGAAAGTTGTCCTTTTCCTTTTTTTGTTTACAACGATATAATTTTTCAACAAATTCGTATTTCCAGGTTTTTAAGATAGGGGGCGCTATTGAATCAATGTTATTGGCCACAACACGTATTTTTAACATATACAATGTATCCAACAAAATTTCGCGACCCCCTCTATCTCAAGATGAACTGATTTTGGCGGGAAAAGTTAAGACACGTCAATTTTCGCCGTTGGTTTAGAGCATATGAAAACAACTTCTTACCCTTAGAAAGACCTAAGTCAAAATTCATTGTAGGGAAAGTGAGTCGAATTACATATCTTTGGAAAGGTCTTCATCCAATAACAGTATACTTATGGACATTTGATGTCACCCAGAAACTCAAAAGACAACGAAAATTTGTATTCCAACGATTTGCCACCCACTCCATGTCCAGAAAGACTGATGGTAGAGGAAAAAGCTGGAATATTCAAATTTTTGATTGGAGGGGAACCAATTCCTGAGATAATTCGGAACATGTGACATCAACCCTTTACCCTCAGCAGCTTCTAAGTGTGAATCATTATTGTAAACGTGCATCGCGTGGCATATCTTTGGAAAGTCTTTTGATTCTCTATTCCAAACGTTCATCTTTATGAACGATTTATATCAAACAAAACGTGAGGAAGCTGTTCACATTGGGTGCCACGTTAGCTCAAATTAGACCAAAAACGTGTTTAAATGAACATTTCCAACACTCTGTTGGTGCAGTTTGGGCGCAATAAATCTGAGTTTTGGCACCAGCTACAAAAGGGGAATCCGTTACAAGAAAAGCAAAGGACCATATTACGCATCATTACTTGTCAAAATAATAGAATTTTATGCGGAAAAACGGCCACGTTTACAGAAAAAGAAAATCCTGTTTCGCAAAGATAACGCATCGTCTCACACGTGGCGAAAATCCACGAATCCCTCAAAATAAAGGCATTTACTGAGTCAAAGATGATAAGCTTCAGGGAAGAATTTAGTTGTGTTGATTGGTCGGGAGTCTATAATGAGTCTGAACCTCAAGGCTTATTATATGTCTGAGGGTATTATACAATCACTGAGTGATCCAATATTCACTCTGAAGTCGGTGAAACCACAATGGCAGAAACCATGGATGGCTATGGGTATAAGAATTTCCTCCAAGCATAAAATGGAAATATATAAGAAGAAAATTGATGGGAAGGTATCTGATGACTTCTTCAGAGCATACAAAGGTATACTTAGAAAGGTTGTTAGGCAGGCCTCTCTCTCTCTTCATTCTTTATCCTCTCCTGAGGATGTAGCGACTAATGAAATGTCATCAATGAAAGTTTTCCATTCCTTTCTATCCTGTGCCATTACAACTAGAGAATGCATGGGTCGGCCTGTTGTTTCTGTAATTTGATCCATCCATCGTGTTGGGGACCTTCCTCTTCCTCTCCTTCCATCTACTTTCCCCTGAATAATGATTTTTTCCAAATTCTCTGGTCCTCTTCTCATGATGTGTCCGAAGTATCTCAATATTTTGAGTTGAATTGCACTCAAAAGTCTTTGTTTTATACGGAGTTGCTTTAGAATCGATGTATTCGTTCGGCGTTGTGTCCATGGGATGTTAAGCATCTTTTTCCAACACATCATTTCTGTCGCGTCGATTTTTCTTCTTTCGCTCATTCGAAGGACCAAGATTCGCAGCCGTATGTGAGAATTGGAAAGATGAGGCACTTCATAAGCCTGGTTTTAGTGGAAATAGCGATATTTCGATCGGCCCAAATTTTATTCATTTTTTTCGTAGCTACCTTGGTTAGTTCGCATCTACGTTTAACCTCTCGTTCTACGTTTCCTACGTTTGTTATCAAGGATCCCAGATAAAGATATTCTTGCACTACATCAAACCTATCAATTTGCTTTTTTTCTGGTTGATTGTTGTTCATCCTGTCGACGATCATGATTTTTGTTTTAGAAACATTCAGTTCCAAGCCAAGTTCCGTACTCTCCCTCTCCACTCTGCTAACAAGCTCAGTCAGTTCTTCCTCACTTGTTGCCAGGAGGACCGTATCATCCGCGAATCTCAGATTATTTACACATCTTCCGTTAATTGGTATGCCGCCCTTCCATCCGTCTAATGCCTTTCTCATCATGTATTCAGTGTATATGTTGAATAACTGAGGAGAAAGAATACACCCTTGCCTCACTCCCCTCTTTGGTTTGAATTCTGATGACAGTATTTCATTGATTTTCACAGTATCCCTGGTTTCATTATATAGGTTGATGATTAAGGCACACAAGTGATCCGGTACAGCCATATTCCTAGAACGATCCACAACTTATTCCATTTCACTCTATCGAGAGCTTTTTATAATCAATGAAACATATGTATAGGGTATATTGAACTCTCTGGCTTTTTATATTATTTGCCTTAAATTTATCAAATGCTCTCTAGTCCCTCTTCCTTTAACAAATCCTGCTTGCTCTTCCGGGATTTGGTGTTGTAAAAGTTCTTCAGTCTTTCGTTGATTATTGTCAGCATTATTTTGCTCGTATGTGAAATAAGTGTTATCGTTCTGTAGTTTTCGCATTTTCTGTTACTCCCTTTTTGTGAATTGTGATAATTGTGCCTTGTGTCCAATCTCTTGGCCATTGTGTTGTTTTCCATATTTTATTACACAAGTGGTGTAGGCTTCGGTGCCCTCTTCTCCTATTCCTTTTAGTATTTCGGATGTTATTTTATCGTTGCCTGGAGATTTGTTATTTTTGAGTTTATGGATAGCTGACGTAATTTCGCTCTGCAGTATGAAAGGTTCTTCTTCGTATTCTTTTATTTCGTGTTCATTAATTTCCTCGTTTTCGGCGTAGAGTTTCTCGCAATAGATCCTCCAAGTCTCTGCTATTTCTTCTCTGTCTGTAACAAGTTTACCATTTTCATCTTCTATAGGCCATGTTTTTGGTTTGAATTCTCGGGTCAAGTATTTAATTTTTCGAAAAAGATCTCGTGGTTGGTTAGAATGGCTATGAACTTCTATTTCTTTGCATATGTTGGAAAAATACTCGTTTTTATCTCTTTTACATGACCTCTTAATTTCATCGCTTATCTCTTTGAAGGCTTTCTTGTTGTTAGTATCAACCTTTCCTTTATTTGAAATTTTTCTTCTTTCTTCGACCAGTTTCAATGTATAGTCAGAGATCCAATGTTTTCGTTTGAGAGGAGGTTTTGAACGTTCTGTCTCTGCGGCATTTCTTATCCAGTTTTTTATTTCTGTCCATTCTTTTTCCGGAGTTGTTTCTTCTATCAGAGTTGGCTTAGTTGTCCTCAAAGTGTCTTGGAAGCTGTTTCCAGGCCCTACGACCAATCTTTTTTCAGGCTTTCTCGTCACGGATGTTTTGAGTTTCAACTGTATTTTAGCTGTTAAGAGTTGATGGTCTGTACCGCAACAAGCTCCCGGATAGGTCTTGCAGTTTGTTACCGAAGATCTCCATCTAGTTCTCATCATGATATAGTCAATTTGGTTTCGGAACTTATCGCCTGGACTTTTCCATGTATAAAGTTTTCTAATATGATTCGTGAAAGTAGTGTTCATGATTGTGAACTCATTGTCAATAGCAAATTGTATTAATCTGTCCCCTCTTTCATTCCTCTCACCGATTCCGTATTTACCGACAATGTTTCGGATATGGTCATCTGTATTAGTGTTTCCTACTTTAGCGTTAAGATCTCCCATAACCATTGTGACCTCTCTGTTGGGAATCTTGCAAAGCGTCAATGAAAGTTTGTTATAAAAATCTTCTATATCGTTCTCACTTGCATTAGCTGTGGGAGCATACACTTGTAATATATTCAGTGCCCTTGGTTTTGTGTTTAGTCTAATGTTTATTATACGGTCGTTGATTGTCTGGACGTCTGTTAGGAAGCTTTGTATTCTGGGTGTCACTAATACCGCTACTCCGGCAAAATTTTGTCTATCGTCCGATGCAAAGTGGATAAAGTTGTTGTTACTCGTATGGAAAAATCCCTGACCAATCCAATGCGTCTCTGCGAGACCCAGGATGTCTATTTGGTGTTTCTTCATTTCTCCCCCTATCAGCGCTAATTTTCCGGTCTGGTTCTTAAGACCTCTAATGTTCCATGTGCCAACATGAAGTTCTTTCCTCAGTTGTAAAGCTGTTCCAGTAGCTGAATTTCCAGACGAAGCCTGGTTCCCTACGCAGGCCTAAAGAATGCATAATAATGAATACATTTTACAATCTAAAAACAAAAATTTCGTAACATGGGATTTAATAGTAAGTCACAGCAGTAAAATTAGGAAAAAAGTCTCTATTTTGGAAGAAGTGAAAGGGGATCACCAAGAAATATTGAATAATATAAATCAATTTTTGTGATTCATGGTTCAGAGTTATACCAAAGTGATGGTAATCTTAAGGAACGGAGTTCCAGTCGAGAACAATCTCGAATTTACCCTTGTGGTAGCCTTGTGCTCTGTGGACTCTGATGAGATCATTTGTATAATCAAGGCCTTGAAGCATACGAAGTATGTAGGACCAGATGGAATTCCTGTTCAACTGATCAAGTCTGTTGCGGATGTGATGTCCCCTGTTTTGACCCAGCTAATTAATGTCACATTTGAAAGTGGTGTATATCCTGAGAAACTTAAAACAGCAAATAAAAGATTACAGGCCCATATCTATACTTAGCAACATAAGCAAGATATTTGAAAGAGCCATTTACAACTTGTAATTGTAGACTTCTTGAGACTTACAAGGTACTTTCAGAATACCAGAATGGCTTTCGAAATGTGAAACTGCATCAAGAGCCATTACCAAGGTACTGTCTTACTTGAACGCTGGTAAAATAACAGCACTGATGTGACATGGCCAGATATGTTAAGAACGGTCGCTGAACTGCTAAATGTATCCACAGCATTTATGTCGTACAGTGGATATGTTGATAGTAGGCTGAGATACGGGATCGCTATATAGGGGAATTCCACTGATATCTTGAGGCTACTTTTGTTGCAGAAAAGATGCATTCGCGGAATTTTCAGGCTAAGTAGAACAAAATCTTGCAGGACTCTTTTGCAGAAAGATCCATACTAACGGTTGTGAGCCTATATGTTTATGAGGCAGTTATGTTTGTATTAAAGAATAGAGATTTATTTGAGGATGCCGAGGGTGAACATTGTTATAACCAAAGCGCAAAAGATGATCTGAAGATATCAAAATTCAAATATACTTACCTGCAAAACAATGCTACCTACACCCTTGTGAAAATTTACAATCATATTCCACGGAAGGCGCGAAAGTGGTCACGAAACAAACTGAGTAAAAAATTGAATACCTACCTTAGATACAAACCATATTACACACTCCAGGAGTATTTTCCAAAATACCCCCAGAAATGATTGTGACAAATATTTGACAGTGCCTTCTAAACCTCATTACAGTCATAAAAATGAGAATTTTTATTTCTTATTTCATTAGTATTGAGAGGAATATGTTATGTTCATTATATATATTGAAAATAGATCTTTTTTTGTTAGAGTTTTTTTGTAATCCTGAGTTTTACTTATGTGGCCGAGACAACCCGACTCTCCCTACTTTTTCGACAGAATGTATAATCTGTTGTATCATACTTTAGTTTTCATTTTGTATAAGCTTGATCAAAGCACTGTGTCTTCGAATCGAATTTCTTTTATTCTTCTTCTTCTTCTTCTTTAAATAGGACGATGTCCTGTTTTTCTGTTACAGCCCCTGCTGCGAACCGGAACTCCAGCACTCATGCCATCGCTTTTTCGGCCTTCCTATGGGTCTTCTAGTGTTGGGTTTTTGTGTTTTTGCCCACTTCGCCATACGTTCGGGGCCCATTCTGTCTACGTGATCTCTCCATAGGCGTCGACGTGCTCTTGTCCACCTCACCACATCCTGGACACCTAGCTCCCTTATCGTATCCTCATTCCTTATTCTATCTCTGCGTGTAATACCTCTTATAGCTCTTAGTGTTCTCATCTCTGTTGTCCTCATTAGTTGTTTTGTTTTTGTGTTCTCAGCTTTTGTCTCAACCGCATATGTCATCACGGGTCTCACACAGGTTTTATAGATTCGGACTTTGCTTTCTGTGCTTATGTACTTATTCCGCCAGATTACATCTCTCAGGAAGCCAGATATTCTCGATGCTTTCATTGTCTGCTGTTTTGCTTCTTGTAATAGTTGCCTATCGCTCGATACTTCTAGTCCTAGGTATTTAAAGTGTGAAACTTGCTCTATTATATGGTCGTTCACTACTAGTTTGCATCTAATTGGATCTTTCGCTATTACCATCGATTGGGTTTTCTGTGTTGATATTACCATGTTATATTTTTCTGCTGTCCTCATTCTCGGCTATTAGTAAAGCATCATCTGCGTAGCACAGTATTCTCATAGTTTTGTTACCCATCCTATAGCCTTGGTTCATTTGGTTAACACCTGCTATTATTTCATCCATGATTAAATTAAATAGACATGGGCTGAGGCTGTCACCTTGTCTAATGCCTGCGTTAATTTTGATCTCGCTTGTAAGTCCCTGTGTAGTTTTTACTTTCGTCTTATTAGAGTTATTTAGTTCTTTGATTATGTTTATGTATTTATTGCTTGAGTTTTTATTTCTAAGGATAGTGATCACATCGTTCATTCGAATTCTGTCGAATACCTTTTCCAAATCTATAAAACATATGAACATCGGTTCGTCAAACTCTATGGACTTCTCCACCAGTTGCCGCAATATAAAAATTCAATCCGTTGTTGATCTATTTGGAATCCCTGTTGTTCTTCAGACACACCTACTTTGTCATATATCTTTTGCGATAGAATTTTAGTGAGTAGTTTCGATGCAGAGTTAAGGAGTGTGATGCCTCTATAATTTGCTGGGTTTGTCTTCACGCCTTTTTTGTATATGGGTATTGTTATGCTCTCTCTCCATTCTTCTGGTATCTCCTTGTTGTTTTCAATTTTTTGGAATAGTTTTGTTATTTCTGCTCCCCCATATTTAATTAGTTCGTTATTTATGTTGTCCGGACCGGGTGATTTTCTATTTTTTAATTTATGGATTACTTGTTGTACTTCTTCTAGGCTGATAATGTCATTTTCTGTTTCTTCGTAGAGTGTGTTTTGTTGTTCGATTTCTCGTTCCTCATTGTTACCGTTATCATTATCTCCCAGGTATAAGTTCTGGAAATATTTCACCCACTCTTCTGGTTTTATTACATTGATCTGCAGTTCTTCGGTGATTGGTTTTTTCCTGTTTCTCAACATGTTCCATACCTTTTTCTGTGCTCCTCGTAAGTCGTGTTCCATGTCATTTGTAAATCTTTCCCAATATATTTTTTTAGTTCTTTAATTTTGTTTGTTGTTCTATTCCTTCCTGTTTTATAACTTCGATACTCTTCTGGTGTTCTGTGATTGACATATCTGATATATGCGTTCTTCTTTTCTTTTGCTAAATCTTTGATTTCCTGTGTGAACCATGGTTTATCTTTTCTATGACTGTTTATATTGATTCTTCGTTCCCCAATGGCTTCTTTTGCGCTGTTAATTATGTTGTTTTTCACTTTATTCCATGCGGCGTTTATGTTGTCTGTGTCTACTATAGGTTAAGGTTGATCTTTTCCTCGAGTCGTGTTTGGTATAGATTCTTAGTACTTTCGTTTTGTAAAGATTCAATGTTGAATTTAGTGATGTAGTTAGGCGTTTTTTTTCTCTATTCTATATGACAGGCGGTACTCGCAGATAACCATTCCGTGCTGTGTTCCAACATTCGCTGATGTCAGTGTCCGTACGTCAAGTATTTCTCGTGGGTGAATTTCCCTATTGGTGATCACAAAGTCAATCATAGATTTTTGTCCTCTTGTGTTGGTGAATGTGTATTTGTGTTGTTCTTTGTGGTCAAAGTACGTGTTATTTATTCGGAGTTCATTATGTGCACATATCTCGAGAAGTATGTCTCCATTTTCGTTTGTCGCCGCTTCATTAAACTTCTGCATAATTCCCGGAAGGGGAGTATTCCCTATTCTCGAGTTAAAATCTCCTATTATAAATATTTTTTCTGTTTGTGGTATTCTGTCTAGTGTGTCTTGAAGTGTTTCGAAAAATTCTTCCTTTCATTCTTTGGTTTACTTATATCTGGCGTGTAAATGCTGATAACATGGATTTTTTTTCCGCTAGCTTCATGTATAGGTGAAGTATATTTTGATCGATGTAGTTTACCTCTTTGACTGCGTTTTCAAATTTCCTATGCATTAGTATACCAACACCCGCTTGAGCTCTAAGGTCCTTGTCTACTCCACTGTAGAATAGTGTGTAGTTTTGGTATCTCATGCTGCCTTTGCCCTTTTTCTTTGTCTCTGCAATTGTACATACGTCTATTTTGTGTTTCTCTATTTCCAATATTACTTCCTGGTCTTTTATGTTCCATGATGTAGTGTTCCAGCATACTAGTCGCATGACGTTTTTCTTTTTTGATAATCGTGTATACCGTTTTCTTGCCATGTTGTTATCAATAATCCGTCCGTCATCCGAGGCTGTTGTGACAGTTCTTGGAGCAATTTTAGTTTTTTATAGAATGGTAGGGTGCTAACCTTGCCCTTCAACCCTCCTCCTTTATCCGGGCTTGGGACCGGCAGTGAAGTCGACTTTGGGCTAATTTCTTTTATTCATCATTTGAAATGGTAAACTCCACTAGTTTTCAATTTTTAAAGAATATAAAGATCCAACTCGGAGGAAAAAGAACAATTTTTGTTACTGAATAACAGTTCCGACTAAACTTGAGCTCAATTCTTATAATATTCTCCATGAAAATTCACGTTTCTAAAATTCAACATTGCTTCACGCCGGAAGATGACGGAAATAATATTTTTTCACCTGAAGCGGCAAGCACAGTCATCCACGCGAATAATATGCCGAAAATTTTTCCTCATTTTCTCTAAACGAGACTTTATGGAAACATTGTGTGTACAGAGTAACGCCGTCGAGAATATTTTCATGCATTCAGAGGTATAAGTGGATGAGTAGAAGGAATATGGCAAAATATATGATAAATTGTGATGAAAATAACGCGGTAGGGAGCAATCTCATTTGGGGATGATAAGGGTTGAGAGGAAATTGCATTGTTAAAAAATGAGAATCTAATTAAGTTCTGGGTTTCTTGAATTATGTTGTCAATCTGACGACACTAAGTGGAAAAGTAATGATAACACTTAGATCTCCTATATTGTGTTGGAATTGATCTAGATGACTATTGAGATATTATAATTTTACGAAAATGTTCGACAAAGTTCCCGAGCTCTACGTAAAGATGCATTGTTCATCTGTTGATACAGGGTGGGGCGTAATGGAAGGGCGTTTCTGAAATGGGTAGTACACGTATCGGTGCGTGAAAAGAGGGGAACGGCTTAGGTCATTCGACTCAAGACGAGTTACCATTCAGTTCACAATGGTTATCTGAACAAGAGAGTGATGCGTTCGCAGTTGAAGAGTATTTAAAATCGGGAGAGACTGTCATTTCGTGCAGCGACACTTGAATTCCGAACGTGTCCCAATCATCCAATTAATACATAATTTCAGAACGACTGCATCAGCAATAAATCCGAAACTTTGCGATCGTTCCCCAAGTGTAAAGACACCAGTTTCTGTGGAAAGAGTGAGGTCAGCCAAGGGCGCTCCGTCTAAAAACGACCTGCAGTACTTCGAATGAGTGGTCTAACTGTTCCCAAACTGTTCACAAATTAGACGATTCAGGAGTATACGGACTGTGTTGCCCAGATTGTAACGGTGTATACATAGACTAGACAGGACGATCCTTTCGCATTAGATATAAAGAACATCAGTCTTCCTTTTGTAAAAACAAAAAGGACTCCGCCATCCCTGGTATAGATAATATTAATATTATTCATCATGCCTTGAAAAGCAAGAAACTCAATCACCTAGAATCTCTGGAAATTTTCGAAGCTAAACACAATAGAAACAATCTTGCCCTTCTTAACGACAATATAGACCTATGTATCTTAGTTTTAACTCACAATTCTGATGATGATAGAAATATCGAAATAGCTATCACGTTTGTTTGAATATTTTCCACTTAATCTTGTGATATTCTTTACAAAGTAAACGAAAATCACCGTATTATGATCAAATATCACTTAATAACGACAGACTCAATATCATTTTTATAGGTTTTTTTTATTGGAGGTTCAATTTGCTTCATAACTGAAAAAACACTTCTTCGATAGATAGATAGATTTATTGCCCTAAAAAAAATAAAAACTACATTGCATGACAAAATATTGAAAGATAAAAGCAACAACAAACATTTGAAAAACATAAAGGCATGAACTCTCACAATCTAAAAACAAGTTCAAGAAATTTAACGATATAGAAGCGCTTATATTTTTCAGTACCCAGAAGGTCCACCTCTGTTATTAATGACACTTTGGCATCGTCGCGGCATGCTCAATATTAAATTGTCTATTACATTTTGGCCTAAGTCATTCCAAGACCCTGAACTGCTAATCGAAGCTCCTGTTCATGATGGAAGACGTTTTGACGCAGGAGATTTCTTTTTGGAGTGTCCACACATGCTCGATTTGCGGATTTAGATCTGGGGAGCAGGATGGCCACGGTAGAAGATCGATATCATTCTCTTCAAGAACGTTCAAGACAACTTTTGCACGATGAGGAGGGGCGCATTATCTTGTTGGAAGAATAGATTTTGACCCATTGTTTGGAGATATGGTACCACTACAGGTAAAACTATCTCATTAGCGTAAGAATTTCCCATGAGGTTGTTCTGTATGAAAACGAGGTCAGTTCTTCCACCAAGGCTTATACCTCACTGATCCGCCTCCCTGTCTAACAACTTCTCGAGCATGCTGGAGACGATTTTGCTTTCCAGGTTCCCTCCATATTCGAATTCTTCCCGAATCGGGATAATCACTAAATCTAGTTCCATCACTGAAGAGAACTGTAGCCCACCTCTCTTGATCCCAGTTTACGTGTTCATGGCACCAAGCTAAACGAGCAGCGCGATTTCCATGGTTCGGTTGTGGAACTCTTAAAGGACGTCTGGAGTGGAGTTGACCTTCGTGCAGTCGATTTCTCATACTTTGGTCGGAAATTTGTACATTATGACATCGTGATAGCTCTTGAGCTAATTGAGATGCTGTGGTAGTACGATCTCTTCTGGCTTGTAAAACCGAAAATTGGTCTTGGGCGACTGTAGTAATCCTGAAACGACCTGTATGGCGTTCTTCTACGCAACCTGTTTCATTGAAACGCGACCATAAACGGTTTATGACACTTGGGCTACTTCCCAGAACCCTGGATACCTCCCGTTGTGAGCTCTCAGCTTGGAGCATGCCAACGGCTCGTAACATCTCTTCTCTAGTCAAATGTCGTCTTTCCATGGTCGAATCACAAAACTTGAATCTTTTATTTGTGCTTACAACAGAAACAAAGTGCCAACTAACTGCTTTCAAACACTGAATACATGAAATGATTATGAAGCATCTGCTGCATTTTTAGTTTTTTATGAAAAAAACTGGAATCTGTTGCGGCACTCTACATAATTTGGTGAGAAATTGATGCAGGTGTTCATTTCTTTAAAAAAATCATCCATATTGATCGTTCTGGATACGATATATCGATATTCAGAAGTGTTCCCTAGACTTTTTTGAGGTGTTCATATACAATGATGGCAATGTAAGTATTTTTTGTTCTGCAAGTTGTCTTTTGTAGTATAAACCCTCTGATGATTCAGATGCTCTGCCCCAAAAAAGAACTCCATATAGAAGGATGCTCTGGAAATGAGCAGAATATGCAGTTCTGATCATTTGGCAAGTGCCATTCTGTGTTAATCTTCTCAGCATGAACAAAATCTTCGAGAGCTTCCTGCATGTATAATTTATGTGTGGTATCCAGTTAAGATTGTTGTCAAGTAATACTCCCAAGAATTTGACACTCCGAAGTACAGGTTCCTTATTGATTTCAAGTGTTTCGGTTTTGTTTGTATTCAGTTTTAGTGAGTGTTCACAGTTTTCAATTGCGATGTCGTTTATATAAATGATGAAAAGCAGGGACCCCAATACCGATCCTTGCGGCACTCCAGTGACAGAGTCAAGCTTGAAAAAAGTCTCTTCATTCCAATGGGTCCTCTGCTGTCTTCCCTTAGATAAGACTCAAGCAGTTTTAAAACCGTTTCGCTGAAACCAGAGCTGTACAGTTTCTTCAGCAGTAATGAGTGCAACACTGTGTCAACAGCCTTGCTCAGATCGAAATAGAGCATTTCCGTCAATTTGTCATTATCCATATTATCAAAAATGACTTTTATTGCCTCCATCAATGCAGTTGTTGTGCTTTTCCCTCTTCTATACCCGTGCTGGTTTCTGTTAATCAGGTTCTTTGTCTCCCTCCAATCCAGCATTCTTATCTTCATGACGCTTTCAAATATTTTGGAGATGCATGGCAATATTGCGATTTGTCTATAGTTTTCACAGCTTACCCTGTCTCCCTTTCCTTTGGATATGGAAATTATTTTTGCCGACTTCAATTCCTGTGGAAAGTAAACTTCTTGAAAGCACTTATTAACAATCATGCATATTGAACTGACAATTTCCTCCTTTACACCTTTCAATATTTGTGTTGAGATAATATATACATCTACTGTAGCTTTAGTCTTTAGCGACACTATTGTTTTCATAATTCCGTACTCTGTGCACTCGAAGAATAAACAGGATTTTATGCTATATGACTTTGTGACACTCAGTTTGGAGTTGACTTTTTCTTTTGTTGCCACTTTATTATTATAGCTCTTCGCAAATAAAATGAAAACTGAATCATGTAGATGGTTTAAAACACTATTTTGATTCCCAGAAGTTTCTTGAAAGTTATTTATACGTTCATGAAACAGGCTTTGACCCTTCGTTCCAGATACCACATATTTCGCATATTGTCCGCACAACGTCGTCCATCTGAAAACCATAAACTCTCAAAGTGTTTCAAGTTTCCTCTTCCGCCTCTGGCTAAATATTTCTATCGAAACATAGTCATCTTAGCAGTCGTTAAATACTCGATAAAATGCTCTGATGTGGTACATCAGAGAAATGTTTATTTCGTCTGCACTTTTATTACGGATGTGATGGCGATGAATTTGTGTGCAATTTACGACGTCTAAATGGAACGTTAGCTCTTTATGTACAGAGTTACAGTAATGAGGAAGAAAATTGAGTAGGTCGGGAATATCAGATGATCTGTTACGTAATTTAAAGTATGTAAAATGCGTCTGTTTTTGTTTGGACACGCATTCCGTTTGAAAAATTGGATTATACTAAATTTCGAATAGAAGAGAAACTATTGTGATGAATGCAACAGAATTTCCACAACTTATGTGAAATAAAATTGGGACAATGAAATTGAATACAAAAAGTATGAAAACATTGAGAATCAATTTTTTTGTTGAAGAAATTTGATCATTGTAACATCTGCGTTCCTGATTCGTAGTGCTGATTCGTATCGTCAAATAAGAATCAGTTCACATGAGGACGATGATCATACAGTATCACCTGTGAAAACAAAAAAGTTTCCTTTCAGTCAAATTGATAAAAACGCATGTACATGTGAACCCAACTCTAGATGCATTGCTCGCATATCGTACAACGAATGTTCGAAGATCAATGAAGTTACTATGTTTGATAGTTTTATCGTTTTGTTTCAAGAGTCATAATCCTTCATAATCATTCCAATGTTTCAGCTGCTCACCCAGTAATTTTGATGGAGAACGAAAACTTGCACACCAATGTGGAGACAAACAAAAATCCTTTCTCAGAAGGTTATAACTCGACCTATCTTCTGCTTTAAAAATAACACAGGGTGGCCACTCCTGCCGGACAGATCAAAGGCTGTCACCGGAAGATGACAGCCTTTGATCTGGAATGAATCTGTTCCATTTGTTTGCCCTAATACTTGAATAGCTCAGGGCGATAGATAGTCTCCTCTATTTTTCAGTGGCTCACTCTGTATCTTCTACAGTTTTCAATCAACAATGAAAATTCTTTCACGGGAATGCAGACAAAGATAATACCTTTCTTTTGAGTTATCACTCGACCCATCTACCCTCTTCCAAATTTTCAAGGGTTGTCACCCCTGCTCCGGGGGTTGAAATTCGAGATGAGGATGGTACTTGATGATGACTGCCATTGATCAGCATGGATCTGTTCCATTTTACCTCACTGAAACTTGAATAGTCTCAGGGAAATAGTCTTCCCTATCTTTCAGTTGCTCACCCTGTATCTTTTACAGTTTTCAATTAAAAATGAAAATTCGTTCGAGGCAATGTAGATAAATATACCACCTTTCTTTTGAGCCATCACTCGACCCATCTTCCCTATTCAAAATGTTCAAGGATTGCAACCCCCGCTTAGAAGGTTTATATTTCAGGCAAGTATTGTACCCCAAAAGATGTCCCCTTGAAACAAAAATTAACCTGTTTTTGCGTTTGATCAGAAATGAATATCGTTGAATTGAAGCATCATGTATTTTCTCTGAGAGATTTAAATTGATATATTTTTCCTCGAAGGGTGTTTTTCTTCGTTCAAAAACTTTCTGGCATCTTTTTACCTTTGCACTTCTTTCTTTCGGCTCTCCTCATTTCCAAGTTCCTCTTTATTCGGAGTAGATGTGAGTATTGTTGACTTTTTGCCTTTTCTCATCCGCTTACGTGGTTCAGAAATATTAGGATAAGGAAATAGTTCCCTAGGGGTTCTGAATTTTGCTATGGGTGAAAACGGACACTCGAGTTTCGACGTGGAAGTTTGAGGTATAACAGATCTATCGAAAGGATTGAAATCAGAAACTAGAAACCTAACAGGAGATTCATCTCCTACTTCTGAGTTGCTACAGATCATCTGAGTGAGAGGAATTTCATCATCACTCGATGAGGGATCCTGAACTTCTTTTTCTTCTAAATGTCCTTGATCAGTTACGGTGGCTGGTAGTAAGTCTTCATCGTAGAGGAGTAATTTTTCAACAGGAACAATATCACATATTCTGAAAGCATTTACAGCTTTCTCGATTATGCACACTTTATTATACGCTTGTACAAGTATTGCAGATACATTATCTTGACCAATTGTTCGACCAGCATTGTTTACAAGCCACTGATCACAATATTCACCGAAATGTTCCTTCAGAACCTTGAAGAAGCATCTATCTAATGGCAGCATCCTATGGCTCGAATATGGTGGAATAATCAGAAGATGAATGCCATATTCTCGACAATATAAAATAGCTTCAAGACTACGGTGAGAGGAATAGTTGTCTAAGAGAATAAGTACAGGATTTTCTTTCGAGGATTTAAAGAATAGAAACTGAGATTTCCTCACCTCACAAGGTTAAACATACGATTAAGAACAGATACTAACTTTGGAGCACATTCCTTCGAAACAGTTACTGGTATTCCTTCAAGACCCACTGCTTTCTTATAGTTGAGTGGTTGAAGAATACGCCTTACTGTTCACACTCTGAATTTTACTTCAGAGATATTCGATTGAACATGGAATGATCAATCTAGGTAGATAATGTTCACAGGATTGTCCCAGTGTTGTTATAGTGTATAGAGATTACTTTTAAATGGCTAGTATTGATTTTTATCATTAACCTTGTACTTTCTATCGTACAAATATATTCCAGAATTTCTTCGATCAAAGTGATATACGAAATTGATTCCGTATGCAAAAATATGGAAATTTGCGAGAATTTTTCCCAGGATTACCATTAAAATACGAGATCAGGTGCAGATTACGAATTCATTCAGTTGGGGCGAAATTATCGCCGAAACGGCAAGCTTTCAAGGGCCACATATCACCCCGTGATACCCCCGGCACTGGGTTAGGTTCGAAAAAACAACGGTTTGTCGATAATGTAGTTCGGCTTTGTTTTCCTGGATAACAACGTGCACAAAAGATGGGTTAAGTCGGGCGATTTTTGCGTGTTGTTATTGATGGCTGTATTTTCGTGTTGGTGGAATTCCATCTTTTTGATGTCGAAACCAGTTCGGTTTACAGGTATGGAATGAGAGTAGAAAACTCTCTCAATAAACCAATTACATTCGCAGGCGCAAATAGCCGCAGACATTCTCTGTTGACTTATTGAAGCCTGCTAGGACGACTGTTAATGATGTCCTGAATGTCTAGTTGCGTAATATTGGTCCACGTCTCTACGACAGCTACCCTAAGCTTTCTTATGCTAGAATATTCAGGTACTCTGGCTTTTATATTGCTACCGGGATGGGGTCACACACACTATGGAAACACTGATGGTTAACACAAACACTTTTTGTAAACGTAGAATTAAAATGAAATAAAAACATGTGGTTCGTTGGTAAACAACGGCTTTTTGGCAATATGGCATGGGTACGGAAAGCCGACTCGTGGCAACGCGTGCTGCAGCTGGTTTTCTGAGACAGTTTGGATTCGAAGAGGGCGTTGAAGAGAAAGAGCGGGAGTCTCCGAAATGCACGAATATTTAAACCCTCGGTCCAGGTAGGCCCAAAGTACGTTCTGTGCCTAGCCTGGTCGAAGGGCCTACTAGGCGATCTGTGATTGAAGAGACGTGGTTAACACAGTAACACGCTTTTTTCGGAGGGGCCTAGAGAGATCTATGCGTAGATACCGTAGTGGACACGGTAACAATATATTTTTTTGGTTATAACCAATTGTGATCAATGGAATCAAGGTGAGCACTATGCGGATGCCATGGCAAAGGTTAAACAGTAACAGCCCAGATTTCTACTATTCCAATTCCACCAACTAAACTTTTAAACTAGTGTATTACTATGGCTGCTTAACAAGACTGCCTGAAGATATCGAAGGATATTCCACTATTCGATAATGGAAATATGGATCAGGTTGACGACTATAGACCAATATTCCTGATTCCTATATTTTCGAAAGTATTTGAGAAGCTATTGTGTTCTCAGTGTACTATTTCGAGTATAATATCTTATTCAGTTCAAAACAATTTTGTTTCAGAAGACGAAAAAGGGTCATGGATACAATTTTGTGCTTTGATTCTAGACCTAACAAAAGCATTTGATTGTGTTGCACCCTCGACACTGTTGGGTAACCAAAAGAAATACGGTTGTTCCAGGTTTTGTTCTACACTCATAGGCTCATACCTCTCAGATCTTTGTTAGACTTTTCTCTACAATGGCGACTGGGTGTCTTGCAGGGCTCCATGCTGGGACCATTGTTAGTAATTTATATGAATGGTTTTTCAAATTTTCTTAGCAAATATACTATAGAGCTCCTTGCAGATGACACTACAATATCGGTGATTTCCTAAAACTTAGATGCTGTGTTTAGGTAGAGAGCCATCGCCAGATCAGACTGCTTCACGCCAAAGAAACTCGTAGTTAATGGAAGAAAGACTGGGGGGCAGCTTGCTTTCCTCAGAAAGGTTGATGATGAGGAGCTTGTGGGTTCCACATGTTTCTGAAATGATTGTTGACTCTTGTGGAGGATATCCATGCCGATCAGCTTGCTACGAGATTGTCCAAGGTTGTGTTTCTGATCAGGTCAATGAGAAATGAAATGTCGAATGCAATACTGAGGGTGGTTTATTTCTCACCTGTTGAGGTACGGAAAATTGGTGTGGGGTAGCTGTTCTTCTCGGCATCGAATTCTCTCTATTGAGGGGAGGGTGGTCAGACTTATAGTTGGACTGGGTAGTAGGAAAGCTGTAGTCCACATTTCGTAAATTCAATATTTCAACCTTTCATAATCTTTAAATTTTGAGTCATCCATCTAAATTCGTAAGGACAAGGATGGGTACGCCAGGTGCAATGATTTTCATAACTATACCACGAGGGGTAGTAATCAATATAGGACCGATTCTTACAGGTTCACTATGAACTTTGAGAGCGTTACTGATGGAGAAACCATTTTATAATGTTTGGGAAGTTTCTTTCCTTAAATTTAATTTTCTGACTGATCCTAAAAATCTTAAAAATAACCTTGTAATAGCCTTGAATGATCACTTTAGAACGTTGCACAAATGATTCGTACTTAGCGGTCTCAAAAACAATAATATAAATTTTTTCTGATTTTAAGGGGTGATTTTCTAGGTTCGACCTATGAATGACCTTGAACTGGATGTGATAAGGGAGAACAACATTTGTATTCGGATATTTTGGCCTCATAAACGTACACTTCTTTCAAATTTGCCAACTGTTCTCGAATGTTCGATTCCGTAAAATCTCAAAATGCTCTTCAAATAACCTTGGAATTCCTTTGAGTGATCTTTAGGAGACATCGCAGAAAAGTAACCTCAGATTCGTATTTTTCGTCACTTAAAATATACATATGAATTTCTTCCGAACTTTTTGTGATTAGCATTATTTTGACCTTCGAATGGCCTGGATCTGTACATCATCGAGATCAAGAGCGCTTATATTCGGATTTAGCCGCGTAAAAACGTACAAGCGAATTTTTTCAGATTTTTCCAACACTTCCCAAAATGTTTATCGTGAAACTTCAAAATTACTTTGAACTTATTCTGAAATAACTCTGAATGATCTCTAGGAATGGCTGCACTAATAAACTAAACACAGTTTCGTACTCAGTATGAATTTTTTCATATTTGTTGTTTGTCGCGATTTCTCGATTTGACCTTCAAATGACCTTGAACCTGACCTGATAGGTTTTAACTGATAGTTTCATTGTAATCAGGGACCTCGAAAACCCTAGAATTCAATGCCCTGTTCTCATGTTCATTCGTCGATATAATTTCGACCTGTATCATATGTTATGAAACGTGACTACCCCACTCAAGAGAAATTTTGAGCAATGAGATTCTAGTTCAATATTTGTCACTGAGGTCTTGGAAGAAAAAGTCTAGGTAGTTCTACTCAAATTTTCAATTATCATTAAAAGTTATAGCGAAAAACACCAACAAATGCTTCTTTCTATATGTACAATTAATGACACTTATCTTGGTGATAGTCAAAAATTATTGGTCCTGTAGAAACAGATGAGGCAGAAGTCGTTGATCTTGGGTAAGTGGATGAGGTAGAGGTCTTCTATTTTAGAGTCTCCAATCACCTATGTGAGTTCAAGTTCCAGAAGTTTCTTTTATTCTTAGTGCTGCGTATGGAGTAAAAACCTATATTTCAACTTCGGAATCATCTAGATTTCAGGGCTTCAAATAGAAATTATATTTCGACCTCTGGGCTCCACCTACGTCTGAATTTCACGAGTTAGACATATATCACCGAGTTATTCTATGCTCTAACGTAACAGCCAGCTTCAACAAGAAATTTGAGGTAACAAAATAATGTGAGCCTAACATTATTTGAAGATAAGAATTAACAGGAAGAGTTAGAGAGATTCTGGAAAGTAAACTGATGCTAACTGTTCAGGTAGGTCATAGAATGAAAAGATAAGCCACATACAAGTGAGGAAGCATCTATAAAAACTATTTACAATAAAAAGTGAAGCTACATAAAAAGCGAGGAAGCATCTACAAAAACTATTTACAAAAATTACAGATGTTTGGTAACCATATTGAAAATTTGAAAGAATTTTATGATTAACATGATAATTTCACGAAAAATTACTTGAAAATGAAGGAAATAATGATTGAATATTGGAGTTTCAGTTACTTTTGTCGTTTTCTACTCAGAAAAATTATTTTAATCGAGTTTATTAATGCGATATCTATCAAGGTCATTATGAAAAAATGTATGAACTAAAGAAATACGATTATGAAACCATACGTGAGAAAAATACAAATTCTGTATAGCAGAATTATATATATATATATATATATATATATATATATATATATATATATATATATATATATATATATATATATATATATATATATATATATATATATATTCTATATATATATTTGTGAAAATGACAAATATAAACTTCATTTTGATAAAACAATTCTTCGCAACAGAGCTGTAAAACACAATAGACCAGATATCATTCTTAATGATAAACAGAATCAAATAATATATATAATTGATATTGCTATACCCGACACACATAATATACAAAATAAATACAATTAAAAATTTCTAAATATATGATGCTTGACGACGAAATTAAAAAATTTGGAAAATGAAGAAAATATTTATTCTACCGATTATTATTTCTACAACAGGCGTTATTCCTAGAAATCTTCACAAAAGTATTGAGATTTTGGGTCTGAAGAAAAATTTGTTTGAACAGTTACAAAAGATAACAGTCATCAAATCTTGTAATATTCTTCGTAGGTTTCTTTCCGAAAAAAATAATGAGGTAGAGTCATAGGTGTTCTCTTTAGTTTATACTGCTCAGAATCTCATTTCATATTTTATTTATTTGTTTATATAAATGTAATATAATTAACTGACAATTTTGTCATATTTATATTCAGAGCAGTATTCTATTCGATCGTTCACCACTTCACACAAAGGAAAGTATTAATGAGTAACATTCAGTGTTACTTGACTAAGGTCCGTACACTGGATTTTACCGGGGAGAAAGCCTCTGACACTACTCGTTGGTACATTGATATCATTGTCTAATGATGCTATAGTATGTATATATTCTGGTAGATTGATATATTCTCATAACATTTAACGTTATCCTAATATATAATTATTCCAGGATATGTTTTGATTATAATCATTGCCTGGCAATGGTATTAATTACCGGGTGGTGGATTTATATTTTTCATGAAATCAGTTTGATTGCATGAACAGCTCGTCGGGGTAAAACCCTATATATATATATATATATATATATATATATATATATATATATATATATATATATATATATATATATATATATATGTATGTATGTATGTATGTAAGATCAGATTAAAATAGAAATACAGAATGAATTGGCCAACATCAAGAAAATATGATGAAACCATCTAGTTCTTAAATCGTTTTCAAAATTCTCAACAACAAAATTAGTTCTTCTTCACTTATTTTATTGGGAATTTTCTTCTAACATTTCACCTCTTAAAATTCGAGCAACTTCATTTTGAACTACAAGGCCTTCTCTTTTTGTAGTACTGATTCTAGTTTTGCTTCATCAATGTCGACTATATCGACAGATGCTGTATGTCACTTCTTTCATTTTCGAAGAATTATTGCTCTTTTTAACCAGGTTTCCCATCTAATTATTACGGATTACAGGGACAGTAGCTTCCTGGGAGATTTTCTTTGTAACACTGAATTCTAAGTGGAGCTTTCAAATATACTACGTTAAGAAATTGGAAATTGCTTTTTGTTTCTCCAGTCACTCTATTGAGACCGTGAGCCAAACATATAATATGCATGAGATTTGTATAAAAAAGTTTCAAATTGTTACTGGCTCTTAACATATAAGGCTATCTATCTGAATTGAACAACAGTGTTTCATTAACTGGAACCGTCTAAGGCAAAATAAACTGCTAGTCCCTATTGTATAAATCTTGAAATAGTTGAGCTATTTGTTTTTCTAAGCTTTTTTGAAGATATTAAAAAGCATGGGTTCGATGAGCTTTCGCTGAGGATTCCTATCATTAGGTGCGCTATATAATGATCTGAATAATCCGTGATCTCATCGCCACAAATGTAAAAATGATTATATCCAATACTTTGATCAATCACATCTCAACAATGACAACTTGCGAAATTATCGCTATATGTGAAGACACATTGAAGAATTTTATTCAAGAAACAATATTCAACCTTCCGTGGACTGTTAAATATCCTTCCCTGAGGCTGAATCAAGGAAGGTTATCATTTTTGAGATGTGATGTATACTTGGTTGACAGCCAGACATGAATAAGGAGCTAAGTGTTTCGACAGATCCCTTTCTTGCAGACACGGTGTGAAGCGTTGCAATAAATAGACGAATTAGTATGACTTTTTGTGGTTTTTCTGTGTATCTACCCTTTGTTTTCATGGTTTCTTGGTGGTGATGGTAAGTGGCCTCTGTATAAGGCGCAATAACATTTACATGTTTCGTTTCGCTTTAATAGATTGGGATAAGTAGGTGACGACAATCTAGCATGGTGTTGGAAATAGGTATGCAATACTGAAGAGGTCAAATGAGACCAAAACTGCAGTCTATTGCTCTTATTCATTACATCCGACCGAGCTGTATCACTGCTGTGGTCCTACTGACGATGATTATAGAGAGTGGATCAGCAAACCAGCTCCTTCAGGGATGGATATTTAACATTCTATTGAAGGTTGAATATTGTTCCTTGAATACACTGGTTTTCCCATAATGAACTGTTTGGATGGATGATGGCCATAGTATTTGATCGTCGATTCGTCAATAGACAAATTCTCATGGAATACTCCACACTGATAGGAGTTCTTCTGTTGTTTAAGTAGGTATTTGATACAATGGGGAACCTTTCTTGGTCTATACCTGGTAATGACTCCAGGTCTAGTAGGAAAACTCACTGTCAATTTCTAAGTGTGCAAATTGCATAGAATATGCAAAACATAACTTGATCTCTACTGATTACAAATTCTTAATGTGTACGACATTTCGGCATCTTCACTTCGAAACAGAAAATTTCGATACCTCCCTGATTCAGCAAACCAACGCAAACGACTCGACGTTAAACACCAGCCAGATATCGAATGACGTACGCGATACGCTTTGTTCGTATCGCGCTCTGTACCGATTTGGTTTTGTTTCGGTCCATTCAATGGAGATATCTAGACGGCTGGCTGCGTCGTCGATGTTAAATGGATTTTCGATTGTTTTTAAAGTTCCGCCACCCGCGACTCGTACCCCAGAATCCTATAAATCGATCTATTACCGAGCGCATTCGGCAGAAGCATTAAATCTCATTCAGGCATCCTTCGTAAACATTACAGTCTTTTATGTCTTAATGGAAACGCTCTCAAATCTGCACATTCAATCGGTCACGTAAAATTTCATTTGCTGAAAGAACAATTACATTCTGCAACGTTCGATTTGCTTTTCAGGTTTTTATTGTCTGCGATTTTTCTTCAGCTTATCTCGACGAATATTGAGAATAAAATTCACTGCAATGTGAAGAACTTGACGCAAGTTATTTGTAACAACTGCTTGGCTAATCTCAGCAGCACTGTGTGTACTGGAAATAGTAACTAAGAAATTGCACTTCGCTTTGTCATCCATTTCATTCTCCGGAACTGACCCCTAGTGAATACGAAATTAGACTTTTTCAAATGAAGAAGTAATTGCGTAACTGCTTGAAAATGCTCAACTTGCGGGATCACCTGTAGACAAGAATCAAGTGAATACAGATATGATACAAGCCCTTTTTCAATCTAACAGAGGTAGTGGTCGAACATTTCCACTCTATCGAGAACGATTTCCAGGTCATAATGAACCAGAACGCTGCACCCAATATCAGTCAGACTCGATGACTTCTATCCACTGAGTATAGCGTAAATTTGAGAGTTACATCTTTGTTTATGCTCCCCCTGTCTGTATACGAAAGATGATAGATGAGGCAAACATCTCGCATCAGAGATAAGCAACACTTGCGATTACTTTGCCTAATTTCGAGGAGTTTCAGATGTTATAAGTGTATCCTTAACATAACATTTTAGGCTCATCATCATCATCATACGGAGCCACTTCTCGATGTGGGCCTTGACCTCCTACACTATGTCTCGCACTGTGCCTGAATCTGCTGCTTCAACCTCCCCAGCTATAGTTTTCAGATCTTCAATAAGACAGTCAAGCCATCACAAACCTGGTCTTCTTTTCCTTCTGGTAGCGTAGATTGTAGCATTGAGAACTTTTTAAGGCATCCAGCCTTGATGAAACGCACGATGTCTTCTTGATTGAAGATGTTGTCAATCTCTATTAACATCAACAGACAACAGGTCTGATCAGAGTCCGGTAAAGCGTTATCTTGGTAACCCTACTGATAAGTTCACTTCGGAATAGCTTTTTGTTTGCAAATGGTCTCCGTTTCCTGCATCTCTTTCTTCGATAGTTCGAGTGGTTCTTCCGTCATTATCAATCGTATTTCCAAGGTATCTGAGCTAAGTGACACCTTCAATTGTATTTTGGTAAATGTTAAGGTCAACTTTTTGTGCTCAGATGTTGATAAGACCATATATGCAGTTTTTTCTACATTGACTTCCATTCCCATATCTCGAACTCTATTTTCTAGCTGTTGGTAGATTTCAGGTATTTTTTGTTTTGATCTTACCAGGATGATAACATTATCTGATAGCTGGCCTGGTCTCGTAGGACAAAATGGAGGACCAAGATGAACAGAGTCGTTGAAAGCCCGTCTCCCCGTTTAATGAAATTATTAAATTCGAAAGGCCTACTTTTTTTTCGTGTTGTTACCTACTTTTATGTGCGCCTCTGACCTATCGAACGCTTGCTTGAAGTCGATGGAGAGTAGGTGCAAGTCTCTTCCATATTCAGAACATTTTTCCTTTATGTGTCGAAGTACAAAGAGTTGGTCGCTTGTTTCCTGTGATGGTCGAATTCCACATTGGTATTCTCCCAAGATATTGGTATATTTTGTATGCAACATTGAATGGTGTGATGCCTCGATAATTTTTGCAGTTCATTTTATCGTCCTTTTTGTGAATTGGACAAATGATACCTGTAGTCCAGCTCTCTGGTATTTTCTCCTCCTCCCTTACTTGTATTACTAATTTTAACAAGGTCTTGTGTAGTGTTATGCCACCGTATTCTATAAGTTCCGCTGTTATGCTATCTTCCCTTGGAGCTCCACCATTTTTCAGTATCCGTACAGCCAGTTCTACTCCAACCATGGAAGGTGGAGCCTCAAAATTATTGTGTCCAATATTAGCTAGGGCTGTTTGTGTTAAGGAAGGTCAAATCAAGAATTCTTGATTTTTCCCCTGGAAGTTCTCTTTGCTCCTTTCTGCATTCTATGATCCTTGGATAAAAACTTTTCCCATACGTTTAACTCACATTTGTGGAACTCGTTCATTGAAATCACCTATTCTATCTTGAGAATATCACTCTCGACGGCATCCTTTTTCTTTTTCTTCAAGGTTTTTTGTGCTTTGAGTCTCAGTTCTTTGTATATATTTTCATCATTCCTTGTATATGTTGCCAACATCGTTTGCCTTGCAACGTTCTTCCTCTTGATGGTTTCTGCACATTCCTCATCAAACTAGTCAGAATTCCGTGTTTTCTCAATTTTTTCTGTTGACTTAGTTACTGTTTTAATAATTGCTGATCTGGTTTACATTCCTATTCTATTTCCTTTCTGTATCTAGAGACTCTAAAATGCTTTCTTGGTAAGATCTAATCCTTTGGTCTTTATGTATGCTGTGAGTGTTCCATTTTTTTGTTGTTGTTTTGGGATAGTTCATGTTAAACAGCTTTTCTCTAAGTATGACTTTGTCTAGATAGTGGACGGAATCACAGTTGATACCTCTGCTAGCCCTAATGTCAGTTAACTTTTCATGCAGTTGTCAAGAAAATAACTCAATGCTTAAAACTGGACGTAGTGATCCTAAGGTGATCATTCGATATCTCAATACTGAAATCGCCTCAAAGGCTTGTACTAAGAAATCTACCTTGATCAAGACTTGAAGGGGCGTAACCATATTGACTCTCTTGAATATCTACTATAGTTTGAGCTATAGCCACTCATCATACGGCATCTAACCATGAGGCACTTTTCATACTGCAAAAACATATTCTGTGTGTGTTATTCTTCTTGAGTGCTTGGCTAACATCCCCGTTGCCTCGATGTTCATACTCCATAAGCGCATTTTCTCTGTTTCGGTTGCAATGATATTATGATATATTGATACGGCCACATCTTCAAGTATACAGGTCATCAGTTTTTTATTTTTGTCTATTATGTCTGGTGAGTTGGCGGAGATATCTGTATCGCTTTGGACTGAATGGTCACTTCTGGGTATCCACAATTGAATCTGAATCATGTTCATACCATTTCTGACTCAGTTGTTCGCCATATTTCTTAGTGTGGTTAACGTGCAACCGTGTTGTAGCAGTCTGATACGATACGATGGATAATTTTACTATGAGCCCAAAAGTCTACATATTGGTTCGATACCGGTAATCATAATCCCAACCCTTATATAGTTTGTTGCTATGGCTTGTGCCTGGCAAGCTGTGAGCAGAGCTTCTGTTTCTGCCTCAAAATTCAGATGACTTGCTTCCTCGCTCTAGGCCTCTCTAACCAAGCTGAGCACAGAACGTACTCTGCGTCTACCTGACCTGAGGGCTTTAAATATTGGTGTATTTCTGAGATTCTCTCCGTCTTTTCCTTTTCCGATCTCATAGAGTTCACATCGTCTCCATAGATCCTCTGCAGCACGAATTGCCACTAGTCGACTCAACAGACAACCCACGCCATCCGCTATATTGCCAAACCGTTATCTACCAGTGGACCCCGTGTTTTATTTAATCTGTGTGTGTATGAACCCATCCCGGTAGCACTTCGTTCACTATCAGTCCTTGCATTTCTTCCTCAACCTTTCTACCTTCTTTTTCAATTCAACTCTTCTTTCATTTTTCTTACTCTCTTTTTGATTCACATGGGTTGGGGGCAAGGCTTTCATTGGAGTTAATGACTTTCTGATTTTTCGCGTTTCAGTTTTTGTTGAAGTATTTTAATGGTGATGTTATAGCTGCTCTAGGGTCTATAGAAACATGTTCAGTAGCTTTCTAATTTGTTGATCCAGTTTCGTAATGTCTGCTGGTGCCAATTTGATAATGCCAAAGCTGTACTGGACAACAGGAACAGTGAGTGATACAATAGTGAACTTTTTTTTTGGTCTTAAGAATTGTTTCTCCTCTTCTGAAACATTCTGCTTGTAGTTTAATTCTCATTATTTCGGGTGCGTCCCCTCATTTTTATCAGTGCCAATAAACGTTATTTTCTTATAAAGATTTTATGCGTGTTGCTGAACATATTTGTACATTTAGTTTGTAATTGTCTGAATTGTTTCAATACTTTTCCACTGTTTTTTGAGCTACCATCTCAAAATCATCTATATGAATTAGGTGGTTTATTACTGGTCTTCATTCTCACATTTGTAAACTGAGTGCGAATAAACCATACAAAGAAATAGAGGGATAAGGAGTATTCCTGGAAGGTTCCAGTTTTCATTTTTATGCCATCATCTGAACGATGTTGAGCTATTGCATAGATGGAGGTTCATCTTGCCTTCAGTCATTGTTAAACGGTTTTATTAAACGGTTTTATTATTTAACTCACCCCGTTTGTTTTATTTATTCTTGGGTCAAATTTAGTAATCCAAATTTCACCCTCTTCCTGTCAACCGATTAATCTGAAATTTTGTATACACTTTGGATTTTGGTGACAATACAATTATATTTATTCATTATCATTATAAATACAAGATGACCGCCGCTACAAAATGGCGGATAATTTATGTTTTATTAATCCCATCAATATGGGTATCAAATGAAAGGGCTCAACAAGCAGAATACAATATACTATAAAAAATTGAAATCCAAGATGGCGGCCGCTACAAAATGGCGGATAACATAGCTTTTATCAATCCCATCAATATGGGTATCAAATGAAAGGGCTCAACAATCAGAATACAATATACTATAAAAAATTGAAATCCAAGATGGCGGCCGCTACAAAATGGCGGATAACATAGCTTTTATCAATCCCATCAATATGGGTATCAAATGAAAGGGCTCAACAATCAGAATACAATATACTATAAAAAATTGAAATCCAAGATGGCGGCCGCTACAAAATGGCGGATAACGTAGGTTTTATCAATCCTATCAATATGGGTATCAAATGAAAGTGCTCAACCAGTAGAATACAATGTATCCAGCCTGAATTCACCACCCAAGTCAAGATTTTGTATCGTGTTGAGGACTGTGTGGCGTTAGGGTGGCTAAAAATGATACGTCGTTAGCGGTACACCACCCAAGTTAAGGTGAAAGGTTAAAACGCGCCGAGAACTGTATGGCATTAGGGTGGATAAAAAGCTGAAAGAAGAATGTTGCCTTTAATACTATCATGGGCTTCTACAATACATAAAATGCAGGGCAGCACTGTGGATCACGCAGTCGTATACTTAGGTGCGAAACTGTTTGAAGAAGGTCAAGCCTACGTGGCTCTTAGTAGAGTAAGATCTTTGCAGGGACTACGTATAGAGGAGTTGGATTGCAATAAACTAACGGGCAAGAAACCTTGCAATAATGAAGCACTAAATGAATTAAAAAGAATGCGAAATAAAAACTAAAAACTAGAAAATAAAAATAGGTAAAAAATACTTTTTAAGTTAAACGGTTTTATGTTAAACATACATTGCACTGTTTAAGATAAATGTACTAAAAACCAAAAAATAATAAAATAGATACAGTCGTGGGAATTATAAACATATGCATAGACTAGACTAAAATAAAACCGTGGGGCACGTCAATTGTCTACAAATTATCGACTTAATGTGCGATAGAAGAATCGTTTAATTCGTCGTTAGGCAGTTGGCCCGCAGACGATGAGGAAATTATTTACTATTTTCTTGCTCATGGAAATTCTAATAGTTATACACTCCATGTAAATAAAAGAGATGTTTTAACTAGTTTATCGTTGGACATTCACACTGCTGGCTGGCGAGGAATCGTTTCACTGCTTGTTGTTTGTCTTTAATCGACAAAACATATGACAAAAGTACTACTCGCTCACCACTATGAAACCCTAAAACTCGCTTATAATCGAGCTTGCTAGCTTGTTTCCACATTCTAGCCCTACTTATCACACGTCCATCGTTGTCGGTTGCACAACTGCCTAATAATTATAGTGTAACATTACAAAACAAACATTTTAATCAACGATTGTAGACAATTGACGTGCCCCACGGTTTTATTTTAATCTAGTCTATGCATATGTTTATAATTCCCACGACTGTATCTATTTTATTATTTTTGGTTTTTAGTACATTTATCTTAAACAGTGCAATGTATGTTTAACATAAAACCGTTTAACTTAAAAAGTTTTTTTATTTTTGAAATAAGTATTATTGGGGATGCTCTCTATATATTCATGGTTTCCATTAGCAACTACATTGAGCCAGGAAATTAACGTACGAAAATTCAAATTTATTCAGGAGAAGTTTCCATATTTTTTCAGTAATCCTCCAGCATTAAGCAATGCTCGAGAACAATCGAAATGAAAATGGTACGTAAAAAAATTTGAATGAAACCAATGAAAAAATGTAATTCATTTCGTTCCAAATTTCGATCAAGTATAATAATTCAATAAATAAAATAATCGTACCAACAAAAAAAAAACAACATCGTTTGGCTTAGAATTCCACACAGTGTGCAAAATTGAAGCTTGCTGATCAATTTGTTGAACAACAAACTTTATTAATAATTTCCTGTTTCCTCGAGGTTATCAACAAGGAAATTTACGATTATGACGAAATGGTGCAACAGCTGACTTCATGTTCATAGAAATAGAACAGAGATGCTCCGCATTATTCGATAAAGCTTCATTTAATATTCTAAGAACATGCCCCAACTTTATCGAACATAGTCGCAAACTCTCCACTTTCAATACCCAATAAAGACTTCAAATCCACCCCAAACTTCACATTGTCAATAATGACTTATGCTTTGGACCGCCTGCAAGACTAGCGAACGCCTCTTCCCGACAATTCTATGGGGTATATCAGAGATTTATCTAATAACTGAAGTTTGGAGAAAAGACTAAACCGTGGTTAATAAAATGGAAGTTTCTTCCAAGTTTTCGATACTTTATTGGAGGCACATTGTCTTCAGATTTGTTGTAGCTTGTGGTTTCCTTTCCTTTTTATCATTCTGAAACATCTAGAACAAATTTGAGAAAATTATTGTAATTAATTTTTTGTTTGCTAGTTATTTTCAAATTTTGAAAGTTTCAGAAATCAGTGAAGTGCCAATTTCTATATGTATGTTTGAGTAAAAATCTTTTTCGAAACAGTGATGAAATTTGCGATCGGTACTCACGAATCTTCTTCTCTGTGTGGGTCACTGGTCGAAGGCGTTTGATCTCGGTATCCCAGTTGACATCATTCATTTGTATTTTTCCGTGCTTTTGATCGTGTACCTTTCAAACGCTTATTGGCTAAACTAGAGCATATTGGTATCAGAGGTAACCTCTCGAATTGGATAGAAAGTTTTTTGTCTGGAAGGCAATTTTATGTTAGTCGGAAACTCATAGTACACTGAGTGATCTGTCACCAATGGCGTTCCACAGGAGTCTGTTCTAGATCCACTGTTCTTTCTTCCTTATAATGGCAATCTTCCTGTTTCATTTCAGTCTAATTGCTCAATGTTTGCCGATGATACTAAGCTTTACAATACTTCTCTCGATAATGCTGTCCAATGAGATATTGACTCCATAAGGACTGGTCCTTGCCTTTGAATTTGGATAAAGGTAAGGAAAGAGCAACCCTCTCACTCAGTATACTTTCGATGGTACGACTATAAGTAGTACTACTGTTCATGGTGACCTGGAGGTCTTGAATAACAAAGATTTAATGTTGATCGATCACATCCAAGATGTGGTGAATAAAACATCAAAAGGCGTATCTATGCTCAGGAGAATTTTTAAGAACTGACATCCTAGGATTTGCAGTCTGCTCTACAAAGCATATGTGAGGCCAATCATGGAGTTGGTGGGTCCAGTGTGGAATCCCACCCTGAAACGCTACATGGTTCTTTTGGATTCAGCGTAATGCAATAAGAATCCCCTATGGTACCACACGTTCTACCTAAGAGCGATAGAACACAAGATCCGTCTCAGTATAGGCCAATCACTTGTCTACCAACGATCTACAAAATATTCACCTCAATCGAATATAGCAACACCTTGATCACAACGAAATATTATCAGAGAACAGAAGTGATGCAGAAGAAAACACCACAGGTGCAAGGAACAACTCATCATCGATTCTGTGATGATGAAACAGGCACACGGGGGCATTGGAATGTTCATTCAGTATTTCTCGATTATCTGAACGCATTCGATAAAACCGCCCATTCTTGGCTTGTCGAAGTATTACAGATATACAAAATTCATCCAGCCCTGGTAGAATTCTTGAAGACAACAATGACACACAGGCGCACGTCTCTGCAGGTTAACATGAACAATAAGTCAATTAAAACCGACGAGGAATTTTTCAAGGAGACTCTTTGAGTCCACTATGGTTCTGTTTAGCTATGAACCCATTGTTTCAATGCGCAATAGAACAGGATACGGATTTAGGATAAAAATAGATAGGAACTATCATACAATTTCCCACCTGCTGTATATCGATGACATCAAATTATATGCTTCGAACAAGAAGCAATTGGTTGATCTGCTGGAAGTTGTCAATAAGTTCTCGGCAGATGTTCATTGGAATTCGGGAATGACAAATGTAAGACCCTGAACATTCAAAGAGGGAAAGTTATAGATGGTGAAACACAACTCGCAAATGGTGATATTATACAGTGCAAGGGGGATGGCGAAACGGACAAATATCTGAGATACCATCAAGCCAGATTGCTCGACCAAAAACAGTCGAAGGAGAAGATTCATTCAGAATACAGTCAGCGTCTCAAATTTGTGCTAAAGTCAATGTTGAACTCGGGGAATCTAATCAAAGCAATGAACACCTACGCCATTCCAGTGTTGCTTTACTCATTTCGAATAATCAGATGGACTTAGACAGAACTGGATGATATTCAAAGTACAACAATCACCATCCAAAATCGTCTGATACGAACCACTTTGAAACGGAAAGGAGAAGGACGCGGCTTAATAGATGTTGTCAACTTACACACCGAACAGATTAAAAATCTCAGAGAATTCTTCTATGCAAAAGCTCTCACTTCTGACCTCCATAGAGTGGTATCGTTGGCTGATAGGGGATATACACCACTAAATCTTGCCACCAGTGATAACCTTTGAATGTACCGTTCCTATCAGATACTGAAAAACAAGAGCAAAGGTCAAGAAAGAAATTGCATGGACGACATCACCATGAGATTAATCAACCACACATGGACAAAGAAGCTTCCAACAAATGGTTGATGAAAGGAGAACTATTTGTATAAACAGAAGGATTCCTTATGGCCATTCAAGACCAACAAACAACTACAACAAATTTATAATCAGGACGACACATTACAAACAGATGAGTGTAAGAAATACCACATAAGATCGGATACTTTACAACATATTACATCCGGCTGCGAACAACTGGCAAATACGGACTATCTTCACAGACATAATCAGGTGTGCAACATTATTCATCAGAAACTAGCACACAAGTATAGACTTGTATCAACCTGCGCCCGTATTGGAAAATGACTCTATCAGATTATACTACGATAGGCCTGTTATCACTGATAGAATGGTGACGAATAATAGGCCGGACATAGTCGAGTATGATAAGAGAGCCAGTACACCAATGCTGGTGGATGTCGCCATACCGAATAATAACAACGTGCTGAACAAGTTCCAGGAGAAAAAGTCCAAATGCACAGACCTTGCTATTGAGATCAAGCAAATGTGGCACCTCGATAGAATAGATATCGTTCCTATCATAATTTCTTCCACTGTGTTGATACCCAAAAGTTCGCACGATAGCTCTGAGAAATTAGAATTGCATAAAAATACATACATAGAAATTCAAGAAGTTATTATTCTCAATACATGTAGGATAGTAAAACAAATTAATGTCAAGTATGTTGTCTTCTTCTTCTTCTTCTTCTTTAAATAGGACGATGTCCTGTTTTTCTGTTATAGCCTCTGCTGCGAACCGGAGCTCCAGCACTCATGCCATCGCTTTTTCGGCCTTCCTATGGGTCTTCTAGTGTTGGGTTTTTGTGTTTTTGCCCACTTCGCCTTACGTTCGGGGCCCATTCTGTCTACGTGATCTCTCCATAGGCGTCGACGTGCTCTTGTCCACCTCACCACATCCTGGACACCTAGCTCCCTTAGCGTATCCTCATTCCTTATTCTATCTCTGCGTGTAATACCTCTTATAGCTCTTAGTGTTCTCATCTCGTTGTCCTCATTAGTTGTTTTGTTTTTGTTGTCTCAGCTCTTGTCTCAGCCGCATATGTCATCACGGGTCTCACACAGGTTTTATAGATTCGGACTTGTACTTATTCCGCCAGATTACATCTCTCAGGAAGCCAGATATTCTCGATGCTTTCATTGTCTGCTGTTTTGCTTCTTGTAATAGTTGCCTATCGCTCGATACTTCTACTCCTAGGTATTTAAAGTGTGAAACTTGCTCTATTATATGGTCGTTCACTACTAGTTTGCATCTAGTTGGATCTTTCACTATTACCATCGATTGGGTTTTCTGTGTTGATATTACCATGTTATATTTTTCTGCTGTTACTTTGAACTTTTGTAGTAGGCGTTGTAGGTCGTCCTCATTCTCGGCTATTAGTAAAGCATCATCTGCGTAGCACAGTATTCTCATAGTTTTGTTACCCATCCTATAGCCTTGGTTCATTTGGTTAACACCTGCTATTATTTCATCCATGATTAAATTAAATAGACATGGGCTGAGGCTGTCACCTTGTCTAATGCCTGCGTTAATTTTGATCTCGCTTGTAAGTCCCTGTGTAGTTTTACTTTCGTCTTATTAGAGTTATTCAGTTCTTTGATTATGTTTATGTATTTATTGCTTGAGTTTTTATTTCTAAGGATAGTGATCACATCGTTCATTCGAATTCTGTCGAATGCCTTTTCCAAATCTATAAAACATATAAACATCGGTTTGTCAAACTCTATGGACTTCTCCACCAGTTGCCGCAATATAAAAATTGCATCCGTTGTTGATCTATTTGGTCGGAATCCCTGTTGTTCTTCAGACACACCTACTTTGTCATATATCTTTTGCGATAGAATTTTAGTGAGTAGTTTCGATGCAGAGTTAAGGAGTGTGATGCCTCTATAATTTGCTGGGTTTGTCTTCACGCCTTTTTTGTATATGGGTATTGTTATGCTCTCTCTCCATTCTTCTGGTATCTCCTTGTTGTTTTCAATTTTTGGAATGGTTTTGTTATTTCTTTATTTCTTTTGCTCCCCATATTTAATTAGTTCGTTATTTATGTTGTCCGGACCGGGTGATTTTCTATTTTTTAATTTATGGATTACTTGTTGTACTTCTTCTAGGCTGATAATGTCATTTTCTGTTTCTTCGTAGAGTGTGTTTTGTTGTTCGATTTCTCGTTTCTCATTGTTACCGTTATCATTATCTCCCAGGTATAAGTATATTGTAATCCAGCCTATTCCCTTGGATTGCTGAATCTGGGAAAGTTAAATTATATCCAGCTAACAGCTGAAACAGAAGCTAAGCCCAAAAAGGGAAGGTAACGCAGCTACCTACGTTCGGAACAAACCCTCAAAGAGAAGTTAATTCTTTCATCAAGTGAAAGATAATTCCTACACACACCAAATCAAAAAGCACTGCTTACGAGGCTTTGATAAGATAAATCCGCGGTGTTACCCAACATTGAGCAGTAGGAGGTTTAGTGATTTAAAAAAGTTGCTTTCAGTATACTTATATCTGGAAATACAATTAATATTCCTACAATTTCAGTACATTTCGAGTTCCCTCTGGGATATATTTATCCCTCTATCCGTGGGTGTAGTTAATCCTGTACTCTGCAAGGTAATACCTTGGAATCAAATCAGATAATATTTACGCGAATGGAGATATACGGATTCCCCAGATGTGCAATACGATTTGATGCCGATTTTGGCATTCATCGTAAATCTAATTTGGATAACGCGTGAGTAAATGTTATCATTCCATGTTATATCCATGCCCTAATTGGTTATTGTTTGAGTTCATACCATGTATTTGGAGATAAACTTGGTCAATTTGTATTGTGAAAGCTGCAACGGAAATAATACGAGCAAGGTGAAAGTTTAGGACTATTTTCGAATAAAATGATTCAACTACGGTGTTCCAGGAAATTAACGTACAAAATCGAAGTTTTTTATTCAGAATATTTGAAGAATAATTTCACCAGTACTAATGAAGGCTTGAGAACAAAAGAAATGAAAATGGTACTCATAGAACTTGAAATAAAATTAATGATAGAAAATGTGTAGCATTTGGAAAAATGCCCTGATAATGCCAGATGTTTCCACCCCTAGCCAGAATCACTACATAGCATCGTCAAGGTTTTTCTTAGTCTGGAATAGCTCGGACACCAGTTTTTGTTTACCGAGATTGTCTTTTCAGGAAAAGGGGTCTGTTGCACCTTTCCATCTAGATCTATCCCTGGTAAGCTGCAGTTGGAGAACAGTTCCTTGTTATATGAGGCTGAATCGTCAGCGATAGCCAAGACTATGTGTTTCCAAGCTTTAAGCACTTGGTAACTGGAAAGGAAACTTCTGTTCTGCTATGGTTTGAACAGATCTTTCTCGGACTTGAAGAAAGGCAAGATATTCTATAGCTATATTCTAGAGAACCAAAATCATCATTTTAGTTTGAGAGAGATAGGCAATGAACTTTCTGGGTTACACGAATCAATTTGTACCATTTTGAACGAAATCTAACCAAAAGACCCGAATTTTCTTCGAAAATTGAATCGTTTGAAGGTCGGTAAAGACATACTAGAACATTCATAAAACGATGATTAGACATCGGTTTATGAGTTCAAAAAAACCACGTCAAAATCGATCAAAAGTCAAGGTAATGGTGACTGTTTTCTTTGATTTCGCTGTGTTGTGCACTCGAGATTCTGTCCAGATGGTTAGACAGTAAGTTATATATATATATATATATATATATATATATATATATATATATATATATATATATATATATATATATATATATATATATATATATATATATATAAACCCATAAAAATAATGAGATAAGTAATGGACAACTGATAGAATACATCGATACTTTAAAACAAAAACTTTCAGTATACTCCATTAGACTACGTGAATATAAAATAAATTCAGATAGAAAATTCCAAAACAAACTATTCAAAAATAATGAAAAACATTTTTACAAATTTATTTCAGGTTCAAATGAAAATATTTCTGGAAATGGAGTTCCTAAAATTGATATTCTAACTGATTATTGGTCTTCAATTTGGGCAATGCCAAGGCAACACAATTCCAATGCAAGTTGGATTTTAAATGAAAGGTCTCGATTTTCTAAAATAAAATGCATGCAATTTGAAAAATTTTCAAACGAAGATATAACATCAGTTATTAAACACACAAAAAATTGGAAATCTCCAGGTGTTGATGGTATTCATAACTTTTGGTTCAAGAAATTCTCTTGCGTTCATGAAAAATTGGCTGAATATTTTTCATTTATAATAAAGAACCCCTCAGCTACTCCTTTATTTTTCACACAAGGAATTACTTATTTAAAACCGAAAAGTGATAATACTATTGATCCGTCTCAATATAGACCAATTACTTGCCTTCCAACAATATATAAAATTCTAACTGCATGTATTACCCAAAAAATTTATGCACATTTGGAGAATCATAATATTCTTTCCGAACAACAAAAAGGATGTAGAAAAAAACACCTTGGTACTAAAGAGCAACTTGTAATTGATTCTGTTGCTTTGAATCAAGCTCAAACTAAGAAGAGAAATATTCATACAGCCTTCATTGATTACCAAAAGGCTTTTGATAGTTCTCCCCATTCATGGCTTCAAGAAATTTTGGAAATTTATAAAATTGATAAGGTTTTGTCTTTGCCTTAATCCATTATCTCATGAATTAAATGCTACTAGTTTCGGCTTCAAAATAAAGAGTCTATCAACTGAATTCAAATTAAGTCACCTAATTTGTTTAGATGATATTAAATTATATTCTGGAACCAGATCTCATTTAAAAAGTCTACTTGAGATTACTTTCAACTATTCCAATGATATTCATATGAAATTTGGGCTTCCAAAATGTAAAAATCTTTCTATTGAAAAAGGAAAGATCACCTCTGATTATATAAAGATTTCCAATATCGAAATCGAGCCAATGCATCAAGGAGATACATATAAATATCTTGGATTTTGTCAAGAGAAGACAATTAACCATAGCAGCACTAAAGAAAATATTAGAAGTTCATATTACAAAAGACTTAGAATTATCATCAAGAGTCATTTAACTAGTAAAAACCTTTTCAGAGCTATCAACTCCTATGCAGTTCCTATTCTTACATCTTCTTTTGGAATTATTAAATGGTCTAAAACTGATCTAAATGAATTACAATGTCAAACGAGGAAAATGCTCTGTAAATATCATAAGCACCACCCAAAGTCAGCTGTTCAGAGAGTTACACTACCTAGACATCTTGGAGGTCGTGGATTAACTGATTTGAATAATCTTCATAGTAAACAGATTTTTCATCTACGTTCCCATTTTCATGATAAACAGAGAACGTCTAAATTACATGATATTGTTGTTGCTTCAGATTATAATCTTACACCTCTGAACTTGACAATGCAAAAGGTAGATTTTGATATATTTGATGATAATTCTAAAAGAGAAAGTTGGATGCAGAAGGAATTACACGGAAAGCACCCTAAAGAATTGAAAAATGATTATATTGATGAAATCGCATCGAATAAATGGTTAGTATCTGGAGAATTGTTTGCTGAAACAGAAGGCTTGGCAATTGCGATCCAGGATCAGGTTGTTTTCACGAGGAATTATAGAAAACACATCATCAAACAAAATATAGATGATTATTGCGTAGATGTTTCTGTTCTTCAGAAACAGTTTTTCATATATTATCATCTTGCTCAGTCCTTGCTTCAACAGATTATTTAGAAAGACATAATGCCGTCGCTAATATTATTCATTTTAATCTAGGAATTAAGCATGACCTAATTCCAAAAGAAAAAAATTCACAAATATGAACCTGAGATTATTTGTGAAAATGTCAAATATAAACTTTATTTTGATAAAACAATTCTTTGCAACAGAGCTGTAAAACATAATAGACCAGATATCATTCTTAATGATAAACAGAATCAAATAACATATATAATTGATATTGCTATACCCGACACACATAATATACAAAATAAATACAATGAAAAAATTTCTAAATATATGATGCTTGGCGACGAGATTAAAAAATGTGGAAAATGAAGAAAATATTTATTCTACCGATTATTATTTCCACAACAGGTGTTATTCCTAGAAATCTTCACAAAAGTATTGAGATTTTGGGTCTGAAGAAAAATTTGTTTGAACAGTTACAAAAGATAACAGTCATCAAATCTTGTAATATTCTTCGTAGGTTTCTTTCCGAAAAAATAATGAGGTAGAGTCATAGGTTTTCTCTTTAGTTTATACTGCTCAGAATCTCATTTCATATTTTATTTATTTGTTTATATAAATGTAATATAATTAACTGACAATTTTGTCATATTTATATTCAGAGCAGTATTCTATTCGATCGTTCACCACTTCACACAAAGGAAACTATTAATGAGTAACATTCAGTGTTACTTGACTAAGGTCCGTACACTGGATTTTTCCGGGAGAAAGCCTCTGACACTACTCGTTGGTACATTGATATCATTGTCTGATGATGCTATAGTATGTATATATTCTGGTAGATTGATATATTCTCATAACATTTAACGTTATCCTAATATATAATTATTCCAGGATATGTTTTGATTATAATCATTGCCTGGCAATGGTATTAATTACCGGGTGGTGGATTTATATTTTTCATGAAATCAGTTTGATTGCATGAACAGATATATGGGCAACTCGTCGGGGTAAAACCCTATATATATATATATATATATATATATATATATATATATATATATATATATATATATATATATATAAAATAATAATCAAATTGAGAACAAGTGCTCGTTAACGTGTCATACAAACAAACGAAACTCATACCATGTTGCAGATTCTTTCCTGAAACTTTTTCTTGATTGTCTTATTTTAAGGTATCATTCAGTTTTAAAATGTCGGTCGCGAACCCTAAACGTCATTTAAAAATTAAATGAAAAAATCTGTATTCGTATTAAAGCACAGAAAACATAATTAGAGAGTGACCCGTTGATATTCTTCACTTTGAAGGAGAAGGACCAGCCTAGTACCCCGGTATAATATTGTTTAAAATTCCTCCACCAAATACCTCGACAATTGTACAGTTGTCACCTGAAACAATTTTAACATATAGAACGAACACTTTTCGACTATTTACAGTGCCGCTATAGTGAACTAATTGAACCAATGTATCTATTATCTGACACTTTCGTTTGTACAATCGCAATTAATATTCATTCATGCATATCTATTCATGAGCATATATTATTTCCATTTCATCCATCATGTACGAACTGATGCGAAATTAATATGAACATATAAATGATTGATGAACAGAACATATGTTTTAATGAGGACTCCATATATCAGAATAGCATGAACATAACGTTCTCTCAAACGGGGTAATTTGTAATTTGCATACAATAGATAATAGACGTAAATACATTTATTATGGGAGGAATT
Source organism: Cryptolaemus montrouzieri (assembly GCA_013387265.2). NCBI lineage: Eukaryota > Metazoa > Arthropoda > Insecta > Coleoptera > Coccinellidae > Cryptolaemus > Cryptolaemus montrouzieri. Next base: position 12,813,099 of record JABFTP020000042.1, read on the forward strand.
AGGATAATATAATTTTGGAGTTATCACAATTGTGATAGTTGATATTCAAGATGTCGTACTTGTGCATCATTTTACGAGGGATGTCTTTTATGTTTTGCATACTGGGACATGGAGAATACCATTTGATAATGATTTGTTAATATAAATCCTAAATTTTACGCAGAGTTACCTGGGTTCAATACCCACAAAGTCGGTTCGATTTTTCGGATTCTGGGAATCGATTGAGTGTCCATCTTTCGGAGGAGATGTAAAAGATATAAGTAAACCAAAGAATGAAAGGGAAGATTTTTTCGAAACACTTCAAGACACACTAGACAGAATACCACAAACAGAAAAAATATTTATAATGGGAGATTTTAACTCGAGAATAGGGAATACTCCCCTCCCGGGAATTATGCAGAAGTTTAATGAAGCGGCGACAAACGAAAATGGAGACATACTTCTCGAGATATGTGCACATAATGAACTCCGAATAAATAACACGTACTTTGACCACAAAGAACAACACAAATACACATTCACCAACACAAGAGGACAAAATCTATGATTGACTTTGTGATCACCAATAGGGAAATTCACCCACGAGAAATACTTGACGTACGGACACTGACATCAGCGAATGTTGGAACACAGCACGGAATGGTTATCTGCAAGTACCGCCTGTCATATAGAATAGAGAAAAAAAACGCCTAACTACATCACTAAATTCAACATTGAATCTTTACAAAACGAAAGTACTAAGAATCTAAACCAAACACGACTCGAGGAAAAGATCAACCTTAACCCTATAGTAGACACAGACAACATAAACGCCGCATGGAATAAAGTGAAAAACAACATAATTAACAGCGCAAAAGAAGCCATTGGGGAACGAAGAATCAATATAAACAGTCATAGAAAAGATAAACCATGGTTCACACAGGAAATCAAAGATTTAGCAAAAGAAAAGAATAACGCATATATCAGATATGTCAATCACAGAACACCAGAAGAGTACCAAAGATATAAAACAGAAAGAAATAGAACAACGAACAAAATTAAAGAATTAAAAAAAATATATTGGGAAAGATTTATAAATGACATGGAACACGACTTACGAGGAGCACAGAAAAAGGTATGGAACATGTTGAGAAACAGGAAAAAACCAATCACCGAAGAACTTCAGATCAATGTAATAAAACCAGAAGAGTGGGTGAAATATTTCCAGAACTTATACCTGGGAGATAATGATAACGGTAACAATGAGGAACGAGAAATCGAACAACAAAACACACTCTACGAAGAAACAGAAAATGACATTATCAGCCTAGAAGAAGTACAACAAGTAATCCATAAATTAAAAAATAGAAAATCACCCGGTCCGGACAACATAAATAACGAACTAATTAAATATGGGGGAGCAGAAATAACAAAAGAAATAACAAAACTATTCCAAAAAATTGAAAACAACAAGGATACCAAAAGAATGGAGAGAGAGCATAACAATACCCATAAACAAAAAAGGCGTGAAGACAAACCCAGCAAATTATAGAGGCATCACACTCCTTAACTCTGCATCGAAACTACTCACTAAAATTCTATCGCAAAAGATATATGACAAAGTAGGTTTGTCTGAAGAACAACAGGGATTCCGACCAAATAGATCAACAACGGATGCAATTTTTATATTGCGGCAACTGGTGGAGAAGTCCATAGAGTTTGACAAACCGATATTTATATGTTTTATAGATTTGGAAAAGGCATTCGACAGAATTCGAATGAACGATGTGATCACTATCCTTAGAGATAAAAACTTAAGCAATAAATACATAAACATAATCAAAGAACTGAATAACTCTAATAAGACGAAAGTAAAACTACACAGGGACATACAAGGAGATCAAAATTAACGCAGGCATTAGACAAGGTGACAGCCTCAGCCCATGTCTATTTAATTTAATCATGGATGAAATAATAGCAGGTGTTAACCAAATGAACCAAGGCTATAGGATGGGTAACAAAACTATGAGAATACTGTGCTACGCAGATGATGCTTTACTAATAGCCGAGAATGAGGACGACCTACAACGCCTACTACAAAAGTTCAAAGTAACAGCAGAAAAATATAACATGGTAATATCAACACAGAAAACCCAATCGATGGTAATAGCGAAAGATCCAATTAGATGCAAACTAGTAGTGAACGACCATATAATAGAGCAAGTTTCACACTTTAAATACCTAGGAGTAGAAGTATCGAGCGATAGGCAACTATTACAAGAAGCAAAACAGCAGACAATGAAAGCATCGAGAATATCTGGCTTGCTGAGAAATGTAATCTGGCGGAATAAGTACATAAGCACAGAAAGCAAAGTCCGAATCTATAAAACCTGTGTGAGACCCGTGATGACATATGCGGTTGAGACAAGAGCTGAGACAACAAAAACAAAACAACTAATGAGGACAACAGAGATGAGAACACTAAGAGCTATAAGAGGTATTACACGCAGAGATAGAATAAGGAATGAGGATACGCTAAGGGTGCTAGGTGTCCAGGATGTGGTGAGGTGGACAAGAGCACGTCGACGCCTATGGAGAGATCACGTAGACAGAATGGGCCCCGAACGTATGGCTAAGTGGGCAAAAACACAAAAACCCAACACTAGAAGACCCATAGAAAGACCGAAAAAGCGATGGCATGAGTGCTGGAGCTCCGGTTCGCAGCAGGGGCTGTAACAGAAAAACAGGACATCGTCCTATTTAAAGAAGAAGAAGAAGAAGATGTAAAGCTGTCGGTTCTGTCTAACAGAGATGTGTTGGACATTAAAGATCCCTTTCCTCGACACGAGAGGAGTTCGCCAAAATTCCCGGGTTAGTGAGGTGACAGAATTCCCTGGCGTGTCATTATCCGAAAGGCAGAAATAGAGCACGTTAATGGAAAAACAAACAAAACAATCCTAAATTTTAGTTCTATGCACGCTGTGTTTCAGCCACAACACACTGTCAAATCTGACAAGTTATTTGAAGAATGTTATCGAATCTCGAGCATTTTTGCGCAATTTCCAAAGACGAATATTTCAACAAATAGGGGAAAAAGGGGCAATAGGAGTCAGCGGGTAATGGTGGTCAGTGTAACCACATCCAAACGAAAGAAATCAAACAAGCGAATGTCGACTTAAACGACGCGTCACGTGACACCTTCCGGTCGCCCGTTCAGTGTGCATCGGTCGTTCGTGGAGGAAGGCTGTTACGCGTTTTGGCGCGCTTTCGATGTAATTTCACGAGTGCACAAAATAACCGGTGAGTACATTATTACGACAAATCTGACTATTTAATGTAGCATATTGAGTAACTGTAATCTTGAATTATATATTTTGAAATCGTTGAAGGTGTTCTAACGACAGGTTATTTTTTTACGATTCTTTTTTTCGCAGTAGGTAAAATAGGGTAATGAGAGTTGACTCCCATTGCCCTCAAATTTCATGATAGAGTCGATTACTTACAAATTGCAATTTTATTTCAGAGATGCCAAAAATACGACCCAGAAACACCAATAAGGCTCAATGGACGTCTGAAACTTTAGAAAAAGCCAAAGAACTGGTGAACCAAGGCCAGTCTATCAGAACTTCTGCTAAGGCCATGGGTGTTCCTTTTTCCACCCTCCAAAAACGGCTAAAGCAACAAGATCAATCAGAACCACGTCTCAGAAGACTTCCTGTTTTTACACAGGATGCAGAAAAGATCTTGGCAGACCGCATAAAATACTCATCTTCAATTTTTTCATGGAGTCACAGCCATACAACACACATTTGACCAGAGTGCCCAAATGGCTGGACGTAATTGGCTAGAAGGAATGAAAAGAAATCATATATCTATTCGCAAACCAGAAGCCACAAGTATGAACAGAATAACTGCTTTTAATAAGGAAGAAGTCCAACTTTTCTATAAACTATTGGGAGATCTAATGGACAAACATAAATTCACCCCAAAAAATATCTATAACTGCGACGAAACCGGTATTTCTACAGTACAAGATCCTGCTAAGATAAAGGCATGAAAAGGATCGGGTCCATAACAAGTTGGGAAAGAGGAAAAAATATCACACAATTACGTACCATGAATGGTGTTGGCGGTTTTGTTCCTCCTATGTTCATCTTCCCTAGGAAGAGGATGACTCAGCATCTCGAAAAAGATGGATATTGCAGGAGCAATATACAAATGCTAAGATAATGGATGGATTAACGAAAATCTATTTTTTGAGTGGCTGCAACACTTCGCTAATTATGCCAAACCATTCTCACAGGAGCCAGTTTTATTGATTCTTGATAATCATGCCTGTCACACGTCTTTAATGGCTTATGATTTCTGTAAACAAAATCACATTCATAGGCTTTCACTGCCTTCGCACACATCGTCTAGCAGAAAAATAACTCGATATGACGTAGCTGCAATATTAAACAGAGCATATCCAACTATGGCTTCTATCAACAAAGGTGAATCAGGATTCCGAGCGGCAGGCCTTGTCCCATATAACCCCGACCTTTTCACTGAAGAAGATTTTACCGCAGCTGAAGTGTTAGCTCAACCTGCTGTTATAGTTTAAGATTCATCCATGGTTATACCTGCATCTACTTCAGTTAATCCAATGACAGCTACATCATCTGATGCAATAATTCCAGCGACATCATCTGCTACCATAGATCCTGTGTCATCGACGTCACCTGTTACCATAAATTTTGTGCCATCGACATCATCTGCTACAATAGATACAAAGCTGCTTAGATCACCCACAGTAATGAATGCAACGCCATCCACCTCGTCCGGAACTATACAATCAAACATCGCAAATTTGCTTCCATTTCCTACCGAAACAACTCGTAAAGACCCCTAAGGAGAGGACAAATGAAGCAACACGCAAAGCTTCTAACATCAACACCTGTTAAAGATAGTCTCATAGAAAAAGAAAATAAGAAAGCAACAAAAGCAGCAAAAACTATCAAAACTTCTAAACCATCAAAAGTCAAAAATGCAGCACCGAAAGACGATGATTTGAATAAATGCCTCATATTCGGTGAATTTGGTCGCAATAACGAACTATGGTACAGGTGCACCTGTTGCGGATTGTGGGCACTGGGTGGGATTCACCACGTGGATATATGTGTGATAATTGTTAGGGGGTGGTCTGACTACCATTGTCCGCATAGTGACTATAATTACCCTTATGTGCGAACAATTGTGGTCCAAGCTCCAAGTTCAATTGCTAGCAATTTATCATTCCAAAGGTAATGAAACTGATTGAGACTGATAGTTTAATAATAACGCTATCGTAAGTGTTGATTTTCATTAAGTTCATACAAATATATGCTGACTTGACCTAGTTGAATGATGTGTGTTGTCAATCAAATTGTGTTTTATCTTATAAATAATTTTAACACTATCTAGTTTTACAATTTCATGTACCATCAAAATTTCTAATTCTTTATATAATGAAGCAGTACTGTGTAAGGGAGATTTTTGAAAAAGAACTTTAATTGCTCGATTCTGAGTAGTCTGCAACCTATCCAAATTCGTTTTACATGACTGGCCCCAGAAAGCAGACAGATACACCAGATGAGAATGAATGTATGAGTAGTATATTTTATATCTCGTTTTCAGACTTAGGTAAATTGAGTTTCGATAGAAATGATATGTTAAAGCACTGAGCTTCCTAATAAGTGTATCAACATGATCATGAAAATTTAGCTTAGTGTCCAAAACAAGACCCAAATTCATTTAATGCAGTTCACTTAATCTCAAGTGTATATAATCTGGATTATTGAAGAATATAAAGTTGCACTTTTCTGCATTCATATATATATATATATATATATATATATATATATATATATATATATATATATATATATATATATATATATATATATATATATATATATATATATATATATATATTGAGATATCATAATATCAGCAGGGTCCTAGTATTGACCCTGTGATACGCCCGATATCACTTCACCTCTGTCACTAGCCACACCACGAATCACTGTATATTGCTGTCTCTTCGTTAAGTAACTCCTGAACATATTCAGTGCCAATCCTATTATTCCTAACTTTCGCAACTTTCTGAGTAATGTTTCGTGATCGACCACATCTAAAGCTTTGCAAAAGTCAAGAAATGTCGCCATTACTGTTTTTTTATCTAGATTATCGTATATTAGGTCTAAGGCTTTCATTATTGCTGTTTGTGTGCTCTTCTTGTTGACAAAACCATGCTGTGTTATTGTTTTGAACCCAGATGTCTTTGAAAAATCTAAGAGTCGAATCTTCAGAACCATTTCATATAATTTCGAGAAGCCAGTTAGAACTGTTATTGGGCGGTAGTTATTCATATCCTGTTTATTTCCTTTCTTGTATATAGGAGATACTTTACCTATTTTCAGTTACTCGGGAAATTTTCCCAACTGCATTTCCCTATTTATAATGTAAGCAAGAACAGTTGCCAGGACATCTTTCATCTTTTTGATCAGAATTGACTTGATACCATCCCACCCTGGTGCAGCATTAGTTTTTAATGTATCAATTATCTTTTTAATTTCAGCTGTATTGGTTGGCTTTTGCAACATTAACATTTTGTTCTCTGTTCCACAAGTGTTGGTACTCTGTTTTGTATCAACTGTTTGAGGGCGTATTATTTTTTTCACTATGTCAATAAACTGATTATTCATTGCATTAGCAACTTCTCCCGAGTCCACTAGTTCAAGATCGTGAACTAGAATGGTATTGGCTTGCTCGTTCTTGTTGTCCAAGAATGTCACATCTTTGATGACATTCCACTTTTTTTCTCATTCACACCATTCATTATCATATTTTTAGTTGTTTATTTAAGTTTTTGAAGTCCTCCTCATATAAGTGTATCTCTGGAACCTACATTTTTTAACATAAGCTCTATCTCTTTCTGTTATTTTAAGTTTGATGTCCGTTGAGAACCAACCTTCTTTTATATTACCTGTCGTTCTCCTTGTTTTGTGGGTCGTTGCATTCTTTATTTCACCTCTTATAATATCAGTTAGTGTTTTGAAGTCCATTTCATTCAGAATCTTTTTCATAATTTTTTGGGGCACCTGTTCACAGACCTTCTCGTAGTTAACTAGCTTAGATCAAGTTTAACATCTGACATATCGGAAATCGAGACATGACTCGAACGACCAGTCCGAGCTCCGTTGTTACCTCGCGTACCAGCCATCTCCACCAAGTTAGAGGAGACACAACACGACACGATCCTAACAGCACAACTCGGATGAAACGACTTGCTGCACGCACTGCAGCAGGTGATCTTCTTAGACACATTTTTTTTGGAGTAGGCACAAATGTGTACTTCCATAGGATGTACCACAAGAAAGACTGTTTATCACTTTCAGATAAAATTTCCATATAATCTGAGAATTTTTCAAGTAACTCGATTTTGGATAAAAATGAATTTCTCACCAGTTAATTATTACGATAGTGAATCTATTCAGCTTTCTAATATACTAAAAATATTAATTTTCGATGCAAGAATCACTTAAATTAAATAATTATGAGCACTAGCACTTTTTATAGCACATGCATGTTCAACTGTAACCTATGTAACCAATTGAGCTTGAACCGAACGGGATGAAAGTTAACAAAGCGTGTATTCAAAACTTTGTGGCCTCAAAAACGTACACTTGCTCATTTTGAATTTTCATTCCTTAAAATTCTGATCCAGAGATCCCGAACAGAAAACCTGAAAAAATTCACACATTCAGAGTGCGAATCTGTATTTAGTATATTCAGGCGATCTTTCGTAGAGGTCACTCAAGGTTATTCAGAGTGTTTTCAGTCATTCTGAAGTTTAACCAAGTGAAAAATTTTGAAAACTATTGTTAAAATTCACTTGTACGTTTTTGGCTCTGCTGAATCCAAATACAAGCTTTCTTGACTGCGAAAACATCCGGATCAAGATTATTCGAATGTCAAATCAAGAGAATCATCACCAATGATTCTGGAAGTATTCATTTCTATCTTTTTAGACCAGTATAATACGAATACGAGATTAGTTCATTCGTGCAATGTTTCCCAAAGATCACTCAGGCTAATTTCAAGGTTATTTGAAGTTTTGTTTCCATCATCATAATGTATAATGAATGTTATACCATATGGTTAAAAGTGAAACTGCGCATCTAATCAAAACTGGAATGCGCGTCTGCACTCCTCATTTTATCGCTTAGTATCGTTGTGTACGTCGCTCTTCTTCAGTACACTTCAATGGTGTTAGAATATATCTCTTTTTCTATACATCATATTTCCGTCTTTCTCATGTAACGTGATAAAAAACGCCATTGTGACCTAGCTTAAGTGATTCAATTTAAACCTTCTTATTGCCGAAACGGTTGATTCCTAAAACAATTAAATAAACTACATGATGTGTATCCCTCGAGTGAAACTTTATATTTCCAACCGATTTCGAAACTATAAAGTGCAGTCATATCGTTCATTGTTCCACAGCCAAGAATATCACGTACGATATGCCACGATTAATCGCTATTGCGGTGGGTATTCATAGAAATTGATGTAGTGCATTTACGCGGTTGAACCGATTTGTTATTTTGCGGTCAGTTTTGCAGAATTGTTAGTTGATAAGCGTTCAATTAATTCGAGCGTACATTCCAGCTTAGTTGGCAATGTGAAGGTGAATTAGCAATGATGTATAGTTGATTGCACCTCAGTCAAAAATATTAAACTAATGGCAAAGTAATTTCAGCAATATTATGAATATAAATAATTCGAGTAATCTGAGTTATTACTCAGTTAATTAAATAATGAGGTCGCAGAATGCTAACCAAAGGGGTGAGGAGGGACACCTTGAATAGCTGAAAGTTTCTTTTTTCAGCACAGAAACATTGAACGACCAAGACTTTTTGCAATTTTGCAAACTCTAGAAAGAATATCTTTGAATTACCCACAATATTTATCTTGAATGATACTAATTGCAATATTGATATTGATATAGCTAATTGCTTTGCAGATGTTTTCTTTCTCAGCTAAGGTAGATTCAGGCAGGTTAGTAATTTCTGGCGTACCCCAAGGAAACCATCTAGGTCCACTCTTATTCATAAAGGAAATTTCATCATGTTTAAGATAACACCTGCGCTGAATTCTTTGTATTCTCATAACGATATTGATATTTCGATTTAAGCTGTAGCTTTAATCAATGACTTGGGTATCATTTTTCATACTTACTTAAGCTTCAAATTTTATGTTAGGGCCACTCTGTGTATTCAGATATACGAGAAGGTATGAGTCGAATTTCTTTATTTATGTTCAGTAATCTCCACTTACAGTTATGCGCTTTCATAACCGAAATTTCAACAACTGAAATACTTGAAGCCAGTCATCTTTGGGAATGCTACCTAAAAAGTGATCAAACCTCATCAATCGCCGTCTCCGTCGTGAAATGTCGACTACGTAATGTTTTGTTTGGTTGAAGAACAAATATTCATACATGGACAAATTATTCCCCAAATTCTAACTGATTCAAGCACTGCAGTTAAATATTTTGTACTGTACTTATACAGGATTCTTTGGTCTGCTGGACTGACATCTTCGATCACTTGGTTTGTAGACTCAAGATAGAAATAGGTCGGGCAATTTATGATTGATTACCATTAATTCTATTCTTCTCATTCTGAGGCAGGCTTTTCATTTTTGATTCTCTTAAATTTGTAAATGGGTTGATCTCACGAATGAATAAATTAATAAAAACAAATTGTCACTGTAGCTGTGTTCGAAACCAACCTCTATCTGAATATTTTCCATCTGTCGTGGAAAGATGAAAAGAATTTATAAATCGAATATAAAAGGAGCAAAGTACTGACTTCATGGCCGAACATACTCAATGGAAATCCACTTCTATTCAAACAGTGAATCTGAAATGAGAACGCGCGATAGCAGTGATCTCAACTGGATTCAATTATCGAAGCTAATGATGCTTTGGCTTTTCGTGTATTTGGTTTGATAAAAAGAAGTATTAATCCATTCGAGCTAACAGCTTTAATGTCCTTTTGAATGGAATGGAGGACGAAAATAAATTGATGAGCGTCTAGCTTTGAATCTAGTCACTGAGGAATAACTCGTGTAAATTGCATTCCATGCAATGAAGTCATCCTGTAACATAATCGCGGAGAAAATATATTTCACTTCATTTTAGTCTGATATACACAACTCCAATAACACCACTTACATCCAACCGAATTCTTTGAGAGCACCTAACCTAAAATTTCATGCGGAAGATAAGTAAGAGTATGAGAAAAATAATGCATCTATTACAGAATTTAATGAAGAAATAAAGTTTTGGAGAAGAATATGGTCAGAACAACTGATTGTTCGAAACTTCAGAAATCGTAATTTCAAGCTATCCATATTGATGGCTCATACTTAGTATGGTCGATATTTGAAAGAAACGCATTTTCCCTTCAACGATTTTATTGTATAATCTTTGCTATTTTCTGGTCGAATCACTTTTTGTTATCCGTGGAGACTTTTCGGACCATTGAAAAATATGATACAGTAAGTAATCAGTATCGATATACGAACTAGACTTAGTTTGGAATTTAGTCAGATCAAGGAACTAGACCTAACTCAAGAACTGGAAATGGTATAGAACAGATTTTGAATAACAATTTGGGTTGGTTTATCTAGACGTTTATCTTCCAGCAGAATTGTTGAGATCAAATTACCAGCTCCTTGGGTAGGGTTCGCACTCAACAAAAAAGCAACACCTTGTTTTAAACTTATGTTTCATGTAGTATTTTCATATCTGTTTTTTGTACATTGAGAGAAAGACAAAGATAAAATAGATTAAAATACAAGAAAAATGATGATCGAAAAAGGCAATCAATCAGCCTATGAATCGAATTCCATATTCGCAATTACCTGCGATAGTCTTTCATGAAATTCAAATCAATCAAATGAGGCTTGCGATAATTCATTATAAAATAAATCGATAAAATCCTGATTCAAAGTTTTCATCTCCCACAACAAACTCATCAAAGCATCAATGTGGCTATAGGAAGGAAAACAAGACATCTCAAGATGCTCTCCAACCTCATCAACTCATGTTTCAAGCAAAGTTACTTCTTTGAAAAACCGAAAGTGACCGGGGTAGTTCCCATTCTTAAAAAAAAAAACATGTAGAAGCTACAGACACTCATGAAATCTAAAGTTATAAGGTTCATCCTCACATGATTACCAAAGTTGATTCAGGAAAAGCAAAGGAACCAAGAGAGCGTTGCTTTTCGTTTTCATAAATTTGATCAATTGAAGAATCTGTAATTACCTGCCATGCCTTCAGTAAATCCTTTGACTGTATTGATCACGTGAAACTTTTTACATAATTAGATAATATTGGTTTCAGACATCCCACGTTAACTCAATACTATATGGATCGAAGAAACCAGGTCGTTAAGTACATAGGTAGCATATCAAGGCCAGATAACATCAGGGGTTCCACATGGCTCTATTTTAGGACCGATTTTATCTATAATTTAGACGAAGAAAGCTTCGAAAGTGACGGATTTTAAACGACTTTCTGATAATACTGCTGAAAGCTTGCCTCTGTAACCTGGAGGAGTACTTCACTAATAAATTTGAAATATGAAGTTAACTATACTGGGTCTTGGAAAACAGTAATAGAAACTCAGTTCCCAGAAAACATGTTTTTGAGCTGATGAAAATCGAGCATGGCGAACCTTCGATTTAGCGGCTGGATCGCCAAATCCTTCTGCTTACCAAATCATCTTCTCTCAGTCTCCTATAGAAGCTATATCTAGCAGCATTAGCATTAGGGCCGCCTAGGTTCTAAGCATGTATAGAAAAACGTTACTTAACCAACAACAATTATTGTCACTTGATGAGAGTATATCAGCAATGCTTTTGAATCGCTGAATAAGAATCAATTCTTATATCACTTTGGTGAAAATAATCTTCTCTCAATAAGAACTTATTCCCGATCGTATGATTTATTTGCGGTCAAGTTACGAGTGATGGAAAAACTTTCAAACCCTTGAAAACATATTAATTGAACGAAAGTGACGTCCGATGGACCAGAGAGCCTGGCATTTTTTTCCAGAAGTGTAATTAGGACTTGATGGATTACTTTGTCCGTCACTTTTCAACACTAAATTACGGAATGCCATCAGAAAAAAATGCTTCTTTCCTTTATTAATTTCTTTAAGTTTGCGAATGTCTCAATGAAGTATATTATTTTATATAAACCAATTTATATTATTCAACGAAGCAGAATAATATGTGATATACGAGGTGTTTAAATAATGTATTGAGACTGTCAATTCTTTATTCAAATATAATTATAATACAATATTGCCCTCTTCACAATAGTTTCTTTGGAAAGCCGCCAAGCACTGGATTCTCTAATCATCATAGCATTGCTATAACTGGAATAGCCTTTAACTGGTTTGTTACAGCTGTTTGGATATTTATGTCAAGTGATTATTAATTATCGGGAAGACGAAAATGTCACAAGGAAACAAGTCTGGTAACTAAAGAGGCTAAGGAACCTCAATAATGTTTTTACTGGATAAAAATTGCATTATTGAGATTTCAGTGTGGCATAGCCAACACCTAGTTGTTTTGGATGTTCGGTGACAAAAATTTATTTCAACCCTCAATCTGAACGCGCAAACTCCCGGACTCTACTGACATTTTCAACGGTATTTATAATTGAAGCCCTTCCGCTTCGTGGTTCATGTACAATCGACACTCTCTTCTGAAAATACCTTGAACCACCGAAAACATGACAAAACATTTTCTCCTTCCAAAGTTTTCCGAATGTTTCTGTCGCATTGTGTCCAAGTTTGAAGCAGAACTTCATGGCACACCGTGCACAAAATTGATGGCTCTCATCTTTAGAACGCGCAAGATAAAACTGTTTCACGAAACCAGCACGGACAAACAATTTACTGTAGCGAGCTCAAACTCATGCTGGAGGTGTATCACATGTGCACCTAACGCTGCTGAAAGCTTCTCTTCTCACGCGGTTTCAGATCGCGGAAACAACGTTGCCAGTTCCATTACTTTATATACAAACCTCGTATATCATTTCTTTTTTATGTCATAATGAGCGAAATGAATATCTCAAAAGAATTGACTGACAATTAATTTATATTGTAGCTTACCATGAATACGGGCACCAATTTATGAAATGTTATATCAATATCTCATATAATTTCTCAGTAATGAAAAGTAAATGTAAGAAATTTAATGACCACTTCATAAAATAAACGATAAAATGTAAAACTCGTGAAGTATACTTCTCGAAATTCTCAAAATATGTGCTATTGTTTTCTGAGACAAGTTTCAATAAAAACGAATGCATCCTGGAGAACAGAACAAATACAGAACTCTTGTTTCATTATTTGGAAGGTCCATTTCATGAAATTTACGAATATGGACCGTATTAAGTCTTTCATAAACATTTGCTTTTATTTAATTTATTATAGTTGAACATCTCCAGTAACTATAATGACTTAACAATCGCACAGTCACATTATCAAATGCTCTTAAGAATAAAGATTTGAGATTAGTCCATTATGTTGTGGTGCGCTTGCTAAGTCATTATATTTATTTTAGATTTATTCGCAGTATAACCTCTTTATTCGCAGGGTATGTTTCGTAAATATGCCATGAATACAGAACCCGTGGATATGGAATGGTAATTTATATGGGATCATAAGGAATACGTTCCTAGGTGATTAATTATTATCTTCAAGCATAGGCAACGGTTTAAAGAATTCTATCTGTTCGAACCCATCTCGTCCTATTCCATCAGCAATTTCGGCAATGTTCTTTCCAGCATGATTTCAAAGTGTATGGGTTGACTTCTTCCACTGATTCTTTTATGCTTAAGATACATTTTGCTATATCAAATGTCTTCCATCATTCGATTACATTTATATCAGGATCCCATGCTTTATTATTCAATATGGTCTAATGTAATAGAGCTTAAAGGTCTGAATTTTTCCTTGGTCCATAGGTTGAAGCAAATACGTCATGTTGTTAAGTAAAAATGTCACTTTTATATTTGGATGTTTGGTTTCAAGTTCGCGAGGATGGCCTGGTGCATTGTCTAAAAGTATAATAGCTCTAAAGACTCAATTTTTTTTAATGAGTTTCAACTCCTGAGACGAAATAATTCCGGAACCAGTCACCAAAAGTAGCGCTTGTAACCCACGCTTTCTTATTACCACGCCAAAACACTGGCAGGTCGTTCTTGTTTCGATTTTCTAAAACACAAGAATTTAACGATCTCTTATGCATCAGAGGTTTAATGAGACAATCTCCAGATGCATTAGAACAAAGCAGTAGTGTAACTCTATCCTTTCTCTTCCAAAACAGTGCAGTTCTGTCGGCATTAAATACTTGCTCAGGTTTGTATCCTCCATCAGCTTTAAGGATTGCATATTCTTCTGCTGCAAAAGATATCCAGAAGAATATGCAAACCTTAAAGCTGATGGAGGATACAAACCTGAGCAAGTATTTAGTGTCTGCAAATGTGCTTCTCCAATGATTTTTATGCTATGCAATTATTATCTCACCTTAAATTTATTGAACCAACCTTCCGATGCTTGACATACCCCACTACCACAACTGTAGCGTGTAAAATGTCACTTTCGATTCAACACGCTATGCTTTCATCATTTCGTATTTGAGAATGCTATTCGGATCGTGTAAAACTTGCATTACCACTCCGTGTACTAACCGTAGTTCATTTTATTTTGTGCTCCGTGCCCCTCCTGCGCATGCTATAGATTCTTTGATTTCGGAACGACTCGACAGCGATTCATTTCTGGTTCCGGCCCTTCAACAGCAATTTGCTTTCTGCAAAGATTTTGAGTTTAATACCTTTGGAATTTTTTGGACTTTTGTGAAACCAAGGCTCGTATTCGCTCAATGTATATCAGCATTTTAGGAAGAGCTATATTTAACGACAAAATTCTTTCTGTGAGAAGGTGTATTTCACCTAAACTTATTTTTTGGAAGGAGATGTATTTTGACGAGCAAATACTCTTTTGGGAGAGACGGTGTTTTGGCCAACGCAAATACTCTTTTTGGGAGAAGCTGTATTTCAACGATCCAAATACTTTTTCGGAGAAGCTGTGACTTAACAAACAAATACTTCTTGGAAGAAACTATGTTCTGGAACCCCAAAATAGCATTAGCAGCATCTCTACTCCCTAGATAAGTAATTCAGTATTTTACATGTTTTTTATTGATGTTCAACTCTCAAACTTTTCTGTAGAAAACTTTCGGCCTTGTAACCTTGAAAAGCATTTTGTACATATATACATATATCGTTGAATTAGTTTTAGAGAGTGGACTTGTCGAGTTTTGATTCAAATTGTAATAATTTTCATTTAGCTTTCGTGTGATGGAATTCAATTTAAGTGTGAACTTGTTGTCTGCTCTTGAGTGCCAATAATAGGTCCTTCGTCGAGCAAATTGACCAATAATTCACCTACGACCACCTTTCACCCTGAGCTATTGTAACCTTATCTTTGGTTGGCCACTGAAGGATAACAATAAAAGCAAACCAACTTGTTATAGTTACACATTTACCACCAGGTTCTCTAGCGTGAAAATACTCTGCCTTCTCCCAGATATTTGGATCACCCAGTAGTACACTTCGGTCTTCGATCCATATTGACAAGGCCACTTCCTTTTTTTCTATTGCTGAATCCAATATTTATTATCTGTATGTAAAATTTTAAACTATGGGTCGAAAGAGTGATTCGCGTAATTTGAATTTGATTTTTGTTCGAAAAACAAATTCTTATGTTGAAATTTCTATGTGTTCTACAAATGTATCTTTTCAAAATTAATAATAATTTAGGCAAATATATAAAAAAAATAAAACCAAACCAGGTAAAAAATAAATCAGGTGTTTATAGATTGAATTCCAATTATTGTAATAATTTCTACATTGGCAGAACACATAGAAATTTCAACATTAGAATATCGGAACATAAACGCAGTTTTCAAACAGAAAATCAGATTCAAATTACGCGAATCATGTCTCAGAAAATAATCACTCTTTCGACCCACAGTTTGAAATTATACATACAGATAATAAATTTTGAAAAATAGAGTTTTGGGAAACTTTAGAAATCAACAAACACAAACAGTCATGTGGACTCATTAATGAACAAGTCGATTCAAACCCTTCACTTCTATTGAATCTCTTCAGACAGCAATCTATTCCTTAATTTTATCGGATATACCTGTAATCAATAACCACTTAAGAAGAAGAAACTCAATAAACTTTTAATCACTTGAGAAAATTTCTATTTATATTCTTATTTTTATCTATATATGTATAGTTGTCATAATTTCTGTACATTCATTCGTCTGAAGAAGCTGTAGCGAAACGCGTTACGAATCACAATTATTCAGTGAAATTTCTCAAAAACATTACTTGTTTTCATTAACTATCATTAAATCAGATATTCTTTCATTAATACAAATTTGTTTAGATCAAAATTATTTCCATTTCAATAACAAATATTATACTATTGAAGACGGCTTGATTATTGGCAATCCGTTAAGTCCTTTGTTAGCAGAAATATTCATGAATAATTTAGAGAAATTAATTCATAATCATCCACTCAGTAAATATTGTTTATACTGGTATCGCTTTGTAGACGATATCATTATTTGCTGCACAGGAACAGAAAGACAGTTAAAAATTTTCGAAAATCATTGAATTCATTACATCCAAAATTGGATTCACAACCGAAATAGAAATCAATAAATCGATAAATCGATAAATTTCTTAGACGTAACAATTTCGAATGAAAATGGAAAACATGTTTTCGCAATTTACCATAAGCCGTCACATACAGTTATTATAATACATAACTTGTCGTGTCATCCATATCAACATAAAATGTCAGCATTCAATAGTTTTATTCATAGATTGATTAACATCCCGTTATCACCAGAAAATTTCAACAAAAATTAAATTTGATTAAACAAATAGCCGAAAATAATGGTTACAATCCCAAACTTATAAATAATATTTTAAATAAAAACAAAGTAGAATCGCATTGAATGAAGTTTACTCTGTCGATAAATTGAAACAAAAATTCAACACCTTAACCTACGTTGGCATTACAAGTGAGAAACTGAAATCATTCTTGAGTAGCAATAATTTCAACATAGCTTTCCAAATTAATAATAATTTAGGCAAATATATAAAAAATAATAAAACCAAACCAGGTAGAAACAATAAATCAGGTGTTTATAGATTGAATGACTGTGATAATTTCTACATTGGCAGAACACATAAAAATTTCAATATTAGAATATCGGAACATAAACGCAGTTTTTCAAACAAAAAATCAGATTCAAATTACGCGAATCATGTCCTAGAAAATAATCACTCTTTCGACCCATAGTTTGGAATTTTACATACAGATAAAGAATTTTGGAAAATAGATTTGTGAGAAACTTTAGAAATCAACAAACATAAACAGTCGTGTGGACTCATTAATGAACAAGTCGACTCAAACCCTTCACTTCTATTGAATCTCTTCAGACAGCAATCTATTCCTTAATTTTATTGGATATACTTGTAATCAATAACCAATTAAAAGAAGAAACTTAATAAGCTTTTAATCACTTGAGAACATTTCTATTTATATTCTTATTTTTATCTATATATGTATAGTTGTCATAATTTTTGTACATTCATTCGTTTGAAGAAGCTGTAGCGAAACGCGTTACGAATCACAATTATTCAGTGAAATGTCTCAAAAAGTTAGGTTATATTCGTATAACTGGATGGCAATTATAGTAACGAAGGGAAAAATGAAAGTATAGGACGCAAAGCGGCTCTTACCAAAGAATGGAACGTCTAAAAAGTGACATTTAACTATATATTTTATGCATTGAGTAATAAAGTCGCTTTTTTACTCAAACATTTGCTTGTTTACATTCTCAAAAAGACCGGCACGGCGAAGGCGGCTTATGTCAAAGGAAAAGCCGAACCAATGCAGCGGCGATTTTCTTCAAAAACATATTTACTTTTTTATTAGTCCATTCGAGAACGCAAGTAGAGAAATTGGGTCGCATTTGTTTTATCTGCCAATAGTGAAAACGCGAATGTAGGAAGCTCGAATAAAGAGCTTTTACTGTACTCAAGTCAATTCTGCTGAGCACCCCGTATTCGAAAACAGAGGTGCTACTATAAACATTCCATTATTTACGTAATAAACTTCAAAGTGAAAACCTCTCCATCGTTGAGATTTTTCGTCATTTCTCACTTGTCTCGAATACCTCGCATAAAATATCAAGAGCGGCCTTACACAAAGTAACTAGAACTAGAAAATCCCGTCTTGTCTACAAAGTTATTTCATATTTTTCAGGCTTAAGAACGGGGAAAGATGTTTTCGCCACTTCAGCACGTTTCTTATCGATAGAAAGATTTAGCCGAGACAAATTCTCGTGAACTCTGTATTTTCAATAGGATTTAGTTCGGATTTCCGTATTCGAAGTTTTCTTATTCATTTTGTTTTATATTTAGAATAAATAAATCCTAGCTTTTCGAACATCGAACCTATTTCGCTATTTGAATACTTGAAAGAATTTAAATATATTCCCATAGCACCGGGAATGTCATTTGGTTTTTTCAATATTGTTACTGTGAAAATCCTCTGAAATCTCAAATTGTACGAGGGTCGTACAGTAAGTCATCGAAAAATTCTTCTACTTTTTTCTCTATAGCTTTTGTGATTTTTAGATCACTTGTCAAACTATCAACAGAACCTACAGGATGATAAATTATAGTCATGCCCTGTTTCCGCCATTATAATTTTCTTCGGTACTGAGTACTTAAATCGTTTTTCCATTTCATTTGTTTGCTTAAAGTAGTTTAGTATAGTAAACAATGTTCCTTTATCGGCAAAGAGAACTTCAGGGTATGATTATTTAATTCTTCTTGAAGAGGGCCAAATTGTACATTATCGGAAAGATATTCCATGTGAGCAAGTTTCACAGCACACTACCCACATATAAATAGAATAATTTCATAGAAACTTGGTAAAATTCCATTATCAATAATAAAAACAAGGTTCGTTCGTAACGCGTTTCACTACACCGTAGCTTCTTCAGATGAATGATTATGCAGAAAAATACAAATGAGAATATAACTATAAATAAAAAAAAAAAATAAAATTGAAGACTTCGCAATTTACCATAAGCCGTCAGATTCAATAGTTTTATTCATAGATTTTCAACATTTAATTAGCTTTCCAAACTAATAATAATTTAGGCAAATATATAAAAATAATAAAACTAAAAACAATAAATCAGGTGTTTATAGATTGAATTGCAATCTTGAAGAGGGCCAAATTGTACATTATCGGAAATTTTGATATTCCATGTGAGCAAGTTTCACAGCACACTACCCCTGTCATAAATAACCACTTAAGAAGAATCAACCAATAAGCTTTCAATTACTCAAGAACATTTATAATTATATTCTCATTTGTATTTTTCTGCATAATCATTCGTCTGAAGAAGCTACGGTGTAGTGAAACGCGTTACGAATCGCAATTATTAAGAAAATAAAACACAGTACTTGTTTTTATTATTGATAATGGAATTTTACCAAGTAAAAGAAATTCAAATGTTAAAGAAAGCTGATACCGTTTTTGGCTTTGTGGTATTTCAAAATACTACTAAGATGTGCAGTTCACACTCAGAATATATGGTTCTACTCAGTAATGCTTGAAAAACAGGTTGATTCCCAATTACATACGGTTGAAGACACATAACAACAGTGAACCAGCAAGAAGAGCAATTGAGAAAGGCCAACGCATATGGCTCAAAGAGGATATGAAGATCGAGTACAACAGGAGGGACGTTGCAAACATATATTTAAAGGTAATCCATACGGAATTATTGTTTAGATTGCACCCTGTTGAGTTTGATATTTTAGACTCTGAATCCAGATATGATGTCAAAATTTTAATTCATAAAAAGTTTCAGCAACAACAGAAAAAGTTGAATTCATTTCAAAATTTCTCCACCCAAACCTTCAACTGATAAATTTTCAGACCATAAATTTTTGAAAGATTCACTAATTTAACTGATACCGATTTTACACAACCACAAAAGGGCGTTACTGAAGAGTTTTTCGCGATCGTGGTTTTCTCTGGATCTGGATTCTTTCTAGAACCAAGCCTTTTAGTTCTTCAGATCATTTATCAGGGTAGTTACTGTGGAAAACAGTAAGATCAGCAACATGCCGCCGTTGATCGAGAGGCTGGGTAGTGGATTAGGCGCACTGCTGTGTTTTGGACACTATTCAATAGATGTAATAAATGTTTAGGTGCGGAGCCCCACACTAACTTCGGTGTTGACTGTGATGCATGTTCTTTTCTCTGGAAATTCGTCTCTGCATGATTGAAAGAGGTTCTTGAGCAGAAGCTTTTCTGAAGGGCGTTCTTGATTGCGTCTTGTTCGCTTTGAATTTGACCAAGTTCAACCACCCCATTCTGATATCTCCTCCAAGTCTAAATACATTGACATGTTCTGTTGATATCTTTGTCGGCGTGACTCCTCAGGGGTTATAGGAAGCTGACTAGAAAATGATAACATTACTCTGAGAGGATTCACTTGTGAATTCACCAACTACCACCTGAATCGATCTATTGAAGGAAAGCTACTAATCCAACCACAAACCTTATTATACCATTCTCTTAACTGGTGCTGATGGAAATCGCTATCGCCATGTGTGTACTGATCGTGTTTCATCTCCCTCTTACGGTGGTGAGTCACCCCATGCCTCAGACAGAAATAACAGACCATACCATAACAATAACCTAATGTTCAACCCCTCCACAAGAAGAATTTTTATCAACCAAATTTCTTTGGCTCATTGAACGAAAATTTATGAAAGAAAATTGTTAATGATTCTTCACACTATTCAAAAACGTTGTTTCACTCGATTCCGTTATGTAACAGTTATATTCCGGTGTAAACTACCCATTATAATCATCTTTTCCATAGCCTCATTGAGGTCGAAGATCCTTCAGATTCATTTCAAATTATACTTTCGAGCTGTTCTTTCCAAAATTTCTACACCTCCGTCGTACAACTTCGTGAACAGATCTGCAACAGTTTTTTCGAATTTCGAAGACAGTGAGTGATTATCCTTTCTCTGCACAGTCAATTTTAGTATGGTTGTCAATCGATTCCGAAACTCCTGCAATTATTGCTATAGCTCTTTGGGAATATGTGGCATTCAATAACAGTAAATTTCTCTGCATTTTCATGGTTCAACCATTCTGATCTCTTCTTCTACAGTCGTCCACAAACTCAAATATTCTGTTATCGGTGAAGTGGAGCACATCATTAATCTGCTACAAAAAAAGAGTTGGCGAGAGGATGAAGCTCTGGGGTACTTCTCCAGCAACCTGAAATACTTCACTCCTCAAATCATCAGCTACCACCGGAATCGATGTATTGAAGATAAAGCAACTTTCCAACCACAAAACTTTGCTTTTTTGTGGCATTAGAAGTTATGAGGCCATTCTCGTATCTGACCATTGGTAATAACCACTCTTTAAAATCGCCATTATCGTGACTTCGCTATGGTTGCTAAATTCCTTGGCCAAGGCCAAACAGCAACTCTTTTGTCAGTCAAAAAAGCAGTACCAATCATGTGTGAAAATATAATCACCAGGGTACCAATCATTGGACAAAGGTAGCAGCGGCTTCTCTAGACCTTGCTTGTACTTTTCGTGTGTCATCTTCTCTTCTACGGTGGTGAGTCGCCTCATGCATCTGGCAGATATAACAGATCATACCATAACACTTAGTGGATGTTCCACTACTCCACGAGGCAGTCTGTACTGAATTATTCTCCAGGATGTAGCCTGGCAGAAGAATTTTTATCAACCAAAAACTGGAATCGAGGATCCGGCTCGAAGGACCATGTAAATATTGGGTTTGTTTCTCTAATATTCAAATGTTGAGTATTTGTGAATTATCTTAGTGTACGATAGGAGACTAAGATGGATAAAATTGTAGAAAATCTCAATCTGCGATGAGAGACTAAAATTCAGTAACAATTTGGGCAGATTGACGACTTGAATGAAATATAGATATTTCGTGATCGTTTATTGTACAATATATGTTCACTTATAAATTGATTATTGCATGACGTAACAAATTGATGTCGCTGCTTTGAGTTCCGCGCGTGGTTCGTTTGCATGGGAATCCATCAGACGCTAGCTTGCAGAATTTCATTCCATATTTCCCGTCACGGGTCGTCGTATTGTTGATTAGGCGACTTGTGGAGTATTTTTACCTTATGTTGGTTTAAGTGGATGAACTTTTAAGGGTGAAACCAACACTAATCGAAGAAATACACCTGTAAAATAGACATTATTGAAAGAAAATCGTTGATAATTCATCGTACTTTTCAAAAATGTTTTATTCTCATGATTTCAGTCTTCAACAGCCATATTCCGGTGTTATCTGGTCATTGCAGTCGTCTTTTTCATACCCTCATTGAGGTCGACAACCTATCAGGTTCTTTTCAGCTACCTTCGGACTGTTCTTTCCAAAACGTTTATACCTCCGTCGTACTATTTCCTGCCACTGTTTGATTCCTAAGATAGTTCCCATTTCAATCTTGATATGAGGACAAATTTTAGAACTCCAATAATTGCTATGGCTCTTTGGGAATATGTGAAATTCAATAACAGATTTGAATGTATCCGTATTTCAGTGGAGAAATGTCTAAAGGCTTGCCCTTACTAAAATGAAGCAAATTTAAGGGGATCAGGTGCAACCTTCAACAAAAGAAGACATCATATAATTCAGAAAATGCTCAATTGCAGTGTGGCCACCTGTCTTAATCAATAATATCAGTAGCAATATCAAACAAGACAATACTTTTGAAGCCACCTTGTTTACTGAAAGAATTGTTTTGGACTAGAAATTACATAAATAAGAATACTGTCCACCTAATGTATATTGTCTGGATCATAATAATATCAGTAGTAAAAATTAAACAAGACAACACTTTCAAAACTAGAATGTTCTGTTTTAAACTAGAAATTGAATGAATGAGAATACTGTGCACCTACTACATCAAGCTCAAAATTGAATAGTTTTGTTAGTGAATTCTTCAAACTTTGTGATCAATGCTGCAGCTCTTATTGAGAAGTTCTTGTGAGTGATATCTTAGCTTTTTTTTATTCTTAACTCTTGGAAGGAGACTCGCTTCTGAGAACGCCAAATTGTCAGTTATTAGAAAGATGTTCAATGGAAGCGAATTACGCAGCACACTAGTTCTGTAAACAAAAGAATCTTTATACAGGAAAAAACGTGGCGTAGCTATTTGGACAATCTTTTGATGAGATTTTTCGCGAGCCAAGTTTCTTTAGATCTGGATTATTTCTGGTACCAAGCCCTTCAATTCTTCAAAGCATTAACCATGGAAGCGTCTGTGAAAAAAAGATGAGCAACCATCCGCCGTTGAGCGAGAGGCTGGAGATCACGCGGGATCTCCGGGTGTCACGGTTCTATAGATGTGATGAACCCCATACATGGTAATAGTATTCCAGACCAAGTCGCAACTGTGCGTTGTATCAAATCATCAGCTGTGATGGCTTACTGCTTAGCCCTGAAAAGAAAGCTGAGTGTAGCCAATGCAGATTTGGCAATGGCAGACACATGGTTATGCCCGCAAACTCTGGAGTTGAGTGTGATGCCGATTACATCAATGTTATTTTCTCATGTCCTTGAATGATCAAAGGAGGTTCTTCTTCAGTATCTTGGAGAACGTTGATTGACCAAGTTCAACTGGTATCTTCTTCAAATCTTAATTCAGTCACAAAGGTATCTTTGTCACATCATTAATCTGCAACAGAAAAAGAGTTGGTGAGAGTATGCAGCCCTGGAGTTCTCCTGCATTTACCTAAAAATATTCACTCGTTACACCATCAACTACCACCTGAATCGATCTTTTAAAGAGAGAGCTTCTTACGCAACCACAAACCCTTGCATTTTTGAACCGTCAGAAGTTTTAATGTCATTCTCTTAACAGGCGTAGCTGGTAGTAATCACTCTTTGAATCGCTATGTTCGTGGCTTCGCTATGGTTGCTGAATTCCCTGATCAAAACAAAACAGCAACTTTTTTGTCACTCAGAATGCATGATGTGAGGAAAATCGATGTCGTTGCAGTTCTCTAGCAGTAACTTTTCTGGAGAAGGTTGTTGATTACGTCTTGTTCTTGTTAAAATTGACCGGACCTATTCTGATATCTTCTCCAAGCTTGAGTTCAGTGCTCTGTTGATATCTTTGTTGGTGTGTCTCCCCAGCAGTTATCGGACGTTGACTAGAAAATGAGGATACCAGAGTACAGTTGTGTGCAAACCCAAATATTCTGTTTGTGCTGAAGTGGCGCAGATCATTAAGAGTATGGAGCCATAAGGTACATTTACCTAGAAAGATTCACTCGCTACACCATCAACTACTGGAGAGATAACTACTAATCCAATCACGCAATTTCATTTATCGCAAACAAGAACAAACTTGTAAAGAATTTTGTGTCGCCAAAACATATAAACCTCAAATTGAAGAACCAACAACGTGATCCAAATACTGAATGTTGATTTCATAACAAATATATGACAACTCGTCTAGAAAACCCCTCTTTATAAATTTCATACCATCAGCATGTTTCCATTCGAACAAAAACTCGTTACGACACGAATCTGAGATATAATAAAAAAAACGTAGGCCGTCCCCGTTTTTATGCAATAATGCAACTTATGTTTCTTTTTTCTTGCTGGTCACGTTCGCGTATCTAAATTTCAAATGAGGTGTTTTCAATTCGACGGCGAACCAAGGCCGTATGAATGACAGAGAGGATCCGGAAAAGCGTGTTCCACTCTGCTGAACATTCTGCAAAATGAAGATACAACCTCTCTGTTGCTCTCGTAGGCAGTATGTTTAATTTAAATCGGGGAAAAACAAACGGGAAAATGTTATATGATCTATGAGATGTGAGGCATGGACGAATAGAAAATATTGTTTTAAATGTCAGTTTTTCCAATTGGAATGGAAATGTTGAATGTAAACATTCAAACGGGGTAATTCGGTAGGGAGAAAGATATTTTAACTGGTTGCTCATAACTCTAAAATGGCTAAATTTAGTTACATAGAAAATTTTAGCGTATATTCACTTCATTAGGCAACACCACAGCAATTGTCATTCTTTTGTTTCCTCAAAGTGCATTGCCATTTCTTCGGTTCGTTGTTGTCCAGTCGTTTCAGGATGAGTATTTTATACAGATAGAAAAAATGCCCCCTTATTTCTCGGTTATAGTTTTCTGTTTTTGAGTTATGCTAGCATTTTCGGAACCTGATCAAATGACCTTGAAAATTTTTTTATCCCAAAATGTCGAGCTATAAGGTAAACTTGAATTTTTTCCAATACAAACTATACGCGAAATTGGTCGTGTTGACTAAAGCCTTTATTTCTTCTTCTTCTTCACCGTGTAGAAGGCGTAGTGCCTGTTCAGTTCCGGTTTCCCTGCAGCAGTTCTTGTGAAGTTGATTGCCAACTGTCCCGCCATCGTTTTGGTGGTCGTCCAATGGGTCTTCTTCCGTGTGGTATGTTGTTATATACGATTTTGGCTATTCTATCTGTGGTCATTCTGTTTACATGCTGGTTCCATTCTCTTCTTCTTTTTCTTACACATCTCACAATATCGTCTGTTTCACATTTTTCCCTTATGTCGGTATTTCTTTGTCTGTCATTCAATGTGTAACCGGTTATAGTTCTTAGCGTTTTCATTTCTGTTGTTCTTAGTATCCTCTTTGTTACCGACGTTTCCGCTCTTGTTTCTGCCCCGTATGTCATAATTGGTCGCACACATGTTTTGTAGATTCTGGATTTGATTGGTATACTGAGGTGTTCATTTCTCCAAATTGGTTGTTTAAGATGTCCCGATACTGCAGCTGCATTGTTCACTTGTCTCCTCACTTCATCTTCAAGGTATCCTGTGCTTGTTATTTTGCACCCTAAGTATTCGAATGACATGACTTGGTCTATAGTGGCGTTGTCTATTGTTAACTTGCAGCGCAGAGGTTCCTTAGCTTTAGTCATGCATTTTGTCTCACTTGTTGAGATTTCCATATTGAAATTTTTTGCGCGTTTGCTAAAGGCGTATAACATTCTTTGTAGGTCGTCTTCTGATTCTGCAATGAGTACGGCGTCATCGGCATAGCATAAGATGTTAATTTTGTAGGTTCCCATGTGGTATCCTAGTCCCAAGTTTTTAACGGTCTCTACAAGTTGGTCCATGACAGTATTAAATAGTAGAGGGCTAAGACTATCACCTTGGCCCGACGTTGTTCCGAAATGCTGCGTTAGGGTGTGGTTTGTTCGTATTTGCGTTGTTGTATTAGTGTTCAGATCTTTTATGAGTCTTATATATTTTTTGGGTACCTCTTTGTTTTCCAGTATCTTGATTACATCCTTCAGTTGGACTGTGTCGAAGGCGTTCGTTAAGTCTATGAAACAAAGATATGCTGGAGTGTTATATTCAAGAGACTTTTCTACAAATTGCCTTTTTATAAATAGTGCATAGACCGTGGACCGGTTTTTTCGAAAGCTTTGTTGCTTTTCGCTGATTGGGTTTGTTGACGTTATCTCATCGGCAAGAATCTTTGTAAGCAGTTTCAAAGAGGTCCTTAATAAGGTTATTCCACGATAGTTGGCAGGATTTGTTTTGCCTCCCTTTTTAAAGATAGGCACTGTTACACTTCTTTTCCATTCTTCTGGTATTTTTCCGTGTTGAATTATGATGTTGAACAGTTTTGTGTACTCTTCTCTCATGGCTTCTCCGCCATATTTGATCATCTCATTTGTTATCTTATCTTCATTTGGAGCTTTCCTATTTTTAAGTTTACTTATTGCCATAGCTACTTGCTCTTTCGTGATTGTTACCGGTTCATTTATAATGTCGTTTTCTAAGTCTTCTTCTGGGGGTTCTTCTTCATATTCTGATTCGGTGTAAAGATTTTTGAAGTATTTTTCCCATGTTTCGTTTGTGATTGTTTTCAGTTGTATAGTTTCATTGGTGTCCTTTTCATACCCTTAATAATTTCCAAATTGGTTTTTGCGCTCCGTATATATCCGCTTCCATTTCAGCACTAAATCTCTGCCAGTATTCTTTTTTAATTTCCCGAACTCTGTTATTCACCCTATTTCTTATTTCTATGTATCTATTTCGGTTTTCTGGTGTCGGATGGTTCTTATATTCTAGATATATTTGTTTTTTTTTTCCTTTGTAATGTTTTTGACTTCAGTGGTGAACCAGGGTTCATTATTAGGTTTGCCGTTCTGTGATACCGTGCGGGTTCCCAAGGCCTCTGTGGCACCCTTATATATGTTTTCTTTCAGTTTGAGCCATGCTATGTCGGGGTTATCTTGCTGCAATATTGGATTACGAGTTATATACTTGTTGCAACGGTTTGAATAAAGTTGTTTTGTGCTCTCATTGTTGAGCGATTCTACGTTAAATTTTTCAATTTTTACAGATGGTGTTTTCTTTTTTAATTGAGTTGTCATCTTCAGTTTCCCTAGAACGAGCTTGTGGTCTGTTCCAATGTTAGCTGATGACAAAACTCTTACATCTAAGATTTGTTGGCGTAGAAACATTCGGTTAGTGATAATGTAATCAATTATGGATTTGTTGTTTCGGTTATCGTAGAAAGTATATTTGTGCTGTTCTTTGTGAGGGAAAAAAGTGTTATTAATTCGCAACTCGTTCTGTGTACAAAATTCCGTCAACATTTCTCCGTTTCTGTTAATTACGTCTTCGTTGTATTTTTGTTTTACCCCGTTTACTACTTCGTTACCTACTCTAGCGTTAAGATCTCCTAATATGATTATCTTTTCTTTAGTTGGTATTTTATCTAGTTGTGATTGAAGACTTTCATAAAAATCTACCGCCGCTTCCTGTGGTTTGCTTATGTCAGGTGCGTATACTGATAGGATATGTACGGGACGGTCGAACGACATTGTAACTTTCAGGATTCTATCGCTAACATAATCTACGTTTACCATATTTTCTTCGTATTTTTCATGTACTAGTAGTCCTACTCCCGATGTTGCTCTTTGGTCTTTTTCTACTCCAGAGTATACTAAGATGTAATTGTTTAATTTTGATAATCATCTTCCCTCCTTTTTGGTTTCGGCAAGTGCACATATATCTATTTTGTGTTCGTTCATTTCAGGGATTATTTCGTGGTCTTTGGAGAATAAAGTTTTTATGTTCCAGCAGGCTATTCTCACTTGATGCTTCTTCCTGTAGAGTTTATTCCTATTTCGCGCGCGGGTCGTATTCCGTGTTTTCTGTCCTTTTCCAAGGCTGCATCTCCGGTGCTTTGAGCAATGAATTGTTTTACCCTAGGCAGGTTGCTAACCTTTCCTAGGAACCCTCCTCCTTGATCCGGGCTTGGGACCGGCATTAGCACTTGCTGGACTACTCAATCCATCCAGCTTATACCAAAGGCGGAGTTGCCTTTATTTCCTTATAGAAAATAGATAATATTATAGTAATATTATTATGGCGTACTTCTTAAAGGATGAAAAGTCATTTCTAACCGAATCTCGTTGTGGTGTGTACAGGGTATCCCAAGTTGAATGGCCATTAGACGTTTATGGAGACCTAATACAGCTATCGTTCTTAAATATTGGAAGTTTATTCAGCTGGTCCGAAACTCCATTTCTAAAATATTTGACCTTGGCGCTTCCGGTTATACCGGAAATGCATACCAATTTTGTTATTTAATATAGAACAGCCTGTATATTGATGACTGGTTCGATAACACTTGTTATTTCATTATTGTGGTACACCTACAACCTGTTGCAAGTCACTGTGATAAAATTGTGGTTACATAAGATGTAATTGCATTTTTTAGCCACTCAGACTGTCATCAAAGACAGTTTGATCCCATTGAAAGTCAGGATTCAGACTCACAAAATATGGAGCTAAATTTTCATTACTGGCATTTGTTAAGTGGCGTCCTCTATATCTAAATATGCAACACTTAAAAAATATCCCTCGTACATAGCATTCCCACCACTCCACACGCTCAAAGCAATAAAATACTCTCTGCGTTCTCCATGGTCTTACTATTAGACATTCGAACCAAACAGATTCCCGTTTCAAGAAATAATTAGCAGGTGTGGTCCTCAATTAAGGATTAACCAACCGGGAAATATACTGTACTAGTAACTACTGTTTCCCCCTTTATAATCCCATTCCGTGATTCTCCTTTAATTGGGGAAATTTAGTCCGAATCTAGTATACCTACAGAGACTTCTTATAATTGAAGCATGTCGCTATTTTCATCACTTTCGAGATAAAGAGATGTAATAGTTTCAGGTGAATTTAGGTACGCAACTCTTGTATGAGGACAGTTCGAAAAGTTTAATGTCCTGACCAAGAATTCGTATTTGTTCATCCTGATTAGAAAACACAAGGGCCCAACCAAACTGTTTTGATTGACATACTGCCTTTACAAAAAGTATTCAACTTGGTGTGCCGCTTCATTTGATGTCAAAAATCGAAGGTCTGAAGTATCTGATGAAGAACCCTCAGCTGAATAGTCGAACTAGTGTGACTGTTTGAGGTTTTCTGTTTATCTACTACTCTTCGTTTGCATGGTTTGCCTGTGGCGCGGTGGTGTGGGTGCTAACGAGGTCCAATAAGACCGAAACTGCAGTCTATTGCTCCTATTCGTGACAACTAGCCGTACTGTACCACTTCTTTGTGGCCCCAGTTGACGGTGAATTTGAAGGGTGGATCGGAAAACCAGCTCCTTCAAGGAAGGATATTTAACATTCTACTAAAGGTTGAATATTGTTCCTTGAATAAAATTCTCCATTATGTCTACACATACAGCGATAATTTCGCGGGTGATTAATTAGATTTGAAATAAATAATGTTCCTTATTGATCTACTCCTATATTCCTTCCTATCTATAAACGTTGAGGAGATGATCGAATGAACTTCCATGGTGATCCAAGAACATCAAAAACGGAAGTTACTTAGTAAAACGTGGATATTGTGCGGCCCCATTTTCGCCAAGTGGGAAGAGGATTTGTTGAAGATGAACTGAAATGGTGCGGTATTAGTTCTTCCTCACATCAAGGTCATCCCAGCACTTACTCTGTACCTTACAGATTTCCACAGTTCCCTTCAACTCGCGTCCTATAAATCAACCATAAAATATAAGCTTGATTTCGTCGGCAGAGTCACCTCTAAAAAGCATCGCTTTTTTGAAATTAGGCATCCAGATGAAGACTCAATAGGTTAACATTGCTATTCTGTTATACTATGTATATCCGCAAGAATATTTTGGATTTCCACTCCTAGATCTTACCTACTCTCTCAGTACTATAGACTTTTTTGATAATTTCCCATCAGTGCGTATTCTAATTAGGTTAGACGTCTTCTGGAGGGGTGGTCCTCAATTACGAATTAACCAAGCTAGTAACTACTGTTTCCGGTTCACTTTTATAGTCTCACTCCGGGATTTTCCTTTAGTTGGAAGAATTCAATCTGAATCTAGAATACCTACAAAAATTATTCAAACCTGACTCTGTTCCCAGCTGGGTACTCCAACAAGATGTGTTCTATTGATTCTATCTTCTCCTCACATCGTCCACATGAAGGTTCTTAATCGAACCTGACTTATTTAGGTGTGTTCTGAAGCGACAGTGCCCCGTTAGTAGAGCAGTTACAACTCTCAGGCCTAACCTGGAGAGTTTAAGCCAAACCTTGGCTCTCGTACCTTGGAGATTTCCACACTTCTCTTCAACTTGCGTCCTCATAAATCAACCATAAAATATAAGTATGCTTTCGTCGGCGGAGTCACCTTCTCTAAAAAGCATCGCTTTTTTGAAATTAGGCATCTAGATGAAGACTCAATAGGTTAACATTGCTTTTCTGTTATGCTATGTATATCCGCAAGAATATTTTGGATTTCCACTCCTAGATCTTACCTACTCTTTCAGTACTATAGACTTCTTTGATAATTTCCCATCAGTGCGTGTTCTTATTAGGTTAGATGTCTTCTGGAGGGGTGGTCCTCAATTACGAATTAACCAAGCTAGTAACTACTGTTTCCGGTTCACTTTTATAGTCTCACTCCGGGATTTTCCTTTAGTTGGTAGAATTCAATCTGAATCTAGAATACCTACAAAAATTTTTCAAACCTGACTCTGTTCCCAGCTGGGCACTCGAACATGATGTGTTCTATTGATTCTATCTTCTCCTCACATCGTCCACATGAAGATCCTTAATCGAACCTGACTTATTTAGGTGTGTTCTGAAGTGACAGTGCCCCGTTAGTAGAGCAGTTACAACTCTCAGGCCTAACCTGGAGAGTTTAAGCCAAGCCTTGGCTCTCGTACCTTGGAGATTTCCACACTACCCTTCAACTTGCATCCTCATAAATCAACCATAAAATATAAGCATGATTTCGTCGGCAGAGTCACCTCTAAAAAGCATCGCTTTTTTGAAATTAGGCATCCAGATGAAGACTCAATAGGTTAACATTGCTCTTTTATTATGCTATGTATATCCGCAAGAATATTTTGGATTTCCACTCCTAGATCTTACCTACTCTTTCAGTACTATAGTCTTTTTTGATGATTTCCCATCAGTGCGTGTTCTAATTAGGTTAGATGTCTTCTGGAGGTGTGGTCTTCAATTACGAATTAACCAAGCTAGTAACTACTGTTTCCAGTTTACTTTTATCTCATTCCGGGATTTTCCTTCAATTGGGGGAATTCAATCTGAATCTAGAATACCTACAAACATTTTTTATAATTGAAGCATGTCGTTATCTTCAACACTTTCGAGATGAAGAGATATAATAGTTAAAGGTCAAGTTAGGTACTCAACTCTCGTATTATACATAAAGACACTGAGAAGTTTAATGTCCTGCCAAGTATTCGTATTTGATGATACCGACTTTGGCTTACTGAAACATATCAAACGTTACTTATCAATCTTCCTATCTTTTCATAAACGTTGAGGAGGAAGATCGAATGGACATGTTAAATGATTCATCAAAAACGGGAATTACTCTGTCAAACGTGAATATTATATGGCTTTTTCTTCACTCTGTAAAAGGAGGCTATTAGTTGAAGATGAATTGAAATGGTGTGGTAATGGCTCTTGATCACAACAAGGCCGTCTCAGTACTTACTCTCTACTATAGACATTTCCATGTTTCTCCTCAGCTCACGTCTCATAAATCAACCACAAAATGTAAGCAGGCTTTAGTCGGTTAAAATCACTGTCCCTTAAAGTCATCGCAGCTTTATCATTAGGCCCCCAGGTGAAGACTCAATAGATTAACATTGATCTTCTGTAATGCCATGTATATTCACAAGAATATTCTAGATTTAGGCCCCTTGGTCCCACCCAATCTTGCGATGCTTTTTGACTATTTCATATCAGTAAATGTTCCAGTTGAGTTTGGTTCTTTGTGGTCCTCAATTACGGATCAACCAAGATAGCAGATAGATATAAATAATTGAGTTAAGGCTGCTTAATAGCTCGTCCACTACGATCCAGTGGTCTATTGTGGCACTCTGCTGCGAGAGATCCAGAAGTTGTTCAATGCATGCCTAACGGAGGTTGTAACTCCAACCCAATGGAACAACGCCGTGGTGGTGATAATGCACAAAAAGGGAAACATCACTGACCTTAACAACTATAGACCCATCAGCCTTTTATCGCACATATACAAACTCTATATGAAAATTATTACAAAAAGGTTGACAGTCAAGCTTGACTTCTACCAGCCCTACGAGCAGGCTGGTTTCCGGAGCGGATTTGGTACGAATGATCATCTACAAACTATTGAAACCTTAATGGAAAAATGCCTCGAATACAATAAACCCCTGGTTCTCATCTTTGTAGATTATGAAAAGGCATTCGATACCATAAACCAACGTAAAATGTTAGAGGCTCTAGCTGAGTGTCGCATAGAACATCGATACATGGCACAGATAAAGTACATATATGATCATGCCATAGCTTGTGGGAAACTTCACGCAAAAACAGAAACATTCGAAATACAGAGGGGCGTGCGACAGGGAGATCCGATTTCGCCAAAACTCTTTATAACCCTACTCGAGTATATGTGCAAAAGGATAGACTGGGAAAATATGGGTATAAATATTAATGGGGAATACTTGAACCACCTTAGGTTTGCCGACGACATCGTCCTCATATCCGACAACATAGTAGATGCAAAAGAAATACTTGAAAGGCTCAAACAAGCTTCTGAAAGGGTTGGACTAAAGCTGAACGCGTCTAAAACACAATATATGACCAATCTCGTTACAAGTGGAAATATTCAGATAGGTGATGCTGAAATTGAACAAGTCCAAGCCTACAAATATCTTTGACATGAAATCAAAATAAGTCAAGACAACCAAACCTGTGAAATCTTCAGAAGAATTGGTCTTACTTGGGCAGCGTTTGGTAAACTGAGCAATATCTTAAAATCAGATATCCCAATTTGTTTGAAACGAAAAGTTTGCAACCAGTGTGTGTTGCCTGTCATGACTTACGGCGCGGAAACTTTAACTCTGATCGGCCAATAAAGTTCGAGTGGCCCATCGTGCCATGGAGAGATGCATGCTCGGATTATACCTTAGAGACCGAATATCAAATGACATAATCAGGAAAAGAAGTGGGGTTGAGGTTGCTATTAATAGGATCACCACACTTAAGTGGAAATGCCGGACATCTGGCAAGAACCACCGACGGAAGATGGACCAAGAAAATTCTAGAATGGCCACCAAGACACGAAGCAAAAAGAAGTATAGGACGTCCCCAACAAGGTGGTCTGACGATATAAAACGCATCCAGACGAATTGGATACAGACGGCACAGAACAGAAGGATGTGGCATAGTTCACGGGAGGCTTATGTCCAGCAGTGGACAGAACGAGCTGCTTGATGATGATGAAGATGATGATGTCCTTTAAAGACTTTTGCACCTAGTAGATATCCAAAATGGTTTAATTCAGAGCTCATACATATGGTGCGACGCAAAAATAGAGCTCATAGGCAGTATAAGAGGACGGGATCTCGTGAGGTTTATTTGCGATTCAGAGAGCTTAGAGCTGTTTGTCATGAGCTTGGATCTTGTTTGTATTCCAGGTATATTGATTCTGTTGAAGCAGATATCAGGTCGAGTCCCCAGAACTTCTGGAGATATATCAACCACAAGAAGTATTCGCATGAATTACCGAATACCTTGGAGTGCGGGGGTGTAAGCTCATCAGACGAAGGTGAAATAGTTAATCGTTTCGCTGATTTTTTCTCTAAAGTGTATAGTAAGGAGTATGTCGTGCCACCTTATTTTGAATATGATAAGGTGGCCAATACAATTCACACAAAGCGAAATTTTTGAGTTGATCAGTGGATCAAAGCTCAAAACTCCAGTTGGACCCGATGGAGTCCCAACTTTTATCTTGAAGAAATGTATTTTCACTTTGGTTGGTCCGAAATGTGACCTTTGTAATTGGTCGTTCAGAATTGGGGTTTTCCCATCATTTTGGAAGTTCAGTTTTTTGGTTCCCATATTCAAATCAGGTGATAAATCAGTTGTTTCAACTATAGAGGAATATGCATTCAATCTGCCTTGCCCAAATTATTGGAGTGCATGATAAGCAGTTATTCATCTTGGGTGTGCACATCAGTTATCATAAAAGAACAACATGGGTTCCGTAAGCAACGCTCCACAATCTCTAATTCACTTCTCTTCACCAGTGATATCGTGAAATGCTTCGATGGGGGATACCAGCTCGAGGCCATATATACCGACTTTTCCAAGGCGTTTTATAAAGTGAACCACAATCTGCTTATTGGTAAACTCTTTGCACTCGGGATAAGGGGGTCATTACTGGAATGGATTCGTAGTTTTTTATACTAACGGAAACAAATAGTTCTGTACAAAAACTTTTATTCAAAAGAGATTTGTGTGAGTTCCGGTGTTCCCCAGGGATCTCTCATTGGGCCTTTTCTATTTAACATCTTTATTAACGACATTGGACAAATTGATTTCCTTCTTTTTGCCGATGATATGAAGGTTTATT
This sequence comes from Cryptolaemus montrouzieri, assembly GCA_013387265.2. Taxonomy (NCBI): domain Eukaryota; kingdom Metazoa; phylum Arthropoda; class Insecta; order Coleoptera; family Coccinellidae; genus Cryptolaemus; species Cryptolaemus montrouzieri. The sequence goes on from JABFTP020000042.1 coordinate 12,848,332, forward strand.
CGATTGTTAAAAGTGTTTCTGATGCTGAGTATCAGCAGAGTCAGTTAGACAGTCTTTATGAGTAGACGGAACAGAACCATCTCTATCTCAACCTTAACAAGTGCTCTGTTATCACATATACACGATGCAAAGAGAAAATTGAATATCGGTATAATGTTGGAGGACAGATTTTGGCCCGCGTCAGCTCGGTCAGAGATCTGGGGATCACACTTGATGAAGCTCTGAATTTTAACGAACACATATCATATGTTACGAAGAAGGCATTTCAAATGCTCGGTTTTGTCCTGCGTAACTCTGACGATTTCTCTCCCGATGTTCTGAAGCTGCTATACTGTTCTTTGGTACGTTCGGTGGTGGAATATGGTTGCATGGTTTGGTCCCCACATACCTTAGTTTCCATAGATTGCCTGGAAAGGGTGCAGCGAAGATGTCTTCGATACTTGGCGTTTCGATCTGGACTGGCCATCTGCGAGCGTGCAGATTTAAGATATAAGCTTGTGAGTGAGAACTAAATATGCTCTCAACTAAGTTCCTCTAACCTGCCTCTGTCCCCAGCTAGACACTCGAACATGGTGTGTTCTATTGATTTAATCTTAAATTCAATCTTTCAGGTCTAGCCAAGCCTTGGCTCTCGTAGTGGAAGTTCCACTGATGACAAGTCGAGAATGTCTGAAACATATGAGACTCTCTTACCTTCAGAACAAACACCGATTATTTTCCATCCCTGCATCTCCAAGGTAATTCCGAGCCTAGGCTTCGTTCCGAAGAAGTTTAATATTATGACCAAGTATTCGTATTTGATGATACTGACATTGGCTAACTGGAACAAAGAGGACGTTTCTTGTTAGTCAGCTTCTATATTTCTTCAAACGCTAAGGAGGAGAATCGACTGGACTTCCATGTTGATGCAAGAACACATGCACCAAAAATGGAATCCACTCAAAAGAACGTGGATATTATGCGGATATTTTCATGCTGTGGACAGAGGTTTTGTTGAAGATGAACTGAGATGGAATGATATTAGTTCTTGCTTACAATAAGACCATCTCAATTTCATAGACATTTCCACGCTTCTCTTCAACACGCTTCTCTTAAATCACCGTAGGCAGAGTCATCTCCTCTCGATAGGTTCGCTTGTTTGACATCAAGCATCTTGATGAATGCTCGTTAGGTTATATAATATATATCCAATAGTATAGGCCTTTTTGATGATTTCCCGTTTGATTTGATGTGTCCTGGCGGTTCACAGAAAGTTCCCATAATTTATAATGCAGTCTGGAATTTAGTAGCAAAAAATTATTTCGAATTTTTCACTCGGGTATATCGTCTTCATCAGGTACTATGTCGTGTTGAATTTGTGCTTTCATTTGTAATGTTCTTCTGAACACCATATCAAATATCTGCCGGAACAAGTTATAGATATAGATGTGACAGTTCATTGCATACAATTCCAGAAATTGAACTGTCAAAATGAAAAAGAATCTTTAAAAACATCTTTAAATTGAATCATCATGAAATATTTTCATTCGACTGAATTTTGCAATAGTATTTCAGCAATATTTATCACAACAGTTTGAGAACCGCTGGAGTAGGTCATCATTCAATCATTTCAGTTCGCAGCTTACCTACACCATCAATTTCATTTCGCTTTGCTAGAGATAGATTTATTGGTAGAATATCATCCAGATACTCCAGTTTGGGAAACTGGCCTAGAGCATATCTGAGAGCGAAACGATCTGGGAGGAAAACAAAGCCCATCTATTTCGGATTCCCGAGAGACGAGCTAACATAGCATGAATAATTGTTCCCACTAGAAGATGCAGGATTAAGATGGAAAGAGTGCGATTTTCCAATGTCGTAGATACTAAATCCCACTTTGTCGAAAGAATGAAGATGTAATTCTGAAATTGTATGGAATACACCACAAACGTGATACAGAGTGTACCCTATAGTAAACTTTTAGAGGTGATTTCTCAAGCAATTTCAAGACACTTAAGTGAGAACACAATCGTCTGCAACCTTTCAAGTTCGGAGATATGCAGCTTCAGAAATTTGACCTTCAAGGTTTATGTAATCATAATTTTCAACATACGAGACCAATTCTGTGATATTAATATAGATAAAATACATAACTTGGTGTACAGAATCCGTAACCATAGTAAAATGATTTTCAAGAACTTTGAGTTACTCTTGATAGATGAATGAATTTCCTTTCCGATAAACAATAATTATTTTAATAATGAATTCCTTCAGTATGAAGAATATGCAAATATCATCTATTTGCATGGTTTTTTTGAGGTGAAGCTGCTAAAGAATACTATCGGAGATTTCCTCAAAGACATCCTCTTGTCGTACAGTTTTTGCTTTGGTATTTAGAAAACTCTGAGAAACGGAAGACAAAGCTGTTCATGTATGTCAAAAGCCATTGCTCTTGATATCTCAAAGGCCTTCGATGAGTTTGGCACGCAACCTTGATGAATAAACTATCGCATATAGACTTCCCGAAAAATTGCGTAGATAGATTAGTAGCTTCCTCTTCAGTTGATCGATTCAAGGGGTACTTGATCGTGTAACGAGTGAATCTTTACAGGTGAATGCAGAAGTACCCCAATGCTCCATACTCTATCCAACTCTTTGATGTTGCAGATTAATGATCTGCTTCCCTCTACAGAAGACAGCATAATTGGATTTACGGAAGATTGCATCCTGGTTTCCCCATTTCCTGAGCATGTCACTGCATCTTCGTCCCCTGTCGGGCTTCTCGGAAAGGAACAATCTGCGTCGTCCATCTTTCTGGACTCACGTGACGTATGATTAAATACCTTCACTCTTAATTCTGATTTACGCGAATGAATAAATTCACTGATCTTTGAAAATGAATAACGGAATAACATGAGTACATCTGAAGAAAAAAATAACTCTATAATAATATAACTTCGCGATCCCGGCCCTTATATATGCGTGGCCCCGAAGCTCTTACAAAACTACTGTCTTTGTCTTTGGTACTCAAACACCTGTTACATTTCATTTAGAAACGAGTTCCTTCGTCGCGACGTGGAAATTGCTGTTTTAGGAAATACCAGATATTGTCTACGATCTTGAATACGAAAGCGTGTTTTAATAACTATCGGTGATAACGTTGACTATCGTCTACGCTGGATTTCTTATCTGAATTTCGATGCATTCCTTCGTCTCGATATTTACGCTTTTGTTTGATTTAAAGCTGCCTCAAAAATACGTAATATTCCACTACATTGAGGATTTGAAACGAAATTATTGAATCTTCCTGGCTCCGTCTCTTCACTGTAAGTTTGAATTCAGATAAACTATATAATGGTATGCAGGTAGATTCACACAATACAGTAATCACAATTAATAATAAAAATCAATAAGATAAAAATCAAGAAATATATGGATAATTTTAGCAAATGAAGAATAAAAATAGACCCGAGTTCTGGATCGTCTCACTATGATTTCAATTATTTATTTCATCTATTATTTTCTTTAATGAATTTTCCAAACTCGAATCGATGTTGAATCTTCACTAGAATTCTCTAGCATTTTGTCGTGTGCTCCCATCGCAAAAACCATAAACATAAATCATACCTGCAAATTCTTCATTAACGAAGATATGCATTTTTAATTCGAAAATTTAGGATTTCAAGAAATGATTATCTATCGAAAAAGATATTCTGATATTTATCTATCAAGGGTTACTCAATATTCTTGATGATCATTTTACTATAGTTGTGCATGTCACCTTCAATACAAAAAGATATGTATTTCATTCCATCTATGGCATTGCCACAGAATCGCTTCTATATATTGAAAATGATGATTTTAGGTACCTTGAGGATCAAATTTTCGAAGCTGAATATCTCGGAATTTAAAAATATTCGGAACATGGTGTTCCTAGTAATTTGTCTTAAGATTTCTTCATGAACCACCTTTCAACGTTCGTCATGGAGCTTGGGGGACACCCTGTATAGATGTAACTATTCAAATAGTCCGAGAGACAGAACGAAGTGAAACCGTTTGCAAAAATACTTTTCTGTTCATTAATATTGACACTGCCATTGATTGGTACAGTTGAAAATACTGATATAATAGGTTTATAATAACTGAAATGATGGAATCTTTCTAATTTCGTATATAAAAGGTTCCTGATGTACCTGAACAGAATCAGGCCTATTTTCGAGAACTTTTAATATCAGAGATGTATTTCATTCCATCTATGGAACTGCCACAGAATTGCTTCTATATGTTAAAAATAAGGATTTTAGGTACCTTGAGGATCAAACTTTTTTTAGAAACGCGTTCCTTCGTCGTGACGTGGAAATTGCTGTTTTAGGAAATACCAGATGTTGTCTACGATCTTGAATACGAAAGCGTGTTTTAATAACCATCGGTGATAACGTTGACTATCGTCTACGCTGGATTTCTCATCTAAATTTCGATGCATTCCTTCGTCTCGATATTTACGCTTTTGTTTGATTTCGAGCTGCTTTAAAAATACGTGATACTTAACTGTGTTGAGAATTTGAAACGAAATTATTGATACATTCCGGCAAATGTCCGTCTTTTCACTGTAATTTTGAATACAGATGAACTAGATAATGGTATGCAGGTAAACAATGCAGTATTCACAATTAATAATAAAATTCAGTTAGATAATAATCAGGAAATATATGGAAAAATTTTAGCGAACGAATGAAAAAATAGACCCGGGTTTGGATCATCTCACTATGATTTCATTTATTTATTTCGTTTATTACATTCTTCAATGAATTTTCTAAACTTGAATCGATGTTAAATCTTCACTAGAATTCTCTAGCAATTTGTCGTGTGCTCCCATCGCAAAAACCATAAACATAAATCATACCTGCATGTTCTTCATCAACGAAGATATGCATTTTTTATTCGAAAATTTAGGATTTCAAGAAATAATTATCTATCGAAAAAGATATTCTGATATTTATCTATCAAGGGTTACTCAATATTCTTGATGATCATTTTACTATGGTTATGCATGTCACCTTCGATACAAAAAGATATGTATTTCATTCCATCTATGGCATTGCCACAGAATCGCTTCTATATATTGAAAATGATGATTTTAGGTACCTTGAGGATCAAATTTTCGAAGCTGAATATCTCGGAATTTAAAAATATTCGGAACATGGTGTTCCTAGTAATTTGTCTTAAGATTTCTTCATGAACCACCTTTCAACGTTCGTCATGGAGCTTGGGGGACACCCTGTATAGATGTAACTATTCAAATAGTCCAAGAGACAGAACGAAGTGAAACCATGTGCAAAAATACTTTTCTGTTCATTAATATTGACACTGCCATTGATTGGTACAGTTGAAAATACTGATATAATAGGTTTATAATAACTGAAATGATGGAATCTTTTTAATTTCGTATATAAAAGGTTCCTGATGGACCTGAACAGAATCAGGCCTATTTTCGAGAACTTTTAATATCAGAGATGTATTTCATTCCATCTATGAAACTGCCACAGAATTGCTTCTATATGTTAAAAATAAGGATTTTAGGTACCTTGAGGATCAAACTTTTTTTAGAAACGCGTTCCTTCGTCGTGACGTGGAAATTGCTGTTTTAGGAAATACCAGATGTTGTCTACGATCTTGAATACGAAAGCGTGTTTTAATAACTATCGGTGATAACGTTGACTATCGTCTACGCTGGATTTCTCATCTGAATTTCGATGCATTCCTTCGTATCGATATTTACGCTTTTGTTTGATTTCAAGCTGCTTTAAAAATACGTGATACTTAACTGTGTTGAGAATTTGAAACGAAATTATTGATACATTCCGGCAAATGTCCGTCTTTTCACTGTTATTTTGAATACAGATGAACTAGATAATGGTATGCAGGTACACAATGCAGTATTCACAATTAATAATAAAATTCAATTAGATAATAATCAGGAAATATATGGAAAATTTTAGCAATTGAACAAAAAAACAGACCCGGGTTTGAATCGTCTCGATATGATTTCATTTATTTATTTCATTTATTATATTCCGCAATGAATTTTCTAAACTTGAATCGATGTTGAATCTTCACTAGAATTCTCTAGCAATTTGTCGTGTGCTCCCATCGCAAAAATCATAAACATAAATCATACCTGCAAATTCTTCATTAACGAAGATATGCATTTTTAATTCGAAAATTTAGGATTTCAAGAAATAATTATCTATCGAAAAAGATATTCTGATATTTATCTATCAAGTGTTACTCAATATTCTTGATGATCATTTTACTATAGTTGTGCATGTCACCTTCGATACAAAAAGATATGTATTTTATTACATCTATGGCATTGCCACAGAATCGCTTCTATATGTTGAAAATGATGATTTTAGGTACCTTGAGGATCAAATTTTCGATGCTGAATATCTCGGAATTTAAAAAGATTCGGAACATGCTGTTCCTAATAATTTGTCTTAAAATTTCTTCATGAACCACCTCTCAACGTTCGTCATGGAGCTTGGGGGACACTCTGTATAGATGTAACTATTTAAATAGTCCGAGAGACAGAACGAAATAAAACCATTTGCAAAAATACCTTTCTGTTTATTAATATTGACACTGCCATTGATTGGTACAATTGAAAATACTGATATAATAGGTTTATAATAACTGATATACTCAGTGAGAAATGATGGAATCTTTCTAATTTCGTATATAATAGGTTCCTCATGGAACTGAACAGAATCAGGTCTATTTTCGAGAACTTTTAATATCAGATATTCCCTTAAAAAATAGTTTAATGACGTGAGATCCGATTTGAAGACAGCCACTCAATTGATCGTCATCGAGGTATCGATGCACTTTCAAGGCATAGTGTATAGGTGCTCCATCTTGTTGAAACCAAGTTCTATCATTTGAAGTTTTCATTCAGAAAGAAAGTGGTTACGGATAGAATTAAATATTCTTGTTGAAGAATTGGGTACCTTCCTCCAGTGAGATTGTCATCAAAGATTTGATTGAGATTTGCTTGAATAGTTTCAATTTTTTTCTGATATCTAACCTGAACTCAAATTTATTTCCAATATCCCCAGATTTTAGATGGAATGAAACCAACTTCATTTTCTACTCCTCGAATTTTCTGATAACAACAGTTGTAGAGAACCGAATCAAATTTTATTTAAAAGCATACTCACTTGACTCACTTCGGAACTTCAAACATTTCAAACTAACCATAAAATAGGACTTTCAGCATATTCCCTAACTCATTTCCATTTTTGATCATTAGAAGTGGTAACATAAGGTAAAAGTTTTCCCTGCGCTAGAATTAACAAAGATATCGTCAGGAGAGATGGCGTACAATCTCATAATGAAAACAAAAAGTTTTTCAGTTTTCCCTTCAGTTTCAGCGCTAAGTTCGTGAATTATTTGAATAATTGTTTCGGTAATTTTTGTGATACTTAAATTTTCACTGTTCTGTACAGGAAGTTTTAATATGAATTGGTGGATAATTTTTTCAAGTATATAGGGTGTTTCATATCTTACTATCAAATCTATAATGTTTCGAAGATTTGATAATTCTATTGGTCTGGAATGGCAAACAGGGTGCGTGCGATATCATTCTCTTAAACAATATCCAGATTTCTTCCACAGGATGTTTTCCATAGTTTCGAAAACTTGAACGGTTATTTACTTGATGATGGCGAACACACTTCAGGAACTACTCAAAAGCCTCATAAGCTTACTTCTGAACAGAAATTTTGGAATATCACATTGAAGTATCCTTATTCATACAGGAAAACTTGGACAGGGAAACCAATTTAAACATGCATGAGAATTTCATTGATCCTCTCATAAGAGTTATCATCGTAGGGGATCCAAATTTATCTGGAGATAACGTTATGTACCATCATACTGCTGTGTGGGACTTGATAATAGATCTTCGGGAGATTGGAAAGGTAGTAGAAACTGGCCTGCTAGATCGCCCGATCTAACGCCTCTCGATTTCTTGTGGGACTGCCTCAAGTCAAGGATTGTCACCAATACATGGAAATGAATGAGGATCACGATATTTGTGAAAGGAATGTACAAAAATCAAAAAACTGAAAACTTGATGATATATTTTGTTTGATAATAGAAGATCTTTTGAATTTGGGAGGCTTTTATTTGATAAAATTCCATTATCAATAGTAAAAATTGTTTCTTATGTAACGGCACCTTCTTTCAAACTTTCAAAATTCCTCAACGACTTGCTAATAAAACATTGCAATTTTAAATCTAAATTTTCGGCCAAAAATTCATACGTACTAATTGCCAATATCAAAAATACCATTATACCACCTGATTCCAAATTCATTTCTTTCGATGCTAAGAATCTATTTTCCAACATTCCTCCGAAAGATACGTATTACTTAGTTAAAGAATTATCAGAAAAGAATCATGTAAATACTATCATTAAATCTGATATTCTTTCATTACTACAAATTTGTTTAGATCAAAATTATTTCCATTTCAATAACAAATAATATACTATTGAAGACGGCTTGATTATTGGCAATCCGTTAAGTCCTTTGTTAGCAGAAATATTCATGAATAATTTAGAGAAATTAATTCATAATCATCCACTCAGTAAATATTGTTTATACTGGTATCGCTTTGTAGACGATATCATTATTTGCTTCACAGGAACAGATAGACAGTTAAAATTTTCGAAAATCATATAAATTCATTACATCCAAAAGTTGGATTCACAACCGAAATAGAAATCAATAAATCGATAAATTTCTCAGACGTAACAATTTCGAATGAAAATGGAAAACATGTTTTCGCAATTTACCATAAGCCGTCACATACAGATATTATAATACATAACTCCTCGTGTCATCCATATCAACATAAAATGTCAGCATTCAATAGTTTTATTCATAGATTGATTAACATCCCGTTATCACCAGAAAATTTCAACAAAGAATTTGATTTGATTAAACAAATAGCCAAAAATAATGGTTACAATCCCAAACTTATCAATAATATTTCAAATAAAAACAAAGTAGAATCGCATTGAATGAAGTTTACCCTGTCGATAAATTGAAACAAAAATTCAACACCTTAACCTACGTTGGCATTACAAGTGAGAAACTGAAATCATTCTTGAGTAGAAATAATTTCAACATAGCTTTCCAAACTAATAATAATTTAGGCAAATATATAAAAATAATAAAACCAAACCAGGTAGAACCAATAAATCAGGTGTTTATAGATTGAATAGCAATGACTGTGATAATTTCTACATTGGTAGAACAAATAGAAATTTTAATATTAGAATATCGGAACATAAACGCAGTTTTTCAAATAAAAAATCAGATTCAAATTACGCGAATCATCTCTTAGAAAATAATCACTTTTTCGACCCACAGTTTGAAATTTTGCGTACAGATAATAAATATTGGAAGGTAGATCTTTGGGAAACTTTAGAAATCAATAAATACAAACACTCAGGTAGACTCATCAATGAACAAGTCGATTTAAGCCCTTCACCTCTATTGAATCTCTTCGGGGAGCAATCTATTCCTTAATTTTATTGGATATACCTGTCATAAATAACCACTTAAGAAGAAGCAACCCAATAAGCTTTCAATTACTCAAGAACATTTATATTTATATTTTCTGTACATTCATTCGTCTGAAAAAGCTACGGTGTAGTGAAACGCGTTACGAATCGCAATTATTAAGTAAAATTCCTCAAAACACAGTACTTGTTTTTTATTATTGATAATAGAAAATCATTGGTCATTCCATGTTCATATGAATTTTTTTCTTGAAATCAAGATTGACTTCCTTGATTTGCGTTATGAAACACACTGTATTATGCAAACTTGCTATTTTCCAATATGTGGTATGCAGTATACACTGCGACCTTCAGTGTGAGTTATGCATTTTCTTCCTGTAGGCTGAGAGTATTTCCCCATAGAAACAAATAATACTCTTACCTAGAATATGCTTAGATCTTTTGGTTTCTATTAGATATAATTCTGGAACTCTCGCCCCATTTCTAGACAGAGCAAGACACATCATCAGTAAGAAGAATTCAGCTCGAACTGTATAAGAATTTTCAACTGTTTCACTTCTTCCATCTAGCTATCTCCCAGTCCCACTGTGGCCCAACATCTATAAGGAGTATCTCGATCCCTCTTTTTTTGCGAGCATGCCTAACAGCTTCCTTTATATGAATCTGAAGTTACGGTAGTCCAATTAATAATTCAATGTTAGCCTTAGGTGTAGATAGCTGTTTTACTCAAATATTATAATAATAATAAATAAATTCACTTCCAGCATGCACTGGTTTCCTAAGGATGATTGGCCTCACCATTTCAGTGTAGGTTAGGTGGTTCATTCAGGGAGAGTTGCCTTGAGACCTACACTGATTTTGTGGTTTTATCCATCAATTTTTGGAGAATGGAAACCCAAGTGCCTTCTTAATTATTCCAAAACATTTAACCTCTATTTGTAGTGGTATTTTCTCTTGTTTCCACACTGAAGTAAAAAATTCAAGTTTCTTTTTTCTGTTCAAGAGATCTATGATGATTTTGATAAATTTATTCTTATTCCCTTTTTCTTTTTACAATCACTAACAAGGTTTAGGGTAGTTGACCCATGATATTCCTTCTTCTCTTATCTGTAGAGAGAGATCTGTACCTTGAGAGCTGGTAGTTTGATTACAACAATCCAGTTGGTAGGTGGTCGTATTGATGAAACGACCCAAGTGATTATACAGAATCCTTGTTAATTTCCATCTGTAGTTCAATTAATAATTCCGTGTTAGCCTTAAGTGTAGTTTCCAAGGTACCTGTTTTCTCAAATATACCTGGGATTTGTCTAGTTGCCTTCTGCAAGTGCTGAGTTAAATTTACTTTTACCCTAAAATGGTTCCATAAAGGATGATTGGTCACTCCATTTCAGTGTAGATTAAGTGATTCATTTGAGAAGAGTAAATTTTCATGTTTGTTGTCTTGAGGCCTATACTCACCTTGCAGTTTTATCCATCACCGTCTAGAGCAATACTGAATTGTTCTTTGAGATTACCATGAATTTTGTCTTTTTTATGTTTAGTGATAACCCATATTCCTCATTGTAAGTAGATACTCTGGTCATTAGTCTCTGCAGAGCTTCGATACTCTTCGCTAAGATTACTGTGTCGTCCGCATATCTTATGTTGTTTACCCGTGTTCCACCAACTGTTATCCCACATTCTTCGTTTTCCAGAGCATTTTTTAGTATTTCTTCAGCATATGCATTGAAGAGTGTCGGCGATAGAACGCATCCCTGTCTTACCCCTCGTTGTATTTCAATTTCTTCTGATGTGTTGTTGTCCATGCATATTATAGCTTTTTGCTTATAATAGAGATTAGTGATGATCTGTACGTCTCTACTATCTAGATGTTTTGATTTAAGGATGTCTATCAATTGATCATGACGAACCTTGTCAAAGGCTTTATTATAGTCTATGAAACACGCATAGACCACTTTGTTGACATCGAGACACCTTTGAATCAACAAGTTGAATGCGAAAAGGGCTTCGCGGGTTCCCAATCCCCTTCTGAATCCAAATTGAGTATCGCTTATATCCATGTCACGTTTATGGTATATTCGATTATGGATAACCTTCAGGAGCAGTTTGAGAGTGTGTGACATCAGACTGATTGTACGATGATCACTACATTTTGTAGCATGTGGTTTTTTTGGTAAGCAGATGAAAGTAGATACTAACCATTCTCTTGTAATATTTCCAGTTCTGTATACTTTATTGAATATATTGACTAAGAGACCGATATGATTGTCGTCAATTAATTTGAGTATATCACTTGCCAATTGATCTGGTCCGGGGCTTTTCCCATTTTTCATGTTCTTCAATGCATGTTTCACCTCTTCTTTAGTAATATCTGGGCCTATCTCTTCACAGTATGTGTTAATTTCTTCTGGTTCAGTTCTGTTATCCATAAATAATTCTTGTGCCTTCCATCTTTGTGGTTTATCAAGATCTTACCCTCTTTATTTACAAGAATAGTGCTTTTTCTTTCTCTGTTTGTAAGCTCTTTCGTTTTTGAGGTTGAACATGTCATATTTTCTGTCTAAGTCCTCAATTTCTTTGCATCTGTCCTCGTAATACTTTTCTTTTGCTTGACGAATCTTTACTCTAATTTCCTCTTGTAGTTGTTTGTACTTTTGAATGTTCTGACTTTTATAAAGTCTTCTCTCGTTCATCATTTTTGATATTTCTTCAGTCATCCACGCCTGTTTCTCCTCTTTATCTTCAGTTAGAATCTCTGTACAAGGGTTATTTATATTTCTTTTAATTCCTCCCATTCGTCGTTAATATTTTCGTGATCTATTTGTATTCTATTTAAGTTTTCATAGATTCTGTTCTGGACTTGTTCTCTAATGCTTGGCACTTGTAGTTTTGTTGTGTTGATCTTTGGTGTAGCTTTTGGTTTTTAAGAATTTTAGTTTCAGCTTCAGAGTGGCAACCAACGGATTGTGGTCCGAAAAAACGTCGGCACCAGGATATGCTTTTACCGACTGAATAGCATTCCTGTATCTCTCATTAACGAGAATGAAATCAATTTGATTTCTAACGATCTTATCATTAAGTCCATCTAAAGGCGCGCCATGTATAAAGTCTTCTCTTCGGCAGTTTGAAGAATGTGTTGGTAATGATTAGCTTCTTATCTTGACAAAATTCCACAAGGCGGTCTCCTCTCTCATTTCGTTCTCCTAATCCATAATCTCCAACCACTCCACCACTTCTTCCGCTGCCAATCTTCGAGTTGAAATCGCCCATTAAAACTGTAATTTCTCTATTATTTACTATTTTTAGAGCTTGTTGAAGCTGTTGGTAAAAGGTATTCAGTTCTTCATCTGTTCCTATGTTGTTGGAGCATACACTTGTATTAAATTTAATTTCGTATGGGTCGTTTCCAGTTGTATTATCATCACTCTCTCAGAAATTGGGATAAATCCTACGACTGCTTTGCTGGATGTTTTGTCTAGTATGATAGCTACTCCATGTATATGTTGATTGTCTTTGTTTCCAGAGTAATAGACTGTTTTGTTTGTTTGTTGTAAGTAGCCCTGAGCTAGGCCATCTAGCTTCACTAACACCTAGGATATTAATTTTTAGTCTGTCCATTTCTTGCATAATATTGTGCATTTTTCCAGGTTGGTACATACTTTGAACATTCCACGTACTAATCTTCATAGCTGACCCGGTGATTCTTAGCACCCTCTGATCACTGAAGACCTGCCGGGGACTGAGGGCCGTTACTTCCTGATTTTCAGCCATGATAATTGTACTAGAGATATCTCGAGGATCTTTAATGTAGTGGTTTCTCCTTGCCTTCTACATCCCAATGCCGTTGACTTACAAGAAGTTCTTCCGCCTTTGGGGTCGGTTTCCCGATTCCAGGGCAATAGGGTGCCCCGACTCTTAACAGCTCCTCTACCCTAAGCTGTTGGCTGATAAGAGGGGACTGCTTATATCGGCAGTCACTCGGTCGACAGAGCCTCGTCAGTTTCTAGCAGGGTGAGGTTGTCATTTGGGTCAGCTTGATCATGTGCTGTCACCCCTTACACCCCATCACATAATTTTAAGCCTGGAGCAGAGAATAGTCCTTTTCGACACTGTATTTCTTTATCGAATTTTAAATCATTCTTTTAGTTTTCCGCTTGTTAATTATATCACTTTCAATGTTTCCGTGTATCCTAGTCGTCGAAGTGTACTCTTCTATGTTCGGAATGCCAGTACCAGTTTATTTTTTCATTCTATTTTCTTGCGAATTATGCGTCTGTACAATTGGCATATTGTCGGTATAGATATTTTACACGAACCTCTTTCTTCTTTCAAAATAATGTTATTGCATATCTCATTAGATCTGAATCATCCTCATTGTAGTGGTTTTAGTTTTTTAGTTGATTTGATTCTGTAATCTTTAATGAGTCTTTTTTCTTTCCTGAATTTTTATGAAAGTTATAATTTACATTTCGTATGACAGTTTCACTTTTGTTTATTTTTCTGTTATCATTTTTTGTGAACCCCAGTAATTGGGTCTATCCTGTAGGGGTTTCTATGTTTTGTAACAGTAAATAAATAAATAAAAAATATTGAGAAAACAGGCACAGAGCTTTCTGTTTGAAGTCATTTTTCTCGTAAATGATTTTTTCAGCATCTTATCTTCATCTTTTTTTGGAAAATAGTTCAGCTCATGGAGTTCCAATTGTTATTGGTAAGAATTTCATCAAATTATGTGGGATGGAACAGAATTTTTTTCCCTAACTTTGGCGGAGAATATTTCAGCCGGAATGGTTACTACGAAGACATTTTATGTAAAACTGTAGCATCATTTTGAAGAGATGTATCAGATTCTCCATTATTGATAACTTAATCTGTATAGAAATTATATTTATCCAAAACAGTTCCGTAGCAGACTTTTCCAGGCATTCGTTACTCATTACAAATTGAATTATAACATAGGCATGTTCATTCTTAGAATTCTGTGCCTAGTGCATATGTTAAGCATTTTCTCTACAACCCATAAATTCGAGACACGGTTTAGGCGTGTTACCAAAGTACTCGAGAGAAAGTAAATACAACTGTCTCGAAATAAACACTGTGACAAATGGCGTAAGTCTAATCTATCCCCTTTCGGAACAGTTTAACACGTTCACGCCTGCCTCCGAACGTTTATAGACGTGCTGTACAAGAATAGCTTCTCGAGTTAGATTTGGAGCTTTAGACTGAAATGTTTATTATGCATTTTATTTTCTACACGGGCTGCTTGTAGAGTCAAATGATTACGTGGTGGTTATTCAAACATTGTTTCATTTGTTTAACTATGATAAATTTCGTTCAACACATACTAGGATAAAATCCATATGCTTTTTTATGAATACTAACCTTCAGAAGATATGGTGTGTTTCAGTTTATGGTCATTAATTTCTATAGGGGATTCCTCATGAAAAATCCTGGAAAATTCCCATAAACATATGTCCAAAAGTCCTTCTTTCTCGAGATACAGAGTGTTGAAGTTCAGATTTTTTTTCACGTTTCTGTTGATAACTCTTGTAATTTGCAAGGGATTTAATTTGCGGAAAATCAATTTTTTACTCATCAATTCATTGGATGTATCCAATAAATACGAAAATATACAGGGTCATTCTACATTTGACTCCATCAAAATCACGGTATAGTGCACCACTTGTCTTTTCAAGAATATTTGTTGAAAACACATTTTTTTTCTTCCTTACTTTAGTTCATTAATTCGAGGCAGGTTTTTCGTTTGTGGCTGTTGTTAAATCCAAAAACCAAAAACATTCACCCCCTCATACGGGGTTCTAGATCCTCCATCGGGCGCCTCCCCAGGTGGCGGATAGGGGATAACCTTCTGGATATAGAAGGTACCGGACGCTACGGCGACCAAAACTAGTACAACAGCGTCAGTACAATTGAGCTATGTCGATTGAGATACCGAAGGACAACGTTGCATTGCTTCACGGCGATTTTAATTGCTCCAGCACATCTTGAAGAAGTTCGAGCGATGAATATTGCTGGCTTGAACCCTTCAATCTGGAAAATAAGTACTCTTGTTTATTGGACACTTGCTCGTTTCTGAATCTCAAACAATCATCATCATCACTAACGAGGATGACATTGCAAAGTGTCAACATCCACCAGTAAGTGAAGGTAGAAAACATTAAATGAGATAAAAAACACAAGGTTTAACTTTAATCTACACTTTATTTAAAAAAATTCGACGACGTTTCGCTGACACAGCAGCTTTTTCAAGAATGACGAACAGATTGAAGGGTATAGTATTATAAACAAATCGTAGAACAAGTTGGATGAATAACAGGAAAATCCACACCGAGCCATTGTACAGTTAGTATGGAAGGTAATAAAACTAATTAAACAAGTTAAGTAAGGTGAATAATTCACATCTACCTGCTCATTCAAAAGCTTGTCCGAATGTTTGTATCTATTTATTTCTAATGCTTCTAGGAGATCTAATTTTAAACTTTTTGATTTTATATGTAATATGTCAAAGTTTTTATTGAATGAACGGTTTTCTTTTATTAAGTGGTTTGAATAATTTGAATCAGATTTATTTTTATCGAAGCTACGTTTATGTTCAGATGTTCTTATGCCAAAACTTCTATAGGTCCTACCGATATAAATTTTATCACAAGAACCGCAATTGAGTTTATAGATTCCTGATTTACTTGAGTTTTCAACACGAGATTTATTATTTTAATATGTTTACCTAAGTTATTAGAAGTTTTGAAAGTTATATTAAGATTTTGTTTGACGAGAAAGGATTTAATATTTGCACTTGCAGAACCGCAGAATGTTAAACTGTTGTATATTTTATAGTCTTTATGAATAGGATATACTTCATTTATTGCTTTCTGATACAGTTTTTACGAATGATTAGATCTATCCTATCCGGATTATATAAATTATTAATGGCTATCTGTTTGATGATGTTTAACTCTTTATCATAATTTTCTACTGATAAAGGTAAATTGAGTAACCGATGTACCATGCTGTTTAGAGCTGCAACTTTGTGTTGAATTGGATGTAATGAGTAGTTATGTATAATTGTATCGGTATGTGTAAAACATGAAAAACATGATTATTATTTCGTTTAGTGATTTTCAAGTCCAAAAATTAATTAGATTAACATCTATTACAGTAGTGAAAATGGTTTGATCATGGGAAATCCTTTCAGTCCACTTTTAGCAGAGATTTTTATGAATAATGTCGAACAGAAAATTCATACGCATCCACTCATTTCCAAATTTCTTTATTGGTATAGAAATGTTGACGACATCTTAGTATGTTTCATTGGAACTACTCGTCAATTAGACTTATTTCTTAATTTCATTAATTCCATCCATTTGAACATTAAATTCACGATAGAAATTGAACAGAACGATTCCGTTAATTTTTGGACTTGAAAATCACTAAACGAAATAATAATCATGTTTTTCGGTCTTTCGTAAACCAACACATACTGATACAATTATACATAACTACTCATTACATCCAATTCAACACAAAGTTGCAGCTTTAAACAGCATGGTACATCGGTTACTCAATTTACCTTTATCAGTAGAAGATTATAATAAAGAGTTAAATATCATCAAACAGATAGCCATTAATAATTCATATAATCCGGATATGATAGATCTAATCATTCGTGCAAATATTAAATCCTTTCTCGTCAAACAAAATCTTCATATAACTTTCAAAACTTCTAATAACTTAGGTAAACATATTAAAAATAATAAATCTCGTGTTGAAAACTCAAGTAAATCAAGAATCTATAAACCCAATTGCGGTTCTTGTGATAAAATTTATATCGGTAGGACCTATAGGAGTTTTGGCATAAGAACATCTGAACATAAACGTAGCTTCGATAAAAATAAATCTGATTCAAATTATTCAAACCACTCAATAAAAAAAACCATTCATTCAATAAAAACTTTGACATATTACATATAAAATCAAAAGTTTAAAATTAGATCTCCTAGAAGCATTAGAAATAAATAGATACAAACATTCGGACAAGCTTTTGAATGAGCAGGTTAGATCTAAATTATTCCCCTACTTAACTTGTTTAATTAGTTTTTATTCCACCTTCCATACTAACTGTACAATGGCTCGGTGTGGATTTTCCTGTTATTCATCCAACTACGATTTGTTTATAATACCATACTCTTCAATCTGTTTGTCATTATTGATAAAGCTGCTATGTCAGCGAAACGTCGTCGAATTTTTCAATAAAATGTAGATTAAAGTTAAACCTTGTGTTTTTTATCTCATTTATATCATGGATCTACATCAAGTAACGGCCTCCACAATTCAAATGTAGAAAACATTCTTGTATCGAGTTTTTATTAGATCTGTCCATGTTGTTTTTGGTCTCTTCCGAGGGTTTCAAGAGCGCTGATTATAATTCTATAAATAGAGAGATTTCGGTCATTGACTGGATCGGCACTTTTGAGGGAAATTCAATAAACCAAAATGCCGATATATTTTACGCTATCATTCGACACATAACTGATACGCACGTCATATGCAAAATCTAGGGTGTACAGCGTGGAGTCTTCGTTTAAGGACAGTCCTTCAAAAAAAAGCTTACCAATATCTTTAAAATATGAATTTGATGATTCGAATTTACAGAAATCTTTCGGTTTTTGTTAGGATGTATTGTATATAATGTATTCTCAAGAAAACAAAATAATATTTGACTTCTCCAAAGCCCTACTATAAAAAAAATGAAATTTGAAAATGACGAAGTTTGGTAAAACCCAAAAAAAAATCCTGAACTAATATTTTCGAAACGATATGGAAGCACTTATATTTTTCAGTACCCAGAAGGTCCACCTCTGTTATCAATGACACTTTGGCATCATCGCGGCATGCTCAATATTAAATTGTCTATTACATTTTGGCCTAAGTCATTCCAAGCCCCCTGAACTGCTAATCGAAGCTCCTGTTCATGATGGAAGACGTTTTGATGCTCGATGGGATTCAGATCTGGGGAGCAGGATGGCCACGGTAGAAGATCGATATCATTCTCTTCAAGAACGTTCGAGACAACTCTTGCACGATGAGGGGGGGCATTATCTTGTTGGAAGAGTGGATTTTGACCCATTGTTTGGAGATACGGTACCACTACAGGTAAAACTATCTTATTTGCGTAAGAATTTTCCGTGAGATTGTTCTGTATGAAAACGAGGTCAGTTCTTCCACCAAGGCGTATACCTCCCCAAAACATCACTGATCCACCTCCCTGTCTAACACTTTCTCGAGCACGCTGGAGACTGTTTTGCTTTCCAGGTTCCCTCCATATTCGAATTCTTCCCGAATCGGGATAATAACTAAATCTAGATTCATCACTGAGCAGAACTGTGGCCCACCTCTCTTGATCCCAGTTTACGTGTTCTTGGCACCAAGCTAAACGAGCAGCGCGATTTCCATGGGTCAATTTTGGAACTCTTAAAGGACGTATGGAGTGGAGTTGACCTTCGTGCAGTCGATTTCTCATAGTTTGGTTGGAAATTTGTACATTATGAACTCGTGATAGCTCTTGAGCTAATTGAGATGCTGTGGTAGTAATATCTCTCCTGGCTTGTAAAACCAAAAATCGGTCTTGGGCGACTGTAGTAATCCTGAAACGACCTGTATGGCGTTCTTCTACGGTACCTGTTTCATTGAAACGCGACCATTAAAGGTTTATGACACTTGGACTACTTCCCAGAACCCTGGATACTTCCCGTTGTGAGCTCCCAGCTTGGAGCATGCCAATGGCTCGTAACATCTCTTCTCTAGTCATATGTCGTCTTTTCATGGTCGAATCACAACACTTGAATCTTTTATTTGTGCTTACAACAGAAACAAAATGCCAACTAACTGATTTCAAACACTGAATACATGAAACGATTATAAAGCAGCGTCGCATCTGCTGCATTTTTAGTTTTTTATAAAAAAAAACTGAAATCTGTTGCGGCACTATACATAATTTGGTGAGAAATTGATGCAGGTATTCATTTCCTTAAAAAAATCATCCATATTGATCGTTCTGGATACGATATATCGATATTCAGAAGTGTTCCCTAGACTTTTTGAGGTGTTTATGTAGGTCAATTTTAAATTATATTACTCAATATTTCATCTCTATAATTTCAATGTGGATGAAATAATTTTTTATGAACTTTTACTAAGCTCTGTTTGCCTTAAGTTTTCAAATGGGTTTTACCGTATATTACAGTGTGCACAATGTAAAACATATGTGCGCATATAAATAAATGAATAAAAAGGACCAATTCTGAAAATCTTCGAAATTACCAAAATCCCAAAGGTAATATTCAAAATATTCCGTGATTCCATATAAATTTAGTTGTGTGTACTCGTAATGGACCGTTTGGCGTGAACACAATGTATATCCACTCACGACAATTTCCAGTTCCTTCCTCTAATGAATCCGAGGTCAATTTTCAATAAAAATGTATATACTCACCATTAATAACAAATTTCTATGTTTTTATTGGAATATTAATAGCAAAATCAGCCAAAGTCGTCATACATGCGGCAATTGATTTTTAATTCTCTAAACTTATATGTTTTTCAATATTTCTCAATTCTAGTAGCATAAATATTTGAACAGGCTTACATACGTAAATCGTGAAGCATTTTCTCGTTGTTATATAATTCATTGAGATATTCTGTCATTTATATGACAAATGACATTCCGTAATTCATATGACAGATGATACTCTGTCATTAATATGACAGTAGAATATTTTTCTGACACTCGACAAACACTATGCAAAACAGAAAGGGAGATCGGTTCGCCGTCGTGCCCTAATTCGATTTATTGCATCCAACTGCGGCATTATTGGATTCAACTTGCGGCGTAAATCGGATCACGTTAGATGGCGCACCAATTACGACATCACAAGCGCAGGAATTCCGCGGCAGATATAAAGCTAAATCCGTTTAGATGGCAATCAATGAGGCTTACCTGTACGAGATGAATCAGTAAGCCGATATTGCGAAATCTGACGTATGCTTAGATGTTGGGTAATTTCCCGAATTCCGGGAGTATTGTGAGAGCTGAGAGCTCCGCGTGGAGTTCGTAACTTCAGAATGGAGTCAAAATACTTCGGTAGGAAGATACTGCATTGTATTCATTGTAATTTATTTCAAAGATCCAACTTTGCAAATCCTACATCTTCACTATAAGGCACTGCTGATCGCGAAATTTCATATTTCTAGATCAAGATTTTCTTGACTTTGTCATAATATGCTGCAAAATGCTACATAAACGACTGTAGCTGTGGACTGCTTTGATTTAGAGCTTGCAAGAGATTGTCAAGTATTCGGTAAGAATTTCAACTCTATGTAGACACGTGTTTCTGAGAAAAGAGTATTAATAGACAGATAGGCAGACGACGAAGTGTTTCTATGAGGGTTCCTAAGTAAGTAAAATGAAGGAAAGAAAGATATTTCTAGTATTTAAATATATTTTTGCGAAAACTTTGCCAGGTATTCAAATTCATCATTTATTCATCATGTTTCAAAAAGTGTTTAACGAGAATGCCATAAATGAAATTAATTTTTATAGGTTCAGAAATTTTTTGAACAACCCTCGTATTTACCTTCCGCCGTCCCCAAGCAATTACAACAGCATGAATGCTTAACACTTTAATTGTCCTCTGACAAGAAAAAAGTTCAACGTAATTAACGTAATTTATAAATCTCGCAAAACATAACTTTTCGGTTTGTTTCTTTCGAATTAAAATTCGGTTCTCAGTACTTTGCAAGTGAAAATAAAACGGATACGAAGCGCGTATTTTTGGTACGAGTATGACGACTATGAATCTTCAAAGGGATTCGTCAGAGAGAGAGTGGCATTTTTAATTTCGTTTCGGCTTTCTATGTTTTCCTAACTTTGAACTAGTGCTAAATTGGGTTTTTAATGATTCACGAAAAGACTTTAATTAGATTTGCGGAATTTTCTGGCTATAAGCCAGTGAAAAGAAAAGGTTTGTGATGATTCAACTAGAAGACTCGAAGGGATTTCAGTAATGGGAAATATTTCACTAATTTTAAATTTTAACGATTCGTTCAAGGTTTTGATGAATTCGTTAATGGCATCAGTTGCGATAATGTTTGAAATAATAAAGGATGGTTAGGAATCAAAATGTCCTTCATAACATTTTTGTACCGAGTGATCTAGTTTATAAACACATACTTGTAAAGATTGTGAAAAGAAGTATGATGGATACACTAAAAGATCAATTACAACCAGATTAAAAGAACAAGAAGCACATTTAAAATACGAAGGTGCAGAAAAATTTAGCGTTGCCCAACATGATTCTGAACGAGACCATAAAATAGTTTTGGAGTATGTAAAATTGACGACGGTATCCTTACAGTGAAATGCAAAAATCCACTAAACAAGGACAATGGTTCGATTCCGTTCAGTGTACTGCACAGTTTGTTATATGAGGCACGCCCACTGATAGCGCGTTCGATCAATCAGGACGATGATTGTCGAAAGCGTCCCTTCTTCATCAAAGCCGATTTTTTTCCATCAAGCACTCCTCTGAGATTAGAAAACAGGAAAAAGTCACTAGGTGCCAGATCTGGGAATACTGTGATCGGGAAAATGATCCGAAGCCCACTTCAAAAAACTTTGTCACCGTGTTTATTGGTTTGTGAGATGGTGCTTCGTCTTGATGAAGCAACACTTGTTCCTTTTCAAATTAGGCAAACACCCAAATTCTTTGTGAGCTCAACGAGCTGAAGATTAACGCCACCAAGGGAGTAGGTGAATTCGATATTTTATTTCTTTCGAGTGAACGTAATAGAACCGTTTTGTTGACAGAACTGGAAAAAACGATGCAATTCAGATTGAAGGTTCTCACAACCGGTCAGAGGATTTATCCGTAGGAAGACTTCTAGGTCATCTGCGAACATTAAAACCTCGAAAACTCAAAAAATTTCTTGATTAAGAACAGCGGGGGTCCCAAGTGGGACCCCTGGGGTACTCCAGACAAAGAAACATAACTCTCAGATTCGAATCCTTCGACTAATACGAATTGGGATCGATTCCTCAGGTAGGAATCTAACCACCGCAGAAGACTGCCCTTCACTCTGACCTCTGCACGTGAATATTATGGCTTATTTCATCAAATGCTTTGCATAGATCAGAGTAAACGGCATCCGTCTGCTCCTGATTGTCCAAACCGTTGTGTAGGTACTCGCTATAAAAAGACATGTTGTTCAGGTATGATGAGATGGTTTACAAATGGAAATAAATAATTGTATATTAATTTTTCGAACAATTTGGGTATTAATGATAACACTGTGCTAGTTCAAAATTCTAACACGCGGGAGACATACCTAGTAAACCTATATCGGGTACGCTGAATCCACCGTTTTTGAAAGTTAGTCTCAGGGAAATAGTCTTCCCTATCTTTCAGTTGCTCACCCTGTATCTTTTACAGTTTTCAATTAAAAATGGAAATTCGTTCAAGGCGATGAAGACAAAGATACCATCTTTCTTTTGAGTTATCACTCGACCCATCTTCCTTATTCAAAATGTTCAAGGATTGCAACCCTAAGGGGGTTGATATTTCAGGCAAGTTTTGTACCCCAAAAGATGTTAGTTTTTGTTGAAGCACCCTGTATTCTTGAAGTACCAATTTTGGATAACAAACTGAACTCAACACAGTTTCCAAATGATCTCTTATTTTCTACAACTCTTTATCAATGTCTTGAACATAATTATTTTGATTGATTGAGTTCATTGGATAGAATTGTTTTATTTCACAGTTTCCACTATTTTGGGATGGATCAGAGATCAAGAAACGTAGTAAAACTTGTCTATATTTATATTAATCTTCTTTTCTTTTCAGAAATGGCCATGCTACTTCCTGGCACACTATCGCACAGCAGAATTGCCAACGCTACATCGGATATAAGAAAAAATTTGAGGTTGAGAGATCCAGAGAAGTACCCGCAATATGACCCCAAGAAAACGTAAGTTCAAAAAAGAGAATAGAAAATTTAGTGCTGATTGATATTTATCATGGTCTTCCAAAGCAATTAATATACCTACAACCAAATTTATATGGAATTGTTAGAATTGATCCTTTTTGTGATAATTCAATTAAAGAAAGAAATAACTTAAGGTTTACTTTGAGAAAGAAACAAATAAAAGAAAATAAGAGACTCTTTCCGCATGTAGTCTAGCTTGTCTTCCACGATCCCTTGAAACCCGAATCCGGCGATCCCGAACATGTGTCAATAATTCAACATTTTTAACATACTATCTAGTTTTTTTTACAACAAAAACTTCATTCTTCACAAGTAGTCAAAGATCCATGGTTAAAAACAATCAATAATGTGAGATACCGAGTGATTCCATATAAATTTTGTTGTGTATATAAGGGTGAATGACAAGTGTTATTTTTTCAATGTATTTCAAAATTGTCTACAAATCGTCATAAGATCCAGTGGTCACACTTTCATTTGAGTAGCCTCACCAATTAAATTCGTGATTGAAATACTAAAATTAATTTTAGTTTTGCACTTTCAACCAGACTCTGCAAAATGGCGAATGCGCCACGTTCAGTTCATCTTAATGCCACTTATGTACACAATTGTGCGAAGAGTTAAATGGGGATTATTTGGAATAATTGTATAATTTTATATTAATCAGGTAGAATCATACTTTTATCTCCATCTATTGTTCCATGAAGAGAGATAAAAAAGAAGACAATCGAAAATACTTTTCATTTACATTATTTTTTCAATATAAAGAACACAAGGTAGCGCTGTTCGGGAAATTCAAATAATAATTTATTGCGAGAAACAAATAAAAGAACGCAGCACAGATGTGGGGATTCGGAAATGTTCCTTTCTGAAACGAGAAACAGTAATGAGTAGATTGATGAATTTTGAAATAACTATTTATAGTTATTATATACGAACTTGAAATTTGATTGAATTTAATAATTTAATTAAAAGACTGTGAACCTCTGGAGTAAATAGATTGATATGTTATAATATGTACTGTAACAGCATTGTAGCTCATTTATTATGTTTGATTGAATTTTCCTAATTATTTCAGAAAGTGGTTCAAGTTTTCTATATAATTATATCCATACATTGTTGGTTCAGTAGATTAAGAGATATCAAGTCTGATCAGCATAGAAATACTTCAATTAAATCACCTTTATACTTACCTGGAAAGAAGCACCGGTATATTTATAAAAGTATACGTTTTTGAGAAAGCTTGTTCCAGTGACGTAGCAGACATTTTGTAAATGGTAGCAGATACATCGCAGGTATTTATCTATACAATTTTCTATAAACGGAGTAAGGATTGCTACAAATTTCTTCGTGAGTTTTAGTAATAATAAATTATAATAGGCTAAGAATTAGATGGAAGAAGAGTTACGCATATTATTCAAGTGAAATTTTGGATGTCATTATAGTTTGTTTATTGTGAATAGAAAAACAAGTATCATTTTAGAAAGGAATATTTCTGAATAGCCAACGATGAACAAATTGGTGGTACTCACCCAGTATCAGATAACTTTATGCTAAAATGAAATAATGTATTAACACATATAAAATTTTTACGCCTATGTACAACTTGCGTTAATTGTCGAAAAATTACAGATTGTGATAATATATGGAAATACTAAATTCGTATTTCAAATATGATTAACTATAAAATAGTAACGGTTAAATTCATACAACAACTTAAAATTTTCATTGTTGTATTCCTCAAACGGAATACTCTATATATTATTGCATATATGGATTGAGCGTTCAAAAATAAATCAAGTTTAATCAGAAATTACAATTAAGTCTTGAGGTTATGTTCCACTGAAGATGCAGAAGGTTTTTTCAGAGTAAGGATCAAAAGAAGAACAGAACTTATTGTTGTAAATCAGCCGACGTTTCGACACCTTTATTGGGTCTTCTTCAGGGCAACTATAATGAAAAAACAACACGGCAGGAATTTTGTTCCCCATTGGTACTTTCAGGAGTTCAAGAAAAATTTGAAAAAATTTGGAACAATTCTAGAGGAAACGGAATCGAATCAAGCTACCTTTCTATGATTGAAAATAGATTCAGGTTCCTTCTGTGATGTATTAGATTCGACAAGAACGAATTGATATGAATTTGTCATCGGCAGAAATTCTCTACAAAAACTACTACAAACATTTCGGCTCCAATTGGACAGAGCTCCAGTACATTTCACTGCCAATGTGCAAAATTTCATAGACACACGCTTTCCTAATAAATGGATCCCAAGTTGGCCTGGAAGATCGCCTGATCTAACTTGCCTTGACTTTTTCCTATGACGGCTGACGATATGAGAGAGAAAGAGGATAAGAGAAGCATTTCGACCAATCATGCTAAATAACGTTAGAAGATCGTTTGAAGACAGGTTAACATTGTGTATCGTTCAAAATAAAGCCATTCTGAACATCTTATGTAAAAAAGAGTATGGAAAATGGAAACGGAATGAAGTTCTGTTTATGGATTACGGGAATGATTGAAAGAAACGAAAATTTTGTAGAAAATATTATGTTCTCGGATAAATACTTTTTACACAACATTTCCCTAGTGAACTCTGCTATCTCTCTCACTTTAATTCGGCGGTCGTCGCGTTTTCTTTGGCGATGTTATTGTCGATTCAATTTTTTGACGCCCCGAACGTTCATCGTGTCCCAAGCTGTTACGGACACGTTTAAAATCAACTACCCAAAATTACACTGGGATAAATGAATGTGCTAAGTCCCCATACACAGAATCCAACTCATATTCAATTTTCATACGCTTTATTCAGTCGATACTAAAGTTCGTCTATTTTCACAAAAACACTCACATCAACTCACTCAAACGACTGTTCCATAACAACTATACGTCCAAAATGATGAGTAACTGTGAACAGATGAACAATGAAAATCGGTAGCTTTTATTTACGAGTACTTCCATCTTCACGTTGAGGTCAGAAACTTTTCAGACTATCCTCGAATGTAATCTGAAGCTGGGTTCAGACGAAGCGTAGCCACTCGCGCACCTACCTCGCTAATGATACCTCGCACCGTGATGACAAGCTCCCTCTCCAAGGAAACTCCGGTCGAGCCGGCGCCCGTTCCCTCGCGTCATTTGAACGAGCAACAGAACGTGTAGCCATGTTGAACTCCTAAACGAGACTGATTACTGACTCGCCGGTCATGCTGTTCACTCTCCCAGGTGAGTAAATGCGCGTCGAGTGAACAGTGGGGCGAGGATGAGTTTGATGCGCTAATGATTGCCGAAATTTTATGGCGTGTAGGTGCGCTTCGTCTAAACCCACCTTAAACCTTTTCCATTGCTGTAAAATGAAAACAGAAGTGATTTTGCCTCAAGACAACAAATATTTTGATTTATTTGTTCCGATGATATAAGGAGAATACATATCATAAAAATATATTACTTAATGTCAAAAGAAAGCAGACTATATAAAAATAAATAATTATAGATAACTCAGAAAAATAAGGAGAATCATGAGAATGACATAAAAATAGTCAGCGTGCAAAACAACGTTTTTTTTCCAGTCAAAAAAGACTTTTCGCCACTTCGAATTGGATTTCGAAATAACAAAGTGGGCCCTTCCCCAAATCTCCAGGATCAATCTATTCCACCCACGAATTTCTCATCAATATTTATTCGCCGAGAACAAAAACTAATTCGAAAAAAATTTGTTCCGCAGAAAACGTCAAAGAAAACTACAATCATTCAATAGAAGCAAAAAAGTGTACGATGAAAAAGGGATCGAGTATCCGCTATAGAAAATAGACAGTATACCCATGGGAAATTCCGAAAACTTCGGTTCTACAGCTCGAATAGTGGAAATATTGAATAAAATGAATCATGGATTATATTCATATTGGATGTTTTCATTCGCGAAGTTCGATACGACGAAATATATGAGCTTGGAGCTTTGCGGGGAAATGGACGACAACCTAATGATGCAATAACGATGAAGAAACTCGGAGTTAATAACGGTTCCTTCATTCGGTATGATATCATCATCTCAATGTGGAAAATTGTTGAAGTCGTTATCCTTTTGAATATTCTACCCATTTTTCAGCATTAAGTACACGTACTCAATGTTCCAAATTCAATGTTATTGTGGGACAGCTATGTGACACTTTGCAGGTATAAAACAATGACTCCCCTTTCTCGGTCTCGATTTTCGAGAAAATCCTATCGGTGAAAATCAATTTCAGTTATCATTTCTTGTTTTCAAGTTATTCCGCAATTTTCGATTTTCCGCGACTCAAGCGCATGACCATATCTACTAATTAAAATACGATAAAATAGTTTCACATTCTCCAGCCACTTTTTTGAATAGTTGAATAAGATAATTGCGTCTAATTACCATCACCAATGTGGGCTATCATCTCTCTTAACAGACATAGGTGGTTATAACAGATGTACATTACATTGGAGGGGGTCGTTTGGCTTTCCAAGCCTTTCCTAACTGCGGTCAAGTGGGTCTTTTGTTCGTAACCCTTCCTATTCATTTCCCTATAGATCTAGTTCCCTTACAAATATAAGAATCTCCCTGGGAGCTTTCGCTTTTACTTCGTGCGGCTCTAGCTTGTCGCTACCGAAGTGTATATGTCTTTGACGGACAGTTGCGATGCAACTGCAAAGAATATGTTCAGCAGTTTAAACCCCCCTTTACACATTCTGCATGTTGCCGTTCCGATTTGCCCATTTTACTGAGATGGTACCTCAGTGCGCAGTGTCAAGTAAGGAGGCCTGTTAAAGCCCTCAGCTCGTCCCTAGAGAGAAGCTGTTCTGTTTTCTTTGGCGAATAGTCAATGAACTTTTTCGCTTGCCTTTGGCCTGGAGTTTTCCTCCAACATTCTTTTTTGCTAGATTCTTCCCCCGTTCCGGTTCCTGTCGTCTGTGCGGCTTGCTTAGACCGCAGAACGGCTCAGGTCCGATGGGTGGGATTCCAGCAGCTGATTTGGCCAGTTCGTCAGCGACTTCATTTCCTTGTATGCTTTCTTGGCCAGAAATCCACCACAGAAAAAGTTTGTTCCCCTCAACAAGTTGCTCTGACAGCGTTCCCAGACAGAGATGCTCCGATAACTGTAAGAGTTTAGAGCTTCAATCACTGCCTGACTGTCCGTTAAAATGTAAATCTTGAGTTTCCTTCGTAGTCCCTCCTGGCAGCATAGGTTTACAGCAAATGTTTCTGCTTGCATGATTGTGGGAGTAGAGCCCAGATGCACTGTTGACGAGTACTTGGGTCCATATATGCCTGCTCCTGTTCCAACAGTCATTGTTGATTCGTCCATGTACCAGATGGAGGATTTTTGGTCTAATTAATTTATTTTTCCCTTCACGATGGTGCAGGAAGTTCTAGGAGATTTCAATGCTAAAGTGGGTAAGGGTAGACTGAGATCTGTAGTGGGTGATTACGGCTTACGTGAAAGAAATGAAAGAGGGGAAAGACTAATTCAGTATTGCGAAGAGAACAATCTTGTGATTACAAATACATGGTTCACGCTACCACCAAGACGTTTATACACCTGGAAATCTCCGCAAGACAGTAAACACCACATTGTCAGAAACCAAATAGACTTTATTATCATTAATCAAAGGTTTAGAAATCTCATCACTAAAGTAACAACAATGCCAGGTGCCGATATTGAATCTGACCACATTCCGCTGCGTGCCGACATAATATTGCGCCTGTCCAGACCCAAAGAAAAAACCGTTAGAAAGACATTAGAACCAAAAGTACTTAAAGAAGAGGAAAGAAGATCACTATACGAAGAACATCTGAATAAATAATTGGAAAGTATACGCAGTATAAATGATACGAACGAACACTGGCTCAAACTCAAAGAAGCTTTTACGGAAACAAATGAAATCTTCCTTACAAACACCGAAAGGCGAACGAGGAATAAATGGATGACCGAAAACATTCTAGATTTAATGGAGAAACGAAGGCAATGTAAAGTCAACAGAAAATACACAGAATATAAAAGTCTCCAAAGAAAAATTCGAAATGAAATAAGAGCAGCAAAGGAAAGTTGGCTGACTGAAAGATGTCTGGAAACAGAAAATCTGAGCAAGCTGGGAGACAGTTTCCATCTCCATAAAAAAGTCAAGAAATCGCTGGAATATATAACAATAAGAGTGTAAGTTTCATCAGGGATGAAGACAATAAAATAATATTGGAACATGGAGGAATACACCACTGGTCTTTTCCTAGATGACAGACCAGGAAACCCCGAAAACGAAATAACAACGCTATCAGGACCAAGTATACTAAAGAGTGAAATCAAACATGCTATAACTCTGATGAAAAGCAACAAAGCTCCGGGCCCTGATATGTACTCGGAAACATTTCATTTAGTTAGCGAACAAAACCTCGATATCATAGTCCGACTCTTTAACAATATTTACGACACTGGACAAATTCCCGAGGACTGGCTCCGTTCTACATTTGTCGCACTTCCGAAAACAAACAACGCAACAGCGTGTAAAGATTACCGCCTCATTAGTCTAATGAGTCATTTCCTCAAACTCTTCCTTCGAGTTCTACATACGAGACTATAAAGGAGGTGCGAGGAAGTGAGTGGTGCCAGTCAGTTTGGATTTAAGAACGGTTTTGGAACAAGAGAAGCCATATTTAGTCTCCAAACATTAGTGCAGAATTGCCAAGACCAAAGAAAGAACGTTTTTCTGTGCTTTATCGACTACGAGAAGGCATTTGATAATGTAAAGCACGACCTCCTCATATCATATCTTAGAGACTTGGGGCTGGATGGAAAGGATATCAGACTTATAGGTAATCTATACTGGAACCAAAAGCAGAAATCCGAATTCAAAATGCAGGAATAACTGAGGATTTTGAAATAAAAAAGGCGTCCGCCAGGGTGTATCTTATCTCCGATGTTGTTCAACTTATATGTGGAAAGAGCTTTCATCGAGTCAATCTCCGACAGTCCCATGGGTATTAAAGTAAACGGAATTCCCATCAACAATATTCGATACGCGGATGATACCGAGATACTGGCAGATAGTGCAAATGACCTGCAAGCTCTACTAGATAAGGTCAATCAAGAAAGCCAGAGACTGGGTTTGAAAATTAACATCCGTAAAACCAAATGTATGGCCATTAGCAGAAACGATGCCTCAAATGCCATAATATCCATAAATGGAGAAAACATTGAACAAGTCACTCAATTTAAATACTTGGGATGCATGATCAACCAAAAATGGGACCCAGACCAAGAAACAAAATGCAGAATCGAGCATGCTCGAACAGCGTTTATAAAACTTAAAAAATTCTTGACAGACAAAAACCTAAATCTCAATCTCAGATATAGAATGGTAAAATGTTACGTCTGGCCCGTTCTCTTGTACGGAGTCGAGGCATGGACGTTGAAAACAGCAATTATAAATAAAATTGAGGCCTTCGAGATGTGGACCCTACGACGGATGCTGAGGGTATCGTGGGTTGAACATGTAACGTAAGAAGAACTGGTTTGATAGACCGTGAACTTTTCGAAAACATCAAAAGAAGAAAAATTGGCTACCTTGGACATGTACTGCGCGGAGAACGCTATCACTTCCAGCGTCTTATCCTCCAGGGTAAAATAGAAGGAGGAAAAAGAGGAGTAGGTAGGAGAAAACTATCCTGGCTACGAACATACGACAGTGGACAGGAATACAGGACTTCTAGACACTACAAAATGCTGCAATCAATAGAATCATATGATGAGTGAAAGGATGGACGCCTACGCAGGAATCTGCATGGCACTTGAAGAAGAAGATGGTGCAGTCTTCTATGGCCACCTGTAAGGGTGTGTGAAAATCAAACTTAAGCGGCAATTTATCCGATGGTTGTGGTAAGATTTCTGGCGCTATGTAACCCAGAATCCCCAGGTGTCCCTTCAGATCACCAGGTAATAATTTTTTATGTCTTGGAGCCGTAATGCCGCCATCAACGCCTGCTTTTTCAATTTTATATGAAGGGGAGGGAGATGTAGGATTACCTCCAGGGCAGTAGTCGGGGTGCTTCTCATAGCACCTATTATGCCCACGCACGCTAACCGCTGCAGTTTTTGCAGCTTGTTTCGCGTAGTTATTTCTGATGTTTTCGTCCACCATACGAACGATGCATATGTGACAATGGGCCTTATAACCGCTGTGTATAACCAGTAGGTTATTTTCGGCTGTAGCCCCCAGGTCTTTCCAAAGAGTCTACGGTATACCCATAGGCACGATGTTGCCTTGGAAACAGTTTTGTCAATGTATAAATTCCAGTTGAGTCTCTGATCTAGGGTTAACCCTAGATACTTAGCCTGTTCCGAAAATTTCAGAGTATGTCCATTCAGAAATGGGCTCTCAGACATGGGGCTGTATATGTGTTGCCTATTTGCAACATGACCGGATGCATTCCGTATGCCCCTGGTGATTTGTAAGGTTTGAAGCTTTACCCTATCTAGGGTGAAGATTCGGCACGCTAGATTCTGCTTTCCCTACTGGAGCTATACAGTTCTAGCTCCTGTTGTTGGGTGCTATTGATGGAGAGTATTTTCGAGTCCGGAAAGTGGGTAGTGATTCTCGTTTGGATTTCCTGTGTTCTTTGTTGTACTTAGAGCTTCTCGGTAGGCGTCCCATTCACCTGTTCTGTTCGCCCTATTGAATGCTTTTCTGGCTCTAGCTTTGAGTTGAGCAAGCTCCTTGTTTCACCAAGGCGTATCCCTTGAAAAGTCTTTTTTCCTCATTGGGCAACTCTCCTCAAATGCTGGTATTAGTGTTTGGATAAGATGAGTAGAAGCATTTTCCAGTTCTTCTACTGTGGTTATGTTATATTCAAGACCATCCAGTTTAGACTTCAACCTCTCTTCAAAGAGATCCCAGTCCGCCCTTTTCGGTGCTCTATATTCCAATTTTTGAATTTTATCTGAGTCAATTTCGAAACCAATCATTTGGTGGTCCGACATAGATATTTCGTCCATGACGCGCCACTTCTTAATTGATTGTAGTATAAATGGCGAGACAAGGGTGAGATCCAGGACCTCTTTCCTAACCGCATTTATGAAAGTTGGTTTATTACCCCTATTTACAATGTCTATGTTATTAGAACAGATGAATTCTAAAAGATATTTACCTCTTTCATTGACGTCTGTATTGCCCCATGCGGTGTGGTAAGCGTTGTATCGCAGCTCAGGATCAAATGTTTTTTTGCTGAATTGTCAAATGAAAAATGAAGATTGATGAAGAAGCAATGCCAGTTTCAAAGAAGATGCACCAATTGTCCTCCGGCATTCTATGTTCATAATGTGCATCTTCTTCTAACCGAAAACATAACATTCAGTGCGCATTATGCGCAGTTACGCTGTCCTGTTGAAACCATTTTGTATCGAGGTGTGCAAGCGGAACATTTTCCAAATATGGCTCTACAAATTCGGCCAAAATGATTAAATACGTGTTAGCGTTAACGGATTCCTTAAAAATTGATTATTTTTATTTTTATATTCTTATAAGATAAGAGTCGAGGCCAAGGCCTGTAACGATTCATAATGAAACATACTCTTTAAATATAACAGTTGTCAACAGGTACAAACGTAATAAATAGAATTCAGTGAATAAGAATACTGGAAAGATGAAATATATAAGGGAAAAAAAGAAAGGGCAGTTCTCTCAAGCCTTACTATTCTTCTAGGAGTCGAATCTATTCTTGAATTGGTTGACCTAGTGGCATTTACAACTTCCAGGGGCAAGGTTTTCCATGCGGTGAACCTTTCTTTGAGGAGTTTTAAATTGTGATCTGTCAAATTATTAAAATTTAGCGGAAGCAGGTGGGTCAAATCACATCCAAAGCGTTCATGAAGTGCTCTGTACAGTGTGAGCAAATTTTGATGTATTTGTACGGCAGCTATGTGAAGTATTGCAGATAGAAAAAATGAATCCTTCTCTCTCGATCTCATTTTCAGAGACTAGTTTAGTGGTGCCAAAATTTTTCTGATATCTCTTTCCGTTCTGGACTCATTCGAAATTTCTCGAATTTTGGGAGAATCGTCCTTCGCGAATATCTCGATCATTATCAAAGTTACATAAAATAATTATGACATTGTACAGGCACTTTTTTAAGTAGAACACAGTGCTGTATGAAAAAAAATTTAACTGCTTTTTTCAAATACAAATCATAGGAAATTTTACCCCTATTGGATGCAGTAATTTTTTTCCTTTTCAAAAATATATAACACTTGTAGTCAATTATTGCATTCAATATCTCTTTTCAGAGAAAAGCCTGAAATTTCCACAATTCCATTTATCAGGTGCATGCCCATCAACGATTCATATTGTTCTATGACTGAAAACCACAGATTTTAAAGATCATTGGTTATTTCTATGGTTTGATTCGATTTAGACCATAGTAATTAACGGTGGTCTTAGGGTTCGACAATCACTTCTACTCTTCATAAATCGAATAACAGATGAACATTAATTGTTTTGAAATTCGAAACTTGCCAACCCGAGGAATGTACGTAACATATGAGTCCAAGCATGTTACTTTGGTAATATTTTATGAGAATGATTAGAAAGTTATGCGAATAAAAAACATATTATTACGAAAAATAAGACCTATGACATTAAACTTTTCCCAAACGAAAACCAACAACTAGCTCAACAAAGAATATGAAAAACGTTTACACACATTTGAAGTGTGGACTTACAGCTAAATCCGCAGTATTCCATGAAACAATCGCATGACAAATCTTGAGGTTCTTTGAAAAGTGGGGAAAGAGGTACAAATACCGAATACAAAATCTTGCACCATATCATCCAAGCCAAAATTATGCGATAACGATCAGTGGGACACATAGGAACTTCTTGGTTACGAAATGTACGAGAGTGATTCAACTGTTGTTAATAAAATACGACAAACCTTGTTACTAGCCAATCTCCGATACGAAAAAGGTACCTGAAGAAAAAGAAGTATAATTGTATCTTCTTCACAGTAGTTTTGTTTTATTTATTCTGTGGTTTTCTCTGTACACTACATTTGGTTTAATCACTTCCGAAAGTTACCCAGATCAAAAAACCCTTCGAATCGCACAGTAATAAACACTATAGCAAAGAGAACCCTCCAAGAAGACATTTCATAAATATAAACGTAGATTAACTCCCCCGTATTCAACATATTCTGAATATATCACGATATCAGCCGAGTTGCGCTTCCTTCCCGTCTAAATAACAAATAATACGCTGTCTGAAGGCACGTCCTACATTTTCTTCATGAAAGATTCATTTGGACACGAGAAAAGCCGTCGATTTATCATATTCCAGATGAATCCTAGCCGGTAATTCGGTTTCGGAACGAACTCGATTCAGACTTCATCTCTCTCCGCGAACTTAATGTTTCAACAAGTTCCCAACTGGATTTGTATGCAAAATTCGCATCGAGCTTTTTTCTGCTCGTCAAAGACTGTCGTTGTGAGTGCCATTCTTGGAAGTGGAATTTCATTTTCGAAATTTACTGTTCTTCACGTAGAGCGGATTTCCATTGATCAACTCTATGTGCTGTAAAATTAAGAACAACAGTCAGGACGACTATTCTATGGTTGAAACTAGGTTCGGATATTAGAATAGTGAACAATCAGCTGCGTTCATTAAAGAAGTACATTGAATTCAGAAGCTTGTTGAGCCCGGAGACATCTAACGGCCTACAATTTCATTTATATTTCATAAACAAATAAAATCAGACGAGTTGTTCATTCCCTTTGAAGATCTTTCTTGGAAACTTTTTGTTAAAGAAAGA
Source organism: Cryptolaemus montrouzieri (assembly GCA_013387265.2). Classification (NCBI taxonomy): domain Eukaryota; kingdom Metazoa; phylum Arthropoda; class Insecta; order Coleoptera; family Coccinellidae; genus Cryptolaemus; species Cryptolaemus montrouzieri. Next base: position 12,883,767 of record JABFTP020000042.1, read on the forward strand.
TGCGATGCGAATATCTGTAAGAAACCGACAGTTTACCAACTAATTAAATAATAACATGGAATCTGGTTCGTGTCCTTTTTACGCGGAAACGTGGCGCTGGATTTACCGAGTTCATTAGAGCCGGAGCAGTAATAAGGACAAACACGTAAACCAGCACCACTTGCTCAAGAAATGAATTAAGTCTTCCCTCTGATGTTATTACTAGGTTGGGGTTTATTTTTCATCGAAAAGATTCGCGATGATTCGAGAATATCTTGCAAAGCGTTTTGAAATTTACGGTTGAAAACTGATATTGTACTGTTACGACTTTATTCTTATTGAAAATAATGTTGACATATAAAGTGATTTTTGGAAAAATCTACAGTCAAGATGACGAGATAAACTTCCCGTGTGATAGCATTCATAATTCTCACAATAATCATGTAAGAGCGTCTGAATGCCAACATGAAATATCATAAATGTTGTAACTTGAAGTGGAAGAATGGGATGGTCTTATTAGTGAGTTTCTTTGTCAGCTTTTTTTTATTCTCATTTCTCTAATGAATTGGAGGCGTTGCTCGATGAGGATCCGTTCCAAACGCAAGAAGAGTTTGTTTCAGCCTTAGGAGTTACCCGCCAGGCCAGTTCCAAGTGATTGCATGCGTTGGGAATGGTTCAAAAGCAAGGAACTTGGGTTCCTTATAATTTGAAGCCAAGAGATGTTGAACGTCGTTTTTTTGCCTAGAACAACTCCTCCAGCGGCAAAAAAGATGAGGTTTTCTTCATCGCATCGTAAAGGGTGATGAAAAATTGATTCATTACAGCAAACCAAAGGAAAAAAATCTTGAGAACTGCTCGGTCATGCTTCTACGTTATCGCCTCGGCCGAATATTCACGCTGCGAAAGTTATGCTGTGTATTCGGTGGGACAAAGTCGGTGTTATTTATTATGAGCTGTTGAAACCGAACTATACCATCACTAGGGAATGGTATCGAACTCAATTGATGCGATTGAGTAAAGCACTGCTCGAAAATACGGCCACAATACGAGCAGAGACACGAAAGAGTAATTCTACAGCATGACGCTCGGCCCCACGTTGCCAAACCCATAAAACCTTCTTGGAAACGCTAAAATAGGAAGTCCTACCCCACCCTCAATATTCCCCAGATATTGCACCATCCGATTATAACTTGTTCCGTTCGATGGCACATGGTCTGGCTAATCAGCAGTTCCACTCATATGAAGAGCTCGAAAAATGGCTTGATTCGTGTATAGCCTCAAAAGACGAACACTTCTACCGTCACGGTATTCGAGCACTGCCAGAATGATGGGAAAAACTTGTAGCTAGCGATGGACAATATTTTAAATGATTCATTTGTAATCATTTTTCACAAAGTTGTATTTCCATAAAAAAACAGCGAGAACTTTGTTGCGGACCTAATATCTTATCCAAGTCTGAATACTTATCATATATGTTGGTGTCTTTGTCGGTGTGTCTCCTCAGAAGTTATAGGACGCTTGCTAAAAAATAAGGACACCAGGATACAGTCGTCTACAAACCCAAATATTCTGTGGAGTCGAACAGATATTTAATCTGCAACAAAAAAAGACTTGGTATGAGTAAAGAGCCTTGGGGTACTCCTACATTAAACAGATTCTCTCGTTACACCATCAACAACCACTTGAATCGATCTATTGAAGAAAAAACTACTAATCCAACTTTTTCGAGTCCATATGCGATTAGTTCATTCATCAAGGCTGCATGCCCAACCCTGTCGAAGGGATATCAAATTCTTGCTAAAAAATGGGGACACCAGGATACAGTCGTCTACAAACCCAAATATTCTGTGGAGTCGAACAGATCTTTAATCTGCAACAAAGAAAGACTTGGTGTGAGTGAAGAGCCTTGGGGTACTCCTACATTGAACAGAAAAGATTCCCTTGTTACACCATCAACAACCACTTGAATCGATCTATTGAAGAAAAAACTGCTAATCCAACTTTTTCGAGAAGTCCATATGCGATTAGTTCATTCATCAAGGCTGCATGCCCAACCCTGTCGAAGAGATATCAAATGGCCCTTGATTCGCCATGCTTTTCGAATTTTGATGTCCACAAATGAGTTACGTATGTAAGGAGGTCATAAATTGATGGTTGTCTACAGAAACCGTATTGTCGATCACTGATGATAGTCTGTAACTCAAGATATTTTATGAGCTCATCACTGTTTCCATGACTTTCGAAATAATGGGCAGCGATGCGATTGGATGGTACTTTTGGTGTAGGTATTTCTTTCTTTTTTTGGGATCGGTTTTACTCTCGCAACTTTCCAACACTCCGGGAACATCTGATTTCTTACAGTTCAGTTGTTGAAGATCGCACCTTGCCGTATGCATGTACTGAATACTATCTAACCTAATCAAAGGTGGAAATAATAACTTGCAAAAATTGTTACTAACTTCCTTCGCCATAAACCAGAACTGACGAATTCCACAGGTCTGTTCCAAGAGTTTATTCTCAACCATTTCATTGAAGTAGGTTTTCTCTTTATCATTTGTTGAGTTACAAATCTTCCTGAAACGCACATATTCAGCTTTAGTTTCATCTTTCAGTTCTTAAAAGCTCTGCTTTTAACTGTGGTAGTGTTTAGCGAACCAAGTGCAAATGTTTTCTTCGTGGAGTGTGGAATGTAGAGATCCGTGGCTACAAGAATCCTTCACTGACGGACTAAGTGAAAACATGATATCAGGATCTTAAAAACAGACATCATTTTTGGGAAAGGGCGAGAAGAACTCGAGTTGCTTTCGTCTTTTCCTAACTCAATATGTGTTAGGTCGATAATCATGTAATGAGGAATTTTAACCTTGCTACGTCACACAAAGAAAGTGTCGAAAATTTCAGAATAAAAACAGCCAAAGTGATCGAGCCTTTCACAAGTGAGATACAACCCAACGAACGAATCACCAAATTTAATTACTTGGGGATATCATCAAAACTTCAAACTGTTTACATCACCAATAATAAAACTCCCAGCGTATCAAAGATTAAAATTACCTAATATTCCATATATTCAAAGTTCAAAGGATACTTTGATTACATTGAAGCTCTGAACCCTCAATCATTCCTTACTTTCATCGCAAATAAGTCGGAATTTACGTAAACGTTTCCTGAATGAAAGTTAAATCGAGTAGCTTGAAAGGCTTTTAACATTGATGTTCTATTCATTTCAGCATTTTCAGGCAATATGATTATTCGAATAGTTGCTGGAATTAATTCGAGCACCGAGCGTTCTCGAAACGACGCGATTAACTTATAGTCGAGTTATACGAACAATTATCAGGGGAATCTAACACATGGAATTAGAAAATGAATCGTTTACATAAAATGTGCAGAATTACAGTTCCAGACGAGTCTAATTACTCTTTTTTGCAATTTAAGCATACGATCGGCTTAAGTAGCATAACCTCAAATTAAGATACCGTAAGTGCATATTGAGGGAAATAAAGTGTGGTATCCTATCAGCAAAACTTCTTTCTCACCAACCCTTCTGAGGTTATCAAGTACAAAGATCGGTCTTGACAATCTAGGCGTCAGCTATTCAGTACGTAGTCATTTCAACTTAGACAAAAAATGGAATTAACACTCTCATATGAAATCTGAGATAGACGATTAATGATAGGTGCAAACTGCGCGCACATTTCTTCAAAACAGTTGGAGGTATTTTATCAAGACCCACTGCTTTCTTAATGTGATTCAACGATATCGATTGGTGGTATATATGGGTTATCGGATTTCAAGGTTGACATTAGTATTACTTATTAATTTCTTCAGTATTTTAAAGCCTTTTAGGTCAATTCGAAGTATGAGTGGTGGAAACGTTGAATAATCAAATAATAAAATAAAGTTTAAATTTCAAAATTGAGTACTGATTATCAGAGATGAACCCGAAATCTATTCGAAAAAGTTGTGGATGGACTACTGTATAGCTACCAATTTATACGGATTCTTGGGTGCACGAGTTTTAGTAGTATTTTGATTATGATTTTTTATTTTGCCTCAGCAGCTTTGGTAGCTCCCTTTGCAAAGTTTCAATACTTTGCGTCTTTTAACTTGTAGTATGTGGGCAAATTTCAAGATTTGATAGCAGTCTGTATCACAACTTATGTCACATCCTGCAAAGTTTTCTGCAAATTTAGATCAGTTTTTGTGAAAACTGATAAATTGTTATTCTTCGCCATCAGAGAAGAACGCGTTTTCTGTACGCACTCTGAACTTCATATTGAATTGAACATATGGGATGCTTGGTGGTACTACGTCAAAACAGAATTTCGCGAAAATATTTTTGCCAAGAAATCCGCTCTGCTTCAGGTTATGATGCGATAGAACCGTCATCTCGAATCAAATGTGAAAATGATGACGCAACAGTTGTTGCAAGTCATAAACCAGAACTGACGAGTTCCACTAGTCTACTATAAGACCAACTATGGTAACTTTTTGACAGTTTTTAGTGAACCAAGGCTTTTGTGCAGCTGTTTTCTCGTGGAGTATTCCGCCAAGAATAATTTCAGTGACGGATTCTATGCAGAACTTGATATCAGGTTCTGAAAAACAGATATCATTCGAGTGAAAAGGGAAAGAAAATGCTCGCATCATCTCGCAGCTGGCTCAGATTTGATGCTACATCTTCCTGCGTTACTGTACGAAGTTACCAGTGGTTGAGGTCGGGGTTGCCTAAGGGTGCTGAAACCAGTAAGCGGAAATCCTCTGAATCTCAAACAGGGAAAACATCTATAGTATTGAGAAAACCGGTTATATTGTCAGAAATTCTTGCCGAGTCATCGACAAGTTTCGTCGTCACGATGCTACTGATTGTTAAGACCTCCGCTTGTATTCCTGCTCAAGTTGTGGCATTGAAGCCAGTAGATGCTGACTTATGCTGTATTCGAATGGTGTCTACCTTGTCGCCTAGATACTGAAACAATCTAGGGAAATTTTTATCATTAGTATATCGATACAGACAACGTAAATACATGGTTTTGTTATAAAAACAGATTTTTAGTATTCGACGTATGATCTGACAGAAATACGAAGGCCTGCCATAAAGTAAAGCCTCAAGTGCAACTTATAGACGTTGTAATATAGGTAGATTGTGTCTTTGACTTAGAAGGGGGTAAGGTTATTATAGATTAAGTAATGGAGAATTATTTCCTTCTAATTGATTGTTAAGTGTTTGATAATGTGGGTTTTTTCTAATTTCCAAACATTCCAGGAGGTTCAATTTCTTTTCTTTATTATAGATATGTAGTATTTTTAGGTTTTCTTAATTAAAAAAATTACAAGTGTCAAAAAAGTTTCTAAATTGAACGAAGATGACGAAAATTGATTGTACGCTGATCAGTGGCGTACTGCAAAAAAGTTTGAAAGGGCAAAAGGAGACATGGCCTCGGAAAAGAAAACACCTTGTGAATTTCAGTTAAAATATAGAACGTGTAATGATTGAGGCTGTAAAAAATAGCTTGCATTCCAAATTTGGGCTGAATATCTCAAAAACTTCAGGGTTTTTGAAGAAAAAATTCAACACCCTTTAGCCCCGTAACGAAGCTTTTGCGGACCTATGTTTATATAAACTTTTTTTCTTAAAATTGCACGTAGATTTACCCCCTCAAGTTGTGACATACTATTATATAATACCGTGTATGTTCGAAAACGGAGGAATTTTTGTCTGTATGTATATGCTCTTGGAAACCAGTCTAGAAGTATCTACCGGTTTAGTCTACATGCATGCAGTACTTAAACTTCCTTCGATTTTGTACACTCCAGATTTCTTAAATTTATTCAGTTTGGTTTTTTAATTAAATAAGAATATTCATGGTTCGGTGCGCTGGGAAAGGCAGGTCTTATGTTGAATTTGAAAAAATAATTCTGTATTTTAGTGGATAAATGTCCATTCTAACTCAGAGAGATTTGGATGTTTCTTTGTCTATAATAGGGTATAGAAATTTCAAAATCCGATTATTATTATGTTTGTTAATAGTTCTTTCAATCGATTGTATTGGAAAATGATTGTTCATGGCTATTTGTTTGATTGAATTGATTTATGACTTGAAGTTACTCTCCGAAATTGGTACTGTAGACTCTCTGTGGATCATGGGGTTAAAGGCTACCAGTTCTTTTAGAAGAATTATTTCGTATACGTTTACCAATTACACACAATGAACACCAAATATACATGGTATTGAACGTATTTATGCACGTTGGAAAAATTTTATAGGTCTTAAAGTAGAATATATACAAAAACAAAGAGACGTTTTGTTTTCTCTAAGAGACCAGTTACTTTTAGGAACAACCTCGTACAAAGAGGAACACTTCTCCAGAGATTTTAAGGAGATATATTAAACATTCGCATACCATACTGAATGTTGAAACCTTTTTTCAAGAGCTAACAGCACATCCCACTAAAAAGAACTATTGTAAGCATTTATATTTTTATCAGTCAAACACCCTATAGCTTAACATTAATATGAAAAAGTGTTGTATTAATTTAACTTTATCAAATTCAACCAAAACTTGAAGCATATCTCACATAATCACTATAAAAACCAGATTGTAAGCCACAGACAAACTTTCTCCATAATGAAGCCGCAAAGTACGTTCATCACAGCGTAGGTGCATACTTAATGACGAAAGACTCATATTTGGAGTTGTCTCTGACGTTTATTGAGGAGGAAATGATTTATTACACATTCGATTCGCGATTACCATCGATCTGCCAACCAGTATGAGTTGCCTGCGGGTCTGAGAGAGGTAGATAATATTATCTCTGAGAAGCACTTCATCATTTCGCGAATCGGTGGGTGACAGTTATTCTGAAAAAGAATTTAAAAATATGATCGGGTTTCAATCAAAGAGACGAATCCTTCGTGGATGATTATTGGAAGGAGGATTGACGATCATCGCCATCCATCTTTACTACAATACGACGAGAGGGGTTGTTTTTTCAGCTAAGGCTTTACTCGCGTGGTCTACGATTGTGAACTATTTTCGTTTTGACAAATCAATATCATCAATTTTAATACGTATTTGAAATGAAATGCTTCCTTGTATCATTTGTAGAATTGAGAAGAAACCGAAAAGTCCCAGAATAAATCCTTTATTTGCCTCAATATATTCTCCATTTATTCAAAAATACATGAACGTGAAGAAACATGCAGCAAAAACTGAAACGTACAGATATCAAGCTAATGAAAATATGTTAACAAGCTAAAAATCTACCAATTTTTACCCCTTTCGTGTAACCTAACCTAACCAGACTTCAGGAACTTTGCTGCGGACGAACAGCTAGAACTGGAATCATTTTCTTCATCCTCTTTTACATCCTGCTCTGAATCTGTGTCATGGATGCCCTTCTCAACAACATCTTGTTCTGCATGATCGTCTTCCTCATCATCATTTTCATCAGAGTAATTTTCAAAATCACTAGGAAGTTCATCAAACCGCTGTAACCAGACTTCAGGATCTTTGCTGGACTGTACACGTCGTCTTTTAGGTCTAGACATACTTCTTTCTTTTAAAGGTATCAGGAAATCGAATTTGAACTGAACTGACTCAAAACACAAAGTAAAACGTGAATGCTCGCTTGGTCTACAATCGTAGATCAGTCATATTCAGAAGCAAATATCTTCAAAAACCAATCGCTAACACTGTCAAAAATATACGGATTCACTAAATACTTTTGTACAGCTAGTGAAGACTAGGCGCGCGTAATCAATATAGTTTACCAATGAACGGTTCCTTTGATCATTTGTGATTGAAGTTGTTTCAGTTCTGATGAGAAATATGGATTTTTACTCTGTGGAATTGAAAAAAACCAAAAAGTCCCAGAATAAATCCTTTTTCTGCCATAACTCAATATATTTTCCATTTACTCAAAAGTACATGAACGTGAAAAAACATGCAGTAAAAACTGAAAAGAACAGATATCAAGCTAATGTAAAAATGTTTACAAGCTAAAAATCTGCCAATTTTTACCACTTTTATGTCCCCCTGAAAAGAGTCAATTTTGTTTACCCACATAATTCACACATATTTCCTTCATATGATTTTTACAAGCATACCTGTAGCATTTCGCACAATAGTTTCGTGTTGATTTATTGTCACTTCTAAGACATATGCAGAAACGTCCAACATAATTTTGTGGCCTCTGAGGGGAAGGGGGTACGACCTCACTAATGCCTAATAGATGTCGCCTGATTTCTGCAAGTAATTGTTCTATTGTTGCCCTAAATTCGATTTGGGGTTTTATGTTCCCAAGCACATTTTTCCAGGAAATCACTACGGGATACTCGTACAGGGCGATTAGCTTTAAATACGCAAAGTTGATCAACTCGTTCCTAGTTTCTATATCGTCAAATCTGATACATCTTAGAAGGAACCTGAATCTATTTTCACTCATAGCAAAGTAGCTTAATTCAATTCCGCTTCTTCTAGAATTGTCTCAAATTTTTTCTTGAACTCCTGAAAGTGCCAATTATCAACAAAATTCCTATAAATGCACTCATTTCCCTTTCATCACTTTTCTCGCGTCCCAAATCCTTCCAAATTTGTTTTGAACATTTTCTATATAAACACCTCAAAAAATCTAGGGGACACTTACCAATATCTTTAAAATATGAATTTGATGATTCAAATTTATATAAATCTTTCGGTTTTTGTTAGGATATATTGTATATAATGTATTCTCAAGAAAACAAAATAATATTTGACTTCTCCAAAGCACCTATTTTAAAAAAAATTTGAAATTTAAAAATGGCGAAATTTGGTAAAACACAAAAAAATCCTGAACTAATATTTTCGGAACGATATGGAAGCACTTATATTTTTCAGTACCCAGTAGGTCCACCTCTGGTATTAATGACACTTTGGCATCGTCGCGGCATGCTCAATATTAAATTGTCTATTACATTTTGGCCTAAGTCATTCCAAGACTGCTAATCTAAGCTCCTGTTCATGATGAAAGACGTTTTGACGCAGGAGATTTCTTTTTAGGGTGTCCCACACATGCTCGATGGGATTCAGATCTGGGGAGCAGGATGGCTACGGTAGAAGATCGATATCATTCTCTTCAAGAATGTTCAAGACAACTCTTGCACGATGAGTAGGGGCATTATCTTGTTGGAAGAGTGGATTTTGACCCATTATTTGGAGATACGGTACCACTACAGGTAAAACTATCTCATTTGCGTAAGAATTTCCCGTGAGGTTGTTCTGTATGAAAACGAGGTCAGTTCTTCCACCAAGGCGTATACCTCCTCAAAACATCACTGATCCGCCTCCCTGTCTAACAATTTCTCGAGCATGCTGGAGACGGTTTTGCTTTCCAGGTTCCCCCAATATTCGAATTCTTCCCGAATCGGGAAGAACTAAATCTAGATTCATCACTGAGCAGAACTGTGGCCCACCTCTCTTGATCCCAGTTTACGTGTTCTTGGCACCAAGCTAAACGAGCAGCGCGATTTTCATGGGTCAGTTGTGGAACTCTTGAAGGACGTCTGGAGTGGAGTTAACCTTCGTGCAGTCGATTTCTCACAGTTTAGTCGGAAATTTGTACATTATGAACTCGTGATAGCTCTTGAGCTAATTGAGATGCTGTGGTAGTACGATCTCTTCTGGCTTGTAAAACCAAAAATCGGTCTTGGGCGACTGTAGTAATACTGAAACGATCTGTATGGCGTTCTTCTACACTACCTGTTTCATTGAAACGCGACCATAAACGGTTTATGACACTTGGGCTATTTCCCTGAACCCTGGATACTTCCCGTTGTGAGCTCCCAGCTTGGAGCATTCCAACGGCTCGTAACATCTCTTCTCTAGTCAAATGTCGTCTTTCCATGGTCGAATCACAAAACTTGAATCTTTTATTTGTGCTTACAACAGAAACAAAGTGCCAACTAACTGCTTTCAAACACAGAATACATGAAATGATTATAAAGCAGCGTCGCATCTGCTGCATTTTTAGTTTTTTATAAAAAAAACTGAAATCTGTTGAGGCACTTTACATAATTTGGTGAGAAATTGATGCAGGTGTTCATTTCTTGAAAAAAATCATCCATATTGATCGTTCTGGATACGATATATCTATATACAGAAGTGTTCCCTAGACTTTTTTGAGGTGTTTATGTGTTCGTTGACACCGTTATAATTCGAAAGATTATATCGTTTACGGACAATTTTAGGCACTGGGTTTCGGATTGTTTCATCAATTCCTTTCGTTCCAGGGAGTTGTCTCACAATATTGTGTAAAGAAACTCGAATTTGGAGGCCCGGTTAAGTTTTTCTCCATTTTGTTATTTTGTCTTTTCCTACGTAGTAAGCGGACGAACGGCTTGAACTGGAATCATTTTCTTCGCCAGTTCTTCATCCTCTATTACATCGTGCTCTGAATCTGTATCATGGGTGCTCTTCTCAACAACGTCTCGTTTTGCATTATCGTCTTCCTCATCATCGTTTTCATCAGAGGAATTTTCAAAATCAATGTCAAAAATATACTGATTCACTAAATACCTAAGTTTTCTACAGCTAGTGAAAAGTCATTCGAAATGACGTGGTCTACGATCGTAGACCACGCGATTAACGGATGGTTAAGAGAAAAATATTTCTTGTTACATTCAATTTTATATGAGATGGTGTATCAGTTGAGATTCAACGTGAACAACGTCATATGTTTCATTCATATGTCAATTGGTAATAGCAATTTATTTCACGCATCTTGATCTATATCAAGGATATCATCAAATTGAATCAGAAAAAGCATCGAGACCCTTACCGCTTTTACAACTGATAGAGAAATGACTCGTCTTCCAATGGGGCTTTCTATTTCCCATTTTCGAAAATAATGACGATTGCAATGACAGGGTTGAATTATAGTAACTGTTTTATCTATCTGGACGATCTCATGGTTTTCGGTAATAGTTTACAAACTCATGATCGAAATTATAATATATAAGTAGAAAACAAAACCCCTCCCTGTTTCTATTACCCTTTGGGATCTTCCGTCTCACCTACAACGTAAACAGAGATAAAAACTCTGTTTACCACACTATCTCATCTAAAACCCAGCACGTATACGACCCTAGCCATGCAGACAATTGAATAGCAGAAAGATTTTGCTCCAGGTCACTCTGGCTTATGAAATGGGAGACTGGGTTTCTTCTTACCTGACATTCTCTGACATCATTTTGTATATGTAAGTTACGCTGAAAATTCTAAAAATATTGCTACTTATATTTAGGAATTTACAGAAAATCAAGCTACTTGTCTTGACTTGACTTGAAATAAAGTCAAGCTTTTGTTTTCAGAATTCAGCTGTCAAGAACAGTATCTCTATAAGAGCTGAACATTCTCAAAAAGTAAGAAGAAGGGAGTAAGAAATCGAATTCAATTTGACGTTTCTAAACTATAATAACACAGTGCGTGAAAATGACACTTCAAAATTCTAACACGCGGGAAACATTCCTAGTAAACCTATATCGGGTACGCTGAATCCAGTGGTAACCACCGTTTTTGAAAGTTAGCTCTTGTTCGGGAGATATTCGCCTTTGAAGTTAGCTGATTTTAGTAGGGTTCGTCGCTTATGACTTCAGTACATTATATGCTTGTAATTCCCAAACCGTTCGGAATATCGCTTTACTGTCTTCGGCAAAGTTTTAGCTATTGTCATGGCCAACAACTTTTCTGAATATACCAATATAGAAAAACCTCATTCAAACACCGTTTCTTAACAAAATGTCCAAAAAAATCTATTTCTTTGCCATTTTTTCGTTAATTTTCGCCTGAATAATAGAAAAATCAAAGGAATTTCGCTTTAAAATCTTAAAATAGGAAAAGAAAACACATTTCCTATAGTTAAATCGAAAAGTTAAACTCACAATCATGATTTTAACTCAAATTTCTCACAGATATCACTGTTAAAACGTATTTATTAGTATTGTCACTGATGTTACTACGTATTTTGCTATGTATTTCATAGTCTAAGCTCTGATATTTCTTAATTTGACATTTCTTGTTGAAGTTTCTTTGTTTACACAAGTTATATATTTGGTAAAAATATCAAAAATGAATTCGTGCAGTAGATTTAATAAACTTTGCTACATTTGTGGAAAGTTTACTATAATGACAAGCAAGCGTTCAATTTCTGAAGAAATTGCTGAATCGTACACACAATATTTCAACCAAACTGTAATCAAAGATGTGAACTGGGCTCCAAAAATCGTTTGTACTGGTTGTGTCATAAGATTGAGTGGATGGAAAAGAGGTAAAATGAAATGATTTATCATTTATTTCAAAATTATATCAATTGAAGCTATTTTTATTACGGGTTAATTCCAATCTATGCCTTTTGGAAGAAAATTACGAATCATTGAAAAAATTTAGTGAAATATGAAGACCATCGTTGGAAGATTTGTGCAGATTTGAAGGTGATAACTCTTTTGAGAGGAATGCAGACGGGATATACGAAAAACATGTGTTTTATATGTTTATGGAATACTCGATATGCCGGCGACCAATATGCCAATGAAAGCTGGCCTATGAGACAAGGGTTCAGATTGCGTCGAGAAAACGTCGTTAAAATTCCACTTGTGCCAATCGAAAAAGTGTTGCTTCCACCTCTGCATATCAAGCTTGGGATTGTTAAAAATTTCATCAAGGTCCTAGATCCTGAAGGCAATGCATTCAATGAGTTGAAGCGAGTTTTCCCAAGATTGAGTGGAATGAAAAAACTATATACGTACCAATCAACCTAACTTATGCAATATTTAACACCTATTTTTTCGAATTATTTTATTACAGGCATACTCAATGGACCTGATATTCGACGCTTGATGAGAGACCAACAATTTAAAAACAATTTGTCGAATTTGCAGCTCGTTACTTGGGATTGCGTCAAAGGAGTCATCGAAAATGTACTTGGAATTCATCGTGACGAAAACTGGCGCATACAAGTTGAGAATATGCTCGTTGCTTTCCGTAACATCGGTGTAAAAATGTCTCTGGAAATTCATTTTTTACATTACTATGCAGACAAGTTTGCCAAACAATCACCATGTGAATCAGATGAGCATGGTGAACGGTTTCATCAGGTGACGGCTAGGCTTGAGCACTGGTAGAGTTGAAAAAAACTTGATTCTCTATTAAGAGACATTTGCTGGAATTCACAGCAAGATGGAGAAGAAGAAGAATGAACATGAATTTATATGTTTATTTGTTGAAAATTATTGGAATTGAAATAAAAATTTGAGTTAAAATCATGATTGTGCGTTTAAATTTTTTGATTTAACTATAGGAAATGTGTTTTCTTTTCTTATTTTGAGATTTTAAACCGAAATTACCTTGATTTCTCTATTATTTAGACGAAAATTAACAAATAAATGGAGTTTTTGGACATTTTGTTAAGAAACGGTGTTTGAATGAGGTTTGTCTATGTTGATATATTCAGAAAAGTTGTTGGCCATGACAATAGCTAAGACTTTGCCGAAGACAGTAAAGCGATATTCCGAAAGGTTTGGGAATTACAAGCATATAATATACTGAAGTCATAAGCGACGAACCCTACTGAAATCAGCTAACTTCAAAGGCGAATATGTCCTAAACAAGAGCTAACTTTCAAAAACGGTGGTTACCACTGGATTCAGCGTAACCGATATAGGTTTACTAGGTATGTCTCCCGCGTGTTAGGATTTTGAACTAGCACAGTGTAATTATGAAAAAACGGATCATATCGAACTGTCTCCAAATAATTATTGTGATCATCGATCAAATCGTTCTCGGAAGGTGTGAATTCTATGCTCTATGTATAATGAGTTCATTATACATATATTTTTTGCCGGTGTGTGTATAAATAATACCGAGTACGGTCTAATACATACTCAGCTAAAATGTGATTCAAAGATGCTGTGTTCAGAAGGTATACTTCCAAAATCCAGCATCTAACCTTCCATAAACTTTGCTACAGAATACGTTGATTTCAATAATCCCAGTAGGATAAACAACGTTGCCTATTCCAACACCAAACCGGAAACATTCTTCAGTGAAAAACGTCCCCAAAAAAGAGATAAAACAGAACCAAAACGGCAAACATTATCAGTGTCAATTCTATTTTAGACTTCGATTCTCCTCGGAGCAATCGCTTAAAGCTTGCTAAGAAAGATGTTATCGGGAATCGCAAAACCTCGCGGGATGGAAAAACTTGGGGTTGGAATCCGGAGTCGGTGAACTTTGCATTTCGGGATAGACAGACCGAAACGGATTTATTTCCAGCGAAATCTCCATAAGGGAAATGGTTTAAGGTCCAGCACGTACGAAGATCGATTTTGTAATTTTCGATAGGAATCAGATAATTTACGAACAACGTATTATTTGAGTGTGAGTAGACTATTTAATTCTTAACTGGACATATACCCAAAATTTAGGGAAATTAAAGAATTTAACTATCAAATTATAAAGGTATAATAAATTCACCACGATTTTGAGATATTTCTTTTCGCTAATCAACAATTTCTCCCTAACTTCGGTGACCATTGTTAGCTTGAAAATATTGTTAAATATCAGGTTTGTAAATGAGGTAATGAGACTGGCAACGTCGCTTCCGATCCGGCAACGCGTGAGACGATAGGCTTTGAGCAGCGTCAGGTGCACACGTGCTACGCATCCAGTATGAATCTGAACTCGCTACAGTCGTTTGTTATTCCATAGCGTTCGTTCTCGTGAAACAGACGGTGTGCTATCAAGTTTTACTTCAAACTCGGACACAATGCTACAGAAACATTTGAAAAACTTCGGCAAGATCAAAAGGATCTCAGAAGAGAAAGGGGTTTTGGCTTTCTGAGATCGATTGAAAATTATCCCCGTTTTCTGGAATCTTTCATTACTGATGACGAGTGTGTTTAAGAAAACGATCAAGAAACCAATACAATGAGAGCATGGAATTGCATACTGCAACCTCTACAAGGCCCAAAAAAGCACGAATGGGCAGGTAAAAGCTTGAATGCATGCTGATTTGTTTTTTAAATAGTCACGGAATCCTGCACAAATGATTTTGCCTCAAAGCTTAACTGTTAGTCACCGAGAGGTCCTTAGTGTGCGACCAAACATCAAAAACAACTGGTTGTTCTATCACGACAATGCTCCATGTTACACTGTAATAATAATAATGGAGAATTTTTCAATTTATGCTCCCGAAGACAGTAAACCGAAAGCTGAGAGAGAGTCTTTCTTTGAACAACTTCAGAATACAATTAACTCCTTACCATGCGATCAGCTGATGATTATCTTTGGGGATTTTAATGCCCGTATCGGTAATGATATAGTACCAGGAATTAAACAAAGATTCAACGAAAACGTGTTAAACGATAACGGAGAATTAATGATCAGTGTCTGCACTTTCAACGAGTTGCGAATCAATAACACATGAAGAACAGTACAAATATACATTCGCAAATACTAGGGGTCAGGAATCAACAATTGACTATATTGTGACAAATAGAAATTTTCACCCATCACAAATATTAGAGGTCAGAACACTAAACTCTGCTAATGTGGGCAGCGACCATAGTCTACTGTTAGGGAAACTTAGAATCAAATTCATGCTGCAAAAGAATACTAAACCAACTGTAAAAACACGTAAAATAAACGTTGAATCATTACGGGACCCAACCATAGAAGAACTCTACAAGAACAGGCTAAAAGGGAAAATCGAGGAAAACCCGATAACAGAGGAAGATGATGTCAAACGCAGCTGGGAAAAGATGAAAAACAACATACTCACTGCTGCATACGAAGCATTGGGCACTAGGATATCAAATAACAGTAAGAAGAACACAAACAGAACTCCGTGGTTCTGTATGGAAGTTGCAGAAAAGTGCAGGGAAAAGAAGCATGCTTACCTCACATATCGAACATTAAGAACACCAGAATCGTACAATGAATATCAAAAAATCCGAAACGAGACCACAACGTTAGTACGTTCAATTAAAAACCAGTACTGGGAAACTTATTCTAAAAGCATGGAGAATGACTTCTACGGGCTACAAAAACAAATATGGAGACTAATCCGATCACAACGGAAAGAAATGAATGAGTTGGTTGAAACAAAGCATATAACCAGCGAGACCTAACTGATCTATATTCGACAGAGGATACAGAAGAAGACCTAAGTACACCGGAAATAATAGTGAGCGAAGATGCTGAGGTGAATGTGGATGACGTACAGTTAACCCTACAAAAATTAAAGAATAGGAAAAGTGCCGAACAGGACGGAATTAGCAACGAACTACTCAAGTATGGCGGACAACGTCTTACTCAAGAGTTGACAATTTTAATTCAAAAAATCCTTTACTATCACAGGATCCCAGATGAATGGCGTACAAGCACTACTATTCTTATGTTAAAGAAATGAGACAAGAAAGTACCTTCGAATTATAGAGGAATAAATCTGTTGAGCACCACGCTGAAACTTACTACGAAGTGTATAATAAACAAACTAAATAGCCTCACCTCTTTCGCTGATGAACAACAAGGATTCAGATCTGGAAGATCTTGCACTGACGCCGTATTTGTCATAAGACAAGTAACAGAAAAGTCGATAGAATATAATAAGACAGCATTTATGTGTTTTGTTGACTTGCTCAAAGCTTTCGACTGGGTCCAATTATCAGACATTATACATCTGCTCTACAACAGGCAAATCCCACGTAATATAATAAAGACTATCGAAAATATATATACTGCGAACAAGATCCAGGCAAGATTAGACGGGGAGCTTACCACACAGATACCAGTGAGAAGTGGTATTCGTCAAGGAGATTCGTTAAGCCCCCTTCTGTTCAACACCATCATGGACGAGATAATCAAAAAAGTAAGAGGAATGAGGGGCTACAAAATGGGGGGCAAAGAGATAACTATCCTGTGTTACACCGATGACGCTGTGTTGATTGCAGAAAATGAAGACGATTTACAGCGCCTCCTACATCAGTTCAACCGTACAGCCAAATCGTTTAATATGATAATTTCTGCCTCTAAAACAAAATGCATGACTACATCGAAAACACCATTGAGATGCAAGCTTGAGGTTGATGGTAAATCTATCCAGCATGAAATGAAATTTAAATATCTCGGCATAGAGATTTCGGGCTACGGAGATGTCGAGGCGGAGGTAAGGGAGCAAGCAACAAAAGCAACAAGAGTAGCAGGATGTCTGAATGACACAATATGGCGCAATAAGCATATCGGAATTGAAGCCAAGGCACAAATCTACAAAGCAACTGTAAGGCCCATTATTGCATACCCTGCAGAAACTAGACCAGAAACAACAAAAACCAGGCGACTACTGGAGACAACCGAAATGAAGGTACTTCGCAGGATAGCCGGGAAAACACTGCTCAACAGAGAGAGGAGTGAGAATATTAGAAACATGTGCAAGGTGGACAACATTAACAACTGGGTATTGAACAGAAAACAGGAGTGGAATGACCATATAAACAGAATGGATGACAGAAGAATAGTGAAAATCGCCCGTGATAGATCTCCACTGGGTCGCAGAAGCGTGGGACGACCACGAAAAAGGTGGAGAGACAACTTGAACGTTCGGTAACAGACAAACGACCGAAGAATAAACAGGCGGTTTCGCCTAAAATAAAGTTGGAAGGAGAAGAAGAAGAGATTTTTTCAATTAAAAACATCAATTTGACTCTTCAGCTCTTTTATTCACCAGACCTGAGTCCTTGTGACTTTTCCTCTTCCCAAAAGTTGAAAAGCACCTCGAGCGTACTGATTTTGGGACACTTGGAAACATTCAATCAACTGTATCCGACCAGCTGAGGGCTGTTCCAGTATCCGAATTCCAGCAATGCTATGATGATTGTAAGTGCCGTCTCCCGCTTGTATGATGACCTCAGAATTAAACATTGAATCCATATTTTCATAATTTCTTTACTAGCAAAATAACTTTTTTCAAAGCCCACTCAGATATCTTCTCCAAATCTGAACTCATTGATTTGCTCCTTTGGTATATTTGTCGAGTATATCCTCAGTAGTTATAGGACGCTGACTAGAATATAAAGACATCAGGTTATAGTCGTCCGCAAACCCGAATATTCTGCTTTCGGTGAAGGGGAGCAGATCCTTAATCTGCAACAGAAAAATAGTTGCCGAGAGTATGGAGCCCTGGGTTATTCCTGAACTAACCTGAAAAGAATAACTCGTTATACCATCAATCACCACCTTATCC
The DNA here is from genome assembly GCA_013387265.2 of Cryptolaemus montrouzieri. Classification (NCBI taxonomy): domain Eukaryota; kingdom Metazoa; phylum Arthropoda; class Insecta; order Coleoptera; family Coccinellidae; genus Cryptolaemus; species Cryptolaemus montrouzieri. Next base: position 12,902,026 of record JABFTP020000042.1, read on the forward strand.
ATCTACTGAAGAGAAAGCTACTAATCCAACCACGCAATTTTTAGGGAAGTCCATCAAAGCTGTATTCCAAACCCTGTCGAAGACCTTTAAGATGTCAAGATCTTGATTCGCCATACTATTATGAAGAAAAATGTGTTGATATTAATTGAGTTTCTTTTGTGTCCGTGTTTTCGGTTTATGGGAACAGATTTCTCCATTTTCTTAGTGTTTTTTCGAAGTAAACGCTCTGGTTCATTTCGATCTGGAAATCGTTCCTGATAGAGTCGAATTGCTCTAGCACTATTTTTGTTACAGAGAAAATGAACAGCATCATGTCTGCATCCATTTGATTTTCATCTTCCACACTTATTGGAAATGTGAGTTTTCTTCCGAAATGTTTCGATAATTTCTTTTCTCTCTGAAGGTCAACTTCCGGTGTTTTCGGAAATGACAGACCAATAAAAATGTTTCAGGCTAGTGGAATATTATTCAAGAGCCAATTTCAGTTTTTCGAAGAACGCCACAACTTCTCCAAATGGATGAATTAGCTCTTCTTTATGAGTCTTGAGAATTTCACACAATATTTTCTTTAAACTTAATGGATGTTTCATTTCTGTAAAAATCTGAAACAGCTTCACATTGAAAATTATGACAAAATATAAAATATTATATATTTTTTCAATCCTCCATAAATTTTCATGAGCCTGCATCACAACTGTTCAACATTCTCGACAACTCTTGCTAGAGATAGATTATTGCAGAGTTCTGGCCATTCAATTTAGCGCTCTTAAAATTATTGTGTGTTTTTAGACCTCTACATATATTTTGTACTCCACATATATTTTGAACTGGAAACAGTAGTACAGTTGATCTATTAACAACAATGCTGAATGCCACAGCATCTTAAAATGGAACCTAGCCTTTTTCGCATAGAAAATAGCGTAAATCCTCAAATAAACAAACAAATTCATAGAATAGTAATGGCGTTATCTAATCGACGAGCACACCACCTGGGGTGGAGACAACGCGCGGGAATTACTGAGATAATCGCCTGTGACGCCTTTCATTTATGTCCTTAGGTATCACAGACAGCCTCAGTCTCGTTAATCGACCAGTTACAACGAGTGTTATTAGATCTTATCTATCGAAACCCTTGAATTGAACGATAACAGCTAGTAGAGCGTATTAAAGGAAGACAAAATAATGCAGAATAATTCCACACCGTTTGAGTAATCTCAATTGATCCTATTTCAGAGATTCCGGATAGAGTCATCGTAAAGGCTTGTTTCCGTATCCGTAATTATCTGAGAATTCCAGCATGAAGTGGCGACCGAATTGTCCGAATTCATTCATGTTACGTAACGTTGGAGATGGAATATTTGGTTTGAGTTGAATATTTCAATAATCTAAGCTTATTAGATAATAATATTGCATTCAATTCAAGCTCGAATATATTCTAACTGAACTCACGTAGAGTCCTAAATTTCAACGTTCTTTGTACACAAAGGTATCTTGATTTGAGCGATGTTTAAAATAGTTTTGAAAATTGAAAACGGCAATTAGAATTTCACGAACATCTCGGAAGATATTTCTGATATACGGGGTGAAGAGACCATTTCCGGTTCGGACCGCAAATCCGGGAAATACGTTATTTTCAAATAGGAACACAATTGGCCAAGTTAATCAACAATATTATCCAACAGCCTGAGTTTCTTTGACGTTCTGACTTCATGGACCTAATCAAATTGTGGACGTTGCAGTTCGGTCACGAAGATCATAAATTGAACGAAGGGAAACGTGAGACAAACAGCACTGATCTTTATAATAATTTTTGACAATTTCAACGCCTTGTTGAAACTCGTCGCCAAGAAAACTATAATCAACACCTCCAATTAAGGAATTGTTCAAGCTTATGCTAAACATACACGTACTACATGACCACGAGATATGCGCCAATCTATGACATCAGTGAAAGTGCGTCTACTAGATACTAGATGTCAGATATATACACCTAACTTCACTGTTTCAAGGAATGACAGATGCGTAATGGCAACGTGCACATTCGCCGAATCTGACCTTACCCTGAAAAATTTCCGGTCAAAATTAGGACACCTCTCTCGATTTGGTGCTTAGTTGGAAATCCTGAGTATAGTGTTCGTGGCATTCGATGATCAAGACTCAAAATTAAACCTTTTTTGTTATGTTCCATGTCTCAATTTTAATTAAGGTCTCGCTTGAGATTCTCATGAAATATTTCATTATGACTATCTTTTCCCCACACAAGAACCGTGGCAACCTAGTTAAAAAACATCATCGTTCATCGAACATATTATTCTTCCTCCTATCAGCATGGCTAAATGTCATCATTGGAAACGTGAAAATAAATGGCATATCCAGAAATCATCCAACCGAATTCACCTGTACGCTAACCAGAAATGGTCGCAGTTGTTCGAACGGCTTCCATTTCATCGAAATTTCCAGCTGCTGACTGATTTTGAGTTATCGCCACCCCTGACAAGTCGCGCATTAATCATCTTATTCCTCCGACCGTGAATTCCGGAGCATCTGACAGCAGTTCCCCGTCAATTACAAACACTCAAATCAGGTTCGATCAGTATTAGTTAGATGTGAAATCAGCTGGAAGGCGAACAACTCGGATCCATTAATGCTCGATGAAATTCAGTTGATCTGATTTATTTTCTGTGATCCGTTTGAATGTTGATGTTGGCATGCATGGATAAAACGAAAAATATGTCGTTTGACATTAACACAGCTGTAAAGGCCGTTCTATTTATCTGATGTTAATTAAAATTATTGGAAATGTAATACAATATCAGTTGATGTGCTTTGTTTTAACGTTTCAAAGTGAAATGAACTGATATCATTCCCCCGTAACGCTTACTAAAATTAGTGTTTCACATTTCACTTCATTTCTATTGAAACTACTGTCATTCTGTTTATTCTTGAGGTTAAGTTCTTTGTTTTCATTTAGACTTATTAATTTGTGATAAACTGATACGGCAATGCTATGGCTATTCAATTACCGAAATCATTTCATTTGAATTGTGGAGGCCGTTACTTGATGTAGATCCATGATTATTATTTTAATATGTTTACCTAAGTTATTAGAAGTTTTGAAAGTTATATTAAGATTTTGTTTGACGAGAAGGATTTGATATTTGTACTTGCAAAACCGCAGAATGTTAAACTGTTGAATATTTTATAGTCTTTATAGATTAATGATTGAACATTTTTCATAATTCTCAACAATCAAACGAAATAAGTTTATTTTTTGATGTTGAGAATTTATATCCAAGTGTTCCTCCAGGTGATGTCAAAATATTAACCGAAAACATGTTGAATTCGAATCATGTTAACCACATAATTAAATCAGAAATATTGAATCTGTTGGACGTTTGCATTGAACAAAATTATTTTTCTTTCAACAACATCTATTACAGTAGTGAAAATGGTTTGATCATGGGAAACTTTTGAGTCCACTTTTTAGCAGAGATTTTATGAATAATATTGAACAGAAAATTCATACACATCTACTCATTTCCAAATTTCTTTATTGGTATAGATATGTTGACGACATCTTAGTATGTTTCATTGAACTACTCGTCTATTAGACTTATTTCTTAATTTCATTAATTCCATCCATTTGAACATTAAATTCACGATAGAAATTGAACACAACGATTCCACTAATTTTTAGACTTAAAAATCACTAAACAAAATAATAATCATGTTTTTTCGGTCTTTCGTAAACCAACACATACTGATACAATTATACATAACTACTCATTACATCCAATTCAACACAAAGTTGCAGCTTTAAACAGCATGGTACATCGGTTACTCAATTTACCTTTATCAGTAGAAGATTATAATAAAGAGTTAAACATCATCAAACAGATAGCCATTAATAATTCATATAATCCGGATATGATAGATCCAATCATTCGTAAAAAACTGTATCAGAAAGCAATAAATGAAGTATATCCTATTCATAAAGACTATAAAATATTCAACAGTTTAATATTCTGCGGTTCTGCAAGTACAAATATTAAATCCTTTCTCGTCAAACAAAATCTTAATATAACTTTCAAAACTTCTAATAACTTAGGTAAACATATTAAAATAATAAATCTCGTGTTGAAAAATCAAGTAAATCAGGAATCTATAAACTCAATTGCGGTTCTTGTGATAAAATTTATATCGGTAGGACCTATAGGAGTTTTGGCATAAGAACATCTGAACATAAACGTAGCTTCGATAAAATAAATCTGATTCAAATTATTCAAACCACCTAATAAAAGAAAACCATTCATTCAATAAAAACTTTGACATGTTACATATAAAATCAAAAGTTCAAAATTAGATCTCCTAGAAGCATTAGAAATAAATAGATACAAACATTCGGACAAGCTTTTGAATGAACAGGTAGATGTGAATTACTCACCCCTACTTAACTTGTTTAATTAGTTTTTATTACCTTTCATACTAACTGTACAATGGCTCGGTGTGGATTTTCCTGTTATTCATCCAACTTGTTCTACGATTTGTTTATAATACCATACTCTTCATTCTGTTTTTCATTCTTGATAAAGCTGCTGTGTCAGCGAAACGTCGTCGAATTTTTTCAAATAAAGTGTAGATTAAAGTTAAACCTTGTGTTTTTTATCTCATTGAAATCATTTCAATTCAAATCGTTTCACTTTAACTAGTCCTTAAAGTACAGCTCAAAACTCCAGGGTTTTATTCTTTGATCTATTTCGAAAAGATTTAGGAAAATATGATGTATCTTAAATATTTCAATTCCGAGACACAGGGTGTCCGAGTTCGCTTTTTTTTTAAGAAAAATAATTATAACTCTAAAAGATAGATGATTGAAACTTGGCTCATTTCTAAACGAATTCTGGAGCAATATTATATACTGGAGCAACTATCGGAGAATGCAATCAGTGGCGTACCATGGTATTGCTTTCTTCAAACAAGTTTTCTACGGCACTGACTACACTGGTCTACAATGGTTTTGTTGCCCTAGATATGAAAATGATTTTGGGTCTATTTATGCACACAATTCGTGAAACTATCAATGATTTTGTAGGATTTGCTCTGATTTCTTTTTAAATCTTTATTTTCATTTTACATAACAAAAATCGTAAAACACGAAACAAAATAACAGATATATTTATAATGTCAGTTATGTTTTGAGAAATTCGGATACATCGAAGTAAATAAAGAGGAAAATGTCGAAAATATATTTCATATTTCCATAAAACGCCTTTTATGAGCTTTTCTTCTATAATTTTTCAGGGACAATTTCTTTTCAAAGACCAGCAGTAATCTGCCATCATGTGACAATCCCATCGACCTTGATACCTTTCTTCCATCACTTTTAGATCTTGATGAAACCGCTCTCCTGTTCCTCACTATAATTTCCTAAATTATCCGGAAATTTATCTAGATGATTGCGGAGATAGTGTAACTTAATACTCATATTTGCTCCTAAAGTCTGAAAGTTTGTCAGCATATTTTGCACAATTTCTTCATAATTTGCTGCTTTATGGTTACCTAGGAAATTTTCGACAACCAACACAAAACTTTCCAAGCTTTACTTTCCGGAACAGTCATAACTTTGATAAAATCTGAGTCTTTCATCAATTGCCGTATTTGAGGACCATCAAATATTCCACCTTTCAATTTTTCCATACTAAGCTTCGGAAATTTTCTGCAAATGTAATTAAAACAATTTCCGTCTTTGTTCAACGCTTTTACAAATTGCTTAATCATACCTAACTTAATATGTTATGGTGGAAGTATGATTTTGTCTCTGCTCACCAGCGGCTCCCTTATTACGTTGGCTTTACCGACAGTTAAAGAATTTCTTACAGGCCAAACATCTTGTTCCCAATGAAGTTGCTCTGCTCTACTATCCCACATACAAATAAAACAAGGGTATTTTGTATATCCACTTTGTTGGCCAAGTAAAAAATTAACCATTTTTAAATCCACACAGATTGGCCATTGATGCTCAGAGTATTTAATTTTCTCTAAAACTAATTTTACATTTTCATATTCTTCTGTGAGTTTCGTTGAATGGGCAATTGGAATTGATGCAAATTTATTTCCATTGTGCAATAAGACGCATTTTAAACTTCTTCTGCAACTATCAATAAAAAGGCTCCATTCAGTAAATTTGTACTCTTTTAAACCCATGTCTATAAGCAGCTTCGCGATATCATTACAATACACTAATCCTTCATTTTCACTAAAAAATTGTGATAACTCTTTTTCTCGCGTTCTGTATATTGTAATTGTTACTGTTGATGCCAATAAATTTTTTTCTTTCAATCTTGAGGCTAACAGTTCTGATCCTTGTTTTGATAAATTGAGATCACGTATTAAATCACTGAGTTCATTTTGAGAAAATAACTTTGGCTTAGATGTTTCACCTTCCCATTCACTTCCACTAGTAGATGGTCCCGATTTCTGTGAATTTGGTAACATCATTGTTTCTGAGGGCATGCGAATTACTTTTGAAATGTATATGGGCCGAGGAGATTTTCACTGTGTAGAACCGGACATTTCGTAGACTGTAAGTCTGGGTATCTCCACGTTTGATTTCGATTAAAACCTTTAACATCTACTACGCAAAAGTAACAATCATCTAAATGATTCGTAGGCTCAATCCAGATCATAGGAATACCAAAGTCTAATCCAGAACGTTCACCTTTTTTCCACAACCGTAAAGACTCAACACAGGACTTACAAACTTTATTAGGAACCCATGGTTTACCTAATTTGTCCATTTTGAAACCAAAATATTCAACATAAGTCTCCTTGACAAAGTCTATGATATTTCTTTTTGTTTTTTGGTATATAAACACCGCAAATATAACAAAATAAATCACTAAAATATTTACACTTTCTTCGTGACGAACTCATATTTTAGACTAGAAGACAAATATATAAGAATGGACATTCAGTAATTGAAACAAAATATTAATCCATGACACTTTATCCAGATTTACGTGTATATGTACTTCAATATTGTCAAATAACTGAGATCTCAGCTGTTCTGTGGAGCAAGGGGTCTGAGAGTGGGGATCAGGTGATGTTTGTATGCGCGAAAAAGTTGCGCAGAAGCCTAATCATGACTGAAAAATTAATTATAATTGTTCAAAATATAAGAAATGCAAAAATCATGAAAATACGAGCACATTGAGAACTTTCATGAATATATTCGTAATCTGGGCACTTGAAAACATAAAAATTTGCGATGATATCCAGGGCAACAATAATTTTTTTTTTTTGTAGAGCTGTGCTATTTCCTAAAAATGTATTCATCTTTGAATAGCTCACTCACTCAGCTCCTCCCAACTGTCTCTAATGTAATGCCATATCTTCCTGGAAAGCGTTGAATTGCGTAGCTCTACGAAGTTACCAGTAGCAGAAACGAGGTTGTGGTCGGAGTTGACCAAGGGTGCTGAGACTAATAAACGGAAATCATCTAGATCTGAAACAAAAAAGAGATCTAGAGTATTGAGAAAATCGCTTACATTGTCAGGAATTCTTGTCGGCACATCGGCAAGTTGAGTCATCTTACGGCTAATGCCTTTCTGCTCCGTCGGTCCTATTTCAGTGTTGCTAGAACGTTTACCTAAATGGCTTCATTTTACAATTTGTACATAAATAAGCCCTATTATGGATTGTATGCAGATGTTATATATTTATATTCGACGTCTTCTAAAAGTGAAAATACAAATCAAATCCCTTTCCTCCTAATTTGTCGGAATTGAATTGAATGTAATCGATTTTCAGATCGAATTTTCTCCTTTCGCCATCTCTGTTAGTTACTTCCGGTTCCGCAACACAATTCTCCGGCCTTAATTAAAAACAATCCCGCTCGAAGGGCTCCTACAGGAACTTGATAGATTGGGAGTAATCCCGATCTTCGCCTTGTACTATCTAAATTATTTTATATGGGGGACTTTCCCTCGTAATAGATGAAACGAAAATTTCCTGTCAATTATTAATAATAAAATAGATTTATTGAATCTGAAGTTTTCTAATTTTTCATGTCTTGTAGATGAAATAAGAAATAAGAATTTCTGTAGGAAAATGCTGTGCAGAGGTTCAGAGATTTGTATGTCTGAGTCTCAGCATTTTCGTTGAACATGCAATTTTCTTCTTCTTCTTCCAACTTTATTTTAGGCGAAACCGCCTGTTTATTCTTCGGTCGTTTGTCTGTTACGAAACGTTCAAGTTGTCACTCCACCTTTTTCGTGCTCGTCCCACGCTTCTGCGCCCCAGTGGAGATCTATCACGGGCGATTTTCACTATTCTTCTGTCATCCATTCTGTTTATATGGTCATTCCACTCCTGTTTTCTGTTCAATACCCAGTTGTTAATGTTGTCCACCTTGCACATGTTTCTAATATTCTCACTCCTCTCTCTGTTGAGCAGTGTTTTCCCGGCTATCCTGCGAAGTACCTTCATTTCGGTTGTCTCCAGTAGTCGCCTGGTTTTCGTTGTTTCTGGTCTAGTTTCTGCAGTGTATGTCATAATGGGCCTTACAGTTGCTTTGTAGATTCGTGCCTTGGTTTCAATTCCGATATGCTTATTGCGCCATATTGTGTCATTCAGACATCCTGCTACTCTTGTTGCTTTTGTTGCTTGCTCCCTTACCTCCGCCTCGACATCTCCGTAGCCCGAAATCTCTATGCCGAGATATTTAAATTTCATTTCCTGCTGGATAGATTTACCATCAACCTCAAGCTTGCATCTCAATGGTGTTTCCGATGTAGTCATGCATTTTGTTTTAGAGGCAGAAATTATCATATTAAACGATTTGGCTGTACGGTTGAACTGGTGTAGGAGGCGCTGTAAATCGTCTTCATTTTCTGCAATCAACACAGCGTCATCGGCGTAACACAGGATAATTATCTCTTTGTCCCCCATTTTGTAGCCCCTCATTCCTCTTACTTTTTGATTATCTCGTCCATGATGGTGTTGAACAGAAGGGGGCTTAACGAATCTCCTTGACGAATACCACTTCTCACTGGTATCTGTGTGGTAAGCTCCTCGTCTAATCTTGCCTGGATCTTGTTCACAGTATATATATTTTCGATAGTCTTTATTATATTACGTGGGATTTGCCTGTTGTAGAGCAGATGTATAATGTCTGATAATTGGATCCGGTCGAAAGCTTTGAGCAAGTCAACAAAACACATAAATGCTGGCTTATTATATTCTATCGACTTTTCTGTTACTTGTCTTATGACAAATACGGCGTCGGTGCAAGATCTTCCAGATCTGAATCCTTGTTGTTCATCAGCGAAAGAGGTGAGGCTATTTATTTTGTTTGTTATACACTTCGTAGTAAGTTTCAGCGTGGTGCTCAACAGATTTATTCCTCTATAATTCGAAGGTACTTTCTTGTCTCCTTTCTTAAACATAAGAATAGTAGTGCTTGTACGCCATTCATGTGGGATCCTGTGATGGTAAAGGATTTTTTGAATTAAAATTGTCAACTCTTGAGTAAGACGTTGTCCATCATACTTGAGTAGTTCGTTGCTAATTCCGTCCTGTCCGGCACTTTTCCTATTCTTTAATTTTTGTAAGGCTAACTGTACGTCATCCACATTCACCTCAGCATCTTCGCTCACTATTATTTCCGATGTACTTAGGTCTTCTTCTGTATCCTCTGTCGAATATAGATCAGTTAGGTACTCGATCCAGGTCTCGCTGGTTATATGCTTTGTTTCAACCAACTCATTTATTTCTTTCCGTTGTGATCGGATTAGTCTCCATATTTGTTTTTGTAACATGCATTTTACTAGTAAATATTTTGTTCAAAATGGTGCATCACAGATATAAGTGATGTCTCTTAGAGCTAGGGCATGAGACTGCTCGTCTTGTCCTGCACTCACATTCATGTTGGTGTGTGTTCTCTTATGTTGCAAAACTCAATAACAAATTGGCTTCTCTCATCGGGTTCTGGGGGCTGAATATCTTAATATATTCATGTTATGTTTCGAGTTAGCAGCCCATTATCAAAACTAATTCAATACTGAAAGACAAATTGAGTGGTTTTATTCAAATATAACGGTAGTGACCACAGGAGATAGACTGAAGTCTGTTTGCTCATTACAAATTGGCTGGTTTTTCCTACGAGCGGACATGATTTCCATCATCCCTGAAATATCTATATTCTTCCCTTCATTACCTAGATATATAAGTTCAAGTCTTTCGAAATCTTTGAAATGACTTTCATCTATACAATAGTCAGGAAAACCAGTATAATTTTTATTGAGTAATGGATCTTTTATGTTCTTCAATTCTCTCATCTATACATCTTCCTGTTTGGGTATAGAAATTCTCACATTCACTGCAATGTATTCTGTATACTCCCTTTCATAATTTCAATCTAATAATACATCAAGCTCCACTTATATAGAAGAAACTATGTCGGCTTTAACCCTGTCTTCAACAAAGTTATTTCATGGCTCTCCATTGTCTCCGTTATTAAGAGAAATATTAATGACAAATTTAGAAAATATTTTTAATTCACCTAACAGCTGGACTATGTATGTATTTTTATGGAAAAGATATGTAGATGATATTTTCTGTATTCGGATTGGCACAGACAGACAACTGAAAAGTTTCTTATAACTTTTAGATTCTGTTCATCGATCGATTCAATTTACAATGGAAATTGAAAATAATGTAATCTTTGAACTTCTTGTACTTGTCAATTTGTAGGGCTAATGATTCATCCAAAATATACAGAATATCAAATTGGGATTCATTCATTTGTTAACAGATTACTCCCTATTCCTTTGTCAGCTGTTGATTTCGAGAATGAAGTTCAAATATTAAAATTAATCGCTAAGAATAAGGGCTATGAACCGAATTTCCTAATATCAGCAACATACATTCTATAAAAAAATACCGGGGATTGATTATTTAAAAATCTACTCTAAACGATTGTCTAAATATTTGTTGTTTCTAAATTGGCACAACTGTTTTCTATACTGAAATATGCAGTGAATGCGAAACTTCTCTAACAGCCAAATTGGAAGATCGAGAAGAAAATTGAAGAACATAAGATTCATCGTTCAAAACAAAAATTCTACTAATTTTTCTGACCATTGTATAGATAAAAAATCCTTTCATAGGTTTTGAAATCATCCAGGTAATGAAGGGAAGGAGATGGATATTTTAGAGATGATGGAAATCACGTCCACTCGTATGAAAAACTAGCCAATTTGTAATGAGCAAACAGACTTCAGTCTATCTCCTGTTGTAAATACTGTTATATTGAAATAAAACCACTCAGTTTGTCTTTCAGTATTGAGCTACTCTTGATAATGGGCTGATAACCCACAACATGTATCAAGTATTTCAATATATTTTTGTGAAACCTTTGCCAAGTGATCTAATTAATCATTGAATCTTCACAATGAATTCAATCAGTTTTCTTAGCGTTCCGATAAACACGTCTCATTCAGAAGTTCGACAATTGATTAGAAACTAATTCTAATTTAACCCCGGTGGATCCTCTTTTATCAGCAACTGTTCTGGAAGAAATAGCAATAACCAAATTGGACAGAGCGCAGGAAAACTGCGGATAAAGAGAAAGAAAATACGTGCATTCGAGTGAGTGAAACTGAATAAAACATAAACCATTTTCCTTTCGATGAATCTGTATTTTGCAAGCGTTTTCGTCTCGACTGTTATCCTGTCATGCCGAAATAAACGTGCCAGGGCCCTTAGCATGAGTAGCAACGACATGAAAGGATAATGAATATGGCTTAGTTTTCCGTGAAGCACAAGCAGAGTCGATGTGTTTTTCTATATTACTCTATCCTGAATGACTAAAACGAACATCACATTTTGCAGTAATTTAACTGTAATTTCTCGAATAATTATGAGAAGTTCAATTCAAAACCGGTTGGCGTACGAGGTCAGCTTAAGAAGTATCGCAAATTTTGTGTATTTCAGAAAGTATTTATTCATGAAAATCTATTTATCCCCATTCAAAGTTCCAATATAAGATATAATATATGTATGTCAACGTTTTTTCTAATCCTCGAGGTACTTATATCATTTTTATTATCTTGTTCATCTCCTTCTTAGATGCTATCTTTATTGCCTCAATCTTGACGTAGCGTGGTCTTTTCATGAGCCTCTTTAGTTACGAAAGAGTCACAGGAGGCCAGGTCGGAGGAATACGGTGGCTGCGGCATCATTGGTGTGTTGTTATTGGCCAAGAAGCCAATTTTTGTACTTTCACAAATCTGGGTGTTTCTGCCAAATTGCTTCGCCCAAATTGCAGCTTATATTCTTTGTAGACCATTCTACCCTGTGGCAAGAACTCAACCCCTGCAATCTTTGAAAACTGTGAGCAAAACCTTCAAATTGGACTGACCTTGACTTGTTTTTATTGGCTCTTGCAGTTTTCATTGCGATGACCAAGCTTTGATTTCCTTCTCATTACCATTAATGCAAGATTGGTTATCAGTTATGACCCTGTATAGCAAGTTTAGATCGTCGCAGAGCGAGTTTAACAGCTCCTTTGTAACGCTAACTCGATGCTGTTTTCGGTCAAAACTGAGCAATTTTAGTATAAATTTCGCAACGACTTGTCTTATCATCAAATCTTTGGTAACAATTGAATCTCACGAACCAATCGATATGTTTAGGTCCTCTTCAAGTTCTCAATGTTTTGAGACGACCCAGAACCTGGGTCTATTTTTTTTTGTTAATTTGCTAAAACATTTCTTGATTTTTATCTAATTGAATTTTATTATCAATTGTGATAACTGTATTTTGTAGATCTACCTGCATAACATTTCATATTGTTCATCTGAATTCAAAATTACAGTGAAAAGACGTTCATTTGCCAGAATGATTCAATAATTTAATTTTAAACTCTCAATATGGTGAAATACTACGTATCTTTATAGCAGCTTAAAATCACCCAAAAGTGTAAATATCGAGGCGAAGGAATTTATCTAAACTCAGATAAGAAACCCAGCAAAAACAATATTCGACTTTAAAATCGAAGACCGTTAAGCACCCTTTGGTATATCCACGATTCCACACATCTGGTATTTTCTAAAACAGCCATTCCCACGTCGCGACGAAGGAAAGCGTTTGTAAGAGACTATGTAACAGGTACTTGAGCACCAATGGCAGAGGGAAGTGAGGGTGTAAGGACGTTAAGGGATCATTATGATTATCATTATTATTATTGAGTTATTTTTCTTCCGAGGTGCAGTAACTCTTATTCAGTTATCCAGTTTTCGAAGCTCCGTGAATTTACTCATTCGTGTGAATCGGAATCAAATTTAAGTTAATTAATCGTGCACAACATGAGTCCAGAAGAATGGAAGACGCAAATTGTTTCTCTCGGACAAGCCGGACATGGAAAGAAGAAGCACCGTTCCCGCTGTGCCCCACAGGTGATTACTTTCTGAATTTCCTTTCATATTTCTGTTCACTATTTAATCTTCACGAATTTCCTAAAGTATATGCTACGTAATTTCTAAACGCACTAAGGGCGAGTTGAAATAATCATTTCTCAAATTCCAAATTATTCTCACATATTTTTTTTCTTGGCAAATGATCTATTTGAACTGCACTGACATTTCCAATATCTATTTTGAAGAGTTATTTTCATAGACTTAATTAAAACGTTTGCTTTCGTAACTTTGTAGGATTTAAAATGTACTGAATTTATTTTATATTGATTTCCGCAGTTGTTTTAACTTAACACATTATTTTGAAGCATACTAAAATTCTTTAGTATTGATTTCAACATTTGTTTATCAAACTGGCAACATTATTGAGACGTAATTAAGCTATTGTGTACTGATTCCAACAACTTTGAGAACTATTTGAATTTGAAATGTTATGAAGTTTAATATTGATGTGAAACTTTACTTTTATAACTCAGAAAATTGATCTCAGTGAAATGTTACTTAACCATTTTGCGAATAGAGATCTTTCGTTATAATCTGATGAACGATACGTTCGAATGTTAGAACATTTAATATTGATTCTTATCTTTGCTTCTATGATGGGCCAATTATCTATTTGAATTATCCTAATCCTTTTATTCAGTATTTCTATTTATCTCATTTTATAACTTAGCAGAACATACTTAACTGTAACGAAGATGTTTATATTTCATTGTATCTAACTATGGGGAAGATCTTATTTTCAAATTATTGATTTGTTATCCGATACTCTTAAGCTCAATAAGGGAACTTTCCATGCCTTCAGGTGTAATGATCACCTACGAATAATATCATAACTCATTAGTATAAATAAATGGCTTTAGGGACGATACGCCTGTATGAACCCACATGCATTGAGGCTTGTATGTTGTCGGTATGAAAGTTCTGAAGAATGTCTGAGTTGGTGGAATGTATGTGACGTTTGTGGTACATACAGGTGTATGATCAGAGGGCACGATTCCCTGGTTGGTAAATCCGCGATATGGGAATAGAATATGATCCGGAGTCAGTGACCCAATATAATTAATATTTCGCAAACAAAACAAAACAATAATAATAATAATACTGCCAGTTGGCGCTCAGTTGAGCAAAAATAATCACGTATTGGTTTACGTTTTAATACTATACGAATTACTGAATTCGATTAAAAATACGCGAGCGAAATAACGCTTGCAAGTTGTCAGCTGTGGACGTGTTCCTTAGAATTTTAAAAGCAAATCTTCCAGAGTTTGGAGTATCAGGGTAACGACCTCTCAGAAAACATGATATCATATTACCAAAACCCTTAGATCGGGTCAGTTACCATTCATAAGATGGGTGAGGGCCGGTTAGGCCTGTCTATAATCATCTCATAGCAGAATTCCATCCAGAATATGGGCAAGGGCCGATTAGGCCTGTTTATAATAATTAAATATTCCAACTTCCACTCGTAGTATGGGTGAGGACCAATTAGGTCTGTATCCAAGAAATCTAATGTATCAGCTTCCACTCAAAATATGGGTGAGGGCAAATTGGGCCTCTATCTAAATGATCTGATGTTTCATTAAATTCATTCAAAGACGCCAAAGAATGCAAGGATGAGAATTTAATACAAATGCTGCTAAGATCAAATAGACATTGTTACCGAATTTGTTTTTGATTTTCTAATTTCCTTACCTATAGTTTAAGCGACGAAGCATTGGTTGTATCACATCAAACCTCACATAAAAGAACTTGAGTAGGTTACTATAAATACACAACACAACAAAGAAAAGGGTCCTATTTTATATAAAAGAACTTCAAGGCAAGTTCAGGTACTAGACGATCACATGGCTTTTCATTTGACCGATTTCAGTCGGTCTCAGGTGTAATTAATATGGGGAAGGAAATAAGATAATTCAGGTATTGCAATTTACATAAAAACGATGCATTTTGACATCGTCTTTCATAGATCGGGGTTGGGGATGTTTCAGTTTTTGTCTCTTATTAAAGTGTTCATGCGTATGGTACGCTCGTCATCGTCCACATGTTCTCTTCCCTCTGAAAAAATATTGTACCACCGATAAATGGTAGCTTCAACATATGTCACAGTCAATGTTTGGAATGCTTTTAACCAGGCCCGCCGTAAGCGGGCGTGCAAGGCGTGCAATGCACGCGGGCGGCGCATTCAGGGGGGCGGCAAGTCAGACAATCATCGACTAAAATTCAGACATTGTCACCTCACAATACTAAAAAGATTATCCTTATAAAAATAATATGATGAACGGCGCCCAAATATTTCTTTTATATCGTAGCATTACATAGCGCCATCTATTGAAATTCATGAGAACAAAGTTAATCCGTATCGTGCTCTATGCGAAATAGGGAAATCCCACAGATATCAGGGGAAATCCCCTTAAAACTATATACTCATTTCTTTGTTTTTATTTATTTAACACAAATGCGAAAGTGATGTGAGTGAACAACAAACTTCAATTATTTGGTTATAGTCCTAATGTGAGATCCGGAAACGGTCCAGGGTACTTAAAATTAATAATATTCTGTATATTTTTGTGCGAAGTGTGACTATAAAAATAATTTAGAAAATTATTTATATTATCCGTCGGCGCAAAAAATCATAATTATGGTAAGTGTCTTTGTTTAATTAATCAGCATATGGGCGCATTCATATAAACAGCAGGTATTCATGTAAAATTTAAAGGTTATTTTACTGAAAAAACTTGAAGTAAAGATTTATTAAAAAAATGTATTAAAATTAATACAGAGTGTAACAAAAGTAACTTAAGTAACGAAAGGGGGACATTCCATCTAATCAATACGAACAACTTTTACTATGGGGTCAACTCTGAAGTCGCGAAAAAAAATTAGTTATTCCATTACATTTGTGTGCAGTAGGTATGAACATTTTTTTTTCGCAGTAGTATTGTGATTATTATTGTGATTTAAAGGGTATTTTTTCTGTTATACAACTTAAGAGTGAAGATTTATAAAAAAATATTAAAATTATACCTATACAGGGTGTAACAAAGTAACTTAAATCCCGAAAGGAGTCATTCTACACATAAATACGAACAACTTTTACTATAGGGTCAACGGTGAAATCGCGAAAAAATAACTATTCCATACAAAATGTATGGAAAAGCTGATTTTTTCGCGATTTCAGTGTTGACCCCTAGTAAAGGTTGTTCGCAATAATGGGTGGAATGATCGACCCCTTTGGGATTTAAGTTACTTTTGTACAACCGTATACTAAACTTTTCAAAAAATTCCAGGAACCGCAAAAAGGAAAAAATTTCAGGAGCTCAATTTCGACGGCAAAAACGAGAAAAAGATACAGAGAAAAAAACTAGCTTGATCTCTTGAAAAATTTTTAGCAAACCAGAAAATAGGGACTCTGAATGTCAAGAGAATGTTGACGTAGATGTAGCTTCAACAAGCGCAGCTTTAAATCTAGAAGGTATGGAGGTATCTGAAGAGAAAAATGTTAGTCCTTCAGAAGGAGACTCCAGTGAAACTAAAAAAAGAGAAAGTAGTGCTAAAGAACCTGTAAGCAATTTATCGTCATCAAGTAGCTGTTTAGATTGTGGTGATGATCCCGGTTCGTGGCCCGCCAGTATGACTAATGATATTATTAATATTTTGGTTAGCCGTGGTCCCGTGCAGCTGTTTAACCACAATTTTCCTGCTAATATCGATGGAAGAAAATTTGCAAACAGTTATTACTCTAGAAATCTTCCTAATGGAGAAAAAATTAACAGAGAATGGCTTGTTTACTCTACGTCAAAAGATTCAGTTTATTGTTTTTGTTGTAAAATATTCAGTAAAACTGTAAGTAGTCTGTCAGCTCCAAGCGGTTTTTCCGATTGGCAACATCTGTCATCTACCTTAAAACGACACGAAACAAGCATTTCCCATAGCGAAAATTTAAAATGTTGGGTCCAACTAAATCATATGTTAAAAATGAAACTACTATAAATCAAATGCAACTGAGACTATTAGAATCTGAAAAAAACAATGGTGTGATGTATTGGAAAGGATCATAGCTGTTATAAAATTTTAATCTCATCAATGTCTGGCGTTTAGGGCTCGTCCAAAATATTATATGAGCATGATAATGGTAATTTTCCCAAAGCAATAGAAATGATAGCATCCTTTGATACAGTTATGCGGGAACATATTCACAGAATTCAAGCCTCGAAATTCGATTCAACTCGCATGACTCACTATTTAGGAGATCAGATTCAGAATGAAATCATTGATTTACTCGGCACGACCATAAAAATTATATCCTGAACAAAGTCAGAGAATCAAAATATTTCTCTATCATATTAGATTGCACACCAGATGTAAGTCACACAGAACAAATTACAGTTATACTAAGGTATGTTGTTTTAAACCGTGAAACTAAAAATGTTACAATATGCGAAAGTCTTATTGGCATCTGTCCGATAACCAGCTCCACAGGTGAAGGACTATTAAATTTTGTTTTAGATTTATTTTCGCAATTAAACCTTGATATTAAAAACTTACGTGGCCAAGGTTATGACAATGGTTCTAATATGCGTGGAAAACACAATGGATTACAAAAAAAAATATTGGAAATGAATAATCGTGCATTTTACGTTCCATGTTCGGCGCATAGTCTCAATTTGTTCGTTAACGATGCGGCAAATATAACGCACGACACGATCAACTTTTTCAACTTAATTCAAGAAATTTACGTTTTCTTTTCGTCTTCTCCCAAAACAACAACTCACAAAGCACATTCGCTTGCTTTGAATATTCAAAATTATAGATTTATTTGCTTAGTTGTAATTTGGTTTGATATTTTAAACGAAATTAATGCTATTAGCAAAATGATGCAAAACCCCACAATAAATACTCAAATCTGCATAAATTTGTTAAATAAATTGATTCATAAATTCACCGAATATCGCACAGATGAGCATTTCGAAAGGGTGTTAGAAGAAGCTACCACTGTGGCTCGGGAACTTAATGTAGATGCAGATTTTCCGCCTATAGATACCGTTCGTCCACGAAGAAAACCAACTCAATTTCAGTATGAACAGAGTGATGAAGTCTTACTAGACCCTAAAACAAAATACAAGGTAGATGTTTTTTTTAGGATCCTGGACCAAACCTTAACTTCTTTAAAACGTAGATTCGATGAGTTGGAAACTTTTACCGACGTTTTTGGCATTTTCACCAATAATAACTTGTTTAGTTACTCCAAAGATGATTTAATGAAACATTGTAAAGATTTGAATGTGAAGCTAAAAGATAGTTCAAGTAGTGACGCAGATATTGACGGTATAGATATGTTTAATGAAATCAATGCTTTAAAGTTGCATTTAACTGAAAACCAGTCTAATGATCCACAAACCCTATTGCAATACATTTTCGCTAATGAATTAATGTCAACATTTCCGAATACAGCAATAGCGCTAAGGATACTACTTACATTGCCGGTTTCAGTTGCATCTGGTGAAAGGTCATTTTCAAAGTTAAAAATAATAAAAACTATTTGAGATCAACTATGCACCAGCAAAGACTAAGTAATTTAGCAATAATTTCAATTGAACATGAGATTCTAAATAGACTAGACACCAAAAAATTATAGCTGATTTTGCCAACATGAAGGCAAGAATGGTGCAGTTTCTGTAAAATAACTTAATACCTATACCTACCAACATAATATGTATAAACTGCACCTTTCTTGCCTTCATTTTTTCATTTAATGTCGTATTAGTGTATCTATCTTGTATAAAATAACCTAATATAACATAGTTTTTCACTGTACAGCATTTTTTTTTCACATTTTTATAAACACCTAGGTTTTGTAGTTAGATAGGGGCGGCACGATAATAATTGCACACCGGCGTACAAACCGCTAGCGGCGGGCCTGCTTTTAACCATATCATGTCCTAGCAAAATAGCTGTCAAAAATTGATGATGTGAATACGAACATAACGTCATAACAAAATCGAAAATCGAAGATACATAGCCCTCACATTTTCAAAATTCGCGATACATTTTGAACAGGCCTTGTATTCATCAGATTTCTGCTTACGTTTGTCTCGCATTACCATTTGCACATCACAAATTACCTTCTAATTCCTTATCTAGCATAAAACGAGTGAACAAATGAATCATATGTTGCGCAATGCACCCAAACTGCAAGAACTCCCGGCAGTAAGACCTAATTTGCTAATTCATTGGAGCAAATTAGCTCTAATAACAGGGCCACGTCGGCAGTCTGTGGAATACGACCCTGTTACATAAGTAAGAGCAGACAATTCGCGGTCAAATAATTCCAGAAAGTTTGGAATAACTCCCTAACGAAGTTGTTACTCGAGAATGCACGTTGTGGTTTAGACACGGACCTTTGTAGAATGGCACAACTGACTTCGCTGATCTAATTTCAAAATTTACTGGTTAAAAGTCTGGCTGTAGGTTGTGCTACGTAAAATCGAATGTGGAGTTGGCGTTGTTGGAAAAAGTATATTGCAGTGGAAATATACTTCTCAAAATTAGATTTTCATCCAGAAAAAGCTCATTTACTTTCTGAAATTCCTTTTGTCGCTTTCTCAACTTCAAGCACAAATCTTATGCGAATAGATAACTATAGAATTGACACAGGAAATGAAATGGCCGTTTCCTACTCGTTTGACTTTTGACAGAAGACTTCACAGTATGACAGGAGGAAACTAGGATAAAAGAGATTCAAGTCAGAATACGCTAATCTAACGTTTGACTCAATATTTTATTAAATAATTTAAGTTTCATACAAATTCCATCATCAATAATAAAAAAGTACTGTGTTTTAAGGAATTTTACTTAATAATTGCGATTCATAACGCGTTTCACTATACCGTAGCTTCTTCAGACGAATAAATGTACGGAAAATAAGAATGAGAATATAAATACAAATGTTCCCAAGTAATTAAAAGCTTATTGGGTTGCTCCTTCTTAAGTGGTTATTGATGACAGGTATATCCAATAAAATTGAGGAATAGATTGCTCCCTGAAGAGATTCAATAGAGGTGAAAGGCTTAAATCGACTTGTTCATTGATGAGTCTACCTGAGTGTTTGTGTTTGTTGATTTCTAAAGTTTCCCAAAGATCTACCTTCCAATATTTATTATCTGTATGCAAAATTTCAAACTGTGGGTCGAAAGAGTGATTATTTTCTAAGAGATGATTCGCGTAATTTGAATCTGATTCATATTCTTTCGATGTTAAGAATCTATTTCCCAATATTCCTCCGAAAGATACGTACTACTTAGTTGAAGAAATATTAGAAAAGAATCATGTCAATACTATCATTAAATCAGATATTCTTTCATTATTACAAATTCGTTTAGATCAAAATTATTTCCATTTCAATAACAAATATTATACTATTGAAGACGGCTTGATTATGGGCAATCCGTTAAGTCCTTTGTTAGCAGAAATATTCATGAATAATTTAGAGAAATTAATTCATAATCATCCACTCAGTAAATATTGTTTATACTGGTATATCTGATTTTTACTTGAAAAACTATGTTTATGTTCCGATATTCTAATATTAAAATTTCTATGTGTTCTACCAATGTAGAAATTATCACAGTCATTGCAATTAAATCTATAAACACCTGATTTATTGTTTTTACCTAATTTGGTTTTATTATTTTTATATATTTGCCTGAACTGTTATTAGTTTGGAAAGCTATGTTGAAATTAATTATTGTTACTCAAGAATGATTTCAGTTTCTCACTTGTAATGCCAACGTAGGTTAAGGTGTTGAATTTTGTTTCAATTTATCGACAGGGTAAACTTCATTCAATGCGATTCTACTTAGTTTTTATTTAAAATATTATTTATCAGTTTGGGATTGTAACCATTATTTTTGGCTATTTATTTAATCAAATTTAGTTCTTTGTTGAAATTTTCTGGTGATAACGGGATGTTAATCAATCTATGAATAAAACTATTGAATGCTGACATTTATTGTTGATATGGATGACACGACGAGCTATGTATTATAATATCTGTATGTGACGGCTTATGGTAAATTGCGAAAACATGTTTTCCATTTTCATTCGAAATTGTTACGTCTAAGAAATTTATCGAATTATTGCTTTCTATTTCGGTTGTGAATCCATTTTTGGATGTAATGAATTTATATGATTTTCGAAAATTTTAACTGTTCCTATAAAGCAAATAATGATATCGTCTACATAGCGATACCAGTATAAACAATATTTACTAAGTGGATGATTATGAATTAATTTCCTAAATTATTCATGAATATTTCTGCTAACAAAGGACTTAACGGATTGCCCATAATCAAGCCGTCTTCACTAATATAATATTTGTTATTGAAATGGAAATAATTTTGATCTTAACAAATTTGTAATGATGAAAGAATATCTGATTTAATGATCGTATTAACATGATTCTTTTCTAATAATCTGAAAATAATAAAACCCAATCAGATAAAAACAATAAATCAGGTGTTTATAGATTGAATTGCAATGACTGTGATAATTTCTACATTGGTAGAACACATAGAAATTTTAATATTAGAATATCGGAACATAAACGCAGTTTTTCAAATAAAAAATCAGATTCAAATTACGCGAATCATCTCCTAGAAAATCGTCACTCTTTCGACCCACAGTTTGAAATTTTGCATACAGATAATAAATATTGGAAGGTAAACCTTTGGGAAACTTTAGAAATCAACAAACACAAACACTCAGGTAGACTCATCAATAAACAAGTCGATTTAAGCCCTTCACCTCTATTGAATCTCTTCAGGGAGCAATCTATTCCCTAATTTTATTGGATATACCTGTCATCAATAACCACTTAAGAAGGAGCAACCCAATAAGCTTTTAATTACTTAAGAACATTTGTATTTATATTCTCATTCTTATTTTCTGTACATTTATTCGTCTGAAGAAGCTACGGTGTAGTGAAACGCGTTAGGAATCGCAATTATTGAGTAAAATTCCTTAAAACGCAGTACTTGTTTTTTATAAGTTTCATACAATTGTTTTAGTCAGCTAACAGAATTACCGCTAAGATCTTATCCATACTTATTCAAAAATACGATGGCCACGGAAGACGTTCAATGAACATGACAAAAGTGGGTTTTCCTACCCTTAAAGATGCACGATTCGTCGTGAATTTCCTCACACTAAACGTTAAAACAATTTCTACCAAAAATTGTATTCCTTTAAGCTTCGAACACATCATACAACAGTTTACCATTTCAGAACGCTCGTCTAGAGTAAAATATCTACAGCGACAGGGAGCGCACCTTTCAGTCTTCATACTTGTCCATCATCAAAACTCAAGGATGTTATATATATATACTCGCTGGATTCCTAACTTCCACTATAATGTCACTGAAAGTTGTGAAGCTGACTGACGCCATGGCCGCCATTTGCAGTGTAGGCAAAAAGGTGCGAGAATTGGAAACTTTGTGGGTTAATATGAAGAATTTTTTCATGAAATAATTGTAAACTATTCTGACACTAATTGAGCACGAAAAAAAATATCTATAGATATAACCACAAATAGTTTTAGGTTAAATTGTTGAATATGTAACCTTTATTAAACTACTAAAGTGTTGAAAACGAGTTTTTTCTTTGATGCAGTACTAACAGCGATTTATCTATCCATATCAACACTACATTATTCAAAATTATCAACCATTTTTAGTGTTATTTGAGGTGAAAACAAATAAGAAGAATAAAATATACAATTCAATCTATTACCTATTAAAAATGCATACACACATTTGGCTCGAAGGATTTAAAATATTTTTGCTATATAATATAACGCGCAACACAAAAACCTAATTTTCAAATATCTTTTCGTAATAGCCAGAATTAAAAATGATTTATGAGGTATTTCCTCTAGAGAAACATTTACAAATTTTAAATCAGGAAAAATCTCACTTTGTAGACAAAAATTTCTGTGGCAGTTAATCATGATTTTTTCATCAAATCATCTTGTTTACCCAATTCCTTAAAACCATTAGTATACATACTGAACCTTTTATCTGCATCAACTATAGCAAAGACACTTCGGGATGCATTCTTAAGTCCACCTGTTAACCATTTTTGTGAATTTTCGGAAATATTCATAATCGTAGACATAATCAGAATCGATGAAGTGATCACTACACACTTTTCTTAGTTTCAGGGATAAACCACACAAACTAATTATATATACGTTAATTATCTAGCGTTACAGAAATTCTCCGAAAAGTTTGCTCTTGAAAAGTCAATTCAAATTGTTCAAAAACAGTAAATAATCAACTTTGCCTAAACTGCAAATGGCCGCAACTCCCCACTACTCGCTTCATTGTTCCATAAAAGTTTGATTTCTAGCGTGTATAGATATAACATCATTGACCTACTGAAATATTAAATGATCATCGAAAGACTGAATCCATGTTAGAGGAGCGTTGAAATTGTTGTTTTAATACAACAGTCCGCACTGTGAGACGGGCTCTCGAGCAGCTGAATACCGAGAATTCAACCGATCCCAAAGAAAGGAAAGAAGTCCTTACCCCAAAACTACCGCTCTGTTGCACTTCTTCCCATTATGTCCAAAGTGATAGAGAGAGTCATAAATGATGAAAACATCAAATATCTTGAGTTGCAGGAAATTATTAACGGCCGTCAGTATGGTTTTCGCAGGCAAAGATCGACAGGAGATCTGCTCGCCTACGTCACTCATGTTTGTACATTAACGATGGAAAAGCATGGGAATGTAGAGCAGTAGCCCTCGACATCTCTAAAGCCTTCGATAGGGTTTGGCATGCAGCCTTGTTGAATAAACTTGCTGCATCCAACCCCGAAAAATTGCGGGATTGGATAAGTAGCTTTCTTTCAAATAGATCAATACAAGTTGTGGTCGACGGTATAACATCTGATTGTTTCCAGTTGCAAGCAGCAGTGCCTCAGGGATCTATTCTTTCGCCAACCTTGTTTCTGTTGCAAATGAACGATCTTCTGTCATCTACAGAGAAGATCTTCGGTTTTGCAGACGATTGTACACTGGTTTCGTTTTTCAGTACTCTGCGGTCGATTACAGCTGCGGAATCTCAACGTCAGAGATGTCAACAAATTAACAACTTAAACTCTGACTTACAGAGGATATCTGAGTGCAATATCAGCAATAGCTAAGTCGGCATCAGCTAAACTTAGTTTTTTTCAGAGCCAAGCGATACTTCACGTTATCTCAGCTGTTGCTTCTATAAAAGGCGTAGATTCGACCTGCTTTGGAATATTGTTCCCGTATATGGGGATCTCCGCCCAAACATTCGTTGCGGGTGTTGGATAAAGTGCAAAAACGGACTGTACACTTCATCGACCACCTGGAGATCACCCGCGATCTCTAACCGCTGGCTCTCAGAAGACAAGTTGCTGACCTTTCTCTGTTTTACAGATACTTCCTTGGAAGATGCTGCAAGGAGCTGAAGGACCTTGTTCCGGGAAAACTCATGTTTTGCCGCAACACTAGGCTGGCAAAGAGTTCTCAACATATGGCGGTACATTTGACGACCCCTCGAACCTCTCTCTATAAGAATTCCTTTGTTTACAGGGCCGGTGAGCTGTGGAACGTGCTTCCGCCCAACATTTTGCCAACATCCTACAACTTGGCCCTCTTCAAGAAGCGAGTAAACAGACACCTCAAATCTCCCCAGGCGCCAACTCATGTGGTGTAACAGGTTCGCCTATTCCTGGCAAGCAATCATAAAAAAAATGAGCATATCTCAGTAAATAAAGTTGAAATTTGCCTTAGTATCCTATGATTATTTTGACTGTTATAAGTTAACATTCTTGATTATTCTTCGGGTAACTGTTGCGATAGGTAATTTCGAACGAGCACGAGAATTGTTTCTGCTGTATTTTTCACCACACTACTTTGCTTTCGAACGCACTAGAGTGAAATGTCAAATGTGACAAGTGACGCACAGTACATCAGTCAAGAGGAACATCAGAGCATAGAAAATAATGTTTCCATATTGAAAATGGATATGTGAATAAATAATATTAAAAATTTCCGGAATCCTACGTACATGTCGAATGATATATTAATTGTCATTCTTGTGTAACCGCATTGGGTAAATGTTGCGATTCTTTCAAACGAACGCGAAAGTTGTCTCTACATTTTCAAACACTTTTTACAACATAGCCCCACTTCCAAACACTCTGCTAGAGTAAAATGTCAATATGTCAAGCGCGACAGTTGGCGCACCCTTCAATCTCTCCAAATTTGTCAAACTACATCAGTAAAACCCTGCTGAAATATTAAATGATCAGAGAAACATTGAATAACTTGTATTTCTGAGTATCATATAGAATACCGGCCTGAGCGACTATATTCGTTCACCCCAATTTGAACGAGCAAGGCTTTCAGGGTGCAATGCACGGACGTCTTGACTAATGTAGTAATTTCGTCGCTCTCTTGACTCATAACTCAACGAAAATACTTCAGAATGGCTTCAACTGGTGATTGAACTGGACTTAAGCATTTGCCATTGTCATTCCCGTTTTTCGTGTTCCTTGGAAACAGTCGGAGATGTATTCGACGTTGAATATTGGCTAAAGCTTCATATTTCATGTTTATTATAAAGGGGAGTCATCTGCTGACTCCCTTTCGAAATAATTATCAAGATTACAATATTTAACGTTAACAAATGGTTATTTCTTCATTAAAGGAAGTATACCTGCCTATTATCATTACGTTTATACAAGAATGGCCCCACAGAATCCACAGACTTCGCCAGCTATAGGAGAACATGATAACTAACAGTCAGGTCTACCAATATATATTTGAACACTTAAATATCTGCTACGTTCCTTTATTCAACACTATTCTATGAAGGTGCTTGATCCATGGATTTTGTGAATATAACGATTATTATTATATTTCTTTTACAGAATATTAATATGCATTTTCTTATTTTTCAGTTACTGTGTAAGCTTCGAAGTACTCAAAGCATCCAAGGCGTGCAGAAAAGAAACAAATTTCATGGGCCTAAAAGAAGGTAAGTGAATTTATATTGATGAAATACTAGAATTCAATATTTATGAGAATCTTGCAAAGGTGTAGATATACTAACTCTGAAGTGGCCAACTCGCTGCCCAGATTCGAATCTCACTGAAAATCTCGAATTATATATATATATATATATATATATATATATATATATATATATATATATATATAGGGGTTTCACCCCGACGAGTTGCCCATATATTTGTTCATGCAATCAAACTGATTTCATGAAAAGTATAAATGATTATAATCAAAATTATAATCATATCCTGGAATAATTATATATTAGGATAACGTTAAATGTTATGAGAATATATCAATCTACCAGAATATATACATACTATAGCATCATCAGACAATGATATCAATGTACCAACGAGCAGTGTCAGAGGCTTTCTTCCCGGAAAAATCCAGTGTACGGACATTAGTCAAGTAACACTGAATGTTACTCATTAATACTTTCCTTTGTGTGAAGTCGAATAGAATACTGCTCTGAATATAAATATGACAAAATTGTCAGTTAATTATATTACATTTATATAAACAAATAAATAAAATATGAAATGAGATTCTGAGCAGTATAAACTAAAGAGAAAACCTATGACTCTACCTCATTATTTTTCCGGAAAGAAACCTACGAAGAATATTACAAGATTTGATGACTGGTATCTTTTGTAACTGTTCAAACAAATTTTTCTTCAGACCCAAAATCTCAATACTTTTGTGAAGATTTCTAGGAATAACACCTGTTGTGGAAATAATAATCGGTAGAATAAATATTTTTTTCATTTTCCAGATTTTTTAATCTCGTCACTAAGCATCATATATTTAGAAATTTTTCATTGTATTTATTTTGTATATTATGTGTGTCGGGTATAGCAATATCAATTATATATGTTACTTGATTCTGTTTATCATTAAGAATGATATCTGGTCTATTGTGTTTTACAGCTCTGTTGCAAAGAATTGTTTTATCGAAATGAAGTTTATATTTGTCATTTTCACAAATAATCTCAGGTTCATATTTGTGAAATTTTTTTCTTTTGGGAATTAGGTCATGTTTAATTCCTAGATTAAAATGAATAATATTAGCGACGGCATTATGTCTTTCTAAATAATCTGTTGAAGCAAGGACTGAGCAAGATGATAATATATGAAAAACTGTTTCTGAAGAACAGAAACATCTACGGCAATAATCATCTATATTTTGTTTGATGATGTGTTTTCTATAATTCCTCGTGAAAACAACCTGATCCTGGATCGCAATTGCCAAGCCTTCTGTTTCAGCAAACAATTCTCCAGATACTAACCATTTATTCGATGCGATTTCATCAATATAATCATTTTTCAATTCTTTAGGTGCTTTCCGTGTAATTCTTTCTGCATCCAACTTTCTCTTTAGAATTATCATCAAATATATCAAAATCTACCTTTTGCATTGTCAAGTTCAGAGGTGTAAGATTATAATCTGAAGCAACAACAATATCATGTAATTTAGACGTTCTCTGTTTATCATGAAAATGGAAACGTAGATGAAAAATCTGTTTACAATGAAGATTATTCAAATCAGTTAATCCACGACCTCCAAGATGTCTAGGTAGTGTAACTCTCTGAACAGCTGACTTTGGGTGGTTCTTATGATATTTACAAAGCATTTTCCTCGTTTGACATTGTAATTCATTTAGATCAGTTTTAGACCATTTAATAATTCCAAAAGAAGATGTAAGAATAGGAACTGCATAGGAGTTGATAGCACTGAAAAGGTTTTTACTAGTTAAATGACTCTTGATGATAATTCTAAGTCTTTTGTAATATGAACTTCTAATATTTTCTTTAGTGCTGCTATGGTTAATTGTCTCCTCTTGACAAAATCCAAGATATTTATATGTATCTCCTTGATGCATTGGCTCGATTTCGATATTGGAAATCTTTATATAATCAGAGGTGATATATATATATATATATATATATATATATATATATATATATATATATATATATATATATATATATATATCTTTTGAAGAGAGAGGATTTACAAAAATTAGAATAATTGCATTTATAATACAAATATATAAGTGTGAGCTCAGGAAATGTAACAGAGGAACCTAACTATCTTGCATATGATTCAATAAACGAGTGAAAAAACCTGAGGAAAAAACTCGTTTTCCTGTCGCTATTGCACTAGCAATAGGTGCAATAGCTTGTCTGTTTATGTTGTGTAAGTGTCGTGTGTATTCAAAGAGTACCAAAGATTTTTCTGCTTAGCCGCTTCATTATCTCTTGCACTCCATGATTTCCAGACGAAGACAAGGGTGAAAGGAAGATGGTTTGGACAGGAATCTGTAACAATGGAAAAAGAAAACCAGCAGAAAAATATTTCAACAATCATACCTTTTAGGTGCTTTGGAGAAGTCAAATATTATTTTGTTTTCTTGAGAATACATTATATACAATACATCCTAACAAAAACCGAAAGATTTCTATAAATTCGAATCATCAAATTAATATTTTAAAGATATTGGTAGGTGTTCCTTAGAATTTTTTGAGGTGTTTACATTATAGCATCAACGGACCGCACCCCACAGAATGAGCCATTGCCTGGTATGTTAGGGACCTTGTTTTTTATTTTTCTAGGTAATTCAATTAGATATATATTGAAGTAGGTTGATATCAACTCTGGACTCTCTATTAGTTGTTCGTTCACAGGAACTTCCATATTTGTTCATTTATTTTCGGTGTGATTTCCCAAATTGCCATTCACAAGACTCCAAACTGCCTTCGATTTGTTTACAGCTCTGCGAAAAATCTCATCATTGTGTAATCTTTCAGCTGCCACTATGGTTCTCATCTTTTCGTGTTCCAAATTTTACTGTTTTCCTGTGCTACGTTTTATTTCATGAAATGGAAATGCCTGGTCTATACAAATTGTAGAGTATTCATGAACTTTTCAAACCCCCCTTGACGTTATCCGTGGTATAGACATCATTGAGTCCAAGCATTTCTGAAACGCACATATTCAGATTTAGTATCATCTGTTGCATCTTTCTTTCAGTTTTTATAAGCTCTGTTTCCGACTTCTACAGCTTTTTGACTGTTTTAGTGAACGAAAACTTTCGTGCAGATGTTTTTTTCGTGGAGTGTGGAATGTAGAGGTTCATGTCTACAAAAATAACTTCAATAACAACAACAAATGAGTGTTTTCATTCTCATAGAAATATTAAAGAGGGAAACAGGTAAAAGCAACTGCTACAAAACAGCTTCTCTAAAACAGGAGTTCCCAAACTGGGGGCGTGGAGAAAGTCCCAGGGGGACGTAACACCCAAATGAAATAAATAAAAACATTACGAAAATAATCTCCTTAAATCTTTGACATAATGTCTTTCTGAGTTTTCATAATTGTTTTCCTAAAGTTTTAATAAAGTTGTAAACTTCATCAAAGAAGGCTACAGTAACTAGTCCGTTCTGGCACAGTGCTTTCCGTGAAATATCAAGTCAGCGTGTTTGCTGTATTGTGGGTGTTCTATAATTGTTGCGACGTTTGAATTGGAGTAATTGTTTTTGTGTTGTGTGAATTCTGTGTGAAGCTAAATCAGAGGAGGTGAAAACGGTAAAGAAACGCAAGTATATTGACGATTATATTCAATATGGGTTTGTTTCCTTGCTTAAAGATAATGTTGATCACCCTCAGTACGTTATTTGCAATGAAGTATTAAGCAATGACGCGATGAGACCTAATCGTCTTCTGAGACATTTGTCAACCAAATATGCCTCTTCAAAGGACAAACGTAAAGAGTTTTTCGCTGCAAAATCTCAGAATTTAAAGCGCATGAAGTTAGAAAGCACTGGATCTGCTGCTCATGTCTAAAAATGCTTGAAGCTTCCTATGAATTATCTCTTCTTATTGCTAAGGAAAAGAAAAGTCACACTATTGGTGAAACGCTTGTTAAATTGTGCCTTTGAAAAGCAGCAGATGTTGTACAGACGTGTTCTCATTTGATTGTATACGTTCGTTACATTTAAAATGAAAGAATGAATGATGACCTGAGCTGGTGACCACTACTAAAGCTGTAGATATGATGAAAGAAGTATCAGCTTTTTTTGATAAACACAAACTTTCTTGGCAAAAACTTATTGGTGTATGCACAGATGGTGCACATTCAATGCTCGGTTCTCACTCAGGCTTTGTGCAGTTGGTCAACCAGAAGAATGCTGATGTGGTTGGGATTCATTGTTTTATTCACCGCCAAGCCTTGGCAGCAAAAACGCTTCCAAACGAATTCAATGCTGTTTGAAAGCTATATATTACAGTAGTCAACTACGTAAGGAACAGTGTATTAAATACTCCACTGTTTGAAAGTCTTTGTGAAGATTTAGGAAGTGACCACAAAACGCTGCTATTTCATACTGAAGTACGATGGCTATGAAAAGGCAACATGTTGGGAAGACTATTTGAGCTCCGTGTTGAAGTGATTACGTTTTTGACACTGCAGAAACAAAATGAGCTTAGTGCAGAGTTCAAAAATCCAGTAACCAAGTGATTTTGGCATATTTAACAGACTTTTGACACGTTAAAAAACCTAAACTTGGGACTGCAGGGTGCAGACTCAAATATAGTACACATCAGGATGCCATCAAGATGTACGTTGAGAAACTACAATTTTGAATACGTAAAGTAGCAATGAACCACAGCAACTATTAAAGCTTCAACAAAGTAGTGTCAGTCTCAGAAGAAGCATGTTTTGAGGACGTTTTTGAAGGACCGCTTTTGAAAAACTTGATAATTGACCATTTGAAGAACCTCAAGGAGGAATTCCTAACTTGTCAGAGGAGTTTTACAAACTATCAACCGATCCGTTCAACATGGACATATAGTTGCTGCCAGGAGAGTTTTAAGAGGAGGGAATAAAAATAAAAAATGACTCGTTGCAAGATACGATTTCGAAAAGATGGATAAGCCCTCATTTTGGTTAAAGTACTTAAAAGTTCACCCCAGTGTTTAAAAGAGAGCAGTTCAGATGTACTTGCCACTTTCAACAACATACATGTGTAAAAAGCGTTTTTAACTCTTGTGGCGATCAAAACCAAGTACAGCAACAAACTTGATGTCGAAAGTAACCTACGCTGTGTTATGTCTGAAACTCAAGTCAAGTAAGTAGGTAGGCCTACTGCTTTACCTTCCTTAAATTGAAAATGTATCTGTGTTACAATGTTAAAATTTGTATCAGTAATTATAAACGTTTTTCATGTAATACTTATTTTCATAATACGTACAAAGGGGGGCGTGGGTAGTTTCCAAATAACCAGAGGCGTTGTACAAAAAAGTTTGTGAACCCTTGCTTAGCGACGATTACAAAGACCGAGCGTTCGGAGCTAACTTGGAAAGTTTCCTTGAGAAATTAAATGATTATCACTATTTGATTAAAATCACATATGAAGCAGAAGAAGATAACATTGGCTTTCTCAGACACATTGTTTATCAGAAATAACAAATCCTTAGAATTTGATGTTTACATAAAGAGTACTGCAACAAAAAATGGCTAGTTTAGTTCCCCTGAATCAAAAGAAGAACCTTTTTGAATGGTTATAAAGATAGTTAAGTCGATAAGAAAATATAAGAAATGAATGCTTACATGCATCCACTAAACATGGATAAAAGTCCGATTCCGTTCAGTGTACTAATAGCGAGTTTTGGGGAAGTTGTGTACAGTGTTTTTAGTGTGATACAACGCAAAGCTTTCAATCCTCAACTTAGTTAGGTTTTAATATCAGAAAAACAAATCGATGCTTTGACCGTTAGCCTCCTAGACGAATAAGTTATTCATTTCCAACTCCCCATAGATGCCAACTTATTTGGAACCAGCTTGTACTACATTTCATTTAAATGCCAACATCACAAAAACTTACAGAATCAATAGCTCTGCGCAAATAGAAAAACCACCTAAATTAAAATCTCTCTCTGTATTCTCTATTCAAAATACAGCGCCGAAATTGATATTCATCCATGCAAGAACTGAAACGTATAAACAGTGCATAGCTAATATTACCTAATTGCTCAAAATTATTCATGAAGTATTCCACAAATTGAAATGGAATTCAGAGATTCAGTGTAAATTCATGAATTTCCCCACTTCCACATAAAACTCACACACAAAAGAAAATTCAATCTATGTTCTGAAATTCAACAAAGGTAAGAAAGGATTATTAATTAGGTTATCCTCGAGTATCTCAAATATCAAGGAAGCGACATAAAATAATTCGATTATCTCTTCATTTATATGGAGGCGCTATATTTTAGGTTTAGAAATGCAGTCAAGTATAAATGGAGGAACAGGTAATAATGCTTTATACACTTCTTGTCGCAACTCGCTTTTCAGTTTCGAGCTAATTTAATTGCTGAGATGGAAAGAACATCCAATCTTATTAACATTATGTGTCTTTGAAAGGGGGAAGTTTTGGGGAAACTAAATAATACAAATTGCTTGTGTGGTTGTATTTTATCATCTTCTTAGTAAGCAACCTCAGGATGAAGATTTTCAGATATACATTCTGTCAAAGAAGTACTGGGTATTAATTATTTAAGAAATCTGCTTTAAACGATTGTCAAAATTTTTGTTATGCTAAGTGCAAAGTTTGCACAACTGAACACGATTCGGCATTAACAACAAAACATAGAATCTCGAACTTGATCATTGGATTATGGGATGGCATAAATGTATTATTTCGGAAGCGGCCTACTTTGAAGGCAATACAATAAATTTGGATGACAAATAAATATTTTGTGTTTCATCGACCAATTCCCTGCCAGAATGTACAACTATCAACAAAATTTGTTCTTTGCTTTATTTACTTCAGTTTTCATCATTTTCTGAGAAGAGCGATTCTAAAATTCACTTTGAACAACTTTGAAGCATAAAGAAGGAGGAATCTCAGAGAATTTTTCTCTGCAAAAGCTCGCACTTCTTACCTCCATAGAGTGGTATCCTTGACTGATAAGGGGTATACACCTCCGAATCTTGCTACCAGGGATGACCTGCTGAATCTACCGTTCCTATAAGATACTGAAAAACAAGAGCAATGGTCAAGAAAGGAATTGCATGAACGACATAATAATAATAATAATATTAATAATTAATTGATCCCTTAAGACATCACAAGTATGTATAGGACAGGTCAATAGAAAAGACATTTAGACATCATCTAAATCAACACATAGAAACTCATTCACAGTATAAAAACATTTTGCTAAAAGTAAATTCTTAACTGCTACCTTAAATCTATTTACACTTAGACCCTGTATATGCCGTGGAAGATGATTGAACAATCTGATACCCTGGTACAGGGCAACATTTCAAATCTAGAAGTTCTGTGTTTAGGGATACATAATGTTTCCTTATTTCTAGTATTGTGGGAATGAAAGTTAGAAAGTTTAGTAATGTTACTTTCATTTTCTTCAATATAAACGAGGCATCTCAAAATGATAATAGACGCCAATGTGAGGATACCATTCTTCAGGAACAACGGTCTACATGAAGATTGTGGAGCTGTATCGAACATCATTCGCAGAATTCTTTTCTGGATGATGAAAGCTGTACCTACGTCTGAGGAATTTCCCCACAGTAAGATATTATAGGACAGGTGACTATATACCAAACTGTAATAAACGTTCACAAGGGAACTTAGAGGTAGTGAACTCTTGATTCTATTTAGGGCATAATAGGAACTATTCAGCCTCTTACAAATCGCATCGATATGTGCACTCCACTTCAGATTCCTATCGATGTGAACGCCGAGGAATTTAGTGGTGTCCTTCGAAGAGATGACTGTATCTAAATACCTTATTGTTATGCTACCCTGATCACAAGACGACAGAGTGAAGTGAATGCATTCCGTCTTGTTGACATTGATCATAATAGCATTAAAATGGCACCATTCTACGAAACTCTCCACCAGCAGCTCGCATAACTTTTGAAGCTCCTCAAGAGTCTCAGCCGTAATAGCTATGGAAGAGTCATCAGCGAACAGTATCAACCAAATTATTTTTGATAATAAATTGCGAATATTAGATTTTCTGTAGAATATTTTTTCAAATTTGGTGGCAGATTGTTGATGAATAACAGAAATAGAAGTGGCCCCAAGACAGAACCCTGGGGTACTCCTAATTAACAGTACTGTTCATTTGGGAACGAGTCGTGAACCCTGATTGAGGCAGTTCTGTCCTCCAGATAACTACGAATCCAGTTCAAGAACACGCCTCTGAATCCAAGATTATAACATTTATCCAATATAAACTGGATAGCAAGACTATCAAACGCTTTAGACAAGTCAAAGAACAATCCAGCAATATATTGACCATTATCAAGGCAACGATAGACGAACTCCACGAACTGCAATGCTCCAGTTTGAGTCGAGCGGCCGGTTCTGAAACCGTTGTGCAGTATCAAGTATTTGAAATTTATCTAGGTACTTCATCATTCTATCAAACACTATTCTTTCAAAAACTTTGGAAAAGACACTTAAGATAGATATAGGTCTATAGTCCATGATATCGTGTACATCATCCTTTTATGAATAGGAATGACGATAGCTTTTTCAGAATACGAGGAAATACGCCTGTGCTAATTGACAGGTTAATAACATGAGCGAAATGTCGGCTGATATCGGTACCTATCATCTTCAGAATTCTTGCTGAGATGAAATCAACACTAGAACCTTTGTTATTTTTGAGTGATCTTATAACATCATAGATTTCATGCTCCAGGACTGGGTGGAAGAAAAGGTTGTGTCTAACATACGTGACGTCGTACATGAGGATGACATTGAGTCTTTATAATAACTGTTGAGGGAAGATTCGGCAACTGTAGTGAAATGATTAGCGAAAATCTCAGCCAAATCCTTGGGATCGTTATGCGTAACATTATCAATAACCAGTGCAATAGAATTTTGTTCCATACGTTTTCGACCAGTCATAGTATTTACTAGATTCCACACAGTTCTATTTTTATTTACAGATTTATCAATAAGTTCACTGTGAAAATTGTATTTGGTTCTTAGGATTAAGGATTTATAATAGGATTTGACTTTCTTATATAAATCATTAGAGGATTGAGTTTTTATATTAGAATGTAACCAATGAAGATTTTGTAGGTCACATTTGGCCAAAACAATTTCTGGAGTAATCCAGTTTTTCCTGTTATGAGTATAATTGGTACTACGTATAAGAGGGCAACAAATTTCAAAGATATGTTGAATGGTATCTACAAATGCCCCAAAACATTCATCAACATCAGAATCTATGTATAAGTCCTGAAAATTACATTGAGAAATACTTGATGCAAACTTATTAAGATTTTGATCGTTTAAATTTCCGACCACTCGATACAGTTTCGGCTTTTTTATGGAAGCTAATAACCATGAAATTAATCAACCATGAAATTAATCAACCACACATCGACAAAGAAGCTTCCAACAAATGGTTGATGAAAGGAGAATTATTCGCGGAAACGGAAGGATTCCTTATGGCCATTCAAGACCAAGTCATCGCTACAAACAACTACAAAAAATTTATAATTAAGGACGAAACATTACAAACAGATAAGTGCAGGAAATGCCATACAAGATCGGAGACTATACAGCATATTACTATCTTCACAGGCATAATCACGTGTGCAACATTATCCATCAGAAACTTGCACACAAGTACGGACTTCTGAATACCTTCCAGCCATATTACAAGTATACCCAACGTCCGTATTGGAAAGTAACTCCATCAGATTGTACTACGATAGGCCTGTTATCACTGACAGAATGATGACGGACATAGTGGTGTATGATAAGAGAACCAGAACGGCAATGCTAGTGGATGTCGCCATACTGAATAATAACAACGTGCTGAACAGGTTCCAGGAGAAAAGTCCAAATACACATTTATATCGAGCTAACAGCTGAGATAGTGTACAAGTCCACGATAATAAATAATAATAATAAACTTTATTAATAACTTGTGTTAATGGTACATAGTATAGATTGTTGTGATGAGGAACTGAAATGTAAATAAAAACAATATGTACCTAACAGATATCAAAAGTAGAATACAGCTCATAGCTGATTAAACCAACCAAAGTTATACAGACTTGATGCAAGTCGCAGAATTCTAAGAAAAAGTAATATAAAAACATCTAAACATTCAAGAAAAATAAAAACAACGTAAACCTATTCTCTCTAAGAGAATTTTTTTGACTTATTCTTGAAACTGATCAGGCTATTATTATCACAGATTGAATCCAAATAACTATTAGCAGTGATGACCATATTATGAGAAAAACAAAGTTTGAATAGGGAAGTATAAAACGTGAGATTATGCTTGAATCTAGTATTAATATTATATACATCCATTCTCAATTTAACCAGTCTATACAAGTATGAGGGCTTCTTTTCCTTCAAAACTTTGTACACTAGACATATCATGTGAAATGTTCAGCGGTTCAACATATTCAGCAGCCACCCCAAATTTTTTATTCCTAAGGAAATGCGATCTGTTCGCTTGAGGATAAGTATTAAGCGAACACACCAGTTCAGAATTTTCTGTACCCTCGTGACATTATATTTTGTAAGACAGGGACCATATACAACATCATTATAGTTCAAATGTGATAAAACCATGGCGTCACATAGCACCTTTCTCTGATTCCTGTCAAGAAAGGCTTTGCATCCAAAAATGATCTTGATATTTGCATAGGTTAGGTTAGATTAGTTTATGAGAAACAAATTCTTTGTGAATTAAATCTCAAATCAGTATCAAGTATCAGGCCCAGATTTCTATTATCGAATGTTAAAGGAACATCTGTACCATCCAAAGAAATTTCTATTAGATCTTTACAAGTGGTTTTCAATTTCCTCCTCTCGAAGAGCATGGCAACGGTTTTTGAAGGGTTGATACTCATACTCTTTTATATTCATTTCTAAACTCCGTGGAACAAAATACTCTACATCCTTCGATTTTTCCATTGAGCTCTTCCTCTCAATGCAACTCACATACATTGAATGCAGAAGAGTTTGCTATTTCGCTGATTTACAGCACTTAAAGTTCTGGCTTTCCATCTTGAGGTGTATGGTCACCTTTATATTGGATGCCACCTTGACGAAATTCCTTATCTTATCGATATTTTCGCGTTTCACCTGGTCAAACTTTTTTAGAATTTTTGTCTATCCGTTATTTATTGTTTTTATGAGAATGAACCACTGAATTTTAGAGAGTTTACCCTCACTTTTACTCCAATTCTAGTCATTTTCCATTTAGTTCACCACATTTTCCGCGATCTTAGAAAAGAAAAATGAAAATTTTTAGACTTATTATTATTTTGAAAACTGTTCTGATTTGAGGAGTGATCTTCACACACAATAAACTTCATAGCATATTAATGTTTAATGTTATTCTTCATAACATCGTTTCTCATACAGTTTTGTCGTGACTAGGTTTTAATCAAGTCAAGCGGCTTGAAAATTTTTTGAAAAACTTGGCTTGACTTGAAATCCAAGCTTTTGAAAAATCAAAGGTTTCACTTGACTTGATTTTGCATTGTCTTGACATCAAGCTTCTTGAAAGCTGAGATGAATTACCATTTTTCTCTCTCAAAAACGCTTCATCTTATAATTTAATAATAGCCTCCAAATAACCGCCTCAGTAGCTGCACGGTTAGTGCGCAAGCATATTGGAACTGTTTAGTCGAGGCTCCTGGTTCGAATCCGGGGTCAGGTTATGGATGTTGTCCTTGAACAAAAAAGTACTGAATTTGAAAGAGTCGCCTAAAGAGGGCATAAACTTCCGAAGACCAGATAACTTGTAATCCTTGTGGTGGCAGTTATCATTGCACGGTCTAGGAGAGTGGTTCGGAATCCACTATAAACTGTAGGTCCACTGTGTAAATGGGCTAACTTCCCCAGCACATTGTTAAAAGATGCAAGCAAGCATAACCTCCAAATGACCTTCAAGGTCAAGATCTACACATAAGAAATAATATTTTTTTTCTTTTCAGGCGAACACGTGTGTGTGAGATGTGAATCCGAAGCTCTTCACGAAAGTCTAGGCTGGAGATGTCAAGGTCACGGCGTACAAGGTCGCATAACACGCTGGTCTGCTCTCTCAGCACCTCACTGTCATGGTAAATGGCTGAGATCAGTCAGAGAACCTGATCAAGATTGCACGACGGATAAATGCTCATCAGAAACAGCGTTCATTTTTGTTTGAAGGGTTATTTTCAAGTGTTTGATATCCACAATGCAAAGGTTACTAGACTTCTCCCATATAGATGCAATAGTTACATAGGAACCCAATAGATTTTCCATTTGTTCAAGGTGAAGTTTTGAAAATCATAACTTACAAACAATGCTGCTTAGTTTTGAAACAATAAAAGTCTAGTAATCTTGTAGCAAGACCATATTGGCATAAATTGTATTCTCATTACAAAATTTAGTTATATTTGGGGGAGAGGGGTGATTTCTTGTCGAGACAAATTATATGTTCATGGAAGAAGACTATAGGCAGGAGGATTAACTCTGGTAGAGTTAGACAAGTCAAATGTACACAAAGTATCAGAAGCGTTTATGGCGCTCTTAAATATTCGTACTGTGCATCACGTCGAAAGTGGTGAACTTTCCAAAGCTTAAGAGGGATTACCCCTTCTGCCCTTAGTCTTCTTAGTTCATGCCAACTGAAGGTCAGCCTTTCTGTGTGTGTTTTCTCGAATATTCATAATTTTGATACCCGCCTTTCTTACTAACCCTGTTTGAAAGCTAACAATTAAAAATTAATTTAAGTTTCAACGTACGTAGAATTAATATCATGTTGTATTTTTAATCCTGTTTTGGTGAATATGAATATAAATAGTATTATTTTTTAATTACAAATAAAATAGTGTTCATATCTGCACAATATTATGTTTTTACTCTGCCTGTTAAATAATAATAAAACATTTATCATTTTACAATTGCCATGTTTGTGAATTTTTGTTATAAACTCAATTTCAAAATTCTTGGTAAAATGTATTAGATCGTATGAATTTTGACTAACCAATAATGTACATATATGATAAACATTTTTGTAGTATTATGATAACCTATATTTTGTGAAACATATCAAAATACATTTTCATTGTTATAAACAATAAAATGATTATCAAAATTGTCTACTTTTTTTGGATAACATTATTAAGGTTTTGGAAGAATGTTCTAGCGGTTAATGTGCGAAAAGAATTAAATGAATAGCAATTGAGCAAAATCTGAATTGTCTAGCTTGCCTTTACATTTGTTAGTGTTTGTCTATTTATTCGAATGAAGGAGGTTTACAAAAATTAGGATATTACTTTATGTCATAGTGTTAAATTTTAATCTGACTAAATTTCAAAGTTCTATTTTGCTAACCACCACATATTGACAATAACAGTTGTTAATCAATTTTTGTACGTTTGCTCTTCTTGAAAATTTTCATTTACATCTAACCTAGTAACGTATCCCCTATAATCACATACAAATTACCATTCCATAATCACGTTTTCTGTATTCGCGGTTCTTTTGCGAAGGTAAAGTTTCGGAAAACAGAGAACCCCAACTCTCATTGAACCTGAATTTTACTAGAACCATTTTTCCTATAATATAATAATTTATTTACCTCAAGTCTCTTGAAAACTAATCTTCTCCCATCTTAACTTATGCTATCCCATTCCATGAGAACAAAGCCAAGGGGAGGGTAAACAAATATACAAGAATTGGTGCCCCTCTAAAGTACCAGTACTTATGTGAGGTGCATAATGAGCCACAATTTTTTTTTCTCAATACAAAACAACAGCGAAATCGGATCCCTCAAAATCAAACTCTAAGTTCCTACAGCAATATAAACCTTCGCATCTAAGATGCTTTGTACCTACTAAAAACAAAAGTGCGTTCACTCCCAACAGGTACTCTATCATACAGCCTATGAACCAAATACCCATAGTGCCTTTGACCTATTGATTTATATGTTTTTACCTTTTTAGTTGTAGTATCTTTGAAGCGTGACCGAGTCTTGTAATGATGATTCAAAATGTTTTGGAAATAAGGTTTTCTTACATCAAGGACTTTACTGGTTTTAAATACCTCACTACTAGGATATGTCATCTTTTGCTTGAGAATAATTCCCAATATCCATTTCTTAATTGTTTTCAAATTAGTAAAATGGTCCCACAGGTCAGATGGGACTGAACTAGTGCATAATATAAAATCTTCATCTGTTCCAAATTCAAAAATTCCGAAAAATACCTAAACTTGGGCAGAAGATTTCTCAATTTATTTAATGCATTTTCTGTGTGTATATTCCAGCGAAAATGTTTGCCGATAATCACGCTCAGATAACGAATAGAGTCAACCGATTCTATTTCCAATTCTCAAACTATGAAAGTTCGGTCTGTTCACGTCGTAGCATGAAAAGGACACAAACTTTGTTTTTTCAACATTAACAGTTAGTAGGTTGTTATCAAACCACTCCTCTACTTTGTTCAATGTTTCTTCAGCTCTGCATTCCAGTTATCAGAATTAATGAATATTGCCGTATCATCCGCATAACTGAAAATATCCTCGGAAAGTGTTGCAGAGATCAACAGATCGTTCATATAGATGATAAAACAATCGGGCCGAGAACGGTGCCCTGTGGAACCCCACATTCAACATCACTGACATACTGCTTCCTACCCTTCAATGATATTAAAAGCCACTTCGGGAAATCCACAGGCACGAATTTTTTCAAGCAACAATATATAACACAGTGTCGAAAGCCTTGGCCAAATCGAAGAAAATGCAGATACATGGACTAGACTCATCCAGAGCTTCATATAACTTTTTCGTTAATCCTAAAAGGGCGTCCCAGGTATATTTTCCCTATCTGGAACCGAACTGCTGTTTCAATCATATTCAAGCTATCGAAATATGAGACAATTCGTTTTTTCATAATTTTTCCATGACTATCTAAATTAGAAATAAGGGTTATAGGTCTATAATTTATGACATCTCCCACCTTTGTTAAAAAGAGGTTTTATCACACCATTGAATACGCTTGGAAAAATCCCTGACTCTATGTTATGGTTGATGAGTTTAGTCAAAGAAAGAACTATCTGATCTTTAATTTCGAGCTCAAGCCCTCGTAACCAGATGCCGTATTTTTTTTTTGTTCAGTCAAATATTTATCCACTTCCTGTTCGAATGCTGGCCTGAAAAACATGGAACCTGAAATAGAAAAGCTGTTCCCAAACGGAGACTTATTTGGTTCATCTATTTTAGCTGCTAATCTATTACCAACCGTTGCATAGTGATTATTACAAATATCCGCTACCTATAACCTTTATGCCATTTTCTATTTCACCTATATCATTTTTTATATTTCCGATTTCACATTGTTTTTGGTTCGTTTGTTTGTTTATCTCTTATTTCAAATCTTGAAAGATCTGAACATACTTTGAAATAATCAGATTATTAATACTCCTCTAATTCTAGCATAAATTATACAACAATATAAGGTACTAGCATTTTTATTCCATCAATACTTTTACAAAAATATTTTTCAGTTAAATAATATCTATTATTTGGCTTAAATTGGGTTTCTTATCTATCAGTATCTAGTCATTCAATGATATTTAGAGTATTATTGGTCCTGTAGTCTCCGCGTCAGTCAACACCTTAGCCAATTCTTTCTTGGCCTTATATCCCACCCATATCATCATAAGGCTATCCATAACCAACTGAAACAAAAATATATGAATATTGAAACAACAGCAAAGTGTCCCCACTACACTAGAACTTAATATTCTAAAAAATCTAAGCATCAGATAATGTGTTAACTAGGAATATACACTACTTCTAGTTTATCTGTGAGATTTCAAGTAATTGTCTCAGAGGGAGATACTTAGATGGAGCGAAAGAATAAAACAGAGGTGGGTTTTGTGAAATCAGTTGTATTATTATGCATTGGCAATCAAGTGATCCATAAATCGCTACACTGAATGCCAAGGAGATAAATTCACTTAAATTCAAAACTTCTCCACCCAAACCTTCAACTGATAAATTTTCAGAACATAAATTTTTTGACAGATTCACTAATTTAACTGATACTGATTTTACACAACCACAAAAAGATCTATTAGAAAAAGGATTCAAACATAATTTATATCCAAAACATAATAAAACCAATTTTGAACAGTTAGGCATAGACTCCGAAATCATT
The DNA here is from genome assembly GCA_013387265.2 of Cryptolaemus montrouzieri. Classification (NCBI taxonomy): domain Eukaryota; kingdom Metazoa; phylum Arthropoda; class Insecta; order Coleoptera; family Coccinellidae; genus Cryptolaemus; species Cryptolaemus montrouzieri. Next base: position 12,944,834 of record JABFTP020000042.1, read on the forward strand.
CTCAAAAACTCCAAAGATAATATTTTAGCCAAACATCAAACAGCAAAAATCATCAAAGAAGACTTTTCGAAATTATCACCTCATTACAATTCCGATTATAAGATAATAAAAACAATTCGTGAAAATAGTACCAAGAACGATTTAGTATTCACTAAAGCAGATAAAGGTAACATCGTCATCGCGATTAGTAAAACCGATTATATTTCAAAAACTGAAGAATTCTTAACAGCCGGAAACTATATAACATCAACTAAGGATCCTAACGCAAAATTTCAGAAAGTGGTTAAAAACATAATTTCGACATCAAAATCATTAATTACAGACCACGAAAAATATAAATTCAATAACTCCAATCCACAATCCCCCGAATTATATTCGTTGATAAAACTTCATAAACCTAATTACCCTATTAGACCTGTTATTTCTTATGTAACAGCACCTTCTTTCATACTTTCAAAATTCCTTAACGACTTGCTAATAAAACATTGCAATTTTAAATCTAAATTTTCGGTCAAAAATTCATACGAACTAATTGCCAATATCAAAGATACCATTATACCACCTAATTCCAAACTCATTTCTTTCAATGTTAAGAATCTATTTCCCAACATTCCTCCGAAAGATACGTACTACTTAGTGGAAGAATTATTAGAAAAGAATCATGTCAATACGATCATTAAATCAGATATTCTTTCATTATTACAAATTTGTTTAGATCAAAATTATTTCCATTTCAATAACAAATATTATACTATTGAAGACGGCTTGATTATGGGCAATCCGTTAAGTCCTTTGTTAGCAGAAATATTCATGAATAATTTAGAGAAATTAATTCATAATCATCCACTCAGTAAATATTGTTAATACTGGTATCGCTATGTAGACGATATCATTATTTGATTCACAGGAACAGATAGTTAAAAATTTTCGAAAATCATATAAATTCATTACATCCAAAATTGGATTCACAACCGAAATAGAAAGCAATAATTCGATAAATTTCTTAGACGTAACAATTTCGAATGAAAATGGAAAACATGTTTTCGCAATTTACCATAAGCCGTCACATACAGATATTATAAGACATAACTCGTCGTGTCATCCGTATCAACATAAAATGTCAGCATTCAATAGTTTTATTCATAGATTGATTAACACCCCGTTATCACCAGAAAATTTCAACAAAGAATTAAATTTGATTAAACAATTAGCCAAAAACAATGGTTACAATCCCAAACTAATAAATAATATTTTAAATAAAAACAAAGTAGAATCGCATTGAATGAAGTTTACCCTGTCAATAAATTGAAACAAAAATTCAACACCTTAACCTACGTTGGCATTACAAGTGAGAAACTGAAATCATTCTTGAGTAGCAATTATTTCAACATAGCTTTCCAAACTAATGATAATTTAGGCAAATATATAAAAATAATAAAACCAAATCAGGTAAAAACAATAAACAGGTGTTTATAGATTGAATTGCAATGACTGTGATAATTTCTACATTGGTAGAACACATAGAAATTTTAATATTAGAATATCGGAACATAAACGCAGTTTTTCAAATAAAAAATCAGATTCAAATTACGCGAATCATCTCCTAGAATATAGTCACTCTTTCGACCCACAGTTTGAAATTTTGCATACAGATAATAAATATTGGAAGGTAGATCTTTGGGAAACTTTAGAAATCAACAAATACAAACACTCAGGTAGACTCATCAATGAACAAGTCGATTTAAGCCCTTCACCTCTATTGAATCTCTTCGGGGAGCAATCTATTACTTAATTTTATTGGATATACCTGACATAAATAACCACTTAAGAAGAAGCAACCCAATAAGCTTTTAATCACTCAAGAACATTTATATTTATATTCTCATTCTTATTTTTTGTACATTCATTCGTCTGAAGAAGCTACGCTGTAGTGAAACGCGTTACAAATCATAATTATTAAGTAAAATTCCAAAAAACACATTACTTGTTTTTATTATAGATTTTTAAATTAAATAAATTAATTTCTCGAAAGAACTTTATGCTTTTAATATAAGGATGTTATGTTCTCTTTGGAACACTACTAGAATTCCAGTAAACTCTTTTGAAAGTATTGAAATCGTAAAGTACAAAAACATCGTTTTCAGGCTACTATACAGCTTTCTAGTTTGGTCCCACCAACGCCTGTTTTCAATTGCTTTATTCCAAATTCCAAAATAACTCAGAACAATTTGATCAAACCATCTACCTGTATAGTGATGACAATATAGGCGGATGTTGAGAAGTTTTTATGTTCCCAAGCGTCCTGCATTGCTCTCAAGGTAGTGCCCAAATACACTCCCAAGATTTGGGTTGGAAACAATCCCACCAAAGAAGCTATATGATATATTCTTGGATTGACATTACTGAGCTGAAACAGACAAAAATGAAGCAGAAATGCAACAATAATACAAGCAACATTTTTTTTAAACCTTACCCAAAACTATTTGATTAAATTTGAAAAATTATTTTATTTCATATTCTTTCAAAGATACCTATACTTGATACAACGAAAAGAGAGAGTGTGAACAAAACAAACGCACGAGTCCTGAACGTGATGTCACACAGGGTTGAATCCAGGGACTGGCTTCCATTTGATCACGAAATTGAACTCTGAATTAAGTACTGGACATCAATGATGTAGAATTTCATTCTAAAATGAAGTATTCACGCAATAGTCTCGGATATGACTGATTGAATTATCATAAAAAACAGGCAATGTAATACGCAAATGATGTTGTAGGTATATTTTCTGGTAGTAGAACATTATTGAAACATATATATTACAAGAGTTACATAAAAAAGGACATCAAGGATTATCATCGTCATTATCAGATTCAGACGATGAACTTGAATCATTCTCGAGATTGACAATAATAGGATCCAGTTGTTCGTCTATTATGTGATCTAATTGCCACATTCTCGGTTCGACCTTCTCTACGACATGCTTAATGCAGTTTTGCCACCTGACAGCATCAATCCTTTCAATGGATTCGGCGAAAAGCTTCTTCATGTCTTAGAATTTGAATGATGTGTTCTTAGATACCACATAATTCTTCATCTCAGCCCAAACCACTTCGATGGGATTGAGCTTGCAATGATAGGGCGGGAGTCGTAACACGATTTCATTTTGGTTTCGAACCATTTCATCTACTACATATTTATTATACGCTGGTTTGTGGGTTTTGACTATTCGAAGAAGCTCTGCTTTAATCAAATCATCCCTGAAAGCAATATTTTTTGAAAGTAGCCATCCTTGAATAGTGGCTTTTCTACTGGCAGATGTCGGGAGTTTTTCTGTGCGTCTAGAATGATAAGACGCATTGTCCAAAACGATGACACATCCGTCTTCCAATTTCGGTAGAATATTTTCAAACCATTCTTCCAAGTTGGGTCCATCCATTTCTTCGTGGTAGTCACCACATTTCTTCGATTCGAATGACCACAGTGCGTCGGGAACGAATCCAGTATCACTTCCAATATTGCAAACGATGAGTCTCTTGCCTTTACCTGCAAAGACATAAAAATGATTTCTATTAATGATTGCATGTGTCTATTTCCATCTAACTTAATCATGTGGAATCTCATAATTCAAGAATATACTTAATTTTGATAATTAGAGAATTGAGTTAAATCACCGATAAACCTTTTGACGACAGGTAGGTGGTACACAGCCTACTTAAGTTAATTTACAGTAGCAATAGAGATGAAGAAAAACCCAGAAGTAGCAACAGACCCTTAATAAAATCCCATCTATTCGTCCAAATTGAATTATCCTATTGCTGTTGTAAATATAGATTGATAACATGATATAGAACGTCCTTGAAAGAAAGCGGCATGCTAACAATTCGAAACTGGATTGTTGTGGTACCAGGTACTGGATAATGAACAGTATGTATCGGTTTTATCCTATAGCATAATTTGCAAGGAATAACAGGAATATTTTCATAAAGGGTATTCGAAAACCTTCATTCTGCAGTTAGTTTTAGGTAAAAATTATGGTTTCAAAAAATATGATGAAATACCTGATGACGTGCCTATTGTTGATATACAAAGTAAGCATGATTCAAATCAAGATTTGAATCAGAATAGAAATCAAATAAGTTTATCAAGAAATTAGCGACTTCAATCAAAAACGAACCAACAGAACTTGTGTATCATTTGAAAATCATGAATATTATATTATACATGAATTATTCATGCATAATATAACTACCACTCACCTGTGGGATTCTTCAATCCAATCGATAAACCTTCTTGGAAAGCCTGTCTGGCTGTTTTGACCGATGCATCTACCCAAACACTTGATTTAGTGTGCCCAGCATTCACCCACGTTTAATCCAGGTAATAGATTTTTCTATTCTCTTCGCGGTAGTTTTTAATTTGTTTAAGATAGTCTCTCCTCCACAAGACGATTTCCTCTTTCTCCAATAGTAAACCATTCCTCCCCCTCTTCTGGAATCTGAAGTCCATTTTTTTTAATATTTCACGGAATGTTGTTCTTTTAAAATTTGGCAGATCAACATCACTGTTCACTTCATTCAATATTTTATCCATTGTAGGTAATTCATTTCTATGAAAAAACTGATGCACTTTCCTACTAATCAGATTTTTGTCGAAATTACTAACACTATCCGCAATTTTCACCCTTATCGGGTACGTCCTCGGTTGTGAAAAAGAATGATTCTCCTTATCCTCCTTTATGAGTCTGTAAACACTAGTTTTACTAACTCCCACAATATTTGCAAGTTGTTCGACGATTTAGTTGATAGGTGCAGAATCTATTTGCATTTGTCTATTACAGACGTTGAAAATGATCTGTTTTTCATTCAAAGTAAAATGACCTTTCTAAGGCCGCTTTTTCGGAGAATAATTTTCAACAGTACTTTCATCTGCAGTATCCGTAGACGACATTATACACACAATATTTTCACTTTTCAACACTCGATCAAGAACACTTCCAAAACAATAATGAAAATTTAATTTTCTATCCGATGGACCGAGGCCGTACCTGTACAGTCTGCTAACATTCAGATCCCACCCCCTAAACAGTATTCGGCCAATTACAGAGCTACTAAATCTTCTGGCGTCTGCTGTATTTGTTTTGACGTGGTCTCTCTTTCGGTTGTCTAGAGTATGGAAGTATCAATAAATTCTAAATTTTATGTTACAATTTACTTTTCTAGAAATATTGAAAACAAATAAAGTATTTGACGAATGATGAAGCTTTGATGTCTACTTAGAGGTGTGAGCGTATGCTCCAACACATGCTTGCTTCTTACATTAATTTTCCGTTCATTATCTTAGAGATTTTCAGTCTTCAAATTCATTATAGAGGTTGTGTACTCAGAATCATACTGGCTTTTGGAGATTTATTTGGGTATATATCAAATATATTAGTTGAAGACCCAGGTTCGGAAATATAGTTATAAATTCTTGGGGAGGTCCAGTTTGTGAAGTACAATTCATATTATTTTTGGGAGACAACCAGGTTTTGAAGCAGAATTTTCTCAACCTTTAGGAACACAAACATGTTTGAAGAAAAATGTACATTACAACTTGCAACCCCAGATTGAAAAAAAATTCATTCATCTACACTCGGAGGCAAAATTAGCGGAACACTCGAAAATTTAACCAAATTCGAAGTCCGATATTTTTCCTAATTCTCAACCGATTTAGATGATTTTTTCGGCATGTTATAGATCAACTCTTCTGCTTTGTAGAAATTATAAGAGAAAACAAAAAAAATTTGAAAAAAAATTTATACGGGGGCAAAATTAAAAGTGTTTTTTTTGTCAAAAATTCGTAACACCCTGTGGAATTTCGTGGTCCGAGTTGAAACGTACAATATCATGGTCTGTCAAGACACATCTTCCTACAGGAACACCCTTCTTGTTTTATGCAATTATCTCTATTTTTACAAGAGATATCCAATTTGAAGCCAAAAGTCACAAATTTCAAGAATTTAGAATTTATTTTTAATGTTGCGTAGGTGCATAACATCGGAGGTTAGCCAAAAAATAAAATCAAAATTAGAGAAGCGGAAATCTAACGAAATGAAAATTTTTGAAATTCACTGGCCAATTTCACGCTCCGGGAGAACTCGAAGTACACTGGAAAAATCGTTGATTTTGCACATTTATTTTTGAATTTTTTTGTGTGACACTATAATAATTATCATTCCTGTCCAAAATTGAGAGCAGGTGTGTATCCTGGCGATACACTCGTGAAATGAAATGAACATGTTGAGAAAAATGTTCATGATGACCCACAAAAAAACACATTGATTTTAGTAGCGAGTATGACCCCCCCGACCTCTTATTACAGCGCGCATACGATTTCGCATACTCCCAATGGTGTTGTCTATCATCTGTTGAAGTATGTTGTCCCACTCTTCCACCAAAACCAATGTCAGCTCTTCAACGTTGCCTGGATTCCGTTGTCGAACCCTTCTTCCAAGAATGTCCCAAACGTGTTCGATCGGGTTTAAATCCGGTGATCGCGACGGCCAGTCCATTCGTGTGATCCCAACTTCATTGAGATATTCTATCACTATGCGCGCAATATGAGGGCGTGCGTTATCGTGCATAAAAAGGAAATTTTCCCCTATGTAAGGAGCAAAAAGCACAACATGGGGCTCCAAGATTTCTGTTATATACCGATAGGCATTAAGTGATCCATTGTCAATAATCTCCAGTTCTGTTCGTACTCCCAAGCATATGCCACCCCATATTATAACTGACCCTCCACCGTATTGCTCAGTTCCTGCGAAGTTCGCTTGATTGTACCGTTCCCCTCGATGCCTCCATATTCTATCTCTACCATCCACGAAATTCACACAATATCGGCTCTCATCACTAAATAAAACTCGTCTCCACTGATTGATTGTCCATGCTACATGCTCCTAGCAAACGCCAATCTTGCTAACCGATGGGCTGTATCGAGTCTTGGTGCTCTTGCTTGCGCGTATGATCTCAGACCAACTTCATTTGATCGTCTTCTGACTGTCCTCACACTGACGTTAATGTTATCCACTGCTTGTAAAGGTTACGTGCCTGAACAGCAGTAAGACGAGATTTCTTATGGTTTGATTGACGATGAAACGGTCATGTATAGCGCGGGTTGCCCGATTTCTTCCTTGTCCTCGCCTCCTCACGTACAATCTAGTTTCCCTGTAACGTCGGTAGATTCGATGGATAACCGACGTCGAGACATCAACATGGTAACGACTGAGCGGTAGGTGCGCCCTTCCTCGATCAATGTAACTGCCCTTGCTACTGAGGTTGGTGGTAAATCTTTCATTCTGAATGAAAATACCGTTTCGAATCGTAAACAGTAAAAGAATCACAAAACACCGCAACCGATCGAAATTGTATCAAATCAAAGAATGGAAAACTCTCATTCTTTAAACAAGTGCAAATGTGGTCATATACAAAAAACGTGTGTTGTATTTCATATTTGATAAAAACAAGGTGTGCACATGTGTGAATGAAAAATTTTATCAATGGTCCCAGAATTCGGTTGTGTATTTTAATTAATCATAATTTCTACAAAGCAGAAGAGTTGATCTATAACTTGCCGAACAAATCATCTAAATCGGTTGAGAATTAGGAAAAAAATCGAACTTCGAATTTGTTTAAATTTTCGAGTGTTCCGCTAATTTTGCCTCCGAGTGTACCTCCAACGTACCGACACAGAAGACTACTAACGCCACCGAGAAACAATGAAGACAAGGAGTAGATCAAACGAAGTAAACTTCAAGATACGAAACTAGTTGGACCACTAACCGCAACGCTGTGTACTATGGCTGCTACTTGCAGTGGTCAAAATCAGCTAACGCTCCAGTACTTGATTGGCTGCTAAACCATTATATCTCAATATCTGATAAATTTCGCGTGTTCATCGGATATTGAAATATGATATCAATTTTAAATGATTTCGAATTTCCTTTAGCGTTCTTCCCACAATCAGATATTGCACAAAAATGTTTATAGCATTTAGTTTGCTGGGTAATGTGACTAATTATAGAACACACGATTTTCTTTTCCTTGCTGAGCTAAAATAAATCGAATTGTAATTAACCACTGAAGGAAAACAGCAAAATGTGGTTTAGTACATTACAAAAATAACATCTTCAATGTCTAACTTCTTACTTTGACGACTTAATCATTCAACATAAAGGTAATAAAGCGATTAAGAAGCCAAATATCTTGAAGCAACCGATTTCACATATTTTTACATGTTTAAATTCAGGATGAAAGAAACGCAAGTGTGGCCCTAATCTAATAAATAAACCCAACGAAAAATGTCAATCTTGTATATAAAATATTGAAATATGAAAGATTCCAAAGCCAATACATCTTGACTCTTTATAATTCCCGAAAATGTATTGCTAAGACTGAAAGAACCATATTTTCATGCAGCCAACGTAATATATGAGACGATAGAAGACGCTTCTCTCAGGTAATCGAAGTTTAAAGTTTGATGTATATTGTCATTTCCATATTCGAGGGATAGGAGCCAGTAAAGTATTGTCTTCTTTGTTAGCATAGATTCTTGTCGAAAGTTATTTGCGACTTCTCAAGATTTATGATTTATATATACCCATATTTTGTACTGAGTTAACTTTGATATATGGGCACATACATAGTTTGAATTTCATGGGGTATGATTTGTTTCATATCTTTCGGTGAGTCAACATCAAGTCTATACGCGTCCCATTTTAATATGAAATGTTTTATTGAAACCAACATAAACTTTAGGAAATTTACTGAAACACTTCTCCAGTGAATTATTAGTAGTATATCTCGATTACAGCAATGCTGGGTAGGATTCTATCAACATTCGCAAGAGAAAAAAAGATTCTGAAACTAAAATAGAATTCACTGATAGCACTTGCAAACATTTTCGATATACGTTGACCATTCGGGCCTTGAATCAAACCTGACACCGAGAAAAACTACTTTTTCATTATGAGAATTCAAAGAAACTGAATTGAAGACATTTAGTCTTCAGAGGAAAAATACCGATGTGAAATTTTTTCACTATTACCATAAAATATACTTTTTGTATCTGGTGTATGTGGCGATAACATTCTTGGAAAATTTTTATCAAGTATGTTGGGCAGTGTAATGTACCAAAAAGCCATGAAATAACACATAATTCACTATTTGCTGTAATTCGGTTTTTCTTTTTGTCTAGTTCTTAGAATAAACTAAATGCTTTATTGAAATTCGCAATTTTGGCGCCAAGAAATGTACCACATTACACTGGTGTTTTATGGTTGAATAATTACTCAGACACTCATTACAATCGAAAAAAGTATTGACACTTTTTTTATTCGATTTCACAAAGAGAGAAGACATACTTTCGCGCACGACTTGTTCAGGCACTAAACGAAAGACACTGCTATATAGTTGTTGGCACTTATCTGTCAAAACTTTTGACAGAATCAATTATTTTTGTTATAAACTCGATTTTTGAGGAACATTTAAAAAAATTGTAGCTCGTAGATCTTTTGCACTACAGACACAATTTTTGCTTGGGTGGATAGAAGGATCAAGGAATTTTTTAAGCAATCTACACATGCCAAATGTTTATTGCGTTGTTTTGTATGATTTTTTCAATTTGGCCTTTTTCAAACAGCAATAACTCAATTTTTTCAAATTGCACGTGCCAATTTTTATATCGCCATCAGATGAAGCGTCAAATTTCAGATAGAATTGTATCAGCATGTACTATACCCATCTCTTATAGTTTCGAAATAATTCCGGATTATATTGAATTTTGATGATTTTGCAAGAACTAACAGAAAATGCTTTGAAATATTTGAATCAAGTAGCTAAACTGGCTACGCTCACCTAACAGGTGCCTAAAATTAATGTACTTGTCACTTCGTTCATTCGAATTTGATATTTCAACAAGAATTGTCGTTATTTCAGATTGAAAATATCCAAAAAATACAACACATTTGGAATAAAACCACTGGTTTTTCAAACGAAAATATATTTAATCTTTTTTTAATTCATTTTAGAATGTCAAAAAGTAGTGGGTAGAAATTGCAGGCAATTCAATAACCAATTTCCAAATTTACCGTCTATGATTAAAATAAAATTTCGAAGCATTAGAAGCAATTTTCTACAATTCGGATGAATAAAAATTGTAGGAACTAAGCGAAAACCAATCATCGAAGATAATTACATTAATACGAATAAATGATAGCAAACATCATAGGAGAAAACTAATTTACGATCCGAATAAATGTTCAATATGGGCCCCATTTTGCTCGATACACTTGACAGCTCATATATGAACATGATGAGTTGCCCTCCTAGTTTCCTCAGGATCAATATTACGAAAAGCATTATGAATGCGCTCTAGTAACTCTTCTTTACTTCTTACAGGATTAAGATACACTTCACTCTTGATTTTGCCCCATAAATAAAAATCAAGGGGCGTCAGGTCCAGAGAACGCGGAGGCCATAAATTTGGTCCTTGATTACCCCACCATCTATCCTCGAACATTTCTGTTAGCTGCCGATCTACAGCTCGTGTTTTATGTGCACCATCCATTTGGTAATAGCAATCCCTCAGAATGTTAAGGGGTAATCCATCTAAAAAATTTGCCAATGTTCCTCTCAAAATTTCAAGGTATCTTTGTCCATTAAGATTTTCCCCATAAATGTGATAAGCCAACAAATCATTCATTAAAATTGCAAAAATGTTCACGCTGAATTTATTTTGGAAATCAATAACCTCAATGAAATGTGGATTTTCTGTGGCCCAAAATTGTCGATTTCTCCTGTTGGTTATTCCACTTTCATTGAACTTGGCTTCATCAGACCATATAATTTTTTGAAGAATTGCCGAATTAATAAATTTTCACAGAAATTTAGCCGCTTGGGAAGGTCAATTGGTTTCAATTTTTGTATCCTCCAAATTGCAGAAAATTGCTTCTAATCCTTCGAAATTTTGTTTTACTCATAGGCGCCAAATTTGGAAATTGGTTATTGAATTACCTGCAAGTTCTATCCACCACTTTTTGACATTCGCCATGAATTAACAAGAGATTAAACATATCCTCGTTTGAATAATCAGCCATTTTATTATTAATATGTTGTTTTTCAAAAATTTTCACTTCAAATTACCAACAATTCTTGTTGAAATATCAAATTCGAATGAACGAAGTGACAAGTACATTAATTTTAGGCACCTCTCAGGTGAGCGTAGCCAGTTCAGCTACTAGATTCAAACATTTCGAAGCATTCTCTGTTAGTTCTTGCAAAATCATCAAAATTCAATATATTTTTTTAATGTTCCTCAAAAAATATATATATATATATATATATATATATATATATATATATATATATATATATATATATATATATATATATATATATATATATATATATATATATATATATATATATATATATATAGCGTCTTATAGCGCCCGCCTTCCGGTCCCCAACTTCCAGCCTCTTCTATTTTCCCAGTCTCCAGGGGAATGCAGAACGGAGCCCTGAGGAACCTCCAACTCAACTCCAAATCTTGCAGACCAAGCCTCCCGGACCTTAACAGAGAGAGCACGACCATTGATAAAACTGCGGATCCACTCGTGGAACACACCTCTAAAACCAACATTATATACCTTTCTCTCAATAAACTTAAGTATCAGGCAGTCGAACGCTCTAGACAGGTCGAAAAAAATCCCCGCCACATGGAGACCATCATCCAAGCTTTCGTAGATGAATTCAACAAAACCGAAGGCAGCTATTTGTGTCGAATGTCCGGCATGAATTCAACAAACAACAAGAAAGTTTGGATATTTTTATCGATGTTCCTTGATAAGTTGCAATAAGTATTGGAATTGCTCTTCATGTTTCGTCAAGCATTGATTATATTCATTAACCAATGCAACAGCTTGCTCTGCTGAATCATTAACAACTTTCAATTGTTCAAAGTATTCTCTATTTTCAATGTAACTGACATTAGTAGCCCACGATTTAATATCTATTTCAAGAAAGTCATACGGTAGATCAAAGAATTTAAAGAGATTCAAATTTCCCCAAAACTCATAAATTGAATCAAAATTTTGCGAATTATTTATCAAAAACTGGAAAAATTGATAGGCATTGATGTCTGACGATGAATATCTCATAAACGCTTCACTTAATCGAAAAATTATAAGCGACCATTTTATATAGCAGTAAATTTCCCACAAAACTAGGAGTTTCATGATTCATAATGATTTTTTCATTGAGTTATAAAAAACATTTACCTTCAAATAATCAAACTTCAACCGTTACTCTTTAACAGTTAGGTTAACGAAAAATCGTAAGTCTTTTTTGTAGAACATTCAATTTCCTATGAAATCTATAAAGCGATGTATTTTATCAAGTAGTTGAAAGCGAGATATCAATTTTTCTATGTGATAATAAGAACAAATAGAAAACTGTAAGGCGGAGGACCTTTCTGTAACAATTAAGAGCTCATACTTGGAGAGACTTCCTTAGAGGTATATAGGAACCTATTTTTTAGGGTAGCAAGCAAAAAAAAATATATTCGTTTTTCTGACCCGCCCTATTGGAAAGTTTTGTCCTACATTGTGTTGATAGAAACTAATTTCAAACAAAATTCTACTTATATAAGTATGAGAGGCTTAACTAAACTTGATTTATATTTTATAACATCAAAAATACTGTTCCATCACATTCTTACTGGTTAAAGTAACAGTACTTACTGCAAATATTGTATTCTGCAAGCCGAACGGAATGGGAGTCACTCTTGCACATAGTACAATTTTGAAACAGGAAGGCCCTGTGATAAGTCTTTTGATAGCTTGAGCAGTTGGATTTTCAGTCAACTGTAACACAACTGGATGATGTCCTATTCTCTTCAATATTATATGAGCAATGAGTAATCCAAAATTTGCTCCAAACACTACTAAGGGAAGTCCTAAAGAAAAACCATAAAGATATCCTGTTATACACACCAGCACAAGATATCCAATGGATATTGGTAAAGCAACCAAACAAAATAGGGATACAACAGCTACAGTTTGAACAATTCCATGTCTATGTTCCAGCCATAATAGTAAAAATCTCATATAATACCTCAGCAAAAATACTGCCGAAATGAGTACCAATACTGTAGTGATCACTGCAATAATTCTCCATATCGAAATATAGCATATATTATTCGATTTCTTTGGTATCAAAGTTTTTGTTACTTCTGTTGAACCATTATCAGTATCACTGAAATCATCATTATCTATTTTGGTCATAACTTCCTATTCTATAATATTGCTACGTAAATGCAATACGTATCGATTGAGGAAAATTTTTTAGTCATTATATCATGATATTACCAACTTATATCGTGCAATTAAACATTGCCAGTTTGTTGTTGTGCTACATTATTGATATAAAAATTTAATCCGACTCTTATGAAACACATAGAAACAACTAACCATACTCTTTTGTAGTTCAGAAAATGTTGACAACTTTATCAGGGCTGCGTTCCAAAATGATAAAGGTTAAAGATAAAATTATTTTTAAAGAATAGAAAGAAATAAATAATATTCATGTCTTGGGAATTTATATCTTGGACTTGTAAGAAATAAAAGCATGAGCTGAGAAGTAATTTGAATGCTAATATTTGAAGAAGGAGTTTGTTATACAAATTTAATTTCAAAACTCTTATATCGATGTAGTTATCATCAATAATCAGATATAAAATGAAGAATAATTGCTAAAATAATCAGTTATTAGAAAAGAATGAATTCAACGAACTGAAATCCGGTATTATGTATAATAATCATTAAAAATTAAGAAAAAATAACAAGGTGAAAAAAGCCTTTATTGAATAAAGGTATTATAAATCAATTATGTTCGAATTATTATATATTTGTGAAAACAAGCCTGAGTCAATCGAATCTCGTCAATTATGTATGGAAGTAAATTAGTTATTATTGTCTTTATACTTTCTATCAAAAATTTAGTGGAAAATGTAAGTTCAATTAGAAAATGTGGAAGTTTATTCATTTTATTTTACTGATGAACAGTTTTCGAGTATAAATTCGTAATCTTGAAGAAGTACACTGTGTATGAAAAGTTAGGGATGTTAAAAATTTAGAGTATGTTATCGTGTTACTGTTTTTGGTACCTTTAATCGTTACTTTAGTTACTTTTTAGGTTCTATACAACGTTTTTTAATCAAATTTATAATAAGTCAAGTATTGTTACTAATTTAACAACTAGTTCGTTTTATGTTATATGAACGATATGTTATTACGACAAATTTAATCTAATTTAGAAGAAGATTGGAATAACTGCAAATTAAGTAATTGAATTTGTTTGAAACCAGAAGGTACAGGAAAACTTGGTGTTAGCCAAGTTTGATAAGTGGGCTATGTAATAAGTTCTTGGGGACATGTACTGTTGCCCAATAGCCTAGAAGTAGACGTCGACGTTGTAGCATGACTTAAAACGGTCGAGACTTTAATTTAACTGTTCAGTTTCTCTTCGAAAGCTTTTGCACACATTCTTTCTTACAAAGGTTCTTCATAGGAGTGATGATCGTTGAACGCACCAAATGTTTAAATGTAACTGGAGTCGACTCAAAGAACTTTCAAAGGAATTCCTGTTGTTTTATACTTATGTTTCTTATATCCTGTCCAAGATCTGGTAGTTTCCACGGTTCCATTGAATTCAGACCATAGTAATCATCTATGGTTGATTTATTTTTTGCAAATATCAAAACTGAACTCCTGGTTTCTTGTGCGTTCAAATGTATTTCATTAAAAAATTTGCTAATCTGCATATGTGGTCCTTTTGAGATGCTGAATGAAAATTATCACTACGAAAATTATGAAAATTTTGACATGATACAAATTTATATTCAGAATCGGTATGGGTTTGCTGCTATGGTAAAAACATATTTGAATCCGTTTCTTGAAAGGTTGAAAGAAAAACTTATCAATAGTGCATCGATCAACGCACCTAGAAAATCAAGTTCACGATGAAGCTAAAAATACAAAAAACAAAAATTCCATGCATTGTAGTAGTAAAATGTATTGTTTTTCATGGAAAACGGTTACTACTGCGACAAAAATAGAAGAGACACTAAAATTTCTGAACCGATTCAGAAATTGAATATTATCGATGTTCAGTGGCGTACTGCAAAAAAGTTCGGGGAGAGAAAAAGGACCATTCTGTAGAAAAATATCTATAAGTAGGCGTTTCAACTTCAGGAAGAGCAATCGCGGGAGGCGTACTGTGTTAATATTCCTTTTATTATGTTAAAATTCTATTATTTCAGGTGACCATCAAAAGTCTCATGGAAGTAGATAATCTCAGTGTTTGTCCAGAAAACGATAAATTAGAAAGTCCAATAAAAAATCTTAAATATGTGAAGATAAATAGAACTCACTCTGCTTTAAGTTTTGATCTTCCTCTAATCCATCCTTTAGGTGAAACTACTGGGGTAAGTGAACTCAAACAAATATTTGTAGCCGATATGATGAACGAACTAATCTAATGTAATCAATATTACTACAACGATATACAGGGTGCTTCAACGAAGACTAAACAGAGGCTATATCTACCAAGATATTCATTTATGATCAAAACGTAAAAACAGATCAATTTTGTTTCAAGGGGGGCATCTTTTGGGGTACAAAACTTGCCTGAAATATAAACCCCCTAAGCGGGGGTTGTAATCCTTAAACATTTTGAATGGGGAAAATGGGTCGAGTGATGACTCAAAAGAAACGTGGTATCTTTGTCTACATCGCCTTGAACGAATTTCTATTTTTGATTGAAAACTCTAAAAGATACAGAGTGAGCAACTGAAAGATAGGGAAGACTATTTCCCTGAGACTATTCAAGTTTCAGTGAAGTAAAATGGAACAGATCCATCCTGTTCAATGGCAGTCATCATCAAGTACCATCCTCATCCTGAATTTCAACCCCTAGAGCAGGGGCGACCACCCTTGAAAATTTGGAAGAGGGTAGATGGGTCGAGTGATACCTCGAAAGAAAGGTATTATCTTTATCTGCATCCCCGTGAACGAATTTTCATTTTTGATTGAAAACTGTAGAAGATACAGAGTGAGCTACTGAAAAATAGAGGAGACTATCTATCTCCCTGAGCTATTCAAGTATTAGTGCAAAAAAATGGAACAGATTCATCCCAGATCAAAGGCTGCCATCTTTGATCTAAATGAATCTATTCCAGTTTTCCGCACTAATACTCCAATAGTCTTGGCTCACTCTGTATCTTCTACAGTTTTCAATCAAAAATGAAAATTCTTTCACGGGAATGCAGACAAAGATAATACCTTTCTTTCGAGTTCGACCCATCTACCCTCTTCCAAATTTTCAAGAGTTGTCGCCCCTGCTCCAGGGGTTGAAATTCGTGATGAGGATGGTACTTGATGATGACTGCCATTGATCAGCATGGATCTGGTCCATTTTACCTCACTGAAACTTGAATAGTCTCAGGGAAATAGTCTTCCCTATCTTTCAGTTGCTCACCCTGTATCTTTTACAGTTTTCAATTAAAAATGGAAATTCGTTCAAGGCAATGTAGACAAAGATACCACCTTTCTTTTGAGTCATCACTCGACCCATCTTCCCTATTCAAAATGTTCAAAGATTGCAACCCCGCTTAGGGGATTGATATTTCAGGCAAGTGTTGTACCCCAAAAGATGTCCCCCTTGAAACAAAAATTGACCTATTTTTGCCTTTTGATCAGAAATTAATATCTTGGTAAATATAGCCTCTGTTTAGTTTTCGTTGAAGCACCCTGTATAGTAGTGGAAACGAAAATATAGAATCATCCGTCAAACGACTAGAACACAATTGAATTTTTTCCAGAAATAATTTTGGTTCAAACTAATTTTATTCTATAAAGTTTCAGATAGCATTAGAGCGATGGGCGAATGGAGGCTGGGTAACTTTACCATTCATGACTAGCCAAAAAATATGTGCGAAAAACTGACAAAAATTGAGAAGTTTCGAGAGATATGGATCAATGTGCTGAAAGATACTAATATTACTCATCCAGAAAAATGTCCTGTTCCACCGGTAGTATTTACTTTTGTTTCAAATCAAAGCTCTGGTAAAGAGACTAACATAATTACGATTAACAGAAAATGTATGATTTGTTCATTGAATTATGTTATTTCTTGTGCTTTTAGAAAGTTTAAGATTGATTGAAGTTTTCAGTACTAGCATTAACTGAAGGGTTTTCAATATGGAAGCTCGAACATTAGGTGTAGCAGCTTTCTTGGTGTCAAATTTGAATAAACCACCTACATCGATAATTTAAACGAAATTATTCCTCATGAACATCGCCATTAGGTGCTTATTTTTCATCAAGTTGGAGCACTCTTAATGAAAACTCTTTATTGTGAGTAGTAGATATTCTACTATAATAACTTTAATAACCGCAATATTCTGAAATATTTCATATACTTACCTTCTTGATATTAAGACGAATCAATATTAACTATTTCCAAATCAATAAATGAATTCTTAATAGTTACACCCTGATTCTACTCTGAACTTGGATACTCGTAAACAGAGTTTGCGCATAGACGCTTCCCGCAAAAGTAGCTCTCCACTTGATAAGGGATGAGAATGTCTGAACGCAGTCTTCTTCTTTTTGAAAATAATGTTAGTTCTTGTAACATTATCAGTAAACTGGATATTTTACACTCTGGAACTGAATATATGTAATTCAATCAACATACACGTAGATAACTTTTCCTTCCAGAATATGATGGCATAATAATATAACCTCATTGAATTCTAGGGGAATTACAGAATGAGCAACCATGTCATCAATCTTGGCAGTCTCAAAATACCTGGATGGAATGGACGATTCAGAGCTATTACTAAAGCAACAGATGCTTCTTTCAAACGGGTTTACTTCTGTATAATAATTACTTGGAAGATAGGAGACTATGTTGGTCCTTGATGAAGAATAATTTTCGAAAGAAATTTTTATCTGTATTATGTACAACTTTATAGTTTATTGTTATTAATCTTATTGTTTGAGTCCAATTTAGTAAGTTTTCTATATTATATTAATAAAATATTATACCATTAATTTCCTCGGTCAATAGAATGGAGTATTCCTACTGGGAAAGCCAGTTTACAACAAAGCGCCGAATACACTACCTCATAGGTGGTATGGGACGATGTTTGTCTCATCTAGAGGCCTCTATGCTTTTTTGAACACAGGTTTATATATAATCGACATATGGTGAGTCCATGTGCCATGCAAGGACCCGGCCACTCCCGGATTCTCCATCTTGAACTTCACTGATGATGATGATGAAGTGCGATTTGGCCTCTACTATTTTCCCAGGTATTGTGTCTCATCCATAATGAGTCTTAGGTCTTTGATCTTCGACTTCCAGTTGTAATGGTTGAGGATATATCTGCAGTATGTTCTCCTAGCCACCGCCTTAATGAATATATCAAGTGGAAGCAGATTTAGAATCATCAATGCTTGGTGGTTCTTCATGGCACCCAATTCCTCTCTTGACTACCTCTGCGTCATTTTCAACCACTACACTAGAGCGCCATGGACCAGCATGAGTCTTATCACAGTTTTATATATCCAATATTCCATATTTGGCCTTAGTTCCAACTTTCCACATGCGCCCAAATGTTTGACCTCCTCGCAGAATAGCAGCTTTTGATCGGAGAAGTAAGGTTCTATAATGACTATTTAGCTCCTTCTTCAATGTAAAGGTGCTAGTTCCACTTTTGTTGAGTTTACATCATGACCAATTCGATCGCCTTGGTATCTATTTACAGGGCACCCTGGATGTTGTAAATTTGAGTTCTTTACCCTTTTAATAATAATCAACATAGCCTTGAAAGAAAATTTGTTTACACTTTGTAAAAAATAGAAGAGAATGCCGCTCTCTGTGGGCAGCTACAGTAAACCAGAACAATCTCTGATTCGTCAAACAGGAATCTGTTGTGGATCATAAGTGTTGAAAATCCATCAAGTAAAATAATTTTGCATGGTACTTTCCAGCTTACTTGTGAGAGAGAGAGAAGTGCTGATTCACAGGATGTCCCTGTAGGTATACGAATTAATGGACCACAGGAGTGTGACGTAACGACGGCCATTTTGTTGAAGCAGGTCAGTGTCCACTTTCCAAACAAAGTTAGAAGCAGTGTTAATTTCCATAAGGACAATTTCAAATCGTGATTATTTTTTATCCAGGAAGTTCCTGAACATGTGAGTACATTTTATGATTGAATTATGTGATAAATTAAAGAATTTCACTAATAGCCAATTCTTATGCTCGTAAGAATATGTATTTAGACCTAGTTATTGAACTAGTGAGGTTAGGATCTGTAGATGATTATATACGTTTTACATATTTGGTGTTTTTGAAACTATTTCAGAAGAATTTTCAATGACATCTAAACATGTTCTCTATTTATCCTCAATTTTGGAGTTCTTTAAAGACGATGCCAAGCTTGTAGCTCGAGGAGAAAATGCTGTAGAGTCGGTCATGTGAAAGACATGGCATTTGATGGAGAACTTCTCATCATTTGCGGCAATGTTCATGCTAGCATGCAGGATCGTTTATATAAAGTAGATTATGAGACCAAAGTAGCGAATGTGTTCTGTAGCATACTAAAAAATTCATTTTCTAGATAAAACTTGACACAACAAGTGTATCAAGAAGCCAGTTATACATGCCCAAGAGGTCAGTTGGTGTGTCATCACATGGCAGCATTGTCGATTTTGGTTATCACAATATATCTGTAACAGATATAACTTGTACATGGAAGAGCAGAAAACCTCATACCAATGCAGTACAAACTGGCTTCTTCGATACACTTGTCTGTGTCAAGTTCTCTAGAAAATGACTCACATGATACAGATAACTAGGTTTAAATACATATTCACGATTTGAAATTGTCCTTATGGAAATTAACACTGCTTCTAACTTTGTTTGGAAAGTGGACACTGACCTGCTTCAATAAAATGGCCGTCGTTACGTCATTACTCCTGTGGCCCATTGTGGTTCAAAAGTATTTATATTAACATTGTTTCTTGTAGATACCTTTCGGATATTCCCATTGTATCCTCAAGCACACTAAGTTCCACTTATTTATACTGTTTTTAACAAATATCATGAGTCATCAAATAAAAGTCATTACAATAAAAAATGAATGAAATATGTACAGTATTTCAAATGTTTCTGAAAGCACGATAATTATACTGGTGTTTTACAGATCCATTAGCTAGATAAAATAGTGTTTATTACAGCAACTGATGTTTGGAACCGAATATATTTATATTCTATTATGTTGTAATCATTTTAATGACATTTAAAATGATTTATCTTCATAAGTGTTTTACGCAAAATTATTAGATATATTCACAAAAGGAACATTACAATATTTGTTTAACAGTTGAATTCAACATCTTTGTTATATTTTTCATATTTTGAATTGATCATTTTATTGCATAGAGGAGATTTTTCTAAGCTTACATTTTGAGGGTGATCATAAACGGCTTCAAATGCTTTTGAATGTTTATATACACTGCGCTCTCCTCGGATGGTATTTTAACTCATCAAAATTTAGCATAAAGGTACAATAAACACCTCAAAAAAGTCTAGGGAACACTTCTGAATATCGATATATCGTATCCAGAACGATCAATATGGATGATTTTTGTAAGAAATGAGCACCTGCATCAATTTCTCACCAAATTATGTAGAGTGCCGCAACAGATTTCATACATACATTTCATGTATTCAATTTTTGAAATCAATTAGTTGGCACTTTGTTTCTGTTGTAAGCACAAATAAAAGATTCAAGTTTTGTGATTTGACCATGGAAAGACGACATTTGAGTAGAGAAGAGATGTTACGAGCCGTTGGCACGCTCCAAGCTGGGAGCTCACAACGGGAAGTATCCAGGGTTCTGGGAAGTAGCCCAAGTGTCATAAACCGTTTATGGTCGCGTTTCAATGAAACAGGTAGCGTAGAAGAACGCCATACAGGTCGTTTCAAGATTACTACAGTCGCCCAAGACCGATTTTTGGTTTTACAAGCCAGAAGAGATCGTACTACTACAGCATCTCAATTAGCTCATGAGCTATCACGAGTTCATAATGTACAAATTTCCGACCAAACTGTGAGAAATTGACTGCACGAAGGTCAACTCCACTCCAGACGTCCTTTAAGAGTTCCACAACTGACCCATGGAAATCGCGCTGCTCGTTTAGCTTGGTGCCAAGAACACGTAAACTGGGATCAAGAGAGGTGGGCTACAGTTCTCTTCAGTGATGAATCTAGATTTAGTTATTATCCCGATTCGGGAAGAATTCGAATATGGAGGGAACCTGGAAAGCAAAACCGTCTCCAGCATGCTCTAGAAGTTGTTAGACAAGGAGGCGGATCAGTGATGTTTTGGAGAGGTATACGCCTTGGTGGAAGAACTGACCTCGTTTTCATACAGAACAACCTCACGGGAAATTCTTACGCAAATGAGATAGTTTTACCTGTAGTGGTACCGTATCTCCAAACAATGGGTCAAAATCCACTCTTCCAACAAGATAATGCCCCTCCTCATCGTGCAAGAGTTGTCTTGAACGTTCTTGAAGAGAATGATATCGACTTTCTACCGTGGCCATCCTACTCCCCAGATCTGAATCCCTTCGAGCATTTGTGGGACACTCTAAAAAGAAATCTCCTGCGTCAAAACGTCTTCCATCATGAACAGGAGCTTCGATTAGCAGTTCAGGGGGCTTGGAATGACTTAGGCCATAATGTAATAGACAATTTAATATTGAGCATGCTGCGACGATGCCAAAGTGTCATTAATAACAGAGGTGGACCTTCTGGGTATAGAAAAATATAAGTGCTTCCATATCGTTTCGAAAATATTAGTTCAGGATTTTTTTTTGTGTTTTACCAAATTTCGTCATTTTCAAATTTCAAATTTTTTTTTACAATAGGTGCTTTGGAGAAGTCAAATATTATTTTGTTTTCTTGAGAATACATTATATACAATACATCCTTACAAAAACCGAAATATTTCTATAAAATCGAATCATCAAATTCATATTTTAAAGAGATTATATCTATAAGTGTTCCTAGACTTTTTGAGGTGTTTATATGTAGTCCTCCAATTTTACTCTTTTTTTTAATCGATAATTAAAAGATAACTTGATAAAAATCAAACGGCAAATAAAATACGCAATAGATTATTCAAACTTTCTATTCGAAAAAATTTCACGAGAAAATCAGCATCTCAAACGTACACGCACTGCAGTTTCTATCCTATCCAACAATCTCTCTACTTTCAAACGTAAGTTGTAGGCAATAAATCCATTCTTGGGTTTTCACAATTTTTTCAATTATAGAAAATCGATAAAGTCCACTCCAAAATGGAACTTTTTGCATTAGTTTCATGTCGATTATTACATTCTCCATGGAGTAACAGCCCTAAAAAAATTATGTTTCAACTTCTGTTCTGTTCTGCATATTTCTTATGCATAGTGTATAAACAAAATCACGCACAGCAGGAATGGGACATTTATCTGGTTGTGGAACTTTCATTTTAGTACCCCAATAGATCCACATCTCACGCATCAATGGAGACTTTAGTGAATAACGACAAACATCTTTCTGGAAAGGCAATAATGGGAATTCGGACCAACCCTTCTCAGTCCATTTTTCTAATTTTAATAAGATCTGAAAAATTACAGAGCATTGTCATCATTTTCATACAGAGTATTGATAGTAATATCTACAGTGTGTTCCAACGAAAATTTGACCCCCCCCCTATAACTCCGAAATGAGTAACATTAGCGAAAAACATCAAGACACGTCGATTTTTGTTTCGAGGGGGAGCATTTTTCGAAATAATTCGAAACTTGTCAGATCAACCCCCTACCCCCAGCAACCCTAATTTCGAAATTCATCATAGGGAATAAGGGTCGAGTGGCACCTTACTGTAAAGGTCTGTCAATTCTCCATTCTGATTTGTCATTTTAGAATTTTAAATTAACATACAGGGTGTCCCAACCGAGGGTAAAGTTGAATTCCTGCAAATCCCAAATACTAAATGAAATCGATTTATTTTGGCATAATGCAAGCGCAGGTTTATGCTCGGTCTAGAAAAACGACCTACACTTGTGAATTTGGAGTTGGTGCAATCAACCCCTATTTCCAGCATCCCCAACTCAAAAATCATTCGATCGAAAATAGGTCAAGTGGCACCTCGTTGGAAAGGTATTTCAATTTTCTCTTCGAATTTGGTATTTTCGAAATTCAGAATCAGCATACAGGGTGTCCCGGAGCAGGAACACTGAAAACCCAAATAACTTTTTGAAACTGGTTCATTTCGGTATAATACGAGAACATGTTTATGTTTGATTCGAGAATAAGACTCTCTTGCGTGAATATGGAATTTTTGCAATCAATCTCTTCCATTCAGCATCCCCAACTCAAAAATCATACAAGTGATTACAGGTTGAGTGGCAAAGTTCCAGAAAGATTTTTCTATTTTCTGAATCACTGAGGCATTGGTTTCAGTTTGGCAATCGAGGTTTTCTGGCGTGAGGATCAGGATGAGGGATGATGGAGAAACTGATTGGATGCTCATCTAAACAGGAAAACGAGATTTATTGAACTTGTATTCAATTGAAAACAAAAACTAACTTGATTATTACAACAATTGTTCAAAATGACCTCCGCCCACCTCCATACAGTTATACAGACGATTTTCGAACTCTCTTCTCACATTAGCGAAAACTTCAGGAGTCAAAAGTCGGCATTCTGTGATAATCCTCATCCGCAGCTCCTCCAGGTTTTCTGGTCTTGTGGCATAAACTTTAGATTTTAGATGGCCCCACAAAAAAAATCTAGGGATTTAAATCTGGTGACCTGGCTGGCCACTCAACAGGTCCTCTTCTACCAATCCACCTTCCTGGGAAATTTTCGTCTAAATATTGGCGCACCTGAGCATCATAATGCGGAGGAGCACCGTCTTGTTGAAAACGCATTTCGTCCTCAGAAAGAGTTGGATCGTTCTGTAAAATTTCTGTCAATCTAGGATGTATGTGTTCCTCTAACAACTGTAGGTAGCCATTTCCATTCAGATTACCCTCAATAAAGAAAGGCCCAACTAGATGATTGCCAAAATTCCTGCCCAAACGTTCAACTTCTGAGGCCTTTGCGTGTGGGCCTCTCTAAACCAATGAGGATTCTGTGTGTCCCAATATCGACAATTATGTCTATTCACTTCACCACTGAGCATAAAGGTGCTTTCATCAGAAAAACAGATGTTATTCAGAAAATTTGGATTAGCGTTTAGGTTTTCACTTAGATTTTCACAAAACTGTAAACGACGATCTGGATCATCTTCGTTTATTTCATGCACTAATTTTACCTTGTAGGGGTGAAATTTGTGATGTTTCACGATTCTATGGACAGTTGTAGCTGATACACCAGTCAGACGAGATAGTTTTCTGATCGAAGTAGTATTCTCCATTTGTAGATGACCCACTACTGCCACTTCCGTTGCCTCATTTCTGACAGGACATGCCACTTCATGTTTTTGTTTGCCACCGAACCCGTAGCTAGGAATTTGTCAACCAAATATTTAACGTACTGGTGACTGACTCCCTTTCTCTTTCAGGATGGTTCCTATCGAATATCCTTGCCGTTTCTTTGGCACAACTGTTATTTCGAAAATACGTCGATACAATTTCGACCCTTTCCTCAGTGGAATAAACCATTTTCAGATTAATTTCAACTGACGAACAACAACAATAATGAGGAACTGATCTGAATAATAATAATATTTCATTGCAAAATGAGAAATAACAGATGACTGCACGCCAGATGGAAATGAAAAAATGTGAACATTTTCAATGCAGAAATCAGCTTTATTTCTTCGTAATTGATGCTCAACACATCGTACCCCAATACTTTTAACAGTTTCGAATTAATTTTAGTTGATAATTTCAAATGACGATATTGAATTTTTCGAAAGCGACATCCTGTATGGAGAGCCGAACTGAATGAAATGCTTTAATCATTCTGGAATTCAAAAACCTTTCTGAAGATATGCCACTTGAATTATTTGTATGATTTTCAAGTTGGGGATGCTGAATGGAAGGGGTTGATTGCAAAAATTCTATAACCACACAAGAAAGTCCTATTCTCGGATCAAACATGTTCTCGTATACCGAAATGAACCAGTTTCAAAAAGTTATTTGGATTTTCAATGTTCCTGCTTCAGGACACCCTGTATGATGATTCTGAATTTCGAAAATACCAAATTCGAAGAGAAAATTGCAGTACCTTTCCAACGAGGTGCCACTTGACCTATTATCGATCGAATGATTTTTGAGTTGGGGATGCTGGAAATAGGGGTTGATTGCACCAACTCCAAATTCACAAGTGTAGGTCGTTTTTCTAGACCGAGCATAAACCTGCGCTTGCATTATGCCAAAATAAATCTATTTCATTTAGTATTTGGGATTTCCAGAATTCAACTTCACCCTTGGTTGGGACACCCTGTATGTTAATTTAAAATTCTAAAATGACAAATCAAGGTGGAGAATTGACAGACCTTTTCAGTAAGGTGCCACTCGACCCTTATTCCCTATGATGAATTTCAAAGTTAGGGTTGCTGGGGGTAGGGGGTTGATCTGAGAAGTTTCGAATTATTTCGAAAAATGCTCCCCCTCGAAACAAAAATCGACGTGTCTTGGTGTTTTTCGCTAATGTTACTCATTTCGGAGTTATAGGGGGGGTCAAATTTTCGTTGGAACACACTGTATATAGCGTTGCATATATGAAGGAGCCCAGTTCATCATAACCGGTGACTTTAATATTGATACATTAGAGGACTTTAGAGAAACTCGGGATTTTTTTTCCCTCCTTGGAACGTGAGTACTAGGATTAGATAACCTACTCGCCATGACTCAGGGACTTGTCTTGTCATTAATTTGTATGGCTTTGCCACTATTGTTGAGCAACACATTTCAGATCATAGTGCAGTCAAGTTTGTTTTTCCTAGACAAGTCATTTCCACACAGAGTTGCGGGAAAATTTGGATAAGATTTATAAATAAGAATACTTTAGATAAGTTTCTCACAAAACTCTTAAATCAAAATTGGAACTTGTCTTGTGTACCTGACAACGGTGATATAAATCAGCTATGGGAGAGCTTCTCTAGTCGTTTCAAAGAGATTTTTGATGATAACTTTCCTCGTAAACAAATAAAGGTAATAAACTCATCTTGTACTTTCAAAGTAACCTCAGATATAAAAGCCATCAAGAATACTCTTGATAAACTTTACATTCTATCTAAATCAAGACCAGAATTTAAAACAGAGTACAAAGTCATGAAATACAATAATGACACAGCAATAACATCTGCCAAAAAGTTACACTTGAGTAATTCAATAATCAATGCTAAGAATAGATCGAAAGCTACATGGAGGGTTGTGAATCAATTAAGTGGAAAACATAAAACAAAGAACAAAGTCATGAAAGCTGGTGAACCTTCACTCACAGCAGATCAGCTTAATGATTTCTTCATCAATGTAGCACCTAATCTTTCTAAACATCTCTCTGGAGTTTCACATAATAGTAAAAAATTGAGACGACTGTGAAAGTCCTTCTTTGTTTTCGACATAGAGGAATCTGAAATCATTTCAGCTGTTAGATCTTTGAAGAACAAGAGATATAGTGGTTATGGTATTCACCTATTAGCTTATCCTTTGTCTTTTATCATGAACAAGCTTTTAAGGAGGGAGTGTTTCCTGATGCTTTAAAAATATCTACAGTCATTCCCTTATAGAAGTAAGGCGATATCAATGAAATGGGTAACTACCGACCAATAAGCCTCTTGACATCATTCTCAAAAATTTTTGGAAAAGTTTTGGCAACTAGACTTCAGAAAATTCAATGTAATTCTTAAGTTGATTGAAAGTTATTTAACAGGAAGGACACAGAGAATTTTGATTTCAGTTAATGGCACCACATATGTATCTGGTGAAAAGCAAATTACTATGGGAGTACCCCAGGGGAATATTTTAGGCCCACTACTATTTTTAATATACATTAATGATATCAGCGATGTCCTTAAGACTACTTGCAAGCCAGTTAAATATGCAGATGATGTGGGTCTTACTGTCACTGCATCAGAAGTATCATCATGTATTGAAACTGTGAATGGCGTATTAAATCGTGCTGAGTGATGGTATCATTCTTACAAGCTGGTAGTAAATTTGAACAAGACTGAGTGTATAGATTTTGATTCTGGTAGATCTAGAGTGAATTTTCCCAACACCATAAATTGTGGTGACAACACTGTCGATGTCCAGAACTCAATTAAATTCCTTGGATTATTATCGATAAAAAGTTAAATTGGGATGGCGATATCGTTCATCTGAGTGGCAGATTGAGCTCTGTGGTGTATACATTGAATGTTTTAAGGATGAGAGTGGATGTTCATGTTCTGATGCTGATATACTTCTCGAATTTTCAGTCAATTTTGTCGTGTGGTATTATGATGAATACTACTTTGATGAATTTGAAAACCTAAACCATACTCGTCGAGTCTTTCCTTATTTTTTTCTGATTCATACTAGATCCATTAGAGAAAAGAGTCCACAATACATGGCTATAAGATTATTTAATAGATTGCCAAGAACGATCCAGCGAATAACCGAGAGTGAGCTGTTCAAAAAGAAAATTTATAATTTTATAATAACATGAACCATACAGTATACAGGAGTTTGAGTGCTTTTGCGATCATTGATCGGTATCTACTTCTGTTCTAAATTTTCATTGAGATTTCTGGATTCTTCCTCTTTCTTTGTACCAATCATTTTATATTCATGTGCGTATATTTATATATTTACAATTGTGATTGTACTATGATTTTAAGAAGTAAATAAATATTATACAGGTATCAATCTTGGAATTCGATAGATCTCGTCAAAATAATGCCACAACTTTATATAAAATTTTTCCTAAAATGCATCCCTGCTGAGATATTTACCCTAAAGTTCAAAAAATAAATTATTTTTCACGATAAAATCTTTGTCTTTCATCGGATTTTTGTTAAAATCAAGACATTTTTAAAAAAATAGTATTTTATAAGAGGTTGTTTTCGGTTTTCAATTTCGTACCATATGCGCTCAGGGTGAACTACCCCTAACACTTTTTACTCTCTAAGTTTTTAGGTAATAAGTATTTTACAAATCGAATAAAATTTTTAGATTTTTTAAAGTTTTTTACGTGAAAAAGCTACACCTGTTAGATCTCGAAAAAATTAACCAGTAACGAGAAAAACCGGCACAAAGAGCCAACGATTTTTTTTATTTTTTTATTCAAAATATCGTTTCTCTTGGAGTCCGTTTTTCTAGTTGTTGTGCAGTTTCCTTACGTTGAAAACTTTGAAAATCTAAAAATTTTATTAGATTTGTAAAACACTTCCCCTAAAAACTGAGAGGGTAAAAAGTGTTAGGGGTAGTTCACCCTGAGCGCATATGGGGCAAAATTAAAAAACCTGAACAACACCTTATAAAATACTTTCTTTTCTTTTAATGTCTCGAATTTCAGAAAATTCCGTTTAAAGACAAAAAAAAAATTTTATCTTAAAAAACTATTTATTTTCTCAAAACTTTAGGGGTACATATCTCAGCATGGATGCATTTTAGGAAAAAAGTTTATATGTAGTTGTGGCATTATTTTGACGAGATATTTTCAAATTCCGAGAGAGAACTTTCGGTAACAAAAATTAATAAGCTCTCAATGAGTGGAAAAAACTCACTGGGGTCAATTAGTGGCAACACACAGGTATCTTAATTTTTTTGATTGTTTTACTGAACACATCCTTATATATTTTATTGAGGACTGTAAAGTGAAAGAAAATAAAAAATAAATAAGTCAAATAAATGCCCTGCCAAAAATTTGGTTCTGGCTATCGCCCTGTGATTACCATATATATTCAAATAAGAAACTGTTAAGTCAAACATCACATCATCTTACCCCTACATTTTCATCCAGAGGTCGTTTGTAGCAAATATCGTAACTCAATTCACCAATGCTAGCGTTTATTTTGTTGTACTTTAAATTGCTCAAAGGACTCTCCAATTTATCATTTTCTGGGCAATATTGAACATTCTGAATTGTCCACTTGTGATCTTTCTCCTATAATAAATTATGCTCACAAATCGATCTTTATCAATAGATTTATTGTCTCAAAAACTTACAGATTTACATTCCGTTGCCTCAAAATAAATAATTGACATTGCTATAAAAAGTAAATGAAATTTGTTCAGCATTTTGGGAATTACTACAAGCGTGAAAAAAAAATTTAGGTGTTTTCGCGATCCATTATCAAGATAAGAAAACGTTTATTGTAATAATAACTAATGTTTGGAACGAAATATTATATTCAAAACACTTTTGATGACATTTTAATTGAATAAATAATGTTTCACGCCAAATTATTAGATAGTATCATCAAAAGGAAACTAAAGATGAAATTTAATAAAGAATTGGAGTATCATTTTAGAATTGATTATTTTAAGAATTACATTTACCATATTTATTTTCTTATTTTCAAATAAGTTCACCTTGTCAGAAATTGAATCTTGCGTTCGTGAACATACACAACACCAATAAATCAAGAAAAGGAAGAGAATTCAATATCTATGGTTTGTTTTGGCCAACTAACCTAACTCAATATAAATATAACCTAACTTCTATTACTCTTTCCGAACACAAATACATTTTTTAATCTTTCCCAAAATGTCTTCAGATTCATCAGACGACGAAAATTTAGATTTATTAAGAGAAGCAGCTGATAGTCAATTCATAAATGATTCAATGTTTCAAAAATCGGAAGGTATTTTATTAGATCTCATATTTCTTTATACACGAACAAAACAGAGGAAAACATTTTATTTTCATCGAAACATTCTTGAAATATAATTTCATATTATATTGAACGAAGTAATGAACTTAATTTTTAGATAAAGAACCAATTCTTTCCAAGGAGACAACAAAATTACCCCCTTCTCTTCGTGTACAAGAAGATGAAGATGACCAATTCAAACTCTTCAAAGTAACTCCACAGTTTCAAAATTACGTTGCTAAAGCACTAAGTAGAAAGTTAGAAGAATATTTGAAGACTCGATTGAAAGAGTATCCTTCCAGAAATGAAAAACAAGTTGAAATGTTGGATTGTATCAAACTTTTGAATTCATCTAGATATCCTATAAGTACAAAAGATATGAATGAAGATAATAGTGTAAATAAAATAAACTATTCACATTGTAATAGGTTAAAGAAATATTCTAAAGTAATTGACGAATCTGAGTTGAAGTCAGTTGTTATAACAGGAGAAGATATTTTGAATTTTAAGGAACAGAACATTGGTCAAATAGAAGTAAGGCACCTGTTTTCAAATACAATCAAGACAAAAGAGGAGTTTTTCATTTTGTAAAACCTGAATTCAAATAAATTTAAGATATGGAAGTCTTGTGGTATTATGATTCTCATTTTAAGTGTTCCTTATTTTTAGTTTATAATATAATGGTTTAGTTGTAGAGATGAATATTCTCCCACAATAAATTTCATCTAATTGTGAAAGGTGTAGAACCTTGAAAAGGAGATTTCGATGAATCCATCTTAGATATAAGAAGTATGCAGTCTCCTATATATACATACACCCCTTAAGGTTAGGTTAGATATATATAACCCTAACCTTAAGGGTGAACTGAACTCGTGGCGCAACGGTAGGTTGCGTGTCATGGATGTTGTCCTTGAACAAAAAGTGAATTTGACAAAGACATACATAGAGATTGGACACATAACAATGTTTTTGGTCCTAAGCTCTGAAGGCCAGATAACTTGTAATCCTGAGTCGGTTGAGTCCACTATAAACTGTAAGTACATAGAAAAACAAACAAACCTTAAGGGGTTAGGTGTGGTCGGAGACATGAAAAACTGGCAATTTTTAATAATTTCTTTGCCAGTAAATTATTTTATTTTTAAAAGTAAAACATAGCATCGTTAAATAAGGTTTCGACTTGACTTGACATAAATTTTAGGAAAAAAAACAATAATTTGCAAATTTATGACTTTTATGTTGATTCAGTTGCAATCGAAGCTCTTTGCGGTGGCCATCACTTATCCATGAAGGTTCATCTAAAATCAATCAGGCAAAAAAATTATTTTGTTAATAGATAATCTAGTGCCTGATCGAAGCTTTTTTAATTTAAAATGGCGGCCTCAAATTTCTTTTCCAGATTTTCGGAAAAACCAACAGTTAATTGTTTATAAAAAACGAAATAAAAAAAGAAATTACTTCGATCAGGCACTAGTTTTTCATGTTTCAAAAAGCTGTTTAACTTTCATTGAAATCTATCGAGCTACAGTGGTCACCATTTCAGAAAACAGTTTTAAGAAAAACGCATTTGAAGTTTTACACTCCATTTACGTAGAATAATACATATTATTTAAATACTTACACCGAGTCATCTATTACAGGGCCATATAGTAGTTCTTCAGCTGTTGTAGCAGCTTCCAAAATATCTATAAGATATCGTCTACATAGCATTCTACCTTCTCGAGTGTTATCGTTAGCGCGCTCATCTGCCTCTTTCACACGTGCAGTATCGTTTTTTCGACATACCGATGAGAATTACGCCCACAATTCCAGTCCCAGTGTATTCATTATTATCAATAATGATTTTGTACCTTAATTGAATATAGCAGTAGTAATGTATGCAGAAATTTTACAATAGTAAAACTAGTATTTATCGTTTTTGGGCATAGTTACCACAGCAGTTGGTTGAAGCTCTCATTATTATTCTGATTGAATCCACCTACACATCTTGAAAGTAAATTGTCATTACTGAGATCTTCATAAATTGGCTTGATAGCTTCTAAAACATCAGGAGGTAAGGGAGAATAGTCGTGAGTATAAGTAGCAAGCTATCTACTTGCTGCAGAGCGCTGTTAAGAACACCAAGAATCTTCGCCTCTTGGACAAATACTATGGTTCGGATTTTTATGATTTGAGCCATAGTGATAAAAAATCGCCATTATAACAGATTTCATATCTTCTATAGAGTCACAATGTCGACGTATAGATTAACGATAGTACACAGTTAATTTGTTTATTACGTTTCCTGTATGCTTACCTCTACCACCAAGACCTTTTGTTCAGTTTTCAGTGTACATAATCGAGTCCCTATTCGCTTCTGAACATGCTCTATACATTACTTCTTATTTATACTTGTATTTTGTAAGAACCTGCTTTTATAATTTCTGAATAGGTTTTCGAATCACCATCGTCGATGTAGTTTGCATATTTAACTCCATAATTTGTTTTAGACTGCTGGAACATTTCGACCATCGCATCCAACTCTATTTTCCCAGAAGCCCATTTGTGATTAGCACTGCCTCGTCTTCATGTAATTCATACCATTCCGCGAACTCCAGAGACCATGTTTATTCACGTTTTTGTCAGTTTCCATCTCCTGATACAGTTAAATCACTAGTATCTACATTTTCAATTGTTGTCATTGCTTGTTTTTTTTCATTCACAGCTTTTTCATCAAGGCTTCTGTGACGGTTTTACTACAATTTAATACGTGATTCTGTAATATTTCACACGTACTTTCATCTAAAAAGCCCTTCATGCCACAAAACTTGCACAACCTTCGTATTCTATTCCTAGTATTCTCATCACAAAGATGAAGCGTCTATCTATTTCTTAAGAATGCTCTTCGTAAGAACAGGAAGAAACATATATATATATATATATATATATATATATATATATATATATATATATATATATATATATATATATATATATATATATATATATATATATATATATATATATATATATATATATATATATATATATATAAAACTCCAATTGTTTTCTAGTTCTCCTGAAACTTTCTCCTGAAACTTTTCTAGAATCACCCCATTGAAAATTACTTGAAAAATAATTTATTCAAACACACAACTATCGACTGCTCAGTGCAACTACCAAAAGCATACTGGCAACAAACAAATAATTTTCAACACTAATTCTACCTGAATATTGTAAATATATATAGTTGGATATTTATAAAGCTAGGTATAAGTATATATACATCAAAGTTCTGAGTCAGTCATAACAATGAAACCTGCCTTGCAGCTGCTGCTAGCTACCTGCTCTCGAACATTTCGGAGCGCCCGAGAACCCCTGGCTGATTTTCGAATAACTGGAAAAGTATTTGTCGGATTCACTTCAAATTTTCAGAGAATATTTCTAAGATATACTTTGAGAAAATCAAAAAAAAATGATTTTTTGAAAATTCTAACTTCACCTAACCCCTTAAAGAAAAAGAGGAACACCGATTGAGTGAGATACATATGAGATATGAAATTCCTCAGCAAGCAATCAATTATTCTAAAACCTGAAAAGACTAAATAAAGGGGATAAATTCAACGGTTAAGATGTGATGCTCGCCAGATAATTCAATCTACTGTATCTTAATGGTTCTCAGTAAACAAGTGATTTGTAAAACAGCAAGTTCTTTGGTGTTTGTGTCCTGCTTGAATATTTTGTCATAGAAACAATTAGTCTGATTTCTCAATTTTTGAGTACATGTTTTCAATCAGTTCATGCATGAAGTTGCCATTCTTAGAACCTTGTTGCAATATGATGAAGTTCATCAACTGAATATTTTAATTTTTCAAAATTGATATCTGCTAGAAAACAAATTTTCTAAGTTCATTTCATTAGAGAAAAGAGACATTTGGTTAAATTTATGATTCTGTGAATTACACAAGTAAATATCACAGATCACATAAATATTCTGTGATAAAATCACTGATAAAATATATATACGAGGTCTGGCTATTAAATAACGAGACAGCGCACCTAGAGTAGTGGGGAAAAATGAATAGTGCGTTGGGTGTCTAGATATCTTGTCTATGCACGTACCAAAGCACGTTTTCGTTACTATTATAATATTCGTGCAGTAGCGGTTTGAAATTAACGTGTTTTTTTCTCGTGTCGAAAACCATGTGTGACAAAAACCAGAAGAAACGTATCAATCTCAAATTTCTCGTTAAATTAAATAAAACTCCGATTTAGGGCTACGAGGTTAAATCTCTATCTAGTGCGCGTGTTTCTGAGTGGTGTTAGAGAGAGAGCACTGAAGATGACTGTTATTGTTTCAACTCCGGAAACAGTGGCCAAAGTCAATCAAATTGTGCGTGCAGATCGTTGAATGAGTGAATTACACATAACAAAAGTCTGTGTGAAGTTGGTGTCAAAAAACCTGCTCATAACGCGCTATCTGTGGAGCAGTATTTGGCCAGTAAGTGCACTCCAGTGCTCGAACACGCGCCGTATTCGCTAGATTTGGCACCGTGCGATTTTTGTTTGTTTCCGAAGATAAAATCTGATTTGAAAGGGACCCAATTCGAGTCGATGGAAGCGGTTAAACAAAAAACGACAGGCCCTCACCAAAGAAGACTTCCAGTACTGCTTTGATCAATGGAAAAACGTATGGAAAGGTGTGTGGCGAGGGAAGGGGGGTATATTGAAGGGAAGCATTCGAATGTAGAATAATTTTTATATTAAAACCCTTCTTCGTTACCAGTCTCGTTATTTAATAGCCAGACCTCGTATATATGTGGTTGATGTTACAGAACATTTAAAGAATGTTCTGTGCTAAATTCTAACCTCGGGATTTTCATTTATGACATTTCAGTTGCAGTTTTGGGTTTCGCTAATCAGGATTAGCATATTATCTTGTTAGATCCAGAAAAGTGAATAAAGTTTTTTCTTTTTCCTGAAAAGAATTTTGTCGGCTCAAATAATAATAGTATTGAGCCAAAAATTCCATGGTTTGAAGGTACATCAATCCAGTTATGGCTAATAAAAGCAGGTTCTATCAAAGTTCCCAATCAGAAATTGATAATGAACTTCTGGATTTTTCCGTATTGACAAATGAGAGTACACCAATTTATGCTTCATCCCTGGACTTAGAAAATTGGGATGCATCATTGGGATTACAACAAGAAAATAATAATGCAAATCAATTTCACAATGGAGTTAATGGAAGTAACTTTAGGAAAGAAGCTGATAATCTGCAAAATCTAGACCAACCAAAACAGTCCTCTTCGAATGGATCATTTCCACAAGATAAAATAAATCGACCTCCAGTGAGTCATTGTTCCCAACAAATTCCAGATTTAGGTTTTCAAAGTGCAAATTTACAACGATTTTCAAATCAAATACCAGATGGAGTGAACTATTCAACACAAAATGTTGAAGTAATTGGCTTTATTCAAACCAATTCCGAAAATGAGATTAGTCAATTCAATCTCTATAATCAAGGTGAGTCATATTTCAGATATTCAAATATGAGAAAGTCAAACTTTATTTATATAATTGATTTTTAATTATAATTTATCAAATCTAGGAAATCATGATAACTTTCAAATAAATTCCATTGGAGATATACCTGTTACCATTGGAGATATACCTGTTATTGGCTTTATGGAAATACCTGTGCATACTTCCTCAGATAATCAGCAGAGTTATTCAAGATCCGTAGCAGGTACAAACAATCTCAACCACCAAAATTCAAATCAAGCTTCTCAAAATAGTAGTATTCCCAAATGTTTGACAAATATTCAACATCAATCCCAGCGAAACACAATATCTCAACCTCAACAAATCACAATGCCACAACCTCAACAACATACATTGCCTCAAGCACAAAATAAGACAATATTACAGACCAGGCTACAATCTCAACAACATACATTGCCTCAAGCACAAAATAAGACAATATTACAGACCAGGCTACAATCTCAACAACTTACAGTACCACAACTTCGAAATAGTACAATATCTCACCCTCAGCAAGATATAAGATTACAATCTCAAAGAGCTGTTGGGCAAGAACAGCAACGAAGTACAATGTCACAACCACAGCAGTCTCCGATAGGGCAACAGCAACCAATACTTCAACGTCAATGTAGTAAGTTAAAATTTTTCGGTAGAAATATAATTGTTTTGGTTCATCATCTCATAGTGTACTAAGACCTAAATGATCTCAATCCTCAGCTGATAATTCCTCACCATATGCGCTCCTCACTGTAACCATCATTCTAATAAATCTTTTTTTGGGATCTTCGCTGATGTTCTCTCTCAACAACCTTCACATCAACTCACTTACCAGACTTAACCTCTTCCCATTCCTAATAATTGTAAATTTTTGTTTCAGAAAACATCCGTTTTCTTTTTGTCGAAAATGTGAAGTTTATATTAAGCGGAAAATAGTCAATAATAAAAATAACATTTTCAAAAGAAAATAAAAAAATGGGGACGCGGGGAATGCCGCGGTAAAGCTATTGCATAGCATTTTTTATCAACTTATTCAATTATATTTATTTTTTATTTATGCAGTTTTTTTTTCATATCAATTCAAGTTACACTTTTTGAGCGTGGTGACCAATAAGAAAACAAATTTTTTTTTTTATTGAATAAATGAGAAGTTAATATCGTTTAAAATATTTTTCTTATCTTACAAAACATGTAGGTTATTCAGGAATTTTTATCATTGAAACTATCATTATCATCTGTCAACCACTGCTGAACATAGGTCTTCCTCAACGATCTCCATTCCTCGCGACTTTGGGCCGGATTTATCCAGTTCGTACACACTCGCTTGATATCGTCTTTCCAACGAGCTGGTGGACGTCCTCTACTTCTGTGGGCTTCATCTCTGGGACGCCACTCCAAAAGACGCTTTGTCCATCTACCGTCCGTGGTTCTTGCTAGATGACCGGCCCAGTTCCACTTTAAATTAGCAACTCTCTCGAGAGCATCTAGTTCGTTGGCGTATGATATGGTTGGGAATTCTGTCCCATAGTGTTATGCCTAACATAGCTCTCTCCATCTTACGCTGAGCAACACATATTTCATTAGCTGATTTCTTTGTTAGGGTCAGGTTTTCTGCACCGTGCGTCAAAACTGGTAAAACGCATTGATTGTATACTTTACGTTTCAAACAAATCGGTATCTCTGATTTGAACAGATCTCTCAGTTTTCCAAATGCAGCCCATGTCAGCCTTATTCGCCTTCCTATTTCTGTTGTTTGGTTGTC
This sequence comes from Cryptolaemus montrouzieri, assembly GCA_013387265.2. Lineage (NCBI taxonomy): Eukaryota > Metazoa > Arthropoda > Insecta > Coleoptera > Coccinellidae > Cryptolaemus > Cryptolaemus montrouzieri. The sequence continues at coordinate 12,982,092 of JABFTP020000042.1, forward strand.
CCTGCCTATAGTTATCTCATGCCCCAGATATTTGTATGACGTTACTTGTTCAACAATTTCACCATCGATGGAAACTGGTTGGCTTGGTAGTAAGTTGGTCATCATCTTAGTTTTTTCCAGTAAAATCGGATTGAAGATAAATATGTCGAAAACTAAGATGTCGAAAAATTGAAACTATAAGTTTATGGTAACTGAAATAAGAAACATAAGTTTGAGACTTGATATTATTATTATTTATTATTATTATTAGAAAATACAAGAGTTGAGGATTTAGCCTATAAACTCAAAAGAATATAAATTTAAATATAAAAAAAAATCGACGACGAAGTGTTCCGCGCAGAAAGAGTACAGCGGCGTAATCGGGCCTTGTTCTAATTGTTCGATGATATACATGCATCTAAACGGTTTTTGAATAGGTTGAGGTTTTCGGAGCTCACTATTGAATCTAGCAGGCGATTCCATAAGGCGAAAACGCGGTTGGAAAAAAATCCGCGGCACTGATTTTTTTTTGAAGTTTTCCTTGGCAAGTTTGAAGCTATGCCCATGAAGATGATTGTTGTTCAACGGTAAGAGGTCTCTGATGTCCGGCCGAGGACTCCCCGCACAGATGAGGTCGCCTCGCCTTCGGCGATCTTTGAAAGACATAAGTCGGAAAATATCGATCATCATATCCTGGGCGAGTCCTACCAAAAGAAAGTCTTTTTCTACAACGTTGCACCGCCTCGAGAGCAAACTCATCGCTTCTGGGGGTGGGCCACCAAGCCCGACCAGCATACTCCATAATTGGTCAGACATAGGTTTGATAAAGAAATTTTACAGTCTGTATGTTACAGCCCTTGAAACTACCTTGAAGGCAGTAAATAATTCTCCGAGCCTTTGAAGTGACGGCCGAGGTGTGCTTAGACCATAATAGGTCATCAGATATTGTCAGTCCGAGATCTACCTAGTCTGATACACTTTTTAGAGGATGCCCACCAATTGAGTATGGTAGTTTCGGGTTCGATTTAACTATATGCAGAACTACACAGTTCAACGGTAGAAGCCACTCATGCGACCAGCGATTGATGCGATCTAGGTCATATTGTAGGGTAAGAGTGTCTGTTGTTGGGACATTGTATATTTCGTGTCATCGGCAAAGAGGGCACATTTTGACTTGATCAAGGCAGGGATGTTTGAAGTATACAAGAGGAAAAGGATGGGACCGAGAACTGAACCCTGAGCAACACCACTACTCACAGTCCATTCAGTTGTCCAAAATGCATCTCCTGCTCTGACACGAAAAGTTCTGTCGCTGAGAAACGCTCTCAACCAGCCCATTAAGTGGCCTCTAATACCTAGATGTTTCAGCTTGGCGAGGAGGCGTTTGTGTGAAAACGATCGAATGCCTTCGAAAAATCTAAATAAAGCACATCAATTGGAATACCAGCATCCCAAGTCTTCGTCCAGTCGTTGATGTATACAACCAGGTTAGTGAGTGTTGAACGGCTAGGAAGAAAACCGTGTTGCTCTTTTGGAACTATGTCATTGGTTAGAGCGAAAGTAATGATTTTTTCGCATATTAACCTCTCAAGAACGTTCACTACAGCAGATGTCATGCTTATTGGGCGGTAGTTGTAGGCGATAGTTTATCTCCTTTTTTGAAAATGGGTGTGATTGTAGCCCTACGCCAATGGCGAGGGAGGAATGAAGAAGAGAGTGATTTTGAGAACAGTATGGAAATGAGGGGACAGACCATCGGTTTTGATTTTTTGCAAGTGTTTTTTTACAAGTTCTTCGGTAATTTTGACTTGATTGAGGGATTCTGTACGAAATGGGTTCACGAAAGCTGGAATCTGGTAATTCTGTGTAAGAGGAGTAGAAAACCTCCGCTAGTATGTCTGCTGATTGCTGCGCATCCTGACATATATCTCCTTGAAGGTTCCTGACTAGAGGAATAGACTGCCGTTCATGCTTGATCGTAAGTATTTGAAAAACTTTTTATTGTTCTTTGACAATTCATTCTCAAAGTCAATCTTGGCCTGCTGAATTCTTGCTGAGAGAGAGTTGGAGAAGTTTGGATGATTGTTGAAGTCAGATTTAGATTTGCTACGCAAATATTTTTGCCACATAGACCGTTTTTCGTGACACAACTCGATGATATGATGATTGATCAAGGGTTTAGTAGTATTCTCGTAAAATAACCTTTCTTGGGTATTCGATTGTTGACTATTGATAGGAAGTTATCCCAATCTTCTTCGATATCTTCAGCACTAAGGATAGCGTTCCAGTCGTATTCAAGGAGAGACTGACAGATTTTGTCATAATTTACTCTCTTGATTATTTTTGATGTTTTGTTGGATGGGTCGTTTTGAGAAAACTGCAATTGAAAACAAGAATGAGGTCTTGATGGGTTTTGTCCGTCCTTGTATCTGGTTGGTTGTTCGATGACTTGGTATAAACCTCTATTCAAGGAAAAATTGGCATAGTCGTAAGATGGGGAGTTAAGGCAAGAAAGGACTTTCAAAGGCCAGGCAATGTCAAAGCGGTAACGATGATATTATTATGAATGAGTGATAAATCTGTCAGGTACTGGATCAAAAGTGTATCTGCTGCGCAGGGACGAGGCCTGTAGATGCAGCCCACAAATATGGATAAACTAGGATTAGGAACAAATTATCCAAGTCGGACCAATAACTGAACGAAACCTGGATATTGAATTTGGCGGAAATTTCGTCGCTGACAAAGATGCAGACACCAATTTTATGTTGACTATCATGCCGAGAAAGAGTGCAGTTTGGGATTGAGATTTTTGTTATGCAAATCAGATTGGGGCCCTGACATTGTACTAGTCCTAACAGCTCAAGGTACTTCGGACCGAGTGATTGAATATTTGTGTAGAGTACCGTCCTAAATGTTATTTTTTGAATTTTTTAAAATATCCGCATGCACAATTTTTTCAATAATTATAGGGGTACCTTTTATATATCTGATTGTTATGTTCTTTTCGCCAGAGTATGGTCGTCCTTTGAGTTCGTTGCGAAGTGAGTTGAGGTGCGTTCTTTGGCCTTTTGTCTTGTCATCCTGTAGTTGAATGTTTCTGAAATCGGGGTGACCACGAAGAGAACCCTTGTTTCTTAGGAGTTGTAAGGCAATGTCGGGGTTGGATAGTGTGACCTTCAACCAACGAGGGCGAGCAGTGTTTCTGGCAGGCAATCGTACACAGCAGGAGATGTGGGGGCTAGAATTTGGGGATATGTGATCTATCAAGCGAGCAACCGTAGTCTTATCCGAAGCATCATCTGGTGATTCTGGTAAATTTGATATGATCAGGTTATGTGCTTTAGAAACACGCTCGAGAATTTCTGGATAGTTCAAATTCGAAGTAGAATCGGTAGGCTTGAGCTTGGTAGCTACAGACTCTAAGGCTGTGACTCTGGTCGAGATTTCAGCGACTCCCACCGTTAAGTTCGAGTGGGACCGCCGCAAGTCTGACAAAGTTGTTTCACAAGCGATAATAGCTGATTGATGTTCCTTTATCGAGGTAGAGCATTCGGCTAGCTTAGTAGAGATGTCGTTCTGACGTTCCTCAACTCTTAAATATCTGGAAAATACCGCATCAATGGTGGTCCCATATTTTTTTGTGTATTCTTGTGGGTCATTATTCATTTTCAAATTCAATTATCAACCGCTCTGATTTTTTATCAGCGAAGTTGATGTTGAAATCGCTATGCGGTGAGTGTAGCATTATAAAGATGTTAAATACCCGTACATCTATATACTTTCTCACAAACAGCTGCTTAATATTCGTCCGATTTCGGAGCAGCTCGTCTCGATCCGTGCGAGCTTCGTACAGTCGTACCATATTACACACGTTAAGCGAACGCTCGACCGAGCTACATGGAAGGCGGAGTGGCGGGGTGAAAGGTTTTATTTTCGTTACTGAACTTCTCGATTCGATCGCCACGCTCAAAGCCCGCGATAAAAGCTATGCAATAGCTTAAAAATTTTAGCTTTTTAAAAAACCAGCTATTGTTTATGTCGAGATAACTCGTCGCAACTGAAATAACGTGAAATTTATCAAAAAAAACATTAATTCAAAAAACAAATTTATTCTTTGTACGTCCCCAATTCAGTTAGACACTTAGAGAAGAATAACGAATAAGAAATGGTCGGACCTTATTTTGTCTAAACAGACCAAACCAACTAAAAACATTTTCTATTTCCTAAATGCATGTTTAGTTGCATAAAGTACGAGAAATTCCATAGACGATTTTATATGGCATCCGATGCGTAGAATATATTCGGCATGGTATGGGAAGTGGTTAAACTTATAAATCAGCTCATAAGGTTCATTTTACAGTTAATGTTGTTAGAGTCAAATTGTATTCCAATAAAAAAAATTCTAAAACTGGTCAATTTTTTGAATTCATAGGCACAGGATCCCAATTGGCAATACCAAAACCACAAGGTGAAACCAACAACATTCCAAGATGTTCAACAGAACCTCCCTCAAGACAAACTTCCCAGAATGAGCCAACACAGGCAATGAAAGAAGCAGCTGTTTCAGAAAGGGTTCTTCAGATTTTAACGAAGATGGAAGAGAAGGATAACTCGAACCTGGAAAAATCGCATGGTTCCGCAAATTTTTTGAGTATTGCTGCTGAACGTTATTTTAATGGGATGCAATCCATAGACGGTGAGTATATTTTTTCTACCTTTATTACTCATAATTTCTGTTAAGATCTTTCTCCTATTACTTTATTTATCTTTGTTTTTCTTTGTGTTATCACTGGGTTTTGTTTTTTCTTTTAATCTAGTCCATTTTTAGATCCGAAACAAATGATTATGCAACTAGATACATTGTTCAACAAAAATTTCAGAAATAACTCAAAATTCAGATAGAATACTCAGAAAATGTAAACTGCTAAGTACAATCAGTTGAGAAAGCCTTGTTTATTTGGTTGTGACATCAACACAGTTGCAAACAATCACAAAGCTGAACATGACATATGCATTCTTTTTTTATAAGTTCAATGTTACGTTAAGGACCAGCCTTTAAAATTCCTGAGTAATTTTTAGACTTTTTTAGTGAACGTTGAAACATGGTAATCACCATTCAATTTTTCCTGATGACCCCTCGTGATTAGCAGAACATACATCTTTATGCTCTTCCCACCATTCTTTATATTCAGCTGTATCTTTCACAGATTTCAAAGGCTCACGTTGTTTACAGTAGGAACTTTTTACAAAAAGATTAATAATTTTACCAGTATGATAGCCAATTAAAGATGTCACACTATATACAGAACTGAACCCTCTCCTTTTCCATATTCCGTCTTCCCACACTGTCAAATCATTTTTATACAGGATGCTTCAACGAAAACTAAACAGAGGCTGTATCTACCAAGATATTCATTTCTGATCAAAACGCAAAAACAGGTCAATTTTTGTTTCAAGGGGGACATCTTTTGGGGTACAATACTTGCCTGAAATATCAATCCCCTAAGCGGGGGTTGCAATCCTTGAACATTTTGAATAGGGAAGATGGGTCGAGTGATGACTCAAAAGAAACGTGGTATCTTTGTCTACATTGCCTTGAACGAATTTCCATTTTTAATTGAAAACTGTAAAAGATACAGGGTGAGCAACAGAAAGATAGGGAATACTGTTTCCCTGAGACTATTCAAGTTTCAGTGAAGTAAAATGGAACAGATCCATGCTGATCAATGGTAGTCATCATCAAGTACCATCCTCATCTCGAATTTCAACCCCTAAAGCAAGGGTGACCACCTTTGAAAATTTGGAAGAGGATAGATGGGTCAAGTCATACCTCGAAAGAAAGGTATTATCTTTATCTGCATCCCCGTGAACGAATTTTCATTTTTGATTGAAAACTGTAGAAGATGCAGAGTGAGCTACTGAAATTTTCAAGGGTTGTCACCCCTGCTCCAGGGGTAGAAATTCGAGATAAGGATGGTACTTGATGATGACTGCCATTGATCAGCATGGATCTGTTCCATTTTACTTCACTGAAACTTGAATAGTCTCAGGGAAATAATCTTCCCTATCCTTCAGTTTTCAATTAAAAATGGAAATTCGTTCAAGGCAATGTAGACAAAGATACCACCTTTCTTTTGAGTTATCACTCGACCCATCTTCCCTATTCAAAATGTTCAAGGATTGCGACCCCCGCTTAGGGGGTTGATATTTCAGGCAAGTTTTGTACCCCAAAAGATGTCCCTCTTGAAACAAAAATTGACCTGTGTTTGCGTTTTGATCAGAAATGAATATCTTGGTAGATATAGCCTCTGTTTAGTTTTCGTTGAAGCACCGTGTATTTATAGCATGTTTTTCCGACGTCGACGTTTTTGATAATCATATCATAAGAAGTCTGTAACAAAAACGCTGGCATGTCAAATCCGCAAAATTGAGTGGCTTCTTTTAAACCTAATCCAAGAGTTATCATAACAAATAAAAGTCTTCTATTTATTTCATACGAGTGTTTGACATAGTTACAAGAGTTTATGCAACGAGGATCGCACTTATCATATAACACAACAATTTTAAAACCAAGTCCTTGTGCTGATTCTCTTTCGAATTTAACTGGTCCGCTACACGTTTTACATAGTACATATTCACTTATAGCAGCAAACACAGTTATAAAATTTATTTTTTTTTATTTTTAATAGAAATTGTGAAGAAAGACATAGGGGCAACGAAAAGCAGCTGCTATTCCGATCGGCGCCCCGACTACTTTCGAACGCTCGGAGACGTGCTTACTAATACGCTCATACCTCCGGGACTGTTTGTCGGATCCACCTCGGGGAATACTCGAAAATATTTGTACATTCGACAAATGCAAAAATAAAAAAAAATTGAGTTTTTGAAAAGTGGATAAAATTCCTCAAAATTAACCGAAATACTATTTAAATGAGATGTTTTATCATTGACTCTTCCCTCTTCATTATATTCTTCATACAGATAATATAGCTTATGATCTTCCTCATCAATTAATATATACCTTTTAACAAAAGTCATACTTTCCTTTCAGATATCAACTTTAGCAAATCATTGTTACCAACATATAGGATATTCTTGCATGCGCACGAGTGTGCCGTGACTCAATGTAGATACTTGAAAAATTTGAATTTCGAGTCCACAGATTGGATCGTATTTTGTATAGTGGCCAAGAAAATTCTGAACCATTCCGAGAAATGCAACCAAAAAGCTGAGTGTACCTTAATCGACTGCAAGCGATTGCAGAAATTCCAGGCTCATTTCAAAACGTGCAATATTGGTACCCAATGTAACATTTGTCTATACTTGGTATTGGAGTTCGACTTGAACAGACAAATAAAAACATGTAATCGTAAAGATTGTTCCTTTTGCTGGACTATGATACAACGTAACGAAAATTGTAATGAGTCATCAGGTAAGGATAATTCTTGCTTATTTAAAATCTATACTCAAATAGAATAGAATAGAAGTCATTCGTCAGTCATCTGCCTTATTAAACGGACGATGGGATTACCATTATCACTTTACTCACATTTTCTAAGTTTCACTTTTTTTTTGTATAGATCCACAAATAACAGTACCACCACCACAACAAACACAAATATCTACTTCTTCTAGAACTTCCCAGCTTTCGGACCACAACTCATCATCTAGTCATGCGCAATCAATATCTACATCAAACAATTCTTCCACAAATCAAACTTGTAAGTCTTCCTATTTTATAATTGTTTTTGATTGAACCATGTATTGTCGAATTAATCAAGATCAAAGTATATGATCGCAGACACATTCAATTCACTATTGTGTCTGGACAGACCTGTGGTCGAATACAGAAATCCATGGAATACGAACTGGGTCGGTAATAGAACCTCCTTTAGTGCTCATTAGGAAGGTATTCCCACAGCTACAAATAATTAATAGTCGTGAAGACGTTGAACGTATGGTTGAGGTATCCCGTTCGATTGCGTCAGCGTATCGCGATAAGTGTCCACTAAGGAGAAAGCCTGAGAACAACTTCATGGTGGAATCCTGCCCTCCAAAATTTTCAACTGAGCTCAAAGTATCGGCAAATGGGACCACATCGTTCTACTTTAACGTCGTATAATGAAGAAGTTAGGGGAATCTGTAAAGGACCCGAAAGGACTGTACACGGACTCTGGAAGAGAGACGTTGAGGAGTCGGAAGTACACTTCCCAGATTGTCGGTTTCTTGATATCAGCGAAGAGTCTTGCAATAAGGCCAAAAAAGAACTATTGGAAAAACGCGAGAATGATCATCAAACCCGAAACAGTTTGATGGGCGATTCGCTCATCTTCAGGCTCATGGGGAAGATGGCATCATGCTTGCCTTACTACAGCAAGGAGTGGACGTCCTCCTTCCATATCTCATTAGGCCCTTTCGATCGAGTCTGGCCTAGAATGTTATCCCGTCCAACTGGTGGAAAGTAAAGGTAGGTAACCGAACTCAGCTTAAATCATTCAGACTGATAACTCTCATGTCCTTCGTTCTAAAAATCCTAGAGAAGTTGTAAGATGGATCAGGACCGAGGTGTTATCGCCTCTGAGTGATCAATATGCCTTTCAAAAAAGTAAATCAACTGATCTGCCACTTAACAACCTAGTCAGGAGGATCACTCAGTATCTGTACCCCAAGAAGACTACAATGTCCAGAACATTTAGGAAGCACTTAATGCAACCCCCACTATGCGGGACTGCGAGGGCTAAAAGAGTTCTAAATATTATTGCGGAATGGATTAGCAAAATGGTACATGCCATAGTGATCAGCATTACCCTAAAAAGGGAAGTAGTCAGTTTTTTAGTTGGCAGGGACTCCCCTCAGGGAGGAGTATGATCCTCTCTGTTGTGGTCCCTGCTGCCTGATGACCTGGTAATAATCGGCGCACTGGATGTTTTTGTTCAAGCGTACGCTGACGATATAGTCGTTCTGGCTGTCGGAGATGACGACCCTGTCTTCGACACACTGGGGGAGGCTGTGTCAGCTATCCAGGCATGGTTTGAGGCTGAGAAACTTAGCATAAGCCCCCTTATGGTACCAATCACTAGGAAAAGGAGGATATTTGTTTCTTCCCCGACGCTGTGTGCATTGTTTATTCCAGTTGCGGAGGAAGCAGAATATCTGGGGGTTAACTTGGAATGTAAGCTCACGTGGAATACGCACCTGGAAAACACAATACACAAGGCTAGACATTCCTTATGCGCATGTCAAATAACGTGTGAAATAAAATGGAACAAGTATGTTCAACTTCGTGCCCGACGCTTTACAGTCTGAAATCGAGGACAACGAGATGCTGAATTCGAAAACTGACATAAATACCCAAAACCAACATGGAGCTACCATTCCAGATTATCATTCCTAGTAGACAGGAATGGACCAGCTCCAAGTCTACTTGGGGGCCCCTATTGGTACACTGTGCTAACCTATTGCTTGATTAACAAGTAAATCAATAAAAATCATCACCGATAGCCTAGCATTGGCATCCGAATCTAGGCTCTGAATTCCCCTGGAAACTGCAAGGATGGAAAATAATCGGTGGTTTGAGCTGAAGGAACAAGAGCACTGGCTGAGCCTCTCAGGTCTCAGATACTCTCAACTTGCCATCAGTGGACCTTCACTGCAGGAGCCAAGGCTTGGCTTAAACTCTGCAGGCTGGACCTGAGATTTTTGTCACATTAACTTGGCACTGTCGCCTCAGGATCCACCTAAACAAGTTAGGACTGAATGGGGATCCTTCATGTAGACTATGTGAAGAAGATATGGAATCCATGAAACAAATTATGTACGAGTTGGGACAGTCAGGCTGGAGGAAACTGTGATTTAACAAACTGAAGTTGACTGAGTTTATTACCATCCACAAAGCTTATATCCTTTACTAGAAGAATGGAGCTTATGGATGAAATTTAGGATAGAGTGTGCCACAATAAACCATTGCAGTGGAAGGGCTGTAAGGCAGCCCTCACTCATTATCTATATCTATCTATTATTACAATAGTGTGAGAGAGTTAAAAGAAATAATGGTAAGTTATATTATTGAAAGGAACGATATAGTTTCTGATTAATCATCATCTGGTTATTTGTTTGTTCCTTCATCGTATTCAACCTAAAGTCAGACACTTTTTGAATGAAAGGAATTATTTTCGCCTAACTAACATTTTATTTCTCAACATAATGTTCCTTTCACTGAATAGATTTTGCCCAGTGTTTATTCCTCTCAAATGCAGTCGTTTCTGCTTTAAATCAATATCGAATCTATGCAAACCCCTGAATATTATTTACCAGTGATCATTTTATTGTTTTTAAGATAATAAAAAACAAACAAGTACTGTGTTTTAAGGAATTTTACTTAATAATTGCGATTCGTAACGATTTTCACTACACCGTAGCTTCTTCAGACGAATGAATGTACAGAAAATAAATGAGAATATAAATATAAATGTTCTCGAGTAATTACTTATTGGGTTGCTTCTTCTTAAGTGGTTATTTATGACAGGTATATCCAATAAAATTAAGGAATAGATTGCTCCCGAAGAGATTCGATAAAGGTGAAGGGCTTAAATCGACTTGTTCATTGATGAATTTACCTGAGTGTTTGTATTTATTTATTTCTAAAGTTTCCCAAGATCTACCTTCAATATTTATTATCTGTATGCAAAATTTCAAACTGTGGGTCGAAAAGAGTGATTATTTTCTAAGAGATGATTCGCGTAATTTGAATCTGATTTTTATTTGAAAAACTGCGTTTATGTTCCGATATTCTAATATTAAAATTTCTATGTGTTCTACCAATGTAGAAATTATCACAGTCATTACAATTCAATCTATAAACACCTGATTTATTGTTTTTACCTCTTTTGGTTTTATTATTTTTTATATATTTGCCTAAATTATTATTAGTTTGAAAAGCTATGTTGAAATTATTGCTACTCAAGAATGATTTCAGTTTCCCACTTGTAATTAATTTACAATTGTTTATTAATTACACCTGTGAATTCTTAAGAAAAGCAACAATTCAAGTGTAGTGAAAAGCGCGTTACGAATCGCAATTATTAAGTAAAATTCCTTAAAACACAGTACTTGTTTGTTTTTTATTATTGATAAATGAATTTTACCAAGTAAAAGCCTCCCAAATTCAAAAGTTTTTAAGATAATCAATAAGAATGACTTTGCATGCATCTAAAGAAACTGGGGCCATGGCTTTATTGACTGATAGACATAACTTCGCCTTCTTTGGTGCCCATTTACATCTAGAAACTCACTGTTTTAGTTGTTATTTGGGTTCTGGTGTATGTTGAAGTGTTCGTTTCGTCAGCGGTTACGAAACGACGCAAACTCGATCGTAATATCGCCAAGAACTTCTTTGAAGGGGTCTCAGAGTTATACTTATGGTCGATTGTGATCATATCTAAATATTGATGTAAAATGTAATGTACCCGATCTGTAGATAAACCTACCTTAGCCAAATGAATCAATAGATGGCAGTTGAAGGCAGCAGTGGTTCATTCAAAATTACTGCACAGAAATTTCAAAAAGTATTTGACATATCAAAAGACTCCTTTTTTTCATGTAAATATTTACAATCAAAATTATACATTTTTTTGTTGAGATGCTGAGACCGCTTTATTTGTAGCACGGCACCAGTTATGTGAGTTGAGAGAGACAACAAATCAAGCTCAACGAAACAACCAATCGCAGCAAATAGAGAGCATCGCGTCTTCGACCAATTCCAGACATATTATTCCAAATGGTAAGGTGTAATTCAAATTAAATTTTTTAATGAACTGATCGGTCAATTTCATAATGTTGAGTTAATTTCAAAAAACGTAGAGACTATTCACATGATATTTATTGTGAACTACGGCTCAGTTTCATTTCAATTAATCAGAACGATAGCGGAATTTTTCTGTTAGAACAAAATCGGTTAACTCCTCATTGCCAACTCTTCAGTTTTTATCATTAGTAATTGTCAACCTTTCATTTTACTCTTTTAGTATTTAATTCAATTAATTTTCGCTTTTTGTTCATTACTATTTAGGTATCAACTTACGATTGGTTCAACCAGAGTTTATGTATAAAAGATAGTGGACGACACTATTCGTTTGCGATTTTTTAATTAAAAAGAATAAGAATAAACTCTGTTATCTGTTAAATATAACACAGAAAAAAAAACAATTTATTTCTGACCACAAAGGCTCTCGTACTGAAATTGGAGTTCTGGGGCCCATCTCAAACTATCCGAAAATAGAATATCGATAAACATCAGAATTGGACGCTTTCAGTCGAATACGCTTGCGCGGTACCGTTCTCGAACGGTTCTAAGCTCAGATGGAACAAACCTTAATCTGAACATTAAATATGTTATTGTGTTTGAATTGTTGTAGAATCTGAGGAATAATAAAAAATCTTTTAATTCCAGAATCAGCTCAGAATCAGATGAAAAAAGAACTTGAATTACTATTTCACACATTCAGATGTTTGAAACAGAGAGAACAGTACTGTTCAAAGCCAGGATGTTTGGAAAGAAAACGAATACTTACCCATTTATTCGGATGTCATGTAGGAAAGTCCTGTTCAGTACCAGAATGTACTATAACAAGACGTACTATCGCCTTGTACCATGTGAAAACTTGCTTAAACCGGAAGAGTTGTTTCATTTGTCAGAATTGTACAGGTGAGCTCATTAAATATATAATGTCAAACAACTGTCAACTTGTGACAAAGTCTGAAAAAAAGATGTTTATTTCAATTTTTTTTATATATTTTCAATTTTTTTTTCTCTTAAGCTAAAGATGGAAAATTAAGTCCCATATTATTCAAATTGATGCTCAATGAGGCTGTAAATAGAAATTCAGGAATATCAACAGCAAATCGAACTGTCACTCCTACTAGGTTCAGGGGTTTGAATATTGAGAATACGGGGTCCCAGACAAGTATAGCTACAAGTTTATCACATGATCCTCCTAACCAGATGAGCCATACTTTCAGCTCGAGCGAGTCGAGACTGAGTGCTGAAAGTGTGAATCAGGTAAGTTATTTCTGAAAGAGTTAATCAGGATAAAGAATTTTCTCGTCAATACGTCTTCAAATTAAATCTTGAATACGAGCAACGTGATTACGTGATATGAGTAAAGCTATCCCATTGGTTAAGCAATATATACCCTCTATTCCAAAAGAAACCAAACTGTTCTAAGAAAACAGTACTACTAGTACTACCTGTTGTACTATTGTACCCGTGGATAACTTGGTACTTCATTGACAGCAGTTAAAAATTTCATGACATTTGTATGTAAACAACTCGAGTTATTGCGTCATGTTTGTTAATGCGTTTAGTACATTGGTCGGAAAATCAGTTGTAAACAAAGAGCGGCAATTGAGTTTTGTGTTAAACTTGGTAAATCTTTTACCGAAACTCACCAAATGCTACAAACTGCATATGGTAATGATTATCTATTCCGACGCCCCTGATGAATGATGACGAAATACATAGTAATATAATTTATTCATCCTTTGGGACATAGAAATTATGTATAGGACAAGTCATCTTAATAAAATTATAGTTATAAGCAACGCAAATACAATCAATAGATCTTGCACTAACAATTTGGAACAACAACAACAACAATACCTAATCCATTAATTCCACAAAAAAGGGTATACAACAAGTCAAATAATAGCAATACAGAATGTAAAGGGAACAATACAATACAATTAAACAATCCTACACAAACAATTTTGTATCACAGTTCATGGTCACACGAATCAAATGAAATAAACAGAGCAAAAGGCACAACTAATAATCACCACAAGAAGTCTGAGTCATTTAAGTACTCTCTGACACCATAGTAGGTCTTACGTTGGAGATTTGCCTTGATGGATCCTGCAAATCTAGATCTCGCTAACCGCCTTACAGAGAGTGGGAGATGGTTGAACAATAGGACACCCTGGTACGACTGGGAAAATTCATACTTACTAGTCCTATGAGCAGTTATACATAAGATGTTTGCACCTCGCGTCGCGTGATCATGAAAGCTTGAGAGTCTTGCAAACTGTTGCTCGTTATCTGTTAGAATTCTGTAGATGTAGATACAGGGAAGAGTAAGGATATTGTAAGAAACGAAAGCGAGGGTTGAGGCCTTTTCTCTTTTGAGAAACAAGTGCTCTAGAACAGTCAACAGAATTTCCCCACAGAAGCACATTATAATTTAGATGGTTGTATACGAGACTTTAATATAGATTCATGACAGATTGCAAAGGCAGGGAGTTTTTCATTCTGCTGAGAGCATAGTACGATTTATTCAGTTTTTTACATACATGATCTCTCCATCTCGAGCCATCGTACACCCCGAGAAATTTTTACACAATTGCTGGACCTCAATATTATCCCACCACCACCACCGAAAACAAAGGGACTTCTCTCGGCATTCCTCAATCTAAAGTAGACACACTCAGTTTTAGTCATATTTAGTATCCGCGAGTTTTCCTGGCACCAAGTGTTGAAGGCAACCAAAATCTCACTACATGTAGTAGAGAGATCCTCAGCGCTCCCCGCAGTGACCACCACAGACGTATAAGCAGCAAATAGCAACAGCAAATAAGGTGATTTTATCTGCATTTATATTGTTTGGCAGATCATTCATGAAAAGGAGAAACAGTAGCGGACCCAGGACGGAGTCCTGAGGAACCCCCTACTCAACTCCAAATCTTGCAGACCAAGTCTCCAGGACCTTAAGAGAGAGAGAGAGCACACTACCATTGATAAAACTGCGGATCCACTCAAGGAACACACATCTAAAACCAACATTATATACCTTGCTTTCAATAAACTTAAGTATCAGGCAGTCGAACGCCCTAGACAGGTCGAAAAAAATCCCCGTAGATGAATTCAACAAAACCGAAGGCAGCTATTTGTGTCGAATGTCCGGCTCTAAATCCATGCTGATAATCAGAGATAATTTTAAATTTTATTCAAAAAGTCAACCTTCTCAAATTTCTTGGAAAAAACTCTTAAAGTCGAAATCGGCCAATAATTGGCTGTATTAGTAGGATCGTCTTTTTTGAGTACTGGCATAACCGTTGCTCAACGTACATGATGGCATCCCGATGCGTTACTATATTTGAGTCTGCACCTTGCAGTCTCAAGTTTAGGTTGTTTAACGTGTCAAAAAAGTCTGATAAATAGGCCAAAATCACTTGGTTACTGGGTTTTTTGAACTCTGCACTAAGCTCGTTCTGTTTCTGCAGTGTCAAAAACGTTATCACTTTATCGCGGAGCTCAAATAGTCTTCCAACATATTGCCTTTTGATAGCCATCGTACTTCTGTATGAAATAGCAGCGTTTTGTGATCACTTCCTAAATCTTCACAAAGAATTTTAAACAGTCGAGTATTTAATGCACTGTTCTTTACGTAGTTGACAGAAGTAATACCTAACTTTAAAACAGCATTGAGTTCGTTTGGAAGCGTTTTTGCTGGTAAGGCTTGGCGGTGAATGAAACAATGAATCCCAACCACGTCAGCATACACTCGCATTCACACCAAGGCCAAACAGAGGTATCGGTACACGAGGAGGTTTTGAGAACCTTGAACTCTTGTGTGCTTTGTAGTTTTAAAAACTGTAACCTTCTTTGATAAAGTTTACAACTTTATTAAAACTTTACAAAAACAATTATGAAAACTTAGAAAGACTTTATTTCAGAGATTTTGGGTGTCACGCCCCCAGTTTGGGAACCCCTGATATATATATATATATATATATATATATATATATATATATATATATATATATATATATATATATATATATATATATCGAGAGTTGTAACATTCACACCTGATCTGACTCCGTGCGACTACTATCTGGTCCCTAAGCGGCATTTGATGATGCAAGGAAAGCGGCACGATTCGATTGATGCCATTGACAGTGCGGTAACCGAAGCGCTAAAGACCATTCCAAAAAAGGAGATAGAGAGGTCGTTTGATCACCTGTTGGCGCGTGCAAATTTGAGTATCAATGCAAAAGGCGAGTGCATTGATTATTGAAAAAGATTTGTATCTAAATCAATACTGGTTGTTTCTATTTTCTAAAAGTTCCGTTACTTTTGGAATAGAGGATGTATACACAAACTTCGTTTGTGTATACCGATTGTATAGCAAATTTTCAGTCAAAAACTGCTTGAATTTTGAGCTCAGTTGAAATATTTTCCTTTATTTCATCTTCTTCACTCATTACTGAAGAGCCACAGTACGATTATGCAATTAATTCATTTGAATTTTTCCCTACAAGATATTTAAGTTCAGTTAAAATAAATGTAAAATAAAAGGCGCTTGAAGAAATCATATACAATGAACATTCTTTGGAATTTTAGACAAATGAAGTTGCTGGCCCATCCGCAAAACGTATGAAACCAGAAGAACTAATCGAAGACGTGGAAAAGCAAGGTAAGAAAAATTGAAGTTCACTTATTCTACCTGTTCACATTAATTTAATATATTGAGTTCCTAATTTGTAATAAAACTTATTTGTAATTGAATCATAATAGTTTCCCATTGAAGTGACATACAGGATGAGCAAATCTCAATGTTTAGAATGGAAACTAGGTGAAATATTATTGTCTCTCTCGAATCTCTTTCAAAGACCTCTGAGTGGTGCAAAAATTACTCCGATATCTGGCATTAATATTAATGATAATATATTTATTTATCCTATAAGACATCCTATGATGTATAGGACAAGTCGGAGGTACATATTAACGAAATATGAAATAATATACACCTCGAATATATAACAAACAAACTGTATTATATAATATACAACTCGAAAAATTTAAACAATACAACAAGGACAATTTTCAACGAAACTGAAAACTCCTTGTCGTTTAAATATTCCCAAATAATGTAGTAAGCCTTGCGTAAGAGCATTTTTTTAAACGATGGCCTAGGTAATCGCCTTACTGAATGAGGAACATGATTGAACAGCAAGAACCCTTGGTAAGAAGGAGAAAGTTCATATTTCTGGTCTTATTTATGGGTATGCCTAAAGTTATCTCTTATGTGAAGAAGACTTATGTAAATGCAGAAAAGGGTGAGAAAGTTGTGTGAAATAAAAACTGGCTTACACGATTCACGTGGATTAAGTTTAAATCATCATCATGCGTATAATTCTTTTCTGAGAAACAAGTGCTCTTTGAGAGTCCACGGAATGTTCCCATAGAAGTACATTATAATTTAGATGACTGTAGTATACTAATCACAGATTCTTTGCCCAGAGAGTTCCTTATTCTACCCATTCAGTGATGTTTGCCTTTCAGATCCTGACATCAATGTGTGCACTGAATCTGTTACAGAAAACATTCATGCAGGAATGGATCTCTACATCCCGCATTCCATGAAAAGAACAACAGCCCAAAAGCCATGGTTCAACAAAGACTGCGAAAGAGCCTCTGCAGCCAAGAGCAGAGCTTATAAGTCATGGAAGATAAATCCAACAGAGGAACAAGAACAACCTTCGTAGGAATAAGGAACGTATGCAACCTGACAAATGCAAGAGCAAAGGCCAACTTCAACGAAGGAGTAACTAATAAACTCCTTGAATAGGCAAGCGGGACTAGACAATTCTGGTCTATGGCGAAGACTGTCAGTGCCAATTTCTGCAAATCTGCGTTTCCGTCTCTTGTTAGAGAAGACGGAAGTATAGCATCATCTCCGAAAGAGAAAGCCGATCTCTTTGCTCTCTTGTTCTCAAAGAATTCTGTGCTAGATTCATCTAACGCAATACCACCGAACATTCCAACTACAAATTCTTCCATGACAAATCAAGTTCAGAGTCCGCACTGTGAGACGGGCTCTCGAGCAGCTGAACTGCAAGAAAGCAGTTGGTCTAGACGAAATACCGCCAATCGTCCTGAAAAATACCGAGAATTCAACCGATCCCAAAGAATGAAATGATGAAATCATCAAATATCTTGAGTTGCAGGGAATTATTAACGACCGTCAGTATGGTTTTCGCAGGCAAAGATCGACGACAGGAGATCTGCTCGCCCACGTCACTCATGTTTGTACTTGAACGATGGAAAATCATGGGGAATCCAGAGCAATAGTCCTCGACATCTCTAAAGCTTTCGATAGGGTTTGGCATGCAGCCTTGTTGAATAAACTTGCTGCATATGGGCTTCCCGAAAAATTGCGGGGTTGGATAAGTAGCATCACCCGGAGATCAACCGCGATCTCCAACCGCTGGCTCTCAGAAGACAAGTTGCTGACCTTTCTCTGTTTTACAGATCCTTCCACGGAAGATGCTCCAAGGAGCTGAAAGAACTTGTTCCGAGAAAACTCATGTTTTGCCGCAACACTAGGCTGGCAAGTAGTTCTCATCATATGGCGGTACATTTAACGACCCCTCGAACCTCTCTCTATAAGAATTCCTTCGTTTGCAGGGCCGGTGAGCTGTGGAACTCGGTTCCGTCCAACATCTCCCCAACATCTTACAATTTGACCCTCTTCAAGAAGTGAATAAACAGACATCTCAATTCTTCCTAGGCGCCCACTTACGTGGCTTAACAGGTTAGCCTATTCCAGGGGAGCGCGCATAAAAAAAAAGATTGTATAATATGATTTGTTCAGTTTTTGCGTAGCTGGTCTACATGTTGACTCCATCTCAAACCAAGTGCACCCCAAGAAACCTGACACAATTACTAGATCCCAACATATCTCTTTTGCAGTTGATTACCAGAGGAACCCTGTTGGAATTTTTCAATCCAAAGTATATACATTCTGTTTTAGCCACATTGAATACGAGCGAATTTTCGAAACACCAAATTTTGAAAGCGTTTATATTCTCCTCACAGGTTTATGGAAGTATCATCAGTATATATTGTAATTTTATCTGCATTCATATAATTAGGCAAATCATTAATAAAAAGGAGAAACAGTAGTGGTCCAAGCACGCAGCCCTGAGGAACCCCCATCCTAATTCCAAATTTTTCAGGCCAAACCTGCCGAATCTTGACAAAGTAACAGCTCGAAATGAAACTATGCATCCAATCAAGGAACACCTCTAAAACCTATATTATAGATTTAACGTTTCATGAAAGTCGAAAAAAAGTCCAGCCACAAGAAGACCTCCATCCAAGCTCTTATAGATAAGCTCAACAAAATTAAAGGCAGCTGTTTTAGTTGGATGCCCAACTCTAAAACCATTTTGATTATTAGTGATGATTCCAAATCTATTTGAAGTCAGCCAAACAATTAAACACTACCTTCTCAATGACCTTGGAGAAGACAGCTGTTAGCAGCATCACTCTTCTTATGCACATTATTACTGTTGCTATTTTCAGAAGAGAAGGAAATATATGTGCCGTACAGAGGAAGTCAACCCCAGTTCTCCTCTTCTTAAGTGACATTATTCACTGAAAACCTCTTCCCCGACTACAGGAAAAAGAAAAAAGGGGCATTTGATAGAGCAGATACAGTACAGGATTGAGATATTACATTACCATAATGTCTGTGTAAATCTTCACTGGCAATATCAGTGAAGTATTCCTCAAAAGCTGAAATCACTCTAGCTGGCTTAGAGCAGAGGATCCTATCCAAGTCAAGAGTGATAGACTGACGTGGCTTGATTTTTCTGCCCGTTTCCTGGTTAACTATATTTCAAACAGTTTCGTGTTCATTCACAAGATGCTACTAAGTCTTCGTAATATTTAAGTTTAGCTTCCCTGCGCAGATGCCAATAGTTGAGCTTAGCTCGACCGTACACTTCCGAAGTGTTTACCGTTTTCAAGTTTGATTTCAGCCAATATATTTTTTTCAGTTCATTGCTAGCTCAGATATCTAATTCTTTGCCAGATTACTGGTATATCTGGCAAATTTTTCAGGACAGCAATGCGGTATTGACTCCTTTATGATATCAATAAAACTTCGAAAACTAAAATCCACGTGAGCGCATGCATATAGTTGTGCAAACGAGGCACTAGATCACCAATATGAGCCTCAAACACTCTATACAAATTATTTATATTGAGATGGACATTGATGTACTACAAAAAAAATTATGGCTGAAAATTAGAATAAAAACAGCATTTTATTTTTGTTAGAGGTGAATGTCACCTAATTTTGTCTAGAATTTTGCGTTGATACACATGGATTCAACATAGTTAAGAGTAATTTCTTAATAGAATCCTGTATATTATTCAATTTGAATGAACATAGTCATTATTGGTAAGATAAGTTTCCCAATTCTCAAACATTATCTGCAGAGTCATTGTTTGCGGTAGCAACACCAACCAGCTAGTTATTCATAAAAATACTAAGCAAAATCTGTTTATTTACCACTGAATTTTTCTTACAGATAAACCAGAATCGGAGAAAAATGATGATGAGCTCTGTAGAATATGTATGGATGCACCATTAGACAGTGTTTTCCTAGAATGTGGACATATTGTAGCCTGCATGACTTGTGGAGAGAAATCGAAAAATTGTCCAATATGTAGAGAAAAGATAACAAGGGTTAAGAAAATTTTCAAAGCATAAGTATTCAATTAAGTCTATCTGTGTTAATTTTTCTTTCATAACTGATATTGCAGTAACTGAAGGAAAATGTATCAAATTTCATCTTAAAAAATCTGTTTCTAGTCCTTATAAGTTAATTATACAATCAGAACGTATCTACCGAAAGCACAAAATGACCGATTTTTCCCCAATAAATTAAAAATAATCTAGCAAGCCTAGAAAATTGAAAAACTGCTCATATGATCAATAAATTAATTTCTTCTAATTGAATTGATATTCAAACACAAGTACTTTTTTACATTTTGATTAAATTTGAATGAAGATTTATAAAAGTGCTAGTTTTTGAGAATTGTCTACTTTCATATTTTTGTAACATCAAAATATCAGGACTAGAACATTTTAAAATCAATAAAGATAATGTGGAAGTGCTTATTTTATATTAAATTCAACAGTATGTTTTATTTCACTATTATAAAATGGGTTACTTTTTTTACCCAAAAAGTATTTGCAATATATACCAATTAAGGTTTTAGAATATTTTAAAATGCAATATTACATAGTTCATAAGTAGAAATAATTTTTTAATGAGTGTATTGCAGAAGATATTTGTAAATAAAAACTAATTTTGATACTACCAATATTTCACTTTTAAATTTCTCAAATTGTATGAAAAATCAAGTTAATAAATAACACTGGTCAACAAAATTTAAACTTTTGAAATTTTGAATGTACTATGGGCTAATAATATTAGGTATATCTTCGAAAAGCTCCTCTATTGGTAAAAGTTTTAAACTAAAGACTGAGCCTTAATGACCAATGTAAATAAGGCTTAAAATGTAGCATTGACATCTGTCAATAATATAACATACATAAAGTTTTACTTTTGCATCATTTTCATTGTTTTTTAGAGCGATTAAAATAAATGTCTAATTCCGAGCAAATAAAGCATCATTTGAGTGAAGCGTTATTGTTTTGCTCAAATTTAAAGAAAACTGCTCCCAAATCTCACATAATGTTAACTGAAGCCTACGGTGATCATGCTTCTTTGGATATTACTTGTAAGGAATGGTTTTGACGTTTCAAATGCGGTGGTTTCAGTGTTATTGAGAAGGAACACTCAGCAGCGAAGAAAACTTTCGAAAATACTAAATTACAGACTTTAACAGATAAAGACCCTTGGCAAACTCAAAAAATTTATACAACACTAAACGTGGCTCGGTCCCAGATATCCAAACGTTTGAAAGTAATAGGTAAAGTATACAAAGAAGGAAATGGGTGCCATATGAACTAAATCTGAGTGACATGGAAAGACGAAAAACCATGTGTGAAATAATACTGGCTAGACAGAAAAGAAAGGAATTTCTGCATCATACTGTTACTGGAGATGAAAAGTGGATATATTTCGACAATCCCAAGCGAAGAGAAATTATTTGTGACCTTGGTCAACCATCAACATCGACTCCAAAGCCCAATATACATAGAAAGAAGGCTATGCTCTGCATCTGGTGGGATCAAAAGGACTCATTCACCATGAGATTCTCGAACAGTCACAAGAGAACAAATGATCCTTTTAAGCCGAGCACTGCACCAGAAGCGGCCAGAATACTAGACAAGCCAGCATAAAGTCATCCTGTTGCATGATAACAACGCTCGTCCGCATGTCGCTTAAAGCGCTTCGATGGGACTACCACAGCTTACTCACCAGACTGTGCTCCATCATTGGTTGCGGTCAATGGCTTAAGGGCTTTCGAAGCTGAACTTCAATTCTCTCGAAAATATCGAGAAATGGTCAATACTTGATGGTATCTGTATTCATTTTCTTGAAATAAAGGTTTAATTTTAACAAGAAAAAGAAAGGTTTTCAACTTAAAAACCTAGTGGTAATGTACAATAAATAGCTATGATTTTCGTAAATGTTTTGCTTCTGGTAGATCCCTTTTAAGTCGATAACAGTAATCTTCTAGCATTCTTGGACACCATTTTCCTTGGTAGCTCATATTAAGGAAATCTCCTAATGAAATCTCTCTTCTTGTTCACTCTCACAGCACCCAAATTCTCGGAAAATAAATCCAGATGAGAATGCAGCTTATATATTTTTAAAGACATATTACATTCCAAAGTTTTTATGGAATTATAAGCTCACTAAGTCGTAATTTTCCACTTTTTTCCTAAAAAAAAACAAGAGAAAGTAAATTACAGTTTTTCAATCTAGACCCCAAAAGCTAAGCCTAGAAAAATTCAAATCACGTACCAAATCTTTTAAATCACTTTGAGTCGATAAATACGGTTGTTTTGAAGTTGACGGTTCATAACTGAGGTCACTCTCTTGAGATACCATCATCGTATTGACTAAGGAACTGACTTTCTACATGATTTGGAGGCTTTGGCACTATGTAGGATTGGTCTGTTGGCCAGCGACAAGTTTAGGTACTGAACAGTGTGTTTGGACTTGGTTGTAACGCATTTTGTTTGAACCAAACAAAAATAACAATTACTTACAAGATCTTTTGGTTCCATCCAAATCATTGGTATACAAAAAGGCAAATGTCTAGATTCTTATTTAAACCAACCTAATGAGTCTCAAACATGTTACACAAAATGTATGTGCAGCATTTATCTTAGTGGCGCACAGGAAAACCAAAATAATCTAAATAGCACTAATCAGTTACTGGCGCCAATTTCCGACGCTGAGATATAATAGTTAATTCTCCACACACAACAAAAACAGCCCTGGTTATAAGAACTATTCACAATGTAACAAACGTAAGTTAATTAAATGCAATCATTATAGAGTCGCCTAAACTAAGGTATTCAAACAAAACCACGTAAATGAAGTCAGAAATGAAGCTGTCATAAAGAGGTAGGTTCTGGACGAACATCAATATTGTTACCATTGTGAACACATCTCAGACGAGTGGATTAGACCACTTCAACCATCAGGCATACGCTGACCACACTTCTTCCTGGTAATGAAAACGGGGTTTCGTCCTCCATAGGCGAGTGGGTTGAACCACTTCAAGCCTCAGAGGAAAAAATCATGCCAAGACAACTCGGACGTCAATTCCCACAAATACAATGATTTTAGACTGAGTTGGACCAATTCCAGCACTCCAAGTTGTATTTCCAGGGTCGGAACGGGTCGTCGTCTCCCCCTTCTCCTTAGTCTGTATTAATCCACTCCTGGATATAGACCTCCTCCAAATGTTTCCATCTGTCATCTCTCCACTCCATTTCAATTGTGCTACCCCCCTCTCTCTCTCTCCTTAGTCTGTATTAATCCACTCCTGGATATAGACCTCCTCCAAATTTTTCCATCTGTCATCTCTCCATGTGAGCTATGGTCTTCCTACGCTCCTTTTAGTAGTTCTTGGTCTCCATGCGAGCAGTTTGTTGGCCCATTTGGATGGGTCTTGCCTGGCTATATGGCCAGCCCATTTCCATTTCAATTGTGCTATCCTTCTTAGCACATCAGTCACTCCAGTCCTCTCTCTAATATCCTCATTCCTCACTCTATCTCTCAATGAAATTGCCATCATGGTTCTCTCCATAGCTCGTTGTGAAACTTGTAATTTATTGGCTGATCTTCGAGTTAGAGTCGTTTCAAGGCCATAGGAAGAACACACGAATTGAAAACTTTTCTTTTTAGGTTGAGAGGAATATTTCGGAACTTCTAAACTAAGCCCAGTTTTCCAAATGCAGCCTAGCCCAAACCCACTCTCCTGGAAATTTCACAGGTTTGATTTTCTTTCCCAAGTTTTATTTTATGGCCTAGATATACTTATTCGGTCACATTTTCTATCACCTGATTTTCAATCGAAATGTGTATGTTTTCTTCACTCAGAATTTTGGTTTTATTCAGGTTCATTTGAAGGCCGACTTCTCTAGATTTTTGGTGCAGTTCTAGCATGATTTTGAGTTCTTCAGGGTTTGTACTAATGAGAACTATATCGTAAGCAAACCTGTGATGGTTTAAATGTACTCCATCGATGTTGATTCCTTTGTCGTTCCATTCTAAACCTTTGAAGACGTCTTCTAGGGCAAGCGTAAGCAATTTCGGAGAAATAGTGACGCCTTGACGTACTCCCCTCTCTATGCGGATTTTATCTGTTATCTTGTTCTCATCCAAATGAATTGTGATAAAAGCATGATCATAAATGTATCTCAGCAAATTCGAGTACCGAGAGTCGACTCTTGAATTATCTAAAGATCTCATTATTGCCCACATCTCTATAAGATCTAAAGCTTTCTGGAAGTCTATAAAAGCCGAGTAGATGGGAATATTGTATTCGGTACACTTCTCGATGAGAGTACGAATAGCTTGTGAATGATCAATTGTACTGTAACCTGCTCGGAATCCGGCTTGCTCTACAGGTTGATGTAGGTCTAATTTGTGGGTGAGTCTATTTGTGATAATTTTAGTGAGCAGCTTGTATAGGTGTGAAAGAAGGCTGACGGACCGAAAGTTCTCCAGGTTGTTCTTATCCCCTTTTGTGTGAGGTAGAATTACTTCAGCATTTTGCCACATTTGTGGAATTCTTCCATCCAAAAGACATTAATTGAAGAGAATTTTCACGTCATCCAATAAATTCCCACCACCCATTTTCAACTTATCCTATCCTCGCCTGGATGTTTGCGGTTTTTCATCTGTTGAAGTGCCAATTTTAGTTCTTCTATTTCAACGTCTGGGATTTATTCAGAACCGATATTCTTCACCACTGGTCTTTGAGATGTATTGAAGTCACTTGTCTCCGAAGTATAAAGACATGTATAAAACTCCTTAACTGCTTCAATGATGTCTAATCTATTGTCACCAAAATGCCCGCTTTGTTTCTAATGCTGTTCAGTATTGGTCTTCTGTTGGAGCGAGAGCCTGGATTTGAACTTTCATATTGTTATTGTATTCAATAGTATCCATTATGAGTCTTGTATTGTAGTCCCTTAGATTTTTTCTTTTCGAATGCTTCGGGATATCTCGCTGTTCAGTTCTTTATAATTTTCTTCATTCCAGAACATTATTCTTCTCTGCAATAGCATTTTCGTATGTGTACTGATCTTCGTGTTAGTGTCTTTTTGTCTCGAGCGTATTATCTTTGTTGATGTCTTTAAACTGTTTGTTATCATTTCTGTTAGGTCGTTGATGGTCATTTCTGAAAGATTCTTTCTGTTTGATAGTTTTTGGCTCAGTGTATTTTGGAATTGTTCCTTGCTCTCAATTAACACTTCTAAAGTAGTGTATGGTTGTCCTTTGAGGATCATACTGTTTCTCTCTATTTTTGTGTTTATCTTGAAAGTGCCTCTGACAAGTCTGTGATCGCTTCCCGTTTCGAATTGATTCAGTACTGTGACATCCTGGCAGATTTCCTTTTCTATTATTTAATTTTTAACACTATTATTTGGACTTCGCCATGTCCATTGTCTTTGTGAAGGTTTTTGGTAGAAGGTATTCACACGGAATAAGTTTTCATTTCTGCAATAATCAATCAACATTTCTCCTCTTGTATTTATACAACAGAGTCCAAATTTGCCAACCAGTGGAGTATCATCATCTAAATTTTCGCCTACTTTGGTATTAAAGTCGCCCATAACTATCACGAACCTGGCGTTTGCCCTACTTTTTGGAGTAGTGTATTTCTGGTTTAGTTTAAGTACAACATATATGACACGATCTGATGTTACAACAAACTGCTCTACTAGGTGTTTCATTCTTTTGTTGATTATGAGTGTCACTCCGCCTATGTGCTTATCTGTATCTTTATTTTTTTGAAACAACAGATGCCCCGAATTGTTTCTCTCAGACCCAGAACACCCCATTTTATCCGTTTCAGTTCCTTCTCTAATCTTTGCATATGTTCTTGGGATCTCAATGTTCTGATGTTATAAGTGGCGACCTTGAAGATATATCGATGATCTCCCCCCCTATTTGACAGCAAATATTCAATATTTTAATGAAAATTCAAGATTTGAATTTGGGAGGCTTTTACTTGGTGAAATTCCATTATCAATAATAAAAAACAAGTACTGTGTTTTAAGGAATTTTACTTAATAATTGCGATTCGTAACGCGTTTCACTACACCGTAGCTTCTTCAGACTTAGATCTTTTCGAATACTTCCGGATATCTCTGTTCAGTTCTTTATAATTTTCTTCATTCCAGAACATTATTCTTCTGTGCAATAGCATTTTCGTATGTGTACTGATCTTCGTGTGTGTCTTTTTGTCTTGTGCATATTCTCTTCGTTGATGCCTTTAAACTGTTTGTTACCATTTCTATTAGGTCATTTCAGTTCATTCGTCTGAAGAAGCTACGGTGTAGTGAAACGCGTTACGAATAGCAATTATTAAGTGAAATTCCTTAAAGCACAGTACTTGTTTTTATTATTAAAATTCAAGAATAAAATGGATATAGGTAATAAAAATAAAATATCATGAAAACTATATTGAATAAAAGTATATAATATAAACTTGTACTTAAGTGTTGTATTTTAAACTAATTAAAATCAGGAATGAGCTCAGGAAAAAATATCTGTATCTCCCAGATTCAGGAAAATTGCACTTCATATATTCATAAACAATTGAATTTTAAATATAAATACAACTTAATAATGATACTGAAGCAAGCAAACACATCTTTGGTTAATATTTGTTAGAAATCCACTATCAGTGTTGTGAAATCGAAGAAAATAGTATTAATTTTTCCTGAGAGCTCGAAAATTACAAATAATTTCAAATACACTTAAATTAATATTAGTATAAATTTCAGGGTATGAATGTAAGATATCCTATTACAGAGCACACACACACACACTGACCTATCAAATATCTTTAACATATTCCATTTCTGCATTAAAAGAAAATTTCGAATATGAAAATGAATAATCTGAGGTAGAGTTTCTAAAAATACTTAGATACATATTTTATTGATAAACATAATTTGAGGGAACCAAATTAATACCTTGATCCTTCACGGTATTTAATATAATTGAAAATATGTTGACTTCAAATCTAATAAACATTTAAATCTAAACATACGGCAAAATGATAAAGTTATAATCTCATATTTCGCATTCTTTGGCAAGAGTACCTATGGGATCCCATGCAGGCAGCACAATGGGTTTCATTTTAGAAACTTCCAATACTTCTGGAGAAACATGCTTTTTGTCTACAACTACTTCAAAATTGTATTCTATGAACCAGTCGCGACTCATCAGAAGATAACCCTTTTCACCTTTCTCGTCACCCCATGAATTTTCCACTGGAGCTTGGTAACTTCTCCATCACTCTGAAAAATAATAACTCAATTTGAAGAGAATATAGAGAAAATGCAATTTAAATATGAATAAATGACAAAATCTTCATCAAATCAGAAAAAAACACTTTTGTCTGATTTCCACAATGTTCATTTTTGATACAAACTACCGGTTTCAACAATTACGTTATTTTCAAGTATCTAGCACTAGATGTGAGAAAGAATAAGCTGTAAACTAACTATAGCTATTTTAAATGTTAACCTTTTCAAGGGCATATACACATAAACACCTCAAAAAAGTCTAGGGAACACTTCTGAATATCGATATATCGTATCCAGAACGATCAATATGGATGATTTTTTTCAAGAAATGAACACCTGCATCAAATTCTCACCAAATTATGTAGAGTGCCGCAACATATTTCAGTTTTTTTTATAAAAAACTAAAAATGCAGCAGATGCGACGCTGCTTTATAATCATTTCATGTATTCAGTGTTTGAAATCAGTTAGTTGGCACTTTGTTTCTGTTGTAAGCACAAATAAAAGATTCAAGTTTTGTGATTCGACCATGGAAAGACGACATTTGACTAGAGAAGAGATGCTACGAGCCGTTGGCATGCTCCAAGCTGGGAGCTCACAACGGGAAGTATCCAGGGTTCTGGGAAGTAGCCCAAGTGTCATAAACCGTTTATGGTCGCGTTTCAATGAAACAGGTAGCGTAGAAGAACGCCATACAGGTCGTTTCAGGATTACTACAGTCGCCCAAGACCGATTTTTGGTTTTACAAGCCAGAAGAGATCGTACTACCACAGCATCTCAATTAGCTCAAGAGCTATCACGAGTTCATAATGTACAAATTTCCGACCAAATCGAAATCGACTGCACGATGGTCAACTCCACTCCAGACGTCCTTTAAGAGTTCCACAACTGACCCATGGAAATCGCGCTGCTCGTTTAGCTTGGTGCCAAGAACACGTAAACTGGGATCAAGAGAGGTGGGCCACATTTCTCTTGTGATGAATCTAAATTCAGTTATTATCCCGATTCGGGAAGAATTCGAATATGGAGGGAACCTGGAAAGCAAAACCGTCCCCAGCATAGCATGCTCGAGATTCATTGTCATCCCTTTATCGCCTCTGTGGAAAATCTTCAAATTATCTGATGTAATTACGTGATTTGTAGATTTAGTATGTACAAAGAGAGAGATTTTCTTTGAATCTTGATTCAAAATTTCAGTTCGTCCTACATAAGCTGTTGCACATTAATTGCATTCAATTCTGTATATTCCAGACTGTTTGAATGTATTAGTTTTTTGTTTGACATTGAATAGTAATATGATTATGTTGGGACCACTGGAGAAGGTTGTCAAATTAAATTTGGAAAGATGATTGCTGATGTTATTAGAGAGGTCAATGTAACACCGTATTTATTTTTAGTTTTTTATAATAGTAACCGGAACAATTAATTTTTGTGTTAAACTTGTAAATCTTTTACCGAAACGCACCAAATGCTACAAACTGCATATGGTAATGATTGATCAAGCGATTCGAATCTGGTAGAAAGACCCTGAATGATGATGAAAGATCAAGCCGTCCCTAAACTGGATTATCGGAGAAAACATCGAAAAAGTACATGAATTAATCAAAAATAATGAAAAATTATCGGTGAAATTCATTGAAATAGAATAAGGCGTTCCTCAAACAACTTTATGCCTCATTTTGACTGTAGTGTTGGCATTACGAAGGTTAATTCGAGGTTTGTACCACACATACTCACCGACGACCAAAACTTTAATCGAATAGAGCATAGCAAAGACATCATTCAACTTCTTGAAAACGATTGTGTCTGCTGACGAGACGTGGTCTTTTCAATATGAGCCCGAAACAACGCGGCAAAGTGTGAATGAAGAACGTTGGATGAAGGAAAACGCAAAAAAAATCGCTTGGTGAAGTCAAAATGGTCACTAGATATGACCCAATATAAATTAGAGTAGGAGGCGGTTTAGCTATAGCGTGGATTTTTAAACACCTGTACCAACCTAAGCATAATTCGAATCTTATGATACTCCGTTTAGGTTAGGTTAGAGTGTGAATCATCAGTTGAGCTGTAGGGGACAGATAGATTATCTGGCTGTCAATATATCGTGATATGCGCATGCGTTGGACACTGGCATGCTCAGTAGATTACGGCATGGGAAAACTCCGTGCATACTAATACTACTGATCTAACCTAAATCCCTGGTATAATCAAAATTAAATTTCATCATTTAATTTAATACAACATTTTCAATCACTCAATATTTAATGGAATAAATAACGATTATCTATCATACTTTCGATTCATCAAGATGGCGAAATTTTTATTATTTAATAAGGACGCAAAAAGATCACTGGGATCTATAACAGGCTTAAAATACATCATACATGTAAGGTGTATGCTCTAAATTTTAAATATCATTCAACAATAACAAAAAAAATTATGATTCCTTCAAAAACAACAAATAAAGTACTGTCCGATTTTTTATTTTCAATCACAGATCATTTTACCGCACCTCACCAACAAGTCTACTGAATAAGTGAGATTCAACCTTCTTCACAAAAGCCTGGATTGTTGCTGACATTTTTGCTGACTGGGGTAGCTCATTAAATATATAATATAGCTGACCTTCGGGTCATCCTCTTAGAACCAATATTTGTTGCTGATGGTAGGACATGAAAGTAGTGCTTGGCTCTAGTGTTATACCCATGCAGTTCACTATTGAGAGTTAAACTGACCCCTGCGTCCAGCAGATTATTATTGATTTTAAACACACACTATCAAGCTTTATTATTTCTTCTGTGGTCAGGAGATGCATTTGTTGATACATGTTTATAGTGCTGGTTCTATACGATACGTTAAAAAGAAATTTCAGTGCTCTGTTCTGTGCCACTTGTGGATCTCCTAACTCTGTGTTCGTATCTTGTCCTCAGAACGCCGACAGGTAAATTATCATATTTATATTACGCCTTTCTAGATTCCATCATCTTTCCCGTAGTGGGTAACTTCGGCCTGGCGCTTTACAGTCTGAGATCGAGGCAATGAAGTGCTGAGTATAGGTCGGACAGAACAACACCTAAAACCAACATGCAGAGGCATTCGATCATCATTCCCGATAGACAGGAATGGATCAGCTCCGAACCGTCAACTGAGGGTCCCTGTTGGTACGGATGGCTCAAAACTGGACTCATTGGGTCATTCGCTCGAGGAACTAACCTGGAGTTCATAGGACCGGAGCCTAGGCTCGAAATTCCCCTGAAACTGCAAGGAATGAAAACAACCGATGGTTGGACTTGAGGGTACGTGAACCTCCCAGATCTTAAACACGCTCGACGTGCCAGCAGTGAACCTTCCACTGCAAAAGCCAAGGCCTGGCTTAAACTCTCTAGGTTGGAACTAAGAGATTTAACTGCCATACTAACGGGGCACTGTCGCCTCAGGAAACAGCTATATAAATTAGGATTGATTGAGGATCGTTCATGTAGGCTATGTGAAGAAGATATATAGAATCAATGGAGCATGTTATGTGCGAGTGCCCAGCTGGGCACAGGGTCAGGATGGAAGAACTTGGATCTTGCAAACTGAAGCTGACTGAGCTCATTAAGCTCTCACCCATGAAACTCGTATCCTTTACGAGAAGGATGGAGCTCGTAGATGAAATTTAGGACAGAGTGTGCCACAATAGACCGCTGGGTCACAGTGGCAAATAATAATATCTAATATCTATCTAAATCTAAATTAGATGGGAGTGAATATAGGCATTATAAAGGTTATGCTTCACAGCAGTGCTCATATAGGCAGAATTCTTCTGGAATAATTGACATACATTGTTGATTTTCTTCTTGACATATTGAATATGGTTTCTGAAGATCAACTTTTCGTCAATAATGAGTCCAAGGTATATAGCACTTTCAACCTCCTGTATTGCTGTATTACCAGACTTTTTTTTTGAGGGGAATTTTGGTCTCACCTTTATTATTAAACATCATTTAATTGAATTTATCCTCATTCAGCTTTATATTATTGGAAGTAGTCCACTATTGAAGCACATTCAGATCATCTTGAGCTAATTTGAAAATGGTTTGTTTTTTTCAAAAGGACTGTGTCATCCGCAAGCAATGTGATAGTCCCATTTAAGGGAGTTGATTATATCATTCATATATATTAGGAACAGCAATGGTCCTATAATTGATCCTTGCGGTACTCCATATTTTATAAAAGACTTATCACTGGTTTCTGTGCCTATTACTGTGTATTGTTGTCTGTTCTCTAGGTAGCTGCGAAACAGATTTAGGGGGGGTCCGCAGACACCAATTGCACACAATTTTTCAATCAGAATGTGCTTCTACACCACATAAAAAGCCTACACAGATCCAGAAGATTGCTAACACACAAACCTTCCTGTCTATGCTGGAGTGAATGTATTCGAGTATAGATGTAACTGCTGATCTTTAGGAAACCATGCTGATTCTTGGTTATAAAGCCATTCCGAACCAAAAACTTTATCAATAGTTAGGATGTATTGAAAGTAGAATGTGGCACAATTACATGCCTTTGTCTGCTAATTTTAATGTGTTCTGGATCCATCTTTGATTTATACAAACTATAATGAGTCACTTACTTTTGTCAGAAGCTGTGATAAGTTGCCGCTATTTAGGAGATTGGTATGTGATGTAGTTAAGAAGAAATATTGATGAATTTGAATTAAGTATATATTGCTTTGTTATGAAAATTGTAGCTTTTTCTGCTAATAAATTTGTATTTATTTACAAATTATTCCAAACAACTTTTACTGCATTTCTGAAGAAAGCCTACTAAAACGAATTATCTTGAGGAAGATGAATCACTATTTTGTTCCAAAGCCTCTTAAAGTTATGTATTGCAAATTTTAAACTTACATCAATATCAACAGCTGTGAAGGCCATAGCGTGAGTGACCGAGCTCTCTCCATAAATTAGCCTATCAGCTTTGGAAAGGTCATCGTGGCAATCCACGCCGAATACTAATGGAAAATCATGCCTGAAAAACACAGAGTAAATAACAACAATTCAATGCAGAATATATCATACGCTTCGCAATAATAGCTAGATTTTAAAATTATTCTAGCAAGAATGGTTTTTTTAAGTATGAAAAAAGTTTTAACAAAACCTAAGATTTAACTGATGTTTGGTGAAGTATCTTGGCCAGGTGAGGCTTGTTCCATACCTTCTAATATCCCAAATCTCTGAAACTAAATGCCAGATCGGATAGTGGTACTGTTGGATGCCATGGTCTTAAAATTTTGACAGGAGGTTGAATTGATGAAGTATCCATGCTAATTTTAAAAATAGACTGATTTCCAAAAACCCTTTTACTAATATGATAAAGAATTATTGTTTGAAAATGTCGACTTAACAATAAACAGTAAAAGTCAGAACTATCTCAACGAAGATGAAAAGTTAAAAGTTGATGCTTAATAGCATGTATTTGGTTCCCTAGTATAATTTAAAAGTTTAATATTCATTGGAAAAAAACATACTCACACTTTTTGATCAAGTATTCCTTGTTTATTAGCAAATCTTTTGGAAACATCACATCCGAACCAAACCGCTTCTCCGCTCTTTATACTCTTTGCTGTGACGTCCAACAACAATTCTATCGGTTGGTTATTATAAATACAAGGTTTACCTCCTACCATGTTGTTCAAATACTCCAGCGAATACGCCTTACCATATTCGTTTGAAGGTCTTGGATCCGAAACTAAGCAAATCTGAAGAGAATAAATTAGATCATTAATAAAACTACTCCATCATTCAATAAATAATCTATAATCTCACTTTATCTTCCACATTAAAAACAGGCTTAACGTACTCCTCGTAGAAATCTTTAGCTGTGATTGGACCGATTTTGTGGAACTGCTTATTCTTATCGTAGTAACTCCATGTAAAGGTCTCATTGGGAACTCCGAGACAAATGCCTACCAATCTGTAAATAACTTCCATTTGTTCCTTGATCTTCTTCTGTATGTTTTCGGGCGTCTCCCCCTTTTCCACCATATCTCTAAGTGTTTTGGAATATTCTCGCAACTAAAAGAAAATCACATATAGAAATGTTTTACTTCTAACATAGCGTCATGTAAAGTAAATATTTTCTTGAAATGGCAACAACTACTCCTGTTAAAGCAAAACTAAAATCTAACTCATTAACAACCGATGTTCCAGTCATAAAATTTGACAGATAATGAGAGATTCAATTAAAAAATTCAGGTCTTTTGGGACTAGTCGAACGGTAACGCGTTTCATTCCCAAACAATCGTTTAAAACGGTAATTCGATAGACACAGAAAGTTCATTGCCTATCTCTCCCAAACTTAAATGACGATTTTCAATTACCATTTCCTTCACTCTTCCACCACATCTCAGCTGCTGTAGAATGCACTAATATGCACGTGTTTTTGACGAAGTCGATTCACCGTAAACCTTTCGTAACATTTTCAGCGATTCGGTACACTAAATTCCATTTGCAATACCAAATTTGAGATAAATTCTTTGTTCAATATTATTATTCATTGCAAAATCGATCGCGTTCAAACTCCGCGTCAGTGCAGAAATCAATTGTGCCAACTTAGCAACAACAAAAATTTTGACAGTTGTTTAAGCAGATTTTTTAAATCATCAATTTCCGGTAATTTTTTGACAGAATGTATGTTATAATGATTAAATCAAGACTCATCAAAGAAGTTATACTAAAAACAGTAGTGTAGAAATATATTATAATACAGGTTACCTTGCTCCTCAAGAGTCTGTTCATTTTTAGACTCATTTCACAACTGAACGTTTCAGGAAAGCATTTTTTGGGCATGAGCCCATACTTATTTATAAGATTGTAGACCATATCCCATTGACCTCCATCAGGTACTGCATTCTATAACAGAGAATTGTTAATAAATATTAACAAAACAATGACACAATTTCAGAGCATTCTGTCAGAATTTAGTTTATTCGACGTAAAAACTTACTTCTAACAGAAAACAAACAAGTCTTCCATCAACCGGTTCGTTCCTAATAGCAGTTTCTACAATGGAATTCAAGAAATAGTTTGCCCTTTCAATTTTATCCCAGTAAAAGAGATAAGCTTGGGAAAATTCAAAGTCCTCCAAATTCAAGGACTTGATGAAAGGTAAACGCATCACGTTCAGAGCTGAAAATAACCAACAACGTCCTGAACTTTTCTGGTTTGTGACTGGCTTTGCTTCAGATTCAACCTGAAATTAAGGACTCAATTTAATTATCTGCTCAATAAAGGTTCACAGAAACTACATGAACACACAAAGAACAGAACTATCGCCATGAGCAGACAGATTGTAGTATATTCGAAATTAGTGTTGGAATTGCCTATAACACGATATTCAGCGAAATCAATGAAAAAAATTTGAACTCAAGTTTTTTGCTATAGACGATAACATGCTTATTTTCGACTTGTAGACGCCAAATTTAAAAAAGACTAATATTAAACTGCAACCAGTTTATTCGAAAATTGACACACTATTTTGTAACAGATCTAATAAGGACAACTTCAAGAACAACTGTGCTGATATGAAGTTTTCAGTCAGTCTATCATTCTTAACTTGGATGGGACGTTCTGCTCTGAGCCAGATAGGGTGGCTTCAGCTTTTGCTGATATTGTCAGAGAAGATCTACGCAGACACTATGGTAATGTCATATCTCCATCCTGCACTATGTCTGCCCTATCAAATATCTCTTTTTCTTCTTTCCTGTAATCGGGGAAAAGATTTTCAGTGCAATTATGTCAATTAAGAATGAGGGGGGAACTGGGGATGACTTCATTTGTACTAGAGTTTTGAAGCAATTGCACCCTCAATTGTTTTCAATATGCTTATTAGGGTGTATCGTTTTTGACTTTTTTTCGAAATTCAAAAAAGTATAGTGCGGAAAAGTTGCATTTGGTGGCACCGAGCATCTGTGATTTTTTTTAGAATTTTTGAACAATACCTAGGGGTCGCGCAATGCCCTTAAAGTTTCTTCTGTTGTATATAGGCAACCCGCACAACAATTTCGCGATTTCAAGTGTTTTCAGAGGTCGATTTTCTTGCAGTTTGTTTATGTGTATTTGTTGTCTTTGTGGTATAAAGGAATAAAAGACTACGATGTAACGAATTAGAGGAAGAAAACAAGAAATTATAAATACCAGAGTGCTATTTTTCTCGTATTTGGTTCGGTAAGGTTCTTTATACTAAGTGCGTCAAGCAGGAACAGGCTACTCTTTTCTTATTAAATGTCAAGCATTGGCAACACTGGCAGTGGGGTAGCTGCATCGTTTCTTGGCCATGTTTCACCTTCATCAGGGTCCGCTGATGATATCGTCAAAAGTATGCGATTTTTTTTTGATCAACAGAAAATCGATATTTCTAAATTAATAGTGCTGGGATGTGACGACACTAACGTCAATACTGGTCGGATCCAAGATGTGATGCGACTCATAGAGATAGCTATCAACGCTCCTGTGCAGCATGTTGCTTGTCAACTCCATTTGAACTAGCTACCTTTCCGACATCTCATGCGATATTTAGACGGAGAAACTAAAAATCCACAAGCAACCGGTGGACCCATTGGAGAAGCTATTTTACAATGCGAAAATCGACGAGTGACGAAGTTTGACGCCATCGCCGTTGATTGGATAGAAGACACGGAAGGTTTGACAGATATTAGCACCGATCAGAAATACCTCCTACGTTTATGTACCGCTGTCTCAAGTGGACATTGTCCAAAAGAACTCAGCAAGCAGAAAACAGGCCCTGTTGTACAATCTAGGTGGTTAACAACAGCTAGTAGAGTATTACGATTATACATTAGTACCGAAAAGCCTTCGGAGGCGCTTCGCCTGTTGGCTTCGTATGTAATGAAAGTTTACGCTCCTGTTTGGTACTCAGTAAAAAAAGAACCCTCGATTGTCCAGGGTCCAATACATTTATGGAAGTTGATTCGACTGTCACGCTACCTGCCTCTCAAACTGCGGAATATTGTGGACAAAGTTATTCAGAACAATGCCTATTTTGGAATGTACTGTTCGCTATGATCAACGATGGCAATCCCGACACGAGAGCTCTTGCTTGGAGAAGAATAAAAAAGGCAAGATCGACGAAGACAACACGGAAGGGAATACGCGCCTTGGAATTGCCCAAATTAAAGTTCAACGCTGAGCACTACTACGATCTCATAGACTGGTCTTCGCACCCTGTGACCGAGCCCCCTCTAACCCGATCACTATCACCCGAAGAAATAGAAGAAAATATTAGGAGTCGAGCATTCTGTGATAAGGAATTAACCGCTTTCCCTTGCCACACTCAGGCTGTCCATAGGAAATTCTGATTTTCAAAATTCAATTTTACCAAAGCTGCATTAACGTTAAATTGTATCCATGCTTTATTAACACTTGTTTGTAACAATATTGAATTGGCTTTAATTGTATTAATCTTCCATTATCATTTAATCCCAACAAAGCAAATATTATAATTAAAATTTTAATTTATAATGATGTTTAACTCTAATATTGTATTGTACAATAAAAGTAAAAAAAGAGCCTAACAATACAGCGAAATCCTTCTTTCATTTATACTCCATAAAAAAACAACTAAAAACAAGAAAAAGAGTTCAGAAATGTGACTTTAGAACCCTAAAACAGCTTGAAAACGCAAGATTGTTGTGCGGGTTGCCTATACACAACATAAGAAACTTTGAGGGCATTGCGCGATCCCTAGGCATTGTTCAAAAATTCTGAAAAAAATCACAGATGCTCGGTGTCACCAAATGCAACTTTTCCGCACTATACTTTTATGAATTTCGAAAAAAAGTCAAAAACGATACACCCTAATGCTTATCTCATTAACTTTTCTGTCACATCGGGAATATTTCCCTTTATTCTGAAAATAGCAACAGTAATACCTTTGCATAAAAAGAATGATGCTGGTAACATAGCTAATTATCATCGAATTTCAATTTTTGTGTCTTCTCCAAGGTCATTGAGAAGGTAGTGTTTAATCATATGGCTGACTTTTCGATTTGTCTAGGGCGTTTGACGGCCTACCTTTAAGTTTCATGGAAAGTAATATCTATAATTTAGGTTTTAGAGGTGTTCCTTGATTGGATACACTGTTTCATTTCGAGCCTTACTTTGTCTATCAAGATTCGGGAGGTTTGGTCTGAGAAATTTGGGATTAAGTTAGGGGTTCCCCAGGGCTCCATGCTGGGACCACTACTGTTTCTCCTGTTTATTAATGTTTTGCCTAATTATATGAATGCAGATAAAATTACAATATATACTGATGATACTTCCATAGCGATCACGGAGCACACTCCTGGGGAGCTCTTGTGAGGAGGATATAAACGCTAAATCTTGGTGTTTCAAAAATTCGCATACTAAATGTGGCAAAAACAGAATGTATATACTTTGGATTGAAAAATTCCAACAGGGTTCCTCTGGTAATCATCTGCAAAGGAGATACGTTGGGGTCGAGTAATTGTGTCAGGTTTCTTGGGGTGCACTTGGTTAGAGATGGAGTCAACATGTAGACCAGCTATACAAAAACTGAACAAATCGTATTATACAATCAATAGAATAATGAACTC
Source organism: Cryptolaemus montrouzieri (assembly GCA_013387265.2). NCBI lineage: Eukaryota > Metazoa > Arthropoda > Insecta > Coleoptera > Coccinellidae > Cryptolaemus > Cryptolaemus montrouzieri. The sequence goes on from JABFTP020000042.1 coordinate 13,020,514, forward strand.
TCTGAATCTGTGATTAGTGTATACTACAGCCTTGGGAAGTTCCGTGGACTCTCAAAGAGCACTTGTTTCCCAGAAAAGAATTATACAAATGACTTTCGAACTTACCCACGTGAATCGTGTAAGCAAGTTTTTATTTCACACAACATTCTCACTCTTTTCTGCGTTTACATTTACAGAAGTCTTCACATAAGAGATAACGGACATCCATATATTAATATATTACACTTTGTAGCTTTCACGATCGCTCTACTCGAAGTGCAATCACTTTATGCATACAAAACATGAAACCAGGATATATGAATTTTCTCCCTCTTACCAAGCGATATTACTGTTCAATCATCTTCTTCGTCCAGTGAGGATTTTTTTTATTGCATAAATTGTTAGTATAACTAGTCAAAAATATGTGATTAAAATTTGAAAGCAAAATTCGCATTATTTCCAATGCTATGAGGACTCAAGTAATCGCCCATCGGTCCGGAGTCGAAGCGCACAATAGTTTCAACGCGTTTTTCACAACACATTTTTTTTCAACTTGTGGGCGTTCTTGCTTGAAACGTAACTAGATGAACCTAATTCTGGAATTATATGATTATTAAAAATGTGTGTTTCAAATTTTGAACTATTGGTCAAAAAGTTAGAACGATATGGTATACGGGGTACAGTCTCAGAACTTGTGTCATCATATCTCAAATCGAAGAGTTTGTTTCCGAGATGAACAGAAGCGGAGAGTTGGTAGTGTCCGATTCATATGTTATAGAGCGAGGAGTACCTCAGGGTTCTATACTGGGGCCTCTGCTCTATCTTCTGTATACAAATGACCTGCCGGACGTTCTGGGCGATGGAGCAGTTCAATTTGCTGATGATACGTCCTGTCACATGTCGGGGAACAGTGATCAAGAGCTGACAGATGCAGTTTGTCGAAAACTTGACGACATGGAAGAATATTTCAAGAACAACTTTTTGAAACTTAATGTCGAGAAGACGCAGCTCGTGAAATATTCATACAGGCGACACCAAGAGAAACTACAACTGAACTTCGATGGGTATAATCTGGAGTCACAGAGCCACATTGAGTTCCTTGGCATGGAGATTGACCACAAAATGGACTGGAGGATCCATATAGTTAATGAGACAGCTGAGTAGATACTGTTGTGCTCTGAGAATCTTGAGCATGGAGGTCTGTAAGAAGACTGCCATCATCACCTACCATTCTTTTGTCGAGTTCCGTCTTCGATATGGAATTATTTTCTGGGCGAACTCCGCAGATTTCAATAGAGCCTTCATCTTGCAGGAAAGGACGATAAGGGCAATACTCAACTTCAGAAGGAATACCAGCTATAAGCCTCACTTTGCTCAGGTGTCAGTTCTGACCCTGCCAAGTCTGTTCATTTATGAGGATGCATTGTTTATCTGTAGAAATAGGGATCTGTTTGGAAAGCTTACTCGAGATCATCAATACAATACCCGAAAGAAAAATGATCTACCATGCGAGAGAAATAACTACACTTACATCCAAGAAAACGTTCATTTCACTTTTCTGAAAGTTTACAACCATTTATCAGAGCTGATAAAAAAAAAGAAACTTGCCCCCTATGAAAATGAAATCTGTGTTGAGTGACCTCCTGAAGACGTCTTATTATTCATTGACAGATTTTTTCAGTGATTCCCTTTAGGAGTTTTTTCAATTTATTGTATATTCTGAAAATTATTTATGATGTTTTTGAAAGTTTGTTTGTCAGTAAATACCACTATTTTTGTAATGTAAATATTATTTTATTTGTACATTCACAGTTTCTTTTATTGACAGGCTGTATGGCTTATGCTAGCCATAATAGCAGCAAATAAACTATTTGATTGATTGATTGCAAAAAAGGTGATAAAATATGGTCTAAAAACCTTACATTGCCTTTAAACACCTTAAAAAATGCAATTTTCATTTTTTTTACACACAATCAGGTTCATATACTTAGGAAATGTGTTGTTAACGAAAAAAAAATTGTGATGATTACAGATGAAAATTACTACCACAGGAATCCCACCTGCAAAATACTCCAATGGCAATCGTCCATGGTCAGCACGATCTAACGACACTACTTCAAAACATGATATAAAATAATCCCAAATTGAAAAAAAAATGGTTATTCCTTCCCTATGTTGAAAATTCATGAAAAACAACAAAATCTCGGCTTTCTTAACTGGTCTCCCTCTTTAACGCCACGCTCTAAGGCAAGGCTTACCACACTAATGGAGAATATTTTAACAACAAGGAGTTTTCAGTTTCGTTGAAAATTGTCCTTGTTGTATTGTTTAAATTTTGCAAGTTGTATATTGAATATTACAGTTTTGTTATATATGCCAGTTGTATATTATATCAATTTTTTTCAATATGTACCTCTGACTTGTCCTATAAATCATATGATGTCCTAAAGGTTGAATAAATATAATATTATACACTTTATCCCTATTTTGTAAGACTGGCTGATGAAGCTTAATGGCAGTCTGCTTTGAGTTAATTGGTGGTTAAAATTATGTTATATTAGTAGAGGATCATATTAGATTACAAAAAAAATGCAAGAACATTAAATTTTACTAAAGCTCTGAATGAAATGAAGCAAACGCTCTAAATAAATTATAAATTAAGGATTATTATATTTTTGATGAAGAAATAATTGAAATAAACTTTCAAACATAACATTTAAAACAAAAAGATACTGATATCTTGGAATAAAAAATATATAAAATAAACTCATAATTGGGAGTTCTTTTCTCACACTCTTCAGACAGAGTGCTTGTCCTAGTCTTATGTTGAATGATTTTGTTTCATACCTATTTATAATTTTCCATCGCCACAGAATTTTGGCAATGAGTACAAACAACTCTGGCATATGCAAATATTTTGAATTAAAGGAATAAATAGATTTCATGACTTGCACTGTCAGGTCTAAACCTTACAAGTTATTTTAAATGATAAGATAATTTTTCATAAATCAGAGGGTTTGATCAAAAATTAAACTTGTTTGTATTACATCTCAAATTAATTTCAGAATATTGTTTCTCAAAGCAATTCTCTTTCAAATTCTTATTAGAGTGTAGTCCCAATGTTGCGATAATCACTTACAATTTTGTAATGACAATGCTATTGTCTTATAGAACAATATAACTTTTGAATAAAAGTGGGTACTATATGCTGTATATTCATTATTAATGTCTACAAAAATTTGTTCCTATAGCATTAATCAATGATATTAAACCAAAATACCGAATCAAAATACTAAATAAATAACAAAATTATTAGAAATATATTAATTTTATTCTGTACATTGCCCTAATAATTATAATAATGAAGTACTACACTTTAGAAAATAACATACTACATACTCAATTTTTATCATTTTTCTCAATTTAATAACCTTCAAATATTAATCCACATTAAAATAATTGTTCATTTATTAAAATTGATAATGCAAATAATATATCTTATCTTTGTTCATTGTATCCAATCGTATCATTCAATGGAAAATTAAAATAATCATATGGATTTGTGGATTTAACTTCATCACCAAATACAGACAATTATTTTTAGAAATAATCATTTGTGATTCAGAAAAAAAGTAGTGGCGCAATGTTTACAAAGCGATATCGATGTCATACATAACTGCATCGTAAGACCTACTGATCTGAATACCTATTTAATGGAATTTGAAATCTTTCACTCACCTTATGACTGAAAACATGCAAAGTTTCTTCTAATGCTTTTCTAGACAAACAAACATCGAATGGATCAGTTCTAGAACAAACATTTTGTGCCAAAATATTCTTCTCATTTTGAACAAATGCTTTCCGATAGCTATCGATGAGAGGTTTATCTAATTCTGCAAAAGTAAAAACGTATTTGAAATCTTAAAAAAAATATCTTAATATCAAGAAACTTACCAACTTCCATTTTCAATGAGGAGAGTAAGGTACGAGAATTAGTTGATATATTATTGAATTCAGATATTACTGTAAAATTTAATTTAATCAACTTTTTTAAATGGGAAGAAAACGTAGCATTCATGTAATGAACATCGAGTATATGAAAACTGAGTGAGCGAAATTGATGAACTGAAAATTATTCTGTCAACTATCTCTTTTTCTACCTCAACAATCCAACACCTTATGTTTCTAGGACTTGCATCCTATTTGAACTACACCTCTTTTGAACTATTCGACTTTTATATTCTCACAAGTTTTCGGTTAAGGGTTCAACCTTTCACAGTTAAAACACAAATTTTAATTTATGGCTTACGATAAATTAATTGAAACGCGTTCGTACCAGCAATATTTTGTTCTTTTAAATGTGGGTAGATATCGTGCTATTTTAGTTCCAAGGTATTATAACCTTCAAGATTTCGTCAAAATATTTTTGATTAGTAATAAAGTAATATATTATTATATACATTATAATAATTTAAGGAGACAAAAACTTGAAGATGCAAGTCATTCACTTATTAATTAGTGATAGAAAATATATTTATGATAATTCTGTGATAACCAAGTATGAAATGAGCAGTAATGAAAAAACAGACATAGCTATCAAAGAACGATTCAGAATTCCTTTGGAAGGGCCATTTGTGCATTACCTTTTGAAAGAATTGAAAAGAAGTGAACATTATAGAAGTAAATTCATAAAAAATATGCAAAATTACTTGAAAGATAAGAGCTGTTTAGAGATCTATTTACAACCAGCAACCAAAGACTTATTGGATTATAGTTGGTAAGACTTCATTTGACATGTTATATTTTATATAACAACATTTCAATTTCAGGAATGATCGAGTTTATGTAATGGTTAGAGAAAAATCCGAATTGGATCATGCTCTATCTTGGCTATCAACATTGGGCGGTGCTTTTTCTGCATTAGGAGATTATTTTGAAAAATGTGCAGAAACTGCTGCAAAAATTTCAATAAATCAATTAAAATTAGCCATCAGACTTGGAGATCCCCAAATAGCTGCTAGATGTAGACTATATTTTGCTCTAAGTTTGATACAAAGGAAAAGATTCAAACTTGCAAGAGAAATAATTTATCGTGAATACAACGAAGGATTAAATGCTGTTGTTGTTGACATAAGGTTATTGAGAATGTGTAAAGGAATATGGGCTAAATTACAATACGAACATTCTTTATATGTTGAACAGAGTAAGAAATGTAAAATAAAAAAAAAATTAAATAGTGATGTAAAATAGATCAACACTTTGACCAGCTTCTATTCCTTGATAATTAAATACATAGTGAAAGAAATTAAATGAGAGATAAATACTTTAGTTATTTTTCACATGACTAAACGGAATAAATTGAAAGAAAAATGAGAATTAAACAATTCAATTTAGGCCAAATATAAAACATTGATTTCAACTTTTTAAGTATCAAGACATCCTTAAAACATGAAAAATTCAAACAGTAACTACAAAAAATTGAACATTCAACAAAATTCAATTTATTTCTATAAATATTAATACAAAACCAATTCTCCAATGAATTTTTCTTTCATAAAAATCTTTTCACTCATGGTGAAAATTTTCAATTTATAACACAATTAAAGATCTGGAACCATGAATCCTTTAATTTTTTTTGCACTTCGCTCACTTGGCCTTGTTACAAGATGCTTTCCGAAAACTGTAAACTTCAGATTATCTAATTGAAATTCAAATACAGCAGTCTCTTTTAATATTGCTGAAAAAAGAATGAACATCAAATGAAAGTAAGTATAGCTCATTTTAATATTTTTAGATGTAGTCAATAACACTTACTTTTCAATTTTGAATCTCTTGTTACTAACTGGAAAGTCATTTTCGTTTCAAGAACTAAAATCCCACATATTCCAACTTGGGAAGGAACTTTCGATCTTATGATTGTAATTTCTGCACCAATTAACTCCGATTTAGCAACAATTGTACTAAAACTGATCCAATCCTGATCTTGATAATTAGGTGCTTTTTTAATTAAATCTAAATTTTGCCTCATATAGCCTTTCCACATTTCTTTTATAACCCCTAATGAATTATAATTCCATCCCTGTTTTGGCAACTTGAGCATGTTCAACTCTTTCCTCTGTTTTCGAGTTAAAAACTTCCTTTTGATTCTTACATTCTTTTTTGTTTTATCTTGTGATAATCTGTCTAGGATGAACGTATAATGCAAGTCTTTTTCTAAAGTCTTTGTATCACCTTTAGGAATTTTCGACGTCAAATATTGTTCGATATATTTCTTTTTTATATTCGTATGAAATAAACTTGGATCAGGAAATTCTTTTTCAGGTAAAGGACTATTCATTGTGTTTTCTGTAATAGAAATGTCTTTATAAATACAGATTCATTCAATTTTATAAACAAAATAATCGTCTAAGCTCAGAACTTAGCACAAATCCTTCCAACATAACCTAACAACTAGTCATAAGCACAGATACAAATTCTAAAATTTTGAATTTGTGTTTCCTAGTATTTTTGACCTAATATTTCTTCTTCTTTTCTCTTTTTTAATGAGCTTGACATTTAAAGGAACTGACTTATTACCTACGATTACATGAACTAATAAATATTTTGATTCGGCCAACGATTCACCACAAATTAGAAAAAACATGACAACTATTAATTATTACAACAGAAATTATCACCTTCGTTCTTTTTCAAAGAAGGCTCATCAAAAGTTATATTTTGTTGTAGAATATATTTCTTCAAGTCATTATAGTATCTATTTATAATGACAAAAGTAAACCGTTTATTCACCTCTATTTATCAAGATAAGATGCTGCTGTTAAAGTTACATAGTTCATCATTAAAATCAGACTCTATGGTTGTTGCTGATCAGCAGCATAGACTTAGTATAGAAGAGTATATAAATCATCTTTGTCAGCAACCTTTTGAATTATCAAGCTCTATAATATTAGCTTCTCCTATTGTATGATTCTTCACAGAAATCTTCAAATTCATCAAATTTGACTGAAATGAAATAGTTTCTAATAGTGCAAATATTATTTTATTAATTAATTTTAAAATTAAAAATTTCTATGAAAGGAGGTCAAATATTCCATACTTACCGTAGTTATTTTGTTCCGATCATATTTTCGAAATATTGTGATCCTACTTTGGTGTTTATGACGCATGTGTTAACAACTTAAAACGTCATTGGAAATTCCTAAAATTTTTGTGATTTTATTTCTGGTTTTATATGTTCCTAAACTAGTAAATATCTTGTTATGAGGTAACTTGAGTACACAAGCAGACCCCAATTCATTTCAGCTTTCACTTGGATTATGTATAATTAGAAATTGAGCGAGTGTATGCAGTGCTCAGTGATAAAATCAACTCTGATTCCTAAAGACTAATTAATTTTGTAGTAGCACAAATTGATTAGGAATTAATAAAAATGTATATATACGACCTACCTTACATTGAACAAAAACAATGCTGCAATATTTTGGATGAGAATCATTTGTGGGAACAATTAGGAAGGATTCATATGAAGTTTGACAGCAACACCATCCAAGTAAGATTTTGATGTTGATTAATACTCTTTATAATGAACAAATAATAGTATTTTAATGTTGTATATCAGAGTCAATTTATGTATAAAGAAACATATTTGAATAGGAATTTTGTGTTGCAGGAGATTAAACGAGGCATTATCTGTGGCAACTCCCCAACTCAAATACTCTTTACTCTGTGGGGCAATCAAAACCATACAGTTTTAGAACTCTTCGTTCTTCTCAGTCGTATGGAAAATTACAGGTGTATGAAAATTTTAAAGAAATTCGTACCTATTAAATATCATATTTTAATTAGAGAAGGTGTACACCGTTTAACAAGAGAAATTGAAAATATGAAAATTGAAAATGGAGCTTGTGATAAGGATGTTGGAGTAAAACCTGAAAATTTTAATGGTTCGGAAAAACTATTAAATGTACCCAAAGAGAAGCTAAATCTTGCCATTGATATTAGTAGAGAAAACAATGAAAGTAGTATAGGAGAAATACCTAAGCCTAAATCACCTTACTTAGCATTTCAACAAGTAAGAAAATTGTGTATTTTATTTTTACAAAAATATAGCTTTCTTTTCTTATGGCAGGGTAGAAATTCTAGAATGCTAACAGTTTCGGACATATCATGTGTAGTAGAATCAGCTGGATCTATACCACAAATATCTTATGAAGACTTACAAAAGTCCACGAAAAACTGGGATCCTACTACTATTCTAGGAAAAGGAGGCTTCGGCACAGTTTTTAAAGGTAGGTAATTATCCGGAATAGTCTCGATAGTCAGAATATACTGAAAAAATGTTTACTTAATAATTTTCGTTCCCAGAATCCAAATATGAAATCGTTTTGCCCCGGAAGATTATCGTTTAGGAAAAAAAAAAAAATTTCCCTGAAAGTCCTCTTGTCTATATCATTCAAACTCTATAATTGCTTCATTAAAGTGCCTTGTTACTATTATAGTGGATAAAATATACACACATGTATCATTAATCAGTAATTATACACTCAAATATACATTAATTTCTTATTAAAATGCTTTTCAATTCGAATGTTTATTTTCTAGACAGTTAACCTGTCATATTCATATGATTTCCCCTCAATTCTCAATATTAGGCAACAATTTCACACATACACAATCCCAGACCTACGTGACATGATCCCGACAATAGTGAAGTACTTACCATCTCCCGTCATAACAGAGAGGGACATTCAAATGGAAATCTCTTCAAACCAAACTTAACCGAACCTCAAACCTAATTCAAATTTGTAATTTTAAATTGAATAGGTTAGGTTAGGTTTTAGGTAAAATTAGGTTAGGTTAGGTTTGGAACGATTCCCATTTGAATTTCGGTCTCAGTTATGAACGAGAGTGATAGTGAGTACTTCTATATCTTTCTTGCGTCGTTTTAAGCCGTACATCGTATAATTTGTTATATGAAAACATTGTCAATACGGTGGGTTAACTGTCAAGGAATTAAATATTCCAATTGAAAAGCATTTCAATAAAAAATTCATTTATATTTGAGGGTAGAATTACTAATTAATGGTACGTTTCTATATTTCTGCAGGTAATTTATTGAAATTTTGTGCTTCGATCAATCTTATGACAGGCCAAATTTTGATTTTTGAAACAATTTTTTCCAATTCCGTTATCGCCGGAAATGACCTTTAATGAAGATTTTCAACTGGAACACCCTGTATATTTTTTCATAGTTGGCTTGCAAATAATTTTCTAAATTCAACCATACCTCACAATTGATATTTTGGGCATCAAAATCATTTTTGGTTCGGTTTTTTTTCAATCTAGGGTGTCATGAATATTGCCAATTTACCTTAATCGATCAAAGAAACACTTTGAAAAAGCAACTGACGTCAAAATTTCAGATTTGCTCTGTCCAGGCCAGATTAACGTTCTCGTAAGAAGCTTGATACTATGGGTAAACAAATTCTGTAAACACTTTTTTTTTAATGCTAACAAATTAGGATGTAAATATTTTCATTAATTTTATTTCAATTCGTGTAAGTAAATCCGGTAGGCTAATGGAGATCTTTAAACACCCTGTATATTTTAGCATATGCGGATTGCAAATAATTTTCCAAATTCAACCATACCTCACAATGGATAATTCAGGAATCAGAATTTATTTTTCGAACAAAGAAGGCTATGAAAATAAACGACTTTGACGTTTCCAATATAAAACTTATCCGGATAGTATAGTTTGCATCGGTCGATTTCACTCGAATTTAGTTTACTGAAGCATTATTATTTTTTAAAATGCCTTCAACATGCACAAGGAATGAGGAAGTGGATATGCTACTTATTTACGGGGAATGCCAAAAGAATGCAGTAGCTGCTGTCAATTTGTATGTCGCCTGAAGGATCAATTTAGAAGAGAAGCCAATAATGATCCTGAAGAAAAGTTTATCATTGGAGAAGACAATGAAATTATTGTGTTAGCGCGACTGGAAATTGATAAAACCATTTCCACAAGGCAAGTTGCGGTTGAGCTGGATATAAGTCGTGAAAGCGTCCGTCGAATTTTGAAGAACTATAATTATAAATCATACAAATATCAATTGCATCAGCATTTGTATGAAGGAGGATGGAATACTGCAAAATGATGTGCAACCACACAATAATTTCCTAAAAATAATCTTGTTTATAGATGGATCAAGATTTATTAATTTAGGGTTATTCAACAGACAAAACACAAGATATTGGTCTCAGGAGAATCAACATTTATTCAACCAGGGTAATTTTCAGGAACAATTCGATTTTAATGTTTTGTTAGGCGTGATTGGTACCAGAATAATTGGTCCCGTGATTTTTGATGGGCCGTTGATTGGCGCTAGATACTTACAATTTATTCAGAATGAAATTGGGGGGTATTTGGAAAATCTACCGTTGGCGATTGAGAGGGTAGTGTTTTATCAACAGGATGGTGCGCCCCCCACAACGCAAGAATTGTCTAAGAGTACCTGCGCGAGAGATTCGGAGAAAATTGGATTGCAACGAATGTTCCAATAATATGGCCCGCAAGATCACCGGATTTAACTTCGTTTGGGGTTATTTAAAGAATTGTGTTTACGCAACAGCGCCTACTACGCGTGCAGATCTAGAGGATAGAGTCAGACGAGCCATCGGCAGTATATCAACTGAAAAATTGACCAGTGTAACTAGAAATTTGCAAGAGCGGATACAAATGTGAGTAGACAATAATGGTCAACATTTCGAACAATTCTTATGATTTTTTTTATGTTTCTAAATTTGTTTTTTCGTCTGCTCATGATTTATTCTTATGGATCAGATTATATTTCTTGTTTTAGGATTCATTATTGCTGTTTTGGATTCTTAGAGAAAGAAATTGAGTTTTCTTATGTTATGAAGCTGAATGTACGCTAGATTTGACTTAATACAAGTAAATGAGTTTATTTCTCAATGATCCTTCGAATGTCAGGATTTCTTGCTTTCAATGTTCCTTTCCATAGCCTTCTGGATTTACGAATTTAAATAAAATAAATGAAAATTTTAACATTATCATAATTCGTTTGCATTTTTACAGAATTTGTTTACCCATAGTATCAAGCTTCTAATGGTACCTTGGTACCAATATAGTGCCATTTAAAAAATAGAGTTTTAATCGAAAAATGATTTTGGAGAATATTAATCTGGCCTGGACAGAGCAAATCTGAAATTTTGACGTCAGTTGATTTTTTCAAGTGTTGCTTTGATCAATTATAGTAAATTGGCAATATTCATGGCACCCTAGATTGAAAAATAAAAACCGACCCAAAAATAATTTTGAAGTCCAAAATGTCAACTGTGAGGTATGGTTGAATTGGGAAATTTTTGAAAACCAAATATGCAAAAATATATAGGGTGTTCCTCTCAAAAATCTTCATTAAAGGTCATTTCCGACAACACCGGAAGTGGAAAAAAATTGTTTCAAATGTCAAAAGGTGGCCTGCCATAAGCTTGATCGAATCACAAAATTTCAATAAATTACCTGCGCAGAAATATAGGAATAAGAGGGGTGTACCATGATCTTGTGTCACCCGGTATATTATCCATTGTAATAGTCACAAGGCATTTTAACGAAGCAATGATAGTTTGAACGATATAGACAAGACGACTTTCGAGGAAATTTTGTTTTTTTATTCTTAAACGATGGCCTTCCGGGGGAAAACGATTTCAGATTTGGATTCTGGATCCCAAAATTAGTAAGTAAACATTTTTTTAGTGAATCAACACTATTCCTAATAGTTACCTAAAGGTTATATATTATTATAATATTTTCCAATGCTGAACTTTATAATTTTCTAGGTATATGGAAGTGTACTCAAGTTGCCATTAAAAGGCTTGAGAAAAAGGAAGACAATTTGGCATCACATAACGAACAAATAAAACAGTCTATCACAGAACTTCATTGTTTAAATTCTTATAGGCATGATAATATTCTTCCACTCTATGGGTAGGAATTTTTTTATTCTATGAATCCACAAATTACGGTTAACCAGTCTCCACTCTATTGATAATTACTCCCTAATGAATATATGAAAATATAACATTCTACTCTCGTTTTTATTTCAACTTGAGTTTTATTGAATGTTTCTAGATATAGTATTAGTGGACCACAACCATGTTTAGTATACCAATATATGCCGGGAGGATGTTTAGAACATAGACTTCGTGTAAGAGATGCTTCAAAAGTATTAAAATGGCCTACTAGATTGAGTATAGCTGTGGGATCTGCAAGGTAAGTAATTATAATAATAATGATCAATTTGATGTGCAAATGTCTGAATTTGCAATTTAGAAATTTTAAGTTTTCCGATTTTTTCTGGTTACTCTGTTGAAGATATAACTTGTCAAATTTCATGTTTCTTGGAGAACAAGAAGTACCTATAGGTTTGAATTCCCTAGCTGTTGTCAAAATATAAAACAAATACAATGTAAATGACCATATCTTTTGATTGCATGCACTTGTAAATTTGATTTGTCTTTTTTGGGGTATGGAAAACCAATAACAAGTGAATTATGTCACCAGGTAGAAAAAGTGAAAGGAAAACTCACCTACTGTTTTTCAGATTAACTTTTTGTTATGAATAGTATTTTTTCACACTATACTTAGTGTAACTGAAACTAGGGCCACCTCTGTAACTTTTTTCTATATGGAATACTATATATATTTAATTGTTCATTTCATCCTTCGACCTTTTGACATATTTTTGAAAGAAAGACAAAGCACAGTATTTTTTTGCAATTTTCATCTTTCGTTCTAGAAGGCCATGAACAGTGACAATTGGCTTAGCTCAACATCTCCTATCACGATAATACAAGATTGTATCTAAAAATTTAATTGCTTATTTTTACGGGGTGTCAAAGTTTTAAAGTAGGTTTTTTTCTGAAACAACCATATCGGGCCATCCGGTATTACAGAAGCAGTATTTTTTTATCTTTTTTTTTTATACCACTCACGTCACTCTATTCTTCATGGTCCCGGATTTCTAGTGGAAAATACCTAGGCAATTTTCGCAGAGTTTTTCTATTCGCTAATAACAATAGAGAGTTTTTGCACCTCTTATTTGGAGACTTCGTCATTTTCTGCGCATGCGCTTTTCAAAAATAGTACCCGAAAACTCTAATAACGATAAAGAATAGCCGTTATTACGGCAGAATAAGAGCTGGTAATTATTTTCATTTACCGTGTGCAACCTAACCTAACAAAAACAAATCGGCCGTAGTAAAATGACAAGTGACAATTTTTATGGTCACAAACGGTCAATTGCATAACTACATTATTTTATAAGGTTTGCAAAAACTCTATTTGAAGTGAGCGTTATTATCGTAAATATAACAAATTCGTCTAAACTCTCAAAACTCAAAAACTCTCTAATAACTACGTTGGCTATGCAAAAATATACTTTACATATTCTATGATCATAAAAATATCAGTGTGACATTTCAAAATTTCATTATTGTTAATTAGCGACATTGCGAATTAGTGAATTCAGTTTTGAGTCTGAATCAATACACGTCGATAACGAAATCCTTCCCTTCTGCAGGTTGCACCTCACGAAATTTTCGTTCAACTTTAGAGATATACGTTCTATTCGGACGAAGTCTTTCCGGATAGCGCTCTCTGTATAATTGTTCAGTTCAAACGCTATTTTGCATGCAATCTCCATAAATAAGAAGCATATCGACTTTTTTACTTTGGGTGTATTGAGTCATGCTCAAAACTGAATTCGCAATGTCGATAATTAACAATAATGGAATTTTGACACACTGATATTTTCATGATCACAGAATATTATAACTATGAACAAAAATTTTGCATGGCCAACGTAGTTATTGTTATTAGCCAATGGAGAAACTGCAAAAATTGCCTAGGTATTCTCCACTAGAACTCCGGAGCCGTTAAGAATAGTGACGTGAGTGGTATAAAAAAAGATAAAGAAATACTGCTTCTGTAATACTGGGTGGCCCGATATGGTTGTCTCAGAAGAAAACCTACTTTTTCAGGAAAAACTGAAATTTGAAACTTTGACACTCCGTAAAAAATGAGCAATTAAATTTTTAGATACAATCTTGTATTTTCGTGATAGGAGATGTTGAGCTAAGCCAATTGTCACTCTTCATGGCCTTCTAGAACGAAGGTTGAAAATTGCAAAAAAAGATTGTGATTGAAAATCGAAAGATGGTATCGTTTCCGGCATAACCGGAAACGAAATATCAAACATTAATGTTATCAAATTCTAAATGTTGTCTTCTATCCGATTCCCAAATTGCATCAAAATATTCCAAATAGAAAAAAGTTACAGGGGTGGCCTTAGTTTCAGTTACACCTAGTATACCCATTACAATCACTGAACATGCAGCACATCCATTTTTACTTCAATATTTTCTAGGGGCCTCCAATTTCTCCATACAATCGGAGATAAACCTCTCATTCATGGCGACATAAAATCTGCCAACATCCTTCTGGACAAAAACGACATGCCTAGAATTGGAGATTTTGGACTGGCACGAGAGGGTCCACCAGGCGACTACACCCATATTAAGGTCAGCAAAATACATGGAACGCGACCTTACCTTCCAGATGAGTTCCTTAGAGGCAATAAATTCTCTACCAAAGTGGATACGTACAGTTTCGGTGTAGTTCTCTTCGAAATCGGCACCGCCTTAGGTGCCTATTCCGCTCAGAGACAGAATAAGTTCCTCAAAGATCATGTTGTTGATTACGAGGGTGATGTATTAGAACTGAAGGATCGTAGAGCAGAAGGTGGGGAAAATTGTTTCAAGGGATTGATAGATATAGGAAAAATGTGTGTCGATAAGAAAGCTAAAGATAGACCAGAGATGGTCCAAGTGCTCATAGAGCTTGAAAAGGTTATGATTTCATCGGATTATTCGATTGATTAAACAAAATTGAGGTAAATTTCGCAACAAACGATTTGATTCATTATGTTTAAAGCCTTATTTAGGCTTTTGAGGAAAAATCTAGTATTGAATAAAATTGTTTTTAATATAAGTACTTCAGATAATACTTAATATTTAAAATGGAATGAAAGGATGCAATGAATCAAAATATTGCAATATATCCACTAAGAATTTTCTTGATATAGTGAAAAATTCAATAAATATCACAAAAATTAAAAATATTTGTTCATATGACAGTTTAAGTATGTTATAACCAAAATTATTATCTATTAACTTACACTGTGTACAAAAGTTAGGGATATTGAAATATTTTCTTACAGTTACAAATCAAGGATTTAAAATATCGAAATGAAATGAAAGTATCAGAAATGAATGATAAATCAGAAACAGATAACTCCTTGAAACGAAGTTTTACATAAGGGACCACACCACATATTCGAAATAGTTTTTGAAACTATTGTCAAACTTTATCGTCTCATTAGACTTAGTTTTAGTCAGATTCTGAATTCGATGCTTTTAAAGCATCAAACTTGTGAATATATCAAATTTTGACTTTCCTTGTGATATATTTTGTGCTCGCGCATGCGGGTTCTTTGACAACTATGCTCCTCCCACTTCTTGCCATTCTCGCAGCTGCGCCCATCCCCCTTTCCATGTACCTACTCTCACAGTTTCTTAGAAATTCCTATACTTGAAGTGTGAAACACAATTCAGATTTTTATTCTTTTTACGCATATTAAATAATCTTACTATAGGAGAGTAGGATAAAGTTGTTGAATACTCAATAATTCAAACTGTTTATAGACCATAAGCTTTTGTATTCAAATATTTTGCGTGTTTGTAATAATTGTGATAAAAATTATTCATTTTCTATGAATGAAGCATCTTAAGGTGCTATTTTCTCAAATGTTTATATAAAAGTATATATTAATGAAGGATTAAAACTAAATGGGATTTATAAAAAGCTAAAACTAAATGTATTAAATTTTTATATTGTTACGCTTAAAAATGATCACACATTTGTGCTATATATTTGTACTTTTTATTTTTATAAAAGTGTTTTACGAATAAAGTTTTATCAGTTCTCAACTGAGTATTAAAGTAATCATTAATATATTGAGCTCTAGTTTCAAAATTGATATCATTGAATCTTGTGATTCTACAAAGCTTTGCCTGGTAGAGCCCTCTTAAAGTACTTCAGAATTGATAATCAACATATTTGTGCTAGGAAATACTTTAGCTTCAGTCTCCAAAGTTATTAGTTCTGTTAACATCTTTTAAGTCAAACATCAACGATCATTACTAATATGGATTTACTAATAATTTTTCATCTCAAAAATTGAAGTCTTGAATTTTACTGAATTTACTGAAAATGTGCTTGTTCTTCTCTCCTTACTCAAACCAGAGTTGCATTGATTGCCTTGTTATAACATAGATCTGCAAAATTCTCATGATGTTAAGTTGAAGAGCTGTAAAATTATAACGTCCTCATTGTTGAACCATTAAAAACACTTGGTTGACTCAAGACCAAAAGTGGACATTATTATATTTCTAAATTTTCCCTGATTCTTCATCGGTATTCTGTTTTGCGATGGAATTGTTTGTGCTCAAAACCATTCGGCTTATAGTGAATAATTCTACTGGAACATCTTGTATATAGTCTGAGTATCCTCTAGGAACACCATTCTGATTTGCTTCAGAAGGTCTTCTGCTAGCACTGGAAGTTACACCATCTGATAATCTTGAATTTGTAGAAGCTGAAAGGAAGAAAGCTGGAATTTTTGACCACATTGTAGATAATTTAAAAAAATTAAATTTACAAAGCGGGTTTTATACAATTTGCGTCACCAATCTTACTCTCTTACAAGAGGGAGCCAGATTCAGAGTTACCATATCCACACTGCTTACAAATAATATGATTGGTTACCAGTCGGATTTTCGGTTGGATAAAGACTGAAGAGGGTGAGGTTGTATGGAATGATACTGAGTGAGCAATTGTAACGCGATTTACAGAATTTATACTTTGAAATACAGAAAATCCAGAGAGAGAGTAAGAAAAGAGGAGAAGCACTGCTACAAATATATTTTTCCCTTATTTCTGCTATTATAGAGGAGCATTGTATATTTGTGATTTTGTTATTCAACAGTAACAATTCCTACCATAACTTCTGAGAGTCAATCGAACAAAAAGAAATCACAGGATGCTAAATCAGGCGAATTCAATGGAAATTTAATGCTATTTGAGTTTATATACATACCTATACTCTCTCTCTTGGAACTAACAAATTGTGGATATTCAACCTCCTTCAAATTTTTGGCTAAACTCCAGTTTAGGACATTTTCCATCATGTTTTCTCCTTGTAACACCACTTCTTGGTTTTCTTGGGCTCTTTTTAAACCACTGTATGTTCTTTGGTTGTACATTCCTTCAAATATTTCTTCTGTTCGTCTTGTTAAAGGTACTATAACAGTTTGTTCTGTTATAGTAGTTGTCGGTTCATAAGGATGATGAACAAAACTTTCTATTGCACTAGAACCATTATGGTTGTTCACTTCCATGACACCGATTTGTGTAGTTCTTACGTGGTACGGAAAGTTTTTGTTAGCCACTGATGGCATGGTAAGTATCTGTAACATAAATTGATAGAAACTTACTATGATGTTTTGATAGTTTAAGTAGAATTTTGTTAGAAGCTCCACAACAATTCAATTCTCACCAAAAAACTTAGATGTCCACCAAAGGCAACTAGAAGTAATACACCGCAAACTATAGATTCCCTGACCCACTTGTCTATATAAGTATTTCCTGATAAAATAAAAGCTGGGCCAGCAACAAACCATAAAGTTCCACAAATATTGAAAGGATAGTAAAAGTTTCCCTGAAATAACAAACATACAGATCTCTACTTACTGTTATAATGTTAGGGCTAGAGCTGCAAGTATACTCTCACTCCTACTTCGAGTGCTTTGACTAGTTCTCCTGAAGGACGTATTTTTTAGCATTTGGAAGCTGGGACAAAAGAGTGGAGCTTTTTCGCTTTACGTAGATCTGCCGACGAGGCGCTCGTCACCGAGACTATATAATGAAGGTCTTTATACATGCACTCTTCTACTGAGTGACTTAGCTTGTTCCTTGTGACTCCCACAACAGACAATTTTTGGACCACTAGGAAGTTCACGTAAGCAGAGACGAGATCATGGAGGGTGCAGTCTCTTTGCCTGGGTGTGAGTATACTCAACACGACGTTAAACCTTGCTCTTTAGTTTTTTTTGAAACTTTGGTCTATGCTATTCATTTATTCATAAACAATAACATTTTGAACCATTTTGGACTTTACAAACGCAAAGAACAGTGAGTTGGAAAATCCTAGACTCAATATCGATGAGTCTACAGATGTGCATCCTTCCTTAAACAATGTATAAGAGTACCTACCTTCTCTGGATAATGTTTCAACGTGAAAACAGTGGAGTATACAAACATACACCAAGCGATTATTCTTAATATAATGAGAGCATAACCGGCAGGTGATTCAAACAAATATAACACCTCACCCGGATCAAATACCTGCAAAATTAAAGAAACTGTAGGTCCAATCACCATGAAATCTTAATGTTTGTACTCACCACTGATTCATATATAAAGATGGCTATGTAGGTTACCACGTAAGTACACATAAATATTGTAAGTTTAATACTACAAGCAACTGGTAGTCTCCCTCTTGTAATCGTGTATCCTTTTGCTAATAACAGCAACAGAAGTAGGAAAGATGTTTCTGAAGCCCCCATAAATATCGATCCTGTAATTTCAATAAGAATATTTTCTGCTGTGATTCTCTTGGTATATTCTTTACTTACCCGTTCTTTTGACTTTTATAGTATCCAAGCCAGTCATGGCATATTTCAAGTAAGCAATTGTTTGTATCATTATTCCGAATAATTGCAGAACAACGGAAAAAAAGAATATTCTGTAGGTTGTGTGAAGAAGTTGTCTGCTTTTCAGTTCTATTGCACACACAATGATGCCCAATAAAAGTATTGTATAGCCTATGGAGAAGGCTGTTAAAATAGGTAGTATATCTAAAAATAATATTTAACATTATATAAAAACGGACTGCTAATGCACAACTCATAGATACAAAAAGGTAAAAACATTCTTGTTTTAATTAAATCTATCTACTTTTTTGTTGTGATTCAGATAGACAATTGAATTTCTTTTCGAATAACATTATGGTATTTTGGCTGAATCACAACAAGAAAGTAGAGTGTTCTATTCAAAGTAAGGTAGTTATTGCTAGTTGAAAGTTTTGAAAAATTAACACAATATTTTGCACACTATATAAAATTGGTTTATAGTAAATGGCCACAAATAGTCTAAGGCAGCTAAATTGTGTGGTTACGAAATCTTGGTCGCTCAAGTATTCAAATTTTTCTAGCAGCATTGCATTTTGCAAAATTCTAAATAACTCGAAGACTTAGGTATAAGAAAATCATAATAAACTTCACTTTAATTTTGGCATAATTATGGTATTCCATTAAAAAATATATAAAGATGAGTCACCCATTTTTGGGACACTCTGTTTATATAAAATAATTATAAATTGTATCCAGTAATGAATGAACTGCATAGATCTAAGCATTAAGAAAAATCTTAAGAATATGGTTTAACAGAGAGATACCGTCCCGTAATTAACCCATCCTATATAGCTTTGATCAAGGTGTGCCAAACAGAAGAATAGTACATGCATGGTTGGGTTTAGGGAATGCAATCTTGGTATACCAAGATCTTGCAATACCGAGATCTCGCACCCAAAATCATGCGCGATCTCGCATGATTTGCAACATTGGTATTATGTCAATTTTGGTTAGCTTTCAGTGCTTTCACATGTTGACTTATGTAAACAATGTACCTATTGCCGGCGGCAACACGTGGCGCTAGGGCCACAGATCGATAGGGATGAGACGTTTTCCGGTTGTCGTAAATTTGTCATTGTTTTGCGAGCCTGGACGTGTCAGAATGCATGGTAATTTGTAGATTTATAAACTATTCCAATAACATTTGAATTTGGGAGGCTTTTACTTGGTAAAATTCCATAATCAATAATAAAAAACAAGTACTGTGTTTTAAGGAATTTTACTTAATAATTGCGATTTGTAACGCGTTTCACTACACCGTAGCTTCTTCAGACGAATGAATATATAGTGAAACGCGTTACGAATAGCAATTATTAAGTAAAATTCCTTAAAACACAGTACTTGTTTTTTATTATATTCGAATAACAGTTGAAAATAGTTCCTTGTGTGTTTGAGTTCTCTTGGTCTATTCGTTTTGTGTTAAAATGACAACAAAGGTAGTTTATAGAGTTTCAAAGTGGATCAGAGGTATGGAAATACTTTTTGAAGGCAGATGATGGACAAACTGCCCAGTGCAAATTGCACAAAATTGATACTTCTCATAAAAAAGTGACAGAAAACATGACTCTGGTTCCATCAAATTCTTTAATGCTGATCAATGCTTCCGCGTCAGTAAGGCTACCTCCTCCAACCGGTACGAAGAGGCAGAAAATATCTGATTACTTTTCGTCCCTACAAAAAGTTTCTTCGGAGGAAAGAATTTCGAAGATGATTTCTGAAGATGGCATGACTAGATCTTTTTGCACGTCGAAAGACTCGAGAGAATTATTTGCGACTAGTGACTACAAATCACCTGCATAACTGCATAAAACAGATTGTTATGGATTATGGCATGAGTTTTAAAATGAAAGTTTCGCAGGATCTTATGAATCTAAGAAAGAATAACCATAAATTCAGCCTTACTTTCGATGAATGGACTTCATGCAAAAACAGGCGCTTCATGAATGTGAATGTTCATACATTTTCAGAGAATAAAAATATGTTCTGGAATTTGGGTCTTGTGCGCATAGTAGTAAGCATGCCTGCAGAGAGTTGCATAACTATTTTGAAGAAGAAATTATCAGAATATGGCTTGTCATTAGATGATGATATGGTAGGTGTTACTACAGATGGGGCCAGTGTAATGGTGAAGGTTGGGCGACTTATGAATCCTCTTCACCAGCTATGCTACGCTCACGACATTCAATTGGGAGTCGGCTGGCAGATAAAACCCTAGCTACTTTATGCTTGTTGAGGAGTTATTTTCAAGTTTTAGAATAATATGTTACTTTTTGAATAAATTACTGGTTAGCTTGAGATTTTATTTCTCTATTTTGCTCCTAAAGAACAATTAGAGCCAATAGAAATATAAATGATAGGAATTTTCGTACATTTTCGACGATCATTTCTTCACTTCACATATTAGAATTCCTGAATCTTGCCAATAACGAGATTGATATTTTGATGCGAGATTGCATTCCCTAGTTGGGTTAGATTTGACCTTCACTAAGGTCAAAATGTTCATTGCCCTTCCAATTCTATACATATTTCAGTTAATATTGAAACATTATTAATTTAGATTTCAAAAATTTGAACTGATAGAATTAAACGTATTGTGAAAAAAAAACATATTCATTTGATTTTATCAACGCTTGTGCGATTTAGTGCTACTTTATCTTACATTTTATCTGGAGAAGGATCATATCTTTTGTTAAAGAAACATTTTTCATTTGAAAAAAAAGTGTCCCCCCATATGGAAATTAGGTGAAGTAAATTCACGACTCACAAAATTCATCAGCTGAAAGATGTTCATGCCAATAATCCCCTGGTGGTCCATTTGTCATCAATATTTTGTATTTGACATGTATACCCTGAAAATGCATCAATTATTGTCAAAAATGAATTCATACATTTGGTAATTGTAGAGATTAACCCTCAGGCCTCTGATGATCTAGAGGACTTAGAGTCAATATACAACCCTTGAATCAGAGATAACAGTTATTACCTTATGATTTTTGCAGTTACTTATTGCTATAAACCACCATCTTTCCCTGGAACTCGCGAAACTTCGCGCATTTTGACAAACCACATTTCTTCCACGACGTACATCGTTGAGATTTGGTGGGGTAATGGTACTGACCTTTTCTTGATTTTGTTTTCTTCATTTCTCATAATCAGTCCCTAAGAATAGTCAGTTAAATAACCGAAGTCAAATGAACACCAATGAATTTTGTGTAAAATACTTCAATTTGATAAAAATCTAGCTAGGCCCTAAGAAATATTGAAAATTGAATGAACAACTACGCTACTTTTTATAGCAGGACTTTATCAGATGAACAAGATGTAAGATAATATGAACTTCGTTTTCGGGATTTTTAAGTTCCAACAAAATTTCTGTTAATAACCCTGTACTTCTCCAAGCAATTTCTCTCACTTCTTTTAAACTTTATTCAGTGAGAATGTGGAAGGTATTTAAAATAGACATCTATTTGTCCGCATGGTAATATTTTCCAGTTTGGACATAAAAAGAATGAGAATGATAAATAACATATTTTTGCAATTCTTCAATCGCCATCTCTTATATCTTGGACTTATTGAGCAAACCCCGTACTTTTGGTTGGCAACTTATTTTGACAAGAATAATTAAGTTGGTACTACTTAAAATTCGTACGGAATTTTCAAAATTTTTGCCATTCTAGTCATTATATTAACTAAGTTTGTGGTACATTTATGAGAGTCTCCTAATGATAGTAAAAAACAGTAAGCTAATCGCGCACAGTGATTGTGAAAATAAAAACGTGGTAGTTCATTTTTACTTACCTTCATTGTAGCTGTGTGATTGAAAATTTCATACTGGCTATTAGGATCTTCTGTATAAAATTCACTTGTCTCTTCTGTTGGCCAGCTGTGGGAACGTGAAGGTGATGTAAATTCATCAAACGATGGGCTAAAAATATCAGACTCCTCTGTTGTCCCTTCTGTTGTGAACAATGTCTCAGTTGTTGTGATTACCTTGGCTGTATTAGTTTTTTTTCTGTGATTTTTTGGTGGTAACGTAGGTAAAGTTACAGAATACGTTTTCCCAGTTGGCTTAGTATTTTTTTCATTCGTTTTCTTATTTTTTTCCAAGGGTTTCTCGTTCATATAATAACATCCTGCTAGTGTCTTGTAGTTGGGTAAGGTTGCTGTTAAATTTATAATTTGGTTTTGTTCTATGTGAATGACTTCTTCTTTTTCTAGGCACGTCTGAAAGCGTATTTTATTTCGTTCATATTACATTAAATCATATTGAGAAATGTGTATTATAAACTAAATAAATCACTGAAAATTATCTTTTATCATATTTGATAAAGAATGAAATAGTTAACAAGAATCTCATGATTCATAATCAAAAATGTATGGTTAAAATAAATATTGTACCTTATTCAAACCTTAAATCAAAGTAGAAATTACCTTCTGAGTCTTATATACTGAAGGCCACTGATCTTTGGTGTCATAATAAAGTAACAAATTTGGATCCCCCATATCTTCATTAAATTCAATACGATATTCAAACAGCCCTTGATGTGATAAAAAGCAAAATCTCGCAAGAAAAATCCAATCCTAAAAAATTCAAAACGATAATTATCGAAAGAAAACTTCAATACAAATACTTACCTCCTTTGAATGAATCTCTCCTTCTATATATTTTGAAAAACAATTTTTAATATAAGAAGCAGCAAAAACATTGAGAAATGCATAGTAAAATAATTTATTAAAAAGAGTATACTATGGAAAAACACATTTCAGTTAATCAATGTTAAATCACCATGGCAACAAACATATAAACATCATTTAAAATTGATGGAACTATTGAATAATTGGGAGATCATATGTTTAAGAAAATCCAACGACTATTTCCGTCTGGTCAATGGAAATCGATTTTTTAAAATTATAAAAATTTGAATTTGTAGTACCTACAGTGAACATCAAAAAGTTTCATAGAAGATAAAATTCTTCTATGGCACTTCGTGTCCGTGTTTTAAAGTCCGTGGTTTAATTTTTCCAATTAGCTGATAGAAACCTGTGTTATCGATCCTTATCAAAAATTCATTTGGGTGCGGTTTTCTTGTTTATTATACATTATTTCCATATAAATCCTAATAATAATCATTCAAATGAATATGTTGCTCTTGTTAAATTCATAGAAATCAAAATTTGTTGAAATCCAATAATTATGTTATCGACCGAGACTAAAATTTGAGGTTAACGTATCAACAGACAGGGTGACAGTTCTCCTATTTTTCCTAGGTATTAATTTCTTGATGTGTTTATAAAAATATTCCTCAGAAATTATTCATTAGTTGTCATTTAAAATAGTTAAAGTGATTCTCTAAATCTGATACGATCTCTAACAATAATGTGAAATGCTGAGGGCAGTGTTAAATTTCTGTGAAAGTAAAGAAATTGCAAAATTTTTCATCCGACGCCATTTTGACTAGTATTTTGTAAGTTTTTAATAGCTCTTTTTCAACATTATTGTAAACAATTATCCTTGGATTCTTTTCAAAAGAAAATTGTTCGTGTTGTTTCAAATAATGTCACTTCACATTGCATTTATATAACAATATGTTACACCTATTCTTTGGTTCGTCGTTTCCAGAAATTAATTTAAAATTATTAGTAATTGTGATTACTAAGTAAATCACTTTGAAAGAAGTAATTTCAAAAGACTTGTTTCCATATTAGCACAGATTCATCTTTTTGTTCTTATGCGGAAAAAAGATTATATTGTTTATTTGGCATATCAGGATCGTTTCTTCTTATTTCCTTTCTTGATATGTTATCACTTGTTGTAATTTGTAAAGCTTAAGCAACATCATCACGACTGATGTATATTATATTAGCCAAATTGTGGTGAAAATTAATGATTCCCATTATTATGATCTACTTTTATACAATGCATTATTGATTGGGTGGTTAATCATTGAGTAGATATCTGTAATTTTATCAAAGAAGACACTTTTGCGATTGTTTCGTGGATAATGATGAAATCTTTATTGCTTTTCAATTTTCCTGATGTTTCCATTGTAGAAAAGAATATTAAGTCTATGGAGGTACAGCTTACCATAATTTAAAATTGTTAGTATACAATGATTTGATAATCGCCTTCTGTATTATTTCATTTTCTTGATGATTTGTATGAAATGGGTTTGTTATGCTTAAAATTTTAGACAGCAATTGTATTTGGAAAAAACTTGTGTTGCTTTTATGCTGTTAATCTCGGAATACTAGCTGAACACACTGGAAATACATCCTATCGCTGGACTTCTTGTTCATTTAAAAAAAAGAAGATATTGTCAATATTATAAAGACCACGAAAACCCAATTTCAAACAATTCTCACAACAATTTAATATTCCTCTTTTTTTGTTCTCTCTTTATCTTTTCAAAATTATGCCATACCCTTCATACTGATGACTATGCTATTATTCCATATTAGGACCCCTTCAAGTCCAATAATATGAATATTTGTTTCTTCAGAGTATATTCTAAATAAAGTATTTTCTGGTAAATGTTCTGTGTATGTTATAAACAAGGGTTTTTTGAGAATTGAAAAAGGTCTTTATCAGTTTCGTCATTGAGGATAAAACTCTAACTTACCAAGAAATTGTGGAATAACTAAATGTGGCTCGAGAAGCTGTCTTCATTCGTTTGAAAACAGTAGAAAAAATCTAGAAGTTAGGTAAATTGATTGCATAGCAACTGAATGAGAGACAGCAATAAGAACCAAAAACTGCTTGGGAAATGCTGCTCTCCAAGTACGAAAGGAAGTCACGTCTTCATTGAATTGTGACTGGCGATTAAAAGAGGATGGATTTTGAGCCTTAAGCGAAAAAATCACGGGTAACTGCAGGTTACCATTCATATCAATTAAGTCCAAATTGACACTGCAGTCAACGATGTTGGCTATTGATACGGGGGTGTCCGCAGGGGTCGGTTTTGGGTCCCCTCCTTTACCTGATTTATACCAATGACTTACATGGTTGTACAACTGAATTCATGGTCCAATTTCTCTGGATTCGGTAGTGGACGATGTGCTTGTCGATCTTGATGCCTGGTTTTCTCGAAATGAGTTGAAAATGAACAGTCAAAAGACCAAACTTGTCAGGTTTGCATATGGAAGAGAACACATACCCATATCTCATGGATATAAGACTACCATGGTTTCATCTAATAGCTTTAAATTCCTGGGTGTTTTGGTTGACTATCGACTGGATTGGGGTGATCATGTAGACCAACTTGGCAAATGATATGGCCAGATATGTGTGTGTATGCCAGATATGTGTATGCACTAACTTGTGAATGTCTCCACAGCATTTACCGCATACAATGCATAGTAGGCTGAGATACGGGATAGTTATGTGGGGGAATTCATCGGATATCTTGAAGCTCCTTTTGTTGCAGAAGAGATGTATTCGTGGGATTCTTAAGCTGAGCAAAACACAATCATGCAGGGCTCACTTTGTGGAAAGATCAGTGCTAACTGTTGTGAGTCTATATGTTTATGAAGCAATTATGTTCATAGTTGATAATAGAGACCTGTTTGTGGAGACTAAGCGTGAACATGAGCATAACACGAGAGCTAACAACGATATGAGGCTACCCAGATTTAAGCATACTTACCTTCAGAACAACTCTGTTTATGCTTTGGTAAAAATTTATAATCACATTCCACAGGAGGCACGAAGGTGGCCACAAAATAAATTGAGGAGATTAAATACTTACCTTAGGAGGACACCATACTACACTCTCCAGGAGTATTTTGAGGACAATATTTGTCTCAACTGATTTCGTCTCTTATTGTTAGGTCTTTATTTTGTTTACACTGTTTGTTTCTTTATGTATTTTATGTTTATGAGACGTGTTCTACAACGATTTATGTTTGTATGGAACAAATGAATGGGTTGATTGATTAATTGCTACAAAGGGATATTAGAAGCTGCTGAAACCTGGTATACTAGAGCACTTCCAACAAGGTTAAGGAAATGATGTGGAGGTATCGAGGTGGGCGAAGCTGCGCTTCATGTGTCATGAGACAAGGAAAGATCGAGCAAAAACTCCTTTCATACTTCTATGTGAAAAACAATTATCCCTCATGGAACGATAAACTGTTTCATCTTTGTTATGCTTTCATTATTTTTTTGTAGACTCAACCAAATTCACCTTGAGTAATATGTCAAATCCTAGTCAGTACTTACCGTATATGAATACAGACTAGCGCCCTCTGATGGTCGAATTCCCTACAGTGAAGTAGAAAGAACCAGCCATATTCCATTGACAAATTCCTTCTGCCTTTCTTCGATACGCTTAAAATTGAATAATCTGAGCTGACAAAATATGTTTGAGTATTGTGTAATGGAATATGACATTAAAGAGTACATTACAAGGAATGTCCACATCTTTCGAAAGAATATTCATAAATAATCACAATTTATCTAAGACTAATTCTGACAAGACATGATCTAGTAGTCCTTCTCAATAAATCAATTATTTTCAGTTTTGGCCCCAATGCAAGTAATGTGTTGACCAAACGGCGCTCACAAGGAACTCGAAAATGGCCCCGGTGCCAAGGCCGGGAAGCCTCCGGGACCCGGACATCGCGGAGCTATTTTTCAAACACGACCCAGATAAAATATTCGAAGATCTCAGGGAAATAGGACACGGTTCTTTCGGTGCGGTGTACTATGCCAGATGCCTGATCACCAAGGAGATCGTAGCCATCAAGAAGATGTCCTTTATGGGTAAACAGAGTTTGGAGAAATGGCAGGATATCATCAAAGAAATACGGTAAGGAATTACATTTTCCATTTGGTTGTTAAAATATTGATTCATTGCTATACATTTTAAACTTAAAGGGTCCTTAGGCCTAAATGACGTCGACCATGTGCAGGTCTTTTGTGACTGTGTGTTTAAACTACTCATCTGCCTGTCTCAAGCTTCCTTATAATCTTTGTATAGGATCTTCTTCTTTGTACCCAGCGGACCTAGAACCTTTAAGACCTCAGTCCTAGTATTTATTGTCAATCTTCTGTATGGGTCATATCATTGCACAGCCTTTGGGTCATATAATAAACTTAAGTTTAGCATCAGGTGTCTTCCCAGATGATTTAAAAATTGCACGAATAAAAGCTTTGTACAAGAAAGGTGATGGAAATAATTTTGACAACTATCGCCCTATTGCAGTTCTGCCAAACTTAAGTAAAATATTCGAACATATCATAGCCAACAGAATAACATAATTTTTAGAAAAGTTTTCGATCTTGTTAAACTCTCAATACGGTTTCAGAAAGGGCAGATCTACTGTAGGAGCTATTTATTCTGTACTTGATAGAATAATTGAGTCTTTGAATAGTGGAAAAGAAACTATGGCGTTGTTTGTAGATCTGACAAAAGCTTTTGAAAGTGTCGATCACGCTATATTAATAAAAAAAACTTGAAAGGTGTTGATTATGTGAAGCCTGTCTCAAGTTGATGGCATCTTATCTAAAAGACCGATATCAATATATAGTTGAAAAAAATGAAAAAGGTGAGGAAATAATATCTGAAAAAAGAAAGTTCTACGAGGCGTACCGCAGGGTTCAGTCCTTGGGCCTCTTCTTTATATCTTATATATGAATGATGTGCCGGATGAGATTTTGAAATATATTTTTCAGTATGCTGATGACACATCAGCTGTTGTATCTGCAAATGATAGCGAAGACCTCACATTGAATACCCAGGAATGTATGCGAATACTGGAAAATTGGTTTATTTCAAATAACTTGAAATTAAAAGTTTCTAAAACGCAATGTTTACATTTCAAATATCATAAACCCGACAATCATTTTGAATTCCAACATAAAAATACCTTAATAAAAGAAAATAATGAAGTTGCCTTTCATGGTGTCAGGCTGGATGCTAGACTTGACTGGTCTAAACATATTGAATACATAGCAAACTCTATTAGTAGATATTGCTATGCTTTTAGAATCCTATCCATATTGGTGGATTTAGACTCAGTTCTCTTGACGTATTCGGCGTTTGTGGAATCAAGGCTGAGGTACAGCTTGATTTTTTGGGGAAATGCACAGGAAGCAGAAAGGGTTTTCATCCTTCAAAAGAAGTGTTTGAGATCTATTTTGAATATAAAATATCGAGATAGCTGCAGAAAGCATTTTATTGCCAGAAGTGTGCTTACGCTGCCGAGTCTTTACATTTACGAGTGTGTCCTTTTTGTAAAACAAAACCTAATGAATTCTTTGACTAGTAATGACTATATCTATGACACAAGACATAAATCCAAGCTGAAAACTTATGAACACAATTTTACTTACCTTCAAAAAAATGTACATTTCTCATCTATAATTGTTTTCAACAAAATTCCAGCTAATATTCGACAACTTCCTTTGAGAATCTTCAAATTTAAAATAAAGCAGATTTTATTGGGAAAGCCTACTATAGAGTGCAGGAGTTTCTGATGGATAACATTGATATATTGTGATGCTGCATGTATTTCCTTTGAAACTATATTGTATTGTATTGCGTGTGTATGTCACCTATATGTCAAATTTGTTGTCCATATTTCTGTGTTATGTGCTGTACATACTCATACTCTTTTTGATATGTTCATCACCCGTATGGGCTTTTATACAGAACGAATAAACATATTATTATTATTATTATATGTTTCCTGGTGTTGATCGCTCGAAGTTAATTTTTTGCGAATCATTTACCCCAGTTTAGGTCCAACTTGTTGTGCCTCTATCGTTTTCTGAATATCAGTCGTCGCTATTGAATTTGGAGAATGCGATCAGCACGTGTGCTGTAAAGACTCTTCGAAAACTAACCTTCTAGATGCAGCTGAGAAAAATCAATTTCAGTAATCCCAAAATTATTATATTGTGGGAGATTTGAATACAAGGGTTTCCCCCATTTTCGAGTTCTTGTAACTATCTACATTTTATGAGAAGAATCTTTTACCTACTTCAAATAAGTATGTAAGAATTAATTGAAGGAGAATTTCTGTTATAAATCTAATATTCAGAAAAGTAGTTAACTGCATACTTGCACTTGCAAAAAGTAGTTTAGTAAAAAGTAATTGAATTGAACTCCGTTTTCAACTACTTGTACTGAGTGAAATAAACACCTCAAAAAAGTCTAGGAACACTTACCAATATCTTTAAAATATGAATTTGATGATTCGAATTTATAGAAATCTTTCGGTTTTTGTTAGGATGTATTGTATATAATGTATTCTCAAGAAAACAAAATAATATTTGACTTCTCCAAAGCACCTATTATAAAAAAAATTTGAAATTTGAAAATGACGAAATTTGGTAAAACACAAAAAAAATCCTGAACTAATATTTTCGAAACGATATGGAAGCACATATTTTTCAGTACCCAGAAGGTCCACCTCTGTTGTTAATGACACTTTGGCATCGTCGCGGCATGCTCAATATTAAATTGTCTATTACATTTTGGCCTAAGTCATTCCAAGCCCCCTGAACTGCTAATCGAAGCTCCTGTTCATGATGGAAGACGTTTTGACGCAGGAGATTTCTTTTTAGGGTGTCCCACACATGCTCGATGGGATTCAGATCTGGGGAGCAGGATGGCCACGGTAGAAGATCGATATCATTCTCTTCAAGAACGTTCAAGACAACTCTTGCACGATGAGGAGGGGCTTTATCTTGTTGGAAGAGTGGATTTTGACCCATTGTTTGGAGATACGGTACCACTACAGGTAAAACTATCTCATTTGCGTAAGAATTTCCCGTGAGGTTGTTCTGTATGAAAACGAGGTCACTTCTTCCACCAAGGCGTATACCTCACTGAAGAGAACTGTGGCCCACCTGTCTTGATCCCAGTTTACGTGTTCTTGGCACCAAGCTAAACAAACAGCGCGATTTCCATGGGTCAGTTGTGGAACTCTTAAAGGACGTCTGGAGTGGAGTTGACCTTCGTGCAGTCGATTTCTCACAGTTTGGTCGGAAATTTGTACATTATGAACTCGTGATAGCTCTTGAGCCAATTGAGATGCTCTTCAGGCTTGTAAAACCAGAAATCGGTCTTGGGCGACTGTAGTAATCCTGAAACGACCTGTATGGCGTTCTTCTACGCTACCTGTTTCATTGAAACGACTATAAACGGTTTATGACACTTGGGCCACTTCCCAGAACCCTGGATACTTCCTGTTGTGAGCTCCCAGCTTGGAGCATGCCAACGACTCGTAACATCTCTTCTCTAGTCAAATGTAGTCTTTCCATGGTCGAATCACAAAACTTGAATCTTTTATTTGTGCTTACTACAGAAACAAAGTGCCAACTAACTGATGTCAAACACTGAATACATGAAATGATTATAAAGCAGCGTCGCATTTGCTGCATTTTTAGTTTTTTATAAAAAAAATGAAATCTTTTGCGGCACTCTACATAATTTGGTGAGAAATTGATGTAGGTGTTCATTTCTTAAAAAAATCATCCATATTGATCGTTCTGGATACGATATATCGATATTCAGAAGTGTTCCCTAGATTTTTTTGAGGTGTTTATAGTCCACACAAAAGATTGGGTAATTACAACTGGTACTCTTCTTAAAGAATTGATAAGAACTTAATTATTCCCAGGTTTTCTAATTAAAAATTATAAACTATTAAGTTTTTTTTTCTCTCTCAGATTTCTGAAACAACTACGACATCCAAACACAATAGAATATAAGGGTTGTTACTTGAAAGACAACACTGCATGGCTGGTGATGGAATACTGCCTGGGTTCAGCATCAGATATTATTGAGGTTCATAAGAGGCCACTTAGAGAAGAAGAGATCTCCGCCATATGCGAAGGAGTACTGAGCGGTTTGAATTATTTGCACGAGTTTGGACGCATTCATAGGTAGGAAATTACTCAAGTATAGTGTATTTATGTCAAACATGAACGCGAAATTAATATAGAACCTATAAATAACTTTATTCGCGGGTGAAGTTCCGAAATGCGTCGGAGATTTGTTGTTGGTTTGGGGGAATTACCGAAATCTATACTGCAGCGATTTCTACAATCTACAATAAATAGTTATTCTATGTCCATATTATTATGTCATATGATTTTGGGTTAATTACCAGTTTTGAAATTCAAACAATTTATTCCTACTCTCAATGAATGAAAGTGTTTCATTAATTTTAGGAGCTGCACCCGCAAGCAAAGCTAATCATCCTGGGTTAAAGCATTAAGCAAAGTTTTAACTTTGTATCGCTGTTAAACTATTTTTCAAAACAGGGTGGAAGAGTTTGGGTTATTTAAATTTTGTTGAATCAATCTTGGATGGAATTAAATTAAGTTCTTGTAACCAAAAATATTTTTTCAATGAAACCATAATCAAAACTGGGTTGTAGGCATTGTATTTGGCTTTAGCTAGGTCCTGAGTTAAGACTCGTAATTTCAATACTCTCAAGTTATATATAAAAGTTAATTGGAAGATTTCTGTTTTTACTGGTAAACCTTCTTACAGAGATGTTAAAGCCGGCAACATCCTTCTGACTGAAAACGGTACCGTCAAACTAGCCGATTTTGGTAGCGCGTCTATCAAATGTCCCGCTAACTCCTTCGTCGGTACGCCGTACTGGATGGCGCCAGAGGTTATACTTGCAATGGACGAGGGGCAATACGATGGAAAGGTTGACGTGTGGTCGTTGGGTATCACGTGCATAGAATTAGCGGAAAGGAAACCGCCCTATTTCAATATGAACGCCATGTCGGCGCTGTATCACATAGCGCAGAACGATTCGCCTACTTTACAGTCAAACGATTGGAGCGACGTCTTCAAACATTTTGTCGAAGCTTGCCTGCAGGTGAGTTACTTTAGTTACACATTAAAAAAACTCCAAATAACTAGGCAAACATGAATACATTGGTGGAATTAGTTCATAATTGATTACACAGGTCTGCAACAAAAATGCTGTCTGGATATTTTCAACTGATTTCTATGTATTTAGGTGTTCTGAAAACAAAAAACATACTCAAAAAATTCCAGAACGTAAGGTTATTTTACAAAACGCAAAATTTTATTACAAAATACGGATTTTTGGGCTAAAAAGGGATTAACTTCTAGTATAAATGATAGGTATAATTTTATTTTGATTACTGTTTTAAAATGTTTACACTACATAACTAGCATTAATTTCTAAATAAGGAACACCCTAATTGACCTACATTAACAAGCATAAACATGTTGAAACCTGAACGTGCGCGCTCCGATAGAGTTGAAGTGGCGCGGGACAATTACGTGTTAACTCATCATTGTTTTATAGATCTTGGTTCAATACAGTGCAATGTCGTCTGTGCGGAAGTGTGTGAACTCTTCGGATAGTTTCTGTTACATTTGTGGAGAATATATGACATTAAAGCAACAAGTTAATATTACGGACTTTGTAAAAAAGTATACTTCGCTTATTTTGGCTTCAAGCTTGGATATCAGGATAAAGTATGGGCACCTCAAGTCTGCAAACGATGTGTTGAAGACCTTCGTAATAGGTTTAAGGGCAAGAAAAAAGCTTTCCGATTTGTGATTCCTATGGTATGGCGCGAGCAACAGAACCATAGTGATGATTGTTACTTTTGTTCGTGTAATGGGAAAGGGTATAATTCAAAACGGAAGCAGTCAATTTCATACCCCAATCTGCAATCAGCTATCTGTCCCATCCCTCATGGGACCGAAATATCAGTGCCCAAGGTCCTTGCTACCTTGGAAGAGGTTCCAAGTTCTGACGAAGATGGTGCTGTACCTACACCTGATGACCAGTCAACTTTTGAATTTGAAGATGACAGAAGTCCAAAATTGTTTTCCCAAGGCGAGCTTAATGATTTGGTAAGAGACTTGAATCTTCCCAAAAACGCTGCTGAGTTGCTTGGATCAAGGCTCAAAAGCAGGAACTTTTGCCGGGAGTGTCTTCCTCCTGGTTTTGATATCGTGAAGAGCAGTTTACTTCCTACTTTGCCCAAGAGGACGAGTTGGTTTATTGCACCAATATTGAAGGTTTGATGAATACATTTAAGATCTCATACGACCCAGAAGAGTGGCGTATTTTTATAGATTCTTCAAAAAGAAGCCTTAAAGCAGTTCTGCTTCACAAAGACGATTACTATGCTTCCATTTCTGTCGGCCATTCCGTACACCTCAAAGAAACCTACAAGAACTTGGAATTGATTCTTTGTAAATTAAAATATAAAGATCACGGTTGGCAAGTGTGCAAAATCTTGGGCATGGCGCTCGGATAGCAAATTCCCTTGCTTTTTGTGTCTATGGGTTAGTAGAGACCGAACAAATCACTGGACCAAAAAGTGTTGGCCTGCGAGGGAGCTTAACGTTGGCGAAAAGAATGTCCTGCATGAAACTTTGGTGCCTCCTCATAAAGTTCTTTTACCACCGCTTCACATAAAGCTGGGATTGATGAAGCAATTTGTACAGTCACTTCCAAGAGATGGAAATTGCTTCAAATACTTAATATCAAAGTTTCTTGGCCTCTCGGAGGCAAAGTCGGAGGAAGGTGTTTTCGTTGGACCAGATATTAGACGGCTTATGGCTGATCCACTATTCGTCACAATCATGACGGATCCTCAAAGAGAAGGGTGGATTGCCTTTAAGGAAGTTATAACAAAATGTTTAGGCAATAACTACAAACAAATCGTCAAAAGAATGTTAAAAGCATTTCAAGCTTTAGGTTGCTTAATGAGTTTAAAAGTACATTTTCTTCATTCCCACCTCAACTATTTTCCAGAAAATTTAGGAGACGTGAGTGAAGAGCAAGGTGAACGATTTCACCAAGATATTAAGGAGATGGAAAAAAGATACCAGGGAAGATGGAGCGTCTCAATGATGGCAGACTACTGTTGGACGCTTAAAAGAGACCTTCCAGATGCTTCCCACAAGCGAAAATGTACCAAAAGGAGTCTCACTGGGAAAAAGAAATGTGTTTAGTGCTCAATTAATGTATTTTAGATAAGGAAATAAGTTTTGATACGCAATTATAAATTACTTTATTTAAAAAAAAATTATGTTTTATTTTAAGATGTTTAGCCATAGACACCGTGCTAGGAAAAAATGAAAGTCATTTTCCAATTCAGCACACCCAAAAACATAAGAATTACACAAAAAACCAAAACAGCTCTCACCTTTTTTTTTGCAGACTTGTGTTATAATTGAGAAAGAGTTAAAATTCGATGTATAAAATTTTTCTTGGTTTTCCAGAAATCTCCTATTCATCGATTGAACTCTCTTCAACTTCTCAATCACCAATTCATTACCAGGAATAGATCTCCAAATGTACTGATTGACCTTATACAACGTACCAAAGCGGCCGTAAGAGATTTGGACAATTTAAATTACAGGTAACTACATTAATCACTAATATTGAATGAGAATTATTACTATTCGAAGTGAATTCAATTCAATATACTCAATAGTCTGAAAGAATTGAATTGGATAGAATAGAACTTCTTAAAATTTCATCGGAATAAAAATTTCTGCAGAAAAGCTGCTGTAATTCACTGAAAATTGACAATATTCTCTTGGTACAACCATTACTTGTCTACGTGATGTTGGAATCGCATTTCTACTTGGCGTAGGAATATCTCTAACTAGGATTCATTCAATCTACATAGCGTAGGAATATCTGTTACTATAATCAACTATTTGACGTTGCGCAGGAACATTTCTGAATAGAATTTGTCTACTTGAGATAAGAAATATTACAAACTATGATGAAATGTATAGTGATAAAAAATACGCTCTTGAAGAAGTCGTTCGACTTTCATAATATGCAATGAAATTTCAGAAAAATGAAAAAGATCCTCATGATCGATAACTGCGAAAATGAGAGCACCATAGATGTCGACGACGTGCCTGACGAACACACCGGCGGTGACAGCTCAAAGAGCAATTCGGTCACCTCTGAACACAGCGTACATTCGGTGGGAGTGTCTGCTAGCAGTCAATCAAGTAGCACCAATAGTTTGCCGGCTGGCGGAGATGATAGGAGGGCCCGCGCAGGTTTGAACCATGCCGCTGCTGCGGCAGTGTCAGACCACGGTACTAATAATTTTGCCACTATCAGAACTACCAGTATTGTAACGAAACAACAGAAGGAGCATATGCAGGTATTTTTCTTTTTTCTT
Organism: Cryptolaemus montrouzieri; assembly: GCA_013387265.2. NCBI lineage: Eukaryota > Metazoa > Arthropoda > Insecta > Coleoptera > Coccinellidae > Cryptolaemus > Cryptolaemus montrouzieri. Next base: position 13,056,554 of record JABFTP020000042.1, read on the forward strand.
GATCAACGAACAAAATAATCTGTCTTAGAGATATACTTTTGTTATCTGAAAAATTTTTGATGAACAGGAGGAAATGCATGAGCAAATGTCTGGCTACAAAAGAATGCGTAAAGAGCACCAAAGCGCCCTCCTCAAATTGGAAGAGAAGTGCAAGATGGAAATGGAAGGTCATAAGAATCAACTGGACAAAGAATATGAAGTTTTGTTGATGTACTTTAGCAAGGAATTAGAACGAATACAGGTAACTATCTGGGTGTTTTCTGTTTGAATGTCCAAATTTCTTTAGTACGTTTTTATTGAATGTATAACTGTTTAGGCTAAACACAATCAAGAGTTAGAGAGGCGACATAAGCAGGCTATAGCGACGGAGAAAAAACTCTACAAAGATATCACATTTAGGCATGAGGCGGAAAAGAAAGCTTTCGACACCGCAAGAAAAAAGGAATACAAGGCCAATAAGGAACGATGCAAAAGGGAATTGTCACAAGATGATTCGACGCCTAAGAGGCAAAGAGACGTGACTTTGCAGTGAGTATCTTGGCTGCAAACATTGATTCGTTAGCCTTTCAGTTTGAGTTTCAAATAATTTCTCGTTTTTCTTATAGAAACCACAAGGAGAACCTGAAACAGGTAGACGCCCAAGAAGAACAGCGTTTGATAGCTAGTCAGAAGGAATACCTAGAACTGGAAATCAGGAAATTTAAGCGAAAAAAACTGCGGCAGCAACACGAACTACAACAGGAGCTGTTACGTCAGGAGTTGAACAAGAGACAGTCGCAGTTGGAGAAGGCACACGAGATGCTATTGAGACATCACGAAAAAACGAGGGAACTGGAGTACAAACAACAGAGGGCCGTGCATATGCTCCGGGAAGAACAGGTCAGTTAAACAGAAAATGTTTTCAAGTTTGTTAAAGGTATTTGTCTTGCATTTTAGGTTAGAAATCAGCATGACACGGAACTGGCAAATCAGCAAGAATACATGAAGCGGTCGGAACGTGAACTCAGAAAGAAACACGCGTTGGAATTGAAGCAACAACCGAAATCTTTGAAGGTAATTAAAACATGGATTCATCATTGAGTTGTGACTAAATGTCTTTGTTTTCCAGCAAAAAGAAATGATGGTACGTAAGCAGTTTCGCGAGACTTGTAAGGTGCAAACTAAGCAATATAAGGCGCTCAAAGCCCAATTGCTGACTTGCACTCCTAAGGAGGATCAGAAGGCGGTCATTAAGAAGTTGAAGGAGGAGCAACGTAGGAAACTGGCTTTATTAGGAGATCAGTACGAACAGAGTATCGCCGAGATGTTGCAGAAGCAGTGCATACGCTTAGATGAAAGTCAAGAAGTGAGTAATTTGAAAATAAGTGGAAAACTTGATTACATTTTATGTTCTTCAGCTTGAGTGCCAAAACATGAAGGAACGTCTCAATTATGAATTAGAAATTTTGATGGCCTATCAGAGTAAGAACAAAATGCAGGCCCAGGCGCAGCGGGATAGGGAGAGGAAGGAATTGGAGGATAGGGTAGCTCTGAGGAAAGAACTGTTAACGCAGAAGGTGAGAAAATAAAATGAAGTTTATTGATAATCTTACATTCTTCGATTTGTAGATGAATATAGAAACGCAGACGTTTCTTGATGAACGCGCTGAGAGAATAAGGATGCTACATGAACAGCAGGAGCAAGAGATGGCCATGTTCGATGAGGAGTCTGTCAGACTTGGTTTCAAGTGAGTTTTTTTTTCTTATATGGGGTTGAAGAAAGTTTGTTTTGAAATGTCACGTGTATTTACGAAGTTACATTTAAAATTAATCTTTATAGTATACCACCTTGATCAGAAAGTTCAAGAAATGTCTCTAGGTGGCGCTTTAGGTCGTTCGATTGTAGTTCTTTTGTCTGGAATCTGTCATTATCATTCATAGCTTACTTCTGGAGCAACTTTTAATCGATGTGCATGTTGGTTGGCTAGGAAGGAAACAATGTTACTTAAACAAACCGTTAATACATTTAATGAGTGTTTGGAAATGAATAAATTGAAAAGTGTTTGTGGTTGTGAAGTAAAAATCTGTATATTTTGGTAAAATTTAGTTGGATTGCATCCTGTTGTGAGATGGGCCCAATTAACATTAATGAAGCTTGTGTAGAGGGACAAAGCGCCCAAGCACATTGATAAAAGAGAGAAGGGAGCGACAGATAAATATAGCTTGAACTTTCTACTAAAATTTACTACTATAAAAATGCAAGAAACTTATTTACAACAGTAGGAATTGTAAATCACTCGTACAGCAGGTTAATGATGAAGGAAAGTGCAAAGAAACCTGGCAAGCTTTAAAACAATTTTATGTACATAAAACATAAAAATATAAAAAAGGATATTTTCCAATCGAAGAATTGCCTGGGTTGTCCTACTTCCTAAAGTCACAAATCCAAAGAGCTAAGTGTTCTCAAACCAGTAAGCTAACTGATTTATTCACAACTGGTTGAATTGTTAAATAATATGAATTTGTTCGCTGAAAGCCAATCTGGCTTTAGGGCTCCCCATATTGCGACTTCGAAGCTGTTTGATAATATAATATAATATAAGCCTGAGACAGGCATGGTATTAATTTTTCATTTTCTCTAGATTACAATAATTGATACATTGAGTAGAGAATTGTTCATAACAAAGCTATGGTATGGATTCTTGGGTTCAATAATAAAATACTTAGGAGTTGTTACTCGAATCAGTGTCCATATATCAGCATAGATAATAAAGAATCTGGTTCAATTTTGGTATAGAAAGGGGTACCTCATGGTTCGATCCTCGAACCAGTTCTCTTCCTGATTTATACAAAGGATTTAAGTAAAAGCGCCGAGGGATGTATCGTAGATCATTTTGCTAATTATACTCTAAACAAGAGCCTTGAAGTGAATGAACTGAAATCTGGCTGTTCAGATATCAACAATAGTTAGAGCAACATATTAGAGTATTCCAGCAAGGATGGTCTTAAAATTAATCAATTGAAAACGCAATTATGCGTTCTGGAAATGAATCGGAGGAAATTAAACGAAGTTTCAACGGGTTAGGAGAGGTAGCAATCAATCCCAAAGAGGGGTTCAACACTAAGATTTGGGGAGCATGTGAAGTTGTTGGTTGATAGATGTTATGGAGCAATAAAGAATCAATAACATAGTTACACCTCGTTGGATATACCCCTAAAAATGACAACTATGCGAATTATTTATACTTAGTCATCTTAATCATGTAGATGTGGCATATGGACCATGGTCAGATAGCAGACAGCAAATATTTAATTAATATTAAATATTCAAAATTCGTGCATCCGGTTTATAACTGGGTTGAGGGTAAGGGATTATGTCTCTGCAAAGAAGAGAGTTGAGATTGGTGATTATGACCAACAGAAGAAGGCTCTATCTGACAACTTTAGCCCATAAGGCTTTGAAGGGGAAAACAACCGGATATATTTCCACTAGAATTAGCTGAAGTTTGTAAATTCATGGGTTAGCTACGCGAATCTATCTTGGATCTTTCCCAAATATAAAATAACTGAGTTGTGGCTGTTGCTGTAAAGATGGTGGCAAAATACTTGAGTTGAGGGGCTGCTTTGACAGCAGAAAGGATACCAACACTTTATTTAGATCTCCTCAAGACATAACCAACAAACTGGGATTGGTAGTGTTGCTGCAAATTTGGCGGTAAAATAGTTGAACTACATGCAGAAAAAGAACTGAGCATAGAACTGTTCGATAACGGTCATGCGCGTATTCGACTGAAAGCGTTCCAATTGCAATGGTTACCGTTCTTGAACGGTTCCAACTCATTTTCTGGTCGTTTTAGAATAGAAACAAACGAAAGTGAAAATCAGTTGAATTAAAGACTAAAGAGGTGGGCAATCATGAAAAATAAAAACTGAAGGGTAGGCAATCTCGATGAGTATATAACCAATTCTGAAAATTTTCCGACTGAGAAAAATTTCGTTATGGTTTTAGAATGGTGTATGCTTCGCACCTGCGTATTAAACTAGTACTAATTATTCCAGAACCGTCCCTAGACCATTCTAAAATGTATAGTGGGAACAAACCCATATAGACATTAGGAACGTTGATGGCTTACACCAAATGAACCATCAAGTTGTTTTAAATTTAGAAATGTGGCCAAAAACTTGTAGATTTTTCTCTTTGATCAAGGTGGTAGATATTTCAACGGTGACATTTATTTATTACAGTGCCCTGGCAATCGCTGAACTATCCAGAGAAACGTACGACGACGAGGCCAGTCTGTCTGGGTCTATGCTTAGTTTGGCTCATTCCAATAGTTCAACCAGTTTTCCTCCAAACTCAGTCTAGTAAGAATTAAAACAATGATTAGTTTGGGAACGACCAATATTATTTATGAAGTCAAATTATGAAAAATTAGTTTGGTATCAATTTATTGTTTATTCTTGATTTGATCTTTGATGGTGAAAATAAGACATATTTTATTGGTAATCAAATGAATTAGAGTAACATTTATCATTTGCCTAAAAGTTCTGAGTTCCCTGATGAAACTGAGCTTGATCTCAAAATTGTTAGTTCGATTGGTTGATAAGAAAACTATGTTGTTAAATGCTTTAAATCTTTATTGTGAGTGATGCCATTTTAGTAGTATAAAGAAAGATTAGGTTGATTTTGGTTTTTTCATTCATTTTTTTTCGAAAAGATTTTTACCAATAATGGACCTTTATTCATTTCTGCTATAGTTGTCATTGTCAATTTCTATCTTGAGGGTATATTCATATGCCAAGATCACAGGAAGTTTAATCAATCAATATTCAGAGAACAAAATTTGATGCATTTGACCAAATTGTGTGTAGAACCAACCAAGATCGGAATTTGATGAAAAAAACTGTGTTACAGTGAGTTGTAAAAATGCAATTTTATTATTGGTGGAAATCTTAATGGTTAGTTAACAAGCCATTGTGGAACTGACCTTGAGAATAATTTATAAAGGTTGAATCATTTTTCTATTTGTTTCTTCTCAAATAGTTTTACATATAATTTGAAATGTGTGAAAAAATATTGGTCGTTTGAACACTTTTGTATATAGTCTAAATTTAGATTAAAAATAATAGAACGTAAAAAACTAATTGTAATATATATATTTCTATATATATATATATTGGTTTTTACCATTTTATTAATTTCTTTTTTAATCGAATGAAACTTCATTTTCGAACTGTTTCAGTAACATAAGTTGCAAATTCGTTGAAAACTAAATTTCTGTGTTTGAATTGAAATGCTCAATGTTCCATTTTACGTTTTGGAGAATATAAAATTCGCGTTTCAGTTTTTTCGGAACATTTCGATAGCTAGGGATTAATTTCCTTGTTTTGTTCGATCGTTTGATCAGTTAGATAGAAATTTATTTAATCGGGGTGGTCGAGGAGAGATTTCGTTGTCGTATGGTTCATCTGGAATTTGGTTTACGAACAGCGCCTTGATGTCGTTTATATAATTGAGGATTTTCGGATATGAAAGCTTTTATGAGTCTGCGTCGGTTTAGGGATGTAAATTAATATTTCAGATGAAACTTATGATTGTTGTGGACCATCTTCCGTTAGAATCTTCCTAATGAATACACTGTTCAACTTGCTAATTAAAAGACTAGATATGCCAAACACGTTAATTCTAAAAAATTAGGGATTTTCAAATGTTATCTTTTTGTTTTTGAAAGTTAGTGGAATTTTCGTGAAATGGTAGTTGAACATAGTTATTGTTCCACATAGTTACTAATGGATATTCTGGGGGAGTTTGATCATTTATACATGGTGTCTCAAGAGTGTGTTTAGAGACTAGGATATCACAGTACATACATAAAAATTAGTTTATATTTTCAGAAGGTGACTGTGAAGTATACATGTTGTACTTCTTCCTCTTTTAGTCTTTTAACTAATGGAACAAAAGTTAAAACTGAAGTGAATATAAAAGAAATTCACTAAATTTTCGAATTAGTTTAATTTAAAATTCATTTTCGCTGATGCTTTTTGTTTCAAATCTGATTCACATAATATAAATGGATATATTTTTGGAGTAGTGGTTGTTCATATTGAATAACTTTGAAACTTTAATTTAAATCTATTCCCGTTTCACATTCACTTCAATGTGCAAGAGGCTCAATATTGGTGCTTTAATGAGAAAATTTACACCTTACTTAGACGCTCTACATAATTATAGATGATGTAAATTGTTCTTAGCAGATGTGTTTCCAAAAGTGTAATATTACATTCTATAGAACCATTGAAAACAATTTTGCTGAATTGGCTGAACAAAATTCAGATGAAAGAAAAACTTACTGTTTTTTTTTTGTTATGTACTTCCATTAAGAATTCAGGCATTTCACTCAATACTAGACCAGTTGTAAATTTCAAAGCATTGGCAAAACCTATGTGTTTTAAATTTGGGGATGATTTCTTCTCATTGGGGCTTCTGCAGATGTTTGTACACAATTCATAATACAGGTTAGTGAATACTGTGATTCAATTTAGTTGAGAAGCCAGATGGTCTTAAACAAATTCAACTCTGATCAAAACTTTATTTTGGATGATTCAAGGTATCTACTTTGCATAATCAGGTGGTTTTGGTATACAATATTTCATTGACTCCTGGTGTCTTAAAATGTTCAACTAAATGTATGTAGGAAAATTTAAAGCTATCCTTCAGAACTTAACTCTTTCAGGGGCAAGCCAATGACAGAAAAAATGTCCCAGAGGGCACGACCCAAAAAGTTATTTATTAGTTCTCGAAGTGTTTAAGAATGAACAAAAGATTCACTTAAAAAAACAAATTTTTTACTAAATATCGAAAAAATCAGATGATACAGATTTTGTACCAGTGCACACAGACAGACGTATGAATCAAAACCTACCTGAATGGTATTCTTGAAAAAATATATATTTATTTTTGCCTAAACATAGCCACTCGGCCCTGACTTGTCTTTGGGAAGTGCTACATTTGGCACAACGGAGTCGAGTATCCCTTTTAGGTTTGTGAGTGAGCACTTCGACTGATCCCGAATGGTTTGATTTTTTATGGCAATACAAATATCAGTTGAAGTTGACGGTCTGTTTCTGGAACTATTATTTCAGTTACTAGAGACTTTATTACCTTCCTTCTGAACTCCTTCATTGAAATATGGACCATACCGAGTTCTTTGTATAGAACAAATGCATTTACAACTGATGCATCAATTTTGTAAACGTTCAGATTTTGATGTATCGACAAAATTCATGTTTCTATTATAATCTGTCAAAGCAATAAGACGGGGGACTTTCTCAATGGCACTGTATTCGTTTTTTCTGTCAACTTCTTTGCAACTGTTTGGGTGATGAAAATTCGATAGCAGATGGACACTTGGCTTGTCTCGCTATTTCAAAGCAACCAATAGTGTTTGATGTTAGAACTTTCGCCCCTTTTTAATAACCTATTCCTGTTGGAGTTGACGGTACTGCAAGTGTTAATATTTTTTCCTAGAGTTCCTCTAACAGTTGAACGTTAGTGAAGAAACTATCAAAATATTTAATGTGATTCTTGTTTTCCATACCATCAGGAAGATGTTTCACTACCCTTATTCCCAAACTTTTCTCTGTATCGTAAAATTTCACAGTATATATCTAAAATTTTTAACAGTATCCGTTCTTATTTGCCAGCATCCACACTTTGTAATCTCTTTCCATTCATTTTATAGGCAGAAATTGTTTCACGCATTTTTACCTTTACATTTAATCATGGATTCGTCAATGCTTATTTCTTTAGCTGGAAAAATACAACTTGAAAAATTCCGAGACATATACAGAAAGGGACGCAATTTGTAAAGCTTATCAGAATTATCTTCTGCTTTATTTGGCATTAATATATTGTCATTCAAAGAAGATTGTAGATAAAACAACTAAACTGCTTGACAGACATCAATGAATTTGTGTAGGGGTCATGAAAATCAGGAGCGCTATTCCAATGATCTATATCTTGTTTATTTTTTGAGACCCATTTGAACTATTTGTTTTTTTTTGGTTGATTGGATATTTGTTGGCTGTATTAATTACTCGGAATACTATTAAATCCAAAACATTTTCATCGAATAAAAGTTCAAAGAGTTTTCCTGGTGTGGATGAATCCAATATCTTGACGAGATCTGTGATGCCAGAATCACTAGTAATATTTCCAGAAGATATTGACGTAGTAATTCTTTTCAAATTCGAATAGAATTATTGTTGAGTACCGCCTCGTTCGCTTGTATTATTGAAAGAGGTAAATCATCTTCTGAGTCGCTGTCTGTCTCTACGACAACATTATCCGGAAACGTCTACAATTGAATCATTGTCGGAAGGTATTTTCTCTCTATCTGCTCGAGGCATCTCTACCAGTCTGAAAAAACACCGTTGAACATAAACATATATAAAATTATACGATTTACTTGCTAATATATCCTAAGTAATCCACTACTATATCAAATGTGTAGAACTGTTCGAAAAATTATGTTTTACTTACTTTTTTCACTTTGCACCTACAACAACCTGAAGCGTAATGAATTCATGTATAGACAGGCACAGTGATCCTAAAACCGTGCTGGATGTAAATTCACATCACTGTTTCATTGTGTTCTCTTCTCGATCCACAGCACCTATAGATGATTTTTTTTCGGTTCAATTTTTGGACCACCTTTAAAGAGTTGGAAAAAATGTTAACTGTGATTTCTAGTTTTTGCAAAATGCAATTCTTTTAATTTTCACTACGATTTAAAGTGACATTTGAGTATTTGTCTGTATTTTAATGATAAGATAGGGGATGAAAAATGGCATCAAATTATTCGAAGAAACATTCAGTATCAGCAACTTCATTTTGTTTTCGTTATTCTCTACTTGAGCACAGTTCAATACTGTTATTTTATTTCCTTTGGTACATAACATGCATAGAAATCACTTCTAACTTAATCAATAACTGATTAATTAAATCTTCTGTATAAAATACTTAATACTAGCAACTACATCTGAGACATCCTGTATTTATGATTTCAATCTCCTTTAAAAGTTAATGGCCGAAAATCAATATTCTAAATTATTCGATGAAAATATACGTTATATGGGTTAATTCAAATTCAACTAAAAATCATGACAAATGAAGATGAAAATATGAACCCAACATTTTACACCGTGCAATTAAAAAAATTCATTGTCTCATCACAGTTGTTTTTAATTGTGATAATTATGATAATTTGTAAATAAATTGATGAGATTTGGGAAACATTTGTTAATTATGTTGAGTATTTTGGCCTATGCCTTTTTCAATCTACATCAATCGACGTTCAAGAGATTTTGCATTTGTTTCTCTGAATGTTATCAAAAGATTTTTGATATTATACATTGAATAGTTTAAATAATGTATGTAAAATAATGATTGTATATTTTTGTTGTCATTTTTCTATAATGTATGTTATTAATGATTTTTATAAAAATGTGATACGTTGTATCACTGACAGTAAAAGAATGTACAAAAGTTTCTCAATTTGTATTCATTTTAATTTTCCAAGGTTCTGTGTTTTGATTGCTCAATATTCATGATGGTACTTCAAGAATATAATATTTGTTATAAATTATTTACAACTATTACTGCACTGCTAATATCTGGTGAAGCATTTTGCGAGAGAAAAGCTGATTTTCGAAAAGTTATACGATTAATATTTGTTCTTATTGTACCATGAATTGAAAACCAATTTGGCCAACCTGTTGTGTTTTAATTCGGTGATATTCTTAAAATTCTAGGAGTTTATCGTCTCACTCTCGAAAACAAATATTACAACATTCGTTACTAACTACACAATGCAAGGTAAATATTTTGTTAGTTTAATTGTTCATTTTATGTTTGCTAAGACATTGTTAACATTAACAAGTACTTACTTTACTTTTATTGACTCAATAATACAAATTCTGAAACTAAAATGAGTATGAGGTTTATATGAGAGGATCATACCAGGTGAATTTCAAAATACGGCTTCTGGTTACTGAATTTTATGTAAAAAATAAAAACACATACATAGAATGTTTAGAAAATTTTCTCTATACATTAAATTTCCATCCATCGTAAGACTGAAAGTAAAACTAAAATCACTATTGTTTGAATGATTCAAAAACGTTTTTCTTGCGAAATTTTCCTTTGATAAAAAAACAATTTTTAATTTTTACAATACTAAAAATCTTTGAAAATGTCTGAAATGGTCCTTTCTTTATAAAAGGAAACAGAAGATAACATTGTACATATTTTACCAATATTAAATATTGATACCATGCACTGTTTAAGTAAGGGAATAAATGTTGGTCGAGTTGTAAAATGAGTAAAGTGTATAGTTTTTGAATGCAACGATCATTTCATTATTTATTTTGCAGTAGCCACTATGCATAGTGTTACTACAAATGTATTTTATACGTAAATAAAAGTCTCGCTTAATTTACTCAATTTTGTTTCCTTTATTCTGGACCATTAAATATGGGTAGTGAAAAAAATTTTGAGAATCAAGCAATCGATTGCACTATACTACAGTTTCAATATGGATGTAGATAGATAGATAGATATTAATGTGTATGCCTTAATTTTGCTTCAAATTTGAGAGGGCTCACATAACACATACTTGTTCCACATATCTTAATCGTTGAATATAATGGCAATTATCACATAGCACCTGTAAGTATGCCTTTTTCATGGACTGAAAGATTAAAATATAAACATCCCAGAAGCGCTGCACATAAATTTTACGAACATCGAATACTAACAAAACACTTTAAAGTTTCTCGCATGGTTAGGAGTACTCCAAATACTCCTCTGTAGTGTAGAAGGCACTGTCTCGAAGCTAGATAGATATTATTATTTGAGTGAGTGCTGCCTAGCAGTCCGGCCACTGCGACTCAATAGTCTATTGTGGTTCACTCTGTCCGACTTCATACTCAGCACTTCATTGTCCTCTATTTCAGACTGTAAGGTGCCAGGCACCTTACCCGCTTCATTACGGGAAAGATGATGGAATCTGTAGAAAGCCGTTCTAGCCACTCCCCTCATCATCAGATGAAGAGGGGCAAGGCCCTGCTTCTTAAGACTTCACTCCCACCAAGCAATGCAGCCGTACGTAATGCGTGGTCTAACCACCATCATATATAGCCACTGAAGTTGCTTTGGGGCAAAACCCCACTTTTTCCCACAGGTCGTTCGACATGACCATAGTCATCGTGAAAATACAAGCAACACGGGATGGTGAGAACTTTGTAGTTCTTAAAATATTCGTTCGTTTTTCTTTTAACGATGTGCTCGGGAACTAAGCCCATTCACACAGGTGGAGCTACAACTTATAGTGGATTCCGAACCACTCTCCTAGACCGCGCAATGATAACTTCCACAAGGATTACAAGTTATCTGGTCCAGGAAGTTTATGCCCTCTATAGGCGACTCTGTCAAATTCAAATACGCATACAACACCCAAACCGTCGCCGGAATCGAATCGGCAGCCGCATGTGTACAAACTGGTCTTAAAATATTCTCTGCAGCTAGTTGTCCAGGAAAGTGCCACAATCATTCTGATAGCTCTTTTCTGCAGCAGAAAAACCCGCCCTGTTTTCACCGAAGATCTCCACAAGAGTATACCGTAGGTCGAAATAGTATGAAAGTGCGCATGGTAGGTCATCAATACCTCCCTGTCACGACTATTACTTTATTCTACGTATCGTGTGAACAGCCGTTGATAATGTTTTGGCTAGTGAATCAATCTGATCTGCCATTATACCGCTGTGTCCAATGTGAAGCCCTGCAACTTCAAATTATCAGTTTTGCTTGAATTTCTCAGTGTTAAAAGTAGTTTTCGGGTCTTATCAATATTCAGACATAAGTTGCTTGCCTCTTCCTAAACTTTGGCATCAATCAGCGCTGCTCCACAATTCAGATTCAGTTCCTTGGTGCATTTTTATTAAAGTTGTATCGTCAGAAAACAAGGCTATACCATCGGAGGCCACACCATCAATGCATAACACAAATAAGATGAGGCTCAGAACCGAACCCTGGGGTACACCACTTAAAACCCTGTATTCCACTGTTACCTGTTATCTGTCTTTTAAATACGATGAGAAAAGTTTCAATGTGAGGTGTCTCTAATTCCATAATACTTCAACTTGGCCAAGAGTTTATTATGGTCTACATAATCAAATGCCCTTTGGAGGTCTAGACAAGCAAGAATCACTGCTTCCGAGCTTATGTTCTCAACCATTGCTGCACCAAAGATTTTTCTTTCTTGAATGCATGCAGATTCTTATGTAATATGAGTTTTTGTTCAATGTAGTCTTGCAGCCTTGTTTTAATCAGTGTTTTGATATGATAAGTAATATTGAAATCGGTCTGTAGTTTTGTTTTTCATGTGCGACATGGATCTGCTCATGGGTGGTTGTAGGCGCAAGAAATATTGAACCAGAATGTTCTATCTTCTAATTTTTCAGAAGATCCTCAAATCTCTCGGAATCGTTAAATCAACTCGACAACCGCTCTGCCACTCCTATGAAGAATCTGTTGAACATTTCAGATGCACTTGAGCTTTCTTTTCTTCTTTTTGCCTTACTATTGAGATTTATAACCTTCCATTTGGCTACCAGCTTATTGTCTGGCTCGTTTATATTCTAGCATATTCATTCTTAGATTGTCTTGTTATCTCATTTTTGAGTTGGTCCTTCATGTCTTCATAACAAACAAACGATTCAGGATCCCATTTCACTGAGGTATGGGCAACATCCACCTAATTTTAAGTTTCACCACCTCAGGGTATATAGGGAGTTAATCCGAAGAAATGCTGCATTAATAAAGTGAATAGCCATTTTCAAGAAATCTAACGGCGTTAAAAAGCTGAATATGATGAACACAATTTTTATTGTAATAATTCCACAAAAGAAAAATAATATATTAGAGGTTTTTGAAATGCTTCGTCATTTAAATGTTTATATCTAAGCTTTTCAAATAAACAGTTACTACAAGAACATAAATTATTTCTTGTAATGAAATTACATACCTTCTCTATATTTTTCATTTTCCCTCACACTGTGTGGTCACTTAATAGGTTTTTGGGCTGGATTTGTTTGGATAATACAAGAGGTGGTGGACTCTATTTGGTCGGTTGGCGCATGACCTTTTATCCAGAGTAAAACAAAAAATACAAAATTTAAATAGTTGTATACCAAAAAAAGTGTGAATAAGAACTTATTCGCATTTTCTCGGGACCGCGTAGGCATATAAGGTTAAACTGTGCGCTCACTAGACGGATTTTTCAATAATATCACATTGCTAATTATTCATTAAAGAAAAAAAATCCATCCATATAGTATATTCCATTGCAACCAAAATATGATAAAATATATGATACATGCGAAAAACAGGATAAAATTCAATATCAATTCAATTTACATTTTAGGCATTCAATACACGCTAATAGAAAAATAATTATCAACATTTTATTATGAATTATCATAGGAAATAGACGATTTCTGCATTCCTGAGTTGTTTTTTATTTAGTTGGCGAAAATTCAGTGGGTATCATGATACGGCAATGCATCTCTCTTATAAGGGGTACAGTATAAGCTACACATTCATCCCAACCTGGAGACCTCCAAGCACTTTCTCTAGTATCTTTTCTTGCATTGAGATCTTCGTAACCTATAAAATATATTTAATATTAAACAAACTAGAAAAGTCACAAAGTAGGCTTAGTATAACTATAATAAAACCAAGGTTACGATCGTAGACAGGGAATATAACAACTATCCTGTGTCTGTGGGCTGTTGCCAAGTAGTTCAAAGTTTTTTGTATCTCGGTTCTTTGATCGAAAATTCTGGTGGCTGTGGAAATGAGATTAGACGACGTATACAGCAAGCACAGGCGGCCATGACGAAGCTCACTAAAATATGTCGTTAGTTCAGACTCTTATTTTCTCTATATTCCTACATGCTTCTGAAACTAGGACTATTAAAAAGGTAGATCGCGCTCACATTGATGCATTTGAAATGTGGGCTTGGAGGAGAATGTTGAGAATTCCTTATACCGTTCATCGAACTAATGTTTTGATATTAAATGAACTTGGTAATCCAAAGCGGCTCTCCTCCATTGTATGAAGCGATAATATGGAGAAACTTGTTGTCCAAGGTCATGCTCCGAATGGGCGACGTCGTGGCCGTTGCCCTACACGCTGGGTGGATGCAATGAAACAGTTGATGGATGTGAGTGTCACAAAAGCCACCTAACTAACTCGAAATCGCGAAAGATGGCGTGCTACAATTTCGAAAACAATTGATAATCTTTGTATCGGCAGCTTTCCAGCTCTGACTTAATGCATTTTACGAGTTCACAACATGTGTGTTAAGACATTGTGACTATGATGATGAAAATTATTACAATGTTAATGATACAATTAAAGGAAAAATACTCACACCAAATATGATGTACATTATAAAGCCTTCCAATTTGGGAAAAGAACCCTGCAAATGGTTCATCATTGTTCTTCCTGAAATTTATAGCACGTGCCCAATTGTTACCCCATTCTATCATTGTTCCAGGTTTCAAGGCATAGGATCTTATTTCATAAATGTTCTTTCTGTTTCTTATTAATATCTGAGGCCAGTAACTAAATGCCAATAAATATTGTAAATGCCTTGATCGAACAAGTTTACCTTGCTCTTCAATGAGTTTCTGAAAATCCTGAAATTCATTAAAAATATATGTAAATGACAGTGAACTCTTTTGTAATGACTTTGCTGTTGATCGTTGCGACCTTGCTTCTAGAAGAGGGGGTGGCTCTTTTTAGCAGTGAAAAAGTGATTCGCTTGTGTTCAGTTGAATTGAGCTCCCCTTTTGAGTGAAGTGCCTAGCATTGAAGCAGTTGCTTGTAAAATTAAGTTGCAGAAATCTCTGTTATTCATTTTTGTATTTTATATTCCTCCATCAACACCTGCCAGTGATTATGTTGTTTTATGTGAGTATTTGGAATTGCTCGAGGTAATTTATGAAGGAAATCTTGTATTGTTGGGCGACTTTAATTTGCCAAAGTTCCACGAGTCACTGATGGGTGCACAAGGATCGGAGAGATCTGTTTGGGAGCTTATGAGGTTTTATGAATTGCGTCAATGCAACGGGTTGCGTAATGCTGGCGACGGTATTTTGGACTTAATTTTGTCTAACCTGCCCTGCCGAGTTCACCGCGATATGTCACCTTTTTTGAAGGAAGATAAGTATCACCCGGCTCTGATGTGTCATTTGAACCTGGGCTCGGACAGTTGTGTCAGATTCTCTCGTAGTTCGAATTTTGGGGCTTTCAATTTTCATAAAATCGATATGGCCACGCTCTGTGAAGACTTACTAAGTGAACAATTCATCGTTAGACAGGATTGCCCTCGCAGTATAAACTTTCTGGTGAATGATTTTTATAAAAAACTATACAATGCAATTAG
This sequence comes from Cryptolaemus montrouzieri, assembly GCA_013387265.2. Taxonomy (NCBI): domain Eukaryota; kingdom Metazoa; phylum Arthropoda; class Insecta; order Coleoptera; family Coccinellidae; genus Cryptolaemus; species Cryptolaemus montrouzieri. The sequence goes on from JABFTP020000042.1 coordinate 13,072,046, forward strand.
AAAATCAGTCCCAGTTTATCGTAAACAAAATAGGAGGTACCCCACATGGTACAATAAAGAAATCATTGATGCTGTTAAGTCTAAGAATCGGATGCACAAAAAGTTTATTAGAACAAGGAACGATCTCTATCTCGATTTGTACCGAGAATTGAGAAGGTCAGTTAAAGCTAAGATGAGGTCTGCATATAGGGAGTACTTGGATAGCTCAGAAAATAGTTTTGAGAAGGAGCCTAACAAATTTTGGTCTTTTACCTGGCGTCATGTATTACCAAGGTGAGAGACTGGATAGCCCCCAGAAGATCGTTTCTGCATTTGCTATGTTTTAAGGTGAGGTATATGATGTTGTGGATTCAGATGTCAATATTGATGACGTTATCTCGGAGGGTGTGGTTGATTGTCGAGGCTCGAATTCTATTTTTTTTCCCTCAATAACCGAACAAGATATTTTGCGTGTGATTAAAAATATGAAATCTAAAGCTTGTTTTGGGGATGACGGCATACCTTGTTTTATAGTAAAGGATATCATAGGGACGATAGTAGCTCCGCTATGTTCAATTTTTAATCTGTGCCTGAAGAACAATCAGTTTCCATCTAAGTGGAGGATCGCGAAGATCTGTCCCATCTTCAAGTGCGGTGATAGGACCGATGTAACGAACTACCTTCCTGTGGCCCTGCTTTGCTCCTTTGCTAAGGTTTTTGAGCTTCTATTGCATGAATCTTTAGCATTCCAGCTGAGCCAATCGATTTCGGACCGGCAACGTGGTTTTAGGGTCGGTAGATCAACTGTAACGAATCCTGCATGCTTTTCGGAATACGTAAACGAGGTTTTGAACCCGGGTGGCCAGGTTGACACGGTCTTCACGGATTTCACTAAGGCCTTTGATCGCATGAACCATGTTGCTCAAATAAAAAGAATGAAGGAGATAGGGTTCCCTTTGAGCCTTCTCTCGTTTTTCTATTCATATTTGAGTGATCGAAAGCAATATGTTATGTACAATGGATTCAGACCCCAGGATTTTGGAGCCCATTCGGGAGTCCCTCAGGGGTCGGTTTTGGGTCCGCTTTTGTTCACAATTTTCGTAAATGACTTACTTGAGAGGCTAAACGTTGGGGGCGTAGCCTTTGCGGACGATCTCAAGATTTACACAGAAATAAGATCGAATGAGGACTGTCAGAGTCTTCAAGGAGAGTTGCTGATGATACATCAGTGGTGTTTAGAAAACAAACTGACTTTTAACGTCTCTAAGTGCAAGTACATGTCAATTACGCGCAAACAGTCGCCACATTTCTTTTCTTATTAGGTGGCGGGCTCACGGCTTGAACGTGTTTTCTGTTCTCGTGTTCTCGGGGTGCTTCTCGACTCGAAATGGTCGTTCCGGGACCATATAGGTGATGATGTTCTGCGAGCAAGAAAAATGTTGGGTTTTATTCTGAGGAATTCCAAGGGCTTCCGGAACACTGCTGTTTTCAGGATTCTGTATTTCGCTTTTGTTCGGTCTAGATTGGAGTATGCCTGTGTTATCTGGGATCCATACTATGTGAAATATAAAATTGCATTGGAAAGCGTCCAGAGAACCTTCCTAAGGTACCTGGCATACAAACAAGATGTAGTATATCCTATCCGAGGAATGCCAGGTTTTCTGTTAACCGATCGTTTTTCTGTGTTGGAGCTTCAAATTAGAAGGAAATATTTGTGCTGCATGTTTTTGTATGGACTTCTGAATAACTCCATCTGTTGTTCGTGTCTGCTTGACAGACTGATGTTTTTGGTACCCAGGCTCGCTGGCAGGGGCAATGCCACTTTTTATGTCGTTGGAGCTGTTACGGATGTTTTCTTCAACTCACCTATCAATCAAAGCTGTCACTATTTCAACACGGTGGCCTCTTCGATTGATATCAGTCATTCTCAAGCTACATTCAAAAGAAACCTATTAGCAAAACTTAGTTCACGCACTTACATTGTTTTGATTGTTTGGTGTGTATTTCTATTATTTGAGTTTGCATTATCAATGCGTTTTATGTCATTATTGTTTTTGAAAGTTTTTTTTTAAATGTTTTTTAGGTTTGAGCAAATTTGTATATACTTGTTCGGCTCTGTAATTGGGAGTAATCCTGTTGAGCTTGTATACATAAATAAATAAATAAATAAATATAACACAATCTTGTTATGATAGAACTTCTACAAAGTTATATATTTACCTCATTTTCTGCCACAACCTGATTATAAGCATCTATCGTTTCATAACCACCATTAAATCTCCACAAATGAAGAGCTTGATCTTGATCACCAACATTAACAGTCCACGATCCAACCAATTCTACTCCGTTCAAACTTCCCTGGGATTTTATAAGATCTAGATTATTTTTACTGAAACCAAGAAATATACATCAACCGTTCTGCAAGTATAAAAATCCTGGTCAACTTTATAACTCACATATTTTGCAAGTATGGTTTTTTTGAATCAGCTCTAAAATTGTGTGTTTGCAGCCCATAAATAACTTCTTTGTCACTTAACATTCGACTATGTGACTCTTTGGTAGGTTCGATTTTTCTTACGAATATCTTTGAAAGCCAAGCATCTCTTTTTGTTGATGACGTCGAAATTGATCTGAAAAATATCCATTTTCAATTATTAAAATTGGAATAGTCGGCTTTTATATATTAGGTCAGGCCATATTCTATGTTTATGAAATGCACGATTCACCTTAGATTCTGAGTTAATTTATTCAAATAATGGAAATTATTTGCCATTTCTCCTTAAGTAAACTTCTTAAATTATTTGCTGTTGATATGAGATGTACTATTAATAATTTTTATTTGCATTTAATATTCTTATGACCTGAAAGGTTATCTTATTAACTATGTTTATTTTTACATCACAGGTTCAGTGTTCAATGTAATTTTCTTCTTAGTCTTTATTATTTGTAATCAATTATAATTTTGAGAATGTCATGGTAACGATACGAAATCAATGTATTTAAAAGATTAAACAGTGTTTCACGAAAATCAATTAGTCAATTCATTGTAAACTATACATAATCCATGTTACGATCTTAAATGTCAGAGGTCTACACATGAACGATTGCAAAAACGTTTCAAGGATGTCAAAAAATCATATTGGATTGTCAATTTCCGTCAAAGTTTCCCAACGAAAAGGTTAGAAAAACATAGGGCGGTGTGAAATTGCTGTAATTATAATAAAGAAAAAGCAGATACAGCATATTTCTGATGCTATCATATAGCATTTCAAATGGGTAAGTATATAACATCTGAAATTTGAACAACCATCAGTGTTAAAAATATGAATTTCAGCTAACAACACTGAAATAAAGAAATTACAACAGCATTTAGCCTTACTCAGAGAAGAATATTCCAAACTACAGAAGAAGTATAATGATTTAGAGATCAAATATAATGCTATAGCTGCTAGTAGTGGAGATAATACCGAAGACACATTTGCATTTCGTCTTTTGAACCATGTCAGTAACTTGTATGGTTCACCCTTGTACAGTGATATCAAAATTAAACTCTTCAACAAAGACATCAATGGCCATAAGTTGGTTTTAAGTGCAAGATCTGATTTATGGAACGAATCCGTCCTTTCAAAGAAAAATGAATTAGACTGGTCTGATATAGACGCAGAAGTTGGTGTAGCTATCATAAAATGGATATATACAAGCAACCTAGAAGTGAGCAGTGTTGAATTTTCATTGGATGTCCTCAAGAAAGCACACGAATTAAATTTGAATAATCTAGTTGAATCGTGTGAACAATATCTTATTTCTAACATTAATATAAGAAACTGTGTTAAGCTCTACACTGTAGCAGAAACTGTGAATGCTAATAGGCTACTGAATTATTGTTCCGGATTATTGTCTACTCATTGGGATGATTTGAATGCTTCAGATTTTGAGCATATGTCTGGACCTTTGCTTTATAAAATGTTGAAGAGCAAAACACCCTATCCGCTTCATTCCGCAATCAGGTTGGATCGTGAAGATGTTGTATTCCTTTGTTTAGTGGAGAATTCATCGAAGGTGAGTGATTTTCTTGTTCATATTTTGGATTTAAATTTGAATTTTGGAAACCAAGGCAATCAAAATTTCGGTAATCCTGCAGTTTCCACAACTATACCCTATTTCGGCTATCAGTCGATCAGCTGTTCAGCGCAACCTGTTTCAATCTTTGAGCCTGTGTTGCCAGATTGTTAGCCTGTTATTGAATGAGATTTATTCTTTATTCTTGTAGTAGGATATTTTTTACTCTCTTTGTGAATTCGCTTGTTGTCAATGCCCTGAGGTTTATCGGAAGCAAATTGTAAAGTGAAATACAAACATAGTTCGGGGCTAGTTGTGTTCTGGTCATTCTGTGAAATCTCGAAGTTAAATTGTTATTATTACGAGTGTTTTATGAATGAATGTCGGTATTGGAAGAAAACTTTGTGTGATTTTGGTGAACATGTTAGGCAGCTAAGTATGACGACAGATGTGACCGTAAGGATCTTCTCCTTCTTTGAGTCCCGGATAGACCACATAGAATTTTGATAGCTCGCTTCTGTTGTCGAAGAATGGGTTGAAACGTCGACTCATTCCCCATATTAGTATTCCATAAGTGGTTACAGAGTGAAAATTGGCATAGTATGTTGATTTACATATTTCTTGAGTAGTGATTTCTTCATTTTTCTTATTGTGAAGGTAGCCACTGGGAGTTTTTTAGTGATGTGGATAGGTGTTCGTCTCAATTCCGTTATGCCCACACGTGGAATTCGCACCTGGAAAACACAATACACAAGGCTAGACATTCCCTATGGGCATGTCAAAGGACCTGTGGAAAAAAGTGGGGTCTTGCCCCAAAGCAACTTCAATGGCTATATGTGATGGTGGTTAGACCACGTATTACTTACGGCTGCATTGATTGATGGGAGTGCAGTCTTAAGAAGCAATGCCAACTCTTCTTCTTCTTCTGCACCGTGTAGAAGGCGTAGCGCCTGTTCAGTTCCGGTTTCCCTGCAGCAGTTCTTGTGAAGTTGATTGCCAACTGTCCCGCCATCGTTTTGGTGGTCGTCCAACGGGTCTTCTTCCGTGTGGTATGTTGTTATATACGATTTTGGCTATTCTATCTGTGGTCATTCTGTTTACATGCTGGTTCCATTCTCTTCTTCTTTTTCTTACCCATCTTACAATATCGTCTGTTTCACATTTTTCTCTTATGTCGGTATTTCTTTGTCTGTCATTCAATGTGTAACCGGTTATAGTTCTTAGCGTTTTCATTTCTGTTGTTCTTAGTATCCTCTTTGTTACCGACGTTTCCGCTCTTGTTTCTGCCCGTATGTCATAATTGGTCGCACACATGTTTTGTAGATTCTGGATTTGCATGGTATGCTGAGGTGTTTATTTCTCCAAATTGGTTGTTTAAGATGTCCCGATACTGCAGCTGCTTTGTTCACTTGTCTCCTCACTTCATCTTCAAGGTATCCTGTGCTTGTTATTTTGCACCCTAAGTATTCGAATGACATGACTTGGTCTATAGTGGCGTTGTCTATTGTTAACTTGCAGCGCAGAGGTTCCTTAGCTATGGTCATGCATTTTGTCTTACTTGTTGAGATTTCCATATTGAAATTTTTTGCGCGTTTGCTAAAGGCGTATAACATTCTTTGTAGGTCGTCTTCTGATTCTGCAATGAGTACGACGTCATCGGCATAGCATAAGATGTTAATTTTGTAGGTTTCCATGCGGTATTCTAGTCCCAAGTTTTTAACGGTCTCTACAAGTTGGTCCATAACAGTATTAAATAGTAGACGGCTAAGACTATCACCTTGGCGGATGCCCGACGTTGTTCCGAAATGCTGCGTTAGGGTGTGGTTTGTTCGTATTTGCGTTGTTGTATTAGTATTCAGATCTTTTATGAGTCTTATATATTTTTTGGGTACCTCTTTGTTTTCCAGTATCTTGATTACATCCTTCAGTTGGACTCTGTCGAAGGCCTTCGTTAAGTCTATGAAACAAAGATATGCTGGAGTGTTATATTCAAGAGACTTTTCTACTAATTGCCTTGTTATAAATAGTGCATCGACCGTGGACCGGTTTTTTCGAAAGCCTTGTTGCTCTTCGCTGATTGGCATTGTTGACGTTATGTCATCGGCAAGAATCTTTGTAAGCAGTTTCAAAGAGGTGCTTAATGAGGTTATTCCGCGATAGTTGGCAGGATTTGTTTTGTCTCCTTTTTCTCAAGCTCTCTAAATTACAGAGAACAGCCTGCATGATGATTACAGGAGCCTTTCGCTCTACACCCACTGCGGCCATGGAACTGATATTAGGCCTTGCCCCTCTTCATCTTGTGATAAGAGGAGTGGCTAGAATGGCTTTCTACAGATTCCATCATCTTTCCCGTAATGAAACGGGTAACTTCGGCTTTGTGCCTGGCGCCCTACAGTCTGAAATTGAGGACAATGAAGTGTTGAGTATGAGGTCGGAGATAGCAACACCTAAACCAACATGGAGAGGCCAGATCATCATTCCTGATAGACAGGAATGGACCAGCTCCAAGGACCGTCTACTTGAGGGTTCCTGTTGGTATACGGATGGTTCAAAGGCTGCGAAAGGTGTTGGAGCTGGTGTCTACGGTCGAGGTGCTGCCAAGGAACAGTCGATCTGTCTTGGTGGGTATGCGACTGTCTTTCAAGCAGAAATATTCGCCATTGACCATTGTGCTAATCTCTTGCTTGCGGGAGGATTAACAAATAGGTCAATTAAAATCCTCACCGATTGCCAAGCTGCACTGAAAGCATTGGCATCGGATACCTGTACTTCAGTAATGGTGCAGGAATATCGCTCTACCCTTGCCAAACTAGGAGAGCGGAGCAGGCTCCGTCTAATATGGGTTCCTGGCCACTGGGGCATTGGAGGGAATGAGAAGGTGGACTCATTGGCCGCTCGAGGAACTAACCTGGAGTTCATAGGACCGGAACCTAAGCTCGTAATTCCCCTGGAAACTGCAAGGATGGAAAACAACCGATGGCTGGACTTGTGGGTGCGTGAGTATTGGATGAGCCTCCCAGGACTCAGACACGCTCGACGTGCCATCAGTGGACCTTCCACTACAAAAGCCAAGTCTCTAAGGTTGGAACTGAGAGTTTGAACTGCCATATTAACGGGGCACTGTCGCATCAGGAAACACCTAAATAAATTAGGATTGGTTGAGGATCCTTCATGTAGGCTATGTGAAGAAGATACAGAATCAATGGAACATGTTATGTGCGAGTGCCCAGCTGGGGACAGGGTCAGGATGGAAGAACTTGGATCTTGCAAATTGAAGCTGTGGATGAAATTCAGGACGGAGTGTGCCACAATAGACCACTGGGTCGCAGTGGCCAGGCTGCTAGGCAGCCCTCACTTGAAGATAATATCTATCTATCTGTTATGCCCAAGAGGTCGAGTGTCTTGTTTTCATATACCTGAGTTGAAAAAGTTAATCTTTGGGTCTTTTCCAGGTTTAGCTTCAATCCATTTGCAGAGAACCATCGCTCAGCATTTTGCAAGCATGTTGTTTTTGCTTCGAGTTCGTTTCTAGATTTTGCCACATTGAGGAAGGTGGTATCCTCTGCATAAAGACTTGTTGCTATTCCCCGTATGTTTGCTGGTAGATCGTTAAGATAGATTATAAATAACACAGGACCCAAAATAGAGCCCTGCGGTACACCCAATTCAACACATTGCTCCTGCGACTGCACTGAATTCCACTCAACCACTTGTTTTCGGTCAGATAGATATAATTTATAAATCTTCAAAGCACTTCTCCGTACACCGTAATATTCCATTTTATCGAGCAGTAAAGATCTTATGATGCTGTCAAAGGCCTTGCTCAGGTCACATGCTACAAGTTCCGCAAACTGATAATCATCGAAAGCTTCAGCAATGCCATCAACCAGGTTCGTGCTGTAATTGTTGATTTATTTGGTTGGAAGCCATGCTGGCAATCATCCAGTACGTCTATTCTGCACAGAAATTTCATAAGTCTTTTTTCAGTATTTCTTCAAACACTTTGGGAAATATCTAAAGTAAAGCTTCTTCTCCTTCTTCTTATTCTTTTAAATAGACCTATTGGTCTGTTGCTTGCCGAAGCCGTCTTTGGATGGTTTCTTGCGAGGTGGACTGCCAGCTTTCCTGCCACCTTTTTGGGGGTCTTCCTGGTGGGCGCTTTCCATGTGGCTTGCTCTCCATCATTATGCGCGGTAATCTGTTTTCGTGCATTCTTCGCACGTGCGCATACCATTTCTTCGTCTTTGTCTGCCCCATCTGACTATGTCTACTATGCCGCATTGAGCTCGTATCTCAGTGTTTCTTATCCTGTCCAGTCTGGTCTTTCCGAGGATAGTTCTTAGGGTTTTCATTTCGGCCGTGCGTAGCATACTTTTAGTTTTGTTTGTGTCTTCGCGTGCTTCTATGCCGTAAGTCATGATAGGTCTGATGCAAGTCTTATAGATCTTCTTGCTATCTGTTCCCATGTGCTGGTTAGAACATATCACATCTCTAAGACACCCTGACAGAGCTGCTGCTTTAGTTATGAGACTTCTTACTTCCTTCGCCGGATCGTGGTAGCTGCAGATGTCCATGCCTAGATATTTAAAGACATTGACTTGCTCGATTGACTTGTCTTCCACAACCACTTTACACCTGACACCTGGAGAATGTCATGGCTTTGGTTTTTGATATTGAAATTACCATGTTGAGTTGTTGGCTGACTTGATAGAATTTAAAAAGCTGTCTCTGAAGATCGTTCTCCGTTTCTGCTATAATAGCTGCGTCGTCAGCATAGCAGACCACAGATATTTTAGAGTGGCCCATTCTGTATCCCAAATCTAAGGATGTAAGTAAAGCTAATGGTCTATAATTACTGTAGTTATTTTTGCCACCCTTTTTGTATACAGGTATAACTTTACATAAATTTACAATATAACTGAACGGAGCCATTATGATCGGAAGCACAGCCTTCAAGAGGGGCACAGTCAAACCGTAAATATCCAATGACACTTTGCTCTTGAGGTTGTGTACAATGCCTTCTATTTCCTTTTCTGTTGTTGGATAGTTGAAGAGAGAGGAGGCGGACTTAACAGTTTTCTTTCTGAGTAATCTGGTTGCCTCTTCATGCGAGGGCTTAACAAAACGTGCCAGCGATTCTCCTATATTTGCAAAAATGTAATTCAACTCATCTGCGGTTAAAATACTCTTTCTATTGTGGTTTTTCTCTTTTGCCAGTTTTTCTGTTAATTACTTTCCACAGCTTTAGTTTTATCTGAAGAATTTGAAATATAAGCGATATTTTCTTCTTCCTCACGTCTTTATAGCTATTGCGTAAGTGTTTTTTAAAATTGAAAGTAATGAGTTATTATCTCTCTTTACTCTATAAATAGTTTGAGCCTCTTCCACTGCTTTTTTAAGGCCTGCTGATTTCTCCGTGGTGTGTTTTGGCTTGTTGAGTTTTTTATTTGCTTGCCGTCTCAATCTGGGAAATGACAATTTGAAACATCGCTTCAGTTGATTATGGAAGTTTTCATAAGACTTATGAGCATTTAAGTCATCCACTGTTCCAACCCAATCAACATATTTTAGAGCCATCTTGAATTTTTCAATGTTTTTTCATTTAATAGATATCCACTAATATATTTGTCTTTGTTCATTTTTTGGTCATAGGTTTTGGAAATTTGCGCCATGTGGTCATATATCAATGGATCAACCGTTCTTACATCATAAGTGCTATTGTCTAAGTTAGTAAAAACATTGTCTATACATGATTTTCGAATTTTGCTTATTCTGCTTGGCTCTTTGAATGCAGCTAACAGATCGAATGTATTCATCAAATTGAGAAATTCTTTTGATTTTTTATGTTTTTTCAAAACTTCAATATTGAAATCTTCCAAGACACTAATCTTCCCATATCCCTTTCGAACTATTTGTTGTAAGCACTGTTCAAGTTTCATGAGAAATGTATGAAAATTTCCATTTGACGGTTTATATATTGCAACAAGTACCATATCTTTGATTGGGAGGTGTATACCGGCCATAAGATTCAGAAGAAAAATTTTTAACTTAAGGGATGACCTGATATCCTAATTTTTTTTTGTACTAATAGCGCTACTCCTCCTCCCTTCTTGTTTGTTCTACCAAATTTATTGATACAAGCTCAACAGGATTACTCCCATTTACAGAGCCGAACAAGTATATACAAATTTGCTCAAACCTAAAAAACAGATTCAAAAAAAACTTTCAAAAATAATAATGACATAAAACGCATTGATAATGCAAACTCAAATAATAGAAATACACACCAAACAATCAAAACAATTTAAGTGCGTGAACTAAGTTTTGCTAATAGGTTTCTTTTGAATGTAGCTTGAGAATGAGTGATATCAATCGAAGAGGCCACCGTGTTGAAATAGTGACAGCTTCGATTGATAGGTGAGTTGAAGAAAACATCCGTAACAGCTCCAACGACATAAAAAGTGGCATTGCCCCTGCCAGCGAGCCTGGGTACCAAAAACATCAGCCTGTCAAGCAGAGACGAACAACAGATGGAGTTATTCAGAAGTGCATACAAAAACATGCAGCACAAATATTTCCTTCTAATTTGAAGCTCCTACACAGAAAAACGATCGGTTAACAGAAAACCTGGCATTCCTCGGATAGGATATACTTCATCTTGTTTGTATGCCAGGTACCTTAGGAAGGCAATTTTATATTTCACATAGTATGGATCCCAGATAACACAGGCATACTCCAATCTAGACCGAACGAAAGCGAAATATAGAACCCTGAGAACAGCTGTGTTCCGGAAGCCCTTAGAATTCCTCAGAATAAAACCCAACATTTTTCTTTCTCGCAGAACAACATCACATATATGGTCCCGGAACGACCATTTCGAGTCGAGAAGCACCCCGAGATCACTAGAACAGAAAACACGTTCAAGCCGTGAGCCCGCCACCGAATAAGGAAAGAAATGTGGCGACTGCTTGCGCTTAATTGACATGTACTTGCACCTAGAGACGTTCAAAGGCAGTTTGTTTTCTAAACACCACTGATGTTTCATCAGCAACTCTCCTTGAAGACTCTGACAGTCCTCATTCGATCTTATTTCTGTGTAAATCTTGATATCGTCCGCAAAGGCTACGCCCCCAACGTTTAGCCTCTAAGTAAGTCTCTTACGAAAATTGTGAACAAAAGCGGACCCAAAACCGACCCCTGAGGGACTCCCGAATGGGCTCCAAAATCCTGGGATCTGAATCCATTGTACATAACATATTGCTTTCGATCACTCAAATATGAATAGAAAAACCTGAGAAGGCTCAGAGGGAACCCTATCTCCTTCATTCTCTTTATTTGAGCAACATGGTTCATGCGATCAAAGGCCTTAGAGAAATCCGTGAAGACCGTGTCAACCTGGCCACCCCGGTTCAAAACCTCAGTTACGTATTCCGAAAAGCATGCAAGATTCGTTACAGTTGATCTACCGACTCCGAAATCGATTGGTTCAGCTGGAATGCTAAAGATTCATGCAATAGAAGCTCAAAAACTTTTGCAAAGGAGCAAAGCAGAGCCACAGGATGGTAGTTCGTTACATCGGTCCTATCACCGCTCTTGAAGATAGGACAGATCTTCGCGATCCTCCACTTAGACGGAAACTGATTGTTCTTCAAGCACAGATTAAAAATTGAACATAGCGGAGCTACTATCGTCCCTATGATATCCTTTACTCTAAAACAAGGTATGCCTTCATCCCCAAAACTAGCTTTAGATTTCATATTTTTAGTCACACGCAAAATATCTTGTTCGGTTATTGAGGGAAAAAAATAGAATTCGAGCCTCGACACTCAACCACACCCTCCGAGATAACGTCATCAATATTGACATCTGAATCCACTACATCATATACCCCAAATGACTCTGAGACAAGGTAATCACCAAAATCAATCCTCCAATGAATTTCTGGTGTAGTTCAATGTTCTGTAACACATGCATTTTTACTTTCAGAAAGGAAATTCTGTAAAATATCTATCTTCTTTTTGATTGCCTGGATGTTTATGTTTGAAATAACAAAAGCGTTTTTTTTGAACCTTTTGGTCATTCTGCTTTTCAAATATTAGGTCATTTTTACTAGGAGGCATTTTCTTCAAGTATATTACAATTCTTTTTCTTCATTAAGGTCTCTAAAAATGTTACATTATTGTTTGTTTCAATACTTTTTAGTACCAGGTAATTTTTCTGCAATTATTGGAAAATATGGCTTGTAGTCTATTTATGGTATATCGCCTATTTCCCTCGTCAACAAGAGTTAAAATTCCTTCTATAAAAGTTAGTTGAATATCTCTTATAATTCGATAATCCTCAATAGATTTTTTTCCAACTATTGTAATGAGGTTTGTGAAACACCCTACAGGGAGTAAAGTATGCAAGCAGATATTGAGGGTTCTTTTGTTACTCACATTGTTTGTCCCAAACATGAATATTATGTAATCCTTCGATCCATAATCAGAAACCGCTCCAAACAGGTCATGTGTCATGTCTACTGCCTCAATATTGCTCTTTATAGATGCAGTTATACTAAATCTGTCATCATCGAGCAGTTTTCTCAGTACAGATCTAATATTTCTTGCACTTTCGTCTCCAATTCTAGTTATTCTGTTTCTTCTTCCTTTTTCGGTTTTATTAGCAGAGGTTGAGTTGTTTTCCATCACTTCTACAATTTCATCTCACAGATTTTTCGAGTTTCTCTCCATTCCATCCGTGCAGCAATTATCAGCAATCCTCTTTATATCTACTTCTTCTTGCTCATCTGTCTTTGTGGACCCTCTATCTTCCCATGTATGCATTCTTCAATCCATTATTCTGGTTCCCGATTTTCGAAATTTCCATTGTTCTTGGCCTTAGGTGCGTTTCCTCTTTTGAACATTTTAGCGTGGAACTTCATTTTTTGCTCTTTTTCTTCTCTGCATTATCAATAACTTCGTTCGGAATTACCTTCAGTGAATTATCCACTTCTGTTTCAGTCATTACAAAATAATTGGGTTTGGGTATTGGAATTCTTCAAAATAAGCTTTCTTCGGACGTTTGCTTCCAAGGTAGCAATCATCACATTTTGTTCTCCAATTGTTGTCTTCAGTTCGAGATCCACTTTTTCAAATTCCCTCTGTTTAAAGTGCAGTAAGTGGTACAAACTAACTTGTACATAATTTATAATTTACCATATGATTTTTCGATCATTTCTTCGGTACTAACCATATTCTGACAATTATAAACAAAACAGAAAATAATAAGCTAGATAGCCGTCGTTCTGAAGTTAAAATTAGATAGTATCCATGAAAGTTACCAATTTTCAATTTGTAGCTGAATCCCCCGAAAAGGAAGTAACTCTGGCAACATTGGCCGGAATGTCCAAGTTTCGACACAACAGCTGATCGACTCGTAGCCGAGTGCGCGGTAATAGGTGTGGAAACTGCACGATACCAAAATTCCGCCAAAGAGAATATGACGAATCAAAATTTCAAAATTTGTGCCACTTTCATATTTATGAAAACGATAGATGCATTTGGAGAAACAGAAACAAAAAATGTGTTGGACGTGATGAAATACGCACCGAACTCGTGTAATTTTTAAATAATATCGTTGCATTATATGAATTTGAATTGGAATTGGTATTTTTCCAGATGATCTAACGAACACTAAAATTAAAGCTATTTATAAGAAGGGTGACTGCGATGATTTTAACAAGTATTGACCTATAACAATTCAGAAAATGTTTGAACTTGTAATTCTCAAGAGAATAAGTGTTAGTTTACCTGTATGGTTTTACCATTGCAGCTATCTATGCGGTTATCAATAAAATGATTCGAGCTTTGAATGATCATATTTTTAGATCTAAAGAAAGCTTTTGATAGCGTGGACCACTGAAAATTGATTGGGAAACTGGAAACATATGACATTCAAGGCACCTGCCTCCACCTATTGAATCCTACCTTTCATATAGATCTGTCTATGTGTGTGAACTAGATGAAAATGAAGTTGTTTCTGAGGAAAATTAGATATTAAGAGGGGTGCTACAAGGTTCTATTTTGGGGCTTCTGCTGTCTTTTATATATCCTAATGACATACTAGATGAAATGAAGGACTCCATAATTAAGTGTGCAGATAAAGAAAAGGTATAGCTATGCATACATTGGAAGCTTGGTTTGTTTCGAATATGAATGTCTGCAAGTACCAGGTTTGGCAATATCTTTAAGTTCGGATAGACTGGATGATAAAAATTTTGTACACTCCCTTGAAAATTTGCCGGAACTTTTAGACGATGTCGTTCTCCAAGAACGTCAGAATATGTTTTTCAATTTGATGGATGTACCTCTCAATAGACTGTAGGTACCAGAATGTGGTTGAATACCAATTACCTGAGGAGATGTAATAGCCGTGCTGTTCACACTTGGTTTCATTTAATGAAGTTATATCAAGCAGAAAGTGTATGCTGAGAAAACCGAATTATGGAAGTTTGTAATCAAATAACTTCCGCACAGTATATTCTTCTGAGACAAGGCTAATCAATGTATGCATATAATAGAGTAGGGTACATTTCAAACCATGCTTCTGAGAAGCATGTTCTTGAAGACCTTTTCAATCCGGACATCATACAAGATTATGTTATTTAACTGGTTGAACAACACAATCAAAAATTTCCTATTCTTCTCTTTTCTTATTAGTAGAAACAAGGAACAGTGGGACGTTATTTGTGGATGTGGTTTCCCTCTCTTCTCGTTTTCTATTGAATATCATTTCTCTTCTCAAAATTCTCGCAAATCGTATTTTACTTTTACTGTGTCAGTATTTTTCGTTGGTAGTTGTTTGAAAATAATGTCAACGTCAAATATGAGATTTATGTCTTGCAATTTGGTTTTGTGAGCAACAGTTTGTTGAATTGTAGAGCCCAACTCGATATTTTCGTCGTTCAGTAGCATGCAAATCAGCTTTCTCGCACTTCACCCACTCAAAAAACTTCTGTTCTGGTGGCAAAACCCGCTGTGTTTCCTTTGCAATGCGGATGAGGCATATTCGAATCCTGTTTTGTCTAGTAAGAGAGTAAGAAGAACAATGAATTCATATCATTTTTGATTTTGATTTATGAGACCAGTTGGCCTTTAAAGCAAACCCCTGCGATCTTAGAGGAGCATCAACTTCATTCTTTGATTTGGAGTGGTGTTGAAGTTTCTCAAGTATTAGTTTTCCTCAATTCATCCATTTTTCTTGAAGCAACCGAGTTGTGTCATAATAGACAGTTAAACCTGTAAAGACAGAGCAATCTATCGGAAACTTTTGAATATAAGTGAAGGATTGGACACTATCGCCATCTCTGAGTCAATCGGGATCATTCGACGTGAGAAATAAATTTATACAATATCTATGGAAACTTTATTATACATAGGAATAAAAGTTTCGAAATAAACTTAAGCGCTAATGATATTCGCATATTTACAAATTGATTTACTTATTTCAATACTCGTGAGCGTAACCTAACCTATCAATGGTATGTGTATCAGAATTATCACAGTCGATAACAGTAAAAGCGGAGATCGGGCTTCGGGATAACCTGCGGACCCATTATGTTGGGTCGACTCTTGGTGACGGATCGACGCGTCGTATCTGGTCGCATCGCGAAAGTGGATCTCCCCGTTGCACAGGTCGGTTTTGCAGTAGCATTCTTCCGTCCAGACGGTCTTCAGTCCGTGGTCGTTTATAACGGTGCAGTTTTCGGTGTAGGGTTCCTCGATTATCACTCTCGGCTCCCACACGCCGTTCACCACTTTGTGGGTCTCGTATTTTTGGAATGCGCAGAAGCGATCGGTCCCATTGAGGAAACCTGAAAAAATCAACCGTATAAAATCTTCTCTTGGTCCTAGAGCTGGTAAAGCATTCGCGCACAGCTCGCAATTCAAACTTCAACATATTTACCTGCAATATTGGCCTGATAAATTTTTTTAACGCAAAATGTCGATTCCGGACAGTCTACGATAAATCGTTCGGAATAATCGAACTCCGAACAGAGTCCCGTGGTTTCGGTTAGGTAGAGGTTAGTTTTAGTAAGACTACATTTGTAGCACCTTATGGCAGTCGATGGAGGTACATCTGAAACAAAAATAGATATAAATAACATTGAACGAATTGCTTTCTTCATCGATGCATTAAATTTTGGGGATATCTTACTTTCTAAGAGAAAAATTAAAAAATCTCCAAATATTTTTATCTGGACTCAATTTTTTTCGAATCACCCCCGTATGTTGATGTACTAGCCATGCATTTTCGGAAAAACAACTTCAACAGAGATAAATCGAACAAGAATTACTTCACGCATTGAAATTGGTTAAACGTACTTTTTAATTTCCATGGCCAAGCCTTACATATCCAATAATTTATTAGACTTAAAATATATTGAAATCGATTTTGTATCGACCGGCGTCATTTATATTCGTTTGAAAGAATTTCACTCGGTATGAAACCGTGTTGGAATATTTATAATGACAACAATACTTAACACAGTTCTGTTTCCATTTGTTTCCATTAATTTTGATTTGTACAGGTTTCGCCATTTATGTCGAAGTTCTTCCAGACAACTAGTATTAACTCGATTTTGTTAGTAAGCACTGATTATCCATATTACTTTCATTTGACATTCTGTGTTGAATGTCAAATTGAAAGATCAGAGACGGTATACTTCTCTATGTTTTCAAACATCAATAGATTCACGTTAATGCAATCGATGGTTGACACCATAGATTTAGTGTTTATAATGAAAAGTTTTACGTTGACTGAAGCATACTTTTATGAAATTTGTGAAGAAAAGTTACACTCATGGATACACATTAATCATTTTGCTGTGATTGCAGTTTGTAACAATGAGAGAGTACAAATGAAAGGCAAGGATTATTATCGACAATTTAAACTTTGACATTAGTATAATAGCAATTCTATGGTTGACCAGTGAGTACAATTCAGCAAGACGTATGTGTTCGTTATTAGTTTTAATTTTCTAACTATCGAGTTTCTCTCTGAAAAAAATCAAATATGTAACCACGGTATATTTTCTCGAATCATTCGTCGCACGCGATGTACAGTAAACGCGGTTCTCTCAATTTTGAATTTCCGGGTGTCTTTGTGGGACGACACGCATTCATTCAGTTTGATTCGAAAAAAGCAAAGTGCGACGACCTCCCTCTGTTAAATCAAAATCGGGGCCCACCTCTTCCTGCATACAAATTCGATGTTGGTAAACTGATTGTTAAATGAAAACATCCTCTTTATATCTGCGTTAATCGCGTCGACAAAGATACATATTGTTCTACTATTAATTGTTCGAATTAATGTGATGAGTATTACGCATATTGACCTCGTTTATGCGCGTTTCGTTGAAATTTTCGAAATTGGTGATTGATATATTGATGTAACATAGATTTAGCAAGTTGGCATAAACTTAGCCAGCTTGGATATTTATAAATTGATGCTATTATTATAGTCACCATTTAATTATCGAATCATCGTCAGTTCCTTGAACCTTATCGGGTCTGTTATGTGTTATAAATCACGTTCTTTCGTTCAAGGGTGCCAGACGCTTTCTCGTCAAGGATGACTCGATAGAGTTCCGGATAATTTCTGCGGAAAATAGTGGGCGTTGGAAATTTTTAAATGTCAACGGGCGATAAGCCGCCTCTGTTATAATTTGTTGATGGGCTTTGCGACGATTTATACTCAGGTGAAATGCTAATTTGTTTTGGGTGGAGTAATTGATTATCTCGTTTTAGTGTGAAAGTTTTTCTTTCCAAATTCATTGGTTTGTAGGAGGTTCTGAATGATGGAATAGTTTAATTCGGACGAAACCGTTCTTATTAATGCCGTACATCACACTTACATGAGAAAATACCTTCTTGAATGTAGGGCGCCATCCATCTGAGTATTCGGCCAAACATCTAAGTACTTTTTTTATCTTTATATGCATTCTTCATGATATATCGAACAAAGTTAACGGTAACAATTTCGAGAATACCCATGAAATTAATTTTTAATTTATTTGCACATTCCGATGGTGTATAAATAGAATTTTCAGGAATAACGCTTACCGCGCTTCGGAGAAAGTTATGTGTAATGCGTTTCAGACATTTATTCCAGATTTAATTACTTCAACGCGGAATTCTCGTAAGTTATGAGAGAAATGAGTGGTTATTGGAATAAACTCAATTATCGGCTTTTAAATCCTTCAAGTCAATATAAAATTAAGTGCTGACGTAGTTTTTTATCAACTGATATCACCTGAAAGTTCCAGAAACCACCACCGTGTAGCGCTTCAAGTCATCTGATTGTAGTTTTTTGTACCTGGTTGATTTATGACATCTGCATGTTTGTATCAATGAGTTGGACTTGAAATTTGTGATCAACGAAGATAGAATTTTCAAATACTGATGAAAATGCTGAAAAATCAAAGAAATATAGACCGGAAACCGTTAATTAATCAATAATTATGGGTTTATGACTATGATATGGGGGAGCGACATCAGGTGTACAGGGTGTCCCAAATTCGATGGTTTTGTGTGGCAGTTATGTGAAACATTGCAGATAAAAGAAAGACCCTCTTTTCTCGGTCTTGATTTTCGTGGAAACCTTATTGGTGAAAATCAATTTCAGTTATCATTTTCGAGTTATTCCGTAATTTTCGATTTTCCAGAATAATTAAGTTATTTAAAAACTTATTTTCACCTTGTTCAAGCACTTTTTGAATAAAATCCAGGGATGCATTCGAAAATTTTTCTACCCAACGGTTTTCGAGCTATAAGGTATACTTTAGTTATTTCGATACAAACCATACGCGGAATTGGTCGCGTTGACTAGAGTATTTTTTATCCTTTTCGAAAATGTATATGATAATAATATAAATTTGGCGTATTTTTCAAAAATTGAAAATTCGTTTCCAACCGAATCTCGTTATGAGATGGCAATTTTGCCATTCGCAAAATAATTCTCTATGGCAATATCAGTAGAATCAATCTGTGAACATCATAGAGAAGAACAAGTTGTATTTGTGTATGGTGAAACCACAGAGAACGCGTCAGCATTGTCGAGATGATTATTATCTCCCAATTTTTAGAATTTTTGTAGTGTTAGAAAGAGTTTTTGATTTTGGAAGATTTTTCGAAATGAAATATAGACACGGCGAAAATTTTCCTATGATTTATTGTTTCATTGAAACCGGAAATATTAGTGAAGCTGCTGGTTATCTTTGTAATGAGCGGTTCCCGGATCGACACCAGCCTGACAATCGTAATTTCAAAAGGTTGGAAAATAATTTGGGAACTTACGGATCTTTCAAAATGTTAGGGTAAAAGAATATACTAAAGAAAATAATGAGGAAACTGATACGAAAGTAATTGCTGCAGTAATTGAAAATCGTGAAACATCGACGAGACAAATAGTCGATGTAACTGGTGTTTCCAAAAGCCACAATCAGAGAACATTCGATGGATCCTAACGCTGGGGATCAATGCCTAAACATAGATAGAGTGGGTAAGATGGGTGCACGATCCAGACCGCTCAAAGTCTCATTTTTTAATCAGCTCATCGCCAGTAAGAGAGCTATTGCAAACTACCCAGCATGGAAGAGTTACTCTATATCAGACGATAAAACTCCACAACAAGTGTCAGAACTTAACTCACTAAGAGAACAACTGAAGCAAAGACAGGACGCAGGCGAACGAGATCTGAATATCAAATATGTGTAGGGTGCTCCCAAAAAACTAGATTACGTTCTCCGGGAGTGGTCGATTGTATGTATGTATGTATACACAAATACTCAATCCTTGAATCCAAAATATCTCGGGCTTCTTTCCTTCGCTAAAGCCAACGAGCCAGGTTTCATCTTGATCTCTGAGTCCTGGCTCCACCCTGGAGTTAGCGACAAGAAATTTCCCACCCGTAGTACACGATTTATAGATGCGACGGTCGGGTGACGGTTGGGCATGGAGGAATTTGTATCTATGTGAGAGATGACATCGTTGAGAGTTTCCTGGTTGCATCATTTCTGTTGACTATCTCGGCATAGACAACCTGTTCCTCGACCTCACGGATACTGGGGAACCTCTACCTCAATTGGGTGTATTTACCGACCCCGTTCGTGCCCAAATGGTTTGTCAATGTGTGATTATCTCTCTGAGTTGTCTGTTTCTCAGAGGACACTTTTCATCGCAGGTGATTTTAACTTACCGGATGTCCAGTGGCCCCAAGCACCCAATAGGATATACAATTCACCTTCTAGACCGTTTGATGATTCTGATCTGCACCAACTTGTAAAGGAACCAACCCGCTTCATAGTCAATCAAAATCCCTCTTTACTTGACCTTGTCTTGGTGAACGATCCTAATTTAGTTCATGAGATTATTCACAAGACTCTCCTCTCTAAGATACAGCTGACATTTCCTGTTACAAACAGGAAATGCTGCCGAACAATACAATCCACTAATTATCTCGATTTGAACAGGAGGCTTGACGAGATCGATTGGACTGGTCTGTTTCAGGATTGCGTGGACGTGGAGTCGATGTGGAACGCGTTCCTGACTACTCTTAGGGAACAAACCACCAAGTGTACTACATCTAGAACCGTTGTCACCATTCTATCTAAGCCTTGGATTGACAGTAATATACTTAAGATGATTCGCCACAAAAAATCAATTTGGCAGCAATACACTCGGAGAAAGTTGTATGTTGATTACCTAACCCACAGAGAATACTCAAATATGCCAACAGAATTGAGAAGTACGTTCGTTCTGCTACGTGCACAAAGGTAACCTCTCCGGTTGTAAATGATCCTAGTGGACGCTTGTGTCAAACGCCTCTTGAAGTAGCTAACGTACTGGCCTATTTGTTTACATCTTCTTTCACCATGGAACCCTCGACTCTCCGAACCTTGTCTTCGCATCAGTTGTCTGAGATCGAATTCTCTCCTCTTGCGGTAGATAAACATCTTTTGAATTTCAAAACTTCTTCTCCAACCTACGACGGCATAACGGCTGTCACTTTGAAAAATTGTGCATCGGCCTTATCTCTTCCTCTATCGATTATTTTCACCAAGTCGTTTTCCGCTAGCTCACTGCCATCCGATTGGTCAAGCGCAATAGTTACTTCAATTTTTAAAAAGGAGATAAACGCAACCCGGAAAACTACCGCCCAATAAGCCTAGTCACTATCATAGCCAGAATCTTTGAAGAAATTATCGTTGAAAGAATACTCGAATTCATTCTGCTGAATAAAACCTTTCCAAAAAACTAACACGGATTTATACCGGGTCGTTCAGTAATTACCAACTTTCTGAAGTGTGTGGATTCTTGGTCGAGAATGCTGGACCACCAAATACCTGTCGATGTTATCTACCTGGATTTCAGCAAAGCATTTGACCGTGTCCCTCGCCATTGGCTCCTTTACAAGCTTGAACACCTGGGTATCCGTGGCAATCTTCTTTCTTGGATAAAGGCATTTATCTCCAACCCAATTTTAGCGTGAGAGTGGGAAAAACGCTATCTTCTAAACAGTAAGTTTCCAGTGGGCTACCACAAGGATTAGTTCTCGGCCCCCTTCTATTTCTTCTCTTCACCTCTGACCTACCATCAATAGTAAAATCTGAGTGCTCACTCTTTGCAGATGACACCAAGTTGTACTGCAACCACTCTCGAGCGCCGCTACCCTTCAACGTGACCTCAACTCTATACTCAAGTGGTCCGGAGATTGGCTCCTGCCACTTAACTACTCTAAGTGTCGAGTCCATGGGTAAAAACAACCCGCGTCATTCATATAGTGTTTCTGACCAAAACATCAGATCCATTCATCCATTCAGATCTGGGAGTATTTGATTCCGATGACCTAACTTGGAACATATAAATCAATCGTCCTCCAAAGCGAGGAAAATGATCTATATGATTCAAAGGTCGTTCTCTGGTTGTGAGCTCGCTACTTGCAGTACTTTGTACAAAACTTACACTCGCTCTATAATAGATTTCGCCGGACCGTCTGGAGTCCGACTCTTATCCGTTATGTCCAGTGCTTGGAGAGTGTACAGCGGCGCGCAACTAGGATGCCTTAGGGTGTTAGACGGCCAAATTATATGGAGAGACTTCGCCTGCTAAATCTACCCTCGTTTTCTGATCGACGTCTCCGTGGGGATCTCATAATCACTTATCGTGCTCTACGTAGCCTGTTCGGTGTGAAACTCGACGACTTATTAATTTTAAATAACGACGAACGTCTACGCGGGAGAATTTCCTGAGCAACAGGATATTTGGAACTTGGAACGCCGTGGCCGCGGAGGTAATAGGTTCGGAAACAGTGAATTCTTTCAATAATGCTCTGGACTCTTGGCTAGAATCTGAACAATAATACTAGTTTATATTCGCTTTATTTCTCTATTTGTTTATTTCTTCTATCTATTCTGAACCCTAGTCTTGTACCACTAAGTAAAGAAATTTGCCGAATGAATCCATGGATTCTATTCGAAAAAGTGCCTAAAAATGTGAGAATATTTTCAACGTATCCCGTACAAAACAAAAATGATAACTGAAGTTGATTTTCACCAGTAGGGTTTACTAGGTAATCGACTATCGGCAATCTTCACATAGCTGGATTTGGGACTCCTGTTCACCGAATAAGCCAAGATCCAGCCATGAAACAGAATTTTCATGGATTTCAACGTTAATCGAAATTGAATTCTTGTTACTACAAGCCTCTAACGGCCATGATAGAAAGAACCTGGCGCCTCTAGCGGTATAAACTGGAACATGTTATGAGTAAAGAGGCTGTGATACCCCACAGATTTTCTCTTTTTCTTCTATGTTCATTGTCAACATTTTATACAAAGATTCGCAGATTCAGGGGAATGGAACGCCTTATGTTCCTCATAATTTTTCAACGTGTTGACCTGAAATAAGGGGAGTTCCTCCAAGCCAGTATATCCCTTAGATGAATCGTTCTAGAATTAATCGACATTTTGTCAAAATATATCTTTTTTTCTATGGTAACTAACCTTAAACTGTCAAATGTCAAACGTTTGTTTTTGTTGCCAACTCTATCGAACAAAAAGCGGCAAATTTAAAGCTTACGCGAATTTCATTACTTAGGTTCGGATGATATCCTATAATAGAACTTCCGGCACAATATTAAACGAAATTCTGTTATCAGAAATGAAGTCAGTCAGATATTTCCCGGTACTATATCAACGGGATACTCGCCACAAATTTCATTGAAAGATCTATTTTTTCCTTTCCGAGCGTTCCGAAGTGTACTTTCAAAGATTGCGTTATCACTGACCGGGCTCGACCTCGACGTAGATAAAAATATTCAAGATTATACGCGTTGGTCTACGTTCTACGCTCTTGTTTTTAATTGAATTATTGTTGAACACATCCAATGGTGCTTGAAATTATGGATAAATTGGCTCGAACGACTTGCGATTTTTAATGATGACCTTGTAACGTTTATATAGACCCATTTGGTATGTGTGCTGGTTGGGTAAATCTTTTGTGGTCAAGTGTAAGATTAAATGCATGTATTTTATAGCGTTGGAATTAATTTAAACGAATGGATCGTCTTAAATACGAGGTTTAGTGAGGAAATTTTGAATTACGCGCGTCGTTTCGGGTTTGGGCGTTGGTGGACTTGTATGGGGGTGGGGATGCTTTTAGACTTGACAAGTCGTTTCCTCTCATTTTGGACTTAAACTTTTCCTTCTTTTTTTTTGTTGAAGATTCCCGTATGGAGGCTTTTTGATTTTGTTTGAAAAAACTTTAATGTTATTCTGAATGGAATATTGGTAATGCAACATCATACATATGTTAATGTTATTCAGGTACCTTAGGAAACTATTCTTTTCTATACCCTCACACTTAAGTTCATTCAAAAAAAGCGTGCGTTCTCATGTAAATCACTTTTTTCGTCAAAAACGGCTGCAATTTCGAAAAAATTTCAAGAGACAAAAAGAATTCAAAATTATGAGATCTTTTCGGTAATCATTTTTGAAAAGACCAGTGGCGCACTATGCTATGATTTTGATTGAGTCAAAGGTAGCGTTACCCTGAAAGAAAATGTCCCTGTATATTTTCGCAACTACTGGACACATTCAATGAATCGATGAGTAAAAAAAATCTTTTCTGCAAATTATAGGTAGATCCCCTGAAAACTACAAGAGTTACCAACAGAAACGTGAAAAAAATCTAAACCTCAACACAATTTCGAAAACGAGGGACTTTTGGGACATCATGTTTTTTGATAGAGAAACTCCGTACTAATAAATGACTACATATCTGATTTATGAGTAACACCATATCAGATTATTTTCTATAACAGTAAAAATCTATTTTAATAGTAGTGTTCCTTTGTGTTTCAGAGATATTTGTGTGGTAAAATGAGAATTGTATTCGATTCAGATACTGTAAACAACGTTTCAACGATTATTGGAACGAAAAACAACATATTTCGCAACTTCATATTCTAAAACGTTGAAAAATACTTTCAACATACTATTAATTATATATTCTATATTATACAAATCGTGCGTATTGAAAAAGGATAAAAGTTTCAATAAGTTTATAAATACGCGTAACCTAATTAACATATTAAAGATCGAGAAGTATAACTTGTCATTGTTATTTTTTCACATGGTTAGTTATTCTAATAAATTGGAGTGAAAGAATTAGAAGTTTTCGCCATTCAATTGTTGGGAAAGACAATATTACGTAGGAGAATAATAAATCTAGTCGGCGTTTACATCAACAACTTTCATAGAAATGATTTGGTGACTTTTCAATTGTTTTGAAATTCTATGGAAATATGGAATTTTTGTAGTTCATTTCGCAATAAATTTATGAATTAATAACCAGCTAGATAAAACTCGATATTTCTTCTGTAATGCAGTATTTTATTTTACATTTCATATTTTTATGCTTTGACATTACACCTGCATTAAATTTAACTTTTTATACGAAATGATAAAAAGAGTTTCATAATTTCTAAGGTCGAACATTTCCTAAAAGGATTGTTATTAATCTATGAATTTGAGGCTTATGAAATGATTTTAACCTGTCAGTAAATTACCGCTAAACTCAATGGGTTTGCTCAAACATTCATAAATTATTAGTTACTAGTTATTTTAGGTTAGTGACCGTCAATTTCCCTAAAAGATGACAGTTCTGTGATTCAGATGATACTTTTCTTTGCAAAATCACGAACCTAAACTTTCCTAATGAGGATCCTTATTCAATGATTCAGAATTATTTGGTTGCTGGTTATTTTAGATTAGAGTGTCTCTCTACGTTAAGTGACAGTTTGATCAAAACTTCTGTGATTCTGGTCATACATTTCTGTTACATATCATTCTAAACGATAACATTATTAAAATTAACTCAATGTAATCTACTATATTCCTCTGGTTTACACTGCCAAGATATATAATAAACATTTAAATTCCACGTCTATGTATTTTAGGAAAAAAAAATAGTTAACGGTAAGAAATATTACAGAATTCATGAAATCTTAAGTTTCGTTTCTAAATTTACTATGGTTTCATGGTATTCGTTCCTCAATTCAATTGTAAAATTTAAAATTGAACAATCGCTGTAAGATCCCGGTTGCCAGCGTAATTAACAGCCGTTTTGCAACTTACATTGTATATTTCACAAATGAACTCTTTCAATAAATTGAAGTAGAGTTTTTGATCTGTCAGCTAGACTTTAAACTGGGTACTAATGAACCAGAGCTTTTTGCACGAATAAAGTTAACTAAAAATAACCTAATTTTAATTGTTTGAACTGTCAAACAACATTCATATATGATTACTCTGTGATCGTTGCTATACATTTTTTTCGATATTAGAAAAATGACAACCATATTGACATATTGATACTAAAGATGATTATTTAATGGATTAATGAATCAGCGAACTATACTAGTCATTGTTGATAACGCATTGTGTCAATTACATGTCAAAGCTTATCACAGAACCCTTTGATTAATTAAATTTAGCTTGTCATTGCGTTATTACAGCAACAAAGATGTATTGTTTTCTAAACATCATTAAGATGTAATGAATGCAGAGCGCTTTGTTAATATTTTTACTTCTAGTCGGATCAGATGGACCATTCTATACTAATGAATCATAGAAAATTGGCTGGTTAAATTGTGTGTGATGTATAGATTGTATTGCCCACTAAAAGGAACGAATCTTATTGTCAGATTCATAGAGAGGAGCTTCTCCGAAAGCAAATAGGTATTTTCCCACATACTATAGACCAATAAAGCAGGAATGCATCCAGAAGACCTTGGAATAATTCCATATCTACATTCTAAAATGTAAATCAATAAAAAATTTGCATTTATTCAAATTATATAATATGAAATGTCATAAGTTCTGGATATTGTGTAGAACTTCTTGACTAACTAGTGGACGACTAACAGGTTATCCAATATAATCAAATATTATTTGGCAACAGTTCCTTATCTTATCTGTGCGGGACAAAATTTACAACCGCATAAGTTCAAAACAATAAAATGTATATTTAATTTATTATTGTTTTGATGTATTATATTCTGGAAAGTAACATGAATTCCTAAGACCTAAGAATAAGTATTTGCGACCTTATAAATGACACGATGACAGTTCTTTGGCCACTCAAAAATGGTCTAGCATATGGTTTTTGTATGATAATTCCAATTTATTCTTCTGAATAAAATATTTCATGTGACGAAGATGATTTTCAAATTGGCAGTGCATGTACACTTTCATACATTCATACCAAAAAACGCTAAGGTGTAATTTGACTTTGGTCATTGCGACCACAGAGATTCTTTCATTTTCATGTAATAGCCGCAATTCGTTATAAAACCAGTCACAGGTTAGTATTAATCTTCTCATTGAATAGTTTTTCAGATATATTTGTACACTACAATACTCATAGAGAAGAAAGCGTAAGAGCTTCAGCTATTCCAGACAATTATGTCGAATGCAACCCGGTTTCTTTTGTATGAACACTTTAATTTGCATATATTTCCACCCTATGTGACTTCCCCCCTTGGGATCTAGAACAACTTGAACGAGAATATTTGGGAAACTTCATCTAAATCATCCAAAAACTTGGAAAGTGTGATTATTTTTCGTATAATCGCTTGAAATTTTCTAATAAACCTTTTGGATGTTAAGAATATTTTAAGTTTCTATAGAAGTCACAGAAATACATTAACAAATAAAATTTTACAGAACTTTGAAATGTCATATTTGGAAAGCAGGTGGATAAGAATTTGGCATACATTAGTAATTATTTGATGGCCTTTGAGCAAGCTATGCGTTGTGCAATTTAATTCATTTATTTCAAAATTCTAAGATAAAATTATTAAAGTTTAACTTGAAAGATGTGTCGGTACGACCACATCTACTTCTTCCGGAATATTTTCCATTTGTTTGTAGAATGCAACATGTATGAATTTTCTAGATTTCATAGAAATAAAGGAACTGTTGGTGAACTGAATTTCATAGAACTTTGAAATATCATATTGGAAAAGAATTTTGGTATATATATCTGGAGAAAATGAAAACGAACGAATACTGGAAGAATTGTAATAAACAGTAGTGTATCCGAATAATTTTTATATACATGATGGAAACTTTGAGCTTAAGATGTGAAGTCGTGACCATAGAGATTTCTTTAATTTTTCTGTATTGGCCTTAATTACTAGTCTAACCAGTCGCAAGTTATTGTTAATCTACTTCTCAATCTGATGCAGTTTCAGTAGAGGACTTTCAGAAATCAAGACATGAGTGAACAAATTATTGAAGCTATTATCAAAGAGTGGGATCTTTTAGGTTCCCATCCTAGTCAAGAATATTTTGAAAAATTTGTCTAATAACATAATATGCTTTCAAACCGAATTTAATTGAATTGTGTTTTAGGTTTTGAAGATATTGATAATATAAAAGCGATTTGCATAAAAGTATTTTACTAAACTTTATTGATGCACCTTTGAATGAACGAATAAAATTGAAATCATCAACTAGATATCAATCGTGAATAATCAGTGGGTAAAAGAGGGATTCCAGAATAATGACTCATGGATACTAACTTTATTAAAGTTTTCAGTGGTGAACTCACCTGAAAAAATTATCCATATCACAGCAAGTAATAAAAATTCGCTTCTTACCATGTTTTTAACATACTAAAAACTAAATCTGCCGGCTAAACGAATCTATCTCGAAATGAAAAATCATTTCAATTTCATTTTCATTCAACATAAAACTGTAAACATTTTTACTGTCACATAAATCGTACCGTGGCCGTGGTCGATCGCGTGCTGCGTACCGTCGTTCTCGAGTTAAAGCGGCGTAATGCGAGTGAGGACGCGCGGCAAAATTATGAGCTTTGTTTTGCGGGTATACGTCAACCGACTGACCGACCCGGTTTGTGTGCTAACTCGTCGTCGGCCAAGCGATTCCCGGCTTCGATAGGTAAAGTGTTATAATTAATCCGATGGGTTGAAGCCAATGATGAACGGTGAATTCCCACAGATGGATTACCCGTATAACTGACCTATTGAAAGAAAAAAAAACGAAGACTGTTAAGGAAGGAAGGGCAATTTATTTGTACGCGGGGTGTCCCATAATCCTATTTCCAACTTTCGGTAGGATATTCTACACACAAAAAACATGAAAGTTGGCGTGGTGGAGTTAAAATCAACCAGAGTGTTATTCAATTGCACATCACAAAAACACGGAGACTGTCAGCGCCCCCACCTCTTCAGTACCTTCAAATGTTGAACTGAATATTGCTGTGTCAGTTGCCTCTTAGCTCTAAGTGAGTTAACATATTTGTTATTTGAGTACGAAGTTCGACTTGGTGATTTTCACCTCACAACACTACAGACGTTATCGATCATAGACAATTTTGGTGATAATCACCCCACCCCACAATTTTTTTTCTTCAAGTCATACAGGTATGTTTTGTGATGTGGGGTTAGTTTTTAGGTAATATGGTTATTTGGAGAAATGAGTTACAAAGTACAACAAAGGAAGCTCCTCGCCTTATGGCATGATCTAGAAAATGATGTTTGCGTTTGTAGATACTAGAAATCAAGCAGTCTTTTCTACCAAATTTGGTTTTCAAAAGGACACTACCATATTATCATATATACCGAAGAAGAAAAAAGCAGTACTGGTTGCCTCCACGCTTCACCACGACGATAAAATAACTGAAAGAACTGGAGAAGCGAAAAAACCTGAGATAATAGATTTTCACAATTTCACCAAATGCGGAATAGATGTGGTCGACATAACAGTAGAAGATGGCCACTTGCCATTTTTTTTCTAAGATGAACGTCGGGGCTATCAATTCTAGAATAATATATCGAAGCAACACTAAGAATATACAAAAGAGAAGAGAATTACTTTTAGATTTGGGCTTGGAGCTTGTGCAAAAGCATCTTCTGTCTCTGTCATTCAAATCTTCATTGAGTGGGATAGAATTAGAACCGAATGAAAGAGAGCCAAAACGCCAGAAAACTATTGGAAGATGTGGAATGTGCCCCAGGGGTAAAGATAGGAAGTGCCAAATGTGAAGTTTTTTTGTGTCTGGAGCATTGTCTTATTCAATGTCAAAATTGCTATCAATAAAGCACACTGTAAAATTTTTATCTCTCAATATTTCAAGTTCGCGTTTTTCTCTTTGATTGAATCATATATTTTTGTTGGTTTATTTGATATTCAGATTCTACTGAATGAATACGTTTTTTTTATATTCTGAACCGAAGAAATGTATGTTTTTTTTTTCATTAAAATTATGTCGTGAAATTTTTTTCTATTATATTCTGTAGGTGGGTGAATCAAATGCATTTTTTTCTGAAAGAATATGGTGTCTGTTAACGCAGTCAATTATCAAATTGCCAAAACAAATTGTGAAAATAATTTTTTCACGCGGAAAAACAAATGTTATGAATTTCACCCTACAACACCAAACGTGTAACATAAGTTCACCACACCAACGCCGGGTTAAAAGAACTATCCTCAAACGAAATAATCGAATTTGGAAAATTGAACGCCCGAAAATTTGACCACATTTGAAAACTAAAAGTTCAAAAGTTCTTGTATTCCCTAACGGATTTGGACGAATCTAGTGTTATGTTTCAGATCAGCTTTTCTACTTTTGGAACATCTGAAGAAAATTCTGAAATAGTACGAAACAATATTCTCAACGAGGGATGAACGAAAATTTCTTATCCTCGTCTATTAGCAACGCCCTGTGGAGTTTTTCAGGGCAACCACATGCGTACTGTACCAATGTCCGTCATGTCACGCCCTTCTAGTATAAAGTCGTTTTTGTTTCAAGCCTTTTTCTTCATTCCAACAAGGGATACACACTTTCGAACGATTGTTTCACAATCAGTTGTTATGGCTTTTTTTCGCAAGCGGTTATCGGAGCTTCCGCCTCTGTCTCGAGGTTTACATGAATGTTTTACTGGTAATCATGAACTAATTCTTAGCTTATTTTACTGCCTGTTCGTGCATTTCTTCACAAACGATTTTCTCATTTGTTCTTCCTTTTTTGATTCCAATTTTCTTTCATTATTCTTTACTATCTTTGTTAAAAATTCACCTGTGTGGAAGGGCTTTCATTGGTGTTTCTGTTTTCTTGTCTGTATACCATATAATGTATTTATCATGTGTTTCAAGTATTGTTCAAGTCCCATTCTATAGCATCCATATAGCTGTTTTATATATTCTTATTATTATCAAACAGCCCTCGTATTATTGTGTGACCTTTAAACATTCAATAAGAAACAATCACTTCAATATCTTTGTTGTTGGTTACTCGTAAATCGTAAATCACAATGATCAAGCTATGGTTGGAGACTGGTTTGTATTTCTTATTCTTAGCCAACAGTGCGCCATGCCGCTCAGTTTTTTAATTAATATGGACGAAAACGAATGTTCGCTAGCTACAATGGCAAA
The DNA here is from genome assembly GCA_013387265.2 of Cryptolaemus montrouzieri. Classification (NCBI taxonomy): domain Eukaryota; kingdom Metazoa; phylum Arthropoda; class Insecta; order Coleoptera; family Coccinellidae; genus Cryptolaemus; species Cryptolaemus montrouzieri. The sequence goes on from JABFTP020000042.1 coordinate 13,103,091, forward strand.
TAGATAAAGCGTGACTCACACTTCTCAGGCAATTTCAATTTGCACGAACCCCAAATGAAAAGATGTTTGACCTTGAACATTCCTCGAATGTCCCAAATCGTCCAAATGAAATTCGTATCCTTGCACACTGAATAACTGATGATGCAATGATGTCAGCGTCCTGAATCCGAACAGCTACACCACTTTTACTTTCAATTTCGTCCGTTTTCGTTCTCCAGACCACCGACGTCTATTTTATCGACGATGTGATTGTTTTACGAATTATTTCGCTGGAAAATCTTGTATCTTGATTTTTTATCTTCATTGGCATGACTTCCGGTGGCGTTTCGGTTTATTCGTTCAATGTGAATTGAATAATTATCGGGTTGTTGATCTCTACTTACTATGCATAGATTAAAATTTGAATTAATGTGGTTTTGGTGCCTAATTCTCTAAATAACTGAGAGATCTCTACAATCTTTTGGAAGAATATTTTGTAGTTTGATGTGGGTTACGAGTGGTTAATTTTTCCATTGTTGAGCATTCTAATTGTGTTTCATGTCGTATTGTAATTTCTTCTTTTGCCACTGAACAAGCCGTTTTTGATGACATTCTCCTTAAGTCTTTAAATGAATAATTTGATGGTGCTGTCTATGCTCAAGAAAACGTTGTAGATACATTTCTTCTGCTGCAACCACACTGAATGAAACATTCTATTATATCATACTTTCGTTTGTCATTTTGACAAGTAACTCAATTTCAAAGTGAATTTTACACTAAAAATTGGAAACAGAAGTGACATTTATTTTTCTGAGCATAGAATAAACACTATAAATAAACTATCTGTCGGGTTACTAGATAATCATCTTCAGCCAGCTCTTCTTCTTGATGATAACAAGAAATTAAACTATGTGTGATACTCTCACAAGAGATTTATTGAAAATCAGGTTTGCAATTTCTGTCTCTCGACCATCTTCACTTGACAAAGCACTGAACTCTATGGGAAGTTGGTTGGAGTTTAAAAATTTCGATGGTTCTAAGAAGTCTAACTGTCGCCCTTTTTTGTGTTCTACACGCGTGAAAGCTTTAGAGTATGCCAAGTCTATAATACCTACCAACCAAAAATATAAACTTTTCATTGACAACCTGCAATCACCAAAACTTTACTCCCTCGTCAAACTCCATAAAACAGGGTATCCCATTAGACCAGTAGTTTCATATTTTCAAGCTCCAGTTGCAAAACTTTCACGCTTTCTCATAGACATCATTCGACAGTACGCTAATTTTGAACCTAAATTCTCAATAAAAAACTCTTCAGTCCTAATAAATAAAATTCAGCACACGATACTACCACCGAACGCTAAACTTATGTCATGGGATGTAGTAAATCTCTTCCCTAGTGTTCCACCTAGTGATACAGTGAAACTGATCAAGAAAGCCCTTCAAATTAATAAAGTCAATCCGATAATTCAATCAGAAATCTTACACCTTTTAGAAATTTGTTTAGAGCAAAATCATTTTAACTTCAACGGAGTATTATATGATAGTAAAAAAGGTTTAATCATGGGTAATCATCTGAGCCCTCTGTTCGCTGAAATTTTCATGGATAATATTGAAAAAACTATCCAAGAACATCCGTTATTCAAACACTTTATTTATTGGTTTAGATATGTCGACGATATCATTTGTTGTTTCACTGGCACAAACAGACAATTAGAGTCATTCAAAACATTCATTAACAAAATTCACGATAATATTCAATTCACATTAGAGATAGAAACAGAAAACTCCATTAACTTTCTGGATTTAATTATTACTAAAATTTATGGCAGACATGATTTTTCTATTTTTCATAAGCCATCGCATACAGATATTACTATTCACAGCTCATCTACACATCCTTATTCACATAAATTAGCAGCTTACAATAGTATGGTACATAGACTCATTAATATCCCAATGTCATAAAATAATTTCATAAAAGAGCTAAATATTATTAAACAAATAGCAGTCAATAATGGTTACAGTCCAACTATGATTGAGAACATGATTTCACGCAAAAAATTTCGAAAAGCAATCCAGGAAGTATTTCCAAGTATAAAAAGTTCTAACACAAAATACAACAGCTTAACTTATATTGGTAATCCTAGTCTAAAATTAAAATCATTCCTGTCGCATTATAATTTCAATATAGCATTCCGAACTGATAATTCTTTAGGCCGACATATCAAAAACTGCAAATCTAAAATTGATAAAAGTAATAAATCCGGTGTTTATAAACTGTCTTGCGGGGATTGTAATAAAATTTATATTGGTAGAACTTTCAGGAATTTCAAAGTTAGATTATCCGAGCACAAACGTAGTTTTAATTATCATAAATCAGATTCCCTTATTCTAATCACTCACCCGAAAGAAAACCATAACTTTAATGATAATTTCAAAATTTTACACAATGAAAATAACAGACAGAAACTCAATCTATTGGAAATTTTAGAGATCAACAAAGAAAAGAATTCAGGTAGGTTACTTAATAGTCAATTAGATCTAAATTCTTCTCCTATACTCAATCTTTTCAATTCTTAAAGTAAGCAACTCCGATGGGTTTTCCAACATACCTCTTGTACCTATTGTAATATTAAGTAGTTGGCAAAAGAAGACTGGCTGAATGGACAGTGTGAAGAAATTGAGCAGCTTAGTCATCAGCATGATCTATTCAATCTGTATAAAAAGTGAAGGAAACAGCAGGAATTGGAAAAAAGAGGAACAATGGGACTTTAGTAGATGATAACGGTTTAGCTGTCTTAGAAGCCGAAAGTAAGGTCAAGAGATGGAAAAGGAAAAGGAAGGCAACAACAGGACCTTCTATAATGAAACGCGAAGTAGCATACGCAATAAATAATTTGAAAAGGGACAAGGCTACTGGCCCGGACGGAATTTGTGGAGATTTGCTCAAACTAATTCGGGAAGATCATTTGGACATTTTCACTGACTTTTTCAACTACGTCTACGATACAGGAAATATTCCTGACGATTGGCTGATCTCATTATTCATTCCAATACCAAAGAAATTATCTTCTAAAAAATGCGAGGAATATAGATCTATCAGTCCTATGAGCCATGTTCTGAAAGTCTTCCTTAAAATAATACATGGGCGAATTTATTTGTATTTAGCGATACACAGTTTGGCTTCAGGAATGGTCTAGGCACTAGAGAAGCATTGTTCAGTTTGAATGTTTCAATTCAAAGAAATAGCGATGTAAATTGCGATGTATATGCCTGCTTTATTGACTTGGAAAAAGCATTTGACAGGGTAAACCATCAGAGAGGAAATAAAAGTATTGCAGGAGTATCGAATAGACGATAAGGATCTTCGTATCATTTCTAACCTTTATTGGAAGCAGGAGGCAGAGATCCCAGATTCGTCGGGGCGTCAGACAGGGATCTGTGTTGTCCCCGCTGCTTTTTAATATTTATTCTGGAAACTGTTTCGGAAGCTCTTGGCGAGATTGAGGACGGCATTTCCTTGAATGGTGTTTTGATCAACAATCTGAGATACGCGGACGATACGGTTCTTTTGGCAAGCACAAGTGACGGACTCCAAAGGTTCATTGAAAGCGTGGTACAAGTTTGCGAAAAATAAAACATGCGGCTTAATACGAACAAAACGAGAGTTATGATTATAAGCAAACATAACCAACCTCACGTACAATTTTATGCCGGAGGTTCTCCCATTGAAACAGTTACAACATTAAGGAATCTGGGTGAGCATCTGAAAAATAACTAGTAACAGATTAGAGAGATCAAAATACGTATTGAGAAAGCCAGAGCCTATTTCAACTACTTGAGAGCTGTTTTATGTAATCTTAAGTTGAATTTACAAATAAGAACCCGTCTATTGAGCTACTATGTGTTCTCTATATTGTTGTATGGTGTGGAGTCTTGGATGTTGACGGATGCTGCTTGTAAATGTGGTGCTACCGTCGCAAGTTGAGAACATCTTGGGTACACCATGTGGCGAATGAAATAGTTCTCGAACGCATGAACAAAGATAGGGAGGTTATGGGAACTATCAAAGAGAGAAAACTCGCATACTTGGGGCATATAATGCGGAATGATAAGTATGAAATCCTCCATCTGGTCATGCAAGGAAAGATGGATGGTAAGAGGGGACATGGAAGACGACGAATCTCATGGCTATCCAATCTTGGGCAATGGACCTGGAAAACATCTCAGCTGCAATAGAGTAATATGGGCCAAAATGATCGCCAACGTCCAGTGAGGATAAGGCACAGTAAGAAGAAGAATTGAATCCTGGTAAATTATTCAGACAAACGTTGAAAAAAATGAATCACTAAACCAGTGGTATTCAACCTGAAAAATTCTCTGCAAAGTATTCAAATACGATCGCTCTAACGATCAAACCATTTCTAATTTCAATTAAAAGAGTTGGTAATGAATATTAAACGTTGATTTAATTTCTCCCATAAATGAGTAGGCAGTTAGTAAGTAATGAAATTTTTTATTCGGAATATAATTTGCAAGAATGTCTGCCCGAAGCTGCGGCGTCCCTATGAGTCATAAGTATTTCCGCCAAGTCGGTACCGTAAATACGATATGAGGCAAATGTTTTTCATTAACATGGACGTAGTAGGATTATAATGAAGTCGAGAGAACCTGAAATAATAATCTGATCTTCTGGTGTTATGGCTTATATTACACTGTTGATTATATACTGTGCAATAGTTTTTAGAGAGAAAACGGTTCTTTGTATCAACGATGCTACATCTTCGAACAACTATACGCCACTGTTCATTGAATATTTGAACCTGGAAATATCTCAATCAGTATTCGTGGAATACAGGATGACATGTGTCATCTGTATCTATTGATGAATAACGGCAATTTTAGCTTAGTACGGTCTACGTAAGAAAAATATGGGATAATTATAATCTTTGACGATGAAACTTTCTTCTTAACGATTGCTGCTAATTTCAGAGATATTACATAAAATGCGTGTACTTTTATAGATGTGTATCTAGATTAAAATATGGAAAAGTATAGAAAATAACCTTCAATAATACTTCTTTCATATCTTTCTCATAATTGAATCTGGTGATAATGATACAGTGAATTTATTTGTGCCTCAGAAGAAATTACGGAGATAACTTATTAGGTTATTCTCAATTTCTTACTGGCGTCAACTTGGAACTAGTACAGATGATTGATTCAAAAACTAATTCGCATAGAATTAAGTTGCATAAAATTTGTTCACAGAATTTATTAACATATATTTACATATAAATGGATCAGAGAAGTTATGAACATATAATTCATAGAATTGATCATATAGAACTTGTTAAGAATGATTCGCATAGAATATGTTCTTCTTAGCCACATTTATGTGACCTGGCTACTTTGGCTACGTTTGTCAGGCTCGAGTTATTGTCTTTTTGGACAAAAATTTTTCTTAATTATGGACGGGACTTCCAATGAAGAAGATGTTAGGAATACTCTAATCCCTGACCAAATTTTTGTATTGAATTAATATATTATATAAATATTACTAAATAAATGCCTAACAGAAGGTAGTGTTCCGGAAGGATGGAACAATGCACACGTTGTGTTGTTGTACAAAAAAGGTGACGAATTTAAGATAGATAATTACCGACCTATTAGCCTTTTACCACACCCTTATAAATTGTTATCAAAAATTATCACAAACAGATTGACAAACAAATTTGACAGCTATCAACCGGCAGAACAAGCAGGGTTTCGCAGAGGATATAGCACAACAGAACACCTATAAACTCTTCGTACACTTATTGAAAAATGTCACGAATACAAAGTGCCAATACACCTAGCCTTTGTAGACTATAACAAAGCCTTCGATTCTATAGAACTGTGGGCAGTATTTCAAGCCCTCGATAATGCTAGAATAGATTCGAGATATAGAAACATCCTACAGAATATATATGAACGAGCGACTATTCAGGTGAGACTAGACGATGACATGCAAACCAAAAAATCCCGATAAATAGGGGCGTGAGACAAGGCGATGTGATATCGCCAATTGTTCACACTTGCAATGGAGGACGTGTTTAAGAAGTTGGAATGGGATAGAAAAGGTATAAATGTGGATGGAAAATTCTGAACCATCTCCGGTTTGCAGATGATATAGTTCTAATAAGCGATAACCTAGAACAACTCCACGAAATGATGCTAGAACTCAAATGAACATCGGAAGAAGTAGGATTGGAAATGAATCTGACAAAACTAAAATAATGACAACGGAGGACGCAATATTGGAAGTCGACGGCAATGTTATAGAGAAAGTGAATGAATATCTATACCTTGGACACACTATAAAGATAGGTAAAGACAATCAAACTGCAGAATTGTCAAGAAGAATAAGAATGACTTGGGCTGCTGTTGGAAAACTAGGATTTGTCTTGAAAAACAAACAAATCCCCATTAACCTCAAAAGAAAAGTTTTTAATATGTGCGTTCTCCCAGTGTTAACGTATGGCATGGAAACCATGACTCTCACAATAAGATCTGCTAACAAACTTAGAACCACACAACGCGCAATTGAAAGAACTAGGCTTGGAGTGAGCCTGCGGGATCACATACGTAATGAAGAAATAAGAAGGAGAACAGGCGTAGAGGACGTAATCAAGAGAATAGCTGCATTGAAGTGGAGATGGGTTGGACATGTAGCAAGACAACAGGATGTAAAATGGACTAAGCGAATAACTCAATGGAGACCACGCTTATACAAAAGGGGAGTGGGGCGCCCCCAGAGAAGGTGGCTGGATGACATAAAGGAAAAAGTAGGAAGAGGATGGTATAATATAGCACAGGATAGAGAGAGATGGAAGCTAGAAGGGGAGGCCTATGTTCAGGAGTGGACAGAGATGGGCTGAAAAAGAAGAAGAGAAGATTATATTATATTATATCGTTAAATGATCCAGAATGGTAAGGCTCATGTATATTAACTTAACACTTTCATAATATTGTTGAAAATGTTCACGTGTCACATTTTATCCAAATTTTTCAGAACAATCAGCATTTTGTAACATTAAACAATCGAATTATAGAATATGTTGTTTCTGTTTGTTATTCCTTTAACGCACTCTATTTCTGCCTTTCGGCCAATGACACGCCGGGGAATTCTGTCACCTCACTAACCCAGGAATTTTGCAGAACCCCTTTCGTGTCGAGGGAAGGGATCTTTAATGTCCAACACATCTCTGTTAGACATGACCGATGTCTTTACATCTCCTCCGAAAATGGATGCTCAAGCGATTCCCAGAATCCGAAAAATCGCACCGACTTTGTGGGGATTGAACCCAGGTAACTCTGCGCATATAGAATAAGTTGAGAGAACTAATATACATGGAACTAATTTTGAAAAACGAGTCACAATCATTCAAAATATTGTCCATCGCTAGCTACAACTTTTCCCAGGTCAATACCGTGACGCAAAACGGATCAAGCCATTTTCGAGCTATTCATATGAGCGGAACTGCTGATTAGCCAGACCACGTGCCATCGAACGGAACAAGTAATAATCGAGTACAAATGAATCATTATCTCTCTATGTTTTTTCTCCGAATGAAAGAAGACAATCAGCACCTCCGCAAATGACGATTATTTGGCACGAAATTTTCTCACAACTAAAAGTATATAACGCAAAAACAAAATCACTTATGTGTCACAGTGGTTTGTTAACCATATGTCTAAGCTTTGTTCTAGACGTTCGTGATATGTAAAAATCGACCAGCACTTACTGCTGGAGCCATCTATTGACAAACAGCGAGAACTTAATTACGCACCTAATAATTAGTTCAGATAACTGACAAAATTAGTTTAAAAATTTTTGTAAATTAATTCAAAACTAAAGTTGATTTCTATAAAATTTTCATTAGTTGAATGGATGGAAACAAATGATTTTCAACTTGTATTCGATGCGAAAGCAAAGGGCACTTTTCATTCTGCCATATGGAATCGCGACTATAATCCTGATCTTTGTCTGGTTTCTAATGACTCTGAATTGTTTTCTCTCCCTGTTCGTCGTAAAGTACTTTCAGATTTTCCTCACAGTCAACATAGGCCAGTTATTATTTCTTTAGGTTTTCAATTTACATTTGCAGATTCATAAGAGAACCAAGATGGAATTTCAAAGATTTCAAAAAAGTTCGTTGGAATATTTTCACTAAACAGGTAGATAGTGATTTGAGATGGGTTCCCTCTTGGGTAGAAATTATTCCCGGTTTATAGGAGTTGTCAAAAATGCTGCTAAGAAACATATTCCCAGAGGCTTTCGAAGGATTATATACCTGGATGGTCAGAGGAATCAAATGTTTTTTATAAGGATTATCAACAAAATCCTTCCAGAGAGAAAGCCGATGCACTCCTTAGTTCTTTGAATGATAGTAGAAAGAATAAATGGATTGAGTTGATGAATAGTATGAATTCTGTAGCATCTAGGCTGGTTAATGTCTCTAAAAGTGTGAAGATTAGTAGATATGACAGAAATAGAATGAAACGAATCTTACATAAAAGGAGGAGGGGTGCTATCACGGTTGAGGATTTATCGAATTCTTTTGAGGAAGAAGAGCTCAAATCTGCAATAAAATCTATTAGTTCGTAAAGCTCCAGGCTTTGATGGCATTTTCCCTGAATTTTTTAAACATCTAGGAAATAACGCGAAAAAGTTGTTACTATCCTTTTACAATGACATACTCAGCTCAGGTAGTATTCCCGTTGAATTTAGAAAGGCTAAAGTTATTGCCATTCTCAAACCTGTCAAAAATCCAGAACTTCCTAGTAGTTAACAACCTATCAGCTTACTTTCTGGTTCTTTCAAAATTTCAGAAAGACTTCTTTATCAGAGGTTAGAACCAATCATTGACAGAGCTCTGTCCACTTCTCAGGAGGTTTTCGAAAAAACTGGAATTCTTCTGATCAGGTTTTAGGTTTATCCACTTTCATTGAGACAGGATTTCAGGGTGAATTTAAAATAGGCGCTGTATTTGTAGATCTCTCTTCGGCATATGACACAGTTTGGAAGGATGGTTTAGTTTATAAACTCTTTGAAGTAGTTCAATGTGGAAAAATTGTGAAGTTGATTGAAAATGTGTTACCTGATAGAAGACTCCGAGTTTTTATCGGTGAGAAAAGCAGTAGATACACTCTAAATGATGGCCTTCCTCAGGGATCTGTTCTTGCACCTCTTCTCTTCAATTTATATATGTCTGACATCCCTGAAACTTCCTCTACAAAGTTTATTTATGCTGATGATATTGCTTTGGTTTTTCGACACAATGACTTCGAAACAATTGAGCAAACACTGACTTCCGATTTAGAAATTCTGAACATTTTCTTCAAAAAATGGCGTTTATGTCCAAATCCTTCGAAAACTGAGGTTTCTTTTTTCATCCGAATGATCATGAGAAGGATAGGCAACTAAGAGTATTCTTCAATCAATCACTATTAACTCATAATTTTACTCCAACATATCTTGGTGTAAAGCTTGATCGTTCTTTGACTTTCAAATTTCATATTGATAAATTATGTCAGAAGTTGAAAACAAGAAACAATATACTACATAAACTAGCTGGATCTAATTGGGGCGATGGAGTCTCTACTTTGCGAACTACTGCTTTACCTTTAGTATATTCAGCAGCAGAATATTGCTGTCAGGTGTGGTTGAATAGTGCTCATGTCAATAAGATTCGTTCTCAGTTGAACTGTTCTATGAGAGTTATAAGTGGTTGTATCAGTTCAACTGCTACTCCATGGCTTCCGGTTATTTTGAATATAGTTCCTTCCCATATTCGCAGGCAATTAGCTCTTTGATCATCTTGGAATAAGTATCACTCATTTCCAGAAGTTTTTCCGATAATACACGATCTTCAAAATCCACCTAACCTGAGATTGAAATCTAGGAAACCTATTTGGTCGATTGACTTTTTGCGTACACGGGTGAAGGCTGTTGATCTTTGTAAAACTGAATGGCAGGAAGTTGATGTTTTCAATAAAGTTCTCATAGAGGATCCTTCCAAAAGGGTTGCAGGTTTCGATATAAGTAGGAAAAATTGGTGTACATTAAATCGTTTCAGGACAGGACATGGTCGTAATAATAGTATGTTGTTCAAATGGAATACTGTAGAAAGTCCAGCATGTGAATGTGGCGCAGCTGAAGAAACAATAAGACATTTAGTCCTCTATTGTCCTATTTACCATTTTACGGGTGGTTTCAGATAATATCATTAACTGGGTAGAAACCTTTAAGTCTATTTAAGAGATTAGGTTTTGAATCTTGAGGTGATTATGGGCTACATCCCAGAATGGTGTATGAGATGTTCCCTGTTGAAAAACAGCGGAGCATTAGTTAGGTTCTTAGATAAGGCTAGGACTGCTCCTCCTTAGGGCTTTATTCCCATGGTGTATGTTGATAAGGCAAGGGCTACACCCACGTAGGGCTTCATTCCCAAAAGGTGTATGAGATGTTCCCTGTTGAAAAACAGAGGAGCATTAGTTAAGTTCTTAGATTCAAGTGAGTTTAGACATATAAGAGTTAGGTATGTTTGATGAAATATTCTTCTGCTGGTTTTTCTTTTTCCAATGTTACAGATTTTTCCTGTCCCAATCCCCCTTCCTTTTCACCCTTGTCTTCGTGAAGAAGTCCTGGAAATCAGGGAGTGCAAGATGACAATGAGAGAATGAAGCTGCTAAGCAGAAAATTTTTTGGTACTCTTTTTATACACACGACACTAACACAACGTAAACAGACAAGCTATTGCTAGTGCAATAGCGACAGGGAAACTAGTTTTTTTCACTCGTTTATTGAATCATACGCAAGATAGTATGGTTCCCCTGTTACATTTCCTGTGCTCACACTTTAGGGGCAATCGTAGGAGGCATGATGCAAGTTTAGATGCCTGATTAAGGAACGGGCATGGTCTGTTTTTTCCGCTGGCATTCTATTTATTCGCTTGTTGTTTACGATTGTGTTTTTCTGACACACACCAAAATTATAGATATAAGCATTTATTGTAAATACAATTATCCGAATTTTTGTAAATCCTCTCTTTTAAGCTACAAAAGTATACTTTTATGTTAGGGCAAGCAAAATAACAAAAGAACTCTTATAAAACTATTTTTAGTAGTTAACATTACTTGATTAACATTATATAATTGACACAAACCTAAAATTATATTTAGTTCTGTAACTATTTTCAGTTCAGTTTTCATTCATGAAATGTTGTTTCCAAATGTGTATGCCCTCGAAAAACAACATTTCTCAAAACCTCTTGACTTCTGGTAATTCACTAAGCAACTATGCCTGGCTAGCTGCAAAAATCATTCATGGAACGTTGAGCTGGTTATTACGCTCGTTGGGTAGCGCTAAGTGTGAAATGATAAGATTATAGGTGAAGTGGTATGTCGAACATTAACCATAATGTTCAATTTCTTTGTTGACCATTTGGCGGAACGAAATATTCGTGCAACGCGAATCGTGTTAAGCAAGAGGATATTTCTTTCTGCTAAGCTGCCCTGTGGCACATTAATTCGTTGATAAATTAAAATCATAAGTAGATGAACATGCATATGCTTGATGAATAAATAAAACGGATTCATTCCAAAGTTCAATAACCGTTGAAGAAAAACATCTTTTGGTAATTACTATCTGAGATGTTTAGTAGTATTTTTTGTATTTATTTGTTCACTGTCATAGATACATTCCATTTATAAATATGATATTTCCAAAACTCTTACTTGATTATATACACACCTAGATGAGTGAGGATCTGTATGTGCCTTGACAATATACAAAATTGATGAGAATATCAATGAATAAAAATCGGAATAAAATTAACTAATTGAGACAAACAAGACTAAAAACAAACAAAAAAAACGAAATCGGCCAAAACAATGCTGACATTGAGTATGAAGTGTGGCAACCAGGAAAGTTATTAAAATTCACAGAAGATACGTATCCTAGGATATTCAGAATGTCTCTGTAACTCTGTAACAACTTACAGTTGTGTGCAAATCTTTTCAGTGTTTTTATAGTCCTGATATGAGAAGGTAGTATATTATAAAATTTAGGTGCAAGATAATTCAAAAGTCTTTTAATTAGGTTGTTTCGCAACTTTAGTTCTAGTGTTATACTCATGATCTACCAAACTATGAACGATGACTTTTTGTGAACATAACACTGAAAAATAGAGAAAACTATCGCTCCAAGACCATTTGAGTATTAGTGCGAAAAACTGGAATAGATTCATTTAGATCAAAGATGGCAGCCTTTGATCTGGAAATAATTAATTTCTTTGCACTAATACTTGAATAGCTCAGGGCGATAGATAGTCTCATCTATTTTTCAGTAGCTCACTCTGTATCTTCTACAGTTTTCAATCAAAAATGAAAATTCGTTCACGGGGATGCAGACAAAGATAATACCTTTCTTTCGAGGTACCACTCGACCCATCTACCCTCTTCCAAATTTTCAAGGGTGGTCACCCCTGCTCTAGGGGTTGAAATTCGAGATAAGGATGGTACTTGATGATGACTGCCATTGATCAGCATGGATCTGTTCCATTTTACTTCACTGAAACTTGAATAGTCTCAGAGAAATAGTCTTCCCTATCTTTCAGTTGCCCACCCTGTATCTTTTACAGTTTTCAATTAAAAATGGAAATTCGTTCAAGACGATGTAGACGAAGATACCACCTATCTTTTGAGTCATCACTCGACCCATCTTCCCTATTCAAAATGTTCAAGGATTGCAACCCCCGTTTAGGGTGTTGATATTTCAGGCAAGTTTTGTACCCCGAAAGATGTCCCTCTTGAAACAAAAATTGACCTGTTTTTGCGTTTTGATCAGAAATGAATATCTTGGTAGATATAGCCTCTTTAGTTTTCGTTGAAGCACCCTGAAAAAATGCAATGATTTTATATAAAACATAAGGTATAAAACTTATTCAACATAAAACACACAAAATCTTATTAATTCTAACGATTTGTTACTTACAATCACATCGATTAATTTATACACAAACGACAGTTTTTTTGGCCGCGGCACTAGCACCTTCGTACCTAAAAATGTTAATTGATGTAACACGCAGTCGACGTAGTACTAACGAAATCCACTAGATGGTACCAATAGTATAATTCAGGGACATAAATACGTGGTCACTACAGGTACCCACCATGAAGAAAAGTGTTAAGTCAAAATATCGCAATCGACTAACAGACGATCATATGTCATCATGATTGCGATTAGCACTCAGTGGTTACGTACCATCTTATGAAAAGTATGCTGAGGATATACAGTGCCACGCTTCAACATCCAAAGTCACTCCTTACTTAAGTTTAACACCATATGTAACTCCTTTGTTTTGTAACAACCAATAAACTCGCAACTTTGAATAACTATGAGTTTTTTCATTGATATTATAGAGAAGAACCTAACTAAACCTAACCCAAACCTTGACTGAAATAATGTATATTGTGTGGAAAGCTAATATCTATATATGCTAGGGTACACCCTACCTAGGTAGGTAAGTAGGTAGGGTGTATCGTATATGTACGACAACCCTGCATCACACATACTTGCATCCTCTCAGAGTCGATCGTAAGTAGTCTAAAATATTGAAGTAGATCGCCAGCAATTCAAGTTTGAGCACCCCTGTGGTAGAGACTTAAAAAAATATGGATGAGGACATTAACCACGATCTTAAGAGGTATTTAGACTGGATGTGCTATACTAAACTTTGTGTTAATTTATATAAAATCGTCTATATGCTTATCAAACTAAATAATAAAAAGAGTGCAATTAGAAATAGACTGATTAATATACACTTAAAATAAGTTATAAGTTATAAATACTTAGGTTTAGATATTAGTAATAAGTTGTCATGAGAAATTCATGTGATAAATTTATTAAAAAGATAGCACCCAAGGTGTTCTTATATGATGACTGAAAACATAAGAAACTCTCATGCAATAGCTTTATCGAAACGCACATCAGATACTTAATCCCCGGTTGGGATAATACTACTGATTTCCATGGATTATTTTACTCCTACCAAGATGGTTCATAAATATACAAATATACTTTTTCAAAGCGTAGGTGTTGAACAACGAAGAATACTTGCTCTCGTAGCAAATACCTAAACTAAAGCACTGGTTGATGTTATAACTCTTAGGTTTCAGCACCTTCAAGTACCCAAAATGTCACAAGTAGGATTTTAGACTATAGTTGAGATCTTCTTCTCTATCTTTGTCGTAAAATACATTTGACGACTTTTTTGAGAAAGGGCGGGTCCTTAATACGAATCTTGAATAACAATTCTGATTATTTTTCTGAATTCCTCTTATTGTTTCAGTTGAAGGAAGTTGTGAACACATGGAATGACAACGATGAATTGCCCTTGGAGTTAGCCCTTGGTGCTAAGAATAGTAGTCTAGCCAATAGTCTATTGCAGCACCACAGTGATGTCAATATCCGAGATAAAGACGGCGAAACCTTGTTGCATAGAGCTATTAAATCGAAGGATTCCTTTTCCGCCTTGTTCCTGTTGGATAACATGGTGGATACCACTTTAACTGCCCCGTGAGTAAAAGCAGTCATGTTTGATAAATGATAAGTTGTAGTAGTTATATTTCAAATCTGGAAAGTTGTTATAGTTTTTTTTTCTTCGCGCTTCCCACGAATAGGCGAACCTGTTTCACCACATTTGTGGGCGCCTGGGAAGAATTGAGGTGTCTGTTTACTCCCTTCTTGAAGAGGGCCAGATTGTAGTATGTTGGGAAGATGTTGGACGGAAGCGAGTTCCACAGCTCACCGGCCCTGTAAACGAAGGAATTCTTATAGAGAGAGGTTGGAGGGGTCGTTAAATGTACCGCCATATGATGAGAACTCCTTGCCAGCCTAGTGTTGCGGCAAAACATGAGTTTTCCCGGAAGAAGGCCTTTCAGCTCCTTGGAGCATCTTCCGTGGAAGTAAAACAGAGAAAGGTCAGTAACTTATCTTCTGAAAGCCAGCGGTTGGAGATCGCGGGTGATCTCCGGGTGGTCGATGAGGCACACGGCCCGTTTTTGCACACTATCCAACATCCACAACGAATGTTTGTGCGCAGATCCCCATACAAGGGAACAATATTCCAAAGAAGGTCGAATCTGCGCCTTATATAGAAGCAACAGCAGCGATGACGTGAAGTATCGCTCGGCTCTGAAAAGAAAACTAAGTTTAGCTGATGCCGACTTAGCTATTGCTGGTAAATGTTGATGCCAGCAAAACTTGGAGTTCACCGTTATTCCGAGAAGGCGCATCGAATCTTTGGATGCAATTTGTTGGCCTTGCATTATTAGAGGAGGTTCTCCAGCGGAGACCTTTCTAGAAAACGTAGTTGCTTGCGTCTTGCTCGCGTTGAACCTCACCAGGTTCAACTGACTCCACTCAGATATCCTCTGCAGTCAGAGTTTAAGTTGTTAATTTGTTGACATCTCTGACGATGAGATTCCGCAGCTGTAATCGGCCGCAGGCTACTGAAAGACGAAACCAGACTACAATCGTCTGCAAAACCGAAGATCTTGTTCTCTGTAGATGACAGAAGATCGTTTATCTGCAACAGAAACAAGGTTGGCGAAAGAATGGATCCCTGAGGTACTCCTGCTTGCAACTGAAAACAATCAGATGTTATACCGTCGACCACAACTTGTATTGATCTACTTATCCAACCCCGCAATTTTAAGGGAAGCCCATATGCAGCAATTTTACTCAACAAGGCGCATGCCAAACCCTATCGAAGACTCTAGAGATGTCGAGGTCTACTGCCCTAGATTCCAAATGATTTTCCATCGTTGATGTACAAACATGAGTGACGTAGGCGAACAGATCTTCTGTCGATCTTTGCCTGCGACAGCCATACTGACGGTCGTTAATAATTCCCTGCAGCTCAAGATATTTTTACTGTGAATCATCAAATATTTCATTGCTTCCTCTAAGAGCGAGACCACTGGAAGCCTATCATTTTGCTACAGCAACAACCCCCTTTAAAATGTAATTTCCTCGTTTATCTAGGCAGTTGAATACTGAATACAACCGTGAAAACATACCTGTACCTCTTCTGGCGAGAATACAGGACGTATGATTTGGACAGTTTTCGTGTTGAGCTACTCGAACTTCTGCATTTTTCATTGAAACATTGAAGACCAAATTGTGTCCTGTTCTCAGAAGATCCAAAGGCCAAACACAGAATACAAATCCTTTGTTTTCCGAATAGAGAAACTAATTCCCTTCTTTTACTTCATTATATTTCATTTTTCTGATAAGCAGGTTTATTTGTAGATAACGTCGATGGTCGAGATACATTCTTGAACTTTTTGTGAAACCACACCATTTGTTTGGTTCGAAACCATTTCTAACAATAATGTATCTCGTCGTATTATGTCTCCCTTAAAGCTGGATCTTGGTTCAGTTTTGTGATTGATTGAATTTCGAAAAATTTCGCTTCTTTACTAACTGACATCAGATTACTGCCACTTGTTGAAGGTATTTCATTGATATTAATTAAATTCGATGGCTTTCGAAAGCGTGCGAAAACCCTCTAATATCAACCACAGTATTAGTAGTAACCGGCCTATACAGCCTATCAACAAATCCATTGCTGTCTGCCACCTTGACAGCTTTTTTTTATGTCATCACGTTTACCTTCGATTTATTTCTAGACAATTTATCCGTTTTTTATTACTAATATGGTTCGAGTGGCACGACATCTTGATAAATCTTCTAATAACGCCTATGGGGTTTTTCAAGATGTTTCCCTTGTCTGTACTAGGCATAAAGCCTAGAATCACACATTAACTATAACTTACCGTGGATTCAAACCCAGACCAAAGAGTTCAGTTCTCAACCACCAACCATACAAATCTGTATATTAAATGTAATTCTTATCCTTGAGAAATTAAATCAAAATTCAACAGATTGTCCCATCTCCATAAAGAAAGTAAACCAGAGTTTATAATACGAATAATAACATTAGAAGATAACAATAACTCATCAATTTCTTTCAGAAAAACCAAAGATTCCTCCCTGCATCTGTTAGCAGGTTCCACTGATCTGGAGCAAGCAGATTTGATAGCCGCCAAGATACTTAAATCTGGAATCAATATCAACGCCCAGAATATCCAAGGGTTGTAAGTGAATTTACCAATTTGTCTACTTCTACATTTCTCATATATTTTTTCTTCAGCACGGCGCTTCACGTTTCCATCCAAATCGGTAACAAATCAATATTCAATCTGTTATTGGATCAACCGGGAATAAACCTCAATGTGAAAACGTTGGAAGAACATACGCCACTCTATTATGCACTTCTTCGATTCGATCACGATGATTCCGGAAATACATACGCACACCATCTTGTGAACAGAAATGTATCGACAAATCCGCTTTATTCAAAACATAATAACGAAAGCCTACTTCAAGTTATAATGTCGATGGGTTTGCAGAATGCGTCTATGTTCCTCATCTCGCACGTCACCAACTTGGACCACGTGAACCAAGAAGGGAAGTCAGTTCTACACAGTGCGTGCGCGGGCAACTTGGGGGCGTTAACTTTGAAATTACTAGAGGGCGGAGCTAATCCTAACTTACAAACTTACGAGGCGAGAGAAACGCCGTTGCATTTATGCGTCTTGAATAAATCAGTTAGTTGCATCGAATCCTGCATTTTGTACAATAATAAAATTGAAAATGAAGAGTATGCGGAAAGTGAGACGAAATTAATTCCTGTGGATTTCAACGTGAGGGATTCGGAAGGAGACACTCCAATTATGATTGCTGTGAGTAAGGGATATAACGATTTGGTTCCGGTATTAATCCGTGGTAAAGCTGATGTGAATGTGAGGAATAATAAAGATTTCACGCTGTTGCATCAAGCGATTATGAAGGAGGATGCGAAGACAGCCATATTCTTGTTGGAGAATGGGGCTGATGTGAATGCTGAGTGAGTTTTATTATGTTCCTACTTAGTTTTCCCGTCAGTTACTTCATTCATTCCCTCTTAATTGTTATATTTGATTTATAATCTCATAACTTATGAAATATTTTCTTCAGGACAGATTCAGGGCCTGAAATAATGAGACTTGAAAAAAATTGCTTTTAGGACTGCTGACTCTGAGTCGCCCCTTCAGTTAGCGATCCATTGTCGACTAGCAGAAGTAGTTGACGCTTTGTGTAGCAGGGGTGTGGATATGTCAGCAAAGGACACTTCTGGATACTGCCCTCTATGGGCAGCCTTAGATTCTAGACAATATGATATTGCCAGTATCCTCGTTAGACATGGGGCGGATACAGATTGTTGGTGTGAAGGACCTGATGGTTGTCAACAAACTCTTCTGCATCAGTAAGTGTAGAAAGCAGTTTTTATATCTTATAACGTGTGAACCAATAAAAAACTGGGTTTACAAATGAAAAACCAATAAATATTTGCGTTCTTTAAAAGTAAATTTGTTTGTTTATTCATTTATCTGAGATTATATGAGATACCCTATAGAGGCTGATGTTAATTAATTACCTATGCATGATATAAAGAAATTTCCCTATTTCTCCATTTGACATTTTAATCTTTATCTGTAGGGCCATTGATGAGAACAAGGAAGCTGCAGCAATATTCCTAATACAAGCAGGCTGTGATCTTGATTGTCATAGGATACCTGGGCCGAATGGTGAAGGGGGTGATGAGGCCAGAGATAAGGCCTCACCCTTACACTTATGTTGTCAATGGGGTTTAGATACTGTAGTACGAGTAAGTTGATTTATTCAGGAATTATTATAGCTCTACCTATAACTCATTAACTGTTCTTTTTCAGACTTTGATCGAACATAGAGCTAATGTTAACAACAGAGACGCTGAGAATAAAACTCCGCTTCATATTGCAATAGAGAATCAGCAAGATGATATTATTTCTCTTCTTTTAACTGTTCCTGAAATAGACTTGAGTCTTAGAGATAAAAATGGAATGAGCCCATTTGCTTCTGCGCTAACGGTTAGAAACAATAAAGCGGCCCAAGCAATACTTGATAAGATGCCAAATGCAGCTGAGCAGGTAATAAAACTCACCATTTAAGCTATGTTATAATGTTTTTAGTTCGAATATTTCAGTTCGACAGTAAAGGTCAGAATTTTCTACATGTGGCTATCAAAAAGAAGGATATCGAGAGTGTTTTGTTCCTGCTTACTGTTAACGTAGATGTCAACTCGAGGGTACAGGATTCCATGCTGACACCTCCCATTCATTTGGCCGCCATGCATGGTGATGAAACTATGGTACGAAGTCTTATTCTAGCAGGTGCCAGAGTAGACGAGAGAGACGCACAAAAGTGAGTTGATATAGAACACACTCTAATACCTTTTGCAGTGTAGTTAATCAGAACATTATCAGGAGGATGACATTATAGATGACCAGATTTTAAAGATGAAGTATTTGTGAAAACATAACTTTGATACTTTTCCTATTTTAGACTGGAATTTTTTGCAGGAGAACAGCTCTGCATGTAGCAGCAGAAGCCGGCAACGCACCAGTTGTCTCGGCTTTAATTCAAAACGGTATAGATTGCGATGCTGTTGACTGTGAAAGCGATAATGCTCTACATATAGCAGTGCGAGAGGGTCATTTGGCTGTTGTAAGTTGAAATCAATTTTTACATGCTCTATTATTAGATCGAGTAGTTTTGGAAAAATGGACAACTAAACTTAAAATTTGATCTCTCGGAATTTCAATCTACTTTTACTCCTTCAGGAATTGAATTTTCGAAAATCTTTTCGGAGCGGATGCTGCCCCCTATAGTAAACCACGAACTAAATTTCAAACTTATAAGGAGTGTTCTTTTTGGGTCAAACCATTTTTTCCTTAAACAGGTTAAGTCTAGACTATTAAGACCTAACTAGATTGATACGTAAAATAAACCCGCTTGACCTGAGTATATACTCTCGTATACTCTTGAAGATTTCATTTTTGTTCGAACGGAGAGAGTAAAAATCTACTTCAGCAATTTATTTTGAAGTAAACAGGGTGTCCCAATTTTCTATAAAAAAATCTTGGAAGGTTTTTTTCAGATTGGAAGACTACTTTTTTGTTGAATATTCAAGAGCGTCCTAAACTCTACTCTAATGTCTTTAAGTAATAAGTTTTTTTGGTGAGTAGTTTCGTCACAATATTTTTTTCCGTAAAAATTAATGAAAACACGCTCTCACATCATCGCATGCTTCTTCGACCAGAGAGGATGAATACTTTTTTCCTTTCGTTTTCATATTGCCCAAGGATAGCTTTATTGATGAATTGAAATAGATTATCCTCGTTTTATACAGAAATGACTCAAAAAATTATTGAATTTTAAAAATATCATATCTTCATTTTTCAAATGGAACATCCAGTATTTTATTATTCATGTCAACGCATAAAATATTGTGCCATATTTTTGCAGAAGTAATCTTATCTTTATCTTCGACCATTTTCAAAATAAAAAAAACTAAAATAATAAAATCAGAGGTTGCGAAAGAAGAGTTTATTAGTACATATCATTATACTTGATCAGAGAAATGGAGATATTTTAAGCTGGTTGTGTATGAAATACGTAATAGATTGGTTTTGGTGAGATAATCTACAAGGTGTTGAACTATTTCAATAAGTGTTCGAAATGTTGCCCGTTTCTTTGTAGACACAACTCAATCCTTCTGAGGAAAGACCGTTGAACTCTCGACAACATTTGCGGATTAACTGATTGAAAGACGTCGACTATTCTCTGTCTCATACCCAACTGTGTTGTAGAAGGAATCTGGTAAACGATACCCTTAATATAACCCCACAAGAAAAAATCTAGACTTGTAAGGTCCGTAGACCTAGCTGGCCATCTAACAGGACCACCACGTCCTATCCATTTGTTTGGAAATACATGATTTAAATGCTCCCTAACCTGATGTGAGTAATGTGCCGTTGCTCCATCTTGTTGAAATCACAAATCTTGTCTTATATGCTCTGGTACATCTACATTGGTAGATGATTTTGTAGAAAATCTAAATACATTTCACTATTTAGGTGCCCATCGAAAAAGTTCGGCCCAATTAGATATCCATCTACTATAGCGGCCCATACATTCAAGGACCAACAATGCTGGTGATCTATTTGTCTCATAAGGTGTGGATTTTCCGTGGCGTAATAATGAAAGTTGTGCCTGTTAACAAGCCCATTCTTGTGGAAAGTTGCCTCGTCCGAGAAAAGAACTCTGCTAAACATATTTGTATTTTCCGCTACTTTGTCACTTGCCCAATTGCAAAAATTGATTCGATTTTCATAGTCTCGATTGTTCAGTTCCTGGTGCAGCTGTACATGATATGCATGAAATTTGTTCACTTTCAAGATTCTCTGGACGGAAGTTTGACTTATATCTGTTAACTGAAAAATCTCTCTTTGGCCTTTATATGGGTCGTCTGTCACTATCAACAAAACTGATAACTGGCTGTCTTCCGCTGTAGCAGTTTTTGGTTTTTCATGTTTTTTGTAAGCGATATTACCCGTTTCGATAAATCTAATTAGAAGTTTTGCAAAGCATTTTGCATCAGGATGCCTCTTATCAGGAAACCTTTGTGCATAAACTCTACTTTCCAACAAAGAATTTCTATCACACTCACCCAGAATAAAAATCATATCAACCATTTCTTCTTTGGAGAACTTCATGGCAGTCAATTGAGAAAATAGGGTTCAAACCTCACATTAACAATGTTTAATAACGAAACACTGATAAATTCACCATGTAAAATGCAGAATATGATATGACCTGACAGAAGGCACAAATAAAAGAAATGTCAACACATATCTCTATTTACGTTTAAATCATCTTGATTTTATCATTCGTTAAAAGAATTATCTTGTTAAAGTTTCATTTTTACTACTTGAATCATTACAGAAAAAAACTGTGCTAACAATGATGCATTTTGATGAGTTTGATACGGTTTGTAGAATTGTCATAAAAATTTTTACAAATAATCGAATAATTCGAAAATGATCGAAGATAGAGATAAGGTTACTTAAGCAAAAATATAGCACAATATTTTATGCGTTGACATGAATAATAAAATACAGGGTGTCCATTTGAAAAAATCAAGATATGATATTTTTAAAATAATAATATTCAATCATTTTTTGAGTCACTCCTGTATAAAACGAGGATTATCTATTTCAATTCATCGAACGAAAGGAAAAAGTATTCATCCTCTCTGGCCGAAGGAGCATGCGATGATGTGAGAGCCTATTTTCATGAATTTTTAAGGAAAAAAAATATTGTGACGAAACTACTCACCAAAATGTATTACTTAAAGACATTTTAGCAGAGTTTAAGCCGCTCCTGAATCTAGAACAGAAAAATGGTCTTCCAATCTGAAAAAACCACCCAAGGTTTTTTTATAGAAAATTGGGACACCCTGTTTACTGCAAAATAAATTGCTGAAGTAGATTCTTACTTTCTAAATACAATACCGTTCGAACAAAAATGAAATCTTCAAGAGTATACGAGCTACAAAGCACCGCGCCACTGTTGAATCTCCCATCATAGATGTTTATTAGTTAAACACTTTAAATATTAACGTTTCTTTTCTTTTATTCTATAATCTATTTATTTGTTTCAGGTCAGGGTATTACTGACGGAATCCAACATAGATGCTTGTGCCTTTAACCTAAAGGGTAGAAATCCTTTACACGATTTATGCAAGTATGGAAAAGATAATGCAGCTGTCATCTGTGATTTGTTTTTGGAATGCATGCCCGATTACCAAATAAATAAACCTGATATAAATGTAGGTATTATCGATGTTGCATGAAAAATGATCGTTTTTCCATAAAACTATGTTATCAGGATGAATATTGTTTTCAGGGTAATTCCCCTCTACTGCTAGCGTACATGAAGGGTAATGGCAACTTATGTCGTAGCTTGGTGAAAGCAAATGCGTGCCTAGGTTATGAGAACAATGAACGTATAACAATATTCAACTATCAGGTAAGTCAATTCACATTTTTCATGTTTAATCATATTATTGATTTCATTAAGAAGTTGAAATGCAAAAAATCAAGAATAAGCATTAAGTTTCTGGTGATATTGCTTTTTACAAATACTTATTCAAAAGAGGTGCTAAATAATAAAAATAAACCCAGCTTGAGTATTGTTTCCAGATATGTTATCTATTTTTTTTGAGATGTGTGTTGAAGGATAAGGAAATTATAAATTCTCCAACTCCTTCGTTTTATCTTCTTTTATCTTCAATTTAGGTACCAAGTAAGCATCTGCTTAATCGACTTCTGGATCAACTTTCTCAACCAGCAGTATGGACCAACACTGACTTATGCCAAGAGTGTGGTAAAGGTTTTTCTATAACTGTTCGAACCCATCACTGTAGGCATTGCGGCAGGGCCTTGTGTAGCAAATGTTCTGACCAGGAAGTTCCCATAGTGAAGTTTGGAGAAAATAAGCCTGTAAGAGTGTGCAAAATTTGTTTCGATGTTCTAAAATGTGGGCCCAACTGAGGGTTGGTTAGAACTCACCACGTGCCCAATAGAAAAAGGAATTGGTTAATCTTTTGGTGAACAAAAAATTTTCTTGTATAAAAAATTTTTTGTTAAAATTCACTTTTGTCCAGTGGTCTATTTCTAATCTTGTGATATATTTTATTCTTTTCAAATTATTGAATGTTTTATTTTAAATATGCAATGTATGAATTGCTTGAAATAATTGTGGAAGTTATATTTTATCAATTTTGTGTCCCTACTTGTTATATAAATTTAATTTTCGATTTTATTGATTACTTTTATTAATAAGTGGTTTTAACTTAAACAAGATGTTTCATGAATTTTGAAATTTGGATTAAATATGGGAGATTCTTGAGCCATTTTCATCTTCAAAATGAACAATCGTTAAAATTGTGTTATTCATAAGTTTATACGTATTTTGAGATATTTATATAACCTATTTGCTTTGAGTCAAAACTAGATTCAGAAAACAAAATGGTAGTTATCAATTATCTTTTTATATATTTTATTCGTGAAATTATAATTGTAATTTTAGAATAAAAATATCAGTTCTTTCTGAAAATTTTAGATATAATGATGATGCTTTTAAATATTTGAGTATGTCTCTCTATCTTTTATTACTTATAAAAATATTTCACTCATATTATTCTCTGTCATTCCCTAGCCTTTATATTTTAACTATATTTGTTATTGCTTTAAATTTTTAATCTATACATCAGTGATGTATTAAATATAAATTTGTAAAGACTGTATCATTTATAAATTATTAAAAGTCTATGATATTTCATCAGTTTATTTCAATTTCTGTATGAAAATGCAAGCTATTAAATCAGATATGTTTGAAAAATGAAGAAGTGAACTTTGAAACATGCGTTCATCAGTTAGATCACAACGGTAATTAATGAAGAAAACTCTGTTGTGGACATATTGCTTGCATTTGCGTAAAAATTATATCCTTGGTAAAATTAACTTGCAATAGGTGACGCGGTGCTTCTATCAGCAATTCGTATTTGAAACAGCAATGTAGTAGTGACAGAAACGAAGAAATCGGGGTTGTATTCTTGTCTTACTCATTCAGTATTATTTTGTTTATTAGTAAATAGTTACGAGAATACAAGTACTATAATCACTTGAAATTGCTGCAGAAACTCAACAGCCCTTATTAACGGACATCCACTTATAGTGGCTTAGTTCTCTACCTTCCTGAACTAATCAGGAAAAAGAATACTGGGATGTATTGTATTGTAGTGTAAGTTTTTGATGTATATAATGCTAAGTTGTGTTTTCCTAGCGACATTGTATAACCTGTTGTGTGAAATGTGATACGCTGTCGTAACACTCTGGGTTAGTTAGTGTTGCATTTATGATTTTGTGTTTTTCGTATAGATGCGACAGTTGTCATACTGATTTTATTGGCTCAATCAGTTTTGCAGTATTGGGGCTATATGTAGGAAGATAACTGCAATGCTAATGATTGAAGAAACCATAAATAAGGGCCTGGAGGATGAGTTTATGTTAACAAACTTCATGATGAAAGTAAATGAGTGGAGGATCAAGAGCCATCTCAATGATGAAGAGGAAAAAATCCAGAGATATTTTAGATTTATGCGTGAAAATTTATATTTCGTTTTGAACTTAATTAAAAAAAACCTGTCAGCGTGCTTTTACAAAGACTGAAGAAAGCAATAACAGCCGCTAAAAACTGACTTCAATGTTAGAGTAGTGACTGTGATACCTTACATTCCTTCTCCCGCAGAAAAGAGTTGAGTGGTTAGGTGGAGGGTCAATCGTTAGCGAACGAAAAACAAAAACACCCCGATTCGACACTACCGAAATCTTCAAATAATCTGGCCACAATATAATTTCAGGAACAGATGTTATCTGCAGCGATTTTAAACGAAAATCGTCACTTTATGCGTTATACCTATAGTTGAACACGTAATATAATTAATGAGATATTCAATATCTTTTCAGTGCTAGTCATAGACCTGGAATGGATGATTTTGAATAATGTTTTGCTTGCGTTCATGTATCACAGAGGTCTGATTATTTTGAGATAACCCTCGTAAAAACTCGACATGAAAATGACAAATGATATTTATTACGCCCCAAATCAATCGAATGTTACATTTTCTGTATGCATACCACTTAATAGAATAGAATAATTGTTCTGTGGAATTCAGATGATATTAAAAATGAGTACCAAGTGTTATAGTACTTGAAAGTACAATCTATCCGGTCGAAAATGTACAGCATGTTAAATATTAACAAAATGCTTTTATAACATAAAATTCAATGGTTTCTGAATGCAAAACATGATACATTCAATTTTTCATTTTCATAGTAACGTTTCATATATCGAAAGTATGAGAAAGTTTTCAACATCACTCTGTATCAATTTTGTGCCCGGAATATTTAGTTTCTCAAAAAAGTATCACTGCTGCATCGTCAATCTATTATATTAACGCCATTCATAGATTATACAAATTGGTTGTTCTGTTCATGAAAGAGAATAAAACGGATACACAGTGAACCATAAAAAAGACAGCCTAATGAAGAGTACTGCGTAACGCATTGATATAAACATAACGTTGAGCGCATTAAGTCGACCTAGGCCCAAAAGTCCCGCGGCTCAAATTTAATTCCCAAGTAAAAGACAAAGTTTTCAAATCCTCAACATAGTTGCAATTTTTGAGTTAATTCTAAGCATCGATATTTAATACTATAGTGGCTTCACTAATTTCGAAAGATCCTCTCTTTTTCAATAATATTCTATAGACAAAAATTGGTTTCACTCTCCCTGGAAGTTTTATTTAAACTGACAGTGAAGTGACAATTGATTTAAAGTGAATTGTAATTGAAACTTCCTATTATCTGTGTGTGGAAATATAAAATTATCAGATATATCGAAGAAAACGATAAAACTTAACGCTCTTCTATGATCGTATAACTTAATTTCTCTGGTTCAATTTTCTAATTTGGTTTGGTTTTGACGTCTTTTCTTATGAAGGTGATGTGTTCTGATTCCAAAAATCTTTCCTGTTAAGGTATTTATTCTATTTAAAATTATCATTTGCAGTTTATTTCGTGGGACGCTTTTATGAGCTTTTTTATCTATTTGCGTTCGAAATTTAGAATTTCTTAGGTTATGTTTCCTATCAAAAGATTGCTATAATTGTGATTGATATTAATAAACAAGCTGATTTTGACTATCCTTGTAGAAGATACCAGTTGATAGCATTTCATAGTTCATTATGCGTGAATTTTGACGAGAATTGATTGTTTTGAAATTTATGAATTCTTCATCTAACCTTCGATTTTTAGAGCCAAATGATGAAATATGGAATGAATAATAGCTAGTCTCATGATTCCATTTGTCAATATTTGGAACAATCGTAATACCGAATTTCATTATTTATAAAGGCCTCTTGTATATTCAAAGGTTCAAAGTTGAATTAGACAATATTTTGAGACTTGTGGTTTGGTTGGTTAATAATAAGAATATTTTTATATATTCATTCTGAAAACAGTCTTGTCCTTCTAATTTCTGGTGGAAGAAAAGTAATGATCAATATGTTTTAAACACTCTATTGTACAGTTTCAGATTTCAATTGAATGGTATTTGAGTCCAATCACTAATTGTAATTTGTTTTATCCATAGATGATATGCTTTCTACTGAAATGCATGCCTTGAAACCTCATTAAGAGAAACTATCATTCTGACTGAAGTTTCAAGTGTTTTAGCCCCAAGTTATACAAATAATAGCATCTAGTCCTTATTTATTATGGTTTACATGCTGGTTAGTGTTGGAAAGTGTCATTACATCCAGTTGTTCATGTGAAACATTGTCAGTTGCGTAATCTCCCATCTACTAAGGAATTATTCTCTAGTGTAGAGAACATTTACTTTTTCCACTGGGTGTCATTTGTTTTTCAAAATAGTTTTTAGACTTTACACTTATTTAGGCGATCCTGAAGGTTTTTAACGTCCTCTGTTGTATCTTTCTCCAAAGTTCTCATAATACGTTTTTTTTTTGGTAATGACTTTCAAACCTCTTGAAAATCTTCGTCCTCTGATCCATATTCTTATGCTTGGGAACAATTAAAAATCACTGTGAGCTTAATCAGTAGAGTTTAGTAGATGAGGTAGCAATTCATAACTTAATTCCTTGAATAGGGTTTGCAATGTTTAATTATGTCTAACAGTGATGCATAGTACTCCATATTTATTGGCTTTCCCTTTTGGAAAGAATCAATGAAGATAATGTCTTGTGTCTCTCTGAAGATAGTGGCCATCACCTTGCGGGCCGATGAAACTACCTTGGCTTTCTTGAGTGCATTGCCACCAGCTTTCACACACTGTTTGGATTATGGTTTTGTCTCTAGATGATTGTCTAATATCATGGAGTTTCAATATCATCTTCAAAGAATGAGTTGATATTGGATTTCAATGTAAGAAGTAATAATTGTACAATTTTGTTCTATAAATAGGGCTCCTATATGTTCATGCTCACAATCTTCACACAAAGTATGGCAGCAACAAGAATTGAGAGGACTATCATGTATCTATTGTTTCAAATCAATAGGAGCTGATATAGAATGTATTTATTCAAGACTTAATCAGTATAGCTTAGTGTCTGTAGAAATCATAACTTCTTTTTTTATTCTTAACTCTGTGGAGGAGACGATGAATGTAATGCCACAGTTGTAGCCGCCTAAGATGATTTAATGTGTGTGTTCACTCCTTCTTGAAGAGGGCCAAATTGTAAGTTATTGGTAAGATGTTTGATGGAAGCAAGTTCCACAGCACAGCATTGTAAAGAAAAAAAAATTTATAGAGAGAGAGAGCTAGTTGGACCATCTGCTGGGAAAGTGTTTTTTTGGAACTGGTTTCAAGGCTTTCACTTCTTCAGAGCATTTACCATGGAAATACCTGTAGAAAAGAGAAAGATCAGAATCCTGCCGCCTTTGAGCAAGAAGCTGGAGATCACGCGTGATAGATTTAATGAATCTTAAGCCCCAGACATGAGAACAGTATTCCAGACTAGGTCGCATCTGTGCTTCATATGAAAGCATCAGCTGTGAAGCACTACTAAGCCCAGAAGAGAAAACTGAGCTTAGCAAAAACAAATTTAGCAATGGCAGACATGCAAGCAAACTCCGATATTGACTGTGATGCCAAGTTGATGCTTGTTAGTTTCTGAGGCTCTGATATCTTCC
The DNA here is from genome assembly GCA_013387265.2 of Cryptolaemus montrouzieri. Classification (NCBI taxonomy): domain Eukaryota; kingdom Metazoa; phylum Arthropoda; class Insecta; order Coleoptera; family Coccinellidae; genus Cryptolaemus; species Cryptolaemus montrouzieri. Next base: position 13,131,885 of record JABFTP020000042.1, read on the forward strand.
CTAAGTCTGAATTCAGTGACATGCTTTGTTGGTTTCTTTGTCATTGTGACTCCTCAGCAGTTATAGGACACTGACTACTTTTTATACTGCCTGAAGCAGATAGTTTGGTACAAAAACTTTTCAAAAGAAATTTGTGTGAGATCCGGTGTTCCCCATTTTTGTTAACGACGTTGGATGAACCTTGTCAACTGATTTCCTTCTCTTAGACGATGATATGAAGGTTTATTCGAGTGTTAAAAGTATTTCGGATGCTGAGTATCTGCAGAGTCAGTTAGACAGTCTTTATGAGTGGACAGAACAGAACCATATCTATCTCAACCTTAGAAAGTGCTCTGTTATCACATATACACGATGCAAAGAGAGAATTGAATATCGGTATGATGTTGGGGGCAGATTTTGGCCCGCGTCAGCTTAGTCAGGGACCTGCGGATCACACTCCATGAAGCTCTGAATTTTAATGAACACATATCAAATGTTACGAAGAAGGCATTCCAAATACTCGGTTTTGTGTTGCGTAACTCTAACGATTTCTCTCCCGATGTTCTGAAGCTGCTATACTTTCGGTGGTGTAATACGGTTGCATGGTTTGGTCCCCACATACCACAGTTTCCATAGATTGCCTGGTAAGGGTGCAGCGAAGATGTCTTCGATACTTGGCGTTTCGATCTGGACTAACCATCTGCGAGCGCTCAATAATTGTGATGAGTGAAAGATATAACTTGAAATCACTCAAATGTAGAAGAATCATTTCTGATGTGTCTCATATAAAATTCTTAATGGTCTGTTAGATTGTCCTGAACTATTAACATTATTCAACTTCAATGTTCCAATTAGAATTACTAGGTTTATACCATTGTTTAGGGAAAGAATTGGCCATATATCGCTCGGTTGCTATTGCGAACAAAATACACACTCAGGTTGATCTCTTTGCCGTTTCGCTGCGTTCATTGTAAAGGCGATTGGAACTCCTTTTGTAGCGGTGGCATTCATGTTCTCGTTGTTGATTGCTTGTTTTCATTTCGCGTCTTATGGATTGTCATTGAAAATTTCTGATGCTGTTTTATGTAAAGTTATGTTTTGGTCAATATTTGAAATTATTTTTATGTATTTTTTTATTCGACATTAGGATGGATTGGGGGTTTCCCGTTCAACTTTATACACATATAATGTCAATTATGATGTATTAAAGTATAATAAATAAATAAATAAAAGGGGACACCGAGTACAGTCGTCCTCGAACCCAAATATTCTGTTTTCGGGGAAGTGGAGCAGATCATTGATGCTCAGCAGAAAAAGAGTTGGCGAAAGTATGGAACCTTGTGGAACTCCTGCATTAACCTGAGCAGATTCACTTGTTACACCATCAACTACCACCCGAATCGATCTACTGGTTCTGTTCAACTAATACAACCACGCAATTTTTTGCGATTGGTGTATTCATCAAAGCTGCGTGCCGCACCCTGTCGAAGGCGTTTTGTATCTCAAGAGCAATGGTTCCCGATTGGTCATATTTTCGATGTCGATCAATGCGTAACATATGCAAGGATGTCTCCAGTTGATCGTTGTCTTCGGAAACCGTATGATACCCTGTAATTCGAGATATTATGTGGAATTAGTGGCACTGCGTTTGATGTATCTTGAACAGAATTTTGCGAAAACGTTTCTGCAAATAGATCCGCCTTTGCTTTATGTAATACGATAGAAGCGTCATATCTAATCAAAGGTGGAAAGAATGACTTGCAAAGGTTGTTGCTGACAGCATTCGCCACAACCAGAACTGACCAGTTACACTGATCTACTCCAAGAGTATATTCCTAATACTTTCATTGAAGTAGGTTTTCGCTGTATCAATTGTAGATTTACAAATATTCAGATTTAGTTTCATCTGTTGGATTCTTCTTCCAGTTCTTATAAGCTATGTTTTTTTAACTCTGGAGTTTGGAATGTAGAGATCCATGTTTGCAGAATAACCTCAGTGACGGATTTAGTGCAGACATTGGTGTCAGGATCTGAGAAACAGACGTCATTAAAGGGAAAAGACTAGAAAACTCACGACTCTTCTTGTCGCCTCATCGACAAGTTGAGTCAAGTGTTGGCTGATTTGAAAGGCCTCCGCTTGCCTTCCTGCTTCATCGGTTCTATTTGAATGTTGGAGCCAGTTGATTTTGTGAACGTTGAAGCCTGCCATTTTGATCACCTCAGCTGACGGGTGTTGTATCGTGTCTAGCTTGTCGCCTAGATACTGAAACAATCTAGAGTAATTGTTATCGTTAGTAGATGGATACAGACAACAGAGAAACATAGTCGTATACTCTGGAATGCGACATCTGATCTTGCAAAAACACGAATTCCTTACACTGAAGCCTTGAGCGCAACTCATTGAAACAGAGATAGGTGGTGTGTTATTGGCATAATTTGAGTTTTCGTTAGAGCTAGGACATGAGTTAGCGTGTTGGTGTACTGCACTCGCATTCAAGTTGGTGTTAATGAAAACAACGAGATTACACTGCTACGTTTTACTACCAATAAATACGAATAATACAATGTTACTGTAGTTTCGAGCTTTCGGTCATCGTCAGATGGAGTAAGCCTAAATAACAAGTACATTGGCATTTATAATAAATTGAAAAGGATAGTAGATATTATGAAAGTATAAGTATAAAAGACTGATCTGAAGATATCAAATATTTGGGTTATACCCAAGTCTGTTTGGTCATTCATTACAGTGCGTGAAAATGACACTTCAAAATTCTAACACGCGGGAGACATACCTAGTAAACCTATATCGGGTACGCTGAATCCAGTGGTAACCACCGTTTTTGAAAGTTAGCTATTGTTTAGGAGATATACGCCTTTGCAGTTAGCTGATTTTAGTAGGGTTCGTCGCTTATGACTTCAGTACATTATATGCTTGTAATTCCCAAACCGTTCTGAATATCGCTTTACTGTCTTCAGCAAAGTTTTAGCTATTGTCATGGCCAACAACTTTTCTGAATATACCACCATAGAAAAACCTAATTCAAACACCGTTTCTTAACAAAATGTCGGAAAAACTCCATTTCTTTGCCATTTTTTCGTTAATTTTCGTCTAAATAATAGAGAAATCAAGGGAATTTCGCTTTAAAATCTCAAAATAAGAAAAGGAAACACATTTCCTATAGTTAAATCAAAAAATTTAAACGCACAATCATGATTTTAACTCAAATTTCTCACAGATGTCGCTGTTAATACGTATTTATTAGTATGGTCACTGATGTTACTACGTATTTTGCTATGTATTTGTGTGCCATTTTTCATAGTGTTAGTTCTGATATTTCTTAATTTGACATTCTTTGTTGAAGTTTCTTTGTTTACACAAGTTATATATTTGGTAAAAATATCAAAAATGAATTCGTGCAGTAAATTTAATAAATTTTACTACATTTGTGAAAAGTTTACTATAATGACAAGCAAGCGTTCAATTTCTGAAGAAATTGCTGAATCGTACATACAATATTTCAACCAAACTGTAATCAAAGATGTGAACTGGGCTCCAAAAATCGTTTGTACTGGTTGTGTCATAAGATTGAGTGGATGGAAAAGAGGTAAAATGAAATGATTTATCATTTATCTCAAAATTATATCAATTGAAGCTATTTTTATTACAGGTGAATTCTAATCTATGACTTTTGGCATTCCAGTAATTTGGAGAAATCCTCAAGAACATAATCTAGATGACTGTTTTGCGTGTCTTAATGAAATTGTCGGATTGAGCAGAGCTAAAAAACGTAAAGTTGAACTCAGAGGAACTCGGTTTGTTCAGTTGCCGTTACCACATTCGGAATCCATTCCAATACCGAAAAGACCCAGTCCGACAGAAGAGTACATTCCATCTACTTTTGATACTATTGGCGAAACGTCTGCATCGGTTTATGTACCATCAAATGTATCTCCACAATGTAATCATGTCGAATTTTCTCAAAAAGATCTGGATAAAATTATTCGTCGATTGAAATTATCGCAGCGTCAGTCCATTATTTTGACTCAGGAATTGAAAAGAAAAGAATGTCTTAGCACCTGATGTGAAAGTATATGGAGCAATCGGCCGTCATAGACAGTTCACTGCTTTATTCAAATCCATCGAAGACAATTCATTCGCGTACTGCACTGATATCAAGGAATTGGTATTAAAAATGCATCATGAGTATAAACCAGAAGACTGGCGTCTTTTCATCGATTCGTCCAAAAGAAGTCTCAAGGCGGTTTTGCTTCATGTCGCAAACTCAAAAAACTGATTGCCATCAGCACAAAAACGAAAGAAAATTACGAATCATTGAAAAAGATCCTTGATTTGGTGAAATATGAAGACCATCGTTGGAAGATTTGTGCAGATTTGAAGGTAATAACTTTTTTGAGAGGAATGCAGACGGGATATACGAAAAACATGTGTTTTATATGTTTATGGGATACTCGATATGCCGGCGACCAATATGCCAATAAAAGCTGGCCTATGAGATAAGGGTTCAGATTGCATCGAGAAAACGTCGTTGAAATTCCACTTGTGCCAATCGAAAAAGTGTTGCTTCCACCTCTGCATATCAAGCTTGGAATTGTTAAAAATTTCATCAAGGCCCTAGATCCTGAAGGCAATGCATTCAATGAGTTGAAGCGAATTTTCCCAAGATTGAGTGGAATGCAAATAAAAGAAGGTTTGTGTGAAACTATATACGTACCAATCAACCTAACTTATTCAATATTCAACACATATTTTTTCGAATTATTTTATTACAGGCATACTCAATGGACCTGATATTCGACGCTTGATGAGAGACCAACAATTTAAAAACAGTTTGTCGAATTTGCAGCTCGTTGCTTGGGATTGCGTCAAAGGAGTCATCGAAAATGTACTTGGAATTCATCGTGACGAAAACTGGCGCATACACGTTGAAAATATGCTCGTTGCTTTCCGTAACATCGGTGTAAAAATGTCTCTGAAAATTAATTTTTTACATTACCATGCAGACAAGTTTGTCGAACAATCACCATGTGAATCAAATGAGCATGGTGAACGGTTAGGCTTGAGCACTGGTATAGTGGAAAAAAATTTAATTCTCTATTAGGAGACATTTGCTGGAATTCACAGCAAGATGAAGATGGAGAAGAAGAATGAACATGAATTTATATGTTTATTTGTTAAAAATTGTTGGAATTGGAATAAAAATTTGAGTTAAAATCAAAAATAGCTTCAATTAATATAATTTTGAAATAAATGATAAATTATTTCATTTTACCTCTTTTTCATCCACTCAATCTTATGACACAACCAGTACAAACGATTTTTGGAGCCCAGTTCACATCTTTGATTACAGTTTGGTTGAAATATTGTATGTACGATTCAGCAATTTCTTCAGAAATTGAACGCTTGCTTGTCATTATAGTAAACTTTTCACAAATGTAGTAAAATTTATTAAATTTACTGCACGAATTCATTTTGATATTTTTACCAAATATATAACTTGTGTAAACAAAGAAACTTCAACAAGAAATGTCAAATTAAGAAATAGAACTAAGACTATGAAAATGGCAAACAAATACATAGCAAAATACGTAGTAACATCAGTGACCATACTAATAAATACGTATTAACAGTGACATCTGTGAGAAATTTGAGTTAAAATCATGATTGTGCGTTTAAATTTTTTGATTTAACTATAGGAAATGTGTTTTCTTTTCTTATTTTGAGATTTTAAAGCGAAATTCCCTTGATTTCTCTATTATTTAGATGAAAATTAACGAAAAAATGGCAAAGAAATGGAGTTTTTTGGACATTTTGTTAAGAAACGGTGTTAGAATGAGGTTTTTCTATGTTGGTATATTCAGAAAAGTTGTTGGCCATGACAATAGCTAAAACTTTGCCGAAGACAGTAAAGCGATATTCCGAACGGTTTGGGAATTACAAGCATATAATGTACTGAAGTCATAAGCGACGAACCTTACTAAAATCAGCTAACTTTCAAAAACGGTGGTTACCACTGGATTCAGCGTACCCGATATAGGTTTACTAGGTATGTCTCCCGCGTGTTAGAATTTTGAACTAGCACAGTGTTATTATTTCATAAGAATTGTGTAGAGATTTGAGGATTTCACTTGATTCCAGGTAGTCCAATTTCCTGCTCTCCAAGTTGTCCAGGGGTGGTTATTTTTTATGCAGTGGTTTGGAACGTCGAATCTTGTTTATTCTTGAGAAATGCTGTGTGGTGTTCTCTGAATTTGTTCGTAAATGTACGACCCGTTTGTCTTATGTATATCTGATTGCACTTTGAGAATGTAAACTTATAGACACTCGATTTGTTCTCGTTTTGAATGGATTCTTAAGTATAAAATTGAAGGGAGTGGGACCGTCTTCTACCGATTTTACTCTTCGGAGGTACAAGTTCTTATTGTGTAGAGATTTTTTTGGTTGCACCATTCTTTCCAAAATGCTTCCCTTACACTTATACACACCATTTTGACATATAATAAAGGAGCAATATGAATTCAAAAGAGAGCCATGTAGTTTCTTGTTTATTTTAAAACCATATGAGCTAATTGAGGTTGTATGTCTTCAAGATTTGCTTGACATAGTTTTGTGTTGGTGAGATAGTAACTTATTAATTATTTGAAAGTTATTGTATTGGGTTTAACTTCTTTCCAACGAGTCCTTGGGTTGTATCTTTTTCTTTTGAGGGAGGTCACTCACAGTTTTCACACAAAAAATAGTGATAAGATAAATTGAAGAGGCTTTCAAAGCAATAAGGTATTGATGGATTATATATTCTTTCTATCTGAAGTTGTATATGTTAAGAGATTGCCTTTGCAAGCCTTACTTGGCTTCTAGACTTTCGACTTAGACGTTGAGTATACTGAATTAAGAAAATCTGAAAAAATTGTGCTGTAGAATGTAATTGAGACCACAGCGTGTCGGTTATAATTGGAGGTCCAAGAACAGTCATGTTGGAGATGTTCAAATGCATTTCAAAAACTCAATTTCATTCATTCCTTATACTCTCGAACCACAGGACCACAACTAACAGTTTAATAATTTATAGAAGATTTAATTGCTTAAACATGGCTGGAAAGAAAAATCGATCGCAAAATTCTCTGAATTCGATACCTGTGACAAGTCTGAATAACCCACCATCAAAATCAGTACAAAAAAGCCATGCTAGAAATAAAAAAACAACAGACGAACTTCTGAACATGTCCAAAGAACAACTAAAATCGGAATGTCGAAAAAGGGGTCAGAAAACGACCGGAAATAAAAACGAACTGGTACGTTGAAAATGCTGTTGCCACTAAGACTTTGTAGATAGCGTTTTGTTTCAACCATTGGCCGTTTTGCTTCTTCATCCATTTGAGTTTTTCGTTTTGCACACGTATATGCATATAGCAATTTTTTCACATTTTTTATTTTGCAGTTTATCTTTATATTTGCTTTCTTAGTAGTGTATTTATATTGTATGTATTAATTATGTGTTGTATCCAGTTGATATATGAAATCTGATATAGCTTGAAAGGATTTATCAAGCTGAATTTCGGTTGGTGATTAATAGCCTTTGTTTAGAATTACATGAAACAATGAATTTTCAATTCATTGGGTTACTTACATTCGAATATAGTCGTAGAATTTTATAGCTTATTGTATTTGAACGAGAATAGATTTCACTGGTCAGGAAATTGTTTTCCTTTATACTGAAAGTAGTTTATGATAAAATATTATTGCAGCCGCATTAGTATCGCTCAATTGTGAAGACGGTTTTATATTTCGGTGTTGGAAGAACATAAAATTCAGGTACGTTGGGATGTCTTGTTTGATAAGTTATGTACAGACTGTCTTACATACGATATGGGTCGTTTGGATCTAGGATTGTTTCGAAATGGAACCAGAGTTGATCTATTGTTTAAATTCCTGTTACAGTATAAGCTCTTTATTCGCGGGGTATATGTTTCGTAAATATGTTGCGAATATAAAAACCGTGAATATGGAATGGTAATTTATATGGGATTATAGGGGAAAAAAAGTACGAAAAAAATTCAATTGTAGATTTTGACCATATTGATTTAATATTATCTTCAGGCTTATGCAATGGTTTGAAGAATTTTGTCATTTTTCTTGCTTGGCTGTTTTTGAAAGCTCCTTCAATTCAGTGTGGTATTAGCTCTTTGCCTCTTAAAAATAAGACTTCGTACCATGGACAGATCAATTTTCATAAAGAGGCCACAAAGCTCATTCTTAAACCTTCATTTAGGTTATTCAAATTAAACGTCACGTTTCCAGTGCTTGTTGTAGCCTCGTCTTCTGTAGGCTGTGAATTTAACATTTCATCCAAGTCTGTTTCACTTAAATCATCATTTTGAGATTCAAACAATTCCTGAATGTTATTTGATTCTGTTCGAACCCATCTCGTTCTATTCATTTAGCAATTTCGGCATATTTGCAGTTTAAGTTTGAATTTACACAGATTCTGCATCATTTTCCCCAGTAAGAATAGGCCACAGTTTTTTCAAGTATGATTTCAATGTGTTCCATTGATTCATTCATGTTTCAGATATATTTTGCTTTGTCAAATTTCTTCAGCATTTCATAACATTTATATCAGGATCACATTCCATATTAACCAATACGATTTTGAAGCTTTAAAGTCTAAATTCTCTTTTTAAAATAAGTTTCAACTTCTGAAACAAAACAAAAATAGCGTTTGTAACCAACGCTTCCTTATTAGCACGCCAAAACACTGGCAGATCGTTTTTGTTGTAATGTACCTACCAAACACTCCATGTTACGCCTATGATTTGCTGATAGGAATTAAGGAAAGAACAAATTTACATTATCACTTCGACTTGGACCAACTATCTACTTTGTAATGAAAAGGAATCTTTCTTTCATTGAACTTGTCCGTGTAATCATGTTACATGGCATATCATGTGAAATCGTGCCATTCAGAATGTTTTCTAGAACATTCAAAAACTAGGGAATTCTTAAGAATTCTTGTCAACCATGAATTATGTGGCGTCTGTGACCCCACAATTAGCGAGAACCATATGTATTTCATAAGATACTTTGTCAGTGGTTACCATGAATTATGTGGCGCCACTGATCCTAAAATTTGAGAGAACCATATGCACCATAAGATACTTTGTCGAGGTCAATTCATTCAGTGGCATTTATAGGTCACAGTTACATTCAATTCCGATTCATTCATTCAGCATTCAGCTCTCAACAAAGTAAATAAGCATTCAGTTACCAACAATTCTAAATAAGCAACTAATAAATAAGTGTTATATTATTTTGTTAATATACAGGGTGTTACATAATAGTTTGTCACAACTTGAGGGGGTAAATCTACGTGCAATTTTACGAAAAAAAGTTCATATAAACATAGGTCCGCAAAAACTTCGTTACGGAGCTACAGGGTGTTGAAATTTCCCAATTGTCTTTTTCTTCAAAACTCCTGCAGTTTTTGAGATTTTCAGCCGAAATTTGGAATGCAAGCTATTTTTTACAACCTTCATCATTACACGTCCTAGATTTCAACTGAAATTCACAAGGTACAATAAATTTTCGTCATCTTCGTTCAATTTAGAAACTTTTTTGACACTTTTAATTTTTTCGCATCTCCAACCGTTTTCGAGTGAAAAATTATTGAATTTGAATTATTTGAATTGTATGTTATTCGCTAAATAAAAAAAAATAATACAAATACTCGATAGGTATGCCCAAAATTCGCTTTTATTTTGATAGCTCGTCTTCTGAGACTCAACTCATACTTATTCAATATCAAACTAAAAAAAAGAACAATTAAAAGCTAAATAAATTGCTGGAAGTGTCCTCCACCTGCAAGAATACAGGCTTCTGTCCTTCTTCGCATATTATTAAGAGGTTATTATTCGATTTCTCAATTCTTCTACAGTGTTCACTGGAGTGGTATAAACTAAACTTTCGAGATATCCCCATAAGAAAAAGTCTAAATTATTTAAGTCTGGGGACCTAGAAGGCCATGGTTTTGGCCCACCCAGACCTATCCATCGGTTGTTGAATGTATTATTCAAGAATTCCCTAGCTTCTCCATTAAAATGTGTTGGTGCCCCGTCATGCATGAACCACATTATGTTTCTCACCAAAAGTGGCACATCCTCGAGGAATAAAGGTAACTCCTCCTCAAGAAATTGCCGATAAGCGGGACCTTTTAGTTTCTTATGCAAGAAAAATGGTCCAATCGAATAATTTCCAATTATTTCGACCCAGACATTTAGTGAGAATTGTTCTTGATGATGAGATTCTTCAATCAAATGGGGGTTTTCCTCAGACCAATAATGATTATTGTGAAATTATGTGATAGCAGTTCTCGAAAAGTTAGCTTCGTCTGTGAACATTAATTCACTATCAAAATGAGCATTTTCACTAATTTTATCTAAGAACCAAAGGCAGAAATTCAGTCTTGAAGGAAATTCTTGAGGTAGAGTTTGGATGCGTTGAATATGAAACGGGTACAATAAAAAGTCGTGAAGAATCCTCCAAACTAGAACATGTGAAATATTCAACTGATTTCCAATTTTTCTTGTACCCACATGAGGATTCAAATTAATACAATTCAAAAATGCTTTCTCAATATCTGGAGTTCTCATAGTTTGAGTTGCACCTTTTAAATTATTATTTGCAGTAAGAGTACCAGTTTCCCTCAACCTTCTGTGGATATTTGAAAATGTTCGCCTGTCTGGTGTTACTCGATTTGGAAAGCGCACCTGATATAATTGCTTAGCTCCTGTTGTGTTTCCGTCAGCTAGACCGTACATGTAATGGATATCAACCAATTTGGCGTTGGTAAAATTAGCCATTTTTTCTTAAAGCAATTACTTCAAAAGTCTTGAAACTAATCGTCAATTTAATAAACAATTCGAACAATTGGTTCAACTTTAGCAACTGTCAAAATAATTAAATAAATGAAAAAAATCAAAGCCTACTAGTCATTTTTCAATTAAAAGTGGTTTCAATTCAGCGAATGCATACAATCGTTTAATAATTTTTTGCTCGAGAACAAAATTTTTGACAATGGTTTTGAGCAGTTTTTTAATAACCAATTCCCAGTACTTTATTGACAGAATGTACATGTGCTTTATTTTATTGCCTTGATGGAGCAACACCTTTTTCCTCGCCAAACGCGGCCGTTCTTGCTTCAATTCAATGTAAAATCTGTCGATAAGCTCTGAATAATATTTCCCGGATGTCGATTTACCATTTTCAAGATAATCAATATCAGTGGCACCACGTGCTTCCCAAAAAACTGTGACCAAGGCTCGTTTGCACAGAATCTCACAATAGTTTCCGTGGGAAATTCAGTAAGTCACTGAATTATCAGACAACCCTCGTAGTTCCATCGTGGACACAAACAGACATTTACAATGATTGTGTTCATAAAGGCACGAACCAGTAAAACATTTCCGAAAGAGTAAGTAGCAATTTGTTTGGAAAACTAAGCTCAAAAACTTACGAAAATCTAAACCTGTCTCGCATTCTCAATTTCTTCGATTCGGGTCACATTGGGTAACTTAAGGTATGTCGTGTTATCCGACGATTCGACTTAACCTCAAAACGGCACCTTAGAAAGTAACCGGAAAGCTTCAGCGTAAGTCGAGATCGTAATTATCATTTTGAAACGATCCTTCTCTCGTATTTTTTTCAATTAAAGACGGAATGAACGCTTTGAAGAAAGTACGCTCGAAGAAATTGAAGATAGGCGACTAGGCAGTCAAGTGGTGGTTCTTCTTTCGTCGAGTTCGCTGCAAATATGAAATTTCTTCGGCTGTTCACGACTGGAAACAGTATTTTCAAAAACGTGAGTTTGGTATTTGAAATTTACGTTCTTGTATGCTCGAAATATTAATATAATTGAAATAATCCTTTTTTTTTCAAACTTGGTTAGAATTATGTGGTGTGAGGGTGGATTTTCATTTTATTTATTTATTTATTTATTGTTACAAAACATAGGAACCCCTATAGGATAGAACCAATTACCGGGGTTCGCAAAAATGATAACAGAAAAATGAACAGAAGTGAAACTGTCATACGAAATGAAAATTATAACTTTAATAAAAATTCAGGAGAGAAAAGAAAAGACTCACTAAAGATTACAGAATCAAACAAAATATCATGAAAACTAAAAACTACTACAATGAGGATGATTCAGATCTAATGATATATGCAATAACATTATTTTTGAAAGAAGAAAGAGGTTCATGAAAAATATCTATACTGGCAATATGCCAATTGTACAGACGCATAATTCGCAAGAAAACAGAATGAAAAAATAAACTAGTACGGGCCTTAGGAACATAGAAGAGTGCATTTCGACGACTAGGATACACGGGAACATTGAAAGTGAGATAATTAACAAGCAGAAAACTAAAAGAATGATTTAAATTCGATAAAGATATATAGTGTCGAAAAGGACTCTCCTCTGCTCCAGGCTTAAAATGACGCAAACTTAATTGATAATCATGGTTAGGACTGAAGAATCTAAAGTTGATATTTTTGACAAACTTTCTCTGGACTCGTTAAACTCTGTCAATATACTTGTAATAGTGAGGGGACCAAACAGGTACATCATGTTCCAAATTACTCCTCGCAAACGAAAAATATACCTTGGATCACTGAAACTTTTAGTTATTCTTAGAACGAAACCCAACATTTTGAAAGCCTTAGAAACTATATGATCAATATGATACTCAAAGGACGATTTAGAATCAAGATATATACCAAGATCCTTAATTTGGTTTACCCTCCCAATTACAAGCGCATCAACAGAAAAAATAGCATCGAAGACATTGACATTCTTTGTGAACCTTATATGCTTACTCTTATCAATATTTAATTAAAAATACCTACTTTGACAAAAAGAGAAAAGTCTGTCAAGATCACTCTGAAACCGCAAAATATCATCATAGGACCGAATAGCACTGTACACTCTAAGATCGTCGGCATATAAATCATGTTTTGTATAAAGAAAACATTCCGAAATATCATTAATATAAATTGAAAATAAAAGGGGACCCAGATGTGACCCTTGAGGAACACCAGAGGTGGCACGAACGAAACCGGAATAAGTGCCATTGAGTGCAACATACTGCAGTCTATCCGACAGATACGATGAGTAGTTGTAATAATTATTCAAAATTCGGTACAAAGAATCCCATTAACAACAGCTTCTCAGCAAGTCGGACAGATTGAGACAGTTCCTAATCCTCTCTGTTCGGCGGCGTTCATCAGAAGCGCTGCATTGAATGGCAATATTACTTATGGTCTCTAGGAGAGCAAGTTGCGACTCAACTAAAGGGGCTGTCCAGAGCCAGTTCGAGCTTGTGCTGCAGCAGGATTGTTTCTTCAACGTTGTTTTCTTTGATTCGAAATTTTTTTGCACGCTTAGTAGTCTCTTTTCTTTTTCCAACTCTTTGCGTAGCTTTTTTATTTCGTCGTGAACATCTTCACGACACTGGTATAGCCAAATATCTTTGGCTATACCAGCGTCCCTTGCTTCAGTAAGAACATTTATTCTCTGTTCCATTAGACCAATTTTCTTCATAAGAGTATCTTGAGCTGGTTTGCTTGGAACATTTTTAGTGGTGCCCGAATCAATCAAAGTCGTGTGTGGTTCGGTAAACGGTGTTTCCACAGTTTCCTCATCAGTATTCTGACTTTGCTCATCGTGGGTATCGCTCATCTTTCGTTTGAGGGCAGTGGTTTCTTCTCGAGTGACTGCGACAATCGATTCCACAAGAGATGAACACGTGGATGAAGCTACAACATCCGAATCCTATAGAAACCAAGAGTAAATAAATTAAGAATAGGTATTATTGACACATGCGATGAAAAAGAACAATCTACAACATATACAAGCAGATGCATCTGTTTTTGTTGAAGAGCACACGAAGTCGAGGGAACATTGGGCCTTAGTGTTGCTAGCTAGAAATACTTATGACTAGTTCTTTCATGCAAAATCAAGGTTTGGATTACATATTATAATACTTATGTCATTACATTTTATCAGTAAACTTACCTGTGTAAAATAACTGAGCCAGGGGTGCTCAAACTTGAACTGCTGGCGATTTACCTCAATATTTTTAACATTTGAATTTGGGAGGCTTTTACTTCGTAAAATTCCATTATCAATAATAAAAAACAACTGTGTTTTAAGGAATTCCACTTAATAATTGCGATTCGTAACGCGTTTCACTACATCGTAGCTTCTTCAGACGAATAAATGTACAGAAAATAAGAATGAGAATATAAATACAAATGTTCCTAAGTAATTAGAAGCTTATTGGGTTGCTCCTTCTTAAGTGGTTATTGATGTCAGGTATATCCAATAAAATTAAGGAATAGATTGCTCCCTGAAGAGATTCAATAGAGGTGAAGGGCTTAAATCGACTTGTTCATTGATGAGTCTACCTGAGTGTTTGTGTTTGTTGATTTCTAAAGTTTCCCAAAGATCTACCTTCCAATATTTATTATCTGTATGCAAAATTTCAAACTGTGGGTCGAAATAGTGACTATTTTCTAGGAGATGATTCGCGTAATTTGAATCAGTTTCAAATTATATATGAAACGTACAATATCATGGTCTGTCAAGACACATCTTCCTACAGTAGAAGAAGGGCGTTACTGTAGGAAGATGTGTCTTGACAGACAGATGTGTCTCAACTCGACCACGAAATTCCACAGGGTGTTATGAATTTTGACAAAAAAACACTTTTAGTTTTGCAACTCAACCACGAAAATTCCACAGGGTTGTTATGAATTTTCGACAAAAAAAATATCACTTTTAGTTTTGCCCCCTCCGAGTATAAAAATTTTTTCTTCCTTAGCCAACATGTCAATTTTTTGTCTGTTAAAAAACTGTAAAAGAAAAGTATGTACATTTCATGATATGTTTTAGTTTATCTGCCATGTTCTCATGACTTCAATACGCCTTATGACAGTCGGACGAAATAACTGAAGTTCTGTAATAGCAGACATGTTTTCTGTATAAAGTCCCACCCGGTTCAATAAATGCTTCCTTCACAACCGATCCATCTTCGAATGGTTTCTTGTGTTTCGTATCGTAGCAGCTTTTGATTGTTTGGCGTGTCTTGTGAATATGGTTTGTTCTTTTTTCAAACATAATATCAAATCACGTACTTTTCGTTTTTTAATTCACACTGTAGCGGAAAATACTTTTCATAGTTTTTATGAACCGTTTTATAATGCTCTCTAAATTACCACGCACGGTATTGGAACTGACGGAAGACAAATAAGACAAATGAACTTATCCTTCACCATACAAAAGAAAAATTCTGTTTCCCAATCGTTATTGAAATTATACGTTTTCGATTTATTCGCTGCACTCATTTTGTACTATTTAATAATAAACTTTGTGGAAGTAAAAGTGAAGTATATTGAAGACATCAATTATTTACATGTTATGTCTGAAAAAAAGATGAGAAAATTAACATACATATCAAAATGAGATTTCCATAAATTCTTTTATACTATAAACTGTTTCATTTAATAGTAACTTTTTAACTTCCCTTTCGAATCCTCAAGCTGTGGTTATCTTCATGCTCTCAGGCAAATGTTTATACAGCTTAGGCCCCCAAAAGTCTACTTCTCGCTGCAACATTGCCCTGTTGTGAAGGGGAATACTGAAGTAGTCTCTCCTTCGGGTGTTATATTCGTGAAATTTGCCGTTTGCCATTGAATTTTTTTTTGTTGGTATGTACATAAAAAGTGCACTCACAGATAAAGATTGCAGGTAGGGTTAATATTTTCAGTTTCTTGAAAGTGTCTCTGCAGGTATCTGCAGTCTCATACCAAGGAGGACTCTTATTGCTCTCTTTTGTTGCAGTAGAAGATCAGCAGCATGCGTTGAGACTCCCCAAAGAAGTATACCGTATGAAAGTATAGAGAGGAAATTGCAAAGTACCTTGTTAATGCTGCTTCATAGGTACACACTCTCTTTACTGTCCTTAATGAAAAAATGGCCGCAGACAATTTCCTCCTAGTCGCCTCAATGTGCTTCTCCCATGATAATCTAGGGTCCAAGTGTATCGACCTAGTATTGCCTTCGAATTACAATTTAGAATGACTCCAATTCTTGAAGACGCAACGTTTATATCGGCGTGAACGAAAGTCTCGAATGTTCCCGTCAAACGCGCCGCCCGAAATTTCTATAAAAGCGGCAAGAATAAAAAACGCGGCTTTTCTTTGACAAGTATCTCGCGTTCCTTTGATGAAGCCGCCTTTTGCTGCTAGCAGAGTGTTATTTTATTACGTAATAAATTTTTGTAGTTTAGTTACCAACTTAAACTTAATTTTTTTCCTACTCGAGATCTACTCAAAAAGCACTCGCGATCGACCGTTTGAGCACCCCTGCTCTACATAGTTTTAGTACGGTAACCCACTATTAAAATATTTGAAAAAGAATATCTGTCTCGGGTGTACGAAAACTTCAGAGAAACTCATTTTCTAAACGATACTACCAACATTCAGATTTGTTAGCCTGTTAATTATTTTGATGTGTATGTTATCTAGTTTCTGGCAAACCCTCGTACCTCGTCTATATTTAATTTGATTTAAATGACCTCTGACTCTAAGAATACGAACTAGTCGTAATTGAACTGGGTAAATATTGAGTAATGTTCAAGCTCAGATATGACATTTGATCAGTTCTGTCAGTGAATGAACCCTGCTCAAAACAACATGAAGTTGTTCAGAAAATATGTTCGTATCGACGGAAGTGTGCATAATTGAAATCGGAGACCCTGAAGCTGAAATTGATTCTAAGTGTTCGGATGTTAAAGTACGTATGTTTGTAATTTTCCATTTTCAGCTACATAACGAAAAGCTAAAACGAATAAAACATACAGTAATAACTGCTAAACTCTACGTACGCTTGATCTGGACTACTTTTCGCCATATTTTAAGGTTTTAACAATCTAACACTCATAAGAATCCAAAAGTTATGTTTCATTAACTCACTTAACCCGAGAACGTACCTATTTTCAAAAGTGTTAAGAAAAATGAAGTAAGTAATAACCGACTTGGCTCTATTCTAAATTATTTCGGTAAAATTTTTGAAGCAATAGTAACTGATAAATTTTGCCATTCATCCAGTTCCAAGTTGATTCAATCCCAACATAGGTTTTTCAAAGGTAGGTCGGTGTTAATTAATTTAACTCCTTACATTCATTTCATAAGCAGTAGTTTTGATGATGGTATTCAAGTTAATGCCGTCTACACACACATGGCTAAGGCCTTTGATAAGGTACACCATGCAACTTTGTTGAGGATTCTAGAGGACTTTGGTGTGGTGGGGTCCTCA
This sequence comes from Cryptolaemus montrouzieri, assembly GCA_013387265.2. NCBI lineage: Eukaryota > Metazoa > Arthropoda > Insecta > Coleoptera > Coccinellidae > Cryptolaemus > Cryptolaemus montrouzieri. The sequence continues at coordinate 13,149,257 of JABFTP020000042.1, forward strand.
CTGAAATTGATAGAATCGTATCTGTCGGATAGACTGCAGTATGTTCCACTCAATGGCACTCATTCCGGCTTCGTTCGTGACACCTTTGGTGTTCCTCAAGGGTCACATCTGGGTCCCCTTTTATTTTCAATTTACATTAATGATATTTCGGAATGTTTTCTCTATACAAAGCATGATTTATATGCTGACGATCTTAGAGTGTACAGTGCTATTCGGTCTCATGATGATATTTTGCGATTTCAGAGTGATCTTGACAGACTTTTCTCTTTTTGTCAAAGTGGGTATTTTCTATGAAAATGGGTTTCAAAATTTCGGTCTCTTCTACCAGATACATGTTCAATTTCAAGGTATATGAAGGAAATTTGTCAGTCGCCAAAGAAGGCACATTGGGAGAAAGAACTGTTATAGAAATGGTGGAAAAGTATTTCAACAAGGGCTATTGTGTCTATTTTCATAACTTTTTCGCATCATTCGATCTTATATCCAATTTGTTGGCAAAAAACAACTTTGCGTGCGGAACTCTTCGCGAAAATCGCAAACACTACCCAAAAGAAATTATGAGAAAGGACAGGGAAATGACCACCGGAGAAAATGATTTTGCATGTAGTGGGAATATTTCTGTCCGCAAATAGAAAGACCGGGGTAAAAAGAGTGTTATAGTAGCGAGTTCTTTCACGATGCTTCTGTGTCCGTAAAAGTCACGAGAAACAACAAAATCGGTCAGAAGGAACAGGTGAACTGTCCAGAATCAATTTCCGACTGCAATAAATATATGGGCGGAGTCGATCGAGTCATATTATTCGATCGAATGGAAGAGCTGTCGTTGGTGGATGAAACTCTTCTACTATTTCCTGGACGCAACAATATATATATATATATATATATATATATATATATATATATATATATATATATATATATATATATATATATATATATATATATATATATATATATATATACAGCTTCAACGCAAACTAAACAGAGGCTATATCTACCTATATATTTATTTCTGATCAAAACACAAAAACATGTCAATTTTTGTTTCAATCCTTGAACATTTTGAATAAGGAAGATGGGTCAGTGATGACTCAAAAGAAAGGTGGTATCTTTGTCTATCTCGCCTTGAAAGAATTTCCATTTTTAATTGAAAACTGTAAAAGATACAGGGTGAGCAACTGAAAGAAAGGGAAGACTATTTCCCTGAGACTATTCAAGTTTTATTGAAGTAAAATGGAACAGATCCATGCTGATCAATGGCAGTCATCATCAAGTACCATCCTCATCTCGAATTTCTCCTCTATTTTTCAGTAGCTCACTCTGTATCTTCTACAGTTTTCAATCAAAAATGAAAATTCGTTCACGGGGATGCAGACAAAGATAATACCTTTCTTTCGAGGTATCATTCGACCCATCTACCCTCTTCCAAATTTTCAAGGGTGGTCACCCCTGCTCTAGGGGTTGAAATTCGAGATGAGGATGGTACTTGATGACTTGAATTTTGAAGTGTCATTTTCACGCACTGTGTAATTATTTGCCTGTCACAAAGGAAATTCAAAATATTGAAATTGTGCATTATTTTCTTGGCGTAGTGTAGTATCATGAATTCATTAATTTTACCTGACTTATCAAGCGTACCATACCCATAGAAAACTTCTTTATTGACAAGTAAATTTCTTGTGTATTGTTAATAAATTAGGAAAGATTTTCGAAGTGTCAATATTTCCTCCTAATTCTGTTTGCAATTGACTGTTATTTATGTCCATTGCGCATAATATTTGAGGAAATGAAGATACATATACTCTTTATTTGAACTTAATTCAGTTTCTTACTTTCTTGAAACAGTTTATAATCAAGATATAATAGTTAATACAGATTGTCTTTTCATCACAGATGAAATATGTGAAACGTAAACAATTGCAAGCAATAATTGAATTAACATAGCACACTACATCTCATTCGCTCAATGCGTCAAATAACTTCGCCCCCGCTTGAAGAAATCTAACGTTTCTAGAAATCTGCTTAAATATATTCTAAAATAGCTTATCAAGCGTATAAAAATAATTCGCTTATCAACTTTATCTTATCATATTACTTAATTGAAATCGTAATTATATTGTGTGCTAGTAAAATTTTGGATATTCATAGTCCTCACTTCATATTTGAATGAAAAGTGTTGTAATTTGATGATTGTACAGTGTTTCTTGTGAATTTGTAAATGTCGATAATGTTCTAGATTAGTTGAGAGTTTAATTCTAGTTTATTATTTATAGTTGCAAAGACTGGGCTATAAAATGCAAGGAACTGTTAAAAGGAAGGACGTTACCGAAATAACAACAACAAATGGAAATAGTCAATTAAATAAAATGAAAAATGATAATAGTTTAGAACAACAAAGGAAACAACAGGATAGGGAAGAAAGGAAAGTCTTTTATTATGGAAAAGGCCGTTAGTCACTTTAGAGTATAGTTTAAAGGAATGTACAGTTTTATTAACAACTTATGGAAAAAGGTAAGTATTCCATGTAATAGGAATATTTATCTATTCAGGGCAAAGCCACGTAAAATGTATGAATTTAGAGCATCAATAAATTAAAAATACTGATATGAACTCAGGATTTATTCGTATATATATATCTAAGATTTCCTCTCTTTCTTTTCAGATTATTAGCAAATAAAAATTAGTTGTTTTATCAATGATCTCAACATTATTTGTATATATTTTAATGAACACCAATGGTCCCCATCAATCTTTAGTACAAGCAACTTACAAGAAAATTTTGTGGTGTTCTTATTGGATAGGTCTTGGTAAGCAATACTTTAACAGTTACACTATATTCTCATGATGTCATTAATGTAAACCTCTTTTACTTTTATATTGCTAGATGCGGAGAAATAGACTTATATGCGTCTATCTCTGCCGCCAAACTACTTTCAATCTTATGCGCTTGTCCTGTCAAATTCAATACTACAGTCAAAACCGGATATAGCGTATAGTTTCCGACGTTATATCCGATAGTTGTTATAAGCAATACATAGCATAAGTATGTAGTTAAATTATCATAAGTACATATATATCTAATATAGAATAAAATATTGTTTTCAAATGAAATATCAAAAAAAGAAATAAAAATGTTTATTAAGAAATAATTGGAGATACAAGATGTACTTAGCTGCACTATAAGACTTACACTAGTTTTTAAAGTAATCAGTCATTTTAGTCTGTTTTTTTTAAGCTCACTCTCAAATATGTTTTGCATTTCACGTTTCATTCTCCTCAAGTTATGAGTATCATCAGTATTAAACTGGTCGTTAAAGGTAACAAATTTTTGCAAAACTGGTATAGCGCTAAGAGCCTCGGAAATTGTTGTTGGCCTAAACTGTTCTTCAGGGTCTTGCTGGTCTTCGTTTTCTTCGTCAGTGTTACGATTGTAACTTTTCTGCAAGAATTTCTTCCTCAGTAGCTAAGGCGCACACAGCGGCACTGTTATCTATTCCAATAAATTCCTCTATCTCAATTCTTTGTTCTGTACCAGCAGATCTTCGCAACTGCGTAACCAATTGAGCGAGTGGTCGTCTTCATCTGTGGGAGATCGTATCATTCTCGCTAGTGGAATATCATCTTCGTCCTCCGCTCGTGATGGGGAGAGATCTTTGAAACCTGCATGGCGAAAGCAGTTGGCTATAGTGGTCTGTGTGACCTTTTCCCAAGCTTCCGATATCATTAGAATTGCATCCAAAACACAAAGACTTTTGGTATCTTTCCCGTTTTCAATATTCTGTATCATTTGTAGTTTTCATTGTCATCCAGGACCTAGTGTTGTTTTCATAAGTTACGGGCAAATCGTGAATGTTTTTAAAGCAACGCGGTTTTTCAGCTTTCCCATTACCAAAAGTTTTCTTTTGCATGAACCAGTGTTGTTTGCCGCAACCAATACTGTAATTCTTGTTATGGACAACTTTCCGCCCCTGCATACCTCGCCTTCGAATTTAAGTGTTTTGTCAGGAGTTAAATTGTAAAACAATCTCTATTCTTCCAAATCGTACATATAGTAGAATGTGAAACTCCATACTTTGCAATTTCACTATTTGACTCGCCATTTTCAAATCTCCATTTGATATGAAATTTTTCTTCAATAGTAAACACTTTCCTTCTTTTTTTGCGACATGGTAACGCATAAATACACAGTCTTATCAAAGGCAAAACTTATTAATCAAGCTGTCACTCACGCAGTCAGTTAGCGCACTTAACAAATATGCAAGGTCAAATGGCCGGGAAGAGGTTGGAATGAGGTGGTAAAAAGAGCGTAGGTAATAATACGCCTAAATATTACTTCAATGCTTAGTAATAACATCTAAGATCGTTCGCATTGTTTTGTTTTGGTGGGACTAAATGCGGTTGGTCGTTGAATATCAATAAAGTTTCGTCGTTATAAGCGATATGTCGCAATATCCGATGTTGTTATAAGGCGGTATGTTTACTGAATAGTTTACTAAAGATTCGGCCGGGACCATACAATCTGGTCGTAAAACTGATCGGTCGTTGTAAACGATGTCGTTATAATCGGTTTTGACTGTATTTGATGCTTGCGCATTTCAGTGGGTAGTTGTAATATAGGAGTTTTGGAACAACTTGGAATAAAGTTATATATTTTCTTTTCAGGTATTTTATCCTCAGTAGGTTTAGGCACGGGTTTACACACTTTCCTATTATATTTAGGTCCACATATAGCAAAAGTGACGCTTGCAGCTTACGAATGCAATTCTATCAATTTTCCAGAACCTCCCTATCCCGACGAGTGAGTATTTGTAATATATTGATTAGAGTAAGTGCTCAAAGAATTAATTGTATATAGAAACAGAAAAATAGTTTGAAAAACAGTGTCAAACATCTACAATTTACAATTCTGGTTTTGGTTCTCCAACACCAAACAACAATGAGTTGTTTTTCTTGCAACTGTGTCGAAAAAACCTAAGACAAAACACGAGAGCACAACGTGGGCTTGGTTGACTATGAAATCACTTCTGCAACAAAACAATCTGCACTGCTTGATATCGAAACACTAATTAATCAGTGTAGGCTTCTCGAAAGATTCGACATAAATTTCTTCAATCCAAATATTCCAAACTATTTCACTGACCAACAAGAAAAATTTTTGTGGATGTAACATAAAGCTGAATAGCATATCATGGTATCATGTAACAATATCTTATGTGTATGAAAAAAATATTTTTTCATAAAAAAGTTTACTTTCCATAACTTTCTTTCATCATCACTGAATGGAGAACTGGTATAGAGGGTTTTTATGTCCATTATGCAATAACACAGTTTTTAAACTGTATTTAGTGGAATCTATAAATAAACTCCACTCAGAGGGGGAATGCTCAATATCAAGTTGCTGCATTAAAGCATCAATATTGGAAAACGAACACAACGAATTGTCCATACTGTAGAATGCAGATAACGAAGCATGTCTTTTCCGGAAATTCGTAATTTTCGTTTCATTGGCTAATAAGTTCCATTTCTTAAGACGGAAACTAAGAAGTTCTGACTGCTGCTTTGATAATTCCAAATCACGCACTTAATCATTTAACTCCCTTCGAACAATTGAATGTGGCTCACCAGAACTGGGACCTGAAGTAAAAGTGAGTTCGGTGTACTGTTCTTTGTAGCTACCAGATAATGCATTGTCTCCAGTATCTGATTTTAACGTACAATCGGTACTGCTGAATCTGCATTAAGAGAAACAGGTCACTTTGCCTTTTTGAAATACTCTTCAGTCTAAATGATTAGTGGGTTCTCGCCAAACCATAGGGACTGTAAAATACATGCTTTTTCTCTTCCCATTGTTTCAATTGAAACAAACATATAGGAAGTAGGCCTTTTTAACATTGTCAGAAAAAGGCCTGTCTTGTGATTTCACCATAAATTTTCCACTAATATAACAAAATTTGTTACGGGAGATTTTGATACTGTGGCGCGTTTGTCCAACAATTCCGTAGTTCATAAAACACTCTCTTCTTTACACACAGAAAACCTCTTACTCGAAACTCAACAGAAGACTGATTTATAATTTTATTTTATGTATACTATTGTAAACAACACGGTTCAGTTATAAAATTCATTTCACCTAACCGTCCCCTCATTACATTTACTACCTGCAAATGTAAGTGGATATTATTGAGCTATTGAAAAGTGGCAAATGTTAGGGCTTTAGGAATATTTTTCCTATAATTTGAAGGGTATTTCCATTTGGAAAATAAAGATCTCCTTTGTGTTACAAAGTTTTGTCGACCAGCATCAGGAGTATCAAAGAGAAATGAAGACTAGAGCATTCTAAAGCGTAGAACGTATTGTATACTGCCTCATCCCATTCATCTACACTGCTGCTACGTCACGTTGCTAGGTTTGAATTTACGACTCAACAGAGGTCAAGTTGGCCGTGGTTTCTCATCCCTGACGATTGTCACAACCATACCTGGTCTAGCCTTTTCTTTTCCAGTAGAGAAGATAAATTAAACAGTCAATGAAAAACTTTATTCAAGACAACATGTATCTATATTTTTTTCGTGAAAGTTTTTATCTTTTTAACTGATTCCAAGTTGAAATTGTTAAATGGAGATGTATAAGTTGTTTAAATTGTGCCAAATATTTTGAACTCTTAATATATTTTGATCGAGGAGGTGGTTATTTGATGAAAATCGATATACATATTTTCAATGAAATAAAACTTAGTATTTAGATTTTCACTATATTAACAAAACAATGACCGGTTTCACCACACTGTGGCTTCATCAGATAGATACAAACTAATAAACAGGCCCATCGGAGTTGCTTACTTTATGAATTGAAAAGATTGAGTAAAGAAGAAGTATTTAGATCTAATTGACTATTAAGTAACCTACCTGAATTATTTTCTTTGTTGATCTCTAAAATTTCCAATAGATTGAGTTGTTTATTATTTTCATTGTGTATAATTTTGAAATTATCATTAAAGTTATGGTTTTCTTCGAGTAAGTGATTAGAATAAGGGAATCTGATATATGATAATTAAAACTACGTTTGTGCTCGGATAATCTAATTTTGAAATTTCTGAAAGTTCTACCAGTATAAATTTATTACAACCCCCGCAAGACAGTTTATAAACACCGGATTTATTCCCTTTATCTATTTTAGATTTGCAGTTTTTGATATGTCGGCCTAAAGAATTATCAGTTCGGAATGCTATATTGAAATTATAATGCCAGAGGAATGATTTTAATTTCAGACTAGGATTACCAGTATAAGTTGAGCTGTTTTATTTTGTTAGAAAAATGTGTTAGAACTTTTTATACTTGGAAATACTTCCTGGATTGCTTTTTGAAATTTTATACGTGAAATCATGTTCTCAATCATAGTTGGACTGTAACCGTTATTGACTGCTGTTTGTTTAATTATATTTTGCTCTTCAAAAAAACCTTTTGAAGGTTTAATTATGAGTAATCCTCTGAGCCTTTACTCGCTGAAATTTTCATGGATAATATTGAAAAAACTATCTAAGAACACCCGTATTTCAAATACTTCATTTATTGCTTTAGATATGTCCACGATATCATTTGTTGTTTCACTGGCACAAACAGACAATTAGAGTCATTCAAAACATTCATTAACAGAATTCACGATAATATTAAATTCAAATCGTTAGAGATAGAAACAGAAAACTCCATTAACTTTCTGGATTTAACTATTACTAAAATTAACGGCAAACATGATTTGTCTATTTTTCATAAGCCATGGCATACAGATGTTACTATTCACAGCTCATCTACACATCCTTATCCACATAAATTAGCTGCTTACAATAGTATGGTACATAGACTCATTAATATTCCAATGTGACAAAATAATTTCATAAAAGAGCTAAATATAATTAAACAAATAGCAGTCAATAACGGTTACAGTCCAACTATGATTGAGAACATGATTTCACGCAAAATATTTCAAAAAGCAACCCAGGAAGTATTTCCAATTATAAAAAGTTCTAACACAAAATACAACAGCTTAACTTATATTGGTAATCCTAGTCTAAAATTAAAATCATTCCTCTCGCATTATAATTTCAATATAGCATTCCGAACTGATAATTCTTTAGGCCGACATATCAAAAACTGCAAATCTAAAATTGATAAAGGTAATAAATCTGGTGTTTATAAACTTTCTTGCGGGGATTGTAATAAAATTTATATTGGTAGAACTTTCAGAAATTTCAAAGTTAGATTATCCGAGCACAAACGTAGTTTTAATTATCATAAATCAGATTCCCATTATTCTAATCTTTTACTCGAAGAAAACCATAACTTTAATGATAATTTCAAAATTTTACACAATGAAAATAATAAACAACTCAATCTATTGGAAACTTTAGAGATCAACAAAGAAAAGAATTCAGGTAGGTTACTTAATAGTCAATTAGATCTAAATCCTTCTCCTTTACTCAATCTTTTCGATTCATAAAGTAAGCAACTCCGATGAGTTTTCCAACATACCCTTTGTACTTGTACCTAATGTAATATTAAGTAGGAAATAAGAATATTATATGAGGAATAACATTGTTCATTAGTTTGTATCTATCTGATGAGACCACAGTGTGGTGAAACCGGTCATAGTTTTGTTAATATAGTGAAAATCTAAATACCATAGTTTTATTTCATTGAAAATATCTTAATATATTGTTATTGTACAGAGGTTTCATTAATTCTAGTGCTCCTCGGGTTTTTTAAGATGGTTTCAATGACTATTAATAATTCATGATCTCAATGATTTGTTGTTGTTTTAGCATAATATGTCCAACTGGTGAAGCATCATCCTATGTTACAATATTCAGTATAATGGCCAAAGTTAGATTAGAAGCTATGTGCTGGGGAGCTGGCACAGCCTTAGGGGAACTACCGCCATATTTTATGGCTAGAGCAGCTAGACTTTCAGGGTAATGTAAAGATCAATATATTCTGTAATATAGGAATACACTCGGAGGCAAAATTAGCGGAACACTCGAAAATTCAACCAAATTCGAAGTCCGATATTTTTCCTAATTCTCAACCGATTTAGATGATTTTTTCGGCACGTTATAGATCAACTCTTCTACTTTGTAGAAATTATAAGAGAAAACAAAAAAAAATTGAAAAAAATTTTATGCGGGGGCAAAACTAAAAGTGTTTTTTTTTCGTCAAAAATTCGTAACACTCTGTGGAATTTCGTGGTCCGAGTTGAAACGTACAATATCATGGTCTGTCAAGACACATCTTCCTACAGTAACGCCCTTCTTGTTTCATGCGTTTATCTCTATTTTACAAGAGATATCAATTTGAAGCGAAAAGTCACAAATTTCAAGAATTCATTTTAATCTTGCGTAGATGCATAACATCGGAGGTTAGCCAAAAATAAAATCAAAATTAGAGAAGCGGAAATCTAACGAAATGAAAATTTTTGAAATTCACTGGCCAATTTCACGCTCCGGGGAACTCGAAGTACACTGGAAAAATCGTTGATTTTGCACATTTATTTTTGAATTTTTTTGTGTGACACTCTATAATAATTATCATTCCTGTCCAAAATTGAGAGCAGGTGTGTATCCTGGCGATACACTCGTGAAATGAAATGAACATGTTGAGAAAAATGTTCATGATGACCCACAAAAAAACATTTGATTTTAGTAGCGAGTATGATCCCCCGAGCTCTTATTACAGCGCGCATACGATTTCGCATACTCCCAATGATGTTGTCTATCATCTGTTGAGGTATGTTGTCCCACTCTTCCACCAAAGCCAATGTCAGCTCTTCAACGTTGCCTGGATTCCGTTGTCGAACCCTTCTTCCAAGAATGTCCCAAACGTGTTCGATCGGGTTTAAATCCGATGACCGCGACGGCCAGTCCATTCGTGTGATCCCAACTTCATTGAGATATTCTATCACTATGCGCGCAGTATGAGGGCGCGCGTTATCGTGCATAAAAAGGAAATTTTCCCCTATGTAAGGAGCAAAAGGCACAACATGGGGCTCCAAGATTTCTGTTATATACCGATGGGCATTAAGTGATCCATTGCCAATAATCACCAGTTCTGTTCGTACTCCCAAGCATATGCCACTCCATATCATAACTGACCCTCCACCGTATTGCTCAGTTCCTGCGAAGTTCGCTTTATTGTACCGTTCCCCTCGATGCCTCCATATTCTATCTCTACCATCTACGAAATTCACACAATGTCGGCTCTCATCACTAAATAAAACTCGTCTCCACTTATTGATTGTCCATGCTACATGATCCCTAGCAAACGCCAATCTTGCTACCCGATGGGCTCTATCGAGTCTTGGTGCTCTTGCTTGCGCGTATGATCTCAGACCAACTTCATTTAATCGTCTTCTGACTGTCCTCACACTGACGTTAATGTTATCCACTGCTTGTAAAAGGTTACGTGCCTGAACAGCAGTAAGACGAGGATTTCTTATGGTTTGATTGACGATGAAACGGTCATGTATAGCGCGGGTTGCCCGATTTCTTCCTTGTCCTCGCCTCCTCACGTACAATTCAGTTTCCCTGTAACGTCGGTAGATTCGATGGATAACCGACGTCGAGACACCCAACATGGTACCGACTGAGCGGTAGGTGCGCCCTTCCTCGATCAATGTAACTGCCCTTGCTACTGAGGTTGGTGGTAAATCTCTCATTCTGAATGAAAAATACCGTTTCGAATCGTAAACAGTAAAAGAATCACAAAACACCGCAACCGATCGAATTTGTATCAAATCAAAGAATGGAAAACTCTCATTCTTTAAACAAGTGCAAATGTGGTCATATACAAAAAAACGTGTGTTGTATTTCATATTTGATAAAAAAGGTGTGCACATGTGTAAATGAAAAGTTTTTCAATGGTCCCAGAATTCGGTTTTGTATTTTAATACCTACCGACTGTTATCTCCTATGAATTCCTAATTTTCACCAAATTAACCAAATTGTCATCAATAACTAATGCAATTCGAACATAAAAATCGCAAACGACAATTTCGACACGCCTGAGTGATAATAAGAAAATTCCAAATTGATAGACGAATTTTAATGACAATTTCTTGATTCAATGGAATTTCTCCAAAATGGTGATTTTCCACTTGAAATTAAATATATTTTGCAAAAATAGAGATAAACGCATGAAACAAGAAGGGCGTTATTGTAGGAAGATGTGTCTTGACAGACCATGATATTGTACGTTTTGCCCCGTATAAAATTTTTTCAATTTTTTTTTTTTCTCTTATAATTTCTACAAAGCAGAAGAGTTGATCTATAACTTGCCGAACAAATCATCTAAATCGGTTGAGAATTAGGAAAAATATCGAACTTCGAATTTGGTTAAATTTTCGAGTTTTCCGCTAATCTGCAACTAACATATAAGCACTCTGACTTTCACCTTTGAGACAATTAAATATGTGTTTCCTTGTTTTATCTCTGGGTTATCAATAATCTCAATTTATTTAGTGTCGATCCTGATGACGAAGATGACGATCTGAAGGAATTCGAGGAATTACAAAAGAAAGCTAAAGGAAAACAAGACTTAAACTTTATCGATCGAGGAAAGCTTCTTGTGGAAGAAATAGTTCAAAAAGTTGGATTCTTTGGTATTCTTGCTTGTGCAAGTGTGAGTAATATTTAAATTATTTCGACTGCCGTTGCAATGCAGTGAGGATTTACGTATTTTTTTCTCGTAGATTCCAAATCCGTTATTCGACCTTGCGGGCATCACCTGCGGCCACTTTTTGGTGCCTTTCTGGACGTTTTTCGGTGCCACCCTGATCGGCAAGGCGTTCATCAAAATGCATATTCAGAAAATGTTTGTTATAATTGCCTTTAACGAGACGCTGATCACCACCGCTTTGAGCTGGCTCGAAGTGGTTCCCTTGGTGGGCGGTAAATTGCAGGGACCCTTCAAATCCTTCCTGGACGGTCAGAAGCAGAAGCTACACAAAAGAGACGGAGTACCAACCGCGACGGACGGCAAGAATCTTCTCGGTTCGATATTCGAAATTTTCGTACTAGTGATGGTGTTATATTTCATTGTGTCAATAGTGAATTCGTTCGCCCAGAGCTATCATAAGAGGATATCGAAAAAGAAGTCCAGTAAAGTATCGAAAGATTAGCAATGCCGTTCTTTTTAGTCCAGATTTGTGGGTAAGGATTTGAAGTATGAATTTACCTCTAGTTGATAAGTGGTCGGCAAGTTTTTTACGTGTTTGAATGTTGATAATGTAGAGTGCTGTTCACATGAAGCAATAATCTTGGAAACTATTGGATTACTTTGCACTGTAATTGTTTCAAATGTGTTTTGTGTAGTGAGCCAGTTAGTAAGTTGATATGCAATAAATGACAGTTAATATAGCATTATTCTCTATACTCAATTCTGTGTTTATACTGAATATGCAGTGATCCATGGGAATCCCAAAATAGACCGATTATATCTTCGAAGCTCAATAAAATCTTTGCTCTATAGTAAATATAGTCATCCCTAAAATTGTATGAGGCACAGAGGTTAGTCATCCCTCATTCTGAAGTAGAAATGTTCTCTTTCTATTGTTTAACTGATATTCTTGTTGCTGTACTTTAATTATAGGAAATTTAATGTTTAAATTTCAACATCTGTAAGTTTCCCCATTTTAACGTTTTAAATAATAATTGGGAGCCACCCTTAAACATATGGGGTACAAACTCTCCTGATACTAGAATTGTATCATCAAAATGATAAATTTTTGGGCCTTGTGTGTTACTGCAACTTCGAGTATGTAAACAAGATTAAACCACGTTATGTATATTTAGGGGAATCCCTAGAGATGATGAAGAGTTTATGAAGAAAGTGCTATTAAATGTTGTTTATGCTGAGACCATTTCAATTTGTCAACTGGTTATTAGGAATTTGATCCAATTTCAATGTGTACGGTTCATTTTCAATTTTGAACAATTATAATTGAAAGTTAGGGTACTATCAGTTTTCCTCATAGGGCATGTTGTTCTTAGACATAATTTTGCTAAATTTCTATAATTTAAAACGATGCAAATTGAAAAGATGCGAAATTAGACTTGAAGGTGATTTGGAAAAGTTTTATATAAATCAAAAAGTGTTTCAGAAGAAATATTTATTCTACTCTATATGATTTCTTTTTAGAACGAACAAAGATATAGCTATCATCTGATGAAAATTTAAATATTAAGAATCTTATTTTCATAATTAATTTTTTGTCAAGTAATTGTTACCTGGGGTCTACGCTGAGGAAGGATCCAACTAATTAGTGAATTTATATTAGGTTTATTAATTTATGTATATAATGTTTCAAAGAATTATGGAATGTGTATTTTGATCTTTTTTATATATAGTTGTTTACAGAAAGGTTTTTGTTGTAATATCAAAGAATTTTTAGTAGGTAGATATGAAAAAAAATCAAGAGTAGCATCTCATTCACGAATCAATATATACGAAGATTTTCTGGAATATTGAAATGCAGCTCTTTTAGTAGATTTTACATTTGAGAATAATGGTTTGCTACCTCTTGATTTTTATAAATCCCATATTGTATTATTGTTTTTTATTTTGGTGTTGTTGATTATTTTTAGTTCCTTAAATGAATTCTCTAGTTATTCCAATTTTTTCTTTTCAATGCAGTTCTGAGTACATTCTGTGATTTCTTTTTGCAATCTGTTCGATTGAAGTTTTCTGTATATAACTTTGTTATTATCTTGATGTAACGTGCGTTTTTTGTTCGAATCAAATATTTCGGTAGAGTGATGTTTTTGTATTGAAAAAATACATATATTTGCAAATCTAATGAATATTTTTCCTAATCTAACCTCCAGTCAATGCAGACGCGAAAAATCTTGTATCAAGTGTTTTCAAGATTTCAGTTTTTGTGAATGTATGATGAATGCTACAGGCTGTGAAACGTATCTGAAGTTTCCCCTTCCCTTTCAATAATTAGTTCATCAAAGCTCTCGCGGAGTGAACATCGTGAAATTATTTGGTATTAGGTATTCGAAAATGGAATTCAAAACGAAAGTGGCTAATGAAGATTTGTCGGGACAATCATGGGAAATGATAGCAAATGTGATTCGTTTCATGGAGCAAGAGGCAAGAAATGATGGACCATTAAGAAAAATTGAAAAAATTCACGAGCGTGCTGCAAAGGCAACAGAGGTGAGTTTGAGTACAATAAGAAAAATGTTTTGCAGAAATGAGATCTGTTGTAGGAGAGTCGTACTCATTCTCCACACTGAACAAGAAACAAAAAAGGGTTGCTGCGACGACCGATTTAGATAAAGGGTTTCTTCGTTGTATGATAATAAACTATTATATAACGGAAAAGAAAATTCCAACTCTAATTTTTTGATGGGAATGGGTATTCTGGTTCATTGAATCTCTAAGGAAAGTGATGGGATTTCGCTGGGAAAATCCCAAAATAATAAGAAATTACATGGAAAACCAGGAATCCAAATGCTCGGAAGAAAATTTCTTGGGGATTTTAAAAAGTTCAGACGAGAAAATCGACCTATAATTTATATGGACGAAACATCCACTCATCGCACAAACTAATGAAAGCATGGAGCGACAATTCAAATGAATGTCTTTGTGCGCCAATTTATAAAGGACAGGGACTTATTATCGTGAATGCTGGCGCGAAAACGGTTTTGTAGAAAATTCTTATGATGTTTAAATCGAACACAGGTGACTATCGCAGTGAAATGAAACTATAAGAAATGGCTGCAGGAAATGCTGGTACCTTATCTACCAGCCAAATAAATACCATAACATTTAACTGAACAAAAGTTAAAATATGGCTTGTGGACTAGTTGGCAGCACTAAACATTCATATGACGAAATACCAACCTTAAAATAATACCTAACCTGCAAAACATTCACCTATTTAGGTTGAACAACTATCATTGAAGAAAAATATTTTTATTTCAGTAATAATAATAATATGATAGGAACAAATTTTCATAACAATTTATCGAATATCAACATTTTGAATGGAATACGTTTCATATAATACAGTTCATATTTTAAAGAGTGATAACAAATATAAAAAATTTAAAATTATTTCAACAGAGCGGTTAGAGGGTCCTCTTCTCCCTCGATATTTTCTAACTTACGTAAACTACTTGACTTTGGAGTTTTTTTGCTCATCACAGAAGGTCGAATTTCTAAAAAAAAAAACAACCAATTTGGGAGGGAATGGTATGTGGAAAAAATTAGTTTGCGACATAAATTACTAAGTGATATCACATACCTCGTTTAACTTTGCTGCTTGTATCAAACACATCTTCATCATCATCATCGTCAAATAATTTGCTTTCTCGATTCTTCACAGAAGAAATTGATTCTCTAGTATCAACGTGCTCTTTCGAATTCTTCTTTTTACTAGCTAGAGATTTCAAGAAGTCATCATCATCATCTGATGAATCAAACAAATTTTTAGTTCCTTTAGGTTTTTCCTCACTACTTTTCAGAGAAACTGAACTTTTTTCTGTCATTTTCCCAATTATTGAAATGGTTTTTTTGTTACTGTCTTCAGATTTCATCTTGGTAACTTTCATAAAATCATCGCTATCATCAGAAGAATCAAACAAGTTATCTAATACTTGTTTTTCTTTTCTTGAGATGTAATATCACTAATTTTAGAGAGCAATTTTTCTTCCTTATGATATAAAATATTATTATGTTCAGAAATATTTTGATCTTCATTTTCTATTGATGTAGCATCCATTACCCCCTCTTCAAATAGAAGGGGTGATTCGGTTTTCACCTCAGTCCCTAAAAAGTTATTCTCAATTGCTTCAGTAAATTTATTCTTCTTTGTATTTTGTAAAGTTTCAAAGAAATCATCTTCACCTTCTGAGAATATATCTTCCTTCTTTTTTGTACTTATGATTTTGGCTTCATTAACACTTTTGACATTTTTTTCTATAGTTTTAAAGAGATCTTCTGTTTCGTCCTCCACGTCATCAAACAATGAGGCGAGTTTTTTTTCAATAATTATTCTTGAACTAATGGTTGAGGATCCCGATGTTTCTAGTTTTTCAACTTCTTCAACTGATCTATCTTCATCATCAAACAATGAGTCAAGCTTCTTTTCGATATTTACTTTTGAACCTATGGGTAAAGTTTCCGATGTTTCTATTTTTTCTTGTTTTCTATCAACAACTTGGTCTGTTCTTTCATCATCAAACAATGAGTCGAGTTTCTTTTCGTTATTTTCTTTTGAACTGATGGGTGGAGTTGCTGATGTTTCTAGTTTTTCATCAACGACTTGCACTAATCTTTCTAATTTTTCTTCGTTTCTATTATTAATTTGTGGTGAATTGTTTATCTGTAATGGTTGTTTGTCGTCTTTATCCAGTGTTTCCGATAGCTTTACGTTTCGACTTATTGCTGCATCTTTAATGTCTGGAATTTCCTCGTTTGCACTTGAATCGCTTGATAATTTGAAATTGGGTACTGAATTCCTGAGTAAATCTTGTCTAGCTCTTCTGGATGATGGTCTTCGTTTAACTGGTATTTTAGCTCTATCCTGTAACAACAAATTCAATGAATATCAAAGTAGAGAGTAATTTTGCTAGTCATCGTAAGGAAAACAATTCACAACAGCCTTATAAGCGGGCTTTTGAAATACCAAAGCATGTTCCTCGAGTCAATTAAAGTAAAATAATGAACAGATCTGACTATTTAAATGTTATTAGTCTAAATGTCTGAGATCATGCAATTATTAGAAATTAGATCCTAATCTAACCTACGAGAACCTTAGAAACTGTAAAAAGTACTTTAAATTTAAAAGAGTCGATGTGAATCCAGAAGTAAAAGTATGCGCAAATTTTGTTAATTATTGTTGTTAATCGGTGGTTCTCAACTTTTCTCATGGCACAACCATATTGAGATGTAGACTATTTCGCTCTGCTCCACCATCCGTTATTTTCAACGTGTATTTGGGTGTTTGTTCTATGGATCTGTGCAGTAATAACGCCACCATTCAGGATTACAAACAGATAACTGGAGGCAGGAGCCTTCAATGGTTTCAAGGACTCGGCCTTAGGCTATGTATCCGAAGTCAATAAAATCATATTCAAATTCACTTTTTTGTTCAAGGGTGACATCCATGACTCGAACCTCGTATCCGAACCGAGCACCTAGGCTTAGCGTATTCCTACATGCTTGCCCACTAATTGTGCCACCGCCCAGGCGCTCAAACCTGCATTTGACCATCTTACCAATATCAAATTTTTATTTACTTTCATAAAAAGTAGTGCTCTGTGCATTGGGAGAGAGCACGAAGACATTAATACTACCACTACATCTGCAAAACATCCAAATAAAAAGATAAGTTGAATTTTTTGAGGGAAAATTGAAAGCTTTCTCATCATCTTGCGCACGCATATCAAATGATTATGTACGAATGGGTCAAGCTATCCCATTGGTGAAGTTGGTATCTGCGCTGTCAATAGAAGTTGAAGAACATATTCTGACTTCATAGGTTCAAGGAATATGACATATGTGCAGACGGGACATCTATCGATTGCAAATTTTCTATTAAATTTAGGACACCCCCAGTCCCTACATTTTGAACTCAGTTGGAAGTCCCGATTTAGTGTCCAGGAGTACAGATGTCAATGAGAAAGCGTTGTTATCTGGTTATTAGTAGCTTTTAGTGTGGCTAAAGCGGTAAATCTTGGAATAGTCAAAAACCTGTTAGAATTACTGAAAATGGAACGTTGCAGTTTAAATTGTAAATGTAAAACTTAATCAGCAATGGGATAAAATGGGACAATCTTCACAACGTCAGTAAGAATGATATGTGTTACCAAATGTTGTTTGATTAACGTCCCACTATATTCAAATGGGGGCACTATAAATAATATTACTAGAGACATCTAGTTGTGGAATTTATAACAAGTCGATATAAAGGACTTCTAAGATGCACTTGTGTGTTTATATAATGGATGGCTGGATTTAATTTTTCAAAAACAGGAAATTGGGATTCCCAACTGTTAGATTTTATTATGTAAGTTGAGGTTGACAGTGCTTATTATTCATTTATATTTTTTTTGTTCTGAGGTTGTAAACATTTTTCAGGTATGTAGTACAATACTTTTGTAAATAATTAAAAATCACTTTTATTTTTTTATATTTTTGCTCGTTCGAGGACAATGAGGTTTTTTTTGTGGGGTCAAATTGTAATTCGAATTCAGTTTGTTGTAGAATGAGTTTATATGGGATTCTGATAAATTTGCACAAGTTATCGAGATTTTTGTTAGAATATTACTCTTTAGTGGATAGCACAGGCTACCTATGGAACGTTTGTTCTGGGGTTTAGATGATGATCTGTCTATACCATTAGCGTCGAAAACTATGTCAAGAAATCGGTCTTAGGAATGCAAAGCATTTCGTTGATAATTCAAAAGTTGATGAAAATGAGTTAGACCTCTTATGGAAATTCTGAAAATAAACTTTCAAGAGTGGGGGATTTTTCATTCTATATGGATGAATCTATGACCAAATATTTTGGTCATCATTCTAAGATCGGAGATCTTCCTTCTCTCTTCCAAAGTTCGCAAGTTCAAGAGAGCCATGAATCCGAATAAGAGTAAGTGCCCGCTGGCATATGCAATTTGTATGCAGCACCTCTCAAAAACCTGTGCTGAACCCTTTCAATCTCTGAGATGTGAACTCCGTAATGAGGAGACCATATGATGGAACCGTATTGAAGGACCGATCAGACCAGTGAAACAAAGACGGCTCTGAATGCGTTAACAGATAAATCTTTCAATGAAAGCTGTACGAAACCAAGCTGCTGTCGTCCCTTAGCTGTTGCTGAGTTTATGTGCGGAACAAAAGTCATTCGCCCATCGAAAAAAACCACTAGATCCCTCATCTTATCTACCCGGTTTATAGACACGTCTGATAGTGTGTAATTGAATCGGATTGGGCTTCTAGACCTAGAAAATGTAATGCAGCAGCACTTTCCAATATTTAGCTCCATTCAATTTTCTACCGACCATTCGGTAAAAGCATCTATGTCGTGTTGAAGTCTATGGCAGTGGTCATTGCTTGATATGGGCAGATACACATCTATTAAAAAGAATAGGCCCTAAATGAGACCCTTGTGGGACTCCAGGCGTGATCAAAATGGGATGAGATACATGATTTCTGATTTTAACCAATTGAACACGATTTTTCAGGTAGCTCGATAGCCATTCTTAAACCCAATCCGGAAATTCCATGCCAGCCAGTTTCGCTAACAGTCGTTTGTGATCTAGCCTATCGAAAGCCTTGCAATAATCGGTGTGGATATGATCGACTTGCGTATCGGATTCCAACGATCGATATATGTCAGTTTCATATACTAATAGGTTTATAACTGTCGTTTTACCACGACTGAAACCGTGCTGTTGACCTTCTTGGCTCTAGAGTCGTTTTGGAACTAGTAGAATGTGTATCTGATCCGTCAGATCACATTATATTTCTTGATAATTATTTTGCCAACCCTGACTTTGTAAAAACCTTGAGAGGAAGATTTTTTAAGGCAAGAGTGACCATTAGGGATACTCGCCTCAAAAAGTGCTCTTATCATCTACCTATGAAGAACGCGGGTGTTTTCAATACATTTACCACTCAACAAATAAATCGTTGTTTGTCAGATGGAAAGACAAAAATATTGTGACAATGGGAACAAACTACGATACGGTTGAACTACTGGAAAAAGTAAAAAGATGTTCAAAAGATTGATGTTCCACAGCCTCGTCTCTTCTCCGAATATAATACTTTCATGGAGAATGTTGATGAAGTCGATTTGTTAACTTTTGTTCGGGGCATTACTCGTCATTATCTGCGAAGGTTTCCAAAACTATTATGCAAGAAGAAGGCGGTAATTTTCCAGTAAAAATTGATAAACAATTACGGTGTAAAGTTTGTAATTTCAAACCAGAGATGTGTCAAATGTGATGTCACTTTATGCTAAGAACGAAACTCTTTCGACCTTCAATAACAATCTAACCTTTTAAACAAGAATTTTTCGCAAGATAACTAAACGTCTCAGTGGACCTAGACGAGTCCATCAATTTTTTGTTATAATGGCTTGAAAAGAAAAAAATTATTTATTATTCAAAGGCCAACAAACTTTAATCGAAAGTTTATATAATTTTAGTACTAGAATTTAATAAGACATTCATTCTTTAGAGGATTTACATATAATTAATCATCCCCAAAGGTTTTTTCAAACACAACCCGAAGTGCCCGACTCACTCCGAAATCTGAACAGCCTCCCCACTAAATATCAGAAAAAATTGATAACAAAAAGCTAGACACTTTTTCCTGGGTTTCATTACGGGCAATCATGAAAATGAGTACTATTTAAAATAGAAAGAGATAGGCGACGCGAGCAAGAGCACCGACCACCACAGCAGCCACACACAAGCCAAGCATTGTAATTCATGAAATCATTATTGACTGTTTGTTCGAGCAACTTGAGATCACTGTCGCTGTAAACCAGGATAGTGCTATCAGCAAAGGTGAAGTATTTTGCCTCCAAATTTGCAATTTTAAGGTTCAAGACATATAGCATGTAGAGTAATGGCCCCAAAACAGAGCCTTGGGTTAGCCCACAAGTAACATACTCCTCTTTACTGTAAGTATCATTCAATCTCACAATCTGTCGCCTTTGGCTCAAGTAAGATTGTAGAAGTTTTAGTATTTTTCCTCTTATACCCATTAAATGAAGTTTTCTCAAAAGGAGCTGATGATAAACAACATCAAATGCCTTTTCAAGTCAACAAAAATACATGTAACAAATTGGTTTTAATCTAGCTCCTTTGCAACGAAATGCATAACATCTGTAACAGCACTCAATGTGCCACTATCTTCCAAGAACCCATATTGGCTTTAATCGACCAAATCGAACTTTTTTATATACGACAATAATTTTTCTTTAATAACTTTTTCAACCACTGATATTGCCCTATAATTTTCCATTAATGTTTGCGTTTCAACTTCAATTCTTCAAAATAAAAGTTTGAAAGGAATAATGATTCAATTAAAAATATTAGTGGGATCAAATGGTTTAATAATATCTTTTAAACTTTGTTTTTTCATCGGTCCTAAGAAGACATAAAATCCTGAAGCAAGGAACGAGGTCTGGTGGATATTGTTAACTTGTAAATAAGCTAAATTGATAGCTTTTTTTCGAAAAATCTAATAATCGGGGATATAGTCTTTGAATCTTGCAGTACAAGATGGAGCGTTTAAGTTTGCATTTTTGATTAACAAGAATAAAGGACAACACCACATATAGGAAGACTTCAAGTCAAATAAAGAATTTTTCACAATGATAAATAGCCTTTTGTATTTTTCAAATGGACTCACCTTTGTAACACTCTGCAATACCTCCACGTCCGTAGTACTGTCAAAACTGACAGATTTCTCCAGCTTGTATTCCTTTCTTGAAGCGTCACTTTCGCTTACAGTTCTCAAAATCGGAATCGGTTTATTCGAAACAAGAGACGGTGGATGATTATCAGGTTCTGCATTGATTTTGGATGACCTCAAAGGGGAGGTAGTAGGCTCTTGTTCTGGACTCTGTCCTTTATCTCTTCTTGGCGGAACCGATCCTGGTAGAAGAGCACCGACGTTGATGTTAAGTTTATGAGATAATTTTCGAGGCACAGCTGAAAATAGATAGGAAAAGTTTGAAGAGTTCAAGGGAGAAACATTTTTCGATACTGATTTATAAAACTTAAGCTTGGAATTAGAACAATGAGAATAGAATATTTCCGGCCCAAATTTTTCAGAATAACGAGAACATTATGTCCAATAATGGAAACACTTTTTATTGAACATCTCGAAAACGTTGAATTCGAGAGCATGTTTTTCCATTTCCTAAGTGGAACGTTATAAATTCAAGGAAACTATACGGTTTTGAATGATATTAATTCATATTCAGTTGAGAAAAATTGTGTATTTGCCGCTATTAGTCTCAATAAGCTGAATATAATTGTGATATGTATATACCGCTTGCCCTCGGCTGATTTTATTTTTTTTTTCTTAATAAACTAGATGAAATTCTTAATAATATTGATTTGTCACGTAAGATTATTTTGTGTGGTGATTTCAACGTACATTTTAATACTGAGGAGAGAAATGCGGGATCATTGTGTGATTTGTTGAATACATGGTTATCAACAGACAATTTTCCAACCGACGAGAGGTGAAAATTGCTTGAATAATATTTTTGTGAATTTTTCAATGATGAATGGCCGTGGTGTAGTGCATAATTGCATATTTTCTGATCACAGAGCGCAGCAGCTGACCGTGCAAATTCCAGGTAAGCTTAATAATAACATTAACAAAAATATGTTTCGATTCATTTCACCGGATTCTTATATCTGTTGTCTATGAGAAAGCGTGAAAGTTTTGCAACTGGAGCTTTCACGCTTTCTCATAGACATCATTCAACAGTACGCTAATTTTGAACCTAAATTCGCAATAAAGAACTCTTCAGTCCTAATAAATAAAATTCAGCACACGATACTACCATCTAACGCTAAACTTATGTAATGGGATGTAGTAAATCTCTTCCTAGTGTTCCACCATGTGATACAGTGAAACTCATCAACAACGCCCTTCAAATTAATAAAGTCAATCCGATAATTCAATCAGAAATCTTACACTTTTAGAAATTTGTTTAGAACAAAATTATTTTAACTACAATGGAGTATTATATAATAGGTTAATCATGGGTAATCCTCTGAGCCTTCTACTCGCTGAAATTTTCATGGATAATATTGAAAAAACTATCCAAGAACATCCGTTATTCAAACACTTTATTTATTGGTTTAGATATGTCGACGATATCATTTGTTGTTTCACTGGCACAACCAGACAATTAGAGTAATTCAAAACATTCATTAACAAAATTCACGTTAGAGATAGAAACAGAAAACTCCATTAACTTTTTAGATTTAACTATTACTAAAATTAACGGCAAACATGATTTTTCTATTTTTCATAAGCCATCGCATACAGATATTACTATTCACAGCTCATCTACACATCCGTATCCACATAAACTAGCAGCTTACAATAGTATGGTACCTAGACTCATTGATATCCCAATGTCACAAAATAATTCCATAAAAGAGCTGAATATAATTAAACAAATAGCAGTCAATAACGGTTACAGTCCAACTATGATTGAGAACATGATTTCATGCAAAAAATTTCAAAAAGCAATCCAGGAAGTATTTCCAAGTATAAAAAGTTCAAACACAAAATACAACAGCTTAACTTATATTGGTAATCCTAGTCTGAAATTAAAATTATTCCTTTCGCATTATAATTTCAATATAGCATTTCGAACTGATAATTCTTTATGCTGACATCAAAACTGCAAATCTAAAATTGATAAAGGTAATAAATCTGGTGTCTATAAACTGTCTTGCGGGGATTGTAATAAAATTTATATTGGTAGAACTTTCAGGAATTTCAAAGTTAGATTATCCGAGTACAAACGTAGTTTTAATTATCATAAATCAGATTCCCATTATTCTAATCTTTTACTCGAAGAAAACCATAACTTTAATGATAAATTTCAAAATTTTACACAATGAAAATAATAGACAAAAACTCAATCTATTGGAAATTTTAGAGATCAACAAAGAAAAGAATTCATGTAGGTTACTTAATAGTCAATTAGATCTAAGTCCTTCTCTTTTACTCAATCTTTTCAATTCATAAAGTAAGCAACTCCGATGGGGTTTCCAACATACCTCTTGTACTTGTACCTTTTGTAATATTGAGTAGGAAATAAGACTTATATATAAGGAATAACTCTGTTCATTAGTTTGTATCTATCTGATGAAGCCAGTGTGGTGAAACCGGTTATAGTTTTGTTAATATAGTGCAAATCTAAATACTTTAGTTTTATTTCATTGAAAATATGTATATCGATTTTCATCAAGTAACGACCTCCTCAATCAAAAAAAGTATGAGTCTTATTCAATCGTTTTTGACAAAAAGATGTCAATATGTATATGGAGAAGGGGAATCAGCATCGGAGTAATCCCAAGGCTCAGTTTTGGGCCCCTTGTTATTTCTAATATTTATTGATGACTTTCTGACTACATGACCGATTGAGTATTCTTTTTGCCGATGACTCAACTAATTCTGTCGCGTGTCCTAACCTTGCTGATGCTGGTGAGCTTTTTGAGGACGCAATCGAGGTCCAAGGAGTGGTTTTCGGGAAATGGGTTGGCTATGAATCGGGAGAAGACTGAGAAGGTCTGAGACATACAGAGATCTCTAGTGCAAAGTTTCTGGGTATATGTATATACATATACCCAGGTTCATATAGATCAACTTGCTAAAAAACTTAGCAGAAATATTTGGTATTGAGAAGTTTGAGGACTTCTGTATCATCTTATGTATTAAAACTGCATATCACACCTAATATATGGTCGTTTGGCCTGGGGTGTTGGAGGTGAAGTCGAGAGAATCTTCAGACTACAGCGGCGTGCAGTAAGAATTGTCGGTGGTGTAAAGTATAGAGATTGCTGTAAAGAAACTTTTAAGCGCCTTGAAATTTTAACACTGCCAGATCTTTTTATTTTTCACTCTCTTATCTTTGCACATAAGAAAATCAATAATATTGAGTTGATAATAAACAGTGATGTTAATTCTCGTATAAAATACATAGTTATATTCTCATTTATATTTTCGATTCAAAGACGATCTCACAGCATTCCAAGTAAAAGCCTCCCAAATTCAAATATTGAGTTGCACAGTGATGTGCCCTCGTATAATACACGATTCAAAGACGATCTCTGCATTCCTTTCGTTCGGTTACATAAGTTGCAGAATGGTCCCAATTTTCTTTCCTATAAATTCTATAACAAATTACCCGTCGATTATAGGTCCCTTTCTATAAAGAAGTTTAAAAAAGTGATGAAAACTGTTTTATTGAATAGTTTTCTATAATATCAAAGAATATTTTAATTTCGATTTCACTAGTTTGAAAGATAAAAGGAAGAATGACTAGTTACTAGTTATTTTATGCTATTTATTTATCTGTTTTATATATACAATCGTTTGTTCTCAACTAGTGTTGACCATGTTGGTGTTTTCGTTATATTATTATTGCATTTTTCATTTGACAACATATCTATATATTTTAACATGTCCATATACTGAGATAGTTCAATATCATCAATAAATTTGAATCTTGAATCTCGGTTCCGGAAAAGCGTTTGAAAAATGTTTTGATGATTGGATTATTCTTTTTACTTTGAATGTTATACAATGAATTTGAATGAAAAATAAATATTCCGTGTTTCTTTGACTAATTCCTGTACTTTTTGACAGAATCTATAACATATATTTGAAATAAAATGCCATTACTGGTTAAACTGGATGTGCTGTAATGATGAAAATATTTTAGAAAGAAACTAATTCTGTAAAGGAGAACTAATAATGCTAAGATATTAATATTTGTTAAAAGTTTTGAATTAAAAGTTACAAGTCCTCAAAGTTTCTACGTTTACGTTCCTAAATACTTTTTGTCTAATTTCAACCCAACCAAGTGGTCAACTAGTCTGCGTTACTTCAATAATATTGAAATCTTACAATGAATAAAGATAACGCAACGGTCACAACACCTTTGATGTTCCTCTCAAGTGCCAATTAAAATTAAGGACACTTAAAAATCATTCACCACACGATAAGATAAGCATGATAAGATAATTCTCACTTCAGAAGTGAAGCTTGAAAGTGATTGAACAATTATTCTTATTGTGCTACTTTTGAATATTTCATTAAAAATCATAAGAGTATTTAATGCGATAAAACACTAATTTCTCTTTGAATGCACTAAATTTGATTGCCTATTCTAATAGATCCGATTGGCTTGATTACTAAAGAAGATATTTTTCAATTAAATATTTTAGATAGCACGGATTCCGTCAAATAGTTTGTATGAATGATATTGTAAAGGGGAAATACCGGATCAGAAAAGCTTCAGCAATCACCACCAACAGCGCTGCAAGTCATTAGATCCTTTCTTGCCTCAGATTTAAACACTATCATTCGGATTTGGGATGAGAATCCAAGAAAATAAGAAGATATCACTCAAAAGAGATGAGTTTATGATGGAAAATATCAACAATTTTCTAGTTAATTAATTCTACCATCTTCAAACATTCGCGAAGAGACCAATCAACTAGCATTGAATGGTTACAAATCATTTTCAAAATCGAGTTTTTCCTCCCCGGGCCCTAATTACTGCCAATATACGTCTCGGAAGCCCCTCAAACAAATTTTTGATGTACTCTTGAGTCACTGAGTTCCAAATTTCAGGAAGCAGATTTTCTAGTTGTTGGAGTGTTCTACAAGGCATCCTACGTTGCTGAATTTGCCACCCCATGTTGCCCCAAACATGTTCTATGGGATTCAAGTCGGGACTTCTGGCTGGCCATCTTAAAATATCAATTTCGGCATTTTGCAGAAATTCTGTAACTACTCTAGCTGCATGAGGCCGAGCATTATCATGCATATAAATGAAGTTTTTGTCAATCAATGTGCCAAGAATACAACATGGGGTTCAAGGATATCTGCGATGTATCTGGCCGCTGTCATTCTTCTATTATTCACTAGGACTAACTCAGTTCGACCATGGAAAGAAATGCCTCTCCACACCATTACTGAGCCCCCTCCGAAGTTTTCGGTTTGCTGGATATTGCATTGCTGATACGGTTCTCCAGGTTTCTGTATACAGGCATGCGTCTATCATTTGATACTAGACAGAACCTAGACTCGTCGGAAAAGAGAACATTCGACCATTCTGGAATACCCCAATTTGCATGTTCCCTCGCAAACTGAAGTCTTGCAACTCGATGCTCTCGGGTGAGACGCGGGCCGGTGGAAGCCACCCTTGGTCTGATATCGTCTTCTCCGAGCCTATTCTAACAGTTTGCAATGAAATATGCACATTTCTGGGAAGTGCAAGTTCATTTTGTAACATTCTAGCCGTACAGTGCCGAACTCTTAGTGCATTTAAACGAAGCCAACGATCATCAACTGGTGTTGTTATCCGATTTCTTCCCTGTCCGGCCCTTCTTCCATATTCCCCTGTTTCGAGGTACCGATTAATTGCTCTTGAGATAGTGCTTTGGTTAACATTCAACAAGTTAGACACATAACCTTGGCTTCGCCCCTCCTCTAGAAGTGTTACAATTCTTACTACTTCATGATCACCCAAATAGCGTCCAAGACGTTCAGCAGCCATTACAATAAATTCGAAGATTCGAAAATCAACAAGAAACATACAAAACTTGCATTAATTTAGCGTGAAAACTGAAGAGAAATTGAATGAATACTGATAGTCAAATAAACTCATTCTTGTTTCAGACGTGTTTGAGATCGTATGGAAACAAATGTTACTACATAGATAAGATTTTTTTCCCTCTTATGTCCAAAAACATATATTGACAAAGAAACTGCGATCGAGCTGCTTAGTCGGTTGTGGAATTTGGAATACCAGGTGATGCGACAATTTTGTGGTGTGTGTATTTATCTTCGTAAATGGCGCTAGAATCTCTACTTGAGTAAGTGGTAATGGAAGTAACGCCTTCAGATGACACTCTGAGGTTATATAAGATGTAATATCTTCGCCAATAAACTAAAATTCGATATAGAAGCTACTGATAATCAATTAGTTTTGACATCATGTGTACATAAATGTAATGAATCTACTTGTTTAATTCAATTTGGTAAAACTGGTAATTTTCCAGGAGCCATGCCTAATCAAAGTGTTTACTGGCATTTGACGTCACATATGTCGTATGACACGCGCACATTTAGGTTATTTTCAGTATTTCAAACATTACCATTGATTTTTATAGTAAATACAGTGAATCTGTAAGGAATATCGATTCGGTGTGCTTATTAAGTAATAAAGCATAATTCAAGAAGATGTTTCAAACTCACATTAAAAGGACTTATTGTTCACCTTAAAACTTGGCTTGTTTTTATCAGACTTACCTCTTGGCTTCTCCTCATTCTTATTGGAAACTTGCTGCAGTTTCCCAGCTATCCTGGCAATATTACTTTGCATATCTGCACTTTCTTCTAATACATTCTCCTCGATATTATCACTTTCACTTTGTTCTAATTTATCAACACAAATTTCATTTGCGATATTTTCATTTATCTTAGAATTGTCATTATCAGTATATCTTTGCCTTGTTTCTGTATCTATTGTGAATATATCATCTGTTTCATCTTTATCAAAAGTATTATCAAATAATGAAACTGTCATTTTCTTATCAGATATTTCAGTAATATCAGATTCAATTTTGCCTGTTGGGGTTTGTTACTGATTTTGACTTTATTAGGTGATATATCTTCATTATCTTGTAATATATTGCTTGCTACTTTATCCGTCTTCAGAACTTCTTCACTGTTAGGCTTTTTTTTGACAATTTTAGGCTTTTCAGTGATTTTTGGTTTATTGACTAATTTTCTTTCTAAATCCTGTAAACCTTCATTATCTTCCGTTGAAGTGAGATTAGAATTTTTTTCAGCATCACTCACTTCATTCATTTCACTTATCACAGGTAATATCTCAGCCTTGTCAGAAACATTAACAGACATAGAACTGTACAAATCATCTGGATTGCCACTTGGTGTAATATCAGTGTTGTCTTCAGAAAGAATGTCGGATATTTCTGGAATACCTTGAGTAGTTCCAATGACGCTAGAATTACCTTGATGCTTACTTGAAAAAAGACTATCGTTATTCTGAATTTCGCTGAATAAGTCCGATGATAATCTTCTGGACGAGGTTAAACTTGGATCGAATGAATTAACTGAATCAATTCTGGAAAAAGTATTAAGTTAATGAATATATTACAACTAGTTGAGTTAATACCATAATTTATCGATAAAAAATCAAAATTTACCTTTGATCTACATGATCCCTCATTATACCACTTGTTTCGTTGAAGAACAAAGATGGTGGCTCATTGTCAAACAAACTGGAGGGTTGACTTTGGAAACCATCATTGCTATACGGTTCCAAATCATCGAAAACATCGGAATTATTGTCCCAGCCATCGTCCGGCGGAGGCACGGAATCCAAGAAATTCACGTGTGGTACACTCAAAGAATTTCGAGGTTGGTTATTTCCAGAGCTTGCTTCTTCAGATTCATTTCTAGGTGAATCTTCTTTGGGGAATATATCAGATTTATTCACTGCATCACCTAGGATATTGTCACTTTCCTTTTCGTTTTCAATCTCTTCTTTCCCTTTTTCATCATCATACAACTTATTATCCAATTTTTCTTCAGTTTCACTCACAATAGCAGTTTTTTTTGTTACCATTACAGATCCAGAAGGTTCTTCAGTAATCGAATTGTTAGAAAATTCTTCTTTCGCCAAATCCATTGCTGATTTTTCGAGAATTTCAGACTCAACTGGTTGAGATTCAAGTTTCTTTGAAATGATTGAGTTTTCCTTAGTTATATTGGAATCACTCTGTTTATTCTTGGTTATTTCCAAATCTTTAGACGCCTTTTTCGAATTATTTCTCAAAATTTCCGAGAATAAATCATCGACATCATCGAAATCATCACCGAAAAGATCCACTTTGGGTGTCGTTTTTGTGTTTTCCTCTTTGCTTGGGGAATCTTTCGGTTTTTGTTCTTCATCTACCATTTTCAATTTCTTGTCACTTGCCTTCGGTGCGAAAATATCAAAATCATCATCTGCATCATCGAATAACGAAACAATTTTACTTTTTGAATTCTTTCTCCAACTGTAATCGTATTCATTTTTAATATCAGGCGACACTTCCACATCTTCAAATAATTTTTCTGTTATTTTCTCCTTTGCGACTTTAGAATTATTCATATTAGATTTAGACGAGGTAGCAGTTTCATTAACGAAGAATAAATCTCCATCACTGAATAAATTCGAAGAGCTTTTGGTATCAATATTTGAAAATAAATCATCTCCAAAAATATCATCGTCAAAAAGACTCTTTTTCTTAGTTTTAACATTAGCATTTTCATGGAAGCTTTTATCTTCATCTTCAAAAAGAGAATTCTTTCTGGTTTCTATTGGAGTAGGCACTTTGGATATGGTTTTCCTCTTCGGGTCTATCTTTTCACTTTCTTCAATTCTAGAATTTGTATCTTTCGGTTCACTTTTGGTTATATTCTGGACAGATGCATCTTTTTCTGATTCATTTAGAGCATCATCACCCTTTTGTTTCAAAATATTGCCAATTTTTTGTGTATTGAATATATCGGTGTTTCCAAAAACTGATACGCCCCCTGTTGGTTTCTAAAGAAGACAATATATGTGAATGTATACAGTGTTTGTTAAAAATTGCAAAAAATTTACTACCTTTTTCTCCTTGATCTGCACGTTTTTCTCTTCGTCGAAAAGCGGGGGTTCTTCACTGAATACAGGAGCTGTCTGTTTGAAATTTTGAAGATATGGTTGCTTGATTTGATTTTTCACGTTAGTCTTGGTGGTTGTAGCAAATATGTCATCATCACTATCATCATCGAAAAGTCCTTTACTCTTTAAAAATTGAATTCAAATGAGAATTGATAGTTTAAAACAAAATTTCACGATAATACAACCTCAATTCCAAAAGTAACTGAACTGTTCTAAAAAAAAACAGTACTGCTAGTGTCATCTGTTGTAACATTGTAACAGTCGATAGCTTGGTACTTCATTGACAGCTGTTACACTTTTATTTATTTATTTAACGGAACATATCATTTTTAGAAACAACCAGTATATTATATATATGAAGAAGAGAAACTTAGCATAAACCCCTACAAAACCCTTATGGTACCATTTACCAGGAAGAGGATATTTGTTTCCCCCCGACCCTGGGCGAGGTGTTCATTTCGGTTGTGGAAGAAGCCAAATTATCTGGTGATTAACCTGTATAGCAAACTCACGTGGAATTCGCACCTGGAAAACACAATACACAAGATTAGACAAGTGGGGTCTTGCCCCAAAACAACTTCAGTGGCTATATGAGATGGTGGTGCCAACGCAAGCTCTCTAAATTACAGAGAACAGCCTGCATGATGATTACTGGAGCCTTTCGCTCTACACCCACTGCTGCCATGGAAGAGATATTCGGCCTTGCCCTTCTTCATCTGGTGATAAGAGGAGTGTCTAGAATGGCTTTCTACAGATTCCATCATCTTTCCCGTAAGAAGCGGGTAACTTCGGCTTTGTGCCTGGCGCCTTACAGTCTGAAATCGAGGACAGTGTTGAGTATGAGGTCGGAGATAGCAACACCTAAACCAACATGGAGAGGCCAGATCATCATTCCCGATAGACAGGAATGGATCAGCTCCAAGGACCGTCTACTTGAGGGTCCCTGTTGGTACACGGATGGCTCAAAAACTGAAAAAGGTGTTGGAGCTGGTGTCTATGGTCGAGGTGCAGCCAAGGAACAGTCGATCTGTCTTGGTGGCCATGCGACTGTCTTTCAAGCAGAAATATTCCCCAATGACCACTGTGCTAACATCTTGCTTGCGGGGGGATTAACAAATAGGTCAATTAAAATCCTCACCGATAGCCAAGATGCACTGAAAGCATTGGCATCCGATACCTGTACGTCACTTATGGTGCAGGAATGTCACTTGCCAAACTAGGAGAGCGGAGCAGGCTCCGTCTAATATGGGTTCCTGGTCACTCGGGCGTTGAGGGAAATGAGAAGAGGGGCTCATTGGCCGCTCGAGGAACTAACTTGGAGTTCATAGGACCAGAGCCTCAGCTCGGAATTCCCCTAGAAACTGCAAGGATGGAAAACAACTGATGGCTGGACTTGAGGGTACGTGAGTATTGGATAAGCCTCCCAGGTCTCAGACACGCTCGACGTGCCATCAGTGAACCTTCCAGTACAAAAGCCAAGGCCTGGCATAAAATGTCTAGGTTGGAACTGAGGGTTTTAACTGCCATACTAACGGGGCTCTGTCGCCTCAGGAAACACCTAAATAAATTAGGATTAATTGAGGATCCTTTATGTAGACTATGTGAAGAAGATATACAATCAATGGAACATGTTATGTGCGAGTGCCCAGCTCGAGGGGACAGGGTCAGGATGGAAGAACTTGGTTCTTGCAAACTGAAGCTGACTGAGCTTATTAAGCTCTTACCCACGAAACTCGTATCCTTTACGAGAAGGATGGAGCTCGTGGATGAAATCTAGGACAGAGTGTGTCACAATAGACCTCTGGGTCGCAGTGCCCAGGCTTCTAGGAAGCCCTCACTCAAATAATAAAAAAAAAACAGTATATTGCTCAAAAAGCTGTCAGTGGCTACTTTCA
This sequence comes from Cryptolaemus montrouzieri, assembly GCA_013387265.2. Classification (NCBI taxonomy): domain Eukaryota; kingdom Metazoa; phylum Arthropoda; class Insecta; order Coleoptera; family Coccinellidae; genus Cryptolaemus; species Cryptolaemus montrouzieri. The sequence goes on from JABFTP020000042.1 coordinate 13,181,665, forward strand.
CGATAAGAAGAATGAAGGAAATCACAACCCAAGAAATAAGCGAATTGACATACTATGCCAACTTTCATTCGATTGCCACTTGTGGTATATTAATTTGGGGTAATAAGTCGACAATTCAACAGATCCTGAAAAAATGGAAGCGAGCAATTAGAATTCTCTGTGGTCTCTCTGGGACTCAAAGCTGTCGTCCATCCTTCGAGAAGGAAAAGATCCTGACAGTGACATCTGTTTTCATTCTGAGCTGTCTCAAGTACATCCACCAAAACCAGAGCAGATTTTTTTCGAATGCTGATCTTCACCAATATAACACTCGCAACAAAAATAATATAGATGCAAAATATCACCAGATAGCCAGAACACAGCTGGCTACAAACCATATCTGTCTCACTTTTCAACTCCATTCCTCTCATCATCAGAACACTTACAGCGAAAAAATTTAATAGAAGAATAAAAAAATGTTCTATTGCAAGAGACAATATATAGTAGCAAGACTCGACTTTCACGATAAGAAGAATGAAGGAAATCACAACCCAAGAAATAAGCGAATTGACATACTATGCCAACTTTCATTCGATTGCCACTTGTGGTATATTAATTTGGAGTAATGAGTCGACAATTCAACAGATCCTGAAAAAAACAGAAGCGAACAATTAGAATTCTCTGTGGTCTCTCTGGGACTCAAAGCTGTCGTCCATCCTTCGAGAAGGAAGAGATCCTAACAGTGACATCTGTTTTCATTCTGAGCTGTCTCAAGTACATCCACCAAAACCAGAGCAGATTTTCTTCGAATGCTGAACTTCACCAATATAACACTCGCAATAACCAGAACACAGCTGGCTACAAACCATATCTGTCTCACTTTTCAACTCCTTTCCTCTCGGCATCAGAACACTAACAGCGAAAATATTCAATAGAAGAATGAAAAATGTCCTATTGCAAGGGACAATATATAGTATTGATGAATTCCTTAGCAAGACTTGGTGAATATTACTGTCTTAAGATTTATGTGTTCATTACATTCAGTTAATATTATTGTATGTGTAGTTTTATGGGCTATCCCTCTGTCTGGATCAGCACTCTGATATCATAAACGAGTACCTCATCATTTCAATGTTGTCTTTGTATTTTATTTTATTATTATTTTAATTTATTATGTATGACATAGCATATAATCTTTGATGCTGCCAAATATACGATACAATAAATTGATAATAATAGTTTTATTCAATGTTCATCGTAGATAGATGACCATTGAATTCAAGGAGGAACTAAAGAGCGAGTCAATTTCCGAAATTAGTTCTACTGAAAGGCACCATGAACACCTCTAGTCCTCATCAGAGGGACATGAAAACAAATTAATTCCAATAAGCTACTACAATCAATCAAATTGTTAAGGAGTTCATACAAAAAAATCAAATCTGATCTGATATGTCTCTCAGCAAGATTACGTATTTTACATTGTGAACGAATGTAGGTAGCAGAAAAATTAATTCTAGGGATACATTTTCTGTAGGAATATATAACAAAAATTTATTCTGAACCCTCTCAAAGTTCATGCAGTCGACTGCTTGAAGTGGAGACCAAATGATGGAACCACATTCTAGTATTGGCCTACAAAATGAAAGATAGAGAAGTTTCAAAGCTGAAATATTTGTGAATTCGTATGTGTTTCTCCTTATGAAACCGAGCATATTCAAAGATCTACTTATAATGTTAGAGTAGTGCATTTTGAAATCAAGACGCTGATCTAATAAGATTACGAGGTCCTTCACGTTCGATACAAATTCCATCTATTCTATAAGGAAAAGCTATTGGATCCGTCTTTCTATAAAAAGAAATACATTTACATTCTGAAAGATTGATACTCAGTAAATTATCCGAAAACCATCTGTGAACTTCACCAATATCTTGCTGAAGGTCCAAGCAATCAGAAACACTAGTTACAGTTTTATAGATTTATCTCACTGCGGAAATATAATCAATATAAAGATTGAAGAGAAAAGTCTCAAGATGACTGCCCTGTGGAATGCCGGAGGTTACGTTAATAGCGTATGACTCGTAATTTTTGATTCGAACTATTTGTTTTCTACCACTATTGTAACCCTTCATCTACTTCAAAAGATTGCCAAGAAAGCCTGCTGATTGGAGAACTTTATCTAAAATTATGTGATTGGTTTGATTGAAAGCCAGTATAAGCACCATCCACCTGATCCCCTTGACCAAAAGCACTATAAATATCTTGAACGTACGAAAACAAATTTGCGATGGCAGATCGTTTTCGCATAAAACCATGCTGCTTCTCGCTTATCAAAAGATTCATAAAGTGAGACAGGGTGTCCAATATAATACTTTCCAGAATTTTTGGCAGCGTATTCAGAATACTAATTGAGCGATAGTTAATTACATTTGCTGCATCACCACTCTCATGGATAGGAGTTATGAAACAAGTTTCCCAACCTTCTGGCAACACACCTTTTCTAATGATAGATTAAATAAAGTACATTTGGTTCACAGAGTGATTCGGAGCATTTTTTAAGCAAAATTGGAGGAATTCCGTCAGGTCCAGAACTAATTTTACTGGGCAATTCTTTCAGTTTTTCACTATGTCACTTAAATTGAGAGAATGATCGTGATTCCAAAACATAGGGAATATGATCACTGAGCACAGAGGAGAAGTGATCAGCAAACAAGTTTGCTATATCTTGTCCATTAGAGGAGAACCGATCGTTGAGAAACATAACAGAAGGCAAAGAAAAATGTTTATTTTTTTATTAATAAATTTCCAGAATTCCTTCGGTTCTTCAGAAATCGAATTATCTGCTTTATTGACAAACTCAAAATAACACTCTCGTGTCATAAGTTTGAAATCAAAACGCAATTTTGCAAACACTTCATAATTCGAAAAATTCGGATCTTGCTTAAAGTTCCTATGTGCAAGTTTTTTCTTGCGATGAGTTTTTCAACTCTTTTGAGATCCAAGCGGGATAATCAAACGGAACTAGGGCCATTTGTATGTAAACAACTTGACTTATTGCGTCATGTTTGTTGGTGTATTTAGGTTGGAAAATGAGTTTCAAACAAATAGCTGCAATTAAGTTTTGTGTTAAACTTGGTAAATTTTTTACCGAAACGCACCAAATGCTATAAAATGCATATAGTAATGATTGTCTAACTCGTACGCAAGTGTATGAGTGGTTCAAGCGATTGTGAAAGATTCTTGCACGAAAAATTTATTCCACGCGGCCAGACAGACACAGGAGAGTTTTATTCGAGCGTCATGAAGCGATTGCTGCGAAGAATTCGTCGTATTTGGCCAGAATATCGAGAAAACGGCACGATAATGTCCCATCACATCGTTCAAGTGTTTTAACTGAACAAAAAAGGAGATAGAGAAGTCGTTTGACAACCTGTCGGAGCTTGTAAATTTGTGTATCAATGCAGAAGGCGAATTCATTGATTAATAAAAACGATTTTATCGAAATTAATACTGGATGTTTCTTCAATTGACGAGGCTTTTATGTGATAGAAATCCATTTCCACAAATACAAGTAAACGATGATTTCTACTAAAATATATTAATAAATGCTCGACGCGTTTCGATTCACAGTATCTTTATCAACAGAGAATGAAACTACAAATATATCTTACTAACAAATTTATATATATATATATATATACTAAAGGCAATCCACTCAGAGCTATCCGTACTTGAATTAATGTTTTGGAAATAAATTTAATAAGGGTGAGTTATTTATGTCTACCTCATCATTAAGAATTTCCGGTGAATTTTATTTATTTGATAAATCAGGTGTTTATAGATTGGATTGTGCAGATTGCAATTGTTTTTATATAGGTAGAACAGGAAGAAAATTTAATGTTAGAATCTCTGAACATAAACGCAGTTTCATCAATGGAAAAACGATTCCAATTATTCAAATCATCTTAGGAAAATGGTCACTCTTTCAATTCAGAATTTAAAATCCTACATTCTGAGAAGAGAGGTATAAAACTCAACCTTCTGGAAGCACTTGAAATTAACAGATTTAGAAATTCACCGCAATTTTAATGATGAGGTAGACATAAATAACTCACCCTTATTAAATTTATTTCCTAAACTTTAGTTCAAGTACTGATAGCTCTGATATATATATATATATATATATATATATATATATATATATATATATATATATATATATATATATATATAAATTTGTTAGTATTATATTTGTAGTATTCATTCGTAGTATTCTTGATAAAGATACTGTGCATCGAAACGCGTCGAGCATTTATTAATATATTTTAGTAGAAATCATCGTTTACTTGTATTTCTGGATGTTTCTATTTTCAACAAGTTCGGTTACTTATGGAACGGAGGGTTTAGTTCAAGAAATCCTCAGAAAAATATAGCAAAACAAATTATTTTTTATTTTTGAATATCATTTCAAAAGTGTGATTGCAGAACTTGAAATCACATTGTAGCTTGTGATTTCAGGATATCATGTTTTCATTGATTTGTCTTCTTGCTAAGCCTTTCTTCCAAATAAGCATTCTCACTTCAAAAACGAAAGAAAACCAATTCAATAAACATGGAACTTGGCCAGAAACCTAGTGATGAAAGTTGACCATCAAAAACAAACCATTTGCGCAGCTACAAGCGGCATCTCTCAAATTAACTAGGGATTTATTGAACGAAAAACTATGCAAATAGCTTCTATTACCTGTATCCTTATTGCTGGGGCTTTCTTAGAATTCACAACGGAGTTAATATTACTTGTAGATGGTATACTCGTTTTGCCTAGAAGAAAGAATATTAAATATATCTATAATGAATGTTGGGTAACTGTAGAACTTTTGAATAGTGAATAACGATTACTATTACTTTACCAAATCATTATTTTTCGAATTGAAGAACTATATTATTTGTTTCAATATGAATGTCAGCTAAGTATTCACCAAACAAATAAGAAATATCAAGTTCAAGTGTTTAAATCAACATCTGCACTCGAAATTAATAAAAACCTCACCAGTACGCCATAAATTATCATCATCATCATCATCATCATCGTCAAATAATCCTTTTCCACCTGAGAATATTCCATGAGGTTCTTGGTCTTTCAATAAACTATCATCTACCGGAGGAGGTTCATCAGTAAATAAGGCACCTGAAAATTGGAAGAAATTAAAATAACAAATATTAAACTAAACAAAATGTGAAATTTTTGAATAGTTAGTTATAGTCATATCAAAAATAAACATACCATAATCACTTGGTTTCTTTTGAATAGGTCGTTTGTTCACTTCAGGTTCTTCCAGCAAACCTTCATTTTCCTTTATCACTTTTCCCAATTTCGCTGCCAGCTGTTCGGCAAAACTTGAAGCTTTTGGTGTCTGTACAGAAAATGAAAACGAATTATATTAAGAGTTTGTACTCACTCAAGAGGGATAACTGTAATTTTAAGCGGCATATTGACTGTGAAGAAGCCTATATCTTATCCTTCTCACTTTTTGGAAGACTCATAGAAGCTGAGGAATCGCATGGATAGATAGTTTACCAAGTTTCATTGAACGACCATCGTACATTTCTTTCATTTTCAATATTACTGCAGACTTGGTTTTTACAGACTAAAAAATGTTTTACAGTACAAGCTCTCTTATCCGAATCATATGGGATCAGGGCTTATTCGGATTACTGAAATATTCGGATTATCGGGGTAATTGAAATGAAATAGTAGAGAAAAGACAGGGCTGAAAAACGTGAAGCGTGAAATATTTATTGAAAAACTCAAAATTTTTGTGATTCATAGAAAAACATGATAATATAACTACATATTCTTAAGAAAGTGATACATTTCACACATCATTTTTTAGGTTCTAAAAGGCTTGGATCCTTTTCTGTTTTAACGAACGAAGATGAGAATTTGCAGCTTCCTCTTTCTATTTATTCAATAATAATATTTGGTGCTGAGGGATTTCATTTTCTGTGTACCAATCCAAACATTTGTTGAAACACAAGAGAGCTTCTTTATGTTTCACTGAATTCATGGTGACATCGCCTTCTTCAAGTTCTTCTGTATCCTCGTCACTTTCTAGGTAGTTGATTATTTCAGCTTCAAAGAGATAATTCTCATTATCTCCTACAACCCATTCTTCAATGTCTTCAGTTGCTAATTCTTGACCAGATACGTTTGTTAGCACATCTGTCATCATGCGTAGATCGCGCTTTTCCCCTTCTTTCTCTAGCAAAATTTTTTCTCTCAACCGTGAAAGAGGCAACAGGTCACCTGCGTCATAATCATCATCTTTTGTGGGCCATAAATTCTTCCATGATTTCTGAATTAACTCTTGGGACACAGATGATAAGGCCCTTTCAAGAGAAAACACCACATGTTTGAGGTCCAATTGCTTCAGTAACTGCGAAACGTTATTGTCTTCTTGTCCCACAATATTCAGTAGTAAAGATTTTCGATAATGCAATTTCACATTCTGTGTTACATGTTGATCCATCGGTTGTAATAATGGAGTACAATTAGGAGGTAGAAACATGACCTGAATATTTTGGTCCTCACTGATTAATTCCTCTTCTCTTGGATGTCCAGGAGCATTATCTAATAAGAGCAGAGCTTTTTGTGGTAATTTCAACTCGTTCATTTTATTTTTAACATCAGGAATAAATTGTTTGTGGAACCATTCATAAAAAAGTTCTCTAGTTCCCCACCCTTTTCTTTGACCTTTATAATAAACAGGCAAATTGGAGCAGTTCTTGAATGCTCGGGGTTTGTTGGCTTTTCCGATGACCAACAATTTCATTTTATGCGATACTAATGCATTAGAGCATGGCATGAATGAAATACGGACCTTACTCATCTTCCGATCTGGAGCAGAATTTTCAGCAGCATGGGCTTGTGTTTTGTTTGGAAGAATTCGCCAAAATAGCTCATCTTCATCTGCGTTGTAAACTTGATCTGGCACTAGATCCATCTCCCGTATTTTCTGAAGAAATTTATTTTTAAATGGTTCTGCCGCACTAACGTCTGGGGACAATTTCTCTCCTGATATGGTAAGTTGTCGAATTCCATGTCTTTTTTTGAATTTTTCCAACCATCCTTGACTTGCCTCGAAATCATCTCTACCTGTTATACTAGTGTAAAAAAATCTTGATTTCTCACATATGAGATCACCAGATAAAGGTGTATGTCAAGATCGTTCTTGTCTTGAGCATTTTCAACATTCGGATTTTTACTAGTTCTGAGCGTATGCCGTTTCCCAGGATCAGAATCAGAAGAAGATATAAAATTCTCAATTGATTTTCTTTTTTTCTTTATATCGCATACTGTAAATTTTCCAATTGTTAACATAGACAATTTTAAAATAAACCCAAGTAATATGGGCGAATATGAAAAAAAAACACCATGTCAAAGGTGGCAATTGAAAAAGTCATCCACTGAATAAAATGCTCTTTGGGCAAGCTCCTTCTTTATTGTAGGCATAAGTAATTTCGTTGAAAGTTTCCTCAATCTCTGTGGGAGGTAGTTGAAAATTTTATCATGCTAATCTTCACTTCTTTATGTACATGGCTTCTGTGAGTTTTTGGCATTTGCAATGTACAATTCAAAACACAACTATTCCATAGGTAAGCCGTGGATTAACATAAGCATAATAAGCTCCCATTGCGGATTTTGCACTCACCTGATTTGATATGTGGATAAACACAATATCGATGTCCTTGAGACAACCTGGTTAGTATGCTCCTTCCAGTTCAACTGAGAATCAATTTTTAGGCACAAGAACGAAGTACTGCTGGCTAACTCAATAATCTCCTTATCTGTGTAGACCCTCATAGGCAAACTAGGGGTGAAATACTGTATGACCATCACTTCAGTTTTGCTGATATTTAGTCTCAGATCATTTTTTGCAAACCATGTCTTCGACAACATTATAATATCGTCTATTAGGGGCTAAATTCCACTCATCTGCTGGAGATGTGCTACAACCGATGTATCATCAGCAAACTGGACTGTTAGGTATTCCAAAACGTTAGGCATATCTCCAATATACATCAGGAACAACACAGGACCAAGGATGGAGCCCTGAGGAACCCCCCGCTCAATCTTCCTCCATTCTGACACATTCTCTTTTCCAGATGGTGATACTGATAGAACGCATTGCAGTCTGTTCTCCAAATAAGATTTCAACAACTTATAGGCAACTCCTCGGATCCCCATCTTCTGTATTTTCGAAAGAAGAATAGAATAATTTATGCTGTCGAATGTCTTCGACAAATCCATGAAAACTGCCAGAGCTCTTCCATCCCTGTTCAATGCATCCAAGATCGCAGAGATTAGTTGGTAAACTGCTCTTGTGGTTGACATTCCTTTCAGGTATCCATTAATATCCATTAAATTACCCAAGAAAATCAAGTAGTATTTTAGTTAAGAGATCGCTCTGTAATTGTCAATAGAACTTTTATCACCTTTCTTATGTATAAGTTTTATTACAGATTTTTTGAGATTGTTTGGAAACACACCTGATTCCAACGACAAGTTGATAATATGACACAATGGGTCAATCAGGTGCATTGAACAGTGCTTAATCAATTTAATTGTAATCTCATCATGTACTACTGCGGATGTGTTCTTAAGAGATCGTATAATGTTGTAGACTTCCGATGGCGATGTATTCTGAAGAAAGATAGTCTGATTGCTATGTTTGACCAACCGTGTATTTGCCGGCACATGCTCCAATCAAGTGTTGATTTAAAGAATTCAAGCATTCTTTTAGATTGCGTGTTGGCTGCAAGCTGTGATATATCTAGAAAATAGGATTTTTCCCTTGCACAGGTCCTCAAACAAGGGTCTTTTATGCTCTCGGTGATCCACGGCTTTGATTTAGAAGTTCTTTTTCTATGAAGACGTTTAGGAGCTCCATTATCTGTATAAGAGTTGACTGATAACATTTTTCCACATCCTAATCAGCCAAAACACTCGACCAATCAACCTCCCCGAACAGAACCACCGCCTCATCCATAACCCTGTCACTATGATTCCACAGGAAATTCCGTACGTATAATAATCTCAATTGGTAGCAACTGGGCACTGGACAGAGCGCTATTCACAACCCTACCAGAGCATCCCGTCATATCGGTGAATATGTTATCTATGAGTGTACATTTTCCATTTTGTATTCTTGTAGCTTCATGTATAGTTGGATGCAGACCAAAAGACGAAAGCAGATCTTTGAGAGCTTTAATATGTCTATTCCCCTCTTCGAATAAATTTAAATTGAAATCCCCAGAAGTAGTCGGGCGGCAACGCGTTTCATGCCCAAACAATCTTTAAAATGGTACGAAGCGATTCGTGAGACATAAAGTCTTTCTTTCTCGAATTTAAATGACGATTTTCGATTACCATTTTCTTCACTTTATCTATGTTAATTTTCAATTGAAGATATTTATGGCCGACCAGAACGAGTCAGTCAGTCAGTTAGATGACAAAATCGAGCACTGTAAAGAAACTAAATGACAGATCGCGTTCAATTTCTGCATCAATATAGAAAACAGTTGTGCAAACTTGGCAACAACGAAAATTTTGACAATCGTTTTGAGCAGAATTTTTAAATAATCAATTAGTAGGACTTTTTTGACAGAATGTATAAAGAATACATTGTCAAAAACAAATTCAACTTTATTATTTTAGTTATTTGGAAAATTTTAAAATATTTATTATCAATTAAGGCTTAAATACTCATTCAACTTTTACGAACTAATATAAACTAACACTTACATGAGCTGAAGAAGAATCAGATCCACTTGCAGGCGCTAAAAAATCATTATGTAAGGTCGTGTTGGCGGTCGACACTGCCACAGGCTGTCCTGCCGAATTATTCCAAGCAGACAAATTGGACAACTCCGAACTCACATCCGAGAGGTTTTTAGTCTGCGAAACATTAAACAAATCTGAGCAAAAATTAACGGTGCCGCAGAATAAACAACTCATTCGGAAGCCAGTCAAATTTGGGGATAATTAAAATTGAGAAAACTGGCGGTATAGTTAAAACGTTTCACCGGCACAATATTGGATTAAAAATGGAAATAATACTGATTGAGGCGAGATATCACCAGATGAACGAACTGGGTGTGACATAAATTCACCCATATGGAAAAATACATATAATTATTCTCGAAATCCATTAATGTACAGATGAGTGATCAATGATATACATCTAATTAATTAACAACCTAATTTTCATGAGAGTTTCTCATGATTTATTCGAAACTTTGCTTAATTAAAAGTTTTTCCAGACAGAAAGGATTACAATCGGCATTTAATATTAAACAGTTGGCTCTACTGAGCAGTGAGCAGTAACAATGTAGAAATGGTGGGATATTCAGTAAGTTCGTCTCACTTCAGGGATTGATTTTTTTCTGAGCAGACTACCTTGAAGGAGCAGTTGGTTATTTATTATTGAAATGTATCGAGAAATTACTTTATACTGAAATATATTCAAATTGGAATTTAGAAATTTTATACAACAACAATAACATTTGTATTACATTATTTTATGCTCCACAGTAAACAGGTACAGGCTAGTCTTTTTGAGGAGACGGTAGGACACTTTCTTTAGTAATAGTCAACACACTGATAGTTACACCCGCTGGATTATTCCTTACTTAGAACACTTATAGATAGATAGATAGATATTTAATAGTCATCAAAACCTTACATGACATGTCAATTTACAACAGTCAGCCTAATATTTCAAACAATTCAATACATATAAAACATACAAACGACTCTACACTATCAACAAACAGAAACAAGCAAATCACCCGTTACGTAAAATTGAAATGGAAAAATTCGTCTGTTGAGTAAAAACATCGGTCCAAAAACAATTTCTCTAATTTCGACTCGAATCGAGACATTGGAAGGGTTTTGAACTCCTTAGGCAGCACATTATATACTTTAATACACGTATAATGCCTGTCCAATAGTTCAGGGCCTCGATGGTGTTCAAGTTTAAAAGAAAGAGAGCATGTTTGTCCAAGGGTGATATAAACAGGCCAAATATGGACGCACCAGTTGATAACGACCTACGCTCTAGGCGGCCAGATTTTACGATAAATAAACGATTGATCAAAAGTACCTTGAGTGCGCCCAGAACTGAAAAAGGCGATGAGAGCGTGTTATTGAATCCAATAGGTACTACTCCGGGAACGCCACGAGACAGACGACGTAAAAAAACCCTGAGAAGAAATATGGAGGTGAAAAAATCCTTGTATAAATCAGAGAGAAGTCAATATGTCGAAGAATCCACCAACAGGCTATGATGTCAAGTCTACAATCTTTATTAATGAAGCTTGATATACCCAACCAGTCATGTTTTGTCTGCATTCTTTACTGCATTTCTTGAGCAGTTTATGGATGACACATCGCCAGTACTATCTGATGCAAGTTTGATAGATGTCCAAGTGAGCTTAGCACTAAATACCCTGCCATATGGTGCTTCCAATTTGATGCATCTGCTGGAGTTTAGCTACAGCATGAAATACTAATATAATTCCAATATTGCGAACATTTTGGTTTCTCAGAAGAACTGTGCATTTTCAGCTGAGCTAGAGTGAGTATGTAGGCTTTCTGGCTGCCAGTATATCGACATGTGTATTGGAAGGGGATTTTACCGCTTAAGTTGGTAAAACAGTAGAAGAAGAATATCTAGCGGCACACATTGGTAAATTCGGTGTCGGTGTCAGAAATGAAAGAGGTCAACGACTACTTCAATTTTGTATTGACCATAATTATTCAATTGCCAACACTTTGTTCACCCAGTATCCGCTACGTTTATATACTTGGACCTCACCGAACGGACAACATTGTAATCAAATTGATTACATTTTAGTTGGAACACGGTGGAGGTCATCTGTTACCCTTTGCAAGACTCTACCAGGTTCAGATTGTGGCTCAGACCATTAACTTCTAATTTGCGAACTCCAATTAAAACTTAAGATATGTCACCACTCTAAGCGGATAGCTACAAGGGAAATCGCTTACTCTGCTTCCTCTCGATCAGATTTTTCTAGACTTTCTCAGGATGCCTCTATAACGGATCATTCCAGTTCTAATAATATGTGGTTTTCATTTAAAAGAGCACTTTTACAAGCTGCTCAAATATCTCAACCGAAGCGCAGCATACAACCAAAACAATCATGGATTTCCACCCATACATTGTCTGTTATTGAGGCACGCAGAAGCCTTAAGCTTTCGGGTCTGGATTCTGGTACAAAACATAATACGTATAGGCAGCTCTCGCGCGAAATTCAAAAACTTTGCCGACAGCCTGATAGAAGAAACAGGCTGCAGTTTTGTTCTCCTTTGAACACGTCAGTGAACACATCTATTCACAACATGCAGCTACATTGCAACTGAACCAAGTATTGATTTGGTGAGAAACCATGGCTTTATGTAAACATGAGACGCCTACCAGCAAACCGAAATAGAAAACCTGCTGAAACGATGAGAACAATCTACAAGTCAATCAAGGTAGTAGGGATCTTCATATACTGCTTTCTTTAGAGTATTTGGTACAGCACTACATACTGTGCTTGGTGCATGATCAGTCAAACATTAAAGATTTGGACATAACTGCAGCTGAGGGTGCGTGGACGTTTCACACCGTGCAAGATCATCACAGCTTTCGATCAAATGACTGTTCTTCACATTTCATTCAAGCATGTTTTGAGCAAAAATTTAGATGTGCTGGTACAAAATTTCAAGCTATTGTTGTGAATGTGCTGTCACCTATGGCAACCTCTGAATTGAAAGAGCATCTTTGCGAAGCCCATTGCATAACTTTATTAACGGATGCTTCAAACCATGGCTCTATAAAAATATTCCCAGTTTTGATTCGATATTTTTTTACCATGCGAAGGCGTGAAAGTGAAGGTTTTAGAGTTTCCGAAGCAGCCAGACAAAACTGCGGATATAAATGTCGATTATTTGAAGGAAATATTATCTTGCAATGATTTGAATTAAAAAATTGTGGTATTTTGTGTAGACAGCTGATTGGGATCGTATGTGGAGCCCACATAGTCCACAACGCGATCAAAACTGCTGCTGATTGTCTTCCTGTTGACTTCGAATGCATCATTGTGAAAATTTATTCATTTTTCTACATGTACAGCGTTCGAGTCGAAGCTTTAAAAGATTGTGGTTACATTTATCATATTAATTAGGATACTTTTAGGTAATCCTGTTGTTTATGCTGCCCACACGCGCACCGTGTACCGAGTCGACGAGAAATGTTTCCGAACGATTTGAATTTCAAGCCAGTGTTGCCAGATCCCTTACCTGAAGTTCATTTAAATTTCACTTCGTATAAGAGAATAAATGTTTGATCTCTGTCGTCTCACTCTTCTGTTTGTTCAATACTTGTGTTGGGTAAACTTCATATGCGATTGGAGCTTTACTTGCGAGACGAGCGATTTATTCAAGTGATTTGGAATTTGTTAATTATTTTATTTTTAGGATTTATCAAGTCTAGAACAAATATTGTTGACGTTCAGGAAATCATGCAGAATAATCAAATTCGTGAGAGTATTATAAAGACCAGAGACATTATATTCACATTGATTCGGTATACATTTCAAAGAGCATATAGGCAATTACACAGAATTAAAAACCGTTGTACGAAGAAATCCTACTCTCTACTTAAATTTAAGAGCACCTATATCTACATTTGTTAAGGAATGTCTATATATATATATATATATATATATATATATATATATATATATATATATATATATATATATATATATATATATATATATATATATATATATGTGGGTGTCAGAAAACCACAATCGTAAAAAACAAGCGAAGATATAGAATACCAGCAGAAAAAACAGACCATGACCGTTCCTTAATCAGGCATCTAAACTTGCATCATGCCTCCTACGATTGCCCCTAAAGTGTGAGCACAGGAAATGTTACAGGGGAACCATACTATCTTGCGTATGATTCAGTGAACGAGCGAAAAAACCTATGGAAAAAACTCGTTTCCCTGTCGCTATTGCACTAGCTATAGCTTGTCTGTTTATGGTGTGTTAGTGTCGTGTATACAAACAGAGTACCGAAAATTTTTCTGCTTAGCAGCTTCTTTCTCTCATTGTCATCTTGCATTCCATGATTTCCAGGATTTCTTCTAACCTAACCTAACCTCTAGCTGCGGTAGGCATCTTCCCAGCCAATGCAAAGGGCTTTAACAAGAATTCCTACTACTATTTTTATGTCAATACAGACAGAAATATTGCTGCTCAATTTTTACCCCAACTTGTTATGCAAAAAAAAAATTCCCACAAATGGAGATCCTCCCCTTTTTTTTTCTATGAACCTTCTGTTTGTTCTATGAACCTTCTGTTTGTTCTATGAACCTTCTGTTTGTTCTATGAACCTTCTGTTTGTTCTATGAACCTTCTGTTTGTTCTATGAACCTTCTGTTTGTTCTATGAACCTTCTGTTTGTTCTATGAACCTTCTGTTTATTCTATGAACCTTCTGTTTGTTCTATAAACCTTCTGTTTGTTCTATGAACCTTCTGTTTGTTTCATGAACCTACAGTGGTAGTGGACTGTGAACCACTCACTTAGACCATGCAATGATAACTGCCACCTCTTAGGATTATAAGTTTGGCTTTGGAAGTTATAGACTCAACCTATCCGTTATGTTCCCGACTCTGGGAAAACACATCAACATTCATACTACTATATCTAACCTGGGATTTGCACCCGGTCCCTCGGCGTGGGAGTCAGTATCTCTACTGACTCACATCAGCCACCTCCTTTTTTGAATTATTGTTGAAGTCGGTTGAAAAGGATATGTAGCTTTCAGAACCATAGAACATTGAGAATCATGTAATAGCAATGCGTAAAATAATTCAATAAATGCTTTAATTTCTATTGGATTGTGGAAAACAACTCAGTCCATGCAATCTCACAAATTGTATTATAACGATCGATATCCATTGAAGAACTCTCGAAGTTCTATGATTCGAAAGTCAACATTTAATTTTGCGGGAGAATATGCGAAAAATATTGAGTTTTTCTCATGAAAAATATGAGATGAGAATAATATGATTATGTTAGATATTTCTTAACTGATGGTGATCGTTCTAAAAAAATACCAATCTATGTCCCTATTTGTCAAACTAAGGAGGAAAAGGAATTTCGGCAATTCACAAAAAATTCTAAATAATGTGAAAACATTTTTGACGTAAATTTCATAACCGAGAAATCGAGTATGGATGAAATCGGGAAGTTATCAAAATTCGTGAATAACTCGAAAACCACATCAGAAATAACTTATTGGATGTATGAATACTAATGAATCAATAGAACTGAGATATTGTAAGTCTCACTCTCCAAATGAATGAAAAGAAAATTTTGTACAGTGTACAATTCTCAATTTATTACCCTGTTATATGAGCTAAATAGTAAAGGTTCTAGCTTACAAAAAAAATCTGGAGCATACAGATCCTGCACCCAGATTGTCAAAAAATTTATGCCAAACAAAGGGAAATATTTTCCCTCAATCCGTCATATTGAACTTTATTGAATTACTGAAATGTGAGGTCAGATTCGAATATCTTATAAATACTTTGGAAACTCTTAAGATTTTGAAAACATCTTTTGCTATACCGCACTACCCAGTCCAAATGAACTCAAAATATGTATCTGTTTATTAAGATAATCAAGCACTTGCGAAAAACTACGAGTCACATATGGCCCTTCCGCTCCCAAGAAGTTAAGCCCCTGATTAGGAGTGTTTACCTATAGGTTTCACTTCAATAATACATCTTATCCTTTGCTATTTAATTTTCAACGATAGGTACTCAAATTTCCGACGTGAGATAAATGTGGCAACACTGGCTTAAATTTCAAATCGTTCGAAACATTCCTCGTCCACTCGGTGTACACGAAGCGAGTGCGGGCAGCGTAAACAGCAGGATTACCTACTTTTATATAAGTTTATGAGAATAGCTTTGAAAACATATTAATACAAAAGAAAAATTGTAACTCACATTGACTCATCTTTTATCATTTTAATCAACATGAACTTACTTGTATATTATCTTCGCTCTCAGAGTCACTGAATTTTTCAGAAGCAGATTTTTCATTTTCACTATCACTGGATTCTTGCAGACCCACATGCCATTTTTTATACCATTCTTCAGAACCAATCACATACGGAAGAGGTCTGTTAATATAGGGATCTTTTCTTCTATATACATAACTAAAACAATTGAATCAAAGAGAGAGAGAGACAAAAATTAGACGAAAATAAATACCTTGGTATCTCTTCATCTTCATCTTCACTATCACTAACTGTTACTTCAACTTTATCATAATACTTATCTAAAATTTCTAAACCTAAAGCTACTGATTCTCTCAAGTCTTCCATCGTTTCTTCTTTAGGCACATTGTTTTCAGCCTGAAATTATATAATTAATAAATTTGCAAGCAAGGCTAGGATAAAAATCTCTCATTGAACCTTATTTTCTTGTTTTTGTTCAGTGAGCAGTGTCTCATCTTCTTCATACACTCTACATTCCATGAACTGACTATTCCTTAAACTATTGAATTCATTTCGAGCAAGGTCAACACGTAAATTGGTGTTCTCCAAGTCATCCCATAGATTTTCTACTTTTCTATAAACCTCTTCTGACTTATTAAGGAATTTCTGTTGACAAAGAATACATAATCATTAAGCTTATCCACTGAAGTAAATTAAACTTAAATTTATTGTGCGAAACTCATAAGGAATAATTTACATAGGGGAAAATGAATCAAAGGGGAAACCCACATCTTCAAAAGCTTTCAATGTATTCAATAAAGCAGCATCGCAAGCCAAATTCCAGTTGTCTGCATGCTTCACAATTTCTTCAGTAGTCCAAGGCCTCTCCCAATCTTTTTTACTTCCCTCAGCCATTTTAACAATTTAATATATGTTGTAAGAAAGTTATTAACATCGTAGCTACGGTATTGCCCAACAGAGAATCCACCTAAATGGTAATATGTCCTATAAAAATTTCAACACAAATTCATTTATTACAGGGGAAATACAAAAAACGGGGTAAGTAAAAACAAACATGACAGAATATCAGCTGGCGATGACATTTATGAAGTCAATAAAAGCAAATTTCTACGGCAGATCTCATGAATATGCAGATATGACGTCATAGTTATTATAATGATACATGACTATTTTTGTTGATAACAAGTATAGTAGATTGTTTTTGAAATGCAATGACTACGAAATTGAACTGAACTGCATTACAGTTATTACTAAATCAGTTTATGTCACTGTGGAAATACACCAACAGAAATCGCCTAAAAATTCGATAGAACTCAATAAGAGAACTCTCTTTCATTAAGGAAGAATTGAGTGATAATTTAACTTGAAAACCAGGGATAACCGTAGTAGTGGTGACTACTATCTCAATCTAACTGGTCATTGTAATCAAAATGAACTTTAATCCAATATTTATTCTCAGTATTCAAAGATAATTTTCATAGTTCAACCTCAATTCACTGTAACTAGTTAGAATAAAGTTGAAGCACAGAGATGTATCATTTAATTTAAATCTAGGGTCCATACCACCTTCATTGAATTTGAGAATTCAGAAGATCATCTAATATTTCTTTCATTTGTCATAAATCATAGTGGTGAGGAATTATGATGATATAACATATTTTATGAACAACTCTGTATATTACGCTATGAACAATATTGACAAAATATACGATTAACATATGTTGAACACATGCAAACTCAAACTTTTATTTTGGTTATGATATGCGCAATCGTTAAAAAAAGCATTGAACATTTTCATTTCATCAAAGTGTTTTCATTTATACAAAAGCGCCATTGATTGCGCCCAGCGGAAAACGTAAGAACCTAGTGGAAAATCTACATGCGCGTGGAAATTCATCCTATTATCGATTTGACCCATAAATGCGGCATTTTTATACAAATCCCCTGAATTCATTCATGTTTTCAGAAAATGATGTTTTCTAAGCGAGCAATATTAATTTTTCTTTTTAGTGTGTTGGTTTTGAAAGAAAGTTTGTGCCAGGAGGAGAATAGAGAAAGAAAACAACATCCTGAGTTAACTGTACTGTAAGTAAAATTTCATGGTGATCTGCCGATAATATCGAAGATTTTGAGGAGATGAAAATGTCAATTTTCTGATTTAGATGAAAGATTCAAAATTAGTTGAATTTCGAAAATAGTAATCTGCTTGAACATCAAAGAATACCTTTTTTAAATGAAAACTGAACACGTTTTATATATTTATGATGAGTAAAATGGGGTATATGTTAGTTTTTGCGGTTAAGACAAAATGAAAAATAAGATCTACACAAAATGATCCATAATGTTTTTGTACCTACGTTATTTACCAAAATATCACATCAGAAAACTTGTATTCAGTCAGTAAATATTTGTGAATCGACCAATGATCTATACAGGGTGATTAGTAAGTAGGCCACAATGCGAAAGGAAATAGTATAGACTGGTTTTGAGTAATTTATTTTTCAAGATTTTCTTCAAAATAACTTATCTATCACCTTGAAACATTCAATTAAATAAGTGATAGACTTTTTAGGAATGTTTTCAATTAATTATATCTTAATTACTTACTCAAAATTAATAAACGTGCTTTATTCATTAATTTTTAATCTGATTTTCCAAGATCAGTTAATGCTTTTTGATATTGCGGATTGGTTTGAATTATTTGGAATGGCCCCTTTTTGCCCTTCCTAAAAAATGAAGGGTTATAGTCACATCCGTTGATAGCATGAAATCCAGGTAAATTTGCCCATACTGTCGGTCCTAATTCAATGTGAAGCTGCGTCACATTTAAAGTTCGTCTTTTATTTGCAGCTCCATTTTCCATATAAATACTTAAGCTCTCTTTTTTCAAATTATCCATATTCACTGATGAATTCTGATCACTGATCAGAACATCAGTATCACATGATTTAATAAGAATATTGGTAGCACACTCATTTTCTTTTATTTGACAAGCGTGATAGACCAATTTGATATCGGTTTCTTCGTGAATTTCACAATGTAAATCATCATTTATAGTCTGCATAATGTTATTATTCTCAAGTTTGTATGAATAGCAAAAATCGTAGTTTGAATTGATTATTGTTCTACCAATGAATGGCACCATTTCAGGATCACGCCAATTTTCAGTTAAAAATGTGACTGAGACTTGTTTGAATTTTATATTTTTCAACTCCTTGTTGAAATCCGTTGGTCGAACTTGCATCATCATCATAATCGCAATGTCTTAACAGACTTGTTGTGAACTCGTAAAATGCATTAAGTCGGAGCTGGAACGCTGCCGATAAGAAGATTATCAATGGTTTTCTAAATTGTAGCACGCCATCTTTCGCGATTTCGAGTTAGTTCGGTGGCTTTTCGTGACACTCACATCCATCAACTGTTTTGTTGCATCCACCCAGCGTGTAGGGGAACGGCCAAGACGTCGCCCATTCGGAGCATGACTTTGGACAACAAGTTTCTCCATATTATCGCTTCTATGAAGACCGAAGAACGTCAGAATTCGCGTGAATACAATGGAGGAGAGCCGCTTTGAATTACCAAGTTCATTTAAAATCGAAACATTAGTTCGATGGGCGATATAAGGAATTCCCAACATTTTCCTCCAAGCCCACATTTCAAATGCATCAATGTGAGCGCGATCTACCTTTTTAATAGTCCTAGTTTCAGAAGCATGTAGGAATATAGAGAAAATAAGAGTCTGAACTAACGACATTTTGGTGCTTTTAGTGATATTATTGTCACGCCATATTTTCAGTGAGCTTCGTCATGGCCGCCCGTGCTTGCTGTATATGTCGTCTAATCTCATTTCCACAGCCACCAGAATTTTCGATCAAAGAACCGATATACACAAAACTTTGAACTACTTGGCAACGGCCAACAGACTTCGTTTCAGGATAGTTCTTATGTT
The DNA here is from genome assembly GCA_013387265.2 of Cryptolaemus montrouzieri. Classification (NCBI taxonomy): domain Eukaryota; kingdom Metazoa; phylum Arthropoda; class Insecta; order Coleoptera; family Coccinellidae; genus Cryptolaemus; species Cryptolaemus montrouzieri. Next base: position 13,201,701 of record JABFTP020000042.1, read on the forward strand.
CCCTGTCTACGATCATAACCTTGGTTTTATTATAGTTAATACTAAGACCATACGCTGCTCTATGCTGTTCTAGGTTACTCAGCAAAGCTAACAATTCTTCCTGAGAAGCAGCAATAACGGTAGTATCGTCAGCAAACCTTAAATTAGAAATCTTGCTACCACCAATAGTTATGTCGCCATGCTAGCTGTCAAGTACCTGTCTCATTACAAACTCGGAATAGATGTTAAATAACATCGGAGATAATATGCATCCTTGACGTACTCCTTTTCTGGTTGCCATTTGATCAGACAGATTACCGTCAATTCTTACTTGAGCTAAGTTGGACATATACAGTTTCTGAATGAGGAAAATTAGATGGTAGGGAACTCCCATAGAACGCAGGATTTCCCACAGTTTAGGCCACTTGACGTTATCAAAAGTCTTGGAGTAGTCTACAATGCAGATATACACAGGAAAGTAATGTTCGCTGGCTTTCTCAATGATCTGCCTCAAGTTCAAGATCTGTTCGCGCGTACCACGTCTTTTTACGAAGCTAGCCTGCTCCGGAGAAATTTGCCAGCCAATAAAACTCTCCAAACGAGACTGTAAAATATATAGTAGCACCTTACTTGAATGACAGATCAACGAGAGTAAACGATAATTGTCTGGGTTTGTGGGAGAACCTTTTTTATGGAGTGGAACAAGCACCATTCATCTGGCCAAACACCGGAGGACCAGACTTTATTACAAATACTATGTAAAAGAGAGATGTCGTCATTGCATTTTTTTTTCAAACGGCATCTATACGCTTTGTCCGTTTTTAGTATTTTCAGGGCATGTTCCATTTCTGAAAAAACAATATCAGGCTTTATTACAAATACTATGTAAAACAGAGATTCTGTCATTGCCCAAGCATTTTAAAGTTTCGGGAGGAACGGCATCTATGCCGCATAGAGCTATTGATTATTGATATTGAAATCAATAGAATTTTCTCCATTCCGTAAATTTTGTTCGTAATCGTTGACTGACGGAGAGATATATTGATCAAAAATGATATCAACTCAAGGAGCTTTAGTAGACATGACATAATTTTTCAGATATATTTCAGGAAGGGAGTGTAGCTACGTGGTGATCGGTGCTCTCACTCATGCCGCCAATCTCGTGCTACCTATCTTTTTCTATTTTAAATAATGCTTATTTTCATGTTTGCCGGTAATCAAACTCCGGAAAAAGTGTCTGGCTTTTTGTTATTAATTTTTTTAATATTTAATAAAGAGGCTATTAACATTTCAGTTTGAATCAAATACTTCAAATTGTATTAATTGTTTGTTGGCCTCTTAATAAAACACTTTTTTCGTGTTGAATTTCATTACACCAGCACAATACCTGGTGTCCTGAGTTGAGCTAAGCCAACACAGGTATTCTGGCTGTTTATTCCACAATAGACTTGAAAAATTTTAAGATGCATCAAATACTTCATGAAACACGTGTTACTAGCTCACCGACTATAACCCAATGTCTAGACATTGATTATGCCGTTCAGTTTTAAACTGACAAAGCAATATTCTGTGACTGTCTTGTTAAGTAAGCGAGGTTGGTAACAATGATAGAATTAGATAAGATGTGTTAGCGCCATCTTTAGGTCATTTCAAACTTGAAGAATTCTAAGTAACCAAAGGAATGCATATTTTGAACAGATGTAATATGTAGGACATTTGAAATATTTGCCTTCATAATGCAAAGGAAATATTACCACTCCACCAAACTTTTTCTTTTCAGTTTGTAATCTTTCAGCAGAATTTTCAATTGAATTGCCTTTTTTTACAGTCAGAAATGTGGTGAACAAATATTGTTTCAAAAATGTTGAACTATATGGTAAATTACTTTTTGCAGAGTGAGGCATTGGGCAAATCAGCTAGAAGTTCAACTTTGGCACATTGGAGAAATAGTGACACGAAGGGATCCAGTGATTAAAGTAAGAATTATATGAAAAATTAATTCTTATGACTGATCTGTTTCATTTTAGAGCTTCAAAGCAACAACTGTTTTTACCGAAGATGGAGATGCTTTGCTCAGAGATATACACGAGAAGATATCACATATGATGAGGCAAAAAGTAGAAGCTGTAAAGGTGAATAATATTATATCTTATAAGTGCAGTAAAATATGACATCCGTGAAGAAACTCTTAGTTTTGGAAATGGTCTGTACAGTTCCTATATACAGAGTGTTTGGTTGGATGAATACAATCATAAAGAAAAATAAGTACAAAATAAAACCTGCTAAAATTCGCTATAAATCAGGTACAATTTCTGAACTGAGAGTTTTATAAATTGCTTATAGCATCAAAAATTCTTCTAAATGCATTTAATTTTTATTTCTCATGGTAAACAATCGTATGAAAATATTGTGAGCTTATGATTCAACATCCTTCACCCAGTCTATCGAGAGAGAAAATTCCTACATTGAAGGAGAGATCACATACACGGAGGAGTGTGTTTTTAAAATATTTTTGGATTTTTCTTCAATTCAATAAAACAAAGCTGTTCAAATTATGTCTTCTATATTATTATTATTACTTTATTATATGGTTAAGAGCAGGCAGTTAGATTAATGTGAGGAAAATCCAATTTGTTTATTTCAAAAAACTAGGAAGATTGATGATTTCTTCTCGTAAAAGATTTGCATAGTGAAAACCTGATTTCAGTTTGTTAAAATTGCTTTTGTGCTTTTAGTATCTAACATTGAACTTTCTGAAAATCTTATATATATAAATTTTGTTGTAACAAGAAACCTTTTGATTTTATTTTTGGAAATACAGTTTTCAATATTTCTCCCTACGTAGTTATCCATTCTAAAAAAATTGGGATTATTGGATTAGAAGAAAAATTCTTGAATGGGAAATCTATTTATTCAGGAAGATCTATTTTATCCCCTTTAAAGTAATTCCCCAAGCATATAACAGATATATGACATTTTTGCAATCCTTAAACTACTTTAAAAAAATCATTCTTTTGAGATCTCGTTGAGCTCCTTCGATGCTATCTTTATCGTCGCAGTCGTGGCGTAGTGTCGTCCTTTCATGGACCTCTTTAGTTTTTTTAGAAAAGAGTCACAGGGGGCAGGTGGGGGAAATACGGTGGCTGCTGCATCAACTGTTTGTTATAAAATAAAAACAAACTTATTTGCATGTTTTCACATAGAGATTTTTACATTTGTCACAATTAGTACAATATTTATCAATCAAGAGATTACGAAAAGCATACATACATTAGAAAATGACGAAACTGATGATTTGCTCGTCTACCTCTGAAGCATTTTCAGGGCAAGTCTGATCTGGTCGGCTATCCTGTTGAACTATCTAACCCACATATACTTTGGGTCCTGTTGTGATAATTATGATAATTACCGCCCTGGCGTCGCCACCCCTGTACTCAAGGTGGGTGGACCATGGAAGGCCACTCTAACGAATAAACAGTTTTTATTAGTTCATTTACTGGATAAATAAAAGAAACTAATCATTAGTTTACACTTTGTTGTGTATCATACAAACTTTTTTTTTATTCCAGATGTTCACAAACTTTTTATTTATTCCAGATGTAATCAATATTTCTTAAACTTAACTTTTATAAAGCTCTTCTAAACGGCCTTGTGAGGAACATGGCTCCATACAAGGCCAATATTATAAATCAGTCGTTAAACTTGAAACAGGAATTGTAATATTCAAAATATCCGCTTTTACTAAAACCACAGTAAAAACTCTTTTATTTAAATGAAAAATTAAATGCCTAACACATAATCTTCTTGAAAAGACTCAACGAACAATCCTTGGACACCATCGTATAACTAAGGATATATTAATGGAAATTATAAAAAAGTAATACACTCGCGAGGCAAAATTAGCGGAACACTCGAAAATTTAACCAAATTCGAAGTCCGATATTTTTCCTAATTCTCAACCGATTTAGATGTTTTTTCGGCAAGTTATAGATCAACTCTTCTGCTTTGTAGAAATTATAAGAGAAAACAAAAAAAATGTGAAAATTATATACGGGGGCAAAACTAAAAGTGTTTTTTTGTCAAAAATTCGTAACACCCTGGGAATTTCGTGGTTCGAGTTGAAACGTACAATATCATGGTCTGTCAAGACACATCTTCCTACAGTAACGCCCTTCTCGTTTTATGCATTTATCTCTATTTTTACAAGAGATATCCAATTTGAAGCGAAAAGTCACGAATTTCAAGAATTTATTTTTAATCTTGCGTAAGTGCATAACATCGGAGGTTAGCCAAAAAATAAAATCAAAATTAGAGAAGCGGAAATCTAACGAAATGAAAAATTTTGAAATTCACTGGCCAATTTCACGCTCCGGGAGAACTCGAAGTACACTGGAAAAATCGTTGATTTTGCACATTTATCTTTGAATTTTTTTGTGTGACACTCTATAATAATTATCATTCCTGTCCAAAATTGAGAGCAGGTATGTATCCAGGCGATACACTCGTGAAATGAAATGAACATGTTGAGAAAAATGTTCATGATGACCCACAAAAAACATTTGATTTTAGTAGCGAGTATGACCCCCCCGAGCTCTTATTACAGCGCGCATACGATTTCGCATACTCCCAATGATGTTGTCTATCATCTGTTGAGGTATGTTGTCCCACTCTTCCACCAAAGCCAATGTCAGCTCTTCAACGTTGCCTGGATTCCGTTGTCGAACCCTTCTTCCAAGAATGTCCCAAACGTGTTCGATCGGGTTTAAATCCGGTGACCGCGACGGCCAGTCCATTCGTGTGATCCCAACTTCATTGAGATATTCTATCACTATGCGCGCAGTATGAGTGCGCGCGTTAACATAAAAAGGAAATTTTCCCCTATGTAAGGAGCAAAAGGTACAACATGGGGCTCCAAGATTTCTGTTATATACCGATGGGCATTAAGTGATCCATTGCCAATAATCTCCAGTTCTGTTCGTACTCTCAAGCATATGCCACCCCATATCATAACTGATCCTCCACCGTATTGTTCAGTTCCTGCGAAGTTCGCTTGATTGTACCGTTCCCCTCGATGCCTCCATATTCTATCTCTACCATCCACGAAATTCACACAATATCGGCTCTCATCACTAAATAAAACTCGTCTCCACTGATTGATTGTCCATGCTACATGCTCCCTAGGGGGGCTCTATCGAGTCTTGGTGCTCTTGCTTGCGCGTATGATCTCAGACCAACTTCATTTAATCGTCTTCTGACTGTCCTCACACTGACGTTAATGTTATCCACTGCTTGTAAAAGGTTACGTGCCTGACCAGCAGTAAGACGAGGACGGTCATGTATAGCGCGGGTTGCCCGATTTCTTCCTTGTCCTCGCCTCCTCACGTACAATCCAGTTTCCCTGTAACGTCGGTAGATTCGATGAATAACCGACGTCTAGACACCCAACATGGTACCGACTGAGCGGTAGGTGCGCCCTTCCTCGATCAATGTAACTGCCCTTGCTACTGAGGTTGGTGGTAAATCCCTCATTCTGAATGAAAAATACCGTTTCGAATCGTAAACAGTAAAAGAATCACAAAACACCGCAACCGATCGAATTTGTATCAAATCAAAAAATGGAAAACTCTCATTCTTTAAACAAGTGCAAATGTGGTCATATACAAAAAAACGTGTGTTGTATTTCATATTTGATAAAAAAGGTGTGCACATGTGTAAATGAAAAGTTTTATCAATGGTCCCAGAATTCGGTTGTGTATTTTAATACCTACCGACTGTTATCTCCTATGAATTCCTAATTTTCACCAAATTAACCAAATTGTCATCAATAACTAATGCAATTCGAACATAAAAATCGCAAACGACAATTTCGACATGCCTGAGTGATAATAAGAAAATTCCAAATTGATAGACGAATATTAATGACAATTTCTTGATTCAATGGAATTTCTCCAAAATGGTGATTTTCCACTTGAAATTAAATATATTTTGCAAAAATAGAGATAAACTCATGAAACAAGAAGGGCGTTATTGTAGGAAGATGTGTCTTGACAGACCATGATATTGTACGTTTCAACTCGGACCACGAAATTCCACAGGGTGCTACGAATTTTTGACAAAAAAAACACTTTTAGTTTTGCACCCGTATAAAATTTTTTTCAGATTTTTTTTGTTTTCTCTTATAATTTCTACAAAGCAGAAGAGTTGATCTATAACTTGCCGTACAAATCATCTAAATCGGTTGAGAATTAGGAAAAATATCGGACTTCGAATTTGGTTAAATTTTCGAGTGTTCCGCTAATTTTGCCTCCGAGTGTAGCAATGAGTATTATATAGAAAACAAATAAGTTCCCAATGCGCTTTACAATGAAATTATCAATATATTTTTTAACCTATAATGGCGTTCTTATGGGTCCGTTTTTTGTAAGGCTTTTGATTGGCCTTAAAAGGAACCACCAGCTTTCATAGGAACACTACCGATATTTTAACTAAAATCGAAGCAAAATTATTATATTTTTTCTATAGTACCACAAAAAATCCATATATAACAATTTACAGTAAGAATATGATAGTAATAGGTTATTCACATAAAAACTTACCTTTAGCTGAGCGCGCGAATTACAATTTTAACGTCGCCGACCGAAGTCTACGAAGCGAGGGATCGCACCGACAAAATAGCAACGCGAGCGACTCGCCGCCGCTTCTGTGTCCTTGACTTTGATGGAGCTTTATTTGATCGGAAGGAATATGTCATCACGTGACTATAAATATGACTTTTTTATAGTTGGCCTTCAAAGGAGCATGGCTTTTCATGGTCCACCCACCTTACTTAGATCAGTTACTCAAAAATATAAAAACTAGGGAAGGTTAAGATCTTAAATAAAAAAATTTATGAAAATCGGAAAATAAAAAAATTTACGAAAAGCGGACTTACAGTTTTTCCTATAATCTAGACCAGGTGTAAGTCTGACCTCCCTCCTTGAAATGGGAAAACCCAATGCAGAGAGGAGCAGTAACTTCACGCCAATATTCTGTACCTCAACTATGACTCAAGCAATGAAAAATGAACCACCCTCAGTATTGTACTCGACCCCCGATTCCTCATGGCCTGATTAGAAAGACACCCCTGGACAATCTTGCTACAAGCTGATCGGCATGGCCATCCAACCATAGACAAGATTCCAAAGACATTCCAGAAACCTGTGGGCACCCACAAGCATCATCAAACTTTCAGGGAAAAGAAGAAGTTCCACAATCCTTCTTTCATTAACTACAAGCTCATTTGACGAGAACAGTCTGTAGCCCCGTTTTGGCGATGGTTCCCTCCCGAAGCATAGCATCCATGTTTAAGGAAGTCACTGATATTGTAGTATCATCTTCAAAGTTCACTGTAGTTTACCTGCTGAGAAAATTTGGGAAATCGTTCATATAAATCAAAAACAACGGTCTGAGCACGGAATCCTGCAGGACACCCAGAGACATCAATCTCCTATTAGACCACTCGCCATTATAGAGAGCCGTCTGACATTGACTTGAGAAGTATGAATCTAAAAGATTGGAACAACCGTTCGCCTCTAGCTTAGCCAACAGTATCGAGGGTGCAACACAGTATACGTCTCGGAAGCCCCTCAAACAAATTTAGGATGTACTCTTGAGTCACAGAGTTCCAAATTTTAGGAAGCAGATTTTCTAGTTGTTGTAGTGTTCTACAAGGCATCCTACGTTGCTGAATTTGCCACACCATGTTGTCGCAAACATGTTCTATGGGATTCAAGTCGGGACTTCTGGGTGGCTATCTTAAAATATCAATTTCGGCATTTTGCAGAAATTCTGTAACTACTCTAGCAGCATAAGGCCGAGCATTATCATGCATATAAATGAAGTTTTCGCCAATCAATGGGCCAAAGGGTACAACTTGCGGTTCAAGGATATCTGCGATGTATCTGACCGCTGTTATTCTTCCATTATTTACTAGGACTAACTCAGTTCGACCATGGAAAGAAATGCCTCTCCACACCATTACTGAGCCCCCTCCGGATATTGCCGGATATTGCATTGCTGATACCGTTCCCCAGGTCGTCTGTATACAGGCATGCGTCTATCATTTGATTCTAGACAGAACCTGGACTCGTCGGAAAAGAGAACATTCGACCATTCTGGAATACCCCAATTTGCATGGTCCATCGCAAACTGAAGTCTTGCAACGATGCTCTCTGGTGAGACGCGGGCCGGTAGAAGCCACCCTTGGTCTGATATTGTCTTCTCTGAGCCTGTTCTAACAGTTTGCAATGAAATATGCACATTTCTGGAAAGTGCAAGTTCATTTTGTAGCATTCTAGCCGTTAGTGCAGTTAAACGAAGCCAACGATCATCAACTGGTGTTGTTATCCGATGTCTTCCCTGTCCGGCCCCTCTTCCATATTCCCCTGTTTCGTGGTACCGATTAATTGCTCTTGAAATAGTGCTTTGGTTAACATTCAAAAAGTTAGCCACGTAACTTTGGCTTCGCCCCTCCTCTAGAAGTGTTACAATTCTTACCACTTCATGATCACTCAAATAGCGTCCAGGACGTTCAGCAGCCATTACAATAAATTCAAAGATTTGAAAATTAACAAGAAATACAGAAAACTGGGAAAAGAAACTGAATTAATACTGATAGTCAAATAAACTCATTCTTGTTTCAGACGTGTTTGAGATCATATGGAAACAAATGTTACTACATGGATAAGATTTTTTCCCCTCATATGTCCAAAAACATATGTTGACAAAGAAACTGCGATCGAGCTGGTTAATCGATTGTGGAATTCAGAATACCAGGTGATGCGACAATTTTCGTGGTGTGTGTACATTTGAGAATTTGGAAGCCAGAGACATTGGTCTATAGTTGTCAACCTGATCCACATTTCCATTTTTGAAAACGGAATAACCTTTGATATCTTCAGGCAATTTGGATAAGCACCACTACTAAAACATATATTGAATAGTTTAGTTAGTGGAAATATAAGATTATTAATGTTTTTTTCATCAATATTGATGATAAGCCGTAGAAAACGGTGCTGCTACTTTGTTTAATGTTGCTATATCATCCCGATCATCATTGAAGGATCTATGGGATCATGAATTCTATGACCTAGTCGATGAATTGTTTCGGCTTCTATTTAGGTATAGTAGTCATTGAATTTCCTGTGCAGACAATGAGGCATCAGGACACTTCGACAATGATTTTCTGACATTGACTCGAGGCCACACCGATCGCAAAACATTGCTGGAGTTATCCTTTGCATTTATTTTAGCGTGTCTAATCCTGATTCTATAGAAAATTTTCATCTTATTACAAGCAATGCACAAAGTATCAGTTTGGATATATTCATACATACTAATCAATAATTTCAAACGTTCACGAATGCCTCTCAACTCTAAGGAGAACCATTTCACACCTCTATCCTTTGCTTCCGCTCTAATATCCCTAATCGTGAAATGAATCAAATATAAATCCACAATATTGCTATTAACATGTTAAAACGATTAGAGATATCAAAGAAAACTGACAGCAAAACCTTCACATTCAAATGAACTTGACGCGCTTTTTCGGTCTCGGCTGATGCGACGGTTTCTAATGGGATCATTGAGCCATAAACCCAAAATTCGATGCCAGTTATGTTAGATTTCCAACAGCTCCTGAGTATTGTTAACGTGATACTGTTTTTGGTCATAATTGAGCAATCTCATGCTTGTGATTATTTCTTCATCAGACGTGGACCATAGGGATCAACCTTGGTATTGACGAGGAAAAGGACAAAAGCTCTAGCTCTGTTTAAGAAAAGCTTCCCGTCAGGGGAAGTACATTTGATCTTAGCATTGCAGCAAAATGTCTAAGCAAACCCTCTTTAGCTATAATTTTCCAAGATTGATTAATAACTTAATTTTTCTTAACTGGAGAATGAACTCAATTCGAATTTGTACTTTCGCAGAGAATAATGGATATAGCAGAACAGGCAGCTAAAGCTCAGAAAGAAGATGACATATATGAAGATTTTCAATTTTATAATGTTAAACAACTGAATAATTCTGCTCCTAACGAAACCATAACGAAGAAAAATGAATCGAAGGTAAGAATATATCAACATCGTTTTATGTTAAGTTTCTTCACTTGTATGTAGTCTATGTTTTAATGATAATGAACAATTTTTATATCCATATGAGTGTGAGAGAATTGCGTAAATCGTTTTGTACAGAGAGTAAGACCTTCAGCTATAAGAAGGTGGCCTACTGACTATTCTGAAGGTGGTCCAGGGTAGTGATTGTAGTGGCGATCGAGCATCATATTCAAATAGAACTTGTTGGATTGTTACTTCTTCCTGCATGCTCTTTTGCTATGGCATGGAGGTGTTTCTTTAGTGAACAATGACCTGTTGGTGAGCCTGTCATCCGTCATAGTCTGCATCTCGACAATAATACATATTTTGCTGTGGCTTTTACATTGGGATACTCCTGTTCCCTCATATGTTACAGTTTTTGTAACGTTCTCTTGTCTTGTTTATCTATATGACAGGACGGAAGCTTTTAGTCGCGGTTAAGCAAACTGATTCGCTTTGTTGTATTGTTTGTATCCCTTCATCCATCAATGTTTATAGTGAAAGCAACCATATATCATTAATAGGCAATATCGAAGCAGACTAGCTATCTTAAAGGATTACTAGGCGTAAGGTACTATATGTACCTACAAGAAGACTAAAGATCATGAGTGGACGATCCACTGTTACCTGCTTTCACTCCACTCATTGTCCATTGGTGGGAAGCTGCAATGGACACTATTTCGTTCTACCCCCACCAACAATTTCTGGTCTCTATCCTTGTATATGTCTCTGAAATTACATGAACATTTGAAATTCATAGCAACCCTAATATAATTTATTATATATAGAATTCTCTTAACACTTGGTAAAGCATAATGAATAAATGATTCATTAAAATACTTGGCTCATAACAAATCCGCATTCAAAATATATAAAAAACAACTTATTCAGATAGATTGATTCATAACTGAAGTTCGCAAACCCACAATATCAAATTGAGAGATTTTCATTCATTTGTTCACCCATTTCTCTCTATTCCTGTGTCAGGAAGCAAGGAGCATTTATCCCTTGCATACTGAGAAATCGAATAGAAAATTTCTAATTAATTATACTCCTAATATAAGCAACAAGATGTCCAATAGATTGCACAAAAATAATATTAACACCATCAGTGCTAATAAAAAGAATTTGGATTCATTATTAGTTAATAATAAAGATAGAATGAAAATATTGAATAAAAGCGGAGTATATAAAATATGCTGCAGTAAAGGCGAGAACTATATAGACGAAACCGGAAGATGTATCAAGAAGAACATAAAAAATCCATTATTCAAAACAAAAATTCTACTGGTCTTTTTGATCATTGTATAGATGAAAATAGTTATGCATCCAGGTAATAAAGGGAAGAACATGGACATATTAGAGATGATGGAAATCACGTCCGCTCGTAAGAAATACCAGCTAATTTGTAATGAGCAAACAGACTTTGATCTATCTCCTGTTTTAAATGCCATTATATTTTGTGATTTTTTTATCAGTATATGTCAAGTGTTTTAACTAATCATTTAATTTACTATAATAACTATGTTTAAAGTAGTTATCTTGATTCACGCACACTCAATTTTTATTACATTTAATATATGAATGTTATTACTTTCTGTTTATGCTACATGGAAGGATCAGATGATTCCTGTGCGGCAGGTAAGTTTATCAAAGGTTGGAATATTTGTTGTATACGTAGTGTTACATAAAAACAACAATTGCAGTATGAGGGAGCGTGGTACATTCGGACACGGGTCACATTCGGAGATTTCAAAGTTACCGCCTTACAAATGAAGATGCCGTAGGGTGATAACATTGTTGTTGTTCATTGAATTCTTTCAGATATGTTTCGCATCATTCGTTGAAAACTCAATATTCCTCGTAAGAATATATAGAAAACGGAAAGAAATTTATGTAGTGTCGTCACCTAGCGGCCGGAAGTGCTAGTTCAATAATCTGTCGATTAAGGTTTACTACTACATTTGACGATATTCAGCAAAAACCTTTTGAAGAATGACCTGTAATTTATAGAATCTCTATTTTTTTTTGATGAAGCAGAGAATTACACAGCACAAAAGTGATTGTCGGATCGCAAAAAACTCATGTGCATTAGTTAACCATCATTTGACCAGTGAGCATGATTTTGATTTCAATAATGTTAAGATCCTTGAAAGAGTCACGAGTTATAAGAGTCGTCTTTTCTTGGAAATGGTTCATATTAAAAGAAAAAATAGAGATTCTATAAATTACAGGTCTGATATAAATAATTTGAGTGACATCTATTGTAACATTTTGGCAAAAAGTTAAATCTGTACTTCAAATTAGCTGGATAATTTTGGGTCACCATCTTCAGTAAATGTGTTGTTTTTGCGAATTTATGCAGATGAAGACTCTGGTATGAACGTTTAGATTTTATATTCTCAGTTTATCAGATTATGTCGAGGACTTGTTGTTGTAACTTACATGTCCTAGACAAAGTGTGTTTTGTTTTTTTTATTGAAGATTATGAACATATAATGTAAGAGGAAAGAAAATTTGTGATTGTGATTGATTTGCAATTTTGCTATTTATGTCTCCGTAATTTCATGTCTCATTTAATTCCTGATATATATATATATATATATATATATATATATATATATATATATATATATATATATATATATATATATATATATATATATATATATATATATATATATATATATATAAAAAAAACAGGAAGTATTTCACTGAAGCCCACAGTATCTTAGCAACGCTGTTTCAGAAAGCATTAACGGACCCTTCAACGGTCCCTGAGTGCCTTACCATGGGTATAACATTTATGTTGCCAAAAGATGATGTGACTGAAGACCCGAAAAAATACAGGCCAATCACTTGCCTTCCCACGTTTTATAAGATACTGACGGGTATACTTGCTCTGTATATCAATAAGCATGTGATTACAAACAACATACTGGCGCACGAACAGAATGGGTGCCGAAAACGTGCGACGGGATGCAAGGAACTCCTCGTTGTAGACTTCATAATAACGAAGCACGCTCGGAAAAAACTACGGAATATATCCGTGGCCTGGATCGACAACCGTAAGGCTTTCGACTCGGTGCCCCACTCTTGGTTGTTGAAAGTGCTTAACCTGTATGGCATCTCCGAATCAATCGTCAACCTCCTTCAGCAGCTAATGAGTACTTGGCGAACATCATTGTGTCTTCAAACAAGGACGGGTGAGGTGAAAACAGGTGAAATAAAAATCCAGAGGGGTATATTTCAAGGGGACACTCTCAGCCCACTCTGGTTTTGCTTGGCTCTCAACCCTTTGAGTCACCTCCTCAATAATAGTAGAAATACTTACATTGTCGATAGGAATGAAAACATCCGAGTCAGTCATCAGTTATATATGGATGACCTCAAGCTATACACAAGTGGTCAAAAGCAAATGAAAATACAACTTGAGACGGTAGCGTCCTTCAGTGATGGGATAAACATGGAACTGGGAATCGAGAAATGCGCTGTTGTGAATATGGTGAGGGGAAAAGCTGTGGAGGGAGTGATGTTATGGCTCTTTTCAATGTATAATATACATATAAATACCTTGGCATCCAGCAAGCCCTAGAGTTCAAGACGGCTGAGGTGAGGGAGGCCTTTAGGAAAAAACTGTTTCGACGAGTGAAACAAGTGTTACAATCGAAGCTCAACTCGAGGGCGATGTTTATGGCACTAAAACCTGGGCTGTACCAAGTGTGTCATATTCTTTCGGTGTGGTGAACTGGTCCTCCACAGAACTACGCAGCATGGACACTAAGATTAGAACCATGCTAACGAAATATGGATTTCATCATCTTCACGCAATAGTCAACAGACTCTACCTACCAAGGCACAAAAGAGGAAGAGGGGTGGCTAATCTCGAGAGTGTCCATGCAGGTTGTGTGGTTGGCCTTAGAAAATATCTCCGCGGCAAAAACACGCGGTTTCACAATTCTATCTGCGAGATGGACGACATTTCGCTGCTTCAACTGGCGAGCGAGGACATACAACTGAAAACAGCACAACGGAGGAGTTGACTGATGAGTGGGAGTCTATGACCCTACATGGAAGATACCCAAATGCACTAAAGAACACACGTGTCGATAAAAAGGAGTCTCTCACTTACCTTACCACTGGATATCTTTTCCCGGAGACGAAGGGGCGCTTGGCAGCCATACAAGACCAAGTGATGCCGATCAGAGCCTATAAAAAACACATAGTCAAACAGGATATAGCATCGGATCTCTGTCTGTGCTCTCGTGCAACTGAATCTATCCAACACGTGACGTCTTCATGTCCCATACTGGCACCCAAGCATTACCTGGAAAGGCATAACGCTGTTGCCAAAATATACCACCAAGAAGTAGCACTGAAATTAGGACTACTCAAACAAAGGGTTGAGCATCATCTTTATCAACCCAAGGGAGTGCCTGAAAACGAAGGCTACAAAATGTACTGGGACAACACTGTTATCACACAATAGGCCTGATATCTTCATATTCTATAAGGAAGAGAATAGAGCAGCTCTTATTGATGTGACGATAATTTAACCAAGGCGTACACTGAGAAGATCGAGAAATATTAGAATCTGGCTTTCGAAATGAATGAGGTATATCGACTCGAAGCTGTGCCAGTGATTCATTTAGTGATTACAACCAACGGTCTGGTGGAAAGTCATCTCTTAAAAAACACAGAGAATTTGGGCTTGGAGCGAAGGGTTATCTTGAACGCTCAGAAGGAGGTGCTGCTGGATACGGTGAGGATTTTGAGGAGGTTCCTACTCCAGAGTGCGTGAAACCAGAAAACCAAGTACACCTCTACCCGGAAAAAAATATATATATATATCTTGAAAAATTCTGTAAAATTCACGTCTCATCATTGCGCCACGTTAAGATTTTGAAAATTACCCTATATCTTGAATACGAAAAGGACTAGAGAAGTTTTGTTGACTGCATCTATTGGTTCATCGAAAAGTAGTACCACTTCCTGGAAACCGCATCCTTATATATCTGTTAGTTTAGAAGTTACCATTCAAGACAACGAAATTGGGACACGCTGTATACTGGGTTAGAACCAATTGTACAGTTACTTACAATTTATACGTTTGTGTCAATTTCGCATATTTGATCCGAGAAATGGAGAAATTTCTGTGAGATTTCACCTGATAAGTCTGTTATATAACATATACGAGGGTTAGATTAGGTTAGATAGTCTTATATAAAATATACGAGGGTTATCTCTAAAGTATCTGAGCGGCTTTTTATTTTTCATCAGTTTTCTACGTCTTCTAGTTCGTGACCAGATGATAAATTGAAAACTCGATTGCGTACTGGTATTCAATGTTAGATTCGATTTTGATATGACGAAAAAGATCGAAGAAAAACATACAAATTTATGTTATTTTATTTACAGCAAAACGATACACCCCAACTTCAAGAGCTACGTTACGATGACTCCCTGATTTCTTCTTACAGTTTTGAGGATAGGGATAGGGAAATGATTCAACCGGGTGAGACGGGCTACCAACAAGATCAAGATCTAGAAAAGGAAAGAGGCGTTTATGATGAACAAGAAGTTAGTACCGAGGAGGCAGAGGTAGGAAATTTTATCGAATATCGTTGGCTCACCTATTTATCAACCTTAATATGAGGACCTTCTTATTTCGGGCTCTGATATGGTTTCTGCACCGTACGTTGGTTTAGTGGTCGGTATCTCTGATTTGAACAGATCTCTCAGTTTTCAATTTTTCTTCATAGACGAGAAAAGCGATCAGCTGAAATTCTGCAGAAATCCTTAGTTCAACAGTACTTCTTCATCCAGATTCACCATTTTCTGGGTGAAATTGTTTGTGAGGCGCTTTGTTATTATTTTGGTGAAGAGTTTGTATAAGTGCGATAGAAGGCTTATAGGGATCCATTAGTTTGTGAATGTTACGTTTTCCCAATGAAGTCGTCCGTCGTAGTACCTTCATGCTTTTATTTTGTTCTATAGTTTGAACTGCCAAGCTTTTATTGTGCTGTCGAGAGTCCTTCCTAAGTTGGCGAGATATCTCGCGGTTAAGTATTTTCAGTTCTTTCTTGTCTGCTGTGTCCTTACTTAATAGTTCTCTTCTGGTCTTCATCATGCGTTTCGTTGTCTCACTGATTATTTCCTGTTTCCTGTTCAAAGTGCTACAATGTTTGTCCATAGCTTGTTTTATTGATGTTGTAATGTTGTCGTTATGCTGATCGATATTCGTGTTTTCATTGCACAAAAGCTTCTCACTCAAAGTTTCACGAAATGCCGCTTCATCAGATACCTGTGCCCATTTGTTATTTTAACCCTCCTGTCATTACGAGTTTGTTCCTTTCACGTTTTAAATTGATCATACATTTAGCCCTCACCATTCTGTGGTCACTTCCAGTTGAAAATTTGGCACCCTAAGGATGCTTCGGTGTCATTTTCTTTCATACCGAGCTTAGCATTGAAATCTCCAACCACAAAATTGTAATAGGCTGGAGTCCTCTTCATAGCGAGGCGAATATCTTCGTACACCTCTTCAACCAGCTCATCTGCGTGATATATATATATATATATATATATATATATATATATATATATTGTTTTCTGGTGGGAATATATATATATATATATATATATATATATATATATATACCTGATGGGTTTTCATGGAATTCATTTTAATTAAATGGCAAAGAGCAAAGTTTGACCAAAGGTCTTTTGGAAAGTCCCTTGATGGTCCTTAGCACCGCTACCCTATGCACCTTATCGCGACCAGGAATCACCTCAACAATTCTCCCTCAATTCCAAGAGGAGGAACGTTATGTTCTTTTATGGCAACCATGGTGTCTGGTAAAACCGAATTAGAAGGATCCTGCCACTTTGTCACTTCAAACTAAAATAACTTAATTTTTCAAATAACCACATAAGTAGGTATACAAACTGATGATGTAAAAATATATATACAGTACAAACTCTCTTATCCGAATCATATGGGATCAGGGCTTGTTCGGATTACTGAAATATTCGGATTATCGAGGTAATTGAAATGAAATAGTAAAGAAAAGACAGGGCTGAAAAACGTGAAGCGTGAAATATTTATCGAAAACATGAAATATTTATTGAAAAACTCAAAATTTTTGTGATTCACAGAAAAACATGAAAATATAACTACATATTCTTAAGAAAGTGATACATTTCACATATCATTTTTTAGGTTCTAAAAGGCTTGGATCCTTTTCTGTTTTAACGAACGAAGATGAAAATTTGCAGCTTCCTCTTTCTATTTATTCAATAATAATATCTGGTGCTGAGGGATTTCATTTTCTATGCACCATTCCAA
The DNA here is from genome assembly GCA_013387265.2 of Cryptolaemus montrouzieri. Lineage (NCBI taxonomy): Eukaryota > Metazoa > Arthropoda > Insecta > Coleoptera > Coccinellidae > Cryptolaemus > Cryptolaemus montrouzieri. The sequence goes on from JABFTP020000042.1 coordinate 13,219,161, forward strand.
ACATTTGTTGAAACATAAGAGAGCTTCTTTATGTTTCACTGAATTCATGGTGACATCGCCTTCTTCAAGTTCTTCCGTATCCTCGTCACTTTCTATGTTGTTGATTATTTCAGCTTCAGAGAGATGATTCTCAACATCTCCTACAACCCATTCTTCAATGTCTTCAGTTGTTAATTCTTGACCAGATACGTTTGTTAGCACATCTGTCATCATGCGTAGATCGCGATTTCTCTTCTTTCTCTAGCAAAATTTTTTCTCTCAACCTTGAAAGAAGCAACAGGTCATCTGCGTCATAATCTTCATCTTTTGTGGGCCATAAATTCTTCCATGATTTCTGAATTAACTCTTGGGGCACAGATTACCAGGACCTTTCAAGAGAAAACATCACATGTTCGAGGTCCAATTGCTTCAGTAACTGTGAAACGTTATTGTCTTCTTGTCCCACAATATTCAGTAGCAAAGATTTTCGATAATGCAATTTCACATTCTGTGTTACATGTTGATCTATTGGTTGTAATAATGGAGTACAATTAGGAGGTAGGAACATTACCTGAATATTTCGGTCCTCACTGATTAATTCCTCTTCTTCTCTTGGATGTCCAGGAGCATCTAATAAAAGCAGAGCTTTTTGTGGCAACTACAGCTCGTTCATTTTATTTTTAACATCAGGAATAAATCGTTTGTGGAACCATTCATAAAAAAGTTCTCTAGTTACCCAACCTTTTCTTTGACCTTTATAATAAACAGGCAAATTGGAGCAGTTCTTGAATGCTCGGGGTTTGTTGGCTTTTCCGATGACCAACAATCTCAATTTATGAGATACATGATGGATTAGAGCATGACATGAATATAATACGCTCCTTCCCACTTTCATCTGCGTTGTAAACTTTATCTGGCACTAGATCCATCTCCCGTATTTTTTGAAGAAATTTATTTTTAAATGGTTCTACCGCACTAACGTCTGAGGACGATTTCTCTCCTGATATGGTAAGTTGTCGAATTCCATGTGTTTTTTTGAATTTTTCCAACCATCCTCGACTTTCCTTGAAATCATCTCAACCTGTTATACTGGTGTTAAAAATCTTGCTTTCTCATATATGAGATCACCAGATAAAGGTGTATGTCGAGATCATTCTTGTAAGAACCAAGTGTATAGAGTATTTTCAACATTCGGATTTTCATTAGTTCTGAGCGTATGCCGTTTCCCAGGACCAGAATCAGAAGAAGTATAAAATTCTCAATTGATTTTCTTTTTTTCTTTATATCGCATACTGTAGATTTTCCAATTGAGTGTATTCTGGCCAATTCAGAAACACTTTTTCCATTATCTTATTCTTTCAAAATTTCGCATTTTTGCTGCAATGTTAACGTTTTATGTTGACGCGACATGATTAGTACGGATATCAGGCGCTGAATGTGGGAAAGGAATCTAATCAGCACAAGTGAAGCGAGTATTCAGACAAGATATTGCAAGTTCGGACACTTGCCTGAGATTTTTCAGCCATGAGATGCGCCTTCTACCTGGTCCTCTTTGTTTTTTGATCTTGCCGTAATAAATCGTATTTAGCAATGTGGCCAAAATAGGTTAGATTTTTCGAATTCACATTAATGCGAAACTACTGTACAGAAATCATAATATTATAACCAGATCTAAACTCTTCATTGGAAAAAGTGAATATCTTAATGATTCTTAAAAACTACTCTTCGTTTGGATATGTCAATTTCTAATCACATAAACATTCACACTGAACACGACCAGGTGATTCATGTGATTCCTCAACTAATTCTCTGTTAACGCAGTTGTGTGTGGTTGCATAGAAAAATCAACTCTGTTGACGCTTACGCACGAACTTTGCAAAGTATTGTGGACACCTCAAAACCTAATTTACTCTTTTTATTAACGTTTAATTAGTTTCTCTTTCCCCAGATAACAGAAACTTCTGAGAAGGACCCACAAGCAAGTCAAACGCCAATAAGAGACAAAAGTCGTTTACCTTTGTATCGAAATCGGCGTTTCTATAATATTCCTGTAAATACAAATCACAGTTCCGTCCATGTACCCAATAACGTTTATGAAAGATGTAAGTATTGATCTTTGATATTACTCAAATCGAAAAGATAAATTGTGTTTTTGTAGCTACTGATGTTCTCTCTGGAATTATTTGGTCTGAAGAATTAGATAAAACCTTTCAAAATAATTACAAACTGGATCCAACCTTATCGTGGCAGTATTTTGGTAGCTCAACAGGTTTTATGAGGCAGTTTCCAGGTTGGTTTTTCTTCTAATTATGACTTTGTAAATGAGGCTTCGTTGTTTGTTATTTGTGGCTTATTTCAGCAACCCAGTGGCGCTATGAACCCACCAATTTGTTTGACTGCCGTACTCGCGGATGGTTTATAGAAGCTGCGTCTTCTCCCAAGGATGTTATCATTTTGGTTGATAGGTCAGGTTCAATGACAGGAATGAGAAGAGAAATTGCCAAGCATGTAGTGAATAATATTATGGATACGTTGAGTAATAACGATTACGTTAATATATTCACGTTTAGTAACACGACTGAACCACTTGTTGAATGTTTCGACAACATGTTGGTACAAGTGAGTCAATTTTTATACTAATTAATGTATATTAAATAGAACAGTAAAATCTATAGGAATACAGGAAAAAAATGGAAACTATCGCCTATACTACACCTCTACCTTTATGTGATCTACACTGCCTAAGATGATATCGCTTACTTTCAATATTTCAAATACGACAAAGTCTCAAGGAATTTGGTTTCAGACCTCATATCGCTCCTAGAGGCCCAACTCTAACCGCAGCACATCAAAAAGCCTGGTTGAATTTTGCCAGGGAACATGTCAATTGGTTAGAAGCTGACTGCGAGAGAGAGTTCTACAGGGTATATCACATAAGGCTTTACATGGCTTGAGGGAAGATGGACGTGACTGAGATGATTTCGAAACACCCCCTGAGGAGCTTCGTTTCAGATATACAGGCTGTTTTCTGAATTTCAATAAATATTCAAAAATTCACAAATCTGCAACTGTTAGACCGAATACCAAGAAATTTGGCACACAGGATCACCTTTGCAGGTTCTATCCAAAGCGGTACATAAATTTCGAAAATTTTAGGACCGAACTGAATAAATGTACAAAATTGTATTTGGAGCGATACAACAACGATAATGTTTTTTCAATAATTTGTTCACTGGTACTCGAATCGCACAAACAGTGTGTACAAAATATGTAATAAAATCTTTTGGCACCATTGAAATGGCCTTGAAATTTTTGATTTTGCTGAATGACGAAAAATCGATCTGAAAAAAATTGTTTTCGTTTTTTACAAGAATTAAACGTGTTTGAAACCTGTATATGAATATATTTTAATTCTATTTCAATGTAGCATCATTTGAGACTTCAACAGGATCACCTTTGCAGGTTCTATCCAAAGCGGGACATAAATTTCGAAAATTTCAGGACCGGACTGAATAAATGTACACAATTGTATTTGGAGCGATACAACACCCTGTATAATGTTTTTTCAATAATTCGTTCACTTGTGTTCGAATCGCACAAACAGTGTGTACAAAATATGTAATAAAATCTTTTGGCGCCATTGAAATGGCCTTGAAATTTTTGATTTTGCTGAATGACGTAAAATCGATCTGAAAAAAATTGTTTTCGTTTTTTACAAGAAATAAACGTGTTTGCAACCTGTATATGAATATATTTTAATTCTATTTCAATTCATTTGAGACTTCAGTTTTTCCTGTTTTATCTGTGTATGGTCTTCGACTCACAATACAGGTCCGGACTATTAGTGGAATATTTTATTGCTCATATTATGAAGACTGTCGCTATCAAAATACTGGAAGCATTAATAAATGAATGATAATTTCTCGGCGTTCTGTCATAAATCTGACTTTTCAAGAAGAAATTTGTTATTTGGCTATGGCAGTTAGATATCTATTGGTCATCAAAGAATAGGTATACTGTTTATAAATTAAACCAAGTGATCCGTGCATATAATATAATGATTATTTAAAATAATGGAACTTGTGAACGAACTGATACTAAGTGTATGAGCATCAAAACAGTTTCAGTCGTTTCAATACTTTGTGAATTTTTGAAACATGTATAATTTTCATTCTTTATAAGAAGCATCTCGATCCATTTTTAGTCTCAAACCACTGAAGCAATCATAGGTATGAATAATCTTAAATTCGAAAATAGTAGTTTGTCGTTCTTTCTCAGAAAAACCAAATTTTAGGTTTTTTAATTAACCCAAATGTCCGAATTCTCTAATGAAGAATATCCTGATATTCTGTTCCTCTATGGATATTGCGACGGCAATGTCCGAGCTACGGTTAGAGAAAACCAAACAAGATTTCCGAACAGAAGACTTCCTAGCCATGTAACTTTCAGTCAAACTTACCAGTTTTCGAGAACTCATGGGAAATTTCCATTTGCGGAGGAAAAACGTGATCGTCATAGAAATATTTATAACCATGACCACGTCATTAACAGAGCAATAGAGAATCCTTCCATCAGCACTCGAAGGATCGCAAATGAAATGGGCATGGCGCACACGAAAGTATGGAGAATTCTGCATAAAGAAAAACTACACCCCTATTATCTTCAACATGTTCAACGTTTGGAACCTGGGGATGAAATTCCGCCATTGGACTTCTGCAATTATATTATCAACCATAGAAGATCCATCGGTAGGATATTTTTTACAGACGAGTCAATGTTTACGAGATATGGAATATACAATTCTCGTAACAGGCATTTATGGTCCTATGAAAATCCGAGAGCTATCTTGAAGAAAACATCACAGTATAAATTTTTAGTCAATGTTTGGTGTACACTTCACAATAATCGACTAATAGGATCTCATGTTTCAATGAAACTCTTAATGGGGAACGTTATCTCGAATTTTTGAGAAACGACTTGCACAGATTAATGGCGGGAGTTGATATGAGGGGGGCTTATATTTTACCATGATGGGGCAGGTCCTCATTTCGCACTTCCAGTGAGGAATTATTTAAATCAACAGTATACGGATCGATGGATTGGCAGAGGGTATCCCATCGCTTGGCCACCTAGGTCACCGGATCTGAATCCGGTTGACTATTTCTTCTAGGGCTTTCTAAAAGAAAGAGTTTACCAGGGGGAAATTCACACAAGGGAAGAACTCTTAGAAAAATTCACAGAGAATTGTGATTTCGTCAGAGGAAACCTTGTAATTATTCAGAAGGCAAACACGCATATTTTTTCAGACGTTCGGAAATATATATTGATGAAGGTGGAAGCTATTTTAAGAATAAACTCTGAAATTGGGTGTCGAAAATTATTAGTTTCAGCAGTCAGACTTTCCTTCTGTCATTCTGTTTTTATTCTGAAATATTCACACTATTCATTAATTTCCGTATGCAGCAATAATTAAAATAATTTTTCACTAGCTTACTTATTCATAGTCTGAATTTAAAAACAATCAAACTGGAGTACCTTTACCAGAGTTAAATACCGAATTAACACATCACAAGTAAGATTGGTAGTAGAGTGCTGAATGAATAATATTATTTATTCATCAATATTCCGATCATTTTAATAGCAATAAAATATTCCACTGATAGTCCGGACCTGTATTGTGAGTCAAATACCATACGTAGATAAAACAGGAAACTGAGGTCTCAAATGATGCTACATTAAAAAAAAACCAAAATGGACTCATAAACAGATTTCAAACACGTTTATTTCTTGTAGAAAGCGATAACAAATTTTTTTCAGATCGATTTTTCGTCATTCAGCAAAATCAAAAATTTCAAGGCCATTTCAATGGTGCCAAAAGATTTTATTACATAGTTTGTACACACTATTTGTGCGGTTCGAGCACCAGTGAAGAAATCATTGAAGAAACATTATACAGGGTGTTGTATCGCTCCAAACACAATTTTGTACATTTACTCAGTCCAGTCCTGAAATTTTCGAAATTTATGTCCCGCTTTGGATAGATCCTGCGAATGTGATCCTGTGTGCCGAATTTCTTGGTATTCGGTGCAACAGTTTGCAGAGTTGTGAATTTTTGAATATTAAGCGATATTCAGGGGGTGTTTCGAAATCACCTCAGTCACGTCTATCTTCCCTCAAGCCATGTAAAGCCTTATGTGATACACCCTGTATAGAGAAGAGTCGAGATTTTTCTCTTTTTCGTTGCGATCGACGTTCTCTAGTGTAGACTGCAAAACTTTTCACCTATGATTGGTGGAGATTCAATAAAGGTGTGGGGAGGAATTTCTTTGAAAGACCGCACTGATCTGGTAATCGTAAATAACAGAGCCCTGAATACTCAGAGGTACGTTACAGACATTTTGGAAAAACATGTACCATTTGCGACAACATGAGTGAAAATTTTTTGTTCATATATGATGAACTACCTTAAAGATCACAAAATCACTTCAACAGAGTAGCCTGTACAAGGTCCCACTCAATATTGGACATTGTCGATGGGAGATTGAGACAGACTGATTGAAATTTGGAATGAACTGGATCAGAATGCTATGGGGACATTGATTTTGGATAGATGTTATGCGTTTATTCTCACCAGGGACATAACCTGTATGCACATGTTTATTGGGGTGTTTTATTTCAATTTCTATGAGTTAAATTTTCATTTCTTGTTTAATTTGCGAAAATAGATTCAGATGAAATGATTCTTTCTTGTTTAATTTGCGAAAAAATTTTGACAGTACGATGAACGCAGTGAACCTCCGAAAGAGGCTCTCATTCATGAAAACATTAAGAAAGTACACAAAATTGTTCTGAATGATCGAAAACTGAAATTGATCGAGATAGGGGAACCCTGAAGATATCCAAGGAACGCGTTCGTTTTATTTTAATGAATGTTTGGACATGCTTATTAACTCTTGATCAAAAACAATATGATGATCAACAAGTCGATGATTCTGGGCACTGTTTGAAGATAATTAACCGAAATAAGGCCGAGTTTTTCATCTATACATCACAATGGATGAAACATGGACGCATTACTACACTGCACTGACAAGGTGATGGTTTTCAGGCATGCGCAGGGTATTATATTAATCGATTACCTCAAAGAGGACCACACCATAAACAACGACTACTGCATTGAGTTATTGTATCAATTGAAGGACTGGTATATATGGGGAAGTTCTATGTTTTATTGCTATTGTGTTTGGATTCAAGTTTGCGATTCAGGAAGCATACATTTTCAAGCTTTTCTGAAAAAAAGGTTGACTTGATGTCAAGTCAAGCCATGATTGTCTAACTCCTTAGTGCAGATGGATTACAGGAAAAATAATTGTACTACATATCTAAACTTCTGAATAAATTTGTATGTTCGATTTTGTGCGTTAATTTTTGGCACAGTGTATATTAATGAAGGCTAAATCCAATGAAAGCGTTTTTTTTTCAGGCAAATTTGGCAAATGTTCGTACGCTTGTAGAAAGTATGTCGAATTTCAAGACGGAACAGATAGCAAATTTTTCGCTGGCTCTAATCACAGCCTTTGAACTTCTGCAAGAATATAGAGAAAATAAAATGGGTAAGTGACATTCTCGATAATTTCATTCACATTATATTTTGTTTGACCCGAGAATTTTCTTAATAGAGGAGATTCCGGTAGCCTCGACCACATAAGTAAAACTCAGGATTACAAAAAAACTCTAAGAAAAAAAGATCTATTTTCAATCTATATAATGAACAAAACATATTCCTCTCAATACTAATGAAATAAGAAATAAAAATTCTCATTTTTATAACTGTAACGAAGTTTAGAAGGCACTGTCAAGTATTTGTCACAATCATTTCTGGGGAGTAGCCCCGGACACAAAAAAATATGACTATGTCGATTTGCAAACATCACAATAGTAGAGAGATGACGATGGATTAATGTCCACAGATACTTCATGAGCCCATTTTTTGCTTTTGTGACTCTGAATCCAGTCTTCATCGAAGGTTTCCCCACAAATGATGCATTCTGTATCATGATTGCTGCTTTTGTTCTATCAACTGTAGCCTAGGATTTATTGGCTACAGCCTTGTTTGCTACCAGTGCATCCTTAAATGGAGAGAATGTCAGAATCTCACTTTTTTGGATTTTTCGAGAACGGGATGCAAGACGCTTCCTTGAGGCGTTAGGGAGAGGGAACAATTTTTGAAGCTATGCAATCAAATTAGGAGATGCAACTGGCTCTGCACTATTTTTCGCAAAAGGTGGCTGCGTGCTGCCAGTTATTGATGGTTGTGATGCCTGAGTAGTGGTCGACTGCTGGGCGCAATTGGTGGATGGTTGCTAGGTAGAAATAATTGATGGCTGTTGGATGCCGCTAGTGGATGGCTGCCGATTGAAACTTGTGGATGATTTTGATCTTATGCTGGTTGATGGTTGCTCAGAAGTCTCATCCAAAACTAGTTCCTGTTCGATATGATGGCAAAAATCCTAATCAGTAAAAATTTCCCTATTGAATGGATAAATTCCGGTGCATTTGAACCCATTTTGTGCTATTTCTAGTTTAGCTGCCTTAGTGAAAGCCGAATTGACAAGGGAAGTGATGTCATAGTCTGAAATTCCCACTCCTGGATTTTGTCTCATCCACATGGCACTTGCTGAACTGAATGCAGACTTGAACGGCTTGAAAAATACCCGGTCTAACGGTTGCACTTTGTGAGTTGTGTGTGGTGGTGTGCTGAGCATATGTATGTGATTAGCACGAGCAAACTCTATCACTGCCAATTCTTTATGTCTCCTATGTCCATCGAGAATCAGAAGAACAGGGTGTTCCCTCGAAGGCTGTGCGTGCTGTTTGAAGTGCCACTTCAGGAATATCTCACCATTCATCCATCCACTTTCATGTGGAATAGCTATGCTTTCCGGTGGAGCTCCAATCATCAATCGCCAATCTTTATCCATCCGTTTTCTCGGGAAGATGAAAAGAGGAGGTACAAAGTGACCAGTCACGCTCATAGCAAACATCAAGGTGATGTTTCGTCCCCTCTCACCTGATGTCAACTTACCTACTTGCTTTTTTCTCTTTGTAGAAATAACTTTCTCATTTTTGTGCACCGTCGAGACTCCCGTTTCATCAGCATTGTAAATTTTCGAAGCTGGAAAACTATATTTTACCTGAAGCTGGAACAAACGATCTCTCGCGATAGTGGTTGACTCTGGAGTTCTGGGAATTTTATCGAAAACCTGTAGTTTTACGGCAATTTTTTTCCCTTGTTGAATCTATGAGGAATTTTTAGTTGCTCTGCAATTGGAAAGCCAGTTTCAAAATTCCGCTTTCGTAAGTGGCATCAGCCGATTATCTAGATCGATAACATGTTCATGAAGTTGCAGAGCTTGATCGTTGGAAAATGTGTGCTCCAACCTCCCCAATTTTGGCTTGAACTCTGTTTCTTCTCCATTACCTATAGCTTTTATTTTATTCTGGAGCGTACTCCTTGGAACACCATACCATACTTTTAAGAACAACTTCCTCGAATTGTTTTTCTCTCTTTGAATTTTGGCATTTTCTGTGACGAAAACATCAGACTTTCACTTATTTCTTCCCTATTGCAGTGCAAAAGCGACTTTAACATAAAGATAAGCAGACGACTTGACATGATAGAACAACTGGGATTCATAATGTCACTATTTCATTCATAAAATCCAAAAATTCACCATTCATTAAATGGCGACAAACAAGTGTCCGATTCTACCCGACCGAATCGATCCTATGAAGTCTATCGCCAATATCAATATGAACAGCTTCAAATATTTAACATATTTTTGAACTATAATGACAACCTTTCTGAATTAGTACAATGCCATGGTAAGATACTTACATTGTACAGGAAAAACTGAATTTAAGAAGTGTGCGGCATAGACAAAAGAACGGACAGTAGTATATGATCGACTGTCACGCGTGGTTCACCGAACTGACATGGCTCATAGACTTGCACGTATGGCTATATGTTGCTGCCGTTAATTTGACGTGGCGCCTGTTAATGTATGGCTTCGGGATTTCCTGGAACTAGCTTTTGCCGGGGGTTCCCGCAGGCCGGGACTACCCGACTCTCGCCTACCTGCAGTACGCATACTCGCGATAATTCATTCTTAGTTCCTTCCTAGAACCAAGAACCGACTTTATCATTCTAGAGTTCTGAAATAATCTTGTAACGTTGGAAAACGATGTTCACCACTTCAGTATCAATTCGAATGTTTGTAGAACGCCATTTCAATTTGCTTACCATCTGCCTGCTTCTGAAATAATTCAGTTCATGCAAATTTTCAAATTTCAACACTGTAATTTTCTGAATAGTTTTACTCTAATTTGCATGGATTAATAATCACATATTTATGGAAGTAAAATTTCAGGAGCTGGATGTAACCAGGCTATTATGTTAGTCACTGATGGTGTTCAGAATAACTATACAAGCATCTTCGAAGAATATAACTGGAGAAAACCATTTGTCAACGTCAGGATTTTCACGTATCTAATTGGCAGAGAGGTTTCAACGGGAAAAGAAGTGAAATGGATGGCTTGTGCCAATCAGGGTGAGTAGAAGACTTGCTGTTTCAAACGTGACGATGCATAAAAAGTCTTACGTCGAAAAGTCACATTTCTGCTGGCGTGTCAGAGCTGGAATGCTCGCTATTGGTCACCGGCATGACAGGCGTCGGAATATATCTCTTTCTCTTTATGTCATATTTTCTTCTCTCTCGTGTAACTTACTTACTGTCACTTCTCATCTCGTCGCCTAGAAATTTCACCTTAAAAAGAAGACTATAGGAAAGTAAAATAAAAGCAAAATTTGTGAAGGGTACTGAAATATATTCCCTGATTTTCTCACCATTGCAGTGTAATTCGGAAGGGACTAACATTTGAACACTTTCTATAGTACAGTTTTTCTTCCCCGAAAAGTACTTTCATCTTCCTATGATTCTTCAACTTGAAATTATACTATTCAATTCTTGTGGATATAATATTGAGTCGTTCGTGAGTGATATTTGATCATCATATGGTGATTTTGGTTTACTTTGTGAAGAATATCGCGAAATTAGGTGGAAAATATTCAATTAACAAACGTTATAGCTATTTCGATATTCTTATCATCAGACGTTAATGAATTGCGAGTTAAAACTAAGGTACAGTTGTACAATTTGTCCTCAATATAGAAAAACAAGTATGAATTATACATTATAAAATTATAAACAAGTTTTATACTATTGGAATATAGATAGGTATTCGAAGGTACATTCATAATTACTTGAAAATCCCGAATATTGGGTAATGATATAGGTCTGTGTTGTCGTTAAGAAGGGTAAGATTGTTTCTATTGTGTTTAGATTTGAACATTTCCAGAGATTCTAGGTCAGGGGTGCTCAAACGGTCGATCGAGAGTGCTTTTTGAGTAGAAGAGAAGAAAAATTTTTCAATAAATAGGTAACTAAACTGAAAAAAATTATTACGTAACAAAAAAACACTGCTAGCGGCAAAAGGCGGCTTTATCAAAGGAACGCGCGGTACTTGTCAAAGAAAAGCCGCGTTTTTTATTCTTGCCGCTTTCTAGAGATTTCGGGCGGCGCGTTTGACGGGTACATTCGAGACTTTCATTCACGCCGATATAACTGTTGCGCTTGGAGGAATTGGTGTCATTCTGAATTGTAATTTGAAGGCAAAACTACGTCGATACAAAGTTTATTATTGAATCGTATAAAATGAGTGCAGCGAAGAAATCTAAAACGTATCATTTTAATTACGATTGGGAGGAAGAATTTTTCTTTTGTATGGTGAAGCACAAGTGCATTTGTCTTATTTGTCGTGCGTCAGTTGCAATACCTAAGCGTGGTAACTTAGAGAGGCATCATAAAACGGTTCATAAAAAATATGAAAAGGAGTTTCCGCCATAAAGTGAATCAAGAAAACGAAAACGTGATTTGATATGTTGTTTGGAAAAAGAACAAACCATGTTCTCAAGACCAGGCAAACAATCAAAAGCTACTACGATCGCGTCATTTGAAATATCCCATATATTGGTGAAACACAAGAAACCATTCGGAGATGGATCGGTTGTGAAGGAAGCATTTTTTTGAAGCGGGTGAGATTTTATTTTGACATTTTAAAAATAAAACAGAAATCATGTCTGCTATTAGAGAACTTCAGTTATCTCGTCCGACTGTCACAAGGCGTATTGAAGTCATGAGCCAGGACATGACAGATAAGCTAAAACATGATATCATGAAATGTACATACTTTTCTTTACAGTTCGACGAATCCAACCGATATGACAGACACTGCCCAGCTGAGTATTTTTATTTGGATGGTATTCAATGACATGTTGGCTAAGGAAGAAATCATTCCTCTGAAGAGGAAAGGTGATGACACTTAGATGTTGAAAAACGAAAAATGGCTGACTGATTTGGAATTTTTGACTGACATCACAATGCATTCAAACACCTAATGGTGTAAAGGAACAACTATTATTGAGATGATTAGCGCAGTAAACGCATTCAAAAGTAAATTGCAACTTTTGATAGATAGATCAACTGAAAAGAAAGGATCTAAAACATTTTCCGTCGTTGAAAGCAAGGATTCCTCAGTTGAATTATGATACGTATGAGGCTGAATTATCAAATATTTTGGGACAATTCGAAATGCGTTTCTATGATTGCAGTAAATTGGCAAATATAGCATCATCTATTTGTTATCCTAATTCATGTAAAAATATTGAGGAATTAGCTACTGAAATATCAAGTCAGTTTAATATGAACTCATGTTCTGTTGAAAATGAGTTGGTGCAGATTATATCAGATATACATATCGAAGCTATAGCGTCTGATACAAGTTTCTGGGGTTTTATATCTAAAGATAAATATCCGAATCTAAGGCAAATCGCCCTTCAACTGACGGCAATTTTTGGTTCAAATTACTTGTGCATGTCTGCATTTTCTGAAATGAAGATAATATCTTATTAAAAGTATGCTGAGGACATGCAGTGCCACGCTTCAACATCCAATGTCACACCTTAGTTAAGTTTAACACCATATTTAACTCTTTCGTTTTGTAACAACCAATAAACTCGCAATTTTGAATAACTATGAGTTTTTTCATTGATATTATAGAGAAGAACGTAACTAAATCTAAACCAAACCTTGACTAAAATAATGAACATTGTGCGGAAAGCTAATATCTATATATGCTACGGTGCACCCTACCTAGGTAGATAGGTAGGGTGTATCGTGTATGTACGACAACCCTGCATCACATAAATTGCAGCCTCTCAGAGTCGATCGTAAGTAGTCTAAAAATATTGAGGTAGATCGCCAGCAGTTCAAGTATGAGCACCCCTGTTCTAGGTAATTGTTTATTGCTTTTCGGGGCACGATGAATAATGTTAAGATTATCTATACTAGGAAAGCGGTGATTGTTATAGGCAATGCTGTGCGATGGTGAAGTCACTTTTTTACAAGAGTAAGAGTGATGTTCTTTGTATCTAATGTGAAAAGACGTTCCTGTCTGGCATATGTATACACCTTTACAATCAGGACAACACAGTCCATACACTCCTGAATATCTCGAATCACTATTTTCAGGTTATTTCACACATCTCAGCACTTACGCGGAAGTACGAGAAGAGGTGCTGCAATATATTCCTGTTATGGCACGTCCGATGGTGTTGAATCCTAACCATAAGCCAAACCCAGCCTGGAGTCCAGTGTATGCAGACGTTACAGATTCACAACTCACCAATTATTTGTGGGTGGAGAGAGAAAAAGATAAACAAAGGCTGAGATTTCTAGGTTACCGTCCCAGTAAAACGCAAGTAACGTCGGATAATCAAGCACGGAAGTTTGTTCATCAACAAAAAGTCGTAAGTGAAATGTTCCCCAATTTTCAAATTTATGCCACGTATTATAATGACGTCATGCAAGAACACTATAATCAGGAGCCCAACTAAACCTGAAATATTTATATGGAGAAAGTTTCAAAGCTTGTGTCTCATTGGTCCAATACGCGCGCATACTAATTACGTGCAACGTCATCAGGGAGGCGGCCATCTGCTCTGCTAACTTCATTGGTTTAAAATATGACATGATGCGCAGTGGAAGGAAACATTTACTACTATGACACACTCCCTCACAAGAATTTGGGATTAGTTGGACGTCCTGAGCGTAGTATTCTTGACTCCATGATTGGAGAATTCATATGATTCTTAAGATGTTCTAAACTTCAATTGGTCCCTGTCGATATTTCACGACGATTTGACATGTGGTTAATAGGTGAGAGTTCCCCAAATTAAAAATTGATTGCATAGAATAAATAATTCTTAGAAAGCGTTTTTCAAAGTGGATTCTTAATGACTCAAATGGCTTGAAGACGCTTCTTCATGAATAAAAAAACTGAAGTTCATAGAGTGAAATTGTAAGATTGTAGGCATTCAGACGATCTGCCGATTCATTCTTTCTTTTATATCGATCGTTGCACTACTTATTGAGGTATATCGGAAAAATCATCGAAAATCAACTGAACTATTGAAGAGTTTTATTCAGGAAGCAATATTTAACCTTCCGTAGAATATTTGGTCTAACTTACTTAAGGAACTAGTTGTCCAATGTACTTATCATTATCCTCAACCAAGGCCACGAAAGTAATCCAGTTGGATGTCATGAATAAGAGTTTCATCGTATCTACTAAGTGCGAGCGCAGAATTTCCACGAAAGTTTATAGCATTTATTGCGAAACAATTTCGTCGTTGTGTTCAGAAATATTTTGCAGTTTGATATTAGTTTTCTACAACTTCATTTAATTCATTAATAGCTGCTTTGAGTTTCCATGAGACTATCAACAACTATGCTCTTACATAGTGACCATGTGATGCAGAGGGTGGTTATGAAGAAGTTGAACAGACTTCAAAGACTAGCCGGAGTCTGCATCGCAGGCTCTTTAAGATCAATATTAACCGCAAGCCTGGATGCTATCCTGAATTAACCTCCTTTTGATATTCAAATAAGGGGTGACGTTAGAAAAGCGGCATTCAGGCCGGAGATTAATGGAAACTGGAAAACCTGGGATACGATGGCTGAGAAACTTACAGAGACCAAGGATCATGAAACGGGGATAGACTTGAACAATTGGTTTAGCTCTATCAACGTAAATTTTCCATCCAGAATGGAAAAGAGAAGTGGAGCTGAAGTGTACTCACCAAATCCGGAATGCCAATTCCATTGGGGGAGCGCACAACCATCTTTCAGGCAAAAGTTTATGGCATAACAACCTGTGTTCCTAAGAACCTGGAAAGACGCTATAAGATCAGGTGAATAAACATTTTTCCGGACAGTCGGGCGGGAATGAAAGCTCTGGTTGGGAGAGAAACCTGGTCAAAGCTCATATGGAAATATCTGCGCTGGCCAAACGGAACCATTTAACTTTGATCTGGGTGTCTCGTGGACAAGATGGAAAGCTACACGCTGACTGGTGGGTCCTCATCCGGGGCATTGATAAAGCAACCTTCTGCTGAAAAACAGCTACACACAATGAGCATTTATCTTGAAGAACCTATATGTAGACTATGCAAGGAAAAGGAAGAATCTTAGAAAAGACGGAAAATGTTAGGGAATAAATAAACCTCTAAAGAGCTAAGCGAAAGGGACCTTATAAATGGGATTCTAAACCTTATTAAAGAGATAAACCTGGACATTTAGGAATGGATCTCAACGGAATATAATGCATGCTCACTAAATTGTTACCTGAAATGTTGATATTTTTGATAATTCCTTCCAGAAACCAGAGGTCGACCAGGATTTTCCAGAATATCACATGATGACGTCTGTGTCACTCCCAGTGTATGATAAAAAGCAGCGAAAGGTAGATATAACAGTTAATTTATAGTAAAAAAATTAATCGCCTTCGTTGAAACACTGCTTATAAAAGTAGGCGATTAATTTTTTTATCATATACGTTTACTTCATCAGAGTGAACTTGTACTTCGCCTTTTCTGTTTACTATCATGTACAAATTGTCATTTTCACAGAATTTTACAGAAAAAGTTCGTATAAACGAGGCAGTGTGGATTGACGTGGTTCGAGAGGTAACAACGTACAAGAAATCAATTCGATTCTTTAACATATTCTAGATGCAGCTAGATTGTAGTCGATTAGAAATTTTTTCAATATATAAATATATCAGCTGGTTCTGAAACATCACCGTCGATCGAAAAGTTTGTGGTGATCTTTTGGAGTTGAAAACCTGAAAGATTTATTCATTTCATGAAAAAATCGCAGGGAGTCGAATCTGTCGAATTCTATGGCTGTTAGATGTATTTTCGTTGAGAAACGCAAATTCTTTTGAATGATCCGGCATCTTTTCGTATTTTTTGTAGTGTTTCTAGTCACAGAACATCTTGATCATCCCATAAGCTATTTAATATATTTAATTGTATTAAAGAGAATATTACAGAATCTATCATATGATTCAAGAAAACAGGGATTAAAAAACCTAGACCTGTCTCTCATTGATATGTTAGTAACAGCCAGTTTGTGAGTATATTGCAAAGAAATATCATCAAAAGATTGTGTTTTCGTTTCATTCTTCTTGATTTTAACCATATCTACGGTTGGTAGTGGTTTGGCAGTAATCTGAATAATGCAAAAAGGAAAATAGCAGATAGACCAGATGTGAGCAATAATAAATGGGTTTTAAAGTTTCAACCCTGACAAGAGAAATTTGATACCACTCTCGCAATTTGAATTCTATAGAATTCCACTTGAGCAGCATACCAGTTCTTGTTATACACAATAAATGTTAATGAGTTCTACTGATCCCTAACTGGGAATACTATATACTAATTCTAGAAGTATTACCTTCCGGAATGCAGCTTTCACTACCTGTCATGCTGACGTAGACCCTCATCATGCAAAGCTTCCTCTAAAAAAATGATAGCTTGAATGAATAATTATGAATTGAGATCCCACTCTGGAGGGGTACCAAAATTTGTCCTTTCGTATTAGAGAGATCCTTACATTCGTAGAGTAGCATGTAGCGAAGTTTCCTTAGTGTCTTTGACAGCCATGCGTGTCTTATGTTTGTGATAATTCACTTCAGTGAGACCTACCAGGCTCTTAGCTTCCCTACTGCTTTGCCACTCATCTGCTGATCAGCTTCTGGACTGTTTATTGTTTATTGAGGTTTTGATCTATATACAAACTTCTGATTTCTTTCCTCTACCGAAAGAAGTCTTTAATCTGTGTATAGAGTATGCCTACTGCTAACCCAAAACTCAAAGGTCGTCGTACTCTTCCAAATTGCTCTTGGTTAACTGCAATCTCATTCGCTCTGCTATCTCTTGATGAGTCAGTATTGTGTGAAATTTCTTGCTTAATTGGGTGAGCTGCATAGCTCTTCAATCTTCAACTACATTCATTAAATTGAGAAACGCAGCCTCTGCCGCATAGGATTAAACTGCTCTATTTATAACTTTGCGAAGTTGCGAACCTCCAGTTTTTTTGAATTAACAGCTGTACCTTTAAAAGGATTCCTTATGATTTTAATGAGGATGTTCAGCAAAGTATCTTTGACGATAATCATCACCTTTTCTCCTGCTTCCCTTACTAGTTCTCCCTCTGTCTCCTGAAGCCTGCGTTTATAGTATTATAGTAATAGTTTAGTTTAGCCACATATTCCATATTCCGATAATTTCAGTATTTTTTATTTTCATTTCACCTTCCTACAATCAGAGTGAGAAATAATGACAGATGCTCAGATCTGACAAGAAACGTAGGAACTACTAGCGCCAGTGTGGTCAATCATCTGAACTTTTCGATCGATTGGTGTGCGGGATCCAACAGTTTGTATTTTGGTGAATGTAGATTATGTTCAAGCGATACGTCATATATACCATTTCAGAATCATTTTTAACGCCGCCGGTAATTTAGACATCATATAAGCATATACGAATATGTTGAAAATGAAAGAGTGTTATAGAAATCTCACGATGAAATGATTGAGTCCATAGTCAACCATTGGGCATATAAAACTTCAGTTAAATCTGGTATATATATGTATTGATCATTTCAAATCGAATTTTTACAGTTTAACTTTAGATGTTTAGTTCACGCTAAAAATGATGTTAGAAACCAGAATTCGTAGAGCGTCCAATAATTTCAAATTCTACCGTAGACAATAGACGTAGAAGTGATTAGATAACCGTATGCTGGTGCTAGAATTTGAAATTCGATGGGTAGTTTGAAGGAATAGATGTCTATTTTGCTAAAGTAAGGCTCCTTAAGATAAGTAAATATATTCTTTGATATGTCAAGGACATGGAGATAGGATAAACTGTATTTCATACGAAATAATTCTTATCACAGTGAGGCAGCTACAAATCATAGCTCCTTGATATTGCAGAATTAAATTGTCCATTAAATTTTGTCGAATAATTGCCTGTGTCTATAAAAGCACTGCTTCAAGCTCATGAACGGTTAAAGAATATCATCAGAGACCGGATTCTATGCCGCCAAAAATTTGAAAATATGCGCATATTTATGCAAGGTTTTTATTAAAATTATGTAAGTTTTTTCGATTATTTGTACATTATTAATTTTACATGAAATAAAGAAAATAGGCTTTCTTGAATGATTTAAAATTGAAATAATAATACACTAAATGAAAAAGTAATACGTGTACTACAAATCTAATTATACAGGGTGCTTCAACAAAAACTAAACAGAGGCTATATCTACCAAGATATTAATTTCTGATCAAAACGCAAAAACAGGTCAATTTTTGTTTCAAGGGGGACATCTTTTGGGGTACAAAACTTGCCTGAAATATCAACCCCCTGAGCGGGGCTTGCAATCCTTGAACATTTTGAATAGGGAAGATGGGTCGAGTGATGACTCAAAAGAAAGGTGGTATCTTCGTCTACATCGAATTTCCATTTTTAATTGAAAACTTTCAAAGATACAGGGTGAGCAACTGAAAGATAGGGAAGACTATTTTGCCTCAGACTGTTCAAGTTTCAGTGAAGTAAAATGGGACAGATCCATGCTGATCAATGGCAGTCATCATCAAATACCATCCTCATCTCGAATTTCAACCCCTAGAGCAGGTGTGACCACCCTTGAAAATTTGGAAGAAGGTAGATGGGTTTTATCGTTTTCTTTCAAGATTCATAATCCTTCATAATCATTCCAATGTTTCAGCTGCTCACCCAGTAATTTTGATGGAGAACGAAAACTTGCACACCATTGTGGAGACAAACAAAAATCCTTTCTCAGAAGGTTATATCTTCTGCTTTAAAAATAACACAGGGTGGTCACCCCTGCTCTAGATGTTGAAATTTGAGATGTGAATGGTGTTTCGGAAGATGACAGCCTTTGATCTGGAATGAATTTGTTCCATTTTTTTGCACTAATACTTGAATATCTCAGGGCGATAGATAGTCTTCTCTATTTTTCAGTTGCTCACTCTGTATCTTCTACAGTTTTCAATCAAAAATGAAAATCCGTTCACGGGGATGCAGGCAAAGATAATACCTTTCTTTCGAGGTATCACTCGACCCATCTACCCTCTTCCAAATTTTCAAGGGTGGTCACCCCTGTTCTAGGAGTTGAAATTTGAGATGAGGATGGTACTTGATGATGACTGCCATTGATCAGCATGGATCTGTTCCATTTTACTTCACTGAAACTTGAATAGTCTCAAGGAAATAGTCTTCCCTATCTTTCAGTTGCTCACCCTGTATCTTTACAGTTTTCAATTAAAAATGAAAATTCGTTCAAGGCGATGTAGACAAAGATACTACCTTTCTTTTAAGTCATCACTCGACCCATCTTCCCTATTCAAAATGTTCAAGGATTGCAACTCCAGCTTAGGGCGTTGATATTTCAGGCAAGTTTTGTACCCCAAAAGATGTCCCCCTTGAAACAAAAATTGACCTGTTTTTGCGTTTTGATCAGAAATGAATATCTTGGTAGATATAGCCTCTGTTTAGTTTTCGTTGAAGCACCCTGTATATTATCCTAAAACTTATTATCTTACTTTTTCTCACATCAAATTTTTCAATCTGTCGTAAGATAAAACCATCTAATTATTATATATTTTCCAAAATTTCCAACAAGAAAATTAGTTCCTCTTTCTGAACACATGTTTTTATACATCGAAACGCTTCTTTCTACACCCACTGATGTTATTGGGGCATAATCAACCTAACCAAACATGTTCAATGAACTTCATAGCTAGAAAACGTACTGACCATTGCATTCTTTGATTCCGTACAAATTTAAGACATTTACAAGAGCCATGTCAAAATAAAATTATGAAAATTGGGAAATAAATTCAGAACTTCCGATGTGCATTTTTCAATGACACCTATTCTTCTTCATGTTTCCAATTTTCTAGAATGTTTAAGTACTCGAAAATGGTAAGCTTTTGTCTGAGCGTATACTACACAAAAATTGAAGGTGAAATCATTATATGGAATGAAAACTGGGGGTTTACCATTGAAATGAGTAAGTTTGGAGCTACTTCCGGTTGAACTGGAAGAGCTTCTTTAAACCATTCGAAAGATGCTTCTTCTGGAAATTTTTGATGTGACATCGTGTATGCGCCAAATATTTTTTGTATATCATCTAAATTGAATGAAATATAGGTCGTTCTGATGAAGAACTCTAGACTGTAAAATACTTCATTGTTTTCCTGAAGAATATTACTCAGGACGTCCAACTAAGCCTAAAACCTATAGAGTGATCGAAAAATTTTCAATCGGTAAATGTCACTGAGATCTGTCACATTTTTTGAACCATCGAAGTTAGTGTATGCATTTCTTGAACACATCTGTTGGCAGTGCATATTGTAGCTTTTCCAATGATGTAATGTAACATGTCCTTTCTATGTTTCCCCTACAAGTGTTCTAGGCTTTGTTGGACGCCTTGAATATAGTGTTCTTGGTTTTCCTCAGTAATTTCGAGTTCTGTGAAAGCTTATTCCAGAGGGCACAGAGTTTTCTTTATCCTATCTCAATGATCCTAAGCAAATATGACAAATGACAATGTTATGTTAATTTAAGAAAGTTGTAAATATTGTTCCTCAACAAAATTTATGTTGAATCAAATTCCATGTATAGAAGCAATGTTATGATATTGTTCTTCATCAGTATCATCAGCACCCACATCATCGAAGATTCTTCAAAGATATTCGACATTCACTGGTCCAAATCACCGTTACCATTAGCACAAGATGACTTTGAAAAACTTAACATGACTACTTCCCTAGGAGAGAAATATACCTGCCTCCTACCTCAAAAAGATTCCGAACACGCTGTAGAAAATTTTGCGTATAAAGGTCCCCTAGCGATTGATTTCATCGAGCATCTCTTCAACACAGGAATTTGTTCTTACAGATTGGATCCATATTGGACATACGAAGTCTGCCACGGAAAATACATACGACAGTATCACGAAGTACTCGATGGTTCTAGGATTAAATTACAGCAATTCACATTGGGAAAAATGGGTAACAAAGAACAGGAAATGGTGTTACGAGTACTAAGAGAAAATGAATTAAGAGCTGGAAATAATTCTTCATTTGCATTACCAGTGAAACAAATTGAAAATAAAAAATTACCTTATGTTGAAATAACAATGACAGATGGTTCACCATGTGAATTTCACAAGAGAAAATTGAGGGAATCCAGAGTGTATTATATTTGTGATTTGAAAGGGAATCATGATATATATTCTGTTAAAGAAATTTCGTCTTGTAAGTATGAGGTTATAATTCTAACCCCACTTTTATGTGCTCATCCAAAGTATAGACCGAAAATTACACCAACAAATGTAATAACCTGTTATGCACTTGGTAAAACGTCGAAATTACCTTTTAACCTTGGAAAAATGTATGCGGATAGAAGAAGAATAATGAATGAAGCTTTTCAAGGTGAAAGTCGCATAGAATTTTTGACATATGATAAGAAACCTGGACCACAGAGTATGATAGGCGTTGATTCACTGATGATAAGTAATTTTCTCTCTGGTAAACACTGCATAAGTGGAGGAATAGGTAGTTGGAAGTACGAATTTTGTTACGGAAAATATTTGAACCAATACTCTTACGGTATACTAGGATTGAAAAGTACCGTATGTTTAGGAAAATTCAACGTCAACAAGCATATCGACTGGATAAGATCGCATCCATACAAAAGACCCAAACCGGTGAAACATAGAAATTACATTACTCAGTTTTACTCCGATGGATGCATCAGTAATATCACGGGAAAACCAAGACAGACGGAGGTCAAATTAAAATGTATTGAGAATTCTGTTAACTGGACTGGCCTTATGATGTATTTATATGAACCAAATTTTGGGGAATATGTTTTTGGTATAGAGTCACCAATTTTGTGTTACGTGATACCCATGGCCAATGAGGATGGGTTGATATTTTTCAAAACTTAACCATAGAAATGTTTTTGTATTCTTAGTTGATAAATTAATATAAATGTAATAATGAGAATTCACACTTGTAATTATATTGCTCATACAGGTTGTTTCGATATTAAATGGAATTCTCTTTAGCTTATGATATACAGGCTGTTTTCTAGGTTTTACTGAAATTTCTAAACTTCCAAAGTATTGATGTATGGACTAGACTATGCAGTTTTGAAGAAAATTCAAGATTTGAATATCTGTATACAGAGTGTCATCATGAAAGGACTCCGGAAAATCTCATTTTTATGATTAGGCACAGCTTTCCTTTTCGATACAAAACATAATGAAGTCAAGGAAATTTAACGAAATTGGATAAATAGTTTAGAAGATTCAGCTTTGAAATTTTGTCAAAACCTAGAAAATAGTCTGTATATTATAAATGAAAGAGAAAATACAAGTGCCAACCCGTTCCGAGTTCGCCACTTGATGGTTCATCATCACTTACTCCTGAAATACCTTCTATATGAACTAGAGAAAATATCAATACTTTAGGGTGAAAACTATTCACACTACACCAAAACTTGTTCATTTATCAACTGCGGCAGCATCAGCAGTCGATATACTGAATATGAAGAAGAGTGTTCTCTTTCGATTGCTCAAACGTGATTCGAACACGCAGAGAAATCTAAGCTAGTAAGCTGTAGAATTGATTGAATAGTTGAGACTTATTTTTTTTTTATTTCACTGAAACGTTTCATTTAGGTCCTAAGGCTTCAATGAATTCGACACTGAGCTAGTCCTTTGTCATTGTCTGAATTATCGAATATTCTATTTAGCTGTTCACACTTCTCACTTCTAGTGGTACCCCCACTGATGTCTTCTTTTTCTATAACTGGCCTGGGTTTGGCTCTTCCGTTGTTTTATCCTCAGTGTCACACAGTCGGCTATTCTGGTGGATTTCCATTTTATATAAGGAGTTTATAGTTGAATTGTTCAGTATGACTCAAGTGTTCTATTATAACTCCTAGTTTAACTGTCAGTGTACGAGTCCTAACCCAAAAGCTGAATAAGCCACTGTAGTTCATTGGCTTGGTTTCCTCCTCTCAAGGCTCGAAAACACCTGAAAATTCACCCTAGACGAAACCATAGACCGACACCTGACAATGTTACCCCAAACGACAGTAGCATTTAGTCGGGAGCAATACTTGCTTTTCAAGCGTCTGTTACTAAGTACGGAAAACATCCTGCAATGTTGCACTCATATCCATTATGGCTCCAAAAGATTTGTCGTCAACTTCTCTGTCTTGTGTAAGAGAAGGTTAGCGGTAGATGCCACTAGCAGTTGACCAGTTGATTTATAGAGGGCTTGTGTTCGTATTTTCAGCCATTTACTTTGCTGGACCCTTTTATGTAGAAGTGTTTCTGCTATTTTTACTTCCTAGTAGACAGTAAAGTGTCAGTCTAGATTTATAAACTGATATACAGGGTGCTTCAACTAAAACTAAACAGAGGCTCTATCTACCAAGATATTCATTTCTTATTAAAACGCAAAAACAGGTCAATTTTTGTTTCAAGGGGAACATCTTTTGGGGTACAATACTTGAAATATAAACCCCCTAAGCGGGGGTTGCAATCCTTGAACATTTTGAATAGAAAAGATGGGTCTAGTGATGACTCAAAAGAAAGGTGGTATCTTTGACTACATCGCCTTGAACGAATTTCCATTTTCAATATTGAAAACTGTGAAAGATACAGGGTGAGCAACTGAAAGATAGGAAAGACTATTTCCCTGAGAGTATTCAAGTTTCAGTGAAGTAAAATGGAACAGATCCATGCTGATCAATGGCAGTCATCATCAAGTACCATCCTCATCTCGAATTTCAACTCCTAGAACAGGGGTGACCACCCTTGAAAATTTGGAAGAGGGTAGATGGGTCGAGTGATACCTCGAAAGAAAGGTATTATCTTTGTCTACATCCCCGTGAACGAGTTTTCATTTTTGATTGAAAACTGTAGAAGATACAGAGTGAGCTACTGAAAAAAAGAGGAGACTATCTATCGCCCTGAGCTATTCAAGTATTAGTGCAAAAAAATGGATCAGATTCATTCCAGATCATCTTTGATCTAAATGAATCTATTCCAGTTTTTCGCATCAATACTCCAATAGTCTTGGGGCGATAGTATTCTCTATTTTTCAGTAGCTCACTTTGTATCTTGTACAGTTTTCAACCAAAAATGAAAATTCTTTCACTGGAATGCAGACAAATATAATACCTTTCTTTCGAGTTATCACTCGACCCATCTACCCTCTTCCAAATTTTCAAGGGTTGTCACCCCTGCTCCAGGGGTTGAAATTCGAGATGAGGATGGTACTTGATGATGACTGCCATTGATCAGCATGGATCTGTTCCATTTTACCTCACTGAAACCCTATCTTTCAGTTGCTTACCCTGTATCTTTTACAGTTTTCAATTAAAAATGGAAATTCGTTCAATGCAATGTATACAAAGATACCACCTTTCTTTTGAGTCATCACTCGACCCATCTTCCCTATTCAAAATGTTCAAGGATTGCAATCCCCGCTTAGGGGGTTGATATTTCAGGCAAGTATTGTACCCCAAAAGATGTGCCCCTTGGAACAAAAATTGATCTGTTTTTGCGTTTTGATCAGAAATGAATATCTAGGTAGGTATAGCCTCTGTTTAGTTTTCGTTGAAGCACCCTGTATAAATAAATAAATATATAAACTAATAGACTTTTAAGGAGTTTCCCTGTTAATCCCAGCACCTTGTATGATACTTCCTTTTGGAGTCACCTGTTTATTATATCATGTCCCCAGGTTGAAGTGGCAGGCCTTTCTCGCCTTCCTACCAATCCCGTCCTAACTCTAATAATAATTTAGTACAAGCTGGGTCAGCTATTTACTTGTTTCCCCCTACTAATTCTATGGTGGCTTGTGGTTCCAGTCAACATTTGTTTAAAATTTTCAACGGTTTGAACTTGATACTACTCCCCTCGTCATACCTCATGAGTCATGATCATGTGCAAATGTTTTATGGTACATTTACGATATAATATGGTACATATGTTATTCTGAAAATTATCTGTTCATTTATTATCCATTTATTAAAACTATTTCAGCTTATTATTCAATTAAAATTAGATTATATGAATTTTGTAGTTCAATAGATAATTATCGTATCTCATTTTATTCATTTCATAGCTACTTGAAATATTAGGAAAATAGATTAGTTTATAGAAAAACTAAATACAATAGCTATATAAACATAGATTTTATATTTAATGTTAATCAGAACCAACGTTCAATATGATTAAATAAATATAGGATGTAGAAAGCTGTATAGATACCGAATAAGATTTATTTCAATTATTAACATTTATATATTTTCAGGAAAGAGTAGCAAATTTATTAGGAGTTGCTGGTACAGATGTGCCTGTGGAATATATATACAGACTAACGCTGCCCTATAGAGTAAGTATTACAAAAATGAATATATAGGGATAAATTATATCTGCATAACTTCTTTTATAGCTTGGTGTGAATGGGTATGCTTTCATTGTAACTAATAATGGTTACATCTTGTGTCATCCAGATTTTCGACCAGTGGTAAGTTGTAATCTTTGATTTTATGTTTACACTGAGTAATAGTACTTGAGTACCATGAGGTCTTCCACTGTAACCTTAGTAGCAATGAGGTTAGGACAACCACTGGTTTCTTGCCTTGAGCAAGCACTTACAAGTTCCATCATGGTGGTTGACAGTTCTCTTGAAACAATATTTGAAGATTACGCTGGCCTGGAACCAGAACAATGTCAAGTATCTGATTTTGGCCAGTTTTCATTCTTTCCTTTGCCCCTGCCTCCAATTGAAGGGATACTTTATTGCTAAGGGTTTGACGAAACTCCCGCACAAGTTGAGGAGAATATAAACTTTATCTAGTAGTTAATAATGGTTTTTATAATTGTATTTTAAAAATCTCCTCTTTCATTTCAGCATGAGGGTATCTTAAAGCCTGCCTATAACAGGGTAGATCTGACAGAAATTGAGATATTAGATGATGATGCAGATCCCAGAATGTGGAGTGAAGAAATGAAAGAATTTAGAAGGAAAGTTGTTATGCAGAAAAAGGGAAATAAGACGTTTGCTGTTAAATCACATCTGGATGATATGGTAAGTATATTACATAATGTTATGTTGAATTTTTACAATTTGAAGCGGGATTCATTCATATGTCTATGTTTATAATTTGTTTTGAAGTCAACCTGCCCAAGACTTCAACGAAGACCTTGAGATCCCTACCAAGATGAATATGTAGAAAGTAAAGTTCATTGTATGTATCCAAATTTCGCAGCACTTTGGCTAAAATGAAAAAAACATAAGTGAAAACCGAAAAATTGGATAACTGGGCCATGTTGTTGATTATAAATAAAAGAGAAAAAAATCCTGGTAGTGTAATTTCAAAAAGAGGTTTTGTTGCTATATATATGGAGTATTTCTAATTGCAAAAAATAGAGTTGCTGTGATTGTTTCTAATCTCGAATAAGAGAGCAACATTAAGAAGAGTATCAATAGATAAATATTCTTCTGTTCGTGTTTTTATACCTTTTCACTTATCCTAGGGCAAGAGTGCTCAAACTTGAACTGCTGGCGATCTACCTCAATATTTTTAGAGTACTTAGGAACGACTCTGAGAGGCTGCAAGTATGTGTGATGCAGAGTTGTCGTACATACACGATACACCCTACCTATCTACCTAGGTAGGATGTACCGTAGCATATATACATATTAGCTTTCCGCACAATATACATTATTTTAGTCAAGGTTCGGGTTAGGTTTAGTTAGGTTCTTCTCTTTAATATCAATGAAAAAACTCATAGTTATTCAAAATTGCGAATTTATTGGTTGTTACAAAACTAAAGAGTTGCATATGGTGTTAAACTTAACTAAGGAGTGACTTGGGTGTTGAAGCGTGACACTGCATGTCCTCAGCATAGTTTCAATTTACTTTTGAATGCATTTACTGCGCTAATCAACTCAATGATAGTTTTTCCTTTACCTTGAAGCTCCAAGTTAAAGGTGTTTAAGTACATTGTGATCTCAGTCAAAAATGCCAAATCAGTCAGCCATTTTTCGCTGAAAAAAATTCTTCCTCCCAATCGTTATTAAAATGATACGTTTTAGATTTCTTCGCTGCACTCATTTTGTACTATTTAATAATAAACTTTGTATCGATGTATTATTGCCTTCAAGTTCCAGAACAGCTTCCAGAAAAGTGGCAAGAATAAAAAACGCAGCTTTTCTTTGACAAGTACCGCGCGTTCCTTTGGTAAAGCCGCCTTTTGCCGCTGGCAAAGTGTTACTTTATTACGTAATAAATTTTTGTAGTTTTGTTACCTACGTTTTTTCTTCTCGAGATCTACTCAAGAAGCACTCGCGATCAACTGGTCGATCGTGATCGACCGTTTGAGCACCCTATTCTAGAGATTTGCAGATATTTTTGTTCGGATGTAGATGACAGGATCTCGTCAGTTACCTTTTCTGCCATTATATAGCGTGCGAACCAACAATTACAAGTGAACCAGTAATCGGCGTTGAAAATTTAGCAGTGAGCTTGTATTGTTCGATGTCAGGTTCTCGCTCGTATTGTGTTGATTTGCAGCACTTAATAATAGCTGAAAGAGTACTACCAAAGAATCGAATACACAGACATCGTACTAAAAATCCGACAAAACTATTAATATTTATAATAACCTGTTCAAATTCTTTCAGAGGAGAATATTCATTGGTACAAGACATTACTTTTACATGGGTCTGAACGATACTCCATTCGGCCTGGTCATTGCATTACCCGACAAATACGGGTTCAATAGAGTCTCACATCCAGTGGAATCCGACGTTCATCGTATGAGAACGAAAGATACTCCTTTTAAGACATATTTCACTGGGAATTGGACCATTCATCCAGATTGGTAAGTAAGAAATATTTTTTGAAGCACTTTCACGTCTCCATTTCATGTGGCCAAAAGCTAACATATTATTCAATGTTAGTTCTATTCTTTTTAGTATACAGGGTGTTACATAATATTATGTTATAACTTGGGAATGTAAATCTACGTGCAATTTTAAGAAAAAAAGTTTATATAAACATAGGTCCGCAAAAGCTTCGTTACGGAGCTACAGGGTGTTGAAATTTCCGGAAAAAATTTGTTTTTTCTTCAAAACTCCCGCAGTTTTTGAGATATTCAGCACAAATTTGGAATGTAAGCTATTTTTTACAGAATCCATCATTACACGTCCTAGATTTCAACTGAAATTCACGAGGCCATGTCTCCTTTTGCCCTTTCAAACTTTTTTGCAGTACGCCACTGATCAGCGTACAATAAATTTTCGTCATCTTTGTTCAATTTCGAAACTTTTTTGACACTTGTAATTTTTTCGTATCTCCAACCGTTTTCGAGTGAAAAATTATTGAATTTAAATTGTATGTTATTCGCTAAATAAAAAAAAATAATAGAAATACTCGATAGGTTGGCCCAAAATTTGCTTTTATTTCGATAGCTCGTCTTCTGAGGCTCAACTTATACTTATTCAATATCAAACTAAAGAAAAGAACAATTAAACACTGAATAAATTGCTGGAAGTGTCCTCCACCTGCAAGAATACAGGCCTCTGTCCTTCTTCGCATATTATCACGCACTCTTTGAAATATTCCTGGGGTATTTATAACCGTGTCACAAAAGATTATTATTCGATTTCTCAATTCTTCTACAGTGTATAAACTAAACTTTTGAGGTATCCCCATAAGAAAAAGTCTAAATTATTTATGTCTGGGGACCTAGGAGGCCATGGTTATGGCCCACCCCGGCCTATCCATCGGTTGTTGAATGTATTATTGAAGAATTCCCTAGTTTCTCCACTAAAATGTGCTAATGCCCCGTCATGCATGAACCACATTATGTTTCTCACGAAAAGTGGCACATCCTCGAGCAATAAAGGTAATTCCTCCTCAAGAAATTGCCGATATGCGGGACCGTTTAGTCTGTTAGGCAAAAAAATGGCCCAATCAAATAATTTCCAATTATTCCGACCCAGACATTCAGTGAGAATTGTTCTTGATGATAAGATTCTTCAATCAAATGAGGGTTTTCCTCAGCCCAATAATGATTATTGTGAAAATTTGTGATAGCAGTTCTCGAAAAGTTAGCTTCGTCTGTGAACATTATTTCACTATCAAAATGATCATTTTCTCTAATTTTATCTAAGAACCATCGGCAGAAATTCAGTCTTGAAGAAAAATCTTGAGGAAGTAGAGTTGGGACGCGTTGAATATGAAACGGGTAAAATAAAAAGTCGTGGAGAATTCTCCAAACTAGAACATGTGAAATATTTAACTGATTTCCAATTTTTCTTGAACTCACATGAGGATTCAAATCAATACATTTCAAAACTGCTTCTTCAATATCTGGAGTTCTCATAGTTTGAGGTGCACCTTTTGAATGATTATTTGCAGTAAAAGTACCAGTTTCCCTCAACCTTCTGTAGATATTTGAAAATATTCGCCTGTCTGGTGTTACTCGATTTGGAAAGCGCACCTGATATAATCGCCTAGCTTCGGTTGTATTTCCGTCAGCCAGACCGTACATGTAATGGATATCAGCCAATTCGGCGTTAGTAAAACAGCTATAACTTCAAAAGTCTTAAAAATAATCGTTAATTCAATAAACAATTCTAGCAGACACTGGTTCAACTTTGGCAACTCCCAAAATAAATAAATTAATGAAAAAAAATCAAAGCCTACAAGTCATTTCTTCAATTAAAAGTGCTTTCAATTCAGCGAATGCATACAATCGTTTAATAATTTTTTGCCCGAGAACTTAAATAGCTCAGAGTTTTTCTTATGGGGATACCTCAAAAGATTAGTTTATACCAGTGAACACTGTAGAAGAATTGAGAAATCGAATAATAACCTCTTTCATGCATGACGGGGCATTAGCGCATTTTAGTGGAGAAACTAGGGAATTCTTCAATAATACATTCAACAACCGATGGATAGGCCGGGGAGGGCCATAACCATGGCCTCCTAGGTCCCCAGACTTAAATAGTTTAGACTTTTTCTTATGGGGGATACCTCAAACGTTTAGTTTATGCACTGTAGAAGGATTGAGAAATCGAATAGTAATCTTTTGTGACACGATAAGAAATACCCCAGGAATATTTCAAAGAGTGCGTGATAATATGCGAAGAAGGACAGAGGCCTGTATTCTTGCAGGTGGAGGACACTTCCAGCAATTTATTCAGTGTTTAATTGTTCTTTTCTTTAGTTTGATATTGAATAAGTATAAGTTGAGTCTCAGAAGACGAGCTTACAAAATAAAAGCAAATTTTGGGCATACCTATCGAGTATTTCTATTATTTTTCTTTATTTAGCGAATAACATACAATTCAAATAATTCAAATTCAATAATTTTTCACTCGAAAACGGTTGGAGATACGAAGAAATAACTGGTGTAAAAAAAGTTTCTTAATTCAACGAAGATGACGAAAATTGATTCTACGCTGATCAGTGGCGTACTGCAAAAAAGTTTGAAAGGGCAAGAGAAGACATGGCTCCGGAAAAGAAAACACCTTGTAGGTTCTAGTTAAAATTTAGGACGTGTAATGATGGAGGCTGTAAAAATAGCTTGCATTCCAAATTTGGGTTGAATATCTCAAAAACTGCAAGAGTTTCGAAGAAGAAACCAATTTTTCCGGAAATTTCAACACCCTGTAGCTGCGTAACGAAGCTTTTGCGGACCTATGTTTATATAACTTTTTTCCTTAAAATTGCACGTAGATTTACACCCTCAAGTTGTGACATACTATTATGTAACACCCTGTATGTATGATATTGAGTATTCAATTTACCTTCTTATATTCGCCTTATTTTGTGAATGCTGTGCCATTGTTATTCAAAAAATTAAGGAATTTGTGTTAAATTTTGCTTTAAACTCTAAACCAGTTGTGTGAAAACTATCGAAATAATGAAGATAGCATTTGGTAATCACTGTATGAGTAAAACGCAAATAAGGGTAGTTCAAGGAATTCAAAGATGGCACGTTGATAGCGGCCCACGCTTATCATATCCTCGACTTTTCGAAGAGTTTCCACTACAAAGTGATTTGAATTGTCATGGGGTGACTTCTGGGGTGAAGTACATCTGATGATACTGTAGTTATATTTTATACCTATATTTTGTTTCAGGCATTATTGTCGAGAGTTGGATGATAACCTCCATTTTGACAGTTTAGAATCCGAGTTTTTGCATTTCTTGAATAAAATCCAGGAGCCAGGATGGAAATGGGGTGCTGAATGTAAGAATCTTTTATCTCTTTGTTTGTGCAAATATCTCTGCGATACAACGAAAATTTAACCCCCTTCCCTATTAATTTTATGAATAAAAAAAATTTCGTTTCCGAAAATGTTTTAGATCGTTGAAAACTAAGAAGACGAGGTAAAGTTTTAATCCAGAAACTTTCGAGATATATCAAAAGTGCAACTTGCTTATTCCAACTGTTAACCAATAGAAATCTCATCGTATAAAACATATATGGCTTTTCTGTGTAGAATTATTGAATGAAAAATGAAGATTGATGAAAAGCAATGCCAGTTTCATAGGAGATGCTCGAATTGTTCTCCCAAAATTCTCTATACATAATCTGCATCTTCTGATCGAATTCACAGCATTTCATATTCGAATCATACGACAATACAATACAAATCCTCCCTACTTTCCGGCTGCGTGATGTAAATTTTGTTCTTGATAAAATCCCATATGAAAAAGTCTAATGGGCTGAGATCATGGGATCTCGCGAACCATAAGACCCTTATCCAGTGACCTCCTAGAAGAATGTCGTTCAATTTTAGCGTGCGCCGTCCTGTTGAATCCACTTTGTTTCGAGGTCTGCAAGCGGAACATTCTCCAGAGATGGTTCAACAACCTCGATCAAAATATTCAAATACATATTATTGGTTACGGATTCTTCAAAAATATATGGTCCTATATTTGTTGCCCAACAATTGCTATCCATTTCATTTTCATCTGACTAATGATGTCGATTATTTCTATTAAAGAGCCCATTATTGCTTATCCCAACCTCATCGATCCAAATAACATTTCTTGGAATATCTACATTTTCCAGGCATTTCTTTTTGAACCATCTACTGAAATTAATGGGTAAATGGGTAAAGAAACTTTTCGAATACATCTCTGGATTCTATTTTATTTGAGTGTTCAGAGCGAGAAACCAAAAATTTAATAGACTCGCTTAAGCCAAAATTCTCTAAAGACATATATGGTATATCGAATAACACGATAAAGACTTTATCAGAGAAACTTTGTCATCCCATATCAATATTGATAAATAAATGTTTCAAGGACGGATACTTCCCAAAAGAACTTAAAGTAGCAAAAGTTGTAGCCTTGCACAAGAAAGGAGAAAAACAAATATGTGATAACTACAGGCCGATAGTCGTCTTGCCAGTTTTATCAAAGGTTTTCGAATTGGCAATCAAAAACAGAATGGTCAAATTTCTGGAAAAATCAAAATTGTTCAGTGAAGCACAGCATGGTTATCGAAAGAAGAGAAGTACTACTACGGCTATACAGAGTGCTATAAACACAATTATGAGAGATTTAAACGGTGACGTTGAAGTGGCTATGCTCAATTTCGACCTTAATAAAGCTTTTGATAGTCTGTGTCGCGATATCTTGTTGGAAAAGCTTTTTCATTATGGTTTTCGTGGCAGAGTGTATACCTTACTCAAACATTATTTAACGAATAGATCTCAGTTCATAAGTATTAACGACAAGTTATCAGAATCTTTCATAACAGATGGAGGTGTTCCCCAGGGCTCTATTCTGGGTCCCCTTTTATTTCTGGTATATATAAATGACATTACGGTCCCTGGGGCAGCTAGTGTTTGTCTTTATTGTGATGATACATCCACTGTGGTGATGAGGGAAGATAGTGAAGATATTCAAGCAAATAAACATAAAGTCATCAATGAAACAAAGAACTGGTTCTCAAGCAACAAACTGAAAGTTAATGACAGAAAACTGGGGAACTTACAATCGGCCCTAGGGAGCCACTGACTCTCAGGACTCTAGACTCAAGTGGTCGTCTCACGTGGAGGTCACCTGTGGAAAGTTAGCTAAATCATTCTTTTCTCTTAGAAAAATGAGAGATGTTAGCACATTGGAGTCAGCAAAAATTGCCTACCATGCCTATTTTCATGCTACGTGGTGCTGGTGTGGGGTTTTTCGTCGTCGGAATCGGGTAGAGTCTTCATCCTACAAAAAAGTTCGATAAGAACTATGTTCAGAATTAATCATCGAGATTCTTGTAGACCAATATTTAAAAAGGAAAGGTTACTTACGTTTCCATGCGTATATATACACGAAGAACTAAGACAACTTCATGCAAATAAAGCAGAAATCGCCACTGGAAGTGATCACCATACGTATAATACAAGAGATAAGGAAGATATGGTTATTTCATTACACAAGAAAAACTTAACTCAGAATTCTTATGAGTACTAGGGAATCAAAATGTATAATACATTACCAGGCTACTTCAAGGTCCTTAAGGCAAATATTTTCAATAAAAAATTAAAGATTTCTTATTAGAAAATACCTTCTACAGTATTGAAGTACATGAACTTTTTACAATGAATGTTGTTTGTTTTATTATATTGTTTGTTTGGATTTTTTCTGACGTACCATGTAATTTCTCTCGATGGTGATTAAATAATATTCTATTCTATAAATTTTCACCAAGAACAGGTGATCATTTTCTTCTATCTGCATTGTTTCACATAGTTGCCCCACAAAACCATTGATTTGGGACATGTGTATAGGGACACATTCCTACGTTTTTCCGTGATGAAATGCTGGTCAACTCACGCCATCTATATTTCAGTTCGCTAAATTTATGAGACATCTTTTGTTTTATAAGATTTTGAAACATTTTCAGCTAACGCTTCGTTTAACCCGAAAAAATTCATTCAATCTGTTATATTTTTTAGGCGATAGGAAATTGGTTTGCAAGACAGTTGCTGACGCAATGGTGACCCAATGGTTTTATGAAAATATCACAGAGACATCTCGTGGCAGATATACAGATGCGTAAGTAGTAAATATAGTTGAAAATTCTGTTTGGCTTTCACTGAATCCCAATTTTTATAAGTGAACTAATGAAATCTTCTGAAACTTTATTAATCCACTTTAAATGTTAAATGTTAGAAATGAAAAGTGGTTATTACATCCAGTTTTATTGCAGAGTTTGCACCTTGATACTGACACATATATTTTCACGTTGGGATGCTCCAGCATTCTCTGGTTGACCGTTTTATATTTTTGGCGTTCTGAACTTTTCTACAGTGTGGTCTTTGGTTATTTCTCTATTTACTTCTCTCGATGACATATCGGAAAGCTTTAGATTTTTCGCCTAGCTGTGAGACAGAAAACCCACCCCCATAATTGCGAAATCTAAAGATAATATTATATATATTTAAGATCTGAATTATAGAGTGAAAAGTTCTTGATTTAGAATTTTCATTGAAACCATGACAGGATTATGACATATACATTCAAATAAATGTCAGGTGAATCATGTGTTGCGCGTCGGTTTTCTGTCGTCGCTGGACCATGCACAATATTATCGAAGCGAATGTATTAGATGGTGGGCGATAACGCAGCGTAGTAGGAGTGTGTACATCAACATTGTTCGAGAAATGTACCCAGCGTTTAACACCACACTCAGACATCTTTGGGTTTAATTTTAATAGATGGCTCTGTGGGTTATTTTGTATTGTTCTTGATTGCCAATTGGGAGCGAAGCGATCGAGTTTCAAGACAAGACAACTTCTGCTGGGTTCGCTAGTTTTTGCATAAAACTGGATGCAACCACCTCTTAGTGACCATCAACTCATCACGTAATTTTTGTGTATAGTCATTGAGATTGTCCTTACATTCAGAGGGTTTTATTGGAAAATATAAAATGCACTTAGTTGTCTTATTTTCAATCACAATTTAATTCATTTTACCTTTTTTATAAGACCTATAGCACTGTTGACGACTTTAATATCAAGGTACAGTATAGTAATAACTATTTTAGTTTTACTTCATAACGTTTAAAAATCTGTTGTATACGTCCAATGAGCATTGGACATTCTTAGTGAGAAGTTAGGCACTTCTGACTATACCAGAAACTCTTATAATCTTCATTATTCAAAATGGCCTCCTGTAAAATTTGTATTTTATAATTCTTTGTTGAATTTTTGACACAGCTTACCCTCACATTCATACTTTTATTTAAAAACAGATGCTCTATTTGCTGATCAGCTTCATCATAGAGTTAATCAGTTTCGGTTTGCCTAACACAAAAATGAATAACTGCGTATTGTTTTTACTGAAAAGAATGAAGTGAAAAATTAAAATAGTGATCTTTGGAAAACAATTGAAGAAATTCATTTGTCAAAATTGACACGGACAAATACAGTAAAAATTAGTTTTAAGGACTCGGCAAGTCTGCAATGAAATGAGTCAAAATCCGAATGAAATATGTCCTGCAATAAATTCATTAATTAGTTGCAGCACTTATTTCATTTCACCAAATAATTAAAGTCAACATAAAAATTCTTAATTCTACTTTTGATTTTTTACTCGTGAATGCCGAGTCGTAGAGAAGAATCGAAAGAGTGCTTTTTTCTTAAAGATTGAATGGAAAATCCTAAAACAGTGGCTTAGAAATTGTTTCTTTAAAAATATCCAGCTAAGTGTTATGTGCTGCAATACATTAATTAATTAGATGCTCTCGCTAATGTTTCTTGACTATATTTCCATCAGTTTCTTTGAAATTTTCAATCATTCAATTTAATTGATGAACGCCATTAATTAAATCTGTTGTACTTGTCGTAGTTTCATTAGCATAAAAATTTTTCGTTAAAATTAAATGGAGAATCTACAACTGATTTTTATTTTGTGAAAAAGTAGTGGCGTACCAATTTTTCGTTGAAAATATCCAGTTACATATAATGTTACGATTACCACTGGTAAAACTAAAAATAATATTTTCATTGCAAAACATACACTCTGGATGGTAATTAAAATATCTCTAGTCGTTTGGCAACAATTAATAAATTTGATTTTTGTAAACCAAACTTGTGTTTCTTTAAAAAGCATTTTTCGAATATATTTCATATAACAAACTCTTATTATTTTCGATTCTCTATTTGTCTTTAAATTTTCCGCTATAGAAACTGGACTACTCTGTATATTTATGGTAATATTCCCGAGTTAGTCCCCTAAGTGCAAATGTTATACAGGGTATATAGTATGTCACAACTTGAGGAGGTGAATCTACGTGCAATTTTAAGAAAAGTTCATATAAACATAGGTCCGCAAAAGCTTCGTTACGGAGCTACAGGGTGTTGAACTTTCCAGAAGAAATTGGTTTATTCTTCAAAACTCCTGCAGCTTTTGAGATATTCAGCCCAAATTTGGAATACAAGCTATTTTTTACAGCCTCAATCATTGCAGGTCCTAAATTTCAACTAGAATCTACAATGTGTTTTCTTTTCCGGAGCCTTGTCTTCTTTTGCCCTTTCAAACTATTTTGCAGTACGCCACTGATCAGCGTACAATCAATTTTCGTCATCGTCATTCAATTTAGAAACTTTTTGACACTTGTAATTTTTTCGTATCTCTGACCGTTCTCGAGAAAAAAATTATTAAACGATTGTATGCATTCGCTGAATTGAAAGCACTTTTAATTAAAAAAATGACTAGTAGGCTTTGATTTTTTCATTTATTTCTTTATTTTGATAGTTGCTAAAGTTGAACCAGTGTCTGCTCGAATTGTTTATTAAATTAACGATTAGTTTTAAGACTTTTGAAGTTATTGCTGTAAGAAGAAATGGCTAATTTTACTAACGCCGAATTGGTTGATATCCATTACATGTATGGTCTGGCTGACGGAAACACAACAGAAGCTAGGCGATTATATCAAGTGCGCTTTCCAAATCGAGTAACACCAGACAGGCGAACATTTTCAAATATCCATAGAAGGTTGATGGAAACTGGTACTTTTACTGCAAATAATCATTTAAAAGGTGTAACTCAAACTATGAGAACTCCAAATATTGAGGAAGCAGTTTTGAATTGTATTGATTTGAATCCTCATGTGAGTACAAGAAAAATTGGAAATCAGTTGAATATTTCACATGTTCTAGTTTGGAGGATTCTCCACGACTTTTTATTGTACCTGTTTCATATTCAACGCGTCCCAACTCTACTTCCTCAAGATTTTCCTTCAAGACTGAATTTCTGCCGATGGTTCTTAGATAAAATTAGAGAAAATGCTCATTTTGATAGTGAAATAATGTTCACAGACGAAGCTAACTTTTCGAGAACTGCTATCACAAATTTTCACAATAATCATTGTTGGGCTGAGGAAAACCCCATTTGATTGAAGAATCTTTGATCATCAAGAACAATTCTCACTAAATTGCCACTCTGGGTCGGAATAATTGCTAGAAATTATTTGATTGTGCCATTTTTTAAATAGCCTAACAGACTAAACGGTCCCGCTTATCGGCAATTTCTTGAGGAGGAGTCACCTTTATTGCTCGAGGATGTGCCACTTTTGTTGAGAAACATAATGGGTTCATGCATGACGGGACACCAGCACATTTCAGTGGAAAAGGAGACATGGCTCCGGAAGCTAGGTTCTAGTTAATTCTTAATGAATACTACATTCAACAACCGATGGATAGGTCGGGGTGGGCCAGAACCATGGCCTCCTAGGTCCCCAAACTTTAACAGTTTAGACTTTTTCTTATGGGGATATCTCCAAAGTTTAGTTTATACCACACCAGTGAACACTGTAGAAGAATTGAGAAATCGTATAATAATCTCTTGTGACACGATAAGAAATACCTCAGGAATATTTCAAAGAGTGCGTGATAATATGCAAAGAAGGACAGAAGCCTGTATTCTTGCAGGTGGAGGACACTTCCAGCAATTCATTTAGTTTTTAATTGTTATTTTTTTAGTTTGATATTGAATGAGTATAAGTTGAGTCTCAGAAGACGAGCTATCAAAATAAAAGCAAATTTTGATACCTATCGAGTATTTCTATTATTTTTATTTATTTAGCGAATAACATACAATTCAAATAATTCAAATTCAATAATTTTTCACTCGAGAACGGTTGCAGATACGAAAAAATTACGGGTGTAAAAAAAGTTTCTAAATTGAACGAAGATGACGAAAATTGATTGTACGCTGATCAGTGGCGTACTGCAAAAAAGTTTGAAAGGGCAAAAGAAGACATGGGTACGGAAAAGAAAACACCTTGTGAATTTCACATTCCAAATTTGGGCTGAATATCTCAAAAACTGCAGGAGCTTTGAAAAAAAACAGTTTTTTCCGGAAATTTCAACACCCTGTAGCTCCGTAACGAAGCTTTTGCGGAGCTATGTTTATATGAACTTATTTCTTAAAATTGCACGTAGATTTACCCCCTCAAGTTGTGACATACTATTATGAAACACCCTGTATTATTTTCTTACTGATAATAATATTCAATTCCATCAAAATTCGTCTTTCAATAACTATATTCTTACTTAGACCTACGGTTTGTGAAGAATTCTTGTGACATTTTGATAAATGCATTTTTCGTTAGAGAAGTAAAATATTTTCATAGATGTTATACTGTGTCCAAAAAGTAAGGTGACATTTGAATTTAAACTGCGCGCATAGAGGGATTTGGTGCTTTTGTTTTTAAGTTAGGTTAGGTTAGGTAGGAGTATATTTGATATCTGTGCCAAGCTTTACATCAAAATATTCATAAGTGTTTGAGATACATTTCGTTTTGTAAGTTCCTAAAAGTGAATTTTTCGAATTTTATAATGTCTGTATTTGTTGAGGAAAGAATTAGCATTAAATTTCGTTTGCATCCAGGTTTACCATCAACCTGGACCGACGAAGCTTACGTCCAAAAAATCAAAGATTTGATGCTTGTAAATCGTCGATTCACAATAAGAGATATCTTGCTGATCATGTTTGCATTTCAGAAGGATTAGTCAATACTATGTTGAAGGATGTTGTGGCCTCAGGCGCGTCAAATCTCGATTGGTACCGAAAACACTGAATTTTCTGGAATTTTCAGGAGATGAGACATGGATTCATGCTTACGACCCAGAAACAACCGATGAATCAAGTGAATATCATGCTGAAGGTGAGGCAAGACCAAAAAGACCTCGCCAAAGCCGCTCAAAAATAAAGATCATG
The DNA here is from genome assembly GCA_013387265.2 of Cryptolaemus montrouzieri. Classification (NCBI taxonomy): domain Eukaryota; kingdom Metazoa; phylum Arthropoda; class Insecta; order Coleoptera; family Coccinellidae; genus Cryptolaemus; species Cryptolaemus montrouzieri. The sequence goes on from JABFTP020000042.1 coordinate 13,258,975, forward strand.
TTGACTGCTTTCTTCGATTATTGCGGTATTGTGCATTTTGGGTTCCTTCCGCCTGGTCAAACCGTGTACAATAATATTATTTGAGCATTAAGCGTCGTTAGCGTGAAGCTTTTGCGTAAAGAGGCTTGAATTGTGAGGAAACAATTCTTGGTTTTGCACCACCGACTCAAAACTCGACCCATATTGTTCCTAAACCGCCGTGTTCACCTGATTTGGCACCGTGTGCCTTCTGATCATTCAGACCGTTCCGGGGACACCGTTACAATAGAAGAGATATGAGCCGCAAGGAAGAGAGAGCTGAAGGCCATTCCAGAAACCGACTTTAACAACTGGAAAAATTGAGAGTTTTCAAAATAAATGCTGAGTCACCTTATTTTTTGAACGCAGTAATACTATTAAATGCAATATGCCAACCTTATAAAAATTGTCCATTAAGTTATGAAGTTAAGCGACATGTCCTTTCTTTTGAGCAATCTTTTTAATTTAAGGTTTTCAAGATTATATTTGTTAATGCAGCCATTTTTTTGGATTTCTAACAAATAACTAATTTATTGCCTTTTCAGGTTGTAAATGATGCAAACTGCATTATTACAGTTAATTCTATATTTTATAACAATTTCAATGATTACAGATATGACCAGGAGCCAGTATAATTTCTGCATATTCATCTGATAATTCTGTGTTCAAGTATTTTCTTTACATTGTTTTTACAGCTGAAATAATCCAGCTTTTACTTTCCATGCAGAGCGGAACTCATAAGACGGTATAGAATTACTGTGGGCTTTCTGGCAACTGACAGCGGTCTGACCAGGTGGCAAGATTTTCCTCAGAACATCAATGAACCCTCGTAAGTATTTTTGAGAACGTGTCTTCAGTTGATGATTGTGCTTGACAAGGAAACTACACGCACATACACAATTAAGCGCTCATCTATCTCTTTATTTTGTTCCAGTAAATACTTAGGGACCATCCACAAATAACAACACAAAAATTTCATTATTTTTACTATCCTTCGTTCTTGTCACAATTGGTCACATTTGTGAGATCCCCTCCCTAGTGTTACATCACACGTTGGCATGTGACACCAGCAGATCGAGTGTCATTTCGCCAACGAAACAAATCCTGATGTTCAGAAGATAGTTCAAATTTCCTGCACTCGGATATTAAAGAATTAAATGTCGCGTCACGAAATTTAGAACCCCTTCTACCTCTTTTTGCACATGTCACACTTCATTCGACTACCCCCCTTTCCTATTACATGTGACGTTAATTGTGGATGACCCTTTGTGAAAAAACGTAAACGTTTGTTGTTCTGTGAATTGTGTTACCGAAGATTTGAGAATTCGTTGTTTTTCATGTTATTACCGTTGTGGTACGAGAACTGCATTCTTGTTCGCTTCGTACCTAGTGTTTGAATTTTTCTTTTCAATTAATGACCTTGAGATCTTTTGTAGTAATAAAAATGCCGCAATTGGCGCCGCTAGAGCTGTCGATTTTGCTGATGCAGGGTACAACTAACGATTAATCGCTCATACATTCAGACAACCACTGTACGGAATGCCAGAGAAGACAGGAAGAAGACATTGCACTTCCTTATACGACGATCGCTTCGTCTTTAGCATGGTGTTAAGAAATAGCTTTTGCACTGCTACTGAAATTCGTACTCATCTTTTTGACGCAAGAACTGTGACTGTAAGTGTTCGTACGATCAGAAGAAAATTGGCAGAAATAATTCCAAGGGCTTTTCGTCGAGTTCGCGGCTCTCAACTTCTGCCAGAGCATCGTAGAGTAAGACTTGCGTTTGCGCGAGAATATAGTGACTGGGGAGCACTGGAAGAATATGCTGGTCACAGATTAGGGTAGAACAAAATTGCCAGAGCATCGAACGATGATCTGTTCATCTCTTTAGAATATTAAGTAATGGATAATGTAGGTACCTGGTTTACAATGGTTTAATTCATAACCCTTATCTATGGAATCTAGGGAAATGAGGAAAATATGTAAGAATTCGTAACAATGCCGTGAAATAGGGAACTTTGTTCAAATTTGGTAAAAATATTAGGTGCGCAACTAAGTTCTCGCTGTTTGTCAATAGGTGGCTCTAGCTGTAAGTGCTGGCCGATTTTCACATATCAAGAACGTCTCGAACAAAGCTTAGACATATGGTAAACAAACCACTGTGACACAGTGATTTTGTTTTTGCGTCATATACTTTTAGTTGTGAGAAAATGTCTGATTTTGTGCCAAATAATCGTCATTTGCGGAAAGTGTTGATTTTCTTCTTTAATTCGAAGAAAACGGCGACTGCAGCTCATAGATAGCTCCAAAAAGTTTACGGAGATGCTGCTCTAAGTGAAACAACGTGTCGGGATTGGTTTCGTCGCTTCAGAAACGGTGATTTTGATGTGGACGACCGTCCCCGTTAAGGAAGTCCACAAATCTTCGAAGACGCTGAATTGGAGGCACTTGGGTTCCTTATGATTTGAAGCCAAGATACGTTGAGCGTCGTTTTTTCGCCTGTGAACAACTGCTCCAGCGGCAGAGAAAAAAAGGAGTTTCTTCATACCATTGTAACGGGTGATGAAAAATGGATTCATTACAGCAATAGAAAGAAAAAAAATCTTGGGGAATACCCGGTCATGCTTCTACGTAATCGCCTTGACCGAATATTCACGCTGCGAAAGTTATGCTGTGTATTTGGTAGGACCAAGTCGATGTTATTTATTATGAGCTGTTGACACCGAACGAAACCATCACTGGGGAACGGTATCGAACTCTACTGATGCGATTGAGTAAAGCACTGCGCGAAAAACGGCCACAATACGAGCAGAGACACGAAAAAGTAAATCTACAGCATGACAACGCTCGGCCTCATCATGCCAAACCCGTTAAAACCTACTTGGAAACGCTCAAATGGAAAGTCCTACACCAACCGTCATATTCCCCAGATATTGCACCATCCGATTATTACTTGTTCCGTTCGATGGCACATGGTCTGGCTGATCAGCAGTTCCGCTCATATGAAGAGCTCGAAAAATGGCTTGATTCGTGGATAGCCCCAAAAGACGAACACTTCTACCGTCACGGTATTCGAGCTCTGCCAGAAAGATGGGAAAAAGTTGTAGCTAGCGATTGCCTTGTGGGGAATGCTTTGACCAAACCAAATTTAAATGCAACTATCGCTTAACGTGGCCCATTGGCTCAGATTCCTTGGGGCATCTATAGATGGTAAATGCCTCAAGTTCACTACGGAGTTTATATCCAAGATACATAGCAAAAAGAGGGTGTGCGTAGGTCAAAGAGTGAACAAGTGGTAGTCTATACCTTCAAGGTGGAATTATGTTCGATCCAGCCTGATTGGCTACAATACAAGAATTTTATTCTCAATTTAATTCTTTATCCTTTCAGAAACTTCAACCTCTTCCATAATAAGGCAATAGATGAAGTTTGGTATAAAAGAGCTGTGGAAAGTCACTATACCAACCCTAAAGGTTTTGTATATTCAGTACCTTTCGATATTGGTAAGCTGTAATTACTATTCAAAAACAGTTTCGTAAATTATGATGTTCTTTTCATTCAGGCAACGAAAGTGACGTTGTAGTAACTGCGAGTCATGCCATATTTAAGGACGATGGCAAAAATAAAGCTCCAGCTGCAGTAGTTGGTTATCAGTTCTACCACTCAGCTTTGTATTCATCCTTCAGGAATATTACAAGTAAGGTAAGTGTGTAATATTAATTACGAACGCTTGATGTTTCGGTTCTTTCAAATTGAAAAAAGATGGCGTATTCGTCCGACATTTCTACGAACGTCGTGTTTCCCATTAGAAATGTTAAAATCTTTGACGAATATACTATTCAAATAGACTAAATACGCATGGCAAACTGCTCTGATGTTCCATTTTATTCCATAAAAGTGGCATCCCACTTTTATCTGACTTCACTTCTACCTACTTTACTTTATCATACTTCACATCTAGATACCATTGCTGTAGTGGCCATTTTGAAAAGTGTGCGCGAGTGTACATTACGCAAATGGTACAGGACTTGGTGTGCAGCAATGCAGTTTGCCTTTCTGATCTCTTTTGAATTCGCAAAATCTTTAATTAAAGCAATAGATAAATACAAATTAATTTTACCAAACCCTCAACCACCTCAACTGTATTCACTCATTAAATTGCATAAAGTAAATAACCCCGTTAGACCAGTCGTATCTTACGTTACAGCCCCAGCCGTGAAATTGTCGCACTACCTTATAGATATCATTAAAAATTATTGTTCATTCAAATCAAAATTTTCTATAAAAATTCTTTCGAATTGATAAATAACATAAAAAACGTTAACCTACCACCTAACGCAAAACTTATTTCGTTTGATGTTGAGAATTTATACCCAAGTGTTCCTCCAGGTGATGTCAAAATATTAATCGAAAACATGTTGAATTCGAATCATGTTAACCACATAATTAAATCAGAAATATTGAATCTGTTGGACGTTTGCATTGAACAAAATTATTTTTCTTTCAACAACATCTATTACAGTAGTGAAAATGGTTTGATCATGGGAAATCCTTGGAGTCCACTTTTAGCAGAGATTTTATGAATAATACTGAACAGAAAATTCATACACATCCACTCATTTCCAAATTTCTTTATTGGTATAGATATGTTGACGACATCTTAGTATGTTTCATTGGAACTACTCGTCAATTAGACTTATTTCTTAATTTCATTAATTCCATCCATTTGAACATTAAATTCACGATAGAAATTGAACAGAACGATTCCATTAATTTTTGGACTTGAAAATCACTAAACAAAATAATAATCATGTTTTTCGGTCTTTCGTAAACCAACACATACTGATACAATTATACATAACTACTCATTACATCCAATTCAACACAAAGTTGCAGCTTTAAACAGCATGGTACATCGGTTACTCAATTTACCTTTATCAGTAGAAGATTATAATAAAGAGTTAAACATCATCAAACAGATAGCCATTAATAATTCATATAATCCGGATATGATAGATCTAATCATTCGTAAAAACTGTATCAGAAAGCAATAAATGAAGTATATCCTATTCATAAAGACTATAAAATATTCAACAGTTTAACATTCTGCGGTTCTGCAAGTACAAATATTAAATCCTTTCTCGTCAAACAAAATCTTAATATAACTTTCAAAACTTCTAATAACTTAGGTGAACATATTAAAAATAATAAATCTCGTGTTGAAAAATCAAGTAAATCAGAATCTATAAACTCAATTGCGGTTCTTGTGATAAAATTTATATCGGTAGGACCTATAGGAGTTTTGGATAAGAACATCTGAACATAAACGTAGCTTCGATAAAAATAAATCTGATTCAAATTATTCAAACCACCTAATAAAAGAAAACCATTCATTCAATAAAAACTTTGACATATTACATATAAAATCAAAAAGTTCAAAATTAGATCTCCTAGAAGCATTAGAAATAAATAGATACAAACATTCGGACAAGCTTTTGAATGAACAGGTAGATGTGAATTACTCACCCCTACTTAACTTGTTTAATTAGTTTTTATTACCTTTCATACTAACTGTACAATGGCTCGGTGTGGATTTTCCTGTTATTCATCCAACTTGTTCTACGATTTGTTTATAATACCATACTCTTCATTCTGTTTTTCATTCTTGATAAAGCTGCTGTGTCAGCGAAACGTCGTCGAATTTTTTCAAATAAAGTGTAGATTAAAGTTAAACCTTGTGTGTTTTATCTCATTTATTTCTGATCTCTAGTCTTCTTGGCTTCTTCTTTCTAGATCAGCATGAAACTTCACGTTTTTACTTCTAAGGCATTTTATTGTTCGAATATGTTATAAGTTTTGAACTAGTATCACTAATTAATTCATTTTTACATGACTTACCAGTTTGCAATCCTTGAACTTTTGTTATAACTTGTTGTCTAAATCAGTTTTTCAAGGCTCGACAACACTGCTGGCTAACTTTTATTTTTTTAGTGTTCTAGTACGCCATGTACAAGAACGTGTGATTCTAAAGAACTGCATTGTCTGATGCTTGATGATAATGGTTATGTGATCGTTAGTAATAACATCCAAGAAACTGGGTACTTTTTCGGAAAAATACGACCAGATATCATGAAAGCCTTGCTGAAGGAAAATATTTATAAGGTGACGAGAATGTACGATTATCAGGGTGTCTGTGCAGAACCCGAAGATATGGGCAGTCCAGCTTGCAGACTTTTGACAGTAAGTATGTGAAGTTTGCGTTTGTAAAGGTCATGATCAAATGTAATTGTTACTAGATATAAGGAGCAGTTAGGTGAGTGATCCGCTCATTCAAGCCATTTAAGGCTCGTGGGGAGATATCATCATCTCCTCTTTTCATACCTCATAAGGCTCTTCCGGTCGAGCCTGGTCTGGAATGTTGTCCCGACTAGCCGGCGGAAGGTTAGGGTTGTATACATCCCTAAGGTGGGTGAATCGAACCCACAATCTAAATCGTTCAGCTTTCGTTTTAAAAACTATTTGTCAGGCAGAAATTTTCACCATTGACCACACTGTGCTAACCGCTTGCTTGCGGGGGATAGGTGCCGTCTGATGTGGGTACCCGGACACTTGGACATTGAAGGCAATGAGAAGGCGGATTCATTGGCCGTTCAAGGAACAGGCTTGGGATTCACCGGACTGGAGCCATGGCTCTGAATTTCCCTGGAGGATGGAAAATAACCGGTGGTTGGAGATGAAGGTACGAGAGCACTATCGGAGCCTCACAGGTCTAAAACTCTCGACTAACTATCAGGCTTGGCTTAAACCCTCCAGGCCAGACCTGAAAGTTCTTACTTCCATATAAACAGACACTGTCGCATCAGAAATCTCTTGAATAAGTTAGGTTAGATTGAGGACCCTTCATGTAGGCTATGTGAAGAGGAGATCGAATCAATGGAACACGCTGTGTGCGAGTACCCAGCTGGGGACAGAGTCAGGCTTGAGGAACTTTGATCTAACAAACTAAAGCTGACTAAGCTCATTAAGCTCTCGCCCACAAAGCTTATATCCTTTACAAGAAGAATGGAGCTTATGGGCGAAATTTGGGACAAAGTTTGCCGCAATAGATCCCTGGTTCCCAGTGGCCGGGTCATCAAGCAGCCCTCACTCATCATCTATATGTATCTACTGGATATAAACTGGAAACAATCTATTGAACTTTGAATTTGGGAATAATTCATATTCAATTTATATGGTTGTGTTAGAAAGATCTACCAAAAATTGAGTGTGGAAAACCTTTAATCAAAATTCAGGCTAGTTGTTTTTCTGAAAACTGGTCAAAGATGGAAGAACTAAAACTCTTGTTTTAATGATATTTCGACATAACCTCAAATTTCCCACGATTGCGCATTCGAAACACGCCGAATGCTCGACCCTGAAGTCTAAGTGTGAAGATAATGAGAAAGTACTTTCTTGTAAATCGCACAAGGTATGAATTCGTTTAAACGCAGTTAACACAATATTTTGTTTTTCAGCCTTTCGTTTACTTTTCCAACATCTACCACTACTTCTTGACGTCGTTGGCCTTCGTCATAAACTTGGCATTCGGAGAAGAACTCAATCCTTTCTTGTACCAAACAGCCGAGCCCATTGATGATCGTCGTGATCACGAGGTAATAGATCGCGAGCATCAGGAAGAGATGGAGAACAACGATCAGCCTTACTTCAAGTTGAACGAGAAAGAATTCATCGCGAAATATAGAATACAGAAAACGAAACCGGAGCCGTGCGATACAGAAATGTGGATCTACACTCTGGTGCATTATACTGAAAGGAACGTGTCGAACAGTGGATACGATAAGACGATGACGGATTGTTCTAGGTAAGAGATCATATTAGGTCCGCAAGTAAGTTCTCGTTGTTTTTTTTTATGAAAATACAACTTTATGGTGAAAATGATTACAAATGAATCATTCAAAATATTGGCCATCGCTAGCTACAACTTTTTCCCATTTTTCTGGCAGAACTCGAATACCGTGACGGTAGAAGTGTTCGTCTTTTGGGGCTTTCCACGAATCAAGCCGTTTTTCGAGCTCTTATTTCACGGAGCTGGTCATCCACATCAAAATCACCGTTTCTGAAGCGACGAAACCAATCCCGACACGTTGTTTCACTTAGAGCAGCATCTCCGTAAACTTTTTGGAGATATCTATGAGCTGCAGTCGCCGTTTTCTTCGAATTAAAGAAGAAAATCAACACTTCCCGCAAATGACGATTATTTGGCACAAAATCAGACATTTTCTCACAACTAAAAGTATATGACGCAAAAACAAAATCACTAGTGTGTCACAGTGGTTTGTTTACCATATGTCTAAGCTTTGTTCAAGACGTTCTTGATATGTAAAAATCGACCAGCACTTACTACAGTTTTCAATCAAAAATGAAAATTCTTTCACGGGAATGCAGACGAAGGTAATACCTTTCTTTCGAGTTATCACTCGACCCATCTACCCTCTTCCAAATTTTCAAGGGTTGTCACCCCTGCTCCAGTGGTTGAAATTCGAGATGAGGATGGTACTTGATGATGACTTCCATTGATCAGCATGGATCTGTTCCATTTTACCTCACTGAAACTTGAATAGTCTCAGGGAAATAGTCTTCCCTATCTTTCAGTTGTTCACCCTGTATCTTTTGCAGTTTTCAATTAAAAATGGAAATTCGTTCAAGGCGATGTATACAAGGATACCTCCTTTCTTTTGAGCCATCACTCGACCCATCTTCCCTATTCAAAATGTTCAAGTATTGCAACCCCCGCTTAGGGGGTTGATATTTCACGCAAGTTTTGTACCCCAAAAGATGTCCCCCTTAAAACAAAAATTGACCTGTTTTTGCGTTATGATCAGAAATGAATATCTTGGTAGATATAGCCTCTGTTTAGTTTTCGTTTTCGCCCCATACTTTATGTATGATCCAAATGTGTAAGTGTATATATGTTAACAATTTTCTTTTACTTTCAGACCTTTCATTGTTCAAAGAGTAGTAAATACTAATATGGTACTCTTAGTCGTCAATAATTTATGTAGGCCGAATTACGATGAAGCTATACCTTGGCCTGAACCTACACCTTACAATTATAACATGAGTACATCATGCTACAAAGTATTATACAACAATCTTCCGAGGCGCCATTACATGAGTTGTATCAATAGAAATATCAATGTAAGTTTATTTCAAATCAAGAGCCGTGTTCTTTTTATCTGATATTCAGTTTTCTCTTGCTCCTACAAAGATAGTATTTTTTACAAACAGGGGTAATCCTGTCTTGTATGCATTTGAATTTTATACAATGTTGTCAGATTTTATTATTATTATTATTATCGTGGACTTATGCACTATCTCAGCTGTTAGCTGGATATAATTTACCTTTCCCAGATTCAGCTATCAAAGGGAATAGGCTCGATTACAATATACTTGACATAAATTTCCTAACTATCCTACATGTATTAAGAATTACAGCTTTTTGCATTTCTATATAGGTATTCTTATGCTATTCTAATTTCTTAAGGCTATCATGCAATACCTCGACTGGGTATTAACCCAGTCGAGGATACGATGACAGGAACAATATCTATTTTCTCGAGGTGCCACATCTGCTTGATCTCAATAGCAAGGTCTGTGTATTTCGACTTTTTCTCCTGGAACTTGTTCAGCACGTTGTTATTATTCGGTATGGCGACATCCACCAGCATTGCTGTTCTGGCTCTCTTATCATACACCACTATGTCCGGCCGATTATTCGTCACCATTCTGTCAGTGATAACAGGCCTATCGTAGTATAATCTGATAGAGTCATTTTCCAATACGGGCGCCAGTTGATACTTGTAATATGGCTGGAAAGTATTCAGAAGTCCGTACTTGTGTGCAAGTTTCTGATGGATAATGTTGCACACTTGATTATGCCTGTGAAGATAGTCCGTATTGGCCAGTTGTTCGCATCCGGACGTAATATGCTGTATAGTCTCCGATCTTATATGGCATTTTCTGCACCTATCTGTTTATAATGTTCCGTCCTTCATAATAAATTTTTTGTAGTTGTTTGTAGCGATCACTTGGTCTTGGATGGCCATAAGGAATCCTCTGTTTCCGCGAATAATTCTCCTTTCATCAACCATTTGTTGGAGGCTTCTTTGTCGATGTGTGGTTGATTAATCTCATGGTGATATCGTCCATGCAATTCCTTTCTTGACCATTGCTCTTGTTTTTCAGTATCTGATAGGAACGGTAGATTCAGCAGGTCATCTCTGGTAGCAAGATTTAGAGGTGTATATCCCTTATCAGCCAACGATACCACTCTATGGAGGTCAGAAGTGAGAGCTTTTGCTGAGAAGAATTCTCTGAGATTTTTATCTGTTCGGTGTGTAAATTGACAACATCTATTAATCCGCGTCCTCCTTCTTTCCGCTTCAAAGTTGTTCGTATCACAGACGATTTTGGATGATGGTTGTTGTACTTTGTTAGCATCGTTCTGGTCTGCCTTTGAATATCATCCAGTTCTGTCTTAGTCCATCTGATTATTTCAAATAAGCAACACTGGAATGGCGTAGGTGTTAATTGCCTTGACTAAATTCCCCGAGTTCAACATTGATTTCAGCACAGTCTTCAGACGCTGACTGTATTCTGAACGAATCTTCTCCTTTGATTGTTTTTGGTCTAGCAATCTGGCTTGTTGCTATCCCAGATATTTGTATGTTTCGCCATCCCTCATGCACTGTATAATAATTATTATTATTATTAAATTATAATGAGGACCGAGGACAAAGTCCTATTAAAGGCTAATATTAAATAAAGATTCTTCTTCTAATGCATATCCATTAATGGATGTTTGCGATAACGTTTTCCATTGCGTCTTCATCTCTTGCGGTGTGTATCAATGACTGTATATCGTGTAGTCCTGTCCACTGCCTGATATTTCGCAGCCAAGACATTTTCTTCCGTCCGATCCCTCTCCGGCCTTCGATCTTGCCTTCGATTAACAAATGCAGGAATTGATATTTCGTGTTTCGCATTATATGACCCAGATATGCTGTTTTCCTCTTTCACTGTAAACAGTTCACGTCTAAGAATTTCCTCATTTGTCAATCTAGCCGTCCAGGGTACTTTAAGGATTCTGCGGTATAGTCACATCTCGAAAGCCTCTAATTTGTTTATTTCATTCGCTTTTAATGTCCAACCTTCCATACCATAAAGAAGCACCGACCAAATGTAGCACTTAGTGAATCTTAGCCTTAGGTTAAGGTTCAAGTCGAGCAGGTGAACACTTTTCGAAACTTTAGGAATGCCTGTCGTGCTTGCTCTATGCGATATTTTATCTCTTTTCTGATGACCAGTCTTGAAACAGCCAGATTCCCAAGTATTTAAACTTTTCTACTCTTTCTATGAGCCTTGCGTTGAATATTAGCGTAGAGTTTTCGAACATTTGCTGGTTTCTGGAGATAATCATAAATTTTGTTTTTTTACATTTATATTTAGGCCCATTGATTGGCTTTGTTCACCTACCCTATTGACCAGTTGTTGCAGGTTGGTCATGTTGTCAGCTATTAAGACCGTATCGTCAGCATATCGGGTATTGTTTATCCACACTCCATTGACTTTGATTCCCATTTCCATGTCTTCTAGTGCCTCTTGGAAAATCGTCTCTGAATACAAATTGAATAGGAGTGGAGAAAGCACACATCCCTGTCGTACTCCTCTTCTAATTTGGATGTCATTAGACATATTATTGTCTACTTCTATTTGTGCTGTTTGGTTCCAGTATAAATTCTCAATGCATCGTATGTCTTTTTGGTCTATATCAAGCCTTTTTAGAAGCTGCATTAATTTGTGGTGCTGTACACGATCGAATGCTTTCTCGTAGTCTATGAAACATAGACAGACATCCTTTCTCTGATCATGGCAATTCTGGACAAGCACTTGTATGGCGACTATTGCTTCTCTTGTACCTAACCCTTGTCTAAACCCAAACTGCGAGTCACTTATGTCTCTTCCACATTTTTGTACATTCTCTGGTGTATGATTTTAAGAAATATTTTTAAGGTATGGCTCATCAGGCTAATGAGTCTGTGGTCTTCACATTTTCTTGCATTGGTCTTCTTAGGCAGGGGATAAAAGTTGAGCACAACCATTGCTTGGGATAGTGTCCTGTCTCATATATAGTGTTAAACACTTTATGTAGAGCTGTGATGCCTTTTTCATCTAGGAGTTTAAGTATTTAAGGAATTTCGTCTGGGCCAACTGCTTTATTATTTTTTGCGTCGCGTATAGATTTTTTAATTTCGTCTTTAGTTATGGGTGGACCGGTTAGTGAAATATTGTTATCAGCTGGAGGTCTGTCATCGTCAAATAGTTCTTTTATATACTTTTCCCAAACATTGTTTTTCTCTTTGCTGTCGAGGACTATCTGGTTGTTATTATTGACTGTTACAGTTGTTCTCATTTTTCTATATATACCAGCAGTTTCCTTCAGTTTTTTGTGCATGTTAAAGTCATCATGTTGGTTTTGTAGTTGTTCGATTTCTTGGCATTCACGTTTAAGCCATTCGTTTTTGCTATTCTAATCTTTGACCTTATAAGTCTTTGAATGTCTTTGTACTTACTATCTTTTTGTTTTTGTGCTCTCGTCGTTTGTCCATTAGCAACAAGATCTCATCTGTCATCCATTTCTGCTTTTCGTTTTTGTTTTATACCCTAGTATGTTTTGCATTGAGTTTGTTACAGTGTCCATTATCCTTGTCCAAGTTTGCGCGTGTTTCCAATATTCGAAGTTATTATTTGGATTTGTGAGTTTATCTCATTGCTCAACTCAGATTTTATTATTGGGTTCTTCATTTTTCTAACGCTATCTGTCGTTGTATGGTTGACTTTTTCTGACTTGACAAAGCAATTTTCATGACGGCCACTAATAATACGTGATCAGAGGAACATCCGCTCCAGGATATGTACAAGCTCTCTTGATGGTTGAACTGAATCTTTGGTTAATGAGGATGAAATCTATTTGGTTCGAACTACATTGTCTGTTCGGTCCGCTGGGGATTTCCATGTGTATAGGCGGCGGGGGTGAAGTTCAAACCATGTGTTCGTTATTCTCATGTTTTCTTCTAAATAATATAATTATAATAATAAAGATTACAGAGTGCAAATTGATAAAGAAAACAACGAAATTTTAGTTATGAAAAGCATGCCAGTAGAAAGAAAAACAACATTCTGTTACTTAAAAAATGTTGACGCTGTGTCGTCTTGATTACTTCCATTTGTGATGTACTCTTTGATTCGAATTATTCTCATGTTGTCATTGGAATCATAAGCGTCATTTCGTTATTTCCATTTCTAATAAATTATAATTGAGCAATAGAGCATCATAATCCATTTCCAATAGGTATACGACAACTATTAAACAGAATAAGACATTTTCAGTTTCAGTTTGTATTAGCTTTTCATGCTTTTCCAAAAAAAATACCTCCTAGGGATAGCCTGTTTTTTAGACCTGTAAAAGAGCTAGAATTATCAATATAATAGATAAATTAAAAAATAAAAATGGCACTGGGGAAGATAACATAGCAGTTAAGATTATAAAAGGTCTTAAAGACATCCTTATAACCCCTCTACAATAGTTGGCAGAATTAACTTTTAGTACTTGCAAATTCCCCAATCCTTTGAAGGTTGATCTTGTTGTCCCTGTTCACAAAAAGCTCGATCCATCGTCTGAACTCAATTATAGGCCATTAACTGTATTGAATGTAGTATCTAAAATCTTGGAACGCTTGCTATATGAAAGGTTAATAGAATTTCTGACAAAGAATAAAATTGAAATTGATTTACGACCAATAATGAGTTATTCAGTTGAATGAGTGGATATCAGGTCGAATGACTAAAACCAGATCAGTTAATCGCAGACGTTTCGATTTATTTAAAATCTTCTTCAAGGCTCTAAGAATGAAAAAGGATTCATTCAAATGTACATCTCGACACAATATAAAGGATATAAGCAATGTGAGGGATATTGAATTTTTAAAAAATATTTGAAAAAACTAATTTTCTCTAAAACTTTCAAGAGAACCAGAGAACAGTCTAAAAATCATGTAAATCATACATAAAAATGACTGATAGATGTATAAATAAAAATTCAGCGAAAACATTTATGATTGACGAGGACAATTACTAATTATAAAGATTTGAAAAGCAGAGTTACTTACGTAACAAGTTGGTTTTATGAGTCACCATTATTAATAAAAGAACGAACGGTGCATTTACTCTCTTCTTCTTCTACCAAACACAGCATGATACAGACTGAATTATCATGCCGCCCGTCTGCAGGGGATGGCTACGTATCGCGTCGACAAGACAATCGATGATAAAATAAAATCGTGACAATAACAATTAATTTCAGACTCTAATCGAGGGTTTAACAACTATTCTACCTCTTAATTTTTCGAATTAGATTAAAATAAGAAGTATTTAGGTTATCAATATCTGATCTTTTGTTGAGAGAGTTTTCTTCTTTTTTAATTTCAATCATTTCATGAACCAACCTTTTCTGAAAAATGTTGTGTCTAAAGAGTACTTTCACATCGTCGAAATTAAGTATGTAACTCTTTCAAGGCATGTTCTGCCAGAGCGGTGTTATTCAGTTTTCGTTTCACAGGATTGTGAACATTAACAGCATCCCTCTGATGTTCTGAAATTCGTGTACCTAGATAGCGTCCTGTCTGACCAATATAATCTTTATTGCAATTTGTACATGGAATCTCATAAATAACATTGCTTTGTTGATTTTTTGGATTGATTGATTTCAATTTAGAATAAAACTTTCCATTTGCGTTTTCTGCTTTTGAAATCACAACAACGCTCTCATTCTTACGTTGCAAAATTCTCTTCAATCTGTCAGACAAGTTATGTATATATGGTATTTTGAAGTATTTTTATTACTGTTATTTCCATTTCTGTCGGATATAGTGTCATTTTCTGTTCTTCTTAAAATCTTATTGATGAGTGTAGGAGGATAATTATTTTTTAAAAGAAGTTTTCGAATTTTGTTGATATTAGTGTCAAAAGCATCATCTGACAACTCTAAAGCCCTTCGTTTCAAATTTTGAATAATATTTAGTTTCTGTTGTTCCGAATAATAATTTAAAATCCTCTCTGAAAAATTGGGTTTGTGGTACCAATCTGTTTTAATTTTGTTTTCGTCTCTAATGAGGAGAACATCTCCTCAACCGATAGCAAAATAATGACTTCCAAAAATATGTAGAACAAACAATTTAATACTCAATTTGAAGAAAACGGTGTATGTTGATTTTCGATTATAAAAACCCTATTAATCTGGATATCGTATCGTATATCTACAACCCAGAATACTTTACTGTATTCCAGGTTGCCAATGTTTATGTTCTGAATAATCTGAAAACACTAATGAAAATCACCAATTTTGAGAAGAAAAAGTCCATTCCTGCATTCATTAACAAAATTGAAAATGAGATTGTATGTCCAACTGTATATTTCCTTATATTCGAAAAACTATTAATGAGATCTTATAAAATACTTTGGCATTGTCTCCTTTTCTCTATATTTAGTTAATAATTTATCCCGTAAACTTTGTTTTTATGGTATTCACAATATGGCATAAAAGAAGTAGTTTATTATGTATGGTCTAGAAACTTGAGAAGAAAAAAAGGTTAACTAGAGACAAAAGCGTTCAATTATTTTGTTTGCATACTGACGAACCAGTGCTTCCAAATATTATTTTGTTCGTAATTTAACAACACTGTATAAAATTCAAATGTATTCAGCCAACAGCTGATCGACTCGTTTAGGGTGCTCCGAAGTCGTCATCATACAAGACAGGAATAACCCATACAGGATTTGAATTGTGGAGGCCGTTACTTGATGTAGATCCATGATATAAATGAGATAAAAACACAAGGTTTAACTTTAATCTATACTTTATTTGAAAAAAAAAGAAAAAAATTCGACGACGTTTCGCTGACACAGCAGCTTTATCAAGAATGACAAACAGAATGAAGAGTATGGTATTATAAACAAATCGTAGAACAAGTTGGATGAATAACAGGAAAATCCACACCGAGCCATTGTACAGTGTATGAAAGGTAATAAAACTAATTAAACAAGTTAAGTAGGGGTGAATAATTCACATCTACCTGCTCATTCAAAAGCTTGTCCGAATGTTTGTATCTATTTATTTCTAATGCTTCTAGGAGATCTAATTTTAAACTTTTTGATTTTATATGTAATATGTCAAAGTTTTTATTGAATGAATGGTTTTCTTTTATTAAGTGGTTTGAATGATTTGAATCAGATTTATTTTTATCGAAGCTACGTTTATGTTCAGATGTTCTTATGCCAAAACTCCTATAGGTCCTACCGATATAAATTTTATCACAAGAACCGCAATTGAGTTTATAGATTCCTGATTTACTTGATTTTTCAACACGAGATTTATTATTTTAATATGTTTACCTAAGTTACTAGAAGTTTTGAAAATTATATTCAGATTTTGTTTGACGAGAAAGGATTTAATATTTGTACTTGCAGAACCGCAGAATGTTAAACTGTTGAATATTTTATAGTCTTTATGAATAGGATATACTTCATTTATTGCTTTCTGATAGTTTTTACGAATGAAGTATAAAGACTATAAAATATTCAACAGTTTAACATTCTTCTGCAGAGATTTTATGAATAATATTGAACAGAAAATTCATACACATCCACTCATTTCCAAATTTCTTTATTGGTATAGATATGTTGACGACATCTTAGTATGTTTCATTGGAACTACTCGTCAATTAGACTTATTTCTTAATTTCATTAATTCCATCCATTTGAACATTAAATTCACGATAGAAATTGAACAGAACGATTCCATTAATTTTTGGACTTGAAAATCACTAAACGAAATAATAATCATGTTTTTTCGGTCTTTCGTAAACCAACACATACTGATACAATTATACATAACTACTCATTACATCCAATTCAACACAAAGTTGCAGCTTTAAACAGCATGGTACATCGGTTACTCAATTTACCTTTATCAGTAAAAGATTATAATAAAGAGTTAAACATCATCAAACAGATAGCCATTAATAATTCATATAATCCGGATATGATAGATCTAATCATTGGTAAAAATCTGTATCAGAAAGCAATAAATGAAGTATATCCTATTCATAAAGACTATAAAATATTCAACAGTTTAACATTCTGCGGTTCTGCAAGTACAAATATTAAATCCTTTCTCGTCAAACAAAATCTTAATATAACTTTCAAAACTTCTAATAACTTAGGTAAACATATTAAAAATAATAAATCTCGTGTTGAAAAATCAAGTAAATCAGGAATCTATAAACTCAATTGCGGTTCTTGTGATAAAATTTATATCGGTAGGACCTATAGGAGTTTTGGCATAAGAACATCTGAACATAAACGTAGCTTCGATAAAATAAATCTGATTCAAATTATTCAAACCACTTGATAAAAGAAAACCATTCATTCAATAAAAACTTTGACATATTACATAGAAAATCAAAAGTTTAAAATTAGATCTCCTAGAAGCATTAGAAATAGATAGATACAAACATTCGGACAAGCTTTTGAATGAGCAGGTAGATGTGAATTATGCACCCCAACTTAACTTGTTTAATTAGTTTTTATTACCTTTCATACTAACTGTACATTGGCTCGGTGTGGATTTTCCTGTTATTCATCCAACTTGTTCTACTATTTATTTATAATACCATACTCTTCATTCTGTTTGTCATTCTTGATAAAGTTGCTGTGTCAGCGAAACGTCGTCGAATTTTTTTTTTTCAAATGAAGTGTAGATTAAAGTTATCACATCCATACAGGATTTCTAATATTCTCTCTGTGTTTTAAAACTGAATATGTAACATAATTACTTCTTTCTGTATAGTAACCACAAAAGAAATTACTTTAAATATGTTTCTAGGAAAGCGAAATCAAGCTGTGCGGAAGGGGTGCCAACATACAAATTCCTTGGTTTCTCATCGTAGTATTGTTAGCAATGCGAACCCTACGTTATATCTACTAGACGATTTTCTACGGATACCTTGATCTGCTATAGATACTTCTGATTAACTGTGATATTTCTAATAACTGATATACTTATAGTTTTCGTTAAGATATATTTTTATTTATTGTTAAATGTTAATGTCTCGTGAATTTAGGTTATATCAGAACTTTGAAGAGTTATTGTTTGTTTAAATGAGTGTGAAACAGAATTTTATACAAGAAAGACATGGCAGTAACTTTCAGACAGGACTAGTTGAATGTCTTTTTCTATGACAAATATGTATTAAATTCCTAAAAACATATATTTTAAGCTACCTTGTACGGTGGAGATTGGGAGATTTGACGTGATCCTCATCAGTCAATAAGGGTGAATCCTCGTTTCCTCCCAAACTCCGAATCTCCACCGCACAAAATCTTGCTTAGAAGTAAATTAACTTCAATTTCTTCGTGAATTTATAGATGATCAAATTTTACGACGAAATTGAAGCTTGGGGATCAAAAAGTTCATAAAGTTATTCAGAAGATTAGATAATTTTCTGTCAATTTTCAGGCGTACTAATTAACACTTAATTGTTATTGTTTCTATGGACCTACAGTTTATAGTGGACTCTGAACCACTCACCTAGACCGCGCAATGATAACTGCCATCAGTAAGGGTTACAAGTTATCTGGCCTTCAGTGGTTTTTATGGACTCAGATCTAAGCTATCTTAGTCAAATTCACTTTTTGTTCAAGGACAACATCCATGACTTGAACTCGGATTCGAACCGAGCACCTGGGCTTAGCAATTCCTACATGCTTGCGTATTAACCATGCCGCTACCCAGGAGGTCAATTAACACTTATTTGAAATGAGAATATCTTCTCTTGGAGTTGAGTACATGAAGTATCAAAATTGCAACAATAAATACAATGTTGACTTCTGCTGAATTAATTTAAAAAAATTTAATTTACTTTGTGTTGGTAACTGGTGTGAATTGACAGCAAAGTTAATTAATTCAACAATTTTATATGGCATGCAAAATGAATTAATTCAGGATAACTCACCTACAATTAGAACATTGAAAAAATCTGGTTCAAGCTAACTTCACTGTGGTTCATACGATCTAAATATCGAATTTTTTATTTGTCATAGATATATTAACCTGTTATAGAGTACTTACGGTGGATTGAGTCAAATAAATTCAGTGCTACTCTCAATCTATGACATAACATAGCCATCTCATATATTTTTCAAGATCTATGGAAAAAGGCAACCATGAAACCATTAGATATTTAGTTTTAAACCCAAATTACTACATATACTATAATATATAAATGAATAAAAATATTCTGTCATGTATATGTATAATAATTATAGTAATAATCATCTTGCTGGATGATAGCGTACTGAGTGTCTCAGATTTAATTCAAAATTGATGATTTTAGTAAGTTTTGTTTCACACATGATATAGGAAAACTATTTGTTATTGAATGATAACTTTCAAAGGTAGCCCAATAAAGTTTGTAACATCTATGAAATCTTCCACGCATCATATGAAGATCGATTTGATAATTGCGATCATTGAAATTTCCCTGATATATTAAGTGAATAGGCAATTTTAAACATATCTATACCTGAATAAAACTTTAAATTCTCCCTGATTTTAGTTCATTAATCTCCCATAAAGTATGGTTTACATGGGTCGAGTAACGAGTTAAGTAGCATCTTATAGACATTAATTCAAGCGCTTGATCAAGTTCTTGAACCAGTAGCGCTTTTAGTCGAGTGATTTGAGTAGCTCAACTTACTGGAATGAAATTGTACCCCCACCCCATGAATTCCTACTGGCATGATTGAAGAACGACCAACTCGATTCATGTAGACAGTCGCTCAAGTGTACTTTCATTCCTTTCGTGCATTCCTTCCACTAAGTTAGAGGTTAGCCGGCTCGGTGGTGTAGAGAATATGATGCTCCTCTCCTGCGCAAAGTTACCTGGGTTCAATCCCCACAAAGTCGGTGCGATTTTTCGGATTCTGGGAATCGCTTGAGTGTCCATCTTTCGGAGGAGATATAAAGCCGTCGGTCCTGCCTAACAGATGTGTTGGACATTAAAGATCCCTTCCCTTGACACGAGAGGGGAAATTCGTATTCGCTTTTAAAATGGAAAAAGAAGGTGGACGGATGAAAAGCGGTGAAATTCGTTGAGCTGTATGTAGATAAATCTTGCTTGTGGGATAATACAAGCAAAAATTACAGAAACAAACAGTTAAGAGACTCAGCAATACAAAGTATTGTAAATTAAATGGAAATAGAAGGATTCGGTCAAAACGATGTTAAAAATAAGATAAAAAATTTACGGACCACACACTCACAGGAAAAAGTTAAAATTGAGAAAAGCCAGAAATCATGCTGGTGCTGAAGATGTATATATTTCAGGCATGAAATGGTTCAAGATTCCTCAAGAACATTGAAGCAAAAAGACCATCAAAGACAAATTACGTAAGTATTTGGACAAATATTATTAAAATGAATTAAAAACCAGAGCAGTTGGAGTAAACTACTTTTATAAGATACGAAGGTAATAAGTGAAATAATTGCAATTTGATAAATGAAAGGAAAACTGAAGAAAAGACATTTTATTCATTCCCCTAAAATTACAAAATTTAGGAGAATATTATTTTATCTTACTAACCTACCATTCTGTCCTGCCATGATACTCTGCCTTCATTGCAAAAGTACTGTTTCAAATTATCGCGAATTTGCTTAGCTCTCTGAGAAGTGTTATTGCTTCCAAAGTGACTGATGTTATATACTTCGGTAATTTCACTTATCCATCTTCCTGGTACTTTTGCTCCAGTATTGATATCTTCTGTGTCTACTGAACCCGGAGAAGGATAAGTAGTTCCTAAGGTGCTCTGAAACCAGTTGTGTAAGTGACAGGAGGCACTTACAAACTTGTCGACATTATCTTATTTACAAGAGTTAGGTTTCTCAAAAATCTTGAATCTCGAGACCAAAATGCCAAAAGCATTCCCCACAATCCTGTCCCTTGACAGGCGATAATTTAAAAATTTTTTCGTCATGTGTAAGTCCTGTCCGAGAGTAGAGCTTCATTAAGTATTCCTTGAGAGGAAATGCATCATCTCCTACTAAACATTCAGTTGCTGGGAGAGTGCCATTTTCGAAAGCCTCAAACAGAGAACACCTTTGAAATATTCCACCATCTGACATCATTCCATTACGCCCAACATCAATGTATCGAAAGCAACGTCAACAATAGCCATGAGAATAATGCTATTTTGGCCTTTATAATTGAAGTATCTACTTCATCCATTTGGTGATGCTTTAATCAGAATATGTTTAACGTCAATTGCATCAAAGCATCTTGGGAAATTCCATCGATCTCCAAAACCCTTCCAATAGCTTCTCACTCCTGCCTTGACTTGGGAACCTGCAGAAAAAAAATTTCAAGATGTTAGTCAACTATGAAAGGTAAGCATACTAATTTTTTTTTCAGGAGATCCATAAAGATGAAGATGAACATTGCTTAGATAATGTTTATCCAGCAACACCTCTGAACAACAATAACTCTGAAAATTCTCAGAATAAACATAAGGAACAGCGACTACCCCGAGTGCTTCCTCAAAAAAAAGAAGGTTACAAGACGTGAAGGCTGCTGTTGAAGAACTAAAGCAATTAAATGAAAAGTTGAATAAGGTGGAAGAACCAGAAAAAGAACAGGAGGTATTCGGGAAATATGTTACACTCCAGTTGAAACAACTTCCTGAAGAAGTATCCCAGCGAGCTCAACAAGACATCACCCAAAGTCTCGCAAACTACAGGATAGGATGTTTAAGGAGTGATCAACATGAAACTGAAAACTGGGTCGAGATAGAAAGCGAAGAACAATCCTTATTCCTCAAAGTAATGACTTGAATGCATTAAGCTCTTCAAACACAAGAAATGTAACTCACTGTCTCATTGTAACAAAGTGATAAAATATAGGTAATGGAATGAATATTTGTTATAGAATCTGTTTACTTGCATATAATTTTGGAGGCAGGCACAAATAGTATCACATACTTCTGGCAAAATATAGAAATAGCAGATTTAGATACACGAACAAAATATTGAAGGCTTCTATAGTTGTTGCCAGTAGCCAGAAAACATAGTGTTGTTTCCAGTTGAACTCTAGCAGGTATAGGGTCTCTAATAAATGTCGTTGAGCGCTTAATGTAAGGTGTGACCATGTCTAGCAATTCATTGAAAATTTCAGGCGTCATTCGTAAACACATTTTATATTATTTTGGATCCTCTAGTGTTAGTTCAGTAATGAGCAGAGCTGAAGCTCCATGGGTATCCCTTCGCTATAACCACTTTTGAACCCAAATTCTTTTTTTCTGTTCATAGTCATCTTCAATCAGGCTTTTAAGTGCTCACATTAGATGAAATTAAACTTTCAAATGATGCTTTTCAAAGTATTTCGTCGATTTTTCGATTCATTGCGGCATAAAGTTTACTTCTTACTTGACTGGAATGACTTGTCTGTGAATATCCCAAATGTAATCATCAACTTGAACACGCCTCGACTTGACTCCAGCTCCTTGCTTGACTAATGTAAACCTAACTTAACTCTTTGCATTAAGGTAACTTTGCTTTTCGGAGTACGTGTTATAAGATCTGGATTTGTTGTAGGAACGCCGCTAAAATTCTAAATGATGAGGCCATTTCAAAAAATAAAACTATGATCTTTCCTAACGTCAATGGATGTTAACCTCAATATGTCGATTCAATTTCGAAAATAACTCAAAATATTTTGGTATTTATCTCTTCATTTGCAAATTAATTCTCAAGTTTTTTGCATTATAATTAATGAAAAAATTACTTACATACTCGTCCAAGGTATTTGCGATATGAATTTTACAAGTTTTGTTGTGAATTATCGAAAATGAACGATGGACTCACTGAGGAATTTTTTTGGCAGAAAACAAATATTGTTTGCCAACATTCTGATTACCAAACGTACATTCGCCAGGTACGTGTATAGCAATGGTGTGACATCAAAATATTACCAATACTTTATATTCCTTTGTTAACAGCTAATATTCTCTTTTAGATTAGCTGAAGTTGGTAAATTAGAATCTCCTAAATTAGGAGGTAAATATGATACAGGGCAGCTTATCTTGCATCGTATCTTTGGATACCGTGGAGTTATTTTATTTCCATGGCTAGCAAGAGTGTATGATCGAGATGTACCTCAACATAGGGAAGAAACAGAGGATGATATAAATCCAGGTGTTGGAAAAGAAGTCCGTGGAAAAACGCATACTTTCTATCAAGTTTTAATTGATCAAAGGGATTGTCCATATATTGTTAGTATATTAATTACCTATTATATAATTAAGGTTGTGAATGCTAAATGAGATGACACTATTAAAGGCCACTTGTTCATTAATAAGTCCTCGAGTATATTATGTTAGAATTCTTTGCATTCCCAATATTCTAAATAAGAGTGTGATGATTTTTCTTGTAGAGAGCCCAAACTGAAGCTGTAACCTTCTTGGGAAACCAAGAGTCATCTAGAAGTTTGTATGCTATTCCAGGACTTGACTATGTAGCTCACGAAGATATTATACCATATACCAGTGTAGAAAAAAATCCATTACAACACGAATTGTTTGATAAGTTTCTAGAATACGATAAACATCGAGGTAAGTGATAAATATCTCTTTTCCCTTGTTTGCATTGAAATATAATTTTTAGACCCACCGTTCGTACCTCAAGAGACACTCCGTGCCTGGCAAAAGAAAAACCATCCGTGGCTTGAATTATCTGATGTACACAAAGAAACTACGGAAAATATACGTGTTACTGTGATACCCTTCTATATGGGATGTAGGGAATCCCATGCCAATTCGGTGTATTGGGTAAGTTTAATGATTTATATGAAAATAACATCGGGATGACCTGGGTTCAATCCCCATAAAGTCGGTGCGATTTTTCGGATTCTGGGAATCGTTTGAGTATCCATCTTTTGGGGGAGATGTAAAGCTGTCGGTCCTGTCTAACATAGAGGTGTTGGACATTAAAGATCCCTTCCCTCGACACGAGAGGGGTTTGGCAAAATTCCCAGGTTAGTGAGGTGACAGAATTCCCCGGCGTGTTATTGGCCGAAAGGCGGAAATAGAGCACGTTAAAGGAATAACAAACAAAGAAAATCGGGATGAGGCTGTGTCGTTACCACGGCCATGTGTATATATGTCATTTGCTGAATAAGTGTATAAAAACAAAAATTTTGATGTGCAATATGTACTGGAAGGCCAAATTTATATATTTTGCTTGAGAGCAGAAATATTGAAGTTAGAAAAAATTAACCCTTTATCAGATGTCTCTTTTCTAGACAAACTCATTTGGCGAAAAAATCATTTCAGCTATTGCTTTTGGTTATCAAGATATTTCGAAATGCTGAAATTTTGGATATTTCATGGAGTGTCGGTATCCAGTTGTCAATGAAGTTGTGTAAATAATGTTTTGATGTTATACAGGCTTTTTTTGAGTAGTGTCGCACTTTTCCCGACAATTTTCAGGTTATGTCAACTCGAAATGAAGGATGTAAACGAAAATGAAATCTACTGGAAGCCGAAAGAAATTGCTAATGTTTTTGCAAAATTCTTCAGTAGTTGTTTGATGCACCCAATAACAGCTTATTGGATGATGGTGGTGTTGCTGTGCAGAGTGTCTTAAACTTAAAGTCTATTTGTGTTGAGGACATCCTCCTTGCTGCTAAGAAGTTAAACAATAAGCAAACTGCACGTCCTGATGGCATTCCAAGTATTTTAGTGAGAGATTGTATATCTTGTTTTGTACACCCCTTGCGCAATGTATTTAATTTAATTTTAAGTACTTGCACTTTTACTTCTGAATGGAAAGTAGCTAAAAGTATTCATGTCTTGAAAAAAGGTGATCCATCATCTATAAATAATTATAGACCCATCTCAATACTATCGAACTTCTCTAAATTATTTGAGATTGTTATATACAATTTTCTTTACTCTGAAATTCGTGGTCAGATTAGTGTGGAACAGCGTGGCTTTATGTCTAAAAGGTCATGCATTTCTAATTTAGTTATATCGCAGAATATATGCGAAAATTCTGGATCAGGCAGGTCAGGTTGATGTGATATACACAGACTTTAAAAAAGCCTTTGATAAAGTGTGTCATCAAGTATTGCTGATGAAGTTGAAGAATAGCCTGGTGGTTCTTTTTGAATCGTATTCAACAGTCTGTCATCAGTATGTCCAGATTGAGAACTCTCAATCACAAGAATATATTTCCACCTCAGGCGTTCCGCAGGATTCAAACCTGGGACCACTACTCTTCATTATGATCATAGAAAAAAAAAATCAGGGCTCCGAGTCGTCCAGCAATATTGGTGATTCGAGGGAGCAAGGCTCTGGTCTGGGACAAACTGGTTCTTACCCATGCAGCAGCCTTGTGCTCTTGTCAACGGATTCTGGAGAGGTCATCAATCTAATCAGCTCTTTGAAGAACACAAAATCTGTGGGACTGGATGGAATTCCTGTCAAACTTATTAAGATGGTTGCAGATGAGATCTCGCCTGTTCTGGCATATCTGATAGGTCTCACTTTTGACAGTGGTGTATATCCTGATAAACTTAAGATGGCCAAGGTGACAGCAGTGTACAAGAAGGGGAGCAAACAGCTTATGGGGAATTACAGACCTATATCCTTACTCAGTAACATTGGCAAGATATTTGAAAGAGCTGTTTACAACAGAATTGTCGATTTTTTTGAGACTTACAGGGTTCTCTCAGAATACTAAAATGGCTTCAGAAAGGGTAGGACTACGACAAAAGCTATATATCAGGCTATAACAAAGATTCTCTCCTGCTTAAACAGTGGTAAAATAACAGCACTGATGTGTATCGATCTTAGAAAAGCCTTTGACTCTGTCAACCATGATTAGTTGGTTGAGAAGATGTATGCGGTTGGAATTAGAGGCAGGCCTTTGGATCTGCTTTGGTCTTATTTATAAGGAAGATCTCAATGTGTTGCTGAAAAAGAGCCTACAACTGGGAAGACACTGCAGTCAACGATGTTGGCTATTGAATTCCGCAGGGGTCGGTTTTGGGTCCCCTCCTTTACCTGATTTATACCAATGACTTACCTGGTTGTACAGCTGAATTCATGGTCCAATTTTCAGACGACACTTCTCTGGTGCTCGCCGATTCGGTTTCTCTGGATTCGGTAGTGGACGATGTGCTTGTCGATCTTGATGCCTGGTTTTCTCGAAATGAGTTGAAAATGAACAGTCAAAAGACTAAAATTGTAAGGTTTGCATATGGAAGAGAACACATACCCATATCTCATGGACATAAAACTGCCATGGTTTCATCTAACAGCCTTAAATTCCTGGGTGTTTCGGTTGACTATCGACTGGATTGGGGTGATCATGTAGACCAACTTGCAAATGATATGGCCAGATATGTGTATGCACTAAGAACACTGTCCGAACTTGTGAATGTCTCCACAGCATACATTAATAGTAGGCTGAGATACGGGATAGTTATATGGGGGAATTCATCGGATATCTTGAGGCTCCTTTTGTTGCAGAAGAGATGGATTCGTGGGATTCTTAAGCTGAGCATGTTCATAGTCAATAATAGACCTGTTTGTGGAGACTAAGCGTGAACATGAGCATAACACAAGAGGTAAGAACGATATGAGGCTACCCAGATTTAAGCATACTTACCTTCAGTACAACTCTGTTTATGCTTTGGTGAATGTGCCACATTCCACAGGAGGCACGAGGATGGCCACAAAATAAATTGAGAAGAAGATTAAATACTTACCTTAGGAGGACACCATACTACTGGTGTATTTTGATGACAATATTTGTCTAAGCTGATTTTGTCTCTTATTGTTAGGTCTTTATTGTGTTTACACTGTTTGTTTCTATGTATTTTATGTTTATGGTGACGTGTTCTACAACAATTTATGTCTATATGGAACAAATAAATGGATTGATTAAGCTTATGGATTTAATTGATGTCTCTAAGTTAGTGTATGCTGATGACTTGAAATTGTATTGTAGTATAGATAATGAGACCAACTGTTTGTAGCTCCAGGAAGCTGTCCACTCTGTGTGTCGCTGGTGTCAAGTCAACTTGACCTAAATGTGTCAAAGTGCAATGTTGTGAGCTTTACTAGAAAAATGAATTTTCGGGTTTTCGATTATCAAATTGATGGAACCAATTTATGTCGTTTGAGTGAGATAAGAGATCTAGGGCTTATTTTTGACCAGAAATTAACCTTTGTTCCTCACATTGATAGTCTGCTTACTCCTGCCTCCAAGTTGTATGGATTTATAATACGAAACGGAAAACATTTTTTTTGTACAACACTTTGAATAATCTTGTGGACTATCCTTCAGTATTATATAATCTCAATTTTCTAATACCGCGACCAAACTCAAGGTTCAATCAGCTGTTTTATCTGGCTACCCCAAGAACCAACTTGCTCCTGCAGTCTCCAATCATGTTTATGTGTTCCGTTTTCAATTCAATTTTTGATTTGTGCGACATTCACTTTGATTCTTTCACATCTATCAGTGAGGGATACCTGGCGATGCACAAATGATGTGGGTCTCTTTTAGGTTTCACAATGTTTCTTACATGCTCTGGAGCTTTTAAATTATGAGCTAGTAATTTAGTTATTTTATATTATAATAATAATAATGAATAAATGAATATAAAAGTAGCTTTCAAAACCCGCATGAAACGCTCTCGGAATTTTTTTATGGTAAAGGTAAAAACTGATAAAATTGACTACTGGAGTTTATACGTTGTCCTGAAGGCGTCTTTATGGTCAAACTGGTCGTTCATTCAAAACGAGGTACAAAGAGCATCAATCAGAACTGACGAATCTAATTCTACTTAATATTATATATCGAAAATGGCCATCGTTGTCCACCCATAGATCAACTTCAAATTAATCACATAATACCAAAGGGACGAAAGTTAGATTTCTCTATCAAAATTTTCAAATTGCAAAAATCCCTCATAGAGTTCAGGATGACCCGGCTTATTGATCCCTATTTGATATCTTTGAATAACACCTGCGTTTATCATAATTAGTTTATTACCTCTTTTTGGCATCCTTATTAATTTTGTATTTACCTCTTTATATATGTATGTATTTTCAACTTTAGTTCAATACTTGTTGTCAACTGAAGATGGTCGAGAGACCGAAATTCCAATCCTGATTTTCAGTGAATCTGAGACGGCGGAATCAATTAACTATTTGAATATTTTGATCCTCACGATTATGTAGAAATAGATGCATGGGATTTAAGAGAAGACTGATGTAGATATTTTGTGGTAACCGTCAAATACATTATAGGCCTGTTGCGCATGCTCGTGGAATATCTAAATTAGAAACTTCTAGGAATCACCACCGAATGGCGCTACTAGTCATACTATCTTGTAATCCAATCAATGGCTAACTGTTCCAACATATAATTTCTCGAAATTCCTAATAGAAAACTAAAAATATAGTTGTATAGATGAAATTCCAAGATACCGTTTTTTTTCCAGTGGATCTTCAATGTCCTACATAACTTCAAAAATTCGTGAAATTGAAAGAGACGGTTTTTCGAGTCTCTTCAGTGGTCCTGTTTTTTCAATTTCACAAAGAGATCTACTATGTCCATATTTTTATACTGTTGAAAATTTTGGGGAGCTCTTACAGGTATTGATTGGATTGTTTGCTTTCCTAGGTAAAGATGCATATGACATTATTATAGCCCCCTAATTTGATTACCTGTAAAGTATAGATGCAAGTTTTACTTGTCTTGCATCTTTATCACCTTAACTTACTTATATTTCAGTGGAGATATTGCATCAGGTTAGAAAATATGGGCCAACTTAGTGTGCAGCTAAGAGAAAGACACTGGCGTATATTTTCTCTCTCGGGAACTCTCGAAACAGTTCGAGGCCGTGGGGTGGTAGGGCAAGAACCAGCCTTGACTAAGACTTTACCAGCCTTTCAATATAGCAGCCACGTTAGTCTGCAAGCTCCAAGTGGACATATGTGGTGAGAAGAATTTTTTCACGTCAACTTACTCAATTTAATTCTGTAATATTTTCAGGGGAACATTTAGAATGGAAAGAGAAGATGGCTACACCTTTGATTGCAGAATTCCTCCATTTTCGTTAGAAAGCAAAGCCGATCATGGCCCAGCAACACCTCCTCAGTGAATACGAACAAAAAAGTGTACATATTTAGCGAAAAACTTGTAATATATCTTTCGACTTGAAGAAATGATTCATTTCAAGACATAAGTGTTTAATTTTTGTTTTAAACAAATTTGAGAACTCGAATATAACTGCAGTAATAATTTATTACACTCAACATAGACGTTAAATTGTTTTTTACAAAACAAAAAAGCGAATTCACTAATCTACCTTATAAGTCACAATTATAATACACTTTTAAATGAAAACACATTTATCGAAATTAAAAAAAAATTATTTTTCTTAATCATCATTCAAGATACCCAATTATCGAGGATAATTACTACTGAATCCTAGGCCGACACCTCTCATAGTATGTGTTGCTGTTCTTGCAACTTCATACTGTTGTTCCATCGAGTTGAACATCTCTTCCTGCTTTTTAATAATATCTGTAGGTCCTGCGGGTGCTGTATCACTTTGACCTTTGATTCCCATCAGTCGTTTAAATTTACTGGCAACTTTTCCTGAAATTAAAATTGAAAAATGTTTGGAATTGACAAAATCAATTTCTCTACTGATTGTGTGATGTCCTTTCGAACAGGGACAGTCAAACTTTCAATTATTTCATAGTTCATTTTTACCAACTATCAAACTGTTAAATAGCTCCAAATTTAAATAATTCTTGAATTTTGGGGAGCACTCATACATACTTAGTCATATCGTTCCCCCCAACACCATATTTTGATGAAAAAACTCCGAAAATACACTCAAAAATTTAACTCACCATCTTGATCCTGAGCGAAAGTAGTGGTCTCCCAGATCTTCGTCACTCTGGACGTCGACGTGCCAGCGGGATTTTGTGTGGGTACCGTGACCGTTTCAGCCGGTTTCTGAGGATCCTTCTTCTGCCACAGCAACTTGCGCTTCTCGATCTGTTCCCGATATTTCCCGGTTATGCCTGGCATGAAGAACCTGTCTTTACCGTCACCGCTTTGATTGTCCGTAGACGTTTCTGAAGAAATTGATTATTAAAATAAAAATATAAATAATTGACAATAACGCCTCACCAGTTCTGGGTCCGTTTTTCTGATATCCATATTTCCTGGGAGGTCCACCAGTATACCTGCCTCTAGACCTGGACCTAGAACGTGACCTTCTAGATCTATCTCTTTTCGGTGAACGACTGTACCTTCTTTCTCTACTTGAAGAACGTCGCCTATCTCTGCTACTAGACCTTCTCCTCTCGTTGCTGCTGGATCTTCTTCTATCACGACTAGAAGATCTACGGTATTTTCTGTCTCTATAGCTATCTCTCTTGTATCCTTTGTCGTCGCGACTATATCTATCAGCCTTCGAACCATACCTACAATTCAAAATCTAATAGAACTGAATCATTAAAAATTATTACAATAGAGTAATAGATTTATTCATTCCAAAAGTAAAAACAATTTATTAAGAAAAGTCAATACATAAATACCCAAACATGAGCAAAATTAGAACTGATAAACTAAAAACAAATACAATCAGCTCTCCAAAAACTCCACAGAATAATATTTTTGTTCTACTTTTGAGAGCCGATATAGTTACGTTTGTATCAATGACATCAGATATCTTATTGAAAAATATCTGCGAGATCAACAGATAATGATGCATGTAAAATTCGGTAAGTTCACCAGGCATCCTCTCTCCAGTCGCTCAATTTCGGACATCATTTTTGTCATCAGCATTCTATCTTCAAAAATGGAAGCTGAATTAATTCCACATGGGAGACGGGTGGCTGCGCGTTGAACTGATTCAATAAGATTCATGTCTCGAACAAGAACAATCGTCCAGACCGAGGAGCAAAACTCTATCTGTGGTCTTATATAAGGTTTACACAAACACGCCGCTATATCTAGGAAAGGTTTAGAAAACACTTGAACAGAAACAATTTTTTCTGGCATTATTACAGATGCTTTCTATGTGGGCTGTCCATGTCAGATTCTTAGTCACTATTACTCCCAGATCATTATGCTTTTCGACAGTTGAGAGGGGCATTCCATTGATATAGTATGTGTGTTGGGGATTATTTTTACCACACATTTTGATGCATTTAATGGAATAAGCCATTTTCTGCTCCACTACATAACTCTGTCAGGTCCATCTGAAGCTCTCGCCCAGCAATGAGGAGGTTAGAGTATAACTTGGAGTCGTCTGCCTACATCGAACACGTGGAAGAAAGCAAGCCTGGGAGGTCAGAAGTATATACAAGAGTATAGGGCCAAGAACTGATCCTTGGGGGACTCCACTTGTCACCTGGTGCATATTTGAATAGGCCTCAACTACTTTAACCCGAAAACTTCTATTGCTCAGAAACTGCACAATCCATCTGAGTAAAGCTCCCCTAACCCCAATGTGTTTCAACTTTTTAAGTAGACGCTTGTGTGGGACTTTGAATGCCTTCTGGAAATCGAGATCGATAGATTTGGTCCACTCCAGGCACTGCAACAAGTTAGAGGTAACAGATCTGCCAGGGAGAAATCCATGCTGCCAAGGTGAAATGATGTTGTTCTACATCAAATATGGTATCAAGTTATCAGAAATAATTCTTTCCATTATTTTCACCTCGGAGCAAGTTAGGCTGATTCGTCTATAATTTTCTTTGAGACTTTTATCTCCCTTTTTATACACCGCAATGACATCAGCCACTCTCCATGCAGCCGGTAATGTTCCTTCGTCGAAAGATTTTTGCATGATTAGGGACAAGGGAAGGGAGAGAGGAGGCGCAATTCTTGATAATGTATGGCGAGGGACCACCAGGACCCACAGTAGAGGGAGTATTTAATTTGTTCAATTTCTGGAAAACTACTTCCTGAGAAAAAACGATCGAACTTAAACTTGTAGAAGACAAATGATCTACTGGATCTGGTATTGGGTCCACTGGCTCACCCGAAGAGTTTGCAGTAAAAAAATCACCGAATATTTCGGCAGTTTCCGTATCATTTCTTGTTAAATTTTCGTTTCGTGCCTTTACACGGGGGACTCTGACTGTCGAGGCCAGTGACTTTCTTACATAACCAAATAATTTTTCTCTGTTTTTTGAACTAATTAGCTTGCCTTCATATCTGGCTTTAACCTGAAATATTAGTTGGCTCAAACTGTTTTAGAAACGCAAGATCCTCTGCATTATTCGTACGTTTAAACCGTCGCCAAAGAATTTTTTTATATTGGATTTGCTGCCGTATCGTATCGTCCAAGCATAAAAACAATTTTATTTTCAAATAGGTCACCCAATTCGACAAGTATCCAATGTTCAAAAATCACCTGACTTAATCTTACCAATTTTTCAAATTTTCCTGACAAACTATATTCATCTAAAGGAAAAGAGATGTATTTCAATGTATCTGACAGCGATATCAAGCTTACCTATCATCTTTTCTATCTCTCACTCTGTCATCGTCTCGCGCATCCCTCCTATCCCTACTCCTGCTCCTATCTTTACTTCTGTCTCTTCTGTTTCTGTAGTCGTCTCTCCTTCTTCTATCGTTCGGACTATTTCTGCTTCGTCTATCATCGCCGCTACTATCTTTGTCTCTTGTCTCCTTTCCGTTTCTAGAGCCATCGTTCGATTCCTGTTGAAAAATTTTTGCTTACCTAAATGAAAATTACATTAATATCGAGGAAATGCCATATGGGTAACAAAAAACTTCACATCGAGTATTTCTAAGGAGATTCGGTTTTATTTCCAGCGTCAGATAAGTGATAAATATTAGGAATTTTTTCATAGAGAGGAGCGGTGTTTTATTATTTTGAAATCTCGAATAAATTCGCCAAGTTTCGAGCAAACTTGACAAGTGGTAGTGGATCAAATTTTCTGCAGTACAGAAAGTTCAAGTCGGCCAATAGCAAACGCGTTTTTATATATGTTAAACTGAAAGTCGAATAATTGAATGAAAAATATACATCTCATTCCATTTTGGACTGAAGTAGGGAGTTCAGTTTCTGAAGAATAGCAATAATAAAAATCAGAAATTTAAAAACATTGAATTTTGATATTCTCGATTTTCACTAAAGTGTCTGTAACTTAA
Source organism: Cryptolaemus montrouzieri (assembly GCA_013387265.2). NCBI lineage: Eukaryota > Metazoa > Arthropoda > Insecta > Coleoptera > Coccinellidae > Cryptolaemus > Cryptolaemus montrouzieri. The sequence continues at coordinate 13,292,381 of JABFTP020000042.1, forward strand.
TGATGATTCTTAAGCAAATATTCTGTAACCAAGGTAGATGGACTTTTCTTCCATTTCCGACATTGAATTTTGGAACACCTGTTTATAGGAGAGCATGAATTAATCATAATTGGTTTGGGAGACAAAATTTCATTTTTTGCTTGGATTTTCATTGCAGAAATATTCCTTGGTCACCTTCAGCTTTCTCTGTGCGGGGTAGTATTTTAATGAAATAATATTCATTGAATATACTAATAATTATTGTTTATGTCAAATATATCATAGCATATTTTGTATACTACCAACAAGTGGTATCTGAAGCCAACATTGTGAAAAACCACAATGGATAGGGAAAAGCCATAGCTGATGTTATAGAATTTAAGACTTTAGAAGTAAGAAGACATACATATGGAAAAGACATTTCATGAAAAACATGAAAAAATATCTGGTATTGCAATGCAGTCCTTCCACTTAAAAGGTTAAAAGATTTCACATAAAACCAAGTCAGATATTTCAGTTGGTATCTATGGAAGTTCCTGTTCAATAACTTCATCATACTTAGTAACGTTTATGGCCACTCTATTAATAAACATCTATTATAAGTATAGTGACTTTAGAATCATAACATACTAATCAAATGCTTCCACATATAACAAAATAAACTAACTAACTTAGTTTACATGCAGATCTCGGAAACTTTTTCTGGAAGACTGCATTACAAGACTTTGTGATTATTAATTTTTTTACTTTGGAGTTTGAGTTTTCCAAAAAATACAAAAAATAATAATAAATATACTTTTTATACCAATACCTGTTAATAATTACAAAAGTGTCGTAAGAGGGCACGAGCCCCCTTCCTGAATACTCACCAATAAGAAGTTGGTAGCAAGGATCAGAATCAGTACTTGGTCTTGAGGCAACGTCTCTTGATACCACTTTACGTCTTTATAATATATTAACAGAGGTAAGTTAATATCAAAATAATTTATTTAGATGGTATGATAATTTTTTTCATTTATTTTACCAAAATAACTTTACAGTGACAAAAATAAACTAAACAACTGTAAAGTTTGCAAGATACTGAGACTTGAGCGATGAGCAGAATGCAATTACGAAAAATATGTTTAGAATTGTTCATTTCTGCACTAATCAGAGGTGGGATCAATTTTATTAAGAAAATATGAGTACTTACTTGAAGTATATAGCTTTACATAAGAAAAAGCAAATCCTATTTAAAATTTACTTCTGGAAGATAAACAGATTGATTTTTCTTTAAATACATTCACACAAAATGTAACATTAAATGCTCACAAACTGTTGATACTAATTTATTGTGACTTGAATAGCCATCAATGAAATTGAAACACCACTTCTGATCAGTTAAAATTCATATGTAGAAAAGAAAGTTAAATGAAATAAAATAAAAAGAAGTTTTTCTAAATTCTATTACCTCACTTAAATCCATTTGCACTTCTTCATAATTAGCATCAGCTTGTCGCTCTGGAATACTTTGTCGCTGAGATACCTTTTTGGTGTATTCGTTCTGTCGCCAATCCTGTCAAGCAATGCTGATGTTCATCGTACTGATAATAAGCAATCGAAGAATGGATTAAAACAGATGTAAATTATCAATAAAATGCGTTAAATAATATATCACGCAACTACAACGCCATTTTCATATAACAGTGATCGTCAGTGGTAAAAAAAGGGTTACGCGGAAAATATTCTCCAAGAAATAATGATAAACACAATATCGCGAAGATATTGAGTACCAATTATTCAAGTATTGATACAGATAAACAAAAATTGTGTTCTTACCGTTTGCTGTTCTTCAGGCGAGTCTTCGTAGTCATCATCACTTCCATAATTTGCTAGAGAATCCATTCTTGAATCCTTTTCACAGATTTAAGAAAATATCATGTATTTCATCAATAATATCAATTGTAATTTAACAGTCAACACCAAATTAAGTATCTGCTCTAAAATGGCGTTGCACAAGTTGATGAAGGGTAGAGGAGGTAGAAGATGCACAGAAATCGATGAAACTTTTCCACACCACAAAACTTGCACAAATAGGTGCTTTCCTAAAGCGGATAGAGTGGTTAGAGGTTTTGGGGTTATTTTATTATTCGACATTGTACGAGGTTGAATTGATAGTCAGGTAAAAATGAATGAAGAGGTTACACTAGACATGTTTGGACAATGTGAAACCTTAAAAAATGCAAACATGATACTGATATGGTAATTGTTGATTTGACATCGATCATACCTAATGAGTTGTCCCATCTGTTTCAAAATAAAAAGAAGGAATATCGAATGCTAGTAAAAAATCAGTTTTTAACACTAGAAAACTATAAAGCGAACCGAAAGATCTCTTGATAAGTTCTATGAAGATTAAAGGTTTGTTCCTACAGCGATCAGAAACAGTGCGTAGTGTTTCAAAGTACGTTCCAAGAGCATTTCTGGTATTTCTCAAACTCGGCTCAAACGAAAAGCAAATCAAGTGTAGCAAACCTGCGCAATGAGCAGTGCAACAAGTTAAATTTGTTCTGTGGTTAAATGTTACTTCGGGAGGATTGATAAACTTGTTTATTGTGTTGTAGTTTTGGGGTTTGGTTAGTGTTCATTTTTTGGAATTTTATCGACGTCGAAATGAGCGATATTTCACCATCTTCAGATAAGTGATTCTGAAAGTGATCTGGAAGATCTACTTGAAGAACGGTGGAGACCGAAAAATGAAAATTATTTAGAAGAAATAGTTCCCCTAATGGATAATGCTGAGTTTATATAACACTTTCGAGTGAGCAGGGAAGTTGCTGTTGATATTGCTCAACGATTGAGTATCAGTGATTATTTCCATACGCAATTGGGACCTAATGGAAAAATCGACCCACAACAACATACACATATTTTCCTGTGGTTTGCATGACTCCAAACTGCAAGCTTTCGTGATGTTGCTGATAGGTTCAATATCCGCATTAGCTGTCTTCATAGAATATTGAAAAGGATAATATATTTTTGAGCAACCTCGCTCCATATAAAATCAAATGGCCAAGGACCAAGGAGTAAAATATACAAAACTAAATACTTACATTCGTGATCCATGACGTTTATTTTTTCTCTGCAAAATAAAGGCGCCGTCTGCCGAAGTGGTAATTGAATGAAAACGAAAAGTATTTACTCAAGCCGATTTCTTTACCAATGTTTATTGTTATGTCACAGAATCCGTGTGTTCCAATAAGAATTCCTTACTAGTTTGAAATTAATAAATATTTACGCCTGCGCACTGTTACTGTTTAAGAAATGTCAGGAACGCATCAGATACAGGTTTGTGATTTTCTGTTGGAACAAACCTTAAGTATTTATTACCTAAGATGATTCATAGATTTTTGTTGCAACATAGCAGTTATGACATGATATTTCGTAAAGCTTAGATAGAGTTCATTACAGTGTTTTGGCGCTGGTTCGGATGGTCACGTGATTTTCAGCGTTAACGCTAGAAAGTTGGGATTTCTGAACTTTATAGCGTTAGACGCTAGAAGAGACGAGTGATAAGTTTATATTTTCTGTCTTCAAGGGTTGCCAATAAAAAACCTAAGGCAACCAGTTTTCTTAGATATAAAATGGCTTAATCTCTTTTTATTGTAATTCAGTTATTGCGTAATATTAGCTTTCGACACTCGAACAGCATAAAGGTCTTGAAAAAAGAATTTCGCAATGTAAAACATTAAAGATTCCAGAAATGATACCAAATCAATAAAAAATAGACTACATATTTGTCAATCAAACGGTTTAACTTAAAGTGACAAATGACATATTTTGACGCTGAAACCCCCTGTTCATGGGAGCGTCATGATTTCATAGAAAAATAGGTCACATGGCCATTTTGACGCTCGTTTCGAGCGTCAAAACGCTCCAATGAAAAGGCACTTAAGACGATCATCGATTGAAGACTGTAAACACCGCATATGAACGAGTTATTAACATTTTTCTGTTACAATATTTTCATATTACGAACCTAATTTACTCTCACAGCGCTACCAATGAGATTAATATAACAAGATAGATATATACCATTTCAATATTACCTCCCACTGAAAACTATAGGCATTCTATCTACTTTCTACTTCTCCAGATAAATTTTAAGTTATATTAAAAATTGGTTGCAAATGACATTGCTAAACTGTTTATATCAGGAAATGATTCATAGGATTCATAAATTTGCATTTGAATTGAGATATGCTGTGGTTTTGGTTGTTTAAATTATCTTTGTTTTAGATAATGAATGGTGTTCTTTTTCTTCGATTTGTGTTTTTACAGGCCACCACAGAACATGATCGTGTAGTTCAAAGGGGAACTACTGTCATTATTAATTGCCAATGCCAAATCCAAATAAAACCCATTGACGTCTGATTTCGGCAAACTGCAGTATTATGATTGCCTTCTAGTTAAAAGAAATAATATCTGATCTTTGTATTAATTTATTTCAAACATGGGGCTTGTATCAATTTTGATTTTTTTCTAATATTCTAACCACAAATAAACACCACTCTTCGACAAGTAATCTAACTGCAAAGACTGATTTATTCAGTATTTTAGTGTAAGTGTACATATCGTTACATTATCTACAATGTATTTCATACAATTGAATTTTAGATTTTATGAAAATATGTCTGAGCATGTGGAACTTCAACAATTGGTTGACGAAGATGACAATGACGAACCAAAGATTAGAAAACCAAAATGGGGCTTAGACTCTTGCCACTGTCCTTATTTAGGACTTGTTTTAGCTACATTCAGTTCACTATTCTTCTCATTATGTTCAGTTATTGTAAAATTTACAACTGATGTAGATCCTATGGCTCTTGCAGCTTATAGATATTTAGGTGTATTGTTACCAGTAATTCCTATTGTTATATATCGCCAAGAAGAGGTGTTGCCTAGAGGAAAAAAGATAATATTATTTCTACGATCGTTCATGGGGACTGCTGCATTGATGCTTAGTTTTTATGCTTTTCGGCACATGCCGTTAGCTGATGCTTCAGTGATTGTATTTTCGGTACCTGTATTTACAGCAATATTTGCAAAAATGTTTTTGAAGGAACCTTGTGGCTTATTCACTGTATTCTCCGTTATTCTAACATTGATTGGAATTGTACTTATTACAAGACCAACGGTGATTTTTGGAAATACAGTTGATTCGGATGAGAAGGCTGACATTTGGGCTGGCGTGGCAGCTTTTTCATCCACACTATTTGGAGCAATTGCTTATGTTCTATTGAGAGCATTGAAGTCGATACATTTTTCTGTAGTAATGACTAATTTTGGTTCTTTTGCTTTAATACAATGTTCTTTGGTAAGTTATTTCATAGGAGCTCTTTGCGTACCACCATGTGGTTATGATAGGTATCTTATAGTAGCTTTGGCTGTTTTTAGTTTTATAGGACAAATTTTATTGACTCTAGCACTTCAATTAGAGCAGGCAGGTCCCGTTGCTATTGCTAGAAGTTGTGATATTGCATTTGCTTTCATATGGCAGGTAATGTTTTTTAACGAGATACCAAATATGTTCTCTGTAGGTGGTGCAATTTTAGTTCTGAGTTCAGTAGTTTTGATTGGTATGCGAAAATGGATTTTAGCTTTACCTCCAGATGCTGCACTCAGAAGAAAGCTTAGTATATTAACCAAGTGATTTTATGAAATAATCTTGAGAAACTAATCCTCTCGTTTTTTTGTTACAAGGAATTTGTAATAATGTAGGATCTTCTACTTAAAATACAAGTATGTTATTCATTCGATATTTGCCATAAATTCAGTAAACTCAAAGAATTAATGGACCCCATGTAGAATTGATAATTTATGATTTTTAGTTTGATCATGTGGCATATTTACTACTGAATATTTTCTTTTGAATAAGAAAGAAATTGAGGCTATTTTAATTGGATTTTGAATACTTATTGTGCTGAATGTAAATGCGATATTTGATATTTACTGTTGTGAATTTTAGTTTTAAGTGCATCCACTAGAGGCGCCAGGGATGTCAAAAATTAATTGAAGTGAAGGTTTCTAGTCTTCAAATACTACTTATATTTTTCTTATTTTATATATATTTTTGTTTGCATACTTGAAGATTCACTCAATATTACTTCTGGTTATGTTTAAGTTATCTAGGTTTGAAGTGTTTTCATCTATTTTTTATGAAAACTATTCATAGTATTATAGCAAAAATATTATTATTGTTAGTCTGCAACAAGTGGCAGCTTGTAGATTCTCCTTCAAGCACCATCTGATAGTTATAATACTTCATTCTAAGTCATCAACTAGAGTGTGAAACCAATACAGAGTGAGCAATTATTTATATGATTGTTGTCAGAAAGTTGTTATTTATTTTAATCTCTTCAGACTTGACAGTGTCTTCAAAGGTGTTATATATTCTGAGATTAACATCTTTCTGATAATAACTCAACAATTTCTAAATCATTCCTCATTTTAATGTTCTGTCAAATAGGCAAGTATAGCTTGGTGTTCTCAGCATAAAAAGCAATGAATTCTTGCTAGAAGCTGATTTACACCAAGAATAGTAGAGTCCAAGCACAGACTCCTGTAGAATCCCTCTTATATTTTGTAGAGCTAAGGTAATCTCGTTCCCTTGGTTCCTGGTATAACTTTCCTCTTCTTTTACATATTCCATTTCGCTAGCAATGAAGACTTGCGTTCCGGAATGTTGGTGCTTGATTTTTTCATCGTGATATTCAGTTTCCTCCTTGTAGAAACATTTTCAAGCGAATTTATGGGTTACTTTCTATTCTTTTTCATAGTTAATAAATTTTTGCCATATTCCTTTATTATCTGCTTTTTCTGATAGGTATTCATGTTTTATTTATATTATTGCCTTGAAATATTCTCTTAAAGTTTCAATGTCATGATATAAATAACTCTTGTCTGTTTGAATTTTTGGACAATTGCAGACATTTTTGATATATTCGATATTAGAAACTCTTTTGTACAAAAAGTAAAATTTTCGCTCTTAAAACTAGTACAATAGAATTTAATAACATTTGGGCATTTTAATTTATTGTTACTTTATTGTTATTTGAGTTAAAATAGGTACAGTTACGAACACGGTGATATTGTGTGATGTTTGTGATTTTTATGATTTGAACCAGTGATACTCTGTTAGTACAACATATAAAATGTAGATATGACTTTTTGTTTTTATGTATGATTCTTAAACTGTTGTTTGATTAAAATCAATTGAAAACAAAGAATCTTGGCCATTTTAATTGATTGTTGCTTTGAGTTATTTAGTTTTATTTATAATTTGTTTTCAAATGGTGTAATATTGTGTTAGTAAACTTTACATGATGTACATTGCTATTTTCTTTCATTTGAACCTCAAGTTTGAATATAATTAATCTTCTTAAATTAAAATTTTTCTTCGTTGGTACGCAGATGACGGATGAACCGATTTGGTTATTCTTTTGTTTTGTTGGTAATGGTTCAAATTCAGGTGTAGATGTTAGAAAAATTAAAAATTTCTCAGAAAATTAATAACTTCGATAGAAACTAAATGTCCTTTTTTGTTTCCTTATTTCGTTTTTTGGTCTTAAAAGCTTTACTAATTACTCAATTGAAAAAAAAACTGGAAATCTATCTTGTTAAATAGTCCAATATACAATTACTGCCTCAGTTATCTAATTATTCGAGGTATCTTCAGTTACGCCAATGGCGATCATTGATCATCACAGACGAAATCAATATCTGCATTTCTTCAGATGGTTGAAGGATTTGATACTAGATGGCGCTGTTCACTGTGTTCTCATGTACTACTCAAAGAAATAATCGCACCAGTAACAGGTATTTTTATGATTTTTTGTCCCTTTTACAATATAATTTGAGCTAAGTACATTGTATGATTTCCTAAATTTCAATGTTGAATAATGAATTGAATCTTCAATAAAAAGTAACGGTAACCAAATAGTGGCTTGAAAACAGTTTTTTAGGGGGAGGTTCGAGGTTATTTTCAAAATTCCCAACTCAACATGCATATAGCTCGCAATATGATACATATAAAAGTAAAAGTATATTTTTGCTCGCAATATGATACTCCAGGAGTGTTTTCACAAAAATGTTGATATTGGGGTGCGAATGTTAGAATAACTTTGAGTGGAACAAGTCGCACGGGTTGGTGATTAAATGCAAATATCTTGATTTGGACGTCTATGAAGGAGGAGGAAATTGAGATCTTTTTAAAGTCTGCAAATGCTTGAACGAAGGGTGGAGGAACCTTATGCCGAGAAGAAGTTGGAGCCATTTTCAATTTGTTTTCTCTTCTTTATGTTTGAACCAACTCTGAGCTTTGAATTTGTCTGTATCAACTTTGTGTGAAGTAAAATCTACTAACAGAAATTTGTGTAGTCGTCTGAATGCCCTGGATAACATTATGGATAGCTCGATATCTATAATTATTTTTGATGGATTTAAAGAGATATCCATGACGTGACAGTAGTCAAGTTCTTCATATTTGTGAAGGTTCATTTGGAAAAATGCCAAAAATAAGTGGGATTTAATGTCTCCAACATACGACATGGATGATAAAAAGTACCTATTAGCTTGTGCCAAATATTTGATATTGCATCCACATTTGAATAATATAATTTAATTTGTCATATTACTTCCAAATTTTTTTTGATAACTGTCATATAATATGGCGTATAAAATTCAAGTTCTTGGTTCTTAGTTTTTAATAGAAGAGCTAAAGGCTCTTCTTCCGAACATCTAACGCCTAATCAAAATACAATTGCTAACCTAGAATATGTCTTGCGGCAAGGTCATTTCTCGACTGGTAATAGCAATAATTTCAGGAGATCAGTAAGTAAAAGAATATCGTAAATATTTCTGGGACCGCCTCGGTAGCTGCACGGTTAGTGAGCAAGTATGTAGGAATATGCTTAGCCGAGGTGCCTGGTTCGAATCCGGGTTCAAGTCATGGATGTTGTCCTTGAACAACAAAGTGAATTTGACAAAGACATACATAGAGATTGGACACATAACCATAGTTGTTGGTCCATAACCTCTGAAGGCCAGATAACTTGTAATCCTGAGAGGTGGCAGTTATCATTGCACGGTCTAGGTGAGTGGTTCGGAGTCCACTATAAACTGTAGGTCCATAGAAAAAACAAACAAACAAACAAATATTTCTGGGTACGTGAACTTTAAGCCTCACGTGTTGAAATTTATCTTACGACTTTTACAAGACTTCAACTATCGTAAATATAAAGTTCATCTAGATCTGCTGACAGATGCCTTTAATTTATTGCAAGCGTGTTAGTGAGACTTCAAGACGATTCAGCCGTTTTAACTAAAATAATAGGGGATGAGGAACTAAGTTTCACAATTGTGTCTTTTTACCAATTATAATTCTAATTATTGGTCTCTAGTTAATCCACATTGTGTAATGGAAACTAGATTCTAAGGCATTTGGAGTGCCAATGTTTGGTGTTGATTGTTTAATGGAATGATCTATTGAAATACTTTCCGGATTTGCACCTTCTACCAAATCTGTTTCCCTAATTTAAAACACATATTAAATGTGGTGGCAGAAGGATGTTCACAATATCCACTGAATCTCGCCAAGACAGGTTTGATACTAAATACATCGTAAATGAGAGAACTAAAAACTGATAAACAATCTAGTTGTTGTACCAACCAAATAACTCAAGACGATAAAGAATTAGAACCTGGCTAACTCAGTTTGAGGTAGGCTATTGAAGGATGAAACTTCGATTTGTTTGTAATTGTTTAACTCAAAAACTATCCAACTGATTTCGAAAATGTTCTCACCTGTGGAAAGCTACACGAACTATATTCAAATGTCAAAACAATAGTTCTTGAAATATTTAGGTCATGTGTTTGATCCAGCTGATTGTGCAATTGTTTACGTTATAGTGGGACGGTTTGTTCAAGAAATAGGTCCTATGCCACTTTTGTAACACACTGTCTACCTCGATGCCCTTCCCTTACATTTTTTGTTCCTCTATACGGTCTACACAGGACCAGTATCGCGAAAAAACGCTTCGGTTAGTGCCCATCGTTTGTGCAACTGTTGTCTTCAAGAATTCCAACTGCGTTCGTCTTTTCCCTTTGATGATGTCTGATTTTCAGCTTCTGACATCAATGTCTACACTGAGTCCGTCACTAAAGTTATTCTTGCAGGCATGGACCTATACATTCCACACTCCATTAAGAAGAAGTCCGTACAAAAGCCTTGGTTAACTGACAAAAAGCTGCCGCAGTAATGAACAGAGCTTATAAAACTGGAAGAAATACCCAACAGATAAAGCTGAATATGTGCGTTCAGACTCTTGGATCAGACCAGTGGAACTCGTTAGTTTTGGCCTATGGCGAAAGCAGTCATTCTTCCCGTCTTTGATTCAAGATGACGGTTCTATCGCATCATGACCTAAATTAAAGGTTGCAAGAATCCCACTTGAGAACTGAATGACATGATTCCAGAAAGAATCCAGTTCCAAAGAAAACCCAGGTTTGCGGAAAACTCCCATCAGCAGAGAGTCCAACTAACAACGCTACGTACCTCTCTTAAAATTCTTTTGTTTTTTTGATCCTTTAACGTGCTCTATTTATGCCTTTCGGCTAATGACAAGCCGGGGAATTCTGTCATCTCACTAACCCGGGAATTTTGCCGAAATCCTCTCGTGTCGAGGGAGGGATCTTTAATGTCCAACACATTTCTGTTAGACAGATCGACGGCTTTACATCTCCTACGAAAGATGGACATTCAAGCGATTCTTAAAATCCGAAAAATAGCAACGACTTTGTGGGGATTGAACCCAGATAACTCTGAGCAGAGGTCGAGCGACCTAACCTCCTTACCACCAAGCAGGTTAAAAAAATTTTCTATTTACTGAGCTAGTGTGCTGTGGAACTCGCTTCCATCAAACATCTTTCTGATAACAATTTGGCCCTCTTCAAGAAGCGAGTAAACTGAATTTCTAACCTATATTAAAAACTGCTTATGAGCTACTCCAATTATAAAAACTTATGACTGAAAAAAAGTTCTATTGTAGGGCACATAACTGTACGAAGTTTCAATCGATTAGCATCAAGACTATTCATGATATTTTTATTCGAAAATGGAAATTTCGTACCGTAATTAGGAAACAACTCGTATACAGTATGTCCGTTTAGTGTTTATTCAAAATGTTCGAATATACAAAGTGTTCTGTTTCAGAGATTCATATCAATGTAATGTTTTTTAAATGGAAAGACCAGTTTTCATTGTCTGATTTCTCATACTGAATTAATGTGACTTTTCTAAGAAGTTTTCATATTTAAACCTATTGCTTTTTGATTTATTCGAAATTATGTAGAATTTTCACCTTTTTTTCAAACTGCACCTGTCAGAAACTTTTCTAAAGGACAGAGCTTTTGTAAAAAAAATGGATGATGTTGATATTATCCTTTCATTAAATCATAGTTACACCTCGGCTCCTTTCCAATTTGAATTGGGAATTGACTTACAGTTATACTATCGTGTCCGAAAAGTAAGATGACATTTGAATACAAAATGTGTGCGCAAATGGATTTGGAGCAGTGCTCTTATTTTCAGGTTGGTAGGACTGTCTTTGATATCTGTGCCAAGGTTCACATCAAGATAATCATTAGTGTTTAAGATACGCATCATTTTGTAAGCTCCTAGAAGTTTCATCTATCGACCGGGGTTTATATTTTGCTAAGTTTTCACGCCCAATCTCAATGAAAGCTTGTTGAGCTCAATCTTCTTATTTAAGGCCAATTCTTCCTGTATGGAGGCTATAGCCTGTGGTCTGGAACTGTGTAGACATGTTGCATCTCTTCGAAGATCTTTCTAATCCTCATCATGAAACAAAAATCCTTGATATCTCATTGGAATACTCTTACGAGGGTGAAGAACCAATCCGAGGGTGTTTGTAAGACTCATCTGAATCATGAGCCATCTATGAAGGATTAGGTATAGATGTGGGTTATGGGGGGATAGTTTTCATGAGAAGGTCTGAAGAATCGGTGAGTTGGCCACGGTTGTTTTTTTTCTGTAATGTATAATATACAGAAAACTTTAAGATTCATTCCTCAACCGAGATCTTTTCCTAAATTTTCACGACTAATCTCAGTGAAAGTATGTTGTTCTCAATCTTCCCATTTACCGCCAATTCTTTCTGTATGGAGGCTACAGCCTGCAGTCTGGAGCTCTGTAGATAGGTTAGAAGAATCATCAGAAAGTTCATACCTTTAAGATTCATCTCTCAACAAGGGTTTTTATTTTGCTAAGTTTTCACGCCTAATATCAGTGAAAGCTTGTTGAGCTCAATCTTCTCATCTAAGGTCAATTCTTCCTGTATGGAGGCTATAGCCTCAGGTCTTGAACTCCGTAGATAGGTTGTATCTCTTCGAAGATTTTTCTACTCCTAATAATGAAACAAAAATCCTTGATATCTCACTGGAATACTCTTACGAGGATGAAGTACCAATCCAAGGGTGTTTGTAAGGCAATTGTTGAATTTTGAACCACGATAATGCACTGTCCCACACTGCATTGATTCTTCATGACCATTTAGCTAAAAACTCGACCTGTATAGTTCCATAACCGCCGTATTCACCTGATTTGGCATCGTGTGACTTCTGGTTATTTAGTCGCATCGAAGAGAGAGTTGAAGGCCATCCCGGAAATCAACAAGCGATGCGATTGACTAAACAAAACTAAAGAGTTTTTCAACTGAATACTGAGTCAACTTACTTCTTGGACACAGTAGTATATGGAGTTGATAAATGATTGATTGATTATGCAAATTCCATTTTAAAATGTTCGGAAATTAGAATTTTCATAATATTCTTACATTTATGACTTAAAATCAACCCCTATCGACCATTCAACGAAAAATCATTGCGTACAAAACTTCCTCCACTATGTAATTACCTGATGAACAACTCATACTATTACTACGCTCTCTTCAATATTCACTTGAAATTAATCATCCTAGGGTTTCCTATACTTTGAGCATCATTATTCTCCTCCACCCTTTCAAATAACCCACCCCACCCATCGTTGACAGCCCTAGGGGTTCGGCTCTCCGTACCCTGTTTGGACGTTGGATAAACATTGATCTTGAGATCCGGTGTGTTGATTGGGCCTTGTGACACCTGGGTGTTTCCTAGGTAACGGCCTCGGGCAGTCCCCGTTGTCAGGACAACGACCACCCTTCTCCGGCACCCTCGGTGTCGGCTCGGTCCTAATATGTCGTCCCCAGTGATGCTACGTTATTATACTCAGGATATTAGCACAGTGGCGTGCCTTAGTCCTTCAGTTTCGTACTGAAATTAATTTAGCAAATATAATTCTCAACAGTTTGTAGGGATCAAGTGTATTTTTTGAAATTCGATGTGAAGTTGAGTTTTGAAAAAAGAAAAGTCAGGAACTCAGTCAGAATGTTAGTCTTGTGAGAAGGTACATTATGGTGATGTGAAATCCTTGAGTTTTCCTTCCACAAATCTGGCCTTTTTTCGACAAATATGTTCAATAATCAAAGAAAACAGTTTACATTACCTTGACCTTTGGTCGACTTTGACATGTTTTTTTCGGTTTCGATTCAGTTGGAAGGAGCCATTCCGAAGCTTGTTACCACTTTACGCGATTCAATTTTTGAAGAAACTTCAGGTCTTTTGCTTAAACAATCGTTTGAAATGGTACGAGGGGATTCGTGAGAGACAAAAAGCTCATTGCCTATTTCTCTCAAACTTGAATGACGATTTTCAATTACCATTTCCTTCACTTTATCAAAGTTAACTTCAGTTCAAGATGTTGATGTCCAACCAGACCGAAGACATATCAGCACTTGATAACTTTAGTAAAAAAGGCTAAAAATATCCAATTAATAAAGAAAATAAATCAGGTGTTTATAGATTGGATTGTGCAGATTGCAATTGTTTTTATAGAGGTAGAACAGGAAGAAATTTTAATGTTAGAATCTCTGAACATAAACGCAGTTTCATCAATGGAAAAATCGATTCAAATTATTCAAATCATCTTAGGAAAATAGTCACTCTTTCAATTCAGAATTTGAATCCTACATTCTGAGGATAAAGGTATAAAACTCAACCTTCTGAAAGTACTTGAAATCAACAGATTTAGGTATTCACCGGAAATTCTTAATGATCAGATAGACATAAATAACACACCCTTATTAAATTTATTTCCTAAACACTAGTTCAAATACAGATAGCTGTGAGTGGATTGCCTGTTTAGTATATATAAGTATATGTTAGTAAAATATATTTGCAGTATTCTAATGACAAATATACTGTGTATCGAAACGCGTCGATCATTTAATAATATGTTTTAGTAGAAATCATCGTTTACTTGTATTTGTGAAAAGAAGCCTAGTAGTTAATTTGATTAGCTAAAATACAAGAATTTGGAGATAATTCTTCAGCAGCAGTTGGATGAGAACAGAAAATGTGAAACAGAGTTGAACAGTGTTAATCGAAATTTGATCTTAACTACTCGAGTTGATTATTAGAAAATCTAATTTCTATTTAAGCTTTAAAATATTTCATTTTTAAAATATACATTTTTCATTGTAGATATATCAGAATGAACACCAAAAGAGGAAATTCCAAAAAAAAGAGGACCTAAAAACAAAAACCAAACTATATTAAAAAATACTTTGCATGATACTAGTAACCGTGCAAAATAAACAAATAGTTTGGGGGTCGTTGTTGTATGCAGTCGTTGCAGAGAAATAATTGAATGGAAAATTGAATATAAGAAATACAAACCACTAACAGCCAAAAATCCTGTATCTTGTGAACAGGAAAATGGTAAACAAGCTTATCATGTATTGTGTACAGGGTGTTACATAATAGTATGTCACAACTTGGGGGGGTATATCTACGTGCAACTTTAAGAAAAAAAGTTCATATAAACATAGGTCCGCAAAAGCGGAGCTACAGGGTGTTGAAATTTCCGGATATAATTGGTTTTTACTTCAAAACTCCTGCAGTTTTTGAGATATTCAGCCCAAATTTGGAATGCAAGCTATTTCTTACAGCGTTCAGCATTTAATAATATATTTTAGTAGAAATCATCGTTTACTTGTATTTGTGAAAATGGATTTCTATCACGTAAAAGCCTCGTCAATTGAATCTTTGAAGAAAGCTGACTATAGCTTTTTGGCTTTATGGTACTACAAATTACTTCTTCGTGGAGCAATACATTCGCAAAACATTTAGTTTATAACTATGTGTTTGAAAAACGAAGTGATCCCTAAATATATCAACCTGAAGATACGTGCAATTTTAAGAAAAAAAGTTCGAAAAAGCTTCGTTACGGAGCTACAGCTTGTTGAAATTTTCGGAAAAAAATGGTTTTTTCTTTAAAACTTCGTTCAATTTAGAAACTTTTTCGACACTTGTAATTATTTCGTATCTCCAACCGTTCTCGAGCAAAAAATTATTAAACGATTGTATGCATTCGCTGAATTGAAAGCACTTCTAATTAGAAAAATGACTAGTAGTACTTTTACGGCAAATAATCATTTCAAAGGTGCAACTCAAACTATGAGAACTCCAGATAATGAGGAAACAGCTTTGAATTGTATTGATTTGAATCCTCATGTGAGTACAAGAAAAATCAATTGAATATTTCACATGTTCTAGTTTGGAAGATTCTCCACGATTTTTTATTGTAGCCGTTTCACATTCAACGCGTTCAAACTCTACTTCCTCGATATTTTCCTTCAAGACTGAATTTCTGCCGATGGTTCTTAGATAAAATTAGAGAAAATGCTCATTTTGATAGTGAAATAATGTTCACAGACGAAGCTAATTTTTCGAGAACTGCTATGACAAGTTTTAACAATAATCATCATTGGGCTGAGTAAAACCCCCATTTGATTGAAGAATCTCATCATCAAGAACAATTCTCATTAAATGTCTGGGTCGGAATAATTGGAAATTATTTTATTGGGCCATTTTTTTTGCCTAACAGACTAAACGGTCCCGCTTATCGGCAATTTCTTGAGGAGGAGTTACCTTAATTGCTCGAGGATGTGCCACTTTTGGTGAGAAACATAATGTGGCACCAGCACATTTTAGTGGAGAAGCTAGGGAATTCTTGAATAATAAATTCAACAACCGATGGATAGGTTGGGGTGGGCCAGAACCATGGCGTCCTAGGTCCCAAGCCTTAAACAGTTCAGAATTTTTCTAACTAACTTTCGTTATTCAAATGGGACACCCTGTATTTCTTATTTTATTTTAATTCTTCATCTCATTTTACAACCTTTTGACATATTTTTCAGAGAAAAACAAAACACAATAATTTGTTTTTGAAATTTTCATCTTTCGGTCTAGAAGGCCATGAACAGTAACAATTGCCTTAACCCAACATCTCCTATCACGAAAAATGATCGAAGATAAAGATAAGGTTACTTCTGCAAAAATATAGCACAATATGTTATGCGTTGACATGAATAATAAAATACAGGGTGTTCCATTTGAAAAAATTAAGATATGATATTTTTAAAATTATAATATTCAATAATTTTTTTGAGTCACTCCTGTATAAAATGAGGATAATCTATTTCAATTCATCAATGAAGCTATCCTTGGGCAATAAGAAAACGAAAGGGAAAAAGTATTCATCTTCTCTGGCCAAAGGATCATGAGATGATGTGAGAGCCTATTTTCATGAATTTTTACGGAAAAAAATATTGTGACGAAACTACTCACCAAAAAATTTATTACTTAAAGACATTAGAGCAGAGTTTAGGCCGCTCCGGAATCTTGAAAAAAAGTGGTCTTCCAATCTGAAAAACCACCCAAAATTTTTTTATAGAAAATTGGCACACAATGTTTACTGCAAAATGAATTGCTGAAGTAGATACTTACTTTTTAAATACAATACCGTTCGAACAAAAATGAAATATTCAAGAGTGTACGAGCTACAGAGCACCGCGCCACTGGTGAATCACCCAGTATATTTGGCAACAAAAAAAAATTATCTAATTTAATCCACCTTGTACATCTAATTCTTCTTCTAAAATCAAAACTAGTAGAATCACTATGAGGAACTGATTGAAAACAATAATTTAATTTCATTCACTATTCCCAATGCCTAACGCATCGAAAGTACTATGTAGAAAACTAAGCGATCAAATCGGTTTTCAAGATTTTAATCTGAAAACAAGCGGACTTCGAAGGTCGTGGATAGATTTGAACCTGGATCAGTTCGACGAAGATAAGAACTTTCCATGGAGGTTCTTTCATTTGTTGATCAGTTTATTTTGATTTTATGTTTTTATTTATCTGAAAAACCATATTTTTATATTCTACATAACAGAAAATATACTGAATGAAAAGTTGCAACATATGCGTCAAAATTTAAAATAGCAAAATGTGTATACGTCGTATTTCACCCTCATCCCCTATATTTCTTCATAAACTTAAATGAAGTCTACCCACCCTTTGAAGATGAACGCACGTAATGAAAAAATTGTAATAGAAAGTACGGTGATATGATGTTTTCTGGAGTGATTTTAATCAAAGCTAAAAGTGCAATTTTCAACCACAGTAGCAGAGTATGTCATTTCTTTCTACCTTCCTGCTTCTCTGTTTAGCGTTTTTCCTAACCGTTAATATGTTGAATAGCAGTGGCGTACGTGGAGAGTTATTCATAAAGGTTGATATTGAAGTAAATCGTCACGAGTACAGGGTGTTCTAAATATCATGTGATGTTTGACAGATTTAGAGGTTTTAATACTGAAGCTCTGTGAAAAGATGAAATGATCCCTCTTCCCTGTGTTCTTTTTTCGTGAGAAATTCATGTCCGCAAACAGATTCAAGCTAGCTTTTTCAGTTTTCGAGTTATTTGGAAATTTTGAAAAATTCTCAGAACTAGTCGAATACCAGTATCTTGGTTGTTAGGTAGATAGGTATTTTATACGAAGAATTGAACTAAGTAAGGATTTTTTATGTTTTTTTCTCTTTCAAAAATATATACTCTATTCAAGAGATATGAAGAGAACATAAAATCCAATTGAACAGAACCAAAGCTAAGCAAGTAAAGAAAAGATTAAATGAAGAAAAGACCCATAGAAATATTACTAACAAAACAAAAACAAATAGGCAACAGGAATCTTCATCATCATCAGAAGAAGAGTGTTACTGCATTGTTTGTATGTCAGCATTTTCGGAGAGCAGATCGAGGGAAAAATAGATACAAAGCACATAATGTGAAATGTAGGCGCATTAAACGTGTACAAAAAGTTATTTTTGCCATAATTGTGGCGCGGTGCTCTGTAACTCGTGCACTCTTGAAGTTTTCATTTTTGTTCGAACGGTATTGTATTCAGAGTAAGAATCTACTTCAGCAATTTATTTATTCTGCAGCAAACAGGATGTCCCAATTTTCTATAAAAAAATCTTCGGTGGTTTTTTCAGATTGAAAGAACACTTTTTTGTACAAGATTCAGGAACGGCCTAAACTCTGCTATAATGTCTTTAAGTAATAAGTTTTTTTGGTGAGTAGTTTCGTCAGAATATTTTTTTTTCCGTAAAAATTCATGAAAATAGGCTCTCACATCATCGCATGCTCCTTCGGCCAGAGAGGATGAATACTATTTTCCTTTCGTATTCTCAATGCCCAAGGATAGCTTTATTGATGAATCGAAAAAGATTATCCTTATTTTATACAGGAGTGACTCAAAGTAATTTTAAAAATATCATATCTTGATTCTTTCAAATGGAACACCTTGTATTTTATTATTCATATCAACGCATAAAATATTGTGCTATTTTTTTGCAGAAGTGACCTTATCTTTATCTTCGATCATTGTCGAAATATTCGATTATTTGTAAAAATTTTGATGAAAATTCTACAAACTGTATCAAACTCATCAACATTCATCATTATTCGTACAGAAGTTTCTTTCTATAATGATTCAAGTAGTAAAAATGAAACCTAAACAAGATAATTCTTTTACCGAATGATAAAATCAAGATGATTAAAACGTAAATCGAGGTATGTGTTGACATACCTCTTATCAGTGTTTCGTTATTGAACATTTGTAAAGTGAGGTTTGAACCCAATTTTCTTAATTGACTGCCATGAAGTTCTTCAAAGAAGAAATGGTTGATATGATTTTCATTCTGGATGAGTGTGATTGAAATTTTTTGTTGGCAAGTAGAGTTTATGCACAAAGGATTCCTGATAAGAGGCATCCTGATGCAAGATGCTGTGAAAAACTTCTAATTAGATTTATCGAAACGGGTAATATCGCTTACAAAAAACATGAAAACTAAAAACTGCTACAGCTGAAGACAACCAGTTATCAGTTTTGTTGGCATCGACAGAGGACCCATATAAAAGCCAAAGAGAGATTTCTCAGTTAACAGATATAAGTCAAACTTTCGTCCAAAGAATCTTGAAAGTGAATAAATTTCATGCATATCATGTACAGCTGCACCAGGAACTGAACAATCAAGTCTATGAAAATCGAATCAATTTTTGCAATTGGGCAAGTGACAAAGTAGCGGAAAATCCAAATATGTTTAGCAGAATTCTTTTCTCGGACGAGGCAACTTTCCACAAGAATGGGCTTGTTAACAGGCACAACTTTCATTATTACGCCACAGAAAATCCACACCTCATGAGACAAATAGATCACCAGCATCGTTGGTCCTTGAATGTATGGGCCGCTATAGTAGATGGATATCTAATTGGGCCGCACTTTTTCGACGGGCACCTCAATTGTGAAATGTATTTAGATTTTCTGCAAAATCATCTACCAATGTTACTTGCCGATGTACCAGAGCATATAAGACAAGATTTGTGGTTTCAACAGGATGGGGCACCGGCACATTACTCACATCAGGTTAGGGAGCATTTGAATCATGTATTTCCAAACAAATGTGACGTGGTGGTCCTGCTAGATGGCCAGCTAGGTCTCCGGACCTTAAAAGTCTAGATTTTTTCTTGTGGGGTTATATTAAGGGCATCGTTTACCAGACTCCTTCTACAACACAATTGGATATGAGACAGAGAATAGTCACGCCTTTCAGTCAGTTAATCCGCAAATGTTGTCGAGAGTTCAGCGGTCTTTCCTCAGAAGGATTGAGTTGTGTCTACAAAGAAACGGGCAACATTTCGAACCCTTATTGAAATAGTTCAACACCTTGTAGATCATCTCACCAAAAGCCAATCTATTACGTATTTTATACATGACTACCTTAAAATATCTCCATTTCTCTGATCAAGTATAATGATATGTACTAATAAACTCTTCTTTTGCAACCTCTGATTTTATTATTTTAGTTTTTTTTTTTATTTCGAAAATGGTCAAAGATAAAGATAAGGTTACTTCTGCAAAAATATGGCACAATATTTTATGCGTTGACATGAATAATGAAATACAGGTGTTCCATTTGAAAAAATCAAGGTAAGATATTTTTAAAATTAAAATATTCAATAATTTTTTGAGTCACTCCTGTATTAAATAAGGATAATATATTTCAATTCATCAATAAAGCTATTCTTGGGCAATAAGAAAACGAAAGGAAAAAAAGTATTCATCCTCTCTGGCCGAAGGAGCATGCCATGATGTAATAGAGCATATAAGACAAGATTTGTGGTTTCAACAGGATGGGGTACCGTCACATTACTCATATCAGGTTAGGGAGCATTTGAATCATGTATTTCCAAACAAATGGATAAGACGTGGTGGTCCTGTTAGATGGTCAGCTAGGTCTCTGGACCTTACAAGTCTAGATTTTTTCTTGTGGGGTTATATCAAGAGCATCGTTTACCAGATTCCTTCTACAACACAGTTGGATATGAGACATAGGCCTTTCAGTCAGTTGATCCGCAAATGTTGTCGAGAGTTTAACGGTTTTTCCTCAGAAGGATTGAGTTGTGTCTACAAAGAAACGGGCAACATTTCGAACACTCATTGAAATAGTTCAACACCTTGTAGATCATCTCACCAAATCTATTACGTATTTCATACACGACTACCCTAAAATATCTCCATTTCTCTGATCAAGTATTATGATATGTACTAATAAACTCTTCTTTCGCAACCTCTGATTTTATTATTTTAGTTTTTTCATTTCGAAAATGGTTGAAGATAAAGATAAGGTTACTTCTGCAAAAATATGGCACAATATTTTATGCGTTGATATGAATAATAAAAACAGGATGTTCCATTTGAAAAATCAAGATATGATATTTTAAAATTACAATATTCAAAAATTTTCTTGAGTCACTCCTGTATAAAATGAGGATAATATATTTCAATTCATCAATAAAGCTATTCTTGGGCAATAAGAAAACGAAAGGAAAAAGTATTCATCCTCTCTGGCCGAAGGAGCATGCGATGATGTGAGAGCCTATTTCCATTAACTTTTATAGAAAAAAAAAATATTGTTACGAAACTACTCACCAAAAAAACTTATTACATAAAGACATTGGAGCAGAGTTTACGATGCTCTTGAATCTTCAACAAAAAAGTGATCTTCCAATCTGAAAAAACCTCCCAAGATTTTTTATAGAAAATTGGGACACCCTGTTTACTTCAAAACAAATTGCTGAAGTAGATTTTTACTTTCTTAATACAATACCGTTCGAACAAAGATGAAATCTTCAAGAGTGTACGAGCTACAAAGCACCACTCCACTGGTGAATCACCCAGTATATTTATTTCTACAGAGTTACTATTTATTTATGTAAAAATTATAATTTTATATATCTAATATGAAGAGAATATACTCTGTTGTTAGATATTTTTATAAAAAGAGACTGAGCAGCAATTAAAAAAATGTGAATGAAATTATATCTTATTACACTAGTTACATAGAACAACTGTATTAGAATGTTTTTTACATATGAATTTCTTACAATCTACACAGATCAAAGGTGTTTTATTGTTAGTTTTAGCACATAATTGGCAGCGACTTCTTTTGTGAGCCTTCTTAGCTGTACAAGTGTTATTTTCCTCTTGTTGAGTGGAAGTTGATGGAATTTGTACATTGACTTCCTGTTTTTTATATACCGTGAAACTAATTGCATATTTAAATTTTCTGAATAGTGTCGCCGCTTTGCTAGGCAGTCTTCCTTCCAGCTGCTATTGACAGCCGTGACTAATATGAAACCTTTGTAGGCTGATATGTCTACCATGTTACTAAATATCACTTGAGGCCAACGTTTGTTCTTCTTTTGCAACTGTAACAGGAGACATACTTATCCAGTGTATCCACGCCACCCTTACATTTGTTGTAGTCTAATATTATCACAGGTTATTTGAATGCGCGATTACTCACTTCTAAGTTGTGATGCAAAGTGCTGAGAAGATTCATCGACTTATTTTTTTTTGGTATGTAAGAAACAAGTGTAGTATTTTTGGTAAAAGCAAAACATAATGAATATAACGGTCTTCCTTCTGTTGTAACTATTTCTGGAGGCTATTCTGGTTTATTCTTACGTATAGTCCCTACTACAGTGATCTGTTTTTCTAATACACTCGGAGGCAAAATTAGCGGAACACTCGAAAATTTAACCAAATTCGAAGTCCGATATTTTCCCTAATTCTCAACCGATTTAGATGAATTTTTCGGCAAGTTATAGATCAACTCTTCTGTTATGTTGAAATTATAAGAGAAAACAAAGAAATTTGAAAAAAATTTTATACGGGGCAAAACTAAAAGTGTTTTTTTGTCAAAAATTCGTAACACCCTGTGGAATTTCGTGGTCCGAGTTGAAACGTACAATATCATGGTCTGTCAAGACACATCTTCCTACAGTAACGCCCTTCTTGTTTTATGCATTTATCTCTATTTTTACAAGACATATCCAATTTGAAGCGAAAAGTCACAAATTTCAAGAATTTATTTTTAATCTTGCGTAGGTGCATAACATCGGAGGTTAGCCAAAAAATAAAATCAAAATTAGAGAAGCGGAAATCTAACGAAATGAAAATTTTTGAAATTCACTGGCCAATTTCACGCTCCGGGAGAACTCGAAGTAGACTGGAAAAATCGTTGATTTTGCACATTTATTTTTGAATTTTTTTGTGTGACACTCTATAATAATTATCATTCCTGTCCAAAATTGAGAGCAGGTGTGTATCCTGGCGATACACTCGTGAAATGAAATTAACATGTTGAGAAAAATGTTCATGATGACCCACAAAAAAAAACATTTGATTTTAGTAGCGAGTATGACCCCCCCGAGCTCTTATTACAGCGCGCATACGATTTCGCATACTCCCAATGATGTTGTCTATCATCTGTTGAGGTATGTTGTCCCACTCTTCCACCAAAGTCAATGTCAGCTCTTCAACGTTGCCTGGATTCCGTTGTCGAACCCTTCTTCCAAGAATGTCCCAAACGTGTTCGATCGGGTTTAAATCCGGTGACCGTGACGGCCAGTCCATTCGTGTGATCCCAACTTCATTGTGATATTCTATCACTATGCGCGCAGTATGAGGGCGCGCGTTATCGTGCATAAAAAGGAAATTTTCCCCTATGTAAGGAGCAAAAGGCACAACATGGGGCTCTAAGATTTCTGTTATATACCGATGGGCATTAAGTGATCCATTGCCAATAATCTCCAGTTCTGTTCGTACTCCCAAGCATATGCCACCCCATATCATAACTGACCCTCCACCGTATTGCTCAGTTCCTGCGAAGTTCGCTTGATTGTACCGTTCCCCTTGATGCCTCCATATTCTATCTCTACCATCCACGAAATTCACACAATATCGGCTCTGATCACTAAATAAAACTCGTCTCCACTGATTGATTGTCCATGCTACATGCTCCCTAGCAAACGCCAATCTTGCTACCCGATGGGCTCTATCGAGTCTTGGTGCTCTTGCTTGCGCGTATGATCTCAGACCAACTTCATTTAATCGTCTTCTGACTGTCCTCACACTAACGTTAATGTTATCCACTGCTTGTAAAAGGTTACGTGCCTGAACAGCAGTAAGACGAGGATTTCTTATGGTTTGATTGACGATGAAACGGTCATGTATAGCGCGGGTTGTCCGATTTCTTCCTTGTCCTCGCCTCCTCACGTACAATCCAGTTTCCCTGTAACGTCGGTAGATTCGATGGATAACCGACGTCGAGACACCCAACATGGTACCGACTGAGCGGTAGGTGCGCCCTTCCTCGATCAATGTAACTGCCCTTGCTACTGAGGTTGGTGGTAAATCTCTCATTCTGAATGAAAAATACCGTTTCGAATCGTAAACAGTAAAAGAATCACAAAACACCGCAACCGATCGAATTTGTATCAAATCAAAGAATGGAAAACTCTCATTCTTTAAACAAGTGCAAATGTGGTGTGTCATATTCGATAAAAAAAACATGTGAAAAGTTTTATCAATGGTCCCAGAATTCGGTTGTGTATTTTAATACCTACCGACTGTTATCTCCTATGAATTCCTAATTTTCACCAAATTAACCAAATTGTCATCAATAACTAATGCAATTCGAACATAAAAATCGCAAACGACAATTTCGACACGCCTGACCAAATTGATAGACGAATTTTAATGACAATTTTTTGATTCAATGGAATTTCTCCAAAAAGGTGATTTTCCACTTGAAATGAAATATATTTTGCAAAAATAGAGATAAACGCATGAAACAAGAAGGGCGTTACTGTAGGAAGATGTGTCTTGACAGACTATGATATTGTACGTTTCAACTCGGACCCCGAAATTCCACAGGGTGTTACGAAATTTTGACAAATAAAACACTTTTTGTTTTGCCCCCGTATAATTTTTTTTTGTTTTCTCTTATAATTTCTACAAAGCAGAAGAGTTGATCTAAAACTTGCCGAACAAATCATCTAAATCGGTTGTCCAAGTTGATGTGATGTAAAAAATTATCCACCGTAAGATTATGCCCTCTCGAGTCAAATCAAGGACCACACGCATGCCTTGGTTGTTTTCAGGCACACCTCCTGTTCCTATCCCCGTGCAGGGTTGGATATTCTAAACGTAACTTGTGGCAGAATCACAAAGAACCCGAAATTTGATGCCATATTTAGCTGGTTTCGATGGCATGTACTGTCAAAATGGACATCTTCCTCTGAATGCTACAAGCCGCTCATCTACTGTAACGTTTTTGAAAGAATTACAAAATTTTGGCAGAAGGTCAACTCACTGATGCCACATATTTCGAATTGGAGTAAATTTATCCAGCAGTCGCCGTTCGGATCGAGTTTCTCTATTGCCAAACCTAATCAACCTTGACAATCTTTTGAAAGTTTTCAGTGGTATCACTGCCCCAAAAATAAGTCTGCCTTTCTCACTATCCCATAAGCTTTCGGTACTTTCATTATTTGAACGAAATACACCAGATAGAAATAGTAGCCCAATGTATGCGAACAGATCAATATCGTAAATGCCATTCCAATCATCTGCGAAAACACGCTTACCTTCCAAATTTGTATATTTCAATATGGTGTGTATAAAAGGGAAAAATAATACAAAACTGGATTTTTCTTCTAGGGTAATCCTCGAGCAAGAGTATCGTGTCAAACCTGGAATCAAGTTCATTATATTTTTTCTGGAAGCTTTTCCATAAGACTGTGTGACGGGGTTTCTGGAATATTTTATTTATCCATTTTTTGACTTCATTGTTGACACAACCACTAATTCACTATCCGAGCTATCAGATGGTTCAGCTTCTTCGATATAATCTTCTGTTTCAGAACAAGATTCATTACTATCCGACATTTCATCTAACAACGCCGCTTCTATTTGATTGTCTATCATTTTTAATAAGCAAATAACGTTTTCACCACTGTAAACTAGGGTACGTCTTGTTCGATTGATTTTATAATATAACACTAAGACTTGAGTGGGTAGAACAAAAGAACGTCTGATTCAAAAAGTTATACGATAAATAAACAATTGGGACGATAACAGATGCACTGCGCGTTTGTTATTAGTTGCGGTCAATTCTGACCTGAAGACCGTTAGAGTAAAAAATATCATATGTGGAATATTTTAATCATTTTTGATAAACTTATTCCAATAATAAGTAAATTGAAGCGAATAACTAAAAGTCATAGATTAAGAAACTTCTTGAAGGCTTATTTTCTGAGAAAACCACATTTTTATCCCAAAATGAAGACCTTATGAAGGTTAATATTAATTTTATAGAAATAATTTTTTTTTGTATTCGACAAATTGAATACGATTTTAGACATAATGAAGGTTTCTTCTTTTTCTTCTTCTTCACCGTGTAGAAGGCGTAGCGCCTGTTCAGTTCCGGTTTCCCTGCAGCAGTTCTTGTGAAGTTGATTGCCAACTGTCCCGCCATCGTTTTGGTGATCGTCCAACGGGTCTTTTTTCGTGTGGTATGTTGTTATATACGATTTTGGCTATTCTATCTGTGGTCATTCTGTTTACATGCTGGTTCCATTCTCTTCTT
Organism: Cryptolaemus montrouzieri; assembly: GCA_013387265.2. NCBI lineage: Eukaryota > Metazoa > Arthropoda > Insecta > Coleoptera > Coccinellidae > Cryptolaemus > Cryptolaemus montrouzieri. The sequence goes on from JABFTP020000042.1 coordinate 13,318,859, forward strand.
CTTTTCTTACCCATCTTACAATATCGTCTGTTTCACATTTTTCCCTTATGTCGGTATTTCTTTGTCTATCATTCAATGTAACCGGTTATAGTTCTTAGCGTTTTCATTTCTGTTGTTCTTAGTATCCTCTTTGTTACCGACGTTTCCGCTCTTGTTTCTGCCCCGTATGTCATAATTGGTCGCACATGTTTTGTAGATTCTGGATTTGCATGGTATACTGAGGTGTTTATTTCTCCAAATTGGTTGTTTAAGATGTCCCGATACTGCAGCTGCTTTGTTCACTTGTCTCTCACTTCATCTTCAAGGTATCCTGTGCTTGTTATTTTGCACCTAAGTATTCGAATGACATGACTTTGTCTATAGTGGCGTTGTCTATTGTTAACTTGCAGCGCAGAGGTTCCTTAGCTATGGTCATGCATTTTGTCTTACTTGTTGAGATTTCCATATTGAAATTTTTTGCGCGTTTGCTAAAGGCGTATAACATTCTTTGTAGGTCGTCTTCTGATTCTGCAATGAGTACGGCGTCATCGGCATAGCATAAGATGTTAATTTTGTAGGTTCCCATGCGGTATCCGAGTCCCAAGTTTTAACGGTCTCTACAAGTTGGTCCATAACAGTATTAAATAGTAGAGGGCTAAGACTATCACCTTGGCGGATGCCCGACGTTGTTCCGAAATGCTGCGTTAGGTTGTGGTTTGTTCGTATTTGCGTTGTTGTATTAGTGTTCAGATCTTTTATGAGTCTTATATATTTTTTGGGTACCTCTTTGTTTTCCAGTATCTTGATTACATCCTTCAGTTGAACTCTGTCGAAGGCCTTCGTTAAGTCTATGAAACAAAGATATGCTGGAGTGTTATATTCAAGAGACTTTTCTACTAATAATGAAAGTTTCGAAGAAATTAATTCGAAACGTTTCGAAAATCTCTGTATACAGGGTGGTCCAAAGAAAATTTACCACCTCGATTTTCCGATTTTAAAATAAAAATATGGAGAATCACTCGGACCCATCGATTTCTAATTCGAGTGGGAACAATTTTACCGATTTTTTCTTCCCCGTAACTTCAATTTCTTAACGGGGGTGATTACAACCCCCTGATTTCGAATAGGGATGATGGGTGTTGCGATACCTCATTTTGAAGATCTTATCTAGTACTATCTGACCCTAAATTTTCGCTTCAAAATTTTCATCGTTAACGAAATGGCAGCTAAAAAAGTGAAAGACTACTTACTTTTGTGATTAGTTTATTAAATGCTGAAAATGGGGCCATAGACGAGCTGCACGACAAAACCCTTGGAAGGAAATAGGTGAAAACAAATTCTGGCAATATTTTTTCAAATTTATAGTACGAACCGCACAAAATGCCATTTTATACCTGAATGGAAATCTCTTCAAACCAAAGTATGCCGATGGGCCATCTAATCCCAATGACTTTATTATGTCTTGTACCTACTTAGTCGACGAAATAGAACCTTTCCTATTTTTCCTATATCTTTGTCGAGCAGTTCATAGATAGCCTTTGAATTTGGGAGGCTTTCACTTGATAAAATTCCATTTTATCAAATAATTTGGAATTTTACTTAATAATTATGATTCGTAACGCGTTTCACTACACAGTAGCTTCTTCAGACGAATGAATGTACAGAAAATAAGAATGAGAATATAAATATAAATGTTCTTGAGCAATTAAAAGCTTATTGGGTTGCTTCTTTTTAAGTGATTATTTATGACAGGTATATCCAATAAAATTAAGGAATAGATTGCTCCCCGAAGAGATTCAATAAAGGTGAAGGGCTTAAATCGACTTGTTCATTGATGAGTCTACCTGAGTGTTTGTATTTGTTGATTTCTAAAGTTTCCCAAAGATCTACCTTCCAATATTTATTATCTGTATGCAAAATTTCAAACTGTGGGTCGAAAGAGTGATTATTTTCTAAGAGATGATTCGCGTAATTTGAATCTGATTTTTTATTTGAAAAACTGCGTTTATGTTCCGATATTCTAATATTAAAATTTCTATGTGTTCTACCAATGTAGAAATTATCACAGTCATTGCAATTCAATCTATAAACACCTGATTTATTGTTTTTACCTGATTTGGTTTTATTATTTTTTATATATTTGCATAAATTATTATTAGTTTGGAAAGCTATGTTGAAATTATTGCTAGTCAAGAATGATTTCAGTTTCTCACTTGTAATGCCAACGTAAGTTAAGGTGTTGAATTTTTGTTTCAATTTATCGACAGGGTAGAATCGCATTGGATGAAGTTTACCCTTTCGATAAATTGAAACAAAAATTCAACACCATAACCTAATTTGGCATTACAAGTGAGAAACTGAAATCATTCTTGAGTTCACGCCTAGAACAAACCATCCTCAGGTTCATTGGAGAAACAGATGAAGCCAGACGTCTAAGAACATATACTTATCTTAGAAGCCAATAACTCAACATGAGCATTCAATGACAAAACCGGATCAACACTAACACCCAAAAAATAGACCTTACTGTCTCCAGCAAAATCCGTGGCAAGACTAGAAGTATCCCTCAAACTCAGCAACAGTTTCTGAGTTTTAGCACCATTCATTGCCAACCCGTTCACAGAAAACCAGACAAACGCCCGTTCATGTAAGCTATCCGACAAATGCTTCAGACTCCATATATCATTAGATCCCATAGAAATAGTTGTATCATCAGCAAAGAAAGTGTTGTCTGCATCATCAATAAAATCAGGGAAGTAATTAATAAAAATTAAAAATAAAATAGGACCCATGATAGAACCTTGCGGAACTGCAGTCATGACCTTCACTCTATCACAGTACTTACCATTTGAAAACACAACCTGATATCTATCAGTTAAAAATGATTCAATGAGATCACAACTCCTTCTACGCAATTTCTCAGGCCTGGATTGGAAAAAGGGGACATATTGAGTGGCCACCCAGATCACCTGATCTGGCGCCAACATACTTTTTTTAGGGGTTACCTGAAATCCAAGATCCACGCTTCCCAACCTGAGTCACTGGTAATCTGCGAACTCGGATTATTAATGAATGTCGTCAAATTGAACCAGAAATGTAGAGTAATGTACGTGAACGATTTCAGCAAAACTGCATGGAAGTGAATAGAGCCCATTTTCAGCACTTTATAAACTAATCACAAAAGTAAGAGGTCTTTCAATTTTTTAGCTACCATTTTGTTAACGATGAAAATTTTGAAGCGAAAATTTAGGATCAGATAGTACTCGATAAGGTCTTCAAAATGAGGTATCGCAACACCCCTCATCCCTATTCATCAATCAAGAGGTTGTGCTCACCACCGATAGGGGATTGAAATTACGGGGATGAAAAAATCTGAAAGGTCTTTGACGTATCGTTTCGACTGACTGTTGCTTCCAAAAATTGCCTTTAGAGTATGGAGTGCGACTAACTAGGGTCTTTGTTCTTCAGAAGAGATCTTCCTACGACTTCTTCTAGGCCTATCTTGCAGAGATTGTAGACCAACGTATCGGGCGTAGGTTTTTCAAATCACCCCCTTTGATGCCCCTATTGTGGCCGCAATATCCCTCTGTGCCACCCCTTCTTCAACGAGAGCAATTATTGAGCCCCTTTGAACACCGGATAACCCAACAATTATGATTATAGGCTTTTTTAAATTTCGAAATTCACAGTTTCAAATCACAGAGACGACTGTGTACAATATCAAGAACATGTGATGATAATTCAACATTTCTTATCATACTATCCCGTTTTTTTACAACAAAAAACTTAATTCTTCACAAGAAGTCAAAGATCCATGGTTGAAAACAATCAATAATGTGAAATACCGAGTGATTCCATATAAAATTGGTTGTGTGTATATATAAATGGATCATCGATGTTTTGATTAGATGCATCGAGTTAAATATTATTTACAATATCGAAAATATCAATTTCTTACGGTAGAACAAAATAATGTTTTAACCTATCGATTATAGTGGAACAAAAAAAACCTTATCTTTGATCGTCGTGTTCTGGAAGAAGACCGATGGAAGTAGCATCCGAACCGATTCAAGTATTTCCATCAACAGTCATGAAAAAGAATGGGGTCCACTCTAATCTGCTAGGGCCTTTGTCTCTGAACAATGCACCAGATAGCACTTCACCATCCTCTTTCTATGGAAGAGAATTGCAGAGGATATGTATTCTCGTCTTTATTTGCCTCTATTCTCTTTAATCTTCCCTATGTTTTATTGCGGAGGATCTTTCCGGCAAAATAATGCCTTATATTCCCTTTTTACAATTGTCCTTCTACGTGATGCGCTGGATTGAAAGAAAAAGAAGGCTTGGATTTTTAAAGAGACGCTCTTGAAAATACAATTACGTAGGATAGTGAATGACAGATCTTTCGTGGCAGGATGGAAAGGATTGTCTTGAAATCATAGAAATAAGTTTAGAATATCTAGTTGGGTACTAAATTTCATTGACACCAACCGTATGAAAATATCAATAAGTTCAAGTTACATTTTAAGACGTATATCACAGAATATCATGAAAATATGAATTACATATTGCATCATAGAAATATGAGAACAGAAACTGACATATAAGTATGGAATAATGATGAACTAAATTCTGAAAGAATCTGTTCTGTTAGAATAGTATCTGAAAATGGGAACATTGTTGTATTAGTTATTCTCAATGGCCTCAGTTTTATGTTATATCAGTAGATGCCATTACATCTGAACATAGCAAATGCTTTGTTAACGTTTTTAAATTGATTGACAGTTTTAGATGAACATTGATTTTCTGATACGTCATAACAACTTCAACAACTTCAAAAGCTGTATTGGCTAAAATATCCTTCGAAACAGGACAGTAGGTAATCAAGGGCAATTAGAAAAGCATCGACAAATATAAACTGATTTCGTGTTCGATGAAATTATGAGAATTAAGAATGTATCTGAAGAAAGCGTCAAAGAACCGAATAACATTGAGACACCTTTCGATTACTTTAATTTTTTATGAAATGCAAACATTTGGTTCGCTATTCAATTGTTGATCAGGATGACTAGAGATCAGGAGTACAAATTACATTGGTGGGGGTATGACGAAATTGTGTAGTTTGCTGCTAATCCCACCAACTCTTGTTTTCACTTGCGCCATGTGCCCAAGCGCATCTTCATCATAACGGCCGCCACTGTGCAACCTGTGTTGTGAAAGTAGGTAAGAGTGGGGATGCCGACGAACGGCATATCTTCCACCAAAGCAGTTCGCCTCCCTGCCCTTCAGTCTACAAGTTTTAAGAGACACCAGTAAAAACATGACATGCTAATCATTAAGATATTCTTAAGAGATAGTGTGTCAAATGAATTAGAGCGTATCAAACAATTGCTGCCAAGTTTGAAAATCATGTTGACAATGTTAAACATCTCTTTGCAATGTATTTCAAGCATGCTCACTCGGATTCAGGTCAGGTGAATGAGCGAGCCAAGGTAAACATTGATTCCAAGCAAATTTATGAAATCCGTCATACAAGGAATTGAATTAGTACCTTGCTAGTTCAGATCGAGTGAGAATTTCTCCTAAAACAAATATAAAATTAAAATTACTTTTTTATCGCTTGTATAAATGAAGTAAATGTTTAAAATATTCTCATCCTTGTAGGCGGTAATAAACACAGTGTTGGAAACGTCTGCAACATTCTGGGCGTTTAGGGATTTATTCGATTTATGATGTATCCATACGAAAAAGTCTAATTGCTATAAATCAGGAGATTTCGCAGATCATTTAGTACCTCTTCTCCTAATCAATCTGTCTGAAAAATTTTTATATATAAAATCACAAGCAGAAGAGTTGGTAAGAATTATTGCAATGTTTCAAATTGTAAGCTCATAACGAGAAGTATCCAGAATTTTAGCCCGGCTTTTAGTGTTTTTGATCGATTGTAGTCGCGTGTATATGTAACCGGTAGCTTAGAAGAACGCCATACAAATTACCATTTCGCCTAAGAACGATTTTGATTTGTGAAGCTAGAAAGGATCTCGACCAATCAACTCGAGTTCGTTATGATCAAACTGTCACGAATCGACTGTATGAAGGTCAACTCAATTTCAGATGATTCCAGAGATTTTGAATCAAGAATATGTAAATTGAGATCAAGAGAGATGTGTCCAAGTTCTCTTCAGTGATGGTTTCCGATTCAGTTTCCTGATTTTGGACAGAGGAGGTGGATCAGTGATGTTTTAAGACGACTTGGTAGAATAACTGATCTTATCTTGATGCATATCTGCAGGCAATTCATACACAGATGAGTTAATTCTACAAACTATGATTTCCTCTGTACCTTTCAAGAATGAGTCCAAATTCACTCCACGATCAGAATAACACCACACCTGACCGTGAAAATGTACTAGAAGGCAATATCAAAGTTCTGTCTAGCCATCCTCTTCTCCAGACTTGAATTCTATTGTGCATGTGTGGGAAACTGTGGGAAACCATAAAAAGAAATCTGTAGAAGCAAAATTCTTTCAATATGAACAGATGCTTCACTTGTCAGCCCAAGGACAAGAGTATTGCCGATATGTAAACGATAACAAATTCAACTGAAATAGATAAATCATTATATTCATTCTCAAACTGATTTTTTTTGTGAATTATAGATTTTATAAAATATTCTGATCAGACAAGTAATTGATAGAGAAGCTCGTTTAATCATGCAAGTCAATCGAATTTCCTCAGAATTAAACATACAGGGTGCTTCAACGAAAATTAAACAGAGGCTATATCTACCAAGATATTCATTTCTGATCGAAACGCAAAAACAGGACAATTTTCGTTTCAAAGGGGACATCTTTTGGGGTACAATACTTGCCTGTATATCAGAGGTGACAACCCTTGAAAATTTGGAAGAGGGTAGATGGGTCGAGTGATAACTCGAAAGAAAGGTATTATCTTTGTCTGCATTCCTGTGAAAGAATTTTCATTTTTGATTGAAAACTATAGAAGATACAGAGTGAGCCACTGAAAAATAGAGAAGACTATCGCCCCAAGACTATTGGAGTATTAGTGCGAAAAACTGGAATAGATTCATTTAGATCAAAGATGACAGTCCTTGATCTGGAATGAATCTGTTCCATTTTTTTGCACTAATACTTGAATAGCTCAGGGCGATAGATAGTCTCCTCTATTTTTCAGTAGCTCACTCTGTATCGTCTACAGTTTTCAATCAAAAATGAAAATTCGTTCACGGGGATGCAGACAAAGATAATACCTTTCTTTCGAGGTATCACTCGACCCATCTACGCTCTTCCAAATATTCAAGGGTGGTCACCCCTGCTTTAGGGGTTGAAATTCGAGATGAGGATGGTACTTGATGATGACTGCCATTGATCAGCATGGATCTGTTCCATTTTACTTCACTGAAACTTGAATAGTCTCAAGGAAAGAGTCTTCCCTATCTTTCAGTTGCTCCCCCTGTATCTTTTACAGTTTTCAATTAAAAACGGAAATTCGTTCAAGGCGATGTAGACAAAGATACCACCTTCCTTTTGAGTTATCACTCGATCCATCTTCCTTATTCAAAATGTTCAATGATTGCAACCCCCGCTTAGGGGGTTGATATTTTAGGCAAGTTTTGTACCCCAAATAATGTCCCCCTTGAAACAAAAATTGACCTGTTTTTGCGTTTTGATCAGAAATGAATTTCTTGGTAGATATAGCCTCTGTTTAGTTTTCGTTGAAGCACCCTGTATATCTACTCCGTGTCACAGTCAACACCGGTCTTTGCTGGTATGACCATGTATCATTGCCAACACGGCGACTTGGTCAGAAATGCTGTTCCCATGTGTGGAGTCCCGTACCCTAACATTCATTACATCTATTGGATAGTGTTCAGAATAGAGCAGTGCTCCTCATAGACCATACAGAGACCATGCGTGACCTCCAGCCTCTCACTCAAAGTCAGCAGGCTTCGGTAAAAGGTAAATGGTCTGAAGAAGTGAAAGGCTTGCTTCCAGGAAGAATACAGTTCCAAAGAAAAACCAGGCTAGCGAAAAACTCCAGTGGACGGTCCATCTAGCAACGCCACATACTCTCTCTATGAAAATTCTTTTGTTGACAAGTCTAGTGTGCTGTGGAACTCGCTTTCATCGAACATCTTTTCGATAACATTCATGTTAAATCATATTGGGTGGCCATATCTATGGCAAGAGTTGAGAATAATAAATAAATATTCATGAAAAATTCAACAACAATCAAGTTGTCTATATTATTCTGTTTTTTTTTTCATGTTGACGTGCTTCGTGTTGAGTTTGTAATGACTTCCAGAGGATTGTTAATCTACTGTTCCAGAAGTACTCTAACCAACTTATCTAGCGTCTTAACCAGTTCACTCATCTCATGAATTTGCTTTTATGAGTTACCATGTGTTCTATAGGAGTGGGGTCAGGAGAACGTGCTGGCCTGTCCATTCTGTGAATATAGTGGAGTTGAAGAGTTTCTGCGACAATGTTGCCTACAAAGTGGCACTACAATAGGACAAAACGTTGTTTATATGTGCATAAATAGGTTCCTCTAATAAAACTAAATAGCTCGTTGTGTGAGATTGTTACACAACCACTACCGAATGCTACATGTTCATCATCATCATATTTGCTTCCAGTCTGCAATGTTAACGAAACCACCAGAAACATTGAAAAGGAGACCAATGTGTTAGGTTTGCCTCGTTTAATTGCTCCGATCATTTTTGTATTTTTTTAATTGTTAGCCCTTGGGGGGAGGAGATGCCAGTCATGTCACAGCTGTGATCGTCCAGGTGATTTAAATTGTGAGTCCATTCGCTTCTCGAAGAGGGCCAAATGTAAGTTATAGGAGAGGTCTTCGATGGAAGCGTGTCTCACAACAAACTAGCCCTGTTAACAAAAGAATTTTCATCGACAGAGATACGTGGTGCTGCTAGTTTTTCTTTGGAATTGAATTCTTTCCAGAACCAAGCCTTTCAGTTCTTTAGAGCTTCTAAAATGGAAGTATCTGTAGAAGAGGGAAAGATCAGCAACCTGCGCCTTTGAGGGATAGGATGGGGATCACTCGTAATCTCCTGGTGGTCGATGAGGTGTACTGCTGTCTTCTGACCACTATCCAATAGATTAGAGTTTAGCAGAAGCAGATTTGGTAATGATTGACACATGATCATGCCAGCAAATTCTGGTGTTGACGCCGAGTAGATGCCTGTTCGATTCTGAGGAAATTCGATGTCCTAGCATGATTACAGGAGGTTCTCCAGCAGTGACTTTGCTGGAGAACGTTGTTCAATGTGTCTTCTCCACGTTGAAATTGACTAAGTTCAACTGGCCCCACTCAGATATATTCTCCAAGCCTGAATTCAGTGATGTGCTCTATTGGTGTAATTGTCATTGTAACTTCCCAGCAGTTATAGGAGGCATACTATAAAATGGGAATACCACGGTATAGTCGTCCGCAAATCCAAATATTCTGTCTACGTGAAGAGAAGCATAGTTTGCAAGAGAACGGAGCCCTAGGGTACTCCTGTATTAACCTGAAAAGATTCACTCGATATACCACCAACTACCACCTGAATCGATCTACTGAAAAGAGGTGTAATTTCTTGGTATGGCATTGTCAGTAATTAGACTTTTTGTCTATAATAACAAAAAATTACCATCACTTTGGTGAACTGAAGAAAAAATGAAGAGCAGATTTCAGGAGCATGTGTGGAACCAATAAATTTCTCAATTCACTTATTGTGTTCATTATGCGTATTTGATATAAAAATTTATTTCTTTTGAAATAAAATCAGTCAAACTAATTAAATAAAACAGTTGCTAAAAATTGATCATTTCAATTGACGCGCAGTGTATTTCGATATCCGTACAAAATTTATTAACGAAGTTTTTCTCTTGTACAAGATTTCGACATATGACAAGTAAAAGATTTCTGTCAAACTAAAACATTTGATTTAGTATTTATTGACATTTGCAGACTTTTGAGATATTTATTTTAGAATATTTGTTCATTTTGGAAATTTTAATCAAAATCAACTATACATATAAGTATTTTAGAAAAGATGAAATATTTTGATCATTTCCAACATCTATTTGTTAGACGAAAATGTATTGAATCCCTAAACACAGTATTATAAATTCACAGCTTTAGGTGATCTTGATTTAGATAACGTTAAATGCGTATTAAGTTTATTAACTCCTAATGCGCAACATAGTTGGCTGAATTGTTTTTTGGTGCTGAAATGAAAAAATGCCATGAAATATGATGCATCATTGCTTTCCGTAATGGAAGAATATAAGTGAATTCGTGAATTATTCTTATAAGTTCGATGAATTCGTCGCGAGCGATATCTTTCATACAATTTAGAATAACGGTTTGTGGTTTTGGTGATAAAAATGTGATTTTGTGAGTGTTATTAATTGGACCTCTGGGCCTGTTTCGAGAAAATGGTATGTACGTTTTATATTCAACTTTGAGGTAGAAAACGATATGAGGAATGTTTTCTGTTATATAATGACAGTTATTGAAAATAGTGGATCTATAGAATTTTCTTCTAAATGAGCATTTACATGTTTTCTGAGTTTTACTCTTCCAATGGTTAAAGGTTATTTATTTAATACACGAAGTGCCAGGTAAGCACTAGATGTGTTATACAGGGTGATTTTTAGAGAACTGTCGATCCAAGTTATCTCAAAAACTATTACAGTGTCTAAAATTTCAGAAACTCGTAAACTTTAGTTTTTCGAAAGCCACTGTAACTTAAAAAATTCAGATGGAAACATCTCTTAGGAAACATTATTGTGTAGACCATATTTTCCTGAGTACAGTTTTGTATTACATGTCAACTTTTGAAATGAGTTTTTTTAGATTGATCTTTTTAACTGTTATGTCTTAGGAAAATAATTACTTTTATTCAAGTATATCTGGGGAGATTGAACACCTGTTATTTGTCCACGTGTTTCTATCACGTTGTACATATCAACATAATATGAAAAAATTGTTTGTTATCAATAGTACATTCTTTTCGTATGTTTCTGTTGTAAACAGTTTTAGTTAAAGCGTTTGAATTAGTAATATTGATGATTTATTTTGTGGAAATTCATTTTCAACAAAGATGAAGTAAAATATATTTTATGCTTTCAACAATTTTATTTTCACGTTTCGACCGTCAGGTCATTTTTAATTGGTAAACTATGGGAAATGAACTTACTTATACTGGGTGATTCACCAGTGGCGCGGTGCTCTGTAGCTCGTACACTCTTGAAGATTTCATTTTTGTTCGAACGGTATTGTATTTAGTAAGTAAAAATCTACTTCAGCAATTTATTTTGAAGTAAAGAGGGTGTCCTAATTTTCTATAAAAAAATCCTGGGAGATTTTTTCAGATTGGAAGACCACTTTTTTTTGTTGAAGATTCAAGAGCGTCCTAAACTCTGTTATGATGTCCTTAAGTAATAAGTTTTTTAGGTAAGTAGTTTCGTCAGTCGTGAGAGAAGACTTTATAAAAGTCAAAACACTCAAAAGTACAAACAACTACGAAAGGAAATTAGAGTAAAGATTCGTCAAGCAAAAGAAAAGTATTACGAGGACAGATGTAAAGAAATTGAAGACTTAGACAGAAAATATGACATGTTCAACCTACACAAAAAAGTGAAAGAGCTTGCAGGCACACAGAGAAAGAATCAAAGCACTATTCTTGTAAATAAAGAGGCTAAGATCTTAATGAATACAGCAGATAAACTACAAAGATGGAAGGAATACACAGAAGAATTATTTATGGATAACAGAACTGGACCAGAAGAAATTAATACATACTGTGAAGAGATAGGCCCAGATATTACTAATGAAGAGGTGAAACATGCATTAAAGAACATGAAAAATGGGAAAAGTCCCGGACCAGATCAATTGGCAAGTGATATACTCAAATTAATTGACGACAATCATATCGGTCTCTTAGTCAATATATTCAATAAAGTATACAGAACTGGAAATATTTCAAGAGAATAGTTAGTATCTACTTTCATCTGCTTACCAAAGAAACCACATGCTAGAGAATGTAGTGATCATCGTACAATCAGTCTGATGTCACATACTCTCAAACTGCTCCTCAAGGTTATCCATAATCGAATATACCATAAACTTGACATGGATATAAGCGATACTCAATTTGGATTCAGAAGGGGATTGGGAACCCGCGAAGCCCTTTTCGCATTCAACGTGTTGACTCAAAGGTGTCTCGATGTCAACAAAGTGGTCTATGCGTGTTTCATAGACTATTAAAGCCTTTGACAAGGTTCGTCATGATCAACTGATAGACATCCTTAAATCAAAACATCTAGATAGTAGAGACGTACAGATCATCACTAATCTCTATTATAAGCAAAAAGCTATAATATGCATGGACAACCACACATCAGAAGAAATTGAAATACAACGAGGGGTAAGACAGGGATGCGTTCTATCACCGACACTCTTCAATGCATATGCTGAAGAAATACTTAAGAAAGCTCTGGAAAACGAAGAATGTGGGATAACAGTTGGTGGAACACGGGTAAACAACATAAGATATGCGGACGACACAGTAATTTTAGCGGAGAGTATCGAAGCTCTGCAGAGACTAATGACCAGAGTATCTACTTACAGTGAGGAATATGGGTTATCACTAAACATAAAAAAGACAAAATTCATGGTGATCTCAAAGAACAATCCAGTAAACGTTAGTCTAACTATAAACGGCAGAAATGTAGAAAGAGTGGAGCAATATTCTTACCTTGGAGCAATGGTGAACAGCACAAATGAATACACCCAAGAAATAAGAATAAGAATAGAAAAAGCCCGAGCCAACTTCATAAAAATGGACAAAGTTTTTCGTAGTGAAGATCTAAGTATGGCATTAAAACATCGTTTAGCTAAATGTTATGTTTTATCTACTCTCCTTTATGGAGCGGAAGCATGGACAGTGAATGCCGCAATTCTTGAAAAGATTGAAGCATTTGAAATGTGAGTGTATAGGAGGATTCTTAGAATATCATGGATGGATCGAGTAACAAATGCAGAAGTTCAGAGACGCATAGGCAGGGAAAGAGAGGTTGCTAACACACTCAAGAAACGTAAATTGGAATATCTGGGCCATATTATGAGAGGTGAAAAATATAAATTCCTACAGTTGATTATCCAAGGCAAAATACAGGGAAAACGAAGTATAGGAAGGAGAAGAATCTCATGGCTGAGGAACCTGAGAGAGTGGTTTGGATGCACTTCGAACCAACTTTTTAAATCGGCCGCTTCTAAAGTAAAAATAGCGATGATGATTGCCAACCTTCGACTCGGAGATGACACTTGAAGAAGAAGAAGTTTCGTCAAATATTTTATTTGTGGTTTGTTTCATTGTTTTGTACTTGTAATTTTTTCTTTTTTGTATTTTATTGTATCGGTATTTCTATTTGATTCTAAACTGATTCCTAATTATGCGACATGCCATCTACTATTATTGATGGTAATTAAAGGACTGAACTGAACTGACATATTTAAAAAAACATGCGTTATGCCCACCATAAAAGAATTCTGGAATGTTCAAATTGTTAGTTAATTTCTAGGCGTATTATATATCAACCTAACTGCATTATGTATTTTATAAAAACCCGTGTTGCTCATTTTTCTAACTGTAGTTCATCCCTTTCGACCCCTAATTAATGGTAGTAATCACTTCAAGCCCCTTCCGTGTAAAAAACATGGATTCCCCCTCACCTGTCTGTCATCCCATCACATCCCTGAAAAAGCATAAAGAAAAGTAGTAGATGAGGATGAGGCACATTGAAATCTTGGAATGAATACCGAAACGCGGAACTTCGCCTTCACTCTATCTCACATTATTTGCGTCAAGAGCTGACAGAAGGAGAGGAAGAAAAAAAAGGCGGCTCATCATCCCTTTTCAGCTGTTCCAAACCTAGCGACAAAATGATTCCCGGATTCGGGAGTACACACGGCCTGTGCCGCCATTTCGTGACAATTTCGCGACAAAATCGTATTGCAAACATCTGTATTAAAGGGTAGGTGGGGTTGGTTTGGGGAGTGAGCAGAAGCGGACTCGTTGGATTCCTAATTGAAAGTCCCGTATTTCATTCGGACAAAAGTTTTACGAAAGTAGATTCGAAGTAAAAACAAATAACAAAACAGGCAATTGTTGGGATTGACACTATGCGTCATTTTCTTCTGAAAGACAGGAGTTCCTCAAGGATATGTGAAGGGTACTGTTGATGTCTTCTTCTTCTTCTTCACCGTGTAGAAGGCGTAGCGCCTGTTCAGTTCCGGTTTCCCTGCAGCAGTTCTTGTGAAGTTGATTGCCAACTGTCCCGCCATCGTTTTGGTGGTCGTCCAACGGGTCTTCTTCCGTGTGGTATGTTGTTATATACGATTTTGGCTATTCTATCTGTGGTCATTCTGTTTACATGCTGGTTCCATTTTCTTCTTCTTTTTCTTACCCATCTGACAATATCGTCTGTTTCACATTCTTCCCTTATGTCGGTATTTCTTTGTCTGTCATTCAATGTGTAACCGGTTATAGTTCTTAGCGTTTTCATTTCTGTTGTTCTTAGTATCCTCTTTGTTACCGACGTTTCCGCTCTTGTTTCTGCCCCGTATGTCATAATTGGTCGCACACATGTTTTGTAGATTCTGGATTTGCATGGTATACTGAGGTGTTCATTTCTCCAAATTGGTTGTTTAAGATGTCCCGATACTGCAGCTGCTTTGTTCACTTGTCTCCTCACTTCATCTTCAAGGTATCCTGTGCTTGTTATTTTGCACCCTAAGTATTCGAATGACATGACTTGGTCTATAGTGGCGTTGTCTATTGTTAACTTGCAGCGCAGAGGTTCCTTAGCTATGGTCATGCATTTTGTCTTACTTGTTGAGATTTCCATATTGAAATTTTTTGCGCGTTTGCTAAAGGCGTATAACATTCTTTGTAGGTCGTCTTCTGATTCTGCAATGAGTACGGCGTCATCGGCATAGCATAAGATGTTAATTTTGTAGGTTCCCATGCGGTATCCTAGTCCCAAGTTTTTAACGGTCTCTACAAGTTGGTCCATAACAGTATTAAATAGTAGAGGGCTAAGACTATCACCTTGGCGGATGCCCGACGTTGTTCCGAAATGCTGCGTTAGGGTGTGGTTTGTTTGTATTTGCGTTGTTGTATTAGTGTTCAGATCTTTTATGAGTCTTATATATTTTTTGGGTACCTCTTTGTTTTCCAGTATCTTGATTACATCCTTCAGTTGGACTCTGTCGAAGGCCTTTGTTCTGAATTGAGTGGACTGTATAATTGTCTTTTGGGATGGCCTTGTAATTAAAACTCGTACTTGTAATTTTACTATCAATATAATAATTTAACGTCCTAACATAACTGTACCCATTGGCGACTACAGAGAGAATGTCGCCCCGGTTCACCCGGGAGGGTTGTGTACCTAGACTGACCTCATGGTCGAGCTGGGTTTTCCCATAATTGTTACAGTTGTAAACTCTTGAAATACCCTAGAGAGGGTATATTGGCGTAGACATGCCGCCCACCTTGAAAATATATAGGAAATTTTCAAAATAAAATAAAACAATAATAATGAACTGATAAAATATATAAATAGAAATAAAAACAATGAAAGAGAAAAAATATAGAGATAAAATCCTTAGACTACTACTAGTGTATTAATCAAGAGTACTAAACTAAACAAATTATTGTTCGAACATTTTTTCGCGGTTTTCGTCTCTTTCGACCGGAAGTACGCATAACTTCGTCACCGCTCGTTTCACAACACTACCGTTAATTAGAAGCGAAACTACGCGAACCACTTCGTCTTCTCCTGGGTGAAGTTTCAGTATTCGTCCCATGTGCCACTTCATTGGCGGGGTGTTGTTTTCTTTGACCAAGACAATAGTACCTTCCTTGAGAATATTGGGTATGTTCTCTTTCCATTTTACTCTCCCTTGTAATTCGGATAGATACTCCTTTTGCCACCTATTCCAAAAGTGCTGAGTAATGGATTGAAGCCGCTGGTAATGATGTAGTCTGCCTTCAGGTATATGAATCAGACTTGGTTCTGGTATAGCCGTCAAACTTTTTCCAACAAGAAAATGAGCAGGGGTGAGAGGGTTTAATTGATCTGGAAACGAGGTCAAAGGACATATTGGACGGGAATTCAAGATAGCTTCAATTTGTACTAGAACGGTTGTAAGACCTTCAAAGTGAAGATGAGCATTCCCTAAAACTCGCTTTAAATGAAATTTCGCGCTCTTAATCCCTGCCTCCTATATACCCCAAAATTTGGAGAATGAGCCGGAATAAAATGCCAAGAGATTTTGTCCTTACTTAATTCAGTTTCGATGCGACTGTTTTCCATCTCTAAAATCTACCTAGCTCAGCCTTAGCTCCGATGAAATTTTGGCGTTATCAGAAAACAAATGTGATGGTTTTCCTCTTCTGCCTACGAATCTTCTCAAAGATGCCAAAAAACAATCTGTTGTTAAATCCGAGACGCACTCAATATGAACCGCCTTTGTAGCCAAACAAATAAATAAGCATGCATATGCCTTTGTCAATTTTGCACCTCTAGTTAATCGATCTTTCACTAGAAAAGGACCAGCATAGTCAACACCAGTATTGTGAAAAGGTGTATATTGATTAACTCTATATTCCGGTAAATTTCCCATCAAATATTTTCCCGAACTTGGGTTAATTTTAAAACAGGATCTTGATTTCATCCTTCAGTTGGACTCTGTCGAAGGCCTTCGTTAAGTCTATGAAACAAAGATATGCTGGAGTGTTATATTCAAGAGACTTTTCTACTAATTGCCTTGTTATAAATAGTGCATCGACCGTGGACCGGTTTTTTCGAAAGCCTTGTTGCTCTTCGCTGATTGGCATTGTTGACGTTATGTCATCGGCAAGAATCTTTGTAAGCAGTTTCAAAGAGGTGCTTAATAAGGTTATTCCGCGATAGTTGGCAAGATTTGTTTTGTCTCCTTTTTTAAAGATAGGCACTGTTACACTTCTTTTCCATTCTTCTGGTATTTTTTCGTGTTGAATTATGATGTTAAACAGTTTTGTGTACTCTTCTCTCATGGCTTCTCCGCCATATTTGATCATCTCATTTGTTATCTTATCTTCATTTGTAGCTTTCCTATTTTTAAGTTTACTTATTGCCATAGCTACTTGCTCTTTCGTGATTGTTACAGGTTCATTTATAATGTCGTTTTCTAAGTCTTCTTCTGGGGGTTCTTCTTCATATTCTGATTCGGTGTAAAAATATTTGAATTATTTTTCCCATGTTTCGTTTGTGATTGTTTTCAGTTGTATAGTTTCATTGGTGTCCTTTTTCATACTAATTTCC
This sequence comes from Cryptolaemus montrouzieri, assembly GCA_013387265.2. Classification (NCBI taxonomy): domain Eukaryota; kingdom Metazoa; phylum Arthropoda; class Insecta; order Coleoptera; family Coccinellidae; genus Cryptolaemus; species Cryptolaemus montrouzieri. The sequence goes on from JABFTP020000042.1 coordinate 13,336,240, forward strand.
AAATTCGTTTTTGCGCTCCGTATATATCCGCTTCCATTTCAGCACTAAATGTCTGCCAGTATTCTTCTTTAATTTCCCGAACTCTGTTATTCACCCTATTTCTTATTTCTATGTATCTATTTCGGTTCTCTGGTGTCGGATGGTTCTTATATTCTAGATATATTTGTTTTTTCCCTTTGTAATGTTTTTAACCTTTATTGCTCGAGGATGTGCCACTTTTGGTGAGAAATATATTGTGGTTCATGCGTGACGGGGCACCAGCACATTTCAGTGGAGAAGCTAGGGAATTCTTGAATAATACATTCAACAACCGATGAATAGGTCGATGTGGGCCTGAACCATGGCCTCCTAGGTCCCCAGACTTAAATAGTTTAGACATTTTCTCATGGGGATGTCTCAAAAACTTAGTTTATACTACTCCAGTGAACACTGTAGAAGAATTGACAAATCGAATAATAACCTCTTGTGACACGATAAGAAATACCTCAGGAATATTTCAAAGAGTGCTTGATAATATGCGAAGAAGGACAGAGGCCTGTATTCTTGCAGGTGGACACAGTAATTTATTTAGTTTTTAATTGTTCGTCTTTTTAGTTTGATATTGATTAGGTATAAGTTGAGTCTCAGAAGACGAGCTATCAAAACAAAGCAAATTTTGGGCATACCTATCGAGTATTTCTATTATTTTTTTCTACTAAGCGAATAACATACAATTCAAATAATTCAAATTCAATAATTTTTCACTTGAAAACGGTTAGAGATACGAATAATTAACAAGTGTCAATAAAGTTTTTAAATGAAACGAAGATGACGAAAATTGATTGTACGCTGATCAGTGGCGTACTGCAAAAAAGTTTGAAAGGGAAAAAGGAGACATGGTCTCGGAAAAGAAAACACGTTATGAATTTCAGTTAAAATATAGGACGTGTAATGATGGAGGCTGTGAAAAATAGCTTGCATTCCAAATTTGGGCTGGATATTTCAAAAACTGCAGGAGTTTTGAAGAAAAAACAATTTTTTCCGGAAATTTCAACACCCTGTAGCTCCGTATCGAAGCTTTCGCGAACCTATGTTTATATGAACTTTTTTTCCTAAAATTGAACTTAGATTTATCCCCTCAAGTTGTGACATACTATTATGTAACACCCTGTATATTTAGAATATCGCAATATGATCTACGTTATTTTTATCATGGAAACTTTCAAAAGTGAGTGAACCTAATTTGATATTTCGGTAATTATTAAAGATGGTTAGGACATTCAGAATTCAATGAAAAAATCATTACTCACTAGTATAAAGCTGCTTCACGAATTGTTAACTCTATGTGAAATTCGTATTGGTTGCATAAAACACTTAACAAAAACAATAAATCAGCTAGCAATGCGTCAAACCTATGTTAACTCAATATTTGGGCTGCATAAGACTATGGACGATGAAGCAGATAGAATAACACTTGTACTTGTTTTCACTATGAACTAGAAGTTATATTTGCTATACAGGCTGTTCGGTAGAAACAAAGTAATATTTTGTGAAAAAAAAAATTAAATTTTTGGCCTTTTCGAGATAAGCTTCATTAATATTTCCGTTTTCCATAAAATAAGAAATCATACTTCCCATCGTTTCAATGAACCATTTCGAAAACCTTTTAAAATACCATCCACTCTTTCTAATAATACAAAAATTGTAAAAATGAGGAGATAATAGTTAACTATTTTGACAATGATGAGACGTTATCTGTGGTTTTTTCAAACACTGATACTGATTTAGTATCGAAATTTCCATGTTCACATATTAATTTAACTGATATTGATTGATTCGGTTGGAAAAAATACGCTTTAATAATATTTATGACACATTATATATTATCGAAAAGGAAAAAAAATACTCTACTCAACGCGACCAATTTCGTCTATGGCTGAATTGAGAAAAACTGATGTTTACCTTATAGCTCGAAAACCGTTGGGTAAAAAAATTTTCGAACGCATCCATGGATTCAATTAAGAAAATTTTTAAGAACGTGAAAATATTTTTACGTGTCTTAATCTGTACCCGACAAATTGGTCATTTGCTCTGACCCTGGAAAATCGAAAATTCTAGAAAAACTCGAAAAATTATAACTGAAATGTTTACACCAGGGGTTCTCAAACTGTAGATCGCGAGTGCTTTTTGAGAAGATCTCGAGAAGAAAAAAATAGTGGGTAACTAAACTACAAAAATTTATGACGTGATAAAGTAACACTCTACTAGTGGCAAAAGGCGGCTTTATCAAAAGAACGCGCGGTACTTGTCAAAGAAAAGCCGCGTTTTTTATTCTTCCCGTTTTCTAAAAATTTTGGGCGGCGCGTTTGACGGGAACATTCGAGACTTTCGTTCATGCGGATATAAATATTGCGTCTGTAGGAATTGGAGTCATTCTGAATGATAACTTGAAGCAATACTACGTTGATACAAAATTTTTTATTAAATAGTACAAAATGAGTGCAGCGAAGAAATATAAAACGTATAATTTTAATAACGATTGTGAGAAAGAATTTTTCTTTTTGTATGGTGAAGAATAAGTGCATTTGTCTTATTTGTCGTGCGTCAGTTGCAATACCTAAGCGTGGCAACTTAGAGAGGCATCATAAAACGCTTCATAAAAACTATGAAAAGGATTTTCCGCCACAGAGGGAATTAAGGAAACGAAAAGTACGTGATTTGATATCTTGTTTGTAAAAAGAACAAACCATGTTCACAAGACCAACCAAACAATCATTAGCTGCTACGATCGCGTCATTTAAAATATCTCATATATTGGCGAAACACAAGAAACCATTCCAAGATGGATCGGTTGTGAAGGAAGCATTTATTGAAGCGGGTGAGATTTTGAAAATAAAACAGAAATCATGTCTGCTGTTAGAGAACTTCAGTTATCTCGCCCAACTGTCACAAGGCGTATTGAATTCATGAGTCAGGACATGGCAGATAAACTAAAGCATGATATCATGAAATGTAGATACTTTTCTTTACAGTTCGATGAATCCACCGATATGACAGACTCTGCCCAGCTGTGTATTTTTATTCGGATGGTATTCAATGACAAGGTGGCTAAGGAAGAATTTTTGACTATCATTCCTCCATTACGTTTTCTTCAATTTTGTAGAAAACTACAAGCTACCAATATATAAATTAGTGTGCATTACAACCGATGGAGCACCAGCAATGAATGGAAACAAAAACGGTTTTGTGGCATTGTGTCGAGCTAATGAAGATTTCCCTTCTTTTTTCATTCCATTGCATTATACATCAACAAGTTTTGTGTTCAAGTTTTAAACGCGGAGGAAATTATGGGCATTGCAACAAAAATTATGAATACCATCCGTGCACGTAGCTTGCAACGGCGGCTGTTTAAGTTGCAGTTGGAAGATAGGGAGTCAGCTGAACACACTGATTTAGTTCTTCACATGGACGTCAGGTGGTTTCTAGAATTATTAGAAAGGTTTCAAGAATTATTGCCCGAAAGAACAGCTTTTCTAGACGAAAGAGGTGATGGCACTCACATGTTGAAAAACGAAAAATGGCTGACTGATTTGGCATTTTTGACTGACATCACAATCCACTTAAACACCGTTAACTTGGAGCTTCAAGGTAAAGGAAAAACTATTATTGAGATAATAGGCTCAGTAAACGCATTCAAAAGTAAATTAGAAAGAATATGAAAGATTAACTGAAAACAAAGGATCTGAATTATTTCTGCCTTTGAAGGCAAGGATTCCTCAGTTGAATGATCATACGCATGAGGCTGTATTATCAGATATTTTGGGACAATTCGGAATGCGTTTTTATGATTGCAGAAAATTGGCGAATATAGCATTATTTATGAGTTAAACTTTTTTATGTGACAACATTAAGGAATTAGCTACTGAAATAGCAAGTCAGTTTAATATGAACTCATGTTCTGTTGAGAATGAGTAGGTGCAGATTATATCAGATATACATCTCAAAGCTACAGTATCTGATACAAATTTCTGGTGTTTTATATGTGAAAATAAATATCTGAATCTAAGGCAAATCGCCCTTCAACTGACGGGAATGTTTGGGTCATCTTGTGCGAGTCTGCATTTTCTGAAATGAAGATAATTAAGTCAAAATATCTCAATCGACTAACTGACAATCATATGTCATCATGCTTGCGATTAGCACTCAGTGGTTACAAACCATCTTATGAAAAGTATGCTGAGGACATGCAGTGCCACGCTTCAACATCCAAAGTCACTCCTTAGTTAAGTTTAATACCATATGTAACGCTCTTGTTTTGTAACAACCAAGAAACTTGTAATTTTGAATAACTAGGAGTTTTTTTATTGATATTATAGAGAAGAACCTAACTAAACCTAATCCAAAACTTGACTAAACTAAAGTATATTGTACGGAAAGCTAATATCTATATATGCTACGGCACACCCTACCTAGGTAGGTAGGTACGTAGGGTGTATCGTGTATGTACGACAACCCTGCATCACACATACTTGCAGCCTCTCAGAGTCGATCGTAAGATGAGGTAGATCGCCAGCAGTTTAAGTTTGAGCATCCCTGGTTTACACCAATAAGGTTTTCTCGAAAATCGAGATCGAGAAAGGCAGGGTCATTTTCAACTATCTGCAATGTTTCTCATAGCCCCATAAAACTATTGAATTTGGAACACTCTGTACATACATCTTGTTCCAACAAATGATTTGCATCACCAAAACGCTCATTCAGTGTCCATTTCTAGTGGAAATTCGAGTTCTGGCTTCTCCACACCGAAAAGAATTGAAAAAATGGCACAAAGCTATCCCTTACAGTTACTTTCAAAAGATTGAAGAAATATTTTCATCTAAAACCGTTCCTGTATTCGAGATGGGTGGCAAGGGAGAAGGTTTTGCTTTCCGCTATTCATTCCTTCTCCCACGTTGACGCCGAATGGGGGAAAATGGAGAATTGAAGAAAATTAAGTGCCCCGGGAGGGTGTGCTCATGCCGAGATGTATTACGTTATCAGACACAAAGAGCGTGTAGTCAACAACCCTGAGCACACAAACTTAACGACGGTTTTCTGTGCTCTGCTGAATGAAGCTCGACGAAATATACAGAGTGTCACTTGGATAGAAGGACAATTTCGATACACTGTATAGATTTAGTGATCTATTTGGTAGTTAAGTACTATTAAAGCAAGAAATGAGGTTTTACTACCAACAAATGAACTAACAGGTCACTGTTATTGCGGTTTCAACCGTTTGTTCATCGTCGTGCCTTGCATCTCTTCATCTCATCTTACCTCTATTCTATAAGTATTTAAATGAAAAACCTCTTTGTGGATTCAATGATGATAACTGTGTTACCTTCCTTCCTTGGTGCTGGGCTACTGTTTCTCTTTCGTCTCGTTTCCTTTTCCATTGTACCATGGATGTTCTCCTTCCTAACGTTGTTCGTTATTTCATTTCATCATTTTCGTTAGTTCTAAATATTTCGTGTTGTTATTTCTTTTATTGCCATTTCATGTCTTATCTGTTTATTTGTTATGTTCCATGGTGTAACCAAGACCGTTCTCAGTACTTTACTCAGAGCTGTCTGTAGCTTCTGTGTTTGACTGTTTTCTTTCAATATTTCTCTATTGCCTGACAAAGTATTTTCTGTTCTTCAAGTAGTTTTGAATAGTTAGTGAATATTTATGGGAAGCGTGTCGTTTTCATTTTGTTTCAGTCCTTTCTGCTGCATTTTGACGAATGCATCTTCAATATTCATGAATACAGCGCCAGTTTGTGTTGATATACTTAGTTTATCATTCATGTTCGCAGTGATTCTTGCGATTTGGTATATTTACAAGCCAGAAGACATCGTACTACCACAGCATCTCAATTAGCTCAAGAGCTATGACGAGTTCATAATGTACAAATTTCCGACCAAACTGTGAGACGTCGACTGCACGAAGGTCAACTCCACTCCAGACGTCCTTTAAGAGTTCCACAACTGACCCATGGAAATCGCGCTGCTCGTTTAGCTTGTTGCCAAGAACACGTAAACTGGGATCAAGAGAGGTGGGCCACAGTTCTCTTCAGTGATGAATCTAGATTTAGTTATTATCCCGATTCGGGAAGAATTCGAATATGGAGGGAACCTGGAAAGCAAAACCGTCTCCAGCATGCTCGAGAAGTTGTTAGACAGGGAGGCGGATCAGTGATGTTTTGGGAAGGTTTACGCCTTGGTATAAGAACTGACCTCGTTTTCATACAGAACAACCTCACGGAAAATTCTTACGCAAATGATATAGTTTAAAATCTGTAGTGGTACCGTATCTCCAAACAATAGGTCAAAACCCACTCCTCCAACTAGATAAAGCCCCTCCTCATCGTGCAAGAGTTGTCTTGAAGAGAATGATATCGATCTTTTACCGTGTGTGGGACACCTTAAAAGGAAATCTCCAACGTCAAAACGTCTTCCATCATGAACAGGAGCTTCGATTAGCAGTTCAGGGGGCTTGGAATGACTTAGGCAAAATGTAATAGACAATTTATTATTGAGCATGCCGCGACCATGCCAAAGTGTCATTAATAACAGAGGTGGACCTTCTGGGTACTGAAAAATATAAGTTCTTCCATATCGTTTCGAAAATATTAGTTTAGGATTTTATTTTGTGTTTAAGCAAATTTCGTCATTTTCAAATTTCAAAATTTTTTTATAATAGGTGCCTTGGACAAGTCAAATATTATTTTGTTTTCTTGAGAATACATTATATACAATACATACTAACAAAACCGAAAGATTTCTATAAATTCGAATCATCATATTCATATTTTAAAGATATTGGTAAGTGTTCCTAGACTTTTTGAGGTGTTTAGTTTTGCAGCAAACATCCTGTATCAAGTAATCTTGAAGCTCTTCTATGAAATTCCTCAATTCATACAATAACTATCCAGAACGATCAATATGGATGATTATTTTAAAGGAATGAACACCTGCATCAATTTCTCACCAAATTATGTAGTGCCGCAACAGATTTCAGTTTTTTTTAATAAAAAACTAAAAATGCAGCAGATGCGACGCTGCTTTATAATAATTTCATGTATTCAGTGTATGAAATCAGTTAGTTGGCACTTTGTTTCTGTGGTAAGCACAAATAAAAGATTCAAGTTTTGTGATTCGACCATGGAAAGACGACATTTGAATAGAGAAGAAATGTTACGAGCCGTTGGCATGCTCCAAGCTGGGAGCTCACAACAGGAAGTATTCAGGGTTCTGGGAAGTAGCCCAAGTGTTATAAACCGTTTATGGTCGCGTTTCAATGAAACAGATAGCGTAGAAGAACGCCATACAGGTCGTTTCAGGATTTCAGTACAGTTACCCAATACCGATTTCTGGTTTCACAAGCCAGAAGAGATCGTACTACCACAACATCTCAATTAGCTCAAGAGCTATCACGAGTTCATAATGTACAAATTTCCGACCAAACTGTGAGAAATCGACTGCACGAAGGTCAACTCCACTCCAGACGTCCTTTAAGAGTTCCACAGCTGACCCATGGAAATCGTGCTGCTCGTTTAGCTTGGTGCCAAGAACACGTAAACTGGGATCAAGAGAGGTGGGCCACAGTTCTCTTCAGTGATGAATCTAGATTTAGTTATTATCCCGATTCGGGAAGAATTCGAATATGGAGGGAACCTGGAAAGCAAAACCGTCTCCAGCATGCTCGAGAAGTTGTTAGACACGGAGGCGGATCAGTGATGTTTTGGGGAGGTATACGCCTTGGTGGAAGAACTGACCTCGTTTTCATACAGAACAATCTCACGGAAATTCTTACGCAAATCAGATAGTTTTACCTGTAGTGGTACCGTATCTCCAAACAATGGGTCAAAATTCACTCTTCCAACAAGATAATGCCCCTTCTCATCGTGCAAGAGTTGTCTTGAAGAGAATGATATCGATCTTCTACCGTGGCCATTCTCCTTCCCAGATCTGAATCCCATCGAGCATGTGTGGGACACCTTAAAAAGAAATCTCCTGCGTTAAAACGTCTTCCATCATGAACAGGAGCTTCGATTAGCAGTTCAGGGGGCTTGGAATGACTTAGGCCAAAATGTAATAGGCAATTTAATATTGAGCATGCCGCGACGATGCCAAACTGTCATTAACAACAGAGGTGGACCTTCTGGGTATTGAAAAATATAAGTGCTTCCATATCGTTTCGAAAATATTAGTTCAGGATTTTATTTTGTGTTTAAACAAATTTCGTCATTTTCAAATTTCAAATTTTTTTATAATTGGTGCTTTGGAGAAGTCGAATATTATTTTGTTTTCTTGAGAATACATTATATACAATACATCCTAACAAAACCGAAAGATTTCTATGAATTCGAATCATCAAATTCATATTTTAAAGATATTGGTAAGTGTTCCCTAGACTTTTTTGAGGTGTTTAGTTTTGCAGCAAACATCCTGTATCAAGTAATCTTGAAGCTCTTCTATGAAACTCCTCAATTCATACAATATTTATCCAGATCGATCAATATGGATGATTATTCTAAAGAAATGAGCACCTGCATCAATTTCTCACCAAATTATGTAGAGTACCGCAAATGATTTCAGTTTTTTTTTACAAAAAACTAAAAATGCAGCAGATGCGACACTGCTTTATAATCATTTCATGTATTCAGTGTTTGAAATCAATTAGTTGGCACTTTGTTTCTGTGGTAAGCACAAATAAAAGATTCAAGTTTTGTGATTCGACCATGGAAAGACTACATTTGACTAGAGAAGAGATGTTACGAGCCGTTGGCATGCTCCAAGCTGTGAGCTCACAACGGGAAGTATCCAGGGTTCTGGGAAGTAGCTCAAGTGTCATAAACCGTTTATGGTCGCGTTTCAATGAAACAGGTAGCGTAGAAGAACGACATACAGGTCGTTTCAGGATTTCAGTACAGTTACCCAAGACCGATTTCTGGTTTTATAAGCCAGAAGAGATCGTACTACCACAGCATCTCAATTAGCTCAAGAGCTATGACGAGTTCATAATGTACAAATTTCCGATCAAACTGTGAGACGTCGACTGCACAAAGGTCAACTCCACTCCAGATGTCCTTTAAGAGTTTCACAACTGACCCATGGAAATCGCGCTGCTCGTTTAGCTTGGTGCCAAGAACACGTAAACTGGGATCAAGAGAGGTGGGCCACAGTTCTCTTCAGTGATGAATCTAGATTTAGTTATTATCCCGATTCGGGAAGAATTCGAATATGGAGGGAACCTGGAAAGCAAGGACAACAAGAAGTTGTTAGACAGGGAGGCGGATCAGTGATGTTTTGGGGAGGTATATACGCCTTGGTGGAAGAACTGACCTCGTTTTCTTACAGAACAACCTCACGGGAAATTCTTACGCAAATGAGATAGTTTTACCTGTAGTGGTACCGTATCTCCAAACAATGGGTCAAAATCCACTCTTCCAACAAGATAATGCCCTTCTCATCGTGCAAGAGTTGTTTTGAAGAGAATGATATCGATCTTCTACCGTGGCCATCCTGCTCCCCAGATCTGAATCCCATCGGGCATGTGTGAGACACCCTGAAAAGAAATCTCCTGCGTCAAAACGTCTTCCATCATGAACAGGAGCTTCGATTAGCAGTTCAGGGGACTTGGAATGACTTAGGCCAAAATGTAATAGACAATTTAATATTGAGCATGCCGCGACGATGCCAAGGTGTCGTTAATAACAGAGGTGGACCTTCTGGGTACCGAAAAATATAAGTGCTTCCATATCGTTTCGAAAATATTAGTTCAGAATTTTATTTTGTGTCTAAGCAAATTTCGTCATTTTCAAATTTCAAATTTTTTTTATAATAGGTGCTTTGGAGAAGTCAAATATTATTTTGTTTTCTTGAGAATACATTATATACAATACATCCTAACAAAAACCGAAAGATTTCACATTTTAAAGATATTGGTAAGTGTTTCCTAGATTTTTTGAGGTTTTTAGTTTTGCAGCAAACATCCTGTATCAAGTAATCTTGAAGCTCTTCTATGAAACTCCTCAATTTATACAATAACTATAAAGTTGAAAGTACAGAAAGCTTAATTTTTACAGAATAAGAAAACTATATTGACATGTTGTTCCTCCCAGAGTTTAATATGCTCCCCACAGAATTATTAGGGATATTTTTCATTGAATCCTGCAACACTCGCGGGAATACAACGAATCTGCTGTCGAATTGGAGCCGAATCATGAAAATCCCGGTAGGCTTCGCTGAGCCAAAACGCGCTGAAACGATAGGACCCTCTGTTAATGAAGTGTACCAGGATTATACAGATTTCCATTATGGGGCCGCTCACCGAATTGATTGTACCTTGGCTTTTATGGAAGTGAAACTCAGCAATTATTCAGCCGGAGAGAGGGCGGAGATTTTTCTGGGCTTAATGAAAGGGGGTTTTAACAGACAGGGCGCGGTGTAATATTAAAATTGGAAATTCGGTAGCTGACGTCGTGGGATGTTTCCCTGATTAAATTCTGGAAGTTTCGCATTTTTGGAGGTGGGAAACGAAACGGGAATTAATTTGTTTGCACGGGGTTCGGTTGGCTTGTTGTTGGAAGAAACTGGAGCAGACTTATTGGTGTGATGATGAAGATATTGCTTGTATTAGGTATCCATGCGAGGTGGTTTAATTTTGAATATTTCGGAAACTTTTGTATTTTGGTTAACTTCTTCGTAAATTTATATATTTCACTAGCTGACCCGACAGACTTGGTTCAGTCTCAATCGATAAATAAAGGACCTAAACTTTCCAATCCAGTTGTAGCAATGTTACTTTGCTTCTAGCGCAACGTAACCCAGTAGATTCACAACCGCATTTTAACGACTTTTTAATGTACCCGTTTCATATTCAACGAGATTTTCCTTCAAGACTGAATTTCTGCCGATGGTAAAATCAGAGAAAATGCTCATTTTGATAGTAAAATAATGTTCACGGAGAAGCTAACTTTTCGAGAACTGCTATTACAAATTTTCACCTCATCATTATTGGGCTAAAGAAAACCCCCATTTGATTGAAGAATCTCATCATCAAGAACAATTCTCACTAAATGTCTGGGTCTGAATAATTGGGAATTATTTGATTGGGACATTTTTTTGCCTAACAGACTAAACGTTCCCGCTTATCGGCAATTTCTTGAGGAAGAGTTACCTTTATTGCTCGAGGATGTGCCACTTTTGGTGAGAAACATGCAATATGGTTCATGCATGTCGGGGCACCAGCATATTTCAGTGGAGAAGCAAGGGAATTCTTGAAAAATACATTCAACAACCGATGGATAGGTCGGGATGTGCCAGAACAATGGCCTCCTAGGTCCTAGTTTAATTTGATTGAGGAGGTCATTACTTGATGAAAATCGATATACAGTGTGTTCCAACGAAAATTTGACCCCCCCTATAACTCCGAAATGAGTAACATTAGCGAAAAACACCAAGACACGTCGATTTTTGTTTCGAGGGGGAGCATTTTTCGAAATAATTCGAAACTTCTCAGATCAACCCCCTACCCCCAGCAACCCTAACTTTGAAATTCATCATAGGGAATAAGAGTCGAGTGGCACCTTACTGAAAAGGTCTGTCAATTCTCCACCTTGATTTGTCATTTTTAGAATTTTAAATTAACATACAGGATGTCCCAACCAAGGGTGAAGTTGAATTCCTGGAAATCCCAAATACTAAATGAAATAGATTTATTTTGGCATAATGCAAGCGCAGGTTTAGGCTCGGTCTAGAAAAACGACCTACACTTGTGAATTTGGAGTTGGTGCAATCAACCCCCTATTTCCAGCATCCCCAACTCAAAAATCATTCGATCGAAAATAGGTCAAGTGGCACCTCGTTGGAAAGGTATTTCAATTTTCTCTTCGAATTTGGTATTTTCGAAATTCAGAATCATCATACAGGGTGTCCCGAAGCAGGAACATTGAAAATCCAAATAACTTTTTGAAACTGGTTCATTTCGGTATACGAGAACATGTTTGATCCGAGAATAGGACTTTCTTGTGTGGTTATAGAATTTTTGCAATCAACCCTTCCATTCAGCATCCCCAACTTGAAAATCATACAAATAATTCAAGTGGCATATCTTCAGAAAGGTTTTTGAATTCCAGAATGATTAAAGCATTTCATTCAGTTCGGCTCTCCATACAGGATGTCGCTTTCGAAAAATTCAATATCGTCATTTGAAATTATCAACTAAAATTAATTCGAAACTGTTAAAAGTATTGGGGTACGATGTGTTGAGCATCAATTACGAAGAAATAAAGCTGATTTCTGCATTGAAAATGTTCACATTTTTTCATTTCCATCTGGCGTGCAGTCATCTGTTATTTCTCATTTTGCAATGAAATATTATTATTATTCAGATCAGTTCCTCATTATTGTTGTTGTTCGTCAGTTGAAATTAATCTGAAAATGGTTTATTCCACTGAGGAAAGGGTCGAAATTGTATCGACGTATTTTCGAAATAACAGTTGTGCCAAAGAAACGGCAAGGATATTCGATAGGAACCATCCTGAAAGAGAAAGGAGTCAGTCACCAGTAGTACGTTAAATATTTGGTTGACAAATTCCTAGCTACGGGTTCGGTGGCAAACAAAAACATGAAGTGGCATGTCCTGTCAGAAATGAGGCAACGGAAGTGGCAGTAGTGGGTCATCTACAAATGGAGAATACTACTTCGATCAGAAAACTATCTCGTCTGACTGGTGTATCAGCTACAACTGTCCATAGAATCGTGAAACATCACAAATTTCACCCTACAAGGTAAAATTAGTGCATGAAATAAACGAAGATGATCCAGATCGTCGTTTACAGTTTTGTGAAAATCTAAGTGAAAACCTAAACGCTAATCCAAATTTTCTGAATAACATCTGTTTTTCTGATGAAAGCACCTTTATGCTCAGTGGTGAAGTGAATAGACATAATTGTCGATATTGGGACACACAGAATCCTCATTGGTTTAGAGAGGCCCACACGCAAAGGCCTCAGAAGTTGAACGTTTGGGCAGGAATTTTGGCAATCATCTAGTTGGGCCTTTCTTTATTGAGGGTAATCTGAATGGAAATGGCTACCTACAGTTGTTAGAGGAACACATACATCCTAGATTGACAGAAATTTTACAGAACGATCCAACTCTTTCTGAGGACGAAATGCGTTTTCAACAAGACGGTGCTCCTCCGCATTATGATGCTCGGGTGCGCCAATATTTAGACGAAAATTTCCCAGGAAGGTGGATTGGTAGAAGAGGACCTGTTGAGTGGCCAGCCAGGTCACCAGATTTAAATCCCCTAGATTTTTTTTCGTGGGGCCATCTAAAATCTAAAGTTTATGCCACAAGACCAGAAAACCTGGAGGAGCTGCGGATGAAAATTATCACAGAATGCCGACTTTTGACTCCTGAAGTTTTCGCTAATGTGAGAAGAGAGTTCGAAAATCGTCTGTATAACTGTATGGAGGTGGGCGGAGGTCATTTTGAACAATTGTTGTAATAATCAAGTTAGTTTTTGTTTTCAATTGAATACAAGTTCAATAAATCTCGTTTTCCTGTTTAGATGAGCATCCAATCAGTTTCTCCATCATCCCTCATCCTGATCCTCACGCCAGAAAACCTCGATTGCCAAACTGAAACCAATGCCTCAGTGATTCAGAAAATAGAAAAATCTTTCTGGAACTTTGCCACTCAACCTGTAATCACTTGTATGATTTTTGAGTTGGGGATGCTGAATGGAAGAGATTGATTGCAAAAATTCCATATTCACGCAAGAGAGTCTTATTCTCGAATCAAACATAAACATGTTCTCGTATTATACCGAAATGAACCAGTTTCAAAAAGTTATTTGGGTTTTCAGTGTTCCTGCTCCGGGACACCCTGTATGCTGATTCTGAATTTCGAAAATACCAAATTCGAAGAGAAAATTGAAATACCTTTCCAACGAGGTGCCACTTGACCTATTTTCGATCGAATGATTTTTGAGTTGGGGATGCTGGAAATAGGGGGTTGATTGCACCAACTCCAAATTCACAAGTGTAGGTCGTTTTTCTAGACCGAGCATAAACCTGCGCTTGCATTATGCCAAAATAAATCGATTTCATTTAGTATTTGGGATTTGCAGGAATTCAACTTTACCCTCGGTTGGGACAGCCTGTATGTTAATTTAAAATTCTAAAAATGACAAATCAGAATGGAGAATTGACAGACCTTTACAGTAAGGTGCCACTCGACCCTTATTCCCTATGATGAATTTCGAAATTAGGGTTGCTGGGGGTAGAGGGTTGATCTGAGAAGTTTCGAATTATTTCGAAAAATGCTCCCCCTCGAAACAAAAATCGATGTGTCTTGGTGTTTTTCGCTAATGTTACTCATTTCGGAGTTATAGGGGGGTCAAATTTTCGTTGGAACACACTGTACATATTTTTAATGAAATAAAACTAAAGTATTTAGATTTTCACTACTAGACCCAAGTTCTTTCAGGTCTAGACCTCGAATGCCTATCCGTCGCGTAGATCCTTGAATTTTGGTGGGGTCGAATTTCTATCCTTTTTCCTCTTCATCTCGCTTGTTTTACATCTCCTTGGTTTGTCCTGGGGTTCTACTGGTTGGTTATCCTCCTTCTTTTATGTTGTGGAGCATCTATGCTGGCTTGTTGTTTTCTCTTCCATTGTACTAGGGATGCCCTCTTTCCTGTTGCCCTCGGTTGTAGTTCCATTATTTGGTTGATCTCCTTGTTTTTGTGGTTTTCCATCTAGTCGGTTGTCTTCGTCGTTAGTTGTGTGATGATTTCTCCCAGTGTGTTGAGGTCCATTTCCTTCCTGAGTGGGTCGTTGCTTATGTACCATGGGGCATTGGTCGCTGTCCTGATGATCTTGTTGAGTGCTGCTTGTAGTTTCCTCTTGTCGAATCTGTCCTCTAGATGCCAAATTTAGGGGACAGATTCGAGAAGAGGAAACTACAAGCAGCACTTAACAAGATCATCAGATAGATACAAACTACTGAACAGAACTATTCCTTATATATTAGTCGTATTTCCTAGTTAATATTACAATAGGTACAAAAGGTATGTTGGAAAACCCATCGGAGTTGCTTACTTTATGAATTGAAAAGATTGAGTAAAGGAGAAGGATTTAGATCTAATTGATTATTAAGTAACCTACCTGAATTCTTTTCTTTGTTGATCTCTGAAATTTCCAATAGATTGAGTTTTTGTCTGTTATTTTCATTGTGTAAAATTTTGAAATTATCATTAAAGTTATGGTTTTCTTCGAGTAAGTGATTAGAATAATGGGAATCTGATTTATGATGATTAAAACTACGTTTGTGCTCGGATAATCTAACTTTGAAATTTCTGAAAGTTCTACCAATATAAATTTTATTACAATCCCCGCAAGACAGTTTATAAACACCGAATTTTATCAATTTCAAATTTGTAGTTTTTGATATGTCGGCCTAAAGAATTATCAGTTCGGAATGCTATATTGAAATTATAATGCGACAGGAATGATTTTAATTTTAGACTAGGATGACCAATATAAGTTAAGCTGTTGTATTTCGTGTTAGAACTTTTCATACTTGGAAATACTTCCTGGATTGCTTTATGAAATTTTTTGCGTGAAATCATGTTTTCAATCATAGTTGAACTGTAACCGTTATTGACTGCTATTTGTTTAATTATATTTAGCTCTTTTATGAAATAATTTTGTGATATTGGGATATTAATGAGTCTATGTACCATACTATTGTAAGCTGCTAATTTATGTGGATAAGGATGTGTAGATGAGCTGTGAATAGTAATATCTGTATGCGATGGCTTATGGAAAATAGAAAAATAATGTTTGCCGTTAATTTTAGCAATAGTTAAATCCAGAAAGGTAATGGAGTTTTCTGTTTCTATCTCTAACGTGAATTTAATATTATCTAGAATTTTGTTAATGAATGTTTTGAATGACTCTAATTGTCTGTTTGTGCCAGTGAAATAACAAATGATATGGTCGACATATCTAAACCAATAAATAAAGTGTTTGAATAACGGATGTTCTAGGATAGTTTTTCAATATTATCTATGAAAATTTCAGCGAGCAGAGGGCTCAGAGGATTACTCATGATTAAACCTTTTTACTATTATATAATACTCCGTTGAAGTTGAAATAATTTTGTTCTAAACAAATTTCTAAAGGGTGTAAGATTTCTGATTGAATTATTGGATTGACTTTATTAATTTGAAGGGCGTTCTTGAACAGTTTCACTGTATCACAAAGTGGACACTAGGGAAGAGATTTACTACATCTCATGACATAAGTTTAGCGTTCGCTGGTAGTATCGTGTGCCGAATTTTATTGATTAGGACTGAAGAGTTTTTTATTGAGAATTTAGGTTCAAAATTAGCGTAGTGTCGAATGATGTATATATAATAAAAATCATATCAACCATTTCTTCTTTGGAGAACTTCATGGCAGTCAATTGAGAAAATTGGGTTCAAACCTCACTTCAACAATGTTTAATAACGAAACACTGATAAGTTCATCATGTAAAATGCAGAATATGATATGTCCGGACACCCTAAAGGCACAAATAAAAAAAAATGTTAACACATACCTTTTAATCGTCTTGATTTCATCATTCAGTAAAAGAATTATCTTGTTTAGGTTTCTTTTTACTACTTGAATCATTACAGAAAAAACTTCTGTGCGAATAATGATGGATGTTGGTGAGTTAGTTTGATATGGTTTGTAGAATTTTCATCCAAAAATTTTCACAAAAATCGAATATTCCGAAAATGATCGAAGATAAAGATAAGGTTACTTCTGCAAAAATATAGCGCAATATTTTATGCGTTGACATAAATAATAAAATACAGGGTGTTCCATTTGAAAAAATCAATATATGATATTTTTAAAATAACAATATTCAATAATTTTTTTGAGTCACTCCTGTATAAAATGAGGATAATCTATTTCAATATATCAATTAAGCTATCCTTCGGCAATAAGAAAACGAAAGGAAAAAAGTATTCATCCTCCCTCGCCGAAGGAGCATGCAATGATGTGAGAGCCTATTTTCATGAATTTTTACGGAAAAAAATATTGTGACGAAACTACTCACCAAAAAAACTTATTACTTAAAGACATTTTAACAGAGTTTACGCCGCTCCTGAATCTTCCAATCTGAAAAACCACCCAAGATTTTGTATAGAAAATTGGGACACCCTGTTTATTGCAAAATTAATTGCTGACGTAGATTCTTACTTTCTAACTACAATACCGTTCGAACAAAAATGAAATCTTCAAGAGTGTACGAGCTATAGAGCACTGTTGAATCACCCAGTATACAGAATTCTACTTGAAAAACATACTATTACATCGCTCATAACCTGTTCCTAGAAGATTTCAGGTACACTTTTATTTTAAGTCTATCTGATATATACATTGAATAATAAAGGTACAAGAACAGATCCTTGCGGAATACTACCATTAAGAGTGCGAAATCGACTATTTTCTCTCCAATGGAAACACGAGGCGTCCTGTAAGTTGAACTATAATAACTTATACAATTTTCTATTCAAACCATTTTTCCATTATCTTATATTTTTTTTATTCTCAACTCTTGGAAGGAGTAGCCCAAGGTGATTTAATGTGTTCACTCGCTTCTTGAAGAGGGACAAATTATAAGTTTTCTGAAAGATGTTTGATGGAAACAAGTTCCATAGCCCTGTAAACAAAAAGATTTTCATAAAAAGAGGTACGAGGGATGTCTGTTAAATTTTGCATGTGGAGCTAGAATGAAACAATTGATAGCTTTTGAAGAATTCATTAGTTTTGAAGTATTATTGGCGAAGATTGATACACTTCTTAATTCGTTCGAACTAGTTCTGGAAGAAGTTATTCCAATCGTTTCCTGCTACAATCAAAATAACTTTTTGGAAGGCATCCACAGCTTCTTCAGGAAACTATAACTTTTGACCACGCACTCTTTTCTTGATTTTTGGAAAAGTAAAAAATTCGTTGGGACTTAGGTCCGGACTATACGGAGAATGATGAAACATTTCGATGTTTTCTTGCGTTGAACATTCAATAGATTTCGGGACAGTGTTCCAACTATCATTGCCTTGGTGAATGATTCGCCATTCGGTTTTGGTTTCTCGAAGCTTACTAACGACCTGCGGGGAACAAATGATTATGTACTAATCGGTAGTAACTATTCTTTGATCTCGTAAAATTGTTGCAACATGACCTGTTTCTGAAACAAAAGTTGCGACCCTCATCTTGGAAATACCAAAACTGTATTATTATCTTCTGGCTCGCGTGTATAAATCTAAGATTCATCATTATTGACAATGTTGTGAACGCTCTCCAAGGTTAAGACAGTCTAGAGCTTCTTGACACCATTCCCTCTTACAGCAATGGCAAACTGATTTCCTCACAAGCAATTCCTCGTGCAGAATTTGTTGTATTGAGGTTTTTGAAATCTGCAATGAGGCCTCTATCTCGATATGTTGCATGTCGATCTTTTTGGATAATCTTACGTATAGCATTCCCATCGCCTTAGGCGACTACTGTTTTCAGTACACCTTCCTGTGGATTATCGCTAAGCATAACTTTTGCGTTCAAATTCTCTATGCCAACATGACTGGTGTAGTGCCGAGACATTGTTGTTGAGAGTCTTTGAAAGTGGTAGAAAATTATTGCGCGAAAATGCTCACGGTTTAATTCCATATTACAACTAACTTGCCAACTTTGACAGTTTGTTTTAGCTGAAAGATAGAACTGAAATTTAGGATTTATATCAACAAATCATAGATATTCATTTTTAGTACTAATAGTAAATTGATAGATATATCTCTCGTAGATATCCCTCGTACGTGGCGTTGCTAGTTGCTATACAGAGTGATGTTTTCGAGTATACCAACAGAAATTGCATCTCTCGAGTTTAGACCTACATTATTCAATTTGTTTGGTTGCAGGCTTCCGAAAGAGGCAAATCTACATTTCAAAAATAGTCGAAGCAATTATAATCGTGTTGAAATTACCGCTTGTTTGGTGATTTTAGTGCGCCAGTAACGCTGTTGCGGTAAAAGCAAATATATATTTTTATGTGGAGATTTAAACATTAATTATCTGGATGACAGGTGCTTGACTCGGAAATTGCTTGATGATCTCTTAAGAAGTTTATATCTCAAAGTCTCATCTTTGGAACCTACTAGAGAATTTATGTCCTCGTCAGGTCTGATTCCACGTTCTAAGTTAGACTACGTCATCACTAATTCTAATGTAACCATCTCTGAATTTCGAGTTTTCGAACCACATATTAGTGATCATAAGGCCATTTATGTAGAATGTAACGTCAGTGATCAAAAGTTGGTTGATAATAAACCGCAACAAAAAATTGTTCGTAATATTCATGAACGAAATCTTGCAGATTTCACGACTCTGATTTCCAGCTTGAGTTTCAGTGAAACTTATTGTTTTTCTGACGTGGATGCGTGCTTCAGGGAATTTTTCCTCATTATACAGGATTCACTGGATCAATGTTGCCCCTTAAAACGTCTCACGATTGGTAACTGTAAAAAAACTTGGGTATCTGATGTAGTTAAGCGAGCAAGTATGGACTTGAAAAATTTATACTGGTTAAAGATGAACTTAAATTCCACGAGCTTAGATCTAGAGTACAGGCAGGCAAAGAAAAATTATAGATGTTTATTAAGGAAACCAAATATGAGTACATGGAAAACCGTTTGAATACAGCTCACAACAAGAATAAAACTGTATGGAGCATTGTTAATGAAGAATTAGATAAATCGTCGTCATATAAAACCAATTTTCATTATGTATTGATGGTGTAATCTGTTCAGAACCTAAAATGATTGTATCAGCGTTTGGAGAATACTTCTCATCAGTAAATAACAAATGTCTTCATCAGCATTTCGGGAATAACATTTCACAATGCTGCACATCGTCAATAATGAAAAGTTGCAATTTCTTTTTTTTTCGGTTACGGAAGGTGAGATTATATCAACCATTAGACTACTTAAATCAAAAAAAAGTACTGGTATTGATTGTATTTCTTCAAAAATTTTGAAGTGTATAGCTGAGCAGATTGCTCCCCATTTGTCTTTCATTCTAAATCTCTCTATCTCTACAAGTAAGTTTCCAACTGCACTTAAGGTATCAACTGTTATTCCAGTATTCAAAAGGAACGACACCAGTAATATTGCCAATTATAGACCTATATCTATTTTGAGTGTGTTTTCTAAAGTGTTTGAGAGGATTGTTCTTGATCGGATGATGGACTTCATAAATAAGTTCAAGCTTGTGACAGACTGTCAACATGGTTACAGGCAAGGCAGATCTACGCAGTCAGCTGCGATTTCTTTCGTAGATCATGTTTATAAAAGCCTGGATGAGGGGCTATATGTAGCAGGCCTGTTTTTTGATCTTTCCAGAGCGTTTGATACCCTCAACTTAAATTTCATTCTGAATAAACTGTACAACTTAGGATTTAGAGGTGTTTTTCTGGATTGGATAAAAGTTACCTGTCAGACAGAGTTTTTCGGGTTAAGGTACAGGACAGTTGGTCCAGTGATTACAATGTAAACTTGGGGGTTCCTCAGGGTCCGTGCTGGGACCTTTGTTGTTTCTTCTTTTCATTAATGATCTACCAGATCATATTATGATAGAGATATTAATGCCAATCATTATTTTTGTTGATGACACTTCATTTGGTGTCACAGCGCGGAGTCCTGAGGAGCTGGCAAGTGCTTGTAAAAAAATTGTTAACTCTTTCAACTGTTGGTGTCATGATAATGCTCTAATTTTAAATGTTGGTAAAACTGAATGTTTGTTCTTTGGTTTGAGAAATGCTGATGAGAGACATCTGATTGTGGACAGTGCTTTAACATCTAAATCATGCACAAAATTTCTTGGTATTCATGTCGACAGTGGACTGACATGGTCAGAACAGGTTGAGCATGTGTGTAGGAAATTGAATAAAGCTTATTTTGCTTTATGTAAAATAAAAGATTCGCTGCCAGTTACGTCCCTGATGACAGTGTATTACAGTCTTGTTCATAGTCATTTGTCTTATAATGTTGTATTATGGGGAATTCAGTGGATGTAATAGGGTTCTCATTCTTCAGAAACGAATTCTGAGAATGATGTTCAATATAAACCCCAGAATGTCATGTAAACCTGTTTTCATTGAGAATGCCATTTTGACATTTCCATGTGTGTATATTTATAGATGTTTAGTGTATTTAAAGGATAATGAGGCTAACTTTTCGAAACTCTCTATGTATCACGATTATGCAACTAGAAGTCAGTCAACTCTTCTCTTGCCGAAACATCGTACTTCAAAATTTGAGAACTCTCCAACATACCAGAGTATCAAATTTTTCAATACTTTACCTCACCATCTGAGAGTTAAGCCTACAAAAGTGTTCAAATCTGTTCTTAAGTCTTTTCTTCTGAGAAAGGCATATTATTCTATTAAAGAATTTATGGAGGATGATACTCTCTCATGACATGTCCTATATACCGATGTATCTTGTTGGATAAATATTATTATTATTATCGTGGACTTATGCACTATCTCAGCTAGTAGCTGGATATAATTTACCTTTCCCAGATTTAGCAATCAAAGGGAATAGGCTCGATTACAATATACTTGACAGAAATTTCCTAACTATCCTACATGTATTAAGAATTACAGCTTTTTGCATTTCTATATAGGTATTCTTATGCAATTCTAATTTCTTAAGGCTATCATGCAAAGTTTTGGGTATTAAACCAGTCGAGGATACGATGACAGGAACAATATCTATTTTGTCGAGGTGCCACATCTGCTTGATCTCAATAGCAAGGTCTGTGTATTTGGACTTTTTCTCCTGGAACTTATTCAGCACGTTGTTATTATTTGGTATGGCGACATCCACCAGCATTGCTGTTTTGGCTCTCTTATCATACACTTATTTATTATTATTATTATTATTATTATCATTATTCCTTCACAAAACGAATCTTGTTGCATCTGGTTCAAACTGAGATAAATTTTGTCAACGATGCTTTCTAGATCAAGCTTCCCTACATAAGTAAAGGGCGACTTTGTTCCCGAAATGAAGTTGGCTTTGTACAGCTCAAACCGTAACAAAAACCTCGTTGCACAATGAAGTACCCCGAGCAACATGACAATATCCGGAATAAACAAGCAAGGTACATCGGAAACTAGACTAGCAGGAATAATATTATGTGCATGGGTTCGGGGGTGCCCGTAGGGTGAATTTCAGACGTGATATTATGATGACATGACATACACCACAAAGGCGGCCGGCCGAACAAAGGACGGCAGAGATGGCGTCCAACATGGCGTCTGTACTGGACAGTTGGGGCGTCATCCCTTCTCGACCTCTTCGAGATTATGTTAGAAACAGTGACGTACGAGGATTAATTTTTAAGTTGTCTAACCAGCTTTCAGAAACATGAATTTATACAAATCTGGCTGTTATGAGTACAGGGGATGGCTGGGGGTGAATCCATAGTCGATAAATGAGGGGATTCTGCAAATATACAGAATATAGCGTGGGAAATTTCAATTTTAGAGGTTAGGTGGCACAATTACACCGTGAACGTTCATTTTGAAGGTCATGGAATCGATATCAAATATGCAAATATTAATAGAATAGCGATTAAGTGATAAGACTCTGATATGTGGATGTACCAGTCGGTAATGAGATTTTCAGGTTTCATAGTACCCTATAAAACAATAATAAAGAAATGCGCAGTCATGAACAGGTAAGATACGACTTGAGAGGAAGGAAAGTGAAAAAAAATGTTTTACTACTTCATTCTCTTATAGCTTTTAGAGTAAGAATTTTAGAGGAAAGTTGGATAGAAAAAATGTTTTAAAATTTAATTTTACTCAAGATAGGATAGGTTAAAAATTTCAAAAATACTAGGCAATGCTTTAAAATAGCAACAACATTTAAAATAACCAAAAAATTGCAAAATTATCACTCGAAAACTTTCGAACCGATTTTAACGAAACTTGTTTTATCGTTTTATCATGCCATCTAAACTAAAATATCGAGGATGTCAGATCAGTTTAAGTAAAATTGAAAATGTACAAAAAAGTTTTTTTGGTTTCGATAAATCTAATTAGAAGGGTTTCAAAGCATCTCGCATCAGGATGCCTCTTATCAGGAAACCTTTATGCATGAACTCTACTTGCCAAAAAAAGAATATCTATCACACTCACCCAGAATAAAAATCATATCAAACATTTCTTCTTTGGAGAACTTCATGGCAGTCAATTAAAAAAATTGGGTTCAAACCCCACTTTAACAATATTTAAATAACGAAACAGTCATAAGTTCACCATGTAAAATGCAGAATATGATATGTCCGGACACCTGACAGAAGGCACAAATAACAAAAAAAAGTCAATACACCTCGATTTACGTTTTAATTATCTTGATTTTATCGTTCGTTAAAAGAATTAACTTGTTAAGGTTTAATTTTCTACTACTTGAATCATTACAGAAATAAAAATGTTTTACTACTTCATTCTCTTATAGCTTTTAAAGTAAGAATTTGAGAGGAAAGTTGGATAGAAAAAATGTTTTAAAATTTAATTTTACTCAAGATAGGATAGGTTAAAAATGTCAAAAATACTAGGCAATGCTTTAAAATAGCAACAACATTCAAAATAACCAAAAAATTGCAAAATTATCACTCGAAAACTATCGAACCGATTTTAACGAAACTTGTTGTATCGTTTTATCATGCCATCTAAACTAAAATATCAAGCTCGTCAGATCAGTTTAAGTAAAATTGAAAATGTACAAAAAAGTTTTTTGGTTTCGATAAATCTAATTAGAAGGGTTTCAAAGCGTCTCGCATCAGGATGCCTCTTATCAGGAAACCTTTATGCATAAACTCTACTTGCCAACAGAAGAATATCTATCACACTCACCCAGAATAAAAATCATATTAACCATTTCTTCTTAGGAGAACTTCATGGCAGTCAATTGAAGAAATTGGGTTCAAACCCCACTTTAACAATATATAATAACGAAACACTGATAAGTTCGCCATGTAAAATGCAGAATATGATATGTCCGGACACCTGACAGAAGGCACAAATAACAAAAAAAAGTCAACACACCTCAATTTACGTTTTAATCATCTTGATTTTATCGTTCGTTAAAAGAATTAACTTGTTTAGGTTTAATTTTCTACTACTTGAATCATTACAGAAAAAAAATGTTTTACTACTTCATTCTCTTATAGCTTTTAAAGTAAGAATTTGAGAGGAAAGTTGGATAGGAAAAAATGTTTTAAAATTTAATTTTACTCGAGATAGGATAGGTTAACAATTTCAAAAATACTAGGCAATGCTTTAAAATAGCAACAACATTTAAAATAACCAAAAAATTGCAAAATTATCACACGAAAACTATCGAACCGATTTTAACGAAACTTGTTGTATCGTTTTATCATGCCATCTTAACTAAAATATCAAGGTCGTCAGATCAGTTTAAGTAAAACTGAAAATGTACAAAAAAGTTTTTTTGGTTTCGATAAATCTAATTAGAAGGGTTTCAAAGCATCTCGCATCAGGATGCCTCTTATCAGGAAACCTTTATGCATAAACTCTACTTGCCAACAAAAGAATATCTATCACACTCACCCAGAATAAAAATCATATCAACCATTTATTCTTTGGAGAACTTCATGGCAGTCAATTTGAAAAAAATGCGTTCAAACCCTACTTTAACAATATTTAATAACGAAACAGTCATAAGTTCACCATGTAAAATGCAGAATATGATATGTCCGGACACCTGACAGAAGGCACAAATAACAAAAAAAAGTCAACACACCTCGATTCACGTTTTAATCATCTTGATTTTATCATTCGTTAAAAGAATTAACTTGTTTAGGTTTAATTTTCTACTACTTGAATCATTACAGAAAAAAATGTTTTACTACTTCATTCTCTTATAGCTTGTAAAGTAAGAATTTGAGAGGAAAGTTGGATAGAAAAAATGTTTTAAAATTTAATTTTACTAAAGATAGGATAGGTTAAAAATACTAGGCAATGCTTTAAAATAGCAACAACATTCAAAATAACCAAAAATTGCAGAATTATCACTCGAAAACTATCGAACCGATTTTAACGAAACTTGTTGTATCGTTTTATCATGCCATCTAAACTAAAATATCAAGGTCGTCAGATCAGTTTAAGTAAAATTGAAAATGTAGAAAAAAAGTTTTTTTTGGTTTCGATAAATCTAATTAGAAGGGTTTCAAAGCATCTCGCATCAGGATGCCTCTTATCAGGAAACCTTTATGCATAAACTCTACTTGCCAACATAAGAATATCTATCACACTCACCCAGAATAAAAATCATTTCTACCATTTCTTCTTTGGAGAACTTCATGGCAGTCAATTGAAGAAATTGGGTTCAAACCCCACTTTAACAATATTTAATAACGAAACAGTCATAAGTTCACCATGTAAAATGCAGAATATGATATGTCCGGACACCTGACAGAAGGCACAAATAACAAAAAAAAGTCAACACACCTCGATTTACGTTTTAATCATCTTGACTTTATCATTCGTTGAAAGAATTAACTTGTTTAGGTTTAATTTTCTACTACTTGAATCATTACAGAAAAAAAATGTTTTACTACTTCATTCTCTTATTGCTTTTGAAGTAAGAATTTGAGAGGAAAATTGGATAGAAAAATGTTTCAAAATTTAAATTTACTCAAGATAGGAAAGGTTAAAATTCCAAAAATACAAGGCAATGCTTTAAAATAGCAACAACATTCAAAATGACCAAAAAATTGCAAAATTATCACTCGAAAACTATCGAACCGATTTTAACGAAACTTGTTGTATCGTTTTATCATGCCATCTAAACTAAAATATCAAGGTCGTCAGATCAGTTTAAGTAAAATTGAAAATGTACAAAAAAGTTTTTTGGGGTTTGCAAAGATATTGTTGATGTTTTGAACTATTGTTTATAATTTTTGAAAATTTCAACCTAACCTATCTTGGGTAAAATTAAATTTAAAAACTTTTCCCGCTCCAATTTCCTCTAAAATTCTTACTTTAAAAGCTAAAAGCGAATGAAGTAGTAAAAATAGTGATTATTTTTAAATTTTTCTACATTTCGGATTTGTCTACACGATTCTAATATCTTTTTAAGTTCTAGAACCACACTCTTGTGCCACAATTCTCGATATAAGCGATATTTGCCGAATTACATTACATTACATTTACATTACATTCGTAGGGGTCGATTGTCTTTGCAAGCCTTTCCGAACTGCGACCAAATTGGTCTTTTGTTCGTAACCCTTCTTATTCATTTCCCTGTAGGTCTAAATCCCTTACAAAATTAAGAATCTCCCTGGGAGCTTTCGCTTTTACTTCGTGCGGCTCTAGTTTATCACTACCGAAGTGTATATGTTTTTGACGGGCAGTTGCGATACAACTGCAGATAATATGTTCGGAAGTTTCATTGCCCTCTTTACACATTGTGCATGTTGCTGTTTTCGATTTGCCCATTTTATTGAGATGGTATCTCAGTGGACAGTGTTCAGTAAGGAGGCCTCTTAGGATCCTCAGCTCGTCCCTAGAGAGATCGAGAAGCTGTTTTGTCTTCGGATTTGTCTACACGATTCTAATATCTTTTTAAGTTCTAGAACCACAATCTTGTGCCACAATTCTCGATATAAGCGATATTTGCGGAATTACATTACATTACATTTACATTACATTCGTAGGGGTCGATTGTCTTTGCAAGCCTTTCCGAACTGCGACCAAATTGGTCTTTTGTTCGTAACCCTTCTTATTCATTTCCCTGTAGGTCTAAATCCCTTACAAAATTAAGAATCTCCCTGGGAGCTTTCGCTTTTACTTCGTGCGGCTCTAGTTTATCGCTACCGAAGTGTATATGTTTTTGACGGGCAGTTGCGATACAACTGCAGATAATATGTTCGGAAGTTTCATTGCCCTCTTTACACATTGTGCATGTTGCTGTTTTCGATTTGCCCATTTTATTGAGATGGTATCTCAGTGGACAGTGTTCAGTAAGGAGGCCTCTTAGGATCCTCAGCTCGTCCCTAGAGAGATCGAGAAGCTGTTTTGTCTTCTTTGGCGAATAGTCAATGAACTTTTTCGCTTGCCTTTGGCCTGGAGTTTTCCTCTAGTATTCTTTTTTGCTAGATTCTTCCCATCGTTCCAGTTCCTGTCGTCAGTGCGGCTTACTTAGACCGCAGAACGGTTCAGGTCCGATGGGTGGGATTCCAGCAGCTGATTTGGCCAGTTCGTCAGCGGCTTAATTTCCTTGTATGCCTTCGTGGTCAGGCACCCACCACAGGAAAAGTTTGTTCCCCTCAGCAAGTTGCTTCAAGGATTGACGGCATTCCCAGACAGAGATGTTCCGATAACTGTAAGAGTTTAGAGCTTTCAGCACTGCCTGACTGTTCGCTGAAAAGTATATCTTTGCACCGATACTACGATACTAACGATGCATATGTGACAATGGGTCTTATAACCGCTGTGTATAACCAGTAGGTTATTTTTGGCTGTAGCCCCCAGGTCTTTCCGAAGAGTCTACGGCATGCCCATAGGCACGATGTAGCCTTGTAAAGAGTTTTGTCAATAAGTAAATTCCAGTTGAGTCTCTGATCTAGGGTTCACCCTAGATACTTAGCCTGTTCCGAAAATTTCAGAGTATGTCCATTCAGAAAGGGGGGCTTTTAGTTCAACTTTCTACGTCTTGTGAATGGAATTAGAACGGATTTGTCTGGATGGATGCTGAGCCCTTCTTCAGCATACCATTCATTCACGATGTTAAGGGCTTTTTGCATCAGGTTCGATGAGATTCCATCATGCTTTCCCCTAATGATGATAACTAGATCATCAGCATAGCCTTGTGCGTTGAAGCCAGCGTTGTTCAGTCTTTCTAAGAGGCCATCAACAACTACTGACCATAGTAGCGGCGATAAGACACCTCCTTGAGGGCACTTTAGGAGACACCGAAATATCGGTGTCTCCAAAAGTGGCCGTTATGTTGTTATTTCTTTGATCCATTTGATGGTGCGTGTTTTGACACCCTTTTTATTTGCACCTTTGTTAATGGATGCATAGGAGGTATTATCGAAGGCTCCTCCAATATCTCCAAATAGAACTAAAGCTATTTCTTTAGCCTGTAGTGCTCCTTCCACTTCTTTGACTAGATCGTGTAGGGCATTAATTGTAGACTTGCCCGGTTGGTAGGCAAATTGTTTTTCACGCAGTTTTATGAAACTTCTCATATAGTTGTCGAGAATTTTCTCTATTGATTTTAGGAGGA
This sequence comes from Cryptolaemus montrouzieri, assembly GCA_013387265.2. Classification (NCBI taxonomy): domain Eukaryota; kingdom Metazoa; phylum Arthropoda; class Insecta; order Coleoptera; family Coccinellidae; genus Cryptolaemus; species Cryptolaemus montrouzieri. Next base: position 13,364,629 of record JABFTP020000042.1, read on the forward strand.
AGGAGGTTAAGCTTATCAGGCGATATGATTTAGGCTCATCTGGAGACCTCTTGTCCATTTTCGGTATAAATAATACTTTGACTTTCCTCCATGACTGGGGTATGTAGCCCAGTGAGTAGCTGGCTTTGTATATAGCTCTCAGACATGGGGCTGTATATGTGTTGACTCTTTGCAACATGACCGGATAGATTCCGTTCGTTCTGGTGATTTGTAGGGTTTGAAGCTTTTGGTGGCCCACTTTACCCCATCTAGGGTGAAGATTCGGCCCACTAGATTTCTGCTTTCCCTACTGCAGCTATACAGTTCTAGCTTCTGTTGTTGGGTGTTATTGATGGGGAGTATTTTCGAGTCCGGGAAGTGGGTAATTGAAAGTACCCTCAAGCTTCCGCCGAAGTCTTTAGAAAACTCTCATCCAGGCTCCTTAATGAGACCAAGTGCATTCGAATGCACTTTGAATTTGTTTATTTGCTTTCAACTTGGCGTATTTAATCTTGAAAATAGACACAAGAAGTCACGCAGGTTGATGTAGCTATGAGACCTTGTCAAACATTTTCGCACGAGGTTATATGAATATGCTTCCTGAAGCTGTGCCTACAATCTTCTCCTTGCGCTATGCAATCATTTCAGAACTATCGAATAACACTCAGTGCGTGGGCCGCTATCAATAGATAGGCTTGATCGTGATCCTCATCATTTCGATAGTTTCTGCACAACTCTTTTCGAGTTCGGAGCAAAATTCAACAAAAATTCATGGTTATTGATAGTAACTCGGATATTTTTGTGAGAATTCTTGTATACATTGACTTAATTAATTAAAATAAGGTGTAGTTAAGTGAAATATTAGCTAGTCCTTTCAATTTATATCTAGGGAAGTGTCATCCAACAAATTTGTGGTAAACTGTTATCTGATCAGTTATCCACCAGTTAAAGTAATCGTATTGGCATAAGATTTTTTCTCTTCTTAACAAATATGACTTACGTCTCTCTTTTCGTGCCCTTTTTCTCTGGTTCAACAAGCGTCGGATATGGAATGAGAAACTTATTATTAAAAACTTTGTTTTATTGACATTTCCAAATAGCAAACGCTTCGGAAGGAGTGCGTACAAATCGAAGCGACTAAATCGGTAAAAACAGGTGGATTTCGGAATTCATGAATGATTGGAAAAGTTTCGGAAGAGAGTGAGGCAGTAGATGATCTATATTGCAGGGGACATGAAGATGAGAAATGACGGTGAAAGTGATGGTGCCACCTTCAATTTTTATTAGGTATCAAGTCTACTCACATGAATACTACCCAACCACAGTACTCAGCTGTGGAAAAAACCGAAGCAGGAGATTAGATTTTTCAAGAGGAGTGCATTGAGCAACCTTCAATCAAAATTTGAACTTTGTGAGTCTGCTTGGAGTATTTGATCATCTCCGAATGACTAAAGAAGTTTGACTGGTGGTTATTTGTGAACTCTTAGGTATAATAATAGGTTATGGCGGGATATATCTTCTCATACTATGATCTCTTGGTCACTTTAAACGTACACTTTCAGCTCGAAAATGTCTTGAGTGATTTAGGAGGATGCTGCTACGGTTGTGCTTTCAGTTGTGTTGGACTTGGTGGTGATTACAGATGAGTACACCATACAGTATTGTCCATCTTCAAAGTACGTGCATGACTAAACGTGAAAGACAGTGATCCTATCTGCCTTAACTCATTTCTATGTAAAGCTCTGGCATAAAATTTCTTGAAGAGAAATAGGAGAGAATTCAAGGAAAATTAAATTTGCAAACTCTCAAGACAGGTCAACTAAAACTGTTTAGCAAGTTGGAGTCTAGTTTGGAATGCAAACAGATTTCACAAGCCTTCATCTGGACAAAGAAGAAGCGTTCAACAAGCCCTTGTTTGACTTGATGATTTAACATATCAAGGCAGCATTATTTGAAATGTTGGTGGAGGTAACGACCACGAGGAGATCCTCACAGAATGTAGTACTTTCCCTATTTATGTAGAACTTCGTGGTCAGCAAACTAATGACCAGTGTTTTAGGAAGTCGGGAGGAGAGTTTGGAGAGACTTGCATGCTCTTGTATTAGAAAGACCTTTTTTTGTTACCCTATCAGTGCTCTTAGCAAATTTCTCGACTTGATAGCTTTATATGTACTTACTGTAGAGGAAACCAGACATGAGCTGACTCGGTACTAAAAGCATCTTCAGAGGGATGACTCCAGCGTTACTATATCATAGTGAAGAACTAAGAACTAAATACGTATGCTGTACGATATCAGAGTGATGGATAGACAAGGGAAGCACTGTTGTTCAAATTTGTAGACATCTTGGTTAGATCATCTATGAGAAAATAAAGAGCTCTGACTGGGGTTCATTCGTGAACTATAAGGTATAATAATAGATTATTTGGGGAAATAGATAGTTGCACTAAGACCTCTTGCTCACTGAAAAAGTACGCTTATAGTTTTATCCAGAACGAAATTAGCGGGTAGTTCAAAATATCTTGAGAGGTGTGGTGAATTAGATATTGTTAATGTAGATTCCACTTGAACATTGTTTCTTAGTTGTCATTCTGACATAAGTTATTTAATCGCACGTGTATTCTCGTTTTCCGGAAATTTCAACACCCTGTAGCTCCGTAACGAAGATTTTGCGGGCATATGTTTATAAAAACTTTTTTTCTTAAAATAGCACGTAGATTTACCCCCTCAAGAAGTGACACTATTATGTAACATCTTGTATAAAAAAATTTGTTTCTACGAACTTTTTCTCTAACAAAATCGTTTAGACATTCCACATTTTATATCAAGCGTGTTGTTTTTTAGAAGTCGGAAGAAAATAACGGCAACGTTGATCCGTCGTGCGGATATTGGCGTTGAAAGCAAGTGGAATTGAATTTGAGCGAAAAGCGAGGGGAGAAGATTGCCTTCGGAAAACGACTATTTCCCGGCCTCAGGGTCACCTCACCACCCCCCCGTGCTTTAATGGAGCACTCTACGTTTCCTGCGTCGCTCTTTTCGCTAACAGTCATTTATTTTCTACGAGATGCAGCTCTGAAAAGTTTGATGAAAAAACTAATTGTGTGCCGGAACTCGCTTTTAAAATGTGAGTACGTTTTAGGCTCGTAGAGTGAATATGATTTTGAGTGGCGTTCGTTTTATGGAATTTAATTTTTTAGGTTTAATGATTAAAATAGTTTTTTTACGGATTGATTGGAGCTGAAAGCTATCGCGATGCAATTAATTTGTACATGCAGGGAAATAGTGGTTATTTTCAATTATTGATGATGAAAATATCCGGTATTTCCTAAATGAATATTATAAACAAAAATAAATTGCAGGTATCAATAACTTGATCGGGTAGATCTCATCGAAATAATTCCATAACTTTATACAGGGTGATTGGTAAGTAGCGAACTATATTCGAAGGGGTGATAGTTTTTCAGCTAATGATTGAAGCATTGTCTACGTGCGCCAGAGAAGCCGGACAATCTTTTTCCGTTATAACTTTCGCAATTTTGGAGCTAGATCATTCGTTCTTGCAACATTGGAAAGCCAAAGGACTACGTTTTTCAGAAACTGTATCGAAATTCTACTTGCGGTGAAATCCAATATGTCTGACTCATTCGAAAATGAGCATATCGCTGGAACGTTCCTTTTTCAATTCGAATGGGGAATTCAGTCTTTTCTGAACAATTTGACATACTGATCTTAAAAAAATTCCAAGAGTTGGTAAAAAGTAGCTTGAAGAATGTTTTTCATTATGATTTTCAGCTGAAATCGAAATTTTTCTTTCACCTCACGGCGTTGGCACTCCTGAAGTTGTTGTGTTTTTCATGGATGTTCTAGGAAGACAAAGAACTATTTTTTACTAAAACCAACCTAAAATTTGATTTCCGTTCGAATTCAAAATGGGCGACTTCCTCAAATATCAACAATTTTCCCCCCGCATTAAAAAAGTTTTCCCGGTCATAATGGACCAACCTTTCCCATCATTTTGAGGGGTCGAACTCGAATATTGATTCAGAATTGTGCCTATTGTCGTCAATAATGTTTCTCTTTTCCACCATTATATGAACCTACCGTTGTGAAACCTCAGAACATAGAATGCATGCCTTAACTCTATGATAAACAAAAAATAATGAAATGTCATCGAGTTTCAGACGGCATCTGGTTTGAACTCGAATTTTATTTTGTTGTTGCTTGTTTATGACGTTTGAAATTGTTAACAATGGTTTCAACAAATGAGAATAAGAGTTTCATTGAATGTTTATTTGTGCGTGGCTATACTGTTAAGCAAATATTACGCCAATTTCCAGCCTCTAATTACTTAAGAAGATCAGGATGACTGTTTCCCAAATATCATTTGTCATATTTTTCGAACGACTGTCAAAATTTTTCCGCAAATTTTTCTTTAAATTAAACAAAATCCACGAAGAAATAATATATGGGCGATGTTAACCCAAATTATTGGGTCCCAAATGATTCTAAAACAACTATAGATCATAATCGGCATCACTTGGAAGACTGAACCTGGCCATCTGGGTTCTCTCGGTCAAACAGAGAGGGAATTGTTTTGTTGAGTTTGAATATTGAAGGGTTTCTTGCTATTATACTTCAGAATTGGCAAGGAAGAACAAGGAAGTGATTGAAAGAACATCTCCGAGAAAGAGGAAATTTCACAGGTTATGTATTTTTTGATTATCTTCTTAGTCCTTTTTATGACCTTGCTTGCTATGTAAAATCTTTTCTTACATTTGTTTAGACATATAAAGGGTATGATTGTTGAAATATTTTTCTGCTGGTTTTCTTTTTCCATTGTTACAGATTCCTGTCCCAAACTGCCTTCATTTCACCCTTGTCTTCGTTTGGAAATCATGGAATGAGAGAATGAAGCGGCTAAGCAGAAAAATCTTTGGTACTCTTTATGTACACACGACACTAACACAACATAAACAGACTAGCTAGTTCAATAGCGACAGGGAAACGAGTTTTTTCCTCAGGTTTTTTCGTTTATTGAATCATATGCAAGATAGTATGGTTCCCCTGTTACATTTCCTGAGATCACACTTGTGTTTTTTCTGACACACACCAAAATTATAGATATAAACATTTATTGTAAATACAAGTATTCAAATTTTTGTAAATGAGTATATGTCTCCATTGGGATCCACAACCTTCTGCACCCGTCTTCTCCAGCTCTCTATGGATCTCGAAATTACTTCTTGATCAATATTGTTCCAACAATCTTCAATTTTTGCCTCAGCTCCCCACAATTATTGAAAATAATACCATTTTATACACCATTTCTTCTAAATGACCCCACAGAAAATAGTCGCACGGATAAAGATCGGGACTATTTGGGGGTCATTGCTTTGGTTTGATGATATCGTCTACGCGTTGTCTTAAATAATTTAAAGTATAGTGACTGGTATGACATCTGGCTCCATCCTAAAAGCAATTGAAATAGATTTCATTTAGATACATCTAATTTTGGACACCCTGTACACTGGCGGCCAGTAGAGAGTAAGTAGCGTTTTTTTGTGATATAGTACTGGTTGTTCATTTCTTTGACAAACGTTGTCAGAAAAATATGGGAAAAAATTGTAGAATTACAAAGAAGATTTGAACCAATAAAAATCATCTAAAAAGCTACTCAATTTCTCAACCGTTCATTTTCAGCTGGTGGCAACTGTACTTATTCTTGTCATACAAAAAAAAGCAATCATTCACCTGCATGAAAGTGAACTGAGGAGTTGACGCCTCTATAGTTGGTAATATATGATCGAGAATTATGTATCAATAATTTTCCGAATCTAATCTTATGCCTTGTTCTATAAAAATGATATTTGATTCAAAGTTTCTCGAAATACTGGCAAAGACTGGAAAATTTTTGTCTTTCCTTCTACAAACGAATTAAAGGCACATTTCTCTCGATTTCATTCGTCGGAACATAAATACTGTCATTTTGGCTGTTTTTTGGTGGAGCAACACTGAAAATTTTTTCGTCTGTGAACCAGATATTTTCAATTTGTCTACGTGTTCTAAATCTATTAAATAAATTTCTGCACCGTTCCAATCTGCGCTCTTTGATAGCTTGAGTCAATTGAAAATTATAGTGCCTTCGAAAAACTTAAGACCGAAATCGTGTCTTATTATTCTTTTTTTTTTTTTTTTTATTTAGAATAAGCGCATCAACCACGCAGGGTTATTAGCGCATCCATCAATAAAAACAAAAAGAACAACATAGAATTTGAAGCTAAATTGAGTTATATAAATCACAGTCTTTAGAAAATTCATGAGCTTAGTGAGATCTTTGTTCAGTACTGCATGTAAACTATTGCCAATTTGAAAACTATTTCTTTTCGCTGCGTACCCTGGGCAGTCGATTATAACATGCTTGATGGTTAAGGGCGCCTGACAATGCTGACAAATGGGTCGCTGTTCTTTCGAAATGAGGTAGCTGTGAGTCATATTTGTGTGTCCTATGCGCAGCCGGTGTAAGACGACTTGGTCCTTACGCAAGGGTAAGTTATATTTCCACGGATCAACACTTGGTTTACACTCGCGTAATTTCGAGGAAGACTGGTTCCATTCATTTTGCCACGCACTTATAATTTGGTTCTTAATATAGTTTTGAAGTCCACAAACGAGATTTTCGATTCAACGATTGAGTCCACTGCACTTATTGCCGCCTGGCTGCTATATCGGCCTCTTCATTACCTTGGATACCGATGTGTGAGGTACCCACACAAATGATACACTTCTTCCCGACGTTTGAATGTTATTCGTGGCCTTAATATTTGTTGCACTAGGGGGTCTTTTGCGTACATATTATCTAGGGACCTTATTGCGCTCTTTGATAGCTTGAGTCAATTGAAAATTATAGTGCCTTCGAAAAACTTAAGACCGAAATCGTGTCTTATTATTCTTCTTAGAGAGGTTTTTGAGATTTTGCATCTCTGAGACATTTGGGAAACAGTCAAGCTGGTTCCTGGAGTTCAGATAAGGCTGACTGCTAATGCAGAAATTCGCTGAATGTCATCCTGAAATGGTCAATTGAGTTTGTAATACAAAAAATGTAGAGTTGATGCTTGAAACAGATTATGAAAAAGGCGAGTACCTGTGTTCTAACAGGTCTAGCTGCACCAGTACTTGGTCTTCTTCTTAATTACCCTATTGTCCTGAATTTTTCCTCAATATCATAGATTGTACTTCTTTTGTGACAAGGTGCTGGAAATCGGCGTAATATTTGCCTAGCGGTATAGCCACGCACAAATAAACATTCAATGAAACGCTTATCCTCATTCGTTAAAACCATTGTTAACAATTTAAAACGTCGAGAACAAGCAACACCAAGATGAAATTCGAGTTCAAACCAGATGTCGTCTAAAACTCGATGAAATTTCATTATTTTTTGTTTATCATAGAGTTAATGCAATGTAATGAAGATAAACATTATTGACGAAAATTGGCACAACTATTCTGAATCAATATTCGAGTACGACGCCTTAAAATGGAAAAGGTTCAATCAAGTGATTGTATTACTAATTCTTGGTCTTGTTAGAACATCCATGAAAAACACAACAACTTCAGGAGTGCCAACGCCATGCAGTGAAAAAAATATTTGGATTTCAGCTGAAAATCAGAATGAAAAAAATTCTTCACGCTACTCTTTTACCAATTCTTGGAATATTTTTAGGATCAATATGAAAATTGTTCAGAAAAGACTGAATCATCGACTGAATGCCCCATTCGAATATTTTAGTGAAGAAAAAAAGTTCCAGCGATCTTGAAATATTGCTCATTTTCGAATGGGTCAGCCATATTGGATTTCACCGGAATTAGAATTTCGATACCATTTCTGCAAAACCTAGTGTTTTGGCTTTCCAATGAAGCAAAAACGAATGATCTAGCTCTTAAATTGCGAAAGTTATAACGGAAAAAAAATTGTCCGGCTTTCTCTGGCGCACCCTATAAATGAAAAACACATGAGTCAAATGTTTTTGAATAAATATTTAAACTCTAGTGTGTGAATGTTTAAATTTTATTATTAAAAATGATTTCAGAATCATTACATTCACTGATGGTCATGGAGAAACATAATACTTCAACATATCTGTTGAATAAATTTTAATTTTCGATTTTGTACGTTAATTTCTTGGCGATGTATAGTTCTTTAGGAGGCAACGAGTGGACTCCTTTAGGTTATTATTAATGAGAATTGTCTCGAAAACAGTGACAGAAATGAAGAAAAATACACAAACAGAAAAGTTTCCAAATTGAATAAGTAATTAGATATCATACGCAAAATACGTCAGTGGCGTACCAAAAAATATTCAAGAGGGTAGGAGGGTAGTTGTTCGGTGAAGTAGTTAACTCACAGCTTTCGACGGAAAATTTTGTAAATCTGTAGTTACAAGTAACAAAAAACTGAAAAATATACAGAGATATCCACCGGGACCGTCCGTTAAAAACTTTTTGAGTTCCAATTACAATATCAAGCTGAAATTTTATACGCGGCCATAACTAGCGATTTCCAATTGAAGTGATCACTTTGTTATTTCAAATGGTAATCTACCTTTTTTATTATACATCTAGAATCGACATTTGAGCAAGGCATCAAATATCCAAGTTGTTGGCACCTATCTGTCAAAACTTTCGACAGATTTAATTAGTTTTGTTATAAACTCGATTTTTGAGGAACATTTAAAAGAATTGTAGCTCGTAGATCTTTTGCACTACAGACACAAATTTTGCTTGGGTGGATAGAAGAAAGATCAATGAATTTTTTAAGCAATCTACACATGTCAAATGTTTATTGCATTTTTTTGTATAATTTTTTCAATTTGACCTTTTACAAACAGCAATAACTCAATTTTTTCAAATGGCACGTGCCAATTTTTATATCGCCATCAGATGAAGCGTCAAATTTCAGATAGAATTATATCAGCATGTACTATACCCATCTCTTATGGTTCCGAAATAATTTGGGAATATATTGAATTTTGATGATTTTGCAAGAACTAACAGAGAATGCTTTGAAATATTTGAATCAAGTAGCTGAACTGGCTACGCTCACCTGACAGGTGCCTAAAATTAATGTACTTGTCACTTCGTTCATTCGAATTTGATATTTCAACAAGAATTGTTGGTAATTTGAAGTGAAAATTTTGGAAAAACACCAGATTGATAATAAAATGGCTGATTATTCAAACGAGGATATGTTTAATCTCTTTTTAATTCATGGCGAATGTCAAAAAGTGGTGGATAGAACTTGCAGGCAATTCAATAACCAATTTCCAAATTTGGCGCCTATGAGTAAAACAAAATTTCGAAGGATTAGAAGCAAATTTCTGCAATTTGGAGGAACAAAATACATAGAAACTAGAAGAAAACCATTCTCGAGGACGACGACAATCAAATTAATACGCTAGCGTATTTTCGTGCCAATCCACATGCGTCCATTAAGTCAGCATCAATGGATATTGGATTGAGTTATACTTTCATTCAAAGGATCCTTAAAGAAACATAACATACACCAGTATTCTTTATCAGACTACAAAAATTGAAACCAACTGACCTTCCTAAGCGGCTAAATTTCTGTGAAAATTTATAAATTCGGCTTCAAGAAGATGAGACAATTCTGCAAAAAATTATATGGTCTGATGAAGCCAAGTTCAATGAAAGTGGAATAACCAACAGGAGAAATCGACATTTTTGGGCCACAGAAAATCCACATTTCATTGAGGTTATTGATTTCCAAAATAAATTCAGCGTGAACGTTTTTGCAATTTTAATGAATGATTTGTTGGCTTATCACATTTATGAGGAAAATCTTAATGGACAAAGATACCTGGAAATTTTGAGAGGAACATTAGCAAATTTTCTAGATGGATTACCCCTTAACATTCTGAGGGATTGCTATTACCAAATGGATGGTGCAATAGCACATAAAACACGAGCTGTAGATCGGCAGCTAACAGAAATGTTCGAGGATAGATGGTGGGGTAATCAAGGAACAAATTTATGGCCTCCGCATTCTCCGAACCTTACGCCCCTTGATTTTTATTTATGGGACAAAATCAAGAGTGAAGTGTATCTTATTCTTGTAAGAAGTAAAGAAGAGTTACTAGAGCCCATTCGTAATGATATTCGTAATATTGATCTTGAGGAAACTAGGAGGGCAACCCATCATGTTCGTATACAAGCCGTCAAGTGTATCGAGCAAAAAGGGGCTCATATTGAACATTTATTCAGATCGTAAATTAGTTTTCTCCTATGATGTTTGCTATCATTTATTCGTATTGATGTAATTATCTTCGATGATTCGTTTTCGCTTAGTTCCTACAATTTTTATTCATCCGAATTGTTGAAATTTGCTTCTATTGCTTCGAAATTTTATTTTACTCATAGACGCTAAATTTGGAAATTGGTTATTGAATTGCCTGCCATTTCTACCCACTACTTTTTGACATTCTAAAATGAATAAAAAGAAGATTAAATATATTTTCGTTTGAATAACCAGTGGTTTTATTCCAAATCTGTTGTATTTTTTGGATATTTTCAATCTGAAGTAACGACAATTCTTGTTGAAATATCAAAGTCGAATGAAGTAAGTGACAAGTACATTAATTTTAAGCACCTGTCAGGTGAGCGTAGCCAGTTCAGCTACTTGATTCAAATATTTCAAATCATTCTCTGTTAGTTCTTGCAAAATCATCAAAATTCAATATATTCCCAAATGTTTTCTGAACTATAAGAGATGGGTATAGTACATGCTTATACAATTCCATCTGAAATTTGACGCTTCATCTGATATCGATATAAAAATTGGCAGGTGCAATTTGAAAAAAATTGAGTTATTGCTGTTTCAAAAAGGCCAAATTGAAAAAATCATACAAAACAACGCAATAAACATTTGACATGTGTAGATTGCTTAAAAAATTCCTTGATCCTTCTTCTATCCACCCAAGCAAAAGTTCTGTCTGTAGTGCAAAAGATCTACGAGCTAACATTTTTTTGAATGTTCCTCAGAAATCGAATTTATAACAAAAATAATTAAATCTGTCAAAAGTTTCGACAGATAGGTGCCAACAACTTGGGTATTTTATGCCTTGCTCAAATGTCGGTTCTAGATGTATAATAAAATAGGTAGATTGCCATTTGAAATAACAAAGTGATGACCCACTTCCGGTATAACCGGAAATGGTATCACTTCGAAAATATTTCACTCCAATTGGAAATCATTAATTTTGGCCGCGTATAAAATTTCAGCTTGATATTGTATTTGGAACTTAAAAAGTTGTTAACGGGCGGTCCCGGTGGATATTCCTGTATATACCTCGACACTGTGTATCTGGTATGCTTGTAAGAATTTTTTTCTTGAAATAACTCACGGATGCTTTAATTATGAAACACCCTGTATATTGGTGAAAGTATTCCAAAGCTTTATTATTAACTCGGAGAAAAATTAGTGAAGATCCGAGAAAAAACGCAGACAAAACGGTAATAATTCATCTTATTTGTTCATCTACTTTTAGAACACCCCCCTCCTCCCAAATCCAAATAAAGCATACGGGGGTGGCAGGTTCAAACACGCCAAGCCGACGAGCCGGGTGCGAATATTCCCGGCCGTCGCCATGACGACGCGCGTCGAGATCGAAGCCAGCCGTGTTGAAGTTGCCACCCCGCGGTGTACACACCACGGCAAGTACAGTCTCGGAATATCTATTATGTACAATATTGGCAAAAGGGGATTTTTCTGTCATCCAGAAGACAGTGGCGGAGTTATTTATACCCTTAGCTCTATGACAAATTTTCAGAGGTGATTCTTGAAGAAGTTCTAAGGTAAATTAGTGGGAACAACATGGCTCGAATTTTTTTGAACTCGGAGATATTCAGGTTCAAGAATTTGATAATAACGGGTCCTTGAATCACAATTTTCAACATACGAGAGCGATTCTATGTTGGTACCATAGATGGAATGAAATACATATCTTGTTGCACAGTAAAATGATTATCAAGGATGTTGAGTTACTTTTGTTTGTTTGTCTATGTGCATCACAGATTCCATTCATCAATTTCATTCTTTGGAACATGGATTTTCTTTCTTTTATGACACTATTTGAATTATTCAATCTCATTGATGTGGATTCGTTCAATTATGTGTTTGAAATAATTGCAATCTTGAATCAATAGCCATATTGAAGAATTTTATTCAAGGAACAATATTCACAACCTTCCGTAGAAGGTTGAAATGATAGAATGATAAAATCAAGATGATTAAAACGTAAATTGAGGTATGTGTTGACTTTTTTTTATTTGTGCCTTCTGTCAGATGTCCGGACATATCATATGGTGAACTTACCGGTGTTTCGTTATTAAACATTGTTAAAGTGAGATTTGAGCCCAATTTTCTGAATTGACTGCATGAAGTTCTCCAAAGAAGAAATGATTGATATGATTTTTATTCTGGGTGAATGTGATAGAAATTCTTTGTTGGCAAGTAGAGTTTATGCACAAAGGTTTCCTGATGAGAGACATCCTGATGCAGGATGCTTTGAAAAACTTCTAATTAGATTTATCGAAACGGGTAATATCGCTTACAAAAAACATGAAAAACCAAAAACTGCTACAGCTGAAGACAACCAGTTATCAGTTTAGTTGACAGTGACAGAGGACCCATATAAAAGCCAAGAAGAGAGTTCTCAGTTAACAGATGTAAGTCAAACTTCCGTCCAGAGAATCTTGAAAATGAATAAATTTCATGCATATCATGTACAGCTGAACCAGGAACTGAACAATCAAGACTATGGAAATCGAATCAATTCTTGCAATTGGGCAAGTGACAAAGTAGCGGAAAATCCAAATATGTTCAGCAGAGTTCTTTTCTAGGACGAGGCAACTTTCCACAAGGATTGGCTTGTTAACAGGCACAACTTTCATTATTACGCCACAGAAAATCCACACCTGATGAGACAAATAGATCACCAACATCGTTGGTCCTTGAATGTATGAGCAGCTATAGTAGATGGATATCTAATTGGGCCGCACTTTTTCGAAGGGCACCTCAATAGTGAAATGTATTGAGATTTTCTGCAAAATCATCTACCAATGTTACTTGCCGATGTACCAGGGCATATAAGGCAAGATTTGTGGTTTCAACAGGATGGAGCACCGGCACATTACTCACATCAGGTTAGGGAGCATTTGAATCATGTATTTCCAAACAAATGGATAGGACGTGGTGGTCCTGTTAGATGGCCAGCTAGATCTCCGGACCTTACAAGTCTAGATTTTTTCTTGTGGGGTTATATTAAGGGCATCGTTTACCAGATTCCTTCTACAACACAGTTGGATATGAGACAGAGAATAGTCGACGCCTTTCAGTTAGTTGATCCGCAAATGTTCTCGAGAATTCAACGGTCTTTCCTCAGAAGGATTGAGTTGTGACTTACAAAGAAACGGGCAACATTTTACTACTTGGCTCATTACAGAAAAAAAAAAACTTCTGTGCGAATAACGATGCATGTTGATGAGTTTGATACGGTTTGTAGAATTTTCATCGAAAATTTTTACAAATAATCGAATATTTCGAAAATGATCGAAGATAAAGATAAGGTTACTTCTGCAAAAATATAGCACAATATTTTATGCGTTGACATGAGTAATAAAATACAGGATGTTCCATTTGAAAAAATCATGATATGATATTTTTTAAATTACAATATTCAATAATTTTTTTGAGTCACTCCTGTATAAAATGAGGATAATCTATTTCAATTAATCAATGAAGATATTCTTGGGCAATAAGAAAACGAAAGGAATAAAGTATTCATTTACTCTGGCCAAAGGAGCATGCGATGATGTGAGAGCCTATTTTCATGAATTTTTACGGAAAAAAAAATTGTGTCGAAACTACTCACCAAAAAAACTTATTACTTAAAGACATTTTAGCAGGGTTTAGGATGCTCTCGAATATTCAACGAAAAAGTTGTCTTCCAATCTGAAAAAACCTACCAAGATTTTTCCATAGAAGATTGGGACACCCTGTTTATTTCAAAATAAATTGCTGAAGTAGATTTTTACTTTCTAAATACAATACCGTTCGAACGAAAATGAAATCTTCAAGAGTGCACGAGCTACAGAGCACCGCGCCACTGATGAATCACCCAGGATATTTAGAAAGAAAAAAACCTCTATTGATACTGAAATCACCTATAGTTCGTATTTGAAAAAAACACAAGTTTGCTTCACAACCCAGAAACCGATCAGCAAAAAAAATCTTCTAATACGTCCCTTGATTCTACTCAAAAAAGCCTGTAGAATGTGAAAATGTTTTTGCCTAACTTCATAGGATTCGAGATATCGTCACTTTACAAAATCTCGAAAAATCCAGAATTCCAGAATGAATGAATGAATGTAACTCAACAGTCTAGATTATCACACGACTTTAACCCACTCAAAAATTTGAGGTATAAGCTGCTAGGGTAAAGGTATTGCAGGAAATTCATAGAAGAATCAAAGCATCCAGTTATTCATTGGATCGCACTGTATATAGATGTGTTGAGAACAACTTATGAAATGTTAATAACCATCCTAGATTCAAGAAGGATGTATTCTCATTCTATTCTAGTTGCATATATGCCCCGAAATCAGCGATATAGCAAGCTAATCAATGCCCCGTCATTATATCTGGAGGACAAAGCCTTCGGCATTAATGCGGTATGCATATCACACACGGCAATCCTCCCTTTGTAAAACGGCCGCTTATAATCCTGTAAATGGCCACCCTCAAAGCGCGGCCGCCATCTTTGTGTGTGCGAGCTGCACTGTTTCCGGCCAGGCAAGTATGAAGCGCCATTATTTGCGGCTCCTGTTTACGATGACGGTTAATTGGAAGTGTATGTTCTCATTGTGTTTTGTATTGGCGGTATGCAATGTGAAGCGTGTATATTGGCCTGTATGCATTTTTTGCATTTCCGATAAGTCTTTTCAACGAGGGAGTTTGGGTTGGATCATAGTGAATGGAAATAGAGGCCATCCCGAGGACATAGAATAGAATATAGTTGAAGTGGTTGAGGCGGTCGAATTGTTTCTAGTTCTCGTGCTCTTTTATCAGGGTAGGAAACATTGCGGATGTTAACTCTTGATGCGTTCCATGATTATTCTGTTTTAAGCTACCCAGCAATCTACAGAGATCTGGTATATATATATATATATATATATATATATATATATATATATATATATATATATATATATATATATATATATATATATATATACTCTTGAAGATTTCATTTTTGTTCGAACGGTATTGTATCTAGAAAGTAAGAATCATCTACAATTTATTTTGAAGTAAATAGAGTGTCCCAATTTTCTATAAAAAAATCTTGGGAGGTCTTTTCGTATTGGAAGACCCCTTTTCGTTGAAGATTCAAGAGCGTCCTAAACTCTGCTATGATGTATTTAAGTAATAAGTTTATTAGGTGAGTAGTTTCGTCACAATATTTTTTTTCCGCAAATATTCATGAAAATAGGCTCTCACATCATATCTTGATTTTTCAAATGGAACATCCTATATTTCATTATTCATGTCAACGCATGAAATATTGTGCTATATTTTGCAGAAGTAACCTTATCTTTATCTTCAACCATTTTCGAAATAAAAAACTAAAATAATAAAATCAGAGGTTGCGAAAGAAGAGTTTATTAGTACATATCATTATACTTGATCAGAGAAATGGAGATATTTTAAGGTAGTCGTGTATGAAATACGTAATAGAGTGGTTTTTGGTGAGATCATCTACAAGGTGTTGAACTATTTCAATATGTGTTCAAAATGTTGCCCGTTTCTTTGTAGACACAACTCAGTCCTTCTGAGGAAGGACCACTGAACTCTAAAGAACATTTGCGTATTAACCAACTGAAAGGCGTCGACTATTCTCTGTCTCATATTCAACTGTGTTGTAGAAGGAATCTGGTAAACGATGCCCTTAATATAACCCCACAAGGAAAAATCTAGACTTGTAAGGTTCGGAGACCTAGCGGCCATCTAACAGGACCACCACGTCCTATCCATTTGTTTGGAAATATACGATTCAAATGCTCCCTAACCTTATGTGAGTAATGTGCCGGTGCTCCATCCTGTTGAAACCACAAATCTCGTCTTATATGCTCTGGTATATCGGCAAGTAACATTGATAGATGATTTTGCAGAAAATCTAATTACATTTCACTATTGAGGTGCCCTTCGAAAAAGTGCGACCCAATTAGATATCCTACTATAGCGGCCCATACATTCAAGGACCAACGATGCTGGTGATCTATTTGTCTCATCGGGTGTGGATTTTCCATGGCGAAATAATGAAAGTTGTGCCTGTTAACAAGCTCATTCTTGTGGAAAGTTGCCTCGTCCGAGATAAGAAGTGCGCTAAATATATTTGGATTTTCCGCTATTTTGTCACTTGCCAAATTGCAAAACTTGATTCGATTTTCATAGTCTTGATCGTTCAGTTCTTGGTGCAGCTGTATATGATATGCATGAAATATATTCCTTTTCAAGATTCTCTGGACGGAAGTTTGACTTATACCTGTTAACTGAGAAATCACTCTTTGACTTTTATATGGGTCCTCTGCCACTGTCAACAAAACTGATAACTGGTTGTCTGCAGCTGTAGCAGTTTTTGGTTTTTCATGTTTTTTGTAAGCGATTTTACCCGTTTCGATAAATCTAATTAAAAGTTTTTCAAAGCATCTTGCATCAGGATGCCTCTTATCAGGAATCCTTTGTGCATAAACTCTACTTGCCAACAAAGAATTTCAATCACACTCACCCAGAATAAAAATCATATCAACCATTTCTTCTTTGGAGAACTTCATGGCAGGCAGCCAATTGAGATAACTGGGTTCAAACCTCTACTTTAACAATGTTAAATAGCGAAACACTGATAAGTTCACCATGTAAAATGCAGAATATGATATGTCCGGACACCTGACAGAAGGCACAAATAAAAAAAATGTCAACACATACCTCGATTTACGTTTTAATCATCTTGATTTTATCATTCGTTAAAAGAATTATCTTGTTTAGGTTTCATTTTTTACTACTTGAATCATTACAGACAAAAACTTCTGAGCGAATAATGATGCATGTTGATGAGTTTGATACGGTTTGTAGAATTTTCATAAAAATTTTTACAAATAATCGAATATTTCGAAAATGATTGAACATATAATTGAGGTTACTTCCGCAAAAATATAGCACAATATTTTATGCGTTGATATGAATAATAAAATATAGGGTGTTCCATTTGAAAAATCAAGATATGATATTTTAAAAATTACAATATTCAAAAATTTGTCTGAGTCACTCCTGTATGAAAATGAGGATGATCTATTTCAATTCATCAATAAGAAAACGAAAGGAAAAAGTATTCATCATCTCTGGCCGAAGGAGCATGCGATGATGTGAGAGCTTATTTTCATGAATTTTTACGGAAAAAAATTTTTTTTTGACGAAACTACTCACCAAAAAAACTTATTACTTAAAGACATTTTAACAGAGTTTAGGACGCTCTTGAATCTTCAACGAAAAAGTTGTCTTCCAATCTGAAAAAACCTTCCAAGATTTTTTCATAGAAAATTGGGACACCCTGGTTACTTAAATTGTAGATTTTTACTTTCTAAGTACAATACCGTTCGAACAAAAATGAAATCTTCAAGAGTGTACGACCTACAGAGCACAGCGCCACTGGTGAATCACCCAGTATATATATAGTTAATTCCATCTACAGAATCTCACAGAATTGCTCTCGTATGTTGAAAATTGTAATTTTACAATATATATCTCTAAATTTGAAAAGATGAGGACCTTGTTGTTCTCTCTAGTTTGTCTTAGAATAGCTTCAGGAATCACCTTTCAAAATTAGTCATAGATCATGGGGACACCCTGTATTTCAAATATTGAAGAACATCTCAAAAAATATGAATAACAACGTGACACACAAATATTCAAAAACTTTTCAATACAAACATTCTTTCAATTTATTTCATTCAAAGCTTTCATTCCCAATATCCATATCGAAATCTATAAAAACTTCCACACATGCTTCCTTAATTCGCTTCAGCTTGTTGCTCGATAAACGTGTAACAGAACGCTTCAACGAACTCGCTTCTAACAAAACCATAGAACTTAATAAAGAACAATAGATAAGAGTTTCAAATAATGAAAATATGACGTGAGGTAAACTGACGTATCCGGTGTTCTGTGAAACGAACCATTGAAAGAACCATCGATAGAAAACTAACACAAAAACTGTCAGATATTCATCATAAAAAGCAGGCGGCGATGGATTTGGTAATGGTATACGGGCAAATGATCTGGGCCCTTCGCTTCTCGAGGGGTGGCTAAGCTAATTGAATGAAGGCGCAGTCGAGAATGTAAAACTTGCTGCGAGTTATTAATAATTATGGAGCAGGGGTGATCGAATCGCGAAAGGTATTTAATTGGTTCAAATCACAATGAAATTAGTCCATTTTCGCTGTAGGAAATAGTACAGAATAGTTTTCGGATGCTGCTTTAGAATTATATCTATTCTGAATATTAACTTGTCAAATTAATATTGGAATTTGGGAGGCTTTTACTTGGTAAAATTCTATTATCAATAATAAAAAACAAGTACTGTGTTTTAAGGAATTTTACTTAATAATTGCGATTCGTGACGCGTTTCACTACACCGTAGCTTCTTCAGACGAATGAATGTACAGAAAATATGAATATAAATGTTCTTAAATAATTAGAAGCTTATTGGGTTGCTTCTTCTTAAGTGGTTATTTATGACAGGTATATCAAATAAAATTAAGGAATAGATTGCTCTCCGAAGAGATTCAATAGAGGTGAAGAGCTTAAATCGACTTGTTCATTGATGAGTCTACCTGAGTGTTTGTATTTATTGATTTCTAAAGTTTCCCAAAGATCTACCTTCCAATATTTATTATCTGTATGCAAAATTTCAAACTGTGGGTCGAAAGAATGATTATTTTCTAAGAGATGATTCGCGTAATTTGAATCTGATTTTTTATTTGAAAAACTGCGTTTATGTTCCGATATTCTAATATTAAAATTTCTATGTGTTCTACCAATGTAGAAATTATCACAGTCATTGCAATTCAATCTATAAACACATGATTTATTGTTTTTACCTGGTTTGGTTTTATTATTTTCATATATTTGCCTAAATTATTATTAGTTTTGAAAGCTATGTTGAAATTATTGCTACTCAAGAATGATTTCAGTTTCTCACTTGTAATGCCAACGTAGGTTAAGGTGTTGAATTTTTTTTTCAATTTATCGACAGGGTAAACTTCATTCAATGCGATTCTACTTTGTTTTTTATTCAAAATATTATTTATTAGTTTGGGATTGTAACCATTATTTTTGGCTATTTGTTTAATCAATCAATCAAGAAGAGTAATCAAGAAAGGCCAACGCATATGGCTCAAAGAGGATATGAAGATCCAGTACAACAGGAGGGACGTTGCCAACATATATTTGAAGGTAATCCATACGGAATTATTGTTTAGATTGCACCCTGTTGAGTTTGATATTTTAGACTCTGAATCCAGATACGATGTCAAAATTTTAATTCATAACAAGTTTTAGCAACAGCAGAAAAAGTTGAATTCACTTAAATTCAAAACATCTCCACCCAAACCTTCAACTGATAAATTTTCAGACCATAAATTTTTTGTCAGATTCCCTAATTCAACTGATACTGATTTTACACAACCGCAAAAAGATCTATTAGAAAAAGGATTCAAACATAATTTACATCCAAAACATAATAAAACTTATTTTGAGCAGTTAGGCATAGACTCCGAAATCATTCTCAAAAACTCCAAAGATAATATTTTAGCCAAACATCAAACAGCAAAAATCATCAAAGAAGACTTTTCGAAATTATCACCTCATTGCAATTCCGATTATAAGATAATAAAAACAATTCGTGAAAATAGTACCAAGAACGATTTAGTATTCACTAAAGCAGATAAAGGTAACACCGTCATCGCGATTAGTAAAACCGATTATATTTCTAAAACTGAAGAGTTCTTAACAGCCGGAAACTATATAATATCAACTAAGGATCCTACCGCAAAATTTCAGAAAGTGGTTAAAAACATAATTTCGACAGCAAAATCATTAATTACAGACCACGAAAAATATAAATTCATTAACTCCAATCCACAATCCCCCGAATTATATTCGTTGATAAAACTTCATAAACCTAATTACCCTATTAGACCTGTTGTTTCTTATGTAACGGCACCTTCGTTCAAACTTTCAAAATTCCTCAACGACTTGCTAATAAAACATTGCAATTTTAAATCTAAATTTTCGGTCAAAAATTCATACGAACTTATTGCCAATATCAAAGATACCACTATACCACCTAATTCCAAACTCATTTCTTTCGATGTTAAGAATCTATTTCCCAACATTCCTCCGAAAGATACGTATTACTTAGTTGAAGAATTATTAGAAAAGAATCATGTCAATACTATCATTAAATCAGATATTCTTTCATTATTACAAATTTGTTTAGATCAAAATTATTTCCATTTCAATAACAAATATTATACTATTGAAGATGGCTTGATTATGGGCAATCCGTTAAGTCCTTTGTTAGCAGAAATATTCATGAATAACTTAGAGAAATTAATTCATAATCATCCACTCTGTAAATATTGTTTATACTGGTATCGCTATGTAGACGATATCATTATTTGCTTCACAGGAACAGATAGACAGTTGAAAATTTTCGAAAATCATATAAATTCATTACATCCAAAATTGCATTCACAACCGAAATAGAAAGCAATAATTCGATAAATTTCTTAGACGTAACAATTTCGAATGAAAATGGAAAACATGTTTTCGCAATTTACCATAAGCCGTCACATACAGATATTATAATACATAACTCGTCGTGTCATCCATATCAACATAAAATGTCAGCATTCAATAGTTTTATTCATAGATTGATTAACATCCCGTTATCACCAGAAAATTTCAACAAAGAACTAAATTTGATTAAACAAATAGCCAAAACAATGGTTACAATCCCAAACTAATGAATAATATTTTAAATGAAAACAAAGTAGAATCGCATTGAATGAAGTTTACCCTGTCGATAAATTGAAACAAAAATTCAACACCTTAACCTACGTTGGCATTACAAGTGAGAAACTAAAATCATTCTTAAGTAGCAATAATTTCAACATAGCTTTCCAAACTAATAATAATTTAGGCAAATATATAAAAATAATAAAACCAAACCAGGTAAAAACAATAAATCAGGTGTTTATCGATTGAATTGCAATGACTGTGATAATTTCTACATTGGTAAAACACATAGAAATTTCAATATTAGAGTATCGGAACATAAACGCAGTTTTTCAAATAAAAAATCAGATTCAAATTACGCGAATCATCTCTTAGAAAATAATCACTCTTTCGACCCACAGTTTGAAATTTTGCATACAGATAATAAATATTGGAAGGTAGATCTTTGGGAAACTTTAGAAATTAATAAATACAAACACTCAGGTAGACTCATCAATGAACAAGTCGATTCAAGCCCTTCACCTCTATTGAATCTTTTCGGGGAGCAATCTATTCCTTAATTTTATTGGATATACCTGTCATAAATAACCACTTAAGAAGAAGCAACCCAATAAGCTTTTAATTATTCAAGAACATTTATATTTATATTTTCTGTATATTCATTCGTCTGAAGAAGCTACGGTGTAGTGAAACGCGTTACGAATCGCAATTATTAAGTAAAATTCCTTAAAACACAGTACCGGTTTTCTATTATTGATTATTGGTGTTTTAGTATATAAAACATTGAAGACATCCTCGTAAGTATAGTATATTAAAACCAATAATAAGAAAGCAACATCTCCAAACAGTATTACTACATATACTCCGA
Organism: Cryptolaemus montrouzieri; assembly: GCA_013387265.2. Classification (NCBI taxonomy): domain Eukaryota; kingdom Metazoa; phylum Arthropoda; class Insecta; order Coleoptera; family Coccinellidae; genus Cryptolaemus; species Cryptolaemus montrouzieri. The sequence goes on from JABFTP020000042.1 coordinate 13,386,623, forward strand.
TGAGTCATTGGGAATAAAACTCATCCCTTAAAAAAATATATCACCCGACCGTTATACAACCCTCGCTTCTAATTACAACGAAAAAAGCTACACCCTATTTATAAGCCCATCTGAGCTCGACAAATCCCAACTGATGAAAAATCCCATATCGCTGATTCAGAACAAAAAAATCTCGCCCCCATTTCATGTAGAACCTCCTCGAGGGTGACAACGTAATACCATTAACCCCTTTTAATTCTCAAGGCTCAGCATGTAAACACTTGACATCCGCCAATGGCCACGGTTGGATGTGACGTAGCTCCGACATTAGCAACATGGCGAAGCTTCATTGTGATCTGTCAACACTGGGGAGAAACCACACTCGGGAGATTGTAATCTACCCCACGGATTCAGAGGGGTTGTACGTACATTTCTCTTCTCTTCAAGCCTTGTGAATTCATTATAGAACCTAATAAGGGTATATCACATGCACTAGGCGGCTTAAGTGGGAGCAGAGTAGGCTTAAGGGTTGACATTGTTGATGAGGGGACAGCAATGTCTTTTCAATTTGTATTAATGAAGATTGGAATTGAATATGTCATATTGTGAAGGGTTGTTCGATAAGTCTAATCTCTTCTTGAAACTGGACAATTTCCTTAATTCTCAACTATACAGAGTGTTGCATAATAGTATGTCACAACTTGAGGAGGTAAATCTACGTGCAATTTTAAGAAAAAAAGTTCATATAAATATAGGTCCGCAAAAGCTTCGTTACGGAGCTACAGGGTGTTGAAATTTCTGCAGTTTTTGAAAAATTCAACCCAAATTAGGAATGCAAGCTATTTTTTACAGCCTCTATCGATTCTTTCTTCTTCTTACGGTGCCTTATCCTTAAGGACGTTGGCGATTACATTTGCCCATCTTATTTTATTTGTTGCAGCTCTGAACAATTCTATAGAGCTCATATTAGTCCATTGACGTAAGTTCTTAAGCCAGGAGTTGCGTCTTCTTCCCGGTCCCCTTTTGCCATTGATTTTTCCTTCGATGATAAGTTGAAGCAGTTCGTACTTTTGGTTTCTCATAATGTGACCGAAATATTGCGTCTTTCTTTCTTTTATTATCTGCACAAGTTCTCGATCCTTTCTCATCCTCTGCTTAACTTCTACGTTTGTCGTATGACTCATGTAAGATATTCTGAGCATTCTACGGTAGCACCAAAGTTCGAACGATTCTATTCTTTTTTGTGTTGTTTCCGTCATTGTCCATGCTTCAACGCCATATAGCACGGTGGAGAAAACGTAGCATTTCAGTATTCGAACTCTTAATGAGATATTTAGTTGGCAGTTGCATAGTATTTTTTGCATTTTATAAAATATAGCTCGTGCTTTTTCCAGATGTGTTTTATCTCTAGTGAGTGATCCCAAGTTTCATCAAGGCTACTTCCTAGGTATGTTATTTTTGTTACTTGTTCTAATTCTGTTCCGTTGACCCTAATTCCAACCTTTCTGTTTTGGTGTTTGCTGATAGCCATCGTTTTGTTTTCTTTGTATTTAGTTTCATTCCAAATTCTTTACATGTTATCATCACTCGGTTCATTAGGCGTTGTAGTGCTTCAGCGCTATCTGCTAGAATAACCGTGTCATCGCAAGTTGTTAATGCATTGTCCATTTATTATTATGCCATCCGAGGTATCCTGTAGTGCCTTCCTAAATAACTCTTCCGAAAAAACGTTAAACAACAACGGGGAAAGAACACATCCTTGCCTTACTCCTTTCTCGATGTTAATGTCTTCAGATGTCTCTCCATTGATTCTAATTTTAGCCTTTTGGTCTTGGTAAAGGTTTGATATGATTCTCAAGTCTTTGTCGTCTATGTTACAAGTTCTAAATTTTAACTAGAATCTACAAGGTGTTTTATTTTCCTGAGCCATGTCTTCTTCTGCCCTTCAAACTTTTTTGCAGTATGCCACTTATTAAAAAAATGACTAATAGGCTTTGATTTATTTCATTTATTTATTTTGACAGTTGCTAAAGTTGAACCAGTTTCTGCTTGAATTGTATATTGAATTAACGATTAATTTTAAGACTTTTGAAGTTGTTGTAAGAAAAAATGGCTAATTTTACTAACGCCGAATTGGCTGATATCCATTACATGTACGGGCTGACTGACGGAAACACGACAGAAGCTAGGCGATTATATCAGGTGCGCTTTCCAAATCGAGTAACACTAGACAGGCGAACATTTTCAAATATCCACAGAAGGTTGAGGGAAACTGGTACTTTTACTGCAAATAATCGTTTAAAAGGTGCAACTCAAACTATGAAAACTCCAGATATTGAGGAAGCAGTTTTGAATTGTATTGATTTGAATCCTCATGTGAGTACAAGAAAAATTGGAATTCAGTTGAATATTCCACATGTTCTAGTTTGGAGGATTCTCCACGACTTTTTATTGTACCCGTCATATTCAACGCGTCCAAACCCTACTTCTTCGAGATTTTCCTTCGAGCCTGAACTTCTGCTGATGGTTTTTAGATAAAATTAGAGAAAATGCTCATTTTAATAGAGAAATAATGTTCACAGAGAAACTTTTCGAGAGCTGCTATCACAAATTTTCACGATAATCATTATTGGGCTGAGGAAAACCCCCATTTTATTGAAGAATCTTATCATTTAGAGCAATTCTCACTAAATGTCTTGGTCGGAATAATTGAAAATTATTTGATTGAGACATTTTTTTGCCTAACAGACTAAACGGTCACGCTCATTGCAATTTCTTGAAGAGGAGTTGCCTTTATTGCTCGAGGATGTGCCACATCTGGTGAAAAACATAATGTGGTTCATGCATGATGGAGCACCAGCACGTTTTAGTGGAGAAGCTAGGGAATTCTTGAATAATACATTCAACAACCGATGGATAGGTCGGGGTGGGCCAGAACCATGGCCTCCTAGGTCCCCAGACTTGAATAGTTTGAACTTTTTTATATGGGGATATCTCAAAAGTTCAGTTTATGCCACTCCAGTGAACACTGTAGAAGAATTGAGAAATCGAATAATAACCTCTTGTGACACGATAAGAAATATGCCAGGAATATTTCAAAGAGTGCGTGATAATATGGAGAGAAGGACAGATGCCTGTATTATTGCAAGTGGATGACATTTCCAGCAGTTTATTTAGTTTTCAATTGTTCTTTATTCAGTTTGATATTAAATAAGTATAAGTTGAGTCACAGACGACGAGCTATCAAAATAAAAGCGAGTTTTGGGCATACCTATCGAGTTTTTCTATTATTTTTTTTATTTAGCGAATAACATAAAATTCAAATAATTCAAATTCAATAATTTTTCCCTCGGAAACGGTTGTAGATACGAAAAAATGGCAAGTGTCAAAAAAGTTTTTAAAGTGAACGAAGATGACGAAAATTGATTGTACGCTGATCAGTGGCGTACTGCAAACAAATTTGAAAGTGCAAAAGGAGACATGGCCTCGGAAAAGAAAACACCTTGGGAATTTCAGTTAGAATCTCGTACGTGTAATGATGAAAGCTGTGAAAAATAGCTTGTATTCCAAATTTGGGTTGAATATCTCAAAAACTGCAGGAGTTTTGAAGAAAAAAACAATTTTTCCGAAAATTTCAACAGCCGGTAGCTCCGTAACGAAGCTTTTGCGGACCTAAGTTCATATGAACTTTTTTTCTTAAAATTGCACGTAGATTTACCCTTTCAAGTTGTGACATACTATTATGTAACACCCTGTATTAGAAAATTCGCAATATTCAATATCTTGATTACGAACGTTCCTAATTTGTTAATTGAAGGTTGAAAATTGCCGAATTTTTCCAAAGTGTTGATCAAAGAGTTTGAAATGTCCTATTGTGATTCTGTTGTTCCATTGGGTAATCTTCTTTCTGTAATTTATGTGAAATTGATTGAATTTCATGAAAATATAAATAAAATGAAATGATTTTGTCTGATTTAAACCAAGTTAATTTTTGATACTTCATTTTCAAGTGGTGAATTTTGGGTTTCTACAAAGTTTGTTGATTCTTCTCTTCAACAGATTCATTGTTATACCTTTATTGAAGAATTTTTCTAAATATCTAATGCAATTAAGTGATTTGTTAATTCAATATGTTCGAAAACAGCAGATTTGTAATCTGAGGAGAGATTCCCTTCGAATCTAGATTCAAAATTTCGACCAGTTTGTCCTGAGTAAGCTTGGGCATTCATTGCATTTAATTCTGTATAGTCCAGAATGTTTGAATTTATTAATTTTTTTGTTTAGCATTGAATAGTAATTCGTTTCTGTTTGGACCACTGGACAAGGAGGTTGTTGAATTAAATTTGGAAAGATCATTGCTACTGTTATTAGTTAAGAGATTATATGTACGGCCGAAATGTGAAAATATGTACATACAGGGTGTTACATAATAGTATGTCACAACTTGGGGAGCGGGTAAATCTACGCGCAATTTTAAGAAAAAAAATTATATGAACATAGGTCCAAAAGCTACGTTACGGAGCAACAGGGTGATGAAATTTCCGGAAAAAATTGTTTTTTTCTGTAAAACTCCTGCTGTTTCTGAGATATTTAGCCCAAATTTGGATTGCAAGCTATTTTACAGCCTCCATCATTACACGTCCTAGATTTCAACTGAAATTTACAAGCTGTTTTCTTTTCCGAGGCCATGTCTTCTTTTGCCCTTTCAAACTTTTTGCAGTACGCCACTGATCAGATAACAATAAATTTTCTTCATCTTCGTTTAATTTAGAAACTTTTTTGACACCTGTAATTTTTTCGTATCTCCAACCGTTTTCAAGTGAAAATTATTGAATTTGAATTGTATGTTATTTGCTAAATAAAAAAAAATAATAGAAATACTCTATAGGTATGCCCAAAATTTGCAACGAGCTATCAAAATAAAAGCGAGTTTTGAGCATACATATCGAGTTTTCTATTATTTCTTTTATTTAGCGAATAACATACAATTCAAATAATTCGAATTCAATAATTTTCACTCGGAAACGGTTGGAGATACGAAAAATTACGAGTGTCAAAAAAGGTTTCAAATTGAACGAAGATGACGAAAATTGATTGTACGCTGATCAGTGGCGTACTGCTGAAAATTTGAAAGGGCAATAGGAGACATGGCCTCGAAAAAGAAAACACCTTGTGAATTTCAGTTAGAATCTCGTACGTGTAATGATGGAAGCTGTAAAAAATAGCTTGTATTCCAAATTTGGGTTGAATATCTCAAAAACTGAAGGAGTTTTGAAGAAAAAAATCAATTTTTCCGGAAATTTCAACACCCGGTATCTCCGTAACGAAGCTTTTGCGGACCTATGTTTATATGAACTTTTCTTCTTAAAATTGCACGTAGATTTACCCTATCAAGTTGTGACATACTATTATGTAACACCCTTTGTTAGAAAATTCTCAATTTTCAATATCGTGATTACGAACGTTCCTAATTTGTTAATTAAGGTTGAAAATTGCCGAATTTTTCCGAGGTGTTGATCAAAAAGTTTGAAATGTCTTATTGTGATTCTGTTGTTCCATTGTGTAATCTTCTTTCTGTAATTTATGTGAAATTGATTGAATTTCATGAAAATATAAATGAAATGAAATGATTTTGTCTGATTTAAACCAAGTTAATTTTTGATACTACATTTTCAAGTGGTGAATTTTGGGTTTCTACAAAGTTTGTTGATTCTTCTCTTCAACAGATTCATTGTCATACCTTTATTGGAATTTTTTTAAATATCTAATGCAATTAAGTGATTTGTAAATTCAATATGTTCTAAAACAGCAGATTAGTAATCTGAGCAGAGATGTCCTTTGAATCTAGATTCAAAATTTCGACCAGTTTTTCCTGAGTAAGCTTGGGCATTCATTGCATTCAATTCTGTATAGTCCAGAATGTTTGAATTTATAAATGTTTTTGTTTAGCATTGAAGGGTAATTCGTTTCTGTTTGGACCACTGGACAAGGGGGTTGTAGAATTAAATTTGGAAAGATCATTGCTACTGTTATTAGTAAAGAGATTATATGTACGGCCGAAATGTAAAAATATTTTACATACAGGGTATTACATAATAGTATGTCACAACTTGGGGAGGGGGTAAATCTCCGCGAAATTTTAAGAAAAAAAATTATATGAACATAGGTCCGAAAGCTCCGTTACGGAGCAACAGGGTGTTGAAATTTCCAGAAAAAATGTTTTTTTCTTTAAAACTCCTGCAGTTTCTGAGATATTTGGCCCAAATTTGAAATGCAAGCTATTTTTACAGCCTCCATCATTACACGTCCTAGATTCAAACTGAAATTCACAAGGTGTTTTCTTTTCCGAGGCCATGTCTCTTTTTGCCCTTTCAAACTTTTTTGCAGTACGCCACTGATAAGAATACAATAAATTTTCTTCATCTCCGTTTAATTTAGAAACTTTTTTGACACTTGTAATTTTTCGTATCTCCAACCGTTTTTAAGTGAAAAATTATTGAATTTGAATTGTATGTTATTTGCTGAATGAAAAAAATAATAGAAATACTCGATAGGTATGCCCAAAATTTGCTTTTATTTTGATAGCTCGTCTTCTGAGACTCAACTTATACTTATTCAATATCAAGCTAAAAAAAAAGAATAATTAAAAACTAAATAAATACCTGCAATTGTCCTCCACCTGCAAGAATACAGGACTCTGTCCTTCTTCGCATCTCATCATCACGCACTCTTTGAAATATTCCTGGAGCATTTCTTATCGTGTCACAAGAGGTTATTATTCGATTTCTCAATTCTTCCACAGTGATCACTGGGGTGGTAAAAACTAAACTTTTGCGATATCCCCATAAGAAAAAGTCTAAACTATTTAATGTATCAAATGATTTTTTAAACTGACTGGTCTAATATTGTGAATTCAGCAGATAATGCTGAAACTGTTTGCGAAGAGTTCTACTCAACTTAACGTCTCGCTAAAGCTAAGATCAATTCAGCCTATGAAGACTGCATTCGTGGATCTGAAGAGAAAACCTCCACTGACCCCTCAGAATTCTGGTCCTTCATTCAGAACAAAAAAGGACACTCGCGTATACCTGGGGAAATGCGGGATGAGGAACGATCTTATAAAGGTACTTCTGATATTACCGGTGCTTTTGTGAAGTATTTTAGTAGTGTTTACGGTACAAGAGGTGACCACGAGACTGTTAGTGATGGTGGTATTTTTAACCAGGATTCTGTGCATTTGAATGTAATTACTGGGAGTAACATAATATCCTCTGCAAAGAAACTGTCAAGTGAGCATACCGCTGGTCCGGACGGTATACTTAGTTATGTAGTGAAAGACTGCATACAAGTTTTCACTCATACACTCTCCCATATTTTCAATTTGATCTTGCGTACATCCGTCGAGATGGAAAGTAGCGAAAATAGTGCCTGTCTTAAAGAAGGGAGACCCCGGGCTATTGGTAATTATAGGCCTATTGCTATTTTATGTAATTTTTCTAAACTGTTAGAAATTATTCTGTACAACTGTATTTATTCCTCGATAAGAGTTGAAATAAACATTGAACAACACGGTTTTATGCACGGTAAATCGATCACTAGTAATTTGGTCGTTTTTTGACAACACATACTTGAAGTTTTGGATCTTGCAGGCCCTGTCGATATTATCTATACAGATTTCCAGAAAGCGTTTGACAGGAGAAATCATCAGATACTTCTGCATACGTTGAGGACCCGATTTGGACTTTCGAATGCCCTTGTAGCTCTTCTCACATCTTATCTTGTCGGAAAGTTTTCGTTCGTGTGAGTTTGAGGCTTCCTCTGGTGTTCCGCAAGGTTCTAAACTCGGTCCTCTTTTATTTATTATGTTCATGAATGATCTCCTGGAAATAATTGATATCTTTAAGTTGATGTACGCTGATGTCTTGAAATTTTTCTTGGAGGTGGGTGACGCACGTGACTGTGAGAGACTACAGGACTGGTGCCTGAGCAATCGTCTGGATCTGAATGCCTCTAAGTGCAGTGTGGTGAGATTTGTAGAAAAAAATATGCAAATTTTTGAGTATATAATGAACGAAACTGTTTCGAGGCGCTCTAATGAAATTAAAGACCTTGGTGTCACACCACAAAAATTGTCGCATCACATGGTATTCTGAATTCCACAATCGATCGAGCTGCTCGATCGCAGTTTCATTGTCAACACATGTTTTTGGACATATGAGGGAAAAAAAAATCTTAAGTATGTAACATTTGTTTCCATATGATCTTAAACACGTCTGAAACAAGAATGAGTTTATTTGACTATCAGTATTCATTCAATGTCTCTTCAGTTTTCACGCTAAATTAATGCAAGTTTTCTGTGTTTCTTGTTGATTTTCGAATCTTTGAATTTATTGTAATGGCTGCTGAACGTCCTGAACACTATTTGAGTGATCATGAAGTGGTAAGAATTGTAATACTTCAAGAGGAGGGGCGAAGCCAACGTTACGTGGCTAAATTGTTGAATGTTAACCAAAGCACTATTTCAAGAGCAATTAATCGGTACCACGAAACAGGGGAATATGGAAGAAGGGCCGGACAGGGAAGAACACGGATAACAACACCAGTTGATGATCGTCGGCTTCGTTTCATTACACTAAGAGTTCAGCACTGTACGGCTAGAATGCTACAAAATGAACTTGCACTTTCCAGAAATGTGCATATTTCATTGCAAACTGTTAGGAACAGGCTCAAAGAAGACGATATTAGTCCAAGGGTGTTGCAAGATTTCAGTTTGCAAGGGAACATGCAAATTAGGGTATTCCAGAATGGTCGAATGTTCTCTTTTCCGACAAGTCCAGGTTCTGTCTAGTATCAAATGATAGACGCATGCCTGTATAAAGACGACCTGGGGAACGGTATCTGCAATGCAATATCCGGCAAACCGAAAACTTCGGAGAGGGCTCAGTAATGGTGTGGGGAGGCATTTCTTTCCATGGTCGAACTGAGTTAGTCCTAGTGAATAATGGTGACAGCGGCCAGATACATCGCAGATAGCCTTGAACCCCATGTTGCACTCTTTGGTCCAGTGATTGGCAAAAACTTCATTTATATGCATGATAATGCTTGACCTCATGCAGCTAGAGTAGTTACAGAATTTCTGCAAAATGCCGAAATTTATATTTTAAGATGGCCAGCCAGAAGTCCCGACTTTCCATAGTACTTGTTTGGGACAACAGGGGGTGGCAAATTCAGCAACGTAAGATGCCTTGTAGAACACTCCAACAACTAGAAAATCTGCTTCCTGAAATTTGGAACTCAGTGACTCAAGAGTCCTTCCAAAATTTATTTAAGGGGCAGTAATTAGAGCCCGGGGAGGAAACACTCGATTTTGAGAATGGTTAGTAACCATTCGATGCTAGTTGATTGGTCTCTTCGCGAATGTTTGAAGATGGTAGAATTTTTTAATTTTTCATTAACCGGAAAATTGTTGATATTTTCCATCATAAACTCATCTCTTTTGAATGATATCTTCTTATTTTACACTTCTGAAAGTAACCAAGCGACTCTTGAATGTCCAACTTAAGAGTTTATAAAGTATCGTCGTAAAAGTAGGGTGATGCGGCAATTTTTGAGCGGAGTGTATTCGACCAAAAGTTCACTTTTATACCACATATCAATAATATTTTCTCATCTACTTCCAAACTGTATGGTTTCATAATTCGTAACGGTAAACAATTTACAAATTCTTTTACTCTTATCCGCCTATTTGAAAGCCATGTCAGAAGCAAGCTACTCGTAGTATTCATTCGCTCTTGACAAAGATACTGTATATCGTAACGCGTAGAGCATTTATTGTTATATTTTGCTAGAAATCATCGTTTGCTTATATTTTTCCTAATGGTTTTTCCACCGTTTAGCTGTTTAGAACATTAGGTGATGTATAATGTAGGTTAGGTTAGGTTAGATTTCGAACCTGGTTTTCAATTGTTTGATTCTTAACACTTGAAAGGAACATGATCTATGGAATCAAGGTAAATGACGAAAATATGTAACAATACCGTGAAATATGGATCCTTGTTCAAATTTAGTAAAAATATGTAATTCACATATAATCCGCTATTTAGTTATTAGAGAAGGGATATTAATTTCTGTATTAAAGTCTGTTATGGTTAGGGGATGGAAAAGTCTCTGTGAGATACTTAATTATAAGTGGCAAATTTTTGTGTTAAGTGGTAAGAAGAATCCATTGGGATTGTTGAGTCTGTAAATGTTTCTCTTCCATAAATGTTAAAGATGAGGTTAGAGGTTATTATTGAGTTGAGTGATGGTTATGCCTAGAAAATTTTCTTGAATTATTACATTCAATATCCGAAGTGAAGGTTATTCTATTATGAAAGTTGTTTAGAAAATGGAAACACTGGTCTATTTGTCTGTTTTCTTGTAGGTGAAATTCCACTGTCCCGTGACAATTGCCTCCGACAGTTGCTTCTTCAGTTGGCATCATGAAATAAAACCTTCACGAAAACGGAAGCAGTAACTCGTATAGAGAATTATGCATCTACTTAATATTCGCTAGATAAACATGATAATAATAAAACGTGAATTTCATTCTTCAATTCTCATCCACGCAGTTTTACTTGGAGATATAATTCAATTTAACCCTACACGATCTAATTTGGTGGTATAATTTACTCTGACTAATCTCATTAGATACACAAGATATTCCCTAAGGATCTCCGAAGGGATGTGTGGATAGGTAGAACAACTCATAAGCTCAGTTTGAACGAGGGCGTTTATGCACCCTTGAAGTATCAGGAAGGATTCAATGCTTATGAAGTGTAGGATCAATTTTTCAAGCGGAAATTAGGCATGATTGCATCTGAATTATATTATTGGGAATTATCGACAGAGCAGTCTATTTTGTGAAATGAAAAATTCATAAAAAGTAAATGGATTTTTTTCACTATTGGTGTAGACATTGTAGTTTTACAAACGAAATTAACCTAGATCTTTCAATGTAATGTAGACAAAATATCAGCTACATTTATACAGATGCATTCAAAACGTATTCAGGAATAGGCACCGCGGCAACCGACAACAGAAATAACAACAAGATTACAATTGTAAGGCAATTGGCAAGGCCAGTTCTTCCACAATTGGAGTCAAATGTAACAGGTTGTTATTTCATTCATGAGTAGAGAACTGGTGCATTTGCGTTCAGAAATTCAGGAAGAAGAGGAAGCTTTATCAACGCCACCCTTACATTTTTTGTAGTCTAATATTATCACAGGCTTATTGTCTGCCCGATTACTCACTTCTGAGTTGTGAGTTGGACGATAACATATGCGCTGTGCGTTTGTTATTAGTTGCGGTCAATTCTGACCCGAAGACCGTTAGAGTAAAAAAATCATATGTGGAATATTTCAATCATTTCTGATAAACTTATTCCTATAATAAGTAAACTGAAGCAAATAATCAAAAGTCATAGAATATGAAACTTCTTGAACGCTTATTTTCTGAGAAAATTACACTTTCATCTCAAAATGGGTCAAAATTGACTCGAAGACCTTATGAAGGTTAAGGACTTAGGTATTTTCCAAGAGTTTCACATTTTTGCTTATCAGATTTATTTCACTTTCTATAAGGGCTATTTTAATTTCGATCGTTCTCAATCATTTCTTAGTGTTGGTGAATTACTGGAAAAAGTGATTCTTCAACAGATCTAAACGTCTTCAGAATGAATTTGAATTTTTCGATTATATGCATTGATTCCTTGTTGCAGTGTGTAAATTAGAGCACCGTCAACAAAAATGCGTAACAAAATTGGCGGATATGTAGAAACATAGATAGTGAATTGAGGTATGAGAATGTTGTGTATTTGTAAATTTGATGTGAGCTTAATCATTTCCATCGCCCCTCGTATGTACACAATGAAGCGGTGTAATATGATGTGCCAAATTCTGAGCGCAGAAAAATGAATCATAACAATGTAAAACTTTAGTGAAAATTATATAATCTAAAAATATCGGATTATCTTATAAGTTGAAATGAAAACGTTTAATCGGATTTGCATTCACGAGTTGTTGGAAATATGTCCGCATTCCACGGAATATTTAAGCGAGGGAGTGAGAGAGGAGGGGGAAGAATGCGGTACGCATTTTTAGGCTTAAAAAGGGTGCTAATACTCCATATCTCATCCAGCCCGAGGGGAGTATCCGAACCGTAATGCTAATTAAACCCTACATAATACTACATGAGCGGGGTTTGCCTCGTGTGGTTGTCGTTCAGGACCGTTTGCAGGAAATTCGGTAGCTAATAAAACCGACTAAAGAGTTTATTCTAGTTCATACATTTTCGAAATATAGTAACCAATAATTTGATTATTTTTTCGAACGTTTGGTGTTTATGAAAAATTTAAACGTTGCGTTTAAATTTTTGTTTTTATTAGAATGAAAAAATGGGTATAAAAATTTTGGAGGATATGGAAAAATCAAAATCAAATAAAAATTGTTACGTACGACCTACCAAGATTAACATTTAATATCACACAGTGGAATTATGAATTAATTTCTCTAAGTCTGCTAACAAAGGACTCAACGGATTGCCCATAATCAAGTCGTCTTCAAACACTTGCTTAAAGTCAAATTAAGTTCAGAAAATGATCTCATCTGACATTCATTCATAATTGTCCGCTATCGTTCTCAAGTGACGATTCTTGTCCTCAGCACTTCCAAGTTTTTAATGCACAAGAAGATGTAATAACTGGAGATTTTGATAATCCAACCATCTGGTAATGATAAATCTAATTCACATTTATCTTTCATTTTCGCAAAACTATTAATCCCAGTTGTCGTTTGGTAGACAAACATTGAAACTAGTTCACTCAACTGAAGAGCGGTTCGAAATTGTTTCAATTAATTATCGAAACATTAGTAGTGCCAGAGAAACGGAATGTATTCTCAACGTGAACCATCTAGAAAAACAGGTAGGACACCAGTATATTTCATATTTGATGTATAAATTTTCAACTGCAGGTTCAGTGGCTGAAGTGGCAGTTTTAGGTCACGTACAAATGGAAAACATTACTTCCATCAGAAAACTAACGCGTATGTCTAGTGTATTATTTTTGAATTTGGGAGGCTTTTACTCGGTAAAATTCCATTATCAATAATAAAAAACAAGTACTGTGTTTTAAGGAATTTTACTTAATAATTGCGATTCGTAACGCGTTTCACTACACTGTAGCTTCTTCAGACGAATGAATGTACAGAAAATAAGAATGAGAATATAAATATAAACGTTCTTGAGTAATTAAAAGCTTATTGGGTTGCTTCTTCTTAAGTGGTTATTTATGACAGGTATTTCCAATAAAATTAAGGAATAGATTGCTCCCCGAAGAGATTCAATAGAGGTGAAGGGCTTAAATCGACTTGTTCATTGATGAGTCTACCTGAGTGTTTGTATTTATTGATTTCTAAAGTTTCCCAAAGATCTACCTTCCAATATCTATTATCTGTATGCAAAATTTCAAACTGTGGGTCGAAAGAGTGATTATTTTCTAAGAGATGATTCGCGTAATTTGAATCTGATTTTTTATTTGAAAAACTGCGTTTATGTTCCGATATTCTAATATTAAAATTTCTATGTGTTCTACCAATGTAGAAATTATCACAGTCATTGCAATTCAATCTATAAACACCTGATTTATTGTTTTACCTGGTTTGGTTTTATTATTTTTATATATTTGCCTAAATTATTATTAGTTTGGAAAGCTATGTTGAAATTATTGCTACTCAAGAATGATTTCAGTTTCTCACTTGTAATGCCAACGTAGGTTAAGGTGTTGAATTTTTGTTTCAATTTATCGACAGGGTAAACTTCATTCAATGCGATTCTACTTTGTTTTTATTTAAAATATTATTTATTAGTTTGGGATTGTAACCATTATTTTTGGCTATTTGTTTAATCAAATTTAATTCTTTGTTGAAATTTTCTGGTGATAACGGGATGTTAATCAATCTATGAATAAAACTATTGAATGCTGACATTTTATGTTGATATGGATGACACGACGAGTTATGTATTATAATATCTGTATGTGACGGCTTATGGTAAATTGCGAAAACATGTTTTCCATTTTCATTCGAAATTGTTACGTCTAAGAAATTTATCGAATTATTGCTTTCTATTTCGGTTGTGAATCCAATTTTTGGATGTAATGAATTTATATGACTTTCGAAAATTTTTAACTGTCTATCTGTTCCTGTGAAGCAAATAATGATATCGTCTACATAGCGATACCAGTATAAACAATATTTACTGAGTGGATGATTATGAATTAATTTCTCTAAGTTATTCATGAATATTTCTGCTAACAAAGGACTTAACGAATTGCCCATAATCAAGCCGTCTTGAATAGTATAATATTTGTTATTGAAATGGAAATAATTTTAATCTAAACAAATTTGTCATAATGATATATTTATATTTTCTGTACATTTATTCGTCTGAAGAAGCTACGGGGTAGTGAAACGCGTTACGAATCGCAATTATTAAGTAAAATTCCTTAAAACACAGTACTTGTTTTTTATCTAGTGTATTAGCCTCAACAGTCTGCAGAATCGTGAAACATCATCAATTTCACTAAAATGAAGTGATGATGAAGTGAAATGAAGTTTTCGATTTTGGGTGAAAATATTGACAATAATCCACATATTCTGTATAATACCTATTTTTCTGACGAGAGTACCTTTACTGTCAACGGTGAAGTGAATAGGCAAAATTGTTGATCCCCATTGGTAGGTACAGGCGTAAACACGACTCAAAAATTGATTTTGGGCTGGAATTTATGGAAACCCTGTCGTAGAACCTTTCTTCATCGAAGATAATCTCAATAGAGATAAATCTCATGCTCACAGAAATGTTGGAAAATGATGAAACTCCTTAGAGCAGGGGTGCTCAAACGGTCGATCGCGTGAAATATCTAGTCAGTTTAATATGAACTCATGTTCTGTTGAAGATGAGTTGGTGCAAATTATATCTGATATACAATTCAAAGCTACAGCATCTGATACAAATTTCTGGTGTTTTATATCTGAAGATAAATATCCGAATCTAAGGCAAATCGCCCTTCAACTGACTGTTTGGGTCAGTCAACTTATACTTATGAAAAGTATGCTGAGGACATGCAGTGCCACGCTTCAACATCCAAAGTCACTCCTTAGTTAAGTTTAACACCATATGTAACTCTTTTGTTCTGTAACAACCAATAAACTCGCAATTTTGAATAACTATGAGATTTTCCATTGATATTATAGAGAAGAACCTAACTAAACCTAACCCAAACCTTGACTAAAAGACTAAAAAATATTGAGGTAGATCGCCAGCAGTTTTGATATTCGTGTGCGACAATATTTGGATGCAAATGTCGGTGCATTAGCAGAAGAGGAACACTTAAGTGGTCAGCCAGGTCACATGATGAGTCCTTTAGATTTCTTATGGTTTCATCTTAAATTGAGAGTTTATGCTAGGCAACCCTAAAGTTTGGAAGAGCTGCAAAAAAATGCAGAAATGTTAAGAGGAAATTCAAGAATCTTTTGTTTATATCATTGTATGCAAGTAGGTGGAGGTCATTTTAGCCATTAATTTGATTTTTGGCATTGTCAAATTTTTGTTGAAATACAAACTTTTGTTGTGTTTGAACTGTCTGTATGATATTGGATGTTCATAAGGATACTAGTTTTGAATAGAGGATTAAAAGACTTTTCCAAAGATATGCCACTCGAATCACTTTCCGTATGACCAATTTCGACTTAGGTGCTGCTTCCCGTCCATTCAAAAATTATGAAAGAATACGTTATTGGAAGTAAATATAGCTTCGTAATGAGGTGTATCTTCATGCCAAATTTAACTCGGGGATTCAAAATTTGTGGAAAAATGCATTTTTCGTTTACCCTTGTATATCGATGGTTAAAATGCATTTTCTGGCATTACCAAGGTCAATTGTTGTATTGAGTTGAATGATCTCTATTTTATCCAAAAATCAAGAATATCGAACGATAAATCAGAGAGTTACGGAGTTTCAAATCATCGGATAACTTCTACTTGATCGAATTTTTGAAACTATACATTATCCTATAAAATTTTATTTTAATCTCTGGAAATTCCTTGAAATGACAGATTCAAATTCAACACACCATATTACTTAAAGTATAGGTAGATTTTGACCATGATAATCTTCTACTGGTTTTTTTTTGTAGTTTGTGTTGAATTCTTGCTTTTCCGATTGACGGAATGGAAATATTTTGTTTTCTTATGAATTTTAAAACTTAATGAAGAAAACTCAATATAAATCCTGAAACTCTTAGTTCTATAGGAAATTTACTGCTCTATAAAATAATCTCCTATAATTTTTCGATTAACATAAGCGTTTACGAGATATTCATCGTCAAACATCAATGACTATCAGTTTTTCCAGTTTTGTTCAATAATTCGAAAAATTTTAATTGAATTTATGAGGTTTGCGAAAATTCACACAAATTTGAGTTTCTATTATAAAAGTAACTTATATTTTATGTGTTAGCTCAGAAGACAAACAGAAGAAGTAATAGACTTCGAAATAAGAATTCCTGCGAATTTTTTTTTTTTTTGTGGGAAAAAATTTTAAATACGCACTGAACAAACGTTTTTATTCTAATGATAATTTGTTTTCAATTTTATCCTTAATAATTCAAAATATTCTATAACTTCTATAGGAGTTACTTTAATAAGAGTGACTCAAATTTGTGTAAATTCTCCCAAAACTCATGAATTCGCTTAAAATTTTTCGAATTATTGATTAAAAACTGGAAAAATTGATAAGTATTGATGTTTGACGATGAATATCTCTTAAACGCTTAACTGCATCGAAAAATTATAAAATTTTTGTAGAGCAGTAAATTTTCTACATAATTATGTTTTCGCTTCATCAGTTGTTGAATGACAAATATCCATGAAACGCATATATTCAGCTTCAGGTTCATGTGCTGGATTCTTCTTCCAGTTCTTATAAGCTCTGTTTCGGAAACTGAATTCGAGTACAATTATATCTGTTTTAAAATTGAATTGTTTTAGTCGAATATTACCTCTTTAAAATCAAATCCAGAATAAATAATATTGGTTATAAAGCGGTTACAAAATGGTGAATGCGCCAGGATTGATTTGTTGCTATCGGTTAATTCTTTATATTACGCTCTCTTTTTGGTATTAAGAAGATATTAATTTGATTTGTTGTTGTTATTTCTTTGCTGAGTGGGGCATCAAGTTGATTTCAATGGAATCTTTCCAGAAATTCATTTATAATAAAGA
Organism: Cryptolaemus montrouzieri; assembly: GCA_013387265.2. NCBI lineage: Eukaryota > Metazoa > Arthropoda > Insecta > Coleoptera > Coccinellidae > Cryptolaemus > Cryptolaemus montrouzieri. The sequence continues at coordinate 13,403,927 of JABFTP020000042.1, forward strand.
TTTTTCTTGATAGTGGTGTTATTAAAATCAACTTCACTTAGTATAACAAACAGCGGGTTGACTTCAAAAAAAAGGGACGGAAATATCAATTTATTTTTTAATCGACTGAAATAAGGAAGAATTACATTGCAAAAACATACACTATACAGGTTGTTCGCACTAAAGGGCCATTAGAAGTATCAAGGCAACGGGTTTATCAATCAATTTCGAATTTCAGCATAAGAGTAAATTGATACTTATCAGCAATTCACAGTTATTCTCAGAGTGGTACAACTCCAGGTTATACCGAAACATTTAACTGTTCCAGATCTCTGATTAGTTGTTTAAATCAATGTGTAATATTGAAACGTTATTTATTTTATGGAAATTCATTTCCAACGAAGGTTTGGTAAAATATATTCTATACTTTCCACAATTTTATTTTCACAAATACTATCGGTTTCGTCTGTCAAGTCATTTTCAAGTGGTCAACTATAGGAAACTAACTTAGCTATATAGATACTTACCTAATTACAAATTAAATAATGGAGGGGTATTGGTGTCTAGCTGGCTATTGAGTGATGTCACTTGGGTTTTTACAAAGTTGATTGATTTCCAAACATCCCAACAGATTTATTTTCTTTCCTCTGTCGCAATTATGAAGAATTTTAATATTTCCGATATTATTGAACGTTTCACGGTTTTTATATATTCACTTATTGGAGAATCTTTATCAAAGAAGGAGTGTTCTTTAAATCTTACATCAAGTTCGAATTAAACAACAGAATAAAAAGAAATATGACAATTTGCAAAGAAAACTTTCTACGCTATAAAATAAGAAATACTCTAACCAAAACACGAAGCAACCAGTTACACATTCAGCATTGCCCGAAACAATGGATACTACCTTTTTCTCAAGATTTGTCAATATATCAAACAGTAATTTCAATGAAAAACAGATAGCTTTGTTAGGGAAAAGGGCCAAAACTCACTCTAGAGAACAATAGAATTAAATCAACTAAAGAAAATATTGGCGTCCAAGCCAAACAAAATATTCAGAAGCTCAAAAATATCACCAACAATCCCATTCTCCATAAACATAAGATTGCTGGGATAATCGAAGAAACCATATAACCATATAAATTTCAAATTATTGCTAATATTGCCTATATATGTTAAACTATTGAATCTCTTGTCTTGGTGTTCACCGGTTGGATATATACAGGGATATCCACCGGGACTGTCCGTTAAAAATTTTTTGAGTTCCAATTACAATGTCAAGCTGAAATTTTATACGCGGCCATAACTAGCGATTTCCAATTGGAGTGAAATATTTTCTAAGTGATACCATTTCCGGTTATACCGGAAGTGGGTCATCACTTTGTTATTTCAAATGGCAATGTACCTTTTTTATTATACATCTAGAACCGACATTTGAGCAAGGCATAAAATACCCAAGCTGTTGGCACTTATCTGTCAAAACTTTTGACAGACTTAATTATTTTTGTTATAAACTCGATTTTTGAGGAACATAAAAAATTGTAGCTCTTTTGCACTACAGACACAATTTTTGCTTGGGTTGGTAGAAGAAGGATCAAGGAATTTTTTAAGCAGTCTACACATGTCAAATAATTATTGCGTTGTTTTGTATGATTTTTTCAATTTGGCCTTTTTCAAACAGCAATAACTCAATTTTTTCAAATGGCATGTGCCAATTTTTATATCGCCATCAGATGAAGCATCAAATTTCAGATGGAATTGTATCAGCATGTACTATATCCATCTTTTATAGTTCCGAAATAATTTGGGAATATATTGAATTTTGATGATTTTGCAAGAACTAACAGAGAATGCTTTGAAATATTTGAATCAAGTAGCTGAACTGGATACGCTCACCTGACAGGTGCCTAAAATTAATGTACTTGTCACTTTGTTCATTCGAATTTGATATTTCAACAAGAATTGTTGGCAATTTGAAGTGAAAATTTTTGAAAAACACCAGATTGATAATGAAATGGCTGATTATTCGAACGAGGATATGTTTAATCTCTTATTAATTTATGGCGAATGTCAAAAAGTGGTGTATAGAACTTGCAGGCAATTCAATAACCAATTTCCAAATTTGGCGCCTGTGAGTAAAACAAAATTTCAAAGGATTAGAAGCAATTTTCTGCAATTTGGAGGAACAAAATACATGGAAACTAGAAGAAAACCATTTCTCGAGGTCGACGACAATCAAACTAATACGCTAGCGTATTTTCGTGCCAATCCACATGCGTCCATTAAGTCAGCACCAATGGATATTGGATTGAATACTTCCATTCAAAGGATCCTTAAGAAACATAACATGCACCCGTATTCTTTTATCAGACTACAAAAATTGAAACCAACTGACCTTTCCAAGCGGCTAAATTTCTGTGAAAATTTATTAATTCGGCTTCAAGAAGACGAGACAATTCTGCAAAAAATTATATGGTCTGATGAAGCCAAGTTCAATGAAAGTGGAATAACCAACAGGAGAAATCGACATTTTTGGGCCAAAAAAAAATTCACATTCATTGAGGTTTTTGCAATTTTAATGAATGATTTGTTGACTTATCACATTTATGAGGAAAAAAATCAATGGACAAAGATACCTGGAAATTTTGAGAGGAATATTAGCAAAATTTTCAGATGGATTACCCCTTAACATTCTGAGGTATTGCTATTACCAAATGGATTGTGCACCAGCACATAAAACACGAGCTGTAGAACGGCAGCTAACAGAAATGTTCGAGGATAGATGGTGGGGTAATCAAGGACCAAATTTAGGGTCTCCGCGTTCTCCGGATCTGACGCCCCTTGATATTTATTTATGGGGTAAAATCAACGGTGAAGTGTATCTTATTCCTGTAAGTAGTAAAGAAGAGGTACTAGAGCGCATTCATAATGCTTTTCGTAATATTGATCCTGAGGAAACTAGGAGGGCAACTCATCATGTTCGTATACGAGCTGTCAAGTGTATCGAGCAAAATGGGGCCCATATTGAACATTTATTCAGATCGTAAATTAGTTTTCTCCTATGATGTTTGCTATCATTTATTCGTATTAATGTAATTATCTTCGATGATTGGTTTTCGCTTAGTTCCTACAATTTTTATTCAACCGAATTGTAGAAAATTGCTTCTAATGCTTCGAAATTTCATTTTACTCATAGACGGTAAATTTGGAAATCGGTTATTGAATTGCCTGTAATTTCGACCCACTACTTTTTGACATTCTAAATCATCAAAATTCAATATATTCCCAGATTATTTCTGAACTATAAGAGATGGGTATAGTACATGCTTATACAATTCCATCTAAAATTTGACGCTTTGTCTGAAGGCGATATAAAAATGCAATTTGAGAAAATTGAATTATTGCTGTTTGAAAAAGGCCAAATTCAAAATATCATTCAAAACAACGCAATAAACATATGACATGTGTAGAATGCTTAAAAATTTCTTGATCCTTCTTCTATCTACCCAATCAAAAATTGTGTCTGTAGTGCAAAAGATCTATGAGCCACAATTTTATTTAATGTTCCTCAACAATCGAGTTTATAAAAAATAATTAAATCTGTCAAAAGTTTTGACAGATAAGTGCTAACAACTTGGGTATTTTATGCCTTGCTCAAATGTCGGTTCTAAATGTATAATAAAAAAGGTAGATTGCCATTTGAAATAACAAAGTGATGACCCACTTCCGGTATAACCGGAAATGGTATCACTTCGAAAATATTTCACTCCAATTGGAAATCGCTAGTTTTGGCGATATTGCGATTAGCTTGATATTGTAATTGGAACTTAAAAAGTTTTTAACGGACAGTCCCGGTAGATATCCCTGTATATTGTGAACACCAAGACAAGAAATTCAATAGTTTAACATATATAGGCAATAGTAGCAATAATGTGAAATCCTTCTTGAGAATACAAATACGAATATAGCGTTCAAAACATTAACAAATTTAAGTTCATTTATCAGAAACTATAAGTCTACAATTAATAAAGAAAATGAATCAGATTGGAATGAGCAGATTGGATAATTCAGCCTCATACGTATCAAAATTCAACTGAGGAATCCTTGCTTTCAAAGACGGAAAATGTTCCAGATCCTTTATTTTCAGTTGATCTATCATAAGTTGCAATTTACTATTGAATGCGTTTACTGCGCTAATCATCTCAATAATAGATTTTCCTTTACCTTGAAGCTCCAAGTTAATTGTGTTTAAGTACATTATGATGTCAGTCAAAAATGCCAAATCAGTCAGCCATTTTTCGTTTTTCAACATCAGGGTGTCATCATCTCTTTCGGGCAATAATTCTTGAAACCTTTCTAGGAATTTTCCGCCACTCAACCACCTGACGTACATGTGAATAACTAAATCAGTGTGTTCAGCTGACTCCCTATTTTCCAACTGCGACTTAAAGTCCGCCCTTGCAAGCTACGTGCACGGATTAAATTCACAATTTTTGTTGTAATGCCCATAATTTTAACCGTGTCCAAAACTATCGAACATAAAACTTGGTGTATAATGCAATGGAATGAAGAAAATTGAGGAAAATCTTCATTAGTTCGACACAATGCTACAAAACCGTTTTTGTTTCCAGTCATTGCTGGAGCTCCATCGGTTGTAACCCACACTAATTTATGTATTGGTAGCTTGTAGTTTTTAACAAAGATATTATTATCATATTATCTACGCCAAGGGTCTTCCCCTTCAGAGGAATGATTGTCAAAAATTCTTCCTTAGCCAACATGTCATCGAATACCATCCGAATAAAAATACACAGCTGGGCAGTGTCTGTCATATCGGTTGATTCGTGGAACTGTAGAGAAAAGTATTTACATTTCATGATATCATGTTTTAGTTTATCTGCCATATCCAGACTCATGACTTATACGCTTTGGGACAGTCGGACGAGATAACTGAAGTTCTCTAATAGCAGACATGATTTCTGTTTTATTTTTAACATCTCCAAATAAAGTCTCACCCGCTTCAATAAATGCTTCCTCCACAACCGATCCATCTTCGAATGGTTTCTTGTGTTTCGCCAATATATGAGATATTGCAAATGACGCGATGGTACCAGCTTTCGATTGTGGACATGGTTTGTTCTTTCTTCAAACAAGATATCAAATCACGTTCTTTTCGTTTTCTTAATTCACTCTGTGGCGGAAAAACCTTTTCATAGTTTTTATGATGCCTCTCTTAGTTACCACGCGTAGGTATTGCAACTGACGCACGACAAATAAAACAAATGCACTTATCCTTCAATATAGAGAAGAAAAACTCTTCCTCCCGTTATTAAAATGATACGTTTTAGATTTCTTCGCTGCACCCATTTTGTACTATTTAATAATAAACTTCGTATAGACGTAGTATTGCCTACAAGTTACAATTCAGAATGACGCAACATTTATATCGGCGTGAAAGAAAGTCTCGAATGTTCCCGAAAAGCGGCAAGAATAAAAAACGCGACTTTTCTTTGACAAGTACCGCGCGTTCCTTTGATGAAGGCGCCTTTTGCCGCTAGAAGAGTGTTATTTCATTACGTAATAAATTTTAGTACTTTAGTTATCTACTTACTAACATTTTTTCTTGTTTGTTCTGCAGAGCCATCGAGCTTATATGTGAAAATAGAAATTCTCCAAATTGTAATTAGGAAGGGATTTATTCAGAATAAGTACCTGCCGAGTTGATGGACACTGATTCAGTTATTGAAAACTAAGGATACAAAATTGAAGTCTATTTTAAGGCCTCAGATGAATAGAACTCTCAGAGAATACTCAAAACATTCAAAAGTAATTCAAAAATGTTGTATTATTGATCATCGTATAAACTTATAGACATATTATTCCCCCTTTCGAATTTCTTTTCTTGTTCAGAACATCGCTACGGTCCTGTCGAACAGAATTTGCCTTCGATTTTAATACTCACTGTACGCCATGTTTTGTTTTAGCTTATTTGCCTTTGTTTTTCCCCAGACTGCTTGTTTGTTTTCATGTTTTCATAGAAGAAAAAATGTTCCCACTTCTATACACACCGCCCGTATACATAATATACTACAGCCATCCAGTGAAGTGCTTATTACTTCCCATTTTGTACCGTGAATGGAGCGGCGGTCTCCCTCTTCGTAAAAATTAATTTGATTAATTGCCTTGCCGGAAATATACAGATTTTATCGCGGTTCATTCTTCCTGTTCCTGCCTTCGGGCTTTCAGGGAATTTTTTGTTGCTAGCACTCAATTAAACTATTTGACAGCCGAGTCAAGTTTTGTAATTAGTGGGGTGTTGTTCGCTGCCATCTTACGGTAAATTTTATGTGATATATTCAAATGGTGACTGTTGAAGTTTTTTTATAATTCTCAACAAAAAAAATCAATTTATACCCAGGAAAAATAAAGAAAAATATTTAGTTTCCAGTGGCTTGTAAAAAGCTTTTTGTTTTTCCTTTAGATTCTTTGAGGTTAACCTATACAGCAGGGGTGCTCAAACAGTCAATCGCGAATGCTTTTTGAGTATATCTCGAGAAAAAACAAAATTTTAATAAGTAGGTAACTAAACTACAAAAATTATTACGTATTTTCAATGAAATAAAACTAAAGTATTTAGATTTCCATTATATTAACAAAACTATGACCGGTTTCACCACACTGTGGCTTCATCAGATAGATACAAACTAATGAACAGAGTTATTCCTTATATATTATCTTATTTCCTACTTAATATTACAATAATATTACTTAATATGTCGGCCTAAATTATCTGCTTGAAATCATGTTCTCAATCATACAAGAGGTATGTTGGAAAACCAATCGGAGTTGCTTACTTTATGAATTGAAAAGATTGAGTAAAGGAGAAGGAATTAGATCTAATTGGCTATTAAGTAACTTTCCTGAATTATTTTCTTTGTTGATCTCTAAAATTTCCAATAGATTGAGTTTTTGTCTGTTATTTTCATTGTGTAAAATTTTGAAATCATCATTAAAGTTATGGTTTTTTTCCAGTAAGTGATTGGAATAATGGGAATCTGATTCATGATAATTAAAACTACGTTTGTGCTCGGATAATCTAATTTTGAAATTTCTGAAAGTTCTACCAATATAAATTTTATTACAATCCCCACAAGACAGTTTATAAACACTGGATTTATTACTTTTATCAATTTTAGATTTGCAGTTTTCGATATGTCGGCCTAAATTTTCTGCTTGAAATCATGTTCTCAATCATAGTTGGACTGTAACCGTTATTGGCTGCTATTTGTTTAATTATACTTAGCTATTTTATGAAATTATTTTGTGACATTGGGATATTAATGAGTCTATGTACCATACTATTGTAAGCTGCTAATTTATGTGGATAAGAATGAGTAGATGCGCTGTGAATAGTATTATCTGTATGCGATGGCTTATGAAAAGTAGAAAAATCATGTTTGCCGTTAATTTTAGTAATAGTTAGTTCCTATTACTAAAATTAACGGCAAACAAAATTGATAAAATAATAAATCCGGTGTTTATAAACTGTCTTGCGGGGATTGTTATAAAATTTATATTGGTAGACTTTCAGAAATTTCAAAGTTAGATTATCCGAGCACAAACGTAGTTTTAATTAACATAAATCAGATTCCCATTATTCTGATCACTTACTCGAAGAAAATCATGACTTTAATGATAATTTCAAAATTTTACACAATGAAAATAATAGACAAAAACTCAATTTATTGGAATTTAGAGATCAACAAAGAAAAGAATTCAGGTAGGTTACTTAATAGCCAATTAGATCTAAATCCTTCTCCTTTACTCAATCTTTTCAATTCATAAAGTAAGCAACACCGATGGGTTTTCCAACACACCTCTTGTACCTATTGTAATATTAAGTAGGAAATAAGACTAATATATAAGGAATAACTCTGTTCATTAGTTTGTATCTATCTGATGAAGCCACAGTGTGGTGAAACCGGTCATAGTTTTGTTAATATAGTGAAAATCTAAATACTTAAGTTTTATTTCATTGAAAATATCTATATCGAGTTTCATCAAGTAATGACCTCCTCAATCAAATTATTACGTAACAAAATAACACTCTGCTAGCGGCAAAAGGCGGCTTTATCAAAGGAACGCGCGATACTTGTCAAAGAAAAGCCGCGTTTTTTATTCTTTCCGCTTTTCTAGAAATTTCGAGACTTTCGTTCGTGCGTATTTCCTGTTGTACTGGATCTTCATATCCTCTTTGAGCCATATGCGTTGGCCTTTCTCGATTGCTCTTCTTGCTGGTCCACTGTTGTTATGTGTCTTCAACCGTATTTAATTGGAAGTCAATCTGTTTTTCAAGCACATTGAGTAGAACCATATATTCTGAGTATGAACTACACATCTTAGTAGTATTTTGAAATACCACAAAGCCAAAAAGCCGGTATCAGCTTTCTTTAACATTTGAATTTGGGAGGCTTTTACTTGGTAAATCCATTATCAATAATTAAGGAATTTGAAGAATGACATTCCGTCCAAGAAGACGAAGAAAGTCACCAATCTGGAAGAGTTGAACGAGGAACTTCATTGTGTTGACTGAGAAACACTTTTGCTGGGCCAATCTGTCGAAGACATGTCGAATGAGTTCTCATCTATACTCAAATCCCTCACTGAAAAACATACACATACTAAGACTTTCATTGAGTAGCCATCAAAACTGTGGATCGTTAATGAGCTACAAAGAATGATTCGACACAAGAAGACATTATGGCAGCGTTACACTCGAAGTAAATGCATACAGGACTACCAAAAAGACAGGAATATCTTATGTCCTGAGCTCCATGATTTCTTCAAAAAGCGAATATACCAGGAGAAGCTACTAAATCCATCAAATCGAAAGAAGTTCTTCAAATTTGTGCGCTCCACTCTTAATTCGAAGGTCACTATACTATCTGTTCGAGACTCACAAGGGAAACTATGTGACGATCATAAACAATCCGTTGAGGTATTCGTTAGTGCTTTTGCTTCATCCTTCAGCGTTGAACTAGTCGGACCGCTGCCATGTATAACTTCTCCTAGATCCCCTGTAGAACTGAGCACAATTTCATTTTGTGCTGACGACATCGAGAAGCAATTGCTTGATTTGAAAACTTCCTCGGCTCCTGGTCCAGACGGACTCACAGCCTTCGAACTCAAGAATTGCGCCTCGTCTCTATCGTCCACCTTCAAGTGTGATATTCAACGAGTCTTTAAGATCAAGTTTGCTGCCGATACAGTGGTTGCAAGCCTCTGTTACCCCAATATTCAAGAAATGCACTAGAACTTCTCATCTTAACTACAGACCCATAAGTTTAGTATCGATTGTCTTGAAAATTTGTGAGAGAATGATTGTGTCTGAGATACTTAAATCCACAATCGATAACAATATTATACCCGAAAACCAGCATGGTCGGTCTGTGATCACTAATCTGCTCAGATGTCTCCATAACTGGACCACTGCGCTCGATTCAGGGACGTAATTTATTTAGATTTCGCCAAAGCGTTCTATAAGGTCCCACGTAGATGTCTTCTCGCAAAACTAGAACACTTCGGTATTCGCGGTGGTGTCCTTTCCTAGATTGCCCCTTTTTTCTCTAGCCGTGAGTTTTGTAACAGCGTTGGTAACTCTCTTTCTGCTTCCAAACTAGTTTCAAGCGGAGTCCCACAAGGATCCGTGTTGGGACCTTACTTTTTTGATTTATACGGCTGATTATAATAATAATAATAATAAGACTGTTTAATTAGCTGAAGCTAGAAACAATAACATAAAATACATTGACGTAATCATACAAATGAAGATAATGTATAAATGATTTCTCATCTAATCCGAAACATACAACTTTCTCAAGCGTTATTTGAAAACAATTAGACTCGCGGACGTCCTCACATCAGAAGGCAAACGATTGAAACGCTGCAGACCGCTGACAAAGGTGGACTTTTGTGTTGAAAACAAATCAAATCTCTGAATGTGGTATTCATCATTTATCGGAGACCATAACCAATCATATTTGATCTTTTCACCAGAAACTGTTTTAGATATGAAGGCGTTTGATCATTCGTAATCTTGTAAATGAGAATAAGGTTTGACTGCTAAACCAACTGAGCCACACTCAGAAAACCTAACATCCCCAACATATCTCTGATAGGAGTGAACCTACTACATCCAAGAAGTATTCTCATAGCTCTGTTCTGTACTATCTGTAGCTTCCGAATGTCCTCCCCCGTCGAAGAAATCAGCAATTAAATGCAGTAATTTAAATGTGGAGCAATAATAGTGTTATAAACCACTCGTCTATACCATGGAGACAACTTTCTTGAAATCCTGCCTAGGTAACCTACTTTTTTCCAATTTTCTTACATAAGAAATCGACATATTTAAAAAAGTTCAACTGCTGGTCAAAGACGATTCCCAGATACTTCATCTCTTGGACGAAATCAATAACTTGATCATCTATAATAATTTTGTAATTCCTAGATTGAAACTCCGCGCATTTAGATTTGATCCGAAAAGTATACACTTGGTCTTAGCAGCATTCAATTTCAATTTGTTCATCTTCAACCAGTCCTGCAGTATATCAAGTGTTTTGTTCATCCCAGTAACCAACCTGTCAAAGTCACTATCAGTTATCGACACCAGCGCATCATCAGCAAAAAGACTGAGAAAACAATCACCCAAGTACAAATTCAAATCATTCACATACAAAATGAATAGCAGCGGCCCCAACACACTTCCTTGTGGCACACCACAACCAACCTCTGCACACTGTGATAACACTCCCATGACCCTTGTATTTTGACGCCTATTTGCAAGATATCTCCTTAACCATTTCATTACTGTCCTCTGATGCCCAGCCTCTCACATTTTACCAGCAATCTTTCACGGTCGACGGTCTCAAACGCTCTCTTCAACTCAACAAAAACGCCAAATATTTCCCTTATCGCTATCTCTCTTCCATTTAGTGCAAACAAGTTGGCATGTAGACTCACACGAGTCTTTCTGAATCCAGACTGAAACGGAAATAAAATATCATGTTTCTCAATGAACTTTATGAGATGTTCATAAACTATTATTTCCAAAATCTTTTCCAATACCGGAAGTAGGTTGGTCGGCCTGAAATCCACTGGACTTTTCGGAGCATTCTCTTTAGGTACAGGTACTACTATACTGCATTTCAAATCAGTTGGCAATTCAGCAGTTATTAAACAGGAGTTGATAAAATTGAGCAAAGAATAACCAATCACAGGAAACAATGACTTAAGCAGAGCGACTGATAACAATTCATCACCTGATGCTTTGTTCTTCATCTGTGTTATAATATTTGTTAGTTTATTAAGAGTTATATTCTCAAATACCTCGAAACAATCATCACCTCCCATATGAACATCAGCAAAAGATCCTAATGGAGCTGCCTGCCAACTCATCTATACTATCAATAAAGAAACGGTTCAACTTTTCAGCCACATCAAACTCATCATCTCCCAACATGGAAGAACTAAATCCCTCTCTAGAAGTGCTCACAACCTCCTTTAGTACCTTCCACATTTTCCTGCTATCCTTACCGCACTTATTAATTTCATCTTTATAATATTACGTTTTTTTATATTCATGAAATCCGCGGGATTATCAGTAAACTTGAAGATCTTATACTGAATGTCTCTCTTTCTGTATTAGTCTCACTTCCTGATCAATCCATTTCTTTTTATATTGACTTTTTCTAATTTTTATAGTAGCCCACTTATCCATTGAATCCTTAACGTTTTCAAACATATTATCATACAAAATATTGACATCGACTGAATCATAGTCCCAATCCTTCGAAATAAGGTCTAATTTCACTTCCTCCAGTATATGTGCCGACATATCTCTTTTGTTTTATATAAATATATAACCCACAATATCATGATCAGATATTTTGGTTATCAAATCTATTAAAGTTCTCGAATATTCTGTACATCTAGTTGCCTTCTTTCTTATTTGCTTCATACCAGCGGACTGGATAATATTAATGAGGCTACGAGAATGAAGATTGCTCGTTAGAAGGTCAAAATTGAAGTCACCCATCAATATCACACCATTAGAACTCATGAAGTCCGAATCAAACAAATCCTGAATAAAACTGAAGAAAATACCATTATTTCCATTTGGAGATCTATATAAACCGCCAATCATCAGATCCCTACCATCCAATGACAATCTGATTAAAGAACACCAATACTCATTCGACAAGCTATAATGTTGTATCTGTTTATATTTTAGTGTATCTTCAATATAGATAATAACACCTAATCTACTCACCTCTACATCTTTCATGTACGCAGATGACACAAAGATTTACGCTGATCCACTACAAAACCATCATACTTTACAACATGATCTCACAATTATTAAGGGTTGGTGTGAGGCATGGTTGATACCTCTTAATACCGAAAAATGTGTTATCCTACATATTGGTAGGAAAAATCCAAGACTTTGCTACAGCATCAACTGAAAGACCATCGCATTATACAAAAACCATATCGACTTAGGAGTTACAATATCAGAAGATCTCAGCTGGTTTGACAACATCCATTCCGTGTACACAAGAGCTTCCAGAACGTCATATCTTAGGGAGAAGATATTTGGGAAATGCAGCATCAATACCTGTCGCGTCCTTTTCACCACCTACATCAGACCAATTTTAGAATTCGCCGGACCTGTCTGGGATTCTCATCTGCTTGGCAATATAAACTCGCTGGAATCTATTCAACGGAGAGTTTCGAGAATGTCCTTTAGAGTTGTTCGCCCTTCATACGAGGATCGCCTTCGTCTTTTGAATCTCCCACTGTTTGCAGATCGACGACTTGGTGGTGACCTCATAGTCACATATAGGGAACTCAACAATCTGTTTGGTGTAGACCTCTCAACCATGTTTCGTCTGAATAACGTCTTCGAGGTCATGACTTCAAGTTATACAGAGAAAACAACCTTCGATCGATGGTCTGCGCGGAACAATACATAGACTTTCTAGTGGTAAATTGTGGTTGAATTTTATTAATCTATTCTTTCTCATCCTTCACTCACTGGTGTATTGCAATTAATTGTATTTTTGTAATTTGAGCCATATAGGTTTAACTTGGCTTTTGTTGATGTTCAATAATAATAATAATAATAATAACAATTGCCCCTCAGGGGCTCAGGAACATTGTTTCTGAGTACGGGCTTAGCGAACCCGAGGTACCCAAGCTGAACCTGGCAGTAGGTATAAAATGCAACTTATCCAATGATGTACAATCTAAGGAATAAACGGGTGAATCGACATTGTACCACCATAACCTCTTGTCGCGTTCAAGATTTAGGAAGAGGGTCTTGTTCGGAAAGTGAGTCACAGTCTCCCTCGGTTAGCGACGGAAGCAGCGTGATATCGAGTAGGGATACTGCAACACAAAACCAAGTGGGAAATAACATCAACACCTCCCAACCGACTCTTGATGTTTCAACGGCGGCGCAAGCCATTATGCCTACGACCACGAGAGCCGACTCCCTAGGAAACGCATGAAGTGGACTCCAGAAATGAATACCTTCATTATGCGTTCCTATTACAAGATTACAAACTTGGAATCGGAAATGACAGCATACAGATACGCGTTACATCTTGCGTTCATAAAAAAATATCCTGAATTACAGCACATATCCGAGCAGAGAATTTCGGATCAACGAAGAACAATCGTTAAAAACAGGCTACTTTCTTCAGAAACGCTGCAAAGCTTACGAGAAGAGGTCATCATGGAACTAAGAAGCGAAAATGATACTCATAACGGTATACCTGCCGGAGTCAATGAAAGTGTTACAGATAACATCGAAGCCACGGAAACGAATATTAACATGGAACGCCCTCCTGAGCCGAATCAGCAGAACGAATATATGTATTTAGCAAGATCAGAACTCAACAGAGCAATAACTGAATTCGGTGCTAGTAACCCAACTAAAAGACCTAAACTGCCCAAACTCAAGACGAACAAGAACAGAAGAGCAGAAATCGGTCGCCTCACAGAATTCCTGAGAAACAGAAAACCCTCAAGACGCTTGAAATCACATATACGCAAAATTTATAGGACAATTGGTACGAACACAAAACACCCTGATCACAAACAACACATCAACGTGTATATCGACACTTTGAAACAGAAACTCCAAGCAAAAGCAAAGAGGCTTTCAAGATACGTCAAATGTACTGAAAGGAAACACCAAAACCAAAGGTTCCTCCAAAACGCAGCCAATTTTCATAAGGGAAATAACAAAACTGCGACCAACAATAACAGAGAAGTACCTGACGCACAGTGCTTGACCGACTATTGGTCATCACTATGGTCGAACTCCAAAGAACACAATAGAGATGCGGAATGGATCACGAATGAAAAAGAACGCCTCGATATCAGACATATGGACTTCGATGGAATAACGGAGGAAGAAATTACAACAGTAGTTCGAGCGACCAGCAATTGGAAGGCCACAGGTATAGATAATATCCACAGCTACTGGTACAAGAAGTTTGATAAGCTCCATGGAGCCCTAGCGAAACAGCTCACGTATGTTCTTCAACATCCCAAGAAAACACCCACTTTCCTAACGCAAGGCTTAACATATATGCTACCTAAGAGCGATAGAACACAGGATCCGCCTCAATATAGGCCAATCACTTGCCTGCCAACATTCTACAAAATACTCACCTTATGCATATCCAATCAAATATACCAACACCTTGACGACAACAATATATTAGCAGAGGAGCAGAAAGGATGCAGAAAGAAACACCACGGGTGCAAGGAACAACTCATCATCGATTCTGTGATAATGAAACAGGCACACGTAGGGAATCGGAATGTTCATTCAGCTTTTCTCGATTATCTGAAGGCATTCGATAGTACCGCCCATTCTTGGCTTGTTGAAGTATTGCAGATATACAAAATTCACCCAGCACTGGTAGAGTTCTTGAAGACAACAATGACACACTGGCGCACGTCTCTGCAGGTCAACATGAACAATAAATCAATTAAAACCGACGAGATACCCATACGTCGTGGAATTTTTCAAGGAGACTCTTTGAGTCCACTATGGTTCTGTTTGGCAATGAACCCATTGTCCTCAATGCTCAATAGAACAGGATACGGATTTAGGATAAAAGCAGAAAGGAATTATCATACAATCTCCCACCTGCTGTATATGGATGACATCAAATTATATGCTTCGAACAAGAAGCAATTGGATGATTTGCTGAAAACTGTCAGTGAGTTCTCGGCAGATGTTCATATGAAATTCGGGATTGAAAAATGTAAGACCCTGAACATTCAAAGAGGGAAAGTCATAGATGGTGAAACACAACTTCCAAACGGTGATATTATACAGTGCATGAGAGATGGCGAAACATACAAATATCTGGGATACCAACAAGCCAGATTGCTAGACCAAAAACAATCAAAGGAGAAGATTCGTTCAGAATACAGTCAGCGTCTGAAGTCTGTGCTGAAATCGATGTTGAACTCGGGGAATCTAGTCAAGGCAATTAACACCTACGCCATTCCAGTGTTGCTTTACTCATTTGGAATAATCAGATGGACTAAGACAGAACTGGATGATATTCAAAGGCAGACCCGAACGATGCTGACAAAGTACAACAATCATCATCCAAAATCGTCTGTGATAAGAACAACTTTGAAGCGGAAAGAAGAAGGACGCGGATTAATAGATGTTGTCAATTTACACACCGAACAGATGTAAAATCTCAGAGAATTCTTCTCTGCAAAAGCTCTCAGTTCTGACCTCCATAGAGTGGTATAGTTGGCTGATAAAGGATATACACTTCTGAATCTTGCTACCAGAGATTACCTCCTGAATCTACCGTTCCTATCACATACCGAAAAACAAGAGCAATGGTCAAGAAAGGAATTGCATGGACGACATCACCATGAGATTAATCAACCACACGTCGACAAAGAAGCCTCCAACAAATGGTTGATGAAAGGAGAATTATTCGCGGAAACAGAAGGATTTCTTATGGCCATTCACGACCAAGTGATCGCTACAAACAACTACAAAAAATTTATTATGGAGGACGGAACATTACAAACAGATAAGTGCAGAAAATTCCATATAAGATCGGAGACTATACATATTACGTCTGGCTGCGAACAACTGGCCAATACGGACTATCTTCACAGGCATAATCAAGTGTGCTTAATTATCCACCAGAAACTTGCACACAAGTACAGACTTCTGAATACCTTCCAGCCATATTACAAGTATCAACCGACGCCCGTATTGGAAAATAACTCTATCAGATTATACTATGATAGGCCTGTTATCACTGACAGAATGGTGAAGAATAATAGCCGGACATAGTGGTGTATGATAAGATAACCAGAACAGCAATGCTGGTGGATGTCGCCATACCGAATAACAACAACGTGCTGAACAAGTTCCAGGAGAAAAAGTCCAAATACACAGACCTTGCTATTGGGATCAAGCAGATGTGGCACCTCGAGAAAATAGATATTGTTCCTGTCATCGTATCCTCGACTGGTTTAATACCCAAAACTTTGCATGATAGCCTTAAGAAATTAGAATTGCATAAGAATACCTATATAGAAATGCAAAAAGCTGTAATTTTTAATACATGTAGGATAATTAGAAAATTTATGTCAAGTATATTGTAATCGAGCATATTCCCTTTGATTACTGAATCTGGGAAAGGTAAATTATATCCAGCTAACAGCTGAGATAGTGCATAAGTCCACGATAATAAAAATTTCATATATGTTACTGACCTGTTGTGAAATTGTTCTATAATAAATAAAGCTTGATTATATATTTATAAACTACAAGCCACTATTTACAACTTCTGTACCGATTCAACAGAAAAAAATTACCGGAAAAACTCATGCCGATTTGTTACTCTAACTTTAAGAGTCTACGCGAAACTGAAACTTTCTTGGATTGCAATAATGTTTTCGGAATACCCTTAATACCCTTCTCATTCATTACGTAACTATATATCGAGGCCGCGGCTTGTTTTTGAAAAGATCCACGGACAGATGTTCCAACAGAAAGATGCCTCCAGTTATTCCAAATGGTATTGTGTTTGGTTACCGGTTATTATTGCCTCTGATATGTATACGAAGATACTGAACGTAACGGGTCTTTTGTTTAGCGAAAGGCTCTGTTTATTTCAAAATAGAAATATATAGGTGGAAGGTCTTGATAATAAGAAGGAGGGGTGGATCGCCCAGGGCTGTGAAGTGGTCTGCACAACACAGAATTCATTTTGTTGGATTCTGTTGATATTCCGCAACGAACAGGCGAATAAATCGAAAAATAACATCCGGAGGAACGGAAGTTCGGATGTGAAATGTCAATTTCAGTAAAACGTAAAAGTATAGGGTGGACAGATTTCCACGTTTAATTACTAAAGCTATGTGAAATCTGAATAGAATCTCGTTTCGCAACCATTTTTATGTCGCTATAGTTAAAAAGCGACCTGGTCGCTATAAAACTAATAATAATATTTTAATAAATAATAAAACATTTTAATCAATAAGAATTTATAATAATATTTTTACGTTCAATAATTAATTTTCGTCATTTTATATGATTACGTCGGAAAATTCTATCTAACAATAATCTACGTGTATGATAATACCATAATTTTCTATCCTAAAAATCCTACTTCCAGGAAAAGCAAACGAAAACGACTTCTAAAAACATAGTTAATTCTGATAAGTACAAATGTTTTCTTTATGACTATAACATCATTATAACCTCTAATCCAGGGGTGCTTAAACGGTCGATCGCGAATGCTTTTTGAGTAAATTTCGAGAAGAAAAAAATTCTTAATAACTGGTAACTAAACTACAAAAATTTATAACGTAATGAAACAACACAATACTAGCTGCAAAAGGCGGCTTTATCAAAGGAACGCCCGGTACTTGTCAAAGAAAAGCCGCGTTTTTTATTCTTGACACTTTTCTAGAAATTTCGGGCGGGCGCTTGACAGGAACATTCGAGAATTGTAGCTTGAAAGCAATACTATGTCGATACAAAGTTTATTAGTAAATAGTACAAAATGATTGCAGCGAAGAAATCTACAACGTATCGTTTTAATAACGATTGGGAGGAAGAATTTTTCTTTTATATGGTGAAGGATATTTGTCGTGCGTCAGTTGCAATACCTAAGCTTGGTAACTTACAGAGGCATCATAAACGCTTCATGAAAACTATGAAACGGATTTTCCGCCCCAGAGTGAATTAAGAAAACAAAAAATACGTGATTTGATATCTTGTTTGAAAAAAGAACAAACCATGTTCACAAGACCAGCCAACCATTCGAAGATGGATCGGTTGTGAAGGAATTATTTATTGAAGTGGGTGAGACTTCATTTGGAGATTTTAAAAATAAAACAGAAATCATGTCTGCTATTAGAGAACTTCAGTTATCTCGTCTGACTGTCACAAGGCGTATAAGTCATGAGTCAGAATATGGCAGATAAACTAAAAGATGATATCATGAAATGTACATACTTTTTTGACAATCATTATCACAAATTAAGTTTAACACCATATGTAACTCTTTTGTTTTGTAACAACCAATAAACTCGCAATTTTGAATAATTATGAAGTTTGTAAGAACCTTACTAAACCAAACCCAAACCTTGACTAAAATAATGTATATTGTGCGGAATGCTAATGGCTATATATGCTACGGTACACCCTACCTAGGTAGGTAGGTAGGTAGGGTGTATCGTGTATGTACGACAACCCTGCATCACACATACTTGCAGCCTCTCAGAGTCGATCGTAAGTAGTCTAAAAATATTGAGGTAGATCACCAGCAGTTCAAGTTTGAGTACTACTGCTTTAGAGAATGAGAATCATTTCCAGCGAGAGAATGCTCCTGCACATTTTGATATTCGTGTGCGACAATAGTTGGATGGAAACTGACCATGTCGGTGGATTGACAGAAGAGGAACACTCAAGAGATCTAGACGTTTTGAAATCCATCAATTGTTACTAAGCTTCAAGGAAGCAACCCCGAACGGCGAATCATCCTTCTCCAAGACAATGTCAGTTCGCAAACAGTCCTGAAAACAATTGAACATTTAATGCAAGAAAATTTTGAATTGTAACATCAACCTGCGTACAATCCCAACGACTATTTTACTTCTCCAAAATCAAGAACTGACCTTGTGGTCAAAGATTTCAGTCTTCAGAAGAAGCTGTTGATGCCTTCCGAAAAGCCATTTTGAATTTAGCAGCAAATGATTGAAATAACTTCTTCCCGAATCGCTTGGAACGAATGCACAAGTGTATTAATTTCCGCGGAGAATACTTGGGAAAACAATGAAGTCTTTAATTGTTTAATTTTAGCTCTATAGTCAAAACTTAACAGACATCCCTCGTAAATATGAATTCACAGATATATTCTCGTGGAAAAGTGAAGGATAATATCGTAAACCAATCTAAATCATTCATTCACTTCCAAATGAACGAATCAATACAAATAACAGTTTATTCTATTACGTCTTAGTTGCAGTTCCATTCACATGTCTCCGAGTTTTGAAAAATAGAAGAGTTAAGTTGGAAAGCTCAACTGTAAGAGGATTATCGTTAACAATAGTTAATCCAAGTTGAGTTTATTCTAGCACACAAAGCTCTGTCATTATGTAAGATTGTTATGTTTGGCTTTATAATAATGTTGAGTTTGGATACTTAAACTTAATGAATCACGAAATTATATGCGATCAAAGGAATTTGCCTTATCGATGCTCCTAACAAATTCCAGAGTTCATAAGGGTATGTAAGAGCTCTTATTAGTTGCTATGCAATACAGGTATTGTCGATATTTTATGAATTGTTTTATTTCTAGCGTATTCACCGAATATGAAAAAGAATAAACTGATATTGTGAATTAAAATTCAATAAGTTTCGTTCTGAAATCCTCTTTAGTTAGTAAACACTTATCGTGGAAGTTTATATCTGTGATTGTGCCTTCAACACCACGGGTTTATGAAGGGCAAGTCCACTGTTTCTAATTTACTTTTATATGTTGATCCAGTGATTAAATGTTTTGAGTCGGGACACTAGATGGATGTTGTGTATACAGACTTCAGTAAGGCGTTCGATCGCGTGAATCTTAACTTACTGTTGGCTAAACTCTCGGCTTTGGGAGTATCTGGACCACTGCTGGCGTGGTTGAATACAAATTGCAAAATATGAGAACTATGCCAGTAACATTTGGTGTTCCTCAAGGGTCGCATTTGGGTCCCATTCTATTCAATATTTTCGTTAACGACATAGTTTCCGTTATTTCGACAAATTATGCATTATTTGCTGATGATGTAAAGATTTTTTCACGAATTGAATCATTGGACGATTGTGAACGGTACAGCCGCAGATTTCACAGTTTCAGACTTGGGTCAAGAAAAATTTTTTGTACCTAAACCTCCGGAAATGCAGTTTGATCACATTTTCTAGAAAAAAATACGATATTTTATTCGACTATCGTATGGGCACTGAATTGCTTGGTAGGGTAGAGAATCTTAGAGACCTTAGTGTTCTCTTGGACAAAAAACTAACTTTTGAGGAATTGTTGTAGATATATCCCGAAAAGTCTACAAAAGCCTTGGATTTTTGGTTAGAAACTGCGCATCAACCCTGAAGAGGATTTACTGTGCGTTAGTTCTTTCTGTAATGGAATATGCCTCTCCGGTCTGGTCACCCTTTTACAATGTCTACTCCAATATATTGGAGAAGATACAACGCAAGTTTCTCAAATACTTTGTATATAGGCGAAGTTCTCCTTCGCCAAATACTGGGCAGTTAATAAGTGCGATAGGTGCAGAGCTTTGTATTGGATCATTGCAGTCGCGTAGAAGGATTTATGTTTCCTTTTTAATGTTAAATGCCCTGATCTTCTGCAGTGCATTCCCTTTAACCTGCCTGGTAGACTTACAAGAAAAACTCCTTCATTCAGAGTCACTACTAGTAAAACAAACTATGCTTGTGGATCATTCTTGCATCGCACATTATCAGTCACAAATTCAGTCTGTGATAGCGTCTGTTGCTCTACAGCTTGGAGAATGTTGGGAAGTTGTAATTCTCAATTTTCTGTTTCAAAATATGATGTCCTTATTTGTTGTGTCTTTTCTGTTTTACGTTCGGAATCTATTGTACTATAATAATTTTAGTGTATAATAATATTGCAAGGTGTTATTTTTAAATGGGGGTATCCCGTATAAATTATCTACTCTACAAATATTACACAAAGTAGGTGTGTCTGAAGAACAACAGGGATTCCGACCAAATAGATCAACAACGGATGCAATTTTTATATTGCGGCAACTGGTGGAGAAGTCCATAGAGTTTGAACCGATGTTTATATGTTTTATAGATTTGGAAAAGGCATTCGACAGAATTCGAATGAACGATGTGATCACTATCCTTAGAAATAAAAATTTAAGCAATAAATACATAAACATAATCAAAGAACTAAATAACTCTAATAAGACGAAAGTAAAAACTACACAGGGACTTACAAGCGAGATCAAAATTAACGCAGGCATTAGACAAGGTAACAGCCTCAGCCCATGTCTATTTAATTTAATCATGGATGAAATAATAGCAGGTGTTAACCAAATGAACCAAGGCTATAGGATGGGTAACAAAACTATGAGAATACTGTGCTACGCAGATGATGCTTTACTAATAGCCAAGAATGAGGACGACCTACAGCGCCTACTACAAAAGTTCAAAGTAACAGCAGAAAAATATAACATGGTAATATCAACACAGAAAACCCAATCGATGGTAATCGCGTAAGATCCAATTAGATGCAAACTAGTAGTGAACGACCATATAATAGAGCAAGTTTCACACTTTAAATACCTAGGAGTAGAAGTATCGAGCGATAGGCAACTATTACAAGAAGCAAAACAGCAGACAATGAAAGCATCGAGAATATCTGGCTTCCTGAGAGATGTAATCTGGCGAAATAAGTACATAAGCACAGAAAGCAAAGTCCGAATCTATAAAACCTGTGTGAGACCCGTGATGACATATGCGGTTGAGACAAGAGCTGAGACAACAAAAACAAAACAACTAATGAGGACAACAGAGATGAGAACACTAAGAGCTATAAGAGGTATTACACGCAGAGATAGAATAAGGAATGAGGATACGCTAAGGGAGCTAGGTGTCCAGGATGTGGTGAGGTGGACAAGAGCACGTCGACGCCTATGGAGAGATCACGTAGACAGAATGGGCCCCGAACGTATGGCGAAGTGGGCAAAAACACAAAAACCCAACACTAGAAGACCCATAGGAAGGCCGAAAAAGCGATGGCATGAGTGCTGGAGCTCCGGTTCGCAGCAGGGGCTGTAACAGAAAAACAGGACATCGTCCTATTTAAAGAAGAAGAAGAAGACAAATATTCTTCACAACTAAAATGTATGAAGTAGTTAAACGAATAAAAAAAATTTAGGCCACACAATAAAAATCGGTAAGGAAAATCAAACTGTGAAGGGCCGAAATATACTTTCTCTTATAAGAAGAGTATATAATAGCTGCATAATCCCTGTGACTACGTATGGATTGGAAACCATCTCCATAACGAGAAAAGTGGCGGACCAACTTAGAGTCACGCAGAGGGCTATGGAGAGAGCCATGCTAGGGATATCATAACGGGATAAAGTGCGAAACGATGACATAAGAAACAGAACCAAAATAACAGATATCATGGAACGGGTGGCGAGCCTTAAGTGGCAGTGGGTTGGACATGTCGCTAGACAGGGTGCAGATAAATGGACAAACAAAACAACATTCTGGAGACCAAGAACAACGAACAGAGGTGTAGGAAGACCCCAAAAAAGGTGGCTAGACTATGTGGAAGTCATAGCAAGAAAGAAATGGATGAAAACTGCTAGAGGCAAAAATGCATGGAAGAAAACAGAAGAGGCCTATATCCAACATTGGATGAATGAAGACTGGAAAGAAGAAAGATTTCATCGAAAATGTCTGAGACAATCTCAATGGAAAATCAAGTAGCCAGCAAAACCAGCCAGCTACGAAAATGAGATACGGAATAGACTGATCGAAATGTGGAATGAAGTGGTCATTCATTTTGAGTGTGAATCGTAGATGTCATGCAGTATTTTTCGGCATGAGTGGAAATATCCGGTATTTTTGGGGTACTTTGATCTTTCCCAAAAGTTTCACATGCTACGTTATTAGTACCATTTTCATTTGATTCTTCAAAATAACTAAACTTCTTCTGAATATTTGAATTTGGGAGGCTTTTACTTGGTAAAATTCCATTATCAATAATGAAAAACAAGTACTGTGTTTTAAGGAATTTTACTTAATAATTGCGATTCGTAACGCGTTTCACTACACCGTAGCTTCTTCAGACGAATGAATGTACAGAAAATATAAATGAGAATATACTTATAAATGTTCTTGAGTAAATAAAAGCTTATTGGGTTATTTATGACAGGTATATTCAATAAAATTAAGGAATAGATTGCTCCTCGAAGAGATTCAATAGAGGTGAAGGGCTTAAATCGACTTGTTCATTGATGAGTCTACCTGAGTGTATTTATTGATTTCTAAAGTTTCCCAAAGATCTACCTTCCAATATTTATTATCTGTATGGAAAATTTCAAACTGTGGGTCGAAAGAGTGATTATTTTCTAAGAGATGATTCGCGTAATTTGAATCTGATTTTTATTTGAAAAACTGCGTTTATGTTCCGATATTCTAATATTAAAATTTCTATGTGTTTTACCAATGTAGAAATTATCACAGTCATTGCAATTCAATCTATAAACACCTGATTTATTGTTTTTACCTGGTTTGGTTTTATTATTTTTCATATATTTGCCTAAATTATTATTAGTTTTGAAAGCTATGTTGAAATTATTGCTACTCAAGAATGATTTCAGTTTCTCACTTGTAATGCCAACGTAGGTTAAGGTGTTGAATTTTGTTTCAATTTATCGACAGGGTAAACTTCATTCAATGCGATTCTACTTTGTTTTTATTCAAAATATTATTTATTAGTTTGGGATTGCAACCATTATTTTTGGCTATTTGTTTAATCAAATTTAGTTCTTTGTTGAAATTTTCTGGTGATAACGGGATGTTAATCAATCTATGAATAAAATTATTGAATGCTGACATTTTATGTTGATATGGATGACACGACGAGTTATGTATTATAATATCTGTATGTGACGGCTTATGGTAAATTGCGAAAACATGTTTTCCATTTTTATTCGAAATTGTTACGTCTAAGAAATTTATCGAATTATGGCTTTCTATTTCGGTTGTGAATGCAATTTTTGGATGTAATGAATTTATATGATTTTAGAAAATTTTAACTGTCTATCTGTTCCTGTGAAGCAAATAATGATATCGTCTACATAGCGATACCAGTATAAGCAATATTGACTGAGTGGATTATTATGAATTAATTTCTCAAAGTTATTCATGAATATTTCTGCTAACAAAGGACTTAACGGATTGCCCATAATCAAGCCGTCTTCAATAGTATAATATTTGTTATTGAAATGGAAATAATTTTGATCTAAACAAATTTGTAATAATGAAAGAATATCTGATTTAATGATAGTATTGACATGATTCTTTTCTAATAATTCTTCAACTAAGTAATACGTATCTTTCGGAGGAATGTTGGGAAATAGATTCTTAACATCGAAAGAAATGAGTTTGGAATTAGGTGGTATAGTGGTATCTTTGATATTGGCAATAAGTTCGTATGAATTTTTGACCGAAAATTTAGATTTAAAATTGCAATGCTTTATTAGTAAGTCGTTGAGGAAATTTGAAAGTTTGAAAGAAGGTGCCGTTACATAAGAAACAACAGGTCTAATAGGGTAATTAGGTTTATGAAGTTTTATCAACGAATATAATTCGGGGGATTGTGGATTGGATTTAATGAATTTATATTTTTCGTGGTCTTCAATTAATGATTTTGCTGTCGAAATTATGTTTTTAACCACTTTCTGAAATTTTGCGGTAGGATCCTTAGCTGATGTTATATTGTTTCCGGCTGTTAAGAATTCTTCAGTTTTAGAAATATAATCGGTTTTACTAATCGCGATTACGGTGTTACCTTTATCTGCTTCAGTGAATACTAAATCGTTCTTGGTACTATTTTCACGAATTGTTTTCATTATCTTATAATCGGAATTGCAATGAGGTGATAATTTCGAAAAGTCTTCTTTGATGATTTTTGTTGTTTGATGTTTGGCTAAAATATTATCTTTGGAGTTTTTGAGAATGATTTCGGAGTCTATGCCTAACTGTTCAAAATTAGTTTTATTATGTTTTGGATGTAAATTATGTTTGAATCCTTTTTCTAATAGATCTTTTTGTGGTTGTGTAAAATCGGTATCAGTTAAATTAGTGAATCTGTCAAAAAATTTATGGTCTGAAAATTTATCAGTTGAAGGTTTGGGTAGAGAAGTTTTGAATTTAAGTGAATTCAACTTTTTCTGTTGTTGCTGAAACTTTTTATGAAATAAAATTTTGACATCGTATCTGAATTCGGAGTCTAAAATATCAAACTCAACAGGGTGCAATCTAAACAATAATTCCGTATGGATTACCTTCAAATATATGTTGGCAACGTCCCTCCTGTTGTACTGGATCTTCATATCCTCTTTGAGCCATATGCGTTGGCCTTTCTTGATTACTCTTCTTGATTGATTGATTGAACAAATAGCCAAAAATAATGGTTACAATCCCAAACTAATAAATAATATTTTGAATAAAAAACAAAGTAGAATCGCATTGAATGAAGTTTACCCTGTCGATAAATTGAAACAAAAATTCAACACCTTAACCTACGTTGGCATTACAAGTGAGAAACTGTAATCGTTCTTAAGTAGCAATAATTTCAACATAGCTTTCCAAACTAATAATAATTTAGGCAAATATATAAAAAATAATGAAACCAAATCAGGTAAAAACAATAAATCAGGTGTTTATTGATTGAATTGCAATGACTGTGATAATTTCTACATTGGTAGAACACATAGAAATTTTAATATTAGAATATCGGAACATAAACGCAGTTTTTCAAATAAAAAATCAGATTCAAATTACGCTAATCATCTCTTAGAAAATAATAACTCTTTCGACCCACAGTTTGAAATTTTGCGTACAGATAATAAATATTGGAAGGTAGATCTTTGGGAAACTTTAGAAATCAATAAGTACAAACACTCAGGTAGACTCATCAATGAACAAGTCGATTTAAGCCCTTCACCTCTATTGAATCTCTTCGAGGAGCAATCTATTCCTTATTTTTATTGGATATACCTGTCATAAATAACCACTTCAGAAGAAGCAACCCAATAAGCTTTTAATTACTCAAGAACATTTATAGTTATATTCTCATTTATATTTTCTGTACATTCATTCGTCTGAAGAAGCTACGGTGTAGTGAAACGCGTTACGAATCGCAATTATTAAGTAAAATTCCTCAAAACACAGTACTTGTTTTTCATTATTTTTCTGAATAAATTTAAATTTTCTATTTTGTGCGCTAATTTTTGGTCGTAGTTTTGGAACAGTTCCTCTTGACTCACTCTGTATAACAAAGGAAAATGAGATATTTGAATATGGTTGCATCCAAAAATTTGTTGTAAAAGAATTCATTCTTGCTTTTAGAAACAACAATTTCACGATATTTCTCATTTCGTTTGTGTATCAACCCATTGGATATAGGAAATAAATACTTTAAACGTTTCTATACAATACAAATTACCTACACACAATTGTAAACCGATATTCTTCGAATGTGGTCGGCGTTTTCGGGCACAATACAAGAATAAAGGTACTATTCGATCGTTCCTTCTCTGTTTTCGCAACGCAATATCCATTGTATCTTTGTCTCATCCAAGATTAAATATTTGATAAGGGACCTTTCCTTTGTACTAGAGAAAACTGATATAAATAGGATCCGGGTAAGATAGCTTGTTTTTATTGCAGAACGAAATGGGACAATATGGCGGACACAAAGGGAATTTAAGTTAAAGTATCCGTAGGCAATTTGTGCACGTTTTGTTCATGTCCCAACGGGAATGACAAAGCGGAGGTGAGCCACTATCCAATTAAATAGTTTACACATGAACGAAGAAAAAAAATTAGTATTCCTCTTGTAGTTTTGTTGTTTTTTTTCTCTAATATTCTGATGAATTTTCTTCATTTTTTGTGAAATAAACAGCCCAGTTAATTCTTCATTATTTTCACAATGTAATAAAGAAACAAACGTTATATGATTTCATACACTAATTTTAAAAATAATTTCGAAATTTTCCCATGATTTGTGACTGATCTAAAAATAAAAACATCATTTAGAAGTTTGAATTGTGGAGGCCGTTACTTGATGTAGATCCATGATATAAATGAGATAAAAAAACGCAAGGTTTAACTTTAATCTACACTTTATTTGAAAAAATTCGTTGACGTTTCGCTGACACAGCTGCTTTATCAAGAATGACAAAAAGATTGAAGAGTATGGTATTATAAACAAATCGTAGAACAAGTTGGATGAATAACAGGAAAATCCACACCGAGCCATTGTACAGTTAGTATGGAAGGTAATAAAAACTAATTAAACAAGTTAAGTAGGGGTGAATAATTTACATCTACCTGCTCATTCAAAAGCTTGTCCGAATGTTTGTATCTATTTATTTCTAATGCTTCTAGTAGATCTAATTTTAAACTTTTGATTTTATATGTAATATGTCAAAGTTTTATTGAATGAATGGTTTTCTTTTATTAAGTGGTTTGAATAATTTGAATCAGATTTATTTTATCGAAGCTACGTTTATGTTCAGATGTTCTTATGCCAAAACTCCTATAGGTCCTACCGATATAAATTTTATCACAAGAACCGCAATTGAGTTTATATTAAAAATAATAAATCTCGTGTTGAAAACTCAAGTAAATCAGGAATCTATAAACTCAATTGCGGTTCTTGTGATAAAATTTATATCGGTAGGACCTATAGGAGTTTTGGCATAAGAACATCTGAACATAAACGTAGCTTCGATAAAAATAAATCTGATTCAAATTATTCAAACCACTTAATAAAAGAAAACCATTCATTCAATAAAAACTTTGACATATTACATATAAAATCAAAAAGTTTAAAATTAGATCTACTAGAAGCATTAGAAATAAATAGATACAAACATTCGGACAAGCTTTTGAATGAGCAGGTAGATGTAAATTATTCACCCCTACTTAACTTGTTTAATTAGTTTTTATTACCTTTCATACTAACTGTACAATGGCTCGGTGTGGATTTTCCTGTTATTCATCCAACTTGTTCTACGATTTGTTTATAATACCATACTCTTCAATCTGTTTGTCATTCTTGATAAAGCTGCTGTGTCAGCGAAACGTCGTCGAATTTTTTCAAATAAAGTGTAGATTGAAGTTAAACCTTGTGTTTTTTATCTCATTTATATCATTTAGAAGCTTTAAGATTTGAGTTTTCGATTCCTTAGTTCAAATATATTCAGGAGTTAATTATCAAGCAATCGTAAGAAATAGCAGGCTAAACAAAATTTTGCCAAATTTTTCTATTTGTATTTTGAGTTTACCAATTCAGGTTCCGATAACTTAGAAGAGCAGTACTGAAAAGAACTACTTATACTTGGGTCCTAAAATATTTAATATGTTCCCAGCAGAATATAAAAAATTGAACTCATTGGTTGCGTTTAAATCGAAAAACAAATATTGGTTGAGAACAACTGACTGATTGAAAATTCATGATATAATTGAGAGAGAAGTATAAAAAACTTGAGCTTGATTTTCTTGCTCTTTGCTGCATATTATAGAAGAAAAAACTGTGGTTTATATTTTAATTTCCAGTTGTGAAATTGTTGTAAGTTTGAGAATGTTTTTGTTTAGGATTTTCTCCTCAATTCAAGGTATACATCATCTGCAAACAAGTCTCAAAAGGGGCTTCGTTGATTATCTTACTTCGATGTTGCGTGAATTATGTACTTAGGAGGATGAAATATTTCGTTGTTAATGCTAAAACGAGTTGAGATTGTTTGTATGAATATTTCTTAATCTTATATTTGTTATTTGGCTTATTAAACATTATTCATTAAATTGTATTATATTCTACTTACACTTGTTTGTTTTAAAACTTTCATACGAATACTTGCTATTGAGATTCTGGAATTTGAATGAAAAGAGATACACACAACCCAATTTATATAAAACCCTCGGTATTTCACATTATTGATTGTTTTTAACCATGGATCTTTGACTACTTGTGAAGAATGAAGTTTTCTATTGTAAAAAAACTGGATAGTATGATAAGAAATGTTGCATCATCACCATTTTAAACTGTGGATTTCAAAATTTAAAGAAGCCTATAATCATAATTGAAAATGCCTTACGTTGTCCGATGTGCAGAGGGGTCAAATAATTGCTCTCGTTGACGAAGAGGTGACACAGAAGGATATAGTGGCCACAATGGAGGTATCACAGGGGGTGATTTCAAAAACCTACGCCCGATACGTGGAGCTAAAATCTCTGCAAAATAGACCTAGAAGAAGTAGTAGGAAGATCAATTCAGAAGAAGACCGCTTTTTGTGCCAAATTGCTAAAAGAGACCCTAAAGCGTCGCACCCCATACTCCAAAGGCAATTTCTGGAAGCAACAGGCATCAGTGTATCAGTCAAAGACTTCGTTCAAAGGATTTATACAGCAGAAGACCCTTAAGAGTTCCAGAACTAACCTGACAACAAAAAATTAACAGACTTAATTGGTGTACCGAGCACCAAAATTGGAATATTGAGATTTGGCGAAAAGTCATTTTTTCGGTTGAGGCCAGAATTGGTGTTCGATCAGATGACCTTCGGATTCGGCTTTTAAGGGGTCGTGGAAGACAAGCTAGACTCCGGGATGCAAGACAAATTCCGAAATACCAAGGGGGCAGTGTGATGTTTTGGGGTGGCAAAACAGATTTGATTTCGTTTCCTGCGAGTGTAACATGGACCTAGTGCCGTAGCCCATAGTGATACTCTGGCGAGATACCCACTTTTATGCAAGATAATGCTCCTCCGCATGAAACAAAGAGTATCGCTAATTTGGACCGGCCAGCTTGCTTTCCAGACCTAAATCCTATTGAACATTTATGGGATAATCTCAAAATAAAAATTAGATCGAGCCATGATAATCCAAGAACCCCACAACAGCTCATCCAAGCCGCCACAGAAGAGTGGCAGAATATCACCCCAGAGGAGGTCGAAAACTTAATCTGAAGCATACCTAGACAGATTCAGGCTTGTATCAGGGCAAGGTAATACAAGCTACTGAGGTCGAGAAAAAACACCTTCTCCGTGAGAAAACATTTTCAATATTTTTACATGCGGAAAGAGTCTCTTATTTTCTTTCATTTGTTTCTTTCTCAAAATAAACCTTAGTTTATTTCTTTTTTCAATTGGAATATCTCAAGAAGAATCAATTTTAACATTCCTTCGAAATTTCGAGAATATCTTTGAATTTGGTTGTGTGTATCAGTAGTATCATCAATATTTTCATGACATGGCAAAATAATCAAAATTTTTCTTGTTTGAGAGCTTTCAATCAGCTAATTATGTTTTTAGGAGTATTGAAATAAAACTTAACAAACAATTATAGTGTATAGATAAAATTTTGAAAGATGTAGAACAAATAGCAATCTATGACACAGGAAGTCTTCGACGGTGTAGAAACTATACTCTGAGAAAATATTCTCGATTTTTGTCTTGAATTTATGGTCTTCTAGAGGAAGAGTGAAGTTGGTTGTACATGTTAAATTCCAGGAATGTGAATGTGTAGTACATAGTTGAATCAAGACTTGATATCATGGTCATGAAGAGATGAATGCCTTAGAAATTAATTTTTAATCTTAACTTAGCTTAGCGATTAATATTATAGTCAGAATTCGCAGACACCTGAAGTACCTCTCAGTATGTGGGATGTCCACAATGACTCATATAGCGACCTTCTGCTGGCCCAATTCCCGAACAGCATCTACTGATGTTCCCCATAATATCACACCATGGGTCGCAACCGTATGAAAATAAGCATGGTGGGTGATTAGTGTTTCCCTTTCACCCGCAAAGTTTTTTATTGGTCAGATCTTAAGGATGGCTGTAGAAAGTTTCGTTGTCCAGCCACTTTTCGGCATCCTCCTTTGAACTAAGTCACTACCTTATCCATAATAAAAGTGTCATCAGCAAAAACTGTTATACTTTATGCTCTCACATTAAAGACCGGGTCATCTATATAAATTATAAAAAGAATTGTTCCCAGAATGGAACCCTGAGGCACCCCGGTCCTAATTTTCTTCATAGAAGATGGAGAGCCTTTCAATTCACTACTATGATTGTAGGAGCTTCAATGGCTGTCCCTTTATTCCACAATGTCCCAGCTTCTCATGGCTGGTACAATGGAATTCATCAAATCCTGGAAGATGACTCTCATCTCTTCCAAGTTAACAAATGCCTCTACTCAATTAGTTCCACAATTGCTGTTATTGTGGACTTATTCCCCCTGAAACCGTGCTGGTTTGCACTCAGCAATAACTTGTATTCGATGTAACCCACAAGTTTCATCTTTATAAGGAACTCAAAATTTTTCGAGAAAACTGGCAAGATCGAAATGGATCTGAAATTGTCACACTCATTCGTGTCACCTTTCTTATGCACTGTGTCTCGGGCAACCTTGAGTCCACCCGGAAAGTAACCTTGCTGGAAACAGAGGTTCACTAAATGACACAGTGGAACCACCAGAATGTGCTAAAGTTATTAACAAAAAACGAAAATTGATTGCTTGAGTTTTGAACACCTGGTACCTTGAAAACGAAGCTCTTGCAAAGTGAATGGTTATTGTCCTTCAATAAATAACACTTAAAAATAATTCGTTTGAAACGACTGCTCTTCAACTTAGGTGACGTCACTAGCAAGTAAACAGCTTCCTGGATTAATTATATTTCGTGTATTATATTTTCTATGGGCGATATACGATCGTGGCGCTATTTTTAATTTATGATTTTTGTTAAATCTTCTATAAGTGACATACGTTTTCCTTTGGATCTAAGAAAGGAGTTTACATCAATCTAATAAAGAAAATTCATGGTGGCAATCTTCTTGAAGAATTTAGGACCAATTATTAAGCTGCTGAATTTAAAACTGTGAAAACAGCAATGTCACCACAAACCTTTATGTACGAGAGTGCAGCATTTTTGTCCAATCCCATTTCAGGTTTTGTTGGATACTCCAAAAAGAAGGCTCACATTCGCTTGTGAATAACAACCGCTATTATTGGGATAATATAATTCTGTTCGCCTTTTATCCCGAGTATCCTGATGCCCTCTCCAGATCTGGTGAAAGTTGAAACGTATTCCTGCACCACAATTGACGTGGTGTTGATGGACGCCAATGTTCTCAGGACTGAGATGTTATTGATCGTCGTGTCAATTTCTCAGTGAGAATATAATTAGCACAGTGGTTAATAGCGAATATTTCTGTTTGAAAATAGACGCAAGCTTACCAAAACAGAAGGACTGGTATTTGGCAATTCTCTGTCTCCTACTCATTGCAGTTTTGCACCCCTAGAGTTGGTTCATTCCTATATAGAAATGTCAATCTGAAATGGCAGCCCCATTTGGTTTTGGGTGTTGATATGTCAGACTTCATACTCAGCATTTTATTGTCCTCAATAACAGCCTATAGAGTGTGGAGTGCTAGGCACAAAGCTAATTACATGGAATCTGTACGTAGCCATTCTTGTCACTTATCTAATCAGAAAATGAAGGGGAGCAAGGCTTAATATCAGTTCCTTGGTGGCAGAATTGTAGAGCGAAACGCACCAGAACATTGTGCAGCTCGCTATCTATAATTTACAGAGCATAAGTTGGAAACCAAGCAAAACAGTCCTAGCTAATGCGTGGTTTCATCACTTCCACATATAGCCATTTCTTCCCACATTATTATTATCAGGTGCTAGTTGAATGTTAGCTTTCTCTTGCTATTTTGCAGCCTCCGCCACTGACGATTAATGTTTAACTACTTCCAGAAGCGCGAAAATAGCAAAACAGTTTGCAATATTAATGAGCTAATGAAAGTAACGAAAAAGAATTATTTAAATTAATTCTTTATCCACTATATATTCTATACATGGCTTTGTGTGATTTTTTCTATTATCAAATTTCTAACTTTGATACTAAGAGGATAATTCATTCTTAATGAATACATAAAACTAGTCTATGACTGTTTTATAGACCTCGAGATAAACCACTGGATTTGTATTGGTCATTCATATGTTAAATAACCTACAAAAGACATTTAATGAAGCTGTCATTTATAAATTAAAAACTTCGGTTTTTCTTTATTCCCCTTCTAACCACTGCAATGGATTCTAATATCACGGGAATAGGTTAGAGTAGAATTCTCTTTCGTTTCTTTCTTGCTCCCTGTAAATATATACGAGCAGGGGATTTCAGAATAAGTAGTTCGGACTCTTTCACACAGATGTCGCTAAGCGTATAATATTTCATTTATATCAACTCTATATTCAATGACGAAGAGAAAAAGATTTATTCAACCCTATTCACTGATACTCCCCCTTTTTTCGTTGAAACGTAAAGAAATTAATAAAATTGAAATTTGAAATACAGGGTGATTCTACAGGAAAGAAAAAATATATCCACTTGTAGAAGTTAATTGTGGTGTGTCGATATAATGATTTTGTTTAATATCTGCGTCTTGTTTCTGAATATACAGGCTGTTTTGTGCTAATGATTTTCAGTACGTCATAACTCTGGAACGGCAGAGTCAATTGGAATGAAAATTTCAAGATTTGCTTCGATTCAGTTGTTTCGGACTTTGTCAGTCAAATCTTTTTTCTAGGGACCGAACTTCAAAAATGTAACTTTTACCATATTCGAATTGATTTCCACGAACAGTGCGTTAAAAATGTGATTTACTTAAATTTGTCTATGTTGTTTACGAATGAGAATTCGAATTTCCTTCAAGGTGATGTACGAGGTGTACCAAATTAGATATTTAAGTACGTCTCTCGATCCCCATTTTCGAGAAAACTCATTGGTGAACAATCTGTTTTAAGTTTTCGAGTTATTTCGGAATTCAGAATTTCTCAGGATCTCGAAATGTGACGATATTTCGGATCTAATTGAAACTAGGAAAAGAATATTTTCACATTCTGCAGGCCCATTTTTGAGTAACAATGCAGGAACCTATTCGAAAAAAACGGTTTTGAGTTATGAAGCAAGTTTGTTGAAGAACGGTTTTTGAGTTATGAAGACAACTTGTAATTTTTCAAATACGATTTAAAGGTGAATTTGGTATCGATAAAAATGACTATTTTTTCGTTCCAAGTATATATCACATACTATATCAATTCAACTGATGTAATCAAAAAAATCGAAAATTCATATCTTTCCACTCAGAACATAAGATATCCACAATTCTATGGTAGAAGAGGTTCAATCTGTGTGCGTCAAAGTCCCATTTATACATTTCTGTGTTAGAACAATAGAGTTCATCACTTAGAACATAGAGTTTTTCGCTGAAAAATTTAAATTTTGGACTTGAAATAGAATATACATTGACGAAACTACACTCCTGAAACCAAACAACGTTCTAAACAGTGGATTGGAACAGGGAAACCAACTCCAAAGAAGGCAAAACAATTTCATCGGCGAACAAGGTTATGAGTAATAATAAAAAACAAGTACTGTGTTTTAAGGAATTTTACTTAATAATTGCGATTCGTAACGCGTTTCACTACACCGTAGCTTCTTCAGACGAATGAATATACAGAAAATCATAAATGAGAATATAACTATAAATGTTCTTGAGTAATTAAAAGCTTATTGGGTTGCTTCTTCTTAAGTGGTTATTTATGACAGATTTTGCTGTTTGATGTTTGGCTAAAATATTTTCTTTGGAGTTTTGGAGAATGATTTCGGAGTCTATGCCTGTTCAAAATTAGTTTCATTATGTTTTGGATGTAAATTATGTTTGAATTCTTCTTCTAATAGATCTTTTGTGGTTGTGTAAAATCAGTATCAGTTGAATCTGTCAAAAATTTATGGTCTGAAAATTTATCAGTTGAAGGTTTAGGTTGGGAAGTTTTGCATTTAAGTGAATTCAACTTTTCTGTTGTTGCTGAAACTTTTATGAATTAAAATTTTGACATCGTATCTGGATTATAAGATAATAAAACAATTCGTGAAAATGGTACCAAGAACGATTTA
The DNA here is from genome assembly GCA_013387265.2 of Cryptolaemus montrouzieri. NCBI lineage: Eukaryota > Metazoa > Arthropoda > Insecta > Coleoptera > Coccinellidae > Cryptolaemus > Cryptolaemus montrouzieri. The sequence goes on from JABFTP020000042.1 coordinate 13,439,284, forward strand.
GTATTCACTAAAACAGATAAAGGTAACACCGTCATCGCGATTAGTAAAACCGATTATATTTCTAAAACTGAAGAATTCTTAACAGCCGGAAACTATATAACATCAACTAAGGATCCTACCGCAAAATTTCAGAAAGTGGTTAAAAACACAATTTCGACAGCAAAATCTTTAATTACAGACCACGAAAAATATAAATTCATTAACTCCAATCCACAATCCCCCGAATTATATTCGTTGATAAAACTTCATAAACCTAATTACCCTATTAGACCTGTTGTGTCTTATGTAACGGCACCTTCGTTCAAACTTTCAAAATTCCTCAACGACTTGCTAATAAAACATTGCAATTTTAAATCTAAATTTTCGGTCAAAAATTCATACGAACTTATTGCCAATATCAAAGATACCACTATACCACCTAATTCCAAACTCATTTCTTTCGATGTTAAGAATCTATTTCCCAACATTCCTCCGAAAGATACGTATTACTTAGTTGAAGAATTATTAGAAAAAATCATGTCAATACTATCATTAAATCAGATATTCTTTCATTATTACAAATTTGTTTAGATCAAAATTATTTCCATTTCAATAACAAATATTATACTATTGAAGACGGCTTGATTATGGGCAATCCGTTAAGTCCTTTGTTAGCAGAAATATTCATGAATAACTTTGAGAAATTAATTCATAATCATCCACTCAGTAAATATTGTTTATACTGGTATCGCTATGTAGACGATATCATTATTTGCTTCACAGGAACAGATAGACAGTTGAAAATTTTCGAAAATCATATAAATTCATTACATCCAAAAATTGCATTCACAACCGAAATAGAAAGCAATAATTCGATAAATTTCTTAGACGTAACAATTTCGAATGAAAATGGAAAACATGTTTTCGCAATTTACCATAAACCGTCACATACAGATATTATAATACATAACTCGTCGTGTCATCCATATCAACATAAAATGTCAGCATTCAATAGTTTTATTCATAGATTGATTAACATCCCGTTATCACCAGAAAATTTCAACAAAGAACTAAATTTGATTAAACAAATAGCCAAAAATAATGATTACAATCCCAAACTAATAAATAATATTTTAAATAAAAACAAAGTAGAATCGCATTGAATGAAGTTTACCCTGTCGATAAATTGAAACAAAAATTCAACACCTTAACCTACGTTGGCATTACAAGTGAGAAACTGAAATCATTCTTGAGTAGCAATGATTTCAACATAGCTTTCAAAACTAATAATAATTTAGGCAAATATATAAAAATAATAAAACCAAACCAGGTAAAAACAATAAATCAGGTGTTTATAGATTGAATTGCAATGACTGTGATAATTTCTACATTGGTAGAACACATAGAAATTTTAATATTAGAATATCGGAACATAAACGCAGTTTTTCAAATAAAAAATCAGATTCAAATTACGCGAATCATCTCTTAGAAAATAATCATTCTTTCGACCCACAGTTTGAAATTTTGCATACAGATAATAAATATTGGAAGGTAGATCTTTGGGAAACTTTAGAAATCAATAAATACAAACACTCAGGTAGACTCATCAATGAACAAGTCGATTTAAGCCCTTCACCTCTATTGAATCTTTTCGGGGAGCAATCTATTCCTTAATTTTATTGGATATACCTGTCATAAATAACCACTTAAGAAGAAGCAACCCAATAAGCTTTTAATTACTCAAGAACATTTATAGTTATATTCTCATTTATAATTTTCTGTATATTCATTCGTCTGAAGAAGCTACGGTGTAGTGAAACGCGTTACGAATCGCAATTATTAAGTAAAATTCCTTAAAACACAGTACTTGTTTTTTATTATTGATAATGGAATTTTACCAAGTAAAAGCCTCCCAAATTCAAAGGTTATGACTACTGTTTGGGATGCAAGAGGTATTATATACATTGATTACCTTGAAAAAGGTAAACTATCACTGGTCAATACTACGCAGACTTATTGCAACGTTTTAGCCACGAGGTGTAAATTAAACGACTTTATTTGGCGAAGAAAAAAATTTGTTTCATCACGATAACGCACCAGCGTATTCTTCGCACGTTGCCATGGCTAAAATCTATGATCTGAAGTTCCAATTGATGCCGCACCCTCCCTACTCTCCAGACCTAGCCTCGAGTGACTATTATCTGTTTCCTAACCTCAAAACATGGTTTGGCTGTGAGAGATTTGCGGGCAATGAAGAAGTAATCGAAGCTGTAAATGGGTATTTGGAGGAACTTGACGAATCAGCCTATAGAGATGGCATTACTAGACTAGAACACCGCTATGAGAAATATATCAGCTTTAAAGGAGATTATGTTGAGAAATGAATAAAACAATTCTTAAAAACGTTGTTTTTCTTTTGGTCAGGTCGGAAATTTATCAATTCATACTCGTAAAATCTAATACTACTGCTTCAGCACATTATTACCGAAAATTAAAATTTTCAAGAATGTCAAGTGGAAAAACTGATCTGTTCTGTTAATTGACTTGGCGAAAAAAAAATCTGCGTACTCTATGAACCGAAGCACCTTGTATATCTAAGAATATTAAAAAATAATAGGTTTTGCAATTGAAATATTTAATATCTAAAATAATGGGTGAATAAGAGAACATTCAACTGATATCACAAAATTATCATAATAATTCCCTTTTCATTATCATCGAATTCATTTACAGCGACAAGTCAAAGCATATCGCGTGCTCATCGGTACCAACTTAAATATTTAAATGCCCCCAATATCTATAAATGAAAGAGGGGCGCCCAAATTTTATCAGCCGTTATTAATCTTTGATCATTTAGATACCTATTTGCATAAAGAACTAATAGGAAATTTATAATCTTCGTTATGTGCATTGGAATATTTAATCGATATATAAAACTGTGATTTTATTACTAGAATTTCCTTGCCTAAAATGTTGAACGCTTATCTTTGACTGAAAATCTTCGTGATGACAATTTCGTCTCATGCGATTTGGAAATATAATGGGGTGAATGCGTTCGTTTGGGGAATCATGACGTTCTTTGATTAGGTAAATAACTTGGATGAACGAGGTACCAGTAGATTTAGTAACTTTTATTATTTGACGATTTGCGGCATACTATTCGTGGAATTGGAATCAGTTTCCTTTATCTTTCCTTGTATAGGGTGGTCCGACGAAAACTTAACACCTCGATTTTCCGGTTTTGAAATGAAAATATGGAGAATCGCTCGGACCAATCGATTTCTCGAGGGGTAACAACTTTTCCGATTTCACTGGTCTACAATGGTTTTGTTGCCCTAGATATGAAAATGATTTTGGGTCTATTTATGCACACAATTCGTGAAACTATCAATGATTTTGTAGGATTTGCTCTGATTTCTTTTTAAATCTTTATTTTCATTTTACATAACAAAAATCGTAAAACAAGAAACAAAATAACAGATATATTTATAATGTCAGTTATGTTTTGAGAAATTCGGATACATCGAAGTAAATGAAGAGGAAAATGTCGAAAATATATTTCATATTTCCATAAAACGCCTTTTATGAGCTTTTCTTCTATAATTTTTCAGGGGACAATCTCTTTTCAAAGACCAGCAGTAATCTGCCATCATGTGACAATCCCATCTACCTTGATACCTTTCTTCCATCACTTTTAGATCTTGATGAAACCGCTCTCCTGTTCCTCACTATAATTTCCTAAATTATCCGGAAATTTATCTAGATGATTGCGGAGATAGTGTAACTTAATACTCATATTTGCTCCTAAAGTCTGAAAGTTTGTCAGCATATTTTGCACAATTTCTTCATAATTTGCTGCTTTATGGTTACCTAGGAAATTTTCGACAACCAACACAAAACTTTTCCAAGCTTTACTTTCCGGAACAGTCATAACTTTGATAAAATCTGAGTCGTTCATCAATTGCCGTATTTGAGGATCATCAAATATTCCACCTTTCAATTTTTCCATACTAAGCTTCGGAAATTTTCTGCAAATGTAATTAAAACAATTTCCGTCTTTGTTCAACGCTTTTACAAATTGCTTAATCATACCTAACTTAATATGTAATGGTGGAAGTATGATTTTGTCTCTGCTCACCAGCGGCTCCCTTATTACGTTGGCTTTACCGACAGGCAAAGAATTTCTTACAGGCCAAACATCTTGTTCCCAATGAAGTTGCTTTGCTCTACTATCCCACATACAAATAAAGCAAGGGTATTTTGTATATCCACTTTGTTGGCCAAGTAAAAAATTAACCATTTTTAAATCCACACAGATCGGCCATTGATGCTCAGAGTATTTAATTTTCTCTAAAACTAATTTTATATTTTCATATTCTTCTTTGAGTTTCGTTGAATGGGCAATTGGAATTGATGCAAATTTATTTCCATTGTGCAATAAGACGCATTTTAAACTTCTTTTGCAACTATCAATAAAAAGGCGCCATTCAGTAGATTTGTACTCTCTTAAACCCATGTCTATAAGCAGCTTCGCGATATCATTACAATACACTAATCCTTCATTTCCACTAAAAAATTGTAATAACTCTTTTTCTCGCGTTCTGTATGTTGTAATTGTTACTGTTGGTGCCAATAAATTTTTTTCTTTCAATCTTGAGGCTAACAGTTCTGATCCTTGTTTTGATAAATTGAGATCACGTATTAAATCACTGAGTTCATTTTGAGAAAATAACTTTGGCGTAGATGTTTCACCTTCCCATTCACTTCCACTAGTAGGTGGTCCCGATTTCTGTGAATTTGGTAACATCATTGTTTCTGAGGGCATGCGAATTACTTTTGAAATGTATATGGGCCGAGGGAGATTTTCACTGTGTAGAACTGGACATTTCGTAGACTGTAAGTCTGGGTATCTCCACGTTTAATTTCGATTAAAACCTTTAACATCTACTACGCAAAAGTAACAATCATCTAAATGATTCGTAGGCTCCATCCAGATCATAGGAATACCAAAGTCTAATCCAGAACGTTCATCTTTTTTCCACAACCGTAAAGACTCAACACAGGACTTACAAACTTTATTAGGAACCCATGGTTTACCTAATTTGTCCATTTTGAAACCAAAATATTCAACATAAGTCTCCTTGACAAAGTCTGTGATATTTCTTTTTTGTTTTTTTGGTATATAAACACCGCAAATATAACAAAATAAATCACTACAATATTTACACTTTCTTCGTGACGAACTCATATTTTAGACTAGAAGACAAATATATAAGAATGGACATTCAGTAATTGAAACAAAATATTAATCCATGACACTTTATCCAGATTTACGTGTATATGTACTTCAATATTGTCAAATAACTGAGATCTCAGCTGTTCTGTGGAGCAAGGGGTCTGAGAGTGGGGATCAGGTGATGTTTGTATGCGCGAAAAAGTTGCGCAGAAGCCTAATCATGACTGGAAAATTAAATTTTATTTCTAACAAGCTTATAATTGTTCAAAATATAAGAAATGCAAAAATCATGAAAATACGAGCACATTGAGAACTTTCATGAATATATTCGTAATCTGGGCACTTGAAAACATAAAAATTCGCGATGATATCCAGGGCAACAATTAAAAAATTTTTTTTGTAGAGCTGTGTTTTTAATCCCCATACCTTCATTCCTCTAGCGGGGGTGAGCATAACCCCATGATTTTGAATAAGGATTAGGGGTGTTGCAATAGCTCATTTTGAATATCTCATCGAGTACTATCTGACCCTAAATTTTCGCTTCAAAATTTTCATCCTTAACGAAATGGCAGCTAAAAAAATGGACGACAACTTACTTTTGTAATTTGTGATTAGTTATAAGTGCTGAAAATGGCCACTATTCACTTCCATGCAGTAAAGAACGCTGGTGCATGGCTAGCTTATCTTGGATTTACCTCGAGCTATGCAATGTTTTTATTTATTTGTAAATTTTCTGTTCGAAAAAGTAGACAGACCATGTGTTTGATTTACCTCACTCTCTCGTTAGTCTATCGTGAATTTTCAGGAACTTTGAAACTGTGCCAAAGCGATCGTAAATTTGTAGTAGGATTAAAATGGTGTATTCTGTAGAAGAAAAGGTGGAAATGATAAAATTATTTTTCGGAAATAATGACTTTTTATTCAACGAACGACATCCTGAAAAAAATGAATCCGCTGCTAAGCAAATGGTTGCTAAATTTGACGCTACTGGTTCAGTCGGCAGCACCTCCTTGTATATAAACGTGTACTGTATTTTATCTACACAGGGCCCCGTGAGGGCTAATGGCGCTTGTGTGCAAAAAAGGATTTTGGCGGCCCTTAACGCATTTTGGATCATGTTTTTTAATTTTTTTTGAAGGTAGGAGGTAGGTAGGTAGGTAGGTGCTTGAAGTAAAGCAAAAACTGAACTTTAGAAGTCATATTTATTTGTAGACTAAAATATCAAAATGAAACAAACAGAAATCATAACAAAATAAATTCTTGTTCACGCCCATTTTGAAACACTACTTTCTATTTATACTTAGATATTTTGAAAAAGATGCAGATATTTCTAATAACAAATACCTAGGGAACTTCGTTTTAAAATCAAAAATGATAGCTAGTTCTAGGTGCAATAGAAAAATAAAAGATAGCTATTGTAGTTGTGATATTTTCCGAATTTTTGCTGTTGCACATTCATTAATTACATGGTTAAAATTTATACCGTCAAAAATTTCTTATTCAATTGCTAATATTGTTAGCCCAGACAATCTTTCTTGAATCATTGTCGATCTTAAATAATTTTTAATTTTGAAAAAGATCGCTCGCCAGAAGCTACAGATACAGGCAATGTCAAAAGAATTCTTAGTGAAATGCTTACGCTTGGAAAGGTGGAGATTAAATTGTTTTCAAATATATATTGTAAAATACTTAAGGGGTCAGTATCATCAGGTAATGAAAACAACTTTAACGCTTTAATTTCGTTGAACAGATCATTGGAGTCTATATCCTTATTATCCTGATCTGTCAGTCGCTCTTCAAGAATAGAACAATGTTTTAAAAGATTGCTGTCACTTTGAATATGTCGCTAAAAATCCGAAAATATTATCATACTCCTTCAATAAGTCAAATCGGTTTTTTAGAGAGCTTATAGTTTGATCTATAATTTTTAAGAAAAAACTAATTTTAAAGGAGGTTTTTGGATCATTAGGGGTCTCATCTCGGTGTTCATAGTCAAACAGTTTCAGTTTAAATTTCCTCCTAACCGTTGGTAATGGTGGAAAGTCTTCTTCAATTTCGATAAAGGATGCTAATTCTTTCGCTTGACGCCTGGAGGAAAATCTGTCTCAAGACACCATCATATATCTGGTTCCATTGTTCGGGTCCTAGAAATGAGCCTTGGGGCATCCAACCATCCGAAGGATTTGACACTGTATAGGAGAGGACGTTGCTTTGCTTACCTACGGTGCCAAGTTTCATAGTCTGGTTACTTATGGAAAATTCTTGTGGGGGCAGCTACGGACGTCTCTGATATATTCCTTGAAGAGAAGAATTCAGTCAGACAAATTGCCGGAGCTAAATTACATGAAAGCTGTAGAACCGTATTCAAAGTTATGAGGTGCATAGACATAAGGATTGTCTAGCCTTGTGTATTATGTTTTCTAGGTGTGAATTTCAGGTGGGGTTTCTATTCAAGGTAACCCCCAGATATTTTGCTTCTATCGCAAACGGAGTAAAAACTTTACTATTTACTTTTACTTTGAAAATCCTCCTTCTCTTGGTGAACGGTGCCAAAGGGGTTTTCTGGGGGTTTTTTACTAAGCTTTTCTTCTCACATCACCCTTGAATGATTAAAACTGTCCACGGAAGCCTGTCGGAGACATTGTCGTCATCTTCGCTAGCCAGAATGACCATATCGCCAGCGTATGCGTAAACATCCAGTGCACCGAATACTGCCAGGTCATCAATCAGCAGAGATCACAACAAAGGGCATAATACTCCTCCCTGAAGATAGACCCTATCAGCCACAAAACTGACCACTTCCTTTCAGTTAAGTGTTGATCTCTCTGGCATTTAGCATATTGCTGATCCATTCCACCATAATATTTGGTACTCATCTAGCTCTCGCAGCTCCACGTAGAGAACTAGTGGGGCCCGCATTCTGACTGAGTGCTCCTCCGTCCAGATTGTAGAATGCCAGATCAGTCGATTCACCCTTCTGGCGTCTGATTACTCAGGGGCTTCAGCGATAACACGTCAGTCCTAATGAATCTATCCAAAACATTCCCCAGGGTTTTTTGAACGAAGGAGAAGAGACTTATCGGCCTGAACGATTCAGACTGTAAGTTTGATTAACCCACCTTGGGGATATATACAACCCTAACCTTCTGCCAGCTGGTCAAGACAATATTCTAGGCAGACTCGACGAATAGAGCCTAGTGAGGTATAGAAGGGGGACGATGCTATCCTCCCTAGGAACTTTGAATGGATTAAAGGAACGAATCGTCCACTTAACTGCTCCGGACTTGATGATCGTTCTGGCGTTCTTCCAATCATCCCGTTCAGCCTCTGGCAGTTTCAGGGCGACGGTGTCTTAGCTATTACTGATATCAGGAAACCGACAATCTGGGAAGTGCACGCATATCTAACGTCCCTCTTCATAGTCCCTGTACTGTGCATTCTTGCATTTTGAAGATCTAATGGGCAGTGACACTCCGACGCGATTGACCCAGATAATTTCTCTGTCTTGGCTGTGGGAATATCTACCAAGTGAACACTGAGGCAGGTTCTATAACCATCCCAATCGATTCTCCTTGAGATTCTGTATTCGACCACAGGTCTATGTCCACACTCAATAGTGAATTGAATGTGTCTGTGATCAAATTTCGAGGATTCACTTGATACATTCCAACTCTAGAGTTTATTGCTCAGGAGAACGTCGCGCACGCGATTGTGTGTCGCAAAGGGTTCATTTCCTCTATTAATTAGAATGAGGGATTCTGACATGAGAAAGTCGAAAAGACTTTCATCACTCGCGTTGACGTCAGAGCTGCCACACACCGAGTGATGTGCATTGGCACACACGCAACGACTAGATGGCGAGTTTGCCTCCTGCAATGACTCGACAGGTTACGAATCACCTCAGGTGGGCATTCAGGAGGTCTGCCGGGAAGTAGGCTGAGCAGACCACTAAATTGATTCTGCAACGCTCTCCCGAGACACTCACCAGTACAGAGGTAGTGTTTTTGTTACAGAACTCAGTAAATAGAATGTTATCGATTCTGTTGTTGATAAATACAGTATAAAACTATCTGGCCTGGTAGATTTCCGAGACCGCAAAGTGATCCCTGTTTCGGCAGTCATATCAAGGCTTTCATTCAAGATTTGCCTTGGAATGCTGGATATTAGACTGATTCCACCTGATCCCCTCCTCATCATTTTGATGTCGAAGGATGATCAGCCGTTTTGCCTGAATGTGTGTCTTTCGCCCCCATTCCATGGCACACACTAGCCGCTGGCAAGCTGTTCACCCTGCTACCAACCTTATTTGGGCGTTCTACCCTAGAAGCCACACACGAACTCTCTCTCTCTCTCTCTGGTTCTTCTTTAGGTGCTTGGGTCATTTTTTGACCCTTTCTTGGGCGAAACCCGAGAAAGGGTCTGTACCCAGACTTTTCTAGGTCAGTTCTTGAATTCTCGTCTACAGCGAAGGTCTGCTTTGGCCCACTTACCTCATGGCGTGGCATCTTACACTCTCCAGTGTCAACAAGGTTGATTGCCGATCAGAGCGAGGAAAATCTTCCACCACATCTCGACCGTTGTTGTATGCACTGTACAACTCATAATGCAAGTGTTTTTGATGTAGTCGATGTACCATAAGCCTTCTGTAATATTTTCAGCGATTCGGCATATGAAATTCCATTTGCAATACGAAATTTGAGACAAATTATTTGTTTGATATTTTAATCTATTTTAAAAGTCGCAATACACACTTCTGAGAATTGACAAAATCGAGCTCTGTGAACAAACTGAATGAAAGATCGCGTTCAAACGCAGTATTATAGAAAACAGTTGTGCCAACTCTGCAACAACAAAAATGTTTCTGAAGGCAGATTTTTTGAATAATCAATTCCTAGTTCTTTTCTGACAGAATATATGCTGGTTAGAGCACTAAATCAAGTATGTCACTCTCTCTTGGGACACCATTACTTTCTATTCTGTTGTTGATAAAGATTCACGTCCTAAGGTTATTCCCAGGACAGTAGTATACTATCTGGCCTGGTAGATTTCTGAAATCGCAAAGTGATCCCCGGTTTGGCAGATCATGGTTACTGAATGAAACCTATATCAAGGCTTTCTTTCAAGATGCATTTGCCAAACATTGGATATTTTTTGACGGTACCTGACTCCCATCCTTACCATTTTGATGTCGAAGGAGGATCTGGCGCTTTGCCTAGAGGTGCATCTTTCTTTCTCTTCCGTGGCACAGACTAGATAAACAGGCTGTTCACCCCTGCTAGCAGTCTTATTTGAGCTTTTTACCCTGGAAGCCCCACAGGAACCACTCTCTCTGGACCTTCCTTCAGACGGTGTAGCTTGGGAAGGTTACCTTTCCGAATCCAAAAAAGGGTCTGCACCCAGACTTTTTTAGTCTGCAAATGTTGACGTCTGCTCTGACCCCTTATCTCATGGCGTAGCACCTTCCACTCCTCAGTGTTCAAGTCTTGATTGAGAACCAAAAAGGCTTGTAGAATAACTCGGGCTTCCACCTGTTATCAGTAACCCGATTAGGAATATAACCAACACATATTTGTACTAAGTACTATACCAAACACGACTCGAGGAAAAGATCAACCTTAACCCTATAGTAGACACAGACAACATAAACGCCGCATGGAATAAAATGAAAAACAACATACTTAACAGCGCAAAAGAAGCCATTGGGGAACGAAGAATCAATATAAACAGTCATAGAAAAGATAAACCATGGTTCACACAGGAAATCAAAGATTTAGCAAAAGAAAAGAAGAACGCATATATCAGATATGTCAATCACAGAACACCAGAAGAGTACCAAAGATATAAAACAGAAAGAAATAGAACAACGAACAAAATTAAAGAATTTAAAAAAATATATTGGGAAAGATTTACAAATGACATGAAACATGACTTACGAGGAGCACAGAAAAAGGTATGGAACATGTTGAGAAACAGGAAAAAACCAATCACCGAAGAACTGCAGATCAATGTAATAAAACCAGAAGAGTGGGTGAAATATTTCCAGAACTTATACCTGGGAGATAATGATAACGGTAACAATGAGGAACTAGAAATCGAACAACAAAACACACTCTACGAAGAAACAGAAAATGACATTATCAGCCTAGAAGAAGTACAACAAGTAATCCATAAATTAAAAAATAGAAAATCACCCGGTCCGGACAACATAAATAACGAACTAATTAAATATGGGGGAGCAGAAATAACAAAAGAAATAACAAAACTATTCCAAAAAATTGAAAACAACAAGGAGATACCAGAAGAATGGAGAGAGAGCATAACAATACCCATATACAAAAAAGGCGTGAAGACAAACCCAGCAAATTATAGAGGCATCACACTCCTTAACTCTGCATCGAAACTACTCACTAAAATTCTATCGCAAAAGATATATGACAAAGTAGGTGTGTCTGAAGAACAACAGGGATTCCGACCAAATAGATCAACAACGGATGAATTTTTATATTGCGGCAACTGGTGGAGAAGTCCATAGAGTTTGACAAACCGATGTTTATATGTTTTATAGATTTGGAAAAGGCATTCGACAGAATTCGAATGAACGATGTGATCACTATCCTTAGAAATAAAAACTTAAGCAATAAATACATAAACATAATCAAAGAACTAAATAACTCTAATAAGACGAAAGTAAAAACTACACAGGGACTTACAAGCGAGATCAAAATTAACGCAGGCATTAGACAAGGTGACAGCCTCAGCCCATGTCTATTTAATTTAATCATGGATGAAATAATAGCAGGTGTTAACCAAATGAACCAAGGCTATAGGATGGGTAACAAAACTATGAGAATACTGTGCTACGCAGATGATGCTTTACTAATAGCCGAGAATGAGGACGACCTACAACGCCTACTACAAAAGTTCAAAGTAACTGCAGAAAACTATAACATGGTAAATAGCGAAAGATCCAATTAGATGCAAACTAGTAGTGAACGACCATATAATAGAGCAACTTTCACACTTTAAATACCTAGGAGTAGAAGTATCGAGCGATTGGCAACTATTACAAGAAGCAAAACAGCAGACAATGAAAGCATCGAGAATATCTGGCTTCCTGAGAGATGTAATCTGGCGGAATAAGTACATAAGCACAGAAAGCAAAGTCCGAATCTATAAAACCTGTGTGAGACCCGTGATGACATATCCGGTTGAGACAAGAGCTGAGACAACAAAAACAAAACAACTAATGAGGACAACAGAGATGAGAACACTAAGAGCTATAAGAGGTATTACACGCAGAGATAGAATAAGGAATGAGGATACGCTAAGGGAGCTAGGTGTCCAGGATGTGGTGAGGTGGACAAGAGCAGGTCGACGCCTATGGAGAGATCACGTAGACAGAATGGGCCCCGAACGTATGGCGAAGTGGGCAAAAACACAAAAACACAACACTAGAAGACCCATAGGAAGGCAGAAAAAGCGATGGCATGAGTGCTGGAGCTCCGGTTCGCAGCAGGGGCTGTAACAGAAAAACAGGACATCGTCCTATTTAAAGAAGAAGAAGACATATTTGCTGCTTTGGTAGCTCTCTACCTGTAACCCTGCGTAAACTAGCACACTCCTATGGCTTCAGATTAGCTATACAGCTATACATTGTGCTCGTTTAGACAGTCATTCTATAACCACCCCAGACGAGCAGAGCTTCCTAGAAAACTGATCGCCTTCAGCCCTTGAGCATTATAACTGAATGCCTCAAGAATAGTATCCATCAAAACCTTGATCTTCTCTGCAGTCAGCTGAACCTCCGGAAAGCCAGAGGGTATGACATCACCTCTGTTCCTCCTCGTGGCATCCGAATAGGACATTGCTCCCTATCCCCGGCTATCCATGCCGTTTTTGGCCGCGTTCCAGAGTACTGCCATCAGATCTGCAGTCGAGGATATACCTTGCACACGAGGACTCCTTTCCGCATGATCATTAAAAGCAGCGACAGAATCCGGTTTTATATTTTACTGACAAAAACTACAAGCTGTGGCACTACCGAACTGGAAGGTCACGAGCCACCACTGGTTATCCAGTAAATATTACATCGAATTGAAATATCGTTTTGAGCTATCGTGATTTTACCCTTCGTGATCTCATCGATTACAGTTCTGAGTACTTTTGGAATTCACTAGAAGTTCTAGTAATATCTTTCACTTTATTCACTTTTGAAACGGAATTAAGTCATAGATATCCTAGCCTATTCCGTTCAAAGGCTCATACTTACATCGAGATATTAATTTTCCTTCAGATTTATGGAATTGTGCTGGTATATTATCCAGTTTGCTTGTTGGAATAAATTGTAAAGTTTTGTAGAAAAGCGGTAGAATATGAAAAGGATGGAAAAGTTTTTTATTCTTTTTGTAAATTTCGTTTCATCTAGTGACAGAACAAAAATATCGAAATTTGCTCACACTGTACAGGTTATTTGTACGTGTTGTTTTTCAAGACAACGCCCCAGTAGTTAACCATATCAAAATTACTCAAATTAGTTTACCATACAGTGCTTTCAGTAAAACATTGGACATTAACACTTACCCCTATTAAACGACCAAGTTGTGAATGCCCTACAACTTCCTTCTTGTTCTACAGACCTGAATTTCATGGACAAACCTGGTAAATACAGGGACGGTGACGCCATTGGATGCATCCGCAAATCGCCCAACGAACCTAAAGTTTTCGTTTTCAAAAATGCTAATTCAATTAACAGGAATCTGTGAATGACAACAAAAGTAACAAATTCGAGTTCGGTTGTGGGTTAGAGAGTTAATACGTTGGCTATAAACTATAAACGGAAAGTACAAAGATACTTCATTAAGACTTCGCGCATAAAACATAAAACAGAGGCAGCCGATATCGTGCCAAAGGCCAACAAATCAACCAGGGGAGTTCGAGAGTATTTATATTAAATGCTTTATTCAACTATTTACATACTAATTTATTTATACGGGTTCAACTGTTTCAGATTTCCATACAAATCTCAGTGTTCTGCTGCCACGCCTACTGGACTAAGTCGATAATTTTAGTTATTAAAAAGATTTTGATTGATTGACAGTTTTTGTTGAGGGAAGGTTAGATTTGTATGAGCTAGATTTTCACTTCAACAGTTCGTTGAAGTGAATTGTTTTCAACATTCCAATTGTTTTGCGCATTCTCTTTAGAAGTTTTAAATTAGTCAAACGACTTTGGAAGTAATTATTGCATGTTGTTTGATTTCGCCATGTCCAAAGATTATATCGAAACAGAGTCAAACATCATACGTGATTCCACTAGCTTTTGGAAATATATCGAGAACATCTCCAGAGATGGTTGGTATACCTGATTCTATGACATAACATGACAGATCTGTTGTTGGCGGTTTGGAGGTGCGTAGGTTGTTCGCAGAGGTTTTTAGATATAATTATACCATGGCTGATGATACCCAGCCAGTCTTGTTTACTTGTGACCTGATGAGTAGGTGATTGATATTCTTCCCACTATTGATATATCGTAAAACATTCTTGAAACTGTTTTCCATAAGACCAAAAGATACTTGCGGACCGAACCGGTTGCAACCTTGTTGAGCTGGAGCATTATATAGGGTGCGCCAAAGAAAACCAGACAATTTTTTCCTTTATAACTTAACGCAATTTTAGAGATAGATCATTCATTGGAAAGCCAGAAACTGTATCGAAATTTCATTTGGCTGACTCATTCGGAAATGATCAATATTTCAAGACCGCTGGAATGTTTTTTTTTCACTAGAAAAATCGAATGGGGCATTCAGTCGATAGTTCATACTTTTCTGAAAAATTTGCCATATTGATCTTAAAAATATTCCAATAATTGGTAAAAAAGTAGCGTGAAGAATTTTTTTCATTCTGATTTTCAGCTGAAATCAAAATATATTTTTCACCTCATGGCGTTGGCACTCCTGAAGTTGTTGTGTTTTTCATGGATGTTCTAAGAAGACAAAGAACCATTTTTCTTAACTATTAACTAATTTTCCCGCACATTGAAAAATTATTCGCGGTTTTAATGAATCAACTGCGTAATTCAATCATTAGATTGAATCTTTCCCATCATTTTGAGGGGTCGAACTCGAATATTGATTTAGAATTGAGCCACTTGTTTAAACATACACTGCATGCATTAACTCTATGATGAACAAAAAATAATAAAATGTCATCGAGTTTTAGACGACATTTGGTTTGAACTCGAATTTTATCTTGGTGTTGCTTGTTTTTGACGTTTGAAATTGTTAACAATGGTTTTAACAAATTTCATTGAATGTTCATTTGTGCGTGGCTACACTGTTAGGTAAATATTACGCCAATTTCCAGCCCCTAATTACAAGAGAAATACAATCTATGATCTTGAGAAAAAATTTCGGACAACAGGGTCATTAGGAAGAAGATCAGGATCACTGTTTCCCAAATATCTCAGAGATGCCAACTGCTAAAAACATCTGCGAGAATAATAATACGACATAATTTTGTTTAACAAATTACATGAGTGAAACCATTCAACAAAAAGAATTAAGTACTCAGAATGGAATATAACTTCCATTGGCATCCACAACCATCTGCACTCTTCTTCTCCAGCTCTCTATGGATCTCGAAATTACTTCTTGATCAAGATTGTTCCAACATTCATGAATTTTTTGCCTCAGCTCCTCACAATTATTGAAAATAATACCATTTTTACATACCATTTCTTCCAAATGACCCCACAGAAAATAGTCGCACGGATTAAGATCGGGACTATTTGGGGGCCATTGTTCTGGTTCGATGATATCGTCTACGCGTTGTCTCAGATAATCCATAGTATATTGACAGGTATGACATCTGGCTCCATCCTAAAATCAATTGAAATAGATTTCATTTAGATACATCTAATTTGGGACAACCTGTACACAGATGGCCAGTTGGGAGTAAGTAGCTTTTTTTATGATATAGTACTGGTTGTTCATTTCTTTGACAAACGTTGTCGGGAGAATATGGAAAAAATTCAAGAATTCCAAAGAAGATTTGAACCAATAAAAATCATCCAAAAAGCTACTCAATTTCTCAACGGTTCATTTTTAGCTGGTGGCAACATGCTTTCGCAATATTCCATAAGCCGTCACATACAGATATTATAATACATAACTCGTCGTGTCATCCGTATCAACATAAAATGTCGGCATTCAATAGTGTTATTCATAGATTGATTAACATCCCGTTATCAACAGAAAATTTCAACAAAGAATTAAATTTTATTAAACAAATAGCCAAACATAATGGTTACAATCCCAAACTAATAAATAATATTTTGAATAAAAAACAAAGTAGAATCGCATTGAATGAAGTTCACCCTGTCGGTAAATTGAAACAAAAATTCAACACCTTAACCTACGTTGGCATTACAAGTGAGAAACTGAAATCATTCTTGAGTAGCAATAATTTCAACATAGCTTTCCAAACTAATAATAATTTAGGCAAATATATAAAAAATAATAAAACCAAATCAGGTAAAAACAATAAATCAGGTGTTTATAGATTGAATTGCAATGACTGTGATAATTTCTACAGTGTTGCTCTACAGCGATCTGGTTGAAGTTGAGGGGCGAAGACTGGACGAAAAAGACTCAGGTTTCTTTCTGCCAATCTTCTTCGAATCATAGAAACAGTCACACTGATCTGTCTGGTAGAAAGAAACAAGTTGTCTTCACCTGCCCTCTGTGTATTTTATTAAGTCTTTCCAAATCTTTTGATGGTATCCCGTACGTTGGTTCAAAATTTAGAGAGTGTCTGAGCGATTCACCGTTGCTTTCTTTACTTCAACTACCACGACCCCCTCAAGGACCCTAATCAAAAAAAAATTGAAAGAGAATAATGTTATAATGTAGTCCTTTTACCACAACGGTAATAATTTGAAAGAACGACTTATTGTTACAAATGCTTTTTCAGCACAATTTAGAGAACGAAAAGAAGGGGTACTTTGAAACTACTTTTTTCATAAGTATTTTCTGGATACAAAATTAAGACTGCGATAAAACATCTCGAAGTTTTAGGAAATGTTATTCTGCCAGAAAGATATTAACTGCATGGTCAGACTATTTGATTATCACAATTTATTGACATTGGAACTCTGGCAAACACTTCCAACTGCCAAAACCGTCTGGCTGTTAACATACATGTTTAAGAGTGTTGAAGAAATATTTCTTTGAAAGTGTAACCTTGTAAGAGTAGGCTATGAATTACTGTCCATATAACAAACTTCTGGCATATACTTGCAACCTTCAAAATGGGCAACTTTTTCTACGCTCAAACGTATTTAAACTGAAACATATTTGAATTACACCCTTGTGTTGTACAAATCTCTAAACTTTAAGGAATGATCAAACATGACTTGCCAGAACGATATTTTCTTAATTCACTGATAAGGAAACCTTATTCATAACTTTATTGCTTTATAGATACTGGTTGTTCAGATATACGTCCAGCTATCCTACGATTAGCGATTTAAAGACAGTTTGAAGGTTCTGTTAGAATATTTTTGTTTACGAATGAATTTTTGTGATGTAACGATGTTATTTTATTATGTTCTCGATATTTGGCTACAAGTTTATTAGGAATTAAAAGCGATTATCCCAACAGAGATGTGTACTTGTTTCTATCAGACATAGAATAACCCCTCGTATATTGAAGCTTGCAAATTTCTTCGCTATAAACAAATCAAAATATGAATCATCCACCCCTTGACGCCTGACGAAATCCAACTAAGTAGAAACGTCGCAACAGTTTTATTTTAATTAAAGAAAGAAATCAAGATGGAAAGTATAAGTGTCTGATCCAGAAGGCAGTCTAGTGAAAATTCAATTTATGTTGGAAATTCAGCAATTTCTACGGTTACGGTCCATCTAGCTAATACATGTCTCTGCCAATAGACCCCTCACACTCCCACTCTTGTCGTCTTACCAACGTCGTACAAAAACGACATGGTCCATTGCCTTATCCCCGTATCTATCATGTAGGGAATTACAGTATTTGGACGTTGGTCACTTGCCAGCGACATTCGGCGAGTCTCGTTTGTTTTGTCCCCATCGATCACTCTCCAGCCTTCTGGATCAGATGATGCAGCTGAGGAGATTTTCACTGAGGTGGTTTTGCATGCATCTACGCTCACGTTCAAACTAGTAGCTTTATTTATATGAGTTGTGTTTTCATGTAAATGTGTAAGTTTCATAGTTTCAAAAAGCGCGTGGTTGCCAAGTCATTATATCTGTCTTAGATATAAAGATGTCTAATACGAACACTATGAATATTGGTAGGTAACTTATTGGATAATAATTTATGACAAAGTTCTCCTGTTGAGATTGACCGAATTTCCATTTATTCAGTGACAGAGCAATCACCTGAATAGAGAATTTTCGATGTGCTACCAGTATATCAGAACCTTCTTCTATGCATGAAGACTACTAATTGATATGGAATATAATTAATCCTTCACTCAGTGGAGAGTCTCCTTAAGCGTGTTAAACCCCCAATACGAATCTATAACTAACCCATGTAGAACTGAGAAGGCCAGACAGATTGATTGTAACAATTAATCAAGCAAACTTGGGAATTACGGTGTTGTCAAACGATTTCCAATAAATTTCCATGTTCGGTTAGCTGAACCCGCCACCAAGAAGTGAACATGCAACTTCTTATAATAAATATAGCAAATATTGCCTGCTTCAAAGGCGTAAATAACTTTATTTCTAAACGGTCAAACTAGAGTAATTAATTTCCAAGTTCAGAAATTATTCTGCCGTTGTGCACATTGCAGATATTTAATATTAATTGCGATATTCTTCGAATTGCTTGTTAATTTACTGTGGACAGGATAAGCTTCTGTTCGAAGGTATTCCGGTCATGAGAAATGGTTTGAGACAACGCAATTCTTCAATAGTTTCGAAGATATGAAGAATAACATGGGGGATAATCTGTATGAATGAAAATGGAATGCTATTCGTTGCTGAGCGAATAACTTGAAAACGGATGGATCTATTTAGCTCTTTTTGATTCAACTTGTTCGTAATAGCCCGAAAAAAGTTTTTATTAGAGGAAAAATTGGAACAACCGACAGAAAAATAAGAAAATTCGAGACAATTGAAAAGCTATAAATGCTTTTTCTTCCTGTTCTGGTGGTCAGGGCGGTGATCGTTTTACTACCAGTACGGGTGCGGCAACACTGTATTTGTGTCCCTCTAGTAGAGTAGTAGGGGTAAGTAAGGATTTGTGGATTGTGCTTCATAGGTAGAGCCATAGCTCCTTAGCCCTTTTCGTATCCATGATGTGTTTTGGATGTAATTGTATTTCCATAACCGCTTCTATTGGTCGAATCGGACCACTTGGATTTGGGGAGGAAACCTAAGCTGTGGAATCAGTCGAACGTTACTTGATTAAGTTTTGTGCTAAACTGCTCTCAATCATTTGTTTCCGATTTCATATGAGAGCCACACATTTCCAGAGTGTTGGAAGGTTGTGAGAGTACAAACGATTCCAAAGAAATGGAAGATTACCCCATAATTATCGTCAGATCGCATTTGTCGCCCATTATGTCGAAAATCATGGGAAGAGTGATAAAGAATGAAATATCTCCAGTCAAGGTATCATCGGTGATCGAGAAAACGTTTTCTGTAGACAACGATCAACTGGTGATCTACAATCGAGAAGGATGGCTTTGCTCTTGATTACCAAATGCTTTCGACAGTGGTTGGTTAAGTAGCTTTCTCTTCAGTAGATCCATTCGAATAATAGTTGATGGTGCAACGAACTGAGTTAATCTAGGAGTACCCCAGGGCTCCATACTAGAGCCAACTCTTTTTCTGTTGCAGATCAATGATCTTCTCCATTACACCGAAAACAGAATATTTGTGTTTGCGAACGACTCTCTATTCTGGTTTCCTCATTTTCGAGTCAACGTATTATAACTGCTGGAGAGTCACACCTACAAAGGTACCAACAGAGCATGTCAATACATTCAGAGTTGGTCAATTTTAACGCCAACAAGACACAATCAACAGCGTTCTCCAGAAAAGTCACTGCTTTTCATCATCATTGCCAAATCTGTTTTTCATAAACTCAGTTTTCTCTTCAGGACTAAGCAGTGCTTCATCACATCACAGCTTATGATTTTATACAAAACACAGGTGTGACCTGGTCTGCTATACTGATCTGAAGTGTGGGGACTGGCACCTAAATATTCATTACACTTTTTGAATAGTGTCCCATCGACGTCCCGGAGATAACGCATAATCCCCAGCCCCTCACTCAGAAGAGACAGGTTTCTTCTTTCTACAGAAATGCTCTGAAGAACTTAAAGGTTGGTTCCGAAAAGAATCCAGTTCCTAAGGAAATGCAGTCTCACGAAAAACTTTCATCAGCGGACAGTCCAACTACTTGCGTACCTCTCTCTTTAGAATTTCTTCTGTTTATTAGTGTTCTGAAGAACTTGCTTTCATCGAACCTCTATGCGATTACCTACAATTAAACTCCCTCTTCAAGAAGCGAATAAGCAAATACATTAAACCATCTTGGGCGGACAGAGCACTGACATGGCATCTCCTTGCAGATGGCACGTTCAGAACGATTAGAGAGAAAATCATACAAACATGATAATAGAGGAGTCAGAAATGCCATACAGACGCTCTGACTTGTATAATAGACCTGTAACCAGAACCCTATCTTTTTTGAAATCAGTATATATGCAACCCAACGATTATCCATCCTCAATACAAGAACTAAATTAGTTAATAAAGTACAAAAGATTGATCTGGATGGACCTGCCAAGTATGAAGCCATGCTGCTCAACAATAATTACAGACCAAACGTGAGCAAAGAGTGGGAAATCTTCCCCTAGACACACACAGATTGAGAAACCGGCCAATTTTTTTTCCGTTAAAACTTTCGCATTTTAGAGCAAGATCATTCGTTCTTGCTTCATTGGGAAGCCAAAGGACTAGGTTTTTCAGAAATTGATTTATTGAATGTTTATTTGTGCGTGGCTATACTGCTAGACAAATATTACGCCAATTTCCAGCCCCTAATTACAAAACAAGTACAATCTATGATCTTGAGGAAAAATTTCGGACAACAGGAAGAAGACCAGGTGCAGCTAGATCTTATACTGTTTAACTATTTCAAGTGATTCGCCCCTGCATCAGATTCATTTTACTCATTCAAATATTCGAAAGGTAAGAACCTTTGCTATAAGGATTGATGTTATAGTTCAGTGATCGCCAATCCGTTGATCGCCAGATAGGTATACCGTGAAGGCAATAGCAGTGGAAACACTGAGGTGAGCTACTTGTTAGTTATTTTTGAATTTGGGAGGCTTTTACTTGATAAAATTCCATTATCAATAATAAAAACAAGTAATGTGTTTTTGGAATTTTACTTGATAATTATGATTCGTAACGCGTTTTACTACACCGTAGCTTCTTCAGACGAATGAATGTACAGAAAATAAGAACGAGAATATAAATATATATGTTCTGAAGTAATTAAAAGCTTATTGGGTGGATTCTTCTCAAGTGGTTATTTATGACAGATATATTCAATAAAACTAAGGAATAGATTGCTCCCCAAAGAGATTCAATAGAGGTGAAGGGTTTAAATCGACATTGATGAGTCTACCTGAGTGTTTGTATTTGTTGATTTCTAAAGTTTCCCAAAGATCTACCTTCCAATATTTATTATCTGTATGCAAAATTTCAAACTGCGGGTCGAAAGAGTGATTATTTTCTAAGTGATGATTCGCGTAATTTGAATCTGATTTTTTATTTGAAAAACTGCGTTTATGTTCCGATATTCTAATATTAAAATTTCTATGGGTTCAACCAATGAATGCCCTAGTTTGAATAAAATTTCTCGTTAAAGAAACGTGAACTTAAAAATTTGGCATTTCCATAAAATGGTTGTAGCAGCGATTGGGTTGTCTCGTTTTGTCACTAAAATTTTCAAGCAAAACAACATTTGTTTAATTCAAATTGAGAAGTGTTGTAACAGCGGCATTTTAATTATTAAGTCTTAATTTCTTTTATTCTCATTTTTAATCGCTTTGTTCTACTTCAGAAGATGATTTACTGTGTTTTATCAAAGTATCATTTGAATCGTCATACAAAATTCTGGCAATGGAACCCGTATAAGTTTCTTGAGCTCGTTGTTCAATCTAGCGTGAATACCAATACTAGTCTGGCAGACACTTGTAATCACCAGAATGGTCTGGCTGCTTCCATATAATTTTAAAACTGTTGAAAGGATATTTCTTCAAAACGACAACCTTGATGAAGCAGATTATAAATTACTATCCTATAACTATTTTGATATCGTCTGGCACGTACTCGCAACTCTGGAAATAGATTTTTTCTACACCTGAACATATCCAAATTGTAATCTTGTGTAAATCACAAAAAAATGGCAATAATGTATGAAGCTTCATATCTTAACTCATAATTTGAAAATTGTCTGTCGGGTAGGTAATAATTATATATTTACTTTCAATAAAATATACTCATAAACAAATGCTTGTCAGTCCTCAAGTAACCAACATTAAAATCATAAGATAATAAACACCCAATTAGAATTTCCACCACCATATGCTTAATTCTGCCACTCTAATGAAAATTAATCTGTAGTACGGTATGCAAAATGCTATATTTTGCCCACATTATAGACGATTAAGTAGCAATAATTCTAGATTAATGCCTTGACTAGTTAATAATTTATTGTCCAGCTTGCTACCTCCTCAGCTATAAAATCATCATATAAATAGTGGGTGTAAAATTCATTTGGAAGCAACTACTTTAGTAGAAGTAGTAACTACTTCGTCTGTTAAAAGATGATGAAGACAAATTTTTCAAGAATTGTTGATTACACTCCCCAACAATTGTTTACTTCATGAAATTTTCCAAGAATATTATTATCACATATACTGGGATTTCGATCTCAAACGAGCCAATCTGTATATTCTATTCGCAATTTTTCGGGAAGTCCATATGCGATTACTCTGACCGAAGGAGCATGCGATGCCTATTTTCATGAATTTTCAAGGAAAAATAATATTGTGACGAAACTACTCACCAAAAAAACTAATTACTTAAAGACATTATAGCAGAGGCAATAATGTGATTGGACGATAATTTTGGAGTAGGCATTCTCTCCTTTCTTTGGAATAATTTGTACATTCTGTCGAAAGTACCGGAAATTTGTCAATGAAACACAAAATATTTATTTTTCATTCAAATTTCTATTCTTAACTCTTTCTTTGCAGTAGGTTTTCGCATTATCAATAGTTGAGTTATGAATGTTCCTGAAACGCTTTAGATATTCATCTATTGGATAATTTTTGTATGGTTCTATACATATTGGACATTCAAATTCTATGCAAGAACAACATGAGAATATTACTCTAGTGTAAGAAGAGTTGTGTGAATTATTGATAGTTCAATCAATCGAGACCATGAAACCAATTGATGTTAAACTAACCCCTTAAAGTATGAGAGCAACGAAGTGTAAATATCAGTGACAACATTTTATTATAGGAGTGTAACTACCTAATGTAGGGTCGAAAGGAGCACAGATGGTACATCGACACATTTCACCTATAAATTGTGTTAGTTGAACGGCTGATGTAATTGGGTTCGAAAAATTGGAAACAAATGGCATTTTCAACTCTAGTTTAGGTGTCTTCCGCCACTTAAGAAGGAACATTTGGCACCTGAGGCTTCCTCTATAATTCCATTGACAACATCCTGGAAATAGGTCAGAGAAATTGATATTTATTATCTTTTATGTGTGACACAAAAGTTTTTATTATCGACTTCATGGAAATTCAAGAATTTCAGTATTTCGTAAGTAATTTCATAGGAAAGAGGTTGGTTTGAAGAATTATTTTAAGAAAAAGAACACAATAATATCGTTTGAGTTTGTCATTATTGAGTGAACATGGGAAAGGAGCAATGGATTTTAGGGTTTTCAGCGTTTGCTGATTGCAATTAGAGGATCAGTTAACACTTATCAGGTTCAAGGTCATTGAAAGGTCAAATCGAAAGATCGCGACCAAAAATTTGAAAAAATTCACACATACTGAGTACAAATCTGTGCTTAGTTTATTCGTGAGACCTTTCCTGGTGGTCGTTCAAGGTTATTTCAGTCATTTTGAAGTGAAAATGTTGGGAACTGTTGATTAAACCTGAAAACATTCATTTGTACGTTTTCGATGCCACTTAATCTGAATATAAGCTCTCGTGACCTTGATGGTATCTGCGTCAATATCATTTGAAGGTCAAATTCAGAGAATTAACACAAATAATTATGGAAAAATTCACTTAAAGGTTTTCCATGCCAACTAATTGGAACACAAGCTTTCTTGATCTTCATGACGTCTGGTTCAAGCTCATTTGAAGGTCAAATAAAGAGAATCAACATCAAAAATTCCGGAAAAATCCATATGTATGTATTTAAGGCCGCAAAATACGAATCTGAGGTTACTTCATTCGTGCAATATTTCTTAAAGAGCACTCAAGATCATCTCAAGGTTATTTGAAGGTCAGTTTGAAAATTTCCGACTTGGAAATATCAAGAGCAGTTTAATTATTTGAAAAATCAAGTGTACGTTTAATGGTCACAGAATCCAGATACAAACTCTATTAACGTACGGTTTAAGCTTATTTGAAGGTCAAATCAAGAGTCAAGGTCAGTCTAAAGTTATTTGGAATCAGAAAAGTTAATGGCAGTCAGAAAACTCTGGTGAAATCCATTGTTTGAAGTTAACCTGAAATGACCTTAACGACATTCAGGATCGTTACAGCGATCTCAAAGACGTATGTATGAATTACTTCAGATTTGTTAATCGCAATTTCACGATTTGACTTTGACCTTAAATTTGAAGTGATTGGTGTTGGAGTTGATCCGCTAATTTTAATCGGAGACCCACGAAAATCCTAGAATCTATTGCCTGTTTCCCATGTTTACTCGTACATAAAATGTTAACCTGTGTAATTTACGTTTAATTTTAACTGTAAGCGTTCTGCAGCAACGCAAGCTTCAATTTTTTCAACTGGTTTCTCGTACAGGTTGTCCATGCGTTATCCTGCAGTAGACTGCTCTAATTTTGTCCTTAGGGTCTTCCTCATTTGCTTGACCTAGATAACCATATTAAGATTCTCTGTAGAAAAAATCTAATGGAGAAAGATCTTGCGATCATGCAGGTTGCTTTTTCACAAGAGAAACACTTGCCATGAAGTTAGTATCAACACTGTTCTCAAGAAATTCAGCGACAATGTGGACATTGTGTACAGGTGGTCTATCTCATCGTCACCACGTTTGTTTGTTTTTCTGCTGAGAGTATTTCTTCCTGTTGAGGTAACACGTTTGGTGGAAAGTGCAGATACCTTTCTCCCGTCAAAGTACATTCATGAAAGTAGGGTCAAATAATTTTTCCATCAAATACTCCATTGCCCAATATGGTTTAACTAGAGACCAATATTTGGAATTCTGCCTAATGTTGTGGAACCAGGACTTATCATCTCACAATATTTTAGTTGAAAAGGCTGATTTTTTACAAGTTTGACTTGCAATAAATTGAAGGTGTCAATCAACATGACCCAGATGAATTCTTTGTATTAGACGAACTTTATATGGATGAAAGCATTTGACTGATTAATGTTTCTACATTAAAACATTATCGTATCAGTCAAAAGCAGAAATAATATACAAATATACATAATTCAAAATAATTCCATTATTTACTACGTTTCCAAACTGATTTTGCCATGCTTTATTTCATTAAATTTGATATATTTAGTTGGAAGAAAAACTAAATTATTTATCCAAGAGGATGCCTCAATTTGGGAACAAGCTTTATTGAAAAATTTGTTTCAAATCTTGAAACTTCATATAACATTCAATTGACGAAGCTTTTACGTGATAGAAATCCATTTTCACAAATACAAGTAAACGATGATTTCTACTAAAATATATTATTAAATGCTCGACGCGTTTCGATACACAGTATCTTTGTTAAGAGGAATGAATACTGCAAATATATCTTACTAACATATGCTTATATATACTAAAAGGCAATACACTCAGAGCTATCTGTGCTTGAAGTAGTGTTTAGGAAATAAATTTAATAAGGGTGAGTTATTTATGTCTACCTGATCATTAAGAATTACCGGTGAATACCTAAATCTGTTTATTTCAAGTACTTTCAGAAGGTTGAGTTTTATACCTCTATTCTCAGGATGTAGGATTTTAAATTCTGAATTGGAAGAGTGACTATTTTCCCTAAGATGATTTGAATAATTTGAATCGGTTTTTCCATTGATGAAACTGCGTTTATGTTCAGAGATTCCAACATTGAAATTTCTTCATGTTCTACCTATACAAGAACAATTGCAATCTGTACAATCTAATCTATAAACACCTGATTTATTTTCTTTATTATTTGGAGATTTATAATTCCTGATAAATGAACCTAAATTTGTTGATGTTTTGAACGCTATATTTAAATTTGAATTTTTAAAAGGGATTTCACATTATTGCTAATATTGCCTATATATGGTTTAACTATTGAATTTCTTGTATTGGTGTTCATGAATTGGGTATATATGTTGTAAAGCTAATTTTTGTTTTTCTTATATAATATGCTGCTAACTAAATTTGCATCATAACCATCATTTATTGCGATCTGTTTTATTAAATTCAATTCTTTGAAATAATTATCATTAGACATCGGTGTGCTCAAGAGTCTATGTATATGGCTATTAAATGCTGCAACTTTATGTTGGTAAGGATGTGCCGATGTATAATGAATTGTGATATCTGTATCAGAAGGCTTATGATAAATTGAAAACTGGTGTTTATTATTTGACCTTGTTATTGTTAGGTCTAGGAAATTGATCGAATTGTTCTGTTCTATTTCAGAAGTGAATTTTATTTTTGGGTGCAGGTTGTTGATGAAATTTTTGAATAAAGTGAAACACACAATAATGTCATCGACATATCGATACCAATATAGGAAATGTTTACTAAGCGGTTGTTTATGAATAGTTTTTTCTATGTTATCCATGAAAATTTCTGGTATAATAAGAATTATAAGTCCCTCATCACTTTTATAAAAACAATCGTTAAATAAAGAATAATTTTGAGATATGCAAACATCTGATAAAGCCATAATGTCGTATTCAATTCGTGGATTCGTCATATTTTGTGTTAACAAATTATTGATCATATTATACGGATCTTTCGGTGGAATACTTGGAAACATAATACAGATAGCTCTGACTGGATTGCCTCTTTAGTCTATATAAGTATATGTTAGTAAGATATATTTGTAGTATTCATTCGTTCTTGACAAAGATACTGTTTATCGAAATCAACAAATTATTGATCATATTATACGGATCTTTCGGTGGAATACTTGGATAATACAGATAGCTCTGACTGGATTGCCTCTTTAGTCTATATAAGTATATGTTATTAAGATATATTTGTAGTATTCATTCGTTCTTGACAAAGATACTGTTTATCGAAATCAATAATATATTTTAGTCTTTTAAATGAGTGGATGTGTATGAATTCTCTGTTCAATATTATTCATAAAAATCTCTGCTGTAATAGATGTTGTTGAAAGAAAAATAATTTTGTTCAATGCAAACGTCCAACAGATTCAATATTTCTGATTTAATTATGAGAAATCATCGTTCTACTTGTTTATCTTGTAGAAATCATCGTTTACATATATAACACCCTGTATAATTTTTATATACTTTTTAGATTCTTAGTTCTCTATTCGTTGTTATTTCTTCTATTGAAAATCTGTTAATAAATAGATGAGAAATACATTCTGCCAAAAAAGGAAGTGAATTGAATATCTAAACTATGTTCCTAATTATCAAAATGCTCGTTGTTGTTAGGTTGGCTCAACTGTTTTCTATACAGAACGCGATTTTCCATTTAGTTTGTTCGAAGTGTTCGATTTTGTCAGTTCTCAGAAGTGCGGTTCGCGATTTTTACCATTTTGTGTTTCATTGACCAGTTTCCGGTGATTCTTTGGCAGAATGTATGGAATTTCATATTTCCATCAAGTAAGCATGACTCAAACAAACAAAAACGAAACATTATTGACACTTGTCAAAGTACAAAACTGAAGAATATATTGGTTTCGTTACTTACGAGTGTTTATACCTACATAACACTGAAAATGGGACCCTGCACATACCTTGAGGTATTTACAATTTGGGACACCTTGTATAAGTGGGATATGTGCACCAACATAATACCCACAGTCAGAATTAGAGAACACGGAAAATTGAACAAACCTCGTTTAACACAATTTGTTCTAGTTTTTTTATCAGAATAAAATCTTGACTGTAATTTTCCTGGAACGTAAAGTATATGTAACTGATATATGTTGGTACAAATTATGTTGTTCTACCCCAACCCCTACAAACTATGCAGACATAAAAACATCACAATAAACTCAATAATTTTCCACCCCATTTATTCGTTGAGTTTTATGGTATTAGTCGAAGGACAAAGTTGGCTTTTCCTATATTTACGAGTTTACCAGATTCATTTCATGAAAAGCAATTTCGTATAGAAAACAAGTGGTAGCGATAGCTATCTAGGAATAACAAATTCGCTATAGGAATAATGAAGTACCTTGAAATGAAAAAAATCACATGACTCTGCTGATGAAAATTATGAAAATTGGCATGTAATATTGCAGTATCTGTTGGTGAAATTTTCGATTAATTTTTAGGGTTTGTAAAATATTGAAAGCAATATTGTATTTTTATTGATTACATTGTATTTGTCACACGAACTTTGTGATGATTTTTTTTTATTTTGATGTACTCTCATTCAAAAACAATTATGATTTTGTCTAAGTCACTTCCAGTTTTTTCGTTACGACTATATAGGGTGTTACATAATAGTATCTCACAACTTGAGGTGGTAAACCTACGTGCAATTTTAGGAAAAAAAGTTCATATAAACGTAGGTCCGCAAAAGCTTTGTTACGGAGCTACAAGTTGTGAAAATTCTCGGAAAAAATTGTTTATTCTTTAAATCTCCTGCAGTTTATGAGATATTCAACCCAAATTTGGAATACAAACTATTTTTCACAGCTTCCATCATTACACGTACGAAATTCTAACTGAAATTCACAAGGTGTTTTCTTTTCCGAGGCCATGTCTCCTTTTGCCCTTTTAAACTTTTTGCAGTACTCCACTGATCATCGTACAATCAATCTTCGTCATCCTCGTTCAATTTAGAACGTTTATTGACACTTGTAATTTTTTCGTACCTCCAGTTTTCGAGTGAAAAATTATTGAATTTGAATTGTATGTTATTCACTGAACAGAAAAAATAATAGAAATACTCGATAGGTATGCACAAAATTTGCTTATATTTGATGGCTGTTGCTTCTCGAAATTGGATTTGGAGTATGGGGTGCGACGCACAGATACCCTATCTTCTTGCAATTTGACACAAAAAGCTGTCTTGTTCTTCAGAACTGATTTTCCTACGAGTTCTTCTTGGCCTATTTTGCAGAGATTGTAGCTCCACTTATCGGGCGTAAGTTTTTGAAATCACCCCTTGTGATACCCCCATTGTGGCCGCTATATCCCTGTGTGTCACCCTTCTTCAACGAGAGCAGTTACTCGACTCGTCTGCACATCGGACAATCCAATGTAAGGTATTTTCAATTATGATTTAAGCCTTTTTAAATGTATCTAAATATATCGCGAAAATGTGGTGATAATTCAACATTTTTTATTTTACTATCCAGTCTTTTTACAACAGAAAACTTCATGCTTCACAAGTAATCAAAGATCCATGGTTAAAAACTATAAAAAATGTGAAATACCGAGTGATTCCATATAAATTTGGTTGTGTGTATATGTCACTCGACCAACTTTCCCTTAATGAATTTTGGCTTTGTGCTGAGGGTAGAGGGTTGATTTTACATGCCCGAATCAATTCAGAAATTGTTTTTTCACCAAAATCATTTCATCTTGAGATAGTGAGTGTGGCAAATTTTCGTTGCAGCACACTGTATATTGTTTATAGTGTGAGACTCTCATAAGTTTGGTCTCAACAAGAATCTTTTGATGAACCAATGATTAGGATGGAACCATTAGATCTCTTAATGCTCTTCACGAATTTGGTCAGCACTTTGTGTTAGAAGTTAGGGCATTAAAACCAAGGTATTCATCCTTCGATTAGATTTCGGGACCATTAATTCAAATTCAAATATTTAATGAAAATAGAACTCGAAAACGTGTAATCAACATATGACGAAGCGTTTGCCTATTGGACCGATCACAAAAAACTGTTTATGTAAAACCGCAAGTCAAGCGCTTATTTTTCGGCCTCAGTTTTCAATCTATTCCCTTGGTGTGGTTTTTGTCCCCTGGTCATTTATTGAACATGCCTAAAGTCTGTAATAAAATACCGTTTATCCGTCATTACGGGCGACCAAGGAAAAGACGACAACTGAATTTTTATCAGGCATAACAAAAGCCACCCCTGATGCGTAGCAACTAAAAAAAGAAGACTGTTCGCTTTTTCATCGGCGTCTAAAGTATGGTGCACACGACACAGTTATCTTTATGTTCACATTTGCCTTTCGATAAAGCAAATAAAAAAATATAAATACAATTATTCAAACTTTTGTAAATCCTCTCTTTTCGAAAGAATATATATATATATATATATATATATATATATATATATATATATATATATATATATATATATATATAATCAAAAATAACGGGTTAGTAGTCTTGGAACAAAGGAATACATCTTTTTGTCATGGCAAGCTTTCGGAAATATATATTGTTTCCATCTTCAGGCCTCTACAACGAACAAACATCAATGAAACTAAATCATATAAACAAAAATAATCACTTGGAAACCATAAGAATGGCAACCGAAGTCATGAACTCAAAGAACACAAGACACATCGACAAAGTGCACAATAAAACTCATATAAAACATCATCAGGTACAAAATTGAGAAAATTGCCAGTTTAAAACAACAACAAATCACGTAAAATTCATTTCATTCTAAGGCATGAAACGGCGCAGGAGCGGCCTTGTATAGGTTCTCAAAATGTAATAGACAGAGAATGTCAAACGTTTGTACTTTCAAGAATCAAGAAAGTATGCAAATTATGAAACCATGTCATTCTACAACAATCATTAAACATTTTAAATTAAAAAGAACAAAGTGTATTAAATGATTGATCAATTATGCGAATTGAGAAGTGGAGAACGAAAACTGAAAGACTATAAAATTATTAAATTAACAAGAAATGGATCAATTGGAGGATTTTTTATCTAAGTCTAATAAATGAATATAAATTGAGCTTAAATTATTCAAATCTGTTTTTTTATTGATTGTCAAAGGTTCCTTCTGAATGGCAACCATCTCCAAAAACAGTCTCTTGTGGTAATTCTTTTCCGCGTCAACAATAGATGCCATTGCATAATTCGGAGTATGATCTTGCTCACTCGCATGTCGGGCCAAAGCACATCTTTCCGGATGTAATCTCACGTCACTTTTATGCGAACTAATTCGAGCTTGTAGAGTCCTACAAGTATGCCCAATGTAGACGCCGTTGCAGCCCCCACAAGGGATTTTATAGATGACATTGGACCTCTTCAAGAGCGGAGTGCGGTCTTTCAAGTGTGTGAAGAATAGTTTGCCTATGGTTTTTAGAGTGCTCCTTGCAATCTTCACAGTACAGCCTGTATTTCTTATCACATGTATCAAGCGAGAGGTAGGGAACACTTCTGGATATCGGTATATCGTATCCAGAACGATCAATATGGATGATTTTTTAAGAAATGAACACCTGCATCAATTTCTCACCAAATTATGTAAAGTGCCGCAACAGATTTCAGTTTTTTGATAAAGAACTAAAATCTAAAAATGCAGCAGATGCGACGCTGCCTTATAATCATTTCATGTATTCAGTGTTTGAAATCAGTTAGTTGGCACTTTGTTTCTGTTGTAAGTACAAATAAAAGATTCAAATTTTGTGATTCTACCATGGAAAGACGACCTTTGACTATAGAAGAGATGTTACGAGCCGTTGGCATGCTCCAAGCTGGGAGCTCACAACGGGAAGTATTCAGGGTTCTGGGAAGTAGCCCAAGTGTCATAAACCGTTTATGGTTGCGCTTCAATGAAACAGGTAGCGTAGAAGAACGCCATACAGGTCGTTTCAGGATTACTACAGTCGCCCAAGACCGATTTTTGGTTTTACAAGCTAAAAGAGATCGTACTACCGCAGCATCTCAATTAGCTCAAGAGCTATCACGAGTTCATAATGTACAAACTTCCGACCAAACTGCGAGAAATCGACTGCACGAAGGTCAACTCCACTCCAGACGTCCTTTAAGAGTTCCACAACTGACCCATGGAAATCGCGCTGCTCGTTTAGCTTGGTGCCAAGAACACGTAAACTAGGATCGAGAGAGGTGGGCCACAGTTCTCTTCAGTGATGAATCTTGATTTAGTTATTATCCCGATTCGGGAAGAATTCGAATATGGAGGGAGGAAAGCAAAACCGTTTCCAGCATGCTCGAGAAATTGTTAGACAGGGGAGGTATACGCCTTGGTGGAAGAACTGACCTCGTTTTCATACAGAACAACCTCACGGGAAATTCTTACGCAAATGAGATAGTTTACCTGTAGTGGTACCGTATCTCCAAACAATGGGTCAAAATCCACTCTTCCAACAAGATAATGCCCCTCCTCATCGTGCAAGAGTTGTCTTGAATGTTCTTGAAGAGAATGATATCAATCTTCTACCGTGGCCATCCTGCTCTCCAGATCTGAATCCCATCGAGCATGTGTGGGACACCCTAAAAAGAAATCTCCTGCATCAAAACGACTTCCATAATGAACAGAAGCTTCGATTAGCAGTTCAGGGGTCTTGGAATGACTTAGGCCAACATGTATCAGACAATTTAATATTGAGCATGTCGCGACGATGCCAAAGTGTCATTAATAACAGAGGTAGACCTTCTGGGTAGTGAAAAATATAAGTGCTTCCATATCGTTTCGAAAATATTAGTTCAGGATTTTTCTTTGTGTTTTACCAAATTTCGTCATTTTCATTTCGAATTTTTTTATAATAGGTGCTTTGGAGAAGTCAAATATTATTTTGTTTTCTTGAGAATACATTATTTACAATACATCCTAACAAAAACCGAAAGATTTCTATAAATTCGAATCATCAAATTCATATTTTAAAGATATTGGAAAGTGTTCCCTAGACTTTTTTGAGGTGTTTATTCTTGAAGAAAAACAAGACTTTATTTGATCCTTAAATTCTCTTATGTTTGTGTTTGCTTTAAATCATGCAATATCTTCTCGGGACTAGCAGAATCTTATGGTCTAAGCCTGCCTTTAAAAAGGATCCCTTTTTTTCATAGTAATCTACGTCAGGAGTTGGATAAGCATCGATCGGGGTGTCCCGTATTCATTAACATATTGGACTTTTCTAGAGGATTCGGAACAATCTGGGTCTTGGGGGGTGAGGGTGGTTAATTGATTGAAAGAAGATGACAACACGATCGTTCGTTTACAATTCAGTAACTTAAGAACGTTTGCCAGAATGAAATGCAACGTATTTTCCAATTTGAAGAAAGTGATGGCACGTTACAATAAAGACTACTCATATTTCATCAAATGAATTGTTGGATGGAAGAGGTTGGTTTTGTAAAGGGGGCAATTGCTGTCGCAGTTTCAGAGATTGATAGTGAAAACGTCAGGTAAAACAGTGTTTCAATGAAAATTTGTCACCCCCTGTATCTCAATATGGACATGTCAATTTTTGATTGGAGGGGGGCCAATTCCTGAATTAGTCTTGGAGAATGTAATGTCATTAGTCAAAATTTATTATAGGTAAAGTGGGTCGACTGTCATATCTTAGGAAAAGTCTTTTAATTCTCTACTCTAAAATTTTATCCTTTTGAACTTTCAATATCATACAAATTGTCTTAACACAACGAAAGTTTGTTTTCTAACGAAAATTTGACAATGCTTAAAACCAAATGTAGTTCTCACAAGGGTCACATCTATTCAAAGATACAATTCTAATTTTCTGCTTTCATTCTCAAGTGACGATTCTAGATCTCAACACTCCCAAGTTTTTAATTCTCAAGGAAATGTAATAATTTGTGATATTGATAAACATCAATGTTTTGTAGGGCATGCATAATTGTTTTTATCAGAACCATCTAGTAATCATAAATCTGTTTCACTTTCTCTCATTTTAGCAATACTTTCAATCCCAGTTGTCATTTGTTAGACTGTAACGTGCTAAAATCACGGCACAACAAATTGAATTAAGACACCTGATTCCAGTCAACTCTCTATCTGTGTCATGCCACTGGTTAACAGTCTGATGCGCATAATCCGGCTATCAGATGATATGTGCGTGTGCTACGAACATTCTTCAAATTCTTCATTTTAGGCTTTCTTTCCTTTGCAGTCCTTCAAGCTAATTAGTTGAACTTGAAAATCCTCT
Organism: Cryptolaemus montrouzieri; assembly: GCA_013387265.2. Taxonomy (NCBI): domain Eukaryota; kingdom Metazoa; phylum Arthropoda; class Insecta; order Coleoptera; family Coccinellidae; genus Cryptolaemus; species Cryptolaemus montrouzieri. The sequence continues at coordinate 13,474,109 of JABFTP020000042.1, forward strand.
CAAATTGTAGTTAAAATAATTAAATTATATTAAAATTCATATCTTCATATTGTATACTGTGTAGTGACAATTATTGAATTAGAGTCTCATTGCTCATTTTTTTCTGGGCTTAACCAGAGTATAGAAGTTAATTTTGTTACACTGGCGCCCAACGTGGGGCCTCGAATTTCACTATCTGTCCTTAGTACTTGTTTCATAGGTCAAGCCGAACTGCACCTTTCAATTCAATATTTGTCTCTGAACTTGGAAGAAATAGATACATTGTCAAAAACAAATGCTACTTGTTTGTGATATTTTTACTGTTTATTTTTATCACGAAAGCTATATATTGAGCTGAAATATTTATCTTTTCATCTTTATCTTTATTTATCATCAGGTACTATTTCAACTTTCCTCAAAATTTTTTAATTTCTATCCTTATTTTAATATATTGAAATTATGGCAACCAAAATGAATCCAAATTACCTTAAGAGCGAAGAAATAAATCATGAAATGTATAGTGTATATGTAAAATGTGTATGTATGGTGTATATATACAGGGCGCTTCAGCGAAAACTAAACAGAGGCTATATCTACCAAGATATTCATTTATGATCAAAACTTAAAAACAGATTTTTGTTTCAATTTTTGTTTCAAGGGGACATCTTTTGGGGTGATACAAAACTTGGTATCTTTGTCTATATCATTGCCTTGAACGAATTTCCATTTTTAATTGAAAACTGAAATATCAACCCCTGAGCAGGGGTTGCAATCCTGATCAATGAACATTTTGAATAGGAAGGTAAGTCGAGTGATGACTCAAAAGAAAGGTGGTATCTTGACAGCCTTTGATCTGGAATGAATCTGTTCCATTTTTTTGCCCTAATACTTGAATAGCTCAGGGCAATAGATAGTCTCCTCTATCAGAATAATGCCTTGAGATGCTTTTACCTTCAATCTTCGATGTATTGCTCTGCATTTCAGCTGGTCAAGACAAAACTACTATTTTCTATTTTTGACATTCTCAAATTGGGAATTCTTTTTACTTATCTTCGCTTCCATTTTTCTAAATTTTCACTTTCTATGTCTATTATAATTATTTTGTCGTTTGATATTCACTTCTGGATCTATCTATTATTGTCGGATTTATTGTTTCTAATGTATTCACTCAAATTTATAATGTTTTAAAATATATATCATTGGTTTTTTTTCAGCAAAATCTGAAGTTTCTCAGTTGTACTATCGATGTAGGTTAAAATGTTGATTTTTCTCTTTACCGAAGAATAAGCTTAAGTTTGTTTTAATGCGAAGAGGTGTATAAAAATTGGAATAATCTTCTTCATTTATGATACAACCCTCGTATTCATTGAATAATTCAGTTTATGATATACAATAGCCATTATATTCCATACTTTATGATATACCACCATTCAATAGTCGAATACCCATATTATTACCTACTTTACATCCTAAAATTTTATATAAAATTAAATTATACATAAGAATAATATAGCCTGTTTCATTAATATTAACACTGTTCAGACATTTGCAACCGCTTCTGTAAGCCAGCAAATCATGAATAAATGCATTATATCTTGGAATGACTTATTCATTCATTCCGATGAAAGTGAAAAATTGCAGTGTACTTTAGATAAAAACGTACAAAATTAAAATCAACATGTAACACGCATCCTACTTCAGTAGGTTATGTAAATTAGTACCACCGTCGACCAGGATCGGATTTCGAACGAACGATATTCTGTCAAAACAGTATCAGGAATTGATTATTTGAAAAATCTGTTTTGAACTGATTGTCAACATTTTTGTTGTTCCTGAGTTTGGAAAACTGTTTTCTACATTGACGCAGAGTTTGAACGTGATCTGTCATCAAGTTTGTTTACAGTCCTCGATTTTAGCATGCGTGTTGCGATTTTTACAATGGATAAAAAAATCAAACGAAGAATTTGTCTCAAATTTTGTATTGCAAATGGAATTTCGTGTGTCGAATCGCTTATAATGTTACAGAAGGCTTACAGTGAATCGAATTTATCAAAATGTCGTGCATATGAATGGTACATTATGGTAGATGATTTGCCTCGCTCTGGTCGGCCATCAACGTCTTCAACTTCGTGGTACCCGTTTTGAATACATAGAAGACAAAAATGAGAATTCACAGTGAGAACTGAAGTCGATTCCGAAAAAAGCGCTTGAAAAATGTTTTAATTAATTAATTAATGATTGGATTATTCATTATACACACAATTAATTTGGATGAAAAATAAGTATTTTGTGTTTAATTGAACAATTCGGAATACTTATCTTTTCGAATGTACCCTCGTTCAAAAACCATCATTATTTTGTTTCATTACATCCAGTTTTTTGTGACAGCTATTGATTTATTTCTGACTTCAGTTACGTGTTTTTGTTTGAATAACTTAATCCAGGAATGTCTAAGAATTGTTTTAATTAAGCTTAAGTTTGTTACATTGTACAATGTAACAAATGCTGCGTAAGTATACTTATAACTCGGACAGTTTTGTTATATTAATTAATGAATTAACTTTTATATCTCAGCGTCAGTTTACTTGAGATTACATTTAACTATTTCAATGATATTCATATGAAACTTAGGCTTACTGAATGTCAAATCATTCTTTTGAAAAAGGAAATTATATAAAGATTTCCAATATCGAAATTGAGCCAAAGTATCAAGGAGATAGATATAAAATATCTAAGATAGAATGCATTCAACCATAGCAGCACTGAAGAAAATATTAGAAATATATATATAGAATCATCATTGAAATCTTTTCTGTCTTCTCTTGTACCAGGGGTGCTCAAACTTGAACTGCTGGCGATCTACCTCAATATTTTTAGACTACTTACGATCGATTCTGAGAGGCTGCAAGTATGCAGGGTTGTCGTACATACACAATACACCCTATCTACCTACCTACATTGTGTTTAAGTGCATTGTGAAAAAATGCCAAATCAGTCAGCCATTTTCCGTTTTTCAACATCTGAATGTCATTACTTCTTTCGTCTAGAAAAGCTGTTATGTCGGGCAATAATTGTTCAAACCTTTCTAGGAAATATCCGCGACTTAACCACCTGACGTCCGTGTGAAAAACTAAATCAGTGTGTTCAGCTGACTCCCTATCTTCAAACTGCAACTTAAAGTGCCGTCGGTTGTAATGCACACTAATTTATATATTAGAAGCTTGTAGTTTTTAACAAAATTGAAGGAAACGTCATATATATCTCGCCACGGGTCCTCCCTTTCAGACGAATGTTTGTCAAAAATTCTTCCTTAGCCAACAGGTAATTGAATACCATCCGAATAAAAATACACAGCTGGGCAGTGTCTGTCATATCGGTGGATTCGTCGAACTGTAAAGAGAAGTATGTACATCTCATGATATATGTTTTATTTTATCTGCCATGTCCTGACACATGACGTCAATACGCCTTGTGACAGTCGGACGAGATAACTGAAGTTCTCTAATAGCAGATATGATTTATATTTTATTTTCAAAATCTCCAAATTGTCTCGCCCGCTTCAATAAATGCTTCCTTCACAACCGATCCATGTTCGAATTTCTAGAAAAGCTGCAAGAATAAGATGCCTTTGACAAGTACCGCGCGTTTCTTTGATAAAGCCGCCTTTTGCGGCTAGCAGAGTATTATTTCATTACGTAATAAATTTTTGTAGTTTATTGACCCACTTATTAAAGATTATTTTCTTCACGAGATCTACTCAAAAAGCATTCGCGATCGACCGTTTGAGCACCCATGTCCTATGCAGTTCCTATTCTTACCTCTTCTTTTGGAATTATTAAATGGTCTCAACAGATCTAAATGAATTACAATATAAAATGAGGAAAATGCTTTGTTAATGTCGTAAGCACCGCTCACAGTCATTCTCATTATTGCCATAGATATTTTTGATCTTCAAAACAATTCTTCATATATTATCATCTAATTCAAAACTTCCCTCAACAAATTATTTAGAAAGACATAATACCGTCGTTAATATTATTCATTTTGATGTAGGAATAAAACATGACCCCATTCCCAAGGGCAAGAAATGTTACAAATATGAACCTTAAATTATTTGTGAAAACGGCAAATATAAACTTTATTTTGATAAAACAATTATTTGCAACAGGGCTGCAAATCACAATAGACCAGATATCATTCTTACGAATAAACAAAATCGAATAACATACATAATTGATATTGCTATACCCGACACACATAACATACAATGAAAAAATTTCTAAACAACGGATGTAACTGAAACTAAGGCCACCCCTGTAACTTTTTTCTATTTGGAATACTTTGATGAAATGTGGGAATCGGATAGAAGACAATATTTTGAATTTGATAACATTAATATGTTTGACATTTCGTTTTCGGTTATGCCGGGAACGATACTAACTTTCGATTTTCAAATGGGACACCCTGTATTTTTTTTCTTATCTCAATTGTTCATCTCATCCTACGATCTTTCAATATATTTTTGGGAGAAAAACAAAACACAATCTTCTTTCTTGCAATTTTCATCTTTCGTTCTAGAAGGCCATGAACAGTGAAAATTGGCTTAGCTCAACATCTCCTATCGCGAGAATACAAGATTGTATCTGAAACTTCAATTGGTTTGATGGTTTCCTTCACAACATTATTTAACTGTTGGGCTGTTATACCTGCAATAGCTTGTCTTAAACGGTTTCCCATTTCTTGTTGGGTTCTAACAGGTGTTTGGTAAACCTCATTCTTCAAACGGCCCCACAGAAACAAATCTAGTGGACTCAAATCTGGCCATCTTATGGGACCATTTGTACCTATCCATTTTTTGGGAAAAATTTCGTCCAGATAACACAAAACCTCCCTTGTGTTGTGAGGAGGTGCACCATCTTGTTGAAAATATATTTCATTCTCAACTCGTCCAATTCATCTTGTATTTGGGTCCTCAAAATTTCCAAATATCTCTCCCCTGTCAATAAATCTTCAAAAATTATAGGCCCTACAGAATATCTTCCCATAATACCCATCCAGACATTGAACCCAAAACGTGATACCTTTGGGAGTGATCCCCCGGTATCATATAAAGATCAGCCTACCCAAATATATATGTAGTTCATGAAAAAATATTTCTTTCTTTCTTTGCTGATTGGCTTCTGCTATTGAATCCGGTCTTTCACATTGGTAAAAACAACCCAAGGATAGTTATGGGGCATTATGCTATATGTGGTTACAACTGGACAGTGCAACGTACCACGAATTATTGAAGGCCAAGTCCGACAAACGAGTTATCTAACGCAACACTCCTCGTTGATCTAATGAAAGAAGAATTCCACTTAAGAAGAGCTACAGATCAACATCGAACGCGTAATTTATGCTATTTCGTTCGATTTGTGAACTCATGATATGGAAAATTGGGTCTAGGGTATTCACTCATGAAAATGTTTCCGCGGCAGACATTTGGACAGTGTTGTATTCCATACTTAATGGTATTGATTGCACGATCGATACATTCGAATGGAAGAAAACCCTTTTATATGTTCAATATTGAATCAGAGCCTCTCTTGAAACCGATAACCCAGTTGCAATTTATGATTCCGTTTGGGAAATTGTTTCACGAGTCATTCGAATTTCCTTACAAGAAAATTTCGCTGCTGTCCTGTGGAGAATTTCCTTTTCTTGGACATAACATCGTAGCTGCCTAGACCAGTACCCTCATCAGATCGGTCTTTCGGAATATGAAGGTTTATGTTTCCGAAGGAAATATTTACTACGTACTTCGGGGTAGTACTGTATAAAGAGGTTAGGTGGATTTTGCATCTTAAGCTGTAGACTGTTTTCTGTTATCCTAAAGACAACTTGCACGTGGAACTTGAAGCCACACATGCTGATGTGAACCTTGAAAATTGTTCTGCTGCCCATACTCATCTACGCTTCGTTAGTTTGGTGGATGAGAGTGGAAAAACAGATGGCAAAGCTGACTCTAGAGAGGCTCAGAGGAAGGATGGTGAGGAATGCGGTGGCTTTTCGAAGAGACACACTTAATGCGGCACTAGGTTAGGGTATTAGCAATGCATTTTCGACTGCTTATAGGCTAAGGATGGGGAGGTGGTGTCACTCTCTTGGTCCGTACGAGACATACCTTGTTTCCTGAAGTTATTAACAGTGGCCTCATCCTCTGGATGAATTCGGATAGAACCACGTCGATGTACCACGTCTGTGATAAGATCGAAGTGAAAATCCTTTCCAGACAGGGTATCTGGCACTCGGATGGCTTGAAGACCAAAAATGGATCAAGTAGTCTAGTTTACTGCTGGAGAAATGAAAGAGGTTTTTACCTCCCATTATATAAATATGCAGCAGTTCTCCTGTTGGCTGGCAGAGCTAGATACTACGAATGAGTGGATCACGATCTGCTGTTACAGTCACGCTGCTTTGGGAGATCTGGGCGCATAAAGGATTACTTTTAAGGTGGCCTGGCCGTGCAGTCAGCACTGAAAGGTTGGGAGACTAGCTAACGTGTCCACATAGGGACCTGGTTGACTGCTCGAGGTTGTTGCCTGTCCCATGTTGGGTACATCACCTAGTATAACCTGAAAAAGGTTGGTACTTGAAGCAGTCGAACTAATGTATGGCTCCTGGCACAGACAGTGACGGGGCATGACATACCCGACATGGATCTGCCTTAGGCGTAACCGACTGGGCGCAGAAATGAGGAAGTGAGTGATCTTCCGAAGACACTCCCTCGCTCTATGAGAGACTTATAAGTTTTAAGAAAGATGGCCATAGGTACAGGTATCGATAACCATAAGGAATCCCTCGATTCAACCCCTACTATACCTATTTGGTTTCAATTATCATGAAGGAAATACATGGCGTTGAATACTGTTCTGATCTCGAATGAGGATCAAAAACGAAACTGCTCCCATGAGCTCTAGTGTTGAGCTTGGCTAGATAATATAGACGGCAAATCAGAAGATTTACCAATAGAACGTTATGATCGTTCTTAAGATCATATTGTTCTACAAGTAATTAGAAAGCTATTAGTCAATGTTCTCGACGAAATATTCTACTCAATGATTCGAGAATATGGCATTATTAGAAAAGGATTTAATTTTGAAGGTACAAAGCTTGAATAATGCAGCAACTCAAACTATTAGATCGCTGTAGACTTCGTGAATCGAGCAGATTCTTCATTTTCAACTATCAGTGCAGAACATGAATTTTGTTTGATTATAAAAAACAAAAACGATCGATTTGAGAAAATCTAAGCGTAGTTTATTTACGTCACAAAGAAGAGAAATGGTTTATATCCACCAGTACTGACCTGTAGTATTCAAAGGACACCAAAACAGCCGAAAGACATACTTTAATTAATTCAAGCCCGTTTCACACCTGCCATATCGGATGTTAAACGACTACAATTATCTGTAATAAACAACTATGGGCCTAATGCTTACTTCCTTTTTCCGTTTCTGGCCAGCCAATCCTAGCGATAATAGTTTATTGTTGTCATAGTAGGCTGGCTATTAATCAAACCATTAAGTCTCGATACATTGTACGTCAAAAGGGTTGAACATGAGTCTGTTTGTCTATGCTGGTTGGCTTCACATTTGTTTACATTAGTTCGACTATTGCCCAATTGATGTTTAACTATTCCTATGTGGAGTTGAATTACCATTCAATTCAAGAATTTTCGTCGTAATAACATTTTTATATTGAAATTATCAGATCCTATGGCATAATATGTGAGTTTGGGAATTTTGTGATGATTTTCATGATCTCTTGAATTTTTCTAATTATAATTATAGAATGTAAGTTGTTCATTCATTATTGGAACTTTCTTTTCTTTACTTGTTGACATGTCCCACATTATGTTACCTCCATTAATTGTAATTGTATTGTAATATTTGTAGTCAGAGGACAATAGATTTATTATTTTCGTGGACTTATGCACTATCTCAGCTGTTAGCTGGATATAATTTACCTTTCCCAGATTCAGCAATCAAAGGGAATAGGCTCGATTACAATATACTTGACATGAATTTTCTAACTTTCCTACATGTATCAAGAATTACAGATTTTTGCATTTATATATAGGTATTCTTATGCAATTCTAATTTCTTAAGGCTATCATGCAAAGTTTTGGGTATTAACCCAGTCGAGGATACGATGACAGGAACAATATCTATTTTATCGAGGTGCCACTTCTGCTTGATCTCAATAGCAAGGTCTGTGTATTTGGACTTTTTCTCCTGGAACATGTTCAGCACGTTGTTATTATTCGGTATGGCGACATCCACTAGCATTGCTGTTCTGGCTCTCTTACCATACACCACTATGTCTGGCCTATTATTCGTCGCCATTCTGTCAGTGATAACAGGCCTATCGTAGTATAATCTGATAGAGTCATTTTCCGATACGGGTGACGAATGATACTTGTAATATGGCTGGAAGGTATTCAGAAGTCCGTACTTGTGTGCAAGTTTCTGATGGATAATGTTGCACACTTGATTATGCCTGTGAAGATAGTCCGTATTGGTTGTTCGCAGCCGGACGTAATAAGCTGTATAGTCTCCGATCTTATGTGGCATTTTCTGCACTTATCTGTTTGTAATGTTCCGTCCTTAATAATAAATTTTTTGTAGTTGTTTGTAGCTATCATTTGGTCTTGAATGGTCATAAGGAATCCTTCTGTTTCCGCGAATAATTCTCCTTTCATCCACCATTTATTGGAGGCTTCTTTGTCGATGTGTGGTTGATTAATCTAATGGTGATGTCGTCCATACAATTCCTTTCTTGACCATTGCTCTAGTTTTTCAGTATCTGATAGGAACTGTAGATTCAGCAGGTCATCTCTGGTAGCAAGATTTAGAGCTGTATATCCCCCAAGGGGTGTAAGGGGTGATGGCGAGATGGTCTATGCCAACCCAAATGTCAACCTCACCTGCACGAGAGATGACAAAAATTGTCATCCGGTACACCCTGCTGTACAACTGACGAGGCTCTGGCGACCGAGTCACGGCGGTATAACCGTTGCATCGAGAGTTAAGGAAATGTATCTCTCTAAATTGACCCCCTACCAAGACGCACTGGCCAGCGTGGTGAAGGTAAGGCTAAAAATCCTCGTTTACTACTATGAAAGACAAAACCTATCAAAGGCCCTCAGTCCCCGGCGACTCAAATGTTCCTGGCTACGGTAGCAGCCAGTCAAGACAGCGAGTAGAGGGTGCTAAGAATATCCGGGTTGGATCAGGATCCCCCATCAGCCAACGATACCGCTGTTAGGAGGTCAGAAGTGAGAGCTTTTGCAGAGAAGAATTCTCTGAGATTTTTCATCTGTTCGGTGTGTAAATTGACAACATCTATTAATCCGTGTCCTACTTCTTTCCGCTTCAAAGTTGTTCGTATCACAGACGATTTTGGATGATGATTGTTGTACCTTGTCAGCATCGTTCGGGTCTGCCTTTGAATATCATACAGTTCTGTCTTATTATTATTTATTATCGTGGACTTATGCACTATCTCAGCTGTTAGCTGGATATAATTTACCTTTCCCAGATTTAGAAATCAAAGGGAATAGGCTCGATTACAATATACTCGACATAAATTTCCTAACTATCCTACATGTATTAAGAATTACAGCTTTTTGCATTTCTATATAGGTATTCTTATGCAATTATAATTTCTTAAGGCTATCATGCAAAGTTTTGGGTATTAAACCAGTCGAGGATACGATGACAGGAACAATATCTATTTTATCGAGGTGCCACATCTGCTTGATCTCAATAGCAAGGTCTATGTATTTGGACTTATTCTCCTGGAACTTGTTCATTGATGAGTCTACCTGAGTGTTTGTATTTATTGATTTCTAAAGTTTCCCAAAGATCTACCTTCCAATATTTATTATCTGTATGCAAAATTTCAAACTGTGGGTCGAAAGAATGATTATTTTCTAAGAGATGATTCGCGTAATTTGAATCTGATTTTTATTTGGAAATCTGCGTTTATGTTCCGATATTCTAATATTAAAATTTCTATGTGTTCTACCAATGTAGAAATTATCACAGTCATTGCAATTCAATCTATAAACACCTGATTTATTGTTTTTACCTGGTTTGGTTTTATTATTTTTATATATTTGCCTAGATTATTATTAGTTCATAATTCAAATTATTTGTTTCGTTTTATTTCTTATAAGAGGAACATGTGATTAGTAAAAAATCGAATTTTGTTGGCATACTTCTGGACAATCCAAAAAAATGATATGTTTATAGCATTGTATTACATACGATTCATTTCTTGGTTATTGCTTTTGAATCAGATTATATATTTGTTGATATTGGTTCAACCAATATACCATTTTGATTAGACCGATTCTATATTTCTGCTTTTAAACTGGAAATTGATATTTTTTCTTTTTTCAGATGTGATACGACGACTTATTTGCTGGTATCGTTCGGTAAGTGAATTCTTTGAAGTCTTGATTGTTCATTGCATCATCACCATCGCCTGACTTTTTGCTGAACATGTCGCCATGGAATTACTATTGAACACATTACTAAAAATAGTTTCTGGGGTAACAAAAATATTCTGAAACGCTCCAAATCTTAACATATAACTTTTTAACGCAAAACAGGAAACATATACTCAAACAATCTCGTATTCATGAATTAGAATGTAACAAATGCCCTTCAGGTAGGTCAAACAGGTAGAAATTTCGAATACAGATTCGAAGAACATATATCATCAGACAAGAAATTCCCAATATTTGAGCACATTCCACACAACAGTTTTAGACAATGCCAAAGTCCTCCACGAACACGCTGGAGAAAGAAGAATTAATTTGTTGGAAAGTTTGGAGATTAGTAAACTCAGAAAAACCATACATTATACTTATAACAATACAGGGTGTTACATAATAGTATGTATCTGCTGCAGTTTCTGAGATATTCAAAACCAAATTTGGAATCTACAAGGTGTTTTCTTTTCCGGAGCCATGTCTTCGTTCTCCTTTTCAAACTTTTCTGCAGTACGCCACAGATCAGTGTACAATTAATTTTCGTCATTTTCGTTCAATTAAGAAACTTTTTGACACTAATTTTTCCGTATCTCGACTGTTCTAGAGCAAAAAATTATTAAACGATTGTATGCATTCGCTGAATTGAAAGCACTTCTAATTAATTTTTATTCATTCATTTATTTCGACAATTGCTAAAGTTGAACCAGTGTCTGCTCGAATTACTTATTACATTAACGATTAGAATTGGCTGATATCCATTACATGTACGGTCTGGCTGACGGAAACACAACAGAAGCTAGGCGATTATATCAGGTGCGCTTTCCAAATCGAGTATCCCTAGACAGGCGAACATTTTCAAATATCCACAGAAGGTTGAGGGAAACTGGTATTTTTACTGCAAATAATCATTCAAAAGGTGCAACTCAAACTATGAGAACTCCAGATATTGAGGAGCAGTTTTGAATTGTATTGATTTGAATCTTCATATGAGTACAAGAAAAAATTGAAATCAGTTGAAAATTTCCAGTTCGGTAGATTCTCCACGACTTTTTAATGTACCCGTTTTATATTCAACGCGTCCAAACTCATAGGTCCGCAAAAGGCTCGTTACGGAGCTACATGGTGTTGAAATTTCCTGAAAAAATTGTTTTTTTCTTCAAAACTCCTGCAGTTTTTTAGTTATTCAGCCCAAATTTGGAATGTAAGCTATTTTTTACAACCATTAGACGTCCTAAATTTCGACTGGAATCTACAAGGTGTTTTCTTTTCCGAGGCCATGTCTTCTTTTGCCCTTTCAAACTTTTTTGCAGTAATCCAACGATCAGCGTACAATCAATTTTCGTCATCTTCATTCAATTTGGAAACTTTTTTGACACCTGTACGTATCTCCGACCGTTCTAGAGCAAAAAATTGTTAAACGATTGTATGCATTCGTTGAATTGAAAGAACTTCTAATTAAAAAAATGACTAGTAGGCTTTGATTGTTTTCATTGATTTATTTATTTTGACAGTTGCTAAAGTTGAACCAGTGTCTGCTCGAATTGTTTATTAAATTAACGATTAGTTTTAAGACTTTTGAAGTTATTGCTGTAAGAAAACTCAAACTATGAAAACTCCAGATATTGAGGAAGCAGTTTTGAATTGTATTGATTCGAATCCTCGTGTGAGTACAAGAAAAATTGGAATTCAGTTGAATATTTCACATGTTCTAGTTTTGAGGATTCTCCACGACTTTTTATTGTACCCGTTTCATATTCAACGCGTCCAAACTCTACTTCTTCGAGATTTTCCTTCAAGACTGAATTTCTGCCGATGGTTCTTGGATAAAATGAGAGAAAATGCTCATTTTGATAGAGAAATAATGTTCACAGACGAAGCTAATTTTTCGAGAACTGCTATCACAAATTTTCACAATAATCATTATTGTGCTGAGGAAAACCCCCATTTGATTGAAGAATCTCATCATCAAAAAAAATTCTCAGTAAATGTCTGGATCGGAATAAGTAGAAATTATTTGATTGGGCCATTTTTTTTGCCTAACAGACTAAACGGTCCCGCTTAACGGCGATTTCTTGAGGAGTTACTTTTATTGCTCGAGGATGTGCCACTTTTGGTGAGAAACATAATGTGGTTCATGCATGACAGGGCACCAGCACATTTTAGCGGAGTGTTACCACAAAACTACAATCGATGGATAGGTCGGGTGGGCCAGAACCATGACCTCCTAGGTCCCCAGACTCAAATTGTATAGAATTTTTCTTATAGGGATATCTCAAAAGTTTAGTTCATACCACTGCAGTAAACACTGTAGAAGAATTGAGAAATCGAATATTTCAAAGAGTGCGTGATAAAAAGCGAAGAAGGACAGAGGCCTATATTATTGCAGATGAAGGACACTTCCAGCAATTTTTTTAGTTTTTAATTGTTCTATTTTTTATTTCGATATTGAATAAGTATAAGTTGAGTCTCAGAAGACGAGCTATCAAAATAAAAGCAAATTTTGGGCATACCTATCGAGTATTTCCATTATTCTTTTTATTTAGCGAATAACATACTATTCAATTATTTCAAATTCAATAATTTTTCACTCGGAAACGGTTGGTGATACGAAAAAATTACAGGTGTTAAAAAAGTTTCTAAATTGAACGAAGATGACGAAAATTGATTGTACGCTGATCAGCGGCGTTCTGCAAAAAAGTTTGGAAAGAAAAAGAAGACATGGCTTCGGAAAAGAAAACACCTTGTGAATTTAATTTGAAATCTAGGACATGTTATGATGAAGGCTGTAAAAAATAGCTTGCATCCCAATTTTGGGCTGAATATCTCAAAAATTGCAGGAGTTTTGGAGAAAATACCAATTTTTCCCGGAAATTTCAACATCCTGTATCTCCGTAACAGAGCTTTCGCGGACCTATGTTTATATGAACTTTTTTTCTTAAAATTGCACGTAGATTCACCCCCTCAAGTTGTGTTGTTGTGACATACTATTATGTAACACCCTGTATATAAATTTTTATTATATAAATTTTCATAAGACAATGCTCCGGATGCTCCGTAGAGTGATGAGTATTATGAATCTGTGAATCCTCAGTGAAAATTCAATTAATTTCAATTTTAATTGCTACTATATTTAACCAATATATATTTACAAGGTGTTTTCTTTAATTGACGTACACAAAGATAAAGAAGAAAACTTATCTAAGAAAAATTGAAGAGGGTGAAACACAGGCATCTAACCTAGGACCCGAAATTTTATATTTTTTTCAAAACCCCTTCAATTTCTTAACTTTCACAAAAATCATCAAGTACCGCCTTGAAGTAGTATTAAAGAAATGAAATCAATTGAATTGACAGAATCATCAGAAAATGGAAGGGATGCAGGAACGTAGAATACTAGGAAAATTATGGAGAGGGAAAAGTCAACGTAGTCGAATATGAGATTTCGTTATAGTTTCATCGGAACAAACAGAAAGAAAGTTAGGAATTGAAGAACTATAGAAGATACGTGTAGAGTGCAGTTAGCACGCTAAACAATACCCTCAAAAGCCAACTCGAATTCAAAATATCTTCCCTATTCAACATTTGTGGAAAAAATTAACCAAATTCCCTCGCGCAGCGAAACAAATTTACTAGATTTTACTAAATGAAAGAAAGGTTCGAAGGCTAAGGGAATTCATAAGGAAATGTAAATGTGTTGGATGATTACGCTTCATAAATAATTGTGTACAAGTACTTTTGAATTTACAAAAACAATGCTTTCTCGCCATGTCCAAATTTGCAAGAGATTTATCATTACGATCCAAAATTGTGACAACAAACCGAAAAGGGTTCAAAGCAAGAGAAGGGGTTGGTCTCTGAGGGTGGTATAATGTGGGGTTTTCTTGAGTTTACTAATTTCCCAATATTCGAGCAGATTCATTCTTCTTCCTTCATTGCATTTGGAATCGATAAAAGACAAAAGAGAATTCGCAGTTAGGATAACCAAATATATTTACTGACACACCAGTTATCTTCCTTTAAATTATTGTAGTTATTTCCTGGTCTCTCCATAAAAACTTTTCCTTTCGAAGATGGACGAATGTCCAAAACCAGTCCAATCAATTGAGTAATATAAAATCAATAAAAAGTGATAGTGAAAACAGTAACTGTTCCATTACTTGTTGAGTATATTTTCCCTTAAACCAGTCCTGAAGACCAATTAATTCAAAACTTTCGAAAATGAATGACGTGAACAAACGACTGTGACAAATTTCAGTAATTGTACTATCAATCAATGAACAAATGACAATCTAAACGTCTTTCCGTGCCTTGACATCTATTTCATTACTACTGGTAATAACCATATTGTGACTACAACAATGTTCGTTGATGAAAATAACAAAGAATTACAAAATTGATTGTCTCAGAGTAAAAGAAATTTGAAGATATGAAAAAGAGTTTCGTCGAGTATCGTTTCATTGTCATGCAATATTTATACAGTTTGCCATGAGGAAACTCAGTCATATATGATACCAGTAAAGGAGGCTTAATTTTGGAAAAAACTGATATTAATAGTTTTCTACCTGAATATGTCTTTGAATTTGTTCCAATAAAGGAAATCCAAAAAACTGATGATAGTAAAATCGTGTTACCGTGATAATACCTTAGTTTCATTTGATGATCTTCTGCTGTGAAATATTAGCTTGACGTACAGCAGAAGTTGTAAGGCTCAGAATTCGTCTATGTGCCGATTGTGTTGAAGGATATTCCCATTTGGATCGATTTTTTTGGTTAATGCAAGTTATGTTGACCTAACAAAAATAGCGATCATGCTGCTTAGAGGGTTCTTTCCAGATCTCAACTCACGTTTTAAAAAGCCAAGGATTATCATGCTTATCCAGCGGATGCCGAATGCTCAAAGCAATTTTCGTAAGCTTCACTTACTTACTCTGTCATATTTAGACGGTATTTTTTAAATATATTCTCTCGGCAAATCAAACAAAAATAATTTAAATCAAGCACACAAATCTACTCGACGATGTCGTATTAAATTATAACAAGTTAGATCAATAATTTTTAATAAACAGCAGACTATTACGAAAAGTATGTGTTTTTGAAAAGAGGTAAAATTGGTAAACAAAAGCTGTTAGAAAACAAATGAGAGTATATTAAGAGTCAGCGACGTCCAATCAGTAAATATTAAGTGACATGAGTCATTAATTTAACGAAAAGTGTAATTTTGTTATGGAGTGTGATGCAATGCTAACAAAGAATTGCGGAAATCATCTTTAAAATACAGGGTGTTACATTATAGTATGTCACAAATTGGGGGGGTTAATCTACGTGCAATTTTGTGAAAAAAAGTTCATATAAACATAGGTCCGCAAAAGCTTCGTTACGGAGCTACAGGGTGTTGAAATTTTGGAAAAAAATTGGTTTTGTCTTCTAAACTCCTGCAGTTTTTTTAAATATTCAGCCCAAATTTGGAATGAAAGCTATTATTGACAGCCTTCATCATTAGACGTCCTAAATTTTAATTAGAATTTACAAGGTGTTTCCTTTTCCGGAGCCATGTCTTCTTTTGCCCTTTCAAACTTTTTTGCAGTACGCCACTGATAAGCATTCCGTCAATTTTCGTCATCTTCGTTCAATTTAGAAACTTTTTTGACACTTAATTTTTTCGTATGCAAATGATTGTATGCATTCGCTGAATTGAAAGCACTTCTAATTAAAAAAATGACTAGTAGGCTTTGATTTTTTTCATTTATTTATTTATTTTGACAGTTGCTAAATCGAACCAGTGTCTGCTCGAATTGTTTATTACATTAACGATTAGCTTTGAGACTTTTGAAGTTATTGCTGTAAGAAAAAATGGCTAATTTTACTAACGCCGAATTGGCTGATATCCATTACATGTGCGATCTGGCTGACGGAAACACAACACAAGCTAGGCGATTATAGCGGGTGCGCTTTCCAAATCGAGTAACCCTAGAGAGGCGAATATTTTCAAATATCCACAGAAGGTTGAGGGAAACTGCAAATAATCATTTAAAAGGTGCAACTCAAACTTTGAGAACATCAGATTTTGAGGAAGCAGTTTTGAATTGTATTGATTTGAATCCTGAGTGAGTACGAAAAAAATTGGAAATCAGTTGAATATTTCACATGTTCTAGTTTGGAGGATTCTCCACGTCTTTTTAGTGTGTCCGTTTCATATTCAACGCGTCCAAACTCTACTTCCTCGAGATTTTCCTTCATGACTGAATTTATGCCGATGGTTCTTAGATGAAATTGGAGAAAATTGATAGTGAAATAATGTTCACAGACGAAGCAACTTTCGAGAACTGCTATCACAAATTTTCAAAATAATCATTATTGGGCTGAGGAAAATCATTTGATTGAAGAATCTCATCATCAAAAACAATTTTCACTAAATGTCTGGGTCGGAATAGTTGGAAATTATTCGATAGGATCATTTTCTTGCCTAACAAACTAAATGGTCTCGCTTATCGGCAATTTCTTGAGGAGGAGTTAGCTGTATTGCTCGAGGATATTCCACATTTGGTGAGAAACATAATGTGGTTCATGCAGACGACCAGCACATTTCAGTGGAGAAGCTAGAGAATTCTTGAATAATACATTCAACAACCGATGGCTAGGTTGGAGTGAGCCAGAACCATGGCCTCCTAGGTCCCCAGACTTAAATAGTTTAGACTTTTCCTTAGGGGGATATCTCAAAAGTTTAGTTTATACCACTTCAGTTAATACTGTAGAATAATTGAGGAATCGAATAATAACCTCTTGTGACACAATGAGAATTATCCCAGGAATATTTCAAAGAGTGCGTTATAATATATGAAGAAGGACAAAGGCCTGTATTCTTGCAGGTGGAGAACACTTCCAGCAATTTATTCAGTTTTTAATTGTTCTTTTCTTAGTTTGATATTGAATAAGTATAAGCTGAGTCTCAGAAGACGATCTATCGAAATAAAAGCAAATTTCTAACCTAACATATCGAGTATTACTATTATTTTTTTTATTTAGCGAATTACATACAATTCAAATAATTCAAATTCAATAACTTTTCATTCGAAAATGGTTGGAGATACAAAAAAATTACAGGTATAAAAAAAGTTTCTAAATTGAACGAAGATGACGAAAATTGATTGTACGCTGATCAGTGGCGTACTGCAAAAAAGTTTGAAAGGGCATAACTAAACATGGCTCCGGAAAAGAAAACACCTTGTAGATTCTAGTTAAAATCTTGGACGTGTAATGATGGAAGCTGTAAAAAAAAATTGCATTCCAAATTTGTGCTGAATATCTCAAAAACTGCAGGAGTTTTCAAGAAAAAAACAATTTTTCCGGAAATTTCAACACCCTGTAGCTGCGTCACGAAGCTTTTGCGGACCTATGTTGATATGACCTTTTTTTCTTAAAATTGCACGCAGATTTACTCTCTCAAGTTGTGATATACTATTAAGTGACACCCTGTAAAAATGAATTTTCCACACGCAATGAAAAATTGACCTCTGCTTTTTCCGTGAGAATTCTCGTTGGAATACGCTGTACATTGAAAAAATATCGTTAAGTCTCCAATTGAGGGTGTACCATCAATACACGAGGCCAAACAGTTTTCAAATTGAACCAGATCTCTTGTGATTAAATAGCAAAAGAGTCGACATAACGAAATTTCGGAAAACTATTTTTTGACTAATCGGTTTCTCCAATTACAAATGTGTCGATTTCTGAAAATGTATGGATTATGTTCTTTATTTCAGAAATAATTCTTTCATAGTTAAACTAACAAAAGAAACCTGCTCGATCCTTGTTGCAAAAACGACTTTCATTAACATAATCTAAGTGTTTCCTATTACGTGATACTGCTTTTACAACTTGACAATCTGCACCATGAGAAATTCAAGATTTACTTATTAGTTCCTCGAGCAACAGCGTCGATATAAACGTGTTTTTCACACCGCAATAACCGCATAACTCAAGAACCATAAGCCAGATTTGCGCTGCTCCAATCCCCATCAAATCCTTATGACTTCCTGGAAATATTCAGAGTATTCGCTATCAGATTGGAGTCGAAAGAAAAGCCACAAAGCTAATTGTAAGACTATTTCAGACCATTAGATCATTTAGATGTCTGTCGACTGAAAAATAAGTTTTATGTATTGTGGACACGTCTGAAACAAACTGTATAATAGTAATTTTAACACGTCCATGGTCTTATATTATCTTCACTGAATTGCAACCAGCACCGTCGTAAAAAACTAGCCATTTTGAATCGCCCTGAAAAATTTTAACAAGTATTCAACGATTTGCTACACGTCCATCTCTCATCTTCGTCTTTCCTCGAGAGATATTCGCCTTTTCGCACTTCTTACGTGATGTTAAAATAGGCAGTCGAATCGTTAAGACGATCGTCAGATGTCTCAACGTTCATCAACTGTCTATCATGATCATGACCAACTGGATTCTTCGATTTCTGAAGCGTTGGAATTTTGGCTTGCTGAACTGCATTTCAGAATCTGTGTTCTCTCGTTTTAGATGCTCTCGGATGCTGGAGCGAGCGCTACTTTATATTCCGTTCATTGGAATAAATGAATAAAGGCCATACGATTTGAATTGCTTGATGGTTTAGGTTGCATGAATTGATGTTGAGAATTACTCAATTGAATTGGAATTATTGAAATAGTACGGTATACCTACTCCACGAATTATGCAACGAATTTACAACAAGTTTTGAAAAAATGAGTGCGATTGAGGGGTGATTCTTCAAGTCATTTTATAACGAAAAGATGTGTCTTATAACACATTTTGGTGGGTACTTAGGAGTTGATCTTGTGGTTTTGAGACAAGCTGGATCCATTTTTGTGGTCTAAAATAATACTTTCGGTCTAGTTTCCAAGAGATCCGACATACTAATGGTTGTTCTATATTATACAGGATGATTCAGGGGGAGAGGGAGATATTTTTGGTGGTGGTAGGTAACATTCCTGATGTGTCGGATGATACATACTTTTGACTAACGCGACTTAATTTCGCATATACAGGCTGTTTAGTGTGAACTCAAACTTTCCAGACATCATAGCTCTGAAATTGCTGGTCCGATTTGAATGAAAATTCTAGGTATAAATATTCAACCCTTTAGTAGGAAGTTTATTTAATTAAATAAAAGTACCTATACCTAATAAAGAAACTTACATAGGAGATACCAATTAGACCACAAGTAGTACATTGCAACAGTCTTCTTCTTCTTCTTCTTTAAAAAGGACGATGTCCTGTTTTTCTGTTACAGCCCCTGCTGCGAACCGGAGCTCCAGCACTCATGCCATCGCTTTTTCGGCCTTCCTATGGGTCTTCTAGTGTTGGGTTTTGTGTTTTGCCCACTTCGCCATACGTTCGGGGCCCATTCTGTCTACGTGATCTCTCCATAGGCGTCGACGTGCTCTTGTCCACCTCACCACATCCTGGACACCTAGCTCCCTTAGCGTATCCTCATTCCTTATTCTATCTCTGCGTGTAATACCTCTTATAGCTCTTAGTGTTCTCATCTCTGTTGTCCTCATTAGTTGTTTTGTTTTTGTTGTCTCAGCTCTTGTCTCAACCGCATATGTCATCACGGGTCTCAAACAGGTTTTATAGATTCGGACTTTGCTTTCTGTGCTTATGAAATTATTCCGCCAGATTACATCTCTCAGGAAGCCAGATATTCTCGATGCTTTCATTGTCTGCTGTTTTGCTTCTTGTAATAGTTGCCTATCGCTCGATACTTCTACTCCTAGGTATTTAAAGTGTGAAACTTGCTCTATTATATGGTCGTTCACTACTAGTTTGCATCTAATTGGGTCTTTCGCTATTACCATCGATTGGGTTTTCTGTGTTGATATTACCATGTTATATTTTTCTGCTGTTACTTTGAACTTTTGTAGTAGGCGTTGTAGGTCGTCCTCATTCTCGGCTATTAGTAAAGCATCATCTGCGTAGCACAGTATTCTCATAGTTTTGTTACCCATCCTATAGCCTTGGTTCATTTGGTTAACACCTGCTATTATTTCATCCATGATTAAATTAAATAGACATGGGCTGAGGCTGTCACCTTGTCTAATGCCTGCGTTAATTTTGATCTCGCTTGTAAGTCCCTGTGTAGTTTTACTTTCGTCTTATTAGAGTTATTTAGTTCTTTGATTATGTTTATGTATTTATTGCTTAAGTTTTTGTTTCTAAGGATAGTGATCACATCGTTCATTCGAATTCTGTCGAATGCCTTTTCCAAATCTATAAAACATATAAACATCGGTTTGTCAAACTCTATGGACTTCTCCACCAGTTGCCGCAATATAAAAATTGCATCCGTTGTTGATCTATTTGGTCGGAATCCTGTTGTTCTTCAGACACACCTACTTTGTCATATATCTTTTGCGATAGAATTTTAGTGAGTAGTTTCGATGCAGAGTTAAGGAGTGTGATGCCTCTATAATTTGCTGGGTTTGTCTTCACGCCTTTTTGTATATGGGTATTGTTATGCTCTCTCTCCATTCTTCTGGTATCTCCTTGTTGTTTTCAATTTTTTGGAATAGTTTTGTTATTTCTTTTGTTATTTCTGCTCCCCTATATTTAATTAGTTCGTTATTTATGTTGTCCGGACCGGGTGATTTTCTATTTTTTAATTTATGGATTACTTGTTGTACTTCTTCTAGGCTGATAATGTCATTTTCTGTTTCTTCGTAGAGTGTGTTTTGTTGTTCGATTTCTCGTTCCTCATTGTTACCGTTATCATTATCTCCCAGGTATAAGTTCTGGAAATATTTCGCCCACTCTTCTGGTTTTATTACATTGATCTGCAGTTCTTCGGTGATTGGTTTTTCCTGTTTCTCAGCATGTTCCATACCTTTTTCTGTGCTCCTCGTAAGTCGTGCTCCATGTCATTTGTAAATCTTTCCCAATATATTTTTTTTAATTCTTTAATTTTGTTCGTTGTTCTATTTCTTTCTGTTTTATATCTTTGGTACTATTCTGGTGTTCTGTGATTGACATATCTGATATATGCGTTCTCATTTTCTTTTGCTAAATCTTTGATTTCCTGTGTGAACCATGGTTTATCTTTTCTATGACTGTTTATATTGATTCTTCGTTCCCCAATGGCTTCTTTTGCGCTGTTAATTATGTATTGCAACAGTCCATCATATAAAATTGCGAAATGGTTGAATAAATATTATAAAGGGCTAACTTAGCTAAACATACTATCAAAAACTCAAAAGATCTAGTAGACAAAATAAAGAATACACAGGTGAATGAAGGTTACAAACTGAAAACAATGGATATGGAAAACTTATTCACAAATATACTAACCGAGGACTTAACAGAACTTATAAAGATTGACCTTATAGACTCTGATTTGACAGATGATGAAGTGGAAGCTACCTTTCATTGTCTAAGCTATACATGAAACAGAATTTTTTCAAATTTGACAACATCATATATGAACAGACAAATGGTTTGGCAACGGTTTCTCCAACTTTCATTTTTAACGACAGGAATATTTATCGTGAGTACATTGTCTATTATCATAGATATGTTGATGAAGTTCTTATAATGTGGAAGGTACAGATGAAAAATTTGAGAGATTTATTGAATATTTGAATACATGTGTCAGTAAAATAAAATTCAAACTAGAGTCAGATGATGATAACTCAGTCAATATCTTAGACTTAATAATAGAGATAATAAATGGATCACATTCTTTCAAGATATATAGAAAACCTTCACGCAGAAAAAATATAATGCATGTAACTTCACAACACCACTGGTTCCATAAAACAGCAGTTTTTCAAAGCTTGATCCATGGACTTATAGATATTCCTTCTTCTTCTTCTTCTTCACCGTGTAGAAGGCGTAGCGCCTGTTCAGTTCCGGTTTCCCTGCAGCAGTTCTTGTGAAGTTGATTGCCAACTGTCCCGCCATCGTTTTGGTGGTCGTCCAACGGGTCTTCTTCCGTGTGGTATGTTGTTATATACGATTTTGGCTATTCTATCTGTGGTCATTCTGTTTACATGCTGGTTCCATTCTCTTCTTCTTTTTCTTACCCATCTTACAATATCGTCTGTTTCACATTTTTCCCTTATGTCGGTATTTCTTTGTCTGTCATTCAATGTGTAACCGGTTATAGTTCTTAGCGTTTTCATTTCTGTTGTTCTTAGTATCCTCTTTGTTACCGACGTTTCCGCTCTTGTTTCTGCCCCGTATGTCATAATTGGTCGCACACATGTTTTGTAGATTCTGGATTTGCATGGTATACTGAGGTGTTTATTTCTCCAATTTCTCCACTTGTCTCCTCACTTCATCTTCAAGGTATCCTGTGCTTGTTATTTTGCACCCTAAGTATTCGAATGACATGACTTGGTCTATAGTGGCGTTGTCTATTGTTAACTTGCAGCGCAGAGGTTCCTTAGCTATGGTCATGCATTTTGTCTTACTTGTTGAGATTTCCATATTGAAATTTTTTGCGCGTTTGCTAAAGGCGTATAACATTCTTTGTAGGTCGTCTTCTGATTCTGCAATGAGTACGGCGTCATCGGCATAGCATAAGATGTTAATTTTGTAGGTTCCCATGCGGTATCCTAGTCCCAAGTTTTAACGGTCTCTACAAGTTGGTCCATAACAGTATTGAATAGTAGAGGGCTAAGACTATCACCTTGGCGGATGCCCGACGTTGTTCGAAATGCTGCGTTAGGGTGTGGTTTGTTCGTATTTGCGTTGTTGTATTAGTGTTCAGATCTTTTATGAGTCTTATATATTTTTGGGTACCTCTTTGTTTTCCAGTATCTTGATTACATCCTTCAGTTGGACTCTGTCGAAGGCCTTCGTTAAGTCTATGAAACAAAGATATGCTGGAGTGTTATATTCAAGAGACTTTTCTACTAATTGCCTTGTTATAAATAGTGCATCGACCGTGGACCGGTTTTTCGAAAGCCTTGTTGCTCTTCGCTGATTGGCATTGTTGACGTTATGTCATCGGCAAGAATCTTTGTAAGCAGTTTCAAAGAGGTGCTTAATAAGGTTATTCCGCGATAGTTGGCAGGATTTGTTTTGTCTCCTTTTTTAAAGATAGATATTATAAGAAGATTATAGATATTCCGATGAACAAAAATAACTTTGATACTGAACTCAATAATATCAATCTAATTGCGAAAGATAATAATTATGATGTAGACCTGATTGACAGAATGTTGTGTAAGAAACTACAACAAAAATTAATGAATGAAAATTTTCCAGTTTGTGAGAAACCAAGTTGTAAGTATGTTTCATTATCATATATAGGTCCAATTTCGGTTAAAATTAGTAAAATATTAAAAAGAAAGAGAACATCAAAATAGCATTCAAGTCAAATAGATCTTTAGGTGGATTGTTACTAAACAATAGAGACACTACACCTTTCCTAGGTAGAAAGGGTGTATATAAGTTAACAAATGAAACTTGTGGAGCAGTTCATATCAAACAGTGAAAAGTTTTCAAAAAAGAGTGAGTGAACATCTGAAACCTCTAAGACTAAACAAAGAATGTGAAGAAGCTCATTTCGGTAATCACCTACTAGAATTCAACCATAATTATAACCATTCAAATTATTTTGAGTCATTACATACATCTCATAATATTGGACTAATAGATTTTCTGAAAAATATGAAATTGTGAATCACAATGAAAATTATAATGTGACATTGATAAATAGTCAAGTGATTTTCAGAGATATACAAATTATGTATTGTTTAATTGATTAATGTTATAACAATGTCTGCTATTTTTGAAAAAGAAGATGACTTACTCTTATAAGATCTGTGATACTTCGTTCTGTGGTTACCTGACATAACCACACTTTCCGTTTTAATTTTATTCGTTATTGTTTTGTCATAAATATCATTTTAAACTTGAATTATTAAAAGTTTTAATTCATAATTTTAATAGGTATTTGAGCAAATACAATTTCTATTTATTATGAAATGTCGGTCCTATTGATTGTTTTAATTTTACTATAATTGACTTTACTTGCTGAGATTGAAGGTTTTTCAAAAAGCTGAATTTGTTACGTTATACTTTTAATATTTGTTTTCTGTAGTTACTGGTCTGAAGATTATGATGTATAGAGAGCGAAACATAATAATAAATCTTTAGGAAGAAACTATAGGTACTTTTATTTAATGAAAATTTTAGGATTTTCAGTCACCTTGTAGACCAGAGACAATTTGTCCTCTCGTAAAGGCCGGACTGTAGAAATTTAATGTTATTAATAGATGACAAAACAACACCCTGTATATCACTTAAGCAAAATTCTGAATATATCATCAAAACAAGAAAAGGTAGCTCTTTCAATGTGCCACCAGAACCTTTCATCACACCTAAGGTATTTCATTAGAAAATTATTAATTTTGGAATAATGTTGGTTTTCAGTCTAATCCTCAGAAACAATCAACGGACCAACAATATCATAAACCACGTCGAGAAGCTAGGTTGCTGCTCTAGGCCCCCTACGGAATCCAGACTGCATCAGTGATACAATTTTATTTTCCAACGAATAATCATTTAAGTGGACCACAATGAATTTTCCAGAACTGCAGACATTGAGGGAAGGATGCTGATGGCATGAAGATCACCATAGCTTTTAGGATCCTTTCCCTTGGTCAGAGGCCTCACCAATGACAATAAAAGATGATGTTTATCAAGTTGAAATACTTTTACGAGAACTTTTGATTCAAAAAATTACGGATAATTATGAAATCTAGGAAATAACTTAATTCGAAAATCCAATGGTAGCATTGTAAAAGAGGAAACCATTTCGAGCACCTGATTTGAACCTGGTATCGCTAAGTTTAGGTACCCGAGTCCCTATTTCATTTTAATGTTCCAGGTGTGTTTTTTCCATGCGTTACTGGATAGAATTGCAATATTTATCCATTAATAAAAACTATATAATAACAAAAACTATCATTCACCCGAATTATCGTTATGTTCTTGGATAACTCTAAAGTGTTGTTAAAATGATCTAACCTAACCTGAACCAAAGAGTAGATGTTAAAACGAATTGACCAAAAAGTATTCAGTATTAAAAAATCAACTCTTCTTCACAAAATTCTAGAGATATTTCAAGATTTCATACTGGATCACACCAGATTTTCCGTTTGAGCACTATACTGAATGTTGTTTTTCGATTTTGTCCAAAGAGTCAGATGACAAATATTTCCAAATATAAAATTTTTTCCACACAATACTCAAGGTGTGATTAAAATGTGCTTCATGTTGTTGGGATCATCCATATTTCTAGTTTACAAATATCCATAAAGTTTTTTATTTCAGTCATATACTGGGTGTCATTTGGGCATTTAACCGAAAAAACAATTTTTTTCAATCTGGTCCTGGTTTGGGATAAAATCAAAGTCTCGTCAATTGAATTCAACGTTGAAATTCTCATTTGAATCGATGAAGTCGTTTAAGAGTTATGAGGCAAGAAAAATCTACCACTTTCATAAAAAACACCCTGTATAGTCCGAAGGAGAGCGCAACGATTGGAAAAAAGTACGATTCCGATATACCGAGAGCGTTTCCTATCACCTCACAGAATTTCTCCCACTTCTCCTGAATCAACCTGTATACGAAGGTTGCCTTTTAAATTTTGCGTCTGACCCTAAAAAAACAAGTTACTTAGGAACAAGAATAGCTTTATTTTATTCTCCATGAAGATCGATACCCCCAAAACATGGTTTTGGAAGACTTCAGCTGCCTCTTCTACCGTCGAAAATCGTTGTCCACGCAGTTTTTTTCTCGATGTGCGCGAACAAAAACAAGACGCTAGGTGCCAAATCGGTACTACAAGGTGGATGGCCCATTAATTCTATGTTTTGGATGTTCAAATACTCCATTGTATACGCTGATATGTGTTAGCTTGCATTGTCATGTTGCAGAATATTTTTAGTTCTTCGATTTGATTTCCTCAACTCATCGAACACTTGCGCCAAACAAACGGTTGTATACCATTCAGAATTGACCGTTCAACGTTGCTCTAATGCTATAGTGGCGACGTTATTATTATACACTATGTCAGCTGTTAGCTAGATATAATTTACCTTTCCCAGATTCAGCAATCAAAGGGAATAGATTACAATATACTTGACATAAATTTCCTAACTATCCTACATGTATTAAGAATTACAGCTTTTTGTATTTCTATATTGGCATTCTTATGCAATTCTAATTTCTTAGGGCTATCATTCAAAGTTTTGGGTATTAACCCAGTCGAGGATACGAGGACAGGAACAATATA
Organism: Cryptolaemus montrouzieri; assembly: GCA_013387265.2. Taxonomy (NCBI): domain Eukaryota; kingdom Metazoa; phylum Arthropoda; class Insecta; order Coleoptera; family Coccinellidae; genus Cryptolaemus; species Cryptolaemus montrouzieri. The sequence continues at coordinate 13,500,934 of JABFTP020000042.1, forward strand.
TATTTTTCGAGGTGCCACATCTGCTTGATCTCAAAATCAAGGTCTGTGTATTTGGATTTTTCTCCTGGAACTTGTTCAGCACGTTGTTATTATTCGGTATGGCAACATCCACTAGCAGTGCTGTTCTGGCTCTCTCATCAGTGTCAGTGGTTGATACTTGTAATATGGCTGGGAGGCATTTAAACGTCTGTACTTGGGTGCAAGTTTCTGGTGGATTATGTTACATATTTGATTATTCCTGTGAATTGTATTGGCCAGTTCTTCGCATCCGGATGTAATATGCTATATGGTCTCCGATCTGATATGGCCTTTTCTGCACTTATTTGTTTGTAATGTCTCGTTCTTAATTATGAATTTTTTGTAGTTGTTTGTAGCGATGACTTCACCTTGAATAGACATAAGGAATCCTTCTGTTTCCGCGAATAGTTCTCCTTTCATCAACCATTTGTTGGAAGCCTCTTTGTCGATGTGAGGTTAATTAATCTCATGGTGATGTCGTCCATGCAATTCCTTTCTTGACCATTGCTCTTGTTTTTCAGTATCTGATAGGAACGCTAGATTCAGCACGTCTTCACTGGTAACAAGATTTAGAGATGTATATCCCTTATCAGCCAACGATACTACTCTGTGGAGGTCAGAAGTGCGAGCTTTTGCAGAGAAGAATTCTCTGAGATTATTGATCTGTTCGGTATGTAAATTGACAACATTCATCAATCCGCGTCCTCCTTCTTTCCGCTTGAAAGTTGTTCTCATCACAGACGATTTTGGATGGTGATTGTTGTACTTTGTCAGTATCGTTGGGGTCTGCCTAATTATTCCAAATGAGCAAAACAGTACTAGAATGGTGTAAGTGTTACTTGCTTTGACTAAATTCCCCGAGTTCAACATTGACTTCAGCACAGTCTTCAGACGCTGACTGTACTCTGAACGACTCTTCTCCTGTTTTTGGTCTAGCAATCTGGCTTGTTGGTATCATAGATATTTGTAGGTTTCGCATCTCTCATGCACTATATAATATCACCGTTTGGAAGTTGTGTTTCACCTTCAATGACTTTCACTCTTTGAATGTTCAGGGTCTTACATTTTTCAATCCCGAATTTCATATGAAAATCTGCCGAGAACATACCCACAGTTTTCGGCAGATCATGCAATTGCTTCTTGTTCGAAGCATATAATTTGATGTCATCCATATACAGCAGGTGAGAGATTGTGTGTATCCTGTTCTATTGAGCATTGAAGACAATGGGTTCATAGGCAAACAGAACCATCTTGGACTCAAAGAGCCTCCTTGAAAAATTCCACAACTAATGGGTATCTCGTCGGTTTTAATTGACTTATTGTTCATGTTGACCTGCAGAGACGCGCGCCAGTGTGTCATGGTTTGGCAAAACCATTTTCACATAACTCCAAATATAGCAGAATAACTCGAAAGTGAAAAAAACCAGCCCGAACTTGTTTGCAATCATTAATTTTCACACAAAAAGAACACAGGGAAGGGAGAGTCATTTTCCTCTATTCACAATATTTCACATAGCTGCAGCACTAAAACGTCGAAATCTGTCGACCCTGTACCCCCTGTATACTACCGCATTCCTATTAGAAGAAAGCGGTACTTTTTTCACAAATACAAATACCGAAGGCACAATAGTTTTATTTGAATATTCCCACCAAATTCCGACGACGATCGAACAAAATAACTTGCAGTCATATTCCGACAACTGAAGTCCCAAATATGTGATGAAAAAGAAAGAATTCAAACGGTAGCCTGACGGCGGGTTGTGCTTCCGCGAAATCAAGATATTCCCAAGTGATTATGCAAGATTTCAGATATCTAAACTTGTCCCATAATTTTCTGGATTCGGTGAAATCAAAAAGGAGAACGAATCGTTCGGTAACAGCTTCGAATAGTTCTGTTTGGAGACGAGAGAGTTTCGACGATCAATAATAATAAATAATCTACGAGGATCGGTTCTTGTTGATATTTGGACACCTATGTTGTTAGGCGCCATCTGACGTTTTGTTAGTGAAGCTAACATCAGAATAATGAATGAAAAGTGACCTCCTTGGGAATGAAAAAATAATTTTTTTAAATATTTTTTTATTTTATTGAGTGTAGTCCCTTTAAGCTCGATACACTTAGTCCAGCGATTTCCCAACTTCTTGATCTCGTCCGAAAAGTAATTTTCCGGAAGGTCTGCAAAATACTCGATGAATTCTTCGCGTGAGCTGAATTTTTTATTGATGAGTCATCTTTTGAGGTTTGAAAAGGGATAATAGTCCGAGGGTGTCGAATCGGGCCAATACGGTGGATGTGGAAGCAATTGGAGTCCTCAATCGCTACGAAGCACTCGTGTCGGCTTCAGTCCATTGCCGGGCACTGATTCTGTTTTCTGGTGTGTAAAAGTGGATCCAAGTTTCATCAACAGTTACCAGTCGACGCCAAAAGTCCACCCGATTCCGCATCATCAAGTCCAAACACTCTTTTAAAGTACTCACGCGATCGTGTTTTTGGTGCGGAGTCAACATGAGCGGCACTCAGCGGCAGGGTAACTTTTTCATATGCAGAATATCACCCAAAATATGGCGTGTGAGCTCAGTACTAACCTTTGTGGCATCTGCTAGCTCGCGTAACTTCCCTTTCCCGTCAGCCATCACCATTTCATGTATTTTTTTGAGATTGTCATCTGAAGCCGCATCGGAGGGCCTACCTCTGCGGACTTCACTGGTTGTTTTTTTTTTTTGAAGAGGGGAAATGCATTTGAGCACATCTGGCAAGGCAAGATGTTACATTACCCACTGAAACCCCTCCTCTGTTTGCGCTGATTGACTTCTGGAACCGTTTTCACATACTTCGGAAACCTCCCAGCCTTTCATTATCTTCAATTTCCGTAGTCTTTTGTTTTCCTGTCCATAATTGAGTCTACATATCCTTTTACCAGTTCCCATTGCTTTTTCGATTCCAGCATGGTTCTATCATATTTTCGGCGTTTAATTCCCACATTTCAAGGACAAGACTCTTTTCTCGTTTTCCCACCGAACACACCTGAAAAGGGTGTCTTCTACACCGCTGTAGTTGCAACCAATTTCTTCTTTCTTTTTCATTCTCACAAGATACGAGTTGAAGCATCCATGACCTGTGAGCACCTGTGTAAGAAGTACCCAACTTGATGAGCTTTCTAGTCCATGCAGCGTCTAGTACCTCCTCCTATCTATCCCGCCATTTTGTGAATGTACTTTCCCTAAGTTCTCTTTTACCCATACCGAACCTGTGTTTGTCTTGTCTCTCGCACACGAACCATTCCTGCTATAACGAAGACTGCGGTTGCCGACACCGTTCTATAAGCCAAGGTTACTCTTAGAGTCAGTCTTCCCTGAACTCTAACCATAATTTTTTTATAGTATAGCATGGCCGCTTTTGCTGCTTCCACGATGAGTCTTCGTTTAAAGGATATCGGCCCGTTTACATTTGGCATTAGAATTCCAAACGATTTGACCAAAGATTCTGCTTTCCTCGAGGCCCTTCAGTGTGCCGTTTGAAGCTGAGGTCTTTGTCGATCCAAACGCCTAGATATTTTATGTCTTACTCAGGCTGGATTTCATATCCCTCTAGATAGAATTTCACCTCTTTGAGTGTATGCCTGCCTGATGTAACCACCGCTTCTGTCCACAGTGACAGCATTGTTTGTCATCTCCATAAGCTCCTCCTCATTTTGAGCTGTTACGATTACTGCAACATCGTCCGCAAAAGCCACAATGTGGCACCCTTCTCCTACATTCATCTCAGCTAATCCATTATACATCATGTTTCACAATAAAGGGCCCAGAACTGAGCCTTGTGGTACTCCGCTATTGATGCTAATTTTTTGTTCCCTACTTGTTATTATAGTTCCACCGCTAGTGAAGTTTAGGCCACCACGAAACTCTAAACCAATATTTGACGCGATAATCTGATGAAATATTACCTCAATAATATTTATCCATCTTTGTTTTTGTTTCCTTCACCATTTTGCTTGTCAAAAAATAATGTTTTATGAGAGAACGAAAATTGTTCCTGCCCATACCCAACATGATGGGAAACACTTCAACAACAATTAGCTGTCAAAAACAAACTAAAGCCAGTATCGCACTGAAATTTGGTGAGATTTTCTATTTATGAACGGACTACAAGGCACCATAAACTTTTCTGCAGTAGCAGCGCATTCTGTTGGTCAAAGAGCTTACTTTTCACCCCACCTAGTATACCCCGTTCTAACAATGCAATTTTTGGGACTCAGAACCTTACTATTTAAGGCATAAAAACAGGCAGTTTACACAATTGCATACGTTTTAGTAATTTTAAGAATAAACGATACTCGAATAGGAGTGACGATAGTATGACATAATCAAAGATTTAATGACTTTAGGGGAAAACGCACATTCAAAGGATTCAAAAAACTAATTTTTAGTTTTATTTAAAAAATTCAGATTAATAATATTTTCAATAAAATAAAAGAGTGAAATACTGCAATCGGCCATTTTGACTGAAACGCCAATCACAGCGCATGACGTCATACTTATGTAAGCTTCACTGTCTTTTGATTACCTACTACTGATTGCGCGTTACGATTGATTTTATATTTGTTTTTGTGATTTATCGACTTTACAACACGAATCTATCTATAACAATGGAACTAGGCTTTGTTGAGGCAAACAGCTCAAATTTGCCCTAGATCGATTTATTAATGTTGGGCGAGTTCCTCGCAACAAATGAATTTTGCTCGTCTGAATTTAGAAACGTGAAAAGCTCTTTGTGAGTCTCAAACGTAGATCATTTCTTGAGATTTGTACAAAGGGGTGCCGCTATATAAGATAATCTGTAATACGGGCCTAAGTATACCAATAATGTATGCAATAATACTGAACTAACATTCCAATAAAAAAGTTAGTAAACTATACCTGAACTACAAGATGCAATTTCTTTTGAACTTGATGCCTCTTTAATTATAGTACTTTCGTGAAATTGCTTTTCACACTCTTCAAGAATCATCATCCTTCGTTTTTTAAATATATAGGGTGCTTCAACGAAAACTAAACAGAGACTATATCTACCAAGATATTCATTTCTAATTAAAACGCAAAAACAGGTCAATTTTTGTTTCGAGGGGGACATCTTTTGGGGTACAAAACTTGCCTTAAATAGCAACCCCCTGAGCGGGGGTTGCAATCCTTGAACATTATGAATAGAGAAGATGGGTCGAGTGATGACTCAAAAGAAAGGTGGTCTTCGTCTACATCGCCTTGAATGAATTTTCATTTTTAATTGAAAACTGTAAAAGATACACGGTGAGCAACTGAAAGATAGGAAAGACTATTTCCCTGAGACTATTCAAGTTTCAGTGAAGCAAAATGGAACTGATCCATGCTGATCAATGGCAGTCATCATCAAGTAACATCCTCATCTCGAATTTCAACCCCTAGAGCAGGGGTGACCACCCTTGAAAATTTGGAATAGGGTAGATGGGTCGAGTGATGCCTCGAAAGAAAGGTATTATCTTTGTCTGCATCCACGTGAACGAATTTTTATTTTTGATTGAAAACTGTAGAAGATACAGAGTGAGCTACTGAAAAATAGAGGACACTATCTATCGCCCTGAGCTATTCAAGTATTAGTGCAAAAAAATGGAACAGATTCATTCCAGATCAAAGGCTGTCATATTTGATCTAAATGAATCTATTCCAGTTTTTCGCACTAATACTCCAATAGTCTTGGGGCGATAATCTTCTCTATTTTTCAGTAGCTCACTCTGTACCTTCTACAGTTTTCAATCACAAATGAAAATTCTTTCACGGGAATGCAGACAAAGATAATACCTTTCTTTCGAGTTATCACTCGACCCATCTACCCTCTTTCAAATTTTTAAGGGTTGTCACCCCTGCTCCAGGGGTTGAAATTCGAGATGAGGATGGTACTTTATGATGACTGCCATTGATCAGCATGGATCTGTTCCATTTTACCTCACTGAAACTTGAATAGTCTCAGGGAAATAGTCTTCCATATCTTTCAGTTCCTCACCCTGTATCTTTTACAGTTTTAAATTAAAAATGAAAATTCGTTCAAGGCGATGTAGACAAAGATACCACCTTTCTTTTGAGTCATCACTCGATATACCTTCCTCATTCAAAATGTTCAAGGGTTGCAACCCCCGCTTAGGGGGTTGATATTTCAGGCAAGTATTGTACCCCAAAAGATGTCTACCTTGAAACAGAAATTAACATGTTTTTGCGTTTTGATCAGAAATGAATATCTTGGTAGATATTGTTTAGTTTTAGTTGAAGCACCTTGTATAAGGTCGCTCTGTTGGGTTGTTTGTGTTTTCTGTCTGGTTGGCAAGTAAATTTTGTGGGCATACATCCTGGTTTCATACGTACTTGTGATATCGACCCCATCACATGGTTTCCCATATAATTTTCCGTATCGTTTGGCAACTGAAAACTGCAAAGGTAACAATTGAAATTCACAATAAGAATGATAACCAAGACTAACACAAACATAACCTCACTAGTTATTCCATAGCCTCTACATTTTAACTATTACACGTCAAACAAACATTAAGTTAAAAATCTATCAATACATGATAACATACTCACATCAAAGCGATCGTCACAGGAATATAGTGGTGAATTTGTCTTTACATCGTTCGGGTTTCGTCGTGCAAGCTTTAACCATTTATCTCTTATTATTTTCTTGTATGGGACATGTACAAACATCTTGTTGGGCGTCGTTATTGATGTGTTTTTGCACTGAGGTACTGCACACCACTTATAAACTTTAGAATTCATTTTTAACACAAGAAATACGCAACGTTTGTTTACTTTGCTGTCTAGCTGCGCGTAAACAAATTTGACGTTTACGTAAGTATGACGTCACACACGACGCCATGACACGGCGAGCTGTTTTCTCGCAATATTTAAAAATGATTATAAAAATGGCTTTAAACTCCTAAAAACTTTAGTTTATTACCGAAATAAAGGTTTTGTTGTAAACGGTAGATGTGTATCCGCTTTACGGAAGAGGATTTCAAAATATTTCGTCATGCCTATTGTTTTTCTTTCAGGGATGTTTTTTAAATCTGATTGCTCCTTTTATGCATTCAATATATTCATGCGTGCAGGTGGAATCCTGAAATGTTAAAAAGTTCAAAGGTGGTTCCAGTATTGAAAGAGCGAGATCTTCGGTACATGAACTTGTCCCAGTTATTTCTAAGGTCTTGGAGTATCTTCTGAACACTTAAAGCGTCACACGGGCGGCCAGCGTCCCGCGCATGGTACTTCTTAGTAAGCCAGATTTAAATACCATGTTAATTCTTGCCCACCCACTACTAAATAATTTGTGGATTCTGGCAGTTCGTGTAGCTTGGCAGTGATGTTTTACGCCTAACTGAGAAAGAATGGATTATCTGAAAAACAAAACACTAAAAAACTAAATCAGAAGGAGATAAGAGAACTTGCTGAAAATATATCTGACATTGATGGAGAAGTAAGTGAAGGTAAGGATGATACAAATTATGTAGTGTGTTCTGAAGACGAATATTCCCACGATAATACTGATACAAGCGTTAACATTCCGCTTTTGTTGATGATATTACTCCTTTGAATGTGTTTATGACATTTGTAAACCATAATTCGTTAGTTATTTGGTTGAAGGAACTGAAATATCATGCTGTTAAACATCCATACAAAATGTGTTATAGGCATACAAAAGATGAGACACCATGAGTTTACCTGAATAAAAAGTTTCAGGGATTCATCCAGTATCAAATGTTTATATTTGTCTTGAGCCATCAAGTGAAAGAACACAACACTTTGAACAAAAAGTCTGATTTCAGATAACCCCTATGGCTTGTACCCGCATTACGAAGAAATTCACTCGGTCAAGGCAGGAAAGAACTATATAAAACTTCGAAAGACGACAACACCCTGTTTGTATAAGCTGTTTACACTCATTATTTTTACATGACTAGGTTTAATAAACAACCGAAGAAAAAATTTCAATTGTCATTGAATAAATTTAACCTTTCGATAGTGGTGCTAGGGATCAATTATTATTAATCAAATGGCATTTTCAATTTAGAATTTTGGTTTCAATATTTAAGACTTATTGGAGATGTTCTTAAATTTCTATATACGGGGTGGCACGTTGAATAATACAATTTCGAAGTCGAAAGTATATTGGGTTGATTTCTCAACCAAATAAAATATTGAATATGTTTAAGGGTTTTCACCATCAATTGCCTGAGTTGTAATATATTTAATTATACTGGGTGTCTCATTTTCGATGCTGTAGTACAGTAGCTAAATGAAATACTGCAGATAGAGAAAATTGACCTTCATCTCCGTCCTCGAATTACCACCGGTATTGTACGATGTTGGGAAGATGTTGGACGGAAGCGAGTTCCACAGCTGACGGCCCTGTAAAAGAAGGAATTCTTATAGAGAGGTTCGAGGGAAGAATTTGTAGGTGGAATGTTCGGTGGTGATGCGTTAGATGAATCTAGCACAGAATTCTTTGAGAACAAGAGAGCAAAGAGATTAGCTTTCTCTTTCAGAGAAGATGCTATACTTTCGTCTTCTCTAACAAGAGGCGGAAACGTAAATTTGCAGAAATTGGCACTGACAGTCTTCGCCGTAGATCAGAATTGTCTAGTCCCGCTTGCCTGTTCATGGAGTTCATTAGTTACCCTTTCGTTGAAATTGGCCTTTGCTCTTGCAGTTGTCAAGTCAAGTTGGATACGTTCCTTATTCGTACGAAGGTTGTTCTTGTTTTCTCTGTTGGATTTATCTTCCATGTTTCGTAAGCTCATGGCTGTAGAAGCTCTTTCGCAGTCTTTGTTGAACCATGGCTTTTGTACTGTTGTTCTTTTCATGAGGGATGTAGAGATCCATTCCTTCATGAATAATTTCTGTAACAGATTCAGTGCGCACATTGATGTCAGGATCTGAAAGGCAAAGATCACTGAATAGGAAGCACGAAAAGAATTCACGCAGATCATTCCAATTAGCAGTGCTGAGACCTTCACTCCAAAATTATCTGGATCTGAAATCAAGAAGAGATCCAAGGTGTTCGGGAAGTCGGTTGGGTGCGTTAGATTATGGTTGATTTCGACAGTTCCAGCCTGTCTTCCCGCTTCATCTGTTTTATTGGAGTGGCGGAGCCAGTTGGTGTTGTGAACGTTGAAGTCACCCAGTACAATGGGCCTCAGCTGCCGGAGGATGTGTCAGAATCCAATCCATCTTATCACCTAGATTCTTCTTATGACGCCGTCTCCAAACGAAGGTTGGCGATCCAATTGGCAATAATTGTTTTCGACACTGCAGCTCTAAAAATTTCAGTGGACGTTCTTCCAAACCACCTCCGTAGATCTTTCAGCCATGAGTTCTGGCGTCGTCCAACTGATCTTTTTCCTTGGACTTTCCTCTCAATAATCAGGCGAAGGATCTCATATTTTTTGCCGCGCATGATGTGCCCGATGTACTGGAGCTTTCTTTCTTTGATGGTTCTCATCAACTCTCGTGATTTTCCCATTGTATTTAGGACGTCGATGTTTGTCCGTCTTTCCATCCAAGAGATACGCAATATTCTACGGTATAGATACATTTCGAAAGCGTCTATGCGTCTCTCCATTTCTGGATTAAAACTCCAACTTTCACATCCATAAGTAAGGACAGGAAAAACATAACAACGAAGTAGTCGCATACGAAGCTGAAGATTAAGTCCGCGGTTGACGAAAAGGTCTCTCATGCCAACGAAAGTTTTACGGGCTTGTTCGATTCGAGATTTGATCTCTATTTTCGGGTCACTTTGGTCGTTCACCGTGGCTCCTAAATACCGAAACGAATGCACTTGTTCCACAGGTTGGTTGTTAATGCGTATTACAGCCTCACTGCTTGCTTAAAAACACCATACTTTTAGTTTTGTTAACGTTAACAGATAGTCCAAAGCGTTGGCTATGCTCTACAATAAGGTTCATGGCTCTCTGCAAGTTTTGAAGGTTGTTAGCTAGTACCACGGTGTCGTCTGCGTAGCGGATATTACTAAGTAGTTTTCCATTTATTCTAATGCCTGTGTCTATGTATCCAAGTGCTTCTTTGAATATTGCTTCTGAGTAAATGTTAAACAATAGAGGCGACAGCACACAGCCTTGACGTACACCTTTCCGTATTGCTACCTGTTCAGATGTTAGCCCATTAACTCTCACTTGTGCAGTTTGGTGCCAATAAAGGTTTGTAATAATGCGTAAGTCTTCTGCATCAACCCCGGTATTTTTTAGAATTTCCGCCATTTTTTTATGTGAAACGCAGTCAAAAGCCTTCCGATAGTCAACAAAGCAGGCGTAAACATCGACATTCATGTCTCTACATCTTTGGGTGAGTACATTAAGAGAAAAGAGAGCCTCACGCGTTCCTAGGCCATTTCTGAAACCGAACTGAACTGGATCGATTTCTCGCTCACATTTGGTGTAGATTCGAGTATGTATAATTCGTAGAAAGGTTTTCAGAACATGCGACATTAGGATAATCATTCTGTAGTCATCACAATTTGTCGCATTGGTCTTTTTGGGCAGGGTGACAAACACAGATTTGAGCCAGTCTGCTGGGATTTCACCGGCTCTATAGATGTTATTAAACAGTGCTGTTAAGAGCTTAAGGCCAGCCCCTTCTTGCTGTGTCATTAGCTTAAGCGTCTCTGCATAGATTCCGTCAGGGCCAATAGCTTTACCATTTTTTTGAAGCTTTATTGCTCGTATAACTTCTTCCGCTGTAATGCAAGGACTAGTTTCATTAAATTCTTCAGGTTGCGGGCTTTCCGTTCGATCTTCCCCAAAAAGTTCTTCAATATAGTCCTTCCATCGTTTCAGCTTTTCTTCGACCCCGATCAGTAACTCGTTGTTGGCCCCCTTTAACATTCCACTGTTAGCTTTGTGTTGTCTTCCTGTTATCTCCCTGATCTTTTTGTGCATGTTGAATAGATCATGCTTTTTTTGGAGATTTTCAATTTCTGTGCATTGGTTAATTAGCCATTGCTCTTTGGCCTCCCTACATTTTCGTCGAATTATTTTGTTCAGTTCTCTATATCGTTCGATGTTTTTTGTTTTCAGTTCTCTTCTATCGCGCATCATTTGAAGAATTTCGTCAGTCATCCAAGGTTGTTTTCTTTTTGTGCTGGTTAGTCCTATGTCGGTTTCTTGGGTGACTGTAAGCGCTTCTCTCAAAGCACTCCACTGGCGCTCAACGTCAGTTGTTTCAGATGTTTGAGCAGCTTCCAGTCTTTCTTCAAGTCGTTGACTTACTTCTGCCCTTATTTCACTATCGTCTAAGCTCTTCACGTTGATATGTTTAATTTTTTCTGGCCGCTTAACTGGTATAAAATGGTGCATTTGTAGGTTCATTACAACCGGGTTGTGATCACTGGAAACGTCAGCGCCAGCAAATGTTTTGGTAGAAATCACAAATTTTCGCAATTCGGATTTGATGAAAATAAAATCTATTTGGTTTCGATCAAATGATCTTCCCTGTCAGCTGGAGATCCCCATGTATACAGCCGTCGGGGATGTAATTTGAAAAAAGTAAGTTGTGTTCAGTACAGAACTGCACAAGTCGATCACCCCTTTCGTTTCTTACACCGAGTCCAAAGTGGCCAGTGATGTTGCCTTCAGCTCTTGCTCCTACTTGAGCGTTAAGTCCCCAAGCACGATTGTTATTTCACCCTTCCTTGTTAATTTCATTGCTTTCTCCAGGCTGGTATAAAATTCTTCAACTTCGTCGTCCGAATTGTCATTTGTTGGAGCGTAAGATTGAATGACATTCAAAACACGATGAGTTGTTGCAAGCTTAAGAACCATGACGCGGTCGTTCGAAGGAAAAAAGTCTATTACAGATGGTTCCAATTCAGTAGAAATGAGTGTGGCCACGCCATATTGGTGTTTGGGATCATCGCCTCCAGAGTAATAAATTAACCCATGCTTTGAATTCAATTTACCGGAACCTAGCCATCGAACCTCGCTTAGACCTAGGATGTTGATTCGTAAGAGCATTTCTGCTTCTACATTGGCCAGTTTACCACCCATATAAAGACTACGGATATTCCATGTCGCAATTCTAGTCGTCTTGTTGTAGATCTGATATTTTTGATATCACCTAGATACTGAAACAGTATAGGGAAGTGAATATCGTTTGGCGAGCGATATAGACAGCATACAAACAGTGTTTCATGCTGTAAACAGATTTTGAACCACGCAATATCCGATCTGGCGAAAACACAGAGACCCCCTTTAAACCTGAATCTCGTATGTAACTCATACCCATCAAAACGTAAAAACGTTGTGTCGGTTGTTTGAATTATTTGGGTTTCGGTTAGGACCAGCACATGGGGTTGTGCGTTTTGCAGATGCTGGTGAACTACATCGACATTCACTCTATTGTGCCCCAGTCCTCTGATATTGCAGAACTCTAACAAGAGTTTGCTTTCTCTTCTAGAACGTGAATGAATTTGTGAATTTTCCGGAGAAGTGCTCGACACACCCGCATCATGTACCCCTCGAGGCAGTCCCCCCCGGATGATTCTGTCCCAGAAGAGCTCATCATGCTTCGTTGCCAATTTTTCCCACCCTGGAAAGCGGACCATTCGTCAGATCTCGAAACTTAGTCACACAATTGACCAATTCACGGAACCTATAGCTGAATGTGAGGCGAGAGGAGTCAAGCTGCCTGCCACTCCTATGGTTCAACAGAATAAAGAGGGTTCTTGACACCAAACTCAGAAGAGAACAACATGGCCTCAGAGTACAACAGTCTTATATCGATCTGATAAATATTCTCAGAATAAATGTGGAACAAAGTGCAGAATTTCAAGCTCAGCTGTATCTTGCCTTCGTGGATTTTGAACGTTATTATGACTCTGCATCCCGAGGAGCTAGATAAAGTACATATATGATCATGCCACAGCTTGTGTGAAACTTCACGCAAAAACAGAAACATTCGAAATACAGAGGGGCGTGCGACAGGGAGATCCGATTTCGCCAAAACTCTTTATAACCCTACTCGAGTATATGTGCAAAAGGATAGACTGGGAAAATATGGGTATAAATATTAATGGGGAATACTTGAACCACCTTAGGTTTGCCGACGACATCGTCCTCATATCCGACAACATAGGAGATGCAAAAGAAATGCTTGAAAGGCTCAAACAAGCTTCTGAAAGGGTTGGACTAAAGCTGAACGCGTCTAAAACACAATATATGACCAATCTCGTTACAAGTGGAAATATTCAGATAGGTGATGCTGAAATTGAACAAGTCCAAGCCTACAAATATCTTGGACATGAAATCAAAATAAGTCGAGACAACCAAACCTGTGAAATCTTTAGAAGAATTGGCCTTACTTGGGCAGCGTTTGGTAAACTGAGCAATATCTTAAAATCAGATATCCCAATTTGTTTGAAACGAAAAGTTTACAACCAGTGTGTGTTGCCTGTCATGACTTACGGCGCGGAAACTTTAACTCTGACCAAGAAATCGGCCAATGAAGTTCGAGTGGCCCAGCGTGCCATGGAGAGATGCATGCTCGGATCATACCTTAGAGACCGAAGTGGGCAAAGAAGTGGGGTTGAGGATGCTATTAGTAGGATCGCCACACTTAAGTGGAAATGGGCCGGACATCTGGCAAGAACCACCGACGGAAGATGGACCAAGAAAATTCTAGAATGGCGACCAAGACACGAAGCAAAAAGAAGTATAGGACGTCCCCCAACAAGGTGGTCTGACGATATACAACGCATCCAGACGAATTGGATACAGACGGCACAGAACAGAAGGATGTGGCATAGTTTACGGGAGGCTTATGTCCAGCAGTGGACAGAACGAGCTGCTTGATGATGATGATGATGATGATCCCGAGGAGCTATGTAGAAGGCTCTGAAAAAGCATGTACATGGATACCAATATCATGTTTTGCATGAGGGAAACATATCCGACCCTTTTAACATCGAGGTCGGCACAACACAGGGTTGTTTGCTTTCACCATTGATATTCCTACTCGTCCTTGATAAAATTATGAAGTTATAAATTTGGTTGTGTGTATGATGTAAGACTGACTGTACTGCCACTGGATTGAAGACATTCAGGACATCTGAAAACGATAAGGTTAATATGGGAGAGTTTTCAAATCATCTTGACGCTGAGTATCTTTTCCCAGAAACCTAGGGGAGATTACTATCTGCCCAAGATGAGGTATTTCCTCACAACGTGGTGTCTTAAGCATTTCAGGAAATAACTCAAACACGGACCAACGCCAAAAGTGCTGAAAACATTCAGAGACTGTGTTTCACCTCACCTCAGGCTGCTCCATTATTGCCTCCACTGTTTACCTGCAAGGACATAATAATGTAGCTAAAAGGAATCATCAGGAACCAGCACCGAAGCATGGTATCGACAGAAAAAGTACTTTTCTGCAAGTGATTGTTTCAAAATGTACTGGGACACTACACTGATCAACGATTGGGAAACTTTGCATAATTGGTCTCACAGCACTATTCGATTGGTGAGGAAATATGCGACGCTACTTGACATAACCATTCGTTTGGATGAAAATCTTGAGAAAGCCTTTGTTGAGAAAGTAAATGAATACCAGGACCATCCAACTCGAGGAGATGTATAATCTCATCTTGGTAAACGCATTGCATCATGCGCAACTTTTCGAGATCACAGAACGTCTACATAATTTCGAGCGCTCAAAAAAAGCCATATTGCGTTAAGGAATCTTCTATTTCAAAAGTGTATTGATATAAGAGGGAATTAATTCGAACTGTTTCAATTGATTATGATTATGGATTTTCATTAAGTAAAGGCCGTTCAAGTTCAAAGTTTTCTGTATCATCAATCTTAAATCAGTTTTCTCGTGCTGTCATTCGTTTTCCCTTAACCGTACGTCATTTCAACAGAAAATTAATCTGCCATTCAAGAATCATTTAATATCTTGTGTGCCGAACGTTATCTACCATTCAAATCGTCGGTCGTAAATTAAAGTAAAATGTTAAAATCTATTCCTTTCAATCATTCTATTTCAGAATTCGGCATTTGCTTGATACTTCTACAACACGACAAAATGTAATGTGCGTGGATGACACGGAAGACATGCCTCTAATAATACCTAAGAAGGAGATATCAGCGACATACTTCCGCGGTTATGTGATGTCGTCTTGAAAATGGAAAATCGCAGGAGTGTATTAGAAACTTTCTCGGGATAAAACGTTCAAACCTTGTGTTTATCTATGTAAACTTTCAATTTGAACTGAAGGTTCCTCGCTGCTACTTCGAATAAAATTCAATCCAAAAACACTTTTAATTGGTCGAAAAATGCGTATGCGAAATGGTCAAAAAAATTGAGTAAGTAACTAAGAAATAGCGAAAACCAGTAATTCTCAAGATGAAATTTTCTAGGAGATCTCTCCCGTTCCTCCAAGTATCTCGCAATTCGAAATTTAATTCCGTTCCGAAGAAATCCAGCCACAGTATTCCGAGCGTTCGCTGTGTAATGGCAACGTTGTTTCCATCACTAAGTTACAAGACATTACACAAGATCAGCCAGGCGAAACAGTATAAAGGGTACCGCTTGAAAGACGATGGTTATCCTCCTTCTTTTATGATGCTCCACAACATAAAAGAAGGAGGATAACCAACCAGTAGAACCCCAGGACAAACCAAGGAGATGTAAAAGAAGCGAGATGAAGAGGAAAACGGATAGAAATTCGACCCTCACCAGAGTTCAAGGATCTACGCGACGGATAGGCGTTCGAGGTCTAGACCTGAAAGAACTTGGGTCTAACTCCTAGCTGTACGTATTGAGTGCAGCTGTTCCTTTCCTTGAGTGATTGTACGAGTGAGTTCAATCACAGTTCTATCCGGTGACCACGTAGTGAGTGGCCACATACCTAGCTGTACATACTGAGTTCAGCTATTACTATCCTTGAGTGATAGTACGTAGTGAGCTAAATCACAGTCCTAGTCGGTGACCACGTAGTGAGGTGCCACATACCTGTACGTACTGAGTTCAGCTAATCCTATTCTTGAGAGGTTGTACACTGCTCTATTCGGTGACCACGAATTGAGTGACTACAAACCTGGCTTTACATATTGAGTACAGTTGCCATCGCAGCTAGATTGGGAGGTGGAGTAGCAGTCGATCCCCAGGTCGGCATATTATCGTAAAAAGTGTATATATGAATATTCAGAATTCATTGTTGATAGTGATAATAGATTAAATGTTTATGAACTCTGAGTTTCCTCCGCTAAGCTACCTGAACGTAAAACTCGTTACAGCCGAATTCGTTGAAAAAGATGCGAAATAGTCTCGGGAAGAGTGTTTAAGAGCCGACATTCTTTGCATAGATAATTTTAGACATTTCAACCCTTCGAAATTCAATACATTTTCATCACTCATGGATTTCGTTGCTGAAAAATCAACGTTGGAATTCACTCCTCCAGAAAATCGGTTCAAAATATTTTTTCATAACGTGGAATGGCTCACATGGTCCAAACTCGGACTGTCAAAGTCCTGGTCTGGCTAGAGATATCTTACAAAAAGCGTTCGATTAATGCAAGCCTTCAGCTTTTATTGGTGAAGGGAAATTACAGCATCTTTCCCGAATTTTGGAGAAGTGGTAAAGAAGTGTTTCTTTCACATTCACCTCTAGTCCCTACAAACTATAAGTGCGTTTGACAATAGCAAGCCAATATCGATCAGATGGTGACATAGAGCGAGTCCATCTTAACATAAAGGAATATATCTGATAATTCTCTAGTAAATAGGACAAACGAAATAAAAACCCCGCTTTTTACTGTTTGAGATTCTTTCAGGTGTGAAAGAATCTAATACTAATTTTAAATATATTAGTGAGACATCATTCTCATGATCCAAATTTCATCTGTCAAAATCTGGGTTTTTCGTCCATTCGGCCTAATTACTCGGGGTTTGCTAGAGATATCTTACGTAAAGCGAACGATTATTACAAGCTTTCAGCTTGCATTGGTGAAGGGAAATAGAAACCTCATACTCAATTAACCTGAATCTTTCAGAAAATACCGGTAGAGAAGTGAAGTTTTTTTACATCCATCTCCTGTTCCTCCAAACTCCAAATAAGTTTGACAATCAGAAAGTCGTTATCGATCAGATGGTGACACGGCGATTCCATCTTAATTTAATACAATGCGAAATCCCTAATGATACTCTGGTGAATAGGACGAACGAAAGAAAAACCCCGCCTCTTCTTACTCGAGGACCTTACAGGTTCGAGAGATTTTCTGAAGGTTTGAATGGGGGTAATACAAATAATAATAAAGTAGCGAGGAAATCATTAACATGATCTAAACTAGAACATTATGAATCGGGGTGTTTCTTTCATTCGGGTTAGTTACTCGGGATTCGCTAGAGATATTTTACGTAAAGCAAACCATTATTACAAGCCTTCAGCTCCTATTGGTGAAGCTTCACGGCTTCATTCCCGAATATTCTGCAACTTAATTCACCCAAATCTTACTGAAAATACCGATAGAGAAGTTGTGTTTCTTTTACGTTCACCTCTAGTCCCGCCAAACTACAAATATGTTCGACAATAAGAAATCTGATATCGATCAGGGCGATTCCATCTTAAGTTAATACAATGAATTTGAAGATTCTCTGGTAAAAAGGACGAACGAAAGAAAAACCCCGCTTTTCACAACTGGAGAACCTTTCAGGTGTGAAAGACTTTCTTGAAATTTTTATGGGAGTAATACTAATAATAATAATCACTTTCAAATATATTAGATAGGAAATCATACAGATGACCCAAACCAAAACTGTCAAAATCTGGGTTTCACCTTCCTTTAGTGTTGAAAGCAATTCGTCACTTTACAGCATAATTCCCAAATATTTTGCAACACAATTGACCCGAATATTGCAGAAAATACCACTAGAGAAATGGAGTTTTCTTTACATTCACCTATAGGCCCCAAAACTACAAATACGTTTGACAAGATAAAAGCTGATATCGATCAGATTCTGACATAAGACGATGTCATCTTACGTTAATTCAATACGATATCTCTGAAGATTCTCTGGTAAGTAGGACAAACGAAACAAAAACCCCGCTTTTTACTACAGGAGATTCTTTCAGGTTTGAAAGATTTTCGTAAATATTTGATTGGGGTAATACTAATAATAATAATTTATTGATCCTTTTTGTGTAAAGTGTATAGGACAGGTTACATAATATCAATTACTTTTAGATTTTTTGGGAGGAAATAATTCACATGATTCAAATTAGAACTGTAAGAATCTGAATTTTTCTTCTATTCGGCCTGATAACTCGGGATTCGCTAGAGAGATCTCACGTGAAACAAACGATTATTACAAGCATTCAGCTTGTATTAGTGAAGGGAAATTCTGACTTTATAGCATTATTCTCGAGTATTCTTTAACTCAATTCACCTAAATCTTGCAGAATATACCGGTAAAGAAGTGGAGTTTCTTTTACATGCAGCTCTTGTTGATCCAAATTACAAATACGTTTGACAAAAAGAAAGCTGTTGTCGAGCAGATGGTGACACGGCGATTCCATCTTAAGTTAATATAATGCAAAATCCCTAATGATCTCTGGTGAATAGGACGAACGAAAGAAAAACCCCGCTTTTTGCTGCTCGAGATTCTTTTAGGTTAGAAACATTTTCGTAGAAGTTCGATGGGGGTAATACTTATAATAATTATGTGATGCTCTTTGTGTATAGGGTATAGGACAGCTTACATAATATCAATTACTTTTAGATTTATTAGCGAGGAAATAATTCACATGATTCAAACTAAAACTCTCAAAATCTGGGTTTTTCGTTCATTCGTTTCAATTACTCGTGATTCACTAGAGATATCTTACGTGAAGCAAACCATTATTATAAGCCTTCAGCTTCTAATGGTGAAGGGAAATCGTTACCTTACAGTATCACTCCCAAATATTCTTAAACTGAATTCACTCGAAATACCTGTAGAGAAGTAGAGTTTCTTTTACATACACTTCTAGTCCCTTAAAACTACAGTTTGACATGAAAAAAGCTGATATCGATCAGATGGTGACGAAGGGTAATGCCATCAGTTAATTCAATATGATATCTCTGAAATTCCTCTGGTAAATAGGACCAACAAAACAAAAACTCTGCTTTTTACTACTAGAGAATCTTTCAGGAGTTAAATTACAATTTTGAAGGAGGGATTAGTAATAATAATAATTTATTGGTCCCTTTTGCGTAAAGTGTATAAGACAGGTTGAATAATATCGATTAATTTCGAATATATTAGCGAGGAAATCATCCATATGAGCCAAAATCTGAGTTTTTCGGTCATTCGGCCTAAATACACTTTACAGCTTCATTCCCGAATATTCTGGAGCTCAGTTCACCGAAATCTTGAAGAAAATAACGGAGTTTTTGTCTTGAGTGTACAAATGATTAAAAAAAACATTTTTTTTTTTTTCAAATTCATTGAAAATTAGGCTTCATTGCTTATGGTGTTTGGAAATTGAAGAGATTGATAGAATTTCTTCACATTTTTCTATTTGTGTAAGTATGGTTGCAATCTTATTCGTTGTACCACGTCAGATATCGTCGGAGTTCCCAGGTAACTGTAACGTCGATAAACCAATACGCAGCTGCGTTTTTGTTATTACTTAAAACAAACTGAAGACTGTTGTAGCCACTTGAATAATTAAAAATAAATTTATGTATTCAAGAAAAAATTCAATGAGGAATTGAGCGTATAGTGTCGCAAACTATTTAAAATGTAAATCAAAGTGATTTCAATATGCGGGCATGAATGAAAACAAAAGCCGAACCTGTAATAACAATACATGCACATTACGACGCAGGTCGATGATAGAGAAATAAATTATAAATCAGCATTTGACAATCAGACGCCATTATAGACCGCGATGTCACCTACTGGTCGACGGTACCTTATCTTATCGTCTATTCAAATATGTCTGAAACCGACACAACTAATATATTACTGTTTGAGTTGATGAGAGAGCTTTCAAATAGCTAAAACTGAAATATCCCTTTCTGGTGGGCGTTGATATGCCATCATTTTCACTGAAAGTTTGAATTTATCACGCTCGTTTGGAAGGTTGATACATTTTCAGATAATCCAAAATACATTAGAGATTTTAGAGGGTAGTTTAACAGATAATTTTAGTAGTTATTCGATTCCGCCGTTACTACCTGACTCATCATGATGACTATAAGACTCTCTTGACCATCTTCAACTGACAACAAGTATTGAACTAAAGTTGTGAAATACATACAACAGATAGATACAAAATTAATAAGGGTGCAAAGAAGTGGTAATAAACGAATTATAATAAATGCAGATATCAAATATGCACGAATAAGCCGCGCAATACTGGTCAGAAGATTATCTCTATGGAAAGTTTGTTGGAGTTCGAAAATTTCGATGAATTCTAAAAAATCTAACTTTCTTTAGTTGATCTACGGGTGGAAAATGATAGCTGTTTTCGATATACGGTGAAGTGAAAGTAGTTTCTTCGGTTCCCTGGTTATTGTTATCTGATTGATGCTCTTTGTATCTAGTTTTGAATGAACGACCAGTCTGATCTATATAAACGCCTCCACAATCCATACATACTTGTAAACTTCAATATTGTCAAATCTGTCAGTTTTATCTTTATTATTGAAAAATTCTTGGGAGTGTTTAATGTAGGTTTTGAATACTACATTTTCAAGCTGTTTTGAAATAACAGTTATAATAAAAAATACAGTGCCATAGTATGTTAATGAAATGTATTTATCTGTATTAGTTTTTTCAATACGTGAGTAAATATTATGATTACTATTTGTGTGTGTTTCTTTCTGATAATTCCGTTTATTATATTTGACACTTCCCTGGACATATTTTCTTCGGATAATGGCTGAGAGAAAGCCCTTTGAATTATTGAATTAAACGCAGAGTATTTACGAGATTCTAGCAGCAAAAGTAAAAGAAGACCTGCGGTGAATATTAACAGCATAAAATATAATAGAAACTCTTTTGAAAAAACTAGTGTCCCGGAGGTGGAAAAAGTGATATTAAACTTAAAGTGCGGTAAATCACCTGTTTCGGTAGTTTTTAAGGTAACACCCATATACAAGGCGGGTGACAAAACTAACCCATCAAATTACCGGCCAATTTCAGTGATTCCTGTTTTTGGAAAAATATTTTTTTATTAAGATTATAATGAGCAGGGAGATGACTTACCCCTCCGATAAATTGTATCACGAAGCACATCTTTCGGATCTGAGGCAGCACTTCTGCCACAGAATTCTTGTTTTCCAATATAAGCATGAAAATAATGAAAAAATGGTCTCCCACGGGTATGGTACCAGATATAATGACACTTCTTGCTATGATATATCCAAACTAAGAAAATCATTAGGCTTAAGGAACTTTGTATATTTCGCCCCACGTACATTTTGCTACCCACAAAACGCATATATCAATGTTTAGCAAAAGAGTAAATCAGTGGATTTTAGCTAAATCTCGTTGTCCCATTACTGAGATTGTATGTCTTAAATCTATCAATTGAAATATAAATATCAGCTTGAAATAACTTGTTTTTTGGATGATGGATCTACTTTACATTAAATGTTTGTTTATGTTTATAATATGTTTACTTAGTGTGCACACTCGATAGCCATGCTCAAGGAATTTTCCTTTTATGGCCAAAATGTGAAATACTTGAGTATACTAATTGTTTCTTCAGCTGCGTCACAGTCACATGCCGGACTTTCTACAGTATTCCATTCGAACAACATACTATTACTACAACCATATCCTGTCCTGAGACGATTTAATGTACACCAATTTTTCATACTTATATCGAAACCTGCAACCCTTTTGGAAGGATCCTCTATGAGAACTTTATTGAAAACATCAATTTCCTGCCATTCAGTTTTCCAAAGATCAACAGCGTTCACCCGTGTAAGCAAAAAGTCAATCGACCAAATAGGTTTCCTAGATTTCAATCTTAGGTTAGGTGGATTTTGAAGATTGTGTATTATCGAAAACTTCTGGAAATGAATGATACTTATCCCAAGGTGATTTAAGAGATAATTTCCTGCGAATATGGGAAGGAACTATATTACAAATAACCGGAAGCCATGGGGTAGCAGTTGAATTGAACAGTTCAACTAAGAATCAATCTTATTGACATGAACACTATTCAACCACACCTGACAGCAATATTCTGCTGCTGAATATACTAAAGCTAAAGAGTATGGATTTATAAACGAATCGTAGAACAAGTTGGATGAATAACAGGAATATCCACACCGAGCCATTGTACAGTTAGTATGAAAGGTAATAAAAACTAATTAAACAAGTTAAGTATGGGTGAGTAATTCACATCTACCTGTTCATTCAAAAGCTTGTCCGAATGTTTGTATTTATTTATTTCTAATGCTTCTAGGAGATCTAATTATGAACTTTTGATTTTATATGTAATATGTCAAAGTGAATGAATGGTTTTCTTTTATTAGGTGGTTTGAATAATTTCAATCAGATTTATTTTTATCGAAGCTACGTTTATGTTCAGATGTTCTTATGCCAAAACTCCTATAGGTCCTACCGATATAAATTTTATCACAAGAACCGCAATTGAGTTTATAGATTCCTGATTTACTTGATTTTTCAACACGAGATTTATTATTTTTAATATGTTTACCTAAGTTATTAGAAGTTTTGAAAGTTATATTAAGATTTTGTTTGACGAGAAAGGATTTAATATTTGTACTTGCAGAACCGCAGAATGTTAAACTGTTGAATATTTTATAGTCTTTATGAATAGGATATACTTCATTTATTGCTTTCTGATACAGTTTTTACGACTGATTAGATTTATCATATCCGGATTATATGAATTATTAATGGCTATCTGTTTGATGATGTTTAACTCTTTATTATAATCTTCTACTGATAAAGGTAAATTGAGTAACCGATGTACCATGCTGTTTAAAGCTGCATCTTTGTGTTGAATTGGATGTAATGAGTAGTTATGTATAATTGTATCAGTATGTGTTGGTTTACGAAAGACCGAAAAACATGATTATTATTTTGTTTAGTGATTTTAAGTTCAAAAATTAATGGAATCGTTCTGTTCAATTTCTATCGTGAATTTAATGTTCAAATGGATGGAATTAATGAAATTAAGAAATAAGTCTAATTGACGAGTAGTTCCGATGAAACATAGTGAGATGTCGTCAACATATCTATACCAATAAAGAAATTTGGAAATGAGTGGATGTGTATGAATTTTCTGTTCAATATTATTCATAAAATCTCTGCTAAAAGTGGACTCAAAGGATTTCCCATGATCAAACCATTTTCACTACTGTAATAGATGTTGTTGAAAGAAAAATAATTTTGTTCAATGCAAACGTCCAACAGATTCAATATTTCTGATTTAATTATGTGGTTAACATGATTCGAATTCAACATGTTTTCGATTAATATTTTGACATCACCTGGAGGAACCCTTGGGTATAAATTCTCAACATCAAACGAAATAAGTTTTGCGTTAGGTGGTAGGTTAACGTTTTTTATGTTATTTATCAATTCGAAAGAATTTTTTATAGAAAATTTTGATTTGAATGAACAATAATTTTTAATGATATCTATAAGGTAGTGCGACAATTTCACGGCTGGGGCTGTAACGTAAGATACGACTGGTCTAACGGGGTTATTTACTTTATGCAATTTAATGAGTGAATACAGTTGAGGTGGTTGAGGGTTTGGTAAAATTAATTTGTATTTATCTATTGCTTTAATTAAAGATTTTGCGTCATTTATTGCAATTTTAATATTTTTCTGGAATTTAATAGTTGGATCTCTGTTTAAAATTGTATAGTTTCCGGACGAAATAAAATTTAGAGTTTTAAATAGGTAGTCATTTTTATTTAACGCAATAACAGTATAAACCTTATCTGCTTTTGTAAAAATAACTTCATTTAGTTGAGATTTTTGTTTGATTGCCTTTAAAATATTTTGTTCCTTACTCGGTTTAAAATCAGCTAATGATTCATTTTTATAATGTTAGATGCTAAATATTTAAGGTGAGTGTTATTAGGAATATTTTTCAGAGAAATTTCAGTATCTATACCAAGTTCCTCTAAATCAGATTTTATCTTGTTTGATTTAATATTGTGTTTGAAACCTTTCTCCAAGAGATTTGTTTCATCAGTTGTGAAATTTGTATCAGAAAGGTTAACGAATCTATCAAAAAATTGATGGTCAGAAAATTTAGTTTTACGTGGAGTAGGTTTCGGTTTTCGTGACACGAGAAATTTTAATTTGCGGTCTTTCGTAAACCAACACATACTGATACAATTATACACAACTACTCATTACATCCAATTCAACACAAAGTTGCAGCTTTAAACAGCATGGTACATCGGTTACTCAATTTACCTTTATCAGTAGAAGATTATAATAAAGAGTTAAACATCATCAAACAGATAGCCATTAATAATTCATATAATCCGGATATGATAGATCTAATCATTCGTAAAAACTGTATCAGAAAGCAATAAATGAAGTATATCCTATTCATAAAGACTATGAAATATTCAACAGTTTAACATTCTGCGGTTCAGCAAGTACAAATATTAAATCCTTTCTCGTCAAACAAAATCTTAATATAACTTTCAAAACTTCTAATAACTTAGGTAAACATATTAAAAATAATAAATCTCGTGTTGAAAAATCAAGTAAATCAGGAATCTATAAACTCAATTGCGGTTCTTGTGATAAAATTTATATCAGTAGGACCTATAGGAGTTTTGGCATAAGAACATCTGAACATAAACGTAGCTTCGATAAAAATAAATCTGATTGAAATTATTCAAACCACCTAATAAAAGAAAACCATTCATTCAATAAAAACTTTGACATATTACATATAAAATCAAAAGTTCAAAATTAGATCTCCTAGAAGCATTAGAAATAAATAGATACAAACATTAGGACAAGCTTTTGAATGAACAGGTAGATGTGAATTACTCACCCTACTTAACTTGTTTAATTAGTTTTATTACCTTTCATACTAACTGTACAATGGCTTGGTGTGGATTTTCCTGTTATTCATCCAACTTGTTCTACGATTTGTTTATAATACCATACTCTTCATTCTGTTTTTCATTTTTGATAAAGCTGCTGTGTCAGCGAAACGTCGTCGAATTTTTTCAAATAAAGTGTAGATTAAAGTTAAACCTTGTGTTTTTTATCTCATTTATATCATGGATCTACATCAAGTAACGGCCTCCACAATTCAAATCTGACATAATTTATCAATATGAAATTTGAAAGTTAAAGAACGATCTAGCTTTACAGCAAGATATGTGGGAGTGAAATTATGACTTAATAGTGATTGATTGAAGAATACTCTTAGTTGCCTATCATTCTCATGATTATTCAGATGAAAACAAGAAACTCTCGAAGGATTTGGACATAAACGCCATTTTTTGAAGAAAATGTTCAAAATTTCTAAATCGGAAGTCAGTGTTTGCTCAATTGTTTCAAAGTCATAGTGTCGAAAATCTTTGTAGAGGAAGTTTCA
Source organism: Cryptolaemus montrouzieri (assembly GCA_013387265.2). Taxonomy (NCBI): domain Eukaryota; kingdom Metazoa; phylum Arthropoda; class Insecta; order Coleoptera; family Coccinellidae; genus Cryptolaemus; species Cryptolaemus montrouzieri. The sequence goes on from JABFTP020000042.1 coordinate 13,526,597, forward strand.
TGGATGGCAGACATATATAAATTGAAGAGAAGAGGTGCAAGCACAGATCCCTGAGCTAGGCCATCATTTATAGTGTAAAATCTACTGCTTCTCTCATCGATAAAAACTCGAAGTCTTCTATCAGATAACATATTTTCAATCAACTTCACAATTTTTCCACATTGAACAACTTCAAAGAGTTTATAAATTAAACCATCCTTTCAAGCTGTGTCATATGCCGAAGAAAGAACTACAAATAGAAGGCCTATTTTGAGATTACCCTGAAAACCTGTCTCAATATGAGTGGATAAACCTAAAACCTGATCAGAACAATTCCAGGTTTTTCGAAAATCTACCTGAGAAGTGGACAGAACTCTGTCAATGATTGGTTCTAACCTCTGATAGAGAAGTCTTTCTAAAATTTTGAATGAAACAGAAAGTAAGCTGATAGTTCGATAACTACTAGGAAGTTCTGGATTTCTTCCAGGTTTGAGAATGGCAATAACTTTAGCCTTTCTACATTCAACGGAAATACTACCTGAGCTGAGTATGTCATTGTAAAAGGATAGTACCACTTTTTAGCGTTATTTCCTAGATGTTTAAGAAATTCAGGGAAAATGCCATCAAATCCTGGAGCTTTACGAACTTAAGTAGATTTTATTGCAGATTTGACCTCTTCATCCTCTACCGTGATAGCATCCCTCCTCTTTCTATGTAAGATTCGTTTCATTCTATTCCTGTCATATCTACTAATATTCACACTGTTAGAGACATTAACAAGCCTAGATGCTACAGAATTCGGATTCATATTAGACGGAGTTTTTGAAATGGGATCAGCATTGCCTAATTTCCTCAACAAATCCCAGGAACTTTTACTGGAATTACAATCATACCATTTATCATTTCTACTATCATTCAAAGAACTAAGGAGTGCATCGGCTTTCTCTCTGGAAGGATTTTGCTGACAATCCTTATAAAAATATTTGATTCCTCTGACCACCCAGGTCATCCTTACGAAAGCCTCTGGGAATATGTTTTTAGCAGCATTTTTGACAACTCCTATAAACCGGGAATAATTTCTGCACAAGGCGGGAACCCATCTCAAATCACTATCTACATGTTCAGTGAAAACATTCCAACGAGCTTTTTTTCAAATTCCATCTTGGTTTTTCTAATGAATCTGCAAATGTGAGTCGTTAGAAACCAGACAAAGATCAGGATTATAGTCGCGATTCCATCTGGTAGAATGGAAAGTGCCCTTTTCCTTCGTAATCCATTCAACTGATAAAATACCACACCTGTCGTTTTCTGTATAACCCCATTGATTGTGATGGCAATTGAAGTCACCACAATAGTTAGCAGGGTGGGGAAAATAATATCGAAATTGATGGGCCAGATTTCGCCAGGAGGTTTATAAATATTAACGACAAAAACATCAAAAAACATGTCCTTCTGTACAAGTTCAATATGGTTGAATGATGAAGATTTAACATAGCAAGCAAGGCCATAAATAGGACTGAGGAGATAATAAGTACATAACCTGCGATATTTCCTCTTTCGCGAATGTTCTTTGGTCGCAGTGTAAGTCTCCTGAAGTATAATCATTTCCACCTTGTTCTTGCTTACCAGTTTTGAAGTATAATCGCATTTATCCTTGGAAATCCCTTCAAATTCAACAAAACAATTCCCTCTCTGTTTTTCCGAGAGAGCCCCGATGGCCAGGTTTGGTCTTCTAAGTGATGCCGATTATCGTCTATAGATGTTCTAGATTCATTATGAACCCAATAATTTGGGTTGACATCGCCCATATATTATTTCTTCGTGAATCTTGAGTAATTTATAGAAAAATTTGCAAAATTATTTGGACATTCGTTCTAGAGAATAAGACTATGAGAGTTTTGTTGAGATGCAGTAGGTTCCTGAGGGTGGATGATATGTTGAGTTCTCTAAAATTTATCTGTGTTCAGAAAATGATAGAAGGGGCCAATTTGATCTTTAAAATGAAAAATAATCTTGTTGCTCCATGCTGATCACATTTTCTTGTGAAAAGATCAACTGTGATGTCTTTTAATTTGAGAACAGGCGAAAATTATTATATCAATAAGCATGAGACGAGAGGTTTTGAAAAAACCTTGTGGAGTGGTTTGAAATTGTTCAATCAGATCACTACTTGTGAGAAGTTCCCAGACTGTTCGGGTGCTCAGCGCTCGACCGAGGGCAACATACTCTTAGGAATCATTTGGATGTACTTCTATTTATTTTTTTTAAAGGGATTGTAAAAAGTAAATTCTTGTAATAGCATTTGATAATAAAATTAAAGTTCATTTCAGTAGAGAAAACAGTTGTGCCAAGTTGGCAACAACAAAAATTTTGACAATCGTTTGACAGAATGTTAGTCATAATTGAAGGTGTTACTTCAAAAGTAAAGTAGGAACATATATCTCTGTTTTCGGTGTAGATTGTGCCGCACCTATTATAATTTCGTTATCAGTAATCGCATCTAAATGTGTGTCAGAACGTTTAAAATTACGATCCATTGTCTTATTACATATGTACCGAAAAATAACATCGAATGCTTACCATTCCACCAAACTTAATCGTTTCTTTTATTCTTGTTTTACCAAGCGAAAAGCCTACAGAGTTTCATTAAGATAATTTTATGTCACCCGCATTCTAGTCACACGAATGTTTGGTCATTTGTTAGTAATAGGCCACCACTTAACTTGTTCAAAGTGACGGGATAATTGTTTATGATAAATTCTGCCCACTCTTACTTTGATGCTTTCATTATCTTGAATCACATCGCACGACAAGCTGCTGAATCGATTAACTATTAGATATCGAGTTTAATTGATGAGGGATGTATGACAGGTGAAACGGTTCACGTTTTGACAATTGATATAAGGGTAGAAAGGGATATGGGCAAGTCATCAGCGAAATAAGTTGTTTCCTCGCCGCTTTAAAAGAATTTCCTTTTAAGTTTTCAACATAATTATGTCATAATAAGTGCCAATTCAATTCAATTTATTCGAGGGTGAACAGGAATTCTTCAGAAGGAGACTTGAAAGCAATGTCTGCAAAGTTTTGGAAACTTCATCTTCACTTGACATCTTGTCGAAATTTTATTCATTCATCATCATCATCATCTGTCAACCATCCTAGTCCACTGCTGAACATAGGTCTTCCTCAACGATCTCCATTCCTCGCGATTTTGGACCGGATTTATCCAGTTCGTACACACTCGCTTGATACCGTCTTTCCAACGAGCTGGTGGACGTCCTCTACTTCTGTGAGCTTCATCTCTGGGACGCTACTCCAAAAGACGCTTTGTCCATCTACCGTCCGTGGTTCTTGCTAGATGACCGGCCCAGTTCCACTTTAAATTAGCAACTCTTTCGAGAGCATCCTGGACTCTAGTTCGTTGGCGTATGATATGGTTGGGAATTCTGTCCCGTAGTGTTTTGCCTAACATAGCTCTCTCCATCTTACGCTGAGCAACACATATTTCATTAGCTGATTTCTTTGTTAGGGTCAGGGTTTCTGCACCGTACGTCAAAACTGGTAAAACGCATTGATTGTATACTTTACGTTTCAAACAAATCGGTATCTCTGATTTGAACAGATCTCTCAGTTTTCCAAATGCAGCCCATGTCAGCCTTATTCGCCTTCCTATTTCTGTTGTTTGGTTGTCCCTGCCTATAGTTATCTCATGCCCCAGATATTTGTATGACGTTACTTGTTCAACAATTTCACCATCGATGGAAACTGGTTGGCTTGGTACTAAGTTGGTCATCATCTTAGTTTTCGACATATTTATCTTCAATCCGATTTTACTGGATTCCTTAGACAACTGCAAGAGCATCTCATTTGCATCATCTAATCTGTTTGCTATAATGACGATGTCGTCGGCAAAACGAAGATAACTTAATCGCTCACCATCCACATTTACTCCCTCTGATCCCATTCCAATTGCTTGAACATATATTGCAATAGGTTTGTGAACAACTTCGGGAAATAGTATCACCCTGTCTTACTCCACGTCCGATCCTGAATTTTTTGTAGAATTGTGAAGGCACACTTGTGAAGTGGCATGCTCATATATATATTTAATGATGGCAGTGTATCTATGATCTATTCTACAGTCAGCCAACGCTTTAAGCATAATCGCCTGTATCACGGTATCGAATGCTTTCTCGTAATCCACGAATATGAGAACCAGAGGCAAGTTGTATTCTATGCTCTTTTCAATCAAAGTCTTGAGAGTTTGGAGATGATCATTAACACCAAATGTTGCCCGAAATCCGGCCTGCTCTCGAGGTTGGTAGGTGTCCAGTTTGTTTGTGAGGCGCTTTGTTATTATTTTGGTGAAGAGTTTGTATAAGTGCGATAGAAGGCTTATAGGTCTATAGTTCGAGAGATTTGTGGGGTCTCCTTTCTTGTACATAATTATTATTATAGCATTATGCCAAGACTCTGGTACTTTTGCTTCAGCTAAACATTTATTGAAAAGTTTCGTTATTTCACGAATCAGATTTTCACCGCCTATCTTCAAAGCCTCCGCAACTACTCCATCTTCCCCTGGAGCTTTGTTGTTTTTCATATCTGATAGTGCCTTTCGGACCTCATCAGCTGTTATTTCTGGGAGGTCCTCTGAACCCTGATTCATAACATGAGGTATGCGATTGTCTTCGTTCTCGCGATTCAGGCTTCGATACAAATTGGAGTAAAAGTCCTCGACAACCTTCACTATTTTGGCTCTATTTGTTATAATTGAACCATATGGATCCATTAGTTTGTGAATGTTACGTTTTCCTAATGAAGTCGTCCGTCGTAGTACCTTCATGCTTTTATTTTGTTCAATAGTTTGAACTGCCAAGCTTTTATTGTGCTGTCGAGAGTCCTTCCTAAGTTGGCGAGATATCTCGCGGTTAAATATTTTCAGTTCTTTCTTATCTGCTGTGTCCTTGCTTAATAATTCTCTTCTGGTCTTCATCATGCGTTTTGTTGTCTCACTGGTTCTTTCCTGTTTCCTGTTCAAATTGCTACAATGTTTGTCCATAGCTTGTTTTATTGATGTTGTAATGTTGTCGTTGTGCTGATCGATATTCATGTTTTCATTGCACAAAAGCTTCTCACTCAAAGTTTCACGAAATGCCGCTTCATCAGATACCTGTGCCCGTTTGTTATTTTTAACCCCTCCTGTCATTACGAGTTTGTTCCTTTCACGTTTTAAATTGATCATACATTTAGCCCTCACCATTCTGTGGTCACTTCCAGTTGAAAATTTGTTAAGGACCGAAACATCCTTAATAACTTCCTTTTTATCAGCTTCATTGGGTTCATTAAAAACATAATTATTGCTCTAAACAACTATCCTCAATTTCCATTCAATATTCTATTTTATTTGGTTTAGTAAAAACAGAATAACTGGCCATAATAAATGGTTGCTGCTTTCAGTGTGGACTAAACATGAATGCCACAGAGGAATACTTCTGTTTGTATTATTTTTGAAACGTACATCTTCAGTTCACAGCCTATCAAAATTTCATCTCATTTGCTCCAATAAAAACCTGATCGTTGATCTGGACATAATAAATGAATACTGCTTTTATTCAAGATTGAATAGAAATATTCCAGAATAAAAGTGACGACTTCTTTTTGAATGGGCTTTGAAATGGACATCTTCAGTTCACATCCTTTCAAACTTTTATGACTTTCACTCTGATGAAAACTTGATGATTGTGCTGCACAACTGGCCATGTTAAATGGTTACTGATTATATTCAGGACTAAAGAAGAATGTTTCAGATAAACACTGACGACTTCTTTTTGTTCGGGTATTGAAAAGTACTTGCCATAATGAATGGTTTCTGCTTATATTCAGGACTTAAGGGGAATGTTTCAGAAGAACACTGACGATTTCTTTTCGTTTGGAATTCGACACGTATATCTTCAGTTCACAGCCTATCAAAATTTCATCGCATTCGCTCCAATAAAAATTTGATTGTTCTGCTGAACCACTGGCCATAATAAATGGTTTCTTATATTCAGGACTTGACAGGAATGTTTCCGAAGAACACTGAGGACTGCTTTTATTTTGGATTTCGAGACGTACTCCTACGTTTATATCGTATCAAAATTTCATCACATTTGGTCCAATATAAAACCTGATCGTTGTGCTGAACAACTGGCCATAATAAATGAATACTGCTTTCATTCAAGATTGAACAGAAATGTTTCAGAATAATAGTGACGACTTCCTTTTGAATGGGCTTCGACATGGACATCTTCAGTTCACATCCTTTCAAAATTTTATGACTTTCACTCCGATGAAAACTTGATGATTGTGCTGCACAACTGGCCATATTAAATGGTTACTGATTATATTCAGGACTAAAGAAGAATATTTCAGATAAACACTGACGATTTCTTTTTGTTAGGGTATTGAAAAGTACTTGCCATAATAAATGGTTTCTGCTTATATTCAGGGCTTAAGAGGAATGTTTCAGAAGAACACTGACGACTTCTTATCGTTTGGAATTCGACACGTATATCTTTAGTTCACAGCCTATCAAAATTTCATCACATTCGCTCCAATAAAAATTTGATTGTTCTGCTGAACCACTGGCCATAATAAATGGTTTCTTATATTCAGGACTTGAGACGAATGTTTCCGAAGAACACTGAGGACTGCTTTTATTTTGGATTTCGAGACGTACTCCTACGTTTATATCGTATCAAAATTTCATCACATTTGGTCCAATATAAAACCTGATCGTTGTGCTGAACAACTGGCCATAATAAATGGTTACTCTTCTTATTCAGAATTGAAGAGAAATGCTCCAGAAGAACACTGACGACTTCAATTTGTATGGGTTTCGAAACGTATATCTTCAGTTCACATTCTATCGAAATTTTATCACATTCATGTCTTCCAAGTTTTTCAAATTCAGTTTAGAAAAAAAAATTGCTCTGAGAACTGACCATGATGAATGGTTACTTTTTTATCCCAGAGTACAGCTTCAATTCATATGATATCTTGTTGAAAAGTCGAAATATCTTCAATTTCTTGTAAGTCTGTTGTTAAAATATTTATTTATATAAGTTGTCATCCGACACAAAAGGCATTAATTTCAAATTCAAACACATGACAAAAAGTGAAATAAGCTCTGAAAAAAGAAATTTACTGATGGGTTGGAAAAAGAAATTATCACCGTAAACCTTACATTCAATCACCTCAAAGAATAATTTCCTGTCCCATGAAACAACACAGATAGGAAATGTTTCTCATAAAAACATAATCACTAGAAGACAATCTAAGTTATAAATGGGAACACATCTTGTATATCTACTTTCGTCGGGTGGCCTTACTTGTACCCATTACACTTTACGTCTATCTACATCCACATTTCGTGAAATTCTTAATTAGTTGTAGTTCCATTAAAACTAACGGCCAAAGAAATTCCTAGATTCTGTTATATTAACACTCAGCTAAGTGGTACCGATCCAGAACAGTCTTTCATTCGATTAATTGGAAAAGATATCGAGCAAAAAAGGAATTTTAAATTCTCTGTAACATTTTTGATGATTTTATCATTGAATGTATCTCAACAATTTTTTGAACAATTAGGAAGTGGAAATATTATCTAGTTTTTTGTGCTTATTGAGTTTTATTCTCTGAAAGAATATATATTTGTTGACGTTTTTTTGACCCAAATTTATTATCATCCAGCCATTTCTTCAGATTTGCAAACAGGAAATAGCCCGATTACGATAAAACGCTCAATTTTACATACTTGTAAAGAAGTACCAGGAATTGATTATTCAAAAAATCTGCTTGAAACGATTGTCAACATTTTTTGGTTGGTAACTTTTCTATACTGACGTAGAGTTTGAAAACGATCTATTGTTTGTTTACATTGATCGATTCAGTCGTTCTCATAAGTGTGTTATACGATTTTTACAGTGGATAAAAATATAGAACGAGAATTTGTCCCAAATTTGTATTGCAAATACAATTTCGTGTGCCGAATGGCAGATAATGTTACAGAACGCTCACGGTGAATCGATTGCATCAAAAATAAGTGTACATTAGTGGAACAGTGCGGCCGAGATGTGGTGGAAGATCTGCACCACCTTGTTCGGCTGTTAACATCTTCAACTGGAATTATCATCCATGAAGTGAAGAAAATGGTAATTGGAAACGTCATTTCAGTTTCAGAAAGATAGAAAATGAACTTTCTGTGCCTTACGAATCAATTCGTACCATTTTAAACAGTGGTTTGGGTATGAGACCTACAATTGACTGGTTATTCAATCAACGTTTTCCGAGTCTAGATTTCATTACTTTTCAGAGATAAACAAGCAGCTACATCGAGACAGAGTCTCCGGGAAAAAGTTCTGGAAAAGCGAAAATAAAATACATCTCCGAAATCTCGGGGATGGAGGGGATAATTTCTATGGACTTTTGTAGCTATAAAAATATTTCTATCGCCTATCCTCTCTCCTACTCTCAAAATACAGCCCGCTATAGGCCTACGAGCTGCATGTATATTGGAACTCCATTCCAGAAGACTACCACCAGAATAAGGACTATATAAATTGTACTTACATAATTTTTTACCGTCTTACCATTACTGAAGTATTTACTGGAGCAAAATGATGAAGGAACTGGTACTGCACGTAAAAACCGGCTAGAAAATTGCAAGCCGCTAAGTTCCAAAGATATGAAAAAGAATCCTGGAGGTGAGTTATGTCGACAAATGTCGGGAGCGATTGTTGCAGCCATGTGGCATGACAACACTATTGTAACCATCGCGTCTAACTGCCACGGAGTGACTCCTGTTACAAAGTTGATCGTATTGGATTTGTAGATATAAAAAAAGATCTAAAAGCCAAGTAGACAACCCGCCCGTCATCAAGATAATAATTCTTCGCTGACTGAAGGAGTATTTCCATCATATTGAAAGAACAAAAGTGTGTCAGTGGTGATCAATCAACTGCGTGGTTTCTGCAAGGATAAGTCTACAATATCTAACTTACTCTTGTATCTACAAAAACAACTTATTCTATTGAGGGAGGTAACCAGGAGGACTTAGTTTATACGAATTTCTCTAAGTCATTTGATAGAGTCAATCACACTTTGATTATGAAAAGGTAATCCAGAATAGGTGGTGGTGGTGCGTTATATACTTGGTTGAATAGCTTTCTGAGAGATCGGATGCAAACCGTCAGATACAAGAACTTCACATCAAATTACATTCCTGTGTGCTCTGGGGTACCTCAGGGTTCGCACTTTGGACCATTTTTATTATTCCTGTTTATGAATAACGTCTCTACTGTATTCAAACTTACCAGATTCCTATTGTTCGCTGATGATCTCAAGGTTTATTTGATTTTTCGGTCACCGGCGGATGCCCTTTTGCTCCAAGAGAACCTGACTCGTCTGGAAACGTGGTGTTGTAGAAATAGCATGGCTCTTAATCCTAGTAAATGCGTAACTATTACCTTTTTACGTTCTAGATCTCCTTTACAAAATATTATTATTATTTTCGTGGATTTATGCACTATCTCAGCTGTTAGCTGTATATAATTTACCTTTCCCAGATTCAGCAATCAAAGGGAATAGGCTCGATTACAATAAACTTGACATAAATTTCCTAACTATCCCACATAAATTGAGAAATATAGCTTTTTGCATTTCTATATAGGTATTCTTATGCAATTCTAATTTCTTAAGGCTCTCATGCAAACTTTTGGGTATTAACCCAGTCGAGGAAACGATTATAGGAATAATATCTATTTTATCGAGGTGCCACATCTGCTTTATCTCAATACCAAGGTCTGTGTATTTGGACTTTTTCTCCTGGAACTTGTTCAGCACGTTGTTATTATTCGGTATGACGACATCCACCAGCATTGCTGTTCTGGCTCTCTTTTCATACACCACTATGTCAAGCCTATTATTCGTCACCTTTCTGTCAGTGATAACAGGCTATCGTAGTAAATCTGATAGAGTCATTTTCCAATACGGGCGCCGGTTGATACTTGTAATATGGGTGGAAGGTATTCAGAATTCCGTACTTGTATGCAAGTTTCTGATGGATAATGTTGCACACTTGTTATGCCTGTGAAGATAGTCCCTATTGGCCAGTTGTTCGCAGCCGGACGTAATATGCTGTATAGTCTCCGATCTTATATGGCATTTTTTGCACTTATCTGTTTGTAATGTTCCGTCCTTCATACTAAATTTTTTGTAGTTGTTTGTAGCGACCACTTGGTCTTGAATGGCCATAAGGAATCCTTCTGTTTTCGCGAATAATTCTCCTTTCATCAACCATTTGTTGGAGGCTTTTTTGTCGATGTGTGGTTGATTAATCTCATGATGATGTCGTCCATGTCCATGCAATTCGTGGACTTTCTTGACCATTGCTCTTGTTTTACAGTTTATCATTATTATTATTAAAGATATTGGTGGTGTTGACCGTTCTGACGAAAATGTTGACTCCATGAGAGTAGGTGGGGGGAAGGAATTTGACATTGCGCCTTCGTTCCATATCGGGGACTCACATTTCGTACTCTTCCAGGTACGCCAAAATTCCGTTCTATATTTTCTTTGTACGATAGCAACTCTTTTTGCTGTCTACTAGATGGCATATAATATCGTTTTCGCCTGTGGCTTGACATTGTGCCTTCTTCAAACATGCAGACGGCTAGAAGGCCATAATTTCTACTTGAAAATTTTGAAAGTTCGTTTTGATGAATTGGTTCCAGAAAAAGAATTGTTCCAGCCTTTTTCGCTTGTATCACTCTTTTCAGAGTTAAATAAGGATTAAATTTTCCTCGGACATAGTGTATACATTGAAGTTCGAACCGAACAAGTGTCAGCTTCACGTTTTTTTTTCTTTCTCAGGCTAGCAACTTTTTAAATCACCTTCGTATAATAAAACAATTGTCAATCTTTCTTATATTCGATAAAAATGTCTTGGAATGTCAAACTTGCGCTGCTATTTCACTGAATATACATATTAAACATTGCCAGCATTATACTGGTCATTAAAAACTAGTAGTCATCTAATAAATCAATTTTTCCACCTTGCTAGTCTTATAAATTAGATTTATAAGATGCGGGGTTATTAGAATTAATTTACACGTTTATTATTCCGAAAATTTAATTTATATATAAAGTTGTTATGTCAATAATTATTATTATATATGTTCGAGGGAGTTCTAATTACTACACCTTGACTGAAAATGCTAGTTAATTTATAAAATTGAACAATTACTCTATTACTATCACTTTATTCGAGAAATGCAAACTAGTTGGACTAGTTTTCATTCCATTCATATCTTTAGTGAATGTTAAAATATCATTATGTTTATGTGGGACTTTCAACAGAAGAAAACCAAGAATTTATACGAAAATGATTCAAATTTTATTGTATCTGAGTTCTACAATTATGAATGAATGACTTTGGCTTTAACATGCTCGCAGAAAATAATCAATTAGTGTTGAATCATCTGTTTGGGCCGACACTTAACAGCTGAATCTCGTGAAATAATGCTATCCATAAATCGCATTTGCTATGAAGGATCACGCACACGATACACTGAAAATTGCTGATTTCATCAGAAGGTCTACTGTTCTCAATTCCGTCTAGGCATGCTTCGGATTAGGTTTGATATGCTGCCACTCTTCTGTGGCGGTTTGGATGAACTGTTGTGGGGTTATTGGATTATCCTGGCGCGATCTAATTTTCTTTTGTGATTTCCTCATAAATATTCAATTGCATTTAATTCTGGAGAGCAAGCTAGCCAGTCAAAAAAAGCGAATCCTTCTGTTTCAAGATGAAGTCGCGCGAGGTTGCTGGTATGCAGAGGAACATTATCTTGCATGAAAATGAAATTCTCACCGTAAGCACCTCGCCAGAGTATCACTATGGGCTCCAGCACTAGGTCCACGTAATTTCAAGCCGTTACACTTCTTCTTCTTCTTCTAATGCATATCCATTAATGGATGTTTGCGATAACATTTTCCATTGCGTCTCCATCTCTTGCGGTGTGTATCAATGACTGTATATCGTGTAGTCCTGTCCACTGCCTGATATTTCGCAGCCAAGACATTTTCTTCCGTCCGATCCCTCTCCGGCCTTCGATCTTGCCTTCGATTAACAAATGCAGAAATTGATATTTCGTGTTTCGCATTATATGACCCAGATATGCTGTTTTCCTCTTTTTGATCACTGCAAACAGTTCACGTTGTTTGTTAACTCGTCTAAGAATTTCCTCATTTGTCAATCTAGCCGTCCAGGGTACTTTAAAGATTCTGCGGTATAGCCACATCTCGAAAGCCTCTAATTTGTTTATTTCATTCGCTTTTAATGTCCAACCCTCCATACCATAAAGAAGCACCGACCAAATGTAGCACTTAGTGAATCTTAGCCTCAGGTTAAGGTCAAAGTAGGAGCAGGTGAACACTTTTCGAAACTTTAGGAATGCCTGTCGTGCTTGCTCTATGCGATATTTTATCTCTTTTTCCGATGACCAGTTTTGAAACAGCCAGATTCTCAAGTATTTAAACTTTTCTACTCTTTCTATGAGCCTTGCGTTGAATATTAGCGTAGAGTTTTCGAACATTTGCTGGTTTCTGGAGATAATCATAAATTTTGTTTTTTTTACATTTATATTTAGGCCATTGATTGGCTTTGTTCACCTACCCTATTGACCAGTTGTTGCAGGTCGGTCATGTTGTCAGCTATTAAGACCGTATCGTCAGCATATCGGATATTGTTTATCCACACTCCATTGACTTTGATTCCCATTTCCATGTCTTCTAGTGCCTCTTGGAAAATCGTCTCTGAATACAAATTGAATAGGAGTGGAGAAAGCACACATCCCTGTCGTACTCCTCTTCTAATTTGGATGTCATTAGACATATTATTGTCTACTTTTATTTCTGCTGTTTGGTTTCAGTATAAATTCTCAATGCATCGTATGTCTTTTGGTCTATATCAAGCCTTTTTAGAAGCTGCATTAATTTGTGGTGCTGTACACGATCGAATGCTTTCTCGTAGTCTATGAAACATAGACAGACATCCTTTCTCTGATCATGGCAATTCTGGACAAGCACTTGTATGGCGACTATTGCTTCTTTAGTACCTAACCCTTGTCTAAGCCCAAACTGCGAGTCACTTATGTCTCTTTCACATTTTTGTAGATTCTCTGGTGTATGATTTTAAGAAATATTTTTAAGGTATGGCTCATCAGGCTAATGAGTCTGTGGTCTTCACATTTTTTTACATTGGTCTCTTAGGCAGGGGGATAAAAGTTGAGCACAACCATTGCTTGGGATAGTGTCCTGTCTCATATATAGTGTTAAACACTTTATGTAGAGCTGTGATGCCTTTTTCATCTAGGAGTTTAAGTATTTCTGAAGGAATTTCGTCTGAGCCAACTGCTTTATTATTTTTTGCGTCGCGTATAGCTTTTTCAATTTCGTCTTTAGTTATGGGTGGACCGGTTAGTGAAATATTGACATCAGCTGGAGGTCTGTCATCGTCAAATAGTTTTTTATATACTTTTCCCAAACATTGTTTTTCTCTTTGCTGTCGAGGACTATCTGGTTGTTATTATTGACTGTTACAGTTGTTCTCATTTTTCTATATATACCAGCAGTTTCCTTCAGTTTTTTGTGCATGTTAAAGTCATCATGTTGGTTTTGTAGTTGTTCGATTTCTTGGCATTCACGTTTAAGCCATTCGTTTTTTGCTATTCTAATCTTTGACCTTATAAGTCTTTGAATGTCTTTGTACTTACTATCTTTTTCGTTTTTGTGCTCTCGTCGTTTGTCCATTAGAAACAAGATCTCATCTGTCATCCATTTCTGCTTTTCGTTCTTTGTTTTATACCCTAGTATGTGTTGCATTGAGTTTGTTACAGTGTCCATTATCCTTGTCCAAGTTTGCGTTGGCGTGTTTCCAATATTCGAAGTTATTATTTGGATTTGTGAGTTTATCTCATTGCTCAACTCAGATTTTATTATTGGGTTCTTCATTTTTTCTAACGCTATCTGTCGTTGTATGGTTGACTTTTTCTGACTTGACAAAGCAATTTTCATGACGGCCACCAATAATACGTGATCAGAGGGAACATCCGCTCCAGGATATGTACAAGCGCTCTTGATGGTTGAACTGAATCTTTGGTTAACGAGGATGAAATCTATTTGGTTCCGACCTACATTGTCTGTTCGGTCCGCTGGGGATTTCCATGTGGATAGGCGGCGGGGGTGAAGTTCAAACCATGTGTTCGTTATTTTCATGTTTTCTTCTTGGCAAAATTGTAACAGTCGATCACCTTTCTCGTTTCTTTCTCCTAGACCATATAATCCAATTATCTCCTCGAATTTTCCTTTTCCTATTTTAGCATTGAAGTCACCTATAATTAAATTCACGTCATGTTTTTTAGTCAATTTTAACAGTTCTTTGATTTCATCATAGAATTGTTCTAGTTCATGGTCCTGCGCTTCCGCAGTTGGTGCATATACCTGTATTATATCAAGATTATTTGGCTTAGCTCCAATTTTTAATAAAGCAGTGCGATCCGAATATGGAACAAAGTCCACGACATATTTTGATAGTTCTTTAGTTATAACGATTCCTACACCTTTCCTGTGTTTTGGATCTTCATTTCCAGAGTAAAAGAACATTCCGTTATCTACATTGCACTTCCCTACACCAGGCCACCAGGTTTTAGCAACGCCCAGGATATCAAGTTGAAGTCTGTTCATTTCACGTGTGAGGTTTGCCAATTTTCCAGCCTCAAACAGGCTTCGTATACTCCACGTTCCGATCTTTAGTGGTTTTCTTAAATTTGCTCCTATGTTTGTTACATTCAAAGCCGTTCTCCCCGGAGATCCTATTGGAGAACTATTTATACCTCCGGAAAATTTGGAATTAAATGTACTCATGTTATTCTCTTGGGAAAATAATAATAAAGGTGGTATCCCGTTGCCTTCCTTTATGTCATATTTTGGCTTGAGTATCGGCCGCCCATTCTGAGTCAGTCGCCGTTTGCAGTCGCCCAATTTGGGAACAGACACTGCAACGCTAGTTTTGGTCCGCCTCGAGTATTTCATTTCCTCGATACCACCCATATCTGGGAGGCATTCCCCTATCCGCCACCTGGGGAGGCGCCCGATGGAGGACTAGCTACCCCACACGGGCTGTTACACTTGCAGGAAACGAAATCAAATCTGTTTTTCCTTCCAGCATAATGCCACCCCAAAACATCACACTGCCCCCTTGGTATTTCGGAATTTGTCTGGCTGTTCGGAGTCTACCCTGTCTTCCACGACCCCTTAAAACCCGGATCCGGCGGTCATCTGATCGAAAACCAATTCTGGTCTTGTCCGAAAGACATTTCGCCAGTTCTCAATATTCCAATTCGATGCACCAATTAAGTTGTCTGGTTAGCCTTCTGCTGTATAAACTCCTTGAACGTCTTTGACGTATCGTTTCGACTGATACACTGACGCCTGTTTTCTGCCTTGCAAAACAAAAACCAAGTAAGTCAACATACTTGGTTTTCGAGATTTTCACAACACTGGATTCTAAGTAAAATGGCCTGCAAGATGCTTCTTTCAGATTTGAAATATATCAATCCGTTGGGAATTTATGAACAGTTACTTTTTAGGATGCAATGCTTTTTTGATTATAAATTATGAGATATCAATCGAAAAAACAAGTAAATTTTTCATTTCATAGTTAAAATATATCAATATTACATACTTCTCAGAAGATCTTGATATTTCCAAATATAAAACCTAGTATGTCTACTTACTCTACTTGAACAGGATAACTCTGGTGTTGGTAGATACCCGCGAGTAAGATATTCAATAACTATTGCAACAAGTAAGTCAACTTACTAGCAATGAATAGACAGATCCTCCAAGAAAGTATAACGTCTTACCCTCTGAAGTGTGGTGGTTCTGCAGTTATGTCTTTTGACTACGATATGGAGGAGATGTAATCAAGCTCTTTTTCAGTGCTGCAATAATGATTTCGCGGAGCGAGCGTCTTCTCAAAATGGCACTTGAAACAGCGACAGGTCGAACTTCATCTAGTATGTCACCTGTTTCGCCAATGGAAGATTAGGATGCAGACCCAAATTATAGTCCATCAAACGAAAGACGGAAGAGAAAACTTGTTGATTTATTAACAGTTCCTCCAGAAACAAATACCGAAAGCCGCAAAAAAGCCGTTTGTATTTAAATGATGGTGATATCTGGTGGAAACCAACAGAATTTGAACGTAGCTCATTTCTAACAAGAATAAAAAATTAAACATTACATCAGCTGAAAGAAAGTTTGGAATGCCGTGATTAACTAGAAAATACTGATGGCGACATGATTAATTTAATAAGAATAAACAGTACTGACCAAACTGAACCTGATATTTCAGAGAAGATAATGGAAATCGAAGTTGAAGAAGACCAGTTACCAGCAGAATATGTACCTGAATCTGTACCAGAAATAGAAATCAGAGGTGGAGAAGATCAAGTCGAGACAGAAAATGTACAACTTAACACTGTAACAGAGAGTTACCTCGGACTAAACAAAAGAAAAAATCGAACTAAGACAAAGATTTTACCTTCACCATGTCCAGACAGTTGTAGAAAAAACTGCTCCCGAAATATCTTAGAAGAACAAAGAAGAATTATTTTTAGTTACTTCAACTCACTCAACTTTGTAGAGAAAAGAGTCTTTATTGGAAAATACCTCAAAAAAATGGCTGTCAAGATCTATAGAAGAGATTTGAATTGTGGAGGCCGTTACTTGATGTAGATCCATGATATAAATGAGATAAAAAACACAAGGTTTAACTTTAATCTACACTTTATTTGAAAAAATTCGACGACGTTTCGCTGACACAGCAGCTTTATCAAGAATGACAAACAGAATGAAGAGTATGGTATTATAAACAAATCGTAGAACAAGTTGGATGAATAACAGGAAAAACCCACACCGAGCCATTGTACAGTTAGTATGAAAGGTTCGTAACGCGTTTTTAAATCGACCTGTTCATTGATGAGTCTATCTGAGTGTTTGTATTTATTGATTTCTAGCTTAGATGTAACAATTTCGAATGAAAATGGAAAACATGTTTTCGCAATTTACCATAAGCCGTCACATACAGATATTATAATACATAACTCGTCGTGTCATCCATATCAACATAAAATGTCAGCATTCAATAGTTTTATTCATAGATTGATTAACATCCCGTTATCACCAGAAAATTTCAACAAAGAACTAAATTTGATTAAACAAATAGCCAAAAATAATGGTTACAATCCCAAACTAATAAATAATATTTTAAATAAAAAACAAAGCAGAATCGCATTGAATGAAGTTTACCCTGTCGATAAATTGAAACAAAATTCAACACCTTAACCTACGTTGGCATTACAAGTGAAAAACTGAAATCATTCTTAAGTAGCAATAATTTCAACATAGCTTTCCAAACCAATAATAATTTAGGCAAATATATGAAAATAATAAAACCAAACCAGGTAAAAGCAATAAATCAGGTGTTTATCGATTGAATTGCAATGACTGTGATAACTTCTACATTGGTAGAACACATAGAAATTTTAATATTAGAATATCGGAACATAAACGCAGTTTTTCAGATAAAAATCAGATTCAAATTACGCGAATCATCTCTTAGAAAATAATCATTCTTTCGACCCATAGTTTGAACTTTTGCATACAGATAATAAATATTGAAAGGTAGATCTTTGGGAAACTTTAGAAATCAATAAATACAAACACTCAGGTAGACTCATCAATGAACAAGTCGATTTAAGCCCTTCACCTCTATTGAATCATTCGTCTGAAGAAGCTACGGTGTAGTGAAACGCGTTACGAATCGCAATTATTAAGAAAATTCCTTAAAACACAGTACTTGTTCTTTATTATTGAAAGGTAATCAAAAAAAATTATTCAAACCACTTAATAAAAGAAAACCATTCATTCAATAAAAACTTTGACATATTACATATAAAATCAAAAGTTTAAAATTAGATCTCCTAGAAGCATTAGAAATAAATAGATACGAACATTCGGACAAGCTTTTGAATGAGCAGGTAGATGTGAATTATTCACCCCTACTTAACTTGTTTAATTAGTTTTCAATTACCTTTCATACTAACTGTACAATGGCTCGGTGTGGGTTTTTCCTGTTATTCATCCAACTTGTTCTACGATTTGTTTATAATACCATACTCTTCATTCTGTTTGTCATTCTTGATAAAGCTGCTGTGTCAGCGAAACGTCGTCGAATTTTTTCAAATAAAGTGTAGATTGAAGTTAAACCTTGTGTTTTTTATCTCATTTCTATAGAAGAGACGCCGTTGGCCACAAGGAGTGCTCTGTAGTTTATACTTCACCTTTAGAACCAATCACAGCAGAACAGAATGATATTGTGCTGAAAGACACCGAGGATCAGGAAGACACAAAGCATAATTAAGTTATAGATCAAGTGGGAATAGACAGAAATAGAGAGAATACTGAAGAATTAACAAATTCAAATGAAGAAATCGCAGAAAAATCTATCGATTTGAATGAAACAATGAATGTAGAAGGGAAAGACTTAAAAACAAATAAGGCACAAACCGTATGCAAAACAATGTTTTTGCACACAATTGGACATTCATCTGATGCTATGGTAACAGAGTTTCTGAAAAATCCGGAGGTTCAGTGTGTTACAGATAAAAGAGAGACATCTCGGTGTATAAGATGTGGAAAGATTTGAATGAGAAAACTCCTGAAAAGAAAAATTCATATGAAACCTACAGAAAGGTTTTTCATCAGGAGAATATTGGCTTCTAACCTAAGCCATCACTAGATGAATGTCCATCATGTTCATTGCACAAGAATCATATCCACCATGGAAACGTAAATGAAGGAGATTATGCGAACTGTGAAATTTGTCGAAACTATGAAATACACAAGAGAAGGTATGATGAAACAAGAAAAGCATATGAAGCAGATTGTTCCGAAGAATGGCCAGAAGATGAAGAAATTTTCGCAGTTGATATGCAGAAGATATTAATAATTCCGAAAATGGTGACTAAGAATTTCTTTTTTATAAGTCGTCTAATATGTTTCAATGAAATATTTGCTAGCTTGAGGAATCATGGATAGAATGTGTGTACTATGGCATGAGGCTATTATGGCCAGAACTTGCTCCAATGTTGTATGCGCATATTATAATTTCATGAAGTCTCTTGGGGAAAATGTAAGAAATATTTAACGCATGTTGTATTCTAATTAATGAAGAATGGGGACCAGATACTATTATCTTCAAGTTTTTGAAGGTGGCCATGCATTTATGAAGGCTGATTCGGTACATGGGCTGATCGGAAAAGAGTGGAATAAGTCGAAGGAGATATTAGATTTCGATGATTCAGTCAATTTAATCAGTAGAAGCAGTAAGTGCAATGAACCACTCATTCTCCATTTGGAAGACTTTCTTCGTTTCGAAAACAGTTGTCAAACCCGTAAAAAAGGAGCAGTAAGCAATGGTAACACTTCTGTACCTTTCCTTCGTGACCTGAAGGAGTGTCAATTCAGAAAAAATTCGACATCACTGTACTTCAAAACTGAAATAGATAGTCAAATTTTTTTAAACCAAAATTCAAACTTCAGTTACCAGTTAACAAATTATCATGCCGGGGTCTGAACAGGGCAAAAAATAAAAGATTTCGAATGAACTAACTTCCCATATGCCAGTTGTTTTGGAAATCTCTACCAGTATCTGACATGAACGACTTGGCCCACTGTGGGGAAGAAACTCAAATTGAAGAGGGCGATCTACACTTACAAAGTTTTTATAATCTTTTCACCTATTTCTGTATTTATTTGAAAATTCATTTGATGTTCAATATTTGTTACTTTTGTGTTCTGTTTGATAACTGAAAAATTAATTCTTTGTTACGTGTTTCTGCAATAAAATATTCAAATGTATATTGACTAACTGGAATTTTGTCTTGAATTTTTCGACTTACTTGAAAGTGAGCGTCCATTTTGAATTTGGCCCGAAGAATTTTGAATTAAGTACGCTCAGTGAATTTCTAGAATTGATAAGTAGTAAATGTTCAAGTTCGAAGCTTCTAGTTAAAACACTTTTTGAGTAAGCGTAATCTCTCTTATCTGCATCATAAAAATAACTGTGCTGAAAAGTTGGAAATTCAGAGTTACTTGGTTTTTGTTCTGTAGGGCAGTGTTGCTGCCAGAAGTGATCTTCCTACGACTTCTTCTAGGCCTATTTAGCACGTAACGGGCGTAAGTTTTGAAATCACCCCCTGTGATACCCCCATTGTGGCCGCTTTATCTCTCTGCGTGACCCCTTCTTCAACGAGAGCCATTATTCGACCCCTCTGCACATCGTACAATCCAACGTAAGGCATTTTCAATTATGATTGTATGCTTTTTTAAATTTTAAATTCACAATTTCAAATCTCAGTAACGTTGAGTACCATATCCCGAACGAGTGGTGCTAATTCTACATTTCCTATCATACTATCCAGTTTTTTTCAACAAAAAACTTCATTCTTCACAAGTAGTCAAAGATCCATAGTTAAAAACAATCAATAATGGGAAATACCGAGTGCTTCCATATAAATTTGGTTGTGTGTACATTTATACATTTATAAATTCAAGATCACAGCAATTGGATTCATATGAGAAATAACTGGCCTACTTAAATCACAGAATAACTGGCTGTCAATTAAATTTTCTTTGAAATAGTTTCAGTTTTTGTCCAAATTAAACCTCACCTGCTTGAAATTTGATTGGCATATGTGACTGAAAGATAGGACACTTGTCACAGTTTCTTTCAGCGCTATTAAGCCATTCTAATACTGGTTATGTATGTGGACAATTTTTTTCTCGGACGATAATAATAAATGATTATTATGATAAATTGAAAGTTTTCAGATTCTTTCCTGCGGCAACGTATTTCTTGATTATACCATTAATGGAAGTCTTTCAAACAAATTACTATTATAAAGACGGAGTTTCTTCTCTATACGGGGGATGACTTTTATGTTTTGCATATAGAGATACAATAAAACATTTGAGAGCTTGTGAAAAGTTTATTGTTTTATTTCATTCGTTTGAACCAATTCTGGTGGTAACCCACGAGTAATGATTTTATATTGATTTCGAATAATGATAATATAAAATTCCAGGATTCATATTACCATTCCCGATTAAGTTCACAAAATTTTCTGATGCTTTTTCAAAACGAATGCAAAAAGCTTCATAGCGATTGATCTTGCTAGGAAAAATTGGTAGGTTCAGTGGTTTTCAGTGCTTCGTTTCCTCGACTAGAACATACAAAAAACAATATTAGGTTATCAAAGCACAAATGCAGTTCTGACAAATAAAATCACTACTAGAAAAAAACATACTCTCAATCATAATTTTGATATTTCACCAATAAACAGAAAAATTCCTGCCATTTATCGACGAGTCAACTAGAATTAAATTTGTCACCAATACTAAATCTTTTCAGTTTTCAATCAGAAATGAAAATTCTTTCACGGGAATGCAGACAAAGATAATACCTTTCTTTCGAGTTATCACTCGACCCATCTACCCTCTTCCAAATTTTCAAGGGTTGTCACACTTGCTCCAGGGGTTGACATTCGAGATGAGGATGGTACTTGATGATGACTGCCATTGATCAGCATGGATCTGTTCCATTTTACTTCACTGAAAATTGAATAGTCTCAGGGAAATAGTCTTCCCTATCTTTCAGTTGCTCACCCTGTATCTTTTACAGTTTTCAATTAAAAATGGAAATTCGTTCAAGGCGATGTAGACAAAGATACCATTTTTCTTTTGAGTCATCACTCGACCCATCTTCCCTATTCAAAATGTTCAAGGATTGAACCCCACTTAGGGGGTTGATATTTCAGGCAAGTTTTGTACCCCTAAAGATGTCCCCCTCGAAACAAAAATTGACCTGTTTTTGCGTTTTGATCAGAAATGAATATCTTGGTAGATATAGCCTCTGTTTAGTTTACGTTGAAGCACCCTGTATAGAACGAGTTGGAAAAGTACAAAAAATTTCGTCAAAAATATGAATTATAGATTCGGCAATATTCAGTTATCCTCACTCAGCTATGAAGATATTCTTCACAGACACAAAATACTGAGTCTGGATCATAGAAGGGCTCAGTATGAGTTTTCATATCGAATTGTACATTACTAAGAATAATTGTTAATGTTAAGTTTGACTGCATACTAAGTTAATTAGTTTTTGTTGTAGATTTTGAGAATCCCTGTGAATGGGTTTTACCTGTTGGGTTTCCATGATTCAAAATAAAAATAAAAATAAAATAAAACTACCAAGGAAATTTCCTCGAAAATCAAGGACGGTGATGGGGGGTCATTTTACTTTTTTATAAGGTACCGGTGGCAATTAAGGCCCACCTAACAAAAATTTGCTTTAAATCTGAGTATAATGCGTATAGGACGTCAAAAACATGTTGTCTACATAGCTTGTACATGTTGCTGTAATAAATTGTGAGAAACAATTCAGAAAAGCATATTTTAAATACGAAAATACACTTTTTAAACTTCTCTCATGGGCCTTATTATACTACGGTAGTATATTAAAGCCCATATAAAAAATGCTTTATTTTTAAAGTAAATCGCCCTAAATTAACCTAGAAATAAGTTAAAATAAAAGTAAATTGTTGTTTTTTACTTATTTAATCATTTTCCTTTATTTATTAAACGTGGGCCTTATTACCCTCTCAATAGTAATCGAAGACAATTCAGTTTCCAGGAACTAGTGGCCTTAACTAAAGTATTTGGTACAATCACAACATGTTCTCTAACTTAGAAAATTAAAATAATCAGTTCTTTTCTTATTAAACAAAACTATGTAATTAATCTTATATTAATTTTAAGACTTAAAATCAGACTTTAATTAAAAATACCTAACTTAGTTCTTTAGTATCACAAGCATATTCCTAGACTCAGAAAATAGACTCAAAACAAAACAAAATATCTTCTGCAAACAAAATAAAAATAAAACGATTAACAAACATATTATTCATACTGACACGGTAAAATATAGTTAAGTATTTTGTTTAAACACAGCAATAAAAATATCTTTATCTTCGGTTGAAAGTCCGACACATTCTTCGTGGTACCATTTTAAACATTGGGCACATTGTCGCATGTCCGAAACACGACCTTCTTTGCAAGCATGACAGAACCATTCAGATTCAATTATTTTTGACTTCTTAACCTTACTGCTATCTTTTCCAGACTTATTCTTACGATCTTTAGTTTTCCGATTGGCTTTTTTCACCTTTATTACCTCATTTTCTTTTAGCTCCTCCGTTTCTTAAAAGGTCCCTAGTAATCCGTTGACCTCTATAATTGATGGCCTTTCTTCTTGGTTTGTTTTTGATAACAGCATAGTTTGGAGTTGGCATAAGTTCTTGAAACGGGGATTTAGTTTCCTTTGTTTTAAGACTGGCTAGCGGAGTATCATTGTCTGAGTCTTCTTCGGAGGTATATACATTGATTCTAGTGGGATTATTTATATTCAACATCTTCTGTATAGCATCAGGCTCAATATCCGTTTCTGAGTCTGAACTTAGAATAAGAGGACGTTTTGTCACAATACCAGATGTTGATGGTTTAGGCGATGGTGTTAAAGTTTGTGGTACTTTCACAGGAAGAGTTGATGTATCAATATCAGTTAAAGCCCTTACACCAATTTGCTTTTCTGGGGTAACAATGCCAGCAATAGTACATTCTTCGTTGTTTAGTATTGACGGTGAAACAGTGTCAGAACGTGACGTTACTTCAGGGTAGTCTATGTTTGCCTCAATAATAGTTGAAGTTTGTGGAGGAGGATGTTCGGTCAAGATCGCTGGTGCAAATGCTTCATCTGGTAATACATCAGGGTTGAATGGTAACAATCCAGTAGCCCTGAATCCATTTATTATATTTTCATGAGTCAGTGCCCTCGACCAAGCTTTTGAGAATATTTTGTTGAAGTTCGATTTTGTCAAGCGTCTGTCAGGATTTTGATACATATATGTCATAGCTTCTTGATCCCAGTGATGCTCAAAAGACTTATTGACAGATTTATCGAGGGTTGAAGTTCATGGGTTGTGTTACTAGGCAAACAATAAAGCACAATATCATGCTTGTCTGCTTCTTCAACAATTGTATAATCCAGGTGCGAGGATGCTCCATCAAAGATTAACAAGACTTTTCCTGCGTTTTATTCTTTCCCAGATGCTTGATGAATTCAATAAATAGCTCCGTGGTCATACTTCCTTTTGGAGCCATCTTTATGAGAGATCCAGCTGGTAAGTTATCACTATATTCTGGTTTTTGCCTTTGGCCTTTGAAGATGATCATTGGTGGGATAGCAGTACCAACAGCATTAACACACATTGCTATCGTAACATTTTCCGCGTGCTCAGGTGCAATCAAATGGACTCGACGAGCTCCTTTTTGCGCCAAAACAGTTTGTTGATGATGAATAGTGAGTCTACACCCCTTTTCATCCATATTATAGAGTCGTTGAGGGTTCTGTAGAATATCTAATTCTTCATATAGGTCTTTCACTTCTTGGAAATGCTGAGCGACAATAGGACGGTTTAATTTCTGTGCTCTGCCTGGATTCATAAACTGGGCTTTTCTTTTGGAAATTTCTGGGTTCCTTTTCAAAAACGTTTTAAGCCAGTCTTTGCCCGCAATTCCAGAGTCTTTGTTGAAATCATGCTTAATATCATAACTCTCGCAAAATAAAAATGCTTGTCTCCGTATGACTTTCGGAGTAACAGGTACACCAATGTTAGAAAATCGTATAATGCGTTGTACAAGATTGGTCAATTGTCAAAACGGAACGACGACCTAAGCGCTTAATAGTACTTTCGGACTTTATATGATTTCGGAGAGTTCGTCTTGGAATATTGTATCGTTCAGCTGCAGCTCGTTGCGTCAGATGCCCTCGTTTTATAGCTGCCATAGCAGCCCGTAAATTGTTTTCTGTCCACTGAGCTCTCTTTGGAGGCATTTTAATCAAAATCTGTAACAATATTACACATATATTGTCAAAATTCACATAGTACATTGACCTAGAAAATAACGAACAATACAATCTGATACTTTAATATTAAGAGGCTAATAAGGCCCAAGTATCGTTACAATGGGCCTTATTAACCGCATGCCACGTTTTTACAAAATAATCCAAATAACCTACAAAATCATTCTCTGGTTAGGAAAAGCCATATCCTTTGTATTACGCGAGACATACTTAAGGTAATAAATACAGCGTTATTAGTCCATTATTAAATAAAACGTTAAATACTTACAGTTTCTTGGTATGAAAATTATAAAATTGCACAATAGCCAGTCACTTCATCAAAGCATCGCACTTGACTGACAAGATAGCGGCGCTAGCGTCTGCTGACCAATACGGAATCATTCACACCGACATTGTGCACGTGTGCGTAAACAGTGAAGTGTCATAGGTATATTTTCCCGCGAAATTTGAAATTTGGGCCTTATTACCCCTTGGGCCTTATTTACCTCAGGTACCTTAGTATATCACATAGCTGCCTTGCTGAAGCATCGAAATTATGACACCCTGTAGTTTCATCCGTTTTCTCAAAAATATTTCGATAATAATATGAATAAACCCCGCATTTTTGAGTGCATAATTGCCTATGTCTATAGATCATTGTAATATTTCCCTTTTCAGAAGCTTTAGGATATTCACACATACCGTACGTGAAGGGTGCGTCAGCACGGCTAGAGCGGTACACAAATTATCGCTTGCTGACAGCGTGATTGTATTCTAATCGAAGCGAACGAGCCGTAACGTAAAGCATTAGTTCCGTCCATTCACCGTCTCATCTATATTTCATTCGAGTGATGTTATTATTGGGCCACCATTATACATATTATACTATAGGTATGAAAAGGGCCTTTGCCCTTTGATCAGACACAGTTGACACTGTCGACGCGCCTATATAATGCTTCAGTGAGATCTGAATCGTACTTCTTTAATCGTTCAGATACACTCAACGGAAAATACGAAACGTTGGTTAGAGCAAAGATAATAGTCCCAAATTGTGATCAAAAGCGTCTCATTTTGAAAGTTTCATCATTTTTCTTATGCACATTCACTGAAAAAGTGTTACATGCTTCAGCAAAGAATAAAAAGTCATGACTACTATCGTCTTATAGGGTCACTGGTTATTGGGACGATTAATATTGCAAATAATTTTATTCAGGTGAGAATGTGGGAGAAAATGAACCAATGCAATACAACCAACATCAAATACATACAAATAATTGAGAAAGCACAGACGATACCTACACATCGACAAATGACAATATAGAGGATGTAACATGCTAGTATGTCGCAACTTGATGGGGTAAATCTACGTGCAATTTTAGGAAAAAAAGTTCATATAAACCTAGGTCCGCAAAAGCTTCGTTACGGAGCTACAGGGTCTTGAAATTTCCGTAAATACTGGTTTTTTCTTCAAAAATCCTGCAGTTTTTGAGATATTCAGCCTAAATTTGGAATGCAAGCTATTTTTGACAGCCTCCATCATTACTCATCCTAAATTCTAACTGATATTCACAGGTTGTTTTTTTCCGAGGTCATGTCTCCTTTTGCCCTCTCAAACTTTTTTGCAGTGCGCCACTGATCAGCGTACAATCAATTTTCGTCATTTTCGTTCAATTTAGAAACTTTTTTGACACCTGTAATTTTTTCGTATCTCCAACCGTTTTGAGTGAAAAATTATTGAATTTGAATTGTATGTTATTCGTTAAATGAAAAAAAAATTATATAAATACTAGATAGGTATGCCCAAAATTTGCTTTTATTTTGATAGCTCGTCTTCTGAGACTCAACTTATACTTATTCAATATCAAGCTAAAAAAAGAATAATTAAAAACTAAATAAATACCTGGAAGTGTCCTCCACCTGCAAGAATACAGGCCTCTGTCCTTCTCCGCATATTATCACGCTCTCTTTGAAATACTCCTGGGGTATTTCTTATCGTGTCACAAGAGGTTATTATTCGATTTCTCAATTCTTCTACAGTGTTCACTGGAGTGGTATAAACTAAACTTTTAGATATCTCCATAAAAAAAGTCTAAACTATTAAATTAAGTCTGGGGACCTAGGAGGCCATGGTTCTGGTCCATTCCAACCAATTCATCGGTTGTTGAATGTATTATTCAAGAATTCCCTAGCTTCTCCACTAAAATGTACTGCTGCCCCGTGATACATTATGTTTCTCACCAAAAGTGACACATCCTGGAGCAATAATGATTACTCCTCCTCAAGAAATTGCCGATAAGCGGGACCGTTTAGTCTGTTAGGCAAGAAAAATAGCCTAATCGAATAATTTCCAATTATTCCGACCCAGACATTTAGTGAGAATTGTTCTTGATGATGAGATTCTTCAATCAAATGGGTGTGTTTTCCTCAGCCCAATAATGATTATTGTGAAAATTTGCGAAAACAGTTCTCAAAACGTTAGCTTTGTCTGTGAACCTTATTTCACTATCAAAAGAGCATTTTCTCTAATTTTATCTGAGAACCATCGGCAGAAATTCAGTCTTGAAGGAAAATCTCGAGGAAGTAGAGTTTGGAAGCGTTGGATATGAAACGGGTACAAGAAAAAGTCGTGAGGAATTCTGCAAACTAGAACATGTGAAATATTCAACGGATTTATAATTTTTCTTGTACTCACATGAGGATTCAAATCAATAAAATTCGAAACTGCTTCCTCTATATCTGGAGTTCTCATAGTTTGAGTTGCACCTTTTAAATGATTATTTGCAGTAAAAGTACCAGTTTCCCTCAACCTTCTGGGGATATTTGAAAATGTTCGCCTGTCTGGTGTTACTCGATTTGGAAAGCGTACCTGATATAATCGCCTAGCTTCTGTTGTTTCCGTCAGCCAGACAGTACATGTAATGGATATTAGCTAATTCGGCGTTAGTAAAATTAGCCATTTTTTCTTACAGCAATAACCTCAAAAGTCTTTCTTCCTTATCTATGAGAACTAACTTCCTGTTGTACTTCTCCATGATAAATTCAATTCATGCAAAACTTGCCACAATTTATCTGTTGATATAAAAGGCAAGTCCTGATCTCCTACGAACACAGGGTGTTTTAATTCCACAGTGGGAATTTCTTTCCGAAAATGAAAAAAATGCACAGTTTTTCGAATAGTATTCCTAAAGTCTTCATCAATAACCATTTGAGGCCCTCCCGGAGAATATACTTGATGATACGCTTTAACCCTTATCCGAGTGGCACGCCTATGACAATCCTATCACCTAAAGATTTAATACTTCACCGCATTACCAAATCGAATATAACAATATTTGCATTCATAAAAATAGATAGTCGATATAGATATAGATGTATGTATCAAGAAATTCGGAGCCTATTATAGAAGTAAACAAAATTTGAGATTCGAAATATTTTATTCAACTACTATATTCCTAACTGAATACATCAACTACAAGGAACCTGCAACACATCTAGACGTTTCAAAGAGAAATGTTCATCTTGCTCAACAAACCAGACCTCTGTAGATTGCTGGGTAGTTTAAAATAGAATAGTCATGGAACTCATCAAGAGTTAACATCCGCAATGTTTCCTACACTGATAAAAGAGCACGAGAACTAGAAACAATTCGACCGCCTGAACCACTTCAACTATATTCTATGCTTTGTCCTCGGGATGGCCTCTATTTCCATATGGTGGTGACACTGACATATATCAAATACATATCAGATATACATCTCGAAACTACAGCATCTGATTCAAATTTCTGGTGTTTTATATCTGAAGATAAATATCCGAATTTGAGGCAAATCGCCCTTCAGGTGACGGCAATGTTTGGGTCAACTTACTTGTGCGAATCTGCATTTTCTGAAATGAAGATAATTAAGTCAAAATATCGCAATCGATTAACAGACGACCATAGGTCATCATGCTTGCGATTAGCACTCAGTGGTTACGTACCATCTTATGAAACGTATGATGAGGACATGCTTCATGTCTTCAGCTTTCACGCTTCAACGCCAAAGTCACTCCTCAAGTAAGATCAACACCATAAACACCTCAAAAAAGTCTAGGGAACACTTACCAATATCTTTAAAATATGAATTTGATGATTCGAATTTATAGAAATCTTTCGGTTTTTGTTAGGATGTATTGAATATAATGTATTCTCAAGAAAACAAAATAATATTTGACTTCTCCAAAGCACCTATTATAAAAAAAATTTGAAATTTGAAAATGACGAAATTCGGTAAAACACAAAAAAAATCCTGAACTAATATTTTCGAAACGATATGGAAGCACTTATATTTTTCAGTACCCAGAAGGTCCACGTCTGTTATTGATGACACTTTGGCATCGTCGCGGCATGCTCAATATTAAATTGTCTATTACATTTCGGCCTAAGTCATTCTAAGCCCCCTGAACTGCTAATCGAAGCTCCTGTTCATGATGGAAGACGTTTTGACGCAGGAGATTTCTTTTCAGGGTGTCCCACACATGCTCGATGGGATTCAGATCTGAGGAGCATGATGGCCACGGTAGAAGATCGATATCATTCCCTTCAAGAACGTTCAAGACAACTCTTGCACGATGAGGAAGGGCATTATCTTGTTGGAAGAGTGGATTTTGACCCATTGTTTGGAGATACGGTACCACTACAGGTAAAACTATCTCATTTACGTAAGAATTTCCCGTGAGATTGTTCTGTATGAAAACGAGGTCAGTTCTTCCACCAAGGCGTATACCTCCCCAAAACATCACTGATCCGCCTCCCTGTCTAACAACTTCTCGAGCATGCTGGAGACGGTTTTGCTTTCCAGGTTTCCTCCATATTCGAATTCTTCCCGAATCGGGATAATAACTAAATCTAGATTCATCACTGAAGAGAACTGTGGCCCACCTCTCTTGATCCCAGTTTACGTGTTCTTGGCACCAAGCTAAACGAGCAGCGCGATTTCCATGGGCCAGTTGTGGAACTCTTAAAGGACGTCTGGAGTGGAGTTGACCTTCGTGCAGTCGATTTCTCACAGTTTGGTTGGAAATTTGTACATTATGAACTCGTGATAGCTCTTGAGCTAATTGAGATGCTTTGGTAGTATGATCTCTTCTGGCTTGTAAAACCAAAAATCGGTCTTGGGCGACTGTAGTATTCCTGAAACGACCTGTATGGCGTTCTTCTACGCATCCTGTTTCATTGAAACGCGACCATAAACGGTTTATGACACTTGGGCTACTTCCCAGAACCCTGGATACTTCCCGTTGTGAGCTCCCAGCTTGGAGCATGCCAACGGCTCGTAACATCTCTTCTCTAGTCAAATGTCGTCTTTCCATGGTCGAATCACAAAACTTGAATCTTTTATTTGTGCTTACAACAGAAACAAAGTGCCAACTAACTGATTTCAAACACTGAATACATGAAATGATTATAAAGCAGCGTCGCATCTGCTGTATTTTTAGTTTTTTATAAAAAAACTGAAATCTGTTGCGGCACTCTACATAATTTGGTGAGAAATTGATGCAGGTGTTCATTTCTTAAAAAAATTCATCCATATTGATCGTTCTGGATACGATATATCGATATTCAGAAGTGTTCCCTACACTTTTTTGAGGTGTTAATGTAACTCTTTTGTTTGGTAACAACCAATAAACTCGTAATTTTGAATAACTATGATATGTACGACAACCCTGCATCACACATACTTGCAGCCTTTCAGAGTCGATCGTAAGTAATCTAAAAATAATGAGGTAGATCACCAGCATTTCAAGTTTGAGCACACCTTGAATAAGGTATTGACAAGAAATTGGCTAAATAACGAAATTGAATTTATGTCGATATAAGGAAATATTAAATAGACATTCTCGTTCTTATCTGATATCTGTATGTTTTCGTATAATTCTGATGAAGTCTCACGTCGAAATTCTTTTCGTCTTAGATCGAAAGTATACAACACATCTTGAAAATTAATTAATATTAATCGAGTCTCCCAGAATTTAAGTATGAACCCTCTCAGTTGTGTTCAACTTAATCTGCTTAGCTTAAGTTGTGATACAGGGAACGAAACAATTTAAGGAGATTCTACTTTCGATTTGGTGAATATAATTAGTCAGCGAGAGAATCGATGACTGCCTTAGTTGTACGTGTTAGCGGTATCCCAGACTTGGTCGGTACCTTTGTGATGCGACATTTCCACACCTGAAGAAGGCACAGTCACACCTCTGCTACCAGTTCACTCGTTTTCACGAATACCTTCGCTTCTGTTGGCATTTTTTACGATTTTTATTCTTCTTTTTGGTTTTATTCATCTTCGTTGTCTGTTGTGCGTCCACAAATTCTAGCGTAATTGCTTCGAAGTTGTCTGCCGGGTGGAATCGACTCGCTTTAGACTATTTTCGTTATACTGAATATGATGATTTTGAATTTCTTGTGTTTTTTGTTCTAGTTTTCGGTTGGGGTTTCTGAAAATCAGGATTAGAGTTAATGGATATTGATCTACAATTTCAGTTGTTTTCAGTGTGGTATCGCTTCTGGTTATACAGCACAGTATTTTATTTAAAACAAACTCGTCGACTGAAATGATGCCTTCGGCAATGTACGCAATTATTATACTTGCCCTCGTTATTGGTCGGTTTGTGGGTCTGTTACCGAATCGATGCATAGTTTAATTGCAAACCATATGTCTGTTATGAATAGGTGCTCTACACAAACGAGTTAGAGCGAGAAGAACTGTAATCTGTTGCACCTTTTCATGACTTCCTACTGAATTGTACTACTACTATCCATCATGAAGAGTAGACCGTGTTAATGTGAGAAATTTTCTAGTGGGGAATGTTAGTTTACAATGAATTATATTTCAGGAAGTATATAGTAAGAATGTACCAAACAAAATCGAATATTAGCTTCTGACTATATGTGACAAGTGATTAAACAACAAAATAGTCTCGGGAAAATGTATTCTCCATCTCTCATTTGCAATTTATTCAATCTATCTAGAGCTCTGCTAATTCTCAGCACTTTGGAAACAAAGCCTCTGATTTCTCTCTTTTGAAACGGCTCAAAGTTGGTATTTATTTAGAGGCTCCTGTATCTGAATTATTAGATTGCTTGGTTTGCATATACATATGTATGCTCCTCTACTATCCCTAATGAACTGCATGGTTTCTGCTAAGGTTATTTGGCATTATCAAATCTCCAGCTTTATTTTATACTAGTAATTCCAAGAAATCTTTTAACGCATAGAGGTTAGAATAACTATGAAATATGTAAATTCTGAGTACATCTCTTGAGCATGCTGAAAAAAAATTAAAATACATAAATTAACCTCAAACAACAATTACTTACCTTTCAAACATTATTTTAAGTCTCCTTAACTTCTTTTATTATAACATTCCGTTTGAATCACATTATTTTGATTAATATAACCACAAAATGCTAAATTTATGAATTTTGAAAGTTTGTCATTTCTTTCCTTAAACAAAATATACATGAGAATGGATACAATCAAACATCAAACTACGTTCATTTCACCTCTAAAAGTTTATTTCAAGTTTCGTCAAACTTTTCATTCAAATTAAATTTGGAATTACTTATTTTGACAAATCGAATATACGACTAATTGAAATAGGATTAGATTCGATTAGATGTAATGGATATTTCATTTCGTCTCATATTGTCATTCAGAAGAGAGAGAGCATTACAATCTAGATATTGGTAGTACCGAAATTATGTTACTAACTATTTCCATCTCAGTATTTTTATTCAAAAGAGAGAGAGCTTCAAATTATACACGTTGGTAAAGTTCTCTTCCGACATTGAATAGCGATCGTAGGGCGGTAGGAGAGGTGACTGGCTCCCCCCCGTGTTTCCGGTCTTCTTCTCGAAAAACTAAGTCTCAAAACTCGTCCCAAATTCGAAAATTAAGTCGTAGAGTAACAATTTTTCTTCTGGGATCTGATATCGAGATATGTAGGAATCATTCGACGCCCGAATCCATTCTCCCGGTAACCCCGTATAAATAGGGCTGATGAAAGAAAACCACTTATTTTGACAGCTCGACGTTCGTTAATTTCTGGTCGTCAGGGATATTCGGAATGAGGAAAATGTAGCGAAATTTTACAAAAGTCCGCCGATAGCCATTCGTTGAATCGAAGATTTTCCAGTTTTCCCGTGGTCAAACGGAATTGAAACTATTGCGGCGCAACATGCGAAACTCGAGGATGGCTCTTTGTCCAGGTTTTGAAACGATCAAACGCGATGGAAAAATTTGTATAGACATAAAAGTCCGACGAAATCATCCCCTCCACTCGCGAAAAATCGGAGACCTTTTTTATTCTCGCTTTTTTGGGGCTTTCTTTAGGAATCTTCGCTCGATCGATCGTTCCGATCGCCTTTCGACAGACCGAAGTTTCCAATTCCGAAGAAATCTCGCCGTTCAGATTTTCCGTTCGCTCTCGGCGACGTTTCGGTGAAAATTTTCGTAAAATCCTCAGGGCCCCGTTGTTCGAGCTAGGGGCTTCAAATTTAGCACGGACCTTCCTCAGGCCCTTCTCCTCCAGAAAAAAAACTCGCGGGGGCCTTTGGCCCCCTATTTTCTGCCGAGTCGCTTTTTCTCCGCCCGGTTCAAATTACCGTTATCCCTTCGGATTATTCCCGAAAATGGCATGAGGAGTTTAATAATATAGATTATTGAAAGCTTCGCGTGGCATGCCAGTTAGACTTTGTACACGGGAATTCCTCTAAAATCTTTGTTACAGTGGACCATAAGGTGTGAAGGTTTGAAGCGTTAGGAAAATTAGGTTCCCTGCTTCAATAGCTTTCCTATATTGAAAAACATAAATTGTGAAATATACAAACATTCCTAAAGAGGGATTTTCGGGACATCCTGTATATATCAAGGGTTTCCTTATCCACATCATTCAGTCTTTCTGTTGATGAAGTTAAAAGTTTTATTTCGACAAAATTTCCTGTGTTCGCAAACGATTTGAAATTATGATATTTGTCTCATCAAATATTTACCGACAAGAGGTTTTATCCTGGAAAAGAGGCCTAGAGCACCAAATCCAACCGAATTATTTCGCTCGTTTTGAACCGTTGATGAGATTCACAGACTTGCGAAAGATGTTCCTCAAGTGTTGGAATTTTCAACTTTCTCCCTGTTACAGTGGACCATAAGATGTAAGCTTGAGCGTTGGGAATATTAGGTTCTCTGCTCAAATAGCTTTCCTATATAGAATAACACAAATTGTAAATATACAAACATTCCTATAGAGAGATTTTCGCAACATCCTGTATGCATCAAGGGTTTCCCTTATCCACATCATTCAGTATTTCTGTTGATGAAGTTAAAAGTTTTATTTCGAATAAATTTCCTGTGTTTGCAAACGAAACTAAAATTCAACGGGATTATTAAGCTCGTTTTGAACCGTTGATGTGATTCTAGGAATGGCGAAAGATGTTCCTCAAGTGTTGGAATTTTTAACGTTTTCACATCTGTGTCTTATTGTTCGTTGTTTTCTCGAAGTCCGGTAGCGTGTTCACCGTCTCGGTCTCAGGCCATAGAGGGCGACTCTCGTACATATGTACGGGATGCGTCTTTTCTGGAATTGTTAGGGTACCCCGATGTAGCTAGTTAGGATGCTGAGAAGTGTTATGCGACACTAATGAGTTCCTAATAAAGAAGAAACTGCAGTCTGCAGCTTCGTTTCTCGGCATCTTGCTCAGTTGCACTATTGTGGCTCTTGGGGGCTGCGTGCATGGCGGGCAGATTTGAGAAACTAGCTCTTATCAGGAGGGATTATTCATTGATCTACGGATTTTTGAATAATTCTTCTTGTCTCAAGTTCATATATGTAGACTCCTCGCGAAGTTTATCGCGGAAAATATTTGTCTCATCAAATATTTACCGACAGGAGGTTTTATCCTGGAAGAGAGGCCTAGAGCACCAAATCCAACGGGATTATTCCGCTCGTTTTGAACCGTTGATGTGATTCACGGACCGGCGAAAGACGTTCCTCAAGTGTTGCAATTTTTAACGTACTCACATCTGTTTGTTATTTTTCGTTGTTTTCTCGAAGTTCGGTGCGGGTTCACCAAGAATTTTTCAGTACATTTTCGATTGTTGAGGCCTCTATTTATTCAATGGCAACTTTGATTTCATATTTTAAGGCCGCAATAGACTCGGAATTGTTTGCGTAACACTTATTCTTCTCGGCGTCAGAAAGATGTTAATCTAACGGTGTCAAATCGCAGCTGCGAGGTGGCCAATTGACTTCCGAATTTCGGTTGATTATGCGGTTTACGAACGCAGTGCCCAAAAGATCAAGTGTGGCTGTGTGACACGTAGCGCCATCCTGTTGAAACCATCTGTCATCCATGTCATCCTCTTCATTTTCAGGAACAAAAATTCACTTAGCACTGTCACGTTCGTTGCCCATTGAGCGAAGCGAAACCGTATTGGATGATCATGAGGCTTAAGTTCTTGAACCAATTGAACTATATAAGCGTTCATACCGAGGTCTTCATGCGAAATTCGGCGTAAAGACGTGCGTGAAATGTTCAATTGTTGCGAACGGTGACGAGTTGATGTTCAACCACACTTTGAGCAACTACTTCAATATTTTCCTCTGAACGCACTGGACGAGAACGTACGCGAGTTGCTTTGTACAAATACGAGCCACTTTGACGAACTCGCTTCACAAATTAATTCACTAACTGAATTGATGGCACTTTATTTTAACCGAAAATTTCTCGCAGATTTCTTACAGTTTGAGTCAAAGACTCAGAAATTTTGAAATATGTTTTTAATAGTTCCCAACTTTCTTCAAGCGAAAAGTGACCTATTTCGTAAATTTCGAACCTAACCCCGTATTCGTTTTGAATAAAATATTGAAAGGTCAAGGTGTTTTGCATTTCAGTTGTTTGTTTTGAATATGCAATATCAAAGTTGACTGTGTTAGCAATTTTATTTTAAATATTTTTGTTAAATTGATTTCAAATTTGTTAAAATTCTGTTGTAAGTTTTATTCATTCAGACTTTTGATCAGTCGCTTTGAATCAGACTAAATTTTCCTCCAGTTTATAACAATGTTGTATTTCAAAAGTCTAGGAATCATTCTGAAAAATTCCAATTTAATTATGGAGTAAAACGAGGAAATCCCGAGTACTTTCATCAGAAAGTAAATTACAGTATATGTTTCAAGTATAATGATTATCTTTCTCCGAAGTGGGTGCCACAAAAGGACAGGATACTAACTTAATTCCAATATCGAAGTAAAAACCCACAATTCCGAGAGCTTGGTGTGTCTACATTACCCACCTTTCAGTTTTTTGTTTCGGAATATATTTATCCAAGTGGCTAATAGACTTACACTTCAATTATAGTAATGAATAGTAATTTCTAATGATGAGGATTCTTGTCCCGATCGCGTTTGATTGATGAGGTACCCGTTCCCGAGCTACACTGACCATTATCGGTGATTTATAAAACCGGAAAATATCTTTATTATATAAACATCTAGTTGCTCTTCTCTCGAGACATCATTATACTCAATTAATTTGAGAAAAATTTGAATACATTTATATGCTAATAGATGTTTTACCACGCTTTTTGTGAAGACCACGGATAAGAAATAATTTTAAATAGAGGATCTGATAAATGTTAAATATTTAAGCTTTTCTAATACAATGTATGCAGAAACAGGATGAAGGTAAAAACAGATGATTGAGAAAGGGAATACATGTTAATATTTCATATATACAGGGTTGTCCACGTTATACGGCACGGATACTGTGTCCCAAATGCGGGATTATAAGATTATTTTTATTTTGATTATACTGGGTGGGGCAACTAAAACGAAAAAGACCCAATAAATGCTAAACCATTCGTTTCTGAGCAAAAGGCAGAAACCGGTCGATTTTTGTTTGAAGGAGTACATCTTTTAACACAAGGTGATTTTATTTTACATCAACCCCCTAAGCAGGGTACACAAAACTCAATTTTTTGAATAGGGAAGATAGACCGAGTGATACCTCATTGGAAATCTTCTTTGATTCTCAACACAAATGGGTAATAATTTTTGAGTTTTGACATATTCGGAAGAAGATACAGGCTGGTCAGTCAAAAAACGAGATATTTTCAGTGATTGTAAAAGTTGATGATATCAAATGAACAAATACTGTTGTATTTTGGGGAAAATATCTTTAAGCAGTGGTGCTGCCACAACACCCCCTCAGATGAGTGTGCAACCACTTCAAATCTTCCAATTGATCAGTAAGTTTAAGTTTTAGAATTTCTTGAATATTGTACACCATGAGATTAATCAACCATTCCTTCCTTATGGCCATTCAAGACCAAGTGATCGCTACAAACAACTACGAAAAATTTATTATCAAAGACGGAACATCACAAACAGATAAGTGCAGAAAATGCCATATAAGATCGGAGACTATACAGCATATTACGTCTGGTTGCGAACAACTGGCCAATGCAGACTATCTTCACAGGTATAATCAAGTGTGCAACATTATTCATCAGAAACTTGCACACAAGTACGGACTTCTGAATACCTTTCAGCCATATTACAAGTATCAACCGGCGCCCGTATTGGAAAATGACTCTATCAGATTATACTACGATAGGCCTGTTAGACAGAATGGTGACGAATAATAGGCCGGACATAGTGGTGTATGATAAGAGAGCCAGAACAGCAATGCTGGTGGATGTCGCCATATCGAATAATAACAACGTGCTGAACAAATTTCAGGAGAAAAAGTTCAAATACACAGACCTTGCTATTGAGATCAAGCAGATGTGGCACCTCGATAAAATAGATATTGTTCCTGCCATCATATCCTCGACTGGGTTAATACCCAAAACTTTGCATGATAGCCTTAAGAAATTAGAATTGCATAAGAATACCTATATAGAAATGCAAAAAGCTGTAATTCTTAATACATGTAGGATAGTTAGGAAATTCATGTCAAGTATAAGTCCACGATAATAATAATAATAATAATAAGTGTTTTTTACTGATAGCATACAAAGTTCAGATGTTTCAAAGTTACAAATACAAATTAGCATAAAGCGTAACTAGACATGCTACCGGAATTTGCGGAGTCGATCAAATTGATGCTCTACTCAACCAGAAAGAAAAAAAAACACATCAGGAACAAAAAAAACAATAAAGCAAATAGAAATGAACAAGAAATGAAAGAAATAACTACGCAGACTGCGTCAATGCAACCTCGCACTTCTAAAAGAAACATTCAACTGACGAAGAGACAAGATCAACTCTTAGATCATTTATAGAGTTTGCTTTATTGTAAGAGAACGACCTTTTGAAAAGAGAAGTTCTATGCTTAGGTATAGATATCAAATTAACATTCCTTGTTTTTCTATTATGAACTTGATGCTGAAATTTTATTTTTCATATAAATCTGATGGTATTTTACTATTTACGGTTTTATGATACAGGCTTAAACAGTGCAGCTCGCTTGTATCCTCTATAGACAACTAACCAAGCTCACATTGTGTTTACATCATGTTTTGTTATACAATGGTGGTATAGTGTGTCCATCTAATTGAATTGAGATAAAACTAAGCTGTTACACAATAAAGTTTTCATTCTCTTGTCTAGAAAATCTCGACACCCATATATGGTTTTTCAAGTTCATGAAGGCATTTTTTATGAGATAGTTTACATGTTCAGTGAATCTCAATTTATTATCCACAAGCAACCCAAGGCTCTTCAGTTTATTCTGCCTTGGCACCTCCATACCACCCACCCTTAGTTGTATATCGTTCAAATTCTTACATGCTGATTGTCCACTTTCCAAGACTATTACTTTTGACTTCAATGGATCTAGTTTTAAAGCATGCTCCTCTGCTGCCTTTGATATTGCTTCTAAATCGTTATTTATTTTGTCATCTGCTTCCCGAGTAGATTCTTTTGGAAAGGAGTAATACAACAGAGTATGATCTGTATAGAAATGCGAAGAGTAGTTTTTTAAATATGTTTCCAATTGAGAAGTGTACAGACAGAACAGCTGCGGGCCCAAATTAGAGCCTTGAGGTACACCACAAGCCGTGCTCAAGGATAGAGACAACTAATTTTTATATCTTACATATTGTGTTCGGTTGGTCAGATAGTTCTCCATCATTTTATTTGATTCATCATTAAATCCTATGAAATGCAATATTGCTTATGAAAGTTCATGACTTATAGTATCAAAAGCCTAGCAGTATCAGGACGGTAAGTAAGCAATTATCTTGTGATTTAATGATGACGTCTATAACCCAGAGCATGGCAGTAGTGCACGAATGTCCAGTCCTAAAACCCGATTGATGCTTGGGAAGAATGTGGAACTCACTGATGTAATCTCGTATCTGGGATGCAAGAATCTTCTCTAACACCTTTGATAGAGTTGGCAAGATGCTGATAGGTCTTAGATCATGAAGAGACTCGGGCGGCCCATTTTTGGTATAGGTACTACATAAGAAATATTCCACAAAGATGGGAAGTCATTAGTTTCTATGGAATAATTGACAATATGATGTATATATTTGAGAAACACTGGACAGTCATAAAGTATGTAGTCGATCGTCAAATTGTCGCAACCAGCCGCAGAAGTTTTTACCGATTGATAGGTCGGGGTGGGCCAGAACCATGGCCTCCTAGGTTCCCAGACTTAAACAGTTCAGACTTTTTCTTATGGGGATATCTCAAAAGTTTAGTTTATACCACTCCAGTGAACACTGTAGAACAATTGAGAAATCGAATAATAACCTCTTGTGACACGATAAGAAATACCCCAGGAATAATTCAACGATTGCGTGATAATATGGAAAGAAGAACAGAGGTCGGTATTCTTGCAGGTGGAGGACACTTCCAGCAATTTATTTAGTTTTTAATTGTTCTTTTTTTTAGTTTTATATTGAATAAGTATAAGGTGAGTCTCAGAAGACGAGGTACCAAAATAAAAGCAAATTTTGGGCATACATATCGAGCATTTCTATTATTTTTTTTTATTTATCGAATAACATACAATTCAAATAAATCAAATAATTTTTCAATCGAAAACGGTTGGAGATACGAAAAAATTACCATTGTCAAAAAAGTTTCTAAATTGAACGAACATGAGGAAAATTGATTGCACGCTGATCAGTGGCGTACTGCAAAAAAGTTTGAAAGGGCAAAATTAGACATGGCTTCGGAAAAGAAAACACCTTGTGAATTTCAGTTAAAATCTAGGACGTGTAATGATGGAGGCTGTAGAAAATAGTTTGCATTCCAAATTTGGGCTGAATATCTCAAAAACATGCAGGAGTTTTGAAGAAAAAAACAATTTTTCCGGGAAATTTCAACACCCTGCAGCTCCGTAACGAAGCTTTAGCGGACCTATGTTTATATGAACTTTTTTCTCAAAATTTCACGTAGATTTACCCCCTCAAGTTGTGACATACTATTATGTAATACCCTGTATAGACTATCAATACAATATAAGAGTCGAATTTAGACACATGACCACAAAAAATATGAGATAAAAACCGAGAATGTTATAATTTACTTTATTACTTCGAAAACACTTTTTACCCCACTGCGTTCAAACGCAGTCCCAATTAAAATTACCTTTCCAAGTAATTTCGTCACTTTAATTAGGGAAATATATGCATACGCAAAATACACCCAAATCAATTTGGATACTTTAACAAAGGCGGAATGTAAAACAATCTCAGGTAGATAGAAACTAATTTTAACCTTTACGAAATCTGTTTATGGTT
Source organism: Cryptolaemus montrouzieri (assembly GCA_013387265.2). NCBI lineage: Eukaryota > Metazoa > Arthropoda > Insecta > Coleoptera > Coccinellidae > Cryptolaemus > Cryptolaemus montrouzieri. Next base: position 13,567,496 of record JABFTP020000042.1, read on the forward strand.
CGGACAAGGGAGTCAGTCCGCCCATCTAGTATCCCGTGGAGGGTGCTCTGCAGGGGTCCATTCTTGGCCTGTCACCGGCCCGCTATGCACTTGTTCATCCCATCGATCACTCGTTATCGTCAACTAGATCTAGGCGAAATAGAAAAACCATATAGATCTTCGAACGATAAATTACGTAAGTTACAGGCTTTATAGCGACGTTTTCTTTATAGAATTCCGAAATTGTAGTGGGCGAGTGTCGCTTCGAATATCTTTCAGATGGTAGTATTTTGGAATAGTAGTTATGAGGGATTTGAGCAGCAGGCGACCTTTTATATTGAAAGCACAAGAAACAAAGACAGGAAATTTTGAGGATATTTTGATTTTTTTTTTCATAATCAAGATACAGGAAATCATATTGTTAGCACTGTTGAATTTAATGATAATAATATGGATTATTAATTAACGGATGCCTTTGAATACACATACAGGTACTGTGGATAAGTAATAATACACACTCTACAAAGAAAAACATCATTTGAATGTGTATGAATTACAAAAATATTTGTACATACAAAATTCTTTAGAAACCTCCAATTGATCAGCTTCCTTTACCGGTAAGCCTATAGGACTAGTGCCTATCATAGTCACTTACCGTTGTCAACTGGCTGTTAATGACATCGTCATAACCGAAGATATTAAGATACACTCCCCACAAAATTGTCGTATCACCCTACTTTTATTACAATACTATATAAAATTTTAGGTTGATTATTCAAGAGTCGCTTGGTAACTTTCAGAAGTGTAAAATGAGAAGATACCATTCGAAAGGGATGAGTTTATGATGGAAAATATCAACAATTTTCGAGTTATTGAAAAATTTAAAAATTCCACCATCTTCAAATATTCGCGAAAAGACCAATCAATTAGCATCGAATGGTTTCTAATCATTTTCGAAAGCGAGTGTTTCCTCCCCGGGCCCTACTTACTACCAGTATACCTGTCGGAAGCCCATAAGACAAATTTTGGATGTACTCTTGAGTCACTGAGTTCCAGATTTCAGGAAGCAGATTTTCTAGTTGTTGGAGTGTTCTACAAAGCATCCTACGTTGCTGAATTAGCCACCCTATGTTGTCCTAAACATGTTCGATGGGATTCAAGTCGGGACTTCTGGCTGGCCATCTTAAAATATCAATTTCGGCATTTTTCAAAAATTCTGTAACTACTCTTGCTGCATGAGGCCGAGCATTATCATGCATATAAATGAAGTTTTCGCCAATCAATGGGCCAAAGGGTACAACATGTATCTGGCCGCTGTCATTCTTCCATTATTCACTAGGACTGTTTCAGTTCGACCATAGAAAGAAATGATTTCCCACACCATTACTGAGCCCCCGCCGAAGTATACAGGCATGCGTCTATCATTTGATACAAGATAGAACCTGGACTCGTCGGAAAAGAGAACATCCTACCATTTTGGAATACCCCAATTTGCATGTTCCCTTGCAAACTGAAGTCTTGCAACTAGATGCTCTCTAGTGAGACGCGGGCCGGTAGAAGCCACCCTTGGTCTGATATCTTCTTCTCTGAGCCTATTCCTAACAGTTTGCAATGAAATATGCACATTTCTAGAACGTGCAAGTTCATTTTGTAGCATTCTAGGCGTACAGTGCCGAACTCGAAGCCAACGATCATCAACCGGTGTTGTTATCCGATTTCTTTCCTGTCCGGCCCTTCTTCCATATTCCTCTGTTTCGTGGTACCGATTAATTGCTCTTGAAATTGTGCTTTGATTAACATTCAACAAGTTAGCCACGTAACGTTGGCTTCGCCCCTCCTCTAGAAGTATTACAATTCTTACCACTTCATGATCACTCAAATAGCGTCCAGGACGTTCAGCAGCCATTACAATAAATTCAAATATTCGAAAATCAACAGGAAACACAGAAAACTTGCATCAATCTAGAGTGAAAACTGAAGAGAAATTGAATGAACACTGATAGTCAAATAAACTCATTCTTGTTTCAGACCATATGGTAACAAATGTTACTACATAGATAAGATTTGTTTCCCCCCATATGTCCAAAAATATATGTTGACAAAGAAACTACGATCGAGCTGCTTAATCGATTGTGGAATTCAGAATACCAGGAGATGCGACAATTTTTGTGGTGTGTGTCCAACTACGAAGAGTGAAACGTTGAGCTTGGTACATGAGCTAAATACAGGAACTGATACTAGGACTGATGGGGCTTTCATTAACCATAGTGAGCAGTTGAAGAGAAAGAAGAAGAAGATATTAAAATTCAACCTATCTTGGTTAAATGTTCACTCAGCGCCACCCATCGGACTGTCACACAAATTTCTAAACTACTGCGTCAAATCTCTCATATACCATGTTCCTGCTTTCGAAAAAATCATTTCAATCCCACTGTTTACCTTCACTAAGGTTACAGACCTCTGTCACACCAATTTTCAAGAGTGGCGACAAAAAACTCTCCGAATTACTACTGCTTCACTAGTTTGACTGCTGTGGCATCCAGAATATTCGAAAATTGTTCTTAAACAGATGCTCGATTTTTTGCTGGAGATCAATATAATCCCTTCAACCATGGTTTTATTGCCAGTCATAACGAATCTTAGAACAGATCTGTGGATGCAGGGTACCCGTCGATACCATTTACCTTGACTTCTCTAAGGACTTGAAGAGTGTTCCCCACCGTGCCCTTCTGGTGAAATTTGAACTCTTTCAGATTCGGGAAGAATTACTCTTGTGGGTTGGAGCTCTCTTGAGTAGTAGAGTGTTTTGCGTAAGAATTTCAGACTAGTCATTTTCTTATAGAAATTGTACAAGTGGCGTTCCGCAAGGATCAGTCCTCGGTCATGTGTTGTTTCTAGAATATACAGCCGACCTGCCAATGATACTCAAACCTGTTTACAATTCGCTGACCACACAGAAATCTTCAACAACCCTATTAGCAATTATAATTTACTGCAGAAGGATCTGGACGCTGTGGGAAAGTATTGTCATGACTGGCTGCTACCTCTAAATATACAAAAGCGTAATGTATTTCATTCACAACCGATGGGCATCACATCACCCAGAAAAGTTATACCAAAGATCTAGGTATTATCGTATCTGATGATCCAAGTTGAAGTAGACACATTCAGGAAGCTACCTCTAAAGCCAAAAAATTAATGACCTGATGTCGAGATTATTTTACCAGTGTGGTCCACTTGTGGCACTTGTGTACCTGCGCCCCATCCTCGAGTTTGGGGGACCAGTATGGTGCACGAATCTAAGAGGTGACTCGGAAGTTTTTGAGGGTATTCAACGCTCAGCAACCCCCATTCGTCATGGCAGGAACAGGCCGAGTTATGAAGACTGTATGAAGATAATGGGTTTAGATACATTCGCGGATAGACGCATAAGAAACGAGCTTATTGTGACGTATAGAGCACCTCATGAACTCTTTAGAAGAGATTTAACCCACCTGCTTCCGCTGAATTCTGATAATTGAGAGGTAAAATTTAAAACTCCTCAAAGAAAAGTTCAATTCCACCTGCCGAAAGAATTTTTGATCCAATAGAATGTCAACCGCATGGAATGCCTTGCCCTTGGTAGTTGTAAATGCCACTAGTGTCCACTAATTTAAGAACTGACTCGATTCCTGGAAGAACAGTGAAGCTCGAGTGAACTTGCCTTTCTTTTTTCCTTACATATTTCATCTTTCCAGTATTCTTGTTTGCTGTGTTCTAGTTATAGTGTTTGTACCTGTTTCATTTCGAAAGTATCTTTTATTGTGAGTGGTTACTCGCTCTTGACTCTTATCTCAATATCATATTAATAATATTATTTAAATGATCAACTAAAACAATTTTGACCCGCTCATCAGTTGTGTAAACGATTTTCAACGTTTGTCTAAAAATGACAACAAGTTTTGCGATAACGAAAGACAAATAAGAAACAGATTAATCATTACCAGACAAATTTACTCATTTCTTGAAGGATAAAAACTTAGACGTGCTGAGGACAAGAATCGTCACTTGAGAATGATAGCAAGAATTAGAATTGTATCATTGAATAGATGTCGAATGAGGTATATTGGAGAACTTAATTGGATTTTAAGCACTGTCAAATTTTCGTTGGAAAATAAACTTTTTTGTGTTCGGACTGTTTGTATGATATTAAACGTTTATAGTTCAATTAATTCAAGTTAAGAATCTCATACAATTTGCTGATTAATTACAAATTAAAAATTTAACTCACAAATTAATTATAACAAATATTACACAATTTAAACCTAAAATGAATGAAATCTGATGCTTACATACATACCTACTAACTCATGTAAAAAAATAGAATTTTCCAAAGATATGTCACTCACCCCACTATCCCAATAATGAATTTCAACGTTGGAGCTTTTGAGGGTAAGAGGTTGATTTCACATACCCCGAACCAACTCACAAATTGGTCCCCTCCAATCAAAAATTGACGCGTCTTAGCTTTTTCCGCAAAAATCAGTCCATCTTGAGATAGAGGGGGTGAAATACATACAGGGCCTAATGGAAGGGCGTTTTTGAAAAGTGAATACTCAGCTGGTTCTTAATGTAGAAGATTTTCAATGACGTAAAATGAAAGATTGAATGTTACCATTTAGTGTAGAAGAAGTGAAGAGAATGACATCCGGCAGATGACGTCCGTGTTCTGCAATGTATTGCTGTAGTCGATTCTCAAAGTTCTGCATCATTCGCTCTAACAAATCGGTGTCGATTTCACCAACTTCTTTCAACTCTTGCAGATTTTGGAGTTTATCGACGTAGCCTTTAGGCTTGCCACAAAAAAAAAATCACAACCAGTGAGATCCGGGAAACGAGGGGGCCATGGCACATCACCAAAACGAGAGATTACATGACCAAGAAAAATGCGATGCACAACTACAGCTCTGGCTGTATGTGCCGTGGCACCAAATCTTTCTTCTGTTCATTTTTCGTCGTCGCATTTCTGGGATAAAAAGTTCTCTAGCATAAAAACATATCGCTCATAGTTAACAGTTACGGTTGCCCTTTTCTCATCCTCGAAAAAATACGGTCCAATCACCCCCAAGTGGACTCATAGCGCAACATACGGTGACTTTCTCACTGTAAAGGGGTGTTTTCTGCTACCCAATGTCGACAGTTCTGTTTATTAACCGAATCGCCTCATCACTCATCATTTTAACTGGTTCATTTTCATCAGCGATAATCATTTGCGCTCTCACGGAAAACTGCTGGCCTTATGCAAAATCTCTTTCATTCAGGTGCTAGACAACCATAAGCTTATAGAGGTGAAAGCGAAGGTCTTGGTGTAAAATTCTGCGAACAGTTCGACTACTCATTTGGAGTGCTGTAGCGACGGACCGCCCTGGGCTTTGAATTACAGCTTGTCTCACTCTTTCCACGGAAGCTGGTGTCGTTACACTTCGGGAACGATCCCGGGTTCATTGCTTACGCACTCGTTCTGAATTTCTGAACCCATCGGATGATTGTGTCACGTTTCGGAACTGAAGCGTTACAACTAATGTTGAAGCGCTGGCGAAAGCGCCGCTGCACGACAATGACAGACTCTCCCGATTTTAAATACTCTTCAACTGTGATTGCATGGTGCTCTCTTGTCCAGATAACTACTGTCAACTAAATGGTAGCTCCTCCTGAGTCAAATAGCCTCAGCCGCTTCTCTCTACTCACTCACCGTTACGTGTACTACCCGCTCCAAAAACATTCTTCCATTACGCCGAACCAATAGATGGCTGAGGTATGACTTAAACAAGAATAGACCAAAATGATCTGCACATGCACATAGTAAACATAAAAGGAGACGTGTACAAAGACGACCTCTATCAACAACAGCGATCCATGACCGTTATTTAAGAATTGGAGTGCAAATAAGCACGGAAACGATAAGACAACATCCCAAGAAATTTGATTTGATCCCTAGGTCACAGCTAGAATCCCAGTTCTGACCGCAGCACATAGAAGAGAGTATTGTTACCTGGGAACATGTCGGTTGGTTAGAAGCTAACTGGGAGAAAGGTTTGTTCACAGGTGACCCTAGATTTTATCTTTCTCATTGCGATCGACGTTCGTTAGTGTACAGTCGTCGAAATGAGAGATATTCCCATTGCAACTGTCACTTATACCTAGGGTAATGGTGGAGGTTCGATAATGGTGTGGAGAGGAGTTTATTCGAACACCCTCTCTGATCTGGTCATCGTAAACGGAATAATGAAACCCTAAATGCTCAAAGGTACGTTATAGATATTTTAGAAAAATATGTTGTACCGTTTGCGGCAAACTTTCTGTTTTTGCATGAAACGCCAGACCTGATCAAGCTCACATCGTTTGGAACTATCTTCAAGATCAAGAGATCACTTCAGTAGAGTGGCCTTCACGTAATCCAGACTCAAACCCATCGAACATGTCTGAGACAGACTGATCGAAAACTTAATTTTCGATTTTGTGCGTTAATTTTAACGGTGTGTAATTCTTACTTAGTCAGTATTTGATTCTCATTAAACATATTTTCCGAGGTTTCTCAAAGAGAATACCAGCAGAGTGTGGTTATCAAAATTATTCGAAGAACATCATGGAAGCTACAATCATCACCTCAATAAAAGTGGATCAACACACTAACCAGAATATCTGCTATAAGCAATGTGGGTGGCTGAACCTTATTTTCCCATCAATTTAGCATTAACATTTTATTAACCATAGTTTCAGGTATAAGGATTACGCACATTATATCATTTGAATATATTACAGGGAATGTATCCATTTTCAGATTATTGTAATGATAGAGTCGACCGCACAATTTCTGAATACTAATCGATAATCATTAAATATTTCTCAAACCATAAACGTAATGCACCACATATAGTCTTCTTTTAATGTCCCCATCGATTATAGCTTTGTACCATTACCCAGAAATAATTATTCTCAAGACAAACAGAACAAACATTTTGTGTAATTTAGTTTTCAAATTGAAAACCATTAGCAGGCTATGATATGTCTTATAAAGTTGACGGAAATTGACTTTTAATTAGATATATTTTATGCAGATATGTTCCATATATTTCATACGTTTTCAAAAGTTCTGTAAAACTTTGTTGGTAGTAGATTATAACCGTCACTTGAAAGCCACAACTGAACAATGGAAATAAAATTGATTTGTGTTCGAATACAATACACTGCTCCAAGAAATTAACGACTTTAACTCGGATATTTGTGTAAAAATAGATAATGCCTCTATTTCGCGATTAAAAAATACATTTCGTATAGAAAACACCTTAATTCATCGTAAGAAGCTAAGGTTTTCTTAATTTTTCGTTTGAATAGGTTCAAGAATTATTTTCCTATTTCCAGTACTAAAAATACTTGAGAATAACGGCCATGAAAATGGTACTCATAAATTTTAAATAGAAGTAATTATGAAAAATGTAAAACTTTTGGAAAAAAGTCCCCAAAACTCAAATATCGTGTAATTCCACCTTGCGAGAATGACTTCATGACATCTATGATTCATACTTCAAGTCAATGAATATAGCGTTCTGATCTGTTTCGTTCCAAATTTCGATCTGTCCCGAACTTCGTTCTCGGTAGTTGGCTAGTTTTGCCCGCTTCTTAATCTTCTAGTAAGCACTGGGGTCTGAACTTCGTGTAGGCCACTCCACTGAAGTGATTTCCTGATCTTGAAGGCTGTTTGTGATGATATGAGTTTAATGAAGTATGGAGTAGGGAATGCAATCTCGATGTACCAAGATCTTGCAATACCGAAATCTCGCACCAATTCTGTCCATAGGGATGAGTAAGGCGAGACGTTTTCCGGTTGTCGTAAATTTGTCATTGTTTTGCGAGCCTGGACGTGTCAGAGTGAATGGCAACAAACAGTTGAAAATAGTTCCTTGTGTGTTAAAGTTCTCGCAGTCTATTCGTTGTGTGTTAAAATGACAACAAAGGTAGTTTATGAAGAGTTTCAAAGTGGATCAGAGGTATGGAAATACAAACTGCCCAGTGCAAATTGTGTGAGTCTATTTTGAAAACAACGGCACGACCTCCCAAAGGCTTACAAGTACATTTACTGTCCAAGCACAAAATTTCTTCTTCATCTCATGAAAAAAAAGACAGAAAACATGATTCTGGTTCAATCAAGTTCTTCAATGCTGATCAATGCTTCCGCGTCAGTAAGGCTACCTCCTCCAACCTTGAACCCCATGTATTACCCTTTGACCCATTGATTGGCGAAAACTCCATTTATATGCATGATAATGCTCGGCCTCATGCAGCTAGAATAGTTACAGAATTTCTGCGAAATACCGAAATTGATATTTTAAGATGGCCAGAGAGAAGTCCCGACTTGAATTCCATAGAACATGCTTGGGACAACATGGGGTGGCAAATTCTGCAACGTAGAATGCCTTGTAGAACACTTCAACAAATAGAAAATCTGCTTCCTGGAATTTGGAACTCAGTGACTCAAGAGTACATCTAAAATTTGTTTGAGGGGCTTCCGAGACGTATACTGGCAGTAATTAGGGCCCGGGGAGGAAACACTCGATTTTGAAAATGAGTAGTAACCATTCGATTCTAGTTGATTGGTCTCTTCGCGAATGTTTAAAGATGGTAGAATTTTTTAATTTTTCATTGCCTCGAAAATTGTTGATATTTTCCATCATAAACTCATCTTGTTTGAATGACATCTTCTTATTTCACACTTCTGAAAGTTACCAAGCGAGTCTTGAATGACCAACCTAAAAGTTAATATAGTATTGTCTTAAAATTAGGGTGATGCGACAATTTTTGTAGGGAGTGTATTTCCAAAATTGTGCGTTCGTTATGTAGCGTGCTTAGTGGTCGCTACTAATTTAGCTGAATAACCTTTGGCTTAACACGGTGCAAGTTTAACATAATGCAAGTCACTTTGATTCTATGACCATTCATTCCGTGAAGAATCCCCTCTACCATCGGCTACTATCAAAGAATGACAACTGAGAGGATACCGGAGTTTCCTTCATTTCCTTAGAAGACTTCTTCGAATCCAATCGAAATTAATATATCAATAATAATTAGTGAATTGATTAATAACCCTTTAAAATTAATGGGGTAAGTAATAATCCATTGTCATCCGCTTTATTTCTTCATTTTCTTTTTATATTGAGCAAACATTGAATTAATACCGCACAACTAAGTAATTGTTTTAAATTTCCATCTTTAAATTAAAATTCTCAACATGTGCATAGATTTCTGAATATCCATCCTCGATGATCTTATATCCTATTTAGGACACATTTACTTACAACATGGATCTATGGTTTCTACGTTCTTAATTCTTAATTTTCATATAGGAATATTTTACTGGTTTGTTCATTTCCTTTAAGCATGACCCAACATCTTTTCTTTCTATTTTTTCATTACTTTCATATTCATCTTATATTTCTTTTGCTTATTAACATAATTCATTACTTGCTGACCTCTTTCCTGCTTTATTTGAATGGCCTAGAAATTAAGTGATAATTTTTTTTATGATATGTAGATTTTCTTTTTATAATTGATTTGTAAGTCTGGTGTGTTCAATCACCGTTTTATTTTCTTATTATATGTATATCTATATATTTATCTAGGCTATTTTTCATTTTTAATTTGTTAAAATCATTCAAATTCAAATAAATGCAGAGGAGAGGTCACTTGTACTTATCACGAGCACATTTATGAAAACTTTTACAGTTTTGGGGGACACCCCTATTATTTTTGGGAAGGACAACAACACCCATATTATTTTTGGAGAGGACAAAAGTATAGCTTTATTTTTGGAGAGGAAAAATTCAACATGTCTATTTTTGCTGAGGACAAAAACGACTTCTGTATCATATTTTTGAAGAGAACAACGACATTCGCTTCCACAGATTTATTTTTGGAGGAGTTTCTTTCCTTGGATAGCCACCAATCAGCGGAGATACTCTCCTTTTTTGTGCTAGCACATTATTAAAGAGACAAGTTTATTTCTCAGACTTTGTGAAGCTTAGATATTTAATGAATATATAATTTCAAGTAAATTGTGTTCATTTTATTGGGGAGAAACTGTAAACATTGAATGCTTGAAGGCAGGCCCGCCGCTAGCGGTTTGAACGCCGGTGTGCAATTCCTATCGTGCCGCCCCTATCTAACTACAAAACCTAGGTGTTTATAAAAATGTGAAAAAAAATGCTGTACAGTGAAAAACTATGTTATATTAGGTTATTTTATACAAGATAGATACACTAATACGACATTAAATGAAAAAATGAAGGCAAGAAAGGTGCAGTTTATACATATTATGTAGGTAGGTATAGGTATTAAGTTATTTTACAGAAACTGCACCTTTCTTGCCTTCATGTTGGCAAAATCAGCTATAAGTTTTTGGTGTCTAGTCTATTTAGAATCTCATGTTCAATTGAAATTATTGCTAAATTACTTAGTCTTTGCTGGTGCATAGTTGATCTCAAATAGTTTTTATTATTTTCAACTTTGAAAATGACCTTTCACCAGATGCAACTGAAACCGGCAATGTAAGTAGTATCCTTAGCGCTATTGCTGTATTCGGAAATGTTGACATTAATTCATTAGCAAAAATGTATTGCAATAGGGTTTGTGGATCATTAGACTGGTTTTCAGTTAAATGCAACTTTAAAGCATTGATTTCATTAAACATATCTATACCGTCAATATCTGCGTCACTACTTGAACTATCTTTTAGCTTCACATTCAAATCTTTACAATGTTTCATTAAATCATCTTTGGAGTAACTAAACAAGTTATTATTGGTGAAAAAGCCAAAACGTCGGTAAAAGTTTCCAACTCATCGAATCTACGTTTTAAAGAAGTTAAGGTTTGGTCCAGGATCCTAAAAAAAACATCTACCTTGTATTTTGTTTTAGGGTCTAGTAAGACTTCATCACTCTGTTCATACTGAAATTGAGTTGGTTTTCTTCGTGGACGAACGGTATCTATAGGCGGAAAATCTGCATCTACATTAAGTTCCCGAGCCACAGTGGTAGCTTCTTCTAACACCCTTTCGAAATGCTCATCTGTGCGATATTCGGTGAATTTATTTAACAAATTTATGCAGATTTGAGTATTTATTGTGGGGTTTTGCATCATTTTGCTAATAGCATTAATTTCGTTTAAAATATCAAACCAAATTACAACTAAGCAAATAAATCTATAATTTTGAATATTCAAAGCAAGCGAAAGTGCTTTGTGAGTTGTTGTACAATCCCATTCCGACGAATTGTTATCTGATATTTCGAGTAAAGCGTCAAATATTTTTTCGAGGTGATACCGTAAAGGTTTGACTGCATCGATTCTACTAGACCATCGCGTGGCACTTAATGCCTTTAGTTTTAAATCAGGTAAATGCTTGCAAATTATGGACCACCTTTTGGTAGAAGACGAAAAGAAAACGTAAATTTCTTGAATTAAGTTGAAAAAGTTGACCGTGTCGTGCGTTATATTTGCCGCATCGTTAACGACCAAATTGAGACTATGCGCCGAGCATGGAACGTAAAATGCACGATTATTCATTTCCAATATTTTTTTTTGTAATCCATTGTGTTTTCCACGCATATTAGAACCATTGTCATAACCTTGGCCACGTAAGTTTTAATATCAATATAATTGCGAAAATAAATCTAAAACAAAATTTAATAGTCCTTCACCTGTGGAGCTGGTTATCGGACAGATGCCAATAAAACTTTCGCATATTGTAACATTTTTAGTTTCACTGTTTAAAACAACATACCTTAGTATAACTGTAATTTGTTCTGTGTGACTTACATCTGGTGTGCAATCTAATATGATAGAGAAATATTTTGATTCTCTGACTTTGTTCAGGATATAATTTTTTATGGTCGTGCCGAGTAAATCAATGATTTCATTCTGAATCTGATCTCCTAAATAGTGAGTCATGCGAGTTGAATCGAATTTCGAGGCTTGAATTCTGTGAATATGTTCCCGCATAACTGAATCAAAGGATGCTATCATTTCTATTGCTTTGAGAAAATTACCATTATCATGCTCATATAATATTTTGGACGAGCCCTAAACGCCAGACATTGATGAGATAAAATTTTATAACAGCTATGATCCTTTCCAATACATCACACCATTGTTTTTTTCAGATTCTAATAGTCTCAGTTGCATTTGATTTACAGTAGTTTTATTTTTAACATATGATTTAGTTGGACCCAACATTTTAAATTTTCGCTATAGGAAATGCTTGTTTCGTGTCGTTTTAAGGTAGATGACAGATGTTGCCAATCGGAAAAACCGCTTGGAGCTGACAGACTACTTACAGTTTTACTGAATATTTTACAACAAAAACAATAGACTGAATCTTTTGACGTAGAGTAAACAAGCCATTCTCTGTTAATTTTTTCTCCATTAGGAAGATTTCTAGAGTAATAACTGTTTGCAAATTTTCTTCCATCGATATTAGCAGGAAAATTGTGGTTAAACAGCTGCACGGGACCACGGCTAACCAAAATATTAACAATATCATTAGTCATACTGGCGGGCCACGAACCGGGATCATCACCACAATCTAAACAGCTACTTGATGACGATAAATTGCTTACAGGTTCTTTAGCACTACTTTCTCTTTTTTAGTTTCACTGGAGTCTCCTTCTGAAGGACTAACATTTTTCTCTTCAGATACCTCCATAACTTTTAGATTTAAAGCTGCGCTTGTTGAAGCTACATCTACGTCAACATTCTCTTGACATTCAGAGTCCCTATTTTCTGGTTTGCTAAAAAATTTCTCAAGAGATCCCGCTAGTTTTTTTTCTCTGTATCTTTTTCTCGTTTTTGCCGTCGAAATTGAGCTCCTGAAATTTTTTTCCTTTTTTGCGGTTCCTGGAATTTTTTTGAAAAAGTTTAGTATACGGTTGTACAAAAGTAACTTAAATCCCAAAAGGGGGTCGATCATTCCACCCATTATTGCGAACAACCTTTACTAGGGGGTCAACACTGAAATCGCGAAAAAAAATCAGCTTTTCCATACATTTTGTATGGAATAGTTATTTTTTTTCGCGATTTCACCGTTGACCCTATAGTAAAAGTTGTTCGTATTTATGTGTAGAATGACTCCCTTTCGGGATTTAAGTTACTTTTGTTACACCCTGTATAGGTATAATTTTAATATTTTTTTTATAAATCTTCACTCTTAAGTTGTATAACAGAAAAAATACCCTTTAAATCACAATAATAATCACAATACTACTGCGAAAAAAAAATGTTCATACCTACTGCACACAAATGTAATGGAATAACTAATTTTTTTTTCGCGACTTCAGAATTGACCCCATAGTAAAAGTTGTTCGTATTGATTAGATGGAATGTCCCCCTTTCGTTACTTAAGTTACTTTTGTTACACTCTGTATTAATTTTAATACATTTTTTTTAATAAATCTTTACTTTAAGTTTTTTCAGTAAAATAACCTTTAAATTTTACATGAATACCTGCTGTTTATATGAATGCGCCCATATGCTGATTAATTAAACAAAGACACTTACCATAATTATGATTTTTTGCGCCGACGGATAATATAAATAATTTTCTAAATTATTTTATAGTCACACTTCGCACAAAAATATACAGAATATTATTAATTTTAAGTACCCTGGACCGTTTCCGGATCTCACATTAGGGCTATAACCAAATAATTGAAGTTTGTTGTTCACTCACATCACTTTCGCATTTGTGTTAAATAAATAAAACAAAGAAATGAGTATATAGTTTTGAGGATTTCCTGATATCTGTGGGATTTCCTATTTCGCATAGAGCACGATACGGATTAACTTTGTTCTCATGAATTTCAATAGATGGCGCTATGTAATGCTACGATATAAAAGAAATATTTGGGCGCCGTTCATCATATTATTTTTATAAGGATAATCTTTTTAGTATTGTGAGGTGACAATGTCTGAATTTTAGTCGATGATTGTCTGATTTGCCGCCCCCCTGAATGCGCCGCCCGCGTGCATTGCACGCCTTGCACGCCCGCTTACGGCGGGCCTGCTTGAAGGGAACTAAAATCTAAACGACTGAGCTGGGTAAACCACGAAGTGTGAACCTAACCTAATCAAAGTCATTATTAGTTTACATCTTATAAGTATTTGGGTAGGTGACTTATTCATGACGAATACTGGAATGACCTGAAAACTGCAATGTATCTTTCCACTCCTTCATTATCACTCAGAATCTTAGCCGCGTTTGTGCTTCAGCAAAAGCGCTCGTTCACAATTATTCCTCCACCTTGACATCTCCTGAAACGGTAGACGAATTATCACGCCCAACACTCAGACGTGTAAAGTTGGTTAGTTATTTTCTCGCCACCAGTTGGCAATGCCGATTGTCTTACTCCGATTGACAGACGGCGAATAATGTTTGCAAAAAAGTGCAAAAATACTCGCGCCTTGCCTTGTAGCGTGGTGTCATTGTATCCGCCGAAACAGATTCCGAAGCAAAACGATATGCAATTTGGTACGCAGAAAAAGGGTCGGTTTTGCGACGTTTCAAGATTTATATCGTTAATTGGTGTGATTGATCGATCGTTATTTTTGACTTCTGGTATTATGGCAGGACGCAAAACAAGCGTGTATGTTTTCATATAGTTTATCCACGAGTTTTCATATTAAAGTTTCGTTAATTGTATACTTTGTGTCACACGAACTTTGTGATGATTTTTATTTATTTTGATGTACCATCATTCAGAAACAATTATTATTTTGTCTGTCACATCCAGGTTCCTCTTACTTCGATATTGTATTTAAGTTAGTTTCCTGTCCTTTTTTTAGCACCCACTTACTTTGAAAGATACGAAGACTTCTCTAATAAAACATTGTTTCGTTAAAAAGAGAAAACATTGTTATAAGCGGGAGGACAATTTTCTGTTATTCACAGTTACGATCATCGTCCAGTACAACAAAACAATCGACTAATGAATAATCAAAATTTATAAAATTTACTTCAGAATGATAACAAAATTAAAATCATTTTCAATTCAACAAAAGAATCAAAAATAAGTTCAAGATCGCTAGCATGATCAACCCACACATTGCTTTGCTCTTGAAGCACATCAAGAAGACAGAGTTTTTTACTTGTTATGTAGGTTAAACTATTCCTTGAATTATCGTCACACAAAAAATGCATCTTCTTCTTCTGAACATAAGAACATCGGGATTTTATCAGCATTTATAGACTACAGGTGTTACTACTACTACGACAGTTTTAGTATGCGTGTTTTATATCTGAGTGCCAGTTAAGGGGTTACATGGGTTTCCTCGGGCAAAAAACGGCCTTTTTTCAATAATTTTTTTTACATATAAAAAATGAAATATTATAATGAAATTTTTTTTTATTTAAAAGAGACATATTTAATAAACATTTTGTGAAATTTTCGAAAAAAAATATCAAAATGGCGGTCATTACGACGCCATTTCCGGCAGTCCCTCGGAAAAAAGGTGCCTTCGCGTTGTCAGCAGAACTTCTTTCAGGATCATCTGAAATAAAAATAAAAAATACGTGTTTTAGCAAAGACAATAAACTAGGTATTGGACGAAGGAAAAAAAATGAAAATTGGATTTTTGGCAGCCGTTTTTATAGAAAAATGCAGATTTCGATGAAAATTTCTTGACTTTTTTTTTTTTAAAATAGTTATAATTAAAAAAAAAATCCTTCGTTCAAGACCTTGTGAATGATATCTCGAAGGCCTGTGTAAAATTTTATCAAGATCAGTTGAGTAGTTCGCGAGAAATCCTGACAACCGACTTGAAAACATAGTTTTGAGAAAAACGCGTTTAAAGTTTTAAGAGATAATAAAAATGGGAAAAAAATTTTTTTTTCTAACTTACATTGAATCGTCGACTCCTGGGCCATAAAGTAGAGAACCTGCTGCAGCTGCAATGTCCAGGGCATCCTTTTGCTCCAGTCTATGACGAATCCTGGCTTCACGAGTCTCGCTGGTAGATTTCTTTTCGGCTGCGGTCACCCGGTTCTCATCCATGTTTCGGGCATATTCATGGGAATTTGGACCAAGTTTTAGGTCCATACCGTGCATAATTAATAATAATGCTGATATTCCTTCATTGAAAACACAAGCAGCGATTAATGCAGCATTTTGAACGATTATCGACCCAGCTGGAAGTATTTTGGGAGTAATTTTCCAAATCAACTGATTGAAACTTTCATTGTTATTTTGTGTAAATCCTCCAACACACCGATCCTTCTGAGTAAGGATGAGCTTCTGCTCATCCTTACTCAGGTCTTCATAAATTGGTTTCATTGCAGTCAAAACATCATCTGGTAATGGAGTATATTGGTGTTTGAACGATGAGAGAGTACCTGATGCTGATGCTCGCTGCCAGGTGCACCACGTCTCTGGATCTTCAGGGCAGTTTTGATGCTGCGGGTTTTTGTCTGTAGAACTGTAGTGGTAGTAAGTTGCCCATATCGCATCCCTCATTTTATCAGCTGAATCACTGTTTCTTCTTATCGCTAAGCCGTAATATACAGTTAATTTGTCAATCAATTTACTAGTCAATTTACTTTTACCAGAAAGAATTTTTTTGCCATTGACTATTTTTTCCTCAACAGTTTTCTTCACTAAATCACGCAACCGGGTTCCCATCCTCTTCTGTACGTGGCCAACGCATTCTTTCTTGTTGACAACAAAATTTTCACCATAAGGTTTGGCTTTGAGAATATCAGAGTATGTTTTAGAATCTCCATCTCCTATATAATTTACGTACCTCAAGCCATGTTTTACAATAGAACGTTTAAAAATTTCAATAATTGAAGATACTTCCATGTTTCCAGATGCTCCAGTGTGATTGGCGGTACATTGTTCATTTTTGATGTGTTCTTCTTTCCACTCTTCAAATTCTGCCGTATCTAATTTTTTTTCCAAGACTCACATAGTTTACAGTATGAACATTTAACAATGACATCCAAGACTTTTCCTGAGTGATATCCGATTAGAGAACTGACACCATAAAGTGATGCAAAACCACGCTTTTTCCACGTCCCATCACCGGAGACAGTCACATCTGTCGTATCTTCCATGTTGTTTGCTAAACTTGTCAATTGCTTTTCCTCTGTAGGAGCAGAGGAGAACAGTTTCTCAGTAACTATGGTAATACATTCATGTATTTTATTAATATAAAAGTCGTATGTTGATTGATTCAAAAAGGAGCTGCTTAGATCCATCAAACCGCAAAACTTCTTGCATCCAGCAAGACGCAAACCCAATACTCGCATAACAAAAATGAACCGCCGATTTAGTTCATACATTCTGCCAATTTGTTGACATGATAAAATATATTTTGGCATACATCGTTCACATTCTACCACAAGTTTAAATCCCAGACCGAATTTGGAGCATTGTTTAAAATTTACTTTTCCATTACAAAATTTTTCTTCACCTCCACTTTCAATAATGTTTGAACACCGTACAAAACACGAAAGTGTTGAAAAAACCAGAGCAAAGTCAATGATCGAATATTGTAGCGTGGCTTCCTCTGGCACGTGCTGTTTGTCATCGCCTTTTAATTTTTTTGCCGACGTACACGTGAAAGAATTATCATCTACCTCAGGATTTTTTGGATTAAACGATTGTTTCCTCTTCTTAAGTCTATCTTTTCTACGAACACCTTCCGTTATCTGGGTTCTAGACACTTTAAACGGCATTTTTTATCGAATAAAATTGACAACAAACACTTATAAACTCAAAATGAACTTCGTAGTTTAACGAGAAATCACCAAATGAAATATTTTCCAGTATTTACCTTATTATAAAGAAAAAAAGGGACAATAATTACGGCTAACAATAGATGAGCTGCAGCTGCGCTATACCTATTGCGCCCTCAGCCTATACCTGACCTCAAGCGTCCACCTTTTCAAGGCTGTATCTCCGAAACTATTAGTCGGATCAACTTGAAAATTTAGGACAATATTCTAGAGATGCTATAGAATTTAATAAAACAAAAAAAATTTCGATTTTTTGAAACCGTGAAACCCATGTAACCCCTTAATGAAAATGGTAGTTAGTCTAAAAATATGAAAGAGAAATACACTTTGGTCAGTTTTACATGTTTATTTGTTGATACACGTCCGGATTCGACCATTCGGTCATTTTGGAAAGGTCAAGATACAAAATTACAAGATATATTTTTCTTGAAGGTTAAGAAGAGGAACAAACTCAGAGGAAAACAAAATGGCTTCAGAGCACAACGGTCTTGTATCGATCTGATGAATACTCTCGTTTGGAGTCCCTGTCAAGATCGTAAACATTGTCAAAAGCATATACAGGGTGTTACATAATAGTATGTCACAACTTGAGGAGGTGAATCTACTTAAAATTTTAAGAAAAAAAGTTTATATGAACATAGGTCCGCAAAAGCTTCGTTACGGAGCTACAGGGTGTTGAAATTTCCGGAAAAATTGTTTTTTTCTTCGAAACTCTTGCAGTTTTTGAGATATTCAGCCCACATATGGAATGCAAGCTATTTTTACATCATTACACGTGCTATATTTTAACTAAAATACACAAGGTGTTTTCTTTTCCGAGGCCATGTCTCCTTTTGCCCTTTCAAACTTTTTTGCAGTACGCCACTGATCAGCGTACAATAAATTTTCGTCATTGTCGTTCAATTTAGAAACTTTTTTGACACTTGCAATTTTTTCGTATCTCCAACCGTTTTCGAGTGAAAAATTATTGAATTTGAATTGTATGTTACTCGCTAAATAACAAAATAGAAATGCTCGAATGGTATGCCCAGAACTCGCTTTCATTTTGATAGCTCTTCTGAGACTCAACTTGTACTTATTCAATATCAAACTAGAAAAAAGAACAATCAAACACTAAATGAATTGCTGGAAGTGTCCTCAAGCTACAAGAATATAGGCCTCTGTTCTTCTTCGCATATTATCACGCTCTCTTTGAAATATTTCTGGGGTATTTCTTATCGTGCCACAAGAAGTTATTATTCAATTTCTCAATTCTTCTACAGTGTTCACTGTAGTGGTATGAACTAAACTTTTGAGATATCCCCATAGGAAAAAGTCTAAACTATTTGAGTCTGGGGACCTAGGAGGCCATGGATCTGGCCCACCCCGACCTATCTATCGGTTGTTGAATGTATTATTCAAGAATCCCCTAGCTTCTGCACTAAAATGTGCTGGCGTCCCGTCATGCATGAACCACATTATGTTTATCACCAAAAGTGGCTCATCCTCGAGCAAAAAAGGTAACTCCCCCTCAAGAAATTGCCAATAAGCGGGACCGTTTAGTATGTCAGGCTAAAAAAAATGATCCAATCAAATAATTTCCAATTATTCCGACCCAGACATTTAGTGAGAATTGTTCTTGATGATGAGATTCTTTAATCAAATGGGGGTTCCTCAGCCCAATAATGATTATTGGGAAAATTTGTGATAACAGTTCTCGAAATGTAGCTTCGTCTGTGAACATTATTTCACTATCAAAATGAGCATTTTCTCTAATTTCATCTCGGCAGAAATTCAGTCTTGAAGGAAAATCTCGAGGAAGTAGAGTTTGGACGCTTTGAATATGAATCGGGTACAATAAAAAGTCGTGGACAACCCTCCTGACTAGAACGTGGGAAA
Organism: Cryptolaemus montrouzieri; assembly: GCA_013387265.2. Taxonomy (NCBI): domain Eukaryota; kingdom Metazoa; phylum Arthropoda; class Insecta; order Coleoptera; family Coccinellidae; genus Cryptolaemus; species Cryptolaemus montrouzieri. The sequence continues at coordinate 13,587,171 of JABFTP020000042.1, forward strand.
TATTCAACTGGTTTCCAATTTTTCTCATACTCACAAGAGGATTCAAATCAATACAATTAAAAACTGCTTCTTCAATATCTGGAGTTCTCATAGTTTGAGTTGCACTTTTTGAATGATTATTTGCAGTAAAAGTACCAGTTTCCCTCAACCTTCTGTGGATATTTGAAAATGTTCATCTGTCGCCTAGCTATATAATATAATATAAGGAATAACTGTTTCCGTCAGCCAGACGATACATGTAATGGATATCCGATTCTCTTGCCTGAACTTTTTCATATTCCTAAGAAAGAAATCTCATCACTTTCCCTAGAGATTCATATGATCCAGAATACCCATCGTCATCACAAATTTGTTATGAATACGTATCACTGCATGAAATGAATCACATTTGCTATCACTTCCCTAGATTGGCCCGACAACACTTTATTCGCTACTTTCGTTTGAATTCAATTTTCGAATACCTTATACCAAATAATTGTTGCACAGAGTGTATTCCACGATGTTCACTCAGTGAGACCTTCGATGAACTAACCATTGAAAGGCGCTCTCCTCTGCGCAACATATTGGAAAGTCTATCTAAGGGATGGGGAAACTTCAGATATGTTTGACGGCCTGTACATATTCATCGTTTATCTGGACATTGATAAGTCGGCTTGACCTCTCATAATCTTTCTTTGGCATATTCTTGGCATCTGAAAAACACGAAATTTAAATAAATGAGCTGTTTCAACTTTACCAACAAAAAATGTTTCAACTATCCCTAATCCCCCATCCAGGTATAAAACGTTAAATTGTAGGAACAATATTGAATTTGAATTCAAACGAATTATATTTTAATAATTTTTGAACTTTATTCTATATAATTTGATTGATGAAAATCGATATACATATTTTCAATAAAATAAAGCTATGGTATTTAGATTTTCACTATATTAACAGAACTATGACCGGTTTCACCACACTGTGGCTTCATCAGATAGATACAAATTAATGAACAGAGTTATTCCTTATATATTACTTACTTTATGAATTGAAAAGATTGAGTAAAGGAGAAGGATTTAGATCTAATTGACTATTAAATAACCTACCTGAATTCTTTTCTTTGTTAATCTCTAATATTTACCATAGATTGAGTTTTTGTTTATTACACACACCACAAAAATTGTCGCATCACCTGGTATTCTGAATTCCACAATCGATTAAGCAGGTCGATCGCAGATTCTTTGTCAACATATGTTTTTGGACATATGAGGGGAAAAAATCTTATCTATGTAGTAACGTTTGTTTTCATATGATCTCAAACACGTCTGAAGCAAGAATGAGTTTATTTGACTAACAGTATTCATTCAATTTCTCTTCAGTTTTCTGTGTATCTTGTTGATTTTGGAATCTTTGAATTTATTGTAATGGCTGCTGAACGTCTTGGACGCTATTTGAGTGATCATGAAGTGGTAAGAATTGTAACACTTCTAGAGGAGGGGCGAAGCCAACGTTACGTGGCTAACTTGTTCAATGTTAACCAAAGCACTATTTCAAGAGCAATTAATCGGTACCACGAAACAGGAGAATATGGAAGAAGAGCCGGACAGGGAAGAAATCGGATAACAACACCAGTTGATGATCGTTGGCTTCGATTAACTGCACTAAGAGTTCGGCACTGTACGGCTAGAATGCTACAAAATGAACTTGCACTTTCCAGAAATGTGCATATTTCATTGCAAACTGTTAGGAACAGGCTCAGAGAAGACGATATCAGACCAAGGGTGGCTTCTACCGGCCCGCGTCTCACCAGAGAGCATCGAGTTGCAAGACGTTTGCGAGGGAACATGCGAATTGGGGTATTCCAGAATGGTCGAATGTTCTCTTTCCGATGAGTCCAGGTTCTGTATAGTATCAACTGGGGAACGGTATCAACAATGCAATATCCGGCAAACCGAAAACTTCGGAGGGGGCTCAGTAATGGTGTGGGGAGGCATTTCTTTCCATGGTCGAACTGAGTTAGTCTTAGTGGATAATGGAAGAATGACAGCGGCCAGATACATCGCAGACATCCTTGAACTCCATGTTGTACCCATTGGCCAATGATTGGCGAAAACTTCATTTATATGCATGATAATGCTCGGCCTCATGCAGCTAGAGTAGTTACAGAATTTCTGCGAAATACCGAAATTGATATTTTAAGATGGCCAGCCAGAAGTCCCTACTTGAATTCCATAGAACATGCTTGGGACAACATGGGGTGGCAAATTCAGCAACGTAGGATGCCTTGTAGAACACTCCAACAACTAGAAAATCTGCTTCCTGAAATTTGGAACTCAGTGACTCAAGAGTACATCCAAAATTTGTTTGAGGGGCTTTCGAGACGTATACTGGCAGTAATTAGGCCCGGGGAGGAAACACTAGATTTTGAAAATGATTAGTAACCATTCGATGCTAGTTGATTGGTCTCTTCCCGATTGTTTGAAGATGGTAGAATTTTTAGTTTTTGATTAACTCGAAAATTGTTGATATTTTCCATCTTAAACTCATCTCTTTTGAATGATATCTTCTTATTTCACACTTCTGAAATTTACCAAGCTCTTGAATGACCAACCTAAAAGTTTATATGGTATTTTTGTGGGAAATGTATTTTCATTGTGTAAAATTTTGAAATTATCATTAAAGTTATGGTTTTTGAGTGATTAGAATAATGGGAATCTGATTTATGATAATTGAAACTACGTTTGTGCTCGGATAATCTAACTTTGAAATTTCTGAAAGTTCTACCAGTATAAATTTTATTGCAATCACAGCAAGACAGTTTATAAACACCGGATTTATTACCTTTTTCAATTTTAGATTTGCAGTTTTTGTTCTTGTATCTATTGTAATATTGAATAGGACATAAGACTAATTTATAATATATAGCGGTTTTCATTAATTCGTATCTCTCTGATGAAGCCACAGTGTGGTGAAACCGGTCATAGTTTTGTTAATAAAGTGAAAATCTGAATACCATAATTTAGTTTATATGATTCACAACTTTCAATTCATCAACTTAAATGTAAACCATAATAATTTTAAGAAGGAATAAACCAAAATACTCAGTTTTTCGGCCTCCTTAAACAAGCTCTGCGGCTGAGTACGAATTAGATTGCCGACCGAAGTATTCGGTGTCAATTTCAACTGTATACCTACACATGTTCCTGATGAAAGTCTCGACACAGGGACAAAAGGACACAAAGTGTCTTTTGGAGTAAGAAACCCATAGGAAAAGGAATATTTCAACTTTTTCACTCTTATGACGACGAATAATTATATAACCATCACATTATACATTAAAAATCTTTTTCTCATGACACAAAAACACTAAAAGCCGATAAACTATTCTAATATTAAATTATGCGGAATGTTTTCTGCGTAATTCTAGTTATCTACACTTAATATGCGTCTTATCTTCATTATGCGTCGAATTTCACGCTTATTGACGAAATTCCTGAAGCCAGAAAGTGAAGGCCTCTACTTGGCAACACTTTGATAAGTCTACTCATATTTCTTTCGTTTAATTTCCAAGAGTTGAAACGATCGTGATGTCGATCCTATCTCAACCGGCAGCGACACTTTAATGCCCAAATATAAAATCCCGGTTTATAAATTTTTGATAATGGCCGGACACTTCACACCTATCTGGCTCATCGAATTTTTTTTCCACTTGTTCGGTAGTTTCCACTTTTTTGTCGAGATACATCCGAGATATGTTTTATGCGGGAATTCGAGAGGAAAATACGGTTTGAACTTTCGGCTTGTCAAGTTTAAGATACCAGCTGTTTAGTTTTTTATATTCTGATTTATTTTCAGTTTGATGATGAAATATTTAGACACCAGTCGAAAATGTAACATTTTATGAGAATTCTATCTAATTTCCTAACAATGAATATTTTAATTTTCAATTTTTAACTTTATGCTATGAATACCTTCTTCCAAAAACGTGAATATAGAAAATGGACCTGGAGAAGTCCAGACTTCAAGTATAAAAACGAAATTGACTTTATAATTTCGAGTAACCCTCTCATAGTAGAAGATGTCGCTACAGTCAGCAGGGTAAATGTGGGAAGTGACCACAGAATGATACGAGCAAAGGTCAGAATAAAAACACATTAGAGAAATTTAACGTTGAAGCCCCAAAAGAGAGTAGACCCTGAAGTCCGTATCAATAGAAAAGAACAGTACCAATTAAAAATAGACGAAAATATTGATAAGGCACCCCCAACTCTAAGACATACCGACTTAAATACACATGCAAATGAATTAAGCAACATCATTAAAGAAAGCGCAAGTGAGGTAACAACAGTGACGAAAAGAAGTCGAAGAAAAATAAGTGACGAAACAGCGAAATTATTTGAAGAAAGAAGGAAACTAAAACCAGACAAAGATAGGAACTTCATCGAATGGGCTGAACTGAACAAATTAATAAGAAGAGAAATTAGAAAAGACATTAGGAAATTTAATACCAAGATCATAAAAGAAACTATTGAGAATAACAAAGGCCCAAAAATTTTTAATAGACATGTTAGTATAGGAAGAAGAGAAATGACATCACTTAAAGACAAAGCTGGGAAGGTCATTACAAATAGAGATCAAATGCTCAAATTAATAGAAAGCTTTTATAAAGAATTATATGATTCCAAATTACAACCAAACGCACAGCAAAAGGAAGATGGAAAGAGAAGAATATGTAATGTCGGTTCTGAGGATATTCCCGAAATTACTGTTAATGAATTAAACTCAGCCCTGTATAATCTTAAAAATTCCAAGGCGGCTGGACCAGATGGCATAATTCCAGAAATGCTCAAATGTGGAAGTCCTCGCCTAAAACAAGAACTGGTAATATTGTTCAACAAATGCTTGGATCAAAGTCAAGTCCCCAAGCATGGCTTGAGGCTGAAGTAATTCTTCTCCACAAAAAAGGCGACATAAGAAACCTTGGTAATTATAGACCAATAAGCCTTTTATCCCAGCTATATAAATTATTCACCAAAATAATTACCAAAAGATTAACGGGAAAAATAGATTTCCAGCAACCCCGTGAACAAGCTGGATTTAGATCTGGTTCAGTACGCTGGATCATAGTCATGCAATTAAACACCTAATAGAAAAGTGCAATGAGTATAATTTAGTTCTTTATATAGCCTTTATAGACTACCAAAAGGCCTTTGACAGTATAGAAATTTGGGCAGTCCTTAATTCTCTTAATGCATGTAGAGTGGACAGCAGATACACGAACCTGATAAAAAACATCTATTCTTCCGCCATAATGCATGTCCAGTTATGGAATAAAACCAACGACATTCCAATAAAACGAGGTGTTCGACAAGGAGATACAGTGTCACCGGGGCTATTTATTGCAGCTTTGAACGAAATCTTTAGAGAAATGGATTGGCATAAGAAAGGAATCAACATTGATGGCGAACTTCTACATCATCTACGCTTTGCCGACGATATTGTACTAATAAGTAGTAACGTCCAAGAATTACAAGATATGATCCTAGACTTGAACAACCATTCAAAAAATGTTGGCCTAGAAATGAACATCAGCAGGACGAAGATAATGACTAACACAAACAATAACCCCGTAATCCACGTAGAAGGTCAACAACTAGAGAATGTCGAAAACTACATATACCTGGGACAAAAACTAACTACTAAAAAGGACAACATGACTGACGAGATTACACGAAGAGTGTCCCTTTCGTGGGCGGCATTTGGCAAATTAAAACATGTCCTGACATCAGACATACCCCACAACCTCAAGAAAAACCTCTACAACCAATGCATTCTTCCTGTGCTTACATATGGAGCCGAAACATGGTGTCTTACTAAGAAGTTGGCCCAAAAATTGACGAAAACCCAAAGAGCCCACGAGAGAATAATATTAAATATTAAACTATCAGATCGCATAACAAATACTTGGATAAGAGAACAAACCAAGCTGACAGATGTCATGGAGAGGGCAGCTCAACTAAAGTGGTCATGGGCAGGTCACGTAGCTCAAAGAAATGACAATCGGTGGACCAAGAGGCTCATGGAATGGAGGCCAAGAGTGGGGCATAGGAGTATCGGCAGGCCAAACACAAGGTGGAGAGACGATATTAAAAAATCAGCGGGTCTTCTTTGGATGAGAGAAGCTATTAGCAGAAAGAAATGGTTCAATATGGGAAAAGCCTACATCCAGCAGTGGATTGAAATAGGCAGATCGTGATCGTGATCGTGAATATTTTGAGTACAAGTTTCTTAGTGATAATAAGAAATCAAACTATGTACTGTGTGGCAAAAAGTCTCCGGAAATTCTCATTCAAATTGCCCGCGTTGAGTATTTTTAAGTACTTCAAGTTTCTGTATGTTGGTAGGACTGTCTTTAATTACTGTGCCAAACATGAGCGCGATCTGTCAACTAGTTTGTTTACGACAGCTGTTGAAATCAATAGTACTCTGCATGGACTTCTATTTAACCAGTTTTAGATGTTTGCGTGAAAATATTCGCTCTAAACGTCTGGATTTGTGGCAAAATAATTCGTGGAATTTGCATCTCATCGAGCCACGGTTATTAACGACTTTAAGACCAAACACTCGATAAATACCATCGATCAGTCGCCTATTCACCTGATCTAGCTCCGTGTAACCTTTTTCTTATTTCCAGACTTAAGTTTCCGCTCCGGTGAACCAGATTTGATTCCATAGACGTCATAAAAGAAAATTCGCCTATAAAAAATGTTTCGATGATTACATAAAACGTTGGCACATGTGTATCGCTTCAAATGAAGCATATTTTGAAGGAGATTCAATAAATATTAAGATTTTTGCGGTTTATTACAAATTTCCGGAACATTTTTGGCCACAAGATATTTATTGAAAATCAGGACTGCTATTTCGGTCACTCGACCATCTTCACCTGACAACAAGTATTCAACTAAAGTTAAAAATACATACATACATTAACAGGTAGATACATAATTAATAAGGGTGCAATCAAGTGGTAATGAACGAATTATATCAAGAACAGGTATTGTTTAAATATATCAAATATGGACGAATGAGCCGGGGCCATTCAGGTCGTTCATAAGACAATTCCACTCATGTGTCAATATGTACGTTTAAGAACACAGAAATTCGAGTTTGATATCGGATAAATTGCATAGAAATAGGAAGGAAGGTAGGATATTAGTGGATGAATTTGCCCATGGAGAATCCTTGCGTTTCCATTGCAACGCAACATTCACAACAAATAGCACGGTTTTAAAACTGTCAAGAACAGCCATTTTAGTACCTGTTGTAAAGTTTCTGCTGATATAACTTAAAATGTCTCGTTTTGGAAGCACCAGTGAAGCAGAAATGAATAGTTCTATACAGAATTCTATCCCCAAAAATACAAGAAAAAGGCACAGCTCGATTTGGAATCCATTCAGTATATTCTGCAAGGAACGAACGTTCGATTTGGATATACAGCATTCTATTGAAGATATTGCAGAAATTCTTATGGATTGTGGTTTCAATATAAACCAAATGAATGGACAAGATTAGAAAGAATACGTTGTCAAACACAACTGCGAAAATGATGCAGAATATGTATTTCGAAAAATTCAACATGAGTTTCAATCCCTTTACCGATTCAGCATTAAGAAAGGCTCGTGAAGCTCGCAGTTCTAAACGGAAGATGTTACAAGGGGATGCGCAAAGAAAGTTCCGTTGCATTAACAAGAACTGAAATTGATAGTATGGCTCTATACTGGGACGAAAATGCTCCAATAGGTTTGTTGAAACCTTGCAGCAACTTGCAAGGTACACTTTTTCGAAGAGGAAAAATTTAATAACGGAGAAGTGACTGGTCGAATTGAATGTAACCCAGTATTCTTGAAAACTTGCCAAGGCGGCTCAAAAAATGCTGTGATAGTAAATGGCTAGCAAAAAATAGGGAAAACCTAGATTTATGTCCTGTGAGGTGATAGATTATTTCTGGCTCCCAATGAATTTTGAAAAAAAGTACTTCTTAGGGTTGGTACAAAAATATGCCTTTGGGAATAAATGAAATATCCAAATGGACAAAAATTTCATCAGAGAAAGTTGGACTGGATACGAAAAATAAAAAGATCACAAATCATTCTCATAGATCCAGTGCTGTTTCGTACCTATCTGAAGCAGGTGTCAGTGAACAAGAATTGATCAAACTAACCGAACACTCTACGCCAAGCTCTATTAAGCCCTACCTGCAACTGAACAATGAGCATCATTTGAATCTTGTTTCAAATCTTCGAAAAACTTCTGCGAATGCTGAATCTTCCATAATTCCTCAGGCATCGTCCCATATAGAATCGACCCGGAGTGACAAAATTGTATACAGTAATTGCATTTTTAATAACTGCTCATACCAATCGTTTGTAATAAATGCTTTATGATTTTCTCGTTGAGTTTGTGTGCATTTCTCAATAAAGTTCATTTTGTACGTTTTGTCATTCGCTGAATTTTCACAGCAAATACCACTCGAGCTCAGATTTGGCAGGATATTTTTCTAAGCTCGATTTCTCATACTTACTTTTGGTAATTGAACTCGACCTCCTCGAATCAAGAGAGCGTAGCTCTCATGATTTTGTCGCCCAGTTCTTGTTGAATTGTATATATTGGAAATATGGTATTACTTATGAATATTCAGTTTGAATTGATCTCGACCGAATTTCCCGAAGATTTTCGCGTGTCCAAACATAGACATTATGGTAATTCGTTACTCTACGTCTAGTGAAAGAGAATTGATCAGTCCAAAGAGTCTTAACCAAAAAGTTAGGATTTTCGTCTGTCGAATTTAAAAGCCACTGCCAAAATCTCATTCTTTTTTCAGTATCTCCATGGTGTGCTTATTAGGACGGTTACAACGATGGTGCCCTTACGCACTAAAAGAGGCCTATCACAGACCTGTTGAATTTGAATCTTGGAGATAACTGAAACGATACTAAAAGTGAAGTAAGATGGCCACCTCGTTTCCCTGACATGACGCCACTGGACTTCCTTCTTTCGGGTTACATTGAAGATTTGTTCTACAAGAGAACCGGTCAGAATGAGGAAAATAGAAACAATTTCAGGAAATGTATTTTTTTGCTGTTGACAAAATTCATATTTTCAATGTAGGTCAAAGGGTTTCACGGCAGTGGAATTCATGCATTGCAACCAATGCCCACTTTTGTTTACTTGCGATTACATTGCTTCCTTCATTTGAGAGAAGTAGAATTTTTCCCTTTTTTTTTTGTTGAGCGTTTCTGTATGGGGGTTAGGTTAGAGAAAATACTTTGCTTTTGTTTGAGAAAGGTTCAATGTTAGTGATCTTGTTTTCTTGTGATAATATATTTCCTCTTCATGCATCTTTTTGCAATCTTTTTGAATAGAATATTGCCAAAGCAATATTCATTGATTGAGGAAAGGTTGGAAAATTATTTTCATCTGAAATTGCAGCCTGTAGTACGAATCACAGATTCATACAGAACGGAAGTGGTTGTCAACCTGTAGGATCATAGATGAGTACTTACTTTAGTTTAAATTTAAACAAATGATAAAAACTACCAAAATCTTGGACAAAATCTTGAAAATTTGTATCTAAAAAAGAAAACTGAATTTGCTCATGATTCTCGAGCTACGCTCTTTCGATTTTGTAGCCCAGTTCTCGTTGAATTGCCTGCACGTAAGTATTCAAAAACGAGCGTAGAGAAATATACGACCAAATATAATCTCTTATGGTATTACTAACGATTATTTCTATGGAGAGTTTGTTGGAGTTTGACAATTTCAATAGATTCTAAGAAATCTAACTCTCGTCTTTCAGCTATTCTGTGAATACTTGGTGGTTGATCTAAGGGTAGGACAAGAGAAAAGTATTCCGGTCTAGGTCGCAGCTATGCTTTATATAAAATCATAAGGTGTGATGATTTTGCTATGGCTGATACATGGTCATGCCGATTAGATGCCTGTTCTTGTCTGAGAACATTCGATTGGGCGATTATGTTGGGATAGGCATTTCTTCCCTTTCTGAGCTATCCATTGTACGCTCGCAATCTTTCAACACTCCGGAAACGCGCAACTTTCATACGAAATCTGAAACAGACGATTAAGTAAAGGTGCTAACTCTGGAGCACATTTTGCAAAACAGTTGGTGGTATTCCTTCAAGGCCCACTACTGTCTTACAGTTCAGATGTTGAAGAACGCGTTTTACCGTACGCATCCTGAATTTTACTTCAGACATATGAGATGCTTAGTGGATGGATAGAACCGTCATCTTTAACCAAAGCTGGGAAGGATGACTCTCAAAAGTTCTTGCAGACTACCTTCGCCAAAGACCAAAACTGACGAGTTCCATTGCTCTTCACCAAGAGTCTATTTCTAGTTCTTTAATTGCAGTAGGTTTTCGTTTTATCACTAGTTGAGTTGTAAATTGAAATGCACGTATTCAGCTTTAGTTTCATCTGTTGGATTTTTCTTCCAGTTCTTGTAAACCCTATTTTCAACTTTGACAGCTTTTGAGCAGTTTCAGTGAACCAAAACATTTGTTCCTATTAGATTCAGTGGGTGAAATACGGTATAGCTTTGCTTGGAATTGGAGATCTGCATTTTACTCTCACAAGTGGTGCGAGAGAGGATAGTTGCCAAAAACCCCATTACCACGGGAAAGCTATGTGCGTCAGGTACTTCTCTGTTATTGTTGGTTGCAGTTTTGTTATTGCCCTTATGAAAATTGGCCGCGCTTTGGCGGAACCTTTGGTTTTGATGTTTCCTTTAAGTGCACCTGATGTATCTTGAGAGCCTCTTTGCTTTTGCTTGGAGTTTCTGCTTCAAAGTGTCCACATACACGTCGATATATTGTTTGTGATCAGGGTGTTTTGTGTTCGTACCAATTTTTCTATGAATTTTGCGTATATAGGATTTCAACCGCCTTGAGGGCTTTTTGTTTCTTAAGAATTCTGTGAGGCGACCGATCTCAGCTTTAATATTGTCAATATCTTACTCCAGTCGTTTTTGCCATGGTGGTTTATGACGCTTTTTGGCTCAGATCGAATCAGAGTTATGGAGACTTGTTGTTTGTGTAGTCTAAGAACCGCTACCGCTCCACAGTAAATCAAAGTGTGAATTCTCTCCAAGGTGTTATGGTCAGTGTATTCTTCAAACACTGAGTTTATGCTTGCTAGGATGTTATTGTTGTTCTTGTTCGTCTTGAGTTTGGGCAGTTTAGGTCGTTTAGTTGGGTCACTACCACTGAATTCAGTTATTGCTCTGTTGAGTTCTGAAAAGGGTAAAACTATCACTGGTCAATACTACGCAGAGTTTCAGCCACGAGGTGCAAATTAAACTACCTTTTTTGGCGAAGAAAAATATTTAGTTTCATCACGATAACGCAACAGCGCATTCTTCGCACGTTGCTTTGGCTAAAATCTATGATCTGAAGTTCGAATTGATGCCGCACCCACTCTACTCTCCACACCTAGCCCCGAGTGACTATTATCTATTTCATAACCTCAAAACATGGCTTGGCGGTAAGAGATTTGCGGGCAATGAAGAAGTAATCGAAGCTGTAAATGGTTATTTTGGGGAACTTGACGAATCAGGCTTTACTAGACTAGAACACCGCTATGAAAAATGTACCAGCCTTAAAGGAGATTATGTTGAGAAATAAAAAAAAAATTCTTAAAAACGTTGTTTTTCTTGATCAGGCCGGAAACTGATCAATCCATCCTCGTATTCCATTATCGTTGGCCAACTAGAGCAAGTAGAATACATGCACATCAATCAGGCTGGAGTTACACAATTGCAACTCATTGAACTTATGATGCAGTAACTCATGCGTTAAAATACTGACAAGATTACAGAGCCGCCAGCACCCATTGATCTTATTCACTCCACCACCATGGAACAAACCTTCATTACAGAAAAATTCATATGTTATACAAACCAAAATTGAATATACCTACAATCCCTGTCGAATCATCACATTGGCAACACCGCGATAACACCATCACACCATCTTGCATGGTATACGCGTTCCTTGATTGTTCATCTAGATTTGATAGAATAATGCTCTTTCTTGTTATTCTACTTGATATATTGCTTGTCAAGAAATTCATTTAAAAAAGGTGCGGGCTGACGTGGTTATACGTGATTTCACCTGAAATGCGGCAATTATGGTACCAGCTAAAACGTGAACGCCTTGCAGATGAAATGTGGAATAACTACAAATATATAACGATGAAACTTGTGATTTCTGTATGAATACTGTGTTTGTTTTGCATTATTTCGATATAAGGAGGCTTATTTTGAATTCTCTTGAAATTAAATTGAAGAAAAATGTTCCATGATGACAGAAATTCTTATAGTAAATAACGGAAATATATTACATCAATAACGTAGTACATCATGGAATCTCTCAATAAAAATGAGTGAAGTACACATCACTATAATATAAGTTGGGGTATATTGGTCAACCAGAGATTCCCATCAAACAGCCCTCAATGTTCCCCGACCTTAATCCAATTGAATAAACTTCAGAGAAGCTAAAACTTCAAAAATATAATTAAAAGACAACCGTGAGAGTGTCATACGAACAGTTCAGCACAAAGCACAGCTCTGACGAGGGCGTCCTCTCAACTCCACCCATAGTTTCCTCCTTCTTCTAACTCATTCTGCAGGAATTTGTCGTTTCTTTAGTGCACAATGTTTAGTTAGTACGCCCTCATCTGTCGTAGTTTGTACCTTGACATAGACACATATTTCGTTTGCCGCTTTTACACTGCTATACTTCAGAAGTTCTCTGTTTAAATTGCTTTCCTTTTCATCGTTCTGACTTCTTCTAGGGTGTGGTGTTTGAGCATTTGTGCTCTTAGTTATCTCGATTACAGACCAGAAGACTCTAGGATCTTGTCATTCTTTCTGCTAGATGAGGTAACTGTTCTACTCTGACGTTTGCCTTGCACTCTTCGAGATACTTCATCCAATATACAGAAATATTGTTAATGAGAGCGACCTCTGCCATTGCTTGATGACATTCCCATGTTAGCCTAACAGATATTCGATATCTTCAAAACTTTGTTAAGTGTTTCTCCTTTGAGACTGTGTCCGGTCTGTGTCTAAGACTCTATGTCCCATATAGCACGTATGGGTGTAGTGCCCATAGCCTACAGCTTAATGTTAGCCTTATGAGAATTTGGACTCATTCTTTACTATCCCTTGTCATAAAATAAAATTAGGTCTTCTTGGTACTTTCCTCTAAGTGTGTGTTCTAACTGAGAATGGTGTGTTGAATATTTACTTGTGGTAACGAATCAAGCTGTGATGAGAACTGGTTCCTTAATAGATCTAGATTCTTTTTCATGAGGAAGAACATCAAGTGTTCTGGGTGTTACAGAGATATCGTGATCCCTGCACCGATTTTCTATAATTCTAGGGTCATCTAGAACCTTTAGTAGAGAATTTGTTCGAATTTTCCTCAAAGATGGGTTATATTGTTTGCATAAGCTATTGTGTGATGTCCTCCTGCTTTAAAATAGCAGAGAACTCGTTTTACTATGGATTACGTGATACCTATTTATAACGCTCTTTTAAAAAACGCTACTGGATAGATGGACATTTCTCTTCGTCAGCGTTGGATCAATTTTGGATAAGCTGGTATACGCAAAAACTCCTTCTATATCCGCAAATGCTGCCAGGGTATTTTCTTCTTATTTAGTGACAATTTCGTGAAGTGCTTCATTAGAGTATTTTCGTGATTATATGATTCCTCGTTGGTATGTACTGAATTGATAGTTAAGTGATCCCCAGGTAAGATCATATCACAGGTGTGGTCACCCAAGATGATTTAATGTGTGTATTTACTCGCTTCTTGAAGACGGTCAAATTGTAAACGAGTTCCACAGCACACAAGCTCTGTAACACAAAGAGAAATATATGGCGTAGTTAGTTGGACCGTCTGCTGATGTTGTTTTTCGCAAGCCTGGTTTTGGAACTGTATACTTTCATTTCAGTTCTTCATGGAAAGAACTGTAGAAAGGAAGGATCAGCAAGCTGTCGCCTCTGAAAGAGAAGCTGAAGAACACTTGTGATAATTGAGGCGCACAGCGCTCTCCTGGACACTGCCCAATGAATGTTTAGGTGCGGGAACAGTATTTCTTACCAGGTCGCTCCTGTGCTGTGATGGCGTGAGATCCAGATTAGCTCTGAAACAGAAGAGTTGGCGAGAATATGAAGCTCTAGGATACTCCTGCATCAACCTGAGAAGATTCGCTTGTTACACCATCAACTACCACCCGAGTCGATCTAAGAGAAAGCTACTAGTCCAACGATGAAATTTTTCGAAAAGTTCATCCATTTTGCTTAAGGGATAATGTGGCGCTCATCCATGCCAACCCCATTGGAATGAGACTGATAATATTGCGTCAAACCCTAGTTCGAAAACTACCCTAACCATAACCTTCTATGGCAATGGCTGTTGGGGACCCTGATCTTAATTACAGACATACTGAAATTAATTATCACAAACATAGGAAAAATTCGTGGAAAAAAGTTTAGAAACGCGAAAACGAGGAAATACAAAAGGTAACCTAAACAAAGACAAGGGAAACGGACAAACACGTTTGTCTGCTTTAGTGGAAAAGATAACACGAGGACGAAGAAAAACAGAACGAAAGAAAAAGGATAACAGAGTTATCTTCTCTAAAAACTCAAAGAGAGGCTGGTGACCAAATACCATAAGTAGGCAAGGGTGAAACTCCTTAAGATGAGACAATAAAAAGGAGAGAGTATAAAAAAGGCGAGAGAAAGACAAAGAGGTCCTCCTCAAAATTGAAAGACCACAGTCAAACATAAGACAGAGGACTGAGAGCCCCTTACGACGTTCTAGAGAATAAAAATTCACATCATCTGCAAATGTGAAACTCTCTCAAACTGAAAGGGATGAATTTTGGTTCATTTTGGTATATTAATTAACGGTTGACGAAATAATAAAACTCTTATCATCCTGGATATAAGCTCTTAGACAGTCCGAAGTACGGTGAAGTGCAGATATAAAGGGAGTACCCAAGTAGTAATGCTACTCAATATTTCAGTAATGATAATAATCTTATTTTATGTCTTGGTAACTTTTCTCTACGACAAACAGTTTAGTATATTACGCAAGAGATGAAGAACATTATTGATAGTAAAGCTCCACTGAAGGAATTGACATCCGACAACTGCATGTCTCTTATTATATAGGAACATCGTTCAATCTTCTCCAGACTGGGAGAAAGAAATATACTGTTTGATGTTGCTTTCGAGCCATTCGGATATTGGAGACAATGAGGATGCTGTATTTTTGGTTGCCTGAGGGACTGGCTTGGGATTCACTGGACCGGAGCCAAGGCTAGAATTTCTCCTGTAGACCGCCAGGATATAAAACAACCGGTGGCTAGAAATAAAGGTACCGAAGCAATGATTGAACTACACAGGTTCAGACACTTTCGGCTTGCCTTCCGGAGCCAAGGCTAGGCCTGAGTATGCTAACAGGGCACTGTCGCCTCAGAAATAACCTCAGGATTGAAAACCCTTCCTGCAGACTGGGTGAGGAGGGATATAATCAAAAGTGCAAATGCCCTACTTGAGACAGAATCAGGCTTGAGGAACTTGGAGCTGACTAAGCTTATAGCTTATAGCCTTCACAAGAAGGATAGAGCTTGTAGGAGAAATTTAAAATTGAATGTACCACAATAGACCTCTGTGTCATAATAATAGTAGGGCTGTCAATCAGCTCATATTCAATTTTTAATATCTTATATTTTGCAACAACTGCAGAAGGATACATTTTGCATAGCGAGTAGTCATTTCTCGAACGAGCTTGGCAACAAGGCTACTAGTGGACCCCATTGAGTGCGACAAAACGTCTCCAAAGCCTTTTTCAGTTCTGATAGCAGTCCTGGTACCTACTCAAGATTTCGTCGCATTTGTTTCAATTGAGGTTTGTTCAGAGGCTCAGGAAGCTTGTGCTTTGTTAAATATTCCTGTACGAGTTTCAACGAATCTGTTGGCGCGTTATGGTAATGAAGTAGCCAAAACCTCTTGCATTAAGCTGTTCTTAGTTGTCCCGAGTGACGTCAATGCATTTATTCTTTCTTATTCATCCATCAACAAATTCAAAATGAATTTCACATACACACAAAGGTTTAAGATTCTCCAAAAAACAATTTCTAATATTCCGAGGTCACATTCTAGATCTTGCATTGTTATTCGATGATTTTCATTCATTGCAGGTTTCACATGTTCGATCTTGTTGTCTGTTTTCAATCCACGGGGAGCATGGGTCGCTATCAACAAATGAGCGGCCATCTTTCCCAATACACTTCTTCCTAAATGCAGTGTTCATAGTTTCCACCAACCCATTTCAAGTTAAAAGTAAGAACGGATTTGAAAAAGAAGTTTGTCTCAGTGTTTACTTCTATGCCCCTCAGAGTCTTTTAGGATCATTACTAAAGTGAAAAATCGAAATTTTCCTAACTGTCACAGTTATTTCAATGATCTTAGGAATTCACTGCAATGAATATTCTGAAACGTAACGGCAATTTACAATATCTATTATAAAAACTCGATCAACCAATAAAGAACACCTGACGCGAATTGTATCGTGCTTTTTCAGTATTTTCTATTAACTTAAACTAGTTCGATTTCCATTAACAACTCTTGTACTCTCTTTTCTTCCAACAAATTAAAGGAACACACATGCACGTTGCATTACATGGCGGATGTGAGTTTTTTGCAGCTACCTTGCTAATTGCCACGAACCATCGGGTAATTATTCATCAATCGACTTTCGTACGATGATGTTCTCAACATGGTCTTTGATCTTCGCCGATCAGGTTATGAATTCGAACTTATCTAGGCATAATATCCTTTCGAATGGTTATAGTATGTTGAAATAAAAGCTGGCACCTTAAGAGATGATGCTTTCTAAGATTAATCCATTTATATTCAATTAATGTTTAATTAGACTGCTTCTGGACTATAAATTTACGCAAGAAAGAATTATGTTTGAAATTCAGCAACGGGATGTGATATTTCTTATTTACTTGACCGTTTTGACTTCGTGTCGCTCATGAAATTTATAGCCAATAGTGAGGAACGGCGGATTTTTTAAATTGAATGGCGCTGCCATCGATGTGGTTACTTAAAAGTTCAAATCTATCAATTCCTTAGCCGCGCGAAAATGCAAAATTATAAACCTGTGTGATACGCCCGGACGGGGAATCACAAACCGTCGCGATCGAGCATTCATTTGGTTTTCAGTAGGGACCGGATTATATGCATAAAAAATTTGAAAATAGGCGCATATATATGCAAAGTTTTTATCAGAAATATGTTTTATTTTTTCAACTGTATGCACATTATTGATTTCACTTCAAATAAAGAAAATAACCTCTCTTGAACGTTTTAATAATGAAATAATAGGAATACAGGATGAATTGACAAACAAATTGAAAAAGTAAAACGTATACTACAAATCTAATTATATATATTACTTAAAATTTATATCTTATTTCTACTCATACTCAATTTCTCATTCTGACTTGAATCTTCTTCAAAATTTACCACAAGAAAATTAGTTCCCCTATCTGAATACATGTTTTATATATTGAAAAGCTTCTTTCTAAATTCACTGCTGTCATTGAGGCTTTCTTAAAAATTTGTAATTAGACTATATTGAACGAATTTTCTTGTACGATTGCATCTCTTGAAATTCCGGTTTCCCTGCAGCAGTTCTTGTGAAGTTGATTGCCAACTGTTCCGCCATCGTTTTGGTGGTCGTCCAACGGGTCTTCTTTCGTGTGGTATGTTGTTATATACGATTTTGGCTATTCTATCTGTGGTCATTCTGTTTACATGCTGGTTCCATTCTCTTCTTCTTTTTCTTACCCATCTTACAATATCGTCTGTTTCACATTTTTCCCTTATGTCGGTATTTCTTTGTCTGTCATTCAATGTGTAACCGGTTATAGTTCTTAGCGGTTTCATTTCTGTTGTTCTTAGTATCCTCTTTGTTACCGACGTTTCCGCTCTTGTTTCTGCCCCATATGTCATAATTGGTCGCACAAATGTTTTGTAGATTCTGGATTTGCATGGTATACTGAGGTGTTTATTTCTCCAAATTGGTTGTTTGAGATGTCCCGATACTGCAGCTGCCTTGTTCACTAGTCTCCTCCCTTTATCTTCAAGGTATCCTGTGCTTGTTATTTTGCACCCTAAGTATTCGAATGACATGACTTGGTCTATAGTGGCGTTGTCTATTGTTAACTTGCAGCGCAGAGGTTTCTTAGCTATGGTCATGCATTTTGTCTTTCTTGTTGAGATTTCCATATTGAAATTTTTTGCGCGTTTGCTAAAGGCGTATAACATTCTTTGTAGATCGTCTTCTGATGCTGCAATGAGTACGGCGTCATCGGCATAGCATAAGATGTTAATTTTGTAGGTTCCCATGCGGTATCCTAGTCCCAAGTTTTTAACGGTCTCTACAAGTTGGTTCATAACAGTATTAAATAGTAGAGGGCTAAGACTATCACCTTGGCGGATGCCCGACGTTGTTCCGAAATGCTTCGTTAGGGTGTCGTTTGTTCGTATTTGCGTTGTTGTATTAGTGTTCAGAGCTTTTATGAGTCTTATATATTTTTTGGGTACCTCTTTGTTTTCCAGTATCTTGATTACATCGTTCAGTTGGACTCTGTCGAAGGCCTTCGTTAAGTCTATGAAACAAAGATATGCTGGAGTGTTATATTCAAGAGACTTTTCTACTAATGGCCTTGTTATAAATAGTGCATCGACCGTGGACCGGTTTTTTCGAAAGCCTTGTTGCTCTTCGCTGATTGGCATTGTTGACGTTATGTCATCGGCAAGAATCTTTGTAAGCAGTTTCAAGGGGTGCTTAATAAGGTTATTCCGCGATAGTTGGCAGGATTTGTTTTGTAGTCCAGCAAGTGCTAATGCCGGTCCCAAGCCCGGATCGAGGAGGAGGGTTCCTAGGAAAGGTTAGCAACCTGCCTAGGGTAAAACAATTCATTGCTCAAAGCACCGGAGATGCAGCCTCTCTTGAAATTCGAGCAACTTAATTCAGAACAACAAACCTTTGTTTTTCTGGAGTACTGATTCAGTTTCGCTTTAATCATTTGACCGACTTGACCACAAAACATTATTTTCTAAGCTTTCGATAACTGGAGCGATAAAACTATACAGTACAACCTCTCTAATCCGAACACACTCTGATATGCACATCCAGTAATCCGAACAACGAAACTTTCAAATCACCCATCTCTATAATCCACACAATTTATTTTTTACCTCTATAATCCTAACGCCGTCAATAATTTCATCGATTGAAAGTGTCCGAACTTGCAATATCTTGTCTGAATACTCGCTTCACTTGTGCAGATTAGATTCTCTTCTCACATTCAACGCCTGTTTCAGGTCGCGTCGAGATAAAACTTTAACATTGCAGCAAAATGCGAAAATTTGAAAGAATTAGATAATGGAAAATGAATTGGCCAGAATACACTCAATTGGAAAATCTACAGTATGCGATATAAAGAATGAAAGAAAATCAATTGAGAATTTTATATCTTCTTCTGATTAGTTTTCGTTGAAGCACCCTGTATACCTTTATCTGGTGATCTCATATGTGAGAAAGCAAGATTTTTTACACCAGTATAACAGGTAGAGATGATTTCAAGGCAAGTCAAGGATGGTTGGAAAAATTCACAAGAAGACATGGAATTCGACAACTTATTATAACCAAAGGATCAACATGTAATACAGAATGTGAAATTGCATTATAGAAAATCTTTGCTACTGAATATTGTGGGACAAGACAATAACGTTTCGCAGTTACTGAAGCAATTGGACCTCAAATATGTGGTGTTTTCTCTTGAAAAGGCCTGGTCATCTGTGTCCCTAGAGTTAATTCAGAAATCATGGAAGAATTTATGGCTCACAAAAGATGATGATTATGACGCAGGTGACCTGTTGCCCCTTTCACGGTTGAGAGAAAAAATTTTGCTAAAGAAAGAAGAGGAAAATCACGATCTACGCATGATGACAGATGTGCAAAATGTATCTGGTCAAGAATTAACAACTGAAGACATTGAAGAATGGGTTGGCGATGTCACCATGAATTCATAGAAACATAAACTCTTGTGTTCCAACAAATGTTCGTAATGGTGCACAGAAAATGATATCCCTCAGTACCAAATATTATTATTGAGTAGATTGAGAGAGGAAGCTGCAAATTCTCATCTTCGTTCGTTAAACAGAAAACGATCCAAGACTTCTTAAGAACCTAAGAAATGATCTATGAAATGTATCACTTTCTTAAGAATATGTAGTTATATTTTCACGTTTTTCTGTGAATCACAATAATTTTGAGTTTTTCAATGAATATCTTACGTTTTCCAATAAATATTTCACGTTTTTCAATAAATATTTCACGTTTTTCAACCCTATCTTTTCTTTACTATTTCGTTTCCTCGATAATCCGAATATTTCAGTAATCCGAACAAGCCCTGGTACCGTATGATTCGGATTAGAGAGGTTGTACTGTAGTTACATTTCGGGAAACATAAATGTTAAGGAAGTTTTTTGATGCTGAACAATTCTTGGGAGTCCAGTACGTGCACTGAATTGTCATTTATTCCGGATATCACCTCTCTTATTTTCGAAAAATTGTCCGCATAAAATATTGCCGCTTTTAACGAGAGTCCTCATCTAGTTATTAAGGGTTGCGGGGGATGTGGACTACCTGGAAATTTTTGTATATTGGACTGAATCCTCAGTGTAGCTTAAGAAACTACTATTTTTACTTAACTTATCACATTATTCACGGTAGCAATCCGGGTCTGATCCAGGAGAAGAAACATTCAAGAGATTTGTTGATAGGGTTTAAGCACTCAGGATTCTGGGACTAAAGTTTTGTATTGGAAGATAATTGGAATATTTTGTTACTTTTACTGTATTGAAAATTTCGGGAATATGTAAAGTGACTTGAACATTTTCCTCAAATAATAATCGGATTATCTTTGGCGTTAGGCAGGGTCACTCAAACACCCAGAATTTCCAAAGTAGGTATTATAATAGGAGATAGAATGGTAACAAAGATTCCAAGATATTTCTTATAGAATAAAATTCCTTATGCTTTTCTAGTTATGTACTTTGGAGAAACCACTGTCAATCTCTAAGTGTGATTAAATTAACAATAATATGCAGGAAATGATATGAATCAGACTTTAATGCAGAAACACTGAAAAATGAATAAAATATGAAAATATGCACATATATATACTTTGCATAAAATCCGGTCTTTAGTTATTAGGCAAGCCACGCGTATGCATGCAGACTTGTCACTAGTCGTTTTTTGCGTAATATTCTTCAAGTAGTAAACTGGTACCTAATTTGAAATTTTCGTTGTTTTGATTTTAGTTATGCCAAAGCGCAAGTATTCATTTAATGTCAACTTACCAGAAAGTATCTATTTAATAAGAAAATTAAAACCTCTAGTATGTAAATGGTTTGGCACGTTCAATAATCGACAATTTAAATGATCTCAATAAGTCCAATTGTATTACAATTTTTAACGACTCTTCGAACTACGATAACCAGAAATTATATCATTTTGTAGTGCTTTTTTTTTCATCATGAAACATCTTATATCACTGATACAAATTCACCCTGGAAGGGTATCGCGGAAGATATTTGTTTCATCAAATACACAGTGCGTGAAAATGACACTTCAAAATTCTAACACGCGGGAGACTTACCTAGTAAACCTATATCGGGTACGCTGAATCCAGTGGTAACCACCGTTTTTGAAAGTTAGCTCTTGTTTAGGAGATATTCGCCTTCGAAGTTAGCTGATTTTAGTAGGGTTCGTCGCTTATGACTTCAGTACATTATATGCTTGTAATTCCCAAACCGTTCGGAATATCGCTTTACTGTCTTCGGCAAAGTTTTAGCTATTGTCATGGCCAACAACTTTTCTGAATATATCAACATAAAAAACCTCATTCAAACACCGTTTCTTAACAAAATGTCCAAAAAACTCCATTTCTTTGCCATTTTTTCGTTAATTTTCGTCTAAATAATAGAAAAATCAAGGGAATTTCGCTTTAAAATCTTAAAATAAGAAAAGAAAACACATTTCCTATAGTTCAAATCAAAAATTTAAACGCACAATCATGATTTTAAATCAAATTTCTCACTGATGTCACTGTTAATACGTATTTATTAGTATTGTCACTGATGTTACTACGTATTTGCTATGTATTTGTGTGCCATTTTTCATAGTCTTAGTTCTGATATTTCTTAATTTGACATTTCTTCTTGAAGTTTCTGTGTTTACACAAGTTATATATTTGGTAAAAATATCAAAATGAATTCGTGCAGTAAATTTAATAAATTTTGCTACATTTGTGGAAAGTTTACTATAATGACAAGCAAGCGTTCAATTTCTGAAGAAATTGCTGAATCGTACACACAATATTTCAACCAAACTGTAATCAAAGATGTGAACTGGGCTCCAAAAATCGTTTGTACTGGTTGTGTCAAAAATTGAGTGGATGGAAAGGAGGTGAAATGAAATGATTTATCATTTATTTCAAAATTATATCAATTGAACTATTTTTATTACAGGTGAATTCCAATCTATGCCTTCCAGATGATTTGAAAAATTGCTTGTGTTAATGAAATTGTCGGATTGAACAGAGCTAAAAACGTAAAGTTGAACTCAGAGGAACAAGGTTTGTTCAGTTGCCGTTACCACATTCGGAATCCATTCCAATACCGAAAAGACCCAGTCCGACAGAAGAGTACATTCCATCTACTTTTGATACTATTGGCGAAACGTCTGCATCGGTTTATGTACCATCAAATGTATCTCCACAATGTAATCATGCCGAATTTTCTCAAAAAGATCTGGATAAAATTATTCGTCGATTGAAATTATCGCAGCGTCAGTCCATTATTTTGACTCAGGAATTGAAAAAAAAGAATGTCTTAGCACCTGATGTGAAAGTATATGGAGCAATCGGCCGTCATAGACAGTTCACTGCTTTATTCAAATCCATCGAAGACAATTCATTCGCGTACTGCACTGATATCAAGGAATTGGTATTAAAAATGCATCATGAGTATAAACCAGAAGACTGGCGTCTTTTCATCGATTCGTCCAAAAGTAGTCTCAAGGCGGTTTTGCTTCATGTCTCAAACTCAAAAAACAGTGTCCCGATTGCCATCAGCACAAAAACGAAAGAAAATTACGAATTATTGAAAAAAATCCTTGATTTGGTGAAATATGAAGACCATCGTTGGAAGATTTGTGCAGACTTGAAGGTGATGACTCTTTTGAGAGGAATGCAGACACGATATACGAAAAACATGTTTTATATGTTTATGGGATACTCGATATGCCGGCGACCAATATGCCAATAAAAG
This sequence comes from Cryptolaemus montrouzieri, assembly GCA_013387265.2. Lineage (NCBI taxonomy): Eukaryota > Metazoa > Arthropoda > Insecta > Coleoptera > Coccinellidae > Cryptolaemus > Cryptolaemus montrouzieri. Next base: position 13,610,668 of record JABFTP020000042.1, read on the forward strand.
CTGGCCTATGAGACAAGGGTTCAGATTGCGTCGAGAAAACGTCGTTGAAATTCCACTTGTGCCAATCGAAAAATAAAGAGCATATCAAGCTTGGGATTGTTAAAAATTTCATCAAGGCCCTAGATCCTGAAGGCAATGCATTCAATGAGTTGAAGCGAATTTTCCCAAGATTGAGTGTAATGAAAATAAAAGAAGGTTTGTGTGAAACTATATACGTACCAATCAACCAAGCTTTTTCAATATTTAACACATATTTTTTCGAATTATTTTATTACAGGCATACTCAATGGACCTGATATTCGACGCTTGATGAGAGACCAACAATTTAAAAACAGTTTGTCGAATTTGCAGCTCGTTGCTTGGGATTGCGTCAAAGGAGTCATCGAAAATGTACTTGGAATTCATCGTGACGAAAACTGGCGCATACACGTTGAAAATATGTTCGTTGCTTTCCGTAACATCGGTGTAAAAATGTCTCTGAAAATTCATTTTTTACATTACCATGCAGACAAGTTTGCCGAACAATCACCATGTGAATCAGATGAGCATGGTGAACGGTTTCATCAGGTGACGGCTAGGCTTGAGCACTGGTATAGTGGAAAAAAACTTGATTCTCTATTAGGAGACATTTGCTGGAATTCACAGCAAGATGAAGATGGGAAGAAGAAGAATGAACATGAATTTATATGTTTATTTGTTGAAAGTTGGAATTGGAATACAAATTTGAGTTAAAATCATGATTGTGCGTTTAAATTTTTTGATTTAACTATAGGAAATGTGTTTTCTTTCCTTATTTTGAGATTTTAAAGCGAAATTCCCTTGATTTCTCTATTATTTAGACGAAAATTAACGAAAAAATGGCAAAGAAATGGAGTTTTTGGACATTTTGTTAAGAAACGGTGTTTGAATGAGGTTTTTCTATGTTGGTATATTCAGAAAAGTTGTTGGCCATGACAATAGCTAAAACTTTGCTGAAGACAGTGAAGCGATATTCCGAACGGTTTGGGAATTACAAGCATTTAATGTACTGAAGTCATAAGCGACGAACCCTACTAAAATCAGCTAACTTCAAAGGCGAATATCTCCCAAACAAGAGCTAACTTTCAAAAACGGTGGTTACCACTGGATTCAGCGTACCTGATATAGGTTTACTAGGTATGTCTCCCGCGTGTTAGAATTTTGAACCAGCACTTAACCGAAATGAAGTATTTCCTGGAAACGTCGTGGTCTGAAGCATCAAAGCCAACAGGACTATCTCGCTCAGTTAAACGGTGATGCAATTCACAGACCGGCGAAAGATGGTCTACGATAGATGGAATTTTTACGTTCTCATATTGGTTCGTTCTGTTCGTTGCGCCTTATTTTCCTGTACCCTTTAATGGCACTAATATTGATGAAGAGTTTGTGAAAAATACGGCTACAGAATTTCATTTAACAATCCGTGAATATCTGGACTTACTTAGTGAAGAAGTGGATTTTTTTAATGGACAGATTTAAGAAAAGATACCTGATAGGAAGATATTGAAGAAGCGCTGGATGAATTGATTAAAAATTGATATTTTCTATTTTGAGACACCCTGTATTCAGGGAGCCCAATAACTCCGATATTCCTCGTTGCGGAAAATTTCTGATAAAATGAAGAAGGCGCATAAAACGAAGGAATATTCATTGCCAGTTATCTTTCAAATGAAAGAACGTGGCGATTACTAAAGCTCACTCATGTTTCAAACAAACTACTCGCGCAGCCGCACCTCAACTGATATATGTAATCTTTTCGCTCCATTAAATGAATTTAATGGCAGTCATAAAAATGGCGTTGAAAAATTCGTTCGAACCTCAGAGAAGAGGAACGTCAATGTAATTACGATATAGCCGGGTCGAGACGCGAGGCCGCTCTCTTCTCTGGTTTATGAATTCACGTCTGTGGTCGCTTGCAGGTGCGTAGCGGTAGCCATCGGCGCTTCCTCATCTGAGCACAAGGCCTGCTTTATGTGACAGGACCAGGCTTTGAACGACCGACCTGGCGATCTACGAGCCATAGACGCCATATAGCAATCAGCCGCAAAGCCACAACGAAAGCATCAACGGTTCCAACCACCTTCCTCTTGTTTCTCACTCTAACCACAGATAAATCACTCAATCATCGACAATTATCAGTCGTGACGCTTTTCGTGGAACAGCGTCTTGCTATATCAAAAACTATTCAGTTATTTGCACATACCTGAAATTATTTTTATATTTATCATTAGTAGTTACCTGTCTGTTATTTTTTGTTAATTCAAATAATTAAATTTACATCAAACTAGTTCGGTTCTTAATGCTACGAGGCAACAATCAAAAAGGGACGCCCAGAATGAGAGTTGCTTGATTGGGTATATTCCCACGCCTTCTCCACATCTAGCTGATACGTACATGTAATTATTAGAGGCTTGTAGTTGATGAATTAGCAATTATTAATTTAATTTTTTAAATTTGGGATGCTTTTACTTGGTAAAATTCCATTATCAATAATAAAAAACAAGTACTGTGTTTTAAAGAATTTTACTCAATAATTGCGATTCGTAACGCGTTTCACTACACCGTAGCTTCTTCAAACAAATGAATGTACAGAAAATAAGAATGAGAATATAAATATAAATGTTCTTGAGTAATTTAAAGTTTATTGGGTTGCTTCTTCTTAAGTGGTTATTTATGACAGGTATATCTAAAAAAATTCAGGAATAGATTGCTCCCGGAAGAGATTCAATAGAGGTGAAGGGCTTAAATCGACTTGTTCATTGATGAGTCTTCCTGAGTGTTTGTATTTATTGATTTCTAAAGTTTCCCAAAGATCTACCTTCCAATATTTATTATCTTTATGCAAAATTTCAAACTGTGGGTCGAAAGAGTGATTATTTTTTAAGAGATGATTCGCATAATTTGAATCTGATTTTCTATTTGAAAAACCGCGTTTATGTTCCGATATTCTGATATTAAAATTTCTATGTGTTCCACCAATGTAGAAATTATCACAGTCATTGCAATTCAATCTACAAACACCTGATTTGTTGTTTTTACCTGGTTTGGTTTTATTATTTTCTATATATTTGCCTAAATTATTATTAGTTTGGAAAGCTATGTTGAAATTATTGCTACTCAAGAATGATTTCAGTTTCTCACTTGTAATGCCAACGTAGGTTGAGGTGTTGAATTTTTGTTTCAATTTATCGACAGGGTAAACTTCATTCAATGCGATTCTACTTTGTTTTTATTTGAGATAGTTGAAGAATAATTAAAAGGAATCATGTCAATACTATCATTAAATCAGATATTCTTTCATTATTACAAATTGGTTCAGATCAAAATTATTTCCATTTCAATAACAAATATTATACTATCGAAGACGGCTTGATTATAGGCAATCCGTTAAGTCCTTTGTTAGCAGAAATATTCATGAATTATTTAGACAAATTAATTCATAATCATCCACTCAGTAAATATTGTTTATACTGGTATCGCTATGTAGACGATATCATTACTTGCTTCACAGGAATAGATAGGCAGTTAAAAATTTTCGAAAATCATATAAATTCATTACATCCAAAAATTGGATTCATAGCCGAAATGGAAAGCAATAATTCGTTATCACCAAAAATTTCAACAAAGAATTAAATTTGATTAAACAAATAGCGAAAAATAATGGTTACAATCCCAAACTAATAAATAATATTTTAAATAAAAACAAATTAAAATCGCATTGAATGAAGTTTACCCTGTCGATAAATTGAAACAAAAATTCAACACCTTAACCTACGTTGGCATTACAAGTGAGAAACTGAAATCATTCTTGAGTAGCAATAATTTCAACATAGCTTTCCGAACTAATAATAATTTAGGCAAATATATAAAAAATAATAAAACCAAACCAGGTAAAAACAATAAATCAGGTGTTTATAAATTGAATTGTAATGATTGTGATAATTTCTACGTTGGAAGAACACATAGAAATTTTAATATTAGAACATCGGAACATAAACGCAGTTTTTCAAATGAAAAATCAGATTCAAATTACGCGAATCATCTCTTAGAAAATAATCACTCTTTCGACCCACAGTTTGAAATTTTGCATACAGATAATGAATATTGGAAGGTAGATCTCTGGAAAACTTTAGAAATCAATAAATACAAACACTCAGGTAGACTCATCAATGAACAAGTCGATTTAAGCCCTTCACCTCTATTGAATCTTTTCGGGGAGCAATCTATTCCTTAATTTTATTGGATATACCTGTCATAAATAACCACTTGAGAAGAAGCAACTCAATAAGCTTTTAATTACTCAAGAACATTTATATTTATATTCTCATTCTTATTTTCTGTACATTCATTCGTCTGAAGAAGCTACGGTGTAGTGAAACGCGTTACGAATCGCAATTATTAGGTAAAATTCCTTAAAACACAGTACTTGTTTTTATTATTAATTTTATTATTCTATTCTTAATGAATTAGACGTCCAGGGTAACCCCGTTATAGAATATAATGAATCCCTTCGAAAACACCTCATCAACAATTTTTTCATTAGTAGTTATGTACTGTACCTATTTGAAATGAATAATTTATTTTTTTCGCTTTTAAATTACAGCTTGTTCATCAATTTTGTGAATTAAATCTTCAGCACCGCGAATTCTCTTTTATGTATTTTATCGAACCAGAACGGGTACCTCTAAGTGGTTATTAGAGTTTTTTAAAAAGTGAAAAAACAGGCGGAGCCATATCAGGTTAATACGGAAGCTGTTCAATGGTTTTGGTCCGAAATTCATTCACAATGGTAGCCTTGTGAGATGGTGCCATCTCATACAGATCAATAATTTTAACCTAAGTCATACCAAGCAGTAGGCACTAATACTTTTGGAGTAACTAAAGTTGTATTGTTCTGTTAATAAACAATTAGAAAACTATACTGGTCCTTCGATCTTACAAACCCTACCTTTGTGTTGAGATTCAATCAACATATTGGTGTATTTTAGTTAAAATATCGGTAGTGTTCCTATGAAAGCCGGTGGTTCCTTTTAAGGCCAATCAAGCCTTACAAAGAACCGACCCATAAGAAGGACGTTATAAGGTAAAAAAATATTGATAATTTCATTGGAAACTTACCTGTTATCGATATAACACTCATTACTATCATTCATATATAATTTCCATTAATATATCTTCAGTTATACGATGGTGTCCAAGGAATGTTCGTTGAGTTTTTTCAAAGATTTCAATGTGTTAGGTATTTAATTTTCATTTATATAAAAGAGTTCTTACTGTGGTATTAGTAAAAGCGGATATTTTGAATATTACAATTCCTGTTTTAAGTTTAACGACTGATTTATAATATTGGCCTTGTATGGAGCCATGTTCCTCACAAGGCCGTTTAGAAGAGCTTTATAAAAGTTAAGTTTGAGAAATAACGATTACATCTAGAATAAGAAAAAGAAGTTTGTATGATACACAATGAAACAAAGTTTAAATTAATGTTTCTTTTATTTATCCAATAAATGAACTAATAAAAACTGTTTATTCGTTAGAGTGGCCTTCCATGGTCTACTCACCTTACTAATAGTGCTCAAAACTCTCCCTTGAGGAGAATTCTACATCTGTGTAATCAAGAAATCGATTTATTTGGTCGTACAAGGGAATTTCTGAAAACTAAATTGAATTATATATTAGATAATAGTCTAAAATGTATTTGTATTCAGTGTCGTCCCCTTTATTTCTTTTATTTTCTTAAACTTTTCACTTGATTTTTAATCGTAATTTTTGATTGTAATTGAATTTAAATTTAGTACTCATTATATCAATTTTGTTGTAAATTCAGCACTAATTAAATGAGAAGTTGTGAATACAGTTTTAGGCGTTAATTCACCTGTTTGTATTCCTAATTGGTAAGTAAATAAATAAATAAATGAATAAACCAAAAACTAAGGGTTCTGTAACCAAATTTTGTAGTTAACATTATATTTATTTTTCACTCTACATATTTATTCAGTTTTTGTTCTTTTTCATGTTTGTAAGTTAATACCTTCAAATTATTGAACTGTTCAATTTGTATTGTGGTTTCACGTCTGATATGCTCTACGCTTAAGGCTCGTTTGTTATATTCATACAATATGCAGATTCTGAACTGATAAACTATATCTATGATGCAGAAAAAAGTCAAGACTCCTTTTTTCACTTTACTGTAAAATCCTGACTAATGAATGTTGTAAGACTTGGAAATTTCTGGAGATGGGATGTGAAAGATCCCACCACTATTACTCCATTTAACCACCCACTTATGCTTTTTTCGATTCACAACCCAAAGATATAAATTCAACATTTAATTTTCTATCTCGACCGAAACAATAACGCAGAATTTATGTTAAACATGGTTTTTAATAGCACTGGCGACAATTCCACGTCGGCACAGAAACGTTCAAAGAATGACCCGAAGGTGGTTTACCTGTGTTTTTATATTCAATATCTGTCCAATTTTGTTTCAGCCTCATCCACCAAGTTTTATGTCGAATTTGGCGTCACACCCTCTGCCGAATTCACATAAAATGTTCAGGATTTACGAGTAAATTTTCAATAAAACCCGAAATTTCATATAATTATGCGATTTTTACTGCTTATTGTTCGCAAGGGACCGTCGGGCTTTCATGTTTTAGGTTCATTTCAGATTCGATTTCGACATTTATAGCATCACGTACTTACAGATATTTGTGTTCGTGTTTTGTACTGAGACAGAGTCAAAGAAAACCTCAAATATGCAAATATGACCTTGACCAAAGAGATTTAGCAGTTTACTTATAAAAGTGTCAAGAAAGATTTGAATTTGCCGCCATTCCTCAAAGTGTCAGTTGTCACACTGTTTTCATTGTTGCCAACATGTAGCCGCATAAATGGCGCTAAATTCAAATCTTCCATGAATTTTGGGACATCTTGATGTTCTCGCGGAAAAATCCATAAAACATTTCTAGTAACGATTTTCATTGAATACGTGATGTATTGATCGGTCCTAGTTTAATTTCGATAGGGATACTTAAGGAATTTAGTTAATAAGGTGAGAATCACTTCGCGTCAGCAATTAGAAGCCAGAATTCTCGAAGCTTGCGATGAGGTGCGAAATCGGCCCGATATTATCAGGAAATGTATTTACCACCTCTTGATTCGGGCCAGAAATTGTATTGATTCTGATGGAGGACATATTGAACATGTATTGTGAAATTTGAAGATTATGAATATTTTGCACAATGTATCATGTGCTATCCACTGCAAAGTAATTCGTAATAGGAGTAAGAAGGACAGAAGAATAAGAACTCCTCCACAGAGGAACTTCCCTGGCCGTGACAACAACAGGGCGCAACAGCAACCAAGGAAGTGAATAATTGCTTTTAGATTTATTTCCAATAAAATAAAAAAAAATGGTTTGAATTTCCTACGTTAGTATAATTTTTTCGGGTTAGTTGGCAGGATTTTTTAACAATTATTTACTTCTTCTTCTATTTCTCTCGACAATTTGCTGTGTTCCTAGTTTCATTGTTTCATAATGTTTAAATTCGAGCAGATTTTTATTTGTGTCTTGAATATAAAATGATACACGAATGTGATCTTGATCTCGCCTTCGATGAATTTGCCGCCAAGCCATTTCAAAGTCGATTTCGACATTTATACGTACTTACAGATATTTGTGTTCGTGTTTTGTGCTTAGACAGAGTTAAAGGAAACCTTAAATATACAAATATGACTTTGATCAAAGGGATTTAGCGTCAAGAAAGATTTGAATTTGCCGCGATTCCTCAAATTGTCAGTTGTCACACCGGTTTCATTGTTGCCAATATGTAGCCAAATAAATGGCGCTAAATTCAAATCTTCCATGAATTTTGGGTTACTCTTGTCGTAGAGTATAATAATTCGCTTTTCATTTCCACCATAAAGAAATAAAATTCCTTTCTAGATTATGCATCAGCTAATTCAACTTTCCCATTATTTAAAACGATGGATTGATACCCATTATTCCGTACGATGCACTTCTAGCTTTTCTACTTTATTTGTGTAATAATTCACGAATACCATGATTATCGTGAGCGTTCGAATCTAGCCGTTCTTCTGGGTCACCTTTTACTTCCCCCGGAGAATTAAATGATTCCGAGAGGCACATTAGACACCTACACCATCAATATATTTGCATGTTCTGCTTGGAATCGAAAAATTCGGAATTGCTTATCGTAGTCCCAGTGAATACCGTCTCGGCAATTTATTCATGCATCAGCTAATTGCATTGTGAACGACCTTTTTGATTTCGCCGCCAGAGTGTCCGGTCAGTTCGTTATTGGAATGGATGTTATCCTCACGTTAAGAGATAACGGGAATTGTTTCACTCTAATCGGCCATTTCCAGTTCTTGGAATACTTGATCTTAAACTAATTACTCTTACATCGCTACTGTTCTGTCGCATTCAGAACCGGGCCCATATTATCTATCCTGTTAATTGATGTGGGGATATTTCCTTTGTTCATCCTTGTCAAATAGCTACAAAGGGCTGTTTGGTTGAATTTAAGGTTGAGGCAGCGCAGAGAAAGGAACTGTTTTCGCACATACGATTCTACACACCGTAAAGATGTCTTGAAATATTCATCTCTTGCGTTTTGTACCGTGAGATGAAAGAATTTTTTATTTGTAGCACCTTAGAGGCAATTACAGCTTTCAAGATAGACTGATCTTCCTGGAGGCACGGCACATATAGCTCTAAATCAAAGCAGAGTACACATGCTGGAATTTACAGCTTAACTCCTGAAAAGTCGACAAACAAGAATAAAAACAGGCATTTCACTGCCAGGCTGACGTATGTGCTAGAGCTCTCACTAAGTGGAAAATAATGAGAGGCTTTGTAGGTCTTCTTAAAGGGGACTAATCTAGGATTAGATACACATGATGTTAGTTAAAAATTCCCTAATTCCACAGGATTCAGATTATCATTGGAGGTGACTGAGGTTACAATGAAGAGACTGTTACAGTTCAATTTTTCACAATAACAGTCCTACTAATTTGAGCAAAAATATAGCCCATGTTTCAAAAGTAATTTTTCAGTTTTCTAAAGTCTCAACCATTTATTCAGGTCTTCTTCTTCAAGTGCCATCTCCGAGTCGAAGGTTGGCAATCATCATCGCTATTTTTACTTTAGAAGCGGCCGATTTAAAAAGTTGGTTCGAAGTGCATCCAAACCACTCTCTCAGGTTCCTCAGCCATGAGATTCTTCTCCTTCCTATACTTCGTTTTCCCTGTATTTTGCCTTGGATAATCAGCTGTAGGAATTTATATTTTTCACCTCTCATAATATGGCCCAGATATTCCAATTTACGTTTCTTGAGTGTGTTAGCAACCTCTCTTTCCCTGCCTATGCGTCTCTGAACTTCTGCATTTGTTACTCGATCCATCCATGATATTCTAAGAATCCTCCTATACACCCACATTTCAAATGCTTCAATCTTTTTAAGAATTGCGGCATTCACTGTCCATGCTTCCGCTCCATAAAGGAGAGTAGAGAAAACATAACATTTAGCTAAACGATGTTTTAATGCCATACTTAGATCTTTACTACGAAAAACTTTGTCCATTTTTATGAAGTTGGCTCGGGCTTTTCTATTCTTATTCTTATTTCTTGGGTGTATTCATTTGTGCTGTTCACCATTGCTCCAAGGTAAGTATATTGCTCCACTCTTTCTACATTTCTGCCGTTTATAGTTAGACTAACATTTACTGGATTGTTCTTTGAGATTACCATGAATTTTGTCTTTTTTATGTTTAGTGATAACCCATATTCCTCACTGTAAGTAGATACTCTGGTCATTAGTCTCTGCAGAGCTTCGATACTCTCCGCTAAGATTACTGTGTCGTCCGCATATCTTATGTTGTTTACCCGTGTTCCACCAACTGTTATCCCACATTCTTCGTTTTCCAGAGCTTTCTTAAGTATTTCTTCAGCATATGCATTGAAGAGTGTCGGCGATAGAACGCATCCCTGTCTTACCCCTCGTTGTATTTCAATTTCTTCTGATGTGTGGTTGTCCATGCATATTATAGCTTTTTGCTTATAATAGAGATTAGTGATGATCTGTACGTCTCTACTATCTAGATGTTTTGATTTAAGGATGTCTATCAGTTGATCATGACGAACCTTGTCAAAGGCTTTATTATAGTCTATGAAACACGCATAGACCACTTTGTTGACATCGAGACACCTTTGAGTCAACACGTTGAATGCGAAAAGGGCTTCGCGGGTTCCCAATCCCCTTCTGAATCCAAATTGAGTATCGCTTATATCCATGTCAAGTTTATGGTATATTCGATTATGGATAACCTTGAGGAGCAGTTTGAGAGTGTGTGACATCAGACTGATTGTACGATGATCACTACATTCTCTAGCATGTGGTTTTTTTGGTAAGCAGATGAAAGTAGATACTAACCATTCTCTTGGAATATTTCCAGTTCTGTATACTTTATTGAATATATTGACTAAGAGACCGATATGATTGTCGTCAATTAATTTGAGTATATCACTTGCCAATTGATCTGGTCCGGGGCTTTTCCCATTTTCATGTTCTTTAATGCATGTTTCACCTCTTCTTTAGTAATATCTGGGCCTATCTCTTCACAGTATGTGTTAATTTCTTCTGGTTCAGTTCTGTTATCCATAAATAATTCTTCTGTGTATTCCTTCCATCTTTGTAGTTTATCTGCTGTATTCATTAAGATCTTACCCTCTTTATTTACAAGAATAGTGCTTTGATTCTTTCTCTGTGTGCCTGCAAGCTCTTTCACTTTTTTGTGTAGGTTGAACATGTCATATTTTCTGTCTAAGTCCTCAATTTCTTTGCATCTGTCCTCGTAATACTTTTCTTTTGCTTGACGAATCTTTACTCTAATTTCCTTTTGTAGTTGTTTGTACTTTTGAGTGTTCTGACTTTTATAAAGTCTTCTCTCGTTCATCATTTTTAATATTTCTTCAGTCATCCACTCCTGTTTCTTCTCTTTATCTTCAGTTAGAATCTCTGTACAAGGGTTAATTATATTTCTTTTTAATTCCTCCCATTCTTCGTTAATATTTTCGTGATCTATTTGTATTCTATTTAAGTTTTCATAGATTCTGTTCTGGACTTGTTCTCTAATGCTTGGCACTTGTAGTTTTGTTGTGTTGATCTTTGGTGCAGCTTTTGGTTTTTTAATTTATTCAGGTATAATACAGTAAAAATTCAATCCTTGCAGTTTGGTATACACATCCAGTAATCTTTTTCAATGATTTCATTCACATATAACTGATCATTCTAAAGTAACTTCGATGCTCAACATAGTAATTCTGGTCCATAGCTCTTTCAAAATTGATTTTCTCATTCACTGCACCTAAAACAAATAAAATCAAGTGACTAATCAATAATAAAACCTTTCGTGATAATCCTTACCTTTCTCCACTTTCTATTCGAAAATTAAAGTAAGGTTATTTGAGTTTTTGTGGTGACAATTCGTTTACCTTGATAGCGGTAGTTCTAGGTTGTCTTTTTCAGTTCACTTCAACTAACTGACATAGGAACTACAAAGTAACGTGCCGAAGGTTCCAGTGGTCACATAAATAATTTTCCAACTTAGTTCGAGAATTATTTCAATTCAGTTTCGCTGAATACCCATAGACACTTTTCAAGTATTCACTAAATTCAAAATTAACTCCTTAAAATTTTTTTTGGCGCCACTTTCATACTTTTGGCTTCATTGATTTCAGTCTATGCCCATTAAATAAGGTAAATCTTAGCTAGTTTGAAATCATTTAAACACCCCTGGTACATTACTAAATTCAAAATTATGAATTTTTCGTATCTTACACCAGTTATAACAATTAAATTTCGCAGAGAATACTTCGAAAAACAATTAAGTCTTTAAAAGCTCACAATTATTCATTCTAGCTCTATACCCAAAACTTAAAAGACATCCCTCGTATATGGGTGATATTCTGACTGGATAACAACTAGCCACTGAACAGAGTTCTGCTTCAACATCTCATCCTCAAAACTATGAAGAAATGCGAAGAATGTCCCAGATAACACTCGAAGAGTCATTCCATTTCTTCTTCTAGAAAACATTATCTTAAAATTGTATCGGAGACAGGGAATGAAGTCTCACGTGAATATTCTTATATTCTTATCTCGCACGTTAACTGATGTAAGTCTCTCAAATAGGAATATGATTGAGTGGTAGCATATAATTGTGTTATTCAATTGTCTTTCAGATAATGCTGGTTGACTTTTTAACGAGAGATATTTTGGATCTGATAAAATAAAATTTTCGCGTGATTAATTAGTACAGTCTCCGGAACTTATAGTGGCAATTTATTCATAAGGCTGATACGAATCAAAAAAAAAAAATTTACAGTGAGGCTTTTTTATATCGTATAATACACTTTTTTCAAAATCACAAAACAAAGATGGCATTGTATTCGTCAAGTGATTTAGACAACTCTTTCGAATCACTTTATAACTCAGCAAAAAAATGCTTTTATGGTTGTCTCTTCATATTAATATCTTCCACCGCAGGATTCTGAGTGTAAAACCCAATCAACAATTTTTCTGCTGCACTGTCTCAGAATAGTAGGTGGCCTTGACAATTTTGTCTCAGCAATATCTATTTCCTCAAAAAATCAACTCTATATAATGAAACCACATTTTTTATCTCATATCATTCAAACGAATGAATAATGAAACATCCTGTATATGACCACGCAGATATACTGGGTGATTCACCTGTAGCGCGGTGCTCTGTAGGTCGTACACTCTTGAAGATTTCATAGAAAGTAGGAATCTACTTCAGAAATTTATTTTTCAGAAAACAGGGAATCCCAATTTTCTATGAAAAAATCTTGGGTGGTTTTTTCAGATTGGAACACCACTTTTTTGTTCAAGATTCAGAAGCGGCATAAACTCTGCTATAATGTCCTTAAGTAATAAGTTTTTTTGGTGGGTAGTTTCGTCACAATATTTTTTTCCGTGAAAATTCATGAAAAAAGGTTGTCACATCATCGCATACTCCTTCGGCCAGAGAGGATGAATACTTTTTTCCTTTCGTTTTCTTATTGCCCAAGGATAGCTTTATTGACGAATTAAAATAGATTATCCTCATTTTATACAGGAGTGACTCAAAAAAGTATTGAATATTGTAATTTTAAAATATCTTGATTTTTTCAAATGGAACCTATTCATGTCAACGCATAAAATATTGTGCTATATTTTTGCAGAAATAACCTTAACTTTATCTTCGATCTTTTCGAAATATTCGATTATTTGCAAAAGTTTTGGATGAAAATTCTACAAACCGTATCAAACTCCTCAACATGTATCATTATTCGGACAGAAGTTTTTTTTTCTGTAATGATTCAAGTAGCAAAAAATTAAACTTAAACAAGGTAATTCTTTTAACGAATGATAAAATCAAGACGATTAAAACGTAAATCGAGATATGTGTTGACATTTTTTTTTATTTGTGCCTTCTGTCAGTTGTCCGGACATATCATATTCTGCATTTTACATGGTGAACTTATCAGTGTTTCGTTATTGAACATTGTTAAAGTGAGGTTTGAACCCAATTTTCTTAATTGACTGCCATGAAGTTCTCCAAAGAAGAAATGGTTGATATGATTTTTATTCTGGGTGAGTGTGATAGATATTATTTGTTGGCAAATAGAGTTTATGCACAAAGGATTCCTGATAAGAGGCATCCGGATGCAAGATGCTTTGAAAAACTTCTAATTAGATTTAGCGGAACGGGTGATATCGCTTACAAAAAACATGAAAACCCAAAAACTGCTACAGCTGAAGACAACCAGTTATCAGTTTTGTTGGCAGTGACAGAGAACCCATATAAAAGACAAAGAGAGATTTCTCAGTTAATAGATATAAGTCAAACTTCCGTCCAGAGAATCTTGAAAGTGAATAAATTTCATGCATATCATGTTCGGCAGCACCAGAAACTGAACAATCTGGACTATGCAAATCGAATCAATTTTTGCAATAGAGCAAGTGACAAAGTAGCGGAAAATCCAAATATGTTTAGCAGAGTTCTTTTCTCGGACGGGGCAAGTTTCCACAAGAATGGGCTTGTTAACAGGCACAACTTTCATTATTACGCCACGGAAAATCCACATCTCACGAGACAAATAGATCACCAGCATCGTTGGTCCTTGAATGTATGAGCCGCTATAGTAGATGGATATCTAATTGGGCCGCACTTGTTCGACGGGCACCTCAATAGAGAAATGTATTTAAATTTTCTGCTAAATCATCTACCAACGTTGCTTGCCGATGTATCAGAGCATATAAGATTTATGGTTTCAACAGGATGGAGCACCGACACATTACTCACATCAGGTAAGGGAGCATTTGAATCATGTTGTTCCAAACAAATGGATGGTGGTCCTGTTAGATGGCCAGCTAGGTTTCCGGACCTCACTAGTCTAGATTTTTTCTTGTGGGGTTATATTAAGGGCATCGTTTACCAGATTCCTTCTACAACACAGTTGGATACAAGACAGAATAGTCGACGCCTTTCAGTCGGTTATAATCCGCAAATGTTGTCGAGAGTTCAACGGTCTTTCCTCCGAAGGATTGAGTTATGTCTACATAGAAAAGGGCAACATTTCGAACACTTATTGAAATAGTTCAACACTTTGTAAATCATCTCACCAAAAACCAATCTATTACGTATTTCATACACGACTACCTTAAAATATCTCCATTTCTCTGATCAAATATAATGATATGTACTAATAAACTCCTCTTTCGCAACCTCTGATTTTATTATTTTAGTTTATTTTTTTATTTCGAAAATGGTCGAAGATTAAGATAAGGTTACTTTTGCAAAAATATGGCAGAATATTTTATGCGTTGGCATGAATGATAAAATACAGGATGTTCTATTTGAAAAATTCAAGATATGATATTTTTGAAATTACAATATTCAATAATTATATAATAATAAGTTATATATAATAATGCACTCCTGTATAAAATGAGGATGATCTATTTCAATTCATCAATAAAGCTATCCTTGGACAATAAGAAAACGAAAGGAAAAAAATATTCATCCTCTCTGGCCGAAGGAGTATGCGATGATGTGAAAGACGATTTTCATGAATTTTTCACAGAAAAAAAATATCGTGACGAAACTACTCACCAAAAAAACTTATTACTTAAAGACATTATAGCAGAGTTTAGGACGCTCTTGAATCTTCAACAAAAAAGTGGTTTTCCAATATGAAAAAACCTCCCAAGATTATTTTATATAACATTGGGACATCCTGTTTACTTCAAAATAAATTGCTGAAGTAGATTTTCACTTTCTAAATACAATACCGTTCGAACAAAAATGAAATCTTCAAGAGTGTACGATCTACTGAGCACCGCGCCACTGGTGAATTACCCAGTAAATAAAGTGAGTATAATATTGTGTATACAGTGTGTTCCAACGAAAATTTGACCCCCCCTATAACTCCGAAATGAGTAACATTAGCGAAAAACACCAAGACACGTCGATTTTTGTTTCGAGGGGGAGCATTTTTCGAAATAATTCGAAACTTGTCAGATCAACCCCTACCCCAGCAACCCTAATTTCGAAATTCATCATAGGGAATAAGGGTCGATTGGCACCTTACTGTAAAGGTCTGTCAATTCTCCATTCTGATTTGTCATTTTAGAATTTTAAATTAACATACAGGGTGTCCCAACCGAGGGTAAAGTTGAATTCCTGCAAATCCCAAATACTAAATGAAATCGATTTATTTTGGCATAATGCAAGCGCAGGTTTATGCTCGGTCTAGAAAAACGACCTACACTTGTGAATTTGGAGTTGGTGCAATCAACCCCCTATTTCCAGCATCCCCAACTCAAAAATCATTCGATCGAAATTAGGTCAAGTGGCACCTCGTTGGAAAGGTATTTCAATTTTCTCTTCGAATTTGGTATTTTCGAAATTCAGAATCAGCATACAGGGTGTCCCGGAGCAGGAACACTGAAAACCCAAATAACTTTTGAAACTGGTTCATTTCGGTATAATACGAGAACATGTTTATGTTTGATTCGAGAATAAGACTCTCTTGCGTGAATATGGAATTTTGCAATCAACCCCTTCCATTCAGCATCCCCAACTTGAAAATCATACAAATAATTCAAGTGGCATATCTTCAGAAAGGTTTTTGAATTCCAGAATGATTAAAGCATTTCATTCAGTTCGGCTCTCCATACAGGATGTCGCTTTCGAAAAATTCAATATCGTCATTTGAAATTATCAACTAAAATTAATTCGAAACTGTTAAAAGTATTGGGGTACGATGTGTTGAGCATCAATTACGAAGAAATAAAGCTGATTTCTGCATTGAAAATGTTCACATTTTTTCATTTCCATCTGGCGTGCAGTCATCTGTTATTTCTCATTTTGCAATGAAATATTATTATTATTCAGATCAGTTCCTCATTATTGTTGTTGTTCGTCAGTTGAAATTAATCTGAAAATGTTTTATTCCACTGAGGAAAGGGTCGAAATTGTATCGACGTATTTTCCAAATAACAGTTGTGCCAAAGAAACGGCAAGGATATTCGATAGGAACCATCCTGAAAGAGAAAGGAGTCAGTCACCAGTACGTTAAATATTTGGTTGACAAATTCCTAGCTACGGGTTCGGTGGCAAACAAAAACATGAAGTGGCATGTCCTGTCAGAAATGAGGCAACGGAAGTGGCAGTAGTGGGTCATCTACAAATGGAGAATACTACTTCGATCAGAAAACTATCTCGTCTGACTGGTGTATCAGCTACAACTGTCCATAGAATCGTGAAACATCACAAATTTCACCCCTACAAGGTAAAATTAGTGCATGAAATAAACGAAGATGATCCAGATCGTCGTTTACAGTTTTGTGAAAATCTAAGTGAAAACCTAAACGCTAATCCAAATTTTCTGAATAACATCTGTTTTTCTGATGAGAGCACCTTTATGCTCAGTGGTGAAGTGAATAGACATAATTGTCGATATTGGGACACACAGAATCCTCATTGGTTTAGAGAGGCCCACACGCAAAGGCCTCAGAAGTTGAACGTTTGGGCAGGAATTTTTGGCAATCATCTAGTTGGGCCTTTCTTTATTGAGGGTAATCTGAATGGAAATGGCTACCTACAGTTGTTAGAGGAACACATACATCCTAGATTGACAGAAATTTTACAGAACGATCCAACTCTTTCTGAGGACGAAATGCGTTTTCAATAAGACGGTGCTCCTCCGCATTATGATGCTCGGGTGCGCCAATATTTAGACGAAAATTTCCCAGAAAGGTGGATTGGTAGAAGAGGACCTGTTGAGTGGCCAGCCAGGTCACCAGATTTAAATCCCTAGATTTTTTTTGTGGGGCCATCTAAAATCTAAAGTTTATGCCACAAGACCAGAAAACCTGGAGGAGCTGCGGATGAGGATTATCACAGAATGCCGACTTTTGACTCCTGAAGTTTTCGCTAATGTGAGAAGAGAGTTCGAAAATCGTCTGTATAACTGTATGGAGGTGGGCGGAGGTCATTTTGAACAATTGTTGTAATAATCAAGTTAGTTTTTTGTTTTCAATTGAATACAAGTTCAATAAATCTCGTTTTCCTGTTTAGATGAGCATCCAATCAGTTTCTCCATCATCCCCTCATCCTGATCCTCACGCCAGAAAACCTCGATTGCCAAACTGAAACCAATGCCTCAGTGATTCAGAAAATAGAAAAATCTTTCTGGAACTTTGCCACTCAACCTGTAATCACTTGTATGATTTTTTGAGTTGGGGATGCTGAATGGAAGAGATTGATTGCAAAAATTCCATATTCACGCAAGAGAGTCTTATTCTCGAATCAAACATAAACATGTTCTCGTATTATACCGAAATGAACCAGTTTCAAAAGTTATTTGGGTTTTCAGTGTTCCTGCTCCGGGACACCCTGTATGCTGATTCTGAATTTCGAAAATACCAAATTCGAAGAGAAAATTGAAATACCTTTCCAACGAGGTGCCACTTGACCTATTTTCGATCGAATGATTTTTGAGTTGGGGATGCTGGAAATAGGGGTTGATTGCACCAACTCCAAATTCACAAGTGTAGGTCGTTTTCTAGACCGAGCATAAACCTGCGCTTGCATTATGCCAAAATAAATCGATTTCATTTAGTATTTGGGATTTGCAGGAATTCAACTTTACCCTCGGTTGGGACACCCTGTATGTTAATTTAAAATTCTAAAAATGACAAATCAGAATGGAGAATTGACAGACCTTTACAGTAAGGTGCCACTCGACCCTTATTCCCTATGATGAATTTCGAAATTAGGGTTGCTGGGGGTAGGGGGTTGATCTGACAAGTTTCGAATTATTTCGAAAAATGCTCCCCTTCGAAACAAAAATCGACGTGTCTTGGTGTTTTTCGCTAATGTTAATCATTTCGGAGTTATAGGGGGGGTCAAATTTTCGTTGGAACACACTGTATGATGTGACAGACTATAGTAAGTCCACCACCTCTTGGATCATCCAAAGCAATGAACAAATTATACGGGGTGTCCCCGCGAGATGGGACATTAAAAGTATATAGAGAAAGGAATGACCGAATGGAGAATTTGTTGTTATTATTTTGAATAGTTTGGAAAATATTTTCAATGCTGTGGCACTTTCGGTTATACCCATCTTTGTTATTTTAAACGACATAATGTATGTTTCTGTTTTTTTATTATAGAAAATTGAATTCTTAACAATTTTTTCCCATACCATCGCCACTTGAAATCGATCATCCGAAAAGAATTTTGTCATTTTCAGTTGTCTCTTAGAAGGAATCATAAAAATACTAAAGATTATTCGATATCGATTATTTCTAGCTTGTAAGTAAAGAGACTCATTCAGCAGAATTCAATGCATTTAGAGGCTTGAAGGTGTATAGGGTGTTGCCAAAGCATGTATCAAATCGAAGTACTTTCAAAGGTACGAAAGTCCGTTTTTTTTTCAAATCAGACTACCTATTTTTGCACACACCATTCAGCTTGTAATATCAATATTAATATGTTATACGTTTCTGTATATCTGAAATGCAACCCTGAAATTCGCAGATGATTTGACCGGAAATCTTGCTATTCAAGTGGATTGAATCTGACTACAACATGAAGATAGCTACCGAAAAAACAAAGAGCATGGTGATATCGAAGGAGCCAAGAAGATGTAAGCTCGCAATTGATGATAAAACTGTAGAGCAGGTAATGTCCTTCAGAAATCTTGGGATGCAAATAACTAGTAACGGGGATTCAGCGAGAGAGGTACGAGAGCAGGTAAATAAAGCAGCATATGAGTATTGAGTGCAAAACGAGGATTTACAAAGCGTGTGCACGACCTATCACCACCTATGCAATAGAAACTCGATACCTTCAAACCCAAAAAGAGTCTAAGAACGCCAGAAATGAAGATAGAATTAAGAACGAGGTTATACGAGAAAAACTGAAAATATTGTACGATGGGCAAGAAAACGCAGACGAGGATGGAATGAGCATGTAGACAGGATGAAAGAACTCAGACTGGAACGTATTGTACGAGACGGAAAACCAATAGCAGCACGTCAACCACCGGGAAGGCCCCAAACGCTGGAAAGATAGTTGGCAGTCCATCTCACAAGAACACTATTGTTCCCTTAACTAAAAGATCTCCTGGAAAAAACAGACCTCAAGGTCTAAATTAAGAACAAGAAAGAAAGAGTTCGAATAACATTCAAAACAGAAAAAAAGTCATTCCTTTCTCCATATACTTTTTCCCATCTCGCGAAGACACCCTGTATAATGGCACATAAGAAAGCTTCACATTGTATTAAAAATATAGAGTTATAAGTCAACAGCTTTTCCAACATGTTATTTCCGTTTTTACATCACCTCGTTCAGCAGATTGCTCGAGATCATTTTGATTGTGGTTGATGCTTAACTGTTGATAAAATCGACACAAAACTCCAGTCTGCGTCCGGTAGATTTAGTAGATTTCAAGGTATTGCATCGTAAAATATAATGAGGTATAACGAAAGAACTGGTAGCCTATCATTTATACGGATCAAATGGTTTTATTGACCACTCCAATAGCGGCGACAAAGAAAAACCACACTTAATTTATACCAATATTGCGCCTATTTCGTAGAGTTGAACCCATTTTCATACGAGGTGTGAATTCTTATTTGTAGACATGTTTGCTGCGTTTCTGACTCCGAGAGATAATGAGATAAGTGATCGTTCGAATATTTGCCAGTTGAAATATTTTAATCAGTTCCTTCTTCGAGTGTGAACTTCGGGGAATAAGAATAAATTTCGGAGATTGAGCTGATGAAAAAGGATTTCACACATTCTTCCGAATGGACTGACATTCTTTTGTTATTTCCACGCGGCGAGCTTGATAGTTATCGGTATTACAATAGACCACAAGTTGGTGATAAGGCTCCTGAAAATATGTGTGATAGAATATGGAATCCGAAAAGATGCCTACAAGGATATGTGTATTAGCACATTGAAAATTGCAATTGCTATAAACACTAATATACAGGGTGCTTCAAAAAAAACTAAACAGAGGCTATATCTACCAAAAATAGTTCAATTTTTATTTCAAGGGGAACATCTTTTGGGGTACAAAACTTGCCTGAAATATCAACCCCCTAAGCGGGGTTTGCAATCCTTGAATATTTTGAATAGGGAAGATGGGTCAAGTGATGACTCAAAAGAAAGGTGGTATCTTTATCTACATTGCCTTGAACGAAGTTCCATTTTTAATTGAAAACTGTAAAAGATACAGGATGAGCAACTGAAAGATAGGGAAGACTATTTCCCTGAGACTATTCAAGTTTCAGTGAAGTAAAATGGAACAGATCCATGCTGATCAATGGCAGTCATCATCAAGTACCATCCTCATCTCGAATTTCAACCCCTAGAGCAGGGGTGACCACCCTTGAAAATTTGGATGAGGGTAGATGGGTCGAGTAATACCTCGAAAGAAAGGTATTATCTTAGTCTGCAACCCCGTGATCGAATTTTCATTTTTGATTGAAAACTGTAGAAGATACTGACTGAGCTACTCTAACTCCAATGGAACTCAATGAGAATAGAATTATTGCGAGCAGTCATGAAGGCAATCGAAATCCTTTACTTGAAAGATATCACTGGATCGAAATATTACCCCTGCTCTAGGGGTTGAAATTCGAGATAAGGGTGATTTCGGAAGATGACAGCCTTTGATCTGGAATGAATCTGTTCCATTTTTTTGCACTTATACTTGAATAGCTCAGGGCGATAGATAGTCTCCTCTATTTTTCAGTAGCTCACTCTGTATCTTCTACAGTTTTCATTCAAAAATGAAAATTCGTTCACGGGGATGCAGACAAAGATAATACCTTTCTTTCGAGTTATCACTCGACCCATCTACCTTCTTCCAAATTTTCAAGGGTGGTCACCCCTGCTCTAGGGATTGAAATTCGAGATGAGGATGGCACTTGATGATAACTGCCATTGATCAGCATGGATCTGTTCCATTTTACTTCACTGAAACTTGAATATTCTCAGGGAAATAGTCTTCCTTAGCTTTCAGTTGCTCACCCTGTATCTTCTACATTTTTCAATTAAAAATGGAAATTCGTTCAAGACAATGTAGACAAAGATACCAGTTTTCTTTTGAATCATCATTCGACCCATTTTCCTTATTCAAAATGTTCAAGGATTGCAACCCCGCTTAGGGGGTTGATATTTCAGGCAAGTTTGGTACCCCAAAAGATGTCCCCCTTGAAACAAAAATTGACCTGTTTTTGCGTTTTGATCAAAAACGAATATCTGGTAGATATAGCCTCTGTTTAGTTTTCGTTGAAGCACCCTGTATAATGAAAGATGATATCTCAAAAAATAATGAGGTATTGACCTAAAAAGTTAAAGAAAAAAGTATAGTCAAATGATTAAGCTTGTTTTATTCTGTAACGGATAAAACGTTCAATATTTTGAGTCTTTTGTGATGAAACTCAAACTTTTTATGAAATCACTTTTTTTCCTGGATCTACAGGCTGTTTCCTTAAAAACTCCAATCGATACAACTTCTCTACTTTTTGTTTGGAAAAATTCAAACACATGGTTGAGTAGTTTTTGAAGAGCCATTAAATGGGTAAATCAATTTTTTTATGGAGTAAGGGGAAAGCTGAAGAAAGATATCCAGAAGGATTTGCAGACCTAAGAGCTGATGGAGGATACAAACCTGAGCAAGTATTTAATACAGACCAAACTGCACTGGTTTGAGAAAAAATACACAACAAAACATTAATTCCAAAAGCGAAAACTCTGCCCCTGGATTTAAGGCAGCAAATGATAGACTTACACTGCTGCTATATACTTGCATAGACAATATGTTTGTCCCAGAACAATTTAGGGAATATGAAGCAAAGAACGTTGACCTCCATGTAGCCGATCATTGTGCCCAAATTCTAAATATTCCAATGAAACATTGACCACGGATGTTGGCTATTATTGTAAGAGAATATATAGTGAGAAAAATGAAACTTCCTTCAAGGAAAGCCTTCAGTGTTTCAAGCATCAACTCTACATTTTTTGTATTACAAACTCAATTGATCATTTCAGGATAACATTCAACGAATTTCTGCATTAGCAGTCAGCCCTATCAGAACTCCAGGAGCCAGCTTGACTGTTTCCCAAATGTCTCAGAGATGCCACATCTCAAAAACCTCTGTGAGAAGAACTCGAACAATTCTGAATCAATATTCGAGTTCGACCCCTCAAAATGATGAGAAAGGTTCAATCTAGTGATTGTATTACGCAGTTGATTAATTACGCCCGCTAAGAATTTTTCAATGCGCGTGGAAAATTGTTAATATTTGAGGAAGTCGTCCATTTCGAATTAGAACGGAAATCAAATTTTGGGTTGGTTTTAGTAGAATATGGTTCTTTGTCTTCTTAGAACATCCATGAAAAACACAACAACTTCAGGAGTGCCAACGCCATGAGGTGAATAAAATATTTCGATATCAGCTAAAAATCAGAATGAAAAGAATTCTTCACGCTATTTTTTTATCAATTCTTGGAATATTTTTAAGATCAATATGTCAAATTGTTCAGAAAAAAACTGAATTATCGACTGAATGCCCCATTCGAATTTTTTGGTGAAAAAAAACGTTTCAGCGATCTTGAAATATTGCTCATTTTCGAACGAGTCAGCCATATTGGATTTCACCGGAAGTGAAATGTCGATACAATTTCTGAAGAACCTAGTCCTTTTGCTTTCTAATGAAGTGAGAACGAATGATCTAGCTCTAAAATTGCGAAAGTTAAAACGGGAAAAAAGCGTCTGGTTTCCTCTAGTGCACCCTATATATCATTGCAGACTTGCCAAATCCATTAAACCAAGTCGTCTCTTGTACGTACTGATTTTTTCTTTTATATTTCCCTCAACATAAAAATCCAGTGCATTAAGATTCGGTGATCTGGATGGTCAAGCCAAGCCAAGCCTCTCTAGTCTAGCTTTTATATTTTAAATCAATAGGTAAATGTTGAAAGCCATTCGTAAGGAACTAAAAAATAATTCTAAGGTTAATCTTGGTAGTAGAAATGTTGACCACAAACAATGTTATCAAAAACTTCTAACCAAACTTTTCCAATTCCACTCATGTGTCAAAATGCACGTTTGTAACACTGAAATTCGAAATTGATATCGGATAAATTGCATAGAAATAGGACAGCCATTTTAATACCTGTTGTAAAGTTTCTGCCGATATAAATTAAAATGTCTCGTTTTGGAAGCACCAGTGAAGCAGGAATAAATAGTTCTATACAGAATTCTATCCCCAAAAATACAAGAAAAACGCACAGCTCGATTTGGAATCAATTCAGTATATTCTGCAAGGAACGAACGTTCGATTTGGAAATACAGCATTCCATTGAAGATATTGCAGAAATTCCTATGGATTCGGGTTTCAATATGAAACAAATGAATGGACAAGATTACAAAGAATACCTTGTCAAAACAATATGGAACACAACTGCGAAAATGATGCGGAATATGTATTTCGAAAAATTTAACATGAGTTTCAACCCCTTTTCCGATTCAGCATTTAGAAAGGCTCGAGAAACTCGCTATTCTAAATGGAAGATGATACAAGAGGATGTGGAAAAATGCAAACAAAGTTCCTTGTAAATGAGATAAAAAACACAAGGTTAAACTTTAATCTACACATTATTTGAAAAAATTCGACGACGTTTCGCTGACACAGCAGCTTTATCAAGAATGAAAAACAGAATGGAGAGTATGGTATTATAAACAAATCGTAGAACAAGTTGGATGAATAACAGGAAAATCCACACCGAGCCATTGTACAGTTAGTATGAAAGGTAATAAAAACTAATTAAACGAGTTAAGTAGGGGTGAGTAAATCACATCTACCTGTTCATTCAAAAGCTTGTCCGAATGTTTGTATCTATTTATTTCTAATGCTTCTAGGAGATCTAATTTTGAACTTTTGATTTTATATGTAATATGTCAAAGTTCTTTGAGTCCACTTTTAGCAGAGATTTTTATGAATAATATTGAACAGAAAATTCATACACATCCACTCATTTCCAAATTTCTTTATTGGTATAGATATGTTGACGACATCTTAGTATGTTTCATTGGAACTACTCGTCAATTAGACTTATTTCTTAATTTCATTAATTCCATCCATCCATCCGACTTAAAAATCACTAAACAAAATAATAATCATGTTTTTCGGTCTTTCGTAAACCAACACATACTGATACAATTATACATAACTACTCATTACATCCAATTCAACACAAAGTTGCAGCTTTAAACAGCATGGTACATCGGTTACTCAATTTACCTTTATCAGTAGAAGATTATAATAAAGAGTTAAACATCATCAAACAGATAGCCATTAATAATTCATATAATCCGGATATGATAGATCTAATCATTCGTAAAAACTGTATCAGAAAGCAATAAATGAAGTATATCCTATTCATAAAGACTATAAAATATTCAACAGTTTAACATTCTGCGGTTCTGCAAGTACAAATATTAAATCCTTTCTCGTCAAACAAAATCTTAATATAACTTTCAAAACTTCTAATAACTTAGGTAAACATATTTAAAATAATAAATCTCGTGTTGAAAAATCAAGTAAATCAGGAATCTATAAACTCAATTGCGGTTCTTGTGATAAAATTTATATCGGTAGTACCTATAGGAGTTTTGGCATAAGAACATCTGAACATAAACGTAGCTTCGATAAAAATAAATCTGATTCAAATTATTCAAACCACCTAATAAAAGAAAACCATTCATTCAATAAAAACTTTGACATATTACATATAAAATCGAAAAGTTCAAAATTAGATCTCCTAGAAGCATCAGAAATAAATAGATACAAACATTCGGACAAGCTTCTGAATGAGCAGGTAGATGTGAATTATTCACCCCTACTTAACTTGTTTAATTAGTTTTTATTACCTTTCATACTAACTGTACAATGGCTCGGTGTGGATTTTCCTGTTATTCATCCAACTTGTTCTACGATTTGTTTATAATACCATACTCTTCATTCTGTTTGTCATTCTTGATAAAGCTGCTATGTCAGCGAAACGTCGTCGAATTTTTTTTCAAATAAAGTGTAGATTAAAGTTAAACCTTGTGTTTTTTATCTCATTTATATCATGGATCTACATCAAGTAACGGCCTCCACAATTCAAATACTTACGAATATTCAATTTGAAATGATCTTGACCGAATTTCCCAAAGATTTTCGCGTGTCTAAACATAGGTATTATGGTAATTCGTTACTCTACGTCTAGTGAAAGAGATTTGATCAGTCCAAAGAGTTTCAAGCAAAAAGTTAGGATTTTTATCTGTCGAATTCAAAAGCCACTGCCATAATGTTCAGTATCTCCAGGGTGTGCATATTATGACGGTTACAACCTTTTAAATCGTTGTAGCTCTTAGGGAAAAAAGTATTGATCCTTTTTTATAGAGAATTTTATGGTCTACAATTTTTCTCCAGGGTAATTTTATGATCCAACTTACCGTTTTGGTGAAAATCACGAAAAACCAATTTTTTTTTACTTTTGACCTCGAATAAAATTTTTTCCAAAGACCGGAACGAATCAAGATTTTTCAATGTTGTTCAATCATGTTTTGTACTATTTCCGTGATTTTCATCAATTGGGTGGTAATTCATGTATCTTCACTCTGATTATTTGGTCTAATTTGATCGGACTATAGAGAGCTAACTGTTTTTTTTCAGCTTTTGTCTCTGTCAATTTTGACAAATACATTTGATCAATTATTTTCCAAAGATTACTATTTTAATTTTTCACTTCATTCTCTTTTAGTGGAAACAGATACGCAGATATTCTTTTCTATTGTGGATTTTCTTATGAAAATGTGGTAGTTCGTAAATTTTTTTTTTCAGTATCTACAGGGTGTGTGCGTATTATGACGGTTACAACTTTTTAAATCTCAGAAATAGTGGCTCTTAGGAAAATAAGTATTGATATTTTTTGTATAGAGAATTTCATGATCAACAACCACAAGAATTAAGGATTAATTCAGGGTTTTAGAACTAGGGGATACTGAAAAGATTTTTGCCAGTGAACGGAAGAAAATTCTCATTCCCTTTAGGCA
This sequence comes from Cryptolaemus montrouzieri, assembly GCA_013387265.2. Classification (NCBI taxonomy): domain Eukaryota; kingdom Metazoa; phylum Arthropoda; class Insecta; order Coleoptera; family Coccinellidae; genus Cryptolaemus; species Cryptolaemus montrouzieri. Next base: position 13,637,408 of record JABFTP020000042.1, read on the forward strand.
TATGAATCCTCTTTCTACTAGACGTGGAGTAACAAATTACGATAACATCTAGGTGTGGCACACAAAAATCTTCGGGAAATTCAAGAAAAAATCGAAAAATTCTTTTAATTCTAATTTTAATTTTTCAATTGCAAATAATCAGTCGTACAGAAAAATGAAACGAGTGTTTATTTCTTCCAAATTACCTGGTGTATCCAAAACTGATTCTTTTTTGTAGAAAAACAGTGGCGTATCGATTTTTTCTTCGAAAATATCCAGTTAGGTGTTAGTACGGACTGCTCTGATAAAATTGAAAATGATATTTTCATTGCAAAACATACTCCCTACAACATTTTATTCAGATAACTTCAGCCGTTTGACAACAATTATTTTCCTTTGCTAAACTTATTTAATGAAGCATTTCTCGTATAGTTTATATAGTAAACTCATTATTTTTCTATTCTGTATTGGTCTGTAAATTTTGCGCTATAAAAACTGAAGCACTTTGTATATCAAACCATATGCAGGAAAATATTCTTCGTATCACTTCAACACATCTCGCATGTTGCAATCGAGATCAAGAGCCGGATGAAATTCATCATTTTCCCTGTGGAAAACCCGGGAGACAACAGATACCCCCTGTGGGGATGAAACTCAAGAAGGAAACATAAAATTTCATAAAGCTCGCTGTGGGTGTTCAGATATCAATTCAAATGGCCCAGAAGCGACAAGTGCTCAAAATTCTTTCAAGAGCGCCTCATTAAACCCTACCCTAGGCGCCCCCCTGATCCCCAAAACGTGGCGCCACAATCGCTACAAGTGATATAAGACATAAATACATCCCATTTAACCTGAAAGGAATTAGTGGCTATTGTGATAAACCGCAATATAGAAAAAAGTTGAAGCTTGTGTTCAGATAGTTTCTTTCGTATGTATTTATTATATGCCCTACATTTTCTGTCTAAGATCGCATATAACGCAAACGATTTCAGGTACACAAACCACATAAATTGTCACCAACATATGTTTTTAGACATATAAGGGGAAAAAAATCTTATCTTATCTTATTATGTAGTTACATTTGTTTCCATATGATCTGGAGCACGTCTGAAACAAGAACGAGTTTATTGGACTATCAGTATTCATTCAATTCCTCTTCAGTTTTCACGCTAAATTAATGCAAGTTTTCTGTGTTTCTTGTTGATTTTGAGTGACCATGAAGTGGTAAGAATTGTAACACTTCTTGAAGAGAGGCGAAGCCAACGTTACGTGGCTAACTTGTTGAATGTTAATCAAAGCACTATTTCAAGAGCAATTTATCTTTACCACGAAGAAAAGGAATATGGAAGAAGGGCCGGATAGGGAAGAAATCGGATAACAACACCTGTTGATGATCGTTGGCTTCGTTTAACTGCACTAAGAGCTCGGCACTGTACGGCTAGAATGCTACATAATGAACTTGCACTTTCCAGAAATGTGCATATTTCATTGCAAACTGTTAGGAACATGCTCAAAGAAGACGATATCTGACCAAGGGTCGCTTCTACCGGCCCGCGTCTCACCAAAGAGCATCGAGTTGCAAGACTTCAGTTTGCAAGGTAACATGCAAATTGGAGTATTCCAGAATGGTCGAATGTTCTCTTTTCCAACGAGTCTAGGTTCTGTCTGGTATCAAATGATACACGCATGCCTGTATACAGACGACCTGGGGAACGGTATCAGCAATGCAATATCCGGCAAACCGAAAACTTCGGAGGAGGCTCAGCAATGGTGTAGGGAGGCATTTCTTTCCATGGTCCTAGTGAATAATGGAAGAATGACAGCGGCCATATACATCGCAGATATCCTTGAACTCCATGTTATACCCTTTGTCCCATTGATTGACGAAAACTTTATTTATATGCATGATAATGCTCGGCCTCATGCTGCTAGAGTAGTTACAGAAGTTCTGCAAAATGCCGAAATTGATATTTTAAGATGGCCAGCCAGAAGTCCCGACTTGAATCCCATAGAACATGTTTGCGACAACAAGGGGTGGCAAATTGCGTTGTAGAATACTCCAACAACTAGAAAATCTGCTTCTTGGAATTTGGAACTTAGTGACTCAAGAGTACATCCAAAATTTGTTTAAGGGGCTTCCTAGACGTATACTGGCAGAAATTAGGGCCCGGGGAGGAAACACTCGATTTTGAAAATGATTAGTAACCATTCGATGCTAGTTGATTAGTCTCTTCGCGAATGTTTGAAGATGGTTGAATTTTTTAATTTTTCATTAACTCAAAAATTGTTTATATTTTCCATCATAAACTCATCTCTTTTGAATGATTTCTTTTTATTTTACACTTCTGAAAGTTACCAAGCGACTCTTGAATGACCAACCTAAATGTTTATGTAGTTTTGTCGTATAAGTAGGGTGATGCGACAATTTTTGTGGGAAGTGTATTGGAAAACCTAATATTTGAAGTACAATTCTAATAGTGTGTAAAAAAGGAAAACGGATTTATGTACCTTTGTGTCTTATATAGCGCGGATAAACTTTTTATTTATCTAGAATTATAAAATAAATTTAGAGATGTTAAAAGCAGTTTGTCCTCTGCAGTGGTTTTGAAACTATCTTTCAAAGAAGGATTAGCATAACGTATCATATCGAATCATTTGAATTTTACCTATAATAAAATAGATAATATTTTAAAATAGCATTTATATCTAAAAATCAAGGAAAAGCCGTTTTTTATCTACATTCTCCAAGTTACTCCAACAAATCTGAAGACTTTGATGTTGCAGAAAATTTTATGGCAGTGGTACTCAAATGGTCGATCGCGAATGCTTTTCGAGTAAATCTCGAAAACAAAAAAATTTTCAATAAGTAGGTTACTAAACTACAAAAATTTATTACGTAATAAAAGAACACTATGCTAGCGGCAAAAGGGGACTATATCAAAGGAACGCGCGGTACTTGTCAAGAAAAGCCGCGTTTTTTATTCTTGTCGCTTTTCTAGAAATTTCGGGAATATTCGAGACTTTCGTTCACGCAGATATAAATGTTTCGCCTGCAGGAATTGGAGTCATTCTGAATTGTAACTTGAAAGCAATACTACGTCGATACAAAGTTTATCATTAAATAGTACAAAATGATAGCAGCGAAGAAATCTAAAACGTATCATTTTAATAACGATTGGGAGGAAGAATTTTTTTTTAAACACCTCAAAAAAGTCTAGGGAACACTTCTGAATATCGATATATCGTATCCAGAACTATCAATATGGATGATTTTTTTTTTAAATTAACACCTGCATCAATTTCTCACTAAATTACGTAGAGTGCCGCAACAGATTTCAGTTTTTTTTTTAAAACTGAAAATGCAGCAGATGCGACGCTGCTTTATAATCATTTTATGTATTCAGTGTTTAAAATCAGTTAGTTGGCACTTTGTTCCTGTTGTAAGCACAAATAAAAGATTCAAGTTTTGTGATTCGACCATTGGAAAGACGACATTTGACTAGAGAAGAGATGTTACGAGCCGTTGGCATGCTCCAAGCTGGGAGCTCACAACGGGAAGTATCCAGGGTTCTGGGAAGTAGCCCAAGTGTCATAAACCGTTTATGGTCGCGTTTCAATGAAACAGGTAGCGTGGAAGAACGCCATACAGGTCGTTTCAGGATTACTACAGTCGACCAAGACCGATTTTTGGTTTTACAAGCCAGAGGAGATCGTACTACCACAGCATCTCAATTAGCTCAAGAGCTATCACGAGTTCATAATGTACAAATTTCCGACCAAACTGTGAGAAATCGACTGCCCGAAGGTCAACTCCACTCCAGACGTCCTTTAAGAGTTCCACTACTGACCCATGGAAATCGCGCTGCTCGTTTATCTTGGTGCCAAGAACACGTAAACTGGGATCAAGAGAGGTGGGCCACAGTTCTCTTCAGTGATGAATCTAGATTTAGTTATTATCCCGATTCGGGAAGAATTCGAATATGAAGGGAACCTGGAAAGCAAAACCGTCTCCAGCATGCTCGAGAAGTTGTTAGACAGAAAGGCGGATCAGTGATGTTTTGGGTAGGTATACGCCTTGGTGGAAGAACTGACCTCGTTTTCATACAGAACAACCTCACGGGAAATTCTTACGCAAATGAGATAGTTTTACCTGTAGTGGTACCGTATCTCCAAACAATGGGTCAAAATCCACTCTTCCAACAAGATAATGCCCCTCCTCATCGTGCAAGAGTTGTCGTGAACGTTCTTGAAGAGAATGATATCGATCTAATACCGTGGCCATCCTGCTCCCCAGATCTGAATCCCATCAAGCATGTGTGGGACACCCTAAAAAGAAATCTCCTGCGTCAAAACGTCCATCATGAACAGGAGCTTCGATTAGCAGTTCAGGGGGCTTGGAATGACTTAGGCCAAAATGTAATAGACAATTTAATATTGAGCATGCCGCGACGATGCCAAAGTGTCATTAATAACAGACAGAGTGGACCTTCTGGGTACTGAAAAATATAAGTGCTTCCATATCGTTTCAAATATTAGTTCAGGATTTTTTTTGTGTTTTGCCAAATTTCGTCATTTTCAAATTTCATTTTTTTATAATAGGTGCTTTGGAGAAGTCAAATATTATTTTGTTTTCCTGAGAATACAGTATATACAATACATCCTAACAGAAACTGAAAGATTTCTATAAATTCGAATCATCAAATTCATAGTTTAAAGATATTGGTAAGTGTTCCCTAGACTTTTTTGAGGTGTTTATGGTGAATGATAAGTGCATTCGTCTTATTTGTCGTGCGTCAGTTGCAATACCTAAGCAGAATTCTAACAGAATAAGTTGAAATATCTCATCAAAAACAGTAAGTCTTCATTGTTGACTAATAATGAACCCACTCCAGAATTTCAATTTCAACATAGAATAAAACATTTTTCAGATATTTTTATCAATGAAAAGGAGACAGAACTTTTAGAGAAAAATATTGTCCCAATATTAATAACTTAAATGATTTAAAAATGTTAGCCGTTAACTCTGAGATAGCTCTTAGCTCAATAGAAGTTGTAGATGATAAAGCTTATGAAGTAGTTTGTGCTGAATATACAGGGTGCTTCAACGAAAACTAAACAGAGGCTATATCTACCAAGATATTAATTTCTGATCAAAACGCAAAAACAGGTCAATTTTTGTTTCAAGGGGGACATCCTTAGGGGTACAAAACTTGCCTGAAATATCAACCTCCTTAGCGGGGGTTGCAATCCTTGAACATTTTGAAAAGTGATGATGAGTAGAGTGATAACTCAAAAGAAAGGTGGTATCTTTGTCTACATAGCCTTGAACGAATTTCCATTTTTAATTGAAAACTGTAAAAGATACAGGGTGAGCAACTGAAAGATAGGGAATACTATTTCCCTGAGACTATTCAAGTTTCAGTGAAGTAAAATGGAACAGATCCATGCTGATCAATGGCAGTCATCATCAAGTACCATTGAAATTTTGAAAAGGGTAGATGGGTCGAGTGATACCTCGAGAGAAAGGTATTATCTTTGTCTGCATCCCCGTGAATTTTTGATTGAAAAGTGTAGAAGATACAGAGTGAGCTACTGAAAAATAGAGGAGACTTTCTATCATTTCACATGAGGACGATGATCATATAGTATCACCTGTGAAAACAAAAAAGTTTCCTTTCAGTCAACCGATAAAAACGCATGTACATGTGAACCTAACTCTAGATGCATTGCTCGCATATCGTACAACGAATGTTGAGAGATCAATGGAGTTACTATGACTGATAGTTTTATCGTTTTCTTTCATAATCATTCCAATGTTTCAGCTGCTCACCCAGTAATTTTGATGGAGAACGAAAACTTGCACACCATTGTGGAGACAAACAAAAAGCCTTTCTCAGAAGGTTATAACTGGACCTATCTTCTGCTCTAAAAATAACACAGGGTGGTCACCCCTGCTATAGGAGTTGAAATTTGAGGTGTGAATGGTGTTTCGGAAGATGACAGCCTTTGATCTGGAATGAATCTGTTCCATTTTTTTGCACTAATACTTGAATAGCTCAGGGCGATAGATAGTCTCCTCTATTTTTCAGTAGCTCACTCTGTATCTTCTACACGGGGATGCAGACAAAGATAGTACCTTTCTTTCGAGGTATCACTTGACCCATCTACCCTCTTCCAAATGTTCAAGGGTGGTCACCCCTACTCTAGGGGTCGAAGTTCGAGATGAGGATGGTACTTGATGATGACTGCCATTGATGAGAATGGATCTGTTCCATTTCACCTCACTGAAACTTGAATAGTCTCAGGGAAATAATCTTCCCTATATTTCAGTTGCTCACCCTGTATCTTTTACAGTTTTCAATTAAAAATGGAAATTCGTTCAAGGCGATGTAGACAAAGGTACCACCTTTCTTTTGAGTCATCACTCGATCCATCTTCCTAATACAAAATGTTCAAGGATTGCAACCACCGTTTAGGTGGTTGATATTTAAGGCAAGTTTTGTACCCCAAAAGATGTCCCCCTTGAAACTAAAATTGATCTGTTTTTGCGTTTTGTTCTGAAATGAATATCTTGGTAGATATAGCCTCTGTTTAGTTTTCGTTGAAGCACCCTGTATAAGACATTCAAGATTGACCAAGAACAATAGGGAATTAGCAATTGTTAGATCCATACTAACAAAACTTAAGGACCATAATTTAACCCTTTGTAGAGCTGACAAAGGTAACACTATTTCGATTTAAGAAACTGATATGTATATTGAAAAAACAGAAAGACTATTTACTCCAGAAAAATTTATAGAATTGTTGTTGTTGATTCTACTAACAAATTTCAAACCCAAGTCCTATCTCTAATCAAAAAGTGTACGAATTTATTGAAATAAGATGGGTTGAAATTGACTGTTATGAATCCGAAAGCTTCAATTTTATATTCATTACCTACAATTCACAAAGTTGATTGTCCCATGAGACCTATTGTTTCATGTGTAAGTGCTCCAGCTACTAAATTATGTAAATATTTGAACAACATTCTTCAAAATTGATACAACACAATCCAATTTACTCAATACAAAACTCATTAGAATATACTAATCACTTGAGAGCTCTGAAAGTTTCAATAAATGCTAAATTAGTATCTTTTGATATAATCAATCTATATCCGCCAACACCCTGCCGTGATGTCAAAGCCACAATTAATCAACAACTTCAATCCAATAGTACATTAAGCTTCACTCATATACAAGAAACGATGTCAGCTTCAAACCTATGTCCCCAACAAAGTTATTTCTGGTTCAATAATAAAATATATCAACAATTAGATGATTTACCTATGGGCTCTCCATTGTCTCCGTTATTAACTGAAATTTTTATGACTAATTTAGAAAACAGAATTTTTAGTTCCTTCAACATCCTAATTAAGAATGTATTTTTATGGAAAAGATATATAAATGATATCTTCTGTATGTGGATTGGCATAGACTCAATAGTTTCTTACAGTTTTTAAATTCTTTTCATCGATCGATTCAATTTACAATGAAAATGAAAATAATGAAAAATCTTTGAATTTCTTGGACTTGTCGATAAGTAGGGCTCATCACTCACTCTCCCTTAAAACATACAGAAACAACCTATTCGGAGATCCTGATTCATAACAGTATTTCCCAATTGCTTAGTATTAAATTTAATGCTTGTCATTCATTTGTGTACAGATTGCTTTCTATTCCTTTGTCAGTTCTCGATTTTGAGAATGATGTTCAAGTTTTAAAATTAATCGCAAAGAACAACGGCTATGAATCAAAATTAATTGATACCTTAATAAGAGAAAAACGACATAAACTTTAATTGCAGAGCATTTATCAGTTGCATACTGAAAAATCTAACAGAAAATTTCCAATTAACTATATTCCTAATATTAGCAACAAGATATGTAACAGATTACATCGAAATACTATTTTTAACACCATCAGCACTAATAAAAAGAATTTGGGTTCATTGTTAGTTAATAATAAAGATAAAACAAAATTATTGGATAAAAGCGGAGTATATAAAATACACTGCAGTGAATGTGAAACATTCTATATAGGCCAAACCGGAAGATGCATCGAGAAGAGAGTTGAACAAAAAAGATCTATTCGCCAAAATGAAAATTCTACGGGTTAAGTTAAGAACTAGAATTATCTCATTGAAGGAAATTATTTCAGGGAATCTTCACTACAATTCTGATATAAATCCAATCGACTATCTACCCCCAATTCCCAATACTATTAGTAATGATATCCGACCTCAGTTAATACGTATATCCCTATCTAAGTCGAATTGCCCAACCCCATAGTTTCCTTAATCCTTGGTTTATACAAGAAACAATCGATCCATAGGGAACCACTATCGCCAGTTGACCACTTTATCTGTGATTGAATTGCATTTTATTTTATTCCACCAATAAATTACTCTTGTTCTGACAAAATATCTGATATTGTGTCAATTTATTCAACTATTCGTTTATTCAAACGATAGAGCACATCTTTCGGCAGAAACTACAGGCAAAAGTACGAGGACGGTCCGAAAAGTGTCCGACATTACGTGAATTTGACAGCATTTTTAAATAAAAGCTAGTGAATTTTCATTGCTTATCTGTTTACTTTACAGTTACTCACCAAGTTTCAGCCATTTTTAACGCGCAGTTTTTATGGAACAGTAGTTTCAGTGAGTTGATGTGAGTGTTTTTGTAGAAATGCACAAAATCGAGTATCGAGCTGCCTTTAAATATTTGTTTTGGAAAGAGCCTATGCAAATCAAAGAAGAGTTGTATTCCATCATTTACCATCATCATCATTTATCAAAGTGAAATTTTGGACAGCTCCATTTAAACCGTGAGAGCAAAGACTAAAAGAAGAACCTCAGGAGGCGGCTAAAATTGAAGTGTTTAAAGCTAGTAATGACGGGTTCAGCCGATTTAAGAGTCATTGTAATAGGCATAGCGTCGCAGAGTGTGGAGAAGCGGCAAGCGCTGATAAAGAAGCTGCATCTCTCTATCCAGAAAAACTCAAAACAGTGATAGACGAAGGTGGCTACACTAGCCAAATCATTTTCAACGTAGTTGAAACCAGTCTTTTCTGGAACAGAATGCCTAAAAGTACTTTTATTGCGCGTGATACGAAAAATTTTCTAGGTCTTAAAGCCGCCGAGGATCGATTGATAGTGATGGTTTGTGCGAATCCAACTTGAGATTTTTAATTGAAACTTCTTTTAGTTCATTGCTCAGAACAACCAATAGCCTCTAAAAATAAATCCATTTGAAAGTCTAATGCGAAAGGAAACTTGAGTGACATTTTCTCTCTTTGAATACTGGAATGGCCTTCATTTTATTCCTTAAGACGAATGTTACTGCCAATTTTAAGAAATCCCATTTAATGTGATGCTATTAATAGGCAGGGCAATACCAGCTTGCTTCAACCAATAGACTAGGGAGTCTTTAAAACATTTAGAGCCTACTAGACAAGGTGATCATTTGCACATCTACATAAAGCTATGAGACAAGGCAATGAGCTTTTTGTTAAAGACTTTAAGAAGCAATTCAATGTTTTAGATGCTGTAAGAATCGTTGGACAATCAAATAACGATTGCAAACTTAACAGAAGGCCTCATTCAATTGAAAAGGGGTCACAAATTTCAGATATAACAGATTCTAATGAAGAGCTCGTTTCTACTACAAAACAGGAAATACAGAAGTTACTGGTATACAATGAGGAAATTTTGCGTGAGAAAAAAAAGTCAGGAAACATTGTTAGAATATATTAGGACTTCGACATCGAAATAACTTTGGCTTACGTTACTTTATTCATAACAACGTAAATCAGGGGTGCTCAAACGGTCGAGTAGATCTCTGAAAGATAAAAATTTTCAATAAGTAGGAAACTACAAAAATTTATAACGTAATAAAATAACACGCTGCTAGATGCAAGAGGCGGCTTTAAGTGGTAACTTAGAGAGGCATCATAAAACAGTTCATAAAAACTATGAAAAGGATTTTCCGCCACAGAGTGAATTAAGAAAACAAAAGGTAGTTGATTTGATATCTTGTTTGAAAAATGTACAAACCATGTTCACAAGAAAATAAATCAGAAATCATGTCTGCAATTAGAGAACTTCAGTTATCTCGTCCGACCATCAGAAGACGTATTGAAGGCATGAGTCAGGACATGGCAGGTAAACTAAAACATGATATCATGAAATGTACATACTTTTCTTTACAGTTCGACGAATCCACCAATATGACAGACACTGCCAAGCTGTGTATTTTTATTCGGATGGTATTCAATGACATGTTGGCTAAGGAAGAATTTCTGACAATCATTCCTCTGAAGGGGAAGACCTGTGGCGAAGATATATATGACCTTTTCTTCAATTTTGTAAAAAACTACAAGCTACCAATATACAAATTAATGTGCATTACAACCGATGGAGCACCAGCAATGTCGAGCTAATGAAGATTTTCCTTCTTTTTTTTCATTCCATTGCATTATACATCAACAATTTTTGTGTTCAAAAGTTTTAAGCATGGAGGAATTATGGGCATTGCAACAAAAATTGTGAATTCCATCCGTGCACGTAGCTTGCAACGGCGGCTCTTTAAGTTGCAGTTGGAAGATAGGGAGTCAGCTGAATACACTGATTTAGTTCTTCGCAATGACGTCAGGTGGTTGAGTCGCGAAAAATTCCTAGAAAGCTTTCAAGAATTATTGCCCGAAATAACAGCTTTTCTAGACGAAAGGTGATGACACTCAAATGTTGAACAACAAAAACTGCCTGACTGAAACACCATTAGCTAGGAGCTTCAAGGTAAATGAAAAATTATTATTGAGATGACTAGCGCAGTAAACGCATTCAAAAGTAAATTGCAACTTATGATAGATCAACTGAAAAGAAAGGATCTGAAACAGTTTCCGTCTTTGAAAGCAAGGATTCCCCAGTTGAATTATGATACGTATGAGAATCAATTATCAAATATTTTGGACAATTCGAAATACGTTTTTATGATTGCAGTAATAGGCAAATATATAGCATCTATTATGAGTTATTCTTTTTCATGTAAAAACATTGGGGAATTAGCTACTTAAATAGCAAGTCAGTTTAATATGAACTCATGTTCTGTTAAAAATGAGTTGGTGCAGATTATATCAGATATACATCTCAAAGCTATAGCATGTGATACAAATTTCTGGTGTTTTATATCTGAAGATAAATATCCGAACCTAAGCCAAATCGCCCTTCAACTAACGGCAATGTTTGAGTCAACTTGTGCGAGTCTGCATTTTCTGAAATGAAGATATTTAAGTCAAAATATCGCAATCGACTAACTGACGATCTTATGTCATCATGCTTGCGATTAGTACTCAGTGGTTACGTACCATCTTATGAAAAGTATGTTGAGGACATGCAGTGCCACGATTCAACATCCAAAGTCACTCCTTAGTTAAGTTTAACACCATATGTAACTCTTCTGTTTTGTAACAACCAATAAACTCGCAATTTTGAATAACTATAAGTTTTTTCATTGATATTATAGAGAAGAACCTAACTAAACCTAACCCAAACCTTGACTAAATAATGTATATTGTGCGGAAAGCTAATATCTATATATGCTCAGTACAGTACTACCTAGGTAGGTAGGTAGGTAGGGTGTATCGTGTATGTACGACTACCCTGCATCACACATACTTACAGCCTCAGAGTCGATCGTAAGTAGTCAAAAAATATTGAGGTAAATCACCAGCAGTTCAAGACTGAGCACCTCTGATGTAAATTGTTTTATTAACTTACATTTATTGAACATTTTTCTTCTAAACTATTGTTTTCCTTAGTCTCTATTCCCGTCTAAACATACTTTATATGTATTTATTCCCACCTATCGAGTAAGTCCGTACACTAAATCTCAATTGGTTTCAAACGATGGTCAACTACTTCTGAAATTGTTCATTTCGAAGTAGTGGAACTGACACCCCTTTCTGAACACCACTACAATCAAAGATTTCTCATGAAGAGTCAAACACTTTTTGTTGTTTTAGGCATTATTTTATCAGCGAAATCAATTCCCAACCACTGAGCTAATCATGTGTATTTGATGGACAGAAAGGTCCCCTTTCATCTCCGTAATACTGCAGGTCTGAACGTTAATTCCTGTTCATATAAAGATGGCGATTGTTCATATATATATATATATATATATATATATATATATATATATATATATATATATATATATATATATATTATATATATCATTATATGAATATTTGTATTTACAATGAATACTTATATCTATAATTTTGTTGTGTGTCGGAAAAATACAAGTGTGAGCTCAGGAAAATATAACAGGGAAACATACTATCTTGCGTATGATTCAATAAACGAGTGAAAAAACCTTTGGAAAAAACTCGTTTCCCTGTCGCTATTGCACTAGTAATAGCTTGTCTGTGTATGTTGTGTTAGTGTTGTGTGTATATAAAGAGTACCGAAGATTTTTCTGCTTAGCAGCTTCAATTCTCATCTTGCAGTCCATGATTTCCAGACGAAGACAAGTGTGAAAGGAAGGGGTTTGCGACAGGGATCCGTAACAATGGAAAAAGAAAACCAGCAGAAAAATATTTCAACAACCTGACTCTTAGATATCTTAACACACTTGAATTTCAGAAAAGATTTTACATAGCAAGCAACGCCATAAGAAGGACTAAGGAGATAAACAAAAAGTACATAACCTTGCCAATTTAGAAGTATAATCTCGCAAAATCCCTTCGATATTCAAATTCAACAAAACAATTCCCTCTCTGTTTGACCGATGGCTAGGTTCGGTCTTCTAAGTGGTGCCGATTATGATCTATAGATGTTCTAGAATCATTATGAACCCTATAATTTGCGCTAATGCAAAAGATTCTGTGTTCGCATTATTGATCCATTCACAATTACGCAAGTTCACATTAATACGAATCTACTGTCACATTGAAAGCATAAAAAATTCAACATAACACAGCTTCATCGACAGATTTCAATGAAAGCTAGGTTAGATTTCTATCAATTTTTGAGGCGATAGTTTAAGGCATTGAAAGAAAATTGTGTCTGAATTTCTTTTCTTTTTTTTCATTCGAAACTGATGAACTTCACTTTTCAAATTATCACTCCACCCAATGCTGTAATTTCCTGGAAAACTAGAAAATAATAAAATAAGAAGATGATGTTCCAAGAATAAGTGTCATTATATACACCTCAAAAAGTCTAGGAACACTTGACAATATCTTTAAAATATGAATTTGATGATTCGAATTTATAGAAATCTTTCGGTTTTTGTTAGGATGTATTGTATATAATGTATTCTCAAGAAAACAAAATAATATTTGACTTCTCCAAAGCACCTATTATAAAAAAATTTGAAATTTGAAAATGACGAAATTTGGTACAACACAAAAAAATTCCTGAACTAATATTTTCGAAACGATATGGAAGCACTTATATTTTTCAGTGCCCAGAAGGTCCACCTCTGTTATTAATGACACTTTGGCATCGTCGCGGCATGCTCAATATTAAATTGTCTATTACATTTTGGCCTAAGTCATTCCAAGCCCCCTGAACTGCTAATCGAAGCTCCTGTTCATGATGAAAGACGTTTTGACGCAGGAGATTTCTTTTCAGGGTGTCCCACACATGCTCGATAGGATTCAGATCTGGGGAGCAGGATGGCCACGGTAGAAGATCGATATAATTCTCTTCAAGAACGTTCAAAACAACTCTTGCACGATGAGGAGGGGCATTATCTTGTTGGAAGAGTGGATTTTGACCCATTGTTTGGAGATACGGTACCACTACAGGTAAAACTATCTCATTTGCGTAAGAATTTCCAGTGAAGTTGTTCTGTATGAAAACGAGGTCAGTTCTTCCACCAAGGCGTATAACTCCCCAAAACATCACTGATCCGCCTCCCTATCTAACAACTTCTCGAGCATGCTGGAGACGGTTTTGCTTTCCAAGTTCCCTTCATATTCGAATTCTTCCCGAATCGGGATAATAACTAAATCTAGATTCATCACTGAAGAGAACTGTGGCCCACCTCTCTTGATCCCAGTTTACGTGTTCTTGGCACCAAGATAAACGCAGCGCGAGTTCTATAGGTTAGTTGTGGAACTCTTAAAGGACGTCTGGAGTGGAGTTGGCCTTCGTGCAGTCGATTTCTCACAGTTTGATCGGAAATTTGTACATTATGAACTCGTGATAGCTCTTGAGCTATTTGAGATGCTGTGGTAGTACGATCTCTTCTGGCTTGTAAAACCAAAAATCGGTCTTGGGCGACTGTAGTAATCCTGAAACGACCTGTACGGCGTTCTTCTACGCTACCTGTTTCATTGAAACGCAACCATAAACGGTTTATGACACTTGGGCTACTTCCCAGAACCCTGGATACTTCCCGTTGTGAGCTCCCATCTTGGAGCATGCCAACGGCTCGTAACATCGCTTCTCAAGTCAAAACTTGAATCTTTTATTTGTGCTTACAACAGAAACATAGTGCCAACTAGTCGATTTAAAACACTGAATACATGAAATGGTTATAAAGCAGCGTCGCATCTGCTGCATTTTCAGTTTTTTATAAAAAAAACTGAGATCTGTTGCGGCACTCTACATAATTTGGTGAGAAATTAATGCAGGTGCTCATTTTTTTTTTAAATCATCCATATTGATTGTTCTGGGTACGATATTTCGATATTCAGAAGTGTTCCCTAGACTTTTTTGAGGTGTTTATCCTCGTTATGTTCAAGTAGAACACGCCGATAATTTTAGTAGCCTCATTCGATTCAAACTATAAATTCACAACTAAAAAAACAAGCTTCGGTTGATGTCAACGGGATGAGCACCCCACAAAGCGTAAAGTAGTAAAGCCATAACAATGCCAACCGAAATTGCCGCTCCCTGTCTAGAGATAATTTAGTTACGGGCACAGTTATCTGGCATTTTCGGCTCGAATAGTCACACAGACATCGTGTAAAAAGCCATCTGTCAACTGGATGAATGTATGGTTAACAAGGTTTAAGCGATGCTATATACAATGAATATTCAAGCGTTTTATTCTGAAATATGGCTAATGCATCATTATCATTCACTAGCGCTAATAAATTTGTCGTAAAAATTAAGAAAAATTGGTAATAAATACAGTGGCTAGCGAAAAATTGAGGTTATAGTAGAAATTAAGTGTTTTTTGTAAAAAAAAAAAGTATAAACTCTCTATTGCCGGGGTATATGTTCCGTAAATATGACGCGAGTACAGAATCCGTGAATATTGAATGATAATTTATATGGAATTATAGAGGATACATTCCAAGGTGACAGAAAAAAAATAAATATACAGGGTATCCCAAATTGAATGGTCTATTAGACGTTTATGGAGAACTAATAAAGCTATCATTCCGGTTATAATGGAAGTGCATACCAACATCGTTATTTAATACAAGACACCCTGTATATTGATGACTGGTTCGACAACACTTATTATTCCTAAAACAAAAACACACCTAACACATAGGTTTAGCTTGTTTCGTTCATGAAATCTAACCTACTTTTACTTATCGATTTTTTGCTTTTTGAAAAAAATAATACAGGATGTTACATAATCGTATGTCACCTTTTGGGGGGTAAATCTACGTGTAATTTCAAGAAAACAAGTTTATATAAACATAGGTCCGCAGCATTTATTATTACACGTCCTAGATTTAAACTGAAATTCGCAAGGTGTTTTCTTTTACGAGGCCATGTTTCTTTTTGCCCTTTCAAACTTTTTTGCTGTATGCCACTGATCAGTGTACAATCAATTTCATCTTCATTCAATTTAAAAGCTTTTTGACACTTGTAATTTTTTCGTATCTCCAACCGTTTCGAGTTAAAAATTATTGAAATTGAATTAATTGAATTATATGTTATTCGCTAAATGAAAAGAAAATAATACAAATACTCGATAGGTATGCCCAAAATTTGCTTTTATTTTGATAGCTCGTCTTCTGAGACTCAACTTAAACTTATTCAATATCAAACTAAACAAAAGAACAATTAAAAACTAAATAAATTGCTGGAAGTGTCCTCCACCTGCAGGAATACAGGCCCTCTGTTCTTCTTCGCATATTATCACGCACTCTTTGAAATATTCTTGGGGTATTTCTTATCGTGTCACAAGAGGTTATTATTCAATGTCTCAATTCTCCTACAGTGTTCACTGGAGTGGTATAAACTAAACTTTAGAGATATCCCCATAAGAAAAAGTCTATACTATTTGAGTCAGGGGACCTAGGAGGCCATGGTTCTGGCCCACGCCGACCTATCCATCGGTTGTTGAATGTATTATTCAAGAATTTCCTAGCTCCTCCACTGAAATGTGCTGGTGCCCCGTCATGCATAAACCACATTAGGTTTCTCACCAAAAGTGGCACATCCTCGAGCAATAAAGGTAACTCCTCCCCAAGAAATTGCCGATAAGTGGGACCGTTTAGTCTGTTAGGCACAAAAAATGGCCAAACCAAATAATTTCCAATTATTCAAACCCAGAAATTTGGTGAGAATTGTTCTTGGTGATGAGAATTGGAAGTGCTTTCAATTCAGCGAATGTATACAATCGTTTAATGATTTTTTGCTCGATTACGGTCCGAGATACGAAAAAATTACATATGTCAAAAGAGTTTTTAAATTGAACGAAGATGACGAAAATTGATTGTACGTTTGAAAAAGTTTGAAAGGCAAAAGAAGACATGGCTCAGGAAAAGAAAACACCTTGTAGATTCTAGTTAAAATTTAGGACGTGTAATGATGGAGGCTGTACAAAAAGCTTGCATTCCAAATTTGGGCTGAATATCTCAAAACTGCAGGAGTTTTGGAGAAAAAACTTTTTTTTCTGGAAATTTCAACACTCTGTAGCTCCGTAACGAAGCTTTTGCGGACCTATATTCATATGAACTTTTTTTCTTGAAATTGCACGTAGATTTACCCCCTCAAGTTGTGACATACCATTATGTAACACCCTGTAAAAGTAGCAGGCATCTTCTATATTTCAAAATGATGAAAACGATAAACTCATGGAAATATACACGCTTGTACACAATACTAATTAGAATTTACTTCTTTTCCAAAACGTAATTTGCAGATATCTTTACTGACTTCATTCTCCTCTGAACTTGAAATATATTTTCAAGACAGAAAACAACAAACAACCGTTTTATCCTCTTTGCCCCCAACTTTCAATGTTCATTCAATTTTAGGATTGGAGGTTTTGAAACGACATAGAAATGACATTGACATTCTGAACCTAATATTAGTACCAACCTTACGTGGGTAAACAAAAAGTCACTGAAGTTCTATGTCAACTTTTTGTAACAGTTAACAGGAACTTAACAAAGCTTTATATAATCCAACTAAGATTGATTTAGTGTCATGTTTTTGCTGAAGTTGACTCTTTGTCAACTGAATTAGAACTTAACATAGCTTCATACAATCTAACCTTAGTTTTTGAAAGTCAGAGTATCAAAAAAGTACAGCAGAATATGATAATGCACCGGAAATTTCTGTAGAGATATCGGAAGGCACGACAAGGATCTGCAGTACGACCACAATTCTTCGGATGAAGATGAAAATTGAAGCAATTACTTTAGAGTTGTATTCCCAGTTTTTTTCGAGGTTAACATTTATCTGCCTTAATGGCGTTCATGAACCATCGATATCTATCAAGTTGCGATCCAGTCTCCTCAAGAGATCGTTGATTCCGCAATTCGCAAATGTATTAACAGTGTAGGTGTCTCGTAAAGTCCCGGAATCGCTTATATGGCCACGTTTGACACACATTCAACGCGCTTTTTCTAGAAGCCCTCGTCTCCTCGACCACCGCCACCTCCGCCGCAGAAAATATCGCACGCATAAGATCACACTCAACGGTGTTGATACCGTGAATTATTGCGGAAATCGGCCGAGGCAATGTTACCTCGGACCATAGAAGTCGATAACATACACATTGAATGGAAATTCAATGGGTTCGCGGAATATGTGTCATTCCAATCTTTCTCAAATCGTTAAGCAATTAATGTTACATGGCTATTTTATATAGATGCAGTTGGAATATGGTCAAGAGAGGTTGCTATTTAGAAAAAAGACGCATTGTTGGTGCTCGATTGCAAGTTCTACGACATAGCATTAAGGCGCCGCCCTGGGCTATTGTCAATAAGAGTCATAGAGTATTTGCTACTGTATCTTATTTTTATACACACACATATGGCAAAAATGTAGAAATATTGTCGGAATTCTTCTGATTTTCCAAACGCCATAAAGGTGTCCGTGCTAAAGGACCTATTTAAATTAAAATTTTGGTTTTGAGTCAATAAATGAAAGGAAAAATGAATATTTTCCGCGATGGAGTCAAGCATATATTAGCAAATTAAATGAAATAAAATGGAATGAAATGAAATGAAATGCAATGAAATGAAATGAAATGAAATGAAATGAAATGAAATGAAATGAAATGAAATGAAATGAAATGAAATGAAATGAAACTTAATATAGAAATGAAATGAAAATGAAATGAAATCAAATTAGATGAATTTGATTGAGGAGGTCGTTACTTGATGAAAATCGATATACATATTTTCAATGAAATAAAACTAAAGTATTCAGATTTTCACTATATTAACAAAACTATGACCGGTTTCACCACACTGTGGCTTCATCAGATAGATACAAACTAATGAACAGAGTTATTCCTTATATATTAGTCTTATTTCCTACTTAATATTACAAGAGGTATGTTGGAAAACCCATAGGAGTTGTTTACTTTATGAATTGAAAAGATTGAGGAAAGGAGAAGAATTTAGATGTAATTGACTATTAAGTAACCTGCATGATTTCTTTTCTTTGTTAATCTCTAAAATTTCCAATAGATTGAGTTTTTGCCTGTTATTTTCATTGTGCAAAATTTTGAAATTATCATTAAAGTTATGGTTTTCTTCGAGTAAGTGATTAGAATAATGGGAATCTGATTTATGATAATTAAAACTACGTTTGTGCTCGGATAATCTAACTTTGAAATTTCTGAAAGTTCTACCAATATAAATTTTATTACAATCCCCGCAAGACAGTTTATAAACACCGGATTTATTACTTTTATCAATTTTAGATTTGCAGTTTTTGATATGTCGGTCTAAAGAATTATCAGTTCGGAATGCTATATTTAAATTATAATGCGAGGGGAATGATTTTAATTTCAGACTAGGATTACCAATATAAGTTAAGCTGTTGTATTTTGTGTTAGAACTTTTTGTACTTGGAAATACCTCCTGGATTGCTTTTTGAAATTTTTTGCGTGAAATCATGTTCTCTGTCATAGTTGGACTGTAACCCTTATTGACAGCTATTTGTTTAATCACATTTATCTCTTTTATGAAATTATTTTGTGACATTGGGATATTAATGCGTCTATGTACCATACTATCGTGAGCTGCTGATTTATGTGGATAAGGATGTGTAGATGAGCTGTGAATAGTAATATCTGTATGCGATGGCTTATGAAAAATATAAAAATCATGTTTGCCGTTAATTTTAGTAATAGTTAAATCCAGAAAGTTAATGGAGTTTTCTGTTTCTATCTCTAACGTGAATTTAATATTATCGTGAATTTTGTTAATGAATGTTTTGAATGACTCTAATTGTCTGTTTGTGCCAGTGAAACAACAAATGATATCGTAGACATATCTAAACCAATAAATAAAGTGTTTGAATAACGGATGTTGTTGGATAGTTTTTTCAATACTATCCATGAAAATTTCAGCGAGCAGAGGGCTCAGAGGATTACCCATGATTAAACCCTTTTTACTATTATATAATACTCCATTGAAGTTGAAATAATTTTGTTCTAAACAAATTTCTAAAAGGTGTAAGATTTCTGATTGAATTATCGGATTGACTTTATTAATTTGAAGGGCGTTGTTGATGAGTTTCACTGTATCACTAGGTGGAACACTAGGGAAGAGATTTACTACATCCCATGGCATAAGTTTAGCGTTCGGTGGTAGTATCGTGTGCTGAATTTTATTTATTAGGACTGAAGAGTTTTTTATTGATAATTTAGGTTCAAGATTAGCGTACTGTCGAATGATGTCTATGAGAAGCATTTCTTTCCATGGTCGAACTGAATTAGTCCTAGTGAACAATGGAAGAATGACAGCGGCCAGATACATCGCAGATATCCTCGAACCCCATGTTGTACCCTTTGCCCCATTGGTTGGCGAAAACTTTATTTATATGCATGATAATGCTCGGCCTCATGCAGCTAGAGTAGTTGCAGAATTTCTGCATAATGCCGAAATTGATATTTTAAGATGGCCAGCCAGAAGTCCCGACTTGAATCCCATAGAATATGTTTGGGACAACATGGGGTGGCAAATTCAGCAACGTAGGATGCCTTGTAGGACACTCCAACAACTAGAAAATCTGCTTCCTGAAATTTGGAACTCAGTGACTCAAGAGTACATCCAAAATTTGTTAGAGGGGCTTACGAGACGTATACTGGCAGTAATTATGGCTCGGGGAGGAAACACTCAATTTTGAAAATGATTAGTAACCATTCGATGCTAGTTTTATGGTCTCTTTGACACGAAAATTGTTGATATTTTCCATGATAAACTCGTCTCTTTTGAATGATATCTTCTAATTTTACACTTGTGAATATTACCAAGCTACTCTTGAATGACCAACCTAAAAGTTTATATAGTATTGTCGTAAAAGTAGGGTGATGCGACAATTTTTGATGGGAGTGTATTTTGTTTTATAAAATTTCTCGAAGCTACAGATTTGCAACATTTTTCGAAATCATTACGTATATCTTAAGAATTTATCAATTTTTCACTAGAGCATCAATTTTCCTATCTTGCAAATTTATGGTGAACTCTTCCTCATGTGTCAGACGAATTTTTTTCAATGATATTGTCCTTGTTAAAAACGGGTATTTCGATGAAATTCCTTGCTCCTAAGTCAAGGATGTGTGCAAAGCACACAAAGTGGTTATTTTGAAGATCAATTTCAGAAATTACCACCTGGTAGTTTCCAAAGGAGAGAGAGAGACCTTTATTCGATCCATAAAACATTGTACATGTTATAGATCCAGTCAATAAGTATATAAGTACATCAAAATATCAATCACGAACAGCAAAAAACCCAAACGAATTGTCTGAAAATATGAACCAATACGTATGATTATACAAACAGTTACAATGTAAAAACAAATTTCAGAAAAAAAAACATACTGAAATTGATTATAATACCACAATAAAAATATTACAGATTTTTACAAGCATATGGGTGGCATTACTTTGAAGGTAGGAGAACTGTAGTTTAGGTCTCCAGATCATAGCCCTGGGAGTGCCATATCCGTGCTTATTCCCAACTTGTGAAAACAGTTCACTATTTCTGAAAACAAACACAACACTTCCATATATGTATAGGCTTATTATCGTGAGCACTGACGTTTCCACGAAATGTCTGCGGCAGCTCTCGTATGAAGGTAAGCAGAGGATACCACACATACACCTCTTCTGCAGAATCAATATTCTCTCGATATCAGGGGCATTTCCCCATAAAATAATGCCGTACCGAAGCCTACTGTGGACATAGGCATGATAAACCATCATTGCGGCTCTACCACTTACTGTAGATGCCAGAACTTTGGGAGCATATGCATATCGCGCCATGTGCCCACACAAAACATCTATGTGATATTTCCAGTTCAACCTATGGTCTAAATACACTATCAGACGACTCTAAGGTTGCTGTTCTTTTCCTCTTGTTGTAAACTGTTCTCTTGAAATTCACACTGTAGTTGAATTCAACTATCTGAGTCTTTCCAGCATTCATCAGAAGCTCATTCTCAGTGAACCACAGGTCCAGCTTATCAAGGGTTCCAAATACCCTATCTTCTATACTTTCGGGAGTCAGCAGAGAGAACCAACGATGTGACAGCAAACATCACCATATCTTCTGGCACATCTTCAGGAAGGTCATTGGTATAAACAATATAAAGCAGTGGGCCAAGTATTGATCCTGGAGGAACCTCTTTCGTTCCTTCTCTCTCAGAAGATTGAACCATTTTACCAGTATCTGAATTGTGTTCTATAACAGTTTGTGTTCTTCCCGTTAGATACTATTTCATGAGTTTAAGCGGTGTTCCCCTGATACCCAATGTGTGCAGCTTCTGCAGGAGGATACTATGATTAACGCTGTCAAATACCTTGGACAGGTCAATGCAAAGCAATACAGAATTCTTTCCTTTGTTAACGGCAGCTATTATCCTTTCCACCGCTTGATAAAGGGCACGAGTTGTCGATCTTCCTCTTCTGAAACCATTCTGTTGATCAGAAAGAAGGTTGTGGGTTTCAAGAAAATCCACAATCCGCTCATTAATCGATTTTTCGAATATCTTATTCATATTTCATAGAAGAGCAAAGGGCCTGTAATTTCCAATACTCTTTATTCCCTTTCTTGTGAATTGCCTCAACTTGAGCCATTTTGAGCTAGTCAGGAAATACTCCTGTATCAAAGCAGACATTTATTATCGATGACAATGGCTCCGCTATGTCATGTGCTACATGCTTCAACAGTCTGACTGGTATTTCATCGTAACCTGTCGATTTCACATCTCTCAGAGCCAAAATTATTCGCTCGATTTCCATTGAATCAGTTGGCAAGAACACAATACTATTGCAAATCTGTTCAATCTAACCTAACTTCACTCGACAGTAATTTTGCTGCTCTGACAACTCTCTTTAATATCCCAGAATATTTTTCGTAATATCCTGTCGAAATCTCACCTTCATTTTTCAAGTGGTATAGAACATTCTTTCGCCTCGCAGATATTCTCATTGCCTGTGTGTTCCATGGTTTCATATCATGTTGTTGAATCGTCTTGAATGTAAGAATTTCTTCAATTAAAGTTTTCATTTTGTCAATAAACCTTCCATATGCCCTATTTACATCCTTGGAATTAGTTATTTCTGACCAAATATTCCGCAGTTGATCTCTTAGGTAGTCCAACTTCGATGTTGGAAAAATTCTCATTTTATTCCTTTTTGTGTCCTTTGTTGCAGTTTCTTTGGTTTTACTAGGTTTACTCAACATAGTCCACATTTGAGCATTATGCCTTGAGAAACTGCTAGGTAGTACCTCCCCTGTGCATTGAGAAGGAAAATTCACAAGTACATTATCAATTAAACTACGCGAAGTTGAAGAATGTGTATAGTCTTTTATTTTTAGACAAACCACTAGAAACAAAGAAATCTGCGAAAATATCCAATTTTCGTGAAAGTGTTTCACGATCTATATTGAAATCACCGCAAACTACTGCCCTGTAATCTTTGAATAGAGCAATCACATTCAGTGATGAATAGAAGGAATCAACAAAAATTCCTATGTCCCCCGAAGGTGGTTTATAGATTGAGAAAATTACAATTTTGAGTTTCTACTGATACCACAACAATCCTCAGAATGACCCTCTACTCCGAAGCTCTTCACCATAGGCACTTCATCAAAGTCTAGGTCTGACAAGGCAAATATGCAGGAGCCACCATAAGGCGATGACCTTGAGAAATGCGAGACCAATACGTATTCCCAATTCCATCATCAGGAAACCAATGCTCAGATATACAAATTACGCCAGGCTTCACATCCAGATTACTAAGGAAAATCTCGAGGTTAAATATCTTGTTTTTCAACGATTGAATATTTTGGTGTAATTTATTAGGAATTATTGAAGGACCTTCGTACATACTTATATTTTTAGAACAACCCCCGTACTTTTGTTGTTTCATATAATGACAAAATTTAATGCATAATAATTCCTTAATAAGTCATTGTCTAGTTAAAGCACCTTTGTTTGTTCCCATCAGCATACACAGAAGGAGTTACTATTCGCACATTCGCACCATAAACCTCTCAAACGAACCCATAACATCGCAAATGTTAATATGCAGACAGTCAGTAGTTATGCGTCGAGCCCATTTAATTGTATTTGTCAACTGCTTGAATACGTGTACTCGTAATTTATAGTCCCTTATTGTTGTTATTATATGAATTTATGTCCTTGCATTGTTCCTAGGAGATTTATAGGTGGCAAAGATTGATAGATTTCTAACTATGTTTTCGACCTTCACCAACTGACCCTGTTATCTCCAATAAGAAAGATGATAGAGGAATTTTAAATTGCACTTTGTGTATGTGTTCTCACGCGAAATGCAATGAAATTGGAATTTTTAAGTATCTGTATTACTAAGGACAACTTTGTATAATTACAACGGTATTCGATCAGTTTCTTGGTTACTTTTAAATGCATGACATTTGGTTTAAAACATGACATTTGACTTCAGTTTCTATTGCAGAAAAATTTTCTACAAT
Source organism: Cryptolaemus montrouzieri (assembly GCA_013387265.2). NCBI lineage: Eukaryota > Metazoa > Arthropoda > Insecta > Coleoptera > Coccinellidae > Cryptolaemus > Cryptolaemus montrouzieri. Next base: position 13,661,831 of record JABFTP020000042.1, read on the forward strand.
TTCAATATTTCAGACAGAATTGGTAAATTTTCAAAATGTTAGTTGCTGCAATTTCTTGATAATACAGTATGACTGAAATCATAGTTGCCAATATTAAATTCATCTTTTCGATTCGTTACTCTTAAATGCGTGATTTTCAGTTTAAAAATGGTATATGATATTTGAAAACTCAAATCTTATTTGCCAGTATTAAAGCCATTCTCTGATTTCATCGTTTTGATTAGTTTCTTTCAAATGCATGACATTTGGTTTAAATACGACATATGACAACTGACTAGTGTCTGTTGCAGAAAACTTTTCTACAATTTCAACATTTCAGGCACATGCTATATCAATTACTTCAACTAATGCCTTTTTCAAAAAAGAATCGTGAATTCATATCTATCCATTCGGAAAATAGTGGACACTTACAATTTGAAAATTCTATTCATTCAATTCTGTAATCAGTTCTTAGAACTAAGAGTTTTTGTTGAAAATTTTAATTTTGGACTTTTAGACAAAAAGTAATAACTATACAGGGTGCTTCAACGAAAACTAAACAGAGGCTATATCTAGCAAGATATTCATTTCTCATCAAAACGCAAAACAGGTCAATTTTTGTTTCAAGGGGGACATCTTTTGGGGTACAAAACTTGCCTGAAATATTATCCTTGAACATTTTGAATAGAGAAGATGGGTCGAGTGATGACTCAAAAAAGAGGTGGTATCTTTGTCTACATGAAAGAATGTCTATTTTTAATTGAAAACTGTAAAAGATACAATGTGAGCAACTTAAAGATAGGGAAGACTGTTTCCCTGAGACTATTCAAGTTTCAGTGAAAAACAAGGGAACAGATCCATTCCAGATCAAAGGCTGTTATCTTTGATCTAAATGAATCTATTCCAGTTTTTCGCACTTATAATTCAATAGTCTTGGGGCGATAGTCTTCTCTATTTTTCAGTGGCTCACTCTGTATCTTCTACAGTTTTCAATCAAAAATCAAAATTCTTTCACGGAAATGCAGACAAAGATAATACCTTTTTTTCGAGTTATCACTCGGCCGATCTACCCTTTTCAAAATTTTCAAGGGTTGTCACCCCTGCTCCAGGGGTTGAAATTCGAGATGAGGATGGTACTTGATGATGACTGCCATTGATCAGCATGGATCTGTTCCATTTTACCTCACTGAAACTTGAATAGTCTCAGGGAAATAGTCTTCCCTATCTTTCAGTTGGTCACCCTGTATCTTTTACAGTTTTCAATTAAAAATGGAAATTTGTTCAAGGCAATGTAGACAAAGATACCACCTTTCATTTGAGTCATCTCCTGTTTTTGCGTTTCGATCAGAAATGAATATCTTGGTAGATATAGCCTCTAGTTAGTTTTCGTTGAAGCACCCTGTATACACAATAAATTGAATCAATGAACAAATTATCCCATGAATTCGAAAGCATATCCACCGTTTAAAATGTAAGAGCTGCAACTCCTGACAACCATTCTGCATGTGAATGTTTCTCACATTCTCCAAACAAATTTTATTCGTTTTTTCGTGTTTTCTTTCTAAAATAAATTCTCAAATGCCTTCACAGAAAGAAATCTAGGAAAGTCAGATCTGGGGAACTGACTTGCCCTTCCACAGATTCCCTAGTTTCTATCTAGTGATCCGAAATTTCACTAAAGAAGTTGGTATACGGTTCTTTCCTAGTGTGGCGGTGAACCATCATGCTGAAAATATATATTTCATTTCTCTCCTAATGGCAATTCATGTAAATATACTTCCACATATTCTCATCTTTAATTCGATGATAAATTTCGCCATTAAGATTGTCGTCAAAAATAGTGTATTCTGAAAAAACTCGAAAACAAGAAATAGCTGAAATCTGTTTTCACTAATGAATTTTTCTCGAAAATTGAGTTCGAAAAAGGGGGAATTATTTCTCTCTACGTCCAATATATGACATAGCTGCCGTACCCACACATCGAATTTGATCCACCTGTACACTATCCCAAGAACTGTCCTGTAAATCGTGACTCACATTTTATATGCTTACTGACTGTTACATATATATACCTCTTTCCAATCAAGATTATGATTTCGTAAAAAAATTACTTTCTTTTTCAAAATGAAAACGAATAACAAGTGTTCTTATTTTATTTCAGGAAGACGTTATGAATTTTCTTGGAAAAATTAGGTCAATATGGATGACACAATCGACAATGACAGTCCTGGTCCCATCACTGAAGCCAAACATGTTCGGGTGCAGTAAGTACTCAAATCGTTACTCTTTTACTCTATTTGTGACAAATCCTTCAGACATATTGGACCGTTTTTGAATTAGTGAAATGCCTATTTCATACTTTTCACTTCTATTCTGTTTATCAGAGTATTATAGGGCAGTTCACATAAAAATTTCAAAAATTATTCAAGAGAATATCGTTAACCCTTTTCCCTTTCACAAATAAAACAGATAATTCGGTATCAATATTCTTTACTCTTATAATTATCTTTCCACATATACACACAACAATTTTACATTCTCTACTTTAGTACAGTTTAAAGGTGAGTAACCAGTATTAAAAACTAAAACTTAAATACTGTAAATAATAAATTACAAATTTTCAACACTGGTACGTAGTATAATATAAGCCAATGGTTTAAATTGTGATTTTCTCATCTTAACTTTATATTTACATAATAAATATTATCAAAGTTCAAAATTTAGGACAAAGTCTTACCAAAAATCAAATATTTCAGATAATTTTAGTGCAATAATAAAAACACTAAAAAGTGTTAAATATTGAACATTACTAATAAAAACGATACATACTATTGCACTTAAATTTTCGAAATCATTCTTTGGTAAAATAATTCATTAATTTACATAAGACTGATGAATTTTATACAATTTACAACTTTTGAACAATAAACAATATATTTACAATAGGATATATACAATTTAATTGAAGGAACAATCATTGCAGAAAATTTTGTATTTCATAATTTTCTGAAATAAAGTACAGTCTAAAAACAATCACCAGTACAAGTATCAGAAAGAATCAGACGAAATGAAATTGTTAATTTCGTAAACATATAATCTGATTATTTTCGATATTTGCATCAGAATGAAACATAAAGCACCATTTCTAAATATGCAAAATGAGGTAAAGCAGGTTTTTATTTAATTCGAAATGATATTATTTTCATTTTTGGATATAAAGATAAATAAAGGTGACTCCAAAGTATTGCATCGCCCATGTAAGTTTTGAATTGTTTGTTGTTTTTTCAAATTCGAGACCATAATCACAAAAATGGAGGAAAATATATTCTTAAGCTTCATCGAATGAAGAAAATATGGATATTTATCTTGTTACAAATTCCTTAAATATGCGGAATTCGACAATGAATTCACTCACTTCCGCATGAAAATCGTTCACTACCAAACATGCTTCCAAAAATCCCATTTGAACTTTAAATTTTCTAAAACATTTACTCGTTGTAAAATCCATAACATTTAGAAAGAGTTGAAAATTAACAATGAATACAATGAATATTTCATTTGTACCCTCAAAGATTAAAATTTAAATTTAAATCTTCCTCTTTTTGATAATTTCAAAGGATTTAGAGTGTGGAGTGGATTGAAAAGATCAAGTACGCATGACTATTTTGGTATCACCTTCCACAAATGTATTCAGATCCTCCAGAAGCTCTCCAGAATTCAGAAGGAATGTGCCATAAGAGTGTGAGATCAATTTATCGTGAGGTAAAGACTAACGTCTTCACTTCCGCATCACCTATGATGTCAAGTATATCCTACATATATGGGATTTGAAAATAACATTTGATACTTTAATCTGAACAACTCGAAAAATTTTCGCTTAACTCATTTAGTATCAACTTTCACAGACCTTATTTTTGAAACTATCCCAAATCTCCAGAAATTATAAAAACTGGACGATTCCTTACATGGAGGCTCATGTGCCCAAGTTGTTGAGTAGAGCAAAGATGCTAATTTCATTTTGAATTTGACATTTTCCCCTGCCCAACTGAAGGATTCACAAAACCTGTGCAATAAACGATTGATATATTCACTTCCGCATCCATCAATATCTTACATTCTACGAAGATATCTAGTTTGTTATATCAACTTCGACATCGAATAATTTTCCTCCATTTTCATACATACGAAAACTCGCATTTGAAATGAGTTTCTTGAAAATTTCTGTAAAAGGGCTCGCACCATATCAGGCGAAAAATATTCTTATTGCAAAAACATCCCCTAATGAAAAAAGTACGGTGAACCATAACTATATACTCTAAATATGGCTGCTTATAATCACTAGCACTACTTATCCACCTCTTCGTTTTGTTTAACGTCCAAACCGTTCACCATCTTCTCTATACTCTTCAGGTCGTTTGGAGACGACGAAACCTCTGGTTTTGGTGACGTTGTGCTTGGTCGAATCGGTGGTGATAAGGAACTACTTCTTATTTTACTAGATGGTGAGTTACTCAAACTTCTAGTGTGGGAACTTGGGGTGACAGTTTCAAACGCACTACCTAATGGTGATGAGCTCACTCCTGTCGTTGAATTAGGAAGTGTGTAAGGAGTGAATCGATGACCACCTTTCAGGTGATTATGTATAGGAGATGTAGGTGATAAGTGATGACTATGAGGACTTGGATGTGCCAGATTCTGGTAATGTGAGAAGAGCGCTGGGTGTTGTGCTGCTAACGCTAATTGAGCATTGAACAACAAACTAGGATTCATTCCAGGCGCGTGAGCTCCAGTAAACAAACTAAGTGGGGGACCGAAAGGGGGCCCTCCGGCACCCCCGTACATTCCATGGGGATACAAGTACGGTAGTAAATGCGGCGGGGGATGAATTGGAGGACCAACGCTTATATTGGGTGATGGGTATTCGCCAGAAGAATTCGAGGGTCCTGCACCAGTAGATTCTTTGGGAGATGAAGGTCTAGGTCTGAATGCAGTGCTTCCTGGCGACTCTGGACTGCTGGACTCCGAGCCAGAATCATCGTGCAGTCGTCTCCGAACAATATCGTCTTCTGCACCTGCAAAGAAAGGATTAAATAGACATTTGTTCACTACTGAAAAACATGTGTTTGAGTATAAAATGATAGATACCTGAATGGTTAGCAGAAGATGCTATTGGTGTTGATGCTTGCAGTGATGGTCTGGGACTATCAGCAGTTCCTACTACATCTAGTTCTGAGTCGTCAGTTTTTGAAACAGTGCTACTATCTGCTGACATTCTAGCGGGCAAGGGGTGTGATGTCTTATCGTCTGTATGCCTCTGCGCCAGCATAGCTTGCCTGAAACAATAAGAATAAGAATCTATTAGAATATTGTGTTCGAAAATAATCCATCATCATCATTTGAGAGTTATTCTTGGAAAGGTACGGTAAGATATGTTTAGCGTACAAACAAGTAAAGTTTTCCTCGTCCATTTGCATGTATACTTGTTAGACAAATTTTCAATGTGGTCCAAATAACAAGTTTCCAAATTAATTTATACCGAACCCAAACCCTGAATCCAGTGTTATTATCCCCTACCATCCCGAAACATTTATGGTGTCTAGGACGAAACCAAATTGACCTTAGCCGTTTGTCTCTCCCTCTACGATAAAATATATGCATATCACTTACTGTAAATGCAAATGTGGCCCTTTTACCCTAATCTGCACCCTTTATTCGCGGCGGAGGTGGCATATGACCTTCTGCAAATGTCAACCTTAATTTGATACTGTTAGCGTAGCCGTCACCCCGAACAGACGCTCTTTATTCTTTATTTTGCGGCGTCTCTAATTTAAATTCTGGCCGCCCATTAGAAAAACGTCAGCGGGTAAAGCTTTCAGGAACGGATTCGCTGGTATTGAATCTTTTCATTTACGTTTTGTATAGTGGTAAAATCATACTCAATAAAATTTCCCAGAAAAAACTGTATGTTATTCATTACATTTGAACTTTCAGTGTTAAGTAAGAAAATTAATTGAACAACTTTCATTTTCAAAGCCAAACAAAATTTCTAGTGCATACCTTCTTATTTAGAATACATTTCCACCCTTTGAATTGCTATATTTCAAAAATGATTGTTTGTAGACGAATAAGTATAGGTACACTTTATGTAGAGAACTGCACTATTTGAGTGTACCTTCTTATGTAAAATACTCTTTGAACTTCTGAATTGCCATATCTTAGAAATAGTGGTTTCTATATAAAAAGTATTGTAACAATTTTTGTAGAGAATTGTATTGTCTACAACTATTGTTTTGACGATAGCAATTACGGTTACCGAGAAAATGCAAAAAAACAATATCCTTGTTCTTTGAGCTTGAATAAAGTAACATCAGAAGTGGGATACTTGTAAACTCTCTATATTCTTATATTTGAAACACTGATCCAACCAAAACTTTTGGAGTACATCTTCTTATGGTGAATACTTTTCCACCTTCGAATTGCCATATTTCAGGAATGCTGGTTTGTAGATAAAAAATATTTAGGAACAATTTTGAATTGCATTGTCTACAACTATTGCCCATAGTTGTTAACGATAGCAATTACGGTTACCGAGAAAATGCAAAAAAACAATATCCTTGTTCTTTGAGCTTGAATAAAGAAACATCAGAAGTGGGATACTTGTAAACTCTCTATATTCTTATATTTGAAACACTGATCCAACCAAAACTTTTGGAGTACATCTTATGGTGAATACTTTTCCACCCTTGAATTGCCATATTTCAGGAATGCTGGTTTGTAGATAAAAAATATATAGGAACAATTTTGAATTGCATGGTCTACAACTATTGTCCCATAGTTTCGCACGAAACCATTAACGATCGCCGTGAAAAATGAACAAGATTGATATCCTTGTTCTTTGATCTTGAATAAAGTTACTTCAAAAGTGGGAAACTTGGTAACTCCCCATATTCTTAGAATTGAATCACTGAGAAGCTTTGCAGAACAGAACAACATCATATCGAGCCACCAGTTTGGATTAAGAAGTGGACACTTAACGAGCTGGCAAGGTTGACGGAAGATGAAAAAAAAGAGAACGTTGACATATAGAAACCAACAGCAGGAACATAGATAAGGCCTTCGACAAAGTATGTCACGTAGTACTCATATACAAGAACGAAGTTTCCAAACAAACGGCATCGTACTTAAAAGACAAGAAATTGATAGTACGGATACCAAATCTGAAGAAAGAACAATGAAGGCAGGAATACCACAAGGATCAATACTGGAACCACTGCTATTCAATATATACATCACGGACATACCTGAAATGAATCACCTGAAAATCGCAGTTTGCTGACGACACTGCAATCTAAACGGGGCACAGAAACAAGAGAACTGTAACAGAAAGACTATACCGATAAACGGGTAGATCACTTCGAAAAATGGAGAATCAAAGTCAACGCAAACAAGACAGTTACTTGGACCATAAAAACAGAAAGAACGAAACGAAGAAACCGGTATGAAAGTAGCCAACCAAAAGTGGAATGGAAAAATGAAGCGAAATACCTCGGAGTATTCATTGACAAAGACCTGAAATTCCACAGACGAATGGAAAAACGCAAAGAAAAAGGAAAACGCATGAACACATTTCCCTGCTTCAGTGGAAAAGAAAATACGAGGACGAAGAAAAACAGAACAAAAGGAGGATAACTCAAAAAGAGGCTGCTGACATGAGTAGGCGAGATTTGAACTTTCTAATCTAGACAATGAAAAGAACAGTAGAAAAAAGGCGAAAGAAAGACGAAGAGGCGAAAGGAGAGATATTCGGTCCTCGTCAGAATTACCAACTAAAACTTTTGGACTGTACCTTCTTATGTAGAATACATTCTCAACCCTTGAATTGACATTTTAGAAATGGTGGCTTGTAGAAAAAAAGTATGAGAACAATTTTTGTAGAGAATTATATGCTCTACAGTTACTGTCCCATAGCGGTTCACGATAGCAATTACGGTTACCCAGAAAAATGCAGAAAAAACGATATTCTTGTTCTTTGGCCTTTGATGAAGTTACATCAGAAGTGGGATACTTGGTAACTCTCTATATTTTCATAATTGGGACACTGATCCAACCGAAACTGTTGAAGTATGCCTTCTTATGTTGAATACTTTTTCAAACTTTGAATTGCCATAACTCACAATGGGGTTCTGTAGAAAAAATATAGGAACAATTATTGTAGAGATGTGCATGATCTACAACTATTGTGCCTTATTTGTTCACCATAGCGGTTACCGAGAAAAATGCGTAAGGACGATATTCTTGTTCTTTGACCTTGAATAAAGTTACATCAGAAGTGGGATGCTTTGTAACTCTATGTTTTTTGTATACTTCAGACACACATACATAATCTCAAGCCAGTCCAACCCTGAAAGATACCCGCAAATGAGAAAGAAACCTCAACTTCTTCGGTCCGCATATTTCGCCCTAACGGCATAAAAATGCAAAGCCGAAAATTGTTGGGCAAGTGACTGATGGGACGCCCTCGGATCGTCGTTCCAAATTAAAGTCTTTGTTGATTCTATCAGACACAGCGTGACCTTTCTCGGTTCGCATAATTTTTATCGCCGGGAGATATGTCGTAAGGCCTACGTCGAGTTTACTTTGAGTTACGAACTCGAGTAATTAGTTTTTTCTGAATTTTTATGAGTTGGCTGAATCACCAGGCGATTATCGTCGGAAAAAGGAAAAACCTTCACCTGTATAGAATAAGAAAGATATGGAAACTATAGAAACACTAGAACGTCAACTCGTCGCTGAGATCAACAACTGAGTATCATTCGTGAAAAAACAACAGACAGCTTTCAAGGAGTAAATGGTTTGAATAACCTGCATTTGATTAAAGGCCAAGCAGATGAACCAAAGATTCAAATCCTTCACTTCATGCAGAGTTCTTTGGAAAAATATCCAAAAGTGTTTTGGACCCATCTATCTATCTGATGCAAGATCTCCTTTTTGTAGAGATAGTATCATGGTAATTGCAACATGAATAAGCTGACAGAGACAAGAGAAGAATCTATTAGGGATGTGGTGTGGCCATTTTAGTATGTCTTAGGCAAAGTCTAGATATTACCTAATAGAATGCTTGCAGCCCTTTTAGTTGGACATAAGATTATCTAATGTACTCTTTGTTACATCAAATGTTCCCCTATGGGCATGAGGGACTACACTACAATCTACTATGTCGAGAAATTTTCAGTTCTCGAGGAAGGTTGCAACATCATCTAAGGGATAGCGTGGTCATAGATTCAAGGATATTTACTTGAAGTCTGCAGTAGTGCTGCTTTCCTATTTACAACAGGCAATGAATTCAATATAGAACCTTTTTGCTGCAAAGTATAGAAAGATCTTAGAGACAGGTAGTTATTGAGAACATTTGGACGAATTTCATTTGAAAGTAGCTCGAGAAAGTCTAGTAGATCTTCTACCAAATGACTACAGATTCTCATATATGAAGAGAGAGAAACCAGATATTTTGAGAGTATGTGGATATGGCAAAGATTGAATGAAACATAAGCAAAAAATAGGAAAAGAAAAGATTCCGGCAACACATTCTGATTAGGAATATCAAACTCAATGGACATTGGAAACAACATACAGGGTGCTTCAACGAAAGCTAAACAGAGGCTATATATACCAAGATATTCATTTCTGATCAAAACGCAAAAACAGGTCAATTTTTGTTTCAAGGAGGACATCTTTCGGGGTACAAAACTTGATTGAAATATCAACCCCCAAGCTGGGGTTACAATCCTTGAACATTTTGAATAGGGAAGATGGGTCGAATGATGACTCAAAAGAAAGGTGGTATTTTGTCTACATCGCCTTGAACGAATTTCCATTTTTAAATGATAACTGTAAAAGATACAGGGTGAGCAACTGAAAGATAGGGAAGACTATTTCCCTGAAACTATTCTTTCGGATAGCCAAACACCTTATAAAATGAAGTCCATTTATCATAATTAATCTTTGACATTGATCAAAAAGGAGCAGAAAATGTTACACCTTTTCTACAGTATTATATAGGAGGGTGTCCCCCAAGCTTCATGACAAACTTTGTGGTAATTTCTCTCAGAAATAGATGTTTATTGTTTCGACATCTTAAATTACTCGAATTGAAAATGTAAGTACGAGAAGCTACTAGGCAATTTCGTGAATTACAGAAAAAATTATAAAATGAAAAGAGTAAAACTGCACCCTTCTTATCGGCAGGGAGTACAGGGGCCGAGCAAGCTGATTATACAGCAACATGCTCAAGATTCAGATTTCATTTCAGGTCTGATGAATCGTTCTTCATAAAAGATGGGATAACTAATCTCCACGATGATCATTGATGGACCCTGCAGAATCTTAGTGGGGTTAGGCAAAGACGTTTTCAAAGGAATGACCTTTACAATAATTGCTTGTTGCCTGTTCATATTTTCAAATAAAGATTTAATGCTATTACTTATCAAAATTCAGAATATGTATTATCAACATCCATATCCAGGAAGAATAGTTGTTGAATAACATAACGGATATTCACCAAATAGATTGATTCGTAGGAAAGGTCCAATTGTTTGGCCACCGCGGTCACCAGATCTCACTCAACCCGTTAGATTTTTATGTATGGGCGATACGTCAAACAACTCGTCGACAAATTTGAAGCAGTGACAAGAGGGGATAAACAATACCACCGAATTGAAAATCATAATAATCATCATATTGTTCTGAAGTCACTTCTACGTAGATGTGAGCTATACATTCATGTTGGAGACGGTCAATTCAGGCAACTATTGCATGATTGTTATGATTTCCTTTATTTATTATTTTGTTTAATGAACTTTCACAACTTCAAAATATAATTTCAATCAAACATTTTCGACCATTTGATCGAAATAATTATAATCAATGTGTTTCATCACCACAGCTATTGAATCTTCTCTTTGATGCGTTTTCCTCGTGAAAGCCATAAACGTATTGACAGTTATGGAACAGTCGATAAGTAAGTTGGTGTGAGTGTTTTCGTGAAATTGGAAATTTGAATTTGTTGAAATTGAGTTGAATTCTGTTCATGGGGACTCTGCACCATCATTTACCACAGTAAAATTTCTGGCAGCTAAACTTAAACGTCGCCGTAAGAGCTTGGGAGACGCTGAAAGTACGGGACCTCCAAAAGGTCCTATCAAAAGAACGTGTTCGTCTCAAATTAAATCAACATTTACATATGAGAAAGCCGTTCGAGCGTTGGGTGCCGCGTTTGTTCACGTTAGATCAAAAAGGTGTTCGATTGAACATTTCCAGCGCGGTTTTGGCGCTGATTAATAACTGCAGATGAAACTTATATGCCTGAAACAGAAATTCAGTCAAAACAATGGACTGCAGAGGGGAAACCGGTTCCAAAATAGCGAAAACTGTATTTTCGGCTAGGAAAGTGATGACGACTGTTGTCTGGGATACTTATGTAATTATATTAATCGATTATCTTCAAAAAGGAACCACCATCAACGTACTACGCAACGTTACTTATCAAGATAAAAGCAGAACTGCCACATTCACAGGAAAAGAAAATTCTATTTCACCAAGACAACGTACCGTCTCACACCTCAACAGTTGCCACGGCTACTTGATCTAACCCCAAGAAACTTTTGTTCTCATTCCTTCATCCGAAATTTGCGCTCGAAGGACAGAGATTTCCGTCAAGTAAAGAGTTAATAACGCCAAGTACTGGACGAGTTACAGAGATAGGTCGTCTTGTATCTTTGATTGGTCGAAAAATTTTCAGACCGTCCTTGTACATTCTTTCAAAAAGTACAGAGAATTAATTATTTTAAAAATCTGTTCAAGGCAATTGGCAGAAGGCCAAAAAATTGTGCCCTTTGCTCTAATTGTCTTGAAATCTATGTTACACAAACTTTGTCAACCCAGTATAGCGGACCTCCACCCGAAACGTAACCAGACACGATCTTCACGAAGTCGCCGCCAAACCCGTTCATGTAAGCAACCAAATCTAATTCGAGTGGCACAAAAGCCGGATTTCAATCCAATTAGAACAAAAGCGGATCGGTGTAAACATGAGTCACTAAATAGCTAAAGAACGCTTCAATTCATTCGGTGAACTATGCACAAACCTCCCCGTCAGTACTCGAAATGTTACGGGGTGTAATTATCAAAGTAGTCGGTCAATTTAACTTGCTTATAATTCGACAATACCCCTCTTTGTTCCGATCCCCAGCGACACTATTTGGTCTCAGCCACCCCACGCACACCGGGTGCTGGTGTATCAATTGCCGCCGACGATGTAGACTGTACTTGATACCGTCGATAATGTTGTAGATCGGACGGTTGTGTGGCTGTGTCACATTTTCCTGTAGCTCAGGACCGAAGCCAGGACACAATTTTGACTTCTCGAAAAGTTGCCTGCGAAACATGAAATCTTACTATGCTGATAGGCAACTTGATCAGCGTATAATTACAACAGTTTGATAACAACACCACTCGACATTTTTATCGCAATGAATGATTTCATGGGTGAGCAACGTGTATTCTATGTAAGATATTTCTATAACAAACTGTTTAAACCGCCTTACAGGCCCAAAAATAAACAGATCTGGCATGTAGCAAGGAAACCAAGGGAATATTAGGTTGGTTGAAAGCTGCGCATAGCGACACCTATACTATAGCATTGGAAACAAATTTATAACTGTATTAAACCCCTACGCCTGCGTGAACGCAATAAATATTCTGTCTTGTTTCGTTAAGACTTTGTGTTTTAATTAAGATATGTGATTTTATTCTTGTTAGTTTGACGAAAGTTTTTGCTTTGTTTCAGAAACCAAAATGTCACAGTGTGATATTCTGCCATACTTGGGGAAAGATGATGATCCTATTGCAGCTCCTCAGATATGGCTTTACCTTGTTTCTGCCTTTGGTAACTCCGTACGGCCACGCGATACAGATCGCACGTCTTCTAGGAAGATATAGCATTACAACCGAGCCAGCTGCGAGAGCAAAGTTTTTACTTTGTTTCAGAAACCAATGTCACAGTGATGATATTCCGGCATACTTGGGAGGAAGATGATAATTCCCTAGACGATTCAGCTTCTGAAGACTGGAACTACCAGGTTGGGGACAACTTTCTAAACGAAGAAGAAAACCAGTATGTTATTGAATAACGTGATTCTATTCCTATTGCAGCTTCTCAAATATTCATGGTCACGCAATAAAGATCCAAAGCCTTCCAGTAAGATATGCCCTTACAACCGAACCAGCTGGGAGGAGCTACGCGAGGGAGCAAAGTTTTTGCTTTGTTTCAGAAACCAATATGCCACAGTGATGATATTCTGCCATACTTGGAGGAAGGTGATGGGAATTCTCTGGGAGAATCAGCTTCTGAAGACTAGAACTACCAGATTGAGGACAACTTTCCAAGCGAAGAAGAAAACCATTGTGTTATTGAACAACGTGATTCTATTCCTATTATAGCTTCTCAGATATGTCTTTACTCTACTACTGGTAATTTCATACAGTCACGCAATAAAAATCCAACGCCTTCCAAGGAGATATGCAATTACAATCGCAAACGTGGCCTTGTTAACGAACATGAAAGAAATTTCCGTAACTGGACGTTCCTTAGAAACCATAGAGATGAGGAAACTCTTTGTGTCTTTTCTGGCTTAAGTAGAAGAACCCCAGGGCTCCGTACTATCACCAACTCTTCTTCTGTAGCAGATTAATGATCTGTTCAACACCAATGAGACCATAATGTTTAGGTTAGATTGCAAACGACTGTACCCCGGTGTCCTCATAATTTAGTCAGCGTCCTATAAATGCTGAGGAGTCACACCGACAAGGACACCAGCAGAGCATATCACTGAATTCAGACTTCGTGAAGATGTCAGAGAGGAGCCAGTTAAAGTTCGTCAATTTTAACGCGAACAAGACGCAATCAACAATTTTCACCAGAAAATTTACTGCTGGAGATCACAGCCATCACCGGAGTTGCTGGCATGGCCATTGCTAAACGCCAGGGGACTGCTCTGGTCTGGGAAAATATTCCCATCTGTGGCGCTCTACACCAAAATATTCATCACATCTATTGGATAGATCATGCGTGATTCCAGAGTCTCGCTCAAAGGCGGCAGGTTGCTAATCTTTTCCCCATAAACTTTAACGGTGAATGTTATGGAGAACTGAAAGACTAGTTTCGGAAAAAAATTCATTTTCAAAGGAACACCAGGTTTCAAAAGCAGACGATCCATATTTCTTTATACGCCTTGAAACTCGCTTCTATCAAACATCATTCCTCTAACTCACAATTCGGCGAGTGAACAGGCACATTAAATGGGAAGACGAAGTACAAGAAATTTTTTTTCAATTTCAATTTATTAATCACCCCATAGAGAAACGTTATTCTCTAGATAATTTCAAAAGACACAATTCTCCATTCATAAGTTTTCCTTGAAAACAACCTATAATAATTATTGCAAATCGATAATGATAACAGATTATAAATACAGGGTGCTTCAACGAAAACTAAACAGAGGCTATATCTACCAAGATATTCATTTCTGATCAATACGCAAAAACAGGTCAATTTTTGTTTCAAGGGGGACATCTTTCGGGGTACAAAACTTGCCTGAAATATCAACCCCTAAGCGGGGGTTGCAATCCTTGAACATTTTGAATAGGGAATATGGGTCGAGTGATGACTCAAAAGAAAGGTGGTATCTTTGTCTACATTGCCTTGAACGAATTTCCATTTTTAATTGAAAACTGTGAAAGATACAGGGTGAACTGAAAGATAGGGAAGACTATTTCCATGAGACTATTCAAGTTTCAGTGAGGTAAAATGGAACAGATCCATGCTGATCAATGGCAGTCATCATAAAGTACCATCCTCATCTCGAATTTCAACCCATAGAGCAGAGGTAACCACCCTTGAAAATTTGGAAGAGGGTAGATGGGTCGAGTGATACCTCGAAAGAAAGGTATTATCTTTGTCTGCATCCCCGTGAACGAATTTTCATTTTTGATTGAAAATTGTAGAATATAGTGTACTGTATAGTGTAGTGTAGTGAGCTACTGAAAATTAGAGGAGACTATCTATCGCCCTGAGCTATTCAAGTATTTGTGCAAAAAAAAAGAACAAATTCATTCCAGATCAAAAGCTGTCATCTTCCGAAACAATATCTATTCCAGTTTTTCGCACTAATACTCCACTGGTCTTGGTGTGATAGTCTTCTCTATTTTTCAGTGGCTCACTCTACAGTTTTCAATCAAAAATGAAAATTTCTTTCACGGAAATGCAGACAAAGATAATACCTTTCTTTCGAGTTATCACTCGACCCATCTACCTTCTTCCAAATTTTCAAGGGTTGTCACCCCTGCTCCAGGGGTTGAAATTCGAGATGAGGATGGTACTTGATGATGACTGCCATTGATCAGCATGGATCTGTTCCATTTTACCTCACTGAAACTTGAACAGTCTCAGGGAAATAGTCTTTCAGTTGCTCACCCTGCATCTTTCACAGTTTTCAATTGAAAATGGAAATTCGTTCAAGGCAATGTAGACAAAGGCACCACCTTTCTTTTGAGTCATCACTCGACCCATCTTCCCCATTCAAAATGTTCAAGGATTGCAACCCCCGCTAAGGGGATGAATATCTTGGTAGATATAGCCTCTGTTTAGTTTTCGTTGAAGCACCCTGTATATAAGTCAATACTCTCTTATACAATTTGAAACTAACTATACCCTCTAAGCCGTGTTGCCAAATTTCGGAGGCGAAAAAGTACGAAACAAGTATGGAGGCCAATAGGACGATATTAATATTTTGCTGTATATGCGTATATGTCGGTGGCGCCCCCATCGCTGAACACCATCGTATATCTGAAGATGTGTGGCGTAGCAATATGCCTCCGAGCTAAAACTTGGATCTGAGACCCTACCATTGTATTGAACTCAACCGTGATGATATACATGGAGATACCATTTGGCCTCCGGATTTTCGCATTCGCCTCCTAGTGATTTTGGAGGCGAGTTGGTTAATAAAGTTATGCAAATCGGAGGTGTATAAAACGGTTTGACACACTGCAAAATAACCGGCCACACACTAGATTACAATAATGCCAAAGAATTCAGCAACACTCTGAAGAGGAAACAGAGTAGCTATTGAAATTGGGAATTGTTCAACCTTGGACTGAGGTGATGACGCGATACATCTACCTATAAATTTGAAAACGATGCTGAAACCCACAATACGTAGGTTGCCTTTTAAAATTTGCGCCTGACAAAAAACAAGTAACTTGTGGAAAAAATAGCATTATTGTTTTTCAAAGTATTTTCCATGAAGATCCATACAGTTTTACATGAGCTTAAATCTTCTTCTTTTTCTTTTTCTTTTTGTTAAGACCGTGTCTTGTTTTATCTGCTCTTAAGGGACTTCTTACGATGTTGATGTCCAACTTGCGGTCTTTTTGTATTCTTTTTTTGCCAATTTTACCAGCCGGTTGTTGTCCATTTGATTGACATGATCTCTCCAATACCTTCCGTCTTGATCTAACATATCTTACGATGTCTGTTATCTTAAGGTCCTCTCGTATACCAGCTTCTCAGTTGATCTTGAAGAAAGACTCCTTTTATAGTGCGAAGAGTTCTCATTTCAGTTGATCCTTAGTACGCTTTTCGTTTTTGTAGTTTCAGCTCTTGTATCGGCAGCGTACGTTAGCATTGTTCTGTACATGGGAACTTTACTTCCTGCAGATATAAACTCACTTTTCCAGATTAGATCTCTTGAGCAGCCAGAGATTTTTGCGGCTTTGTTTGCTTGATTGCGAACTTCTTGGTGTAGGTTTTCACAGCTTGAGATTTCAACTCCCAAGTATTTGAATTTCATTGTTCGATTTATGGTTTGGTCGTAGGCTGCCAATTTGCATCTAATAGGGTCTCGTGTGAACAGTAAAAGTGCCAGAGGCGCAAAATTAAAAGGCAACCAACGTATTGCGGACAAGAAGCACTAGCAGCAGAGCGGAACGCACCGCTCTGCAGCAGTCGAAGCAACCAAGCAAAAACAGCTCAGCGCCTGTTCTACCTGAGATTGCGTAGGAACATATATTCGCCAGTAAGATTTAACGCAACTAGTCAACAAATGAGGGACGTAAGTACCAACATAACGTATGAAGAAATCTGAAAAAACGATACGTTTCGAACAGAGATCGTTTCCGCCTACAACATTACACTACAAGCAAACCCAATTCAAAAACCGACTCGCTCCGTTCCTGCTCCACGGTTTCCTTCCTGCGTTATTGACCACAGCAGGAAACGAACGCTGCAGGATTTAACGTTAACGGAGGTGATCAATTCGATGCTTAAATTGTCCGACTTGTGTTAAACCGCCCCAGGATACGGGAGTCTGATCGAGTGATTTTCGGTGTCTAAGCTAGATTCGATTTGGTACCCTACAAATTATTTCTCGTGTGCAATTCGACGGACGCGAAGGGAGGAGATTTTTTGCGTCTCGAATCGAACCGGGAAACTTTGCTGTGCAGTTCTCGTTAAGAACGATTAGTTATTTGCGGGAGAAACCAAAGTTAATACTTACTTCTTTTCTCGTTTTCCTGCGCCCGTGTCCCGGAAACCTTTGGCGAAAGGATTATTGTCAATCTTCAGTTGAGTTATCTGAAAAAAATCAAATATTAATCTTCATTCCATTAATTAATAAGTTTCTTCATTCTTGACTTCTTCAAACTAGGCCAGTCTTTTCCCTATCCAGTTAAAATTGTTCGAGAAAGTGTATTTGTTGACAGTTGGAGGTTTCTTTTTGAATTTCACAGAGTATTAGGATGAAGGTTAGTCAGTCATTTATTCGTTTGTTCGATTGAGATAAGATAGAATTATATATCAAAAACGAAACTACGAGGTTTATAAAAAAAGTAATAAGACCGGCAACGTCGCTTCTGATCCGGCAACGCGTGAGACGAAAGGCTTAGAGCAGAGTCAGGTACACAGTTTGAGTTTGAAGTCGCTACACTCATTTGTTTGTCTGTAGCGTTAGTTTTTGTGAAACAGTTTTCTCTGAAAATCAGTGGCATCAGTTTTGAGCGACGATGTGCTATCAAATTTTGCTTCATTTGGACAAAATGCAACCGAAACATCTGTAAAACTTTGACAGGTCCATGGAGAAAGTGTTTTGTCAAGGCCAAGGTTTTTCGTAGGTTCGAGGCGATTGAAGAGTACGACCCAGAAACTAAACGCCAGAGCATGAAATAGCACACTGCAATCTCTCCAAGGCCCAAAAAGCACGAATGAGAAAATCGAAGATCGAATGCATGCTGATTTATTTATTTATGGCTATGAAATCGTAGAGTTTGTGTCACAAGGCCAAATGTTAATGTTAATCAACTCTTTTACCGAAGCGCCTTGAAAGGTTTCGAAAAAAGTCTTTAGTGTGCGAACGAACGAAAACAACTGAGTGTTGCATCACTACAATACGCCATGTCGTTTACAATCTGAAAAGTAGAGTTTTCAGCAACTACAAACATTCCTGTGGTCTCTTTATTCCTCACAATTGAGTCGTTCTGGCCTTTTCATCTCCTCTAGAATTAAAAATCACCTCGAACAACTCATTTTGGGAAACTTGAAGCAAGCCGACGAGTGACTCATCGGTACGCATCGGAAAAGTTGCCCCTTCGAGCAATTGCATCGGCATTACCGACAGGCAGATTTGTGCAATCTTTACGTATTGTGGCATTATCAGTGAAAAGATTGCAAGTGTCATTTCTACGAAGATGAAGTAAAATATATTTTATAATTTCCACAATTTTAATTTTACAAACACGACCGGTTACGAATGTCGAGTCATTTTCAAGTGCTGAACTACAGGAAATGAATTTACTTATATAGATAATAGGTTTGTTTTATATTAAGTAGTTGAGAGATATTAATGCCTAGCTAGCTATCAAGGATTTTTACAAAGTTTCTCGATTTCCAAACATTCCCGCAGATTCATTTTCTTCCCTTTGTCGCCATAATGAAGAATTTTGATATTATCTAATGTTATTGAATCTTTTGTGGTTTTTATATGTTCACATATTAGAGAATTATTATCAGAGGGTAAATGTTGTTTTAATCTTATTGGAGAGAGCACCACCATAGTTGAAACTATTTTTTTCAAGCAAGAATCTTAAGGAATATAAAATTGTGTTATTTCATGTTCTTCTTTACGTTGGATAATTTTGTAAAATAAAATTTATTTCATTTTTGTTCGTCAGTGACAGTGGAATTGGAAAAGCTCTAAGAATCATTGAATTATTAACTGTTGTTTCTGATTTGAATGATTAAATGAGTCCATCGTAATAGTTGAGTCTGTGAAGATTTCTTTTCTGTAGATGTTATAATAAAATTGTTAGTCGATTATATTATCGCCAGGTCTAAAAATTCATTGAGTCATTGATGTTTATTTCAGTTCTGAACTTAATGGTATGAATTTCATTCAGAAATTGCAATTCATCAATTTGCCAGTTTGAGCCCTGGCCACCTACCAAAATATCATCTACATATCGGTACCAGAATACTATTTTTTTGCTAAGTGGTCATTTAATATTACTGTTCTTTTCAAATTATGCATGAATATATCGGCTAAAAGGGGGCTAACAGGTGATCCTATGGGATGTCCTGATGTTTGTTGCTAAAATTTTGATTGAAATTGAAAATTTTGAGATGGGCAGGTTTTTAGATGGTTACAAAACTCATCAGTAATGAACAGGAGCAGCGTCTTATTTTTGATGAATACTTCTCTGACTATCGAAAGGCATTCATATGTTGAAATATTTGGTTACAAGTTTTTTATACCAAATTGAACTAATTTAAAGTTTTGTGTGTTTTCGATGCTAGAGAGTTTTTGTACAATTGTTCAGTTTCTGGTGCAGCTGTACATGATATGCATGAAATTTATACACTTTCAAGATTCTCTGGACGGAAGTTTGATATATATCTGTTAACTGAGAAATCTCTCTATGGCTTTTATATGGGTTCCCTGTCACTGCCAACAAAACTGATAACTGGTTGTCTTCAGCTGTAGCAGTTTATGGTTTGTCATGTTTTTTGTAAGCGATATTACCGTTTCGATAAATCTAATTAGAAGTGTTTCAAAGCATCTTGCATCATCTTTGTGCATAAACTCTACTTACCAACAAAGAATTTCTATCACACTCACCCAGAATAAAAATCATATCAACCATTTCTGTTTTGGAGAACTTCATGGCAGTCAATTTAGGTTCAAACCTCACTTTAACAATGTTTAGTAACGAAACACTCATAAGTTAGCCATGTAAAATGCTATGATATGTCCGACCACCTGACAGAAGGCACAAATAAAAAAATTTCACATACCTCGATTTACGTTCTAATCATCTTGATTTTATCATTCGTTAAAATAATTTACTTGTTTAGGTTTCATTTTTACTACTTGAATCATTACATAAAAAAAACTTCTGTGCGAATAATGATGCATGTTGATGAGTTTGATATGATTTGTAGAATTTTCATCCAAAATTTCTACAAATAATCGAATATTTCGAAAATGATCGAAGATAAAGGTAAGGTTACTTCTGAAAAATATAGCACAATATTTTATGCGTTGACATGAATAATAAAATACAGGATGTTCCATTTGAAAAATCAAAATATGATATTTTCAAAATTACAATATTCAATAATTTTTTGAGTCACTCTTGCATAAAATGGGGATAATCTATTTCAACTCATAAATGAAGCTATCCTTGGGAAATAAGAAAACGAAAGGAAAAAGTATTCATCCTCTCTGGTCGAAGGAGCATGCGATGATGTGAGATCCTATTTTCATGAATTTTTACGGAAAACAAAATATTGTGACGAAACTACTCACAAAAAAACCTATTACCTAAAGACATTATAGCAGAGTTTAGGACGCTCTTGAATCTTCAACAAAATAGTGGTCTTCCAATCTGAAAAATTCTCCCAAGATTTTTTATAGAAAATTGGGACACCCTCTTTATTTCAAAATAAATTGCTGGAGTAGATTTTTACTTTCTATATACAATACCGTTCGAACAAAAAGGAAATCTTCAAGAGTGTACGAGCTACAGAGCTCCGCGCCACTGGTGAATCACCCTGTAAAATAACCACAAAACAATAACATTAGATAATATCAAAATTCTTCATACCTGCGACAGAGGAAAGATAATGAATCTGTTGGACTGTTTTGAAATCAACAAACTTTGTAATCCAAGTGAAATCACGCTTAATAGTCAGCTAGACATTAATACCTCTCCACTACTCAATATCAAATTAGGCTACGTATATGTAAGTTCAATTCATGTAGGTGACCACTTGAAAATGACTTGACAATTGAAACCATGTTTGTGAAATAAAATTGTGGAAAGTATAAAATATATTTTACTTCACCATAAAAAAGTAGCTTTCAAAACTCACATGAAATTCTCCCAAAAATTTTTCAGTAAGTATAGAACTGATAGATTTGCCATTACTGGAGTTTACAAGTTGTCCTGTATGGATTATGAAGGAGTCAAACTGGTCGTTCATTTAAAACTAGATAGAAACAACATCAATCAAATTATTCACAGAATACCTAAATGATGATAGTTAGATTTCTCAGATAATCTTCAGAACGACCGTATGGCTTATTCGTCCATATTTGATATCTTTGAATAATACCTGCTTTTAAAGTAATTCGTTTATTAGCTCTAGTTTGCAGCCTTATTAATTTGTATCTATCTATTTATGTATTTATGTATTTTCAACTTTAGTTCAGTACTTGTAAGCTGAAGATGGTCGAGAAACCAAAATTGAAATCCTGATTTCAAATAAACTCTTGTGAAATTATAATACATACTTCAATTTCTTATCATCATCATCAGTTAAAGCAATAATTATTCATTTCAAGATGAATGAAAAAAATATTCAAATGAACTAATCCGATAAAGTAATTAGATTACGAAATAGGAATAAATAATGCCTAAGTCTTGAATATTGAACGTTCATGGCAGACTTATAATAAATTCATATATGATCAGAATCCTTCATAATAATCGCAAGTGATGAATTAATTGAAAATCTTTTATTGACGTTTATTGTCGTCGCTTTGCCACTTGTAAACATGATGCGTGATTAAAAGCTTTTCGCTTCTAATAGAACCAATTTATTGCCTTTTAATTATTTGCAATTTCGTTAATTGATTACCTGGAATGCGAAAAAGGAATTTTATCATTTTAATTTTAATCGAATGCCCATTAATTCGCATTGTGTTCCGACAATTTTTTGAGGGATTATCAACGAAGGACGCGTCACTTTCCTGGACAGCTACATGTTGTTTAAGTTGATTTTCAGGTTAATCGCATAATACCCTGTAAATGGCGTAACCAAACAAGGAACACTCATTTCAGGATATCCTGTTGATAATTCGAAGACTGTGAACAACAGTAATTACAAAATTCTTCCACCTATGATGTCAAACATTTTGATTCAAAAGATTTAGCTACTATTAAACAGAGTCGCAACTATTATAATAAGAAATTAAACTACGTATCATACTATCACAAACGATTTATAGAAAATCAAGAAATGGTCTCTCGACCATTTACACCTGACAACAAGTATTGAACTAAAAGCTCTATTACCTCAATATGGGATCATCGGAAAAAATAAACTCACCGACGACCAAAAATTTAATCGAATTGAGCATAGCAAAGAAGAAGAGCTCAAATCTGCAATAAAATCTACTAAAGTTCGTAAAGCTCCAGGATTTGATGGCATTTTCCCTGAATTTTTTAAACATCTAGGAAATAACGCTAAAAAGTGGTTACTATCCTTTTACATACTCAGCTCAGGTAATATTCCCGCTGAATTTAGAAAGGCTAAAGTTATTGCCATTCTCAAACCTGAAAAAAAATCCAGAACTTCCAAGTAGTTATCGACCTATCAGTGTACTTTCTGTTTCTTTCAAAATTTTAGAAAGACTTCTTTATCAGAGGTTAGAACCAATCATTGACAGAGCTCTGTCCACTTCTCAGGGAGGTTTTCGAAAAAACTGGAATTGTTCTGATCAGATTTTAGGTTTATCCACTTTCATTGAGACAGGATTTCAGGGTAAACTTAAAATAGGCGCTGTATTTGTAGATCTCTCTTCGGCATATGACACAGTTTGGAAGGATGGTTTAGTTTATAAACTCTTTGAAGTAGTTCAATGTGGAAAAATTGTAAAGTTGATTGAAAATATGTTATCTGATAGAAGACTTCGAGTTTTCATCGGTGAGAAGAGCAGTAGATTTTACACTCTCAATGATGGCCTACCTCAGGGATCTGTTCTTGCACCTCTTCTCTTCAATTTATATATGTCTGACATCCCTGAAACTTACTCTACAAAGTTTATTTATGCTGATGATACTGCTTTGGTTTTTCGACACTATGACTTCGAAACAATTGAGCATACACTGACTTCTGATTTAGATATTCTGAACATTTTCTTCAAAAAATGGCGTTTATGTCCAAATCCTTCGAAAACTGAGGTTTCTTGTTTTCATCTGAACAATCATGAGAAGGATAGGCAACTAAGAGTATTCTTCAATCAATCACTATTAATTCATAATTTCACTCCAACATATCTTGGTGTAAAGCTTGATCGTTCTTTGACTTTCAAATTTCATATTGATAAATTATGTCAGAAGTTGAAAACAAGAAACAATATACTACATAAACTAGCTGGATCTAATTGGGGCGCCGGAGTCTCTACTTTGCGAACTACTGCTTTAGCTTTAGTATATTCAGCAGCAGAATATTGCTGTCAGGTGTGGTTGAATAGTGCTCATGTCAATAAGATTGATTCTCAGTTGAACTGTTCTATGAGAGTTATAAGTGGTTGTATCAGTTCAACTGCTGCCCCTTGGCTACCGGTTATTTGTAATAGAGTTCCTTCCCATAATCGAAGGAAATTAGCTCTAAATCGTCTTGGGATAAATATCACTCATTTCCAGAAGGTTTTCCGATAATGCACGATCTTCAAAATCCACCTAACCTGAGATTGAAATCTAGGAAACCTATTTGGTCGATTGACTTTTTGCATACACAGGTGAAGGCTGTTGATCTTTGGAAAACTGAATGGCAGGAAGTTGATGTTTTTAATAAAGTTCTCATAGAGGATCCTTCCAAAAGGGTTGCAGGTTTCGAAATAAGTTGGAAAAATTGGTGTACATTAAATCGTCTCAGGACAGGACATGGTCGTAATAATAGTATGTTGTTCAAATGGAATACTGTAGAAAGTCCGGCATGTGAATGTGGCGCAGCTGAAGAAACAATAAGACATTTAGTCCTCGATTGTTCTATTCGCCATTTTACGGGTGGTTTTCAAGAAATTCATTCCGTTTCAGATAATTTTATCAACTGGGTGGAGATCTTTAAGTCTATTTAGGAGATTAGTTTTTGCTCCTCCTTTGTGTTTCTTTTTCCTATGGTACACCATAGGAAAACACCATGTTGATAAGGCAAGGGCTACACCCATGTGGGGCTTCATTCTTAAAAGGTGTATAAGATGTTCCCTGTTGAAAAACAGAGGAGCATTAGTTAAGTTCTTAGATTCAAGTGAGTTTAGACATATAAGAGTTAGGTATGTTTTGATGAAATATTTTTCTGATGGTTTTCTTTTTCCATTGTTACAGATTTTTCCAGTCCCAATCCCCCTTCCTTTTCACCCTTGTCTTCCTGAAGAAGTCCTGGAAATAATGGAGTGCAAGATGACATTGAAAGAATGAAGCTGCTAGCAGAAAAATTTTTGGTACTCTTTTTGTACACACGACACTAACACAACATAAACAGACAAGCTATTGCTAGTGCAATAGTGACAGGGAAACGAGTTTTTTTCACTCGTTTACTGAATCATACGTAAGATAGTATGGTTCCCCTGTTACATTTCCTGTGCTCACACTTTAGGGACAATCGTAGGAGGCATGATGCGAGTTTAGATGCCAGATTAAGGAACAGGCATGGTCTGTTTTTTCCGCTGGTATTCTATTTATTCGCTTGTTTCTTACGATTGTGTTTTTCTGACACACACACATATATATATATATATATATATATATATATATATATATATATATATATATATATATATATATATATATATATATATATATATATTATATATCTTCTTGAAAACTATTGCGACTGATAACGAGACGTGGAGTTTCCATTATGGGCCCGAAACAAAGCGGCAGAGCTTGATGGAGAGCGTTGGATGAAAGAAAACTCAAAAAAATCACATGGAGAAGTCAATTACCTTCGTGGTTTGGTAAAGACACTCTTTAATGCATTAAGGATAAAACTAACTTACATCAAAGATTTAAAAAATTCAAAGACCGTTTTCTGTATGAAAATTTTTCTATTTTGCGTAAACAATGTAAAATCTTAATAGAAAGAGATCATAAGAAACATATTGCTTCTGTAGAGGACGGAATTGTGAAAAAACCCAAGCTCTTTTGGTCTTATGTGGGCGAGTTGAGAGATAGCCAGAGGCTGGCTCAATCCATGTGTCATGGTGAAAAATCTTAGAAAATAGTTCGGCTATATCTAATGCTTTTTCTGAGTACTTTTCTAGTGTTTATGAAGATCCTTATAAACCTGTTCTTTACCAAAGTAGATATAAATCTTCTTCATCGATTACATTTAACACGATAGATCTGAAGGATGTCAAAGCTAAAATCGAGGGAGTGAATGTCACGAAGGGTCCAGGTCCGGACTCCATCCCACCAATTTTTATAAAATCGTGTTCCGCTAGTTTGACGACTCCACTTCAAATTATTTTCAACAAATCTTTAACACAAGGTGTCTTTCCACATAAGTGGAAGGCGGCAAAGATCGTATCTATTTTCAAAAGTGGTAAGAAAAATGAAATAAGTAATTACCGTCCTGTCTCTATTCTAAGTTATTTCGGTAAAATTTTTGAAGCAATAGTAACTGATAAATATTTTCATTCATCCGGTTCCAAGTTGATTCAATATCAACATGGGTTTTTCAAAGGTAGGTCGGTGTTAACTAATTTAACTCCTTACGTTCATTTCATACGTAGTAGTTTCGATGATGGTATTCAAGTTGATGCCGTCTACACAGACATGGCTAAGGCCTTCGATAAGGTACATCATGCAACTTTGTTGTGGGTTCTAGAGGACTTTGGTGTGGTGGGGTCCTCACTGAAAAACTCTGGTGTTCCTCAAGGGTCACATCTGGGTCCCCTTTTATTTTCAATTTACATTAATGATATTTCGGAATGTTTTCTTTATACAAAACATGATTTATATGCCGACGATCTTAGAGTGTACAGTGCTATTCGGTCCTATGATGATATTTTGCGGTTTTAGAGTGATCGTGACAGACTTTTCTCTTTTCGTCAAAGTAGGTATCTTCAATTAAATATTTATAAGTGTAAGAATATAAGGTTTACAAAGAATGTCAATGTCTTCGATGCTATTTTTTCTGTTGATGGGCTTGTAATTGGGGGGGTAAACCAAATTAAGGATCTTGGTATATATCTTGATTCTAAGTTGTCCTTTGAGTATCATATTGATCATATAGTTTCTAAGGTTTTCAAAATGTTTCGTTCTAAGAATTACTAAAAGTTTCAGTGATCCAAGGTCTTTAAAAATGCTATATTTCTCGTTGGTGAGGAGTAATTTGGAATATGCTGCACCTGTTTGGTCCCCTCACTATTACAAGTATATTGAACGAGTCCAGAGAAAGTTTGTCAAAAGTTTCAACTTCAGATTTTTGAGTCCTAATCATAATTATCAATTAAGTTTGCGTCATCACAAAATTTTAAGCCAGGAGCAGAGGAGAGTCCTTTTCGACACTGTATTTCTTTATCGAATTCTGAATCATTCTTTTAGTTTTCCGCTTGTTAATTATCTCACTTTCGATGTTCCCGTGTATCCTAGTTGTCGAAATGCACTCTTCTATATTCCCAAGGCCCGTACTAGTTTTCTTGAGAATTATGCGTCTGTACAATTGGCATATTGCCAGTATAGATATTTTTCATGAACCTCTTTCTTCTTTCAAAGAAAAAATGTTATTGCATATCTCATTAGATCTGAATCATGCTCATTGTAGTAGTTTTTATGATATTTCACTTGATTCTGTAGTCTTAGGTGAGTCTTTTTTCTTTCTCCTGAATTTTAATGAAAGTTATAATTTTCATTTCGTATGACAGTTTCACTTCTGTTTATTTTTCTGTTAAAATTTTTTGTGAACCCCGGTAATTGGGTCTATCGTGTAGGGGTTCATATGTTTTGTAACAATAAATAAATAAATAACTGAAAGTTATGCTGATTTATTTTTACGATTGTAAAGGAATTATCCACAAAGAATTTGTTCCACGCAGACAGATAGTCACAGGAGTTTTATTTAGGCGTCATGAAGTGCTTGCTGGTAGAAATTCGTCGTATTCGGCCAGAATATCGAAAATACGACAGTTGGACTCTTGCACGATAATGCCCCATCACATCGTTCAAGAGTTGTACTGAATTTGTGATCAAAAACTATCGACTACTATCTGTTCCCTAAGCTGCATTTCACGATGAAAGGAAAGCGACACGATTCGATTGTGGCCATTAAAAGTGTGGCGATTGACGCGCTAAAACCATTCCGTAAAAATGCATAGAGATAGAGAAGTCGTTTGACAAGCTGTTGGACGTGAAAATTTGCGTATCAATGTAGAAGGCGAATAAATTGATTAATAAGATAGATTTGTATCAGAGTTAATTGCAATCTAGTTCTGCCACAATTATTCGTCGATCTTTTGATTGCAAGTGCCACGCGTTCGACCTGATCGTCTGTTTTCACCGTAGAGATCCTCCCAGAGCGTGGGTCGCCATCAACAGATGTCCGACCATTTTCGCAACGTACTACTATTCTTGAATTAATCCATATTTCATTTAACAAAATAAACAGGTACATAAACTCATCTGATTTCAGTTCAGAGTCGGTAAGTTTCACAGTTCACTTTTCCACGTTTGCGGTGATAGATTTTTCATGTGCAAATGTTCATTTTGCAATAACGCAAAAGCAACTCGTCCGTTCTGATTAGCTGTTGAATATCAGTATAAAATTTCATGTTTCCACTCGCATTATCTAAACATGTTATACCATGTATACCAGTATCACAACTTATCATCTATCACTACATTCTCGTTAGTGGGATTACTGTCGTTAAACATCTGATATCAAAAGACCTCAGGAGAATCATCAATTGTTTCTATAATTATAAACTGAGGATTAATTAAGTAATAATTATGATTTAAGTAGATTCTGTCGTGTCAAAGAAACGTGCTTTTAACATTGTGTATATAATTTGCAATTATTCTCTGATAATGGATGCTATTAAAGTGACTCATGTCATAGAATAACACTTCAGAGGACATAAATACGTTCAAATATGTATTCATCGATTTGCGGAATATATTTTGTACCTACCTTCTCGTTTTGATAAGCAGTGACTGCTATAAATTCCGTCTCCTTAAAGACGTAGGTTCGAAACGTCGAGTACGGTAGTTTAAGAATGTCGTTCGCCCTTACAAGATGAAATCTTGGCTGGTATTTGTGCATCGAGTTGAGTATCGTCTGGAAATAAAGAAAGAACTATTAAATTTCTATATTCAATTCATGGCATCTTGATCTAACAGGTAACTACCTAACGCTCGTGGTACAGAATCAGCCGAAAGTGTACAGAATGTATACTGAGACAACTGTTACGATTTTTCGTTTTCGAGTTCCTCGAAAAACGGTCCAGATATGTCGGAATTTTCAGTATTATTGGACCTAACCTATAAATCGAATTAATTCTCATTTATCGTCATGAATACCGAAAAGTTCAAAGAATTCTAAACGGTGATGTGAATCCGTTTGTAGAGAGTATGCCCACTTATTCGTAGTAGTCGAAATACCTATTCGAGCCACTGTATCGGCATTACCGACAGGACAATTCGTTCGGTCCGTACGATACGGATGAGTTTACAGAGTCGATTTGGGTTTATCATTTAAGTTGCGCTAAATATTCAAATTCAGATTAGGTTCGAAATTTGCAGCAGCATATCGGGGGTATATTTGAAAATATGGCTCTACGCGAAATACTGTTATTTGTAGGAAGACGGATCTCCTACGCGCAATTCTGGGAGAGCTGCAGATTTGACGCAATAATTTTGCAAATAATTGGATATACAATGTATATATTCAAAACATTTCTAATGGAATGATGGTTATCATAATAAATATTTTGGAAATGGAGAAAAATTCAGGAAATTTAAAAAATAATTTCGGATTTTGATGAGAATAGACTTGATGTCATGATTGTTTCACAAAACCCTGAAAAAAAATATATATATATATATATATATATATATATATATATATATATATATATATATATATATATATATATATATATAGTTGCACCCCGACGAGTTGCCCATATATCTGTTTTTGCAATCAAACTGATTTCATGAAAAACCTAAATCCACCACCCAGTAATTAATACCATTGCCAGGCAATGATTATAATCAAGAAATATGAGAATATATCAATCTACCAGAATATATACATACTATAGCATCATCAGACAATGATATCAATGTACCAACGAGTAGTGTCAATCTAACCTAACCTTAGTCATGTAACACTGAATGTTACTCATTAAGGGTTTCCTTTGTGTGAAGTGGTGAACGATCGAATAGAATACTGCTCTGAATATAAAGATGACAAAATTGTCAGTTAATTATATTACATTCATATGAACAAATAAATAAAATATGAAATGAGATTCTGAGCAGTATAAACTAAAGAAAACCTATGACTCTACCTCATTATTTTTTCGGAAAGAAACCTACGAAGAATATTACAAGATTTGATGACTGTTATATTTTGTAACTGTTCAAACAAATTTTTCTTCAGACAAAAATCTCAATGTTTTTGTGAAGATTCCTAGGAATAACACTTGTTGTGGAAATAATAATCGGTAGAATAAAAATTTTTTCATTTTCAAATTTTTTAATCTCGTCGCCAAGCATCATATATTTGGAAATTTTTTCATTGTATTTATTTTGTATATTATGTGTGTCGGGTATAGCAATATCAATTATATATGTTAGTCGATTCTGTTTATCAGTAAGAATGGTATCTGGTCTATTGTGTTTTACAGCTCTGTTGCAAAGAATTGTCTTATCAAAATAAAGTTTATATTTGTCATTTTCACAAATAATCTCAGGTTCATATTTGTAAAATTTTTCTTTTGGGAATTAGATCATGTTTAATTCCTAGATTGAAATGAATAATATTAGCGACGGCATTATGTCTTTCTAAATAATCTGTTGAAGCAAGGACTGAGCAAGATGATAATATATGAAAAACTGTTTCTGAAGAACAGAAACATCTACGGCAAGAACCATCTATATTTTGTGTGATGATCTGTTTTCTATAATTCCTTGTGAAAATAACCTGATCCTGGATCGCAATTGCCAAGCCTTCTGTTTCAGCAAACAATTCTCCAGAAACTAACCATTTATTCGATGCGATTTCATCAATATAATCATTTTTCAATTCTTTAGGGTGCTTTCCGTGTAATTCCTTCTGCATCCAACTTTCTCTTTCAGAATTATCATCAAATATATCAAAATCTACCTTTTGCATTGTCAATTTCAGAGGTGTAAGATTATAATCTGAAGTAACAACAATATCATGTAATTTAGACGTTCTCTGCTTATCATGAAAATGGGAACGTAGATGAAAAATCTGTTTACTATGAAGATTATTCAAATCAGTTAATCCATGACCTCCAAGATGTCTAGGTAGTGTAACTCTCTGAACAGCTGACTTTGGGTTGTGCTTATGATATTTACAAAGCATTTTCCTCGTTTGACATTGTAATTCATTTAGATCAGTTTTAGACCATTTAATAATTCCAAAAGAAGATGTAAGAATAGGAACTGCATAGGAGTTGATAGCTCTGAAAAGGTTTTTACTAGTTAAATGACTCTTGATGATAATTCTAAGTCTTTTGTAATATGAACTTCTAATATTTTCTTTAGTGCTGCTATGGTTAATTGTCTTCTCTTGACAAAATCCAAGATATTTATATGTATCTCCTTGATGCATTGGCTCGATTTCGATATTGGAAATCTTTATATAATCAGAGGTGATCTTTCCTTTTCAATAGAAAGATTTTTACATTTTGGAAGCCCAAATTTAATATGAATATCATTGGAATAGTTGAAAGTAATCTCAAGTAGACTTTTAAATGAGATCTGGTTCCGGCATATAATTTGATATCATTTGAATTCAGTTGATAGACTCTTTATTTTGAAGCCGAAACTATATATATATATATATATATATATATATATATATATATATATATATATATATATATATATATATATACTTGGCAGCACCTTTGGTTGGAAAGAGAACTAGATGACTGGCATAAGAACACACCTATCTTGGAGCAAATTCAATGTTCTTTCCAATGGCATGGTGATTTAATGTCTATGCTTTTCATAGACAAAATTGAATAAAAGAGTTGAATAAGCGGTTCCAAGATGGCCGCACATCTATTGGTAGCGATCCACACTGAGGATGGCCCTCGATGTCAAAAATACTATAACATTAGAATTAAAGAACTAAAAAAATGTCTCAAATAACTCGGTAATGCCTAAATCGTGGCTTCATTGCTATGATAGCTTGTAATGTGACGTAACGTCAGTTGTTTTCGTCTTGGTAAAGACCTGTCGAACAATCAAATCAAACAACTCGAAATCAAGATTAATCTTCGAATCACTTCACAGTGATAAACGGCAAGTTATAAGGCGTATTTTCGAGAAAAAAAAATGCGATTGTTATTATCAACACATATGACAGATAAAAACTCAACAACCGCGTCTCGTCGACCTTTGAAATCACAGTTATCGTTAAAACCACCTCATAAAAACAGTTCAATATGTTATTATTCCTTTTGATAACCACCGATCCATACAAAATTTACATTTTAGCGATGACATTTAAGATGTAGAACGAATGTAAATTAAGTTACAACACTTGACGAGTATGTGACTGAAATGGGAAATATATTATTCATGTGATTTCTTTCGGAAACGCTAGTCCGATCACAAATACAATGTTTTAAATATATATCTGGCTGTGTTATTACTATACATAAAAATCTGTGGCGACTATTAAATGAAGTAGCCGCGAGGTATAAGAATGATTATCGAAAATCTCAGTGGAAATCATTGATCTGGTGTAACGCCTCTTTGCAGTGTATCTTGAGCAATCGGATTCAGGTCAGACGATCGAGCAGGCCAAGGTAAAACCCTGGTTCTATGTAGATTTAACAAATTATTGGAGATGAAGGTATCAAACTTTTCCCCAATCTTTGCAGCATATGGTAGCACAAGAGTTTGCCAGTTCTGCGGATAAAAGAGATTCCACAATAAACTATCACAGTATTTCTTCTGTAGGTGTGTATTTATTGGACTCCTCTGAGCATTTGAACATTATTGTTTCGACAGTCGCACTAGCCTAGAATCTGTTAGGAGCCAACCCCAAAGTCTTCAGGATGACGATTGACTTCATGCAACCTATTGCCAACAACAGCAATTGCATGTTATAGTGGTGTTTGGATGGACGTTTTGCAGAAAAAGCAGTTATGAACAACTCTTGTACGATATCTACAGCCATGTTGTTCACCCACTCTCTCTGTATATCTCTACCAGATCATCAATCTGAAGAAAAGCCAATCGTTTGTGCAACTTCTATCTGCGTTGCCCATTCTGGAGCATTCCAACTACTTTGTTCATTTCATCAAGTTTTAAATGATGAACTCGGATTGTTGTTAGGCTACTTACAACTACAAACACATCGTGAGTACACAAACATAATGTGACCTGTTTAAAACTGAAAATTGTATTACTTATACCAAGTTCTCAAGTTTTTAGATTCACATCGAAAAAATCTGTGAAACCACATCTCAGACACAAAGTTTGATGAATCAGAGTTTAAGAATGAAATTTCCCAACTGAATATATCAAAACGAACCTTTTTTCTACTATTTTCATTCCTTCCAAATCAGTTACCACCCTTTTTCAGGTTTGTGTATTGGATATAATAGCCAAGGGCTAAATCTAAAAAATATACTGGAAGAGTTAGCAGTTACCAATTTATAGATCTTTTCCTGTTGTGACCATGACTTGGTTAGTCCTGCCACAACTTGATCGTTTTTTGTGCGCTTTTGCTAAGACATAAATTTTTGATTTTTCCTTCGTCTTTGGTGATTTGTCATAGATCCATGTACCGTCAACGGTTATGAAACGGATCAAAATCTCGTCGAAATTAAGACTAAACATCACCAACTACTTCTTTGATGAGATCTCACAGTTGCGCTCATGGTCCACTGTGAGAAATCCTAGCATACATTCTGAGAAAAAGTATCAAACAAAGGTATTTGTCTCAAATTTTGTATTGCAAATGGAATTTCGTGTGCCGAATTGCTGAAAATGTTATATAAGGCTTTCGGTGGATCGACTTCATCAAAACCACGTGCATATGAGCGATACAGTGCATTCAAGAGTATCCGAACTATATTAGAAGATTTGCCTTGCTATGGTCGATCATCAACATCTTCAACTGAGGTTAACATCAAAAAAAATTGTTAATTGGAAAGCATCGCTCAAGTTTAAGAGAGATAGACAATCCTGAGACAATTTCTGTGTCTCTCGTACCATTTTAAACGATTGTTTGGGCATGAAACGCGTTGTCGATAGATTAGTTCCAAAAGATCTAAATTTTTCTCAGGTTTGAATCACCTAAAGGTCATAAAACGCATTGTAACTGGTGATGAGACATGGAATTATGATTTTGACATGCAAACGAGTTTCGAAATGGCGCCTTCCAGCTAAACCGAAACCGATCGACGTCAGAGTTGATCAAATGTCGAAGTAATGTTGACTACGTTTTTTGATTATCCGGTGTTGTGCACTCAGAATTCTATCCAGACGCTATATACAGAATATCACCTGTGTGTTAGGCGGCGTGTGAGAGAGAGAAATCGTCGAAAAATGTCAGATGCACCATCTCACAAGGCTATCATCGTGAATGAATTTCTGGCCTAAAACTCAATAAATTCCATAGAGCAACCTCCGTATTCACCTGATATGGCTCCGGCTGACTTCTTTCTCTTTCCAAAACTAAAACTACCACTTCGAGGTACATGTTTTGAATCGATAGAAGACATAAAGGAAAATTAACGGCGAGAATTGAAGTCGATTAAGGAAAAAGCATTTGAAAAATGTTCTGATGATTGGGTTATTGGTTGGCCTAAATATATTATTTTGGAAGGAGCCTACTATTTTTGATACAATGTACATGCGTAGACAGATTTTTCATATCCAAATATACATGTAAAATATGATCAAGATGTCTGCTGTCTCAATAGCCTCAAGCATTTTCATTATCTAGTCATCCATGTATTCTATCGACGATCTCTGGTGGCCTAGTAGTTCATCACTTGGGCTCGTAAGATCATAAGAGAACCATATCTCAACTATTGAAGAGGAAGATTCAAAGTCGCCATAGAATATATCAAGTTTCTTCAAGGTTTTTTTTTCGAGTTTTATTGAAGTTCGAGATATTCTCTGTCCAAATGTCAATGTAATCAACGAATGAGAGGTGTGTAATTTTCCATTGAAATATAAATATAATGCAATATTGACTCTTTCAAAATAATTCCCTTAGGAAACCACACAGAGCTGGAGACTCTCCTTCCACAGATAATAGCTTTTCTGGACCTCAAATAATGCAATATTGACTCTTTCAAAATAGTTCCCTTAGGAAACCACACAGAGCTGGAGACTCTCCTTCCACAGATAATAGCTTTTCTGGACCTCAAATAATGGAGTAACCTTCCTCTGGTCAGATACAGTTGTTTGGATGTTTCCAAGTGTTACAAAATGAGTTGCCCTGAGGGGATTCTCAATTCTCGTAAACAGGAAAAAGTCACAAGGACTCAAATCTCGTGAATAAGGGGACTGGGGAGCTACATGAATATTTCACTGGCTAAATACTCCATTATTGGATTGCAGTTTGACGTGGCGCAATGTGGTGATGCAACTGTTGTTTTCAATACTTGGTCACAAATGAAGACTCTTTTTCGAAGTCTCTAGAGGTCCTCTCAGTAAAACTGTTGATTAACCATTTGGTCTTGAGGCACAAACTCTTTTATGTTCATTTTTGGGCCTTGGATGATACAGTGGGCTACTCCATGCTCTGGAGTTTGCTTTCTGGGTCGTACTCGAGCACCCAAGACTCGTCATCAGTAATGACACATTCCAGAAGACGTAGATCGTTTTCAGTAGATCCCAAAAGGTCAAGACTCCTTTCCTTAATGATCCTTTTGTTCTTGGGAAAGATTGCACGATTTTTTTTCATTTTCAATGCATTTGCTAAAATGTGATTGATAAATGGAGGTGTGATTCGAATTCCACTGTTCTGCAATCACTATGGGTGACAACCGTCGATCAAATCGCACAAGATCCCGGACTCTGTCGACATTTTCATCGGTGTGTTTGCACTTGAAGGCCTTCCGCTTCGTGGTTCATCTGTAATGTCTTGAATTACCGAAAACCTTGACACAACACTTTCTCCATAAGCCTCCCAAAGGTTTTCAAATGTTTCTGTTGCATTGTGTTCAAGTTTGCAGCAATACTGGATAACAGACCGTTACTCAAAATTGAACAAACAAGAAACTTATACTGGGAACGTATCTCAACGCGTCTTACGCGTTGTCAGTTTCAGTACTTCACGTACAAACCTTGTAGATGGCAGTTGCCATCAACGCGATTCTGGTACTTTATTACAAACGTGTCGGGACATCATTGCTATTATCGATATCATTGGTTTCTTCAAGTTCCACTGCGTAATAGAGAATGTTTATCTGTCTTCTATATTCCTGACTTTCTTAGCCATTTACATGAAAAAACTTTGCACGACAACCAAATCCAATTTGATTCTAATTAAAGGCATTTTTTCTGTTTGAAATTCACACCAGGAATTTATTATTCCATACTTCACACATACATTGTATTCACCTCTTTCCTTCTTGCTTCAACATCTAGAAGAGAGGCAAGTACACATTGCATGATGGAATCTAATTAAAAATATTCTTATCAGTGGCTTAAGCGAACTTAGAATCAACACGCGATTAACGCAATGTTAATACGGCAAACACGATCTCGAATTACAGAAAAGAAACATGAAACCAGCCAATTCAATTTGAGTGATACAAATGATCAAGCATGCTCCAATTTCGTAATCAAAATACGAATTTTATGATCGGGAGACCTATGATTTTATCTGTACAATATGTTTGTTAATTAATAGGAAACCGGTAGGTTCTTGATGGGGTTAGCAATTAACTAGATGTTCTAAAAATGGAACCGACCAAGCGGTCTTTGATATCGACAGGTGTCCCATTCAATTTCCTACCAGTTACTTCTGCAATTAACATCGGAAAACTGTTAATTTTCTGATTGCTCTGTAGTTGTTGGTATACCGTTTCAATTCCTTATTTACCTTCGACATAGTGGAAATTGAATGCTGCAAACAAATGTTGATGTCATTTCGCAATTTGTACTATTTTAAAATTAGCAACGTTTAACGTAATTTCGTAACAGTTAAAAGGTAATGACTTTGTTCTCACAGATAAGGCCTGAGCCTCCTAGAGTTTTCAAATCAACAATATGGTTGGCAGATGGCTTATATGGTGTTCATAAAGCATCTGAAATCTGTTTGTGTGTGTGTATGTAATTCATCGATTAATATTACGGTTAACAAGATCCTCAAACATTTGCAAAGTTTTGTCCATTAGCCTAATCGACAAGATAAAAATCGTGAATTAATTGTGATAGTGCTCCTCGAAATATGTGATAACTAAAGACCGGATTATATGCAAAGTGTTCATTTGTATATTTCATGCATTTTCATAGTTTATAGTTAGAGATTGTCAGTAGGTTTTCCTACTAGGACTGGACTCATGAGCAGATATGGACCTAGAAACGTTACACGTTGTATCAAGTACCTAGACAAGCATTAGAGCACCTATAGGGCGCAATGTAATGCAATTAAGGAATTTTGTCTCTATTCATTCTCACCTGAAGCCTAAGATAATGCCATTATTATTTACGTGAAGTATTTAGATCACGTTAAATATCTCCGAAATTCCCAATTCAGTAAAAGTAATCAAGATTTCAACAAACCTCGCGTTTCTCTGCAATTTGTATACTAGTTTCGGATTGAATCTTTCTAATTATGCCGAAAGTGACGTGTTCTGCTGATAGCAGTCTTTCCTGGATCAGAACGTCAGAATTACGTTTTGACTGCGTGCAGCAAAATTGTAATTCTTTCTAATTGAATTTTCAATATAAAGCATAGCCACTCCCTAAGGTTTTCATCCATTTCGGACTTTTTCTTATTTCAAACTTTCTTTTCGCGATTTCGAATCAATTCTAATGCTCAACTAGTCAAATCGATGGAATGTTGTTGTTCTAAATGAAGTTGCTCGAATTTTAAGAACTGAAATCGTAAAAGAATTTTTCTTGAATATAGTCAATTACAAATTTCAAAAAATCCCCAATAAGGGAGCATCGGAGTTGATCGATAAAGGCAGGTTAGAGGTATAAAAAAGGAAAAGTATAGGTCCAGGGACGGAGCCCTGTGGAACACTATTAGTAACAGACCACTCTCCAGAGAAATATTCGCCACCGACCACACACGAAAGGAGAAAAATTTACCTCAAATTCCTAGGTGTTGGAGTTTAGAGAGTAAACGGCAGTGTGGAACACGGTCGAATGCTTTGGCAAAATCGAGATAGATCACATCTGTGGGATTTCCTACATCCCAAACTTTCGTCCAATCATTAAATGATAGTCGAACAACCGGACAGAAAACTGTACTGTAATATTATGATATGTTAATCCAGATTTTCAATAAATCTCTGGTGATAGTATATTACATAGGTTAATTTCTTATCATCATGATTAACTATCACATAGTAACGACTGAATCGATTATTTGACATTTTTATGTCGGTTATCTCCCATATACCAAAATTCAAACCTAATTTCTGCTTAAGAATACACTAGGTGAAAAAAAATGATAAACAATAATGTCATGAAGAATTTGCAGATTCTCGAGGTCCAAAAGACTGACTTCTGATTGCTCTGTAGTTGTTGGTATACCGTTTCAATTCCTTATTTACCTTCGACATAGTGGAAATTGAATGCTGCAAACAAATGTTGATGTCATTTCGCAATTTGTACTATTTTAAAATTAGCAACGTTTAACGTAATTTCGTAACAGTTAAAAGGTAATGACTTTGTTCTCACAGATAAGGCCTGAGCCTCCTAGAGTTTTCAAATCAACAATATGGTTAGCAGATGGCTTATATGGTGTTCATAATGCATTTGAAATCTGTTTGTGTGTGTGTGTGTAATTCATCGATTAATATTAAGGTTAACAAGATTCTCAAACATTTGCAAAGTTTTGTCCATTAGCCTAATCGACAAGATAAAATCGTGAATTAATTGTGATAGTGCTCCTCGAAATATGTGATAACTAAAGACCGGATTATATGCAAAGTGTTCATTTGTATATTTCATGCATTTTCATAGTTTATAGTTAGAGATTGTCAGTAGGTTTTCCTACTAGGACTGGACTCATGAGCAGGTATGGACCTAGAAACGTTACACATTGCATCAAGTAGCTAGACAAGCATTAGAGCACCTATAGGGCGCAATGTAATGCAATTAAGGAATTTTATCTCTATTCATTCTTACCTGAAGCCTAAGATAATGCCATTATGATTTACGTGAAGTATTCAGATCACTTTAAATATCTCCGAAATTCCCAATTCAGTAAAAGTAATCAAGATTTCAAGTAACCTCGTGTTTCTCTGCAATTTGTATACTAGTTTCGGATTGAATCTTTCTAATTATGCCAAAAGTGACGTGTTCTGCTGATAGCAGTCTTTCCTCGATCAGAGCGTCAGAATTACGTTTAGACTGCGTGCAGCAAAACTGTAACTCTTTCTAATTCAATTTTCAATATATATCATAGCCACTCCCTAAGGTTTTCATCCATTTCGGACTTTTTCTTATTTCAAACTTTCTTTTCGCGATTTCGAATCAATTCCAATGCTCAACTAGTCAAATCGATGGAATGTTGTTGTTCTAAATGAAGTTGCTCGAATTTTAAGAACTGAAATCGTAGAAGAATTTTTTTTGAATATAGTCAATTACAAATTTCAAAAAATCTCCAATAAGAGAGCATCGGAGTTGATCGATAAAGGCAGGTTAGAGGTATAAAGAAGGAAAAGAATGGGTCCAGGGACGGAGCCCTGTGGAACACTATTAGTAACAGACCACTCTCCAGAGAAATATTCGCCACCGACCACACACGAAAGGAGAAAAATTTACCTCAAATTCCTAGGTGTTGGAGTTTAGAGAGTAAACGGCAGTGTGGAACACGGTCGAATGCTTTGGCAAAATCGAGATAGATCACATCTGTGGGATTTCCTACATCCCAAACTTTCGTCCAATCATTAATGGATAGTCGAACAACCGGACAGAAAACTGTACTGTAATATTATATGTTAATCCAGATTTTCAATAAATCTCTTGTGATAGTATAATACATAGGTTAATTTCTTATCATCATGATTAACCATCACATAGTAACGACTGAATCGATTATTTGACATTTTTATGTCGGTTATCTCCCATATCCCAAAACTCAAACCTAATTTCTGCTTGAAAATTCACTAGGTGAAAAAAATGATAAACAATTAATGTCATGAACAGTTTGTAGATTCTCGAGGTCCAAAAGACTGACAATTTTTGTAGCCACTCTGTGAAAAGTTTTCAAATAACTCTCAAACGAAAAAACCCTCTGGAATCTGTTTGCGCTCGAAAAGGACACGGGGAAGGGGGCATCATTTTCCTCTATTCACAATATTTCACATAGTTGCAGAACAAAAAAGGTCGAAATCTGTCCACCTGTACTTTTATTCGAATGTGTCCAACTCATAAGTGTATAACACTTCCCAACGACAATTCGATTAAAATATGCAAACAGGTTTAATTTTTTCTTCCAATTTAAAGTCCTACAATCCGGACTTAATTGGACCGTCGTCCTCATACACAGTCTTGATTCGAGCGATTTCATATGTATAAATAATAACCCATAAACGTAAAATTTTCATAGTCCC
Source organism: Cryptolaemus montrouzieri (assembly GCA_013387265.2). Classification (NCBI taxonomy): domain Eukaryota; kingdom Metazoa; phylum Arthropoda; class Insecta; order Coleoptera; family Coccinellidae; genus Cryptolaemus; species Cryptolaemus montrouzieri. Next base: position 13,702,168 of record JABFTP020000042.1, read on the forward strand.
GGAGCGAACGTGTTTGCCGCTAAAAACCGACAAACGTTCGAAACGACTCGGGAATATATTCTATAAAAGAGCGGTGACTTTTAAAGTCGATATCATTCATATTTGTTTTGAAACACCGCTTGGTGTGAAGCATAAAATATTAAAATGATTCTCTCTTCGTTTAACAAACAATTATCGAGCCCTCACGTACCCCAGAGCTCGACCATTTGGCGCAAAACACGCATAATTTTCGCATTTGAATTCAGTGTGGCGCATCCTGTTTCAGAATTGAAAAATGCCGCGTCGGTTTTTCCCATTTAGGTACTATGTATTTCAAGAATGTTGTTTCTTGGTCTTAACCGTTTCTTATATTAGATGGCTCAACAAATTGCTTAATATTGATTCGGAACGACGGTATATCAGTGAAATTAATTGAACACGAATTTTATCCAAAAATTAATGAACATTGTTTGAGCAGTTTGTTTTAAAAAACAAAATCCTTATAGGCCTGTATAATATAGCCCCACGAAAAGGGTCCAATAGAGTTAAAGTACACCTTATCATCGAAATTATGCCATCGGGACGTTTGGCTCACAATAAATTAATTTTTTCGGTCCTATGTGACTTGTGGCACCGTCCTGTTGAAACCAAGTGTCAACGGTAATCATATCATCATTGAAATGAATTGTTAACATCTCTATAGTGTAATTCATTGATAACCACTGCATTTCCAACCGAATTATCAAAAAAAAGTGCCAAATCACACTTCCAGATCACATAGCGCATTATACAGTGACGTTCACTCGTTCACAAACGGAGATAAATTGGATGCCAAAACAGTTGTCCAATTAGTTTCATCCCGATTGTGGCTAAGATATTTGCTCGTATGGTACCAAAGTTCAACTCAGATCTCCATTCCAAACAGCCATACCTTCCAAAGGATGGATTCAAAACGACTTGGTGGTGTAAGCTAGAGATTTGTTATGTTGCACAAAGATAAGACCCACGGTCAGATGCATCTAGTGGACGAAAACCAGCAGTTACCATCCTAAATAAGCTGCGAGAATTGCAGCGATTACCGTTTGTGGGCAAAAATTGGTCTATGGGAACTAAATTCGCCACTCACTCCATCTGTTTCACATCTAAGTAAAGGAGAAAAGTGGTAGCATTATTATGAAATACAACCTAGTGAGTTCTATAGCTACCGAAATCTTAACAAAATTATAGCAAATACCGCCAAAATATGACTATTACACCTCTTTGGAGTGTTCAAAGAAGACCTCTTCACAGCAAAGAATAAGTCAATTGATGATAGCTGAGATCTAAAGCGTAACTCTAGGCATTGGTCGCCAGGTTGGATAACTACAAAAAATATTCATCGTTGTTACGTAGAAGGCCCAAATCGATTTATAACTGATAATTACCAAGAAATAGGTTAAAAATTAATTTTCAATGTGAAATATATATCAGCTTCTCATGCTCATAATCCTCATTCAATGTAGTAGCCACTCAAAATTATCGAGTCAAGTATTTACCTTCTGTACCAGATAATTAAAATGATCTAAGAAGCTATTCCGTTCCAAAAGATTAGAGATTATCGCCCAATTCAAATTTATTCCCATAGATAATGAAGCGTAAAACCAGAAGCTAGACTTTAAAAGCGAGAACTTTATATGCAATATGGCATCCGAGGAAAGCCTTTATCTTTACGGTTTCGTCGAACCTACCAGCTTGTTTTATTCAATAAAATTTCTTCGTGGTAGATATAATGACCTCCACCGGTAACCTGACTAATTGACAGTTTTTATTTCGTACAACAAGAAACTGTAATACCAATTTACATTCTTCTTTTTCGTTTATTTCTTTTTATACACTCGATGATTTTATGGCAGATTTTATGAAAAACCCCATTAACTATCGAGTTAATAAAACTTAAAGTAGGTTCTTGTGGGATCGAAATGAAGCGTATAACCTTTGATGGTCTTCATTAAAATCATTGTAGGTTCTGTTTTAAACAAAGTCAATATGAAACTCTTGTAGCGTTATCTAGACCTTTTTTATATTATAACTCATTTGAATTTCAATTACATTTGCAAATAAGATAAGCAAAACAATCACAAAAATGCAGTTAACTTTAGAGTTGCTCTGGTAGCAGTAGTTGTCAACGTATCGAACAATCCTCGCACGTTATTCTATGGTCGTTTGACTCAATATATCGCTGATGCGCATGGTCAGGTGGTGTAATTCATCCACATATCTTCGAAAATGCTGCTGCAAACGCTATTGACATGGTGAAACGTGAGCTGCCTCCTGAATGATCTAGAGTATCAATACAAGATCTCCTTGCTGTTCAAAGAATTGCTTTGTTTAGACAGCAATTCACTGGAAGAACCATAATCACCCAGATCATGAGATCTAGCACAGATGATGCAATTAATGCAAAAAATGGATCGTTGGCATTAATGATGCTCTTAACCAGGCAACGGAGAGGTGTGGTCCCCACGTTATTGCTAAATGCCACTGTTGCCTTACTCATTCATTTCTTCTTGATTCTTTACGCAACTTTTCCTGGAAAAAAAGGCTTCATAATCATTCTAAAACGAATAAATGAGACATCTGCAACTTTGGAATGAACTGAATGGATAAGAAGAAGACCAAGAAGGTTTTATTGAGAGAAAATGATTTCGAGAGGGACGATCTTGATCAGGCTGAACGGTCCGAATAAGTACCGAAGCACTTATGGGTTAGGGAGAAGGGTATACGAAAACGATGATGCGTAGATGGGTATCCAGGAATAAGAACAGTTTGTATTAGTCATTCACAGCGATAATACGGCTTGAAGATTTGGCTTTGTGGACTTACAGGGTGCAACTAGTGCAAGAATTGATACCGCCGACCAATAGATACAGTACAGATTATCCAACAACAACGTTTTTCTGACAAAATCTTTTTCTGGCGTAGCCCGTTTTCATTTCGATACGTCAACAAGCAAAATTGCCGCATTTGGGCTTCTGAAAATCCAAGATCGATTATTTAAAAGCTTTTGCATGCTAAACTGTATGGAGCGCTATGCGGTCTGGAGACTGGAAATACAGAAACGTTCAATGTATTACCCTATCAAGAGATGTTGAAAATCAAAGGCTATAGCGGGATAAGAACGAATCACATTCGATAGAGGATGTAAAAAGATGCCTACAAAAAGAATTACAGCCCTTTTGGGGCTCTACAGTCGATATTATAGGTTATGTTCTCTTTTTTCGTAATTATCTTTTTACGGGCGCAGTTTCGATAAAAAAAATCTGAAAAAATTCATGGAGGTTCATCTTTTGGTCATAAACAACCATGATTTTTTTCGAATTTTTCCGATCAAAATGCGCCCAGGAAAAATAATTGAAAATTTCAACTGTTTTTTAGGTTAGGTTAGATGCACGAGCTACCTTTCCGACATCTCATGCGATATTTAGACGGAGAAACTAAAAATCCACAAGCAACCGGTGGACCCATTGGAGAAGCTATTTTACAATGCGAAAATCGACGAGTGACGAAATTTGACGCCATCCCCGTTGATTGGATAGAAGACACGGAAGGTTTGACAGATATTAGCACCGATCAGAAATATCTCCTACATTTGAAAACCTCTCTACTGTTTAAATGATTGCCGATTATCTCTGGTACACTCCAAAATTCATTTATAAGTAATAATAATGCTTGTATTCTTGATAAAGCTGCTGTGTCAGCGAAACGTCGTCGAATTTTTCAAATAAAGTGTAGATCAAAGTTAAACCTTGTGTTTTATCTCATTAATATCTTCTACGTTTATGTACCGCTGTCTCAAGTGGACATTGTCCAAAAGAACTCAGTAAGCAGAAAACAGGCCTGTTGTACAATCTAGATGGTTGACAACAGCTAGTAGAGTATTACGATTATACATTAGTACCGAAAAGCCTTCGGAGGCGCTTCGCCAGTTGGCTTCGTATATAATGAAAGTTTACGCTCCCGTTTGGTACTCAGTAAAAAGAACCCTCGATTGCCCAGGGTCCAATACATTTATGGAAGTTGATTCGACTGTCACGCTACCTGCATCTCAAACTGCGGAATATTGTAGACAAGGTTATTCAGAACAATGCCTATTGTGGACACCCTGAGAATGTACTGTTCGCTATGATCAACGATGGCAATCCCGACACGAGAGCTCTTGCTTGGAGAAGAATAAAAAAGGCAAGATCGACGAAGACAACACGGAAGGGAATACGCGCCTTCGAATTGCCCAAATTAAAGTTCAACGCTGAGCACTACTACGATCTCATAGACTGGTCTTCGCACCCTGTGACCGAGCCCCCTCTAACCCGATCACTATCACCCGAAGAAATAGAAGAAAATATTAGGAGTCGAGCATTCTGTGATAAGGAATTAACCGCTTTCCCCTGCCACACTCAGGCTGTCGAAAGGCTGGTAAAATTAGTAACAGAAGCTTCTTCCTCTGTTTTTGGGCCACAATCTCGTGACGCGTACGTGAAAGCAAAACTGGAGTCCAGGCAACGGATGCCATCTCTACATAACAAAAAGGACTACGCCGTTGCACAAGAAGAGCGGAAGCGTCCATAGGAAATTCTGATTTTCAAAATTTAATTTTACCAAAGCTGCATTAACGTTAAATTGTATCCATGCTTTATTAACACTTGTTTGTAACAATATTGAATTGGCTTTAATTGTATTAATCTTCCATTATCATTTAATCCCAACAAAGCAAATATAATTAAAATTTTAATTTATAATGATGTTTAACTCTAATATTGTACTGTACAATAAAAAAAAGAGCCTAACAATACAGTGAAAAAAGAAATGTGACTTTAGAACCCTAGCCTAACAATACAGCGAAATCCTTCTTTCATTTATACTCCATAAAACAAAACAACTAAAAGGCTGAAATTTTTTTGTGGGCAATCCTCTATCGAATGTGATACCCGCTGTAACAATTTTGACCATCTTGGTCAATCATCGAGGATACAAGAATTAAGGTTTGTTGGTTCAACAGGACGGCACCACAAATCACACATCAACGAATTTATTGTAAACCAAATGTCCCGATCGCTTAATTTTACACAATTCAGTTGTTGAATGGCCAGTTCAATTATAATTATGATATAATATTGAGTGGGTAATGTTAAAGACAGTCTGCAATCGAAAGCAACCTCAGAACTCGAAAACCGTGAATAATTACGGAATTTATAATCACCAAACTTTCCGAATATATTTTGAATAATTATTATGTACTGTTTGTTTCAGTACACAATTTCTTATTGAAGAAACCTTCACAAATACGTTCAATTACAATAAAGTCACAACGAACCTGCGTGGAACCCACGATTCGAGCAGCAAGACTATCCGACCAAAGATTTAGATGTAAGATATAATTAACAGACGGCGGTATGTTCTCATTTCCAATACAAACTAATTCACCTTTCGATCGAGTGAGTGAACGAAATGAGCGTTCGAGAGAGGGCAAATCAAGAGCGGCAACGTATCTCGTCTTGTATCTTTGGATATTTAAATGTTGGTACCCCGCGTGAGAGCCGGCCGAGGAGTCTGGGGCAAGAGCAAGACCACACAAGTTACTTACGAGCTCAGGCACAAATCATCCTTCGAAGGAAACAAAACTGGTTTGCGTTTTATTCTGCCCGCTATACGACTACTGAAATATGCATATTTCAGTATCGCGGATCTATGTTTCATAATATACGTAAGGGTATGTTGATTTTAGACGTTTTAGACCTTTTTCTTCTCCGGTTTGGAATGTCATTCTTTTATCCGCCAGCTCATCGTTGACGGAATGTTTCTTGGCGCCTTACCAACGCTCGTGACTACCATCCTGTGCGTTGCATCTAGATTCATGATTGTCTATGTGTTTTTGGTGAAGCTTAGATTGTCTGCGCTCTTCAATTTCTGGGCATACACTGACGTTCTTGTATTTCGAAAATCGCGGAGTGAAGTTTTTTAATCATATTAGTAGGCTGTGACGTCGTCACGCAGGAAAAACTATTCCAAGTCCATGTGATTTGCTTTGCCACTTCACCTTGCTCTGTTGTTAATTACGTCAGTTGCTCATCTAGGCCTCATGTGCATCCTTTATTTTTGCAGTCTATCGCGCCATTAAAAAATCCAACTTTCCGAAAACTGTGGCCAGAATGTCAAGTGTCCTGGCTATTACTTGTGTACTCTAGTATTGAAGGGGATCGAACATTCAAGCAGATTGTGTTCGAACGTTTCGTCCTTTATTCACACTCACAGAGGATTGTCTCGCTGTGAGCCGTGAAAGGGCGCTTCCTCTATGATCAATGTCCGTAAGTCTGCCATTAGTCGTAGTTTCCTCTTTTTTTCACTAGGGTACTCCAGAGTTTCATTGGCTAACTCAAGCCTTCTCATTCCATCCAATACTGTTTTGAACTGGTTTAGAGTATAACCTTTAAACACTAGTGGCCTCATTTGCATTGGTGATAGCCCTGAGGGGTTTGGGCAGTCTTTTCCTGGGACGCAATCTTGCTTTTGCATTCCCATGTTATCCCAGAGGAGATTTTATGTCTTCGTCTCTGTATACTATAATAGTTTTGCCTTTCATCTTCTTGGCTTTACACTACTGCGTCTGTCGATATCCTATAGACGTTGTTGGTAAAGGCATCTCGAGTACACATCCTGCCTGTACTTTGTTCTTTGCAACGTTCGTGGAGATTTTAAGAATTTCTTCGGAAAATATTTCATATTCACTCTTCTTTATCAGAATGTAGGTTTATCCAAAGCGAAGCGCATTTCCTCATTTCCTGTCTGCAGCAGCAGTACCTCTTTCTGACACGCAGATCATGGGGATTTAGTCCTTCATATCTATAGACAGATAAGAACATTGCATATGGACGACCTCTTCCACTCAACCTTCCTTTAGTAATATGAATCTCTACCACTGGCTTCTCTGGCGCTACATATGGGACCAAAAAGCAGATTTTCAACTACCTGGTTCAGATTCCAACCTCGAAATTGACGCTATCGAAAGACGAGACATGGGCTCCAACTTTCAATACAATCCATAAAATAGCTCAAGAAAATGTACATCAGACTCCAAGAGTCGTACTCCAATAGTGATTTGACAGGTGCCAATTTGACGTTTGAAGTTAACAATCTTTAAGTACAGATAATTTAAATCCAAAAATTAATAATTTCACAATTTGGTTTGTTGCTATTGTTTTGCTATGGCAAAACTAGAAATGAGGCGAAATTGTTGTTGTATAGTTATGTTCGATAACGAATAACAATAACTCACAGCGACAAACTAATTCGGTTGTGCATACTTTTCTCTATTTGTTGGATGAACTTCTTGCCTTATCTTGTTTTCATAACAAGTTGGTGGTGCAGAATAACTCTTTAACATACCTCCAGAAGAAACATAACGGTGGCCAAAAGTGGACCGCATTACTAATCCATTTATTCCCACATTGGAAATTTGGAAATTCTATAACTATAGCTGCATTGTGCGAAGGGTCTTTATCTTGCAGTCACATCGGTTGATGTTCAACGATGTTACATTTTGTAGTAACACAAAAATGTATAAACCGTTTGATAGTTAGACATTCTAACCCAGATTTTCTGCACACCAAAACTGATTAACGATACTGTTCTTGTGAAACCTTGACTCAACGCTCCACAAAAGATAATTACCCATAATAGGATCATCCTTGTTTTCATAGGAGAAATGAGTCCGTAGCAGTTCTTTTGTGAGGTGAGTAGAGACCGAGGTGGTCCTATCGGCTGACAAGATGACACAAGGCGTTATCTTCATTGAACATATGGCTCCAAGGACGGAGATTGGGAAGTCATCTCCGAAACAAAGACATATTCTGAGAACCTTGAAGGAGACTCCCTAAAAGAAGATTGTACAGAGAAAGAATGGCACCAAGCAGAGAAAACTAAATTCTGTTTCATTTTAATTGGATTGGTGCCAGATGAAAATGTTTCATTTCGAAAGAAGCTCACCCGTTCTCAGTTTCGTTTCCACGCAAGGAATGGTAATCTTCGAAGGAATCATTCTCCATAAATACCCAATATTTCGCGATAAATTTTTGTGAATATCATCAGAGCTTCTTATCAGTTTATCATACGAATAATGATCATGATCTATAAACCTAATGAGAAACAGGATACATAAATGCCGTTAAGAGAACTCTCTAGATTTAAGAGAAACCATAAATCCGCCAATAAAAAGAGGAAATACTCATTCCAACGTTACGAAGTTTAAATTCAAAATCTGGACGAAATTAAAATTTGTACCCAATCATAAAAATCCATTTTATTCGGACATTTCTCAACCGAAATACTTTAAACAACAATTTTCATCTCCATTCAAGAATCCCCATCATCAAAATAAAATTTTATTCGTCTGTCAGCCCACATATTCTTCGAACCTCTTTATAAAAATAATAAACCTTCTCGATAGAAGGTTTTATTCGTTTTTTCACCATCTTCAATAACACCGCCCGATATTAGTTAACGTTTCCACACTAGTTAAGTACTGTATTATCACTCTTCTTGAATATATATGCATTTGTGTTAAAAGGAACAACGAAACGCTGAAATACTGTAGATGAAGACGGGGAGAACCGGACACTATTCGCTTGGTATACTGGATCCTTATCTCCACGGTAGCGTCTAGATACCTCACTACCTTAATGTAAAATTGCTGTCTTTAGTTCGATCGGCAACCGCTAGATAGCCACCCGTGCGTCTAGAGATTGCGACGAAAACGGTGCTTCTGAGATGAACATTAATGTTCATTTAGAGATGTTTCACATATTTCAAGTCGGCGTTGGAGTTCTTTTATTGTCGGGGAAATGGAAGACAAGCTTTTTAATTTGGGTTATTCAAGGTCAAACGGATGTGAATTTTTGAGGTTAAACATCCACGATGACCGAAGTATTAATCAAAAGAATAAATTTGAAACGGGTGGGGATTTATGAAGGAAAATTGGTGAAAAAAGGCTTAAACTTCGTGGAAACATTACATATAGTGGAAGGGATGGTAATTTAGAATACCTCAGTATCTCAAAAACTAACGACATCATCCTGAAACCTTTGGAATTAGGATTAACTGATAACAAAGAATGTATACACAATAGTAGTTGCAAAATTTCATGTTGTTTTAATATGGTTGTTAAGGAAACAAGAGATAGTATAAGATTAGATTATCACAAGTGAATTTCAAGGATTACTTTAGCTAGTCTTGGCTTTCTTGATTATTTGAAAACATAGTAAGGTTTTAGATTCGTAATCCGTACGCGTCTACCTTTTTCTGGATTAAGAACATGCCCCGAACTCCATTGTCACCAAAGACAAAGACGAAAAGAAAAGGTTGGACCAGAAGTAATATTATTGAACGTGCAAAAGTGAGAGAGATGAAAATGAGTTTGAAAACAGCAGCTAAACTTTTCTGTGTAACATACACTGCTAGGCAAAGGTTTGTGCCCAGTGACCTCTCGCAAAGGTAGTTGATACTACTACTAGTACTAGAAGACCTATGCTGCAATCTAACCTTGAAGAACACCTCGTTCTTCAAGGTCGACTTCAACTCCATCAACGAACAAAACGAGATTTGCGGGTTATAGTGATAAGTGGACAAATGATCTTGACTTCATAGACCGGATGGGAAAAAAAGATGATTTTACGGCAATTTGTAAAATATGTAACTCAGTGATTCAGCCATTCAGTATGGGGGTCGCCGTGCATTGAAAGTACCTATACTGAATGAAACTTAATGAATTGTTTTGAATGCAATACGTCATGGATGATCTATTAGTACCTAGTCAATGACGGATGTTGTTTTTTATTAATTTTCGCATTTTGTTAGTATATAACGTGATAAAAGTGTGTGAACAGTATAAACACCTCAAAAAGTCTAGGGAACACTTTTGTGATTCGACCATGGAAAGACGACATTTGACTAGATAAAAACTAAAAATGCAAGAGATGTTACATTTCAGCCGTTGGCATGCTCCAAGCTGGGAGCACACAAAGATGGAAAGTATCCGGGGGTTCTGGGAAGCAGCCCTGGGAAGTGTCATAAACCGTTTATGGTCGCGTTTCAATGAAACAGATAGCGTAGAAGAACGCCATATAGGTCGTTTCAGGATTACAACAGTCGTCCAAGACCGATTTTTGGTTTTAAAAGCCAGAAGAGATCGTACTACCACAGCATCTCAATTAGCTCAAGAGCTATCACGAGTTCATAATGTACAAATTTCCGACCAAACTGTGAGAAATCGACTGCACGAAGGTCAACTCCACTCCAGACGTCCTTTAAGAGTTCCACAACTGACCCATGGAAATAGCGCTGCTCGTTCAGCTTGGTGCCAAGAACACGTAAACTGGGATCAAGAGAGGTGGGTCACAGTTCTCTTCAGTGATGAATCTAGATTTAGTTATTATCCCGATTCGGGAAAAATTCGAATATAGAGGGAACCTGGAAAGCAAAACTGTCTCCAGCATGCTCGAGAAGTTGTTAGACAGGGAGGCGGATCAGTGATGTTTTGGGGAGGTATACGCCTTGGTGGAAGAACTGACCTCGTTTTCATACAGAACAACCTCACGGGAAATTCTTACGCAAATGAGATAGTTTTACCTGTAGTGGTACCGTATCTCCAAACAATGGGTCAAAATCCACTCTTCCAACAAGATAATGCCCCTCCTCATCGTGCAAGAGTTGTCTTGAACGTTCTTGAAGAGAATGAATATCGATCTTCTACCGTGGCCATCCTTTTCCCCAGATCTGAATCCCATCGAACATGTGTGTCACCCTAGAAAAAATCTCCTGCGTCAAAACGTCTTCCATCATGAACAGGAGCTTCGATTAGCAGTTCAGGGGGCTTGGAATGACTTAGGCCAAAATGTAATAGACAATTTAATATTGAGCATGTCACGACGATGCCAAAGTATCATTAATAACAGAGGTGGACCTTCTGGGTACTGAAAAATATAAGTGCTTCCATATCGTTTCGAAAATATTAGTTCAGGATTTTTTTTTGTGTTTTACCAAATTTCGTCATTTTCATTTCAATTTTTTTTATATAATAGGTGCTTTGGAGAAGTCAAATATTATTTTCTTTTCTTGAGAATACATTATATACAATACATATTAACAAAAACCGAAAGATTTCTATAAATTCGAATAATCAAATTCATATTTTAAAGATATTGGTAAGTGTTCCCTAGACTTTTTTGAGGTGTTTATATTATTTCAGGTGCAGGTAAATAGCGCCATAAGGTAAAGCATGGATTGAGTTGTAATAGTTTAGACTGTTTGGTGAAAAACATCACTGAAGTTGTTCCAGATAGTCAAATAACAGCAAAAATGATATGTGGAGGGACGAAAGCCTCGGCGATAACGCGCAATGTGTTAAGACCATATAGTCAGGAAAAACTGATTTCTGATTTAAAAGAAAATTCCAACTTTTCAGTAGGCTCTGACGCTTCTAACGTCGGTAACATAAAAACATTTCCTTATGCCGTTCAGTATTTTGATAGTAAAAAAGGTATACGCCAAAAATTATTGGACTTCTATCTACGAAGACGCTGATGAAAAATCGAATGATATTTATCAGTGTATCAAGACAATCACTTCTGGTGCTGACTTCAGTATTAATCAAATAAGTGCATACAGTGCAGATAATGTAAACTATGGCATTCACAATTCAGTATTTCAAAAGCTGAAAGCAGACAACGAACATGTCTTCAAAGCTAACTGTTACTGTGATGTTATAAATTATTGTGTAAAGTTCGCACTGAAAGGTCTTGATGTTGACGTGGAAAGCATAGTAATAGAAATTTACAACGAATTTAGTTCGTCAGCTTTGGAAACGAAAAAATTGAAAGAATGCTTCGAGTTTGCACAAATAGAATACAAAGAGCTGCTGAGACATGTTGCTACAAGTTGGTTGTCTCTTTTGCCCGCCATAGAAAGATTAACATATAGTTGGCCTGCAGTTAAATACTATTTCTACAAAAAAGGTCCCAATAAAAGCCACAAGTTGCGACACAAGCAATATTGATAATAATAATAACGAAGAATTCAAAAAAGAAAGTTTGAATGACTGTTACCTTTTCTTTCTGAGTAATTCATTACCTGAATTCACAAAAGTGATTCTACAATTAGAAAGTGACAGCTTCACAATTTCAGATATTGATCATCCAATGAGGAGTCTCTTAGAACATCTTAAAAGCAGGTTAGCTGACAATTTTTTTTGGAGCAAGGTAAGGACCATCTTCAAAAATCTCTCTGATGCTCAAACAAATGAATTCACATCACAGGCCCACATTTTCTTGCAAAGAGCAATTACACATCTCGAAGAGAGGTATGATTTTGGCCTGACGGAATTAACAAGAAATTTGAGCTTCTGTCCCTCAAATCAGAGGAATTAAAATTAACATGGAACGTGCTTTCCGTCTATATTAAAAATTGAAGCTACAATTGACATTGACTGCCTGTATTCAGAATTCGCAAGCCTAAAAACTGTTCTCGACCACCACCCAGAAGACTTGCCAAATGACAAAATATGGGCCCTCTTTTTTCGAAGAGACAATTCTAATGATTTCGTGAATTTAAGGAGAATAGTTGCCTGCAGTTTAGTTTATGGACGAAAGATCGAAACAGAATGTCTATGGATTTGGTGAAGTCTGAACTGATGACTCGCAGTCTTGCTCAGAAATATGGTCAGTTCTGAAGGAGAAAAATTACAGAAAATGGCCAAATCTAGTTACAAATATACGAAAAAGTAATGGAGTAGTTACTTGACTAACCAAAATAATAGTTGTGATTTCAGTATTTTAGTTAAATCAATAAACCAAGAAAAGTTTTTAATTTTTGTTGAATAAATCAATTTGATGTTTTATATTATGTTACTCTGATGTTGATTTTTACTGAAGTTCGATTTAATGATCGAGGGAGTATGTTTGTATTGTTTCTTTTTGTTTTTCATTCATTAAATAAACGAGCACTCCTGTTGATTTTTCACCAGTTTCATCCTTCATCTAATGAATAAATGACACCAAATTGCTGCTGCGGTACCCAATTATTGTTTTGTGTCCTCAAAGCCCTATTACTCGACTTCGCTTTCAGATTTCAGTAGTAGGTACATATTTGAAATATCGTTTTGATACTGCTGGAGTATCAAAAATCCATCTGACCATAATTCACTTATCGGGGGGCTTCCGCCGCCCGGACCCCTGCAGCTATCCCCACCGAATAACCTTTTTTCAACTTACTACTAATTGTCCCGGAACTTCACTCCTTGCATCTAGCAACCCTAGCGATGAGTGCAATTGGCATATTAATTTTCCGAGTAAATAAGACGCAAACGTTAATGAAGGAATCTCCACCAGGTTCATTAGAAAGATACCACTCATCAGGATGGATTAAGGCGAACCTGTTCATTGACTGGTTTAATCATTTCGTCGACAAGACCCACACAACTGATGCATCTCTTGTTTCTGAATGGCCAATATTCACACACAAGGAATTAAGATTGCAATAGATTAAACAATGCCACTATTATTGTTTACCTCCATGGACCCCTTGAAAACCTACTGCACTGACGAAATTAAGGTAGAGGTTACTCAATATTAATGGAATATTGGCTCCATATGGTATAGCTGAATTGTTGGGAGCTACTCGTCTTAGATGCCTTATGTACCATCCACCATTACACATGTTACTCTTCAGATGCCAAGGTCAGAACCCTCAACCTAGTCCTAGTGAACAAGCACATCGATCTTCAGCAGCAATTCTGTTGTTGTACATGAACATATATCGGAGCTAACATTAAGGAATGAAATATCTAACAGAGGGCACGAGACATCTGCCACTACTTCATTAACTAAATCTCTTCACCAACATCTTGATGAGTCAATCGAGTCAAAGGCGCAAAAAAGGAGGTCGTGGACATAGTATGAAACACAGAAAATCAAACTCTTTTAGAAATGCTAACAACCAATAATCTGTCTCTTCGAGTTCCGAATCATCTGGTTCTTCAGGTAGTATCAAAAGATGCTTTCAAGCATGCACATCCCAAGATGACCAAGATGACGCATGTTGCATGACTCCAGCAGAGAGAAATTGAATTCAGTGATTTGTGGGAAAATTCTAAATGCTTAGGTTAGGTTAGAGCGAATTATTCAATCTAAGTGTTCCTATTCTTCAATGCGTTTAAATTTGGGAGGCTTTTACTTGGTATTCCATTATCAATAATAAAAAACAAGTACTGTGCTTTAAGGAATTTTACTTAATAATTGCGATTCGAAACGCGTTTCACTACACCGTATCAACATAAAATGTCAAATCCCGTTATCACCAGAAAATTTCAACAAAGAATTAAATTTGATTAAACAAACAGCCAAAAATAATGGTTACAATCCCAAACTAATGAATAATATTTCGAATAAAAACAAAGTAGAATCGCATTGAATGAAGTTTACCCTGTCGATAAATTGAAACAAAAATTCAACACCTTAACCTACGTTGACATTACAAGTGAGAAACTGAAATCATTCTTAAGTAGCAATAATTTCAACATAGCTTTCCAAACTAATAATAATTTAGGCAAATATATAAAAAATAATAAAACCAAACCAGGTAAAAACAATAAATCAGTTGTTTATAGATTGAATTGCAATGACTGTGATAATTTCTACATTGGTAGAACACATAGAAATTTTAATATTAGAATATCGGAACATAAACGCAGTTTTACAAATAAAAATCAGATTCAAATTACGCGAATCATCTCTTAGAAAATAATCACCACAGTTTGAAATTTTGCATATAGATAATAAATATTGGAAGGTAGATCTTTGAGAAACTTTAGAAATCAATAAATACAAACACTCAGGTAGACTCATCAATGAACAAGTCGATTTAAGCCCTTCACCTCTATTGAATCTCTTCGGGGAGCAATCTATTCCTTGATTTTATTGGATATACCTGTCATAAATAACCACTTAATAAGAAGCAACCCAATAAGCTTTTAATTACTCAAGAACATTTATATTTATATTCTCATTCTTATTTTCTGTACGGTGTAGTGAAACGCGTTACGAATCGCAAATATTAAGTAAAATTCCGTAAAACACAGTACATGTTTTTCATTATCTTCAATGCGTTTCTAATATCGAAGTGCTTCTTGTGAAATATACAAGAAGTGAAAATCCCTAACTTTGGAAGGCCTGCAAAAGGCAAAAATCATTCGCCACTTTTGTTCTCACCAACTAGTTGGTGACATTCGCAATTATTGGAAAAGAGTTGGTAAACATGCTCTGAAGGTAATCTAACCTAACCTGAAAAATTACCACTGAATATTTTTCTATGGACATTAAGTATATATCGAAATATTTTTCTATGTTATATCGAACTTACACTAAATTCCAGCCAAAATAAGAGAAAGTGCGTATATAATCTTTGCTCAAGTTCATTCGAACCAATTAAATTAATACAAAAAGTGACCTTCGTAATGATCGAATTAAAATCTGCTACGGCACTTCCCGAAGAATCTCCGGATTAAAACGTGAAACGCAGAAACTTTTCAGATCATAGAGTTTCAATTAAACGAGTCAACTTGGGCTCCGTTCGGCAGAACGAACACTTCAAATTGAAGAGAGACGAAACTCAAAACGAAGAGGGAACCGTTTAACTCTTTATTTGTTTTATAAATTAAATTCTATGAAATAGCCGCGGAAGAGATCATTAAGAAGGCAAGCAGCTTGGCAGGCAGGGAGGCAATCTTTAAAAATAAAATTATCCCAGCCCAGCGTGCTGACTAGTGGCGCCATTTGACCACGCCCCTTTCGCACTCTGTCCCACCCGTTGGAATACGGGATTTTCCGTCCTTGTTGGAGGATTATATTGAGTTAGGCAGAGATGGACTGGAAAGTGGATTCTCTTCTATGTTCGCGATTGTGATGTTTCGAAATATGATTCTTGTTCGATTGAAAAATTGATTCATGATTCAATTAATGAGAAATTTTACACGAGAATAACTTCATGAGGACGCTAAGGGTTCCTAATTTGAACGATTTCAGAAGAAAGCTAATTACCATATATAGGTGTTAGTATGGAAGAAGAAGAACGAAGTATTTCGACTCTATTTTATATCTGTGTTGTTTAATTTGCTGTGCTTCCTCATTTTAACTAATCACATTGACATTACTATAAGAGAGAAGAAAAAGAAACTTAAACATAAAGTCGATTTAATTTTTTGCTGAAACCTATTTTAATGCTTTCAGTTCTATTCAATGTTGTCCATATAAAAAGAATTATAGGACACAAAACAATCGCGTCTGTAGGCTGCAACGTTACCAAGAAACTAATTAGAAGTACACCATTTATATGTCATCTCCTTCCAGATTATTCCCGAATAATTGAATGGAAAAAATAATGTTCACATTACACGAGGGAAAATATTATAGGAAATGTTTTGAGTATATTGAACTGATCGAATAATAGATGGTGCGTTTAATTTTTAAGAACTAACCTTTGTTTCACAACAGATTGAGAAAGCCCACAAAACAGTTTCGGTTGATCATAAATTCAAGATGAGCGATCAAACAATGAAAATTTCAGCTAGTAAAGTTTTCACCGTCGTATTCGTTCTCGTACCAAGACCATCGTGTTACAAGCTAGTCGTAACAAGAGCGAAATTGCCTGTTGCACTTACACTCATCGAAATGACTTTCCAGTAATTAAAAGCTTTCATGTAATAAAATTCCAACAACAGTGTCGACTCCATCCCTGAATCGTCGTCATCCATTAAATCTCGGGTAACATCTCTTGTCCTTGTCCTTCTCCTTTTGGAATCAATTATATTAGTACCTTACGTATGTGTACCTCCATACTTGGTTATTTTTTGCTTTTTCACTCGCTGTTTTATTGCCCTTTAATTAATTTTATTGTTTTTTGATTGTGAATATTTTTCAAGCGCATAAAAGCTGAGTGTTGCCGGCACCAGACAGGAATCATAATTTAAAATTGAATTATGTTTTTCAGTCGTTCGTTTCAATTGCGACTAATGTCGTTTAAAAGTGACATAATGATCTTTGAGGTTAGGTTATGCTGAATGAATATTTCGTGTTCGTGGGAAATTAGCGTTCTGTATAAAAGGCGTTGCCAACTATCTCAAGTAAAGCACTGATTACAATTATTGCGAAAGATTGTAAGTTCCTCGATTTCCATATGTCAACATTATTTTAATGAATTCCGCAATAAAATCAACGATGACTGCAAATGTATAACGTTCAAAGAAAGTCGATAATAAAATTTAAAATTCCTTTGTCGGTGTCTGACCTCTCACAGGCAAATTCTCGTTAAATAAAACTTCTAAGTAATTATTTTTACAGCTTTTCTCTGCTTCATTAAACTTCTCATTCTCTCTCCCAGCCTTTTTCAGTCATTACGTTTCTCAAATATTCTCTATAAGGAATTTTATATTCCAGTTTTTTCATCCAATATTGGAAATATTCACTCGCATTCAAGATCTAATTTATATTATCCCCGTTAAAGCGCGAAAACGATACATTTTATTCAACTTATGAGATCTTGAAATGGTCAACGGTGGATTTGTGTTGGAATTACTTTGAATTTACGGGTTCAAACTTCTTTATAATTGCCGAATTGCTACTTCTACATGTTTTTTGCTGACTACTAACTACACTGTATTTTTCGATATATAAGATATACACGAGGCGCATGATGCAAATTGATTTCTTTATTTTCAAAGTAATCCCCACTAACATCAATGCACTTTTGTTACCGAAGCTTCCAGAACCGAAAGACTTGAAGTCAGTCCTCCTTGGGGTTTGCTCTCGAAAAAGTGATAAGTTGAGTCATCGATCTCTTAAGTTGTGAAGCATCGACCACGTAAATGTTGTTTTCAAGTTGAAACAGACAGAAATCACACATAGCCTAATCAGCAAAGAAGTGCGGATGTATAATGATTTTCACCTTATGTTCACGAAACACGTCAACTATGTTCTGTGAAGATGCATTGTCGTGATGGGACATTAATACGCGAATCCCGACTTATTCAAGCATTAGAACTATACATTTTGTGGTGTAGCAGTTGGCTCTGAAGCTCAATTGCCTTCACTAATACAGTATTCTCAATATTTTTAACATTTCTCGGAGATTCTCGCACTTGGTTTAGGAAATTAGTAGATGGTCATGTAAAATTGAATTGATTATTGAAGATCGAACACTAAGGGCTGCCGCTATCACTTGATAGCATTCAGGATATTTTCCGGTTATACGTCGTACTTGCCCAATATTGATTATAGTAGGGGTGCTCAAACGGTCAATGCGAGTGCTTTTTGAGTAGATCTCGAGAAGAAGAAAAATTTATTACCTAATAAAATAACTCTCTGCTAGCGACAAAAGGCGGCTTTATCAAAGGAACGCGCGGTACTTGTCAAAGAAAAGCCGCGTTTTTTATTCTTGCCGCTTGAGGAATTAGCTATTGAAATAGCAAGTTAGAGTTGTTCCAGATTATATCAGATATACATCTCAAAGCTACAGCATCTGATACGAATTTCTGGTGTTTTATATCTGAAGTTAAATATCCGAATCTGAAGCAAATCGCCCTTCAACTGACGACAATGTTTCGGTCAACTTACTTGTGCGAGTCTGCATTTTCTGAAATGAAGATGATAAGTCAAAATATCGCAATCGACTAACTGACGATCATCATGCTTGCGATTAGCACTCAGTGATTACGTACCATCTTATGAAAAGTATGCTGAGGACATGCAGTGCCACGTTTCAACATCCAAAGTCCCTTCTTAGTTAAGTTTAACACCATATGTAACTCTCTTGTTTTGTAACAACCGATAAACTCGCCATTTTGAATAACTAGGATTTTTTTCCTTGATATAGAGAAGAACCTAACCAAACCTAAACCAAACCTAACCCAAACCTTGACTAAGATATTGTATATTGTGCGGAAAGGTAATATCAATATATGCTATGGTACACCCTACCTAGGTAGGTAGGTAGGTAGGTAGGTGTATGTGTGTGTATGTACGACAACCCTGCATCACACATACTTGCAGCCTCTCAGAATCAATCGTAAGTAGTCTAAAAATATTGAGGTAGATCGCCAGCAGTTCAAGTTTGAGCACCCCTGGTTTATTGTCTCTTACGAACGGGGTCTACATGTACATGGCTCATCGCCAAGCGATATCCCTCCTCTTTTAAATTTACTATACGAGGGACGTCTTTTATGTTTTGCATTCTAAGACATAGAGAACAGCATTAGTAAACTGCCAGAACTAAAAATGAAACTCCAAGGTTTGTTAACATAAAACTTAAATTTCAGTTCTGTGAGTTCTGTGTTTTAGCTCCAACAAATTGACAAAGTTGACAAGTCGGGCTTCTGTTTGCGGCATTGAAGAACCGCAACAGTTAATAGTTCCCTGTTGGTATAGAGAGTTTCCAATCCTCCATAAAAGTCGTGCACCAACAAAGTGGTTGAGAGGTTTGAGGCATCATTGAGCATCAAGAATTGCGCATTGGATACCGCATCTGTTAGCTGAAGAACACACAGCTGCAAGAGTGAATTGTTGTCAAAGCTCTGGACCGTTTTAACTTTGGACAGTCTGAAAGCGTTTACAACATTGTTGGTTCTGATGAATCTTGTATTCATTCAGGTGCGCTAGAAAATAATCACCAAGCTTCTGTTTGGATGTTCTTAGGAGAAGAAGAAAAGGCTCGTCATTCGTGGCCCTAATGATCATCTCTCAAGAGACGATGGCGACGTTTGTTTCAAAAACAGGTCTTGTAGCAAAAATTCCTTCACGAGATCAAACAACAAGTCGTTAGTGAGCTTCTAGAAAACAACCCTGAACGGCGAATCATCCTTCACCAAGACAATGCAAGTTCGCACATAGCCCAGAAAACAAATGAATATTTAACGCAAGAGAACACTGCGTCCTTTAAAAGCTCTTCATGCCTTCCGTAAGGCCATTTTTCTTGTGTTTTACAGCTCTTTATTTATTTATTTATTTATTCAAGTACAATATAAGGAATGTCCACAGCCGAAGCCAAAATGACATTCACTAAATGAATATTAGTTACATAGAATCTAGTATTCTAAAAAAAAGTATTATATAAGACATTAATAGTGAGTTGTATTCACAGAAAGAATGAAAAAGAAATACAAAATGAATATTACAAAACGAACGATTGAATGAATTTTATATCAGTCAGTAAAGAGCAAGCGTAATGTTCTCTTCAAAGAGGCCAATGTGACCCCAAACAAATTGATACTCCTATGCGTGTTGCAGACACGTAGCATCCTATCGATAGGGGAGTTCTGTGCACTATTAGTTTTTCTAAAAGTTATAGAGAAGAGGTCGTGGTGCCTCAATGATTTCATAGGAACATTAAAAGTAACCATGTGCAAGATCTCAGGTACCTGAAATACGCAGTTCAATATTTTAAACAAAACCAAAATATCAGATATAGTTCTACGATTTTCAAGTGACAATAAATTGAAATATTTACGGGCAGGAGCGTAGTCGTGGTTCAGGATAACAAAGTTAGTTTTGAAGCATATGAACCGTATGAATCTATTCTGAATGCGTTCAAGTCGGTTGGAATAACAATCATAACGAGGGTTCCAAATACATGAGGCAAAATTTAATTTACTGTAGATGTAAGCATAATATAAAGTGATAAGTGATTTTACATATTTAAATTCCTTACTTTTCCTGAAAATATAACCCATCATTCGACTTGAACTATTTGCTATGCGATCTGTGTGCATCGAAAAGCAACTTTATAATCGAAAGTGACACCCAGATCAAAAGCCGTGGACACACGTCGCAGCAATGAATTTCCAATTGAGTACTGAAAAGTGATAGGGGAATGGTTTCTAGTGAAAGTTATCGTGAAACATTTATTTAAATTCAAAAATAATTGGTTTTCTCTACAGTACTCAACCAAGTTATTCAAATCTAGTTGAAGATCAAGGCAGTCCCTTAAGCATGTGATAGATCTAAAAACTTTCAGATCGTCTGCATAGAGCTAGAATCTGGAATGCCGGAAACATTTATCTATGTCATTTATATAAATTAAGAAAAGAAGAGGACCGAGATGAGTTCCCTGCGGTACCCCAGAAGTAAAAATGAAAGACTCAGATTTAAAACCATTTAAACTAACGAAATGTGACCTATTCAGTAGATACGATTGGATCCACTCAAGCAACCAACCACTTACACCTGCTTCGGCTAGTCTAAAAATGAGAATATCGAAACTTATTTTGTCGAAGGCTTTAGAAAAATCTGTGTAAGTAGCATCAGTCTGAATTTGAGAATCCATTGCACCCTGCAGGTACTCACTATAAACGATCAAATTAGTTTCCAGAGTCCTACCCTCAAAAAATCCGTGCTGTTGTGGGATAATGAAATTTTTCACATGAGAGAAAAGATACTTATAAATTATACGTTCAAATACTTTAGCAATGATCGAAAGCTTGTTAATAGGTCTATAATTAGAAATATCATTTTTATCTCCACTTTTGAAAATTGGGACAACGGCGGACTCCTTCCACTTTTCTGGAAATACACCATTAATCAGAGACTGATTGAACAAAATATGCTGTGGTTTACTTAATTTGTGAGCGCAATTTTTGAGAAAAATTGGTGGGATGCTGTCTGGACCTGAACCCTTCGAAAGTAGAAAACAAACGATTGAAATATCTACTTCCATGATTGGTTCCAACAAATGCAGAAGTTTATTATCGCATAGAATACTTTGATAAACAATAATGTCTTTGAAAGCTCATAATATTTCAATTCATACTCTATATGCAAAACTTAAAAGACATTCCTCGTACCACAGAAACACAGTTGCTTCGCAATCGTAGATCATGTTCTCTAGGCAACTTCGTGTTTCGCTACGAAATAGTCGTTTTTACTTCAGTCTTTGGTATCAGCGACTCAACTGACCTTTACCAATGATAGGGGTTTTTAATGATGCACTATTGCCAGCTTTCTGGCATCTCAAAAGATATAGCGTAACCCTCGTATGAGCCACCACTATAGTCTACCCGACGCTAAAACATTGAAAAAGAATGAAACTCTGTCTTGGATGTACGAAAAATTAAAAAATAATAGAATTTCTAACTGATATCAAACAATCACCCTTTCGCCAAACCTATAATAAAAACACGCGAGTAAAAACAATACAAAAATGGGGGAATTTGTTGTTGAATATCTGCGAATTCCTTCCATTTGGAATTTGGAAATTAGTGAATAATCTTCACATTTTTGCCACGAGTAGTGTTTTCAAAAACGAACTAATCTGAATAACTGAGCTAGTTTGATTTTATTTTTGATTTTCTGAAACCTGTCGATTTTTTAGTGGAGCGGGGACATTTTTATGTTACGTTTCGTTCTTCTCCTATCAACACTATACCCCTGGCAACTTCCACCGTAAATGTTTTAATAGAGAAAAGGGGACGTGTTATACCTTTTTGAATGGAAATCAAGAAACACTTGATGCAAATCGATTCTATTGATTCAGAAAAATTGCACATCATCCTCCTACCCCTGTCAACTATCACCCAGAAAATTCCCATTTGTGATACCACTTTGAAAAGGTTAATCGAGCAACGTTTTTGTTCCGAATGGTTAATAATACTGCTTACCTGGAATGGGAAACAAACAGCGTGCGATATCATTCTATTAAGAAAATGCAAGATTTCAACCGTTTGAATCGATAAATAACAACGATGATTCATTTTGGTGGCATGTATCGGTTCGTTATAAATCTTCCCGCGTTTGATTTTTTTTCCAGATCTGCTAGATTCAGGTACATATGGTTATTCTTTGAAACTATGGAAAAAAGTATTCTCCATGGTTCTGATTACCAGAAATAACACTGATTTGTTGTCGTTGAAGATGGTGTACACACTGCATGGACGTAGTATTCGGTTTAGTTTTCGAAAACACTGAATAAAATAATGAAAACACATTCTCATCACAGCTGTGAATGACGAAAGAATCGGTGATTGCCGTTTTAGGTGAAGCCGTAACAGATAACAGTAACATATTTGGATTCATTCGCAACAGAAAACATTGAACGTGATTGGAATTTATAATTTTATCCCAAGAATCTTCGATTTGGGGTTACGTTATCGTACCACGGGCCTGATCTTCCTCCTCAAGTAATTTTATCCAGTCAAACATCCCACAAAATTCATTTATGGTCTCGAAAAAGGGTTTCGGGATTTTGTACCTCTTTACCGATCACCTGAGTGCTGCTGGGATGTTCAAAATTTACGAAAAAGCTTCAATACCGACTGCCAAAAGTCAATCTTTGATGAAAAACGAGGACTGGATCCTGCAGGAGGACAACGCCCCCAAGCACAGCAGCCGCCTCTGCACCGACTGGAAAAGCATTGTCACCTTGGACTGGCCTTCACAATCACCTGATATCAATCCAATTGAGAAGGTCTGCCTGCATGTGTCGATAAATTCGACACATTCAAAGAACATTTCCCGTCGAATACGCCGAAAATTTGGTGGAAAGTATGCCAAGAAGATGCCAAGCGATTATAGACGCTGGCGGTGATCGGATGCCATAGTGATGAGATTGTGGTATGTTTCGTAACATGTAAAATGAATTTATGTAACGCAGGGTCTTCTTAAATAAATTTTTATATGCCGTATACGCTCTCATTTAACAGACTAATTCGTCAAATCTTGTGGATAACTACGTGGTCCGTGGTCGTATAGAGGATGGAATCATCTTTTCAAAAAGTTATTACACGACCACTTCACCCTATTCAAACACATGTAACGAAAAATGTCTCCTTCCAATCAAAAATCGAGCCGAGTTTACATTAAAACGCACTGTATATGTCCAAATAGTATTTAATACTGGTTGTAAGCATCTTAGTTTCACTTTTCTCTCTCCATTTGAAACACGTTTGAAAAAGTTACATTAATGTCTCCGATATATTTAAAGCGTTTTACTAAATAATTGCAACAAGATTTTTCCGATCAATATCAATTGGAAAAAATAGTTCTAACTTATAGATAAAGAAAATTGAATTAAAATGTTACATACCAGAAAATCAACAGCTCTTTCTTTCAACTGAAATGAAACATAGTTTAGTTTGTGAATTAAGAATCTTCAAGATTCAAACATACAGTTTTTACTCTAGAAACTCATGCAGCAAAATATCTAAATTTGATTAAAACACATTTTCAGTCAAGTTAGTTTTTGTTGTTACTCTTTTGTATTGAAATTTGCTAATTTAAAACTTATTTTTATATAATTTGTCAGAATTAAGATTATAAATCAGTGTTTAGGATATAAGTATAACAAGGAACCAGAACTAAGAAATGCTTAAGAATGCAATCGAAATGAAAATGGTACTCAAACTAATAATGAAAAATTTTGGAACACATCAAAGCCTGAAAACCTATCAATACCGGATTTTTCGCCCCTAGATAGAATTACCGCATGACATCTACGATTCATACTCAAAATCAATGACCATGCTGATCCATTTCTTTCCAAATTTGAATGACATGACAAATGTTTTCACACAAAAATCGGCCATCTTGAGGTTGAGTGGCTGGCAAATTTTCGTTGGAACACACTGTATATAGAATTAAATTTTTGAATGAAGTAAAAATTGTATTACACGACCAAACAGAAATTTTTTATTCTTTCAGCTTTCGTTCGCTTGTATTCCTCGAATAAAAAACAATCATCCAAAGTTAATTAAAGCGAAAGAAACTAAGGTTATGTCGACGATTCGCACGAATGAAACATAAAATTATATGTGCCATCTGTTGATGACGAAGAAATAAACTTTTAACGGACTTCAGCTCATTTTATCTTAATCGATCCAAATTTTTTTATTGGTAGATGTTGACGAAGATAAATTACAGGTTGGGTTAAATATCTGGCGACAAGTGCCACAAATTGTGATGGTAAAAAGTTTTGCGTAATTTCAAAGTGTTCCAAAAGCAGAAGGCGGTCTCGTAAAAAATCACAGATGTTTCAGGATGTAGCTATTGGAACAAAAAAAAATTGGCAATAAACGTTGGTACTTTTGCGAATAGCCTGTGGTCTCTTTGAAGGAAACAACTTAAATTTCACTTAGGAAAAGGGTAAATCGATGAAATTTACTTCAAATAATTTTATTCGACACCAATATACAAGTCTCCCATTTTCTCCAGTTGAAAATGATTTCGACTTTCAAAAAAAATTCATTGGTGAAAACAGATCGCAGCAATCTTTTGTACAGTACAGTAGTAAACTAACCAAATAGTAGTAGCTTTCACAGCCACGTTTAGTATGAGCTGCCCAAAATTGCTCTGAGGTAAATGATAGTGCAGGGTCCCTATAAATAGAATCTAACTCATTTTTAATTTGCATATGCGTATTGCCTTTGAAAACCAACAACTCACTCAAACGACTGTTCCATAACAACTGCGCGTCCAGGATAGCTAAAACTTTGGTATTTACGATCAACAGATGAACAATGAAATTTCACTAGCTGTTATTTACCAGTGTTGCCATGTTCGCGTAGAAGTCGAAAACTTTTCAGACCATCCTCGTATATACACACAACCAAATTTATATGGAATCACCCGATATTTTGAATATTACCTCAGCGATTTTGGAAAAGTCGAAGGATTGTTAGAATTGATCCTTTTCGAGATATTTCAAATGAAAATGGAAATAAATTAAGGTTTATTTTAAGAAAGGAACGAATAAAAGAAAATAGGACACTCTTTCCTCTCTTTGTAATAACAAAATTGAAAATTGTTTTCTCAGGGAGTAGGTATTTTTTTCGCGACCTCCTCTTGTCATGATACAAGCCTGAATTCGTCTAGGCATGCTTTGGATTAGGTTTTCGATCTCCTCTGGGGTGATATTCTGCCACTCTTCTGTCGCGGCTTGGATGAGCTGTTGTGGGGTTCTTAGATTATCCTGGCGCGATCTAATTTTCCTGTTGCGATTATCCCATATATGTTCAATAGGATTTAGGTCTGGAGAGAAAGCTGGCCAGTCCAAAATAGCGATTCCCCCTGTTTCAAGATAAAGTCTCGCGAGGTTGTTGGTATGCGGAAGAGTATATCTTGCATAAAAGTGAAATTGCTACCCTCGGCATCTCGCCAGAGACTCACTATGGGCTCCAGCACTAAGTCCACTTAATTTCTAGCCGTTACACTCGCAGGAAACGAAATCAAACCTGTTTTTCCTCCCAGCATAATGCCACCCCAAAACGTCACACTGCCCCATTGGTATTTCGGAATTTGTCTTGTTGCTCGAAGTCTAGCTTGTCTTCCACGACCCCTTAAAACCCGAATCCGAAGGTCATCTGACCCAACACCAATTCTGGTCTAATCCAAAAAAAGAACATTTCGCCAATTCTCAATATTCCAATTTTGGTGCTCGATACACCGATTAAGTCTGTTAATTTTTTGTTGTCTGGTTAGCTTTGGAACTCTCAAGGGCCTTCTGCCTTTAATGAAGTCTT
Organism: Cryptolaemus montrouzieri; assembly: GCA_013387265.2. Lineage (NCBI taxonomy): Eukaryota > Metazoa > Arthropoda > Insecta > Coleoptera > Coccinellidae > Cryptolaemus > Cryptolaemus montrouzieri. The sequence continues at coordinate 13,728,725 of JABFTP020000042.1, forward strand.
TGACTGATACACTGATGCCTGTTGCTTCCAGAAATTGCCTTTGGAGTATGGGGTGCGACGCACTAGGGTCTCTTCTTGCAATTTGGCACAAAAATCGGTCTTGTTCTTCAGAAGTGATCTTCCTACGACTTCTTCTAGGCCTATTTTGCAAAGATTGTAGTTCCACGTATCGGGCTTAGGTTTTTGAAATCACCCCCTGTGATACTCTCATTGTGGTCGCTATATCCCTTCTTCAACGAGAGCAATTGTTCGACCCCTCTGCACGTCGGACAATCCAACGTAAAGCATTTTCAATTATGATTATAGGCTTTTTTAAATTTTGAAATTCACAGTTTCAAATCGTACAAATCGACTGAGTACAATATCCCGAACATGTGGTGATAATTCAACATTTCCTATCATACTATCCAATTTTTTTACAACAAAAAACTTCATTCTTCACAAGTAGTCAAGAATCCATGGTTAAAAACAATCAATAATGAGAAATACCGAGTGATTCTATTTATTTGGTTGTGTGTGTGTGCTATTTTATATCTCCAAAAATCACTTGTTGACTCAATAAATTGGTATTGATTGGTAATAGGTTCTCCTATTTTTTTGACAGAATGTAATATTAAAGCGTGAGTTTATCTGTCCTGGGACTAACAGATAGATGGCGCTAGAAATATGAAATACGCTATTATTTCAGGTAGTAGAAACCTTTGAAAGGAATGTGTAGTATTTTATGACATTACGTTGAGTAGTTTTCGAATATTGAGGTTGAATTTGACGCTACTTTCGTGAATTTGGAAATAGTGTCTTAATAAAACGCTGTTATTTGATGGGTAAAAATACCGAACATACTATAGTATGCTGATTTCTAACGTGGCCTTTCGATCATCAAAGACGCAGGACGCTCAGGTAGGCCAGAAAACGTGATTACCCCAGAAAATATCACACAACGAATTGATTACTCTTAGCGTCGTTTGGCGCTTTCAAAGCGCGATGAAAAGATTTTCTATAGTTCATATGAGACCATGGATAAAACATGGATCCAGAACTGCATGCCAGTGTCGAAAAGAGCATCTATTGAGAGGAACGCTGAGGGCAAACGCCGATCAAAGTTCCAAGAACGCAACAATCGGCTGGAAAGATTATGGCGTCTGCGTTTCGTGATACACATGGATTATTGTTCATCCGCTATCTAAATAAAAGCCAGACGATCAAAAGTGACTACTATATAGTCTTACTCTGCTGAGAATAAGCGCAAAGACAATGCATTACTCCACAAGTCGGTGAAAACCATCGCATCCACCGTATGTTCCAGATCTGACACCTAGCGATTATTGGCTCTTTGCATGAAAAAAAGGTTCCAGAAGAAATTAGACTCGTACGAAGAGGTTATTACCGACACCAACACTTATTTTATGACCAAAAAGAAACGGTTCCACAAGAAAAGCAGAAAAATATTAGAGAAACGTTGGGTTGATCGCATCACTGTAAAAGGAGATGACCAAATTCGAATTTTGAGAAAACATTGTATTTTCATTGGAGCGTCCACCAATGTATTATATCGCTAACTTTTTCGTAGCAGTCTAATAATCATTCAACCAAATTTGCATTTCCTTCCATAAAATCACAACTTCGTTACGACTTATGCTTTTTATGTCCGTTCGGAACATATAAATATATCTGTTAGGACATTAACCGCTATCGGACGAGTTTTATTTTTCGATCTTAATATAGAAAAAAAATTACGATATATTCGGCATTTTCAAAAGTATAGATATGAAAGCTATTATTTACTCTACCCAATTAATTCCACATGATTGACATAAATTGGCTGGTGCGAGAAGAATAAACATATAATAAGATAAACATTCAACACATTATCTGCTTGTTGTTTGTTAATTTTAATTTCGATTAATTAGTGTTTTAAATAGATGCAGGAAACTCGAGATGTTCTTATGAAATCTTTCACAAGATGATGATTATCTACCTATGAAAGAATATATTCATGAAGAAATACGATGTGTCGGTACTTTGTGTGACAGATGTCGCTGGCGATGAGTATATCTTATGAACTAAACTAAATGTCATTTTGATCCACTGACATAACCTCAATATTACACAAGTAACGTTGTAAATTTATAACTTGTTGAAAATGTCGAATTTAGACTGACCAAAGCCGGATAAAAGTCTACAGTCACGCTTATTACATTGTAATAGTATCAGTGAAAGTCAAAACATCAACTCAAGAAAGACCACCATCGGGTCTTTCACCAATCTTGTGTCAGGAGTCTGGATATAATCGCAATTAAGCTGCCACGTAGATCACACTAAATACGTTGGTGTTATCCTCGACCAGATTCTTTCGTGGAAGCCACTGTGATCTGTACAAGTCCTTAGTACTACTTATCAACTTTGCAGCTAATATGATCGACAAAACTCAGAGGCATAACATGGGAAGAGGTGCCATGAATAAGACAAAGGAACTGAAGCCTCACCGAAACAGGGCATCTAGGTTTTGCCATACAGTTTATACCCAACTTCATTTCACAATAGAAGAATGTGTTGATAATGGGGTAACCAAGCGCTATCGAGATAGAAAAGCAATTGAAACAGTGCTTGAATCATAGAGTGAAACTTGCCATCTCAATGTACACTGCACCTCTGGACATTTCTCGTTTCACACAGAGAAAGATATTCATGCTTTCGTATAGCATAGCAACCTTACTGGCTTTCGTATCTATTAAGCTGATGTGAAACACATCTGGGGATATATGGTCTTCTTAAACACACAATAAGATCAACCTCAAGTAGATACCTGGCTACACCAGAATACACGACAATGATATGGCTGACCAACTAGCGAAGAGATTGAAAGATCTTCATCGACCCAAAACATTTTGAAGCTTCTCAGAAAGTCAACAAACTAAGGGTTCTGAAGAAACGAAAAGTCTGGTCTTGAGAGGAAAGATTGATTACAGGTTTTCTTACTAGGCACTTCCCAATGAAGACCGTGTCAAAAACCTCGTCCTGACAGATGAAGATGGTTTCCGTTTCTGCAAGGAACCAATAAAAACATTTGCTCTGTTAATGTGATGCTACCCTTAAACAATCGCAAAGGCAAAAATCATGGTCCATAGAACCACATGATATTTATCGATTGGCCACAATGCAAATAGAAAGGTTCGCAGAAGATCTGATACGAGGGATGCCTTTTAAGTTTTGCATATTGGGGTAGAATGAAATAATGAAGAGCTCTCAAAGGGTCATTCGAAGTATTCTCCCCGACTCGCATACTTCTGCATTCGTTCGAACCAATTCTGGAAGCAATTATTCTAATCATTTGCTGCTACATGCAGAATGGTCGTTTGGAAGGCATCAACAGCTTCTTCTTCTAAACCTTTGACCAGGCAGTCAGTTTATGATCTTAGGAGGAGGTACACAGGATGATATAACCATCAAGTCTCAACCTGTGTGCTCTTTGATCTTATAAAGAAATTATAGCTACAATATCTGTTTCTGAAACAAACGTTGTGACTATCTTTGAAATCCGCGATGATGTCTCAATCTACGATCTTTTTCATAATCTTACGCACAGCGTCCACATTTTCTTGAGTGACCACTGTTTTTGGTGCACTTGCCGAATCTAACCTAAATCTTTTGAGTTTAAATTTTTTATAACAACAGGAAACTCTTGACTGGTTTGGTGATACAGTGCCGAGAACAGAAATCAACTCGCCGAGACATTCTCGTTGAATAATTGTCTTTTAACAAATCATGGAGGCTTATTTTCAGTACTGACAGTTGATCAAAGGTGTCCACTATGACCCATTATGCAAAATATGAAAGACATCCCTCGTATTCGCCTAGGAAACAGTTTGTAAAATGGATCTGAAGGTCAAAATGTAAGAGAGATCAACACCGACCCATGAGCTCTTTGGCTAAACTAATCTAAAAGCTTATCTAACCTCAAAAAGATGGAATTGCATTCATATGAGAGTTCAACTTGTAACTACACAATTTCTTGATCATGAATTTGGCTAGGGATCTACATTTTCATTAGGATACTTTTTGGTACTACCTACACACATTGAGATGAATCGCTGATGTGCCAAATTGGAAAAAACTTCGAAAAATTTTTTTATGTTATACATATACATGCAAAACCAAAAGTTATTCCTGTTATTTTTTCCAACCATTCAGTGACATATGTAGCAATAACGAATGAATCTAAATTCGGATGAACCGCACGAAAAATCATTACCTACAGTTTTCTAACTGCGGCATTATACATTTATTTATATATCAACTTCACCAACTGACTGTAGGGTCGTCAGTAAGATCGAAGAGGCAGGCAGAACAGAAACCTATTAACAGATGAGTTATACTCCCTTAATTGTATTTAACCACTGCCTTTGGTGTCTGTCTTTATATAGCTAGCTGGGCCACGATGTAACATTTTGAATTTTAAATGAGGATATGGCGCCTAGTTTTAATTTACCTGACCTGCCTTTTGTTTTTTATTAGTTTTGAACATAAAGGAAGTTATGCAGGATATTCGAATTATTCTTCACGATGAACTTTCATTTCTACTAATTAGTAAAACGAAAGAATGATGGGATCTTGTGAGATCCTATACCATAAACGAAATAAACTGTTGGAGAAATTAAGGAATATATATGTTGGCTTAACTGTTTTTTTGAGGCGGAGTTTGAACGCAATCTGCATTTAGTATGTCTACAGTGATTGATTTTATCACTTCTCACAAGTGTGTTTTACGATTTTTACGATGGATAAAACATCAAACAAAGAAATTGTCTCGCGGTTTCACGTCGTTTTCTAGTAATGACACGATATTTATTTGCATAACAAGTAAGTAATATACATCTCAAAAAAGTCTGAATATCGATATATCGTATCCAGAACGATCAATATGGATGATTTTTTTAGAAATGAACACAATTTCTCACCAAATTATGTAGTTTTTTTTTTATAAAAACTAAAAATGCAGCAGATACGACGCTGCTTTATAATCATTTCATGTATTCAGTGTTTGAAATCAGTTAGTTGGCACTTTGTTTCTGTTGTAAGCACAAATAAAAGATTCAAGTTTTGTGATTCGACCATGGAAAGACGACATTTGACTAGAGAAGAGATGTTACGAGCCGTTGGCATGCTCCAAGTTGGGAGCTCACAACGGGAAGTATCCAGGGTTCTGGAAGTAGCCCAAGTGTCATAAACCGTATATGGTCGCGTTTCAATGAAATAGGTAGCGTAGAAGAACACCATACAGGTCGTTTCAGGATTACTACAGTCGCCCAAGACCGATATTTGGTTTTACAAGCCAGAAGAGATCGTACTACCACAGCACAATTAGCTCAAGAGCTATCACGAGTTCATAATGTACAAATTTCCGACCAAACTGTGAGAAATCGACTGCACGAAGGTCAACTCCACTCCAGACGTCAATCTACACATGTCAAATGTTTATTGCGTTGTTTTGTATGATTTTTTCAACTTGGCCTTTTTCAAACAGCAATAACTCAATTTTTTCAAATTGCACGTGCTGATTTTTATATCGCCATCAGATAAAGCGTCAAATTTCAGTTGGAATTGTAGAAGCATGTACTATACCCATCTCTGATAGTTCCTAAATAATTTGGGAATATGTTGAATTTTGATGATTTTGCAAGAACTAACAGAGAATGCTTTGAAATATTTAAATCAAGTAGCTGAACTGGCTACGCTCACCTGTCAGGTGCCTAAAATTAATGTACTTGTCACTTCGTTCATTCGAATTTGATATTTCAACAAGAATTGTCGTTATTTCAGATTGAAAATATCCAAAAAATACAGCACATTTGGAATAAAACCACTAGTTATTCAAACGAAAATATATTTAATCTTTTTTTAATTCATTTCAGAATGTCAAAAAGTAGTGGGTAGAAATTGCAGGCAATTCAATCACCAATTTCCAAATTTACCGTCCACGAGTAGAATAAAATTTCGAATCATTAGAAGCAATTTTCTACAATTCGGATGAATAAAAATTGTAGGAACTAAGCGAAAACCAATCATCGAATATAATTACATTAATACCAATAAATGATATCAAACATCATAGGAGAAAACGAATTTACGATCTGAATAGATGTTCAATATGGGCCTCATTTTGCTCGATACACTTGAACGCTCGTATACGAACATGATGAGTTGCCCTCCTAGTTTCCTCAGGATCAATATTGAGAAAAGCATTATGAATGGCCATAAATTTGGTCCTTGATTACCCCACCAACTATCCTCGAACATTTCTGTTATCTGCCGATCTACAGCTCGTGTTTTATGTGCTGGTGCACCATCCATTTGGTAATAGCAATCCCTCAGAATGTTAAGGAGTAATCCATCTAAAAATTTGCTGATGTTCCTCTCAAAATTTCCAGGTATCTTTGTCCATTAAGATTTTCCTCATAAATGTGATAAGCCAACAAATAATTCATTAAAATTGCAAAAACGTTCACGCTGAATTTATTTTGGAAATCAAAAACCTCATGAAATGTGGATTTTCTGTGGCCCAAAAATGTCGATTTCTCCTGTTGGTTATTCCACTTTCATTGAACTTGGCTTCATCAGACCATATAATTTTTTGCAGAATTGTCTCATCTTCTTGAAGCCGAATTAATAAATTTTCACAGAAATTTAGCCGCTTGGGAAGGTCAGTTGGTTTCAATTTTTGTAGTCTGATAAAAGAATATTAATTTGGTTGTCGTCGTCCTCGAGAATTGGTTTTCTTCTAGTTTCTATGTATTTTATTCCTAAATTGCAGAAAATTGCTTCTAATTCTTCGAAATTACGTTTTACTCATAGGCGCCAAATTTGGAAATTGGTTATTGAATTGCCTGCAAGAGTAATTGCTGTTTGAAAAAGGCCAAATTGAAAAAAATCACACAAAACAACGCAATAAACATTTGACATGTGTAGACTCCTTAAAAAATTCCTTGATCCTACTTCTATCCACCCAAGCAAAAATTGTGTCTGTAGTGCAAATGATCTACGAGCTACCATTTTTGTAAATTTTCCTCAAAAATCGAGTTTATAACAAAAATAATTGAGTTTTCAAAAGTTTCGACAGATAATTGCCAACAACTTGGGTATTTTATGCCTTGCTCAAATGTCGGTTCTAGATGTATAATAAAAAAAATAGATTGCCATTTGAAATAACAATGTGATGACCCACTTCCGGTATAACCGGAAATGGTATCACTTCGAAAATATTTCACTTCAATTGGAAATCGCTAGTTATGGCCGCGTATAAAATTTCAGCTTGATATTGTAATTGGAACTCAAAAGTTTTTAACGGACGGTCCCGGTGGATATCCCTGTATATATGTGGAAATTTCAGGTTTTTCTGTGGAAAAAGTTATTGAATGCAATGATTGTCTACAAGTGTTATATATTCCTGAAAAGGAAAAAATTGCTGCATCTAATAGAGGTAAAATTTCCTATGGTTTGTATAAAAAAAAAAGAGCATATTCGCATTGAAACTCGATAACCGCTAAGCTTAAAAAAATTTTGCACACAGCACGACATTCTACTTAAAAAAGTGCCTGTAGAACGTCAAACTTTTTATGTAACTTCGATGATTATCGAGATATCCGCGAATGTTTGAATAAGTCCAGAACGGAAAGAAATATCAGAAAAATTTTGGCACCACTAAACTAGTCCCTGAAGTTAAGATTGAGAGAGAAAGGTTCATTTTTCTCTATCTGCAATATTGCACATAGCTGCCGTAGATACAAACTTATTGTATCTCCTTCAAAGTGGGCGACATAATAGGGGAAACTGGGGCTGGTTGACTAGTTTTTGACTAAATAGTACATAATTTTTATGTTTTAGTATATATAGACAAGAAAACCTTGGTAATCGATAGAAAAACTATTCAACTAATGGAAAATATAATATTTAGTTTATATTCAAGTAATAAAGGTCATAATTTAGTGCATTTTATATAATACTTCTTATTCAATCTGCGCCTGGTCCAGGGTAAGTTGACTTACGTACCAATAAGCGGCAAGAAAAGAAGCAAATAGAGTGAAGGCAAATAATTAATTAATTGAACACTTATATAAATAAATTATTTAAGTGTTTCATTAAAAAAAACAACAAATTGAATTAGGAACGTCTCTTTTAAATTCTTTAACAAAATTATAAACTCATATTCTTATAATTTTTAATTTTACTGTTCTTATCAATGATAGGTACATTGAATCCACAGTCGTTACCTAAAACTTCTTTAACAAAGAATAATAACTCTCAAAGCATGTTTTTGTATTGCTAAACTTAAACTATCTAATAATATGTAACTTTATACTTGTGTTATTAAAACTGATTATCTTTTACTTAAACTCACAATCAGTCTCATAATCATCTTTGGAAATTGTGAATTAGACAAAAAATCAGTCTTCAATGTCGTACATTGTTTGCATTCAAAAAACATTAGATTACCTCTTATACATTTGAAATGGGCCCATAGTTTACAAGTTATACACTGAATCCATTGTTCGCCAAGAATACTGTTCCGTGCTATCGTTATCATTGTAGTCTGAATCGACTTCATTTCTCTCACCAGTATCATTAATTCTGTTTTCCCTTTCTTTGCCTTGGATCTTTGCTTTTCCTTTACCTTTTCCTTTTTTTTTGCATTTTTCTTTTTCGTTTCTGTTGTTCTTCCCTGTGCTTTTAATATCGTTTTCTTTACATTTTTGTTTCCGTTTCATTTCCACAAGTATTTTCTTATTTAGGAGTATCGCTGTGTGTGGTGCTTTTACGTTTCCGGACATTTCTTCTATAGCGGCACCACTTTTGGAAAGGATCTTATCTCTTCAGGTGCAGCAAATGAAGTTGAGGGCGTGTTTGGATTAGATAAAGGCGTCAAATTGAGGGGTATTTCTGTTTCTGGAGGACGTACGTTTTTCGTGTTTTGAGCTTTACTCTTGATTCCGCTTCGTACAAAAAAAAAATTTGGGTACATCAAATATGATAATATTATTGGTAAATTTGATGAACTTTTTGTGGCAGTAAAATTGACATGTATCTAATATTGTTGACATTTTTCAAATAAGATCGTAAGCTCTCAAAAAATCTAAAAGACTTGTTCTTGATGTAGTTTCTTCTTTTGTACTTTTTTTTAATTATTCATATTTTCTATTTCTATTTACTTAATACCTAATCTTTCTTTTTGAACTGTACTTAGTGAATATTGTTTTATGGGTTCGAACCTGTTTGTATTCTCGAAACAATAAACAATATTATATCAGAAATTCTTGTGTATCAACCCTCTCTCACTTGACAAGTTTCATTCAATATCTTCCATTCCACCGTAAAAACAAAATCATCCAAATTGGACCGAAAAAAAAGGTGATACAGAACATCGAATATCTCACTTGTACCCAACAACCTTTCGAATATACCAGTACACGCATCACTTTAACGCCGGCCTCTTACAAAAGGGTTGACGACAGAAGACAACTGACATCTCCCAGAAAAGCAGAACGGCGTAAGTTCAGTCGATCGGTGTAATTTCACATCGGAACGGGGCTGTGAGTCTTACACAAAGTATCGATAAGGACCAGAAAGCCGAGATGCCGGCGTCTTTGGATTTCCAGCTCGCTGATCCAAAAATTAAGCGGCGGACAAAAAATGTATCCCATACTCACGGCACAGCATACGAGGATGAGCATATTCAAGCTCCACTTATCACCGAAATTTACCGATATTGATGGATGGACTTTGCCGTTTTCGAAAAAGGGAATAAGAATTATTCTCTCAGCCAGCCATATGTCGATGTCGACGTTTCAGGCATCGTACGGGGGTTGTTCGAAAAGTTCGCTGCTAATAGCTGTTTCACTAGGCTGAAGTTGAAAAGAACGCCAATTACGACGCTGTTAATTCCGTCGGAAAACCTACAGAAACGCCATCGAACATCATCGACAGAAGAGAATAAGCAAACGAAGTCTGAATAAGATATGATCGAAACAAATATTATTTGTTATTATATGTTGAAAACATTATTGAAACATTTAAAAATGCAGCATTCCAAGTTTTCAGTACTGTTGTTCTACCTGGGGCTCATCACCCATTACATCTTCGATTCACACTCATTAAGGTAACACTTATTATGACCAGGTCTCTTTGAAGTCCAAAGCTCAACCAGAAGATTTGCAGATTCTCCTATAGGTGGTTTCATGGGCTCGTTATCTTATGGAATTCCATATGCTCAATGGAGTTCAAAACAGGAATCCATGGAGGCCAAGTCAGAACATCTAACCCAACCAAACCTTCAGAGATCCACCGCATAACGGAACAGTTCCTGCAATATCGCATTGAACGAAATGTTCGTGTATACGTTAAAAACTATTGTCTGACTCATCATTCATTCCTTTTGAATTTGGGAGGCTTTAACTTGGTAAAATTCCATTATCAATAATAAAAAACAAACAAGTACTGTGTTTTAAGGAATTTTACTTAATAATTGCGATTCGTAACGCGTTTCACTACACCGTAGCTTCTTCAGACGAATGAATGTACAGAAAATATAAATGAGAATATAAATATAAATGTTCTTGAGTAATTAAAAGCTTATTGGGTTGCTTCTTCTTAAGTGGTTATTTATGACAGGTATATCCAATAAAATAAAGGAATAGATTGCTCCCAGAAGAGATTCAATAGAGGTGAAGGGCTTAAATCGACTTGTTCATTGATGAGTTTACCTGGGAGTTTGTATTTATTTATTTCTAAAGTTTCCCAAAGATCTACCTGCCAATATTTATTATCTGTATGCAAAATTTTAAACTGTGGGTCGAAAGAGTGATTATTTTCTAAGAGATGATTCGCGTAATTTGAATCTGATTTTTTATTTGAAAAACTGCGTTTATGTTCCCATATTCTAATATTAAAATTTCTATGTGTTCTACCAATGTAGAAATTATCACAGTCATTGCAATTCAATCTAAAACACCTGATTTATTGTTTTACCTGATTTTTCAAATAAAAATCAGATTCAAATTACGCGAATCATCTCTTAGAAAATAATCACTCTTTCGACCCACAGTTTGAAATTTTGCATACAGATAATAAATATTGGAAGGTAGATCTTTGGGAAACTTTAGAAATAAATAAATACAAACACTCAGGTAAACTCATCAATGAACAAGTCGATTTAAGCCCTTCACCTCTATTGCATCTCTTCGGGGAGCAATCTATTCCTTAATTTTATTGGATATACTTGTCATAAATAACCACTTAAGTAGAAGCAACCCAATAAGCTTTTAATTACTCAAGAACATTTATATTTATATTCTCATTTATATTTTCTGTACATTCATTCGTCTGAAGAAGCTACGGTGTAGTGAAACGCGTTACGAATTGCAATTATTAAGTAAAATTCCTTAAAACACAGTACTTGTTTGTTTTTTATCATTCATTCATTCCTAATCGTGCTCATCTCTGAACGCGTTCATCAAAGTCCACACCGAAGTTCGCTGGCATGACCATGTGTTACCCGTTGCCAAATCTTTCCATGGCTAACCAGTACTATACGGAATCACAGTTGATGATTTTATACAAGGCACATGTGCAACCTAATCATGTGTGGGGAAACCCAAACAATCATTACAAATATTGGAATGTGTCCGAAAGATAGTCCGCCTCATCCGCCTCATCGATCACCCAGAGGCGGTAGAATGCTGAACTGAAATGCTCAGTTCCGGAAAGAATCCATTTCCAAAGGAAAACCAGGTCCATCTAACAACGCCACCTAGCTCTCTCTCTCTATGAAAATTCACAGTGTTGTGTGTTTAGAAACTCGCTCAGATAGAACATCTTTCCGATAACTTACAATTTGGCTCTCTTCAAGAAGCGGGTGAACACACACATTAAATCATCTTGGGCGGCAACAGCAATGGCATAACAGACTTCTTCCCAAGAGTCGAGAATAAAAAAGGAGAACTTACTGGTCTCGACATCCACGGGTCTCCGCAGTGAGTTTAGGGCCAGCGGTAGGTGTTCTGAGATGCAATTGTTCTAGAAATCTTGTCCTTATAACAAAATATCGCTCTTCAAACAATTATCATATTCATAATTTTTCTAAACCTCGAAAATCGCGTCAATTTAAGTTTCATTTTCTTAACCCTGAATACCATGATGTAGAAAGTGTTTGTCATTGCTCCATTGGGGAAGAACATGCTCTTCTTAGTAATATTTGATAATAGTGACCTCCCATCGGTTAGAGCTGCTCGATCAGAGAATCAATTCACTTCTCATTTACGTTGTTCACATTGAACGGCGTTAAGTATAAAAGGCGTACAAAATACATGATGGTTTTGTAGTGTAAGCGATTCAAGTGTTCATAGAGAGCATGAGTATAGAAGTTTTTTCAGCATTGATGACTGCCGTGTTATTCGCAAATCTTTTACCTTTGAGCAACATTTCAAGGTTGATGAAAGATGATAATGAATGATCAAAGAATTATTCAAACTTAAAGTCAATGATCTAAGCTATACCAGCGGCTGTGGGGTGAATGCATGCTTATTTCACTAGATGACGTACTTTCGTCTTCTCCTAAAGGAATAGATCCTTTTAATTCAAAAGTTATAAATAAATGAAGTAGTAAACTATTTATTTTTTCAAATGTTTTTACATCCCCTTCCTTTAATTAGTAGTTCATCTGTTCATGACTACGCATACATTTTTGTTTTTTAGAATATTCTAAAGCGATCTGGGGTGATTATATCATTGACGGCACTTATAGCCACATATTAATTAATAGAGTTCTATTACAGTTGCCCTTGGTCCATAGGAACTTTAGTAATGGTCTTGAAAGGATGTTCTAATGCAGCCGAAGTAATATTTTCCATATTTGTATGCGATATGCATATTTTGGGGCCCATCCTTTTCATCTTATATACGAATGACCTTTGCAGATTACACCACCTTATTCGAGAAAGCCAACCGTGAGGAACCACTGAGAGACAGAGCCCATGATTTACAAGCCGAGGCAAGGAATTGGTTGGATACTAATAACCACTAAAAGAAAAGAACTGGAAAGTTTTCGACTATTCGGTTTCCATGTTGATAGTGCACTTACATGGACCCTTCATATAGACAACATCGGCAAAAAACTTTCGACAGCAAATTTTATGATCATGAAGCTGCGTTATGAACTTACTTCGCATTTTTCCATAGCATTGCAACATATGGTATCATGTTATGGGGCAGTTCTGCTGGTGCACAGAAGGTGTTTCTACTACAAAAGTAAGCTGTAAGAATAATTATGGGACGACAAGTTGCAGAGAATTTTTCAAATCATTGGCTATTCTAACCATTCCAAGTTGTTTCATTCTCTCCTGTCTGTTGTTTTTTCATGAAGAGAAAACCAGTAAAAAGCATCATCTGGATAAACATCAATATGAAACAAGATCAAGGGAGGGATATCTACTTCCAAAAGTTCGACTTTCAAAGACCCAGAAGTCATTCAGATATTTAGGCACTAAGTTATATAACCTTCTGCCTGAGGAAATCCGTTCTTTGAGGGAGAAGCATTTCAAAATGGCTGTGAGGTTGTATTCTATGACATATTCGAATACACACAGTACTTCAATGATCTCAAGTGATTTTAAATTGGAAATGTATGTTGAATGTTTTTATTTCAATGTGTGATGACATGATATTTTCTATTACTATTTCATATACAGGGTGCTTCAACGAAAACTAAACAGAGGCGATATCTACCAAGATATTCATTTCTGATCAAAACGCAAAAACAGGTCAATTTTTGTTTCAAGGGGACATCTTTTGGGGTACAATACATGCCTGAAATATCAACCCCCTAAGCGGAGGTTGCAATCCTTGAACATTTTGAATAGGGAAGATGGGTCGAGTGATGACTCAAAAGAAAGGTGGTATCTTTGTCTACATTGCCTTGAACGAATTTTCATTTTTAATTGAAAACTGTAAAAGATACAGGGTGAGCAACTGAAAGATAGGGAAGACTATTTCCCTGAGACTATTCAAGTTTCTGTGAAGTAAAATGCAACAGATCAATGCTGATCATTGGCAGTCATCATCCAGTACCATCCTTATCTCGAATTTCAACCCCTGGAGCAGGGGTGACAACCCTTGAAAATTTGGAAGAGGGTTGATGGGTCGAGTGATAACTCGAAAGACAAGTGTTATCTTTGTCTGCATTTCCGTGAAAGAATTTTCACTTTTGATTGAGAACAGTAGAAGATACAGAGTGAGCTACTGAAAAATAGAGAAGACTATCGCCCCAAGACTATTGGAGTATTAGTGCGAAAAACTGGAATAGATTTATTTAGATCAAAGATGACAGCCTTTGATCTGGAATGAATCTCTTCCATTTTTTTGCACTACATCGAGGTATCACTCGATCCATCTACCCTCTTACAAATTTTCAAGGGTGGTCACCCCCTACTCTAGGGGTTGAAATTCTAGATGAGGATGGTACTTGATGATGACTGCCGTTGATCAGCATGATTCTGTTCCATTTTACTTCACTGACACTTGAATAGTCTCAGGGAAATATTCTTCCCTATCTTTCAGTTGCTCACCCTGTATCTTTTACAGTTTTCAATTAAAAATAAAATTCGTTCAAGGCGATGCAGACAAAGATACCACCTTTCTTCTGAGTCATTACTCGATCCATCTTCCCTATTCAAAATGTTCAAGGATTGCAACCCCCGCTTAAGAGGTTGATATTTCAGGCAAGTTTTGTACCCCAAAAGATGTCCCCTTGAAACAAAAATTGACCTGTCTTTGCGTTTTGATCAGAAATGAAGATCTTGGTAGATATAGCCTCTGTTTAGTTTTCGTTGAAGCACCCTGTATTATGTATTTTGTGTTGACATTGCATGTATTTTTGTGGTGCAATTTTGATTACGCAATACAAAATTTCCCTCAAAATATTCTACTAAATAATTTCTGATGCAGAGTTAACAATCACGGTATCCGCCAAGACTATCAGGTGTATATTGTTGCAAAGATTTTGATTTGATATATTTCTAATGTCAAATATTATTTATGCAATAATTTTCACGATCCTTTCATCATTTTAAATGTAATTGTGGTTGTGTCCCTTCATTTAATCAATAATTTATTTTATTTGAAGCTCATTATTTAATAATTGAATCTGTTGACTCCATACGAGTCCTTCTCTTTTCTTTCCGCTCTACGTACCAAACGGATAAAGCTTTAAAGCACGAGAACGGTTCGAGATGCCTTGGCACGGGTGGTAAGTGGCGCCATCAATCATCTACGTACAAACTACGCCCATGGCTGTCTGCTAAACAAACATATAATTATGTATATGAACCTCTGTTTATCCCAGCCACTATCATTACCACAATACCTGACCACTCGACCACCTTGCTTCCACGACTCTCTCAACTCGTAGATCGCCCAGATAAATTGATTCTATGGTCCCGTCGCCAACTATATGGTATTTCTTTTGCTTCCCCCGCTGACCCCCACGCTAGATTGTCTTCATGGCTTGTGAATGAGAGGTTTTTGCGGACAGACACTATAAAGAGGGACGGTTTAGGCGATCAGTTTTTTTTTCGATTGAAGTCGAGTCCGGATTACTTGGTGGTTAGATTTTCTCAACTTGACACGTACTGTAATTAACCGTTGATAACACAAAGCTTGTAAATAATCGAAAATAAATACTTTTCAATCCATTCTTTCATACTTTTTGTATGTATTTTGCTGACATAATCGGCGAATATCCTAATTCTGGTTCATTTACAGGGTACCACGTTTTAGTACTGCAGCTATGTGAAATATTGTGAATGGAAGAAAACGACCCGGCCTTTACCCCTTTTTGCATGAAGAATTAATTGCTTCCATCAAATTCAAACTAGCTTTTTTCGTTTTCGAATTATTTGCAAATTTCGAAAATTTCCGTAATCATTTAATGTCGTGTAGTCACTCCGATAAATACCACGGAATAATTGAGATAGCTTGCGTATATTCTATGCACTCATTATGGTAGTTCGAAAATTCCTTCGATAATAAGTCAGATATATTATTTGATGTTCTTTCAACAAGTTACAACTTTTGTGGAATATAGTATCGTTTGTAATAACGAAGCGACCATGTACGAACATTTTTAAAATTTCAATCATGATGTGGATGCTGGAGAAGCATATTTGGATTATTTTCTTGAGAGACGTCATCATAAAAGTATATCCCATAAATTGAGGGGAACACCTAATGAACCATGGTACATTCAACGTCAATGGAAAAAAGAATATGAAGCAGTTGATGAAGATGACTTTGGTGAACAAATGTGGAAATATGATAACGTAAACAACCAAAAGAGTATATTTGACAGTTGACAGGTGACGTTTGAGTTTGGCAAACCCGAATAAATTTTGAGCGAATTCCTGTAAAGGCAAATAGACGGATCTTCATGAATTGAATTCAATAATGACATACTGCAGGATTGAAATCAACGTTTCGATCCCGAAGCGGTAATCGAAACTAATATTTCGACATTTTTTTAGTTTTTTAACATTCCCAATGTTCGAGATATTCAACTCAACTCTTGGAAGGTTACACAACTTGCATGAATGCACATTTCAGCGAAAAGAATCTACAGGGGTCATCTCTCATTTTTTCCCCGAAAATTTGGACTAATGAGTCCATATAATGTTTTGTAAGAAGTCTGGATTTTCTTAGACTTATTATCGGTTGACATTGACTATAAATGATGAATAAATTGATAATATCCCAGTTTGAGTATTTATTTGCCATTTTATTTAACGAAAACTTTATACACAACATAAGTGTTTCCGAAGGAAATTGAGGAATTTGATGAAATCACGATAAAATGAAAATCCATTTAAACTAAGGTTCTATTGAAATAAGAAAACTAGTTACTGATATACGAAATGAAGGTTTTTTGACTATTTAGTTTCACTGAGTTGATAACTATTTTTTTGCACCCTGTGCAATTTCCATCCCTACGCATTCTCATTAACATCATAGATGAATCTAGGAGTCGCAGGGGTTAGAACTAATATCTACGAAATTATGCTTCCCATTAAAGAAAACTCAGACATCTCACAAAACATTATAAAGACAGACAGATGAATTTTTGTCGAAAATACATATCAAACACACCTGCGGAATTTGCTTTAATGTATTCAGTTTAACATACAAACTCCAATGTCAATATTTACATTCTGTAAATAGGGACCGGGAATTGATCAATGAAAAACAAAATATTTATTTTTCATCCAAATTTATTGTATCGCCTTCAAATAATATATTTACGCCAACCAATAATCCTATCATCAAAACATTCTTCAAACGCTTTTATCATAATCGACTTCAGTCCTCGCCGGCGAATTCTCTTTTATGTCTTGTATCGATTCGAAAAGGGTACCTCAAAGTGGTAATTGAAGTTCGGGAAAAAGAAAAAAGTCGGCCAGTGCCATATCAGGTCAATACGGTGGCCATTCGATGGTATTTGTTGATGAGTGTTTGGTCAGAAAATCATTCACAATGATACCCTTCGAGATGGTGCAAAATGCATGAGTTTTCTTTCAACAAATCTGACCTTTCTCGACGAATTTGCTCTCTCAAACACCGTCTGACCTAGCAAGAATTCTGAGTGCACAACACGGCGATAATCAAACAGTTAACATAACCTCGATTTCAGATCGACATTGACGTGTTTCGCTTCAGTTGAAAGGCACCATTCCGAAGCTTGTTGACGGGTTTGCGTGTCAAACTCATAAACCCGTGTCTCATCACCATTTACAACGCGTTTGATGAATGTGCGGTCGGTTTGATTCGTTCAAGCATGTCCTCTACGCGGTTCAATTTGGAAACTTGGAACTAGTCCGGCGGCAACGCGTTTCATGCCCAACCAAACGTTTATAATGGTACGAATTAATTCGTGAGACACAGAAATCTCTCCCAAACGCCTTATTAGTTGAAGATGATGAAGACAAACCAGAGCGGGGCAATCTTCCACCACATATCGGCCGCTGTTGAATGTACTCCTGCAATCGCAAAACACACTTGTGAGAACTAACAAGTGTCCAGTTACAAGCAGATAATCAAATCCCGGTACTTTCGACATAATGTAATTTATGCAGAAAATTTCGTCAACAGCATATCAGTTCCCAGTCATCCACTGCTGAATGTACGCCTCTCCCAACCTTTTCCATTCTTGCCCCTCTTGCTTGTTCTAGGTTTCTAGTGCACTAGTCTATTTGGATATTCATCTTCTGTCTTCCTGGCTACGTGCCATGCCCAACTCCATTTCAATTCACTAGTTCTTTCCATTATATCTGTAACACAGGTTCTTCCCTTGTCTCTACGTTCTGGATTCTGTCTCTCAAAGTCACTACCAGCATGCTCCTTTCCATGTGTCTTTGGGCAACTCTCAGCATTTCTGCGCTCTTCTCAATTAGTGTCACAGTCACTAGGCCATAGGTCATGACGTGAAGAACACAGGAGTCGAACACTTCCTGCGTAAGGAGATGGGAACATCTCTGTTCCTCAAAATGATACTCATTTTTCCAAACGCTGTCGGGTTCTCCTTTTCACTTCAGCCACCTAGTTTCATAACATACTGAGATAAATGTAATCTTCAATGTTTTCTATCAGCTGACTATCTATTCTCACCGGATTTTCGGTGTTGCTTAAGAGTATTGTTTTACTAAAGTTCATATGAAGGCCTACCTCCTTGGATGCCTCGTTCAGTTGATTTAACATAGTTCTTAAATCTTCAGTCTGAACTGATCAAGACCATATCATCGGCGAACCGGAGATGATTCAGGTGTTTTCCATCTGCATTGATACCTTTTTCGTCCCATTCGAGTTTTTTAAAGATGTTTTCTAGAGCAAGAGTAAAGAGTTTGGGAAATATTGTATCCCCTAGCGTTACTCCCCCTGACCTGGAATGTCTTTCGTCTGCGTCTCTTCGTCGATGTGGCGCTTTTGTAGATATTCCCCAGGAGGGTGGTTATCTGGAGTCTATCCTTGCATCATTCAATCCTTTAGTTACTGCCCAACGTTCGATAAGATCGAACGGTCTAAAACATTTAGAGATTTTGACTACAATTGTCGAGGTATTCCTGAACAATCTACCGTTGTGTTTCATGTTTTAATTAGATGACCCCACCGGTTTCCGAAGAATTATCGAAGCTTGTTTGACGACAGATGGATAAAAAGAATGGTTCCATGAAATTGGTCTGCAAGATCTCCTTCATTTAGAGCTTTATCTATAGGACTTAGGTCCTTTAACACTAACACCTTGTTTGCGTCCGGATTTTTTTAGCTGCACTATACCTCTACCAAATGCAGCAAGAGTGGTAAATCCATACTTCAAATATCATACAGCAGTAACCAATTAGAGTTCATTAGTTCTTTGAAAACGCTTCTTTTCAAATGCTCATTCATCAAAAATACCAATAAGCGACTTGAAAATGACAGCGATCAATGATCATTTGAGTTCCATTTGCATCATGGAATTAACAGAAGCAATATAGTTTTTTTAACTAACTCCCTTCTTTCATTCGGGTAAATAAATAAATAAATGAATAATCGTATGTATCAAAGACACCCAAGCTTACAGACGCCCATAATGATGTCACAATAAAAGTTGAACCCCAGTTTCAAAAGGCGATAAATTTCAAATTCCTTCAAACACAACACGTAACCGACTAAAATACTACGAAAGTTAGAACATAAACAATAATGAAAATGAAAAAGACCGCATAACTTCTTCGTCCGTAACCCCTAATTCCCGAATATGAATCGCGTCAAAACTAACAGAAAACTTACGAAAACTGTCACAAATGAAATATTTTCCAGTCAAACTTTGAGTTTTAATGTGTTGGGTCATAATAACTCAACACCCTTTTATGGTAATATTCGTGACTCATAGCTGGTAATTTTCTTTATTGCAATTGCCAGAAAAATAATTATTTCGGTCTTAAATTAGTATTTAACTTTGTTTCTAAAGCTAAGATGTTGTAATCCTTAACTGGCGTGCTTGAATATATTAAAAGCTTTTGTTCTGAGTTTTTACACAATTATTATTCTCTTGATTAAAAAATTAAGGCGTTTTGTTGGAAAATAAATAAGTTAATAATGAGATTTTATTTAAGTCCCAATTTTTGAAAGAAAATATCTGATAATCACGAAAGATTCTCAACTTTCAAGTACACTGCCCCTCAAGTGAAATTGTTAAGAAAAAATTGTTTTACTTGTACTTCAGACTATCCTCGTTATACGAGGATAGTCTGAAAATTTTCCGAGTTCTACATGAAGATAGCAGCACTAGTGAATTTTCATTGCCCCTCTGTTGACTGTTACTCATTTCAACCATTTTGAAAGCGCAGTTTTTGATGTGAATGTTTTTTCGAAAATGGACGAAATTGTGTTCGAATGAATATTTCCAAAGCTCTGTTGGAGCAGTTTAGGCACCATTAAATGTCAGATACAAAAATATAGCCCAAACAGTGGACTGCAAAGGGTATACCGGTTCCATAAATCAATCGAATATATAGCCAATTTTGAAATAACTCTCACACCGAACTTGCTATTCAGCAAATTGATTTTTTGGGTCACCGTACGGTATGTGGCTCAGTCATGCTGGCATCACACGTCATCCGAGTCCAATTCATCGATTTGTTCGAAGAAGTGACGATATCGTGGATGCAAAGGCGTCTCCAATGTCTCTTTTGGATTTGACTCACACCAAAATCGACAATTTCGCTTATTGACAAAGCCACTGAGCGAAAAATGAGCTTAGTCAGTGAAGATGACTCTCTTGTGAAAATTGTAGTCTTCGTCAATGTGTCGCAAGGCCCAATTTGCAAACACACTGCACTTTTGGTAGTCACCCGGCAGAGGATCTTGTATGGATGAGGGCCCAAGTCCGTCACACAGTAATTCTAGAAACTCAACTCTTCAGAAAAAATACCTTTGTTAGGTCGGAAACTTTTCAGGCTACCCTCGTATTTTAATGATTCAGACAATTGTCTGTGATATCAAACAAACTGTGATCACAATTAATAAATAAAAGAAGGCATGGGTCCCGTACATGTTCCTGTAATCGGTTCTTTTTCATTTGTTTCAATTCGATTCAAAATTCGAAAAGATTTGGTAATCAATTTGATTTTCAACTTTTCATGTACCTTAGGCTTAATTTTTATATATATATATATATATATATATATATATATATATATATATATATATATATATATATATATATATATATATATATATGATAATGTGTAATGTGCCACAAATTAGCACTATTCTAGCTACAGAAAAAATGAAAAGATAAAATTGCAACATTCTGTAGTTCATTGAGGTATGAATTATTCAAAAATCCCGTTAATGCATGATATAAAGGAACATCTTGTGAATATAAGGTGTCCGTACCGTGGACTCATATCTGAGCAGTCGAAAATCCACAATAAACACGGGAGCGAAATTTTCAACATCGTTTTAGCTTCAATGTATTCAATTTAATGTACAAAACCCAATGTCTGTGTTTAATTAATAAAGAAAATGGTGTAAAATATTTAAAGATTTTAATTACATTTGTTTCGGAATTCCAGAACAAACTCCTGTTAAATACAAGTATTTCATGTTGGTACCAATTAGATAGTGCTCCGGTCCAATGCACACGTCGGGTTTCGGAAGAATTAACCAGCTTGTCTGGCGACAGATGGATAAGAATAATAGGTCCATGGAATTGACCTGCAAGATCTCCGGATCTCACCCCTTTACAGTTTTATCTATGGGGGTAACCTAAAGTTTTCAAGAATAACACTTTTCTCGTTACATTGAAAAAAGTTACAAGCTTACTCAAATCTGAGTCAATTTCTTGGGCAAAGATGACATTGTAATTCCAATTCGATAAAAAGAATCACAACTCAATTGTCTTTATTTCAGATAGGGCAAACTTTAATGAAAGATCCTCTTCTGTTCTTCTCAGAACATAGATGCAGATTGTAGATCAAAATTCATTTACTCCAATGCCAAAATTTCAAATTGGTCGATAAACCCGTTCCCCAGATACATAGCCGCTTTTAACGCAAACACCCTGTATTTTGAGTTCCTTACTTTATATATAATAAATGAAGAGACATTCATATATCATCTTTTTCGAACCAAATAAACCTTGTGATAATGAAAACAATATACTCATTTCTTTCTATTCCTTGCAGAATAAAAAATAAGAGAAAATAAGAGAAAAACTAAATAACTTAGATCGAATGATATCTCTTAAAATTCGAGCCATTATCAACATATCGGTTCTATGGTCTAGCATGACATAGAACCGGATATTATCCATATTCGTTTGTTTCAGTGAAAAAAGTTTTGTGCTTCTGATCACACTTGTTAAACCAAAAGCGTTTGACCCACAAGTATGCGTAAGTTCACTTGATTCATACTCATATTTCTTTTTAATTCCACTATTTTCATGAAACATACTCGAACAAAAACAAAATTCTAAATTTCACAGGGTACTCTGTGCCATTGAATTAATTCCGAATTAAGGATCCCATGGTAAGGTACAACGCCGCCGAAACCTCTAGGTGGTCAAATCTGGAGCTCCGTCAGCCAACACACAAAACAGGTGCTCTCGTCTGTTTGACAGGAACACAAAACCGTCTGGAGCACTTCTTTCACCACCACAATAGGATGGTTTCAACTGAATGGGAACATTGAATATTATATGGGCTACCACAGAAGATCGACGATGTTTTGAACATGCCTAATACCGGGTAAGTACCTAGATCGCCTATTGTCGATGTCATAATGAGAAGAGACGAGCGACAATGGGTCGGCGCCTTTGTAAGGATAATCTCAGGATAATTTAACGGGTTTAAAATCGCTCGTATGTAGGAATTATTTGGCATTTATGAGTGTATGAAGATGTACCGTATATATCGATGAAGGTACCTTTTTAATACTAGTGATTCACGCTGCTTTACTGGCTAAAAATATTCTTTGGTGTCTACAGAAAGACATTAAAGATCGTATGAGTACTGTTTGTAGTTATAAGTTCAATCGTAAATATTTGAAAGCAATAAATTTGATAGCATCATCAAATTTATGGGATTTCTTTTTAATTTTAATGTTTATTCCGGAACTCTGCTTAAACACCAAATTTAAAGAATTTGTGTTTCAAGATCGAAATCTTGGTAACAATCATTCTGAATCTACTTTTAGATTTTCTAGCTCTCCTCTCTCGAGTAATATTACGTACTCTTCACTCGTTCCGTCTCAATATTCTAGTCTTAGACATCCAGGAAAATTAAAATACACAACATCGGCGGATGTCTCCAACGCACAAACAGTAAGATAGCTAAATATTTGTTAACAAATATACCTTGCTGTCTATAACTTTATTAGCTTGATCTCCGGTGCCAAGCACTTGGGTAGTACTTAAAACGAATTGGAACGCGTGACTCACTATCTTAATTTTACATAAAAATGTAAAAGAGTAAGCTCGAATTCTACTTGTATATCTACAGAGATTACAAGACTCCCGCCTTTCAAATGTGCGATGGTATGTCAAACTACGGTGTAGAATTAATGATCTGATTATCAGATAATGTTCACGGTGTAAACATATTTCTGTTAGTATATTTAGAAGATAAGCATTCATTGGAACAACAAAAATAATATTCGTAGGGGTGGGATATTCAAAATAATATCATTTGTACTGCAATGATTATAAAAATCAGGTATCCATTCAAAATATCAGTACACAAATTTTCTTTCCTATAGTTTAAGTCATCTTAAATTCAATATTTTTTCTTTCTGCAGGTTTATACACTGTGACAAAAAGTATCCGGTAATTTTAAATAGAACGCATAATTCCACTTCAATTTTTATTGAATCTCCTTCAAAATATGCTTCATTTGAAGCGATACACACGTGCCACCGTTTTTTCAATCCACGAAACATTTTTTATAGGCGTTTCAGGAATGGCCTTCAGGTCCTTCTGCGAATTTTCTTTTATGACGTCTATGGAATCAAATCGGGTTTCACCATAGAGAAAAGAAAAAGTCACACGGACTAGATCAGGCGAATAAGGTGGCTGCTCGGTGGTATTCATCGAGTGTTTCGTCTTGAAGTCGTTAATAACCGTGGCTCAATGCGTTATCGTCATCCACGAATCGTTCTGCCACAAATCCGGCCGTTTACGTCGAATATTTTCACGCAAACGTCTCAAAACGGTTGAATAGAAGTCCTTATTGAATGTTTGACCTGGCGGAACGAATTCATGATGAACCACACCACGAATATCGAGGAAAACAATCAGAGTCGTCTTGATTTTCGAACGTTGACGAGGTTTTTTCGGTTTTGGCTCATTCTTTTTTACCCATTCCGATGATTGTTGACTCGTTAGTGAGTCGTGTTCATAGACCCATACCTCGTCACCAGTTTTGATCCGTCCAATGAACGTGGGATCCGAATTCGCACGATCCAACATGTCTGCATCCGGTGCTGTTTTTGAAGAAAATTCAGCTCTATCGAAACGATACCCAATTGGTTCACCAAAGTGAGCGGTTTCACGAGAGATGTTGAGATCAAGAGCAATCTCTCTTACACTGGCATGACGATTTTCGACCACAATTTCCACGATTTTTCGAACGTTATCGTCGGTTGAAGAGGTCGAAGGTCGTCCGGAGCGAGGTCACTCTTCGACGATCTCCCGACCGTCTTTAAAGTCACTCGTACACTTGGGTTTTCGATAAAACGGAGTCTTCATAAGCGTTTTCCAGCATTCAAAACGATACAGTATACGGAATTTCGTTCGAAACACAAAATTTGAGACAAACTCTTTGCTCAATATTCCATCGTAAAATTCGCAGAGTACCACTGAGGTCGACTGGTTTTAAAGAAAAAACAGAAGTAGGATAACGCTTAAAGAACATTGAGAAGCTTTTCTTTTCATTCAGGCAGTTTCACGTTGATTTCTGTGCCACTTTTCGACGTTTCGCTCACGATCAACAACTGTTTTGCCGCATTCTTAGAAAACATGACTTGGAATAGGTAAAGTTTTGAGCATGTGTCGATGAAAAAATTCATCAAGGCCATTGTTCTTGATATCTCAAAGGCCTTCGAACGGGTTCGACACGCAGCGTTGATGAATAAACTAATAGCCATTCTCTATGAAAATTCTTTTGTTTACTAGCTGTGGTTCATCCGAACGTCTTTCCAATAACTTACAATTTACCCCTGTTCAAGAAGTCAGTGAACACACATTGAATCATCTTGGGCATCACCTCCTGCCAAGAATTGAGATTAAAAAACTAACCTTATTTATCAACTAAAAGCAGAAAATCTAGCGCAAAGTTTCAATGATAAAAAACAAGTACTGTGTTTTAAGGAATTTTACTTAATAATTGCGATTCGTAACGCGTTTCACTACACCGCAGCTTCTTCAGACGAATGAATGTACAGAAAATAAGAATGAGAATATAAATATAAATGTTCTTGAGTAATTTAAAGTTTATTGAGTTGCTTCTTCTCAAGTGGTTATTTATGACAGGTATATCCAATAAAATTAAGGAATAGATTGCTCCCCGAAAAGATTCAATAGAGGTGAAGGGCTTAAATCGACTTGTTCATTGATGAGTCTACCTGAGTGTTTGTATTTATTGATTTCTAAAGTTTCCCAAAGATCTATCTTCCAAGATTTATTATCTGTATGCAAAATTTCAAACTGTGGGTCGAAAGAATGATTATTTTCTAAGAGATGATTCGCGTAATTTGAATCTGATTTTTATTTGAAAAACTGCGTTTATGTTCCGATATTCTATTTTTACAATTTCTATGTGTTCTACCAATGTAGAAATTATCACAGTCATTGCAATTCAATCTATAAACTCCTGATTTATTGTTTTTACCTGGTTTGGTTTTATTATTTTTATATATTTGCCTAAATTATTATTAGTTTGGAAAGCTATGTTGAAATTATTGCTACTTAAGAATGATTTCAGTTTCTCACTTGTAATGCCAACGTAGGTTAAGGTGTTGAATTTTTGTTTCAATTTATCGACAGGGTAAACTTCATTCAATGCGATTCTACTTTGTTTTTATTTAAAATATTATTTATTAGTTTGGGATTGTAACCATTATTTTTGGCTATTTGTTTAATCAAATTTAATTCTTTGTTGAAATTTTCTGGTGATAACGGAATGTTAATCAATCTATGAATAAAACTATTGAATGCTGACATTTTATGTTGATATGGATGACACGACGAGTTATGTATTATAATATCTGTATGTGACGGCTTATGGTAGATTGCGAAAACATGTTCTCCATTTTCAATCGAAATTGTTACGTCTAAGAAATTTATCGAATTATTGCTTTCTATTTCGGTTGTGAATGCAATTTTTGGATGTAATGAATTTATATGATTTTCGAAAATTTTCAACTGTCAACTGCCATACCAGTATAAACAATATTTACTGAGTGGATGATTATGAATTAATTTCTCTAAGTTATTCATGAATATTTCTGCTAACAAAGGACTTAACGGATTGCCCATAATCAAGCCATCTTCAATAGTATAATATTTGTTATTGAAATGGAAATAATTTTGATCTAAACAAATTTGTAATAATGAAAGAATATCTGATTTAATGATAGTATTGACATGATTCTTTTCTAATAATTCTTCAACTAAGTAATACGTATCTTTCGGAGGAATGTTGGGAAATAAATTCTCAACATCGAAAGAAATGAGTTTGGAATTAGGTGGTATAGTGGTATCTTTGATATTGGCAATAAGTTCGTATGAATTTTTAACCGAAAATTTAGATTTAAAATTGCAATGTTTTATTAGCAAGTCGTTTTATTAGCAAAGTTTCAAATAGAACGATTTAGAAAGAGCAGAAAAAATAGCTAAAACAACTTGCGTCCACGTAAGAGAAATCAGTATTTGAACTATAAAACTCCGCGATTCGTGTGATACTAAATTCACCCTGTATGGTTATAAATAAGCCGTATGCAGATACGGGGCATCACCAATGCTAATTAGACCATCAACCTAAAAGAAGAAGAATCTGCAAATTGATTTACATTAACCACGTTACGTAGTACGGCTATTCCTACGCCGTTTCAATCTATTCGTTGAAAAGAGACAAAATCACGATTTGCGTGTTAGTTGGGGATAACTCACTGATGGCACTCATAGGAAGAAGCAGTTTCAACTGTTAAATGCTAATATATGCAATTGTGGAATTTGTAGAACATCGATAGCTTTTCGATAACGCCCTTCTGTCCTCTTTATCCAACAGTTGATCAGTATCGGGCGGATTCAAACATGCCTCGGTGACACAGAACGACGTATTTTTAAATCGTTTTTAACACCAGGCTCGCGGACGCATAACATTAATCTAACTCGGTTTGATTGTTCGATCTGCTGATTGGTATTTTAACGAATTTATTCAATCGGTGAAAATATGCGGGTTTGGTCAAAGGAATCCGGTTTCGAAGAAGCTCGATTAATTTTTAAATTTGCCGTTTCATTTGCATTGTCGCGATTCAAAGCCGAATGCTATATTGTCGTCGTGTATCGTGCATAATATCCTCATATTTGAATGATGTTGCACATCGGAACACAACATATGTATATATATATATATATATATATATATATATATATATATATATATATATATATATATATATATATATATATATATATATATATATAT
Organism: Cryptolaemus montrouzieri; assembly: GCA_013387265.2. Taxonomy (NCBI): domain Eukaryota; kingdom Metazoa; phylum Arthropoda; class Insecta; order Coleoptera; family Coccinellidae; genus Cryptolaemus; species Cryptolaemus montrouzieri. The sequence continues at coordinate 13,756,504 of JABFTP020000042.1, forward strand.
ATATATATATATATATATATATATATATATATATATATATATATATATATATATATATATATATAACTGAACAAAATAATTCGACGAAAATGTAGGGAGGCCAAAGAGCAATGGCTAATTAACCAATGCACAGAAATTGAAAATCTCCAAAAAAAGCATGATCTATTCAACATGCACAAAAAGATCAGGGAGATAACAGGAAGACAACACAAAGCTAACAGTGGAATGTTAAAGGGGGCCAACAACGAGTTACTGATCGGGGTCGAAGAAAAGTTGAAACGATTGAAGGACTATATTGAAGAACTTTTTGGGGAAGATCGAATGGAAAGCCCGCAACCTGAAGAATTTAATGAAACTAGTCCTTGCATTTCATCGGAAGAAGTTATACGAGCAATAAAGCTTCAAAAAAATGGTAAAGCTATTGGCCCCGACGGAATCTATGCAGAGACGCTTAAGCTAATGACACAGCAAGAAGGGGCTGGCCCAAAGCTCTTAACAGCACTGTTTAATAACATCTATAGAGCAGGTAAAATCCCAGCAGACTGGCTCAAATCTGTGTTTGTCACCCTGCCCAAAAAGACCAATGCGACAAATTGTGATGACTACAGAATGATTAGCCTAATGTCGCATGTTCTGAAAACCTTTCTACGAATTATACATACTCGAATCTACACCAAATGCGAGCGAGAAATCGATCCAGTTCAGTTCGGTTTCAGAAATGGCCTAGGAACGCGTGAGGCTCTCTTTTCTCTTAATGTACTCACCCAAAGATGTAGAGACATGAATGTCGATGTTTACGCCTGCTTTGTTGACTATCGGAAGGCTTTTGACTGCGTCTCACATAGAAAAATGGCGGAAATTCTAAAAAATACCGGGGTTGATGCAGAAGACTCACGCATTATTACAAACCTTTATTGGCACCAAACTGCACAAGTGAGAGTTAATGGGCTAACATCTGAACAGGTAGCAATACGGAGAGGTGTACGTCAAGGCTGTGTGCAGTCGCCTCTATTGTTTAACATTTACTCAGAAGCAATATTCAAAGAAGCACTTGAAAACATAGACACAGGCATTAGAATAAATGGAAAACTACTTAGTAATATCTGCTACGCAGACGACACCGTGGTACTAGCTAACAACCTTCAAAACTTGCAGAGAGCCATGAACCTTATTGTAGAGCATAGCCAACGCTTTGGACTATCTGTTAACGTTAACAAAACTAAAAGTATGGTGTTTTCTAAGCAAGCAGTGGAGGCTGTAATACGCATGAACAACCAACCTGTGGAACAAGTGCATTCGTTTCGGTATTTAGGAGCCACGGTGAACGACCAAAGTGACCCGAAAATAGAGATCAAATCTCGAATCGAACAAGCCCGTAAAACTTTTGTTGGCATGAGAGACCTTTTCGTCAACCGCGGACTTAATCTTCAGCTTCGTATGCGACTACTTCGTTGTTATGTTTTTCCTGTCCTTACTTATGGATGTGAAAGTTGGACTTTTAATCCAGAAATGGAGAGACGCATAGACGCTTTCGAAATGTATCTATACCGTAGAATATTGCGTATCTCTTGGATGGACAGACGGACAAATATCGACGTCCTAAATACGATGGGAAAATCACGAGAGTTGATGAGAACCATCAAAGAGAGAAAGCTCCAGTACATCGGGCACATCATGCGCGGCAAAAAATATGAGATCCTTCGCCTGATTATTGAGGGGAAAGTCCAAGGAAAAAGATCAGTTGGACGACGCCAGAACTCATGGCTGAAAGATCTACGGAGGTGGTTTGGAAGAACGTCCACTGAAATTTTTAGAGCTGCAGTGTCGAAAACAATTATTGCCAATTGGATCGCCAACTTTCGTTTGGAGAAATCTAACCTATCTAAACATTTCGACTCAAATACGTTCTATTGACGCCTTCCCGTTTGCCGTCGCCAAAACTCCCTATAGAACAATTATTCTCTTCTAGATCCCGCGCCATCTCCCTTACACCCCCACTCCATGATTTTCTAGGTCTGTGTACAGCAGTATTACAGGCGCAGATGGGGTAAAGTCTGAACTGGCTCTAATGTATCAATAAACAACTACTAACCCCAGTTTTTAGGGTCTAACTGATAACTAAGCCACACTTGAACTTGGTAATATACCCAAAAGAGATGTTAAAACTACAGAAATGTCTTAATACACTTTTGTATTATTCTTTAAAAACTGTCCTTGCTTTTCTCTCCCCTACGTATCACCAGGATGTTGATCATGTTGATAAAATAGTTCTCTATAAATTCGATCATACAGTTTCCTTCAGTCATGTAGATAAAGTAGTTTTCTGTACAACTCGAAGCTTCCGGTCGCATCCACTACAAATCAGCGTCAAATCGTTTATACGGATACTCAACTTGTCGAAGAGATAATCATTTATTATCATTTAATAGTAGCGTAAACACATTTTTCATTAAGCGCAGCGTTTTTCTTATCGATCAGTAATTAAAGTCTTTAACAGAGCATCGATGGCGGCTCGACCCCTGGAACAGGGAACAGGAACATAATAATTCGTTTAGTTTTTTGTGACAATGTCAATAAAGATAGCCTAAGTATATCCTACTGGGACGGTAATACTTGAGCACATATTTGTACAAGAAGCTTTTGCTTCTGCCGACATATTTGAACAGTGAGCGTTCTTTACACATAAATCAATTTAGAAGTCGATAGGAAATCACTTCAGCTCACTTTGCTCAACGTATTATAGCTTCATCGATCTAAATGATGATTATTAGTTGTTCCTGGAAATTCTGGACGTCTTTTAATTTGCAAGCAATAATTCAAGTTAATTCTAGCGGATTCAAAACTAGACTAATAGTGAGCCCACTACGATTATTTCGAGTTTCGTCAAACTTTTAAGTCAAATAAAATTCAGAATTACTTATTTTGACAGATCGAATATAAGACTAATTAAAATAAGGTTAGATTCGATTAGATGTAATGGATTCAGAAGAGAGAGCACTATATTCTAGATGTTGGTAGTACCGAAATTATTTTGGTGAAAGTGAAAGTTTCTATTTCCATCTCACTATTCTCAGTTAAAAGAGAGAGAGCATTAAATTTCATACGTTGCTAAAGCTCACTTCCGACATTGAATAGTGATTGTAGGGACAATAGGAGAGGTGACTGACTTCACCCCCATGTTTCCGGTTTTTCTCGAAAGTCTAGGTCTTAAAATTCGTCCCAAATTCGAAAATTAAGTCGTTGAGTAACGATTTCTCTTCTTGACACCAGAATCCATTCTCCCGGAAACCCCGTATAAGTAGGACGGATGAAAGAAATCCACTCATTTTGACAGCTCGACGTTCGTTAATTTCTGGCCGTCAGAGATATTCGGAACGAGGAATATGGAGCGAAATTTCGCAAAAGTCCGCCGACAGCCCTTCGTTGAATCGAAGATTTTCCAGTTTTCCCGTCGTTTAACGGTAATGAAACTATTGCGGCGCAACATGCGAAACTCGAGGCTTGCTCTTTGTCCAGGTTTTAAAACGATCGAACGCGATGGAAAAATTTGTATAGACACAAAAGTCCGACGGAATTATCCTCTCCACTCGCGAAAAATCGGAGAGTCCTTTTTTTAATTTCGATTTTTCGGGGCTTTCTTTGGGAATATTCGCTCGATCGATCGTTCCGATCGCCTTCCGAAGGACCGAAGTTTCCGATTCCGAAGAAATCTCGCCGTTTCGAGTTTCCGTTCGCTCTCGGCGACGTTTCGGCGAAAATTTTCGAAAAATCGTCAGGGCTCCGTCGTTCGAGCTATTGGCTCTAAATTTCGCACGGACCTTCCTCAGACCCTTCCCCTTCGGAAAAAAAATACTCGATTTTTCACCGCGTCTCTTCTTCTTCCCTCAGATTATTCCCGAAAAAGGCCTTACGACTTTAACAACATAGTCGATAATCAGAGAGAGAATCTGAACTTTCCCTAAGAAAATTTATAAAGAAACGCTGCGAAAGGTATTTTTTTTAAATTTTTTCAATCTGACACAATATATTCGCTTTTTAATCACATCCAACCTATAGTCGCGAAATTCGTAAATAGGCGTACTTTGAATAAACAAAATACCCGGTATAACCAGGATTTGAATAAATTCTGAATATTTTTCCTACACGTGGATTAGGTTTTGCGACCACTTAATTTACTAATATTGTCCACCAAATTATCATTGTCAATTCCAATACATATAATTAGCAAAACAGATAATACTTTTTGAACCTCATTTAAGCAATCAAAATAACATGAACTTTTTTATGCTTTTAGATACCGAAAAGGGTCATTATATTTCGAAAAATGTCATCGATTTTCTTTAATTAGGTATGCGTGCATATCCAATTAAACCGTTATCCGAACCGAAAATAAGTATGAGTGGAAATTTGGCTCGTGTTTTGGCGAAATACGATTATAATAATCACCAGAAGAATAGTGATATGATTCATTCTAGGAGTACATTCTGTCAAAAATGTAACACGAAATATTCATTTTTAGTCCAAATTTATTGTATCGCCTTCAAAATAAGCCCCTTCCAAAATAATACATTAACTCTCTAACGAATAAACTAATCGTCAAACATTAGGCAAACGTTTTTTCCGGAATTGATTCAGAACGGGTACCTAGAAGTGGTAATCTGAGTTTTGGAATGAGAAAAAAATCTGCCCGGGCCATATCAAGTGAATATGGTGGCTGTTCAATGATACCCATGTCTCATCACCAATTACAATGCGTTTTAACATGTCTTCAGCAATCTTTTCGCGATTCAATTTCTGAAAAGAATTCAGGTCCATAATGCACTCCATGAGAATGTTACAAGCTATTGAACAAATTTTTAAATAAAAAAAGAAATCGGTTGTCTGGAAAGTCGGGTGACTGACGATAGTTGAACGTGACGTCATAAGAAAATACTGATAGAATATTTGCATTTTCAAAAGAAAATTTTAATTTTATTTGTTTTATAGATATTTTGTATGGATATAAAGGAGGTAAATGGAAATCAAAATTGAATTGATCAAGTTACACTTATTTGTACGCATAAATACAATTATGTTAATTTTATTTATTTTTTTACAATGTACATAGTTTTTACAAGTATGAATGTGCTTTGAGCAAGTGTAACATCTTTTTTACAACTTTCAAACATGTGTGATATTTAACTTCTTACAAATTGTGTTATTCTGTTGAGATTAGGACAATGACATTTATGTTTTAATTTTTGAAATAATAGCTACGCTCGATAGTTATTTCGATCGAATAGTAAAACAATTGATAGTTTACTCATCATGAAATAGTTCTATTAACTTATTGTTATAGTTTTGTCAAATATAGATTCACCCACAATCGCTGCACTAGCGGACCGATGCTATTTATTTAAATGATGAAAGAACGAATATTCGACAATATATCGCAGAACATATATTTAAAATCGAAAGAATCAGTACCTTTAATGCCGCAATTATCGTCGCTATAAACAATTGCCACTATATTCACTTTTCACTGCACTTCATACTTATTGTAAAGCAGCTGTCCACGCGGACGCATCGCTCACTCAAGTAGGTGAGAGACATATGTCGAACGCTGCCAAACGCGGTGGCCGATTGAGCCTCGTTGTAGCTCGTTCCGCGCTCTCGCTTGCACTTCAAGCCTTAGATGGAACGCCTCAGAGCGAGGTAACGCCGCATAAGTCATGTTTTTTCGAGCGTGCAGCCGGCTCCGTCGAATTATAAGAGGTTGTCACGTCATAAGTTATAAATAATTGAAGTTGATGACAAAAATATTCACTGTTTGGGCTGAGCGATTAGCTTACAAAATCGAAAATTCAAATTCGTTCAGAACAAGTTTAGATATGATGAATCTTTCCAGTAGTCCATGAATGCCTTAGAACAATCGTAATGAAATTTTACTCATACAAATTGAAATAAATTGATATGTCAATTACGTCAGTTACCAAAAGTTTCAGAAAAAGCTCACCAAAATCAATTGGAATAGTTTATTAGTGACCTGTACCACCACATAAGATATGTGGTCAAAATACTCTCCAAAGCCAGATCGATACTTGCTCTGCTTCACGCAGATCTGGAATCTGGACTTGCCTTTTCTATGGATCGAAAATCTTTCTACAAGATTTAGAGTTCCAATCATAATTCTAAGCTGACCATGGCCTGTTTGAAGAACAAACAAGGTCACCTGTGTATTACTTCACTTGCCACCGCACATACATTATCTGAAACGTTGATACGTTCGTTGCTTCCTCAACAAACCAGCCAGACATTCTTCCTAGTACAACCACGATGGCGATATCTAATTTTCCACCATTGATGTTGAAAAACATCAGCTCACCTTGTTGCGGTGGTATTTCTGCTTACCTTGAAACACTGTGCTCCTCACTGGCCCTACATTTGTCCTTTATTTTTTCCAATCCCATTCTTTGCCTTCACCTTGACTAAGTGCTTTGGTAACACCAATTTTCAAAAAAGGAGATAAATTGGATCCCGACAAATATCGTCCAGATTGTGACTACGACATTTGAGAAAATCATTCTGTAGCGAGTTTTCGACTTTACACTGTTATATACCATGAAACCTACATGATTTTGTGTCTGGTCATTTCGTAATTACAAACCTGCGTCGACGATTGGAGTTCAGAGCTTGACAATTAAGTCCCTGTCGACTTGATCGACCATTGAACGGTTTCCCGTAGAAGAGACTTCTATTCAAACTGGAACATCTAGGTTTAAGAGGCAACTTGTTGTCATGGATAAGCGCTTCCTTGGGTTATCGTACTTTTCGCGTCAGAGTTGGGGAAGCGTTGTCCGTTTCAACACTGATTAGCAGTGCTGTTCCCCAAGGCTCTTTTTGGGGCCCTTTTAATCTCTTTCATACATCTTCGATCTGTTCCGTTCTCTTAATTCAGAATGCTCTCGATGTCAAGATCTGCAACAATCCTCTTACTTGTGGTGACGTGATTGAGAAAGATCTCGACAAAATTGTGAACTGGTCAAGCAAATGGGTCTTGCCGTTTAACTTTGCTAAGTGTAGGCTAATCCATGTGGATAAAGTCAATCACTCAACCTAATACTTTCAGGGTCCGAGATCTAACGTGAAATTCAGTACTCCGATTTAGGTATCATCATTGCTAACGATCTCTCTAGGCCTGATCATCTTCTAATTGCTGCTAACAACGCTAAGAAGTTTCTGTACTTGTTGAACAGATCCTTTTCTGTGTATGCACTTTTGTGCGTTCTATACCTGAGTTTGGCGATCCCTTATGGAGACACTCACTGACACCTTCTCAAAAGTCTCTTTGGTCTATTCCTTTATGCGTCCAATGTAGGTCATCTTACACCACTGTTTCAGCATATTCTGGCAGCGTCAAATTTCGTGAATTGCTTTGCCATATTATTTGATCATCAACTGCTGATATCATCATCGAATTTTGTTGGCATATGTACGGACATTCCGAAAAAAAAATGTGGTAATAAATTCCGACCAGAAATGAAGTTTTAAATATTGAAACTCTATATATCTTGGCGCAGTATATGTCACTTAGCTGTCGTACCGAATACACCGACATTTGTCCACCTTGTACGATATTCCTGTTCATATTAGTGGGTGTTTTATAACACTAGCTCACAAAAACATAGCTAATATAACAAATCACCTTCCATCGCCCCACTAGTTCAAAAATTACTCGAATAACTAGACAGAAGCTGTCGTTGTTTCACGGAATAACCTGTAAAAACCAAACCCGCAGTCTCCTCGACAGTGACATGAGATAGGAGGAGAAAAAAGCGATTATTAATTGAATTCTGTGAAAATCTGGCAGCCGGTAGAAGGCGGTAGTTACTCGAAGGACAATAGTGGTCAAATATTTACACAGCGTTAGCCGGAGAGTTGAAGGCAAATATATGAACAGGCCTGCCTTTCTCATCGTCTCTCTGACCCTTGTTTCCCTCTTTTATCTTTTCGGTGATCTTCTAATTTTCACCGTTCGAATACCGATCTGTTCGCCCAATCGGCTGAACACTGTCGCGTGTACAACAACAACAACAAATGATAGAATTGACAATGACAACTGTTGATACATTGAATCCTGCCACTACTAGATTATATAAATAAATACTTTAGGAAGTTGTTAATTAATGTTATTTCGCTTGTTACATGAAAAATTGCGTCTCTTTGATCTGATATACCGTACTGAATTCAAATCCAAGACCGTGTAGGGATGAACCTCTGTTCCGACGGGATGGTTGTTTTTACTGGTTAATGTAGTATTTTTTGAGATCAGGCAGAGATGATTGTATTTTCTTATTAGTTACTTCGACGTCACGGCAGTTTTATAGAAAACATAAGCGGTTTAAAGTGTTCTTCTGAATGGGAGTTAAACTAGATGGGGACCTGTTCATACTTATTATCTGTATATCAAACGAGCCGTTTTTTTGGGTATTTTGTTTTCAGATAAGAAACTGAAACAGATAAGAATTGGAGCCATCAGAAGATATTCTGTGCCGAAAAAAAGATCACGAGTTGTTTGAATGATACGAAAAGATGTACTAAAAGATAAATCTAGGCTTTATTAAAATCCATGCCCATATTTCTTATATATTCATTATACACGACTTAACCCCTATATTGTAGTCTGCAGTGCATACATAATGTATAATTCGGAGAAACACACACTTTGAGGAGAAAATACAAAAATTGTTTCAAATGCATGAAATTTCCTATTTCATTTAAATCCTTTCAAAATCATCTTTTTGCATTTTGTGAATCATTCAGATTATGAATGACATCAGTGAAATTTTTTTCTTAACTTTGTGTTTTATACGATCGATACAACAGATTTATGACATGTACGAGGGCGGTTCGAAAAGTACCTGGCCTGACGTGAAGACGACTGTAGTTGTTCGAAAAATATAATTGGGTTAGAACATACACATTCTTCAAAACATATATTTCAACTCTGAAGACGCTACATTGTCTTTGTTTGGCTGCCATCAGTATAGGATGATATCCGTGAATTTGTAAGAATGAATGGACGACTGAGTTAATATTTCAGTACGGGTAACTCACATTAATCCGTATTGCAGGTAAATAACGACTGAAATATAACAAAATTGTGAAGTGAGCCCTGTGACATGACAAATCAGGGAGTAATTGTTATTAAATTGATGAGTCAGCCAGACGAGAATCAAGTGATACAGATGTGATGCCAGTATATTTTTAATCCAACAGAAATAGTGTTCAACCATTTCGACTATATCGAGCTCAGTTTCCAGATCGTTTTGAACCAGAGCACTCTACGTTCTTCAGACTCAAAAAACTTACGAAGATAAGGTTCATTCAAAAAAATCTAAAACGCTTGAACAGAAATTCAAAGAAGAAACTGAATTGAATGTCTGAGACAAGTTCTGCAGACATTCAATAAACTGTTGAACCTCCAAATTAAATAAAAATAAACTCAAGAGTTTCCGAATATTAAAACAAGGTCACCATATCATAAATTCCAAATGAATTGAGGATGAGATAATTTTTACCAAAGCAAATAAAGGTAATACAGTAGTGCCATAAAACAAAACTGATTCTATTTCTGAAACAGAAGACTATCTTGATTCTCAAAATCTATCCAAAATTTCTTTTGATACAACTTATCCAAAATAAAATTTATTAGTACATAAAACTTTCACTAGATAACGCAACCGAAATAGAAGTTATACTAGATAATCCACTAGCTCCTTAATGAGTGAATATCATAGGCCGGGATACGCTTATATTTCAGTATCTTCTGTTAATTGATATGATGAAACGATATTGTCGATTTAAACCCAAAGATTCCATCACAAATTCCTATGAAGTAATAATAGATAAAACGTGAATTATACATCTTCCTCTTACCGCCTCTTAGCTTCTTCTGATCTCAATAACATATTTCACAATATCCCTTCCTGTGACCCAATCTGAAGCCTTTAATTCAACACGAGATGTTATTGTTATTAGATATGTGTGTGAAACAAAATTACTTCGGTTTTGAGTGTTTATTATGGGAAATCCTTCAGTCCCTTATTAGCAGAAATTTTTATGGATAACCTACAAACTACAATACATAACAACCATTTAGCTAAACATTTTTATATTGGTTTCCGTAAGTGGATGATATCATAAGGCTTTACAAGTACAGAACGCTTGCTAAATATTTTTGAAAAGTTTATAAATTAATTCATCCGAGAATGAAATTCATTACCGAACATGTACAAAATGATTCAACCAACTTTTTACATTTAATTGTTACCAAATTGAATAGTACACATAATTTCCCTATCTTTCATAAACCGTCCCATAAGGACATCGTAATTCACAATACGTCATTTTATCATGTTCAATTCCAGCAAAAGCTTTCGGAAAATGTTTCGATGATTGGATTATTCACTGTCGTAAATGTATTATTCCGGAAGGGAACTTCAATATTAGACATTAACATTATCGAAGTTTCATCAATAGAAAAAAATAATTCTGAATAAGCGAATCATTTAATTGAAGAATATTAAATTCATATAATAGAAACTTGATATTAATTGTTGGAAATCTCTTGCAATCAACAGATATAAACGTTCCAACATATTATTGAATGAACAGGTAGATTTTGACAATAATTCCCCATTACTTCATTTGTTTGAGGCTATCATTTAGAAAATAGTTCTGTGAATTTTCAATCCATTGTTCATATATGAATTGTTGTACGTAAGTTTAGTTTGTTTTATCTGAAGAAGTCGAAATGTTATCTAAATTCGTTACAAATATCATTTTAATCATTTAAAAAATGAAAATTTTTGTGTTCTCTTTGTTAGGCAGATATTTTGGGACTAACCCCGTATATAATTTATGAAGCCAAGAAGTTTCCTACAATTTATCAATATCGACCAATGACAAATGACAACGACAACTGACAATGACGTTTCTGAAAGCCATTAAGCCGTGAACACAGAGATATGTCACAAATCGTTCCGAATATATCATCTTCATTTAAAATCCGATGTGCATCTTTTATTGCAACGGGCCAACAGTTGAATCCCAAGGGAATATAACAAAAAAACCATTTTTTCAAGCGAGTTCTGCATCGTCCCAACCATATCCGAAACACGCAGCCAAACTTTACAGACACGTAAAATCGATGTATTCAAGTCGAGCCATGGCTCATCCCGAAAATAAAAAACTTGGCGATATATCAGATGCAAACATTTTCCCATATAATATACAGCAGGCACCGTTTACACGAAAAAACTTTCCGAAAAGTTTCTTTTCGTCGATACGTAAGAAAGGCAGAGTAAATAAAACACAACTTCCCTAGGGACTCGGGGATACAAAACCGCCCAACTTCGAACACCCGTTACCCTACAGCCTTCCGTGTTTTTCTATATATAGCCCTATTGCATGTTGAAACCTCATAAGGTAAACACCTCTAAAGCATTAGTGGCCATTTCGTTGTTGTATTAACACTATAAAATTACCAACTGAAAAAGTGAAAATCCCTTATACGCCTGAACGTTAAAGGTGAAATTCGGGTGAAATCGGGGCGATTTAGAAACGAGAAGGGTGTTATTCCGAAGCACGAACGTGGACCTTAAAAATAAGGATAGTCAGTGTTTTCTGATCAGATATTACCGGCAGATATAGGCTGAAACATGCAATTGGATACCTTTCGTTTGTCTTTGTTTACTTGATATTTTACCGCAGCCATCTATTCGAAATGTTTCCGGTGGTGTGAGTTCTTCAGTATACTCGTGGAATAGAAAAATACTTGAATATGATGTGTATGAACTAGTTAAGAATAATAAAATCGCCGAGTATACAGAGTAAACCTGCGAGACGGAATTTTTTCGAGATCCGAACTACATCTTTCTATATCTCAAATATCATGAAGCATCCGGTTAACCGGAAGTAATCATCACTCTCGCAAATTTGAATGGAACATCCTGTATACTATCGCATTTTGAAATTGTTCATACGATTAGTCTAAAATCATGTTTGGCTTCTAAAATTAAATCGTTAGGCCAAAACACATAAAAAAAGTGGATTCAATTCCGATGCCAGTTTCTATGTTTCACAATGTTCTATGTAAGGTTCTATGAATTTCGGCCTTACTTTGACGTTTGGAAATTGTTTGAAATCAACAATGAAACTAATTTTGTTCCAGTAAAGCTTTTTCTGTTGAATAAAATGGAAAATAAATACTCAAATGAGGATGTTATGAACTTATTTATCATTCATGGTCAATGTCAACTTATAATAAGTCGAACTTGCAGAATATTTAACGACCAATGGCAGAAACAATTCAGAAATTCACAATCAGAAAACTGAAACGAGCTCACATCAAATGATAAAGATGTTTTAGCGATACGAATCATAAAACAAAATTTCTGCATTTATGAACAGTTAACATAAACAACGTAGTAAAAATGAAATCCAATTAAATGTTCAAATCGTCCACCATTTTTTGCGAACATTTTTCAATCCACGAATGTGCTCCATCAATAGTTGTTTTTTGCACTTAATTGGGATCGATGCTGTCAAAGGCACGTCTGATTTTTAATACGATATCCACCTACGAATTTCTGGGCGAACTTCAAACTTTGTTCTTTCAGTAGGTACCCCCAAAGATAAAATTTAAAAGGGTTAATATCCAGAGATCTTGCAGACCAATTCCATGGACCCAGTATTCTTATCCATCTGTCGTCAAACTAGCTGGTTAACACTTCCGATACTTGAGATGAACAATGGACCGGATCACCATCTAATTTGTACCAACATGAAACATGTGCATTCAACTGGAGATTTCCGGGAATTCCGAACCAAATGTTGTTAAAATCCTTAAATATTTCAGACCATTCGAATTTTCTGCATAAATTAAATATGGACATTGGTTTTTGTACATTAAACTGAATACACTAAAGCTAAAACGATGTTGGAAATTTCGCTCCCGTGTTTAATGTGGATTCTCGAAGAGACAGGTATGAGAATTATGCCGATTAAAAATACCTTCTCTCTTAAATTCTGATTCAACGGTACATACATATAATGATTTTTAAGAATTTTGGAAAAGCTCGAATGTTAACCATCAACATTTCCCAACATCGACGTTAATGAAAATTCGTAGAAGTGGAAATTATTTCTGTACAATATTTTTTTGATTGATGTGCGCGTTGTCCCCAAATTTAATTAATTTATCTTGTCTGAAGCTCAGAGTGAATACTAACCATAAATTAGCCACGAATTTTTCTGAAATGGTCGTGGCTAAAGATATTTTGTACTTTGTCAGAGCATAGCCACTGTTAGAAACATCACAGAAGTACCAATATCTCAGAAGACCTATAGTCTAATACGAATTGGCTGATATCCATTACAAGTACGGTCTGGTTGACGGAAATATCCACAGAAGGTTGAGGGATACTGCTACTTTTACTGCAAATAATCATTTTAAAGGTGCAACTCAAAATATGAGAACTCCAGATATTGAGGAAGCAGTTTTGAATTGTATTGATTTGAATCCTCATGTGAGTACAAGAAAAATTGGAAATCAGTTGAATATTTCACATAGGCAATTTCTTGAGGAGGAGTTACGTTTATTGCTCGAGGATGTACCACTTTTGGTGAGAAACATAATGTGGTTCATGCATGACGGGGCACCAGCACCTTTCAGTGGAGAAGCTAGGGAATTTTTGAATGATACATTCAACAACCGATGGATAGGTTGGAGTGGGCCAGAACCATGGCCTCCTAGGTCCCCAGACTTAAATAGTTCAGACTTATTCTTATGGGGATATCTCAAAAGTTCAGTTTATAGCACTCCAGTAAACACTGTAGAAGAATTGAGAAATCGAATAATAACCTCTTGTGACACGATAAGAAATACCCCAGGAATATGGTGTGCGTGATGATATGCGAAGAAGGACAGCGGCCTGTATTCATGAAGGTGGAGGACTCTTCCAGCAATTTATTCAGTTTTTAATTGTTCCTTTTCTTTAGTTTGATATTGAATAAGTATAAGTTGAGTCTCAGAAGACGAGCTATCAAAATAAAAGCAAATTTTGGGCATACCTATCGAGTATTTCTATTAGTTTTTTTTATTTAGCAAATAACATACAATTCAAATAATTCAAATTCAATAATTTTTCACTCGAAAACGGTTGGAGATACGAAAAAATTATAGGTGTCAAAAAAGTTTCTAAATTGAACGAAGATGACGAAAATTGATTGCACGCTGATCAGTGGCGTACTGCAAAAAAGTTTGAAAGGGCAAACGAAGACATGGCCCCGGAAAAGAAAACACCTTGTAGATTCTAATTGAAATTTAGGAAGTGTAATGATGGAGGCTGTAAAATATAGCTTTTATTCCAAATTTGGGCTGAATATCTCAAAACTGCAGGAGTTTTGAAGAAAAAAAATGTTTAATGTTTCCGGAAATTTCAACACCCTGTAGCTCCGTAACGAAGCTTCATATATGTATGTATATTCATATCTCAACAGATTGTTCTGTTCGCGAAATATTTTGAGTATCCGGTTTTGCTGGCGCAACCTTTATAGACATTTCATGTTTAATGCTTCTGCCTTCTCATGTACATTTTCTTGAACTTTTCCGACGCCGCCTATTATTCCACTAATTAAATCTGGAATTAAAACTTAATGTCTTAGTTACCGGCAATAAATTCACCGACTTTCTTACAATTAACTCAGCGTCTTCTCATTCATGAACTATCACATACGAGAAACAGTATAACATACAGAGTAATGAAATGATTCACCTGCGATTATATAACATCTCCAGTTCATAACTGCATGAATAATGATCGAAATAAACTCGGTTTTTTATAATAATTGGCTACCTTGTGGCCGGGTCGATGACGCGTCGATAGCAAACCTTCTGATTACTTATACGAGTACTACGCTGTATATTCCGAGATGCCACGAAACTACAGAGTGAGAGATGGCAACATCGTGTTCTGATCTGACGTCAGTTGAGTCGCTGCTCCCACAGACTGAGCGTGATAACGACTATTGTTAACCAAGCATGGCGTTGTCCAGAGAACATGTGACGGAATTCAAGTATTCCAATTGTGGAAGCTTGGGTTACAAAAGTGCATTGATGAAGGGAGGATTTGTATTTTCTCTTGTGTCTTCAAGAGTTCTATGTTACTGCAGCCATTCAAGGTTTATTGCGCTCCCGTTTGACACCATATTCACCAGATCTGGATGTCTGACTTCCATTTGATTCCAAATTTCGAAAAATCTTTACAGAACAGCGATTCTCAACAAATGAGGAAGCTATTGCAGCCTTGACGAGAATTTTAAAGGCTTTACGGAATCACACTTCAGGGATGAAATATATGAACTGGATCATCGTTGGAAGGAGTGTATTGTCCTTAAGGGACATTTTTTCAACCATAAACTTATTTCTTTCACTTCTGCTCCGCGAATTCTTCTAACAATCTTGTATACGCCTGCAACCAATGTGAACTGACGAATCTTCATTATTTCAATAAATCAAAACCTGAAACGAGTCCGCATACTTAAGAATGACCCTGTATAATCATTGAAACGTAGACAGAAAAAATCCAAGATTTCCATACTGAACATTTATAACTTCAACTTCAATAAAGTTCAGTTCTTATATTTCAATTTAAATCAAAGAAAACCCATATTTGGATTGCAAGTTCATGACTGGCGCAGTCCGTAGGATTTCAAAAATTGGGTTACAAGAGCACCTGAAGCGTTAAAATATTCATAAAAACATCGTAAAATTGTATACAAAAACGGTTATTCGTGAATGCAAGGAAAACTAGAGCTTCTCGAGAAAAATGTTGAATTATAAAGTTATTGTTGTCTAGAAGATCTATCGATTTATTTCTTGTTCTATTTCGATCGGTGCAAAACGGAAAAACCATGGAATTATAAGAGAATTTCGAGCGAAACTGATCGAATTAAAATACTAAGGCTCAGAAGATCCAACGTTTTCACTACATCTGGCTTCATTCGACTTCAATTCGTTCGCAAACTTGGAACATTTCTACGTAGACGTTTTTCTCAACGAATGAAGAAAGTTCCGCACTTGTAGAGGGGTATTTTACGTATTCAAGTGTACGAAATCGGATAAAAAGAGATAAATATATAATATTTTTCTCACTTTAGAATCTCCCATCGATTTCGCATGTGTCTGTCATATGATATTCATCTAATGAATGTGTGAAACACTGGATCGAAATTAGACAGTTTCACACTCAAACCAGATGAAAATCGCTGAGGTTTTTCGGAATAAGATACCACCCAGATAACGGGCTCATTTAGAGGGGGCACTGAAAACGATTTGCCGTGGCAATTAAGAAAGAATGCGGCTGCAGTTTATTTCGGAGATTTTTAGTGTTCGTTCAGTGCCGGTACCTAAAAGTATTTGTTTACAAAGTTGCGTATACATCATGTAACTGAAGCCGTGTTTATTTTACGCTAATATTGGATTACATATGAAGAATTACAGAGTTTTCAGTTAATATTTTTGACGTTTTCACAATATTAACAATAAAAAAAGCCTAAAAAGTAGGCAATCTTAAATTGCTGAGACGTTGCATAGTTTAGAAGAGTTCAATATATTGGATGAATATTTTTGTTATAAATACATGATAAAGATGCGAAGGTATGAACATTCTCAATTTCCACACATGTCATACAAGCTGTCGCGATAACTCTACATTTTTCATTAGATTGAAAGGATTCAAATATGATTAAATGGTTTTTAAAGGGCTACTATAATGGGTGCACTACGAGGGGAAAGTATATTTGAATATTGATCATGGTGACGATAATATTGATGATGATAATTATGATGATCCATCGTTAGCATCATGCGGCAGAGGGTTCTCTTGAAGAGCAAAAGGGTTGGATGGGTTCTGGATACTTATGTTGAGTTCCTTTACATTTGGTTTTCAATTTCCTATTCCTCATTTATTTATGATGATTCGATTTGCCCTTTCACAATGTTCTTGAACTGTGTGGATCCCTTCCTTTAGTTGGTCAAGACATTTCTGCACCCATTGCGGGCTCGCCTCTACACCATCACCACCATCATTCGTGCATCATAGCCAGCCATATCTATTTGAATTTTTTTATTCTCTTTTAGCTCTTGGTTGCTAATTATCTCAGTCCATATGATTCCCTAAGGTTATCTGTGCATTTTGATTTGTGATAGTTCCCAATTTTCTGGTGTGGCCCCATGTAGGAGAAAAGGGTACACACATCGTTCTAACGATTTCCCTTAAGATGTTATATGAGCATTCTCATGTATTTTTTAACTGACATTACTTGTTCCATGCAGTCGCTATTGGTCTTAATATTTCTTTGTCGATTCTGCTCTTGGATGACACCTTCCATCCTAGACCTAGATAATCATATTAGTTGAAGAATTGTTGAATTTGGAGCTGTCAGCATCTAAGAAGAAATCGCACCTCGATTATTATGACAATATCAAATGAAATTGGGACTACAGAAATGTTTCATTCTCAGATGAAACTCAATTTGAAGAGTTTGACGCTGACATATCATCACTATTTGAAAAATAATGATTATAAACGAATTTAACTCTCTGTAACACTGTAGTGAACTAAAGAAAAATCTGTGGTCTACAATAAGCAAGAACTTCAATATATATAACCAGTCAATTAGAATTTGATATGCAAAAAATTATTCTACGACACTGGCGAGTATATTTCAGGAGAAAAGGTGTCGACTTTATCTGTCTCCGTCGATCGACTTGCCTTGAAAGTAATCCGAATGTGTTGAGTTGAAAAACTCCGAAATCAAATTAGCCATGGAGCGACAATCTTGGTGGTCCCACATAATAATTAAGTGGCACCGAAAATGTTCACGATCATAGTGAATTTCGTATTACTACTCCAGTTCACATATTATCAATGCTGTAAGATTCGGTATAGGAGTTCGAAGAAATCATTTTTTCAATTTCATAATTTCGAAAACGTTGACGCAACACGGCGGCTATTTTCGGAATAATGTAGGAATAATCTTCACATCTTGCAGATACATCTTGAAAAGAATCAGGGGGGATTTTGATTACACTATGCAATCTGCGCCGCTTCATTACGGTTGATCAAACATTCTTCACGCCTAAGACGAAGCAGCAAAGCATGCAGTTGATTGAGGGCGGTAGCAGACAACCAAGAAAGCCGGCAAGAGGTTGGACCATTTCTTCTGGGACGCACATCAATTTTCTCCAAGAAAGTCCATACATGGAGGAGTACTACGATGGATGTCTTTGGATGCGGAGACATAGAGGACACAATTCATCAAATCTAAGTACTGAAAATGAAGCCCTTTGATTTGTTTAAGCCACAACAGAATCTCAAAGTTGACAAATTAGTTGAGATATGGGATCAAACCGTGATCATTTTCGCACGATAACTTTCTATATTTTTCATTGACATTCATGCCAACAAGAATGTTTAAGCGAGTTGACACCTTCTTTCGGGATTGAGGCACCATCAGTCAACAGTTTCTCATCAGTATGGAGAATTTACTCAAAAGAGTTAATCTAGGCGACGATCCAATAGCAGGTGCACCAAAAACAGAGGTCACTCTTGCGTTTTCTCCTGTATACCGAATCATGATGTTTGTTTCAAAAGGATTCATGTAGCAACAATTCTTTACAAGATCAAAGGGCAGCTATTGCCGATTGATAACAACGAATTGTTTAGTAAGCTTCGAGAAAGCAACCCTGAATGGCGAATCATCCTTCATCAAGACAATGCAAGTTGGCACACAGCTCGAGACAATTGAATATTGAGCGTAAGAACACAGAATTATAACATCATCCTACGTAGTCACAACAATTTTCGTACTTTTCCAAAATCAAGAACAGACTGCGTGATCAAACGTTTACATCTTCAGAAGAATCTGCTGGTGCTTTCCAAAATGCCATTTTGAATGAAGCTGTAAACGATTGAAATCACTGCATTCAGAATTGGTTCGAACGACTATAGAAGTGTATTAATCTTTGAAAAACAAAGTCTTCAAATTCTTGGTTCATTCTAGCTTTATATGCAAAACTTGAAGACAACCCTCGCATCACATTGAGACTAATTGACCGAGAAAATCAAAACAAAAAGACCACACCTTGCCAGGAAGAAAATCCAACGTTTCTGCCTATTCTTTTTCTGATTGCAACAACCCAACAGGTAGAGTCCACCATATTCTCCTGACCGGACTCCTAGTGTTATTTGTTTCCAAACACCTTGATATGGGATGGAGTACGCAGATTATTCGGAAAGACTACTACAAAGGAGTTACCAAAAATCTCCAGCATCGCCAAAGCAAGTGTATACACACCAAAAAAATATATTGTTGAAAAATAAATGACACCTATTAGAGCCAAGTTCAGGAAGAACTCGCGAACGTGTTGCACCATAAGTTCATTATAGCGAGAATGTTCCTTTCGAACAACAAATTTGCATTTTTTGTATTTATTCCTATCTACAGTGTGTTCTAGCGAGAATTTGCTATACCATTTAACTCAACTGTTTCCTTTTGAATTTGGGAGGCGTTTATTTACTTGGTAAAATTCCATTATCAATAATAAAAAAAGAAGTACTGTGTTTCAAGGAATTTTACTTAATAATTGCGTGAATGAAGTTTACCCTGTCGATAAATTGAAACAAAAATTCAACACCTTAACCTACGTTAGGCATTACACATTGATAATAATGCTGAAATCATTCTTAAGTAGCAATAATTTCAACATAGCTTATCCAAACTAATAATAATTTTCCAGGATAAATATAATAAAAACTTGAGTAATAAATACCAAACCAGGTAAAAACAATAAACCAGGTGTTTATAGATTGAATTGAGAATGAGGTGTGATAATTTCTACATTGGTAGAACACTTCTCCTGAATTTCACGCTAGAAATTTTAATATTAGAATATCGGAACATAAACGCAGTTTTCAAATAAAAATAAAAGATTCAAATTACGTTAATCATCTCTTAGAAAATAATCATTCTTTCGACCCACAGTTTGAAATTTTGCATACAGATAATAAATATTGGAAGGTAGATCTTGAGGAAACTTTAGAAATAAATAAATACAAACACTCAGGTAGACTCATCAATGAACAAGTCGATTTAAGCCCAACACCTCTATTGAATCTTTCCTTTGAGCAATCTATTCCTTAATTTTTCCATTGGATATACCTGTCATAAATAACCACTTAGGAGGAGGTGACCAATAAGCTTTTAATTACTCAAGAACATTTATAGTTATATTCTCATTTACATTTTTCTTGCATAATCATTCGTCTGAAGAAGCTACGGTGTAGTGAAACGCGTTACGAATCGCAATTATTAAGTAAAATTCCTTAAAACACAGTACTTGTTTTTATTATCAACTGTTTCCGGTAGAAAAAATTGGGACACGTCAATTTTAATTTTTGAGCTGTCTAAGCTTTTTCCGCTGCAATCAGTCTTTCTTGACATATAGGGTTGGTAAATTTTAGTTGAAATACAAACTCGCGTTGTATTTAGACTTTCTGTATGATAATACATGTTTATAAAGATATTTTTTCTAATAGAAAATAAAAAGACATTTCCAAAGATATGTTACTCGACTCATTTACCTAATAATGAATTTTGACTTAAGTACTAGTGAGGGTACATACTCCGAACCAACTAAGAATTCAATTAAAAATTGACTTGACTCAGCTTTCTCCGCCAAGATTAGTATATCTTGAGATATAGGAGGTGGCAAATTTTCGTTGGAACACATTGTATATATAATGCTGAGAGACGGGCTTCTCCCTGAATTTCACGCTTTTAGTTCAACAGAAGCACTCTATAGGTTTTGATTCCTTTGCAAAGGAACACAAACGTATATTTTGATGAGTTCACTCAAAAGTTCGATGTTGTCACAGCTCCAAGAGCTTAGAAATTGAGTATTCGATATAAATTTCTAAACTTTCACGAGTTCCTGGGAAAAGAGTATGGACTGACAGAATTGGATTACAAAACAATCGTAAATGATCAAAAAGGCATTTGGGAACAAGTGCAAGGGCGAAACATGAATAAAGGTGAGGTATAAGAAATTCAAGGACAAATACACATCTGTTGATAGGTGCCCACGCTCTGGGTGACCCTCGACAGCAAAAACAGGAGAAAACATGGAACGTGTCCGATTGGCAGTCAACGAAGATCGTCGATTAACTGTGAAATAACTAGAACTTGGATTATTGAAAAATGGTATGTAGAAAGAACAGATATGACAAGCGATGATTAGCTGTAACGCGTCAGCATATCTATCGAACATCTTGCAACGAAATTTGACAAAGCACAAGATCTTATAGATATGTCAACCCTCGCACTATCCAGATAGTTTCCTGTAGCTTTTATAAAAAAAAAAATTCGATCAACCAGAAAGTATCTACTTTGACACTCCATAACTCTCTGATTTATCGTTCGGCATCCTTGAAATTTGGAAATATTACAGATTATTCAACGTAGAATAATAATCGGCATTGGTAAAGTGTGGAAATGCATTTTAAATAACAATATACGAGGGTCAACTGAAAATGCTTTTTTGTCATAAATTTTGAATAGCTCTGTAGAATTTCTGTGCTAATTTTGTCATGATGATATACTTCATTACAAAGTTACATTCATCCTCAAGACGTAATCTTCGATTCATGGCGCTATCGCTAATTTTGTAGAAAATATACCATAATTCATATGTCCCTTAATTTCCAACGCAGCAAGAATATCATCATTTTTCAAAATGAGGGTGCTATAGAAAATGCGACTCGATTTTTTTGAACCATAATTTCTGCTTAGTCGAACTTTTTGCCGCTGATTGTATGACTTCTAGATCAAATGAATGTGAAGCCGAAACACCGTAACCGAGTACCAAAAATGTTTCCAGAACTAAAAAGGCGTTGAAAGAGTGTTCTTGAATTTAATGGGAACTACTTCGAAAGATGCCATGAGCCAGACGTTGTAGAATAACAGCTAGGAAGCAATATGAGTGTTATACCACATGAGTAGGCGCCTAGAAAGATTTGTGGTGTTGAAGAGGGCCAAATTGTAGGATGTTGGGAAGATGTTGGACGGAAGCGAGTTCCAGAGCTCACCGGTCTTGTGAACAATGAAATTCTTATAGAGAGGGGTTCGAGGGACTGCTAAATGTCTCGTCCTATAATGAGAACTCCTTGCCAGCCTACTGTTGCGGCAGTTTTCAAGGAACCAGGTCTTTCAGCTCCTTGGAGCATCTCCCGTGGAAGTATCTGTGAAACAGAGAAAGGTCAGCAACTTGTCTTCTGAGAGCCAGAGGGTTGGAGTTACCGGGTGATCGATGAGGCGCACAGCCAGTTACATACATGGGAACAATATTCCAAAGCGAATCTGCGCCTTATATAGAAGCAACAGCTGAGATGAAGTGAAGTACCTTTTGGCTTTGCAAAGAAAACTAAGTTTAGCTGATGCATTCTTAGCTATTGCTATTGCATCCAATCTTTGGATGCAATTTGTTGGCGTTGCATCGTGAGAGGAGGTTCTCCAGCGGGGATCTTTCTAGAAAACGTAGTTGCTCGCATTGAAGCTCACCAGGTTCAACTGACCCCACTCAGATATCCTCTGTAAGTCAGAGTGTAAGTTATTTATTTGACGCTGAGATTCCACAGCGGTAATCGGCCGCAGACTACTGAAAAACAAAACCAGGGTACAATCGTCTGCAGAACAGATGATCTTGTTCTCTGTAGATGACAGAAGATCGTTTATCTGCAACAGAAACAAGGTTGGCGAAAGAATAGATCCCGAAGGTACACCTGCTTGCTAATGGAAACAATCAAATGGTATACCGTCGACCACAACTTGTATTGATCTAATTGAGAGAAAGCTACTTACCCAACCCCGCAATTTTTCGGGAAGCCCATATGCAGCAACTTTATCCAACAAGGCTGCATGCAAGCTATTGCTCTAGATTCCCCATGTTTTTCATCGTTTATGTACAAACATGAGTGACGTGGGCGAGCAGATAGGTATCAAAATAGAGAAAATCATAGACATACTCATTTAAATCAATAAGTTTTGTTTGTATATGTCTTGAGGGGGTCGTGAGAATTTTTCATCCTGTAAAGGGGTCGAGTATACAAAAAGATTGAAAAATACTGATCTAGACAGATTCTCCTTGCTACACCTTCGATCCCGTAGATCATATTTTGATGGCTTATGTACCTTCGAGATGATGAAGTCTCACATAAATTGCCCAGACATTTTAGAACTTTTCGCATCCCTACAAGGGCTAATAGAATTGACAATATTTTGAATATCGACTTCCATGGCCCAAACTAATTTACATTTTCGGGCAGCCCATATGCAGCAAGTTTATTCAACAAGGTTGCATGCCAAACCCTATCTAAGGCTTCAGAGATGTGCAAAGATGTCTTTGGTTAGGTTAGCAAAAGCTGCCTATTTGCAGAATTAAGAAAATATTTGATCCTAATGTAGACTGTTGTACAACAGTGGCAACTAAATTGAGCATAATATTGTCTTGATCTTTCTTCATGCAGAGAATGAAGATCTAAGTCGGGGAATGTTCTACAATCACCAAATAGGAAACAGAGTTTCTACTTGCAGATTCAAGATATGAAACACTGTTTCGATGCAACGGTTTTCCAATATAATGAAGCTCCGACAATTCACGAAATTCTGATTGAAATAACTAACCTACGAGTAAAAATCACCAAGCTTCCCTTAAGAACACCACCACAACCTCACGATGAATTCGTACAGTACCTTTAATTACGAAACTGTCGTGCACCCGCCTGATGACAGACCAGTTCGATTTTTTCTACACGACTCGTACAAGTTGTACCATCATTGAGAAGGGCCCGTCGCGAAGGGATCGAGGGTTAGGGGGGATCAGAATGAGTGAATTCATGTCACGCCTCCGGGCGGGGCAAGCCCATCTTTTGAATAAGACATATACCGAACCATATATTATGCATTTAACACCAAGGTTCGTTGTACACTCGAGCTTCTTCGGTAAAAACGAGAAGGGTCAGGCGGAATACCAAATTAGGTTAGGTGGAATAAGGGATGAAAAGTGTGCAAAAGGGATGTCAGAGGGACATGATAAAACTCTAGTTTCTAACGTAGTGAGCTGGAAGAAGCAATGGGGTCAACAACTTCTACTGCTCTTTGCAGCATGTTGTTCTTTCGTTTTCACTCATAAATGAATGTTCACATTTAAACAAGTTAGAACCATTTTTGCGCACTTTTTTTCATCTATTACATGAAACCTTGTTCGCAAATTTCACGAAGACTTCGTTTATGCTCGAACAAAAAGATAATATAGAGTGTTTGGATGACAATGACACTTATTGTCTTTGGCAATCGTTTACTACACATTCTACCAATTCAAATTGATTATTACTTCACACCATAGATTCCCAATACAGGGTGTCCCATTTCAGATAAGTTTCAAAGGTATCTCCGTTAATACAGAATATCCCAAGTTGAGTGGCCTATTAGACGTTTATGGCGAACTAATTATGCTATCGTTCTGAATTTTGGTAGTTGATTCAGCTGGTCCAAAACTATATTTCTAAAATATTTTCACTTCAATGGCACTTCCGGTTATACCGGAAGTGCATACCAATTTTGTTATTTACTATATAATACCCTGTAAATTGATAACTGGTTCGATAACACTTGTTATTCCAATCACAAAAACACATATATCTAGCTTGTTTCGTTCATGAAATATCCTAGTTTCACTTGAAACTAATCGATTTTCTGCTTTTTAAAAAATTGATAACTACCAAAATAATAAAAGATGTTTCGCAAACAAGAAACCATGCGGGACACAACTCATATCCGACTGAATCTCAGTCAGTATACAGACAGCTCCTTTTTCGTCTCATTTTCGAAACGAAGATACATCGAAAACTGTCAAAATTTTTTAGCAAATTTTTCTTAAAATTAAGTTCCACGAAGAAATAATATATGGGCGATGTCAACCCAGATTATTGGGTCCATAATGATTCTAAAACATCTATAGATCATAATCGGCATCACTTGGAAGACTGAACCTGGCCATCGGGACCCTCTCGGTCAAACAGAGATGGAATTTGAGGAAATATCGCAGGTTATGTATTTTTTTATTATCTCCTTAGTCCTTTTCATGACCTTGATTGCTATGTAAAATCTTTTCTCAGATTTGTTTAGACATATAAGAAGTATGATTGTTGAAATATTTTTCTGCTGGTTTTCTTTTTCCATTGTTACAGATTCCTGTCCCAAACCCCCTTTCTTTCACCCTTGTCTTCGTTTGGAAATCATGGAATGCAAGAGAGAATGAAGCGGCTAAGCAGAAAAATCTTTGGTACTCTTTTTGTACATATATAACACAACATAAACAGACAAGCTATATATAGCGACAGGAAACTCGTTTATTGAATATATATATAGATATATGGTTCCCTGTTACATTTCCTGAGCTAACACTTGTGTTTTTCTGTACACACCAAAATTATATTATAAGTTTTTATTGTTATACAATTTAAACGGATTTTACGTACCTACCTAAAGTTGGCAAATGCGGCTTAGATTTTTAAGTATACCAAAAGTTTCGACATGACCCTCTTCCAATTTTAGATACTGGGTGATTTTGTCGATAGTTCACCCTTTTGGTAGGCAACTCACTATTAAAATATATTCGTTTGTTCTTCCTGAAAATTTTCGATTGTCGATAATAATGCAACGCGAATCTCGAAATATGACCTTGACAGAATGTGCTGAAGCAAAAGTGTTAGATAACCTAGACTTGACTCAAGAATAGACCAAAAGCTTGGGGTGTCGCATTCCAGAATAATTAGCAGATACAGGGAGACTGACAGTCATGAAAGGAGACCTGGGCAAGGACCTCGAGCAACAACGCCGATCCATGACCGTTGTTCAAGAATTTCCTCGTTGAGACAAGGGTTTACTACTACTAAGCATGTAGCTTCGACAGAACAATGAAACGCAAATTAGAACTGAAACGATACGACGCCTCTGACAGTTCATTTTGGAACATCATTCGACGGCCAGTTCTAACCGCAACACATTGAATTGTCCCATTGAATTTTACCAGGGAACATGTCGATTGGGTAGAAGCTGAGAAGAGATTTTGTCTCTTTTATCGCTATCGACGTTCTCTAGTGAACAGACGTGGAAATCAGAGACATACCCTTATTACCTGCCTGTGAAGTCGCTGGAGGTTGAATAATGATGTGGGTAGGAAATTCTCTAAACGCTCGCACTGATCCTGAATAATAGAACCCTGAGTGGTCAAAGGTACCTCAAAGACACACAAATTAACATGCTGTACCATTTGCAGCAAACCCGAGAAAATTTTTGTTTATAAATGAAAACGTCAGACCTAAGCAACCTCATATCTTTAGCCCTGAAACGACGAAACAACGCCCCAGTGTTTTTGATTGTGCGTCCAATACGCAGAACATCGAAGAACCCGATTGGTGTTACATAGAAGAAAAATTACCCATTCAACACCACTGTATTCTACATTCTTTATGATGTTTCAAACTCCAGAATTATCAGAGAAATGCACTTTTGGCCAATGCCTCACCTTTAATGGCATAAAATCTGAGTTAATACCAATAGAAATGGAAGTCCTTCAGGGGTCAGTTTGGGGAACTTTACTATTTCTCCTTTATATGAACGACCATACTGCACCACGGGGGTGAATATTATTTCTGTTCCTTGGATGATGTAAGCATGTTTTGATAAAATATAAAGACATCAATAAATCAAGTCAAAATCAAATATTCAAAATAACTCTGTATCTCAGGAATCGATAGGACCATGACGATTTTGTCATTCTTCCATATCTTATATTGATGGAGACGCCATCAAAAATATCAGAACTTTAACGTAACGACAAAAATTTCATCCTGAATTTTCAATGAATTTCTAGTTGACTATCTGTAAATAGAAAATGGTAGATGGTAACCCTGCTTTTGGGGGCCACAATGTTTCTGCTTCTGCAGTTAAGCATACTAACCATCAGTTAAAAGAAGACTTGCCCATTAGGACAAGAAACGAATTGATTATTAAAAAAATCTGCTCATGCTTAAAACGATTGTCGAAATTTTTGGTGTTGCTAAGTTGGTACAACTGTTTTCTAAATTGACGAGGAGTTTGAACGCGATCTGCCATTTAGTTTGTTTACATATCGTGTGCCGAATAGCTGAAAGTGTTACAGAAGGGAATCGACTTTATCAAAAACACGTGCATATGAGTGGTACAGTGCATCCAACAGCGGCCGAAATGTAGTGATTTTTTGTCTCGCGAAGGAAATGATGATTCAAAATCGTAGCTTAAGTTTGAGAGAGATGGCAATGAACATTCTGTCTTATGAATCAATTGGTACCATTTCAAACGATTGTTTGATGCGTAAAGGTCGCTGAAAGCATGCTAGAGCGAGTCGATTCCGACCTCACATTCATAAAACGCATTGTAACTGGTGATGAGACATGGGTTTATGAGTTTGATATGCAATCCAGTCACAAGTTCCGGAACTGAACCGAAAATGAATAAACCACGTCAAAGTCGATCCAAAGTCAAGGTAATGTTGCCTGTTTTCTTTGATTATCTCGGTGTTGTGCACTCGGATTTTGCTCCACCATAATGCAACATTTCACAAGGTTATCATAGTGAATGAATTTCTGAGCAAAAACAGAACAAATACCATTGAACAATCAGTTTTTTTCTGCAAAACTCAAATTATCGCTTAGAGATACCCGTTTTGAATCGATAGAAGACATAAAAGAGAATCCCGGAAAAAGCATTTGAACTATGTTTTGATGATAAGAATATTCGTTGCAAAAAAATGTATTATTTCAGAAGGGTTCTACTTTGAAGGAGATACAATAAATTTGCATAAAAAATTATTAATGTGCGTTTCATTGACCAATTACCGGTACTTTTTGATTGAGATGTATGTATAGTGAATTCAAATATTGAAGTTACTTCATAGCTTCTAAAATATTCATTTTCGAGAAGAAGACAAGAGGCAGAAAAGTTTTCTATGGAAAAATGACTTCAGATTATAGTTATTTCATGGTTAAATTATGTTTTTCTGAAAAGTTGTAATGAAAAATGGGAAGAGGTTACCAATATCGATAAATTGAAAATTTCTGACCAAAAAACACATAGAAATAAGAATTTCAAGCAAATCGCTTTATTATTTGTGAAGGAAAAAACAAGAACCATTTTCCATCCCCTTGAGGATCAATATTTTGGAAAAGTGGTTCTTGATAAACAAATCTGAGGAACCATCACATCAAGTGGTCTGCGCACTTAGCAAACACCTTGTACAATAATTAGCTGTATACATTCTCTAATTTTCACGTATTCAGCATTATTAGCACCAAAAAATTTGGACCACCCTCGACGACCGAAAAAAATCACGTATTCTGTGGTCCGACCATCAAATTCTGTTAATTTCATGATAGGATTTCAATATTTATTAGGTGAAAAGCAGGGGCCATCTCAGCTGAGTGGAAAGTAGTGTTTTTGATATCTAAATTACCCGCTTGTTATCGGAAGGACTGGGCTACCGTTCGGGTATCAAAAGCTCGGCTTTTGGGTGGCAGAAAATATATGGTCTATGAGATCATTTAACACCCGATATTCGGGTAGATACGGCTTGGATACCTTTTGATAGCTGGCGACACGATGGTAATTAATGAAAAGGTAGTATATTGGCTTCAGAAGTTGACCAAGAGTTAAAAGCCGTGACCGTCTTTCCTTTCTTTCCTCTCTGATTCACCATGAAAAAATTTCTATGTTGAAGCATTTAAGTAGGCTATCCCAGAATAAGATATTTCATAGATCTCATATAAGTAATATTAGATCTCGAATAATAAATATAAGTAACTATGTTGGGTTGTGCGAAACTCCGTAATATTGATAACTGATTTTGATTTTTGATTCTTAATACATAACTTTTAATGATAAATTAAGGAGATCATTGCCCAACCTCTAAACCCCCAGACACCACATCTTGTGTTTGCTCTTTTCAATGCTCTATGACACTTCTAGATAACTGTGCAAGCAAAAAACAGAAAGAAACGATTGCTCTCTTGTATACAGGATGTTAAAATACCCATTATTATCATAACACCGCCTCATCATTTCCTCACAAAATTAGTTTCGGGTTGGGGGTTGAAAACTCATATCGTGATTGATTTGAAACACATTTGCGGTTGGTCAAACATGTGCTCAAGATATTTTTCGCAAAAACAAACAGAAAAGTTTTTACTGGAATTTTTGTACGGTTATCTATAAGCTTTAGAGAGCTTTAAGAAGATCAATTACAAGATGGGGTTGCTATTTGAAAATAAGAAGAGAGTGTGGCTGAGGGTTTGGTTAGGTTAGATTTCTATACAGGGTGCTTCAACGAAAACTGAACAAAGGCTATATCTACCAAGATATTCATTTCTGATCAAAACGCAAAACCATGTCAATTTTTCTTTCAAGGGGGACATCTTTTAGAGTACAATACTTGCCTGCAATATCAACCCCCTAAGCGGGTGTTGCAATCCTTGAACATTTTGAATGTGGAAGATGGGTCGAGTGATGACTCAAAAGAAAGATAGTATCTTTGTCTACATCGCCTTGAACGAATTTCCATTTTCAATTGAAAACTGTAAAAGATACAGGGTGAGCAACTGAAAGGTAGGAAATACTATTTCCCTGAGAATATTCAAGTTTCAGTGAGGTAAAATGGAACTGATCAATGCTGATCAATGGCAGTCATCATCAAGTACAATCCTCATCTCGAATTTCAACCCCTGGAGCAGGGGTGACAACCCTTGAAAATTTGGAAGAGGGTAGATGGGTCCAGTGATTGGTATTTGTTCATTTTTGGCCAGAAATTCATTCACAATGATAGCCTTGGGAGAGGATGCATTATCTTGAACGTCGCATACCGAACAGATAATATTCTTCACTTATCTGTCTTGAACAATCTGGCACAATTTCGAAACTTGATGACTGTTTTGCATGTCAAACTCATGAACCTATGTCTCATCACCAGTTACAGTGCGTTTTATGAATACGGAGTTGGATTTACTCGTTCTAGAATGCCTTCAGCGAACTTCATCGAGCTGAAACGCGTTTCATGCCCAACTAATCGTTCAATGGTACCAACTGATTTGTGCTATACAGAAAGTTCATTGCCTTTCTCTCTCAAACTTAAATGAAGATTTTCTATTGCCATTTCCTTCACTTTATCGACGTAAACTTCAGGTGAAGATGTGGATGGTTGTGCTTCCGCGAAATCAGGATATTCCCAAGTGATTATGCAAGATTTCACATATCTAAACTTGTCCCATACATTTCGGGATTTGATGAAATCAAAAAGAAGAACGAATCGTTTGGTAACAGTTTCGAATAGTTCTGTTTGGAGACGAGAGAGTTTCGACGATCAATAATAATAAATAAACTACGAGGATTGGTTTTTGTTCACGTAATTTGGACACCTATATTGTTAGGCGCCATCTGATACTTTGTTTGAGAAGTTAACAATGGAATTACATAACATATGCAGAACGTCTCATCAATATAATATACTCCTCTACAAGAAAGCACTTCTTGTAGGACACAACATAATTTGGTTAAGCATAAAAACATGCGACAACTTTTTTGTGATTTCATTAATGAAGAAGAGCTTTTGAAGTTTATTCCACTCAGTGAACATACATTACGTCAAAATAGTACCGGAAATTGGTCAATGAAATACAAAATATTTATTTTTCATCCAAATTTATTGTATCGCCTTCAAAGACAAGTCATTTTCACACAGAGTTGCGAAAAAATTTGGATAAGACTTATAAATAAAAATACTTTAGATAATTTTCTCACATAACTCTTAAATCTAGATTGGAACTTGTTTTGTGTACCTGACAACGGTGATATAAATCAGTTATTGGAGGGCTTCTATAGTCGTTTCAAAGAGATTTTTGATGTTAACTTACCCCGTAAACAAATAAAGGTAACAAACTCATCTTTGTGAAAATTTATAAATCGGCTTCAAGAAGATGAGACAATTCTGCAAAAAATTATATGGTCTGATGAAGCCAAGTTCAATGAAAGTGGAATAACCAACAGGAGAAATCGACATTTTTGGGCCACAGAAAATCCACTTTTCATTGAGGTTATTGATTTCCAAAATGAATTCAGCGTGAACGTTTTTGCAATTTTAATGAATGATTTGTTGGCTTATCACATTTATGAGGAAAATCTTAATGGACAAAGATACCTGGAAATTTTTTAGATGGATTACCCCTTAACATACGGAGGGATTGCTATTACCAAATGGATGGTGCACCAGCACATAAAACACGAGCTGTAGATCGGCTGCTAACAGAAATGTTCGAGGATAGATGGTGGGGTAATCAAGGACCACATTTATGGCCTCCGCGTTCTCCGGACCTGACGCCCCTTGATTTTTATTTATGGGGCAAAATCAATAGTGAAGTGTATCTTATTCCTGTAAGAAGTAAAGAAGATTTACTAGAGCGCATTCATAATGCTTTTCGTAATATTGATCCTGAGGAAACTAGGAGGGCAACTCATCATGTTCGTAAACGAGCGTTCAAGTGTATAGAGCAAAATGGGGCTCATATTGAACATTTATTCATATCGTAAATTAGTTTTCTCCTATGATGTTTGCTATCATTTATTCGTATTAATGTAATTATCTTCGATGATTGGTTTTCGCTTAGTTCCTACAATTTTTATTCATCCGAATTGTAGAAAATTGCATCTAATGCTTCGAAATTTTATTTTACTCATAGACGGTAAATTTGGAAATTATTTATTGAATTGCCTGCAATTTCTACCCACTACTTTTTGACATTCTAAAATGAATCAAAAAAATATTAAATATATTTTCGTTTCAATAACCAGTGGTTTTATTCCAAATGTGTTGTATTTTTTGGATATTTTCAATCTGAAATAACGACAATTCTTGTTGAAATATCAAATCCGAATGAACGAAGTGACAAGTACATTAATTTTAGGCACCTGTCAGGTGAGCGTAGCCAGTTCAGCTACTTGATTCAAATATTTCAAAGCATTCTCTGTTAGTTCTTGCAAAATCATCAAAATTTAATATATTCCCAAATTATTTCGGAACTATAAGAGATGGGTATAGTACATGCTTATACAATTCCATCTGAAATTTGACGCTTCATCTGATGGCGATATAAAAATTGGCACGTGCAATTTGAAAAAATTGAGTTATTGCTGTTTGAAAAAGGCCAAATTGAAAAAAATCATACAAAACAACATTGTGTAGATTACTTAAAAAATTCCTTGATCCTTCTTCTATCCACCCAAGCAAAAATTGTGTCTATAGTGCGAAAGATCTACGAGCTACAATTTTTTTAAATGTTCCTCAAAAATCGAGTTTATAACAAAAATAATATAAATCTGTTAAAAGTTTTGACAGATAAGTGCCAACAACTTGGGTATTTTATGCCCTGCTCAAATGTCGGTTCTAGATGTATAATAAAAAAGGTAGATTGGAATAACAAAGTGATGACCCACTTCCGGTATAACCGGAAATGGTATCACGAAAATATTTCACTCCGATTGGAAATCGCTAGTTATGGCCGCGTATAAAATTTCAGCTTGATATTGTAATTGGAACTTTAAAAGTTTTTAACGGACGGTCCCGGTGGATATCCGTGTATAACGTATAAAATATTTGGCTCAGGTTCATACAGCAGCCTCTATCTTCGGAAAAAATTGCCTTACCTAACTCTATGAGTTGTATTGCTAACTTCAATGGGTGTCATCTATCTACAATTGAATACTTTGCATTAATTTCTGAA
The DNA here is from genome assembly GCA_013387265.2 of Cryptolaemus montrouzieri. NCBI lineage: Eukaryota > Metazoa > Arthropoda > Insecta > Coleoptera > Coccinellidae > Cryptolaemus > Cryptolaemus montrouzieri. The sequence continues at coordinate 13,789,473 of JABFTP020000042.1, forward strand.
ACACTCTATATGATAGATTCCTTAAGAGGGAGGTCCATATAATCTGTTTATTTCACTGAACTTATCATAACGATTTCTATACAGGATGAATATAAACGTACTTTTCAGTAACCTAAATTGATGCTACACCACAGCAATTACACTGATTATCTAGAGCATCTTCGATGTACAATTAGATACTATCTAAAAAGAATCCCATGTAATAATTTTCCAAATGGTTGCCGAGGAAAATTATCGAAACGATGAAATAATAACACTTGGTATTATTGTTATACACGCGTATATTGTTGTTGAATGAATACGAGATCCATTAGCAGATTGTGTTAATATAAATATTTGATTCTAACGAAATTCCGTATTTTACGACCGGAATCATCAACTAAAGTTATAATGGCGGTATCAGAATTACTCGTACTATCATTAACGTTAATACCTTTGTTGTCGACTTCCATTTGCTGGAATATCATTTGTCATTCGTTATGTCAATAGCGGACGCTTCTGTCGGGTCGTATTTTCATTTGTTTTCAACGCGGCCTACTTTTATTGAATATTCAATTTGTACGAATGGGAAATAAATTGAGAAATCATGGAAAGGTATAAGGAAGAAATTATTCGAAGCAATAAATTTGAAGATCTCAGCTTGTTAGATTTGATGACTTCGTTTTGCACCATCATCATCATGTTGAAGTCATTCTTCCTTCTCTCTTGCCACTAGAAAGTATGAATATACCTTGATTTCCTGGTATCTTGGTACGCCATCTGCATTCTCTTCCATCATTTTCCCTTCATTATTGTTCAAAATTCAATTATATCGGATAATATACAGGGTGGGCGTGATGGAAGGGCGTTTTTGAAATGAGAATAACTCAGCTGTTTTTCAACGTAGAACATTTTTAATTACGTAAAATGAAAGTTTAAATGTTACTTTTTATTGTAGAAAAAGTGACAAGAATCATGTTCTGAAAATGGCTTCAGACAAATGACGTCCGTGTTACGGAATGCATTGCTGTAGTCGATTCTCATGGTTTTGCATCACCAGCTCTAACAAATCTTTCTCTTGTGATGGCTTTTTTCAAGTCTTGCTGATTTCGAGTTTTATCGACGTAGACCTTAGCCTTTAGGTTTCCCCACGGAAAATAATCACAAGCAGTGACATCCGGGGAACGAGGGGGCCAAGGCACATCACCAAAACGAGAGATTATATGACCAGGAACTATGACGTACAACTTCCATAGAGGCTCTGGCTGTATGTGCCGTGGCAGCAACCTGTCATCAGCCATAATCATTTGCCTTCTCTCGGCAAACTGCTGGTGTTGTGCAAAATCTTCTTCATTCAGGTGCTGGACAACCATGAGCTTATAGGGGTGAAAGCGGAGTTCTTGGTGTAAAAATCGCTGATATCAACAGAATTCGAAAACTTCTTTCAAAAAATATTTTAACAAGAACAGAAAATGACACTTTATTTGACAGAACTGAAAATAACAGTAATAAAAAATACTTCAAAATACCATATATACATAGCTTGTCCGACAGATTAAAGAGAATTTCTGCAAAAGCAGAAAACGCAAGAAGAAAGTTTTATTCTAAATTGAAGTGAATCAATCCGAAAACTGAATAACAGCGCTCTGGCAGAACATGCCTTGAAAGAGTTACATACTTTTAATTTCGACGATATGAAAGTACTCGGTACTCAGAACATTTTACAGAAAAGGTTGGTTCATGAAATGATTGAAATTAAGAAAGAAGAAAACTCTCTCAACAAAAGATCAGATATTGATAACCCAAATACTTCTTACTTTGATCTAATTCGAAAAATTAAGAGGTGGAATAGTTGTTAACCCTCGATTAGAGTCTGAAATTAATTGTTATTGTCACGTTTTTATTTTATCGTTGATTGTCTTGTCGTAAGTAATACCACAAGAGCTCAGATTTGGACGCGAATGACAAACTCAACGAGAAAATTATAAAGCATTCATTACAAACATGTTTAGTTATTATTGGAATGAGCAGTTATTGAAAATGCAATTACTATATACAATTTTTTCACTCCGGGTCGATTCTATATGGGACGATGCCTGAGGAATTATGGAAGATTCAGCATTCGCAGAAATTTTTCGAAGATTTGAAACGACATTAATAGAGCTTGGCGTAGAGCGTCCGGTTAGTTTGATCAATACTTGTTCACTGACACCTACCTCAGATAGGTTCGAAACAGCACTGGATCTATGAGAATGATTTGTGATATTTTTATTTTTCGTATCCAGTCCAACTTTCTCTGCTGAAATGTTTGTCCATTTGGATATTTCATTTATTCCCAAAGGCATATTTTTGTACCATCCCTTAGAAGTACTGTTTTCCAAAATTGATTGGGAGCCAGAAATAATCTATCACTTGTAATATGATCGGGTCTTTTCGACAATATCTTATGAAACAACCTCACAGGACATAAATCTGGGTTTTCCTTATTTTTTACTAGCCAGTCACTTCTCCGTTATTAATATTTTCCTCTTTGAAAAAGTGTACCTTTTAAGTTGTTGCTTCACCACCACGCCATGCTTATTCATAAGCAACAGTATGGAAAAAATTTTTCAACAAACCTATCGGGGCATTTTCGTCCCTGTACAGAGCCATGCTATCCATTTCAGTTCTTGTTAATGCAACGGAACTTTCTTTACGCTTTTCCACATCCCCTTGTAACATCTTCCATTTAGAATTGCGAGCTTCACTTTCTAAACGCTGAATCGGTAAAGGGGTTGAAATTCATGTTAATGTTTTCGAAATACATATTCTGCATATTTTCGCAGTTGTGTTCCACATTGTTTTGACAACGTATTCTTTGTAATCTTGTCCATTCATTTGTTTCATATTGAAACCCCAATCCATAAGAATTTCTGCAATATCTTCAATAGAATGCCTTATATCCAAATCGAACGTTCGTTCCTTGCAGAATATACTGGAATTGATTCCAAACCACTGATACAACTACGCAAATACGAACAAACCACACCCTAACGCAGCATTTCGGAACAACGTCGGGCATCCGCCAAGGTGATAGTCTTAGCCCTCTACTATTTAATACTGCTATGGACCAACTTGTAGAGACCGTTAAAAACTTGGGACTAGGATACCGCATGGGAACCTACAAAATTAACGTCTTATGCTATGCCGATGACGCCGTACTCATTGCAGAATCAGAAGACGACCTACAAAGAATGTTATACGCCTTTAGCAAACGCGCAAAAAATTTCAATATGGAAATCTCAACAAGACAAAATGCATGACCATAGCTAAGGAACCTCTGCGCTGCAAGTTAACAATAGACAACGCCACTATAGACCAAGTCATGTGAGGAGACAAGTACCATGCAAATCCAGAATCTACAAAACATGTGTGCGACCAATTATGACATACGGGGCAGAAACAAGAGCGGAAACGTCGGTAACAAAGAGGATACTAAGAACAACAGAAATGAAAACGCTAAGAACTATAACCGGTTACACATTGAATGACAGACAAAGAAATACCGACATAAGGGAAAAATGTGAAACAGACGATATTGTAAGATGGGTAAGAAAAAAAAGAAGAGTATGGAACCAGCATGTAAACAGAATGACTACAGATAGAATAGCCAAAATCGTATATAACAACATACCAGACGGAAGAAGACCCGTTGGACGACCACCAAAACGATGGCGGGACAGTTGGCAATCAACTTCACAAGAACTGCTGCAGGGAAACCGGAACTGAACAGGCGCTACGCCTTCTACACGGTGAAGAAGAAGAAGATTCCAAATCGAGCTGTGCGTTTTCTTGTATTTTTTGGGATAGAATTCTGTATAGAACTATTTATTTCTGCTTCACTGGTGCTTCCAAAACGAGACATTTTGATTTATATCTGCAGAAACTTTACAACAGGTACTAAAATGGCTGTTCTTGACAGTTTTAAAACCGTGCTATTTGTTGTGAATGTTGCGTTGCTATGGAAACGCAAAGATTCTCTATGGGCAAATTTATTCACCTTCCTTCCTACTTCAATGCAATTTATCCGATATCAAACTCGAATTTCTGTGTTTTTAAACGTGCATTTTGACACATGAGTGGAATTGTCGACGCGATACGTAGCCATCCCCTGCAGACGGGCGGCATGATAATTCAGTCTGTATTATGCTTTGTTTGGTAGAAGAGAGTAAATGCACCGTTCATTCCTTCTTTCTTTTATTATTAATGGTGATTCATGAAACCAACTTGTTATGTAAGTAACTCTGCTTTTCAAATCTTTATAATTAGTAACTGTCCTCGTCAATCAATTGTTTTTACTGAATTTTTATTTATAAATCTATCAGACATTTTTATGTATGATTTACATGATTTTAGATTTTCTCTGGTTCTCTTGAAAGTTTTAGAGAAAATTAGTTTCTTCAAATATTTCTTGAAAATTCAATATCCTTCACATTGCTTATATTCTTTATATTGTTTCGAGATGTACAATTTTTAATTTTTTTATGAATCTTTTTTCATTCTCACAGCATTGGAGATTTCAAATAAATCGAAACATCGGCGATTACGTGATCTGGTTTCAGTCATTCGACTTGATATCCACTAATTCAACTGAAGAACATATAAATGATATCAAGAAGAGAAGTTTGAAACTTCTGGGTTTCATACAAAGGAATTGTTACCGATTTTCCGTGAAACTATGAAAATTATATTGTCTTTGAGTTGATTGCCTTGAAAGAGCACAAAATAGGTTTTTGCGATCAATAGCATTCAAGTTAAATATAGCAAAAGCAGAGATTGATTATGATGTTTTAAGATCGCGCTTGAGCTGACCAAATCTCGTTCTGATATCTCCTTCCTGTATAAATTATTGAACAATAATGCAAATTGCATTTTTTCTTGAACCAGTGCAATGAATACTCTGGTCCTTTGGATTTCTTTTCCATGTTTTTTTTAGTGTTTAAGTGAATTGTTTATATATTATTAAAATAAGAATTCAATTTATAAGTATAAGTTATCCAAATGGGTTGTACTGTAAGTTTCTGTATGTGTATTATAAGTAAGTAATGTAATACAAATGAACACACATACTAGAATGAATAAAAGAATAAAAGTGCCATCTAATGAAAGAAAATAAAAAATACACCATGCTACATGTCAAGTAGTCAACAATTCGCAATTGTAGATCAACTATCCATTTATTAAATGAGATAAAAACACAAGGTTTAACTTTGATCTACACTTTATTTGAAAAAATTCGACGACGTTTCGCTGACACAGCAGCTTTATCAAGAATGAAAAATAGAATGAAGAGTATGGTATTATAAACAAATCGTAGAACAAGTTGGATGAATAACAGGAAAATCCACACCGAGCCATTGTACAGTTAGTATGAAAGGTAATAAAACTAATTGAACAAGATAAGTAGGGGTGAGTAATTCAAATCTACCTGTTCATTCAAAAGCTTGTTCGAATGTTTGTATCTATTTATTTCTAATGCTTCTAGGAGATCTAATTTTGAACTTTTTGATTTTATATGTAATATGTCAAAGTTTTTATTGAATGAATGGTTTTCTTTTATTAGGTGGTTTGAATAATTTGAATCAGATTTATTTTTGTCGAAGCTACGTTTATGTTCAGATGTTCTTATGCCAAAACTCCTATAGGTCCTACCGATATAAATTTTATCACAAGAACCGCAATTGAGTTTATAGATTCCTGATTTACTTGATTTTTCAACACGAGATTTATTATTTTAATATGTTTACCTAAGTTATTAGAAGTTTTGAAAGCTATATTAAGATTTTGTTTGACGAGAAAGGATTTAATATTTGTACTTGCAGAACCGCAGAATGTTAAACTGTTGAATATTTTATAGTCTTTATGAATAGGATATACTTCATTTATTGCTTTTTGATAGAGTTTTTACGAATGATTAGGTCTATCATATCCGGATTATATGAATTATTAATGGCTATCTGTTTGATGATGTTTAACTCTTTATTATAATCTTCTACTGATAAAGGTAAATTGAGTAACCGATGTACCATGCTGTTCAAAGCTGCAACTTTGTGTTGAATGGGATGTAATGAGTAGTTATGTATAATTGTATCAGTATGTGTTGGTTTACGAAAGACCGAAAAACATGATTATTATTTTGTTTTGTGATTTTTAAGTCCAAAAATTTATGGAATCGTTCTGTTCAATTTCTATCGTGAATTTAATGTTCAAATGGATGGAATTAATGAAATTAACAAATAAGTCTAATTGACGAGTAGTTCCAATGAAACATACTAAGATGTCGTCAACATATCTATACCAATAAAGAAATTTGGAAATGAGTGGATGTGTATGAATTTTCTGTTCAATATTATTCATAAAAATCTCTGCTAAAAGTGGACTCAAAGGATTTCCCATGATCAAACCATTTTCACTACTGTAATAGATGTTGTTGAAAGAACATTTAACTCACCTTAAATATTTAGCATCTGACATTATAAAAATGAATCATTAGCTGACTTTAAACCGAGTAAAGAACAAAATATTTTAAAGGCCATCAAACAAAAAATCTCAACTAAATGAAGTTATTTTTACAAAAGCAGATAAGGGTAATACTGTTATTGCGTTAAATAAAAATGACTACCTATTTAAAACTCTAAATTTCATTTCGTCCGAAACTATACAATTTTAAACAAAGATCCAACTATTAAATTTCAAAAATTCAACCACCTCAACTGATACGAGAAACTTTAATTTGCGGTATTGATGGTATATTTATTATGTATTATTGATCTAATGTTGAATCTATTCTTGTAATCTAATGAATCAATACAAGTGGATGAAGTCTGTGCAATAACTCGGTATGAATTACCTTGAAAAATATTAAAATTGCAATAAATGACGCAAAATCTTTAATTAAAGCAATAGATAAATACAAATTAATTTTACCAAACCATCAACCACCTCAACTGTATTCATTCATTAAATTGCATAAAGTAAATAACCCCGTTAGACCAGTCGTATCTTACGTTACAGCCCCAGCCGTGAAATTGTCGCACTACCTTATAGATATTATTAAAAATTATTGTTCATTCAAATCAAAATTTTCTATAAAAAATTCATTCGAATTGATAAATAACATAAAAAACGTTAACCTACCACCTAACGCAAAACTTATTTCGTTTGATGTTGAGAATTTATACCCAAGTGTTCCTCCAGGTGATGTCAGAATATTAATCGAAAACATGTTGAATTCGAATCATGTTAACCACATAATCAAATCAGAAATATTGAATCTGTTGGACGTTTGCATTGAACAAAATTATTTTTCTTTCAACAACATCTATTACAGTAGTGAAAATGGTTTGATCATGGAAAATCCTTTGAGTCCACTTTTAGCAGAGATTTTTATGAATAATATTGAACAGAAAATTCATACACATCCACTCATTTCCAAATTTCTTTATTGGTATAGATATGTTGACGACATCTTAGTATGTTTCATTGGAACTACTCGTCAATTAGACTTATTTGTTAATTTCATTAATTCCATCCATTTGAACATTAAATTCACGATAGAAATTGAACAGAACGATTCCATAAATTTTTGGACTTAAAATCACAAAACAAAATAATAATCATGTTTTTTCGGTCTTTCGTAAACCAACACATACTGATACAATTATACATAACTACTCATTACATCCCATTCAACACAAAGTTGCAGCTTTGAACAGCATGGTACATCGGTTACTCAATTTACCTTTATCAGTAGAAGATTATAATAAAGAGTTAAACATCATCAAACAGATAGCCATTAATAATTCATATAATCCGGATATGATAGACCTAATCATTCGTAAAAACTCTATCAAAAAGCAATAAATGAAGTATATCCTATTCATAAAGACTATAAAATATTCAACAGTTTAACATTCTGCGGTTCTGCAAGTACAAATATTAAATCCTTTCTCGTCAAACAAAATCTTAATATAGCTTTCAAAACTTCTAATAACTTAGGTAAACATATTAAAAATAATAAATCTCGTGTTGAAAAATCAAGTAAATCAGGAATCTATAAACTCAATTGCGGTTCTTGTGATAAAATTTATATCGGTAGGACCTATAGGAGTTTTGGCATAAGAACATCTGAACATAAACGTAGCTTCGACAAAAATAAATCTGATTCAAATTATTCAAACCACCTAATAAAAGAAAACCATTCATTCAATAAAAACTTTGACATATTACATATAAAATCAAAAGTTCAAAATTAGATCTCCTAGAAGCATTAGAAATAAATAGATACAAACATTCGAACAAGCTTTTGAATGAACAGGTAGATTTGAATTACTCACCCTACTTAACTTGTTCAATTAGTTTTTATTACCTTTCATACTAACTGTACAATGGCTCGGTGTGGATTTTCCTGTTATTCATCCAACTTGTTCTACGATTTGTTTATAATACCATACTCTTCATTCTATTTTTCATTCTTGATAAAGCTGCTGTGTCAGCGAAACGTCGTCGAATTTTTTCAAATAAAGTGTAGATCAAAGTTAAACCTTGTGTTTTTATCTCATTTATATCATGGATCTACATCAAGTAACGGCCTCCACAATTCAAAAATATCCATTTATTCTAATTCCAAAATTGATCGAAAAACCCTTCACTAGATACTTCCAATGGACCCTAGCGCGGACACCCTGTGTACCTACATATTAACTCTATGATGAAAGGAAAAATGTGAGATCTTTCTAAGCGGCACTGAACTCAATTACGGATATAATCCAGGAATATAACATAATCGACTTTCTCCCCTTGCTATCCGTATCGTAAGCCCATTATCACTTTCAGTTTGAGCCTATAACCCAATAATAGGTCTTAAAACTCACCAGAGTAATTCACCAATATTTCATCTTACGCCCAAAAGCGCTTTTAATAAATTCGCGGTGGCAACTAAGACGGGGTACTGTGGTTCGTCGGCTTGCTTTGGCTCCCTCACGTCCGCCCCCCATTCCACCAAGTCTTCGCCCCGTGATCCCCGCAGAAGCTTTTAACATCCCTTGATCCCCTTTGCCCTTTAAAATACTCCGCGACGACAGGGATCGAATGAATCTTCTATCCTGCAATATTTCTCAAACGGGGTGATTCACGCAAATTTAATGTTTGCACTTTCGATGACGGGAGCTTTTTTTCTAGGAGATAAGTGCATGGACCTTGTTGGTACAGTCTTCATGCTTTCAGGGCTATCTGGAATACACTTGTATGGGAAAAATGTTCGATGTTTCCAATTAGAAATTCAAATCGACGTTTTCAAATTAGAAATTTTGTTTTTTATGGTTATGCCCCTTCTAGTACCAAATTGATTGAAAAAAAAATCAATTGCTGTAGCATATGGTAGAAAAGAGCCTAAAGAATCTGAGTAACATAAGATATCAGTTCAAATTTGTTGAAGAAAACGATTTCAATACTAGGTCTTCGTCCACCAGGCAACGCAAATCGTCGATACTCCAGTATCATAGTATCGCTATCGGCTAATTAGCATCTTCGTACACACTTAAGGTCGCCGAAATGAAACCTGTCAACAAGGGAAAGGTTCGCGTTAGAGAATGATGGATCGAATTCAAGAATCCAGAGAACCAAGTCTCGAAAGACTTCATACTGCAGAGAAGAATCGGTTGAAGTGTTATAGTTAACGCTTAAACAAATGCTCATCGTTCGTGCATCTTTTGTCCTTGTTGCCCCACCCAACTGAGCTCCTTTCTATTTGTGTACGTTTCAACAATGTGTTATAGAAAACTTCAACCGAAAAAATGTCTTCTTTACTTTATTACCAAATTTATGCCTCCATTTGTATGGCACACATTGTATATATCTTATTTTGGTTACCGTAAGCCAGTGAATACTTATGATACAATATGAGAATGTAAGATTATTTAGAATAATTTATAACCCACCCTTTTATACAGGGTGTTTACTATTGGTATATTGCAACTGTGGAATCCCGGACTCAAAATATTAAGATTTAACTGAACTCACGTTGATGAAATAAGTCTCTTTAGGGGTGGCAAAATTTCAATGAAAACTGTTTTTTTTTTGTTAATATCTCGATGATCAGTTCGTTTGAGTTGAAAATCAGTAGTGATATTCTATGGAACAAGAGGCTAATTTGGCTCTCGTTTGTTTCAACTTATCGATTCCAGTGGCGTCCCGGCAAACAGATCAACCAAAACAGCACGTTACTGAATGTTTTCAATTTTCATTTTTTTTTCAGATTGATCTACTCAAAATACAACTTTTCAGTTGAGTGAATTTTTTACGTATCTCTCTCAGTCTTCCAGATATAAAATGAAAACCACTCTGTAACCTGTCCGTGATACTAACTATAAAACCCTGAAACTCGAAACAGAGGCACATACTTGACCAAGACCCAAAACGAAAGTCGTTTAAAATTGTGCAAAGTACAACATATCTCAAAATCAGAAAATTTTACTGGTACACTAGAATCAGTACTAAATTCTAAATTTTAGTGTACCGGTTAAATTTTCTGATTTTGAGATATTCTGTACTATGAACAATTCTAAACAACTTTTGTCTTGGGTCTTGGTCAAAAATGTGCCTCTGTTTCGAGTTTTAGGGTTCTGTACTATGTATCACGGACAGGCTACAGAGTGGTTTTATTTCATATCTCGAAAATCAAAACAGATACGTAAAAAACTCACTGAACTGAAAAATTGTAGTTTGAGTAGATCAATCTGAAAAAATATGAAAATTTTAAAAGAATCAGTGGCGTGCTATTTTTTTCCATCCAATGCTTTGGTTAATCTGTCTGTCGGAACGCCACTGGAGTCGATAAGCTGAAACAAAACTGAATCGAACAGAAGATCATCGAGATATTCTTTTTGACTCACCCATTGAACGCATTGTGAACCAAAAGTCAATCATTGCTGTTCACTAAATATTAATTACTATCAAAAATATCCCCCTTTCGATATATTTCGTATATACAAGGGATATCCGAAATTCAAAATAATTTACATCACACTGTATATGTATGGAAGGGTTATTGCGATACCTTACGAGGTTTTTTCCGTATTTTGCGCCAACTATGCTACTATCAGTTAAAAATGAACGTACAGTACTTACAAAACCGTGCTTGTCGGAGATGTTGTTTGTCAACTTCAACTTGTGGAAAGAAACGACCTTCTGCATCCACTGTTCTCCGGTTGAAGGACTGTCAGGATGAATGTACATCCTTTTCGGCATTTCCGGATCCGCTTTGCCCGCCACCATCCACCGGCTGGAACACAAAAAAGAATAATGTTTGATCTACTACGAGTGTAATTAGAAGGGGATATGTTTGGATGATGCTGTACTGTAGGTACTTTTAGGTCTCTTAATATTATTGTGATAATACAGGGTGCTCCTAAATTTTATATACTAACGGAATTGAGTTCAATTATGGTGTGGAGACAGCCTAAAGTTTTACAGAGATAGTGGATTTAATTCAGATGCCAATTTCTATGTTAGAGTACCATGAATTTTGGCCTTAGTTTGTAGTTCGGAAATTATTTCTATATTTTCGTTAAAGTGACTTACAGAACAGTAAAAGCAAGGTACCGAAATTTACGACCAATTTGCAGGAAATTCATAAGTGACATAATAAGATTGTAATTTTCCAAATCGTTTTTTGCAAATTGGTCGTAAATCCGGGTACTTTTTGTTAAATGTTCAACAAGTTCGAATTATTTGTTGACCTCGACCATGAATGATAAATAAGTTCATAAGAACCTCGTTTATTTATTTGCCATTTCACACAAAAAACTCTACATAAACAAAATAAGTGCTATTGCTATTTCAAAAGTCCAACTGAGGCCATAATTCATATGAAAAATATATAGAACATTGTGGGACATAGAAACTGGCGTCGATATTAAATCCACTCAGTCTTTTTCTTTGTTTCACGGCGTAATGAATGATTCAATGATCCAAAGAAACAGCAGGATTTTTATATAATCTCGAAAAGGATGAAAACGAAGAATTTTAGGTTAGGTTAGATTAGGAAAACCTAATACCAATCAGTACTTATTGAAAATACGGTTCTAATCAAGTAAAAAAGATGGGTACGCGTATTTAAAAACACTTATTAAGGACAATTTAATTCTAAGTGATTTCTGAGCATCCTGTATACAATATAGCAAAAATAATATTTTAAACCAAAGAAAACATTTCAATCTCACTCAAATCTGAGTCATCTTTTTTCGGACGAAGAAGATGACACTGTAATTCCGAAATTTTAATGAAAAAATTGTAGTTCAATGGTGGTTGTTTATGACAGGACAAATATTAACTAAAGATGCCTTCAATGAAAAAAAAACAATTAAAAAGCACTCCATGCAATTAGAAATAGCAAAGTTTTAGTGTATGTCCGATATAACCGAAGGTGGTACCGTTCTCAAAACAATTAGTAATTGAAGATGAATATTCATCTACTGTAAACCAAAAAAAAATTCGAAAAAGAAAATTGTGTTAAAAATAATTTCAATTTTAATAGATTCTAGCTAAATTATACACAGGGTGTTACATAATAGTATGTCACAACTTGGGGGGTAAATCTACGTGCAATTTTAAGAAAAAAAGTTCATATAAACATAGGTCCGCAAAAGCTTCGTTACGGAACTACAGGGTGTTGAAATTTCCGGAAAAATTGGTGTTTTGTTCATAACTCTTGCAGTTTTTGAGATATTCAGCCCAAATTTGGAATGCAAGCTATTTTTTTACAGCCCCCTCCATTACACGTCCTAAATTTCAACCAGAATCTACAAGATGTTTTCTTTTCTAGAGCCACGTCTTATTTTGCCCTTTCAAACTTTTTGCAGTACGCCACTGTGAGGCGTACGATCAGTTTTCGTCCAATTTAGAAAATTTTTTTACACTTGTTTTTGTATTATTCTCGAGCAAAAACTTATTAAATGCATTCGCTGAATTGAAAGCACTTCTAATTAAATTTAATTAAAAAAATGGCTAATATTACAAGTCCGAATTGGCTGATATCCATTACATGTACGGTCTGGCTGACGAAAACACAGCAGAAGCTAGGCGATTATATCAGGTGCGCTTTCCAAATCGAGTAACACATGACAGGCGAACATTTTCAAATATCCACAGAAGGTTGAGGGAAACTGGTACTTTTACTGCAAATAATCATTTAAAAGGTGCAACTCAAACTATGAAAACTCCAGATATTGTGGAAGCAGTTTTGAATTTTATTGATTTGAATCCTCATGTGAGTACAAGAAAAATTGGAAATCAGTTGAATATTTCACATGTTCTAGTTTGGAGGATTTTCCATGACCATTTATTGTACCTGTTTCATTTTAACGCGTCCAAACTCTACTTAATCGAGATTTTCCTTCAAGACTGAATTTCTGCCTATGGTTCTTAGATAATATTAGAGAAAATGCTAATAAAACAATGTTCACAGACGAAGCTAGCCTTTTGAGAACTGCTATCGCTAATTTTCATAATAATCAGTATTGGGCTGAGGAAAACCCACATTTGATTGAAAAATCTCATAATCAAGAACAATTTTCATTAAATGTCTGGGTCCGAATTATTGGAAATTATTTGATTGGGCCATTTTTTTTGCCTAACAGACTAAACGGTCCCACTTATCGGCAATTTCTTGAGGAGGGGTTACTTTTATTGCTCGAGGATGTACCACTTTTGGTGAAAAACATAATATGGTTCATGCATCAGGGGCCCCAGCATATTTTAGTGGAGGAGCTAGGGAATTCTTGAATAATACATTCCACAACCGATGGATAGGTGGAGGTTGGCCAGAACCATGGCCTCCTACTTTCCCAGACTTAAATAGTTTACACTTTTTCTTATGGGGATATCTCAAAAGTTCAGTTTATACCACCCCAGTGAACACTTTAGAAGAATTGAGAAATCGAATAATAACCTCTTGTGACACGATAGGAAATACCCCAGGAATATTTCAAGGACAGAATCCTATCTTCTTGCAGGTTGAGGACACTTCCAGCAATTTATTTAGTTTTCAATTGTTCTTTTTCCTAGTTTGATATTGAAGCAGTATAAGTTGAGTCTCAGAAGACGAGATATCAAAATAAAAGCAAATTTTGGGCATACCCATCGAGTATTTCTATTAATTTTTTTTATTTAGCGAATAACATACAATTCAAACAACTCAAATGATTTTTTACTCGAAAACGGTTGGAGATACGAAAAAATTATAAGTGTCAAAAAAGTTTCCAAATTGAACGAAGATGACGAAAATTGATTGTACGCTGATCAGTGGCGTACTGCAAAAAAGTTTGAGAGGGCAAAAGGACACATGGCCTCGGAAAAGAATACACCTTGTGACTTTCAGTTAACATCTAGGACGTTTAATGATGGCGGCTGTACGAAATAGCTTGCATTCCAAATTTGTGCTGAATATCTCAAAAACTGCAGGAGTTTCAAAGAAAAAACATTTTTTCCGGAAATTTCAACACCCTGTGGCTCCGTTACGAAGCTTTCGAGTACCTCTGTTCATATAAAGTTTGTCAAGCTGTGACATACTATTATGTAACAACCTGTATAATGTGGAAAAATACATACGGACTACCTTCAACCAACAAGTAGTCTCTAGTTTTTTAAACTGTCGTTAAAAATATATTCAATCAACTTTTCCAGCGTCTTCCACAAAACTTCAATAATACTTAATGATTAAAGTTAGTCCATATTTCTTTCAATTTATTTATTATTAATTTAGAAATTCACACAGTATATCAGTACAAAGTCAGGTATGAAAGCTGGTATCCATTTCGTTTTTCAAAAAAATCATCAACAGGTTATAACAGGCTGTGTTTAATATCTGATTTCTTCAATCAAATATTGGATGGGCCATCTGCTGGTTATCTTTTCACTAGTAAACTAGCAACAGTGCTTAACAGATTCGCCAGAAACAAATGGTTTTACCATGTAATAGTTAATACTTGTAGTACAATGTTACAAACTTTGTGTCTCAATTAGGGAAAGTTTCTTCTTATTTTTGTTCCAAAGTTTTAGTGGATTTCCAAGAATGTCAGATCGTCAGTTGGCACCATAAATGGACGCTACTTCGCCATACCCATATGATGCACTATACATTATTTTGACCACAGTCTCTTTAGACTGCTACATTTTCAGTTTTGAAGAATCGTCTAAAACGCAATGTGTTTTACAAAGGTTTCTACTTATATCTTTCATCAGTAATCACGATTTGGAAATAAATGAAATCATGAAAACTTCTGCAAAATAATTACAAACAATTAACAATTAGTTTCGCAGATTTGGGTTCTGTCAAGTCAGCCAATAAAGCATTATTTGAAAATATTCAACAGCATAGTTTGAATAGTAATTTCTGAGAGTAATCAACATATGGCCCACCATTAATTACGTTTAGTTTTGGGATTCCCCAAGGGCCTGTTCTGGACCCCACGCATTACCAAAGGGGACACAGCTTTCATACACATCATATCTAACTACTTGTAATAAAAACGCATGCTTCGTGCCTATCAACATTGACTTCGGGCATCTGTTTTCGTGCGGTCTTTTTCATAAAACAGGAAACAAAAAAAAAATCACCCTGCCAAAAACAAACACCCGAATGTAAACTTCGTATTCGACAAAAGAAAGACCAGGGAAAAAATGTGCCCCGCCAGAAACATGGAATTTTGTCGTCGATCGTCGTATACGAAATTCATAAGACACCAAAAAAATAATCTAGAAACATCGAAAATCTCTAACCTGTTGTGAAATTTGTATCTACAATCGTCCGCTGCAACGATGTCCATAAGAAGAATATATTTCGATTTTTTGTCAAGACCCGACACGCGCACTTTGTAGGCAGGAAACATGCGCCTGGAATTTAAAAAAATTGTGAATTAGCGTGATAATTTTGACGTTCACCTGTTGTGGAATTTGTATCTGTAGTCGTCGGCGGCTACTATGTCCAGTAGTAGGATGTACTTGGCCTTAAGGTCTAGGCCAGATACCCTGAATTTCATCTGGGGGAACATTTGCCTAGAAGGGAAAATTAGTCAAGTAATTTACGGCCAAAACTGAGAGAATCGCAAAAAAAATTGACCAACTCTCCTTTTAGAAGAACTGTCAAAAATACATAATTTCGGTACTAAGACTATGCTCACTTTCCTTTAGATTCTCTTAAGTTACCTATATCAATTGTGTATTAAACCAACTGAGTTTATTGATAAAACAGAAATAGTATATTGTTGTTTATATTGAAATAGATTGTTTTGATTCAAAAACTACGTTCACCTGATCTGCCACCCTTTCACTTCATTCTCTTTGTAAAGTAAAGTAAAAACAAAAAAGGGACAGTCTGATTCAGATTCCAAGCCAGCATTTTTAATTAAAAGTCCAAGCACACAAAATACAAACATAAAAACCACTAAAGTTACATTGACAGTGATACATTGCAAGAATGCCACAATAACAGGCGCATACCACAAAATTGCTGATAATTTACGTGTTAAAATTATAGTGAACCCCAATTTTACCCTGCTGGTTTCATAAACAGGAAGAAGGAAATTACGGTCAAATCTACGAACTTCTCAGAAAGAACTAGAAGAAATAAAACCCCACAGCTTTCATCACTTTTATTTTCTTAATTATAATCAATCGAACAAGAGGACAAAATTGGTTGAAAACAAATTACAATGATCAGAAGATTCCAATTGTTATTTCTGGTTTGTGGCTTTGAGGCCTTATTAGGCTATCAAAATACAGGGGGCCTTGAGTAAGCTTTCAAGCTGCAAAAAGCTGAAAACTGTTAAAGCAATAATCTTACACAAATCAACTACAAAAATATCTGCAGTATAAAGAAAATGTACGGGCCCCAACGCAGATCCCTGCAGCACCCCAAACGTCACACGATTAGCGTCAGAATGTTCGTTGTTAATTACTATTTAATTATTTATCTATATATATATATATATATATATATATATATATATATATATATATATATATATATATATATATATATATATATATATATATATATATATATATATATAAGATAAGTACAGCACAATATAATATACACACATATATAAAATAAATACACATATACAATACAGCTATACTACTATACACCTTTATTTCTTCATCAAGATGTTCTGGAGACGGTTCACTCCAGGTAAATTGCACTTCATCTTCTTCCCCTTTCAGCAGTCCTCCTCACCGCCATCTGATTGAATCTGGTCCAGTTCGTATGAGAACCTTGCATCGCTCTTGTTGTTAGTTTAACCAGAGGTAGTTATTTATTCCCATTTCTTTCAGGTGCTGATGTGACTCCTTGCACCAGATACCCTTCCCGGAGATTATAACCGATGAGTTCTCAACGCGTTTGCACCGTGTTCGCTGCAGTATTTCCCAGGTAAGTTCTTCATTCTGACTATAGTAATTAACTTTATCTAGTTTATTCCTTAGAGCGCCCTGTCCAGATACGATATGGGCATCGATGACGTGGCAGAGATCACCCCTCCAGGCTACAAGGTCAGGCTTTCTGTTACCTTCTTTCGTTTCATTGAGTCTCCCAATCTCTTCTTTCCAACCTTTCTGTTCTAGGTTCTTGCGATGGATGGCGTCATGACGCTTGATACGTCCTCCATGGGTTCTGAAGCAGCCTCGTAGTACGTATGCTGCTACATCTAACGTCTGTCATTGCGTCTCATCCCTCTTGATGTTCGGATTCTAGTAGGGAGGCAGTTGATGCGCAAATGACAGTGTTGTATGTAGTCTCTACCTGGGATCGCATCAGCCCAATCCCTAACCTAATGTTTAGAGAGGCTGGAGTTTCGGCATTCGGCTAGCTCTCTACCGTCCACTGATTCGTGCAGCCTTTTTGTCCACCATGCTTTGGACCCATCAGGCTTCTCACTTATTGGGATCTTCAATTTCCGAATAAATCTTTTCCCCATGAGATTTTTCTTTAAATCCGTTTTGTTCCAGATATGATCCTAGCGGGGAGATATCCTGAGGACTCCAACTGGGAGAGGCGACGCTTTTCTAAATGTAACGCCGAAAACCTCCTTAATCGCAATAGAGAATTGATGTCGCAAAGGGTGCATTTTGTTGAGCTCTAAAAACCTATCTAGAAAACGATCCCCTATTTGAAACTCTTTTGCTGAAACTGCTTGAACTTTTTCCAAATGGTAGAAGTACAAGCGATGGGTGCTAGTAGGAGAAGCTACCGCTTCTGGAATATTTTCTTGCATACCATCAAAAGGCGTAGTACTCAAACAACCTGAATTCGTCAGTTTTATTCGATTTACGATGCATTTTCACTTAATATGTATATGGCTTATCATCATCTCGGATATGATACAAGGAGTTCTGTTCCATTCGTAAAGTGATTTTGTCAAGTTGTGGGTCTAACAACGTTGGTTGGGTCGAGGTTTTAGAGTGAATTGGACACAGGATACTGAAGTACAACTCTTGAGCTAACTGAGAGTATTTGTCTGGCAGAACGCTTTATGTGAAATAATTGTTTATACACTCTAAATAATGGTGTTCTACAGGGATCGCTTCTCGCACCTTTATTATTCATTTATACATGATATGAGTGATATTCCAACAATTGTTTCTAATAAGTTCGTTTAGGCAGATTATCTTGGACTAATTATTAATCCTCGAATTGATAAACCGAGTCAAAGGCTGAAAACTAGCTGTTATACTCAGGTTGCCGATGTCCACACTCTTCGTATAGCTGCTTTTGCTGTGATCTTTTCTACAGCTGAGTACTCTTGTTCTGTCTGGCTAAATAGCGCCCTGGTACTTAAATATACCATGAGAGTTATAAAAGGTAATTACTTCAACTAATTACTGTTACTGCTGTTCAGACGTTTTAAAGTGTCCCAATTCTCAGGAAGAAGAAAAATCACAAGGATTCAAGTCTGTTGAATAAGGAGACTGAGGGACACAGCAGCGTTTTCACTCACTAAACACTGCATTATTGAAAATATAGTGACATCTCGCGAAAACTGTTGATTAACAGTGTGGCCTTGAGGTAGAAACACTTTGTGATCATCATCATCTTCCGTTTCGTGGTTCTCCTCCATTCAACTCTCAAAGAAAAAACTCTTTAACAAGAACTAACGCTACGAGCAAATAAATGACTATAGGAAATTCAAACTACTGGAATCAGAATTCAGGTTCAAATGAAGATTGAAACAATTCGCAATAATTCTGTTTCCCCTCTTTGTTCACAACACACGTACAGACTAACTATAACTCATGTATCAGCGACGAGACAGCTTTGTTCCCCCTGCTCTAGTTTTTATTAACTAGTGCTGCAGAAACTTTTAATACCATCCTCGTATATTATGAAGTATATCATCGTATACTAACATATCTTCCCTAAAGTATTATATCCGTTTCTATGAGGGTGAAACATTACATTCTCTCAATACCAAACAGGTTACAATGCTTTGCTAACTTGATAACGTTTCAATTCAAAATTTCAATTAAAATACTTCAAAATGAAATATCCCAAGAAATTCCATTCAACACAACGAGAGTAGGTATATATTTCGCTGAACTAATAATAATAATTTCCGTTACCAAAGAATTCTTATTTTATTTAAACAGTATTAGTCACGTGGGCGTTCACAGCTCCAAAAACCAATAAATCAAAAGTGAAACAGTTACCATAGCCCAGCGCCACCAACATGGTATTTACAAAAGCATATATTATTATGGTTATGTTGGTAACAGGTATAGTATCGCAGTATGATCAGTAGGATAATGGGAGGCTATGACAGGAGGCAGCCCCAGGCTATTTCCCGTAATTCTAGGGTACTATCGAGGTAGGCGCCTAAACAAGACATAACAACGGCATGGGATATGCACGCAAACGTCTGAGACGGTGTCCCATCGATGGATGAAAGTTTGGACCAATTATACCAATTTACACTTTCTTTTTTTTCTGGAATTCCACATTCGGAAGAGACGAGGCAATTTGTATACTTCTGGGAATTTTTCATTTTGTGGGTCTGCAGCTCTGCCACAGGAAATTATTTGAATTAGGTGCGGAAAAGAGTTTTTGACACGGTGACTAGTTATGTCAATGAGGAATCGAAAGCCAGAAAAGATTTTAATCAAGACTTTCTGTACATGTTTTTTGTTTTTATTCCATAAACTCGGTTAGGCCATTTTTGTTGCTTCATCGATTGAATTCGTAACAACAGCCAGAGTAGTGTTACCACAAACCTTGGGTTTTCACCACGGTTCATACCAGAGCTGAGTCAATACGGCCTTACCAGATGTAAACATGTAAACAGGTCATAAAATCCTATCTCGGATAGAACGACCAAGAAAACTGGCATTATCTCTTCAACACTTAGGGCAATAACATCTCAACCAACCAATATTGTAGTAACGTACTATCACTACCACGTATACAACATCATACTTAGTTACATAAGTATACATAGTTACAATTTATCATATTAGTGTAGTGAGCTCAATATATATATATATATATATATATATATATATATATATATATATATATATATATATATATATATATATATATATATATATATATATATATATATAAAAGCGTTCTTCTTTATGAGTAGAACTCAACGTGGCAATAACCAAGCCATTCCGTAACATTGGTCCTTCGAGCCGGATCTAATCTGCAGCGTGATAAACAATTTTCACCGAAATCCAGACGGATCCTATTCTAGAACACAGCGGAATCATCATCCAAGAATCGGTAGCGAAACGTTCCAGCCAATCGAGCGCCTGCGAATCCAAGTATCTTCGGTGAGTTCCCGATATCCTTCTCTCATTTTTCCATATATTATTGTTGATCGACTTGTTTTTGTGCTGAGTGTTGAAGAGATAATGCCAGTTTTCTCGAGATAGGATTTTATGACCTGCTCACATCTGGTCAGGACGAATTAACCCAGCTCCGATATAAACCGCGGTGAAAGTTCAAAGTTTGTAGTAACATACTGCCCCCTCTTAAAAGTTAATTTTCAAGAAACAAATAGCTATAGAAAACAATAGATCATCACAGTAGATCTTACCCAATTGATAAGACAATTAAAGCTCCTACTAAATATTGATTACAATGTTTAAAAATAAACATGGTAAGTAATAGAATAAAGAATAATAATACAAAAATCTTTTAACAATATAGTTTGTTTGGAGTTGTAAGATAGTTATAATCAATAGGGAATGTGCTTATTTTCGACACTGGTCTTGTAAGATCCTGCGAAAAACATTCATTTGAAGTTGGGAATCTATCAGATGCCTTGAGTCATTTAAACGTTATTCTGGGATACCTGTGTACTCTATAGTAAAAATGTAAATTAGTTTGGGCGATGGGAGTCGATACTCAAAATATTGTCCCTTGTAGGAATGCGAAAAGTTCTAAAACATCTGGGCAATTTATGTGAGACTTTATTATCTCGAAGGTACATAAGCCATCAAAATATGATCTAGGAGATCGAAGATGTAGCGAGGAGAAATGCCCAGAGCAGTATTTTTCAATCTTTTTGTATACTCGGCCCCTTCACAGGATGAAATATTCTCACGACCCCCTTAAGACACATACAGACAAAACTTATTAATTTAAATGAGTATGTTTATGATTTTCCCTATTTTGATACCTATCTGCTCGCCTAAGTCAATCATGTTTGTACATCAACGATGGAAAAGCATGGGGAATCTAGAGCAATAGCCCTCGACATCTCTAAAGCCTTCGATAGGGTTTGGCATGCAGCCTTGTTGAATGAACTTGCTGCATATGGGCTTCCCTAAACATTGCGGAGTTGGATAAGTAGCTTTCTTTCGAATAGATCAATACCAGTTGTGGTCGACGGTATAACATCTGATCGTTTTCGGTTGCAAGCAGGAGTACCTCAGGGATCCATTCTTTCGCCAACCTTGTTTCTGTTGCAGATAAACGATCTTCTGTCATCTACAGAGAACAAGATCTTCGGTTTTGCAGACGATTGTGCCCTCGTTTCATCTTTCAGTAGTCTGCGGCCGATTACAATCTCAGCGTCAACAATTGAATAACTTTAACTCTGACTTACAGAGGATATCTGAGTGGGGTCAGTTAAAACTGGTGAGCTTCAACGCGAGCAAGACGCAAGCTACTACGTTTTCTAGAAAGGTTCCCGCTGGAGGACCTCCTCTATTGATGCAAGGCCAACAAATTTCATCCAAATATTCAATGCACCTTTTTGAAATAACGGTCAACTCAGGGTTTTGCTGGCATGAACATGTATCAGCAATAGCTAAGTCGGCATCAGCTAAACTTAGTTTTCTTTTCAGAGCCAATTTTTCACGTCATTTCAGCTGTTGCTTCTATATAAGGCGCAGATTCGACTGCTTTGGAATATTGCTCCCATATATGGGGATCTACGTCCAAATATTCTTTGCGGATGTTGGATAGTGTGCAAAAACGGTCTGTGCGCTTCATCGACCTCTCGGAGATCTCCAACCGCTGGCTCTCAGAAGACAAGTTGCTGACCTTTCTCTGTTTTACAGATACTTCCACGGAAGATGCTCCAAAGAGCTGAAAGACCTTGTTTTACCGCAAAACTAGGCTGGCAAGGAGTTCTCATCATATGGCGGTACATTTAACGACCCCTCCAACCTCTATGGGAATTCCTTCGTTTACAGGGCAGGTGAGCTGTGGATCTCGCTTCCGTCCAACATCTCCCCAACATCCTACAATTTGGCCCTCTTCAAGAAGCGAGTAAACAAACACCTCAATTCTTCCCAAGCGCCCACTTGTGTAAGAGGTTCGCATACAATGCATACAATCGTTTTGTATTTCTCCTGAAATTTTGTCAATAGTGTTCTCTTTTTACGGTGTCAGTTTTTTTCCAATAGTAATGGTCTAGAAACGATGCTAACATAAGGCATTATAAAATTAAATGTTCGTAAGCACCAGCCTATTGAATTGTAGAGTCTAACTTGATATTTTTGCTTTTCCCTTGATATTCCTATACCCTGATCAGTTTTGGTATTTGTATAAATGAACAGTATAAACCTCTTGCGAATGAACATTCCATCGAATATGCTAACACCCTGTTTATCGTCAAGGGAATCGGCAAAGATAAAATTTGAGGATTCAACAGTTTGATGATGATTTTCACTTTTACACGTATTACGTTAGAAATGAAACGATTGCTAATTTCACTATACAGGTGTTACATAATAGTACGTTACAACTTGAACTTTTAAGAAAAAAAGTTCATATGAACATAGGCCCGCAAAAGCTTCGTTACGGAGCTACAGTGTGTTGAAATTTCCGGAAAAAATTGGTTTTTTCTTCAAAACTCCTGCACTCTTTGAGATATTCAGCTCAAAGTTGGAATGCAAGCTATTTTTTACAGCCTCCATCATTACACGTCCTAAATTTCAACTAGAATCCACAGGGTGTTTTCTTTTCCGGAGCCATGTCTTTCGCCCTTTCAAACTTTTTTGCAGTACGCCACTGATCTGCGTACAATCAATTTTCGTCATCTTCGATCAATTTAGAAACATTTTTGACACTTGCTGGGCCATTTTTTTTTGCCTTATAGACTAATCGGTCCCGCTATCGGCAATTTCTTGTGGAGGAGTTACCTTTATTGCTCGAGGATGTACCACTTTTGGTGAGAAACATAATGTGGTTCATGCATGACAGGGCAGCAGCACATTTTAGTGGAGAAGCTAGGGGATTCTTGAATAATACATTCAACAACCGATGGATAGGTCGGGGTGGGCCAGAACCATGGCCTCCTAGGTCCCCAGACTCAAATAGTTTAGACTTTTTCTTATGGGGATATCTCAAAAGTTTAGTTTATACCACTCCAGTGAACACTGTAAAAGAATTGAGAAATCGAATTACAACCTTATGTGACACGATAGGAAATACCCTAGGATTATTTCAAAGAGTGCGTGATAATATGCGAAGAAGGACAGAGGCCTGTATTCTTGCAGATGGAGGACACTTCCAGCAATTTATTTAGTTTTTAATTGTTATTTTTATTAGTTTGATATTGAATAAGTATGAGTTGAGTCTCAGAAGACGAGCTATCAAAATAAAAACAAATTTTGGGCATACCTATCGAGTATTTCTATGAGTTTTTTTATTTAGCGAATAACATACAATTCAAATAATTCAAATTCAATAATTTTTTGCTCGAGAACGGTTGGAGATACGAAAAAATTACAGGTGACAAAAAAGTTTCTAAATTGAACGAAGATGACGAAAATTGATTGTACGCTGATCAGTGGCGTACTGCAAAAAAGTTCGAGAGGGGTAAAGAAGACATGGCTCCGAAAAAGAAAACACCTTGTAGATTCTAGTTAAAATTTAGGACGTGTAATGATGGAGGCTGTAAAAAATAGCTTGCATTCCAAATTTGGGCTGAATATCTCAAAAACTGCAGGAGTTTTGAAGAAAAAAACAATTTTTCCGGAAATTTCAACACCCTGTAGCTCGGTAACGAAGCTTTTGCGGACCTATGTTTATATGAACTTTTCTTCTTAAAATTGCAAGAAGATTCACCCCCTCAAGTTATTAGTATTTCCTACATATATGCGGTCTTCGTCTCGAAGGGCGTTACCCTAAAATCCCCTAGACTATCCGAAAACCGAAGGAACCTCATAATCTTTCAATTAATGATTGAAAGCCTGAATTATTCTTGCTGTTCCACTCAATTTCGCATCCAGAAAGACATTGATCACGGCGCGACAGTTGGCAAACAAATATTTGAAAATTCCAATATGCGCCAGCACCGCCCCGTGACCCTGTTTCATCCATCATCTCCACATTAGACCGGAACATCCCAAAAACAAAGGAAACTGACACGAGTCCCTTAAATTCAAAACAAAACTGGCCTTTCTCCACAAATCAGCAAGTCAAGTATATGGTCCTTCGATAAATCATAAAAGCATTGTGTCCCTCGTTTAGAGTAGGAAGGATGGTCGCGTAAACGGCCAGGTAAAACCATTACCGGTCGTATTTGTTTAGTAAGTACCAGTGGCGCCCGTCAGTCGCTCCTCGACGGGGGGTTCGCTCGGTCAGTGGGATCGCTTGGGACCGAATGTAATAGTATCCAGGGTAGGATTTGACCAAATTAAAATTCTTAATATTCACTGCGTATTCTCTCAATGGTTTCTTGATGTGTATTGAATGTTTGAGTAAATACTGAAGGAATATGGAAGCATTCCTTCACGGATTACCTGTTTACTTGCATGTGACGTATCATAAGACCAAAAAGCGTTCGGTCTTTCGTAAACCAACACATACTGATACAATTATACATAACTACTCATTACATCCAATTCAACACAAAGTTGCAGCTTTAAACAGCATGGTACATCGGTTACTCAATTTACCTTTATCAGTAGAAGATTATAATAAAGAGTTAAACATCATCAAACAGATAGCCATTGATAATTCATATAATCCGGATATGATAGATCTAATCATTCGTAAAAAACTGTATCAGAAAGCAATAAATGAAGTATATCCCATTCATAAAGACTATAAAATATTCAACAGTTTAACATTCTGCGGTTCTGCAAGTACAAATATTAAATCCTTTCTCGTCAAACAAAATCTTAATATAACTTTCGAAACTTCTAATAACTTAGGTAAACATATTAAAAATAATAAATCTCGTGTTGAAAAATCAAGTAAATCAGGAATCTATAAACTCAATTGCGGTTCTTGTGATAAAATTTATATCGGTAGGACCTATAGGAGTTTTGGCATAAGAACATCTGAACATAAACGTAGCTTCGATAAAAATAAATCTGATTCAAATTATTCAAACCACCTAATAAAAGAAAACCATTCATTCAATGAAAACTTTCACATATTACATATAAAATCAAAAAGTTCAAAATTAGATCTCCTAGAAGCATTAGAAATAAATAGATACAAACATTCGGACAAGCTTTTGAATGAACAGGTAGATGTGAATTATTCACCCCTACTTAACTTGTTTAATTAGTTTTTATTACCTTTCATACTAACTGTACAATGGCTCGTTGTGGATTTTCCTGTTATTCATCCAACTTGTTCTACGATTTGTTTATAATACCATACTCTTCATTCTGTTTTTCATTCTTGATAAAGCTGCTGTGTCAGCGAAACGTCGTCGAATTTTTTCAAATAAAGTGTAGATTAAAGTTAAACCTTGTGTTTTCTATCTCATTTATATCATGGATCCACATCAAGTAACGGCCTTCACAATTCAAATTATATACAAACATCTATCGCCGAAAGTCTACATAATGATATTTCTATAAACGGGATGTTAAGTTTGTCAAAAAGAATTGAAACACGATTTTGTTTCTTCCTAATCCTTTATGCGACAGCCAGCATAATTCATGGCAGAGATTCAACTTCTGATTCAGTGAAGATTCATCGTCCAGTACAACTAGTAGCCAAAATAAATATGATAAACACATTGTCAATTCTAAAAACATTCGAAACGATTATGGTCACTGGCGATATTGTATCCACGTTTGCTAATGGTATACTGACATACAGAACATTGAGATGGTTTTCTTTGCAATAAAGTTCATCCATTTCTGCACCAGAATCTTTTGATGATAGCGTTCAAATCTTTGACCAATCGGTAACGTTTCGTTTCTTGTCTTGCATCCCCAACAATTTTCGACTTTCTCCTTCTTTCGACTGTTTATCTCCCATGCATTTTTCTACTTCAAACTTTAATGATTTTTCACCAGTCAACATGAAAAACAAGTTCGTTTTATCATCGTTTTACATTGGATCGTCAGTCAATTCCGGTGAATCTTTTAAGCCAATTGGCACAATCATTTTCCGAAGCACCACAAAATCGTGACGTTGGCAATATCGGTATATCAAGCTTTCAGAACTTCCCTTTTTCCAATAGATCTCGCACATTGATTGATATTTTCTCGTAGTGGGTAAAAGGTAGATTTTTGCTTCTTTCAATTTCATACCACACTCAAAGAGCACTTTCGAAATCTTGATAAGTTTGTGAATGATTTTGTTTTCTTTTGAAGGATTATGAATGAAAACTACATTATTTGAAACAGTTTCTCCTTATTTTTGACACTGCTGCAACTTCAGTCACAAACAAAAGCATCTTACATCTGTAGAGGTAATGAGAAGAGAGTTCTTGACTAGGTCCTAGTGTGTAAGTCGCAAATCAGCAAAGAAGCTCAAGGAAAATGGTACAAATAACACTGGTCTACAATGGTTTTGTTGCCCTAGATATGAAAATGATTTTGGGTCTATTTATGCACACAATTCGTGAAACTATCAATGATTTTGTAGGATTTGCTCTGATTTCTTTTTAAATCTTTATTTTCATTTTACATAACAAAAATCGTAAAACAAGAAACAAAATAACAGATATATTTATGATGTCAGTTATGTTTTGAGAAATTCGGATACATCGAAGTAAATAAAGAGGAAAATGTCGAAAATATATTTCATATTTCCATAAAACGCCTTTTATGAGCTTTTCTTCTATAATTTTTCAGGGGACAATCTCTTTTCAAAGACCAGCAGTAATCTGCCATCATGTGACAATCCCATCGACCTTGATACCTTTCTTCCATCACTTTTAGATCTTGATGAAACCGCTCTCCCTGTTCCTCACTATAATTTCCTAAATTATCCGGAAATTTATCTAGATGATTGCGGAGATAGTGTAACTTAATACTCATATTTGCTCCTAAAGTCTGAAAGTTTGTCAGCATATTTTGCACAATTTCTTCATAATTTGCTGCTTTATGGTTACCTAGGAAATTTTCGACAACCAACACAAAACTTTTCCAAGCTTTACTTTCCGGAACAGTCATAACTTTGATAAAATCTGAGTCTTTCATCAATTGCCGTATTTGAGGACCATCAAATATTCCACCTTTCAATTTTTCCATACTAAGCTTCGGAAATTTTCTGCAAATGTAATTAAAACAATTTCCGTCTTTGTTCAACGCTTTTACAAATTGCTTAATCATACCTAACTTAATATGTAATGGTGGAAGTATGATTTTGTCTCTGCTCACCAGCGGCTCCCTTATTACGTTGGCTTTACCGACAGTTAAAGAATTTCTTACAGGCCAAACATCTTGTTCCCAATGAAGTTGCTTTGCTCTACTGTCCCACATACGAATAAAGCAAGGGTATTTTGTATATCCACTTTGTTGGCCAAGTAAAAAATTAACCATTTTTAAATCCACACAGATCGGCCATTGATGCTCAGAGTATTTAATTTTCTCTAAAACTAATTTTACATTTTCATATTCTTCTTTGAGTTTCGTTGAATGGGCAATTGGAATTGATGCAAATTTATTTCCATTGTGCAATAAGACGCATTTTAAACTTCTTTTGCAACTATCAATAAAAAGGCGCCATTCAGTAGATTTGTACTCTTTTAAACCCATGTCTATAAGCAGCTTCGCGATATCATTACAATACACTAATCCTTCATTTTCACTAAAAATTGTAATAACTCTTTTCTCGCGTTCTGTATGTTGTAATTGTTACTGTTGGTGCCAATAAATTTTTTTCTTTCAATCTTGAGGCTAACAGTTCTGATCCTTGTTTTGATAAATTGAGATCACGTATTAAATCACTGAGTTCATTTTGAGAAAAAAACTTTGGCGTAGATGTTTCACCTTCCCATTCACTTCCACTAGTAGATGGTCCCGATTTCTGTGAATTTGGTAACATCATTGTTTCTGAGGGCATGCGAATTACTTTTGAAATGGATATGGGCCGAGGAGGTTTTCACTGTGTAGAACCGGACATTTCGTAGACTGTAAGTCTGGGTATCTCCACGTTTGATTTCGATTAAAACCTTTAACATCTACTACGCAAAAGTAACAATCATCTAAATGATTCGTAGGCTCCATCCAGATCATAGGAATACCAAAGTCTAATCCAGAACGTTCACCTTTTTCCACAACCGTAAAGACTCAACACAGGACTTACAAACTTTCTTAGGAACCCATGGTTTACCTAATTTGTCCATTTTGAAACCAAAATATTCAACATAAGACAAAGTCTGTGATATTTCTTTTTGTTTTTTGGTATATAAACACCGCAAATATAACAAAATAAATCACTACAATATTTACACTTTCTTCGTGACGAACTCATATTTTAGACTAGAAGACAAATATATAAGAATGGACATTCAGTAATTGAAACAAAATATTAATCCATGACACTTTATCCAGATTTACGTGTATATGTACTTCAATATTGTCAAATAACTGAGATCTCAGCTGTTCTGTGGAGCAAGGGGTCTGAGAGTGGGGATCAGGTGATGTTTGTATGCGCGAAAAAGTTGCGCAGAAGCCTAATCATGACTGAAAAATTAAATTTTATTTCTAACAAGCTTATAATTGTTCAAAATATAAGAAATGCAAAAATCATGAAAATACGAGCACATTGAGAACTTTCATGAATATATTCGTAATCTGGGCACTTCAAAACATAAAAATTTGCGATGATATCCAGGGCAACAATAAAAAAAAATTTTTTTGTAGAGCTGTGTAATCATTTGGAAAGCGCCATTCCGAAGCCTATTGACGGGTTCACATGGCAAAGTCATAAACTCATATCTCATCACCAGTTACAATGCGTTTTATGAATGTGGGATAAGGTCTAAAATGACGATTTTCAATTACCATTTCCTTCACAATATCGATGTTAATTTCAGTTAAAGATGTTAATGGCGATCCACCGTAAGCCTTCTGTAACTTTTTCAGCGATTCGACACACGAAATTCCATTTGCAATTCAAAATTTCAGACAAATTCTTTGTTCGATATCTTTATCCATTGTGAAAATGGCGAAATACACTTGTGAAAACTTGAAAAGTTGAGCACTATAAACGAACTAAATAACAGATCTGATTCAAACTCAGCGTCAATATAGAAAACAGTTGTACCAACTGTGTAGCAACAACAAAAATTCTGACAATCGTTTCGAGCGTTATTAAATAATAAATTCCCGATACTCTCTTGACAGGATGTTAATCAATTTAGAGAAGATGTGTACACAAGAAGAAACAACGTTCGAAAAATTATTGGTAGAGTTATAGTCTATCAGCTTAGTTGCCACAAAAATGATATGTTGACATCGTTATTTAATATTGAATTTTGAAAGAACAAACATTCAAGAGACACCCTATATTTGGAAAATAGTGCAACAAGCCAGAATCAGCCCATATTTCAAAAGAAATCGAAAACAGAAAACCTTACGTCTTCAGTTTGACTCGTCAAAGATTCAGTGCCCATTCTAGTGGACTAATCCAGCTCTGGAAACGGTCAAAAACTTAGCACCGGCCAATTAAAGAGAGCCTGGCGTCTGCACTCCCTTTCGAAAACGGTTAGAGAACAACTCAGAGATCGTTATCGTCCAAGAAGGGTTTATCACATACTTACAAACGATTTGTTATTGATACTGGTTTTTAGTCTTACAATAGTGTTACATAAGTCTTATCTTTAAAGCCGTCTTTTTTAATCTCACCGATTTCTATGGAGTAAAATCTTCGTGAAAATTAACTTAAATGAGTTTCAGAGATAAGTGAACATCGCTTGTTGTACATAAGTTTTCTTGTCGACAATTATTTCTTTATCGAGTTGTTTTTAATTGAGTAAATTCAAATTACCAATTTAATGTTTGATTCAATCATCGATCGTTTTATTTTGAACATTTTCTATTTTTGCTGACCATTTCAAGTCAAATTTTCAGGTATTATTTCCCTAAAAGAACGAGATTCGATTCTCAATTTGCGAAGTGACCCTTCTCGACTGTATCCTTGATGATCTTCACTGAGATATTTGCACTAACGTAAAAACCTTGAACCTTCAACTTCTTATATCTATTTTTCGACAAAAAATGCTGTTTTCAATTATGAGATGGCAGTTTCTCTTGAACACACAATTCCTCACATGGATTACTATTTAATTAACATGATTACTTAGACCAACGGGCTTGGCCACCAAAATTAGGGCTTTTTGGGAAAGTGAATAGCCAAAAGGGTTATACAAGGTGTTACATAATAGCATGTCACAACTTGAGGAGTTAAATCTACGTGCAATTTTAAGAAAAAAGGTTTATATAAACATAGGTGCGGAAAAGCTTCGTTACGGAGCTAGTGTGTTCAAATTTCCGAAAAAAAATGGTTTTTTCTTCAAAACTCCTGCAGTTTTGAGATATTCAGCCCAAATTTGGAATGCAAGCTATTTTTTACAGCCTCGATCATTACACGTCCTAGATTTCAACTAGAATCTACAAGGTGTTTTCTTTTCCGGAGCCATGTCTTCTCTTGCCCATTCAAACTTTTTTGCAGGACGCCACTGATCAGCGTGCAATCAATGTTCGTCATCTTCGTTCAATTCAGAAACTTTTTTGACACTTGTAATTTTTTTCGTATCTCCAACCGTTTTCGAGTGAAAAATTATTAAATTTGAATTATTTGAATTGTATGTTATTCGCTAAATGAAAAAACTAATAGAAATACTCGATAGGTATGCCCAAAATTTGTTTTTATTTTGATAGCTCGTCTTCTGAGACTCAACTCATACTTATTCAATATCAAACTAAAAAAGAACAATTAAAAACTAAATAAATTGCTGGAAGTGTCCTCCATCTGCAAGAATACAGGCCTCTGTCCTTCTTCGCATATTATCACGCACTCTTTGAAATAATCCTGGGGTATTTCTTATCGTGTCACAAAAGGTTATTATTCGATTTCTCAATTCTTCTACAGTGTTCACTGGAGTGGTATAAACTAAACTTTTGAGATATCCCCATAAGAAAAAGTCTAAACTATTTGAGTCTGGGGACCTAGGAGGCCATGGTTCTGGCCCACCCCGACCTATCAATCGGTTGTTGAATGTATTATTCAAGAATTCCCTAGCTTCTCCACTAAAATGTGCTGCTGCCCAGTCATGCATGAACCACATTATGTTTCTCACCAAAAGTGGTACATCCTCGAGCAATAAAGGTAACTCCTCCTCAAGAAATTGCCGATAAGCGGGACCGATTAGTCTGTAAGGCAAAAAAAATGGCCCAGCAAGTGTCAAAAATGTTTCTAAATTGATCGAGGATGACGAAAATTGATTGTACGCAGATCAGTGGCGTACTGCAAAAAAGTTTGAAAGGGCAAAAGACATGGCTCCGGAGAAGAAAACACCTTGTGGATTCTAGTTGAAATTTAGGACGTGTAATGATGGAGGCTGTAAAAAATAGCTTGCATTCCAACTTTGGGCTGAATATCTCAAAAAATGCAGGAGTTTTGAAGAAAAAACCAATTTTTCCGGAAATTTCAACATACTGTAGCTCCGTAACGAAGCTTTTGCGGGCCTATGTTCATATGAACTTTTTTTCTTAAAATTGCACGTAGATTTACCCCCCTCAAATTGTAACGTACTATTATGTAACACCTGTATAGTGAAATAAGCGATCGTTTCATTTCTAACGTAATACGTGTAAAAGTAAAAAACATCATCAAACTGTTGAATCCTCAAATTTTATCTTTGCCGATTCCCTAGACGATAAACAGGGTGTTAGCATATTCGATGGAATGTTCATTCGCAAGAAGTTGATACTGTTCATTTATACAAATACCAAAACTGATCAGGGTATAGGAATATCAAGGGAAAGGCAAAAATATCAAGTTAGACTCTACAATTCAATAGGCTGGTGCTTACGAACATTTAATTTTATAATGCCTTATGTTAGCATCGTTTCTAGACCATTACTATTGGAAAAAACTGACACAGTAAAAAGAGAACACTATTCAAAAAATTTCAGGAGAGAAATACAAAAATTCCAGGATCAAATGGATAATATCAGTATTGAACCACAAAACAATATCGAGGAGTTGATATTTAACGCCCACAAAGGTGCTTGAGATGAAAAATTAACCGAATATCGTACCAGTATAAAAGTATTTGCGAAACTTCAATAACTATTCGAAAAAAAAAATCCACAGCAGTTTCTATTGATACAAGGGACAGCCAATTTTCATTGAAAAAATTACTAAGCTTTACAGAATGTTGTAGATTGAATTAAAATTCGAAATTGTCTGTTCTGATCGTTTCAAACAAATAACAAAGTTCAAGCCCAAATTCGGTACAATATTTCCGCTTTCCTTACTTCAATATTTTTTATTACACAGACAGTTATACACTGAATGGTAGGTAGCTTCATAACATAAAGACACCAATTACCACTTTTCAAACAATTTCCAATGAACCAAAGCATTGTCTTCATTGAAACTTCCAAAAGCCCATCTGTGTTCCAGAGTGGACCCATTTTTTTTTCTTATCATTATTGAAGTCTATTTTTACGTGTTTATCTGACTCATAATCCAATATTCCTCCGGCCCACTTATTTCACCATCAGCCAGGCAATGGGCTTAAATACTGGGGGACCCAGAGCGTTGCCTGTTTTTTTTATTTGGTGCCGTCATGATCGTGAAATCACTGTATTCATGGGAATGAAAGCTTAATCATGGGTTACGTAGGTGAGAAAGCTATCTTCCTCAATTATGTACAGTCAGGAAAAGAAGCTGCGTTGGTTGTTTTTCATATCGCGTACAAAACGAGGAAGAATTCTGTGGGGATTGGTACGCGACGTGAGTTACTGTTTAATTATAATTAAAGATGAAATTGCTGGTTATGGGTATTTTTCTCTAATATCATGAATGTTATTTTAATTTCATATTTTCATCAAAAAATATCTTAAGAAGTTAGGAATAAACAACTCTGTTGAACATAGAAGAAGCCAGAAAGTTTTCACAAATTCTCTGAAGGCGTTTATCACTTGTGAAGAATAAGGGAAAATGCGAAACAACGGAATGTGTAAAATTTTGCTTTTACCTCATATTGGGTTAAGCGGAAACTATCGAAATGGCGAGAAAAACATTTTATCGACAGAATACAAACGACAGAGTTTTATGAGCGGCGCAACATGACCGTATATCTGTTAATAGCGTCCCGCGCTTTGGGTGATTCTCAACGACAAAAATAGGCCAAAACGTCGAACACGTACAACTTTCATCAATGAAGATCATCGATCGACTGTGCGAGATCTACAATGAGATCTGGAAATATCGAAAAAATGTGTACGAAGAATTTTAAATGAATATTTGCACCCAAATTTGATTGAGAGAAATGAGACTTTTTCACAGAGTATTTCAATGCATACCTGCACAACTTCAAGATCTAAAATCATGAAATTGAGAAAAGAATCTATGCTATAACAATAAAAATTCCGAAAATAATTCGTTTCAAAATATTTTTTTAAGGGTTTCTTGAATGCCCCTAGTATTACGCTGTGAGAGTAGGCACTCAAGTCGCTTCAGAATACCCTATAAAACAATAATCAAAGTATGCATAGTCATAAACAGGTAAGCTACGATAGAAAATGTGAAAAAAATTACTTTTTTTGATATTCCATTCGCTTATAGCTTTTAAAGTAAGAATTTCAGAGAAAAAGTTTTAAATCAAATTTTACTCAAGATAGCATACGTTAAAATTTTCAAGTTATAAACATTGCTTCCAATTACATAAATATCTAAGAAAAGCCAGAAAGAATTACTTTTTAGTTTTAATTACTTAAACTGATCTGAGAACTTTGATATTGTGGTTAAAAAAACTTCAATATAGTATAATATAATAAAACGATAAGCGCAGTTTCATTGAAATCGATTCGTTAGTTTCTAAACAATAATTTTGTCATTCAAAATTAAAAAAAAGCAGATTATCAAATTGTAGTTCATTAAAATGGTAAGTTTTCAACCATTTCCATTTGGAAATTTAATCAAGTTTTTTTAGCTGAAATATTAAAGTTATTTTTTTTTGCTTTTTTCTTTGGTATTGTTGCTATTCTGAAGTATTGTTTGTAATTTCTGAAATTTTCAACCTCTACTGTCTTCCGTGAAATTTATTTGAAAAAAATTCATTTTACTTTCATCGCTATAAGCGATTGAGTAGTGAAGGGGTGATTTTTTCAAATTTTTCCACATCCCCCCTCCTAGGTCACAGTCAATTACTGCGCATATCTTGATTATTGTTCTATAGCAGATGTGCTCAAACTTGAACTGCTGGCGATCTACCTCAATATTTTTAGACTACTTACGATCGACTGTGAGAGGCTGCAAGTATGTTTGATGCAGGGTTGTTGCATATACAGAATACACCCTACCTACCTACCACCTAGGTAGGGTGTACCATAGCATATATAGATATTAGCTTTCCGCACAATATACATTATTCTAGTCAAGGTTTGGGTTAGGTTAAGTTAGGTTTTCCTCTATAATATCAATGAAAAAAAATCATATTTATTCAAAATTTCGAGTTTATTAGTTTTTGGGGAATTTGATTAATTAGTTTCTTGCATAGAATGGAATTAAAACTATGTGGCGGTTATCCAACTTCAGCTTGATAGATACTACAACTGAATAGTTTTTGAATTCATGGGGAACATTTTCAGTGGTGTTTTTAATCATTTTAGTCTTCCATATAGGACGGTATCAACTCCAATTAATTTCTTGAGTCTGAACTAATTCAATTGATTATGGTCCGTTTTCAAAATTTGAATTGAAACGATATGAGGAAAATTGAAAAAGTTGAAATTTATGTTTTTGGCTTGTGTGAACGAAAGACCTTCCACTTCTTGTAGAGCAAGGGTGCTCAAACTTGAACTGCTGGCGATCTACCTCAATATTTTTAGACTACTTACGATCGACTCTGAGAGGCTGCAAGTATGTGTGATGCAGGGTTGTCGTACATACAGAATACACCCTACATACCTACCTACCTAGGTAGTGTGTACCATAACATATATAGATATTAGCTTTCCGCACAATATACATTATTCTAGTCAAGGTTTGGGTTAGGTTTAGTTAGGTTTTCCTCTATAATATCAATGAAAAAAAATCATATTTATTCAAAATTTCGAGTTTATTAGTTTTTGGGAATTTGATTAATTAGTTTCTTGCATAGAATGGAATTAAAACTATGTGGCGGTTATCCAACTTCAGCTTGATAGATACTACAACTGAATAGTTTTTGAATTCATGGGGAACATTTTCAGTGGTGTTTTTAATCATTTTAGTCTTCCATATAGGACGGTATCAACTCCAATTAATTTCTTGAGTTTGAACTAATTCAATTGATTATGGTCCGTTTTCAAAATTTGAATTGAAACGATATGAGGAAAATAGAAAAAGTTGAAATTTATGTTTTTGGCATGTGAACGAAAGACCTTCCACTTCTTGTAGAGCAAGGGTGCTCAAACTTGAACTGCTGGCGATCTACCTCAATATTTTTAGACTACTTACGATCGACTCTGAGAGGCTGCAAGTATGTGTGATGTAGGGTTGTCGTACATACAGAATACACCCTACATACCTACCTACCTAGGTAGTGTGTACCATAACATATATAGATATTAGCTTTCCGCACAATATACATTATTCTAGTCAAGGTTTGGGTTAGGTTAAGTTAGGTTTTCCTCTATAATATCAATGAAAAAAAAACCATATTTATTCAAAATTTCGAGTTTATTAGTTTTGGGAATTTGATTAATTAGTTTCTTGCATAGAATGGAATTAAAACTATGTGGCGGTTATCCAACTTCAGCTTGATAGATACTACAACTGAATAGTTTTTGAATTCATGGGGAACATTTTCAGTGGTGTTTTTAATCATTTTAGTCTTCCATATAGGACGGTATCAACTCCAATTAATTTCTTGAGTTTGAACTAATTCAATTGATTATGGTCCGTTTTCAAAATTTGAATTGAAACGATATGAGGAAAATAGAAAAAAGTTGAAATTTATGTTTTTGGCATGTGTGAACGAAAGACCTTCCACTTCTTGTAGAGCAAGGGTGCTCAAACTTGAACTGCTGGCGATCTACCTCAATATTTTTAGACTACTTACGATCGACTCTGAGAGGCTGCAAGTATGTGTGATGTAGGGTTGTCGTACATACAGAATACACCCTACATACCTACCTACCTAGGTAGTGTGTACCATAACATATATAGATATTAGCTTTCCGCACAATATACATTATTCTAGTCAAGGTTTGGGTCAGGTTAAGTTAGGTTTTCCTCTATAATATCAATGAAAAAAATCATATTTATTCAAAATTTCGAGTTTATTAGTTTTTGGGAATTTGATTAATTAGTTTCTTGCATAGAATGGAATTAAAACTATGTGGCGGTTATCCAACTTCAGCTTGATAGATACTACAACTGAATAGTTTTTGAATTCATGGGAACATTTTCAGTGGTGTTTTTAATCATTTTAGTCTTCCATATAGGACGGTATCAACTCCAATTAATTTCTTGAGTTTGAACTAATTCAATTTATTATGGTCCGTTTTCGAAATTTGAATTGAAACGATATAATGAGGAAAATAGTAAAAAGTTGAAATTTATGTTTTTGGCATGTTTGGACGAAAGACCTTCCACTTCTTGTAGAGCAAGGGTGCTCAAACTTGAACTGCTGGCGATCTACCTCAATATTTTTAGACTACTTACGATCGACTGTGAGAGGCTGCAAGTATGTGTGATGCAGGGTTGTTGCACATACAGAATACACCCTACCTACCTACCTACCTACCTAGGTAGTGTACCATAGCATATATAGATATTAGCTTTCCGCACAATATACATTATTCTAGTCAAGGTTTGGGTTAGGTTAAGTTAGGTTTTCCTCTATAATATCAATGAAAAAAATCATATTTATTCAAAATTTCGAGTTTATTAGTTTTTGGGGAATTTGATTAATTAGTTTCTTGCATAGAATGGAATTAAAACTATGTGGCGGTTATCCAACTTCAGCTTGATAGATACTACAACTGAATAGTTTTTGAATTCATGGGGAACATTTTCAGTGGTGTTTTTAATCATTTTAGTCTTCCGTATAGGACGGTATCAACTCCAAATTTAATTTCTTGAGTTTGAACTAATTCAATTGATTAGGGTCCGTTTTCAAAATTTGAATTGAAACGATATAATGAGGAAAATAGAAAAAAGTTGAAATTTATGTTTTTGGCATGTGTGGATGAAAGTAGAGCAAGGGTGCTCAAACTTGAACTGCTGGCGATCTACCTCAATATTTTTAGACTACTTACGATCGACTCTGAGAGGCTGCAAGTATGTGTAATGCAGGGTTGTCGTACATACAGAATACACCCTACCTACCTACCCACCTAGGTAGTGTGTACCATAGCATATATAGATATTAGCTTTCCGCACAATATACATTATTCTAGTCAAGGTTTGGGTTAGGTTTAGTTAGGTTTTCCTCTATAATAACAATGAAAAATTTCATAGTTATTCAAAATTGCGAGTTTATTGGTTGTTACAAAACAAAAGAGTTCCATATAGTGTTAAACTTAACTAAGTAGTGACCTTGGATGTTGAAGCGTGGCACTGCATATCCTCAGCCTACTTTTCGTAAGATGGTACGTAACCACTGAGTGATAATTGCAACATCGTTATTAAAATGATACGTTTCATGATAAACTTTGTATCGACCTAGTACTGCCTTCAAATTACAATTCAGAATGACTCAAATTTCTGCAGGTGCAACATTTATATCCCCGTGAACGAAAGTCTCGAATATTCCCGAAATTTCAAGAAAAGCAGCAAGAATAAAAAACGCGGCTTTTCTTTGACAAGTACCGCGCGTTCCTTTGATAAAGCCGCCCCGCGATCTACCGTTTGAGCACCACTGTCCTATAGGATATTCTGAAGCGATCTGTCCGAAAATCTCATTGTCAACTTTTACATTTACATAACAGTTTTATTATAGTTGCTCTCTGGTCTAAAGTTCTTTCAGGTAGACCAAACTATCAACTGTCGAAATATTCGGTTTGCAACGCTTCTCGTTAAAATTGCGGTAAATTTAAATCTTACATGAATATTAGTACTTCTTTTATAATTCTGAATATTCTCTCATAACAACCCAATTTGTATCTACTAATTGAACCTTGCTACTTTGCACAAAATAACGATAAATCCAATTAAAAACGATTTCAACCATAAAATACCTAATTATCGAGATGCTGCTGCAATTCATTTTTTTCACGAATTCCTCAGATTAACCAATTTTGTACGAGAAATATGACTTGTCAAAAACTAGATAAAACAGAAGATAAATGGAACCAAACAAACGTTATCTCGACCAATTTATAAAACGGACATTTACGAGACGAAATACCATAATTCTTGTAACTTTTCGATGTTAAATTTATCTTGAAACAAGACCGAAGAGAGATAAAGGAACACAGCTGAGGTGTCAAGGGTCACTAGATAGATCCTTCTGACACCAACCTCGTTGATACAATGAATGCATGGTTATATTTGGTGCTTACAGTATTTTGTTTTGAATACTTGAAAGTGTACCGCGATTGTTATTATTCGTATGTGAATAAGGAGTAATCCTTAAACAACTTGTCGATAACATTTATTACTTTATACAATTCTAAATATGAAAATTTGCAAGATTATCTATATTTCATTAACCTAGTTGTGTTTAAACAACTGGAATCTAGGAAATGTGAGTTTTATAACTTTGCAGGCTAATAAGTAATAAAGTGAAAATTTTTCTTTCAACAGTTACATTTGATTTTCGAGGTTATTATACAATCGCCATTGAATTATAGTACTATGTGGTCTATTGGAAAAATATTTGCTTTATTTCATGTGATGTAGCTTGAAATCACAATCTGACAATGAATATTATTTTAAAGATCGAGAATGTACATCTTTAAGAATTTAAGGAATATTAATAGGACCTGCAGTCTTGTCATTTATACTTTCGATCGTCTTCTAAACTACTAAATGATAGAAGTTTTCTGTGCAGAAAAATTTTTAATGGAACTCATGTTTGATAACTGAAGAAACCATTTCAAAAATAAATACCATTATAAAGGCACAACATCAACTATGATTGATGAGTTGGAAATCTAACCAAACCTAATCAACTACTTCATAGAAGTAAGGTAGCACTCGGAGATATTTAGGAGACATACATCTTGAAAATGAGGCATATTTATGGGCCCAAGAGTCTTGCCACATCTATGTAGGATAATCTTCTAAATGACTAAATTATAGAAGAAAATTATTTCCTCTACAAAAAACACTCAGTTCTATTTCATGTGATGTTTAGTGACTAGAAGATTAAATTCTAAAATAACAATCCTTATGGGGGCAAAACATTAACCATAGGTTTTACTTTCGAAATCGTCTCCTCAGCGACTAAATTATAGAAGTAATATGTAGTCTCTGGAAATAAGATATGGTATTAGTTCGTGTTTTGTGGCTTGAAAATTCAAATTGACAATTTTGTTCACTTATACGGTCGTCAAGAGTGTTGCGATGAAATTCCACTTTGAATCATCTGCTAAACGACTAGTTTATAGAAGTAAACTGTTCTCTTCGACTAGCATTCAAATATATTTCGGTAAATACAGTCTGCGAAATTTTTCTGAACTCTAGATTCTTGCCTTAGTTATTTCGGATTGTCTCCTAAACGACTAAATTATAGAAGAAAATTGCTGCTGCAAAAAACATTTAGTTCTATTTTATGTTATGTTTAGCAACTACAACATTGAATTCGAAAATAACGAACTTCAGCTATTTCTTTGAATTGTCTTCTAAGCGACTACGTTATAGAAGTCGTATGTAGTCTCCTAGAACGAGATTTGGTTTTTTTCATGTGATGTGTTTTGTATCTTAAAAAATAAAATTGACAATGAGGATCACTCATAAAATCGGAATAGATCGATGAAATTCTCCTTTGAAACATCTGCTGAAAGACTACTTTATAGAAGTAAACTGCTTTCTTCGTGAAACATTCAAAGATATTTTGACAAAATACATCATTTTAAACATCTATACTTTTGAATCGTCTTCTAAATGACCAAATTATAGAAGAAAATAGTTGTCTCTGCAACGAATATTTGGTTTTATCTCATGTGTGTCGACTAATTTATAGAAGTAGTAATCTTTTCAAATAAGATTTATTTTATTTCATTTGATGCGTTTTATAGTTTTATAGTTCTACTTTAAATCTTTTAAGAGACTATTTATAGAAGAACTCTGTCCTATTCGATTTGAATTCGAATATAATTTGGAAAAATACTAGTTGAAACCATTGAGGACAATTTTTAGACCCTGCAATATTACCACGTCCCCGTTAAATTGACTAAGCGACTAATTAATAGAAGAATTTTTTTTGTAACCCATTTTATGCTGATGGGTTATGAAGCATGAAAAATACAACCGAATGATCTTCAAAGCGATCAATTTATAGAAGAATAAACTTGTTTCGAATCATATTACATACTTTGTATTCTCAAAAAAATGTTCAGGAGCTATAATAATACTACTTGAATTATATTCACTCATGAATCCTCAAATTATTTATAGAATTACACTCTAGTTATTCTCCAATAACATTTGCTTATACTTTATGCAAAATTTACTCCTTAAGTTAACATATTTATAGAAGCAATCTGAAATCTTCTCCAGCAATATAAGGTTAGGTTAGGTTAGTAGTGGAATGCTACTCGAATCATATTTTCTTCTATTTTATGCAACTCGTTCTGCAAGGACAGTGTTGAAATGTAAAAGTTAAGGTTTTCACAAATGAGTTCCATGATCATGAACATTTAAAACAATGAATTATAGGTCCTTTTTAATTCACGAAAGTAACGATCGATTCAAAAAGATTCACAACACAATCTAAATACATCGAGATAACATGATTTCTTTCATTGTAAGTAAATCTTAAACAGTTACAGCAACTGCAACACGCGACTAATAAAAAGATCTTCATAACGAGGATAAAAAGATGTGAGAAAGTGAAAACAAACCCTTTTCTAAACAATGAGTAATAAAACACGGGTATATAATCAACTAACTATCATTTAGTTCAATATACTCAGAAAAACATCAAGCTAGACCTGATTAACATAATTTTTAGATTACAGGCTCTAGAAGGTATAATTTACATTTATCACTGAAGCATTCACTGGTTGAGAATCGAAAGGATTCCGTTGACGAAACAACAAGCTTCAGGAAGTTATTACGTTTTTGTATTCTGTTAAATATACTTCATTAATCTAAACATCACTTTCTTTGATGAAGAACCGTTATCAATGTTTATAACTGATTTGTCGCATATTCCAGCATGTTTTGGTTTACCATTTCCTGTAGTTACATGAGACCAAATAGTGAAATTATGTTGTCCCTGTGGAATAATATCTTTTCTTTCAAACGATCCCATAGTT
The DNA here is from genome assembly GCA_013387265.2 of Cryptolaemus montrouzieri. Classification (NCBI taxonomy): domain Eukaryota; kingdom Metazoa; phylum Arthropoda; class Insecta; order Coleoptera; family Coccinellidae; genus Cryptolaemus; species Cryptolaemus montrouzieri. The sequence goes on from JABFTP020000042.1 coordinate 13,831,848, forward strand.
AGTGTCTCAACCTTCTGCAATGAATCAATTAAATCCCAAAAAAATGGTCGATTGCTTTGATTGAAGAATTAGCCATCATGCAGGCAACTGTAAAGCCAACAGCCTCAACAACAGACATTCCCCTGAACTGATCATAGATGTTACAAACAACATCGATTCTGTTTGAGAATATTGAAGGCTGAAGGGTGAACTGCTGAAGAAGGGACAAAACACTGAAATTGCAAGAACCATGAAGACCAAAAAGTAGGAATATTTTGCGCATATAATCATTGGAGAGAAATACAAAATGTTTCGGATAATTTTAGAAGGAAAAATATCAAAAGGGCAAATTCTATGAACAATATTAGGGAATGAAATCACTGCAAGAACTGTTCAGAGCTGAAAGAGATGAAAACAAACTGGTAACGATGATGTCCAGCCTTCGATAGGAGATGAACAAGAAGAAGTAAGCTCCGGCTTAAGGTTGGATCAATGCACGGGTAGATGAGACAAAGATTGAGTAAAAAATCATGGTCCAGATACATTGGTCATCATTTGACACAACCCATTTTTCAGAAATATTTTGTTTGTGGGAAGAACCACAAACCTACTTTCAGAATGTCAAAATCCTTATGAAAGCCAGCTGCCTTTAGGACATGATGATAATGAAGATGATGATGATGATATCGATGATGCTTTAGGTTAGGAAATAGTTGAGAAATTGAACTCGTGAACTATGGAAAAGTAAGACATTCTCATATGTCCATAAAAATGCTCTAGCTTGACATATGGACATATGGATCTTTCTTCGCTCCTATCGAATCAGCTGCGATAAATATGTAACGTCTATGTCCATCTTTAATCTTCCACATCCATTCTTCGTAAATTGTTTGTGAATTTCGCTGATTGTGTCGTTCACTATCAGATGTATTTATTTGTTGTTTGCTAATTGTAACAAAAGCCGGTAGAGGCGAGAAGCCGCCATTATTGCATTATCTACGCCACTGCGTTTTTAAATTAACAGTTTCATTGAATTTTTGATTGTTATGAATCGCTGAAACAATTGAATCGGTTTCGCATTGCTCTCAGGTCGGTATCGATGTGTATTTTACGCGTATTTTTAGTTACTTTTCACATGGTCCGTTTAACAGACGAGTTGTGTGTTGTTGAATGGACCCCGTTCTGAATTGAAAGGTGTTGAAGTTTGTGAATAAAGAAATGATAAAAACCCGAATGAAGTTTCACATTTTTTCTTGCTACCAACAAATTAAATAATTGATCGCTGTTACTTGGTTTTTGTGTTTTACAAGAGTTTAACTGAAATTCGCCTTATACCTACGAGGGTGGCCAGGAAAGTTCCCCATCTCTGTACTGTTCTCCACGTTCTCTGCAAAATAGTGGATCACGAAGATGATTGCCTCTTCATTTGAAGGAAATCTCTGTCCTCCGAGGGCAATTTTTAGATGAGGGAACAAAAAGAATTCACTGAATCTGGTGAGTAAAGCGGATAGTCAATCAGTCAAAGTGTCAGACGGTGTGTTGTAATGATACGTAATATGCTCCTGTGTTAGTTTTTTCTTCTCTGAAGACAACTGATTAGAATAACTCCATGACTATCCAAAAAAACAGTCGCAATCACTTTCCCAGCCGAAAAACCTGTTTCTGCTTTCTTTGGAAACGGTTCCCCCTTTGCAGGCCACTGTTTGGAGAGTACTTTCGTTTTTGGCGTTCAATGGTGTATCCAAGTTTCTTCTAGAGTAAATAGTCGGCGCTAAAACTTAGATTTATAGCGCCAACAGAGCATTGAAAATGTACATTCGACACGGTTTTGTTCTAACGTGACCAAACGCGACACCCAACGCGCAGACAGCTTTCTCGTGTGTAAATGTTGACTTAATATGTAGCAGACACGTTCTTTCGGCATATTCATAACCTCTGCTATGTCTCTGAGTTTAATTCGGCGGTTGATTAGCACCATTTGGTGAATTTTGGCGATGTTATCGTCGGTCCATGCAGTTTTTGGTCGTCCCGAATGTTCATCGTCCCCGAAGCTCTTTCGGCCACGTTTAAATTAAATTGCCTAAAATTTCACTATGGTTAATGATAATGCAGTGTCTCCATAGACATCTAACCCATCTTCGATTTGCATAGGCGTCTTGCCTTTCAAAAATAGATATTTAATAACAGCTCGATACTCGACGTTGCCCATTTTCACAAAAACACTCACAGAAAAGACTGTTCTATAACAAACTTCAGAGTGTAACTGTCAACAGATGAAAGATGAAAATTCCCTAGCTTTTATTCACGAGTGCTACCATCTTCACGTAGAGGTCGAAAACTTTTCTGACTATCCTCGTATTACCTTTCACTGGTGGAAGAATCAATTTGTTCAAGTGTGGATAACTGCGTTCCTTTTTTTATGTTGAGTTTCTATTTCTTCTGCGTCTTTCCTGTAGTATTTTAATTAATGCTTTTCTGTTTTTATTGGATACGTAGTTTGCTGTGTCGTTTGCGAATTGAGCTATTTTACTGTATTTCTTTCAGGTATGTCTGCCATGTGCAGCGTGTCCCCCAATTACAGATATCATCACAGTCCTAATCTTTTCAAATTAGATATTCAGCTTCAAAGATTTCATCATCACGGGTTCTACACCCTCCATTCCGAACTTTTTGAAGGAGAAACAAACAGTATTAATTTTGATACAAATCTTTTTTATTAATCAATGTATTCGCCTTCTGCATTGATACAAAAATTTGCACGAGCCAACAGGTTGTCAAATGTTTTCTCTATCTCCTATTTTGGAATGCTCTTCAGCACGTCTGTCACCGCACTTTCAATGGCATCAATCAAATCGTTCCGCTTTCCTTTCATCGTCAATTGCAGCTTAGGGAGCAGATAGTAATCGCGCGGAGCCAGATCAGGTGAATAGGGTGAATGTTGCAAGGCACATGTGATTTTTAATCAAAAAAGCTGTCAATGAAGTACCAAGTTATCGACGGGTACAATATTACAACAGATGGTACTAGTGAAACCGTTTTGTTAAAACAGTTCTTTACTTTTGTAATGGAGTGTATAAAATCACAATACATTAACTTCGATCCTCATTTGACTTTCAAGAAGCAGAAATAGCAGGCTATCTTGATAAAAACATTTGATACTCAACAACTGCCTCTTTGTTAGACCAGTAACTTATCCGACTCCCCTCGTATATCGTAGAACTAGAAATGTATGAATTTCAAGGATATGAAGCCATACTCACGTCTAAATCATCATCAAATACGATACAATTAGAAAGAGACATCCATATCGTCGGTTTCCTGCATTGTCGTATGGAAAAAATGAAGTATTAATACTATGTTCATCCCCCTTTTATAAGGGCGTTTAAGGTAGCTTCTACACTAAAGATTGTGGAGACAGCTGCGATATACAAAATAGGAGGGTTGTGGAATATTATTCTTTAACGCCATTATACCGATACCTGAGCATTCGTTCTCAGTCTGTTGTGGAAGCGAACTAGCTGTCAACCATGTAGTTTGGGAAAGAATTATTGTAGATTGATGTTATTTGAAGAGGGTAGTAAACGATGTTATTTATGAGCTGGAATTTCTTGATAGAAGGATGTGGATAAAATTGAGTTTTTAATGTGAAATGGAATTTTCTAATTCCTTTCTGTTGGCTTCATGTATCTACTAATAACTATCGAAATTGGTTGTTTTATGTTGATGATTTTTGAAGATTCCACATTAAATTTGATAGTAGATTGTAGCCAACGAATTTTCAGCTTTTTCTTTTGAAACGTCAGTCTTGGTGACAGTATGTGTGCACAGGACAAGAAGTAGCTATGATTACTACCAAATAATGAAATAATATATTATCAATGTTACCGCGGTTCATTAAACCACTCTAAAAATCGAAACGTGTTCGTGAGAACTGACAAAATGGAGCACTGTAAACAAAATATATAACAGATCGCGTTCAAATTCCGCGTCAGTATAGAAAAATTGTGTAACCTTAGCAACAACAAAAATTTAGACAATCGTTTTAAGTAGATTCAATTCCCAACACTTTTTTGACAGAATGTCTATTATGAGTAGGCAGGGGAACTGCTGTACCCACAGAAAAAGTTCATACGACTTATTTCTTGTACTTTTGAAGATTTCGGCCGACGCGGGTGTCAAAATAGTTCTCAGATAGAACAAAAAATCAAATATTTCAATTGCTTATGTCGTCTTTGTTGCCTTTTTAAATATTAATTAAATTTCAGCATTTCGTTTGTAATGCGGTCTTCCCCAGGGGATCCCTCATTTTTGAGCTGGTTCAGTGCAGATCTTAGTTCTTCTGCTGTATATCGGCCATCTCTTCAGAGTTAACATTTTTGACTTGATTTCTGTTATGTTCTTTGACATCAGGAGGTATTGGAAGTTCTGACCTATAGAGTTCTTCGTAAAAGCCCTCAATTAGTCTAATTATTTCAGCTTTATTAGTAACGATGTCTCCTTCTACGTTTTTGAGTTGAATTATTTCTGTTCTTCCTGAAGCTTCAAGTTTTGTTCTTAGAATTTTCAAATTTTTATTGCTTCCTATTGTTTCATTTATCAAATTTGTATTGTACGTTCTTTGGTCTTTTCTGGGCACTTTTGTTATAGCTTTATACAAGCTACTATATTCTGTATGGTCTCTGTTCATCTGTCTTTTTCTTTTCATCAATTCAAGGGTTTCTTCACTTATTTTACTAACTCTTTGTTTCTTCTGCATGCTCATGGCTGGGTCTAATCTTTTCACGAGTTCATTTTGATATAGCTCTTGAAATTGCTCCAGATCGAGTTTAGTGCGGTTCGTTTTCAATATCATTATAGTTCTCTCGATTTTGGTGTTTACTCGAATCGTTGCCCTGACCAGTCTATGATCGCTTCTAGTTCTGAAGTTGTTTAATACTAAAACATCCGTATCAATATCTTTTTTACTGGACATGATTAAGTCTATTTCATTTCGGACTTGACCATTTGGGCTTTTTCATGCCCACTTTCTCTTTTCTGACTTCTGAAAATAGAAGTTCATGCAGAATAAATTTTCTTTTTGTGGGAAGTTTATGCGCTGTTCGCCACGGTGATTTCTTTCGCCATTACATAACATTTTCCTGAAAATACATTCGAAATAACACCCTGAATCTTTATAGTGAATCATGAAATACTCTGTAGAGCTAGATGTGTATTACAACGCCATTTTCGAATGCTGCCAAAATCAAATCTTATAAACTATTTCCAGCAGCACTCAGCATCACCCCAATGCCTGTTTCGTACACCTCAAAGCATCAAAGAGGATCGAAGACAATCAAAACAGGCTGGGGTGACCTAAGTATATCAGAGGAAAAGAGATATGCATTCACGCATTCACCCAAAACTCCAACGAAGGGATGATTACCTCACCAGACTTATCATGGCATGCTCCCGTTCAATTTGAACTAAATTTCCCAAAGGTGCCAACTCGATCCGGGGCTAAGTGAAGTGTATGTACTTTACTTTGCTCGATTCCCGATTCCGCCGCCTCTCAGAGGCGGTGGATACGTCGGCGTCGAGGTGAGAGGCTCGTCTCACGTCTGAGATGATGTGCAAATTGTAAAATAATAATCCCCGGACTATATTTCAACGCTCAAAGTGTTCCCGAATTATTTATCAAAAGGTATCGCCGTCGAATTTCTGTTTGTGGTGAGAGAGATAGAATATTTCCATTTAGTATAGTGGATGCGATGCTATCTTGCACAAAGGTGTTTGAGATAGCTTTCATTATATCCAGAATTTGGGAAATAATAAAATTTATTATGCTACAATCTTCTTAGTTTATTTTTTCAGAGCGAATATCGTATTTCTTGACGAATTGATTGTATATACATTCTGTCAAGAAAAGTTTTTATTTTAATTTATTTGTTTGTGGCATCAATAAAGATGTTTATCACAATAATCAATTCCTCTCATCGCAGTTACTCAATTTAGCATGTTTTCTTTTATCCAGTTCTTTAGTATAGCTTTGCTTATGGCTTTATTCATATCTTAAATTTTCAGGTCTGGTTGTGGTAGTTGGTTGAATATTTTTATAGCTTCTCTACAGGATGTTACATAGATAGTATGTCACAACTTGAGGGGGTAAATCTACGTGCAATTTTAAGAAAAAAAGTTCATATAAACATGGGTCCGCAGAAGCTTCGTTACGGAGCTACTGGGTGTTGAAATTTCCAGAAAAAATTGTTTTTTTCTTCAAAACTCCTGCAGTTTTTGAGATATCCAGCCCAAATTGGAATGCAAGCTATTTTTTGGGCCATTTTTTTGCCTAAAAGACTAAACAGTCCCGCTTATCGGCAATTTCTTGAAGAGTAGATACCTTTATTGCTCGAGGATGTGCCACTTTCGATGAGAAACATAATGTGGTTCATACATGATAGGGCACCAGCACATTTGAGTGGAAAAGCTAGGGAATTCTTGAATAATACATTCCACAACCGATGGATAGGTCGGGGTGGGCCAGAACCATGGCCTCCTAGGTCGCCAGACTTAAATAGTTTGGACTTTTTCTTATGAGGATAGCTCGAAAGTTTAGTTTATTCCACTCCAGTGAACACTGTCGAAGAAAGAGTGCGTGATAATATGCGAAGAGGGATAGAGGCCTGTATTCTTGCAGGTGGAGGACACTTCCAGCAATTTATTTAGTTTTTAATTGTTCTTTTCTTTAGTTTGATATTGACTAAGTATAAGTTGAGTCTCAGAAGACGAGCTCACAGAATAAAAGCAACCTTGTGCATACCTATCAAGTATTTCTATAATTTTTTTATGTAGCGAATACACAATTCAAATAATTCAAATTCAATAATTTTTCACTCGAAAACCTTTGGAGATACGAAAAAATTACAAGTGTCAAAAAAGTTTCTAAACTGAACGGAGGTGACGAAAATTGATTGTACGCTGATCAGTGGCGTACAGCAAAAAAGTTTGAAAGGGCAAAAGAAGACATGGCTCAGAAAAGAAAACATCTTGTAGATTCTAGTTAAAATTTAGGACGTGTAATGATGGAGGCTGTAAAAAATAGCAATCATTCCAAATTCTGAATATTTCAAAAATTCCAGTAGTTTTGAAGAAAAAACCAATTTGTTCCGGACATTTCAACAACCTGTAGCTCCGTAACGAAGCTTTTGCGGACCTATGTTTATATGAACTTAATTCCTGAAATTGCACGTAGATTTATCCCCTCAAGTTGAGACATACTATTATGTAACACCCGGTAGAGTTATTTTTGTCACCAACTGTTTTTAACATTTTTGGAGGACTAATACTTTTATTTCTTGTAATACTATTTGAATTTTTATATTTTTGTGATAGTTCGTTGTAATAATATTTACAACAGTCCAATGTAAATTGCGGTTTCAGATTTAGATGGTTGTACAAACAGAAACAGTTTTATTTACAATTTTTACTATTCTTCTCTGTAGATTCTGAAGTTGATATATAACATCATAAGCTCCTTCCCATGCTATTATACCAGAACATATTATACTATGAAAGAAAGCATAATAGATTAGTCTTAGTGTTTCTTTGTTCATGATTCTTATATATAGCTTATACATATGATACAATAGATACTTTGTTCTTGATACAATATATTCTATATGCTTATACCATTTTAGATTATAAACGTAATTTATTCCTGTATTTGCACTGTTACCAGTACCAGGAATTAATTATTTAAAAAATAGGCTTCAATCAATTGTCGACATTTTTGCTGTTGTTATATTGGTACAACTGTTCTCTATTCTGACGAGGAGTTTGAACTCGATTCGTCATTTCATTTCTTTACAGTGCTCTATTTTGTCAGTTTACAATGGATCAAATTTTCGAAGCAAGAATTTGTCTCAAATTTTGTGTTGCAAATGGAATTTCGTCTGTCGAATGGCTGAAAATGTTACAGAAGGCTTATTTCCTTATGAAGAATAGGTGCATATGAGTGATACAGTGGCCGAAATGTGGTGGAAGTAAACATGGCCAAAGTGAAGGAAATTGTTATTGAAAAACGTGATTTAAGTTTCAGGGAGATAAGCGATGAACTTTCTGTGTCTCACGAATCAATTCGTACCAGTTTGAACGATTATTTGGGCATGAAACGCGTTACCGTTCCACTAGTTCCTACGCCACGTTCATAAAACGCATTGTAACTGGTGATGAGACATGAGTTGATGAGTTTGACATGCAAACGAGTCAAGAAGCTTCGAAATGGCGCCTTCCAACTGAACCGAAACCGAAAAAACATCGATCGAAAGTCAAAGTAAAGTTGACTGTTTTCTTCGATTATGACTGTGTTGTGCACTTGGAATTCCTGCCTTAAGTTCAGACGGTAAATAAAGAAAAACTTCAGTTGTCAGTAGGATTCCGAAAATTTCGATAAAAAGGTCATAACTTAATGGTGGCTAATTTTAGATAGGAAAACGAGATATGCTCGAAAATGGATGTCCTTTAATTGAAAAACTGAAAAAGTACACCAAGATATTTGAAATATCAAAGTTGTAGCCGATATCCGGTATAACCGGAAGTGGTACCACACTAAAAGCGATTGCAAATTGTAGATTAGTATCCACTTATTGTATTGTCAAATTTGTAATTGATCGATAAACCCGTTCATCAGATACTTGTAATGGACCCTATATCGCGGACACCCTGTATCACTTCTAATGGGCCCTTCTTCGGGGACACCCTTATAGTTTACGAACTAACGCCAGTCGAAGTCACTAATACATCTATCGTTAAAATTCTACTACAACACACTGTATCATAATCTGAATTCTGTTTTCTTTTCATCCTAAAAACAAAAACTTCAGTTTAGTTTTCGAAGATTTAATCCATATTTTAGTATAGTGTAGTAGGAAAACCCCTTCGTAAAAGGTCCACTTTCGTGGAAAATTAAACCCTGATAGTAAAAGAAATTTTAATCAACAAACTACAAAAAGACAGCTCATTTTGAAAATTGCTCACTTAGGATTAATTGTTGATTATTTTAGTCGGGACTATACTAAATATGTATAATCATATTCTATTAACCGAAACATAGTTATTATAATTGATACGCTTGCTTGTTTACGATCACTATAAAAAACAAAAGAAAAAAACGTCAATAATTATAGAAACTTTACAAATATCCATTGCCAGAAAAACAACAATTTATATACTTTTAAATAATTTTAGTACTATCGTTTGACTACCAGCTTTCCAGATAACCCATTTCTTTCGCATTGTTACTTAATTTTCCTTTATCTTTCTAGTAATACACTTCATAAATTTGAAATAACATCAAAGAAAGCTAACTGCGTTATAGGATATTTCGACAAAATCAAATAAACATTAACTGATGATACAAAGAAATTAAACTATGTATTATACCTCACAAGCGATTTATTGAAAATTAGGGTTGCAATTTAGGTCTCTCAACCATCTACAACTGAAAATACGTACTGAAAATCATTCTGTACAACATGATTAACGTGTGATTTCTTCAAGATGTCTGAGACCAATAGAAGGCATTCTTTCCTGGGATGTTGCAAATATCATTTCAAAACAGGTAAAAGAAGTAGCTTGCAAGGCCCACTCTATCAGGAATTTTTCAATAGTAAAGATAAAACTGATAAATTTGGCAATACTGGAGTGTACAAGTTGTCATGTATGAATTGTGAAGGCGTCTTTATAGGTCAAACTAGTCGTTCATTCAAAACTAAATACAAACAGCATCAATCAGATTACAATAAATAGAAAACTGTCGATTCTACTTTTGCTTCATATAGTATCAAAATGGCGATCCTTTTCCACCCATAGATGATCAACTTGAATTTTCAAACTGCAACAAACCCCCATCGTATATAGACATTACCAATTCTTCCGCACATCATCTTAAAATAGCTGATTATAACAGAATGATTCATCAAGAATCAATATCAGAAAATATTTTCTTGAGAGAGCACAAAATTACAAAACAAATAGCTGTCAATAATAGTTGTAATTCTAGTATGATCAACACTATGCTTTCTCCTAAACAATTTCAACATACAATCCATGAGGTTTTTCCTATGGGTAAAGATGAGTAATCAAAAATATGATATACAGGGTGCTTCAACGAAAATAGCTGATTATAACAGAAACAGAGGCAATCTATTTTCTACAAAAATTACAAAATATTCATTTTGTAATTCTAGATCAAAACGCAAAAATTTCAACATCAATTGAGGTTTATCCTATGTTTCAAGGGTGCTTCAACATATTTAAACAGGGGTACAATACTTTTTTGAAATATCAACCCCTAAGCGGGGTTGCAATCCTGAACATTTTGAATAGGAAGATTAGACTATTCCTGAAACTATTCAAGTTTCAGTGGAGTAAAGGAACAGATCCATGCTGATCAATGGCAGTCATCATCAAGTACCATCCTCATCTTGAATTTCAACCCTAGACCACCCTTGAAAATTTGGAAAAACAGGACAATTTTCGTTTCAAAGGGACATCTTGGGTACAATACTTGCTCAGAGGTGAAACCTTGAAAGAGGTAGATGGGTATTATCTTTGTCTGCATTCCCGTGAAAGAATTTTCATTTTGATTAAAAACTGTAGAAGATACAGAGTGAGCCACTGAAAAATAGAGAAGACTATCTTCTCAAGACTATTGGAGTATTAGTGCGAAAAACTGGAATAGATTCATTTAGATCAAAGATGACAGCCTTTGATCTGGAATGAATCTGTTCCATTTTTTTGCACTAATACTTGAATAGCTCAGGGCGATAGATAGTCTCCTCTATTTTTCAGTAGCTCACTCTGTATCTTCTACAGTTTTCAATCAAAAATGAATATTCGTTCACGGGGATGCAGACAAAGATAATATCTTTCTTTCGAGGTATCACTCGACCCATCTACCCTCTTCCAAGTTTTCAAGGGTGGTCTAGGGGTTGAAAATCCAAATGAGGATGGTACTTGATGATGACTGTTATTGATCAGCATGGATCTGTTCCATTTTACTTCACTGAAACTTGAATAGTCTCAGGGAAATAGTCTTCCCTATCTTTCAGTTGCTCACCCTGTATCTTTTACAGTTTTCAATTAAAAATGGAAATTCGTTCAAGGCGATGTAGACAAAGATACCACCTTTCTTTTGAGTCATCACTCGACCCATCTTCCCTATTCAAAATGTTCAAGGATTGCAACGCCCGCATAGGGGGTTAATATTTCAGGCAAGTTTTGTACCCCAAAAGATGTCCCCCTTGAAACAAAAATTGACCTGTTTTTGCGTTTTGATCAGAAATGATATCTTGGTAGATATAGCCTCTGTTTAGTTTTCGTTGAAGCACCCTGTATAAACTTTATTGGTAAACCCAGTCTGAATTCAAAGTCATTTTCCTTATCTCATAATTTAAATATAGCTATCAGAACGGATATTTCTCTAGGCAGATATGCATGAAGGGAACGAATCTCTCTCTTGTGGAAATTTGTATAGGTAGAACTTTTAGAAATCTGAAATTAGAATATCTGACCATAAACGCACTTATGACCAACAAATATCAGATTCTCACTGTGCAAACGTGGTGAAACGCGTCATAATTTTGTCAATATGGTGAAGATTTGAACATCATTCCTTCATTCATTTCGAAAAATTTTGGCAAGCATTGAAAATTCGTCGGTTATTTTGGGATCTAGATCGTTCACATCAAACCATACTTCCAAACCGTTTAGGGCAAGTGATCAGGTCAGCCAAACTAGGACGAAGGTGCGATTCCGTTTAGTGTACTCTGCAGCACACGCTCACTAATAGCGCCTTCAACCAACCATCTCCTGATAATTCCTACCCAGTTAAGTTTTAATGGAGTGTGATACAAGGATTACAATTTCAAAGCATCCTCAACTAAACATCAGTGTGTATATCATGACTTAATTTATAAACACTGAAAAGAACTATTAATAAACAACAAATTACCATTTTCATAACCATAAACTAAGAACAATGTCAGAGCCATTATTAAAAAGAATCGAACCTCGTTATTACCATCGAGATAAATCTATATGAATTGAAAGCAGATGACTTGATTTCATAGAGAAAGGTTGCAACAATCTCCAATAATTATATCCAGGAGAGAATAACTTGTCAGGTGGATATAAAAAAAGGTTGGATCAATGCAAGGATATTATTGAATAGTTAAAGAGTTGATACCACCTTTTAAATGATAACTCCTTGGGGTTAAAACAACAAGCTATGTTAACGAGTATATTCATAACAACCATACCCATTCAACCGAACGAATGTTCACAACCATGTTGTCGATAACGAGCGGAGAAAATCGTTGGTCCACTCTGCCCACCACATTGAAAATATGATAAGTACAAAATTATACCTTATTGACATTTGCTATAAGGTATGGTGGACCAACGTAATTTTTACTCTCGTATAGTCATTAAGTAAAAATAAAGATTCCAGAATGTTTGGGTTACAAGGTGTAGTTAACACATAACGTATCATTATTTTTTTATATAGTCGAATTTCAGTTTGTTTTCACAAAGTTTCGTTTGTAGGTTACGGAATTTCATGTGTGGTCTTGAACAAGGCAGGTGGTATGATCCCACGATTAGGATTATTATTGCTAGAGTCGTTTGGAAGACCGTAAATCTTCTAGTGATAATATTTGAAGAGTTAATTAGATACGACGATAGATTACCTAGAAATCGTCAGGTAATAATTGAGACAGTAATGATTTTATGAAGTTATTAACTTTGTGAAGATATTTTGGTTCTGAGCTACATTATTTTAATAAATCTTAGAATCAAAATCAGGTTGGATCTGAAGCATCATACCATGTGTCCCAGACGAATGATACTTCACTTCCAGTATTCCACTTTTACTTTTAGTGACGTACAAATTGAAAAGCCAGCAAGTCGAGTTACCAGAAAAATGTTTTCTCATTTGGTAATTCAGTAACTTACCAAAATAATGCATCTTGATTGATTTTCCAAAACAAAAAACCCATGATGTTTATGTTAACATCATAACAACAAACCAGATCGATATGCTATTCCACTTGTTATCCTTCGGTTCCAAGCAAAAACTCAGTGAGAGGAGATAAAAAGCCATAAAAACAATAAGTCGACCAACAAGTCACTCTTAACTGGCTCGGTAGCGCAGGGGTTTGGTCGCACGTCCTCTGCGCATAGTTGTCTGGGTTCAATCCTCACAAAATCAGTGCGATTTTTCGGATTCTGGCAAGCGCTTGAGCGCCCATCTTTCGGAGGAAATGTAAAGCCGTCTGTTCTGTCTAACAGATATGTGTTGGACATTTAAAATTCCTTCCCTCGACACGAGAGCAGTTCGTCAAAATTCCCGAAATAGTGAGGTGACAAAATTCCCCGGCGTGTTATCAGAAGAAAATACAGAAGAAGTTAAAGGAAGAAAAAAAGACTCACTTTCATGGATTCCAACAGCTCTGTTTGTTTTACTAACACTTAAATGATGTCTCTCCATTCTCTCACCATTAAAATATGTATCTTGTGTTTACGAAAAATTGAAAACAATAAATTTCAAACAGCTGCCTCTGAGCTTAACTGATAACAGAACACGTGTCTGATAAAAACTGCAAATGTATGAATTAACGTGTTGAATAATTTGTGGAAATTATAGAGAACTTAACAATATTCCCACATTTCTGGCATCTGTATATTTTCATTCGAACATGAGCAATACCGGCGAGAAGGGAAAAGAAAATCGAAAAAATTCCATTTACGCTACGAAATTGTTGCGTAATGGCAGAAAGAAAAATACAACGTGCAGGGAATGTAGATATTTCATTTGTACATATTTTCGCCAACGAAATATGCGAGAAATTGGAAGACGGAAGCAATCGCACTGGTTAATACAGAACATATTCGAATATTTCACAGTTATATTGCATTTTTTGTGTAGCGACAGTGAAATTCCATGTACCTTTAGTTGGAATTGTTATCCAACCGAGTTTTGTTAAGTGAAAAAATTGTCGACTGTCGAAGGTGGCTTTATTCGACTTTGTTGACAGAACCTTTCACAAACTCAAGTATCTTCTTATTGGTATTGAAATAGTTTGAAAAAGTGTCAAAGAACCCCTAAGCTCAATGCAGAACACCGTACGTACAACTTTGACATTGCGGAGTGATTTTGATACTCTGCCGGAATGAGTTGTTTGATTCAAATCCGCCGCCAAAATAAATCCGTGATCATCCAGCATAGGCGCATTACTTTCCGTGAAGGAACTATCACGTAATTTTTATGAATTTTTCAACATTGCTACTGAAAATTGCGCTTTTTCGTAAGTGGTATCTACCAGTATTTTGATGCGTGAAATAGTTAGCGGTATTTTTCATTCACGAAGATATTTCGAGTTGCATTGTTTACCTCAGTCGTTCATTTATTTTAGGTTAGTTGAGCCATCTTGGTTTCCATTCCATATTCATATTTTTCGAACAATTGCCAAAATTTTTCTTTGAATTAAACAAGATCCACGAAGAAATAATGTATGGGCGATGTCTACCCAAACTATTGGGTCCATAATGATTCTAAAACATCTATAGATCATAATCGGCATTACTTAGAAGACTGAACCTGGCCATCGGGGCCCTCTCGGTCAAACAGAGAGGAAATTGTTTTGTTGAATTTGAATATTGAAGGGTTTTTTGCGATTATACTTCAAAATTGGCAAGCAAGAACAAGGAAGTGATTATGTTTTTAGGAGACTCACACTGAGACGAAAGAACATCGCCGCGAAAGAGGAAATATTGCAGGTTAAGTACTTTTTGATAATCTCCTTAGTCCTTTTTATGGCCTTGCTTGCTATAAAATCTTTTCTCAGATTTGTTTAGACATATAAGAGGTAATTGTTGAAATATTTTTGCTGGTTTTCTTTTTCCATTGTTACAGATTCCTGTCCCAAACCCCCCTGACACTAACACAACATAAACAGACAATAGCGACAGGGAAACGAGTTCTTTCCTCAGGTTTTTTCGTTTATTGAATCATATGCAAGATAGATGGTTCCCTTGTTACATTTCCTGAGCTCACACTTGTGTTTTTTTCTGACACACACCAAAATTATAGATATAAACATTTATCGTATAAAAACTACAGTAAGGACAAATTAGAAGAAGCTTTCACCAAAGTGATCGAAATAAGCTGGTCAATAAAAAAAGCTTGCGAACATTTCAAGATCCCGTATGGAACACAGCACAACAAATTTTGAGGAAAACACCCCAAAGCAGCAGGAGGGCAGACAGTTTTTAGTTAAAAAGAAAATACAATCATGAATGCTATAGTGTTCCAATACGGGTAAAAAACCTACGGAATATCACAAAAAGTTTTCTCGATCTACAAGAACGAAGAGTGCCAAATTTGATAACAAAAAACCAGGTAGAGACTGGATAGAGTCCTTGCTATCTCGTCACAAAAATGATGTTACAAAAATGATCGTGGCAAACATTAAGAGATCTTAGGCTGCAGTTACAAAGGAAACGCACGCGAAATATTTTCAAAATCTCGAAATAACCATCAGAGATGTGCCAGCTTCCTACCTCCTTTGGTAATATACAAGGCAAATTCGCTAAGGGAAACTTGTACCGAAAACGGTCCAAAGGGCTCGCCTTGTTGACAGGGAAGATGTTATATTGGTGGATCGAGTTATAGTCAATCAAAATCAGGATGTTTATATACCGATTGGTTCGAGAATGTCTTTTTAAATCATGCTACAACTCTGGCGGGAAAAAAAATTCTCATAGGGGATAATTTATCAAGCCGTTTTACAGAGGAAGTTTTGGAGCTTTGCCAAAATAATAACGCTAGTTTCATTTTGCTACAACGGAATTCAACTCAAATCACTCAACCATTATACGTGGCTTCTTTTAGGCCACTGAAAACCGATGGAGGTCGATTTTAACTGATTGGAAACAGAAAATCCAAAATGTGCATCATTCAACAAAGTGATCTTCCCTAATTTGCTTCAAACAGCTCTGGTAAAAATGAACGATCTTCCATACAACGGCAATCAAGATGGAATCGCCAGAAATCTGAATATCGGCTTAGAAGCTATCTGAATTTGTCCTCTTTTTTCAGAGAGATTCCTAAAATTAATTCCCGATGGGAGAGCGAAAAACGCCGATAATAGTTTTTCAGAAGTTTTAGTGCTCTTGACTCCTCTGATTCTGAAAAGAAAATGAAATAAGCATTTTACCTGAGACTGAGTACCAGTCAATAGGAGATAACGTAGAAAACATGGAATTTGTTTTGGTACAAATAAAGTCAGGAAGGAGAAAATCTACCTCATTCAAATATATCGCTATTGCGCAAGTGATGGGCCTAAAGAGCATGGATGCATCTAAGAGCACATTTCGTGTGGTAGAAGACGATATTTTCAGAGTTTCTCATGCTGATATCTTAGTACTACCAATTCCCACCATGCAAATTAATGGAGGAAGATACTATATAATTAAATATGTAGTTTTCATTTGATCTTTGTCGACTCATTCTGTATTACTATTATTTCATTATTGAAACGTTCAACACAGCCAACTTTCTTCATTTGATATGAAATTAATAATGTGCATATAATCGAAAACCTTGCATATATATGCGCGTATTTTCAAAACGTTGACTGCATACAATCCGGTCTCTACCCATAACTAACATTTGAAATCTAGAGTGTAAACCAACAATTCAATTCGTATTAGACTTCATTCCATCAATTAGTTTGGACCTACGGGAACTTGGCAATAGTTGGTAGTAAAATGTTCGAAAGCCACAATTTCATTTCGGAATCTAACGTACTTCCTTTTCCGAATCTAACATCGAGAGTGTTAGTTCGTCCTAAGTGGGTGGTATTAAAATTATTCAAATCCAGGGGCTACCAAAGTTAGATGGCTTATTTATGGAAAAGGGATCAAGATTTTCCTGAAATTTTCACAGCTAAATTTTGACAAACTATATTTTACAGATATTTTCACCTCTTTTTCATTACCGGTTAGGCCAGAAGTTGACGTATTTTGAATAGAACAGCATGTATGTTCTACAAATGCCCTGTAATTACTGATTTCGAAAATTTACCACTTCATTTGGATGAGTTGTTCGGAGATTTCTCTAGTGAAAAAAAAATTAATTTGACTGATCAACTCAGCAGATCATAACTCGCAAATTACACAAGATAAAAAAGTACAGACACTTTCAGACGAAAAGTTTGACTTTATGAATGCATTTGCGACAAAATCTTGAAAACATACAGGATGTGCCAAAATCAATTGGGAAGTTCGAACATATTGAGGTAATAGATAGTGTATTGAATATTTGGCCTTGATATTTTCTGTTCAATTTCTATTTTGTGGTGATCTCGTGCATTCATAGAAGCAGGATACCCAGAATAAGCAGTGATGAAATTCAATGTTATTAAGTAGCCTCCTCGGAGGCCAGATCTGAACACGATTGGGCGAATAAGTGATTAAATGAAAACGGAACAACAAACCATGAATTCATATACACCAGGTTTTGCAACTCTCTCAAATCTTTAACTTCATCAGACTAGGCCTTAACAAGATTGACGATAATTCTCAAATCATATTATGCAGAAAAGACACAGAAAATATAAATACCAACAAATAATTCAACAAAACTTAAGTGGTTGCGATAATGTCTTCGAGTAGTGTATTTCGTCCCAAAATAATAACCATTGTCACCTCAGTTCCTTCTTTTTTGTTGATTAGAATAATCGATATCCCTTTTAATCCCAGAGGTGGTCAAAAGGACTTTGAAGGACTACTTAGCGAGCGAGAAATGTGCCAGCAACACTCACTTCAGTTTTGCAGGAATTTACACTTTTAAATTAGCTCTCTTTAGATGAATTCTCCCCCGAGTAATTTTGAATGTAGCTTATAAGAACTCTTTCTTACGAATATTGTCACTTTGAGACTTGGGTGTTGATTAAATCTTCCATGAAATACAAAATATTTACAGGGTGACTCAAACTCTACGTATACTGAAACCATCTCAGTAACTGTAGGAGCTAGAAAAGAGTGGCAGATTTTCTAGTTGCAAGATATCCTTCCCACCCTTGATTAGAGATTATGGTACTATCACATCATTACCTAAAGCAAAGGAACATTGCCATTCATCCGCTATTACTCAAATAGCCTCTTATATTCTTATTATTATCTTCCATTAAAATCTGATGCTTTTTTGGTTAAGTTAAGTTAGAAAGTCCAACTCTCTCTACCATATTTACCAATGTATTGTTGATAGGCTGGGCTTAGTCCTCTGTTGTTTATAATCTTTATGGATGAAATAATAAAAAATTGATCTTCAGAAAAATTTGAATATATGGATCAAACTTTTTGACAAACACGTCAACTGTCAGCTGTCAGAATGTGACAATTCACTCATAATCGCATCCACTACAAATCTGCATAAACTATTTTCTTTGAAACATTTTCCGAACTAGTATCGATATAACTTAATACGCAGGATCAAACTTTTTGACAAACACGTCAACTGCCAGCTGTCAGAATGTGACTATTCACTCATAATCGCATCCACTACAAATCTGCATGAACTATTTTCTTTGAAACATTTTCCGAACTAGTATCGATATAACTTAATACGCAGGATCAAACTTTTTGACAAACACGTCAACTGCCAGCTGTCAGAATGTGACAAATCACTCATAATCGCATCCACTACAAATCTGCATAAACTATTTTCTTTGAAACATTTTCCGAACTAGTATCGATATAATTTAATACGCAGGATCAAACTTTGTGATAAACACGTCAACTGCCAGCTGTCAGAATGTGACAATTCACTCATAATCGCATCCACTACAAATCTGCATGAACTATTTTCTTTGAAACATTTTCCGAACTAGTATCGATATAACTTAATACGCAGGATCAAACTTTCTGACAAACACGTCAACTGTCAGCTGTCAGAATGTGACAATTCACTCATAATCGCATCCACTACAAATCTGCATAAACTATTTTCTTTGAAACATTTTCCGAACTAGTATCGATATAACTTGATACGCAGGATCAAACTTTTTGACAAACACGTCAACTGTCAGCTGTCAGAATGTGACAATTCACTCATAATCGCATCCACTACAAATCTGCATAAACTATTTTCTTTGAAACATTTTCCGAACTAGTATCGATATAACTTAATACGCAGGATCAAACTTTTTGACAAACACATCAACTGTCAGCTGTCAGAATGTGACAATTCACTCATAATCGCATCCACTACAAATCTGCATAAACTATTTTCTTTGAAACGTGTTCCGAACTAGTATCGATATAACTTAATACGCAGTATCAAACTTTTTGACAAACACGTCAACTGTCAGCTGTCAGAATGTGACAATTCACTCATAATCGCATCCACTACAAATCTGCATAGACTATTTTCTATGAAACATTTTCCAAACCAGTATCGATATAATTTAATGCGCAGGATCAAACTTTTTGACAAACACGTCAACTGTCAGCTGTCAGAATGTGACAAATCACTCATAATCGCATCCACTACAAATCTGCATAAACTATTTTCTTTGAAACGTGTTCCGAACTAGTATCGATATAACTTAATACGCAGGATCAAACTTTGTGACGAACACGTCAACTGCCAGCTGTCAGAATGTGAAAATTCACTCATAATCGCATCCACTACAAATCTACATAGACTATTTTC
This sequence comes from Cryptolaemus montrouzieri, assembly GCA_013387265.2. Lineage (NCBI taxonomy): Eukaryota > Metazoa > Arthropoda > Insecta > Coleoptera > Coccinellidae > Cryptolaemus > Cryptolaemus montrouzieri. The sequence continues at coordinate 13,851,580 of JABFTP020000042.1, forward strand.
TCTGAAACATTTTCCAAACCAGTATCGATATAATTTGATGCGCAGGATCAAACTTTTTGACAAACACGTCAACTGTCAGCTGTCAGAATGTGACAATTCACTTATAATCGCATCCACTACAAATCTGCATAAACTATTTTCTTTGAGACATTTTCCGAATTAGTATCGATATATCTTAATACGCAGGATCAAACTTTTTGACAAACACGTCAACTGTCAGCTGTCAGAATGTGACAAATCACTCATAATCGCATCCACTACAAATCTGCATAAACTATTTTCTTTGAAACATTTTCCGAACTAGTATCGATATAACTTAATACGCAGGATCAAATTTTTTGACAAACACGTCAACTGTCAGCTGTCAAAATGTGACAATTCACTCATAATCGCATCCACTACAAATCTACATAGACTATTTTCTCTGAAACATTTTCCAAACCAGTATCGATATAATTTGATGCGCAGGATCAAACTTTTTGACAAACACGTCAACTGTCAGCTGTCAGAATGTGACAATTCACTTATAATCGCATCCACTACAAATCTACATGAACTATTTTGTTCGAAACATTTTCGGAACCAGTATTATGGGGAAAAACACCCTGTACCGTCGAAATTCCCTAATCACCAGCAATTTTCCAGATTGCTACAATTTCCATCTGCTCAAGCTCGACGCAAATTATATCCGGGGCATTAAAAAAATTATACATGGATCATACACACCGGGGATATTGATTTATACCCGAGCTGGAGAGGGAAACGAAAGGAGAAAGGCCGCAACCCTCGCCGTGTTGAGAATCTAACTACACATAAGAGCAAGAGGGTAGAAGAGTTCGCTTTCAATAAGGACCCTAATTACCGGCACCCCGTGCCTGCTGCATACCTCCCTTCCAGATATTCGTGGAGAATAACCATGTACATGCACACGGCTCTTTAGATCATTTCTCATGTCGAAGTAAGTGATATTTTTTCATTAAATTTATTGCGAATGGTACGCACGAGTATTATTACTAGCTTTGATTGTCAATATTCAAAATTGACGGTAGATGTTTGAGAACTTCAAAGGAAAACTTGGATCGCCTCTAAAATTTGGAGAAGAAAATACTGAACGAATATACAGGGATTGTCCCAAATAAATATGACCTTCCTTCATATATACGTCAAACGATGGCTTGCGCTTATGATAACGAAACAGAACGACACTGCGTTAAAGAATTAACGTACGATTTCAATTGTCAAATTTTGGCACGTTTCGCTTCGGATATGAAAAATAAAATGAAAAAATGAGTTGAGATTCTGCAAGAAACGACCACACGTTGGTATCAGCAATGTAACGTTTATCTTTCTTGAAAGGTTCAATTTTCGGTAATAAGTCAACGCGAATCACGAAATTCAACGACGACAGAAGTAACGATGTATGATGACCTACCAGATTAGGCCAAAAGCTTGTGTTGACGCATTCAACTGTTTCCAGAATGATCTGCAGGTACAGGCAGACTGATGGTTATGAATGGAGAGCTGGAAGAGGACGACCTCGAGCTGAACACCTTCAAATGCACCTTCGACAGAACAGTAGAGTTTTTCCCCGCGATCTTCTGGATGTCATCTCTCTATCTGAGCTGTGGTCTTCCTACGCTCCTTTTGGTAGTTCTTGGTCTTCATGCGAGTAGTTTGCTGGCCCATTTCGATGGGTCTTGCATGGCTACATGGCCAGCCCATTTCCATTTCAATTGTGCTATCCTTCTTAGCACATCAGTCACTCCAGTCCTCTCTCTAATCTCCTCATTCCTCACTCTATCTCTCAGCGAAATGTCCATCATGGTTCTCTCCATAGCTCCCTGTGGAACTTGTAATTTATTGGCTGATTTTCGAGTTAGAGATATCATTTCAAGGCCATATGTAAGGACAGGAAGAACACACGAATCGAAGACGTTTGTTTTTAGGTTGAGAGGAATATGTCGGGACTTCAAAACAGAGACCAGTTTTCCAAATGCAGCCCAGTCGAAACCCATTCTCCTGGAAATTTCACAGATTTGATTTTCTTTTCCAAGTTTCATTTTATGGCCTAGATATATGTATTCGGTCACGTTTTCTATCACCTGATATTCAATCGAAATGTGTATGTTTTCTGCACTCAGAATTTTGGTTTTATTCAGGTTCATTCGAAGGCCAACTTTTCTAGATTTTTGGTGCAGTTCTTCTAGCATGGTTTTGAGTGATTCAGGGTCTGTACTGATAAGAACTATATCGTCTGCAAACCTCAGATGGTTTAAATGTACTCCATCGATGTAGATTCCTTTGTTGTTCCATTCTAAACCTTTGAAGACATCATAAATGTATTTCAGCAAATTCGAGTACCGAGAGTCGACTCTTGCATTATCTAAAGATCTCATTATTGCCCACATTTCTATACGATCGAAAGCTTTTGGCAGTCTATAAAAGCCAAGTAGATAAGAATATTGTATTCGATACACTACACTCGATGAGAGTAGGAATAGCTTGTAAATGATCAATGGTGCTGTAACCTGCTCAGAATCTGGCTTGCTCTACAGGTTGGTATAGGTCTAATTTGTGGGTGAGTCTATTTGTGATAATTTTAGTGAGCAGCTTGTATAGGTATGAAAGAAGGCTGATTGGCCGAAAGTTCTCCAGGTTGTTCTTATCCCCTTTTTTGTGAAGTAGTATTACTTCAACATGTTGCCACATTTGTGGAATTCTTCCATCCAAAGGACATTTATTGAAGAGAATTTTCACGGCATCCAATAAATCCCAGCCACCCATTTTCAACATTTCATCGTATCCTCGCCCTTTGAGGATACGATTTGCTGTTTCTCTCTATTTGTGCTATAAGGTCATTAATTTTGAGTATGCATCGTAGATGTCTATGAGTGCCATCTTCATTTCGATTCTTCTCGAGCTTTCCTTAGTATTGGTGAATTACTGGAACAATAACTCTTAAACGCATATTCCCAATGAATTTCCTGACGCAGTGTATTTAAACCACTATCGAAAAGAATACTTCAAAGTGGCTACAATATCCAGGTTTCACTGTTCTGAAAAGATTGCATAGTCACTAGAAAACCCAAGCGAATTTGGTTTAGATTCTATCTTGTATCCATGTGTCCTAAACGATAATTTTGACACCAAATAACAGAAAAAACACAAACTGCATCGGGAATAGATCGAAAATTAGAATCGACACCCAAACAACAAAACGCAATTTACAATTAGTCAAGGTAACCATTCTTACTTGCATGTGACGCCTTCAGTGTTACAACCAAGCATAGGGCATTAGAGACACAGACAAAATTGCAAAGATCACATGTTGATGTTCCGTCTTTCTTTTAGTTGTGCTCTGTTTCTTCAAATTCTATCAGGATTGCTTCAAATACCAAAAGATTCAGGTCTTCGTTCAATCGAGGTGATATAATGGGTATTTTCAATAACGCTGTACTTCGTTCATAGTTAAAGCTGAAAATACAATTTAAGGCAAAACTCTGGTGACGTTTAAGTTTCATTAGAAGCAGCCTCAATATTTCATTAAGATATTTTGTTTTTCGGAGCAGAAGGTGAGGCATTCATAAGAATACTTGCTTATCCATCGCCCTTCATAGATTGCAAAAAGGAACATATTGAAGAAGCGATATGAGCTGTCGAGGAGACATGTCGAATAAATGAGCTAAGGAAATTTATAAAGTATCACGGACAACACTAGTTAGAAAGATGCTTGGAAAAAATCAGGTACCTGTTAGACATCTTACTGTTTCCAGTTGTGGCAAATTGGGGATAATCATTAACCAAATCCGATATATGAGATTTAAGAAACAACTACTTGGAGAAAGAAGGTGAATTAGTCAAAATATCTAGGAACAACGCCCGAGCATCAGATGTCGTTGAAACTTTCATTGCCAGGACATTTCCATCAGGGTTGCTTCAAATATCAGACGTTTCAGGTCGAGGTGATATGATGGTTTTCTCAATAACTTTCCGTTTACAGGCGAAGCTAAAAATATATAAATCTGACAAAACGAATATCTCGGATGACGATGGACCAAGAAAATTTTCATTTTCTAGAAACATAAGGAGAGTTGAGAGAGTACCAGAACATTCACAAGCTACGATCAGCATAATGATCCCATGGTCAACGCTTGCAAGATAAATAAAAAAAAAGACAAAGCGATTTTGGAAGAATGGAAAAAAGGTACCATCACAAAAGAGCTGTTCGCTAGTTTGTTGAACAGAAAATGGATAACATTAAGACACCAGATGGAGCTGTTACAAAACCAATGAGGAAGCAGGTAGAAAAAGATCAAGCAAGTCAACACTAGAATAGCAGCTCAGGTACGATTGTCTGTCAATCAGAACTTTCTTCAATTCCCAAAAGTGTCCAAATACTCCCCATAACGGTAATTTTTATTCTAATCACATCAAGAGACCAATTAATTTGAGTTGAAGTGGATTAACATCTTTCAGAACTATATAAATCTCGATGTATGCCATTTCAATGACGTAAGAATGTCTATTTGCTTTGGAATTTGATCGAATCTCATGTTGTAGTGTGATAAAAAATTAATATTTATTTGGCGGTCCTTTTGAACGAATATCAAAGATGAATATGTATTATGAGAAAAGGATTACATATCACCTATCTAGTAGCGATTGTTTCTAATTTACATTTGATTAATATGTCGAGCACATCAACAAATCAGTAAAGGAATTGGTTGGAAGACTTACGTAAGAATTGCCATTGGATTGATTGTATTCGCTAGGAATTATATCTGGAAAACGAAATGGAAGGGGTAGAAGTTTGAAGTGCAATTTCAAAAATGTTGCGACATACCTTTCCTTTGAAAAATCTTTTTTCTTTTGGAAGTTGTTTAGTCAACACTCTGAATCTGTTGTTGAGTTGCTCTGAGCCCATTTCATACAAAGTTTCATGCAAAATAGTGCATGCTGTATTTCATAACTTCAATTTACGATAAACTGATAGAATTTCGTGGATTTTTTGATGTATTCTGAAACAATTTCTGCAACGACAGCATTCAGTATGAGATACTTTTTAATTTATAACTTTGCTTGCACAATTTTGGTTTTCATGGCTTTTAAAATTATATGATCAGATTTGCAAAAACCACAATGTTAGATTATATCAATTGTATCGTTTTGTTCCTAACATAGATGATAGGAAGTTTTCTGAATGAATGAAGAGATAGACCATGGAAGAATTGGGTGATTTTTAGCAGGCGAACAATTTTCAGGGAATTGGACGAACTGGATTTCCAGCAGATACGAAGAACCCGGCATGGTTGTACAAGATGTTCCAATTATACTGATCTCCAAGACCGCAAACAATTCATTCAAGAGTATTCTCCCAAAGTTTTGAACCTTATTTCAAAATTTTGTAGCATTTTTTCAAGCATTCGCAAAAATCGTACCGAAGCGCTAATCAGTCTCGGAAAGGATCTTGTCACAATAACAACCTTCGCTCTCAAAATTCGGCTTTTTCGAAATCATCGAAAACTTATTTCTAAAACGAATTTTCGCAGAATTTCTTCGATTCTTTATACTTTTATATCTTCTCTGACTGAAATTGTATACATTGGCTTCTGAAATCGTGTCCGAACATTCGACAATCTTTCAAGCTGTTACAAACGGGTTTTCCATTTCGTTCGGCCTAATTACGAGGGTATAGTTAGGGAAATGTTTCACGTTTCTTAATATTTGGCAGAGTGAATCTTTCAACAAATATTGGCAACAAAACGATTTGTTTTTCACCTCGAGTCCTCTGAACTTCAAATTTGATAGACGAAGCCATTTTCGGTCCGTTGAACACAGTCTTATGACTCGTAGAAACCGCCGTTACTACTGGTACAACTTAGGAAATTATTAAATTAAATCAAATTAGTGTTTTCAATTTCGTTCGGCCTAATAACAAGAGAATAAATCGTAAAATGTTTCACGTTTTGAACTTTTCCAAATATTTGGCAATTTAAATCATCTGAATCTTCAGGAAACACAGCCAATGAAGAAACGTGTCCTTTACTTTATCGAGTACTTCTAAACAAAAAACTTCAGCCTTACTCAGTCTCGGAGTGGATCTTGTGACATTTAACTTTCGCCCTACGATTTCAAGCCGATAAAAAAGATATTTCTAGATGGATTTTTCGCAAAATGTCGTTAATTACTTATACTTATATTGTCTTCAACTGTAAATATATACATTTTTATCTGAAATCGAGTTTTTCGCCGATGAATAAGCGTTTGACTTCATGTACGGATATTCTACAATATTTCACGGGGAGAAATGGGTCATGAGGACGGGACTTGAGCTGTCAAAATCGGGATTTCCACTTCGTTCGGCCTAATTACAAGGGAATGGTTAGAGAAACGTCTGCAAGCTAACTCATAAACCATAAATGCTCTTATCATGACAATTGACAGAAATGTCACCACGTCAGTAAAGGTTATGCCAATATGTATAAGAAAATACAGAGACTAGCTTTTTACTTGTAGTCACTCAATTTTGTATGCAATTTAGATTTGAATGGATAATTCAAGCTGTCAAAATCGGGTTTTCCATTTCGTTCGGCCTAATTAAGAGGGAATAGTTAGGGAAATGTTTCACGTTTCTTAATATTTGGCAGAGTGATTCTTTCAGCAAATATTGGCAACAGAAAGATTTGTTTTTCACCTCATCGAGTCTTCTAAACTTCAAATTTGATAGACGAAGCAATTTTCGGTCCGTTGAACCCAGTCTTATAGCTCATAGAAACCGCCGTTACTGCTAGTACAACTTAGGAAATTATTAAATCCAAACAGGGGTGATCGAATAGTATAATACTTCCAACTTGGTAGTATGATGAACCGTTACGAAAGCATTCAGCTCAAGTCTCTTCTTAATTCATTGGTTTGTCCGCACAATGTTTCTTTCCATTGCTCTTGAAACCATGGGAACAAATTTGCAAAAACTACAATACCCTCAGATTCTATCAGTTGTATCGTTCATTTCTTACTATGAAAGAAGATAACTAATTCCTGAAGGAATGGGGCGATGAACCATGAAAAATTGGGCGTGGAAAGGTTTGGAGAATTGGGGCATGGACAATTTTCCAGAGACAGATCGACGAATTCAATTTCCAACGATGAAAGATTTGTATGAAGAACCCAGGAAGAATGGTACAAGCTGTTTCAAAAAGAAATTCGCACCGAATTGTGCTGATCTTCAAGGTATCAAAGAATATATCTAAGAAATATTCTTCCAGAGTTGCAAACTTCATTTCTAATTTCCCCCACAGTTTTCCAGCATGCGCAGAAATCGTCTCGGAAAGGGTTTCCACTTCGTTCGGCCTAATTACAAGGGGATGGTTAGAGAAATTTTTCATGTTTATTAATATTCGACAAATTAAATATTTCAGCAAATATTGGCAACGAAGATAATTATTTTTTACCTTCTCGAGTCTTCTAAACTTCAAAAATCATTGACGAAGCCATTTTCGGTACGTAAAACATAATCTTACGACTCAGATCGTCGTTACTGTTAGTACACATTGGGAAATCGTACAACGCATATGAGGGGGATTATCGAAAGATTTGATACTTACTTCCAGGTTGGTAGTAAGATGAACCATTTAAAAGTCGCTTAGCGTGCAAAAACGACCTGGTATTGTCACCAAACGCCTTTCACAACATTTTGTTCATAATTTAGTGCCAAAATCTAACCTAATCTAATGTAACTACTGTATTTACAGGCAAACGTCTGCAAGCTAACTCGTAAACCACTAATGTGTCGTGACAATTGACACAAATGTCACCATGCCAGTAAAGGTTATGCCAATATGTATAAGAAGATACAGAGACTCGCTTTTTACTTTTAGTCAATTTTGTATGTAATATAGATTTGAATGGATAATGATGCAGCTAAAAAGGAAATATTTATTCATCACACTAAGCAATAGACCAAAGAACTCATTAAGTGGCCACCTAAAACACCGGATATTATGCCGTTATACTGTATTTTATGGAGAATCAGAAATCAAATGTTTAAAAATGTTTGATTCGATTGAAGTTCTCAAGGAACATAAAACACACGCAATTTGATAGATCTCACCAGAGATATTTCGATTTTTTAATCAAAAATTATCAATATTTCCTAATATTAGTTTTTATTCCATATTCTCGTCCAGTTCTATATCACAGGGATACATCCTGCATAAAATTTCATCAAATCCATGAAAACAGATCTCAAACAATCTTCAGTTCACTCAATAAAATACTTAATTAATTATCATATTCATTCAAAGCAATTAACAAAATGTGTTGCATAAATTGAGATCTTTAATTAGTGTGAAATATTTGAACAGGAAATTGAATATTCATGGTTCAAAAATATTTCCTCGTTGGTTCGATATATAAACCTCTTAATACTATCTGAATCAGAGAGTTTTGTACTTGTCAAATTTTAATAAAGTTACATCGAGTATATTAAAACTCAAGGCGATTTGGTTCGAGCGAATTTCTTCTTCTTTCGTGCAGAAAAACATAATAAAATTGTGGAATATTACTGGAGACTCTTATAAATTTTCGATAAAGACAAAATTTTTATGGTTTTTCAGAATATTTCAAGAATTTTAAAGAGTATTTCGTACCAAGGTTGTTAGTTATATATTCGAAAATAAATATTTATTACTTGAATGGTTTTATTTTTAATGGGAATCTTTAAAACCTGCATACGAATTGCTCGATTTTCATATACCAAATTAGCGTGACCATATGAAAATCGAGAAAAATGTCCATTATGAAGTTTATCGAATATTGGAATAGTGGATTATGCATTATAAGTATTGTAAAAATGTATAGATATTATAAATATTTATACAAACACCATACCGTGTGTGACTGAAACTAGGGCCATCCCTGTAACTATTTTTCTATTTGAAATATTTTGATGAAAGTTGGGAATCGCATAGAAAACATTTTGAATTTGATAACATTAATATGTTTGACATTCCGTTTCCGGTTATGCCGAAAACTATACCAACTTTCGATTTTCAAATGGGACACGCTGTATTTCTTTGCCTATTTCAAATGTTCATCTCATCCTACGACCTTTTGACATATTTTCGAAAGAAAAACCAAACACAACTTTTTTCTGCAATTTTCATCTTTCGTTCTAGAAGGCCATGAACAGTGACAATTGGCTTAGCTCAACATCTATCACGAAAATACAAGATTGTATCTAAAAATTTAATTGCCCATTTTCACGGGGTGTCAAAATTAATAACGAAAGAGAGAACAGCGAAAAAGAAATGATTATAATACATGTTCGAAAATACCACCATTCCCCCTCACAACATTATTTAACTGTAATAGCCTGTCTCAAACGGTTCTCGAATTCTTGTTGGGTTTTAACAGGTGTTTGGTAGCCTAATCTAACCTCATTCTTCAAATAGCCCCACAGGAAGAAATATAGTGGACTAAAATCTAGCTGGCCATCTTATGGGACCATTTGTAATATTCATTTTTCGGGAAAAATTTCGTCGATATAACACGAGACCTCTCGTGTGTTGTGAGGAGGTGCACCATCTTGTTGAAAATATATTTCATTCACAACAGCTTATGGCAACTCGTCCAATTCATCTTGTATTTGGGTTCTCAAAAATTCTAAATATCTCTCCCATGTCAATGAACCTTAGAAAAACGATTTTGGAAGTTTCCATCTTGATATCTGTGCTCGTTTTATTGCGACCTCGTATTTTGCCTATTGAACATCCCACTGTTCGTGAACGTGATTCGTCACTGAATCAAATCTTTGTGGGATATTGTGGATCATCCTCCATTTTCCTAAGGTACTCTTCACAGTACTGGAGTAGCCTAACGCTATCGTTAACATACACGTGGTGGTGTAAGTGATATTTAAATGAGCGGTACTTATGTTTTTCAAAATTCTCCATGCGCTTTGGTGGCTAATTTTCTCAGTTCTCACAAGTGTTTCGCGATTTTTACAATGGATAAAAATGAATTTCGAACAAAGAATTTATCTCAAATTTCGTATTACAAATAGAATTCTGTTAGTTTAATCGCTGAAGATGTTACAGAAGGCTTACGGTGAATCGACTTTATCAAAAACGCGTGCATATGAGTGGTACCTGAGCGTTATGTTAGATAGATAAGAGAGCGAATTCGTTTAAGGCCAGATTTGTTTGGAATAATACTCATGGTTTCGTACCACGACAATGCATCATTTATCGAGGATATCAATGAATTTCTGACCAAAAACTCAACAAATACCATCGAACAGCCACTGTATTCACCTGATATGGCTCTGGCCGACTTTTTTTCCAAAACTCGAATTACCACTTCGGGGTACCCGTTTTGAATCGATAGAAGACAAAATTCTCAGCTAGACCTGAAGGTGATTCCTGAAAAAGCGTTAGGAAAATGCTTTTATAATTGGAAATGTATCATTTCGGAAAGGGCCTACTTTGAAGGCGATACAATTTGGATGAAGAATAAATATTTTGTACTTTTTTGACAGAATGTATACTTCCTATACTCTTCTACTGAAAATTGCACAAAAATTTGAAGTTTATGATATGGGGACATATTGGAAATACCAGGTTTGAAAATGAAAGAATAAGACTGACATCGCCGTCTCCGATCCGGCAACGCGTGAGACGAGCGGCTTAGAGCAGCGACAGGTGCACATGTGACACGTCTCTTGTAAGAGTTTGAACTCTCTACAGTCATTTGTTTGTCCTTATCATTAGTTTTCGTGAAACAGTTTCTCTTGTGCTTCTTGATAATGAGTAGCCTCATCATAGCTTGGAAATAATGCAACAGAAATATCTGAAAAACTTCGGCAGGTCTATGGAGAAAGTGTCAACAGAATCCGGGATCTTGTGCGTTCAGATCGACAATTGACAGTCAGAATAATCGCGGAATAGTAGAATTCGAATCACACCTCCATTTATCTCATTTTGACAAATGCATTGGAGATGAGAATTTTGGCACAATGTATTTTTAGCAATTTGGTACTTGCGATTATGCCAAAAAATGGTTTCGATTTTCCTATTTTGAATAGAACACCTTGTATCTATTGTATTCCATGAAAAACGCCCCAACCTATAGCCCCTACAGTTGTTCGATTTCAAAGAAACGAAAACAGAATCGGGTCATGAGTGATATTCTAAAACTTTGAAAAATTTTCGTTTCGCTTCTGCAAACACCGGAAATTGACGTTCACTTGGACTTTGTGAAGGGTAACACCATATTTACAATTCATCGATGTAATTTTTTGAATGGGCGAGTGTTTGAGTTTGTGATAGTTTTTCTGTCCTAGAAAGTGTTTCGGTCATCATTTCAGTTCGCAACAGAACATTTTAATGTATCGTGGAGTAAGCTGTGCCCGAGCATTTCGACTCTATCGGAAACGATTCCCAGATCTTGATGAACCAGAGCGCCGTAAGTTTTGCAAATACGTTCATTCAAAAAGCCGGTAACTCTCGAAAGGAATATTAATGAAGAAACGGAATTGCGTGTCTTGTTGAGTGTAGAAGCAAACCCAGAACATCTGTTCGACAAATTTCTGCAGAAACGAGATCGTTTTAATACTAATTATAATATAATAATATAATAATTATAAATTAATAATAATGTTAGATGATGCAAGTTTTCGAATTTTTTTATTGATGGAATGCATTCTGATCATTCTTTTTTCGCAACCATCATTTAATCTGATGGGTATACTTTACACAACAATCATCATTTCAATAGGAACAGTTTCAGACATTGGAGCCAGCAATAATTCTCAGAGTAGATATGAAGTGATCGTCTGATCCGTCATTTATTCTAATCGCTTGATAGGATCACTTTTCATTGAGAATAAGAAGAATTATAATGAAATTCCTATTAGAAGATATACTTCCGGAAGAACGAAAAATCTACTTCCAACTAGATATAGATGTTCATGCACTCTCCATTCTCATGTTTCTAGAAATACGACTTTTTGGACCAGTATCACTTGCATTCGTTTTATCATAAATGAATATATTCAGCTTTGATTTTTGAAGCAACACTGATGGAAAGGTTGTCCTGGTAATGAAAGTTTCAACGACATCTGATCCTGCAGTGTTGTTCTAAGATATTTTGACTATTACACCCCCTTTTCTAAACTAGTTCTTCACCAAATCTCATATATCGGTATCGGAGATCATTGCTGCTTACTTTTACTAAGTTAGATTACAGTTAGGTTTAAACATCTTTCTAACTAGCGTGTTCCATGACACTTCATAAATTTCCGTAGTTCTTTTATTCTGTCGAACAGCTTATATCGCTTCTTCCGTGTCTTTTTTTTGCAATCTATGGCGTCTTTGGATAAGCAAGTTTCATTGAATATGCATCATTTCACTCCAAAAAACAAACCAAAACTCAATAAAATATTAACGCTGTTCCAATTGAATCGTAAACAGGAATGAACATGTCACGCAGTCAGCATATATCCTCGAACTGTTGAATTAGCTCCATCTATCGGTAACCATCCAATATTGCAAAACATATTTAACTATACTTCAAACTATGATATGTATATTTTTTGTAAATAACACTAAAAAAATGTGTTTCGCAATTTCATCTGTGACGGGAATACCCTGTGATTGGTTGCAACTCTGATGACGTCACAAGCAAGCCGACTGATTGTTACTTGTGGTATGTTTTCTGGCTACCGCTTTCGACATTTAAGCTTTTTCTGATGCAGCCTTGGTTTAATCTAATTTCAAGAAATCTGATAAAACTAGTCAAAATAATGTCATTTCATATAACATTTGCGTCTAGGGAACATAACGCCAAATAGAATTCTTGAATAAATTTAAAGATATAGTCCAACTACAAAAAACACAAGAAATGAAAAAATTCAATCTCCTAAACGACGTTGCATGGATAATCACTGTTTCCAGTATGATAATAAGTAGCCATCAACTAAATACCACATATACCAGATAAATAAGCCATCAATTCAAAAACATACATAAATTACCTGGATCTTACACCAACCACTATTACGACCAGATAAAAACAGAGGATCTCGAAGATTGTAACCCTAATTAACAGGTTTTTCATAATTATACACTCAGTTTTCGAAACGCAAAATTATTTAAATTATTTAAACATCAATATTTGCATTGTAAAAATAGATTGGAGATGATATGTTGGAATGATTAACAATTTCATACATGCTTGAATATTTTCACTATTTATTCAATTTGCTCCTGAAATACAAATTATAATTTATCATATTTCATTGTCTTCAGCCATTGGATTTGCGCTATCTGAATCAGTGGCGACTCCTTAACAAGAGCTGCACCACTGGTTGCAATAATGCAACATTAAAAAGAGATCAATTTCAAGTCAATAACATACCCATATTTCTCTCTTTAAAAAACTACTTGTATTGTGTACACTTCCTAAAATTTCATTCAATTCCCTTGAATAAATGCGTCGTTTTCCTCTCTCATATATTGCCGCTGAAAGGCGAATATAAGTCCTCCGTACCGAGCCAACATACTTTACGTAAACAAACCGTTCGATGGAGTTTTCACTTAGATTATCTGATCATTCGCCTTGTATTAGTTACTTTAGTTTTTAGTGGTCGTCAAATAAGGATGTTTTAACAGAATATAAACAAGTTAAAAAGTAGTAAAAACTGTTGTTTCTTCAAAAATTAAACAATGCTTGTATGTCAATATATTGAGAAATGGTAGCCAGTTCGACGTTTTTGAAGCGAGTTTTGTTTAGTAAGAATATTTTAATTCAATTGTTCATTGACTTCTTTATTTTGAATCGAAGTATTAGTATTGGACAATATTAACAGCTACGTCAGGTGCGGTATTTGAATTGCATGATTTTGATTTTATATTTTACTGGTATAAACCGCAACCTGCATTATGGCTTTCGCACGTTTGACAGGTTATATACTAAGCAGAATCACAAAGAATCTTCGAACATATAGTTCTGAATTTTGATGGACTAAATACACTAAACATCAGGATCACAATTCAATTGTTGAAACCAGATACTGTATATTTGAACGCATCCCTTATAAACTCTATGGTTGACAAGTTTGACTGCGCAGAGTCAAAGAGAAAAGAAAAAGAATGGCTGCGTTCAACAATTACAATAATTGTTTCTAAAGCTTATTTTGTATATCATCAAATATAGTTTAGAAGAAAATCAACGAGACACCGCTGAGACCACAACATTTCAGTTTCTTATTATTGTATAAATATTGAAGGTGTGTACCTCCACATATCGCATTATGCAAATTGAAAGTGCAGACACTATGAACGCTCACACGAGTGTGGGAATCAACGTAATAAAAGTAATACGGCATGATATCGTCAGTCAATCCACACATTCTCGATTTTTTTAAACGGACTTGACGCAGTTCAAGAACCGTAAATAATTTTCACCCGAGACACCAATCAGTGTCAAAATTTCTATATAATCGAATTAAAGCATACTCCATGAGAATTAATATCTTCCTTATAGAAATTGGCCACACATTTTCTGATGTTTCGAGAAGGGTAGAGGTGAAAAAAGCGTGGAGGATCATTAAATGATGCATGATGAACATCTGAGCCAAATAAATAAATATGTTGACACTAAGACGTTACAGATGATTATAAGCGGCGGAGATTGTCGACGTGTTACAATTTGATCCACTGAAAGTTCTCTACATTATTAAATCATGATTATAAATTACTCAAGTAATCACTTGTTATAACCAAGTGTTTAATTAATCTCTAAATTGTAGCCAATATTGTTAATTTTATATATGTTGTAAGTTAAAGTATGTTTCTTGTATTAAAGAAGCACATATCGGATTTTGATGTATACATAAATCCATATATTTATTAATTTTAAAAACATAAAATATACATAAACATAAACATATATTCTTTGACTATGTACATCGATGTAACAACGATGCATTCTAATATCATTGCTTGGTAAATAACTCTAATTATTAATATCGCTAAAAACTTTGTATTCTTACAGAAATTATTTATTTGCGTGATTTGTCAAATATGTTATTTCAAATTCATTCAATTTATGTTAACTTTCAAAATTTGATGTTCGAATTATTTGGCAGTGTCTTGAGATATAATACTAATGATCACGTACATACTAGTTATTTCTGTGTATTCAGCATGCACATTGATTAATTGGTTCGATGATGATTGTAAAATATGTTGATTTTCAAAATTCAATTTTGTCACTAATTACAATCCTTTTGTGACGTTTTCAGATTCATACTTTGCAGAAAGACGTGTACTTCATGTATATTCACTTATTATAATATTGAATCAGCGTCTATGAATGGAATCAGAGCAGTATGTTCACATTTAAAATTTGTTCTTTCCTTTCTTTCTTGCTAAAAATGATTCCTTTTACCCCCAAATATTTCCTAGACCAAAATTGACTTTGGATTCGCTGATCAGAATTACTTGCAACATACTTTTGAATATCTCTTTTCTATAGAAATAGGATAATTGTCTAATGTCTTCCACTCTATTTCAGGACAAAGCACTGCATCTCTAGTAACCTAGTCCTGTTCATTCATTACTCTATTAATATCCTAAAATATGTTCACTTTAAAATTTGGATTTTATAACAAAATTCATTTTTTTGTGCTTCAGAGCACCACTAAACTTTAATCCCTTATACTCTTTCCAATATATTATAAAATGAGTTATTTGTCACTGTTAAAATGATCAGTTCCCAATTACTAGTCATTCATGTTCATTATTTGAGACATCTACAGTTCTAATATATGTTCGTTCTCAAATTTTCATTATTAACGAAAATAAAAAGATTCTTTTGGACCAACCAATATTCCTTGAATAACCTTTTCGTATGTCTTCATCAACCCATCAATGAAATCATGAAATATGTTCAGCTTTAAATTTCGAATTTTTAATCGTGTTTCACGAATACTAAACTAAATGCTAGGCACATATGTTCTGGTGACTATATTATTCAATAAACTCTGCATTGTGACATTTACTAACTTATTGAAGAAAAATATTCTAGTGAACTTATTGTACCTTATTAAAATTTACATAAATTACAAAAATATATTATGTTCCTCCTGGAGACTAATTGAATATTATACTTATGATTAGGTAGTATTCATATTTATTCTAGTTATTTCATTGATTGATACCGTATTTGAATATCGCTTATTATTGACGTCAAATTAATTTTTTTACAATTATTTAAGAAGAAATTCCAGTTGACTTTATTCTTCATCGTATCGACTACTTCAACATATAAAATCCAACATATGACGTTAAATTCTCGAATAAATTGAATTGAAAATATGTTCATTTTTAAATTTTAATTCTAAAAGCTTGAAAATTATTTTGTATACGTGGCAATATATATATCCCAGTTACCGTATTTGGCTATCGTTTAATATCGATATGAAATTAAATATGTTCACTTTTATTCAAAAACGAAAAGTCCCAAGTACATCGAATTTCAACGTGCAACTGTATAACTTTAAATTCTTGATTAAATCAAAAATATGTTCATTCTCAATTTTGATTTCTAAAGCTTCTTATGAGGAATATTTTAACCAGATACTTTATCTTATATTAAATTTTAAAGATCAAAATTTGGTTATAGTTACTGCTTTGAATTCATATAGAATATAGCATATGTTGATTTTAAATTTTAAAACTTCTTAGCGTTACCTTGGTGTATATAGTAATAATATTGAATCAATCTACTTCTACTAACATTACTAATAATTACATTCGTCAAAGTAGATGGGTAGTAAAGTTAACAATTCAATATATTGGTTTTTCCTACTTTATACTTCTTACATAATTTTGCTTAAATGTATTGGTATGTTCGTTTTTAAATTTAATCAATACTTCTTTCAAGAATTCTGACTGAATAAACAACAATGAATATCAGTGCTCCATATTATGTTTACCATAATACTTAATCAGATAAAAATTATAGTGAACATTTTATATAGTAACATATAATTGAATTAATTAAATTCTCTTTAATCAAAGTATTCTTTTTTATTCTTGCACATTCAAAATGTTTTATTGTGATAGTTGCTACTTTGGATTAATCCTTGACACAAATATGTATGTAGGTATGTTCATTTTCAAATATAGACTTTCAGAACTATTATTTTCCATTATTCTACATTATGGTATGAATATCTTTGATTCACTATACTCGAGTATTTATAACGAAGTAGTGAATCTTTATAGAGTGATCAAAGTCAACTTATGGTCACTAGAAAATATAAATGCCAGTATTATTAGATCATAAAATATGTTCACTTTTCAGAACTTGGTATGTTAATCTACTTTTATATTTAGTGATGATATAATAGTTACTTATATCCAATTCTAATATTTGATTTGTTCATAGTTTTATATGTTATATTATTTATTTGGTCACTCAATGTTTATCGAAGGAAGAAAATTCTTGATTAGCAATTGCTTTGAATTAACAACTACATACTTATAGATTCATGCCTCAGTTCCTACTCGATTCTTTCTTACTTTGTAATGAAAGTTATCTTTTAATTAATTTTGGGCCTATTAAAATTGTTTTTATCGTTTCAAATTGCAGTATGTTGAATGACCGAAGTGCAACACTAGTTTATAGTGAAATATGTTTATAGTGCATAAAGAATTGTAATTTGAAGAAACCAATTCTAGGTAGATGAATTATTCATTCATCACAACATATAATTCATTATATTTGGATCAACGTGAATGAGATTCTCTTATAAACATCAGCGTTTCACTGCTTCGGTGCGATATACATCGTATAGCTAACGTATTCAGTTTCCGTCGCTTAACAAATACCGCAACGTCAAGCGACCTACCGTTTACACCAATTCAGACGTTATTAATCCAGTTAGACTGTTCTTTTTAAATTTTAGACATATCTCGGTAATCTCTCTGAAGTTCCACAAAAGATCGGTTCTTACCTGCCACTTTTGGTGATAACCATCTCCGTCCCCAATTTATGGAATTTCTCCCAGAGATCTTTTCCTTCTAATGTAACTTTTGGATCATCTACAACACCATCTTCTTCTGGTTGAATTGCACGTAAAGGTCGCACCATAGCCGGGTGGTGATTATGAGCAGCTACAGCAGCTAACACTACATCTTCAGCCGTCGTATACGGATGTCCTGCTAAGGCGTGGTGCGCATGGGGGTGATTAATTTTTGGAATCAGGGTACCAGGGTAACACGCATGGGGATTCTGTCCACCAAACGCGGCAAGAGCAGCCGATGGGAAAAAATTCGGCGTCGTTGGTGTAGCACTCGGTGAGTTATTATTATTCGCAGCAGTTAACAGCGATGATACACTGAAATCAGTTTGTCTCGGAAGCTGTAGAAAGGGATGATAGGCCATAGTATTTTTCACTTTGGCGTCCAATGAAGATTCTAGAATCGTCTCGAAACGCATTTGGCCCCCTAATTGAAGCGGTAGAATCTGACGATTCTAAACCGCTTGAAATTTCTCATGAAAATTCTTTTAACATCACCCTGAACGGATCTATCAATTTGATTGGTTAGATTTGGGTAGTTTATTAATCACCGAATAACATTGTCACAAATTTAAAATTTCACTAAAATTTGTTTTTGCACTAAACACGGTAATACACGCACAGATAGTTCACCCGACGCACTGAACTTGTTCAATGTAAACTATAGTTGTGATTAAGGGTGGTTTTAGTGGAGTGTCAACAGCAACACCTCTATACCACGGAAAGTGTAAGCAAAGACTATAGAAGGAAACGTAGCGGATCTAGTCAGTGTGTGTTAATGACACTGACGCGTTTCTATTGGTCGGCTGGTGTCAGCTCCGACAGATTGGCCAATCAGCTGGCGACATTGTCCCCACTCTTTTAACACTTATGGTGGGCAGGAGTTAGGAGGTTATGCCTATGAAGGCGTTACTTGGGCTTTTTGTGACGCCAAGTTCGTATTTTACTTTTTGTTTCCTTTATATGGGGACATTTCCAGTCGGGCACGTCAATGTTCAGAGTTTGGCTTTTCTCTAGCGATTTTATTTTTTTAACTGGAGATATTCTGCCATCTTCACTCGATCTTTTATTCCAAAGAAGTTCGTCTGAAACGGAATTTGCATTTAATTAAAATAAGCGGGCACTTTTTTACTTTCTTATTAGACCAACTTTGTGATTTTGAATGGATTTAAATTCATGAATTTTTTCAAGTTTATGTTCTCCTTTGAAATTAATTAAAAATGAAACATATAAGATTTCTTACTTGAAATAAATTATAGATATATGAAAATAGGTGATCTTTCACAATTTTCATACAGATCAAAAATGACATTCTAAAGTTATTTGACAGTATGTCAATTAATACTGCATTCTTTTAAACCAAAACAAATCTGTTTAAATGACAGTATATAGTGATTTTAAACACTCAACACCAGTGAAGTTTATCTTCATCTAATACAGTAACATTATTTTGATTTTACCTTCTAGTGGAAATTCTTATTAGATTAGCTGAAAGGAAAAAATGGAATTTCATCACAATATTTTCTAGTTGCAATAATATGCATTTTTCTTCAGTAGAAACTTATTGAAATTAGGATTTGTTGATGTCATTATTAAATATAATTCAATTGTAAAATTTATCAAGGCAAATATCTTACCACTGAATTTCTTTGAATAAAATGACTCCGACAATTTCTTTTCATACGAATTCTTCATTCATTCAGCCATTCGTAGCATTCAATACCTACTTCCTGAACAATATTCCTGTATTATCATCTACAGAAAATTCTAAGAATTTTCAATTTCAAAACTTCCGAAAGAAAACGTAGTGAATAACCTAAAAATCGTGAGTAAATTCAAAACCTTTCTTGTGAACATAATGATCGAAGATACCCATGCGACGGACGGCATATTTCATATCTCGAGTATAACCTTCGTTAACGAATTATGAAAGATAAAAAATTTAATACAAATACACTCAAGTTCCTAGTATTCCATTAAGAATACACAAATTCATTCTATACTAACGACAACAATTTTAAATTTTACTTTTCTCATGCTTTTCCAAACCATGCACTTATAATTTTACTCACATTGACATTTCGGAATACAATTCAAAGTCTATGAAATGTTCGTCAGTTACCACAGATTTTGATATAATCGCGTTCTCTTTATCACCGCTGTCAAAATTTTACTCGAACAACGACACGGAACATTGCAAACGTCAGCGCTAACTGACGACATGGCGAAACGGTGGAATCGCTTTTGCAGTCACAAGGGGTTGATTCTGCGCAAAGTTCTGATTATATTTTCTACTATCTGTTGTTTATATTATTGTTTTAAACAGATATTATGTATATTTCCATTCATGCAAATCATCGTATTCTATAAGAACTATCTAGACGAACCACAAATCTAATAAATTAGGTTATGTCCACATTATTGTTAAATACTCATGTTTATGTAATTTCTTTTGATTCAAGCAGATTGCTCAAATAAT
Source organism: Cryptolaemus montrouzieri (assembly GCA_013387265.2). Classification (NCBI taxonomy): domain Eukaryota; kingdom Metazoa; phylum Arthropoda; class Insecta; order Coleoptera; family Coccinellidae; genus Cryptolaemus; species Cryptolaemus montrouzieri. The sequence goes on from JABFTP020000042.1 coordinate 13,872,147, forward strand.
CAAAAGGTGATCATACCTTCACTAAATTTTATCTGTGGATCAAAATTTTGTTATCGATGTTTTAACCTCAAATTTGCTAATTTTAGTGTGGGCAAGACTTCAGACAGTGCAAGAAAATGCAAACTTTGTTACTGAATTTCATATACTTCCGAAACTCAAACAATCATTGCTTTAGTTCAAAATCTGTTGCCAATTGTATTGAAATTGGAGTGGACGATGAAATATCTTATGAACCAGACCGTGTACAGACAGAAAACGGATCACCACTCCTTTTACCGATCGAAAAATCAGGGTATCTGTCTTTAAAATCGTAAAAAGAGTGTTGTATATTGGACTACTATGTTGTACGACTGATGGGTTGTCGGCCTACCAAAAATCAATGCCTCAACGAGGCAATGAAAAAGAAGCAACGATAATGGGCCTGACAACATCGCAATACGACTACTGCAGCCGTAAATCGTGTAAGATATCTTTTTTAAATACTTAATTTCTATTTTACATTAGGTTGTTCCGACAGATCACCATTTCTGAATTTGATTTGTCAAGTGATGCACTGGAATACAATTAAGCACAGATTGCCTAGTGAAGAGAGCTAAACACAACACAAAAAGTTGCTATTTGCCTTAGCCAGGGAATTCACCGGGCATGAACCTTATAGAAAATATGTGAGAGTGATTACTACAACTGAGGATATGTAAAGGCCTGTATAAGGTATATGCCCCGATGCATAAGAACTCTAATTGTAGCAAAAGGTGGCACCACTAGATGGTTGAATTAATTTCAATCAAAATAATAAATGGTTAAACCTAAATGTTTGATGTTATTATGATACCAATATTATGCAGATATACATAAAATATCTATAACTATTCTGCAGAAACCTGGGCACTTTTCCTAGTAATTTGGCCATCTACTGCATTTTTAATTTAATTTATTTAGTACCTAAGACCCTTTTAATCCTTACTCGTTTCAAATTTGTACAACTTTGTGACAGGTTCGTCCTTGAATTAACCTTGAATTCGTTTCTGCACAATGTCACTAATTTTTCGAAGGAACCAGACAACCACTATCTTCAGTATGTTAAAATGATGAATCTATGCACTTGGATAAGGACCGTTTATAATAAAACATAGAGAATTACACCATGAACTAAAAATATATAGCAAAAGTAATTTCAACATATAATATAAATATAATAAATTCTTAAAAATACCATATAACTATATCGATAGATATATTATATATTTAGATTATTGACAAGAAGTAAAAGTTTCTTAGGAAGAAATGCTACAAGACATTCTACTCGAAATAAATCTGAACATTTTTCTAATCTCTCTGACAATTTGCGTAAATCACTAAAAATTTCTCTCTTTACTATAAATTACATACGTTTTCGAAAACCATGAAGCTCCACTCTTCCATGGTAACTTCATGGATGCAAATAAGAGAAATTCACTCGTTGCCAAGTCTGGATAATACGTAGGCCATATGCTGTTTTGAACGTGTATCAAAGAAACCAAAGCAATTTGGTTTCGATCATGATATCTTTCGATATATAAATCTATACCCCGCAATCTCAAAATGTATTAATTTTTCATCATTAGTCACAATTGAATAAAAATTATTTTAATTTGTTCCTCTTTTTAGTTTGATTATTATTATTCCTTATTTGTTGTGAATATAGAATATTTAATAAACCGAGACTTGAAACAGATAACAATAGTTTCAATTACTTTTGTGTAGATAGTGGAAAAAGAAAGTTGTCAAAACAATTTTATAATCTTTCATGACGCCTCTGAAGAACGAAACGTTCGATCACGATTTATAACCTGAAATAAATAATTAGTTTTGTGAGAAACATTCCTAAGTATTCAACCATACATTGCGTTGCTGAAAGACGTTTGTCTGGTGGCGTCAACGTTGAAGACAGACGATTCACTTCCAATGTTAACTTAAGGACACACCCAATGTTGGATTGAAACCAATGGTCCATTAGAAAAAGTCACCCTACCGTATAAACTTTCGTTAATGATAATTTTTCCCCTGAAAATTCCTTACAAATATAAAAATGAATAGTAATAGTTCATCTACTTAAGAACACTAGCACTCTCTTTCTATGAAATAATCAGGGCGGCATAATATTCCTGGTTTCTAACAATCCGTTTATGAACGAGCTCTTCAATTGAGGGTTGAGTCTTGTAACCAAAGGAGCGGTCACCAGACTACCTACACTTCAATCTAAAATCCTCAATTCTCAGAAAATCATGACATATCTGATTACTCTAAGACTTAATTATTTTGAAATATAAATAACGAAGAAGACAGGTTCCTAAGCCAACCCCTTAGAAGTTAACATATTTATGTGGCTACGAACATTCCATCTCCAAAACCTCCTTCGATTATCCCTAAAGCTAAGAAAAATGAGAAGCAACAAATGAAGCATACGTAATATCGAAATAAAATAAAGAAACACCCATCTTGTACTACGAAACTGATCAAGTAGGTAGCATTAGATACGTAACAAACAATGTCATACAGCGCCATCTGTTAATACAGAATACGGGTGCCTAAATTTATATATAAGAATAATACGATATATTACGAGCTGGTTACGCGAGTACCTTGCCAAATTAAGCAAATTCAAGAATATCTTAATTTCTCAACATAGAGACAGAGAAGTAGACTCTCTCAGAGTTTCCAGAGCAGAATATGGTTGGGCTGAGACAATTCTTTATTCTTAAAAATTCACTACTGATGACTGCAAAATAAATACTGAACAACGTATCGCCTTCAAAGTTGAATGCTAAATAGATTAGTGTCTTTTCACACAGTGATATTTTTCTAATAACCACCTTCGTAGTGAAGAATAGTATTTCGTCGAAAGAAACACATATACAAATACAGTTAAAAATTGAAACGTTATCAAAATAAAAATTGTCATCCAAATTGGCGTTTACAGACACCACCATATAAATTCATTTAAACCTGCCAGATATAAGAATCCTTCTTTCACTCTCATAAGTTTCAGAATTTAAAGATAAAATGCATTTCTCTGTTTTCAAGTGAAGTTGAATGGTTTTCATTTCGAATTCACGTTAATGAATACTAATGTAACACATCGTACATTAATATGAAAATTAATTCCAACAAATTAAGAAATAAAGACTTCATTATAAACAAAACATAAGTCACATTTCTAGAAAATATTAGAGAATTTTTGTTGAAACAGTTTGAATTTGTAAGAATTTTTAATGAAATGCAAATTTGAAATTATTGATAACTTTATTTGAAACTTCTGATCTACCATTTATATCAACACAGTTATATCTTCATGTTGATTATATTAATTTCCCATAATGTATTACATACTTGTAAAAAGCCTGCTGGCTCCAAACGACGACTGGTCAATTTAATAATAAAATTATGTTCTATAAGATAATAAACAGCTAGTGTCCTTCACCAATTAGTCGAGACTCGGTTTGTATCCACAATGGATATGCAAATTTCCAGAAAATGAGGCAAAGCTCAAAAATATACAAAAGGTTCATAATCATAGTCTTTGTATGGGATGGCATCTGCATTGGTAGAATAACACCTCCCATTTCGTAAAAACGTATCATCCCTCCAAAGAATACCATCAGAACATTCTTCAGAAGAATTTTCTTATTGATCTAAATTCATAGAGTATGAATGGCATAACAGTCAACAACTACCTTTTCAAAATCGAAATCACTTCGCAAACAGACAGCAAAAGTGCAAAGCCTTACAGTATACAAAACATTCCCCACAAGGGACTAAATCATTTGATTTTGAGAATAAAGAGAAGATTTACAGAGTCATTCGAGTCAAAGGTGGACGTCCGTACATTAGTTTAATAACTTAATAACTTGTCAACCACTCTTCTCATTTATGTCGTCTATTTATCATTCTTCCTTTTTTTTTAATTTCACCTGCATCGATATAGGTTATACAATCATCTGAACAGAGAAACTCTAGACTCATAATTTCCTTAGATCATGGACATGAGCATATGAACTGAGGTAAATACCATAAAACCCTTTCAACTTTGTTTCAAAATTACTGATATTGATTGTTTCATCAAGACGATACTCCAATCCACAAGTTGGTGAAAAAGCTGGCAAAAATCAACGCACCCACCCTATTCTCCAGATCTGACACACTGGGTCTATGATGATTAAAAAAATAATATCCAGGAAAAGCGATTTGGGTTACTGCCGAAAGTAACGTATATTTTGAAGCCAAGAATAAATCGTCCTAAAAGAAAGGCATGGAAATGTTAGATAAGTATTGCAATGATTGTATCATTGTAAAAGGAGAGTGTACAGATGAATGAATTCGAATATTTCAATATCTCAAAGTTACATTCTTCGAAAAATCGCGTTCATACTTACAGGGAACAATGTTGGTTTTGCAGTATATCATAATGAATTTATTATTAAGTATTTCTATATAGGGTATAACATGTTAGACTTTTATGGAAAACTAATAATGCTATCGTTCTGAAATTGGTTCAACTGGTCCCAATCTCTATTTCTAAAATATCGACTGCAGTGTCCATAGGAGCATTATATTGCATGAATGGAGAGTTTTTCCAATTGCTGCAGACTTCAGAAATCTGATTAACGTAAAAGTCTGCTTTCAGATAATTTTTAACCAAAACGAGATCATTTCAGCGACTGAAGGTGATAATATCCCAAACCATCACAGCACCATCTCTGTAAAAGTGTACTACCACGACTTCTCCAAGCCTTTAAACATTACCAGGTTCCAGCCACGCTCGCCTAGAACATCTGAAAATAAAACACTGGACTTCATGTTCCTATTTCACAGGATTTTGTGCCCTCTAATTTGGCTGCGTGATTTTCTCTTGCTGGAGACTGACTACTTCAAGGTTTTTTGGTGTGAAGATTGACTTCAGGTAAGCTTTTGCCATGAGTTCTTCTTCAAATTCATTGAACGTTATAGTGGAAGTTCGCCACTCGGTTTCTTGAAGCAAGAGGTCCTATTGCAACATGTTGATCATTTACACAGCCTGTTTCTCCATCTTCTTCCTCGTGCCTTATTCGCTCAGCGAACGTTGGCAACTATCATTGCAATGGTGACCCTGTTCACAGCCACCTAGAACAATTCAATCGGTGTCATTCCAAACCACAGCGTAAGATGTTTCAACCATGTGATGCGCCTTCTACCTGGTCCTCTTTTTCCTTGCATCATCAGCTGTAACAGAGCGTATTTCTTTCCTCGCATAACGTGGCCCAAATAGGAGAGCTTTCTTTTCTTAATAGTTTTCAGTGCTTCTGTTGACTGAAGGCCTATTATACTCAACACCTCGTCATTGGTGATATGATCTACCCAACTGATTTTGAGGATCCGTCAGTACACCCACATTTCAAAAGCCTCAACTCTTTTGCGAGTAACCTCCGTTAGTGTCCAAGACTCAACACCATATAGCAGTACCGAATACACATAACAGCTCGCAATTCTTCTCCTCAATTGAGGCTGAGAGAATTGCTGCTTAACACGGATCTCATTCTAAGAAAGACAGATCTGGCTTTCTCTATTCTCTGACGAATTTCTCTTGAATGGTCCCAGTCTTCATTTAATGAACATCCTAAGTATGTAATATAATATACTATCTGCATAGCCTTGTTATTGATGACTAATTATTGATTGACGTGATTGATTGGTTTTTGACACATTCAAGTTGAGACCGCATTCGCTACTATGTTCTGTCAATCGTTCTAATATTGCCTGCATAACCTCAAATGTGTCTGCCAAAAGAATGGTGTCGTCGGCTCACCATTAATAAAAATACCTTCTGACAGTTCCTCAAATGCATCGGCAAAGAGTTCTTCCGAGTACACATTGAATAACAGGGGTCATAACACACAACCCTGACGGACTCCTCGTCGAATGTTCATCTCATCCGTCAGTCTATCATCTTTCCTTACTGCAGCTTTCTGTCTCCAGTACAGATTTTAGATTATTCTGATATAACTCTCATATATTCTGGTCCTTTTCAGAATATCATTTCTCAAAATCCACGAAACATGCTTATACATCACAATTCGTGTCCCTACAGCGTTTTATTAGAACCTGCACTGAGATTAGTGCCTCTTTTGTCCCCAATCCATTCTAAATACAAACTGAGTGTTACTGATACGGCTTTCAAGTTTTCTGTATATGCGCTCATGCATAAATTTCAGGAGCTATTTCTCTATATGAAGCCATAAATCGCGAAATAACTCTAGTAAATTAGTAGCTATCGTTTATGCTATTTCTGTTTATGTTGCCACACCTTTAATCATCCCAATTCCTCCTATTATTTCATCAACACACAAATGATGCCTGTCCAGTGTCCGATGTCTATTATGTTGCCTTTTGTACATGATACTTGTGGGTTATTAGACCAAATATTTAGACAGAAAATCCAGCAAGCATCTCTGTTATACAAAAGCTGAAAAAAATAAGATTTATATTTATCACTCCGGCTAACTCATTAGTTTCAAAAGAATTTGAAGGTTCTTCCTCAACTATGCTCAAACATAAACTTTCCATATTTTGCTTATTGTATCATTTCTAGGAAATATATCTGCAGAGGTTGTTTGCCATAGGGGTATCTCCAGTTTCATTGCTAGTTGTCTCCTCTGCATGGAATTCTATAAATGCTCAATAGAGCTCAGATAAGGACTCCGAAGAGGCCGCATTATAACATCGATTTATTCATGAAGGCAATTTCTCACCACTACAACCCTATGTGGTCAGAAACTAACATATTTGCCTAAAATCTCGTTTACATACAGGTATACGAAAACCTCAATTGAACATATAACTATGAACATATAAACATATCCTTTATAATGTGTTGTTTTCACTTCCACCAGTGCACCTATAGAAAGCGGTATCAGAGGTACTCAAAATGTTCAATTACTCAAGTCGGGATTCTCTATGTCTGAAAGGGTTAGCTTCTAGATCAAGGCCTGTCAACTCAAACTGATCATATGAAACTACCTAATTTATTCAAGCTAATGTTTACTCGACAGCCACAACTCAACTAGCAAAATTTAATACTATAAACAATAAATTAGATAAGAAAACTCAAGAAAGGGTAACTTTAAAATTGACTTAATTTGACGTGAAGCGAAATATTAAATACAAAGTGACGTTTGACAAGTAGGCACCTACATACACAAAATTGACTAATCTAACTATACTATGATCAAGCGACACAAATGAATAAAATAAATTGAAATACAATAATTGGTGAGAGACGTTCTTCAAACAATTAAAATCTATATTACAATTATAGCTGAGAACGTTCTCTAGACTTCAACATACAACATTAAAATTCTCTACTACACTCTTGAGAAAAAACTAGCTTACTTCTGAAATTCTAAGGAACATTTGAATTTGGGAGGATTTTACTTGGTAAAATTCCATTATCAATAATAAAAACAAGTACTGTGTTTTAAGGAATTTTACTTAATAATTGCGATTCGTAACGCGTTTCACTACACCGTAAAATTCCTTAAAACACAGTACTTGTTTTTTATTATTTCTAAGGAACAATTAGTTCTCTGATGGTTAGGAAATTACTTCTGAGTTGAATAGAATTGAAACTCAGCGGAAAAGGGAAGCAGTTGAAATGACCAAGGTACTTATCTTGACATGATTGTCTTCAGGTGAAGATGGTCCCCAACGTATGTCACAAAGTTGACGGAAGAGTTTGCTAGTACTGTAGGCGAGGTCGGTAGGTTACAGGTGGATCGGTTCTATTGCTTAAATTATTGGTGCTGGGGGTGGGTAAAAGGTGAGGTGAAAAAGACGGTCTCAAAGTTCTATGTGGTCGGTTTCTCCAGTTCCAGAAATTACATGGGCTTCCAGAGGTGGACAGATTCAAGAGGTGCTCAGAAAATAATTGACTCCAAGATCTATTATATTGAATGAGAAAAAAATACTAATTTAGAAAAGGTACAATTGAAAAGGTTTTGGCTCCAGTCTTAACCCTGGTATGTTCCTTCAAACGCGTGTTCCAAAATTCACAAATCTCTGTACTCTGTAGCATAGCCTATCCTGATAAGCAACTAACGTCGCCTTACAGCCTGAATTGTTCGTTAAACCAAAGAAATATTTCACAACTATCGAACTTTTCACTCAGGCTGCAGCTACCAGGTACTTAACGGAACACGAGTTGTGAGCTTTACAAGATGGTTGAAATGGAAAGAGGACGTTTTCTCATTTCCCAAGGAATATATAGATTTCAACGTTCATAAAAACCCATATTCGAATTCGACCGGATGCACGAATGCCGAACTTTCAATCTCAATCAAACGTCAAAAGCAAACAGCTCAACGGACTTCTGAAAGAATTTAATAGGCATAGACTGAAATCAATGAAGCCAAACGTATGAAAGTGGTGCAAAAAAAATGTTAAGGAGTTAATTTTGAATTCAGTGAATACTTGAAAAGTGTCTATGGGAATTTAGCGAAACTGAATTGAAATAATTCTTGAACTAAGTTGGAAAATTATTTACGTGACCACTGGAACCTTCGGCACGTTACTTCGTAGTTCCTATGTCAGTTAGTTGAAGAGAACTGAGAAAGACAACTTAGAACTACCGAGATCAAGTGTCACCACAAAGAACTCAAATAACCTTACTTTATTGTTCGGACTTTAATTTTCGTATAGAATGAAGTGAAAGAAAGGTGAGGATTATCACGAAAGGTTTTACTATTAATTAGTCACTTGATTTTATTTGTTTTAGGTGCAGTGAATGAGAAAATCAATTTTGAAAGAGCTATGGACCAGAATGACTATATTGTGCATTGAAGTAACTTCGGAAATGAAATTATTGAAAAAGATTACTGGATGTGTATACCAAACTGTAAGGATTGAATTTTTACTGTATTATACATGAATGAATGGTTGAGACTTTAGAAAACTGAAAAATTACTTTTGAAACATGGGCTATATTTTGGCTCAAATTAAAAGGACTGTGACTGAAAAATCGAACTGCAACACCTTCCTCAAATCATCCTCCAAATTCGGCACATAGATAGTTTAATATATCAATCAACACATAAGATACTTTTTATGCCAGAAATATGATAGGTTTCTGTGTCATTATCAAGAGGAAAATTACATTTACAGGATATATCGAAATTTGGTATAAATAAACGGATTTTGATGAAATTTGGAGATCTTGAATTTCATGGAAATAGGCTGGTCTTTTTCCTCAACTTTCACCATTAGGGGTGCGAAGTAGGGGTTAAAAACTGAGAAATTAAAATGGTGATGACGAATATTTAACGCAGAATAACAATTGATATTGGTAATGTGTGAAAATGAATTTTAAATATCGATATACGAATACAGTTCATCACAAAGCTACATTCATTCTCAATGACTTAGGCTTTGATTCATTGAGCTAGCTGATTTTTTGTAAGAGATACACTTTTTTCAAAAGCATTTTAAGTAGGTAATGCAAAAGTTTCATTTACGGAAAACAATGTATAAAGTGGTAAACAAGTAGAAGAATACGAACAGAAATTTATTAAATAAATACCCATTCAGTAGCGACTGTTAACCCCTCGAGCTCTTATCACGGCTTGATTGCTTCTTGGATAAGATTACGAATGTATCCTTGGTCTGTCCTTACCCAGTCTTCTTGTAGAGCCTGACCAACTTCATTCAGTTTCTGCAGATCAGGGACGCGCTTTTCAAACCTTCTACCCATCGTGTCCCACACATGCTTAATCGGATTTAGATCTGGGCTCCTTGCCGGCCAGTCTATGCCAATATTTCAAGTCCATCAAGGCGGTGACTCACTACTATTTCAGTATGAGGTTAAATTCCGCCCATATTATGCGACAACTTAGGCACCTAAAACTTGCGATAAGTCATGAATGCCTTATCAATTGTGATTCCGTTTCTTTTTCCATACGTATGCCATTCCAAATTAATAGAGATCCTTCCCATGACCTGTCCTGAAAAATGGACGAAAAGGAGAGCATGCAATAAAAGTGCACCTAAAACAAAGGAAATTATCAACCTCAAAAATCAACTTGATGCCTTAGCAACAATAAACGAAGTAAAAAAAGATGCAGCTAGTCGAAATGCTTACAGGTGTCTCAAGGACATGTATAGAACTAAATTAATGGATAACAAAAAGGAAATCAACGCAAAAAAGATGAGGGAAGCTGATAATAAAACAGAAGAAATGTGGAAGATCAAAAAGGGTGAAACCAAAACAAATTAGAACCAGATATTCTGAATAAATACTTTGTGAGGATAAGAGCGAGCTCTGCTAACTGCTGCCCAGACACAGGGGAGACCCCATTAAACCTCCTAAAAAGATCTAAAGAAAGAATAAGAGAACTCGATATTATTGGGAATAGTGACCGAGGAAGAGGTTATCCGAATTACAAGAAATTTGAAATCTAAGGACACAAAAGACACATATGTAATGTCCACAAGTCTGTTGAAAAAGATCATTGCACAAATCGCTCTCCCAATCAGCATCCTTATAACAAGATGCTTTTCTGAAGGTTATTTCCAGAACAACTGAAAAGGGCTAGAGTAGTACCTATACATAAAGGAGGAGATGTGAATGAACCAGGTAATTGTCGACAAATATCAGTGCTTCCTGCAGTATTAAAGATTAATAATCTAAAGATTATCCGCCTGTGATCTCAGTAAAGCTTTCGACAGCATCATTCACCACACTATGCTTATAAAATTTGAGTTTCTTGGGTCAGGGGAGTGGTGTTACAGCTTCTGGAGAGCTACATAAGTGATAGGTTTCAGCAGGTCTGTTTCCAGGGTGCAACCTCTCTATCGAAGAGTTGACAGTGGAGTGCCACAGGGATCTATCCTAGGACCCCTTTTATTCATCCTATACGTAAACGACCTCCCGACAAATGTAAAGACCGATGGCTCAATCCTCTACGCCGATGACACCACATTTATAAATATTGGAAGGAATATAAACGATATCAATTGTCAATCTCAAGAGACATTGAGGCAAGCAAAGTTATGGTTTGACACAAACAAGCTGAAGATGAATGCTGAGAAGACACAGGAACTGATATTTTAAACAAAACAATATTGCTGGAACCAGACTTAGGTTTTGGACGCCACATAGAGGACCTAGCATGTAGGATGTCAGGGGCTATTTTCGCAATAAGAAGAATAAAATAGATTGCTGGAACATATTCAGCAAAAACAGCCTATTTCGCAGGTTTCCACAGCCTCATAACATATGGCATTATATTTTGGGGAAACCATCATAAACGTGACAGAATTTTATCAAGCATAAATGTGCAGTGTGCATTCTCAACGGTGACAGAAAAACTGATAGCTGTAGAGACCTATTCAAGAGAGAAGACATACTCACTCTGCCATCCTTATTTATACTTGCCAGCATACTTTTCATCAAAGATTCTGAAGCGGCATTACAGAGAAATAATGCAAATCATACCTACCTCACTTGGAATGCAGAACAACACCAAATTCTCTGCCACAGAGTGAACGCATCTCAACTAAGCGTAAACTATACTGCCCTAAAAATATTTAATATGCTTCCTAACAAATACAAGCCTTTGAAAAAGAACACTCTCAGGAAAGTAATAAGAAATATCCTTATGATACTCCCTCACGGAATATTTTAACGATAATTTACAATATTGTTTTTAGCGAAATTTTTCATTTTATGACTCCCCATGTATTTTTAATGGGTCAAATTTATTGTTCTCACTTCTCACTGAGTAATTTGTAAATGCATGAACAATAAATGAATTGAATTAAATTGAACTGAATTGAATCCATTACAGGCTTTCAGAACCGACTCTTTTGGCAAAATTATTGCGAATTGAAAACGGTGGGTATATTATATGGCCAATTTTTCTCAAGCGCCTCCTTACTGTTACCTCCTTTACTCCAACATGTTTCTTCCTGTTCAACGGTACTAGATCTGCCTCCCAAAATACCAAGGGAAACGATCCTCGCGATCAGTCGTTTTTCTTCTTCTTTCCGATACTTTTCGCCTTATGCTTCTTAGAACGACAATTTGTCTAGCGGTATAATCTTTCATCAATCGTTAATTATAGTGTTCCACCAGCATGAACATTTACTAATTGCTTCAAATATACCAGTGTTTGTGAAAATGTAATAAAAGTTGTTTTTACATTAGCATTCTGCAAAGCACCCTCATTTGAAAAATAATGATATTCTTGCTGCGTTGCAAATTCACAGGGCTCCGTTTGAATTCTGCTATATTTCTCATAAATAAAACGACAGCGCCATGCATCAAAGACTAAGTCATTGAGAATGATTGTAGCTTTGTAGTGAAGTGTATTTTCAAGACAAAATTCAGCTCAGAAATTCTTTCGGAGAAAAAATATTTTGGGTCACCTTCGTATATCGTTATTTTAGATGCATTTTCACACAGCCGATGCCAATCGTTATTCTGAGTTTAATAATCTGTAACGTATCAAAAATTCGAGGGTATCGAACGATAAATCAAAGAGTCATTGAGTTTCAAAATAGAGGATACTTTTTGCATGATCGGATTTATTGTCGGTGAATGTATGAATTCAACCAGATTGGAGACTTCTTATACTGCACCAAGAAAGTTTGGTATATGGCGACATATTCTGGAAAGAGCGAGCGTTCAATCGAGTTTTGTTAATCTTATAGAAAATTAGTATTATTAATTTCTGTGGAATATAAAATAAGAAATTAAGAATGTAATATATTCGAAAATGGCAAATTAACTAAACTTTTGTTCTCCTTGTACCTCTACGACAGTTTGACGATATCTTTGAATGCTTTCCATATAATGATTAATGCGATCTTGATGAAAATTAGCAGGAATTGTTGGAAAGTTCGACGTCCTGGATGGTGTTCATTCATACCTAGTCGATCGGATTATGGTCTGGTGACCTTGGAGGCAAGGGTAAATGATAAATTCCCTGATTTTAGATATCATTCATCACATGAGTCGTCAACATAAAAAAATTGTTACACCATGAAAATTAGGTAGAATCTTGTTGATTATGTCACGTTCATATATTTTTTGAGGCTTGTTTCGATCAAGTATGACAAATAAATGTTTGCCAGACAACTGTCTACATGCTGTTAATGGCTTATCTTGAACCACTGTTGTTTTCTTCGGTCTTGCTCTTTGACGTCTCTCTTCAAAATTTCTAGTTTCTTGAAATCTGTGTAGACCCTGAAAATGCAACAGAAGCATTCCAAGGGCTCTGTTTTTGTTTTATAAACCAACTTGAGTCGAACCATTTCAAAAAATGAAGATTCAGACTGAAATAATAACTATGAATGAATAACATATGAGTATCGATCAAATTATATATAAAAACATGCCTGTAGTATGCATGGAGATTTGACTGAAACCAAACGTGTGACATTCGAAAAATCTTAGTGAAGGAGTAAAATGGCAAATGAGCTTTATGATTTCTTCAAGAAAAATGATTCGTGGAACGAAGTCTTATTTTTAAAAGGCAAATTGCTAATCCCACTGCTGAATATCAGTCTGAATTGAAGGAACTTTTGAAATCTGCCAGCAAGAAAAATTAGAAAATACTTTAAACTATTGCCTAAACCTGAAAGTCAATCAATATGGACAAAAACTGCAATTAAATTAATTCTTTTATATATTTATTTTTTATTTTCTCATCTGGGAACGTATATATACACACAACCAAATTTATATGGAATCACTAGGTATTTCACATTATTGATTGTTTTTAACCATTGATCTTTAACTACTTGTGAAGAATGAATTTTTTTGTTGTGAAAAACTGAATAGTATGGTAAGAAATGTTGAATTATCACCACATGTTCGGGATAATTTACTCAGTCGGTACTGAGATTTGAAACTGTGAATTTCAAAATTTAAAAAAGCTTATAATCATAATTGAAAATGCCTCACGTTGGAATGTCCGATGTGCAGAGGGGCGAATAATTGCTCTCGTTGAAAAATGGGTGACACAGAGGGATATAGCGACCACAATGGGAGTATCACAGGGGGTGATTTCAAAAACCTACGCCCGATACGTGGAGCTACAATCTCTATAAAATTGGCCTAGAAGAAGTCGTAGGAAGATCACTTCTGAAGAATAAGACCGCTTTCTGTGCCAAATTGCAGCAGAAGGAACTTGAGAGTTCCAGAGCTAACCAGACTTAATTGGTGCATCGAGCACCAAAATTGGAATATTGAGAATTGGCGAAATGTTCTTTATTCGGATGAGACCAGAATTGGTGTTCGATCAGATGACCACCGGATTCGGGTTTTAAGGGGTCGTGGAAGACAAGCAAGACAAATTCCGAAATACCAAGGGGACAGTGTGATGTTTTGGGGTGGCATTATGCTGGGAGGCAAGAAATTACGTGGACCTAGTGCTGGAGCCCATAGTGGGACTCTGGCGAGGTGCCAACGGTGAGGATTTCACTTTTATGCAAGATAATGCCCCTCCCCATACCAGCAACCTCGCGTAACATTATATTGAAACAGAGGGAATCGCGATTTTGGACAGGCCAGCTTGCTTTCCAGACCGAAATCCTATTGAACATTTGTGGCATAATCTCAAAAGAAAAATTAGATCGCGCCAGGATAATCCAAGAACCCCACAACAGCTCATCCAAGCCGCCACATAATAGTTGCAGAATATCACCCAAGAGGAGGTCGAAAACCTAATCCAAAGCATGTCTGGACGGATTTAGGATTGTATCAGGGCAAGAGGAGGTAATACAAGCTACTGACTACTCCGTGAGAAAACAATTTTCAATTTTTTTATTACATGCGGAGTCTCTTATTATATCTTATTTGTTTCTTAAAATAAACCTAAGTTCATTCCTTTTTTCAATTGAAATATCTCAAAAAGTATCAATTCTAACAATCCTTCGAAATTTCCAAACTCCCTGAGGTAATATTCAAAATATCGGGTGATTCCATATAAATTTGGTTGTGTGCTTCGAGCAAGGAGAGAAAACCTACCTGCTCTAAACTAAAACTTCTATACATATTGTTAGGATACTACCCTATTTCCTTATACATATATATTAGGGTAACATTTCATTCCATGAATTGCGTAGCAAGCTTGTTGTCTCCAAATTTCGTAAACAGGATTCTAATACTATTAAGATAGCAAATAGTAACGCTTGAACGCTAATTAATTACTTTATTTTCGATTTAGCGACACATTAAGCCTTCTAATGAAAGGAACCTCTGTTCTTTTCATGGAATAGTTTCAACATATTTTTCTAGAACTTTTGTGACAAACAAAATCACGCGTCATTATTTTCGCACCAAGCTTGTAACGTTATCATAGGCTATATAAGCGCTGATACTCATTTTTATAATTCATTATTCTATTATTACTTCTACTTCTGCTACCTTCTACATCTATTTCTACATCCTAACTCGCAACTCTCTAAATCTCAAGTATATTTCAAATTCCAAGTTCTTAAGTTATTTTTCTATTAAAATCAAAAAAGCAGAACAAGTGTTTTTATTCAACAATCAACGAAATCTTCAACACCCTCGAAAAAGAAGCGGATAAGGAAGAGCAGCCCAACAATATTTCCGAAGATATAAACCCTAAATTGATGCAGAAAAGTAAAAGATATTGGAGTAAATATCCTAAACGTTTTTAAAATTTGGAGACCCAAGTTGATCTGCAAATATGCTTGAATCACTAAGTCTCAATAAGTCCAGCTCAACTTAATTTATATTTACTAAATAAAAAACCAGGCTCAAAAGATTCTCATTAAGTCAACTATTTCAGCAGTCACTGTAGCTATCCCCCTTTAATTTCATTTGCTGTCACGCACATCAGTAATGTTGCAATTAACAAAAACTCAGAAGAATGACACTGTTACACTAACTAACTACAAGAGTTAAATTTTTGATATCTTAAATAAAATCAAATTCAGTGGTCTACATAACAAAAACCTCAATTAAACCACCAATCGTTAAATCATGACAAAACCTGTCCGTCCAAATTAAATCGAAATACGAGACGCAGACGGACAAAAACATAAAATTTCATCAAACGATAACCACTATTTAATGTGTAAACTCGAGTTCCTTGCTCATAGTTTTAGCACATAAAATAGAAGAGGACTGTGTGTCAGTTTACACTCGCTAGCGGACTATCATTTATTTAGGACACGCCCATGATCCTCTTATCCCCACCACCAAGTGACTCCGCCCTTTTTCATTGCCGACTTGATAGTCTGTGGCGTCAGTTGAATGCGGGAAGCCTTCTCGATCTTTTAATGAGAGTTTTGGCCTGCTCGATCCTTTATCTTTTGATTTATTTGTGCGCTTAGTGGCGATTTTTGTAATTTTACTAGCACAGTGAAGTCTGAAACATATAATTAGCAGTTATTCGATACTGGCCGTAGTAGGAATAACTCATGAGATTTATAAAGATAAATTCTATGGGTAGAGAATTTTTTCTTTTTACTTTCAATACATGGCGTTGTTTGTTTGTATAATTTGAGATGCGTATCGCAAAACATCAACATGTTGACGTCGATAATTATTATCGTTTTATATTTGTCCTTATAAGTATTGGTTTTTATGAAGCTAGATATTTTTGGATCGTAGGAAAAAATTACTTTTCTTATTAAGATGTTATCTTATTCCTTTCATGGATTAGTAAGAACAGGGTGGACAAATATAGATGTTTTAGTATGGTAGCTACTTGGAATTTGTTAGAAAAAATGACCCCCCTCTTTGCTCGACCTCTTTTTCAGTGGCCAATTGCGCATAAATGTTTTTGGCATCTCGCCGTTCAAGAGTTATTCAACATTTTTCAAATTTTGGGTAAACCATTATTCGCGATATTGATTAGCAGCATTAAAGAAGATATGGTTTCACTCGTTAACTTTGACGATACGTACATATGTTTGTTTTTAACAAGCAAGTTTTAACTGTGTACTTGAAAAATGCTTATGAATGATAAATAAAAGGCATGCTTAATGTAAACAATTTATTTTCAATTATACAAATCTTGATACTTATATACTCCAAGAGATCTTTAGATAATATTTTTACTACGTTGAAAACTGATAATTTCCGTTTGGAAGTTATGAAAAAAAAAGATATGAACTGTAAAAATACCAGGTTATAGTATCTAACAAACATTTCACAAAAATCAACATGGTTAGAACTCATGAACACAACAAGTTTGTTCAGTCTTGACAATTATCTCAGTGTTTTTGTGCACTATGGACTCTGTAAATGAATTGTGAACATTTTTGCACTTTGTAGCAAATTTACCGTCTTTTTTTTCTGTCACATAAGTATCAGTGTCCTCTTTTCAAGACATAGGACATCGACAGTGAAGACGCTGTGTTAGCTGCTGAGAAATTATCAATTAATCACTCAAATCTCATTGGTATGAGATCTATGCCTACAGATTTCATGAAGTTGTTTCGCTACCTCCTTTTGCCAACATTTGAAGCTTTCCACAACACATAGCCGTTTACACAAGCAACATTCAAATTACCAGTAAATACTACACATAACCAACGTCGAGTTCTGCAAGCTACTGAGTAATTAGAGCTTTTTTGATCAAATGCATCCACTTCATCTTTCATGGAGTTGTAAAACTCGGTCATTATCTCAGGTTTATTTACGCTTTTGACATGATTCATTGATGAAATCATCATAAGGTTTTGGTATTTTAGGCACAAAACAAGATAATGTTTTTTTAACTGAGAACTGAGAGGTTGGAATTCAGTGGGATTTTCAAGTTTTTTCCAACGTAACGACGTGGGTCAAATTATTTTTCGAATTAGAATCAACTAATCAATTATCTGCTGTTATGTTTCTGCTTGATCAAAATTCGGGAGAAGTGAAGTACGGATTGTATAGAAATAGAAGATTGACCTCTGATGCGTTCCTGCTATTTGTCTGTATATACAAGGTGTCCACGCTAGATCAGACATTAAAAGTATATGGAGAAAAGAATGACCGACAGAAAAATTTTTCGTTGTTGTCTTGATTGTTATTCATATTCGATTGATTTTTATATTATTATAATATAATATAATATAATATTATATTACCTCATACAATTGTTATGTTAAGTCACCTTGGAGTATTATTTTATGGATTCCAGCACATTTATCATACAAATTTCAAGATAATTCACTATTTTTAAGAGATACATTCAATTTCAAAATATCAACTTTCTCTAATTGAACTGACAGAATGAAAATAAAATGGTTTTATTATACTGGGTGATTCACCAATGGCGCGGTGCTCTGTAGCTCGTACACTCTTGAAGATTTCATTTTTGTTTGAACGGTATTGTATTAAGAAAGTAAAACTTTACTTCAGCAATTTATTTTGCAGTAAACAGGGTGTCCCAATTTCATATAAAAAAATCTTAGGAGTTTTTTCAGATTGGAGGACCAGTTTTTGGATTCAGAGCGGCCTAAATGCTCTATAGTGTAGCCGTAAAAATTCATGAAAATAGGGACTCACATCATCGCATGCTCCTTCGGCCAGAGAGAATGAATACTTTTTTCCTTTCGTTTTCTTATTGCCCAAGGATAGCTTTATTATGAATTGAAATAGATTATCCTCATATTATACAGGAGTGACTCAAAAAATTATTGAATATTGTAATTTCAGAAATATCATATCTTGATTTTTTCAAATGGAACATCCTGTATTTTATTATTCATGTAAACGCATAAAATATTGTGCCATATTTTGCAGAAGTAACCTTATCTTTATCCTCGACCATTTTCGAAATAAAAAATAAACTAAAATAATAAAATTAGAGGTTGCGAAAGAAGAGTTTATTAGTAGTACATATTATTATACTTGATCAGAGAAATGGAGATATTTTAAGGTAGTCGTGTATGAAATACGTAATAGATTAGTTTTTGGTCAGATGATCTATTTCAATAAGTGTTCGAAATGTTGCCCGTTTCTTTGTATTCTCTGTCTCATATCCAACTGTGTTGTAGATGGAATCTGGTAAACGATGCCCTTAATATAACCCACAAGAAAAAATCTAGACTTGTAAGGTCCGGAGTCCTAGCTGGCCATCTAACAGGACCACCACGTCCTATCCATTTGTTTGGAAATACATGATTCAAATGCTCCCTAACCTGATGTGAGTAATATGCCGGTGCTCTATCCTGTTGAAACCACAAATTTTGTCTTATATGCTCTGGTACATCGGCGAGTAACATAGGTAGATGATTTTGCAGAAAATCTAAATACATTTCAATATTAAGGTGCCCGTCGAAAAAGTGCTGCCCAATTAGATATCCATCTACTATAGCGGCCCATACATTCAAGGACCAACGAAGCTGGTGATCTATTTGTCTCACAGATGTGGATTTTCTGTGGCGTAATAATGAAATTACTATTAAGTAATGTCAATTGTCAAGTGCGATGTTGTGTTGTGTAATATTTTGTTTACTACTTTTTTTAAATTAAGTGCCGAATACCTGCTGACTGCAATTTCAACGGCTTGATTTTTTATAAAATGGTAAGTGTTCCCTACTTTATACTATAAACATTAACCCATTATAGGATACTGGTTATAATTAATTTTTTTAGCCAAATATCTTTTAATTAATTGAAATGTCATGTACTAGTTTAAGAAAGTAACTGGTTTTATCCATAACTCGCTTAATTTTTATGCTATTGATCTTTTTAAAAAACCATTTTGTAGGGTTTTTTGAGGGCTATAAGATCAAATTAGTTCAATATCTTTTTTGCCTTTATTTTTGAAAGGATTAAGCTGAAAGGGCTCGAACATGCTCTTTACTCAAATATGAAAACTTTAATCGGCCATGTCTTACTTAATAATAATCGGCCCTATAAAGGGTTGAAAACTATTGGCTACTTAGTTAACTTTTGAGGAATATTTCCTAGCCTACCCACATGGTGCTTATCATTATGGTTAGTTTAAAAGTTTATTCCTAATTGCCATGAGTACTAATTATTTATTTGTTTTTTCAGGATAAAAGAAAGATACCTTCAGGTGCGAAGTTTCGCGAGCAAAAGAAACTGAGACTACAAGAAAGGGGAAAAATGGTTGGATCTTTGAAGCATTTCTTGCAAAACAATCGAGATTCCACGGAGACTATCGATGTTGGTGCGACCGAATCGTCCGAATCTCAAGATTCTAAATCCGTAATATCAATAACCGTGAGTGGACCATCTGAAATTTCAACAGTAACATCAGGTCCTGCAACTAGTTGCAGCGGTTGTAGCAGCAAAACAGCTTCTACTGATGCAGAGCCCGATGAAGCGATGACACCATCCTCGTCTACAGCACTTGAACAATCCACTTCAGATTATTCAGCTTGTGTAAAAAGTTCGGTAATGTCAGCTACCGAAATACCTGCTGTAAGTGACACTTGCGACGAAGGCTGTAATGAGGCTAGTATCGATATAATTCCTTCCGACCCCGGTTTGTGGCCCGAAAGAATCACCAATGAGATGGCTAGAATATTGGTTAAACGTGGTCCGTCCTTGATAGACATCAGTTTTAGCTTTCCTAGTAATAAAGATAAGAGAAAGTTTTCAAGAGAAAGTTTTCGTGCAAATACTTTGAAAGAAATCTAGCAAGTGGAGAAAAAGTCGAAAGGGCTTGGCTTATTTACTCTATTTCTAAAGATTCTGTATTTTGTTTTTGTTGTAAGTTGTTTTGTAAATGTAAAACTCCTAACGCTTTTTGTGATACAAATGTATCTGATTGGCAACACTTGTCTTTGCTTAAGAGACACGAAACGTTAACAACAGTTATATAAACACTTGAAACACTAAACGTCAATTTTCAAATTATTTGTGCATGACGTTTTATTTCATATATAATATTGTCAGCAAACAAATTGTTCTATTATAAGTGAGACATGATGGTCGACTGTTTATTAAACTAGATAGTCTTCTAGAAGTGGCTGAAGATAATTCCTTTCACATTGATGCCAGACATAAAACGAGTTCCCTCTTAACGTCTGTACAAAATTTTCAATTTATTTGTGCATGACGTTTTATTTCATATAAATATTGTCAGCAAACAAATGCAAAGTGCTACAATTACTATTAAAGTATTCCAAACCTACCTAAAAAATTAAGTTGATCACTTCCAGCAATACAGATCTGACCAATCATTTCAGAAATTCTTGTGCAAGCGAAAGAGGTAGCAAATTAGTTTTTTCTTAAAAATCATAGATCAAACTATAAGCTCTTAAAAAACCGATTTGACTTATTCAATGAGTATGATAATATTTTCGGATTTTTTAGCGACATATTCAAATTAAGTGACAGCGTTCTTTTAAAACATTGTTCTATTCTTGAAGAGCGACTGACAGATCAGGGTAATAAGGATATAGACTCCAATGATCTGTTTAACGAAATTGAAGCGTTAAAGTTGTTTTCATTACCTGATGATAATAATGACTCATTTTCAATCTCCACCTTTCCAAACGTAAGTATTTCACTAAGAATTCTTTTGACATTGCCTGTATCTGTAGCTTCTGGCGAACGATCTTTTTCAAAGTTAAAAATCATTAAAAATTATTCAAGATCATAATGATTCAAGAAAGATTGTCTGGGCTAACAATATTAGCAATTGAACGAGAAATTTTTGACGGTATAAATTTTAGCGATGTAATTAATGAATTTGCAACAAAATCTCCGAAAATATCGCTACTACAATAGCTATCTTTTATTTTTATATTACACCTAGACCTAGCTATCGTTTTTGATTTTAAAACGAAGTTCCTAGGTATTTGTTATTAGAAATATCTGCATATTTTTTAAAATATCTAAGTATAAGTAGAAACTAGTACTTGATTTAGTCTACAAATAGATATGACTTCTAAAGTTCAGTTTTTTGCTTTACTTCAAGCACCTACCTACCTACCTCCCACCCAAAAAAAACAAAAAACATGATCCAAAATGCCTTAAGGGGTGCCAAAATCCTTTTTTGCACACAAGCGCCAGTAGCCCTCACGGGGGTCCTGTGTTCGGTGAACGTTTTCCTGTCGGATTTTGAAGGTAATTATAAAAAAACTTCTTATTAATATCTCTAATATGGTTTGTTATATATTTTCTGATACATGCAATGGCCACCTTTCATTGTTTGTATTATGGACCCGGGGGGCCATATATGATGTATGACATAAATATCATATTATTTTCTTTAGTCTTTTGCTACAGATGCCCCAACAAACTTTGATATCTCCATCTGTAAAAAAAACGAAAAACTGGCTGTGTACAAAGACGATGGGGTATAAAGAGGCTGTAAAAATATTAATCTTACCTGAGCTGGAAAAAAATTAGTAGAATATATTTTGTTTATGGAGTTGAAATATTATAGACTGATTAGAAAGGATGTAAGACTAATGGCTAATCAGTTGGCTTCAAGAAACAACATCGAAAATAATTTCAGAAATGAAGTAGTTGGGTGTGCTTGGTTGGATCACTTACGCAGACCAATGGGGACTTCGTACGCTCGTGCACAAGGTATTAACCGTGGAGCAGCAATGAAAAATAAGAATTATCCCCTTGACTGGATTTTTAAAGTAGACGAGACTGGGTTTACAATCGTGCAATCTAAAATTCCTCAGATTGCAGGTAAAAAAGGGAAGAAACAGATTGGAGTCTTGACTGCTGCAGAACGTGGGTCACTATGTACTCTTGTTTGCTGCATGTGTGTTTCTGGTATGTTTGTGCCACCAATGATGATATTTCCTAGAAAGAACTTTACTGATATTTCAATGAGAGGAGTGCCACTTGAGTCGAATGGTCCATTTGGTTGGATCCAATCAAATTGGTTCACTGACTGGTTTAGACACATTATTGAAAATACAACACCCAGAAAGGCTTCTCCAGTATTGCTTATTTTTGATGGACATTATAGTCACACTCGCAATTTAGAATTAATAGAACTGGCGCGAGAAGATCATGTCACTATTATCAGTCTTCCACCGCATACGACTCAAACTCTACAGCCGTTAGATAAGACTTTTATGGGCGCGCTTAAGAGTCACTACAGTGTGGAGATTCGTAAGTTTCATTCTTAAAGAAGGCTAAGGCCTTACCATATTGCTGAGCTTTTTGGTCGAGAACCACAGGGGAAATCGCTGCAAAAGGTTTTCATGCTACAGATATTTACTCATTCAATCCGAAGTTTTTACGGAAGCCGATTTTCTGATGGAAACATCAAATAATGAACAACAATCTTGCCTCCAACAAAACCCAGCTAATCGCCATACAAGTTCTGTTGCAAGCTCGTTTGGTTCTACCGGAAAACATTTAGCCCATCCCCGGATATAAGATTCGAACTTCTAATCGTGGAAGAAAGACTACCACAGCAAAAGCAATCACATCCTCTCCATACAAGAATGAATTAAGTAAATCTTCGCGCTCAGCAGAAGCTCGTGGCCGAAGTCGTGAACGTGGGCGTGGTACCGGATTTAGTCAAGCTGGAATAAGCAGAAGTAACAAAGCCAGTCAGCCCCAGAGAGTAATTCAGTCATCATCCAGCAGTAGCTCTGAAAGTGATGTGGTCGTAAAAACGGAGAATGACGACAGTCAATATCCAGAAAGGATTTGAATTTGGGAGGCTTTTACTTGGTAAAATTCCATCATCAATAATAAAAAACAAGTACTGTGTTTTAAGGAATTTTACCTAATAATTGCGATGCGTAACGCGTTTCACTACACCGTAGCTTCTTCAGACGAATGATTCGTCTGAAGAAGCTACGGTGTATTGAAACGCGTTACGAATCGCAATTATTAAGTAAAATTCCTTAAAACACAGTACTTGTTTTTTATTATCCAGAAAGGACCCCGGAAAGCACAGATACGAACTGCATGTTTTGTGAAACTAGTTAATCTAACGACAAAGGTGGGGAAGAGTGGATACAGTGCCAGAGTTGTAATTTATGGGCTCATATAGCCTATGCAGGTCCTGAAGGCGAATGTTATATCTGCGATGTTTGCCGTTAGGTTGTGATTACGCTCATACATTTAATATGGCCCCCAGGGTGCCATATAACCTTCACCTGATCTCAAATTGTCTAGTTTGATTATTTTTATAATACATATGTTTTTTATCTTTCTGTTTTAATTTTGTTTATTTTATTGAAAGACATGTACATTAGTAATAAACCTATTTATTAAAAGACATGTACATGTAAGTTAATAAAGACGACTTTAACGTGTTTTCTAACTTCTTAGTCTTGTATTTTTTAGCTGAGGCCTAAATAACAAAGTAGGGGGCCACATTACCACCTTCTCCTTTATGTTGTTAGGATACCACCCTAATCAAATATTATAAATGTATATTAGGATTTCACCCTAATTAAGATTTCCATTCTACGAATTACGAAAGATTTTGTTTGTTCCGGATACCGAATTTCACGACTCAAATTAGATAAATTAAAGCCATTAGTTTTAACCTTTCGAACTATTTTAACGCTTGCACGAATATTAATTACTTTATTGTCGCTACTATGACACATTAGCTTTTCCTTATCAAGTAACTTTTGGCCTTTTAGGATAATTTCATCATGTTTTTCTGGAATAGTATTACGTAAATAACTACGTATCTATTTTTCTAGAACAAACAACACACGTGGTTCTTCCTCTATAATAGCTCTTCCCCTTGGTCAGAACGTTCATTAGGATTCACTTGCACATTAAAATTAAGATTCATTGATATTCAAATTAGAGTTTACTAATTACATTAACTCTAGAATTCATACTCAGTTCAAATCCTAAATCTCCAAATCAAATCAATTCGACTTTTAATATATTAAAGCGTCTAAGTCAAAATATCATGAAATGTTTCAATATAACAAGTCTTGAAGTAAGCCACTACGACCAAGAAACAAAATCCCAACAATGTCCTGAATCAAACACTCCTGTCATCATCAAAATACCCATAAAAGCTCTCATGTATGTTACAGACATGTAATTCGTGCAATATGTGTGCAGTCTTTTCCGACTTCTCTGTAATCTTCTCATGGTATAGTTGTTTATAATTTGTATAATGTTATCATCAACTAGCCACTCAAATGATTCTTTGGTAGTAATATCACCTATAAATGCAGCTGTGCCAATCAAACCACGGCTTTGTCTCAAAATATTATGGTGACAAGTACGTGATGGTGCTCGTGGATTTTTAGACCATTTGTATTCATTTTTTCCATAGTAGGTAGATCAACTAGTACCTGCAACATTTTCATCTTCTCTTGATCATTAGAATCCACATCCTCACTGTCGTCACTACATCGTTCTTCTGGTATGCCACAAATCACTGATTCGGAATCAGAATTTTCGTTCAAGATTTCTTCAATTGTTTTCTCATCTTAAATCATCGATAATTTGATTTAATAATTGTAAATATAATAAAACAGGCACCCACCG
This sequence comes from Cryptolaemus montrouzieri, assembly GCA_013387265.2. NCBI lineage: Eukaryota > Metazoa > Arthropoda > Insecta > Coleoptera > Coccinellidae > Cryptolaemus > Cryptolaemus montrouzieri. The sequence goes on from JABFTP020000042.1 coordinate 13,897,606, forward strand.
CGACAGGCGACGTAATCAGAATACTCATAACGGCGGCTTGGTTTGTTAAAAATAAAGAAAACGTCCGCGTTGTACCTTTCGAAATTTCTCATGAAAACTTGAGATTGGGTCGTTATGAAGAATTCATGATGAATACCACCTAATTCAAAGATCGAATACTTTTTTCAACACGATGGAGCACCTACCCACTGAAGAGAAACTATCACCGAGCTGTCAAATTTAAAATTGGGAGATATTCGATATGGTCTAGAGGTTCAGTGAGATGGCTATCTCGATTTCTCGACTTGACTCCATTACACTTATTTTTTTGAAGATTTGCTCTACAAGAACACCAACCAAAATTCAGAAGAGTTGAAGCAGAAATTCAAGGAATGCCTTGCGTTAAGTAATAATCATGTTTCTCGGCGACATTATTCATGAGAATGGGGGTAAAACTATATTTCAGTTAACTGCTTAAAAAAAGCTGTAACCACGAGAAACCATTCGAAGATGGATCGGTTGTGTAGGAAGCATTTATTGAAGCGGGTGAGATTTTATTTGGAGATTTTTAAAATAAAACAAATCATGTTTGCTATTAGAGAACTTCAGTGATCTCGTCCAACTGTCACAAGGCGTATTGAAGTCATGAGTCAGGACATCATGAAATGTACATACTTTTCTTTACAGTTCGACGAATCCATCGATATGGCAGACACTGTCATATATATGACGTTTCCTTCAATTTTGTAAGAACTACAAGCTACCAATATATAAATTAGTGTGCATTACAACCAATGGAGCACCAGCAATGATTAGAAACAAAAACGGTTTTGTGGCATAGTGTCGAGCTAATCAAGATTTCCCTTCATTTTTTTTATTCCATTGCATTATGTGTCAACAAGTTTTGCGTTCAAAAGTTTTAAACACTGATGAAATTATGGGCTCTTTGAGTTGCAGTTGGAAGATAGGGAGTCAGCTGGACACACTGATGTAGTTCTTCACGCGGACATCAGGTGATTAAGTCGCGGAAAATTCCTAGAAATGTTCAAGAATTATTGCCTCAAATAACAGCTTTTTTAGACGAAAGAGGTGATGACACTCAGATGTTGAAAAACGAATGATTTAACATTTTTGACTGACATCACAATGAACTTAAACACCATCAACTTGGAGCTTCGAAGAAAAACTATTTTTGAGATGATTAGCGCAGCAAACGCATTCAAAAGTAAAATGCAACTTATGATAGATCAACTGATAAGAAAGGATCTGAAACATTTTCCGTCTTTGAAAGTAATGATTCCTCAATTGAATTATGAATATGATACCTAATGCGTTTTTATGATTGCAGTAAATTGGCAAATTTAACATCATTTATGAGTTATCTTTTTTCATTTGAATTGTGGAGGCCGTTACTTGATGTAGATCCATGATATAAATGATTTTGAATGAACAGGTAGATTTGAATTACTCACCCCTACTTAACTTGTTCAATTAGTTTTATTACCTTTCATACTAACTGTACAATGGCTCGGTGTGGATTTTCCTGTTATTCATCCAACTTGTTCTACGATTTGTTTATAATACCATACTCTTCATTCTATTTTTCATTCTTGATAAAGCTGCTGTGTCAGCGAAACGTCGTCGAATTTTTCAAATAAAGTGTAGATCAAAGTTAAACCTTGTGTTTTTATCTCATTTATATCTTTTTTCATGTAAAAACATTGAGGAATCAATCAGCTACTGAAATAGCAAGTCAGTTTAATATGAACTCATGTTCTGTTGGAAATGAGTTGGAGGAGATTATATCAAATATACATCTCAAAGCTGATACCAATTTCTGGTGTTTTATATCTGAAGATAAATATCCGAATCTGAGGCAAATCGCCCTTCAACAGACAGCAATGTTTGGGTCAACTTACTTGTGCGAGTCTACATTTTCTGAAATGAAGATAATTAAGCCAAAATATCGCAATCGACTAACTGACGATCATGTCATCATGCTTGCGATTAGCACTCAGTGGTTACGTACCATCTTATGAAAACTATGCTGAGGATATGCAGTGTCACGCTTCAACATCCAAAGTCACTCCTTAGTTAAGTTTAACACCATATATAACCCTTTTGTTCTGTAACAACCAATAAACTCACAATTTTGAATAACTATGAGTTTTTTCATTGATATTATAGAGAAGATCCTAACTAAACCTAACCCATACCTTGACTTAAATAATGTATATTGTGCGGAAAGCTAATATCTATATATGCTACGGTACACCCTATCTAGGTAGGTAGGTAGGGTGTATAGGTAGGAAGGGGGTATCGTGTATGTACGACAAGCTTGCATCACACATACTGGGACATTTTCATATTTTGATGAATTCTTCAACTGAATAAAAGGCTCTCTCCCGCAGTAGATTTTGAATTCTTCTTTTGAACACCGTTCCAGACAAACGCTTCAGTTCAGCATCCAAGTTGTTATATAGCTGTATCCCCAATGCATTTCCATGATTTTTGTGTTCCTTTTAACATGTAGTGGTGTTGTATACAGTTGTTCATATCTTGTTTCAAATGGGTGATAGTCTCAGTTTCTTGGAAAGGAATCCTTATTCCTGTGCATAAATCAAAGGCATAAATATACAAAGATGGAAAGGTAAGTATTTTGTGATTTACAAAAATTGGTTTACAAGACTCTCGACAATCCCATGTATTATTCTAATCGCTTTATTTTGCAGGATGATGCTTCTGGTGCCATACCCCAAAGAAGTGAGCGAAATATGTTGTCTTCATTATCTGGTGAGTGCCATTCTGTTTCAGCTTTCTAAGCATGTACAAAATTTTGGACAGTTTCTCACATGTATAATTTATGTGTGGCGCCCAGTTCAATCTACTGTCAATAATCACTCCCAGGAACTTGGCACTTTGAAGTCCTGGTTCCTTTTAAATTCAAGGGTTTCAGTTTTCTCTACATTCAATTTCAGCGAATTCCTTGTAAACCAAGTCTTAACTTAATTCAAAGCGACTTCATTTTTATTCATTAAGTTTTCCCTATTTTTCGAGCTGATAATGATGGAGGTATCATCTCAATATAGGCCCAGGTGCCCACAATTCTGAATGTCGATGTAGTTTGTATAAATTATAAATAGGATAGGTCCAGCACTGATCCCTGTGGTACACCATGAACACACCTCAATTTGGATGATGTTTCCATGTTCCAGTTAACTATTTGTTCTCTGTCAGACAAATATGACTTTATTAACCTGAACACCGTTCCTCTGAATCCTAGGTAGTGCAACTTTTGCAATAGCAGTGAATGCAGCACTGTATCAAATGCTTCAAAATTAAGCATTTCCATGATTCCGTTATTATTCAGATTTTCAATTAGCACTGCTATTGCTTCCATGGGTGCAGTGGTTGTGCTTTTGTCTCTCCTATATCCGTGTTGATTTTTGTTTGTCAACTTCTGCTTCTCCATCCAATCTAGAATTCTGGTTTTTACAACCGTTTCGAAGATTTTTGAGATGTATGGCAATATGGCAATTGGCCTGTAGTTATCACGATTATCTTTGTTTCCCTTGCCTTTATAAATGGGAATTATTCTTGCAGACTGGAGTTCTTGTGGAAAATGACCTTCTTGAAAGCACTTATTTTTTATTATAGTGATTGGATTGGCAATCTCCTTTCTTACACTTTACAATATTTCGGTTGAGACATATATATATATTATATATTGATATATATATATATATATATATATATATATATATATATATATATATATATATATATATATATATATATATATATATCGACTGTAGATTTGGAGTTCAGCGATGCTATTGTGTTAACAATTTCATGCTCTGAACACTCAAAGAATAAGCAAGACTATTAGGGCTTATGATTCTCGCCTTGGTACTCACACCTGAAGATGAAGTTGTCAGTTCATTACAGATCTTTTTACCGACATCTGCAAAGTAGGAATTCGTTACATGTGCATTCAGTTTGGTGTTAACTTTCCCCTTGGTATTCCCTTCAGTATAGCTTTATATTACCCTCCACAACGCCTTCTGTCTGTTTTCAGCCTTATTTATATATTCCTCATTTATGTTTCTCATTGTACTATCAATTGCCTCGCTGAACTGCCTCTTGTATGATTTAGAAGCGTTAAAAGATTCCCTATCCCCACTCATCTCCCTGATTTCTTGTGTGTTCCATGCTAGTTTTTTGGCGTTTCGGTTAGGTTAGGTTAGAAACAGAGGCGTTCTCATATCCAGATCTTTCAGAAGAGATTCTGGAAAGTTGTGAAAGTTCCAGCACGTTCTTCGATTCAAGGAGATTTTCCATTTGATCAGTGTTAGGTCTTCCTGCAGTAGGTGAGTATTATGTCCTGTTATATCTCTACTCATGATAGTTTCTCTTCTTTTTTCAGGAAGAATTGCAGCTATGGAGAAATTCAATATTTGTGCTGAATATTCGGACATATGAAGCTCTGTTGTTGCACCATTTACAATGTTAATATTAGTTAATATATTTTCGATACAAGTGGCTGTGTTTTGTCCTATCCTAGATGGTTCTTTGAAAGTTCTTTTGTAACCAATCGCGTGCATCAAATTCATTATTGATCTTCGTTCTTTACTATCTATATTCATGTTGAAATCTCCCGATATCATTATAATTTTGTCTGAACATCTGAAATTTTTTTAAGAATACGTCTAATGAACTCGTTGGTTATCTAACACCCAGCCAACGCGTAGGAACTGCCAGTACAACTGTCGTAGTCCGCTACTGTGGTTGGGAACACCCAACCAACGCGTAGGAACTGTCAGCATAACTATCTTAGTCCGATACTCCCAGTAACAGATCGAGTCACAAGCACGAAACACCTTGCTGGTCGAAGTGAGGCACTATCAAAACCTCTTCCAACAAACGGTTTGGTACCCGAGTTGTTCGCAACTCACACGTCGGGTTTCTACACTCTAACCCAGCGAGCAGGTTATAACCACTATACCCCCACGAGTCCTACCTCAATTTGGGTTTGGGAGGTCAACCGAGGTCTCTCAACCCCTCCCGTGGTTCCAGTCGTAGCGTCACTGGTCGGACATGTTTCGGGAACTCATTCCCTTCCAAATAGGACCTTGTGAGTCTAGGCCTTGGTCAACCAGCTCGGTTACGTGTGGACGCTACTCCACAACAGTCCCTAATGGAACTGTTGTGGAGTGCCGAAATATGCACCAGCAAACTCAGCATCTCTCAGACGATAATTCTTCTAACTTTTGTATTGGGATCCCCGCCAATTTTTTCTTGCAGCAATAAGAATTCCTCCATGCTTAAAAGTCTGCCAGCAGAAATAATCATTAATGCTATGGTTTTTTAATTGAATGAACTTTAATTGATTCTCTGCCCGCTAAGTCTCTGTCAATTCTCGATTCACAATTGAAGAAAATTCAGAGTGTTTTGGAACTAGTCGAGAGGCAACGCGTTTCATACCTAAACAATCGTTTAAAATGGCACGAACTGATCTGATTCGTTGCCAATCTCTCTTAGACTTAAATGACGATTTTCAATTACTATTCCCTTCACTTTATCGATGCTAACTTCAGTTGAAGATGTTGATGGCCAACCAGAGCCTTCTGTAACATTTTCACTGACTCTGTAACCACCAAATACTGTAAACAAACATCAATGAAAGATCGCGTTCGAACTCTGCGTTAGTATAGAAAACAATTGTGCCAACTTAGCAACAGTCTGAACAGATTTTATAAATAATCAATTGCCGCAATTTTGACAGAATGTATTATCTGAAACTGTTAAGCTGAATTGATTTTAAACAGCTTGGAAGTATTATTTCTGGTGAGCGGACGTAAGAAAAAGGAAATCGATAGAAACAAACGTTGCCTAACTTTCCTTCAACCAAATTTTCAATTTCGTTTCAAAAAATCCAATCTTTTTCAATAATACCACTTCATCCGATAACCAAGAATTCAATAAAACATTCAATGTAAATAACACATATAATAACGTCACTATACCGTAAATTCAACCTTTCATCATGCGGTTTATGATTTTGATGTTCGTTTTTATTGCCTGGTTTAGAAGAGGCCCGAACGCCATTCAGAAGGTAAAATGCTGTTTGATATAAAAATTGTTTTCGGTTTAGTGGAATGAACGCTTTCAAATATGAAATGTTGATTTTCGTCAGAGAGAATTGATGCTTCTGTTAAAATTGTTTGGTGATTGGCAGTGATTTATTGAGCAACAAATCACATATTCTTTTTGACAGATGTTGAAACGGAGGATGAATTAAATTTTAATTATATTTCGCTATGAATTTATTCATACAATGCACAGTTTGTCGTACGACAAACCTTGATATATTGATATTATTTATTATCGTGGACTTGTACACTATCTCAGCTTTTAGCTGAATATAATTTACCTTTTCCAGATTCAGCAATCAAGGGGAATAGGCTCGATTACAATATACTTGACATACATTTCCTAACTATCCTACATGTATAAGAATTACAGCTTTTTGCATTTCTAAATAAGTGTTCTTCTGCAATTCTAATTTCTTAAGGCTATCATGCAAAGTTTTGGGTATTAACCCAGTCGAAGAAATGATGACAGGAACGATATCTATTTCATCGAGGTGCACATCTGCTTGAGCTCAACAGCAAGTTCTGTGTACTTGGGCTTTTTCTCCTGGAAATGGTTCAGAACGTTGTTATTATTCGGTATGGCGACATCCACCAGCATTGCTGTTCTGGCTCTCTTATCATACACTTCTATGTCCGGCCTGTTATTCGTCACCATTCTGTCAGTGATAACAGGCCTATCGTAGTATAATCTGATAGTCATTCTCCAATACGAGCGCCGGTTGATACTTGTAATATGGCTGGAAGGTATTCAGAAGTCCGTACTTGTGTGCAAGTTTCTGATGGATAATGTTGCACACTTGATTATGCCTGTGAAGATAGTCCGTATTGGCAATTTGTTCGCAGCCGGACGTAATATGCTGTATAGTCTCCGATCTTATGTGGCATTTTATGCACTTATCTGTTTGTAATGTTCCGTCCTTCATAATAAATTTTTTGTAGTTGTTTGTAGCGATCACTTGGTCTTGGATGGCCATAAGGAATCCCTCTGTTTCCGCGAATAATTCTCCTTTCATCAACCATTTGTTGGAGGCTTCTTTGTCGATGTGTGGTTGATTAATCTCATGGTGATGTCGTCCATGCAATTCCTTTCTTGACCATTGCTCTTGTTTTTCAGTATCTGATAGAAACGGTAGATTCAGCAGATCATCACTGGTAGCAAGATTTCGAGTTCCTTATCAGCCAACGATACCACTCTATGGAGGTCAGAAGTGAGAGCTTTTGCAGAGAAGAATTCTCTGAGATTTTTTATCTATTTGGTATATAAGTTGACAACTTCCATCAATCTGCGTCCTCCTTCTTTTCGCTTCAAAGTTGTTCTTATCACAGACGATTTTGGTTGGTGATTGTTGTACTTTGTCAGCATCGTTCGGGTTTGCAGTTGAATATCATCCAGATCTGTCTTAGTCCATCTGATTATTCCAAATGAGTAAAGCAGCACTGGAATGGGCGTAGGTGTTAATAACCTTGTCCAGATTCCCCGAGTTCAACATTGATTTCAGCACAGTCTTCAGACGCTGACCGTATTCTGAACGAATTTTCTTCTTTGATTGTTTTTGGTCTAGTAATCTGGCTTGTTGGTATCCTAGATATTTGTATGTTTCGCCATCCCTCATGCAATGTATAATATCACCATTTGGAAGTTGTGTTTCACCATCTATGACATTCCCTCTCTGAATGTTCAGGGTCTTACATTTATCAATCCCGAATTTCATATGAACATCTGCCGAGAACTTACTGATAGTTTTCAGCAGATCATCCAATTGCTTTTTGTTCGAAGCATAATATATCCGTATCCTGTTCTATTGAGCATTGGGGACAATGGGTTCATAGCTAAACAGAACCATAGTGGACTCAAAGAGTCTACTTGAAAAATTCCACGACGTATGAGTATCTTGTCGGTTTTAGTTAACTTATTGTTCATGTTGGCCTGCAGAGACGTGCGCCAGTGTGTCATTGTTGTCTTTAAGAATTCTACTAGGGCTGGATGAATTTTTTATATCGGCTATACTTCGACAAGCCAAAAATACGTGTGCCTGTTTCATTATCACAGAATCGATGATGAGTTGTTCCTTGCACCCGTGGTGTTTCTTTCTGCATCCTTTCTGCTCCTCTGCTAATGTACTGTTGTCGTTAAGGTGCATGAGGTGAGTATTTTGTAGAGTGTTGGCAGGCGAGTGATTGGCCTATATTGAGACGGATCCTGTGTTCTATCGCTCTTAGGTAGCATATATGTTAAGCCTTGTGTAAGGAAAGTGGGTGTTTTCCTGGGATGTTGAAGAATATACGTGAGCTGTTTCGCTAGGGCTCCATGGAGCTTATTAAACTTCTTGTTCCAGAAGTTATGGATATTATCTATATCTGTGGCCTTCCAATTGTTGGTTCTTCGAAGTCCATATGATTGATATCAAGGCGTTGTTTTTCATTCGTTATCCATTCAGCATCTTCATTGGGTTCTTTGGGGTTCTACCATAACGATAACCAATAATCGGTCAAGCACTGTGCGTCAGGTACTTCTCTGTTATTGTTGTTCGCAGTTTTGTTATTTCCCTTATGAAAATTGGCCGCGCTTTGGAGGAACCTTTGGTTTTGATGTTTCCTTCAGTACACTCGATGTATCTTGAGAGCCTTTTTGCTTTTGCTTGGAGTTCCTGCTTCAAAGTGTCCATATACACGTCGATGTGTTGTTTGTGATCAGGGTGTTTTGTGTTCGTACCAATTTTTCTATGAATTTTGCGTATATGGGATTTTAAGCGCCTTGAGGGCTTGTTGTTTTTGCCATGGTGGTTTTCTGACCTTTTTGGCTCAGATCGAATCAGAGTTGTGGAGACTTGTTGTTTGTGTAGGCGAGGAACCGCTACCGCTCCACAGTAAATCAAAGTGTGAATTTCCTCCAAGGTGTTCTGGTCAGTGTATTCTTCAAACATTGAGTTTATGCTTGCTATGATGATATTGGTGTTCTTGTTCGTCTTGAGTTTGGGCAGTTTAGTTCATTTATTTGGGTTACTGAGTTCAGTTATTGCTCTGTTGAGTTCTGATCGTGCTAAATACGAAAATTCGTTCTGTTGGTTCGTCTCAGGGGGACGCTATATGTTGATATTCGTTGACGGTAGGTATACCGTTATGAGTATCATCTTCACTTCTGAGTTCCATTATGACCTCTTCTAGTATGCTTTGCAGATTTCTGAAGAAAGTAGCCTCTTTTTAACGATTGTTCTTCGTTGATCCGAAATTCTCTGCTCGAATATGTGCTGTAATTCCGTATATTTTTCTACGAACGAAAGATGTAACGCGTATCTGTATGCTGTCATTTCCGATTCCAAGTTTGTAATCTTGTAATAGGAACGCATGCGTTTCCTAGAGAGTCCGGCTCCCGTGGTCGTAGGCATAATGGCTTGCGCCACCGTTGAAATATCAAGAGTCGGTTGGGTGGTATTGCTGTTGTTTCCCATTTGGTTTTGTGTTGCAGTATACCTACTCAATATCACGCTGGTTTCGCCGCTAACCGACGGAGACTGTGACTCACTTTCCCTTTTCCTAAATCTTGAACGAGACAAGAGGTTATGGTGTTACAATATCAATTCACCCGTTTATTCCTTAGATTGTAGATCATTGGATAAGTTGCATTTTATACCTACTGCCATGTTTAGCTTGGGTACCTCTGGTTCGCTAAGACCGTACTCAGAAAAACTTTTCCTGAGCTCCTGAGGGAAGATGAGTGGAGGTGAGGTTAGGTTAGGTTAGATTATTAGAATTATCAAAAATGTATGTATGAAGTTGATAAAAAATAATGTACATAATAATGTAAACTATTTTGTCTAACGCACTCTGGAAACTATTAACATTATTGTAGTTCACCTCTTCATTTGGCGATAAGAGGAGTGGCTTTCTAAAGATTCCATCGGATAAGTTCGGCTTTGTGCCCAGCGTCTTACAACATGAAATCGAGGACAATGAGGTGCTGAGTATAAGGTCTAACATAAAAACATCTGAAACCAACATGGAGAGGCCATTCCTTATCATCATTCTCGATAGATAGGAATGGACCAGCTCCAAGGACAGCCCACTTGAGGGTCCCTGTTAGTACATGGATGGCTCAAAAACTGGAGCTGGTGTCTACGGTCGAGGTGCTGCCAAAGGACAGTCGATCTGTCTTGGTGGGCATGCGACTGCCTTTCAAACAGAAATATTCGCCATTAATCACTGTGCTAACCTCTTGCTTGCGGGGGGATTAATAAATAGGTCAATAAAAATCCTCACCGATAGCCAAGCTGCACTGAAAGCATTGGCATCCGATACCTGTACGTCACTACTGGTGCAGGAATGTCGCTTCACCCTTGCCAAGTTAGGAGAGCGGAGCAGGTTTTGGGCATTGAGGGGAATGAGCATGCAGACTCATTAGCCCCTCGAGGAACTGGCCTGGAGTTCAAAGGACCGGAGCCTAAGCTCGAAACTCCCCTGGAGACTGCAAGGATGAAAAACAGCTGATGGTTGGACCTGAAGGTACGTGAGCACTGGATGAGTCCCTCAGGTCTCATACATGCTCGACGCGCCATCAGTAGGCCTTCCACTGTGAGAGCCAAGACTTGGCTTAAACTCTCTAGGTTGGAATTAAGAGTTGTAACTGCCATACTAACGGGGCACTGTTGCCTCAGGAAACACCTAAATAAGTTAGGATAGATTGAGGATCCTTCATGTTGGCTATGTGAAGAGAACATATAATGAAATCAAACTAGCGGTTCCACGAGAGATGTTGAGATCACAAACTATCTCTCTAATACTTGCATGACGATTTTCGAGTACCATTTCCTTGATTTTGTGGACGTTATCGTCGGTTGAAGAGGTCGAAGGTCGTCAGGAAAGAAGCAAATCTTCGACGATCTCCCGACCGTCTTTAAAGGCTTTGCACCTCTCGTACACTTGGGTTTTCGATAGAACAGGATCTCTAAAGCCTTTTTCAGCATTCGCAATGATTCAGCACACGGAATTTTGTTCAAAACACAAAATTTGTTAAAAACTCTTTGTTCGATATTTTTTTCCATTGTGAAATTTGCAGAGTACCACTGAAGTCGACTGGTTTCAACAGCTGTCGTAAACAAACAGTAGACAGATCGCGCTCATGTTTGGCACAGTAATTAAGGACATACAGAAACTTAAAATACATGAAAATAATCAACGCGGGCAATTTAAATGAGAATTTCCAAAAACAGGTCCGCCCTGGTCTACAAAGGATATAGATAAAGAAGTAGGTTGGATACTTTTGAGACAATCCTTGTACATCACGTATTGAGTATGTCTCATATTTCCAGTGAATGAATATTGCTATCAAGTTGCCCTTTTTGCAACTAAACCTTTGTATATCTACCAATTAATTGAGTACATTTCCATCCTCTCCGCCATCTCGAAATCCGATTTAATTGCCAAGGCAATCATCCTCGAAATCGACTCGAATAAGCGCCAACATTAAGGGATTAGTACCGGCCGAACTCGACGTCCCAGCAAACGGCTAATGAAACCACAAAACGTCCGTAAGTAGCTGGCAATAGAACGACAAATGGAACAGGCACAGTCTCCACGGAAACGGCCTAACGCGACCCGGCTATTGTAAGGGGATTTCCTCTAATTACCGGCGGCCAAACAAAAGCGGCCTCCTTTGATTTGAATGGACGCGATCAACGTGCCCGCGCTTGCCACATCCTTTAACGCACCTTTCACAGGCATCTGCGATCTCTGCCGCGTCAAGCAATCCTTTCAACACCCACGATGCGTAAGGGGTTTGTGAGGTATTCGAATTTAGACTTATTGGTGAAAGGAGGGTGGGAAAATTGTAGAACCGAGGTATTTCTCTGGGGTTTCCAACATGGTATTCGATTGAGTTAATAAACGTAAAAGAGCCTTTAGTAAAAGAGCGGTTTCTTGAATTAAAACTTTCATAATTTTGTGATTTGAGAAGAATTCATATCCATATTTATGTCTCATTGAAATCACAGATATTGACTTTTATCAAGGTAACTATACAGGATATCCCAAGTCGAGTGGTCTATTAGACGTTTATGGAGATCTAATGATAGATAGATATACAGGGATATCCAATATCAAGTTGAAATTTTATACGCGGCCATAACTAGCGATTTCCAATTGAAGTGAAATATTTTCGAAGTGATACCATTTCCGGTTATACCGGAAGTGGTTCATAACTTTGTTATTTCAAATGGCAATCTACCTTTTTTATTATACATCTAGAACCGACATTTGAGCAAGGCATAATATACCCAAGTTGTTGGCACTTATCTGTCAAAATTTTTGACAGATTCAATTATTTTTGTTATAAACTCGATTTTTGAGGAACATTTGAAAGAATTGTAGCTCGTAGATCTTTTGCACTACAGACACAATTCTTTTTTAAGCAGTCTACACATGTCAAATGTTTATTGCGTTGTTTTGTATGATTTTTTCAATTTGGCCTTTTTCAAAAGGCAATAACTCAATTTTTTCAAATGGCACGTGCCAATTTTTATATCGCCATCAGATGAAGCGTCAAATTTCAGATGGAATTGTATCAGCATGTACCATACCCATCTCTTATAGTTCCGAAATAATTTGGGAATATATTGAATTTTGATGATTTTCAAGAACTAACAGAGAATGCTTTGAAATATTTGAATCAAGTAGCTGAACTGGCTACGCTCACCTGACAGGTGCCGAAAATTAATGTACTTGTCACTTCGTTCATTCGAATTTGGTATTTCAACAAGAATTGTTGGTAACTTGAAGTGAAAATTTTTGAAAAACACGATATTTATAATAAAATGGCTGATTATTTTAATGAGGATATGTTTAATCTCTTTTTAATTCATGGCGAATGTCAAAAAGTGGTGGATAGAACTTGCAGGCAATTCAATAACCAATTTCCAAATTTGGCGCCTATGAGTAAAACAAAATGTCGAAGGATTAGAAGCAATTTTCTGCAATTTGGAGGAACAAAATACATAGAAACTAGAAGAAAACCAATTCTCGAGGACGACGACAATCAAATTAATACGCTAGCGTATTTTCGTGCCAATCCACATGCTTCCATTAAGTCAGCATCAGTGGATATTGGATTGAGTTATACTTCCATTCAAAGGATCCTAAAGAAACATAACATGAACCCGGATTCTTTTATCAGACTACAAAAATTGAAACCAACTGACCTTCCCAAGCGGCTAAATTTCTGTGAAAATTTATTAATTCGGCTTCAAGAAGATGAGACAATTCTGCAAAAAATTATATGGTCTGATGAAGCTAAGTTCAATGAAAGTGGAATAACCAACAGGAGAAATCGACATTTATGGGCCACAGAAAATCCACATTTCATTGACGTTATTGATTTCCAAAAAATAAATTCAGCTTGAACGTTTCTGCAATTTTAATGAATGATTTGTTGGCTTATCACATTTATCAGGAAAATCTTAATGGACAAAGATACCTGGAGGAACATTAGCAAATTTTTTAGATGAACAAACAACAATTAAATTTCTTATATGTCTAAACAAATCTAAGAAAAGATTTTACATAACAAGCAAGATCATGAAAGGGACTAAGGAGATAATAAAAAAATACATAACCTGCGATATTTCCTCAAATTCCACATCTGTTTGACCGAGAGAGCCCCGATGGCCAGGTTCAGTCTTCCAAGTGATGTCGATTATGATCTATAGATGTTTTAGAATCATTATGGACCCAGTAATCTGGGTTGACATCGCCCATGTATTATTTCTTCGTGGAACTTGTTTAATATAAAGAATTTTTTTTTTCCGGTATAACCGGAAGCCATTGAGGTGAAAATATTTGAGAGATAGAGTTTCGGACCAGCTTGGCATACCCTAGATTGTATCTATGTTAATTTATTTATTATATTCGCAAGTAGAGGGTGGACTAAATTCGATGCATTAGTACGGTAGATATGTCAAATATTGTAGATACGGCAAAATGAGCCTCCTCCTCCCTTGAGCTGCATTTTCTTTCTCCAAACAAGTCATTTTGTTTTAGCTCATCTATGGTATTCGTTTATTCTTTATACAATAAATCCTCGACATGCCCCCACACGGGAAACTCTAGGGGAGTCAGAACTGGGCAACGGGCTGGCTATTCTACAGGTCCCCTAGTTCGTATCCAGTGATCGCCAAAATTGCAGTCTAACCGTTGGTATAAGGTTCATTTGTGGTGTGGCGGTGAACCATCATGTTGAAGATAATATTTCCCCTTTGCTTAGTGGCAATTCAACCTTCTACTGTATTCTCATCTATAATACGATGGTAAATTTCGCCATTACAGTTGTTGTCAAAAATTGTGTATGCGAATACACGATATTGGTGTTGAATATTCAACTGTCGTTGGAGATTGACATCCAACCAACAATGCTTATTTTGCCTATTGAAAATTCCGTCAATTTTCTTCTGTTTTCCAGTACCAGTGACTGAGATTATGCCGTCCTTGGTTATCACCACGCTGAAGGAATTGCAATTTTCTCAACCTGTAGTGACTGAAATTATTCTACTTGAGAATTCTGAGACCCTTGACTTTGAAATGCCAGTATCAATTGCCATTTGACGGCTTGAAATTTCAGGTAGAGATGTTACTGTTCCTAAAACGTCGACGACAGCATCTTTTCTATTCGCAGTTTCACATGTTTTGTTCCGTTGTGCTTTGAAGGAGCCTCAGGCAATTTCATTGTCCTTCAGTTTTTTGTAAATGGACTTATATCTATATTTCCTCTCTGAGATCCGTTCCGTCCTAGGAAAGGTCATACAAATTTTTCTCATCTCCAAAGCATTTGTCAAAATGAGAGGAATAGAGGTGCGATTCAAATTCTACTATTCCGCTATCATTCTGACTGTCAACTGACGATTTGAAAGCACAAGATTCCGGACTCTGTTGACATTCTCATTGGCGTTTGCACGTAAAGGCCTTCTGCTTCTGCTCTTCATAGGCCTGCCGAAAATTTTCAAATATTTCTGTTGCATTGTTTCCATATTTGAATCAAAAATTTGATAGCACACCGTTGCTCAAAATTGATGCTACTCATTTTTAGATCTTACAGGTAAAACTGTTTAACGAAAACAAACAAAAACTGTAACGAGTTCAAACTCATACTGGAGGAGTGCCACATGTGCACCAGACGCTGCTCTAAGCCCGTCGTCTCACGCGTTGCCGGATCGGAAGCGACGTTGCCAGTCTTATAACTTCATTTACAAACCTCGTATTTCCAATCTGTCTCCAATCTCAGAAGCTTAAATTTTTTGCGGAATTTTGAGTAGAAGAGTATACGAAGTATAATTCAGCAAGAAGATATTGTGACAGCCCATAACCTAATGAACGATGTTCACAGAATATTGCACCTTGTTTTGTGTGATTAGACATAGTCCAAATAGTAAGGTGATATTTGCGATGCTTTTGGGGCACTGTGACAAGGTTCACATCAAAATATTCATTAGTGTTAGATACGCTTCATTTTATGAGCTCCTAGAAGTGAATTTTTCGATTTTTATAACGTCTGCATTTGTTGAGAAAATAATTGGCATCAAATTTTGTTTACAGAATGAATTCTTGCTGCCAATTCATTGAGGTTGGTGCAAAAAGCCTTTGGTGATTAGGCTATGACGAAAAAGGGGTATAAAGAGTTCCAAAAAGGACGAGAACGTGTAGAAGACAAAATGCGTCCCGGTCAACCATCATCCTCGACCGACGAAGTTAACGTCCAAAAAATCAAAGATTTGCTGCCTGTAAATCATCGATCAACAATTACAGATCTTGCTGACCATGTTCGCATTTCAAAATGAACCGTCAATACCATTTTGAAGGATGTTATGGACCTCATTGTGGCTAGACAATTCTTGGTTTTTGCAGAACAATAATGGACTGCATTGATTCTTCGTGACTCGAACCATGTTGTTCCATAACCGCCGTATTCACCTGATTTGACACTGTGTGACTTCTAGTTACTAAGCAAACTCAAAAGACCGCTCCGGGGACCCCATTTTCAGTCAATAGAAGAGATACGAGCCTCATCGTAGAGATAGCTGAAGACCATCACGACTTTAACAACTGTTTCGAAGATTGAAAAATCCGTTTGCATAAGTGCATCATAACTGAAGGGGGATTACTTTGAAGGCGATTAAATAGATTTCGAAGAAAATAATAATTATTCAAAATAAATGGACATTTTGGACACAGTAATATAATAAGTTATCATTTTGAAGTATTTTCCTTTTCCAGTTATTATAAGACTTCCTACATGCAAAATGCAGAATTTTCATTCGTTATCGTGAATTTCAAAGCCTCCTCGACATCTCTTCCAACATCATTTTTCACTCCAGTAACCCGTTCCTTTTCTCACAATAGAATTGTGACGAATCTCTTTTGAGGAAACCGATAAACATTCTCACTCATAAAACTCTGCATGGAAGATACTTGAATCGCTGATGCGGTATTTCGTTTTGACGCAAGAAGGGTGGGTATTGTCACATTTCATACAATTGTTATTCAAGATTGATTTAATTATTCCTTCGTTTGCGAATTTCGAGTAAGATATATCAAACGTTTCTCCAACCCTTTCTGTATACTTTATATTTTCGTATCTGTGGAACAGGATTGTACTAGTGCGTTTTGATGGTGGCTACTAAGCTTTGGCATTTATTTCCACATAGGAGATGATATATCCAATATCAACCCATTTTTTGTGTTTTTCTGAAATACACAATACATTACAAAAACAGAAATAGTTCAATAAAATACTGAAATTAGTTTATTCAAACACTTGATTTGCGTTAGATAATGTTCTTCAGCTACTAGTACTAGGATGTCTTTTATGTTCTGCATGCTGGAATATAGAGAACACTATTAACCCATATAATCCTAAATTGAGGACAATGAAGTGCTGAATATGAGGTCGGACATAGCAACACCTAAAACAAACATGGAGAGACCATTCCAGATCATCATTCCCGATAGATAGGAATGGATCAGCTCCAAGGACCGTCTACTTGAGGGTCCCTGTTGATACACGGATGACTAAAAAACTACAAAAGGTGTTGGACCTGGTGTCTACGGTCGAGGTGCCGCCAAGAAACAGTTGATCTGTCTTGGTGAGTATGCGACTGTTTCAAGCAGAAATATTCGCCATGGACCACTGTGCTAATCTCTTGCTTGCAGGGGGATTAACAAATAGGTCAATTAAAATTCTCACCGATAGCCAAGCTGCACTGAAAGCATTGGCACCCGACACCGGTACTTCACTTATGGTGCAACCAAACTAGGAAAGCGGAGCAGGCTCCGTCTAATATGGGTTCCTGGCCACTCAGGCATTGAGGGAAATGAGAAGGCGGACTCATTGGCCACTCGAGGAACTAACCAAGAGTTCATAGGAGCCTAAGCTCGTAATTACCCTGGAAACTGTAAGGAAGGAAAACAACCGATGGCTGGACCTGAGGGTACTTTAGCTTTGGATAAGCCTCCCAGGTCTCAGACATGCTCGACACGCCATCAGTGGACCTTCCACTACAAAAGCGAAGGCCTGGCTTAAACTCTCAGGTCAGAAGTAAGTGTTTTAACTGCCATATTAACGAGGCACTGTCGCCTCAGGAAACACCTAAATAAATTAGGATTGGTTGAGGATCCTTCATGTAGGCTATGTGAAGAAGAAGATATAGAATCAATGGAACATGTTATGTGCGAGTGCCCAGCTGGGGACAGGGTCAGGATGGAAGAACTTGGATCTTGCAAACTGAAGCTTATTAAATCGCACCCACGAAACTCGTATCCTTTACGAGAAGGATGGAGCTCGTGGATGAAATTTAGGGCAGAGTGTGCCACAATAGACCACAGGGTCTATCTATCTAACCCTAAAACTATCGTTCTTTAAGAATGGACCTTTTTTCGAGGATTGAGGATGAAAGGGGGACTATAAAGTATAATCCGTCATTTTTTTGAATTTTGAGTGTTGCTATTGGTCGAAACTATGCGTCCTTTTAAAGAAACAGTAGTACTATAGCATACTCATATGAAATTATCGATTTATTTCAAATATTTTAGGCTAAGAAAATTTGTTATAGATTGATTGATATTATAAACATTGAGATGATCCAGTCTGTCAAATTTCAAAAGTTGAAATTGAGCTCATCTCCGGGTCTTGATGAGTTGTCGGCTAGTATAATGAAGAATTGTCACATGTACCTTCTGAAACCTTTAGTCCACGTGATCAATCTATGCTTCACACTCGAAACAACTATCACGCAACTCAAGGAATCAGCTACGGTTTCCGTGCACAACACAGGGAAACATCATGATCCTACAAATTACCGTCCGATAACGTTGATCAATAACTTTGCGAAAATATACGAAAATTCTCTCAAATCGCGTTTATCAAAGTTTCTAAGAAACACGAAATTATTAGTGTCACACAGTTCGGCTTCCTAGAGGGCTTGAGCATAGAGGACGCCATTGCGGAAATTGTCCAACATGTGATTTCAAATAGTAATGTCGGTTAAAAACGTCTTGCTTTATTCCTAGATTTAGCTAAAGCATTTGATACTGTCAATTTCCAGATCTTATTGCACAGAATGGAAGCCATGGCTATTCGTGGTAATTCCTTGAGCGTCTTTCGTAGCTATATGGAAAATCGTTCACAAAGAGTGAATATTGGTAACCAACAGTGATCCTCTTCCCGTACTTATGGGTGTCCCTCAGGGAACCGTATTGGGACCCTTATTATTTCTTATTTATATAAACCCTTCGGGCAGTTTGGATATCGATGCTAATACTAGGTCAAACGATTCTTGGGATGTTGTTTTGAAAAACTTGTTCCTCAAAAGTTTATTCTTTTCTAAATAGATTCAAAACTCGCTTAAAATTCATGATGAGGAGTGGAACCGATCAGATATCTGGGAGTTGAGGTCGATCAACACCTAAGATGGGAAAATCACGCGAATAAGTTGGCGCTGAAGCTGAGAGCTCTGGCAGGTAGATTCTATAGGTGAAGAGATGTTTTGAACAAAACAAATTTGATCATAACTCATAACGTCCTTGTAGAGTCAGTGTTGAGGTATTGCATTGTTGTATGGAGTAGCTGCCATAAGAACGCTGTTAACTCTCTTGAGAAAGCTCAAAACTACGTCTTGAAAGCCATCCTCAAAAAACCAAGATTAATACCGACTGCAATGCTTTACAATGAAGCCATTGTGATGAGTGAGAGGAGGTTATATTATCTTCAGAGCACTTAGAGGGGCAGAAGATACCTGCTCAACCCTCAAAGAGTTCACCATTATGGCACTAGACAAGTCGATCAAGTGCAGCTCCTTTTTTTCAAAACTTCTTTTGCGCAAAGAAATATTTTGTACTATCCCGCCAAATTTTATAATATATTACTTCGTGAAATAACCCAACTTAAACGTCCGTCGATATTCAAAACTGAAACCAAACTCTACATTAACCAAAATGAAGAGAGATTCGCTCGCGTTTTGTCGCAGTGATGATGTTTAAATTAATAAAGTAAATGTTTGAAATGAACTTTCTTCCTGCTAAGTCTTCCTAGGGTTTTCTATACCAGAAACTTGTCTTTTTTTTCTTTTTTTCTTTCGACAATGTACTTACCATGTGGGAGGGTCGGTGTGATCGAGTCATACACAAAAATTTATTTAAGATGACAGGTTCACAGTACATCACCACATTGTCCTTATTACATTGTACTACGTGAGCAACTGAGAGATAGGGAAGACTATTTCCCTGAGACTATTCAAGTTTCAGTGAGGTAAAATGGAACATATCCATGCTGATCAATGGCAGTCACCATCAAACCATCCTCATCTCGAATTTCAACCCCTGAAGTGACAACCCTTGAAAATTTGGAAGAGGGTAGATGGGTCGAGTAATAACTCGAAAGAAAGGTATTATCTTTGTCTGCATTCCCGTGAAAGAATTTTCATTTATGATTGAAAACTGTAGAAGATTCAGAGTGAGCCACTGAAAAATAGAGAAGACTATCGCCCCAAGACTAAGATCATTTAGATCAAAGATGACAGCCTTTGATCTTGAATGAATCTCTTCCATTTTTTTGCACTAATACTTGAATAGCTCAGGGCGATAAATAGTCTCCTCTATTTTTCAGTAGCTCACTCTGTATCTTCTACAGTTTCCAATAAAAAATGAAAATTCGTTCACAGGGATGCAGACAAAGATAATACCTTTCTTTCGAGATATCACTCGACCCCTCTACCTTCTTCCAAATTTTCAAGGGTGGTCACCCCTGTTCTAGGAGTTGAAATTCGAGATGAGGATGGTACTTGATGATGACGGCTATTGATCAGCACGGATCTGTTCCATTTTACTTCACTGAAACTTGAATAGTCTCAGGGAAATAGTCTTCCCTATCTTTCAGTTGCTCAACCTGTATCTCTTACAGTTTTCAATTAAAAATGGAAATTCGTTCAAGGCGATGTAGACAAAGATACCACCTTTCTTCTGAGTTATCACTCGACCCATCTTTCCTATTCAAAATGTTCAAGGATTGCAACTCCCGCTTAGGGGATTGATATTTCAGGCAAGTTTTGTACCCCTTAGGATGTCCCCCTTGAAACAAAAATTGACCTGTTTTTGCGTTTTGATCATAAATGAATATCTTGGTAGATATAGCCTCTGTTTAGTTTTCGTTGAACCACTGAACAACTGAACAACTTCTAATAGGGCACAAGGAGGTTAATCATAGAATTTGCCTTAGGATCGGAATATTCCTGAAAAAAATAGTTTTGAAATGAAATTGAGAAGTTATTTCATGACAAGTTCGTGACACATTAGGAAAATAGAGTTCCTAGAAAATTTATTCATAGCGTATATTGGTTGAACAATGTTAATCCTCATCATAATATGATTCTTTTTCGGCACATGTGTCGTACATGAAGACTTCTTCCTTGGAATCTTCTTGCCGACATTTCACTTGGTAGGGCACCCTATAGTAGTAGCGTTCCACCCACTCTGCTCCATGTTTCTTCTTTGCATCTTCAGAATAATTTTTTTCTTCACTTTCTGCATACCCAATCATCGTCCTCCTCAGATGTTTCCTTTTGTCTGGATGAAGTTACTCCGGAAGTTGACGACTGATGATGATGATTTCGTGGAACAAGGTCTTTCAGCTCCTTGGAGCATCTTTAGTGAAAGTATCTGTAAAACAGAGAAAGATCAGCAACTCGTCTTCTGTGAGCCAACGGTTGGAGATCGCGAGTGTTCGGGTGGTCGATGGGGCGCACAGCCCGTTTTTGCACACTATCCAACATCCGCAACGAATGTTTGGGCGCAGATCCCCATACATGGGAACAATATTCCAAAGTAGGTCGAATCTGCGCCTTATATAGAAGCAACAGCTGAGATGACGTGAAGTATCACTTGGCTCTGAAAAGAAAGCTACGTTAAGCTGATGCCGACTTAGCTATTGCTGATATATGTTCATGCCAGCAAAACTTGGAGTTGACGTTATTCCGAAAAGAGGTATCGAATCTTTGGATGCTATTTGTTGGCCCCACTCAGATATATATCTCACCTTCAAATGTAGCTTCGACAGGACAGTGGCATGCAAATCAGCGCAAGAATTATGCGACGTCTCAGAGAGTTTAGTTTGAGACCTCGCGTCGTAGTTCGATTGAATTGTGTTGAGAACATGGCAATCGATTGAAAGCTAACTGGAAAAGCGTTTTGCTTACAGATGAGTCGAGATTATATAATTGTCATTGCAATCGGCATTCTCTAGTGTAATAATAATACCCTGGATGCTCAGATATTTAAGATGAACATGTTGTACAATTTGGAGCAAACATGGATGAAGACTTTTGTTCTTGCATGATAATCGCAGACCTCACCAGGTTCATATCGAAATCACTTCAATGGAGTGGACTGTTTTAAGTCCAGACCTCAATCCCATTCCAATAGAAGATTAAGAAGCCAGTAAAACTCCGTCCGGGAATAAAGTTAAGAACAGACTGATCGAAATTTGAAACGAAATGGATTAGAATGCTTTAAGGTCATTGATTTTGATTATGAATCGTAGATGCCATGCAGTAAGTGGAAATATTCGGTTTTAATAGTTTTCTAAAAGTTACACTTCCTTCATTATTAGCTTTATTTCAATTCCTTCGAGTACCATTTTATTTTCTATTGTTCCCAAGCATTCCCCAGAACAGCTTATTGGAAACATAATTCTACAACACATTTGAACTTGTTTTAAAGAAATTCTCGATTTTGTGCGTAAATTTCTTGGCGTAGTGTTGTTTTTAATGCACCCCTGGATCTACTTGAAATATTATTCATACGACATTCGTGAGAGATCCACCCTTTCACATAATCATTTGAATTACAACCTCCTGAGAAGAGGCATCTTCTGCAAGCAGGAAAGAGGAGCTAAGCTTATAAAGAGATATTTCACCACCATTTTCCTTGGTTACGAAGACGATAAAGCACGGAGCTTATAATACATGGCAAAGTTGGGGTGTTGAAAGGGTTAGTCACTTTGACATGTTAAGTGGTAAAGACGTGCTAACATATAACTGAATTCAGTTCGTGTTGGGTGGAATAAAATTAAGTGAGGCCATATTTGATTCGGTTGTGCAATGCTTTCTTAGTTAAGACAAAGTGGACGTAGAAAAATCTAAGGCTTTGTGCTTTGTTGTTTATATGAGGCTAAAGATCACAAATATTTGTTTTTCGTGTTCATCTCCTCAGTAATGTTAAATGGATGGCTCAAGCCAAACAAGAAAAAAATCCGATGCCATATGAATATGTTGAAAAACATTTGGAAATCGTGATATTGGATGGCCCAAGACTGAAAAATGGCTTACAATTCATTTAAAGTTACGTCACTCGCAATTTGGACTAGCACCAGAATTCCACTTGAAAAAAATACTATATTTTGTCGAAAAAGTACTGGGAATTGATTATTTGAGAAATCTGTTCAGAACGATTCTAAAAATGTTTATTCTTGCACAACTGATTTCTGTACTGACGTGGAGTTTGAACGCAATCTGTCATTCAGTTTTTTTATATCAGTGGTCAAAAGTTATATTTCCTGTGCTAACACTTTAGAGGCAATCGTAATAGGCATGGTCTGTTTTTTCCGCTGGTATTCTATTTATTCGCTTGTTTTTTACGATTGTGTTTTTCCCACACACACCATAATTATAACTATATCCATTTATTGTAAATACAATTATTCGAATTTTTGTAAATCCTCCCTTTTCAAAAGAATATTTATATACAAGTGACATATGAATAAAGATATCTTTTCATGGTCCTTCGAGCCACACTTGAACCAGCCGCCAGGTGAAAATACAGGGGACATCGATGAAGCGACGCTTCCACATAGTTACCAGTAAATTCATCTGCAGGGTTTTCACACGAGATACTCCGTCGACCAGAGGATTCCATACAGGGGGCATCCATTAAGCGACGCTTTCACACAGTTACCAGCGAATTCATCTGCAGGGGTTCTACACGTGAAACTCCGACGACCACACGATTCAATACAGGAGGCATCCAGACCAATTCTCGGTCTTTTTCGACAGATTTTTCCTTGTTTTGGTCGAAACATTAGGCGTTACTGTCACCATTTGTTTTACTGATATTCTTTCATTTTTAACATTTTTGCCATCAATCATCCTACATTTCATCATCAAAATCTGGTTTAAATAAAGAATGAACCGTAAACACCGTTCACGACCCACTTACAGACTAGCTGTGACTGATGTATCAGCGACCAGAGGGACAGGGTGTTTATAATCAAGTTTTTCCTTCCTATTTCCTAGAATAATATAAAGAAGAATAGTTCACACGTTTCCCCTCTCTTTCCTGAGCTTACACTTTAGGGGCGAACATGTCTTAGAGAGATTTGGTTGTAATTTGATTTGATTATCCGTCATACTTCTCTGGATCGAGTTGATGAGTATGTATTAAATGTCAATATTCCTGAATAATTCAAAAAACGAATCTGATTGATTATATAAATTTTTCTCTAGCGCCAATCAAAACTGAAATGCCCCAAGCGATACCTCCAAAATGGGATATACTGTAATGAAGTACACATAACCAAATTTATATAGAATCACTCGGTATTTCACAATATTGATTGTTTTTAACCATGGATCTTTGACAACTTGTGAAGAATGAAGTTTTTTGTTGTAAAAAAACTGGATAGTATGATAAGAAATGTTGAATTATCACCACCATGTTAGGGATATTGTACTCAGTCGTCATTGAGATCTGAAACTGTGAATTTCAAAATTTTAAAAAAGCCTATAATAATAATTGAAATTGCTCTACGTTGGATTGTCCGATGTGCAGAGGGGTCGAATAATTGCTCTTGTTGAAGAAGGGGTGACAGAGGGGTATAGTGGCCACAATAGGGGTATCACAAGGGCTGATTTCAAAAACCTACGTCCGACACATGACCTACAAGGCAAAATAGGCTTAAACGAAGACGTAGACAGATCACCTCTGAAGAACAAGACCGCTGCTTTTTATGCCAAATTGCAAGAAAAGACCCTTGCGTCGTACTCCAAAGGTAATTTTCTGGAAGCAAAAGGCATCAGTCTATCAGTCGAAACGATACGTCAAGGACTTCTTCCAAGGGGTTTATACAGCGAAATGTCCTTAAGTGTTCCAGAGCTAAACAAACAACAAAAAATTAACAGACTTAATTGGTGTATCAAGCACCAAATTTGGAATATTGAGAATTGGCGAAATGTCCTTTTTTTGGATGAGACCAGAATTGGTGTTCGATCAGATGACCGATGGATTTGGGTTTTAAGGGGTCGTGGAAGACAAGCAAGACAAATTCCGAAATACCAAGGGGGCAGTGTGATGTTTTGGGGTGGCATTATGCTGGAAGGCAAAACAGATTTGATTTTGTTTCCTGAGAGTCTAACGGCCAAAAATGACGTGGACCTAGTGCTGGAGCCCATAGTGAGACTCTGGCGAGGTGCCCACGGTGAGAATTCACTTTTATGCTCCTCCAGTTATCATCAACCTCGCGCGACATTATCTAGAAACAGAGGGACTCGCAATTTTGGACTGGCCAGCTTGCTTTCCAGACCTAAATCGCATTGAATATTTATGGGATAATCTCAAAGGGAAAATAAGATTGCGCCAGGATAATCCAAGAACCCCACAACAGCTCATCCAAGCCGCCACAGAAGAGTGACAGAATATCACCCTAGAGGAGGTCGAAAACCTAATCCAAGCATGCCTAGACGGATCCAGACTTGTATCAGGGCAAGAGGAGGTAATACAAGCTACTGAGGTTGAGAGAAAAACACCTTCTCCGTGAGACAACAATTTTCAAATTTTTTACTGCATGCGGAAAGAGTCTCTCATTTTCTTTCATTTGTTTCCTTCCCAGAATTAACTTTTTTCACTTGAAATATCTCAAAAAGGATCAATTCTAACAATTCTTCGAAATTTCCAAAATCCCTGAGGTAATATTCAAAATATCCGGTGATTCCGTATAAATTTGGTTGTGCGTAGTATAACTTCTACAAATTTCAAGATATAACATTCAAATTTTCAAGGAATTATTTTCTCAGATGTGCAAGTTCAACTATACTGTTAATAAAGTCTGACATATTCGATCGTTTTCAAGCATAAAAAAGAAATAAAAGACTAAAGGTTCCTCATACTAAGTAATTCATTTATTCATAAATCAAGTGGGCGTTTCAGAAGCATCAAAAGCAAAATGACATTTATCTTGATAGTGGCAATATAATCAAACACCTCTTCAACTTTATCTGATCATTCCCATTCACATGTTTCCTCATTATAATATCAGCCAATTAATTTTCATTGAACAAGAGGTAAATTTACATAGATATACCAAGTAAACATAATTTGTTTAACAATACGCTCGTCGCTAGTCACAACAGACACGATAATAACTCGAAAAATAACATATGTCATGTTTTAATCCAATTATTAAGGATTATTAAGGACATGCAATGCTGCTGTATGCTGTGACTGCGTTTAGAATTGATTTTTTCAACATTGAAAGTGAGGAAAATTGTCTTAGTTGCGAATATCAGGAAATCTTCGACGAACAATGTAATTTAAGCTTTACATACTGGGACAAAGAGGGCGCCACTAAACAATAGCTACACTTGAAAACTTGCATCCAACTGTTGTTAACCCAAATATGATTAAGATTCTGTGCGATCTGCGAAACCGCTGCCTACAGATTATTCCGAATTGCGGACAGCTCTGAATAACTGATAATTTAACGTTCTCAAAGTGTTTTAATGCATATTACAGGGTTTTGAGAGAGCTCGAGGAGATCAGAGTATGCAATTTTGGATTTAGGGCTTGCTGAATCTATAGAACGTTGTTAGCAATTGCTGTCCAGGTGACATCGGGTACAACGCCTTGAAAAAAGAGAGAGAAGAAGAATTATTGCACAAAGAAGCACCAGCTCCAGTCTGACTGGAGAAAAACCATTCCTATCATTTCCAAAATAGCCTTAAAAGTTGGTGGTGACAACTAAAATCGCCAGAATAAGTATCTGACAGGCAAATCCAGGGAGTTTATAAATGTTGACGACAGAAACATCAAATATCGTACCAACAGAATATAAATAAAATAGGAATACTTGGTTTCGATTCCAGGTAAGACTTTTCACATAAATATGAAGACAATCAAATAGTACTCTGGAGTATTCCTCCTTGTCTTTCGAAATTCATGCAATTGTATGCTGAGAGGGAAAAGAAAATTCTGCTTTTTCGAAATATTTCAATGAATCTTTCCTCCTTCCCTGAAACAGACCCAGAAATCTGATAGATTCAAAAATGCCTCATGAACAAGAAGAATCTCTGCTGAGGATCGTATACAAGTCAATAGTGACCACTCCGGATCAAACGACCAAAATAGGAATATTACAGGTCCCCAGGAGGGCCCGGAAGATCAGAGCATCCAGTTTTAGGGCAGCTCATCCTTATTCATATGATGACATGATACTTGAGCGCCACGGTGGATAGCGGCTTTACAATGGCTCAAAATTGAGCTAGCAGTACTAAGACTGAGAAGAAGGAAAGGTACACCTTCGGAGTATCCTTTCTTGAATTCCTTGGCGTAGATCTCTCAAGATCGAACACAAGTCAACAATTTAAGTATTAGTTTACTCCCATGAGAGAGAGGGAGAGAGTTACAAAAAATCTAAAATCTTCATTGATTACGATAAGGTATCAAATTTTGATGAGAATCAAAACACTGGAATTTAAGACCAGGGTCAGGACACTCCGGATCAAAGGACCCAAATAGGCATATTACACGGCCCCAGGAAAGCAATGGGAGATCAGAGCATCCAATTTTAGGGACAGCACATCCTTATTCAGATGACGATATGGTACCTGAGCGTCACGTTTTATGGGGGTCTTACAATGGTACGTTGAGCAAGCAGCTTTAAGAATGTCACAAAAGTAACGCAGTCCTAAAATGACCAGCTAATAAAGGTTCATTTTGGTGATGGCTTGTTGAGTCTATAGAACGGTGTCAGCAGCGCTGTCCGGGTTACATTAGGTAAAATGCCTCGTGCTAAGAGAGATGAATTTTTGCACATAGAAGCACCCGCTTGGTAAAATGGAGCAGATAGACCTGAGAATTATTTCAATCTGGCATTCTTATCCCATCTGGCACAATCAGAAGTGCCTCTTGATTTAGCATCAAAGATAAATTGAAAATCATTAATTTCCAGCCGACTAGAAAAATAAAACTCCTATCATTTTCGATATAGCCTCAAAAAATTGAGGTGACAATTGAAATCACCAGAATTACTAGCTGGTAGATAAGTACAGAGAGTTGATAAATATTGTCGACATAAACACCCAATAATTAGAAAGCTAGAAAAGATACACCACTTGGAGTATCCTTTCGTACTATCCGAATATAGATAAAATGAGAATTCTTGGCGTCGATAACAAGCAAGACTTCACACATGACTAAGAAGATAATCAAGTGAATGAATTTATCTTCGCAAGAGCAGCCCCCTTCCTAAAATGGACACAGATATCTGATAAATTCAAAATTATCTCGAAGAACAGATCGAACAGAAGTCAATGATTTGTGTATTAGTTTACTCGCATGAGAGAGAGAGGGACAAAGTAATAGAAAATGTGAAAAATTAATTGATTATGTAAAGGTATCCAATTTTGATGAGAGTCAAGACTCACCACGGGTCGACTATTCCGAATGAAAAGAGCAGAATTGGTATATTACAGGAAGAGATCAGAGCATCCGATTTCAGGGGCAGCACATCCTTATTTAGATGGAGATATGGTATAGGGCATCACGTTGGTCTAACAACGGCTCAACGTTGTGCAAGCAGCACTGAAAATGTTAATAAAACAACCAGGCTCAAAATGGACATACCGATATACAACAACGAGTGACAAAATGAACAGGAAATAGACGCATTTTGTTGGGATCTTGCTCAGTTTATGGAATTGTGTCCGCAGTCGCTATCCAGGTAGCACCAGGGACAATGCCTCCTTACAAGGCAGAGATGAAAGATTTTTGCACATAAAGACTAACCAGATTAACCAGATAATTATTTCAACCTGACATTTCAATTTCATCTGGCAGAATTAAAACTGCCTCTTGACTTAGCATTAAAGATGAGTTGATAATCATTCATTTCCATCCAAGTAGATCAATACCACTCCTATCGTTTTCAATATAGCTCCAAAAAATGATGCTGACAACTGAAACGCCAGAACAACTGACAGATAAGTCCAGGGGGTTAGAAAGAAAAATGCCTCCTTATTAATCATCAAAGATAAGGTGAAAATCATTAATTTCCATTTGATTAGAAGATGAGCACCTATTTTTCTTTCATGTGCTTTCTAGGAAGAGGCGAACCTATTCCAGTTGGCGCCTGGGAAGAATTCAGGTATCTGTTTACTCGCTTTTGAAGAGGGCCAAATTGTAGGATGTTGGGCAGAGGTTGGACGGAAGCCAGTTCAACAGCTCACCGGCCCTGTAAACGTAAGAATTCTTATATAGAGAGGTTCGAGGGGTCATTGAATGTACTGCTATATGATGAGAACTCCTTGCCAGCCTAGTGTTGCGGCAAAACATGAGTTTTCCCGAAACAAGGTCTTTTAGCTCCTTGGAGCATCTTTCGTTGAAATATCTGTAAAACAGAGAAAGGTCACCAACTTGTCTTCTGAGAGCCAGCGGTTGGAGATCGCGGGTGATCTTGGGTGGTCGATGAGGCGCACAGCCCGTTTTTGCACACTATCCAACATCCGCAGCGAATGTTTGATCCCCAGACATGGGAACAATATTCCAAAGCAGATTGAATCTGCGCCTTTTATAGAAGTACCAGCTGAGATGATGTGAAGTATCGCTTGGCTCTGAAAAGAAAACTAAGTTTAGCTGATGCCGACTTAGCTTTTAGGCCAGCAAAACCCAGAGTTGGCCGTTATTCCGAGAAGGTGCATCGAATCTTTGGATGAAATTTGTTGGTCTGCATCATCAGAGGAGTTTCTCCAGCAGGGAGCTTTCTAGAAAACGTAGTTGCTTGCGTCTTACACGCGTTCAAGCTCACCAGGTTCAACTGACCCCACTCAGATAAACTCTGTAAGCCAGAGTTTAAGTTATTGATTTATTGACATCTCTGACGCTGAGTTTCCGCAGCTGTAATCGGCCGCAGACTACTGAAAGACGAAACCAGGGTACAATCGTCTGCAGAACCGAATATTTTGTTCTTTTTAGATGACAGAAGATCGTTTATCTGCAGCAGAAACAAGGTTGGCGAAAGAATGGACCTGCTTGCAACTGGAAACAATCAGATGTTATACCGTCGATCACAACTTGTATTGATCGATTTGAAAGCTACTCATCCAAGTTTATTCAACAAGGCTGCATGCCAAACACTATCGAAGGATTAAGAGATGTCGAGTGCTTTCACATCGTTGATTCACAAACATGATTGACGTAGGCGAGCAGATCTCCTGTCGATAATGGGAAGAAATGCAACAGGGCGGTAGTTTAAGGGTTAGGACTTCTTTCCTCAGTATATGGTTGAGAATGGGTGCCAGTTCGGTAGCACACTTTCTCAGGAAGAACTGCGGTATTTCATCTAGACCAACTGCCTTCTTGCAGCTCAGCTTCTCGAGACTCTGGACTTGATTCATGCCATGGAAGAATTTGTAGGTGGAATGTTCGGTGGTATTGCGTTAGATGAATCTAGCATTGAATTCTTTCAGAACAAGAGAGCAAAGAGATCGGCTTTCTCTTTCGGAGATGATGCTATACTAGATTTGCAGAAATCGGTACTGACAGACTTCGCCATTGACCAGAATTGTCTAGTCCCGCTTGCCTGTTCAAGGAGTTTACTAGTTACCCTATGTTGTGATTTTAGAACCTTTGGCGTATGAACAATGAAGACACTATATTACCACTACACCAAAACTTTAATAATAATAATAATAATAATAATAATAACCTGCTGAATCTACCATTCCTATCAGATACTGAAAAACAAGAGCAATGGTCAAGAAAGGAATTGCATGGACGACATCACCATGAGATTAATCAACACATCGACAAAGAAGCCTCCAACAAATGGTTGATGAAAGGAGAATTATTCGCGGAAACAGAGGATTCCTTATGGCCATCCAAGACCAAGTGATCGCTACAAACAACTACAAAAATTTATTATGAAGGACGGAACATCACAAACAGATAGGTGCAGAAAATGCCATATAAGATCGGAAACGATACAGCATATTACGTCCGGATGCGAACAACTGGCCAATACAGACTATCTTCACAGGCATAATCAAGTGTGCAACATTATCCATCAGAAACTTGCACACAAGTACGGACTTCTGAATACATTCCAGCCATATTACAAGTATCAACCGGCGCCCGTATTGGAAAATGACTCTATCAGATTATACTACGATAGGCCTATTGTCACTGACAGAATGGTGACGAATAATAGGCCGGACATAGTGGTGTATGATAAGAGAGCCAAAACAGCAATGCTGGTGGATGTCGCCATACCAAATAATAACAACGTGCTGAATAAGTTCCAGGAGAAAAAGTCCAAATACACAGACCTTGCTATTGAGATCAAGCAGATGTGGCACCTCGACAAAATAGATATTGTTCCTGTCATCGTATCCTCGACTGGTTTAATACCCAAAACTTTGCATGATAGCCTTAAGAAATTAGAATTGCATAAGAATACCTATATAGAAATGCAAAAAGCTGTAATTCTTAATACATGTAGGATAGTTAGGAAATTTATGTCAAGTATATTGTAATCGAGCCTATTCCCTTTGATTGCTAAATCTGGGAAAGGTAAATTATATCCAGCTACTAGCTGAGATAGTGCATAAGTCCACGATAAGAATAATACTTTAATAAATCAAAACCATACAGGTGTAGATTCAGTCAAAATACAAATAAACATGTAGAAAATACACAAAATTCAGATCACAATAATTTCTTGAAATCATTTTCTTGTAGGAACTCTCCTATATTATAGTAACTTTTACCAATAAGAAAATATTTGAGTTTTTGTTTTGCACTTTAATTGATAATGACTTAAATTTTTCTGGAAACTTATTCCACATTGACAGTAAACTATAAGTTACATTTTTTGTAAATATGAATAGTTGGGCTTATCCTCTTGAAGAATATTTTTTCCTCTTGTATTATAGGAATGTTGGAGTTGAAGATCTTTGAAATTATTATAGTTATTTAAAATGAACATCACTGATTCATAGATATATAGACCATACAGTGTTAAGATGTTGAAATTCTTGAATATGTTCCTGCACGTTTCATATTGATTCATGCCAAAGATGATTCTTAGGCATAACCTTAACTCTCGACGCGCGTTTCGCTAAATAAGTTAGCATCATCAGGAGATGATAATATACTGGTACCTAAATGTTATACTGAGTATATCATCATCTCCTGATGATGCTAACTTAGTTAGCGAAACGCGCGTCGAGAGTTAAGGTTAAAGTTTTGGTGTAGTGGTGATATAGTGTCTTCAATACTAGTTACCCCTTCGTTGAAATTGGCCTTTGCTCTTGCAGTTGTCAGGTTGCATACTTTCCGTATTCTCACGAAGGTTGTTCTTGTTTCCTCTGTTGGATTTATCTTTCATGATTTGTTTGCAGAGGCTCTTTCGCAATCTTTGTTGAACCATGGCTTTTTTGCTGTTGTTCTTTTCATGGAATGAGGGATGTAGAGATCTATTCCTGCATGAATGGTTTCTGTAACAGATTCAGTGTACACATTGATGTCAGGATCTGAAAGGCAAACATCACTGAATGGGAAGCACGAAAAGAATGCACGCAGCTCATCTCAATTAGCACGGTTATAGTGCCAAATGCGCCTGGGCGGTTTAGATTCTTGATCATTTTCACAACAAGTCCTTTAAATGATAGTGACAATAAATAACTCCAGGAGTTATGTTGATCTCAGAAGCAATTGCTTGAAAACCAAAAATAGTATTTTTCAAGAAACATGCTTATTCTTTATTATAAACGCTAGTCACATCATTCTACGTTTTTTTAAGTAAATTCTATTTCTATTCATAAACCTAATTACCCTATTAGACCTGTTGTTTCTTATGTAACGGCACCTTCGTTCAAACTTTCAAAATTCCTCAACGACTTGCTAATAAAACATTGCAATTTTAAATCTGAATTTTCGGACAAAAATTCATATGAACTTATTGCCAATATCAAAGATACCACTATACCACCTAATTCCAAACTTATTTCTTTCGATGTTAAGAATCTATTTCCCAACATTCCTCCAAAAGATGCGTATTACTTAGTCGAAGAATTATTAGAAAGGAATCATGTCAATACTATCATTAAATCAGATATTCTTTCATTATTAAAAATTTGTTTAGATCAAAATTATTTCCATTTCAATTACAAATATTATACTATTGAAGACGGCTTGATTATGGGCAATCCGTTAAGTCCTTTGTTAGCAGAAATTTTCATGAATAACTTAGAGAAATCAATTCATAATCATCCACTCAGTAAATATTGTTTATACTGGTATCGCTATGTAGACGATATCATTATTTGCTTCACAGGAACAGATAGACAGTTGAAAATTTTCGAAAATCATATAAATTCATTACATCCAAAAATTGCATTCACAACCGAAATAGAAAGCAATAATTCGATAAATTTCTTAGACGTAACAATTTCGAATGAAAATGGAAAACATGTTTTCGCAATTTACCATAGGCCGTCACATACAGATATTATAATACATAACTCGTCGTGTCATCCATATCAACATAAAATGTCAGCATTCAATAGTTTTATTCATAGATTGATTAACATCCCGCTATCACCAGAAAATTTCAACAAAGAACTAAATTTGATTGAACAAATAGCCAAAAATAATGGTTACAATCCCAAACTAATAAATCATATTTTAAATAAAAACAAAGTAGAATCGCATTGAATGAAGTTTACCCTGTTGATAAATTGAAACAAAAATTCAACACCTTAACCTACGTTGGCATTACAAGTGAGAAACTGAAATCATTCTTAAGTAGCAATAATTTCAACATAGCTTTGCAAACTAATAATAATTTAGGCAAATATATAAAAAATGATAAAACCAAACCAGGTAAAAACAATAAATCAGGTGTTTATAGATTGAATTGCAATGACTGTGATAATTTCTACATTGGTAGAACACAGAAATTTTAATATTAGAATATCGGAACATAAACGCAGTTTTCAAATAAAAATCAGATTCAAATTACGCGAATCATCTCTTAGAAAATAATCATTCTTTCGACCCACAGTTTGAAATTTTGCATACAGATAATAAATATTGGAAGGTTGATCTTTGGGAAACTTTAGAAATGAATAAATACAAACACTCAGGTAGACTCATCAATGAACAAGTCGATTTGAGCCCTTCACCTCTATTGAATCTTTTCGGGGAGCAATCTATTCCTTAATTTTATTGGATATACCTGTCATAAATAACCACTTAAGAAGAAGCAACCAATAAGCTTTTAATTACTCAAGAATATTTATAGTTATATTCTCATTTACATTTTTCTGCATAATCATTCGTCTGAAGAAGCTATGGTGTAGTGAAACGCGTTACGAATTGCAATTATTAAGTAAAATTCCTTAAAACGCAGTACTTGTTTTTATTATTGATAATGGAATTTTACCAAGTAAAAGCCTCCCAAATTCAAATAAATTCTATTTCTTCAAACTTAAACAAAGTGAAAGTAAAACTTTTATCCTAGCCATCACCTTGACGTACCACCAATATGATAATGAATGTATAATTAGATAAATATGGGAAATAACTATATCCATTAGAAATTGCAGAAATTTGCACGACAATCATATTTTAATTTAATTGAGTATTACATTATGGTTGCAATGATTTTTTGTTGACGATAAAACTAAAGTAAAAGTTGGTTCTATGTCGTGGATATCCTGATTTGTACAATTGAATGAAAAATTAAGTATTAAATACTGATATTTCGCATACTTTGGATGGCGTCCCATTTTTAATAAAAACTAATTAATCGGGTTTTAATTCGCAATAAGCGAATTCTATGAAATCATTTGTTTTCAATGAATTATCTGATTTGTTCAAAGACAAAGCAAGGTCACCCTGATTTGCTGTACTAAAAATTTCTTGAATGATATTCTAACTGCAGGAAACATTTTCATTGGTTCGTAACTTTCGGAAATGAAGGAAGTTGACCTTCTATTGAACCTTTTAAATGGCAACTCCATATTTCCTTTTGCTTTCTTACTCATTCACCTTCCGCACTCAAAACACCCATTTTACGAGAAAAAAGGAATCATCGAAAAATTTTGGTGAAAACATCTCTTCAATTCATCGAAGTGATAAAATGTCGGCTTGATGGCGTTGAGGATATGATGCTCGCCTCCTGCGCAGAGTTACCTGGGTTCAATTCCCACAAAGTTAGTGCGATTTTTCGGATTCTGGGAATCATTTGAGTTTCCATCATTCGGAGGAGATATAAAGCGGTCGGTCCTGTCTAACAGAGATGTGTTGCACCTTGAAGATCCCTTTCCTCGACACGAGAGGGTTAGTGAGGTGACAGAATTTCCCGGCGTGTCATTAGCCCAGGGGTGCTCAAACTTGAACTTCTGGCGATCTACCTTAACATTTTCAGACTACTTACGATCGATTCTGAGAGGCTGCAAGTATGTGTGGTGTAGGGTTGTCGTACATACACGATACACTCTACCTACCTACCTACCTAGGTAAGGTGTACCGTAGCATACAGTGTGTTCCAACGAAAATTTGACCCCCCCTCTAACTCCGAAATGAGTAACATTAGCGAAAAACACCAAGACACGTCGATTTTTGTTTCGAGGGGGAGCATTTTTCGAAATAATTCGAAACTTCTCAGATCAACCCCCTACCCCCAGCAACCCTAACTTTGAAATTCATCATAGGGAATAAGGGTCGAGTGGCACCTTACTGAAAAGGTCTGTCAATTCTCCACCTTGATTTGTCATTTTTAGAATTTTAAATTAACATACAGGGTGTCCCAACCAAGGGTGAAGTTGAATTCCTGGAAATCCCAAATACTAAATGAAATAGATTTATTTTGGCATAATGCAAGCGCAGGTTTATGGTCGGTCTAGAAAAACGACCTACACTTGTGAATTTGGAGTTGGTGCAATCAACCCCTATTTCCAGCATCCCCAACTCAAAAATCATTCGATCGATAATAGGTCAAGTGGCACCTCGTTGGAAAGGTACTGCAATTTTCTCTTCGAATTTGGTATTTTCGAAATTCAGAATCATCATACAGGGTGTCCCGAAGCAGGAACATTGAAAATCCAAATAACT
This sequence comes from Cryptolaemus montrouzieri, assembly GCA_013387265.2. NCBI lineage: Eukaryota > Metazoa > Arthropoda > Insecta > Coleoptera > Coccinellidae > Cryptolaemus > Cryptolaemus montrouzieri. The sequence goes on from JABFTP020000042.1 coordinate 13,933,653, forward strand.
TTTGAAACTGGTTCATTTCGGTATACGAGAACATGTTTGATCCGAGAATAGGACTTTCTTGTGTGGTTATAGAATTTTTGCAATCAACCCCTTCCATTCAGCTTCCCCAACTTGAAAATCATACAAATAATTCAAGTGGCATATCTTCAGAAAGGTTTTTGAATTCCAGAATGATTAAAGCATTTCATTCAGTTCGGCTCTCCATACAGGATGTCGCTTTCGAAAAATTCAATATCGTCATTTGAAATTATCAACTAAAATTAATTCGAAACTGTTAAAAGTATTGGGGTACGATGTGTTGAGCATCAATTACGAAGAAATAAAGCTGATTTCTGCATTGAAAATGTTCACATTTTTTTCATTTCCATCTGGCGTGCAGTCATCTGTTATTTCTCATTTTTGCAATGAAATATTATTATTATTCAGATCAGTTCCTCATTATTGTTGTTGTTCGTCAGTTGAAATTAATCTGAAAATGGTTTATTCCACTGAGGAAAGGGTCGAAATTGTATCGACGTATTTTCGAAATAACAGTTGTGCCAAAGAAACGGCAAGGATATTCGATAGGAACCATCCTGAAAGAGAAAGGGGAGTCAGTCACCAGTACGTTAAATATTTGGTTGACAAATTCCTAGCTACTGGTTCGGTGGCAAACAAAAAACATGAAGTGGCATGTCCTGTCAGAAATGAGGCAACGGAAGTGGCAGTAGTGGGTCATCTACAAATGGAGAATACTACTTCGATCAGAAAACTATCTCGTCTGACTGGTGTATCAGCTACAACTGTCCATAGAATCGTGAAACATCACAAATTTCACCCCTACAAGGTAAAATTAGTGCATGAAATAAACGAAGATGATCCAGATCGTCGTTTACAGTTTTGTGAAAATCTAAGTGAAAACCTAAACGCTAATCCAAATTTTCTGAATAACATCTGTTTTTCTGATGAAAGCACCTTTATGCTCAGTGGTGAAGTGAATAGACATAATTGTCGATATTGGGACACACAGAATCCTCATTGGCTTAGAGAGGCCCACACGCAAAGGCCTCAGAAGTTGAACGTTTGGGCAGGAATTTTGGCAATCATCTAGTTGGGCCTTTCTTTATTGAGGGTAATCTGAATGGAAATGGCTACCTACAGTTGTTAGAGGAACACATACATCCTAGATTGACAGAAATTTTACAGAACGATCCAACTCTTTCTGAGGACGAAATGCGTTTTCAACAAGACGGTGCTCCTCCGCATTATGATGCTCGGGTGCGCCAATATTTAGACGAAAATTTCCCAGGAAGGTGGATTGGTAGAAGAGGACCTGTTGAGTGGCCAGCCAGGTCACCAGATTTAAATCCCTAGATTTTTTTTGTGGGGCCATCTAAAATCTAAAGTTTATGCCACAAGACCAGAAAACCTGGAGGAGCTGCGGATGAGGATTATCACAGAATGCCGACTTTTGACTCCTGAAGTTTTCGCTAATGTGAGAAGAGAGTTCGAAAATCGTCTGTATAACTGTATGGAGGTGGGCGGAGGTCATTTTGAACAATTGTTGTAATAATCAAGTTAGTTTTTGTTTTCAATTGAATACAAGTTCAATAAATCTCGTTTTCCTGTTTAGATGAGCATCCAATCAGTTTCTCCATCATCCCTCATCCTGATCCTCACGCCAGAAAACCTCGATTGCCAAACTGAAAGCAATGCCTCAGTGATTCAGAAAATAGAAAAATCTTTCTGGAACTTTGCCACTCAACCTGTAATCACTTGTATGATTTTTGAGTTGGGGATGCTGAATGGAAGAGATTGATTGCAAAAATTCCATATTCACGCAAGAGAGTCTTATTCTCGAATCAAACATAAACATGTTCTCGTATTATACCGAAATGAACCAGTTTCAAAAAGTTATTTGGGTTTTCAGTGTTCCTGCTCCGGGACACCCTGTATGCTGATTCTGAATTTCGAAAATACCAAATTCGAAGAGAAAATTGAAATACCTTTCCAACGAGGTGCCACTTGACCTATTTTCGATCGAATGATTTTTGAGTTGGGGATGCTGGAAATAGGGGTTGATTGCACCAACTCCAAATTCACAAGTGTAGGTCGTTTTTCTAGACCGAGCATAAACCTGCGCTTGCATTATGCCAAAATAAATCGATTTCATTTAGTATTTGGGATTTGCAGGAATTCAACTTACCCTCGGTTGGGACACCCTGTATGTTAATTTAAAATTCTAAAATGACAAATCAGAATGGAGAATTGACAGACCTTTACAGTAAGTGCCACTCGACCCTTATTCCTATGATGAATTTCGAAATTAGGGTTGCTGGGGGTAGGGGGTTGATCTGACAAGTTTCGAATTATTTCGAAAAATGCTCCCCCTCGAAACAAAAATCGACGTGTCTTGGTGTTTTTCGCTAATGTTACTCATTTCGGAGTTATAGGGGGGGTCAAATTTTCGTTGGAACACACTGTATATAGATATTAGATTTCCGCACAATAAACATTATTTTATTCAAGGTTTGGGTCAGATTTAGTTAGATTCCTGTCTATAATATCAATGAAAAATCTCAGGTATTCAAAATTGCTTGTTTATTGTTTGTTACAAAACAGAAGAGTTACAAATGGTGTTAAACTTAACTAAGGAGTGACCTTGAATGTTGAAGCGTGGCTTTGCATGTCCTCAGTATACTTTTCATAAGATGGTACGTAACCAGAGTGCTACTCGCAAGCATGATGACATATGATCGTCAGTTAGTCGATTGCGATATTTTGACTTAATTATCTTCATTTCAGAAAATGCAGACTCGCACAGGTAACTATGTTGTGATTTTGGAACCTTTGGCGTATAAACAATGAAGACACTACATCATCACTACACCAAAACTTTAACTTAAACTCTCGTCGTGCGTTTCGCTACCTAAATTAGCATCATCAGGAGATGATGATATACCGAGTATATTATCATCTCCTGATGATGCTAACTTAGTTAGCAAAACGCGCGTCGAGAGTTTAGGTTTCTATACTGAGAATATTATCATATCCTAAAGATGCTAACTTAGTTTGCGAAACGCGCGTCGAGAGTTTAGTTCGAAGTTTAGGTATGGATTATTAGTAACATAATTTTTGCAAAATCACAATTGGAAAGTCACAACGAGAGTAGAGAAAAAATTTCAAAACGGTCGTCAAATTTCGAAAAATCTCGAAAGTCACCTTAATTTGATCCCACAAAACAAATGTTACTTTAGCTTTGAGGATACACTGCACATTACCGTGGACATCTGCGAGCTGTGAACGAAGTTTCAGCAAACTGATAATAATTCAAACCTATCTGCGTTCAACAATGAGAAGAACGTTTTTATCTGGCCTCACGAATTTAGCCATTGAAAATGAAACTGCTTTTAATGCTAATAGATTATTTCGTGGAAAAGAAAGCACGCCGTGTAAAGCGGTAGTAGGATAAGAGAGAAAAAACGATGAGAAAAATTGAAAAAATTTCTTGGATGTCTATTGTCTTGATATATGATTACTATATTGAATTTGATGTCACACTAAAGAGTATTCTTTCGATCATAAAAATGCCACCTATTATACAGGGTGTTACATAATAGTATGTCACAACTTGAGGGGGTAAATCTGCGTGCAATTTTAAGAAAAAAGAGTTCATATAAACATAGCTCCGCAAGAACTTCGTTACGGAGCTACAGGGTGTTGAAATTTCCGGAAAAAAATGGTTATTTCTCCAAAACTCCTGCAGTTTTTGAGCCAAGTTTGGAACGCAAGCTATTTTCTTCATCCTCCATCATAACACATCCTAAATTTTAACTAGAATCTACAAGGTGTTTTCTTTTCCAGAGCCATGTCTTCTTCTGCCCTTTCAAACTTTTTTGTAGTACTCCACTGATAAGCGTACAATCAATTTTCGTCATCTTCGTTCAATTTAGAAACTTTTTCGACATTTGTAAATTTTTCGTATCTCCAACCGTTGCGAAAAATTATTAAACGATTGTGTATGCATTCGCTGAATTGAAAGCATTTTTAATTAAAAAAATGACTAATAGGTTATGATTTTTTTTTACATTTATTTATTTTGACAGTTGCTAAAGTTGAACCAGTGTCTGCTCGAATTGTTTATTGAATTGACGATTAGTTTTGAGACTTTTAAAGTTATTGCTGTAAGAAAAAATGACTAATTTCACTAACGCCGAATTGGCTGATAGCCATGTACGGTCTGGTTGACGACACAACAGAAGCTAGGCAATTAGATCGAGTAACACCTGACAGGCGAACATTTTCAAATATCCACAGAAGGTTGAGGAAAACTGGTACTTTTACTGCAAATAATCATTTAAAAGGTGCAAATCAAACTGTGAGAACTCCAGATATTGAGGAAGCAGTTTTGAATTGTATTGATTTGAATTCTCATGTGAGTGAAAGCAAAACTGAATATTTTGTTGTTTGGAGGATTCTCCACGACTTTTTATTGTACCCGTTTCATATTCAACGCGTCCAAAATCTACTTCCTCGAGATTTTCCTTCAAGACTGAATTTCTGCCGATGGTTCTTAGATAAAATTAGAGAAAATGCCCATTTTGATAGTGAAATAATCTTCACAAACGAAGCTAACTTTTCGAGAGCTGCTATCACAAGCTTTCACAATAATCATTATTGGGCTGAGGAAAACCCACATTTGATTGAAGAATCTCATCATCAAGAACAATTGTCACTAAATGTTCTGGGTCGGAACAATTGGAAATTATTTCATTGGATCATTTTTTTTGCCTAACATACTAAACGGTCCCGCTTATCGGCAATTTCTTGAGGAGGAGACCTTTATTCCTCGAGGATGTGCCACTTTTGATGAGAAACATAATGTGGTTCATGCATGACGGGATACCAGCACATTTCAGTGGAGAAGCTAGGGAATTCTTGAATAATACATTCAACAACAGATGGATAGATCAGTGTGGGCAAAAACCATGGCCTCCTTGGTCTCCAGACTCAAATAGTTTAGACTTTTTCTTATAGGGATATCTCGAAAGTTTAGTTCATACCACTCCAGTGAACACTGTAGAAGAATTGAAAAATCGAATAATAACCTATTGTGACACGATGAGAAATACCCCAGGAATATTTCAAAGAGCGCGTGATAATATGCGAAGAAGGACAGAGGCCTGTAATCTTGCAGGTGGAGGACACTTCAGCAATTTATTTAGTTTTAATTCTTCTTTTTTTCAGTTTGGTATTGATAAAGTAAAAGCTGAGGCTCAGAAGACGAGCTATCAAAATAAAAGCAAATTTTGGGCATACCTATCGAATATTTCTCTTATTTTTTTATTTATTTAGCGAAAAACATACGATTCAAATAATTCAAATTCAATGATTTTTTACTCGAAAACGGTTGGGGATACGAAAAAATTGCACTTGTCAAAAAAGTTTCTAAATTAAACGAAGATGACGAAAATTGATTGTACGCTGATCAGTGGCGTACTGCAAAAAAGTTTGAAAGGGCAAAATGAGACATGGCTCCGGAAAAGAAAACACCTTGCAGATTCTAGTCAAAATTTATGAAGTGTAATGATGGAGGCTGTAGAAATTAGCTTGAATTCCAAATTTGGGGTGAATATCTCGAAAACTGCATGAGTTTTGAAGAAAAAACCAATTTTTTCCGGAAATGTCAACACCCTGTAGCTCCGTGACGAAGCTTTTGCGGACCTATGTTTATATGAACTTTTTCTCTTAAAATTGCACGTAGATTAACCCTCTCAAGTTGTGACATACTATTATGTAACACCCTGTATATTAGTGTTAATGCAACGCTCAAGAGAGGGGGCGCTATATGAAGTTCTAGCTAAAGTTCGAAAAAATTGTAGATTCGGGGCTGGACTCGTACAGGATATGGATATATGAACTGTTCTTCTGAGATAGTAAATACATGTAGCTTTAAAGTAATTTTCTCAGTGTTAGTATCGAGAGCTTCTTCTAATTCTGATGTTCTAATATCGTGGTGGCAACTTTCAAACTTCAACTTGGCCACAAGGAGTATTCCTAGAAAGAGCAATTGAACCCGCTATTCTAATATAGCGAAACTTCCTTAACGGTGATTCAATAATCTTTTTGAGCAAAATTCGTCAGTTTGCCGTAAATGATCAGGGGTTATCCCAACTTCATTCAGAAACATTTTCAATAGTTGTCACGCGAAAACTAACAAGTTTTTTCCATTGACGTCCTCATTGGACTATTTCTCTTCTTTTCATGGCGGATACCCCATCCCACCGCAAAAAATTCAAACTAACCATTGATTTCAGTTTTAACAAAGAGCACCCACATTAAACTATCGAATTTCTCTCTTCACCATCAAAGAATTGAAACCGCAGTTGTACCCTATAGACAATCGTCCTACCGTACTAGATAAAAGTGAAAACCGCATTGATTTCCAAGGATCGAAGCCTACAATAAAACTAAATTATTATGTTATTCAATACTGCAGAGTAGTTGATTTTAATTCAGCAAGGGAACGTTTATGATGGGTACAGAAGTGGACTCAGCAAACATTCTTTCGGGTATGGAGGATTTAATATTTCGTCAGTAGAAATATGGAGTTCATTAATTTGAACATCCCTTTTAATTGTCCAAATTGCATAAATCAGGGGTGCTCAAACGGTCTATCAACTGGTCAATCACGAATGCTTTTTGAGTAGGTCTCGAGAAGAAAAAATTTCCTAATAAGAAGGTAACTAAACTACAAAAATTTATTACGTAATGTAATAACACTCTGTTAGCGGCAAAAGTCGGCTTTATCAAAGGAACGTGCGGTACTTGTCAAATTATTACATTCGGAGGCGCGTTCGACGGGAACATTCGAGACTTTCGTTCACGCCGATATAAATGTTGTGCCTGCAGGAATTGGAGTCATTCTGAATTAGAACTTCAAGGTGAGTGCAGCGAAGAAATCTAAAATGTATCATTTTGATAACGATTGGGAGGAAAAATTTTTCTTTTGTATGGTGAAGGATAAGTGCATTTGTCTTATTTGTCGTGCGTCAGTTGCAATACCTAAGCAAGAGAGGCATCATAAAACGGTTTCATAAAAACTATGAAAAGGATTTTCCGTCACAGACTAAATTAAGAGAACGAAAAGTTCGTTATTTGATATCTTGTTTGAAAAAGAACAAACCATGTTTACAAGACCAGCCAAACAATCAAAAGCTGCTACGATCGCGTCATTTAAAATATGTCATATATTTGCGAAACACAAGAAACCATACGAAGATGGATCGGTTGTGAAGCAAGCATTTATAGTAGCTGGTGAGACTTTATTTGGAGATTTTAAAAATAAAACAGAAATCATGTCTGATATTAGAGAACTTCAGTTATCTCGTCCGACTGTCACAAGACGTATTGAAGTCATGAGTCAGGACTTAAACATGATATCTGAAATGTAGATTCTTTTCTTGATTAATTGCTAGGTTAAGGACTATACGAGAGGCAGAAATGAATAGTCAATTAATACCAAAGACTCTATATTTCAGCCTCATTTTAGGCCTTCATCAGGAGTAGGTACGTTATGACTTTATAAAGTTATGCATAATATGCAAGTTCAGGGGTTTCAGTAATTCTTTGTTGAACAGACGAAACATTTAAAAACATTTCTCGTTTGAGATAAAAGATTTAAAAGCAAAATGAAATGTGTTTAAGAACGAGATTCAAATGTTTAAATATTTATTAATTTTCTCTACAACTTACTTTTTTTTACAGTTCGACGAATCCTTCGATATGACAGACACTGCCCAGCTGTGTATTTTTATTCGGATGGTATTCAATAACATGTAGGCTAAGGAAGAATTCTTGACAATCATTCCTCTGAAGGGGAAGACCCGTGGCGAAGATATATATGACATTCTCTTCAATTTTGTAAAAACTGCAAGCTACCAATATATAAATTAGTGTGCATTACAACCGATGGAGCACCAGCAATGATTGGAAACACAAACGGTTTTTTTTGTCGAGCTAATGAAGATTTCCCTTCATTTTTTCATTCCATTGCATTATACATCAACAAGCTTTGTATTCAAAAGTTTCAAACACGAGGAAATTATGGGCATTGCAATAAAAATTGTGAATTCCATCCGTGCACGTAGCTTGCAACGGCGGCTCTTTAAGTTGAAGTTTGAAGATAGGGAGTCAGCTGAACAAACTGATTTAGTTCTTCACACAGACGTCAGGTGGTTGGATCGAAATAACAGCTTTTCTAGACGAAAGAGGTGATGACACTCAGATGTTGAAAAACGAAAAGTGGCTGACTGATTTGGCATTTTTGACTGACATCACAAAGCACTTGAACACCATTAACTTGGAGCTTCAAGAAAAGTGAAGAATAAATTGCAACTTATGATAGATCAACTGAAAACAAACGATCCGAAACATTTTCCTCAGTGGAATTATGATACGTATGAAGCTAAATTATCAAATATTTTACGACAATTCGAAATGCGTTTTTATGATTGCAGTAAATTGGCAAATATAGCATCATTTATGAGTTATCCTTTTTCATGTAAAAACATTGAGGAATTAGCTACTGAAATAGCAGGTCAGTTTAATATGAAATCATTTTCTGTTGAAAATGAGTTGGTGCAGATTATATCCGATATACATCTCAAAGCTACAGCATTTGATACAAATTTCTGGTGTTCTATATCTAAAGCAAATCGTCCTTCAACTGATGGCAATGTTTGGCAATGGTTTAAGTCAAAATATCGCAATCGACTAACTGACGATCATATGTCATCATGCTTGCAATTAGCACTCAGTGGTTACGTACCATCATATGAAAAGTATGCTGAGGACATGCAGTGCCACGCTTCAACATCCAAAGTCACTCCTTAGTTAAGTTTAATACCATATGTAACTCTTTCGTTTTGTAACAACCAATAAATTAGAGAAGAACCTAACTAAACCTAACCCAAACCTTGACTAAAATATTGTATATTGTGCAGAAAGCTAATATCTATATATACTACGGTACACCCTACCTAGGTAGGTAGGTACGTAGGGTGTAACGTGCATGTACGACAACCCTGCATCACACATACCTGCAGCCTCTCAGAGTCGATCGTAAGTAGTCTTAAAATATTGAGGTAGATCGCCAGCAGTTCAAGTTTGAGCACCCCTGGTATAAATCATAGTATACAAAATGGATAATTTACGCCTAAATTGCAAGCTCAAGAAAATCAGAAAATGCTCAATGGTTCCCAATTTATTTTGAAGGAATGACAGAGCAATATCGTCGGTTTGAATGTACTTTTTAATTCTAGAAATATCGGTCACATATAAACTGTATAATAGTGTTTCAAGAACAGAATCTTGTAGAAGCCCTTTTACTGGGAGTATGCTACCAGTAACAAGCTGTTCTCGACCACTCTGATTGGTTGTCTTTACTGAGTCTGCATATTCAGGAGGGGGAATGATTGAAAGGTTATGTTCGATGAGTAAACCAATAATATAAGGAAACAAATTCACCTAAACAGTTATTCTTGGTCTGGAATAGGGCTTCATCATGTCAAGCGCTTGAAAATTTCTCGAAAAATTACTTGACTAGAAATTCAAGCTTTTGAAAAATCAAAGATTTGATTTGACTTGATTTTGCAAACCAAAATCTTGACTTGCCATCAAGCTTAATGGTGAGTTTACTTGCTAATCGCTTGTTACCATACAGGTGCGATAGAAGTAGGTAGTTGTTCATAGGGTTAACGGTTTTCATATTTCATGAAATGATTTTTGCTTATAAGTCTATCTTATTTTCAGGATGGTTCATCCAGTTACCCAAGAAACATTCCACAAATTACACGTGAAATATATGGTGACTTTTTCGAAGATGAGATTAGTGAAATATTTTGACATATTTCAGCCCTGACACAAATTTCCTGGTAGGAACTATATGACTTTTCTAGTGACAAACATATTCGAATACAATAAAATATGCCGCGAGAGTTTCTTAGAAAAGGAACACAAAATTATCTGTCACAATTGATGGATCGTCTTTCACTATGCGAGGATATTATGGGATAACTGCCCATTTTATAAATAGCGAATGGAAGCTTCATTCCATCCTTTTGGATTTTGTATAAGCTCAATATTGAAATTATTCATCCATGATTTGCTATCTTACAATTTTGAAAATTCAGTATAAAGAATAACAACCGACAATAAAAATAGCAGTTTCACTTTCATCAATTAAAACGCTCAATTCCTGATATTGATCCCCAAAATAACCACTTTATATGCTTTGCATACTATGAAATCGCCAGTCAGAAAAATCCATACTTTAACCAGGAAATTGAAAAATTCTGAAAATCTACTCAACGATGTTCAAAAATATTGGAATGTCAGTTTGAAAATGGCGATGCCAGAACTTGACATCATTACCCACTGGAATTCCACCAACGAAATGGTCTTCGCAGTTCAAAAGGCCATTAAAAATATTTTAGGATAACACTATAACAAATAATTTGAAATGACTCAAGTTGACAGACACAGATTGGCCATAGTTAGAGAAAGTGTGTAGACACATCAAAAGCGACCCAATCCCACATCTTTCACCAAGAACGTGTGAATCGAAGCAGCGAATGCACTTGTGCACTATCTCAGCTTTTAGCTGGATATAATTCACCTTTCCCAGATTCAGCAATCAAACGGAATATGCTCGATTACAATATACTTGACATAAACTTTTCTTACTATCCTAAATGTATTGAGAATTACAGCTTTTTGCATTTCTATATAAGTATTCTTATGCAATTCTAATTTCTTAAGGTTATCATGCTAATTTTTGGTTATTAACCTAGTAGAAGAAATGATGACAGGAACGATGTCTATTTTATAGAGGTGCCACATCTGCTTGATCTCAATAGCAAGGTCTGTGTGTTTGGACTTTCTCTCCTGGAACTTGTTCAGCAGGTTCTATTCGGTATGGCGATATCCACCAGCATTGCTATTCTGGCTCTCTTATCATACACCACTATGCCCGGCCTATTATTCGTCACCTTTCTGACAGTGATAACAGGCCTATCGTAGCTTAATCTGATAGAGTCATTTTCCAATACGGGCGCCTGTTGATACTTGTAATATGGCTGGAAGGCATTCTGAAGTCCGTACTTGTGTGCAAGTTTCTGATGGATATTGTTGCAAACTTGATTCGGCCTGTGAAGATACTCTGTATTGGCCAGTTGTTCACAGCCAGACGTAATATGCAGTATAGTCTCCGATCTTATATGGCATTTTCTGCACTTATCTGTTTGTAGACGAATGCACTAATATTATCGTGGACTTATGCACTATCTCAGCTGTTAGCTGGATATAATTTACCTTTCCCAGATTCAGCAATCAGAGGGAATAGGCTCGATTACAATATACTCGACATAAATTTCCTAAATATCCTACATGTATTAAGAATTACAGCTTTTGCATTTCTATATAGGTATTCTTATGCAATTCTAATTTCTTAAGGCTATCATGCAAAGTTTGGGGTATTGACCCAGTCGAGGATACGATGACAGGAACAATATCTATTTTGTCAAGGTGCCACATCTGCTTGATATCAATAGCAAGGTCTGTGTATTTGGACTTTTTCTCCTGGAACTTATTCAGCACGTTGTTATTATTCAGTATGGCGACATCTACCAGCATTGCTGTTCTGGCTCTCTTATCATACACCACTATGTCAGACCTACCTATCGTAGTATAATGTGATAGAGTCATTTTCCCATTCGGGCGCCGGTTGATACTTGTAATATGGCTGGAAGGTTTTCAGAGGTCCGTACTTGTGTGCAAGTTTCTGATGGATAATGTTGCACACTTGATTATGCCTGTGAAGATAGTGCGTATCGGCCAGTTGTTTGCAGCCGGACGTAATATGCTGTATAGTCTCCGATCTTATATGGCATTTTCTGCAATTATCCGTTTGTAATGTTCCGTCCCTCTTAATGAATTTGTGTAGCTGTTTACAGCGACGACTTGGTCTTGAATGGCCATAAGGAATCCTTCTGTTTCCGCGAATAATTCTCCCTTCATCAACCATTTGTTGGAGGCTTCTTTGTCGATGTGTGGTTGATATCATGATGATGTCGTCCATGCAATTCCTTTCTTGACCATTGCTCTTGTTCTTCAGTATTTGATAGGAACGGTAGATTCAGCAGGTCATCTCTAGTAGCAAGATTTAGATGTGTATATCCCTTATTAGCCAACGATACCAATCTATGTAGTTCAGAAGTGAGACCTTTGCAGAGAAGAATTCTCTGAAATTTTTTATCTGTTTGGTGTGTAATTTGACAACATCTATGAATCCGCGTCCTTCTTCTTTCCGCTTCAAAGTTGTTCGTATCACAAACGATTTATTATCATTATAAATCAAAAATAGCAATGGACCCAATACCTTGCCTTGGGGGAAACCACGCGTAACTAATCTTTCTTAATTTGTCATTGTTATCAATGTTACCCTGTTCTAGAGTTAAGCCCCTCGTTTTTTCGATTTTAATACAGATGAAGTATTGCAAATATTACTACGTAAAATATATCATTGTTTAAGATGGATAGATAGATCATTTATTCATGTGATATAGGTGATTATTTCTTATTATTCTTGAAAATATCTGCTGGAAATGGACTAAGGGGTGAACCAAATCATATTGTTCAATCAAGAATATTCCTGATTGAGGCATAAGTTTAATAAAAATATGAAATCACTATGAACAAGCGGGTTATGTCGAGCGTTGTCTAAAATTTAGTATTTTAGTTTTAATCTCTTGATGAGCGAAAGCTCGAAATGGGTACAACGTTGAATTAACATCTCCATCTCAAATAGTGACTTTTTCATGTATTCACAATCCTCATTATGTCGATTCCAACACAAAGTAACGGACATCATTTCTAACAGATGGAGAAACTTATCACGAAATTCATTTTTTCTTGAATCATCAATACCTTTGGTGTTCTGAAATCAGACAGATTTTCTTGCTTTCATTTCTTTTTGTCATGTGTGCACGTTTCAACTCGAAATGAAACGAAAATAAGTGTTTTATACGAAATAATCTGTGAATTTCATAATATACTAGATTATGTGAACTTAAATTTAATTTCTAACGAAATTCTTCATACTTATTACGTCCCTGATATAAACATGCATACCTAGGTCGGTATGATATTGTCAGAAGCAGATGTAATGGTAATACAATGCATTCGAGAGAAGAGAACTACCCCATGTTTTGTAGGCCGAACCAATAGAAGTGCATATTGCAAATCCTTTGTGTAAGCAGCCATCATTAAAAGGTGATATTGGTTACTGGATTATGTTGCAGTAAATCCGGGCTTGGTGGCTATTCAGAATATCTGTACAGGCCGGGTGTTGGTTTTGATTGGCTGCTGACGATTGTACAGAAAAATTATTGTCTTATCCCGGAATTACGCTATTAAAGTCGTCTTGTATCGCCAAATGTTTTATTTTGATAGTATTGATGATTCATTTATTTTCTGGAAATTCATTTTTAAAGTAGAACATAAACTTTCAAATCTCACAATCTCCTAAGATATTAAGTTAGTCTCTTTCGATGTCAAAAATATATACCCGAACATTCCGACGAATGAGTGTCTTCCCCTTGTTACAGATATCTTATCCGAGTCTAACACACCGCCATATATCACTAATGAATTTAGCAATCTTCTTTAGATATGCCTATCTCAAAGTTACTTTCAATTTCAATCTAAATTCTTCAAACAAAATTCAGGTCTTCCAATGGGTGATCAAACTAACCGGACACTCTACGGCAAGCTGTATTAAGCCCTACCTGCAACTGAACAATGAGCATCATTTGAATCTTGTTTCAAATCTTCGAGAAACTTTTGCGAATGCTGAATCTTCCATAATTCCTCGGCATCATCCCATATAGAATCAACCCGGAGTGAAAAAATTGTATATAGTAATTGCATTTTCAATAACTGCTCATTCCAATAATAACTAAACATGTTTGTAATGAATGTTTTATGATTTTCTCTTTGAGTTTGTGTGCATTTCTCAATAAATTTCATTTCGTACGTTTTGTCATTCGCGGAATTTTCTCAACAAATACCACTCGAGCTCAGATTTGGCAGAATATTTTTCTAAGCTCGTTTTTTCATACTTACTTTTCCGTAATTCAACTCGACCTGCTCGACAAAATTAATCGAGCTACGCTCTCGTGATTTGGTCGCCCAGTTCTCGTTGAATTGCCTGCACGTAAGTATTCGAAAACGAGCATAGAAAATATCCGTCCAAATCTGAGCTCTTGTGGTGTTACTTACGAGTAGTTCACTAGTAAGCATTTTTCGCTCGACGAATGCACACTGCTCTGAAATGGGAAACAAGCGTTTTAGCCAAGGTAGACACGAGAACAAAAATGAAAGAAAATATCATTACTTGGAATATTGTTCCCATGTATGATGATCTGCGCCCAAACATTCGTTGCAGATGTTGGATAGTGTGCAAAAACGGGCTGTGCGCCTCATCGACCACCCGGAGATCACCTGCTATCTCCAACCGCTGGCTCTCAGAAGACAAGGTGCACACCTTTCTCTGTTTTATAGATACTTCCACTTCCGTGGATCTATAAAACAGAGCTCTTCCAGCTCCGAGGAACTGAAAGACCTTGTTTCGGGAAAACTCATGTTTTGCAGCAACCCTAGGCTAGCAAGGAGTTCTCATCATATGGCGGTACATTTAACGACCCCTCGAACCTCTCTCTATAAGAATTTCTTTGTTTACAGGTGAGCTGCGGAACTCGCTTCCGTTCAACATCTTCCTTACAGTCTACAATTTGGCCCCTCTTCAAGAAGCGAGTAAACAGACACCTGAATTCTTCCTAGGTGCCCACTCAAGTTCATTTCTTGTAGTTGACCACTTGAAAATGACCTGACGGTCGAAACCAGTCGTGTTTGTAAAAATAAAATTATCGAAAGTATGAAATATATTTCACTTCATCGTGAAAACTAATTTTCATAAAATAAATAAATCATCAATATTGATCATTACAACTCTTCGTTTTCTGTTTTACTGATGTAACAGATATTTAATCCTATGAAACTTAATTCACTTCTGAGCCTATTTTAAATATTGTCGTCCAAAGTAAAAATTATATTTTAGAAATGGTTCGCAGTTTGAAAATATTTTTCAATAATATTAGATTGTTCACCAGACACTAGTCATACTGAGCAAATTAGTCTTGTTCTGAGGTATGTTGTCCTTAACTTCAAAAAAGGTTGAAGTTAAGTAAAGAGAGTCAGTTCACGATAGAAGCTGATATTAATTTTGTGAGTACTAGTGCATAAAAACTGAAAAATAACAGCGAATTTGAAGTGAATCATGACCCTAGTTATAAGTACGTTCTAATCAGTTTCGCTTTGGTGTTCAGTGCAATAGAATCTGTGTTGAAATGTAAACTTTGCAACAGAGATATCAAATTTTCGAAACATTCACCACGATGATTAGGATTTAAATTGTGTGTGAAATGTTCGTGCCAAGATTATCTGATTGATTAATGTCCAATGAAAACTAATGCGTTTGAAATTAACCGACGATTCACTTATGTGATGAGATTACTTGGTGTAGGTCATTCTGGAATAAATCTTTTTGTTCGTTAATGGACTTAAATATTTTTCATAAGTCTCTCTATCATCAAGTGATAAAAAAAATAAGCGTTGCTGTTAAATCTGTTACTTATGTTGTGTTTCAAAAAGCAATAAAGAAAGAAAACGAGAGAAACGTGGAAGAAGGTTACCCAGAAAACTACTTAACAGTTTGAGGAGATGGTTCGTGAGCTAAGAGACGTTATTACTCCCTCTTCGAGATTGTGTCCTTGATAAGAAAATTGTTGATACCATAATTAAGTCAAGCATATGTAAAGAATGCAAGTTTTTGCAACGATACACCCTATCGATGCCGAGGGTTTATATGATGGTCGCAAAGACGAATGAACAGTAAACCACGAGGGCATCAGTGGTAAAATGGTGGTCAACTGGATTTCGGAAATGTTCAAGCGATCAGTACATCGTTATGGTGTTTAATATGTAGGGTATATCGGAGATGGGAACAGTAAAACCGTCAAAAATTTGATTAATGATAAACCTACGATGGCGACCCAGAAGTTGAAATGCTAGAATACGTATTGCACGTGAAGAAACGAATGTACTTCAAGGGGTAAAAAACTCTTAATGATGTCAAAAAACAACTAGAAGCATCAGAAAGATAAGAAGACCGCAGAAGAGATGCGCAACGTAGAAAGTGATTCGAAAAAGCGTTAGACGAAGAGAGACTGGGAGAAAAACTTAATTTTACACAGATTTCGCTGAAAAACACATAACTTTCTGGTACAGATATGTAGATGACATTTTAGTTGGTTTTCGTGGTTCAAACAGACAAATTCAGCAATTTTTTAATTTCCTGAATAAAATACATTGCCGCATCAGCTTCACTTCTGAATTAGAAAATAATAACTCAATTAATTTCCTCGATTCAACCATTACAAATTCAAATAACCAACTCACTTATAAAATTTACAGATAGGAAACATTCACAGACGCATCGAATCCAATGGACTCGTTCAGTCATTTAAGCCACAAACTAGCTGCATATAACTCCATGATTCATAGAGCTTACTCTGTTCCCTTTCGACTGAAAATTTTCAAACTCAACTTAATATCATCAGAAATAACAGCATACCACAACATTTTCTAAATACAATCATTAAACGCAAAGAACAACGTTTTACCTACCAATTACTATATAGCATCGTAGAAACCCCAGAAAACAGATACACTAGTCTCAGATACACTGGCGAACTCTCTAGCAAAATCAGTAACTACTTTTCTAAATTGAACATAACTACTTCATTCTCAAGCGACCCCTACTTAAGCATATTATTATTCGATGCCAAACAAAAGAACGATAAATTCAAGCAATCAGGAATTTATCAAATCAAATGCAATGAATGTCAGGTGTATGTCGGACTAACAGGGAGAAGATTTAAAGCTAGATTCAAGGAACATATTTCATCAGATAAAATTTCGCCAATATTTGAACACATAAAATCAACTAACCACTGGATATCATTGAACAATCTTAAAATCCTTCATAAATGCAAGGGAGAGAGATGAATTTGTTGGAAAGTTGGAGATTAACAAACTATGTAAAAACCCACAATTTACTACTCTCAACAGCCAACTAGAGCATAATGGATCCCCACTACTCAATATTTAGGATAAATTTCATTCTGTCCTTGTACTTGCCTACTCATGTATTATATTGTTATTCACTTGAAAATGACCGTAGGGTCGAAACCGATCGTGATTATTGAATAAATTGTGGAAAAGTGACAAAAGTGTCTCATTTCGTTTTACTTTAAATGTTTCATAAGCTGTCTATGCACTATGTGCAAAAATAAGAGATTCAATCTAATCTAATCTGCGCATAGTCAAATACCGCAACTAGATGAACAATTTCATTTTCTGTTTTCCACTTTTCTTCTTCTCAAAATTTGGTGAAGACAGGGTGTCAGCAATTAATCGAATATCTTTTTTCGAATCATTTTTAAGTTGATTACTTCTTAACATCTTAGCACATATGATCCTGTTTTTATATGTTCTGGCTAAAATAAAATCGATAATAACCTGAAAAGGATTGAAATAATTATTTCAAAAAAATTAATTTCTCGCATCACATGCCGGAGTTATTATTTTTCTCACGATATATTCCGAATCATATTGATTCAAAAAAAATATAGTCTCGTTTACGTAATAAAGGAAAACATTAAAATAGCGATATTTTTGAAAATCGATCATTTTCTGGTCCAACTTCGTAGAGATTTGGTAAAGCCGTAGAGTAATAAATGTTTAGGTGGCAGGATAGTGATAGGCGTGTCTTTCGGATAAGGACTGAAGATTATTACTTAGTATATTCTCCGAATTACCCCAAGAAAGGTAATTATTACATATACTGAGTGATTCACCAGGTAGCGCGGTGCTCTATAGCTCGTACACTCTGGAAGATTTCATTTTAGTTCGAACGGTATTGTATTTAGAAAGTAAGAATCTACTTCAGCCATTTATTTGAAGTAAACAGGGTGTCCCAATTTTCTACAAAAAATCTTGGGTGGTTTTTTCAGATTGGAAGACCACTTTTTTGTTCAAGATTCTTGAGCACCCTAAATTCTGCTATAATGTCTTCAAGTAATAAGTTTTTTAGTGAGTAGTTTCGTTACAATATTTTTTTCCGTAAAATTCATGAAAATAGGCTCTCACATCATCGCATGCTCCTTCGGCAAGAGAGGATGAATACTTTTTTCCTTTCGTTTTCTTATTGCCCAAGAAGAGCTTTATTGATGAATTGAAATGGATTATCCTCATTTTATACAGGAGTGATTCAAAAAAATTATTGAATATTGTAATTTTAACAATATCATATCTTGATATTTTCAAATGGAACACACAATATTGTGCCATATTTTTGCAGAAGGAACCTTATCTTTATCTTCGACCATTTCGAAATATTTGATGATTTGTAAAAATTTTTGTTGAAAACTCTGCAAAACGTATCAAACTCATCATAATGCATCATTATTCGCACAGAAGTTTTTTTCTGTAATGGTTCATGATAATAATTCTTTTAACGAATGATAAAATCAAGATAATTAAAACGTAAATCGAGGTATGTGTTGACATTTTTTTTCATTTGTGCCTTCTGTCAGGTATCCGGACATATCATATTCTGCATTTAACATGGTGAACTTATCTGTGTTTCGTTATCAAACATTGTTAGAGTGAGTTTTGAACCCAATTTTCTCCATTGGCTACCATGAACTTCTCCAAAGAAGAAATGGTTGATATGATTTTTATTCTGGGTGAACGTGATAGACATTCCTTGTAGGCAAGTAGAGTTTATTCACAAAGGTTTCCTGATAAGAGGCTTCCTGATGCAAGATGCTTTGAAAAACTTTTAATTAGATTTATCGAAACGGGTAATAACGCTTACAAAAACCATTAAAAACCAAAAACTGCTACAGCTGAAGGCAACCAGTTATCAGTTTTGTTGACAGGGACAGAGGACCCATATAAAAGTGAAAGAGAGATTTCACAGTTAACAGGTATAAGTAAAACTTTCGTCCAGAGAGAATCCAGAGAATGGGCTTGTTAACAGGCACAACTTTCATTATTACGCCACGGAAAATCCACACCTCATGAGACAAATAGATCACCAGCATCGTTGGTCCTTGGATGTATGGGCCGCTATAGTAGATGGATATCTAATTGGGCCGCACTTTTTCGACGGCACCTCAATACTGAAATGTATTTAGATTTTCTGCAAAATCATCTACCAATGGTACTTGCCGATGTACCAGAGCATATAAGACAAGACTTGTGGTTTCAACAGGATGGAGCACCGGCACATTACTCATATCAGGTTAGAGAGCTTTTGAATCATGTATTTCCAAACAAGTGGTCCTGTTAGATGGCCAGCTAGTTCTCCAGACCTTAGTCGAAGCCTTTCTGTCAGTTAATCCACAAATGTTGTCGAGAGTTCACCGGTCTTTCCTCAGAAGAATTGAGTTGTGTCTACAAAGAAACAGGCAACATTTCGAGCACTTATTGAAATAGTTCAATACCTTGTAGATCATCTCACCAAAAACCATTTTATTACGTATTTCATACACGACTACCTTAAATTATCCCCATTTCTCTGATCAAGTATAATGATATGTACTAATAAACTCTTCTTTTCCAATCTTTGATTTTATTATTTTAGTTTGTTTTTTATTTCGAAAATGGTCGAAGATAAAGATAAGATTACTTCTGCAAAATATGGCTCAATATTTTATGCGTTGACATGAATAATAAAATACAGGATGTTCCATTTGAAAAAATTAAGATATGATATTTCTAAAATATCAATATTCAATAATTTTTGAGTCACTCTTGTATAAAATGAAGATAATCTATTTGAATTCATCGATAAAGCTATCCTTGGGCAATAAGAAGACGAAAGGAAAAAAGTATTCATCCTCTCTGGCCGAAGGAGCATACGATGATGTGGAAGCCTATTTTCATGAATTGCTACGGAAAAAAATATTTTGACGAAACTACTCACCGAAAAAACTTATTACGTAAAGACATTATAGCAGAGTTTAGAACGCTCTTGAATCTTCAACAAAAAAGTGGTCTTCCAATCTGAATAAACCTCCCAAGATTTTTCTATAGAAAATTGGGATACCCTGTTCGCTTCAGAATAAATTGCTGAAGTAGATTTTTATTTTCTAAATACAATACCGTTCGAACTAAAATGAAATTTTCAAGATTGTAGGAGCTACAGAGCACCGCGCCACTCAGTATATATATTACTAGCTGAACTAGTGTTATATTCGTGAATTTCATTCACAAAAGTTATTTTCCTACACAGATAGTTAGGTAATAATTTATGAATTAATTTGTAAACAAATTTAATAGTTTAATAAAAGGAGTTTTTCATTTATACTTAGTAAATTCAACGATTCCAAAACAAACATGATAGAAGTATATCTATTTACCCCAAGTATGATTCTCATAGCTTTATTCTGTAATATTTGAAGTTGATCTTTATCTTCCTTATTAATAGGAATAACGCAGTAGGACAATATTCGAAATGATTGATTTAAAAACAATGACTTTAGCTTGAGTTAATGTTGTACTCATTCTTCTAAAATACCCAATTTTCTTGGTAACTTTCTTTATTAAATAATCTGCATGAGCTTGCTATCACGAAATCTTCATCCATCAATTCCTTCCACCTTGATAAGATAAGCTGCAGGGAGAGGATTCACAGGAATGACCTTCACGAAATCCAGATTGGTTTTCAACAATTATTTCATTTCTCTCTAAGTTCTTAACAATTGAACTTTCATATGTATTTCCATAATTTTTTCAGATAGTTCTACCATATTAATGGGTCTGAACTCTTCGATTTTCTTCGTTCCTGCAACTTTCGGCACTGGACTACATATGTCACCTTCCATTTTTTAGGTACACAACCATCCGTGATAGACTCATTAATTATATCAACCACTTTTTCAATCTGAGTATTACAACCAGCAGGAAAAACCAGGAGGTCTACTACGTCAATTGATGAGGACTTTTATATTACCTTAAGGTACTTTTGGACAAGAGGTATAGTTATCCATTCAATATTCTGCCAATTATGGCAGATAGTTTTCTGTACTACTGGGCGAGTACTTCCATTTCCAGATTGATTGCTTTTTACAATTTCTTTGATACTTTCGATAAAATAATTATTGAATGTATTAACTTTTTCCTGATCATCTTCAATTTTACGACAATAAGAGATTATTTCAGTAATGGAAGAATTATTGTTTGTTTTACCTAATACCTCTTTTATAACTTTCCACATATCTTTGTTACAGTGCAAACTCTTTTCTATAAGTTTTTCATAATAAATTTGCTTTTTGGATCTCAATAAAGTCACCACCTCATTTCTCTTTTCGTTATATTTTGTCCACCAAATTATACCCAATCCACTTAAGGCCACATCTCTACTTGTTATTGCCCTTTTTATTTCTTCATCAAACCATGGATTTTGTTTTTAAATAAATGTCTTTGTTTTTATCGGAGCAACTTTATTTAAAGACTTCAAACAGTTTGTGTAAGAAACGTCAATCATACCATCAACAGTCATATTATTTGCCC
This sequence comes from Cryptolaemus montrouzieri, assembly GCA_013387265.2. Taxonomy (NCBI): domain Eukaryota; kingdom Metazoa; phylum Arthropoda; class Insecta; order Coleoptera; family Coccinellidae; genus Cryptolaemus; species Cryptolaemus montrouzieri. The sequence goes on from JABFTP020000042.1 coordinate 13,955,394, forward strand.
ATAACTGTAAAGCAGGTTCCATTTTTCTTTCTTAATTAAACGATAGTCTCGAAACGCTTTTATTTTAGGTTCCGGAAACTTTCTTTGTTGATCGATTAATAATTCAGTACTCTGATGATCGGTTAATTTGGGTGAATTTACTACAGAAACAATTATTTTATCAGTAAACACGTGATCAATAATTGTTCTCGATCCTTCAGTGCTTCAAACCCCAGTTATTCATTTTGTTTCTCAATCTATTTCTATTAATAGAATTTGTAGATTAATCAATATTAAAATCCCCAATGCAAATAGTTTTCCCAGTGAGTTTTCTCCTACTAAACATTTGTTCCCAATATTCTTCAAAACACTCAAAAAACTCGTTAACAGTTAATTCGTGGGATCTATATAACAGTATTATGTTACGATTTCGAACTTCAATGTTGCTTATCCATTACACTTTGTCCTTAGTAAAATTATGTATAAATTGAAAGTCAATTCTATTTTTTATATAACTAACAACTACCCTGTTCTACGTGTAGCTGAATTGTAACGCAAAACATGATAACCGGTAATACTGATTTCGTTGTCTTCAATTTCTTGAGTTCCTCTTGTCTCAGTGAGAAGCAATATATATGTTTTAGAAATCTTTAAGATTTGTTTCAATTCATCAATTTTATCACATGGTTCTCTCTTTACTAAGTAGAAAATGTGGTGCATTCATTTAATATCCTGTTGAAAACAATTCAAACATGAGATTAAATTTCTTAAATCAGATTGAAAATATAGGAGTTTTAGCGATATGCATTTTTTTGGAAACACCCTGTACTTTCAAACCATTTGTCCACTCAGGCTAGGAAGAGTAACTGAAGGCGCTATTCTATCATAGTGAAACGTCCATAACGGTGATCTAATAATTTTTATGAATGAGATAAAAAACACAAGGTTTAACTTTAATCTACACTTTATTTGAAAAAATTCGACGACGTTTCGCTGACACAGCAGCTTTATCAAGAATGAAAAACAGAATGAAGAGTATGGTATTATAAACAAATCGTAGAACAAGTTGGATGAATAACAGGAAAATCCACACCGAGCCATTGTACAGTTAGTATGAAAGGTAATAAAAACTAATTAAACAAGTTAAGTAGGGGTGAGTAATTCACATCTACCTGTTCATTCAAAAGCTTGTCCAAAATCTATTTATTTCTAATGCTTCTAAGATCTAATTTTGAACTTTTGATTTTATATGTAATATGTCAAAGTTTTATTGAATGAATGGTTTTCTTTTATTAGGTGGTTTGAATAATTTGAATCAGATTTAGACTATAAAATATTCAACAGTTTAACATTCTGCGGTTCTGCTAGTACAAATATTAAATCCTTTCTCGTCAAACAAAATCTTAATATAACTTTCAAAACTTCTAATAACTTAGGTAAACATATTAAAAATAATAAATCTCGTGTTGAAAAATCAAGTAAATCAGGAATCTATAAACTCAATTGCGGTTCTTGTGATAAAATTTATATCGGTAGGACCTATAGGAGTTTTGGCATAAGAACATCTGAACATAAACGTAGCTTCGATAAAAATAAATCTGATTCAAATTATTCAAACCACCTAATAAAAGAAAACCATTCATTCAATAAAAACTTTGACATATTACATATAAAATCAAAAGTTCAAAATTAGATCTCCTAGAAGCATTAGAAATAAATAGATACAAACATTCGGACAAGCTTTTGAATGAACAGGTAGATGTGAATTACTCACCCCTACTTAACTTGTTTAATGAGTTTTTATTACCTTTCATACTAACTGTACAATGGCTCGGTGTGGATTTTCCTGTTATTCATCCAACTTGTTCTACGATTTGTTTATAATACCATACTCTTCATTCTGTTTTTCATTCTTGATAAAGCTGCTGTGTCAGCGAAACGTCGTCGAATTTTTTCAAATAAAGTGTAGATTAAAGTTAAACCTTGTGCTTTTTATCTCATTTATATCATGGATCTACATCAAGTAACGGCCTCCACAATTCAAAAAAATAATAATTTTTAAACCAAAATTCTTATTATCGTTCAGTTTGCTGTAAATAATTGATTATCATCCCAGTTACATTGCGCCAAGAAATCAACACACAAAATCCAAAATTCAAATTTATTCCGAAGAAGTTTATAATGTGGTAAAAAAACACACTATGAAATATTTGAAATATTGACATTGTGTAGTATACAAGATAAAGTTGTAAGATACCGTTATGAATGGATGCATAGTCTATCACACTTATCTTGAAGGTTCTTCTCCGACAAGGTGCATCGTGTGATAATATGCTATTTGAAAAAAGATGACAGTTGTTTTCACCTACTTTATGACCAGAGGAAAACGAAATTGAATACAAAATGTAGCCGATTAAAAATAGGAAAAATTGTCTGACGTTTTATTGAGTTTATTTTAATTAATGTCCGCACTCTGTATATTCCTTAAAGCCGTTGAAAACAGTGACTACAGTTAGCACATCGAAACCAAAAGTTCAGGCGTAAACCACTTTGATGAAGTTACAAAATTGAACTAAGCTCATATCTCAGAAATAGAATCTAACCTAATCATAGCTAAATAAATTTCCTTTCCATGACGTTCAAAATTATGCTGAGTACAGCTTAAAATCGTTGTCTTGCTGGATTCAAAATTCAATAATTCATTATAAGATGGTATACTATGAACTAGAACTGAAAATGCTTTCTTCAATATTCTATTGACTCAATTATATAATTTCTTGAGTTACCATTTGTACTGACAATATATATTGTCATACCTACCTAGCCTACCTAATATAGCTTCAGAATAGAGTATAATCCATTAGAGATTGATAAAACTGTTTCAGTAATCCTACGCATAGCATTGTATATGTTTTACAAGTGGTATAATTATATTCTACAACAATAGACCATTTTTTAATCCGTTAACGACATTCACCTTTCAGGTTGAAAATAATCCACACCGTTTACCAAATTGGTATACTTTCAAGAAAATTTATTGAAGAATTATATACTACACTAAGTCATGAAATTAACACCCAATTCCAAGATTTCTAACTTAGGTTGGACTTCGAGCAGTAATGGGGGTCCATGTCCGCTATTTAAGAATGTCCTCGTTGAGACAACGGTTTGCTATTGCTAGACGCACCTTCAAATGCATCTTCGACAGAGCAATGAAGTGGAAATTAGCACTGAAACGATAGGACAACGTCAGCAATTCAAAGAGCCGATATAATTTAGCCAGGGAGCATGTCAATTGGTTAGAAGCTGGCTGAATCGAGATTTTGTCGTACATTCTCCGGTGTACAGACATCGGAGGGAGAGATATGCCCAGACCATTCTGCTATCCACCTATGGTTTTGATGGAAGTTTGATAATGGTGTGGGGAAGAATTTCTTTGAACGCTCGCACTGATTGATCTGGTCATCGTTAATAACGGAACACTGAATGCTCAGAAGTACATTGCAGATATTTTAGAAGAACACGTTGAACCATTTGCTAACATGGGTCAACACTCTACGTTTGTAAATACCTTAAATATCACGAAATCACTTCAATTGAATGGCCTGCACGAAGTCCAGATCTCAATACCATCGAATATATCCGGTACACTCTCAATAAAAGATTATGAGGCCAGCAGAACCATCTAGCTATCATGAATGAGGTTCAAAACAGACAGATTTGGAACGAAATGGATCAGAATGCTATAAGGTTATTCATTTTGAGTATGAATCGTAGATGGCATGCAGAATTCTTGTCTGCGCTGGAAATATCCGTTATCAACAGGTTTCATTATTAGTTTCATTTCAATTTCTATGAATACCATTTTAATTGTTTTATAGATTTGGAAAAGGCATTCCACAGAATTCGAATGAACGATGTGATCACTATCCTTAGAAATAAAAACTTAAGCATTAAATACATAAACATAATGAAAGAACTAAATAACTCTAATAAGACGAAAGTAAAAACTACACAGGGGCTTACAAGCGAGATCGAAATTAACGCAGGCATATGACAAGGTGACAGCCTCAGCCCATGTCTATTTAATTTAATCATGGATGAAATAATAGCAGGTGTTAACCAAATGAACCAAGGCTATAGGATGGGTAACAAAACTATGAGAATACTGGGCTACGCAGATGATGCTTTACTAATAGCCGAGAATGAGGACGACCTACAACGCCTACTACAAAAGTTCAAAGTAACAGCAAAAAAATATAACATGGTAATATCAACACAGAAAACCCAATCTATGGTAATAGCGAAAGATCCAATTAGATGCAAACTAGTAGTGAACGACCATACAATAGAGCAAGTTTCACACTTTAAATACCTAGGAGTAGAAGTATCGAGCGATAGGCAACTATTACAAGAAGCAAAACAGCAGACAATGAAAGCATCGAGAATATCTGGCTTCCTGAGAGATGTAATCTGGCGGAATAAGTACATAAGCACAGAAAGCAAAGTCCGAATCTATAAAACCTGTGTGAGACCCGTGATGACATATGTGGTTGAGACAAAAGCTGAGACAACAAAAACAAAACAACTAATGAGGACTACAGAGATGAGAACACTAAGAGCTATAAGAGGTATTACACGCAGAGATAGAATAAGGAATGAGGATACGCTAAGGGAGCTAGGTGTCCAGGATGTGGTGAGGTGGACAAGAGCACGTCGACGCCTATGGAGAGATCACGTAGACAGAATGGGCCCCGAACGTATGGCGAAGTGGGCAAAAACACAAAAACCCAACACTAGAAGACCCATAGGAAGGCCGAAAAAGTGATGTTGAATCACAGGAAAAACAATATTTCAACATAACTAAACTTCTTCTGACTGAATTTTGATTTTCGATTTTGTACGTTAATTTCATGGCGCAGTGTATAACAACAGAAATATTCTAGCAGCGGAACTACTTCAACTAAAATGATAACGATTGATAAGATAACCTTTTTTCTGAGGGCCTTCTTTCGAGATATCAAAGGAAAAACGTTAAATTTGTTTTTCAATCAGAAGAATAACATTCTGCAGAACTACTCAGTTTTTCCATCAAAATTTTTCTGAAATGCATAATTCCATTAACAAATAATTGTTTTCACAAACCTGTGATCTCGAATAATGCATATTTGAAGAACAATTGATTCCTGGTCGAATCAATATTAGTACCACTATTTTAAGCCCAATTTCCTGACTCCATGTCCTCTGCCCCACCTATCAACATGCAACGATACTCTCCATTTTGATCAGAATAATCCCGATATGATTAGTCCAGACATTTGAATTCCACAACGCCGTATTCGATATGATGTTGCCGGACCTACGGAGATTCATTGAATGGCCAGAGGACCTTAGGGAACTCGTCTAGATTTATTTTTAGGGTTTAATTGAAATGCAAAATTCTTTTGAATGCCCAACAAATATTGAAGCTCTAAAATGCCAAATAAGGAAGGAAATGCAAAATATTCCACCAGAGGAAATACGGAATGTTCATGACAGGAATGGACATCGAATATCGAAGAGTATAGTTCATGATATCACGAAGACCTTTGACAAGGTTTGGCATGCAGCCTTAATGAATAAACTAACCGCATATGAACTTGCACTTTTGGATTAGTAGCTTTCTCTTCAGAGGATAGATTTAGGTGTTAGTTGTAGGTGTGACGAGTGAATCTTTTCAGTGGAATACAGGAGTACCCCTGAGCTCCATACTCAGGCCAACTCTTTTTCTGTTTAATTCGGATTAATGATCTGTTCCACTCCACCGACACTGTCATTTTCTAGTCAGCGTCCTTAGAAGTCACACCGACAAAGATACAAACAGAGCACGTCTCTGAATTCATACTTGGAGAAGCTATCAGAGAGGGGTCGGTTGAAATTGGTCAATTTTAATGCGACAAGACGCAATCAAGAAGGTTTTCCTCATCCAAGGACATCGAATGACCTCAGAATCAAACATTCAGCACCGTCAACAATGGCTGACCATGTTTCAGCCATTATCGAATCTGCTGAACTTAGTTTTCTTTTCAGACGTGAGTTCACAGCTGATGATTTTATACAAAGTACAGGTGCGACCTTGTTAGGAATACTGTCCCACACCGAAACATCTATTACATCAATTTGAGACACGAGACAGGAGTACATCTCATTAACCGGGATATCATGCGTCATCCCCAGCTCAAAAAGCGGCAGGTTGTCGATCTTTCTCTTCCTCACAGATACTTCCATGACAAATACTCTAAAAGCTGAAAGGCTTGGTTCAGTTTCAAAGAAAAACCATGTTTGTGGAAGACTGTCTTAATTAGAAGGTCCAATTAGCAATGTCACATAGCTGTCTTCATGAAAATTCTTTTGTTAACAGAGCTAGTATATAATAATATTAATAATATTGTTTATTTTCCTATGCAATTTTGTGTGTACATAAGTTGTAAAAACCAGGTTGTTGACAATAAACTCAGAAAATAAACATAAAACAGCAAAGTCATATGACTGTCTGCAGTGTACTGATCTAATTTTTTCCTTAAGTAAACATAACACACTGACACTGATCCACTAGACAAAATAAAGAGTGAAAACAAAACTCAGATTCAACAAAAAACATATTAACTTCTCAACTCTATGATGTCATGAATTTTATCCCTACCATTAGAAGGGATAATCTTCTTCAGCTCAAATTTAAACTTCCTCATGTCAGTAACATTGCTTATTGACAATGCCGAAACATTAAACAGTCTAGGCCCCAATAAAGAAAAATTTAACTGGCCAATAGATTTATCTGCACGAGGTGTCACATAAAATTTATGTTCCCGTCTGGTATTATAGGTATGATGAATCTTCTCCAGTAAGTATGCAAGCCGATGCAGTATTATAATTGAGAACGCAAACATTTGATGAATATCCAAGATCCGAACTTCATCATACAGACGTGAAGTAGGGTAAGCTTATTGAAGATGATTTTTAAAAACTTTTTTTGTAGAACCTCGATACAAGCTATATACTCAGCCCTTGCAGCTCCCCAGTTCAGAATACCATAGCATAATCTAGAGTGTACAAGTCCGTAGTAAATCTTTATCAAAGCTTTTTGATCGAGAACATTTTTGAGGTATTTGAATCTGTACAGTACACCGCGAAGAGTTACAACTACGGTACAAATATGATGATCCCAACGTAGATGGCTATCAAAAACAATTCCCAAACACTTATAAGTGACAGCTTGGCCTACTTTCCTTTTTTCAGAAACATCTAAAGTTCTTAAAGATATTGTGGTTGTAGTATGAAAAAGGTAAGAATTTAGTCTTATCAAAATTGTTTGTAAGCAGCTTTGCATTCATCCATCTTTCTATAACTCTTATATCCTCGTGGAATCGTCTGCAAAACTGACTATAGTGCCATTCAGATTCAGCTGAAGCAAGCTATTAATATATATCAAAAAAGTACTGGGCCTAGCACGCTGCCCTGTGGTACACCAAATTTAATCTTTTTTTCATCACTTATTTCTCCGTTCAAACTAACAATCTGCTTTCTCTCATTCAAGTAACCCTCAAAAAGGCGTAGAACATTCCCCCTTATTCCAATCTCATCCAAGGCTTCCAATAATCTTTTGCGGTAGAAGGTGTCAAAGGCCTTAGCGAGATCCAGAAAAACACACATAATCTTTCTACTGTTACCCAGACCCTTATATATTTTTGAAGTTATACTTGAAAGTGCATCTTGTGTGGATTTATTTTCTCGAAAGCCATACCTTCTCAAAAATTTTTGCCAAATTAGACATAACCGAGTGTGCTGTGGAACATCTTTCCGATTTCCAAATTAGGCCTTCTTCTAGAAACGAGTGAGCACACATATTGAATCATCATGGGCGGCCACAGCTGTGACATGACATCGCCTATTACCAGGAGTCGAGAAAAAAAATGAACCATACTTTCCAATGATTCCCTCATCTTCTTCCACACTGTTTGTGGCAACGTTGCGTCAAACTTCTGTAGGACGTCACATTATTTCAAAGTGTAAATCACTCCTCAAGGGTCATAGAAGCCTTCATGAATAAGAAAAAGTAACTTATACATATATTTTCCATAAGCATTACGTTTGAACATATTAAGTGTCTCCTTTTTCTGTAGAATCACTCTGTACTCGTACAAATATATTATTTAGTCACTAACAAACGCTGTATTACTGTATTCGAAAATACGTTATATGTAACAACAAGCTAGAAATGGCACAGATCATATCATGTTCAGATTTATTCGCGTTGAGTGTTATTGTTCTATGCGCGGAGCCATATATGTATAAGCACGTTTGCTACGACTCTAACAGAAGATCGATAAAATTATAGCAACCTACGCGCAATATTACATACTCTGCTGGTGCAATTACTTCAAACAATGACCATTTTTTGATTCACGACATACCAGTGACGTATCAGTTATCTTTGGATAGGTACAATACAAATGAGGTTAAGTTTCTTTTATAAGATGTTTATCGAAATTAGATGTACCTTTCTAGTGACGTAGCACAATATAGCAGAGGATAAGAAACAGAAATTCGTATGTTAGAATCATCATTCCTTATTACACAATATAAGTGTGAAACATTACCACAACTTCAAGGAAAAGTATAGTTTTAACCAGCACTCTGTACAAAATTGAAAATAAGAAAAGAAAAGAGAAAAAACGAATCGAAAATAGCAGCAAATACACTGAAAGGTAAAGGAAGTAGAAGACAAAACGAAGGAATAGACAGCTCTTTTAGACGAAGAAGGGAATACTACTCTCTTGAAGATAAAATTGTATTCATATATACTTTCAAGACATGTACCTTCTGTTCTGTGTTTTACCTACCAGTTATGTCTGCTAAAGGCTATTTCGGTAACACATCTGCAACCATTTCGCTCAGTTACCTCAGCTGCTGAAAAATCCACATTTGGGAAATCTTAAGCGTCTTATGGAAAAATGCCAGTTTTCCGAACACCTTTTATTCCACTTGTTGGGTTAGGTTAGATTAGTAAGGCACGTAAAATTTTGGGTACCATATGGACCTGCTGTGATTATTTAATTCCCTTCTCCCCTAGTAGAATTATACTTCAAAATTTGTCAGATCCACTGGAGAAGTTCTTTTCGAATTGCCTCCAAACGGTGTCTAGAATCTTCGTCAGTATCATCGACTCGACAATCATTTAGTTGGCTTGCGTTTTCATGTTTCGACCATTTGTTCAAAGGTATAAACCATGAACTTGAATCAATTAACAAATCAAATAAAATGTCATACAATTTGAAGATGATTCTGCGATTACACATCTGACAAGTTTATTTGCTATAATTTAACTACGCCACTGTCGCTTAGGTTAATCGGCCATCGCACGAATGCCGCTAATAGCACAGAGCTCGCTTCGAATTGCTGGTGTGTGCATACGAACGTAATTGAGGTATTGGCTAATTGATGTACCAGCGTCGTTTGAACTACGACAATCAGATATGGATCACATCATTTAACAGCTGCTGGAAAAACTACAGATTTCTGAATTATCTGCAGGAACTAGAAATATGAGTTTCTTCGCATCGTTTTTTCGATTAATATGAAATACGGTAACTGAATTCTTAACGTGATAAACTTTTTTATTCACAGGAAGTATATAATAATTACTAACGTCTTTATAGAATGCCGAGTGAGTTAAAACGGAATCTGGATAAAAATATTTTCAAAGACCAAATATGAAAGAAAATTTCATATCAACGTATTTAAAAAAACTTATGTGTGTAGATGGCATCCATCTGTTGGAATATTAACCAGATTCATAACGTTGCTAACGTATTTACTTTAAATAATGATGAATAAAATGGAATAGATTTTCTATCTACTTATAGAAATTATACGGCGTGATCATTGGTGGTGAATCGAAAATATTTAATGGGAACATGTTTTAAAACGGTGCCACTTCTGGTTATACCGGACATCGAATACAACTTTGATATTTCAAATGGAATAGTGTACTTTTTCCTTCGTCCAGAATCTTTTTTGAAGATTTGTCCTATCTAAAATTAACCACTACTGAGCTATGATTTTTTCCTCAAAATTACATTTTTTTAATTTAACGAGAAAAGTATTATTATCAATTATTATTATTGATTGGTATCATGTTTTCTAAAATACTTAAACGAGAATATTATGAGTTTAATCATTTATGGTGAATGTGGCAGAACAGTACTCCAATATACGACCAATTTGTAGAAAACAATTCAGTAAGCGGGCGTGCAAGGCGTTGTCACCTCACAATACTAAAAAGATTATCCTTATAAAAATAATATGATGAACGGCGCCCAAATATTTCTTTTATATCGTAGCATTACATAGCGCCATCTATTGAAATTCATGAAAACAAAGTTAATCCGTATCGTGCTCTATGCGAAATAGGGAAATCCCACAGATATCAGGGGAAATCCCCTTGAAACTATATACTCATTTCTTTGTTTTTATTTATTTAACACAAATGCGAAAGTGATGTGAGTGAACAACAAACTTCAATTATTTGGTTATAGCCCTAATGTGAGATCCGGAAACGGTCCAGGGTACTTAAAATTAATAATATTCTGTATATTTGTGTGCGAAGTGTGACTATAAAAATAATTTAGAAAATTATTTATATTATCCTCGGCGCAAAAAATCATAATTATGGTAAGTGTCTTTGTTTAATTAATCAGCATATGGGCGCATTCATATAAACAGCAGGTATTCATGTAAAATTTAAAGGTTATTTTACTGAAAAAACTTTTACTTACGCGATTTCACCGTTGATCCCCTAGTAAAGGTTGTTCGCAATAATGGGTGGAATGATCGACCCCCTTTTGGGATTTAAGTTACTTTTGTACAACCGTATACTAAACTTTTTCAAAAAAATTCCAGGAACCGCAAAAAAGGAAAAAAATTTCAGGAGCTCAATTTCGATGGCAAAAACGAGAAAAAGATACAGAGCAAAAAAACTAGCGGGATCTCTTGAGAAATTTTTTAGCAAACCAGAAAATAGGGACTCTGAATGTCAAGAAAATGTTGACGTAGATGTAGCTTCAACAAGCGCAGCTTTAAATCTAGAAGTTATGGAGGTATCTGAAGAGAAAAATGTTAGTCCTTCAGAAGGAGACTCCAGTGAAACTAAAAAAAGAGAAAGTAGTGCTAAAGAACCTGTAAGCAATTTATCGTCATCAAGTAGCTGTTTAGATTGTGGTGATGATCCCGGTTCGTGGCCCGCCAGTATGACTAATGATATTGTTAATATTTTGGTTAGCCGTGGTCCCGTGCAGCTGTTTCACCACAATTTTCCTGCTAATATCGATGGAAGAAAATTTGCAAACAGTTATTACTCTAGAAATCTTCCTAATGGAGAAAAAATTAACAGAGAATGGCTTGTTTACTCTACGTCAAAAGATTCAGTCTATTGTTTTTGTTGTAAAATATTCAGTAAAACTGTAGGTAGTCTGTCAGCTCCAAGCGGTTTTTCCGATTGGCAACATCTGTCATCTACCTTAAAACGACACGAAACAAGCATTTCCCATAGCGAAAATTTAAAATGTTGGGTCCAACTAAATCATATGTTAAAAAATAAAACTACTGTAAATCAAATGCAACTGAGACTATTAGAATCTGAAAAAAACAATGGTGTGATGTATTGGAAAGGATCATAGCTGTTATAAAATTTTATCTCGTCAATGTCTGGCGTTTAGGGCTCGTCCAAAATATTATATGAGCATGATAATGGTAATTTTCTCAAAGCAATAGAAATGATAGCATCCTTTGATTCAGTTATGCGGGAACATATTCACAGAATTCAAGCCTCGAAATTCGATTCAACTCGCATGACTCACTATTTAGGAGATCAGATTCAGAATGAAATCATTGATTTACTCGGCACGACCATAAAAAATTATATCCTGAACAAAGTCAGAGAATCAAAATATTTCTCTATCATATTTGATTGCACACCAGATGTAAGTCACACAGAACAAATTACAGTTATACTAAGGTATGTTGTTTTAAACAGTGAAACTAAAAATGTTACAATATGCGAAAGTTTTATTGGCATCTGTCCGATAACCAGCTCCACAGGTGAAGGACTATTAAATTTTGTTTTAGATTTATTTTCGCAATTAAACCTTGATATTAAAAACTTACGTGGCCAAGGTTATGACAATGGTTCTAATATGCGTGGAAAACACAATGGATTACAAAAAAAAATATTGGAAATGAATAATCGTGCATTTTACGTTCCATGCTCGGCGCATAGTCTCAATTTGGTCGTTAACGATGCGGCAAATATAACGCACGACACGGTCAACTTTTTCAACTTAATTCAAGAAATTTACGTTTTCTTTTCGTCTTCTACCAAAAGGTGGTCCATAATTTGCAAGCATTTACCTGATTTAAAACTAAAGGCATTAAGTGCCACGCGATGGTCTAGCAGAATCGATGCAGTCAAACCTTTACGGTATCACCTCGAAAAAATATTTGACGCTTTACTTGAAATATCAGATAACAATTCGTCGGAATTGGATTGTACAACAACTCACAAAGCACATTCGCTTGCTTTGAATATTCAAAATTATAGATTTATTTGCTTAGTTGTAATTTGTTTTGATATTTTAAAAGAAATTGATGCTATTAGCAAAATGATGCAAAACCCCACAATAAATACTCAAATCTGCATAAATTTGTTAAATAAATTGATTCATAAATTCACCGAATATCGCACAGATGAGCATTTCGAAAGGGTGTTAGAAGAAGCTACCACTGTGGCTCGGGAACTTAATGTAGATGCAGATTTTCCGCCTATAGATACCGTTCGTCCACGATGAAAACCAACTCAATTTCAGTATGAACAGAGTGATGAAGTCTTACTAGACCCTAAAACAGAATACAAGGTAGATGTTTTTTTTAGGATCCTGGACCAAACCTTAACTTCTTTAAAACGTAGATTCGATGAGTTTTACCGACGTTTTTGGCTTTTTCACCAATAATAACTTGTTGAGTTACTCCAAAGATGATTTAATGAAACATTGTAAAGATTTGAATGTGAAGCTAAAAGATAGTTCAAGTAGTGACGCAGATATTGACGGTATAGATATGTTTAATGAAATCAATGCTTTAAAGTTGCATTTAACTGAAAACCAGTCTAATGATCCACAAACCCTATTGCAATACATTTTTGCTAATGAATTAATGTCAACATTTCCGAATACAGCAATAGCGCTAAGGATACTACTTACATTGCCGGTTTCAGTTGCATCTGGTGAAAGGTCATTTTCAAAGTTAAAATTAATAAAAACTATTTGAGATCAACTATGCACCAGCAAAGACTAAGTAATTTAGCAATAATTTCAATTGAACATGAGATTCTAAATAGACTAGACACCAAAGAAATTATAGCTGATTTTGCCATCATGAAGGCAAGAAAGGTGCAGTTTCTGTAAAATAACTATACCTACCTACATAATATGTATAAACTGCACCTTTCTTGCCTTCATTTTTTCATTTAATGTCGTATTAGTGTATCTATCTTGTATAAAATAACCTAATATAACATAGTTTTTCACTGTACAGTATTTTTTTTCACATTTTTATAAACACCTAGGTTTTGTAAATAGATAGGGGCGGCACGATAGGAATTGCACACCGGCGTTCAAACCGCTAGCGGCGGGCCTGCACATATCAATGGTGATAACTTAACATAGTTGTGCATTTGTCAAGAATATTGAGATTTGAGGATGAGTAGAATAGTATTTGAAACATTGACATATATATCAACATAGATACTTTTTCTCACATTCTTTCAAAGAGATTTGTAGATGTGTCTGACGATATCTTAATATTACCTTTATTGTCAGTTCAAATTATATCGGAAAATGTCATAAGGGGGCAATTTTTTTATGGTTAGTTATTATACCTTACTCATCTACAGGACCATCGAAATAATGTTCTTCATTTATATTTTTGTCCAATAGATAATTATATATTGTACTCAGCCCATTTATGTCAGTCTTTTTGTTTATCACTTCACCACCTTTACATTAGTGACGTAGAGGTTCTGAAAAGTGAAAAGAACTATAAGAAAAGATTAATTCATGAAATGATCCAAATTTGTGAAGCAGACCACAGATAATTACTATGATCTGAATGTAGTCGAATCATAGAAACATCCATGTAAAATGCATATTAACAAACATTCTTTGAACTGATTAACCAACTTTGAAAATCTGAACACAAAATCTTTAAACAAAGCAATTAACAGTATAAGACATAAGGCTATGATGTAACCCACAAATATATTTATTGTGAGATTTATCTCATACAAAGAATGAGTCACGAATGAATACGGAGCATCGCGATCGATATTCTAGTTCGTGTGTAGAATACAAATCTTCCCCTATCAATTTGAAGCTTCCCAAATATTGTTCTGGTTAAGTATCTCGTATCTGAATTAAAATTTGAATATTTTCGTTCCAGTTGCAGATTTATCGCTGAAAATACGGGAATGGACGAACGCGAAATTGCAAAACATTTCCTTAATATTTGGGATGGTTTTATGAGTAACTATGCTTTAACAACTATTGCAGTAGCGACTCGTCATAGCTTAGAATAATTTGAATTATAGATTTATTAGATGTAATCAACTTGTTTTTTATGCTTTGTCTTTACTGGGTGATAAACAGGATGTTCCTATATATCATGTACTGAAAGAATAGGGTGTTTCAGTCTTTTTTCTATGGCTCCTGCAATTTTTGAGATATTGACCGCAGATTTTGAAAAAAAGTTACACAATAGGAGTTCCATTCAACCGTCGTGATTCTCTGTAGGGTGATATGTTTTCAGGACTCATGCTTCAATTCTCCCTCTGATCTGTGCATCGCTAGTGAATTCTAGATACCAGAATCGTTTTTCCACTTTATTTAGAAACTTTTCATTCTCTTATAGTTTTTTAGTATCTCTGAATAGAGAAATAAAAATGAAAAACTGTAATTTGTAATCCATAATTAGCCAGATGAAGGTTTCTGAAATGGTCTTCAGCCGGCTATGTTATTATTTGGATATTTATTGATTTTGATGTCTGGCGTATAAAACCGTAAAGTTGTGTGAACATTAATTAAGCGTTTTGAGGTATTAAAGTGTCTTAAATAGTTGCTATGATTTGGTTACAATGGTAAAAACGCACAACAGCCATTTGGTCATTGAGTTATGGCACACATATAATATATTAACCTAATTTTCGATGCCTATTTCAGATACGTGATAAAAACTTCTATATAAGCTCTAGTTTAGAAAATATGTAACATATATTTTCATATATAGGTTGCGCCAGAGAAAACCGGACAATTTTTTTTCCGTTATTACTTTCGTAATTTCAGAGCTAAATCGTTCTTTCTTGCTTGATTGGAAAACCAACGGTCTAGGTTTCTCAAAAATTGTATCGAAATTTCATTTCCGGTGAAATCCACTAAGGCTATCTCATTCTAAAATGAGCAATATTTCAAGATGGCCGACTTCCTCAAATATTAACAATTTTCCCCGCAAATTAAAAAGGTTTTCGCGTTCGTATTGAATCAACTGCGTAATTCAATCACTAGATTGAACCTTTCTCATCATTTTGAGGGGTCGAACTCGAATATCGATTAAGAATTGTGCCAAATGTCGTCAATAATGTTTCTCTTTTCCACCATCATAAGCACCTACCGTTGTGAAACCTCTGAACACAGACTGCATGCATAACTCTATGATAAACAGAAAATAATGAAATGTCATCGAGTTTTAGACGATATCTGGTTGGAACTCGAATATTATCTTGGCGTTGCTTGTTTTTGACGTTTGAAATTGTTAACAATGGTTTTAACAAATGAGGATAAGCGTTTCATTGATTGTTTCTTTGTGCGTGGCTATACTGTTAGGCAAGTATTACGCCAATTTCCAGTCCCTAATTAAAGAAGAAGTACAATCTATGATCTTGAAGAAAAATTTCGGACAACAGGGTCATTAGGAAGAAGACCATGTACAGGTGCAGTTAGTACTGTTAGAACACAGGTACTCGCCTTATTCATAATCTGTTTCAAGCATCAACTATACATTTTTCTGTATACAAACTCAATTGACAATTTCAGGATAACATTCAGAGAATTTCTGCATTAGCAGTCAGCCATATCAAAACTCCAGGAACCAGTTTGACTGTTTCCCAAATATCTTATATAAACTCAATTGCGGTTCTTGTGATAAAATTTATATCGGTAGGACCTATAGGAGTTTTGGCATAAGAACATCTGAACATAAACGTAGCTTCGATAAAAATAAATCTGATTCAAATTATTCAAACCACCTAATAAAAGAAAACCATTCATTCAATAAAAACTTTGACATGTTACATATAAAATCAAAAAGTTCAAAATTAGATCTCCTAGAAGCATTAGAAATAAATAGATACAAACATTCGGACAAGCTTTTGAATGAACAGGTAGATGTGAATTATTCACCCTTACTTAACTTGTTTAATTAGTTTTTATTACCTTTCATACTAACTGTACAATGGCTCGGTGTGCATTTTCCTGTTATTCATCCAACTTGTTCTACGATTTGTTTATAATACCATACTCTTCATTCTGTTTTTCATTCTTGATAAAGTTGCTGTGTCAGCGAAACGTCGTCGATTTTTTTTTAAATGAAGTGTAGATTAAAGTTAAACCTTGTGTTTTTTATCTCATTTATATCTCAGAAATGCCAAATCTCAAAAACTTCTGTGAGAAGAATAAGAAGACACGATTTGGGTCTTAAGTATTATTTTTCTCGCAGATGTTTTTAATAGTTGGCATCTCTGAGATATTTGAGAAACAGTTATCCTGATCTTCTTCCAAATGTTGTCCGAAATTTTTCCTCAAGATCATAGATTGAACATTCAATGAAACGCTTATCCTCATTCTTTAAAACTATTTCAAGCGTCAAAAACAAGCAACACCAAGATTAAATTCAAGTTCCAACCAGATGTTCATCATAGAGTTAATGCATGGAGTCTATGTTCAGAGGTTTCACAAGAGGACGTGCATATGATGGTGACGAAGAGAAACATTATTGACGACAATTGGTACAATTCTGAATCAATATTCGAGTTGGACCCCTCAAAATGATGGGAAAGGTTCAATCTAGTGATTGAAATACGCAGTTGATTCATTACGAATGCGAAAAATTTTTTAATGCGCGGGTAAAATTGTTAATATTTGAGGAAGTCGGCCATTTTGAATTCAAATGGAAATCAAATTTTAGGTTGGTTTTAGTAAAATACGGTTCTCTGTCCTCTTAGATTATCCATGAAAAACACAACTTCAGGAGTGCCAACGCCATAAGTTGAAAAAAACATTTCGATTTCAGCTGAAAATCAGAATGAAAAAATTCTTCAAGCTATTCTTTCGCCAATTCTTGGAATGTTTTTAAGATGAATATGTCAAATTGTTCGGAAAAGACTGAATTATCGACTGAATGCCCTATTCCAATTTTTTAATGAAATTTCGATAGAATTTCTGACAAACCTAGTCCCTTGGCTTTCCAATGAAGCAAGAACGAATGATCTAGCTCCAAAATTACGAAATTTATAACAGAAAAAAAATGTTCCGGTTTTCTCTGGCTTATATATATTCCAATAAAATAAAACTTCTTCAAAATTGATCTTATTTTATTAAATTTTTAAATTGAGAAAACTTTCTTCAGCAAGATTTTCTGGAGGATGTTGTAGTCAGTGAGCTGTTCTGAATGCTCCAACAATGGTCAGTCTTCATGTATGTGATGTAACCTTGATAGCATTCCTCCATAATCCGAAGATCTAGGTGGAATCACATATACAGGGTGCTTCAACGAAAACTAAACAGAGGCTATCTATATCGCCTTGAAAGAATTTCCATTTTTAATTGAAAACTGTAAAAGATACAGGTTGAGCAACTGAAAGATAGGGAAGACTATTTCCCTGAACCTATTCAAGTTTCAGTGAAGTCAAATGGAACAAATCCATGCTGATCAATGGTTCTCATCATCAAGTACCATCCTCATCTCGAATTTTAACCCCTGGAGCAGGGGTGACAACCCTTGAAAATTTGGATGAGGGTAGATGGGTCGAGTGATACCTCGAAAGAAAGGTATTATCTTTGTCTACATCCCTGTGAACGAATTTTCATTTTTGATTGAAAAGTGTAGAAGATACAGAGTGAGCTACTGAAAAATAGAAGAGACTATCTATCGCCCTGAGCTATTCAAATATTAGTGCAAAAAAATTCAGATTCATTCTAGATCAAAGGCTGTCATCTTCCGAATAACCATTCACGTCTCAAATTTCAACTATTCTATTTTTGCACTAATACTCCAATAGTCTTGAGGCGATAGTCTTCTCTATTTTTCAGTGGCTCACTCTGTATCATCTACAGTTTTCAATCAAAAATGAAAATTCTTTCTCGGGAATGCAGACAAAGATAATACCTTTCTTTCGAGTTATCACTGGACCCATCTACACTCTTCCAAATTTACAAGAATTGTCACGCCTGCTCCAGGGGTTTAAATTCGAGATGAGGATGGTACTTGATGTTGACTGCCATTGATCAGCATTGATCTTTTCCATTTAACCTCACTGAATAGACAAAGTTACCACCTTTCGTATGAGTCATCACTCGACCCATCTTCCTTATTCAAAATGTTCAAGGATTGCAACCCCCGCTTAGGGGGTTGATATTTCAGGCAAGTATTGTACCCCAAAAGATGTCCCCCTTGAAACAAGAATTGACCTGTTTTTGCGTTTCGATCAGAAATGAATATCTTGGTAGATATAGCCTCTGTTTAGTTTTCGTTGAAGCATCCTGTATATGTATGTATTTCGACTTCAGTTTAATACTTGTTAGCTGAAGATGGTCGAGAGGATGAAATTGCAGTCCGATTTTCAATAATCTCTTGTGATAATATAAGATATGGTTTAATTACTCATTATTAATATGATTCAAAAACAACCGACATATTACCATTATACTGATTTCAATAATGCTCAAAATTTGTTAACTCGACAACGGTAAAAGCTAGCAAAAGGAACATTTGATAGTGGTAATTTTTCCTTATTCACAATATTTCGAATAGCAGAACTAAATCTTCGAAATCTGTACACCCTTTACAATCATCAATTATCGTCAGAATAGGGGCGTTTCAATATTAAAACGGTTTTCCCAAATCAGCATAATCTATCCAACAGTTCCACAGCTGATTGAGACCCAAGATTGTCGAAGCTTTCTTCGATCAGATTGGCAATGCAGCATTTCAAACCGGACATCTTGAATATAAAAAAGGCGATTCAACGTCCATTACGCCTTTAGGTTTTGGAATAAAAGAGAAGGACACCCCGGCACAGTGCAGACAACGGATGACGACGTTCTCGACTAGTTTTGTTCGTTTTGCGCGTTTCGCCTTTCGCCCGCTTTTTTCATGGTGGCGCCACGCTCGACCACGGCATGCTGCGTCCCCCTTTGACTGGCCCATGCCGACAATTAGAATGCGCCCGTACGATCCAACATATGTAAACATGCCGTATAAATTAAGTGAGCCAAGACAGGACAGCGATCTGCTGATGCGTTCCCGTCACGGCGATCATTTGGGTCGTCTCCTCGTCGACCGTTCAGCCTTCGATTCCGATGATTTCTTAGGACTTGAAGATGTTAGTTTTTATGGCGTGTTCAGCGAATGCTGATGCCTCTCCGAAATGTGCACCTTTTTTCGTCCGAATAAGACGTTGACAAATATAGAGAGTCCTCGGCTTATTACCTGTAGGTCCCTGTACGTGAGCATAAAAGTGAATATAATGATGTCCCAAAATTCACGTAAGATTTGAATTTACCGCCATATCTGCGTTTGAATGTTGGCAACAAAATTATTTTGACATTTGACGGTTTAAGGCTTGTGAAATCTCATAAATATGCTGCATTTAATTCAATGATTCATAGAGCTTTCTCTCTGTCATTATGCGAAGAAAATATAACCAGACAAGTGTCAATATTGAACAAAAAGCTAAAAACAATGGTTACCCCTTAAATATAATAAACGAAATGATCAGAAAGAAACAAAACAAATAGCATATCATAATAAACACCTCAAAAAGTCAGGGAACACTTACCAATATCTTTAAAATATGAATTTGAGGATTCAAATTTATAGAAATCTTTCGGTTTTGTTAGGATGTATTGTATATAATGTATTCTCAAGAAAACAAATAATATTTGACTTCTCCAAAGCACCTATTATGAAAAAAATTTGAAATTTGAAAATTACGAAATTTGGTAAAACAAAAAGAATCCTGAACTAATATTTTCGAAACGATATGGAAGCACTTATATTTTTCAGTGTCCAGAAGGTCCACCTCTGTTATTAATGACACTCTGGCATCGTCGCGGCATGCTCAATATTAAATTGTCTATTACATTTTGGCCTAGGTCATTCCAAGCCCCCTGAACTGCTAATCGAGGCTCCTGATTATGATGGAAGACGTTTTGACGCAGGAGATTTCTTTTTAGGGTGTCCCACACATTGTCGATGGGATTCAGATCTGGGGAGCAGGATGGCCATGGTAGAAGATCGATATCATTCTCTTCAAGAACATTCAAGACAACTCTTGCACGATGAGGAGGGGCATTATCTTGTTGGAAGAGTGGATTTTGACCCATTGTTTGGAAATACTCATAATTCAATACGGAAAAATACCAGAAGAATGGAAAAGAAGTGTAACAGTGTAACATCTTAAAAAAGAAGACAAATCAAATCCTGCCAACTATCGCGGAATAACCTTATTAAGCACCTCTTTGAAACTGCTTACAAAGATTCTTGCCGATGACATAACGTCAACAATGCCAATCAGCGAAGAGCAACAAGGATTTCGAAAAAACCGGTCCACGGTCGATGCACTATTTATAACAAGGCAATTAGTAGAAAAGTCTCTTGAATATAACACTCCATCATATCTTTGTTTCATAGACTTAACGAAGGCCTTCGACAGAGTCCAACTGAAGGATGTAATCAAGATACTGGAAAACAAAGAGGTACCCAAAAAATAAATAAGACTCATAAAAGATCTGAACACTAATACAACAACGCAAATACGAACAAACCACACCCTAACGCAGCATTTCGGAACAGCGTCGGGCATCCGCCAAGGTGATAGTCTTAGCCCTCTACTATTTAATACTGTTATGGACCAACTTGTAGAGACCGTTAAAAACTTGGGACTAGGATACCGCTTGGGAACCTACAAAATTAACATCTTATGCTATGCCGATGACGCCGTACTTATTGCAGAATCAGAAGACGACCTACAAAGAATGTTATACGCCTTTAGCAAAAGCGCAAAAAATTTCAATATGAAAATCTCAACAAGTAAGACAAAATGCATGACCATAGCTTAGGAACCTCTGCGCTGCAAGTTAACAATACACAACGCCACTATAGACCAAGTCATGTCATTCGAATAACAAGCACAGGATACCTTGAAGATGAAGTGAGGAGACAAGTGAACAAAGCAGCTGCAGTATCGGGACATCTTAAACAACCAATTTGGAGAAATAAACACCTCAGAATACCATGCAAATCCAGAATCTACAAAACATGTGTGCGACCAATTATGACATACGGGGCAGAAACAAGAGCGGAAACGTCGGTAACAAAGAGGATACTAAGAACAACAGAAATGAAAACACTAAGAACTATAACCGGTTATACATTGAACGACAGACAAAGAAATACCGACATAAGGGAAAAATGTGAAACAGACGATATTGTAAGATGGGTAAGAAAAAGAAGAAGAGAATGGAACCAGCATGTAAACAGAATGACCACAGATAGAATAGCCAAAATCGTATATAACAACATACCACACTATGAAGACCCGTTGGACGACCACCAAAACGATGGCGGGACAGTTGGCAATCAACTTCACAAGAACTGCTGCAGGGAAACCAGAACTGAACAGGCGCTACGCCTTCTACACGGTGAAGAAGAAGAAGAAGTTTCTAAATACGATACCACTACAGGTAAAACTATCCCAATTGAGTAAGAATGAGGAGGGGAATTATCTTGTTGGAAGAGTGGATTTTGACCCATTGTTTGGATATACGGTATCACTACAGCTAAAACTATCTCATTTAAGGTTGTTCTGTATTAAAACGAGGTCAGTTCTTCCACCAAGGCGTATACCTCTCCAAAACATCACTGATCCGCCTCCCTGTCTAACAACTTCTCGAGCATGCTGGAGACGGCTTTACTTTCCAGGTTCCCTCCATATTCGAATTCTTCCCGAATCGGGATAATAACTAAATCTAGATTCATCACTGAAGAGAACTGTGGCCCACCTCTCTTGATCCCAGTTTACGTGTTCTTGGCACCAAGCTAAACGAGCAGCGCGATTTCCATGGGTCAGTTAAAGGACTTAAAGGACGTCTGGAATGGAGTTGACCTTTGTGCAGTCGATTTATCACAGTTTGGTAGGAAATTTGTACATTATGAACTCGTGATGGCTCTTGAGCTAATTGAGATGCTGTGGTAGTACGATCTCTTCTGGCTTGTAGAACCAAAAATCGGCCTTGGGCGACTGTAGTAATCCTGAAACGACCTGTATGGCGTTCTTCTACGCTACCTGTTTCATTGAAACGCGACCATAATCTGTTTATGACACTTGGGCTACTTCCCAGAACCCTGGATACTTCCCGTTGTGAGCTCCCAGCTTGGAGCATGCCAACGGCTCGTAACATCTCTTCTCTAGTCAAATGTCGTCTTTCCATGGTCAAATCACAAAACTTGAATCTTTTATTTGAGCTTACAACAGAAACAAAGTGCCAACTAACTGATTTCAAACACTGAATACATGAAATGATTATAAAGCAGCGTCGCATCTGCTGCAATTTTAGTTTTTTATAAAAAAAAAGCTTTTATTTTCTCCAAACTGAAATTGTTGCTATGGGGAACCAGATTTAATTCCATAGACGTCATAATAGAAAATTCGCAGAAGGAGTTGAATCCATCACTGAAAGCGCCTATAAAAACGTTTAGATCGTTGGAAAAAACGTTGGCACATGTGTATCGCTTCAAATGGAGCATATTCTGAAGGAGATTCAATATAGATTAAAGTAGATTAGGATTTTTGCGTTTTATTTCAAATTTGCAGATACTTTTTCGTCAGTCAGTAAGTCAACAGACGTAAAGTGCAATTTTGTTGTCCAGTGTAATAGTAGGAGTTATAGCTTGGGGCATTTCACACAGAACAACCCCCTATTATATTCAGGATGATTCTTTCAAGTTGTTTCGTATTCTGGAAAATTTGGATTGTTCGGAAACGAAAGAATGTTTGCACCACTATTTTGATCCCTGAACAAAATGCAGAAATGGGAAGGTCAGTTATTTTAAAAAAATTTAAAAATATATAATAATATTTGCAAAAATAGCGCACTCTATACATTGTTACTCCATTATATGAATACTTCTACACTATTGTGTAGCTTTTATTTCCAAAGCCAATTTCGAATGTAATTAATCATCATTGAGTATATTCGCTTTGTGTTAAACTTTTTGGGGCAAACGTTAAGAGTCAAATAGAATTTTCTGTTTATATTAACTTGTTTTCTTTGTTAAAAAATTATTAGGCGTTTTCTCTTCAATCTTTAATTAACATGAATTTTATATGGCATTAAACATTCATGACATTCTTCGATACCGTTCCAATATTTCTGTTAACGTATACGAGGATGGTCTGAAAATTTTCCGACCTTTTCGTCAAGTTGGAGCACGTAAATGAAAGCTAATAAATTTTCATTCCAATAAAGTATACATCTTCCTCATACTACCAAATTAGCTTCTCTTGATGTTAATAACTTATTTCCAAGTATCTCGTTGAAGATCCAATCGGTATTATTGAAAATATGTTGAAAAGTTTTCTAGAAATCCATTGATAATACCTGTTCTATGCTCAGTTATAGATGTGTTCGAAAATGATTAACATCAGTGTCATTAAAGTGTTTCTGTTCTTTAATAATTTTGAATCTATTGAATTTGAATTTTAAATCGGCTATCATGAATTGTTTTACGAATGCTGAGATGACCGATATGCACTTCATGTGCTGACGGAAATGCATTAGAAGCTCCGTTGAAAGATTTCCAAACCGTTTTGCCTCCAATAGAAAAACTATTGAAAGACTTCGTTGAAGCCTATATGAAAAAGATACATCAAGACTATATGAAGGAGCAGGAAGGCCAAGGGAAGTAAGAACGGTATAGCTGGAAATGAGGTTCCTGCAATGATTCAAGACGAACATGGTACCTCCTCTCGAAAACTTGCTGACGATTCAGGTGTAAGCATTGGAACTGTTCAGCAAATTCTCCATGAAAATTTGATATATCCATTCCATCTTCTTACCGATTTTCCCGCCCGTATTGCGTAATGTCAGTGGATTTAGTGTTTGTTGATTCGAATTCCTCAGTTTTTATGCTGATCCTGTTCACTGATGAAGCAAGTTTTTCAATAATTATATATGGTGTAAAGAAAATCCACATCAAATATATGAAGATCAATTTTAACATCAGTTCTCGTTGAATGTTTGGATCGGTTGTATGAATTGCATCAGTATTTCCACCAGGGAGACTTACGGGGAAAGTGTATCGCCACTTTTTAGACCACACTCTTCCAATTTTTGGAGGATGTACCTTTGGCAATAAGACATACGAAGTGGTTTATGCACGATGGCGAATCTGTCAATTTAAGTCAGCTTGATCGTGACTTCCTAACTCAAGAGTATGGAAATCACTGGATTGGTCAAGACCGTAATGTTGGCCTGCACGTCCCCAGACTTAAACCCCCTCGATTTCTTCTTGTGGTGTTATTTGAAGTTTGATTCACACTGGCCTAACCCCCGTAGAAAATGTTGAGGTCTTAAGAAATTGAATCATCGCTGGGTGCAACTCGATAAAAACCTATCCTGGTGTTTTTGAAAGGTTCGCCAATCCATGAGGAGAAGACTGAAATCTTGCATTCGAGCTGGACGAGGTCACTTTGAACAGCTTTCGTAATTTTTCAAGAGTTTTTGATAGTACTCAAAAGTGTGTGTTTTGCTCTTGAACTAAACTCTTGATTTTCAAACATAGGCTATATAATGATAAAAAGAAATGCACTATGACGGTTCTCTTATCGAAGACTACGTGTCGTATAAAATGTATGGACTTTCTTCTCTTATTCTTTCCCACATTTTATATCCAAGAATTTGGAGTCGTACAGAAAAATATCAGGAGAGCTTTTTTCTTGAAAAATAATTGGAAAATACGCTACAGATAAAATCTGTAGCGTTCTAGTTTTTTCTATTAGAATATCCTGCGTTGTGCCCAAACGCGTGCCACTGATGACTCCAAAATTTTGTTTCGCCTTATTATGCGCCTTTGGAAGTTTTCGACAACCCCAAAATTTTATCCCAATATCTCTCTGTAAATCAATAACGAAGTATTTTCATGAAATGACTTCACTAATCACCTCCTTGAATATTGCCCTGTTTATGAGTGATATTCCTCTCTAATTTTTTCTACAGGTGAGTACCATTGTTCTGTCTGGCTAAATAGTGCTACATGTCCTATGCGATTCCGCAACCAGCATTAAAAAACAGTTATCTTGTTTTTAATAAGTTCCTAATACAGTTGGTTCTTGGTTTTGATATCTGAAGACAAAATGTGGTGTACCTTAAATCGTTAAAGAATAGGTCGATGATGTTGAATCAGTATGCTCTTGAAATGGAATTCTGTAGACAGTCGAAACTGCGAGTGTGTTAAAGCTGAGGAAATTATAAGTCATTAAGTCTAGGACTATCACTTATCTCGATTTCCTGATTGTAAGGTTAGGTTAGAACAGGGGTTCCCAAACTGGGGGGATTGGAGAAAGTCCAGGGGAGGGGCGTGACACCCAAATGAAATAAATAAAAAAATTACAAAAATGATTTCCTTAAATCTTTGAAATAAAGTCTTTCTATGTTTTCATAATTGTTTATGTAAAGTTTTAATCAAATTGTAAACTTCAAATCAATCAAAGGAGGCTACAGTTTTTAAAACTACAAAACACACAAGAGTTCAAGGTTTTCAAAACCGTTCCCTCTCGACGGCAACGGTCGTGTGTACCGATACCTCTGTTTAGCCTTGGTGTGAGTACGAGTGTCCCCGCACACCTTCTACCCCCACCCACTGCATCTTCAGTCCAATGACAATAACCTTGCAGTTTGTTCAGTGCTTGAGTTGTAACTAGTCCGTTCTGGCACAGTGCTTTCAGTGAAATATGAGTCAGCGTTTTTTCTGTATTGTGGGTGTTCTATAATTATTGCGACGTTTGAATTGGAGTAATTGTTTTTGTGTTGTGTGAGTTCTGTGTGAAGCTGAATCACAGAAGATGAACACGGCAAAGAAACGCAAGTATATTGAAGATTATATTCAATATGGGTTTGTTTCCTTGCTTAAAGATAATGCTGATCACCCTCAGTGCGTTATTTGCTATGAAGTATTAAGCAATGACACGATGAGGCCTAATCGTCTTCTGAGGCATTTGTCAACCAAACATGCCTCTTTAGAGGAGAAGCCTAAAGAGGTTTTCGATATAAAATCTCAGAATTGAAAGCGCATGAAGTTAGATAGCACTGGGTCTGCTGCTCAGTCATCTCTGAAAGTGCTTGAAGCTTCCTATGAATTATCTCTTCTTATTGCTAAGGAAAAGAAAGTCACACTATTGGTGAAACACATTTCAAACCGTGCCTTTCAAGAGCAGCCGATATTGTCCTTGAAACTGATAGTAGGCAAAAGCTATCACAAATACCACTTTCAGACAAAACCGTAAAACGCCGAATTGATGATATGGCCGAAGACATTTGAAACCAGGTGGTTGATGAAATGAAAAATCCCCGTTTTTTGCTATCCAGCTTGACGAGAGTACAGACGTAGCACAATGTTCTCATTTGATTGTATATTGTTCGTTACACTGAAAATGAAAGAATGAAGGATGAACTGATGCTTTCTACTGAGCTGGTGACCATTACTGAAGCTGTAAAACTTATTGGTGTATGCACAGATGGTGCTCCTTCAATGCTATGTTCTCGCTCAGGCTTGGTGCAGTTGGTCAACCAGAAGAATGCTGACGTGGTTGGGATTCATTGTTTTATTCACCGCCAAGCCTTGTCAGCAAAAACGCTTCCAAACGAACTCGATGCTGTTTTAAAGCTATGTATTACAGTAGTCATTTACGTAAAGAACAGTGCATTAAATGCCGACTGTTTAAAAGTCTTTG
Organism: Cryptolaemus montrouzieri; assembly: GCA_013387265.2. Lineage (NCBI taxonomy): Eukaryota > Metazoa > Arthropoda > Insecta > Coleoptera > Coccinellidae > Cryptolaemus > Cryptolaemus montrouzieri. The sequence continues at coordinate 13,982,743 of JABFTP020000042.1, forward strand.
TAAAGATTTAGGAAGTGACCACAAAACGCTGCTATTTCATACAGAAGTAAGATGGCTATCAAAAGGCTATATGTTGGGAAGACTATTTGAGCTCCGTGATAAAGGGATTACATTTTTGGCACTGCAGAAACAAAACGAGCTAAGTTCAGAGTTCAAAAAACACAGTAACCAAGTGATTTTGGCCTATTTATCAGACTTTTTTGACACGTTAAACAACATAAACTTGAGACTGTAAGGTGCAGTCAAGTTTCAACAAAGTAGTGTCAGTCTCAGATGAAGCATGTTTTGGTGACGTCGAGATGATAACTCGAATAACTCGAAAAAAGGTATTATCTTTGTCTGCATTCCCGTGAAAGAATTTTCATTTGTGATTGAAAACTGCAGAAGATACGGATTGAGCTACTGAAAAATAGAGAAGACTATCGCCCCAAGACTATTATTAGTATTAGTATTAGTATTAGTGCGAAAAACTGAATAGATTCATTTAGATCAAAGATGACAGCATTTGATCTGGAATGAATCTATTCCATTTTTTTGCACTAATACTTGAATAGCTCAGGGCTATAGATAATCTCCTTTATTTTTCAGTAGCTCACTGTGTATCTCCTACAGTTTCCAATCTAAAATGAAAATTCTTTCACGGTAACGCAGACAAAGATAATACCTTTCTTTCGAGGTATCACTCGACCCATCTCCCTTCTTCCAAATTTTCAAGGTCACCACTGCTCTAGGAGGTGAAATTCGAGATGAGGATGGTACTTGATGATGACTGCCATTGATCAGCATGGATCTGTTCCATTTTAATTTACTGAAACTTGAATAGTCTCAGGGAAATAGTCTTCCCTATCTTTCAGTTGCTCACCCTGTATCTTTTACAGTTTTCAATTAAAAATGGAAATTCGTTCAAGGCGATGTAGACAAAGATATTTGTCGTTGTTGATATTCAGGCAAGTTTTGTACCCCAAAAGATGTTCCCCTTGAAACAAAAATTGACCTGTTTTTACGTTTGGTCAGAAATGAATATCTTGGTAGATATAGCATGTGTTTAGTTTTCGTTGAAGCATATATATATATATATATATATATATATATATATATATATATATATATATATATATATATATATATATATATATATATATATCTTTATGGTTGGGTTCGGTTAGATCATTTTATATCAGAACAGTCCGAGTTCTGTTTAAAATGGAGGATGAAACGTTACCACTATCATTCATTCATTATAACTCTTGTTTTTGGGTAATTTGGAAGTTTGATAATAAGCCGTTTATTTTATCTCGATCTAAATTTTTACGTATAGGTCAGAAACTTTGTAGACCACTCTCGTATAGTGGCCTTGCGAAGTAGCATAATCCCACTCAAAAATAATTCGTGGGAATATCCTTCCACAAATAACCATAAAACAGCTTTCATCATCCGTCCAACGATAGAAATCAAACATTTACACAAAAACAAAACAGCATAACTGAAGACCGCGACCGCGAGTGACAACCGACACGAATAGTCATGTCGATAATACCTAATTACAGGCAACGATCATTACATGCACATCATCAGGACTATCATATTAGTTCAGAAAGCTGCCGGTAGAGTCGCTTCCGGCGGTCTACCCGATATTTACCACGCCCCCGTTTCATTATTGTCATTTATTATCAATTTAAAGTCGTCAGGCGCAAAAATTTAATGACATACAATTTGTTTTACATTTAGTGGTTATTTTTTTCGTTAGAGAATCGCGTGACACACATGATACTTGTGTGTGTAGAAAAACTGGATCTAATATTATAGGTTAGAATGATATGTGAATGACAATCGTGGAATTAAATGGAAAATTGATGGATAATGATTTTTTTTTCAAGGTTATAACGTGATAATTTTTAGGTGACGGGGTTTCGGGCGTATTTGGAGAAATGTTCTAATGATGTATAAATAGATGGAAATCATCGGAATTAGAGTGTAGATGGGTGGGTTTTGTCCTTGGATTTGGCGAATAACAAACATAATTTATGGCTTATGGATGGAGAAAATATAGATTAGTAAAAACAGATGGTTTCTTGAAAGAGAATCATTATATAGAATATTTTTGTTAGAATTATCCTTTTGAAAGTTATTGTCATTAATACCGATCTGAAATCCAACCTAACCTTTTGCCTTGTTAGAAACATCGTGAAGATTTATGGGGTTGCATTTACATAATTTTATATAAAAAACAAGCTATTTGACAAATTGTTAAGTCTGACAATTTGTCAACTTCATGTTTGGATTGCATAAAAACACTTAACAAGAAGTTAACAATAAATCAATATTCACACAGTACTTGGGTTGCATAAGACTTAATTAATCGTCGATTTTTGTTAAGTCAACGTCAACTTATCAGTCATTACCCTTCGATCAACTTCTTGTTAAATAACATCTTAATTTTAAAGCTAACTTAGCATAAAATGTCAGTGTAAATGACTTCATATTCGTTCACATAATCAATTACAAATAATTTAATTGAATATTTTGGAATTAGAATATTCTCAAATACAGGTTGTTACATAATAGTATGTCACAACTTGGGGGTTAATCTACGTTCAATTTTAAGAAAAAACTCATATAAATATAGGTCCGCAAAAGCTTTGTTACGGAGCTACAGGGTGTTGAAATTTCCGGAAAAAATTGGTTTTTTCTTCAACACTCCTGCAGTTTTTAGGATATTGAGCCCAAATTTGGAATATAAGCGATTTTTTACAGCCTCCATTATTACACGTCCTAAATTTCAACTAGAATCTACAAGGTGTTTCCTTTTCCGGAGCCATGTCTTCTTTTGTCCTTTCAAACTTTTTTGTAGTACGCCACTGGTCAGCGTACGATCAATTTTCGTCATCTTCATTCTGTTTAGAAACTTTTTTGACATTTGTATTTTTATCGTATCTCCGACCGTTCTTGAGCAAAAAATTATTAAACGATTGTATGCATTCGCTGAATTGAAAGCACTTTTAATAATGATCAGTAGGCTTTGATTTTTTTTCATTTATTTATTTATTTTGACAGTTGCTAAAGTTGAATTAGTGTCTGCTTGAATTGTTTATTAAATTAACGATTAGTCCTAAGACTTTTGAAGTTATTGCTGTAAGAAAAAATGGCTAATTTCACTAACGCCGAATTGACTGATATCCATTACATGTACGGTCTGGCTGAAACACAACAGGCTAGGCGATTATATTAGGTGTGCTTTCCAAATCGAGTAACACCAGACAGGCGAACATTTTCAAATATCCATTGGAGGTTGAGGGAAACTAGTACTTTTACTGCAAATAATCATTTAAAAGGTGCAACTCAAACTATGAGAACTCCAGATATTGAGGAAGCAGTTTTGAATTGTATTGATTTGAATCCTTATGTGAGTGCAAGAAAAAGTGGAAATCAGTTGACTATTTCACATGTTCTAGCTTGGAGAATTCTCCATGACTTTTTATTGTACCCGTTTGATATTCAACGCGTTCAAACTCTACTTCCTGGAGATTTTCCTTCTAGACTGAATTTCTGCCGATGGTTCTTAGATAAATGCTCATGTTTATAGAGAAAATGCTCATTTTGATAGTGAAAAAATGTTCACAGACGAAGCTAACTTTTCGAGAACTGCGATCACAAATGTTCACAATAATAATTATTGGGTTGAGGAAAAACCCCCATTTGATTGAAGAATCTCATCATAAAGAACAATTCTTACTAGATGTCTGCGTCGGAATAAATGGAAGTTATTTGATTGGGCCATTTTTTTGCCTAATAAACTAAGCTAGGGACTTCTTCAATAATTCATTCAACATCCGATGGTTAGGTCAGGGTGGGCCAGAACCATGACCTCCTAGGTCCCCAGACTTGAATAGTTTAGACTTTTTCTTATGGGGATTTCTCAAAAGTTTGGTTTATACCTCTTCAGTGAACACTGTAGAAGAATTGAGAAATCTAACCTAACCTCTTGTGACACGATAAGAAATACCCCAGGATTATTTCAAAGAGTGAGTGATAATATGCATAGAAGAACAGAGGCCTGTATTCTTGCAGGTGGAGGACACTTCCAGCAATTTATATAGTTTTTAATTGTTCTTTTTTTACTTTGATATTGAATAATTATAAGTTGAGTCTAAGAAGACGAGCTATCAAAATAAAAGCAAATTTTCAGCATACCCAATTATTATTAATAATTTTGTTATATTTAGGAATAACATATATATAACAATTCAAATTCATTAATTTTTTGCTCGAGAACGGTCGGAGATACGAAAAAATTACATGTGTCAGAAAAGTTTCTAAATTGAACGAAGAATTGATTGTACGCTGATCAATGATGTACTGCAAAAAAGTTTGAAAGGGCAAGAGTAGACATGGCTCTGGAAAAGTAAACACCTTGTAGATTCTAGTTGAAATTTAGGACATGTAATGATGGAGGCTGTAAAAATAGCTTGCATTCCAAATTTGGGCTGAATATCTCAAAAACTGTGGGAGTTTTGAAGAAAAAATAATTTTTTCCCTGTAGCTCCGTAATGAATATAAACGGACGTACGTTTATATGAACTTTTTTTCTCAAAATTGCAAGTAGATTTACCCCCTCAAGTTGTGACATACTATTATGTAACACCCTCTATATATGTAATAATTCTTCGACAATATGAAAAAAAATTGGAAAAAAATGTAAAGTATAAATGTCAGTTAAAGGGATTTTTAAGCACAACGATTGCAGCAAGAGCTTTTAACTGAAAATTTATTCATCAAACTTAAGATTTCCTGAAGTCAAATTATGACGCTTATCGCTAACCATATGTTTATATAAAGGAAAACTTTGTCCTTCTTCTACTGATGAGATAGAAGCATGTAATAATTTTGGAAGCTATAATTTTGATTCATGAATACAAGACTTCTATTTGTCTTCTCCTTTTCGTAATAAGGTTTTCGATGATACTACAGAGGAGGAAGAATTCGATAATTGGTCGATCATTTTTAATGTCTTCGAAATTTTCAGCATAAATAACCTTCACAATGAACCACGTTCCCTACGGTTCAATACAGGTTGTTCTGGTAGCTGCAGATTAGGCAATCTTTCTTTATATAACTATATTCGAAGAGGAGCTTTGAGGAAAACTTTTTTACTTTGCTTATTAAGTCATTCACAATTCAGTTACTCCATGAGCCAAGTATGTGAACTACATTTTCATGAAATATTTTCAATTCTGTTCTGTCTTTATCATATAAGGTGCAGCATATGATAAGAAAATTATAAATCTAACCTGTCAGTTTAGCTCTTTGAAAGATTAGGCGATGGATTAGTAGGTATCTGGCTTTCAGTTCTTTAATTCACATTCCTTGAAAGAAAATGATCTAAGGAATGTAGGTAAATGACGAAAGTAAGTAACAATATCGTGAAATATGGATCTTCGTCCAAATTTGGTAAAAATATGTAAAATATGTAATTTACATATAATTTGCTTCTTAGTTATCATTGATATATAATAAGATACGTCTGAATCAATACATTTTACCCCATTTGTGGTTATTTCATATATGTATTTCCTTCAGAGATTTCACATTGTTGGTGTGATGATAGACTACAAATTCTCATGACTGTCTATATTCATTTTTGCTTATTTCTTGTGAAGTTTCGGATGAAATCGATACTACACGATCATTTTACCTTCCCCAAAATCCTCCATTATCCTTACTTCCTAGGACCAGTGTATTTCGTCACTTACGCTGGATATCTGAACATTTGTTCGTCTAGTGCAGGGGATCAAACTTGAACTGCTGGCGATCTACCTCAATATTTTTAGACTACTTACTATCGACTCTGAGAGGCTGCAAATATTTGTGATACAGAGTTGTCGTACATATTTGCTTTCCGCACAATATACATTATTTTAGTCAAGGTTTGGGTTAGGTTTAGTTAGGTTCTTCTCTATAATATTAATGAAAAATCTCATAGTTATTCAAAATTGCGAGTTTATTGGTTGTTACAAAACAAAAGAGTTAAACTTAACTAAGGAGTGAATTTGGATGTTGAAGCGTGGCAATGAGCATACTTTTCATAAGATGGTACGTAACCACTGAGTACTAATCGCAAGAATGACGCCATATGATCGTCAGTTACTCTATTGCGATATTTTGACTTAAATATCTTCATTTAAGAAAATGCAGACTCGCACAAGTAAGTTGACCCAAACATTGCCATCAGTTGAAGGGCGATTGACCTTAGATTCCTATAAATGAGATGAAAAACACAAGGTTTAACTATAATCTACACTTTATTTGAAAAAATTCGACGACGTTTCGCTGACATAGCAGCTTTACCAAGAATGACAAACAGAATGAAGAGTATGGTATTATAAACAAATCGTAGAACAAGTTGGATGAATAACAGGAAAATCCACACCGAGCCATTGTATAGTTAGAATGAAAGGTAATAGAAACTAATTAAACAAGTTAAGTAGGGGTGAATAATTCACATCTACCTGCTCATTCAAAAGCTTGTCCGAATGTTTGTATCTATTTATTTCTAATGCTTCTAGGAGATCTAATTTTAAACTTTTTGATTTTATATGTAATATGTCAAAGTTTTTATTGAATGAATGGCTTTCTTTTATTAAGTGGTTTGAATAATTTGAATCAGATTTATTTTTATCGAAGCTACGTTTATGTTCAGATTCTCTTATGCCAAAACTCCTATAGGTCCTACAGATATAAATTTTATCACAAGAACAGCAATTGAGTTTATAGATTCCTGATTTACTTGATTTTTCAACACGAGATTTATTATTTTTAGTATGTCTACCTAAGTTATTAGAAGTTTTGAAAGTTAGATTAAGATATTATGTTTGAAACCTTTATCCAAGAGATTTGTTTCATCGGTTGTGAAATTAGTATCAGAAAGGTTAACGAATCCATCAAAAAATTGATGGTCAGAAAATTTAGTTTTACGTGGAGTAGGTTTCGGTTTTCGTGACACGAGAAACTTTAATTTGCGGTATTGGATGGTATATTTATTATGTATTATTGATCTAATTTTGAATCTATTATTGTAATCTAATGAATCGAATTCAATTTCACAACCGATGAAACAAATCTCTTGGATAAAGGTTTCAAACACAATATTAAATCAAACAAGATAAAATCTGATTTGGAGGAACTTGGCATAGATACTGAAATTTCTCTGAAAAATATTCCTAATAACACTCACCTTAAAAATTTAGCATCTAACATTATGAAAAATGAATCATTAGCTGACTTTAAACCGAGTAAAGAACAAAATATTTTAAAGGGCATCAAACAAAAATCTCAACTAAATGAAGTTATTTTTACAAAAGCAGATAAGGGTAATACTGTTATTGCGTTAAATAAAAATGACTACCTATTTAAAACTCTAAATTTTATTTTGTCCGAAACTATACAATTTCAAACAAAGATCCAACTATTAAATTCCAGAAAAATATTAAAATTGCAATAAATGACGCAAAATCTTTAATCAAAGCAATAGATAAATACAAATTAATTTTACCAAACCCTCAACCAGCTCAACTGTGTTCACTCATTAAATTGCATAAAGTAAATAACCCCGTTAGACCAGTCGTATTTTACGTTACAGCCCCAGCCGTGAAATTGTCGCACTACCTTATAGATATCATTAAAAATTATTGTTCATTCAAATCAAAATTTTCTATAAAAAAATTCTTTCGAATTGATAAATAACATAAAAAACGTTAACCTACCACCTAACGCAAAACTTATTTCGTTTGATGTTGAGAATTTATACCCAAGTGTTCCTCCAGGTGATGCCAAAATATTAATCGAAAACATGTTAAATTCGAATCATGTTAACCACATAATTAAATCAGAAATATTGAATGTGTTGGACGTTTGCATTGAACAAAATTATTTTTCTTTCAACAACATCTATTACAGTAGTGAAAATGTTTTGATCATGGGAAATCCTTTGATTCCACTTTTAGCAGAGATTTTATGAATAATATTGAACAGAAAATTCATACACATCCACTCATTTCCAAATTTCTTTATTGGTATAGATATGTTGACGACATCTTAGTATGTTTCATTGGAACTACTCGTCAATTAGACTTATTTCTAAATTTCATTAATTCCATCCATTTGAACATTAAATTCACGATAGAAATTGAACAGAACGATTCCATTAATTTTTGGACTTAAAATCACTAAACGAAATAATAATCATGTTTTTCGGTCTTTCGTAAACCAGCACATACTGATACAATTATACATAACTACTCATTACACCCAATTCAACACAAAGTTGCAGCTTTAAACAGCATGGTACATCGGTTACTCAATTTACCTTTATCAGTAGAAGATTATAATAAAGAGTAAAACATCATCAAACAGATAGCCATTAATAATTCATATAATCCGGATATGATAGATCTAATCATTCGTAAAAACTGTATCAGAAAGCAATAAATGAAGTATATCCTATTCATAAAGACTATAAAATATTCAACATTTTAACATTCTGCGGTTCTGCAAGTACAAATATTAAATCCTTTATCGTCAAACAAAATCTTAATATAACTTTCAAAACTTCTAATAACTTAGGTAAACATATTAAAAATAATAAATCACGTGTTGAAAAATCAAGTAAATCAGGAATCTATAAACTCAATTGCGGTTCTTGTGATAAAATTTATATCGGTAGGACCTATAGGAGTTTTGGCATAAGAACATCTGAACATAAACGTAGCTTCGATATAAATAAATCTGATTCAAATTATTCAAACCACCTAATAAAAGAAAACCATTCATTCAATAAAAACTTTGACATATTACATATAAAATCAAAAGTTCAAAATTAGATCTCCTAGAAGCATTAGAAATAAATAGATACAAACATTCGGACAAGCTTTTGAATGAGCAGGTAGATGTGAAATATTCACCCTACTTAACTTGTTTAATTAGTTTTATTACCTTTCATACTAACTGTACAATGGCTCGGTGTGGATTTTCCTGTTATTCATCCAACTTGTTCTACGATTTGTTTATAATGCCATACTCTTCAATCTGTTTGTCATTCTTGATAAAGCTGCTGTGTCAGCGAAACGTCGTCGAATTTTTTCAAATAAAGTGTAGATTATAGTTAAACCTTGTGTTTTTTATCTCATTTATATCATGGATTTACATCAAGTAACGGCCTCCACAATTCAAATGTTAGATTCCTATATTTATCTTCAGATATAAGACACCAGAAATTTGTATCAGATGCTGTAGCTTTGAGATGTATGTCTGATATAATGTGCCCAACTCATTTTCAACAGAACATGAGTTCATATTAAACTGACTTGCTATTCAGTAGCTAATTCCGCAAAGTTTTCACATGAAAAAGGATAACTCATAAATGATGCTATATTTGCCAATTTACTGCAATCATTATCAAAATATTTGATAATTCTGCCTCATACGTACCGTAACTAATGAATCCTTGCTTTCAAAGACGGAAAATGTTTCAGATCCTTTCTTTTCAGTTGATCTATCATAAGTTGCAATTTACTTTTGAATGCGTTTACTGCGCTAATCATCTTAATGATAGTGTTTCCTTAACCTTGAAGCTCCAAGTTAATGGTGTTTAAGTGCATTGTGATGTCAGTCAAAAATGCCAAATCAGTCAGCCATTTTTCGTTTTTCAACATCTGAGTGTCGTCACCTCTTTCGTTTATAAATGCTGTTATTTCGGGCAATAATTCTTGAAACCTTTCTAGGAATTTTCCGCGACTCAACTACCTGACGTCCGTGTGTAGAACTGAATCAGTGTGTTCAGCTGACTCCCTATCTTCCAACTGCAACTTAAAGAGCCGCCGTTGCAAGCTACGTGCACGGATGGAATTGTCAATTTTTGTTGCAATGCTCATAATTTCCTCCGTGTTTAAGACTTTTGAACACAAAACTTGTTGATGTGGATGGAATGAAAAAAATGAAAGGAAATCTTCATTAGCTCGACACAATGCCACAAAACCTATATATCCTATATATCTTCTCTACGAGATAACTGAAGTTCTCTAAAAGCAGACATGATTTCTGTTTTATTTTTAGAATCTCACCCGCTTCAATAAATGCTTCCTTCGCAACAGATCCATCTTCGAATAGTTTCGCCAATATATGAGATATTTTAAATGACGCGATCGTAGCAGCTCTTGATTGTTTGGCTGGTCTTGTGAACATGGTTTGTTCTTTTACAAACAAGATATCAAATCTCGTACTTTTCGTTTTTTTGATTCACTCTGTGGCGGAGAGACGTTTTAGATTTATTCGCTGCACTCATTATGTACTATTTCATAATGAACTTTGTATCGACTTAGTATTGCCTTCAAGCTACCATTCAGAATGACTCCAACTCATGCAAGCGCAACATTTATATCGGCGTTAACTAAAGTTTCGAATGTTCCCGTCAAACGCTTCGCCCGAAATTTCTAGAAAAGCGGCAAGAATAAAAAACGCGGTTTTCTTTGACAAGTACCGCGCGTTCCTTTGATAAAGCAGACTTTTGCCGCTGGCAGAATGTAATTTTATTACGTAATAAATTTTTGTAGGTTAGGTACCTACGTTTTAAAAATTTTTTTCTTCTCGAGATCTACTCAAAAAGCATTCGCGATCGATCGTTTGAGCACCCTGGTCTAGTGAATGTTCATTTTAAAAAGAATTTCTGACGACTTGAATAAACCCCTACACTCAATTAATTCATTAAAAAAATTATCAAAAACACTTCCGCCTTCTATTATACTATATAAATAAAAAATCTCTTTCAGAACTTCTACTAATTTCTCATCGTAGTGTGCTTTGATTAATACATCAATTAACTAATTACAACATAAGGGCTCGTGTAATTAAAATCTCACAAATATGAATCTGACGTCCCATTTTTTATAGCGGGTGATTTGATTAAAAGTAATTGGATAAATGCAAGATGCTGACAGGATGTTTTCAATATTTTCTAGTGAAGGATGGTGGACAAGCCCGACACTACATATTAAGTTTTATTGGCACAAATTGTTGAATGTTTAGAGAGGAGAGTGTTCGTCCCTCAGAACGCGTTATTTCACCGAAGAAATTGTTTAAATTTGGACCAATTGTAGGTCGGCGTACTTGTGAGTGGTCCCTGTGTAGATGTACTGATTGGTTGATCTTTGACGTTTTTCAAGGGATGTAAACCGTAGAAGAAAACTAATATTCGATAACTCAAATACAGGATGCCTCTTCCAGAGAACAAATTAATTGAAAATCCAATTTTTTCAAATAATGCTCAATCGGATTCAGACCAGACGACTGAGCAGGCCAAGGTAATCATTACACACAACCAAATTTATATGAAATCACTCGTTATTTCACATTATTGATTATTTTTAACGATGTATCTTTGACTACTTGTGAAAAACGAGGTTTTTGTCATAAAAAAAACTGGATAGTATGATAAGAAATGTTGAATTATCACCATAATATGGGATATTGTACTCAGTCGTCACTGAGATTTGAAACTGTGAATTTCAAGATTCAAAAAAGCCTATAATCATAATTGAAAATTCCTTAGGTTGGATTGTCCGATGTGCAGAGGGGTCGAATAATTGCTCTCGTTGAAGAAGTGGTGACACAGAGGGATGAAGCGGCCACAATGGGGGTATCACAGGGGGTGATTTCGAAAACCTACGCCCGATACGTGGAGATACAGTCTCTGCAAAACAGGCCTAGAAGAAGTCGTAGGAAGATCACTTCTGAAGAACAAGATCGTTTTTGTGCCAAATTGCAAGAAGAGATGCTAGTGCCCCGCACCCCATAGTCCACATGCAATTTCTGGAAGCAACAGGCATTTTTTCTAAGAGTTTATACAGCAGAAGGCCCTTAGGAGTTCCAGAGCTAACCAGACAACAAAAAATTAATAGACTTAATTGGTGTATCGAGCACAAAAATTGGAATATTGAGAATTGGCGAAATGTTCTCTTTTCGGGTGAGACCAGAATTGGCGTTTGATCAGATGACCGCCGGATTCGGGTTTTGAGGAGTCGTGGAAGACAAGCTAGACTGTAACGGCTAGAAATTACGTCAACCTAGTGCTGGAGCATATAGTGAGACTCTGGCGCAAGATAATGCTCCTCCGCATACCAGCAACCTCGCGCGATATCATCTTGAAACAGAGGGAATCGCTGTTTTGGACTGGCCAGCTTGCTCTCCAGACCTAAATCCTATTGAACATTAATGGGATAATCAAAAGGAAAATTAGATCGTGCCAGGATAATCCAAGAACCCCAAAACAGTTCATCCAAGCCGCCACAGAGAGTGGAGGAATATCATCCAAGAGGAGGTCGAAAACCTAATCCGAAGCATGCCTAGACGGGTTCAGGCTTGTATCAGGGCAAGAGAACGTAATACAATTTACTGAAGTCGAGAAAAAAGCACCTACTCCGTTAGAAAAATCTTCAATTTTTCTACTACATGCAGAAAGAGTCTCTTATTTTCTTTTATTTGTTTTTCTCTTGAAATAAACCTTAATTTATTTCTTTTTTCAATTGAAATATCTCACGGATTCTAATAATCCTTCGAAATTTCCAAGATCCCTGAGGTAATATTCATATAAATTTGGTTGTGTGTCGTTAAATCAGAAGACAAATAGGTTCGGGAGCTTCTGTTTCTACAGTAGTGAGATTTAATAGTTTCGAACTTATCTTTAAAATTCATTACAGATCTTTTTCAGGGGCTAACTTTTATATTTCACGATGGCCCCCTCTATTTTCTTGTGCCATTTGACTATTCTAGCGTATTCTCTTAAGAACTCCAAGGACTTTACCTCTTTTCAAATTCAAAACACCAAGGAAAGCCTTTTGACATACTGGTGTCTGTTTTGAGGATCCATGTATTTTAACGTAAAATTTAACAGAGAAGTTCTTCTTGTACTTCTGGTTACCTGTACATCCAGGTCTCTTTATTAGGTTTGTTTGGCAATATTTGATCATGAATTCATTCTGTCCTAAATTATCCTTATGAGATTAAAAAAAGCCTTACATCTTGCCTCAACAAGGTACTACATCTCGAAAATTTTGTAGCATACTCATAGCTGGAGTATGAGGGAAAATCTTGAGATTTATACCTGTAAAGTTAGGAACCGAATAATGAATAGTCAAAATAGATTATAACGACATCGTTTACAACGACCGATCGGTTATTACGACCAGATTGTAAGGTTCCGGCCGAATCTTTAGTAAACTATTCAGTAAACATACCGCCTAAGTAACATCGGATATAGCGTCATATCGCTTATAACGACGAAACTTTATTGATATTCATCGACTATAACGACCAATCGCATTTAGTCCCACCAAAACAAAACAATACGAACGATATTAGATCTTATTACTAAGTATTGAAGTAATTTTTAGGCGTATTATTACCTAGCTCTTTCTCCCACCTCATTCGAACTTCTTCCCGGCCATTTGACCTTGCATATTTTTTGTTTAGTGCGCTAACTGACTGCGTGAGTGATAGCTTGATTTATAAGTTTGCCTTTGATAAGACTGTGTATTTATGCTTTACCATGTCGCAAAAAAGAGGAAAGTGTTTACTATCTCATATCATATGGAGATTAGAAAATGGCGAGTCAAATAGTGAAACTGCAAAAGAGTGTGGAGTTTCACATTCTACAATATGTACGATTTGGAAAAATAGAGATAAAATAAAAGTTCTTTTAGACAACAACTGTTTAAAACTTGAACGATCGGGGACGAGTGAACATAAAGTTATGGAAGATGCTTTATTAACATGGTTTGAACATTAGAGGGCAAACAACATCCCAATAAGTGGTCCAATTCTGCAACAAAAAGCCAACGACTTTGCTCGAGTTATGGGTAAGGAAATTTTGAGTGTTCGTCGTCTTGGTACAACGTTTTCGTGCTCGTTATAATATTGTGGCAGGAAAAGTTTGCGGTGAAGCGGCTGGCGTTCTTAAAGGAGTGAGTGAAAAGTGGCTCTCATAAGTGACCTGCACTGAGTGGAGGATACACACCAGAGGAAATCATCAATGCTGATGAAACCGGATTGACAAAACACTTAAATTCAAAGGCGAGGAATGCAAGGGCGGAAAGTTGTCCAAAACAAGAATTACAGTATTGGTTACGGCAAACAAGACTGGTTCATGCAAAAGAAAACTTTTGGTTATAGGAAAAGCTAAATAACCGCGTTGCTTTAAAAACATTCACTCTTTGCCTGCAACTTATGAAAACAACACTAGGTCCTGGATGACATCGCAAATTTTTGAAAAATGGCTGCGTAGCTGGGATGTAGAATTGAACTCTGGAGGAAAAAAATTCGCCTCCTAGTCCCGCTCACCCTGTAGTCTCCAATCTGAAAGGCATAAAGCTTGTGTTTTTACCGCCCAATGTCATCTCTGTTTTACAGCCCATGGACCAAGGTGTGATAAAAGCTTTAAAAGCACAATACAGAAAACTTCAAGTGCTACAAAGCATACAGAATATTGAAAACGGGAAAGATACAAAAAGTCTTTGTGTTCTGGATGCAATTCTAATGATATCGGAAGCTTGGGAAGAGGTCGCACAGACCACTAGGGGCCAACTGCTTTCACCATGCAGGTTTCAAAGATCTCTCTCCATCACAAGCGGAGGAATGATACAAATGAAGACGACAACGTACAACTCGCTCAATAGGTTACTCAGTTACAAAGATCTGCTGGTACAGAACAAAGAATTGAGATCGGGGAATTTATTGGAATAGATGATAGTGCCGCCGTGTGCGCCTTAGCTACTTAGGATGAAATTCTTGCAGAAGCTGAAAGTAACAATCGTAACACTGACGAAGAAAACAGAAACCAGCAAGACCCTGAAGAACAGTTTAGGCCAACAACAATTTCCGTGGCTCTTAGCGCTATAACAGTTTTGCAAAAATTTGTTACCTTTAACGACCAGTTTAATACTGATGATACTCATAGCTTGAGGAGTATGAGAGTTGGCTTAAGAAAAAATAGACTTAAATGACTGATTACTTTAAAAACTAGTGTAAGTCTGATAGTGCAGCTAAGTACATCTTGTATCTCCAATTATTTCTTAATGAACATGTTTATTTCTTTTTTGATATTTCATTTGAAAGCAATATTTTATTCTATATATATATATATATATATATATATATATATATATATATATATATATATATATATATATATATATATATATATATATATATATATATATATATATATATATATATATATATATATATATATATATATATATATATATATATATATATATACCTATGATTTAACTACATACTTATGTTATGTATTGCTTATAACAACTATCGGATATAACGAAACTATACGGTCCCTTCAATGACGCTATATCCGGTTTTGACTGTAAATCCATTTGAAAGCCTAATGCATGAATTTTTTCTAACAAAAGATAATATATAAATAAAATAGGGTCTCTCACCTCGCCTCCTTTTCCAACCAACGAATTGTACGGGGCCTGTATTTTCATATACAGAAAACATAATGAGGTATATGAATATAACACGAGAAATATTGATCTGTATTATAAGCTTTTCCAGAGTTTGAGTGGCTGGCTTTCCTGGGGATAAAACGTTTGAACAAAATTTTCTTTATTTTAAGATGTTAATGTGAGGTTAGGTTAGATCTACTGTTTGTATAGCCTAGAGGAACTCTTTCAGTACTCTAAAGTGTTTTATACTTCTTATTTCGTTTTACTTTCCTTAGCTAACAATCCTAATAATGAGTTGTGGAGCAAATAAATTATTCTGATTCTCATTCTGAACAGTCAGATTTCTAAAATGCTATGTGTGGTCCACCTTTTTATTTGGCTAAGAAGCGTGGACTTTGATGATGAACACCATGAATCCATTGAAGGCTTTTGAGACGTGATGCTTCAGACAAATGCTTCGATTATCGATCGCCTTCAAATAATCAAGAAGAGGAAAATTGCATATAAACACCTCAAAAAAGTCTAGGGAACACTTCTGAATATCGATATATCGTATCCAGAACGATCAATATGGATGATTTTTTTTAAGAAATGAAGTCTGAGTTTAAAATCAGTTAGTTGGTACTTTGCTTCTGTTGTAAGCAAAAATAAAAGATTAAAGTTTTGTGATTTGACCATGGAAAGACGACATTTGACTAGAGAAGAGATGTTACAAGCAGTTGGCATGCTCCAAGCTGGGAGCTCGCAACGAGAAGAATCCTGGGTTCTGGGAAGTAGCCCAAGTGTCATAAACCGTGTATGGTCGCGTTTCAATGAAACAGGTAGCGTAGAAGAACGCCATACAGGTGGTTTCAGGATTACTACAGTCGCCCAAGACCGATTTATGGTTTTACAAGCCAGAAGAGACCGTACTACCACAACATCAAAATTAGCTCAAGAGCTATCAAGAGTTCATAATGTACAAATTTCCGACCAAACTGTGAGAAATCGACTGCACGAAGGTCAACTCCACTCCAGACGTCCTTTAAGAGTTCCACAACTGACCCATGAAAATCGCGCTGCTCGTTTAGCTTGGTGCCAGGAACACGTAAACTGGGATCAAGAGAGGTGGGCCACAGTTCTCTTCAGTGATGAATCTAGATTTAGTTATTATCCCGATTCGGGAAGAATTCGAATATGTAGGGAACCTGGAAAGCAAAACCGTCTCCGGCATGCTCGAGAAGTTGTTAGACAGGGAGGAGGATCAGTGATGTTTTGGGGAGGTATACGCCTTGGTGGAAGAACTGACCTCGTTTTCATACAGGACAACCTCACGGGAAATTCTTACGCAAATAAGATAGTTTTACCTGTAGTGGTACCGTATCTCCAAAGAATGGGTCAAAATCCACTCTTCCAACAAGATAATGCCCCTCCTCATCATGCAAGACTTGTCTTGATTGTTCTTGAAGAGAATGATTTCGATCTTCTACAGTGGACATCCTGCTTCCCAGATCTGAGTCCCATCGAGCATGTGTGGGACACCCTAAAAAGAAATCTCCTGCGTCAAAACGTCTTCCATCATGAACAGGAGCTTCGATTAGCAGTTCAGGGGGCTTATAATAACTTAGGCCAAAAAGTAATAGACAATTTAATATTGAGCATGCCGCGACGATGCCAAAGTGTCATTAATAACAGAGGTGGACCTTCTGGGTACTGAAAAATATAAGAGCTTCCATATCGTTTCGAAAATATTAGTTCAGGATTTTTTTTTTGTGTTTTACCAAATTTCAATTTTTTTTTTAGGTGCTTTGGAGAAGTCAATTATTATATTGTTTCCTCGAGAATACATCATATACAATACATCCTAACAAAAACCGAAAGATTTCTATAAATTCGAATCATCAAATTCATATTTTAAAGATATTGGTAAGTGTTCCCTAGGCTTTTTTGAGGTGTTTATGGGGCAAATTCTTCAACTAATAATAGAAGTGAAAATTGAAGGTAAACGAGGTATTGGCAGAAGGAAGATGTCCTGGTACAGCAACATCAAGGCATGGACAAGTGAAGCTAATAAAAACGTGTTAAAAAGGTGGTGGCTTATTGTTAATTCTGATCTTTGTTAGGGGTGTTCTCTATATCTAAACGTAAAAACCTTGATGTTTGAATATTTTCGATCTATCACCATTTAAGACATATTTGAGTTGGCTGTTTCTGAGTTTTTATACACAACATATGGTTAATACATCATAGTATTCAAAGCGATAATGAGTACTATTCGTAATCATGTCAATATATGGTATACATTTGATTCCAGCAATTTACCATTTGTTACACGAGTAGTAACCATTCCAGAAAGTCCTCCCTACCTCATTACCAACACATTTATTAGTTTTGGTTAGTTTAAAATTAAAATCTTAACGTCCATGAATTCTCAAGCTGTTTTATAATTTCAAAGAACATGCCGGTCATTCATTTAAGAAATTGTAATTTCATAGTGGAGAATATAAGAAACAATTTTGTCCTTTGAATCTGTACTTACATAAAACATGAAAGAGACTACGTATGTGATGGTATTCGTGAGAAACGTGCCATGTGTCGAATGTATTCTGAAACTTTACACAGTCAAATAAAAATACAGAGATAATGATGGTTATTATCAAAGCTCTTATGATATATATCCGAAGGTAGTGGTGTGTCAAGGTTTTCAAATAGAGATGGAAATGTACATTTGTGGGTAAATAAATATTAAAGTAAAGGGATATTTCATTTGTTCGAACGAATGAAAAAGGAAGTTAATGGAAATTTAAGCTCAAATGGATCAGGTTATCAAATGATAAACAAGATCGGACTAACCAATAAATATACAGTTTTTTCTCAAAATTCGAATTTATTCATCTACATTCTGTCCAGGAATTGGTTTTAAACAAATCTACTTAAAATAATTGAATCAGTCATTCCAGAAACCACACATGTGACATATTTTATAAATATAGGTGCGCAACTAAGTTATCCCTCCAGCATTAAGCGCTGGTCGATTTTTACATGTCAAGAACGTCTTGAGCAAAGCTTCGACCTATGGTAAACAAACCACTGTGACACATTATTGATTTTGTTTTTGCGTCATATAAACACCTCAAAAAAGTCTAGGAAACACTTGCCAATATCTTTAAAATATGAATTTGATGATTCGAATTTATAGAAATCTTTATTTACCAATTATAAAAAAAAATTTGAAATTTGAAAATGACGAAATTTGGTAAAACACAAAAAAAATCCTGAACTAATATTTTCGAAACGATATGGAAGCACTTATATTTTTCAGTACCCAGAAGGTCAACCTCTGCTTTTAATGACACTTTGGCATCGTCGCGGCATCTCAATGTTAAATTGTCTATTACTTTTTGGCCTAAGTTATTATAAGCCCCCTGAACTGCTAATCGAAGCTCCTGTTCATGATGGAAGACGTTTTGACGCAGGTGATTTCTTTTCAGGGTGTCCTACACATGCTCGATGGGATTCAGATCTGGGGAGCAGGATGGCCACGGTAGGAGATCGATATCATTCTCTTTAAGAACGTTCAAGACAAGACGAGGAGGGGCATTATCTTGTTAGAAAAGTGGATTTTGACCCATTGTTTGGAGATACGGTACCACTACAGGTAAAACTATCTCATTTGCATAAGAATTTCCCGTGAGGTTGTTCTGTATGAAAACGAGGTCAGTTCTTCCACCAAGGCGTATACCTCCCCAAAACATCACTGATCCGCCTCCCTGTCTAACGACTTCTCGAGCATGCTGGAGACGGTTTTGCTTTCCAGGTTCCCTCCATATTCGAATTCTTCCCGAATCGGGATAATAACTGAATCTAGATTCATCACTGAAGAGAACTGTGGCCCACCTCTCTTGATCCCAGTTTACGTGTTCTTGGCACCAAGCTAAACGAGCAGCTCGATTTCCATGGGTCAGTTGTGGAACTCTTAAAGGACGTCTGGAGTGGAGTTGACCTTCGTTCAGTCGATTTCTCACAGTTTGGTCGGAAATTTGTACATCATGAACTCGTGATACCTCTTGAGCTAATTGGTTGTGGTAGTACGATCTCTTCTGGCTTGTAAAACCAAAAATCGATCTTGCGCGACTGTAGTAATCCTGAAACGACCTGTATGGCGTTCTTCTACGCTACCTGTTTCATTGAAACGCGACCATAAATGGTTTATGACACTTGGGCTACTTCCCAGAACCCTGGATACTTCCCACTGTGAGCTCCCAGCTTGGAGCATGCCAACGGCTCGTAACATCTCTTCTCTAGTCAAATGTCGTCTTTCCATGGTCGAATCACAAAACTTGAATCTTCAATTTGTGCTCACAACAGAAACAAAGTGCCAACTAACTGATTTCAAACACTGAATACATGAAATGATTATAAAGTAGCGTCGCATCTGCTGAATTTTTATTTTTTTTAAAAAACTGAAATCTGTTGCGGCACTCTACATAATTTGGTCAGAAATTGATGCAGGTGTTCATTTATATATATATATATATATATATATATATATATATATATATATATATATATATATATATATATATATATATATATATATATAAAGAAGCATTTGTGACCTTGTGTACCATAATTGTAATATGTAATTGAATATCTGAGCTAAACTTCCTTGAGTTTTCTTCCAAGATTTCAGTGACAATTATTGAATTAGAGTCTCATTGCCCATTGTTCTCTGGGCTTAATCAGTTAAAAGTTAATTTTGTTACACTATCCAACGTCTACCAGCTTTGCAGGCTGGTACCCGAGTTGAGAACGCAACTCACACGCCGAGGTTACCCTCTAGCCCAGCGAGGGCTTTCAACCACTACCACCACGAGTCCAACCTTATAGATGGGGCAGAACTGAAAATCACCTTAAGCAACTGCCCCCCTATGGTTCCGACCAGTGGCCGGTGGAACATGTTTCGGTTCACTATCCTACCAATTTGAAGCTTGTGACTTTCGGCTCCTACTGGAATTTGACAGAGAAAGCCAGAAAACAATTGTATTTTATTTTTGTTCTTTTTATATTGATCTATAATTATATTAAATATTTAGGTTAAGTAGGAACACCTCTGCTAGACTTCGCCTTAAGTGTTATTCTCCTAGCAAGATAAATTGCTCCTAAATAACATCAGTAAAGTGAAGGAAATGATATTTGAAAATCGTCATTTGCGTTAGAGGGAGATAGGCCATGAACTTTCTGTGTCTCATGAATCAATTTGTATCATTTTAAACGATTGTTTGGGCATGAAACGCGTTGCCGCTTTACAAGTTCCAAGAGGCCTGAGTTATCTTCAAATATTGAATCGAGTAAAGGTCGCCGAATTCATGCTAGAACGAATCAATTTCGACCCACATTCATGTTCAGTTCATGAGTTTGACATGCAAACTTGTTAACAAGCTTTCGAATGGCACCTCCCAACTGAACCAAAAATGAAAGAAACACGTTGAAGTCGATCAATGTTATGTTGACTGTTTTCCTTGCCAGAAGGTCAGACGGTGAATAAAGAATATTATCTAAGTGTTATTCGGAAAATGCCAGATTTGTGGAAACGAAACTCATAAATTTTGCATCACGATTGTGTCATTGTGAATGAATTTCTGACCAAAAAGTCAACAAATACCATCCAATAACCACCGTACTCACCTTATATGGTTCCGGTCGCCATTTTTCCTTCTCCAAAACTAAAATTAATACTTCGAGGTAACCGTTTTGAATCGATAGAAGACATAAAAGAGAATTCGCGACGAGAAATGAAGTCGATTTCGAACAACGGTACCTTTTTGACAGAGTGTTTCACTGGATCATATACTGCAGATCCAAGTGTACAACTCTCGTTTTTTCATTTGATTTGTTTCTCTGATTTAATGTGATATCTCTTCCTTCAATTCGATATGGCTTGCATTAGGTAGTAACTCCTCAAAACCACAAATACATTGTTTTCTGAATGTTTGTTGTACCAAAACTTAAGTCTATTGGTGTCACAAACGCGAAGTGTAGAATGAACACAGTCTTAGACCTTGACGGTTGTAATCAAGGGAACATATGCGAAACGAAATACACAATTCCATATAATTCAAGACGACAAAGTAAGACAATTCACTGGTTGTATCGCCACCTAATGTGTATATTCAACGACCGAGAACTCCCACGGAACTAGTAATCATTCAAAAAGTCATATGGCACTGATGTAAAACTAATTATTACTCAAAACTTTTAGACAATTGCATGTACATGTAGAAACAGGTTCTCATTACCAACGAATTATAGTCACGCATTTGTATATGTGGGATCCAAGACCACCAATTTTTATGAGGAAACCTAAAACCGCAATCGGTTTCACTTGAAAGAAGAAATAAATAGACTCATGTTTTATTGAAGGGGAAGGGGTGAGGCATTTGTGATTATACTGGTCAACAAAATTTATACTTTTATTGTTACACCAAATTTTAAATGTACCACTAAACTATAATATATTGTTGGAAAAAACTGACACATCAGGTGTCTCTGTGGCATTAAGAGAGACTGGATGATTCACCATTGGAGCGGGGCTCTGTATTTCTGTTATTTTTGTTCGAACGGTATTGTATTTAGAAACTAAGAATCTACTTCAGCAATTTATTTTGCAGTAAACAGGTTGTCGCAATTTTCTATCAAAAAATCTTGGGTGTTTTTTTCAGATTGGAAGACAACTATTTTGTTCAAGATTCAGGAGTGGCCTAAACTCTGCTACAATGTCTTTAAGTAATAAGTTGTTTTGGTGAGTAGTTTCGTCACAATTTTTTTTTCCGTAAAAATTCATGAAAATAGGCTGCCACATTATGGCATGCTCCTTCGGCCAGTGAGGATGAATACTTTTTTCCTTTCGTTTTCTTATTGCCCAAGGAAAGCTTTATTGATGAATTGAAATAGATTGTCCACATCTTATACAGGAGTGAATCAAAAAATTATTGAATATTGAAATTTTAAAAATATCATATCTTGATTTTTTAAATAGAACACCCTGTATTTTATTATTCATGCCAACGCATAAAATAAATAATTTTGCTATATCTTCATTTTCGATCATTTTCGAAATATTCGATTATTTGTAAAAATTTTTATGAAAATTCTACAAACCGTATTAAACTCATCAACATGGATCATTACCCGCACAGAAATTTTTTTCTGTAATGATCCAAGTAGTAAAAATGAAACCTAAACAAGATATTTCTTTTAACGAATGATAAAATCAAGATGATAAAAAAGTAAATCGAAGTATGTGTTGACATTTTTTTTTATTTGTGCCTTCTGTCAGGTGTCCGGACATATCATATTCTGCATTTTACATGGTAAACTTATCAGTGTTTCGTTATTAAACATTGTTAAAGAAAGAATGAGTTGTGTCCACAAAGAAACGGTTAACATTTCGAACACTCATTGAAATAGTTCAACATCTTGTAGATCATCTCACCAAAAACGACTACCTTAAAATATTTCAATTTCTCTGAGCAAGTATAATGATATATACTGATAAAGTCTTCTTTCGCAACCTCTGATTTTATTTTTTGTTTATATTTTTTATTTCGAAAGTTTACAGATGTTATCTCCTCCGTGGGTAAGTTACTGACTCCCGCCGAGGCCCGGTTCGAATCCCAGGTAAGATATGGATATAGTATGAATGTTGGTGTGTTTGTCCCATTTAACCGATAGGTTGAGTCCATAACCTCCGAAGGCCAGATAACTTGTAATCGAAAGTGGTCAAATAAACTGTAGGTCCTCAGAAGATGAGGTTACTTCTGCAAAAATATGGCACAATATTTTATGCGTTGACATGAATAATAAAATACAGGATGTTTGAGTCACTCCTGTATAAAATGAGTATAATCTATTTCAATTCATCAATAAAGCTATCCATGGGCAATAAGAAAACGAAAGGTAAAAAGTATTCATCCTCTCTGGCTGAAGGAGCATGCGATGATGTGAGATCCTATTTTCATGAATTTTTACGAAAACGAAATATTGTAACGAAACTACTCACCAAAAAAACTTATAACCTAAAGACATTATAGCAGAGTTTAGGACGCTCTTGAATCTTCAACAAAAAAGTGGACTTCCAATCTGAAAAAACATCCCAAGATGTTTTTATAGAAAATTGGGACACCCTGTTTAATTCAAAATAAATTGCTGAAGTAGATTTTTACTTTCTAAATACAATACCGTTCGAACAAAAATGAAATCTTCAAGAGTGTACGAGCTACCCAGTATACGAGGGTGGTCTGAAAGTTTCCGAGCTAACAAAGATGAAAGACATTTTTTCGGAGTATTTTTTATCTTTCAATATAGTCTCCTTCTCCCAGCTTTGTTCCCATCTCTGAAACTCTTCCGAATAGTACTCGGCGTTTTTCTTTGCAAACAGTGGTTCACGAAGGTAATTGCTTCTTCATTTGACGAAAATATCTGTCGTCACAGCGCAATTTTTAGATGAGAGCTTAGAAAGAAGACACTTGGGGCTAGATCTGGCGATTAAGTGAAATGGTCAAGCGGTTCCAACACCAATTTGTGGATTATCGCCAATGCAATGGCTGAATCGTGAAATAGGATTTTTCTTTTTCTGCCAATGTGGGCGTTTTACCGCAAGTTGTGCTATTAGTTTGATAAGTAATGATGCGTCGTATGCTCCTGTGATGGTGTTCCCTTTTTGAAGATAATCTCTTGAAATAACTCTTAAGAAATAGTGGGTATCTATTTCCACGCCGAAAGAATAGTTTTTGCTTTGCCCGTTGCAGTTAATTGTTTGGGCTGTATTTTTGCTTCAGGCCTCTGAAGGTGTATCTAAGTTTCATCAAGCGCCAAATCTTGGATTTATTGCGCCCAAACTGCACTAACAGAGCGTTGAAATGTTCATTCAAACACGTTTTTGATCTCACGTGAGCAAACGCGGCACCCAACGCGTCGACAGCTTCCCTATGTGTCAACCCCAGAAATGGAAGAAATGGTTGAGCCCAGGTCATTGGAAGAAATCATAATCATTTTGACTCCTCCTAGAGAAATGATTTTCTCCCGCATTTGTTTAGGTTTTATCTTTTATTATGCCTTTTTCCGTTGTTTCAAAGTATTTTGGGGGTAACATAGCATCCTCAAGAATGATTTGACCCACAATTATTGAAAACTTTGGGAAATTTCCAATATTCGACCACTTTTTTCAATCTTTCGTCGAACTCGGTTGAAAGAGAACACAATCCAAAAGAAGACTATATTTTACAAGTAAAACAATTAACTCAAAAAATTACTGTTCAGGAAAAACATTCATCAAAGTAGAACGAATTCTAAGTAAAAGTATAAACCGTTCTTCGTTTCGAATCTTATGTAATTCAGGAGTTTTATTTTTCATCCGCTTGACTATTGGGACAAATCACATACCTTCCTATACTTATATATTTTTTTCCCACCTTCTGGGAAGTAAGAAAGGAGGTTCTAGTTAAGTACCTATAGGCGTAGGACAGTTGTTCATTTAGCTTCAGCAGGAACTGTAGGCGATTTAGAGGTTTATCATCTTGAGGACCCTTTAGGTTTTTGTGATCTTATGCCTGCAGCATCGATTTGTTCTGCAATCTCTTTTGTGGTCCTATTTGATTTCATTTTTCTCTTTGAACTCGAAGAAAGGGTATGCTTGTACATAACGTAACTGTTGACATAAGCGAGATTCAAGATATTGTAAAAGAAACACAAGGGTCAACGTTTGGTTTTTTGATTGCAGCTAACGTTGGAACAAAGTTGATCAAGTGTGTCTACTCCACACTTGGTTCCGTTGTAGGCATATATCACGAAGGGCTTTCTGCTGTATGGGTAGAAGACAACAATGTGACCATTCATGGTATAAGTAGAGGGAAGATCCTACTTCTCGATTTTAGTACTTCAGATTGGTAAAATAGATGGCAATTTTGTCTATTTTTTCGTACTGTCCCTATCATAGTGAATTCTTTTTCGGTAGTTCAGAGATGAGGGAACGTTCAACCAATCTCTCAACCAATCAACGGAGGTCACGTTTCGATTGGACTTTTCCAGAGGCACTAGTAGGTTGTGGACAAAGTGTGAAGCGACAGATAAGCGGTTCCCTATGTAAACTATACCATCGATCATGTACTTGGAGTTGGACTCACAAACTACAATGTTGTTCATGCCGTAGTTGGCAGGTTTGATGGGTAAGTACATTCTAGATTGGCATTTTCTGTTCGTCAATTGTGACATGAGAGCCAGGATTGTAGTTTTTTTGCAATTCGAAGGGAACATGTTCCACACATCTGAAATGGGAGCAAACTTCTTATCGGCGTCGCATGCTATCTTGTCGTCAAACCGGAGGCATCGAACCAAAAACTCTTGATGAACATTGCTGAACGTTACCATCCTCCACAGCGCGAAGATGGGAACGCCATTGGTGGAGAGGTGATTGTCTTTTTCACTGCTCCATAAATGGAAAATTAAATGAAAAGGCCAAGGAGCGCTTTTAATTCATCTCTAAGGGTCTTATTGTTGACTGATTTTTGGTTTGCGCTCTATCTCTTCATTAATGTCTGTCACGATCATGTACAGCATTTGGAGGTGATAAAGAAAGAAAAACAATCAATAGGCTCAAGGCTGTTCAAGCAGAATCAACTGGATCTGGAGTGACATGGACAATAGCTCTTGTCTACATTCTTCTTTTTCATTCTCCGATTGTTCATTGTTAGACCAGTTCGTGGCACGTTTGAGGTCCCGATCGTGTCTTCGGTGGTCTCTTCTACTTCGTCCAAATCAAACTCTTCCACTCACTCCTTTCTCATCACTTGTATTTTCTTCTGTTCAGTCCCCACTCATGGATTCGGTATGAAATTATCGCAGATACTCTAATCATCTGATCTGCCAACCAGGTCGAGGTCATCGACGTCTTCATCGTCCGGAAGCTCAGTTAACAACTTTCTGATTTCATCGTCATTGAAATCCTGTCTGGTCATTTGGCTTGTTGAAAGAATTGAAAACACTCACTTTATGGGGTACCTAGTTAGAAAACATTCGTGGGGCAAAACTGTTTTAGTCAGTTGTAACATCCTAAAAGTATGTTCATAGATGGAGAAATGAAAGAAAAGAGTCAAATTGGCGGTGGTTCTACTACCGTATTTCAAAAAAGAGTCAAAATGACTCCATGCGTTTTCCTACTCATTTAATAGGTAGCTTCCTTAAAGTCTTCAAAACACAGCAGCTGTCACATTACTGGTCAGACAAGTGCAGTGAAAGGGGATAGTTCTCCCACCATCTGTAATTGTATATAACTGTAAGAACATACGGCGCAAAAGCGTGGGTCTTCACAAAAGCCATCCTCGACAAACTGAGAGTAAACCATTGGGCGATAGAAAGAAAGATCCTAGGAATCACAAATGAACAATTGGATAAGAGAGATGACTGGTATAGAGGACGTGGTGAGGAGGTCTGCCAATTTGAAATGGAAATGGGCTTGACATGTGGCTAGACACCCGGAAAACTGCAGTGGAAAAATAGTAAGGTGAAGGCTGTGGGATCAGAGAAGAGCAAGAGGACAACTTCTATTGAGATGGAGTGATGACCTCAAAAGAACTGCACGTCTGCATTGATACCAGGTAGCAGAGAGTAAGGAATTGTGAAGGAGTAAAAGGGAGGCCTATACCCAGAGGGTAGAAAACGGCTTACAGGACAGGACAACCTTTATAGTTTTGTAAGTAGTATATTGGATTCTTATGAAAATACCACCTTTAGAGAATGCGATTATCAATTATGGAATAAAGTATATTAGAAAATTTATCAACACAGCGATTTACATTATTATCGTTGAGTCTCTTGTTCCAATGAACGGCAATTAAAGCGTGGTTAGTTTCACTCCGATTTCCTCGTTTGAAGTTGTGAATTAACTGTATAATTTTTAAATTGTTCAAAGTTATTATTCACGCTATGAGAATAAGTAAGAATTAAGTCTAAAATTTCAAAATCTGAGAACCAGAAATGCATATCAAAACAACACTTCGAATTTCAA
Source organism: Cryptolaemus montrouzieri (assembly GCA_013387265.2). Lineage (NCBI taxonomy): Eukaryota > Metazoa > Arthropoda > Insecta > Coleoptera > Coccinellidae > Cryptolaemus > Cryptolaemus montrouzieri. Next base: position 14,010,298 of record JABFTP020000042.1, read on the forward strand.
GCAACATCACAACAACTTTTCATTTCCTGATATAACTAAACAAATTGGAATTTCTTCAAACTAATGTAATGGTCAGTTCTAACAAATATATGGAACAGTAGTCGTATCAGGTAATAACTCACAAGAATATTATCCGAGTTGGAGGGACCAATATAAACAGATTAAATGTTTCCGTATCGGTGAACATGTTTTTAAAGAAGACACCGACAATCCAACAATTAAACTAGGGTACAAATATTTCACGGTCTAGTACAATAGAGTACATTTCAGTTATATTAGAAGCTTCTTTCGGTTGTCGAAATACTATGTATAGATTATGCAATTCCGTGATCAGAAATTACACTGCGCAAAGAAAATTAACAAACAAACATTCAAATTTATTCAAAAGAAGTTTAGATCTGCTAAGAATTATTTCTCCAGTGATCTACCTCCACTTAAGGATGCTTGAGAGCAATCGAAATCAGAATGGTTCTCATAGAAGTTGAAATAATAAGTCCTAAATCTAACCTAACCTAACCTAATGTGTTTTTAACATGAATAATTCATACTTTTGGGCCAACCAAAATCCTCATATTACAAAGGGAAGAAATCCTCAAAATAAATTTAGTTCTGAAGGACAACAGATTTTCGTATTTGGTGTGATGAAAACTTAAAAATGGTGAACTTGATATGGAGATTTTGAGGACGGTATTAAGTGACTTCGTTGACACTTCAGTAGCAGTTGAATTAAGGCGTTATGGGTACCAACTCGATGGGGCGTCAGTTTATCCCACAAATGAAAATTATCGAATTTTAACCAACACGATCTGTCTGTGTGGCATCCAAGGTCACCTGACCTGACGCCTATGGATTATTATCTATGGGGAACGGTAATAAAATTTATTCTGAACCTGTGACTTCAAGATATGATTTGCATAATAGACTGCAAAATGCTTTCATGCAGTTGGATGTAGAGGAACTGAGCGAGCCACATCAGTGGGTGTTATGCGTCGAGTAGAACTTTGTCTAGAAGTGTATGGTTATCACTTTGAACAATTGTCATGAAATTTAGGAAAATAGAGTTTTGATATTTTTCAATTTACTATGGAAATTCGACTACAGTTTCGCATTTATTTTCCTCTCAATTTATCCAAGGACAAGAAAAAACATGAAAACATTTTTTTCAAATGTAACACCCTGTATCTTTTTCACGTGTTTTGTTCCCACTCGAATAAGCTTTACAACGATACCTTTTTTTCAAAAATCCTATGGAGATTTCCCAGAAAATTTCGAAATTAGTGTGAGGTTTAGGTATTTCTTGCAATAAACATGCTGTTGATAAAATTCAGACATTGAAATAAGCAAATTTCAACACAAAATTAGATTCTTTGCTGTTCAATGAAACTTAAACATCAAAACTCTCAAGGTATATCGATATTTCTTCACAAGAAAAGATTCATTTGCGATATTATCATTTGTGCTCAGAGCTAAGTCTTCACTTAATTGAAACTACTCAGTTCGAAATTATCTCAATAAATGTTCAAAAAGTCAAAATATCAAAAAGATGGAGAATTTGGAAGGTTTTTCAGAACTTCTCACAATCTTAATTCCGTATCATTTGATGTGACAATAATTAGTCTCCGAAGAAAATATGTTCCTTATCATCGAAGTAAGAGATCAACTGTTTTTCATACCCAGTGTTCTTGGTGATCCAAGTATGTATGACTTACTTTTACAATTGCCCAAAATATTCCGGAATTATCATTAAGACACGAAATTGAACTGCTTGTTGTGAATGAAACATTCACTGAAAAAAAATGCAAATCAAAATCATAAACACCAATTTCATTCTATTTCAATAAGTTTTCAAATCAAATTAGATGTTCGAAATGTCCCCCATTTTGACGAATACATTCTCGAACACGATTGTTAAATGATTCGGTCACTCTCTGGAGAACATTCGGCGTTATACTCCTAAATGCTTCTGTAATTCTCTCCATCATATTTTCCCTGGTTGTTGAAGGGTCTCGATTTACCTTCTCTTGTGCATACCCCACAAAAAAAATACAATTTATTCAAGTCCGGAGACCTAGGTGGCCATCCTACAGGACCTCCACGACCTATCCAATTGCCCTCAAACCTATCATTTAAAAAATCGCGGACATTGCCGCTGTAGTGTGCTGGTGTCCCATCGTTTTGGAACCAAATATTGTTTTTTATGTTTTGGGGAACATTAATGAGCAAAGGCTCCAGATCATGCTGCAAAAAATTTTAATAACGTTCGCCGTTCAAATGTTCTTGGGAAAAAAGGGTCCAATCACATAATCATCAATTTTACCACCCAAGACATTTAGAGACCAACGATGTTGGTGGTCAACAGTTCTCATCAAATGAGGATTTTGAGTATCACAATAATGAAAATTATGCCGGTTCACCAATCCATTCTTATGAAAGGTGGCCACATCAGAGAAAAGTATCCCACTGAAAAAATTCGGTTGGTCTGCTATTTTATTTAAAGACCATCTACAAAAATCCAATCTCCGCCCGAAGTCCAGGGGCTCCAACTGTTGGTGGAGTTGAACATGAAAAGGATGGAACTTTTCCGTCCTCAAAATTCTTGATATAGATGTCTGACTAATGCCCAAGTCTCGACTAACATCTCTTGAACTAACATGAGGATTCTCTACTGCGCTCAAAAGAACCTGCATGCTATTCTCTTCATTGAGTACACGCTTAGCTCTCTCATTCTTCTCATATCCAACTTGTCCAGTTCTTTCAAACCTTTCCTTCAGTCTCTCGAATGCCTCTTTCCTAGGATGTCTACGGTTTGGGTAAGGTTGGGAATAAATATGTGACGCCAACAAACAATTCCTCTCACCTTCTCCCAAACAATAAATCATATTAATTAACTCTTCTTGGGTAAAATTCATTGTTGCAATAATATTATGTATTTCCCACTTAGACTCACTCATATGGCGTTGGAATTATCCAATTCAAAACTGTCAAATCTTCATGTGGTATGCCCATAGAAGTCATACTTATCTCTATGGTTTAATCACAAGTTGGATATGAGAAGAATGAAAGAGCTAAGCGTGTACTCAATGAAGAGAATAGCATACTGGTTGTTTTGAGCGCAGTAGACTTTTTGAACATCTATTGAATATTTCGAACTGAGTAATTTCGATTAAGTGAAGACTCAGCTCTGAGCACAACTGATAAAATCGCTAATAAATCCTTTCTTGTGAAGGAATTTCGATACACCTTGAGAGTTTTGATGTTTAAGTTTCATTGAACAGCAAAGAATCTAATTTTGTGTTGAAATTTGCATATTTCAATGTCAGCATGTTTATTGCAAGAAATACCTAAACCTCACACTAATTTCGAAATTTTCCGGGAAATATCAATCGGATTTTTGAAAAAAAAGTATCGTTGTAAAGCTTATTCGAGTAGGAACAAGACACGTGAAAAAGATACAGGGTGTTACTTTTGGAAAAAAAGTTTTTCATGTTTGAAAAATTTTATGTTCGCCGGGTTACTAGGAACACTCGGTATGAAAAAATTTCTTTCCTTCATTTGATAATAAGGTACAACACTTGTACCTCAAGAAAAAAATTATGTTCGTAAATTATGCGAAATGAGACATTTGAGAATTTTGAAAAACTTCCAAATTCCCGAAATTATCGATATTTTAATTAATTAAAAATCTACTGATAGTTGTTTGGGTACAAAACAGATATCGTTGAAGAGAGTATCTAAATTGTAATCAGAATATGATAAAAATAGTGGGCGTGCCTTAAAAAAAATTTATGTTTGTCCCTGGAGCAAAAATGGAACACCCTGTATGTAAGAAAATAATTTTAAGGAATGCATACATACTTATAAAACAGTAATCAGAAAAAATTTTGCTTCTATCTCAAATAGTTTCCGAGAAATAGAAGTTTCACGTTTCAATGTTTCAAAATTGCCAAAAGGAGGCCGTGGAAAACTCTCACCAACGCTACTCCACATACCTCTCTCTATAAGAAGCAAGTGAATACACTTTGAACCATTTTAGACGCCCAACCCTGTGGTATGACAGATATGTCCTAGGATTACCCTGCATATTTTGTAAAATATTCAGAAATCACGTTGAAAGCGTCCGGAACATGGAGAAAGTGAGATGTACTCTAGTTGACTGATTAGTTGATATCGTGACATATTCCACAAACATTTTTCCAGTTAGTGATGTAAAGGGACCCCTCCACCCTCGCTCAGTTGCCGTCCAAGCGATATATACATTATCCACGACCGTGTTCCCTTTATTCGTAAAATTTAGGGTCAAGAAATAATAAAAGAGTGGAAGGGAATCGGACACAATAAGAGACGGACAAGCAATTTGGTAAAGCGTTTCGGAACATCGAACATAGAAAACAGCAAATCATTTATGCCGTCCTACCGGAATAAAAGAAATCAGACCCATTGTAATTCAATACCGGACATACAACGTTTTAAGTCGGCAAAATGGCATGGAACAAAGTGCGTTTTTGCCAGGAGAGTTTACTTTTTACTTTTTTTTAAATCATAATTTGCATTGGTCCTACGTATGATATTCATATTTTTGTCATAGAATAATATACGGGGGGTGGGCAAGTTTATTACGTGCTTTGTTCAGTAAATGATCAGAATATTGAATATCTTTGATTTATTGATGTTTTTATACAAAAACATACATGCTTCACAGAACAGAAATATTTCACAAATAAAAGGTTGCTATAGGAGCAATACAGCCATACGACAGAAAATACATAGGTCAATTTGGTCTAGGAGTGAGAAATGTTAGAGGAGATATGCTGGCAAATTACCTCAATAGGGAAAAGCTTATCTGCATGAACACCTTCTTAAAAGAGAAGCCTCAAAGGAAGTGGACTTGATGCAGTCCAGAGGGACAAATGAAAAATGAAATTGATTTCATATTGTGCAGCGACAGAAAGATATGTAAGGATGTCTTCTTCTTCTTCTTCTTTAAATAAGACGATGTCCTGTTTTTCTGTTTCAGCCCCTGCTGCGAACCGGAGCTCCAGCACTCATGCCATCGCTTTTTCGGCCTTCCTATGGGTCTTCTAGTGTTGGGTTTTTGTGTTTTTGCCCACTTCGCCATACGTTCGGGGCCCATTCTGTCTACGTGATCTCTCCATAGGCGTCGACGTGCTCTTGTCCACCTCACCACATCCTGGACACCTAGCTCCCTTAGCGTATCCTCATTCCTTATTCTATCTCTGCGTGTAATACCTCTTATAGCTCTTAGTGTTCTCATCTCTGTTGTCCTCATTAGTTGTTTTGTTTTTGTTGTCTCAGCTTTTGTCTCAACCGCATATGTCATCACGGGTCTCACACAGGTTTTATAGATTCGGACTTTGCTTTCTGTGCTTATGTACTTATTCCGCCAGATTACATCTCTCAGGAAGCCAGATATTCTCGATGCTTTCATTGTCTGCTGTTTTGCTTCTTGTAATAGTTTCCTATCGCTCGATACTTCTACTCCTAGGTATTTAAAGTGTAAAACTTGCTCTATTATATGGTCGTTCACTACTAGTTTGCATCTAATTGGATCTTTCGCTATTACCATCGATTGGGTTTTCTGTGTTGATATTACCATGTTATATTTTTCTGCTGTTACTTTGAACTTTTGTAGTAGGCGTTGTAGGTCGTCCTCATTCTCGGCTATTAGTAAAGCATCATCTGCGTAGCACATGTAAGGATGTATCAGTGATAAATAAGTTCAACACAGGGAGTGATGACAGATTAGTTCTAGCAAACATAGCAATAAACACAAAACAACTAACCCAACCTCTTGAACAAGGAAGAACATCAGAGAAAACTTGAAGTTAAATTGGCTCACTTTACGGAAATGTAAAATAAATCTAGTGATGATCTTGCGAAAAAGATAACTGTTGAAATACAAACAGTGACAAAATGTATATGTAGCAAAACGAAGAATCACAAGGAAACCAAATTGAAACCGCAAACAAACGAATTGATAAAGAAAAGACGAAATGCACCAAGAGAAGCCTCAGAATACAACACCATAAACAGAACGGTGAAGAAGGAAGTACGAGCAGACCAGAGACAGTTAAAAGTGAAACAAATATTAGAAACGATCGAAAACAATAAAAATATGAAGATACTGAAATCCAGGTTGAGCAAAAGCAAACAAAAATTTCAAAAATCAAGAACCAAAATGGAATTTTTATACCAGATGAAGGAATTGCAAAAGAGATACAAAAATTCTACTTCGACCATGCCACGTCCAGATAGCATACACAAGAACATCTTGAACGAAGGATCTGAAGACTTGCCTGAAATAACTTCTTCAGAGATCAGACATGCACTAAAACAGATGAAACAACGAAAGTCTCCAGGGGAGGATCGTATTACATCTGGAATATTACAAACAGGAGGAAAAGCCCTTGAACCAGTCTTAAAATTACTTCTGATTAAACGCCTAGTTGGGGGAAAAATACCATAATCATGGAAAAATGCTAAGGTAATTCTGTTGTACAAAAAAAGCGACAGCACGAGTATTGAAAACTAACCTAAAGTCTGCTTTCCCATATTTATAAGCTCTTGACGAAGATTGTGACTAACAGATTAACCAAGAAGATGGACTCATATCAACCAGTTGAATAGGCGGGGTTCAAACTGTTAGAACAGTAATGGAAAGAACTACAGAGTATAATATACCTATACATCTTGCGTTCATCGACTATCACAAAGCATTTGGTAGTATTGAAACATGGGCATTTCTCAGTGCTTTGGACAATGCAAGAATCGATTCGAGATACTTCACACGGATCAAAAACATCTATAGAAATGCCATTTTTCATGTTAAGATAGACGATGATCTAAGGACAGATAAACTACCTCTAGAAAAAGTGTTCGGCAGGGCGATACCATTTCTCCCAAACTCTTCACACTAGCACTGGAAAATATCTCTGAAGAGCTGAATTGGGAGAAAAAGGACTGAATATCGTCGAAGTGTACCTGAACCACTTGAGATTCGCTGATGACATTGTTTTGGTTAGCTCCAGTAAAGAAGAATTGAAATGAATGCTGACCGAGCTTAATAATCATTCCAAAAGAACAGGACACAAAATGAATTTGAACAAAACGAAAATTATGATTAATAGCAACATCAGAATCGATATCGACGACGTCATCTTGGAAACAGTGGACAATTATAACTATTTAGGCCACACAATAAAAATCAGTAAGCAAAATCAAACTGCCGAAATAAAACGCCGAATCCACCTAGGGCCGCTCTTGGGAAACTTAGTTTCATTTTGAAGAACTGAAATATTCGTCTTAAAAGAAGAGTATATAATAGCTGCATTATCCCTGTAGTATGGACTGTAAACCATGTCCATCACGAGAAAAGTGACGGACCAACTTAGAGTCACGCAGAGCTATGGAGAGAGCCATGCTATGGATATCATTACGGGATAAAGTGCGAAACGATGACATAAGAAACAGAACCAAAATAACAGATATCATGGAACGGGTGCCGAACCTTGAGTTGCAGTGGGTTGGACCCTAAACAGGGTGCAGATGAATGGACAAATAAAACAACATTCTTGAGACCAAGAACAACGAAGAGAGGTGTAGGAAGACCCCAAAAAAAAAGACTAGACGATGTGAAAGTCATAGCAGGAAAGCAATAGATGAGAACTGTTAGAGACAGAAATGCATGGAAGAAATAAGAAGAGGCCTATATCCAACATTGGATGAATGAAGGCTGAAAAGAAAAAAAGAAAAGGTTGCTCATATTCGAAGCGCCCATTTTATCTTCAGATAAATCAAAGAAAACACCATTTTTTTTGTTTACATCATTTCTTGAATATGATTATCTCGTGAATGGTTGCCCTTGGCCTCTACGGCGCATTGTGCACATTTTGCAGCATTTTCCATGTTTTTATTTAGCATTACGACCGGAATGGCGAAGATTTCTTGACGGATGTTAGTTTTCAGCTCTTCTAGGATCTTTGGCTTGTTATAAACTTTTGGTTTCAAATATCCACACAAAAAGAAGTCTAAAGGCGTTATATCTAGTGATAAACGGACAGAGAACAATTGCCCCAAAACATCGATTGTAGTGCGGCTTGTGTGTGGTGGCGCGCCTTCTTGTTGAAACCAGTAGTGCCCCATACGCTTTCGACGAATAATCGCTCAGCTCAGGGGTGCTCAAACTTGGACTGCTGGCGATATACCTCAATATTTTCAGACTGTTTACGATCGACTCTGACAGACTGCAAGTATGTGTGATGCAAGGTTGTCGTACATACACGATACACCCTACCTACCTAGGAAGGGTGTACCGTAGCATAAACACCTAAAAAAGTCTAGGGAACACTCAAGAAAACAAAATAATATTTGACTTCTCCAAACCATGACGAAATTTGGTAAAACACAAAAAAAAATCCTGAACTAATATTTTCGAAATATGGGAGCACTTATATTTTTCAGTACCCAGAGGGTCCACCTCTGTTATTAATGACACTTTGGCATCGTCGCGGCATGCTCAATATTAAATTGTCTATTACATTTTGGTCTAAGTCATTCCAAGCCCCCTGAACTGCTAATCGAAGCTCCTGTTCATGATGGAAGACGTTTTGACGCAGGAGATTTCTTCTTAGAGTGTCCCACATATGCTCGATGGGATTCAGATCTGGAGAGCAGGATGGCCACGGTAGAAGATCGATATCATTCTCTTCAAGAACGTTCAAGACAACTCTTGCACGATGAGGAGGGGCATTATCCTGTTGGAAGAGTGGATTTTGACCCATTGTTTGGAGATACGGTACTACTACAGGTAAAACTATTTCATTTGCGTAAGAATTTCCCGTGAGGTTGTTCTGTATGAAAACGAGGTCAGTTCTTCCACCAAGGCGTATACCTCCCCAAAACATCACTGATCCGCCTCCCTGTCTAACAACTTCTCGAGCATGCCGGAGACGGTTTTGCTTTCCAGGTTCCCTCCATATTCGAATTCTTCCCGAATCGGGATAATAACTAAATCTAGATTCATCACTGAAGAGAACTCTCTTGATCCCAGTTTACGTGTTCTTAGCATCAAGCTAAACGAGCAGCGAGCTTTCCATAGGTCAGTTGTGGAACTCTTAAAGGACGTCTGGAGTGGAGTTAACCTTCGTGCAGTCGATTTCTCACAGTTTGATCGGAAATTTGTACATTATGAACTCGTGATAGCTCTTGAACTAATTGAGATGCTTTGGAAGTACGATCTCTTCTGGCTTGTAAAACCAAAAATCGGTCTTGGGCGACTGTAGTAATCCTGAAACGACCTGAATGGCGTTCTTCTATGCTACCTGTTTCATTGAAACGCGACCATAAACGGTTTACGATACTTGGGCTACTTCCCAGAACCCTGGATACTTCCCGTTGTGAGCTCCCAGCTTGGTGCATGCCAACGGCTCGTAACATCTCTTCTCTAGTCAAATGTAGTCTTTCCATGGTCGAATCACAAAACTTGAATCTTTTATTTGTGCTTACAACAGAAACATCAGCAGGTCATCTTTGGTAGCAAGATTTAGAGGTGTATATCCCTTATCAGCCAATGATACCACTCTATGGAGGTCAGAAGTGAGAGCTGATTCTCTGAGATTTTTTATCTGTACGGTGTGTAAATTGACAACATCTATTAATCCGCGTCCTGCTTCTTTCCGCTTCAAAGTTGTTCGTATCACAGACGATTGTGTATGATGGTTGTTGTACTTTGTTAGCATCGTTCGGGTCTGCCTTTGAATATCATCCAGTTCTGCCTTAGTCCATCTGATTATTCCAAATGAGTAAAGCAACACTGGTGTTAATTGCCTAATTATTATTATTATTAATTAGGTGACAAAAGAATGAGGATTCAAAATCTTATGATATTCTTAATGTAAAAGCAATAAATGCAACATAATCAACAATTAATCAAATGTGGAAAACAAAAAAAAAGTAACGAAGATACCAAGTTTTCTATAGTTCACTCAAAAATTATACTGTCTATTCTATTTTAAAAATATTGACGAACTCAGCCTCAAACACTACACTTGAAACGCCATTCTATGGGCCGAATACACGATTCAGTAAAAACTGTAAAGAAAAGTATGTACATTTCATGATATCATGCTTTAGTTCATCTGCCATGTTCTGACTCATAACTTCAATACGCCTTGTGACAGTCGGACGAGATAACTGAAGTTCTCTAATAGCAGACATGATTTCTGTTTTATTTTTAAAATCTCCAAATAGAGTCTCACCCTCTTCAATAAATGCTTCCTTCACAACCGATCCATCTTCGAATGGTTTCTTGTGTTTCGCCAATTTATGTGATATTTTAAATAACGCGATCGTAGCAGCTTTTGATATTTTAGCTGGTCTTGTGAACATGGTTTGATTTTTTTCAAACAAGATATCAAATCACGTAATTTTCGTTTTCTCAATTCACTCTGTGGTGGAAAATCCTTTTCATAGTTTTTATAAACCGTTTTAGGATGCCTCAATAAGTTATCACGCTTAGGTATTGCAACTGACGCACGACAAATAAGACAAATGTACTATTTAATAATAAACTTTGTATCGACGTAATATTGCCTTCAAGTTACAATTCAGAATGACTCCAATTCCTGCAGGCGCCACATTTAAGAAGAAGAATAAAAAACGTGGCGTTTCTTTGACAAGTACCGCGCGTTCCTTTGATAAAGACTTATTAAAAATTTTTTCTTCTCGAGATCTACTGAAAAAGCATTCGCGATCGACCGTTTGACCACCCCTGGCATAGCTTATTGTTGCGGATACAAACGTCTTTACGGGTTACTTTGTTCAACTTACGGTAATGCACACAAACACGATAGGAGGATACTTTTCCTCAACTAGCAGAAGTGGAGATGATTACCCTGAACCCCAAAAAGTACACACATGAAACTTTCAGAAGTAAATTTATTTCCATTAGCGACTACACAGCTCATCGGCTTTTCGTCACTCCATGGTAACCCCAAATTTCAAAATTCTACCACCATAAGCACCCAGAATGCCCTCTCGTCCCCAGCGGATGGTGTCCTTTCTAGGAAGTTTGATTGAAATCTTTCCATTCCACATATTCTAGCTCACTACTTCAAAAGTCGGCGAGAGATCAAGACGTCTGTATCAAATATCGGCAACGATGACGCTTTGAGCGCGATGTAGCATGTTAGATTGCATCTTTTTATCAAAATCATGTCGGACAAGTTATTGGATACCAATTAAAACCATGGTAACAGATATCTGATAATTGGTGGAAGATTGAATACTGAACAGTCAGAAATGATGTTAGAAGTATAAGATTTCTTTTGCGGCACTTCTCTTTGACCTTTTCGTCTATCTTATTTCGTTATTAATCTTGATTGTGCAGTCAGTAGTGAAATTGTTTTTTAAACTAGATGATCGGCATGATGTGAATTTCATCGCATTTTCCGGATGGTTTGTCGATTCGTGAAAAACAGATTTGCGGTTATTCTTTATACCTGAATATTTTGTCAGGTTGTCATATTCGAATAAATCCACTAAAATTTTTGGAAGTTGCAAAATATCAAAGTATTTTCGTAAGTATTACCACAAAAGCTCAGATTTGGCCGGATAGTTTTCTATGCTCGTTTTCGAATACTTACGTGCAGGTAATTCAACGAGAACTGGGCGACAAAATCACAAGACCGAATTCAGTCTTCTCTTTCAGATACCTAATTTCAAGATTTTGTCCAAGATTTTGGTAGTTTTTATCATTTGTTTAAATTTAAACTAAAGTAAGTACTCATCTATGATCTTACAGGTTGACAACCACTTCCGTTCTGTATGAATTTGTGATTCGTACTACAGGCTGCAATTTCAGATGAAAATAATTTTTTCTGAAATTCCAACCTTTCCTCAATCAATGAATATTGCTTTGGCAATATTCTATTCAAAATGATGCATGAAGAGGAAGTATATTATCACAAGATCACTGTTTCATTGAACTTTTCTTGAACAAAAGCAAAGTATTTCCTCTAACCTAACCTCCATACAGAAATGCTCAACAAAAAAAAAAGGGAAAAATTCTACTTCGCTCAAACGTGGGAAACAATTTAATCGCAAGTATACAAAACTGGGCATTGGTTGCAATGCATGAATTCCACTGCCGCGAAACACTCTGACCTACATTGAAAATATGAATTTTGTCAACAGCAAAAAAATACATTTCCTGAAATTGTTTCTATTTTCCTCATTCTGCTCGGTTCTCTTGTAGAACAAATCTTCAATGTAATACGAAAGAAGGAAGTCCAGTGGCGTCATGTTAGGGAAACGAGGTGGCCATCTTACTTCACTTTTAGTATCGTTTCAGTTATCTCCAAGATTTAAATTCAACAGGTCTGTGATAGGCCTCTTTTAGTGCATAAGGGCACCATCGTTGTAACCGTCATAATACGCACACCGTGGAGATACTGAAAAAAGAATGAGATTTTGGCAGTGGCTTTTAAATTCGACAGACGAAAATCGTAACTTTTTGCTTAAGACTCTTTGGACTGATCAATTCTTTTTCACTAGACGTAGAGTAACGAATTACCATAATATCCATGTTTGGACAAGCGAAAATCTTCGGAAAATTCGGTCAAGATCAATTCAAACTGAATATTCGTAAGTAATACCACAAGAGCTCAAATTTGGCCGGATATTTTTCTATGCTCGTTTTCGAATACTTTCGGCAATTCAACGAGAACTGGGCGACAAAATCACGAGAGCGTAGCTCGAGTAATTTTGTCGAGCAGGTCGAGTAAAAAAGTAAGTATGAGAAAACGAGCTTAGAAAAATATCCTGCTCGAGTGGTATTTGCTGAGAAAATTCCGCGTATGACAAAACGTACAAAATGAACTTTATAGGGAAATGCACACAAACTCAACGAGAAAATCATAAAGCATTCATTACAAACATGTTTAGTTATTATTGAAATGAGCTGTTATTGAAAATGCAGTTACTATATACAATTTTTTCACTCCAGGTCAATTCTATATGGGACAATGCCTATGGAATAATGGAAGATTTAGCATTCGCAGAAGTTTTTCGAAGATTTGAAACAAGATTCAAATGATGCTCAGTTGCAAGTAGAGCTTGATAGAGCTTGCCGTAGAGTGTCCGGTTAGTTGGATCAATTCTTGTTCACACCTGCCTCAGATAGGTTCGAAACAGCACTGGATCTATGAGAATGATTTGTGATCTTTTTATTTCTCGTATCCAGTCCAACTTTCTCTGCTGAAATTTTGGTCCATTTGGATATTTCATTTATTCCCAAAGGCATATTTTTGTACCATCCCTTAGAAGTACTATTTTTCCAAAATTGATTGGGAGCCAGAAATGATCTATCACTTGTAATATGATCGGGTCTTTACTACAATATCTTATGAAACAACCTCACAGGACATAAATCCTTATTTTTACTAGCCATTTACTATCACAGCATTTTTTGAGCCACCTTGGCAAGTTTTCGAGAATACTGGGTTATATTCAATATTTTTCCTCTTTGAAAAAGTGTACCTTGCAAGTTGCTGCATCACCGCCACGCCATGCTAATTCATAAGCAACAATATGGAAAAATTTTTCAACAAACCTATCGGGGCATTTTCGTCCTAGTACAGAGCCATGCTATCAATTTCAGTTCTTGTTAATGCAACGGAACTTTCTTTGCGCTTTTCCACATCCCCTTGTTACATCTTCCTTATAGAATAGCGAGCTCCACGAGCCTTTCTAAATGCTGAATCGGTAAAGGGGTTGAAACTCATGTTGAATTTTTCGAAATACATATTCTGCATCATTTTCGCAGTTGTGTTCCACATTGTTTTGACAACGTATTCTTTGTAATCTTGTCCATTCGTTTGTTTCATATTGAAAACCCAATCTATAAGAATTTCTGCAATATCTTCAATAGAATGCTGTATATCCAAATCGAACGTTCGTTCCTTGCAGAATATACTGAATTGATTCCAAATCGAGCTCTGCGTTTTTCTTGTATTTTTGGGTATAGAATTCCGTATAGAACTATTTATTTCTGCTTCACTGGTGCTTCCAAAACGAGACATTTCAATTTATATCGGCAGAAACTTTACAACAGGTACTAAAATGGCTGACAGTTTTAAAACCGTGCTATTTGTAGTGAAAGTTGCGTTGCTATGGAAACGCAAGGATTCTCTATGGGCAAATGTATCCACTAATATCTTACCTTCCTTCCTATTTCTATGCAATTTATCCGATATCAACCTCGAATTTCTGTGTTCTTAAACATGCATTTTGACACATGAATGGAATTGTCAAACAAATTTCATAAATCGCCATTAATACGAAGATTCAATTTCGTTTTCGTAATAGGCAACGATCAAGAACATGAATTATCAAGTCGAAATTAAGATACATTCGATGTCAACTTTTTGAATTTTTTTTTAATTTGTGATGATATGAGTTTAAACACAGAGAAAAATAATAAAAATATTTTTTTGATATTGCCATAGCAACAGGGTTTGAAAAAGTTCCATAAATGGAACATGGCCGCATTTGGGACGAATAAAATATTTGATAGAACTTCAGGGCCCCCGCGACCATATTTGCAAAGTGTGCAATGCACACGGGCGCCATCCTTTACGGGCGCCAAAACCCAGGGTCCAAACAAATATTAAAATAGAAGTTAAGAAATTAAAGAGGATTAATACAAATAGGATAAATACATACGAAATTTTGTTAGTATATCATCGAGTTACTGCCGATTCCTATATTGCGAGAACATGTCAGGCGGCAGTTTCTTGATTTTTCCTGTTCAGACATGAAAAACGCCTGGAGCGCTATACAAGCGATGCATCGCCATAGGCGTTTTTAAATCAGTTAGTTCACTGGACCTTGCAACAAGTGAATAAAAACAAGTAATCCTATTAATTTTTACATATAAAGTTATTTTTATTTTGTCAAGTGTGGTGTTGTGTTGTGTAATATTTTGATTACTAATTTTATTCAAATTAAGTGCCGAATACCTGCGGACTGCAATGTCAACGGCTTGATTTTTTATAAAATGGTAAGTGTCCCCTACTTTATACTATCAACATTAATCCTTTATAGGATACTGGTTATAATTAATTTTTTTTAGCCAAATATCTTTATATTAATTGAAATGGCATGTACGAGTTTAAAGAAGTAACTGGTTTTATCCATAACTCGCTTAGTTTTTATGCTATTGATCTTTTTAAAAAACCATTTGGTAGGGTTTTTTAAGGGCTATAAGATCAAATTAGTTCAATATCTTTCTTGTCCTTATTTTTTGAAAGGATTTAAGCTGAAAGGGCTCGAACAAATTGAGTTTTACTCAAATATGCAAATTTTAATCGGCCATATCTTAATTAATAATATACTGCCCTATAAAGGGTTAAAAACTATTGGCTACTTAGCTAACTTTTCAAGAATATTTCCTACCCTACCCACATGGTGCTTATTATTGTGGTTACTCTAGAAGTTAATTCCTAATTCCTATGAGTACTAATTATTTATTTGTTTTTTCAGGATAAAAGAAAGAGACCTTCAGGTACGAAGTTTCCCGAGCAAATGAAAGAGACTACAAGAAAGGGAAAATGGTTGGATCTTTGAAGCATTTCTAGCAAATGAAACTGAGACTATCAAATCGAATCTCAAGATTTTGAATCCATTATATCAATAACCGTGAGTGGACCATTTGAAATTTCAACAGTAACATCATGTCCTGCCACAAGTGGCAGCGGTAGTAGCACCAAAACAGCTTCTACTGATGCAGAGCCTGATGAAGCGATGACACCATCCTCGTGTACAGCACTTGAACAATCCATTTCAGGTAATTCAGCTTGTGTAAAAATTTCGGTAATGTCAGCTACCGAAATACCTGCTGCAAGTGATACTTTCGATGAAGGCTGTATTGAGGCTAATATCGTTATAATTCCGTCCGACCCCGGTTTGTGGCCCGAAAGAATCACCAATGAGATGGCTAGAATATTGGTTAAACGTGGTCCACCCTTGATAGACATCAGTTTTAGGTTTCCTACTAATAAAGATAAAAGAAAACGTTCGTGTAAATTCTTTGAAAGAAATCTAGCAAATGGAGAAAAAGTCGAAAGGGCTTGGCTTATTCACTCTATTTCTGAAGATTTTGTATTTTGTTTTTGTTGTAAGTTGTTTTGTAAATATAAAACTCCTAACGCTTTTTGTGATACAAATGGAGTATCTGATTGGCAACACTTGTCTTTGCTGATTGAGAGACGAAACGTTAATTTTACACAACAGTTATATAAACACTTGGGTAAATTTAAAAAAAATTTTGGAGACATCTATGACTGTTAATGCTCATCATATGCGGATTTAAGAAACGGAAAAAAAAATATTGGCGAGACGTGTTGGAAAGAATTATTGCGATTGTTAAGTATTTATCTACACAATGCTTGGCATTTCAAGGTTCTTCTCAATCGCTTTTCGAACATGATAATGGAAATTTTCTAAAAGCTGTTGAGATGATTGCCTCTTTTGATTCAGTGATGAGACAGCACGTTAGCCGAGTGTATAACTCCCAAAAAAATCTGTTAAAATGACTCATTATTTAGGCGTGCAAATACAGAATGAAATAATTGAATTATTGTCGTCCAAATTAAGAAATAATATTTTAGAAATGGTTCGAAGTTCAAAATATTTTTCAATAATATTAGATTGTACACCAGACACTAGTCATACTGAATAAATTAGTCTTGTTCTGAGGTATGTTGTTCTTAACACCACATCAAAAAAGGTTGAAGTTAAGGAAAGTTTTATTGCCTTTAATCCAATACTCGACTCTACAGGAGAAGGGATATATATTTGTGATAGTGAATTTGAAAAAATTAAATTTAGAATTAAAACACATTAGGGGACAAGGTTATAATAAGGGAAAACATGTTGGGCTTCAAAAACGCATTCTTGATGCGAATCCGAAAGCCTTTTTGGTACCTTGTGCGGCTCATACTTTGAACTTGACACTAAATGACGCTTCTTAGGTGTCAGGTGCTACAATAAACTTTTTTAATCTTGTGCAAGAGTTATATAGTTTTTTTTCGTCATCCACAAAAAGGTGGTATGTTTTGAGAAAAAATGGCCCCTGGTTTAGTTTAAAGCCTCTAAGTGAGACAAGATGGTCCAGCAGAATTGACGCAATAAAGCCCCTTAAAGTTTATTTAATTAAGGTTTGCGAAAGTCTTCTGGAAGTGGCTGAAGATAATTCCTTTCACATTGATGCAAGACATAAAGCGAGTTCCCTCTTAACGTCTGTACAAAATTTTCAATTTATTTGTGGAATTATTATTTGGCATGACGTTTTTTTTTCATATAAATATTGTCAGCAAACGAATGCAAAGTGCTACAATTAATATTATAGTATGCCAAACCTACCTAAAAAATTTAGTTGATCACTTCCAGCAATATAGATCTGACGACTCATTTCAAGAAATTCTTGTGCAAACGAAAGAAGAAGCATCTTCTCTCGAAATTGAAGGAGACTTTCCACCATTTCCAACGGTTAGGAGGAAATTTAAACTAAAACTGTTTGACTATGAACACCGATATGAGACCCCCCATAATCCAAAAACCGCCTTTAAAATTAGTTTTTTAAAATTATAAATCAAACTATAAGCTCTCTAAAAAACCGATTTGACTTATTGAATGAGTATGATAATATTTTCGGATTTTATAGCGACATATTCAAATTAAGTGACAGCGATCTTTTAAAACATTGTTCTATTCTTGAAGAGCGACTGACAGATCAGGATAATAAGGCTATAGACTCCAATGATATGTTTAACGAAATTAAAGCGTCGAAGTTGTTTTGTTTGTTGATACTGACCCCTTAAGTATTCTACAATATATATTTGAAAACAATTTAATCTCCACCTTTCCAAACGTAAGCATTTCACTAAGAATTCTTTTGACATTGCCTGTATCTGTAGCTTCTGGCGAGCGATCTTTTTCGAAGTTAAAAATCATTAAAAATTATTTAAGATCGACAAGGATTCATTCAAAATTGTCTCGGCTAACAATATTAGCAATTGAACAAGAAATTTTCGACGGTATAAATTTTAGCGATGTAATTAATGAATTTGCAACAGCAAAATCTCGGAAAATATCGCTACTACAATAGCTATCTTTCATTTTTCTATTGCACCTAGACCTAGCTATATATTCTTTCCGAACATCAAAAGGATGTAGAAAAAACACCTTTGTACTAAAGAGCAACTTGTAGTTGATTCTGTTGCTTTGAATCAAGCTCAAACTAAGAAGAGAAATATTCATACAGCCTTCATTGATTACCAAAAGGCTTTTGATAGTTCTCCCCATTCATGGCTTCAAGAAATTTTGAAATTTATAAAATTGATAAGACACTTCGTCATTTTCTTGAATTTGTAATGAAAAATTGGAGAACCAATCTTCATTTAAATATTTCAAAACAATCGTTAAAATCCGAAGTAATTCCAATCAAAAGAGGCATATTTCAAGGTGATTCTTTAAGTGCTCTTTGGTTTTGTCTTTGCCTTAATCCATTATCTCATGAATTAAATGCTACTAGTTTCGGCTTCAAAATAAAGAGTTTATTAACTGAATTCAAATTAAGTCACTTAATTTATTTAGATGATATTAAATTATATGCCGGAACCAGATCTCATTTAAAAAGTTTACTTCATTTTTGATTCCAAAACAAAGTTTCCTAGGTATTTGTTATTAGAAATATCTGCATACTTTTCAAAAAATCTAAGTATACGTAGAAATAAGTAGTATAGATATAGATATACAAAAGTATATATATATCAGTATATATATATATATATATATATATATATATATATATATATATATATATATATATATATATATATATATATATATATATATATATATATATATATATATATATATATATATAAAAATGTGCTATTTTTAGTTTCAGGTTATTTTTAGTATTCATAAACAACGAGTCAACGTGTCTGTATCCCATTATTTAAGTAAATGTTTCAAAATGGGTATGAACAAGAATTTATCTTGTTATGATTTTGTTCTGTTTGTTTCATTTTGATATTTTAGTCTACAAATAAATACGACTTCTAAAGTTCAGTTTTTTGCTTTACTTCAAGCACCTACCTACAAATAAAGAAACATGATCCAAAATGCCTTAAGGGACACCTAAATCCTTTTTTGCACACAAGCGCCAGTA
This sequence comes from Cryptolaemus montrouzieri, assembly GCA_013387265.2. Lineage (NCBI taxonomy): Eukaryota > Metazoa > Arthropoda > Insecta > Coleoptera > Coccinellidae > Cryptolaemus > Cryptolaemus montrouzieri. The sequence goes on from JABFTP020000042.1 coordinate 14,029,550, forward strand.
GCCCTCACGGGGGCCCTGAATTATTGAATGATAAATGAAGATTGATAAAAAAGCAATGCCAGTTTCAATGGAGCTGCTCAAATTATCCTCCCAAATTCTCTATACGTAATTCACAGCATTCAGTTGAATTCCACGAATGTGGTCTCGCATCCTGAAATCGGTTGACCAAATTCTCCATACTTTCGGCAGTATAAGTTTATTCTTGACAGAACCCCATATAAAAAAGTGTATGGACTGATATCAAGGGATCTTGTGGAACATAATACGGGTCCCTTTGTGCCTATCTGCGCAGGTGCGCTATCCTATTGAAACCACATTGCTTCGAGGCCTCCGAGTGGAAGATTTCCCAAATATGTCTCAATAAATTCGGTCAAAATATTCAAATACGTGTTAGCGTTTAGGGATTTCTCAAAAATGTATGGTCCATTTGTTGTCCAACAATTGCCGACCTCGCTTTAAAGACCAAGCAACATTGGCGATTTCTCTCGCAGTAAATGGTTATTCTCATCTGACTAATGATGTCGATTATTTCTTTTAAAGGCTCCATCATTTCTTATCCTAAACTCATTGCTGCAAATAACATTTCATTGAAAAAAATCATCTACAAAAATTAATTCGTCGCTCAGAATTGCCTAAATGATGCAATCTCATCTTATATGGTTTGAACTTATGTTTCCTTTAATTTTTTCTGGCTTTTCGAAACACTAGTTGCATCAGCTATTCATTTTCTGCTGCAATTACGTTCGTTTCAGTTTCGTCATTATTTTCCTTACCATATTTTTTGATTCGTATAAGATTGGTATTGCCCCGAGAACCACTGTTGATATGATAACCAGCAGCTTTACTAAATACGCTTTCAATGAAACAAGAAATCATATCATACTTATCGTCGCTTCTTAATTCCGCTTCGAAAAACCTTCCAAAGAAACATGAACTCTTTCAAACAATACAAAATTTCTAAAAATGAAGAGATTAAAATTGATTACTTTGACAATGTTGACAGGTGTTCCCAGTTAATTCACCAAAAACAAATACAAAGTTAATTCTGGAGATATTGCCATAGACAAATGTTCTTCGAATGGCAATTTCGCATACAGTTTGTATTGAAAACACAACTATACCTCATACATAGCTCAATAATCGTTGGTTGAAAAAATTTCCGAATGCATCCTTGCATTCTATTTAAAAAGTGCCTCAAGAACGTGAGAATATTTTTCAAGTAACTGAATTAGCACTCGAGATATGGTCGTATGCTCAAATCCTTGAGAATCGAAAATAATAATGCAATAACTCGAACAAAAAATGACAACTGAAATTGGTTTTCACCAAAATCGAGACCGATGAGGTGTCATTTTTTCTATCTTCAATGTTTCACTCAGTTGGACCACAAAACCATCGAATTTGGGACACCCTGTAGGTTAGTTTTCAAGTTCCCGAATCTGAATTCCGAATCCGGTATTCCTATCAGGAATCCGTATTCGAACACTCTGTATGTCGTATAAATCACGAGTTCAGAATTATACACCGAAATTCCCTGTTCTGATTTTCATGGGGGTGCGGGCCGAGAGTTGGGTTAGTTTTCATCTGTTCAGAATTCACTTCAGAAAATATGCTTTCCAAAACAATTAATATGTCTCTTTCAGAGTTTCGAGAGTGAATTCATTCCATGAATTATCCATGCGCATATACAGGGTGGAGCGTAATGGAAGGGCGTGTTGGGGCCGGGTAGTACACGTAACGGTGAGTGAGTAGAGGGGAGCGGCTGAGCTTATTCGACTCAGGAGGAGTTACCATTCAGTTCACAATGGTTAACTGGACACGAGAGTATCGTACGTTGAAGAGTATTTAAAATCGGGAGTGTGTTCATTGTCGTGCTTTCGCCAGCGCTTTAACATTGGTCGCATGCTTCAATTCCGAATCATGACACAATCAGTCGATGGGTGCAGAATTTCAGATCGACTGCATCAGCGATGAATCCGAAACATCAAGGTCGTCCCCGAAGTGTAACGACACCAGCTTTCGTGGAAAGAGTGAGATAAGCTGTAATTCAAAGCCAAGGGTATTTCGCCCGAAAATGAGCTGCAACACTCCAAATGAGTAGTCAAACTGTTCGCAGAATTTTACACCAGGACCTCCGCTTTCACTCGTATAAGCTCATGGTTGTCCAGCATCTGAATGAAGGAGATTTTGCACAACGCCAGCAGTTTTCCGAAAGAATGCAAATGATTATCGTTGATGAGAATAAACCAGTGATAATGATGAGTGATTAGGCTTTTTGGCATTAGAGCGGTTCAGTTAATGAGCAACTGCCGATATTGAGATATGAGACGTCTTGAGGTGATTGGACCGTATTTTTCCGAGAGCGAGAGAAAGTCAACCGTAACTGTTAACTCTGAGCGATATGTTTTCATGCTAGAGACCTTTAAAATCCCAGAATTGGGACGACGAAGATTGAAGTTGTCATTTTTCCTGGTCATGTAATCTTTCCTTCTGGTGATGTGCCGTGGTCCTCCATTCCCTGGATCTCACTGCTTGTGATTACTTTTCGTGGGGAAACTTGAAGGCTAAGGTCTACGTCGATAAACCAAGAAATCTACAAGAGTTGAAAGAAGCCATCACAAGAGAAGTTAGGGCAATGGACACCGATTTGTTAGAGCGGGTAATGCAGAACTTTGAGAATCGACTACAGCAATGCATTGCGGAACACGGACGTCATCTACCTGATGTCATTTTCAGAATATGATTCTTTTCACTTTCACTACACTAAATGGTAACATTTAAGCCTTCATCTCACGTAATTAAAAATGTTCTAGGTTGAAAAACAGCTGAGTTATTCTCATTTCAAAAACGCCCATACTTTACGCCCTACCCTGTATATCGATTGAAACAGCCTGTATATCGGAATCTAGTAATCTTAGATCCCTACTATGTATCACGACACACAGAAAAATAACACTCTACCATGAAAATGAAAAAAATGAGCGTCGTAATTCGACGACGTAATATCTCGCCAAATACGAGAAAAAAAATTTCTCTTCACCAAATTTCGAATTATAAAAATTGGTCTGTCCAAATAAATTTCGCTCATTCCAAAATGAAGAGAATTATATATTTCATTATTTTACACTCGCATTTTAGGGTATCTGCAAAGTTAATGTGAAATCAACGAAATGAAGTTCATGAAAAGTAGAGGAAACTTAATCAAGGTTAGTTGAAAAACGGCTGATTATTAATTAATTCCATTCATTCTAATCAGTTGAAAGAGAACTACAATACCATCACGCGATTCCGAAATATACAGTTGAAATTTCTTTACACCTTTTCATTAAGGGTCTAATAATAGGGAATGTACATGTTGGTATTAATTAAATTGATTTAAAAGTTTTTCGTATCCGGAAATTGATGATTTTATCGGCTAATAAACGGTTATAAACATTGTGCTACTAAAATTGTAATAGCTTTTTCAATATCACTGAATCTAATAGTTATTTTTAGAAAAATTTTCGAAATATTGAAAAAGAAATAATGCTTGGACAAATATCGTCACTGTGACGCTTTAGTCGCAATATGTCAGCTTTTGTAGAACAAAAAGCGCTGTTTCTGTATGCAGCCAGAGCTTTTCATTTGGGTCCATCATGATAAGCTGATGTGGAAGTTGGAAAGGCTAGATTCAGTAGAAGGAGTTGTGATCTCATTTAATCATTTTTAACTGATAGATATCAGGTTGTGTTTTCAAATGGTAAGTACTCTGATAGAGTGAAGTTCATGACTGGAGTTCCGCAAGGTTCGATCATAGGTCCATTTTTATTGTTAATTTAAGATTAATGTAAGATATATGGAGTCTGAAGCATTTGTCGGACAGATTACATGAAAAGGCGTTGGTCTGGTTTTCTGTGAACAGGTTGGCAATGAATGGTGCTAAAACTCAAAAACTGTTGCTGAGTTTGAGGGATACTTCTGGTCTTGCCGCGGATTTTGCTGGAGACAGTAGGGTCTGTTTTTTGGGGTTAGTGTTGATCCGGTTTTGTCGAACATGAATAATCATGTTGAGTGTTTGGCTTCTGAGATATGTATATGTTCTTAGACGTCTGGCTTCATCTGTTTCTCCAATGATTCTGAGGATGGTTTATTTTGCTTTGATCGAGTCTTCCCTTAGATAGTGTGTGGTAGTGTGGAGTATTTGTTCTGGGCGTGAATTACTGTTTCGTCTCCAGAGGCTACAGAGATTGCTATAAGAGCACCTTCAGGCGGATTGGTATACTTACCTTTCCTTCTCTTTAAGTATTAGAGTGTCTAGTGTATGTCCACAGCAACTTAGCAACTTTTAAACTAAACTCTGATGTTCATTCTCACAACACAAAAAATAAATTACATATAAAAAACGATTTCGTTCGACCCGCTTTTAATTTTCATGCTATTGATTTCTTCAATAGGCTGACCGATTCCATAATATGTCTCAAATCGGACGGTTACAAGAAAAAGCTCAGGCAGATTCTTGCTCGGGAGGTTTTATACTCAGTTGATGAGTTTTATAATGTCAACTTTTTGTAAATTTTTTATTGTCTACCATTTGAATGTTTCTATTTTACTTGTATTCAAGTATTTTTTTCGTGTATGTGTATTTCAATGTACTTTTATTCTATTCTAATTCAAGTCATTTTTAAATTGATTACATTCATCTTATTACTTTTTGTATTTTATCTGAGGTTTTATTTATACAAATTCAGTTGTTATTTTTGTCCTTTGATATGTATTGTAATCAACCCAATGACCTGTGCAAACACTTTTATATTATGTGTTAGGCATAAATAAATGAATACTGAATACAAAATGTCATGAAATTTTGACAGATTATCAATGAAAGATGTTGATCTATACCAGAAAGTATCATTCCCCATAACCATCACTGTTACAGAAGGCTTACAATGACTCATCAAAAACACGTGCATATGAGAGGTACAGTGGTCGAAATGTGGTAATTATAAATCATCATTTCAATTTGAGAAAGATTTGCAATGAACTTTCTGTGTCTCACGAATAAATTCATGCTGTTTTAAACGATTGTTTGGGCATGAAACGCGTTGCTCCTCGACCATTGTCGAATTGGTGAAGCCGTAGAGTAATATCTTTAGGTGGCAAGATGGTCATAGCCGTGCCATTAATTATAATTTTGTGGTTTTCTGGGTATAATATTGGCAAATCACGTGTTTTTCATCACTATTTTTCTCAAAAACTCATAAGTACTTAGTTGAATACCCATTAACCGATATGAACACCGTATCCATCTTACACAATAACCTGTATATGTAGAGACAAATGTCCACTCCTATAATGGTTAAAGTGTATTATTAAGTATATTCTCCGAATTTAACCACAAGAGAGGTAACTATTTCATAAATATATATAAGAAGAATTCTTGAACAAGTTTTATCATTTGTTTGCATCAGTTAGTAGTTGGTGAAAATGATGTTGTTCATTTTACAAATATTGGAAGAGTTTTCTAATTTTCTCCTATTAAACGTGCTAAAATATACCTCTCTCCCAAAGTGAAAAGTAAATTATTTTAAATATATACGATGCTTTAAGGCATTAAGGCCATTGATCTTCAATCGAAGTGAATTTTGAAATGTGTTCTGTGGACAGTCCACAATATACAAACTTCTCAAGGAAAGAAAATCTGAAAATGGATTTATTGTGAAACTTCTAAAAATTCCTCCAGGAAGGCTCCGAATGATTATTGATGAAGACTTAAGGTATTTAAATGTTGCGATTAAATAACTTATGTCAGAATGACAACTAAGAAACAATATTCAAGTGGAATCTAAATTAACAATATCTAATTTACCACATTCACCCCCCCTTAAACTAATGGTGTTCATAATCTTCTTCGAGGTCTAGAACTTCGTCGGTGAATGGAGAATTTCTTGGATCAGTAGTTTGATTAATTAAATTGGTCCTATTGTCCTCAACGGATTCACTGATAATACCATCTGAAATTGATCCAACATTTTCTTGACTTGTAATCTTATCTTGGGGTTCAGACAATTCTGCATCTGTCATAGTTGAATCTGGGAGAGTCTCCTCTTAATCTTTTCGCATTGGAGCGAGATGCCAAGTTGAAACAGTAGATTCTCTTCCGTCGGGATGTTTGAGATGAGCGTTACTTCCTTTACAAACGGATCAAATTTTGAATTTCTAACTGGGCATTATAAATAAACAGGGCCAGGTTCAAGTAGCTAGGAAGATGCTGACTGACCATTACAAGATCGTTTAGGATGGCGGAACATTCTTTCATGAGGAGTCTTTTGTTGCAGTACATAATAAGGATCTGATTGAGTGGAGAGCATCAGAGACTACAGACTTTATTTGGTTTCCTTGACTTGAGTGCAAGATCTATAGTCTTCCATATTATGCCATTTTACCTTTCAACCTGTCCGTTTCCTTGAGGAATGTAGGGTGTTGTTCTACTAATTGAAATACCAATCGAATTAAGAAAAGTTTTGAATTCGTGGGACATGAATGAAGTTCCCTTATCCGAGTGAATGTAAGCTAAAGTTCCGAACAGCGAAAATATATTTTTCAAAGAGAAAATAACTGTTTGTGATGTCATATCTGAACATGCTATAGCAAAAGGATACCGTGAATATTCATCAACTACCGTTAGTAAGTACCGATTACACTGGTCTACAATGGTTTTGTTGCCCTAGATATGAAAATGATTTTGGGTCTATTTATGCACACAATTCGTGAAACTATCAATGATTTTGTAGGATTTGCTCTGATTTCTTTTTAAATCTTTATTTTCATTTTACATAACAAAAATCGTAAAACAAGAAACAAAATAACAGATATATTTATAATGTTTATGTTATGAGAAATTCGGATACATCGAAGTAAATAAAGAGGAAAATGTCGAAAATATATTTCATATTTCCATAAAACGCCTTTTATGAGCTTTTCTTCTATAATTTTTCAGGGACAATCTCTTTTCAAAGACCAGCAGTAATCTGCCATCATGTGACAATCCCATCGACCTTGATACCTTTCTTCCATCACTTTTAGATCTTGATGAAACCGCTCTCCTGTTCCTCACTATAATTTCCTAAATTATCCGGAAATTTATCTAGATGATTGCGGAGATAGTGTAACTTAATACTCATATTTGCTCCTAAAGTCTGAAAGTTTGTCAGCATATTTTGCACAATTTCTTCATAATTTGCTGCTTTATGGTTACCTAGGAAATTTTCGACAACCAACACAAAACTTTTCCAAGCTTTACTTTCCGGAACAGTCATAACTTTGATAAAATCTGAGTCTTTCATCAATTGCCGTATTTGAGGACCATCAAATATTCCACCTTTCAATTTTCCATACTAAGCTTCGGAAATTTTCTGCAAATGTAATTAAAACAATTTCCGTCTTTGTTCAACGCTTTTACAAATTGCTTAATCATACCTAACTTAATATGTAATGGTGGAAGTATGATTTTGTCTGCTCACCAGCGGCTCCCTTATTACGTTGGCTTTACCGACAGTTAAAGAATTTCTTACAGGGCAAACATCTTGTTCCCAATGAAGTTGCTTTGCTCTACTATCCCACATACAAATAAAGCAAGGGTATTTGGTATATCCACTTTGTTGGCCAAGTAAAAAATTAACCATTTTTAAATCCACACAGATCGGCCATTGATGCTCAGAGTATTTAATTTTCTCTAAAACTAATTTTACATTTTCATATTCTTCTTTGACTTTCGTTGAATGGGCAATTGGAATTGATGCAAATTTATTTCCATTGTGCAATAAGACGCATTTTAAACTTCTTTTGCAACTGTCAATAAAAAGGCGCCATTCAGTAGATTTGTACTCTTTTAAACCCATGCCTATAAGCAGCTTCGCGAGATCATTACAATACACTAATCCTTCCTTTTCACTAAAAAATTGTAATAACTCTTTTTCTCGCGTTCTGTATGTTGTAATTGTTACTGTTGGTTCCAATAAATTTTTTTCTTTCAATCTTGAGGCTAACAGTTCTGATCCTTGTTTTGATAAATTGAGATCACGTATTAAATCACTGAGTTCATTTTGAGAAAATAACTTTGGTGTAGATGTTTCACCTTCCCATTCACTTCCACTATTAGATGGTCCCGATTTCTGTGAATTTGGTAACATCATTGTTTCTGAGGGCATGCGAATAACTTTTGAAATGTATATGGGCCGAGGAAAATTTTCACTGTGTAGAACCGGACATTTCGTAGACTGTAAGTCTGGGTATCTCCACGTTTGATTTCGATTAAAACCTTTAACATATACTACACAAAAGTAACAATCATCTAAATGATTCGTAGGCTCCATCCAGATCATAGGAATACCAAAGTCTAATCCAGAACGTTCACCTTTTTTTCCACAACCGTAAAGACTCAACACAGGACTTACAAACTTTATTAGGAACCCATGGTTTACCTAATTTGTCCATTTTGAAACCAAAATATTCAACATAAGTCTCCTTGACAAAGTCTGTGATATTTCTTTTTTGTTTTTTTGGTATATAAACACCGCAAATATAACAAAATAAATCACTACAATATTTACACTTTCTTCGTGACGAACTCATATTTTAGACTAGAAGACAAATATATAAGAATGGACATTCAGTAATTGAAACAAAATATTAATCCATGACACTTTATCCAGATTTACGTGTATATGTACTTCAATATTGTCAAATAACTGAGATCTCATCTGTTCTGTGGAGCAAGGGGTCTGAGAGTGGGGATCAGGTGATGTTTGTATGCGCGAAAAAGTTGCGCAGAAGCCTAATCATGACTGGAAAATCAAATTTTATTTCTAACAAGCTTATAATTGTTCAAAATATAAGAAATGCAAATATCATGAAAATACGAGCACATTGAAAACTTTCATGAATATATTCGTAATCTGGGCACTTGAAAACATAAAAATTTGCGATGATATCCAGGGCAACAATAAAAAAAATTTTTTTGTAGAGCTGTGTATTGGAAGAGGAAGGCAAAGGGCCTTTGAAATCAAAGTATTTAGATTTTCACTATATTAATAAAACTATGACCGGTTTCACCACACTGTGGCTTCATCAGATAGATACAAACGAATGAATAGAGTTATTACTCACTGCTCCAGGGGTTGATTCGAGATGAGGATGGTACTTGATGATGACTGCCATTGATCAGCATGAATCTGTTCCATTTTACCTCACTGAAACTTGAATAGTCTCAGGAAATAGTCTTCTCTATCTTTCAGTTGCTCACCCTGTATCTTTTACAGTTTTCAATTAAAAATGGAAATTCGTTCAAGGTAATGTAGACAAAGATACCATCTTTCTTTTGAGCCATCACTCGACCCATCTTCCCTATTCAAAATGTTCAAGGATTGCAACCCCCGCTTAGGGGGTTGATATTTCAATTTTGTACCCCAAAAGATGTCCCCCTTGAAACAAAAATTGACCAGCTTTTGCGTTTTGATCAGAAATGAATATCTTGGTAGATAACTAAACTCTGTTTAGTTTTCGTTGAAGCACCTTGTATTTGGATGTTTGTTGTCTATAATGGGGTATAGGAGTTTCGATATCCGGTTGATACTATGTTTGTCGGTAGTTTTTTCAAATAATTGTGTTGGAAAATGATTGTTCATGAATATTTGTTAGGTTAAATTAATTTCTGACTTTGTTTTTCATTGAATTTAAATACTTATCTATGGGAAATTATAAGATAGAGTTGTAGCTTTAAAATTGAAACAGAAAATTTCATTTTTCACATGTTCAAATTAAAATTTGGGTGTATAATCAACGAAACATATAATTATTCCATTAAAACTGCCTTCCCGCTTTTTTTCACGATCAGGTAATTCCACAGCCGTTTGTTTTCCACGGCACACTGCCCTTTTCGCTGCCGTCTCCGCGATTTTTTTCTGCCATAAATAAATGCGTGTATGAGCCAAGAATTAATTCTGCACATAAAACGGAAGCTTCAGTGACGAGATGTAACCGGAAGTATGAATCGTCACAGCGGTAGGGATGTAATTGTTGCGTCACTTCCCTCTGCGAGCATCCCCTTCCTACGCCACCCTCGATGTGACAAATTTTTATGGCTTTTTCCCAACTCTATGCTCTCCCAGAAAATGCTGATCTCCCGTTGGGCTCACAGAATACAGAAAGTCTCTGTCTCATCTCGATTGAATTGAAACGTGTGTCGGAGAGAGATGACAGTATTATTTTCAAGCGAATAAATTCGGAAGTGATAAGCAAAAAACGCTCTTCGTTTTGGTTACTGGTTGTTAATGTACCGAAACTGTGGCTAATTGTTATTGGTTGTTAAGGCCACGTGACCCACGATGATATCGTGGTATGAATAAAGAATAAATGAATGTTGAACGGATGATCTCCTAGGGTGACTTGATAATTTTCTTCGAAAATTTGTCACAAAAAAGTTTATCGATGTTATATCATCCCCTTGGGACATTATTCGATTTTGATGTCGAATTTTTGGTTCATTGCTTCTATTTAAGCGAATAAATTAGCAACTAAATTAAATAATTGATTTTAAATACTACTTGAAATGACTGCATTTACCATTTGTACTTGATATCTTGCATTAACATTAATGAAATTTACAAGTAGATCGAGACAAGTATTCATAATCCCTTGTCTCAAATTTGCTACAGCATACAACATATCCCAGCAAAGGAGAGGCGTCTAACGTATGCTGAAAATATTCTGTAGTAGAGTTATAAACTACTCAGACGTTGATTTATCATTTTCGGAACGTAGTTTGTTAGAGAGAGACCATAAATTCAATGTCAAAATCACATCCAAAAAACCATGGCCACGAAATCCGCAATTACACTCAAACAACTTGATGAGCCTCATTTCATATCATTCAGATTTGTCAGGGTTTTAACAAAAAATTACCAAAATCGAATCAAAAATCACAGATACCCTGACAACTTTTAAACAGAAAATTCAAAGCAACGATCAAGTTTTAACCAAAGGAGATAAATCAAACGCCATACGTATTTTACTGAAATCATATATATATATATATATATATATATATATATATATATATATATATATATATATATATATATATATATATATATATATATATATATATATATCTTTACGGTTTTACCCCTAATATAATCAAACTGATTTCATGAAAAATATAAATCCACCACCTGGTAATAATACCATTGCCAGGCAATGATTATAATCAAACCATATCCTGGGATAATTATATATTAGGATAACGTTAAATGTTATGAGAATATATCAATCTACCAGAATATATACATACTATAGCATCATCAGACAATGATATCAATGTGCCAACGAGTAGTGTCAGAGGCTTTCTCCCCAGAAAAATCCAGTGTACGGACCTTAGCCAAGTAACACTGAATGTTCTCATTAATAGTTTCCTTTGTGTGAAGTGGTGAACGATCGAATAGAATACTGCTCTGAGTATTAATATGACAACATTGTCAGTTAATTATATTGCATTTATATAAACAAATAAATAAAATATGAAATGAGATTCTGAGCAGTATAAACTAAAGAGAAAACCTATGACTCTACCTCATTATTTTTTTCGGAAAGAAACCTACGAAGAATATTACAAGATTTGATGACTGTTATCTTTTGTAACTGTTCAAACAAATTTTCTTCAGACCCAAAATCTCAATACTTTGTGAAGATTCCTAGAAATAACACCTGTTGTGGAAATAATAATCGGTAGAATAAAATTTTTTCATTTTCCACATTTTTTAATCTCGTCGCCAAGCATCATATATTTAGAATATCAATTATATATGTTATTTGATTCTGTTTATCAATAAGAATGATATCTGGTCTATTGTGTTTTACAGCTCTGTTGCAAAAGATTGTTTTATCAAAATAAAGTTTATATTAGTCATTTTCACAAATAATCTCAGGTTCATATTTGTAAAATTTTTTCTCTCGGGAATTAGGTCATGTTTAATTCCTAGATTAAAATGAATAATATTAGCGACGGCATTATGTCCTTCTAAATAATTTGTTGAAGCAAGGACTGAGCAAGATGATAATATATGAAAAACTGTTTCTGGAGAACAGAAACATCTACGGCAAGAATCATCTATATTTTGTTTGATGATGTGTTTTCTATTTTCCTGACAAGTGCAAATCTGCCTGCCAAGCACGCAGCCCCCAAGAGCCACAATAGTGCAACTAAGCAGTTTCGCCCTTATTAGAACTCATCAGTGTCGCATATCGCTTATCAGCATCCTATCAAGCTACATGGGGTATCCTATATAATCCAGAAGGACGCACCTCGTACATACGTACGAGAGTCGCCCTCTATGGACCGAGACGGTGAACCCGCTACCGGACTTCGAGAAAGATCATTCATGGATTTACGGATTTTGAATAATTCTTCTTGTCTCAAGTTTACATATGTAGACTCCTCGCGAAGTTCATTGCGGAAGATACTTGTCCCATCAAATAATTACCGACGGAGGTTTTATCTCGAAACAGAGGCCCAGAGCACTATTTCAGCGGGATTATTTCGCTCGTTTTGTACCGTTGATGTTATTCACGGACCGGCGAAAGATATTTCCCAAATGTTGGAATTTTTAACGTTCTCACATCTGTTTGTTATTGTTCGTATCTATACAGAGGCAATGCTCGTTGTTCAACGAGTTTTAACGGTAGAAGAGGCACTTGAAGTCTTCTTTGTCTAACACGTTGAAATAAAAGTGTTTGGATATATTTTCAAGCTTTTGAAAAATTTTTTATGATTTTACTTTTTTTTCATTATTTTCAGTTATAAATACGATTTCTCGACCATTTCGTACCACGACTGTAATTTATTACATTATTATATCATGAAAATTTCTTGAAAAAATTATATGATAATGATGGTGAAGTAAAAACTGGAAGTTTGTATTTCGACTTACATACTCATATATTATAATAAATAGTTAATGAACAAATTTGAAAGTTATAACATCGTAAATAACTAGTTGAAAAATTGTTAAACAACAAATAAAAGTTAATTTTTTATTTTCACAGCATTTATCCATTTCTCCAATCTTTCTTCCACTTAGTGGAAACCTTAATTAAAGAAATAATGAATAAGCCATCGAAGTAATAGTTGATGAGATAACCGAAGTTAAAATCAATCTTTATAAGTGTTATCTGATAATATACAATAATTACACGAGAAGCACAAAGATAGATAAATTACTGATGAACTTACAAATGCAATTTAATGTTTTCTGCCTCGCGAAATGTTCAATTGAAACCGGAATGATTATTATAGTTGTATGCGCAGCAATATTGAACACGTGAAAAGTCATGAATTTAACAACAAGTATTTAAATCACTTACTATTCAAGTAACCTTCATTTTCAACAAGTTTTTTTGTTATTTAATCGCTTATGATCAACTTTTATCAAGCAAGTTGTATCACAAATGATAACGCGACGAGAAACAAAGAGAGGTTTACTGTGTTGACTATCTCGCTCTTTCTATCACACCGTCTTGTTCTTCCTTTATCCCTGAAGTCCGCGGTAAGCGTTCCAGCTTTGTTATTCCGTTCACTGTTACCAATAATTAAAATTTTCAAAGAGGACAAACGTTACTCAAAAGCTGACGAACAACGTTGTTATGAATATTTGGTGGTTTCTGGCAAAATTTCTATTTATTATTTCATTTTATTTCTCACGAGAAAAAAAATTATGTTAATAATCACTTGCCTACCAAACAAGAAATTTAATATATTGAAGTTGTGTGTTAATTTCTTGGTGCAATGTGAACTTTGCAAATGTCAGCTGTCAAGCAGTTCTTTTCATGGTTACCAACACTATCGCAAGTGGCGGTAAATTCAAACCGTGTGACATTCTTAATTCATGGTTGTTATGACCGCTATGAAAATAAACTTTTTACAATCCAATCCTAACCTAAATGAAAAAAACTGTTAATTACTCCCAACCCAAACATATTCCTTCATAACAAGGACGGAATTAAATTGAAAAACTTAAAACTAAGCAATTTTCCGTAATTTTATGATCAGTATGATTTGTGACTGACGATAATATTTTACCTAATTAGAGATAATTAAAAGATAAAATTTCCGATAGTATAATTCGAAAGCGGCATTTCGAATCAAAGAATTTATGGTAATAAGATCCTGCGCCAATAAAACGAATAAGCTTCAAAACACGTAATATATTACAAAATGCTTTGGCGGGTTAGTATATAAGCGTCTTTGTTCTTCATTAACGGCGAAAAATGTATGGCAATTATTGATAACCTGGTTCTGCATCGGTTGCTTAGTACATGCTGGACAGTTTTAGACATTTTGGTATTGCAGCTATGAGGAATATTGTGAATAGAGGAAAATTTTCCTTCCCTTCCGTATATTCAAACAGTTTCAAGCAAGTTTTTTCAGTTATTTGAATCATAGGTATCTCTGATTTGGGTGGATAAATTTTCTTTGTCCTTTACAAATAGAAAGTTTCACCAAATTTACACAAAATGATTGAAATAGTTTTAGTATATTTTGTGTTCTCATTATTTTAATGATAATCAGATAAATTATTAAATGTTTTCCATGAAGTTACAACTATTGTGTGAGTATAGTATCGTTTGTAATAACGAAGCGGCAATGCCGGAACGAAAATTTTGAAAAGTTCAATATGATTGAATGTTACTATCAAAATATTTATGATGCAGATGCTGCAGAAGATCTTTACCTGGGTCATCTTTTAAAGGCAACTCCATGAATGTATAGTCGATAAATTAAAGGAAAATATGATAAATTGTGAACATTCAACGTACTACGTAGTGTATTTGCCGACCCATCGGTTTCGAGCAGACAAATTGAAATGGAAACAGGGATATCTAAAAGACGAGCGCCCAGTTTGCAAAGAAAAATAGATATAAGCCCAATAAAATGAGATTATTCCTGTTTTATAGCCAAAGATTTCCAACGTCAACTCGATTTTCGCGACAGGTTCCTGCAGAAATCTGAAGATCACATCAGTGGTGATGGGATATCCTCCAACATCGGTGGTAGGATGGAAACCGTATTAGCGTATGTGTTTTTCGATGAAATCATCATGATATTGCAGAAAACAACATTATCGAGCGATATTGAAAAGAAATATGTATTTCCAAAATGCTGGAACTACTCCTCATCAAACTATGGCCGCAGCTAATTTACTTGACTTAAATTTTAGCCAGATTGAAACTAGGCATGTACGATGGCCGGCCCGTTTTCCCAGTTTGTAGCCGCTGGACTTTGAGGATATATATATATTTTATTTTTGTTAAAAATTTTCGAAAATCATATAAATTCATTACATCCAAAAATTGCATTCACAACCGCAATAGAAAGCAATAATTCGATAAATTTCTTAGACGTAACAATTTCAAATGAAAATGGAAAACATGTTTTCGCAATTTACCATAAGCCAGATTCAAATTACGCGAATCATCTCTTAGAAAATAATCACTCTTTCGACCCACAGTTTGAAATTTTACATACAGATAATAAATATTGGAAGATAGATCTTTGGGAAACTTTAGAAATCAATAAATACAAACACTCAGGTAGACTCATCAATGAACAAGTCGATTTAAGCCCTTCACCTCTATTGAATCTCTTCGGGGAGCAATCTATTCCTTAATTTCATTGGATATACCTGTCATAAATAACCACTTAAGAAGAAGCAACCCAATAAGCTTTTAATTACTCAAGAACATTTATATTTATATTCTCATTCTTATTTTCTGTACATTCATTCGTCTGAAGAAGCTACGGTGTAGTGAAACGCGTTACGAATCGCAATTATTAAGTAAAATTCCTTAAAACACAGTACTTGTTTTTTATTATTGATAATGGAATTTTACCAAGTAAAAGCCTCCCAAATTCAAATAGCATTGAACAACTACATAAATTTAATTTTGCTGACGTACGAGTTCTTGCATCCGAAAGCAACGACTTTAAAAGAAACATTCTAGAAATGATCGAAATCCAAAAAGAACCTAAGACAGTGAATTCAAGAGCTGACGTTGACGGATTTATGAATGTCTACAATAATCTGATAATTTGAATATACCCTTCAATGAATTGCTGCAACCAGTTATATCCAAATATTAATTGCTATTGCCTGTTATTGTTTGTCTTGCTTTTTTGTAATTGTTTTACCTGTGACGATAATGATGAAAAGAGAGCATGTGTAAGGTGAATAGCTTTTAACGTAAGAGTTGTATTATGTGTTTTACTGAAATTATGATTTTTGTTTTAGATAATAATTGTGCAGAGATGTTTTCTGATGATTGCCCTGTGCCGAAACGCGTAAAAACACTCTGCAAATTATAAGTTTTTAACCTCAAACATTTTCCGTTCTCTTAACTCCGATTCCCCAACAAAAATTTGAAGTACCAATAAACTAAAGCGAAACCGAAACCAATACAATATGTGGATGCAAATTTCCCAGATATTAAATATTTATAGATACTATTTTTGAATAGAGTTAAAAGACCTTTCCAAAGATGCCACTCGACGCACTTTCCCTATAATCAATTTTGAGTTATGTGGTGCTGAAGATAGGAGATTGATTCTACATGTTCCGAACCAACCAGTAATGAATTGACATCCCAGCTTTTTCCGCTAGAATCAATCCATCTCAAGATGGAAGGGGTAGCAAATTTTCGTTGGAATACATTGTATATCTTGACCTGGAATGATTACAATGATTTCTTGTCATGTTTTCTTGTATGCTTCTTTCAGTTCTGAAAAACAGTATCGAAAAGATATTTGGGAATTTCGATAAAACTGTCTGTCGAGTCAATTAATTAAACCTAATTGCCTCTTCTAATACAACTATGTTACTGTAGCGCCATCTCAGCAGATGCTAGATACATCCGAACCCCCATTTAACAAAAAGACAATTAAGAAAAATCTTTCGCCATCTATCACGCCGAAAACCATCTGCGTGATGACTTAACATCACCACACACTAGGTTCTGTTCTACCATCACTATGGACAATTCCTCGTCGTCCAGCTTTTATTCGATGATTTATTCTCGCTTATCCTAGTCGACCGTCGTGAGGCGCATTTCGGATCGAGGCGGCCGGAGCCAGCGTGGTAACGAGATGTCAGGGTGGTCTGGTCTTCAACTGTCCTCTGATCGACGCGAGCGAGGTACTTCTTGTGCTGCCCTCTGCCGATCGTAGTACAGCATTGTTTACTTAAAGGATGTTCTCTTTGGATTGCAAGCGATCGCAAATCAGGGGATATTATATGGACGTGTGTTTGTTTAAGTTCAAGAAAATAAGATTTATCGACAGGTAGAACTTAGAATAGGTTCGCTATGTTGAATGAAAACGACGGTTTCATTAACGAAAGGGATGAAATTAAAATTAAGCTTTGAGAATTCAGGGAACTTCTTTATCAAAGTGGTATACATTTTATCAAAAAAAGAGGCGGGAATTGGTCAGGGGAAATATGAAGGTAGGCTCTCTTCAGTACCATTAGCCGAACATGTTGTTCGGCTAAACTTATGAAACCATTTACGGGTTGTGGAAGATCTGTAGAATACCTCTTACTGCAAAACTGCTAGCAAAAAAATAGAACGAAAGTTTACCTGAGACCATTTCATACTAGAACCAAACTAATTTCGGTTTGGATATGCCCTATCAAATGGCGGAGAAATATAATACGGAATCAAAGTCTCATAGATGGCCTATCCAAATATTTTTTAAATCCTTGATTTAGCAGGCACAAATGTTCGGATATTGTTTAAGAAAACGACAGGAGAAAATATATCTAGACAAGATTTTCTACTCCAGTTAGCTGTAGAACTTGCTGCAAATTATCGAGAAGCCAGAGAAAAACAAATAATAATAACAAATACGGAAAGAACATCCACTAATTTTACAACAGATTCTAATAAACGTAAAACATGTCAAATAAAATATTGTAAAGACAATAAAAGCACAAAAATCTGCTCAAAATGTGAGAAATACTTTTGCGGAAAATGTATATTGGAACCTCCCTGCATCTGTAAAAACTGCAGAGGTCAATGAATTAGCTATTATTAAGTTTTTGTTCTTTATAATGATGGAAAAATACATTTTTATTTGATTTTTACCTTAAAGTTACTTTGCTTAATATTTCCTCACTAAAATAATATTTCTCCATTCAATCAGGACCGGTTGCGGTACAAATAGATATACGGGGTGGACCAACGAAAACTTTACACCTCGATTTTCCTTTTTTAAAATGAAGATATGGAGAATCGCTCGGACCCGTCGATTTCTGATTCGAGGGAGAGTAATTTTTCTGATTTTCTCATCCCCGTAACTTCAATCCCCTACCGGTGGTGAGCACAACCCCCTGATTTTGAGTAGGAAGAGGGGTGTTGCGGTACCTCATTTAGCAGATATTATCGAGTACTATCTGACCCTAAATTTTCGCTTCAAATTCATCGTTAACGAAATGACAGCTAAAAAAGTTGGAAGACTACTTACTATTGTGATTTTTTTTATATTATAGATACTCGTGTAAGGAAACTGAATCCTATTATGTCTCGACGAAACCGCGAGTACCTGAAAAGGAGAGACGTTTAATATTTCGTATTACGTTACATGGAAGAGAGTTCCAAAGTTGCGCTGTTCTGTGGAAAAAGGCCTTCTAGTGTAAAGACGTTCTAGGTGTCTTAATTTCAACCACGTAAGGATGGTTGGCATTAGTTTGGCGAGTTGGCCTTGAAACAGAAACGAGCGGAGGAACAAGCGTAGAAATCTCCACATAGCATGTTCCTTGAAGATACCTGTAAAAAAGAGAGAACTCACCCACTTTTCTGCGATTTTCCAGTGGAGGGATGGAATCTGTAAGAGCACAGTCACCAATCAACCAAATCGCCCTCATTGTATGGAATCCAGGAGTTTCAAGGTGGACGAATTTGAGTTTTATAGAGTTAGGAGTTGAGTGTTCACATCTCCGATGGTTACCTCAAGCATTGTTATGGAGGAAGAGAGTGAGATAGTCTTGTTGTTCATTACTATATCTGGCACAGTACTGTTAACCTTCCTAGAAAACAAACAAGCTTCAGTTTTGCTAGCATTAAACTCCACCAGGTTCGCAGAGCCCCAATCGAGAATTGCCTTCAAGTCACACTGTTGCAGACGTATTTCGTCGGTAACTTGGGATGATAGAGGTTTTCTCGACCAGAAGGAGTGTACTGTCGTCCGCAAAACTGTGGATCTTACATTCTGAACAGTAAGCAAGTTGGTTATATGAAGTAGAAACAGGGTTGGTGCTAGAATCGAGCCCTGAGGCACACAAGCATTAATGACAAGTGTGTCAGATGTAACTCCATCCACAACCACACTGAGAGATCTATCTGAAAGAAAGCTTGAAATCCATAGGCATAGCTGTTGGGATAAGCCATATGAGGACAGCTTGCCTAGCAGACTCCTATGTCGAAAGCTTTCGAAATATCGTGAGTTTATTAAGTGCTGTAAATGGGCACCATTCAGTTCCTTGCAGTAAAATAAGTTCTGCTCAAATCGTTCACGTGCATTACTCAACATTTCTGGTTTTGACGGCATTCATTAAAGATGCGAATTCGCAAATCATCCAGTGACTCAGGTTGGGTAGCGTAGATCTTAGATTTCAGGTGACCATATAGAGAAAAGTCCAGTGGCGCCAGATCAGATGATCTGGGTGACCACTCAATATGTCCCCTTCTTCCAATCCTGGCCTGACAAAAATTTTCATCTAAGAACTGACGCACAGGTTGAACGAAATGAGGTGGTGCGCCATCTTGTTGAAAAACTATCGTTTCAGGGTCTTCTTCATTCTCCCAAATCTTTCTCGAGTGCTGGATCAATAGCGTTCTGTAATAGTTCTAAATAAATTTGGCCAGTGATATTACCGGGTATGAAAAAAGGGCCGATGATGTGATTTCCATAAATACCCGCCCCAAAACTTAGCTTTTGGGGATGCTGTTTACAGTGCCTCAAAGGTAAAATGAACACTTATCAACAGATATTGAACATGTAGCTTGGATTATTGTTAATAACTTCACTGGCCACTTCACAGAAGGTAAGTCGGCGATCAAACCACCCTCATTCAGTTCTTAAACCAATCATATCTCAAAACGATGAAACTTATGTTTTCTTAAAATTCTCATGATTGTTGTGAGTGAAACACCAGAAATATTGGACAATTTCCTAGTACTAACGATCGGAGCCATCGCTACGTGACCTAAGATAGCCATTTCCTTCGCGTCGTGTCCTCCATACCATACACCATCTTTTTGTTGCCGACTGAACCAGTAGCATCAAATTTAGCAACCAATTGCACAACGTAAGCAGCCGATACATGTTTTAAGGATGTTCGTTAATAAAGCCGCTGTTAATTACGCAGTGTCGTAAATTCTAAAAATAATTTCCATCGTTTCTTCTACGGAGTACACCATTTTCACCATTTTATCCTATATATATATATATATATATATATATATATATATATATATATATATATATATATATATATATATATATATATATATATATATATATATATATATATATATATATATAACCCCGACGTATATATATATATATATATATATATATATATATATATATATATATATATATATATATATATATATATATATATATATATATATATATATATATATATATATATATATATATATATATATATATAGTTGCCCATATATCTGTTCATGCAATCAAACTGATTTCATGAAAAATATAAATCCACCACCCGGTAATTAATACCATTGCCAGGCAATGATTATAATCAAAACATATCCTGGAATAATTATATATTAGGATAACGTTAAATGTTATGAGAATATATGAATCTACCAGAATATATACATACTATAGCATCATCAGACAATTATATCAATGTACCAACGAGTAGTGTCAGAGGCTTTCTCTCCGGAAAAATCAAGTGTACGGACCTTAGTCAAACATATATATATATATATATATATATATATATATATATATACCATATATAGCGTTCTTTATTGCATGGAAGTGAATGGTGAATAAATTTCAGCACTTAATGAACTAATCACAGAAATAAGTAGTCTTCCACATTTTTAGCTGCCATTTCGTTAACGATGAAAATTTTGAAGCGAAAATTTGGGGTCACATAGTACTCGACAAGATCTTCAATATGAGGTATCGCAACACTCCTCATTCCTATTCGAAATCAGGGGGTTGTGCTCACCCCCGTTAGGGAAGTGAAGTTACGGGGATGAAAATATCGGAAAAGTTATTCCCCCTCGAATCAGAAATCGACGCATCCGAGCGATTCTCCATAATTTTATTTTAAAACCGGAAAATCGAAGTATTTAGTTTTCGTTGCATCACCCTGTATATTAAGTCTTGGTACTTTAGTGTTAAATGATGGTTTTCAATTACCATTTCCTTCACTTCATTGATGTATACTTCAATTGAAGATTTCATGGCCGACCAGGCGAGGAAAATATTACACCACATCTTGGCCGTTCTGAGGAGAATTTTTAAATAACAATTCCTATTACGTTTGACAGAATGTATACAGGGTGGAAATAAAAAGTGAGCCTGCTCTGCAGTAGCGAATACTTACTCTAATTGAATAGAACAACGTTATTCCACAAAGAAATCGTCAAAAAATCATTCTTGAAACACCCTTCATCATATTCTTAGAAACGACAGATACTTTTAAAGAATTCTTGAAGTATTTCCTAGAAAATTCAACCGGAACGCAAGCATCCAACCAAATCCAACTTCTATTTCAAAAGGTCGCAAAATACCTCCATCTACCGTTTCTATTATTGCAGCCAAACTGCAACTGGGGATTAACTCACCAAATTGGAACAGAATAGAAAATAGAACAGCCCAACAAAGCCGCCGTTAAGTAGAATAATACGAAGACGTTTTATCTTGTCCCATGTGAATTGTAGAAAAGCTTAAAACTTTTCGACAATGGTTTAAATTGTTGAAATGCTTGGGTTATCTGCGGACGCACAAACGTTTGAAAATGAAGATTTCACATTTCATTTAACGTGTTAAGTGGTGTATATTTCTTCTGTATATTTGAGTTTGATCGCTCGGAGGTATCTCTTTGTAGATGTCACTGGGAGCGTATTCCATTTCACATTCGATAAAGTTGCGTATTTTTTGTTGCAACGACCCCTTTATTAGACCGGTTTAGAATCGGATTAATGTATTGTGCAGTTGAGGAATGGGACATCTTTGTCGAGGACTGTTGATTATTTTGTGAAGGTTTGAAGGCCTAATTCTAGAATTGAAGACTTATGTGAATCGTTGTGAAAATCTTTAATGTCGAATCACTTGTTCCCACAACCTTGTTTTTTAAATTTTACCATTCATTCCATTCAGAGATTCGCAAAAAGGAAAATCTTCATTTACAACTTCTTTCAACATTAAAAGTATATGTAACTCTTAGTATGTTACAACTTGTGGGGATAAATCTACGTGCAATCTTAATATAAATATTCAGCCCAAATTTGGAATGCAAGCTGTTTTTTAGAGTCTCCATCATTACACGTCCTGACTTGTACCTAGAATCTACAAGGTGTTTTCTTTTCCGGAGCCATGTCTTATTTTGCCCTTTCAAACTTTTTTGCAGTACGCCACTGATCAGGGTACAATCAATTTTTATCATCTTCGTCGTTCAATTTAGAAACTTTTTTGACACTTGTAATTTTTTCGTATCTCGAATCGTTCTCGAGCAAAAAATTATTAAACGATTGTATGCATTCGCTGAAATGAAAGCACTTATAATTAAAAAAATGACTAGTAGGCTTTGATTTTTTTCATGTATTCATTTATTTTGACAGTTGCTATAGTTGAAACAGTGTCTGCTCGAATTGTTTATTAAATTAACGATTAGTTTAGGGACTTTTGAAGTTATTGCTGTAAGAAAAAAAGGCTTATTTTACTAACGCCGAATTGGCTGATATTCATTACATGTACGGTCTGGCTGACGGAAACATAATAGAAGCTAAGCGATTATATGAGGTGCGCTTTCCAAATCGAGTAACGCCAGGCAGGCGAACATATTCAAATATCCACGAAAGGTTGAGGGAAAGTGGTACTTTTACTGCAAATAATCATTTAAAAGGTGCAACTCAAACTATGAGAACTCCAGATATTGAGGAAACAGTTTTGAATTGTATTGATTTGAATCCTCATGTGAGTACAAGAAAAATTGGAAATCAGTTGAATATTCCACATGTTCTAGTTTGCAGAATTCCTCACGACTTTTTATTGTTCAAGTTTCATATTTAACGCTTCCAAACTCTACTTCCTCGAGATTTTCCTTCAAGACTGAATTTCCGCCGATGGTTCTTAGATAAAATTAGAGAAAATGTTCATTTTGATAGTGAAATAATGTTCACAGACGAAGCTACCTTTTCGAGAACTGCTATCACAAATTTTCACAATAATCATTATTGGGCTGAGGAAACTCCCCATTTGATTGAAGAATCTCATCATCAAGAACAATTCTCACTAAATGTCTGGGTCGGAATAATTGGAAATTATTTAATTGGGCCATTTTTTGGCCTAACAGAGTTCGGTGATGAATAGTCTGTTATTGTCATTTCGATAGTTTTCGTGGTACAAGAGTGGAGATAGTCAAACTGAATCTGGGTACTGATGACTATATGATCAGAAACTCACAGAGCTGTCATATTACCTCTCTCTATTGCAAATATCAATAGAGAAATTTTGGTAATTGAAACTATTGCAAAAATTACGGCTATTCTCCTTCAATGATAGAAAACCTTGTGTCTGAAACACGTTTGCCTGTAACATCATTTATCGTCAAAATAGTTCTCACAGCCACACACATCAATATTCCACATTAACCCATTTCGGGCAATATTTCGAAGAAATCGCAAATAACATCCAAATTCCCAATGTGAAATTAGCCTATAAATCCACAAAGAAACTCTCAGATATACAGGGTAAGCCAGAGAAAACCAGACAAATTTTTCCCGTTATAATTATCGCAATTTTAGAGCTAGATCATTCGTTCTTGCTTTATTGGAAAGCCAAAGGACTAGGTTCTTCAGAAATTGTATCGAAATTGCACTTTCGGTGAAATCCAATATGGCTGCCTCGTTCCAAAATGAGCAACATTTTAAACTCGCTGGAATATTTTTTTCTGCACTAAAAAATTCAGTCTATAATTCAGTCTCTTCTGAACAATTTGACATATTCCAAGAGTTGGTAAAAAAGTAGCGTGAAAACTATTTTTCAATTTAGTTTGCAGCTGAAATCGAAGTAATTTTTTCACCTCATGGCGTTGGCACTCCTGAAGTTGTTGTGTTTTTCATAGATGTTCTAGGAAGACAAAGAACTAGATTGAAACTTTCCCATCATTTTGAGGGGTTGAACTCGAATATTGATCCAGAATTGTGCCAATTGTCAATAATGTTTTTCTTTTCCACCATCATATGCATTTTAGACGATATCTGGTTTGAACTCGAATTTTATCTTGGTGTTGCTTGTTTTTGACGTTTGAAATTATTGACAATGGTTTTAACAAATGAGGATAAGCGTTTCATTGAATGTTTATTTGTGCGTTATTTTGCTATACTGCTGGCAAATATTACGCCAATTTCCAGCCTCTGATTACAAGAGTACAATCTATGATCTTGAGGAAAAATTTCGGATAACAGGGTCTTTAGGAAGAAGACTAGGTACTGGTGCAGCTAGAACTGTTAGAACACAGGTACTCGCCTTTTTCATAGTCTGTTTCCAGCATCAACTCTACATTTTTTGTAATACAAACCCAATTGTCAATTTCAGGATAACATTCTGTGCTAACTAACAGTACCTTCTTCTTCCTAATGATACTGTTGTTCGAAATTTTTCCTCAAGATCATAGATTGTACTCCTTCTGTAATTAGGGGCTGGAAATTGGCGTAATATTTGCTTAGCAGTATAACCACACACAAATAAATTTTCAATGAAATGCTTATCCTCATTTGATAAAACCATTGTTAACAATTTTGAACGTCATAAACAAGTAACACCAAGATTAAATTCGAGTTCAAACCAGATGTCGTCTAAAACGCGATGATATTTCATTATTCCTTGTTTATCATAGAGTTAATCCATGCAGTCTATGTTCAGAGGTTTGACAACGAGAGGTGCATATGATGGTGAAGTAGAGAAACATTAATGACGACAATTGGCACAATTCTGAATCAATATTCGAGTTCGATCCTTTAAAATGATGGAAAAGGTTCAATTTAGTGATTGAATTACGCAGTTGATTCATTACGACCGCAAAAACTCTTTTAAAGCGCGGGGAAAACTGTTGATATTTGAGGAAGTCAGTCATTTTGAATTCGAACGAAATCGAATTTTAGGTTGGTTTAAGTGAAATATGGTTCTTTCTCTTCCTAGAACATCCATGAAGAAACAACAACTTCAGGAGTGCCAACGCCATAAGTTGAAAAAAATATTTCGATTTCAGCTGATAATCAGAATGAAAAAATTCTTCACGCTACTTTTTTACTAACTCTTGGAATATGTCAAATTGTTCAGAAAAGACTGAATTATCGACAGAATGCCCCATTCGAATGTTTTAGTGAAAAAAAAAACGATCCAGCGATCTTAAAATATTGTTCATTTTTGAATGAGTCAACCATATTGGATTTCACCGGAAGTGAAATTTCAATACAATTTCTGAAAAACCTAGTCCTTTGGCTTTCCAATGAAGCGAGAACGAATGATCTAGCTCTAAAATAGCGAAAGTTATAACGGAAAAAAATTGTTCGGTTCTTTGGCGCACCCTATATTTTTCAATGCTAAAATGAAACTCAAAAATTAGATAATTCAGTAGTATATAAACTAACATGTTCCCAATTTAACAGAATTTGTATTGGTCAAACAGGCAGGTCATTTAGAATTAGATATAAGGAACATCATTCCCATTCTTGTAAAAACAACACAGATTCCACTCTGGTACAGTATTGCATAGAAAAAACCATATTTTTCCATCAACCGACAATCTACAGATACTATACCAAGCACGATAAGCTATAAGTCTCAATTATCTTGAATACTTAGATGTTTTCAAAGCCAAACACAATACAAATAATAATCAAATATCACTTAACGTTCTGACTCATTTATACAGGGTGCTTCAACGAAAACTACACAGAGGCTATATCTACCAAGATATTAATTTCCGATCCAGACGCAACAAGTCAATTTTTGTTTCAAGGGGACATCTTTGGGGTACAATACTTGCCTGAAATATCAATCCCTAAGCGGGGTTGCAATCCTTGAACATTTTTAATAGGAATATGGGTCGAGTGGCTCAAAAGAAAGTTAGTATCTTTGTCTACATTGCATTGAACGAATTTCCATTTTTAATTGAAAACTGTGAAAGATACAGGGTGAACTGAAAGATAGGGAAGACTATTTCCCTGAGACTATTCAATTTTCAGTGAGGTAAAATGGAACAGATCCATGCTGATCAATGGCAGTCATCTCGAATTTCAACCCCTGGAGCAGGGGTGACAACCCTTGAAAATATGGAAGAGGGTAGATGAGTCGAGTGATAACTCGAAACAAAGGTATTATCTTTGTCTGCATTCCCCTCAAAGAAATTTCATTTTCGATTGAAAACTGTAGAAGATACAGAGTGAGCCACTGAAAAATAGAGAAGACTATCGCCCCAAGACTGTTGGAGTATTAGTGCGAAAAACGAGAATAGATTCATTTAGATCAAAGATGACAGCCTTTGATCTGGAACGAATCTGTTCCATTTTTTTTGCACTAATACTTGAATAGCTCAGGGCGGTAGATAGTCTCCTCTATTTTTCAGTAGCTCATTCTGTATCTTCTACAGTTTTCAATCGACCTTTTCTTTCGAAGTATCACTCGACTCATCTACCCTCCTCCAAATTTTCAAGGGTGGTCCCCTGCTCTAGGGGTTGAAATTCGAGATGAGGATGGTACTTGATGATGACTGCCATTGATCAGCATGGATCTGTTCCATTTTACTTAAATGAAACTTGAATTGTTTCAGGAAAATAGCCTTCCCTATCTTTCAGTTGCTCACCCTGTATCTTTTACAGTTTTCAATCAAAATTGGAAATTCGTTCAAGGCGATGTAGATAAAGATACCACCTTTCTTTTGAGTAATCACTCGACCCATCTTCCCTATTCAAAATGTTCGAGGATTGCACCCGCTTAGGGGGTTGGTATTTCAGGCAAGTTTTGTACCCCAAAAGATGTCCCCCTTGAAACAAAAATTGACCTGTTTTTGCGTTTTGATCAGAAATGAATATCTTGGTAGATATAGCCTCTGTTTAGTTTTCGTTGAAGCACCCTGTATAATTCTTCAATATTTGGGACATTCAAGTAGTTTACAATTATAAATTAGTACCCAATGTTAATCCCTAATATGTATATGTTGTTCTGTTAACCCATTTCTCTGTACCTTTATATAAGAAAATTGGTAGCTTTGCATTTTAGGTTCAAACTCATATTTTGATGATGAGCGAAAGCTCATCGGTGATAATTTTTACGTAGTAATATTCGCAATACCCATAATAAAAACAAGTATTTTACCAAATATGTGCAGAAATATCTACGCCAACAACAATTTGTCTTTATCATTCAATGGAATTAAAAATGTCATCTGCGAAATTTATTTCATATAACTTTTCTATGGCCATTATAGTCTACAGTATATCAGACTCCCATAAAATTAAGGACTGACGCCACTGATGCCAACTACGGCTGATTATTAGTTTAGGAACCCATCGAGAATCGAGATCCATTGTTTTTATAATCAGAACATCGCCGTTTAGTATCCAAATTGTGTACCAGGAAAAAGAACCCGATCGTTCGCTACGTTGAAGATCATAGTTTTTTGTTGTTGTTTCAACGACACATCTCACGTCAAGTCCGGAATGCAAGGTCAATTTGACAACATCGTCTATCACTTTTATAAAGGATCACTTGTAATTTCGTCGGTTTTGATGATTGAATCTCCGGGATTTTGTCAGATACATCAGGTTCTTTTCTTTAATTAATCTTTTATTGTTCTAAGGTATCCAGAAAACTAATTTGCAGATTTATCTTATTGAAATCAAAACGCATTCTCTATGTTTGGGAATTTAAAAGGATTTTCTTCCTAACTATATATTTGATTTTCAACTTCGGTCTGATATCAAAACAAGGTAAACGAATAATATAAAATTTATTTATACTGGGTGATTCACCAGTGGTTCTCTAGCTCGTACACTCTTGAAGATTTAATTTTTGTTCCAACGGTATTGTATTTAGAGAGTAAAAATCTACTTCAGCAATTCATTTTGAAGTAAACAGGGTGTCCCAATTATCTATAAGAAAATCTTGGGATGTTTTTTCAGATTGGATGACCACTTTTTTGTTAAATGTTCAAGAGCGTCCTAAACTCTGCTATAAGGTCTTTAAGAAATAAGATTTTTTTAAGGATAGCTTTATTAATGAACTGAAATAGATTATCCTTATTTTATACAGGAGTGACTCAAAAAAATTATTGAATGTTGTAATTTTAAAAATATCATATCTTGATTTTTTCAAATGTAACATCCTCTATTTTATTATTCATGTCAACGCATAAAATATTGTGCCATATTTTTGCAGAAGTAACCTTATCTTTATACTTTACTTTATTATACTTGATCAGAGAAATGGAGATATTTTAAGGTAGTCGTGTATGAAATACGTAATTGATTAGTTTTTGGTGAGATGATTTACAAGGTGTTGAACTATTTCAATAAGTGTTCGAAATGTTGCCCGTTTCTTTGTAGACACAACTCAATCCTTCTGAGGAAAGACCGTTGAACTCTCGACAACATTTGCAGATTAACTGACTGAAATGCGTCGACTATTCTGTCTCATATCCAACTGTGTTGTAGAAAAAATCTGGTAAACGATGCCCTTAATATAACCCCACAAGAAAAAACCTAGACTAGAGGTCCAGAGACCTAGCTGGCCATCTAAAAGGACCACCACGTCCATTTGTCTGGAAATACATGATCAAATTGCTCCCTAACCTGATGTGAGCAATGTGCCGGTGCTCCATCCTGTTGAAACCACAAATCTTGTCTTATATGCTCTGGTATAACGGTAAGTAACATTGGTAGATGATTTTGCAGAAAATCTGAATACATTTTACTATTAAGGTGCCCGTCGAAAAATTGCCGCCCAATTACATATCCATCTACTATAGCGGCCCATACATTCAAGGACCACCGATGCTGGTGATCTATTTGTCTCATGAGGTGTGGATTTTCCGTGGCGTAATAATGAAAGTTGTGCCTGTTAACAAGCCCATTCTTGAGGAAAGTTGCCTCGTCCGAGAAAAGAACTCTGCTAAACAGATTTGGATTTTTAGTTACTTGGTCACTTGCCCAATTGCAAAAATCGATTCGATTTTCATAGTCCTGATGGTTCAGTTCCTGGTGCAGCTGTACATGATATGCTCGAAGTTTATTCACTTTCAAGATTCTCTGGACGAAAGTTTGACTTATATCTGTTAACTGAGAAATCTCTCTTAGGCTCTCATATGGGTCCTCTGTCACTGTCAACAAAACTAGTTGGCTTATCAGGAAACCTTTGTGCATAAACTATACTTACCAACAAAGGATTTTTATCACCCAGAATAAAAGTCATATCAACCATTTCTTCTTAGGAGAACTTCATGGCAGTCAATTGAGAAAATTGGGTTCAAACCTCACTTTAACAATGTTTAATAATGAAACATTGATAAGTTCACCATGTAAAATACAGAATATGATATGTCCGGGCACCTGACAGAAGGCACAAATAAAAAAAAATGTCAACACATACCTCGATTTACGTTTCAATCATCTTGATTTTATCAATCGTTAAAAGAATTATCTTGTTCAGGTTTCATTTTTTACTACTTGAATCATTACAGAAAAAAAACTTCTGTTCGAATAATCATGCATGTGGATGAGTTTGATACGGTTTGTAGAATTTTCATCAAAAATTTCTACAAATAATCAAATATTTCGAAAATGATAGAAGATACAGATAAGGTTACTTCTGCAAAAATATAGCACAATATTTTATGCGTTGACATGAATAATACAATACAGGGTGTTTCATCTGGAAAAATCAAAACATGATATTTATAAAATTACAATATTCAATGATTTTTTGAGTCACTCCTGTAAAAAAGATAATCTATTTCAATTCATCAATAAAGCTATCCTCGGACAATAAGAAAACGAAAGGAAAAAGTATTCATCCTCTCTGCCCGAAGGAGCATGCGATGATGTGATAGCCTATTTTCATGAATGTTTACAGAAAAAAATATTGTGACGAAACTATTCATCAAAAAAACTTATAACCTAAGGACATTTTAGCAGAGTTTAGGCCGCTGTTGAATCTTGAACAAAAAAGTGGTCCTCCAATCTGAAAAAAACCACAGAAGTTGTTTTTATAGAAAATTGGGACAATCCGACACCAGAGAACCGAAATAGATACATAGAAATAAGAAATAGGGCGAATAACAGAGTTCGGGAAATTAAAGAAGAATACTGACAGAGATTTAGTGCTGAAATGGAAGCGGATATATACGAAGCGCAAAAACGAATTTGGAAATTATTAAGCGGTATGAAAAAGGACACCAATGAAACTATACAACTGAAAACAATCACAAACGAAACATGGGAAAAATACTTCAAAAATCTTTACACCGAATCAGAATATGAAGAAGAACCCCCAGAAGAAGACTTAGAAAACGACATTATAAATGAACCGGTAACAATCACGAAAGAGCAAGTAGCTATGGCAATAAGTAAACTTAAAAATAGGAAAGCTCCAAATGAAGATAAGATAACAAATGAGATGATCAAATATGGCGGAGAAGCCATGAGAGAAGAGTACACAAAACTGTTTAACATCATAATTCAACACGGAAAAATACCAGAAGAATGGAAAAGAAGTGTAACAGTGCCTATCTTTAAAAAAGGAGACAAAACAAATCCTGCTAACTATCGCGGAATAACCTTATTAAGCACCTCTTTGAAACTGCTTACAAAGATTCTTGCCGATGACATAACGTCAACAATGCCAATCAGCGAAGAGCAACAAGGCTTTCGAAAAAACCGGTCCACGGTCGATGCACTATTTATAACTTATTATATATAAAGCAATTAGTAGAAAAGTCTCTTGAATATAACACTCCAGCATATCTTTGTTTCATAGACTTAACGAAGGCCTTCGTTAATACAACAACGCAAATACGAACAAACCACACCCTAACGCAGCATTTCGGAACAACGTCGGGCATCCGCCAAGGTGATAGTCTTAGCCCTCTACTGTTTAATACTGTTATGGACCAACTTGTAGAGACCGTTAAAAACTTGGGACTAGGATATCGCATGGGAACCTACAAAATTAACATCTTATGCTATGCCGATGACGCCGTACTCATTGCAGAATCAGAAGACGACCTATAAAGAATGTTATACGCCTTTAGCAAACGCGCAAAAATTTCAATATGGAAATCTCAACAAGTAAGACAAAATGCATGACCATAGCTAAGAAACCTCTGCGCTGCAAGTTAACAATAGAGAACGCCACTATAGACCAAGTCATGTCATTCGAATACTTAGGGTGCAAAATAACAAGCACAGGATACCTTGAAGATGAAGTGAGGAGACAAGTGAACAAAGCAGCTGCAGTATCGGGACATCTTAAACAACCAATTTGGAGAAATAAACACCTCAGTATACCATGCAAATCCAGAATCTACAAAACATGTGTGCGACCAATTATGACATACGGGGCAGAAACAAGAGCGGAAACGTCGATAACAAAGAGGATACTAAGAACAACAGAAGTGAAAACGCTAAGAACTATAACCAGTTACACATTGAATGACAGACAAAGAAATACCGACATAAGGGAAAAATGTGAAACAGACGATATTGTAAGATGGGTAAGAAAAAGAAGAAGAGAATGGAACCAGCATGTAAACAGAATGACCACAGATAGAATAGCCAAAATCGTATATAACAACATACCACACGGAAGAAGACCCGTTGGACGACCACCAAAACGATGGCGGGACAGTTGGCAATCAACTTCACAAGAACTGCTGCAGGGAAACCGGAACTGAACAGGCGCTACGCTTTCTACACGGTGAAGAAGAAGAAGAAGATTCTTACTTTCTAAATACAATACTGTTCGAACAAAAATAAAATCTGAGTGTACGAGCTAAAGAGCACCGTGCCACTGGTGAATCACTCAGTATAAAAGAATGCGAGTGTTAGAAATTGTATGCGAATTAAATAGAACCGATTAATTACAAAGCTTTTTCCGTTCGCAAGATTGTTTGCAATTGCTTTAACCTAATTCTTTGTCCAACAATATGTAGGTTGCCTCTTAAATGTTGCGCTTCTGGCACTTTTATTGTTGTCAGGTCCCATCCAACAACTGCGTCGTGTTTTTGAGTGAATTTAGTTCTGCTTATAGTCATTTGAAGAATTCAACTTGGACAAAAAAATGGAATATTTACGTAAACATTTTAGTGCGATGATTGTATTCGACGTGGATTAACTCGATATTTTTTTTATGCGCGCTTTCCAGGAATGTGTTACATCACATGAGTGTGCGCCTCGGAAAAATTGAGGTGTCTGTTTACTAGAGTCTTGAAAACAGCCAAATTTTAGGATATTGGAAGATGTTGGACGGAATTTTTATAGTGAGGAGTTTTCCCGGAACAAAGTCTTTCAGCACCTTAGATCATCTTCCGTGGAAGAATCCCTAAAAAAAATGAAGATCAGAAACTTTATTCTGGGAGCCAGCAGTTGGCTCTCGCGGGTGATCTCTGGATGAGTCAATTGGGCGCACAGCCCGCGTTTGCACACTATCCAACTACCTAGCCAAATCGCGTAACTTGTCCAGAGATACCTGGAAAATAATTAACGGTGATTCCAGCCAAGGTAGGCAAAAGTTTTCCACTATCCTAACTGTAGACGATTTTAATGAGTATTTTTCTATGATAGGCTCTGTTATGTCTGAAGAGACCCGATCTGATAATGACGATGTGGAATTCGATACTTTGCGTTTTGATGTGTATGGCCTGAATAATAAAATTGTTAAGAGCACCGCAGATATCATGGCGCTGCGCTATCAAATCTATACAACTCGTGTCTTATGCAGGAAAAGTAATGTCCTGCTGGTTTTCAAAAAAGAGATCCTGAAAATCCGGCCTATTTCGATCATACCTATTCTAGGAAAACTGAATCAATTCTCGAAGATCGGCTATCAAATTTCCTGGAAAAAAATAATTCACTGTCATCCTCACAATTCGGTCTTAGACCTAATAGGTCAACTATTGGCGCACTGTATGAGCTCGTGTCTAGAATAGTTGAAGGCCTCGAGAAAAAAGAGCAGACGGCAATACGACTGCTTGTTATGGCTATGGCTTTCGACCTTGTACTCCATAGAATTCTTCTTTATAAATCAGATTTGTGTGGAATATACTTATGTCATCCTACTTGGAGGATAGGTACATATGTGTCTGCGTGGAGGGCGCTGTCTCTAATTTTCTTCCAATCAAGACTGGAATGCCCCAGGGCTCTGTCCTGGGACCCCTGTTATTTTTGATATACATCAATAACTTACCTTCTTTCTTCAGAACAGTATACAGCGTTCTCTTCA
Source organism: Cryptolaemus montrouzieri (assembly GCA_013387265.2). NCBI lineage: Eukaryota > Metazoa > Arthropoda > Insecta > Coleoptera > Coccinellidae > Cryptolaemus > Cryptolaemus montrouzieri. Next base: position 14,063,343 of record JABFTP020000042.1, read on the forward strand.
CAGACGACACTTCATTATACTGCTCAAATTGAGATGCTCAAATCGCTAACCAAATATGTGACTTGGCCGTAGAACAAGCTGATCTTTGGCTGAGAGCACACACTTTGAAGTTGAGTAAAGAAAAAAACCCAAAAAATGACAATTACCAAAGGTGCTAGATCTAGCAATAGCACCACAGTTGCTGGGTATTACTTTGGATGACACCATCTCCTAGTGACGTAGGCCATACTTTAACTGAGAAAACTACAATACCAGGGCTATGATGGGAAGACTCAGCGTATGTTATATTTTACATAGTTTCATTCACTCATAGCCTACGGTGTCACTCTTTGGGGTAATTGCCCTACTAGTGAAAGGATTTCTGTCCTGCAAAAGAAAGCGGTACGAATTGTAGCACGGGCTGGTTACGTCGAGCATTGTAAACCGATATTCAGAAGGCGTTATGCTCTCATTATTCGTTGCTATCTCTATATGCTATATAGAAATTCATGCGAAACAATAAGAATTCCGAAAACACAATTCCAACCACACATTCGATACACGTCATGGACATCTTCTGATTGCACCACTGTACAGGATGTAATTTTTACAAACAAACTCCCTTGGCGCCTAATATAGAAGCAATAACAACAAAGTTCAGCTGATGCGGACTTATCTATTGCTGATTCATGTTCATGCCAGCAAAACCGTTTTTCCGAGAAGGTACATCGAATCTTTGGATGCAATTTGTTGGCCTTGCTCCATTGGAGTGGGGACCTTTCTAGAAGACGTATTTGCTTGCGTCTGGCTCGCGTTGAAGCTCACCAGGTTCATCTGACCCCACTAAGATATCCTCTGTAAGTCAGAGTTTAAGTTATCAATTTGTTTACATCTCTGACGCTGAGATTCCGCAGCCATAATCGGCTGCAGACTACTGAAAGACGAAACCAGGGTACAATCGTCTGCAAAACCGAAGATCTTGTTCTCTGTAGATGATAGAAGATCGTTTATCTGCAACAGAAACAAGGTTGTCGAAAGAATGGATCCCTGAGGTACTCCCGCTTGCAACTCGAAACAATCAGATGTTATATCGTCGACCACAAAATGTATTGATCTATTTGAAAGAAAGCTACTTATACAACCCCGCAATTTTTCAGGAATGCAGCAAGTTCATCCAACAAGGCTGCATGCCAAACCCTATCGAAGGTTTTAAAGATATCGAGGGCTATTGCTCTAGATTCCCCATGCTTTTCCATCGTTGATGACAAACATGAGTCTCGTAGACGAGCAGATCTCCTGTCGATCTTTGCCTGCGAAAACCATACTGACGATCTTCAATAATTGCCTGCAACTCAAGATATTTGATGAGTTCATCATTTATGACTCTCTCCATCACTTTGGATATAATGCGAAGAAGTGCAACAGGTAGTTTTAGGGTAAGGACTTCTTTCTTTTCTTTGGCATCGGTTGAATTCTCGCTATTTTCCAGCTGCTAAGAAAAGTCTGGCTTTCATAAGAAATCTAAACAGACGGTTAGGAATGGGTGCTAGTTCGGGAGCACACTTTCTCAGGGCGATTGACGGTATTTCGTCTAGACCAACTGCCTTCTTGCACTTCAGCTGCTCAAGAGCCCGATCCACAGTGAGGACTCTGAACTTGATTTCTGCCATAGAAGAATTTGTAGGAGGTATGTTTGGTTAGAGAGCAAAGAGATCGGCTTTCTCTTCCGGAGATGATGCTATACTTTTCCGTCTTCTCTAACATCCACCTTATAGCCCCGATTTGTTACCTAACGCCTTCTTTTTGTTTACGTACATAAAGAAAACACTGCGTGGGCAGCTATTTTTTAAGTCACTTGTTTGTTTGTCAGACGCAAAATTTAAAAGGCAACCTACGTACTTTCGTGATTAGAATCTCATAAGCTCTCGTGTAATATGCCACTCAAAACTCATTCCTTATGCAGATTCTCTCATTGGCAGTGTTCAGAATTGACAGCAGACAGTATCATTTCCAAAACAATACTATAACTATCCGAGAGTTTGGAATAATTGAATTTTTTCCGCGAAAATTATCCATTTATAGTATATCGATTGAAACAGCCTGTATATCGAAATCTTCTCATCTCAAACCCCTAATACAGAAAACTAAGCACTATGAAAATGAAATGAACAGGAGTTATAATTTGAAAAAGAGGTCGATGAGTTTTTATTCAAGAAGTAACAGAAAAGAATCGCCCATGTACCTAATATTTTATTCCAAGTCCATGTGCATTACTTAAAAGCTACCCCTTGTATACACTAGCATGATACTCAGAAACACGGTAATTAATTAAGTGTAGCGTCAGACAATATCGTTTCGTTAGGATCTACCCTACGATATAGTAAAACTTTAGAAAACAGATTCTCGTGAGATGTTCTGCCTTTCGGTCGATGAAAATATTCGACGTGCCATGGACCAAATTCCGGGCGTGTTTGAGGTTGAGATGACGATCGGATATACCAGCCACTGACAGTTCTAACAGATTATTAGGGGAAAAGCACGGTGTCATTGGCGCCGATGACATGGAAGACATCGTCCGAAAGATTAACAATTAAAAAGAGGCCGTCCGTCCTAGGAAAAATATTCGAGTTATATCACTTAAATAAATCTTTGATTTCGATATAATTAAAGTTTAATTGATGTTAATTACCAGGAATATATATTAATTTCGACAATTTTAATTACTGTGATATTATTTAATATGAATGAGATTAATATCTGGTTGTCTATGAAAACCTGAACTTTTGATTTTAACGGAACTACTTTCAACACCATGCAGTTAAAGTTGGGATGTTGAAATCTTTTCTTTCGTTCTTTTCATGTTTCAGCGGAGACCAGTTTCTATAGCGAAAAATTTAGAGACCAGTAGAATTTGCTATAAACACCTCAAAAAAGTCTAGGGTACACTTCTGAATATCGATATATCGTATCCAGAACGATCAATATGGATGATTTTTTTTAAGAAATGAACACCTGCATCAATTTCTCACCAAATTATGTAGAGTGCCGCAATAGATTTCAGTTTTTTTTATAAAAAACTAAAAATGCAGTAGATGCGACGCTGCTTCATAATCATTTCATGTATTCAGTGTTTGAAATCAGTTAGTTGGCACTTTGTTTCTGTTGTAAGCTCAAATAAAAGATTCAGGTTTTGTGATTAAGATGTTACGAGCCGTTGGCATGCTCCAAGCTGGGAGCTCACAACGGAAGTATCCAGGGTTCTGGGAAGTAGCCCAAGTGTCATAAACCGTTTATGGCCGCGTTTCAATGAAACAGGTAGCGTAGAAGAACGCCATACAGGTCGTTTCAGGATTACTTCAGTCGCCCAAAACCGATTTTTGGTTTTACAAGTCAGAAGAGATCGTACTACCACAGCATCTCAATTAGCTCAAGAGCTATCACGAGTTCATAATGTACAAATTTCCGACCAAACTGTGAGAAATCGGCTCCACGAAGGATAACTCCACTCAAGACGTCCTTTAAGAGTTCCACAACTGACCCATGGAAATCGCGCTGCTCGTTTAGCTTGGTGCCAAGAACACGTAAACTGGGATTGAGAGAGGTGGTCCACAGTTCTCTTCAGTGATTAGTCTAGATTTACTTATTATCCCGATTTGGGAAGAATTCGAATATGGAGGGAACCTGGAAAGCAAAACCGTCTCCAGCATGCTCGAGAAGTTGTTAGACAGGGAGGTGGATCAGTGATGTTTTGGGGAGGTATACGCCTTGGTGGAAGAACTGACCTCGTTTTCATACAGAACAACCTCACGGGAAATTCTTACGCAAATGAGATAGTTTTAGCTGTAGTGATACCGTATATCCAAACAATTGGTCAAAACCCACTCTTCCAACAAGATAATGCCCCTCCTCATCGTGCAAGAGTTGTCTTGAACATTCTTGAAGAGAATGATATCGATCTTCTACCGTGGCCATCCTGCTCCCCAGATCTGAATCCCATCGAGCATGTGTGGGACACCCTAAACAGAAATTTCCTGCGTCAAAACGTCTTCCATCATGAACAGGAGCTTCGATTAGCAGTGCAGGGGGCTTGGAATGACTTAGGCCAAAATGTAATAGACAATTTAATATTGAGCATGCCGCGACGATGCCAAAGTGTCATTAATAACAGAGGTGGACCTTCTGGGTACTGAAAAATATAAGTGCTTCCATATCGTTTCGAAAATATTAGTTCAGGATTTTTTTGTGTTTTACCAAATTTGGTCATTTTCAAATTTCAAATTTTTTTTATAATAGGTGCGGTGCTTTGGAGAAGTTAAATATTATCTTGTTTTCTTGAGAATACATTATATACAATACATCCTAATTAAAACCGAAAGATTTCTATGAATTCGAATCATCAAATTCATATTTTAAAGATATTGGTAAATGTTTCCTAGACTTTTTGAGGTGTTATATAACTATATAAACTATATTCGAAAAATGCTTCATTAAAGAGAGACAGGGTTTGTTTGACAAAAAAAATCAAATTTATTAATTGTCGCCAAACGACTGCAGGTATTAAAATTAAATGTTTTTGGCGTTATTTCCGTTCAGGAATACGTTTTGAAATGAAATTATCATTTTAAATTTTACCAGTTGTGTCCGTAATAACACGTAATCAATCCATTGCCACACACCGTACACATGCGGGTACACCAAGAATAATCACGATATTTTTTGCATTAGCCAGGTGAGAAGGTATTTTTACAGTATAGATATAAGTACGTGTAACTAATCTATACGGAAATATACTTTTAATTGATGAGGTTAGACTGTGATTTCTTTAGTGTTCAACTGGGAGTGTGTATATTATCATTATAAATAATTAAAACTGAAGCTGAGTATTTTGGTTCATGAAAAATAACGTAATTTGCTACTGTACCTGACCAGATACAAGGGCAGATGTATATAATTTTATATATTTTTTAGAAATTAGAAAATGGCTCACAGACGAAGTTTTTCGCTACAAAACCACTATTTTTAAATAGAAGAGGCTGTTCAATACAGAGTATTGAAATTGTATTGTATTGAAAATTATATATTATTCAAGCTGTACATCTTCTCACTAATATATGAATGGTCACACACCTGATTCATTGCAATTCTGGTTACTCCATGTATTAATTTGTTAACCCATCTGTTCAATAATTATTATGTATGCGAATCTTGAGTGATGAACAAGATAAATCCTTTATGATTGTTTACTTAGCCTATCCTAAACTGACCCTCTGAACATGGGGTGTACTATGTATTCGAAAGTAATCGGTCTTTCATTTGAATTTATCTGGGTTATTACGTTACATTGCATAAAATGGGAAATTACAGCCCTTTAAAATGTATACATTGTTAATTTCTTGGAATAGTCCTTAACTAACTTTCGGAAGAAAACCTGACCAATGAGATGTTTTCACTACCCCCAATTTTTGGGTAATGGCCAATGATTTGCATTTGAAAATATCTTCCCACGCTTTGGGAAGTCTGTATTCTGTTTAAAAACTATTACCAAGTTTTTGTATAGCAAAAAATAGTCGCATACTCCGCGAGTCTCAGACACCTCGCATCATAGTTTCACCGACCTATTCTGTTTTTTGTTTCATGAAATAAACACCTCAAAAAAGTCTAGGGAACACTTACCAATATCTTTAAAATATGAATTTGATGATTCGAATTTATAGAAATCTTTCGGTCTTTGTTAGGATGTATTGTATATAATGTATTCTCAAGAAAACAAAATAATATTTGACTTCTACAAAGCACCTATAATAAAAAAATTTGAAATTTGAAAATGACGAAATGTGGTAAAACTCAAAAAAAATCCTGAACTAATATTTGCGAAACGATATGGAAGCACTTATATGCATGCTCAATATTAAATTGTCTATTACATTTTGTCCTAAGTCATTCCAAGCCTGAGGTTTCTTTGTAGGTGTCCCACATGCTCGATGGGATTCAGATCTGGGGAGCAGGATGGCCACGGTATAAGATCGATATCATTCTCTTCAAGAACGTTCAAGATGACACTTGCACGATGAGGAGGGCATTATCTTGTTGGATGAGTGAATTTTGACCCATTGTTTGGAGATACGGTACCACTACAGGTAAAACTATCTCATTTGCGTAAGAATTCCCGTGAGGTTGTTCTGTATGAAAACGAGGTCAGTTCTTCCACCAAGGCGTATACCTCCCAAAACATCACTGATCCGCATCCCTGTCTAACAACTTCTCGAGCATGCTGGAGACGGTTTTGCTTTCCAGGTTCCCTCCATATTCGAATTCTTTCCGAATCGGGATAATAACTAAATCTAGATTCATCACTGAAGAGAACTGTGGCCCACCTCTCTTGATACCAGTTTACGTGTTCTTGGCACCATGCTAAACGAGCAGCTCGATTTGCATGGGTCAGTTGTGGAACTCTTAAAGGACGTCTGGAGTGGAGTTGACCCTCGAGCAGTCGATTTCTCACAGTTTGGTTGGAGATTTGTACATTATGAACTCGTGATAGCTCTTGAGCTAATTGAGATGCTGTGGTAGTACAATCTCTTCTGGCTTGTAAAACCAAAAATCGGTCTTGGGCGACTGTAGTTATCCTGAAACGACCTGTATGGCGTTCTTCTACGTTACCTGTTTCATTGAAACGTGACCATAAACGGTTTATGACACTTGGGCTACTTTCCAGAACCCTGGATACTTCCTGTTGTGAGCTCCCAGCTTGGAGCATGCCAACGGCTCGTAACATCTTAATCACAAAACCTGAATCTTTTATTTGAGCTTACAACAGAAACAAAGTGCCAAATAACTGATTTCAAACACTGAATACATGAAATGATTATAAAGCAGCGTCGCATCTGCTGAATTTTTAGTTTTATGAAAAAAACTGAAATCTGTTGCGGCACTGTACATTATTTGGTGAGAAATTGATGCAGGTGTTCATTTCTTAAAAAATCATCCATATAGATCGTTCTGGATACGATATATCGATATTCAGAAGTGTACCCTAGGCTTTTCTGAGGTGTTTATACCAAAAGTGTCAACAAAACAGAAACACCTACGATTCCTTGATTGGCCTAGTAGGAGTTCATGAGACGTGCAAGTTTAGTGAACAGAGGCACTTCAGGCTTCCATAATTGCTGAAGAAGACGATAATGCATACGACTTTCTGATTGTTCCGCCTGACCCTGGTACGATAACTGACGAAGAGAAGGGTCCAGAAGATGATCTTGTGACACAGGCTTTGCCAAGAGATGTTCCTGGACCTGTAGAAGTAGTACGACGTAGAAGACTATCCTCGGATGGTGATAGCAGTGACGATGAGTCGCTTTCGACATATGCTCCAACTACAAAACGCCCTCGTATGTCTAAGACTGCTATTGTAGCCTCTGGTAATCCTATTTGGCGGGAAACCTTACTAATTTACTCTACTCCGCATGAGGTGATTAACGCTATTGAAGAACGATTGAACAATCTGTATAATGATATAAAAGACTGTAGTCCAGTAATACTCTTCGAGAAGCTTTTTGACCAACAAATGTGTAATTTGATGCGGAACAAAACAATAGGCAAGGCTTTCAATTTGAAAGTTTGAAAGGTTTTTTAGGGATACTTCTGATATCACCAATTGCCTACATACATATTGGTCTTTGGACGGAGATCTAAGCGTGCCACTCGTTTCAGACTATACAGGGTGCTTCAACGAAAACTAAACAGATATCTATATCTACCAAGATATTCATTTCTGATCAAAACGCAAAAAAAAAGTAAATTTTTGTTTCAAGGGGGACATATTTTGGAGTACAAAACTTGCCTGAAATATCAAACCATCAAAATATCAAGGTTGCAATCCTTGAACATTTTGAATAGGGAAGATGGGTCGAGTGATGACTCAAAAGAAAGGTGGTATCTTTGTCTAGATCGCCTTGAACGAATTTCCATTTTTAATTGAAAACTATAAAAGATACAGGGTGAGCAACTGCATCTATTTCACCAAGATAAGTCTTATTGTCTGAATATATATATATATATAAGCATTTGTTGACATTGTTTACCATAATTATAATATATAATTAAATATCTAAGTAGAACTACCTTGACTTTTCTTCCAAGATTTCAGTGACATTTATTGAATTAGAGTCTCATTGCTTATTGCCCTATAACTTTACAAAAAAACTTTTTATTTTTTTTATCTGTCCTTTCTTGTTTTGTATTTTTAAGTATATAATTAAAGCTAAATCATTCGAAATATAATTTATTTCATTTTGGGCGTTAATGGTTTAAAGTAAAAATTGTCACTGTTTTTCAAAGAATAAAATTCTGTTCTGGATTCCCCATTCAATTTGCAGTGAAAATTAAAATTAGAATTAAAGGAATTTTTATGTTTATTTTCAAATTTTTGGACGAACTTCTCAAAGATTTTCGTATGTTCAGACGAGGACGTCATGGTAATTCGTTACTACACACTTAGTGGAAGAAGATTTATCTGTACGACAAATTTTGTTAAAAAAATGGGAATTTCTTCCATTCCGTCAAAAAGAAAACCTACGAAGAATATCACAACATTTGATGACTGTTATCTTCAGCAACTATTCAAATAAATTCTTCTAAAGTCTCAATATGTTTGTGTAGATTCTTAGAAAGAACTACAATTGTATAAATACTAACCGATAGATTAAATATCTCTTTCATTTTCCGCATTTTGTTTATCTTGTCGCACAGCATTCTATATTTGGAAACTTCATTTTCTATATCGTGCGTATCGGCAACATCAATTATATACGCACAACCAAATTTTTATTGAATCACTCGGTATTTCACATTATTGATTGTTTTTAACCATGGTTCTTTGAGTACTTGTGAAGAATGAAGTTTTTTGTTGTAAAAAAACTGGATAGTATGATAAGAAATGTTGAATTATCACCATAATATCGGATATTGTACTCGTACTGAGATTTGAAACTGTGAATTTCAAGATTTAAAAAGCCTATAATCATAATTGAAAATTCCTTAGGTTGGATTGTCCGATGTGCAGAGGGGCGAATAATTGCTCTCGTTGAAGAACACAGAGAGATATAGCGGCCACAATGGGGGTATAACAGGTGGTGATTTCAAAAATCTACGCCCGATACGTGGAGCTACATTCTCTGCAAAATAGGCCAAGAAGAAGTTGAAGGAAGATCATTTTTGAAGAAGAAGACCGCTCTTTGTGCCATATTGCAAGAAGAGGCCCTAGTGCGTCGCACCCCATACTCTAAAGACTTCGTTCAAAGGGTTTATACAGCAGAAGGCCCTTAAGAGTTCCAGAGCTAGCCAGACAACAAAAAATTAACAGACTTAATTGGTGTATCTAGCACTAAAATTGGAATATTGAGAATTGGCGAAATGTTCTTTTTTCGGATGAGACCAGAATTGGTGTTTTGGGGTGGCATTATGCTGGGGAGCAAAACAAATTCGATTTCGTTCCCTGCGGGTGTAAAGCTTAGAAATTACGTGGACCTAGTGCTGTAGCCTATAGTGAGACTCTAGCGAGGTGCCCACGATAAGAATGTCACTTTCATGCAAGATAATGCTCCTCCGCATACCAGCAACACCGCGCGACATTATCTTGAAACAGAGGGCTAAACGCTTTCCAGACCTTAATCCTAATGAACATTTACTAGATTAACTCTAAAGTAAAATTAGATCGCACCAGGACAATCCTAGAACCCCACAACAGCTCGTCCAATTCGCCACAGAAGAGTGGCAGAATATCACCCCAGAGGAGGTCGAAAACCTAATCCAAAGCATGCCTAGATGGATTCAGGCTTGTATCAGGCCAAGAAGAGGTAATACAAGCTACTGAGGTCGAGAAAAAACACTTACTCCGTGATAAAACAATTTTCAATTTTTGTACTACATGCGGAAAGAGTCTTTTATTATCTTTTATTTGTTTCCTTCTTAAAACCTTAATTTATTTCTTTTATCAATTAAAATATCTCAAAAGGATCAATTCTAACAATCCTTCGAAATTTCCAACATCCCTGAGGTAATATTCAAAATATCGTGTGATTCCATATAAATTTGGTTTTGTGTATGTTATTCGATTTTGTTTATCCGTTAGGATATCTGGTTTATTGTGATTTACAGCTCTGTTGCAAAGAATTGTCAGATTCATATTTGTAATATTCTAATATTAGAAATGACATCATATTTTCTTGCTAAATTGAAATAAACAGAATTGGCGACGCTATGTCTTTCCAAATAATCTGTTGAGTGGAGTATTGAGCAAGAAGGTAATATAACTGTTTCTGGAGAAGAAAACATCTACGGCAAGAACCATCTATATTTTTTTGATGATACTAACCATCTATTGAAAGCAATTTCATCATATAATCATTTAATGTGCTTTCCGTGTAATTCCTTCTACATTCAAATTTCTTTTTCAGATTTACTACCCAATGATCAGTATATCGATTAAACAATCGTTTAATGAAAGAATTGCATTTTTCAAAGTGAATATTCCTATTTTATTGAGAGTGTGATATGGCCCTAATCTGTGTTAAACTTTCTCCGTACCTCTATAAGCCCTATTCTAGGTCACCCTATATTTTCATCTACCCGTATCCCTTTCAAGACCCTACTATAAAAGACCGTCCAATAAGGCTAACGAACTGGAAAAACAAGGTAATCTTTGGGAAAATATAAATTGGTCAAGTAAGGCGATGTGGGAAAACAAGGGACTGTGACAATTTTCCCTTTTCCTGTACTAATTGCGACCTTTTCTTCGGGATATTCTCCTTTATTTCAGTTGTTACGAATTTCATTCAATTTTCGTGTAAGAATTTTCTCCATTTAGAAATCAAATGGGCAGATAACGTTTCTTATTTCACAGAATTTGTGTTTCACTATATCACAAGGTGGAACAGTAGGGAAGAGATTTAATACATTCCATGACCTGAGTTTAGCGTTCGGTGGTATTATCTCTTCCCTAGTGTTCCACCCAGGCCAGTGAAACCACGCTAGCGGTTTGAACGCCGGTGTGCAATTCCTATCGTGCCGCCCTATCTAACTACAAAACCTAGGTGTTTATAAAAATGTGGAAAAAACTGTACAGTGAAAAACTATGTTATATTAGGTTATTTTATACAAGATAGATACACTAATACGACATTAAATGAAAAAATGAAGGCAAGAAAGGTGCAGTTTATACATATTATGTAGGTAGGTATAGGTATTAAGTTATTTTACAGAAACTGTACCTTTCTTGCCTTCATCTTGGCAAAATCAGCTATAATGTTTTTGGTATCTAGTCTATTTAGAATCTCATGTTCAATTGAAATTATTGCTAAATTACTCAGTCTTTGCTGGTATAGTTGATCTCAAATAGTTTTTATTATTTTTAACTTTGAAAATGACCTTTCACCAGATGCAACTGAAACCGGCAATGTAAGTAGTATCCTTAGCGCTATTGTTGTATTCGGAAATGCTGACATTAATTCATTAGCAAAAATGTATTGCAATAGGGTTTGTGGATCATTAGACTGGTTTTCAGTTAAATGCAACTTTAAAGCATTGATTTCATTAAACATATCTATACCGTCAATTTCTGCGTCACTACTTGAACTATCTTTTAGCTTCACATTTAAATCTTTACAATGTTTCATTAAATCATCTTTGGAGTAACTAAACAAGTTATTATTGGTGAAAAGCCAAAAACGTCGGTAAAATTGCCAACTCATCGAATCTACGTATTAAATAAGTTAAGGTTTGGTCCAGGATCCTAAAAAAACATCTACCTTGTATTTTGTTTTAGGGTCTAGTAAGACTTCATCACTCTGTTCATACTGAAATTGAGTTGGTTTTTCGTGGACGAACGGTATCTATAAGCGGAAAATCTGCATCTACATTAAGTTCCCGAGCCACAGTGGTAGCTTCTTCTAACACCCTTTCGAAATGCTCATCTGTGCGATATTCGGTGAATTTATGAATCAATATTTAACAAATTTATGCAGATTTGAGTATTTATTGTGGGTTTTGCATCATTTTGCTAATAGCATTAATTTCGTTTAAAATATCAAACCAAATTACAACTAAGCAAATAAATCTATAATTTTGAATATTCAAAGCAAGCGAATGTGCTTTGTGAGTTGTTGTACAATCCCATTCCGACGAATTGTTATCTGATATTTCAAGTAAAGCGTCAAATATTTTTTCGAGGTGATACCGTAAAGGTTTGACTGCATCGATTCTGCTAGACCATCGCGTGGCACTTAATGCCTTTACTTTTAAATCAGGTAAATGCTTGCAAATTATGGACCACCTTTTGGTAGAAGACGAAAAGAAAACGTAAATTTCTTGAATTAAGTTGAAAAAGTTGACCGTGTCGTGCGTTATATTTGCCGCGTCGTTAACGACCAAATTGAGACTATGCGCCGAGCATGGAACGTAAAATGCACGATTATTCATTTCAATATTTTTTTGTAATCCATTGTGTTTTCCACGCATATTAGAACCATTGTCATAACCTTGGCCACGTAAGTTTTTAATATCAAGGTTTAATTGCGAAAATAAATCTAAAACAAAATTTAATAGTCCTTCACCTGTGGAGCTGGTTATCGGACAGATGCCAATAAAACTTTCGCATATTGTAACATTTTAGTTTCACTGTTTAAAACAACATACCTTAGTATAACTGTAATCTGTTCTGTGTGACTTACATCTGGTGTGCAATCTAATATGATAGAGAAATATTTTGATTCTCTGACTTTGTTCAGGATATAATTTTTTATGGTCGTGCCGAGTAAATCATTGATTTCATTCTGAATCTGATCTCCTAAATAGTGAGACATGCGAGTTGAATCGAATTTCGAGGCTTGAATTCTGTGAATATGTTCCCGCATAACTGAATCAAAGGAAGCTATTATTTCTATTGCTTTGAGAAAATTACCATTATCATGCTCATATAATATTTTGGACGAGCCCCTAAACGCCAGACATTGATGAGATAAAATTTTATAACAGCTATGATCCTTTCCAATACATCACACCATTGTTTTTTTCAGATTCTAATAGTCTCAGTTGCATTTGATTTACAGTAGTTTTATTTTTAACATATGATTTAGTTGGACCCAACATTTTGAATTTTCGCTATGGGAAATGCTTGTTTCGTGTCGTTTTAAGGTAGATGACAGATGTTGCCAATCGGAAAAACCGCTTGGAGCTGACAGACTACTCACAGTTTTACTGAATATTTTACAACAAAAACAATAGACTGAATCTTTTGACGTAGAGTAAACAAGCCATTCTCTGTTAATTTTTTCTCCATAAGGAAGATTTCTAGAGTAATAACTGTTTGCAAATTTTCTTCCATCGATATTAGCAGGAAAATTGTGGTTAAACAGCTGCACGGGACCACAGCTAACAAAATATTAACAATATCATTAGTCATACTGGCGGGCCACGAACCGGGATCATCACCACAATCTAAACAGCTACTTGATGACGATAAATTGCTTACAGGTTCTTTAGCACTACTTTCTCTTTTTCAGTTTCATTGGAGTCTCCTTCTGAAGGACTAACATTTTCCTCTTCAGATACCTCCATAACTTCTAGATTTAAAGCTGCGCTTGTTGAAGCTACATCTACGTCAACATTCTCTTGACATTCAGAGTCCCTATTTTCTGGTTTGCTAAAAGAATTCTCAAGAGATCCCGCTAGTTTTTTTCTCTGTATCGTTTCTCGTTTTTGCCGTCGAAATTGAGCTCCTGAAATTTTTTTCCTTTTTGCGGTTCCTGGAATTTTCTTGAAAAAGTTTAGTATGGAGAACTATCAAAAGCCTTTTGGTAATCAATGAAGGCTGTATGAATATTTCTCTTCTTAGTTTGAGCTTGATTCAAAGCAACAGAATCAATTACAAGTTGCTCTTTAGTACCAAGGTGTTTTTTCTACATCCTTTTGTTGTTCGGAAAGAATATTATAATTCTCCAAATGTGCATAAATTTTTGGGTAATACATGCAGTTAGAATTTTATATATTGTTGGAAGGCAAGTAATTGGTCTATATTGAGACGGATCAATAGTATTATCACTTTTCGGTTTTAAATAATATATATATATATATATATATATATATATATATATATATATATATATATATATATATATATATATATATTTTTTTCAAAGTTAGATTATCCGAGCACAAACGTAGTTTTAATTATCATAAATCAGATTCCCATTATTCTAATCACTTACTCGAAGAAAACCACAACTTTAATGATGATTTCAAAATTTTACACAATGAAAATAATAGACAAAACTCAATCTATGGGAAATTTTAGAGACTAACAAAGAAAATAATTCAGGTAGGTTACTTATTAGTCAATTAGAAAATCCTTCCCTTGCTCAATCTTTTCAATTCATAAAGTGAGCAACTCCGATGGGTTTTCCTACATACCCTTGTAATTGTACCTATTTCAATATTAAGTAGGAAATAAGAATAATATATAAGGAATAACTCTGTTCATTAGTTTGTATATATCTGATGAAGCCACAGTGTGGTGAAACCGGTCATAGTTTTGTTAATATAGTGAAATTCTAAACACCATAATTTTATATCATTGAAAATATGTATATCGATTTTCATCACCTCCTCAATCAAATTACAAAATACGTTTTTCTGCAGAAACAGCACAAGTGATTCACTTGTGTCGTTTCTCCCTTGAACGAAATCTTTCAACTCAAATATCTAGTATAAACATTACCTGAAAACCGCGAAAAAATATCACACTTGTCGTTTCTGCAATACCCAATTCATTTTTATTTTCACTTTAAGCGGTAACACTGTTTTTTTTTGGTATCGAAACTTGTTTTTCAATTTTTTTAGGCCACATTATAAATTTGGAAGACAACGGTAGAGGCGTATTACTCGATGACAATTTTTGTAACGAATGGAAAAATGGAACAATAAACAGCGCAAAGCAGCTTTTACCAAAGGGGGGAACGTCTGTTCTTGGATGGCCATAAGGAATTCTTCTGTTTCCGCGAATAATTCTCCTGTCATCAACCATTTGTTGTAGGCTTCTTTGTCGATGTGTGGTTGATTAATCTCATGGTGATGTCGTCCATGCAATTCCTTTCTTGACCATTGCTCTTGTTTTTCAGTATCTGATAGGAACGGTAGATTCAGTAGGTCATCTCTGGTAGCAATATTTAGAGGTGTATATCCCTTATCAGCCAACGATACCACTCTATGGAGGTCAGAAGTGATAGCTTTTGCAGAAAAGAATTCTATGAGATTTTTTATCTGTTCGGTGTGTAAATTGACAACATCTATTAATCCGCGTCCTCCTTCTTTCCGCTTCAAAATTGTTCTTATCACAGACGATTTTGGATGATGATTGTTGTACTTTGTCAGCATCGTTCGGGTCTGACTTCTAATATCGTCCAGTTCTGTCTTAGTCCATCTGAATATTTCAAGTGTTTATTGTCTTGACTAGATTCGCCGAGTTCAACATTGATTTCATCACAGTCTTCATATGCTGACAGTATTCTGAATGAATCTTCTCCTTAGATTGTTTTTGGTCTAGCATTTATTTTCGTGGACTTATGCACTATCTCAGCTAGTAGCTGGATATAATTTACCTTTCCCAGATTTAGCAATCAAAGGGAATAGGCTCGATTACAATATACTTGACATAAATTTCCGAACTATCCTACATGTGTTAAGAATTACAGCTTTTTGCATTTCTATATAGGTATTCTTATGCAATTCTAATTTCTTAAGGCTATCATGCAAAGTTTTGGGTATTAAACCAGTCGAGGATACGATGACAGGAACAATATCTATTTTATCGAGGTGCCACATCTGCTTGATCTCAATAGCAAGGTCTGTGTATTTGGACTTTTTCTCCTGGAACTTGTTCAGCACGTTGTTATTATTCGGTATGGCGACATCCACCAGCATTGCTGTTCTGGCTCTCTTATCATACACCTTTATGTCCGGCCTATTATTCGTCACCATTCTGTTAGTGATAACAGGCCTATCGTAGTATAATCTGATAGAGTGATTTTTCAATACGGGCGCCGGCTGATACTTGTAATATGGCTGGAAGGTGTTCAGAAGTCCGTACTTGTGTGCAAGTTTCTGGTGGATAATGTTGCTCACTTGATTATGCCTGTGAAGATACTCCGTATCGGCCAGTTGTTCGCATCCGGACGTAATATGCTGTATAGTCTCCGATCTTATATGGCATTTTCTGCACTTATCTGTTTGTAATGTTCCGTCCTTCTTTATAAATTTTTTGTAATTGTTTGCAGCGATCACTTGGTCTTGGATGGCCATAAGGAATCCCTCTGTTTCTGCGAATTATTCTCCTTTCAACAACCATTTGTTGGAGGCTTCTTTGTCGATGTGTGGTTGAATAATCTCATGGTGATGTCGTCCATGCAATTCCTTTCTTGACCATTGCTCTTGTTTTTCAGTATCTGATAGGAACGGTAGATTCAGTAGGTCATCACTGGTAGCAAGATTTAGTGGTGTACATCCCCTATCAGCCAACGATACCACTCTATGGAGGTCAGAAGTGAGAGCTTTTGCTGAGAAGAATTCTCTGAGATTTTTTATCTGTTCGGTGTGTAAATTGACAACATCTATTAATCCGCGTCCTCCTTCTTTCCGCTTCAAAGTTGTTCGTATCACAGACGATTTTGGATGATGGTTGTTGTACTTTGTTAGCATCGTTCGGGTCTGCCTTTGAATATCATCCAGTTCTGTCTTAGTCCATCTGATTATTCCAAATGAGTAAAGTAACACTGGAATGGCGTAGGTGTTAATTGCCTTGACTAAATTCCCCGAGTTCAACATCGATTTCAGCACAGACTTCAGACGCTGACTGTATTCTGAACGAATCTTCTCCTTTGATTGTTTTTGGTCTAACAATCTGGCTTGTTGGTATCCCAGATATTTGTATGTTTCGCCATCTCTCATGCACTGTATAAAATCACCGGTATCCCAGATTGTGTTTCGCCATCTCTCATGCACTGAAGTTGTGTTTCACCATCTATGACTTTCCTCTTTGAATGTTCAGGGTCTTACATTTTTCAATCCCGAATTTCATATGAACATCTGCCGAGAACTCACTGACAGTTTTCAGCAAATCATCCAATTGCTTCTTGTTCGAAGCATATAATTTCATGTCATCCATATACAGCAGGTGGGAGATTGTATGATAATTCCTTTCTGCTTTTATCCTAAATCCGTATCCAGTTCTATTGAGCATTGAGGACAATGGGTTCATTGCTAAACAGAACCATAGTGGACTCAAAGAGTCTCCTTGAAAAATTCCACGACGTATGGGTATCTCGTCGGTTTTAATTGATTTATTGTTCATGTTGACCTGCAGAGACGTGCGCCAGTGTGTCATTGTTGTCTTTAAGAACTCTACCAGGGCTGGGTGAATTTTGTATATCTGCAATACTTCAACAAACCAAGAATGGGCGGTACTATCGAATGCCTTCAGATAATCGAGAAAAGCTGAATGAACATTGCGATGCCCTACGTGTGCCTGTTTCATTATCACAGAATCGATGATGAGTTGTTCCTTGCACCCGTGGTGCTTCTTTCTGCATCCTTTCTGCTCCTCTGCTAATATATTGTTGTCGTCAAGGTGTTGGTATATTCGATTGGATATGCATAAGGTGAGTATTTTGTAGAGTGTTGGCAGGCAAGTGATTGGCCTGTATTGAGACGGATCCTGTGTTCTATCGCTCTTAGGTAGCATATATGTTAAGCCTTGCGTTAGGAAAGTGGGTGTTTTCTTGGGATGTTGAAGAACATACGTGAGCTGTTTCGCTAGGGCTCCATGGAGCTTATCAAACTTCTTGTACCAGTAGTTGTGGATATTATCTATACCTGTGGCCTTCCAATTGTTGGTCGCTCCAACTACTGTTGTGATTTCTTCCTCCGTTATTCCATCGAAGTCCATATGTCTGATATCGAGGCGTTCTTTTTCATTCGTGATCCATTCCGCATCTCTATTGTGTTCTTTGGGGTTCGACCATAGAGATGACCAATAGTCGGTCAAGCACTGTGCGTCAGGTACTTCTCTGTTATTGTTGGTCGCAGTTTTGTTATTTCCCTTATGAAAATTGGCTGCGTTTTGGAGGAACCTTTGGTTTTGGTGTTTCCTTTCAGTACACTTGACGTATCTTGAAAGCCTCTTTGCTTTTGCTTGGAGTTTCTGTTTCAAAGTGTCCATATACACGTCGATGTGTTGTTTGTGATCAGGGTGTTTTGTGTTCGTACCAATTTTCCTATAAATTATTATTATTATTATAGGAATTGAGTGGCATTTTTTCATCCGCGAAAAGTGAAAATGCGAATGTAGGAACATGAAGAAGAAGCTTGTACTGTATTTCGAAAGTAGAAATAAAACTAAAAACTCTAACAATATCAGTAGTTATTCCAATTGCTAATTTCATTTATCAGGATCATACTGTTAAAAGACATCAATTCAATTTGTTTCGTCTAATGGATATTTTCCACATCAAAAAATCTCTCATTTCTCCGCGACAATTCCGCGCAAAAGGGCACTCGTGTATGAAATGAAGACACACCGTTCTGCAGAGAAAAGCTCCACATTTCTCTCTTCCACTGGCGGCAATGCCAATAGTCTTGGAATGACATAAAGTCATCTGCAGTTGAGAGGTCATCCCTGGTCCAGCACGGTTTCCTAGCAACGCACGACTTGGAATGGGAAAGTGGAGTCCTTCTCGTCTATTATGTGAAATCACCGAGATGAGACTAAGGGGCGAGGGTGGGACGATCCAACGAATTGATCTGGAACAAAAAGAATCGTAAGGGATGTTTATTTTGAAAGTATTAATGAATATTTTTTGCTTTTCGCAAGCTGAAGTATTATTAGTATTCTGTCTTTACCTCTAACTCAATTATTTCAATGGTATACAGCCACGTTTCATTCCAGATTATGATTTACCGTCACACTAAGGGATTTTAATGTACAGAGTTGGGCGAAATGGAGGAGAGTTCTTGAAATGAGAATAACTCGGCTGTTTCTTAACGTAGAACATTTTCAACTACGTAAATGTTGAAAAGAATTTAACGTAGAATATTTTTAAATTTAATTTTAAGGTAGGAGGTAGGTAGGTGCTTAAATATGAACTTCAGAAGTCATGAAACTAAAATATCAAAATGAAAGAAACAAACAAAATCATAACAAAATAAATTCTTGTTCACACTCATTTTAAAACATTTACATAAGTATTGGGATACAGACACGTTGACTCGTTGTTTACAAATACTAGAAAATAACCTAAAACTAAAGATCACATTTTTTTGGAACAAATATCAGAACTATTGCGTAATGTCTACATATATATATATATATATATATATATATATATATATATATATATATATATATATATATATATATATATATATATATATATCAAAAATGATAGCTAGGTCTAGGTGCAATAGAAAAAGATTAATTACATCGCTACAATTTATACCGTCACAAATTTCTTGTTGAATTGCTAATATTGTTAGCCCAGACAATCTTTCTTGAATCATTTTTGATCTTAAATAATTTTTAATGATTTTTAACTTTGAAAAAGATCGCTCGCCAGAAGCTACAGATACAGGCAAAGTCAAAAGAATTCTTAGTGAAATGCTTACGTTTGGAAAGGTGGAGATTAAATTGCTTTCAAATATATATTGTAAAATACTTAAGGGGTCAGTATCATCAGGTAATGAAAACAGCTTTAACGCTTTAACGCGTTAAATAGATCATTGGAGTCTATATACTTATTACCCTGATCTGTCAGTCGCTTTAACGCTTTAACGCGTTAAATAGATCATTGGAGTCTATATACTTATTACCCTGATCTGTCAGTCGCTCTTCAAGAATAGAACAATGTTTCGAAAGATCGCTGCCACTTAATTTGAATATTTCCCTAAAAAATCCGAAAATATTATCATACTCATTTAATGAGTGAAATCGGCTTTTTAGAGAGCTTATAGTTTGATCTATAATTTTTTAAAAAAACCAATTTTAAAGGCTGTTTTTGGATCATCTCGGTGTTCATAGTCAAACATTTTTGGTTTAAATTTCGTCCTAACCGTTGGTAATGGTGGTAAGTCTTCTTCAATTTCGAGTGAGGATGCTACTTCTTTCGCATGCACAAGAATTTCTTGAAATGATTGGTCAGATCTATATTGCTGGAAGTGACAATATTCATATGAAAAACAATATTTATATAAAAAAAACGTCATGCCAAATAATAATTCCACAAATAAATTGAAAATTTTGTACAGACGTTAAGAGGGAACTCGCTTTATGTCTTGCATCAATGTGAAAGGAATTATCTTCAGCCACTTCTAGAAGACTTTCGCAAACCTTAATTAAATAAACTTTAAGGGGCTTTATTGCGTCAATTCTGCTGGACCATCTTGTCTCACGCATCAAGAATGCGTTTTTGAAGCCCAACATGTTTTCCCTTCATATTTATCCCATTATCATAACCTTTTCCCCTAATGTGTTTTAATTCTAAATTTAATTTTTTCAAATTTTCTATCACAAATGTATATATCCCTTCTCCTGTAGAGTCCAGTATTGGATTAAACGCAATAAAACTTCCCTCAACTTCAACCTTTTTTGAAGTGATGTTAAGGACAACATACTTCAGAACAAGACTTATTTGCTCAGTATGACTAGTGTCTGGTGTACAATCTAATATTATTGAAAAATATTTTGAACTGCGAACCATTTCTATAATATTATTTCTTACTTTGGACGACAATAATTCAATTATTTCATTCTGTATTTGCAAGCCTCAATAATGAGTCATTTTAACAGATTTTTTTGGGAGTTATACACTCGGCTAACGTGCTGTCTCATCACTGAATCGAAAGAGGCAATCAACAGCTTTTAGAAAATTTCCATTATCATGTTCGAAAAGCAATTAATAAGAACCTTGAAATGTTTGTTTTGTGTTCGTACCAATTTTTCTATGATTTTTGCGTATATGAGATATCAAGCGCCTTGAGGGCTTTTTGTTTCTTAGGAATTCTGTGAGGCGACCGATCTCAGCTCTAATATTGTCAATATCCTTCTCCAGTCGTTTTTGCCATGGTGGTTTTCTGACGCTTTTTGGCTTGTTGTTTGTGTAGTCGAAGAACCGCTACCGCTCCACAGTAAATCAAAGTGTGAGTTTTCTCCAAGTAGTTCAGGTCAGTGTATTCTTCAAACACTGAGTTTATGCTTGCTAAGATGATATTGCTGATCTTGTTCTTCTTGAGTCTGGGCAGTTTAATTCGTTTAGTTGGGTTACTGCCACTGAGTTCAGTTATTGCTCTGTTGAGTTCTGATCATGCTAAATACATAAATTCATTCTGTTGGTTCATCTCAGGGGTAAGCTGTATGTTGATATTCGTTTCCATAACACATTCATTGACTGTAGGTATACCGTTATGGGTATCATCTTCACTTCTGAGCTCCATTATGACCGCTTCCCGTATGCTTTGCAGCGTTTCTGAAGAAAGTAGCCTGTTTTCAACGATTTTTCTTCGTTGATCCGAAATTCTCTGCTCGAATATGTGCTGTACTTCCAGATATTTTTCTACGAAGGCAAGATGTAACGCGTATCTGTATGCTGTCATTGCCGATTCCAAGTTTGTAATCTTGTAATAGGAACGCATAATGAAGGAATTCATATCTGGAGTCCACTTCATGCGTTTACTAGGGAGTCCGGCTCTCGTGGTCGTAGGCATAATGGCTTGCACCACCGTTGAAACATCAAGAGTCGGTTGCGAGGTATTGATGTTGTTTCCCACTTGGTTTTGTGTTGCAGTATCCCTACTCGATATCACGAGGCTTCCGTATTTAATAGAGGGAGACTGTGACTCACTTTCCGAACAAGACCCTCGTCCTAAATCTTGAACGCCACAAGAGGTTATGGTGGTACAATGTCGATTCACGCGTTTATTCCTTAGATTGTACATCATTGGATAAGTTGCATTTTATACCTACTGCCAGGTTCAGCTTGGGTACCTCGGGTTCGCTAAGCCCGTACTCAGAAACAATGTTCCTGAGCCCCTGAGGGGTTATTATTTATTATCGTGGACTTATGCACTATCTCAGCTAGTAGCTGGATATAATTTACCTTTCCAGATTTAGTAATCAAAGGGAATAGGCTCGATTACAATATACTTGACATAAATTTCCTAACTATCCTACATGTATTAAGAATTACAGCTTTTTGCATTTCTATATAGGTATTCTTATGCAATTCTAATTTCTTAAGGCAATCATGCAAAGTTTTGGGTATTAAACCAGTCGAGGATACGATGACAGGAACAATATCTATTTTATCGAGGTTCCACATCTGCTTGATCTCAATAGCAAGGTCTGTGTATTTGGTTACAGCTTTTTCTCCTGGAACTTGTTCAGCACGTTGTTATTATTCGGTATGGCGACATCCACCAGCATTGCTGTTCTGGCTCTCTCATCATACACCACTATGTCCGGCCTATTATTCGTCACCATTCTGTCAGTGATAACAGGCCTATCGTAGTATAATCTGATAGAGTCATTTTCCAATACGGGCGCCGGCTGATACTTGTAATATGGCTGGAAGGTGTTCTTTGGGGTTCGACTATAGTGATGACCAATAATCGGTCAAGTCCTTTGCGTCAGGTACTTCTCTGTTATTGTTGGTCGCAGTTTTATTATTTCCCTTATGAAAATTGGCCCTGTTTTGGAGGAACCTTTAGTTTTGATGTTTCCTTTCAGTACACTTGATGTATCTCTTTGCTTTAGCTTGGAGTTTCTGCTTCAAAGTGTCCATATACACGTCGATATGTTGTTTATGATCAGGGTGTTTTGTGTTCGTACCAATTTTTTCATGAATTTTGCGTATATGGGTTTTCAAGCGCCTCGATAGCTTTTTATTTCTCAGGAATTCTGTGAGGCGACCGATCTCAGCTCTAATATTGTCAATATCTTTCCCCAGTCGTTTTTGCCATGGTGGTTTTCTGACGCTTTTTGGCTCAGATCGAATCAGAGTTGTGGAGACTTGTTGTTTGTGTAGTCGAAGAACCGCTACCGCTCCACAGTAAATCAAAGTGTGAATTTTCTCCAAGGTGTTATGGTCAGTGTATTATTTATTATTATTATTATTATCGTACTGTCTCAAAAAGCTCGAAATAACGAGCAAAATACATGTATTAATGAATTGCATCACTCATCTGTGAATATTGACGTGGAAATGGTAAATCTCTGTATAAACTAATGATTTTCCGAAATACTCTTCTAATTTCAAGTACTCGGGGATACGCGACAAATGCAAATCTCGATAAGCCATGATGGCGCCGGGTCCTCTTATTCTACTTCACTTATCGCTTTCAATTATTTCGCAATTTCAGGGACGACTGAGCCACCAATTCCTTCATTTTGTACTTATTGTCGGCGCGTACTTTAAAACCGTATAATGCTTTACCTACAGCACCGCAGACCGCGCTTACAACTGCTACTAGGCCAGTTCCATGTCGTCTGGTTGCAATCACACAATCGAAAAGCCCATTGAAGATGGCCTCTTAAGGGTGGTACAGACCATCGTTGTAGACTGGCGGATTTGTCTTATAGCAGCATATGATTTTTTCTTTGCAGTCGGCTTAAACTTAACTTGGGCTTCTATGTTAGTATTTTTTATGCGGTATGTATATTACATTACATTATTAATATTATTTATAATAACAAAGTCATGAATAAGTAACAGCATGGTAAAGGCATGTAAGCTCTCTATTGGACTGGTTCTTAGTACTTATGTGATCACTCTTATTGCAGTATTTTGTATTGTTTCAAGTCTGTTCAACACTCCTTTGTTTGCATTGTCGTAACAGATGCACCCGTAGTCGCTTCACTACGTATGGTTAGGAAGTAGATTCTAAGGAGAATAGAAGTATCGCTTCCCAATTTTTTGCTGGCAATTATCTTCAGGAGGTTCAGTCTTTTTTGACTTGATGATATGGTTTGATTGATTTGTTGTCCTATTTCATATGACTATTGAATATTATGCCAAGAAATCTTATGTTTTCTTCCCTTTGTAGGGGTCGGTTGTCAAAAGTCAAAGTAATATTGTTTGCAGTGGATCTTGGTTTGGTGAATATCATATATTTGGTTTTTTCCTCTGAAAATAGGAATCCTGTTTCAGAAGTTCATCTTTCAAGTTAAGACCTTTTTGATCGGTTGATAAATTGTTGGTTGCCATCACAAGATCGCCAGCAAAAAGAATGTATTTTATTGGTGTTTTGAAGGATTGAGTAACTTTGTCAATAGTGATTTGGAAAAGTGACGTACTCAAGACGGAGCCTTGTGGGATTCCGTTCTGGATGTTATACTCGTATAGTCCTGTTCTTTAAGAAACTGTGGGTGAAAGCTGAAAAGTTTCCATTTATGTCCATGTCAATCATGTTTTGGATAAAGAGTATTCTCCATGTCGTATCATGAGCTCGAAGTAGGTCGAAAAATATAGCTATCAGTTTTCGATTGTTCCAAAAGGCTTCGTTAACGGCTCTAAGAAGAAATCAAAAATTACATTACATGAATGAAAAAGAAAATAACTCCATTTGAAGGCATTTCCATCTTATGTCAAACATGCAAACTGTTCGCAAAACTTCTGCAGCATCTGAAGTTACCTAATCGTTTTTAGAATTTACCAAACAGCTCAAAGGGGTTGTTCATCTAATACAATTTCCTCAGAACTTCATGCTGCAGTTGATATTATTTATTTGGATTTTTCACGTGGTTTTGATCGTGTAACTGTCAAACGCTTATTAGCTAAACTGGAGCATATTGGTATCAGAGCAAATCTCTTGAATTGGATAGAGAGTTTTTATCTAGAAGGCAATTTTATGTTAGCGTCGGAAACTCACGATCTTCTCAGCGACCTATCACCAGTGGTGTGCCACAGGACTCTTTTCCTTTCTTTTATATATTGCCAATCTTCTTGTTTCAATTCAGTCTTATTCCTCAATTATTGAACTTAGCTTTACAGAACTCCTCCCGATAATGCTGACACCCTCCAACGGGATATTGACTCCATCACGCAGTGGTGTATCGACTGATCCTTGCGTTTGAATTTGGATAAATGTAGGGTTCTTTACATGGGTTAAACGATTGCGTCTCACTCAGTATACTGTCGATGGCAATACTTTAACTGGTACTACTCCTCATGGCAACCAGGAGTTTTCATTAACAAAGAACGTGGTTTGATCAGATGCAAGATGTTGGAAATGAGATATCAAAAGGCGTATCCATGCTTTCAAGAACTGTCATCTTAGGGCATTCAGTTTGCTCCACAAAACATATGTCAGGCCAATCGCGGAGTTTGCGGGTTCAGTGTTGCATTCCACCTTGAAACGTGACATGGACATGGAACAATAATCCCCTATGGCACCACACGTGAGCCGGTCGAAGAACGACTCAATATTTTTGAGTTATCAAACTTCTCCTCCAGATGCTTGTGAGGACACCTGATAGTCAGCTACATAATCCTCCACAATATATTCAATTGTAACCTCCCTGAGCTATTTGATTGAATCAAAATACACAACTTCGCGACCAGAGGCTGAAAGTATATAGAGAGAACTTCCGGACATTCAGCAGCATTTCTGATGATCATAAAAGAAATTAAACTCTGTATTATATAATCACAAAAGTTTATTGAAAATCAGTATTACAATTTCGGCCTCTAGACCATCTTCAGCTGGCAACAAGTACTGAAGCAAACAGGAATTTTGAGTTGTGGAATAAATTACTTACTTTCAGACATTATCGACCCGCCATCTGTCAATTCGTTCAAAAACAGATTTGATATCTAATCGTCATTACAGCTAATGTAAGGGTGGAATATTTCATTTTTTACTTATATCTATATATATAAAAATCAATTGCTGTTCGTTAGTCTAGCTGAAACTCGAGAGCAGCTGAACGGATTTATCTTATCCCATACCCAACTTTAGAAATGTTAACTGAGAGCAAGGAACACTGAGCCAAAAACTATCAAACAAAAAAATCTTTCAGAAATGACCATCAACGACCTAACAGAAATGATAACAAACAGTTTAAAAACATCAACGAAGAGAATATGCATAAGACAAAAAGACACTAACACGAAGATCAGTACACATACGAAAATGCTATTGCAGCAGAGAAGAATAACGCTCCGGAATGAAGAAAATTATACTGAACAGAGAGATATTCCGAACATTCGAAAAGATCTAAGAGACTACAATACAAGACTCATAATTGATACTATTGAAGACAATAAGAATATGAGAGTTCTAAAATCTAGGCTCTCTTGCTCCAACAGAAGACTGAACAGCATTAGAAACAAAACGGGTATTTTGGTGAACAATAGATCAGACATCATTGAAGAAGTTGAGGAGTTTTATACATGTCTTTATACTTCGGAGACAAGTGAACCCAATACATCTCAAGAACCAGTGGTGAAGAATATCGGTTCTGAAGAAATCCCAGACATTAAAACAGAAGAAATAAAATTAGATAGGATAAGTTGTGAAATGTTGAAAATGGGTGGCGGGGATTTATTGGATGCCGTGAATATTCTTTCGATAAATGTCTCTTGGATGAAAAAATTCCACAAATGTGGCGAAATGCTGAAGTAATTCTACTTCAAAAAATAGGGGATAAGACCAACCTGGAGAACTTTCGGCCCATTAGCCTTCTTTCCCACCTATACAAGCTGCTCACTAAAATTATCACAAATAGTCTCACCAACAAATTAGACCTTCACCAACCTGTAGAGCAAGCCGGATTCCGAGCAGGTTACAGCAATATTGATCATTTACAAGCAATTCGTACTCTCATCGAGAAGTGTAGCGAATACAATATTCCCATCTACTTGGCTTTTATAGACTTCCAGAAAGCTTTCGATCTTATAGAGATGTGGGCAATAATGAGATTTTTAGATAATGCAAGAGTCGACTCTCGGTACTCGAATTTGCTGAAATACATTTATGATCATGCTTTCATCACAATTCATTTGGATGAGAACAAGATAACAGATTGAATCCGCATAGAGAGGGGAGTCCGTGAAGGCGACACTATTTCTCCGAAATTGTTTACGCTGGCCCTAGAAGACGTCTTCAAAGGTTTAGAATTATTAGTACAAACCCTGAAGAACTCAAAACCATGCTAGAAGAACTGCACCAAAATCTAGAGAATTCGGCCTTCGAATGAACCTGAATAACACCAAAATTCTAAGTGCAGAAAACATGCACATTTCGATTGAAAATCAGGTGATAGAAAATGTGACCGAATAAGTATATCTAAGCCATAAAATAAAACTTGGGAAAGAAAATCAAACCTGTGAAATTTCCAGGAGAGTGGGTTTGGGCTGGGCTGCATTTGGAAAACTGGGCTTCTTGAAGTCCCGAAATATTTCTCCCAACCTAAAAGAATAGTCTTCAATTCGTGTGTTCTTCCTGTTCTTACATATGGCCTTGAAACTCTAACTCGAAGATCAGCCAATAAACTACAAGTTTCACAACGAGATATAGGGAGAACCATGATGGAAATTTCATTGAGAGATAGAGTAAGGAATGAGGATATTAGAGAGAGGACTAGAGTGAATGATGTGATAAGAAGGATAGCACAATTGAAATGGAGATGGGCTGGCCATGTAGCCAGGCAAGACCCATCGAAATGGACCAACAAACAGCTCGCATGGAGACCAAGAACTACCAAAAGGAGCGTAGGAAGACAGCCCAGATGGAGAGATGACATCCATATGATCGCGGGGAAAAACTGGATGCAAACAGCTGCTAATAGAGACAGATGGAAAAATGGAGGAGGTCTATATCCATGAGTGGATTAATACAGACGGAGGAGAGATTTCAAAATATCATTGGATCTTATTAAATAAGGATTTTTTTGTTTGCTTTACGTTTATTCTATACAAAAGTTTGGGTCTTTTATTTATTGATTGATGCAGTACGAAGTCTGCCGGGTCAGTTAGTATTCCTATATAAATAAATCTATTTATAACTTCTTCTAAGGTTGTATTCTAAACGTTCATTTATTGTTTTAGCTATCACTAATGCCTAATCAATTGTAAATATTGTTAAATTGTATATTCAATTGATTTTTCAATGTCTTGCTTCTCGCTGTTGCATTTCCAGTCTTGTAATTTCTAATTTGAGACATCCATAGGTCTCTGACCTCGATCTCTCACGATCACGATCTGCCTATTTCAATCCACTGCTGGATGTAGGCTTTTCCCATATTGAACCATTTCTTTCTGCTAATAGCTTCTCTCATCCAAAGAAGACCAGCTGATTTTTTAATATCGTCTCTCCACCTTGTGTTTGGCCTGCCGATACTTCTATGCCCCACTCTTGGCCTCTATTCCATGAGTCTCTTGGTCCACCGATTGTCATTTCTTCGAGCTACGTGACCTGCCCATGACCACTTTAGTTGAGCTGCCCTCTCCATGACATCTGTCAGCTTGGTTTGTTTTCTTATCCAAGTATTTCTTATGCGATCTGATAGTTTAATATTTAATATTACTCTCTCGTGGGCTTTTTGGGTTTTCGTCAATTTTTGGGCCAACTTCTTAGTAAGACACCATGTTTCGGCTCCATATGTAAGCACAGGAAGAATGCATTGGTTATAGAGGTTTTTCTTGAGGTTGTGGGTTATGTCTGATGTCAGGACATGTTTTAATTTGCCAAATGCCGCCCACGAAAGGGACACTCTTCGTGTAATCTCGTCAGTCATGTTGTCTTTTTAGTAGTTAGTTTTTGTGCCAGGTATATGTAGTTTTCGACATTCTCTAGTTGTTGACCTTCTACGTGGATTACAGGGTTATTGTTTGTGTTAGTCATTATCTTCGTCTTGCTGATGTTCATTTCTAGGCCAACATTTTTTGAATGGTTGTTCAAGTCTAGGATCATATCTTGTAATTCTTGGACGTTACTACTTATTAGTACAATATCGTCGGCAAAGCGTAGATGATGTAGAAGTTCGCCATCAATGTTGATTCCTTTCTTATGCCAATCCATTTCTCTAAAGATTTCGTTCAAAGCTGCAATAAATAGCCCCGGTGACACTGTATCTCCTTGTCGAACACCTCGTTTTATTGGAATGTCGTTGGTTTTATTCCATAACTGGACATGCATTATGGCGGAAGAATAGATGTTTTTTATCAGGTTCGTGTATCTGCTGTCCACTCTACATGCATTAAGATAATTAAGGACTGCCCAAATTTCTATACTGTCAAAGGCCTTTTGGTAGTCTATAAAGGCTATATAAAGATCTAAATTATACTCATTGCACTTTTCTATTAGGTGTTTAATTGCATGAATATGATCCAGCGTACTGAACCCAGATCTAAATCCAGCTTGTTCACGGGGTTGCTGGAAATCTATTTTCCGTTAATCTTTTGGTAATTATTTTGGTGAATAATTTATATAGCTGGCATAAAAGGCTTATTGGTCTATAATTACCAAGGTTTCTTATGTCGCCTTTTTGTGGAGAAGAATTACTTCAGCCTCAAGCCATGCTTGGGGACTTGACTTTGATCCAAGCATTTGTTGAACAATATTACCAGTTCTTGTTTTAGGCGAGGACTTCCACATTTGAGCATTTCTGGAATTATGCCATCTGGTCCAGCCGCCTTGGAATTTTAAGATTATTCAGGGCTGAGTCTAATTCATTAACAGTAATTTCGGGAATATCCTCAGAACCGACATTACATATTTTTCTCTTTCCATCTTCCTTTTGCTGTGCGTTTGGTTGTAATTTGGAATCATATAATTCTTTATAAAAGCTTTCTATTAATTTGAGCATTTGATCTCTATTTGTAATGACCTTCCCAGCTTTGTCTTTAAGTGATGTCATTTCTCTTCTTCCTATACTAACATGTCTATTAAAAATTTTTGGCCTTTGTTATTCTCAATAGTTTCTTTTATGATCTTGGTATTAAATTTCCTAATTTTTTTCTAATTTCTCTTCTTATTAATTTGTTCAGTTCAGCCCATTCGAGTAAGTTCCTATCTTTGTCTGGTTTTAGTTTCCTTCTTTCTTCAAATAATTTCGCTGTTTCGTCACTTATTTTTCTTCGACTTCTTTTCGTCACTGTTGTAACCTCACTTGCGCTTTCTTTAATGATGTTGCTTAATTCATTTGCATGTGTATTTAAGTCTCTCATCCACATATAATAATTATAATGATGTTTGTTCAACATAGACACCTACATTAGAGAGCTTTTGCAACTTAGACGATTTCGTTAATCTTACCGTTAACTTCAATTATATTTACGATAATAACGCTCACTTCAAATAGAATTTTTGCAACCTTACAAAATATTGTAGCTATTCAATTGACACCATAAAAATTGTCACTTGTCATTTTACGACGGCCGATTTATATTTGTTAGGTTAAGTCACGAAAACAATTCTCAGTTTTTTTGCAGATGTGAGTGATAATAATAATTTGATTTCTTACACATCGTGCAATTAAAGTGATGCACCATGTTCAGATCTGTTAATCCAGACTTAGCTTTAGACGAGTTACACGTTGTCTGCCGCATAATGGAGAAACCGTTTCATCGAGGATAGCTTCTTATCGGATTGTCGAGATCAGAGGCGCCTGCTTCTCGGACATATTTCGGCAGTGTCAAAGACACAGAGTTTATACGCCCGAATTCATCGCATGCTATTCGGTAGTTCAGACGCCACCACTTATTTCTCTGACGGGATATTTGTTATACTTAATACTCTTATTATTTAGACTTTTGTTTCTTTCCGTTATTTTTTAGGTTACATGGCTTGCTATTGTTATTCTCAGCATTATATCAGCATGTTCAGATTATATTTTAAACAAGCTATTTGATATCATGAATAATTGGATATACATTCTATGATATTGTCAACATTCTATGATAGGAACGCTTTATAATTGATCGAAATACTGGAGACATCGCACCCAAGTAAGTAATTGAACAATATGATGGAAAAGATTCATGATCATAATTAGGCTCTTGATTCGTAGGGTATATGTTCTGCCAAAAAGGTACCGGAAATTAACCATGAAACACAAAATATTCATTCTTCATCCAAGTTTATTGTTTCGTCTTCAACGTTGTCTCCTCCCGAAATACATTTACTCGAATCGTATAAACCAATGATCAAAACATTTTTCAAACGCTTTTACCGGAATCGACTTCAGTAAATTCTTCTTTATGTCTTCTATTGATTCAAAAGAACAGAGACGATCGGAGCCATATCAAGTGACTAAGGTGGTTGTTCGATGGTATTTGTGGAGTTTTTGGTTAGAAATTCATTCACAACTTTCTCGAAGAATTTGGTTTCTCAAACGCTCTGCTAATAATCTTTGTATACCGTTTGACCTTCTGGCAAGAATGGACCACAGGAGTGTGACGTAACGACGGCCATTTTGTTGAAGCAGGTCAGTGTCCACTTTCCAAACAAAGTTAGAAGCAGTGTTAATTTCCATAAGGACAATTTCAAATCGTGATTATTTTTTATCCAGGAAGTTCCTGAACATGTGAGTACATTTTATGATTGAATTATGTGATAAATTAAAGAATTTCACTAATAGCCAATTCTTATGCTCGTAAGAATATGTATTTAGACCTAGTTATTGAACTAGTGAGGTTAGGATCTGTAGATGATTATATACGTTTTACCTATTTGGTGTTTTTGAAACTATTTCAGAAGAATTTTTAATGGCATCTAAACATGTTCTCAATTTATCCTCAATTTTGGAGTTCTTTAAAGACGATGCCAAGCTTGTTGCTCGAGGAGAAAATGCTGTAGAGGCCGGTCATGTGAAAGACATGGCATTTGATGGAGAACTTCACATCATTCGCGGCAATGTTCATGCTAGCATGCGGGATCGTTTATATAAAGTAGAGGTATGAGACCAAAGTAGCGAATGTGTTCTGTAGCATACTAAAAAAAATCATTTTCTAGATAAAACTTGACACAGACAAGTGTATAGAAGAAGCCAGTTGTACATGCCCAAGAGGTCAGTTGGTGTGTCATCACATGACAGCATTGTCGATTTTTGGTTATCACATATATATATATATATATATATATATATATATATATATATATATATATATATATATATATATATAACAATAAAACACCAAATATGTAAAACGTATATAATCATCTACAGATCCTAACCTCACTAGTTCAATAAATAGGTCTAAATACATATTCTTACGAGCATAAGAATTGGCTATTAGTGAAATTCTTTAATTTATCACATAATTCAGTCATAAAATGTACTCACATGTTCAGGAACTTCCTGGATAAAAAATAATCACGATTTGAAATTGTCCTTATGGAAATTAACACTGCTTCTAACTTTGTTCGGAAAGTAGACACTGACCTTTCCCAACAGAATGGCCGTCGTTACGTCATTACTCCAGTGGCCCATTCCGAGTGCATAACACCGCAATAATAAAAGACATAGTCAACATTACCCTGACTTTCGATCGACTTTGAGGTGGTTTTTTTGGCCTCGGTTCACTTGGAAAGCGCCATTCCGAGGCTTGTTGACTAGTTTGCATGTCAATCGCATAAACTCATGTCTCATCACCAGTTACAATGCGTTTCATGAATGTGTCTGTCTTACGTGAACAATCATTTGAAATGGTACAAATTCATTCGTGGGACACAGAAAGTTCATTACGTATCTCTCTCAAACTTAAATGAAAAAACAGATTTTTCATCTACTTTCCCATTTTCATGATAAACAGAGAACGTCTAAATTACATGATATTGTTGTTGCTTCAGATTATAATCTTACACCTCTGAACTTGACAATGCAAAAGGTAGATTTTGATATATTTGATGATAATTCTAAAATGAAAGTTGAATGCAGAAGGAATTACACGGAAAGCACCCTAAAGAATTGAAAAATGATTATATTGATGAAATCGCATCGAATAAATGGTTAGTATCTGGAGAATTGTTTGCTGAAACAGAAGGCTTGACAATTGCGATCCAGGATCAGGTTGTTTTCACGAGGAATTATAGAAAACACATCATCAAACAAAATATAGATGATTCTTGCCGTAGATGTTTCTGTTCTTCAGAAACAGTTTTTCATATATTATCATCTTGCTCAGTCCTTGCTTCAACAGATTATTCAGAAAGACATAATGCCGTCGCTAATATTATTCATTTTAATCTAGGAATTAAACATGACCTAATTCCCAAAAGAAAAAAATTTCACAAATATGAACCTGAGATTATTTGTGAAAATGACAAATATAAACTTTATTTTGATAAAACAATTCTTTGCAACAGAGCTGTAAAACATAATAGACCAGATATCATTCTTAATGATAAACAGAATCAAATAACATATATAATTGATATTGCTATACCCGACACACATAATATACAAAATAAATACAATGAAAAATTTCTAAATATATGATGCTTGGCGACGAGATTAAAAAATGTGGAAAATGAAGAAAATATTTAGTCTACCGATTATTATTTCCACAATAGGTGTTATTCCTAGAAATCTTCACAAAAGTATTGAGATTTTGGGTCTGAAGAAAAATTTGTTTGAACAGTTACAAAAGATAACAGTCATCAAATCTTGTAATATTCTTCGTAGGTTTCTTTCCGAAAAAACTAATGAGGTAGAGTCATAGGTTTTCTCTTTAGTTTATACTGCTCAGAATCTCATTTCATATTTTATATATTTGTTTATATAAATGTAATATAATTAACTGACAATTTTGTCATATTTATATTCAGAGCAGTATTCTATTGGATCGTTCACCACTTCACACAAAGGAAACTATTAATGAGTAACATTCAGTGTTACTTGACTAAGGTCCGTACACTGGATTTTTCCGGGGAGAAAGCCTCTGACACTACTCGTTGGTACATTGATATCATTGTCTGATGATGCTATAGTATGTATATATTCTGGTAGATTGATATATTCTCATAACATTTAACGTTATCCTAATATATAATAATTCCAGGATATGTTTCGATTATAATCATTGCCTGGCAATGGTATTAATTACCATTCCACACGGATCTCTTCTCGAACCTCTAGTCTTTTCTGCAGCTGAGTACTGTTGTTCTGTTTGGCTACATGTCCTCTGCAAAATAATTCCTTCAAATATCAATCAGCACTGAAAAATAGTTGTTTTGGTTTTAATAAGTTCTCAATAATAATAAATAATAAAAGATTTCACTCAGATGATTTCTGGTTT
Organism: Cryptolaemus montrouzieri; assembly: GCA_013387265.2. Lineage (NCBI taxonomy): Eukaryota > Metazoa > Arthropoda > Insecta > Coleoptera > Coccinellidae > Cryptolaemus > Cryptolaemus montrouzieri. The sequence continues at coordinate 14,097,656 of JABFTP020000042.1, forward strand.
TGGTCTCTAAAGATCGGTTTGGTGTTCTTTAAATCGTTTATGAGTTGGTCAAGGGTGTTGTTACAAGCATGAAGTGGAGATCAGTAGACTTCTATATTTGGATGCATAGTTTCAAGTTCGCAAGGATGACTTGGTGCATTGTCCAAAACTGGCACAGCTTTAAAATCTAAATTCTATTTTTCAGTTTGCTTCAACAATATGTATATTTACATAAGAAAGTAGTCCGCACGTTGGGTGCCGCGTTTGCTCACGTAAGATGTTCGAATGAGACTGTTTGTCGGGATAGTTATGGGGTTATTTGATCGATTATCCTCAAAAAGAGAAAACCATAACAGGTGCATTTTACGCATGATTACTCGACCAGCTGAAAGATGAACTTGCGGAAAAACGGCCACTTTTACAGAATAAGAAAATTCTGTTTCACTAAGACAACGCACACTGCTTGACCATCGGCAATACTCAACATATCTAGTCTTTTAGTTCCCTCATCTGAAAATTGTGCTCGGAGAACAGAGATTAATGTCAAATGAAGAGGCAATCACTTTCGTGAAGTTAATATTTCGACGGGTTATAGAGATGGGAATATCACTGGAAAAAGTGTGTAGTTACAAGGAGACTATGTCGAGAAATAAAAAAAAAAGTATGCACAAAAAACGTCTTGTACCTTAGCTGTCGGAATTTTCTCAAGCCACCCTCGTATATCTGCCAAATACACTGCGCCAAGAAATCAATGCACAATTTCAATATTTCAAATTTCTTTTTCGGTAGGTAAATAACTATTAATTTTTCGGATACGTTCCGATATATTTCAACAAAATTCAATGTTTTTCTTGGTGCACATGATTCTCTTGAGAAATAAAATGATTTTGCAGAAAAACACCACATATTGATGACAGCAGTTGTTGATTATATTTCTTTGAACTGATAGATAAGATATGAAACCAAATTAGCTTCTTTTGATATATGAATAACATAACTCATTTCCAGGTATACCACCGAAAGATGCAATCAGTATTATTGAAAAAACTATAAAATACCGTGAACCCGCTTTTATTCTACACGAAATATTGTTGTTACAGAAGTGCATGTACAAAAATTTTGTACTTGTGTCTTCATTTTACCGTTAGAACCAGGACCTTATTATGGGAAATCCACTGTGTCCACTATTAGCAGAAATTTTCTTGGATGACTTAGAAACTACAATATATAGAAACCCGTTAACTAAATAGGAATATTTTTGAAAAGTTTATAAATTCAACCAATATGATTTCTCCATTATACAGATTAGGGGTGAATTGAAAACAGGACTTATATTCATGGATTTTCTGCAGCATATTATGGAGTAGATAAACATGGTCTGGCTAAAAATAGTATATGCTTGTTAACTATCAACAATTGAGCGCACCGAGACTTTCTGACAGAAACCTTCTTGTTTTCGCTAGAGAGTAGTCGCTTTCAGACTATTACTAATGGTCTTCCACAGGGATCTCTTCTTGAACCTCTAGTCTTTTCTTCAGCTGAGTACTGTGGTTCTGTTTGACTAAATAGTGCTGTGGCTATATGTCCTCTGCAAAATAATTCCTTCAAATATCCGCAATCAGCACTAAAAAATAGTTGTTTTGGTTTAAATAAGTTCTTAGTACAATATCTTACTCAGATGGTTTCTGATTTTGGTCTCAAAATACAGTTTGGTGTACTTGGATGGAGTGGAAATCTGTAGACAGCCCGAATAAGAAGTGAGTTCAGGCTGAGTCATTCAGTCTAGGACTGTCCTATATCTGATTGTTAGGTTAGATGAGATTATTAATTTTTATAATGCAACTAAGACCGTCGATATAATAGATGAATCAACAGATTTTCATAATGTTGTTAGAAACAGCAGACGATGGCCTCTTACAGTTGTAATACGCTTGTTAATAAAATATGAAGAAAAAATATTATAAATCATCTTAGTGTAGAAACAACAGAAACTGCCAAACGTACTTCAATAATCTTAAGTGAATAAATAAAATAAAAATACAGTGACCTGTGATGGGTTGCATCCTGAAATCTGACTCATAAAACCTTGGTGGTTCGAGTCACTTGCCGAAATGGCTCCACCAGGGACTCATAATCAGTCTCAAAACTCTAGTGCTAAGTCAAGTGAACGCAAAAAGGCAGCTCAGTGGTCTAACTACCCGAAAGGGGAACAAGGAATCATCATCGATTCTATAGATGGTGCTCGAGTTTGCGAATACATGGTGGCAATCAGTAAAATACTAGATGTAACTAAAGTAGGGTGGATCTCTAGAACTTCAAATTCTAGAATTTGTATGTTTGCAGATTCAAAAGAGAAAGAAAAGAAATCACTGTTCAAGGCCAGTCCCTCTCTATAAGACCGTGGCTAGCCAGAAACGAGAGAATTGTACCTAACGAAGTCATTGAAGGAAGTTTAGACAAACTTTGTATCAGAAGAACCTCAACGATCACATTTATGAGAGCTGGACTCAGTGATGATAAGATATACACGTTAAAAGTTTTCGACCTCAGGTTTACGTCCATCCTAAAGACGTGGAAAAGCTTCCTTAAATCATGAAAGTGGAAATTGATGGCTTCACCTTCTGGATTTATATATCATCAGATAATAGAACCTGTTTTAAATGTAAGAAGGCAGGTCATATTATCAAGAATTGTCCCTCTGCCTCCACCGTTTCCCCTATGGAGGCACTAGTAAACAACGACCAACTGAATCGAGGGATGATAACGGAGGATTCAGAAATCGAAGATAATTAATGAATACCGCTTCGTGTACAATAAACACAGAATCACTGAGTCTAAATGAGTTGTCTCAGCTTGCAACGATTTCTAAAGAAGTCTTCAAGCGGACACTCTGCCTTCCAGTTCAACAGATATATCTGAAGATCTAAGCTCAATTGAGGACAACTCAAAAACTCAAATAAAACAGAAAAATATCCTCTAAATTACACTTAACTCAAATGTTTTTTGGAAAACGCGAAAGGTGAATCCAATGTGGAAAATATTGCTCTACAATTCCCAAACGACATTCAGGAATTGGACATAATGCTCACTGATCTCTGTCGACACATCAAAGATAGAGGTATGAAATCTACATTCACCAAAAAAAGGAAACAAACTACGTGACACTCAGAACAGAGAAGAACGAAGGTCGACAGCTGATGCTTCAGCAACGCAAGACGAGGATTTTGCTTCACATAACTTTAGTTCCAATCCATAGGATTGGATGCACACATCTAAGAATAAGTTTCTTGTAATTTTGTGACGCGACTTTAAATAAATTCAATAAAAAAAATATTATAAATTTCATTTTCCGAAAAAAATACCGACAAAAATCTACAACTATGACCAATGCCAATCAATTTGATATGGGGTCCATCACACCACTGTTACCGAAAATATAATGCTAGTTTGAATCATTTTCAATCAACCAAAACAACTTCAATAGTTCTGTGAAAGATTCCATCTTGTCAGATAACTGTCAAAACAGTAGAAACCGTTATTGCAGAATTAAGTAAATGAAATTGAAGTTCAACAAATAGCTGTGCCAGGAACAACGTCCATATCAATTCAGAATCAATTTCAAGCAATTAATATGTGACTGGCGTATTTCACCTGTGACAAACTAATAATTCTGGAGCTCTTTCAACATCAGCTATCAAACTGTCATCTTTGTAATCTCCAAAACCAGTAATTTCCAACTCGGACGTAACCACATTCAATCATTCGAAAATTGGACCAATTAATTTGTAACAGACTGGCGTTCAAGTCTGCATTCTAAGTTTATAGGTTTTGTACATTATTATTATTATTTTGATTCAACGGAAATATATGCGGTACGTATTTTGCGGTATTTGCAGTATTTATGGATTTGTTGAAGAACGCTTATGACAGATCGTGAGAAGGTGTATGATATTATTGTTGAATCTATGTGATTCAACTGAGTGATTATGGGAAAATCTATTGCAGAGGTGCTCAAACGGTCGCGAGTGCTTTTTGAGTAGATCTCGAGAAGAAAAAAAAGTTCAATACGTAGGTAACTAAACTACAAGAATTTATTACGTATTAAAATAACACTCCGCTAGCGGCAAAAGGCGGCTTTATCAAAGGAACGCGCTGTACTTGTCAAAGAAAAGAAGCCTTTTTTGTTCTTGCCGCTTTTCTTGAAATTTCGGTCGGCGCTTTTGACGGGAACATTCGTGACTTTCGTTCTGAATTGTATCTTGAAGGCAATACAACGTCGATACAAAGTTCAATATTAAATAGTACAAAATTAGTGCAGCGAAAAAACTAAAACGTATCAGTTATTTCGAATTGGTGGAATTCAACCAGTTTTTTCCAAAGATCTTTATTTATACATTCAGTCGACGTTTCGGCACAGTATTTTGCCTTCTTCAGAACTAAGGTGTATACAGATCTCCTACGTAATAATAAGAGTGGAGAACTCATCTTCTCCGTGTTCTTTGTTACCGTTCAGTAAGACTAAGTAGCCCTTGGATTATCTAGATATGTATCTTTCGTTTTATTATTACATAGGAGATCTGTATATACCTTAGTCCTGAAGAAGGCAAAATACTGTGCCGAAACGTCGACTGAATGTATAAATATTTTTGGAAAAAAAACTGGCTGAATTTCACCAATTCGAAATGACTTATAAGAAAAATAGCCAATAGAAATCATTACCTAAAACGTATCATTTTAATAACGATTGGGAGGAAGAATTTTTCTCTTGTATGGTGAAGGATAAGTGCATTTGTCTTATTTGTCGTGCGTCAGTTGCAATACCTAAGCTTGGTAACATAGAGAAGCATCATGAAATGGTTCATAAAAACTATGGAAAGGATTTTCCGCCACAGAGGGAATTAAGAAACCGTAAAGTACCTGAGTTGATATCTTGTTTGAAAAGAGAACAAACCATGTTTACCAGACCAGCCAAACAATCAAAAGCTGCTACGATCGCGTCATTCAAAATATCTCATATATTGGCGAAACACAAGAAACCATTCGAAGATGGATCGGTTAAGAAAGAAGCATTTATTGAAGCGGGTGAGACCTAATTTGAAGATTTTAAAAATGAAACAGAAATCATGTCTGCTATTAGAGAACTTCAGTTATCTCGTCTGACTGTCACAAGGCGTATTGAAGTCATGAGTCAGGACATGACAGATATTCCATTGACCAGGCTTTCATGTGATAGAAATCCATTTTCACAAGTGCAAGTAAACGATTTTTTCTACTAAAATATATTATTAAATGCTCGACGCGTTTCGATACACAGTATCTTTATCAAGAGTAAATGAATACTACAAATATATCTTACAAACAATTTTATATATACTAAAGAAAGAGCTATCCATACTTAAATGTTTAAAAAAAATTCACTCAGAGTTATCCATACTTAAACTAATGTTTAGGAAAAAATTAAAATTCCTAAACATTTTTCTTTTAGTTCAAGCCCAGCTACAATGGTATAGCTCTGATTGGATATATATGACGTTTTCTTCAATTTTGTAAAAAACTGCAAGCCTCTTTAATATATTATAAAAAAATTAAATTAGAAAATTATGGGCATATATTTGTAATTCCATCCGTTACGTAGCTTGAAGTTGGAAAATAGGAGTCAGCTGAACACACTGATTTAGTTCTTCACACGGACGTCAGGTGGTTGTGTCGCGGAAAATTCCTAGAGGGATTTCAAGAGTTATTGCCCGATTTTTCTAGACGAAAGATGGCTGACTGATTTGCCATTCTTGACTGACATCACAGTGCATTTAAACACCATCAACTTGTAGCTTCAATGTAATGGAAAAACTATTATTGAGATGATAAGCGCAGTAAACGCATTCAAAAGTAAATTGCAACTTATGATAGATCAACTGAAAAGGAGGGATCTGAAACATTATCCGTTTTTGAAAGCAAGGATTCCTCAGTTGAGTTTTGATACGTATAAGGCTGAATTATTAAATATTTTGGAACATTTCGAAATGCGTTCTTATGATTGCAGTAAATTGGCAAATATAGCATCATTTATGACTTATCCTTTTTCATGTAAAAACATTGAGGAGTTAGCTACTCAAATAGCAAGTCAGTTCAATATGAACTCATGTTCTACTCAATGTGCTTGAAAAACGGATTGACTCCCAATTACATACGGTTGAAGACACATAACAACAGTGGACCAGCAAGAAGAGCAATCGAGAAAGGCCAACGCATATGGCTCAAAGAGGATATGAAGATCCAATACAACAGGAGGGACGTTGCCAACATATATTTGAAGGTAATCCATACGGAATTATTGTTTAGATTGCACCCTGTTGAGTTTGATATTTTAGACTCTGAATCCAGATACGATGTCAAAATTTTAATTCATGAAAAGTTTCAGCAACAACAGAAAAAGTTGAATTCACTTAAATTCAAAATTTCTCCACCCAAACCTTCAACTGATAAATTTTCAGACCATAAATTTTTTGACAGATTCACTAATTTAACTGATACCGATTTTACACAACCACAAAAAGATCTATTAGAAAAAGGATTCAAACATAATTTACATCCAAAACATAATAAAGCTAATTTTGAACAGTTAGGCATAGATTCCGAAATCATTCTCAAAAACTCCAAAGATAATATTTTAGCCAAACATCAAACAGCAAAAATCATCAAAGAAGACTTTTCGAAATTATCCCCTCATTGCAATTCCGATTATAAGATAATAAAAACAATTCGTGAAAATAGTACCAAGAACGATTTAGTATTCCCTAAAGCAGATAAAGGTAACACTGTCATCGCGATTAGTAAAACCGATTATATTTTTAAAACTGAAGAATTCTTAACAGCCGGAAACTATATAACATCAACTAAGGATCCTACCGCAAAATTTCAGAAAGTGGTTAAAAACATAATTTCGACAGCGAAATCATTAATTACAGACCACGAAAAATAAAAATTCATTAACTCCAATCCACAATCCCCCGAATTATATTCGTTGATAAAACTTCATAAACCTAATTACCCTATTAGACCTGTTGTTTCTTATGTAACGGCACCTTCGTTCAAACTTTCAAAATTCCTCAACGACTTGCTAATAAAACATTGCAATTTTAAATCTAAATTTTCGGTCAAAAATTCATACGAACTTATTGCCAATATCAAAGATACCACTATACCACCTAATTCCAAATTCATTTCTTTCGATGTTAAGAATCTATTTCCCAACATTCCTCCGAAAGATACGTATTACTTAGTTGAAGAATTATTAGAAAAGAATCATGTCAATACTATTATTAAATCAGATATTCTTTCATTATTACAAATTTGTTTAGATCAAAATTATTTCCATTTCAATAACAAATATTATACTATTGAAGACGGCTTGATTATGGGCAATCCGTTAAGTCCTTTGTTAGCAGAAATATTTATGAATAGTTTAGAGAAATTAATTCGTAATCATCCACTCAGTAAATATTGTTTATACTGGTATCGCTATGTAGACGATATCATTATTTGCTTCACAGGAACAGATAGACAGTTGAAAATTTTCGAAAATCATATAAATTCATTACATCCAAAAATTGCATTCACATCCGAAATAGAAAGCAATAATTCGATAAATTTCTTAGACGTAACAATTTCCAATGAAAATGGAAAACATGTTTTCGCAATTTACCATAAGCCGTCACATACAGATATTATAACACATAACTCGTCGTGTCATCCATATCAACATAAAATGTCAGCATTCGATAGTTTTATTCATAGATTGATTAACATTCCGTTTCACCAGAAAATTTCAACAAATAACTAAATTAATTAATTAAACAAATAGCCAAAAATAATGGTTACAATCCCAAACTAATAAATAATATTTTAAATAAAAACAAAGTAGAATCGCATTGAATGAAGTTTACCCTGTCGATAAATTGAAACAAAAATTCAACACTTTAACCTATGTTGGCATTACAAGTGAGAAACTGAAATCATTCTTAAGTAGCAATAATTTCAACATAGCTTTCCAAACTAATAATAATTTAGGCAAATATATAAAAATAATAAAACCAAACCAGGTAAAAACAATAAATCAGGTGTTTATAGATTGAATTGCAATGACTGTGATAATTTCTACATTGGTAGAACACATAGAAATTTCAATATTAGAATATCGGAACATAAACGCAGTTTTTCAAATAAAAAATCAGATTCAAATTACGCGAATCATCTCTTAGAAAATAATCACTCTTTCGACCCACAGTTTGGAATTTTGCATACAGATAATAAATATTGGAGGGTAGATCTTTGGGAAACTTTAGAAATCAATAAATACAAACACTCAGGTAGTCTCATCAATGAACAAGTCGATTTAAGCCCTTCACCTCTATTGAATCTCTTCGGGGAGCAATCTATTCCTTAATTTTATTGGATATACCTGTCATAAATAACCACTTGAGAAGAAGCAACCCAATAAGCTTTTAATTACTCAAGAACATTTATAGTTATATTCTCATTTATATTTTTTCTGTATATTCATTCGTCTGAAGAAGCTACGGTGCAGTGAAACGCGTTACGAATCGCAATTATTAAGTAAAGTTCCTTAAAACACAGTACTTGTTTTTTTATTGTTGATAATGGAATTTTACCAAGTAAAAGCCTCCCAAATTCAAATTGTCGTGTTCTGTTGAAAATGAGTTGCTGCATATTATATCAGAGAAAGCTGCAGGATCATCTGAGAAGATACACTTCAGAAGAGACCTACACTGGACAGAATGTTCGCTTCGACGTCACAAAGAAACGATGATGATTTGCAAAACCCGGAAAAACGCATACTTTCGGAGAGAAGTTAATTTTGCCAGCCGTTGAAGAGGGTTTAAAAACTGTTTTACACAAATCTGCATCTAATATCATTAAAAGAATTCCTATGAACAATAATACTGTTGAAAGACGTATTGATGAAATGAGTTCTGATATTGAAAGCTTCTTGTGTAATTATTTGCAAACGACCCATCTATCTATACAACTGGACGAGTCAACTTTACCTGGTAATGCAGCATTATTATTGGCATATGTTCGTTTTGTTATGAATCAAGAAATCTACGAGGAACTGCTCTTCGTAAGAACTTTGATAACCGACACTAAAGGTGAAACAATATTTCATGCTTGTCGAAAGGCTTATGTTTGACAAGATTTTTTGCTCTTTTTAAGACTATTTTAAAATTTCTAGATACTAAAGATAACATTTTGAAAGAAAATTTAATGAAGTGGAAAACAGACATCGCCTATTTAGTAGAGTTGTTTGCAAAATTTAATATGGTTAATTTGCAGTTACATGGCGACAGTTTAAATTTGATTCAAACAAAGTCCATCTTATCAGCGTTTCTTGCCAGAGTTAAACTAATGGAGCAAAATATTGGACGGAATTTTTCCAATTCCCCAGTTTGTCACAGACAAACTGCCAGGAAGACAACCTACATTCAACATTTAAATGACCTCTATTCAGATTTTGAAACTAGGTTTGAGGATGTTTTGATCATGGTAATACCACCGTGGATAATTAATCCATATGGTGACAGAAGAAACGAATGTCATAATACAAGAGGAACTGACTGAACTAAGTACAAACGAAGAACTTAAGATTCAGTTTAAAAACGGATATCAGCAATTCTGACTGCAAAACAACATACCCGTTACTTATCCCGAATTATGGAATATAGCGAGGAAATTTTTAATTTCCTCTCCATCGTTATACCTAGTGGAAAGTGGGTTCAGCGCTGCTACCAATCTCCTAACGAAAAAAAGAAACAGACTGGACATCATTAGCCGAGGAGAATTAAGATTAACCCTTACAAAATTGTCGTCAAATGTTGTTAATTTATTATTAAAGCATCATGCTTATCCTTCTCACTAAAAATATTTACTTATTGCTTAGTTTATTTTATGTTACGTATATTATATACAACAGATACGAAATTTTATTTTGACTAGTTTCAATTTAAATGCAATTAATAAATGTATGAATCAACATGTGTTTTTACTTGAGTTTTTGGCACTTAACTTCACTACAGATAGAAAATTACAAAAAATCAATATCTGGTAAGTATGGGGTCTACCAAAACCCGAAAAACATGGCAAGGGGTCTACTACACAAAAACGTTTGGGAACCTATGGAATAAATCATTCATTCATTTATCAAACATGATGCAATAACTGAAGTTGTTTGCATACAAACGTCATGACATTTTTAGCAGCTCCCAATGAAGTACCAACTTAACGATGGGTATAATACCACAACAGATGGCACTAGTAGTACTTTTTTTAAAGTGTTCGGATAGTTTTGGAATGTAGAGAGTATCTCATAGACGAATGGAAATACGAAAATTCGGATTACAGACCCATTTCAAGAAAACCAAGTAGTTTGCGAAGCTGCGATTCATCATCTTTATTAACAACTGAGATATACGACAAGAACAATGTGCCTGTCGAATTATTGAATTTGGAATTACCGAGAATTGAAGCATTTTACAACAAGAGCATTGTAAAATTCCTAGAACTCAGAAAATTTATATTTCAGAGTGGACTTTTGTGGAACAGCCTGTACGTAAACCACAAAGATCAAATCTAAACGGTATTTAATTTAATAGCCATATAACATATATCCTTCCCGTTTGGAACGAATGCCGTCTAACCCAACACACATGTACCGCAGCATCCTTTCGCCGATATCTCAAAGAGCCGAATTAGCAACGTTCTGTTAAAGATTTTCACGGGTTGTTGCCGAATATAATGAACCACTGTCGAGAGGGCGCCACAACCATGGCGGCGCCAAGAACGCTTCCGGCGGCGCTCAGATCATACCGGATATCGGGATAAGATACGATGTTTACCTGTTTTTCTTCTTCCTCTCGTGGTTCGTTGGAATAAGAGCGGCACGTTATCTGCTGTTTGGAGAAGAGTTGTTGAGAAACTTGTCTGCCGCATAATAGGAAAATTCGACCGTTAATTTGGAAATTATGGGAGATTTATATATGGCGCCGGTGTAGTTATAGGAAAACAGGGATACTTAAGATGGATTGATGGGTAATCATCACTATTTGGAATGAAAACAACATTGGAAGTGCAAATATGAACTGATATGACATAATCGTGAAAAATGTCAGGAAAAAACTTCCGGGAATTCTATTTCTACACGATTGGCGAGTTTCCATGTTGTAGTACTTTTTCGAAATTTCTCCAAATATGGAAACGCACCATTATCATCAAATGAGATTGACATTCTAAAGGTACTTTTATGAACCCATTAATGTAGAAATAAATTGATTATTTCATATGAAAATTTCATTTTTCTGAAATTTGTGAGTAACATCAAGTCTATGACAGTTGTACACGCAACCAAATTTATATGGAATCACTCGGTATTTAACATTGTTGATTGTTTTTAACCATGGATCTTTGACTACTTGTGAATAATGTTTTTTGTTGCGAAAAAGATGGATAGTGTAATAAGAAATGTTGAATTATTACCATATGTTCGAGATATTGTACTTAGTCGTCACTGAGATTTGAAACTGTAAATTTCTAAATATAAAAAAGCCTATAATCATAATTGAAAATTCCTTAGGTTGGATTGTCCGATGTGTATAGGGGGTCGAATAATTGCTCTTGTGGGTGGTTTCAAAAACCTACGCCCGATACGTGGAGCTACAATCACTGCAAAGTAGTCCTAGAAGAAGTCGTAGGAAGATCACGTCTGAAGAACAAGATCGCCTGGAAGAAGAGAACCTAGTGCGTCGCACCCCATACGCCAAAGGCAATTTCTGGAAGCTACATGCATCAGTGTATCAGCCGAAACGATACGTCAAACACTTCTTCAAGGGGTTATACAGCCCTTAAGAGTTCCAGAGCTAACCAGACAACAAAAAATTAACAGACTCAATTGGTGTGTCGAAAACCAAAATTGGAATATTGAGAATTAGCGAAATGCTCTTTTTTCGGATGAGACCAGAATTGGTGTTCGATTAGATTACCACCGGAATCGGGTTTGAGGGGTCGTGGAAGATAAGCTAGACTCCGAGGAACAAGACAAATTCCGAAATACCAAGGGGGCAGTGTGATGTTTTGGGGTGACATTATGCTGGGAGGCACAACAGATTTGATTTCGTTTCCTGCTAGTGTAACGGCTAGAAATTACGTGGACGTAGTGCTGGAGCCCATAGTGATATTCTGGCGAGGTGCTTACGGTGAGAATTTCATTTTTATGCAAGATAATGTTCCTCCGCATTCCAGCAACCTCGCGTGACACTATCTTGAAACAGAGGAATCGCTATTTTGGACTGGCCAGCTTGATCTCCAGACTTGAATCCTATTGAACATTTATGGAAAAAGGAAAAGAAGATCGGGGCAAGAACCCCCACAACAGCTCATCAAAGCCGCCACAGAGAGAGGCAGAATAGGTTTGGTTAACTTGGATAATCTCAAAATTTGATTACATCACTTAGGTTAGATTTCGATTGTATCATTCTAATATAGACATTTCAGGATTTCAGTTCTCTCAATTTGGAGGGTTATGACCTTATTTATAATGAGGGTAATTAATATAAAAATGTAATTGTAGTAGTGTAATTGTTCATATAAAGGTAAATTATCGTTATAAATCTTCGACGTCACAGAAGAGGAAAATTTTCAAAAAGACGCACCTTAGCGACGCGGCAAATGTCGGATTTCTGCCAAATAAAATTCTCCTCTTGGGGTTTCAGCCCGAAGGCTATAGTCCCCATGCAGATAGAAAGAAAAAGGCGGGAGAAGCAGGATAACTCGAATGGGTTGCCCGAGGGGAAGGCTGGGCAAGAATGCCCGATGATCCGGAACTCGTGAAGTCCGGAGAGAGGCTAGGCGTAAGCCCGATGGAGCGCCGAACCTCATCTGATTGTACTGAAAAGTACAAATTTCCTCAACCGATGTAAACGGTAGTGCACAGGCAGACGCAAAGATGGCCACGACGATAGCCTGTGCCAAAGTCCTCTGAAGCCACGCTGAACTGGAAATCCAAGCCATGCTGAAAGGAATCCGCTAACGCTGGTCGACAGTCTCCTCGAAACGTGCATATTAAGCGCATAAAAATGGCCTGCGCTGTTACCCCTATGTCCCGCCTCGCCATGATCCGAAGTCGGGTATCCGGTAGAGCCTCTGATACGACTTCTCTGCTGAATGATACATTTCTACTCTGTGGTCCTTGAATTTTTGTTAGGGTCTTTTTTCATGGTCATCTCGCTTATTTTACATCTCCTTGGTTTGTCCTGGGGTCCTACTGGTTGCTTATCTTTCTTCCTTTATGTTGTGGTACATCTATGCTGGCCTGTTGTTTCCCCTTCCATTGTACTAGCAATGTCCTCTTTCCTGTTGTTCCGGTTGTAGTTCTCTTATTTGGTTGATCTCCTTGTTTTCGTGGTCTTTCATCGAGTCGGTTGTCTTCGTCGTTTGTCATTTGATGATTTCTACCAGTGTGTCGATTTCCATTTCCTTCTTGAAATGGTCGTTGCTTATGTACCATGGGGCATTTGTTGCTGTCCTGACGATCTTGTCGAGTGCTGCTTGTAGTTTCCTCATCTCGAATCTGCCCTCTTGATGCCAAATTTGTCCTGAGTATGCCATTCGTGGGATGCTTATTGCCTTGATCATCTTGATTTTGTTCGCCAACGTGAGTTTGCTTCTTCCGTTGAGTAGGAGGTATAGTTTTTCGTGTATTGCTCTTGCCTTCCTTGTAGTTTCCTCGATGTGCTTCTTGTAGTTCAGTTCGTCGTCCAGAATTACACCGAGATATTTTGCTTCCTTCTTCCATTCGATTTGTTGTCCTTCTATGGTGATTTTCTTTGAAGTTTCCGGATGTCTTATAGGTTAACCTTGATCCTCCATCTTCTAAAATAATTGGTAAACTGGTCGATATCTTCTTGTAGCAATCTCCCCACTGCTGATTTGTTCCTGTGGGATGCGTATATTGCCGTGTCGTCTGCGAACTGTGCCATCTTCGAATGCTTCATCTTCGGTATGTCTGCGATGTATATGTTGAATAGTAGTGGTCCTAGTACTGATCCTTGAGGTACGCCGGCTTCTATTCGCTGTTGACTTCTGGTCCTGTATTCTGTTTTGTAGATATGACATCATGATGTTGGTAAGCTTCGCTGGGTATTCTGAGCTCTTCATCTGTCTGTTTGCCTTGATGTACTAGTGATTCTAGCTAGTTGGTGTATTGTCGAATGTCGTCCTCTAAATCCAAATTGGTGTTCCGGGAGTATTCCTTTTTCTTCGGCGAACGCTTTAAATCGGGTGTAGACGATCCTCTCGATGATCTCGCTCATTGCTGGTAGTAGGCTTATCGGTCGGTAGCTGCTGGCTTCTGTCCTTGATTTTCCTGGTTCGGTATCAAGATGGTCTCTCCTGTTTTCCATATGTCCGGGTAGTGCTTCGTTTTCATGCTATTTCCGCTGTTTTATGAATTCCTTCGTCTGGTGAGTTCTTCAAAGCCTGGTTGGGGATGATCCATTTCTATATCAATTCGACTTATATAGCCTGTCGACAACACCGCCTCGGTACCTCTCCGATTGCGCAAACACCTCATTTCATCATCATCTGTTCCTGACTAATAAAAGTAAGTATTTTGTGTCATTCGTGAACCCTTTCGAAGGTAAGATGCTTCATAAGCCTAATATAATAGTCTATCGTGTCATCATTTGAAGAGGTCTCCGAAGATCATTACGCTAGAGAAGATATATTTCTATATCAATTCGACTTATATAGCCTGTCGACAACACTGTCTCGGTACCTCTCCACGATTGCGCAAACACCTCATTTCATCATCAACTTTCAACATTACGATCTGTTCCTGATTTAGACCGATAAAAGTAAATATTTTGTGTCATTCGTGAAATCTTTCGAAGATGCTACATAAGCCTAATATAATAGTTTATCATGTCATCATTTGAAGAGGTCTTCGAAGATCATGACGGTAGAGAAAGTATGACGATTTCAATTCCTGAAGATTTGAGGGGAATTAGAAAACAACTTGGCGATTGATCTCATATTTCACCTCGCGGTCATCTTCATGGATGAATTCATATTGCAGATTATGGATTCCACGAAGAAAAAGTGAATTAGACCCAAAGTAGATACCATAAATGAAGCAGTTCAAGAAATTTTAACTAGAAATTAATCCAAAAGATCGGTAACAAGAGCTTCTGTTTTTAAATTAGCTAGGAACCTAAATCAGTACCACCATAATTACAATATCAGTAATAAACGTATATTTTTTTCTCGGAGAAGAGAGAAATGCTCGCTGGTTATCTCAAAACTTCGTCAAAAATGTGCTACAGCTTAACTACAGTGTAAGTACGACCTTATATATTGCCACTTATAACGCAAGAACATTACTAGCAGATTGTAAAATCGATGAGCTGGAAGAAGAATTGGATCGCATACACTGGGACGTTGTGGGCCTTAGTGAAGTGAGAAGAAAGGGCGAGAGTTTGATCACTTTAAGGTCCGGAAATCTACTTTATTGGAAGGGCGAAAATAATATATCTCTCGGTGGAGTCGGCTTCATTATTAATAGACGTTTGGTGAAGAATGTTGTGAAAATCGAAAGCCTGAGTACTAGAGTATGCTATGTCATCCTGAGGCTGAACGAAAAGTACAACATGAAGATAATTCAAGTATACGCGCCTACCAGTGCTCACGCAGATGAGCTGGTTGAAGAGGTGTACGAAGATATTCGCCTCGCTATGAAGAGGACTCCAGCCTATTACAATTTTGTGGTTGGAGATTTCAATGCTAAGCTCGGTATGAGAGAAAATGACACCGAAGCATCCTTAGGGTGTCATGGAATTGGGGAACGGAATGAAAGAGGAACCATGCTCTTAGACTTTCTATTAGAAAACCGTTTATGTGCGATGAATTCGTTTTTCCAAAAACCTCCGCAGAGAAGATGGACATGGTCGAGCCCAGATGGTAACGCCAAAAATGAAATTGACTTCATTATAGCTGACAAAAAGGAAGTTGTTAAGGATGTTTCGGTCCTTAACGAATTTTCAACTGGAAGTGACCACAGAATGGTGAGGGCTGAATGTATGATCAATTTAAAACGTGAAAGGAACAAACTCGTAATGACAGGAGGGGTTAAAATAACAAATGGGCACAGGTATCTGATGAAGCGGCATTTCGTGAAACTTTGAGTGAGAAGCTTTTGTGGAATGAAAACATGAATATCGATCAGCACAACGACAACATTACAACATCAATAAAACAAGCTATGGACAAACATTGTACCACTTTGAACAGGAAACAGGAAAGAATCAGTGAGACAACGAAACGCATGATGAAGACCAGAAGAGAACTATTAAGCAAGGACACAGCAGACAAGAAAGAACTGAAAATACTTAACCGCGAGATATCTCGCCAACTTAGGAAGGACTCTCGACAGCACAATAAAAGCTTGGCAGTTCAAACTATAAAACAAAATAAAAGCATGAAGGTACTACGACGAACGACTTCATTGGGAAAACGTAACATTCACAAACTAATGGATCCATATGGTTCAATTACAACAAATAGAGCCGAAATAGTGAAGGTTGTCGAGGACTTTTACTCCAATTTGTATCGAAGCCTGAATCGCGAGAACGAGGAAGACAATCGCATACCTCATGTTATGAATCAGGGTTCGGAGGACCTCCCAGAAATAACAGCTTATGAGGTCCGAAAGGCACTATCAGATATGAAAAACAACAAAGCTCCAGGGGAAGATGGAGTAGTTGCGGAGGCTTTGAAGATAGGCGGTGAAAATCTGATTCGTGAAATAACGAAATTTTTCAATAAATGTTTAGCTGAAGCAAAAGTACTAGAGTCTTGGCATAATGCTATAATAATAATTATGTACAAGAAAGGAGACCCCACAAATTTCTCGAAATATAGACCTATAAGCCTTCTATCGCACTTATACAAACTCTTCACCAAAATAATAACAAAGCGCCTCACAAACAGACTGGACACCTACTAACCTCGAGAGCAGGCCGGATTTCGGGCAACATTTGGTGTTAATGATCATCTCCAAACTCTCAAGACTTTGATTAAAAAGAGCATAGAATACAACTTGCCTCTGGTTCTCATATTCGTGGATTACGAGAAAGCCTTCGATACCGTGATACAGGCGATTATGCTTAAAGCGTTGGCTGACTGTAGAATAGATCATAGATATACTGCCATCATTAAATATATATATGAGCATGCCACTTCACAAATGTGCCTTCACAATTCTACAGAAAAATTCAGGATCGGAAGTGGAGTAAGACAGGGTGATACTATTTCCCCGAAGTTGTTCACAAACCTATTGCAATATATGTTCAAGCAATTGGAATGGGATCAGAGGGGAGTAAATATGGATGGTGAGCGATTAAGTCATCTTCGTTTCGCCGACGACATCGTCATTATAGCAAACAGATTAGATGATGCAAATGAGATGCTCTTGCAGTTGTCTGAGGAATCCAGTAAAATCGGATTGAAAATAAATATGTCGAAAACTAAGATGATGACCAACTTAGTACCAAGCCAACCAGTTTCCATCGATGGTGAAATTGTTGAACAAGTAACGTCATACAAATATCTGGGGCATGAGATAACTACAGGCAGGGACAACCAAACAACAGAAATAGGAAGGCGAATAAGGCTGACATGGGCTGCATTTGGAAAACTGAGAGATCTGTTCAAATCAGAGATACCGATTTGTTTGAAACGTAAAGTATACAATCAATGCGTTTTACCAGTTTTGACGTACGGTGCAGAAACCCTGACCCTAACGAAGAAATCAGCTAATGAAATATATGTTGCTCAGCGTAAGATGGAGAGAGCTATGTTAGGCATAACACTACGGGACAGAATTCCCAACCATATCATACGCCAACGAACTAGAGTCCAGGATGCTCTCGAGATAGTTGCTAATTTAAAGTGGAACTGGGCCATCCATCTAGCAAGAACCACGGACGGTAGATGGACAAAGCGTCTTTTGGAGTGGCGTCCCAGAGATGAAGCCCACAGAAGTAGAGGACGTCCACCAGCTCGTTGGAAAGACGATATCAAGCGAGTGTGTACGAACTGGATAAATCCGGCCCAAAATCGCGAGGAATCGAGATCGTTGAGGAAGACCTATGTTCAGCAGTGGACTAGGATGGTTGACAGATGATGATGATGATGATGAAGTACGAGATCTAGCTTTTCAATATGCCAAAACCAATGAAAAAGTTTTCGAAGTTTGGCAAAACAATGGAAAGGCAACCAACAGAACAAGTCACTGAATTTGGACTTGTAGAAGATATCAAACTGGGGTCGGTTAACGATGAAATCGACAATTTTCTCAAGAAAATGCACCGCTGGAGAACTTCCTCGAATCGGAATCACAGTCAATGCCGGAGTTTGCAGGCACCACCAAGTATCAGATATTGCCAAATCTGCTTCAGCTAAACTCAATTTTCTTTTCATGGCATCACAGCAGATGCTCTTATACACTTGTTCTGGAATATTGTTCCCATGTGTGGGGTTCTGTACCGAAACATTCATTGCATCTTTTGGATAGGGTCCAAAAGACAGCAGTACGCCTAATCGACCAACTGGAGATCTCCAGCCTCACGTTCGCAGCCGGTAGGTTCTCTGATATTTCTCTTTGTTATGGAACTCCCATGGCAAAAGCAGAACTGAAAGGCTTGGTTCAGGTAAGAATCCAGTTCCAGATCAATGGACGGTCCAACTAATCTAATCTTTCCGATACAATTTGGACATCTTCAAGAAGCGAGTGAACACACACATCAAATCAACTTGGGCGACCACAGCTGTGGCGTGACGGATTTCTCCTTCTTCCAGGAGTTAAGAATAAGAAGTATGTATCAGCATGAAATTTCGTAATGTACATTTAAAGCATTGTATTCCTAAAACTTGTATACTAGAGTCCCTTATTCATATTTACCTGAAATTAATCCGTCTTTATACTCTGGCTACATCAAACTTCCATGTTCCATTCCACCCAACAAAACAACATTCTCTCAAAGCTTATATTCTTAATGCTTCACTCTTCAAATTTATTATGATTCCTATTCAGTTACAACACTAGGAAAAAAGCAATTAAAAGAACGGTGGAGTATTCCGTACATCTCTTCAATTGTTCTCGACTCTCCAATTTATGGACGACATGGTGTCGGTTCAGAACAGAGGAAGAGTGACAATTGCAGAAGACATGTCGGAAATTAACACTCGTAAAAAACGGGTGACATCTAGCGATTGTCCTCGTGAACCAACCGGATGAGCATGCGCTAGTATGTCCTGATTGATCGTTAGCCGACAAGCGTAAGGGAATTGTTATTTCCACCAAGATGATGGTGAAACTCGAATAGATAATTGATAGATTTTCTGTAGATAATCAAATGAATACACAGGTGGGTAAATGTTGGTGTTTTCGTACAGTAACTAGATGAAATCTTGTTGTCAGATAAAAAACATTTTTTCGATCTCGGCAGGCATTTTTGAGTAAAATTCAGCGGTGTGGAAAAAGTTGGGCTCAACGTTTTTCTGAATATAATTCATTTGAGATGTTTATTTGAAAGATAATAAATTCTATGAATGTGACTAAATTCTAAAACTCATGAATTTTTGCTTACGGTGTCTGCTTCCAACTATGGTGTCGTTTGTGTTATGGAAATTTGGCTGCAGAGTGATGTTTATTATTTATTATCGTGGACTTATGCACTATCTCAGCTGTTAGCTGGGTATAATTTACCTTTTCTAGATTTAGCAATCAAAGGGAATACGCTCGATTACAATATACTTGACATAAATTTCCTAACTATCCTACATGAATTAAGAATTACAGCTTTTTGCATTTCTAGATAGGTATTCTTATGCAATTCTAATTCTTAAGGCTATCATGCAAAGTTTTGGGTATTAACCCAGTCGAGGATACGATGACAGGAACAATATCTATTTTCTCGAGGTGCCACATCTGCTTGATCTCAATAGCAAGGTCAGTGTATTTGGACTTTTTCTCCTGGAACTTATTCAGCACGTTGTTATTATTCGGTATGGCGACATCCATCAGCATTGCTGTTTTGGCTCTCTTATCATACACCACTATGTCCGGCCTATTATTCGTCACCATTCTGTCTGTGATAACAGGCCTATCGTAGTATAATCTGATAGTCATTTTCCAATACGGGCGCCGGTTGATACTTGTAATATGGCTGGAAGGTGTTCAGAAGTCCGTACTTGTGTGCAAGTTTCTGGTGGATAATGTTGCACACTTGATTATGCCTGTGAAGATACTCCGTATTGGCCAGTTGTTCGCATCCGGACGTAATATGCTGGATAGTCTCCGATCTTATATGGCATTTTCTGCACTTATCTGTTTGTAATGTTCCGTCCTTCATAATAAATATTTTGTGATTGTTTGAGCGATCACCTGGTCTCGGATGGCCATAAGGAATCCCTCTGTTTCCGCGAATAATTCTCCTTTCATCAACCATTTGTTGGAGGCTTCTTTGTCGATGTGTGGTTGATTAATCTCATGGTAATGTCGTCCATGCAATTCCTTTCTTGACCATTGCTCTTGTTTTTCAGTATCTGATAGGAATGGTACATTCAGAAGGTAATCTCTGGTAGCAAGATTTAGAGGTGTATATCCCTTATCAGCCAACGATACCACTCTATGGAAGTCAGAAGTGAGAGCTTTTGCTGAGAAGAATTCTCTGAGATTTTTTTATCTGTTCGGTGTGTAAATTGACAATATCTAATAATCCGCGTCCTCCTTCTTTCCGCTTCAAAGTTGTTCGTATCACAGACGATTTTGGATGATGGTTGTTGTACTTTGTCAGCATCGTTCGGATCTGCCTTTGAATATCATCCAGTTCTGTCTTAGTCCATCTGATTATTCCAAATGAGTAAAGTAACACTAGAATGGCGTAGGTGTTAATTGCCTTGACTAAATTCCCCGAGTTCAACATCGATTTCAGCACAGACTTCAGACGCTGACTGTATTCTGAACGAATCTTCTCCTTTGATTGTTTTTGGTATAGCAATCTGGCTTGTTGGTATCCCAGATATTTGTATGTTTCGCCATCTCTCATGCACTGTATAATATCACCGTTTGGAAGTTGTGTTTCACCATCTATGACTTTCCCTCTTTGAATGTTCAGGGTCTTACATTTTTCAATCCCGAATTTCATATGAACATCTGCCGAGAACTCACTGACAGTTTTCAGCAAATCATCCAATTGCTTCTTGTTCGAAGCATATAATTTGATGTCATCCATATACAGCAGTTGGGAGATTGTATGATAATTCCTTTCTGCTTTTATCCTAAATCCGTATTCTGTTCTATTGCGCATTGAGGACAATGGGTTCATTGCTAAACAGAACCAATTAATATATTGTTGTCGTCAAGGTGTTGGTATATTCGATTGGATATGCATGAGGTGAGTATTTTATATGTGTTGGCAGGCAAGTGATTGGCCTATATTGAGACGGATCATGTGTCCTATCGCTCTTAGGTAGGAAATATGTTGAGCCTTGCGTTAGGTAAGTGGGTGTTTTCTTGGGATTTTGAAGAACATACATGAGCTGTTTCGCTAGGGCTCCATGGAGCTTATAAAACTTCTTGTACCAGTAGTTGTGGATATTATCTATACCATGGCCTTCCAATTGTTGGTCGCTCGAACAGCTGTTGTGATTTCTTCCTCCGTTATTTCTTCAAAGTCCATATGTCTGATATCAAGGTGTTCTTTTCCATTCGTGATCCATTCCGCATCTCTATTGTGTTCTTTGGGGTTCGACCATAGTGATGACCAATAGTCGGTCAAGCACTATGCGTCAGGTACTTCTCTGTTATTGTTGGTCGCAGTTTTGTTATTTCCCTTATGAAAATTGGCTGCGTTTTGGAGGAACCTTTGGTTTTTGTGTTTCCTTTCAGTACACTTGACGTAACTTGAAAGCCTCTTTGCTTTTGCTTGGAGTTTCTGTTTTAAAGTGTCCATATACACGTCGATGTGTTGTTTGTGATCAGGGTGTTTTGTGTTCGTACCAATTTTCCTATAAATTTTGCGTATATGTGATTTCTTCAAGCGTCATCTGATTTCAGCACAGACTGTCAGATTTCGCTGACTGTATTATGAACGAATCCTTCTCCTCTGCCATTGTTTTGGGCTTGAATCAGAGTTGTGGCTTGTGAAGTGGTACTGCTCCCAGATATCTTCTATGTCCGCCATTCTTCACTGAGTTTACTGCTATGATATTGGTGTTCTTGTTCGTCTTGACCGTTTGGGGAAGTTGTTCATTTCATTGCTCCAGTCTAGACTATTCTTCCCTCACCCTGAATGTCACCCCTGAACTTCATCTTCGTGCTAAATACGTATATCGCTCATGTTATCAGGAACTTTGCCGAGTTAACTCAGGATCAGCAATGATTATTATTGCTTCTTGTTCAAACCATATAATGATCCATAGCTTTGCACATTAGGGTAGACCAATATGCCCCAAACATTTATCCTAAATCCGTATCCTGTTCTACGCATTGAGGTGGTTTCTCAAATTCATTCTCGTTTCATGTAACACCAACACAAAGAATTTGAGTGATTTCGATCCCGAATGGTGTTGAGACGTTCCTATGAAATATTGAAGTGATAAGTGTCCCTAGATAAGAGCTATGGTAACGCTCCCCTTTACACATGTTCTTTTTTCCATCTGTTGATCCCCTCTACCCAGTAGCCTTTTTTCAAGGGGCCAACTGCTTTACTATCCCGAGGTGTATGAGGACGCATAATAATGAATACAACATTCTGTATTCGTTTGGTTAGATTTTCACAGAATGTCGAGTAATGACAGCACTCTGGCACCAGATCCATCTCTTTGCTTTCACTTCCTCTTTTTGTTAGTATCCAGCAATACATTCCTTTCACAATAAGGAGAACAGAGATAAGCCAATCTCACCCAACCAGAGTATGTTATTGTAGACAAGACACATCCGCATTCATGGGAGTGAGATGGGGTGTGGGAAAGCATATGAAGTCCGAGTTGCTGGTTAAGCATGATAGTCCAATTGAATTTCAATTTAGGAGGGTACTCTTAAGACAAACTTTATCTTTTGGGTGACAAACATATAAACAGCACCAAGCAGAGACGCAGGTTGGACCTCGTTATTACGAGTTTTCCAAAGAGGTGTAAGTTGAAACAAGAAATAAAGGAAATTGTAAGTAAAGTTCGAAAGTTACCGATCTATACCATTGAATCAGGTAATTCCATTGTTAATGGGCCTTCTCGCTCGATCAGATGGTTTTCTCGTCTGTTTGTTGTGACGGTGGTCAAGATTGATGGTCTTCCGTTGAATCTGTTCTCGTAAGTATTGTATAAAAATTGCTAGAAAATTTCACTTGTATCCTATTGGTCGTGCTAGTATCCTAATGAAGTTATCCTTAGTTGACCACCATGAGTTACCCCACTGGTTATAAACTCCACTGGAAGCACCACGTTATCTGTGTGTAAAGGTTTTTTCCTTAGATAAGGGACTCTTTCCGCATGTAATTGATTGTTTCTCGAGAGTATCTCCTGAAAGAGCGCCACCACGTGGTTGATTTCTAGGTGCTTTGAAGCATCGATCGGAGCGGTTAATGGATTATCCTTACGCATACAGAGAACAGTCTTTGAAAGGATAGCCGACTTGCCTTGTTCTGAGCAGCAACTGTCTACATTACGACTTCTAATTTTCGATTGCACCAACATCAGGCTGTATGCATGGAGCAGGAGCATACAGTCATGCATAAAATCCACGAAATTACAGCACGTAACCCTAAGTTCGCAAATCGGAAATCAAATCGTGTTCCCAGCGTAAGTACCACCACAAACTACAATCACATTGCCCCTTCTCGGAAGTCGGCCATGGTGGTGACTTGGAAAAGCTTTATATACCGTAATTTCGATACAATATTCCAATTCGGTTGCTCGTACACTCAATTAGTAGGTCCTTCTGCTGTATGGGGTGAACGAAGTCGTGAATATACAAGTGTTGTTTACGCAAATGGTAAGCGGTTTTTTTCTAGGAAAATCCATGCAACATCAATTCCATTTTCCACGGACCTATTGGCCTTCTTCGGTGCCGTTAGGACGATTTAAGCTGATGGCGCCTCTGCAGCATGCTCGTGAATATCATGTTTTAATTGTTCTGAAATACAGGTAGGTAATATCACCAACAAACATCAGGTGACACCTGGACTTTTCTGACTAGTTTTGCGCCCTTAACGCATTTCGGATCATGTTTTTTATTTTATTTTTTGAGGTAGAAGGTAGGTAGGTAGGTGCTTGAAGTAAAGCAAATAACTAAACTTTAGAATTAGAAATTATATTTATTTGTAGACTAAAATATCAAAATGAAACTGAATAAAAATAAATACTAGAAAATAACCTAAAACTAAAAATCACATTGTTTAGGAACAAATAACAGAAATATTGCCTAATGTCTATATATATATATATATATATATATATATATATATATATATATATATATATATATATATATATATATATATATATATATATATATATATATATATATATATATATATATATATATATATATATATATATATATATATAAAGAAAAAGTAAAAAATCCAATAAAAAAGGACTGGATAACGCCAGCCCTTCTTCAGTCTATAAACAGAAAGAATGAGCTATATAAAAGAGTTTCACAGAATTTAAATAATCTGGAACTCAGAGAGGAATATATTAATTATAGAAATCTATTGCATAAACTTATAAATAAATCAAAAAACAATACTTTCAAGATAAAATAACAGAAAACAAGTCCAGTTCGAAAGCTTTGTGGGATTGTGTAGGGAGATCTGTAACAAAAAGAAAGATGAATTAAAAATAGAACAAATAAAAATGCAGAAAATAAATTAATTAGTGATAAGCAAAATATAGCTGATGAATTCAATGAATATTTTAGTTCTCTAGGAAAAAAATATGCGAAAAAAAAAGATCCGGGGGATTTGAACAGGTCGAGCCATTTTAAATAAAACTTTATTTTTTACCCAACAGATTCAGAAGAAGTGAAAAAGATCATAACAGAACTTAAAGACAAAAAGGCATCTGGACACGATGGCATTAGATCAGAGGCGTTGAAAAATATAAAGGAATATATATCAGAACCTATTGTAATATGTCCAACCTTTGTTTCGAAACTGGAGTTTATCCTGATATACTTAAAATTGGAGTAATTAAACCTATTTATAAATCTGGTGACAAAACTTTACTACAAAATTACAGGCCCATATCGCTAGTGTCGAATATAAATAAAATTATAGAAAAGATTATAAAAAACGTATCATTGGGTTTATGGACAAATATCAAATTATTGCCGAAAATCAATTTGGTTTTAGACGGGTAAATCAACTCAAGATGCGATCGGAGAACTAACTAAAAGCTATACAAATGTCTAAATGCAAAAATCCCAGCCCTCTGCATATTTATAGATCTTGCTAAGGCCTTTGATACTGTATCTCACAAGAAACTATTAGATAAGCTTTACCGGTGTGGCTTCAGGGGAAAAGGATATGATTTGATGAAAAGTTATTTAACAGATCGCAAACAAATGGTGGAAATCGGAGAATATACAAGCAGTGTGAAAGAAGTAACATACGGAGTACCACAAGGAACAGTACTAGGTCCGATCCTATTTACAATATATATAAACAATCTTCTGTTAATGGAAACAAAAGGACAAATTATATGTTTTGCAGATGACGCTGCTATTTTTTATGAAAGTAAATCCTGGAAAGAGTTAAAAAAATATGCAGAATGTGATTTTCTACAAATTAAAAAGTGGTTCGAATGTAATAAGCTGACTCTCAATCTAGAAAAGACATTTTACTTACCATTTGTATCATATGCATCTGGTCTGCCACAAATGGGTCCCCTACACGTCGACAATTCCACCATCATACCTGCAGCGGAGAGTATAAAATACTTAGGAATTACCCTCGACAGACATATGAGATGGAATAAACATGTCGATAATATAGTTAAGAAGTTAAGAGGCTGCTTTATAAATTCAGATATTTAAGGAAGATTCTTGACGTCAAGCACCTACGCATACTCTATTTTGCTCTCGTGGAATCCCACTTATCATATGGTATTATAGGTTGGGGGGGTGCTTACGAGAATCAACTAAAAAAGATCGAAACAATGCAAAAATGGTTGTTGAGGATTATTTTTGGGAGACCACTTACCTCTGATGGAGACGAACTGTATAGATTATCAGGAATAGCTGACATTCATCAGTTGTTCTCGGCTCACATTTTGTTTCACACATTTCAAGGAAAATACAATTGAATTCAATAGAACATATTTATTCTACCAGAAACAAGAAAATAGATTTGAAACCCCGAGAGCTGAGAAAAGAGTTGGGCAACGATCCTTTACCTATTTGGCACCAAGAATATATGCCATGTTGCCTCAAGAATTAAGAACAGCCTATATGTATAAGAATTTCAAGAGAAAAATAAGAAGATGGATACAACGAAGTGGCAGGCAAATCTTTTTAATGTTATAAATCAGCTGCCTTAATCAGATATGTGACAATAAAATACCAAATTAGTGACTTTGATGCTGATAGTCTCTCTTCATACGTTTATTCAGACTTATAATAGTTATTAGGTATATATATATATATATATATATATATATATATATATATATATATATATATATATATATATATATATATATATATATATATATATATAGAATGCATGCAATTTGAAAAATTTTCAAACGAAGATATAACATCAGTTATTAAATACACAAAAATTGGAAATCTCCAGGTGTTGATGGTATTCATAACTTTTGGTTCAAGAAATTCTCTTGCGTTCATGAAAAATTGGCTGAATATTTTTCATTCATAATAAAGATTCCTCAGCTACTTTTATTTTTCACACAAGGAATTACTTGTTTAAAACCGAAAAGTGATAATACTATTGATCCGTCTCAATATAGACCAATTACTTGCCTTCCAACAATATATAAAATTCTAACTGCATGTATTACCCAAAAAATTTATGCACATTTGGAGAATTATAATATTCTTTCCGAACAACAAAAAGGATGTAGAAAAAAACACCTTGGTACTAAAGAGCAACTTGTAATTGATTCTTTGAATCAAGCTCAAACTAAGAAGAGAAATATTCATACAGCCTTCATTGATTACCAAAAGGCTTTTGATAGTTTTCCCCATTCATGGCTTCAAGAAATTTTGGAAATTTATAAGACACTTCGTCTTTTTCTTGAATTTGTAATGAAAAATTGGAGAACCAATCTTCATTTAAATATTTCAAAACAATCGTTAAAATCCGAAGTAATTCCAATCAAAAGAGGCATTTTACAAGGTGATTCTTTAAGTGCTCTTTGGTTTTGTCTTTGCCTTAATCCATTATCTCATGAATTAAATGCTACTAGTTTCGGCTTCAAAATGAAGAGTCTATCAACTGAATTCAAATTAAGTCACTTAATTTATTTAGATGATATTAAATTATATGCCGGAACCAGATCTCATTTAAAAAGTCTACTTGAGATTACTTTCAACTATACCAATGATATTCATATGAAATTTGGGCTTCAAAATGTAAAAATCTTTCTATTGAAAAAGGAAAGATCACCTCTGATTATATAAAGATTTCCAATATCGAAATCGAGCCAATGCATCAAGGAGATACATATAAATATCTTGGATTTTGTCAAGAGAAGACAATTAACCATAGCAGCACTAAAGAAAATATTAGAAGTTCATATTACAAAAGACTTAGAATTATCATCAAGAGTCATTTAACTAGTAAAACCTTTTCAGAGCTATCAACTCCTATGCAGTTCCTATTCTTACATCTTCTTTTGGAATTATTAAATGGTCTAAAACTGATCTAAATGAATTACAATGTCAAACGAGGAAAATGCTTTGTAAATATCATAAGCACCACCCAAAGTCAGCTGTTCAGAGAGTTACCATACCTAGACATCTTGGAGGTCGTGGATTAACTGATTTGAATAATCTTCATAGTAAACAGATTTTTCATCTACGTTCCCATTTTCATGATAAACAGAGAACGTCTAAATTACATGATATTGTTGTTGCTTCAGATTATAATCTTACACCTCTGACCTTGACAATGCAAAAGGTAGATTTTGATATATTTGATGATAATTCTAAAAGAGAATATTGGATGCAAAAGGAATTACACGGAAAGCACCCTAAAGAATTGAAAAATGATTATATTGATGAAATTGCATCGAATAAATGGTTAATATCTGGAGAATTGTTTGCTGAAACAGAAGGCTTGGCAATTGCGATCCAGGATCAGGTTGTTTTCACGAGGAATTATAGAAAACACATCATCAAACAAAATATAGATGATTCTTGCCTTAGATGTTTCTGTTCTTCAGAAACAGTTTTTCATATATTATCATCTTGCTCAGTCCTTGCTTCAACAGATTATTTAGAAAGACATAATGCCGTCGCTAATATTATTCATTTTAATCTAGGAATTAAACATGACCTAATTCCCAAAAAAAAAAAATTTACAAATATGAACCTGAGACTATTTGTTGTGAAAATGACAAATATAAACTTTATTTTGATAAAACAATTCTTTGCAACAGAGCTGTAAAACACAATAGACCAGATATCATTCTTAATGATAAACAGAATCAAATATCATATATAATTTATATTGCTATACCCGACACACATAATATACAAAATAAATACAATGAAAAATTTCTAAATATATGATGCTTGGCGACGAGATTGAAAAATGTGGAAAATGAAAAAATATTTATTCTACCGATTATTATTTCCACAACAGGTGTTATTCCTAGAAATCTTCACAAAAGTATTGAGATTTTGGGTCTGAAGGAAAATATGTTTGAACAGTTACAAAGATAACAGTCATCAAATCTTGTAATATTCTTCGTAGGTTTCTTTCCGAAAAAAATAATGAGGTAGAGTCATAGGTTTTCTCTTTAGTTTATACTGCTCAGAATCTCATTTCATATTTTATTCATTTGTTTATATAAATGTAATATAATTAACTGACAATTTTGTCATATTTATATTCAGAGCAGTATTCTATTCGATCGTTCACCACTTCACACAAAGGAAACTATTAATGAGTAACATTCAGTGTTACTTGACTAAGGTCCGTACACTGAATTTTTCCGGGAGAAAGCCTCTGACACTACTGGTTGGTACATTGATATCATTGTCTGATGATGCTATAGTATGTATATATTCTGGTAGATTGATATATTCTCATAACATTTAACGTTATCCTAATATATAATTATTCCAGGATATGTTTTGATTATAATCATTGCCTGGCAATGGTATTAATTACCGGGTGGTGGATTTATATTTTTCATGAAATCAGTTTGATTGCATGAACAGATATATGGGCAACTCGTCGGGGTGAAACCCCTATATATATATATATATATATATATATATATATATATATATATATATATATATATATATATATATATATATATATATATATATATATATATATATACAGGATATCCACTGGACCGTCCGTTAAAAACTTTTTGAGTTCCAATTACAATATCAGGCTGAAATTTTATACGCGGTCATAACTAGCGATTTCCAATTGAAGTGAAATATTTTCGAGGTGGGTCATCACTTTGTTGTTTCAAATGGCAATCTACCTTTTTTATTATACATCTAGAACCGACATTGGAGCAAGGCATAAAATACCCAAGTTGTTGGCACTTATCTGTCAAAATCTGTTAAAATTTGTATCAGTAATTATAATCGTTTTTCATGTAATACTTGTTTTAATTTTCATCATACGTACAGAGGGGGGCGTGGGCTGTCTCCAAATAAACATAGGGGGGCGTGGTAGAAAAAAGTTAGGGAACCCCTGCTCTAGAATGTGAAAATATTCTTTGCCTAAGAGGGGAGCATTTTTCTTCATCTACAATATTTCACAGCCGTACCAGAACGAATTTGGTCCACCATGTATTGAAGCTAAACAATTGTAGAGGCGATAGAGTCATGGTTTCGGACGGCAACTCCATTGCTTGAAGAACATCTCTCTGCAACATCAAAGAACAAAATCAACTTCCTGGAATAGCCGGCGCAATCGCCCGATCTCAATCTGAAAGAATATTTTCTTTTCAGCTTTATCTTTTCAATATTCAACAAGTTTGCGATCAAAGCTTGCATTATTTTTCATGGCATACTTGATTATATCCATTTCTCACAGAAATGTTTGACAAGATTAGTTCTGACGTCTGCAATATGTCTTCTCTCGATTGAACATCTGACGAGCTCAAATGAAGTTCATAAAATATACGTTTATATAAAGACCATCCAACAACTATCTGTTACGAATTCAGTTTAAGTGTTAGTTTTTCTTTCGTTTTCCCAGTAGAGTTATTTTGCCTCTTTCGTATAAAGCAATAGAGTTCACATCAGACTAGCATACCTAAATACCATATAGCATCCAGTAACGAAATGAGAGGCCAAGATCAATAAATTAAACTGGTTTTTCTAAGCTAGTCTCATAACTAATCATTCTTGAAAGTTTAAAAAACCGAAGGAATCAGTCTTTCCATGTTTTCATCTATCGGAACAAGTTATCGATGTCTTTTCACAGGTAAAAGGCAGTTAGAATCGGATACAACGTGAGCAATCGTTGTTGGGATACAGGGTCGGATTGCATTAATTCACTGGTCAACAAAATTCAAACTTTTTTTTAACACGAAAACTTGGTCACCAGATAATAATGCATTAATGAAAAAAGTTGACAAATCAAGATTCCTTGTGACATCAACACATTTATCTTTATTAGAAGTACGAAATACAGAAGAAATATTGCTTTACTTGTAACTATAACAAGTCAAGTTGATTTCATTGCAAATTATCCCTCAGTGACCAACTGAAGATCAGGTTACAATAACTCAGCGTGGGAGCTGGTCGTAAGTGAATAATTGGTCAATTTGCCTGGTAAAAGAACTATTATTGGTACTCAAGATCAGACAACAAGTTCACAAGAAAACACACTAAAATTCAATAAATACATTAAGTCTATTTCTTTCACACAAAAGCTGAACAAAAATTAATTACAGATTTGAAGCAAAAACTGACTAGTCGACCATCTAAATGATTAAGTTGTTTAGCGACCCTGAATGTTGAATTCATAATAATAAGTCTATATGGAATCAATCAAGACTAGATCAAAAAATAATGATATTTGAGATGCTATTAACAGGTGAGAGGTTTTTCTGTATATATTTCTTCTGAAATGAACTTCATTATGTTTTCGTAAATACATTTATATTGGAATATTGAAAGTTATTCACTAAATGCCATGAATCTATTATCTATCTGTTATGTTTGCAATAAAATACAGAAAACTTCATAATCGTTTGTTATTATCTCTGACTTGAAGTAAACCAACCTAACCATTCTTTTCTAGGATTCTTGGAATATTGAAATTACTTATCGTGATTTGGATTCTGTATGAAATAAATCGAGACTATCTTCATTAAAGAATGGAATATTTTCCAAGATGCTATCGACAGGTAAAAAACTTTTCAGTATATATTTCTCTCAAATTTGAATTCACTCTGTTTACGAGAATACATTCAGTATGATAAAATATCACAAGTTATTCACAACATGATTTGTATCCATTACGTATCTGTTGCTATAACTGTAGAAGCATACAAAAGATCATGATCATGAATTAAGCAATGTACGAGGGTAGTGAAATGATTCAGAACTAGGCTAAATTTTACCTGTTCAAGAAATAATAATGAAAGCGTAATAGTGTTTCTGAATTGAAATAAAACATGAAATAATGGAATATCCTTGGGGACGCTATTGAATAATAGAGTAATACGCTCTGCTGCGTATATATCTACTGAAAGGATATTCATTTAGACATATGGTATGATATGTATATTGATAGTTATTTGTCATGTATCCATTATCTATACCTGTTGTTATAACTGTTATAAGATACAAAAATTTCATTATGATGAATTTAGTGATGTACGAGGGAGTTTGAATGATTTCAAACTAGCTAAATTTCACCTGTTTTGGAAGTAAATATCTATTATTGTTTCTGATTTCAAATAAAACAAAAAGTCAGGACCAAGAAAAACAAAATATTTCTGATTCTGAATTGAATAAATCAAGCTTATCTTCATTAAAGAATGTGATATATTTTCCAAGACGCTATTGACAGGTAAAAGGCTTTACAGTATATATTTCTTTCAGAATGGAATTCATTCTGTTAACGCAAATACATTCATATCAAAAGTTATTCAGAACATGGTTTGTATCTATTATGTATCTATTGCTATAACTGTTGAAAGATACAAACAATTCATGGACATGAATTTACTTATATACGAGGGTACTGAAATGATTCCAACTAGAGCATAATGGATCCCCACTACTCAATATTTAGGATAAATTTCATTCTGTACTTGTACTTGCCTACTCATGTATTATATTGAAAATGACCGAAGGGTCGAAACCGGCCATGATTATTGAATAAATTGTGGAAAAGTAACAAATGTGTCTCATTTCGTTTTACTTTAAAATTAATTTCCATAAAATAAACAAATCATCAATACTATCAAAATAAATTGAGTATTTTTTCTGCAATATCTATCACAATGAATTCAGAAAATACATTGAGATTTTGAAGATGATCGAATATTATGTTTCAAGCATATAATTTCATGTTTCTCTTAAATATCTCAATATTTTCAGTTCACAGTTATGAAAAACATACTCTGGGAGAAATGATTTCTTCAAATAAATTGCCAAATTGATAACTATAGAAACGTAGAATTGTACTGAAGCTTTTGTATCAGGGAAGATATATATTTTACATCAATCTTACAAATATCAATGTTGATAACTTAACATAGTTGTGCATTTGTAAAGAATATTGCGATTTGAGGATGAGTAGAATAGTATTTGAAACATTAACATATATATATATATATATATATATATATATATATATATATATATATATATATATATATATATATATATATATATATATTATATATATATCAACATAGACACTTTTTTCACATTCTTGCAAAGAGATTTGTAGATGTTTCTGACGAAATCTTAATATAATATATATTGTCAGTTCAAATTATATCGGGAAATGTCATGTAAGGGGCAATCTTCCATCTTTTATGTGTCGTTGTGTCATTGAAATGTGATTTGGTTTCGAGTACTTGAAGAATCATAATCATCTCAGAAAAATTTTCACTCTCATGTTCAGTATTATTAAATTTTGTAATACTCTTATTAAAAAATTTCAATTTCATAAAGCAGTTGAAGCAATTGTCGGATAAAATTGAGTTCTCGAAAAATCTGTCAGTTTTTTCAGTTCCAATTAGTATGAATTGAGTATACATAGACAATATAAAATGGAACGACCAAGATTCTACAAAGTGCTGGAATTTCAAAAATTTTTTAGAAGACTGAATTATCGAGTAATTCGAGAGTTTAAGATTAGTATCTTCTAAAAACAATTAACAGGAATGTCTGGGATGAAGGTTCATAATAATTTATTGGAATAAATCCTTTTTATCCGGCAGTTTTTAGCCTTTTCTCTGTTTTTCAATTCGGGTGAAAAATTGAAATTTATGGTTCTTATTTGAATCAGGAGAGTTAAGCACGGACGAAAATCAAAAAGATTGAAACTCCTGATTTGACATCGTCGAACTCGAATTTGGAATTAATCTTCTCCTTCTCGGTTATTTGTACTACTTACTTCAGTTTAGCTGCTGACAACTGGCATAATCATCTTTTGACGATCTTTTTTCATGCTCGAAGAATAGAATAATGAGAGTTGTTTTGAATGATTATTAGAGCTCATCATTATTGAATTTCTATGCTTAATGTGTGATTAAACGTTTTGTTTCTGAATATATGTTTGAACCTCTATAATTCCATCTTATAACAGCTTAATACAAGAGAAATTGAGATTTTGAAATTGAATATATCTCTTTGAATCGCAAATAGAGAATAGTGTTGAAATTCTTATTGAACATGAGCCAGTATTCATCACTCGAAACAGCCTTCCTTACCATAACAATGTATTAGGTTATATATCGGGGATTAAATACATCATAAAGAGCAATTAAGTTTTAATTCCAGTGAATGAAGAGTTCAGTAAAGATTGATATGGAAGCGTATTCAGCATATTAGGCTCAGTAGATTGGGTATTTAGTATATTAGGCGATTTTAACCTATGAACTAATAATATGATAAATATATATGTACAAAATGATTCTTAAGGTTACAAGGCCGAAATTTATTTCACAAAAAGTTTAAAGTTGAAAATCAAATAAAAAAAACATGTAAAACATTACAATCACTAAATACTGCTTTAGAAAAGTGAGGTTTCATTTTATCGTCATGATGTCAGAAGAGAGTAAATTATGACCATGGCTAAGATATAGCACATAGCTACACTCAGAATAGTTTATTCTGCTACTATTTAACAAAATTGAATTTTACTGGTTGAGCCCAGAGAAAATGAGCAATAAGACTCTTATTCAATAATTGTCACTGAAATCTTTGAAAAAAAGTCAATATAGTTTCACTTAGATATTTAATTACACATTATAATTATGGTAAACAATGTCAACAAATGCTTCTATATATATATATATATATATATATATATATATATATATATATATATATATATATATATATATATATATATATATACATGCAGTCAATAAGACTTATCTTGGTGAAATAGATGAGGTAGAGGTCGTCTATGTTGGAGTCCCCAATCACTTAGGGAGTTCAAAATTCCAAAAAGCTCTTGTATTTTACTGCTGCATCCATTTCAGTTTGGGAACTCCTTAGCTCTACCTAAGACCTATATTTTTGATATAGGTCACTACACAGTATTTAAGATAAAGGTATATCACTAGTTTTCACTAGAGAACTTTTATATAAATTAATTTTTTCAAATACAATCAACGATGACCTTCAAGTTCAACTAATTAGTCAAAAATTAGGCAAAGAAAAAAAGAACAAAATGAAGATTCTGAAGCGAAGGTGGTAGGAAATCTGATAGCCGGATTATGCGCATCAGACTGTTAACCAGTGGCGTGACACAGATAGAGTGTTGACTGGAATCAGGTGTTTTAATTCAAATTGTTGTGACGTGATTTTAGCACGTTACACTAGATTAGAATGAAAAAATTCGATACTTGTAGAAACCACTAGTCTTGGATTTATTTTTTTCATTCTCACCGAGTAACAGACTAAATTTTCCCCACTACCGCAAAGTATAAATCTAAAAGGAATGAATAAACACTGGTAAACAATAAAACAAGTTATTCACTCAGACATTTGTATTTACATTTCAATTTATAATTATTGGAATTGAAAATTCGTGTATTGGACACATTTTCAGTAGTATTTTTCAGAACTGACTGAACGTTAGGTTATTTTTAACCCCATATCTTTTTAGTGTTGTATTAAACTGACGTTGTTTTGAAATTCATGGCAATCGATAATGTTTGGTTCAATTACGGAATATTCATTCCGTATTTAGTTATAAAATGAAAATACATGAAAAACACAGTGTCAAGTGATTTTGGATAAATATTCAAGCTCAAGATTGAGAATTTTAAACTTTATTATTAAAAATGCTCTCAGAATTATTACGTTCAGTGATGGTTATGCAGAAACGCTATTATTATATATCATTTGTTGCAAAAAACTATCAATCATTTATCATTTTAGTTATTCACACTTAATAATATTGAATAATCTTGATATACAGGGTGTCTACTATAAAAGGTGCCAAACTTCAGTAGGTGATAGTACAAGTCATTCACAACAAAAAATGTCCCATAACAGTTTTTCGAAAAGTTGATAACTATCGAGTTATTAAACACTTCTTGATTTTACGAAATTTTTTGCTTCTCTCTATAAAAACAAGAATATCTCTGTTACTCTTACAGCTGCATCAAATCTGACCATACCATCGGAAAGAGCATTGAATTTTCTATAACATAGGTAAGTACTAATGGTAAAAAAATTTTATACTGGGTGTTTTGAAAGGCTAAATGAAAAAATTGTGAAATGAACAAAATAAGTGGTATTCTTTTTGGAAAAAACTACTACACTTATGTGGCTTTTAAACGGTATATCAACTTTTGAGCTCACTATTTTTTTGCAGCAAAATCATGGGTAAGAGTAAGAGTAAGAACATTAAATTCTCTTATCCTTCGATCACAAATGAGCGTCTGAACAATTCCGCACATGATTTTTCAATAATAATAAGCAATAAATAAATAACATATCTGGATATTGAATGTTTAAGAAACTAGGAATAATTGATTTTTCTCGGATTAGAAGAAGAAAATTAGAAAAAGAATCGTAAAAGAATAAATCACAGAGGGCTTGATTTGATTTTTAAAATATTTTTTTATTTGTTTTTATTTTTTTATTTGACAGGAACTGTCATTCAATGAATTGATGAATTAAAGTTTTTATTTTCCCCTCTTACGGTTCCATTTTCTTTTCGAAAAAAAGAAAACATGCCTAGTTTCTCAAATATTGAATATCGAGATATGTTATTTGTTAATGGCTTCGGGAATGGAAATTCACGTGCAGCGGTACGGGAGTATGCTTTGCGCTGTCCAAACAGATAGCAACCTTGCAGAGAGACATTTGATGAAGTGTTTAGGCGCTCCCGTGAAACTGGTTCAATCAGTAGTTTAAAAATTAGAGAAGCAATGGAGACAAGCTCCTGCAATATTGCAAGCTGTTCGCGAGGACCCTACAACAAGTACTCGGAGAATTGGTACTACATTGAGACTTCATCATTCCACGGTCCATAGAGTTCTCAAGCGAAATAATTTACATCCTTACCATTTGAGTAAGGTTCAATGGATAGTGAGTTGAGGTTGCAATTTTGTAGGTGGTACAGGAATAAATTACAGGATTGGGGATCAGATAAAATTCTATGTACGGATGAGGCAACTTTTACCAAAGTTGGTATGATAAATTTTATGAAATTCTCATATATGGGATACAGAAAATCCTCATGACACTATTGTGTCATACTCTCAGCACGAGATGAGAGTAAATGCAAGGTTGGGGTTAAGGAGGGGCAGCTTGTCGGGCCAGTTATACTTCCCGATCGTCTCAATTCAAACGAATTTCTAAATCTATTAAATAACGAAATGATGAACGTTCTGGAAGAAATGCCTATAGCTACTCGGCATCACCTTTGGTTTCAAATGGACGGTTGCTCGGCTCATAATTCTAGAATGGTCCAGAACTGGATGGCTAAAACATTTGGAGAGAAATAGATAGGTCGATTCGGGCCGGTGAGATGGCCACCCAGAAGCCCTTACCTTAAGCCGCTTGATTTTCATATGTGGGGCTCATTAAAGACTAATGTTTATAGAAACCCGTTAATACTCGAGAAGAATTTATTGAAAGTATTCGAATCTGTTGCAACGAAATGAGTCAAAAACACATTGAACTTCAAAGAGTAGTTGATAGTTTGAGAAAAAGTGTTAAGTGCATTCAAGAAAGAGGAAGACATTTGGAACACCTGTTATAGTCTTTAAATCTCTTTCGTGAAAATATGATTCATTAATTTTTCTTAGTTCATGTTTCATTAAGTAATATAAGATGTTTGCTTTTCGAATTTTATGTTCTTATTACTCTTACCCTTGATATTGCTGGAAAAAAATAGTTAGCTCAAAATTTGAAATACCATTTGAAAGCCAGTTAAAGAAAGCAGTTTTTACCAAAAAAAAAACAGTTACTTATCGATCAGTTTTCAGTGGTACAGCTAACAAGAAAATACCACTAATTTTGTTCATTTCACAATTTTTAATTTAGCCTTTTACAACACCCGGTATACAAAAGTTTTTTACCATTAATATTCACCTATCTTATAGCAAATTCAATGCTCTTTCCGATGGTATGGTTAGATTTGATGTAGCTGTAGCAGTAACAGAGATATTCTTGTTTTTATAGAGAGAAGCAAAAAATTTCGTAAAATCAAGAAGTGTTAAATAACTCGATAACTATCAACTTGTCGAAAAAATGTTATGAAACATTTTTTGTTGCAAATGTTTTGTACTATAACCTATGAAGTTTGGCACCTTTTATAGTAGACACCCTGTATACACTGGGGCGCTTTCAAGAACGTGGGTCGCTTACAACAGATTTTCAACCATCTTTGAAACGATTATATCGGTATGTTATTTGTGTTTCGTCCATTTACTAGTTCATATAGACTATCTTCATCACTTCGACTGTTTCTGCGTAATCGTATCGAGTTTAAAGCAAAATTTGACGCAAGCATCAACAAATAGAGCTGCCACAACCCTTGATCAAATGGTTGATTTTATAAATAACCACCTTGTTGTAAGATGTCCCCTTTCAAACTAAAATTGTTTAATTTATGTTGCCGCACTATTTCTATTTCCTAGTACGTCTCTGTACATAACCCAACATGACATTCATCTAACAAAACAGTCGAATGTCTACCAAAAATGTCAAATAGACGTCTGAAACAAAGCCGTCCTGATTAAAATCCGTTCGAGATTTTCGAGCGGTGAAATTGAGACTTGTGAACTGTTTCCATGATGAAGAATGACCAGACACGGGCTGAAGAAATAGAGGTCGATTAAGCTTGACGATATCTATCTTGAAACGTGTTATTATCTAATTTAACTGTGATTTCTTGAGAGGCTGAAAATTATTTGAGTGGGATCTTGATAACTACGAGATAAGTATGTAATTTTATAATGTCTTATTTATGATTATTCAAGTTTTTAGACTATTGGTAGTTGTGTTTTGTTATCAGTTCTCTACGGGACTGGCTTCGACTTCTTTTTTTCAAGAAATTCCTCAAGTATCAATACTTGGCCCAGTGCTGTATATTGTTTATACCGATGACCTTTCTGAAGATGTGCCAGAAGATATGGTGATGTTTGCTGATGATACATCGTTGGTCCTCTCTGCTGACTCCGAAAGTATAGAAGATAGGGTATTTGGAACCCTTGATAAGCTGGACCTGTGGTTCACTGAGAATGAGCTTCTGATGAACGCTGGAAAGACTAAGATGGTTGAATTTAACTTCTTCTTCTTCTTCTTCACCGTGCAGAAGGCGTAGCGCCTGTTTAGTTCCGGTTTCCCTGCAGCAGTTCTTGTGAAGTTGATTGCCAACTGTCCCGCCATCGTTTTGGTGGTCGTCCAACGGGTCTTCTTCCGTGTGGTATGTTGTTATATACGATTTTGGCTATTCTATCTGTGGTCATTCTGTTTACATGCTGGTTCCATTCTCTTCTTCTTTTTCTTACCCATCTTACAATATCGTCTGTTTCACATTTTTCCTTTATGTCGGTATTTCTTTGTCTGTCATTCAATGTGTAACCGGTTATAGTTCTTAGCGTTTTCATTTCTGTTGTTCTTAGTATCCTCTTTGTTACCGACGTTTCCGCTCTTGTTTCTGCCCCGTATGTCATAATTGGTCGCAAACATGTTTTGTAGATTCTGGATTTGCATGGTATACTGAGGTGTTTATTTCTCCAAATTGGTTGTTTAAGATGTCCCGATACTGCAGCTGCTTTGTTCACTTGTCTCCTCACTTCATCTTCAAGGTATCCTGTGCTTGTTATTTTGCACCCTAAGTATTCGAATGACATGACTTGGTCTATAGTGGCGTTGTCTATTGTTAACTTGCAGCGCAGAGGTTCCTTAGCTATGGTCATGCATTTTGTCTTACTTGTTGAGATTTCCATATTGAAATTTTTGCGTGTTTGCTAAAGGCGTATAACATTCTTTGTAGTTCGTCTTCTGATTCTGCAATGAGTACGGCGTCATCGGCATAGCATAAGATGTTAATTTTGTAGGTTCCCATGCGGTATCCTAGTCCCAAGTTTTTAACGGTCTCTACAAGTTGGTCCATAACAGTATTAAATAGTAGAGGGCTAAGACTATCACCTTGGCGGATGCCCGACGTTGTTCGAAATGCTGCGTTAGGGTGTGGTTTGTTCGTATTTGCGTTGTTGTATTAGTGTTCAGATCTTTTATGAGTCTTATATATTTTTGGGTACCTCTTTGTTTTCCAGTATCTTGATTACATCCTTCAGTTGGACTCTGTCGAAGGCCTTCGTTAAGTCTATGAAACAAAGATATGCTGGAGTGTTATATTCAAGAGACTTTTCTACTAATTGCCTTGTTATAAATAGTGCATCGACCGTGGACCGGTTTTTCGAAAGCCTTTTTGCTCTTCGCTGATTGGCATTGTTGACGTTATGTCATCGGCAAGAATCTTTGTAAGCAGTTTGAAAGAGGTGCTTAACAAGGTTATTCCGCGATAGTTGGCAGGATTTGTTTTGTCTCCTTTTTTAAAGATAGGCACTATTACACTTCTTTTCCATTCTTCTGGTATTTTTCCGTGTTGAATTATGATGTTAAACAGTTTTGTGTACTCTTCTCTCATGGCTTCTCCGCCATATTTGATCATCTCATTTGTTATCTTATCTTCATTTGGAGCTTTCCTATTTTTAAGTTTACTTATTGCCATAGCTACTTGCTCTTTCGTGATTGTTACCGGTTCATTTATAATGTCGTTTTCTAAGTCTTCTTCTGGGGGTTCTTCTTCATATTCTGATTCGGTGTAAAGATTTTTGAAGTATTTTTCCCATGTTTCGTTTGTGATTGTTTTCAGTTGTATAGTTTCATTGGTGTCCTTTTTCATACCCCTTAATAATTTCCAAATTCGTTTTTGCGCTCCGTATATATCCGCTTCCATTTCAGCACTAAATCTCTGCCAGTATTCTTCTTTAATTTCCCGAACTCTGTTATTCACCCTATTTCTTATTTCTATGTATCTATTTCGGTTCTCTGGTGTCGGATGGTTCTTATATTCTAGATATATTTGTTTTTTTTCCTTTGTAATGTTTTTGACTTCAGTGGTGAACCAGGGTTTATTATTAGGTTTGCCGTTCTGTGATACCGTGCGGGTTCCCAAGGCCTCTGTAGCACCCTTGTATATGATTTCTTTTAGTTTGAGCCATGAATTTAACTACAGTGTGAATTTCAAGAGAACAGTTTACAACAAGAGGAAGGAAACAGAAACCTTAAAATCGTCTGGGAGTGCATTTAGACCATAGGTTGAACTAGAAAGATCACATAGATGTTTTGTGTGGACACATGGCACCATATGCATATGCTCTCAAAGTTCTGGCATCCAAAGTAAGTCGTAGAGCCAAAATTCATTTATTCCTTTAACAAAGGTAAGAGATGGGACCATAAGGGTCCATGAATCTCAAATACATAATTAATATGGTATGTGATTTCACAGAAAAAGAAAAGGAAACAGGGTAAAAATAATATCAACAATAATTCCTAAATTAACCAACGAGAAAATCGAGATGAACTGAAAAAAGAATGAAACAGGAAAGCTAAATGATGACATGGATAGAAAACGTGATATCGAAAAAGTGAGAATAAAAAGGAGGCACCAGTGTTACGCACGCACTTTGTCGAAAAGATTTTCAAATGAGTTCTTTGATGGAAGATGCGCATCATAGCTTCTGGTAAAGAGTTCCATTTATGGAAGATGCGGTTACATATAAAGAGCTCACGAGGGGTAGTTTTGAAGTCCTCCCGATACAGTTTCAGTGAATAACCGCGAAGATGTTAATGCGAAAGAGATTACTAAGGTCCGTCCCAAATGGGCCGTTGATTGCACGATAGGTGGTGAGCAGAATGGCCTCAAACCAAAAAGTTCAAGCCTCTCCTCGTATGAAGGTAGAACAAAACCAAAGACTCGAGGAAGTTTTCATATCGAACCAAGGATGGGTGCCAAACAGAACCACCGTGCTCAAGAATAGGTCGAACGTAAGACGTGTGCAGTAACTTGCACGTGCTGATGGAGCATCCGGTGAAAGATTTGAATGCTGAATGCTCGAATCATCCATATAATACCAGTACCGGGGTTATTCTTGCCCAGATGTAGCACCTTGCACTTGCTTATATTTAGGGGAAGAAGCCATTCTCGAGACCACTCACATAAATTATCAAGGTCTTTCTGAAGTTGCAACGACGACGTCAAAGCATTAGCGTAAAGCTTTTGATGGTCAGCATACGATGCGTGAGCAGAGAAAAGGGTTGATGGTAAGTCTGCCACATATGCCAGAAAGAGAATAGGCCCCAGAACTGAGCCTTGAGGAACCCCGCTAGTAACAAGTTTGGTGGATGAAACGGAGGAGCCTACTCTAACTGAGAATTGACGATTGCTAAGAAAAGCCCTTATCCATTCCAGCAGACCACCCTTAATCCCCAGACGATCTAGTTTATGCAGCAGACGCCGGAGAGGAACACGATCAAAAGCTCTTGCGAAATCTAAGTATAATATGTCTATAGGTTCACCACGGTCGATTGCTTTTGTCCAGTCATCCACGCACTCTTCTCTGCAATCTTGGATACAATAGGTGGGAGGCTTATTGGACGATAATTAAAAGCAGAAAGTCGGTCTTCATTTTTGAATATTGGGGTTATTCTAGCTGTCTTCTAAACGGTAATAATGTAGAGGTCGTGAACGACAAGGCCAAGATTTTGGTTAATGGATAACTTAATACAGGGGCGCAGCCCTTGAACAGTCTCGCAGATACATTGTCGACGCCTGGAGAGGTAGAAACGTCAAGCGAAGCTAGATAGCTCAGCACTACCTCCTCAGAAAAGTCGATTGATTCCAGCGATTGAAGGGCACGGGGTAATCGGACACGTGGTATTGGACCATCCGGTTGAACAGAATAGGAATCAGCAAAAACGTCGGCAAATATACTCGCGCACTCCGCACTACCATCGCACTGTTCAACAGTAGATCGACGCACCATAGGTATGGAAACTTTAGAGCTGAGCAATGAACGTAAGTATTTGAAGAGCTTATTGCGATCTTTGGAAGTCACAAGGTTCTCCTCGAAAGCTTTCTTGGCTCTTAGTATCGGCAAGGACAAGTGGTACTGCCTAAGAGTATCATAGTTTAAACGTGATCTGCAGCGAAGGTAACGCTGCCAAACGGATTTTTTGTGCCTGAGTGAATATAGTATCTGTTCTGAAAGCCATGTCCAAAGTAGGCTTCGGTACGGCATTATTATATGGGGAAATGCCCCTGATATCGAGAGAATATTGATTCTGCAGAAGAGGTGTATGCGTGGTATCCTGTCATCAAGCAACAACTAGAATTAAACTGGGTACAACCTTTCGAAGTTACAAAAGGCTTAAGACAGGGGTGTTGCCTTTCCCCAACATTGTTCAAAATATTCCTTAATGAAGCCCTCAAACAAGGGAGAAGATTTTGCAGCGGAATGGGACTGCCCTTAAACGAAGATTCCACGCTGTACACCCTACATTTTGCAGATGAAGTGGTCATTGCACAGGGCAAAGACGACTTGAAATACATGACCCGAAAATTATTCCAGGAATACAAAGACTGGGGACTAATTGTGAATCTAAACACAGCTAAATATCTTTGTATAGGAGGAAATAAAGAAGACTTACAACTGGAAGGGGGTGAAAGATAGAGGCATGCGAGGAATATATTTATTTGGGGACAAAG
The DNA here is from genome assembly GCA_013387265.2 of Cryptolaemus montrouzieri. NCBI lineage: Eukaryota > Metazoa > Arthropoda > Insecta > Coleoptera > Coccinellidae > Cryptolaemus > Cryptolaemus montrouzieri. The sequence continues at coordinate 14,141,413 of JABFTP020000042.1, forward strand.
ATTAATAATAGCGGACGCTCAGAACAGGAAATTAGAGGAAGAATAATTAGAGAAAAGAAGGTTTATAGGGTTCCTAAATTCAATATTATGGTCGAAGAACATATCGAAGGAAAGAAAACATCTTCTGTATAGCTCCATATTTCAAAGTATTGTACTGTATGGGTGTGAGACATGGCAACTGAGTAAGACATCAGAACAAAGATTACTTGCGCTAGAAATGGATTTCTGGCGAAGAGCTGCAGGAAAATCAAGACTCGAAAGAATATATAACACCAGGATAAGAGAAATGATGAGCGTGGATACGACAATAATAGATGAAGTTAAAAGGAGGCAACCAATATGTCATGTAGAACGTATGGCCGACGAACGCATTCCCAAACAAACTTTGAAGTGAACACCAACACAGAGACGGAAAAGAGGAAGACCAAAAACAACATGGATAGCAGGAATAAGAAGAGCTATGTCAGAGAGAAATTTACAAGCGGGAGACTGGGAAAATAGAATTGAGGACCGGGAGGCGGAAGACGCTATAACACCGGTTATATGTATATATCTGGACATATCCGAGAAAAGAACTTGTGTTAATAATCAGTGATCTACCACCTACCTACAAAATGAAGTATTGAAATTGTGTGATGATTTCCTGATTTTGTGAATATTATACCTTGATATATAGCTTAATAACGAACCAAACAACCCTGAATTTTTTCATGATCCGATCATTTCTGAATTAAAACTGTCAAGTGGCCTGAGATTGCCTGACAATTTTGAATAAAAGCCGAAACGAACAAGACTGTTGTGTAAATGTACTTCGTAGCCCGGGGTGTATTCCGTTGAAGCAACTTCCTGAGACCTTCGATAGTCTGTTGACTTTGCAAACTGTCGGTTAGGGTTGCACGGAGGGTGATTTCTTGTCCGTGCAGGGAAACAATTGCGTTTGTCGTTTGTTTAGATGCGGCGGGATCTGCTTCACTGACTTAGGGGTGCCTGATAGTTGCATGGATAGATATTCGGGGTGATTTTGGATATTATTTAACTAAATAGCAGAATTATCGAGGTGTTTAATACACTGCTTCAAGAAACTGATATTTCGAAAATTTCTTTGGCATCCGACTAATTACACTGGACAACGAAATTGCTCTTTTTGTCTGATGAATGACTTATGTCACTTGATGTTTACTAATTTGACATCCGTGATTCTAAATATACCCTCGTTTGTTTCCTAATAGCTCTTGTTTATGAGTTATAGATTGTATTCAAACAGTATTCAATTACAGTATGCTAATTATCGACAGGTCCCCGTGAGGGCTACTGGCGCTTGTGTGCAAAAAAGGATTTTGGCGCACCTTAAGGCATTTTGGATAATGTTTTTCTATTTTTTTTTGAAGGTAAGAGGTAGGTAGGTAGGTGCTTGAAGTAAAGCAAGAAATTGAGCTTTAGAAGTCATTTTTATTTGTAGACTGAAATATAAAAATGAAACAAACAGAATAAAATTATAACAGAATAAATTCTTGTTCACACCCATTTTAAAACATTTACTTAAGTAATGGGAAACAGACACGTTGACTCGTGTCTAGAAAATAACCTAAACTAAAATCACATTTTTTAGGAACAAATAACAGAAATATTGCCGAATGTATATATATATATATATATATATATATATATATATATATATATATATATATATATATATATATATATATATATATATATATATATATTATATCACCATTCAGAGGGTTTCCTCTAGAAAGACCGGATCTACTGACCAAGGACTTCCTAGGCAGCAGTTAGGAACATTCGGACGATTCTTGTGGTCCAGAGTATCACCTCCTTCTGTGCTCTACTTATTAGTTCTCTATCAAGTTCTAGGAACTCAGTGTTTTCTGCCAGGTGGTTCTCAAGTAATCCATTCGTGGATATTATCAGGGGAAGAATTCTAACCGATATGAGCTGGTACATTTCTTTTATTTCATATAAGTATACGCCTTGCTGATGTTATCATCCGCCGGGACGGTTATATCAATGATGGTAGCTCAGCGGTTTTCCTTATCGAAGATAATGATGTCAGGTCTGTTGTGCGGCACCGTTCTGTCTGTTATTATAGTGCTGTCCCAGTAAAGTTTGAACTCACTATTTTCTAATATAGGCTTGGGAAAGTATTCGTGCACCCTTCGAGAGGTAAGTATAAGTCCTACTTTTATGGCAATCGCTTGGTGATAAATTTTTGCCATAGCATTGTGCCGCTGGGTGTACTCTCTTGGTGCCAGGATGGAGCATGAGGACGTTACATGCTGAATGGTTTCCAGACCTTGGAGGCATTTTCGGCATCTATCAGTTGGAATGTTCTTCTTTGTGATATGCTTCATGTACGCTCTCGTTGGTACCACCTGATCCTGGATAGCAGCGAGACGCCCCTCGGTCTCCGAGAACAAATATCCGGATTTAAGGTAAGTAAGTGATTGATCTTTGTTCACTCTTTTGTATTTCAGTGCCTCCGGATACCTGCCATGTAAGGGTTTGCTGTGCCATTCCTCCAGCATCTGTTCAGGTGATGGCGTCTGTGGTGGGTCGCTTCTGCATGCTAGATTAAGAGCCGTGATGTTTTGGTCTTCTTGGCATATCGATTGGAGAAACGGTAAGTTTTTCGAGTGAAAATACTTTCTTAGGTCTGTAACCGCCTTATTGTGGGCCATCTCCACATTCTGCAAACCTCTACCTCCCTGGTGCCTCGGTAAATAAAGTCTTACTACCGATGCATGGGGATGGTGAATACCATATTCGGACATTAGAACTGGCACCCGTGTGTCAATCGCCTTTAAATCCGTGTTCGACCATTTGATCACGCCAAAGGAGGACTTTTTTTATTCTATCGAAGAATTTGTTCTTGAATGCTTCTTTTTGATCGAATGTTCTTATCTCCAGTGCTTGTTGGATACCCAAGTACTTATATGTTGCTTCTGGATCTAATTCTTGTATAGCTACCTCATCTTGAATAAGCATTTCTCCTCCCTGTGTTAATTTCCCCCTCTTGACGTGTAGTACGGCACATTTGTCCAACCCCATTTCCATTCTTATGGTATTTGTGAATGATGTGTCACTATTTTCAGGAGGTTCCTCAGCTGCTCCTCATTTGCGGCGTATAGTTTGAGGTCATCTATGTATAATTGGTGAGTTATTTTGATGTTCGACCTAGTATCTACGACATACCCGTATCGGTTGTTATTGAGCAATTTACTGAGGGGGTTCAAAGCCAGACAAAACCACAGTGTGCTAAGTTTATCCCCCTGGAAGATACCTGTTAGAATTTTTATTTCAGGCGTAACGTTTTTGCCAAATGTTAGATTCGTTCTCCAGGTGGTCATTAGATATTTTAGTAGGTTGATGATGTTGTCAGATACACCGTAGAGTTTCAGAACTCTAAGAAGCCAGGAGTGCGGGACCGAGTCAAAGGCCTTCTTATAGTCGACCCATGCGACCGAAATATTTCTCAACTTCTTTCTCGCTTGCTTCGTTATGAGGTGATCAACAGTCAGCAGCTCTTTGCAGCCTTGATCATCGTTTCTGCAGCAGCCATTCTGTTCTTTCGCAAGGATTTTGAGCCTGTTACATGCTTCCACAGGTGTTTGGTAATTATGCCGGTGAGTATTTTATACACAGTTGGAAGACATGTGATGGGTCTGTATGCCTTGGGAAGCATATGGGTGACGCCTAGAGTTAAAAAGCCGGTATGATGGATGGCTCCTAACGCTTCCCGAAAAAGTTTTGCCAACTTTTGGTGTGTGCCCTTGAAATTCTTCCACCAATAGTTATGGAGCTTATCTGATCACGGAGAATCCCAGTTGTTCGATTTCTTGAGGACAGATGCGATGTCTTCCTTCATGATTTCTAAGTTCTCCATGGTGTAGTTTCCCGCTTCGTGTTCATCATGAGTATCCCCGCTCCCAAATATATATATATATATATATATATATATATATATATATATATATATATATATATTTCACCCCGACGAGTTGCCCATATATCTGTTCATGCAATCAAACTGATTTCATGAAAAATATAAATCCACCACCCGGTAATTAATACCATTGCCAGGCAATGATTATAATCAAAACATATCCTGGAATAATTATATATTAGGATAACGTTAAATGTTATGAGAATATATCAATCTACCAGAATATATACATACTATAGCATCATCAGACAATGATATCAATGTACCCACGAGTAGTGTCAGAGGCTTTCTCCCCGGAAAAATCCAGTGTACGGACCTTAATCAAGTAACACTGAATGTTACTCATTAATAGTTTTTGTGAGAAGTGGTGAACGATCGAATAGAATACTGCTCTGAATATAAATATGACAAAATTGTCAGTTAATTATATTACATTTATATAAACAAATAAATAAAACATGAAATGAGATTCTGAGCAGTATAAACTAAAGAGAAAACCTATGACTCTACCTCATTATTTTTCTCGGAAAGAAACCTACGAAGAATATTACAAGATTTGATGACTGTTATCTTTTGTAACTGTTCAAACAAATTTTCTTCACACCCAAAATCTCAATACTTTTGTGAAGATTCCTAGGAATAACACCTGTTATGGAAATAATAATCGGTAGAATAAAAATTTTTTCATTTTCCACATTTTTTAATCTCGTCGCCAAGCATCATATATTTAGAAATTTTTTCATTGTATTTATTTTGTATATTATGTGTGTCGGGTATAGCAATATCAATTATATATGTTATTTGATTCTGTTTATCAGTAAGAATGATATCTGGTCTATTGTGTTTTACAGCTCTGTTGCAAAGAATTGTTTTATCAAAATAAAGTTTATATTTGTCATTTTCACAAATAATGTCAGGTTCATATTTGTAAAATTTTGTGGAATTAGGTCATGTTTAATTCCTAGATTAAAATGAATAATATTAGCGACGGCATTATGTCTTTCTAAATAATCTGTTGAAGCAAGGACTGAGCAAGATGATAATATATGAAAAACTGTTACTGAAGAACAGAAACATCTACGGCAAGAATCATCTATATTTTGTTTGATGATGTGTTTTCTATAATTCCTCGTGAAAACAACCTGATCCTGGATCGCAATTGCCAAGCCTTCTGTTTCAGCAAACAATTCTCCAGAAACTAACCATTTATTCGATGCGATTTCATCAATATAATCATTTTCAATTCTTTAGGTGCTTTCCGTGTAATTCCTTCTGCATCCAACTTTCTCTTTTAGAATTATCATCAAATATATCAAAATCTACCTTTTGCATTGTCAAGTTCAGAGGTGTAAAATTATAATCTGAAGCAACAACAATATCATGTAATTTAGACGTTCTCTGTTTATCATGAAAATGGGAACGTAGATGAAAAATCTGTTTACTATGAAGATTATTCAAATCAGTTAATCCACGACCTCCAAGATGTCTAGGTAGTGTAACTCTCTGAACAGCTATATATATATATATATATATATATATATATATATATATATATATATATATATATATATATATATATATATATATATATATATATACTACTTTCTAATTATACTTACATATTTCAAAAATATGCAGATATTTCTAATAACAAATACCTAGATAACTTCGTTTTAAAATCAAAAATGATAGCTAGGTCTAGGTGCAATAGAAAATAAAAGATAGTTTTGTTGTAGCGATATTTTCCGAGATTTTGCTTTAATTACATCGCTAAAATTTATACCGTCAAAAATTTCTCGTTCAATTGCTAATATTGTTAGCACAGACAATCTTTCTTGAATCATTGTCGATCTTAAATAATTTTTAATGAGTTTTAACTTTGAAAAAGATCGCTCGCCAGAAGCTACAGATACAGGCAATGTCAAAAGAATTCTTAGTGAAATGCTTACGTTTGGAAAGGTGGAGATTAAAATGTTTTCAAATATATATTGTAAAATACTTAAGGCGACGGTATCATCAGGTAATGAAAACAACTTTAACGCTTTATCTCGTTAAACAGATCATTGGAGTCTATATCCTTATTATCCTGATCTGTCAGTCACTCTTCAAGAATAGAACAATGTTTTAAAAGATAGCTGTTACTTAATTTGACTATTTCCCTAAAAAATCCGAAAATATTATCATACTCATTTAATAAGTCCAATCGGTTTTTTAGAGACTTATTGTTTGATTTATAATTTTTAAGAAAAAACTAATTTTAAAGGCGGTTTTTGGATCATGAAGGGTTTCATCCCGGTGTTCATAGTCAAACAGTTTCGGTTTAAATTTCCTCCTAACCGTTGGTAATGGTGGAAAATCTTCTTCAATTTCGAGAGAGGATGCTACTGCTTTCGCTTGCACAAGAATTTCTTGAAAGGATCGGTCAGATCTATATTGATGGAAGTGATCAACTAAATTTTTTAGGTAGGTTTGGCATACTTTAATATTATTTGTAGCACTTTGCATTTGTTTGCTGACAATATTTATATGAAATAAAACGTCATGCCAAATAATAATTCCACAAATAAAATGAAAATTTTGTACAGACGTCAAGAGGGAACTCGCTTTATGTCTTGCATCAATGTGAAAGGAATTATCTTCAGCCACTTCTAGAAGACTTTCACAAACCTGTGATGGTCCAGCAATTCTGCTGGACCATCTTGTCTCACTTAGAGGCATTAAACTTAACCCAGGGACATTTTTTCTCAAAACATACCACCTTTTTGTGGATGACGAAAAAAAATGATATAACTCTTGCACAAGATTAAAAAGTTTCTTGTAGCACCTGACACCTTAGAAGCGTCATTTACTGTTAAGTTCAAAGTATGAGCCGCACAAGGTACAAAAAGGGCTTTCGGATTCGCATCAAGAATGCGTTTTTGAAGCCCAACATGTTTTCCCTACATATTTATCCCTTTATCATAACCTTGTTCCCTAATGTGTTTTGGAATAAAATAAACAGCGTTCCGTTTGACGAAAAGAAAAAACAAGGAAAAAGGAAGTTTATGATACTTTAATGAAGTCAATCGGTGATGAAATGGTGGTTTTTATTTCCTAGATGCCCCTGGTGGAACTGGTAAGACATTCCTCATGTCAGTAGTTTCAGCCACTGTTCGTGCGAGATCCAAAATAGCGGTTGCAGTTGCTTCTTCTGGAATAACAGCCACATTGTTAGAAGGATGCCGTACAGCTTATTCAGCAATAAAATTACCATTCAAACATCAAACTATTGAAGAACTAAAGTGTAATATTGCAAAGCATTCAGCAATGGCCAAAGTTTTATCGGCATCGAAAATCATCATCTGGGACGAATGCACAATGGAGCATAAACGTGCATTAGAAGCACTCAACCGAAGATTGAAAGATTTAAGCAATGACTCGAGATGTTTTGAGGAGCAATGATTTTGCTGTCTGGCGATTTCCGCCAAACACTGCCACTAATACCAAGATCTACGGCTGCCACGAAACTAAAGAAACTGCAGGTGACAACAAACATGAGAGTTACATTGCTTAATCATACATCTGCTGGAGATTTCTCGGAGCAATTGCTGACTATCGGTAATGGTCAAGTACCAGTCGATGAATCGAGCGGATTGATATCATTTCCAAATACACGCGGAGGCAAAATTAGCGGAACACTCGAAAATTTAACCAAATTCGAAGTTCGATATTTTTCCTAATTCTCAACCGATTTAGATGATTTGTTCGGCAAGTTATAGATCAACTCTTCTGCTTTGTAGAAATTATAAGTGAAAACAAAAAAAATTTGAGAAAAATTTTATACGGGGGCAAAACTAAAAGTGTTTTTTTTGTCAAAAATTCGTAACACCCTGTGGAATTTCGTGGTCCGAGTTGAAACGTACAATATCATGGTCTGTCAAGACACATCTTCCTACAATAACGCCCTTCTTGTTTCATGCGTTTATCTCTATTTTTGCAAAATATATTTAATTTCAAGTGGAAAATCACCATTTTGGAAAAATTCCATTGAATCAAGAAATTGTCATTAAAATTCGTCTATCAATTTGGAATTTTCTTATTATCACTCAGGCGTGTCGAAATTGTCGTTTGCGATTTTTATGTTCGAAACGCATTAGTTATTGATGACAATTTGGTTAATTTGGTGAAAATTAGAATTCATAGGAGATAACATTCGGTAGGTATTAAAATACACAACCGAATTCTGGGACCATTGATAAAACTTTTCATTTACACATGTGCACACCTTTTTTTATCAAATATGAAATACAACACACGTTTTTTTGTATATGACCACATTTGCACTTGTTTAAAGAATGAGAGTTTTCCATTCTTTTATGTGATACAAATTCGATCGGTTGCGGTGTTATGTGATTCTTTTACTGTTTACGATTCGAAACGGTATTTTTCATTCAGAATGAGAGATTTACCACCAACCTCAGTAGCAAGGGCAGTTACATTGATCGAGGAAGGGCGCACCTACCGCTCAGTCGGTACCATGTTGGGTGTCTCGACGTCGGTTATCCATCGAATCTACCGACGTTACAGGGAAACTGGATTGTACGTGAGGAGGCGAGGACAAGGAAGAAATCGGGCAACCCGCGCTATACATGACCGTTTCATCGTCAATCAAACCATAAGAAATCCTCGTCTTACTGCTGTTCAGGCACGTAACCTTTTACAAGCAGTGGATAACATTAACGTCAGTGTGAGGACAGTCAGAAGACGATTAAATGAAGTTGGTCTGAGATCATACGCACAAGCAAGAGCACCAAGACTTGATAGAGCCCATCGGGTAGCAAGATTGGCGTTTGCTAGGGAGCATGTAGCATGGACAATCAATCAGTGGAGACGAGTTTTATTTAGAGATGAGAGCCGATATTGTGTGAATTTCGTGGATGGTAGAGATAGAATATGGAGGCATCGAGGGGAACGGTACAATCAAGCGAACTTCGCAGGAACTGAGCAATACGATGGACGGTCAGTTATGATATGGGGTGGCATATGCTTGGGAATACGAACAGAACTGGAGATTATTGGCAATGGATCACTTAATGCCCATCGGTATATAACAGAAATCTTGGAGTCCCATGTTGTGCCTTTTGCTCCTCACATAGGGAAAATTTCCTTTTATGCACGATAACGCGCGCCCTCATACTGTGCGCATAGTGATAGAATATCTCAATGAAGTTGGGATCACACGAATGGACTGGCCGTCGCGGTCACCGGATTTAAACCCGATCGAATACGTTTGGGACATTCTGGTAAGAAGTTTTCGACAACGGAATCCAGGCAACGTTGAAGAGCTGACATTGGCTTTGGTGGGAGAGTGGGACAACATACCTCAACAGATGATAGACAACATCATTGGGAGTATGCGAAATCGTATGCGCGCTGTAATAAGAGCTCGGGGGTCATACTCGCTACTAAAATGAAATGTTTTTCTGTGGGTCATCATGAACATTTTTCTCAACATGTTCATTTCATTTCACGAGTGTATCGCCAGGATACACACCTGCTCTCAATTTTGGACAGGAATGATAATTATTATAGAGTGTCACACAAAAAATTCAAAATAAATGTAAATAAATCAACGATTTTTCCAGTGTACTTTGAGTTCTCCCGGAGCGTGAAATTGGCCAGTGAATTTCAAAAATTTTCATTTCGTTAGATTTCTGCTTCTCTAATTTTGATTTTATTTTCTGGCTTACCTCCGATGTTATGCACCTACGCAAGATTAAAATAAATTCTTGAAATTTGTGACTTTTCGCTTCAAATTGGATATCTCTTGTAAAAATAGAGATAAATGCATAAAACAAGAAGGGCGTTACTGTAGGAAGATGTGTCTTGACAGACCATGATATTGTACGTTTCAATTCTGACCACGAAATTCTACAGGGTGTTACGAATTTTGACAAAAAAAAACACTTTTAGTTTTGCCCCCGTATAAAATTTTTTTCAAATTTTTTTGTTTTCTCTTATAATTTCTACAAAGCAGAAGAGTTGATCTATAACTTGCCGAAAAAATCATCTAAATCGGTTGAGAATTAGGAAAAATATCGGACTTCGAATTTGGTTAAATTTTTGAGTGTTCCGCTAATTTTGCCTCCGAGTGTAATTTCTGTAATTTTGGCTCATCAAAATACGAACTTAACAACAATTTATCTCCAAACATTATTTCTAATCACGAAAAAAATGAAAGGTTGAGTGAGCGAGCAATTTTAGCGACTAAGAATAAAGATGTAGATGACCTGAACTACATAATTCAAAATAAGATCATTGGAACAATGCATTCATTCAAATCTATCGACTGCGTCACAAATGAAATGAAGCCACCAAATATCCAATTGAGTTTTTAAACTCCTTGGATGTGCCTGGCTTACCATCGTACAATTTACGCCTAAAGTAATCATGCTTCGAAACATAAACCAACCAAAACTGAGCAACGGTACGCGTTTGGTGGTTAAAAATTGATGAATAATGTAATTTACGCGACGATAATGAAAGGAAAATTCAAAGGTGAGGAAGTTTTCTTTCCGAGGATCCCGATGATCCCAACAGCCGTTTGACTTTAAAAGACAATTTCCTATCCTTCTTGCATTTGCCATGACCATCAACAAATCACAAAGCCAATCCTAAAAAATCGGTGGTTTGAATCTACAACATCCATGTATTTCCCATGGTCAATTATATGTGGCATGTTCACGCATCTGCGTTACATGAGATAAAAAACACAAGGATTAACTTTAATCTACACTTTATTTGAAAAAGAAAAAATTCGACGACGTTTCGCTGACACAGCAGCTTTATCAAGAATGAAAAACAGAATGAAGAGTATGGTATCATAAACAAATCGTAGAACAAGTTGGATGAATAACAGGAAAATCCACACCGAGCCATTGTACAGTTAGTATGAAAGGTAATAAAAACTAATTAAACAAGTTAAGTAGGGGTGAATAATTCACATCTACCTGCTCATTCAAAAGCTCGTCCGAATGTTTGTATCTATTTATTTCTAATGCTTCTAGGACATCTAATTTTAAACTTTTGATTTTATATGTAATATGTCAAAGTTTTTATTGAATGAATGGTTTTCTTTTATTAAGTGGTTTGAATAATTTGAATCAGATTTATTTTCATCGAAGCTACGTTTATGTTCAGATGTTCTTATGCCAAAACTCCTATAGGTCCTACCGATATAAATTTTATCACAAGAACCGCAATTGAGTTTATAGATTCCTGATTTACTTCATTTTCAACACGAGATTTATTATTTTCAATATGTTTACCTAAGTTATTAGAAGTCTCGAAAGTTATATTAAGATTTTGTTTGACGAGAAAGGATTTAATATTTGTACTTGCAGAACCGCAGAATGTTAAACTGTTGAATATTTTATAGTCTTTATGAATAGGATATACTTCATTTATTGCTTTCTGATACAGTTTTTTGCGAATGATTAGATCTATCATATCCGGATTATATGAATTATTAATGGCTATCTGTTTGATGATGTTTAACTCTTTATTATAATCTTCTACTGATAAAGGTAAATTGAGTAGCCGATGTACCATGCTGTTTAAAGCTGCAACTTTGTGTTGAATTGGATGTAATAAGTAGTTATGTATAATTGTATCAGTATGTGTTGGTTTACGAAAGACCGAAAAAACATGATTATTATTTCGTTTAGTGATTTTCAAGTCCAAAAAATTAATGGAATCGTTCTGTTCAATTTCTATCGTGAATTTAATGTTCAAATGGATGGAATTAATGAAATTAAGAAATAAGTCTAATTGACGAGTAGTTCCAATGAAACATACTAAGATGTCGTCAACATATCTATACCAATAAAGAAATTCGGAAATGAGTGGATGTGTATGAATTTTCTGTTCAATATTTTTCATAAAAATCTCTGCTAAAAGTGGACTCAAAGGATTTCCCATGATCAAACCATTTTCACTACTGTAATAGATGTTGTTGAAAGAAAAATAATTTTGTTCAATGCAAACGTCCAACAGATTCAATATTTCTGATTTATTTATGTGGTTAACATGATTCGAATTCAACATGTTTTCGATTAATATTTTGACATCACCTAGAGGAACACTTGGGATATAAAGGTGGTAGGTTAACGTTTTTTATGTTATTTATCAATTCGAAAGAATTTTTTATAGAAAATTTTGATTTGAATGAACAATAATTTTTAATGATATCTATAAGGTAGTGCGACAATTTCACGGCTGGGGCTGTAACGTAAGATACGACTGGTCTAACGGGGTTATTTACTTTATGCAATTTAATGAGTGAATACAGTTGAGGTGGTTGAGGGTTTGGTAAAATTAATTTGTATTTATCTATTGCTTTAATTAAAGATTTTGCGTCATTTATTGCAATTTTAATATTTTTCTGGAATTCAGTAGTTGGATCTTTGTTTAAGATTGTATAGTTTCCGGACGAAATGAAATTTAGAGTTTTAAATAGGTAGTCATTTTTATTTAACGCAATAACAGTATTACCCTTATCTGCTTTTGTAAAAATAACTTCATTTAGTTGAGATTTTTGTTTGATGGCCTTTAAAATATTTTGTTCTTTACTCGGTTTAAAGTCAGCTAATGATTCATTTTTATAATGTTAGATGCTAAATATTTAAGGTGAGTGTTATTAGGAATATTTTTCAGAGAAATTTCAGTATCTATGCCAAGTTCCTCTAAAGCAGATTTTATCTTGTTTGATTTAATATTGTGTTTGAAACCTTTCTTCAAGAGATTTGTTTCATCAGTTGTGAAATTAGTATCAGAAAGGTTAACGAATCTATCAAGAAATTGATGGTCAGAAAATTTAGTTTTACGTGGAGTAGGTTTCGGTTTTCGTGACACGAGAAACTTCAATTTGCGGTATTGGATGGTATATTTATTATGTATTGTTGATCTAATTTTGAATCTATTATTGTAATCTAATGAATCGAATTCAAGTGGATGAGGTCTGTACAATAACTTCAAATAAAGTGTAGATTAAAGTTAAACCTTGTGAAATCTCATTTATATCATGGATCTACATCAAGTAACGGCCTCCACAATTCAAACAAAAACCATCTGCGTTGTTTGTTTTTGCGCCTGATAATAAAATTAAAAATGTCGTGTATCACACGGTACTCAAGTGGAGAGCAACCTATGTACTAAAATACATTTAATAATGAATGATTAATGTAGGTACTTAATTTTTTTTCGTTTTCTTCCAAATGAAAAAAAATTGATAAATCCAAAATCTGTTTATTTATTGCCTTTAAGGCGGAACAGAGTTCCTTGGGTCAGCTAGATTAACCATATTTCACCAGGTATCCACATTAAAACATCAAAATTTGCTCACCCTATACTTTGGACCAAACTGAATATCATCCAGCTCTATCCATCAGACATTCTTCTGGATTGTGACGAGATGAAAACTTCTTCGACTCAATATTCCCAGGAATGTATCTCCCCAACAAGCTATACGAGGTGCCATTAAATCAACCTTTTGGCTAGTCGTTTTCGGCGGAGCGCCGTCGTAAGCGCTAGTTCGCAGTGCCAGCACCGGCGGACCACCCATTGTCGTACACCCGAGACTCGCGATGTCTTCGCGGGGGGCCGTCGCCGGGTCGCGACCACCGTCCGAACCTGCACGTCGGCGATGTCGTCCAAATGTAAGTTGGAAATGCGTGAAGGGCATGGGCGTACATAATTCGTGGTTGACGCCTACGATTGGCTTATGTATATGGCGAAGTATATTTTTAATTACTCTGAACAATACCCGAATTTGTTTTCCTTCTTTCGTTGATAATTCTCCTTGTTTCTTACTTAATATTCCGCAAAAAATTCCGCCGTTACTACATGGTATTTAACCAAGATGATAATAAGAAACTAAGGTATCCAATCTACCAGAGAATATCGACGAAGATGACAAGACATCTGCATCAACAATAGTTGATCACATAGTTCTTGGTCAATTGCCTGCGAAGGATATTTCCCGCCCTAGATGGGTGAAGCTGTCGAACACAGAAATGGTCCCCAAACTCCTCAGAAATAAACAGAAAATCTTTGCGTGGTCTCCCTCAGTTTCGAAACAAACAAATTCAGGATGATGAAACTAAAGGCCAAATCAACCAACTCAAGACCCTTCGTGAAGAAGTAAAGTTACGCCAAAATTCTGGAAACGATACTCCATACAAATATTCAGTCTCTTGCTTCCAAATATTCTGAACTACTGACATTTGTGCAAATCCATCATCCTTATTCAATCTGTATCACCGAATCTTGGTTACATCCTGCTATCAGCGATAACTTCTTTCACAGCCTCATCTCGTCCACTGCTGGACATAGGCAATTTGTGGAGATCCTTTTTATGTCGTCCGTCCATCTTGTTGGCGGTCTGCCTCTGCTTCTGAAGGCTTCGTGTCTAGGGCGCCACTCCAATATCCTTTTTGACCATCTGTTATCTGACATTCTTGCGACATGGCCTGCCCAGTTCCATTTTAAACGTGTGACCCTATTTACAGCATCTGTAACCTTACTTCTTCTCCGTATCTCCGCATTTGAAATCCGATCTCTCAGGCTTATTCCCAACATGGATCTTTCCATGGCTCGTTGGGTCACTTTTATTCTGTTGACAGTCCTTTGGGTAAGTGTTAGTGTTTCGGAGACATATGTCAGTACCGGAAGGACACATTGATCATAAACTTTGCGTTTAAGACTTATTGGAATATCACACTTGAAAATGTGTCGTAATTTTCCGAAGGCAGCCCAGGTCAGTCCTATTCGTCTGCTTAGTTCACAGGTCTGGTTGTCTCTTCCAATTCGTATTTCGTGCCCTAGATATTTATATGAGGTTACAAATTGGATTTCTCTTACCCTTAGTTTTAAGTTACAGCTGGAGTTAGTCATGAATTCTGTTTTAGCGGTATTGATCTTTAATCCAACTTGTTGGGAGATACTTGACAACTCTGAGAGCATTTCGTATGCCTCATCTAGGCTATCTGAGATCAACACAATATCGTCGGCGAAACGCAGGTGATTTAGCATTTCCCCATCTACACGTATGCCTCTATTTCCCATTTTAAGCTTTTTAAACATATACTCTAATAAAGTTGTGAAGAGCTTGGGAGATATTGTATCGCCCTAACGGACACCCCTTTCGATTTTAAACTGGTTTGTTTCTTCGTGAAGTCTCACTTTTGCTGTGCGTGTTCGTAGATATGTCGTAGTAGGGAGATATATCGATGATCTATACGACAAGAGCTAATTGGTCTGTAGTTTTGTAGGTCGGTGATATTACCCTTTTTGTGCATAATAACAATGATGGCGTTGTTCCACTTCTCTGGGGTTGTTGCTTCATCTAGACATTTGTTGAAAAGTCGAGTTATGGACTTAAGTAGTTGTTTTCCTCCCATTTTTATAGCTTCTGCAACGATGCCGTCTTCACCTGGTGCTTTATTGTTCTTCATTTCGTTAAGCGATCTTAAAACAACTCTGATCCCTGGTTTACTATATGAGGTAAAGGAGGTGCATTTTTTAATATTCCGGCTTGGTGTTGGTCACTGTATACGCTGGTATATAAGAAATTTTCGACAATTGTGATTATCTCCTTCTGTCGTTTGTTACTTCTCCCTTTCATTTTGTAATTTAACTATTTCTGTTTTCCCAAACTCAATTTGTTTTGAAGTATTTTTTGTTTTTATTTTCTTCTATGGTTTTGGTTATCCATTTTTTATTGTATTTTCTGACATCGGCTCTTACAGCTTTTGTTATATCTTTGCTTAGTTGTCTTATTTGGTCTCTATGATGTGAATGTCTTCCTAGCAGTTCTCTTCTTTGTTTCATTAATTGTTTAGTATACGTCGTTAACTTCCCCTCGTTGTTCATTGATTTCGGGCAATGTTTTTTCTGAGCTTCGTTGATTGATTTGACTATGTTGTCGTTTAATTTTTCAATGCTCATTTCATCAGGGTTTTCAAGATTCTCTTCTATTGTCTTCTGATATTCTTCGATGTCATCTACATTCGTCCACTTTTTATTGTTTTGTTTGTTAGTCAATTTCGTTCGCTCCTTTCTTAGATTCAGTGACACTATTGCTCTTACCATTCTATGATCACTTCCTACAGATAATCTATTTAGTACAGTTACATCAGTAATTATTGCTATTTTATCTGTAATAATAAAGTCGATTTCGTTTTTCGTCTTTCCATCTGGACTGCTCCATGTCCACTTGCGATGTTCTGCTTTTTGGAAGAATATATTGATTGTTGTTAGTTGATTGTGTAGCAAGTACTGCAATAGAAGGTTTCCTCTGTCGTTTCTTTCTCCAATTCCATGGCAGCCCAAAGACGTTTCTGTTTCGTCTTGCTTCTTACCAAGTTTGGCATTGGAGTCACCGGCTAGTATAGTGAATTATGTTAAGGAGTTTGACATTGCCTTAGTTACATCCTCGTAGAAGGCCTCAACTTCCTCATCTGAGTGAGTGGATGTGGGTGCATAGGCTTGTATAATTCTGATACTATATCGATCATTTAGTTTTAGTACCACATAGCAGACTCTGGAACTTATGCTGCTAATTTGAAGTATATTCTGGATGTGACGTTTATGTATCAAGAGTCCTACCCCTCCCACGGAGCTGTCTTCCTCACATTTGTGATAATAGAGGTTTCCCGACTTTAGTAAGGTTTGCTGTTCTCCTCTCTTACGTATTTCGCTTATTCCGACTATATCCCAATGTATTTGTTTCAGTTCCTCTTCAAATTCAAGGATTTTCTCTTCAGATGAAAGGGTTCTCGTATTATATGTCGCAATATACAGTTTTCGAAGGTAGCCTGGTCCAACCCGGGGATTCTTAGCACCCTCTGATCGTAGTCTGTGTCGACCGCTACCATAGTCGGGGACTAGCGATCTGCCGGGCACTGAGGGCCTTGTATAGTTTTTGCTTGTCATTTTGGTTAGAGGTTTTTAGCCGTTACCTATCACGCTGGCCAGTGCGGGTTGATAGAGGATCTTTTTAGGATAACTTATACTCAATTCCTAATTTAACCCTTTACCGTGCAGACAGCACCGATAGAGTTGGTCATCGAGGCGTATGTATATTTGTAAATTCAATGATTACGAATTATTTCAAAGTGGAAGTTTTTCAGAATGACTGGACTGACATAGACAATATTTTTCTGAATATCTTTACCTTCAACGAACTCACCGTCTTATCTATATGCCGAATTATTTCTCAATTCTGGTTTATATCAGCTGATAGAGAAGCCAACGAGATTTCGACAGGGACAGAAGCCATCTACACTTGATTTATTTATAATGAACGACTCGTAGTTGCTCTCAGACATTTAACATTTTCCTCCTTATGGCAAATCCGATCACTCAGTTCTGCTAACTGAACTTAAATTTCACTACAGTGCCCCTAGTAAAAGACAAAATAGAAAAGTTTCGAGAGTAAACTACGACATAATGTCTGAAAATCTGTGCTCATGCAACTGGAATTCGATCATTCGACCAGAAGATGATATTGAACCTAATTGGAAGAAAATGCTACTCACTATCGAAGATATCATTTCTACCAACACCTATGAGAAGACAGTCACTGAGAATCCAGTCAAACCATGGATAACTGATCACATTCATGTCAACAATCAAGAAATCACTTTGGCAGCGCTATGTCAGAAGTAGATCCACCACTGATCACCAAAATCATCGTACTCACTCGAACCTACTGACCTCAAGTATTCGACATGCGAAGAAGGGTTTTGAAAGCTAGTTGACCAAGTCCAAGAACAAAAAGAAGTTTTATAAATACTTACGATCGACTTTGAATAGTAAAGTTTTTGTCCCTTTGGTTAGGGGTAACTCAGGCCTAATCTGTAACAACGCAACTGAATTCGCAGACATTCTTCCATTCCTGTACCTCAAACATTGCATGGGTTGATAACTCTTCATTGTATCAAAATAACGGAGGAAACAGTCAGAGAATATTCAACCAAGCTTAAAAGCAACACTGCTCCTGGATCTTATAACGTTCCACAATATTTCTTACAACGCTGCGCAGATGCGCTTGCCAAGCCTGTCTTCATGATCTTCTCACAATTAGCACTTCTTCACCTTCCCGCCACTGCGTACTACTTCAATCACATCAATTTCAAAAAAGGTGATAAACTTTCTGCCACTAATTATCGCCCTATAAGCCTCGTATCTGCGATTGGAAAGGTTCTGGAGAGAATTATATGCGACCAGATCATCACATTCACTCTGTCCTACAATATTATCCCTGATCAACAGAACGGTTTTCTTCCTGGTCGATCGACCCTCACAAACTTACTTCTATGAATCAACGACTGGACGAAAAAGCGTTTGATCGTGTACCGCATCGCTGTTTGCTGCATAAACTCGAGCATCTGGGGATTAGGGGTGATTTGCTCTCATGGATAACCTCGTACTTGTCAAATAGATCCTTCCGTGTGAGGGTCGGTGGTATGTATTCCTCCATGGAGGATCCATGCACTCTACAGGATGACTTATCTTAAATGGAACAATGGAATGTTCGATATCTTCAGAAAATACTTGTTTTGAACATAATTTGTTTATTACCTCTTGTTGAAACCCTTATTAATTTCATATGTACATGTTTATGTATGTATGTACGAGATAGGGCACTCGACTCAGAGTGAAGATAGTGAGTTCACTTAGAAAACAATAGCTAGACCATGAAGAAAGCTTCAGTTTGTCATTTCATAGTGTTAACAAGATATTCATATTCTTAAAACGACTGTCAAAATTTTTTCGCAAATTTTTCTTTAAATTGAACAAGAACCACGAAGAAATAATATATGGGAGATGTCAACCCAAATTTTTGGGTTCATAATGATTCTAGAACATCTATAGATCATAATCGGCATCATTTAGAAGATCGAACCTAGCCATCGGGGCTCTCTCGGTCAAACAGAGAGGGAATTGTTTTGTTGAATTGAATATTGAAGGGATTTTGCGAGATTAAACTTCAAAATTGGCAAGCCAGAACAAGGAATTGATTATGTTCCAGGACACTCACGCTGCGACGGAAGAACATCTCCGCGAAAGAGGAAATATCGCAGGTTATGTATTTTTTGATTATCTCCTTAGTCCTTTTTATGGCCTTGCTTGCTATGTAGAAAATTTTCTCAAATTCAAGTGTGTTTAGACATATAAGAGTCAGGTATGATTGTTGAAATATTTTCTGCTAGTTTTCTTTTTCCATTTTTACAAATTTCTGTCCCAAACACCATTCGTTTCACCCTTGTCTTCGTCTGGAAATCATGGAGTGCAAGATGAGAATTGAAGCTGCTAAGCAGAAAAATCTTTGGTACTCTTTATGTACAAACAAACGGACAAGCTATTACTAGTGCAATAGCGACAAGGAAACGAGTTTTTTCCTCAGGTTTTTTCACTCGTTTGTTGAATAATACGGAAGATAGTATGTATTTTCAGAAGAATATATATATATATATATATATATATATATATATATATATATATATATATATATATATATATATATATAAAACAAGATTGCTCGAATAAAATTTACGAGCTGTCATAATTCAGTTAAGAAAAATCCACTCAAATCACAATTTTATCAAAACCGATGTATTTTGTGTGGCTGTGTAGTTAGAGTTATATTGTTACGACGTTATGTTGTTATGAGGTTATGTGGTTATGGGGTTATGTGGTTATGAAGTTATGGGGTCATGAATTTATAGGTTTTAGAGCTTTTACTAGATCTTTTGAGGCTATGGGGTTCTTGTGTTATGAGGTTATAAGGTTAGGTTCTAAAATTTTGGGTTTATGAGTTATAGGAATTAATTGTTCGAGTTATAGGGTTATATACATTTAATATTGACAATAATACTCATTTGCTAGGTTTTTTGAGGTTATGTCCAAACCCTGACTTGCTAGCGTTGAATGGACCTCGGATTCACATTAAGCGAACCCAAAAACATACAGTATACAAAGTCAGACTCTCAGGTCAATTTTTATTGTGGCTGTGTTAATTGAAAAATGTGTCAAAATCTTCTTAAAAAATTTTTTTTAGAAGCATTCTTCACCATTGTGTTATGTTAAAGGATAACCTCGAAACTTGAAAACTAGCAACACTCGTATCTCTATTACTTTAGGAGTTACTATTCAAGGACAAAGAATTTGAGACACCCAGTATTTCTCTTCAAACGACCTCCGTACTAGCCAACCGGCTTTGCACACCTAACAACACATCTTCCAATTGAAAAATCAAGGTAGTTATCACAATGAAAAACCGCCTTTTCCATTTCTATCGCCGCTGTTTCCATCCATTCCGCCGTAACTCTGAAACAACTCAATCGTTATTCCGTATACCATCGCGGCGGCACAAGAAAAACTGCATGTTAATTCATAGGTTATAAATAGAGAGAGGGCAATCTTGACAACATCAAGTTGATATAGCCATACAGAAAGTTCCGAAGAAGTACGACAAACAAGCTGTCGATGAATTTTCAAAAACGGCCAATAAAAACGGAGCCCGTAAAGGACACATTGACGAACACCAGTAAAACACGTTCGAACGCTGAGACCGAATGGTCCGAGAGACGTTGGTTGAAGAAGGCAATAAGAACGACGTTCATTCTCATTAAGCGAGGTATTTGATTGTTTTTTGAGGTACCAGTCAGGGGCAGGACGGCTTTGATGGTATGTTTTAATAAATCGGAAAGACAGATATTGAATGTAAGTGCACAATTTGAATAATCCAAATTTCAATCATGGTAGATAATCAATTATTATTACATGTTTTTTTTCGGATATGTTCTGACGAATGTCATTCTAATTCGATGTTTTTCTTGGCGAACATGACAAAAAAATTTAAAGAAATGAATTGAGATTATGCAGAAACTAGTCGACAAAGTAGAAAAAAAACAAGGAAACCATAGAACTAAAAAACAAATGGATGATCTTGCCACGATTAAAGACGTTAAAAACGATTCCACAAGTAGGGATGCTTATAACATGTCAAAAAAATCTACAGAAGTAAATTACAACAGATGAAGAGGAAACATAATTCGAAAAAGATTTATGAAGCACAGCAAAACTAAGACAATGATGCATATCATACGAACACAAAGTAATGATAGGAAAGAGAAACCTTCATCCCGTCTGGAGCCTGATATTCTCAACGAGTTCTTTTTGAATGTGGAGAAGAATGCATCAGACAGTTGTGCAAACACAAAAGAAAATCCCATCAATCTGTTGACAAAGGCCAAAGAAAAAGTTGAAAATTCAATTTTCCTATCAGAGGTGATAGAAAACGAGGTTATCAAAATATTCCGAAATGAAACCGAAGGATACAAAGGACACATATGGCATGTCAACTAATATGCTGAAAAAAATCATACCATATATCGCAGAACCCATTAGTTTTCTGATAAACAGGTGTTCGCAGAGGGATTTTTTCCACAGCAACTGAAAAGAGCGAAAGTGGTTCCTATATTCAAGGCAAGAGATCCAAATTCATCGGAAAACTATCGACCAATATCGATTCTACCTGCAGTTTCAAAGATTTTTGAATCGGCAATAAAAGAAAGACTGTTGGATTTCTTCGAGCGATGTAGTGTTTTATGCAAGCAGCAACACGGTTTTCTGAGAAAGAAATCGATACCAACGGCACTGACCCATATATTGGGCGAGATAGCTAAGGACTTTGATGGTGGTAAAAAATGAAAGTTGTCATCCTGCGATCTTAGCAAAGCCTTCGACAGCATAGTCGATTATGCAGAAGCAACTGAACTACAACGGTATAAGAGACGTAGCTCTAGAACTCATGAAAAAGCTTTTTGAGCAACCGATCTCAGCAAGTGTGGTTCCAGAGTGGAAAGTCACAGTGACGAACGATTAGCCGTGGTGTACCACAGGGTCCATCTTGGGCCCGCTATTGTTTGTCATTTATGTAAATTCAAATCAACTATCTCATTTCTTTTCAAAAATTCAATTGACCAGGCTTTTACGTGATAGAAATCCATTTTCACAAATACAAGTAAACGATGATTTTACTGAAATATATTATTAAATGCTCGACGCGTTTCGATACACAGTATCTTTATCAAGAGCGAATGAATACTACAAATATATCCTACTAACAAATTTATATATATATATATATATATATATATATATATATATATATATATATATATATATATATATATATATATATAAAGAGGCAATCCAATCAGAGCTATCCGTACTTGATCTAATGTTTAGGAAATAAATTTAATAAGGGTGAGTTATTTATGTCTACCTGATCATTAGGAATTTCCGGTGAATTCCTAAATCTGTTAATTTCAAGTGCTTCCAGAAGGTTGAGTTTTATACATCTCTTCTCAGAGTGTAGGATTTTAATTTTGTAATACTCAACTCAGTATAAACTACACCGCAATGAAAATATATTACAAACTCCCAGAGGAGTATAAGAAAAAAAAA
The DNA here is from genome assembly GCA_013387265.2 of Cryptolaemus montrouzieri. NCBI lineage: Eukaryota > Metazoa > Arthropoda > Insecta > Coleoptera > Coccinellidae > Cryptolaemus > Cryptolaemus montrouzieri. The sequence goes on from JABFTP020000042.1 coordinate 14,163,893, forward strand.
ACTGATATCGAAATCCTACTATAGGCTAGATGAATATTTCAAAGACAAAAATTTCTATGAGGAGTTACCTTTATTGCTCGAGGATGTGCCACTTTTGGTGAAAAACATAATGTGGTTCATGCATGACGGGGCACCAGTACATTTTAGTGGAGAAGCTAGGGAATTCTTGAATAATATATTCAACAATCGATAGATAGGTCTCCTGACTTAAATAGTTCAGACTTTTTTTATGGGGATATCTCAGAAGTTTAGTTTATACCACTCCAGTGAACACTGTAGAAGAATTGGGAAATCGAATAATTACCTCTTGTGACGAAGAAATACCCCAGGAATATTTCAAAGAGTGCATGATAATATGCGGAGAAGGACAGAGGCCTGAATTCTTGCAGTTGAAGGACACTTCCAGTAATTTATTTAGTTTTTAGTCGTATTTTTTAGTTAGATATTGAATAAGTCTAAGTTGAGTCTCAGAACACGAGCTTTCAAAATAAAAACAAATTTTGTGCATTCCTATCGAGTATTTCAATTATTTTTCTTTTATTAAGCGAATAAAATACAATTCCAATAATTCAAATTCAATAGTTTTTCACTCGAGAACGGTTGGCGATACGAAAAAATTACAAGTGTCAAAAAAGTTTCTAAATTGAACGAAGATGACGAAAATTGTTTATACGCTGATCAGTGGCGCACTACAGTTTGAAAGGGCAACACCCTCTAGATTCTAGTTGAAATTTAGGACGTGTAATGATGGAGGCAGTAAAAATAGCTTGAATTGCAAATTTGGGCTTAATATCTCAAAAACTGCAGGAGTTTTGAAGGAAAAACAATTTTTCCGGAAATTTTAACTCCCTGTAGCTCCGTAACGAAGCTTTTGCGGACCTATGTTAATATGAACTTTTTTCTTAAAATTGCACTACTCCCTCAAGTTGTGACATACTATTATGTAACACCGTGTATTGATATATCTCGAGAATGGCGTGAGCTAAAAATATAATGAAGGGTGTTTTGCAAGCAAGAAATTATGTGAGATATAAATCATATCCGACTGAATCTCATTCAGTATATAGAGTGCTCACTTTTTCCCATCGCATTTCGAAACGAAGAAACATCGAAAACTATGTGTTTTAATATTGTAACCCATATTTTTCTTCAATTCATTATATTTGCCCTAGAAAACTAAATGAAATTCCACATATATACCCTGTACCTGAGATTACAAGTTTTCAAGTTATGGAGGAAAAACTAATTTTAAGTACCTACCTCAAGTTGGCATAGGAGGTTTAGATTTAGGCATATGCATAAACTTATCCCAGAGCATAAACAGGCTCCAGAGTATAGATAACAAACTATTATTGTTTTAATTGGCAGTAGAATTGATTCGAACAGAATGGCTAGCTAAACAAATGAGCGAATACTTGATTTATTTTTTATTCATGGAGATGAGAGATGGAATGTGAGTAGAACTTGTGGGAGAGTTGTCGAATTGTATCCGAATATGTCATCTATGACAGCTAAAATTGTATGACATATATATATATATATATATATATATATATATATATATATATATATATATATATATATATATATATATATATATATATGATGGGACAAACATCTTCCGCGATAAACTTCACGAGGAGTCTACATATGTAAACTTAAGACAAGAATTATTCAAAAATCCGTAGATCAGTGAATAATCCTCCTGACAAGAGCTAGTTCCCAAATCTGCCTGCCATGCACGCAACCCCCAAGTGCCACAATAGTTCAACTAAGCAGGATGGCGAGAAACGAAGCGGCAGATTGCAGTTTCGCCCTTATTAGGAGCTCATCAGTGTCGCATATCGCTTCTCAGCATCCTATCAAGCTACATCGGGGTATAAAATCGATTCCAGAAAGGACGCACCTCGTACATACGTACGAGAGTCGCCCTCTATGGACCGAGACGGTGAACCCGCTACCGGACTTCGAGAAAGATACGAACAATAACAAACAAATGTCAGAACGTTAAAAATTCCAACATTTGAGAGACATCTTATTCCGTTCTGGAATCGATAGTGTACCCCGATGTATTTTGATAGCTTGCTAGGATGCTGAGAAGCAATATGCGACACTGATGAGCTTTAATAAGCGAAACTAATCTGCCGATATATATATATATATATATATATATATATATATATATATATATATATATATATATATATTAGTTTTTGACGGCGAATCTAATGAATTGAGAAAAATTTGGGTTGCAATTCGAAATTTTTTTTTGTTTCGAAATGTGAGGCGGAAAAAAGAGCACTCTGTATACTGAGATTCAGTCGGATATGGGTTATGCCCCGCATGGTTACTCGTTTGCAAAACTCCTTTCATTATTGTGGTAGCTCACGCCGTTCTCGAGTTATATCAATTTTTTTAAAGAGCAAAAAATCAAAAATTTTCGAGTAAAACTAGGATATTTCAAGAACAAAACGAGCTAGACCTCAAGCGTTAGGTGTTTTTGTAATTCGAATGACAAGTGTTATCGAACCAGTCATCAATATAAGGGGTGTTCTATATTAAATAACAAAGTAGGTATGCGCTTCCGGTTATACCGGAAGCGCCATTGACGTAGAAATGTTTTAGAAATAGAGCTTCGGACCAGCTGAATCAACTACCAACGTTTCAGATCGATAACATTATTAGTTCTCCATAAACGTCTAATAGACCACTCAACTTGGGATACCCTGTATAATGTTTCGTCTCTTTCTAAGTTATCAATGAATATGTCGGATATGAAGGGGTTAAAAGGTGATTCTATGATGATTCTTGGTAAAGTTTTGATTGACATTAAAAATAATATTGAGATAGGTAGGTTTTAGAAGGTTACAAACCTCATCAGTGATGTGTGATAGCGTCTAATTTTTGGTAAATACTTCTCCGACTATCGGAAGGTATTCATCTGTTGGAATATTGGGCTACATGTTCTTTATATCAAATGAAACTAATTCAAGATTTTGTTTGTTTTCAGGCCTAGAAAGTTTTTGTACAAGATCAATAGAAAATTAACAGAAAAATCAAATCAGCCGATTAATTCATGATTCAATTCATCGAAAAGAAATTAAACCTACATTTTAATTTATTCGTTCTTGTCCAGACGAACAGTGAAATTTAAAATTCCGAATGATATATATTTTGTAGGCTAATGTAATTGAATAATGTCCGCACTAGGAAACCGATCATTTTTTACCAGAAACCCAACAAAACCTTATGACAGGAAGATAAATCTAACCACCCTAATAGATTTTTAACGATATCCCAGTTTACCCTATTCAGGGAAACAACTGCCAGAATTTTTATTATTTTTATGACACACGGCAGACGAAGAGAAACTTGGAAGGAGTTTAACTGTGAATTTCTACCTAAATTATGTATTATGTGGACCCTTTTTTGTTCACTACATATTTACGTGGAGGAATTCGGTATTTGTTTTATTAAATGAGGGTTTATTTTGAAAGTTTCGAGTGTGGGTAATGATAGACATTAGGAAGACTTTATTTTCGCATCAAACTGGACTATCATGATATTACGTAACATGGCAGATCATTTCAAGAAATTACTGTATTTCGTTTGATACTTAACTGAATGAACTGTTAAATACATGATGTTACATAAAAGTATGTAACAACTTGAGGGGTAAATCAACGTGAAATTTCAAGAAAAAAAGTTTATATAAACATAGGTCCGCAAAAGCTTTGTTTCGGAGTTACAGGGTGTTGAAATTTCCGTGAAAAAATGGTGTTACCTTCAAAACTCCTGCAGTTTTTGGGATATTCAGCCCAAATTTGGAATACAAGCTAGCTTTTACATACTCCATCATTACACGTCCTAGATTTTAACTGAAATTCACAAGGTGTTTTCCGAGGCCACGTCTCCTTTTGCCCTTTCGAACTTTTTTGCAGTACGCCACTGATCAGCGTACAATCAATTTTCGTCATCTTCGTTCAATTTCGAATCTTTTTTGACACTTGTAATTTTTTCGTATACTCAACCGTTTTCGAGTGAAAAATTATTGAATTTGAATTATTTGAATTATTTGAATTGTATGCTGTTCGCTAAATGAAAAAAATTATTGAAATACTCGATAGGTATGCCCAAAATTTTCTTTTATTTTGAAAGCTCGTCTTCTGAGACTCAACTTATACTTATTCAATATGAAACTAAAAAAAGATCAATTAAAAACTAAACAAATTGCTAGAAGTGTCCCCCACCAGTAAGAATACAGGCATCTGTCCTTCTTCGCATATTATCACGCACTCTTTGAAATATTCCTGGGGTATTTCTTATCGTGTCACAAGAAGTTATTATTCGATTTCTCAATTCTTCTACAGTGTTCACTGGAGTGGTATAAACTAAACTTTTGAGATATCCCCACAAGAAAAAGTCTAAAATATTTAAGTCTTGGGACCTAGGAGGCCATGGTTCTGGCCCTCCCCGACCTATCTATCGGTTGCTGAATGTATTAGTCAAGAATCCCCTGGCTTATCCACTAAAATGTGCTGGTGCCACGTCATGCATGAACCACATTATGTTTTTCACCAAAAGTGGCACATCCTCCAGCAATAAAGGTAACTCCTCCACAAGAAATTGCCGATAAGCGGGACGTTTTAGTCCACAAGGCATACAAAATGGCCCAATCAAATAATTTCCAATTATTCCGACCAAGATTTTTAGTGAGAATTGTTCTAGATGATGAGATTCTTCAATCAATTGGAGATTTTCCTCAGCCTAATAATGATTAGTGATAGCAGTTCTCGAAAAGTTATAAAAAACAAGTACTGTGTTTTAAGGAATTTTACTTAATAGTTGCGATTCGTAACGCGTTCCACTACACCGTAGCTTCTTCAGACGAATGAATATACAGAAAAATATAAATGAGAATATGACTATAAAATGTTCTTGAGTAATCAATAAGCTTTTAATTACTCAAGAACATTTATAGTCATATTCTCATTTATATTTTTCTGTATATTCATTCGTCTGAAGAAGCTACGGTGTAGTGAAACGCGTTACGAATCGCAATTATTAAGTAAAATTCCTTAAAACACAGTACTTGTTTTTTTATTATTGATAATGGAATTTTACGAAGTAAAAGCCTACCAAATTCAAATCTCGAAAAGTTAGCTTCGTATGTGAACATTATTTCACTATCAAAATGAGCATTTTCTCTAATTTTATCCTAAAACCATCGGCAGAAATCCAGTCTTGAAAGAAAATCTCGAGGAAGTAGTGTTTGGACGCGTTGAATATGAAACGGGTACAATAAAAAGTCGTGGTGAATCCTCCAAACTAGAACATGTGAAATATTCAACAATTTTTCTTGTACTCACATGAGGATTCGAATTAATACAGTTCAACTTCTTCCTCAATATCTGGAGTTCTCATAGTTCGCAGTGCTGGAGTAAATTCAAAAATCCCATATTAAATCACTCAATCATAATCACAATGTGAAAACCCCCCTCATTACAAACTATAAAAAAAACACAAATTATGACCATGACGAATGAACAAAACACATCAAGGATTACCCACTAAGGCTAAGCCAGTGCGTGGGTACGCAACTACAAACAAAGAAACACAAAAGGTATGCTATGATCAACGAAATACAAATCAATAAAAAAAAAATTTTATATGGATCAAAACAAACAATGGATGTCATTTCTATCTTTCATTCTGAGAAAACAATTGACGTTCCTTTTGAAACTATTTATATTGGGTACAATTTTTATGTTTATTGGAAGGAAATTATACATTCTATAGGCTTCAATATCGAAAGAACGTTGAGATATAGTTCTCGAAAAGAAAAGAGTTTTGACCTTTGCCTGTGAACAAGATCGGGTCCCATATCCATGATCAACATATTGAAGTTTGTTTTTACTTTTGTGAATTTGTGTTACACAATCAAGGAAATACAGCTGCCTGACATCCAATACACCAGTTTGTTTATATAAGTCATCTGAGGGGTAGGTATTTGGTTTTTTTGAAATTATTTTTAGAATTTTTTTCTGTAAGATTTCCACTCTATTCAGATAACATCTTGCTGCAGCACCATATATCGTGATGCCGTATCTAATTCTGCATTCTACAAGGCCGTGATAAATCATGAAAATCGACAAACTTAGCAAGGAATCTAAACAAGTAGAGCAAACTCCTCAGAGACTTAACCAATAATTCAATATGATAGTCCCATCTTAAATTTTGATCAATTAGTACTCCAAGATACTTCAAAGTTTCTTTTGTAGCAATTTTGACAGCTTTTTCATTTTTTTCAATTTCGAGTTCTTTGAAAAGGGGTAAACCACTGCTATAGCAACTGAACGGCATAAAATATTTGAATTGTGGAGGCCGTTACTTGATGTAGATCCATGATATAAATGAGATAAAAAACACAAGGTTTAACTTTAATCTACACTTTATTTGAAAAAATTTGACGACGTTTCGCTGACACAGCAGCTTTATCATTTATTTTCTGACCATCAATTTTTTGATAGATTCGTTAACCTTTCTGATACTAATTTCACAACTGATGAAACAAATCTCTTGAAGAAAGGTTTCAAACACAATATTAAATCAAACAAGATAAAATCTGCTTTAGAGGAACTTGGCATAGATCTGAAATTTCTCTGAAAAATATTCCTAATAACACTCACCTTAAATATTTAGCATCTAACATTATAAAAATGAATCATTAGCTGACTTTAAACCGAGTAAAGAACAAAATATTTTAAAGGCCATCAAACAAAAATCTCAACTAAATGAAGTTATTTTTACAAAAGCAGATAAGGGTAATACTGTTATTGCGTTAAATTAAAATGACTACCTATTTAAATTTCATTTCGTCCGTCCGGAAACTATACAATTTTAAACAAAGATCCAACTATTACATACCAGAAAAATATTAAAATTGCAATAAATGACGCAAAATCTTTAATTAAAGCAATAGATAAATACAAATTAATTTTACCAAACCTCAACCACCTCAACTGTATTCAATCATCAAATTGCATAAAGTAAATAACCCCGTTAGACCAGTCGTATTTTACGTTACAGCCCCAGCCGTGAAATTGTCGCACTACCTTATAGATATCATTAAAATTATTGTTCATTCAAATCAAAATTTTCTATAAAAATTCTTTCGAATTGATGAATAACATAAAAACGTTAACCTACCACCTAACGCAAAACTTATTTCGTTTGATGTTGAGAATTTATACCCAAGTGTTCCTCCAGGTGATGTCAAAATATTAATCGAAAACATGTTGAATTCGAATCATGTCAACCACATAATTAAATCAGAAATATTGAATCTGTTGGAGGTTTGCATTGAACAAAATTATTTTTCTATCAACAACATCTATTACAGTAGTGAAAATGGTTTGATCATGGAAATCCTTTGAGTCCACTTTTAGCAGAGATTTTTATGAATAATATTGAACAGAAAATTCATACTCTTCCACTCATTTCCAAATTTCTTTATTGGTATAGATATGTTGACGACATCTTAGTATGTTTCATTGGAACTACTGGTCAATTAGACTTATTTCTTAATTTCATTAATTCCATCCATTTGAACATTAAATTCACGATAGAAATTGAACAGAACGATTCCATTAATTTTTGGACTTAAAATCACTAAACAAAATAATAATCATGTTTTTCGGTCTTTCGTAAACCAACACATACTGATACAATTATACATAACTACTCATTACATCCAATTCAACACAAAGTTGCAGCTTTAAACAGCATGGTACATCGGTTACTCAATTTACCTTTATCAGTAGAAGATTATAATAAAGAGTTAAACATCATCAAACAGATAGCCATTAATAATTCATATAATCCGGATATGATAGATCTAATCATTCGTAAAAACTATCAGAAAGCAATAAATGAAGTATATCCTATTCATAAAGACTATAAAATATTCAACAGTTTAACATTCTGCGGTTCTGCAAGTACAAATATTAAATCCTTTCTCGTCAAACAAAATCTTAATATAACTTTCAAAACTTCTAATAACTTAGGTAAACATATTAAAATAATAAATCTCGTGTTGAAAAATCAAGTAAATCAGGAATCTATAAACTCAATTGCGGTTCTTGTGATAAAATTTATATCGGTAGGACCTATAGGAGTTTTGGCATAAGAACATCTGAACATAAACGTAGCTTCGATGAAAATAAATCTGATTCAAATTATTCAAACCACCTTATAAAAGAAAACCATTCATTCAATAAAAACTTTGACATATTACATATAAAATCAAAAGTTCAAAATTAGATCTCCTAGAAGCATTAGAAATAAATAGATACAAACATTTGGACAAGCTTTTGAATGAACAGGTAGATGTGAATTACTCACCCCTACTTAACTTGTTTAATTAGTTTTATTACCTTTCATACTAACTGTACAATGGCTCGGTGTGGGTTTTCCTGTTTTTCATCCAACTTGTTCTACGATTTGTTTATAATACCATACTCTTCATTCTGTTTTTCATTCTTGATAAAGCTGCTGTGTCAGCGAAACGCCGTCGAATTCTTTCAAATAAAGTGTAGATTAAAGTTAAACCTTGTGTTTTTTATCTCATTTATTGCATAAAATATGTTTTATCATAGTTAACAGTCGATAATATTTCATCAAATGCGTTCAATATTTTACTTAAATCCATTTCTGTCTTTTTCTTAACAGCTTTCCATGACGTATCTGTATAAAACAAAACCGTGTCATCCGCGAAACTAATGATTCCTATCACCTGCAAATTATAATTACGAAGAAATCTTAGGAGAAAGGAGAGTTGCCTAGCTCATTATCAATATAAAACGAAGTATTCTGCTCTCAACATGGCTGCCATATCAGACTCCTTAATAAAGTTTGGAATTCTAGCCATCCATCCGATTCCGCGTATCAGAATACAAATCTGAGTAACGAGATTAAGAAGACGGACATCGCAGTGACCACAAACTAGTCCGGTGTTTACCAATTGAGCAAAGGCCTAACGATCGCTAACAATCATTAGCAAGAGTAAACAGAGATCTAGTCCGTGGTTCGTGACTTGTCTAAAATCGTCAATTGGAGAATTCCAATCAGTTCTGCAGCGTAATCTCGTTGTTACAGCATGAGCATGGCCGGCCATTTGCAATAAGATACTATTAGAATGAATTCAGGACCATTATGTCGATGGTAATGGGTTGATTGGATAGTTAGCTTGTGGTTCGATCCAATTGAAGAATGATAATTGAGTATATCGATATGATCCTGTTGTGGAATGCCTTGTAAATGATGCCGAAATAGAAATTGAGCGATGGTGATTGTTTATTTTTACTTCGATGAAAGTATGCTGATTTATCTTGTTGAAACGAAAGAACTGCAATGATAATGATTGTTTTACTAACACTAAAGGAAGTTACAGAAAAATAAGTCTGACAACTATGTCCTAGCACAACACAGTTTATTGATTTTTTTATTATTGTGTTTGATATTGAAAATAATGAATTAAAACTTGTGTAACATAAATTAAAGTTCATAAATTATTGAATTTATCCGATTTCAATACCGTTTTATACCTGGAAGGTGGACTGGGGACAGTTGAAACACTTTTGTGGTTGAATCAACTTGTTCATTTAAATTTCGTGTTTCTGAGATGCCAAAGGAATACTATGACAAGTCAGGACGACTCATCAATGTACAAACAAGCCTTACAAGATGTAAAAGCGGGATTTTCGCAAGAACAGCGGCAGAAAAGTATGGATTGAACCACTGTATCGTGTTGGGGTCTGTTGCTTAAACGAGATAAGAGTGGTAAAAATGAAAATCATGAAATGGGATGTAAGGTTCACAATCGAGTGGTTAAACCAGAATGAGAGTGTGAGTTATCTTAATATTTAATAAGATGTGCAGATATATTTTGGCCCAACTAAAGAATATCATGAAATTGAAAAACGAATAAACTGTTTGAATTGTGGAGGCCGTTACTTGATGTAGATCCATGATATAAATGAGATAAAAAACAAAAGGCTTAACTTTAATCTACACTTTATTTGAAAAAATTCGACGACGTTTCGCTGACACAGCAGCTTTATCAAGAATGACAAACAGAATGAAGAGTATGGTATTATAAACAAATCGTAGAACAAGTTGGATGAATAACAGGAAAAAAACCCACACCGAGCCATTGTACAGTTAGTATGAAAGGTAATAAAACTAATTAAACAAGTTAAGTAGGGTGAAAAACTCACATCTACCTGCTCATTCAAAAGCTTGTCCGAATGTTTGTATCTATTTATTTCTAATGCTTCTAGGAGATCTAATTTTAAACTTTTTGATTTTCTATGTAATATGTCAAAGTTTTATTGAATGAATGGTTTTCTTTTATTAAGTGGTTTGAATAATTTGAATCAGATTTATTTTTATCGAAGCTACGTTTATGTTCAGATGTTCTTATGCCAAAACTCCTATAGGTCCTACCGATATAAATTTTATCACAAGAAATGATTTTTCAACACGAGATTTATTATTTTTAATATGTTTACCTAAGTTATTAGAAGTTTTGAAAGTTATATTAAGATTTTGTTTGACGAGAAAGGATTTAATATTTGTACTTGCAGAACCGCAGAATGTTAAACTGTTGAATATTTTATAGTCTTTATGAATAGGATATACTTCATTTATTGCTTTCTGATATAGTTTTTACGAATGATTAGATCTATCATATCCGGATTATATGAATTATTAATGTTTGATGATGTTTAACTCTTTATTATAATCTTCTACTGATAAAGGTAAATTGAGTAACCGATGCACCATGCTGTTTAAAGCTGCAACTTTGTGTTGAATTGGATGTAATGAGTAGTTATGTATAATTGTATCAGTATGTGTTGGTTTACGAAAGACCGAAAAACATGATTACTATTTCGTTTAGTGATTTTCAAGTCCAAAAATTAATGGAATCGTTCTGTTCAATTTCTATCGTGAATTTAATGTTCAAATGGATGAAATTAATGAAATTAAGAAATAAGTCTAATTGACGAGTAGTTCCAATGAAACATACTAAGATGTCGTCAACATATCTATACCAATAAAGAAATTTGGAAATGAGTGGATGTGTATGAATTTTCTGTTCAATATTATTCATAAAAATCTCTGCTAAAAGTGGACTCAAAGGATTTCCCACGATCAAACCATTTTCACTACTGTATGTTGTTGAAAGAAAAATAATTTTGTTCAATACAAACGTCCAACAGATTCAATATTTCTGATTAAATTATGTGGTTAACATGATTCGAATTCAACATGTTTTCGATTAATATTTTGACATCACTTGGAGGAACACTTGGGTATAAATTCTCAACATCAAACGAAATAAGTTTTGCGTTAGGTGGTAGGTTAACGTTTTTATGTTATTTATCAATTCGAAAGAATTTTTTATAGAAAATTTTGATTTGAATGAACAATAATTTTTAATGATATCTATAAGGTAGTGCGACAATTTCACGGCTGGGGCTGTAACCTAAGATGCGACTGGTCTAACGGGGTTATTTGCTTTATGCAATTTAATGAGTGAATACAGTTGAGCTGGTTGAGGGTTTGGTAAAATTAATTTGTATTTATCTATTGCTTTAATTAAAGATTTTGCGTAATTTATTGAAATTTTAAAATTTTTCTGGAATTTAGTAGTTGGATCTTTGTTCAAAATTGTATAGTTTCCGGACGAAATGAAATTTAGAGTTTTAAATAGGTAGTCATTTTGATTTAACGCAATAACAGTATTATCCTTACCTGCTTTTGTAAAAATAACTTCATTTAGTTGAGATTTTTGTTTGATGGCCTTCAAAATATTTTGTTCTTTACTCGGTTTAAAGTCAGCTAATGATTCATTTTTATAATGTTAAATGCTAAATATTTAAGGTGTGTGTTATTAGGAATATTTTTCAGAGTAATTTCAGTATCTATGCCAAGTTCCTCTAAATCAGATTTTAACTTGTTTGATTTCATATTATGTTTGAAACCTTTCTCCAAGAGATTTGTTTCATCAGTTTTCGGTCTTTCGTAAACCAACACATACTGATACAATTATACATAACTACTCATTACATTCAATTCAACACAAAGTTGCAGCTTTAAACAGCATGGTACATCGGTTACTCAATTTACCTTTATCAGTAGAAGATTATAATAAAGAGTTAAACATCATCAAACAGATAGCCATTAATAATTCATATAATCCGGATATGATAGATCTAATCATTCGTAAAAACTGTATCAGAAAGCAATAAATGAAGTATATCCTATTCATAAAGACTATAAAATATTCAACAGTTTAACATTCTGCGGTTCTGCAAGTACAAATATTAAATCCTTTCTCGTCAAACAAAATCTTAATATAACTTTCAAAACTTCTAATAACTTAGGTAAACATATTAAAAATAATAAATCTCGTGTTGAAAAATCATTTCTTGTGATAAAATTTATATCGGTAGGACCTATAGGAGTTTTGGCATAAGAACATCTGAACATAAACGTAGCTTCGATAAAAATAAATCTGATTCAAATTATTCAAACCACTTAATAAAAGAAAACCATTCATTCAATAAAAACTTCGACATAATACATATAAAATCAAAAGTTTAAAATTAGATCTCCTAGAAGCATTAGAAATAAATAGATACAAACATTCGGACAAGCTTTTGAATGAGCCGGTAGATGTGAGTTTTCACCCTACTTAACTTGTTTAATTAGTTTTATTACCTTTCATACTAACTGTACAATGGCTCGGTGTGGATTTTCCTGTTATTCATCCAACTTGTTCTACGATTTGTTTATAATACCATACTCTTCATTCTGTTTTGTCATTCTTGATAAAGCTGTTGTGTCAGCGAAACGTCGTCGAATTTTTTCAAATAAAGTGTAGATTAAAGTTAAGCCTTGTGTTTTTTATCTCATGAATAAACTGTTAAGTACAATTTTATCATGGCCTCGGTCTCACCAATTTGTCTAATTTCATAAATTAATATGAATTTGAACCTCAATATTGTAGGAACATTTTTTGACTTTCGCGCCATACGTTGTCATTTTCGTTAGTTCATATTGTCACCGCAAGGAGAACCATAGAGTTAGTGCTGTTAAGTTATGTCAAATTGATTGTTGTGTTTTCCGGTGGTTGCTAATGGCGATTATTGTTTTGCCGCCTTCATTGAGTATATTTCTGTTATTCATTTTTCATTTCTTCAGCATTGTATTATTGCTCGTGGTTGTATTGTGAACCATTCATTGTTGATTGAACATTGTTGAATATATTGTCGGTTTAGTGCGGTCAAGTGTTATTATTATCAAAATATCCCGTTATCCCACAAAATATACAAGGTTTTCAAAAAAAAACACCAATATTTAAGAAGGTGATTGCTGAAGTCATTTCATGAAGTTGATATAAACATTGGTCCGCAAATACTTCCTAACTGATTCACATAGTTTTGAAATTCGAAAGATACCGTTAAATTTGAATTTTTGTAAACCGCTTGAGTTATTGAGGTGAAATTTTGGGTATCGAAAACTTTCAGACGCATAATTTTCAATGCGAAACAATATTTTGGACTCACCACTTGACATTTGTCTGTATGACTCCAAGTTTTTGAGTACAAAAAATTTGAAAAGAATAAGAAAAGAGAGTCCATTTCATGGTACGACACGTAGTCTTCCATTCAAAGAACCATCGTAGTGTATTTCTTTTTATCATTAAATAATTTATGTTTGAAAACCAAAAGTTTAGTTCAAACGAAGACTTTTAAGTATCACCAATAAATTTTAAAAAATTGGAAAACCTGTTCAAGTGTCCTCCTCTAGTTCGAATGCATGGTGCAGTCTTCCTCTCATTGATTGGCGAACTCTTTCTAAACACCAGGATCTGTCCTCATCCAGTTGCATCCAGCGATGAATCAAGTCCTCAACATTTACCATTAGGTAGTGTAAACTGAAGATTTCAAATGACCCAACATGAAGAAATCGAGGGGTTTAAGTCTGGGCACCATAGGGGCCAAAATTGAGGTCACCTACACCAATCCAGCTATTTCTATACTATTGAGTTAGGAAGTCACAAACTGACCGAAACGGGCCAGTGCGTCATCGTGCATAAACCACATCGTTTGTCTTATTGCCAAATGTACATCGTCCAAAGATTCTGGAAGCGTGTGTTCCTAAAAGTGGTGGTACACTTCCGCTGTAAGTCTCCCTGGTAAAAACAAATATGATGATTATGAAAATTCCTTATGGAATTTCTTGAAGAACTTGCTTCATCAGTGAACAGGATCAGCTCAAGAAATTGAGGAATTTGAACCAACTCTTGGCCTTCCTGCTCCTTCATTTCGTCTTCATGAGCCTTTTTCATTAAAGCGTCGATATTCCCAGGAATATGCGAACCTGTTACACCACATGAGGGCGCCTGGGAAGAATTGAGGTATCTGTTTACTCAATTCTTGAAGAGTGCCAAACTGTAGGATGTTGGACGGAAGCGAGTTCCACATTTCTCCGGCCCTGTAAACGAAGGAATTCTTATAGAGAGAGAATCGAGGGTCGTTAAATGTTCCGCCATATGATGAGAACTCCTTGCCAGCATAGTGTTGCGGAAAACATGAGTTTTTCCGGAACAAGGTCTTTCAGCTCCTTGGAGCATGTTCCGTGGAAATACCTGTAAAACAGAGAAAGTTCAGCAACTTTTCTTCTGAGACCCAGCGGTTGGAGATCGCGGGTGATCTCTGGGTGGTCGATGAGGCGCACAGCCCGTTTTTTCACACTATCCAACATCCGCAACGAATGTTTGGGCGCAGATCCCCATACATGGGAACAATATTCCAAAGCAGGTCGAATGTGCGCCTCAAATAGAAGCAACAGCTGAGATGACGTGAAGTATCGCTTGGCTCTGAAAAGAAAACTAAGTTTAGCTGATTCCGACTCAGCTATTGCTGATACATGTTCATGCTAGCAAAACCTGGAGTTTTGGCATTTCATCATTAGAGGAGGTTCTCCAGCGGGGACCTTTCTAGAGAACATAGTTGCTTGAGTATTGCTCGCGTAAAAGCTCACCAGGTTCAACTGACCCCACTCAGATATCCTCTGTAAGTCAGAGTTTAAGTTATTAATTTGTTGACAACTCTAACAGCTGTAGTCGGCCGCAGACTACTGAAAGACGAAATCAGAGTACAATCGTCTGCAAAACCGAAGATCTTGTTCTCTGTAAATAACAGAAGATTGTTTACCTGCAACAGAAACAAGGTTGGCGAAAGAATGGATCCCTGAGGTACTTCTGCTTGCAACTGGAAACAATCAGATGTTATACCGTCGACTACAACGTATTGTATTGATCTATTTGAAAGAAACCTACTTATCTTACCCCGTAATTTTTTGGGAAGCCCATATGCAGCAAGTTTATTCAACAAGGCTGCATGCCAAACCTTAAGGCTTTAGAGATGTTGAGGACTATAGCTCTAGATTCCCTTATCTTTTCCATTGTTGATATACAAACATGAGTGACGTAGGCGAGCAGATCTCCTATCGATCTTTTCCTGCGAAAACTGTACTGACAGTCGTTAATAATTCTCTGCAACTCAAGATATTTGATGAGTTCATCGTTTATGACTTTCTCCATTACTTTGGATATAATGGGCAGAAGTGCAACAGGGCGGTAGTTTTGGGGTAAGGACTTCTTTCCTTTCTTTGGGATCGGTTGAATTCTCGCTTTCTTCCAGCTGCACGGAAAAGTCTGGCTTTCATACGAAATCTAAACAGACGGTTAGGAGTGGGTGCCAGTTCGAGAGCCCGTCTCACAGTGCGGAATCTGAGCATGATTTCTGCCATGGAAGAATTTGTAGGTAAAATGCTCGATGAATGCTTTCAAAAGTTTTTCTACCAGGAGCAATATGGTTTAACGTAATTTCATGATGGGATAGGAGTTAAATTCAAGGTCAAAACCAATCACACAGAAAGATGGCCCCCTTTGTCCTGGAGAAATTTTCAGGTACATTTGTCTTATGGAATACTATTCGTGTATAAAAAATATCCATCATCTTAACTTAAATAATAAGCTTTCTCCGAGCAAAATTTCAATCGAATCCGTTCAACGTGATGTTCATGTTTCTTTCAATTAGATGTACTAACAAAGCAGCTAGGTGGTATATAGTAGTTAGAGAAAAACGACTCTCGATCTTTGTTTTCAGGGACCAGTTTGAGGGTGTAAAAGTTTTCTCTCCGTTTTCGAATTAGTCAAAATGCATGAACACCTTGATTACTATCATAGTTATTTAAAATTTACTTCGAATTGAGTGGTTTAAAACAAATGTGGGCTTAGTGGTATTCGAGTTATAATGCAGGCATGCATTTTTTTCGAATAAGAACCATAGACGATTTTATTTCCATGAAATTGTCTTAACTTTCATGTGGGTTTCTGATAACTTCATGAATTGTTGTGAGATCAGATGATTTTATTTATGCTCAAACTCATCTTATTGTTGTCTTGTTTCATTTTACTTTTCATCCCAATGAGTGACGTTCTGTTTTATTTAATGGGAATTAAAAAAAAATTGTAATTGGACATAATAGGTGAATTGAGGATGTAAGAATACTTTTGACTCATCAAATTGGTAGTCCTAGATTAGACCTCCACAGCTAGGTTAACCCACAACCTCTGGAAGTGGTAACAACCCCAACAACCCATTTCGCCCACGAGAATCCAAAGGGGAATAACCGCAACATTGTTGCAGGGTTCCTAACGAACCTCGACGCCTTTATTTCACCCCCTAGAGTTTATTAGATAAGTTTCTTTTTGTTTGTGTCAATTAAAAGCCTAATTTTTCTTTACCTAATTGAAAATAATTTAAATATAATGGCCATTCAAATTAAAATTTTCAATTTCAACCGAAGATTCTGAGATAAATGCTCTGTAATATTTCAAGGTGACTTTACCGAGCAGCTGGGACAGACAAGTTTGAATATCGTTACATAGTCTTAGTGGTGGATGATTCGTCATTTAGGGTTGATATCTCGAAGATTACTCACACATTGAGTAAACAAATGATTGTGTAGCAATCATCATTAATTGTTCTTTGATATTGTTGAAGGAACTGTTGTTACATGAACTGTTATTGTTCCCCCTGGAATACCCAAACAGAAGATAGGGGTTATAAGGATTGGGAATATTACTACGTAAAGAATATCTCTGTTCAAGATGGTAAAGGTTATTCAACGTTATAGCTATTTCAAGCTTTCGCTCATCATCAGAGTTTAAGTTCAAAAACTAAAATACAAACTTATTTGATTATTGTCTGTATTGTGTTTGGTTTTGAATATTTCTAAGGATTGAAGATAATTGAGTTTCATACATTTTTGTGTTTGGTATAGAATCTGTAGATTGTCTATTGATGGAAAATCATGGTTGTTTTCTATGCAATTCTGTGGTAGAGTGGAATCCTTTTTGTCCTTACAAAAATATGAATGATGTTCCTTATATTTACTTCTAAACTGACCAATATAAATTCCATTACAATTGTTTATACACTACTGAATCATCTAATTTTCGAGTTCTGTCTTTGGCATTGAACAATATATTCGATAGTTGGGTTGTGGATTTGAAGGCTAATTTTACATTGGGGATTTGGATGTTCTTTGCGATTCTTTTTAGAAATTGAGCCTGAATAGGTTGATGAGGAATGTTGATGTGTGTCAGAACTATGTTGAGGATAAAAACTGTTATAGGCTTTTTGAAAACACAAGTTTGTCCATACTTGAGGGAGAATATCCGTTATTTTATGAGATTGAAATTTCTTTATTGACATTTGTAATAGAGAGAGGTAATGTGAAAGCTCTGTGAAACATAGAATTGAAGGCAGCTAATTTATGTAGAATAGAATGAGAGGAAGCAGAAGGAAATTGTCTGTGTGAGTAGATTTACGATATATATCGAAGGTAAGAAGATTAATTTGTCTAAAATTAGTTGAATCTGAAAATTAATTAAATTGTTTTCTTTTTCCAGTTTGAATTTGATTTTTGATGAATAATATCAACAACGTTTAGGAAAATGCCTAAATGTCTCAAAGAACCATTAAAACAAGCATAAATATCGTCATCATATTATATTTAATATCTAATAAAATTATATTTTCTATCATACGGTGATTTTGGTGAACTTTTAAAGAATATCTCAAAAATAGATGGAAAATATTTAATTAACTATTTCGATACTTCTATCATCATCAGATGTTCACAAATTGTGAGATAGAAGTAAGATACAGTTGTACAATTTGTCTTAAATGAAGAAAAACAGATATGAATTATAAAGACAAAGAAAAACAAGTTTCTACTATTGGAATATACATACAACCAAATTTATAATGTATTTCACATTATGATTGTTTTTAACCATGAATCTTCGACTATTTGTGAATAATGAAGTTTTTGTTGTGATAAAACTGGATAGTATGATAAGAAATGTTCGGGATATTGTACTCAGTCACTGAGATCTGAAAGTGAATTCCAAAATTTAAAAAAGATGTACAGAGGGGTCGAATAATTGCTCGTGTTGAGAAAGGGGTGACACAGAGGGATGTAGCGGCCACAATGGGGATATCACAGGGGGTGATTTCAAAAACCTACTCCCGATACTACAATTAGATACAATTTCTGCAAAATAGGCCTAGAATCAGGGCAAGAGGAGGTAATACAAGCTACTGAGGTCGAGAAAAAATCACCTACTTCGTGAGAAAACAATCTTCAATTTTTTTACTACATGCGGAAAGGATCTCTTATTTTCTTTCATTTGTTTCTTTCTCAAAATAAACCTTAATTTATTTCTTTTTCCAATTTATATATATCAAAAAGGATCAATTCTAACAATCCTTCGAAATTGCCAAAATCCCTGAGGTAATTTGGATGTGTGTAGAGAGGTTTTCGAAGGTACTTTCAAAGGTATAATCATAATCTAAAATTTTGAATACTAGAGTTGAGTATTTAGTACTAGGTATGTTTGAATACATGTCATCTACTTCAAGAGATATTAAAAGGACCTTGGAGGAACATAAATATTCTGCAGTTTATTTATCATCTCAAACAGTGATACTTTTCACGTAATAATTATCTTAATCCTCATAATGTCAATTACATATTATACAGGGTGTCTACTATAAAAGGTGCCAAACTACAGAAGGTGATAGTACAAGTCATTTGTCTTTTAACATTTTTTCGAAAAATTAATAATTATCTAGTTATTAATCACTCCTTTGATTTTTTGCTTCTCTTTATAAAAACAAGAATATCTCTGGTACTCTTACAGCTACGTCAAATCTGACCATACCATCGGAAAGAGCATTGAATTTGCTATATGATAGGTAAGTACAATGGTGAAAAATTTTGTATACCGGGTGTTGTAAAAGGCTAAATGAAAAAATTGTGAAATGAACAAAATTAGTGGTATTTCCTTGTTAGATGTACCATTGAAAACTGATTGATAAGTAGCCGTTTTGTTTTTGGAAAAAACTACTACATTGATCTGGCTTTTAAACGGTATATCAACTTTTGAGCTTATCATTTTTTCACCATCAATATCATGGGTAAAAGTAAGAGTAAGAACATTAAATTCTCTTATACTTCGATCCCAAATGAGCTAGTTCACCGGAGCGTCTAAACAATTGCACAAATGACTTTTCTATAATAATAAGCGATAAACAAATAACATATCTGGATATTGAATGTTTAAGAAACTAGGAATAATTAGTTTTTCTCGGATTAGAAGAAGAAAATTAGAAAAAGAATCGTGAAAGAATAAATCACAGAAGGCTTGTATTACTTGATTTTAAAACAAATAAAAATATTTAGAATTTGACGGGAACTGTTTTGAATACCTGTTATAGTTTTAAATCTCTTTCGTGAAAATATGATTCATTAATTCCTCTTAGTTCCTGTTCAAGTTTCATTAAATAATATGAGATATTTGCGTTTTCGAATTTTGTGTTCTTAGTTAGCTCAGTTAGCTCAAAATTGATAAACCATTTGGGAGCCAGTTAAATGTAATAGTTTTTACCAGAAAAAAAAACAGCTACTTATCCATCAGATTTCAGTGGTACAGCTAACAAGAAAATACCACTAATTTTGTTCATTTCACAATTTTTTCATTCTGCCTTTTACAACACCCGGTATAAAATTTTTTTAGCATTAGTACTCTCCTATCTCATGGCAAATTCAATGCTTTTTCCGATGGTATGGTCGGATTTGATGTAGCTGTAAGAGTATCAGAGATATTCTTGTTTTTATAGAGAGAAGCAGAAAATTTAGTAAAATCAAGAAGTGTTGAATAATTCGATAATTATCAACATTTCGAAAAAATATTATAGGACATTTTTTGTTGCAAATGACTTGTACTATCACCTCCTGAAGTTTGGCACCTTTTATAGTAGACACCGTGTATAGTAACGGCTGAATCTATTTTATTTTAGAAGATTAGTGCTTATTTTCTGTATTATGAATAAATTTAAGATTTATCACAACATACAATATTGTAGATCCTTGTAGCGTTCTGTTCTTTGGTCATTAGATGCGGTATCCAACAGAAAACTTTTTGCACAGCTTTAAGTTACCAATGTTTTGGAGCTTCTGCACTTGGACCGTTGTTATGCTCAACCCTTTCGCGTTCAAATTATCCATACCAACCGGACAGTGTTGTTTGATGCCTTTAATGCCGAAAGCAGAAACCAATTCGCCAAGCCAATTGTAGAAAATTAGTGCGCGGTTCAGTTTTCTTCAACTTACTCGTTAACTTTGACAATTTGTTATGGCTAAAACATAGCACGCATAGCACTAAAATTTTGTATTTATATTAACAAATCCTAAGGGTTAATTTTTTATTACAGTCGATTAATGGTGTCATCTTTGTCACAGCATGCAAAACATAAAAGACAGTCGTCGTATACAATCATCAAATATAATTTTAAGGTTATGTTTTCATAAACGCGTTCTGCAATCGATTTTTCAAGGCGCATGGCCTCCGATGCAGTCTTAATTAAAAATAGAATTGTCGTATCGAATAAAAAACATGGCGTAACCCCTTCGATTCAAAAAGGCGCAAGAAAACACCAGTCACCTCACCCAGCCAACCTGATAATCATATTAAGTTCAACTCGTTTATACTTGCGTACAATCACGCATTATCAATACCCATTCTACACTCCAACCTGTCAAACTAATAGCTGAAATCCAGCTTATTAACAACCCTACGATGCACGGCCTTCCTCGACTGTACCGCGACTTGTCGCCGCCTACTTTAGACTTTTTTTAAAACAAAAGCATCGGGCCTCACCTGCCTTGCGATTGGTTTAAAGTATCGGGCTTCATGGGAGGTACAACCTAATAACTTATAAGTTGGTACTAACGTTTAACATATAAAATAACCGCTTCTTTTTAATTTTCCTACACGTCTTCCGAACTATATAAATATATATAGCCGATGTGGTCGAGAGATCGATCGCCTTCATGGTACATACTAAAGCAGGACCGTAATTGGAGATAACAAGACCACCAAGAATATGCTACAACATTGAAAATATACAATAAATTGTCGTCATGCCATCAGAAAATATACAGGATATACCAAAACTCAACGTCATGGAAGTTTATCTTCCGGCGGGCTTGCCGTGCTGGTTCACACAGACGGTCGCACGTCGAAATTTTGGATTTTTTCCATTGATGAATTTTTTAACCCATATTTAAGCACCAGTGTTATCTATCGATTATTGATTTTGTAATAGTAGGTATGCAAGCAAATATAAGAAACATTCAATCAGATTATCTTTATTAGAATGGTTTTAACAATATAAGAAAAAATTTCTATAACAAATAAAATTAGTCCTTTAAAACGTAGTGTTTCTTTCTAAATCAAGTATGTAAGAACTATAAGAAGAATTATTATCAATAGAATATCCAAAAGGAGTAAATAACATCAAATATCAAATAAACTTTGAGCCATCAAAAAAAGTAGGTAACACAACAAATTTGAATTTGGGAGGCTTTTACTTGGTAAAATTCCATTATCATTAATAAAAACAAGTACTGTGTTTTAAGGAATTTTACTTAATAATTGCGATTCGTAACGCGTTTCACTACACCGTAGCTTCTTCAGACGAATGAATATACAGAAAAATATAAATGAGAATATAACTATAAATGTTCTTGAGTAATTAAAAGCTTATTGGGTTGCTTCTTCTTAAGTAGTTATTTATAACAGGTATATCCAATAAAATTAAGGAATAGATTGCTCCCGAAAAGACTCAATAGAGGTGAAGGGCTTAAATCGACTTGTTCATTGATGAGTCTACCTGAGTGTTTGTATTTATTGATTTCTAAAGTTTCCCAAAGATCTACCTTCCAATATTTATTATAGTTTTATTATATTTTAATAATAAATATTGGAAGGTAGATCTTTGGGAAACTTTAGAAATCAATAAATACAAACACTCAGGTAGACTCATCAATGAACAACATATTCTCATTTATATTTTTCTGTATATTCATTCGTCTGAAGGAGCTACGGTGTAGCGAAACGCGTTACGAATCGCAATTATTAAGTAAAATTCCTTAAAACACAGTACTTGTTTTTTAACACAACAAATGCTTATATCTATAATTTTGGTGTTTGTCAGAAAAAACACAAGTGTGAGCTCAGGAAATGTAACAGGGGAACCATACTATCTTGTATATGATTCAATAAACGAGTGAAAAAACCTGAGGAAAAAACTCGTTTCCCTGTCGCTATTGCCCTAGCAATAGCTTGTCTGTTTATGTTGTGTTAGTGTCGTGTGTACAAAAAGAGTACCAAAGATTTTTCTGCTTAGCCGCTTCATTCTCTCTTGCATTCCATGATTTCCAAACGAAGACAAGGGTGAAAGGAAGGGGGTTTGGGACAGGAATCTGTAACAATGGAAAAGGAAAACCAGCAGAAAAATAATTCAACAATCATACTTCTTATATGTCCAAACAAATCTAAGAAAAGATTTTACATAGCAAGCATGGTCATGGAAAGGACTAAGGAGATATTAAAAAAATGCATAACCTGCGATATTTCCTCAAATTCCCTCCCTGTTTGACCGAGACAGCCCCGATGGCTAAGTTCAGTCTTCCAAGTGATGCCGATTATGAACTATAGATGTTTCAGAATCATTATGGACCCAATAATTTGGGTTGACATCGCCCATATATTATAAGCATTAAGCATGTTTGCATTATAACTCGAAAACCGCTGAGGTAAAAAAATGTTTTCACACAGCACTCTATTCTACTTGAAAAAGTGCCTGTAGAATGTCAAATTTATTTTTATGTAACTTTGATGATGATCGAGGTATCAGCGAAGGACGTTTTTTCCAAAATTCGAGAAATTTTGTCCAGAAGTCCAGAACAGAAATAGATATCAGCAAAATTTTGGCACCACTAAACTAGTCCCTGAAAATTAGATCGAGATCTGCAAAATTTCACATAGCTGTCGTACACAAACAATTTTCCCACCCGGTACAGTTTTTTTGAAAATGTATTGTAAATAGTCTGGTAAATAGACACAATTTCCACTATTACTCTAATTTTAATCCACATACTTACAGAGCAATGAACAGTGAAAACAAGAAGGTCTGTAAATGTGTGGGGTGGAACAATGAGACATTATTCATTTGGACAACTTTTTTTTTCAAGCACCTTTAAATGATAGTATGTTTTTGAACTTTCTTTCACCCGATTATCATCTCGAACTGCTGCATCATTTGAATATGAACTTTCGAGGTAGATGGATTGGATAAAATGGATCTGAAAATTGCCCCCCAGGTCTTCAGATTTAACCCCTCCAGATATTTTTTATGGAGATATATTAAGGGAATTTTTTATAGTGAGCCGCCTACTACTCCAAATGATATGAAAATAAGCATAAGCAAAAATGTCTAGAGTTGCCAGAATTTATGAGAACAGAATGCGAGAGTGTCTGGAAATAGACGGTCGACATTTTGAACAATTATATTGTTTTGTTATTATTATGTCATCAAATTCACTATCGGTGAGAGAATTCGTTTTATTATAAATCAACTTTGTCAAATTCTGTATAATTGTAAACATGTTCGTTATTATTTTTATACTTGTAAAATTTCACAGTGGAAACCAGCGCCCACTAGATAATTCGGTCTATTCTGTAAAAATGCGAATAGTTGAGCGGAGAGATTCTTACTCCGTTCAATAGGCTATAAAAAAAGATTTTTTGGTCAATGAAAAAATATGGCATCGTATTTGAACCGTTCAAGGTATTGCGCTTTGAATTTCCCATTTGATCAGTTTTAATTTTTGCACATCCTGTATAACATTGGTAACTCGGAGCAATTGAAATATCAATTACGATCTATTTTTTCGCGTATCTGTTAATTCCGCTGAACTACCTTGAATAATTTTTGAGTATTTTAGGAGTAAAAATTTCTTTAGATTTTGAGAAAAATCTGAAAAACCTTGAAGTTTAGGTATATTAATTTTGATGAAACTTAATTTTTTTTGAACGCTCAATCCAAATATGCAATAATATAAGCGTGTTCCATTTAAAGAAAACACAACTTTGATAGTCTTAAGGCTTTTGAGATACCCTGTATAATGTGCAAATAATTTCCAAAAGTAAGTATAATAGTTCCTCAAATATTCCAAAAGAAAAATAATCCCGTATTTGGGTCACAATATTCTGTGAGGTATAGCGTGCACAACCCTGCGTACATCTAAGTAATTTGTTATGTTACCTACTTTTTTTGATGGCTCAAAAGTTTATTTGATATTTGATGTTATTTGCTCTTTTTGGATATTCTATTGATAATAGGGGTATAAGGGGTGACAGCACATGATCAAGCTGACCCAAATGACAACCTCACCTGCACGCGGTGCACCCTGCTAGAAACTGACGAGGCTCTGTCGACCGAGTGACTGCCGGTATAAGCAGTCCCCTCTTATCAGCCAACAGCTTAGGGTGGAGGAGCTGTTGAGAGTCGGGGCACCCTATTGCCCTGGGATCGGGAAACCGACCCCGAAGGCGGAAGAACTTCTTGTAAGTCAACGGCATTGGGATGTGGAAGGCAAGGAGAAACCACTACATTAAAGATCCTTGAGATATCTCTAGTACAATTATCATGGCTGAAAATCAGGAAGTAACGGCCCTCAGTCCCCGGCAGGTCTTCAGTGATCAGAGGGTGCTAAGAATCACCGGGTCAGCTATGAAGATTAGTACGTGGAATGTTCAATGTATGTACCAACCTGGAAAAATGCACAATATTATGCAAGAAATGGACTGACTAAAAATTAATATCCTAGGTGTTAGTGAAGCTAGATGGCCTAGCTCAGGGCTACTTACAACAAACAACAAAACAGTCTATTACTCTGGAAACAAAGACAATCAACATATACATGGAGTAGCTATCATACTAGACAAAACATCCAGCAAAGCAGTCGTAGGATTTGTCCCAATTTCTGAGAGAGTGATGATAATACAACTGGAAACGACCCATACGAAATTAAATTTAATACAAGTGTATGCTCCAACAACACAGGCAACAGATGAAGAACTGAATACCTTTTACCAACAGCTTCAAGAAGCTCTAAAAATAGTAAATGATAGAGAAATTACAGTTTTAATGGGCGATTTCAACTCGAAGATTGGCAGCGGAAGAAGTGGGGGAGTGGTTGGAGATTATGGATTAGGAGAACGAAATGAGAGAGGAGACCGCCTTGTGGAATTTTGTCAAGAGAAGAAGCTAATCATTACTAACACATTCTTCAAACTGCCGAAGAGAAGACTTTATACATGGCGCGCTCCTTTAGATGGACTTAATGATAAGATCGTTAGAAATCAAATTGATTTCATTCTCGTCAATGAGAGATACAAGAATGCTATTCAGTCGGTAAAAGCATATCCTGGTGCCGACGTTTTTTCGGACCACAATCCGTTGGTTGCCACTCTGAAGCTGAAACTAAAAATTCTTAAAAAACCAAAAGCTACACCAAAGATCAACACAACAAAACTACAAGTGCCAAACATTAGAGAACAAGTCCAGAACAGAATCTATGAAAACTTAAATAGAATACAAATAGATCACGAAAATATTGACGAAGAATGGGAGGAATTAAAAAGAAATATAATTAACCCTTGTACAGAGATTCTAACTGAAGATAAAGAGAAGAAACAGGTGTGGATGACTGAAGAAATATTAAAAATGATGAACGAGAGAAGACTTTATAAAACTCAGAACACTCAAAAGTACAAACAACTACAAAGAGAAATTAGAGTAAAGATTCGTCAAGCAAAAGAAAAGTACTACGAGGACAGATGCAAAGAAATTGAGGACTTAGACAGAAAATATGACATGTTCAACCTACACAAAAAAGTGAAAGAGCTTGCAGGCACACAGAGAAAGAATCAAAGCACTATTCTTGTAAATAAAGAGGGTAAGATCTCAAGGAATACAGCAGATAAACTACAAAGATGGAAGGAATACACAGAAGAATTATTTATGGATAACAGAACTGAACCAGAAGAAATTAACACATACTGTGAAGAGATAGGCCCAGATATTACTAAAGAAGAGGTGAAACATGCATTAAAGAACATGAAAAATGGGAAAAGCCCTGGACCAGATCAATTGGCAAGTGATATATTCAAATTAATTGACGACAATCATATCGGTCTCTTAGTCAATATATTCAATAAAGTATACGGAACTGGAAATATTCCAAGAGAATGGTTAGTATCTACTTTCATCTGCTTACCAAAAAACACATGCTAGAGAATGTAGTGATCATCGTACAATCAGTCTGATGTCACACACTCTCAAACTGCTCCTCAAGGTTATCCATAATCGAATATACTATAAACTTGACATGGATATAAGCGATACTCAATTTGGATTCAGAAGGGGATTGGGAACCCGCGAAGCCCTTTTCGCATACAACGTGTTGACTCAAAGGTGTCTCGATGTCAACAAAGTGGTCTATGCGTGTTTCATAGACTATAATAAAGCCTTTGACAAGGTTCGTCATGATCAACTGATAGACATCCTTAAATCAAAACATCTAGATAGTAGAGACGTACAGATCATCACTAATCTCTATTATAAGCAAAAAGCTATAATATGCATGGAGAACCACACATCAGAAGAAATTGAAATACAACGAAGGTAAGACAGGGATGCGTTCTATTACCGACACTCTTCAATGCATATGCTGAAGAAATACTTAAGAAAGCTCTGGAAAACGAAGAATGTGGAATAACAGTTGGTGGAACACGGGTAAACAACATAAGATATGCGGACGACACAGTAATCTTAGCGGAGAGTATCGAAGCTCTGCAGAGACTAATGACCAGAGTATCTACTTACAGTGAGGAATATGGGTTATCACTAAACATAAAAAAGACAAAATTCATGGTAATCTCAAAGAACAATCCAGTAAATGTTAGTCTAACTATAAACGGCAGAAATGTAGAAAGAGTGGAGCAATATACTTACCTTGGAGCAATGGTGAACAGCACAAATCAATACACCAAAGAAATAAGAATAAGAATAGAAAAAGCCCGAGCCAACTTCATAAAAATGGACAAAGTTTTTCGTAGTAAAGATCTAAGTATGGCATTAAAACATCGTTTAGCTAAATGTTATGTTTTCTCTACTCTCCTTTATGGAACGGAAGCATGGACAGTGAATGCCGCAATTCTTAAAAAGATTGAAGCATTTGAAATGTGGGTGTATAGGAGGATTCTTAGAATATCATGGATGGATCGAGTAACAAATGCAGAAGTTCAGAGACGCATGGGCAGGGAAAGAGAGGTTGCTAACACACTCAAAAAACGTAAATTGGAATATCTGGGCCATATTATGAGAGGTGGAAAATATAAATTCCTACAGCTGATTATCCAAGGCAAAATACAGGGAAAACGAAGTATAGGAAGGAGAAGAATCTCATGGCTGAGGAACCTGAGAGAGTGGTTTGGATGCACTTCGAACCAACTTTTTAAATCGGCCGCTTCTAAAGTAAAAATAGCGATGATGATTGCCAACCTTCGACTCGGAGATGGCACTTGAAGAAGAAGATTGATAATAATTCTACTTATAGTTCTTACATACTTGATTTAGAAAGAAAGATTACGTTCACTTCAAAATCTGATTTGATTTATTATAGAAATTTTTTTTTTTTTAAGAAACCATTCTTATGAAGTTAATTTGATTAGATATTTCTGGTTCTAAACATATGGTGGTTTTAGGGTGTGGGGGTCACAACTGGTAAAGAAATCTGCCAGAAATTTCTCCATGAAATTGGCTGCAATAGACTAGATTCCTTTCATCTACCTAAAAATTCATCATTGGTCTTATTCGTGGGTTGTTTGATACCAATAATACATTTCTGCCCTTACACAAAATTACTATCACCCCCTCCGGCTTAAAAGAACGGCAAACATTCTGGAATTCCCAACAAATTCGTATCTGAGATTTCATTAGATTTGTTTGATGAGTGCATTAGTAATCTATACGTTTGTTAGGGGTTGATTGTAATGAATAAATTGAGTTATAGCCCATCGAGTTATCCCTCAATTCATCCGCGTACAACTCCTCTTTCTATTCAGATTGCATTTGATTTTATCGCAGCTTTTGAATAAGATGAATTAGAATCAATTTTATGATGTCTACAAATGTCTTGCAACAGTTTGTGAAGATCGACGAAAATTCAGTTTTCTGTAGTATTTCGTTCCTTTCTGATCTGATTTTCTCGGAAGAGATTTGCCTCTCGTCGTTAATCTGTCAAAATATTTGAAGATTGACTGAATATCTCAGTTACAAAATGATGTTACTCAACCATCTTAAAACGAATCATAACTTTCACGTTAATTTTCTCATTCATGCATAGAACACCTACATTCTGAATAATATAATCTCATATACATGATTGTTATAATTTCTTGAATGACAAGTACGAGGGTAGTTGGAAAAGTTTCTGAGCTATCAAAGATACGAGACATTATTTCTGAATATTTTCTCTTTATTTTTCAACATAGTCTCCGTATTACTCTACACAATTTTTCCAACGATGTTGCCATCTCTGTAAGTCGTCCAAATAGTGGTTTATTTAATGGAGTATCCAAGCTTCATCTACAGTAATGAATTTGCGCCAAAATTTTAGTGGGCAGCTTTCTGATGGGTAAATGCTGATATGGTATGTTTCAAATACGCTCCTTTAACATGTTCATAACCTGAGATATCTCTCTCACTTTGATCTGGGGTTGTCTAGTAGTCCTTGGCAGAGTTAGGCGATGTTAGCGCCTGTAGTTGTAGTTTTTGGACGTCACTTTCAAACTTTAGTGGCTCAAAATCTCATGCACAAAATCCAATTCATCTTTAATTTGCTTAGGCGTATTGCCTTCCAAAAACAAATATTTAATGTTAGTTCGATATTTGATTTTGTCCATTTTCAAAAGAACATTCACATCAACTCACTCAAAAGACTGTTCCACAACTACTGCGCATCCAAATTGGCTGGGACTTTGGCGAGTAGCTGTTGAAGATGACCAATGAAAATTCACTAGCTTTCATTTTCGACTGATGCCATTTTCACGTAGAGGTTGGCAACTTTTCGGACCATCCACGTAATTTTAAATTAAGATATCGAGTGAGTGAAATTTTGGACTCCCTTAGAACAGCAAACGCAAAGAAATCAATCCATTTTTGCCAAGCTTCAACTTCTCATCACGTTAAGATTCTTTGTAACAGGATAATTTCAGCAGCTAGTTGGTGGTGTTCATAAACCTTCATCATCGCCAATGATGCGACAAATTAGAAATATTATTGTCTGTTGGCCAGGATCTGTCCACGATAGTATTATTCTCAATGACTCTTCAATATGCCGTATTGTTGCTAGCAACTACGTCATTGATTATTTATAAGGAGGCAATAGCCATGCCTGCGAGAGGTAGTTGCTTACATTATTTTCAACTACAACAAATACTAGTGAACGTAGCACAGATCAACGAGGAATGCAATCGAATGTTGTCTTGGTGTTTTGAAGAGATGATTTCCCTGTTTCTCTGGAGGATTATACATAAAGCTCAGTTGTTTGCTCAGTGCTACATAACATTTGCATTCTACAAAAGAAGAAATTTCATAGTGGTAATGAAAGTTGATTATTCAAAGAAGAACCAGAATTGCAACAAATTTCCGGAAAAATTGGTTTTTCCTTCAAAACTCCTGCAGTTTTTGAGATATTCAGGCCAAGTTTGGAATGCAAGCTATCTTTCACAGCCTCCATCATTACACGTCCTACATTTTAACTGAAATTCACAAGGTGTTTCCTTTTCCGAGGCCGTCTCCTTTTGCCCTTTCAAACTTTTTTGCTGTACGCCACTGATCAGCGTACAATCAATTTTCGCCATCTTCGTTCAATTTAGAAAACTTTTTGACACTTGTAATTTTTTCTTATCTCCAACCGTTTTCGGATGAAAAATTATTGAATTTGAATTATTTGAATTGTATGTTATTCGCTTAAGAAAGAAAAAATAATAGAAATACTCGATAGGTATGCCCTAAATTTGCTTTTATTTTGATAGCTCGTCTTCTGAGACTCAATTTATACTTATTCAATATCAAACTAAAAAAGAACTATTTAAAACTGCTGGAAGTGTCTTCCACCTGCAAGAATACTGGCCTCTGCCCTTCGCATATTATCTGGCACTCTTTGAAATAGTCCTGGGGTATTTCTTATAGTGTCACAAGAGGTTATTATTCGATTTCTCAATTCTTCAACAGTGTTCACTGGAGTGGTATAAACTAAACTTTTGAGACACCCCATAAGAAAAAGTCTAAACTATTTAAGTCTAGGGACCTAGGAGGCCATGGCTCTGGCCTATCCCGACATATCCATGGGTTGTTGAAATATGTTATTCAAGAATTCTCTAGCTTCTCAACAGAAATGTGCTGGTGCCCCGTCATGCATGAACCACATTATGTTTCTCACCAAAAGTGGCACATCCTCGAGCAATAAAGGTAACTCCTCCTCAAGAAATTGCCGATAATCAGGACCGTTAGTCTGTTAGGCAAAATAAATGGCCCAATCAAACAATTTCCAATTATTCCGAACCAGACATTTAGTGAGAATTGTTCTTGATGGTGAGACTCTTCAATCCAATGGGGGTTTTCCCCAACCAATGATGATTATTGTGAAAATTTGTGATAGCAGTTCTCGAAAAGTTAGATTCGTCTGTGAACATTATTTCACTATCAAAATGAGCATTTTTTCTAATTTTATAGAAGAATCATCGGCAGAAGTAGTTCGGACGCGTTGAATATGAAACGGTTACAATAAAAAGTCGTGGAGAATCCTCCAAACTAGAACATGTGAAATATTCAACTGATTTCCAATTTTTCTTGTACTCACATGACAATTCAAATCAATACAATTCAAAACTGCTTCCTCAATATCTGGAGTTCTCATAGTTTGAGTTGCAACTTTCAAATGATTATTTGCAGTAAAAGTAACAGTTTTCCTCAACCTTCTGTGGATATTTGAAAATGTTCGCCTGTCTGGTGTTACTCCATTTGGAAAGCGCCCCTGATATAATCGCCTAGCTTCTGTTGTATTTGCGTCAGCCAGACCGTACATGTAATGGATATCAGCCAATTCGGCGTTAGTAAAATTAGCCGTTTTTTCTTACAGCAATAACTTCAAAAGTCTTAAAACTAATCGTTAATTTAATAAACAATTCGAGCAGACACAGCTCAACTTTAGCAACTGTCAAAATAAATAAATAAATGAAAAAAATCAAAGTTTACTAGTCATTTTTTTAAATTAGAAGTGCTTTCAATGTATACCATCGTTTAATAATTTTTGCTCGAGAACGGTTGGAGGTACGAAAAAATTACAATTGTCAAAAAAGTTTCTAAATTGAACGAAGCTGTGCAGTGGCATACTGCAAAAAAGTTTGAAAGGGCATAAGAAGACATGGCTTCGGAAAAGAAAAGACCTTGTGGGTTCTAGTTGAAATTTAGGACGTGTAATGATGGAGGCTGTGAAAAATAGCTTTCATTACAAATTTGGGCTGAATATCTCAAAAACTGCAGGAGATTTGAAGGAAAAACCAATTTTTTTCGGAAATATCAACACCCTGTAGCTACGTTACGAAGCTTTTGCGAAATTATGTTTAAATGAACTTTTTTTCTTAAAATTGCA
The DNA here is from genome assembly GCA_013387265.2 of Cryptolaemus montrouzieri. NCBI lineage: Eukaryota > Metazoa > Arthropoda > Insecta > Coleoptera > Coccinellidae > Cryptolaemus > Cryptolaemus montrouzieri. The sequence continues at coordinate 14,196,173 of JABFTP020000042.1, forward strand.
CATAGATTTACCCCCTCCAGTTGTGACATACTCTTATGTAACACCCTTCATTTTTCAAAGTATAATTCTTTGAATTTATTCTTTTCTTTTGAATTCTTCTCTTTGAACATTTGGAGAATTATAATATTCTTTCCGATTGGAGAACCAATCTTCATTTGAATATTTCAAAACAATCGTCAAAATTCGAAGTAATTCCAATCAAAAGAGGCATTTTTCAAGGTGATTCTTTAAGTGCTCTTTGGTTTTGTCTTTGCCTTAATCCATTATCTCATAAATTAAATGCAACTAGTTTCGGCTTCAAAATAAAGAGTCTATCAACTGAATTCAAATTAAGTCACTTAATTTATTTAGATGATATTAAATTATATGCCGAACCAGATCACATTTGAAAAGTCTACTTGAGATTACTTTCAACTATTCCAATGATAGTCATATGAAATTTGGGCTTCCAAAATGTAAAAATCTTTCTATTGAAAAGGAAAGATCACCTCTGATTATATAAAGATTTCCAATATAGAAATCGAGCCAATGCATCAAGGAGATACATATAAATATCTTGGATTTTGTCAAGAGAAGACAATTAACCATAGCAGCACTAAAGAAAATATTAGAAGTTCATATTACAAAAGACTTAGAATTATCATCAAGAGTCATTTAACTAGTAAAAACCTTTTCAGAGCTATCAACTCCTATGCAGTTCCTATTCTTACATCTTCTTTTGGAATTATTAAATGGTCTAAAACTGATCTAAATGAATTACAATGTCAAACGAAGAAAATGCTCTGTAAATATCATAAGCACCACCCAAAGTCAGCTGTTCAGAGTTACACTACCTAGACATCTTGGAGGTCGTGGATTAACTGATTTGAATAATCTTCATAGTAAATAGATTTTTCATCTACGTTCCCATTTTCATGATAAACAGAGAACGTCTAAATTACATGATATTGTTGTTGCTTCAAGATTATAATCTTACACCTCTGAACTTGACAATGCAAAAGGTAGATTTTGATATATTTGATGATAATTCTAAAAGAGAAAGTTGGATGCAGAAGGAATTACACGGAAAGCACCCTAAAGAATTGAAAAATGATTATATTAATGAAATCGCATCGAATAAATGTTTAGTATCTGGAGAATTGTTTGCTGAAACAGAAGGCTTGGCAATTGCGATCCAGGATCAGGTTGTTTTCACGAGGAATTATAGAAAACACATCATCAAACAAAATATAGATGATTCTTGCCGTAGATGTTTCTGTTCATCAAAAACAGTTTTTCATATATTATCATCTTGCTCAGTCCTTGCTTCAACAGATTATTTAGAAAGACATAATGCCGTCGCTAATATTATTCATTTTAATCTAGGAATTAAACATGACCTAATTCCCAAAAGAAAAAAGTTCACAAATATGAACCTGAGATTATTTGTGAAAATGACAAATATAAACTTTATTTTGATAAAACAATTTTTGCAACAGAGCTGTAAAACACAATAGACCAGATATCATTCTTAATGATAAACAGAATCAAATAACATATATAATTGATATTGCTATACCCGACACACATAATATACAAAATAAATACAATGAAAAAATTTCTAAATATATGATGCTTGGCGACGAGATTAAAAAATGTGGAAAATGAAGAAAATATTTATTCTACCGATTATAATTTCCACAACAGGTGTCATTCCTAGAAATCTTCACAAAAGTATTGAGATTTGTTCGAACAGTTACAAAAGATAACAGTCATCAAATCTTGTAATATTCTTCGTAGGTTTCTTTCCGAAAAAATAATGAGGTTGAGTCATAGGTTTTCTCTTTAGTTTATACTGCTCAGAATCTCATTTCATATTTTATTTATTTGTATAAATAAATGTAATATAATTAACTGACAATTTTGTCATATTTATATTCAGAGCAGTATTCTATTCGATCGTTCACCACTTCACACAAAGGAAACTATTAATGAGTAACATTCAGTGTTACTTGACTAAGGTCCGTACACTGGATTATTCCGGGAGAAAGCCTCTGACACTACTCGTTGGTACATTGATATCATTGCCTGATGATGCTATAGTATGTATATATTCTGGTAGATTGATATATTCTCATAACATTTAACGTTATCCTAATATATAATTATTCCAGGATATGTTTTGATTATGATTATTGCCTGGCAATGGTATTAATTACCGGGTGGTGGATTTATATTTTTCATGAAATCAGTTTGATTGCATGAACAGATATATGGGCAACTCGTCGGGGTAAAGCCCCTATATATATATATATATATATATATATATATATATATATATATATATATATATATATATATATATATATATATATATGCATATAGCTGCTGTAGAAGAAGTCTTTCTTACTGATCTCATGTATCCATCCGAAAATGGTACCAGAAGTGGTACTTCTGATGCTTGTTCATTTAACGAAGGCTATGATTCGTTATCGGCCACTCTATTATTTTGAATAGGTTTTTTTCAAGGTATTGAAACGTGATCCTTCAAAACCGCGTTAAAACACGCCGAGTGATGGGCCTTCTCCAAGTACCTGCGCATGAAAGCAAGGCACACCTAGCCCGAAAAATCTATATCCACACATAATCGAAGTAACAAAACGACAGAGTGGTCCTAGCACAATGTAGAACTGATATAGGGAGTATACACTTGACATATGTCAATGTATACTTCATTGAAGGTTAAAATTCTAAGATTCTATTAGACACATACAGAGAACTAACTTTTTCTTATGTTTTATTGAAGTAATATCAGAGTCAACTATCTTTCATAACCTCAAAATTTAATTTTTAGTGGTAGAGGAGATGGTTTATGTTGGCATCTCTGAATATCACCATTCGATTTTACGCTAAAATAGCGTCATTGATTTCCATACGATTAAATAGAGAAGCTGATCTATTCCCTAAACATCTAATGACAAATATCAATTAACACTAAGAATGTCCGTACGGCTATCGGACGCCATTTTCAGAATACAGTGACGACTTACGGCATTTTTAACGACCTTGCTTACGGAGAAGTTTCGCTATATTTATCACGAGCAATTCTAAGAGACCAAAAGGAGGCGGTCATCCTATGAGAAGAACATAGGCGTACGTCATTGAAATTATTCTTGAAGGACTCACGTAGTGTGGAATTTTTTGGACGCTTTTTCAACAAAAAGAATTAAATGTTTCTTGTAGATAGAACAATAGAAATATGTGTCCAAATAACACAATGGTTTCGATTACTCGAACACTTCAATATACAATGCGGTTTATTTGATTTTTCTTTGAATTTCTGACAGAGGTCGCTTTTTGATTGGAGTTAGATGTTTCGTTCTCCCTCTATCAAGTCCTTCCTATTGACTTCTTTCATCCTATTTTTTTTTGAATGAATAAAAGAGATCGTGTGACACCCTTGTGAACTAGGAGAAATGGCACGAAAGAGTCAGTTTATTGAATGAAACAAAAAATATAGTTTTATTGAAAAGTATGAAGGTTTTTCCTCCTTGTATTATTCATTCCTTAAAGTAGGTGATTTCTTACGGAAATACCTAGACAAAACAATCAATGAAACAATAATTAAAAAATATGTGTCGTTAGGCTCTCTCATAACAATTCGGTATTCAAAGAGCTTTTGAAAGAATTATGCAAAATAATAATAATTTCAATAGCCTGCTCGGTGGCGTAGGGGATATGATGCTCTTGTCCTGCGCAGAGTTACCTGGGTTCAATCCCCAAAAAGTCGGTGCGAGTTTTCGAATTCTGGGAATCGCTTGAGTATCCATCTTTCGGAGGAGATGTAAAGCCGTCGGTCCTGCCTAACAGAGATGTGTTGGATATTGAAGATTCCTTCCCTCGACACGAGAGGGGTTCAGCAAAATTCCCGGGTTAGTGAGGTGACAGAATTCCCCGGCGTGTAATTGGCCGAAAGGCGGAAATAGATCACGTTGAAGGAATAACAAACAAACAAACAATAATAATTTCACTATTGAAAACAAAAACAGACAATTCTAACAAATCATTTCGGAAAACTAATGACATTTTAAAGAAGTTTTCAATTCTATCCGTCATTTTAAGAAATTCTAACAAACGCTTCATTCTCCACGTATTATTCAGTCATACCTAATATACAGTGTGTTCCAACAAAAATTCGCCACCCCTCTATCTTCTTTTAACGGAAAAAGCTGAGAAGTCAGTTTTTGATGGGAGGACTAGTTTCTAAGTCGATTAAGGCAAATCAACCCCGTACCATCAGCACCACCCTTTCATTATTCTTTATAGGCAAAGTGGGACCAGTGACATATCTTTAGAAAGTTCAAAAACAACGAAAGTTTGTATTCCAATGAACATTTGTCATCGCCTCTATGTCAAGGAAGACTAATAGTACAGGAAAAAGCTGATGCACGTCAGTTTTTAATGGGTGGAGGTCATTTTAAGTAATTCTAACAAAAGCTTCATTCTCCACGTATTATTCAGTCATACCTAGTATACAGTGTGTTCCAACAAAAATTCGCCACCCCCTCTATCTCAAGATTGTTTTTGAGAAAAAGCTGAGACAAGTCAGTTTTTGATGGGAGGAGGATTAGTTTCTAATTTCTAAAGGCTATCAAATACACTTTTGGGTGTTAAACCATCTGCTTGATCTCAATAGCAAGGTCTGTGTATTTGGACTTTTTCACTTGGGACTTGTTCAGCACCTTGTTATTATTCGGTATGGCGACATCCACCAGCATTGCTGTTCTTGCTCTCTTATCATACACCACTATGTACGGCCACCATTCTGTTAGTGATAACAGGCCTATCGTCGTGTAATCTGAAAGAGCCATTTTCCAACACAGGCGCTGGTTGATATTTGTAATATGACTGGAAGGTATTCAGAAGTACGTTCTTGTGTGCAAGTTTCTTATGGATAATGTTGCACATTTGATTATGCTTGTGAAGATAGTCCGTATTGACCAGTTGCTCGCCGCCGAAAGTAATATGCTGTATATTGCCTTGCAAAACAAACCAAGTAAGTTAACATACTTGTTTTTCGAGATTTTCACAACACTAGATTCTAAGTAAAAGGGTCTGCAAGATGCTTCTTTCAGATTTGAAATATATCAATCCGTTGGTGTAGGTAGATACCCGCAGTAAGATATTCAATAACTATTGCAACAAGTAAGTCAACTTACTAGCAATGAATAGACAGATCCTCCAAGAAAGTATAACGTCTTACCCTCTGAATTGAATAACCAACACAAATCAGAATGCAGAGTAAAATCACATGATTTCTTATTTCGCGTACTTAAATCATAGTATTTTGGTGGTTCTGCAGTATGTTTTTTGACTACGATCCGGAGGAGATGTAATCAAGCTCGTTTTCAGTGCTGTAATAATGATTTCGCGAAGCGAGTGTCTTCTCAAAATGGCACTCGAATCGGCGACAGGTCGAACTTCATCTAGTCTGTCACCTGTTTCGCCAATGGATGATTCGGATGCGGACCCAAATTATAGTCCATCAAACGAAAGACGAAAGAGAAAACTTGTTGATTTATTAGCAGTTCCTTCTGAAACAAATACCGAAAGCCGCAAAAAAAGCCGTTTGTATTCAAATGATGGTGATATCTGGTGGAAACCAACAGAATTTGAACACAGCTCATTTCTAAAAAGAATGAAAAATTAAACACAGCATCAGCTGAAAGAAAGTTTGGAATGTGATTCACTAGAAAATACTGATGGCGATTTGATTAATTTAATAAGAACTAACAGTACTGACCAAACTGAGTCTAATAGTTCAGAGAAGATAATGGAAATCGAAGTTGAAGAAGACCAGTTACCAGCAGAATATGTACCTGAATCTGTACCAGAAATAGAAATCAGAGTTGGAGAAGATCAAGTAGAGACAGAAAATTTACAATCTAACACTGTAACAGAGATAGAGTTACCTCGAACTAAACAAAAGGAAAATCGAACGAAAACAAAGATTTTACTTCCACCATGTCTAGACAGTTGTAATACATCAAACTCAAGACCAACAACAACAGTTATGCAGCTCGAAGAGCAGTTATCTCTGGACAGAAGATATGGATCAAATCAGAATGCAAGATTTTGTTCCACAAACGAGACATCTACAATATTTATCTCAAGGTAATTCACACCGAGTTATTGTACAGACTTCATCCACTTGAATTCGATTCATTAGATTACAATAATAGATTCAAAATTAGATCAATAATACATAATAAATATACCATCCAATACCGAAAATTAAAGTTTCTCGTATCACGAAAATCGAAACCTACTCCACGTAAAACTAAATTTTCTGACAATCAATTTTTGATAGATTCGTTAACCTTCAGGTTTCAAACACAATATTAAATCAAACAAGATAAAATCTGATATAGAGGAACTTGGCATAGATACTGAAATTTCTCTGAAAAATATTCCTAATAACACTCACCTTAAATATTTAGCATCTAACATTATGAAAATGAATCATTAGCTGACTTTAAACCGAGTAAAGAACAAAATATTTTAAAGGCCATCAAACAAAAATCTCAACTAAATGAAGTTATTTTTACAAAAGCAGATAAGGGTAATACTATTATTGCGTTAAATAAAAATGACTACCTATTTAAAACTCTAAATTTCATTTCGTCCGGAAACTATACAGTTTTAAACGAAAATCCAACTATTACATACCAGAAAAATATTAAAATTGCAATAAATGACGCAAAATCTTTAATTGAAGCAATAGATAAATACAAATTAATTTTACCAAACCCTCAACCACCTCAACTGTATTCACTCATTAAATTGCATAAAGTGAATAACCCCGTTAGATCAGTCGTATCTTACGTTACAGCCCCAGCCGTGAAATTGTCGCACTACCTTATAGATATCATTGAAAATTATTGTTCATTCAAATCAAAATTTTCTATAAAAAATTCTTTCGAATTGATAAATAACATAAAAAACGTTAACCTACCACCTAACTCAAAACTTATTTCGTTTGATGTTGAGAATTTATACCCAAGTGTTCCTCCAGGTGATGTCAAAATATTAATCGAAAACATGTTGAATTCGAATCATGTTAACCACATAATTAAATCAGAAATATTGAATCTGTTGGACGTTTGCTTTGAACAAAATTATTTTTCTTTCAACAACATCTATTACAGTAGTGAAAATGGTTTGATCATGGGAAATCCTTTGAGTCCACTTTTAGCAGAGATTTTTATGAATACTATTGAACAGGAAATTCATACACATCCACTCATTTCCAAATTTCTTTATTGGTATAGATATGTTGACGACATCTTAGTATGTTTCATTGGAACTACTCGTCAATTAGACTTATTTCTTAATTTCATTAATTCCATCCATTTGAACATTAAATTCACGATAGAAATTGAACAGAACGATTCCATTAATTTTTGGACTTGAAAATCACTAAACGTAATAAAAATCATGTTTTTTCGGTCCTTCGTAAACCAACACATACTGATACAATTATACATAACTACTCATTACATCCAATTCAACACAAAGTTGCAGCTTTAAACAGCATGGTACATCGGTTACTCAATTTACCTTTATCAGTAGAAGATTATAATAAAGAGTTAAACATCATCAAACAGATTAACAGCCATTAATAATTCATATAATCCGGATATGATAGATCTAATCATTCGTAAAAAACTGTATCAGAAAGCAATAAATGAAGTATATCCTATTCATAAAGACTATAAAATATTCAACAGTTTAACATTCTGCGGTTCTGCAAGTACAAATATTAAATCCTTTCTCGTCGAACAAAATCTTAATATAACTTTCAAAACTTCTAATAACTTAGGTAAACATATTAAAAATAATAAATCTCGTGTTGAAAAATCAAGTAAATCAGGAATCTATAAACTCAATTGCGGTTCTTGTGATAAAATTTATATCTGTAGGACCTATAGGAGTTTTGGCTTAAGAACATCTGAACATAAACGTAGCTTCGATAAAAATAAATCTGATTCAAATTATTCAAACCACCTAATAAAAGAAAATCATTCATTCAATAAAAACTTTGACATATTACATATAAAATCAAAAGTTCAAAATTAGATCTCCTAGAAGCATTAGAAATAAATAGATACAAACATTCGGACAAGCTTTTGAATGAACAGGTAGATGTGAATTATTCACCCGTACTTAACTTGTTTAATTAGTTTTTTATTAACCTTTCATACTAACTGTACAATGGCTCGGTGTGGATTTTCCTGTTATACATCCAACTTGTTCTACGATTTGTTTATAATACCATACTCTTCATTCTGTTTTTCATCCTTGATAAAGCTGCTGTGTCAGCGAAACGTCGTCGAATTTTTTCAAATAAAGTGTAGATTAAAGTTAAACCTTGTGTTTTTTATCTCATTTATATCAATATTACATACTTCTCAGAAAATCTCGATATTTCCAAATATAGCACCTAGTATGTCTACTTACTCTACTTGAACAGGATAACTCTGGTGTTGGTTGATACCCGCGAGTAAGATATTCAATAACTATTGCAACAAGTAAGTCAACTTACTAGCAATAAATAGACAGATCCTCCAAGAAAGTATAACGTCTTACCCTCTGAATTGAATAACCAACACCAATCAGAATGCAGAGTAAAATATTATGATTTCTTATTTCGCGTACTTAAATCATAGTATTTTGGTGGTTCTGCAGTATGTTTTTTGACTACGATCCATAGAAGATGTAATCAAGCTTTTTTTCAGTCTGTCACCTGTTTCGCCAATTGATGATTCGGATGCGGACCCAAATTATAGTCCATCAAACGAAAGACGAAAGAGAAAACTTGTTGATTTATTAGCAGTTCCTTCTGAAACAAATACCGAAAGCCGCAAAAAAAGCCGTTTGTATTCAAATGATGGTGATATCTGGTAGAAACCAACAGAATTTGAACACAGCTCATTTCTAAAAAGAATAAAAAATTAAATACTACATCAGCTGAAAGAAAGTTTGGAATGCAGAGATTCACTAGAAAATACTGATGACGACATGATTAATTCAATAAGAACTAACAGTACTGACCAAACTGAATCTAATAGTTCAGAGAAGAAAATGGAAATCTAAGTTGAAGAAGACCAGTTACCAGCAGAATATGTACCTGAATCTGTTCCAGAAATAGAAATCAGAAGGTGGAGAAGATCAAGTGGAGACAGAGAATGTACAACCTAACACAGTAACAGAGATAGAGTTACCTCGAACTAAACAGAAGGAAAATCGAACGAAAACAAAGATTTTACTTCCACCATGTCTAGACAGTTATAGAAAAAACTGCTCCCGAAATATCTTAGAAGAACAAAGAAGAATTATTTTTAGTTACTACAACTCACTCAACTGTGGAGAGAAAAGACTCTTTATTGGTAAACACCTCAAGAAATGCCTGTCAAGATCTATAAAAGAGACGCCGTTGGCCTCAAGGAAGCTCTGTAGTTTATACTTCACCTTTAAAACCAATCACAGCAGAACATAATGATATTGTGCTGAAAGACACCGAGGAGCAGGAAGACACAAAGCATAATAAAGTTATATATCAAGTGGGAATAGATAGAAATACAGAGAATACTGAAGAAATCACAAATTCAAATGGAGAAATCGCAGAAATATCTATCGATTTCAATGAAACAATGAATGTAGAAGGAAAGACTTAAAAACGAATGAAACCGTATGCAAAACAATGTTTATGCATACAATTGGACATTCATCTGATGCTATGGTAACAGAGTTTCTGAAAAATCCGGAGTTTCAGAGTGTTACAGATAAAAGAGGACTTAAACGTGGTGAAAAGATGAAAGAAATTTAAGAAGAAAATTATAAAAACATCGAAGCTCATATTGAGAGTTAACATCCAGTAGTTTCACATTATAACATGAAACATGCTCCTAACAGACGGTATCTTACAAGCGATATCTCGGTGTATAGGATGTGAGAAGATTTGAATGAGAAAACTCCTGAAAAGAAAGTTTCATATGAAACCTACAGAAAGGTTTTCCATCAGGAGAATATTGGCTTCACTAAACCATCCCAAGATGAATGTCCATCATGTTAATTGCACAAGAATCATGTCCACCATGAGATAGTAAATGAAGGAGATTATGCATATGAAGCAGATTGTTCTGAAGAATGGCCAGAAGATAAATACATTGCTCCGATGTTGTATGCGCATATTATAATTTCATGAAATCTTTTATGGAAAATGTAAAAAATATTGTATATTTGGCAGACAATTGTGCCGCACAAAACAAAAACTGGACACTCTTTACCGCATGTTGTATTCTAGTTGATGAAGAATGAGGACCAGAGGCTATTACTTTTAAGTTGTTTGATGCTGGCCATTCATTTATGAAGGCTGACTCAGTACATGGGCTGATCGGAAAAAAGTGGAATAAAAGGAAGGATATATTAGATTTCGAAGATTTAGTCAATATAATCAGTAGAAGCAGTAAGTACAATAAACCACTCATTCGCCATTTGGAAGACTTTCTTCGTTTCGAAAACGGTTGCCAAACCCGTAAAATAGGAGCAGTAAGCAATGGTAACACAGCTGTACCTTTTCTCCGTGACCTGAAGGTGTGTCAATTCAGAAAAAAACGAGATCACTGTACTTCAAAACCGAAATAGATAGTCCGGAGTTTCAGAAATTGAATTTTTTTAAACCAAAATTCGAACTTCAGTTGCCAGTTAACAAATTATCATGCTGGGGTCTGAACAAGGAAAAAAAGAAAAGATTTTGAATGAACTAACTACCCATATGCCTGCTAAGAAACAGTTGTTCTGGAAATCTCTTCTGCTAGTATCTGACATGGATGACTTGGCCCACTGTGAGTAAGAACCTCAAATTGAAGAGGGCGAAAGTGTTTATAATCTTTTCACCTAATTCTGTATTTATTTGAGAGTTCATTTTTTCTTCTTCTTCACCGTGTAGAAGGCGTAGCGCCTGCTCAGTTCCGGTTTCCCTGCAGCAGTTCTTGTGAAGTTGATTGCCAACTGTCCCGCCATCGTTTTGGTGGTCGTCCAACGGGTCTTCTTCCGTGTGGTATGTTGTTACATACGATTTTGGCTATTCTATCTGTGGTCATTCTGTTTACATGCTGGTTGCATTCTCTTCTTCTTTTTCTTACCCATCTTACAATATCGTCTGTTTCACATTTTTCCCTTATGTCGTTATTTCTTTGTCTTTTTGTTACCGACGTTTCCGCTCTTGTTTCTGCCCCGTATGTCATAATTGGTCGCACACATGTTTTGTAGATCCTGGATTTGCATGGTATACTGAGGTGTTCATTTCTACAAATTGGTTGTTTAAGATGTCCCGATACTGCAGCTGCTTTGTTCACTTGTCTCCTCACTTCATCTTCAAGGTATCCCGTGCTTGTTATTCGAATGACATGACTTGGTCTATAGTGGCGTTGTCTATTGTTAACTTGCAGCGCAGAGGTTCCTTAGCTATGGTCATGCATTTTGTCTTACTTGTTGAGATTTCCATATTGAAATTTTTTGCGCGTTTGCTAAAGGCGTATAACATTCTTTGTAGGTCGTCTTCTGATTCTGCAATGAGTACGGTGTCATCGGCATAGCATAAGATGTTAATTTTGTAGGTTCCCATGCGGTATCCTAGTCCCAAGTTTTTAACCGACGTTGTTCCGAAATGCTGCGTTAGGGTGTGGTTTGTTCGTATTTGCGTTGTTGTATTAGTGTTCAGATCTTTTATGAGTCTTATTTATTTTTGGGTACCTCTTTGTTGTCCAGTATCTTGATAACATCCTTCAGTCGGACTCTGTCGAAGGCCTTCGTTAAGTCTATGAAACAAAGATATGCTGGAGTGTTATATTCAAGAGACTTTTTACTAATTGCCTTGTTATAAATAGTGCATCGACCGTGGACCGGCTTTTTCGAAAGCCTTGTTGCTCTTCGCTGATTGGCATTGTTGACGTTATGTCATCGGCAAGAATCTTTGTAAGCAGTTTCAAAGAGGTGCTCAATAAGGTTATTCCGCGATAGTTGGTAGGATTTGTTTTGTCTCCTTTTTAAAGATAGGCACTGTTACACTTCTTTTCCATTCTTCTGGTATTTTTCCGTGTTGAATTATGATGTTAAACAGTTTTGTGTACTCTTCTCTCATGGCTTCTCCGCCATATTTAATCATCTCATTTGTTATCTTATCTTCATTCGGAGCTTTACTATTTTTAAGTTTACTTATTGCCATAGCTACTTGCTCTTTCGTGATTGTTACCGGTTCATTTATAATGTCGTTTTCTAAGTCTTCTTCTGGGGTTCTTCTTCATATTCTGATTCGGTGTAAAGATTTTGAAGTATATTTCCCATGTTTCGTTTTGTGATTGTTTTCAGTTGTATAGTTTCATTGGTGTCCTTTTTCATACCCTTAATAATTTCCAAATTCGTTTTTGCGCTCCGTATATATCCGCTTCCATTTCAGCACTAAATCTCTGCCAGTATTCTTCTTTAATTTCCCGAACTCTGTTATTCACCCTGTATCTATTTCTTCTCTGGTGTCGGATGGTTCTTATATTCTAGATATATTTGTTTTTTTTCCTTTGTAATGTTTTTGACTTCAGTGGTGAACCAGGGTTTATTATTAGGTTTGCCGTTCTGTGATACCGTGCGGGTTCCCAAGGCCTCTGTGGCACCCTTGTATATGTTTTCTTTTAGTTTGAGCCATGCTATGTCGGGGTTATCTTGCTGCAATATTGGATTACGAGTTATATACTGTTTGCAACGGTTTGAATAAAGTTGTTTTGTGCTCTCATTGTTGAGCGATTCTACGTTAAATTTTTCAGTTTTACAGATGGTGTTTTCTTTTTAATTGAGTTGTCATCTTCAGTTTCCTAGAACGAGCTTGTGGTCTGTTCCAATGTTAGCTGATGACAAAACTCTTACATCTAAGATTTGTTGGGGTAGAAACATTCGGTTAGTGATAATGTAATCAATTATGGATTTGTTGTTTCGGTTATCGTAGAAAGTATATTTGTGCTGTTCTTTGTGAGGGAAAAAAGTGTTATTAATTCGCAACTCGTTCTGTGCACAAAATTCCGTCAACATTTCGCCGTTTCTGTTAATTACGTCTTCGTTATATTTTTGTTTTACCCCGTTTACTACTTCGTTACCTACTCTAGCGTTAAGGTTAGAAAGTTCATTTGATGTTCAATATTTATTACTTTTGTGTTCTGTTTGATAACTGAAAAATTAATTTTTGTTACGTGTTTCTGCAATGAAATATTCAAATGTAAATTGACTAACTTGAATTTTGTCTTTTTGAATTTGGCGCGAAGAATTTTGAATTTAGTACGCTCAGTGAATTTCTAGAATTGAGAAGTAGTAAATGTTCAAGTTCGAAGCTTCTAGTTAGAATACTTTTTGAGTAAGCGTAATCTCGCTTATTTGTATCATAAAAATAACTCTGCTGAAGAGTTGGAAATTTAGAGTTACTTGGTTTTTGCTTTGTAAGGCAGCATAGTCTCCGATTTTATATGGAATTTCCTGCACTTATCTGTTTGTAGTGTTCCGTCCTTAATTATAAATTTTTTGTAGATGTTTGGAGCGATGACTTGGTCTTGAAGAGCCATAAGTAATCCTCCTGTAAGTTCTCCTTTCATCAACCATTTGGTAGAAGCTTCTTTGTCGATGTTTGGCTGATTAATATAATGGTGATGTCGTCCATGCAATTCTTTTCTTGACCATTGCTCTTGTTTTTCGGTATCTGATAGGAACGGTACATTAAGCAGATCATTCCTGGTAGCAAGATTCAGAGATGTATATGAGCCCTTATGAGCCAACGATATTACTTTGTGAAGTGTTTCTGCAGGCAAGAATTTTCTGAGATTTTTGATCTGTTCGGTATGTAAGTTGATTCGGCCAGAATATCGAGAAAACGGCAATTGTACTCTTTTGCATGATGATGCTCTATCACATCTTTCAAGAGTTGTAACTGAAGTTTTGATCAAAAATCAAATTATTGCCTTCACCCTAGTCCGCGACTACGCTTGTCCCCGACTACGGTAGCGGTCGGCACAGACTACGATCAGAGGGTGCTAAGAATTCCCGGGTTGGACCAGGCTACCTTCGAAAACTGTATATTGCGATATATAATACGAGAACCCTTTCATCTGAAGAGAAAATCCTTGAATTTGAAGAGGAACTGAAACAAATACATTGGGATATCGTCGGAATAAGCGAAATACGTAAGGAGGAGAACAGCAAACCTTACTAAAGTCGGGAAACCTCTATTATCACAAATGTGAGGAAGACAGCTCCGTGGGAGGGGTAGGACTCTTGATACATAAACGTCACATTCAGAATATACATCAAATTAGCAGCATAAGTTCCAGAGTCTGCTATGTGGTACTAAAACTAAATGATCGATATAGTATCAAAATTATACAAGCCTATGCACCCACATCCACTCACTCAGATGAGGAAGTTGAGGCCTTCTACGAGGATGTAACTAAGGCAATGTCAAACTCCTTAAGATATTTCACTATACTAGCCGGTGACTTCAATGCCAAACTTGGTAAGAAGCAAGACGAAACAGAAACGTCTTTGGGCTGCCATGGAATTGGAGACAGATTCTATTGCAATCACACAATCAACTAACAGCAATGAATACATTCTTCCAAAAAGCAGAACATCGCAAGTGGACATGGAGCAGTCCAGATGGAAAGACGAAAAACGAAATCGACTTTATTATTACAGATAAAAAAGAAATAATTACTGATGTAACTGTACTAAATAGATTATCTGTAGGAAGTGATCATAGAATGGTAAGAGTAATAGTGTCACTGAATCTAAGAAAGGAGCGAACGAAATTGATTAACAAACAAAATAATAAAAAGTGGACGAATGTAGATGACATCGAAGAATATCAGAAGACAATAGAAGAGAATCTTGAAAACCCTGATGAAATGAGCATTGAAAAATTAAACGACAACATAGTCAAATCAATCAAGGAAGCTCAGAAAAAACATTGCCCGAAATCAATGAACAACGAGGGGAAGTTAACGACGTATACTAAACAATTAATGAAACAAAGAAGAGAACTGCTAGGAAGACATTCACATCATAGAGACCAAATAAGACAACTAAGCAAAGATATAACAAAAGCTGTAAGAGCCGATGTCAGAAAATACAATAAAAAATGGATAACCAAAACCATAGAAGAAAATAAAAACATGAAAATACTTCAAAACAAACTGAGTTTGGGAAAAACAGAAATAGTTAAATTACAAAATGAAAGGGGAGAAGTAACAAACGCAGAAGGGAGATAATCACAATAAAATTAAGAGAGGCCTATGTCCAGCAGTGGACGAGATGAGGCTGTGAAAGAAGAAGAAGAACATTCACCCTATACTCCTGATCTGGCTCAGGAAAACTTCTATCTGTTCCTTAAGCCGCATTTAACGACGATGAAAGGAAAACGGCATGATTCGATTGAAACCATTGAAAATGCGGTAACCAGCGTGCTGAATACCATTCCAAAAAGGTGATAGAAAAGTCGTTTGGCAACCTGTTGGAGCATGCAAATTTGTGTATCAATGCAGAAGGCGAATATATATTGATTACTAAAAATAAATTTATCATCGAAACTAATAGTGGTACTATGATCTCTAAAAGTTCAGTTACCTTGGAATGGGGATGTAATATATGAATTCTCAGCTTTCACCATAGATAGAGCAAGCTCAGCGTTATTGGGAAAACCCATTATATCATCTCGATTCACCGAAGACCTGGATCGTTTGATATTTGAAGCAAAACTTGAATATGCTTAATTATTGTTCTTTTAGTCATTATAATTTGACGGGTTTTCCAGCCTTGTTTTATGATGAGACTTCAGAATGTATGCAGCCATCAACAATTGTTGAGGATGAGCGTTGTTTTGTCGAATGAATGTGTACTTTGCCCCCAAAAACTCTGCTAATAGTATAAATTACTTCCTAAGACCATACAGATGTTTCAGTCCGACGCTGGTTTTACTATATTTGTTTTATCGTCAACAATTTCCTAAGATCTAAGGAGGCGGTCGCCTAGATGAGACAGTAATAACGATTTCGCGTTTTTCGTTTGTTAATAGTGATGATTAAAATGTCAAGCGTATGGTCATGTTGTAAAACTGTGACAACTACGTTTTATACCGGTTGTTACGCGTTTTGCGGAATATTCATGGACGGCGTATATATTCATTCGGTTTTATATGGGGGAATAACTTAATGCAAGATGGTTAATGTATTTGCAACGTAATAAAGCGCCAGAAATGAAATATGGGTAATTTTTGAGACAATGAAAGCTTAAAACTATAAAATGACCTTATTATAATTCCTAGCGAATTTGTCTAGTCTACAAGTTTAAGATGGTTGAAAATTTGTGGCAAAGAATACGAATTGGATCTGGAATAACGCCTAGAAAATTGCAACAGTTATAAACAATTAAAGATTAAAAAAAAGATGTTTATTTTCTTGACGATATCTAACATTTTAGAAATTACAAAAAAAGATTCTTGAAGAGTGGAATTCTCAAAAAAAAACATGCAACTTCAGGAAACTATTGATAGGCACGTTCAAATACTACTATGACAGGACAGATAAGAATTTTGAAGGGGAAATGTTGATTGGTTGAATTTGTCTCTTTCATTTTGATCGACGTTCCCTAGAGTACATGGTGGGCAAATTTCGATGTATTTGTACGGCAGCTATGTGAAATATTGCAGATAGAGAAAAATGAACCACCCTCTCTCGATCTTATTTCCAGGGACTAGTTTAGTGGTGCCAAAATTTTGCTGATATCTCTTTCCGTTCTAGACTTTCAAAATTTCTTGAATTTTGGGAAAATCGTCATTCGCGGATATTTCGGTCATCATTCAAGTTACATAAAAATAAGTTTGACATTCTAGAGGCATTTTCTGGAGTAAAATACAATGCTGTGTAAAAATTTTTTTTTAGCTCAGCGGTTTTTGAATTATAATGGAAACATGCACTCGGCATTCTGAAGAGAATCAGTTTAAACCATACAAAATGCGTGTCACCCAATTTTTGCAACTAGGGAATCCCCCTCGCCGACTAAATTTCTGCAATTGGTATCTAGGAAATATCCAAGCACGGCCAGACTTTTTTAGAGGAATCATATGGACATATGAAGTCCGCATCACTAACGATGAGATATTTAATCGCTTTAATGAACATTTGTGGTCCGATGTAAATGCTCAACGCCATATTGATGTGCAGCATCAAGGAATATATGGTTTCAATTGTGGTGGGCACTAAAAGATAGTCGCGTTTTGGCGTTTGAAATTTTTGGCAAGCTGACAAGTCCAAAATGGCGATTCCCTCTATTTCAATATAATGTCGCACGAGGTTGCAGGTATGTGGAGGAGCATTCTCTCCTCAGTCTGTATTAATCCACTCCTGGATATAGACCTCCTCCAAATTTTTCCATCTGTCTCCATTAGCAGCTGTTTGCATCCAGTTTTTTCCCGCGATCTTCTGGATGTCATCTCTCTATCTGAGCTGTGGTCTTCCTACGCTACTTTGGTAGTTCTTGGTCTCCATGTGAGCAGTTTGTTGGCACATTTTGATGGGTCATGCCGGGCTACATGGCCAGCCCATCTCCATTTCAATTGTGCTATCCTTCTTAGCAAATCAGTCACTCCAATCCTCTCTCTAATCTCCTCATTCCTCACTCTATCTCTCAGCGAAATGTCCATCATGGTTCTCTCCATAGCTCGTTGTGAAACTTGTAATTTATTGGCTGATCTTCAAGTTAGAGATATCGTTTCAAGGCCATATGTGAGGACAAGAAGAACACACGAATCGAAGACTTTTCTTTTTAAGTTGAGAGGAATATTTCGATACTTCAAAACAAAGCCCAGTTTTCCAAAAGCAGCCCAACCCAAACACTCTCCTGGAAATTTCACAGGTTTGATTTTCTTTCCCAAGTTTTATTTTATGGCCTAGATATATGCATTCGGTCACATTTCATCATTTTCAATTGGAATGTGTATGTTTTCTGCACAGAATTTCGGTTTTATTCAGGTTCATTCGAAGGCCGACTTTTCTAGATTTTTGGTGCTGTTCTTCTAGCATGGTTTTTAGTTCTCCAGGGTTTGTACTAATAAGAACTAAATCGTCTGCAAACCTCAGATGGTTTAAATGTACTCATCGATGTTGATTCCTTTGTTGTTATATTCTAAACCTTTGAAGACGTCTTCTAGGGCCAGCGTAATCAATTTCGGAGAAATAGTGTCGCCTTGACGTACTCCCTCTCTATGCGGATTTTATCTGTTATCTCGTTCTCATCCAAATAAATGTATTTCAGCAAATTCGAGTACCGAGAGTCAACTCTTGTATTATCTAATTGCCAACAGATCGAAAGCATTCTGGAAGTCTATAAAAGCCAAGTAGATGGGAATATGGTATTCAGTACACTTTCGATGAGAGTACGAATTGCTTGTGAGTGATCAATGGTGCTGTAACCTGCTTGGAATCCGGCTTGCTCTACAGGTTGGTATAGTTCTAATTTGTGATAATTTTAGTGAGCAGCTTGTATAAGTGTGAAAGAAGGCTGCTGGGCCGAAAGTTCTCCAGGTTGTTCTTATCCCCTTTTCTTAGAAGTAGAATTACTTCAGCATTTTGCCACATCTGTGGAACTCTTCCATCCAAAAGACATTTATTGAGGAGAATATTCACGGCATCGAATTAATCTCCGCCACCTATTTTCAACACTTCACAACTTATCCTATCCTCGCCTGGATGTTTGCGGTTTTTCATCTGTTAAAGTGCCAATTTTAGTTCTTTATTTCAATGTTTGGGATTTCTTCAGAACCGATTTTCTTCACCACTGGTCTTTGAGATGTATTAGGTTCACTTGTCTCCGAAGTATAAAGACAAGTGTAAAACTCCTTAACTGCTTCAATGATGTCTAATCTATCGTTCACCAAAATAACCGCTTTGTTTCTAATGCTGTTCAGTATTGATCTTTTGTTGGAGCAAGAGAGCTTGGATTTTAGAACTTTCATATTCTTATTGTCTTCAATAGTATCCATTATGAGTCTTGTATTGTAGTCCCTTAGATCTTTTCGAATGCTTCGGGATATCTCCCTGTTCAATTTTATTCATTCCGGAGCATTAATCTTCTCTGCTGCAATAGCATTTTCGTATGTGTACTGATCTTCGTGTCAGTGTCTTTTTGTCTTGTGCATATTCTCTTCGTTGATGTCTTTAAACTGTTTGTTATCATTTCTGTTAGGGCGTTGATGGTCATTTCTGAAAGATTTTTTCTGTTTGATAGTTTTTGGCTCAGTGTATTTTGGAATTGTTCCTCGCTCTCAGTTAACACTTCTGAAGTTGAGTGTGGTTGCCCTTTGAGGATCATGCTGTTCGTCTCTATTTTTGTGTTTATCTTGAAAGTGCCTCTGACAAGTCTGTGATCGCTTCCCGTATCGAAATGATTCAGTACTGTGACATCCTGGCAGATTTCCTTCTTATTAGTGAGAATAAAATCTATTTCATTTTTAACACTATTATTTGTCCATCGTCTTTGTGAAGGTTTTTGGTGGAAGGTATTCACACAGAATAGGTTTTCATTTCTGCAATAATCAATCAACATTTCTCCTCTTGTATTTCTAAAACAGATTTCAAATTTGACAACGTGGGGTATCATCATTCGAATTTTCGCCTACTTTGGTATTAAAGTCGCCCATAACTATCACGAACCTGGCGTTTGCCCTATTTTTTGCAGTAGTGATATCTTCATATAATTGTTCTGCCTCTTCGTCTTGTGCAACAGATGTTGGGGCATATATTTGGATTATTTGTAGGCTGTATCTCTGGTTTAGTTTAAGTACAACATGTGACACGATCTGATATTGCAACAAACTGTTCTACTAGGTGTTTCATTCTTTTGTTGATTATGATTGCCACTCCGCCCATGTGATTATCTGTATCTTTATATTTTTGAAACAACAGATGCCCCGAATTTGTAGAGGTTGTTGCTTCTCCCTTCAATCTTGTTTCATCCAGACCCAGAACATCCCACTTTATCTGTTTCAGTTCCTCCTCTAATCTTTGCATATGTTCTTGGGATCTCAATGTTCTGATGTCCTTGAAGATATGTTGATGATCGTTTGCTTTGTTTTTTATTATAAACAAATCGTAGTAGAGGATTTCTGTTTGTCCTTTCGAAATTGTGGGGTGAGTAATTCAAATCTACCTGTTCATTCAAAAGCTTTATCAGTAGAAGATTATAATAAAGAGTTAAACAGTCGAACAGATAGCCATTAATAATTCATTATTGCCACCCTATCAGAATCCATGAGGCATATCCTATTCATAAAGACTATAAAATATTCAACAGTTCAACATTCTGCGGTTCTGCAAGTACAAATATTAAATCCTTTCTCGTCAAACAAAATCTTAATGTAGCTTTCAAAACTTCTATACTGAGTCAGTGCGAACATCTGAATTGGGAACTAGAGTCTCTACTCGCCTGGGGTAATGATGTTGTATAATTCGACATTTGGGGTAGTTTGAATTTTTCAAATAAAGTAAGGTTTTGTCATTAAAATGTTCTTGGGACCACTGATTGCCAAGCGGGTTGGTGAGTTTAAATTTCAGCCCCTCGATACGAGTACAAATTGGGACGCTATTGGTATAATTCGACGCCCACTTACCAGGCGGGTTGGTGAGTTTAAATTTCAGCCCCTCGATACGAGTACAGACGCTATTGGTAGACGCCCACTAGTGATCTTCCTACGATTTCTTCTAGGCCTATTCTGCAGAGATTGTAGCTCCACGTATAGGGCGTAGGTTTTTGAAAACACCCTCTGTGATACCTCAATTATGCCTGTTAGATCCCTCTGTGTCACTCCTTCTTCAACGAGAACAATTATTTGACCCCTCTGCACATCGGACAATCCAACGTAAGGCATTTTCAATTATGATTATAGGCTTTTTTTAAATCTTGAAATTCACAGTTTCAAATCTCAGTAACGACTGAGTACAATATCCCATATTATGGTGATAATTCAACATTTCTTATCAAACTATCCAGTTTTTTTACAACAAAAAACAATCAATAATGTGAAATACTGAAGGATTCCATATAAATTTGTAAATAAATAAAGTTGGCGCCTTGCTAAGGGTGTCAAAATCGAAATAGCCTAGCACCTTCAGCTATGAAAACGATGCTAAAAACTTCTCGAAACAAACAAACCATAAATTATAGTTTATCGTTAAAAATAAAAAAACAAACATGAACTGGCACTAAACTCATTGACACTGATTTACAAATTGACCCCATGCAACCATAATACCCATAAAATTTATTCCATCCCTAAAGGGATGCTTTCATTGCTCTCCCGAGAAAAGTGCCACCCGTAACCCTCGGAATCAAATAAATGACTTAGGACCACGTGGCTGATCGGAAGTATTCCAAGTGACGCATGCCGATTGTAATTCTATAGCGGGCGACTTCCGGTTAGCAGACGGAACTGACGCTTTTACGATGAAATGGCATAAATTTATTGTATAAAGTGATTTTTGCATTGTATCAGGATTTTTCACAATTCGTGGAGATTTCTGGACTTTTCAAATTTTTAAGCTTGTTCTCACACTGGTTTCGAGGAAAATTGGATTGCTTAAGGACCTAGCTGGTTGGTCGTAGACCATTCTTCGGAAGTTATATACAGGGTTTCAACGCTAAAGGGCTCATAAGGTGTATTTGGGAAACGAATTAATCGATGAATTTCAGATTTAGGGATTAGAAGACATATACAATGATCCACAACTTTACTCTTCCAAATGGCTTGGCGTACTTTATTATTTTTTTTCAATAGAAGGCATCCTTTTTCATTTGTTAACATTTGGATTTGGGAGGCTTTTGCTTGGTAAAATTCCATTATTAATAACAAAGACAAGTAATATTTTTGAGGAATTTTACAGAATAATTGTGATTCGTAACGCGTTTCACTTCACCGTAGCTTGTTCAAACGAATGAATGTACAGACATTATGACAACTATATATAGATACAATTGAGAATATAAATACAAATATTCTTAAGTAATTAAAAGCTTATTGAGTTGATTCTTCTTAAGTGGTTATTGATGACAGGTATATCCCATAAAATCAAGGAATAGATTGCTCCCTGAAGGATTCAATAGAGGAAAAGGGCTTAAATCATGTTCATTAATGTATAATATATAATATATCTGGGGTATTTCTTATACATTTGAATTGTGGAGGCCGTTACTTGATGTAGATCCATGATATAAATGAGATAAAAACACAAGGTTTAACTTTAATCTACACTTTATTTGAAAAAAATCGACTACGTTTCGCTGACACAGCAGCTTTATCAAGAATGACAAACAGAATGAAGAGTATGGTATTATAAACAAATCGTAGAACAAGTTGGATGAATAACAGGAAAAAACCACACCGAGCCATTGTACAGTTAGTATGAAAGGTAATTAAAACTAATTAAACAAGTTAAGTAGGGGTGAATAATTCACATCTACCTGCTCATTCAAAAGCTTGTCCGAATGTTTGTATCTATTTATTTCTAATGCTTCTAGGAGATCTAATTTTAAACTTTTTGATTTTATATGTAATATCAAAGTTTTTATTGAATGAATGGTTTTCTTTTATTAAGTGGTTTGAATAATTTGAATCAGATTCATTTTTATCGAAGCTACGTTTATGTTCAGATGTTCTTATGCCAAAACTCCTATAGGTCCTACCGATATAAATTTTATCACAAGAACCGCAATTGAGTTTATAGATTCCTGATTTACTTGATTTTTCAACACGAGATTTATTATTTTAATATGTTTACCTAAGTTATTAGAAGTTTTGAAAGTTATATTTAGATTTTGTTTGACGAGAAAGGATTTAATATTTGTACTTGCAGAACCGCAGAATGTTAAACTGTTGAATATTTTATAGTCTTTATGAATAGGATTACATTTATTGCTTTCTGATACAGTTTTTACGAATGATTAGATCTATCATATCCGGATTATATGAATTATTAATGGCTATCTGTTTGATGATGTTTAACTCTTTATTATAATCTTCTACTGATAAAGGTAAATTGAGTAACCGATGTACCATGCTGTTTAAAGCTGCAACTTTGTGTTGAATTGGATGTAATGAGTAGTTATGTATAATTGTATCAGTATCAGTATGTGTATTATTATCAGTATTACCGCAAATTAAAGTTTCTCGATTAAAATAATAGATTCCAAAATTAGATCAATAAACAAATCTCTTGGAGAAAGGTACATAATAAATATACCATCCTTAAATATTTAGCATCTAACATTATAAAAATGAATCATTAGCTGATAACCCGCAAATTTTCTCAACTAAGTTATTGCTAATACCTATTTAAAACTATAAGGCAAAATCTTTAATTAAAATAACTCTGTTCATTAGTTTGTATCTATCTGCAATTCAACACAAAGTTGCAGCTTTAAACAGCAATCGGTTACTCAATTTGCCTTTATCAGTAGAAGATTATAATAAAGAGTTAAACATCATCAAACAGATAGCCATTAATAATTCATATAATCCGGATATGATAGATCTAATCATTCGTAAAAAACTGTATCAGAAAGCAATAAATGAAGTATATCCTATTCATAAAGACTATGAAACCGGTCATAGTTTTGTTAATATAGTGTTCTACGATTTGTTTATAAATCTAAATACTTTAGTTTAATTTCATTGAAAATATGTATATCGATTTTCATCAAGTAACTTGATGACCCTCAATCAAATTACTTTCTCGAAAAGTTTTTGTACTCAAAAAATACTTTCCTCAATAAAGGGCAAAATGATTTCCAGTTTCCTCAAACTTCTGTGGATATGTGAAATAATAAATACATGGCTCCGGAAAAGTAAAACAATCTCTAGTTTGTATCTATCTGATTCTAGTTTTGTTAAATTGAAAATCTAAGGAGTTGTAATGATGCAGGCTGTAAAAAATAGCTTGAATTCCAAATTTGGGCTTAATTCTACAAAACTGCAGGAGTTGTGAAAAAAGACAATTTTTCCGGAAATTTCAACTCCCTGTATCTTCGTAACGAAGCTTTTGCGGACCTATGTTTATATGAACTATTTTCTTAAAATTGCACCTAGATTAACCCCCTCAAGTTGTGACATACTATTATGTTACACCCAGTATTATTTGTAATTCAGGTGGAATATTGTCAAGTTCTATATATAATTCGCTCGATTTTTCATTTACACAATCTTAATTAAACAATAATTTTTTCGAAGATATATTATAATAATTTTGAAACTCAAGAGTGAGAATGTTTATTTATTCGTCCATCATACATTCATCCATGGTTGTGGAGAAAAAACATTCTTCAACATATCTAATCTATTTTTGAATAGTTTGAGTTTTCGATTTTATACGTTAATGTTCTAGCGGTTCAATTGAACCTATTTCAATGATGAAGATGAATCTTTCTCCATATAGGTATTGAATGTTAAAGAAACGCTGATATCAATCATGAAAAAAGTAGAAATTGGCAAAAGTTATTATTTCATTAGACATACTCTGTGTTTTGTTGCTGATTATGCTGCTTGTATGCACTATATTCCGCAGGGTAACATCCTCAATATCCTTCCCAAAGGAGAATATTATATTTCGATTCAATTATTGATAAAGTATTAGCTAAACAATAATCAAGGAATATGAGGAAACCAGACAAGTTCACAACATCCAATATGAACATCAATGCCATATTATTTCACGATTTATAGCCTTCAGATGATTCGCAATGGTCAGCATCCCTCATATCGAATTTAGAGATATAGATCCCATGTGGATAAACGAATCACTAGGGAATACGAAAATATGTGGACGCAAAAATAATATACGTTTGTTGGAATTATCTCAAGCTTTAGGAATTAAAGATTCAGATAATAGAGAATTCTATTTTATGTCTTCTATCGAATCGGCTGGAGTCAAATCAGGTGAAGACGGTGGTTGTTCGATGGTGTTTGTTGAGTTTTTGGTCAAAAATTCATTCACACAATGATAATCTTGTGAGATGGTGCTCTGTCGTTGTACAAAATCCATGAGTTATCTTTCCACAGATCTAGTTTTCGAATTCGTTTAGGCATATTACCAAGTTTATTAATTCCAATTACTTGCCGTGGAAATTAATGCAAAAATTATCAGAGGAAGTATAACAATGATGTGAATTTTGGCTAAGATATGAAAGACAGTCCTACCAATCTAAAAATGTGAACATTGCTCAAAACCCATTTGCGGGCGCTGTTCAAATTCAAATGCACCTTACTTTTTAGACACAGTAGTAAGAGACTTGTGCGATACACAGTCGAACGCTAGAGGAAAGTTTAAGTAAATTATGTCTACAGAGAATCGAACTACAATCATTGAGGCATGTAAGTAGGTTTCTAATCACGAAACCGCCAGGCATGAAACCATGTTCATTGTCTGGTTTGATACGGTTTGTCAGTGCAAAGTCGAGAGTTCGCTCTAGAATATTTTTTTTTAATATCATAGCCACAATCGGGACCAAACTAATTGGATGGTAGTTGTCGGCATCCAATATATCGCCTTTTTTGAAAATTGGTGTCACCAGAACATAAAGATAAGATGAAGGCAAAGAATGAGATTAGAAGCATTTGTAGAAAATGAGGACGAAGGTGGAGCCAGTGACGAAGCACAGTTCTTTAAGGTTGCGGCAGAAATACCATCGCAACCTGGCGCGAATGATGTTTTAAGCTAGGGGTGCTCAAACGGTCGATCGAGTGCTTTTTGAGTAGACCTCGAGAGACAAAAAATTTTCAATAAAACTAGAAAAATTTATGACGTAATAAAATAACACTCTGCTAGCGGCAGAAGGCGGCTTTATCAAAGGAACGCGCGGTACTTGTCAAAGAAAAGCCGCGTCTTTTATTCTTGCCGCTTTTGACGGGAACATTCGAGACTTTCGTTCACGCCGATATAAATATTGCGCTTGCAGGAATTGAAGTCATTCTGAATTGTAACTTGAAGGCAATACTAGGTCGATACAAAGTTTATTATTAAATAGTACAAAATGAGTGCAGCGAAAAAATCTGAAACCTATCATTTTAATAATGATTGTGAGGAAGAATTTTTCTTTTATATGGTGAAGGATAAGTGCATTTGTCTTATTTGTCGTGCGTCAATTACCTAAGCGTGGTAACTTAGAGAGAGGCATCATTAAACGGTTCATAAAAACTATGAAAAGGATTTTCCGTCACAGAGTGAATTAAGATTACAAAAAGTACGTGATTTGATATCTTGTTTGAAAAAAGAACAAACCATATTCATAAGACCAGCCAATCAATCGAAAGCTGATGCGATAGCGTTATTTGAAATATATTATATATTGGCGAAACACAGGTAAACATTCGAAGATGGATCGGTTGTGAAGGAAGCATTTATTGAAGGGGTGAAACTTTATTTGGAGATTTTAAAAATAAAACAGAATTCATGTCTGCTTTTAGAGAACTTCAGTTATCTCGTCCGACTGTCACAAAGCGTATTGAAGTCATCAGTCAGGACATGACAGATAAACTAAAACATGATATCATGAAATGTACATACTTTTCTTCACAGTTAGAAGAATCCACCGATATGACAGATACTGCCCATCTGTGTATTGTTGTTTGGATGGTATTGAATGACATGTTGGCTAAGGAAAAATTTTTGACGATGATTCCTCTGAAGTGGAAAACCCGTAGTGAAGATATATATGACGTTTTCTTCAATTTTGTAGAAAACTACAAGCTACCAATATATAAATTAGTGTGCATTACAACCGATGGAGCAATGGTAGGAAACAAAAACGGTTTTGTGACATTGTATCGAGCTAATGAAGATTTCCCTTCTGTTTTTTTCATTCCATTGCATTATACATCAACACGGAGGAAATTATGGACATTGCAACAAAAATTGTGAATTCCATCCGTACCGTAGGTGGTTGAGTCGCGGAAAATTCCTAGAAAGGTTTCAAGAATTATTGCCCGAAATAATAGCTTTCTAGACGAAAGAGGTGATAACACTCAGATGTTGAAAAACGAAAGATGGCTGACTGATTTGGCATTTTTGACTAACATCACAATGCACTTAAACATCATTACCTTGAAGCTTCCAGGTAAAAGAAATACTATTATTGAAATGATTAGCGCAGTAAACGTATTCAAAAGTAAATTGCAACTTATGATAGATCAACTGGAAAGAAACGGTCTGAAACATTTTCCGTCTTGGAAAGCAAGGATTCCTCAGTTGAATTAAGATACGAAAGACGCTGAATTATCAAATATTTTGGGACAATTCGAAATGCGTTTTCATGATTGCAGTAAATTGGCAAATATAGCATCATTTATGAGTTATCCTTTTTCATGTAAAAACGTTGAGGAATTAGCTACTGAAATAGCAAGGCAGTTTAATATGAACTCATGTTCTGTTGGAAATGAGTTGGTGCAGATTATATCAGATATACATCTCAAAATTCAAAGCTACATCATCTGATACAAATTTCTGGTGTTTCATATCCGAATCTTTGGAAATCGCCCTTCAACTGCCGGCAATGTTTGGGTGAAATCACTTGTGAGAGTCTGGATTTTCTGAAATAGATAATTCAGTCAGAATATCTCAATTGACTAACTGATGATCATATGTCATCATGCTTGAGATTAGCACTCAGTGGTTACGTACCATCTTATGAAAACTATGCTGAAGACATGCAGTGCCACGCTTCAACATCCAAAGCACTCTTTAGTTAAGTTTACCACCATATGTAACTCTTTTGTTTTGTAACAACGAATAAACTCGCAATTTTGAATAATAATCAGTTTTTTCATTGATATTATAGAGGAGAACCTAACTAAACCTAACCAAAACCTTGACTAAGATAATGTATGTTGTGCGAAAAGCTAAAATATATATATGCTACGGTACACCCTACCTAGGTAAGGTGTACGACAACCCTTCATCACACATACTTGCAGCCTCTCAGAGTCGATCGTGAGTAATCTAAAAATATTGAGGTAGATCGCCAGCAGTTCAAGTTTGAGCACCCCTGTTTCAAGCAGTTTGAGATGATCTCAACGTCACTTGTGGCAAATTAGATATTACCCAAAGTAGGAACGGATCTGGTGGTAGTTCGTCTAGAAAAAAATGTCTGACTCGCCTGTGAACAAAGCTGAGGTTGCAGATAATACATTTACGGTGGTAACTCGAAAGGAGATCTAGTTTACTTACTCGAGAAAACGTTTTCGATACGCGAAAATGGCCAGTCATGATTCGAATCTTTCTTTAGCAGCAGGGTGATTGATAGAAAGTTGCAGTACTGACGATGAGCAAGGTAATCGTCGTGAAGCTTCCGCTGACTATACACAACCAAATTTATATGGAATCACTCGGTATTTCACATTATTGATTGTTTTTAACCATGGATCTTTGACTACTTGTGAAGAATGAAGTTTTTTGTTTTAAAAAAACTGGATAATATAATTTAAAAAGGACTATAATTATAATTGAAAATGCCTGTCGATGGATTGTCCGATGTGCAGAGTGGTCGAATAATTGCTCTCGTTGAAGGGGTGACACAGAGTGATTTAGCGGTCGCAATGAAGTTCTCTTAGAGAGTGATCTAAGCCCAATACGTGAAGCTACAATGTCTGCAGAATATGCCTAGAAGAAGATCACATCTGAAGAACAAGACCGCATTTTGTCCAAATTGCAAGAAGAGACCCTAGTGCGTCGCACCCCAAACTCCACAGGCAATTTCTGGAAGCAACACGCATCAATGTATCAGTCGAAACGATACATCAAAGACTTCGTTCATGGGGTTTATACAGCAGAAGACCCTTAAGAGTTCCAGAGCTAACCATACAACAAAAATTTAACAGACTCAATTGGTGTATCAAGCACCAAAATTGGAATATTGAGAATTGGCGAAATGTTCTTTCTTCGGAGACCAGAATTGGTGTTCGATCAGATGACCTCCGGATTCGGGTTATAAGGGATCGTGGAAGAATTGCTAGACTCCGAACAGCAAGACAAATTCCGAAATACCAAGTGGGTAGTGTGATGTTTTGGGGTGGCATTATGCTGGGAGGCAAAACAGATTTGATTTCGTTTCCTGCAAGTATAACAGCTAGAAATGATGTGAACCTAGTGCTAGAAGCCATAGTGAGACTCTGGCGAGGTGCCAACGGTGAGAATTTTATTTTTATACAAGATAATGCTATTCCGCATACCAGCAACCTCGCGCGACATTATCTTGAAACAGGGGGAATCGCTATTTTGGACTAGCCAGCTTGCTCTCCAGATCTAAATCCTAATGAACGTTTATATTTATACTCCGTCAAAAAAACAATTTTCTATTTTTCTGCTACATGCGGAAACAGTCTCTTATTTTCTTCCATTTGTTTCTTTCTTAAAATTAACCCTAATTTATTTCTTTTTTCAATTGAAATATCTCAGAAAAGATCTATTCCAACAATCCTTCGAAATTTCCAAAATCCCTCAGGTAATTCGAAATTTCGGTTGATTCCATATGAATTTTGTTGTGTGTATATCTCTGCTACACTTTCAAAATGTTGATGTATTCTGTTTCCTCGTCGAAATTTGCAGCAAATTCAAGAATAATACGTGATCATAAAAATCAAAGTATGTATTATACTATCACGAGAGTTCTATTGAGAGTCAGGTATGAAATTTTGGTCTATCATAATATTTACCCCTTTTATAGAATCAAGTAATACAGATAAACACATTTCATCAACATATTTTGGCCTTATCAGTGAAAAGATCGT
Source organism: Cryptolaemus montrouzieri (assembly GCA_013387265.2). Taxonomy (NCBI): domain Eukaryota; kingdom Metazoa; phylum Arthropoda; class Insecta; order Coleoptera; family Coccinellidae; genus Cryptolaemus; species Cryptolaemus montrouzieri. The sequence continues at coordinate 14,226,072 of JABFTP020000042.1, forward strand.
AAATATCATTGCCCAACAGCATGAAAAGGTAGCTTTCGAAAACCACATGAAACTCTCCCAAGAATTTTTCAATAGCAAAGATGAGATTTTGACAAAACTGGAGTTTACAAGTTATCCTGTATGGATCGTGAAGGTGTCTTTGTCGGTCAGACTGGTCGTTCATTCAAAACTAGATACAGAGAGCATCAATCAGATTACAAAAACCAGAGAACCGACGAATCTACTTTTGCTTCAAATTGTAGCGAGAATGACCAATGTTTATTGCCTCTTTTTGAACCCATATTGATTTTGTAACTACAGTACAACCTCTCTAATCCAAATCATATGGAACCAGGGCTTGTTTCGATTACTGAAACATTTGGATTATCGAGGTTATTCAAATGAAATAGTTAAGAAGAGACTGGGCGGAAAAACGTGAAATATTTATCGAAAACGTGAAATATTCATTGAAAAACTCAAAATTATTGTAATTCACAGAAAAACATGAAAATATATCTACATATTTTTAAGAAAGTGATACATTTCACAGATCAGTTTTTAGGTTCTGAAGAAGTTTTGGATCATTTTCTGTTTTAACTAACGAAGATGAGAATTTGCAGCTTCCTCTCTCGATTTATTCAATAATAATATTTGTTGCTGAGATATCATTTTTTGTGCACTATTCCAACCATTTGTTGAAACACGAGAGAGCTTCTTAATGTTTCACTTAATTCTTGGTGACATTGCCTTCTTCAAGTCCTTCTGTATCCTCGTCACTTTCTATGTTGTTGATTATTTCAGCTTCAGAGAGATAATTCTCATTATCTCCTACAACCCATTCTTCAATGTCTTCAGTTGTTAATTCTTCACCAGATACACTTGTTAGCACACCTGTCATCATGCGTAGATTGCGATTTTTGTCTTCTTTCTCTAGCAAAATTTTTTCTCTCAACCATGAAAGAGGCAACAGGTCACTATCGTCATAATCATCATCTTTTGTGGGCCATAAATTCTTTCATGATTTCTGAATTAACTCTTGGGACACAGATGACTAGGCCCTTTCAACAGAAAACACCACATGTTTGAGGTCCAATTGCTTCATTAACTGCGAAACGTTATTGTCTTCTTGTCCCACAATATTCAGTAGCAAAGATTTTCGATAATGCAATTTCACATTCTGTATTACATGTTGATCCATTGGTTGTGATAATGGAGTACAAAGAGGAGGTAGAAACATGACATAAATATTTCGGTCCTCACTCATTAATTCCTCTTCTCTTAGATGTCCAGGAGCATTATCTGATAAGAGCAGAGGTTTTTGTGACAATTTCAGCTCGTTCATTTTATTTTTAAAATCAGGAATAAATTGTTTGTGGAATCATTCATAAAAAGGTTCTCTAGTTGCCACCCTTTCCAAGGGTCAAACCTTTATAGTAAACAGGCAAACTGGAGCAGTTCTTGAATGCTCGGAGTTTGTTAGCTTTTTCGATGAACAACAATTTTATTTTATGAGATACTGATGCATTAGAGCATGGCATGAATGTTATACGGTCCTTACTAATCTTCTGACTTGGAGCTGAATTTTCAGCAGCATGGGCTAGTGTTTTGTTTGGAAGAATTCGTCAAAATAACCCACTTTTCGGCTTTGTAAACTTGATCTGGCACTAGATCCATCTCCCGTATTTTTTGAAGAAATTTATTTTTAAATGGTTCTACCGCACAAACGCCTGAGGACAATTTCTCTCCTGATATGGTGAGTTGTCGAAGTCCATGTCTTTTTTTGCATTTTTCCAACCGCCCTTGACTTGCCTTGAAATCATCTCTACCTGTTATACTGGTGTAACAAAATCTTGCATTCTCACATATGAGATCACCAGATAAAGGTGTCTGTCGAGAACCAAGTGTATATAGCATTTTCAACATTGGGAGCGTGAGCCATTTCCCAGGACCAGAATCAGAAGAAGATATAAGATTCTCAATTGATTTCCTGTTTTCTTTATATCGCATACTGTAGATTTTCCAATTGAGTGTTGTCTGGCCAATTCAGAATCACTTTTCCATTATCTAATTCTTTCAAAATTTCGCATTTTTGCTGTAATGTTAAAGTTTTATGTCGACGCGACATGACACAGACGCTGAATGTGGGAAGAGAATCTAATCTGCACAAGTGAAGCGAGTATTCAGACGAGATATTACAAGTTCGGACACTTTCAATCAATGAAATTATTGACGGCGTTCGGATTATAGAGATAAAAAATAAATTGTGCGGATTATAGAGGTAGGTGATTTCACCTGTCGTTGTTGGGATTACTGGATGCGCAGATTAGAGTGTGTTCGGATTAGAGAGGTTGTACTGTAGCTGTTTTTGTATATATGTGGTTTCAACTTGAGTTCAGTCTTTGTTGTCAGCTGAAGATGGTCGAGAAGCCGAAATAGCAATCCTAATTTTCAATAAATCTCTTGTGATAGTATAATACATATTTTAATGTCTTATTATTATCATGAACTCCGCCTGGGTTGTCGACAATGGGTGGATTGAGTAGCCCAAAATCGACTTCACTGCCGGTCCCAAGCCCGGATAAAGGAGGAGGGTTGAAGGGCAAGGTTAGCACCCTACCATTCTATAAAAAACTAAAATTGCTCCAAGAACTGTTACAACAGCCTCGGATGACGGACGGATTAACGATAACAACATGGCAAGAAAACGGTATACACGATTATCAAAAAAGAAAAACGTCATGCGACTAGCATGCTGGAACACTACATCGTGGAACACAAAAGACCAGGAAGCAATATTGGAAATAGAGAAACACAAAATAGACGTATGTACAATTGCAGAGACAAAGAAAAAGGGCAAAGGCAGCATGAGATACCAAAACTACACACTATTCTACAGTGGAGTAGACAAGGACCTAAGAGCTCAAGCGGTATACTAATGCATAGAAAATTTGAAAACGCAGTCAAAGAGGTAAACTACATCAATCAAAATATACTTCACCTATCCATGAAGCTAGCGGAAAAAAAAACCCATGTTATCAGCATTTATACGCCAGATATAAGTAAACCAAAGAATGAAAGGGAAGAAGTTTTCGAAACATTCAAGACACACTAGACAGAATACCACAAACAGAAAAAATATTTATAATGGGAGATTTAAACTTGAGAATAGGGAATACTCCCCTCCCGGGAATTATGCAGAAGTTTAATGAAGCGGCGACAAACGAAAATGGAGACATACTTCTCGAGATATGTGCACATAATGAACTCCGAATAAATAACACGTACTTTGACCACAAAGAACAACACAAATACACATTCACCAACACAAGAGGACAAAAATCTATGATTGACTTTGTGATCACCAATAGCGAAATTCACCCACGAGAAATACTTGACGTACGGACACTGACATCAGCGAATGTTGGAATACAGCACGGAATGGTTATCTGCAAGTACCGCCTGTTATATAGAATAGAGAAAAAACCGCCAAACTACATCACTAAATTCAACATTGAATCTTTACAAAACGAAAGTACTAAGAATCTATACCAAACACGACTCGAGGAAAAGATCAACCTTAACCCTATAGTAGACACAGACAACATAAACGCCGCATGGAATAAAGTGAAAAATAACATAATTAACAGCGCAAAATAAGCCATTGGGGAACGAAGAATCAATATAAACAGTCATAGAAAAGATAAACCATGGTTCACACAGGAAATCAAAGATTTAGCAAAAGAAAAGAAGAACGCATATATCAGATATGTCAATCACAGAACACCAGAAGAGTACCAAAGATATAAAACAGAAAGAAATAGAACAACGAACAAAATTAAAGAATTAAAGAAAATATATTGGGAAAGATTTACAAATGACATGGAACACGACTTACGAGGAGCACAGAAAAAGGTATGGAACATGTTGAGAAACAGGAAAAAACCAATCACCGAAGAACTGCAGATCAATGTAATAAAACCAGAAGAGTGGGTGAAATATTTCCAGAACTTATACCTGGTAGATAATGATAACGGTAACAATGAGGAACGAGAAATCGAACAACACAACACACTTTACGAAGAAACAGAAAATGACATTATCAGCCTAGAAGAAGTACAACAAGTAATCCATAAATTAAAAAATAGAAAATCACCCAGTCCGGACAACATAAATAGCGAACTAATTAAATATGGGGGAGCAGAAATAACAAAAGGAATAACAAAACTATTCCAAAAAATTGAAAACAACAAGGAGTGCCAGAAGAATGGAGAGAGAGCATAACAATACCCATATACAAAAAAAGCGTGAAGACAAACCCAGCAAATTATAGAGGCACCACTGTCCTTAACTCTGCATCGAAACTACTCACTAAAATTCTATCGCAAAAGATATATGACAAAGTAGGTGTGTCTGAAGAACAACAGGGATTCCGACTAAATAGATCAACAACGGATGCAATTTTTATATTGCGGCAACTGGTGGAGAAGTCCATAGAGTTTGACAAACCGATGTTTATATGTTTTATAGATTTGGAAAAGGCATTCGACAGAATTTGAATGAACGATGTGATCACTATCCTTAGAAATAAAAACTCAAGCAATAAATATATAAACATAATGAAAGAACTAAATAACTTTAATAAGACGAAAGTAAAAACTACACAGGGACTTACAAGCGAGATCAAAATTAACGCAGGCATTAGACAAGGTGACAGCCTCAGCCCATGTCTATTTAATTTAATCATGGATGAAATAATAGCAGGTGTTAACCAAATGTACCAAGGCTATAGAATGGGTAACAAAAGTATGAGAATACTGTGCTACGCAGATGATGCTTTACTAATAGCCGAGAATGAGGACGACCTACAACGCCTACTACAAAAGTGCAAAGTAACAGCAGAAAAATATAACATGGTAATATCAACACAGAAAACCCAATCGATGGTAATAGCGAAAGATCCAATTAGATGCAAACTAGTAGTGAACGACCATATAATAGAGCAAGTTTCACACTTTAAATACCTAGGAGTAGAAGTATCGAGCGATAGGCAACTATTACAAGAAGCAAAACAGCAGACAATGAAAGCATCGAGTAAATCTGGCTTCCTGAGAGATGTAGTCTGGCGGAATAAGTACATAAGCACAGAAAGCAAAGTCCGAATCTATAAAACCTGTGTGAGACCCGTGATGACATATGCGGTTGAGACAAGAGCTGAGACAACAAAAACAAAACAACTAATGAGGACAACAGAGATGAGAACACTAAGAGCTATAAGAGGTATTACACGCAGAGATAGAATAAGGAATGAGGATACGCTAAGGGAGCTAGGTGTCCAGGATGTGGTGAGGTGGACAAGAGCACGTCGACGCCTATGGAGAGATCACGTAGACAGAATGGGCCCCGAACGTATGGCGAAGTGGGCAAAAACACAAAAACCGAACACTAGAAGACCCATAGGAAGGCCGAAAAAACGATGGCATGAGTGCTGGAGCTCCGGTTCGCAGCAGGGGCTGTAACAGAAAAACAGGACATCGTCCTATTTAAAGAAGCAGAAGAAGAAGATTATTATCATGATTAACTTTCACGTAGTAACGGTGGAATCAATTAACTATTTCAGAAAACAAGACCTAGAAAAAGCGAAAAGTGTTATTGACACTGCTGTTCAAAAAGAAGCTCGGAAGTAATCTAAGATCTGTTCGATATCCATCTATTCTAAAAGAGTGGGGAACGACTATTCTCCGATACCCTCGTACATGTGGCAAATTGGGGGTCCCCATTTACCAAAACCGAAGTTATAGTTTTTGAGGAAGAAAGTGAAACAGTCAAAATACTACTAGACCCTACGAACAGCGTTTGTTGATACTTTCATTACCAATTATTCATACAGTGTGTTCCAACGAAAATTTGACCCCCTCTAACTCCGAAATGAGTAACATTAGCGAAAAATACCAAGACACGTCGATTTTTGTTTCGAGGGGAGCATTTTTCGAAAAATTCGAAACTTCTCAGAGAGTGGCACCTCGTCTGTCAATTCTCCACCTTGATTTGGAATTTTAAATTAACAACGACTATTCTCCGATACCCTGTTAAAAGTATTGGGGTACGATGTGTTGAGCATCAATTACGTACATGTGGCAAATTGTGGGTTACTATTTACCAAAGCCAAAGTTCTAGTTTTTTAGGAAGAAAGTGGAACAGTCAAAATACTACTAGACCCTACGAACAGCGTTTGTTGATACTTTCATTACCAATTATTCATATTTTCAGGAGAATTATTTTCTCTCTAAAGAATGGAAACATAATCCGGAACACCTGTAGAATTTCCAAGTTCTCGTGATAGTAAGAGGGGTTTCCCACCTTCCAAATCTGCCGTAGCAACGACCCTACGAGATTTATTCAAATTCAGATAAGAGACACCCATAAAGAATTCAAGAAAAATTAGGGTTGCTGGGGTAGGGGTTGATCCGATATTAAAATATAATTCTTTTTCGTTGGAACACACTGTATTTTCAGGAGAATTATTTTCTCTCAAAAGAATGGAAACATAATCCGGAACACCTGTAGAATTTCCAAGTTCTCGTGATAGTAAGAGGGGTGTCCCACCTTCCAAATCTGCCGTAGCAACGTCCCTATGAGATTTATTCAAATTCAGATAAGAGACACCCATAAAGAATTCAAGAAATCCGATATTAAAATATAATTCTTCTTTTTCGAGTAGCTATTTTCATGGAATCTTATAGGGAAACGGCATTAAATGGCAAGAATTCCAGATATATGTATTGGGGAGATATATTTGGTTGAAAATGCATTAAACCTCTTATCAAAATAAAGGGCCGATGGGCGAGGGTCAAACTCAATAAATAGGGTAAGATACAATCAGATTATCATCCCAATAACAAGACCATAACAAATATTGCATTTGCTGCAGACGCTCGAGGTCGGAAAGTGGACACGCACACTAAGTTTGTGTCATTTGTATCGAAGGGTCGCTTTGTCGAACATATTTTCCCAATTTTGCACAGTAAACAGATTATTTGGATAACGAATTTTAAATGGTTGATGTATCTAAATGATGTTCCATCTCAAACTAGCCGTCCTGTATATTTTATAACGTGGTGATTAGAGAAATTTGTCGAGACACGTCGAATGATTTTGTTCGGGGGACATATTTTATCGTATATTTGAGTTTTCAATGGAGAACCCTATGAGAGGGGGCATGTCAACCTCTCAAAATAGAATAGGGCAAAGCTGACGGAAACACTAAGCGATTATATCAGGGCGCTTTCCAAATCGAGTAACACCAGACTGGCGAACATTTTCAAATACCACAGGAGGTTGAGGGAAACTGGTACTTCTACTGCAAATAATCATTAAAAGGTGCAACTCAAACTAGCTCCAGATTTTGAGGAAGCAGTTTTGACCCATTTCATATTCAACGAGTCCAAACTCTACTTCCTCGAGATTTTCCTTCAAGACTGATTTCTGCCGATGATTCTTAGATAAAATTAGAGAAAATGCTCATTTTGATAGTGAAATAATGTTCACAGAAGAATCTAACTTTTCGAGAACTGCTATCGCAAATTTTAGCAATAATCATTATTTGGCTGAGGAAAACCCCCATTTGATTGAAGAATCTCATCATCAAAAACAATTCTCACTGAATGTCAGGATCGGAATAATTGGAAATTATTTGATTGGGCCATTTTTTGCCTAACTTACTAAACGGTCCCGCTTATCGGCAATTTCTTGAGGAGGAGTTACCTTTATTGCTCGAGGATGTGCCACTTTTGGTGAGAAACATAATGTGGTTTATGCATGTCGAGGCACCAGCACATTCTAGTGGAGACGCTAGGGAATTCTTGAATAATACATTTAACAACCGATGGTTGGGTAGTGTTGAGACAGAACCATGGCCTCCAAGGTCCCCAGACTTAAATAGTTTATACTTTTTCTTATCGGGATATCTCAAAAGTTTAGTTTATACCACTCCAGTGAACACTGTAGAAGAATTTAGAAATCGAACAATACTCTCTTGTGACACGATTAGAAATACCCCAGGAGATACGAATAAATTACAAGTGTCAAAAAAAATTCTAAATTAAACAGAGGTTACGAAAATTGATTGTACGTTGATCAGTGATGTACTGCAAAAAAGTTTGAAAGAGCAAAAGAAGACATGGAAGTGGAAACACCTTGTGAATTTCAGTTAAAATCTAAGACGTGTAATAATGGAGACTGTAAAAAATAGCTTGCGTTCCAAATTTGGGCTGAATTTCTCAAAAACAATGCCGTTTCATGGTATGTCCTCACTTATCACCACTTCTGCGTACTTCCCAAGTTTTTCCTGACTTTTCTGCTTGGTTTCTCAAGAAGTCAACATCCTTGAGAATTTCAACATTAATAACGCACCATTTCAACCATATCAACTCAATTATTGATATAAAATGCTATAAAATATACAGACATATTATCAGATCGAATCGAAAAACAAAGAATCAAGTGAAAACATTCATTTTTTATTTATTCATCCTTCGCGAGAATTTTACTTATTGGATGATGAAAAGTGTAATTCAAATAAAGCAATGAAATCTATTTAAGATTGTTGTAATAAGTAAGATTGTCTTTCAAAATACATTACAAGGAAACCTACTTTCCCCATCGTCTAAAACCTCAACGTAAGTAAATTTACTGGTTAATGCAGGCAGGCGCTAAGAACTAATGAAATGAAAAAAAAAATTGATTTCACGAAGTTTATTTCAGTGCCCTGGTGTCCAAAGTCTTATATTGCGTATGCAAGCCGTACAAGCGTGCCAACGGTCATCAGGTCCAATTTTGGAAAAAGCACGTAGATAGTATAAGTATCTTTTATTGCACTCAAGTATTTTAAACGTTTTAATCGAAAGCAACTCTTGATGACTGTCTTACCACACATGAAAAGGCAGACATGAGAACAGGGTTGGAATAGGATGAACGTTTGAACTTGTGAAGTTTTCACTCAATGAAATTCCAAAGTATAATGAAGAATTAAAAGTAATTGATTGTATAGCTTTCACTAATGGTGACATCGGCAGTACAGGTGAAAACCTTCAATTTTTTTAGAGTAAAAACAATTTAAACATATTATGTATTCAAAATAATAAGTCAGGTGTTTACAAGTTGAACTGCAAAAGTATCGCAATTTTCACTTTGATAGAACCCATAGAACTTTCAATATCAAAATAACTTAACACAAACAAAGTTTTTGTTCACTCTTTCGATCCGATTTCGAAATCTTACACGTTAGATTAGATTAGATAGACCCAGTGGTCTATTGTGGCACAGTCTGTCCTAAATTTCATCCTCCATCCTTCTCGTAAAGGATACGAGTTTCGTGGGGACAGATTAATAAGCTCAGTCAGCTTCAGTTTGCTAGATCCAAATTCTTCCATCCTGACTCTTGCCCCAGCTGTTCACTCGCACATACTATGTTCCATTGATTCTATATCTTCTACACATAGCCTAAATCAAGTATCCTCAATCAATCCTAACATATTTAGGTGTTACCTGAGGTGACAGTGCCCCGTTAGTATAGCAGTTAAAACTCTCAGTTCCAACCTAGAGAGTTTGAGCCAAGCCTCGGCTCTCACAGTGGAAGGTTCACTGATGGCACGTCGAGCATGTCTAAGACCTGAGAGACTCATCTAGTGCTCATGTACCTTCAGGTCCAGGCATCGGTTGTCTTCCATCCCTTCAGTCTCCAGGGGAATTCCGAGCTTAGGCTGCAGTCCTATGAATTCCAGGCCAGTTCCTCGAGCAGGAAATGAGTCCGACTTCTCAATAACCTCAATGCCTGAGTTACTGGGCACCCATATCAGACGGAGCTTGCTCCACTCTCCTAGCTTGAATGGAGCGACATTTCTGCACCATAAGTGACGTTCAAGTATCGGATGAGGATTTTTATTGACCTATTTGTTAGTCCCCCCACTAGCATGAGTGAATAATGGCGAATATTTCTGCTTGAAAGACAGTCACATGCCCACCGAGACAGATCAACTGTTCCTTGGCAGCACCTCGACCGTAGAAACCAGCTCTAACAGTTTTTGCACTTTTGGGGCCATCCGTGTACCAACAGGGACCCTCAAATAGACGGTCCTCGGAATTGGTTCATTCCAGCTTATCACGAATGATGATATGGAATAGCCTCTCCATGGTGGTTTTAGGTGTTGCTATGTCAGAACTCATACTCAGCACCTCATTGTCCTCGATTTCAGACTCTAAGGCGCCGAGCACAAAGCCAAACTTACACTTTCCATTTCGGGAATGATGATGGAATCTGTAGAAAGCCATTCTAGCTACTCCTCGTATCACCAGATGAAGAGGGGCAAGGCCGAATATCAGTTCCATGGCCGCAGTGGGTATAGAGTGAGAGGCACCTGTAATCATCACGCAGGCCGTCCTCTGCAATTTAGAGAGCTTGAGTTGGAATTGGTTCTTAAGACTCCACTCTCACCAAGCAATGCAGCCGTATGTAATACGAGGTCTCACCACCATCACATATATCCACTTTGGGGCAAGAACCTATTTTTTTCCATATGTCATTTGACATCCCCATAAGGAATATCTAGCCTTGTATATTGTGTTTTCCTGGTGCTAATTCCACGTGAGTTTACTATCCAAGGTAATCCCCAGATATTATGATTCCCCCGCAACTGGAAGAAACACCCTACCCTGGGACGGGGGAGAAACAAATATCCTCCTTTTCCTGGTGAATGGTACCATGAGTGTTTTGTAGGGTTTTATGCTAAGCTTCTCTCCCTCACACCATTCCTGAATAGTTGACATAACCTCCTGAAGTCTGACGGAGACGTCGCTGTCATCTCTGACAGCCAGAATGACCATATCATCAGCGTACGCTTGTACATAAACATCTAGTGCGCCAAATATTGCCAGAAGGTCATCAACTAGCAGGAATCAAAACAGAGGGGATAGTACTCCTCGCAGAGGGTAGCCCCTGCCAGTCACAAAACTGACTTCTTCCCTTTTCAGGGAAATGTTGATCACTCTGGCATGTAGCATGTTGCTAATCCATTCAGCAATAATATTTGGTACTCCTCTAGCTCTCGCAGCAGTTGTTAAGTGCCAGATTGGTTGATTTACCTTTTTGAAAGGCGTATTGATGTTCACTCAGAGGCTTCAGCGATAACACCTCGGTTCTGAGATATCCATCCATGGTTTTCAAAACGAAAGACTCAAGACTAATCGGTCTTAACGGCTTGAGTTATGAGTTCGATTTACCCATCTTAGGGATGTAAACAACCTTAACTCTTCGCCAGTTGGCCGGGACAACATTCCAGGCAAGACTCGACCGGAAGAACCTAATGAGGTATGAGAGAAGGACATCCATCCCCTGATGCAATAAGGCAAGCATGATGCCATCCTCCCCAGGAGCTTCATATGGCTTAGATGAGAGAATCGCCCACCTGACTGCTCCAGGCTTGATGACCATTCTTGCGTTCTTCCAATCGTCCTTTCTTTGGGTTTTTGGCAAAACCGTTCAGGGCGGCGGTGGTAGGACCCATAGAACAATATCAGAATAACTGAACATAAACGAAGTTTTCGTTCACTCTTTCCATCCAAATTTCGAAATCTTACACGTTGGTAAAGAATCAACGGAATGCTCTAGATGTTATCGAAGATGTGAAAAAAGATTCAAAGAGTAGAAATGCATATAACACCTTAAATTCTTCGAATAACACAGAACTTGAAAGCAAAGGACACGAAAGATACGTATGGCATGTCTACCAACCTATTGACGAAAATTATTCCGAGCATCATAAAACCAATCAGTTTTTTGATAAACAAATGTTTCTCAAAGGGGGGATCAACTGAAGAAAGCGAAAATTGCTTTACTATTCAAGGTGGGAGACCCACAATCATCGGATGACTATCGACTCATATCAGTTCTACCTGCAATATCTTAAATATTCGAAACAGCTCTAAAAGATAGACTTGTCAATTATTTCGAACAACATAATATTTTTTGCGAGCAGCCGCATGGCTGCGGTAGCCTTTAATGAAGGAAAAAAATGCAAACACTCGGCCTGCGATTTGAGCAAGGTGTTTTATAGTGTAGTCCATTTTGGAATACTTGGAAAGTAAAATTTTTGTGGTATAAGGGGGGTTGCTTTGGATTTGATCAAGAGCCATCTGATTAACAGATGCCAGCAAGTATGCTTCCTAATGGTAGCCAATCAATTATGGTGTGCCACAGGGATCTGTCTTGGGTCCGCTGTGGTTCCTCGTTTGTATCAATGATCTTCCTGTCAATGTAACATCATATAAATCAGTTCTTTTTGCTGACTATACCAGCTTTCTTAATATTGGCGCTGATGTCGACGAAGTGAATCGGTTGTCATCGAATACACTTGCTGATGCAAAATATTGGTTCGATACAAACAAACTGCGAATGAATGAAAATAAAACCCAAGAATTTATTATTATTTATTATTTGAAACACGCCCTAAAGTAAATACTCACCTTAAATTTTTGGGAATCACCCTTGAACCAGATTTGAAGTTCGGTCAGCATATACAAGATCTAGTCAATAAACTGTCCAGTGCCATCTTCACCGTGAAGAGAATGAACGAACTGCTTATTTTGGCTACGTCCACAGTTTGATATCCTACAGTGTTATCTTCTGGGGAGGACATGCTGAAAGTCGCACAGAAATACTGTACGGATACTATGCAATGCTGAAAGAACTGATAGTTGCAGGAATTTGTTCATAGAAGAAGGCATACTTACCCTACCGTCACTATTCATACAGTCATCAATACTTTTCATTCACGATCACGGACATAATTTTCCAAAAAATAATTTCAACCATCCATATTCAACTAACTGAAGTTGCCGATAAATTCATCATACCCTATCACAGAATTAATGCTTCACAAATCAGTATAAATCACTCAGCAATGAAATTGTAGCTTCCCTGCGAATTAAAATCTATGAGTTGAGCGAACCTTCAAGAACATCTAAAACAGAAGCTAGTTTCAAAATCCCATTACTGTATGGACGAATATTTGAACGACCAAAACTTCTGAGCTATAAATATATCAGTCATCTTTGTGTGTGTGTAATTCACTATAAATATTTCTGTCGAAAAGTAAGAATGTGTACTGTACTATATATACAGGGTGCTTCAACGAAAACTCAACAGAGGCTATATCTACCAAGATATTCATTTCTGATCAAAACGCAAAAACAAGTCAATTTTCGTTTCAAGGGGGACATCTTTTGAGGTACAAAACTTGCCTGAAACATCAACCCTCTAAGCGGGGGTTGCGATCCTTGAATATTTTGAATAGGGAAGATGGGTCGAGTGATGACTCCTAAGAAAGGTGGTATCTTTGTCTACGTTGCCTTGAACGAATTTCCATTTTTAATTAAAAACTGTAAAAGATACAGGTGAGTATTTCCCTGAGACTGAGAGTGGAACAGATTCATGCTGATCAATGGCAGTCATCATCAGGTACCATCCTCATCTCGACTTTCAACCCCTAGAGCAGGGGTGACCACCCTTGAAAATTCGGAAGAGGGTAGATGGGTCGAGTGATACCTCGAAAAAAAGGAATCATCTTTGTCTGCATCCTCGTGAACGAATTTTCACTTTTGATTGAAAACTGTAGAAGATACAGAGTGAGCTACTGGAAAATAGAGGAGACTATCTATCGTTCTGAGCTATTCAAATATGAGTGCAAAAAAATGGAACAGATTCATTCCAGATCAAAGGCTGTCATCTTTTGGATCACCATTCATATTTGAAATTCCAACTGTTCCATTTTTTGCACTAATACTTGAAAAGCTCAGGGCGATAGATAGTCTCCTCTATTTTCCAGTAGCTCACTCTGTATTTTCTACAGTTTTCAATCAAAAATGAATGATAATACCTTTCTTTTGAGTTATCACTCGACTCATCTACCCTCTTCCAAATTCTCAAGGGTTATCACCCCTGCTCCAGTGGTTGAAATTCGAGATGAGGATGGTACCTGATGATGACTGCCATTGATCAGCATGGATCTGTTCCATTTTACTTCACTGAAACTTGAATAGTCTCAGGGAAATAGTCTTCCCTATCTTTCAGTTGCTCACCCTGTAACTTTCACAGTTTTCAATTAAAAATAGAAATTCGTTCAAGGTAATGTAGACAAAGATACCACATTTCTTTTGAGTCATCACTCGACTCATCTTCCCTATTCAAAATGCTCGAGAATTGCAACCCCCGCTAAAGCGGTTGATCTTTCAGGCGAGTTTTGTACCCTAGAAAATGTCCCCATTCAAACAAAAATTGACCTGTTTTTGCGTTTTGATCAGAAATGAATATTTTGGTAGATATAGCCTCTGTTTAGTTTTCATTGAAGCACCCTGTATATATTATAATAATATTATGTTGACTGCCCCATGTAATTTTTGATGGGTTGTATAGGTCATTTAATCCTGATTTGTTTCTTTATGCTAAATGGACAATGAATAAATAAATACAGTGACACGTTTAGCATACATAGTTACTCCCAACAATCGCTCTTGGTTTTCCACCATGTTCTTTAAGAAAAAAATGCATTTGCTTCACCCACCGACATAATATAATAGAAAAAAAATTTTCACGACATAATTTTAATGAAAAAAAACATACATTTCTTCGGTTCAGAATATAAAAAAAATGAACAAAAATATATGATTCAATCAAAGAGAAAACGCGAACTAAAAATATTGAAAGAAAAAATTTTACAGTGTGCTCTATTGATAGCAATGTTGACATAGAATAAGACTATGCTCCAGGTACACTTCTCTTGGCACCTTCTATCTTCACTCCTGGGGCACATTCCACAGCTACCAATAGTTTTCTGGCGTTTTGGCTGTCTTTCATTCGGTTCTAATTCGTTTCCATTCAATGAAGATTTGATTGAATTTTTCAATTGCTTAGGCAACCTCTCATCATCTTTACGAGACAGAAGATGCTTTTGCACAAGCTGCAAGGCCATATCTAAAAGGAACTCTCTTCTCTCCTGTATATTCTTAGTGTTGCTTTGATATATTATTCTAGCATTGATAGCATTAGTGGCCATTTTCTACTGTTACGTGATACGTCATAATTTCCGCATTTGGCGAAATTATAAAAATCTATAGCCTCAGATTTTTTAACTTCTCCAGTTCTTTCAGCTATTTTATCGTCGTGGTGAAGCGTGGAGGCAACCAGTACTACTTTTTCTTCTTCAGTATATATGATAATATAATAGTGTCCTTTTGAAAACCATATTTGATAGAAACGACTTCTCGATTTCTAGTATCTACAAACGCAGGTGGAAGCTCAGATTTATTTCTTCTTATGGTGCCAACGGAAGTAAGTTTGTGATTTTTCAACAGATGGGTCATCAGCGGAAAACTTGTAAACCAGTTGTCGAAAGTCACATTTCGGTTAGTTTGACTTATGGGTGCCACTAATCTGTCAGCAACATCGATCGGTGAATAGGATACTGTGAATGGGCCATCTTGTTGTTGACCCGCATATGGTTCTATATTCACCACGTAATATGATTTTGCATCAACCAAAGCGAATATTTTCAATCCGTACTTTGAAGGTTTATTCGGCATATATACTCGAAAAAGACATCGACCACGAAATGCATGCAGCTGTTCATCTATGGTGACGTACTCGCTGGGAGAATAAGCGCCTTGACAGTTTTCAATATACTTAGTAAACAATGCTCTAATGTGGGCGAATTCATCAATTTGTAGCCTAATTTGTCTGTTTTCAGAGTTATCAAAACGTAAGCATCAGAGTATTAACTGAATTCTTTGCAGAGACACAATTTCTCTGAATATATCAATACCCAAATCATTAGTTTTCCATAGGTCCTCTGGATTCAAAAGCTTCGTTTAGTACACCCCAGATAAGAAAAAGAGACCCAAAAGTTCGGCAGCATCCACTTCTTTGACCACATATTTGTCCTGATCATCATAAGGATCCCGAATAGTAGCCAGACGCTGATTGGTATGTCTTATAATACTAGTAATAATTACCTCATCAAAAAAAATATCGAAGCATTCTTCAGCTGTTTGCGGTTCCTTGCAGCAGGTCCTACTACTAAGAACTCACCCCTAATTATGTTTTCCGATCTGGTACGCTCGGTTGGGAAAAATTTTTGACCACATGGTTTTCTTATCTCTTCCGATGAAACAATTGTATTAGATGATGTTGTTTGATTATCATCTTGTTCATCTTCTGAATGAACGCCTCCGTCATCGTCCACTTGTTCTGAATCATCTTCCTGTTCTGTTCGATTTCACAAAGTCTTCATCATTTTCAAGATCATGTCATAAGGCGAGGAGCTTCCTTCGTTATTCTTCGCAACTCATTTCTCTAAATAATTAACAAAAAAAATCAATATTACCTAAAAACTAACCCCACATCACAAAACTTGAAGAAAAAAAATAGTGTGGTCTGGTGATTATCACCAAAATTGTCTATAATCGATAACGTCAGTGGTGTTGTTGGGTGTGGTGATTTTCACCACATTCGCATTCAAATAACAAACATGTCAACTCACTTAGAGCTAATAAGCAACTGAGACAGCAATATTCAGTTCAACATTTGAAGGTATTGAAGAGGTGGGGGCGCTGACAGTCTCCGTGTTTTTGTGATATGCAATTGAATAACACTCTGGGTGATTTCAACCCCACCACACCAACGCAGGGTTAAATAATTTTCAACTGCGAACGACGGTGCTCTCTTGTCGAGTTAACCATTGTGAACTGAATGGTAACTCCTCCTGATTCGAATGACCTCAGCCGCTTCCTTTGCTCATTCACCGTTACGTGTACTACCCATTCGAAAAATTTCCTTCCAATTCGCCCCACCCTGTATAAGAATAAGAAAACGAATCATCCTACATATACCATTATGTACGAAAACTTGATAATTCTTCAAATACGATCCTGATATTCCTCCATCATGCATTTTACTAATTCTGAAGAGTCAATTACTCAATTCTTCTTCCATTGAAGCGAGTGATTTCATATAATTATCAACAAAAATGTCTGCAATGTTTTAGGATGCCCATAAAATACTGTACGTTTTTTTCAATTAAATCCCAGATTGCCATAGATACTAGAACAACTCTATTGATTTATTGGAAAATCGGCAGATGTGATGACGATATCCTGGGAAGCAATTATTCAATAAAAAATCGAAGATGGAATTGGAGGTAATAGGACTTACGTGGATAATTATTTCTCTTTCATTTATTCAAACCTTGAAACGAATGAATATTGAGGACAGTTGAGTATTCGAAGTTTTGTTGTGTTTGTAATTTGACGTAATTGAAGGTGGCTTGCTGAAATAATAATACTAAGAATACGAGTGTGAGATGTCGTCACTATTTGTCTACTTATTTATTTGTTTGAAAGACTGTTGTATTATTAAAATTGAAATTATCCATGATGTTGACTCGCTGATTAACAGAGCAGAAACTTCCATTGTAATTTCTAATTTTCGAATGTCTTGAAGGACATTGTTTATGAGATTCTTTTTCAATCTTTGGAATATAGACTTATGAGGTTGCCTACTGCAAGGAAAAAAGAAAAAGGAATATATTTTCAATAAGATCAATTTAAAAAAGTTGAGTCTTATAGGAAATGACCATGTAACATAAACACCTCGAAAAAGTCTAAGGAACACTTACCAATAGCTTTAAAATATGAAATTGATGATTCGAATTTATAGAAATCTTTCGGTTTTGTTAGGATGTATTGTATATAATGTATTCTCAAGAAAACGAAATAATATTTGACTTCTCCAAAGCACCTATTATTAAAAAAATTGAAACTTGAAAATGACGAAATTTGGTAAAACACAAAAAAAAATCCTGAACTAATATTTTCGAAACGATATGGAAGCGCTTATATTTTTCAGTACCCAGAAGGCTCACCTCTGTTATTAATGACACTTTGGCATCGTCGCGGCATGCTCAATATTAAATTGTCTATTATATTTTGGCCTAAGTCATTCCAAGCCCCCTGAACTACTAATCGAAGCTCCTATTCATGATGGAAGACGTTTCGACGCAGGAGATTTCTTTTTAGGGTGTCCCACACATGCTCGATGGGATTCAGATCTGGGGAGCAGGATGGTCACGGTCGAAGATCGATATCATTCTCTTCAAGAACGTGAGGAGGGGCATTATCTTGTTGGAAGAGTGGATTTTGACCCATTGTTTGGAGATACGGTACCACTACAGGTAAAACTATCTCATTTGCGTAGGAATTTTCCGTGAGGTTGTTCTGTATGAAAACGAGGTCAGTTCTTCCACCAAGGCGTATACCTCCCCAAAACATCATTGATCCGCCTCCCTGTCTAACAACTTCTCGAGCATGCTGTAGACGGTTTTGCTTTCCAGGTTCCCACCATATTCGAATTCTTCCCAAATCGGGATAATAACTAAATCTAGATTCATCACTGAAGAGAACTGTGTCCCACCTCTCTTGATCCCTGTTTACGTGTTCTTAGCACCAAGCTAAACGAGCAGCGCGATTTCCGTGGGTCAGTTGTGGAACTCTTAAAGGACGTCTTGATTGGAGTTGACCTTCGTGCAGTCGATTTCTCACAGTTTGGTTGGAAATTTAAACATTATGAACTCGTGATAGCTCTTGAGCTAATTGAGATGCTGTGGTAGTACGATCTCTTCTGGCTTGTAAAACCAAAAATCGGTCTTGGGTGACTGTATTAATCCTGAAACGACCTGTATGGCGTTCTTCTACGCTACCTGTTGTTGTTTATTTATGACACTTGGGCTACTTCCCAGAACCCTGGATACTTCCCGTTGTGAGCTCCTAGCTTGGAGCATGCCAACGGCTCGTAACATCTCTTCTCTAGTCAAATGTCGTCTTTCCATGGTCGAATCACAAAACTTGAATCTTTTATTTGTGCTTACAACAGAAACAAAGTGCCAACTAACTGATTTCAAATATTGAATACGTGAAATGATTATAAAGAAGCGCTGCATCTGTTGCATTTTTAGTTTTTTATAAAAAAAAACTGAAATTTGTTGCGCCACTCTACATAATTCGGTGAGAAATTGATGCAGGTGTTCATTTCTTAAAAAAAATCATTCATGTTGATCGTTAATGCTCATTAAAAATTAGGTTAATAGAATAATTCAATCATCAGAATTGCTGTTGTGCAGTGTTATACGAAAATAATCGAATAACTTTTATAATATAGAGTGAATATTTCATGAGAACACACTAAAACAAAAAACTAACCGAATTAATAAGCGATTCGATTGAATTTTCAAACAAAATTTCAGTACGAATATCAGACAAGTAATATAGCCAACAATAACACCAATATAAATAGCATTCCCCTAATGACAACGGTTTACGAATTAGACACGGTATAACAATGCATAAAATCCAATAAAGTCAGAAATGTACAGCATTCCGACAAAATCCCGCAGCCCATCGCAAATCCGGAGTGTCTATTCCAATAACGTTCATCCCTTTTCATCCTACCGGCAGGGAATTTAATTTTCCCCTATATGTCAAATAAAGCTATGGGGCGGGGGCCAGAAAGATTTACAATCTTATTTGACTTTACAATGTTTCTCCTACTGCCTTGACATCTTCACCCTGTCGATGTCTTTCTTTTGTTTTTTTTTTTTTTATTCGAGGTACTTTGTTTTTATAGTTATCTTTATGGGTTTTCTAGGAGGTAACCGTGGTTTTGTCTAAACGGAACCTTTACTTGGGCGTTTCATGGAATCAAATGAAAGAATCGAATTTATTCATTCCGCGTTTATGTATTTGGAAGTCTATCGCAGTAAGAAACAGAGAGAAGTGTCAACTGTTATTTCAAATAACGCTAGTGCAACATAACTGTGAAATATGTAAAACTGTAGCTATTGCTACTCTATCGACTTGTTCAGCTGGTAAAAACAGCATTTTCTTCCCCTGAAGGATTTCTTTCAAGAATTAGATAGATTTGCTCATTACTATGTGATATGTAATTGATATTATGAGGATTGCGAATATTACTTCGTAAAAATATCACTGTTTAAAATAGAAAAGTTTATTCAACGTTTAAGTTATTTCGAGCTTTCTCTCATAATCAGAGAAGTATGAGTTCAAAACTAAAATACAAAGTTAACATTTTTCTTCTATATAGATACTAAAAAATGGTTTTATTGAGGAGGTCGTTACTTGATGAAAATCCATATACATATGTTCAATGAAATAAAACTATAGTATTTAGATTTTCACTATATTAACAAAACTATAACCGGTTTCACCACACTGTGGCCTCATCTGATAGATACAAACTAATGAACAGAGTTATTCCTTATTTATTAGTCTTATTTTCTACTTTACATTACAATAGCTACAAATACAAGGGTATGTTGGAAAACCCATCGGAGTTGCTTATTTTATGCATTAAAAGATTGAGTAAAGGAGAAGGATTTAGATCTAATTGACTATTAAGTAACCTACCTGAATTCTTCTCTTTGTTGATCTCTAAAATTTCCCATAGATTGTGTTTTTGTCTATCATTTTCATTATGTGTTTTTTTTTATTTCTTCAATAATATTTTCAAAATTTCACACAATGAAAATAATAGACAAAAACGCAATCTATGGAAATTTTAGAGATCAACAAAAAAAAGAATTCAGGTAGGTTACTTAATAGTCAATTAGATCTTAATTCTCCTTTACTCAATCTTTTCAATTCATAAAGTAAGCAACTCCGATGAGTTTTCCAACATAAATTTTGTACTTGTACCTAATGTCAGATTAAACAGGAAATAAGAATGTTATACCTGGTGATTCACTAGTGGCGCGGTGCTCGTACACTCTTGAAGATTTCAGTTTTGTTTGAACGGTGTTGTATTTAGAAAGTAAAAATCTACTTCAGCAATTTATTTTGCAGTAAACAGGGTGTCCCAATTTTTTATAAAAAAATTTTGGGTGGTTTTTTCCGATTGGAAGACCACTTTTTTGTTCAAGTTTCAGGAGCGAACAAGTGATATAACCACAAATAGTTTTTAGTTGAATTGTTCAATTGTCACTTTTAATAAACTACTGGAGTGTTTTCAACGAGTGTTTTCTTCGATGTAGTACTTACTGCGATTTATTTTTGGAATCCTTATCAACACTACATCATTCAAAATTATCGACCACTTCTGGGGTTATTTGAGATAAAAACAAATGGAAAGAATGAAATATACAAACGAATTCATTACCTATTAGAAAAAGGCATAGACACACTCTGAGATCATGAATTTAGAAACAAGATCTGCTTACTGAGTTCATGGCTTTGGCTTACAGGATTTGAGATATTTTTGCTATAGAATAACCCGTAAAACGAAATCCTCATAATTTGAGCAGGGGCTCATTTTGCAATTGAAATCTGCAACATGATGGATTTTCGAAATTAACAAATGCACTAGTGAAAACTCACTGAATAAACTGGCGAGAAATGTTTTTATCATGCCTGTTAGAACAGGCATAGGTACTACAAGAAACATGCAATTTTCTTAGTTTAAGGGAGAAACCGCACAAACTAATTATACTGGGTGATTCACCAATGGCGCGGTGTTCTGTAGCTCGTACACTCTTGAAGATTTCAGTTTTGTTCGAACGGTGTTGTATTTAGGAAGTAGAAATCTACTTCAGCAATTTATTTTGCAGTAAACAGGGTGTCCCAATTTTCTATGAAAAAATCTTGGGTGGTTTTTTCCGATTGGAAGACCACTTTTTTGTTCAAGTTTCAGGAGCGAACAAGTGATATAACCACAAATAGTTTTTAGTTGAATTGTTCAATTGTCACTTTTAATAAACTACTGGAGTGTTTTCAACGAGTGTTTTCTTCGATGTAGTACTTACTGCGATTTATTTTTGGAATCCTTATCAACACTACATCATAAAAATTATCGACCACTTTTGGGGTTATTTGAAATAAAAACAAATGGAAAGATTGAAATACACAAACAAATTCATAACCTATTAGAAAAAGGCATACACAAATTCTGAGATCATGAATTTAGAAACAAGATCTGCTTACTGAGTTTATGGCTTTGGCTTACAGGATTTGAGATATTTTTGCTATAGAATAACCCGTAAAACAAAATCCTCATAATTTGAGCAGGGGCTCATTTTGCAATTGAAATCTGCAACATGATGGATTTTCGAAATTAACAAATGCACTAGTGAAAACTCACTGAATAAACTGGCGAGAAATGTTTTTAGCATGGCTATTAGAAGGTACTGCAAGAAACATGCAATTTTCTTAGTTTAAGGGAGAAACCGCAAAAACTAATTATACTGGGTGATTCACCAGTAGCGCGGTGCTCTGTAGCTCGTACACTCTTGATTTCGTTTTTGTTCCAACGGTGTTGTATTTAGAAAGTAGAAATCTACTTCAGCAATTTATTTTGCAGTAAACAGGGTGTCCCAATTTTCTATAAAAAAATTTTGGGTGGTTTTTTCAGATTGGAAGATCACTTTTTTGTTCATGTTTCAGAAGCGGCCTAAACTCTGCTATAATGCCTTTAAGTAAAAAGTTTTTTTGGTGAGTAGTTTCGTCACAATATTTTTTTTCCGTAAAAAATCATGAAAATAGACTTTCACATCATCGCATGCTCCTTCGGCCAGAGAGGATGAATAATTTTTTCCTCTCGTTTTCTTATTGCCCAAGGACAGCTTAATTGATGAATTGACATAAATTATCCTCATTTTATACAGAAGTGATTCAAAAAAATTATTGAATATTGTGATTTTAAAAATATCATATCTTGATTTTTTCAAATGGAACACCCTGTATTTTATAATTCATGTAAACGCATAAAATATTGTGCTATATTTTTGCAGAAGTAACCTTATCTTTATGTTCGATCATTTTCGAAATATTCGATTATTTGTAAAAGTTTTTGATGAAAATTCTACAAGCCGTATCAAACTCATCAATTCAATTTATTTTCAGAATTTACATAATTCATAAGTAATCCTACAGAGGTAAATACAAAGTTAACATTCTTCTATATAGATACTAAAAATGGTGTTATTGAGGAGGTCGTTACTTGATGAAAATCCATATACATATGTTCAATGAAATAAAACTATAGTATTTAGATTTTCACTATATTAACAAAACTATGACCGGTTTCACCACACTGTGGCCTCATCTGATAGATACAAACTAATGAACAATGTTATTCCTCATATAATATTCTTATTTCCTACTTAATATTACATTAGGTACAAGAACAAGGGTATGTTGGAAAACTCATCGGAGTTGCTTACGTTATGAATTAGAAAGATTGAGTAAAGGAGAAGGATTTAGATCAAATTGACTATTATTTCCCATAGATTGTGTTTTTGTCTATCATTTTCATTTTGTGTTTTTTTTTTATTTCTTCAATAATATTTTCAAAATTTCACGCAATGAAAATAATAAGACAAAATCGCAATCTATGAGAAATTTTAGAGATCCACAAAGAAAAGAATTCAGGTAGGTTACTTAATAGTCAATTAGATCTTAATTCTCCTTTACTCAATCTTTTCAATTCATAAAGTAAGCAACTCCGATGAGTTTTCCAACATACCCCTTTTACTTGTACCTAATGTCATATTAAGCAGGAAATAAGAATGTTATACTGGGTGATTCACCAGTGGCGCGGTGCTCTGTAGCTCGTACACTCTTGAAGATTTCAGATTTGTTCGAACGGTGTTGTATTTAGGAAGTAGAAATCTACTTCAGCAATTTATTTTGCAGTAAACAGGGTGTCCCAATTTTCTATGAAAAAATCTTGGGTGGTTTTTTCCGATTGGAAGACCACTTTTTTGTTCAAGTTTCAGGAGCGAACAAGTGATATAACCACAAATAGTTTTAGTTGAATTGTTCAATTGTCACTTTTAATAAACTACTGGAGTGTTTTCAACGAGTGTTTTCTTCGATGTAGTACTTACTGCGATTTATTTTGGAATCCTTATCAACACTACATCATTTAAAATTATCGACCACTTTTGGGGTTATTTGAGATAAAAACAAATGGAAAGAATGAAATATACAAACAAATTCATTACCTATTAGAAAAAGGCATACACACATTCTGAGATCATGAATTTAGAAACAAGATCTGCTTACTGAGTTTATGGCTTTGGCTTACAGGATTTGAGATATTTTTGCTATAGAATAACCCGTAAAACGAAATCCTCATAATTTGAGCAGGGGCTCATTTTGCAATTGAAATCTACAACATGATGGATTTTTCGAAATTAACAAATGCACTAGTGAAAACTCACTGAATAAACTGGCGAGAAATGTTTTTAGCATGGCTATTAGAAGGTACTGCAAGAAACATGCAATTTTCTTAGTTTAAGGGAGCAACCGCAAAAACTAATTATACTGGGTGATTCACCAGTAGCGCGGTGCTCTGTAGCTCGTCCACTCTTGAAGATTTCATTTTTGTTCGAACAGTGTTGTATTTAGAAAGTGAAAATCTACTTCAGCAATTTATTTTGCAGTAAAAAGGGTGTCCCAATTTTCTATAAAAAAATCTTGGGTGGTTTTTTCAGATTGGAAGATCACTTTTTTGTTCAAGTTTCAGAAGCGGCCTAAACTCTGCTATAATGCCTTTAAGTAAAAAGTTTTTTTGGTGAGTAGTTTCGTCACAATATTTTTTTCCGTAAAAAATCATGAAAATAGACTTTCACATCATCGCATGCTCCTTCGGCCAGAGAGGATGAATAATTTTTTCCTTTCGTTTTCTTATTGCCCAAGGATAGCTTAATTGATGAATTGACATAAATTATCCTCATTTTATACAGAAGTGATTCAAAAAAATTATTGAATATTGTGATTTTAAAAATATCATATCTTGATTTTTTCAAATGGAACACCCTGTATTTTATAATTCATGTAAACGCATAAAATATTGTGCTATATTTTTGCAGAAGTAACCTTATCTTTATCTTCGATCATTTTCGAAATATTCGATTATTTGTAAAAGTTTTGATGAAAATTCTACAAGCCGTATCAAACTCATCAATTCAATTTATTTTCAGAATTTACATAATTCATAAGTAATCCTACAGAGGTAAATACAAAGTTAACATTCTTCTATATAGATACTAAAAATGGTTTTATTGAGGAGGTCGTTACTTGATGAAAATCCATATACATATGTTCAATGAAATAAAACTATAGTATTTAGATTTTCACTATATTAACAAAACTATGACCGGTTTCACCACACTGTGGCCTCATCTGATAGATACAAACTAATGAACAGAGTTATTCCTCATATATTATTCTTATTTCCTACTTAATATTACATTAGGTACAAGAACAAGGGGTATGTTGGAAAACTCATCGGAGTTGCTTACTTTATGAATTAGAAAGATTGAGTAAAGGAGAAGGATTTAGATCTAATTGACTATTATTTCCATAGATTGTGTTTTTGTCTATCATTTTCATTATGTGTTTTTTTATTTCTTCAATAATATTTTCAAAATTTCACACAATGAAAATAATAAAGACAAAATCGCAATCTATGAGAAATTTTAGAGATCAACAAAGAAAAGAATTCAGGTAAGTTACTTAATAGTCAATTAGATCTAAATTCACCTTTACTCAATCTTTTCAATTCATAAAGTAAGCAACTCCGATGAGTTTTCCAACATAAATTTTGTACTTGTACCTAATGTCATATTAAGCAGGAAATAAGAATGTTATACAGGGTGATTCACCAGTGGCCCGGTGCTCTGTAGCTTGTACACTCTTGAAGATTTCAGTTTTGTTCGAACGGTGTTGTATTTAGAAAGTAGAAATCTACTTCAGCAATTTATTTTGCAGTAAACAGGGTGTCCCAATTTTCTATAAAAAAATCTTGGGTGGTTTTTTCCGATTGGAAGACCACTTTTTTGTTCAAGTTTCAGGAGCGAACAAGTGATATAACCACAAATAGTTTTTAGTTGAATTGTTCAATTGTCACTTTTAATAAACTACTGGAGTGTTTTCAACGAGTGTTTTCTTCGATGTAGTACTTACTGCGATTTATTTTTGGAATCCTTATCAACACTACATCATTCAAAATTATCGACCACTTTTGGGGTTATTTGAGATAAAAACAAATGGGAAGAATGAAATATACAAACAAATTTATTACCTATTAGAAAAAGGCATACACACATTCTGAGATCATGAATTTAGAAACAAGATCTGCTTACTGAGTTCATGGCTTTGGCTTACAGGATTTGGGATATTTTTGCTATAAAATAACCCGTAAAACAAAATCCTCATAATTCGAGCAGAGGCTCATTTTGCAATTGAAATCTGCAACATGATGGATTTTCGAAATTAACAAATGCACTAGTGAAAACTCACTGAATAAACTGGCGAGAAATGTTTTTATCATGCCTGTTAGAACAGGCATAGGTACTGCAAGAAACATGCAATTTTCTTAGTTTAAGGGAGAAACCGCACAAACTAATTATACTGGGTGATTCACCAGAAGCGCGGTGCTCTGTAGCTTGTACACTCTTGAAGATTTCATTTTTGTTCGAACAGTGTTGTATTTAGAAAGTAAAAATATACTTCAGCAATTTATTTTGCAGTAAACAGGGTGTCCCAATTTTCTATAAAAATATCTTGGGTGGTTTTTTCAGATTGGAAGACCACTTTTTTGTTCAAGTTAAAGAAGCGGCCTAAACTCTGCTATAATGCCTTTAAGTAAAAAGTTTTTTTGGTGAGTAGTTTCGTCACAATATTTTTTTTCCGTAAAAATTCATGAAAATAGGCTCTCACATCATCGCATGCTCCTTCGGCCAGAGAGGATGAATAATTTTTTCCTTTCGTTTTCTTATTACCCAAGGATAGCTTTATTGATGAATTGACATAAATTATCCTCATTTTATACAGAAAAGACTCAAAACAATTATTGAATATTGTGATTTTAAAATATCATCTTGATTTCATGTCAACGCATAAAATATTTTGTCAGAAGTAACCTTATCTTTATCTTCGATCAATTTCGAAATATTCGATTATTTGTAAAAATTTTTGATGAAAATTCTACAAACCGTATCAAACTCATCAATTCAATTCAATTCAATTCATTTCCAGAATTTACATAATTCATAAGTAATCCTACAGAGGTATCTAATACATGTGCGTAGGTCTGGTGTTCTTACACTTATCTAAAAAAACTAACTTACTCGTAATACTTGTAGGATCAATAAATGTGTTTATCACAATAATCAATTCATCAGTTGATCTATTACTTTTCGAGATATGTCGGAAAAATTGCATCATTAATCGCACAGAAGTTTTTTTCTATAATGATTGAATTTCATAATTGGTCTAATAGTTTTGAGGTAATCATAAACACTATTGTTGAACATTCACTCTGAAGAACTGCGTAATTAACTGAGTTTAACCATTAGTGAATAATTTCTCGTATTCATGGAGAAATTAAACGGGATCGAAATAATTTTAATCCCCCCAAGACAATCAATATTTGCGTCAACATCTTGCGCAATAATTCATATTCAACAATATTGGACATTAACAGTTAATGCTGGAAACTTGCACAATATACTGAGCCAATTAAAAACACTCAACAGTTTTTCGTTGGACTGATAATTCAAATGTGAACGAATCAGTCTTAAATGATCAATATTTACGTCAATATGTTGCACAATAATTCAGTGAAATTAGTTGATTGTAATATTGAGCAAAATATTGAGTGCATCAAAAAGAGTTTGGCTTGTATTGTGGTATCTTTGTCTGTACGTAATATTGCCCCACACAAATTTTCACGACCTCACAACATTTCAACCCCTATTTCACACTTCTAGTTGTGGTTTTTCTAGAAGATTCTGAACAATATTTTATTAGAATATTGAACAATATTATATTAGAATTATTGTAGACATCTATGATTAATACTCAAAATCAATAATCTTGAAGTATTCTGATCTTTTTCTAAATTTCGATCAGTCTGTTTCGAACCTGATTTTGCTGCCTGCTTAATCTTCTATGGAGAATGTCCCAAAAATGTTCGATGGGATTGAGGTTTGGACTTCGTGCAGCCCACTGCATTGAAGTGATTTCAGGATCTTGAAAGGAGTTCCTAACAATATAAGCTTCAGGGTTATTTACATTTACATCTACATTATTTACGAATGATCAGATCAATTTGGGCTCTGAAAGAAATTCTTCCCCACACCATTATTGAACCACCACTAAAACCAGATGTATATGGGCATATCTTCGAATTTCGATTTATCTGTAAACAAAACTCTCTCCAAGTCAGTTTTTAACCAATTGACATTCCCTGGTAAAATTCAATCGGACTCTTCGATGTACTGCGGTGAGAGCTACATCTCGACCTGCGACTCGAGGCCCCTAGCCGAATTCCCTGATGTTGTCGTATCATTTCAGTGCTAATTTTCACTCCACTGTTCTATGAAAGCTGCATTTGAAGGTGCCTCAGTAACGAACCTTTGTCTCAACGAGTAAATTCGATTATTCGGTAATAACGGTTATGAATCGCCGTTCTTGTTCGAGGTCGTCCTTACCCAGGTCTCTTTTCACGACTACCAATCTCGCTGTACCTTTTTTCGTTTTTTTTACAGAACGTGGTAGGCATCGAATGTAGGTCCAACACGACATACATGCCGACCCCGATTGTGGTGGATTTACATGGGTGTTCGCAGCTACCATCTAAAAAAATTCCCCCGTTGGTCTAGCACGCATGCTTATTGGAACTAGGCCTTAACCTCAAAACGTAGCACTATTGTTTGGTATTCTGTTCTTCAACCTAGTGCGGGCCACTGTGTCTTCAAGCTTTTTGGTTCGTTTGAAAGTCGTCCTAATTCTGTCTAAATATCTTTAGAGCGCAGCATTGCACTAATGATTGTATCGCTGCTGAACGTGTCTACGTTTACTACATCGATCTCAAGCTGTTTCTTTTACCCGTTCCACCTTGCACACTATGTTATCATGAGCTCTACGCTATCGGACTCATCGCGTCTGCCGCACAGTTTGTTATCAGCTGTTCCTACCTTCTTCCTATAGGTCTCGAATGACCCATACCCTGTGAGTATCTGAGTAAGCTAATAGTTGGTTCTTCTGTGTGAGAAGTTCACACCCGCACCCCCGGAACGCTTAGAATAAGCTTTCGAGTCCACGCCGCTTTGGCAGATGTCCCCAATTTTTTCTGTCAAGCCTCCAGCATTTGTCTCCTAAGCTTTTTTCTATACCCAACCAGGTGTCCCTCCTTACTGTGGTAAGCTCTTATTCGCTCTGATGTGAAGAGATCCATTGGAAGAGTACCAAATATGACTGCATCAGCCGACACAAAAGGCGCATTGGCAGGATTCCCTTCTGAGCTGACGCCATGACGTTTTGGTACTTTCACGGATGGGCCTTTGGCGTTCAGCATGATGTTCCTTAGTTCTCCTGTCCCCTCTGTCATCCGGCGGATTGCGTGCTCGATCTGTCCACCCGTATATAGACTTTTCTCTAGGACTATGCTTTATTTCACTTCCTTTTTCGCCATTCTTCCTGGATGATAGGCATGGGGTCTCTGGATTCCTTCAATATTCCAACCTCGGTTTTCTCTGCTACTACTATCAAACGTTTGCCATTCAGGAGCACAAACGCAATGGAAATTGAAGTCTCAGTATTCCACCGTATACCATGTTCCAGAACATAAAGGGCCAAACGCCGAGTCCTGCTGCATTCATGCACAATGTTAGCGATCCTGACTATCTTATTCCTGAAGTAATCTCCGAGTACATTATTAATCTTGCTGAATATGTTCCTGGTCCTTAACTTCTTCATAATACAGAGCTATTTTGCGGTACTCAAAGTATTCTTGACATTTAGAACGATAAGGACGATGATTCTACTCACTTTAATGTTGCCAAAATCTCACCAACCGCTGAGATCGTAAATCACTTACTCCTAAATTCAAGCATATTTTCGAATAATTTTATCTCTATCTCCTTCGCCAGCCTGGTGAGGTCACCCTCTCATAGCTTCCCCACAACGCTGGAAAGGCATAAAGGCATGCTGGTGGCATCATTGTACCCTTATCCTTCTTGGGTAATAGAACAACCCCGGAGTTCTTCCACACCTTTGGGAACCGTTGACTACCCTCAGTAAAGTGTCTAGGAGTCCACCCTTGACAGCCCTCTGATGACCTCCGCAGGGCCAGTCACCTCATTGATATTTAGTGTACCCACAGCACACGCTGAGCTTCCTGCATTCCACTTGAGACAGTATATCCGGACCCTCGAAAATCCTCTGAATATATGGGGAACAGGGGGACAATCACTCTTTTCACCTCCTCGAAGGGAGGTCTGTAAGGCGAGGCAACGTTCCTTGTACCTCATACAGAAATTTGGTATCTCTGTCCCCATACCTCTTCGTCAACTTGTCAACCCCAACGCCTTTTTCTTTGCCGTTGTTATTTTCTTCTCAGGTAATTTCTAGCGATTCTGAACTCCTGTCTTACCCTTTCCGCTTCCTGCCTCTGGCCGTAGCCCTCGTTCTTCATGCGAGCAAATATTTTCGACAAATAGTAGATGTTATTCGAGTGTCGCTATACTTCAGATCATTCTGGAAATAGTTGAATGGGACACCTAAATCCACTGGCCCATTCTTGTATGAGTCTAAGTTAGGTCAACTGACTCCACTACTTCAGTACTCTCTGCAGGGTCAAATTTCGTGATTCTCGTTGCATTATAACCTATAATGAAAATATTCAATAACAACAAATCAAGAAAGAAATTTGAATATTGAAAAGCTTCTTGGCTTAGTGTAGTAACGAAATGAATGATTGTAGTTTTCATTGTCCAATTATCAACTGCAACAACATTTGCCTTGTTTGAAACAAAATATGAAAACCTGGAATATGTTTTGTTGGCATGACAGATCAATACGTTTCGTTTTCTTCAACCAGAAGCCGCTTGTTTATTTCAAACGTATAATATCTTTTTCAAATGGGGTCATACCACAAACAAACATACTAAAGCAAACATAAGCGTGTAGGGGACACTGATTGTGGAATTGTTGGGAACACTGAAGGGTGATTATCACTGACCACTCCGAAGTGCATATTTAAACACCTCTCTGAATGTACTTGCTGTGGATGCTGCTTTATCTTACTTTCCTTAAAAATGAAACGGAAAAACTTCCGGAAATATTTGCCGTTGAAAATTGAGATGCGCACTGATTCCAACAAGATTTAATAAATACATTTCATTTAATTGAATGGAATAACCCTGCTGAGAAGGTGCCATTTAAAATATTGAATCGTTATTGTGTTTCGTTGAAGTTGAACGAGGGGGCAACGTAATGGGCACTCATTGTCCGTCTTTCTGTGGGTCACACATCAACAATGGATACCATGACTTCGTCAGGCAGCTAATGCTTTTCCTTTATTTAATCAAGAGGTCGAGTGCTTTGTTTGCCAACATGGTTATGCGTCGTTAGTTTCCGAAACTATAACAGTTAATGGACGAACATTTTTCCTCCCTCGCTTCTCGATGAAGGCACGGAGACAATTATTAAAATTCGAAACTTCCACAAGACTTCAAGTTTTCTAATTTCTTCAATTCTGAATTAGGACAAACGGAAAATTAGTTTCAATTTCCTTTTGAAATGTTACATCCTTCTGAATTGTTGTTCAAAGTATTCATACAGAATGGAAAGAAGAATATTTGCTAACTCTAATGACTCAATACCTGGTGCAACATAATGAATAAATGTATATTGAAACACTTAGTGGAGGTTTCTTAAATATATATTGAAATACTCGACATACGTTCTGTGAAAAAAGTACTGGCGATTGGTCGATGAAACAGAACGCTGTGAATTCTCTTTTATGTATTCTATCGGTTCAAAACAGGTATCAACTGTTAGGAGGGGTCATTCCGAAGCTTGTTTGCATGCCACACTCATAAACCCTTCTCTCATCACCAGTTACAGTTCGTTTTATGAATGTGGTGTCAGAATTAACTCATTCAATCAGCGACGTTTGATCGATTCAATTTTAGGGGAAGAGGAATGTCCTTTTGAACTAGTCGAGCGGCAACGCGTTTCATGCCCAAACAATCGTTTGAAATTATACGAATTGATTCGTGAGGCACAGAAAATTCGCTCTCAAACTTCAATGACGATTTTTAATTACCATTTTCTTTACTTTACTGATATTAACTTCAGCTGGAGATGTTGCCGACTAGAGCGAGTCAAATCTTCCACCACGAAATTAGTTGCTTTACTTAATTATAACGGCATTTACAACAGGAGATAGACCGACGTCTATTTGCGCATTTCAAATTGACTGGTTTATCTTACGAGCGAACGTGATTTGCATCATTTATAAAATGTCCAACTTCTTGCTTATATTATTATAAGATGAAATGATTTTCATTTATACAATGCAGAGAAACTAGTGAATTTTTTATTTGAATAATGGATCTTTTATGTTCTTCATTCTAAGAGAAGACTTACATGTTGATCCTATTGATAAGTTTCAAACCCAAGGTAGATATCTAATTAAGAAATATACATATTTATTGCAGAAAGATTGATTGAAATTGACTGCGATGAATCCAAAAGCTCCTATTTTAAATTCATTGCCTAAAAATTAATTGATATGTAAGTGTCCCAGCTCTTAACTTATGTGGATATTTGAAAACATACTTCCAAATTTGATAGAAAAAATCAAATGTATTCAATGAAAAACATTTGAGTCAACCAATCACTTGAAATCTCTAAAAATTCCCTTAAATGCTAAGTTTGTATCTTTGGGCAACATAAATCTATATCCGTCTATCCTGTGCCTTGATTTCAAAGCCCTAATCAAGTATCAACTTAAATCTAATAATACATTTAGATCCACTTATATCTTCATTGAATTCATAATTCATTGATTGTCGGTTTTTAGCGAAATTGCTAGCAAAGTTCGATTTTTGATTTTTGATACTCTACGTTTTGGGATAAATTGAGGAGTTTAGCCAAATTTTCAAATAGCAATCCCCATTTTGTACTTGTACTTTTTAAGTATTATGAAGCTTCTAAAAAACTATGCAAAAGATTCCAGAAAAAACGATTACTGTCTTGAATCCAGGATATTAAAATATCAAAATTCATTCATGATATTGATGACTATGTTATTGGGAAAAAGGTCTTGAGATTATGTCTGAGCATTCGTAATTGTGTATCAAATTAATCACGACCTGAGTTTCCAACCCTCTAACCCGAAATCAATTTTGTGATGAAATGATGAGGCGGTGTGGTGAGAATAATGTGTTTTTACCTTCTGTATTTAAGAGTACAATCGTTTATTTTAAGAATCTTTTGCACATTTATCTAGAAATTTAATAAAACTTTAAAAAGAGCTTGGTGGTAAACTCCTCAATTCGTAATAGAAAGTTAGGTATTAAAAATGAAAAATCGACATGAGAGATGAATCATGAATTATACTAAGGACTTTTGAGCCATCCTGTATAGAAGAAACTGTCAGATTCAAACCAGTCTCCAACAAAGTAATTTCAAGTTCAATAATAAAACACATCAACAAGTATATGGTTTACTTATAGGCTCTCGATTGTCTCCGTTATTAACTGAAATATTCATGACAAGTTTAGAAAATAGCATTCTTAGTTTTACTAACACCTTGATTAAGAATGTATTATTATGGAAAAGATAGGTGGATATTTTCTGTATTTGGATTGGCACACATAGACAACTGAATAGCTTCTCACAATTTTTGAATTCTATTCAGGATCAATACAATTCACAATAGAAATTGAAAATAATGACGAATCTTTGAACATCTTTGACTTATCAATTAATAGGGCTCATCACTCATTCGCATTCAAAATATACTAAAAACAACCTTTTTGGATTGCTTGATTCATAACAGCAGTTCTCCATCCCAGAATATCAAACTGAGTGCTTTTCATTCATTTGTTCACAGATATTGAAACAAAAACAACATAACAACATAAACTTTTACTGCATACTGAATAGAAGATTTCCAATTAAATATATTCCTAACATTAGCAATAAGTATGATAAATATATATATATATATATATATATATATATATATATATATATAAATATTATATATATAATATATGGTGTGTGTCGAAAAAAAACACAAGTGTGAGCTCAGAAAATGTAACAGGGAACTATACTATCTGGTATATGATTCAATAAACGAGTGAAAAAACCTGAGGAAAAAAATTGTTTCTGTCGCTATTGCACTAGCAATAGCTTGTCTGTTTATGTTGTGGTAGTGTCGTGTGTACCAAAAGAGTACCAAAGATTTTTCTGCTTAGCCGCTTCATTCTCTCTTGCATTCCATGATTTCCAAATGAAGACAAGGGTGAAAGGAAGGGGGTTTGGGACAGGAATCTGTAACAATGGAAAAAGAAAACCAGCAGAAAAATATTTCAACAATCAAACTTCTTATATGTCTAAACAAATCTAAGAAAATATTTTACATATCAAGCAAGGTCATGAAAAGGACTAAGGAGATAATAAAAAAAAATACATAACCTGCGATATTTCCTCAAATTCCATCTCTGTTTGACCGAGAGAGCCCCGATGGCCAGGTTCAGTCTTCCAAGTGATGCCGGTTATGATCTATACATGCTTTAGAACCATTATGGATCAATAATCTGGATAGACATCGCCCATATATTATGTCTTCGTGGAACTTGTTTAATTTAAAGAAAAATTTGCGAAAAAAATTTTGACAGTCGTTCGAAAAATATGACATTTGTCTCACTAGATATGAATTACTTCGACCGATAAAAAGAATTTGGGTTCACTGTTAGTTATTGATAAAGATGGAAAAAAATTGAAGAACATAAGAGATCCATTATTCAAAAGAAAAATTCTACTGGTTTCCTTGACCATTGTATGAATAAAAATCATTCTATAGATTTCAAGAGAGTTGAACTTTCACATCCAGGTAATGAAGGGAAGTAGACGTTCATTTTAGAGATGGTGGAAATCACGTCTACTCCTAGGTAAAACCAGCCAATTTTCAAGGAGCAAACAGACTTCGGTCTATCATGTTGTAAAAGCTGTTGTATTCAGGTAAAACCACTCATTTAGTCTTACAGTGTTGGATTACTCTTGATAATTGGCTGATTACCCGAAACATTTTCTTCAAATAATTCTTCAATATTTCATATAGGTGATAGGAAAATACACATACTCTCGCCAACTTGTTTTTGGTTGCAGATTGATGATCTGCTCTACTCCATGATGATTTTCTTGATTTGACCTCAAAATGACCTTGAAACGGATGACATGGAAAACTAGAGATGGTGTATTCGGATACATCAATGTTTTCAAACGTACAAGCGATATTTTCAAAATTTTCCAACAGTTCCCAAAATTTATAAATCCTAAACTTCACAATAACCTTGAAATAACTTTGAATGACCTCTAGAAAACGTCACACGAAAAAACTGAACACAGCTTCGTGCTCAAAAACATGTTTGTGTGAATGATTTTAGATTCTTCAGTGATGATTTTCTTGATTTGAACTCCAAATGAGCTTGAACTATAAGTAATGAAAGTCAGCAGTGTTTGACCTCAAAAATGTACTTTTGTGTCCTTGAACTTTTTTCCAGTTGCTCTCAAAGTATTATTTTATGAAATGAGTTTCAAATAATTTTAAGTGATCTTTAGGAAACATTTCACGAATAAACAACTCTCGTATTCTTATTTCACGGCCTCGAAAATATACATATGAATTTTAGAGAATTTGTGGTGATGATTCTCTTAATTTGACCTTCAAATGACCTCGTACCGAACGTCACGGATGTCAAGAGAACGTGTACTCGAATTCAGTGGAGTTGAAAACATATAAGTGAATTTTTCCAGATTCTTTCTCACAATTTTTTAATCGTAAAACTCCGAAATAATTCCAACATTACCTTGAATGACCCCTGGAAGAAAAACTAAACAAAACTTCTAAGGCGTCAAAACATAGCTCGAAAAACTAAACAAAACTTCTAAGGCGTCAAAACATACACTTGCAAATTTTCATTCCATGAAATTTTAAGTAATCTTCAAATCACTTTGAAATTATCTTGAGTAATCTTCAGCAAATATATCACGAATAACTAACCTAGGATTGGTATTTTGCGACCTTAAAGTATGGTGAAAATTCTTGTTGTTGCTAGATTGGCACAACTCTTCTATACTACCGCGGAGTTTGAACGCGATCTGTCATTAAGTTTATTTACAGTGCTCGATTTAGTCACTTCTCTCTCATGAGTGTGTTTTGCAATTTTCACAATGGCTAAGAATCTCGACAAAAAAATTTATCTTTAATTTTGTAATGCAATTAGAATTTCGTGTGCCTAATCGCTGAAAATATAACATAAGGCTTATGGTGCATGGAATTTATCAAAAACGCGTGCATTCAACAGCGGCCGAGATATAGTGGAAGATTTGTCTTGCTCTGGTCGACCATCAACATCTTCAACTGAAGTTAAAATCTATAAAGTGAAGAAAATGGTAATTAAAAATCGTTATTTGAGTTCAAGAAAGATAGGCAATAAACTTTCTGTGTCCCACGAATCAATTCGTACCATTTCAAACGATTGTTCGGGCATGAAACACGTTGTCGTCGATTACTTCCAAAAGCACTTCCGTTGAAGAAGGGGTGACACAGAGGGATATAGCGGCCACAATGGAGGTATCATAGAGGGTGATATCAAAAACCTACGCCCGATACGTGGAGCTACAATCTCTGCAAAATAGGCTTAGAAGAAGTCATAGGAAGATCACTTCTGAAGAACAAGGCCGCTTTTTGTGCCGAATTGCAAGGAGACCCTATTTCGTCGCATCCCATACTCCAAAGGCAATTTCTGGAAGCAACAGGCATCAGTGTATCAGTCGAAACTATACGCCAAAGACTTCTTTCAAGGGGATATACAGCAGAAGACCCTTAAGAGTTCCAGAGCTAACCAGACAACAAAAACTTAAGAGACTTAATTGGTGTATCGAGCACCAAAATTGGAATATTGGGAATATTCAGGATGAGACCAGAATTGATGTTCGATCAGATGACCACCAGATTCGGGTTTTAAGGGGTCGTGGAAGAAAAGCTAGACTCAGAGCAGCAAGATAAATTCCAAAATACCAAGGGGTAGTTTGATGTTTTAGAATGGCATTATACTGGGAGGCAAAACATATTTGATTTCGTTTCTTGCGAGTGTAACGTCTAGAAATTACGTGGACCTAGTGCTGGAACCCATAGTGAGACTCTGGCGAGGTGCGCATGGAGAGAAATTCACTTTGCTCCTATGCTCCTCCGCATACCAGCAACCTTGCGCGACATTATATTGAAACAGAGGGAATCGCTATTTTAGACTGGCCAGTTTGCTCTCCAGACCTAAATCCTATTGAACATTTATGGGATAGTCTCAAAACAAAAATTAGATCGCGCAAGGATAATCCAAGAACCCCACAACATCTCATCCAAGCCGCCACAGAAGAGTGGCAGAATATCACCCCAGAGGAGGTCGAAAACCTAATCCAAAACATGCCTAGACGGATTCAGGGTTGTATCAGGGCAAGAGGAAGTAATACAAGCTACTGAGGTCGAGAAAGAATAGAATAGTTTATTTCATAATAGGATCACCTAATCCTTTCACAAAAAAAAGCATCCAAAAATACAAAATTTCAAATCAATACAAAAATGAAATTATACGCTATGTACTACTAAATAAATTCAATCAATATCCTCGTAAACAGATTGTGCTCTTTTTACATCGTCATGCAGCTCATTGTAATAGCTGAGGCCCTTATAGAATAAGCAATTCATTGTACTTGTGTGATCACACATCTACAGATTATTCGAACGAAATGTGGCTGAACTTCCTCTCCACTATAAATTCCAGTGTTGCTAAAGATTCGAGGCTGAAAATTTTTCGTAGAAACCCATTGAAGCCGTGGCTGAGCGACGAGCACATTAAAATGCTTCGACATAAGAGAAATCTATGGAGAAGGTATACAGTATCAAGGAACATTGACGATTTCGCATTTCCTAGTGGCTTCTATTCGCTCAGACAGACGTGAATACGAAAATTTCATTGTCAAATCTGATTCCCAAATGCCTATATAAACACATTCGAACTAGCCTCAAAACGAAAATGTCAATTCTCTCATTACGCCACTCTGACGGAATTCTATGTTCAACAGACGATGAATCAGCAGAAGCACTCGCTGAGTCTTTTGCTGAGGCTTTTACTGTTGATCCCACAGATGAGGATGTCCCTCAATTGCTTTCGCCAAGAGTAGAACAAATTTCATTCACGCCTGAGAAGGTTTAAAAATATATCTCCAGACTTAAGAGCTCTTCACCTCCTGGCCTGGATGGAATAACAACAATTCTTCTTGAAAAGAATGCTGATGTCTTGTGTTACCCGGTGTCTGAGATAATTACCTCTTCTTCCGAAAATTCCTGTATGCCGACTTCATGGAAAACCGCTTCAATTACACCTGTTTTTAAAAAATTAGATTAATTGAATCCTCTCAATTACCGTCCAATAAGTCTCTTGTCTATACCGTCGGAGATAATGGAATCTATCATTGCGGACAGAATAACTCTTTTTCTCAAACATCACCGAGTTCGTCAAGGGGAAATCCACTTTAACCAATCTAATTTCATGTATTAATGATTGGTCAAAGAGTCTCAACTCGAAAGCACCTAACGACGTGATTTATCTAGACTTTGCCAGAGTTTTCGATCGCACACCGCCACGCAGACTTCTTCACAAAATTGACCATTGTGGCGTCAGAGGTAAGCTTCTGTTGTGGATTGAGGATTATATGACCAACAGAAGATTCGTTGTGGCGTGCCGCAGGGCTCAGTGCTTGGCCCCCTCCTTTTTGTTTTATATGTGAGCGATCTGAAATACCATATACAGAGTAAAAAAGTATTTTATGCCGATGACACAAAGCTTTACGCCAACCCGTTGAATCAACATGCCGTTCTCCCATCAGACGTAAACTCTGTAGGCTGCTGGTGTGATGAATGGCTGCTTTCATTGAACACTTCGAAATGTGTTGTTTTGCATATGGGTAGAAACAACCCTGAGCTTGTTTATAAGTTATATGACTCGCTCCTGCAAACGGTATCTTCGCACGTTGGTCTAGGAGTGATCGTTACTACTGATTTGTGTTGGTCGGACCATATAAATGTTTTAGAAAAAAAAAACAGAAAAAACACCTGCTCCGTGAGAAAACAATTTTCAGTTTTTTTACTACATGCGAAAAGAGTAACTTATTTTCTTTTATTTGTTTCTTTCTCAAAATAAACCTTAATTTATTTCTTTTTCCAATCGAAATATCCCAAAAGGATCAATTATAACAATCCTTCGAAATTTCTAAAATCCCTGACGTAGTATTCAAAATATTGGGTTATTCCATATAAATTTAATTGTATATATATATCAATTTTCATCAACCAACTTCCTCATTAAACTAAATAATTGTTTTCCTTCGAAATAACAATTCATAGACCCCTCCAACTACTACTATCTATTAAAACACATATCCAGCAAATCTCTAAATTCCTACACTATCAAACTCATCATCTTCATGTTTCACGTATTTATAGAAATCGCTAATTTAGTCACCGTCTAAAATGACATCTTGATTCACTCAAAGATTGTCAGGCCGAAAGTTCCGCTAAAATAAACCAAAGTCTCAGTAGAAAGCAAGACAGATTTCAAAGGGTAATGAATAAGACTAATTATACATAGTACATTTGTACTCCTGGCAATTTAATGTAACATATTTCAAACTTGGTTGTTAATGGTGCGATCAGAGATACGTAAATTACTTGAGTATTTATAAGAGGACGTTACGAATGTTTGAGATCTTTCATGCAAGAAAGATGGGGGATTAACTTCTGAAAAAAGACGAGATTTGACATCTGAGTTAGTAAGATACGTGCTCAGTTTTCGATTTTCGTGAACTTCTAGTTATTTAAGTCATTTTTCAGTTAGAAACTTAAGAATATTAAGGAAAGTTGAAAATACGTTTCCCTCAGTAACGTGCTTATGTTTGTAACAGAAGATTTGTTGTTAAATGCTGAAGAAAATACTTGAAAATGATTGGCTTCACTAGTTTAATGTGAAGCAATTTTATATTTCAAATTCAAACAAAACTCACGATCCTCTATGAGATCCTCACACAGCCCCTTAGTAGCAGATATTTCTATGAACATTCTTGAAAAATTAACACTACGTTTGCATAAAAGATTTAATTTTTGGTACAGATTATTAGCTTCTGCTACTAGAGTACAATAACAAATAATTATGTAGTTCACAAAAAATTATACAAATATATATCCCATCGTAACCTATACCACCCTACCAATTAATCAACTGAATAGAACTCTCTAAGTCTTGACTTAAATGTCCTTAAAGAAAGAAATATAAAATGGGAAACTCTTAAAACTACAGTTATGGCCCCAACAACAGACCTATTAGCAACTATCAAGGATACAAACAAGAAAAAATCATGGATGACTGATGACATATTACAGTTAATGGAAATCAGAAGGTCGTATAAGAATAGAGACGAAAATGCATACAAGACCATGCAGAAAGAAATTAGAGAGAAAATACGACACGCCAAAGAAAAATGGTACAAAGGAAAATGCGTAGAAATAGAACAACTCCAAGTAATACATAATGACTTCAATCTCCATGAAAAGATTAAAGAACTAGCGGGCATAAAAGAACAAACAAAATCAATAATCTACTAGATAAAAACGGTAAGATAATTCCAGACACCAAAGGAAACTAGAAAGATAGAAAGAGTACATTGAAGAATTGTTCGAAGATGAGAGACAACAGGAAACAATAGATGGAGACACAGATGAGGAACACGGCCCAAATATAATATAAGAAGTTATGAATGGCGTTAATAAAACAGCTAAAAACAATAAAGCTCCAGGGCCTGATGAAACACCAACAGAAATTATCAAATTAATTGCAGAAGATCAAATTGGAGTACTGGTAGATCTGTACAACACTGTATATAACACCGGAATCATCCCTAGAGAATGGCTCAAATCAACATTTATTACACGGCCAAAAAAATCGAACGCTAAGGAATGCAAGGATCAGCGGGCGATCAGTCTAATGAGCCATACCCTTAAGATATTCCTCAAAATTATGCATCGAAGAATTTTTGGAAAGATTGAGCAAGATATTAGTTTGAGTGCTGATACTCGTTTGCGTGGTCATCATCTGAAGCTGAAAAAAGAAAAATTTTCGTCGAAACAAAGACAGTATTTTCTTGTGAATAGGGTGTTCGATGATTGGAACAGGTTTTCTAGTGATGTGGTGGACTCAAATTCGGTTAATGAGTTCAAAAATAAATTGGACTTTCTTTTGTTTAATTAGATTTCGTTTTTGACATAAGTGGATTTAGTTATTATATATGTGTGCATATTTAATTATGGCTAAGCTGTGCTTGCAATACTATAGAAATTATTTTTTGTTATTAGGCTTTTATAGGATTTGTTCTCAGCCTTAAATTACTTCAATAATAATAATAATAAACACAATTTGGTTTCAGAAATGAAATGGGTACTAGGGAGGCTTTGTTTGCTTTTCATGTGTTGTCTCAAAGACTAATGGACGTCAATCTGCCAATATATGTAGCCTTCCTCGATTGTAGCAAAGCTTCCGACAAAGTCCGCCATAATCATCTCATAAAACTCATGAGGATAAAAACATTGACATTGAATTTCAAGCCATGGTTGAACAGAGACCAGTTTCTACTATTTGCAAATGAAATGAATGATGAAGTAACCATCGCTGAAATTGAACCCAACAATTCAATTAATTTCGTAGACATACCCGCCACTGAACTCAATAATAATCTCACCTATAACATATACACACAACCAAATTTAAATGGAATCACCCAATATTTTGAATATTACCTCAGGGATTTTGGAAATATCGAAGGATTGTAAGAATTGATCCTTTTTCAGATATTTCAATTGAGAGAAATAAATTAAGGTTTTTTTAAGAAAGAAACAAATAGAAGAAAATGAGAGACTCTTTCCGCATGTGTGAAGAAAATTGAAAATTGTTTCCTCAAAGAGTAGAGTTTTCTTTTCGACCTTAGTAGCTTGTATTACCTCCTCTTGCCCTAATACAATCCTGAATCCGTCTAGGCATGCTTTGGATTAGGTTTTCGACCACCTCTGGGGTGATATTCTGCCACTCTTCTGTGGCGGCTTGGTTGAGCTGTTGTGGGGTTCTGGGATTATCCTGGTGCGATCTTATTTTCCTTTTGAGATTATCTCATAAATGTTCACTAGGATTTAGGGCTGGAGAGCAAGCTGGCCAGTCCAACATAGCGATTCCTCTGTTTCAAGATAATATCGTGCGAAGTTGCTGATATGCGGAGGAGCAGTATCCTGGATAAAAGTAAAATTCTCATTGTGGGTGCCTCCGTAGAGTCTCACTATGGGCTCCAGCACAAGGTCCACGTAATTT
This sequence comes from Cryptolaemus montrouzieri, assembly GCA_013387265.2. Lineage (NCBI taxonomy): Eukaryota > Metazoa > Arthropoda > Insecta > Coleoptera > Coccinellidae > Cryptolaemus > Cryptolaemus montrouzieri. Next base: position 14,268,656 of record JABFTP020000042.1, read on the forward strand.
CTAGCCGTTACACTCAAATCTGTTTTACCACCTAGCATAATGCCACCGCAAAACATCACACTGCCCCTTGATATTTCGAAATTTGTATTGCTGCTCGGAGTCTATTTTGTCTTCCTCGACCCTCAAAACCCGAACTAGGCGGTCATCTGATCGAACACCAATTCGGGTCTCATAAGAAAAAAGAACATTTTGCCAATTGTGAATATTCCAATTTTGATGCTCGATCTGGAGTTCCTAACTCATTAGTGCATACAGTTCTTTTGAAGGGTCACAATATAAATGCATGTCGTAAATGTTCAGAGAGTGGTGGGGAGCCGGCAACACGTGCATCTTCTCATTAGTCCTTTCTCAGAAGCATTTATGTCTTTGCCACGACGTGAAATACGATAGTGTAGAATTCATTGACCACCATGGATACCAGTTTATATTCTACTTCTCTAATGAAAGGACTATACACACAGAAGTCATTTCTGTTTTCATTTCAGATTATCTCTGCATCAACTTTCGGACATCGTAGAGGGCGATGATTTCTATGAAAGTAATACGAAAATATATATTGAACCTCCCAATCAAAATACAGCAGAATCTGAAGAAGACAGCGATGTTTCAGACCAAGAAGTTGGCGATATAAACCACCTACACAGAGGTATTCTGGGTCAAGGATGCGAAATTTCTTTCGAGAACAGTGAAGATGAGAAAACTCATGAACAGCTTCTGCTAGAACAAGTGGACTTCAACCTCAAGCCACCACACTTTCCATTCATCAGAGAGTGATGATGAAGAAAATATACCACTTTCTGTTATACAACAGCTTTCCAAGAAAAAGAAAGGTAAAACTGTTCAAAGAAAAAGAAGAAAAATTCATAAGTGGACGGGGGATACACCCAAATATTGTATGAACACCACTTGTGATCCTGTGCCTCCATCTCGCGATGTACAGTCGGCCGAATCTCCAGCCGATTTCTTCAAACTTTTTTCACGGAGGCGATCATGGAAAATATCGTTCACCAGACTAATTTGTATTGGTCACAAAAAAACATTTGTTTAAATTTTTCTATGGATGAACTGTATGTAATTTTTGGAGCTTTATTGCTCAGTGGATATGCCAAGTACTCTAATGAACGCATGTATTGGAATATTCTTCTTCTTCTAATGCATATCCATTAATGGATGTTTGCGATAACATTTTCCATTGCGTCTCCATCTCTTGCGGTGTGTATCAATGACTGTATATCGTGTAGTCCTGTCCACTGCCTGATATTTCGCAGCCAAGACATTTTCTTCCGTCCGATCCTCTTCGGCCTTCGATCTTGCCTTCGATTAACGAATGCAGGAATTGATATTTCGTGTTTCGCATTATATGACCCAGATATGCTGTTTTCCTCCTCTTGATCACTGCAAACAGTTCACGTTGTTTGTCAACTCGTCTAAGAATTTCCTCATTTGTCTATCTAGCCGTCCAGGGTACTTTAAGGATTCTGCGGTATAGCCACATCTCGAAAGCCTCTAATTTGTTTATTTCATTCGCTTTTAATGTCCAACCCTCCATACCATAAAGAAGCACCGACCAAATGTAGCACTTAGTGAATCTTAGCCTTAGGTTAAGGTCAAAGTCGGAGCAGGTGAACACTTTTCGAAACTTTAGGAATGCCTGTCGTGCTTGCTCTATGCTATATTTTATCTCTTTTTCTGATGACCAGTCTTGAAACAGCCAGATTCCCAAGTATTTGAACTTTTCTACTCTTTCTAGGAGCCTTGCGTTAAATATTAGCGTAGAGTTTTCGAACATTTGCTGCTTTCTGGAGATAATCATAAATTTTGTTTTTACATTTATATTTAGGCCCATTGATTGGCTTTGTTCACCTACCCTATTGACCAGTTGTTGCAGGTCGGTCATGTTGTCAGCTATTAAGACCGTATCGTCAGCATATCGGATATTGTTTATCTACACTCCATTGACTTTGATTCCCATTTCCATGTCTTCTAGTGCCTCTTGGAAAATCGTCTCTGAATACAAATTGAATGGGAGTGGAGAAAGCACACATTCCTGTCGTACTTCTCTTCTAATTTGGATGTCATTAGACATATTATTGTCTACTTTCATTTGTGCTGTTTGGTTCCAGTATAAATTCTCAATACATCGTATGTCTTTTGATCTATATCAAGCCTTTTAGAAGCTGCATTAATTTGTGGTGCTGTACACGATCGAATGCTTTCTCGTAGTCTATGAAACATAGACAGACATCCTTTCTCTGATCATGGCAATTCTGGACAAGCACTTGTATGGCGACTATTGCTTCTCTTGTACCTAACCCTTGTCTAAACCCAAACTGCGAGTCACTTATGTCTCTTTCACATTTTTGTAAATTCTATGGTGAATGATTTTAAGAAATATTTTTAAGGTATGGCTCATCAGGCTAATGAGTCTGTGGTCTTCACATTTTCTTGCATTGGTCTTCTTAGGCAGGGGGATAAAAGTTGAGCACAACCATTGCTTGGGATAGTGTCCTGTCTCATATATAGTGTTAAACACTTTATGTAGAGCTGTGATGCCTTTTTCATCTAGGAGTTTAAGTATTTCTGAAGGAATTTCGTCTGGGCCAACTGCTTTATTATTTTTTGAGTCGCGTATAACTTTTTCAATTTCGTCTTTAGTTATGGGTGGACCGGTTAGTGAAATATTGACATCAGCTGAAGGTCTGTCATCGTCAAATAGTTCTTTTATATACTTTTCCCAAACATTGTTTTTCTCTTTGCTGTCGATGACTATCTGGTTGTTATTATTGACTGTTACAGTTGTTCTAATTTTTCTATATATACCAGCAGTTTCCTTCAGTTTTTGTGCATGTTAAAATCATCATGTTGGTTTTGTAGTTGTTCGATTTTTGGCATTCACGTTTAAGCCAAACGTTTTTGCTATTCTAATCTTTGACCTTATAAGTCTTTGAATGTCTTTGTACATACTATCTTTTTTGTTTTTGTGCTCTCGTCGTTTGTCCATTAGAAACAAGATCTCATCTGTCATCCATTTCTGCTTTTCGTTCTTTGTTTTATAGCCTAGTATGTTTTGCATTGAGTTTGTTACAGTGCCCATTATCCTTGTCCAAGTTTGCGTTGGCGTGTTTCCAATATTCGAAGTTATTATTTGGATTTGTGAGTTTATCTCATTGCTCAACTCAGATTTTATTATTGGGTTCTTCATTTTTTCTAACGTTATCTGTCGTTGTATGGTTGACTTTTTCTGACTTGACAAAGCAATTTTCATGACGGCCACTAATAATACGTGATCAGAGGGAACATCCGCTCCAGGATATGTACAAGCTCTCTTGATGGTTGAACTGAATCTTTGGTTAATGAGGATGAAATCTATTTGGTTCCGAACTACATTGTCTGTTCGGTCCGCTGGGGTTTTCATGTGTATAGGCGGTGGGGCTGAAGTTCAAACCATGTGTTCGTTATTTTCATGTTTTCTTCTTGGCAAAATTGTAACAGTCGATCACCTCTCTCGTTTCTCTCTCTAGACCATATAATCCAATTATCTCCTCGAATTTTCCTTTTCCTATTTTAGCATTGTATTGGAATGCCACAAATGATACCCTTCGATACTTCGGAACTTGATGAGACTCATCCGTTTTGAGCTTCTCTTACGTCATCTTCGCTCCAATGATAACAACAATGTTTCGACAGACAAACCTCACAAATTGAGACCACTTATTGATGGATTGAATCAAAATTTTCGATTGACGAGAGCATGATACCATACTATGGAAAGCACACTGGGAAACAATATATCAAAGGAAAGCCAATCAGGTTTGGTTAGATTTAGATTCAGTTAGAGGGTATATGTTAGCATTCGAAATATACACTGGTAATTCTGATAATGGAATTCAATTTGGTTTCGGTGGGGATGTTGTATTATCTCTAATTCGATCAGCAGAACTGGAAGACAATAAGGGTTATAAACTTTATTTAGATACCTATTTTACTGGTATTGATCTAATGTCCCATCTAGTGGACCACAATATTTGTGCTACTGATACTATACGCCAAAATCGTTTAGAAAGACGTCCTTTCCCATAAAAGAATGTATAGTATAGAGAAAAAAGAGGATCTTTTCAGTTTTTATCGAATGAGAAAACTCTGATGGCTCAATGGAAAGACAACAAGGTCGTAATGATGACCACCAACTTCGAAGATCAATCTATGATGACCGCTAGACGTTGGTGCAAAGAAGCCAAATCCAAACAGAATGTTCCCCTACCAAAAGTGGTATCAAATTACAATAAATACATGGGAAGGGTTGATAAGATGGATGGATTAGTAGCGCGTACCGATCGAAAATGCGGCAAAGAAAATGGTTTTCAGTATTTGTTCGATGTGAGTGTGATAAATGGCTGGATTTTGATGAAGAAACTGAGACCTGAAGATCTAAACTGCGCAAATCTTCTAACATTCAGACGTCGCATAGCCGTGAGCTTTCTGGAGAAATATGGGACCAGATCAGTCAAAACTGCCGACAGTTTGTCAACAATAACGATGTTAGATTCGATACTGTGGGACACAAGTTCATATGTGCAATATTGGCTTACACCCTGAAAACTGTTCTTTCGATTTTCATAAGAAATATTGCCAAAAAATATGACGTTGATGTTATCGTATTTAGTTCATTCAAATGCTTTACCATCTTCAATATTTCATTCGTAGAGAAAATAGATGAATTTTCAACCAAATATGCTCTTATGCATATAGTCGTATCACCTCTTTTTCTAAACTGGGAGAAAACTTAAAAATAGCGACAGAACTACATTTCAACAGTAAAATTATAATCAAATCAAAAGTTTTTTCCACATGCACTAATGGGTTGATGGCCTTCTGCTGTATGAACCCTTGAACTGAAGTCTTTGGCGTATCGTACCGATACACTGATGCCTGTTGCTTCCAGAAATTGCTTTTGGAGTAGGGGTGCAACGCACTAGGGCCTTTTCTTGCAATTTGGCTCAAAAAGTGATCTTTCTACGACTTCTTCTAGGCCTATTTTGCAGAATTTTCAGCTCCACGTATCGGGCGTAGGTTTTGAAATCACTCCTTGTGATACTACCATTGTGGCCCTTATATCCCTCTGTGTCACCCTTCTTCAACGAGAGCTATTATTCGACCCTCTGCGTATCGGACAACCAACGTAAGGCATTTTCAATTATCACAGCTCTACAAAAAAATTTTTTCATTGTTGCCCTGGATATCATCGCAAATTTTTATGTTTTCAAGTGCCCAGATTACGAATATATTCATAAAAGTTCTCAATGTGCCCGTATTTTCATGATTTTTGCATTTCTTATAATTTGAACAACTATAAGCTTGTTAGAAATAAAATTTAATTTTCCAGTCATGATTAGGCTTCTGCGCAACTTTTCGCGCATACAAACATCACATGATCCCCACTCTCAGACCCCTTGCTCCACAGAACAGCTGAGATCTCAGTTATTTGACAATATTGAAGTACATATACACGTAAATCTGGATAAAGTGTCATGGATTAATATTTTGTTTCAATTACTGAATGTCCATTCTTATATATTTGTCTTCTAGTCTAAAATATGAGTTCGTCACGAAGAAAGTGTAAATATTGTAGTGATTTATCTTGTTATATTTGCGGTGTTTATATACCAAAAAACAAAAGAAATATCACAGACTTTGTCAAGGAGACTTATGTTGAATATTTTGGTTTCAAAATGGACAAATTCGGTAAACCATGGGTTCCTAATGAAGTTGTAAGTCCTGTGTTGAGTCTTTACGGTTGTGGAAAAAAGGTGAACGTTCTGGATTAGACTTTGGTATTCCTATGATCTGGATGGAGCCTACGAATCATTTAGATGATTGTTACTTTTGCGTAGTAGATGTTAAAGGTTTTAATCGAAATCAAACGTGGAGATACCCAGACTTACAGTCTACGAAATGTCCGGTTCTACACAGTGAAAATCTCCCTCGGCCCATATACATTTCAAAAGTAATTTGCATGCCCTCAGAAACAATGATGTTACCAAATTCACGGAAATCAGGGACCATCTACTAGTGGAAGTGAATGGGAAGGTGAAACATCTACGCCAAAGTTATTTTCTCAAAATGAACTCAGTGATTTAATACGTGATCTCAATTTATCAAAACAAGGATCAGAACTGTTAGCCTCAAGATTGAAAGAAAAAAATTTATTGGCACCAACCGTAACAATTACAACATACAGAACGCGAGAAAAAGAGTTATTACAATTTTTTAGTGAAAATGAAGGATTAGTGTATTGTAATGATATCGCGAAGCTGCTTATAGACATGGGTTTAAAAGAGTACAAATCTACTGAATGGCGCCTTTTTATTGATAGTTGCAGAAGAAGTTTAAAATGCGTCTTATTGCACAATGGAAATAAATTTGCATCAAGTCCAATTGCTCATTCAACGAAACTCAAAGAAGACTATGAAAATGTAAAATTAGTTTTAGAGAAATTAAATACTCTGAGCATCAATGGCCGATCTGTGTGGATTTAAAATAGTTAATTTTTACTTGGCCAACAAAGTGGATATACAAAATACCCTTGCTTTATTTGTATGTGGGATAGTAGAGCAAAGCAACTTCATTGGGAACAAGATGTTTGGCCTGTAAGAAATTCTTTAACTGTCGGTAAAGCCAACGTAATAAGGAGCCGCTGGTGAGCAGAGACAAAATCATACTTCCACCATTACATATTAAGTTAGGTATGATTAAGCAATTTGTAAAAGCGTTGAACAAAGACGGAAATTGTTTTAATTACATTTGCAGAAAATTTCCGAAGCTTAGTATGGAAAAATTGAAAGGTGGAATATTTGATGGTCCTCAAATACGGCAATTGAGGAAAGACGCAGATTTTATCAAAGTTATGACTGTTCCGGAAAGTAAAGCTTGGAAAAGTTTTGTGTTGGTTGTCGAAAATTTCCTAGGTAACCATAAAGCAGCAAATTATGAAGAAATTGTGCAAAATATGCTGACAAACTTTCAGACTTTAGGAGCAAATATGAGTATTAAGTTACACTATCTCCGCAATCATCTAGATAAATTTCCGGATAATTTAGGAAATTATAGTGAGGAACAGGAGAGCGGTTTCATCAAGATCTAAAAGTGATGGAAGAAAGGTATCAATGTCGATGGGATTGTCACATAATGACAGATTACTGCTGGTCTTTGAAAAGAGATTGTCCCTGAAAAATTATAGAAGAAAAGCTCATAAAAGGCGTTTTATGGAAATATGAAATATATTTTCGACATTTTCCTCTTTATTTACTTCGATGTATCCGAATTTCTCAAAACATAACTGACATTATAAATATATCTGTTATTTTGTTTCTTGTTTTACGATTTTGTTATGTAAAATGAAAATGAAGATTAAAAAGAAATCAGAGCAAATCCTACAAAATCATTGATAGTTTCACGAATTGTGTGCATAAATAGACCCAAAATCATTTTCATATCTAGGGCAACAAAACCATTGTAGACCAGTGTTATGATTATAGGCTTTTTAAATTTTGAAATTCACAGTTTCAGTGACGACATCCCGAACTTGTGGTGATAACTCAACATTTCTTATCGTAATATCCACTTTGAAAACAAAATAATTCATTCTTCACAAGTAGTCAAAGATCCATGGTTTAAAACAATCAATAATGTGAAATACCGAGTGATACCATATAAACTTGGTTGTATGTATATGCCTAACAAATTGAAAAATATATATTTCTCATTTACATCATTTTTTCAAAGTAAATTATCAAATTCTTTCATAGCAAACATTTCTGAAAACGAAGAACTTTCAAGCCCACATCTCCAATTCAAAGATGCCTATCCACAGCCACTTACTCCATTCATATTTGGTGAACAAAATAATGAATACTTCTGCTACAATCTCCCACGAATATTAGTTTTTATATCTTTGAACTTTTCACGTTTCCAGATGATCTCCACTCACACCAGTGAAAACGTGAAGATGGTTATCGAACGTTTCAACGAAAACGGGTTCTTACGAACCCGCAGTTAAGACATAGTTTCGTCCGTTGTGGTACCAAGTAATTCATTCATAAAAATAAGGAGCAACGTGATTATGTAGGTACGTAATAAATATAATATTATTTGCATAAGCATGTCTGATGACAAATGTTATTATGTTATGTGAATTGCTGGAACTGCGGGGTCTCGAACAGACGTGGGAGGATCACGGATGTTATCAGCAAACCGAAGATGATTTATGTATTCTCCATCTATGTTTATCCCTTTACTAGACTAGTATATTCCCCTGAAGATGTTGTCGAGAGCAGAGATAAACAATTTAGGTGAAATAGTGTCTCCTTGTCAGACACCTCGCTTTATAGATATATTTTCCGTCTTCTCCCATAAGAGAACGTGCATCTTCGCCTCAGAGTATCAATTTTCTATAAGTCTCGTGTATCTACTATCGATTCTACATGTGTTTTTAGTGAGTTTAGAATCGCCAACTTCTCAATAGTGTCACATGCTTTCATTTAGTATAGTAGTATAATATATATATTTTCCTCCAACAAAATACAAGTATAATATACAAAAATTCTTCAGTACTGTAAAACACACTTTCTAACAGCAATTTTTCAACGGTACACTTGAATTGCTTCTGGTTCATGCTCTGATAACCTCTTGGAAGCTTATTACATAGCTCCATTTCAATGAAGTTGAAAGATCTTTGAGTTTTACTGAGACGATGTTTAGGTACTACAAATCTTTCTCGACCACGAGTGGAATAGTGATGTGTGTCTCTATGTTCATTTTTTGTTTCAGGAAAATGACAGAGAGCTGGTGAAGCACGATGGAACGTTAAGTTCTATATTGTCTGAAAATGATAAATAAAGTGATACCCCAGCCAAAATTCTCTTTGCCTTCTTTTGTTGCAGGAATACTCTCTCCAGCTCCACAGCGGATCCCCAAAGAACAGTGCCATATGTAGAAGCACTATGGAAGTGTGCATGGTAAGTTAACAAAGCAGCCTTCTCATCGAAATATGTCTAATTCTTCATATCGCGAAGCACGCAGTTGACACTCTTCTGCATAATAAATCGATGTTAGTAGTCCAACTGAATGAGATGTCGAAGACAAACCCCAGTAGCTTCAGAGAGGATGCTTCTACGGGTTTGGTGGTGTGTATTATTTTTGCGTTTTATTTAAATTTAGTGAATTGATTTTCATCTTACTCTTGAAGAGTTTCTCTTTTTGCTTTATTTATTAGCGTTGTGTCGTCTGCGAAAACTTTGGCGTGGTCACATGGTACATTTTCAAGCAAATCGTTTATGTAAATAATGAAGAGAACTGGTACCAATATGGAACCTTGTGGAACCCCTCTAGTGATCTCCCTACTAACTGACCTCTGTCCTTTCCATTCCACTATTTGACACCTTTCTTGCAGATATGACCTGAAAAGATCTAATACAGGTCCCCTTGCCCCACAGTATTCTAGTTTTTTAGCAGTCGAAAGCCTTGCTGAGATCCGAGCACGCCAGAATGACATCCTGCTTATCATCGAAAGCCTTCAGAACAAACTCAACTACTTCTATTAATGCAGTTGTTGTTGACATTCCTTCTGGAATTCATGTTGGTTATCGTTAAAGATTTTTCGAGACTTCATATAGCTGACTAATCGGTTCTACATGGTGTCTTCAGAAACTTTCGATAATGCAGGCAGAACAGAAATGGGCCTACAATCTCCACGTTTATGGATATCTCCTTTCTTGAATATTGGTACCATCTTAGCTACCTTCAGTTGTTGTGGAAATATCCCTTGGTCGAAAGAAAGATTGATTAGGTGACTTAGTGGCTCAGCAAGGTGGTGCACGTTCATCATGAATATTCTCATTGCCTTCTTTTATTGCAGGAAAACTCTTTGCACCTCCACAGCGGATCCCCAAAGAACAGTGCCATATGTAGAAGCACTATGGAAGTGTGCATGGTAAGTTAACAAAGCAGCCTTCTCATCGAAATATGTCTAACTTTCCATATCGTGAAGCACGCAGTTCACAGTCTTCTGCATAATAAATCGATGTGAGGAGTCCAACTGAATGAGCTCTCGAAGACAAACCCCAGTAGCTTCAGAGAGAATGCTTCTACGGGTTTGGTGGTGTGTATTATTTTTTGCGTTTTATTTAAATTTAGTGCGAGTTCATTCGAATCAAACCAAGTTTTCGCTTTCCCAATTGATTTTTCATCTTACTCTTGAAGAGTTTCTCTTTTTTGCTTTATTTATTAGCGTTGTGTCGTCTGCGAAAACTTTGGCGTGGTCACATGGTACATTTTCAAGCAAATCGTTTATGTAAATAATGAAGAGAACTGGTACCAATATGGAACCTTTCGGAACTCCTCTAGTGATCTCCCTACTAACTGACCTCTGTCCTTTCCATTCCACTATTTGACACCTTTCTTGCAGATATGACCTGAAAAGATCTAATAAAGGTCCCCTTGCCCCACAGTATTCTAGTTTTTAGCATTTTGTCATGATTATTGCAGTCGAAAGCCTTGCTGAGATCCAAGCACGCCAGAATGACATCCTCCTTATCATCGAAAGCCTCTAGAACAAACTCAACTACTTCCATTAATGCTGTTGTTGTTGACTTTCCTTCTGGAATTCATGTTGGTTATCGTTAAAGATTTTCGAGATTTCATATAGCTGACCAATCGGTTCTACATGGTGTCTTCAGAAACTTTCGATAATGCAGGCAGAACAGAAATGGGCCTTTAATCTCCACATTTATGGATATCTCCTTTCTTGAATATTGGTACCATCTTAGCTACCTTCAGTTGTTGTGGAAGTATCCCTTGTTCGAAAAAAAGATTGATTAGGTGACTTAGTGGCTCAGCAAGGTGGTGCACGTTCATCATGAATATTCTCATTGCCTTCTTTTATTACAGGAAAACTCTCTGCACCCCCACAGCGGATCCCCAAAGAACAGTGCCATACGTAGAAGCACTATGGAAGTGTGCATGGTAAGTTAACAAAGCAGCCTTCTCATCGAAATAAGTCTAATTCTTCTGCATAATAAATCGATGTTAGGAGTCCAACTGAATGAGATGTCGAAGACAAACCCCAGCAGCTTCAGAGTGGATGCTTCTACGAGTTTGGTGGTGTGTATTATTTTTTGCGTTTTATTTAAATTTCGTGCGAATTCATTCGAATAAAACCAAGTTTTCGCTTTCCCAATTTATTTTCATTTTCTCTTGAAGAGTTTCTCTTTTTGCTTTATTAGCGTTGTGTCGTCTGCGAAAACTTTGGCGTGGTCACATGGTACATTTTCAAGCAAATCGTTAATGTAAATAATGAAGAGAACTGGTACCAATATGGAACCTTGTGGAACTCCTCTAGTGATTTCCCTACTAACTGACCTCTGTCCTTTCCATTCCACTATTTGACACCTTTCTTGCAGATATGACCTGAAAAGATCTAATACAGGTCCGCTTGCCCCACAGTATTCTAGTTCTTTAGTTTTTTAGCAGTCGAAAGCCTTGCTGAGATCCAAGCACTCCAGAATGACATCCTGCTTATCATCGAAAGCCTCTAGAACAAACTCAACTACTTCCATTAATGCAGTTGTTGTTGACTTTCCTTCTGGAATTCATGTTGGTTATCGTTAAAGATTTTTCGAGACTTCATATAGCTGACTAATCGGTTCTACATGGTGTCTTCAGAAACTTTCGATAATGCAGGCAGAACAGAAATGGGCCTATAATCTCCACATTTATGGATATCTCCTTTCTTGAATATTGGTACCATCTTAGCTACCTTCAGTTGTTGTGGAAGTATCCCTTGTTCGAAAGAAAGATTGATTAGGTGACTTAGTGGCTCAGCAAGGTGGTGCACGTTCATCATGAATATTCTCATTGCCTTCTTTTATTGCAGGAAAACTCTCTGCACCTCCACAGCGGATCCCCAAAGAACAGTGCCATATGTAGAAGCACTATGGAAGTGTGCATGGTAAGTTAACAAAGCAGCCTTCTCATCGAAATATGTCTAATTCTTCTGCATAATAAATCGATGTTAGGAGTCCAACTGAATGAGCTCTCGAAGACAAACCCCAGTAGCTTCAGAGAGGATGCTTCTACGGGTTTGGTGGTGTGTATTATTTTTTGCGTTTCATTTAAATTTAGTGCGAATTCATTCGAATCAAACCAAGTTTTCGCTTTCCCAATTGATTTTTCATCTTACTCTTGAAGAGTTTCTATTTTTTGCTTTATTTATTAGCGTTGTGTCGTCTGCGAAAACTTTGGCGTGGTCACATGGTACATTTTCAAGCAAATCGTTTATGTAAATAATGAAGAGAACTGGTACCAATATGGAACCTTGCGGAACTCCTCTAGTGATCTCCCTACTAACTGACCTCTGTCCTTTCCACTCCACTATCTGACACCTTTCTTGCAGATATGACCTGAAAAGATCTAATACGGGTCCCTTCGCCCCACCAGTATTCTAGTTTTTTTAGAATTTTGTCATGATTAATGCAGTCCAAAGCCTTGCTGAGATCCAAGCACGCCAGAATGCCATCCTCGTTATCATCGAAAGCCTCGAGAACAAACTCAACTACTTCCATTAATGCAGTTGTTGTTGATTTTCCTTCTGGAATTCATGTTGGTTATCGTTAAAGATTCTTCGTGAGTTCATATATCGGAACAGAATAGAAATGTGCCTATAATCTCCACATTTATGGATATCTCCTTTCTTGAATATTGGTACCACCTTAGCTACCTTCAGTTGTTGTGGAAATATCCCTGTTCGAAAGAAAGATTGATGAGGTGACTCAGTGGCTCATTGAGGTGGTGCACCGTGTTTTCTTGATTAAGTTTACTGATATTCCATAAATATCTCGGAATGTTTTCCTTTCATCTTGTTTATGAAACCTAAGTAGAGATCTATGTTGTATTGTTGCATTTTCCACAAGACTCCTGATGGTAAGAATGTGGTTATTTGTATTATATCCTAATCGAAATTCCGCTTGCTCAGGGGTTGTTGAAAATCAATCTTATTAATTAATCGGTTGGATATAACTCTGGTGAACAACTTATACATCTGCGACAGAAGGCTAATAGGTCTGTACTTATCGAGACTCTTTATATCGCCCTTCTTGTGAATGAGGATAACCTCGGTTTCTAAACAGCATTTAAGAATCTTGCTCTGTTCTAAACACCTATCAATGAGCTCTCTCATTTGAGTTATAAGCCATGGTCCACCTTCATTGAGCATTTCCGGGAATATGTTATTATGTAATTATTTCCTCGTCTGTAATTTGGGGTAAATCTTCAGATTCAACATTTTGTTTTGTCTTTTTTCGTTCTGTCATTTGTTGTTCACTGGGTTAGTGGGTTGTATCATGCTAGAATACAATATCGAGTAATATTTTTTCATTTCTCTGTGGATATTATTTTTGTTTGTAATCTCTTTTCCCTTGCTGATAGTAGTTCGCCTTTTCCTTCGCTGCTTTTTCTTTTGAATATTTGAGTATCAACCTGCAGTTACTATATTTCTTGAAAATTTGAATTATGATGAGACAACAATAGTACTTCTCATGAAGATTCAGTTAGAAAAACTCCTGTAATCTAACATGTGTTGAGTCTGTGACTCAATTCTTTGTAATAGAAATTAAAATGATAGAGTACCTTGAAATACCATCTGCCTAAGAGGGATAATTTTCTCAAAAAGCCCTTATACCGACCCTGATAGCTATTTGACAGTACATTGCAGAACGTATTCATCTTACTTCTTCCAGGAGGCCAAGTAACAAGAAGAAGAAGACAAGTGAAATTACCTGAGAAATTTAGAGAATACATGGTGAATCTTGAAGATGAAGCCTTATGGACCTACAGTGCAGCTATTAATGGAACAGAAAAGGATCTATGGAAAAATGCAATCAGGGACTAGAAACAATCTCTGAAGAAAAATGAAACATTGGCATACGTAGGAAAGGAACAAGTAAATGGTAAGCGAATCTTAACAAGTAAATGGGTATTTCGAATAAAAGATGAAGGATCTTATAAGGCCAGATTGGTGATTAGGTGTTGTCAGCGAAGAAACGGTATAGATTATACTGAAACATTCAGCCCTGTCGTAGGAATCATTTCAATTCGAGTTTTGTTTGCCCTAGCAATTAAAAATGATATAAAAATAACAAAATTTGATATTAAAACAGCTTTTCTTTATGGCCACTAGAAAGAAGAAATTTTTATTCACATTTCAGAAGGATTTGATTCAGAAACTAATAAAAATCAAGTTTGTTTACTACAGAAATCTTTCTATGGGTTTAAACAAGCTCCCCTAAAATGGAATGAAAGATTCAGCAATTTCTCAAAATCAAATGGCTTAATATCCACAACTAGTGATTAGTGTATATTTACAAATAAAAAGAGAACCTCATTTTTGGCAATTTACGTTGACGATTGAATGGTTATAAGTAAATCAAGAGAAGTAGTGTCAAAATTATTGAAAAACTTGCAAGATCAATTCGAAATGGTAATTCATGAAAATCCAGATTCATTTTTAGGAATTCAAATGACAAAGAAGGCTGATAGAATTTGCTTAAAACAAGGAAATTATGCTGAAACAATTCTGAAAAATTTTAATATGCATGAGGCAAAACCTCCAATGATGTCTTGTGATATTCATGATGAAACTGAAACTCCAAATATAGACTTTCCTTTCAGAGAAGCTATAGGAAGTTTTTTTACTTAACTAATAAGACGAGACCAAATATCTCATTCTCCGTAAATTACTTAAGTGGAAAAATGGAAAATCCGAGTAAGCAAGATATTATAAATATAAAACGAGTATTTCGTTATCTAGTAGCTACAAAAGGTGAAGGAATAAGCTACAAAATGAACACTTCTGAAAAATGAATTGCTTATAGTGATTCTGATTTTGCAGAAGATACAGACACGCGTAGAAGCACCACAGGCTACATCATATTCTTTTGTGGCGTACCAGTTTCCTGGTGTGCTAGAAAGCAACCGATAGTTTCCCTCTCTAGCGCAGAATCAGAATCTATAGCAGCTGCTGAGTGCGTGATAGAACTGATTTATCGTAAATCATTGCTCGATGAACTTGTAGTGACATTAAAATTAACTTATTTGTGGATAATCAAAGTGTAATAACTTTAATTAAAAATGGACAGTTCAACCGTAGGAGTAAACACGTAGATGTGCGGTACCACTTCATAAACGAAAAAGTTTATGCAGGTGTTGCGAATATAAAGTACTGTCTAACCGAGGACCAAGTTGCTGAAATACACTCGGAGGCAAAATTAGCGGAACACTCGAAAATTTAACCAAATTCGATATTTTTCCTAATTCTCAACCGATTTAGATGATTTGTTCGGCAAGTTATAAATCAACTCTTCTGCTTTGTAGAAATTATAAGAGAAAACAAAAAAAATTTGAAAAAAATTTTATACGGGGGCAAAACTAAAAGTGTTTTTTTGTCAAAAATTCGTAACACCCTATGGAATTTCGTGGTCCGAGTTGAAACGTACAATATCATGGTCTGTCAAGACACATCTTCCTACAGTAACGCCCTTCTTGTTTCATGCGTTTATCTCTTTTTTGCAAAATATATTTAATTTCAAGTGGAAAATCACCATTTTGGAGAAATTCCATTGAATCAAGAAATCGTCATTAAAATTCGTCTATCAATTTGGAATTTTCTTATTATCACTCAGGCGTGTCGAAATTGCCGTTTTCGATTTTTATGTTCGAATTGCATTAGTTATTGATGACAATTTGGTTAATTTGGTGAAACTTAGGAATTCTTAGGAGATAACAGCCGGTAGGTATTAAAACACACAACCGAATTCTGGGACCATTGATAAAACTTTTCATTTACACATGTGCACATCTTTTTTAACAAATATGAAATACAACACACGTTTTTTGTATATGACCACATTTGCACTTGTTTAAAGAATGAGAGTTTTCCATTCTTTGATTTGATACAAATTCGATCGGTTGCAGTGTTTTGTGATTCTTTTACTGTTTACGATTCCAAACGGTATTTTTCATTCAGAATGAGAGATTTAACACCAATCTCAGTAGCAAGGGCAGTTACATTGATCGAGGAAGGGCGCACCTACCGCTCAGTCGGTACCATGTTGGGTGTCTCGACGTCGGTTTTCCATCGAATCTACCGACGTTACAGGAAACTGGATTGTACGTGAGGAGGCGAGGATAACGAAGAAATCGGGTAACCCGCGCTATACTTGACCGTTTCATCGTCAATCAAACCATAAGAAATCCTCGTCTTACTGCTGTTCAGGCACGTAACCTTTACAAGCAGTGGATAACATTAACGTCAGTGTGAGGACAGTCAGAAGAGGATTAAATGAAGTTGGTCTGAGATCATACGCGCAAGCAAGAGCACCAAGACTCGATAGAGCCATCGGGTAGCAAGATTGGCGTTTGCTAGGGAGCATGTAGCATGGACAATCAATCACTGGAGACGAGTTTTATTTAGTGATGAGAGCCGATATTGTGTGAATTTCGTGGATGGTAGAGATAGAATATGGAGGCATCGAGGGGAACGGTACAATCAAGCGAACTTCGCAGGAACTGAGCAATACGGTGGAGGGTCAGTTATGATATGGGGTGGCATATGCTTGGGAGTACGAACAGAACTGGAGATTATTGGCAATGGATCACTTAATGCCCATCGGTATATAACAGAAATCTTGGAGCCCCATGTTGTGCCTTTTGCTCCTTACATAGGGGAAAATTTCCTTTTTATGCACGATAACGCGCGCCCTCATACTGCGCGCATAGTGATAGAATATCTCAATGAAGTTGGGATCACACGAATGGACTGGCCGTCGCGATCACCGGATTTAAACCTGATCGAACACGTTTGGGACATTCTTGGAAGAAGGGTTCGACAACGGAATCCAGGCAACGTTGAAGAGCTGACATTGGCTTTGGTGGAAGAGTGAGACAACATACCTCAACAGATGATAGACAACATCATTGGGAGTATGCGAAATCGTATGCGCGCTGTAATAGGAGCTCGGGGGGTGTCATACTCGCTACTAAAATCAAATGTTTTTTTTTGTGGGTCATCATGAACATTTTTCTCAACATGTTCATTTCATTTCACGAGTGTATCGCCAGGATACACACCTGCTCTCAATTTTGGACAGGAATGATAATTATTATAGAGTGTCATACAAAAAAATTCAAAAATAAATGTGCAAAATCAACGATTTTTCCAGTGTATTTCGAGTTCTCCCGGAGCGTGAAATTGGCCAGTGAATTTCAAAAATTTTCATTTCGTTAGATTTCCGCTTCTCCAATTTTGATTTTATTTTTTGGCTAACCTCCGATGTTATGCACCTACGCAAGATTAAAAATAAATTCTTGAAATTTGTGACTTTTCGCTTCAAATTAGATATCTCTTGTAAAAATAGAAATAAATGCATAAAACAAGAAGGGCGTTACTGTAGGAAGATGTGTCTTGACAGACCATGATATTGTACGTTTCAACTCTGACCACGAAATTTCACAGGGTGTTACGAATTTTTGACAGAAAAAACACTTTTAGTTTTGCCCCGTATAAATTTTTTTTGTTTTCTCTTATAATTTCTACAAAGCAGAAGAGTTGATCTATAACTTGCCGAAAAAATCATCTGAATCGGTTGAGAATTAGGAAAAATATCGAACTTCGAATTTGGTTAAATTTTCGAGTGTTCCGCTAATTTTGCCTCTGAGTGTAGTTCAACATCTTGTAGATAATCTCACCAAAACGACTACCTTAAAATATCTCAATTTTTCTGACCAAGTATAATGATATGTACTAATGAAGTCTTCTTTCGCAACCTCTGATTTTATTATCTTGTTTTTTTATTCCGAAGGTGGTCGAAGATAAATATGAGGTTACTTCTGCAAAAATATGGCACAATATTTTATGCGTTGACATGAATAATAAAATACAGGATGTTTGAGTCACTCCTGTATAAAATGAGTATAATCTATTTCAATTCATCAATAAAGCAATAAGAAAACGAAAGGAAAAAGTATTCAACTTCTCTGGCTGAAGGAACATGCGATGATGTGAGATCCGATTTTCATGAATTTTACGAAAACAAAATATTGTAACGAAACTATATATATATATATATATATATATATATATATATATATATATATATATATATATATATATACTTGCCGAAAAAATCATCCAAATCGGTAGAGAATTAGGAAAAGTATCGGACTTCGAATTTGGTTAAATTTTCGAGTGTTCCGGTAATTTTGCCTCCGTGTGTATTAACCAAACCTCTTGGGAATATAAAATTTCAATTTCTTAAAGAGCAATTCATGAATAAAATGTAATATTTTAGTTTCTTCGATTCCTCTTTGTCTAGTTTAGGTATTCTCGTTTTATTTATTTGACTACAAAATTGGGAGAAGGTGTTGAAATATGTACAATTTTGTTTTTGTCTATACTTGGTTACTTCTGTGACATAATGTTATATTTTCTATGTTAATAAGTTGACATTTGTGGTACTGGCTAAAAATGTTATTCACGTTTTACTATAGAATAAATTACAAAAGTTAATTTAAAATGGTTTTAATTCAAAAACTAAAACTAAAATAACAATAAAGACAATGAAATCGTTCAATTATTACCAAATTTTTGTCGGAAAAAATTGAAGGTGCCTTAATTCCTTATAGTTCTAATAGCTATTTAACTGTAATTCAGGCATCGAAATTTGACATTTCCATTATTTGGTTCCACCTAAAAGTTGAATACAAAAATAATTTATAAACTTTCAAATATTGTAACCAAACACCAACAACCTGACAGTGTGTTTTACTATCGTCCGAGTCTACCACTCACCCCCTCATCTTGACCCCCGGTAGTGGCGAAATAACGCCACTCGGCGCCGCTGAAAACGAGGGGAAAGGGGCGTCGCTGGCAGGCGCCTGCCGTCGCGTCAACTGCCGACGCCGTTCGAAAGCTCTGCGCGGTATAAAAACTGCCCTATGCGTGTGTGTGTCGCATCCACTCCTCGCTTCTCTCTTCCATTTTCTCACCCCCTCGGCTAGGGGGCCAGATCTGTCTCCCGGTTCCGTTCCTCTCCCGTTTGCCATTTTCCTCCTAACGATCTTACGAGGTTCAGGAGGGGCTGAGTGTCGTATCTCAGTCGAGCAGCGTCGAATTTTTATAGAAAATTTCCTTTGAAACTCAAGGCTGAACGACGTTTCGAGTCAGACAACAAATATCAATTTAATTTCGATACCCATCCAACTTGGGTATGGTAATTTTTTGCTAATTTAAAATAGATGTACGCTCCACTAAGTGGAAAGAATTATTAATTCAGCTTGATTATACTGGACAACAAAATTGCACTTTCCGTCAGATAAATGACTTATGTGACTTGATGTTCACTAATTTGACGTCGCTGATTCCAAATATACCATCATTTGTTTTCTAACAACACTTGTTTACGAGTTATAGCATGTAGTGAAGATATTAACGATGGAAAAATAATTTTGAGTGTATTTGTGTATCTGAAGCGTGCGTTTGAGACCATAGACAGACGTTTATTAATCAAAAAACTATCTAGAATATCTCAAAAATAGATGGCACAAATCTAAAATAAACGGTAAACTATCAAATCCGAGTGAGTGTGATTTCGGTGTACCCCAGGGTAGCGTTATTGGACCTTTGTTGTTTATCCTGTACATCAATGACCTTCAATCAGTACTCAAGATGTCATTTGGGAACCTTTTTGCGGACGATGCACTCATATCAGTTTCCGCTAAAACTTTTGAGGAGGTAGTCCAGTTGTTGAATGGTGAGTTGAAAATTCTTTATATAAGTGTTTGTGCGCTAATAGGTTCAAGCTTAATGCAGAAAAAAACAAATTTATGGTCCTTGGATCCAAAAAAATTTGCAAAGATCTTTCCGAACGTGATTTTGAGATCTGTGTTAATGATGTCATACTTAAGAGGGTGTTTGAGTTCAGGTATCTAGGGGTAATTTTGGATCAACGGTTATCTTTCGATGAATATGCAGATTGGCTTTGCAAATTGCAATTGGGTGAAAAGATAGGATTTTTCATGAGAATTTCTAGAAACTTGTCCTAACCTAACCTAACCTCACTTCGTCTACTATAGTTCCCTTCCCTTGTCATGTACGAGTCGACAGATACAGCGTCTTCAGATACTGCAAAATGAATGCATGAGGCTCATACTCAAATGCAACATCTACACTCCCATAAATTCAATGCTGAATACGCTGAGTTGGTTGTCTGTGAAGCAAAATATAATAAAAACAAATTTAGTATTACTTTACAAAATGAATGGGCAAACTCCTAAATATTTGAGCGAGTTATTGACAAGAAGAAGCCAGAGTCGTTCACGTTCGTTGAAGACGGATGAAGAGTTCAATGTTCGTTTCACAGATAAGCACTTTTTGGTAGGATCGTTGCTAACCGAGGGAGTTAGAATGTTTAATGCCTTATCTCAGAATATTAAGATTTCTCTCACTGTTAAAATCTTTATTAGGTCTTTGAAGGAACACTTGAGTCAAACAATTTAAATTTAGATTAGAGTATAATGTAACATATATCTAAGAAATTCAATCATGCAAAACTGTTAATTACTTGTATATAAAATAGCATGAAATGCTAATTCAATAAACTAACTAACAATGACAGACTGGCGCACGTCCCTGCAGGTCAACATGAACAATAAGTCAATTAAAAACGTCGTGGAATTTTTCAAGGAGACTCTTTGAGTCCATTATTGTTCTGTTTGGTTATGAACCAATTGCATTCAATGCTCAATGGAACTGGATACGGATTTAGGATAAAAGCAGATAGAAACTATTACACAATCTCCCACCTTCTATATATGGATGATATCAAATTATATGCTTCGAACAAAAAGCAATTGGATGATCTGCTGAGAGTTGTCAGTAAGTTTTCGGCAGATGTTCATATGTAATTCGAGATCGAAAAATGTAAAACCCTGAACATTCGAAAAGGGAAAGTCATAGATGGTGAAACACAACTCCCAAATGGTGATATTATACAGTGTATGAAAGGTGGCAAAACGTACAAATATCTGGGATACCAACAAGCCAGATTGCTGACCAAAAACAGTCGGAGGAGAAGATTCGTTCGGAGTACAGTCAGCATCTGAAGACTGTGCTGAAGTCAATGTTGAACTCGGGGAATCTAGTCAAAGCAATTAACACCTACGCCATTCCATATTCAAAGGCAATCCCGAACGATGCTGATATAGTACAATAATCACCATCCAAAATCGTCTGTGATTAGAACATCTTTAAAGCGGAAAGAAGGAGGACGCGGATTGATGGATGTTGTCAACTTACATACCGAACAGATCAAAAATCTCAGGGAATTTTTGAGAAATAGTATCATTGGCTTATAAGGGATATACCTCTAAATCTTGCTACTAGTGATGACCTGCTGAATCCACCGTTCCTATCAGATACTGAAAAGGAAGAGCAATGGTCAAGAAAGAAACTGCATGGACGACATCACCATGAGATTAATCAACCGCACATCGACAAAGAAGCTTCCCACAAATGGTTGATGAAAGGAGAACTATTCGCTGAAACAGAAGGATTTCTTATGGCCATTCACGACCAAGTCATCGCTACAAACAACTACAAAAAATTTATAATTAAGGACGGAACATTACAAACAGATAAGTGCAGAAAATCGCATATAAGATCGGATACTATACAGAATGGTGACGAAAAAACGGCCGGACATAGCAGTGTATCATAAGGGAGCCAGAACAGCAATGCTGGTGGATGTCGCCATACCGAATAATTACAACTTGCTGAACAAGTTCCAGGAGAAAAAGTCCAAATACACAGACCTTGCTATTGAGATCAAGCAGATGTGGCACCTCGATAAAATAGATAGATATTGTTCCTGTCATCGTATCCTCGACTGGGTTAATACCCAAAACTTTTGCATGATAGCCTTGAGAAATTGGAATTGCATAAGTATACCTATATAGAAATGCAAAAAGCTGTAATTCTTAATACATGTAGGATAATTAGAAAATTTATGTCAAGTATATTGTAATCGAGCCTATTCCCCTTGATTTCTGAATCTGGGAAATGTAAATTATATCCAGCTAACAGCTGAGATTTCATGATTAAATATTCGGACAAGTAATAAGGGTTTACACTTATTGACAAGGATCAACATTGACTTTTGAACAATTTGAAGTTGTTTAAAATTTTTAGTTCTGTGGGGGTTCGTTAAAAACAAATATACATGAATAAAACCAG
The DNA here is from genome assembly GCA_013387265.2 of Cryptolaemus montrouzieri. Classification (NCBI taxonomy): domain Eukaryota; kingdom Metazoa; phylum Arthropoda; class Insecta; order Coleoptera; family Coccinellidae; genus Cryptolaemus; species Cryptolaemus montrouzieri. The sequence continues at coordinate 14,290,995 of JABFTP020000042.1, forward strand.
TCAGACGGTGTAGTGGAGGTTTGTAATTGAAGTTTCTTTTGCTATTTGGTACATATTCTTCGAACAAGCATTGGTTCCGAAATAAAAAGATGAGCAGCTCGTATATATACACGTAATATGTTGTTGGCTTTGAAGTGATTTCTACAGGATTCATTGTATCTTAAATTCAGAATTACACGAAGCGTACATTTCTGTAAAATGAATAACTCATCAACATTTGAACATTGTCCCCAGAACACTACGCCATATTTCAGGATGAAATGAAAATTTGAAAAACAAACTGTTTTCAGAGTTTCCTGATCAACGTAAGGTTTCAACGCTCTCAAGTAATACGTTAAAGAATTTAGTTTTTTTCAAAGTTGTTCAAGTGTTGGTCCACCACAAGACCCAGGATTTTAGTATTTTCGATGGTTTTTAAACTGGTATTTTCAAATGGAATAGTTTAAACAATATGACCTGCGTTTTTTCCCTATTTAAAATCAACTTGTTCTACAGAAGCCAATTCAGAATATTTTCTGCACACAACTGCAGAGTATGGAACAGCTTCACCCTCTGCTCTTATTAACAGATTGGTATAGTCCGCGAAATTGATCAATGAGCAGTTCAGATTTCAACTTCCAAAATTTGAAATGATAGATAAACCCGTGGCAAAGATATTTCTAATAGGCCTTTTAGCGCGGACACCCTGTATACATCCCAAAACCTAAAATGTCACCAGGGTTTGAGAGTTTGTGAAAACTAACTCAAACTTTTGAATTAAACAGGAATTTTCTTCCATACTAATACAAAAGAATCATCTTCCCACCATCGATCAATAATTAACAAGAACCACTGGAACCCTGCAAGTGTCTCAGCGCTCTTCTCACGAGAACCCTCTCCTCTCCCACGGATTTGCTTGCCGCATGGCGCCTTGTTTTCCAACTCTGTTCGGTACGTTTCAACGGCGATAAAAGACGATATTCAATAATCGTCTCGCGGGTTCGCGTGATCAAGTCTAGCTCATCGATCATATTATCTAATTGGCATCGGATGAGCCGACAAAGGATATCGGCATGTGCACAAAGGCGGTTCGCACCCGAGTTTTACTTCTGCCTTCCGAGATTTAAGCTCACCAAAGGTGCACTTATGACCGGGTTTGTTTATGATTAAAGTAAGGGAGCTCGAAAAGATTGCAAACTATAAACCGTGAAAAGTCAACAATTCCGAACATTGCTTCAGCAAAAGTTCTTGCTTTATGAATCTACGAATAGAATCTACGATAAGGAAGTATACAGGGTGAGAAAAAAGACCCCATTTTCCCGTATTCTTCTAGCGAGAGGAATTAATAGCTGCCAACCGATGCAAGTAAGCTTCTTTTGTTCAGGGAGTTATTTGGAAATTTTGGATATTTTTTAATCAGTCAAGTACCATCTCGATTCGTTCTGGAATTTATGTAAAAATGGCTTTGACAATCTACAAACAACTTTATGTAGAACCGAACTAGGTGAAGAATTTTTTGTGTTCAAAGCCTTTTGAGGCAACTTTGATTCTCTTGATTAGCGTTTCTTCTCCTTCTACATGTGCACTCATTTTCTTGATCCAGGACATGTTTCAATGAAACTCGAAAATAAGTTACCATTATTGTGTGAATATCGAATCGTTTGTAATAACGAACAGACCATCGCTTACGAAAATTTTGAAAAAATTTGATGATTGATTATTTTATTCAAAAAAGTTATGATGTTGATTTGCAGAAGCTATTCCTTTTAATTGCTTCTCTGAGAAGCGAAAACCTCATAATAGAATTGATAAATTCTGCTACCATGGTTCATTCAACATCCCAAGGAGATAAGAATATAGTAGTTTATGGAGAAGATGCAACAATTAATAGGAAGAAGACGGTCCCAGTCCCGTCGTCCGGTGTAATACCCGCGCATCATGCTTTAGGCATGAATTGTGAATTGTGATTAAATTTCGGATAATTTGCAGATGGTCTGGTCTCCAAACTGTGAAGGATTTTTCAGATGAGACATGATGGGCTCTTCTGGAGGTAGATTCGTCCCGCAGTCAGATCTCCGAGGGGAACTGGCTCATGATGGCGATGGGAGAAACCAATTGCAGCACAAGAGGACTTGGATACACCAACATGAACCTGAGAGATCCACACCAGCACTTAGAAAACACACAGCCTCACATCCTAGTTCTAAAGGAAACTTTAACAATACCAATAAAAGACACCACACGCCTCTACTTCAATTTCTATGCACTGCTCAAGGAAGCGCTTTGTGTTCTTGGCAGATTGGACTTCGCAAGGGAGGATATATTGGGGGAAAACGTTTCTACCTTGCATAATTCCAAATCTGTTTATATAACAAAACCATGTTTCCATGTTGTCTGTATCGTTCTCCTAACGATAACAACTACCGTAGATTGTTTCAATATCTGGACGTCAAAATAGACATGATCCATCTGTGAGCTGGGGTGATCATAATAGAGACTTCAACGTCCACAACATCAACTGTCTTTATCTTCAATATAGCCGAGAAGAAAAAAGTCTACTGCTGTCATAAACACCTCAAAAAAGTCTAGGGAACACTTACCAATATCTTTAAAATATGAATTTGATGATTCGAATCTATAGAAATCTTTCGGTTTTTGTTAGGATGTATTGTATATAATGTATACTCAAGAAAACAAAATGATATTTGACTTCTCCAAAGCACCTTTTATAAAAAAAATTTGAAATTAGAAAATGACGAAATTTGGTAATACACAAAAAAAATCCTGAATTAATATTTTCGAAACGATATGGAAGCACTTATATTTTTCAGTACCCAGAAGGTCCTACTCTGTTAGCAATGACACTTTGGCATCGTCTCGGCATGCTAAATATTAAATTGTCTATTACATTTTGGCCTAAGTCATTCCAAGCCCCCTGAACTGCTAATCGAAGCTCCTGTTCATGGTGGAAGACGTTTTGACGCAGGAGATTTCTTTTTAGGGTGTCCCACACATGCTCGATGGGATTCAGATCTGGAGAGCAGGATGGCCACGGTAGAAGATCGATATCATTCTCTTCAAGAACGTTCAAGACAACTCTTGCACGATAAGGAGGGGCATTATCTTGTTGGAAGAGTGGATTTTGACCCATTGTTTGGAGATACGGTACCACTACAGGTAAAACTATCTCATTTACGTAAGAATTTCCTGTCAGGTTGTTCTGTATGAAAACGAGGTCAGTTCTTCCACCAAGGCGTTTACCTCCCCAAAACATCACTGATCCGCCTCCCTGTCTAACAATTTCTCGAGCATGCTGGAGACGGTTTTGCTTTCCAGGTTCCCTCCATTTCGAATTCTTCCCGAATCGGGATAATAACTAAATCTAGATTCATAACTAAAGAGAACTGTGGCCCACCTGTCGATCCCAGTTTACGTGTTCTTGGCACCAAGCTAAACGAGCAGCGCGATTTCCATGGGTCAGTTGTGGAAATTTGTACATTATGAACTCGTGATAGCTCCTGAGCTAATTGAGATGCTGTGGTAGTACGATCTCTTCTGGCTTGTAAAACCTAAATTCGGTCTTGGGCGACTGTAGTAATCCTGAAACGACCTGTATGGCGTTCTTATACGCTACCTGTTTCATTGAAACGCGACCATAAACGGTTTATGTTACTTGGGCTACTTCCCAGAACCCTGGATACTTCCCGTTGTTAGCTCCCAGTTTGGAGCATGCCACCGGCTCGTAACATCTCTTCTCTAGTCAATTGTCGTCTTTCCATGGTCGAATCACAAAACTTGAATCTTTCATTTGTGCTTACAACAAAAACAAAGTGCCAACTAACTGATTTCAAACACTGAATACATGAAATGATTATAAAGCAGCGTCGCATCTGCTGCATTTTTAGTTTTTTATAAAAAAACTGAAATCTGTTGCGGAACTACATAATTTGGTGAGAAATTGATGCAGGTGTTCATTTCTTAAAAAAAATTCATCCATATTGATCGTTCTGGATACGATATATCGACATTCAGAAGTGTTCCTTAGACTTTTTCGAGGTATTTATTAGGGAAAAGTTGTGTTCATCTTACTGCAACTTTATTTCCTATTAATTTATTACCAAAGTTCAGAATGACACAACCCACTGTGCTGTATGAAGTAGAAGGCTGGACTATAATAAGTCAATGTCTTAAGAATAAAATAGCTGCATTTGAGATGTGGGTGTACCGACGAATGCTTCGCATCTCATGGCGAGACCACGTGACCAACGCCGAAGTTCTCCTAATAGTAAAGAGCCTACTACTCACCTATGTGAAGACGAGGAAGCTTCAACACTTCGGCCACATTATGAGAAATAAAAAAAAAATAGCAGAGAGAATAAATGGAATGAGTTGATGAATGGTATGAATTTTCGTCATTCTAGTAGAAGCATTTGTTGAGGAAATTAGGCAATGCTGATCCCGTTTCAAAACTCCGTCTAATATGAATCCGAATTCTTTAGCATCTAGACTTGTTAATGTCTCTAAAAGATTATTACATATGACAGACATATAATGAAACGAATCTTACATAAAAGGAGGAAGGATGCTATCACAGTTGGGGATTTATCGAATCCTTTTGAGGAAGAAGAGCTCGAATCTGCAATAAAGCTTACTAAAATTCGTAAAGCTCCAGGATTTGATGACATTTTCCCTGAATTTTTTAATCATCTAGGAAATAACGCTAAAAAGTGGTTACTATCCTTTTACAATGACATACTTAGCTCAGGTAGTATTCCCGTTGAATTTAGAAAGGTTAAAGTTATTGCCATTCTCAAACCTGGGAAAAATCCTGAACTTCCTAGTAGTTATCGACCTATCAGCTTACTTTCTGTTTCTTTTGGAATTTTAGAAAGACTTCTTTATCAGATGTTAGATCCAATCATTGACAGAGCTTCGTCCACTTCTTAGGGAGGTTTTCGAAAAAACTGTAATTGTTCTGATCAGGTTTTAGGTTTATCCACTTTCATTGAGACAGGATTTTAGGGTAAACTTAAAATAGGCGCTGTATTTGTAGATCTCTCTTCGGCATATGACACAGTTTGGAAGGATGGTTTAGTTTATAAACTCTTTGAGGTAGTGAAGTTGATTGAAAATATGTTATCTGATAGAAGACTTCGAGTTTTCATCGGTGAGAAAAGCAGTAGATTTCACACTCTAAATGATGGCCTACTTCAGGGATCTGTTCTTGCACCTCTTCTCTTCAATTTATATATGTCTGACATCCCTGAAACGTCCTCTACAAAGTTTATCACTATTAACTCATAATTTCACTCCAACATATCTTGGTGTAAAGCTTGATCGTTCTTTGACTTTCAAATTTCATATTCATAAATTATGTCAGAAGTTTAGTATATTCAGCAGTAGAATATGGCTGTCAGGTGTGGTTGAATAGTGCTCATGTCAAAAAGATTGATTCTCAGTTCAATTGTTCTATGAGATTTATAAGTGGATGTATCAGTTTAACTGCTACCCCATGGCTTCCGGTTATTTGTAATATAGTTCCTTCCCATATTCGCATGAAATTAGCTCTTAAATCATCTTGGGATAAGTATCACTCATTTCCAGAAGTTTTTCCGATAATACACGATTTTCAAAATCCACCTAACCTGAGATTGAAATCTAGGAAACCTATTTGGTCGATTGACTTTTTGCGTACAAGGGTGGAGGCTGTTGATCTTTGGAAAACTGAATGGCAGGAAGTTGATGTTTTTAATAAAGTTCTCATAGAGGATCCTCCAAAAGGGTTGCAGGTTTCGATATAAGTAGGAAAAATTGGTGTACATTAAATCGTCTCTGGACAGGACATGGTCGTAATAATAATATGTTGTTCAAATGGAATACTGTAGAAAGTCCGGCATGTGAATGTGGCGCAGCTGAATAAAATAAGACATTTAGTCCTCGATTGTCCTATTTACCATTTTAAGGGTGGTTTTCAAGAAATTCATTCCGTTTCAGATTATTTCATTAACTGGGTGAAGAACTAAGTCTATTTAGGAAATTAGTTTTTGAATCTTGAGGTGATTATGGGCTACATCCTCGAATGGTGTATGAGATGTTTCCTGTTAAATAACAGCGGAGCATTAGTTAAGTTCTTAGATAAGGCTAGAACTGCTCCCACCTAGTGTTTTTTTCCCATGATGTATGTTGATAAAGCAAGGGCTACATCCATGTAGGGCTTCATTCCCAAAGGGTGTAGAGATGTTCCTTGTTGAAAAAGAGAGGAGCATTAGTTAAGTTCTTAGATTCAAGTGAGTTTAGACATATAAGAGTTAGGTATGTTTGATGAAATATTTTTCTGCTGGTTTTCTTTTTCCATTACTACAGATTTTTCCTGTCCCAATACCCCTTCCTTTTCACCCTTGTCTTCGTGAAGAAGTCCTGGAAATCATGGAGTGCAAGATGACAATGAGAGAATGAAGGTGCTAAGCAGAAAAATTTTTGGTACTCTTTTTGTACACACGACACTAAGACAACATAAACATACAAGCTATTGCTAGTGCAATAGCGACAGGGAAACGAGTTTTTTCCACAGGTTTTTTCACTCGTTTATTGAATCATACGCAATATAGTACTGTGCTCACACTTTAGGGGCAATCGTAGGAGACATGAACCAAGTTTAGATGCCTGATTAAGAAACGAGCATGGTCTGTTTTTTCTGCTGGTATTCTATTTATTCGCTTGTTTTTTTACGATTGGGTTTTTCTGACACACAACAAAATTATAGCTATAAGCATTTATTGTAAATACAATTATTCGAATTTTTGTAAATTCTCACTTTGCAAAAGAATATTAATATGAGAAATGAAAAATACAAACTGCTTCATCTCATCATCTTGACTCATGAACCTACGACAGTGTTTCAACATGAGTACGAAATCCATGTTCAGAGCTACGGCCGATCTTCGTTAGAAGAGGCACCTTAAGAAGAAGAATATTCAAATTTTCATCATTCCGTCTTTCATTCGAATGAATGAAAGGAAAACTAGCAGCGACACCCTTCATCCATTATAAAAACTAATCGAGCAAAACATTCAACTAGCGCAATTTCGAAACGATCTCCCGTACAGGCAGGTTATGACTTGAGTGTTTCCTTTTCCGCGCAGAACTGGTCTGTTGCACATAAATTTCAGTTAAGCGATTAGAATGTTGATTTGAATCCCATCACGATTTAATTTCGAGTACATCGGCGGTTCTACATCAAAAAGCCGGTTTAATTGGTGGTCCAAAGCTTGAAGTTTATTGAGCGCCAACCGGATTGGTATGTCTTCGCGATTGATAGCGTTCAATGAACATAAATTTCGAATAGGAACAAAATTCTTATTTTTTCATGGTCAGATGAATAATCTCGCCGATGGATACTTGTGGCTACAATTCGTGAATAATTAAGATTAGTAAGCATTTTTTTTCTCGACAACTGAATTCTTTTTTTGATTGAATTAAACAATAATCAATTTTTCACAAATTTATGACGCGTTTCACCACACTCCGGTTATGTAAAGCGTTGTTAGGTTCTATGTCAGTTGACCAATAATCAACTCTAGCAATAAGTTAACATTGAATCAATTTTAGTTGAGTTGTAAAAAGCTTTGTTCTCTTCTTGTCAACTGAAGTTAACAAAAAGTTGACATAAGTGAACTTCTTCTTGTTGGAACTGCAATTGTTGTTCGAATGTTTTCTAGTTTGTATTCAATGGATTGATATGTTCTTAGTGTTAATCTGCCTTTTGTCTTCATCGCCCTCGTAGTCAAAAGAACCACCATGTATATTTCCTATACCGCAATGATCGGAAACATTCGCCGTAACACGTCGAATGACATATGGCATATATTTGAAGGCAAATACAAGTAAACGATGATTTCTACTAAAATATATTATTAAATGCTCGACGCGTTGCGATATACAGTATCTTTATCAAGAGCGAATGAATACTACAAATATATCTTACTACCCTATACTTATATACTATACTATATACTAAAGAGGCAATCCACTCAGAGCTATCCGTACTTGAATTAATATTTAGGAAATAAATTTAATAAGGGTGAGTTATTTATGTCTACCTGATCATTAAGAATTTCCGGTGAATACCTAAATCTGTTAATTTCAAGTGCTTCCAGAATGTTGAGTTTTATACCTTTATTATTAGAATGTAGGATTTTAAATTCTTAATTGAAAGAGTGACCATTTTCCCTAAGATGATTTGAATCGGTTTTTCCATTGATGAAACTTAGTTTATGTTCAGAGATTCTAACATTAAAATTTCTTCCTGTTCTACCTGTATAAAAACAATGGCAATCTACACAATCCAATCTATAAACACCTGATTTATTTTCTTTATTAATTGGAGATTCATAATTCCTCATAAATGAACCAAAATTTTTGATGTTTTGAACGCTATATTTAAATTTGAATTTTTCAGAAGGGATTTCACATTATTGCTAATATTGTCTATATATGTTAAACTATTGAATTTCTTGTCTTGGTGTTCACCGATTGGATATATACGTTGTAAAGCCAATTTTTGTTTTTTCTTATGTAATATGCTGCTAACTAAATTTGCATCATAACCATTATTTATTTCGATCTGTTTTATCAAATTCAATTCTTTGAAATAATTATCATTAGACATCGGTGTGGCAAGAGTCTATGTATATAGCTATTAAATGCTGCAATTTTATCTTGGTAAGGATGTGCCGATGTATAATGAATTGTGATATCTGTATCAGAAAGCTTATGATAAATTGAAAACTGGTGTTTATTATTTGACCTTGTTATTGTTAGGTCTAGGAAATTGATCGAATCGTTCTGTTCTATCTCAGAAGTGAATTTTATTTTCGGGTGTAGGTTATTGATGAAATTTTCGAATACAGTGAACTGTCTGTTTGTATATATAAAAATTTGTTAGTAAGATATATTTGTAGTATTCATTCGCTCTTGATGAAGATACTGTGTATCGAAACGCGTCGAGCATTTAATAATATATTTTAGTAGAAATCATCGTTTACTTGTATTTGTGAAAATGGATGTCTATCACGTAAAAGCCTCGTCAATTGAATATATTTGAGGCTTTAACGAGCAACCCCTAACGAGGGGGCGCTTTAACCCCTCAAAATTGAATATGGAAAAAGGGCCAAGCAAAACTTCTTTCAAATGCTCTTCGAAGCATCATTTTAACGGGTTTACGGAAAGTAATTTTCGCAAAAAATAGTTTTTTATTTCAAACAATCTTTCGGCTATTCTCATGTTAATTGGGAAAGGGGAAAACAAGTTAATTTAGTTTACTCTTTGGAGTGTAGATAGCTCCAACATGCATTCACTAGTAAATTCGCTTACCTTGGGGTCTTAGGTAAGGAACGTATGTTTTGTTTTAATGTCTTTTGAAACCCCTTTTCACCAACTATAACAAGCTTGAGAAGATTTTATTACTTCATAATATTTGCAATAGAAAATAGGAAAATCAAGACTTCTTCTTGTGGGGACATCTTGAGTCCAAAATTTTTGTGACTCGGCCAGAATTTGGCCAGCGAATTGTAAATGAGTATTGTCAAATAACTGGCCAATATGTGGAACATTGATAGAATTAGGGGTTTTCAGTCGTTCGATTTGAAATCGTTGGACTACATCTTTTTGATTACAAACATGATTAAACAATAAAATCTTCTCAAGATTTTTGTAGTTGGTAACAAGGGCTTTCAAAAGACATTACAACAAAACCAACGTTCCTTATCTAAAACCCCAAGGAAAATGAATTTACTACTGAATACATGCTGGCGCTAACTACCCTCATAAAAATAACAAAGTTGATTTGTTTTCCTTTCTTTAATTATCTCGAAAGTAGTCAGAATATTCAAGGTACCTCGCTAGTAATGAAAATTTATATTTTGCGACCCGTTTTAATGAGGCTACGAAGTACTTTCAAAAGAGGTATCTTTTGCCATATTCAATTTGATGGGTTAAGGAGCCTGCTCTTGAGGTGTTGCTCGTTGAAGCCTCAAGAATGTCAGTAGATGTCCTCCAAACAAAGTCATTCGACGGGTTATTGCAAATTTTTACGATCACTGCGGTAGAGGAGATGTACATGGTGGCCCGTTTTTATAATAAAAAAAATATTATACAGCGTGTTACATAATAGTATGTCACAACTTGAGGGGGTAAATCTACGTGCAATTTAAGACGAGAAATCATATAAACATAGGTCTGCAAAAGCTTTTTTACGGAGCTACAGGGTGTTGAAATTTCCGGAAATAATTAGTTTTTTCTTCAAAACTTCTGCAGTTTTTAGGATATTCAGACCAAATTTCGAATGCATGCTATTTTTTACAGCTTCCATCATTACACGTCCTAAATTTTAACTAGTATCTACAAGGTGTTTTCTATTCCGGGGCCATGTCTCCTTTTGCCCTTTCTAATTTTTTTTGCAGGGTACAATCAATTTTCGTCACCTTCGTTCAATTTAGAAACTTTATTGACACTTGTGTTTTTTCTCATCTCCAACAGTTCTCGAGCAAAAAATTATTAAACGATTGTATGCATTCGCTGAATTGAAAGCACTTCTAATTAAAAAAATGACTAGTAGATTTTTTCATTTATTTATTTATTCTGACAGTTGCTAAGTCTGTTTGAATTGTTTTGCAATTTTAAGAAAAAAAGTTCATATAAACATAATTTCGCAAAAGCTTCCTAACGGAGCTACAGGGTGTTGATATTTCCGAAAAATATTGGTTTTTCCTTCAAATCTTCTGCAGTTTTTGAGATATTCAGCCCAAATTTGGAATGCAAGCTATTTTTCACAGCCTCCATCATTACACGTCCTAAATTTCAACTAGAATCCACAAGGTCTTTTCTTTTCCGGAGCCATGTCTTCTTATGCCCTTTCAAACTTTTTTGCAGTACGCCACTGCACAGCTTCGTTCAATTCAGAAACCTTTTTGACAATTGTAATTTTTTCGTACCTCCAACCGTTCTCGAGCAAAAAATTATTAAACGATTGTATGCATTGAAAGCACTTCTAATTTAAAAAAATGACTAGTAAACTTTGATTTTTTTCATTTATGTATTTATTTTGACAGTTGCTAAAGTTGAACTGTGTCTGCTCGAATTGTTTATTAAATTAACGATTAGTTTTAAGACTTTTGAAGTTATTGCTGTAAGAAAAAATGGCTAATTTTTATAACGCCGAATTGGCTGATATCCATTACATGTACGGTCTGGCTGACGGAAACACAACAGAAGCTAGGCGATTATATCAGGTGCGCTTTCCAAATCGAGTAACAACAGACAGGCGAACATTTTCAAATATTCACAGAAGCTTAAAGGAAACTGGTACTTTTACTGCAAATAATCATTCAAAAGGTGAAACTTAAACTATGAGAACTCCAGATATTGAGGAAGCAGTTTAGAATTGTATTGATTTGTGAGTACAAGAAAATTGGAAATCAGTTGATTATTTCACATGTTCTAGTTTGGAGGATTCTCCACGACTTTTATTGTACCCGTTTCATATTTAAAGCGTCCAAACTCTACTTCCTCGAGATTTTCCTTCAAGACTGAATTTCTGCCGATGGTTCTTAGATAAAATTAGAGAAATGCTAATTTTGATAGTGAAATAATGTTCACAGAAGAAGCTAACTTTTCGAGAACTGCTATCACAAATTCTCACAATAATCATTATTGGGATGAGGAAAACCCCCATTAGATTGAAGAATCTCGTCATCAGGAACAATTCCCACTGAATGTCTTGGCTGGTATAATTGGAAATTATTTTATTGGGCCATTTTTTCTGCCTAACAGACTAAACGGTCCCGCTTATCGGCAATTTCTAGAGGAGTAGTTACCTTTATTGCTCCAGGATATGACACTTTTGGTGAGAAACATAATGTGGTTCATGCACCAGCACATTTAAGTGGAGAAGCTAGGGAATTCTTGAATAAAACATTCAACAACCCATGGATAGGTCGGGGTGGACCAGAACCATGGCATCCTAGGTCCCCAGACTTAAATAGTTCAGACTTTTTCTTATGGGGATATCTCGGAAGTTCAGTTTATAATACTCCAGTATAAACTGTAGAAGAATTGAAAAATTGAATAATAACCTCTTGCGGCACGATAAGAAATACTCCAGGAATAATTCAAAGAATACGTGATAATATGCGAAGAAGGACAGAGGCCTGTATTCTTGCAGGTTGAGGACACTTCCAGTAATTTATTTAGTTTTTAATTGTTCTTTTTGCAGCTTTATATTGAATAAGTTTACGTTGAGTCTCAGAAGACGAGCTATCAAAATAAAAGCAAATTTCGGGCATACCTATGGAGTATTTCTATTATTTTTTTTATTTAGCGAATACCATACAATTCAAATGATTCAACTTCAATAATTTTTCACTCGAAAACGGTTGGAGATACGAAAAAATTACAAGTGTCAAAAAAGTTTTCAAATGGAACGAAGATGACGAAAATTGAGTTTACGCTGATCAGTGGCGTACTGCAGAAAAGTTTGAAAGGGCAGAAGGAGACATGGCTTGGAAAAGCAAACACCTTGTGAATTTCAGTTGAAATCTAGGACGTGTAATGATAGAGTCTGTTCGACATAGCTTGCATTCCAAATTTGGGTTGAATATCTTGAAAACTGCAGGAGTTTTGAAGAAAAGACCAATTTTTCCGAGAATTTCAACACCCGGTAGCTCCGTAACGAAGTTTTTGCGGACCTATATTTTTTTCCTTAAAATTGCACGTAGATTTACCCCCACAAGATGTGACATACTATTATGTAACACCCTGTATATTACCCCATCCCTTGAAGCAATCCAAACCTGACCATAAGTATTTATTGAATCAATTAGGCGATCTTGTATTTATAAAACTAAATCAACTCCAACAGGAACTGCAAAACTCTTTCATTGTCAGCGCAGCGTATTTTTTACCATTTCAGTGCTCTTTGTCGGTCACTTTCAAAAGCTCTGTGTGGTGCCCATCTTACCGGTAAAATGAAATGAAAAAAATTCGCCGGTCTGAATGTATGCTATCCTCCTACATACACGGACTATCAGATTACTCAACTCTGCGGTGCACTTCTGAATAATACTCGTAGAGATTTGCCAGCTCCATTATTCTAAGCGATATTGTCCACGTGAAAAATAGACGAGACGAAAATAATTTCGTGAATTGAGACGGTTACATCACACTGTAGGTTGATTGGAATTTGCTAATTTGCATATCGAAACTTCAGAACGAAAACAACGAAATCTTTTGATCTCTATATATTTCAAATAAGTGAGAATGGAATAATTCATTTCGGAAATGAACTCAAGGTTGAATACTATTTGCAGAGACAATGAATCATGAAACCCTAATCAAAAAATAATACATACATAAACTATATCGGATGTTCATGATTTTCATTTTAAATTTACAGCTATATTGATAGTTACCAAATGAAATAATTTTTGGCAGTGACCTGTAAAAACTACACAATTAATAAAATGAATGCTTCAACAACACTTTGAAATTATTAAAATTCGCTACAAAAATGGTGAAATATTTGCTGAAAAAATACGAAAAGTTGAGCACTCAAGGCACTACACAGAATATTGTATAATCATTCGGTTCTTACGGCTTACTAAGCTCAGTTATCATGCCAACTTGGGCTAGCCCACCATCAACAGCGAGATGTCTTTGTCAATTGGCTCTTTGAAATGCAAGAAAACAATTCAGAAATTCATATGAAAATTTTTGTCGGAATTATCGCAATTGGAAATTCGAAAGTGCTGAAGTAGTCCAGTCAAAATAGACAAAAAAAAGTCATAAGTTAGCCAAAATTTGCATAGAGCTGAAAATTTGCAGAGACGTTAAATACATCATTATAAATGAAATGTCAAAAATCCCCTTCGATCCTACTTCTGCAAAAAAATTTTATTGAAGGTCAAACATGCAAAATTTAGGTTTTTTCCATTTTTCTCCAAAACGGTAAGTTTTATCGTAAAAATAAATCAGACAAAAATTGTAGATCATATTATTCTCTACAAAAATAGTTCAGTCACTTTTTCTCTTACAACTCACCATTCGTGAAATATCGCGGTTTTAACTATTAGAAAATTCATATTTTACATAATATGCACTTCAATCAGCCTGTACACGTCACCGGACGTTCAATACAAATGAAAATAAGAAACTATTGGTTTGTGTTAGACAAATATAGATATTTGAGGTTTGTAAAATCTGCTTGGAACAATAAAACAGTACAGTTGTCTTGTCTGCCCCCAACATCTGCTTCTGCCTTTCAACACTTGTATCGTGTGTATTATCAAGTTCAAGTGTGGCTAGGCAATGAGCTGGACCCAGAAGAATGGGGTTGGAAATGAACAGACAATTATCACAGCTCTACAAAAAAATTTTTTTTTATTGTTGCTCTGGATATCATCGCAAATTTTCATGTTTTCAAGTGCCCAGATTACGAATATATTCATGAAAGTTCTCAATGTGCTCGTATTTTCATGATTTTTGCATTTCTTATATTTTGAACAATTATAAGCTTGTTAGAAATAAAATTTAATTTTCCAGTCATGATTAGGCTTCTGCTCAACTTTTTCGCGCATACAAACATCACCTGATCCCCACTCTCAGACCCCTTGCTCCACAGAACAGCTGATATCTCAGTTATTTGACAATATTGAAGTACATATACACGTAAATCTGGATAAAGTGTCATGGATTAATATTTTGTTTCAATTACTGAATGTCCATTCTTATATATTTGTCTTCTAGTCTAAAATATGAGTTCGTCACGAAGAAAGTGTAAATATTGTAGTGATTTATTTTGTTATATTTGCGGTGTTTATATACCAAAAAACAAAAAGAAATATCACAGACTTTGTCAAGGAGACTTATGTTGAATATTTTGGTTTCAAAATGGACAAATTAGGTAAACCATGGGTTCCTAATAAAGTTTGTAAGTCCTGTGTTGAGTCTTTACGGTTGTGGAAAAAGGTGAACGTTCTGGATTAGACTTTGGTATTCCTATGATCTGGATGGAGCCTACGAATCATTTAGATGATTGCTGTTACTTTTGCGTAGTAGATGTTAAAGGTCTTAATCGAAATCAAACGTGAAGATACCCAGACTTACAGTCTACGAAATGTCCGGTTCTACACAGTGAAAATCTCCCTCGGCCCATATACATTTCAAAAGTAATTCGCATGCCCTCAGAAACAATGATGTTACCAAATTCACAGAAATCGGGACCATCTACTAGTGGAAGTGAATGGGAAGGTGAAACATCTACGCCAAAGTTATTTTCTCAAAATGAACTCAGTGATTTAATACGTGATCTCAATTTATCAAAACAAGGATCAGAACTGTTAGCCTCAAGATTGAAAGAAAAAAATTTATTGGCACCAACAGTAACAATTACAACATACAGAACGAAAAAGAGTTATTACAATTTTTTAGTGAAAATGAAGGATTAGTGTATTGTAATGATATCGCGAAGCTGCTTATAGACATGGGTTTAAAAGAGTACAAATCTACTGAATGGCGCCTTTTTATTGATAGTTGCAAAAGAAGTTTAAAATGCGTCTTATTGCACAATGGAAATAAATTTGCATCAATTCCAATTGTCCATTCAACGAAACTCAAAGAAGAATATGAAAATGTAAAATTAGTTTTAGAGAAAATTAAATACTCTGAGCATCAATGGCCGATCTGTGTGGATTTAAAAATGGTTAATTTTTTACTTGGCCAACAAAGTGGATATACAAAATACCCTTGCTTTATTTGTATGTGGGATAGTAGAGCAAAGCAACTTCATTAGGAACAAGATGTTTGGCCTGTAAGAAATTATTTAACTGTCGGTAAAGCCAACGTAATAAGGGAGCCGCTGGTGAGCAGAGACAAAATCATACTTCCACCATTACATATTAAGTTAGGTATGATTAAGCAATTTGTAAAAGCGTTGAACAAAGACGGAAATTGTTTTAATTACATTTGCAGAAAATTTCCGAAGCTTAGTATGGAAAAATTGAAAGGTGGAATATTTGATGGTCCTCAAATACGGCAATTGATGAAAGACTCAGATTTTATCAAAGTTATGACTGTTCCGGAAAGTAAAGCTTGGAAAAGTTTTGTGTTGGTTGTCGAAAATTTCCTAGGTAACCATAAAGCAGCAAATTATGAAGAAATTGTGCAAAATATGCTGACAAACTTTCAGACTTTAGGAGCAAATATGAGTATTAAGTTACACTATCTCCGCAATCATCTAGATAAATTTTCGGATAATTTAGGAAATTATAGTGAGGAACAGAGAGAGCGGTTTCATCAAGATCTAAAAGTGATGGAAGAAAGGTATCAAGGTCGATGGGATTGTCACATGATGGCAGATTACTGCTGGTCTTTGAAAAGAGATTGTCCCCTGAAAAATTATAGAAGAAAAGCTCATAAAAGGCGTTTTATGGAAATATGAAATATATTTTCGACATTTTCCTCTTTATTTACTTCGATGTATCCGAATTTCTCAAAACATAACTGACATTATAAATATATCTGTTATTTTGTTTCTTGTTTTACGATTTTGTTATGTAAAATGAAAATAAAAATTTAAAAAGAAATCATAGCAAATCCTACAAAATCATTGATAGTTTCACGAATTGTGTGCATAAATAGACCCAAAATCATTTTCATATCTAGGGCAACAATACCATTGTAGACCAGTGTATTTGGAGCCAATTCAAACTCTACTCCCGCCTGCTCCAAAAAAACTGCTTAATACTATTTTTTGTAACTGAAAGACGGATTGTAAGAATTGTGGCTGTCGAAAAGTGGGATTATTTTGTTCGCCAGTATGCATCAACTGTCAGGGTCAGACTTGCTCCAATATTGAAGAAAATATGACAGATGAAAATATTTATGATATTAATGAAGAGACAGTTGAAGCATCCCTTTTCTTAGAACAGCGAATAAAAATTCTACAAGAAGAAAATGAAGACGAAGAAATAATTGTCGACGTAGAATTAGACAGTCATCTAATATAATAATATTTAAAAAAAATCTCACGAATGGTGAGTTGTAAGAGAAAAAGTGACTGAACCATTTTTGTAGAGAATAGTATGATCTACAATTTTTGTCTGATTTATTTTTACGATAAAACTTACCGTTTTGGAGGAAAATGGAAAAAACCTAGATTTTGCATGCTTGACCTTCAATAAAATTTTTTGCAGAAGTAGGATCGAAAGGGATTTTTGACATTTCATTTATAATGATGTATTTAACGTCTCTGCAAATTTTCAGCTCTATGCGAATTTTGGCTAGGTCAAATGTCTATTTTGACTGGACCAAAAAACCTCTTCATTATCAACTATTCGATACGGTTTTTGGGCTGTAGTGATCATTGGGCCGTGATTTTTCAAGAATTTGAGCTAACCAATCATCAACAGCAAGGTGTCTTTGCCAATTAGTAGAATTTCATATGAAAATCATTTACGGAATTGTCGCTATGGCACAGAAATTTAAAAGTGATTATCGAATAACCTCTCTATCAACATCGTGTAACTATTTGATACGGTTTCAGAGCAGGAATGATCATTAGGCTGTTGTTTCTCGAAAATGAAGCTGGTACAGCCGTTTCGGTTATAGGATTGTGCTATCGAACCACGAAGAATTTAAATGATGTGTGTTTCAACAGGACGACGCTACTTGCCACACAAGTGACGAAACCATTACTCTTTTACAAGGAAAATTTCAGAACATTGGAATTTCTGGAAGTATTAACTGAAATTGACTCCCAAGATCAACTCTGTGACAAAAAGTATCCGGAAATTCTCGTTTAAATTGCCCGCGTTGAGTATTTTTAAGTTTCTGTATGTTGGTAGGGCTGTCCTTAATAACTATGCCAAATCTGAGCGCGATCTGTCAACTAGTTTGTTTGCGACAGCTGTTGAAACCAGTCGACCTCTGTGGTACTATGCGAATTTTACAATGGAAAAGAAACGGAACAAAACTTTGGGTTTTGAACGGAATTCTGTGTGTTGATTCATTGCGAATGCTGGAAAATGCTTACGGAGACTCTGTTTCATCGAAAACCCAAGTGTACAAGTGATACAAAACCTTTAAAGATTTGCCGCGTCCCGGACGGCCTTCGACCTCTTCAACCGACGATAACGTCAAAAAAAAACAGGAAATGGTGCTCGAAAATCGTGGTGCCAATGTTAGAGAGATAACTCGTGATCTCAACATCTCTCGTGAAACCGCTGATTTGATCTTAGTGAACCAATTGTGCATATCAACGACCGTCAGTATGGTTTTCGCAGGCAAAGATCGACAGGAGATCTGCTAGCCTACGTCACTCATGTTTGTACATCAACGATGGAAAAGCATGGGGAATCTAGAGCAATAGCCCTCGACATCTCTAAAGCCTTCGATAGGGTTTGGTATGCAGCCTTGTTGAATAAACTTGCTGCATATGGGTTTCCCGAAAAATTGCGGGGTTGGACAAGTAGCTTTCTTTCAAATAGATCAATACAAGTTGTGGTCGACGGTATAACATCTGATTGTTTCAAATTACAAGCGTACCTCAGGGATCCATTATTTCGCGAATCTTGTTTCTGTTACAGATAAGCGATCTTCTGTCATCTACAGAGAACAAGATCTCCGGTTTTATGCACTATCTCAGCTGTTAGCTGGATATAATTTACCTTTCCCAGATTTAGCAATCAAAGGGAATAGGCTCGATTACAATATACTTGACATGAATTTTCTAACTATCCTACATGTATCAAGAATTACAGCTTTTTGCATTTCTATATAGGTATTCTTATGCAATTCTAATTTCTTAAGGCTATCATGCAAAGTTTTGGGTATTAAACCAGTCGAGGATACGATGACAGGAACAATATCTATTTTATTGAGGTGCCACATCTGCTTGATCTCAATAGCAAGGTCTATGTATTTGGACTTTTTCTCCTGGAACTTGTTCAGCACGTTGTTATTATTCGGTATGGCGATATCCACCAGCATTGCTGTAATGCTGAAATACGAAGACCATCGTTGGAAGATTTGTGCAGATTTGAAGGTGATAACTCTTTTGAGAGAAATGCAGATCCCGTCTGCATTCCTCTCAAAAGAGTTATCACCTTCAAATCTGCACAAATCTTCCAACGATGGTCTTCATATTTCACCAAGTCAAGGATTTTTTTCAATGATTCGTAATTTTCTTTCGTTTTTGTGCTGATGGTAATCGGGACACTGTTTTTCGAGTTTGTGACACGAAGCAAAACCGCCTTGAGACTACTTTTGGTACGAATCGATGAAAAGACGCCAGTCTTCTGGTTTATACTCATGATGCATTTTTAATACCAATTCCTTGATATCAGTCCAGTACGCGAATGAATTGTCTTCGATGGATTTGAATAAAGCAGTGAACTGTCTATGACGGCCGATTGCTCCATATACTTTCACATCAGGTGCTAAGACATTCTTCTTTTTCAATTCCCGAGTCAAAATAATGGACTGACGCTGCGATTATTTCAATCGACGAATAATTTTATTAGATCTTTCTGAGAAAATTCGGCATGATTACATTGTGGAGATACATTTGATGGTACATAAACCGATGCAGACAGACGTTTCGCCAATAGTATCAAAGTAGATGGAATGTACTCTTCTGTCGGACTGAGTCTTTTCGGTATTGGAATGGATTCCGAATGTGGTAACGGCAACTGAACAAACCGGGTTCAATCCGACAATTTCATTAACACAAGCACAACAGTCATCTGGATTATGTTCTTGAGGATTTGTCCAAATTACTGGAATTCCAAAAGGCATAGATTGGAATTCACCTGTAACTAAAATAGCTTCAATTGATATAATTTTGAAATAAATGATAAATCATTTCATTTTACCTCTTTTCCATCCCCTCAATCTTATGACACAACCAGTACAAACGATTTTTGGAGCCCAGTTCACATCTTTGATTACAGTTTGGTTGAAATATTGTGTGTACGATGCAGCAATTTCCTCAGAAATTGAACGCTTGCTTGTCATTATAGTAAACTTTCATCAAATGTAGCAAAATTTATTAAATTTACTGCACGAATTCATTTTTGATAATTTTACCAAATATATAACTTGAGTAAACAAAGAAACTTCAACAAGAAATGTCAAATTAAGAAATATCAGAACTAAGACTATGAAAAATGGCACACAAATACATAGCAAAATACGTAGTAACATCTGACAATACTAATAAATACGTATTGACAGTGACATCTGTGAGAAATTTGAGTTTAAATCATGATTGTGCGTTTAAATTATTTGATTTGACTATAGGAAATGTGTTTTCTTTTCTTATTTTAAGATTTTGAAGCGAAATTCCCTTGATTTTTCTATTATTTAGACGAAAATTAACGAAAAAATGGCAAAGAAATGGAGTTTTTTGGACATTTTGTTAAGAAACGGTGTTTTAATGAGGTTTTTCTATATTGGTATACTCAGAAGAGTTGTTGGCCATGACAACAGCTAAAACTTTGCCGAAGACAGTGAAGTGATATTCCGAACGGTTTGGGAATTACAAGCATATAATGTACTGAACTCATAAGCGACGAATCCTACTAAAATCAGCTAATTTCAAAGGCGAATATCTCCTTAACAAGAGCTAACTTTCAAAAACGGTGGTTACCACTGGATTCAGCGTACCCGATATAGATTTACTAGGTATGTCTTCCGCGTGTGAGAATTTTGAAGTGTCATTTTCACACTCTGTGTAATTATCCCTGTTTTTCGGAGAAGTGGATCCGATGATTGTGTATTTTCTTCTAGCCCTAACGATTGCCTAGTTGTAGTGCAGAAACGAACATAATAATTTAAAGGTTCTATTTTCTCCCTGGTTTCTTTATCAAATCAGCAAATCACATAATTGATATTCGAAACAAAAATTATTTCATAACTAATTTCAAGGACAAGAATCGCTTAAGCCTACGGCTACTCCTGCTCATTCTTCCAATACAATATTCTAGCAAAGGACAGGAAGAAGCTGCTGAGAACCGGAGGATTCTCTGTTTGCCAACCAAGAGAAACCGACAAGACGAAATGATCCTTCGAGCGGTTTCAACAAACTCCCGTTCATTAACAAAAGCAGCGGTTACCTTAATGCATTTATTTATTGTTCTAATATTTTTATAAATCGTTTTTTGTTCGCTTTGTGTCAGTGTGTGTGCGTCGGTAAAAAGAGTCGGCATATCTCTGGGTAGGAGGTCTGCACCCTGTCGCATAAATCAATGCCTGTTTTACCGGCCCAGTTACGCTTTTGCAGGAACGTACTTTGTTAAAACTGAAATTGATATAATTGTAGCAATATACACTGGGCCACGAAATTAACTCACATTTAAAATATTTCAAAGTTAATTGGAGTATATATGTTGAGGAAAAGTACAACATCCATACCTCATTCAAGATTCGAACCCAGATCTACGAAGGTGACGCAGGAAAGTTGTTCTCCTCTCAAACTTAAATTCTCGGTAATAATGAAATCGAATAAAAGAATTTGACCCAGGCGGAAGGTGCTGAAACAGTGGTGTTAAATGACCAAAATGGCCAAAGCCTTGGGGTGTTCCATTCAACTACTACTAGAACTATCCACAGTAGGGTTCCATGAAGTCAAGCAGCTCAGAAATTTTCGAAAGGCTTGACTAGACTTGAAATGCAAACTGTTGAAAAATCAAAGGTTTGACTCGCCTCAATTCTGCAACCCAAAAGTTAAGTTCATTTGCTTATCACTTGTTGACGTACCTGTACAGGTGTAATAGAAATAGGTAGTACCTCCAGTCACAGGGATTTCAAAATTTAATACGTTCGATCTAGTCAAAGGAAAAAGAAGAAATCAATCAACAGTCATTTAAAAAGTGTGAAGAATTTCTTCATTCAACAACAACAGTCAACAAAATATTGATGCCACCTACAACATACAATAAATTTTTATATAATATCTAATAGATTCAAATGAAATTATTCTATCAGAAGTTTTTCATATAATTCGTTAGAAACTCAATATTCCTTGTGAAAATATATCGAAAACTGAAAGAAATTTATGAAGTGTTGTCACCTAGCGGCTAGAAGTATAAGTATAAAATCTATCGATATAGGTTCACTACAGTTAGCGATATTTAGCAGAACCCTTTCGGAGAGTGAGTGAGTATCTGAGATTTAAGATAGAACGGTGATTCCCTGAGAATCCAGAGCCTGAGGAGTCCAGGGCCTTCCCCCAAACTCGAATATAAAAAGAAATGCTTTTCATTTTTTACTCCTTTTTGTGTGAATATACTTTGACTGTTATACCATCATAATTATACCAGTACGATAGACGGCACTAAAAGGGACATCTCGTCGAAAATGGAAGCAGATTCTTATCTTAGAATATCCAGACGAAAACGCATCACATTCTGAAGCAGGGAAGATATTTCCGCGTGTTGGAAAAGGCACGAAGCTATATTTTCAATTTATTTTTCGCCCACAAGTTCGGCTCCTATAGGGAGGAATGTTTTCAAGAGCTGCATCAACTATTACCTAGACTTCAAACAGATTGAGTCACAAATCAGTTAGGATGTTGATGTGTCTCAACTTTTGGTTCAGAACCAGCGAACTATCAACCATCTGATGAAGTAGGAATGTTGTTTCTCTTATTATTATTTTTTCGACTTAGGTTTCGATGTAGTTATTCCTTTTATTGTCGCAGAAGTTTAACTCAGTTATTTTTATTTGTAGTAGATGAAAGTTTTTCAAATAGATGCCATCGATTTTAATTTCAAAGTTTACAAATATCAAATGTAATAAATTTGTTTATGAATTACCACAATTGTAGATACAGGTACGATGTATATTTAGAAATACTAGAAATACACGAAGTGTTTTGGTTCATTTATGTTCAAAACTATCTCCTACTTCAATAGAATCATTTTTGGGTATGCTCTCAAGAAAGTTACGCGACCAGTGTCGTTAGTTACGTCTCTAAAGATTACTAAATTCATCTATAACATTCAGTTATAGATGAATATTCTAATCTTTCAGGGACCTGTATATCACAAAATTATTTCCAATTTGAATCAAAATTTTTAGACCCCCCATCAGTCCATTATTAGCAGATATTTTTATGAACGATCTTGAAAAATCTAATATGAATAATAAGTTAGTACAAACACATATTTTTCCTTGGTACAGATATAATGAATATATTCTTCTGGATTTTCAAAGCTTAAACAGACAAATAGACCAGTTTATAGATTTTCTAAATAAAATGCATAATAAAGTAATCTTTACTACTGAACTTCATCGTAACAATCTCAATGGATTCTTTTATCAACCACATTATATATAAATTAGCGTCTTATACTTGAATCATTCATAGAGCCTTTTCCATTGCACTATGCATAACAGACTTCAATAAGGAAATCGATGTCAGTAACAAAATTGCATCAAATAATAATATTCCAGTCTCCCACTGCCAATAACAAAAACAAATTTCTCAATTACTAGATTTCATTCTAGAAATATTGTAGTAGCATTTTTGAATGCAGATGTCTCACTTTTCGATGAAGGAGGTTTAAAGAAAAGAACGTTTAATATCAGAGGTTTTGTAGGGGGCTTGACTTAAAAAATCAATCTGCCTGACTTGACTAGACTTGGAATCAAGTCAAGCTTTTCTTGTCAGAATCCAAGCCTAGTCAAGCTTTTTCTCCAGAGAAGTTGAAAAATTTATCTATCTCACATCGAAGGTGGAATCCCAGCGGGTAATGATGTCAAGTTTTGGCATCGTCATTTTCAAACTGACACTATTGCAACATTTCTTCTACGTTACGTAGATTTTGAAAATTTTTCAATTTTTTGTCTGAAGCATGAATTTTCCTAACTGGCACAATTGATGGTAAACTCTTCCTCATATTCATTCATGTCAGATGATTTTTTTTAATAATATTGTCCATGTCTCAGAATCGAGTATTTTGATGAAATCCCTTGCTCCAAAGTTGAGTGTGTAAAGCACATAAAGTGGTTATTTCGGAGATCAGTTCCAGGAATTAAGAGTTTTAATTCATTAATGTGATATTGCTATCAGTATTATTGGTTGTTATTCCTTGTACTGAATTTTCTAGCTTGTAAGATAGCAAAACCTAGAAAAATAATTCCTCTATTCAGTTACCGTATGTTGACCATAAGATGGAACAAAATCCAAGAGAAGGGAAAGGAACATTTGCTATCTATAAAATGGGCGGTTATCACATAATACCTTCGCATACCCATCAATTGTAAAAGACAATTTTGTGTTACATTTCTAAGGATCTCTTGTAGCATATGTTGTTGTTCTCCGAATGCGTTTGTTACCAGAGATGTCCCACAAAGTAAATTTGCCTAAGTTCAAATATTTGAAAACATTTCCACTAACCTTGTCCTCAAAGAAGTTGAACAGAGTTTCCGAGTAATTTGTGGAATTTGTCTTGGTCATAAGTGGATGAACCATCCACTTATCTACATCCACAAATTTTGAAACACTCAAATCCATGAACAAAAAACCACCACCTATTTTTATTGCTTCTATACAGATACGGCAACAAGCATCAGCAAGTGAACTAAACTGCAGCTTGAACAAGATTGATGTCGAGTCAAGGTTTTGGGTTGCAATATCGAGTAAAGTCAAACCTTTGATTCTTCTAAAGCTAAAATTTCAAAGTCAAGCTCTTCACAAATATTTCGAGCTGCTTGACTTGAAAAACCTTTAGAAGGCTGTGTTTGCTGTGGTGTCATCTATCATGATTTCTGTCATCTCGTCTAGTATTACAAATAAACAATGAAATAAGAATGTTATAATCGTCATCGTTGCTGAATGACCCTTCATTATTATGTGCTTTTTTTTGGTGGAGGAGAAATCTTTATGGACACCCAACGCTCTGACTCTGCCACGTCGGATAGTGTGGGACTCCCACCATCAGCATCTGACGGAGTATACCCTAACTAAAACCCCTTCTGTTTTCCAAGGTATGTATGGGTACCGCTTTTGCATTCACTCCATGCATACTCACCATTAAAGTCGTTTATTCCCTTTCCGCTTCACCTTTCCGATCGTCTTGTTACTTCCTTTTATTGACTTCCACAGCGTATTTATTGACAGCCAGCCAATTCTTCTGCGACGCCAACATACAGTTAACAATGGTGTCCTCGGTCACCACCCTTCCTATTTTCTTGTTCATTTTCCTTCTGTGTTCTTCCCATCTGACGCACTCGAAAGCAGTATGCTGTGCTGTATCAATCTCTCTACAATAGAGGCAATGAGCGCTAGCAGCCTTACCTATTCTGTGCAGATAAAACTGGAAGCATCCATGAGATGAGCTGAGTGTTGTAGTAATCTACCTCTCAATGCATCCTATTGTACCAGGGGACCAGGTTCGGTATCAACCTCCTTGCCATTTTCCACTGTGATTATTCTTTCCTTCGGCCTGTTTTCCTTATCAATCCCATAAGTGCTGTTCCTCTCCTTTGCTAACAGATCTGAAGGAATCGTTCCTGCTATTACCTCCAGCCCTGTTGTAGAGACAGTCCTATAGGTACGGGATATTCCTATGGCCACTTTCCTTCTTTATGCGTTCAGCCACTATTTTTTACTTCCCTACTTGAACTGTCTTTCACCACACAGGAGCAGCATATAAGAAAATTGAGTCCACTACACTGCTAAGATTTTTCTTCTTATTTTGGCCTCCTCCGCCAATTCTGGGCATCAGCCGTTTCACCAGCTCTGACTGCTCTCTGAATAATATGTTCTCCAAAGCTCAAATTCCACTCCCAGGTATTTAAAGGTTTTTCCTGGAGCTGTTATAGCTTCCTCCACCACCACCTCTATATGTCCACATTTCTTTCTTCCAGATAGAAGTATAGCTTCCGTCTTCTGGGCTCAGACTTTGAGGTCTCTTGTTTTCAGGTTTTTCCATTTGTTCTGACTCTGTCTTTGCCGTTCGTCAGCAAAAGCCAGTATTTTCACACTCCTGGGCAGGTTCGGCCTCAAGACTCCGTCGAACAGAATATTCCATAAGAGAGGCCCAAGAACCGAGCCCTGTGGTACACCACAAGTCATTACATACTCCACACCCTCATAGCTGACACGTCTCTTTTTCAGGTAACTTATGGCAATATTCAGTAAGTATGGCGACACTCTTCTTTTCTCCATTGCATTGAATGTATTTTCTATGTCTAGAGTCACCATAAGACAGAACTCTTGTTTTTCGAGTTTTCCTCTTCTCTCTCTCTCTCTCTCTGCAGTTTCAACAACACACCTCAGAGCATCAACAGTCATTCTCCCTTCCATAAAACCAAGTTGTGAGCGCGATATATTACCTTTATTCTTCTTTTCAAGCAAGTACGGTCCTGTATATTTCCGTTTATCCTCGCATACATTGGCTGGGATATGTTTGTCTATAACTCAGCTTTTACGTTTTATTATAACAGTCATGGATCTCATTCAAATTTCAAATCGATCTGCTGCCTCCGCACAACGATCACTGAATTATTGTTACGAGACGCAAAATGGAGGATTTACGACAGTTACGTCACTGAAAACCGCATCCATTGAAGTATAGAGGATATTTGCAATAAATCAAATTGGTCGCTTTAAGTTCCAATAGTTTTTTTAGTAGGCCTCTATGTCGAATCGGTAGTTACAGAAAGTTGGGCGTTACGTCCTGGGAGATGAAGAAGCTGATTATTTTTGAATTGGGTGGAAATGAAACCTTTAGTTATGTATATCGAATGTTCCGTGAAAACGACCCAAGATATAGCTACTTCAATAGTTGATCGAATAAATGGTCACTCTTTTTGTGTCCTACCTGATCGACCTTCGGCAATTTATACAGATTAAGAGTTTTCGTTCCATTGAACTTATTGATACATCTGGAGTTCCGCAGGAGTCAAATCTTGGTCCTTGAACATTAATTATATTAACCCTGCAGTGGATACGTTGGGTCTCACAGATCCAACTGGTACTCATTCGTGCGCTCGGCTCTGAACGGATTGAAGTACACAGCAGCCTTTTCAGTACCTTCAAACGAAGGAGAATTTTATATCCTGATTCGGTCTCCTAGACCCCTTTACGGTTTTTTTCATCGATATTTCCAATAGGTCGCTGAACAAAATGCCAAATTCAAACGATCCTTATGAGAATGAATAGAATAGAATAAATATATTTATCATCGAAAGATTACATGATATGCCATAAATTGTATACACATATAACAGAAATTGTAAGTAATAAGTTTGAGTGACACCACAAACATCCATACCAAGCACCTGTGCTCTATGATCAGAGAACTCATATCCAAAGACCTTAGCTACTTCATTTGGGGAAAAAATTGAAAAAAGCATTGTCAATACAGTAATCCCCCTTGTTGGTTCAAAAATAGTTTGATGGAAACCATAAATCTTGAGCATATCACACAACAGTGCAGAATTCACATCATTAGTATTAAAATGTACATTAAAGTCACCACATAATATAATTTTACAAGTACAAGTAAACTTATCAATAATCTTTTCTAGAATATGTAGAAAAATATTTAAATCACCTGAAGGAGAACTATAGAATGATAAAACATTGATACCTAATTTTTCAATATACTGGGTGGTTCACCATTGGCGCGGTGCTCTGCAGCTCGTACACTCTTGAAGATTTCATTTTGTTCGAACGGTATTTTCTTCTTCTCAAATTTAATTAGCAGAAAATCTCCAATATTTATGTGTTCAGGATTAACTGGTTCTTCATTAATTACCTCTTCTTCCGATTCCGACGGCATTTCAATGTCTTCACTATCACTCGTCATCACGACTTCATCTTGACTAGAATCGGAATCTATTTCTGAAGGCAAAGAAGTCACTCTCTTTTTCTTTTTTGGCTCAGTTAATCCCAACAGATTTTTCGCTGTTTTCAATTCTTTTGCATGCTGTTTTGCTTTTTGTAATTCTCTTTTCCTGTTCTTTTCATTACGTAAGCTTTCTAATCTATTTTTTTCTGGTGTTTCAGTGTATATTCTTGATCGTCCCTTTTCTCTTCCTTTTCTTTTTAAGACACTGTCAGTAATCGCCTTTTTTGGATAAGGTCTAACTACTTCAGGAGTAAGAATAGCCTTTGATGAAGAAACATGTAAAGGATCGTCAGCATCAGACACTGAAACTGGGTCGGCATCCAAAGTAGGAGTTTTATTTTGTTCTCTATCAACAACCTCATTATTTTGACTTGCTTCTGAGTCTACAAAATGTAAATCTTGTGTGTTGTGAGTGTTCTCATCTGTCAAATCGTGATAACCTGTGCTGAAAATGTCTATCGGTGCAAAGTCGTCGTCGCCAAATACCAGTTTATTAATTGGCCATATTCCAGGTTTGGAAAAACCACCTATGATATTCTTTGGTGTAAATGATTCCAAATATGCTAATTTGGACAGTTCAGCAATGTTGTATATGGTCAAAGTTTTTCCAACATTTTGAATGTGCCACGTTGAAAGCTATCTTCAATTTGCCTTCGAAGGGTCCGAACACACTGACATCAAGCGGTTGCAATTTGTGCGACGTGTGTGGGGAAGACTCAAATAAACAATACCGTTGTCACGACAGTAGTTAACAGCTTCTATTGAAATGTGAGATTCGTGGTTATCACAAATGATTAGGATTGGGTTCTCCTTATTGCTCGAAGTAAGGCGTTGAATGTGTTTCAAAACTCTTATAAACAATTCTGAAGTCATCCAGCCGCTTCTGTTTGCCAACCCTAGACTTCCATCAGGAGCACCATTTAGGAAGTGATCTTTATAGTGAACTCTTGGAAAGACATATACTGGAGGAAGGGAAGAACCAGTTGCAGTAATAATACCACAGAAAGTAACTAACTCTCCGCGTTCTGCAGAAACTATTTGTCCCACTTGTCTTTGTTTTCTTCCAGCAATAACTTTAGGAGTAGAAAGGACTGTGCTTATCTCTGTTTCGTCTAAGTTTATTATTCGATTAGGTGTAAATTGTATTGTCTCATTATGCGTTCGTAATTATCATGAAATTGAGCTACAGCAGATTTATTGAAGGCAAAGCTTCTTGCTGCGCTTGTGTTTTCTGGTTTTCGTAGACTCAATTCTGGGTTTCTCTTCCTGAAGCCAGCTGCCCAATCTTTTCCACCGCATTTGTTTTCTTTCCAGGATTTTGGATAATTACACCCTGAGGATTCTGCGTACTCGTATGCCAAAGTCAAAAGCTGTTTCAATGAAAGGCAGTAGTGCATTTTACTGCAATTCAATAGATATTGAGTCAATGCCTTTTCTTGTTCGGTTGAAAAACTTGTGCAACGGTATACTTGGAACCATATATGTTTGATGAAGTAGCTGTAGCAGTGTGTGGTGATAAAGCTGCAGTAGTAGTGTGTGCTGAAGATGATGCTATTTGTGCCATCTCCATAGATGGTGCTATTTGTGATGAAGATGGACCTGCTTGTGATAAAGAAGATTCTGCTTGTAATGAAGAGGATGCTTCAATTGTAGATAATGGTCTGGTAGCTTCAAATGATTTTCGGGCCTTTTCGATGCGATGTTGTAGGGTTGCAGTTTTGATGCCATATTTGTCGGCTGCTTTGCGTATAGATAAAGTTTTTGACAATACTTCACGTATTGCATCTTCAATGCTTTCTTCATTGATATTTTTTCTATCAGTTTTGGGTTTGTATTTTTTTGTAGTATTTAGAAAGTAACGTCAATCTACTTCAGCAATTTATTTTTGCAATAAACAGGGTGTCCCAATTTATTTTGCTATGAAAAAAAAATCTTGGGTGGTTTTTAGATTGAAGACCACTTTCATTTGAAAAAATCAATATATGATGTTTTCAAAATTACAGTATTCAATAATTTTTTTGAGTCACTCCTGTATATAATGGGGATAATCTAATAATCAATTCATCAAGAAACCTAACTTTGGGCAATAAGAAAACGGAAGGAAAAAAGTATTCATCCTCTCTGGCCGAAGGAGCGAGCGATGATGGGAGAGCCTATTTTCATGAATTTTTACGGAAGAAACAATATTGTGACGAAACAACTCACCAAAAAAACTTATTACTTGAAGACATTATAGCAGAGTTTAGGCCGCTCCTGAATCTTGAACAAAAAGTGGTCTTCCAATCTGAAAAAAACACCCAAGATTTTTTTATAGAATATTGGGACACCCTGTTTACTGCAAAATGAATTGCTGAAGTAGATTCTTACTTTCTAAATACAATACCGTTTGAACAAAAATGAAATCTTCAAGAGTGTACGAGCTACAGAGCACTGCGCCACTGGTGAATCACCCAGTATATACCAGCAACCTCACAATGAAATTCCAATGAAAAAGCACCAACACTATCCAAGACAACAAAATCATAAGTTTGCAGAAAATTGCTACTCCACCCTGTCGTGATGACGAGCGACTAAATGTTGCTGCATTCGTCCAACCATCAAGAACAAACTCATTGCATAAGTTGTCGTTTAAATAGTCTTCGTTCAAACAAACAACATCAAGATATTCCATGTCATTTAAATAAATATCTTGTGAATTGGAGTTACCGGCTAAGCCTCCCTAAAGAAGAAAACTGCATACATTTAAAACAGATTGTTGACACATGGCCAAATAGTTTTACTACAGTGAACAACCCTCTACAGTTTTTATCACACTGTATCATAAGCAAAAAAGATCAAGTTGTGAAACTCCAGTATTCAAAAGATAGACACAGCTATTTCAATCGTCATAAATCTCAATATTAGGTAAACATGGGAATTTCCATTCGGATTCAATTTGTTTTTCTACCGTGATTCACACGACCTACATCAGATGATTCGACAGCAAATCACGTTTGCAAATGGCTTAAAAAGTATCCGACAACAGCACAATATCTGCATTGCAATTCACACAGGGACCTCTGTCCGTGTATGCGTACAGGGGTAATTTATGTATGTTAGGTCGCTGGTGGCCGTGGCTTACGGACGAAGCATACAAATTATTCAAATCAAAGTGGTGGACACTTTGTTTCGGGCGAGCATTGTTATGGGGCATGCACCGCTGACTCCGCAATGGTACTGGTAATTGGGAGGGAGCGTGTCATTTGGACAAAACCTACTGGACCAAATTCTGATAATAAGGGCATAGCTTTTAATTTCTAGAATTTTTTTCTAAGTTGCTTAACCCTTACAGCAGAGTTGCACACTCTTCAATTGCTGCAAATTGCTTAATGTGAAGGAATATCTTAATTCGACCACAATCTGATGAAGATGTAGGGTGAGACTCGAAAGAATCTTCTCAGTTTGCAATGAATATCATAAACATAACTGACCTCTTGAATATCATTCCCCAAAAATAAGTCGATTCGGCAAAAAGGATACGTTTATTATTGTACGACTTTTCAATTGGATAATATCTAGGATATACAAGATTTATGACAAACTTTGAGAGGTGATTCCGAAAGCAATTCTACGGAAAATCAGTGAGAATAGCACGGTCCAAATCTTTTCAAATTCGGAGATATTCAGCATCAAAAATTTGATCCTTACGGGTCCTGTAGTCACAATTTTTAATATACATGAGCGATTCTGTGGTATTACCATAGATAGAATGAAATACGTATCTTTTTTTACAGAAGGTGACCATAGTAAAATGATTACTTTTGATAGATAAATGACAGAATATCTTTCTTAATAGATTAGACCGCAATACAACAGTTCTGATGATTGAGTTATGGCAGATGATATTAGCCTTAACCTTCATAACGTCTTCAATTTTACAATTAAAGACGCTATTTGTTTAATTATATTAAGCTCTTTTATGAAATTATTTTGTGGCATTGGGATATTAATGAGTCTATGGACTATTGTAATCTGCTAATTTATGGGGATAAGGATGTGTAGATGATATAATTAATCAAATAGCAGTCAATAACGGTTACAGTCCAAGTATAATTAAGAACATGATTTCACGCAAAAATTTCAAAAAGTAATCCAGGAAATATTTTCAAGTATAAAAGTTCTAACACAAAATACAACAGCTTAACTTATATAGGTAATCCTAGTCTAAAATTAAAATCATTCCTCTGGCATTATAATTTCAGTATAGCAAATCTAAATTTGATAAAGTTAATAAATCCGGTGTCTATAAACTGTCTTGCGGGGATTGTAATAAAATTTATATTGGTAGAACTTTCAGAAATTTCAAAATTAGATTATCCGAGCACAAAAGAAGTTTTAATTATCGTAAATCAGATTTCCATTATTCTAATCACTTACTCGAAGAAAACCAAAACTTTAATGATAATTTCAAAATTTTACACAATAAAATTAATAGACAAAACTCAATCTATTGGAAATTTTAGAGATCAACAAAGAAGAGAATTCAGGTAGGTTAAATAGTCAATTAGATTTAAACCCTTCTCCTTTACTCAATCATTTCAATTCATAAAGTAAGCAACCCCGATGTGTTTTCCAACATACCCTTGTACTTGTACATATTATAGTATTAAGTAGGAAATAAGACTAATATATAAGGAATAACTCTGTTCATTAGTTTGTATCTATCTGATGAAGCCACAGTGTGGTGAAACCGGTCATAGTTAATATAGTGAAAATCTAAATACCATAGTTTTATTTCATTGAGAATATCTATATCGATTTTCATCAAGTAACGACCTCGTCAATCAAATTATGAAGGTTAATTTTAATGACGATTTCAAATTCGTGATTCAAGTTCTAGTTTAAAAATATGTAACAATGCCCATTTTACGATAAAACACAACTTCTTCGAAATTGATATAATTTTATCAAATTCTTGAATTGAAAACACATTTTTTTGTTAGATTTTTGTTCAGATCTAGTGAGCTGTTCTGCATGCTCCAACAATAGTCATCGATCATGTGTGCGTTTCAGTAGCCTTGATAGTGTTGCTCCCTAGTCTGAAGGTCCTAGTGAAGTGGCTCGCCCTAATCTTCACTTAGATCCCCAAGATTATCAGGAGAATATTCTAGGTGGTTGTGAAGAAAATGTCACTTGATTCTCAAGTTTCATCCAAGCATTAAAAAGGGACTCATTAGTTGTTTAACGTGTTGATCTTGAAGTTAACCTGATTGACTGTCGATGAGTATAAAATAGCCTTGCTCTGACATTCAAGTTCGTGAGCAAAGACATATATGCCTCAGCCTGGTGGGTCAACCAAAGTTTGTGCTCATGGAGTTTTCAGAAATTAACCTGTGAATTCCAGAAACTGTACCAATTTCCCAAATTGAATCAGCAGAGCTTCCTTAGTCCCTGCAGATATTACTGTCTGGAAAGGACGCTTGAAGTAGCACTATGTAGTCAAATGGTATAAACATCCTACACTGTAACATAGAGAATATAAGAGTGACCACTGCATAGGTACTTATGTACGCACATATTCTGGCTTCTGGTTTAAAACTGACATCGGTTGTCTCTTTACAGTAGGCAGCCAATATTATTCAGAGATCTGATTCAACTTGGTCCACTAAACCACTGAGCATATCATAGATTGATCTTTTGGTTACTATTCTAGATGAGTGTTCCATACAAGATGTGATCAGAAAGGACACCCAAATATTTAGTCTTGCTGAACTATATAGAGATATTCCAAAGACTCGGAGGTCATTCTTGCATCATTCTTGCTTTGGTCGAATTAGACTTAAGAATTCATTCAGATACCATTTTCCAACATTTTTAGAGCTGTTTGTGACAACTCAATTATAAAGATAACTAGCTTTGGGTATAGTAACCGAATCTGTTCATTTTAATCAGCTGTCTGTTAACCACAAGGATTTACAACAAGTACCACATCTTGTGCGTATCCATTTACCGTCTGCTCAAACCTAGTGGTCTTTATCTGTCCACCATGGGACATGTTTTCTATCCATCGGCAAGGATTAGTTTCAATTCCAGGCTCTTGTACGGCTTAAATGTTGGAGTCGTACGAGATTCTGTTGAACGCCCTTTCTATATCATGAAAGGTAATCTCCTTACATTTCATGCTATTCTATAACTTGCTCACTAGCGTATGAAGTGATATGTAGGACCATTTGCTAATTGATTTTCATGGAATGAATTTTCTTTTAGGTTCCTCTTTATTTCCATGTCAATTAGTTTTTCCAAATAGTTAACTTATGAAGGGATTATATCAAGGGGTCTATCATCCTTGTAACTACATCCCCAGCTTAATCCTTACTATGAAGTCTTTAATTGAACGAGGAGGTAGATCACTCCAATCATTTCCACGCCCAGTCGGTTACGCTTAAGGTGGATCTACGCCGGATATTTGGTGATCAAATTAACTGGAGTTTTGATCCCAATATAATTCTTCGGCCCTATATTTCACAGGTGATATCTGAGCTTACCATGGTTCGTCAGTATATATGCTAAGAGCCATGCATTAGTTCGATTGCCTTCAAGTGCCAAACTTGTCCAGGTTGCACTAGGATTACCTTGGTCTAGCGATAACCTAGATCATTCAACCAGCTGTCCCTGTGTTGTTCCGCAAGCCAGCTTCTCACAGGTTGACATCCCTACCGGGGGCCATGGTCTAATTATAGCATTCTCAGCTTCTAGGCTGGTGAACCTACCTACAATCTCATTTCCTCTGATACTAGTGTGACCTGGAACCCAGTGCCTGAACGCACCCCTAGAACCCTTTGAAGTAATTATGTGTACCCCAGGGCTTCCAGAGCTATCAGAGCAGATCATAATCCACGCATCAGTTGTACCCAGGTCTGCCAGCCAAATATCACCAGGATCTCTGTCTGGAAAACTGTTGTATGTCTAACTAATGATAGGAATGAGTTGAAGCAACAAGGAAGGTACTCACTGGGAGAGTGTTTTGGTGTAAATATCACATCTGCCATTGACCGTACTTCAAATCGCATTGCCAAACTGAAAGAGTTGATTGTTAATTTTGTTGTTACTATACATACTTTGGATCATTTTCGAATGTAGGTGAATTCTATAAAGAAATCTAAGGATCGACAAATGTTCATGGTAATGTCTTCATCTTCTTCAGCCATCTGGCATCCAACTCTGGACATAGGCCTCCCCCAGTTCTCTCCAACGCTCTCTATTCTGTGCTACCTGATACCAGTTAAGTCCTCCAATAGGTTTCAGGTAATCTCACCATCTCATTGGAGGGCGAGCTCTTCCTCTTTTACCCAAATATGGTCTCTATTTTTGTATTTCGGCATTCCATCTGCCATCTTCTTGTCTTGCATTATGACCCGTAAAGCCCCATTTGAGTCTGGCAATTTCTTCTCTGACATCCCGAACTTTAGTGACTTTCCTTATCCACGTGTTTGTTTTCCTGTCTGTTAGTCTTATTCCAAGCATCCTGCGTTCCATTGCTCTTTGTGTTTTGCACATTTTGCAGATAATGGCTCTACATAGTGTCCATGTTTGGCAGCCGTAAGTGATTACAAGCAAAATACACTGATTGTAGACTTTAGATCTAAGTTATTGTGGTATCTTACGATTTTGAAGGACCCATTTCAATTTTCCAAATCCAGCCCAAGCAAGCCGAACTCTTCTCGCATTTTCTGCTGTTTGATTCTCTCTATTGAGTTTGAGTATTTAACCTAGGTGAACATATTCATCCACCATGTCCAGAGACTGTACGCCAACTGTAATCCTTCTGTTATCTTCTGTATTAGTCATGGTTTTCGTCTTCTGCATGTTCATTTTCAAACCAATTTTTTGTGACGCTTCACCTAATCCTGTAGTCATTTCGTGCAACTCTTCGAGAGTGGTGGGAATCAGGACAATATCATCGGCCTACCTAAGATGATTCATTTTTTTTCCGTTTATGTTTATCCACTTTCCTTTCCAACTCAATGATTTAAATACATCTTCTAATGCTAAGGTGAATAACTTCGACGATATAACGTCTCCCTATTTTATACATTCACTGGATTTTTATAGGTTTGGTCTCGTGTTCTAGTCCTACTATCATTCCAGATTGTTAATATATGTTGTGGATCAGTTGTCTATACCTGGAATCAATTCTGCTGTTGTTCATAGCTTGTTCTACGGCCCATATTTCAGTCATATCGAACGCCACGAACGACATGTATAAAGTCTGGTGGTATTTGTTTACTTTCTCTATCAAAGTTCTCATAGTAAGGAGGTAATCAGCTATGCTATACCCCTTTCGAAAGCCAGCCTGTTCAACGGGTTGTTAGAAGCCCATTTTCGCCGTCAATCGATTAGTGATTATTTTCTTGAATAGCTTGTAGATCTGTGAAAGCAGTGATATGGGGCGATAGTTTCTTAGGTCACACTTGTTGCCTTTCTTGAATAGCAAAACGACAGCACTTTTAGTCTACTCTTCTGGAATCCTACCGCTCAAAGTGGGTACTATAATTTCCCTTCCTTCTTGTAGCATCTCCGACAGTATGGCGTGGGGACCTGGAGCTTTGTTGTTTTTTAGGCCTTTTAGAGCTTCTTCGATCTCATAATCTTCATTTTGGGCAACTCTTCAGGCAATGAGGAATTGCCTGGTAATGTATTTTACAGAAATCTGGATATCGCTATCTTAATCACTAACTGGTCAAGACGCAGTTTGTTTTTTATTGATATCTCACGTGTCCTAATATTATATTTTCATATTGTATTGTATCGTGTGGCGTAGTATACTTCAGCTAAAGGTCAGATCAGACTGGGTTCAATTCCTCTCTGGGTAGGAAACGATAATGCAGACCAATGTGTTAGAAAACCATAGTTTCACAAACGCTGATGGCACAAACCAGCAGAAGAATTATTACAAGCATCTTATCATATGATATTCTGTAAAAACCATGCTTAGAACCATCCTCAGGTAAAAATTGATTGTTGTACACTTTTGCACGTCTTTTTTATGTGTTTCAGATACGTTGTTGAAATACGATACGAATATTCATATTTACATAAAGATTCTTGTTGAATATTGTTTACATTTCTGTTTTCTCCATTCAAATTTGCGCTTTGTATACCTACGTTCAAGAGTAACCTAGTCACAAATAGGCGGACCAAGCGATTTGTGCCCGCGATTGTGGTTTGTTGACCATATCACCTTGATTTGAATTTGTGTAACACTGTTTTCATTAGCTGAAAATAAAGTGGAAGTATTCAATTTGCAATGCATACAGTTGAATCATACGGGTGCATATTTGAAAAATGCATTTGCACGTGTTAATTGCTCCATTTGCCGAACTGTTAATTATATTTTTTGATATACGACATTGGTTTTTACGAATTGAAATTCTGTTGATTCGAACGCTTGTGAATTGATTCGTTGGCAATTGGAAAATGTTCATTTTTAGGTTTAGTTGAACGAAAAGAAGAAAAATTTTAGAGAAAACAATTATTTGTAATGCCCAGAAAACGGTTTTAGAAAAATCTTTCTAGGATATTATGTTTGTAAGATATTATGACAGTAAAAAAAATTTTGTGACTTTTGAGGAGGCCAATTAATTACGGAAAAACCTCCATGTTTTGTTAGGTGATTATCAGTGTTATGAATTTCTTCAAATTCCTTGAGCATCCAGAATTCGAGGAAAAAATAATATGGGAAAAAACACGTTTTTAATGGTGAGGGTTGAGGGGCGGGAAGAGACCCAAATTCACGATGGAAGCGTTTTTTATCATCCCAATGATGTAATCAAGGAGAAAAGGATTTTACGATTGAGGCTATTTCGACTTTCCCACCGGGGGGTACCCTTTATTCGCTCTAATGATGGCATTAGAACTGTCAAAATTATGACGTTTTCTTCTTGTTTTGTTCCATTTCTTGAAAATAAAACACATTTACCATTTCTCTTCTGATGAAACTAGAAAGAATGATTTTTTCACTGGGATCCCATTTCCCAACCGAGACATTGCGATTTTGAAATGTTCACAAAACCAGCCGAACAATCAAAAGCTGCTACGATCGCGCCATTTAAAATATCTCAAATATTGGCGAAACACAAGAAACCATTCGGAGATGGATCGGTTATGAAGAAAGCATTTATTGAAGCGGGTGACACTTTGGAAATTTTAAAAATAAAACAGAAATCATGTCTGCTATTAGAGAACTTCAGTTATCTCATCCGACTGTCACAAGGCGTATTGAAGTCATGAGTCAGGTCATGGCAGATAAACTAAACATAATATCATGAAATGTACATACTTTTCTTTACAGTTCGACGTATCCACCGATATGACACTGCCCAGCTCTGTATTTTTATTCGGATGGTATTCAATGACATGTAGGCTAAGGAAGAATTTTTGACAATCATTTCTCTGAAGGTAAGACCCGTGGCGAAGATATATATGACGTTTTCTTCAATTTTCTAAAACACTAAAGCTGCCAATATATAAATATAAATTAGAGTGCATCATAACCGATGAAGCACCAGCAATGACTGGAAACAGAAACGGTTTCGTGGCATTGTATCGAGCTAATAAAGATTTCCTAAAAATTGACAAATCAATCCGTGCACGTAGCTTGCAACGGCGGCTCTTTAAGTTGCAGTTGGAAGATAGGGAGTCTGCTGAACACACTGATTTGGTTCTTCACACGGACGTCAGGTGGTTGAGTCGCGAAAAATTACTAGAAAGGTTTCAAGAATTATTGCCCGAAATAACAGCAGATGATGACACTCAGATGTTGAAAAACGAAAAAGCTGAAGTACTTGACTGACATCACAATGCACTTAAACACCATTAACATGGAGCTTCAAGGTAAAGGAAAAACTTTTATTGAGGTGATTAGCTCAGTAAACGCAGTCAAAAGTGAATTGCAACTTATGATAGATCAACTGAAAAGAAAGGATCTGAAACATTTCCCGTCTTTGAAGGCAAGGATTCCTCAGTTGAATTATGATACGTATGAGGCTGAATTATCAAATATTTTGGGACAATTCGAAATGCGATTTTATGGCTGCAGTAAATTGGCAAATATAGCATCATTTAAGAGTTATCCTTTTTCATGTAAAAACATTGAGGAATTAGCTACTGAAACAGCAAGTCGATATGAACTCATGTTCTGTTGAAAATGAGTTAATGCAGATTATATCATATTTGTACCGTACAACTCTTCGCGGTGTGCTGTACAGATTCAAATACCTCAAAAATGTTCTCGATCAAAAAGCTTTGATAAAGATTTACTACGGACTTGTACACTTTAGATTATGCTATGGTATTCTGAACTGGGGAGCTGCAAGGGCTGAGCATATAGCTTGTATCGAGGTTCTACAAAAAAAGTTTTTAAAAATCATCTTCAATAAAGAAAATATTTACCTACTTCACGTCTGTATGATGAAGCTCGGATCTTGGACATTCGTCAAATGTTTGCATTCTCATGTATAATACATTTGTATCGGAATGCATACTTACTGGAGGAGTTTCATCATACCTATAATACCAGACGGGAACATAAATTTTATGTGACACCTCGTACAGATAAATCCATTGGCCAGTTAAATTCTTCTTTCTTGGAGCCTAGACTGTTTAATGCTTTGGCATTGTCAATAAGAAATGTTACTGACA
Organism: Cryptolaemus montrouzieri; assembly: GCA_013387265.2. Classification (NCBI taxonomy): domain Eukaryota; kingdom Metazoa; phylum Arthropoda; class Insecta; order Coleoptera; family Coccinellidae; genus Cryptolaemus; species Cryptolaemus montrouzieri. The sequence goes on from JABFTP020000042.1 coordinate 14,330,567, forward strand.
TGAGGAAGCTTGAATTTGAGCTGAAGAAGATTATCCTTTGTAATGGTAGGGATAAAATTCATGACATCATAGAGTTGAGAAATTAATATACTTTTTGTTGAATCTGAGTTTTTCTGTTTGAGTTTTGTTTTCACTCTTTATTTTGTTCAGCGGATCAGTGTCGGTGTGTTAGGTTTACTTAAGGAAAAAATTAGATTAGTACACTGCAGACAGTCATATGACTTTGCAGTTTTATGTTGATTTTCTGAGTTTATTGTCAACAACCTGGTTTTTACAACTTATGTTCACACAAAATTGTATAGGAAAATAAACACTATCGTGGACTTATGCACTATCTCAGCTGTTAGCTGGATATAATTTACCTTTTCCAGATTTAGCAATCAAAGGGAATAGGCTCGATTACAATATACTTGACATAAATTTCCTAGCTATCCTACATGTATTAAGAATTACAGCTTTTTGCATTTCTATATTGGTATTCTTATGAAATTCTAATTTCTTAAAGCTATCATGCAAAGTTTTGGGTATTAACCCAGTCGAGGATACGATGACAGGAACAATATCTATTTTCTCGAGGTGCCACATCTGCTTGATCTCAATAGCAAGGTCTGTGTATTTGGACTTTTTCTCCTGGAACTTGTTCAGCACGTTGTTATTATTCGGTATGGCGACATCCACCAGCATTGCTGTTCTGGCTCTCTTATCATACACCACTATGTCCGGCCTATTATTCGTCACCATTCTGTCAGTGATAACAGGCCTATCGTAGTATAATCTGATAGAGTCATTTTCCAATACGGGCACCGGTTGATACTTGTAATATGGCTGGAAGGTGTTCAGTTTCTGATGGATAATGTTGCACACTTGATTATGCCTGTGAAGATACTCCGTATTGGCCAGTTGTTCGCATCCGGACGTAATATGCTGTATAGTCTTCGATCTTAAATGGCATTTTCTGCACTTATCTGTTTGTAATGATCCGTCCTTCATTATAAATTTTTCGTAATTGTTTGTAGCGATCATTTGGTCTTGGATGGCCATAAGGAATCCCTCTGTTTCTGCGAATAATTCTCCTTTCATCAACCATTTGTTGGAGGCTTCTTTGTCGATGTGTGGTTGATTAATCTCATGGTGATGTCATCCATGCAATTCCTTTCTTGACCATTGCTCTTGTTTTTCAGTATCTGATAGGAACGGTAGATTCAGCAGGTCATCTCTGGTAGCAAGATTTTGTGGTGTATATCCCTATCAGCCAACGATACCACCCTATGGAGCTCAGAGAGAGCATTTTTCTTTTAGATTTTTATCTGTTCGGTGTGTAAATTGACAACATCTATTAATCCGCGTCCTCCTTCTTTCCGCTTCAAAGTTGTTCGTATCACAGACGATTTTAGATGATGATTGTTGTACTTTGTTAGCATCGTTCGGGTCTGCCTTTGAATATCATCCAGTTCTGTCTTAGTCCATTTGATTATTCCAAATGAGTAAAGCAACACTGGAATCGCGTAGGTGTTAACTGCCTTGACTAGATTCCCCGAGTTCAACATTGATTTCAGCACAGATTTCAGACGTTGACTGTATTCTGAACGAATCTTCTCCTTTGATTGTTTTTGGTCTAGCAATCTGACTTGTTGGTATCCCAGATATTTGTATGTTTCGCCATCTCTCATGCACTGTATAATATCACCGTTTGGAGGTTGTGTTTCACCATCTATGACTTTCCCTCTTTGAATGTTCAGGGTCTTACATTTTTCAATCCCGAATTTCATATGAACATCTGCCGAGAAATCACTGACAGTTTTCAGCAAATCATCTAATTGTTTCTTGTTCGAAGCATATAATTTGATGTCATCCATATACAGCAGGTGGGAGATTGTATGATAATTCCTTTCTGCTTTTATCCTAAATCCGTATCCTGTTCTATTGAGTATTGAGGACAATGGGTTCATTGCCAAACTGAACCATAGTGGACTCAAAGAGTCTCCTTGAAAAATTCCACGACGTATGGGTATCTCGTCGGTTTTAATTGATTTATTGTTCATGTTGACCTGCAGAGACGTGCGCCAGTGTGTCATTGTTGTCTTTAAGAACTCTACCAGGGCTGGGTGAATTTTGTATATCTGCAATACTTCAACAAGCCAAGAATGGGCGGTACTATCGAATGCCTTCAGATAATCGAGAAAAGCTGAATGAACATTGCGATGCCCTACGTGTGCCTGTTCCATTATCACAGAATCGATAATGAGTTGTTCCTTGCACCCGTGGTGTTTCTTTCTGCATCCTTTCTGCTCCTCTGCTAATATATTGTTGTCGTCAAGGTGTTGGTATATTCGATTGGATATGTATGAGGTGAGTATTTTGTAGATTGTTGGCAGGCAAGTGATTGGCCTATATTAAGACGGATCCTGTGTTCTATCGCTCTTAGGTAGCATATATGTTAAGCCTTGCGTTAGGAAAGTGGGTGTTTTCTTGGGATGTTGAAGAACATACGTGAGCTGTTTCGCTAGGGTTCCATGGAGCTTATCAAACTTCTTGTACCAGTAGTTGTGGATATTATCTATACCTGTGGCCTTCCAATTGTTGGTCGCTCTAATTACTGTTGTGATTTCTTCCTCCGTTATTCCATCGAAGTCCATATGTCTGATATCGAGGCGTTCTTTTTCATTCGTGATCCATTCCGCATCTCTATTGTGTTCTTTGGGGTTCGACCATAGTGATGACCTATAGTCGGTCAAGCACTGTGCGTCAGGTACTTCTCTGTTATTGTTGGTCGCAGTTTTGTTATTTCCCTTATGAAAATTGGCTGCGTTTTGGAGGAACCTTTGGTTTTGGTGTTTCCTTTCAGTACACTTGACGTATCTTGAAAGCCTCTTTGCTTTTGCTTGGAATTTCTGTTTCAAAGTGTCCATATACACGTCGATGTGTTGTTTGTGATCAGGGTGTTTTGTGTTCGTACAAATTTTCCTATAAATTTTGCGTATATGTGATTTCAAGCGCCTTGAGGGTTTTCTGTTTCTCAGGAATTCTGTGAGGCGACCGATCTCAGCTCTAACATTGTCAATATCCTTCTCCAGTCGTTTTTGCATTGGTGGTTTTCTGACGCTTTTTGGATCAGATCGAATCAGAGTTTTGGAGACTTGTTGTTTGTGTAGTCGAAGAACCGCTATCGCTCCACAGTAAATCAAAGTGTGAATTTTCTCCAAAGAGTTCAGGTCAGTGTATTCTTCAAACACTGAGTTTACGCTTGCTAGGATGATATTGGTGTTCTTGTTCGTCTTGAGTTTGGGCAGTTTAGGTCTTTTAGATGGGTTACTACCACTGAATTCAGTTGTTGCTCTGTTGAGTTCTGATCTTGATAAATACATATATTCGTTCGTCTGATTCGGCTCAGGAGGGCGTTCCATGTTAATATTCGTTTCCGTGGCTTCGATGTTATCTGTAACACTTTCATTGACTCCAGCAGGTATACCGTTATGAGTATCATTTTCGCTTCTGAGTTCCATTATGACCTCTTCTCGTAAGCTTTGCAGCGTTTCTGAAGAAAGTAGCCTGTTTTTAACGATTGTTCTTCGTTGATCCGAAATTCTCTGCTCCGATATGTGCTGTAATTCAGGATATTTTTCTATGAACGCAAGATGTAACGCGTATCTGTATGCTGTCATTTCCGATTCCAAGTTTGTAATCTTGTAATAGGAACGCTAATGAAGGTATTCATTTCTGGAGTCCACTTCATGCTTTTCCTAGGGAGTCCGGCTCTCGTGGTCGTAGGCATAATGGCTTGCGCCGCCGTTGAAACATCAAGAGTCGGTTGGGAGGTGTTGATGTTATTTCCCACTTGGTTTTGTGTTGCAGTATCCCTACTCGATATCACGCTGCTTCCGTCGCTAACCGAGGGAGACTGTGACTCACTTTCCGAACAAGACCCTCTTCCTAAATCTTGAACGCGACAAGAGGTTATGGTGGTACAATGTCGAGTCACCCGTTTATTCCTTAGATTGTACATCATTGGATAAGTTGCATTTTATACCTACTGCCAGGTTCAGCTTGGGTACCTCGGGTTCGCTAATCCCGTACTCAGAAACAATGTTCCTAGCCCCTGAGGATTTATTATTATTATTATTATTATATCAGATAAACTTCTCAAAGCTACAGCATCTGATACAAATTTCTGGTGTTTTATATTTGAGGATAAATACCCGAATCTGAGGCAAATCGCCGTTCAACTGACAGCATTTTCTGAAATGAAATAATTAAGTCAAAATATCGCATTCGACTAACTGGCGATCATATGTCATCATTCTTGCGATTAGCACTCAGTGATTATGTAACATCGTATGAAAAGTATGCTGAGAACATGCAGTGTCACTCTTCAACATTCAAAGTCAATGCTTAGTTAAGTTCGACACCAAATGTAACTCTCTTGTTTTGTAACAACCAATAAAGTAGCAATTTTGAATAACTATGAGTTTTTTCATTGATATTATAGAGAAGACCCTAACTGAACCTAATCCAAACCTTGACTTAAATAATGTATATTGTGCTGAAAGCTAATAGCTATATATACTACGGCACACCCTACCTAGGTAGGTAGGTACGTAGGGTGTATCACGTATGTACGACAACCCTGCATCACACATACTTGCAGCCTTTCAGAGTCGATCGTAAGTAGTCTAGAAATATTGAGGTAGATCGCCAGCAGTTCAAATTTGAGCACCCATGAGGTAAAGAGAGAATAAAGAGCTTTCTAATGATGCATTGCACATCATATGTTGCCAAGAATATCGATAACCTCATATTTTAACAGGAGATTGAAGAAAAAGTAATAAATTTCATCAAATAGCTAGAATATGAAAAACAAAAACTAGTTGCACGAACATTTCAAAATGATGACCTGAATAATCAGGTGAACTAATATTTTTCCCACAATATATAAGAATTGCTCATTTAGATTTAATAGTATATAAAAAAAGCCTGAGACTAATTTTCATCCAACTCGTGAGATCCGTTTTTGACACATAAGAATAACTCGCTTAAAGTCATAAAAAATTTATTTCGATAAGACAAAAGTCAATGCCTTTGCGAATTCCGCGAACCGATTATTTTTACGTCCGTTTCGCTAGTATATACCTCGTTTTTAATTACATTAATTTCATCACCCTCTTAACCACAATTACAGCCGATTGAGCATATGGCTGTTCACATTCACGGTACGAATTATGTTATTAGAAAGCCTTATTCCTGCGTTTTTCATGACTGTTAGTGACCAAGAAAGACAATTGAAGGTGTTCCTCCCTATGCCAAGCGTATGACGTTAAAGTGGCATTATTAAGAAGGCCATGGAACACCGGAATAAACACGCGAACTTAGTTAGAAATTATATGGTAACCTCGTCACGAAATCGACGGTTCGTTCGAGAAAAACAGTGGTAGACTGAAAGGGTTATCTGAGAAACAGGATATTGCCAAATTTGAGTTGGGAGTCGATAAGAAATAAAAGAGTGAAGAGGCTCATTTTATGTTGAGAGACGATGACAACAAAATTTCTGTGGCGTAGAATAGATGAACTCCAACATGAAAAGCTTTAACTAAATTCGAGGTTACTTCATCTTGAGTGATAGCAACATCAACTGGCCACCAAGATCGTGTTACTTAGCACCAATCGACTTTTTTATGTAGGGCTAAAAGAAATCGCTGGTCAACTCGTTTTGCTCCCATAGCTTTGTTCTGCAAAATGTTTATGGTTGGACAATGTCTTCTGGACATTTTCATGACCAAACGGCGATTCAATTCCAGGAGGATCACTCAGTGTCTGGACAGCAAGAAGAATAGCTATAGTCTTCATGGAGATATGGTGCATATAATACAGCTTTTACTAGTTCAATATGCGTGACTGCGAGAGTGATCAGCACTTCCTTGAAAATTCAGTATTCAGTTTTTTGGCTGGAAGGGGTAGCTCTCAGGGATTAGTATCATCTCATCTGTTGTGGTCCCTGCTAGTTAATGACCTTCTGGCAATAATTAGCGCACTGGATATTTATATACAAGCGTACGCTGATAGATTTCGATATAGTCATTTTGACTGTCGGAAATGACGACTATGTCTCCGTCGGACTTCAGGAGCCTATGTAAGCTATCCAAGGATGGTGTGAGGGTGTGAAACTTAGCATGAACCCCCACAAAACTCTTATGATCCATTCTCCAGTAGAAGGAGGATTTTAGATTATCCCCGATCCTAGGTGGGGTGTTTATTCCAGTTACAAAGGAAGCACGTGGAATTCGCTCATTCATTAGAGGCATGTCAAATTATTTGTGGAAAAAAATGGGGTCTTGTCCCAAATCAACTTCAATAGCTATACGGGATGGTGGTGATACCACGTATCACATACGACTGCTTGTGGGTGTGCAGCCTTAAAAATCAATCAGAACTCAAGCTCTCTAAATTGTAAAGAATGGCTTGTAGGATGATTACTGGAACTTTTTGCTCTTCACACACTGTGGCCATGGTACTAATACTGGACCTTGCACTTTTCACCATGTGATTAGAGAAGCAGCTAGAAAGGCTTCTTACAAATTCCATCACTCCGCACCTGCAATGGTATTGGTATGTTCGACCCTTTACAATCTGAAATCGAAGACAATGGAATGCTGAATATGAAGTCCGACAATACAATACCCTAAACCAACATGGAGCAGCAATTCCAGGTCATCATTCCTAGGAGACAGGCATAGACCAGCTCCAGGGACTGTCTACTTGAAGGCCCCTGTTGGTACACAGAAAGCTCTAAAACTACAAATGGTGTTAAAGCTGGTTTCGAGGTGCTACCAAGGAACGGTAGATCAAACTTGGCGGGCTTGCGACAGTTTTCAAGCAGAAATATTCGCCATTGACCACTGTTCTAACCTAAAAAGTAGGTCAATAAAAATCATCATCGATAGCCATACTGGCCTGAAAACATTGGCACTTGACACTTGTACGTCACTTACGATGCAGCGATGTCCCACCACCCTTGCCAAACTAGGAGAATGGAACAGGCTCAGTCTGATGTGAGAAACCGAACTCATTGGCCGTTAGAGGAACAAGTTTGGAATTCTTCAGACTAGAGCCTAGGCTCCGAATTACCCTGGAGACTGCAAGAACGGAAAATAACCAGTAGTTGGACCTGAAGGTAAGTAAGCTTTGGATGAGTCTCTTAGGTCTCAGATACTCTCGATTTGCCATCATCACTTTCCACTGCAAGAACCAAAGCTCTTCAGGCTGAAGCTGAGAGTATTGCCTGCCATATTAACGGGACATTGTGGCCTCTGAAATCACCTCAACAAGTTAGGATTGATTGAGGATCCTTCAGGTAGACCATGTGAAGAAGAGATAAAACCAATCAGTGTGTTATATGCGAATGCCCAGATGGAGACAGAGTCAGGTTGGAGAAACTTGGACCTAACAAACTGAAGCTGACTGAGTTTATTAAGCTCTCAACCACAAAACTTATAACTTTTACAAGAAACATGGAGCTTGTGGGTCACATTTAGGACAGTGTATACCACAATAGAGCTCTGGGTCACAGTGGCCGGGCTGTATCTATCTGTATCTATAAATCTTTTTGCTAAGCGCGTGACGGAATTGATAGTTAATTGAAGAAAAACAGTGGTAGAATGAAAAGTTTATATAAAAGACAGGATATTGCCAAATTTGAATTGAGAACCGATAAGAGATATAAAAGAGTAAAGGGGCTTATTTTTGGTCAAGTTACGATGAAAAAAAGAACTTTTGTGGCCCAGAATATCTCCATCTCTCATCTCCAACATGAAAAGCATTAACTAAACTTGATGTTTCTTGATCTCGCGTGGCCACACGGATCGTGTGACTGACCTCTGCTCGATTACTTTATGTAGGACTGAGAGAAATCTCTGGTCAACATGCTTCGAAATACTGTTCTCATCATCTTCCTTCTGCGAAATGGTTGTTGTTGGACAGCGTCCAGAGGAGTCTACTACTCTATTTTCATGTCCAAATGGCGATATACTTCCAGGTTTCTTTCGTTTACAGAGACTATTTTGTATGTGTAACGCAAAGTGTTGTTTCTTGCAATTCGTCTTGGCGCCAGTATTGAATGTGGTATCATATATCATAAATTGCGAAAAAGGAGATCCAAGTTTAGAACCTTGCGGAAGCCCACAAATCTTCATAGGAAGTCACATAACACTTTTTCCTTCTCTGAATCAATGAATAAAATACTGAGGGTATTCTACTGGGCTTCGGGCTTTTGGTCGCTTTTAACAGCTTTAGCTGATGTGTTTTCAGTTAATAATTAAAATTTCTATTACAAGAACCAAACACGAGAATGGTCTGAGAAGTATCCGACCACTACGTGATGATGACAGTACTCGTAAATAAAAGCGAAAGAATTTTCAGTTTTCATCTGTTGACTGTTACTTACCAAAATTTCAATCATTTTGGAAGTGCAGTTGTTTGAGTGAATTGATGTGAGTGTTTCTGGGAAAATGGACAAAATCTAGTATCGAGTTGTCATTAAATATTTGTTTTTGAAAGGCAATGAGTTGGACTCTATGGGGACTCTGCATCATTATTTACCACAGTGATGATGTAGGTAGCAGAATTTGAGCATGGTGGACGAAGAACGATCAGGACGTCCTAAACTGCAACTACCCATGATAACATCGACAATGTTCACCAAATGGTGATAGACGAGCGCCGAATTAAAATGACAGAGATAGCAGAGATCATGAACATGTCAAAAGTGCGAATTTGTCATATATTAAATCAACATATTCACATGAGAAAGCCGTCTGTGCGTTTCGTGCCGCATTTGCTTAAGTAAGATCAAAAACGTGTTGCAGTGAACATTCCCAACGTTCAATTGGCGTATTTTAGGCACAATGAATCTGAGTTTGGCGCTGATTAGTTACTGAAGGAAAATACTGTCTAAACGGTGGACTGCAAAGGAGTAACCAGTTCCAAGAAAAGAAGCAAAAACTGTTCTCTCGGCTGTGGAAGTGATGGCGACTGTTCTTTGGGATACTCTTGGAGTTATTTCAATCGATTATCTTCAAAATAGAAAACTAATCTAGGAGTATACAACATCATTACTTGACAAGTAGAAATCAGAACTTGTCGAAAAGCGGTCACATTCACAGAAAAGAGAATCCTGTCTCACATCTTAACATTTGCCATGGCGAAAATCCAAGTTCACATCACCTGTACACCCAACCTTGTCCTGGTTTTGCTAGTTGATGTATCTAGCATCGCCTTGGACTGGCGACAACCTAAAGCATTCAACTAAGTATCCCTTACGCTCGGTGGCGTATGGGATATGATGCTCGTCTCCTACGCAGAGTTACCTGGGTTAAATCCCCACAAAGATTCTGGGAATCGCTTGAGTGTCCATCTTTCGGAGGAGATGTAAAGCTGTCGGTCCTGTCTAACAGAGATGTGTTGGACATTAAAGATCCCTTCCCTTGACACGAGAGGGGTTCGGCAAAATTCCCGGGTTAGTGAGTTGACAGACTTCCCCGGCGTGTCATTAGCCGAAAGGCAGAAATAGAGCACGTTAAAGGAGAAACAAACAAACAAACAAGTGTCCCTATGTTGTTCTGTTAACCAGTCTCCCAACTTTCCTCAACAACACAGGTTGAGATTCCGACCGCGGGCTCTGTTCCTATAAGAGCATTCTTAATTTAGCTAAATGTCATTGTAACTCTGAAAGAATACGTTAAGGATGTAAACATTAATGCTACTGAGTTGCATTTGTTGAACAGACATGGGCAAATGTGATCCTATCCTTTCATGCAGCTATATCGGTGAAAATTCTTGTTTTCGAATGATACTGGAGAAGTTGCTGAATTTGGGTGACCTAAACGTCCAGCCCCATATTCTGGCAACAACAACATGGATATTACTTTCGATAAAGCTTTCAGCTTTCACGTGCGCACCTGAAATAATCGAAGGATCTTCAGCACTTCGTTGGCAGGTGAAATTTGGATTTCAATTACGTGTACTTACGTAATCAGTTATGTAAAGTGGTTCCAGGTTATGACGATCTCTATTTACGAAAGGGCGATTTATTATTGATAAAATCGACAAGTACGCAATACCTACCGCTGAGTTTTTATTAAATATGCATCAGCCTCACGTGACAACTATTTGAAGGAACGTAAAATCTTCTATTTTATGCAAGTTTCATAATTGGACGACATTCATTGCAATCATATAAATGTTTGTATGGGGTTTTTCCTATTTTTTTATTATTTTAATCTTGAAGACATCATGGAGGTATCCATTGTACAGGGTACGTAAAATACTTGAATAATTGATATGAGTTATTTTGAAAGTGCGATTTGTGCAAGTAAAATAACTATTCCATACAAAATGTATGGAAAAGCTGATTTTTTTTCGCGATTTCAGTGTTGACCCCCTAGTAAAGGTTGTTCGCAATAATGGGTGGAATGATCGACCCCCTTTTGGGATTTAAGTTACTTTTGTACAACCGTATACTAAACTTTTTCAAAAAAATTCCAGGAACCGCAAAAAAGGAAAAAAATTCAGGAGCTCAATTTCGACGGCAAAAACGAGAAAAAGATACAGGGAAAAAAAACTAGCGGGATCCCTTGAAAAATTTTCTAGCAAACCAGAAAATGGGGACTCTGAATGTCAAGAGAATGTTGACGTAGATGTTGCTTCAACAAGCGCAGCTTTAAATCTAGAAGTTATGGAGGTATCTGAAGAGAAAAATGTTAGTCCTTCAGAAGGAGACTCCAGTGAAACTGAAAAAGAGAAAGTAGTGCTAAAGAACCTGTAAGCAATTTATCGTCATCAAGTAGCTGTTTAGATTGTGGTGATGATCCCGGTTCGTGGCCCGCCAGTATGACTAATGATATTGTTAATATTTTGGTTAGCCGTGGTCCCGTGCAGCTGTTTAACCACAATTTTCCTGCTAATATCGATGGAAGAAAATTTGCAAACAGTTATTACTCTAGAAATCTTCCTAATGGAAAAAAATTAACAGAGAATGGCTTGTTTACTCTACGTCAAAAGATTCAGTCTATTGTTTTTGTTGTAAAATATTCAGTAAAACTGTAAGTAGTCTATCAGCTCCAAGCGGTTTTTCCGATTGGCAACATCTGTCATCTACCTCAAAACGACACGAAACAAGCATTTCCCATAGCGAAAATTTAAAATGGTGGGTCCAACTAAATCATATGTTAAAAAATAAAACTACTGTAAATCAAATGCGACTGAGACTATTAGAATCTGAAAAAAAACAATGGTGTGATGTATTGGAAAGGATCATAGCTGTTATAACATTTTATCTCATCAATGTCTGGCGTTTAGGGCTCGTCCAAAATATTATATGAGCATGATAATGGTAATTTTCTCAAAGCAATAGAAATGATAGCATCCTTTGATTTAGTTATGCGGAACATATTCACAGAATTCAAGCCTCGAAATTCGATTCAACTCGCATGACTCACTATTTAGGAGATCAGATTCAGAATGAAATCATTGATTTACTCGGCACGACCATAAAAAATTATATCCTGAACAAAGTCAGAGAATCAAAATATTTCTCTATCATATTAGATTGCACACCAGATGTAAGTCACACAGAACAAATTACAGTTATACTAAGGTATGTTGTTTTAAACAGTGAAACTAAAAATGTTACAATATGCGAAAGTTTTATTGGCATCTGTCCGATAACCAGCTCCACAGGTGAAGGACTATTAAATTTTGTTTTAGATTTATTTTCGCAATTAAACCTTGATATTAAAAACTTACGTGGCCAAGGTTATGACAATGGTTCTAATATGCGTGGAAAACACAATGGATTACAAAAAAAAATATTGGAAATGAATAATCGTGCATTTTACGTTCCATGCTCGGCGCATAGTCTCAATTTGGTCGTTAACGATGCGGCAAATATAACGCACAACACGGTCAACTTTTTCAACTTAATTCAAGAAATTTACGTTTTCTTTTCGTCTTCTACCAAAAGGTGGTCCATAATTTGCAAGCATTTACCTCATTTAAAACTAGAGGCATTAAGTGCCACGCGATGGTCTAGCAGAATCGATGCAGTCAAACCTTTACGGTATCACCTCGAAAAAATATTTGACGCTTTACTTGAAATATCAGATAACAATTCGTCGGAATGGGATTGTACAACAACTCACAAAGCACATTCGCTTGCTTAGAATATTCAAAATTATAGATTTATTTGCTTTGTTGTAATTTGGTTTAATATTTTAAACGAAATGAATGCTATTAGCAAAATGATGCAAAACCCCACAATAAATACTCAAATCTACATAAATTTGTTGAATAAATTGATTCATAAATTCACCGAATATCGCACAGATGAGCATTTCGAAAGGGTGTTAGAAGAAGCTACCACTGTGGCTCGGGAACTTAATGTAGATGCAGATTTTCCGCCTATAGATACCGTTCGTCCACGAAGAAAACCAACTCAATTTCAGTATGAACAGAGTGATGAAGTCTTACTAGACTCTAAAACAAAATACAAGGTAGATGTTTTTTTTAGGATCCTGGACCAAACCTTAACTTCTTTAAAACGTAGATTCGATGAGTTGGAAACTTTTACCGACGTTTTTGGCTTTACACCAATAATAACTTGTTTAGTTACTCCAAAGATGATTTAATGAAACATTGTAAAGATTTGAATGTGAAGCTAAAAGATAGTTCAAGTAGTGACGCAGATATTGACGGTATAGATATGTTTAATGAAATCAATGCTTTAAAGTTGCATTTAACTGAAAACCAGTCTAATGATCCACAAACCCTTTTGCAATACATTTTGCTAATGAATTAATGTCAACATTTCCGAATACAGCAATAGCGCTAAGGATACTACTTACATTGCCGGTTTCAGTTGCATCTGATGAAAGGTCATTTTCAAAGTTAAAAATAATAAAAAACTATTTGAGATCAACTATGCACCAGCAAAGACTAAGTAATTTAGCAATAATTTCAATTGAACATGAGATTCTAAATAGACTAGACACTAAACAAATTATAGCTGATTTTGCCAACATGAAGGCAAGAAAGGTGCAGTTTCTGTAAAATAACTTAATACCTATACCTACCTACATAATATGTATAAACTGCACCTTTCTTGCCTTCATTTTTTCATTTAATGTCGTATTAGTGTAATCTATCTTGTATAAAATAACCTAATATAACATAGTTTTTCACTGTACAGCATTTTTTTTTCACATTTTTATAAACACCTAGGTTTTGTAGTTAGATAGGGGCGGCACGATAGGAATTGCACACCGGCGTTCAAACCGCTAGCGGCAGGCCTGATAAAGGTGCTTTTGTGAGTGACGTCAAGAAAAAAATTTCATATAAACATGGGATGAAAAATGCTTCGTTTTTGAAATAATGGCTGTTTCATAAATTGTTCAGTATTTCCTTCATAAAAACTATAGTTTTCGGAATTCTTAGCCAAAAATTGACACAAGAGATATTTTCAGAAATATACATTTTTGAACAAGAAAAACGTTCGTTACAGCATACTGGGTGATAGTTTTTCAATGGTCAGGCGTAAATGTATGACATAAGTAATTGTGAATCCACAGTAATAAATTTGAATAGTTGAAATAGTGCTACAGAAGAAAGAAAATCTATGTTCCAACGAGTGAATTCTATTGTTTCAAACACAAGAAGGATTTTTGACGCATATACATAAACCTCTTCTAGCATAGAATTGTGCATATCTGCGATATTCGAAGCAAGAATGTTATATCTAAATACGCTGGCTTGCTAACTTCTATGGAAAAGTGAGGCAAGTGGGGGGGGTGGTGGTAGCCACTTGCAGTTAAGGCAAAGTTAGTTATTTACTACTGTTTGTGAAATATTTTAAATTGACTTTTCATGTTTAACACCGACTTTTCAAGAGCAATTTCTTCATAGAATTTGTTCAAAAGTAGACAATTATACGTTTATACTGGATGATTCACCAGTGGCGCGGTGCTCTGTAGCTCTGTAGTTTTCATTTTTGTTCGAACGGTATTGTATTTAGAAAGTAAAAATCTACTTCAGCAACTTATTTTGAAGTAAACAGGGTGTCCCTATTCTCTATCCTGGGCGGTTTTTTTCAAAAATCAAGAGCGTGGGTCTTCAAGGAATAAGTTTTTGTGGTGAGTAGTTTCGTCACAATTTTTCAGATTGGAAGATCACTTTTCTTTCATTTTGTATTTCTTTATCTTCGAAGGTAGTCGTATATGAAATACGAAATAGATTAGTGTTTTAGGTGTCGAACTATTTCAATAAGTGTTTGAAATGTTACCCGTTTCTTTGTAGACACAACTCAATCCTTCAGAGGAAAGACCCTTGAACTCTTGACAACTTTTGCGGATTAACTGACTGAAAGGCGTCGACTATTCTCTATCTCATATCCAACTGTGTTGTAGAAGGAATCTGGTAAATGATGCCCTCAATATAACCCCACAAGAAAAAAATCTAGACTTGAACTAACCGGAACCTAGCTGGCCATCTAACCTAACCACCACGTCCTATCCATTTGTTTGTAAATACATGATTCAAATAATCCCTAACCTGATGTGAGTAATGTGCCGGTGCTCCATCCTGTTGAAACCACAAAACTCGTCTTATATGCTCTGGTACATCACATCGGCAAATAATATTGGTAGATGATTTTGCAGAAAATCTAAATACATTTTAGATATCCATCTACTACAGCGGCCCATACATTCAAGGAACAACGATGCTAGTGATCTATTTGTTTCATGAGGTGTGGATTTTCCATGGCGTAATAATGAAGTTGTGCCTGTAAACAAGCCCATCCTTGTGGAAAGTTGCCTCGTTCGAGAAAAGAACTCTGCTAAACATATTTGGATTTTCCGCTATTTTGTCACTTGCCCAATTGCAAAAATTGATTCGATTTTCATAGTCTTGATTGTTCAGTTCCCAGTGCAGCTGTACATGATATGCATGAAATTTATTCACTTCAAGATTCTCTGGACGGAAGTTTGACTTATATCTATTAACTGAGAAATCTTACTTGGGCTTTAATATGGGTCCTCTGTCACTGTCAACAAAACTGATAACTGGTTGTCTTCAGCTGTTTTTCGTTTTCCATGATTTTTGTAAGCGATATTACCTGTTTCGATGAATCTAATTAGAAGTTTTTCAAAGCATCTTGCATCAGGATGCCTCTTATCAGGAAACCTTTGTGCATAAACTCTACTTGCCAGCAAAGAATTTCTATCACACTCACCCAGAATAAAAATCATATCAACAATTTCTTCTTTGAAGAACTTCATGGCAGTCCATTGAGAAAATTGGGTTCAAACCTCACTTTAGCAATGTTTAATAACGAAACACTGATATGTTTACCATGTAAAATGCAGAATATGATATGTCCGGACACCTGACAGAAGGCACAAATAGAAAAAAAATGTCAACACATGTATGTTGATGAGTTTGATACGGTTTGTAGAGTTTTCATCAAAAATTTTACAAATAATCGAATATTTCGAAAATGATCGAAGATAAAAGTAAGGTTACTTCTGCAAAAATATAGCACAATATTTTATGCGTTGACATGAATAATAAAATACAGGGTGTTCCATTTGGAAAAATCAAGATATGATATTTTTGAAATTACAATATTCAATAATTTTTTGAGTCACTCCTGTATAAAATGAAGATAATCTCTTCCAAGTCATCAATGAAGCTATCCTTGGGCAATAAGAAAACGAAAGGAAAAAAGTATCCTCTCTGGCCGAAGGAGCATGCGATGATGTGCGAGCTGAAGTAGATTCTCACTTTCTAAATACAATACCGTTCGAACAAAAATGAAATCTTTAAGAGTGTACGAGCTACAGAGCACCGCGCCACTGGTGAATCACCCAGTATAATTAGTTTGTGCGGATTTTCCCTCAAACTAAGAAAATTGCATGTTTCTTGCAGTACCTATGCCTGTTCTAACAGGCATGATAAAAACATTTCTCGCCAGTTTCTTCAGTGAGTTTTTAAATTTCACTAGTGCATTTGTTAGTTTTGAAAATCCATCATGTTGCAGATTTCAATTGCAAAATGAGCCTCTGCTCAAATTATGAGTATTTGGTTTTACGAGTTATTCTATAGCAAAAATATCTTAAATCCTGTGAGCCAAAGCCATGAGCTCAGTAAGCAGATCTTGTTTCTAAATTCATGATCTCAGAATATGTGTATGCCTTTTTCTAACAGGTTATAAATTTGTTTGTATATTTCATTCTTCCCATTTGTTTTTACTTAGAATAACCCCATGATGTAGTGTTGATAGCAATTCGTAAAACAAATCGCAGTAAATACTACATTGAAGAAAACACTCCAGTAGTTTATTAAAAGTGACAATTGAACAATTTAACTAAAACTATTTGTGGTTACATCAAAAGATATTGTTCATTTCATAGAAAAATTTGTCATATCAACCACAAAATTTTGAATTCCCGCGCATCTTGCCTACACTGCAAATGGCCGCCATGACATCAGCCTGCTTTACAACCTTCAGTGGCGTTATAGTGAAAGTTAGCAATTCAGCGCCTATATATAACATCCTTGATTCCGAGTGGATAGATATGAATGTTCTATATTTCAAGGAATGAGGCTGATATTGAAGGAATTAAAGAGCATGTGATATACATGGGAAAAGAAAAAATAATCCTTTCTATTGATACCAAAATCACCTATAATTCATATTCGAAAAAAAGTTTGTTTCATTACTCATAAACAATACGTCGAATACGTTGGCACTAAAACATCAAATTTGGTCCAACCTCTACTTTCCTGTCAGTTTTGAATTCAGAATTATATTTCATAACCTCAATAAAATAATTGTTTCAGTTGCCTTTTGTTCGTAAATCTCAAATATATAACAGAGAAAGTGAATCGATTGATACTAAGAGAATAAAATTTAATTCCTTGGTGGAATGTAAAAAGCTCCCATCAAAATAGAATCTAATTATCCATTCTGATGGGGAAGCAAATAAACTGTTGGCAAAGCTTGTTAGATTGTCCCCTTTCACCAACAGGATTAGACTGTCACTTGCATATAATTTCAACCAAGCGATCAATGACAACACACAGTAATCTGCTAACTTAGTATGTACATAGACAACGTTCATTTAAATTACTAAAGATTATTTCAACCTTGATATATTTGATTTTATCAACCACAAGAAGAAGAATTTAAAATTGATTCGAGTTGGCCGTTACCTAGTGAAATTTGATCATTATACGGTGATTTAGGTTTACTTTCTAATGAATATCACAAAAATAGGTGGACAATATTTAATTTACATTTCCTAGAACTTTCCGAAAAACTACAAATGTTACAGTAATTCTACTTTCCCTAGACGTCGACGATATGTACTCTAATATCCCCAGAGTTGAATGTCTACCATTAATTTCCAGAATTTTCGACCGTTCACTTATCAATCCTATTTTTCACAACGATTTTATTTCCGTCTTCAATCTTTGTCTTCAATGAAACTATTTCCAATTGAATAACAAATTTCTCGAATAATCTGGAGGCCTTGCTATGTGCTTTCTTTTAAGTCCACTTCTTGTTATAATATTTTTCGAGCCAATGAACGATGTAAATGCATTCTCAATAGAGAGGCACGTGAAAATTGCAGCCGCGAAAGTGCCGCACATGGGTTTGACTATACTTTCCCTTTATCGACCTCCAAAGGGTGAGATAGTCCTGTTTGTTACACAAATGGGACTAGCATTGAACGCAATAACCCAAAACTCAGATGATAATATCATACTAGCAGGAGACTTCAACGTAGATTTCTTAACAAATTCATCAGAGAAAACTAAAATCTTAGAATTGTTTGCATCTTTTGGCAATCTTCTGCAAAGTGCATAGATAATATTTTTAGGAATATCGATACAAGTTCCAGTCCCAAAGTTACCTTTAACCCACACGTATCCGATCACATGGCACAGAAACAAGAGGTCCATTTCAACATATCTGAAACAAAAGAAATGCATTATTATAGAGATCTGAGTGAGAAAAATATAGACATCTTCATTAAAAAATATTAGATAGTGTTAATTGGAGCATTATAAATTACTCCGAAGCGAAGGTAGCCTACAAGGACTTCCATGAGGTCATCCTGAAATGTTTTAATTATAGCTTTCCCCTAAAAAGAAGTATTAATTTAAAAAAGAACAAAAAAGTAATGAGAAATCCAAAGCTAGAACGCCTCAAAAACAGTGTAGACACTGCATAGAGTAAGAAAAGACAAAATTTCCAAAGATATATACAGCATATTATCATCATCATCATCATCTGTCAACCATCCTAGTCCACTGCTGAACATAGGTCTTCCTCAACGATCTCCATTCCTCGCGATTTTGGGCCGGATTTATCCAGTTCGTACACACTCGCTTGATATCGTCTTTCCAACGAGCTGGTGGACGTCCTCTACTTCTGTGGGCTTCATCTCTGGGACGCCACTCCAAAGACGCTTTGTCCATCTACCGTCCGTGGTTCTTGCTAGATGACCGGCCCAGTTCCACTTTAAATTAGCAACTCTCTCGAGAGCATCCTGGACTCAAGTTCGTTGGCGTATGATATGGTTGGGAATTCTATCCCGTAGTGTTATGCCTAACATAGCTCTCTCCATCTTACGCTGAGTAACACATATTTCATTAGCTGATTTCTTTGTTAGGGTCAGGGTTTCTGCACCGTACGTCAAAACTGGTAAAACGCATTGATTGTATACTTTACGTTTCGAACAAATCGGCATCTCTGATTTGAACAGATTTCTCAGTTTTCCAAATGCAGCCCATGTCAGCCTTATTCGCCTTCCTATTTCTGTTGTTTGGTTGTCCCTGCTTATAGTTATCTCATGCCCCAGATATTTGTATGACGTTACTTGTTCAACAATTTCACCATCGATGGAAACTGGTTGGCATGGTACTAAGTTGGTCATCATCTTAGTTTTCGACATATTTGCATCAATCCGATTTTACTGGATTCCTTAGACAACTGCAAGAGCATCTCATTTGCATCATCTAATCTGTTTGCTATAATGACGATGTCGTCGGCGAAACGAAGATGACTTAATCGCTCACCATCCACATTTACTCCCCTCTGATCCCATTCCAATTGCTTGAACATATATTGCAATAGGTTTGTGAACAACTTCGGGGAAATAGTATCACCCTGTCTTACTCCACGTCCGATCCTGATTTTTTCCGTAGAATTGTGAAGGCACACTTGTGAAGTGGCATGCTCATATATATATTTAATGATGGCAGTGTATCTATAATCTATTCTACAGTCAGCCAACGCTTTAAGCATAATCGCCTGTATCACGGTATCGAAGACTTTCTCGTAATCCACGAATATGAGAACCAGAGGCAAGTTGTATTCTATGCTCTTTTCAATCAAAGTCTTGAGAGTTTGGAGATGATCATTAACACCAAATGTTGCCCGAAATCCGGCCTGCTCTCGAGGTTGGTAGGTGTCCAGTTTGTTTGTGAGGCGCTTTGTTATTATTTTGGTGAAGAGTTTGTATAAGTGCGATAGAAGGCTTATAGGTCTATAGTTCGAGAGATTTGTGGGGTCTCCTTTCTTGTACATAATTATTATCATAGCATTATGCCAAGACTCTGGTACTTTTGCTTCAGCTAAACATTTATTGAAAAGTTTCGTTATTTCACGAATCAGATTTTCACCGCCTATCTTCAAAGCCTCCGCAACTACTCCATCTTCCCCTGGAGCTTTGTTGTTCTTCATATCTGATAGTGCCTTTCGGACCTCATCAGCTGTTATTTCTTGGAGGTCCTCCAAACCCTGATTCATAACATGAGGTATGCGATTGTCTTCCTCGTTCTCGCGATTCAGGCTTCGATACAAATTGGAGTAAAGTCCTTGACAACCTTCACTATTTCGGCTCTATTTGTTATAATTGAACCATATGGATCCATTAGTTTGTGAATGTTACGTTTTCTCAATGAAGTCGTCCGTCGTAGTACCTTCATGCTTTTATTTTGTTCTATAGTTTGAACTGCCAAGCTTTTATTGTGCTGTCTAGAGTCCTTCCTAAGTTGGCGAGATATCTCGCGGTTAAGTATTTTCAGTTCTTTCTTGTCTGCTGTGTCCTTGCTTAATAGTTCTCTTCTGGTCTTCATCATGCGTTTCGTTGTCTCACTGATTCTTTCCTGTTTCCTGTTCAAAGTGCTACAATGTTTGTCCGTAGCTTGTTTTATTGATGTTGTAATGTTGTCGTTGTGCTGATCGTATTCATGTTTTCATTGCACAAAAGCTTCTCACTCAAAGTTTCACGAAATGCCGCTTCATCAGATACCTGTGCCCATTTGTTATTTTTAACCCCTCCTGTCATTACGAGTTTGTTCCTTTCACGTTTTAAATTGATCATACATTTAGCCCTCACCATTCTGTGGTCACTTCCAGTTGAAAATTTGTTGAGGACCGAAACATCCTTAATACAGCATATTATAATCCTTATAAAACCGTATGGAAAGTCATAAATTCGAATATTAAGGATCAAAAACGAAAGAAATTAAATGTGCCATTACTGCAAGTGAGTTTAACAGCTATTTCAACAGAATTCCTGAACTTCTGATACCAACACCTGCAGATTCAGAAGAATGTAAGAAATACGTGACGAACGTCAAATCATCTGACTTTGGATCTATGTTAATGTACGAGTGCTGTTATTACAGCAATGATGAGGATCATGGAGTTCTTGCTTGAGTCGCTTTACAATCGAGAGAATGCAGAAATTAGCGGCTGTGACCTGAGCAAAGCCTTCGATTGTTTTGTTCGAGCAGTTCTTCTTTCGAAGCTAGAATACTATGGCATGAGAGATCCAGTTCACAAAATCATCACATCATACCTTCGCGACCGATATCAATCCGTTTCATGGGGAAATTCTTTGTCTGGACTGGAAAAAGTGATGTTGAGGTACCACAAGGATCGATCTCGGGGCCGATTCTATTTTTAATTTATATAAACAACATGCCAGTCAATGTCTCCTCAGGTGACAAGATCCTGTTTGCGGATGATACTACTTTCCTAAATAAGTCAACCTCAATTGAAGAACTTACGAAACTTTCTACCGTGACAATGTCACAGGCCAAGGAATGGTTCTCGGCGAACGGACTTAAACTCTACGTGGATAAAACACAGATATTGGTAGTGACCACCAAAACACTAAATGAAAATGAAAACTAGGATCTCAAGTAGGATGTCAGGTCCATTTAAGAATGGACCTGACATCCTAAGACTAGTTCGATCGGAATGTTTTCAGGTCCCGTGAATTTTTGTTCTTCATTTCAGCTAAAATCCCTCTCATTTCTGCTACTGTTATATCCTCCACATATCTTTCACTAGCTTCATTCAAATCAAAATTAATTCTTCATATTCTTTCCTGTCTTCTTTGAACAGCTTTGCGTAGTAGGTTTTCAATTCGTCTAAGATTATCAATGAAATGTGATTTGACTGCTTTCCTTCCTTCCTTTATTTTTTATAGTTTTCCAGACCTCTGATACTCTCGTACCTCCCATTGTTTGTTATAGTTCCTCGCATTTCTTCGCCCATCTTTTTCGACAGAAGGTATTTCTTTCATTTTATCATATTCGATAAACACCATTCGTTATTTCTTGTCACAGTGTATTTGTTTTTTCTGCTTCGTTTCATTATTAATTCAATTAAAAACAAAACTTATTCGGTACGCTTGATCATGGGAACATTTTTTATGACATTAACTTGAGATAGGTGCCCACTTATGATCTCATTCATAAAATTTTCTGTTTTTTAACGAATTTTATATTCGTTGAGCTAATTCAGCCATGAAACCGCAAGGGAAATTCTCTTTTCTAAAGGTCTCTATATTCCGACATAAACACATATCATTATCTGACCTTTGATGATAGGAGTTTTGTGGTAATCTATACCATTCATTCTTGATATAACCACCATCACCATATGGCTACCGTTCAAGCTAACTTGTTTTGTCTGAAATTATGAACCTTTGTACTTTGTTATTTTTGCGCAAATAAAATTAACGTTAGGGGTATAGAGAAGTGTTGGATTGTCTTCTTTGAAAGGATGTGGTTTTAGATTATACCTGACGAGTTATCTTGAGACACGCATGTCTTCAACGGATTTAATTGCTTTCGAAAAAATATACGTTTTCAATTCTACTTCAAGGAATGAAAAGCAATTGAAGTGACACAGTTAATGTATAGAGCAGCCGTGCGAGTGCTTTTTGAGTAGCTCTCTAGAAGAAACAAAATTTTAATAAGTAGGTAACTAAACTACAAGAATTTATTACGTAATTAAATAACACTCTGCTAGCGGCAAAGGGCGGCTTTATCAAAGTAACGCGCGGTACTTGTCAAAGAAAAGCCGCGTTTTCATTCTTTCCGCTTTTCAAGAAATTTCGATCGGCGCGTTTGACGGGAACATTCGAGAGTTTCGTTCACGTCGATATAAATGTTGCGCCCACAGGAATTGGAGTCATTCTGAATTGTAACTTGAAGGCAATACTACAATACAAAGTTTATTATTGAAAAGTACAAAATGAGTGCAGCGAAGAAATCTAAAACGTATCATTTTAATAACGGTTGGAAGTAAGATTTTTCTTTTGTATGGTGAGGGATAAGTGCATTTGTCTTATTTGTCGTGCGTCAGTTGCAATACCTTAGCGTGGTAACTTAGAGAGGCATCATAAAATGGTCCATAAAAACAGTATATGCCTATAGATAGATGTGAATACTTTCATTTTTGTGGCTCTTGATATTACTTTCTTATTTATGAAATTGTTGCATAGCATAATATGCCTTCATGGTATTTTCGATCCTATCATTGATTTCAGCATCTTGCTTTCCTGATTCTTCTAGTTCAACTCCTAAGTACTTATATTTTTCCACTTCTACTATTTTTGTCGCCTCTATCTGTATATTTATGTCTTCTTTTTCTGTTCCAATCACCATCACCTTAGTTTTTACTCTGTTCATTTTCATACCACTCTTCTCCTATTCTCTGTTCTATATATTCAAGTTTTTCTTCTTCTTCATTGCTGGTCATTATCAGTATATCATCCGCGTATGTCCCTTGTGATACTTCTACTTTCTGTAAGTTTCTATATCCAATCTGGATTTTCCTCACTTCTGTCGAGCAATTTTTTATCATTTCATCCATAAATTTTATAAACAACAGAAGACTAAGCCCCTCCGTTGTCTTGAACTACTCCGATCTCCTGTTTCTGTTTATAATGCAATTTCTATTACTTTCATATATATTTATTATCAGTCTTATAATTTTTGCTTTGATTCCTCTTCTACGTAGTATTTCTCATAATCTTCGTCTAGGCACCCTATCATGTGCGTTATGGGTTCTGGATAAAAACCAAAAAAGTAACATTCAAACTGTCGAAATGAAATATCTTAGGAGGGCAAGGGGAGTCACAAAGAGAGATAAACTGAAGAACATTGACATACGAAAGGAATTAGGAATTGAATCAACTTTGAAATTTATAGAGAGAAGGCAGCTCAGCTGGTGGGGACATCTTCAGAGAATAGAAAATGCAAGGCAAGTCAAACGTATATGGGAGACAAAGACTAATGGAGAGATGAAAAGAGGTAGACCACGACAAACATGGTATGGAGTAATAGAGGAAATATTGGGACAACAGGGCAAAAATTGGACAGAGGCTAAAACAATCGCAAGACAGAAGATAGAATAGAGAAATTTTGTATATGAACAATATTGTTGATATATCGAATTTTAATGAAATAAAAAAATAATTATCAGAATTCCTTTGGATAAGATGGATCGGTTGTGAAGGAAGCATTTATTGTTTAGAGATTTTAAAAACAGAACAGAAAACATGTCTTCTATAAGAGAACTTCAGTTATCTCGTCTGACTGTCACAAGGCGTATTGAAGTCATCAGTCAGGATATGCAGATAAACTAAAACATGATGTCATGAAATGTACATACTTTTCTTTACAGTTCGAGGAATCCACCGATATGACAGACACTTCCCAGCTGTGTATTTTTATTCGAATGGTATTCAATGACGTGTTGGCTAAGGAAGAAATTTTTGACAATCATTCCTCTGACGGTGAAAACCCGCGGCGAAGATATATATGACGTTTTCTTCATTTCTGTAAAAAACTACAAGCGACCAATATATAAATTAGTGTGCATCACAACCGATCGAGCACCAGCAATGACTGGAAACAAAAACGGTTTTGTGGCATTTTGTCGAGCTAATGAAGAGTTCCCTTCTTTTTTTTCTTTCCATTGCACTATACATCAACAACTTTTGTGTTAGAAGTTTAAAACACGGATGAAATTATGGGCATTGCAACAAAAATTGTGAACTCCATCCGTGCACGTAGCTTTCAAAGGCGGCTCTTTAAGTTGCAGGTGGAAAATAGGGAGTCAGCATAACACACTGATTTAGTTCTCCACACAGACGTTAGGTGGTTGAGTCGCGGATATTCCTTGAAGGGTTCAAGAAATATTGCCCAAAATAACAGTAGGTGATGACACTCAGATGTTGAAAAACGAAAAATGGTTGACTGATTTGGCATTTTTGACTGTCATCACAATGCACTCAAACACCATTAACTTTGAGTTTCAAGGTAAAGGAAAAACTATTATTGAGATGTTAGCGCAGTAAACGTATTCAAAAGTAAATTGCAACTCATGATAAATCAACTGAACAGAAAGGATCTGAATTATTTTCCGTCTTTGAAAGCAAGGATCCTCATTTGCATTATGATGCTGAATTATCAAATATTTTGGGACAATTCGAAATGTGTTCTTATGATTGCAGTAAATTGGCAAATATAGCATCATTTATGAGTTATCCTTTTTCATGTGAAAACATTGAGGAGTTAGCTACTGAAATAGCAAGTCAGTTTAATATGAACTCATGTTCTGTTGAAAATGAGTTGGTGCAAATTATATCAGATATACACCTCAGAGCTACAGCAGCTGATACCAATTTCTGGTGTTTTATATCTGAAGATAAATCTCTAAATCTGAGCAAATCGCCTTTCAACAGACGGCAATGTTTGGGTTAACTTACTTGTGTGAGATAATTAAGTCAAAATATCGCAATCGACTAACTGACGATCATATATCATCATGCTTGCGATCAGCACTCAGTGGTTACGTACCATCTTATGAAAAGTATGCTGAGGACATGCAGTGCCACGCTTCAACATCCAAAGTCACCTTAGTGAATAACTCTTTTGTTTTGTACCAACCAATAAATTCGCAATTTTGAACAACTATGAGTTTTTTCATTGATATTATAGAGAAGAACCAAACTAAACCTAACCCAAACCTTGACTAAAATAATGTATATTGTACGGAAAGCTAATATCTATATATGCTATATTACACCCTACCTAGGTAGGTAGGGTGTATCGTGTATGTACGACAACCCTGCATCACACATAATTGCAGCCTCTCAGAGTCGAACGTATGTAGTCTAAAAATATTGAGGTAGAGTTCAAGTTTGAGTACCCCTGGTATAGGGTAATCTGAATGCAAAGTCTGTGACACAATATCTGTCAATGATGCCGAAAAAGAGGACTATCTATTTTTGTAGCTAGTACTATTTTGTAGCTAGTACTCATAACCAAACATTTGACGAAATAAATGTGTATTGTGAACGAGATTTGCGAATCACATCTGGCCTTTCGTCTACCCAAATGCATGTTTGAATAAGTTAAAGAATTATTCCTCCTCAAGACCATCTTTGAATGTAGAAATCATTATTTCGAGAAAAAACATTTTTGTATTTTCAAATTATCTATTAAAAAAAGCTCTCGACATTTCCGGTCATTCTTACATCGGAAATATGGTTCAGCTTTAGCTGCACATTGTCTGAATGAATGTTATCCTTTTCCAGAACTTCAACAGCTAAAAATTCTTCATTCCTGTGATAAATCTTATAAACTCAATTTCCTTGAATCGATGGAAATTTTCAAGGCATCTAGGGTAGAAGGGTTAAGCTCCTTAACTACCAGGTAGACTTAATTACCTACCAATCACCATTATTCAAGTTACTGTGACCTCTACTAGCATTTTATTGATGGTAATTCCTGTATTGTACATGAGTATGCAGTTTTCATTGGCTTGTTGTTGATAATGGACATATGTCCGAAAACGGTCCAACCAATGTAAAAGATTTGTCATTCTTTACATCAATAAATTAGTGATAGTTAAAACATAGTAACTTGAGTACATGAGAAACACATGTGCGACAAAAAGAAACATCAAATTCTGTTGACATATTCGAAACAAAAACATGCTTTAATATTTACTTCCCTACCGAAAGAGAAATTTGAAATATCGAAAGTATGCGTTAATTTCTACCATCATATTAAAATATCGAAATTTGCTCACCCTGTACTCGTTCAAAGGTATGCTGACGTAATAGCACAAATATCAAAAACCATTAATTCAATTTCTATGATTGATACCTTTGTAACGTGCTAAAATCACGTCACAACAATTCGAATTAAAACACCTGATTTCAGTCAACCCTCCATCTGTATCACACCACTGGCTAACAGTCTGATGCGCATAATCCGGCTATCAGATGATATGTCTTACCGGCTTCCGAACCTTCCCCAGTACTTTCTTTCAGCCGCAGACCTTCAAGCTAATTATTTCTCGAAAATCCTCTTTAATTGTATTTGAAATAATTAAATTATATCAAAATTCTGTAGTGAAAATTAGAGATATATCGATATCTTTAATATTGTTTTATAGGTCCTAGGTGGAGAGTCGTAGATAGAGTTTCGTAGATGGAGATTTCTAGGTGGAGAATCGTAGATGGAAAGTCGTAGGTGGAGTTTAGAGGTTGAGGTATAACTTCTATCTGGAGTCCAGAAATCCAGATGAATCCGAAGCTGAAAAAGGGTTTTGCCCCATATGCAGCAGTAAAATATATATATATATATATATATATATATATATATATATATATATATATATATATATATATATATATATAGAAAGCATGTGTAGATATTGTTTATCATAATTATAATATGTAATTGAATATCTAAGTAGAACTACCTTGACTTTTCTTCCAAGATTTCAGTGATAGTTTTTGAATTAGAGTCTCATTGCTCATTTTTCTCTGGGCTTAACCGGTAAATTCAATTTCGTTACACCTTGAGATAATCATGATAATGGACGTATATCCGAAACCTGTCTAAGCAATGTAAAATTTTGGCATTCTTTACATCAATAAATTAGTGATAGTTAAAACATAGTAACTTGTTATAATTTATGATCCATTGATAATACCTGTTTTATGCTCAGTCATAAATGAGTACAAAAATGATTAACATCAGTGTTATTCAAGTGTTTCTGCTGTCAATAATTTTGAATCTATTGAATTTGAATTTAAAATCGGCTATCATGAATTGTTATACTATTGCAGGGATGACCGAAATGTACTTCATGTTTGGACGTGTTGACGAAGATACATTAGAAGCTCGACGAATGTACATTGAAAGATTTGCTGCCGATAGAAAAACTTTTGAAAGTATTCATTGACGCCTATAGTAAAAAGCACATCAAGACGATAAGAAGGAACAGGAAGGCCAAGGGAAGTAAGCACAGTAGAAATGGAGAATGAAGTTCCTGCAATAATTCAAGACGATCCTCGTAACTCCACATCAAAAATTTCTGACCCTTTAAGTGTCAGAAATGGAAATGTTTGGTAAATTCTTCTTGGAAATTTGTTGTGACTCGAACGGCTCTTGCGTAAGTTGATTTAAATTCTTTTGCTGATCCTTATATTCCTCGTAATATTTCAATTTTGAGGCCCATTATCACTTGTAACAAGAAAATTGATGATTTAAAATCCAGACATTTTTCTTTGTCTCCCAAAATTGTTATGTTAGATTGCTGTCAGGCCAGCACGTTTGTAATTATATTAACAAGTTCAGCGATTATCCACACGCTACTGGACCTAATCGATCTTGGAGTATTCCCAATTCTAATCAAAGTAAAAGTATACTAGATACATTGCTTATTCACGGGGACGAACAACAAATTTGATGGAAATTGTAGAGCATTATTCAATTTATGAATAATCAATCGGGGTTACACGTATTTATATGTTCTATGAATAAATTAAGGTTCATTTTATTAACAATATATAAAACTATGAATATGGATTATATCAATATAATAATAAGATGCTGACAACTTTCCTCAAGCAATTCAATGAATCATCACCTATGTAGTTTCAGGAGCAACCAGAACATGGCGCTGCAAATTCTCTTCTTACTTTTATGCAAATATAATTCCTAATTCGTTTACTGCATCAAACCTTCGTATATTCAGTACAAAATCTAGTTTAGTCGTGAAGTTTTAAACATATGCAAGGCATTCAAAAGTCTTTGAGCTGTCAAAAAATTGAGAGTCAATATTCGCATCCCTCACAGAAAGTGATATGAAAAAAATACAAGCTAAATCAAGAAAAAACTTGTGAATTAAATTAAGACATTCGAGAAAGATATCTCAACAGATGATAATGATTTGAAAGTCAAAGGAGCTGAGGATAAGCTGATGCTTGACTAAATGAAAAAAATACTGAATGCACCTTTGTAAGGGACAAGTTTTCTGCAAAATAGAAGGAAATTATAATGTTTGCGATACTATGAAGGTGGAAGACCTTCAATGCTATGAGGTTTCGGTTTAAGGGGGATTTGAGTTTTTGTCAGATCGGATGTCGCATTCCAAAGAGAAGGTATGTTGGAAGATGACGCTTTCGACTTGGAATAGTTCTAAATATGTTTATATAACAAATAAATGTTTCACTCTCGTCTGTATCGATCGTCTAACGATAACAATTACCCTAGATTGTTTCAGTATCTAGACGACACGGTAGACACTATCCAAATACACCAATCGTCAGCTGAGGTGATTATAATGGGGTACTTCAACGTCCACAACATCAATTGGCTCAAACTCTCAAATAGGACAGATGAAGCAAGAAGGCAAGTGGAAGCCTTTGCGATCAGGCGTACCTTAACTCAACTTGTCGATGAGCAGAAAAAAATTCCTTACAATATAAGCGATTTTCCCAATAATTTAGATCTTTCTCTTGTTTCAGATCCAGATAATTTCCGTTTACAGGACTCAACACCCTCAGAAAACTCTGACCACACCTCGTTTCTGCTACAGGTAACTTCGTTAGCAGTTGAAGTAGTTATTGGGTGGCTGGTGCCATACAATAGAGTTCCAACCCCTTTCGGAAAGATATGGCGTTACAACCGAGCCAGCTGGAAGGAGCTGACCGAGTTTTTGTTGTCTTTTCCCTTTAATAACGTCTGTTTTTCAGATCGTTACATCAATGTCGGTCACTGAAGTTATTCTTGCATTCCAAACTACACAAATAAAACATCCGCACTGAAGCCTTGGTTTACTGAAAACTGTCAAAAAGCTGTCACAGTTAAAAACAGAGGTTATAAGAATGGAAGAAAAATTCCATGATGAAACTAAAGATGAATGTGTGCGTTTTAGGTTAGTTTGTAACTCAACAATTGATTTAGTGAAAATCTACTTCAATGAAAGAATTGGGAATAGACTCTTGTAGTAGATCAGTAGAACTCTAACAGTTCTGGTGTATGGTGGAGCCAGTCAGCAACAACTTCGAGTCGTATCTTCCACCTTTGGTCCTCTTCAAGAGAACACAAACATTAAACCATCTTGGGCGACCAAACCTATGGTATGACAGGACCCCCAAGAGTTAAGAATTAAAAATTCAGACATCAATATGCCACAGCTGAACTTAATTGACATTGAGACTAAAACAGTGAATGTGACCTGAATTCGCCGGAATTCCTTAATCAAGATAATTTAAACGACCTGATCAGAGATCTGGAACTATCTAAGTCTGCTCAAAAATCCTGGCATCAAGGCTGAAAGGGAGGAACTTAGTAACAAAAGGAACTGAAGTTACCGCAGGAGAGAACAGAATATCCTGAAACATTTCGATGAAGAAGATGATTTTGTATTTTGTAAAATTACGTTCGAACTGATGTAATTCTGTCAGGCAATTTTTCTGATAGTATTTATTTCAGTCTGTTGGACATAGTGGAATGGACAAGGCCCTATAGGTCATTGAATTATAAGCTAATAGTTTGTGATTTGAGTGATGAATGAGTCCATGGGATAAGTTGAGTTGGTCAAGGTTTCTTTTCTATAGATATTATAAACGATATTTTTAGTCGATTTTGTTATTGAGTTGTTAATTCCGATTACTGCGTTAAACTTTATGTTGTTATTGTTACCGTGTTCTTTATGCTTTCTAACCATAGTTCGTTCTAGGCTCCTCCGACCAGCGTGTTACCGTGTTCACTATGTTTTTCAACCATAGATCGCCTAGTAGTTCTCTCCGACCAAGCGAAGCTCAGAACGTACTCTGTACTTACCTGGCCCGAGGGTTCAAATATTGGTGTATTTTTAAGATCTCTCTCATTCTGCAGCGTACAACCATATGGAGAAGTCGTCCCAGCACCTTTAGTGGATACCTTTCTGCGGATCACAGGTGGGATCTTGTCATCTGTTACCGCGGCAGGCCAATTTTATGAGTTGCAGGTGCACTTTCGTTAGAAGCCGTCCTGAGAAGACAGTCCGCCATCGTTAGAGCATTTCTTTCAGCACAGCTTGGATTTCCAGTTCAGCGTGGCTTTGGCACGACGCGGCTATTTTATGCGTCTGCCTGTGCACCACCGTCGACGTCGGCTGAATTTAATGAACGACCAGCAATCCCCACGAACATCCCATCCGAATTAACCTGCTTCTTCCGCCAATTTCTTTCTTCTCATATGGCACACTGAGAGGAAGTTTTTAGTCGATAGAAATCCGCTCCGGTCTCTGGGCTGCATCTTTCGGAAGATTTTCCTCCTCTCAGTCTTAAAACGAAAGAAAAGGAATTTCCTCTGTTTCTTTTTCTTGCAACCTCATGGAAATCACTTCGTCTCCGTAGATCGTCTGCAACACGCGTTGCCATGAGTCGGCTCTATAGAGAACCCTCGCCATCGGCCATATTGCCGAACCACCTTCAGAAATTGCAGAAATTTATCGATTTGCCTTTTTGAGTTCTGGAAACCTGCTAAAATATCATTTATAAATCGGGACCAGTACATTTATTGTTTTCGCTGAGTGACTCATTAATATTACTCTTCTTTCTGAGTAATCTATGAATATATCGGGTAAAAGGAGGCTAAGAGGTGATCCTATAATGATTCCCATTTCGATATGTAAAGGATAGTTTGGAAGGTTTGCAAGGCTCAAATAGGCAAATGGATGAATCTCCGCAATTGAATGAAGTTCATACCAACATTGAGTTTACAGCAGAAATAGAAATTAATAACTCAATACTTTTTCAGACCTGACAATAACCAAATAGACTAACATTTTCAGTGATAACATCTAAAGAAAAGAAACCTCCACAGACTCTACTGTGTACTAATTAAATCACTCAAATTACAAACGAGTTGGTTTTAATTTAATGATCCATTCCGCCTTTTTCATTCCATTGTTACCGACTGACTTCAAACTTGAAATAAATACTATCAAAAAATGGCCTTAAATATGCCTCAAATAACAAAATTCCCCTGGTTTTCATGAACAAAATTATCCAACGTAAAGAAAAACATCAAATAACACAATTATCATATTCCATAAAAGATACTTCCTTTGAAAAATACGACAGTTCCACCTACGATGGTCCTCTTTCCATCTTTTTCCCAAGTGATCTGAACTTGAGTTAATTATTATTCAATGCTTAACAAAAACAGAAAAATTCAAAAATCAGGATTTTACAAAATTTGTTGCAATGAGTGTGCGGTAGCTTGTGCTGGACAAACTGGTAATACTTTGGAAACCAGATTCAAAGAGAATTTATCGTCTGACAATAATTCTCCAATATGCGAACATATAAAAACCACAAAATATGCAATAACTTCAAATATTTTCTAAATTCTTCCTAATTGTGACAAAGGAAAGAAAATGAATCCGTTTTAATGTTTGAAAATCATTAAACTTTGTAAAAACCCGAAGTGAAATCATCCTTAATGGCCAGCTAGACATTAATACCTCTCCACTATTTAATATTCAAGTAGGCTT
Source organism: Cryptolaemus montrouzieri (assembly GCA_013387265.2). Taxonomy (NCBI): domain Eukaryota; kingdom Metazoa; phylum Arthropoda; class Insecta; order Coleoptera; family Coccinellidae; genus Cryptolaemus; species Cryptolaemus montrouzieri. The sequence goes on from JABFTP020000042.1 coordinate 14,362,773, forward strand.
GTATCTATTTGTTCGTTTATTTCCTGTAGTTGACAACTTTAATAAGAACTGACAGTTGAAACCGGATGTGTTTGTAAAAATAAAAATTTGGGAATTGAAATCGTCATAAAAAATTAAGCTAAAATCATGTATTATAACTCAATCATCAGAATTGCTGTTGTGCTGTGTTATATTTGCATATTCCTCATTACTAAAGGAATACATTTTCAAGTCGAAAAATTTGAGGTTTCAGAACAATAGTTAACTATCGAGTAAGATATTCTGATATTTATCTTCCAAAAATACTCAACATTCTTGATAATCATTTACTATGGTTACGAATGGCATCTTCTGTGCAATGAGTTATGTATTTCATTCCCCTATTGGTAACACCACAGAATCGCTCTCGTATGTTGACAATTGTGATTTCAGGAACCGTGAGGATCGAATTTTTAATGCTGGATATCTCCGATGCTGTTCACGCCTAGTTGTCTTAAAATTGCTTCAGGAATCACCTGTCAGAGTTAGTCATAGAGTTGAGGACTCCTATAAACACGGTATTACATAATAGTATGTCACAACTTGAGGGGGTAAATCTAGGTGCAATTTTAATAAAAAAAGTTCATATAAATATAGCTCCGCAAAAGCTTCGTCACGGAGCTACAGGGTGTTGAAATTTCCGGAAAAAATTGTTTTTTCTTCAAAACTCCTGCAATTCTTGAGATTTTTAGCCCAAATATAAAATGCAAGCTTTTTTTTACAGCCTTCATCATTAGATGTCCTAGATTTCAAATGAAATTCACAAGCTGTTTCCTTTTCTAGGGCCATGACTCCCCTACCTTTCAAACTTTTCTGTAATACGCCACTGATCAGCGTATAATCAATTATCGTCATCTTCGTTCAATTTAGAAACTTTTTTGACTCTTGTAATTTTTTCATATCTCCAACCGTTTTCAAGGGAGAAATCATTGAATTTGAATTATCTGAATTGTATGTTATTCGCTAAATAAAAAAAAAATTATAGAAATATTCCATAGGTAAGCCCAGAATTTGCTTTTATTTTGATAGCTCGTCTTCTGAGACTCAACATATACTTATTCAATATCAAACTAAAAAAAAGAGCAATTAAAAACTAAAAAAAATGCTGAAGGTATCCTCCACCTGCAAGAATACAGGCCTCTGTCCTTCTTCGCATTTTATCACGCACTTTCTGAAATATTCCTGGGGTATTTCTTATCGTATCACAAGAGGTTATTATTCTATTTCTCAATTCTTCTACAGTGTTCAATGGAGTGGTATAAACTAAACTTTTGAGATATTCCCATAAGAAAAAGTCTAAACTATTAAGTCTGGGGGCCGAGGAGGCCATATTTCTGGGCCACCCCGACCTATCCATTGGTTGTTGAATGTATTTTAACGATATACAATCTTCCCTGAAGCCGACCCTGTTACGGCCGGAGGAATGACGCCCTTCGGGAGACTTCGATAAGGATTTGAAGGTTTCAGTGCGCCGTATTACCAATAAATCAGTGTTGCTGTTTCCGGAAGATTCTCGAACGATCTGGAACAGAGCCGAAGTTATGCAAATGTTCTGGAACAATTCGGACATGTATATAAGGAGAGCGCGACGCGCAGACGTTGAAGTTTTGAATACAGAGCGCGAATGAGTGGACAAAGTGTTAGAGATGGATTAAGCAGTATCGATTGTGTTATAGAAATTAGTCATTTAGCTAGTGTTATAATTGTTCAGTTTACGTGTAAATAAATTAGTTAGTGTTTTTATAACGTTGAAGTGTTTGATTTGAACCCACGAATAATTGAAAGAACTGAGAAACGTTCCAGTTATTCAAGAATTCCCTAGCTTATCCACTAAAATGTGCTGGTGCCCCGTTATGCATAAACCACATTATGTTTCTCACCAAAAGTGGCACATCCTCGAGCAATACAGGTAACTCCTCCTCAAGAAATTGCCAATGAGAGGGGACCGTTAGGCAAAAAAAGTGGCCCAATCAAATAATTTCCAATTATTCCAACCCAGACATTTAGTGAGAATTGTTCTTGATGATGAGATTCTTCAATCAAATGGGGGTTTTCCTAAGCCCAATAATGATTATTGTGAAAATTTGTGATAGCAGTTCTCGGAAAGTTAGCTTTGTCTGTGAACATCAAAAGTATTTTCTCTAATTTCATCTAAGAACCATCGGCAGAAATTCAGTCTTGAAGGAAAATCTCGAGGAAGTAGAGTTTCGACGCGTTGAATATGGAACGGGTACAATAAAAAGTCGTGGGAAATCCTCCAAACTAGAACATGTGAAAGATTCAACTGATTTCCAATTTTTCTTGTACTCACATGAGGATTCAAATCAATACAATTCAAAACTGCTTCCTCTATATCTGGAGTTCTCATAGTTTGAGCTGCACCTTTTAAATGATTATTTGCAGAAAAGTACAAGTTTTCCTCAATCTTCTGTGGATATTTGAAAATGTTCGCCTGTCTGGTGTTACTCGATTTGAAAAGCTCACCTGATATAATCGCCAAGCTTCTGTTGTGTTTCCGTCAGCCAGACCGTACATGGAATGGATATCAGCCAATTCGGCGTTAGTAAAATTAGCTATTTTTTCTTACAGCAATAACTTCAAAAGTTTTAAAACTAATCGTTAATTTAATAAACTATTCGAGCAGACACTGGTTCAACTTTAGCATTTGTCAAAATAAATAAATAAATGAAAAAAATCAAAGCCTACTAGTCAATTTTTTAATCAGAAGTGCTTTCAATTCAGCGAATGCATACAATCATTTAATAACTTTTTGCTCGAGAACGGTTGGAGATACGAAAAAATTATAAGTGTCAAAAAAATTTCTAAATTGAACGTTGATCAGTGGCGTACTGCAAAAAAGTGTGAGAGGGCAAAATAAGACATGGCTCCGGAAAAGAAAACACCTTGTAGATTCTAGTTGAAATTTAGAATGTGTAATGATGGAGGCTGTAACAAGTAGCTTGCATTCCAAATCTGAATATCTCAAAAACTGCAGGAGTTTCGAAGAAAAAAACAATATTTTCCGGAAATTTCAACACCCTGTAGCTCCGTAAAGAGGCTTTTGCGGATCTATGTTGATATGAACTTTTTTCTTAAAATTGCACGTAGATTTACCCACTCAAGTTGTGACATACCATTATGTAACACCCTGTATATTACACTTATGAATTTTGAGTTGGGATGCCGAAATTGAGGGATGAACTTCACGATCTCCAAATGAACTTTTTAAATCACTGTTTTTGAAGTTTGAAAGGAGGTCACACTCTCTTTGCAACACACAGTATATACTAGGCCACCCAAGAAAAAGGGTCATTCTTCGGAGAAATGAAGGCTCTTGACCTTTCCCCATCTTTACGTGAAATTTCCCCATATTCTGGTTCATTCAAATGCACAACGACAATTATGTCATATGAGACTCTCTTATCACAATGTGGAGAAGAAAAGAAAGAACGAGATGCGAGCGTAGACGCAAAAGAAAATGTTCTTATAAATTCTATTATTGCTAGAATGAATAATTCTACGCTATCTGAATATGTAATGGGGGAACGAAAGTCTTCGTGAAGATGTGAAATATTCAAATTTGAAGAGTGATGCCCATGGCTAGTTTCGAGCGGAGAACAATCAGGAATCGTTGGCTTCGTTTATGATGATATATATGGGAGTTTCTGTTGGAAGAAATCTTGAATCCGGCTTCAAGAATCATTCAATTTTAATGGTTCTTTTGGAAGCTTCTTTAATTTGTTAGGTAAAAAATGAATTTAGTTTTGACACAAATTTTCCAGAATCTATTTTAACCTAGGGAAGTACCAGACAAGTTTTTCAAATGGAGAACATTTAGAGTTAAAAATTTTATTCGATTTTAATAATGCAAATTGTTTGTAAAATGGTTATAATTATCCATGCAAATATCATCAACACGGAGCTCATAAAAAATGGTATATTGATAAATTACAAGGAAACGGTTTCCTTGAGAAAATTGAAAGATGATTTAAACCATCGGCTTTCGAGTAATTTTGAAGTGAAGGAGCCAAGGAAGTTCCATCCCAGGATTATTGTGTATACACACAACCAAATTTATAAGAAATCACCCGATAATTTAAATATTACCTCAGGGATTTTGGAAATTTCGAGATTGTTAAAATTGATCCTTTTTGAAAAAGGAATAAATTGAGGTTTATTTCAAATAAGAAACTAGTATATAAGAAAATAAGAGACTTTCCTCATGTAGTGAATTGAAAATTGTTTCCTCGCGGAGTAGGTGTTTTTTTTCTCGACCTCAGTAGCTTGTATTACCTCCTTTTACCCTGATACAAGCCTGAATCCGTCTAGGCATGCTTTGGATTAGGTTTTCGACCTCCTCTAGGGTGATATTCTGCCACTCTTCTGTGGCAGCTTGGATGAGCTGTTATGGGGTTCTTGGACTATCCTGGCTCGATCTCATTTTCCTTTTGAGATTATCCCATAAATTTTCGATAGGTTTAAGGTGTGGAGAGCAAGCTGGCCAGTCCAAAATAGCGATTCCCTCTGTTTCAAGATAATGTCTCGCGAGGTTGCTGGTATGCGGTTTCTTGCATAAAAGTAAAATTCTAGCCGTTACACTCGCAGGAAACGAAAGCGAATCTGTTTTGCCTTCCAGCATAATGCCACCCCAAAACATCACACTGCCCCCTTGGTATTCCAATTTCGGTGCTCGATACACCAATTAAGTCTGTTGATTTTTTGTTGTCTGGTTAGCTCTGGAACTCTTAAGGGTCTTATGCTGTATAAACCCCTTGAACGGAGCCTTTGATATAGCGTTTCGACTGACACACTGATGCTTGTTGCTTCCAGAAATTGAATTTGATACAAAAAACGATCTTGTTATTCAGGAGTGATATTCCTCTGACTTATTCTAGGCCTATTTTGTAGTGATTGTAGCTCCACGTATTGGGCGTAGGTTTTCGAAATCACCCCCTGTGAAACCCCCATTGTGGCCACCCTTCTTCAACGAGATCGATTATTCGACCCCTCTGCACATTGGACAATCCAACACTTTCAAATCTCAGTTCTTTTATTTTTCAACTAGTTGAAGATCCATGGCTACGAACAATCAATAATGTGATAAACCGAGTGATTCTTTATAAATATGGTTGTGTGTATATCCAAATTTTATTTTTGCGATGTTCTGTCTAGGTTAGATTGTGTTTAATAAATTCAAATTCAAATCATAGTATGTTTCAGATGCAACAGTTCTTCATCAAAATAAAACTCAAAAATCAAATCTATTAGATTATCATCCAGTTCAATACAATTTGCAGAAGATGATGGTCGCACAGTATTTACCAAGAGAAATTGCTTCATTGTAGATTTGAATTGAATTTGATTAGGATTATTATTACATCCAAATCGACACCTTATTTTCGCAAAAAACAGTTCAAGATCTTGGGAAAAATTATAACTAAGCACATATTTGAATGAATCACTTTCGAGAAAAGTTAGTGAGCAATTAGTTATTCAGATTTTACTGTAGTACATAAAACAACAATAAACGTTTTACGTCTAGGCTGAAACAATGGCTGATCTTCAAATTTCTTTATGAACAAATATTGGATAGAAATATTCTGTTTTGAACCTTCTTAAAATCAACTGTCTCCCCGCAGTCTTCTCAGAGTCAGAGCCACCTTCTTTCATAAGATATTCTAAAGCATCAGCAACAGACGAGCTCAAAGTTTGAGCTGCAACTTGTAGGTTCATTTTGTTCTTCTCCCAATTCACATGTTTGGAAAACAATGTATCAGCAAATTTGAAAGTTAAATCTGCTTGTAAAGCGTAAAGCCTTTCAATAAGTACCCATTGAGTTTTTTCGAACCTATTTCAACATTTTTGTATGTTCCAAATGCATTTCTAGCCACGTTTAGCATGTGACATGCATCTGGAATGAAGAGAAACAGAGAACAACCCGAAATGGTTGCTAAATACAGTAGACAAAACAAGACCAGTTCTGATAAGCTCTGCCTAAACTTGTGTATCAAATTTGTTCTTCAGAAGAGATCTTCCTACGACTTCTTCTAGGTCTATTTTGCAGAGATTGTAGCTCCACGTATCAGGCGTAGGTTTTTGAAATCACCCCCTGTGATACCCCCATTGTGGCCGCTATATCCCTCTGTGTCACCCCTTCTTCAACGAGAGCAATTATTCGACCTCTCTGCTCATCGAACAATCCAACGTAAGGCATTTTCAATTATGATTATAGGCTTTTTCAAACTTCATTCTTCACAAGTAGTCAAAGATCCATGGTTTGAAACAATCAATAATGTGAAATACCGGGGATTCTATATGAATTGGGTTGTGTGCAGTTTAGATCCGGAGGATGGAGAGCGATACATTGATTCCTGATATAATTAGACGTAATCTGTTGGAAAGATTTTCTTCGGCTTTGCGGAAAGCATGGAGATGGAATATGTTAAAATGATGTCGAAAGTGATTAGGTAGGCCATGTTCAGAAGAGGATGGGAACTCATAGTCAGGAAACTAAGAAACTGGGCGGAAAAGGAAAGTTGATAAATGCTTTGGTGAAAAAGCTCAGCACGCATTATGGTTTAGCGATTCCAAGAAATATAAACAATGTCACAGACTTGACGAAGGATGTAATGGCAACTTTTCACCACATGATATCCACAGATGACAATCCACAACACGACCATTGTCCAGAGATGCAAGTGGCAGAAAGCTCTTGGAACAAAGTCTGGACAGCACCCTGCTCTATTACATATCGACGTTCAAAAAGAACTTCTTCCTTTGTACAAAAATTTATCGAGGAACGATTTGCTGACGAGATGTCATACTCAGAACGCGAATGGAAGTTTCAATTCGACCGTTTGGCGATTGGCTCCAAAGCACCTTCATGCTGGCCGAAAAATAGTCGGGGTTGCAGCATTCTTGATTGCTGCATTATTCAATTAAGGGCATTCAGTCCTTCTAATGGTGATTAACGAATTGCAACCCATACTTGTCTCGCAGAGCTTCAATTTTCCGAACACATGGATATTCAGCGCACGTGACGAGACAGAAAGAGACGGAAGAAGCTCGTATAGCTCTTCAAGAGGAGATGCAAGCCCGAAATAAAGCGTATGAACAAGAGGGGGATTGTGGGCTTTCTAGCTTAAAAATTTATTGACCAATCGTTCTAATAATTGGTGTGAACATTCTTTAATTCAAATCTGGATGAACCTAATTCTGGGATAATGATTATTAAAAATATGTTATTTTATGCCAAAAAGGTGAAAAAATATGGTATAAAAACTAACATTGTCTTCGAACAGCAATTTTTAGTTTTTTTTATATACCATCAGGTTCATATTCTCAGGAAATGTGTGTTGCTAAAGAAGAAAAAAGGTGATTATTACCGATGAAAATTGCCACCACAGGAATGCATACCAGCAAAACCTCCGATGGTGATGGAAATAGTCCATGGACGACACTATTTCAGGCCGAAATTTTCAGAAAAAATTCTTAAGTCTACTCCAAAACATGCACAAAGTACTCCCATATTTAAAACATAATTCTGTTTATTTCTGCCTTATGTAAAATAACCACGAAAGGCAACAAAATCTTGGTCTACTAATCCGGTTTCCCAAAACGTCGAAAAAGTTAGTTGGGTACGATTGTGAATGTATTTTTGACCAAAAACTCAAAAATAACTTGGAAAAACCACCGTACTTACCTGATATGGCTCCTGCAGACTTCTTTATTTTTGCAAAGCTCAAATTATCACTAACCATAAAAGAGAATTCATGAAAATTTATTTCGATTCCGTTTGGAAATGTTTTCATGATAGGACTATTCATTGGCGTGAATGTATTATTTCGAAAGGGGCTCTTTTAACAGAAAGTAAGAAGAACAAGCAGCAATTTGTTCAAGAATTATCCGCATAAACCAACTAACCGTGTTGTATAATAAGGTCGCATATTCCTCCACGTATACAATCATCCCCAAGATCTATATGGCTGTGGACCGCTTACAAAAGGCCCGTTATAAATCTCAGGCCATCTTCTGGATTATCACGAAAATGGATCACAAGTTGGCGCCATTTTGGACCACCGACGCGGCAGCGAAGATCCACCGATTTTTTTATTCATAGAGATTAAATTATCTGTGGAATATTAATACGGGTCGCGCTCTCGAAAATAACCACGAGATCTAGATATTTCGTTTTCAGATGTTCGTGCGATAATTCTAAGGCGGGTTCAAAGTTCTTCCGTTGGATACTTCAACGAAACTGTTGCCAAAGTTATGAAGCAATCGCTCATATTTTGATTTGAACGAACGTTGAAATATTTTCCTCTAGCATCAGTATACAGGGTGCTACACTTCGTTCGGTAAGAAAAATGACAAATTCTGAAAGTTAATTTTTTACAGCTTTATGCATTGCTATTGTCAAATTAACAGCATTTTGGAATGATTTCATTGAGAAGGTCGTTACTTGAAGAAAGTCGATATACATATTTTCAATGAAATAAAACTATGGTATTCAGATTTTCACTATATTAACAAAACTATGACCGGTTTCACCGGTGTCAAATGTTTATTGCGTTGTTTTGTATGATTTTTTCAATTTGGCCTTTTTCAAACAGCAATAACTCAATTTTTTCAAATTGCATGTGCCAATTTTTATATAGCCATCGGATGAAGCGTCAAACTTCAGATGGAATTGATGAGCATGTACTATACCCATCTCGTACCTCCGAAATAATTTGGGAATATATTGAATTTTGAAGATTTTGCAAGAACTAACAGAGAATGCGTTGAAATATATGAATCAAGTAGCTGAACTGGCTAAGCTCACCTGACAGGTGCCTAAAATTGATGTACTTGTCACTTCGTTCATTCGAATTTGATATTTCAACAAGAATTGTCGTTGTCAGATTGAAAATATCCAAAAAATACAATACATTTGGAACAAAACCACTGGTTATTCAAACGAAGATATATTCAATATTTTTTTAATTCATTTTAGAATGTCAAAAAGTAGTGAGTAGAAATTGCAGGCAATTCAATAACCAATCTCCAAATTTACTCTCTATGAGTAAAATAAAATTTCGAAGCATTAGAAGCAATTTTCTACAATTCGGATGAATAAAAATTGTAGGAACTACGCGAAAACCAATCATCGAATAAATGATAGCAAACACCATAGGATTACGATCTGAATAAACGTTCAATATGGGCCCCATTTTGCTCGATACACTTGACAGCTCGTATACGAACATGATGAGTTGCCCTCCTAGTTTCTTCAGGATCAATATTACGAGAAGCATCATAAATGCGCTCTAGTAACTCTTCTTTACTTCTTACAGGAATAAGATACACTTCACTCTTGATTTTGTCCTATAAATAAAAATCAAGGGGCGTCAGGTCCGGAGAACGCGGAGGCCATAAATTTGGTCCTTGATTACCCCACCATCAATCCTCGAACATTTCTGTTAGCTGCCGATCTACAGCTCGTGTTTTATGTGCTGGTGCACCATTCATTTGGTAATAGCAATCCCTCAGAATGTTAAGGGGTAATCCATCTAAAAAATAAATAGTAATAAAAAATGTTCCTGTCAAAATTTCCAGGTATCTTTGTCCATTAAGATTTTCCTGATAAATGTGATAAGCCAACAAATCCTTCATTGAAATTGCAAAAACGTTCACGCAGAATTTATTTTGGAAATCAATAACCGCAATGAAATGTGGATTTTCTGAGGCCCAAAAATGTCGATTTCTCCTGTTGGTTATTCCACTTTCATTGAACTCGGCTTCGTCAGACCATATCATTTTTTTCAAAATTGTCTCATCTTCTTGAAGCCGAATTAATAAATTTTCACACAAATTTAGCCGCTTTGGAAGGTCAGTTGGTTTCAATTTTTGTAGTCTGATAAAAGAATAGGGGTGCATGTTATGTTTCTTAAGGATCATTTGAATTGGAAATTGTACCAAATTATTGGGTAAAATTGTACACGGTTTTATTCCATTTTTCAATTAACCTGTTAAATTTGAAAGTTTGTTGTGGCTAAAATACAGCACGCATAGAACAGAGATTTTGGATTCATATGAACAAATCATAGAGGTTCATTTTTGGTACTAACATTTGATAGAGTGTCTTCTCTGTTCCAGCATGTCAAATATAAAAGACATCTCTCGCAGAACTTTCGGTCTATTGTGCTTGCCGTGCTGTGTTCGGTATTAGTCTTGCACTCTTCAATGAAGTGGGTCTAATATGAACTGTAGCCAACGAAGGTATCCGTCAATCTCTTCCAGAATCTTCAAAGCCACCAGGAACACTTTGGAAGGGTTATACAGCATGTAGCATGAAAATAATCCACTTCCTCCATGCTATATCAGTCTCGACAATTTTAAATTTGAATATTTAATCCCTCTGAACCAAATTCATTGTTTGCAATTCTAAATCAACACGGGACATACATAATAGTTTGTAATACAGAATATTGGCAGACATATCCTACCTGAGAGGATTTGTTATGCCGTTTTCTAGAGAGGTAACTTCTGGAGAATCCTTCAAATCATAAAACTATACAAATCTTTAAGTATAAGGAAAAAATTCAAAAAACTTCAACTTGATTTTCTCCACTTTGTATGAAGTTATGTTTTCATTGAAATTATTTGTTTCTTATCAATATTAATTCTAGAATTTTTCTTAAATTCAGATTTCAAGATAAGTTTCTGAATCAATGATATAATCAGTGGTGTACCAGTAAATTAATGACAAATCGAGATCGCAATGTTTAATTTTGAATATTTCAGAGAAATGAGTGGATATTTGGATAAAAATCATAAAACCAGTGGTGTGCCGGTAAATTGAACAAGATTATTAATCAAAATATTGAATTTTAAAAATCGCAGCTAAATTAATTCGGATCTTCAAATAAATGATATAATCAGTGGTGTGCCAGTAAATTAATGACAAATCGAGATCGAAATGTTTAATTTTGAATATTCTAGAGGAATGAGTGGATATTTGGATTGAAATCATAAAACCAGTGGTGTGCCGGTAAAATGAACCATAATATTAATTAAAATATTGAATTTTGAATATCGCAGCTACATTGATTCGGATCTTACATCAAGAATATAATCAGTTGTATGCCTGTAAATTAATGATAAATCGTGATCGAAACGTTTGCTCAATTTAGAATCACTAGTTTGTTTATTAGAATTGAAATTTCTCTAATTCTTGAATCAATCCTGAGTTTGAAATTTTGTTTCAATTGAATTTCCCCAGAAACGAACATATATCTACTCAGCAACATAGTCAACACAGGAGTTAGCTGACCTTGTGTCATCTAACCAAATATGCTTCTGCTAAACACAGTCTTTTTCTCATTTCCAAGCAGGACTTCTTGAATTCATAACGGAAATAAAACAGGTGTTTATAAACTTTCTTGTGGAAGTTGTGATAAAATTTATATCGGTAGAACTTTTAAGAATTTCAATTTTAGGAATATATGGAAGCATAAACGCTGTTTCAACAAACAAATAAGATTCTTACTATGAAAATCACCTAATCGAATTATTAAAACTAATTTGCATTATAAGCCTCGTGTACTTATAGTATCTCTCTGTGTAATATACAGTATAGCCCTCGTATATTATTCAGTTATGAAAGATATAAGCTATAATTAGCCATTCCTAGTAATCTGTATTAACTGTCATCAGCTGCCTCTGACCTGAATTCTAAACACTATTCGTCTCACAAACACCAAAAATGAGCTTTTAATAAATTCTACATCTCCTTTTCTATTCACCACACTTCAAGAAACCAGAAATTAAAGTTGGGTTTTCAGGGAGACCCATTAAAACCTACTTGACTATAATCAGATTGGGGTTAGAACAAATAACAACGGAACCAGAGTGGCATAGTAGGTAGGCCCATCTTTCTCGATTACTATGATCATCTCCAACCTTCATTAGCTTTCGAAGAACCACACCTGTCGCCGGATGTTACAACTTTACGTGTTAAACAATTGTCAAATTATATATGGCTAGAATTTGGTGAAAAACAAACAAGGCCGTATAATTTGGATATCGAAAAAATTCGGTATGAAAGGAATGATTCATGGTGGAGACTGAAGGTGGTCATTTACGAATTCTACAGATAATCGGTTGAATTACGAGGAAATAATATTTCGCAGGTGATACTATTTATCGAAAATTCGAGATACAGTTTGTTTAGTGTAAGAGAAACAGGGAATATCCTTTATTCAATCATTGACTAGATAAACTCTTCTACAAATTGATGAGAAACGAAAAAATGGAGTAAAGATCTGCCGAATTGGAGAAAGAAAAGTGAAACCTAATAGTATCTATACAATCACTGCCTAAGTTCAAAACCCCAGAACAGCAAACAAGATTTGTACTAGAAATAATCCTGCCCAACGGAGAATACTCAGTGTAACTCTATCTACAGGGTGTTACATAATACTAGGTCACAACTTGAAGCTGTAAATCTACGTGCAATTTTAAGTGAAAAAGTTTATATAAACATAGGTCCGCAAAAGCTTCGTTACGGAGCTACAGGTTGTTGAAATTTCCGGAAAAAATTGGTTTCTTCTTCAAAACTCCTGCAGTTTTTGAGATATTCAGCCCAAATTTAGAATGCAAGCTATTTTTTACAGCCTCCATCAGAACACGTCCTATATTTTAACTGAAATTCACAAGGTGTTTCCTTTTCCGAGGCTATGTCTCCTTTTGCCCTTTCAAACTTTTTTGCAGTTCGCCACTGATCAGCTTACAATCAATTTTCGTCATCTTCGTTCAATTTAGAAACTTTTTTGACACTTGTAATTTTTCGTATCTCCAACCGTTTTCGAGTGAAAAATTATTGAATTTGAGTTATTTGAATTGTATATTATTTGCTGAATAAAAAAAATTGATAGCTCGTCTTCTGAGACTCAACTTAAACTTATTCAATATCAAACTAAAAGAAAGAACAGTTTAAAACTGAATAAATTGCTGGAGGTGTCCTCCACCTGCAAGAATACAGGCCTCTGTCCTTCTTCCCATATTATCACGCACTCTTTGATATATTCCTGGGGTATTTCTTATCGTGTCACAAGAGGTTATTATTCGATTTCTCAATTTTTCTACAGTGATCACTGAAGTGGTATAAACTGAACTTTTGAGATATCCCCATAAGAAAAAGTCTAAACTATTTAAGTCTGGGGACCTAGGAGGCCATGGTTCTGGCCCACCCCGACCTATGCTTCGGGTGTTGAATGTTTCATTCAAGAAATCCTTCTCCACTAAAATGAGCTGTAGCCCTATCAACAACAACAAAACTGGCACATCCTCGAGCTAAAGGTAACTCCTCCTCAATAAATTGTCGATAAGCAGCACCGTTTAGTCTGTTAGGCAAAAAAATGTCCCAATCACATAATTTCCAATTATTCCGACTCATACATTTAGTGAGAATTGTTCTTGATGATGAGATTCTTCAATCAAATGGGGGTTTTCCTCAGCCAAATAATGATCATTATGAAAATTTGTTATAGCAGTTCTCGAAAAGTTAGCTTCGTCTGTGAACATTATTTCACTATCAAAATGAGCATTTTCTGTTTTCATCTAAGAACCATCGGCATAAATTCAGTGTTGAAGGAAAATCTCGAGGACGTAGAGTTTGGACTCGTTGAATATGAAACGGGTACAATGAAAAGTCGTGGAGAAGCCTCCAAACTAGAACATGTGAAATATTCAACTGATTTCCAATTCTTCTTGTACTCACATGAGGATTCAAATCAATACAATTCAAAACTGCTTCCTCAATATCTGGAGTTCTCATAGTTTGAGTTGCACCTTTTAAATGATTATTTGCAGTAGAAGTACAAGTTTTCTTCAATCTTCTGTGGAGATTTGAAAATGTTCGCCTGTCTGGTGTCACTCGATTTGGAAAGCGCACTCGATATAATCGCCTGGCTTTAATTGTGTTTCCGTCAACCAGACCGTACATTTAATGGATATCAGCCAATTCGGCGTTAGTAAAATTAGCCTTTTTTTCTTACAGCATTAACTTCAAAAGTCTTAAAACTAATCGTTAATTTAATATACAATTCGAGCAACTGTCAAAATGAATAAATAAATGAAAAAATTCAAAGCCTACTAGTCATTTTTTCAATTAGAAGTGCTTTCAATTCATCGAATGCATACAATCGTTTAATAATTTTTTGCTCGAGAACAGTCAGAGAAAGGAAAAGATTACAAGAGTCAAGAGTTTCTAAATTGAACGAAAATGATGAAAATTGATTGTACGCTGATCAATGACGTACTGCAAAAAAGGTAGAAAGGGCAAAAGGAGACATGGTTCCGGAAAAGAAAACACCCTGTAGATTCTAGTTGAAATTTAGGATGTGAATGGTGGAGGCTGTGAAAAATAGGTTGCATTCCAAATATCGGCTGAATATCTCAAAAACTGCAGTTTTCAAGAGAAAAACAATTTTTTCCAGAAATTTCAACACCTTTTAGCTCCGTAACGAAACTTTTGTGGACTTATCTTTATATGACCTTTTTTTCTTAAAATTGCACGTAGATTTACCATCTCAAGTTGTGACATACTATTATGTAACACCCTGTATAGATGTATCTTGAGAACGGGGACATCGATCAATTTCTAATTTTGGTGTCAGAGTGAGTATATACTGATCTACAATTCGCAATTGTTTTCAGAGCAGTACCACTTTCGGTTATACCGGATATGGACTACGAAATTGTTTTTTTCAAATAGCATGGGGTACTTCTTAATTTTTTTCATCAAAGGACAATCTTTTTCAAGCATCTTCTGTCAAAATTTGTCTTCAGTCTGAAATTTACCACCATAAGCCTATAATTTTTTCATCGACATTTTCGGAATTATAGTCATCTTCTAAACCCCAAAAAAAAGACTCAGATTGGATATCATTATATTTCTTCTTCAGGTTAACGAGAAAAGTGTCATTTTGGAGGAAAACGATGTTAAAAGATCACTTGTAAACTCAATAGAACTAAATCATCAAAGAAATGTTTTTTGTTCAAATATCAGTACTGAACTGTTTCAAGAAAACAGTAATACTAGCGCCATATGTTGTAATATTGTACCCGTCGATACCTTGATACTTCATTGACAGCTGTTGATGATATCTACCCTTTGTCTTCATGGTTTCCCGGTGGTGATGGTGAGTGGCCTCTGTGTCACTTCGTTGGAGGGGCCAATAGATTTAAATTTATTGATGCGCTCCAACGGATTCAGATAGATTGGTAGCAGTCTGGCCTGATTGTGTGGATGGTTATGCAATATTGACGAGGTCAAATGAGACCGAAAATGCAGTCTAGTGCTCCTATTCATGACATCTGACCGAGCTGTACCGTTCGATTATGAAGCGTGAATCGGAAAACCAGCCCCTTCAGGTAAGGATATTCATCATTTCACGGAAGGTTGAATATTATTCCTTGAATAAAAATTCTTCAATGTGTCTACACATATAGCAATAATTTCGCAAGTTGTCATTGATGATATGTGATGTGTACCTAGTTGACAGCCAGATATGAATAAGGAGTGTTAGTCTTTCGACAAATCGCTTTCTTGCTGACACAGTGTGTAGCGTTGCGGTAAATAGTCGAACTAGTTTGATTTCTTGAGGTTTTCTGTTCATCTCTTTTTTTTCATGGTTTCCGGTGGTGAGTGGTCTCTGTTTCGGTTCCTTTTCATATATAGCGATAATTTCGCAAGTTGTCATTTATTACTTCTACGCCTAAATAATGTTTTGAAATGATATCGCCGCTGCATTGATTCGGCTTTTCCTTTGACATAATCCGCCTTCGCCGCGGATTATGTCAATATTGAGAATGTAAACAGACAATATGCTTAAATAAAGCGACCTTAATACTCAATGGAAAAAGTATATTGTTAAATGCCACTCATTAGACGTTCCGTTTTTTGGTGAAAGCCGCTTAGCGTTTTTATTGTTTTATTTTTCTATTCGTTACAAAAATTGTGATCGAGTTATATGTATCTACCGTGTCCTCCTGATTTATAATGTCAGTGTCACCGCAAGTGAAAATAGAAATGCTTGATCTTTTACGCCTTATAGAGTCTTTTGTATACATATCACACTCACTCAATGTTAACTGTACGATCGATAAAAATCCGAAGATAAATAAGGTCGTCTGTAGCTTCGACTTCACTGCCAGCGAAAACTGTTCGTTTCATTATGGATTGAAGAACGTAACCAAAAAGAGTGCCTCTGCGTGCTCCATGTATCCGGGAGAAGGCAAAACGTCTTTACGCACATTTTATAGAACCTGGTGGTAATCGTCGTAGAGAAAGACTTCAAGCAACAAAGCATAGTAACTCTAAATAAGATAAAAAACACAAGGTTCAACTTTAATCTACACTTTATTTGAAAAAAACAATTCGGCGACGTTTCGCTGACACAGCAGCTTTATCAAGAATGACAAACAGAATGAAGAGTATGATATTATAAACAAATCGTAGAACAAGTTGGATGAATAACAGGAAAATCCACACCGAGCCATTGTACAGTTAGTATGAAAGTTAATAAAAACTAATTAAACAAGTTAAGTAGGGGTGAATCTATCGTCTACCTGTTCATTCAAAAGCTTGTCCGAATGTTTGTATCGATTTATCTCTAATGCTTCTAGGAGATCTAATTTTGAACTTTTTGATTTTATATGTAATATGTTAAAGTTTTTATTGAATGAATGGTTTTCTTTTATTAGGTGGTTTGAATAATTTGAATCAGATTTATTTTTATCGAAGCTACGTTTATGTTCAGATGTTCTTATGCCAAAACTCCTATAGGTCCTACCGATATAAATTTTATCACAAGAACCACAATTGAGTTTATAGATTCCGGATTTACTTGATTTTTCAACACGAGATTTATTATTTTTAATATGTTTACCCAAGTTATTAGAAGTTTTGAAAGTTATATTAAGATTTTGTTTGACGAGAAAGGATTTAATATTTGTACTCGCAGAACTGCAGAATGTTAAACTGTTGAATATTTTATACTCTTTATGAATAGGATATACTTCATTTATTGCTTTCTTATACAGTTTTTACGAATGATTAGATCTATCATATCCGGATTATATGAATTATTAATGGCTATCTGTTTGATGATGTTTAACTCTTTATTATAATCTTCTACTGATAAAGGTAAATTGAATAACCGATGTACCATGCTCTTTAAAGCTGCAACTTTGTGTTAAATTGGATGTAATGAGTAGTTATGTATAATTGTATCAGTATATGTTGGTTTACGAAAGACCGAAAAAACATAATTATTATTTTGTTTAGTGATTTTCAAGTCCAAAAATCAATGGAATCGTTCTATTCAATTTCTATCGTGAATTTAATGTTCAAATGGATGGAATTAATGAAATTGAGAAATAAGTCTAATTGACGAGTAGTTCCAATGAAACATACTAAGATGTCGTCAACATATCTATACCAATAAAGAAATTTGAAAATGAGTGGATGTGTATGAATTTTCTGTTCAATATTATTCATAAAATCTCTGCTAAAAGTGGACTCAAAGGATTTCCCATGATCAAACCATTTTCACTACTTTAATAGATGTTGTTGAAAGAAAATAATTTTGTTCAATGCAAACGTCCAACAGATTCAATATTTCTGATTTAATTATGTGGTTAGCATGATTCGAATTCAACATGTTTTCCATTAATATTTTGCGTTAGGTGGTAGGTTAACGCTCTTTATGTTATTTATCAATTCGAAAGAATTTTTTATAGAAAATTTTGATTTGAATGAACAATATTTTTTAATGATATCTGCGACAATTTCATGGCTGGGGCTGTAACGTAAGATACGACTGGTCTAACGGGGTTATTTACTTTATGCAATTTAATGAGTGAATACAGTTGAGGTGGTAAAATTAATTTGTTGCTTTAATTAAAGATTTTGCGTCATTTATTGCAATTTTAATATTTTTTTATTTAATATTTTTCTGTAACATAGTAACTCTATTTGTAGTACAGAGTTGTCGAAGTGCTGCTTTGCATTCATCAATTAGTTTGGATGAAACCCTTGGATCTTTCAGATATTCAAGGGCATTCTGGCTGTCAGAGCATATGTGGATGTACGCGTCTCTGTATTTTCTGTGTAGGTTTTCCGGTACACATTTCTGAATGTGTTACGGTGACGTGGTCCTCTAGAGCAATCATATTTGCCTCGAACCGTAGACGCCCATGCCAGCACCCAGGTGGGGCCTTGTAGTATGAATAAGACACGGTATGTGGACTAAGTTTCATTTGGTGGAATAACTACCTTAAAAGATTTGTCAAAGTGATAGTTGGCTCTCATTTGATCTCCTCTTGTGAGAAGGTCAGGTCCGAGTTACGTCATTTTCTAATGTCTAGAGCAGGGGTGCTCAAACTTGAGCTGCTGGCGATATACCTCAATATTTTAGACTACTCACGATCGAGTCTGAGAGGCTGCAAGTATATGTGATGCAGGGTTGTCTCTCATACACGATACACCCTACCTACCTACCTAACTAGGTAGGGTGTACTGTAGCATATATAGATCTTAGCTTTTCGCACAATATAAATTATTTTCATCAAGGTTTGGATTAGGTTTAGTTAGGTTCTTCTCTATAATCTCAATGAAAAACTCATGGTTATTCAAAATTGCGAGTTTATTGGTTGTTACGAAACAAAAGAGTTACATATGGTGTTAAACTTAACTGAGGAGTGACTTGGGGTGTTGAAGCGTGGCACTGCATGTCCTCAGCATACTTTTCATAAGATGGTACGTAACCACTGAGTGCTAATCGCAAGCATGATGACATATGATCGTCAGTTAGTCGATTGCGATATTTTGACTAAATTATCTTCATTTCAGAAAATACAGACTCGCACAAGTAAGTTGGCCCAAACATTGCCGTCAGTTGAAGAGCGATTTGCCTTAGATTCAGATATTTATCTTCAGATATAAAACACCAGAAATTTGTATCAGATGCTGTAGCTTTGAGATGTATATCTGATATAATCTGCACCAACTTCAACAGGATATGAGTTCATATTGAACTGACTTGCTATTTCAGTAGCTAATTCCTCAATGTTTTTACATGAAAAGGATAACTCATAAATGATACTATATTGTCCAAAATAATTTGATAATTCAACCTCATACGTATCATAATTTAACTGACGAATCCTCGCTTTCAAAGAAGGAAAATGTTTCAGATCTTTTCTTTTCAGTTGATCTATCATCAGTTGCAATTTACTTTCTAATGCGTTTACTGTGCTAATCATCTCAATAATAGTTTTTCTTTTACCTTGAAGCTCCAAGTTGAAGGTGTTTAAGTGCTTTGTGATGTCAGTCCAAAATGCCAAATCAGTCAGCCATTTTTCGTTTTTCAACATCAGAGTGTCTTCACTTCTTTGGTCCAGAAAAGCTGTTATTTCGGACAATAATTCAAAAACACACAAAACCGTTTTTGTTTCCAGTAATTCCTGGTGCTCCATCGGTTGTAATGCACACTAATTTATATATTGGTAGCTTGTAGTTTTTTAAATAGATGAAGAAAACGTCATATATATCTTCGCTACGGCTCTTCCGTTTCAGAGTAATGATTGTCAAAATTTCTTCCTTAGCCCTCATGCCATTGAATACCATCCGAATAAAAATACACAGCTGGGTAGTGTCTGTCATATCGGTGGATTCGTCGATCTGTAAAGAAAAGTAGGTACATTTCATGATATCATGTATTAGTTTATCTGCCATGTCCTGTTCATGACTTCAATACGCCTTGTGAAAGTTGGACGAGATACTGAAGTTCTCTAATAGCAGACATGATTTCTGTTTTATTTTCAAAATCTCCAAATAGGTCTCACCCGGTTCAATAAATGATTCCTTCATAACATATCCATCTTCGAATGGTTTCTTGTGTTTAACAATATATAAGATATTTTAATTGACGCGATTGTAGCAGCTTTTGATTGTTTGGCTGGTCTTATGAACATGGTTTGTTCATTTTCCAAACAAGATATCAAATCACGTACTTTTCGTTTTCTTAATTCACTCTGTGGCGGAAAATCCTTTTCATAGTTTTTATGAACCGTTTTATGCCTCTATAAGTTACCACGCTTAGGTATTGCAACTGACGCACGACAAATAAGAAAAATATGCTTATCCTTCACTATAGAAAAGAAAAATTCTCATTCCCAATCGTTATTAAAATGATACGTTTTAGATTTCTTCGCTGCACTCATTTTGTACTATTTAATAATAAACTTTGTATCGACGTAATATTGCCTGCAAGTTACAATTCCAGACGCAACATTTATATCGGCGTGAACGAAAGTCTTCAATCGAAGGAGCTTTTGAAAACTCCTGGTCAAGAAAAAATTACAAAATTCTTTAAACTCTTTCCTAAGCCTGAAGATAACAATCAATCAGTATACCCAAAAACTTCAATCAACTTGATTTTCTTTCTGTATTCGCGGGGAACATATACCCTCCGAATAAAGAGCTTATACTGTATTGTTAATTTTGATGAAAAATATTCTCAACGTTGTACTGAATTCATTTCATATTGCACTATGTAAGGACAACATACAATTCATTTTCAATTAAGACAAACTCCTCGAAAGTTTGCATAACAGTAGGGGCCAACTATATAAATACTTTGCGTTCGGAAGTAACCCATATAATTATCCCATTTTGGGACATGGCTAATTCAATTGGTATATGAAGAGGCTATTATTTACCTAAATTATATTCCACTGATTATGGAGAATTTCAACGTTAAACAATGAAGTTTGCGCGAGTGAAAATTATCATCTTCTATCATGACTTTCCCTAATATACCGTGTAATATTCAGGAAAACTAGATTGTCTCATGGTTGATTCATATATGTAACCTATAATTTAAGTGATATTGTTTCATATTGGAACACAGTTGCTCAAAGTAAATTTCACGAAATATGTTTGAATTATTAATTTATAATTGTCATTTTCAATATAACACATCCTTTAGTAGATGAGATATGTTTTCTCTGAAAATGTTAAGGTTCCTCCACAACAGAGGAGTGAACTATTCGCGGCGTAAGTTAACCTAAATGAATTAATGTACAGACTGTCTGAAATTCGTTGGTTTTGTGGGGCAACTATGTTAAATATTGCAGATAGAAGAAATGAGCCCTCTTTCTCAGTCTCGACTTTCGAGAGAACTTTATTGGTGGAAACCCATTCCGGTTATCATTTCTTGATTTGACCAAATGAGCATATCTCGAGTACTGCTATAAGGTAAACTTGAGTTTTTTTCCCAATGGTCCATATTCATAAAAAAATATGCTCAGAAGTATAAGGTGAAAGTATAAGGTTATGATGAAAGTAAAAGGTTGAAGTAAAAGCATATCATTCTTTTTATATTCATAATAATTACGTATGCAATAGGTGGTCTAACCACCATCACATATAGCCACTGAAGTTGATTCGGGGCAAGATCGCCACTTTTTTCCACAGGTCGTTTAACATGCCCATAGGGAATGTCTAGCCTTGTGTATTGTGTTTTTCAGGTGCGAATTCCTCGTGAGTTTGCTATCTAGGGTAAACCCCAGATATTTTGCTTCTTCCACAACCAGAATGAACACCCCGCCCAGGGTCGGGGGGGAACAAATATCTTCCTCTTCCAGGTAAATGGTACCATAAGGGTTTTGTAAGGGTTTATGCTAAGTTTCTCTCCTTCATACCATCCCTGACTTGCGGACATAGCCTCCTGAAGTCTGTCCAAACATCGGTGTGATCTCCGACAGCCACAATGACTATATCATCAGCGTATGCTTGTACATAAACATCCAGTGCGCCAATTATTGCCAGAAGGTCATCAACTAGCAGGGACCACAACAGTGGGGATAGAACCCCTCCCTGTCGGCAGCCCCAGCCAGCCACAAAAGTGACTACTTTTTTTTACCTTTCAGTGAGGTGTTCATCACTCTGGAATTTAATATGTTACTAATCCATTCCACAATAATATTTGGTACTCCTCTGGCTCTCACAGGTCCAAACAGCGAGCCAGTGGAGGCCGCGTTAAACGCACCTTCAATGTCCATGAAGACTGCAGCTGCATTCTCCTTGCGGTCCAGAGACTGTGTGATCCTCCCTACTCAGTTGTTAAGTGCCAGATCGGTTGATTCACCTTTTTGATAGGCGTATTGATGTTCACTCAGAGTCCCCAGCGATAACACCTCGGTCCTGATGTATCCATCTAACACCTTCTCCAGGGTTTTCAAAATAAAAGACGTAAGACTAAACGACTTAGGTTAGATTCTCCGACCTTAGGGATGTAAACAACCCTGACTCTTCGCCAGCTGGCCGGGACAACATTCCAGGCAAGACTCGACCGGAAGAGCCTAATGAGGTATGGGAGGAGAACATACACCCCCTGTTGTAACAAGGCAAGCATGATGCCATCCTCTCCAGGAGCTTTGAATGGCTTGAATGAGCGAATCGCCCACCTGATTGCTCCGGGCTTGATGATCGTTATTGCGTTCTTCCAATCGTCCTCCTTTTGCCTTTTTACAAGATCATTCGGACTGATATCAAGAAAGCGACAATCTGGAAAGTGTGTTCTCGCAAGAATCTCTAACGTTTCTTTTCCAGAGCCCGTGTGTTGCCCATTCGGACCCTCCACAGATCCGATAGGGAACACTGGGCCTTTGGCGAGAACCCTATGCAGCCTTTCACTGACGGAGTACTTTTATTTATTAGTTGCATGACGCTAGAGTAGAACGGTAATCCCAATTGCCGGTATTTTTAGCTCGGTTAAATAGTTTCCGAACTTCTCTACTACGATTTTCAAGGGCAGGATTCCACCATGAAGTTGTGCCATTCTCAGGCTTTCTCCTAGTTATCGATATACGCTGACCCGATCGCATGTAGCTTCTGGTGTATGCCTTCTATTCCTCTAGGTTTGTGAGTGAATAGAATATCATCATATCATCCTGCTGACTTGTCTTTTTAGAACACACAGAGCTGAATTTTCTTCCACATTGACCTGTTCTATGGTTCTTCTCAGTGATTCTTCTTACTGTGGTTCGTGATGAACCCAAAGGTCTTACAGCGTATCTATGACTTCGACTATCTTCGACGAGGGACATAATTCTTTCAATTTTTTCAGGTTCTACAATTCGTTGAAAGAAAGTTCAAGGACGCCAAAGAATTTCGTGTCAAATCAATGAAAGGGAAACAACCGAGAATACTTGTTCTCTAAAACATAAATTTGAATTAAATTTGATTGTGTAGTTGGACAAGAAGGCACAAATTACGAAGTTATCAGTTATCAGATAAAATCGTAGTTACCCTATATGAGAAATTTTTTCATTTCCCTTAAACGTAATCAAACTGTTGAGCGCTTATTTGTTTTACAATACTTGTCAACAATTTTCATTTCCACGATGTTCTGAGCTTCGTCACCAGTTTTTCGTGATGACCAAAAACTCTTTAGAACTTGACCGTTACATTGTTTCGATTGGGATAATGGGACACAGGGCGGTTAGAATAAATGCCAGACCGGCGCCACCGTTGCCTCCTGAGATAAATGATGCTGCGTCCTGATCCAGCGCTACATATTTCCACGTTATTTATCGGATGACGAAGCCCGGACCTTCGCCGTCAGGAATGTACGGGAGATGACAGGTTTTACTTTCGATCCTCACCCAGAAATTTCTCGTATAAAATTTTAGGGGCGACTTTTGGCTGAAAGAGTTGAAATTAATAAAGTTAGGTGTTGAAGTCATCCTACAAAGAATAGAATAGTGTAGTTCGCGGAAAAACCTTTTGAAAAAACATCTATCGAAATGAATGATTAAAAAAACTCATTTCTGAGTCTTTGCTAAATGTAGTCAAGATGTCTTGCTGCTATGGAATAGAATAGAATAGAATAGTGTATATTTGCCATCAAAAAAATACATGACACGTCATAAAAAATAGTTGAAACACAAAACGGAACGGAACAAACAAATTGGTACGTACGCAGAGTTGAGTATACATACATACAAATTCACAGAAAACTTTTTATGACTAGACATTAAATCACAATACTCGAATTCATAAATTCTTCATGACTATAAAAAGAGCTATTTACGAGAATTTCTTTTAATTTTGTATTAAAATGATTCGTTTTTCGTTTTTTCAGATCATGCAGGACCCCCGCAACCATATGTGCAAAGTTGCAATGCACACAGGCGCCATCCTTTGGGGCGCCAAAACCCAGGGTCCAAAAAATATTAAAATAAAAGTTGAAAAATTAAATAGGATTAGGTATAAATACACATGAAATTTTATTATTTGAATTTGGGTGGCTTTTACTTGGTAAAATTCCATTATCAATAATAAAAACAAGTACTGTGTTTTAAGGAATTTTACTTAATAATTGCGATTCGTAACGCGTTTCACTACACCGTAGCTTCTTCAGACGAATGATTATGCAGAAAAATGTGAATGAGAATATAACTATAAATGTTCTTGAGTAATTAAAAGCTTATTGGTTGCTTCTTCTTAAGTGGTTATTTATGTCAGGTATATCCAATAAAATTAAGGAATAGATTGCTCCCCGAAAAGATTCAATAGAGGTGAAGGGCTTAAATCGACTTGTTCATTGATGAGTCTACCTGAGTGTTTGTATTTATTTATTTCTAAAGTTTCCCAAAGATCTACCTTCCAAGATTTATTATCTGTATGCAAAATTTCAAACTGTGGGTCGAAAGAATGATTATTTTCTAAGAGATGATTCACGTAATTAGAATCTGATTTTTATTTGAAAAACTGCGTTTATGTTCCGATATTCTAATATTAAAATTTCTATGTGTTCTACCAATGTAGAAATTATCACAGTCATTGCAATTCAATCTATAAACACCTGATTTATTGTTTTTACCTGGTTTGGTTTTATTATTTTTTATATATTTGCCTAAATTATTATTAGTTTGGAAAGCAATGTTGAAATTATTGCTACTTAAGAATGATTTCAGTTTCTCACTTGTAATGCCAACGTAGGTTAAGGTGTTGAATTTTTGTTTCAATTTATCGACAGGGTAAACTTCATTCAATGCGATTCTACTTTGTTTTTATTTAAAATATTATTTATTAGTTTGGGATTGTAACCATTATTTTTGGCTATTTGTTTAATCAAATTTAGTTCTTTGTTGAAATTTTCTGGTGATAGCGGGATGTTAATCAATCTATGAATAAAACTATTGAATGCTGACATTTTATGTTGATATGGATGACACGACGAGTTATGTATTATAATATCTGTATGTGACGGCTTATGGTAAATTGCGAAAACATGTTTTCCATTTTCATTCGAAATTGTTACGTCTAAGAAATTTATCGAATTATTGCTTTCTATTTCGGTTGTGAATGCAATTTTTGGATGTAATGAATTTATATGATTCTCGAAAATCTGAAATCATTCTTAAGTAGCAATAATTTCAACATAGCTTTCCAAACAAATAATAATTTAGGCAAATATATAAAAATAATAAAACCAAACCAGGTAAAAACAATAAATCAGGTGTTTATAGATTAAATTGCAATGACTGTGATAATTTCTACATTGGTAGAACACATAGAAATTTTAATATTAGAATATCGGAACATAAACGCAGTTTTTCGAATAAAAATCAGATTCAAATTACGCGAATCATCTCTTAGAAAATAATCATTCTTTCGACCCACAGTTTGAAATTTTGCATACAGATAATAAATATTGGAAGGTAGATCTTTGGGAAACTTTAGAAATAAATAAATACAAACACTCAGGTAGACTCATCAATGAACAAGTCGATTTAAGCCCTTCACCTCTATTGAATCTTTTCGGGGAGCAATCTATTCCTTAATTTTATTGGATATACCTGTCATAAATAACCACTTAAGAAGAAGCAACCAATAAGCTTCTAATTACTCAAGAACATTTATAGTTATATTCTCATTTACATTTTTCTGCATAATCATTCGTCTGAAGAAGCTACGGTGTAGTGAAACGCGTTACGAATCGCAATTATTAAGTAAAATTCTTAAAACACAGTACTTGTTTTTATTATTGAAATTTTATTAGTATATCATCCAGTTGCTGCCGATTCCTATGTTGCGAGAACATGTCAGGCGGCAGTTTCTTGATTTTTCCTGTTCAGACATGAATACGCCTGGAGCGCTATAAAAGCGATGCATCGCCACAGGCGTTTTTAAATCATTTAGTTCACTGTACCGTGCAACAAGTGAATAAAAACAAGTAATCCTATTAATTTTTACATATAAAGTTACTTTTATTTTGTCAAATGTGGTGTTGTGTTGTGTAATATTTTGTTTACTATTTTTTTTAATTAAGTGCCGAATACCTGCTAACTGCAATTTCAACGGCTTGTTTTTTCATAAAATGGTATGGGTTCCTACTTTATACTATCAATATTTACCACTTATAGGATACTGGTTATAATTAATTTTTTTAGCCAAATATTTATTAATTGAAATGGCATGTACGAGTTTGAAAAAGTAACTGGTTTTATTCATAACTCGCTTAGTTTTTATGCTATTGATTTTTTTAAAAAACCATTTTGTAGGGTTTTTCAAGGGCTATAAGATCAAATTACTTCAATATCATTTTTGCCTTTATTTGTGAAAGTATTTAAGCTGAAAGGGCTCGAATAAATTGCTTTTTACTCAAATATGCAAACTTTAATCGGCCATATCTTACTTAATAATAATCTGCCCTATAAAGGGTTAAAAACTTTTGGCTACTTAGTTAACTTTTTGAGAATATTTCCTACCCTACCCACATGGTGCTTATTATTGTGGTTACTTTAGAAGTTAATTCCTAATTCCCATGAGTACTAATTATTTATTTGTTTTTTCAGGATAAAAGAAAGAGACCTTCAGGTGCGAAGTTTCGCGAGCAAAATAAACTGAAACTACAAGAAAGGGGAAAAATGGTTGGATCTTTAAAGCATTTCTTGCAAAGCAATCGATATTCCACGGAGACTATCGATGTTGGTGCGACCGAATCGTCCGAATCTCAAGATACTAAATCCTTAATATCAATAACCGTTAGTGGACCATCTGAAATTTCAACAGTAACATCAGGTCCTGCAACAAGTGGCAGCGGTTGTAGCAGCAAAACAGCTTCTACTGATGCAGAGCCCGATGAAGCGATGACACCATCCTCGTCTATAGCACTTGAACAATCCACTTCAGGTAATTCAGATTGTGTAAAAAGTTCGGTAATGTAGCTACCGAAATACCTGCTGCAAGTAACATTTTCGATGAAGGCTGTAATGAGGCTAGTATCCATATAATTCCGTCCGACCCCGGTTTGTGGCCCGGAAGAATCACCAATGAGATGGCTAAAATATTGGTTAAACGTGGTCCGCCCTTGATAAACATTAGTTTTAGCTTTCCTAGTAATAAAGATAAGAGAAAGTTTTTGTGCAAGTACTTTGAAAGAAATTTAGCAACTGGAGAAAAAGTTGAAAGGGCTTGGCTTATTTACTCTATTTCTGAAGATTCTGTATTTTGTTTTGGTTGTAAGTTGTTTTGTAAATGTAAAACTCCTAACGCTTTTTGTGATACAACTGGAGTATCTGATTGGCAACACTTATCTCTGGTAATTAAGAGACACGAAACGTGAATTTTACACAACAGTTATATAAACACTTGGGTAAATTTTAAAAAAATGTTGGAGACATCTATGACTGTTAATGCTCATCATCTGCGGATTTTAGAAACGGAAAGAAAATATTGGCGAGACGTGTTGGAAAGAATTATTGCGATTGTTAAGTATTTATCTACACAATGCTTGGCATTGTGTTCTTCTCAATTGCTTTTTTAACATGATAATGTAAATTTTCTAAAAGCTGTTGAGATGATTGTCTCTTTCGATTCACTGATGAGACAGCACGTTAGCCGAGTGTATAACTCCCAAAAAAATCTGTTAAAATGACTCATTATCTAGGCGTGCAAATACAGAATGAATTAATTGAGTTATTGTCGTCCAAAGTAAGAAATAATATTTTAGAAATGGTTCGCAGTTCAAAATATTTTTCAATAATATTAGATTGTACACCAAACACTAGTCATACTGAGCGAATTGGTCTTGTTCTGAGGTATGTTGCCCTAAACACCACGCCAAAAAAGGTTGAAGTTAAGGAGAGTTTTATTGCGTTTAATCAAATACTGGACTCTACAGGAGAAGGGATATATACATTTGTGATAGAAAATTTGAAAAAATTAAATTTAGAATCAAAACACATTAGGGGACAAGGTTATGATAATCTGACAAATATGAAGGGCAATCATGTTGGGCTTCAAAAACGCATTCTTGATGGGAATCCGAAAGCCCTTTTTGTACCTTGTGCGGCTCATACTTTGAACTTAACAGTAAATGGCGCTTCTAAGGTGTCAGGTGCTACAATAAACTTTTTTAATCTTGTGCAAGAGTTATATAATTTTTTTTCGTCATGAACAAAAAGGTGGTATGTTTTGAGAAATATGTCCCCGGGTTAAGTTTAAAGCCTCTAAGTGAGACAAGATGGTCCAGCAGAATTGACGCAATAAAGCCCCTAAAAGTTTATTTAATTAAGGTTTGCGAAAGTCTTCTAGAAGTGGCTGAAGATAATTCCTTTCACATTGATGCAAAACATAAAGCGAGTTCCCTCTTAACGTCTATACAAAATTTTCAATTTATTTGTGGAATTATTATTTGGCATGACGTTTTATTTCATATAAATATTGTCAGCAAGCAAATGCAAAGTGTTACAATTAATATTAAAGAATGCCAAACCTACCTAAAAAATTTAGTTGATCACTTCCAGCTATATAGCGAAGGAAGTAGCATCCTCTCTCGAAATTGAAGAAGACTTTCCACCATTACCAACGGTTAGGAGAAAATTTAAACCAAAACTGTTTGGCTATGAACACCGAGATAAGACCCCTCATGGTCCAAAAACCGCCTTTAAATTTAGTTTTTCTTAAGAATTAAAGATCAAACTATAAGCTCTCTAAAAAACCGATTTGACTTATTAAATGAGTATGAAAAAATTTCAGATTTTTTAGCGACGTATTCAAATTAAGTGACAGCGATGTTTTAAAACATTGTTTTATTCTTGAAGAGCGACTGACAGATCAGGATCATAAGGATATAGACTCCAATGATCTGTTTAACGAAATTAAAGCGTTAAAGTTTTTTTCATTAACTGATGATACTGACCCCTTAAGTATTTTACAATATATATTTGAAAACAATTTAATCTCCACCTTTCCAAACGTAAGCATTTCACTAAGAATTCTTTTGACATTGCCTGTATTTGAAGCTTCTGGCGAGCGATCTTTTTCAAAGTTAAAAATCATTAAAAATTATTTAAGATCGACAATGATTCAAGAAAGATTGTCTGAGCTAACAATATTAGAAATTAAACAAGAAATTTTTGACGGTTTAAATTTTAACGATGTAATTAATGAATTTGCAACAGCAAAATCTCAGAAAATATCGCTACTACAATAGCTATCTTTTACTTTTCTATTGCACCTAGGCCTAGCTATCATTTTTGATTCTAAAACGAAGTTCCCTAGGTATTTGTTATTAGAAATATCTGCATATTGTTTAAAATATCTAAGTATAAGTAGAAAGTAGTACTTTAGAAAATTTATTTTGTTATGATCTTATTCTGTTTGTTTCATTTTGATGTTTTAGCCTACAAATAGATATGACTTCTAAAGTTGTTTTTTGCTTTACTTCAAGCACCTACCTACCTACCTCCTACCTTCAAAAAAAATAAAAAACATGATCCAAAATGCCTTAAGGAGCGCCTAAATCCTTTTTTGCACACACGCGCCAGTAGCCCTCACGGGAGCCCTGAGATCAAGAGGAAGTTTATTATACCACTTACCCCAGTAGGCATAAGAACTTTGGGTGTCCTTTTTTGTAAAATGGAATAACAAAGTCATTCCTTCCTATTGTATCGAAATTATGGACGTCACTTCTCTTGATATGCATAACCGTGTTTCATATATCTGCTTCAAAACCTCGAATATAAAGGCACATGGAAAGTAAGTATACGTTCAGTTTTAGAAATTGGTCTACAAGAATCTCTAGCTTTTCGTCTGATGATTATTCTCAGGGCTTTCTTCTGTAATATAAAAATCCATTGGTTTCAGAGGACAATCCCCATACCTGAATACCATAAGACATAATTGCATGAAAATATGCAAAGTAAGCAATTTTTGCAAATTCCTGCGTACTGATTGTCATAATCCTCAAGGCATAGAGACATCTAGACAATTTCTCACATGTATCTTCAACGTGTGTTATCCAAGTTATTCTGGATGCAAATGCCCAAAAACTTAATTGACGACATTTCCTCTCTCGGACCAAAAATGAGTTCCTCTGTTATTTTTTCATTTAATTTAAGTTTATTATCTGAAAACCACGTTTCAGTTTCTTCTAATATTTCCATCTTCGTAGTTCTCAACTCTTCTTCGCAAGAAGCCTGGATTACTGCCGATGTTTCATCGCAATATAGATATGTATTCGCACCCGGTAAGTATATGTCATTTATAAGGATTAGAAATATTAGAGGGCCCAAAATTGATCCCTGTGGCACCCCACATTTCAGCGGAAGAAACTCCGATCTCTGATTCCTAATCTGTACAGCATTCTGTGGGAACACATGGAAGTCACAGGGGGGCAGATCTGGACTGATCTGGAAGTGTTGGAATTCCGTTTTTTTCTGTTAGAAAATCATGAACTGCGAATGAGGAGTGGGTCGGAGCTTTGTCATGATGAAGAACCCATCCGTGCTCCGGCAATTCCGGTCTTACACGAAACACACGAGCCTTCAGACGTTTCAAAACTTCAATGTAGAATATTGCGTTGACTGTCTGACCTGCTGGAATTTATTCGTTGTGCACAACTCCATTAATATTGAAAAATATGTTATTTTATCACTCACCATATCACGACGGTGGGTCAAAACAGGTCGATGTTCAAAGGACAATAAAACACAAAGTACACAACCGATCAACACAAAACTTGCAGAGGCTGACGCAGAAATGAATTCTGTTGCAAGTGAAACTAATGCGAACGCTGCAGAGTTACCCACAGATGGAGAAATCGCTTTCTGGTAATTCGAAAAAAAATTAAAGCATCATAAAAATTTGTTTCGTATTTCTTTTGAAATTAATTTCCATCACGTAGTATTCTCATTCATTCAATATTGAATGAGCTCAATCAAACGAAATTGAAATTGTGATGACAAAATTATATGTTAGCGCTGATCATGTCACATAATGTCAAATAATTGGTAGTTCCAAAGATATGTTAATTAAATGTATCAAGAATAATATGCATAAGTGATACAGAAATAACGAAGAAGTATACGTTTAACGAAATATCAGCTACTTGTGTTATTAATATGGTAGTATTTTGGTGAAACATTGTGGAAGCATCAATTTTCCAATAAAATATAAGTATCTTGCTATATTTTGAACGGTTTTTTAATGGTTCAAATGTTAATAAGCAGTTTCAGTCACAACGACTACTTGTTGTAGCAACGATGTAGCTGTGATTGGCATATACAATTTTCATTTACTCGTTAACTTATCCCTTGAAAAGAGTTTGTTGGAAAATTCTTGCATGTTCATTAGTACAGGGTGTTCCAAATTCGTTTTACTTGAATTGTGACTTCTAAGCTAATAAAGAAATGGAGATTCAATTTCCACGAAGTGTTACTCCTTTTGATAATTCACTAGATGCAGTCAACAAAAGTTTTGATAGGACCTTTCGTTTTCGAGATACAGGGTGATCTTCGAAATCTCGTGTCATGGGGAATCCAGCGGATTGACCAGAGTTTATTCAAGTTTTCAAGTTATAGACCGAACTTGTAGTTTTTTAGTTTACAGGGTACTTCAACGAAAACTAAACAGAGGATATATCTACCAAGATATTCATTTCTGATCAAAACGCAAAAACAGATCAAATTTGTTTCAAGAGGGACATCTTTTGGGTTACAAAAATTGCCTTAAATATAAACCCTCTAAGCGGGGGTTGCAATCTTTGAACATTTTGAATAGAAAAGATGGGTCGAGTGATGACTCAAAGAAAGGTGGTATCTTTGTCTACATTGCCTTGAACGAATTTTCATTTTTAATTGAAAACTGTAAAAGATACAGGGTGAGCAACTGAAAGATAAGGAAGACTATTTCCCTGAAACTATTCAAATTTCAGTGAAGTAAAATGGAACAGATCCATGCTGATCAATGGCAGTCATCATCAAGTACCATCCTCATCTCGAATTTCAACCCCTAGAGCAGGGGTGACCACCCTTGAAAATTTGGAAGAGGGTAGATGGCTCGACTGTTACCTCGAAAGAAAGGTATTATCTTTGTCTGCATTCCCGTGAACGAATTTTCATTTTTGATTGAAAACTGTAGAAGATACAGAGTGAGCTACTGAAAAATAGAGGAGACTATCTATCGCCCTGAAATATTACCCCTGGTCTAGGGGTTCAAATTCGAGATGAGGGTGATTTCGGAAGATGACAGCGTTTGATCTAAAATGAATCCATTCCAGTTTTTCTCACTAATACTCCAATAGTCTTGGGGCGATAATCTTCTCTATTTTTCAGTGGCTCACTCTGTATCTCCTACAGTTTTCAATCAAAAATGAAAATTCTTTCACGGGAATGCAGACAAAGATAATACCTTTCTTTCGAGGTATCACTCGACCAATCTACCCTCTTCCAAATTTTCAAGGGTGGTCACCCCTGCTCTGGGATGGAAATTCGAGATGAGGATGGTACTTGATGATGACTGCCATTGATCAGCATGGATCTGTTCCATTTTACTTCACTGAAACTTGAATAGTCTCAGGGAAATAGTCTTCCCTAGCT
The DNA here is from genome assembly GCA_013387265.2 of Cryptolaemus montrouzieri. Classification (NCBI taxonomy): domain Eukaryota; kingdom Metazoa; phylum Arthropoda; class Insecta; order Coleoptera; family Coccinellidae; genus Cryptolaemus; species Cryptolaemus montrouzieri. The sequence goes on from JABFTP020000042.1 coordinate 14,395,734, forward strand.
TTCAGTTGCTCACCCTGTATCTTTTACAGTTTTCAAATACGAATGGAAATTCGTTCAAGCCGATGTAGACTAAGTTACCACCTTTCTTTTGAGTCGTCACTCGACTCATCTTCCCTATTCAAATTGTTCAAGGATTGCAACCCCCGCTTAGGGGGTTGATATTTCAGGTTTTGTACCCCAAAAGATGTCCCTCTTGAAAGAAAAATTGACCTGTTTTTGAGTTTTAATCAGAAATGAATATCTTGGTAGATATAGCCTCTGTTTAGTTTTCGTTGAAGCACCATGTATATATTTGCGTTATGGAATTCCATTCTTCAAATCTTCATAAATGTATAATACTTAGGGGTTTAATTTCTTCGGAAGACGAAAATGCTATTTTGATCGAATCAACATATTTTTCCATTAATCTTTCAGTAGAGTGTTATTGATAATTCGCTTAATCAGACCGATAACTAACGTTTTTTCGAAAATTTCAGCATAAACCAACATAAAACCCTCAGGGTACTATCCACCAGGAAAAGGAGGATAGTTGTTTCTCCTCCGATCCTAGGCGGAGAGTTTATTCCAGTTGCGGGGAAGTAAAATATCTGGGGGTTACCTTGGATGGTAAGCTCACGTGGAATTCGCACCTGGAAAACATAATACGCAAGACTGGAAATTCCTTATGGGCATGTCCCAAAGGTGGCTATATATAATGATGAAGAGACCACGTATCACATATTGCTGCATTGCTCGGTGGGAGTACAATCTCAACTCTAAATTGCAGAGAATGGTCTGCATGATGATTACTAGAGCTTTCCGCCCTACACCTACTGCGACCATGGAACTGATACAGGGTCATGCCTCTCTTCGCCTGGTTGTTGAAGAAGCATCTAGAATTCAGATGCCATCACCTTTCTCGTAACGAAAAAAGTATGTGCAGCTTCGTACCTGGCGCTGTACAGTCTGAAATCGAGGACAACTAGATGCTGAGTATGAAGTCTGACATTGCAATACCCAAAACCAACATGGAATTGCCACTCCAGTTCATCATTCCTAGTAGACAGAAATGGACAGCGACCTTGAGAACCCCTGTTGGTTCAAAGACCGCTTCAAAACTGAAAAAGGTGTTGGAGCTGGTGTATAAGTTCGAGGTGCTGCCGAGGCACAATCGATATGCCTTGGCGAGCTTGCGTCTGTTTTCAGGCAGAAATATACGGCATTGATCATTGTGCTTACCTTTTGCAGAGGGATCAACAAGTAAGTCAATGAAAATCATAACTTATAGTCAAGCTGCACTGAAGAAGTATCCAATACTTCAACGTCACTTATGGTTCAAGAATGTCGCTCTGTTATCAGCCAACTGGGGAACGAAATAAAATACTTCTAATATGATACCCAGACACTCGAGCATTAAGGCAATGAGAAGGACGTCTCGTTGCTCGAATTTCGCCTGGAGACTGCAAGGATGGATAATAACCGGTACTTGGACCTGAAGGCTCTGTTTGAGCCTCTCAAGTCCGGGAGCTTATGCGATCAGATCGACGGTTGCCAGTCAGAATGAATATTTCGAAAAAGAGTCTTTCGTGTATAAGTTTGCTGATACTCGAAACGCCCATTTTATTTTTAAATAAATCAGAGAAAACACAATTTTTTTCTGTTCGTCTGAAAATCATTCAATTGGGTTCAAGTAGATTTGTTCACATCATTTCTTGATTATGCTATCTCGTTAATGGTCGCCCTTGGCCTCTTAGACGCATTGTGCCCGTTTTGGAGCATTTTCGATGTTTTTCTTCAAAATTTCGACCAGACTTGCGGCTTTTCCTTAACATGTGTTGGGTTTCAGCTCTTCTAGGGTCTTTGGCTCGTTGATGTGAACCTTCGATTTCAAATAACCCCACAAAAAGAAGTCTGGAGGCGTTAAATCTGGTAATCTTGGCAACCAATCGAAATCACATTTTTTGGAATTAAACGTCCACGGAACAATTGCTCCAAAAATCGATTGTAGTGCGGCTTGTGTGTGGTGGTGCGCCGACTTGTTGAAACCAGTAGTATCCCATACGTTTTCCACGGATAATTGGCACGAAAAAATTGGAAATCATATCGCGATAACGCTTCTGATTTATAGTAACCGTGTGGCCATTGTCATTTTCAAAAAAGAACGTATTTTAGCACAAACGCCGCACCTAATATTAACTCTTGCATCGTGAAGAGGTAACTCTTGAATCTCTCGTGGATTTTCAGTGGCATAAATATGGCAATTTTGTTTGTTTATCGTTCCGCTCAACTGGAAATGAGCTTCAACGGTTATAATAATTTTATGCAAAAATTGTTCGTCTTCTTCAACCATTTTTATGACTCTTGGAGCCCTTTCTGGCTTATTGGCAGGCAACAATTTCTGTGTTAATTGAATCTTGCACGGAAACAAATGCAAATTAACACGTAAAATTCGTTGTAAAGTGGATCGGGGAACGCCGAGCTGCAGAGAACGGCGTTTTTGGGATGTTGTTGGTCTAACACAGGCTCGTACGACTTTCGAAAAGAAAAACACAATGTTATGGTTCAAAATAAACTTTATTATTCAGTATAATCTCCCTGAACTCGCTCCAACGATCCTTCAATCTGTGGATCCCATCCCTGAAGTGAGAATCCGAAAGGTCTGCAAAATGCGCTTCAACAGCCGTTATGATCTCTTCATTTGATGAAAACCGCTTGCCAAGCATAAATTTTTTGAGGTCTGGAAACAAATGAAAGTCGCTGGGGATCAAATCTGGTGAATACGGTGGATGCTCCAATAATTCGAATTTTAATTCATGGATTTTAGCCATTGTCAAAATCCTCTTGAGACACGGTGATGAAAAAGGAATTTTTTCTTCTGCAAACCGGATCTTTCTTGACGAATTTTTTCCTTCAACTGGTCCAAAAGGTTGCAATAATATTCAGAATTAATTGTTTTACCGGTTTGAAAGTAATCCACAAACAAAATTCCTTTCGCATCCCAAAAAACTGATGCCATAACCTTCTTGGCCGAACTCGTTTCGAAGCCGAACAACCAGGTTCACAACACTCTTCAGCCTCTTGTTTTGATTCAGGATCATGGTGATAGACCCGAGTCTCATCCATAGTGGTGAATCCACGCACAAAATCCACTTTATCCTTTTTAAAACGCTCCAAACGTTGCCGAGAAAGTCGCATTTGAATGTGTTTTTGTTCCATTGTTAGCGAATGCGGCACCCATTGTGCACACAGCTTTCTAAGACCCAAAATATCACTTAAGATATGGCTCATACTGCCTAATGAGATGTGTAGAACCTCAACTAAATCCCTCTCAGTCAATCGACGATCTTCCAAAACCATATCCTGTATTTTGGCTATGATTTCTGGTGTTGATGCGCTTTTTGGACGTCCTTCACGTGGATCGTCTTCAAGGCTTATACGACCACTTTTAAATTCAGCAACCCATATTTCTACTGTTCTTATTGTAGGTGAACAATCATTATACACTCTTAACATTCGGTAGTGAATTTCTTTTGGTGCTACACCTTCCAAAAATGAGAATTTTATCACTCCACGATATTCAATTTTTTCCATTGTACAAAAATACTGTGACACAGCGACACTAAATGGCTTGTAAACAAAGAATGAATTGACAGATTGAAATGAATGGCGTGTAATGTTCCATAGTAAAGATCTGCTTGGAATAACGCTTCAAACGCGGTACGTCATTAATCGATTTGACATCGCTGTCAAAAGTTACAGTGTTGCTTGATGGGCGCTTCGAATATGGGCAACTTTGTTCAACCAAATATCAAAAACAACTTGGTGTTACATCGCGACCATGCTTAGTAGTAGTAGCTTATGGCTATTCCAATATTCGAGTTTCAGCAATGCTATGATGATTGGAAGGACCTTCTCCAGTGCTGTTTGGCTTTCTAAGAAAACTATTTCGAAGGAGACAATATTGCAGTGAAATTATATTATTTCCTAAATATTCCATGGATAGAGAATAAGCCTAGTGTATCTTTAACTTTGCTGGCAGATTGAGTTGGTTCCATCTCATCTATCTCTAATCTAATGTGTAAATTTCATCAAACTTGAAAACTGTAACCCATATAAATAATCAGGATACACCACTGGATCCTCCTAAAAAGAAAAATTTCTTTAAGATGCACTCTTCATCATTGCTCCATGTTGAAGGATAAACAAGATACGAGGGCTACTTGGAAATTGAAAATTTTGAAAATCAACAAATTTGAGACACCTTGTACAGATAACGTCTACAAAGAACTGCAGATTTTCTTCCGATTTCTGTAAAAACCAATTTCGAAGTTGAGCCGATGATGTGGCTTTCGACTTGCTGATACTATTGATTCAACTTCCATTTGTCAGATCTCCTTCAGAAGAAATAAAATAGCGTTAAAACATCTGTCTTTTCATTTTATAGTTATTTAATAGATTCCAGAAAATATTGGCTACGAAAAGGGGTTAATTAATCAACCTAACTATCGATACTACAAAATACACTAAACATAAGAATTCATGTTACATTCCGTAAAACAACATTCGGACAAGGTTGGTATAATGAAAATATTAATTAGTTAGAATGCTATCAAAAGGGTGGTTTAACAAAAGGGTAGAATGTATAACACGAAGCAGATAGAAAGTGACCCAAAAGTCAGTATAATGTACGGGAGAACATCAAACAATCACGATACAAAATGACATTTACAGTAAAAGCTCCTTTGGCGCTTCTTACTTTCGCTGATGAAAAAATGCGACCCCATTTCTATATTCGCGAATTGAAAAACAAGTTTCGAAAATCAGTGTTAAAGTGAAAAAAGGAAAGCTTGACCGTTTAGGTAGACATCCATATCACGTTTATTCAATGTTAACGAATCGAATGTACGATCGATAAAAAACTTCCAAAATTAAATAAGGTCAACTGTAGCTTCAACTTCACTGTCAGCGAAAATTGTTCGTGACCGCAACCAAAAAAGAGTGGTCCAATCATCCAGGAGAAGAATCGAAAGATTGATTCAATAAATTCAAGGCGAGACACTCATCGCATAGCATTGAAATCGTTGGAGAAGCTCCATCGGCAAACACTTCTGCAACAAAAAGGTATCCAGAAGAATTAACAAACCTTGTAGCTGATGCAGGATACAAACCTGAGCAAGCATTTAATGCAGACAAAATCGCTCTGTTCTGGAGAAGAATGTCGAACAAAATATTAATTTCCAAAAGCTAAAAGTCATCCCTTGGATTTAAGGCAGCAAAGGATAGAATTACACTGCTGTTATGTTTTAATGCATCTGGATATTGGGTTAGATCAGTGGTTTTATGCTTTACATATCGTTAAATCTTCGTGCTTCAAAACATCAAAACAATAACGACCTACCAGTGTTTTGACGTGCTAATGAGTATGACTGCTTACATCACTCAAAAACACGCGCATGAGATAGAGATTTTTCCCTTAGGACTCAGTCGGAATTCTATTCAATTTAACGAAAAATTTGAGATTGATACATTGCGTCTGATTTTTGTTACACATGGTTTTCGGCACGAGAAAAAAAACACGTTCGTTTCAAACCGCTACTGCACAAATACTACAATAGTCACGAAACCGTGTTTTAGTACGTGCATAGACAAGATATCTAGAATTCCCAGTACTCTAGGGCGCCCACTAGGTGCACAGTATAGTTATTTAATAGCCAGACCTCGTAGTTAATGTTGTTTGACTTGGGCGTTGAAAGATACACAAGGGTACAAAACCAGGTGCTCCATGACACCATTGCACCAATCTGTCCCCAGAACCGCAACCTATGATGGAAAATTGTCACTTGGAAAACGTTGACTGAAGAACCAGTCAATTGTAGTCTTGATAAAACTGCGTATTCCAATAATACTTATGTATTGTCGAGCCTGAAACAAACAGTATAAAAAAATATTTCCAGTACAGGGGGATTTCTAATCATTGATAGAAGTCCGTCTGTACGTCTATTTTATGGTAGCAGAAGTCAGCATTGTGAATGCTGAATGCATGAGTTGCACAATCAACAACAGCCTAAAATAAGACACTTGCATCTAATTACCAATACAAATAGTCTACAATAGCAGGTGTGTAAATCCAAGAGCATCACTAATGCTCAGTAAGAATATAATATTTGCTTCTGTTCCAGAATTCATCACTAAAGATCGAGCAACAACTCTAGTAGAGATGCCAAAGATAAGGGGTAAGAGGCACATCATCATGGCCTCAGCATACTTCCCAGGAGAAGCATCCTCCCCACCACCAGAAGAGGTACAAAAATTCGTAAGCTGGTGCCACAAGGAAAACAAACATTTGATCCTAAGCTGCGATGAGAACGCTCACCGCACCGTATGGGGCAGTACAGACGTCAATGGAAGAGGTAAATATCTTTTAGAATACATCTGTTCTAATAACATAGACATTGTAAATAGGGGTAATAAACCAACTTCCATAAATGCGGTTAGGAGAGAGGTCCTGGATCTCATCCTTTCGTCGCCATTTATACTACTATCAATTAAGAAGTGGCGCATCATGAACGAAATATCTATGTCGGACCACCAAATGATTGGTTTCGAAATTGACTCAGATAATTTTCAAAAAGTGGGATATAGAGCACCAAAAAGGGCGGATTGGGATATCTTTGAAGAGAAGTTGAAGTCTGAACTGGATGGTCTCGAATATAACATAACCACAGTTGAATAACTGGAGAATGCTTCTATTCACCTAATCCAAACACTAATATTAGCATTAGAGGAAAAACACTTCTCAAGGGATACGCCTTGGTGGAACAACGAGCTTGCTCAACTCAAAGCTAGAGCCAGAAAAGCATTCAATAGAGCGAAAAGAACAGGTGAATGGGACGCCTACCGAGAAGCTCTAACTAAGTACAACAAAGGACCCAGGAAATCCAAACGACAATCATGGAAATCCTATTGCGAAAGGGATCAATGATCTTGCCCCAGCTGCACGAATTCAAAAGGTTTCAGCCAAAGACCATTCGAATGCACTTGGTCTCATTAAGGAGCCTGGAGGAGAGTATTCTAAAGACTTCGGCGGAAGCTCAACAGCACCCAACAACAGGAGCTAGAACTGTATAGCTCCAGTAGGAAAAGCAGAAATCTAGCGGGCCGAATCTTGACCCTAGATGGGCTAAAGTGGGCCACCAAAAGCTTCAAACCCTACAAACCACCAGGGGCATACGGAATCTATCCGGTCATGTTGCAAAGAGGCTACACATATACAGCCCCATGTCTGAGAGCTATATACAAAGCCAGCTACTCACTGAGCTACATACCCTAGTCATGGAGGAAAATCAAAGTATTATTTATACCGAAAATGGGCAAGAGGTCTCCAGATGAGCCTAAATCATATCGCCCGATAAGCTTAACCTCCTTACTCCTAAAAGCAATGGAGAAAATTCTCGACAACCATATGAGAAGTTTCATGAAACTGCATAAAAAACAATTAGCCTACCAACCGGGCAAGTCTACAATTGATGCCCTACACGATCTAGTCAAAGAAGTGGAAGGAGCACTAGAGGCTAAAGAAATAGCTTTAGTTCTAGTTGGAGACATTGAAGGAGCCTTCGATAATACCTCCTATACATCCATTAGCAATGATGCAAACAACAAGGGTGTCAAAACATCGAACCTGATGCAAAAAGCCCTTAACATTGTAAATGAATGGTGTGCTAAAGAGGGGCTCAGCATCCATCCAGACAAAACCATTCTAATTCCATTCACAAGACGTAGAAAGTTGAACTTAAAGCCCCCTTTCTGAATGGACATACTCTGAAATTTTCGGAACTCAACTGGAATTTACATATTGACAAAACTCTATCCAAGGCTACATCATGCCTAGACTCTACGGAAAGACCTAGGGGCTACAGCCAAAAATAACCTACTGGTTATACACAGCGGTTATAAGACCCATTGTCACATATGCATCGTTCGTATGGTGCACGAAAACATCAAAAAAAACTACGCGAACCGAGCTGCAAAAACTGCAGCAATTAGCGTGCGTATGCATAATAGGTGCTATGAGAAGCACCCCGACTACTGCCCTAGAGGTAATCCTACATCTTCCTCCCCTTCATATAAAATTGAAAAAGGAGGCGTTGATGGCGGCATTACGGCTCCAAGACACAAAAAACTATTACCTGGTGATCTGAAGGGACACCTGGGGATTCTGGGTTACATAGCGCCAGAATTCTTATCACAACCATCGGATATAATGGCGCTTAAGTTTGATTTTCACACATCCTTCGAAGTGGCCATAGAAGACCGCACCATCATAAAGAGAATAATAAATCAATTAGACCGAAAATCCTCCATTTGGTACACGGACGGATCAAAAACGATTGATGGAACAGGAGCACGTATATATGGACCCAAGTACTCTTCATCAGTGCCTCTGGGCTCTACTCCCATAATCATGCAAGCAGAAACACTTGCTGTAAACTTTTGCTGCCAGGAAAAAAGGAAACTTAAAGGGGCAAAGATTTACATTTTAACGGACAGTCAGGCAGTAATAAAAGCTTTGAACTCTTACAGTTATCGGAGCATCTTTGTCTGGGAATGCCGTCAATCCTTGAAGCAACTTGCTGCGAGGAACAACTTTTTCCTATGATTGGTGCCTGGCCACCAAGCGGTCTAAGTAAGCCGCACAGACGACAGGAACTGGAACGATGGGAAGAATCTACTGGAGGAAAATCCCAGGCCAAAGGCAAGCGAAAAAGTTCATTGACTATTCGCCAAAGAAGACAAAACAGCTTCTAGATCTCTCTAGGGACGAGCTGAGGATTATAACAGGCCTCCTTACTGGACACTGCCCACTGGGATACCATCTCAATAAAATGTGCAAATCGGAAACGGCAACATGCAGAATGTGTAAAGAGAGCGATGAAACTGCCGAACATATTCTTTGCAATAGCATCGCAACCGTCAAAGACATATACACTTCGGTAGCGACAAACTAGAGTCGCACGAAGTAAAAGCGAAAGCTCTCAGGGAGATTCTTAATTTTGTAAGGGATTTAGACCTACAGGGAAATGAATAAGAAGGGTTACGAACAAAAGACCAATTTGGTCGCAGTTCGAAAAGGCTTGAAAGCCAATCGACCCCAACGAATGTAATGTAATGTAAACTACCAATACCAGTATGGTCTACCACTCGCTTAACAAACATCAGTAGTTACAACAGAAATACGTGTGAACAAAATTGACTTGTACCTACTCACATACGTTTAAAGAATGTTCAACGGCCAAATCACACAAAATTAACTATAATAATGAAGAAATCGCAGGAAGGAACCATAGACTTGGTACGACTTTGTCTAGATTTCATTACTTTTTAGAGATAAACAAGCAGCTCCATCAAGACTTGGCTAGTTTTTTACAGAATGTTTTTGGTGGGATCAAACTTTCTTCTGTACATCATGTTTTACCAAGAAGATTGCATCTAATTCTACTGATTGGTATATCAATATCGTTATTGGAAACGACCATGGTATTCTGATTTCCGACATAAAATGTTCAAAATACTTTGCTTTTGTTGCATGTAAACCCTTTTCACTCTTGTTTGGAAATTATGGATATTACTAGAACTTGCAAATTTCCTTTTTTCAATTTGAGATCCTACCTTTATCGATATCTTCTTCGTTGAATGGTTCACAATAACTATTTTGTGTTGTCCAAATTCTTGAACATTGCTTATAGAACACCTTCTACATATGTTTTCCAGAAACGTTTAAGTTTTATCTTAGTTTATACTGCAAGGCTACTAGGATATTTTACCTCATGAACGCATTACTCAGTTTTTGACGACTTTTATTATCGATTTTTACTTTCATCAGAATGAATGCATCCTGTTCGAATGTCAGAAGTACACTTAGAATGTTCAATTTTGATAATTAATAAGATAACTAACTTTAACCATAATTAAACACCTCAAAAAAGTCTAGGGAATACTTCTGAATATCGATATATCGTATCCAGAACGATCAATATGGATGATTCTTTTTAGAAATGAACACCTGCATCAATTTATCACCAAATGATTTAGAGTGCCTCAACAGATTTCAGTGTTTTTTTTTTTAATTTAAAAATGCAGCAGATGCGACGCTGCTTTATAATCATTTCATGTATTCAGTGTTTGAAATCAGTTAGTTGGCACTTTGTTTCTGTTGTAAGCACAAATAAGAGATTCAAGTTTTGTGATTCGACCATGGAAAGACGACATTTGACTACAGAAGAGATGTTACGAACCGTTGGCATGCTCCAAGCTGGGAGCTCACAACGGGAAGTATCCAGAGTTCTGGGAAGTAGCCCAAGTGTCATAAACCGTTTATAGTAGCGTTTCAATGAAACAGGTAGCGTAGAAGAACGCCATACAGGTCGTTTCAGGATTACTACAGTCGCCCAAGACCGATTTTTGGTTTTACAAGCCAGAAGAGATCGTACTACCACAGCATCTCAATTAGCTCGAGAGCTATCACGAGTTCATAATGTACAAATTTCCGACCAAATGGAAATCGCGCTGCTCGTTTAGTTTGGTGCCAAGAACACGTAAACTGGGATCAAGAGAGATGGGCCACAGTTCTCTTCAGTGATGAATCTAGATTTAGTTATTATCCCGATTCGGGAAGAATTCGAATATGGAGGGAACCTGGAAAGCAAAACCGTCTCCAGCATGCTCGAGAAATTGTTAGACAGGGAGGCGGATCAATGATGTTTTGGGGAGGTATACGCCTTGGTGGAAGAACTGACCTCGTTTTCATACAGAACAACCTCACGGGAAATTTTACTCAAATGAGATAGTTTTACCTGTAGTGGTACCGTATCTCCAAACAATGGGTCAAAATCCACTCTTCCAACAAGATAATGCCCCTCCTCATCGTGCAAGAGTTGTCTTGAACGTTCTTGAAGAGAATGATATCGATCTTCTACCGTGGCCATCCTGCTCCCCAGATCTGAATCCCATCGAGCATGTGTGGGTCACCCTAAAAAGAAATCTCCTGCGTCAAAACGTCTTCCATCATGAACAGGAGCTTCGATTAGCAGTTCAGGGGGCTTGGAATGACTTAGGCCAAAATGTAATAGACAATTTAATATTGAGCATGCCGCGACGATGCCAAAGTGTCATTAATAACAGAGGTGGACCTTCTGGGTACTGAAAAATATAAGTGCTTCCATATCGTTTCGAAAATATTAGTTCAGGATTTTTTTTGTGTTTTACCAAATTTCGTCATTTTCAAATTGCAATTTTTTTTTATAATAGGTGCTTTGGAGAAGTCAAATATTATTTTGTTTTCTTGAGAATACATTATATACAATACATCCTAACAAAAACCGAAAGATTTCTATAAATTCGAATCATCAAATACATATTTTAAAGATATTGGTAAGTGTTCCCTAGATTTTTTTGAGGTGTTTAGTCAAAAACTGGTGATTTTCGTATCTACCAATGCGGACATAAAAATCACCAAAACAACAATCATTTACAAGCATATCTCTTCAAACATGATCCTACTTTACCTCCAATCCTTGAGATCAATATCGATAATAATGAGGTTTTCCTGAAGCATCTACATAATTTCAAAAACAGATTCTTCATTCGTAAATTATGGATGGGCGGTGACCAACTGTCAGCATTCTAATACAGTCGTAAAACAGAAATTATTACGGATTATTTGCCGACCAGTTTGGGACAGAGAACAGGTAAAAACTGAGTTGAAGTAAATCATTTCAGAAAATACCTTTGTAAGCCACAACGAAAAAAACTTTTGACAAATCGCGGAACAGGTCTAGGGTTGGCAAAAATATTTATTAATTTTAATGAATCTTAATTGATATGTTTTATGTGTTCCAAATAACAGACAAGGAGAAATATTTATCGTTTTCTATAGATTTCGAAAAAGTATTTTTAAGATAAAAATTGACTTCTTGAAGGTTAGAACACTACATTACAGGGTGTTACATAATAGTATGTCACAACTTGAAAGGGTAAATCGACGTGCAATTTTAAGAGTAAGTTAATATTAACCTAGGTCCGCAAAAGCTTCGTTACGGAGCTACAGGGTGTTGAAATTTCCGGAAAACAATGTTTTTTTCTTCAAAACTCCTGCAGTTCTTGAGCTATTTCTTACAGCCTCCATCATTACACGTCCTAAATTTTAACTAGAACCTACAAGGTGTTTTCTTTTCCGGAGCCATATCTTCTTTTGTCCTTTCAAACTTTTTTGCAGTACGCCACTGATCAGCGTATAATCAATTTTCGTCATTCACGTTCAATTTGGAAACTTTTTCGAAATCTGTAATTTTTTCGAATATCCTACAGTTCTCGAGCAAAAAATTATTAAACGATTGTATGCATTTGCTGAATTGAAAGCACTTCTAATTTAAAAAATGACTAGTAGGCTTTGATTTTTTTCATTTATTTATTTATTTTGACAGCTAAAGTTGAACCAGTGTCTCCTCGAATTGTTTAATGAATTAACGATTAGTTTTAAGACTTTTGAAGCTATTGCTGTAAGAAAAAATGGTTAATTTTACTAACGCCGAATTGGCTGATATCCATTACATGTACGGTCTGGCTGACGGATACACAACAGAAGTTAGGCGATTAAATCGCTTTCCAAATCGAGAACACCAGACAGGCAAACATTTTCAAATATCCACAGAAGGTTGAAGGAAACTGGTACTTTTACTGCAAATAATCATTTAAAAGGTGCAACTCAAACTATGAGAACTTCAGATATTGAAGAAGCAGTTTTGAATTGTATTGATTTGAATCCTCATGTGAGTACAAGAAAAATTGGAAATCAGTTGAATATTTCACATGTTCTAGTTTGGAGGATTCTCCACGACTTTTTATTGTACCCGTTTCATATTCAACGCGTCCAAACTCTACTTCCTCGAGATTTTCCTTCAAGACTGAATTTCTGCCGATGGTTCTTAGATGAAATTAAAGATAATGCTCATTTTGATAGTGAAATATGTTCACAGACGAAGCTAATTTTTCGAGAACTGCTATCACAAATTTTCACAATAATCATGGTTGTGCTGAGGAAAACCCCCATTTGATTGAAGAACCTCATCATCAAGAACGATTTTCACTTAATGTCTGGTTCGGAATAATTGGAAATTATTTGATTGGGCCATTTTTTTGCCTAACAGACTAAACGGTCCCGCTTATCGGCAATTTCTTGAGGAGGAGTTACCTTTATTGATCGAGGATGTACCACTTTAGGTGAGAAACATAATGTGGTTCATGCATGATGGGGCACCAGCACATTTCAGTGGAGAAGCTAGAGAATTCTTGAATAATACATGCAACAACCAATGGATAGGTCGGGGTGGGCCAGAACCATGGCCTCCTAGGTCCCCAGACTTAAATAGTTTATCTTTTTTCTTATGGGGATATCTCAAAAGTTTAGTTTATACCACTCCAGTGAACACTGTAGAAGAATTGAGAAATCGAATAATAACCTTCGAAAATTACACTATGTCATTTTAGTTAAATGAATTAAATGAATTATCGGCTAGTGCACTAAATGGAAATGTCTATGCTCTGTGATATGTCTATGCACTTTCGTTTTTCTACCATAACTTGAAAACTTGAAATCTCAAGTACAGGGTATGTATAAAGCACTTCATTTAGTTTTTTACAGCGAATCTAATGAACTGAAACAAAATGGGTTACAATTTGAAAAAACGTAGCTTTCAATGTTTCTTCGTTTCGAAATGTAAGGCGGAAAAAGAGTACTCTATATACTGATTGAGATTCAGTCAGATATGAATGGTGTCTCGCATAGTTTCTCGTTCGCAAAACACCTTTCCTTTCTTTGATAGCTTACGCCGTTCTTGAGATATATCAAATTTTTCAAAAAGATAAAGATCGATAAATTTCAAGTAAAACTAGGATATTTCATGAACGAAACAAGCTGAAGTGTTAGGTGTTTTTGTGATTGGAATAACAAGTGTTATCGAACCAGTCATCAATATACAGGGTATTCTATATTGAATAACAAAGTTAGTATGAACTTCCAGTATTACCAAAAGCGGGATTGAAGTGGAAAAATTTCAGAAATAAACCTTCAGACCAGCTGAATCAACTACGAAAGTTTCAGAACGATCGCATTATTAGTTCTCCATATACGTCTAATAAGCCACTCAATTTGGGATACCCTGTATATTTATATCATTGTGTTATTTAATTCGATGATGAATGTATATCAATTTCCATCAAATAATAACCAGCTCAATGAAATTTATTTAATTCAGTTTTATTAATCAAAAATCATTGAATCATTCAAATTTTCACAATATAACTTTTGTTTGGCTATTTCGAATATTCCTTAAGTTTATAAAATAAATAAACTTAAAAATTAATGTGACAAAACCATGGTATAACTAATAATAACGTATAGGATAATTTTCTCATTTATTCATATAATAACAGCTAGATAATATAATAGCCTCTTCGTCGTCGTTTCGAGACGGAACCTTCTCGAGAACCCCCAGGCCCTCGCTGGTATAATCAAGTTGGAGGAACGTCACAGCAAGTGATGATTTCACTAACAAGGTGCCCAAGAAATAGGGGGGCCGGACTCATATAATCACAGGTTTACGGGTCAGGTTATATTTCATACTGGGAGGTCTTGTGAATTCAAATATTGGTATACCTGGCATCTCTATATGCGCCAATCTCAGGAGGCGGCTCTGGATATGCCACCGATATTTACAATTAAAAATATTAATGATAGCAAAGCATGAGAAAACGATCTTATATCGTCAGAGATAATTTCGGTCTTGCGAAATTGAAAAAGGGGTATTATATTGCCTGCACTCGTCCAGGATATGCTGAACATTGTGCCTGGCGCCATGTCTTAATTTATATTCTGCCATATTTCAACAATACAAATATTTCCTTGAATCGAAATCATTTTTTGTCGTATGCAAACATCAAATATGAATAAATATCATTAATTACTATGTTTCAATTTTTATTGATTATACAGGCGGTTCCAACAAAATTTCACCTCCTCTTTCACTCCGAAGAATTAAGTCGATTTTTGTTTCCAAGGGGACCATTGGTTATGCAAACTTCGAGAAATCTGACTTAGCTTACAAAATAATCATATAGAATATGGGACTTTTGATTACACTAGACAATAAAATTACTCTTTTCGTCTGATGAATGACGTATGTCCCTTTTTCACGTAATGTTTATTAACTTGACGTCAGGGATTCTGAATATTTCTAACAACTCTTGTATTGTAGTTATTATGGATACAGCGTGTTACATAATAGTATGTCACAATTTAAGGGGGTAAATCTACGTGCAATTTTAAGAAAAAAGTTTTTATAAACATAGGTCCGCAAAAGCTTGGTTACGGAGCTAAAGAGTGTTGAAATTTCTCCTGAAACTCCTACAGTTTTTGAGATATTCAGCCCAAATTCAAGCTATTTTTACAGCCTCCATTATTACACGCCCTACATTTTAACTAGAATCTACAAGGTGCTTTCTTTTCCTGAGCCATGTCTTCTTTTGCTATTTCAATCTTTTTTGCAGAACGCCACTGATCAGCGTTTAATCAATTTTCGTCATCTTCGTTCAATTTAGAAACTTTTTTGACACTTGTAATTTTTTCGTATCTCCAACCGTTCTCGAGCAAAAAATTATTAAACGATTGTATGCATTCGGTAAATTGAAAGCACTTCTGATTGAAAAAATGATTAGTAGCCTATGATTTTTTTCATTTATTTACTTATTTTGACAGTTGTTAAAGTTGGACCAGTGTGTGCTCGATTTGTTTATTAAATTAACGATTAGTTTTAATAATACTGAAGTTATTGCTGTAAGAAAAAATGGCTAATTTTACTAACGCCGAATTGGCTGATATCCATTACATGTACGGTCAGGCTGACGGAAAGATAACAGAAGCTAGGTGATTATATCAGGTGCGCTTTCCAAATCCAGTAACACATGGCTAGTGTGCCCTGAAAGTCGCGATCATCCAACATTTTTCTGATAATTGACAATTTTGCGTCCTTCAAGAAGCAAGAGGACACATACATTAAATCATCTTGGGCGGCCGCTTTCTCTCAAGACTTGAGAATAAACAAAGCATCCTTGAACGGATGTTGTTTCTCGAAGCCATGTTCCACAATAATAATATTTTGGTTGTCTTGAATCAGAAAGAGACAATATTGAAAAGTAAGAACCTAATACAGTTCTTCAATTCCAAATTGATGAATTCATTGAAAATGCTCCGAAATCTCATATAGACCAACATACAGCAAACTCTAATCGACTCATTGACATGGTAATAAAAGGATGTGATGTTTCCTTCAATTAATATAAAAAAGATATCCGACAGCGTCATAGGCACTGTAGCAATTATCCCTTTCACACACTCGTCGCTTTCAATTAACCAAAAAGATACCGAATTCATTTTGCATACATTGTAGGATTAACCTCAAAGTCTATGATGATGAAACATAACTGACCTTTAACCTGATCGTTCGATTCACACAAGAACTACGCTGGAGGTCCCAATTTTCCTAAATAAGGGACAATTAGTGACATGATGATGCCGGCATGAGACTATTTGAATTATTTGCCCCTTCACATTCTCGGTTGATGAGCGTTTAATCATCTATAGACAGTTTTATCAGGAACGGACCACAGTAAACTATCTCTACCATCAAGATTTAATAAGAATAAGAATATACCAAATATGTCTATACAGGGTGTTTCAGAATGAGTGATGTCAAAAAAAAAGTTCATATCAACATGGGTCCAAAAAGCTTCGTTTCCGAGATAATGGTTGTTGAAGTTTCGCAAAATTTTCAGTATTTTCTTGATAAAAACAACCGTTTCCGGAATTTTCAGCTAAAAATTGAAACAAGATTTATTTTCAGATATATACATCTTTGAACAGGCCTAACGTTCGTGACAATGTACAGACTCATATTTTTTCACAGGTTAAGTCACCTTTTCTCTCCTCTAACTTTTTTGTGGTACAACACTGACGTTCTTGGAAAATTAAATCGTATAGACTAATTATTTCACATTATTTCCTTCATTCTTGTGTTTTTTCTTATCAGTCACTGTTTTTGAGATATTCATTATTGAAAATAATCCGACGGTTCTACTAACATCGAAAGAATTCAGATTTTTGACGATAATTCTTACGATTCTTGAGATTTTGAGCTCAAATTTGATAAACGGATCACCTACGGAGATCTGCAGTACTAGATAACACGAAATTATGTGAACGTATACCAGGTGATATCTTTTTTCCAAATTATGCTTCCCTTTTGTCACTTAAACATTTTTTGATACGCTACTAACGTATTCTGTAAAACAGGGATGCTCGAACTTGAACTGCAGGCGATCTACCTTAATAATTTAAGACTACTTACGATCGACTCTGAGACGCTGCAAGTATGTGTGATGCAGGGTTGTCGTACATACATGAAACAGCCTACCTACCTACCTACCTAGGTTGGGTGTACCGTAGCATATATAGATATTAGCTTTCCGCACAATATACATTATTTTAGTCTAGGTTTAAATTAGGTTTAGTTAGGTTCTCTATAATATCAAAGAAAAAACTCATAGTTATTCAAAGTTGCGAGTTTATTGGTTGTTACAAAACAAAAGAGTTACATATGGTGTTGAACTTAACTAAGGAGTGACTTTGGATGTTGAAACGTGGCACTGCATGTCCATCTTCATTTCAGAAAATACAGACTCGCACAAGTAAGTTGACCCAAACATTACCGTCAGTTGAAGGGTGATTTGCCTTAGATTCGGATATTTATTTTCAGATATAAAACACCAGAAATTTGTATCAGATGCTGTAGCTTTGAGATGTATATCTGATATAATCTGCACCAACTCATTTTCAACAGAACATGAGTTCATATTGAACTGATTTGCTATTTGAGTAGCTAATTCCTCAATGTTTTTATATGAAAAAGGATAACACATAAATGTCCCAAAATATTTGATAATTCAGCCTTATACGTATCATAATTCAACTGAGGAATCCTTGCTTTCAAAGACGGAAAATGTTTCAGATACTTTCTTTTCAGTTGATCGATCATAAGTTGCAATTTATTCTTGAATGCGTGGACTGCGCTAATCATTCCAATAATAGTTTTTCCCTTACCTTGAAGCTCCAAGTTAATCGTGTTTAAGTGCATTGTGATGTCAGTCAAAAATGCCAAATCAGTCAGCCATTTTTCGTTTTTCAACATCTGAGTGTCATCACCTCTTTCGTCTAGAAAAGCTGTTATTTCGAGCAATAATTCTTGAAACCTTTCTAGGAATTTTCCGCGACTCAACCACCTGACGTCCGTGTGAAGAACTAAATCAACTGATCTTGCTGATCGGTATTGATAGGTTGCTTGTGAGGGTTTCTTTTCTGATCCATTCCATGTCGCGTCGAGAGTTGGACAGGGTATTCAACTCGGTCCAATTGTATTCCTTCTAATTATGAATGATCTGAACAAAGTGTTCGGGTATTGCAGGTTTTCTATTTCAGACCTCTTTGCAGAAGAATTTAAATTATTTTAATAGATGGTGTAAGATCAATACTTGAATGTTATGAATTGTAGTCCCTTAAACTTCACATATACTCTTGAGAACGTGCGCATAGAGTGTGTTAATATCATCGAAGGTTTGGATGTTTATCTTGTTCCAAAGCTATCTTACACAGTTATTACACGTGTCGACAAATTGCTTGCCTTCATTACTCGATCAACTGAACCGTCTTCAAATATGCGCTACCTTATCATATTGTATGTTTCCATCGTTCGTCCCATCATTGAGTATTGCTATGTAATATGGTCACCCTCGTATGCCACTCATATAAGTAGGCTAGCTCGAATATAGAGGAGGTTCATCAAGTTACTATGCTTTAGAAGTAGTTTTGTATTTGAAAGCTTCAGTTACGAGCATCATTTGAGCCATTTCTCCTTGCGGCATAGGCTATTCTGTAGTACATATTTCAATATCTTGTTCGTCTTCAAAATCATCAATGGTTCATCCCAGTATATTAGAGCTATTTTGTTCTCCCCTTTACACCGCCCTCATTCAGACACAACAATGTTTTTCGAATATTAACTTCCACCGGATAAATTATGGTCATCACTATATCTCACCAGGACTTGCTTCAAGGTAAGTTTGATTTATGACATAGGCATCTCTTCTGACAGTTTGTCAGCGATTAAGGCTGTTAGGAAGTCCATCCTTAACAACTAAAGAAATGAAAAAGACAAAATTTTGACTCACCTGTGAACAAAATTCTCTCCCAGTCACCTTCTAACCAATTGACATGTTCCCTGGAAATTTTCAGCTCTGATGAGCTGCGACTAAAACTGGGCCTGGTGCTGGGACAAGAGGCTTCTAACTTTAATGCCTAGGGACATTATGGTATTGTTCCAATGCTAATTTCCACTACACTGTTCTGTCGAAGCTGCATTGAAGGTGCCTTGCAAACCGTTATCTCATCGAGGAAATTTTCAATTAACTGTCATGGATCACCGTTTTTGCTCGAAGTTATCCTTGGCAAAGTCTTCTTTCATGACTACCAGTCTGTATGCACCGGATCATGAGACACCTTCAGCCTATTCTTGTAAAAGTCTAAGCTAGGTCATCTAACACCTCTGCTTCAGCACCTTCTGCCTAGATCAAATTTTCGTGTATCGCGTTGTTCATTACTGAAAATTGAAATTTTCAAGAAGAAAAACTTCATTCATTTCTTTCATTTTATTTCTCCTAAGCGAATTTTGTTGCCATATATACGGACATCCGAGAAAGAATATTTGTTAATAACTACTTGCTCACCAAAAACAAATTTCTTGGAGCAATGTAGATGATTTACGTGAAAATTTGCAAAATATTGATGAAAGAGTTTCAGGAACGTAACGTGTTCAATTAATACAAAAAATGATCACTTCTGGTTTGAATGACTGTTTGGTATCTTCTCTCCATGCTCAAACTATCAAGCTTCTTTTGGGGAATGTTATTCTAGTTATTATGGAAGGTTTCAATCAACTGATTGTAATCGAAGTATTTCATTTTTTCAAAACTAGTTCTTGGAGGATATCCCAAGCATGTTTCATGAGATTTAGATCAGGAGAATGCGTCAGTTATTTCTGAACCTTCCTCCACATCCTAAAGAATTAGAGGTGAGAGATACCGCCCCTTACAATAACTGTATCGGCTCTATAATTGTGAATCTCCTGTATACTTGCGAGCCTTGCACTATTTTCTGGAGATCTTCATACCCTTTGTTTTATAGAATCTAGGTTCAAGTGTTGTCTCGACTCATCGATGAACAGCATATGAGTTTATGGTTCATTGCAACCCAGAACTGGGTTGACAAATCAGGGGCCCCATAGAGAATAAATTTGCTTTTTATACTTTTCAGTAGATGATTCACTACAATACCTTCAACTCAAGTGTCTGCTGGAGCTGGTTATTCAACTCTGCAGCAGTTGATCTTGACACCTTCAGGCTGTCCATTGTAGAAGATCAGCCGAAATTTTACCTCGAATTCCTTTACTTTCGATAATTCTTCTTCTTCTTCTTCTTCACCGTGTAGAAGGCGTAGCGCCTGTTCAGTTCCGGTTTCCCTGCAGCAGTTCTTGTGAAGTTGATTGCCAACTGTCCCGCCATCGTTTTGGTGGTCGTCCAACAGGTCTTCTTCCGTGTGGTATGTTGTTATATACGATTTTGGCTATTCTATCTGTGGTCATTCTGTTTACATGCTGGTTCCATTCTCTTCTTTTTTTCTTACCCATCTTACAATATCGTCTGTTTCACATTTTTCCCTTATGTCGGTATTTCTTTGTCTGTCATTCAATGTATAACTGGTTACAGTTCTTAACGTTTTCATTTCTGTTGTTCTTAGTATCCTCTTTGTTACCGACGTTTCCGCTCTTGTTTCTGCCCCGTATGTCATAATTGGTCGTACACATGTTTTGTAGATTCTGGATTTGCATGGTATACTGAGGTGTTTATTTCTCGAAATTGGTTGTTTAAGATGTCCCCTCACTTCTTTGTTCAAGGTCTCCTCACTTCATCTTCAAGGTATCCTGTGCTTGTTATTCGAATGATATGACTTGGTCTATAGTGGCGTTGTCTATTGTTAACTTGCAGCGCAGAGGTTCCTTAGCTATGGTCATGCATTTTGTCTTACTTGTTGAGATTTCCATATTGAAATTTTTTGCGCGTTTGCTAAAAGCGTATAACATTCTTTGTAGGTCGTCTTCTGATTCTGCAATGAGTATGGCGTCATCGGTATAGCATAAGATTTTAATTTTGTAGGTTCCCATGCGGTATCCTAGTCCCAAGTTTTTAACGGTCTCTACAAGTTGGTCCATAACAGTATTAAATAGTAGATGGCTAAGACTATCACCTTGGCGGATGCCCGACGTTGTTCCGAAATGCTGCGTTAGGGTGTGGTTTGTTCGTATTTGCGTTGTTGTATTAGTTTTCAAATCTTTTATGAGTCTTATATATTTTTTGGGTACCTCTTTGTTTTCCAGTATCTTGATTACATCCTTCAGTTGGACTCTGTCGAAGGCCTTCGTTAAGTCTATGAAACAAAGATATGCTGGAGTGTTATATTCAAGAGATTTTCTACTAATTGCCTTGTTATAAATAGTGCATCGACCGTGAACCGGTTTTTCGAAAGCCTTGTTGCTCTTCGCTGATTGGCATTGTTGACGTTATGTCATCGGCAAGAATCTTTGTAAGCAGTTTCAAAGAGGTGCTTAATATGGTTATTCCGCGATAGTTGGCAGGATTTGTTTTGTCTCCTTTTTTAAAGATAGGCACTGTTACACTTCTTTTCCATTCTTCTGGTGTTTTTCCGTGTTGAATTATGATGTTAAACAGTTTTGTGTACTCTTCTCTCATGGCTTCTCCGCCATATTTGATCATCTCATTTGTTATCTTATCTTCATTTGGAGCTTTCCTATTTTAAGTTTACTTATTGCCATAGCTACTTGCTCTTTCGTGATTGTTACCGGTTCATTTATAATGTCGTTTTCTAAGTCTTCTTCTGGGGGTTCTTCTTCATATTCTGATTCGGTGTAAAGATTTTTGAAGTATTTTTCCCATGTTTCGTTTGTGATTGTTTTCAGTTGTATAGTTTCATTGGTGTCCTTTTTCATACCCCTTAATAATTTCCAAATTCGTTTTTGCTCTCCGTATATATCCGCTTCCATTTCAGCACTAAATCTCTGCCAGTATTCTTCTCTGTTATTCACCCTATTTCTTATTTCAATGTATCTATTGCGGTTCTCTGGTGTCGAATGGTTCTTATATTCTAGATATATTTGTTTTTTTTCCTTTGTAATGTTTTTGATTTCAGTGGTGAACCAGGGTTTATTATTAGGTTTGCCGTTCTGTGATACCGTGCGGGTTCCCAAGGCCTCTGTGGCACCCTTGTATATGTTTTCTTTTAGTTTGAGCCATGCTATGTCGGGGTTATCTTGCTGCAATATTGTATTACGAGTTATATACTGTTTGCAACGGTTTGAATAAAGTTGTTTTGTGCTCTCATTGTTGAGCGATTCTACGTTAAATTTTTCAGTTTTTACAGATGATGTTTTCTTTTTTAATTGAGTTGTCATCTTCAGTTTCCCTAGAACGAGCTTGTGGTCTGTTCCAATGTTAGCTGATGACAAAACTCTTACATCTAAGATTTGTTGGGGTAGAAACATTCGGTTGGTGATAATGTAATCAATTATGGATTTGTTGTTTCGGTTATCGTAGAAAATATATTTGTGCTGTTCTTTGTGAGGGAAAAAAGTGTTATTAATTCGCAACTCGTTCTGTGCACAAAATTCCGTCAACATTTCGCCGTTTCTGTTAATTACGTCTTCGTTATATTTTTGTTTTACCCCGTTTACTACTTCGTTACCTACTCTAGCGTTAAGGTCTCCTAATATGATTATCTTTTGTTTAGTTGGTATTTTATCTAGTTGTGATTGAAGACTCATAAAATCTACCGCCGCTTCCTCTGATTTGCTTATGTCAGGTGCGTATACTGATAGGATATGTAGCGGACGGTCGAACAACATTGTGACTTTCAGGATTCTATCGCTAACATATTCTACGTTTACCATATTTTCTTCGTATTTTTCATGTACTAGCAGTCCTACTCCCGATGTTGCTCTTTGGTCTTTTTCTACTCCAGAGTATACTAAGATGTAATTGTTTAATTTTGATAATCCTCTTCCCTTCTTTTTGGTTTCGGCAAGTGCACATATATCTATTTTGTGTTCGTTCATTTCAGGGATTATTTCGTGGTCTTTGGATAATTCCTATAGGGAAATGTATGCTTGATTCATGTCGATTGCTCATGAATTATCATTTTTGCACAATTGACACCTGAGAAAATGAATGTTGTTTTATTTTTTTTCGTGTTTACATCTTTGTAATAATAAAATAAACGCTCAATAATGTTCCTTCAGTACCTGGATTATCCATTTAAGCATCATCTGCAAAGCAGATGTGAAACATAATGTGAACTTTACATTTAACATATTTAGATTATCAACATATGTGCAGTTGTTTATCTCTATGTCTTAGAAAATGCTGAAATTCATCAAAAGCTGATATCTCTCGCAATGTCAGCGATTTAAAAATGGCGAAAATACCGCACGCTGTCAGATATAACGTTCTTATTCACAAAGAAAGTCATATAGTATAAGCCAATATTCCACTCAAAGTCAATCCTTCAAGTGGAAATTCTCGCCATTGCCTCTTGAGTCCACTTCCTGAACGCACCCCAATTCAACACGCACCACCAATGGCGGGTCTGAAAGCGCCGATACCGAAGAATTATGGCCGTTCATTCCACACGTCCGGAACGTAGCGAATACACAAAAACAACAGAGAGAAGCACAGAACACACAATACATCGGTAATTAAGAAATAATCATGGGATTCGATTAAAATTGTGCACGTGGGGTTTTGGGAAATCGCTCCTCGAGGGCAAATTGGGCTCGGCCACCCTGATTGCTATGAACGGTTCGACAATCGAGGTAGTTAAACATGTTACTCGATCCAATCGATGATCAAATTATCGGTCTGATTAAGATATTTTTTGAATTCTTGGGAGGTTGGTAGAGATGGAGAGGAAGGAAGAATTTGGATGTGGGAAATGGGACAACAGAGATGTTATGCTGATTCCTATCAATTGATGATTATTGTACAAAATTTTAGTGCATCAGTGTCGCTCCTCGAATCTCTATTTCTCTGTGGTACTTGGAGAAATTCTGTTTTTCTTGAAGACAAA
The DNA here is from genome assembly GCA_013387265.2 of Cryptolaemus montrouzieri. Taxonomy (NCBI): domain Eukaryota; kingdom Metazoa; phylum Arthropoda; class Insecta; order Coleoptera; family Coccinellidae; genus Cryptolaemus; species Cryptolaemus montrouzieri. The sequence goes on from JABFTP020000042.1 coordinate 14,420,071, forward strand.
TTTTATATTCCTGTAGGACAGCAATTTAACCCCCTTTCTTCATCATATATTTGTTGTATTGAATACTCAAATATGACGGCATCACATTACTTCAAATCTTTTTAAATCCGAGATACAGCCTGTTCAAAATTATTGCAATTTTGTTTTCAACAATTGAACTCTGTTTTCTTTGAGTTCAATGATTTAACACTCTGCATTTCTCAACAAAATCCGTCTTATATACTTAATATGACAGAGTTCTAAAGAATGGAAAACTATAACATAAGAATCCCTATTTTTCATTACTTTTCATTTGATATTTCTGATAGAATTCTTTTCGAGATTATCTTGATTTTGTTATCAGAATTTTCAGGTGTATTTTTCCTTGATGGGCCTGGTTCTTTAGAATCATCCAGTCTGTGATATGATATCTTTATTAATGATATTGATGTCATATTCATTTTGTGGAAATCAAAATAAGAAAGAGAAAAAACATTTTTGTTGGGTTTCACAAGATGATTACAAGAAATATTTTATCCTTAAATGTTAAGGGGGAGGGGGTTATTGGTTTCATGTTGGCTATAGAGAGTAAAATCATGTAGGGATTTCCTAAGTTGATCAATTTCCAAACATTCCAACAGATTCATTCTTGTTCCTTTATTGCATTTATGGAGGAATTTTGATTATCTACAAGAAGCACTGGATGATTTTTTTTAGAAATGAACACCTGCATCAATTTCTCACCAAATTATGTAGAGTGCCGCAACAGATTTCAGTTTTTTTTATAAAAAACTAAAAATGCAGCAGATGCGACGCTGCTTTATAATCATTTCATGTATTCAGTGTTTGAAATCAGTTAGTTGGCACTTTTTTTCTGTTGTAAGTACATATAAAAGATTCAAGTTTTGTGATTCGACCATGGAAAGACGACATTTGAATAGAGAAGAAATGTTACGAGCTGATGGCATGCTCCAAGCTGCGAGCTCACAACATGAAGTATCCAGGGTTCTGGGAAGTAGCCCAAGTGTCATAAACCGTTTATGGTCGCGTTTCAATGAAACAGGTAGCGTGGAAGAACGCCATACAGGTCGTTTCAGGATTACTACAGTCGCCCAAGACCGATTTTTGGTTTTACAAGCCAGAGGAGATCGTACTACAACAGCATCTCAATTAGCTCAAGGGCTATCACGAGTTCATAATGTACAAATTTCCGACCAAACTGTGAGAAATCGACTGCACGAAGGTCAACTCCACTCCAGACGTCCTTTAAGAGTTCCACAACTGACCCATGGAAATCGCGCTGCTAGTTCAGCTTGGTGCCAAGAACACGTAAACTGGGATCAAGAGAGGTGGGCCACAGTTCTCTTCAGTGATGAATCTAGATTTAGTTATTATATAGATTCGGGAAGAATTCGAATATGGAGGGAACCTGGAAAGCAAAACCGTCTCTAGCATGCTCGAGAAGTTGTTAGACAGGAGGCGGATCAGTGATGTTTTGGGGAGGTATATGCCTTGGTGGAAGAACTGACCTCGTTTTCATACAGAACAACCTCACGGGAAATTCTTACACAAATGAAATAATTTTACCTGTAGTGGTACCGTATCTCCAAACAATGGGTCAAAATCCACTCTTCCAACAAGATAATGCCCCTCCTCATCGTGCAAAAGTTGTCTTGAACGTTCTTGAAGAGAATGATATCGATCTTCTACCGTGGCCATCCTGCTCCCCAGATCTGAATTCCATCGAGCATGTGGGACACCCTAAAAAGAAATCTCCTGCGTCAAAACGTCTTCCATCGTGAACAGGAGCTTGATTAGCAGTTCAGGGGCTTGGAATGACTTAGGCCAAAATGTAATAGACAATTTAATATTGAGCATGCCGCGACGATGCCAAAAAGTCATTAATAACAGAGGTGGACCTTCTGGGTACTGAAAAATATAAGTGCTTCCATATCTTTTCGAAAATATTAGTTCAGGATTTTTTTATGTTTTACCAAATCGCGTCATTTTCAGACTTAAAATTTTTTTTTATAATAGGTGCTTTGGAGAAGTCAAATATTATTTTGTTTTCTTGAGAATACATTATATACAATACATCCTAACAAAAACCGAAAGATTTCTATAAACTCGAATCATCAAATTCATATTTTAAAGATATTGGTAAGTGTTCCCTAGACTTTTTTGAGGTGTTTATTGTGTGCTTTGTTGAATGAATGTGCTGAAATATTGGGGATTTCTTGTCTGATGATATATGTTCTTTGAATCTGAATTCAGCAATTCTACCTGTTTGACCTACAAAAGCTGAAAAGCATTCGTTACAGGCGATTTTGTTTTTGTTGTTGTTTTCAGTTTTGCTTTAAAAAGTGATTTGTTAAAATTTGGGTCGCTTGAGAGTGAGAATTGTTGGTAATTTGGAGTGAAAATTTTTGACCCACTTCCGGTATAACCGGAAATGGTATCACTTCGAAAATATTTCACTCCAATTGGAAATCGCTAGTTATGGCTGCGTATAAAATTTCAGCTTGAGATTGTAATTGGAACTCAAAAAGTTTTTAACGGACGGTCCCGGTGGATATCCCTGTATAATAAAGCAGTGCTGTGTGAATGAGATTTTTGAAAAAGAACTTTGATTGCTCGATTCTGAGTAGTCTGCAACCTATCCAAATTCGTTTTACATGACTGGCCCCAGAAAGCAGACAGATACACCAGATGAGAATGAATATATGAGTAGTATATTTTATATCTCGTTTTCAGACTAAGGTAAATTGAGTTTCGATAGAAATGATATGTTAAAGCACTGAGCTTCCTAATAAGTGAATCAACATGATTATGAATATTCAGCTTAGTGTCCAAAACAAGACCCAAATATTTAATGCAGTTCACTTCTCTCAAGTGTGTTCCGGATAAAATTAGTTGACAGAGGTTATAATCTGCATTATTGAAGAACATAAAGTTGCACTTTTCTGCATTCAGTTTAATTCTATTTTTTTCAGTCCATTCTGAAATTTGGTCCAAATAACTCTGAGCCTGCACAGCTACCTCCTGTTTACTGTCACCTACATAAAAAAGCACCGTATCTACGTATGAAACTAGTGTACTTCTGACAGTTATTGAATCTATATACATATATATATATATATATATATATATATATATATATATATATATATATATATATATATATATATATATATATATATATATATACAAAAAGCAGGGTCCTAGTATTGACCCCTGTGGAACTCCCGATATCACTTCACCCCTGTCACTAGCCACACCACGAATCACTGTATATTGCTGTCTCTTCGTTAAGTAACTCCTGAATATGTCCAGTGCCAATCCACTTATTCCTAACTTTCGCAACTTTCTGAGTAATATTTCGTGATCGGCCACATCAAAAGCTTTGCAAAAGTCAAAAAATGTCGCCATTACTGTTTTCTTTTTATCTAGATCATGGTATATTAGGTCTAAGGCTTTCATTATTGCTGTTTGTGTGCTCTTCTTGTTGACAAAACCATGCTGTGTTATTGTTTTGAATCCAGATGTCTTTAAAAAATCCAAGAGTCGAGTCTTCAGAACCATTTCATATACACTCGGAGGCAAAATTAGCGGAACACTGGAAAATTTAACCAAATTCGAAGTTCGATATTTTTCCTAATTCTCAACCGATTTAGATGATTTGTTCGGCAAGTTATAGATCAACTCTTCTGCTTTGTAGAAATTATAAGAGAAAACAGAAAAAGTTTGAAAAAAATTTTATACGGGGGCAAAACTAAAAGTGTTTTTTTGACAAAAATTCGTAACACCCTGTGGAATTTCGTGGTCCGAGTTGAAACGTACAATATCATGGTCTGTCAAGACACATCTTTCTACAGTAACGCCCTTCTTGTTTCATGCGTTTATCTCTATTTTGGCAACATATATTTAATTTCAAGTGGAAAATCACCATTTTGGAGAAATTCCATTGAATCAAGAAATTGTCATTAAAATTCGTCTATCAATTTGGAATTTTCTTATTATCACTCAGGCGTGTCGAAATTGTCGTTTGCGATTTTATGTTCGAATTGCATTAGTTATTGATGACAATTTGGTTAATTTGGTGAAAATTAGAATTCATAGGAGATAACAGTCGGTAGGTATAAAATACACAACCGAATTCTGGGACCATTGATAAAACTTTTCATTTACACATGTGCACACCTTTTTTTATCAAATATGAAATACAACACACGTTTTTTTGTATATGACCACATTTGCACTTGTTTAAAGAATGAGAGTTTTCCATTCTTTGATTTGATACGAATTCGATCGGTTGCGGTGTTTTGTGATTCTTTTACTGTTTACGATTCGAAACGGTATTTTTCATTCAGAATGAGAGATTTACCACCAACCTCAGTAGCAAGGGCAGTTACATTGATCGAGGAAGGGCGCACCTACCGCTCAGTCGGTACCATGTTGGGTGTCTCGACGTCGGTTATCCATCGAATCTACCGACGTTACAGGGAAACTGGATTGTACGTGAGGAGGCGAGGACAAGGAAGAAATCGGGCAACCCGCGCTATACATGACTGTTTCATCGTCAATCAAACCATAAGAAATCCTCGTCTGACATTAACGTCAGTGTGAGGACAGTCAGAAGACGATTAAATGAAGTTGGTCTGAGATCATACGCGCAAGCAAGAGCACCAAGACTCAATAGAGCCCATCGGGTAGCAAGATTGGCGTTTGCTAGGGAGCATGTAGCATGGACAATAAATCAGTGGAGACGAGTTTTATTTACTAATGAGAGCCGATATTGTGTGAATTTCGTGGATGGTAGAGATAGAATATGGAGGCATCGAGGGGAACGGTACAATCAAGCGAACTTCGCAGGAACTGAGCAATACGATGGAGGGTCAGTTATGATATGGAGTGGCATATGCTTGGGAGTACGAACAGAACTGGAGATTATTGGCAATGGATCACTTAATGCCCATCGGTATATAACAGAAATCTTGGAGCCCCATGTTGTGCCTTTTGCTCCTTACATAGGGGAAAATTTCCTTTTTATGCACGATAACGTGCGCCCTCATACTGCGCGCATAGTGATAGAATATCTCAATGAAGTTGGGATCACACGAATGGACTGGCCGTCGCGGTCACGGGATTTAAACCCGATCGAACACGTTTGGGACATTCTTGGAAGAAGGGTTCGACAACGGAATCTAGGTAACGTTGAAGAGCTGATATTGGCTTCGGTGGAAGAGTGGGACAACATACCTCAACAGATGATAGACAACATCATTGGGAGTATGCGAAATCGTATTCGCGCTGTAATAAGAGCTCGGGGGGGTCATACTCGCTACTAAAATGAAATGTTTTTTCTGTGGGTCATCATGAACATTTTTCTCAACATGTTTATTTCATTTCACGAGTGTATCGCCAGGATACACACCTGCTCTCAATTTTGGACAGGAATGATAATTATTATAGAGTGTCACACAAAAAAATTCAAAAATAAATGTGCAAAATCAACGATTTTTCCAGTGTACTTCGAGTTCTCCCGGAGCGGGAAATTGGCCAGTGAATTTCAAAAATTTTCATTTCGTTAGATTTCCGCTTCTCTAATTTTGATTTTATTTTTTGGCTTACCTCCGATGTTATGCACCTACGCACGATTAAAAATAAATTCTTGAAATTTGTGACTTTTCGCTTCAAATTGGATATCTCTTGTAAAAATAGAGATAAATGCATAGAACAAGAAGGTCGTAACTGCTGGAAGATGTGTCTTGACAGACCATGATATTGTACGTTTCAACTCGGACTACGAAATTCCACAGGGTGTTACGAATTTTTGACAAAAAAAACACTTTTAGTTTTGCCCCCGTATAAAATTTTTTTCAAGTTTTTTTGTTTTCTCTTATAATTTCTACAAAGCAGAAGAGTTGATCTATAACTTGCTGAACAAATCATCTAAATCGGTTGAGAATTAGGAAAAATATCGGACTTCGAATTTGGTTAAATTTTCGAGTGTTCCGCTAATTTTGCCTCCGAGTGTATTTTCGAGAAGGCAGTTAGAACAATTATTGGGAGGTAGTTATTCATATCCTGTTTATTTCCTTTCTTGTATATAGGAGATACTTTTCCTATTTTCAGTTCCTCAGGAAATTTTCCCAACTGCATTTCCCTATTTATAATGTGAGCAAGAACAGACGCCAGGACATCTTTCATCTTTTAGATTTCAGCTGTATTGGTTGCCTTAAGGCACATTGACATTTTGTTCTCTGTACCATAAGTGTTGGTACTCTGTTTCTTATCTACTACTTGAGGGGGTATTATTTTTTTCACTATGTCAATAAAATGATTATTCATTGCATTAGCACTTCTCCCGAGTCCACTAATTCAACATCATCAACTAGAATGGTATTGGCTTGCTCGTTTTGTTGTCCAAGAATGTCACATCTCTGATGACATTCAACTTTTTTTTTCATTCACACCTGCCAAGGAAAATTTTGCGTCAATATGTGCTTTTTTATTTCTTTTTATCATATTTTTTAGTTGTTTATTTAAGTTTTTATAGTCCTCCTCATATTGGTGTATCTTTGGAAACCTACATCTTTTAACATAAGCTCTATCTCTTTCATTTGAATTTAGGAGGCTTTTACTTGGTAAAATTCCATTATCAATAATAAAAACAAGTACTGTGTTTTAAGGAATTTTACTTTACCCTTTACCCTGTCGATAAATTGAAACAAAAATTCAGCACCTTAACCTACGTTGGCATTTTAAGAGAAACTGAAATCATTCTTAAGTAGCAATAATTTCAACATAGCTTTCCAAACTAATAATAATTTAGGCAAATATATAAAAATAATAAAACCAAACCAGGTAAAAACAATAAATCAGGTGTTTATAGATTGAATTGCAATGACTGTGATAATTTCTACATTGGTAGAACACATAGAAATTTTAATATTAGAATATCGGAACATAAACGCAGTTTTTCAAATAAAAAATCAGATTCAAATTACGCGAATCATCTCTTAGAAAATAATCATTCTTTCGACCCACAGTTTGAAATTTTGCATACAGATAATAAATATTGGAAGGTAGATCTTTGGGAAACTTTAGAAATCAATGAATACAAACACTCAGGTAGACTCATCAATGAACAAGTCGATTTAAGCCCTTCACCTCTATTGAATCTTTTCGGGGAGCAATCTATTCCTTAATTTTATTGGATATACCTGTCATAAATAACCACTTAAGAAGAAGCAACCCAATAAGTTTTAATTACTCAAGAACATTTATAGTTATATTCTCATTTATATTTTTCTGTATATTCATTCGTCTGAAGAAGCTACGGTGTGGTGAAACGCGTTACGAATCGCAATTATTGAGTAAAATTCCTTAAAACACAGTATTTGTTTTTTATTATCTATCTCTTTCTGTTATTTTGTATTTAATGTCCTTTGTGAACCAACCTTCTTTTATATTACCTGTCGTTCTCCTTGTTTTGTGGGTCGTTGGATCCTTTATTTCACCACTTATAATATCAGTTCGTGTCTTGAAGTCCATTTCATTCAGATTCTTTTTCATAATTTTTTGGATCACCTGTTCACAGACCTTCTCGTAGTTAATTTGCTAATTTTTTCAGTCTTAGGCATCGATACATCGATTTCAAGCAGTCGATGATCACTAATGCAATGGTCTATTAATCCAATGGTACAGCTTCATTTGTAATTCACATAAAAGTGATCTAGGGTTGATCTTTTACCTGTTCTTTTATATACTCTTGTATACTCATCCATTTTAGTAGAATTTTTCGTCTCATAGCCTTTACTCTGTAGAATTGATATGTATTCCTTATAGATTGGTTTTTTGTCTAGAAGACAGATATTGAAGTCACCCAGACAAATTGCATTTTCACATTCAGAACGTTTTCCATTTTTTCCAAAAAGTTCTTTTCAGATGCTTTTGGTTGTTTGTACACACCTATTATATTCACTTTATATGCATGTATTTTTATGTGTATCTATGCATTGCTTTCAAAAGTTTCTGCACTAACAACATTAAAAGAAATGTGTTGCTTGACATAAATTGCAACACCACCCCCTTTGTTTCTCTACATATATGTACTGATTTATAATCTTTTATGTTAACTGAGTTCACTTGTGATTCATTCAACCATGTTTCTGTAAGAACTAAAATATCAATATTACTCATATTGATAAGATTTTCTAATTCACCTATTTTCCTAGCCATGCTATGTGTGTTAATGTAGAGGAGGTTGAGATTCGTTTTTTCGGCAAATCCTGGAGCATTTGTACCAGTAATCATGCTCGTATCTAGCAATGGACTTAGTTATAGCCTCCATAGAGGAAGAATTGGCGTTAGATGGGAAGATTGAGCTCAACTGCGAATAGGCTTGAAAACTTAGATTTCTCCAAAACTCAAATCACTCCTTCGAGTTACCCGCTTGGAATCGAGAGGAAACATAAAAGACTAATTATTTTCTTTTCCGCAAGTGGCGCTGTAGTTCCAATTAGCGTAATTCCTTCTTGAATAAATAGCTTCCTTTTTCTATACGTCACTTCTTGAAAAAGTGTCTAATTTTACGAAAGTTTATCGAATATAAGACTCATTTAATTGTTTCTCCACCTAAATGATTTAATTTATTGAAAAGGGGTATTTTAGAAAGGAAACATCACATCAATCATCAACAATCCAACTAATTTAATCATCTTAATCCAGGTTATAGTTAACGCTAACATATCATTTCAGGAGACAGTGCAGATGTCCATACAGCCGAATTAAACTAACTAAAAGGTGTAAACACAAGTATCGATTTTGTCAGGAGCACAAGGCATTAATTTCGGTAATTATCTGAATTCCAAATCTACGCCAATGAATAACCGTGACTGGGCATCGGCGCCATCGTTTAACTATACCAGGCGTTCCTGTAGGCCACAACGATTATGCCTCAACGTAATGGGATATTCGGATATACAACATGCGTATGGAGTAGTGAAGGGTAGATTTTGCGAATTTCTGTTACGAAGACAATTCATCAACTTGATTTGTGGGTGCTGTAATGTCTGTTGGGAAGGTCAAAACTCCAAACTGTGAAAATGTAGCACTTGAAGCTAGCTAAGGAAATGGAAAGACACATCTAATATATTATCAGTCCAACAACTCCCTTTGAAGATATAAATAGGTTAGTTGAATATACCATTCGTGGTGAAGGAACATTTGTTTTACCTTAATGGTCATTGTACCTAATTTTTAACCAATTTTCGCCTACTGTTTGTGCTGTTTGAGAAGGAGATTTTTTACTTTTCACACTTTTCACGAAAACTTCATTCCATGAAAGGAAAAAACATATTTTTCTTCTTTAACTTGCAATAAATTTCACTATGACTGTTAATTGAAATATAAGAATGTCCCACACATTTTTGGGGCAGCTGCATAGTCCACAATTTTATTTGATAGTATTGGAAATTCATTTTTCCGAGCCTCGGAACAAGGACAGAAAACACGGAATACGACCCGCGCGCGAAATAGGAATAAACTCTACAGGAAGAAGCATCAAGTAAGAATAGCCTGCTGGAACATAAAAACTCTATTCTCCAAAGACCACGAAATAATCCCTGAAATGAACGAACACAAAATAGATATATGTGCACTTGCCGAAACCAAAAAGAAGGGAAGAGGATTATCAAAATTAAACAATTACATCTTAGTATACTCTGGAGTAGAAAAAGACCAAAGAACAACATCGGGAGTAGGACTGCTAGTACATGAAAAATACGAAGAAAATATGGTAAACGTAGAATATGTTAGCGATAGAATCCTGAAAGTCACAATGTCGTTCGACCATCCGCTACATATCCTATCAGTATACGCACCTGACATAAGCAAACCAGAGGAAGCGGCGGTAGATTTTTATGAAAGTCTTCAATCACAACTAGATAAAATACCAACTAAGGAAAATATAATCATATTAGGAGACCTTAACGCTAGAGTAGGTAACGAAGTAGTAAACGGGGTAAAACAAAAATATAACGAAGACGTAATTAACAGAAACGGCGAAATGTTGACGGAATTTTGTGCACAGAACGAGTTGCGAATTAATAACACTTTTTTCCCTCACAAAGAACAGCACAAATATACTTTCTACGATAACCGAAACAACAAATCCATAATTGATTTCATTATCACTAACCGAATGTTTCTACCCCAACAAATCTTAGATGTAAGAGTTTTGTCATCAGCTAACATTGGAACAGACCACAAGCCCGTTCTAGGGAAGCTGAAGATGACAACTCAATTAAAAAAGAAAACACCATCTGTAAAAACTGAAAAACTTAACGTAGAATCGCTCAACAATGAGAGCACAAAACAACTTTATTCAAACCGTTGCAAACAGTATATAACTCGTAATCCAATATTGCAGCAAGATAACCCCGACATAGCATGGCTCAAACTAAAAGAAAACATATACAAGGGTGCCACAGACGCCTTGGGAACCCGCACGGTATCACAGAACGGCAAACCTAATAATAAACCCTGGTTCACCACTGAAGTCAAAAACATTACAAAGGAAAAAAACAAATATATCTAGAATATAAGAACCATCCGACACCAGAGAACCGAAATAGATACATAGAAATAAGAAATAGGGTGAATAACAGAGTTCGGGAAATTAAAGAAGAATACTGGCAGAGATTTAGTGCTGAAATGGAAGCGGATATATACGGAGCGCAAAAACGAATTTGGAAATTATTAAGGGGTATGAAAAAGGACACCAATGAAACTATACAACTGAAAATAATCACAAACGAAACATGGGAAAAATACTTCAAAAATCTTCACACCGAATCAGAATATGAAGAAGAACCCCCAGAAGAAGACTTAGAAAACGACATTATAAATGAACCGGTAACAATCACGAAAGAGCAAGTAGCTATGGCAATAAGTAAACTTAAAAATAGGAAAGCTCCAAATGAAGATAAGATAACAAATGAGATGATCAAATATGGCGGAGAAGCCATGAGAGAAGAGTACACAAAACTGTTTAACATCATAATTCAACACGGAAAAATACCAGAAGAATGGAAAAGAAGTGTAACAGTGCCTATCTTTAAAAAGGAGACAAAACAAATCCTGCCAACTATCGCGGAATAACCTTATTAAGCACCTCTTTGAAACTGCTTACAAAGATTCTTGCCGATGACATAACGTCAACAATGCCAATCAGCGAAGAGCAACAAGGCTTTCGAAAAAACCTGTCCACGGTCGATGCACTATTTATAACAAGGCAATTAGTAGAAAAGTCTCTTGAATATAACACTCCAGCATATCTTTGTTTCATAGACTTAACGAAGGCCTTCGACAGAGTCCAACTGAAGGATGTAATCAAGATACTGGAAAACAAAGAGGTACCCAAAAAATATATAAGACTCATAAAAGATCTGAACACTAATACAACAACGCAAATACGAACAAACCACACCCTAACGCAGCATTTCGGAACAACGTCGGGCATCCGCCAAGGTGATAGTCTTAGCCCTCTACTATTTAATACTGTTATGGACCAACTTGTTGAGACCGTTAAAAACTTGGGACTAGGATACCGCATGGGAACCTACAAAATTAACATCTTATGCTATGCCGATGACGCCGTACTCATTGCAGAATCAGAAGACGACCTACAAAGAATGTTATACGCCTTTAGCAAACGCGCAAAAAATTTCAATATGGAAATCTCAACAAGTAAGACAAAATGCATGACCATAGCTAAGGAACCTCTGCGCTGCAAGTTAACAATAGACAACGCCACTATAGACCAAGTCATGTCATTCGAATAACAAGCACAGGATACCTTGAAGATGAAGTGAGGAAACAAGTGAACAAAGCAGCTGCAGTATCGGGACATCTTAAACAACCAATTTGGAGAAATAAACACCTCAGTATACCATGCAAATCCAGAATCTACAAAACATGTGTGCGACCAATTATGACATACGGGGCAGAAACAAGAGCGGAAACGTCGGTAACAAAGAGGATACTGAGAACAACAGAAATAAAAACGCTAAGAACTATAACCAGTTACACATTGAATGACATACAAAGAAATACCGACATAAGGGAAAAATGTGAAATAGACGATATTGTAAGATGGGTAAGAAAAAGAAGAAGAGAATGGAACCAGCATGTAAACAGAATGACCACAGATAGAATAGCCAAAATCGTATATAACAACATACCACACGGAAGAAGACCCGTTGGACGACCACCAAAACGATGGCGGGACAGTTGGCAATCAACTTCACAAGAACTGCTGCAGGGAAACCGGAACTGAACAGGCGCTACGCCTTCTACACGGTGAAGAAGAAGAAGAAATTCATTTTTAAAATAAATCGAAAGGAGACACTTTTCCACAATTTATTCAATAATCACGACCGGTTTTGACCCTTTAGTCATTTTCAAGTGAATAACAATATAATACATGAGTAGACAAGAATGTAGTAAGCGCGAATTAGGAGATTTTACTGTGCTCTTATCCTTGCTTTCGAGGTTCTGGACATTATGAAATACAGGATGAGTCACGAGTAACAGGACGGTCTCCCTGTGTGAAACCTTACTCTTTGAGTCTTTTAGAATGTAAGAACTATACAATTCATTACGGTTCACAATATAAAATTTTGGAAGTAAAACGAAATGAGACACTTTTGTCACTTTTCCACAATTTATTCAATAATCACGACCGGTGTCGACCCTACGGTCATTTTCAAGTGAATAACAATATAATACATGAGTAGACAAGTACAAGTACAGAATGAAATTTATCCTAAATATTGAGTAGTGGGGATCCATTATGCTCTAGTTGGTTGTTGAAGGTAATAAATTGTGGGTTTTTACATAGTTTGTTAATCTCCAAACTATCCAACAAATTCATCTCTCTCCCTTTGTTGCATTAATGAAGGATTTTAAGATTGTTCAATGATATCGAGTGGTTAGTTGACTTTATGTGTTCAAATATTGGCGAATTTTTATCTGATGAAATATGTTCCTTGAATCTAGCTTCAAAACTTCTCCCTGTTTGTCCGACATACGCTACCTGACATTCATTGCATTTGATTTGATGAATTCTGATTGCTTGAATTTATTGTTCTTTTGTTTGGCATTGAATAAAAATCTGCTTAAGTTAGGGCCGCTTGACAATGAAGTAGTTATGTTCAATTTGGATAAGTAGTTACTAATTTTGTTAGAGAGTTCGCCGGTGTATTTTTTCCGGGGTTTCTACGATGCTAAATAGTAATTGGGAGTTAATACGTTGTTCTTTGCGTTTAATGATTGTATTTAGAAAATGTTGTGGTATGTTGTTATTTGAGGCAATTTTTCTAATGATATTACGTTCAGTTTGCAAATTTTCTGCCGAAAGGGGAACAGAGTAAGCTCTATCAATCATGGAGTTATATGCAGCTAGTTTGTGGCTTAAATGACTGAACGAGTCCATTGGAATCGATTCGTCTGTGAATGTTTCCTTTCTGTAAATTTTATAAGTGAGTTGGTTATTTGTATTTGTAATGGTTGAGTCGAGGAAATTATTTTAAATATTATTTTCTAATTCAGAAGTGAAGCTGATGCGGCAATGTATTTTATTCAGGAAATTTAAAAACTTCTGAATTTGTCTGTTTGAACCACGAAAACCAACTAAAATGTCATCTATATATCTTTACCAGAAAGTAATGTGTTTTTTAGCTAAATCTGTGTGTAATATTGAGTTTTTCTCTAAATTATTCATGAAAATGTCAGCTAGTAGAGGGCTAAGAGGTGAACCCATTGAAACAGCTGAATTTTGTTCAAAGAATTTAGATTGAAATTGAAACTAACTTTGAGATAGGCATACTTGAAGATGATTGCTAAATTCATAAGTGATATTTGGTGGTGTGTTAGACTCGGATAAGATATCTGTAACAAGGGGAAGACACTCATTCGTTGGAATGTTCGGGTACATATTTTTGACATCTAAAGAGACTAACTTAATATCTTTGGAGATTGTGAGATTTGAAAGTTTATGTATGAGATCTACAGAATTAGTGATAGTAAATGCGAGAGATCTAGAAATTTTTGATTCAAGAATCTTGCTGATGTGTTTATATATGACACTACAGGTCTTGCAGATTTTTCTTCCTTATGTAGTTTAATCACTCCGTACATTTTTGGAGCTTGAACATTCATTGGAATCAGTTTTCTCTTCTCCCATTCTGTGTGTGCTAGGTTTTCTGACAAACTTAGCTCTTCTTTGATTTCTTTTGTGAAAAGTTCTGTTGGATCTTTCGGTATTTCGGTGATATCCATTGTTTTCAGTACATCCGGCATCTTTTCTTCGTATAGGTCTTTATTGAGGCATACTATACTATTGCCTTTGTCAGTTTTAGTCCTTATGAGATCTTGGACTTGGATTTTGCTTGATATGGACTTTATTATTTTCAAATGATTCTGATTGTTAGTTTTTATGTCAGAATTTCTGTGGAACAATTTAGATGATTATGTGATTTATTGAAACAAATGAGCAACCTATATATAAAAGAGGTAAATCAGAGGGATCACGAAGCAATGCATTATCTAGTGATACATTAACTGAAGTACTAGAGCAAATCGAGTCATTTTCTGTTAAATATGTGAACTACTATAATAAAGATACTTCATCTTATTATTTAGATGACAAACTCAATGTTAAAATTATGCACAGATTATATACACAAAAATATCCAGAAAATTTTAGCTTATCTTTGTTAGAAAGCAAATCGATGTCTGTCCACTGTATGAGGAGTTGAAGATTAAATTGAAAAATCCTTATATTAATGACAATGCAAAAACAACCTGTCAAGCAGATATTGAGATCCTCTAAAGGCAATCAAATAAATTTTACAAAAAAATACAGGAAATTGAAAAGAAGTGTCGATCGCGAATGCTTTTAGAGTAGATCTCGAGAAAAAAAAATTTTAATAAGTAGGTAACTAAACTACAAACATTCATTACGTAATAAAATAACACTCTGCTAGCGGCAAAAGAAGAAATCTAAAACGTATCATTTTAATAACGATTGGGAGGAAGAATTTTTCTTTTGTATGGTGAAAGATAAGTGCATTTGTCTTATTTGTCGTGCGTCATTTGCAATACCTGAGCGTGGTAACTTAGATAAGCATCATAAAATGGTTCATAACAACTATGAAAAGTATTTTCCGCCACAGACTGAATTGAGAAAACGAAAATAAGTGATTTGATATCTTGTTTGAAAAAAGAAAATACCATGTTCACAAGACCAGCCAAACAATCAAAAGCTGCTACGATCGCGTCATTTAAAACATCTCATATATTGGCGAAACACAAGAAACCATTCAAAGATGGATCGGTTGTGAAGGAAGCATTAATTGAAGCGGGTGAGACTTTATTTGGAGATTTTAAAAATAAAACAGAAATCATGTCTGCTATTAGAGAACTTCAGTTATCTCGTCCGACTGTCACGAGACGTATTGAAGTCATGAATCAGGACATGGCAGATAAACTAAAATATGATATCATGAAATGTACATACTTTTCTTTACAGATCGACGAATCGACTAATATGACTGACAATGCCCATCTGTGTATTTTTATTCGGATGGTATTCAATGATATATTGGCTAAAGAAGAACGATTATTCCTTATTCAATTCTATAAAAAACTACAAGCTACCAATATATAAATTAGTGTACATTACAACCGATAGAGCACCAGCAATGACTGGAAACAAAAACGGTTCTGTGGCATTGTGTCGAACTAATGAAGATTTCCCTTCACTTTTTTCATTTCATTGCATTACACATCAACAAGTTTTGTGTTCAAAAGTTTTAAACACGGAGGAAATTATGGGCATTGCAACAAAAATTGTGGATTCCATCCGTGCACGTAGCTTGCAACGGCGGCTCTTTAAGTTGCAGTTGGAAGATAGGGAGTCAGCTGAACACACTGATTTAGTTCTTCACACGGACGTCAGGAAGATCCTAGAAAGGTGTCAAGAATTATTCCCCGAAATAACAGCTTTTTTAGACGAAAGAGATGATGACACTCAGATGTTGTAAAACGAAAAATGGCTGACTGATTTGGCATTTTTGACTGACATCACAATGCACTTAAACACCATAAATTTGTAGCTTCAAGGTAAAGGAAAAACTATGATTGTGATGATTAGCGCAGTAAACGCATTCAAAAATAAATTGCAACTTATGATAGATCAACTGAAAATAAAGGATCTGAAACATTTTTTGTCTTTGAAGCAAGGATTTCTCAGTTGAATTATGATACGTATGAGGCTGAATTATCAAATATTTTGGCACAATTCGAAACGCGTTCTTATAATTGCAGTAAATTGGCAAATCTACAATCATTTATGAGTTATCCTTTTTCATGTGAAAACATTGAGGAATTAGCTACTGAAATAAAATAGAATAGAATAGAATACAAGAATGTTTATTGTGTGATAAAATAAAATTACAAAAACAGATTATTACACAAAGGATAATATTCGCTGAAAGCGTTCTTCCATATTACCAAAAATAAAAACATCACTGTAATACAAAATTGAACAAACATAGTAAATTATTTGAGTCATACATAAATCATTAAAAAACACATTGAGACCTGAGGGCGACTTCTGTCATTCAGTAGACTGGAGGATAAGGAGATATTCTTTATATTTCTTTCTGTAGGTTTTTGTTGAGGAACTTACCAGTTCAAAGAAGAGAGGATTATTAAGCATCTTGACAAACAAATACAAGAAAGTACTTTGGAATCCAAAGGTGCAAGTCAGTTTAATATATACTCATGTTCTGTTGAAAATGAGTTGGTGCATATTATATCAGATATACATCCCAAAGCTACAGCATATGATACAAATTTCTGGTCTTTTATATCTGAAGTTAGGTTGGATCATATGTCATAATGCTTGCGATTAGAACTCAGTGGTTACGTACCATCTTATGAAAAGTATGTGTCACTCCTTAGTTAAGTTTAACACCATATGTAACTCTTTTGTTTTGTAACAACCAATAAACTCGAAATTTTGAATAACTATGAGTTGTTTCATTGATATTATAGAAAAGAACCTAACTAAACCTAACCCAAACCTTGACTAAAATAATGTATATTGTGCAGAAAGCTAATATCTATATATGCTACGATACACCCTACCTAGGTAGGTAGGATGTATCGAGTATGTACGACAACCCTGCATCACACATACTTGCAGCTTCTTACGATCAGCCGATCGTAAGTAGTCTAAAAATATTGAGGTAGATCACCATCAGTTCAAATTAGAGCTCCCCTGTTCTAAGGTATATGGAATTGCATTTGATTTTATGCAAAATTTGCCACAGCCACATATTCCTGTACAGGAGGTTTTTCATCTACAACAATTTGAGTATTTTAACGTTGTCTGCCTTGTTATTCTGGTGCAATGCAAAAATTGTGAAGGGTGTAATTCGTTTTAGGATACCTAGCGCACGGCGTCTTGAATTTGATTTCATTAGAGTTATAATTTTTGCAGCTTTTCACTTCAATATCATCAGATCCTTCTTCATTTCCTACGAAAAGGTATCGTTATCTCAGAATCAAACACATTTGGGTATTCCATTTATTAACAATTGATGAAATCAACAATGGTCATCTTTAACTTTCTTCTGAGCGCATCTTGTGATCACAATTTAACAAGTTGATCGAGTCGTAGAGCCCAAATATTGATTTTTCGATATATTTTATGAAATATTAGTAGTTAACCTACCAGAAATCTGAGCTGAGTTGGATAGCCCACACCTTCTCCACAAGTCATATACTCGAAAAGCGCATTGAAACCCAAAGGAAGTTAGTTTCATTTTTGTTGTTGTTGAATCCGGGGTTAAACCTCGTGGTTTAAAAATGAAACTACATCGACCTGTTACAACAAGATCCAAAGTTCGCATATGATGAATCAACAAGTTTGAAGAAGTTACAATAACTTCAAATTAAACTTACCTCGGAACTCCTTGAAACTAATCTAACCTAATCTAATTCAAACAATTTTTTTAATCATAAATGTCTCTACTCTTTACTTTTCTTTTCCAGTTTATTGGAAATTTTGGATATTTTCGGAATCAGTGACAATATCTCGGTTGTTCTATGTTATGCATAAATGGTTTTGACATTCTGCAGGTACTTTTTAACGTGTGTAGCACAAAATACAGGGTGCACAAAATTGCTTTAATTTGGAGGTTTCACACCTTTTAGAAAAATGGCGATTCGCATTCAAAATGAAAAAAAAAATTAAGTTATGAATTTGAAATATTGAACAGTGTATTCGGATTTTTGCAGCTTTTCACTTCAATATCATCAGATCCTTCTTCATTTCCTACGGAAAGGTATCGTTATCTCAGAATCAAACACATTCCGGTATTCCATGTATTAACAATTGATGAAATCAACAATGGTCATCTTTAACTTTCTTCTGAGCGCATCTTGTGATCACAATTTAACAAGTTGATCGAGTCGTAGAGCCCAAATATTGATTTTTCGGTATATTTTATGAAATATTAGTAGTTAACCTACCAGAAATCTGAGCTGAGTTGGATAGCCCACACCTTCTCCACAAGTCATATACTCGAAAAGCGCATTGAAACCCAAAGGAAGTTAGTTTCATTTTTGTTGTTGTTGTTGAATCTGGCTCCGGGGTTAAACCTCGTGGTTTAAAAAATGGAAACTACATCGACCTGTTACAACAAGATCCAAAGTTCACATATGATGAATCAACTAGTTTGAAGAAGTTACAATAACTTCAAATTAAACTTACCTCGGAACTCCTTGAAACTAATCTAACCAAATCTAATCTAAACAATTTTTTTTGATCATAAATGTCTCTACTCTTTACTTTTCGTTTCCAGTTTATTGGAAATTTTGGATATTTTCGGAATCAGTCACAATATATCGGTTGTTTGATGTTATGCATAAATGGTTTTGATATTCTGCAGGCACTTTTTAACGTGTTTAGCACAATATGCAGGGTGCACAAAACTGATTTAGTTTGGAGGTTTCACACCTTTTAGAAAAATGGCGATTCGCATTCAAAATGAGAAAAAAAATAAAGTTATGAATTTGAAATATTGAACAGTGTATTCAGATTTTTGCAGCTTTTCACTTCAATATCATCAGATCCCTCTTCATTTCGTAGGAATAGGTATCGTTGTCTCAGAATCAAACACATTCCAGTATTCCATTTATTAACAGTCGATGAAATCAACAATGGTCGACAATAAACCATAAAAACATCCATGTGTGAGACCAAAGATCCTGAAAGTATCTGCAGATCGTGAGAGACCATAGAGAAATACATCAAAACATATTAGGTGCCTCGGTGGCGGTAACATGGCGAGTTTCATTTGTTAGTTGGCCGGCTCCGTGGGTGGCAGCACTGTCTGCCGTACCGCTTCTTTTGTTTCAGCCATGGCACTCTACCTACACACATTAAATACCTATTTAATACCTTTCCGAAAGGATGACGCGATGGTTTCATATAAATGCACCGTCAAATTTTAATAAGTACACGGATAAATTGATAGCGAGATTTTTGAACGATGTTTGCACATAGATTTATGGCTATATCATTGTTTTGATCAGTGAATAATTGTAGTTTTTGACTTTGAGAATGCGTGCGATAAATCTTGTGATCTTTGTACAGTTACGATATATCATGATGCGGTAGTACTATGTGAAGAAAATTTAATACAAATATAATAATTCAATGGTTTATTGCAGAAAGGAAACCACAATCAGCGGGGGTAGCTTAAAACGACAAAACGGCTACAGCCCTAAAAGTAAAAAATCCTCCTACCAACTTCTTCCACTGATTCTTCTATGTCAAAATACATTTTACCATGTCAAATTTCTTCCATCATTTAATAACATTCATATCAGGATCACATTCCATATTATACAATATGATTTTGAAGGTGCTTCTAATGTAGTAGAGCTTAAAGGCCTGGGTTATTCCTTGGTCATTAGGTTGCAGCAAAGACGTCGTGTGGGGAGGTAAAAATTACACTTTCATAATTACGTTTCAAGTTCGTGAGGATGACCTGATGCATTGTCCAACACTAGAACAGATTTAAAGTTTAAATTTTTTTTTTCAATAAGTTTCAACTTCTGAAATGTGTGTTTTCGTCTTTTTTAATTTTTAAAAATGAATACAAAACAAGAGCAACGAATTTGCATTAAATTTTGTGTTAAAAATGAAATTAGTGTTCTGAACACGTTGGAAATGTTGAACAAGTGTTTCGGCGACAATGTTTTGAAGCTAAGAACAGTTCGCGTGTGGCATGGACGGTTTAAAAGCGGACGCATGTCCATTACCGATGATGACCGTTATGGCAGGCCATCGCCATCAACGAATGAGGAAAACGTCGACAAAATTCGTGCTTTGTTGGCTACAAACCATAAATTGAACATCAGAGAGATTGCTGAGGAGTTGAGTTCCGCATTTGGTTCCGCTCAAAGCATTTTGGTCGACAAATTGGGCTTCAGACGTGTCGCTGCAAAGCTGGTACCTAAATACCTGAATTTTATGCCAAAAATAGACCGTGTTGATGTCGCCAAAGATTTCTGAGGCTGAATCCGACCCAACTTTCATCAAACGCATCATTACGGGAGACGAGACGTGGGTTTATGAGTCGAGGGTTTATCGGTTTCAGTCAAAAAAGCGATGCTCACAAGTTTCATGGACTACCATGGTGTTGTGCACCATGAATTACTTCCAAAGTCAAACTTACAACAAGGAGTATTATTTGGGCGTTATGAGGCGTTTGCGTGAAACTGTTTGCCAAAAACGACCAGAATTGTGGCAAAACAACTCATGGATAATGTCTTCGTTATCCGTGACCATTTGGCTGAAAACAGCACCAATACCATGCGACAACCACCAAATTCACCTGATTTGGCTCCCTTTGACTTTTTCCAGTTCGGTCGACTGAAGTAACCGCTCCGGGGAACGCGTTTCAGCAGCCGAGAGGAAATAATGGAAAATCGAAAATGGCACTAAAGGCCATACCGCAAATCGAATATAAAAAGTGTTTTGAGGATTGGATTAAGCGCTGGTATGAGTGTGTTGCAGTCAATAGAGAGTACTTTGAAGGAGACAATATTGATTTTGATGAATAACTTTGTATTTTTGATTTTATTAATACTCTACCATGAGATATGTGCAGCAGAAGTAGACCTCCCAGCGCTGCAACTCCCTAAAAAGTACCGAACACATCACGAACTCTGGACCAGATATCTGAAGAATGGCACTCCAAAGCTTTGCACGGAAGATACCCGGATAACCTGAAACAAGCTCTGTGAATAAGGTAGAATCGGTTGCTTACCTGCGCTCAGGATATCTCTTTCCTGCAACGGAGGGTAGATTGATTGCCATACAGGATCAGGTTGTCTCCACTAGGGCCTATCTGGAGAATATTGCCAAGCAGAACATCGAATCAGATCAATACCGCAAATGCCATCGTGGCCTAGAAACGATACAATACGTAACATCTTCGTGTACAATGATGGCATCTAAAGATTACCTCGAAATGCATAATTCCATGGCAAGAGTTTACCATCAAGCAATTGCAACTTCCGTCAAACTGATACAGGATGCTGTCGAGCCATACAAATACCGCCCGAAAACCTTCCTGGAGAATGGCACCTTCAAATTATACTGGAACTCGACAGTTATCACGTACAGACCTATGGACATAATAGACCTGATATTGTTCTAGTGGATAAACACAAACAATATGCACTGCTGATTGATGTGGCGATACCAGCTGACGAGAACCTATCTAAAGCGTACGCGGAGGAGCTGAGTAAGTACCAGGATCTTACCGTAGAAATGAAGGAGATTTTTAACATGCCGATCGTGATATCCTGCCTTGAAAACTGAAATCTTTGCCCAGAAGGAAGTGATACAGACTACATGGTCAGAAATTTTTATATATATATAAGAGAAATATATATATATATATATATATATATATATATATATATATATATATATATATATATATATATATATATATAGGGGTTGCACCCGTCGAGTTGCTCATATATCTGTTCATGTAATCAAACTGATTTCATGAAAAATATAAATCCACCACCCGGTAATTAATACCATTGCCAGGCAATGATTTTAATCAAAACATATCCTGGAATAATTATATATTAGGATAACGTTAAATGTTATGAGAATATATCTCTACCAGAATATATACATACTATAGCATCATCAGACAATGATATCAATGTACCAACGAGTAGTGTCAGAGGCTTTCTCCCGGAAAAATCCAGTTCACGG
This sequence comes from Cryptolaemus montrouzieri, assembly GCA_013387265.2. NCBI lineage: Eukaryota > Metazoa > Arthropoda > Insecta > Coleoptera > Coccinellidae > Cryptolaemus > Cryptolaemus montrouzieri. The sequence goes on from JABFTP020000042.1 coordinate 14,442,434, forward strand.
ACCTTAGTCAAGTAACACCGAATGTTACTCATTAATAGTTTCCTTTGCGTGAAGTGGTGAACGATCGAATAGAATACTGCTCTGAATATAAATATGACAAAATTGTCAGTTAATTATATTACATTTATATAAACAAATAAATAAATTATGAAATGAGATTCTGAGCAGTATAAAGTAAAGAGAAACCTATGACTCTACCTCATTATTTTTTCGGAAAGAAACCTACGAAGAATATTACAAGATTTGATGACTGTTATCTTTTGTAACTGTTCAAACAAATTTTTCCTCTCAGACCCAAAATCTCAATACTTTTGTATTCCTAGGAATAACACCTGTTGTGGAAATAATAATCGGTAGAATAAAATTTTTCATTTTCCACATTTTTTAATCTCGTCGCCAAGCATCATATATTTAGAAATTTTTTCATTGTATTTATTTTGTATATTATGTGTGTCACGTATAGCAATATCAATTATTTACGTTATTTGATTATGTTTATCAGTAAGAATGATATCTGATCTATTGTGTTTTACAGCTCTGTTGCAAAGAATTGTTTTATCGAAATAAAGTTTATATTTGTCATTTTCATATAAATTTGTCATATTTGTATAAAGATTACCTCGAAAGGCATAATTTCATATATATGATATATATGATATTCATATGAAATTTGGGCTTCCAAAATGTAAAAATCTTTCTATTGAAAAAGGAAAGATCACCTCTGATTATATAAATATTTCCAATATCGAAATCGAGCCAATGCATCAAGGAGATACATATAAATATCTTGGATTTTGTCAAGAGAAGACAATTAACCATAGCAGCACTAAAGAAAATATTAGAAGTTCATAATACAAAAGACTTAGAATTATCATCAAGAGTCATTTAACTAGTAAAAACCTTTTCAGAGCTATCAACTCCTATGCAGTTCCTATTCTTACATCTTCTTTTGGAATTATTAAATGGTCTAAAACTGATCTAAATGAATTACAATGTCAAACGAGGAAAATGCTCTGTAAATATCATAAGCACCACCCAAAGTCAGCTGTTCAGAGAGTTACACTACCTAGACATCTTGGAGGTCGTGGATTAACTGATTTGAATAATCTTCATAGTAAACAGATTTTTCATCTACGTTCCCATTTTATGATAAACAGAGAACGTCTAAATTACATGATATTGTTGTTGCTTCAGATTATAATCTTACACCTCTGAACTTGACAATGCAAAAGGTAGATTTTGATATATATGATGATAATTCTAAAAGAGAAAGTTGGATGCAGAAGGAATTACACGGAAAGCACCTAAAGAATTGAAAAATGATTATATTGATGAAATCGCATCGAATAAATGGTTAGTATCTGGAGAATTGTTTGCTGAAACAGAAGGCTTGGCAATTGCGATCCAGGATCAGGTTGTTTTCACGAGGAATTATAGAAAACACATCATCAAACAAAATATAGATGATTGTTGCCGTAGATGTTTCTGTCCTTCAGAAACAGTTTTTCAAATATTATCATCTTGCTCAGTCCTTGCTTCAACAGATTATTCAGAAAGATATAATGCCGTCGCTAATATTATTCATTTTAATCTAACCTAATTCCCAAAACAAAAAATTTCACAAATATAAACCTGAGATTATTTGTGAAAATGACAAATATAAACTTTATTTTCATAAAACAATTCTTTACAACAGAGCTGTAAAACACAATAGACCAGATGTCATTCTTAATGATAAACAGAATCAAATAACAAAGATAATTGATATAGCTATACCCGACACACATAATATACAAAATAAATACAATGAAAAAATTTCTAAATATATGATGCTTGGCGACGAGATTAAAAATGTGGAAAATGAAGAAAATATTTATTCTACCGATTATTATTTCCGCAACAGGTGTTATTCTAGAAATCTTCACAAAAGTATTGAGATTTTGGGTCTGAAGAAAAATTTGTTTGAACAGTTACAAAGATAACAGTCATCAAATCTTGTAATATTCTTCGTAAGTTTCTTTCCGAAAAAATAATGAGGTAGAGTCATAGGTTTTCTCTTTAGTTTATACTGCTCAGAATCTCATTTCATATTTTATTTTTTGTTTATATAAATGTAATATAATTAACTGACAATTTTGTCATATTTATATTCAGAGCGTTCACTACTTCACACAAAGGAAACTATTAATGAGTAACATTCAGTGTTACTTGACTAAGATCCGTACACTGGATTTTTCCGGGGAGAAAGCCTCTGACACTACTCGTTGGTACATTGATATCATTGTCTGATGATGCTATATCATGTATATATTCTGGTAGATTGATATATTCTAATAAAATTTAACGTTATCCTAATATATCATTATTCCAGGATATGTTTTGATTATAATCATTGCCTGGCAATGGTATTAATTACCGGGTGGTGGATTTATATTTTTCATGAAATCAGTTTGATTGCATGAACAGATATATGGGCAACTCGTCGGGGTAAATCCTATATATATATATATATATATATATATATATATATATATATATATATATATATATATATATATATATATATATATATATATATATATATATATATATATATATATATATATATATATATATATATATATGGGTAGGTATCAATGTTTGAAAATATGACTTGATTTCTTTTGACAAATTTGCTGCTTATCAGTGTTATTTATCCCTTCCGAGATTTAACAGAAGTGCAACTCATTCAAACTGTCAACCAATCGAAATCTCATCATATGAAAAATTCAGCTCTTCACAAATATGATGCTTTTCTGTGTTGGATTATTGAATGAAAAATGAAGATTGATGATGAAAAGCAATGCCCGTTTCTAAGCAGATTCTCGAATTGTCCTGAATTCTCTGTACATAATTTGCATCTTCTTCTGACCGAATTCACAGCAACCAGTAGTTGAATTCCACAGGGGATAAAAAACTTTTCAAATATATTTCTGGATTCTTTACAAAAAAATGCTTAAAAAATGTGAAAGTGCTTTTGAAGTAACCGAGTAGTAGTAAAATTGGATAAGTAGCAAAATATTATATTCTTGATAATTCAATTCAAAATATGTCCGGCATGAAAATCAACGACTCATGTATTTCAACTCTAGCTCTTTTATACTTCTACCGCAATTTTCCAAATCCGTGAAAATGTCACTTTTAATGATACGATTGCCTAAAACCATTTTGAGGAGAAATTAGAAACAAACATAATATATGGTTACTGCTGCCCTCTACCGAAGAGTAGTCACAGTTTTATTGTAATGTAGCAAGGAATCCAGAGAGAGCTCTATAAATTCATAGGAGTGTGTAAATCGATACATAACGATTTCTTAATGACATTGACTAAGTTTATACGAAGACAACGCTCCCTGTAGAGTTGGTTGAAGTTTCTAAGCCAACCAGAATAGCCAATTCTGGTTGGTTGAGAATGGATTGAATTATTGAGGTGAAGTTCATAGATGGCTCTATATAGTACAGAATACTATAACTTTTTATTTTCACTTACAATTATCAGATGGCTGCAAAAGTTCCCAAAGTTACAATGATAATCCATGGGCGTACATTTTCTTAGACTGTGTATAGAACAGATTCCGTTACTTAGATTCTCATTTCGAAAATACAGGTATGATTTTTTAAGGAAATATTAACAATGTTTTTTTTCAGAAGCGCAAGCTTTAAAAAATTCAAAATAATTTAATTATGAGGATTGCGAATATTACAACGTGAAAAATATCACTGTTTGAAATGCAGAAGTTTATTCAACGTTATAGCGAATTCGAGCTTTCGCTCATCATCAGAGAAGCATGAGTTTGACACTTATAGAAGGTTGGCAATTTTCTTATATATAGACGCAGAGAAATGGGTTAGGTCAGGTAAAATACATATTAGAGATTAACATTGGCTACTAATAGATAATTGAACCCCTAATCTCAGTCTAAGCATGTTGAGCTTAATCTTCTTATCAAAGGCCAATTCTTTCTGTATGGAGGCTATACCCTGCGGTCTGGAACTCTGTAGATAGGTCAAATTTTAATTTTAATCATGAAACTCACTGGAATACTCTTACGTGGGTGAAGTACCAATTCGAGGGGTTGTGAGACTCATCTGTGAAGTATAAGGTATAGCTGTGGTTTATGGGTGGATAATTTTCATGAAAAGGCCTGAAGAATCGGTCGGTTGGCCCCAGTTGTTTCTTCCTTATTTGTAATGCATTACATACCATGCTCATTGCTACAATCAGATAGAAAAATATAAGCCAGATGATTTCTGTGGCGAAATATCTGATATTCTTCGTAATATCTTGAATTCCGCTCAATCTTTCTTTCAAAATCATCAGGAAGTTCACACCTAGACTTTTAAATTTTAAAATTCATCTCTCAACCGGGGTTTTTATTTTGCTGAGTTTTCACGCCTAATCTCAGTGAAAGCATCTTGATCTCAATCTTCTCATCTTAGGCCATTCTTCCTGTATGGAGGCTATAGCCTGTAGTCTGGAACTCTGTAGATAGATAGCATCTCTTCGAAGATTTTTCCAATTCTAATCATAAAACAAAAACATTTGATATCTCACTGGAATACTCTTACGGGGGTGAATGGTACTTCACCATTCGGATTGGTCATCCGAGGGTGTTTGTAAGACTCATCTGAAACATGAGTGAAGGATTAGGTATAGATATGGATTATGGGGGGATAGTTTTCATGAAAAGACCTGAAGAATCGGTCGGTTGGCCCCGGTCGTTTCTTCCTATTTTGTAATGCATTATACAGGGTGCTTCAACGAAAACTAAACAGAGGCTATATCTACCAAGATATTCATTTCTGATCAAAACGCAAAAACAGGTAAATTTTTGTTTCAAGGGGTTTTGGGGTACAAAACTTGCCTGAAATATCAACCTCCGCTTAGGGGGCAATCCTTAAACATTTTGAATAGAAAAGATGGGTCGAGTGATGACTAAAAAGAAAGGTGGTATCTTTGTCTATATTGCCTAGAACGAATTTCTATTTCTAATTGAAAGTTGTAAAAGATACAGGGTGAGCAACTGAAAGATATGGAAGACTATTTCCCTGAGAATATTCAAGTTTCAGTGAGGTAAAATGGAACAGACCCATGCTGATCGATCGCAGTCATCATCAAGTACCATCCTCATCTGAAGCAGGAGTGACAACCCTTGAAAATTTGGAAGAGGGTAGATGGGTCGAGTGATAACTCGAAAGAAAGGTATTATCTTTGTCTGCATTCCCGTGAAAGAATTTTCATTTTTGATAGAAAACTGTAGGAGATACAGAGTGAGCCACTGAAAAATAGAGAACACTATTGCCCCAAGACTATTGGAGTATTAGTGTGAAAAACTGGAATTGATTCATTTTAGATTAAAAGCTATCATCTTCCGAAATCACCCTCATCTCGAATTTCAAACCCTAGAGCAGGGGAAATATTTCGATCCAGTTATAACTCAGGGCGATAGATAGTCTCCTATTCGTTCACGGGGATTCAGACAAAGATAATACCTTTCTCTCGAGGTATCACTCGACCCATGTACCCTCTTCCAAATTTTCCTGCTCCAGGGGTTGAAATTCGAGATGGGGATGGTACTTGATGATGACTGCCATTGATCAGCATGGATCTGTTCCATTTTACCTCACTGAAACTTGATTAGTCTCAGGGAAATAGGCTTCCCTATCTTTCAGTTGCTCACCCTGTATCTTTCACAGTTTTCAATTAAAAATGGAAATTCGTTCAAGGCAATGCAGATGAAAGATACCACCTTTCTTGTGAGTCATCACTCGATCCATCTTCGTTATTCAAAATGTTCAAGGATTGCAACCCCCGCTCAGGGGGTTGATATTTCAGGCAAGTTTCGTACCCCTCTGTTTAGTTTTCGTTGAAGCACCCTGTATACTATGCTTATTACTCTGATTCTCCGTATCATCTCAAATTCCACGCAATCTTTTCATCCTAATCATCAGGAAGTTAACAACAAGACAAAACACTTTAAGATTCATCTCTCAGTCGGGATCCTCTTCTAAGTTTTCCAGTATAATCTCTGTCGAAGCATTAAGTAGTTGTCTATTAAGAAAGAAATTTGGAATTGTACGGTAATTTCTTGGTACAGTGTATATGGATCGGTCTACTATATTTACATTGACAACCAAAAACTTGTTCAGTCACAATCGTTCAGCTGTCAAAGTCTAATAAACAATACATCCAAAAGTCGATGCAAAAATCCAAGAAACTGCCTGATGCTCCCCAGAACACCCCAAAATCATCCATTGCTCGCAAATCAGAACGTTCCATACTCAAAATTAACCATTCAACTCAAGAGAATAGTTTAAAGTCAAGGAAACAATCAGAAGTGAGAAAGCGAGGTTTCACGCGAAGTTCCATAACTTTCAGTAAGCTTTCTGCTGACCCAGATGAATCCCAAGATGTTCATTGTTCATGTGAACGTATCAAAAATGAACTATTTCTATTTATCGACGAGTTCATCACGTCTCAGGAATATATGGACTACGTAGAATTCAAGAAGTCTGTGGTACGAAAGGATGAAGAAGTGCAGTATGACTTAAATGATTTGGTTGAAAAAGAAGTGAAACCTAGAAAAAAGGTTGATGTGTTTAGAGAGTTGAGCAGGAAGGCTTTGAGAGTGTTTTTCTTGGAGTTGCAGGTTGAGAGATATGCAGTGAAGTTAGCCACTATGGGAGTTGTGAGGATGCAAGAAGAAGCCATTAGGGTTATAAGGGTGAGTAATCTCCTTTAACTAGGTGTCACAACCAATTTCATTCTTTTTCTCTTAGTTCTACGATCTTCTAGTATTATTGTAGCCACCCTTTCAGTAAATCCAGAAAAAATTATGTGGACATCTGCTTCCAATTGCTTCATTTTGCAATGAATCTTTTTCCGCTTTAGAGCGTTTTGTTGAGGTAGGATTATATACGGTTTGAAAATATGTAGAGGTACAAAACCCATTGAATGGTTTCGTTAAGGAAGGAGGAAAATCTTATGAAAAAAAATTAATCTATTCAGAGAGATGACTTGAAATGGGTTGAAGGCATTCTTCCTCGAGGTAGAGATATACTAAGAGAACGTAGCTAATAGCAAATCGTGAGATCGCAGAATGAATCTACAGTTTTCTAACTCAATTATTTTCTACCTTTTCAGGAGAAAATAGCAGAAGTCAAGGCAGTTTTTTTCTGCCACAAAAACGAACGAGAAGCGCGAAAGGAAGAAAAACAACAATCGCTGGTAAAAAAATTCATAAACGCTCATAATATCGACGTTTCGAGAATGGTCTCAACCAAACGACTGGGTCAGATTATCCTGGAAATCGATCGAAAATTGAGAATGAAACGTAGGGGTCATAAAAACAACATAAAAAGTATTGTCGAGAAGTTAATTAACGAATTCAAGCAGAAACGATCAGTTCGTAAAAAATGGATATTTCCGAAACTGAAAAAGAAAGATCGAGAAAGCAATAAGATACTACATATACAGGGAAGAAAGGTAATAGGAAGTGTTTTTAAATATGTAATACTGTTTTGCTTTTATTGGTTAATATGTGAATTTTGTGGGCTAGTTTTGGTTAACACCTGGTGAAACCGATATAGGCACACCACAAAAATTGTCGCATCACCTGGTATTTTAAATTCCACAACCGATTAATCAGCTTGATCGCAGTTTCTTTGTCAACATATGTTTCTGGACATATGAGGGGAAAAAAAGCTTATCTTTGTAGTAACATTTGTTTCCATATGATCTCAAACACGTCTGGAACAAGAACAGTATCCATTCAATTTCTCTTCAGTTTTCACGCTAAATTAATGGGAGTTTTCTGTGTTTCTTGTTGATTTTCGAATCTTTGAATTTATTGTATTGGCTGCTGAACGTCCTGGACGCTATTCGAGTGATCATGAAGTGGTAAGAATTGTAACACTTCTAGAGGAGGGGCAAAGCCAACGTTACGTGGCTAACTTGTTGCATGTTAACCAAAGCACTATTTCACGAGCAATTAATCGGTACCACGAAACAGGGGAATATGGAAGAAGGGTCGGACAGGGAAGAAATCGGATAACAACACCAGTTGATGATCGTTCACTTAGTTTAACTGCACTAAGAGTTCGGCACTGTACGGCTAGAATGCTAAAAAATTAAACTTACACTTTCCAGAAATGTGCATATTTCATTGCAAACTGTTAGGAACAGGCTCAGATATGACGATATCAGCCAAGGGTAGCTTCTACCGACCCGCTTTTCACCAGATAGCATCGAATTGCAAGACTTCAGTTTGCGAGGGAACATGCAAATTGGGGTATTCCAGAATGGTCGAATGTACTCTTTTCCGACGAGTCCAGGTTCTGTCTAGTATCAAATGATAGACGCATGCCTGTACACAGATGACCTTGGGAACGGTATCAGCAAAGCAATATCCGGCAAACCGAAAACTTCGGAGGGGTCTCAGTTATGGTGTGGGGAGGCATTTATCCATGGTCGAACTGAGTTAGTCCTAGTGAATAATGGAAGAATGACAGCGGCCAGATACATCGCAGATATCCTTGAACCCCATGTTGTACTCTTTGGCCCATTGATTGACGAAAACTTCATTTATATGCATGAGTAGTTACAGCATTTCTGCAGAATGCCGAAATTGAAATTTTAAGATGGCCAGCCAGAAGTCCCGACTTGAATCCCATAGAACATGTTTGAGACAACATGGGGTGGCAAATTCAGCAACGTAGGATGCCTTGTAGAACACTCCTACAACTAGAAAATCTGCTTCCTGAAACTTGGAACTCAGTGACTCAAGAGTACATCCAAAATTTGTTTGAGGGGCTTCCGAGACGTATACTGCCAGTATTTAGGGTTCGGGGAGGAAACACTCGATTTTGAAAATGATTAGTAATCATTCGATACTAGTTGATTGGTCTCTTCGCGAATGTTTGAAGTTGGAAGAATTTTTTAATTTTTCATTAACTCGAAAAATTGTTGATATTTTCCATCATAAACTCATCTCTTTCGAATGATATCTTCTTATTTTACACTTCTGAAAGTTACCAAGCGACTTTTGAATGACCAACATAGAAGTTCATATAGTATTGTCGTAAAAGTAGGGTTATGCGACAATTTTTGAGGGAAGTATATTCAATGAAAATTTAGAACAAACGGACTGAGGAAGAAACCAAGTCGTAGTAGTTTCTAACATCCCCCATTTCAGTTTTCATGTATTTTCACTGAGTAGCAACCGTTGCAAACACGAGCCAACTACGTGATCATCGAGTCAATGAGATTGACTCGGAGAAAGTTGACAGCGTTTGGAGCCAAATAGAATAAGAATTTCTCGAAAATGAAATTGTAACAGACAGTTCATGGTACAAGTAGAGATTTTAAAGAAAGAAAAAGTGGGAAAAATTGGTAATGGCTGAAAAATTTGGCGAAATTCTCGATTCCAAATGAGTATTTGTAATATTTCTATTGTTTCGTTCCGAAAAATAGATGAAGGATAGCAGGAAAATTCTGAAAATATCATTAACTCGCTTAAAAAATGTCCCAAGCTACAGCTCCTACAATCGTTGATCGCTTTCGATGAAAACCAAAATTCGAGTGACATTCTAACAGACTGGAATATTTTCGTAGTTGAGCCACTTCCGAAAATGCCGGAAATTGATTCAATTCATTCATCGCCCGATATACTAAATATACGGTGTTTCTTTCCTATTTAGTTCCGATCATATATTTGATTGAAGAAAGAATTTATAAGACAGATCATATAGAGATGTATAATTTTCAATCTTAATTTTAATCAATTCTAAGGACTCCAAAGTTTTGGTCTCGTCCGTTCATATTCCCTACACCGAAGATAAGATAATCAAAGCGTTTAAGGAAGCTGGAGTTTGTATAAACGAAAACAAAATCAGCTTTACTCAAAAACATTCCTCTGGGACAAGGGGTGTGGTACAGAAGAACCTTTTGCTGTGAGTGATAAGTACGTACAGGAGAATGAATACAAGGTAAATATATTCATAACAATTTTCTCGTTCTTTCATTTATACTAAAGACCTTATAATCGATGTTATATCAGATTATGTTAGTGAAATTTCGGGCTTGTAATATCTTTCAAAAAAAATCATAATACATAGAGATACATAACAAAAGAATATCGCAGCTGTTTTAATTGACATATCATTTGACATTTGTTTTTATAAACCTGGTTTTATCATAACCCCAGAGAAATTAAATTATCTACAGGGTGTTACATAATAGTATGTCACATTTTTAGGGGGTAAATCTACCTACAATTTTAAGAAAAAAGTTCATATAAACTAATGGCTAATTTTACTGACGCCAAATTGTCTGATATCTATTACATGTACGGTCTGGCTGACGGAAACACAACAGAAGCTAGGCGATTATATCAGGTGCGCTTTCCAAATCGAGTAACACCAGACAGGCGAACATTTTCGAATATCCACAGAAGGTTGAGGGAAACTGGTACTTTTACTGCAAATAACCATTTGAAAGGTGCAACTCAAACTATGAGAACTCCAGATTTAATATTTCACATGTTCTAGTTTGGAGGATTCTCCACGATTTTTTATTGTACCCGTTTCATATTCAACGCGTCCAAACTATACTTCCTCGAGATTTTCCTTCAAGACTGAATTTCTGTCGATGGTTCTTAGATAAAATTAGAGAAAATGTTCATTTTGATAGTGAAATAATGTTCAGAGAAGAAGCAAACTTTTCGAGAACTGCTATCACAAATTTTCACAATAATCATTATTGGGCTGAGGAAAACCTCTATTCGATTAAAGAAAATCATCATCAAGAACAATTCTCACTGAATGTCTTGGTCGGATTACTTGAAAATTATTCGATTGGACCATTTTTTTTGCCTAACAGACTAAACAGTTCCACTTGTCGGCAATTTCTTGAGGAGTTACTTTTATTGCTTGAGGATGTACCACTTTTGGTGAGAAACATAATTTGGTTCATGCATGACGGGGCATCAGCACACTTCAGTGGAGAAGCTAGGGAATTCTTGAATAATACATTCAACAACCGATGAATAGACCGGGGTGGGCCAGAACCATGGCCTCCTAGGTCCCCTAACTCAAATAGTTTAGACTTTTTCTTATGGGAATATCTCAAAAGTTTAGTTTATACCACTCTAGTGAACACTGTAGACGAATTGAGAAATCGAATAATAACCTCTTGTGACACTATTAGAAATTCCCCAGGAAGAGAGTGCGTGATAATATGCGAAGGACAGAGGCCTGTATTCTAGCAGGTGGAGGACACTTTCACAAATTTAGTTAGTTTTTAATTGTTCTTTTTTTTAGTTTGATATTCAATAAGTATAAGTTGAGTTTCAGAAGACGAGCTATCAAAATAAAAGCAAATTTTGGGCATACCTATCGAGTATTCCTATTATTTTTTTTATTTAGCGAATAATATACAATTCAAATCCAATAATTTTCACTCGAAAACGGTTGGAGATACGAAAGAATTTCAAGTGTCGAAATTTTTTCTAAATTGAACGAAGATGACGAAAATTGATTGTATGCTGATCAGTGGCATACGTCAAAAAAGTTTGAAAGGGCAAAAGAAGACCTGGCCTCGGAAAAGAAAACACCTTGTGAATTTCAGTTAGAATCTAGGACGTGTAATGATGGAGGCTGTGGAAATATCTTGAATTCTAAATTTGGGCTGAATATCTCAAAAACTGCAGGAGTTTTGAAGAAGAAAATAATTTTTCCAGAAATTTCAACACCCTCTAGATCCGTAACGAAGCTTTTGCGGACCTTTGTTTATATGAACTTTTTTTTCTCAAAATTGCACGTAGATTTATCCCCTCAAGTTGTAACATACTATTATGTAACACAGTGTATATGTGTTCGCAAGGTCTTGTATGTATCATCTTTCCTAGCAGAGCAAATCTCAAAATTCACTTTGAATTAATCACTTTCCTACACCGAAAATACGATAATTTTGATCCTTTTTTCATAAGGAAAGATAATTTAGGAGAAAGGTTGACGAATATGTAGGCATACGTGCGTTTGAAGCTCATTTTTCAATAATCAGAAATTGGCTGCATTTTCAATGAAAGAGACTCAAAGAAAAAACTTGAAAGATTCCTAATTTAGAACAGCAATCTTGAAATACTTAATTCAATCACTGAGCTCACGAATTCTAAACGAAAATGCCAAATAAACAATTATACAAGCAACAAAATTCTGAATCATAAATTCATATTTATATCACCAAAACATTTCGAAACAATTTTGATGTCTGAGCTTCTTTGAATTTGATCTTGACCTTGTGGTAAAGGTCAAGGTCGTTTTCAAGGTCATAAGAGAGGCTCCGATTTAAAATTTTAGATTTGATCTTCAAATGATCTTAAGGTTCCCCTTGAATTCATGTCACCTATCCTCCCATTTTCCTCCAACAACTTCAGTAATAAGCCTTCCTCTAGAAAATGTGATCTCAACAAGCCACAGCATTCATTAAGGTTCTCTTTTTCTGTGCCCTTACACTTTCATCCGAACCTTTTTTCGTCGCAAGGTTGAAGATAATATTTCATGATTTATACATCTTTTCAGGATATTTGTCTACAAATACCTTACGTTGAAGATAAATACAAAATAACTCTCGACAACTACGCCAAAGAAAGATTGGGAACGGTGAAATCTTTCCTTGAGTTCGAAGATTTGTTGGAAGCAAGACATTTCTTCTGCTTGTGTGAAAGAGAGAGGAGAGAAAAGGAAAGAGCTGAATTATACTACGCTGATGATTCAGCATTCGTAGCTAATCCTTCGGAAATCAGTATAAAGGTAAACTGGGTTAACATCGTTGTTGGTCTGACAGCAAGTTTTTCTAAACTACTTGATACTTGTTAGAGCATTTTCAACGAAATTGCACTTTTCGTCTGATGAATGATTTATGACACTTGACATTTACTAATTTGATGGCGCCGATTCTAAATATACCCTCATTTCAATTTTAACAGCTCTTGTTAACGAGTTTTAGCATTTATGAAAAAAACACTTAATTAGCGTAAGAAATTGCTTAAATTAAAAAAATGTTGATTTAGTTTGCTGTAATTTGATATGTCATCGTCGAGAAAAGTTTGTATTCGAATATGACAGAGTTCGTAAGTGAAGCTTGTGGAAATAATTTTGGGCATCTACGGAAAATGTATGATACGCCTTGGAATCCGCAAAAGGTTTATAAAAGGTGCGTTGGGTTTCTACATTCATGGAAAAATGAGAAAAGAAAAACTATCTGGTACGAAACTGCTATGATCTGGAAAGAACCAGCTAACAATCATGATGACTGCTATCTTTGCTTGGTGAACATAACTGGCATTTACCAAAAAACTCGAGCCAAATGTGAATATCCTTCCATACAATCGGCTCATAGACGAATTCTGAGCTGTGGAATTTCTCATGTTCATCAAGAAAACGTTTCACAGCAGAAAAAATAATCAACATTGAGACGTTAACTGATATTAGTGATAGCGACTTTAAATGTTACCTGAAATCGCTGAAATTATTCAATCGAGATGATTCAAACGTCAGAGATCTAAGACTATCGGTCTGCTCCAGAAGTCTTGGCTTTTAGGTTAAAAGAAAGGAGCTTAGTAATAAAAAGAACTATAGTCACCTTCTGTACAAATCTATTTCATTCCACCTATGAATCCTTGAATCCTAGATTCGCTCTCGTATGTTGAAAATTTTGATTTCAGAATGCGCGAGGATCAAATTTTCGAAGCTGAATATCTCCGAGTTTAAAAAGATTAGGACCGTGCTGTACTCTGTAATTCATAATAGAATTGCTTTAGGAATCACCACTCAAAGTTTGTTATAGAGCTTGGTGGACACCCTGTATGCTATTTCGTACTTACATACTTCCTCTAATTATTTGATTACCTGATCACAACGAAGAGCAATCTCACTATATTCATTTTATATCAAAGAATTACAGGGTTGGAAACATCTATACCAAAAAAGTCACTCTGTTGAACAGGACTCGAGCAGGAGTTAAAATAAGATTTTTCAAAATCTACTCTGAAGTTCCGAAGAATGCATTTTATTTCGAAGTGAGTATTAGAAATGTGACGAAACTGACGTAAGTAGTATTGTAAGTTGTAACCTTGATGAAGGTCATATTGGTGCACCATTCAAAATGTGAAGTAGTTCATTCAAACAAAATTACTTTCTTCAGGCTGTCATTGTTTCAAGTAGTTTGTCATATCAAATATGTCACTTCCAGATATCACCAGATGAAATACGAGTTGTTCCTCCAGGTTTATCCTTGACAGTTTCGGTCAAATTCAGACCGAATAAAGACATGGACGTTGTGCTTGGATTTTTGGTATTTTTAACTTGCAACAAATCGGAGTACTGTAAACTCGTTCTGCCCATAGAATGCATACCACTGATATCTGAAGTGAACATAGAGCCTGAGAAGCTTTCTTTTGGAACTGTTCCCATTTGGAAATTTGTTAAACACCCTCCTGATCTATACAAGTTATTGAAAGTGAGTGAATTTCATGTACCAATTGTCAGTTGATATTTATTCAAGCATTTTATGCAATTCCTGTGAATTATTTGAAACTCCTTTAGCTTCAATACCCGGAGACCTCAACCCTAGGTTAGACGCGAAACCGCAGTTAACTAAATTTTTGTCGCAACGACTAAACTTGCAAGTTTTTCAGTTTCAATAACACAATATCTTGCTTCGTGGCGTCTTTATGAAACATATACTCCTCAATGAAGAGACTACTTCTTAAGATCAGTAACGTATCTGCAATTTCATGAATAATATCATTACAGCGACCCTAAAATGATAATCTCCAATTGACAACGACGAAATTTGAATAACGATCTTCGATTTCCATAACAGTCATTCATACTAGAGAGATCCCAACGCCAGGTTAAGCGCGAAACCTCAGATTTCGAAGAGATTTGCTTCAATCTTATTTTCACCAATTTTATAGGTTTTTGAAAATTTCAAAACTCCTCATCGAAAACAGTAAGTGTTCCAATAGTGAACCCACTCCAGAATTTCAATTTCACCCTAGAATGAAAAATTTTTCAGATATTCTTTTCAATGAAGAAGAGAGAACTTTTAGAGGAAGGTTTGAAATATTGTCCAAATACAGGGTGTTACATGATAGTATGTCACAACTTGAGGGAGTAAATTTACGTGCAATTTTAAGAGAAAAATCATATAAACAAAGATCTGCAAAAGCTTCGTTACGAGCTACAGGGTGTTGAAATTTCCGGAAAAATTGTTTTTTCTTCAAAACTCCTGGAGTTTTGAGATATTCAGCCCAAGTTTGGAATGCAAGCTATATCTAACATCCTCCATCATCACACGTTCTAAATTTTAACTAGAATCTACAAGGTGTTTTGTTTTCCGGAGCCATGTATTCTTTTGCCCTTTCGAACTTTTTTGTCATCTTTGTTTTTGGGATATTCAGCCCAAATTTGGAATACAAGATATTTTCCACAGCCTCCATCATTATACGTCCTAAATTTTAACTGAAATTTACAAGGTGTTTTCTTTTCCAAGGCCATGGCTCCTTTTGCCCTTTCAAAATCTTTTGAAGCACGCCACTGATCAGCGTACAATCAATTTTGTCATATTCATTCAATTTGTAAATTTTGGGACGCTTGTAATTTTTCGTATCTCCAACAACCGTTTTCAGTGAAATTTTCTTTACTTATAAGTGTTTGGCAACTGTTTTTGATAGCCATCTACGTTGGGACCATCATATTTGTACCGTAGTTGCAAATCTTCGCGTTGTGCTGTACAGATTCAAATACCTCAAAAATGTTCTCGATCAAAAAGCTTTGATAAAGATTTACTACGGACTTGTAAACTCTAGATTATGCTATGGTATTCTGAACTGGGGAGCTGCAAGGGCTAAGCATATAGCTTGTATCGAGGTTCTACAAAAAAGTTTTCAAAAATCATCTTCAATAAGGAAAATACTTACCCTACTTCACGTCTGTATGATGTAGCTCGGATCTTGGATATTCGTCAAATGTTTGCATTCAATACATTTGTATCGGAATGCATACTTACTGGAGGACTTTCATCATACCTATAATACTAGACGGGAACATAAGCTTTATGTGACACCTCGTGCAGATAAATCCATTGGCCAGTTAAATTTTTCTAGACTGTTTAATGCTTTGGCATTGTCAATGAGAAATATTACTGACATGAGGAAGTTTAAATTTGACCTGAAGAAGATTATCCTTTGTGATGGTAGGGATTAAATTCATGAAATCATAGAGTTGAGAAATTAATATATTTTTTGTTGAATTTGAGTTTTTCTGTTTGACTTTTGTTTCCACTCTTCATTTTGTTAAGCGGATCAGTGTCAGTGTGTTAGGTTTACTTAAGGAAAAAATTACATTAGTACACTTCAGACAGTCATATCACTTTGCAGTTTTATGTTTATTTTCTGAGTTTATTGTCAACAACCTGGTTTTTACAATTTATGTACACACAAAGTTGTATAGGAAAATAATCAATATTATTATTGTTGTATAGGAAAAGTACTAGTTTCCGTCAACCTTCTCTGGATATTTGAAAATGTTCGCCTGTCTGGTGTTACTCGATTTGGAAGCGAATCTGATATAATCGCCTAGCTTCTGTTGTGTTTCCATCAGCCAGACTGTACATGTAATAGATATCAGTCAATTCGGCGTCAGTAAAATTAGCCATTTTTTCTTACAGTAATAACTTCGAAAGTCTTAAAACTTATCGTTAATTAAATAAACAATTCGAGCAGACACTGTTTCAACTATAGCAACTGTCAAAATAAATAAATAAATGAAAAAAATCAAAGCCTACTAGTCATTTTTTTAATAAGAGGTGCTTTCAATTCAGCGAATGCATACAATCGTTTAATAGTTTTTTGCTCGAAACACAAAAATGGCGAAAATTTATTGCACGCTAATCAGAACTCCAGGAGTTTTGAAGAAAAAAACAAATTTTTCAGAAAATTTCAACACCCTGTAGCTCTGTAACGAAGCTTTTGCGAACCTATATTGATATAAACTTTTTTCTTGAAATTGCACGTAGATTTACACCATCTGGATGTGACATATTATTATGTAACACCTTGTATAAATAGTTTGAACGATTTAAAAATGTTAGCCGTTAACTCTGAGATAGCTCTTAGCTCAATAGATGTTGTAGATGATAAAGCTTATGAAGAAGTAGCCTGTGCTCAATATATAAGACATTCTAGAAGGACCAAAAACAATAGGGAATTAGCGATTGTTAGATTCATACAAACAACACTTAAAGACCATTATTTAACCCTTTGTAAAGCTGACAAAGATAACACTATTACGATTTTAGATATGTATATTGAAAAACAGAACGACTATTTATTCCAGAAAGATTCATAGAATCAAATGTTGATCCTACTTACAAATTTCAAACCCAAGTCATATCCTCAATTAAAAAGTGTACGAATTTATTGCAAAAGATGGGTTAAAATTGACTGTTATAAATCCGGTAGCTCCAATTTTATATTCATTATCCAAAATTCACAAGGTAGATTGTCCCATGAGACCTATTGTTTCATATGTAAGTGTTCCAGCTACTAAATTATGTAAATATTTGAACAACATACTTCCAAATTTGATACAACACAATCCAATTTACTCAACACTAAACTCTATAGAATTAACCAATCACTTGAGATCTCTGAAAATTCCGATTAATACTAAATTAGTATCCTTTGATATAATTAATCTATATCCGTCTACACCCTACCGTGATGTCAAAGCCACAATTAATCAACAACTTCAACCCAATAGTACATAAAGCCCCACTCATATAGAAGAAACGATGTCAGCTGTATACCTATGTCTGCAACAAAGTGATTTCAGGTTCAATAATAAAATATATCAACAATTAGATGATTTATCTACGGGCTCTCCGTTATCTCCGTTATTACGTGAAATATTTATGACAAATTTAGGAAATAGAATTTTCAGCTCCTCCAACATCCTAATTAAGAATGTATTTTTATGGAAAAGATATGTAAATGATATCTTCTGTATGTGGATTGGCATAGACTCAATAGTTTCTTACATTTTTAAATTCTTTTCATCGATCGATTCAATTAACAATTCAAAATGAAAATAATGAAAAATCTTTGAATTTCTTGGACTTGTCGATAAGTAGGGGTCATGACTCACTCGCCCTTAAAATATACAGAAAACAACCTATTCGGATACCCTGATTCATAACAGTAGTTCCCAATGCCTGAGTATTAAATTGAGTTTTCATTCATTTGTGCTTTTCATTCATTTGTGTACTTTTCATTCATTTGTGTACAGATTGCTTTCTATTCCTTTGTCAGTTGTCGATTTTTTCCTATTAACTATATTTCTAATATTAGAGAATGAAGTTCAAGTCATTAAAATTAATCGCTAAGCACAACGGAATATGCATCTATGAAGAACAAAATTAATTGATACCTTAATAAGACAAAAACGACATAAACTTTTATTGCAGAGCATTTATCTGTTGCATACTGAGAAATCTAACAGAAATTTCCTATTAACTATATTTCTAATATTAGCAACAAGATATGTAACAGATTACACAGAAATAATATCAACACCATCAGCAATCATAAAATGAATTTGGGTTCATTGTAGTTAATAATAAAGATAAAATGAAATTATTGCATATAAGCAGAGTATATAAAATACACTGCAGTGAATATGAGACATTTTATATAGGCCAAATCGGAATATGCATCGAGAAGAGAGTTGAAGAACATAAAAGATCTATTCTCCAAAATAAAAACTCTACGGATTTTTCGGACCACTGCATCAACAAAAATCATTTTATAGATTTCGAGAAAATCGAACTCATGTATCCAGGTAATAAAGGAAAAAGGACGGACATCTTGGAGATTATCGAAATTACGTCATAGGAAAAACCAGCCAATTTGCAACGACCAACTAGACTTCAATTTACCTCTTGTTGTGAATGACGTTATACATAAGTCAAATCACTCATTTTGAATTCAGTATTGTATTACTCTTAATAATGGGCTAATAACCCGAAACATATGTCGAGTATTTTAATAAATATTTATGAAACCTTTGCCAAGTGATTAACCAATCATTTATTCATTATGTTTCACCAAGTGTTAAGCGAAAATTACACACATATTATCGAAAAGTTTATGCTGGAATATAGAAGAGAATTAAGTGATTTTTAGGATTATGCCTACAACAAATTTCTCGTTACACATGAATCGAGAAAAATTGAATCAATTAGAATTGAGAATTCATGCTAATATTTTCCTTTACAGATAAAATGCACAAGTGATTATTCTCACAAATTAGTAGTGAAAAAAGTCGAAGATCCTCTGCAACTTGAACAAACTTCAGAACAAATTCCTGTAGAAGAACAAGTTCCACAACCTTCTCTATCATTATCGGACGATGATATACCTCGTAAAACGCAAGCAGAGTTAGATGTGGAAGAAATACTGGGCGATATCTTGAAAGAAGTTATTAGTTATTTTCGAATGGACCGAAGATTTCTGATAATCAATAAAAATTCAGGAGAGCAAAGAATTAGGGTGGGGGTTAGTGATGTTAAACGTCCAGGATTTTATATGGAGAAATATAGAGTAGACATGTATAAAGTTATGAAAGGCTTTGATGAATATGAAGGTATGCAGGTAAGTGGTAGTAATTCACCAAATTGCTTTATTTTGAACGATGTGTTGGTGAGTGTTCAACCTTCATTCATCCAATATTGGATATAGGCCTCTTCTAATTTCTTCCATGCATTTCTGTCTCTAGCAGTTCTCATCCATACTTTCCTGCTATGACTTTCACATCGTCTAGCCACCTTTTCGGGGTCTTCCTTCCTTCGTTGTTCTTGGTCTCCAGAATGTTGTTTTATTTGTCCATTTATCTGCACCCTGTCTAGCGATATGTCCAACCCACTGCCACTTAAGGCTCGCCACTCGTTCCATGATATCAGTTATTTTGGTTCTGTTTCTTATGTCATCGTTTCGCACTTTATCCCGTAATGATATCCCTTGCATATCTCTCTCCATAGCTCTCTGCGTGAATCTAAGTTGTTCCGCCACTTTTCTCGTTATGGGCATAGTTTCCAGTCCATACGTAGCCACAGGGATTATACAGCTATTATATACTCTTCTTTTAAGAGAAATTGGTATATTTCGGTCCTTCAAAATGAAACTAAGTTTCCCAAAAGCGGTCCATGCTAGGTAGATTCGGCGTTTTATTTCGGCAGTTTGATTTTCCTTACCGTTTTTTATTGTGTGGCCTAAATAGTTATATTGGTCCACTGTTTCCAAGATGACGTCGTCGATATCGATTCTGATGTTGCTATTACTCATAATTTTCGTTTTGTTCAAATTCATTTTGAGTCCTGTTCTTTTGGAATGATTGTTAAGCTCGGTCAGCTTTGATTTCGATTCTTCTTCGCTGGAACTAATCAAAACAATGTCATCAGCGAATCTCAAGTGGCTCAGGTACACTGCGTCGATATTCAGCCCCTTTTCTCCCAATTCAGCTCTTTAAAGATATTTTCCAGTGCTAGTGTGAAGAGTTTGGGAGAAATGGTATCGCCCTGCTGAACATCTTTTTCTAGAGGTATTTTATCTGTTCTTAAATTATCGTCTATCTTAACATGAGAAGTGGCTTTTCTGTAGATGTTTTTGATCAGTGTAGAGTATCTCGAATCGATTCTTGAATCGTCGAAAACACTAAGACTAAGCTTTTTTCTTATATGTTTTGTGTTTATTGCTATGTTCGCTCGAACCAATCTGTGATCACTCCCTGTGTTGAACTTATTTATCACTGATAAATCCTTACATGTCAATCAATTCAATTTTTCGTTCATCCATCTGGACTGCACCAAGTCCACTTTCTTTGAGGCTTCTTTTTGAAGAAGGTGTTCGTGCAGAAAAGCGTTTCCCTATTGAGGTAATTTGCCAGCATATCTCCTCTATCATTTCTGACTTCTAGACCAAATTGGCCTATGAATTCTGTGTCGTATGGCTGTCTTGCTCCTCTGTTCTCTGTTCGACACTGCGTGGTACTTGGTAACTAGATGTTCTATGCCTTTGTGAATTATGAAAGCAACACCACCGATTTTATAATTGGTTTCTGAATTATTCTGATAAAAGGTGTGTCCAGATTTTAAACTAATCTTCTTTTCACCTTGAAGTCTTGTTCCACATAATCCTATAATATCTTATTTGATGTTATTGAGCTCTTGTTTTCATTCTTTCAAGTGGTTTGATGTGCTCATTGTGCGAATATTGTAAGTGGTGACTCTTAAACTATGGGTTTGGTTACCTAATTTGGTCGATTTTCTGCCTCCACCAGAATCCATGAGGCAACCCGAGGTTATATCGGGCTGGGATTCCGAATTTGAGATTCTACCCACCTGGGGTACTTGTATTTGGAACTTCGACATTGATATGGACTTTGAGAAGGTTTGTTGGCACTTAAAACACCACGCTTGCCAAACGAGTTGGTGAGTTTATTTTTCAGCCGCTCGTTTTGAGTCAGACGCTTTAGTTCGCCCTGGGTATTTCATTTCCTCGGTACCACCCATATCTGGGGGGCTTTCCCCGATCCGCTACCTGGAGAAGCGCCTGATAGGGGACTTTACTTCTAATCAATTCGACGAGAAAATATGATGCTCATCTGACTGCACTGGTATTAATGAAAGGAGTACTCACTTCCTCGAAAAGAATGATATTCAAATATAAAATTCAGCAGAATGTGATGAAACAGTTGTGTTAGATGACCTAGGTTGGACAGAGTGGTATCATGAATGATTGTTACCTCCAAATATGCAAAAGTTTGTTGTACTCGATGCTAGGAAGAACAACCCCAACCACCAATTCGACTGCAACCAGATCAAGGTATTATCGAAGAGTTAATTGATTCTACTGTTGCTACATGATAGTTAATCATGATGATAATATTTGAATTTGGGAGGCTTTCACTTGGTAAAATTCCATTATCAATAATAAAAAACAAGTACTGTGTTTTAAGAAATTTTACTTAATATTCATTCTCAAAAACTCCAAACATCAAACAGCAAAAATCATCAAAGAAGACTTTTCGAAATTATCACCTCATTGCAATTCCGATTATAAGATAATAAAAACAATTCGTGAAAATAGTACCAAGAACGATTTAGTATTCACTAAAGCAGATAAAGGTAACACCGTCATCGCGATTAGTAAAACCGATTATATTTCTAAAACTGAAGAATTCTTAACAGCCGGAAACTATATAACACCAACTAAGGATCCTACCGCAAAATTTCAGAAAGTGTTTAAAAACATAATTTCGACAGCAAAATCATTAATTACAGACCACGAAAAATATAAATTCATTAGCTCCAATCCACAATCCCCCGAATTATATTCGTTGATAAAACTTCATAAACCTAATTACCCTATTAGACCTCTTGTTTCTTATGTAACGGCACCTTCGTTCAAACTTTCAAAATTGCTCAACGACTTGCTAATAAAACATTGCAATTTTAAATCTAAATTTTCGTTCAAAAATTCATACGAACTTATTGCCAATATCAAAGATACCATTATACCACCTAATTCCAAACTCATTTCTTTCGATGTTAAGAATCTATTTCTCAACATTCCTCCGATAGATACGTATTACTTAGTTGAAGAATTATTAGAAAAGAATCATGTCAATACTATCATTAAATCAGATATTCTTTCATTATTACAAATTTGTTTAGATCAAAATTATTTCCATTTCAATAACAAATCTTATACTATTTGAGACGGCTTGATTATGGGCAATCCGTTAAGTTCTTTGTTAGCAGAAATATTCATGAATAACTTAGAGAAATTAATTCATAGTCATCCACTCAGTAAATATTGTTTATACTGGCATCGCTATGTAGCCGATATCATTATTTGCTTCACAGGAACAGATAGTTGAAAATTTTCGAGAATCATATAAATTCATTACATCCAAAAATTGCATTCCCAACCGAAATAGAAAGCAATAATTCGATAAATTTCTTAGACGTAACAATTTCGAATGAAAATGGAAACATGTTTTCGCAATTTACCATAAGCCGCCACATACAGATATTATAATACATAACTCGTCGTGTCATCCATATCAACATAAAATGTCAGCATTCAATAGTTTTATTCATAGATTGATTAACATCCCGTTATTACCAGAAAATTTCAACAAAGAACTAAATTTGATTAAACAAATAGCCAAAAATAATGGTTACAATCCCAAACTAATAAATAATATTTTAAATAAAAACAAAGTAGAATCGCATTGAATGAAGTTTACCCTGTCGATAAATTGAAACAAAAATTCAACACCTTAACCTACGTTGGCATTACAAGTGAGAAACTGAAATCATTCTTGAGTAGCAATAATTTCAACATAGCTTTCCAAACTAATAATAATTTAGGCAAATATATAAAAATAATAAAACCAAACCAGGTAAAAACAATAAATCAGGTGTTTATAGATTGAATTGCAATGACTGTGATAATTTCTACATTGGTAGAACACAGAAATTTTAATAGTAGAATATCGGAACATAAACGCAGTTTTTCAAATAAAAATCAGATTCAAATTACGCGAATTATCTGTTGGAAAATAATCATTCTTTCGACCCACAGTTTGAAATTTTGCATACAGATAATAAATATTGGAAGGTTGATCTTTGGGAAACTTTAGAAATCAATAAATACAAACACTCAGGTAGACTTATCAATAAACAAGTCGATTTAAGCCCTTCACCTCTATTGAATCTCTTCGGGGAGCAATCTTTTCCTTAATTTTATTGGATATACCTGTCATAAATAACCACTTAAGAAGAAGCAACCCAATAAGTTTTCAATTACTCAAGAACATTTATAGTTATATTCTCATTTATATTTTCTGTAAATTCATTCGTCTGAAGAAGCTACGGTGTAGTGAAACACGTTACGAATCGCAATTATTAAGTAAAATTCCTTAAAACACAGTACTTGTTTTTTATTAATGATGATAATAAGAAATCAAACTATATTTTATAGTATTACAAGAGATTCATTGAAAATTAGGATTGCAATGTCGGACTTTCGACCATCTTTAGCTGACAAGTACTGAACTAAGGTTAAAGATCTTTTATTGAAAATCGACAAACTGGTTTTTAGGGGAATATCAAGAAGATTCTCGAATCATTCTTAGACAACAGATTTCAATCAGTAGAGTGGACAATTTCTTGAGCTTCCAGGAAGAAGTCAAGACAGGAATTCCTCAGGGATCCATTCTTGGACAGATCCAGTTTATATTATATATAAATGATCTCCATTTAAATGTGAACTCAGGTCAAATGTACGTATTTGCTGACGACACTACAATAGCAAATAAAGCAAAATAAAGAGACTAACTTGAAACTTTGTCTGGAACCTCATTAAAAGAAGCAGAAACCTGGTTTGAAGTGAACAAACTGAAATTAAACTTAGAGAAAACTCAAAAACTTAGTGACGACTGAGAAATACGATAACAATAATGATAATGAAATAAAAATGTTGGGTCATGATCAAATCATATTGAGGAAATGGGAAAAAAGTTATCTGCGGCCATATATGCGATAAGAGGGGTTAAGTTCATATTATGCAAAGTTCCATAGCGTTTTAACACAGGGAATCGTCGAGTGGGGAGCACAAAACACACAAAACACAAAAAAAGGCCTTAAGCGTCCTGGCAAGCATACCACAGCATCAAAGTTGCAGAAGTCTATTTTCATCATACAGAATACTTACCTTAACATCCTGTTATATACTGGCATAGACATACAGGAGCATCGTGCTGCATACACGTCGCTAAATGGAATTCACAATCATGACCCGCACAAAATTTGATATTTTAGTTCCACACCACCGACTAACCTGTATTCAGAGAAGTTTCAACTTAATAGGCATTAAACTGTATAACGCACTATCACTAACAGTACGTCGAGTCGACCAGAAGACCTTTAAGCAAGTGATCAAATGGTTTCTTTTGAGTAATGTCGGTTATTGTATCGAGGAGTTCTTGAATAATTCTTCAATATATCTAAGTGCTATGGTGAATTTTTAAAAGGCTCACGCAGGTATTTTGTCATTTAAACATTGAATATTCTTCCAAGGAAGGAAAGTATGATCTCTTTGGATGTCATTATATAGAAGATGTCCCCTGAACCCTTTTCAGACATGAACATTGAACAAATCTAACCCTTGACTTGTTTGTTTGTTATTCCTTTAACGTGCTCTATTTCCGCCCATCGGCCAATGACACGCCGGGGAATTCTGTCACTTCAGTATCCCGGAAATTTTGCCGAACCCCTCTCGTGTCGAGGGAAGGGATCTTTAATGTCCAACACATCTCTGTTAGACAGGACCGACAGCTTTACATCTCCTCCGAGAGATGGATACTCAAGCGATTCCCAGAATCCGAAAAATCGCACCGACTTTGTGGAGATTGAACCCAGGTAACACTGCGCAGGAGACGAGCATCATATCCCATACGCCACCGAGCTGGCTAAACCCTTGACTTTCCATCAAAGAAAAATGAGCCTGGAAATTAATCATTTTCGTTTTTTCTTGAAAGCATATATAGATTATCGTTCCACTATCAATATAAACCATTTTTTACAGATAATTATTATGATACTGGAAGTGTCAGATCACGAAATCAAGTTCGAACCACTATGCGTTGATTTTGGTATCTGCTTCTTTGAAACGGGCTACCAGACGTCCTTTGAATTGATAAATAATTCAAACGTGACTCAATCAGTAGCTATAAATATTCCAAGCCCCTTACATTATTATATATCGTCATGCGAGAAGTGTGTTTTTGTGAGATCTAAAGAAAAGAGAAAAATTATATTAAAATTCCTACCAAGGTAAGATACAATTGCCATCATTTTGCTTCATAGGTTTCATGAAGGAATCGAAGCTCAAAAATCAATCAGAATCAAACTCTGAGGACCAGGACATTGTAAAATTTAAATTAACATCGACTGATTTCCATTTCAGTCGCGACCTTTTAACAGATAAAAACAAGTATTTCGACCCCGACACCTTCATCCTGTACTTTCCAATTCAACTCAAGCTGCTCAACAAGCAATTTGCGGACGCACCACCTCTGATACAACATGGTTATGCAATCGTGAACGATGCTTCTGATCTAACCTTAGACCCCACAGGTACCGAACATTACCGTCTTCTTGGTAGTCTCCTGGAGCTAGATATGGGAGATTGTTATGTCAACGAAGCTGTTACAACGAACGTTATTCTGAGGAATTCCTCTTATTCTACTAGGTATTTTTGTTTTCCTGACCTACCTAGGGTAAGTATAATATACAAGATAATAAATGATTTTTCCATTCTATTTGTTCTGGAATATCTTGGAGATCTTTGAATGGGTAGATTTAAAACAGAAGCTAGTAAAACTAGTAGGAATTGGCAGCAATGCATAGGGATAAGTTCCAGTCTTCCAGACAGGGTGACACTTATGAAGATTTTGCTGTTATATGATCTTCTAAAATTGATCTTGTCAGATGCTTGATAATCACTAAATCATAGTTGTCAACTATTCCAGTCTGCCAGACTGGTGGCACCAATGAATACATAGCTGATATGTAATCTTTTGAAGTTGATCTTGTCAGATGCTTGATAATCACTAACTCATAGTTGTCACTTTTCCAATCCGCCAGACTGTTGGCACCAATAAATATTGGTGACATTTGAACTTATAAAGCTGTTATATGAACATCTAAAGTTGATTTTGTTAGATGCTCTGAAATCATTAACTCAAAATTGTCAATTTTTCCAGTCTACCAGACTAATGCCACCATTAAATGTATTGCCGACATCTGATCTTCTAATGTTGATAACTTTTTCGGTCTGCCACACTGGTGACCCAATAAACGTTTTGCTGATATTTGATCTTCTAAAGTTGATCTTTTTAGATGCTCCATAATCACTAACGCAAAATTGTCATTTTTCCAGTCTGCCAGACTTGTAATACCAATAAAGATATTGCTGATATATGATCTTCTACAGTTGATCTTGTCAGATACTCTATAATTCAAAATTTATCAACTTTTCTTAATCAAAAGTACAATAGATGGGACATATCGAATAACATAAATGCTGTTTACTCTCTACTGATTGAAGTATCTTTATAATAACATCATTTTTTTGTCAGTTCATCACCATAATGCCAAATTATGGCATAGGATCTCTGCATGCATTTCAAGAAATTCATTTGAAATTATACATATGTCCCCAAATAGAAGATTTCCAGAAAGATGCATTTAGACCCTACCCCATCTCTGACGAGAAGAACATCAAAATATTTGTCGAAACAATAGGAAACTTAGGAAAATATAGAAGGGTATGTACTCTGCACATCGAAGATAATTTTTCAGGATGTAGATTTCCCGTAGAGGAGTTTATTCTTGGCCTATCTGCTTTTCACCAGTGGTGTTCCGCAAGATTCTATTCTTAGGCTTCACATAATTGTTATCAACATTCTTGATCTCTAGAAACCAGATATGAAAAGACTTCAGAGACTGATGAAATTCATGTTGAAAGAACTGGACAGCACAACAGATATTGGAATTCTAGAGAAAATATTCATCGCAAAATTCATAATTAGGACAGAAATGAATTTATGCACTTGTGCCAGTACTAAACCAACTCAGACATCAACAGCCAGCTTGAAGGATAAAGGCGATGATAGTTGCGTTGAGTTGAAAGAAGCGGAATCAGGTCTTGGTGAGAAAGTCATGACACAAATTTCATCGAACAAGGTCTTTAGCACACAATTCAATAGTTTTTTTCTAATATGATCTTCTAATCAGTAAAAATTAACAGTTGTTGATCAGCTAACTCAAATACTCCAACAAAAGTTCAGTGAAATGTCATAAATATAAGAAAATGAGTCAGTTTAGATACTTTCTCGGCATATTAGTAGAATTACAATTATTTACTTAACACTCAATTTTAATTAGTGAGTGAATTAATATGTCTACTTCATATTGGCGTCTGTTTGTTCATAATTCATAACAAAACTATTACGCAGATTAATACAGCAATCATATGCAAAGTATTGAACCAAGAGTTGAGAGCTCAGATCAGTCATTCTAGGCAAAAAATTGCCAGACACTTCATGGGCGATCCAATTCTCGCCAGACGCTTCGAAGCTACAAAATAGCGAATTTACGTTACATTACCAACTCTACATTTTATATATGTTGTTCGGTGTACTATTTTTAGACTCATTATCAATAGACAGACCAATCCCAAATGTCAAACTAGACAAAAGTTTCACTACTTAGGTGTAAGTAAGAAGTGCTGGGTGTATGAATCCCTTTCTCTCTTATCCATAGACTACACTTTGTATACTGCATTTCTGCCTATCTCGTACAGCTGTCATTATCTGTTAGGTTCACAATGCGTGTTTGTGAAATTCAAATTCAAAATATCTATAGTGTGTCCATCAATATATAATGGCAGAATCATTAAACTGTATTTTTACGATAACTCCTTTGAGAATCATTATTCACCGAATATACGTTGAAAATGTGTCAAATACTACCCGAACTCAGAAAAGAGCAAAAACATAAATTTAAAAATGATGTTTTGCAAGTTGAATTATTTGAAAACGGTTATCCTAGAGAGTGCTAGAAGTTTTTCACAGAGTTAAAAAATGTTTACATTAATCCCCAACTTTAATGAAAGCTACACTGAAAGAAAATCATTAAATTAAAGCACCTCTACATCACTGTGATGAATTATATTACGTCTGGGGGGATGATTGGCCCTTCGAATTCGCCTGGTTTTTACCAGAGACTCCAAGTACCCCAAACAACATATTTTTTTGTGTTTCAAAGCGTCTGGCAGAAATAATGGCACATGACAGTTGTCTGGCAATAATGAATATGAGTTCATAATCATTTTCTGTAATATATAGATGAGCTTTATCTGCCACACTTCAACGTCAACAAGGTTCTTAACTTCAAAGCCTACTACCTAAGAAAGGCTCTGCTTTCTAACTTATATATATCCATACGTTTTCAGGCACATATTGTACTATACATACCGAAATTTAAGCTTTTTAAAGATAACGTAGTTCTAGGAGCTCTCACTTCTTACTTTATAGCTATCCTAGCTGATCTGGACCCCATTGCAACAAATATCACAAGTAAAGATATTTCAAGGTTCCCAGATGATCCTGAAAGAATCGGATTTACCAGCAGAAATAGCTTCAGTGTCAAAAAAGAAGAAGAAACGTTCCAAGCTGAAAAGTAGTTCTGTCATCATCAAACCTGTCGACGAAAAAGAAGACGCGGTAGAGAAAACGAGTAGTGCAGAGTTGATCAAGCGAAAACGAAGATCGTCGCGACTCAAAAGCATTTCAAATATTGAAGTTGACATAGCACGAAAGGAAGAAATCGAAAAGGTTCAATCGGAACGACCTTCGCTCTTAGAGAAAAAAGCTATTTCTGCTTTGAGTACACATGACCAGAAAACTCCTCTGCATTCACTGGTCAATTTGACTGGCTCGCTTTGTAGAGAACTGCAGCTAAAAATGCATTTTCTCAAACCCTTTTACGAATTTTCCTTTAATCACATTGAGTTTCCACCGACGCCTGGAGCATCGTATTCTATAATGACTACAGAATTGAGACCGCTTAAGAATTCTGGAAGAAATTATTGTTTCTGTGGATATCAAGGTAGGCAGAAAGAGGTGAAATGTCAAGCGAGTTTTCGGATAGCCGGAAGTACCTCGGAGGTCAGAATAGAGCCAACGTGTGGTGTGTTAAGTCATGGTGAGGTAAGTTATTGAGAATTTCACAACTTTGAATAAAATGTTATAAGTACAAGGTATTCTAGGTTATAGGATACAGGGTGTCCGAGTTAAAATACCCATTGTACGTATTTTAGAAACGGATCTATCTATTAATTTCTAGTTCTGGTTAAAGTGAATGAATTCTGATCTACAATTTGCAATTATTTTTGGAGTAGTACCACTTCCGGTTGTGCCGAATATCGAATACAACTTTGCTATTTCGAATAGAATGGTGTACTTTTTACTTTTTTTTAAAGGCATCCTTCTTCAAATTTTGATTTGTCTCATCTAAAATTAACCGTATTTGATGTAATTCTTTCATCAAAAATTTCGGAATTATAGTGTCATCTTCTTCGCCCAAAAAGTTTGAAATGCATTTTTCTCATGCACAAGTGCAATTTGGGATTTCTTCATGATTAGATTAGTTCTCAAACTGCATTAAAAAGCGTCTCACTGCAGTAAGACCTATTTTTGTACTTAAATGTCTCGACTATCAGATTTGAGTAATCATATAATTCTTTTTAGTTAACGAGAAAAGTGTTATATTTTAGATCAGCCTACTCTTTGGTGCTATTTTATGAACAATGTGCTCGAAAATCACTTATCAAGTCAATAAATCTGATTTGTCCACAAAATGTTTTTTTTTAATACGAGGGGTTCGATTCTGATGCCAGTTTCTATGAATTTCGTCTTAGACTTTTCTAAAACAGCAGTAACACTACGTTTGTTTTTATTGTTGTTTTTAATTTAATTGAGGAGGTCGTTACTTTATGAAAATCGATATACATATTTTTAATGACATAAATTTATGGTACTTAGATTTTCACTATATCAACACAACTATGACGGGTTCCCCTTTAAATTAAACAAGAACCACGAAGGAATAATTTATGGGAGATGTCAACCCAAATTATTGGGTTCATAATGATTCTAGAACATCTATAATAATAATATATATACATAATCGGCATCACTTAGAACACCTAGCCAACGGGGCTCTCTCGGTCAAACAGAGAGGAAATTGTTTTGTTGAGTTTGAATATTGAAGGAATTTTGCGAGATTATACTTCTAAATTGGCAAGCAAGAACAAGGAATTGATTATGTTTCAGGAGACTCACATTGCGACGGAAGAACATCTCCGCGAAAGAGGAAATATCGCAGGTTATGTACTTTTAGATTATCTCCTTAGTCCTTTTTATGGTCTTGCTTGCTATGTAAAATCTTTTCTTAAATTCAAGTGTGTTTAGACATTAAAAAATCAGGTATGATTGTTGAAATATTTTTCTGCTGGTTTTCTTTCTCCATTCTTACAGATTCCTGTCCCAAACCCCCTTATTTTCACCCTTGTCTTCGTCTAGAAGTCATGGAGTGCAAGATGAGAATTGAAGCTGCTAAGCAGAAAAAAATCTTTGGTAATCTTTATGTTAACACGACACTAACATAACATAAACAAACAAGCTATTGCTAATGCAATAGCGACAGGGAAACGAGTTTTTTTCACTCGTTTATTGAATCATACGCAAGATAGTATGGTTTCCCCTGTTATATTTTCCTGAGCTCACACTTGTGGTTTTTATGACTGCACCAAAATTATAGATATAAGCATTTATTGTAAATACAATTATTCGAATTTGATAAGAAGAAAATAATATAATATATACCACACTGTAGTGATAGATGATAGATACCATCTATCTGATGAAGCCGCAATGTGGTGGTCATCCTTGTGTTGATATAGTGAAAATCTAAATACCATAGTTTTATTTCATTAAAAATAGTTTGTTTTGTTAAATGAAATGGCAAATAAATACTCAAACGAGGAATTTATAAATTTATTTATCATTTATGGACAATAATAATAATAATAAAAATCCTAGTCAAGGCAATTAACACCTATGCCATTCCAGTGTTGCTTTACTCATTTGGAATAATCAGATGGACTAAGACAGAACTGGATGATATTCAAAGGCAGACCCGAACGATGCTGACAAAGTACAACAATCATCATCAAAAATCGACTGTAATACGAACAACTTTGAAACGGAACGAAGGAGGACGCGGATTAATAGATGTTGTCAATTTACACACCGAACAGATAAAAAATCTCAGAGAATTCTTCTCTGCAAAAGCTCTCACTTCTGACCTACATAGAGTGGTATCGTTGGCTGATAAGGGATATACACCTCTAAATCTTGCTACCAGAGATGACCTGCTGAATCTACCGTTCCTATCAGATACTGAAAAACAAGAGCAATGGTCAAGAAAGGAATTGCATGGACAACATCACCATGAGATTAATCAACCACACATCGACAAAGAAGCCTCCAACAAATGGTTGATGAAAGGAGAATTATTCGCAGAAACAGAGGGATTCCTTATGGCCATTCAAGACCAAGTGATCGCTACAAACAACTACAAAAAATTTATAATTAAGGACGGAACATTATAAACAGATAAGTGCAGAAAATGCCAACATGCCAATACGCACTTTCTTCATAGGCATAATCAACTATGCAACATTATCCATCAAAAACTTGCATACAAGTACGGACTTCTGAATACCTTCCAGCCATATTACAAGTATCAACCGGCGCCCGTATTGGAAAATGACTCTATCAGATTATACTACGATAGGCCTGTTATCACTGACAGAATGGTGACGAATAATAGGCCAGACATAGTGGTGTATGATAAGAGAGCCAGAACAGCAATGCTGGTGGATGTCGCCATACCGAATAATAACAACGTGCTGAACAAGTTCCAGGAGAAAAAGTCCAAATACACAGACCTTGTTATTGAGATCAAGCAGATGTGACACGTCGATAAAATAGATATCGTTCCTGTCATCATTTCTTCAACTGGGTTGATACCCAAAAGTTTGTATGATAGCCTTAAGAAATTAGAATTGCATAAGAATACCTATATAGTAACGCAAAAAGCTATAATTTTGAATACATGTAGGATATTTAGGAAATTATATCCAGCTAACAGCTGGGAAAGTGCATATATCCACGATAATAAATAATAATATTATCAGAAAAGATGTCGAAATTGCAGGACATTTAACGAAAAGAACCCGAATATACAACCAAGAAAATTACAATCAAACTTTGTCACTTACATAGAAAACTGTGGAAAGTCGAAATTGTCATCGAAACTCTTTCTGCTTCTATGTTTCACGGCCTAATAATTCAATTTTTCCTAAAGGACAGCAAGTTAGATGTGAAAAAGTGAAAAAAATATATACCCGTAATTGAAAACAACGGTTTTTTGACAATTTAGTTTTAGTGAGTTGGCAGGTGATTTATTAGCATCCTGAATAAGAAATAGCATCGGAATATACGTTGCCCCCAAAAATAATGCGTTCTCCGCTAAACTAAGAGAGAAATTATGAACTCACTTAAATCTGAGTAAATTTTTTTGTGCAAAGCAAATGACACTATAACTCTGAAAATTTCAATGAAGAAAAATCATACCTCAATGCTGGTTAATTTTATATAAGACAAATTCAATCAGAAAATGCTTGAAAACGGATGCCCTTTCATGAAAAGTACACCATACCATTTGAAATAGCAAAGTGTTACCACTCTGAAAACAATTGCGAGTAGTAGATCTGCATCCATTTACTCTAATGCCAGAATTTGAAATTGATTGATGAAACCGTTCCCCACGTATTTTCAATTGGCATTTAGCGCAGTCAACCTGTATAATGATACATAAGTAGATATGCTTAGAGTTAAAAAACCATATTTGTATCTTGAGATCTCCAGCTACCGGTAACTTGCTTAGGCAACTGTTAACTCACAAAAGAATTTTTATAAACCATAGAATTGTCTATAAATTTCGGAAAACAACAAAATGGAAAATTGAAATAATTAAGGAACCAGTAGATTGTAATACAAACTCCAAAAAAAAGATGAACGTTAACGACCAGAAGGTGGTAATTATCAGCAAGATGAAACATCCGAACACTTCGCAATTGTGAAACGTTTATACAGTGTGTTACATACTAGTATGTCACAACTTGAGGAGGTAAACCTACGTGCAATTTTAAGAAAAAAAGTTTATATAAACATAGGTCCGCAAAAGCTTCGTTTTTGAGATATTCAGCCCAAAATTTGGAATGCAAGCCATTTTTACAGCCTCCATGTCTCCTTTTGCCCTTTTAAACTTTTCTGCAGTACGCCACTGATCAGCGTACAATCAATTTTTGTCATCTTCGTTCAATTTAGAAACTTTTTAACACCTGTAATTTTTTCGTATCTCCAACCGTATTCGAGTGATATATTATTGAATTTGAATTATGTATGTTATTCGCTAAATAAAAAAAAATAATAGAAATACTTGATAGGTATGCCCAAAATTTGCTTTTATTTTGATTGCTCGTCTTCTGGGACTTAACTGATACTTATTCAATATCAAACTGAAAAGAAGAACAATTGAAAAATTAATAAATTGCTGGAAGTGTCCTCCACCTGCAAGAATACATGCCTCTGTCCTTCTTCGCATATTATCACGCACTCTTTGAAATATTCCTGGGGTATTTCTTATTATGTCACAAGAGGATATCATTCGATTCCTCATTTCTTCTACAGTGCTCACTGAAGTGCTATAAACTAAACTTTCGAGATATTCCCATAAGAAAAAGTCTAAACTATTTAAGTCTGAGGACCTAGGAGGCCATGGTTCTGGCCCACCCCGACCAATCCATCGGTTGTTGAAAATATTATTCAAGACTTCCCTAGTTTCTCCACTAAAATGTGCTGGTGCCCCGTCATGCATGAACCACATTATGTGGAATCAAATAGGGGTTTTCCTCAGCCTAATAATGATTATTATGACAATTTGTGATAGCAGTTCTCGAAAAGTAAGCTTCGTCTGTGAACATTATTTCACTATCAAAATGAGCATTTTCTCTAATTTTATCTAAGAACCATCGGCAGAAATTCAGTCTTGAAGGAAAATCTCCAGGAAGTGGAGTTTGGACGCGTTGAATATGAAACGGGTACAATAAAAAGTCGTGGAGAATCCTTCAGAGTAGAACATGTGAAATATTCAACTGATTTCCTATTTTTCTTGTACTCACATGAGGATTCAAATCAATACAATTCAAAACTGCTTCCTCAATGTCTGGAGTTCTCATAGTTTGAGTTGCACCCTTTAAATGATTATTTGCAGCAAAGGTACCAGTTTCCCTCAATCTTCTGTGGATATTTGAAAATGTTCGCCTGTCTGGTATTACTCGATATGGAAAGCGTACCTGATATAATCGCCTAGCTTCTGTTGTGTTTGCGTCAGCCAGACCGTACATGTAATGGATATCAGCCAATTCGGCGTTAGTAAAATTAGCCATTTTTTCTTACAGCAATAACTTTAAAAGTCTTAAAACTAATCGTTAATATAATAAACAATTCGAGCAGACACTGGTTCAACCTTAGAAACTGTCAAAATAAATAAATAAATGAAAAAAATCAAAGCCTACTAGTCATTTTTTTAATTAGAAGTGCTTTCAATTCAGCGAATGCATACAATCGTTTAATAATTTTTTGCTCGAGAACGGTTGAAGATACGAAAAAATTACACGTGTCAAAAAAGTTTCTAAATTGAACGAGGATGACGAAAATTGATTGAACGCTGATCAGTGGCTCACTGCAAAAATGTTTGAAGGGCAAAAGAAGACATGGCTCCGTAAAAGAAAACACCTTGTGGATTCTAGTTGAAATTTAGGACGTGTAATGATAGAGGCTGTAAAAAATAGCTTGCATTCCAAATTTGGCCTGAATATCTCAAAAACTGCAGGAGTTTTGAAGAAAAACCAATTTTTCCGGAAATTTCAACATTCTGTAGCTCCGTAACGAAGCTTCTGCGGATCTATGTTTATATGAACTTTTTTTCTTAAAATTTCACGTAAATTAACCCCCCTCAAATTGTGACATACTTTTATGTAACACCGTGTATATGAACATTTTTCTAGCATGTTAACATGGATTAAACGGCTTACTGAATAGCCTGCAAGATCTCCTGATTTGCCTCAATTTAATTTTCTTTCTTAGGGACATTTTAAATAAATAACTCAAGAATCGTGGAAATATTCAATGCACCACCCTGTATATATCCATGACTTCTTTGAAAAATGTGTTTTTTGAAAATTTCAGTCCATCAAATTGACCTTGGTGGCAACGCCCAAAATCAACGATGAAGTAGTAGCTGCCTATGCATTCGACCGTAGAAAAAGTGCTATTTTTCAGCAAAAGATGGAGGTGGAAATAGAGAAGCGAAGAGAAATATCAGTGCATAAACAGAAGAGAAAGTCTAAGATTAAATTGGGGAAAAAAACAATTAAAGAAAAAGAAAAAGAAACACCTGAAGGTAAAAACGGTAATTGAATAAATTCAATTAATAAAATTGTTATATTTAAGTCTTTCATCAGGGAATAATATTTATCTTTCTGTAGAATGGTCAACATCCCTTCCTAAAGGAGTTGGCTTTTGAAGCCACCCTTCATAATCATCATCAACCAGGGTCACATAGTAGAGATAAAGTCCGGTCAGATGTGATGAATAGGAGCAATAGTTTCGGTGTTATTTGACCTCTTAAGTATTACACATACTTTCACAACGCCAGGTAACACTGCCACCTACTCGTCTCATTCCGTTGGAGCCCACCAAATAAATATATATGTATTGGCGCCTCCAAAGAACTGGCTCAGAGGCTTCTACCAGCGCCACAGGAAAATGATGAAAACATCACAAGGGAAGGTGAAACAGAAAACTTCAATAAGCCATATTTATTCGACTATCTACATCTACGCTACACACTATGTCTGCAAGATGCGATCTGCCAAGAAGCTAACGCTCCTTGTTCTTGTCTGTTTCCGTTAAGGAGGGATATTTGATATTCTACCGAAGGTTGACTATTATTTCCTTAATAAATGTCTTCAATGTGTTTATATATAACAATAAGTTTGACTTGTTATCATTGTTGAGAAATAAAATTGGTATTTTCTAGAACTTAGCATCCACATCGAAGTTGCATCAGAAGAAGTACAACTAGGGTACCTTGATTACTATCCCGCAGAAATAGCCTTATGGCGAAGCATTGAACCATATTTTCTCAATACTAGTTTTGTGTGCTACATGGAATATGAAACGGATGATAATTCGTAAGAAATATATCAATTTAAAGACAATTCAATGTCTATTTTATTCAAGGAACTATCCTCCAGACGTATTCACATTGGAAACCATCTGTAAAGTTGTACCACCTGAATTTATTCATGATCAAAAATCTCAACGTCTGGATTTTGGGCAAGTACCTATCGGTGATTCGAAAAAGAGGATTATAACAATCCAAAATCTGAAATGTAAGTGGCTACTTTGAAGTAATATGTTTTCTGTTCTATTTTGTTTAATCTGAAGCTGTTGTATCTCCAAGGTAAACCTTCATGCTCTAGAGGTTATTTGAAAATAGAATGAAATAAATAGCCATATTAATATTTGTGGAAAACCATTTCAACTTCCAAAAAGTGTATTTCGAGATATACAGTCGAAAAACTGGATTGAATGTAATGGAAAGAAGGTCAAGAATGTCGGCCATCTTCGTGATTCGATCCTGTTTCATCAAAATGACCGACAGTAAACATGATTCTAATTGAATTGCAACGAATTAATTTGTATTATTTGAAACAGCTATTCCTCATATCGGAAGTCCTTGAAAGAGGCCCCAAGTTAAAAATTATCGAAACATTTCGAAAAAACTCACAACTCCAATTCATCGATGTAATTCGTAAAACAGGCGACTGTATGAGTTCGTGATAAAAGTTTTTTCTGAGAAATTGTTTTGGTCATATTTTCATTTCGGATAAATTAACATTATTCCGTATTTTGGGTAAAATAGGACCCAAAAGGTGACAGAAGATTCCAATGAATTATGAAGTAAGCTCTGTGATGGAATACCATTGAAAATCACAGAGTTACCTTCAAAGAAGTTTGAAATCAGAAAAATATTTTGTTATGAGACACTTATTTTATCACGATAAGCAAGAAATTCGAAATACAGAATACAAACTACAGAATAAAAAGGATACAGAATACAGAATACAGGATACATGATAGAGTATACAGAATACAAACTACATGCATACAGGATACAGAATACAGAATATCAAATGCTGAATACAGAATGCAAAATGAAGAATGCAGAATGAAGAATGTAGTTATTTTGTTATGAAACACTTATTTTATCACGATAAGCAAGAAATTCGAAGACAGAGTACTGAATACAGACTTCAGACTGCAGAATAAAGAATACAGAATACAAACTACAGGATACAAAATACAGAATACAGGATACATGATAAGTATACAGCATACAGAATACAGAATATCAAATGCTGAATACAGAATGCAAAATGAAGAATGCAGAATGAAGAATGTAGTTATTTTGTTATGAAACACTTATTTTATCACGATAAGCAAGAAATTCGAAGACAGAGTACTGAATACAGACTTCAGACTGCAGAATAAAGAATACAGAATACAAACTACAGGATACAAAATACAGAATACAGGATACATGATAAGTATACAGCATACAGAATACAGAATATCAAATGCTGAATACAGAATGCAAAATGAAGAATGCAGTTATTTTGTTGTTTGCGTCAGCAAGACCGTACATGTAATGGATATGAGCCAATTCGGCGTTAGTAAAATTAGCCATTTTTTCTTACAGCAATAACTTCAAAAGTCTTAAAACTAATCGTTAATTTAATAAACAATTCGAGCAGACACTGGTTCGACTTTAGAAACTGCCAAAATAAATAAATAAATGAAAAAAATCCAAGCCTACTAGTCATTTTTTTAATTAGAAGTGCTTCAAATTCAGCGAATGCATACAATCGTTCAATAATTTTTTGCTCGAGAATGGTTGGAGATACGAAAAAATCACAAGTGTCAAAAAAGTTTCTAAATTGTACGAGGATGACAAAAATTGATTGTACGCTGATCAGTGGCGTACTGCAAAAATGTTTGAAACGGCAAAAGAAGACTCTGGAAAAGAAAACACCTTGTAGATTCTAGTTGAAATTTAGGACGTGTAATGATGAGGCTTTGAAAATAGCTTGCATTCCAAGAGAATACAGAATAAAACTACAGAATACAGAATACTACAGAATACAGAATACAGAATATACAGGAGAATACAGAATGGACAGAATACTAACAGAAATAGTGCAGTATTTCGACTTCAATTTTACATCGCGATAAACTAGAGCGCTGCAAGTTCATACTCGAAATAACTCGAGAAAGGCAAATTCATTTTTAATCTAACAGAAATAGTGCTTGAGTATTTCGACTCTATCAAGAACGATTTTTACATCGTGATGAACTAGAGCGCTGCAAGTTCATACTCGAAAATAACTTGAGAAAGTGGAGACATCTGTTTCAATAAACCGAAAACATCATAATAAGAAACCTCAAATCATATCAAAAAAATCATTAAAAATGCCCCCGTACTCTTGAATATACAATTAACATCTCCTGAACACGGCAGGTTGCATTCAGAATAGCATCTGGAGGAATTTCTAGGTAGGTGAATCTTATTTCTTCTCTCAACACGTCCAAATATTCTGGTGAAATGCAGTAAACACGATCCTGTAGGTAATAAGAGAGTCAAAAATCCGCAGGAATCAAATCTGGGAAGCGGGCTGGTCACCGTTCATCCCTATAGTCTTGTATCATGTCTGTATTCAAACAGGATTAGCCTCTTATACGCATTTATTCTTTATGAAAAAGACTTGAAACGAAACAATAACAAGAAATAGCTGGTAGGTGTCTAATTTGTCATAATTTCTCATTAAAAGTTGCGAATGATATCCATTATAATTCTTTGAAGATTGTTCTGTGATTTTCAATTATATTCCTCCACAAAATTTACTTCACTATTCATTACAATCTTCTGTTACGTTTTAACTCTTTTTTCATCAAAATACGCAACATTATGAATTATCCGAACTGAAATGATGACCAAAACAATTTTTAAGGTAGAAAAATTTCATCATGAACTCAAACAGTTTTCTATTCTATAAATTATATCGGTGAATTGGAGAGGTGAGTTTCCTCCGAAGCTTTTCTATATTTTTTTCTCGGAGAGAAAACTTTTCGATATTTTTCGACAGAAGCTACTGAAAATTGAATAAGTAATCGGAATAAAAATGAAAATATGGGTTCATCATTCAAAAAGTCCAAGAGAAAGATAACCTCCTGTATTTTCCGAAGCGACATACTAAAAATATTTCGAAAATATTGATGCAATGAATTGAAATTGATCAACAATTGTAGGAGATAAATTTTGGATTAGTTTTCTAGCCCTAAACATATTTCAGATCAGGTTACCCTGGACAGGAAATATCTGTTATTGTAACCTTGACTCATTCAACAAAATTATCTTTGCAGATCATGATATTATCGTGACGACTAGTATTTTGAGACCAGATGGAAACTTCAGTTGTCCAAACTTCGATTCAGTGAGTTTACCCAGTGAAAGTTTTCTAAAAATTCCAGTTACGTATACGTCCACTAGGGAGGAGAGTGTGAGTATTGGTTAGCTCATTAGGAATGATAAGCTACTGAAATCTCAGTCAAAAGAGCGGAGAACTATTTAAGCTAATCAAGATGTTAGTATATTAAATACTACAGTTGTCTGTAGGTTATACTGCCAATGTTATGTTACTCCAAAAGTTTAGTTTCTCTGGAAGTTGAAAAAATTCTGCTTTGAAATTAGGTAGCTCATGAAATGTAGCCTACTCAATTGCAAAGCTAGGTCTTAAAATAAACTTCAAAACAGGACTTACTATACTTCAATTTTCTACAGAGGTTACCTCTTCTTAGTCATTTCAGCCATATTTCAAATTCTAAAAATATTTGTTGCTGCTATTTCATACAAAACTTCGGGCCTAAAAAGTAAAGACCTAAGTTAATCGAGGTGTTATTACATTGAATATTAGAGTTGTCTGCACGTTATACTGCCGATGTTAGGTTTCCCACAGGAAATGATACTCCTCTAAAGGTTTAATGCCTCTGAAGTTGAAAAAATGCTGCTTTGGAACTAAATAATTCATGAAATTAAGCTGAACTGAATTTCAAGGATAGATGTGGAAATAAACTCGAAACTGAACTTACTATATTTCAGGTTTCTATAGGAGTTAACTTCCTCCGAAGAATGAAATTCCAAAACCAAGATTGACTGCAAAGGTTGACTCCTTGGTACTCAAGTAACTGTTTCATAGTCATTTAGAAACGCGTTCCTTCGTCGCGACGTGGGAATTGCTGTTGTTTGCGATCATGAATGCGAAAGGATGTTTAATTACTATCGGTGATAACGTCGAATATCGTCTACGCTGGATTTCTTATCTAAATTGAGATAAATTTTTTCGTCTCGATATTTACGCTTTTGGGTGATTTTAA
The DNA here is from genome assembly GCA_013387265.2 of Cryptolaemus montrouzieri. Classification (NCBI taxonomy): domain Eukaryota; kingdom Metazoa; phylum Arthropoda; class Insecta; order Coleoptera; family Coccinellidae; genus Cryptolaemus; species Cryptolaemus montrouzieri. The sequence goes on from JABFTP020000042.1 coordinate 14,483,858, forward strand.
GCTGCTTTAAACATACGTAATATTTCACTACATTGAGAATTTGAAATGAAATTATTGAATCATTCTGGCAAATGACCGTCTTTTCACTGTAATCTCGAATTCAGATAAACCATATACAATGGTATGCATGTAGATCTACACAAATACATCATTCACATTTGGTGATTAAATTCAATTAGATTAAAATTGAGAAAAGCATGGATATTTTCAGCAAATAAACAAAAAACCGGGTTCTGGGTCGTCTCACAGGCTAGTAAACTCCATGAAAGAACCTGTCAAAAAAGGAATCAAAGTAGGGCAACTCGAGCTGGCAGAGAAAATGGCTTTATTATTTTTCATATATTAGGATTAAATTGTACATAACAATTCAATGTCCCATTCAATAGTCGATATATTTTTCCGGTGTCACGAAGAAAGATCTGCCAGGTTTAGTCAGAAATACCCAGGAAGGTTTCAGCTTCTTTTCGCATCCGGAGCCCTTAATGTAGTATCTTCCAGGTCCAGGATGTATAGGCCAACGAGTTGGGGGTCTTTGGTTTATATCCGAAGAACCAAAAGAGTGCATTGCTGGTTCCATTGTTTTGAAACTGCAGAAGTATCTTATTATCAATCTTTACTGTACAGTGCATCTCAAATCGCTTGAAGTGGCAGACTTGCAGGTATAAAGACCTCGTCTTATGGCTTACGAGATCCTTTTGAACTATCTTCGTTTTGGGATTTGTTAATGAGACTTTAGAGCTGTAGAAGTCATGTAAATCAAACAATTTGAGATACCTACAGTGGGGTTAGTGATAGATCATATACCTTGATTGGTTAGACATATCGTAGTGACCTGGTCCCGGTTCTTTTGGCTCTTTGTAGCACATCGTTAAGTCTGCCAATAGCATTCTAGCAGTGGGTTTCTTAGGAAATCTTTCTTCTTGAAGAAACTTTCCGTACCTTCCAAGAAATTGTGTTTTATAAAGCCAAACTTACAATAACAATCAATGATTTAATTTACCTTCCCTTCATGGGATGATGGAGCATCTTGTCGATATCGCTTGGTTCCAAATGATATCGATCAGGCACAACCGTATAGGGAGGAGAAAAATGATTTTTAATTGAAGTTCCATCCCTTTTTCCCGTAAACAAGTTATATGGTCCTTTAGTTGAAACCACTCTATTCATGAGAGCTTCCAAAGAATTTGGATCCGGAACTTTATACCGATTTGGTGGCTTCCGGAAGGCTGGTTCTGTGTCTTTAAAGCGGGTAACGAGTCCATCCCACTCGAAGGCTTCAACTTTTCCAAAGTTTCTCTTCGCGTTGTGAGGTCTGGCATATATATCTCGGAAGTAGGTATCTATAGAAGATGAATTGATTGTAATTTACTTATCAGAAAAGTTGAAAAGGAAAAATTATCTCGCCCTTATTTCTGGCTATATATTGTGTGAAATTGAGTGTCTCAGATAGTCTAGGCTGAACAAATTATGGCGGAAATACAATTCTTCGAAGAACGCAATGTCCATCATTTACCACGAGGACAATCTTTCCGTCGTGGTTAACATGTCTCAGCAAAAGTAACAGTGCCCTCTTCCTTTTATAAAACTCCTTTCTGATCGAGTCCAAACCACATTTCGGAACCTATGCATTCTCTACTTCAATTTACGTGTCGAAATTGGATGATTGGTATTAACTTTTAGCAACTAAATACAATTTTTCCATAAGAAACTAACGTTCGATACTTCTGGGTGGAGGGGATTACTGTCATGTCGCAACTGTGACGACCCAAGATGGTTTAATATGTGTGTTGCCTCGCTTCTTGAAGAGGGGCCAAATCGTAAGATATCGGAAAGATGGTGGATGGAAGCGAGTTCCACAACACACTAGCCCTGTAAACAAAGGAATTTTTTATATAAGTGCGTGGCGTTGCTACTTGAGAGTTTTTCATAGACCTGGTTTTTCTTTGGAATTGGATTCTTCCAGAACCAAGCCTTGCAGTTATTCAGAGTATTTGCCATGGAATTATCTGTATGAAAGAGGAAGATTAGCAACCTGCCGCCATTAAGCCAGAAGCTTGAGATCACGCGTAATCTTTGTGTGGTCGATGCGGGCACTGCTCTCTCCTGGACACTATCCAATAGGTATAAGGAATCTTTGGGTGCATAGTCGCACAGGTGGTATTCCTTGTATAAAAGCATCAGCTATGATGGCGTTAAGTACAGTTAGTTCTGCAGAGAAAACTATGTTTAGCAGAAGCCGATTTGAAATTGGCTGACACAAGGTCATGCCAGTGAACTCCGACAGTGATGAGTCAATTCGATATCCTTGCATAATAAAATGAAGTTGTCCAGTAGTCACTTTTCTAGATGATTGCATCTTGTTCTCATTGAAATTGACCAGGTTCAGCAGAAAAAATAATGAAGAAACAATACTCCTTCCAATGAATTTTTCTAGACCTACTGATAAAACGGTGTCCGTTAGTCACTTCTAGTATATATAGGGTGCGCCAGAAAAAACCGGACAGTTTTTTTTCCGTTATAACTTTCGCAATTTTAGAGCAAGATCATTCGTTCTTGCTTCATTGGAAAGCCAAAGGACCAGGTTTTTCAGAAATTGTATCGAAATATCACTTCCGGTGAAATCCAATATGGCTGACTCATTCGAAAATGAGCAATATTTCGAGATCGCTGGAACGTTTTTTTTTCACTAAAAAATTCTAATGGGGCATTTAGTCGATAACTCAGTCTTTTCTGAATAATTTGACATATTGATCCTAAAAGTATTCCAAGAACTGGTGAAAAAGTAGCGTGAAGAATTTTTTACATTCTGATTTTCAGCTGAAATCGAAATATTTTTTTCTCCTCATGGCGTTGGCACTCCTGAAGTTGTTGTGTTTTTCATAGATATTCTAAGAAGACAAACAACCATTTTTTTCTGAAACCAACCTAGAATTGATCGCCGTTCGAATTCAAAATGGCAGACTTCCTCAAATATTAACAATTTTCCTCGCGCATTAAAAAATTTTTCATGGTCGTAATGAATCAACTGCGTAATTCAATCACTGTATTGAACCTTTCCCATCATTTTGAGGGGTAGAACTTGAATATTGATTCAGAATTGTGCCAATTGTCGTCAATAATGTTTCTCTTGTTCACCATCATATGCACCTGCCGTTGTAAAACCTCTGAACATAGACTGCATGCATTAACTCTATGATAAACAAATAATAATGAAATGTCATCGAGTTTTAGACGACATCTAGTTTGAACTCAAATTTTATCTTGGTGTGGCTTGTATTTGACGTGTGAAATTGTTAACAATGGTTTTAAGAAATGAGGATAAGCGTTTCATTGAATGTTTACTTGTGCCAGGCAAATATTATGCCAATTTCCAGTACCTAATTGCAAAAAAAGTACACTCTATGATTTTGAAGAGAAATTTCGGACAACAGGGTCATTAGGAAGAAGATCAGGATGACTATTTCCAAATATCTCAGAGATGCCAACTGTTAAAAACATCAGCAAGAATAATAATACGACATGATTTTGTTTAACGAATTACATGAGTAAAAACATTCAACAAAAATAATCAAGTACTCAGAATGGAATATGACCTCCATTGGCATCCACAACCATCTGCACCCGTCTTCTCCTGCTCTCTATGGATCTCGAAAGTACTTCTCGATCAAAATTTATCCAACATTCAATTTTTTGCCTCAGCTCCTCATAATTATTGAAAATAATGCAATTTTCAGACAACATTTCTTCCAAATGACCCCACAGAAAGTAGTCGCAAGGATTGAGATCGGGACTATTTGGGGGCCATTGTTCTGGTTCGATGATATCGTCTACGTGTTCTCTTAGATGATCCATAGTATAGTGACTGGTATGACATCTGCCTTCATCCTAAAATCAATTTAAATAGATTTCATTTAGATACATCTAATTCACGACACACTGACGGTCATTTGAAAGTAAGTAGCGTATTTTTGTGATATAATACTGGTTGTTCAAAATGACAATCGTTGTCAGATGAATGTGGAAAAAATTGTAGAATTCCAAAGAAGATTTGAACCAATAAAAATCATCCAAAGAAACAGATATTTTAAATTTGTCTATGTATTCTAAATCAATTTAATAAATTTATTCATCTCTCCAATCTGCGCTCTTTGACAGCTTGATTCAATTTAAAATTATAGTGCCTCCAAAAATACTTAAGACCCAAATCGTATCTTATTATTCTTCTCACAGAGATTTTCGAGATTTGGCATCAGTCGGGCTGGTTAAATTTCTGAGAGTTCTGATAGGGCTGACTGCTAATACAGAAATTCCTGAAATTGTCGATTGAGTTTGTAATACAAAAATGTATAGTTGATGCTTGAAACAGATTATGAAAAAGGCGAGTACCTGTGTGTCGAAAATTTTCCTCAAGATCATAGATTGTACTTCTTTGTAATTAGGGCTGGAAATTGGCGTAATAATAATAATAATATCGTTGGCTGATAATATACCTATTATCACTGCCAGAATGGTGACGAATAATAGGCCGGACATAGTGGTGTATGATAAGAGAGCCAAAACAGCAATGCTGGTGGATGTCGCCATACCGAATAATAACAACGTGCTGAATAAGTTCCAGGAGAAAAGTCCAAATACACAGACCTTGCTATTGAGATCAAGCAGATGTGGCACCTCGAGAAAATAGATATTGTTCCTGTCATCGTATCCTCCACTGGGTTAATACCCAAAACTTTGCATGATAGCCTTAAGAAATTGGAATTGCATAAGAATACCTATATAGAAATGCAAAAAGCTGTAATTCTAATACATGTAGGATAGTTAGGAAATTTATGTCAAGTTTATTGTAATCGAGCCGATTCCTTTGATTGCTGAATCTGGGAAAGGTAAATTATATCCAGCTAACAGCTGAGATAGTGCATAAGTCCACGATAATAAATAATAATAATAACAGAAACTCCAAGCGAAAGCAAGGAGGCGTCAAGTGTACTGAAAGGAAACACCAAAACCAAAGGTTCCTCCAAAACGCAGCCAATTTTCATAAAGGAAATAACAAAACTGCGACCAACAATAACAGAGAAGTACCTGACGCACAGTGCTTGACCGACTATTGGTCATCACTATGGTCGAACCCCAAAGAACACAATAGAGATGCGGAATGGATCACGAATGAAAAAGAACGCCTCGATATCAGACATATGGACTTCGATGGAATAACGGAGGAAGAAATCACAACAGTAGTTCGAGCGACCAACAATTGGAAGGCCACAGGTATAGATAATATCCACAACTACTGGTACAAGAAGTTTGATGAGCTCCATGGAGCCCTAGCGAAACAGCTCACATATGTTCTTCAACATCCCAAGAAAACACCCACTTTCCTAACGCAAGGCTTAACATATATGCTACCTAAGAGCGATAGAACACAGGATCCGTCTCAATATAGGCCAATCACGTGCCTGCCAACACTCTACAAAATACTCACCTCATGCATATCCAATCGAATATACCAACACCTTGACGACAACAATATATTAGCAGAGGAGCAGAAAGGATGCAGAAAGAAACACCACGCAAGGAACAACTCATCATCGATTCTGTGATAATGAAACAGGCACACGTAGGGCATCGCAATGTTCATTCAGCTTTTCTCGATTATCTGAAGGCATTCGATAGTACCGCCCATTCTTGGCTTGTTGAAGTATTGCAGATATACAAAATTCACCCATCCCTGGTAGAGTTCTTGAAGACAACAATGACACACTGGCGCACGTCTCTGCAGGTCAACATGAACAATAAATCAATTAAAACCGACGAGATACCCATACGTCGTGGAATTTTTCAAGGAGACTCTTTGAGTCCACTATGGTTCTGTTTGGCAATGAACCCATTGTCCTCAATGCTCAATAGAACAGGATACGGATTTAGGATAGAAGCAGAAAGGAATTATCATACAATCTCCCACCTGCTGTATATGGATGACATCAAATTATATGCTTCGAACAAGAAGCAATTGGATGATTTGCTGAAAACTGTCAGTGAGTTCTCGGCAGATGTTCATATGAAATTCGGGATTGAAAAATGTAAGACCCTGAACATTGAAAGAGGAGAGTCATAGATGGTGAAACACAACTTCCAAACGGTGATATTATACAGTGCATGAGAGATGGCGAAACATACAAATATCTGGGATACCAACAAGCCAGATTGCTAGACCAAAACAATCAAAGGAGAAGATTCGTTCAGAAAACAGTCAGCGTCTGAAGTCTGTGCTGAAATCGATGTTGAACTCAGTTGAACACCTACGCCATTCCAGTGTTACTTTACTCATTTGGAATAATCAGATGGACGAAGACAGAACTGGATGATATTCAAAGGCAGACCCGACCGATGCTAACAAAGTACAACAACCATCATCCAAAATTGTCTGTGATACGAACAACTTTGAAGCGGAAAGAAGGAGGACGCGGATTGATAGATGTAGTCAATTTACACACCGAACAGATAAAAATCTCAGAGAATTCTTCTCAGAAAAAGCTCTCATTTCTGACCTACATAGAGCGGTATCGTTGGCTGATAAGGGATATACACCTCTAAATCTTGCTACCAGAGATGACCTGCTGAATCTACCATTCCTATCAGATACTGAAAACAAGAGCAATGGTCAAGAAATGAATTGCATGGACGACATCATCATGAGATTAATCAACCACACATCGACAAAGAAGCCTCCAACAAATGGTTGATGAAAGGAGAATTATTCGCGGAAACAGAGGGATTCCTTATGGCCATCCAAGACCAAGTGATCGCTACAAACAACTACAAAAAATTTATTATGAAGGACGGAATATTACAAACAGATAGGTGCAGAAAATGCCATATAAGATCGGAGACTATACAGCATATTACGTCCGGATGTGAACAACTGGCCAATACAGACTATCTTCACAGGCATAATCAAGTGTGCAACATTATCCATCAGAAACTTGCACACAAGTACGGACTTCTGAATACATTCCAGCCATATTACAAGTATCAACCGGCGCCCGTATTGGAAAATGACTCTATCAGATTATACTACGATAGGCCTATTATCATTGACAGAATGGTGACGAATAATAGGCCGGACATAGTGGTGTATGATAAGAGAGCCAAAACAGCAATGCTGGTGGATGTCGCCATACCGAATAATAACAACGTGCTGAATAAGTTCCAGGAGAAAAGTCCAAATACACAGACCTTGCTATTGAGATCAAGCAGATGTGGCACCTCGAGAAAATAGATATTGTTCCTGTCATCGTATCCTCCACTGGTTTAATACCCAAAACTTCGCATGATAGCCTTAAGAAATTAGAATTGCATAAGAATACCTATGTAGAAATGCAAAAGCTGTTATTCTTAATACATGTAGAATAGTTAGAAAATTTATGTCAAGTATATTGTAATCGAGCCTATTCCCTGTGATTGCTAAATCTGGAAAAGGTAAATTATATCCAGCTAACAGCTGAGATAGTGCATAAGTCCACGATAATAAATAATGATATCATCTAGCCTCAGGGCTCAGGAACATTGTTTCTGAGTACGGGCTTAGCGAACCCGAGGTACCCAAGCTGAACCTGGCAGTAGGTATAAAATGCAACTTATCCAATGATGTACAATCTAAGGAATAAACGGGTGAATCGACATTGTACCACCATAACCTCTTGACGCGTTCAAGATTTAGGAAGAGGGTCTTGTTCGGAAAGTGAGTCACAGTCTCCCTCGGTTAGCGATGGAAGCAGCGTGATATCGAGTACGGATACTGCAACACAAAACCAAGTGGGAAATAACATCAACACCTCCCAACCGACTCTTGATGTTTCAACGGCGGCGCAAGCCATTATGCCTACGACCACGAAAGCCGGACTCCGTAGGAAACGCATGAAGTGGACCCCAGAAATGAATTCCTTCATTATGCGTTCCTATTACAAGATTACAAACTTGGAATCGGAAATGACAGCATACAGATACGCGTTACATCTTGCGTTCATAGAAAAATATCCGGAATTACAGCACATATCCGAGCAGAGAATTTCGGATCAACGAAGAACAATCGTTAAAAACAGGCTACTTTCTTCAGAAACGCTGCAAAGCATACGAGAAGAGGTCATAATGGAACTCAGAAGCGAAAATGATACTCATAACGGTATACTTGCCCGAGTCAATGAAAGTGTTACAGATAACATCGAAGCCATGGAAACGAATATTAACATGGAACGCCCTCCTGAGCCGAATCAGCAGAACGAATATATGTATTTAGCAAGATCAGAACTCAACAGAGCAATAACTGAATTCAGTGGTAGTAACCCAACTAAAAGACCTAAGCTGCCCAAACTCAAGACGAACAAGAACACCAATATCATCCTAGCAAGTGTGAACTCAGTGTTTGAAGAATATACCGACCAGAACACCTTGGAGAAGATTCACACTTTGATTTACTGTGGAGCAGTAGCGGTTCTTCGACTTCACAATCAACAAATCTCCACAACTCTGATTCAAGCTGAGCCAAAAAGCGTCAGAAAACCACCATGGCAAAAACGACTGGACAGGGATATTGATAATATTAGAGCAGAAATCGGTCTCCTCACAGAATTCATGAAAAACAGAAAACCCTCAAGGCGCTTGAAATCACATATACGCAAAATTTATAGGAAAATTGGTACGAACACAAAAAACCCTGATCACAAACAACACATCGACGTGTATATGGACACTTTGAAACAGAAACTCCAATCAAAAGCAAAAAGGCTTTCAAGAAAAAAAAGGAAACACCAAAACCAAAGGTTGTCCACGCTTCAGGAGTGCCAACACCATGAGGTGAAAAAATATTTCGATTTCACTTTTCTACCAATTCTCGCAATATTTGTGGGATTAATATGTCAAAATGTTCAGAAAAGACTGAACTATCGACTGAATGGCCCATTCGAATTTTTTAGTGAAAAAAAGACGTTCCAGCGATCTTGAAATATTTCTCATTTTTGAAGGAGTCAGCCATATTGGATCTCACCGGAAGTGAAATTTCGATACAATTTCTGAAAAATCTAGTCCTTTGGCTTTCCAATGGAGCAAGAACGAATGATCTAGCTCTAAAATTGCGAAAGTTATAATGGAAAAAAAATTGTCTGGTTTTCTCTGGCGCACCCTACATATATCTATAGACTAGACTTACCAGGTGGTGGAACATCATGTTTGAAATGAGTGGAAAATCGTTTTTTCATCGTGAATCCCTTGTTCTCCACAACAGAGCAAGACTTCTGCTTATCTATATCCTCCGGTATATTATAAGTTCCCGGCCCACGATGGATCCTTTGAAATGCTCTAGCAGCTAAGATAGGGGCATTTCGAAACCCTAAGAATTTCGAAAACTCCTCTAATTCCACCATTCGTGTCCATCTAGGAAATAAGGAATGGAATTAATGAGTAATATTGATGATGTCGTTATTTTATGGAAATTAATTGATAACAAAGATAAAGTGAAATATATTTTATACTTCCCACAATTTTATGTTCACAAACACTAAACCCAAAAAGGAACTTATATAAACACTAACCTAATAACACCCTAAGTAGTGGAGAATTGTCTAGCTAGCTATTAAGGGTTTTACTAGGTTTTTTGATTTTCAAACATTCCAACAGATTTTCTTTTCTTTGTCGCAATTATTAAGAACTCCGATATATTCTAAGGTTAGGTTAGGTTAGGTTTCAAGTCATTTGCAAGTGCTCATCTACAGGAAACAAACTTACTTATATAGATACTAGCCGAATTACATCTTATGTACTGGTGAGTTACTACCAAAATATCTTAAGGGTTGACTCACACTGATTCGGTTGTTCCTTTTAGGGTGCATTTCAAAAAATGAACATCATATTGTCCTGGACCTCCTCTGCTATCAGCTTTCTTCAAACAACCCGAAATATCCAATTCGGGATGCAACCCGAGTCGAGCGAATCGAGGACAAGAAGATCCAAAAGCTTTGACTGTGGGTCTATTCTTTCCGTAGATCTTTTTTACCATCTTCAATTACACTGAGGCATAAATTAAAAAATAATGATAACAAATTAAAGAATTGATAGGACTTAAGTCACATTGGTATTTTGTTTGACGTTTTTATAAAGTAACACCGAATAACTTTGGTTAAAATCTGTCATAGCAACCTTCCACGATGACAGATGAGAAGCTTCTAACCTTTTCCAATAAATTTTTCAATATAGAATGATTCTTCATCGATTTAACATATCTGGAGGACCTCCTTTAAAACATCAAGAACGTATTCTCTTCGTTAAATGTCATTTTTCAATTGAAAAATAATAAAATAAGCAAATAAACGACCTGACATCAGTCACTGATCTTATGAATTTGTAGCCACAAAAACAAATGTAAATACAGAATTCTTTCTTTTAGCTTTCTGCCATTTCTGGTTTCCTTTCAGGTACAAGAATACATGGAAATCAAAGCAGAAAGAACCATTTATCAATTTGTTCTAACGGCAGAGAGCGTATCTTCGAATGTTCGGACACAACCTGGTTCGAAAGTGATTCGAGTGACTTCTAAGAGAGGGAAAACTTTGGAAGTCCCTTTTGAAGTGAGTAGATATAGATTTTTCTGTATTGTAAAGTCTTGGTGTTTTTTCTTCAGTGTTGACTAGTGCCTATACAAGATAAATTTTTCAGTCAATAACTAATTCAAAGAGTTATCTAAGATATTTTCAACTTTCTTTTCTGCTGATTCTCAGCGTCTTCATTTGGAGATTTTGTTATTATTTCTTAATCAGGTGGCTTCGTATTGACAGTGACCAGCAATCACCATGACATGAATGTCAAAGAAGTTGAGACCAAAAAGATACAGCCCAAGTAAAAACCTTGTTCCATAGATATTTTGATACAGCCCAAGTAAAAACCTTGTTCCTAGATATTTTGATTTTGAGAACTAGAAATATATCCACTCTAGAATCCACTCAGCTATCCGTACTTGAACTAATGTTTAGGAAATAAATTTAATAAGAGTGAGTTATTTATGTCTACCTGATCATTAAAATTTCCGGTGAATTCCTAAATCTGTTAATTTCAAGTGCTTCCAGAAGGTTGAGTTTTATACCTCTCTCCTCAGAATGTGGGTTTTTAAATTCTGAATTGAAAGAGTGACCATTTTCTCTGAGGTGATTTGAATAATTTGAATCGGTTTTTCCATTGATGAAACTGCGTTTATGTTCAGAGATTCTAACATTGAAATTTCTTCCTGTTCTACCTATATAAAAACAATTGCAATCTGCACAATCCAATCTATATCCACCTGATTTATTTTCTTTATTAATTGGAGATTCATAATTCCTGATAAATGATCCTAAATTTGTTGATGTTTTGAATGCTATATATATATATATATATATATATATATATATATATATATATATATATATATATATATATATATATATATATATATATATATATATAATTTTAGCAATAATGTGATATCCTTCTAAAATTCAAATTTAAATATAGCCTTCAAAACATCAACAAATTTAGGTTCATTTATCAGGAATTATAAATATCCAATTAATAAAGAAAATAAATCAGGTGTTTATTGATTGGATTGTGCAGATTGCACAATTCAGAATTTAAAATCCTACATTCTGAGAAGAGAGGTATAAAACTCAACCTTCTGGAAGCACTTGAAATTAACAGATTTAGGAATTCAGTGGAAATTTTAACTCATCCTTATTAAATTTATCTCCTAAAAATTAGTTCAAGTACGGATAGCTCTGAGTGGATTGCCTCTTTAGTATATATAAAAATTTGTTAGTAAGATATATTTGTAGTATTCATTCGCTCTTGATAAAGATACTGTGTATCGAAACGCGTCGAGCATTTAATAATATATTTTAGTAGAAATTATCGTTTACTTGTATTTGTGAAAATGGATTTCTATCACGTAAAAGCCTCGTCAATTGAATCAAAGAACTTTTGCCGTACCATCCCAGATTTATGTTTTCTTTCTCTGATAAATGTCTGGTAGTGGGTATCTTCCTAGATTTATACTTATGTACTTTTCAGGAAATCAGTATATCTTAGTAACTTGTCTCTACTTTGGCGTATCAAGGCGTTTTCAGTCCATTCCTTATTGGAAGTTATAATCATCTGGAAATGATATCGAATTCTGTTACCATAAAGTTCACAGTATAGCCATTCAGTATAACAGATCTGTTATTTTCAGAGTCATGGATTCACACATATTCTGGATCGTTTTACAATAAATACTTTGCTATTAAGTCGAGTCTAGTCGATGTTCTAGTTCACTCTACTCAAGTTCATAAGTTTTTCAGGGTTTTGGTTTGGTTCAAACTGTGAGCAGCTTAATACCATAGGTCTAACAAAATCATCTTCAATTTTTATCCCCATGATTTCTCACTTCCGTCTGCATGAAAACAAGCAGTTTCATTTGGCAGATTTCTTTAGGTAGAGTGACCAGCTTATATGACACCTAAATACTTGGTCTCGCTGCATCACATGAGATTTTTATGTCAGTTCAATGGTGATAGACAAAACTTTCCTTATACAACCAATATTATGTCGTCGATGTAGATACTTCTGAATATACAGGTTGACACTGATCAGACTTATCAGAACTCTGTTGACCACAAGGTTTCAAAGCAGTAGGAAAAGTTTCCTGCCCTATGTAAAACCCTTCGTGGGCATTTTATGCACCAGCTTCTCAAGTAAAATAGCCCTTCATCTTTCATGAAACATATTTTCTATCTATCCACAGTGGGTTCAACTCTGCAGACTTATTGGTCTAAAACTGCAATGAGTTCCTGTCCTTGAGTGACCGTGATTATATGCAGACATCTATGTAGGATGAAAGCCTTATTTATACTTATAAATTCCTTAGCTTGCTTACTGCAAATAGCGAAACAATAGCATCAATATATCCGAGCATAGAACAGCCTGTTACTGGCTTTGGTACTTGGAGGATGAAATAGTTACCCACTGTTTCATGATAGCTAACCGAAGTTAAGCTATTCTTATGTCGAACATAACATAGACAACTACACTTTAGAACTCCATTATCTTGCACTATGGAAATTATTACTACACATTAGAACACCATTATCTGCCACTATTGAAGTTATTGTTTAATGTACAATGATTTGAATCTTCTTTTTAAACTAGAGCTTTCAATTGAATGATAATTCTAGATAGTGAACGATTCAACTTTACCGGTAACTGTAACCGTCGAAAAGGTTTGTGAATTGGTAGGAAGAATGAGGATTTACTCAAGGTCACCAACTAGGTCGGATTTAAAGTTACAGAAGAAGAAAACTGGTGTGGAAACAGCGTCCAGAAAAGGTTCCTTTGCTCATGGAAAAAGGGGTAAGGACAGTTCAACCGAAGAATTGACTGAAGATGAAATTATTTCAATACAGAATAATTTCTCTTTGAATGAAGGTAATTGAATTCATAGTCTTTATGGTTTGGATGTTGTTTACTTTATCTGAATGTGTACTGTCAAATTTTCTCATCTGCCCACACTCATAGGAAAATAACGAATATACATATATTGTGAATCTATGGGACGCGCTCTTCTAGGACAGGAAAAATTGGACTAACAAATGGAGTTTCACTCTTTCTCTATAGTGTGATAGTAACCTATTTGCCAACAGTCAGCTTGAACGGCAGTTCTCCGTTATATTCATTGAATCCTTGATCCAGAAAACAAAATATTTTCATATGAAGTACTTACATAAGAAATTGACTCTCTGAGTTTCTATATTCAATCGGAATATACACGATGAGTCACGATTTACAGGATGGTGTCTCTATGTTGCACCGTATTGTTTAGATATTTTAAAAAGCAAATGATTTCGATCAAAAGTCATCTGCAACAAATGCGTATTTCGAGAACCTTGGGGAAGGCTATTTCGAAGAGAGTATGGAAAAGCATCAGCATCGCCTAAGCTGAAACTGCAACTAGGATGAAACTAAAGCTACAGGTCAATTTCTGGAGTATCCTGTTCGAAACTAGAGCCTTTGGAGAAGTGCCAACACAGATGAAAGCCATACTAATTAGACATTCGGCAACGCCTTGACCAGGCAAGGATACCGAAAGGAATAAAATAGATTCAGAGGCAAACATGTCTGGTAGTCACAGAGCCCATAGGATCGATACCCTCGACCAACATGAAATGCAAACTACGCCCTTTCCTTCTGCACATAATGGTAGAAGAGACGGTTATGAGAACCTCATTGAGGACTTGGTTTGGCGATTTACAATTAGGATCAAAACTAGAGCAGCTACAGGCATCTTCGTTAACCGTAACCCACGCAGAAGTGTGTGCTATTTTCAGATGCTTGCAAGAACCTACAAATATACTGAACATCAAAATATACTACGTTAGTCTCAAATCGTCCAGAGATACCTAAAATATCTAAACTTAATTCTAAACTAGTTGAAGAATGCTGGACAGCATAACGACAATTTGGTACCACCAACTGAGAGAGAGAACTTAGAGTTTTTTCAAAAATACAAGCTGTCAAGACGATGGATATTTTGACCATTTAATGGGCCCATATACCATACCCCAGGAGGGTACATGAACGATTCTCCCTCGACAATCTGAGTGCTACCCATAAGGGACTTGCAGGAAGAAGAGAAAGTAAGACTTGGCATTTTACCTGATTGCCATTTACTCTGGCTAAACTGGTGTACACACCAAACCTTTCCTAATCTTTATGCCAATGTCAATATTAGGAATATCTACCCAATCATGTCATCTTTACGAAATCTACCTAATTTTCATATACTATATAGGTTTAGATTCTTTGCAACCTTGAATCTTTTTTTCTCTTTCAGATAACCCTCATTTCACTATTACCCACGAAACAAAAAGAATGACTATAGCTGAGTCTTCTAAAAGAACAGCAAAGATTCTTTTCGGTTTGGAGGGTCATGTTAGAAAGAGCATCTCACAAACATCGCATCTTGGAAAAAAGAAGAAAAAGAAAGACAATAAGTCAGTTACTGAGCACATAGTAAGTCTTGAAGAGATTGGCAAGGTATACGTTGCTAAATTCAATGTGTTGATTGGATCTTCAAGCTTTTTGAGAGATTTTATCTTAATAGGAGAAGTAGAATAAGAGAAAATTGAGTAGAACATTATCTTTTTCGAGAGACTATGAGTTTTCAAATTTGATGTATCAATTTTATAATTAAATATTATTTTTTTGAGAATCTTTATTTATTAAACTAATATATAAAAATCATAACCATTTGAAAATAACAAGAAGACATCGTAACAGTTCTTAGAAGGCGTAGTGGCCATAATGGTGGTATGGAGAGTATACTGAGTGGGTATATGCAGCATGGTATGGTGAATATGATGGTACAGCAACTCTAGCAGCAACTGAAGGAACAACTTGAGGAGTCACAGGATGAACAGCAGCTACTGAAGGAACAACTTGAGGGTTAACTGCAGGAACCTGAGGAGCAACATGGGGAACAACTGGAGCTGCAGCATGTACAGCTAATGGTTCTTTTCGTACAACAGCATTGAATCCACTGATGTCATCAGCAGCATATTCTACAATACGTCTGGTACCATCAGATTCAACCAAAGAGTAACTTCCTTGGACAGCATCCCCATGCCGGGTTTCTTGTTGGTGCTTATGATCGCCAGTGATGGGATCGCTAACTTGATATCCATAACTGTAGTGTGCTGGAGTATCAACCTCTGCAACAACAGGAGCTCCAGGAATCACAGCGCTGTTAGCAACAGCTACTACAGCCAAAACAGTGAAAACCTGAAAAAGTTCGAATATTTTTAAGAAGATGATTCGAGTCAACTTTGAGGCTTACAGAAATTGAGGACTATGTAGTTTCTGAGTTTTTTGGATGGGATATATTGATTTTTCAATGTTGTCATCGATAGTATCTGGGGAATAGATTAGGTTTGATGGGGAGCATGATATTCAAAACATTTCAGCTACTAGTCCATTAAAATCAACACTGAAAAATAAATTACTTTCACAGCGGCTTCAAATGATTCTTTACTATCCCCTCTTTCTTGAGATGGACTGATGTTGGCAGAAAAAACCTGAGATACGTCAATTTTTTATTGAAGAGTTGGATCAGAGCATGTATAAGCCCCCTAACCTCAGCAACACCTACACTGTGATAAAACAATATCCGGAAATTTGAAATAAAACCATAAAAACCTCAATCTACTTCTATTAAATTTCCTTCAACATATGCTGCATTTGAAGCGATACACATGAGCCAACTTTTTTTCTAATCATCGAAACATTCTTTGTAGGCGCTTTCGAAGATGGCCTTCAACTCCTTCTGCTAATTTTCTTTTATAACATCCATGCAATCAAATCTGGTTTCCCGTAGCGGCAATTTCAGTCTGTTAGGAAGAAAAAATCACAGAGAGCTAGATCAGGTGAATAAGGTGGCTGCTCAATGGTAACTATTGGTTATTTGTTCTCAAAGTCGTTAATAACCATGGCTCGACGAGATGGTGCGTTATCATCATGCAAAATCCACGAATTGTTTCGCCACAAATCCGGACGTTTACGGCGAATATTTTCATGTAAACATCTCAAAACGGTTGAATAGAAATTTTTATTGACCGTTTGAGCTTACAAAACGGATTCATGATGAAACACCACGAATATAAAAGAAAACAATCAGCATCTTATCGATTTTCGAATGACTTTGGCGAGGTTCTTTCGTTCTCATCCATTTTTTCTTACCAATTCCGATGATTTTTGGCTCGTTAGTGTGTCGTATTTATACACCCATGTCTCGTCACGAGCTTTAATCTGTCCCATGAACATGGGATCGAACAGAGTTCGCATGATCCACCATGTATGCAGCTACCTTCAGCCAGTACTGTTTTTTAAGACAATTCAGCCACATGCCCAATTAGTTCAGCAAATCAAACGAGCGGTTTTACGAGAGATGTTGAATTCACGAGCTGTTTCTCTAACACTGGCTTGATGATTTTCGAGCACCATTTAATTGATATTTTGGACGTTAAATTAAAGGTAAATCTTCGACGACCGTCTTTAAAGGCTTTGTATCACTCGTACACTTCGGTTTTTGATGAAATTGAGTATCCATAAGCCTTTTTCAGCATTCGCAACGATTCAACATACGGAATTTCGTTCAAAACACAAAACTTGAGAAAAACTTTTTTTTCTCCATTGTACTGATCTATTTGAAAGAAAGCTACTTATCTAACCCTGCAATTTTTCGGAAAGCCCATATGCAGCAAGTTTATTCAACAAGGCTGCATGCCAAACCGTATCGAAGGCTTTAGAGATGTCGAGGGCTATTGCTCTAGATTCCCCATGCTTATCCATCGTTTATTTACAAACATGAGTGACGTAGGCGAGCAGATCTCCTGTCGATCTTTGCCTGCGAAAACCATACTGACGGTCGTTAATAATTCCCTGCAGTTCATCATTTATAACTCTCTCCATCACTTTGGACATAATGGGAAAAAGTGCAACAGGGCGGTAGTTTTGGGGTAAGGACTTCTTTCCTTTCTTTGGGATCAGTTGAATTCTCTAATCAAAAATTATATCTATGAACATTTAATATCACACAGAAAATCTCAACACGAAAGTTTGTATTCCAACGAAAATTCATGGAAACCATATTGTAGAACCTTTCTTCATCGAAAGTAATCTCAATGGAGACACTTATTCGCAATTGTTGCAAGAATTAAGAAACCCCAGGCTCACAGATATTTTGAAAAAATGATGAAACTCTTTCAAAGAACGAGATTCTTTTTCAGCAAGATGGTGTTCCTACACATTTCGAAGTTCGTGTACGACAATATTTGGATGCAAATTTCCCAGACCGGTGGATCGGCAGAAAAGGATAGTTGAGTGGCCAGCCAGGTCTCTTGATTTGAGTCATTTTGATTTCTCCTTATGGGGCCGACCTTAAATCGAGAGTTTATGCTACACATCCTGAAAACTTGGAAAAGCTGCAGAGCTTCAAAGCATCGTTCAAGATATATTCAAGATATATCCGAAATTAACTGAAAGCTCTTTCTAGATTCTGAAAACGTAAATATAAATGTAAATAATCTGTATGAATTGTATTATATGCGGATGCCTTAAAGATTTTTGGGAGAATTCAAGACATAAAAGGGAATACAGGAAGATCTTATTAGGCTCTTCGAATACTGCTCTGAAAACAGTTTGCTTTTAGATTATCAGAAATGCTATGAAATAACTTTCAGCAGAAATATCAACATAATTGAAAATAATTACTCGATCAGCATTCTAGATCTGGTAGCTTCATTCTATTCGATATTTGATCAGCATATAGAGATTAACCTGAACAGCAGTAATAAGAAGCTCGGCTTAATTCTTCCACACTGTAGGTTTTTAGAGATGACGCAACCTTTTCAACTTATATTATTCCTTTATCTTCAGTAGATTAAACATTGCTTCTATAATAAATACCTCAAAAAAGTCTAGGGAACCAATTTCTTTGAAATATGAATTTGATGATTCGAATTTATAGAAATCTTTCTTTTGTTAGGATGCATTGTATATAATGTATTCTCAAGAAAACAAAATAATAATTGACTTCTCCAAAGCACCTATTACAAAAAAATTGAAATTTCAAAATGACGAAATTTGGTAAAACCCAAAAAAAAATCCTGGACTAATATTTTCGAAACGATATGGAAGCACTTATATTTTTCAGTACCCAGAAGGCCCACCTCTGTTATTGATGACACTTTGGCATCGTCGCGGCATGCTCAATATTAAATTGTCTATTACATTTTGGCCTAAGTCATTCCAAGCCCCCTGAACTGCTAATCGAAGCTCCTGTTCATGATGGAAGACGTTTTGACGCAGGAGATTTCTTTTTAGGGTGTCCACACATGCTCGACGGGATTCAGATCTGGGGAGCAGGATGGCCACGGTAGAAGATCGATATCATTCTCTTCAAGAACGTTCAAGACAACTCTTGCACGATGAGGAGGGGCATTATCTTGTTGGAAGAGTGGATTTTGATCCATTGTTTGGAGATACGGTACCACTACAGGTAAAACTATCTTATTCGCGTAAAAATTTTCCGTGAGGTTGTTCTGTATGAAAACGAGGTCAGTTCTTCCACCAAGGCGTATGCCTCCCCAAAACATCACTAATCCGCCTCCCTGTCTAAAAACTTCTCGTGCATGCTGGAGACGGTTTTGCTTTCCAGGTTCCCTCCATATTCGAATTCTTCCCGAATCGGGATAATAACTAAATCTAGATTCATCACTGAAGAGAACTGTGACCCATCTCTCTTGATCCCAGTTTACGTGTTCTTGGCACCAAGCTAAACGAGCAGCGCGATTTCCATGGGTCAGTTGTGGAACTCTCAAAGGACGTCTGGAGTAGAGTTGACCTTCGTGCAGTCGATTTCTCACAGTTTGGTCGGAAATTTTTACATTATGAACTCGTGATAGCTCTTGAGCTAATTGAGATGCTGTGGTAGTACGATCTCTTCTGGCTTGTAAAACCAAAAATCGGTCTTGGGCGACTGTAGTAATCCTGAAACGACCTGTATGGCGTTCTTCTACCCTACCTGTTTCATTGAAACGCGACCATAAACGGTTTATGACACTTGGGCTACTTCCCAGAACCCTGGATACTTCCCGTTGTGAGCTCCCAGCTTGGAGCATGTCAACGGCTCGTAACATCTCTTCTCTAGTCAAATGTCGTCTTTCCATGGTCGAATCACAAAACTTGAATCTTTTATTTGTGCTTACAACAGAAACAAAGTGCCAACTAACTGATTTCAAACACTGAATACATGAAATGATTATAAAGCAGCGTCGCATCTGCTGCATTTTTAGTTTTTTTAAAAAAAAACTGAAATCTGTTGCGGCACTCTACATAATTTGGTGAGAAATTGATGCAGGTGTTCATTTCTTAAAAAATCATCCATATTGATCGTTCTGGATACGATATATCGATATTCAGAAGTGTTCCTAGACTTTTTGAGGTGTTTATGGAATCCACAATACAAGTTTTAGATTTTTTCAATTCTGTTTTTCTATTTTCACACGATGTCATACTTAAATCTGTGAATCCGTTTGGGCTACTTGCCTGTTTATATTTCTATATCTCAATAAATAAATGAATAAAGAGAAGAATATTCACCTAATACAGACTGAAAACTTCCGTTGTGTTTGAACTGTCTGTGTGATATAAAATGTTCATAAAGATAGTATTTCTGAATATAAAATTAAAATATATTCCCAAAGGTATTTCATTCGACCCCCTTTCTCTATAATCAATTCGACTTAGGTACAGCTGAGGGTAGGGGGCTGATTTTACCTTCTCCGAAAGAACTCAGGAATTTGTTCCACTCCAATGAAAAATTGACTCGCTCAGCTCATCAAGTGAATACACGTATAATTCAACCCTATTTTTAATCTAATAGAAATAGTGCTCGAGCGTTTCGACTCTATCGGAATCAATTCCCAGATTGTGATAAAACAAAGCTGCCCAAATTTTCCAGACTCGAAGAAAACTCATGCAAAAATGAAACGTTTTCAAATGAATAGATCATTTTTGGTATAAAGATTCAGTTTGTACCTATATCAATAGCTAGCTGAAAAAATTAATGTTACAGGTCTGGACTGAGACGTGTATTTTCTTTCTGTTTACTAGAAAAAAAAGATATTATTATACTAGTTCAATATTTTACCTAGCCAGCCAATAGAAGCATAGAAAGTTTCCCACCCTGTACTTAATTATAATAATCCTACAGAAACCCAACATTCTTCCGGAATGAAAAGTATTTTATATATTAATCAAGGCATTAGGCTGCATTGTACAAAGTATATCCAGATCCGTTCAATCGTTTTCACGTAAAGGTGAAACATACAATTTTTGCAGTCCTATACTTATATTGAGTAGTATATTCAAGAAATTCGAAAAAAAAATTTTGAAATTATCTTTTCGAGTGTTAAAATAGTTCCTTCATGAAACATATTTGAAAATAGACTAATCTTATAAATTCAGTGTTTATAAAGCATAATTTACATTATAACGATTAAAGTAAAAATAACTCACTTTGAAAGTCATGGCGATGTTAGAATTAGTCCAAACAAATTCGTACTAATAAAAATCTATTTTCTCCCATATTTATATGAAGAACCTCAGGTGTGTCCCTAATAATGAAAATTAGAACTGGAATAATGAATTAAAGAAATTAATTGTCGAAAATGTAAATTTGTTGATGTTCCAATTAAATTTTTTTTCAATTCATTTTATAGGTTATAAAGTTATCTGAACGATAAACAATAAAACAAAATTTGAATAATTTACTCTATTTTTTAAGTATGTTGAAAATGCTGACATTCAATCCTTTTGATCTATTTAAATTAATCTTGACTGGAATAAAACAGCTTCTAAGGTCTAGTTGATATATGTGAACTATATTAAATATTCTGATTGATTTGGGTATCAACAGAAATTATACTGGGTGATTCACCAGTGGCGCGGTGCTCTGTAGCTCGTACACATATTTCATTTTTGTTCGAAATGATTGTATTTAGAAAGTAAGAATCTACTTCAGCAATTTATTCTGCAGTAAATAGGGTGTCTCAATTGTCCATAAAAAAATCTTGGGTGGTTTTTTCAGGTTGGAAGACCACTTTTTTGTTCAAGATTCAGAAGCGGCTTAACTCTGCTATAATGTCTTTAAGTAATAAGTTTTTTTGGTGAGTAGTTTCGTCACAATATTTGAATACTTTTTCCTTTCGTTTTCTTATTGCCCAAGGATAGCTTTATTGATGAATTGAAATAGATTATCCTCATCTTATACAGGAGTGACTCAAAAATTATTGGATATTGTAATTTTGAAAATATCATATCTTGATTTTTCAAATGGAACACCCTGTATTTTTTATTACGTATTTCATACACGACTACCTTAAAAATCTTCATTTCTCTCATCAAGTATAATGATATGTACTAATAAACTCTTCTTTCGCAACCTCTGATTTTATTATTTTAGTTTATTTTTTTTTATTTCGAAAATGGTCGAAGATAAAGATAAGGTTACTTCTGCAAAAATATGGCACAATATTTCATGCGTTGACATTATATACATGATATTTTAAAATTTTCTGATAATATTCAATAATTTTTTGAGTCACTCCTGTATAAAATGAGGATAATCTATTTCAATTCATCAATGAAGCTATCCTTGTGCAAAAAGAAAACGAAAGGAAGAAAGTATTTATGCTCTCTGGCCGAAGGAGCATGCGATGATGTGAGAGCCTATTTTCATGAATTTTTAAGGAAAAAAAAATATTGTGACGAAACTACTCACCAAAAAAACTTATCACTTAGAGAAATTATAGCAGAGCTTAGGACGCTTAGGATCTTCAACAAAAAAGTGGTCTTGCAATGTGAAAAAACCCGATTTTTTTATGGAAAATTGGGACACCCTGTTTAATAATAAAAAACAAGTACTGTGTTTTAAGGAATTTTACTTAATAATTGCGATTCGTAACGCGTTTCACTACACCGTAGCTTCTTCAGACGAATGATTATGCAGAAAAATGTAAATGAGAATATAACTATAAATGTTCTTGAGTAATTAAAAGCTTATTGGTCGCCTCCTCCTAAGTGGTTATTTATGACAGGTATATCCAATAAAATTAAGGAATAGATTGCTCCCCGAAAAGATTCAATAGAGGTGAAGGGCTTAAATCGACTTGTTCATTGATGAGTCTACCTGAGTGTTTGTATTTATTTATTTCTAAAGTTTCCCAAAGATCTACCTTCCAATATTTATTATCTGTATGCAAAATTTCAAACTGTGGGTCGAAAGAATGATTATTTTCTAAGAGATGATTCGCGTAATTTGAATCTGATTTTTATTTGAAAACTGCGTTTATGTTCCGATATTCTAATATTAAAATTTCTATGTGTTCTACCAATGTAGAAATTATCACAGTCATTGCAATTCAATCTATAAACACCTGATTTATTGTTTTTACCTGGTTTGGTTTTATTATTTTTTATATATTTGCCTAAATTATTATTAGTTTGGAAAGCTATGTTGAAATTATTGCTACTTAAGAATGATTTCAGTTTCTCACTTGTAATGCCAACGTAGGTTAAGGTGTTGAATTTTTGTTTCAATTTATCGACAGGGTAAACTTCATTCAATGCGATTCTACTTTGTTTTTATTTAAAATATTATTTATTAGTTTGGGATTGTAACCATTATTTTTGGCTATTTGTTTAATCAAATTTAGTTCTTTGTTGAAATTTTCTGGTGATAGCGGGATGTTAATCAATCTATGAATAAAACTATTGAATGCTGACATTTTATGTTGATATGGATGACACGACGAGTTATGTACTTATTGCCAATATCAAAGATACCACTATACCACCTAATTCCAAACTTATTTCTTTCGATGTTAAGAATCTATTTCCTAACATTCCTCCAAAAGATACGTATTACTTAGTTGAAGAATTATTAGAAAGGAATCATGTCAATACTATCATTAAATCAGATATTCTTTCATTATTAAAATTTGTTTAGATCAATATTATTTCCATTTCAATTACAAATATTATACTATTGAAGACGGCTTGATTATGGGCAATCCGTTGAGTCCTTTGTTAGCAGAAATTTTCATGAATAACTTAGAGAAATTAATTCATAATCATCCACTCAGTAAATATTGTTTATACTGGTATCGCTATGTAGACGATATCATTATTTGCTTCACAGGAACAGATAGACAGTTGAAAATTTTCGAAAATCATATAAATTCATTACATCCAAAAATTGCATTCACAACCGAAATAGAAAGCAATAATTCGATAAATTTCTTAGACGTAACAATTTCGAATGAAAATGGAAAACATGTTTTCGCAATTTACCATAAGCCGTCACATACAGATATTATAATACATAACTCGTCGTGTCATCCATATCAACATAAAATGTCAGCATTCAATAGTTTTATTCATAGATTGATTAACATCCCGCTATCACCAGAAAATTTCAACAAAGAACTAAATTTGATTAAACAAATAGCCAAAAATAATGGTTACAATCCCAAACTAATAAATAATATTTTAAATAAAAACAAAGTAGAATCGCATTGAATGAAGTTTACCCTGTCGATAAATTGAAACAAAAATTCAACACCTTAACCTACGTTGGCATTACAAGTGAGAAACTGAAATCATTCTTAAGTAGCAATAATTTCAACATAGCTTTCAAACTAATAATAATTTAGGCAAATATATAAAAATAATAAAACCAAACCAGGTAAAACAATAAATCAGGTGTTTATAGATTGAATTGCAATGACTGTGATAATTTCTACATTGGTAGAACACATAGAAATTTTAATATTAGAATATCGGAACATAAACGCAGTTTTTCAAATAAAAATCAGATTCAAATTACGCGAATCATCTCTTAGAAAATAATCATTCTTTCGACCCACAGTTTGAAATTTTGCATACAGATAATAAATATTGGAAGGTAGATCTTTGGGAAACTTTAGAAATAAATAAATACAAACACTCAGGTAGACTCATCAATGAACAAGTCGATTTAAGCCCTTCACCTCTATTGAATCTTTTCGGGAGCAATCTATTCCTTAATTTTATTGGATATACCTGTCATAAATAACCACTTAGGAGGAGGCGACCAATAAGCTTTTAATTACTCAAGAACATTTATAGTTATATTCTCATTTACATTTTTCTGCATAATCATTCGTCTGAAGAAGCTACGGTGTAGTGAAACGCGTTACGAATCGCAATTATTAAGTAAAATTCCTTAAAACACAGTACTTGTTTTTTATTATTGATAATGGAATTTTACCAAGTAAAAGCCTCCCAAATTCAAACACCCTGTTTACTTCAAAATAAATTGCTGAAGTAGATTTTTACTTTCTAGATACAATACCTTTCGAATAAAAATTAAATCTTCAACAGTGTATGAGCTACAGAGCACCGCGCCACTGGTGAATCACCTAGTATGTCTGTTATTTGAAATTTACATAACGTCTATTGACTATAAATCTTAAACTTTGATGGCGATATTTATAGATAAATTCAGGTTTTGTGAAATATTCGACATTTCAATAGTTCAGTCCGAATTTTATTCAGGATTTTTCCAAAACATTTTTATGTACAATTCTTCAAAAATAGAGTATTCTATTAGTGTTTTCAATTGGGCTTATAGAATGCCAAATTACGAAAGTATTGATATGTAATGGTAATGAACCAATGTGTAATTTCTCAAAAACCGATACAGGAAACAAAATAAAAGATCGTATCGAAGAAAAAATTCGAAAAAGGTCACATTTTCTTAGTGGCCCTCACGTCGTTAACTAAAAAAACCCTAAATTTGAATGAGACAGTTTTTCGTAAATAAAATAAAAACGAGAAAACAATAATATTGAATAAAAAATTATTCGGTATTAAGCTGACTTATATTGATTGCTGAATTACTCTTCGAGATATACAGAGTGCGGATTTGAAATGAAATAAATTCTATAAACCGTAATGCAATATTCTCCATGAAATTTAAAAGATACGTCGATTCTTATTTTTAGACAGTTGTGTTTTGCATTTTCTTTTTTCCTCGGTATTGAAGAGGGGAACAACTCTCGACGATTTTTTCAAACAGCAAAATATGACATGTTAAACCTCATTGGAAAAGTCTCTTCAAGACAAATATAATTCTAACATCATTGTATAACTTCATCTCATAAATAATTAAATAAAATACTTGCCAAAGGTTTCACAAAAATAAATTGAAATACGGACGTGATTTCCATCATCTCTAAAATGTCCATCTTCTTCCCTTATAGAGTTTCATTAGCAAGACGAATGTAATTCTTTCATCATTAAATAACTTTTCCTTATGAATGATTTATTAACCCACTTGGTAAAGGTTTCACAAAACTGAATCAAAATAGAGATGTGATTTCCCGCATCTCTGAAATGATGCGGTGATTTGGTTTACTTTGTAAAGAATATCTCAAAAGTAGGTGGAAAATATTCAATTAACAAACGTGATAGCTATTTCGATATTTTTGATTCACAAAGTGTGAGTTAAAACTAAGATACTGTTGTACAATTTATCTTAAATATAAAAAAATAGGTACGAATTATAGATAGAGGAAACCAACAAGTTTTTACTATTGGTATACAGGGTGTTACATAATAGTATGGCACAACTTGAGGGGGTAAATCTACGTGCAATTTCAAGAAAAAGAGGTCATATAAACATAGGTACGCAAAAGCTTCGTTACGGAGCTACATGGTGTTAAACTGGTTTTTTCTGACTAAACGGTCGCGCTTATCGCTTAGACGCCTAAAATAATTTTCAGAATTACCAGGCTTCAATTGGAAGTTACATTGGAAACCCGGAAACCTGGTAAATTTCTTCTGTATACCCTCTAGTCTGAGAATATAGGTATTATAGAGGGGAGTCCATATATTTGAGGTGAAATTCAGTCTAGAGCAGACGTATGCGTTATACAAGGATACAAGAGCCTTCTGGTTATCGAAGTAATCACATTGTCCATCAGATAGCCAAGCATTTCACTGCTTTGATTTACTATATGTTCGATGTGACTGTTGAAAGTTAATTTGGAGTCCAAAATTACACCGAGATCTTTTATGGAATGTATTCTAGATAATTCAGTATGTCCGATACAATATTCTTACTACGAGTAAAAGATATCACGTGACACTTGGATAGATTTAGAACAGGTTGTTATCACCACAGAACTTATTCAGGTTATCTAACTCATGCTGTACAGTCAAGCACTCTTGAGTGTTTTGATTTGGCAAAAAACTTTGAGATCGTCTGAGAAGAGCAGAAACTTGCAGTTGACAAAGCAACTAGTGATTTTGTTAACATAAATCAAAAAGAGTAAGGGCCCCAAATGGGAACCCTGTGGGACTCCTGATGTGGAACAAAATGTTCTTTATATATAATGCGAAAAAATCTTTCTGTCTGACCTATGTATACACCGTTACAACCAGGGCAACACAGTCCGTATACTCCTGCTTTGTCTAATTTGTGAGTTTTGTCTTTGGCATCAAAAAACAATTGTGATAATTTACATGTAGCTTTGAAGGCAACTTTTATGTTGTGACTTGAAATTTGATTTGCAGCTTGCTTTGAAATTGGACCAAAATAAGTTAAGGGAAAAAATTTTTGAATATGGGTATTTGTTTTAACATTGAGGCATATACTATTGTAAGCTTAGTGTGTTTGTTTTTTAAGAACTATTTTGCCTGCTATGGTAGAACGGTAACTGTTATTATTGGCGATAGTTTTTATGATGTAAATTTGTTTGTTAAGATTTTAATAGAACTTGACAAAGAAAATGATCTATGAATCATTGAGTTTAAAACGGCTAATTTATGTTGAAAGGGTGGGAAGAGTCATGAGGAATGCAAGTATCTGTGAAAGTAAGTTTTCGAAATATATCAAATGCAAAAGAGTTATTTTTTCGGGAAATAGTTAAGTCGAAAAAATTTATTCCACTGTTTGTTTCTATTTCGCAATTGATTTTTGGGTGGATATTGTTGATGGAATTCAGAGAACGAACAAGTTGTGTTGATGTACCAGTGAAGCACGCTAGTACATCATCAACATAACGATACCTAAAAATTATTTGCGAAGTTCTGGGATTTTAAAATCTTCTATCATGAATATTTCAGCACGGCTGAAAGCTATAATATGGAAAAGAATATTATTGAAAAAATCATTCGAAAGACTTTCTTTAATAATCAAAGTTGCGACAGTTTACATATCAAATCTATTTCGTAAAATGTTACAACTTGAAACCAAATATTTGTGTTATGAAATCAATCAAGGACTTCAAACATCTTTCTGATACTTTCTTATTTTTTGCTAACCCTCTTTGCCTTTCATAACCAAGAACATCCTCATTGCCCAACAATAATATAATCCATAACAATTCTAGGCATTTCTTTTCGTTCTCATACAAATCTTGAATTTCAGAACTTTGTTTGCTATTATCGTGGTCTCCGTTTCCAATTTCCACTACCAACGATTCTGCACTTTCTCCTTGTTCATGCGAAGAGGCCGAGCTGTCGTCGTGATTATATACATTCGAAGATTCCAATATTTCCCTGAGTTTGTCCGAATTTTTTATTTTCAAATATTCCCAACTTTTGCTGTCGTCAATCGAATCTACTTCATCCGATGGTTTCGGGCATGGCTTCTGTGGTTCTTCCCAAGGATACCAACGTTTATGGTGCTGCTGTGGAATTTCGATAGCCAAACGCTTCGGAGGTTTGGAGGAAACAACGATTCCCGAGACTGATGTAGCCTATGAACAGAAACAATCAGAATTTCAATCTTTATAAAATTAAACAAAAATGCTGTTCGTCCGTTATGGTAATCAAGGAGCGTTTATAACCTTAATGATTATAACCATGCAAAGAGACTTAGACCAACTAGAATGTCACTATTGTTGTAAGGCCCATAGTATCATATGTTGCAACACTTTGGTGGTCCAACAATGACTTCAACACATTACTCGACATGCTTGCTTTCAATATATTTATGGCGCTCACTCGAATCGAGACTATGTATTATAGCGTTCCCAAAATTTTAATTAATCATAGATCGTGTAATTATGGAATAATACATGCTGTGACATATATTAGCGTGAGTAGAGACCATGAACAATGGTGAAACATAGAAGGAAGGTAACTAGAAGTCCGTACTTTCAGTAGATAACACTCTAACGTTGACCGATCATGCGTCCTGATAGAGGAGCATGGCTAAGTACTCTGCCCACTTCCTGCTTGAACGTCGAGAAAGGCTGAGTTGAAAGATAGATCTGAGGAGTCCGGATTCGGTCTCAAAATTCTTTCAACTAGTGTACTTGTTTTGTATTTCTCTGACGAGTTGGCGTTCATGCAGATAAAACATAGTACTACTTTAATCGTATATTTCGGGGTTATATTTTCGACCATTCTTGGTAAGTCGAGACTTTTATTCACCTTTTTTTCGTACTTTTTTTTTGGTACGAGGTTTTGTGCCATACTTTTGGATGAACATTCATGGTTAGATGAAGAAGTCTTTTTGGAAATTTATGAAACGAGGTCCTGTCATTCCTATCATCTGTCAAGTAGACCGCCCATTTCATTAGAAAGGTCATTGCTATGGTTAGAGGAAGAATTTGAAGTTATGCAAGAATTCACTGTACTAATACAATGTTGGATCATTTTACGCTGATTAAGTCACAACCAACATCTAGAGAAACAATTATTCAGAAAAATGAATGAAGTATTAACATCCTTTGTTGTCACATTGTAAGCAACTTGAACAAGGTATCTAGTTTATAAGTTTTGACCTCAACTTAAGCGAAACTTAATTTAATATGATTTTAAGACTGTGAATTCTATACATCGATGTATAGAAATATAAGCGTAGGTACCATATTCTCTTGTTCATATCTTACCTGTTATAACTTTCAATTTTTGACTCCTTTTTTTTCTGTATTTAATTATGATTTCAATAAGTGTTAAGTTCAATTAAGGATACATAGATAACGCATATTCTATTTTGGTTCCACTAAATGTACTGTACCTCTATCAGGATGCATGATCGGTCAACACTAGTGCGTTACCTACCGAAAGTACGGACTTCTAGTTACCTTCCTTCTATGTTTCACCATTGTTTATGGTCTTAACTCACGCTAATAGATGTCACAGCATGTATGATTCCATAACTACACGATCTATGATCAATTAAAAATTTGGGAACGCTACAAGGGAAGGTACTGAGGATGACTTGGGGACAAAGTATGATACACAAATGGATACAAAATAAACGAAGGTATAGATCCCGGTATTACAAAAGGCTGTACATTCATTATGTGCATATCAATTGCCCCGAAGCAACTTCAGTGGCCATATGTGAGTTGTGATACCCAGTCTTACATAAGATTGCATTGCTTGGTGGGAGTGTAGCCTTGAAAAGCAATCCCTCTAGCTCTTCAAATGGTAGAAAACCGTCTGGAGCATTTCCTCCACTACTGCAGCCATGAAACTGATACTGGGACTTGCTCCTCTTCACCTGGTGATTTGAAAAGTAGCTAGAATGGCTTCCTTCAGATTTCATCACCTTCCTTGAAGTGAGACAGATATTGTGTACCCGGTACTTTACAGGTTGACATTAAGGCCAACGTGATGCTGAGTGTAAAGTTTGACATTACTGGTGAACAGAAATGGACCAGTCCCAAGGATCGTTCACTTGAGGGTTTACAAACTCGAAAACTACCCAAGGTGTTGGAGCTGGAGCATTGACCACTAGCCTTCTGCTTATGAGGATTGACAAGTATGTCACTGAAAATCATTACAGATAGCAAACCTACACTGAAGTCACATACAGTTGGCATTGCACAACTGTATGTGACCTATGGTACAGGAATCTAACCCTTGACAGAGTGGGAAAAAGAAAAAGGCTCCATCTAATACAGGTTCCTGGCCTCTCGTTGCATTGAAGGCAATGAGAACGTGGACTCATTGGACACCCGAGGAATTTTCTGTAGACAACAAGGATGGAAAGTAACCGGTGGTTAGACCTGAAGGTACGAGAGTACTGACTAAGTATCACAGGTTCCAAACCTGTTAGGATTGATCAATAACCTTCAATTCCGATGATGCGAGTTTGCAATTAATAAAACACGTCATGTGCTCATGCCAATAAACTGTAGCTTATAGCCTTCTCAAGACGGATAGAGATTGTAAGTCAAATTAAAGATAGACTGTGATAGACCACTGTGAGCCAGTGTTCTGTTTCTGGGCTGTGATTGTCAAGGTAAATTATAATATGGATAATAATGTTATCATTAAAACAATTCAGAAGACTCTCTGTGGAATATTCTAAGAATTTTCTTTATTAATCAAAGTTATGACAGTTTACATATGAAATCCATTTTGTAAAAAGTAGCAACTTGAAACCTAGAACCTTTTTAAAAATTCAATCAGATTTTATACTTCAATCTGATTCTTCTGAATTTTTTCCAATCTCATCCGACGTACAACACCAATAAAATCTCCATTGCAATAATTCAAAAGTTCCATAAGTACCGATAGCAATTCTAAGAATAACTCATCAACTTTATTCATGTCTTGCGGAGTTTCAGTAGGTTGTTCGTTATTATCGTGATCTTCGTCAGAATTTTCCACGACTGAAGGTTTCGAAGTTTCGCTATGTTTATGCGGATATTCTTCATCAGAAGATTTGAAGCTTTTATCCAAGATATTTCCGAGTTTGTCAGATCTTTCCATAGGCCAATAGTCTGGACCATTTTGCCCATTCCAATTTACTTCATTCCAAGGTTTCGGACAAGGTTTCGGGTGAGGTTTCGGGCAAGGCTTCGGTACTTCCCAAGGATTCCAAATCGGAACTTCGTCAGTTGGGCGTTTTTGGGGTTTGACCGAATCTACTGTTCCCAGGACTGATGTAGCCTATAGACAGAAATAATCATGAATAACGTTCAAATTTTCATGAATGAATGAAAATGCTCTTCGTTTGGTGAGCTTAAGAATAGGCTTTTATGAAACCTCGTATGACTAAATGATTAGAACTGTCCAGGATGCGGTGGGTTCTGCTACCTAGACTCACTTGTCTATTGACTAGGGTGGAAAAAAAGACGACGAAGCTGGCTCTAGAGAGACTAGAGAAGTGTGATTGGTGCTCAAAGAAACATCCTACCGCGATGTCGGGTGTACTGTTAGGGGTAGAACCACTGCACCTCACAATTTTTAGTAGGTCAGTTTTGACTACTTACAAGACAGTGGTCGCGCTAGTCGTCCGTGCAAGACATACCCTGTCTCCTGAAGCTATTAAAAGCGACATAGAATAGTTTTTCAGTCGGAGATCATAGCGAACTTGGTTGTACTCGAAGGCTGGTAGAACTGAGTACAACAAACGAGTGGATCACCGGTTGCTCTGGGAGCTGTGGGCGCACATGGGACGACTTCTAAGGTAGTCTGGGAGTGCTTCAAGCACTGAAACAACTGACGGTAAGCAACCAGAGGAAATGAGATTGCAGATAGGCTATTCAGGCTAATAATACTCTAATAAGTCCAGACCCCGCGTTTGAGACCTCAGCCTTTATTGTTAAGGTGAGGTTGTCGACAGTCCAAGGCAATGCAGGGCACATCACCTAACCCAACTTGGACAAAGTTGGTACTTGAAAGAAGTCAAACCAATGCATGGCTCCTGCACAGATAATGGTGGGACATGGCAAGTTCAGATATAACCTGTGTGAGATAGGATTGAAGATTAATCCTAAGTGCAGGTCAAATCAGAAATTTGGATTGAAACACCAATTCATCACCACATGACTCGCATGTCATGCTTAACTGACTAGACGCAGGGACGCGAAGATACCCGTTCGTTCTATCAGCGAATTCATCGCAAGGATCGAACAGAGGATGTAGTTACAAGGAAAAGAACAAAAGAGGTATAGGCCCAGGTGTTAACTATTCGGAAATTTCAATTATCATTATTATTGAGATACGATAGACAAACAAAAATAGTATATTCTTCCTTTCTGTTGATTTTACGTAGCTGTTTCCGAGGCTTCCGTTGATTCCGTGCTGTGCTGGTACCTCTAAAGATGCAGTACACGAATCTGGAAGTATTCACTGCTCCTTGAAGTAGTGATCCCCGTACACACGCTGCAGTGGTATTCATACAGTTCTTTTTAGACATTTAACGGGTTTTACCCATCGTGTTATAGGTTTTGCTAGTTGAATTTCTTAACCGAAATAGCCAGTGATAGCAGTAAATAATTAGTTGAACATATCTCTGCATATACCTATTACACACACTACAAAAATTGTAGCATCACCTGGTATTCTGAATTCCACAATCGATTAAGCAGCTCGATCGCAGTTTCTTTGTCAACATATGTTTTTGGACATATGAGGGGGAGAAATCTTATCTATGTAGTAACATTTGTTTCCATATGATCTCAAACACGTCTGAAACAAGAATGAGTTTATTTATCAGTATTCATTCAATTTCTCTTCAGTTTTCACGCTAAATTAATGCAAGTTTTTTGTGTTTCTTGATGATTTTCGAATCTTTGAATTTATTGTAATGGCTGCTGAACGTCTTGGACGCTATTTGAGTGATCATGAAGTGGTAAGAATTGTAACACTTCTAGAGGAGTGGCGAAGCCAACGTTACGTGGCTAACTTCTTGAATGTTAACCAGAGCACTATTTCAATAGCAATTAATCGGTACCACGAAACAGGGGAATATGGAAGAAGGGCCGGACAAGGAAGAAATCGGATAACAACACCAGTTGATGATCGTTGGCTTCGTTTAACTGCACTAAGAGTTCGGCACTGTATGGCTAGAATGCTACAAAATGAACTTGCACTTTCCAGAAATATGCATATTTCATTGCAAACTGTTTGGAACACGCTCAGAGAAGACGATATCAGACCAAGGGAGACTTTTACCGGCCCGCGTCCCACCAGAGAGCATCGAGTTGCAAGACTTCAGTTTACGAACGACCATGCAAATTGGGGTATTCCAGAATGATCGAATGTTCTCTTTTCCGACGAGTTCAGGTTCTGTCTAGTATCAAATGATAGACGCATGCCTGTATACAGACGACCTGGGGAACGGTATCAGCAATGAAATATCCGGCAAACCGAAAACTTCGGAGGGAGGCTCAGTAATTATGTGGGGAGACATTTCTTTTCATGGTCGAACAGAGTTAGTCCTAGTGAATAATGGAAGCATGACAGCGGCCAGATACATCGCAGATATCCTTGAACCCCATGTTGTACCCTTTGGTCCATTGATTGGCGAAGACTCCATTTATATGCATGATAAAGCTCGGCCTCATGCAGCTAGAGTACTTACAAATTTTCTGCAAAATGCCGAAATTGATATTTTAAGATGGCCAGCCAGAAGTCCCGACTTGAATCCCATAGAATATGTTTGGGACAACATGGGGTAGCAAATTCAGCAACGTAGGATGGCTTGTAGAACACTCCAACAACTAGAAAATCTGCTTCCTGCAATTTGGAACTTAGTGACTCAAGAGTACATCCAAAATTTGTTTGAAGGGCTTCCGAGACAGACGTATACTGGCAGTAAATAGGGTCCGGGGAAGAAACACTCGATTTTGAAAATGATAAGTAACCATTCGATGCTAGTTGATTGGTCTCTTCGCGAATGTTTGAAGATGGTAGAATTTAATTTTTCATTAAATCGAAAATTGTTATATTTTCCATCAAAACTCATCTCTTTTGAATGATATCTTCTTATTTTACACTTCTGAAAGTTACCAAGCGACTCTTGAATGACCAACCTAAAAGTTTATATAGTATTGTCGTAAAAGTAGGGTGATGCGACAATTTTTGTGGAGAGTGTATTTGTTGTACACTGATCTCCAGTTTCATTTCTGTTGTAAGAAATGGATAGTCGTGACATTTAATTTGAAAAATCTTAGTGTAGGTTTAAGAATGGCAATTGAGCTTTGTGATTTCTTTATGAAAACAATTATTTGTAATTTTCATACATTAAGGTAATTCATAGGAAAATGGAATATTCAGACAAATAATTATTTATTCTACAAAAATAAAATGATCAGATTTTAGCTCCAGGTTTTTTGTCAAACCGAAAAGCTACCTGTCAATTTAATTCTGTAATTTGATTCAAAATTTGCGAATTTGAGAGTTGGACTTCATAGCCATTCTGGACATAGTAGTCATTCTCCTCTAGCTGAGGTCTCTATGGTTCCATAAGAACTTCAAAAACAAAAATCAAGAAAATACGAAAATACAGTCGGCAAATGATACCCCTCTCCATAACTGCCCAATACAGAGCCTACTGAGACACCAGCGAATACAGAGTAATCATCATTAGCATGACAAGGTAAGATAAGTTTCACATATTGATTAAAAATAGTTCTTAAAATTATCAATCTCAAGTAAATATTCGAAAAAAATATTGAGCTTCATCACTTTCTACAACAAGTAACAAATATTTCAATTATTCACTCACCTGCAGCAAAACGGAGACAATAGCCAAGTTGAGGATGTAATACATTGTTCGGGACATACTGAACAATTGATTTTCTTCAAAATCAGAACCCCTTTTATACAAATTTTGCTCTTTTCATTACTATAATTCGTGACAGAAATCATGAAAAAATTATTAACGGACTGCTTTAAACTTTAATTAGTAATAATGTATTTTGCCCATGATTATTTTATGTCTGGGGCACGTTTTTCAACAGTTCCGTGATCGCGAAGAAAATTATTATATCATATATTATATACTGTATGTTTCATCGAAAAATCTACCATCCCTGTATTTCCGGAAACAATGTAGCAAAAAACGATTGGCCATGTCAATTTCTGTTTGTTTTAAAATCGCTTTAGTGTACAAAATGACTACGATGTTTCCGACAGAATTCAGGAGGTTATTTTAACTATCCAGTGGCGGTTTGGGGGTAAAAACCTTAGTACAAACCCTCACAAAATTCATAAGATCCCATTCGTTGTGAAAAGGAGGAATTTCGTATCGCCGTCGATCCTGAAAGGAGTGTTTATTGCGATTGTGGATGAAGCAAACTATCTCGGGGTCAAATGACCTGTGCAAAGAAAAGGGGGCTTTCTCTGAACCTATGGCTGCAATACTTGATGGAAGTGTAGTCTTAAAAAGCAATGCCAACTCAAGCTCTCTACATTCATATGTTCTATGCGATCCGTAGTATTCTTAGGCAATGTTATATTCATTCAAGCACACTTTTGAATACTTTTGTTGAAGATTTCCGTGTGGTTTTTTGATTCCGTTTGAGGAAAGTTTATTGTTACTGATATTTTTTCTATTATTATGGACTTCCTTTACATGCATTTTATTATAATCATGTAATTTTCCGCTGAAACTATATTCTGTGAATAACTTAAAGAGCAAACGGAAAAATGTTCGTACCACTAAATTGGTCCTTGAAATAAGATGGAGAGAGTAATATTCATTTTCTCTGACTATAATACAATGCGTCAAGAAATCAATGCACAAAATCGAAAAGTCATATTTATTCAGAAAAAGTTTAGATATATTGAAGAATTATTTTTTCAGTAATCCACCAGCACTAAGGAATGGTTGAAAGCAATCGAAATGAACATGATACTTATAGAAATTGAAATAAAACTGATAATGATATTTACACCTCTGGTGTGGAGTACTGCATGGCATCTAAGATTTATACTCAAAATCAATGATCTTAGAGCATTCTGGTCCATTTCGTTCTCCTAATTTCAATCAGTCTGTTCCGAACCTCATTGGTTTAGTTAACTTACTTATCTTCTATTGACATGTTTGATGGGATTGTGGTCTGCACTTCGTGCAGGCCACTCTATTAAAAGTCTTTGGGAACAAACTCTGCTGCAACACGACGCAAACCCAAATCATTGACTTCAATGTCTTGAACAGATCTATAAGCAATAACCAAGTCCTCCGACAACTCTCTGATAATGTAAATTTGCGGTTATTGACCAACAGATAATTCACCTTCTAGGTGTTTACGTCTTCTTTTGATATCGACGGCCTGCCACTACATTTTTCATGCTCGGTTGACTGTATATCATTTCTAAAACGTTCATGCCACTGGTTAACAACGTTGACACAACAATTTCCTAACAAACAAAACTGTCTCCCAGTCTGCTTTTAATCAATTTACACGTTTCCTGACAAATTTCAATTTAGCACTTCAATCTTCTGTGGTAAGATCTAGAAACCCTCTCAAACCTAATTTCTTGAAATGCTGTCGTACCATGTCGGTATGAACTTGCATCGCAACCTTCTGCTGAAGCAGCATTTCAAGCCTATCCTAACCTAGCAATAGCAATAGTTATCTCAACGAGGAAATTTTTAAATATCGTCATGGAATGCCTTGTTGCTGAAAGTTCTTGCCCTTGTCTTCTTTCATGACTACCAGCCTCCCTGCACTTGAGGATACTTCTGTGAACATGGAACACCTGAAGCCTTTAGCCTGATCTTGTTCAATCTAGTCATCTATCACCACTGCTTCAGCACATACTGCCGGGGTCAAATTTCATGATGTACGTAGCATTATTACCGAAAAAAAAAATTTCAAGAAGAAGAAATGTTAGTAGTATTTGATCGATGAAGCCTGAACTAGGTGATAGTTGATATTCATAATGAATAATAAAATAAAACAAGTTACTATGTTTTAAATATCACTAATTCATTGATGTAAAGAATGACAAAATTTTACATTAGTTGGACCGGTTTCGGACATACGTCCATTATCAACAACAAGCTAATGGAAACTGAATACATATGTACAATACAGGAATAACCTTCAATAAAATGCTAGTAGAGGTCACAGTAACTTGAATAATGGTGATTGGTAGGTAATTAAGTCTACCTGGTCGTTAAGGACCTTAACCCTTTCTACCCTAGATGCCTTGAAAATTTCCATCGATTCAAAGAAATTGAGTTTATAAGATTTATCACAGGAATGAAGAATTTTTAGCTGTTGAAGTTCTGAAAAGGATGATATTCATTCAGACAATGTGCAGCTAAAGCTGATTCATATTTCTGATGTAGGAATGACCGGAAATGTTATTTGTATCTAGCCTTGAAAGCGTCCTGTTTGACCTATATAAAAGGAATTGCACTCAGAACATGTTGATTGGTATACTCCTGATTTTTCGAATTTATCTGTTTTATCTTTTGTGTTGAAAAGCAGGCCTGACAATTTGCTAACTGGTTTGAATACAATGTGAACTTTTTTACTATCAGACAAAACTCTAGCAACCTGTTCTGACGTCTTCCCAAAATATGTTAGAGACATAAATTTTTCGGGCTTTTCTCTTTTGGTTTGGTGATATATCATGTTGAATGTGTTGTTGCGTATTTTTCGATTAATTAAACTCTCTATTGTTTTTATATCGAAGCCGTTGTTCTCTGCTATTAACATAATGTGCAATTCCTTTTATACAGGTCAAACAGGACGCTCTTTCAAAGCTAGATACAAAGAACATTTCCGGTCATTCCTACATCAGAAATATAATTCAGCTTTAGCTGCACATTGTCTGAATGAATGTCATCCTTTTCCAGAACTTCAACAGCTAAAAATTCTTCATTCCTGTGATAAATCTTATAAACTCAATTTCTTTGAATCGATCGAAGTTTTCAAGGCATCTAGGGTAGAAAGGGTTAAGCTCCTTAACGACCAGGTAGACTTAATTAACTACCAATCACCATTATTCAAGTTACTGTGACCTCTACTAGCATTTTATTGATGGTAATTCGTGTATTGTACATGAGTTTTCAGTTTTCATTAGTTAGTTGTTGATAATGGACGTATGTCCGAAACCGGTCTAACTAATGTAAAATTTTGTCATTCATTACATCAATAAATTAGTGATAGTTAAAACATAGTAACTTGTTTTATTTTATTATTCATTATAGAAATGTTACTCGCAAATTTGACCAAAAACTGCTCTTATTAATACGTGGTGATTTTTTGCAAAATTTCAATTTATTTCTTTCATTTTATTTCCCATGAGAAGCACATGTGCCACAAAAAGAAACATCGAATTCTGTTGACATATTCGAAATAAAAACATGCGTTAATATTTACTTGCCTACCAAAAGAGAAATTTGAAATATCGAAAGTGTGCGTTAATTTCTACCATCATATTAAAATATCGAAATTTGCCCACCCTGTACTCGTTCAAAGATATGCTGACATAATAGCACAAAGATCAAAAATCATTATTTCAATTTTTATGATTGATACCTTTGTAACGTGCTAAAACACGTCACAACAATTCGAATTTAAACACCTGATTCAAGTCAACCCTCCATCTGTGTCACGCCACTGGCTAACAGTCTGATGCGCATAATCCGGCTATCAGATGATATGTCTTACCGGCTTCCGAACCTTCCCCAGCACTTTCTTTCAGCCGCAGACCTTCAAGCTAATTAGTTCTTGAAAATCCTCTTTAATTGTATTTGAAATAATTAAATTATATCAAAATTCTGTAGTGAAAATTAGAAATATATCGTTATCTTTAATATTGTTTTATAGGTCCTAGGTGGAGAGTCGTAAATAGAGATTCGTAGATGGAGATTTCTAGATGGAGAATCGTAGATGGAAAGTCGTAGGTGGAGCTCAGATGTTGAGGTATAACTTCTATCTGGAGTCCTGAAATCCAGATGAATCCGAAGCTAAAATAGAGGTTTTGCCCCATATGCAGCAGTAAAATACAAAAACTTTTTGGAATTTGAAATCTCTAAGTGATTAGGGACTATAACATAGACGACTTCTACCTCATCTATTTCACCAAGATAAGTCTTATTGACTGTATATATATATATATATATATATATATATATATATATATATATATATATATATATATATATATTTTTCCGGGAGAAAGCCTCTGACACTACTCGTTGGTACATTGATATCATTGTCTGATGATGCTATAGTATGTAATATTCTGGTAGATTGATATATTCTCATAACATTTAACGTTATCCTAATATACAATTACTCCAGGATATGTTTTGATTATAATCATTGCCTGGCAATGGTATTAATTACCGGGTGGTGGATTTATATTTTTCATGAAATCAGTTTGATTGTAGATATTGTTTATCATAATATCATAATTATAATAAGTAATTGAATATCTGAGTAGAACTATCTTGACTTTTCTTCCAAGATTTCAGTGATAGTTTTTGAATTAGAGTCTCATTGCACATTTTTCTCTTGGCTTAACCGGTAAATTCAATTTCATTACACCTTGAAATAATCAATTTCGAATTTTTTTCACTTCAGAAGAAAAAATGTTGGAATTTAAATGGCCTCGACTGCCACGCAAGCGTGGCACAATGTTATTGTCAAAGCAGAACGAAGGGGTTTTGTTTAAATACGTTTTCATTTTCATTGTCATGAGCTTCAAGTTATTTAAAATTAGCAAAGAAAAATCTAAATCACATTCATTTATTATTTATTGAAAAATCAAATCAGTTTACAGTCAATCCAATTTACCAAAGCATTCCCGGTGTCTTAGTTGTTGCAGAAGTAGTAGTAGAAGGAGTCACAGTAGAAGCAGTCGTAGTCGTAGTAGTAGTAGAAGGCTTATTAGGATGCTTAGGGCATAAAAGCGCTTCTAAAAACTGAAATATTTCCTTTATGCATCTAACTCGTGGTTGAGGATCTCCTGGTATGATTTCACTTTTATGTTTAGTTTCTTCAATTAAAAACGAAACATCTAATAGTAAATTCAAAATAATTTTTCTGAGGAGGTCATCATCATCAAGACTTTCGTCGATCTCAAAACTAGGATCGTCATACCAATATCTTGGAGCTGGGGATACGACAGGTGTTCCAACAATGGATTTTGCCTGAAACAGATATAATTATATTAGTACTTCAACAAATCACAAAATGTTATCATTTAAGATAAAATATATTACCATTGATTCAGCTTTTTCTACTGATATCAATGGTAATATCACGAGTCCCTATTAGATGCAAATTGGCAGCCTACGACCAAACCATAAATCAAACAATGAAATTCAAATACTTGGGAGTTGAAGTCTCAAGCTGTGAAAACCTACACCAAGAAGTTCCCACTCAAGCAAACAAGACTGAGAGATCTAGTCTGGAGAAATAAGTTTATGTCTGCAGAAAGTAAAGTTCGCATATTCAAAACAGTTGTCGGACCAGTGCTAACAAAAGCTGAAACTACAAAAACGAAAAGCGTACTGAGATCAACTGAAGTAAGAACCCTCCGCACTATCAAAGAGCTCTCTCTTCAAGATCAACTGAGAAGTTCTGTAATACAAGAAGACCCTAAGATAACCGACATCGTAAGATATGTAAGATCGAGACGCAGATATTGGGAGATCATGTCAATCGAATGGAAAACCGTGGTTCGACAGTTGGTCATCAACATCACAAGAAACCCCTTAAAACAGATAAAATAAGACACAGTCTTAACAAAAAGAAAAAGAAGAAGAAGAAGATGAAATATATCAGCCATTACAGCTTTTGGTGGGAGGTTTATTTAACACTGCGCCAATATACAGATGGCGTACTAGGGTCAAATCCACATGATTTTCAGCTAGTACAAACCTTAACTAGACACGAGTAAAAAGTTTTCAGTTGTGAAGCAACTTTTATTGTTGGAACATGGATAAAGGAGAATTCCGCGTGTTGATTAAACGTTGATTTTTGGTAAAAAAAATACAGTTGAAGCCAAATGATGGCTTGATTAACATTCAGTTCAAACAAGGTTATAAGAGCATCCAAGAGGATGAATGCAGTGGACGTCCCAAAGAAGCTGTCATCGATGAAAACATTAAAAAAATACATAAAATTGTTTTGAATAATCAAAAAATTAAATTGATTAAGATAGCTGAAGATATCCAAGCAACGTTTAAGTTTTGTTTTAAAACAACGTATCTCAAATAGCCTTACAGAAAGAAACACTGATCATATCAGGTGACAGAGCTGGCCATTTACGATCAGGATGTTGCAAACAGTTAATTGCAAATCTGCGATAGTTCTGGATGGACCTCTTACACAGCCAAATTCGAGAGATGGAATTTCAATAACTTTAAAACAAACCTTTCGTCAAAAGTAAACTAAATTTTATTTATTAGTTTTAGTCATAACTTTTTGGATACAGTGTAGAATTCGTCAAACTCACCTGCAGTATAAATGCGACTGTAGTCAAGCACAGAATGTAAGAGATGTGTAGAGACATGTTGAACGTGTAATTCTCAAAGAATTGAAACCTTTTATACTATTTGATTTATTTCTTTCGTTTTATTGGTATAGTTTCGTGTTTAAAATTCACGAAAAGAATATTAAGTAACTACTTAATGGAATTATTTCAATTTGCGTTAAATATTTTATGTGTGCAACACGTTTTTCAAATATAAGTTATACGCAAAAAATTAAAAAGCACACACACGACTTTATTTATGTCGTTTATTATCTAACCTAAAGAAGTTAATGGATGAAGTCCAAGTCTATTAATTATTTTTGCAGGAAACGTTGAAATATTAGCCACATGATTCTTCGTAATGTCTCGAATTCCACCCAATCTTTCTTTCTTAATCATCAGGAA
Source organism: Cryptolaemus montrouzieri (assembly GCA_013387265.2). Classification (NCBI taxonomy): domain Eukaryota; kingdom Metazoa; phylum Arthropoda; class Insecta; order Coleoptera; family Coccinellidae; genus Cryptolaemus; species Cryptolaemus montrouzieri. The sequence goes on from JABFTP020000042.1 coordinate 14,526,119, forward strand.
TTTCCCATCATGACAAAAATCTTTAAGATTCATCTCTTAAACAAGATCTTTTCCTAAGTTTTCAAGCTCAATCTCAGTGAAAGCATGTTGTTGCCAATCCTCCTATATAATGCCAATCGTTCTGTATGGAGGCTATAGCCTACGGTCTGGAACTCTGTAGATAGGTTGCATCTCTTCGAAGATTTTTCTATCCCTAATCATGAAACAAAAATCCTTGATATCTCACTGGAATACTGCGGGTGAATTACCAATCCGAGGGTGTTTGTAAGACTCATCTGAAACATGAGCAGGTTATTTTTTCTTATTTGTAATGCATAATACACAATTATCATTGCTACAATTGGACAGAAAAATATAAACCACATGTTTTCTGTTGCCAAACATCTAAATGTTTCCGCTCTGATTCTTCGCAATCCTCGGTTATTATCTTGATTTCTTTTGATCTGACAAATTTCAGGTATTTCCACACAGAAAATATGTGGCTTATATTTTACTGTCCTGGGAGGCTCTTCCAATACTCACATACCCTTAAGTCAACCCATCGGTTGGTTTCCATCCTTGCAGTTTTCAGGGGTATTCCGAGCTTAGGCTCCGGTCCTATAAACTCCAGGTTAGTTCCTCGAGCGGCCAAAGAGTCCGCCTTCTCATTTCCCTCAATGTCTGAGTGTCCAGGAACCCCCATATTAGACGGAGCCTGCTCTGCTTTTCTACTTTGGCAAGGGTAGAGCGACCTTCCTGCACCATAAGTGAAGTACAGGTATATGATGCCAATGCTTTCAGTGCAGCTTGGCTATCGGTGAGGATTTTAATTGACCTATTTGTTAATCCCCCCGCAAGCAAGAGGTTAGCACAGTGGTCAATGGCGAATATTTCTGCTTTAAAGACAGTCGCATGCCCACCAAGACAGATCGACTGTTCCTTGGCGGCACCTCAACCATAGACACCAGCTCCAAAACCTTCTGCCCATTCTTATATATCTTGAATGATGATCTGGAATGGCCTCTCCATGTTGGTTTCAGGTGTTGCTATGTCCGACCTCATACTCAGCACTTAATTGTCCTCAATTTCAGACTGTAAGGCGCCAGGCACAAATCCGAAGTTACCCGCTTCATTACAGGAAAGATGATGGAATCTGTAGACAAGGCCCAATATCAGTTTCATGACCGCAGTGGATGTAGAGCGAAAGGCTCCTGTAATCATCATGCCGGCTGTTCTCTGTAATTCAGAGTGCTTGAGTTGGCATTGCTTCTTAAGACTGCACTCCCACCAAGCAATGCAGCCGTACGTATTACGTGGTCTAACTACCATCACATATAGTTGAGTTGCTTTGGGGCAATATCCCACTTTTTTCCACAGTGACATGCCCATAGGGAATGTCTAGCCTTGTGTATTGTGTTTTCCTGGTGCAAAATTCCACGTGAGTTTGCTATCCAGGGTAATCCCCAGATATTTTACTTCTTCCACAACCGGAATACACTCCGCCTAGGGTCGGGAGGGAAACAAATATCCTCCTCTTCCTGGTAAATGGTACCATAAGGGTTCTGTAGGGGTTTATGCTAAGTTTCTCTCCTTCACACCACCCCTTAATTGTAGACATAGCCTCCTGTAGTCTGTCGGAAACATCGCTATCATCTCCGACAGCCAAAATGACTATATAATCAGCGTATGCTTGTTCATAAACATCCAGTGCGCAATCTAACCCACATCTACACCTAATCGTGCACAAATGTCTGCTCATATTTCAGATGAGTCTTACAAACACCCTCGGATTGGTACTTCACCCTCGTAAGAGTATTCCAATGAGTATCAAGGATTTTTGTTTCATGATTAGGAGTTGAAAAATCTTTGAAGAGAGGCAACTTATCCACTGCATATAGGACGGATTGGAGTTAGATGGGAAGATTGAGCTCAACAGGCTTTCACTGAGATTTAGGGTGAAAAGGAAATCCTGGTTGACGGGTGATATCGTAATGTTCTTGGTTTTGGTGTAATTTCCTGGCTCAGGAAGAAAGATTGAGAGGAATTTGAGATATTTGTTTTAACATTGCAGAGAAATAGAGCAGAAAGTTCAAGTATTTCGCCAAAGAACAGATAAGGCAAATATTATTCTGTCGAATTGTAGCAATAAGATGTGTATTATACATTAAGTAATACAAAAAGGACGACCAAGAGTTTTTGAGCTTTTCAATGCAGTTTCTTGAATAGCCCACATATATACTTAATCCTTTAAAAAAGACTTTGGCGTACCAACAACTAAGCTGCTGCTGGAAAAAGAAATCAACAATCAAATTAAATTTTTAGATCTGAGAGGTAGGTTCTTAAACCTACCTACACAGACGTTTGCATTCGTTCTGATTCCTCTCATCTTATTCAACATAAATTAGATACCTTCAATTCCATGATTCACAGATCTTTCACCTTACCTCTCTCCATTATAAATCTCAATTAAGAAATCTTATTAGTTGAAATGATGATTGGCAAACTTATGTCTAAAAATCGTTTGTTTAAAGCTTCTAACAATCTTTATCCTCAAAATTATTCTGAGAGCCACACATATCAATATTCCTCATTAACCTACTTCGGCCCAATTTCTAAAAAAATCGCAAATAACATCCAAATCCTCGAAGTGAAATTACCCTACAAATCCACAACAAACCAATCAAAACTATTATTCAATGCCAAAGATAAAACTCAAAACTTGATAAATAAAGAGTGTATGAACTAGCATGCCCCAATTGTATAAGAACTTATATTGATCAAATAGGCAGTTCGTTCAGAATTAGATATAAGGAACATCATTCACATTTTTGTATTTTGTGAAAACAAATCAGATTCCACTTTGGCACCACATTGTATAAAAATAACCATAATTCCCCATCAATAGACAATCTACAAATCATTTATCAAGCACAAGCAAGTTTAAAACTGACTTGTCCTGAATCCCTATAAATATTGAAAGCCGAACACAATACAGGCTATAATAAAATATTAGAGGAGAGTCGGGTAACCCCAGCCGGCAGGGACCCCCGGCCAAAGCTAGTTCCAGAAAATCCCGCAGACATGTGTGCAAGTCTATGAGCCGTATCAGTTCAGTGAACAACGCGTGACAGTCGATCTAATACTAGTGTCGGTTCTTTTGTCTGTGCCACACACTTCTCAAACTCAGTTTTTTCTGTACAATGTAAGTATTTTACCATGGCATTTTACAACTTCAGAAAGGTTGTCATTATAGTTCAAAACTTTGTTAAATATTGATATTGGCGATAGTAATGACATGAAATAGTGAAATTATGAGTCCCAGTTGCTCTGTCATGTCAAGTCGTCTGCTTATCTTTATGTTAAAGTCGCTTTTGTACTGCAGTAGGGAATAAATAAGTGAAAATCTGATGTTTTCTTCACAGATAATGCCAAAATTCAAAGAGAGAAAAACAACTAGAGGAAGTTGGGATGAAAATACTATGAAAAGAGCTATTCGGAATGTTCAGGAGAGAAATATATCTATAAGAAGAGCTGCTGATCGGTATGGTCTTCCAATAAGTACGCTCCAGGATAAAATAAAAGCCATAGATAATGGAGAAGAAACAGAGTTCAAGCCGAAATTGAGGAGGTTGGAGCACACATTTTTCAACGATCAAGTTCTGCAACTTCATGAACATGTTATCGATCTAGATAATCGGCTGATGCCACTTACGAAAGCGGAATTTTTGAAACTGGCTTTCCAATTCGCACAGCAACTAAAAATTCCTCATTGATTCAACAAGGGAAAAAAATGCCTGGAAAAGATTTTTACTACAGCTTTTCGAAAAGATTCCCAGTTATTGCTCTAAGAACTCCAGAGTCAACCAGTATCGCGAGAGCCGTTGGGTTCAATAAACCTCAAGTAGATCGTTTTCATGATCAGCTGTTTCAGCTTCAGGAAAAATATTATTCCAGCTTCGAAAATTCACAATACTAATGAAACGGGAGTCTCGACGGTGCACAAACATGAGAAAGTTATTTCTACTAAGGGAAAAAAGCAAGTAGGCAAGTTGACATCTGGTGAGATTGAACAAAACAACACCTTGATGTTTGCTATGAGTGTGACTGTTCACTTTGTATCTCCTCTTTTCATCTTCCCGAGAAAACGGATGGATAAAGATGGTCGATTGATGTTTGGAGCTCCACCGGAAAACATAGCTATTCCACATGAAAGTGGATGGATGAATGGTGAGATATTCCTGAAGTGGCTCCAGCACTTCAAACAGCACGCACAGCCTTCGAGGGAACACCCTGTTCTTCTGATTCTCGATGGACATCAAACACAACTCACAAAGTGCAACCGTTAGACCGAGTATCTTTCAAGCCGTTCAAGTCTGCATTCAGTTCATCAAGTGCCAGGTGGATGAGACAAAACACAGGAGCGAATTTCAGACTATGACATCGCTTCCCTTGTCAATTCGGCTTAAACTAAGGCAGCTAAACTAGAAATAGCACAAAATGGGTTCATGCACCGGAATTTATCCATTCAATAGAGATATTTTTACTGATTTGAATTTTTGCCATCATCAATGACCAATATCGAACAGGAACCAGTTTTGGATAAGACTTCTGAGCAGCCATCAACCAGCATAAGATCAAAATCATCCACAAGCTTCAATCCGCAGCCATCCACTAATGGCATCCAAAAGCCATCAACTATTTCTACCCAGCAACCATCCACCAATTGCGCCCAGCAGTCGACCACTACTCAGGCATCACAACCATCAATAAGTGGCAGCACGCAGCCACCTACTGGAAAAAATAGTGCAGAGCCAGTTGCATCTCATAGTTTGAATGCATTGCTTCAAAAATTGGCCCCTCTCCCTAACGCCTCAAGGAAGCGTCTTGCAGCCCGTTCTCGAAAAACCCAAAAGAGTGAGATTTTGACATCCTCTCCATTTAAAGATGCACTGGTAGCAAACAAGACTGTAGCCAATAAATTCAAGGCTGCAACTGATGGAACAAAAGCCGCAATGAGTCAAAAGAAATCGAGAAAGAATATTCAGAGTTTAACTAGGGAAGAAACAAATGATACAGAATGCATCATTTGTGGGGAAACATTCGATAAAGACACAAGTGCAAAAAATGGGCTCATGAAGAATTTGTGGACATTGATCCATCGTCATCTTTCTACTATTGTGATGTTTGCAAATCGACATAGCCATATTTTTTTCGTGTCCGGGGCTACCCCCAGAAATGATTGTGATAAATATTTGACAGTACCTTCTAAACTTCTTTACAGTTAAAAAAAATGAGAATTTTTATTTCTTATTTCATTAGTATTGAGAGGAATATGTTTTGTTCATTATATAGATTGAAAATAGATCTTTTTCTTAAAGTTTTTTTGTAATCCTCACTTATGTGGCGTTGAATAAACTACTCCATCTTAAACAGTGATATTGTTTACGTAGTAATAATATTCGCAATACTCATTCCTCTATTTTTGTAATTAGAATCTGTTCTATCCACTGTATAAGAAAATGTACGCCCATGGATTATCATTGTGAGAAATTTTTGAAAACTTTTGTAGCCATCTGATAGTAGTAATTGAAAATTAAAATTTATAGTATTCTGTATTATCAACAGCCATTTTGATTGGCTCTGTAACTTCCACCACCTCTAGAGGGAGTGTTGTCTTCCATATTATTTATACCTAGTCAATGGCTTATATATTATCTTTGCACGTGTTGATCATATATCAACATAACCCTGAAAATTGACCGAGTGGTTTTCAAGACTTTTATTTGATTTTAATGTAAAGCTTCACTAGCGTATTTCTTGAAGATCAACTGATCGAGTCAAACTTATCTTAAAAGTTAATCAGACTCGAAATGGGTAAAAATCACCGTCACAAAAAAAGATTGAAAGCTGAAACTTCCAAAACACAACTGAAATCTGCTACGAAATTTTTACCAAAAGGACAGAATGTAACGAATACCGAATTTAAATTAAAACCCATTGTTTTAATTTCTCAGTTAGCATTTAGAACTTCAGGAGATGGACAACAAATAGTTGATTTGAAGGTAAATATAAGATACCATTCAAATATCCATATGAAATTATTTATTCCTTAGGATATATTGTCACGATTGAAACATTACAATGAAAACATGAAGATTAAAGCATGTGAGGATCTGGAATTTTTGATTAAAAATAAAAAGGAAGCATTGTTAGGGGGCAACATATCATTAGTGATACAAAATTTGGCTGAATTCATACAAGTGCGAATGCCAAAAGCAAGGAAAGCTGGTTTAAGTGTGATTAATACAATTCTTTGTAATGTAAGTGAACCTCTTGTTTTAATGCTTATATATTTAATCATTGAAATTTATTTCAGTTTCCGATACCCCAAATTGATCCCTATTTCCATTACTTCTCAGTTAATCTCCGATGTGCAATGACACACATAGATAGGAACGTTCAGGAAGATTCAATTTTATTCTTAGACAGTTTTCTTACTAATGTACCAAGTTTAGCAGCGAAGCATTCTAGTCAGATTCTTCCTGATTTCTTAACTTTAATTTCCAAGTTGAGGAATGATGCTGAGTTTAAAAGAACTGTCACTGTGAATTTAAAAAGTAAATTCACCAGTGTTGGATGGAGGATTGTGGTGTTCAGTAGGTTATATGTATTTTTGGAAGCAGTTGTGTCAGATAAGATATCAAATGAAATGTAAGTACCTTTTCATGAAATTTTGCTTTCAACACTTTTATCTCAATAATCAACACATCAAAAAGAAACAGACAGTTTGAAATCGAACCTATTAAAAAAATATACACTGGGTGATTCACCAGTGGCGCGGTGCTCTGTAGCTTGTACACTCTTGCAGATTTCATTTTTTTTCGAACAGTATTGTATTTAGAAAGTAAAAATCTACTTCAGCAATTTATTTTGAAGTAACAGGGTGTCCCAATTTTCTATAAAAAAATCTTGGGAGGTTTTTCAGATTGGAAGACCACTTTTTTGTTGAAGATTCAAGAGCGTTAAACTCTGCTATAATTTCTTTAAGTAATAAGTTTTTTTGGTGAGTAGTTTCGTCACAATATTATGTTTCCGTAAAAATTCATGAAAATAGGCTCTCACATCATCGCATGCTCCTTCGACCAGAGAGGATGAATACTTTTTTCCTTTCGTTTTCTTATTGCCCAAGGATAGCTTTATTGATGAATTGAAATAGATTATCCTCATTTTATACAGGAGTGACTCAAAAAAATTATTGAATATTGTAATCTTAAAAATATATCTTGATTTTTTCAAATGAAACATCCTGTATTTTATTTTTCATGTGAACGCATAAAATATTGTGCCATATTTTTGCAGAAGTTAACTTATCTTTATCTTCAACCATTTGCGAAATAAAAAAAACTAAAATAATAAAATCAGAGGTTGCGAAAGAAGAGTTTATTAGTACATATCATTATACTTGATCAGAGAAATGGAGATATTTTAAGGTAGTCGTGTATGAAATATGTAATAAATTGGTTTTTGGTGAGATGATCTACAAGGTATCTCAATGAGTGTTTGAAATGTTGCCCATTTCTTTGTAGATACAACTCAATCCTTCTGAGGAAAAACCTTTGAACTCGCGACAGCATTTGCGGATTAACTGACTGAAAGGCGTCGACTATTCTCTGTCTCATATCCAACTGTGTTGTAGAAGGAATCTGGTAAACGATGCTCTTAATATAACCCCACAAGAAAAAATCTAGACTTGTAAGGTCCGGAGACTTAGCTGGCCATCTAACAGGACCACCACGTCCTATCCATTTGATTGGAAATACATGATTAAAATGCTCCCTAAGCTGATGTGAGTAATGTGCGGGTGCTCCATCCTGTTGATACCACAAATCTTGTCTTATATGCTCTGGTACATCAGCAAGTATATAGGTAGATGATTTCGCAGAAAATCAAAATACATTAAACTATTGAGCTGTGTATGTCATTGAAATTATATAAATCATATATGAAAATTGCTCCAAATTGAAAAAGCCTGATTTTATGTGTTTCTGGGCCCAGGAATTTCGTTGTTCTTGTAGCAGCGGAGTGAAATTCTATCGACGACACTTATATAATATCAGAAGTGGTTATCAAATTGCACACTATGAATATTTTCCAAAGATTTTCTTTTTGAGGAAAAACTTTCGAGTGCGAGAGCGGGCTTTCGTGAAATTCTGCTTTCAACACTATTATCTCAATAATCCATTGCAACACATCAAGAGAGTAGAAAAACAGACAGTTTCAAATCGAACCTAGTAAAAATATATACTGGGTGATTCACCAGTGGCGCGGTTCTCTATAGCTCGTACACTCTTGAAGATTTCATTTTTGTTCGAATGGTATTGTATTCAGAAAGTAAAAATCTACTTCAGCAATTTATTTTGAAGTAAGCAGGGTGTCCCAATTTCCTATAAAAAAATGTTGGGAGGTTTTTCAGATTGGAAGACCACTTTTTTGTTGAAGATTCAAGAGCGTCCTAAACTCTGCTATAATGTCTTTAAGTAAAAAGTTTTTTTGGTGAGTAGTTTCGTCACAATATTTTGTTTCCTTAAAAATGCATGAAAATAGGCACTCACATCATGGCATGCTCGTTCGACCAAAGAGGATGAATACTTTTTTCCTTTCGTTTTCTTATTGCCCAAGGATAGCTTTATTGATGAATTGAAATAGTTTATCCTCATTTTATACAGGAGTGACTCAAAAAAATTATTGAATATTGTAATTTAAAAATATATCTTGATTTTTTCAAATGAAACATCCTGTATTTTATTATTCATGTCAACGCATAAAATATTGTGCCATATTTTTGCAGAAGTCAACTTATCATTATCTTCAACCATTTGCGAAATAAAAAAATAAACTAAAATAATAAAATCAGAGGTTGCGAAAGAAGAGTTTATTAGTACATCTCATTATACTTGATCAGAGAAATGGAGATATTTTTAGGTAGTCGTGTATGAAATATGTAATAAATTGGTTTTTGGTGAGATGATCTACAAGGTATTTCAATGAGTGTTCGAAATGTTGCCCATTTCTTTGTAGATACAACTCAATCCTTCTGAGGAAAGACCTTTGAACTCTCGACAACATTTGCGGATTAACTCACTGAAAGGCGTCGACTTTTCTCTGTCTCATATCCAACTGTGTTGTAGAAGGAATCTGGTAAACGATGCTCTTAATATAACCCTACAAGAAAAAATCTAGACTTGTAAGGTCCGGAGACCTAGCTGGCCATCTAACAGGACCACCACGTCCTATCCATTTGTTTGGAAATACATGATTAAAATGCTTCCTAAGCTGATGTGAGTAATTTGCCGGTGCTCCATCCTGTTGAAACCACAAATCTTGTCTTATATGCTCTGGTACATCGGCAAGTAATATAGGTAGATGATTTCGCAGAAAATCTAAATACATTAAACTATTGAGGTGTGTATGTCATTGAAGTTATATAAATTATATATGAAAATTGCGCCAAATTGAAAGAGCCCGATTTTATGTTTCTGGGCCCAGGAATTTCGTTGTTCTTGTAGCAGCTGAGTGAAATTCTATCGACGACACTTATATAATGTCAGAAGCGGTTATTAAATTGCACACTATGAATATTTTCCAAAGATTTTCTTTTTGAGGAAAAACTTTCGGTTGCGAGAGCGGGCTTTTCGAACGTATATCGAGAGGGCGAGATCAGCGAAAGTCTACCTGCGCACGTCTCTCTTCATTTGCGCCATTGTCCATGCGTGTTGAAGAGTGTCGACTCAAATTTGATAATGCGCTGTTATTTTAAATAAAAAAAAGAAAAGAAGAATATGAAAATGACTTATTCATTGTTAAATAAGAAAAAAAAAGTGAGCCTTTTTTTCATATTTAGCCTTGATAGATGAGTATAAAGGTTTCATTTCAGGTCTAGTGTTGGATATCACATATAGACAATCTAATTTTTGTTTCGTAGCCATGACTATTGGAGATACATACATTTTAATTTTTTCTGATGCATAATTGTCGAGAGGGGCAGTGTATATCAAAAAGTTCCTTAATTCTTACAGAGAAAAAATCCACATCTGATTTACCTCACTTGGATAGCAGGAAAATACATCCTCCCACTGGCATTCTGATAAATCACGAGCAAGATTACTTAAGGTGATGTCATTAATCAGCCTAGTCCAAATTTTATTGTTATCTCTTTTGCTTTCAACAACTTCTTGCAATTTGAATTTTAAGGCGGAATGATCCGATATGTGATACTCGATTACTTCAGAGTTACCCTCTAGATTCGTAGTTATATTGTCTAGGCAAGTTCCAGAGATTGGACTAGTAGGCTGATCAATGTTTATACGTACACCATATATACCAAGGACAGATAGAAAACCACTTCGTTCCTTAGAGTTTAACAGAGTATTAATTTTGAAATCCCCAGTTATTATAACCTTGGCCTTCTCCCTAAAACTTTTCTCTAAGATAATGCCCAACTTTTCAAGAAAAATACTTACATCACATTGAGGTGGCCTGTAAATGCATACTATAAAAATTTTTTGACAATTAGAACGATATTCCACTGCACAACATTCAAAGACATTTGATACACTCAACAATTTAAAATCGTGCATTTCTATACAATTTAAAGATGCTTGACAGAACACCGCACTTCCTCACCCTTTTTGCTGCAAAAATTTGTGACATGCTTGAAACTGCCAGTAGGATTCAGTTCCTCTTCGGTCATCCAATGTTCAGTAATTGCAAAGATCCCAGCTCCCTGGTCACTTACTAGAAGTTCCAGTTTATTTAGTGCATTCCCAGCAGATCTAGTATTCTGATTCCGGATGCACAATTGATTTGTTGCCTCTGATGGTATATTGAAGATATGCTCTCTGAAATTCAGCTGGCTTCTGAACGATACACCAAAGTTTTATCAACAAAACTATAGTTGTACTCACGGAATTGCATAAATCTCTGAAATTATATAACTGTCGATTTGACAGGCTTTTCCTTTCCACCCCGTGAGTGTATTCGCGAAAAAATTAGATTAAATATGCATGAAATTCTTGCAACTTACATTCCTGCAAGGATAATCAGGACTCAGGACACCTCGAACCCTAGGTGAGTTCTATATTGATCCCCAAATTAGAGCACAAGTTTATTAGTCTGGTATAGAATTATCGAATTCAAGTTTAACACCGGTCGCCTCGTTTTCAACTTATTTTCCAAAGTTTCCGCGGTTTTCGGAAAAACCTGCGCGAAGTATAAGGGGCGGAGAAATAGGGATGGGAAAAGAAATATTATTGTTACTCGCAAAGTAGCAAAGTGAAGTATTGAAGAAAAGAATTCCGCTCAATTGTGAATGCAAATATGTGAAAAGATATACAAATTAAAGTCAATAAAGAGTTTAGTAGTTCACTCTAATTGCTCAATTAGGAATGGTAGGCAGTGGAATCGTCTGTCAACAAAAGAAATTTGACCAAAATAAAAGTTTAAACAACATTTACAAAAAAATTTGAATAATAGTGGCTCGAGGTGGTACTCTTGTGGCACACCTGATGTTAGCAGAATCTCTCTCGAGTAGATGTTTTATATTGAAAAATCTGTGTTCTACCATATAGAAAACCTCTTAGCCACTGAAGCAGAAAACCTGACATTCCCAGAGATTCAAGCTTACACATTAGTACATAATGGCTCAAAGCAGTCAATGATGTCTTTCAAATAAAACACGAAATTGATTATTGTCAAAGCCCCTTGCGGAAACCATACTGTTCATTGATTATACTAAAGCAGCATTCTCAGGATAGGTAGTTACAAACTAAGCAATCTAATAATTTAAGTTAGATTTAGACGTTTTTGAAGAAAGGACTACTACTAATGAGAGGTTGAATAAATCGCAAATAGGAGGTCCGTTACAAGTCCCTTATAACTTCCAGAATTTTGATAGGAGAAAATTGACGGGTGCCTACATTCCAAGACTCATCATACTCAAATTTCTTTGACACAATAACATCTTTACTATCTATTACCCCGGAAAAATAAATGAGAAGTACTTATATATGACAAGCCATATGACTATGAGTTTGCATTAATTTCATAAGTTTCCAGATTTTGTAAAATTCTGAATATAATGGTTAAATTATATGTTTATTTCTTACAGGGAAATTGATGTAGACCAAAATGTTGTAACGAATCATGCTGAAAACTTTGTAGGAAAAGCTCTCCTAAAATCATGGGACGTTTTATTCAGCCCAAAAATAAATGTTTCAGAAGTACCAACACATGGATTTGGAGTTGAAAATTCCACAAAGAAACAGTTCTCTCTTTTGGTTCCTTTATTGCTTGAGACATGGTTAGAAGGTGCTCCTGTGAAACCACCATCTAAAGGTGACTGATGTTGAAATAATTTTCATCGTTAAACAATTCTTATTATTTTTCAGAAGTAACTTATATGACTGAAGAAACATCAATGCTCCTAAACTGTGTTATTAAAGTATTTCATTTATTATGGTCTTATTTTCAGTCAGTCGAAAAGAATATCATGGTAAGTACATTGGTCAAATCATGTTAACTTTTAAGCTTTAAATTCCTCTTCATTATTCTGAGAATGTGCTGATCATACATCTGAAATCACACCTAAATCCTCAACATCAAACCTTGTGTGATTGATAATGATAGCTCTACACTCAGATAGATATATAGATATTAAAATTGAATGTGATTTAATTGGCAGCTCTGCCACGTCGATCAAGTGGTCTATTGGGACACACTGTCCTGAATTTCACCTATAAACTCGATCCTTCTTTTGGCGGCTATAGAGTTTGTGGGTGAGAGCTTTAATAAGCTCAGTCAACTCTTCTTTGGTAAATCCAAGTTCCTCAGCCTGATTCTGTCCCCAGCTGGGGATTTGCATTAAGATAGATATTAAAATTGAGTGTGGGCAGGTTGACAGACCTGCCACGTCGTCCCAGTGGTCTATTGTTGCACACCTTGTACCAAATTTTATCTACAAGATCCATCATTCTTGTAAAGGCTATAAACTTTGTGGGTTAGAGCGTGATAGGCTCAGTCAACTTCAGTTTGTTAGATCCAAGTTCCTAAAGCCTGATTCTGCCCTATGTTGGGCATTCGCACATGACGTGTTCTATTGATTCTATCTCCTTCTCACATAGTCTGCATGAAGGGTCCTCGATCAATCCTAAATTATTTAGATGATTTCTGAGGCGGTAGGGACTCGTTAATATGGCAATTAGAGCTCTCAGATCTGGAGAGTTTAAGCCAGTCTCTAGGTCTCTAGGTGCACTGGTGGCTAAGTGAAAGTGTCTGAGATCTATGAAGCTCAGTCTCCCGTACCAGTTATTTTTCATCCTTTCTGTCTCCAGGAGATATCCAAGCCTAGGCTCTGATCAGGTGAATCCCAATGCTGTTCCTCCCCCCAGTGGCCAATGAACTCGCCTTTTCAATACCCAAGTGGCCTGGACGCACTTCAAACAGAACCCATTTGTTTCTTCTAGTTTCTAGCGAGGTTTAAGCGACATTCCTGCACAATAAGTGACGTGCAATTGTTGGATACCAATGCCTCCAGTGCAGCTTGATGTTCATTGACCTACTTGTTAATCACCTCGTAACAGAAGGTTAGCACAGTGATCAATGGCGAATGTTTCTACTTGAAAAATAGTCGCAAACTCGCCAAGACAAATAAACTGTTTCTTGGCAGCACCTAGACCATATAGACCAGCTCCAACACCTTGGGCTGTTTTGAAGGTGTCTGTGAACCTGTAGGGACCCTCAAGTAATCTGTCCTTGGAACTGGCCCATTTCTGTCTATCTCTACTCTCCCAACTCACTGACAGACTACCTTATCAAAGAATTTTGATATAACAGACGGAGTCTTCAATTACGAAATCACGCTTGTCTTCAAACTTGAATATAGCAGGAAATACTTCTACACTCAGAGACAAATTGAACAGGTGCGTTAGAGGGTTGGTCAATAAAAAGATACGTCTCCTGAACAAAACTGATGAACCTCATCTAGCCCACAAACCTAAGATTCTTCAAATAGATTCATTCCATCAAATAATTCAGACGCAGAAACATTGAAGAAAGATAATTTGGTAGTCTCAGGAATATTGAAATCAGGTAGAACAATATTTTTCATGTTCTTGGGAGGAGCGATGCCTGTTATGCTACAGCTGTGGCCGCCCTAAATGGTTTAATGGGTGTGTTCACTCGCTCGAAATGTAAGTTCGAATGAAGCGAGTTCCACAGCACACTAGCCTGTAAATAAAAGAATTTTTATAGAGAGTGGTACTTAGCGTTGTTAGTTGCGCTGATGAAGAAAGATCAGCAACCTGCCGCCTTTGAACGAGAGGCTGAAGATCACGCCTGATCTCCAGTTGGTCGTACTGTTCGCTTCTGGACTCTACCAATGGATGTAATGAATATTTGTGCTTTGTATAAAAACAGCAGCTGTGATGGAGTGTAGTACTGCTTAGTCCTGCGATGAAAACTGAGTTTAGGAGAAGCAGATTTGACAATGGCTGACACATGGTCATTCCAACAAACTTCGGTGTTGACTGTGTGTGCATGTTCCTTCTGAGAGAATTCGATATCCCTGCATGATAAAAGGATGTTCTCTGCAAAGACTTTTCCTGAGGACATTGTTGATTGCGTCTTGTTCGCGTTTAAATTGACCGATCCCACTCTGATATATTTTCCAAATCTGAATTCAGTGGCATGCTCTGTTGGTATCGTTGTCGGTGTGACTGCTATGCAGTTTAAGGACGCGAACTACAAAATGGGGACACCAGGGTACAGTCGTTCACAAACCCAAATATAAATTCGACGGAAATCGAGAAAAGCACTACCGGACTTACTCTCGAGTCGAAATTCATCTTGCTTGGCAAATCATTTGATCCTTCTAACATGCTCAAATGCCTCCACTGATAATTTATGTTAGCTTTCATTTTAGCCTCAATCTGCGATAAATACGTATTATAACACTATTTCAGGAACCATCTGATTCAAATTATAATTATTAATAATAAATGGTAGCCATCATCTATGTGCTTCCTTTTCTACAAACTTGTGAACTATTCCAAACCTAAATTATAAAAGGGTAAGAGATTCGAACGTCATTAGCTGTGAAATAAGCTGTGTCTATGAGACGGACACTGTAGCATACCACTCATATTTGAGGGGGTCCTCCGCCCCACATTTGCGCAGTAAATATAGTGCAGTTTTCTCTTTACCTTCACAGAAACAAAAGTTAGGGTTTTTGGTTCTTCTATCTCATGTTTTGTGATAACTCACTTCAGTGCCGCTTATATTTAGCTCTACCAGTTTATTAGCGATTCCTCTGCTCATGTGCAGCTTACTTCTTGTAGGGTTTTTCATCACCAAAGAAGGTTTTGGCATGTCCGCAGCCTTCTACCTTCATCCATGCTCTATTTTTGTTTTCCTCAGTCTGCAATCGAAATAAATCTCCGACGTGTGTGTACAATACGTCTTCTGCTGATTCAGGATTATCCCACTATTGAGGGATCGAGATGAATTTGGCAGCCCTAGTTCTAGCAAGAGTGTTCGGTATTGTGTGACATTCCACGATTAATTGGGATTTCGGTTTATTCATGCTGTGTAGTGTTGTCGGTGTTTTTTCAAAACTATAATCGATTACCTGCTACTCTTTATAATTCCTGGTTTACGAATTATCACTAGTCCAGTAGCAAGGGGTCAATAGAGACGATCGTGGTCGAACGTAGTTTTCAATCTTCATTTTGATTTCGAAAGATTCGACTTAAGTAATTCGCTTGAATAATTCCTGCTTGATAAGGACAAATTCGAATGGAGATCGAATAATTTTCATTGATATCTGCTTAATCATGGATTTCATATCTATCTATTCAATCCTACATCTTTTCCGTTTTATAATAAGTATTTATAAATCGCTTCCTTTGATTCGGGGGTAGTATTTCAATAAAATACTATTCATTTGTTCAATAACAATGCCACTGGTCGGCGCTTGGTGATGCAAGGGATGTTGTTAGTGAAGTCTTCACATGCTGTAAATCGTACATTGGCACTTTTGAGAGCAACCAATCTGATCTGCGTCTTTCATATTACCCATCTAACCTTTTCAAAAGTTTTGCATGAATATGATTTGTATAAACTAATTGTTCTTTGCAATAGCAGTTTTCATCTTTGGGCGTCTTGCATGAACCATTCAAATGAATATTTTCCATTCGAAATAAGATCCTAGTCTCATGTTGTTTTTAGGGATCTACAATGCCAGCAGATGGAGAAAAATTGATCAAACATCTTGTGCTAAATCTACCTTATTGTTTAATAAATAGACCGAAACAACAGGAAAAACCAAACAAGTTTTTGAGCATGTTTATTACTACTGATGTTAAGTGTATGCAGGAAAATTTGTTGATATGTTATCTATACTTCATTTTGCACAACCAAAATCCTTCCAAGACCAAGCAGCGGGAAATTGAGAATATCGTTACTGTAATCAATGGTAAGTTGTGAATTTCGAATTCAGAAATAAGAAAAGTCACACTTTCACACACAGGTTTTGAAGCAAACTTTTTTCTTCATATTGAAGATTTTCTTTATAATATTTTATATTATCAAAATTCAAGTTAACTGTGAAAAATTACTGAATATTTTCCTGACAACTTTGATAATCTACAGGTACAATATTGCCCCAACTCAATACTTTGATTATTTTAGGTTGCCTTCTCAGGGACTATGCGAACACCAGTATAGATATAACTTACTTAATGATGATCCTAAAGCATCTCTTAGTGGACAAATCTAAGCTTTGGAGTAGGAATGGTGTTCCAGTTTACCACATTCTAGTAAACACAATCACCATGTATCAAAATGGCAACTTAAAGTGGGCAACTAAATCGGTATTATTGAAACTGCTGGCTTCAGTTAATTATGAACCATTAATTGTGTAAGTATTTTTCATAATGAATAATAAAATAAAACAAGTTACTATGTTTTAAATATCACTAATTCATTGATGTAAAGAATGACAAAATTTTACATTAGTTGGACCGGTTTCGGACATACGTCCATTATCAACAACAAGCTAATGGAAACTGAATACATATGTACAATACAGGAATAACCTTCAATAAAATGCTAGTAGAGGTCACAGTAACTTGAATAATGGTGATTGGTAGGTAATTAAGTCTACCTGGTCGTTAAGGACCTTAACCCTTTCTACCCTAGATGCCTTGAAAATTTCCATCGATTCAAAGAAATTGAGTTTATAAGATTTATCACAGGAATGAAGAATTTTAGCTGTTGAAGTTCTGGAAAAGGATGATCAGACAAATACTCTAGCAACTTGTTCTGACGTCTTCCTTAGAACAAAATATGTTAAAGACATAAACAATTTTTGGTTTGAATGCAATGGAACTTTTTACTATCAGACAAAACTCTAGCAACTTTTCTGACGTCTTCTATGTTAGAGACATAAATTTTTCGGTTTGGTTTGGGGATATATCATGTTGAATGTGTTGTTGCGTATTTTTCGATTAATTAAACTATTGTTTTTATATCGAAGCCGTTGTTCTCAGCTATTAACATAATGGTGTTAAATTCTGATTTTCGGTCCATGTCCGATAAAGCAAAGAAATCGCTCTGTGAATCATGGATTTGAAGGCTGCTTTTTTTTGAGAATACGGGTGAAATGAATCTATGGGTATGACATCCGTGTACCATGGTTTTCTGAAGATATTAATTGATAAACGGTTATTATTCTCCCGGGTAATTGTTAGATCTAAGAAATTGATTTTACTATATACATCTGTTTCTACTTTGAACTTTATTTTAGGATGAATGTTATTAATGAAATTCAGGAAGATTTTTAGTTGTCTATTCGTTCCAATGAAACAGGCTAAAATGTCATCAACATATCGGTACCAAAATAGAATATGCCTTTTCGTCATAATTTTAGTGTTTTCCAAATTAGACATGAAAACTTCAGATCGAAGGGGACTGAGGGCAAAAATTGAGAGAATTTTAAAGAACCATGAAAATCAAACCAACTCAAAAGATAAAATTTCAATCAAAAATATCAAACGCAAAATTTCTGAAAATTCATTAGTACTCACGCGAGCAGATAAGTCGAATGCTATAATTGTTATTCCAAAAGTACAATATGAGGAAAAAATGGAAAATTTCATTAATAAAGAAGCGCTTACACTCGTTCATAAAGACCCAACACCACGTATACAGAAACAACTTAGAGCAGCCGCTAATGATATGCAATCACTCTTTAGTAGCTTCGAGAGAAACAGATGGATTAAAATGAATCCTAGAATTCCTAGATTATATGGTCTCATTAAAACACATAAAGAAAATAACCCCATTCGTCCAGTGGTGTCATATACCAATAGTCCAACACAAATACTTGCTAAGCAACTAAATACCAAAATCAAAACAATTTCAGACTCTCATTCACAATATAGTATAAAAAATTCATCAGAATTATCGAATAAAATAAATAATTTCCTCATGCCACCAACCGCAAACTTAATATCATTAGATGTAGATAATATGTTTTCGAATATACCTGCATCACTTTAGAAACCTCGAAAAATATCAGTGTTCCTCTATTATATTATGCATGGATTATACATACAGGGTGCTTCAACGAAAACTGAACAGAGGCTATATCTACCAAGATATTCATTTCTGATCAAAACGCAAAAACAGGTCAATTTTTGTTTCAAGGGGGACATCTTTTGGGGTACAAAACTTGCCTGAAATATCAACCCTCTAAGCGGGGGTTGCAATCCTTGAACATTTTGAATAACGAAGATGGGTCGAGTGATGACTCAAAACAAAGGTGGTATCTTTGTCTACATCGCCTTCATCGAATTTCCATTTTTAATTGAAAACTGTAAAAGATACAGGGTGAGCAACTGAAAGATAGGGAAGACTATTAACCTAACCTGAGACTATTCAAGTTTCAGTGAAGTAGAATGGAACAGATCCATGCTGATCAATGGCAGTCATCATCAAGTACCATCCTCCTCTCGAATTTCAACCCCTAGAGCAGGGGTGACCACCCTTGAAAATTTGGAAGAGGGTAGATGGGTCGAGTGATACCTCGAAAGAAAGGTATTACACTGGTCTACAATGGTTTTGTTGCCCTAGATATGAAAATGATTTTGGGTCTATTTATGCACACAATTCGTGAAACTATCAATGATTCTGTAGGATTTGCTCTGATTTCTTTTTAAATCTTTATTTTCATTTTACATAACAAAATCGTAAAACAAGAAACAAAATAACAGATATATTTATAATGTCAGTTATGTTTTGAGAAATTCGGATACATCGAAGTAAATAAAGAGGAAAATGTCGAAAATATATTTCATATTTCCATAAAACGCCTTTTATGAGCTTTTCTTCTATAATTTTTCAGGGGACAATCTCTTTTCAAAGACCAGCAGTAATCTGCCATCATGTGACAATCCCATCGACCTTGATACCTTTCTTCCATCACTTTCAGATCTTGATGAAACCGCTCTCCCTGTTCCTCACTATAATTTCCTAAATTATCCGGAAATTCATCTAGATGATTGCGGAGATAGTGTAACTTAATACTCATATTTGCTCCTAAAGTCTGAAAGTTTGTCAGCATATTTTGCCCAATTTCTTCATAATTTGCTGCTTTATGGTTACCTAGAAAATTTTCGACAACCAACACAAAACTTTTCCAAGCTTTACTTTCCGGAACAGTCATAACTTTGATAAAATCTGAGTCTTTCATCAATTGCCGTATTTGAGGACCATCAAATATTCCATTCCACCTTTCAATTTTTCCATACTAAGCTTCGGAAATTTTCTGCAAATGTAATTAAAACAATTTCCGTCTTTGTTCAACGCTTTTACAAATTGCTTAATCATACCTAACTTAATATGTAATGGTGGAAGTATGATTTTGTCTCTGCTCACCAGCGGCTCCCTTATTACGTTGGCTTTACCGACAGTTAAAGAATTTCTTACAGGCCAAACATCTTGTTCCCAATGAAGTTGCTTTGCTCTACTATCCCACATACAAATAAAGCAAGGGTATTTTGTATATCCACTTTGTTGGCCAAGTAAAAAATTAACCATTTTTAAATCCACACAGATCGGCCATTGATGCTCAGAGTATTTAATTTTCTCTAAAACTAATTTTACATTTTCATATTCTTCTTTGAGTTTCGTTGAATGGGCAATTGGAATTGATGCAAATTTATTTCCATTGTGCAATAAGACGCATTTTAAACTTCTTTTGCAACTATCAATAAAAAGGCGCCATTCAGTAGATTTGTACTCTTTTAAACCCATGTCTATAAGCAGCTTCGCGATATCATTACAATACACTAATCCTTCATTTTCACTAAAAAATTGTAATAACTCTTTTTCTCGCGTTCTGTATGTTGTAATTGTTACTGTTGGTGCCAATAAATTTTTTCTTTCAATCTTGAGGCTAACAGTTCTGATCCTTGTTTTGATAAATTGAGATCACGTATTAAATCACTGAGTTCATTTTGAGAAAATAACTTTGGCGTAGATGTTTCACCTTCCCATTCACTTCCAGATGGTCCCGATTTCTGTGAATTTGGTAACATCATTGTTTCTGAGGGCATGCGAATTACTTTTGAAATGTATATGGGCCGAGGGAGATTTTCACTGTGTAGAACCGGACATTTCGTAGACTGTAAGTCTGGGTATCTCCACGTTTGATTTCGATTAAAACCTTCAACATCTACTACGCAAAAGTAACAATCATCTAAATGATTCGTAGGCTCCATCCAGATCATAGGAATACCAAATCTAATCCCTAATCGGGGTTGCAATCCTTGAACATTTTGAATAGGGGAGATGGGTCAGTGATAACTCAAAAGAAAGGTGGTATCTTTGTCTACATCGCCTAGAACGAATTTCCATTTTAATTGAAAACTGTAAAAGATACAGGGTGAGCAACTGAAAGATAGGAAGACTATTTCACTGAGTCTATACTATTCATGTTTCAGTGAGGTAAATGGAACAGATCCATGCTGATCAATGGCAGTCATCATCAAGTACCATCCTCATCTCGAATTTCAACTCCTGGAGCAGGGGTGAAAACCCTTGAAAATAACAATTTATCAAAACAAGGATCAGAACTGTTAGCCTCAAGATTGAAAGAAAAAAATTTATTGGCACCAACAGTAACTATTACAACATACAGAACGCGAGAAAAGAGTTATTACAATTTTTAGTGGAAATGAAGGATTAGTGTATTGTAATGATATCAAAGCTGCTTATAGACATGGGTTTAAAAGAGTACAAATCTACTGAATGGCGCCTTTTATTGATAGTTGCAAAAGAAGTTTAAAATGCGTCTTATTGCACAATGGAAATAAATTTGCATGAATTCAATTGCCCATTCAACGAAACTCAAGAAGAATATGAAAATGTAAAATTAGTTTTAGAGAAAATTAAATACTCTGAGCATCAATGGCCGATCTGTGTGGATTTAAAATGGTTAATTTTTACTTGGCCAACAAAGTGGATATACAAAATACCCTTGCTTTATTTGTATGTGGCATAGTAGAGCAAAGCAACTTCATTGGGAACAAGATGTTTGGCCTGTAAGAAATTCTTTAACTGTCGGTAAAGCCAACGTAATAAGGGAGCCGCTGGTGAGCAGAGGCAAAATCATACTTCCACCATTACATATTAAGTTAGGTATGATTAAGCAATTTGTAAAAGCGTTGAACAAAGACGGAAATTGTTTTAATTACATTTGCAGAAAATTTCCGAAGCTTAGTATGGAAAAATTGAAAGGTGGAATGGAATATTTGATGGTCCTCAAATACGGCAATTGATGAAAGACTCAGATTTTATCAAAGTTATGACTGTTCCGGAAAGTAAAGCTTGGAAAAGTTTTGTGTTGGTTGTCGAAAATTTTCTAGGTAACCATAAAGCAGCAAATTATGAAGAAATTGTGCAAAGGCGTTTTATGGAAATATGAAATATATTTTGACATTTTCCTCTTTATTTACTTCGATGTATCCGAATTTCTCAAAACATAACTGACATTATAAATATATCTGTTATTTTGTTTCTTGTTTTACGATTTTTGTTATGTAAAATGAAAATAAATATTTAAAAATAAATCAGGGCAAATCCTACAAAATCATTGATAGTTTCACGACTTGTGTGCATAAATAGACCCAAAATCATATTCATATCTAGGGCAACAAAACCATTGTAGACCAGTGTAATACCTTTCTTTCGAGGTATCACTCGACCCATCTACCCTCTTCCAAATTTTCAAGGGTGGTCCCCTTGCTCTAGGGGTTGAAATTCGAGATGAGGATGGTACTTGATGATGACTGACATTAATCAGCATGGATCTGTTCCATTCTATTTCACTGAAACTTAAATAGTCTCAGGTTAGGTTAGTAGTCTTCCCTATCTTTCAGTTGCTCACCCTGCATCTTTTACAGTTTTCAATTAAAAATGGAAATTCGTTCAAGGCGATGTAGACAAAGATACCACCTTTCTTTTGAGACATCACTCGACCCATCTTCCCTATTCAAAATGTTCAAGGATTGCAACCCCCGCTTAGGGGGTTGATATTTCAGGCAAGTTTTGTACCCCAAAAGATGTCCCCTTGAAACAAAAATTGACCTGTTTTTGCGTTTTGATCAGAAATGAATATCTTGGTAGATATAGCCTCTGTTGAGTTTTCGTTGAAGCACCCTGTATAAACCTTCCTTAAGTAATTTTCATGGATATCATTGGGAAAATGATTAATTAATGGTCAAGAGCTCTCTCGATTTATTTCGAAAAGCTTATGCAGGTTATCATGAAGAAATGTTTTCTATTTTCAGAAATCAGTGCTATGAATCGTGGTTGGAAAGTTTACCCAAACTTCTCATCGAAAAGAGTATCAGTGAGGATGTCATCGATTCAATGTTTGATATGAGCCGTAAAAATAAAACTGCTTTCAACAAAGGTTATTTCAATGACTTACCACTGATATTAGGTGAGTTTCGATAAATACTGGCTATTTATTTTATATACAACATTTTTGATTCAATGTTTTTTGTCGTTCATGTACAGGGTGGGGAAATTTCGATATATTTGTACGGCAGCTATGTGAAATATTGCTGATAGAGAAAAATGAATCTTATTTTCAGGGACTAGTTTAGCGGTGCCGAAATTTCACTGATATCTCTTTCCGTTCTGAATTAATTCCAAATTTCTCGAATTTTGGGAAAATCATGCTTCGCGGCTATCTCGATCATCATTAAAGTTACATTAAAATAAGTTTGACTTTCTGCAGGCACTTTTTTGAGTAAAATACAGTGCTGTGTATTTTTTTTGTCGAACTACAATGCAAACATGCTTTTTTTTCAAACAAAAACCCTAGGAAATTTTACCCCTATTGAATGCAGTAATTGTTTTCCTTTTCAAAAATATATAACACTTGTAGTTAATGATTGCATTCAATACCTTTTTCTGCTTGTTAGTTTTATGTTAGAACTATTACATTTAAGAAATTTTCGACAACCAACACAAAACTTTTCCAAGCTTTACTTTCCGGAACAGTCATAACTTTGATAAAATCTGAGTCTTTCATCAATTGCCGTATTTGAGGACCATCAAATATTCCACCTTTCAATACAATATGTAATGGTGGAAGTATGATTTTGTCTCTGCTCACCAACGGCTCCTTATTACGTTGGCTTTACCGACAGTTAAATAATTTCTTACAGGCCAAACATCTTGTTCCCAATGAAGTTGCTTTGCTCTACTATCCCACATACAAATAAAGCAAGGGTATTTTGTAGATCCACTTTGTTGGCCAAGTAAAAATTAACCATTTTAAATCCACACAGATCGGCCATTGATGCTCAGAGTATTTAATTTTCTCTATAACTAATTTTTCATTTTCATATTCTTCTTTGAGTTTCGTTGAATGGGCAATTGGAATTGATGCAAATTTATTTCCATTGTGCAATAAGACGCATTTTAAACTTCTTTTGCAACTATCAATGAAAAGGCGCCATTCAGTAGATTTGTACTCTTTAAACCCATGTCTATAAGCAGCTTCGCGATATCATTACAATACACTAATCCTTCATTTTCACTAAAAATTGTAATAACTCTCCTTCGCGGCTATCTCGATCATCACTAAAGTTACATTAAAATAAGTTTGACATTCTACAGGCACTTTTTGAGTAAAATACAATGCCGTGTATTTTTTTGTCGAATTACTATGCAAACATGCTTTTTTTCAAACAAAACCATAGGAAATTTTACCCTATTGAATGCAGTTATTTTTCCTTTTCAAAATATATAACACTTATAGTCAATGATTGCATTCAATACCTTTTTTTTTTTTAATATCTGCTTGTTAGTTTTATGTTAGAACTATTACATTTAAGAATTTGTTCACCTGAGACTTCAGCGGCAACGGCCGAAACATATTTCAATCGGTACCCTGAAAGGCACCAGCCAAATAAATCTGTTTTTCGAAGAATGAAAGAGAATCTTATCAATAGTGGCTCATTCAGAAAATCAAGAAATTAAAAATATCATGTAAGTGATAGGTGCTGTAACGGCCAAACCTTCAATTTTCTGAAGGAGAACCAGTTTGAACCCTACAAAATGCGAGTCTCCCAATTTTTACAGCCGACTAAATTTCAGCAATTGATATCTAGCAAATATCCAAGAACTCCTAGACTTTTTTAGGGAAATCATATGGACAGATGAAGTCCGCATCACTAGCGATGGGATGTTTGATCGCTTTAACGAACATTTGTGGTCCGATGTAAATCCTCACCGCCATATCGATGTGCAGCATCAAGGAAGATATGGCTTCAATGTGTGGTTTGCAATGAAAGATAGTCGCGTTTTGGCGTTTGAAATTTTTGATGAAAATTTGAATGGAGCACGTTATGAAGAAATCATCAACAATATCATTGAAGGAATTCTCGATGAACTTCCGTTAACACAAAGATCAATTTTTTTTCAACACGATGGTGCCCCTTCCCACCAAATAATAGTCATCACTGATCTTTTGAATTTTGGACATAATTGGACTGAAGGTCCTGTGAGATGGCCGCCTCGTTCCCCTGACTGGACGCCACTAGATTTTTTTCTTTGGGGTCATGTTGAGGATTCATTCTACAAAAGGAACAGTAACAATGTAGAGAGTTACAACAATTTCAGGGAATTCTTTGTTTCTGTTAGCAATATTCATATTTGCAATGCCCGGCGTAGTGTTTCGGCGATGTAATTTATGCATTCAAAACAATGCCAACAACTTAGAATATTTGCGATAAAGTAGTTTCCCCCATTTGTATCGTTAGGACTTTTTGTTTCTGTTAAACATTTTCGTATTGTTTTTGGTTTTCGTTTGAGAAAAGTTTAATGTCATATGTCTTGTTTTTGAATACAGTACCACCACTCTAATCCGCACATCCAGTAATCCGAACAACGAAACTTTGAAATACCCACCTCTATAATCCGCACAATTTATTTTTTACCTCCATAATCCGAACGCCGTCAGTAATTTCATGGATTGAAAGTTGCAATATCTTGTCTGAATACTCGCTTTACTTGTGTAAATTAGATTCTCTTCTTACGTTCAGCGCCTGATATCCGTACTAATCATAAAACGTTAACATTGCAGCAAAAATGCGAAATTTTGAAAGAATTAGATAATGGAAAAAGTGTTTCTGAATTGGCCAGAATACACTCAATTGGAAAATCTACAGTATGTGATATAAAGAAAAAAAGAAAATCAATTGAGAATTCATATCGTCTTCTGATTCTGGTCTTGGGAAACGTCGTACGCTCAGAACTAGTGAAAATACGAATGTTGAAAATGCTCTATACACTTGGTTCTTACAAGAACGATCTCGACATACATCTTTATCTAATGATCTCATGTGAGAAAGCAAGCTTTTTTACACCACTATAACAGGTAGAGATGATTTCAAGACAAGTCAAGGATGGTTGGAAAATTTCAAAAAAAGACATGGAATTCTACAACTTACCATATCAGGAGAGAAATTGTCCTCAGACGATGAAAGGGGGTTATTTTGGCGAATTCTTCCAAACAAAACACTAGCCCATGCTGCTGAAAATTCAGCACCAGGTAGGAAGATGAGTAAAGACCGTATTACATTTATACCATGCTCTAATGCATCAGTATCACATAAAATGAAATTGTTGGTCATCGGAATAGCCAACAAACCCCGAGCATTCAAGAACTGCTCCCATTTGCCTGTTTATAATAAAGGTCAAAGAAAAGGGTGGGCAACTAGGGAACTTTTTTATGGATGGTTCAACAAACAATTTATTCCTGATGTTAAAAATAAAATGAACGAGCTGAGATTGCCACAAAAAGCTCTGTTCATATTAGATAATGCTCCTGGGCATCCAAGAGAAGAGGAATTAATCAGTGAGGACTGAAATATTCAGTTCATGTTTCTACCTCCTAATTGTACTCCATTATTACAACCAATGGATCAACATGTAATACAGAATGTGGAATTGCATTATCTTACTGAATATTGTGGGACAAGAAGACAGTAACGTTTCGCAGTTACTGAAGCAATTGGACCTCAAACATGTGGTGTTTTCTCTTGAAAGGGCCAAGAGTAAATTCAGAAATCATGGAAGAATTTATGGCCCACAAAAGATGATGATTATGACGCAGGTGACCTGTTGCCTCTTTCACGGTTGAGAAGAAAAATTTTGCTAGAGAAAGAAGAGAAAATCGCAATCTACGCATGATGACAGGTGTGCTAACAAATGTATCTGGTCAAGAATTAACAACTGAAGACATTGAAGAAGGGGTTGTAGGATATAAAGAGAATTATATCTCTGAAGCTGAAATAATCAACAACATAGAAAGTGACGTGGATACAGAAGAACTTGAAGAATGCGATGTCACTATGAATTCAGTTGAACATGAAGAAGCTCTCTTGTGTTTCAACAAATGTTTGGAATGGTGCAAAGAAAATGATATCCCTCAGCACCAAATATTATTATTGAATGAATTGAAAGAGGAAGCTGCAAATTCTCATCTTCGTTAAAACAGAAAACGATCCAAGACTTCTTCAGAATCTAAAAATGATTTGTGATATTTCTTAAGAATATGTAGTTATTTTTTATAATCCGAATATTTCAGTAATCCGAACAAGCCCTGATCCCATATGATTCGGATTAGAGAATTGTACTATGGATTCATATGTTACGTAGATTCCTCGGATTGGCAAATTTAGAATTTCAAAATAATTAATGTTCATCAGTAATTCGATTTATGAAGAGTAGAAATGATTGTCGAACTCTAATGAATTACTGTGGTCGAATCGAATGAAACCATATGAATAACCATAATCTTAAAAGGATCTTTAAAATCTTTGAATTTGGGAGGCTTTTACTTGGTAAAATTCCATTATCAATAATAAAAACAAGTACTGTGTTTTAAGGAATTTTACTTAATAATTGCGATTCGTAACGCGTTTCACTACACCGTAGCTTCTTCAGACGAATATATGTACAGAAAATATAAACATAAATGTTCTTGAGTAATTAAAAGCTTATTGGGTTGCTTCTTCTTAAGTGGTTATTTATGACAGGTATATCCAATAAAATTAATTAATAGATTGCTCCCCGAAGAGATTCAATAGAGGTGAAGGGCTTAAATCGACTTGTTCATTGATAAGTCTACCTGAGTGTTTGCATTTATTGATTTCTAAAGTTTCCCAAAGATCTATCTTCCAATATTTATTATCTGTATGCAAAATTTCAAACTGTGGGTCGAAAGAGTGATTATTTTCTAAGAGATGATTCGCGTAATTTGAATCTGATTTTTTATTTGAAAAACTGCGTTTATGTTCCGATATTCTAATATTTAAACTTCTATGTGTTCTACCAATGTAGAAATTATCACAGTCATTGCAATTCGATCTATAAACACCTGATTTATTGTTTTTACCTGGTTTGGTTTTATTATTTTTATATATTTGCCTAAATTATTATTAGTTTGGAAAGCTATGTTGAAATTATTGCTACTCAAGAATGATTTCAGTTTCTCTCACTTGTAATGCCAACGTAGGTTAAGGTGTTAAGGTTTTTGTTTCAATTTATCGACAGGGTAAACTTCATTCAATGCGATTCTACTTTGTTTTTATTTAAAATATTATTTATTAGTTTGGGATTGTAACCATTATTTTTGGCTATTTGTTTAATCAAATTTAATTCTTTGTTGAAATTTTCTGGTGATAACGGGATGTTAATCAATCTATGAATAAAACTATTGAATGCTGACATTTTATGTTGATATGGATGACACGACGAGTTATGTATAATAATATCTGTATGTGACGGCTTATGGTAAATTGCGAAAACATGTGTTCCATTTTCATTCGAAATTGTTACGTCTAAGAAACTTATCGAATTATTGCTTTCTATTTCGGTTGTGAATCCAATTTTTGGATGTAATGAATTTATATGATTTTCGAAAATTTTAACTGTCTATCTGTTCCTGTGAAGCAAATAATGATATCGTCTACATAGCGATACCAGTATAAACAATATTTACTGAGTGGATGATTATGAATTAATTTCTCTACGTTATTCATGATTATTTCTGCTAACAATGGACTTAACGGATTGCCCATAATCAAGCCGTCTTCAATAGTATAATATTTGTTATTGAAATGGAAATAATTTTGATCTAAACAAATTTGTAATAATGAAAGAATATCTGATTTAATGATAGTATTGACATGATTCTTTTCTGATTATTCTTCAACTAAAAAAAGCCTCCCTAATTCAAAACTTAAAAAAGTGCCTGTAGAATGTCAAACTTATTTTTATGTAACTTTGATGATGATCGAGATATCCGCGATGGACGATTTTCCCATTCGAGAAATAAGTCCAGAACGGAAAGAAATATCAGAAGAATATTTGCACCACTAAACTAGTCCCTGAAAATAAGATCGAGAGAGGAGGGTTCATTTTTCTCTATATGCAATATTTCACATAGCTGCCGTACAAATACATCGAAATTTGCCCACCCTGTACAGAAGTGTGTATATTTTAAATGTCCTAACTGTGTATCAAAAAAGATAATTTGCTTCACACTTAATTACTTCATCTATGACAAATATAGTATTTAAGTGTAAATCAAATTTGTTTCATTCATCATTTGAAATGGATTTACATTAACTAACGGCCACTAGTGTTAATTCATTGTATATCAGAGAAGTTGGGAACAATAAATATTATTTAGATCGATTCTTGATCGTGAATTTAATTGTAATGGTTTTTTTTCAGAGAATCTATCGAATTTGAAAGTTACTGGTTCAGTTGATCCCGAAAGGGCCAAGCAGAAGATTATAGATATGTTATATTATGTTCCTCTCCATAATCATTTCCAGGTGTTATTCAGAACGGTATTAAAGGAGTCACCGTATTTGGACCGTATAGAATACGTTTTTGAATTGAGGTAGGTTCAAATTGAATCTATCTTATTGATATGATACAACTTCTTCGTAACACATCACTCATAAGCTCATAGGATGACTGTTTGTACTAGTAAAGATGAAATATGATTTTTTGGATATACCAACTTTCAAATGATACATGTCTAAATTTCAATTCACTTGGAGCAACTTGAAGGCGGATGTATGAATGAAGGTAGAGATGTTGGATAAAGTGTATATAAAGGCCAAACATGTCTGAAGCTTTCCTTTCCATAGATAGACTTTCTAATAGGTTGCACAGTGGAGAGCGCTATTACGTGCCCATCGTTATCGTAAAAGTTGGTTTCTTTTCTCGTCATTGAAGCACAACACTAGTTAACTGTTTCCTCTTGTTATGACGAAGACACTTAGCTCTTACGATAAACTAGCGGAACGATCGATGGGATGATTTTTGAGACCTTGATTTTCCTTCCGCCCCTACAATCGCGACTCAAACTCGGTCGGCGATATTTCCAATGACGTGCCAATGTCGCTGGCCCAGTTTTCTGATCATCCTCGAGCTTAGTATTCCAGAAGTCAGTTTCACCAATGTGTAGAATAAAATGCTTAGTTTCACCAACATAATTTAGGAACTACCAACATCTACATCATAGTGGTCTCTCCCTTCTGAAGAGAATATACGAAGAAATAAAATATTCATGTATACCAACATAATTTCAATTAGTCTTACATTCAGTCAGTTAAAATGAATAATTCAGAATTTTATTTCATTGAGAAGTTTAACGAAACTCAAAATAATGTTCGAAGGTAAGCGGACCTAATTATTATTTATTGAAAGAAGAGTGGAGAACAGTGTCCTATATTGAGAACAAATGACTTACAATTAAGTAATACAAATAGATATCTGTAAATGGGAAAAGAAGGTAACAGAATTGTATGTATAAAAATTAAATAAAAAAAATTATAAGCACTATAAACTATGTGATCCAACGGATTCTTGCAGTTTAGCACAGTCGGGAGGAGTCGCTTCCATCATAGGAAGACACATAGACACATCATGTAGTTCTAAAATTCTCCGTCAGGAGTTTAAAGTTATGACCCCGTAAACGCGCGTCGTTATTCATGGGGAAAAGTGACCGTGGAGGGCTCGGTATGTAATGATCAGGTCCCCACGCTTCTGACGGTCGGCAAAAGTTGAGATGCCTATCTCTATAGTTGGAATGGATGGAACACTACGGAATCCTGATGGTCCAGCGCTGGATACGTTCGAGAAGGTCCGAGTCGCGTGTAAGCGAGGGACTCCATACGGGACCGCCACACTCAAGTATAGAACGGACAAACGTTTTGTAGTAAGTACTACAAGTGCTCGGATCACCCCCAGAAAAGGATCTCTTCAACACGTACAGAAACTTCTTTGCAGTTCAGGTAGGATCACGGACCCTGAAAGTACATATTGCCTTCGATGATGACCCTACACTTAGCGAAGTTTAACGGCAAGAGCCATTCGTTTGACAAGTTCGCAATTTTATCAAGGTAGTTCTGAATCACGAGACCTCATGTAAGGAGATTTTTGTAGGTCTGAATTAAGAGAACGGAACAGATCGAAGGTGTATAAAAGAAACAAGGGGGCCCCAAAACAGAGCCTTGGAGAACACTACTGCTAATTAGTTAGAGAACGGATGAAGCATCACCAATTCTGTCGCGAAAAGTTCGATCACTCAAGAATGCCCTTATGCATAGCAAGAAGTTGTCTCTTAAATCAAAATGTTCCAGTTTAAGTAAGAGTCTGTTGTGCGGGACACAGCCGAATGCTTGAGAAAAGTCCAAGTCGAGTACGGCGATAGGGACTTGTTTGTCAAGCTAATAACTCCAATAGTTGACGCATTTAAGTAGGTTTGTGATCAGAGAACGAAAGCATAAAACCATATTGTTTGTCTAGTATGATAAGGTTTGTCAGTACAAAGTCAAGAACTCGCTCCAGAATGATCTTCTCAAATATCTCAGCTGGATTTATTATCTAGTTGTTAGACCTGAAAATGAAAGTCAAATGAAAAATATTTGGTCCCAATAGAAAAGTCAAAAAAAGATTGATCTTTCCACAGTATAGACATCAAAGTATCAGAAAAGCGTTGAAATGTATCACTATTGAACGAGACTATTTAAACATAACCAACCTTGTTTTTGTATTTTTTGCATCTACTTAATTTCCTCTGGGTCTTCTAATACTCACCTGAAAGTCTCAAAAGCCCACTAAGGGACGTTATCTTACTCGATGATAACCTATGATAAGTCTTAATGTTGTGTTTTAGTCATCCTAAGAGTTTATGTTTTTTTTTCTGGTAGTAATAGTAGTATTTGATTTGTAATAAAGTTTTTTAATTTTTTTTAGGAAAGAATTCCATAGAGGTTGACTTGCAGTTCTTGATGTGCAAACTAGATGTCTATAATATCTCAATGTTGATTTAATCTAGTTGTTTTCCGTTACTTATGTATTGTTGCAATTCACTCGTTGATTATCTTTGAACAACAGATTAGAATTGGAAAAAACCCTTGTACAGTTTACAAAGAATAGGTGTTAATAAAACAATGAGACTAATTTTTTTCAGATATAATTACAATACAATATTGTCTCCTGCAAAATAGTTCCCTTGTGAAGTCATACAGTGCTGGAGAGAGCCACTCCAAACATCAACGCATTGCTGTAACTTGGATCTTAGAATAGCCTTCAGCTGGTCGATTACAGCTGTTTGGATGTTTCCTTAAGGTGATTTTCAGTTCTCGGGAAGAGAGGAAGATGAAGAGGCTGAGGAGGCACATGAATGTTGTCGTTATGCACCACCCATTTGTTTTTGATGTTTGATTGCACACAAAAGACTCTTTTTCGAAGTCAAGAACCTAGCGGTGATTAACCGTTTGGCCTTGAAGCTCAAACTCTTTGTGGACAATCACATGAGTATCAAAAAACAAATCGACATGTCTTTGCTTATTCGTACTAACCCTTGCAGTGTCCGCTCATCTCCAGTTCGTTGTTCAAAATATGATGAACGGAGGTGTGATTCAAATTCAACTGTTCCACGATCATTCTGACTGTCGACCGTCGATTTAACGCAAAAGATCCGGGACTCTGTTAATATTTTCATCGGTGTTCAAACTTGAAGGACATTCGCTTCTTGGTTCATCTTAAATCGATTCTCTTCCTCCAAAAAATGCTTTGAACCACCGAAAAACCTCAGCCCTTGACAAAACACCTCCATAGATCTGCCGAAGTCTTTAAAATGTTTCTATAGTACTGTGTCCAAGTTTGAATCAAAATTTGATAGCACACCGTTGATCAAAATTAATGCCACTCATTTTTAGTACGCACAAGAAAAACCTTCACGGAAACTACGGTCAAACGAATTCAAACTCATACTGGAGGTATACATGTGCACTTTTCGCTGCTCTAAGCCTTTCGTCTCTCGCGTTGTCGGATCGGAAGCGACGTTGCCAATCTCATTACTTCATTTACAAAAAATGATTTCTTTGGTTTACATTGTTACCTATATATTGAACCACTGTAACACAATCACTTTCAAATAGATTCATCATTATTAGACCCCAGTAAATATTGACTTCAGTGATCTTCAACAACTAACTATATTCCATTTTGTATTGTATTGGTTTTAAATGATTTGTACCGTTTTACACACTCCATAACAACTCCGTTTTGTTGTTCCTTTTCGTACAGACAACATAATTATATTATGTCGACTTAGTACTTTATTTTTTTCACTTTTTCTTAAATTATTCAACTTAAAGTAATATTTTAATTTCTGATTCACGAGAAGCGGGCATTGGAGCATAGTTGTTTACGAAAAGGATAGCTGATTCTTACGCATGCGCAAAAATGCGATGAAAAGGTCTATACAGGTCATGTACATAGAACCCTCCTGTCTGCTGGGGTCCTGATATATCACAATGTACATTTCTTTGAATTTTTAACAAATTTTAATTCGGCAACCAGAACAAATTCCTGAATAGTCTCTAAATGATAAATTCCATTCAAATTTAGCGTGCGGTCACATTGTATTTATTTACCTACAGGAATGTCAATTTAGATGACGAGTCTATCTACAAGTAAGGGATTCCCTAATTGTATTTAGTTTTCAACTTGACTGGGAATCCCCTTAATACTTGAACCTTTATTAATAATATTTGTATGAGCCATGAGGTGCGTTGTTATGTTTCTTAGATCAAAAAGGTGTCAATGAATTACCAAAATTCTCTTCGTCGATTTTTAGACTTCATCATTCTAAGATTTTTATTCTAAAACTCAAATAAATGGTCAACGTTGGACAACAAAGATCATTCATAGTTGCAAATGTAAAGACACCTGATGTTAGCTTTCTCACTTCAATAATTTGATGTACATTATAATTAAATGAAACAACGTTGTAATATTCAATATATTGAAAAACTCATAACGCGTATCACAAAACTGTGGCTTCTTCTGGTAAGTTGTACATTTACTTTTTGTCAAAAGTTTTTGCTCAGATATCCTAATGTTGAAATTTCTAAAAGTTCTACCCATATAAATGTTATCAAAACTTTTACAAGAGAGTTTATAATTATTTAATTTGTTTTCTTTATGAATTTCAGGTTTACAGTTTTATTATATTTGCCTAGAGAATAATATGTTCTGAGCTCTGTTCGAATTATGAGATGAGAAAAATGACTTCAAATTCAAATGCTAAACTTATGTACAACTCATGATTCCTTGAAATTGATCTATCAAGCTCTGTAGAATAAACATTATGAAATCAGAACTCACGTCGTGAATCTATTGGAACAAAATTATTTTAACTTCAATGATGAAATTTACTTAAGTAACAACGGCTTAATAGTGGTTAATCTTCTCAGTCCTTTACTAGCAGAAATTTTATGCAAACTATTGAGGAAATAATTCAGAATCATCTGCTATCGAAACAATGCATTCATTGGTTTAGATATAGATAATATTTATCAATTTCAACAGGCAATTCATGAGGCTAATCAAAAATATAATAAGTTAACTTGTATTGGTAAACTCAGTGAATTTAAAGACATTCTTCTCATCTTATAATTTGAACATAGCTTTCAGAACAGATAACTCTCTAGGCAGATATATTTAAAACTTCAAACCTAAAATTCATAAAGTATCGAATCAGGAGTTTACAAGCTCTCTTCTGGAAGTTGTGATCGAATTTATACAGGGTGCTTCAACGAAAACTAAACAGAGGCTATATCTACCAAGATATTCATTTCTGATCAAAACGCGAAAACAGGTCAAATTTTGTTTCAAGGGGGACATCTTTTGGGGTACAAAACTTGCCTGAAATACCAACCCCCTAAGCGGGGGTTGTAATCCTTGAACACTTTGGATAGGGAAGATGGGTCGAGTGATGACTCAAAAGAAAGGTGGTATCTTTGTCTACATCGCCTTGAACGAATTTCCATTTTTAATTGAAAACTGTAAAAGATACAAGGTGAGCAACTGAAAGATAGGGAAGACTATTTCCCTGAGACTATTCAAGTTTCAGTGAAGTAAAATGGAACAGATCCATGCTGATCAATGGCAGTCATCATCAAGTACCATCCTCATCTCGAATTTCAACCCCTGGAGCAGGGGTGACAACCCTTGAAAATTTTGAAGAGGGTAGATGGGTCGAGTGATAACTCGAAAGAAAGGTATTATCTTTGTCTGCATTCCCGTGAAAGAATTTTCATTTTTGATTGAAAACTGTAGAAGATACAGAGTGAGCCACTGAAAAATAGAGATGGCTATTGGAGTATTCTTGCGAAAAACTGGAATAGATTCATTTTAGATCAAAAGCTGTCATCTTCCGAAATCACCCTCATCTCGAATTTCAACCCCTAGAGCAGGGGTAATATTTCGATCCAGTGATACCTTTCAAGTAAAGGATTTCGATTGCCTTCATGACTGCTCGCAATAATTCTCATTGAGTTCCATAGGAGATAGGGGATGCAGTTTTCAATCAAAAATGAAAATTCGTTCACGGGGATGCAGACCTTTCTTTCGAGGTATTACTCGACCCATCTACCCTCTTCCAAATTTTCAAGGGTGGTCACCCCTGCTCTAGAGGTTGAAATTCGAGATGAGGATGGTACTTGTGATGACTGCCATTGATCAGCATGGATCTGTTCCATTTTACTTCACTGAAACTTGAATAGTCTCAGGGAATAGTCTTCCCAATATACTACCTTTCTTTTGAGTCATCACTCGACCCATCTTCCCTATTCAAAATGTTCGAGGATTGCAACCCCCGCTTAGGGGGTTGATATTTCAGGCAAGCTTTATACCCCAAAAGATGTCCCCCTTGAAACAAAAATTGACCTGTTTTTGCGTTTTGATCAGAAATGAATATCTTGGTAGATATAGCCTCTCTCTCTCTCTGTTTAGTTTTCGTTGAAGCACCCTGTATAAGTACAGCTTTCAGAAATTTCAACATTCTCACTATGCAAATCATCTACTTGAAGAAAACCATACTGAACAGTTATTAGAATTACTTTATCACAGAAAATTACTCAAGTCAATTAGATCTGAATTCGTCACCATCATTCAATCTTTTCAATTCTCAAAAGAAGCAACCCTGTTCGGATCTTCCTTCTATTTCGTTAAATACCTGGTTTAACCGTGTGATATATAAGACACATCATTCTTTCAAATGTACTACTTATCTGAAGAAGCAAAAGTGTGGTGAAACTCGTTATAAGTTTGTCAATATAGTGAAATTCTGAACACAATTGTTTTATTTTCTCACTTAAGTTGAAGTAAGACTTACCAGCTACAAAAACTTTAATGCCACAAACAATCAAATCGAAAAAGCCTAATCTCTCATTCGCGGTGTATCAATTATAACGTGTTCAAGTATAAAGTATTGATTTATTGAGATATAAAATAAAATTCCAAGAATACTGGCGTAAGTAAACTTTAAAATTTAAACGTATAGTTATGGGGGCATGTCTTGACTTATGGAAGATGTTGTTTCATCTAGTAATGCTGTCACATCAGCCTGCATGTCACTATCTTTCCTGCCAGTTTCTCTGAATACTGTAGCCATCTGAAAAAAATACAACCATCAATACTGCCATTAACTGATCTGCTAGAAGACAGTTTAGTTTGATTGTTATGATCTAAACTTTGTTTTTCAATTTCATTTGTATTGTTTCACTTATTGACAAATTTTACTCACTTGTGGTGAATATTGCTCTACTTTCTCCAAAAGAGTTTCAGGGTATCCTGGAGAATAGTAACGTACTATTTCATCAGGGAATGATGCATTAATAACGCTTATATATTCCATCAAGGTACTTCCTGGCTTAGCGTCAATTTCTTGAATCCTTTTTAAGGCTCCTGTAGTAACGAACAAACGGCGTGCTTTGGGGTCATGTGGCAAAACCTTTAAAAACAGAATCAATTTATATTTAGACGATAAAACATCACATTCAAATCTATGGCTCAATAAATTAAAGCAATGAAAGGTCTATAGTTGAGATTGATCAAGGTGTATCTATGACTAAACTAGAAAATGAATGTTTTATCGAATCTCAAATTCATGAACATCTTCAAGTCTCACATCTGCAATTGCAAATGATCTTATATTTGTTTGTAGTCTTTGATGTTCCCGCTGCGCAAAGCGCTTGTGCGCACTGTATAGGTTTGTATATATGCTTAGAGAAGACTATCAAGGTAGGGTCTTCGACTTATCAAACCGAACGAAATAAGTAGTATATAACCGAGGTCGATGACTGAAGGCAAAATCAAAGCTGATTAATCCACTTTTCTTTCAGCCGAAGACGTAGGTTACTTAAGAAATTCAGTTCAAAGTTGAGCAATTTATATAAATTGTTTTCAACACTTATATTGATGTATAATGAAAAAAGGTAAATTTCATTATTTCCAAAAGTGATGAGATATGAAGGTAGGTCAGATTCTCTGAAACAATCCTCGTATAACCGTCATGGATTATAACATAGTTGATATTTTTGTTCAGCAAAGTGTTCCTCTTCATAGACTTATATTCAAGATATAGGACATTCATATGTTCTCTACTTTTGTAAGACATCGAAAATATAGTAAAAGTATATTCAAATATCAATGGAATTTCTATATAGAAAATTTAGGTTCATTAAAATATCTGCTAATAAGGGAATCCCATGGGAAGTCTTGAGTTTTGCTTGAAAATTTTTGATTCAAATTGGAAATAATTTTGTGGCAAACCGGTCACACAGATTACAAAATTTATTTATAATGTGTGGTGAAGCCTTATTTTGGTTAAAGCTTTCTCTTATGGGCGGACATTCAACTGTTGGAATGTTTGGGTATATATTTTTACATCTATCAAAAGAAGCAAAATTAAAATTGTGAAGTGTCAAAAGTTCATCTATCAGGTCTACAGAATTTAAAATGGTCTTTTACGGATGAAAGTTGGTGGGTTCCATGAATGTGTGATTTAAGAAGCTCGCTAATTTACCTGTAGGTATGTTCATGTGTTTGGAAATTGACGAACTCCCCCCACTACTCAACATTCAAAATAGGAATAGTCAGCACATTCTTTTTCATAACTGTTTGCTCTAGACACTTGAAAATGACGCAACTATCTAAACCGGTCTTGTGAATTAAAAATTAACATTGTGGAAATCAGAAAAAAAGTGTTTCATTTTAATATTATTAATATGAATTCGCATGAATAAATCCATCAACAATAAAATTGATTACTTTTTTTTGTTGCATATGTTCGTTAGTAATCACTTAACGATTGATTTGTGTTCAAAAAATAAATATTTTGTGATCTAAATGAGTATTTTTCATTATTTTTTCACATATGGCTCCAATTGGAAAACTGTCCTCTAAATCAATATCGCCAAAAATGAAATATGATATAGGAAACTTGCATTTTTGTACGACGATGCTACCCACTGAAAGAAGAAATGAACCAAGAACCTGACGATTAGGGTTTCATCGAGTCAAGCAGATTGACAATCTTTCAAAAAGCTCGACTTGACATTGGAATTTCTGAAAAATCGAAGGGTTTTACTTGACTAGATTTCACAACCCTTAAGCTTGACTTGACATCAAGCTTTTTCAAGTTGCTTGATACCTGTAAGAGCATAAAGTTAAGTTCACTTACTAATCGTTTGTTGCCGTACCCGTACAGGTTTGATAGAAGTAGGTAGTATCTCTAATCATACAGAATTTTTAATTGGCTGTAACATACAGGTATTTCAACACATAGTACGCTCCATTCAGTCGATTTGTTCCGCAGCACAAGTTAATACAAAAAGTTTCGCGAGGGAATTTGGTTCATTCAAAGGAAAAAGGAGAGAAAACAACCAGCAGAAAATTCAGAAAGGTAAAGAATTTCTGTATTCAACAGAATACAGATGTCGCCTACAACCTAAAAAAGATTTCTATATAATATAGAATAGATTCAAATGAAATGATTCTCAGAGGTTTTTCGTATCATTTGTTAAGAACTCATTATTCCTTGTAAAAATATATAGAAAACTGAAAGAAATTAACATAGTGTCGTCATCTAGCAGCCAAAAGCGTAAGTATAATAATCTATAGATTAAGATGCACTACATTTGGCGGTATTCAGTAGAACCCTTTCAGGGAATCGATATTGAACGGTGATTCCCCGAAAAGCGAGAGTCGGGGGAGTCCTGGGACTTTCCTAAACGCATATAAAAGGAAATCTCTCTCCTTCTTACCCCATTTCTTGTGAATATACTGTTAATGTTATACCATTATCCCAGCACGGCAAACCGTACTGAAAGAAAACTAAAAAGATTAAATATACATCTAGTGTAGAGACACTTCTTAAGAGCTGTGTTAACTGTTACCAAGACTCGAAACATATTGAGTCACAAATTAATTAGGAAGTTGATGTGTCTCAACTTTTGGTTCAAAAACAGCGAACTATCAACTATCTGATGAGATGGGAATGTAGTTTGGCATATTCGTATTCTTTTTGACTCAAGTTGCAATGTAGGTATTTCCTTTATTTTTAAAGAAATTTAATTCAATTGTTTTTATTTACACCGAAGTTTATTTCCATTCTCTTATAGAAATTTTCTTTATGTTGCTATGTGATGCAATGGCTGTTTCATTTAAAATATACATTTTACTTTCAATCTTGTTTGTCTCGTATTTGTGTTTCCTTCAACAACTTTATGATTTTGTTTCAGATTCTTACGTTGAATTTCATTTAAATATTTCCGGATCTTTTTATTATTATAACCTTTGTTCTCGTCGCTAATTGAATATAAGACGAAATTCAATATTTTATTGTTGTTAATATTTCTGTTCTGATTCAAGCGTTCAAGTTTAGCGATAGAAAAAGCTTGAATTTTCAAGCTTTTGTGAAAAAAACTTCACTTTACACTCGAATATTAGTCAGAAATCCTTGTCACTTTTTAATAAAGTTGGCTTTCTTCTTAGTACGAGATTTCCGTTTTTGTCGAGTGCAATTGTAAAGTTTTTTTCAAATTAATTAAATTCAAATAATAGAAATATCGCGGCAATCCTTAACAGACATTGCCATGTTTACTAGATCTAAATTCGCTAGGTCAAGGACGAAATATCCATCTAAATTATTATATTTTGAACAAATGTGACAACTAAATTGGACGGATCTGTAAACAGTGAATCCGCAATAATGGTTTCGTGTTTGTCGTCAATTCATTAATTTGCGTCCTTGTTATATCGTTCGCTTTTATAATGTAATGCGGCAAAATGTCTTGATATACTATCGGCTCAAAATTATGCAGTCACGAATACGAACATCAAATAATGTAACTTTGGTTGTAAATTTCCTCGGATCTGGAATACTTTATTAACATCGGTTTTGCACCTTTGATTTACAAATGAATGGGGGCATCTTCAGTCCTTCAATCGAGCACTATATTCTGCGAAATTCTTTGCGCATTTTCTTTCATTCTCTCAAAAAAGTACCGGACATTTGTTTTTTAAGAAATCTGATTAAAACGATTGTCAAAATTTATGTTGTTGCTAAGCAGTACCACCTCCTCGAGACTGATTTCTAGCTGAGTAATTAGCCAATTTTAAGTTCCCTATATCCAGTAAAAGAGGAGAGAGAGAGAGATTACTCGACCTGTCATTTAGTTTGTTCAGAATGGTCGAATTTGTCAGTTCTCACAAGTGTGTTTTGCGATCGTTACCATGGATAAAAATATCGAATAAAGAATTTGTCTCAAATTTTGTATTGCAACTGGAATTTCGTGTGCCGAATCGCTAAAAATGTTAAAGCAGGCTTACGGTAAATCGACTTTATCAAAAACACGTGCATATGAATGATACAGTGCATTCAACAGCGGCCGAGATATGGTGGAAGATTTGTCCCGATCAGTTGAAAATCGTCATTTAAGTTATGAGTTTGAGTTTGACAGATAGGCAATGAACTTTCTATGTTTCACGAATCAATTCATACCATTTTAGACAATTGTGTGGGCATAAAACGCGTTGCTTCCCGAACCCGCATTAAAAAAAACCAGTTCCGAACCCAGATTAAAAAACGCGATGTAACTGGTGATGAGACATGGCTTTATGGGTTTGACAGGTAAACCAGTCAACAAGCTTCGGAATGGCGCTTTTTTGATAGAATGTGTAATACAATTGAGAATTCCTGTAATCCATATATAAAGGGAGTATAGAACCTTTCGCTGACAGAACGCTCATAGGCTCGTCCGGAGTTATGGGGAATAGAAAAAGTAAACTTATAACTAATGACCGGATTTTATGCAAAGTGATATTAGTGGATATTTGCAACTTTTATGCATTTTTCAGTATTTCTGCTTAAAAGTCTGCTTACTAGCATATCATTCTTAATTCTATCAATACCTTGATATCTTTCCTTCCTTGATTATAATAAGTTCTTTGGTAATTCGGGATGTCTGAGTGAGCGAATCTACCTGGCGCCAAAGATAATCCCATTAATACTCACGGGGAGTATTCCCCGTAAGTAAAAGTAACCAAAAGGTTCCAATTATTTCTAATATAAAACTTTAGTCCCAGAACCCGGAGTTCTTAGTTAATATCAACAAATTTCTCGAGCTGCATATGCTACGAGCTCATTA
This sequence comes from Cryptolaemus montrouzieri, assembly GCA_013387265.2. Taxonomy (NCBI): domain Eukaryota; kingdom Metazoa; phylum Arthropoda; class Insecta; order Coleoptera; family Coccinellidae; genus Cryptolaemus; species Cryptolaemus montrouzieri. The sequence goes on from JABFTP020000042.1 coordinate 14,567,761, forward strand.
GTGGCGTGTTAATCACGACTTTTATTCCACACTGTTGACCAAACCAAGGTACATTAAAATTGAACTGACTTTGCACGCAAATAATCAGAAAGAAAGCCTTGATAGCCGATCAATTAGCCAGCCGATTTCTTCAAATATTGACAGAAACCGATATCATAAAGGTATCAACAGTTGGAATTCTGAACGCCATGCAGGAATAAAAGCGGCAATTCGTAAAGCCATTCTTTCAAACGAGGGGTTTCATAGACTATCACTGCAACTGTAAGAGAAATCCGATAAGGGAAACGGACGTGAAAATCATAAAAATCATTTTTCTTTTTTTTATTAGTCTCAACTCTTTGGAGGAGGCGATTCTTGTCATGCCATAGCTGTGGCCACCAAAGGTAATTTAATGTGTGTGTTCACTCGCTTCTTGAAGAGGGACAGATTGTAAGTTATCGGAAAGATGATTTGAGTTTTCCGCAAGCCTAATTTTTCTTTGGAACTAGATTCTATCGGAGCCTTTTAGTTTCTTAGAGCATTTACCTTGAAAATATCTGTAAAGAAGAGAAAATTAACAACCTGCCTCCTTTGAGCTTGGAGATAAGGCGTGATCACCAGGTGGTCGATGAGGCACACTGCTCTCTTCTAGTCACTATCCAATAGATATAATGAATAACGACGATTTTGCCGATGATATCTGCCTCTTATCACGAACACTAAATGATATGAAAAACGAATTAGAAGAACTCAGGCAAGAAGCAGCAAAAGCGGGGTTAAAGATCAACGACGGCAAAAGCAAACATATGACCATCAACTGTAAAAAGAAAGAGGACAGAGGAGAGAAAATATAAAATGTTGAATCCTTCCAGTATCTCGGCATCATAATTACAACTAACGGGGAACAGACGAAGACGTTACACAGAGGATAAACAAAGCTAGGGGATCGTTCATCCAACTGAACTCGCTCTGGAAATCACCACACCTGAGGAGGATGACCAAACTTCGAATTTTCCAAACCAACGTCAAATCTGTCACTCTGTACCTGTGTCAGGCGTGGAAAGTAACAAAAACTCTCGCCCAGAAACTGCAAACTTTCATTTACTCCTGTCTGAGAAGAATCCTAAACATCAGATGGCCCGAGAAGGTCAAACATAGACCTATGGAGGATATCCAATGAGACTATAGAGAAAGTAATTCAAGATAGGAAGTATGAATGGCTGGGACATACTTTGAGAAGAAGCGACACCATCAGCAAAGAGGCTTTAGTCTGGAACCCTCAAGGAGCCCGAAAACCAGACAGGACAAGAACAACGTGGCGAAGAACTATTGACAAGGAAATTTCAGAAAATGGAAAGAGCTGGGGAAAGATCAAGAGTTTGGCTCAAAACAGGATCCGATGGAGGAATTTAGTTACGATCCCCAAGGGATTAAAGGTATTGAAGAATAAGAGTTTGTGATTTAAGTGACTGAATGAGTCCATGGGAACAGTCGAGTCTGTGAAGGTTTTTCTGCTGTAAACCTATTGTTGCTATGAACAATATATTGCAGAAATTCATCAATTTGCCTGTTTGAGCCCTGGAAACTTACCAAAATATCATCTTCATATCGGTACTAGAACGCTATTTGTATTTTCGCTAAGTGGTGCTGTTCTTTTTAAATTATCCATGAATATATCGGCTGAAAAGGGGCTAACAGGTTTCAACTAGTCCTCTCTCCAACAACTTGAGGAACTATGTTTCCAAATTTAAAATAACCACATCTTTCTCAACTTTAGTAATAAAATAAATAAATCACCTACAAATCATTTAATCATTTATCATGTAATCATTTATTAAAATTCTTCAATATTTACAAGGAATTGTCATGATAAAAGTAGGTAAGTGAATGTGCAAAATATAAAATATCCAAAATTGATATACACATTGACAAATTTTTACATATTTAAAACATAATCACCAACAGGACAACAAGACACCGTACGATTTATTTACAGACGATACATTTCACGAATATTCTGAATTCAGAAACTCTTCGACAGAATAAAAAACTTCAGAGGTAAGTATTTTTTTGATTTCATTTTTGAATTTCTCTGCAGGTAATAGCTTGAGATACCCTGGTAACACATTATACATTTTGATTAATAGGAAGTTGAAACTATTCTGTGTTTTTAATCCTATAATGAGGCAAAACATACTTTTCCCGAGATCTTGTTTCCTAAGAATGATGGTTGGAATGTTTAACTATTGCTGTATTCTTCTCGTGAATGTGGCATAGACATGTGAGCAGGAACGGTCAGTATTCCATATTTTTTCAAATATTCTCTGCGGCTGGTTGTTTCTGAGATACATGTAATAGCTCTTATTTCATCAACTATTTGCCTTATTTTTCGTATCAAATAAATTGTGCTACTCAATCATCTGGACACGTTTTCTATATGTTGAGACCAACTGAGAGAGTTGTCTAACTCAATTCCAAGCATGCTAAGGCTAGGTCCATTACACTTAGCTTTTGTGGATAGAAGTAAGTTTTGCGTTTTCTCTATGTTAAGTGTTAGTCATTAGCTTCGTACCAGTTGTGAGCCTGTTCTATTGTTGTCTTTGTTCTCTCCTCTACTTGTTCTTGAGTCTTCCTTCGGTTTAAATAGTTCGTGTCATCAGCATAAAGATCAGTTACATCTGCATCGACATTGTATACGAGATCGTTTGTGTATATTATGAATAAGAGTGGAGAGAGTATTGAGCCCTGAGGAACGCCCAACTCTACCAACTCTTTGTGAGATGTCCTTCCGTTCCAAAATACTGATTGATATCTATTCTGTAGGTATGATTTGAGTATACTCAAAGTTGGTCCTCTGATACCATAAAATTGAATTTCTTCTAAGAGTATTTCTCTTACAACACGATCAAAAGCCTTGCTCAAGTCCAAGCAGGAAAGCTGCGCTATTTCACCATCTTCAAAAGCTTCGAGTATGCCCTCAACTATCTCTGTCATTGCTGTTATTGTTGATTTTTTTGTTCTGAATTCATGTTGGGCGTTATTCAGTGTATTCTTCGATTCGATGAAACCTGTGATTCTCGACTTTAGGAGCGACTCAAAGATTTTAGAGATCGCTGGCAGAATTGATATTGGCCTGTAATTCGAACATTCATTCACGTTGTCTTTTTTATGAATCAATCGGTACAACTTTGGCGATTTTGAGTTTGGATGGAAAAACTCCTTGGTTGAAGTAGCTATTAATAACCTGGCATAGCGGATTAGATATTTTTCCAATATTCAAGAAAAACTCATTCAAGTCCTCAGGTGATAATGTTCTCTTGTTTTCGCCTTTCGTGCTATTATGTTTGATTTTCGAATCGATAACTTCACAAATTGCTTTGCTTTTATTTGTAGCTTTCTTAAGGTATTTCGCATCTTGTTCTCTTACTTAAGACTCAATAGATTCTCTGAAGGCGTTTTTCAAATGCTTGTAAAGTTCAGTCGAGTTCTCGTCTTTTTTTCTTTTTCATTTTATTAGTTTCAATTTTTTTCACAGGGAAACAGCTTTCAAAATGAGAATGAAGAATCTCATGGAATTCATCATAGCATTGCTCAGCATCCTCATAATGAGTAATCTGTAGCCAGTATGTCATCCGGAGTTTTTCCTTAAAAAGGTGAGTATTAGGATCGTTAATCATTCTTACATATTTATAAGTTATGTTATCCGTAGGTTCAATTAGCTTTCCAATTTTCATGAACTGTGCCCTGTGATCTGCAATATGAGGATTGATAGTGGACGCCTGGTACGATTCTGGTATTCTGGATTCGGTACCAGAACACTATTATTATATACACACAACCAGATTTATATGGAATCACTCGGTATTTCACATTAATGATTGTATTTAACCCTGGATCTTTCACTACTTGTGAAGAATGAAGTTTTTTGTTGTAAAAAACTGGATAGTATGATAAAAAATGTTGAATTATCAGCACATGTTCTGGATATTGTACTCAGTCGTCACTAAGATTTGAAATTGTGAATTTCAAAATTTAAAAGAGCCAATAATCATAATTGAAAATGCCTTACATTGGATTGTCCGATGTGCAGATGGGTCGAATTATTGCTCTCGTTGAAGAAGGGTGACACAGGAGGTGATTTCAAAAACCTACGCCCGATACGTGGAGCTACAATCTTTGCAAAATAGGCTTAGAAGAACTTGTAGGAAGATCACTTCTGAAGAACAGACCGCTTTTTGTGCCAAATTGCAAGTAGAGACCCTAGCGTCGCACCCCATACTCCAAAAGCAATTTCTGGAAGCAACAGGCATCAGTGTATCAGTCGAAACGATACGTCAAAGACTTCGTTCAAGGAGCTTATACAGCAGAAGGCTCTTGAGAGTTCCAGAGCTAACCAGACAACCAAAAATTAACAGACTTAATTGGTGTATCGTGAACCAAAATTGGAATATTGAGAATTGGCGAAATGTTCTCTTTTCGGATGAGACCAGAATTGGTGTTGTGTTGGATCAGATGACCGTCGGATTCGGGTTTTAAGGGATTGTGGAAGATAAGCTAGACTCCGAGCAGCAAGACAAATTCCGAAATACCAAGGGGAGAGTATGATATTTTGGGGTGGCATTATGCTGGAAGGCAAAACAGATTTTATTTCTTTTCCTGCGGGCGTAACGGCTGAAAATTACAACCTCACGCGACATTATCTTGAAACAGAGGGAATCGCTATTTTGGACTGGCCAGCTAGCTCTCCAGACCTGAAACCTATTGAACATTCATGGGATAATCTCACAGTGAAAATTAAATCCCAGAACAGCTCACCCAAGCCGCCACAGAAGAGTGGTAGAATATCACCCCAGAGAAGATCGAAAACCTAATCCAAAGCATGCCTAGACGCCTACTCCGTGAGAAAACAATTTCCAATTTTTTCACTACATGGATTGTTTACGCTGTAACCGAACATCCAGTATATGGAAGATGGTCATTTAAAAACTCCCTGGTCATTTAGAACCTTCAAGTCGAAGAGAGAGATATTGTGCTATTGAATTTTTATTATTATTATTTATTATCGTGGACTTATGCACTATCTCAGCTAGTAGCTGGATATAATTTACCTTTCCCAGATTTAGCAATCAAAGGGAATAGGCTCGATTACAATATACTTGACATAAATTTCCTAACTATCCTACATGTATTAAGAATTACAGCTTTTTGCATTTCTATATAGGTATTCTTATGCAATTCTAATTTCTTAAGGCTATCATGCAAAGTTTTGGGTATTAAACCAGTCGAGGATACGATGACAGGAACGATATCTATTTTGTCGAGGTGCCACATCTGCTTGATCTCAATAGCAAGGTCTGTGTATTTGGACTTTTCTCCTGGAACTTATTCAGCACGTTGTTATTATTTGGTATGGCGACATCCACCAGCATTGCTGTCTTGGCTCTCTTATCATACACCACTATGTCCGGCCTATTATTCGTCACCATTCTATCAGTGATAATAGGCCTATCGTAGTATAATCTGATAGAGTCATTTTCCAATACGGGCGCCGGTTGATACTTGTAATATGGCTGGAATGTATTCAGAAGTCCGTACTTGTGTGCAAGTTTCTGATGGATAATGTTGCACACTTGATTATGCCTGTGAAGATAGTCTGTATTGGCCAGTTGTTCACATCCGGACGTAATATGCTGTATAGTCTCCGATCTTATATGGCATTTTCTGCACCTATCTGTTTGTATTATTCCGTCCTTCATAATAAATTTTTGTAGTTGTTTGTAGCGATCACTTGGTCTTGGATGGCCATAAGGAATCCTCTGTTTCCGCGAATAATTCTCCTTTCATCAACCATTTGTTGGAGGCTTCTTTGTCGATGTGTGGTTGATTAATCTCATGGTGATGTCGTCCATGCAATTCCTTTCTTGACCATTGCTCTTGTTTTTCAGTATCTGATAGGAATGGTAGATTTAGCAGGTCATCTCTGGTAGCAAGATTTAGAGGTGTATGTCTCTTATCAGCCAACGATACCGTTCTATGTAGGTCAGAAGTGAGAGCTTTTTCTGAGAAGAATTCTCTGAGATTTTTATCTGTTCGGTGTGTAAATTGACTACATCTATTAATCCGCGTCCTCCTTCTTTCCGCTTCAAAGTTGTTCGTATCACAGAGGATTTTGGATGATGGTTGTTGTACTTTGTTAGCATCGTTCGGGTCTGCCTTTGAATATCATCCAGTTCTGTCTTAGTCCATCTGATTATTCCAAATGAGTAAAGTAACACTGGAATGGCGTAGGTGTTAATTGCCTTGACTAAATTCCCCGAGTTCAACATCGATTTCAGCACAGACTTCAGACGTTGACTGTATTCTGAACGAATCTTCTCCTTTGATTGTTTTTGGTCTAGCAATCTGGCTTGTTGGTATCCCAGATATTTGTATGTTTCGCCATCTCTCATGCACTGTATAATATCACCGTTTGGAAGTTGTGTATCACCATCTATGACTTTCCCTCTTTGAATGTTCAGGGTCTTACATTTTCAATCCCGAATTTCATATGAACATCTGCCGAGAACTCACTGACAGTTTTCAGCAAATCATCCAATTGCTTCTTGTTCGAAGCATATAATTTGATGTCATCCATATACAGCAGGTGGGAGATTGTATGATAATTCCTTTCTGCTTTTATCCTAAATCCGTATCCTGTTCTATTGAGCATTGAGGACAATGGGTTCATTGCCAAACAGAACCATAGTGGACTCAAAGAGTCTCCTTGAAAAATTCCACGACGTATGGGTATCTCGTCGGTTTTAATTGATTTATTGTTCATGTTGACCTGCAGAGACGTGCGCCAGTGTGTCATTGTTGTCTTCAAGAACTCTACCAGGGATGGGTGAATTTTGTATATCTGCAATACTTCAACAAGCCAAGAATGGGTGGTACTATCGAATGCCTTCAGATAATCGAGAAAAGCTGAATGAACATTGCGATGCCCTACGTGTGCCTGTTTCATTATCACAGAATTGATGATGAGTTGTTCCTTGCACCCGTGGTGTCTCTTTCTGCATCCTTTCTGCTCCTCTGCTAATATATTGTTGTCGTCAAGGTGTTGGTATATTCGATTGGATATGCATGAGGTGAGTATTTTGTAGAGTGTTGGCAGGCACGTGATTGGCCTATATTGAGACGGATCCTGTGTTCTATCGCTCTTAGGTAGCATATATGTTAATTATTATATAATAATATTATTATTATTATTATTATTATTATTGAAGTAATTTAAGACTGAGGACAAGTCCTATAAAAGCCTAATAACAAAAAATAATTTCTATAGTATTGCAAGCACAGCTTAGCCATAATTAAATATGCACACATACATAATAACTAAATCCACTTCGTCAAAAACGAAATCTAATTAAACAAAAGAAAGTCCAATTTATTTTTGAATTCATTAACCGAATTTGAGTCCACCACATCACTAGAAAACCTGTTCCAATCATCGAACACCCTATTCACAAGAAAATACTGTCTTTGTCTCGACGAAAATTTTTCTTTTTTCAGCTTCAGATGATAACCACGCAAACGAGTATCAGCACTCAAACTAAACAAACATCTCAGGTTGGCGTAATTGTGTTTAATTATACGATAGCACAAGATAAGATCTCCTCGATGTCTTCGCTGCTCGAAGGTTATGAGATCAGCTCTAGCCAATCTTTCATTATATGAGGGACGAACGACCCCAAAAGTCATACGTGTAGCACGGCGCTGGACACCCTCATGCATGCTTTTATCCCGAGCGACAACCGGGCACCAAACCGAGCCTGCATATTCCAAAATAGGACGCACATAAGTCTTATAAAGTGTAACCGAATTAGAGAAGGACAACTTAACGAACGATCTACGAATGAGATAAATTAAAGAATTAGCACGTTTACAAACACTTAGGACATGTTCCGACCACGTAAGGTTTGAAGTAACGCTTACTCCTAGATCTACATGTGAAGTAACTGAGCGAAGTGGATGATTGTCAATCGAGTATTGATGGGATGGATTATTGGGTCCTATATGGAGCACAACACATTTATCAACATTTAGTGGTAGGAGCCAGTCGTTGCACCATCGGTTTATTGCGTCAAGATCGTCCTGGAGAATCTGTCTCTCGGTGAGCGGGTTTGCATACAACTTGGTGTCGTCAGCGAAGAATGACTTGCGAGATTTAATGTGTAATGAAAGATCGCTGGCGAAAATGACAAATAAAAGTGGCCCCAGGACGGATCCCTGAGGCACTCCGCTCACAACCGGTCTTTCCGACGAAAGAACACCACCAACCCTCACCACGAATGTTCTCTGCTACATATAATTAGTAGTCCAGAGAAGCAACTTCCCGCGAATTCCAACGATATCCAATTTGTGAACTAATCTTCTTACTGTGACTCTGTCAAAAGCCTTGGCGAAATCGAGGTAAATGACATCAGTAGGGATCCTTTGATCATAGGCATGCGTCCAATCATTAACGCAAGACAAAAGATTTGTGGTAGTTGACTTTCCCTTTACGAAGCCATGTTGTTCTGACGGAATGATAAAGTTTTTTGTCAAGAACTCGGTTGTCACTTCGACTATTATGGATTCCATCACTTTTGATGCAACAGACAGAAGGCTTATTGGTCTATAGTTACATGAGTCCAGTTTATCACCCTTTTTAAATATAGGAGTGACACTTGATTTCTTCCAGTCCAGAGGAACGCGGGAGGTCTCGAAAGATGTTCTCATAATCAAGGCCAAAGGATGAGAAAGGACGTCGGCAAACTTCTTCAAGAAAAAAGGACTGATACCATCAAGTCCTGGAGACGAATGATTTTTTAGCTTGAGTAGGTGCTTTTTTACTGTGCAAGAATCAAACTCTACGTGTGTTAGACTATTCTCAAGACGTCTAGTTGCAGAATGGGGCATCTGATCGCTATTGTGCTCAGTTGTGAAGCTACTGGAAATGCATCTGCCAAAATTTCCGTCGATTCGGTATCAGAGCCACACATGCTCCCATCGTCTTTTCGTAGCAAAGGGGCACTGACCTTCGATTGCTAATTGGCACGAATGAATTTGTAAAGTTTTCTGTTATTGTCGGAGGCAACAATTGATTCCTCATATTCACAGCGTGCAGAGCGCAGAGCATAGGTCACGTGACTAGAAAAATCTCTATGACTTGTAAAATCTTCAGAATTTTTAGTTCGTTTATATTTCTTCCAGAGACGTTTTTTGTGTTGTATAAGTGATAAAAGTTCCGAATTTATCCATGGTTTAGGAGGGTTCACACGTGAGGTCTTTCTATAAGGGACAGTAACGTGGAATGGAATTTTTTCCACATAATATCAGCGTCGTCTGCTGTATTTAAGAGTCTTTGCCAGTTTACATGCTGAAGCTCCTCTGAGAGCGAATCAAAGTTGGTCACGCTGTATTCAACGCGATTGGATTTTTTAGGTATAGTAATATTAAGCTGAAGGGTTGAAGTGATAGCTGCATGATCGGAAATGCCAATCGGTGGATGGTATTCAGGGTGTGTAATGAGTTGTTCTTCGTTGGTTAAAATGAGGTCAAGTGTTGAAGGCTCATTGTTTCTTCTGAATCTAGTTGGCTCATTTACCAACTGGATAAGATTCGAGTCAGCAACAAATCTCACAAAGTCGGCAGCAGGGTTGGACGCCTCAGGAACGTTCGCTATTGGCCAGATGATATCGCGATAATTGAAATCGCCGACAATAATTAGTTTAGTAAATGATGAAATTAGGTCCAAATATTCGATGAGCTGGGTATTTGCTTCACGGGAGACGTCACCAGGTCGATACACACACACCAAATTAATGTCAGTATTATTTCTAGATAATCGAACATGTAACGCCTCAATTCCAGAAATTTCGACTGCTTTTGGATAGATCGCAAAATTATGAGTTATCTCATCGCTCAAGTAGACACATACACCTCCACCAACACGATTCTCCCTATCATGTCTATAGATACTATATCCATTAATATTCACTAGGATATCAGGATTTGGTCATTGATCAAAAGTGATTTAAAAATTATATTCAATATGAGTTATATCCCTCCCCCAGAAAATTATCGAGAAGTTTTCCGATGTGAGGCCGCCTTAACCACGCCGCGTGGCAAGAAAATCGATGCCACCCGCCGAATCAACTCCCGAAACACGTCCTCGGCGTCACGTACGTCGTTTCGGGGAAAATCGAGGAACTCCTCTTGTTTATCCGTTTCCACTCTTCCGTCGACGTGCCGAACAGATGATCGTATTGATTTCGTTGAAATATAACACCGTCGTACGCACAAAACTATGTCACTGGTGTCACGGTTCGCATGAAGACAATGTTTACAGTGAGATGAAATGTCGAAAATGTCGCGAACGGCCCGGACAAACGACGAACGATGAAAAAAGCGAGCGGGACGAATTTTGATCAAGCGGACTCAGATCGGTTGTTTGTGCGGGGTGTCACGTTGAACCCAATCCGATTACCGGTGTCTGATAGGACCAAGTGGGGAGTAAGGAATGTTAAATTGCACTCCGAGGACCAAGGTAACTCTATAAGACCAAAAACTGTTTCGTACACCTCGGAAAAGACTGGTAAACGTTCGAGGAACGTTGAAAAGAAAGCGCTACTCTTGAACGTGGTCGACTGTGGATCTTCGGGCGTCCGGAACGGATTGCTACGGCAAATCCATGAAACCGTAGAAATTTCAGATTTTCGAAGGCTTCTGAGTAAGCTGATAAAATTCAGGGTTAACCGAGAAGACAAGAGAGCGTCGGACGCTCTGATCGCTCGAATGAACGTCAGCGCGATACATGCCGAGACGAATGCATACATGAATGTATTGGAAAAATTAGCAGAAACGTTTGAAAATCAGTCGGAATCGGAGGTCGAATCAACAGTGATCGGTTGAGCACGTCAGCTGTCACAAGTTGGCTCGCGTGTTCTCGAAACAGAAGACGGTCGACCGCGGCGACAGTACGATGAACTTGTCGGACTACGATGGATCTAGTTGGCGAGATAATGTTTCCTTAATGTGAATTGAATTAAGAGTGTATTTGTTTGCACAAACTATTGAACGATTAGTATATGCTCGTACTTTGCGGTGCTGTTTATTTTTCTGCTAAGATACGGGTATATTGGAGACAGAGAGAGTTCCACGTGTTTGCGAAACTCTGAAAACTATCAGATACGTATCTTTGGTTGCCTTGCTTACGACGATGTCGCCTTAAAGTCGCATTTTTGCTTGTACCAAGCTTAATTTTAATAGACTGTTTAGAAAATGCTGTGATATCTTCAGCTTGCAAAAAAAAGACTGAATTTTCGTGCGACTAAACCTGTGAAAACATCACGTGTGCAAATTATGGATTGCAACGTGCCTACGCCGATGCCGGTGACGAAAACGAGGGATCTGGACAGAAAAGTTCTTCGGGAAACTCTATATTCCGAAATTTTCCAGAGACATCGTAGAAGTATTTTTGCGCTTGGTTCGTTTTTACGGATGTTAAAGACGAAAAAATCAAATTATAACGTGATTAAACAAGACGGGGAGTCGGAATGAGGAAGTTTGGGATGGAGGTATACAGGGTGATGCTGCTCAGATTTGGTCTAGTTCCAAAGGATGGTGAAGAACAGGTAATTTCACAACTTGAAAATTGGGCCTTTAAACATATTTTTATGCTGTTTTTTCAATAAATATTTGTTTTAAGTGTATTAGTGAAGGTACATCAGTTATATAATACTGCTTTAATGTGCGAAATAACAAAAACAAGATTAAGAAATATTCATATAAATAATCTAAATTTGATTTAGCATAACAACGAAATATTTCATCCTCCTAAGAACATAATCCACGCAGCATCAAAGTAAGACAATCTGATATGATGGGTTAAAATAAATTATATATTTTCATCTACCTTTTCCAAATTGAAGTAATTACTTTTAAACTTTTCATATCCTCACATTTCTTCATTTATACTAAATTCTTTTGGTTAAGGCCAAATTAAATGTTTGGTGTTTTACTTATACAGAATTCAATGAAAAAAAGAGTAATTTTAGTCCAATCAGTAACTACCCAATGTATAATTTATTGTTTATAATTAGAGACCGGATTGTATGCAGTCAAAAATTTGTTATGCAAGTTCTTTCAATTCTATGCATATAATTAATTTCGAATCAAATTGAGAAAAAAGGCTTTTGGTGAATTCTCAGAATATTGTAGGGATGCAAGTGTTCTTCGAAACTGGTCATATCCGCCCCTTGGGAATGGATTTATTGTCAGTGCACTAGTTTCGTTCCCTTTTTCAACCTAATTTAGTTGCGAGTTTTACTTCATTCTTCTACCAACCAATGACATAGACCACTCTAACATCTAACACATTTTTATACATGATCAAGGGCGTACCCAGCGAGGGACAGAGTGGGGCAGAATATCTGCGTACGCCCTTGTACATGATCATTCAAACATAAACAAGTTTTAGAGATTATTTGAATAAACAGTTTTAAAACATCAATTTTCTGATAAATTCTTGGTTCTTCGAGAATCATTCATTTCAAATTCATTAATCATTCATGAAACACACCAGCTTTCTTGAACGTTTTGATAATGAAATAATAGGAATACAGGATGAGCTCACAAACAACACTCAACATAATACGTATACTACAAATCTAATCATATACCAGATTGTTTAATAAGTTTTGTCGTTCGATAAGAAAAACACAATATTATGGTTCGAAATACACTTTATTATTCAGTATAATCTCCCTGAACATTTATATACTTGCTCCAATGAGCCTCTAATCTGTGAATCCCATCCCTGTAGTGAGGATCGGGAAGGTCTGCAAAATACGCTTCAACAGCCGTTATGACCTCTTCAGTTGATGAAAAACGCTTGCCACCCATAAATTTTTCGAGATCTGGAAACAAATGGAAGTCGCTGGGGGCCAAATCTGGTGGATGCTCCAACAATTCGAACTTTAATTCATGGATTTTAGCCATTATCAAAATGCTTTGTGATATTGTCCTGATGAAAAAAGATTTTTTCTTCAGCAAACCGGGTGTTTTTTCACGAATTTTTCCTTCAACTGATCCAAAAGGTTGCAGTAATATTCAGAATTAATTGTTTTACCAGTTTGCAAGTTACAAACAAAATTCCTTTCGCATCCCAAAAATTTGATACCATAACCTTCTTGACCGATTTCCGGACGCGAACTCGTTTCGAAGCCGAACAACCAGATTCACACCACTCTTTAGCCTCTTGTTTTGATTTAGGATCATGGTGATAGACCCAAGTCTCATCCATAGTGATGAATTGACGCACAAAATCCACTTTATCCTTTTTAAAACGCTCCAAATGTTGCTGAGAAAGTCGCATTCGAATGTGTTTTTGTTCCATTGTTAGCGAATGCGGCACCCATTGTGCACACAGCTTTCTAAAACCCAAATTTTCACTTAAAATATGGGTCACACTGCCTAATGAGATGTGTAGAGCCTCCACTAAATCCTTCTCAGTCAATCGACGATCTTCCAAAACCATTGTTATCAGCTTTTAACGTATAGGACCGGAACTGCCTCAGGCGAAAAAAATCTGCTAATCCCTCATGTGTGAAGCTTTTATGAGAATGTCAAAAAGCAAGAATTTCTATCATTAGGTGCACTGTACGAGGTATGTCAATTGAGTTCACGGAAAAGTACCCGAACGGTCCGAAAAGTAAATAAATACTTGTCATGATGAAGCAACCATCAGCGCTCCGCCAATTCGGGTCTTACACGAAACACACGGGCCTTCAGACGTTTCAAAACTTCAATGTAGAATACTGCGTTGACTGTCTGACCTGCTGGAACGTATTCGTGGTGTACAACTCCATTAATATCGAAAAATGCGATGAGTAAAGATTTCACTTTCGATTTTGACATTCTGGTGCTTTCGTGGGGCACTTACTCCCCTTCTCTACCCGCTGCATGCTCTGCCTTTTGGTCTCAGGGTCGTATTCGAACACCCACGACTCGTCACCAATAATAATATTCGCCAATTCGAGAAATCATGTCTTGACAGAAGGACAATCGGAGCTCTTTCTGCTCAACTGTAAGCACTTTGGGAACCACTTTCGCACACAGCTTACGCATCCCTAAATCTTCGTGTAGCATCTGCCGGATCGTCTCCTTGTTGATGCCCAACTCGTCTTCCAGCATTCTAAGGCTTACCCGACGGTCTCTGAGCACTCGCGAGCGCTGCCGATTGAGGTTTGTACGTTTCGAGAGCTGCAGGGCGCTATATCGCGCGGAACATGCTCCAATGACTCTCTGCCACTTCTGAACCGCTTTGCTCAATCGTAGACATCTGATTTTTTCAGACAATCTTCCTTATATACGTCAGTTGACTGCTTAATAATTTCCACGGAAGTTTCGCTGCATTTCACCAAAAATTTAATCACTATTCTTTTTATCACTTATCAAAACAGGTCGATGTTCAAAGGACAATAAAACAAGAAGTATAACAACACGAAATTAGCACAGGCTGACGCAGACATGAATTCTATTCCGAATGAAACCAATGCGAACGCTGCAGAGCTACCAACTGCCGCAGCATTGCCAACTTCCGCGAACTTAATTGACATACCTCGTATGGTATACAGACCTGAATAATCGGTGGTGTCGTTGGCACGAATGTGAAAATAATTATTTACAATAATATCCAAACTTTCTTCTTAACCACAGTATAGGTAGTCAACGTCTCGTTTTCCTCAACTACTTTGAATATTGAATTCACAATGTTTATGCAAAAAGATTTGAAATGTTGATTGGCCAATTTGTTGAAGGCAATATCCGTAGATCTCGACATAGATCTTTATTGAAAACTTGCTGCTCTGGTTTCTTTGAGACAGCTTTCAAGTATTGTCCAAACTATTATTACCTCCAACCTCTGCTTCATTTTGCTGATATGCAGACCTTTCCTTACGTGTTGACCACACATTCCGTTGTAGTGAAAATAAGTAAAATCAATTGCGGCTCCGCAAAATCATCCATTGATAACGGAATGTATGGTCGCAGGATAATTGTGGCAAGACAACAATAAAATGGAGGGTACATGAATGTATGCACTTTGCATATAATCCGGTCTTCAGTCATGACATTCATTTTCGAGAAGGCAAACATATATTATATTTAACAAAATTAATTCCATTTATGATTAAAAAGTTACAAGTCTGCATTGTTACTCATAAACCATTGGACCAAAATATTTTTGTGCGATGTTTAATAATATTTGAGAAATGTGTTCTATTACACAAAGCTGCCGCACAAAAACGTCGAAATTTGGTCATTCTGTACATAATTTAACTCATCAATACAATATAGCGTCTCTAATTAAAACACTCGGCATTTTCAAATGGTTTATGCCAATCAATTCGACGACCAAAAATAGATGATAGAACGTTCTGTCATATTCTAAAAGATATCGATAATTCTAAGACTACGAAGGAATTGCGCATGCTTTGTAGAACACTCCGTTCGCCTGAACGCTGTCACTTTCTATTATGAAGAATAATTTTAATTGCAGTCTGTATAAGTTTGCTCAATATCTATATGTGAGTTAAATACAGGGTGCTTCAACGGAAACTAAACGGAGGCTATATCTACCAAGAAATTCATTTCTGATCAGAACGCTTTGAACGAATTTCCATTTTAACTGAAAACTTGTTACAGAGTGAGCAACTGAAAGATAAGAAGACTATTTCCTGAGCCTATTCAGTTTCAGTGAAGTAAAATGGAGAACCATGCTGATCAATGGCAGTCATCATCAAGTACCATCCTCATCTTGAATTTCAACCCCTGAGCAGAGGTGACAACCCTCGAAAATTTGGAAGAGGTAGATGGGTCAGTGATAACTCGAAAGAAAGGTATTATTTTTGTCTGCATTCCAGTGAAAGAATTTTCATTTTTGATTGAAAACTGTAGAAGATACAGAGTGAGCCACTGAAAAATAGAGAAGACTATCGCCCCAGGACTATTGGAGTATTAATGCGAAAAATAGATTCATTTAGATCAAAGATGACAGCCTTTGATCTGGAATGAATCTGTTCCATTTTTTTGCATTAATACTTGAATAGCTCAGGGCGATAGATAGTCTCCTCTTTTTTTCAGTAGCTCGCTCTGTATCTTCTACACTTTTCAATCAAAAATGGAAATTCTTTCACGGGGATGCAGACAAAGATAATACCTTTCTTTTGAGGTATAACTCGACCCATCTACTCTCTTCCAAATTTTCAAGAGTGGTCACCCCTGCTCTAGGGGTTGAAATTCGAGATGAGGATGGTACTTGATGATGACCGCCATTGATCAGCATGGATCTGTTCCATTTTACTTCACTGAAACTTGAATAGTCTCAGGGAAATAGTCTTCCCTATCTTTCAGTTGCTCACCCTGTATCTTTTACAGTTTTCAGTTAAAAATGGAAATTCGTTCAAGGCAATGTAGACAAAGACACCACCTTTCTTTTGAGTCATCACTCGATCCATCTTCCCTATTCAAAATGTTGGAGGATTGCAACCACCGCTTAGAGGGTTGATATTTCAGGCAAGTTTTGTACCCCAAAAGATGTCCCCCTTGAAACAAAAATTGATCTGTTTTTGCGTTTTGATCAGAAATAAATATCTTGGTAGATATAGCCTCTGTTTAGTTTTCGTTGAAGCACCCTGTATAAATGAAAATTAATATTTTCTTGAAACAGATTTTATGTTTAAAGTAAATATTATATAAAGTTGAAATGGAAAACTAACAATACAATTATATCACAAATTCGTTAACAGTAATTAAGATTAACATTAGTTACCCAACAGATATTTTCTTTATTTTTGTCAGTAGACATGCTCAGTTTATGTACTTAAAATTGAAAATTTATTTTTTATCGTAGCAAAGAATTCATATTGTTTAATATAACTTTTCTTTTGTTCACTGATGTACCTCCATTAAATTAACCACAAAAATCACTTATCGTACCATCTATCAATTTAATTTTGTTATTCAATATTCTGAGATGATATATTGAAAAGTTGTGAAATTTTTAGAAATTTGAGTAGATATAAATATACGGGGAACCCCAAAATAATGACCAGTAGGTATATATATATGATGATTTGTTAGTTTGTTGTTGCTTTTTTGTTTTTAATTTTTAAATGAAATGTTGAATTATATATGAAATTGTTTTGATGTTGTAGAATTTAGAAAGTTTACATAGGTTGAATTAGAGTCATAAGAAAGCTATGATGTTATAAGTTGAATGTTACTGAATATACATAACCACGATAAATATTTTGTTCATCATGCAATTATTATTATAATTTTTGTTGGTATTATATTATAGAAAATGAAAAAATTGAAATAAGAGATTCGTTATGTACTTTTATATTGAAAGCCTAAACTTTTCTTATTTATAGATTATTCAATCGTTTAATTACTTAGGTAAACATTCGTGGTTGTGTATTTGTTGGAATTGAAATCAACATCGGATAAGATGAAATATTGTGAATTTGTTGAGTTGATATACAGAGTGTTCAAAGCAACACAGTAAAATCGTTTTGAAAAAATCGAAAGCGATTAAAATTATTCTTCAAGTCTTCCTTAATGATTTATTCATTTTTCTGCGCCAATAATTTATTCATTTGAAAAGGTAGAAAAATAAACTTTGTATAAACTAGCTGACAGAGTTGTCCTATAAATATTTAATTGAATTTCCAGATTTTCGTATTGGTATATTATTTTCCGAGAAGTATAGCAAAAATAGATGCTTTTTCCGCCGTTATCCTTGCGTAAAACTGAACCAAAATGATACGTCCTTTTCAAATTAAAAGAATTCGAAAATCCTTTAAGATATATCGTGAATAGATGTTCTCGAAAATAACCTCGAAAGTTCTGGAGAAACAAATTCGTCCCACACAGGATGGCACTGTCACGAAAAGGAAGAAATGCGACAATTTTATCAATTTCACAGGTCAACATTCTATCTACAAGTGAACATGAGAAACGGCAATGGATTCTAGGGTATTAGAGGGCGTTGATTACAATAGAACAGTTAACACCCGTCAGGTCAGGTGCAATGTCTTTTGAATCCCTTTTTTATGCGCGATTCCCTGGAACAGGGTCGTTAAATGTACCGCCATATGATGAGAACTCCTTGCTAGCCTAGTGTTGCGACAAGGTCTTTCAGCTCCTTGGAGCATCTTCCGTGGAAGTATCTATAAAACAGAGAAAGGTCAGCTACTTGTCTTCTGGGAGCCAGCGGTTGGAGATCGCGAGTGATCTCCGGGTGGTCGATGAGGCGCACAGCTCGTTTTTGCACACTATTCAACATCCGCAACGAATATTTGGGTGCAGATCCCCATACATGGGAACAATATTCCAAATCAGGCCGAATCTGCTCCTTATATAGAAACAACAGCTGAGATGACGTGAAGTATCGCTTGGCTCTGAAAAGAAAATTGCTGATGCCAACTTAGCTATTGCTGATGCATGTTCATGCCAGCAAAACCCCACTCTGATATCCTCTGTAGGTCAGAGTTTAAGTTATTAATTTGTTGACATCTCTGACGATTAGATTCCGCAGCCGTAATCGGCCGCAGACTACTGAAAGACGAAACCAGAGTACAATCGTCTGCAAAACCGAAGATCTTGTTCTCTGTAGATGACAGAAGATCGTTTATCTGTAACAGAAACAAGGTTGGCGAAAGAATGAATTCCCGAGGTACTCCTGCTTGGAACTGGAAACAATTAGATGTTGTCGACCACAACTTGTATTGATATACTTGAACGAAAGCTACTTATCCAACCCCGCAATTTTTTGGGAAGCCCATATGCAGCTTTTATTCAACAAGGCTGAATGCCGAAACGTATCGATTCCTCTAGAGTCCCCATGCTTTGCCATCGTTGATGTACAAACATGAGTGACGTAGGCGAGCAGATCTCCTGTCGATTTTTGCCTGCGAAAACCATACTGGCGGTCGTTAATAATTCCCTGCAGTTCATCATTTATTACTCTCTCCATCACTGCACAATCGAAGATCTTGTTCTCTGTCAATGATAGAAGATCGTTTAACTGCAACAGAAACAAGGTTGGCGAAAGTATAGATCCCTGAGGTACTCCTGCTTTCAACTGGAAACAAACAGATGTTATACCGTCGACCACAACTTGTATTGATCTATTTGAATATACATCAAGTTTATTCAACAAGGCTACATTCCAAACCCTATCGAAGGCTTTAGAGATGTCAAGGGCTATTGCTCTAGACGCTTTCCTATCGTTGATGTACAAACATGAGTGACGTAGACGAGCAGATCACTTGTCGATCTTTGCCCGCCGTTAATAATTCTCTGAAACTTGATGAGTTCAATATTTATCACTCTCTCCATCACTTTGGACATAACGGAAAGAAGTGCAACAGGATGGTAGTCTTGGAGTGACGACTTCTTTCCTTTCTTTTGGATCGGTTGAATTGTCGAAACTTCGTTTAGAAATTTTTCGTATTATCTGACTGAACTTAACTTTTCTAACCTCAAAGAACTCTAGAATGGCATTTAAATTACTACTAGGAAAACGTTGCACAAATGAACTGACACTTGATTCGTACTACGCGGTTTCAAAAAGTCAATATGAAAGTTTTCAGGTTTTTCGGTGATCCTCTTGATTTAACCTTTAACTGACCTCGAACCGGACGTGAAGAAAGTCAAGAGAGCTTGTATTCGGATGCTGGCCCTCAGAAATGTACATTGTCTTTTTTCTTTAATTTTTTTCGCTACTCTCAAAATTTTCATTCCTTAAAATTTCAGAATAACCTTAGAAACTATCTCGAGTGATCTTTAGTAAACTTTGCCCAAATAAAATAACCTCGAATTCATATTTTGCGACATACATATGAATTTTTCCAAATTTGGAGATGATTCTCTTGATTTGACCTTCAAATGACCTTGTACCGGACGTCATGTATGTATATGTACGTTGAACAAATGAAATGACACTTGATTCGTACTACGCGGTCTCAAAAAAGTCAATATGAATGTTTTCAGAATGTTTTGTGATGATCCTCTTGATTCAACCTTAAATGACCTCGAACCGGATGTGAAGAAACTCAAAACAGCTTGTATTCGGATGCTGGCCCTCAAAAATGTACACCCGTTTTTTTTTAATTTTTCCAGCAAACTCTCGAAATTTTTATTCCTTTAAATTTTAGAATGACCTTTGAATAACCTTAGAAATTATCTCTAGTGATCTTTAGGAAACTTCGCCCAAATAAAATAACCTTGAATTCATATTTTGCGACATACATATGAATTTTTTCCTAATTTGGCGATGATTCTCGTGGTTTGACCTTCAAATGACCTTGAACCTGACGTCATGTACGTCAAGAAAGCATGTATTCCGATTCAGCAGCGTCGAAAACTTACAAGTGAATTTTTTCCGATTTTCCAGTATATCTCAAAAGTTTTACCTATTCAAACTTCAAACCGACATTGAAATAACCTAGAATGACCTCTAGGACAAGTTGCAAAAATAAACTAAACACAGATTTGAATTTGGGAGGCTTTTACTTGGTAAAATTCCATTATCAATAATAAAAACAAGTACTGTGTTTTAAGGAATTTTACTTAATAATTGCGATTCGTAACACAGATTTGAATTTGGGAGGCTTTTACTTGGTAAATTCATTATCAATAATAAAATAGTATTGTTTATGATTTTATTAATCAGATTGTAACGCGTTTCACTACACCGTTCGTCTGAAGAAGCTACGGTGTAGTGAAACGCGTTACGAATCGCAATTATTAAGTAAAATTCTTAAAACACAGTACTTGTTTTTATTATTAAACACAGATTCGTACTCAGTATGTGTGAATTTGAGTTTGAAGTTCAAATCGAGAAATCGCGACTAAAAAAGAGCTTGTATTCGGATGCTGGCCCTCAAAAATGTACACTCGTTTTTTTTTAATTTTTTCAGCTACTCTCAAAATTTTTATTTCTTAAAATTTTTAGAATGACCTCTAAATAACCTTAGTAATTATCTAGAGTGATCTTTAGGAAACTTCGCCCAAATAAAATAACCTCGAATTCATATTTTGCGACATACATATGAATTTTTTCCAAATTTGGAAATGATTCTCATGACTTGGCCTTCAAATGACCTTGAACCGGACGTCATGTATGTCAAGAAAGCATGTATTCCGATTCAGCAGCGTCGAAAACTTACAAGTGAATTTTTTCCGATTTTCCAGTATATCTCAAAAGTTTTACCTATTCAAACTTCAAACCGACATTGAAATAACCTAGAATGACCTCTAGGAAAAGTTGCAAAAATAAACTGAACACAGATTCGTACTCAGTGTGAATTTGAGTTTGAAGTTTAAATCGAGAAATCGCGACTAAAAATTCTGAAAAAATTCACACATAAGCTTGTGAGATCGTTGAGTACGAACCTGTGTTTAGATAATTCGTGCGACCGTTCCTAGAGGTCCTTCGAAATTATTTTAAACAATGGATTTTTCTCTTCAAATAGCTTTGACCTGGATGTGATGAAAGTCGACACAGCTTGTATTTGGATTATTTGGCATCAAAGACGTGCATTTGCTTGTTTTTATTTTTTCAAGAGGACCTTCAAATAACCTTGAAATCACCCTGATGGATCTATAGAATAAACTGAGGTCAGATTCGTATATTGCGATCTTAAAAACATACATAAGAAATTTTCCAGAATTCTCTTGATTTGACCTTGAACTGGACGTCATGGAAATCAAGTGAGCTTGTATACGGATTCAGATTTTCCAACAGTTCTCAGAAATTTCACCTCGTAAAACTTCAGAACGATTTTGAAATAATTCTGAAATAACCTTGAATGACCTCTAGGAAAGGTTGTACGAATAAACCCTCATTGTAATCAGCGATCCTGAAAACTCTAGAATCCATTGAAGTTTTCCGTGTTCACTCATAGATGAAATCCTAACCTGTGTTTTCAGTGTCTGAAAGTGAAATTCTTCTTCCTCGATAATTGCCGTTACAATAATTTTATAAAGGAGATCTTTGTTTGATGAAAATTGATACTCATTTTCTAAAGTGAATGAAACAATGATGTTTAAATTTCTACTATGACAATCTTTTGATAAGTACATTCAAAATAGTGATGTGTCTTATATATGAAATGGGTAAAAGCAGGTACTTTACTCAGTAGGAGGAAAATCCAAACAGGATAGCCTCTTTTAGAACTCTGAAAACTTTAAGTAATAGTGACGATTTCAAATTAAAATAAAATTTAACGCTTATAAAATTTCATTCAAATATCTGCAGTCATTCGGCAGCAATAAATAACTATAATTTTTTACCAAACTTCAAGATCAGAGATTATGGAATTAGAAAAATTGTGAGGAAGATTTGAATAATAATTCAAACTTTTATTTAAGATATATGTTTTGCTCATGTCTATTATAAATTGGAGCACTCTGTATGGAAGAACATTTGTTGAAAGTTGAAGACTCACTATTTTCATTTGTCATATTATTTAAGTTATAGTTCTTATTTATAAACATTACAGGAAACATTACTTCTATTATTGTTGTTATTATTGTAATTATCATTATTATGATTATCAAAAGTACATAGTCCAAGTTAAAGATAAAGCTTCGTGTTTTCGTTCGACAGAAAACTAGTCGCTTTGGCACTCTCGATAATGGTATTCCGCAAGGCTCTGTTATTGGGCCTTTAGTCTTCAATTCACACCGTGTGTCCATTGACAACCTGTTCGTTCGATAGTTCCGAAACCGTACACTGCATCACAAGGATAAGGATAGAGAATACAGGCTGCTCCGTTTCAGAAATTCATATCAAAGTTATTTTTATTAGAATGATCTGGCTGATTTCACCGTAAATTGAAAAAACTGCGGCGCGTTCGTTCTGACATTTCCGTAGTTAAAACACTCTCTTCTCTACACACAGAAAACCTCTCAGTTCGAAACTCAACAGAAGACTGATTCGTAATCTTATTTTTATGTATACTTTTGTAAACAACACGGTTCAAGTATAATATTAATTCCTGCTAAACGTTCCCTCATGAAGATGATCTTATTGAGCTATTGAAAAGGGGTACGTGTTAGGGCTTTAGGAATATTTTTCCTATCATAAGAAGAGTATATCCATTTAAAAATGAAGATCTGCTTTCTGTAACGAAAATCTTCTTAGCGCAGTTAAATTTATATATACAGGGTGCTTCAACGAAAACTAAACAGAGACTATATCTACCAAGATATTCATTTCTGATCAAAACGCAAAAACAGGTCAATTTTTGTTTCAAGTGGGACATCTTTTGGGGTACAAAACTTGCCTGAAATATCAACCCCCTAAGCGGGGGTTCCAATCCTTGAACCTTTGAATAGGGAAGATGGATCGAGTGTAACTCAAAAGAAAGGTGGTATCTTTGTCTACATCGCCTTGAACGAATTTCCATTTTTAATTGAAAACTGTAAAAGATAAAGGGTGAGCAACTGAAAGATAGAGAAGACTATTTCCCTGGGACTATTCAAGTTTTAATGGAACAGATCCATGCTGATCCATGGCAGTCATCATCAAGTACCATCCTCATCTCGAATTTCACCCCCTAGAGCAGGGGTGACCACCCTTGAAAATGTGGAAGAGGGTAGATGGGTCGAGTGATACCTCGAAAGAAAGGTATTATCTTTGTCTGCATCCCCGTGAACGAATTTTCACAGAACAGAGTGAGCTACTGAAAAATAGAGGAGACTATCTATCGCCCTGAGCTATTCAAGTATAAGTGCAAAAAATGCAACAGATTCATTCCAGATCAAAGGCTGTCATCTTTGATCTAAATGAATCTATTCCAGTTTTTCGCACTAATACTCCAATAGTCTTGGGACGATAGTCTTCTCTATTTTTCAGTGGCTCACTGTGTATCTTCTACAGTTTCGAGATGGGGATGGTACTTGATGATGACTGCCATTGATCAGCATGGATCTGTTCCATTTTATCTCACTGAAACTTGAATAGTCTCAGGGAAATAGTCTTCCCTATCTTTCAGTTGCTCACCCTGTATCTTTTACAGTTTTCAATTAAAAATGTAAATTCGTTCAAAGCGATGTAGACAAAGATACCACCTTTCTTTTGAGTCAACACTCGACCCATCTTCCCTATTCAAAATGTTCAAGGATTGCAACCCCCGCTTGGGGGGTTGATATTTCAGGCAAGTATTGTACCCCAAAAGATGTCCCACTTGAAACAAAAATTGACCTGTTTTTGCGTTTTGATCAGAAATGAATATCTTGGTAGATATAGCCTCTGTTTAGTTTTCGTTGAAGCACCCTGTATAATTATCTCTTCTTTCATTCAAGTAAAGAAATAATTCGAAAAACACACCGTATAACTAAAATAAGCGCCCCCCATCAAATCACGACAAACCATTCCGTCGATGAAAACGCCCTGTTTACATTTTCGGTTCAGAACGTTGGCGATGTATTCAAAGACCCGTCATGTTTTCACATGTTTTTCGAAATTACGCTAATTGAAATCAACCCAGCCTCAATTGGTTATTCCATTTAATCAATACTTAATTCCGTGTTACATTCAGGTGTGTCCTTGCTGGTAGCAATTGTCAATAGCACTTGTAAAATATATAATAAGTAATAACAATTCATTTCCTCTCCACATTACGTGTGTATATTTGGATAACAATACGTTATTTCAATCGATTTTGAGATAGGTCTTGGCGTGTTAGTTTTATTGGAAATGCTTGCCTATAATTTGACTGTTTCGTCGTTTTTATCAATTTAATTTGTCGCCTTCGATTTTGAAGTGGAAATTGATTGAAAAAACTGCGTCGAATTTTTAATGACTGACTGATTTAAGCAACATTTTTATGTTCATTAAAAAGAGAAAGAGGTAAAAAGATGAGAACTTGTACAAACTTTTGTTTAGGCATTTTACACTGTTTCATTGAAAATTTGCCAACCCCTGTATATCAAGATGGACTGATTTTGGCAGGAAAAGCTGAAATACGTCAATTTTTGATTGGGGAGGACTGTTATCTGATTTGGTTCGCAGCATCTGAAATCAATCCCCTAAGTTGAAATTGATTATAGAAAAAGTGAGTCGAGTGGCATATCTTGGGAAAGGTCTTTTAATTCTCTATTCAAAAATAGTACCGTTAAGTGGGGTTACTTTGTTCCGCTTTTGAAAGTTAATTCTGGAAATGGCGAAAAAATACTTGATGTTATGATAGGAATGATATTGTTCTTATCTTACGATATAGTGGAGATATCAGAGAAGCTCTTGTTGAAGTCAAATATGCTTGAAAACTTTACGAATAACTTTTTTTTTCGTTGAAAAGTGGAGCAGTCATACTTTGCACAAATTCACTAATTCCGCTAATACTCTATAATATTGTAAATTAAGTAAAATAAAGTAATGCACTTCATTTCATCAATAGTAATGCATTACAGACAGGTACAACGAAAAGCCGAATATTTTTATTTTCTACAACTTTATTGCTGAAAAATCAAAAATAATTATCGTTCTATTAAGTAATGCACAGTCTAATCACAGATAGATAGATAGATAGATAGATAGATAGATAATTTATTGATGCATTATAATAGAATCACAAGTATTTTGCCAATCGTCAATTAAAACAGTAAAAACAACAAATGTTGTAAGTACCTACAAAGAATACCTACAGGGATACAGTAAATTTGAAAAATTCAAAATTTACCCATCCCAGCGTCTAGGAAAGAAAACTTATGTTATTGAATTCTTCAAAAGAATATAAAACATTACTTACCAATATGTTCTTCATTTGAGTTATAAATTCCTTTAGAGGCAGACTTTTTATTTGAATGGGTAACAAATTGGGAAAATTCACAGCCATGAAGGTTGAGTTCCTATTGAGCCTAAGAACATCGTTTCTAATATCGGAAGCATGGCTGGTGTTATGAGTGTGAGTGTGGGCATTGAATAGGTGGAAGTTCTCCTTCACATGGACAAGGCACTCAAAAATATATAGAGACAACAATATGCTTGCAGTTTTCTATGGTCCACAAAACAAGGCCTTGCCCCCCCACACCAATATACAGTATCTCAGATGAGACTCAACTAGTGCAAAGTAAGCTGTCTTCAAGATATTCCTTGAAACCGAACATGGTTCCTCAGAATAAGTATATTACTGACTAGATTGTCTATTCCATCTGGGACCGGCATCTGACACCCAGAAAACATACACCATTCCTCTCATCATGATCCATACCACCTCTATGTCTCAGACTGATCAACAAGCTCTGCGTCTTATTTACATTCATACTGAGTTCATTACCATTGAACCATTTCAAGGCACTCGACCGCGCCGCCCCCGACAGCTCCCGTAGTTCAGCAAGGTCTGTACTGCTCACTGAGACCGCTGTATCATCGGTATAAAGGGTACTTGAAGCAGCTGAGATGAAATCAGGGAAGTCGTTTATAAAAATAAGAAACAGTATTGGTCCCATTATAGAACCCTGAGGAAAACCTATCTCAACTGCTTTCTTCCCAGAGAAAACACCACTATCAAAGACAGCTTGCTGCATACCAGACTAAAATGAGCAGATGAAACCAACGCTTGTATCCTTGAAACCGTAGGCTCTAAGTTTCCACAGGAGCTTGACATGAGAGACGCAGTCGAACGCCGTGGACAGGTCAAGGAAAAGTGTCAATGAGTGCAAACCAAGTTCAAGACATAACATAACAGCATCACAGGTGCTCTTACGTTTTCTAAAACCAAATTGGTTACTTGTAAAAAGATTCATTGACTCAAAATAACTAACAATTTGGTTCAACATCAGTTTTTCTATTACCTTTGAAAAAAGTGGTACTAAAGAAATAGGCCAATAATTTGCAACATCCTCTCGCTCCCCTTTTTTGAAAATTGGAATGACCTTTGAGACCTTAAGACATCCAGGATGACTCCCGCCCGAAGACATCGATTCACAAGTGAATCGAGAGGACAAATGATGGAGTTGATGTTCTTCTTCAAAACAATAGTGGTCAGTCCATAGTAATCCGTGGATTTACTATTCTTCAGATTGTGGACAACATCCCTCACTTCATTATGAGTAATACAGCAAACAGGCGGCGTCGGCGTACATCACCATGCGTCCTTCAGGGTAGCGAAGCAATGAGGTTAGTGTAGATTAAAAACAGCGATGGAACCCTGGGACATCCCACAACCTACATCGCAGAATTTGTCACATCTACCACTCTACTCGACCTAACAGATAGTTCTTGAACCAATTCAAAGCCCTTGAATTACTATTGTCTCCACAACACCAGTTCTGTTGTCCTAGAAGTAGCTCTTGATTTGCTCCACTATCCCACAAGCAGAGAAAACAGGGAGACTTTGTGTAACCACTTTGTTGGCCTAAAAGAAAGTTGACCTTTCTCAAACCAACGCATACGAACTAGTTGATTTCTGTATACTTAATTTTGTCCAAAACCAAAGCGATAGATGTATATTCTTCTTTTACTTTAGTAGAATGTGCAATCGGCAAAGGCCCTTCTTCTTCAAAATATTTTTGGAAATTCTGTTCTCTGGTGTTCGAAATCTTTTAAAACTTCTGCTGAGAATCTGTCAACTCCTGTACTTCTACCAGATTTCAGGTTTGCGAGTATGTTCGCAATATCTTCTATTTCGACACGTTCTCATAAGAGCAAGACAACTGTAGAGCACACTTTTGGGACAGAAGTTTCTGTTGACAATAATAGTGTTTGCCAAGATAGGTCCACTGGTAAAATTTCTATTAATTTCATCTGCTATTCGTGCATTATTGAATTCCCTGTTAGCACTAATCAATTTGTCTACTGTATTTTCCTAGATATCTTATTTTGTATTATATTATCTGGCCTGCCCCCATTATTTTATTTTCATAGTACTCTCTTTCTTACATCTCCCAATTGTCCGTTTTAATGTTCTTTGAGATTCCTTGTACACCCTGAGTAAATGCTAACTTTCAAGAAACTCCCCATGTCCCATATAGAGATAGTCCCTGATCTTAATGATGAATGCAAGTGTAGGTTGAACCACAGTGCTGTCATCTCTGAATCTCTTTTGAACAATCTTTCCAATACCCTATTGGTATAAGAATGGCTTCTAGCATCTCCAAATATTTCATCTTCAAGCATTAACATTCCGCACCTTTTGTCTATGGTCCAAAACCGATGCGGAATAGACGTAGCTTCTACAAATGTCAAGTAGAAATAAAAGTAATGACAGAAACAACAACAACAACTGCGCCACCCAGTGGTCATTTTCAAAACGTTCAATCAAGTGTTATTCGCTATTTAACTACGATCAAAACAAATTCGCAATACGGACATTTCCGAAGATTAATCAAAACATTTCCAAATCAATATTGTTTCGAACGCTTTATCTAAATTTGTTATTCTGTAATCCTGGTTAGGAAAAAATTATGAAAAACAATATATCGCGTAATTTCCATACGAATATGTAAACAAAAATTTGATGCAAAACAAATAGAGATAGCCGAATGAGTTATGGCCGTTCTATATATCACATCGGTTGACCTATATCGTTTTACGGGATAACAGAGTCTATTAGAGCATCAACTCTTCTTTTATCAATGTTTGCGTGCCTTTTGAAAGGTTGTTTACATGTATTTGTCTCGTATGCGAAGTTATTGTCGTTATCTGAATGCCTTGACAGAATAATAAAACAGAAAAAAGGACAGAGAAGAGTGTTCAGCAAATCAATTTGAAAAAAATACTTCAGATATACAGTGGAAGTCGAAGTTGTTGACGAAAATTTTTTATCCAACTTTAGATTTATTCAAACATATTTACGACTATACAGATTGCGCATTTTCTTTCGACCGCTATCTAACTTTTTCATTGCGAATAGAACAGCCTGTATAGTCTTCAATTTTTCAATTTCTTTTTTTTTTTATTTTGCGCGCTTTCCAGGAACAGGCGAACCTGTTACACCACATAAGTGGGAAGAATTGAGGTGTCTGTTTACTCGCTTCTTGAAGAGGGCCAACTTGGACGGAAGCGAATTCCACAGTTCACCGGCCGTGTAAACGAAGGAATTCTTATAGAGAGAGGTTCGAGGGATCGTTAAATGTACCGCCATATTATGAGAACTCCTTGCCAGCCAAGTGTTGCTCCTTGAAGCATCTTCAGTGGAAGTATCTATGAAACAGAAAAAGGTCAGCAACTTGTCTTCTGAGAGCCAGCGGTTGGAAATCGCGAATGATCTCCGGGTGGTCGATGAGGCGCATAGCCTATTTTTGCACACTATCCAACATCCGCAATGAATGTTTGGGCGCAGATGCCCATACATGGTAACAATATTCCAAAGCATGTCGAATCTGCGCCTTATATAGAAGCAACAGCTGAGATAACGTGAAGTATCGTTTGGTTCTGAAAGGAAACTAAGTTTAGCTGATGCCGACTTAGATATTGCTGATACATGTTCATGCCAGCAAAACTTGGAGTTGACCGTTATTCCGAAAAGGTGCATCCAATCTTTGGATCCAATTTGTTGGCCTTGCATTATTAGAGTGGGTGCTCCAACGGGGACCTTTCTAGAAAACGTAGTTGCTTGCGTTTTTCTCGCGTTGAAGCTCACCAGGTTCAACTGACCCCACTCAGATATCCTCTGTAAGTCAGATTTTAAGTTATTCATTTGTTGACATCTCTGACGATGAGATTCCGCAGCCGTAATCGGCCGCAGACTACTGAAAGACGAAACCAGAGTACAATCGTCTGCAAAACCGAAGATCTTGTTCTCTGTAGATGACAGAAGATCGTTTATCTGCAACAGAAACAAGGTTGGCGAAAGAATGGAATCCTGAGGTATTCCTGCTTGCAACCGGAAACAATCATACCGTCGACCACAACTTGTATTGATCTATTTGAAAGAAAGCTACGTATCCAACCCCGCAATTTTTCGGGAAGTCCATATTCAGTGAGTTTATTCAACAAGGCTGCATGCCAAATCCTATCGAAGGTTTTAGAGATGTCGAGGGCTATTGCTCTAGATTCCCCATGTTTTTCCATCGTTGATGTACAAACATGAGTGACGTAGGCGAGCCGATCCCCTGGCATTCTTTACCTGCGAAAATCATTCCCTCCAACTCAAGATATTTGATGAATTCATCATTTATGACTCTCTCCATCACTTTGGACATAATCGGAAGAAGTGCAAAAGGGCGGTAGTTTTGGGGTACGGACTTCTTTCCTTTCTTTGGGATCGGTTGAATTCTCGCTATTTTCTAGCTGCTCGAAAAAGTCTGGCTTTCATAAGAAATCTGGAGCACACTTCCTCAGGACGATTGGCGGTATTTCGTATAGACCAACTGCCTTCTTGCAGTTCAGCTGCTTGAGAGCCCGTCTCGCAGTGTGGACTCTGAACTTGATTTCTGTCATGGAAGAATTTGTAGGTGGTATTGC
Organism: Cryptolaemus montrouzieri; assembly: GCA_013387265.2. Taxonomy (NCBI): domain Eukaryota; kingdom Metazoa; phylum Arthropoda; class Insecta; order Coleoptera; family Coccinellidae; genus Cryptolaemus; species Cryptolaemus montrouzieri. Next base: position 14,598,245 of record JABFTP020000042.1, read on the forward strand.
GTTAGATGAGTCCAGCACAGAATGCTTCGAGAACAAGAGAGCAAAGAGATCAGCTTTGTCTTTCGGAGATGATGCTATACTTCCGTCTTCTCTTACGAGAGGCGGAAACGCAGATTTGCAGAAATTGGCACTGACAGTCTTCGCCATAGACCAGAACAGTCTGCATACTTTCCAATTTCGTACGGAAGTTTTTCTTGTTTTCTCTGTTGGATTAATCTTCCATGACTTGTGAGCTCTGCTCTTGGCTGCAGAAGCTCTTTCGCAGTCTTTGTTGAACCATGGCTTTTGTGCTGTTGTTCTTTTCATGGAATGAGGGATGTAGAGATCCATTCCTGTATGAATGATTTCTGTAACAGATTCAGGTTTCCTTGTCGGTTCGTCGACTAGCTGCGTTAGATTAAGGCTTATTTGACCAGCCATTGCTAAATATATATCGGGTGTACCTTGACAAATACCCCAAGCTATAGCTCCTACAATAGTTGATCGATTTCAATGAAACAAAAACCGAATGGCAGCTTGAAAGAGCTTCTAAGAGCCTGAAATATTTTTATTGGTCTACTATTCCCGGAAACACCAGAACTTGACTAGAACCTTCTAAATGGCATAGGAGAGAATGGGGTAATGTGGTTTCCTAGCGTAAGATCAAGCGTGTGTATTATGGCACCCTTAGCGCTATATAAGAAATATCGAATTTCAATTAAACCTTAACGACAACATTCACGAACATAATATTCGCATTCAGAGCCTGCAGAGACTGTATGAGCCCATAAATTGCAACTCGGACTGAATCCACTCTTCTCCACGTTTGTCGCTAGAATAATTGATTCTACAAAACAAAATATGCAGCTTGTATCAAAACTTTCAGGCTTATCTGGATTGGCTTGCTTATCGAGGACGATTACGTCACTTTCAGAGCTATTGCAAGATATACCGGCTTTCTGTCATCGATTAGCCCTGTTTCTGTTGCCGACTCCACCTTGACTACGTCCAAGGCCACGTCCGCGTCTTCGACTACGTCCACATCTACGGCTATTTCCACGGGCGCAAAGATTCGGTTAACTGTTTTTGGTGAGGTGATGTGATCACGTTTGATCTAGTTGCGTTTCTTCTACGATTATAGTACGAGTCTTAGCCTCGGGGATGGCAGAATGTCTTCTGGTATAATTTAATCAGTCAGTGTCCCTTGTAACGCTGTACTGGTTCCTCGGGCATTTTGGTTAACCACAACATTTTTACCTTGATTGTTTGAACCCTACCACGATTGCTTATTGTTTGATGCTTTCGCTATGAAATCGAAGTCTGTAAGAACTTGAGGATTGAAGGAGTGAATACCTACAGCATGAAAACCATTCACTGCAATATCTTCCGTCATGCACTTGATATATGCGCGACCAAAAGCTCAGCGATATAGTTTGAGCATCCATTCAGAAGGAATAAAAACTGACGGATGCAGGAATGTCTTATCTCAACGGCTAATGATAGTGACATAATTTTGGTGGCTCAGCTCTGAACCACTCGGCAAACAAATTCGATTGGATCTAACCAGATGCAGGAACTTCACCTATCGCTCCAGGTGGCGCACCTTTCATCAAAAGGTCCATAAAGTATTTCTTTGGGAAAATTATCATCGATACACTTATGCAACAAACCAAGGTACCAGAGAAAGTCGTTCTGCTACAGTCAAAGCTTCATCTGCTTGCTCCCTTTTTTCCTCAGCACCTTTATTACTTTTGACTGCACAACTGTGAGTCCCGTGTGTCATCGACATTGAAAATCCTGTCGGGAGAATAATTTATTTTCTTCATCTCACTTTCTAAAATATCGAAAAATGCTTCACGGTTAATAACTTGTTTGCGAGCATATGGCCCCGTTTGTTGCGTAGAGATTAGCGGTCTTTAAAAATTGATACAACCAAGCACATCCTTTTTCTCCATTTCTCCATGAATCGTTTTTGACAACGAATTGATAGGTCATTTTTATAACATTCATTCTAGTAAGTCCATAGTACGAGACGTGTTTTTTGAATAAGTACCGTTTCGATATTAAAAAAAAGACGTGCAAGATATCTCAATACTTTTATTTTCATATGGAAGCATCTACCTTAATCTACTTTTCTATAGAATTTCATTACGACACTTATCATAACGTTGTACTGGTTTTGGATATCCTCCTCAGCCTGCCGCCTGACTACTTAAGCCTGCATCACAACTTCGTCATCGTCTTGAAGACGCTGACCGCTCTGGTGTTTCTTTCAGTGCAGGAACAAATGGTAGTCACTGGGCGCCACCTTATTATCCACTTTCATTTACGACCGAAGGACGCCTACTCCGTTGTTCATCGAACACTTTTCTGCGATTTTCTTGTGAAGATTCTCACCATTTTCCAACCATTTCATCATTCATAATGTTTTGTCCATAAACTGCATAGATCTCATGATGAATATTGATCGGTTTAGGTCTTTAACACTAAGAAATCTGATAACAGTCCGCTATTTACAGTCGGCGGGGCTCGCGATTATCGGATGCATCTTAAACACTCAGTAAACAACAAAAACAAGAAAGAATCAGACTGTACTGGCGTCAGAGTACATACTCAAAAAAACATGCCTTGTATATACATTTCATTAGCAAAATATACTCTCAAACTTTTTTGCCACTAGAGGTAGAAGTATGGGTTTTCTACCAAGGGGTTTGTCCGCCACTAACTCTAAAGATTCCTCGGAGTCCTTCACTAATCGTTTCAATGTAGACTTTGGCACAGAAAACGGTTTCATTACCCTTGACAGTTGTTCATACAACTTTAATTGCTTTGTTGATTTGATCTGGATCTTATGTTTTAATTTTCTTTGAAGATGAGTATAGCAGACTCAGTCGAATCATACGTTTTATATGTCCCCAAAGACCATAATGAAAATAATATCAGAGGGGCCAATTACAAAGTATTAGCAACACAACCATCAAGCCAAAATACCCATATTTACCTAATTCTATTGCATAATTACCATCAAAATCCAATAGAAATAGGTTTGTGAAACACAATGTTCAAATCACTAAATGTAAAACTTAGTTCGTCTAGTAAAATTCATAAAATGCAGAAAGGTTTCAAAAGTTTGTCAACTGAGTAACTTAAATTGTCAAATAACAAACGAATGTAACGCCATCTCATTCATTTTTTGGCGTTATTTGATAGCTATCATAAAAGCTCTCCGGTTCACGCACGTTACACTAGATGGCGTGTTTCTTAATTATAAATATGTAAGGGTGGCCAAAATACCAGCAGGTACCACATTACCGCCTTCTCTACCATACCAAATAGTTCTATTAGGACCAAACTATACTTTTGATTTACACAATAATGATAGTTAATTGAATCTGCTTTTATTGTTGAATGTCAGTTCATAAAATCCGACCATTTCAAAGGATAATTGTGAAAATAGTGAGTCTTTAACGAAAATGTTCAACAGAATTTTGAATGTTGCTTTGTTGAAAAGTTATATCTGTACTATAAGCATCCTCTTGTAAGTCGGTAGAGTTGTTCAAAACGAACAAAACTATTTGAAACTAGCCTGAAAATTTGTGATTCTCTGAAGAATCAACGCCGATCTGTATTTTCAAAATTAACGAATAGCTAATGAATTTTCCCGAAGACTGAACAAATTTTGAACAACTTCTACTTGTGTTGTAAAATGTACATCTGCGATTTTCTATGTTTGAACTTTTTATACCCATCAATATTTGTATAACCAATTTGCACCTTGAAAGAAGATTTTTCACACGGCATTCTGTAAAAAAGGCTGCATTTGCATTTTGAATAAAAAATTTTGAATTAATCGACTTTTATTTCATTGATGATATTGTTGATGGATTTAAGTTATCATGAAATCAGGTGAAAAATATGATAGTCTCACAGCACTAGAAATCAAGAAACCAACATTCCCAAATGCTCAACTCTGATATCAAACACAGCAGTAAAATATCCTCTTCTACCCCAGATTTATTAACCTTTCTACAAATCAGTTCAACAGAGATCAAATCGCCCTGTTGCATAAAGAACCTCAATTCTCCCTTATAATAACGAAGTGAGACAAAATAAAGAATTGATAAGAGTTCAAGCTGGACTAACCTAACCTAATTTAAAATCGCACTGAAACAATAAAATCTATTTCAACCAATTACAAGATCTAATGCTAATGAAGCTAATGAAAGCAATAGTTTAGTGTACCTTTTTTTCGGTACGTTCCAAGGGCCAAACAATTTTCATTTTTTGCTTTAGCAAATATAGGCGTTTTGCATTTCAATTACTATTGATTGTGTATTCAGTATATTGTGACAAGTAGGGACATCTAGTGGCAAGTAGTAATACTATACAGATCTGTGATGCAGGTACTATCTATTTCGTCTACCCACTAACTACTAACAGGTGCGTACTGTTGAATGATGTCTATGAGAAAGCGTGAAAGTTTTGCAGCTGGAGCTTGAAAATATGAAACTACTGGTCTAATGGGATGCCCTATTTTATGTAATTAGTCAAAAAGAGTATTTCTGGGTGGTGTAAACACATACAACGTAGATTGAGGAAATAATTATTTCATGGCCACTGATTCCACCCATTTCTTGAAAAGGTGGATGAATGAAACATATACTTAACGACGTAGGTCTTCGTAATAAAAAAACACCCTGTATATACAGGGTATTACATAATAGTATGTCACAACTTGAGGGGGTAAATCTACGTGCAATTTTCAGAAAAGAATTTCATATAAACATAGGTCCGCAAAAGCTTCGTTACCGAGCTACAGGGTGTTGAAATTTCCGGAAAAAATTGGTGTTTTCTTCAAAACTCCTACAGTTTTTCAGATATTCAGCCCAAATTTGGAATGCAAACTATTTTTCACAGCCTCCATCATTACACGTCCTTAATTTTAACTAGAATCTACAAGGTGTTTTTTTTGTCCGGAGCCATGTCTTATTTTGCCCTTTCAAACTTTTTTGTAATTTTTCAATACGCCACTGATCAGCGTTATTTTGACAGTTGCTAAAGTTGAACCAGTGTCTGCTCGAATTTTTTATCAAATTAACGATTAGTTTTAAGACTAACCTAACCACATTTAGAGGTATTGATAGACTTTCGCAGAGTGATAAAACCTTTGGATGAAAAAATTGTAAGGATACAAAATTTTCCGTCTCTGGATTTTTGTTAGCCTCAAAACGACTATCATACAATCTTGATGCCACATTCAAGATTTTGATAGATTTATCTGTGATTTCCTTGGGTTGAAAAATGATTGCGATAAGTGAAATCAAAAGAGAGCAGAGTTTTGCTTAGAATCTTATCTTTGACTGACTAGTAATAATCTCTGAATGGCCTTTCATTTGATTCATGCAATTCATTAAATAGTAGAGTAATCCACGTAAAACAGAGATAGCATGCGATCTCAAATACAAACTCAAAACTAATACTATATTGCTGTAAGAAAAAATGGCTAATTTTACTAACGCCGAATTGGCTGATATCCATTACATGTACGGTCTGGCTAACAGAAACACAACAGAAGCTAAGCGATTATATCAGGTGCGCTTTCCAAATCTCAGTAACACCAGACAGGTGAACATTTACAAATATCCACAGAAGTTGAGGGAAACTGGTACTTTTACTGCAAATAATCACTTAAAAGGTGCAACTCAAACTATGAGAACTCCAGAGATTGAGGAAGCAGTTTTGAATTGTATTGATTTGAATGTGAGTTCAAGAAAAATTGGAAATCAGTTGAATATTTCACATGTTCTAGTTTGGAGGATTCTCCACTACTTTTTATTGTACCCATTTCATATTCAACGCGTCCAAACTTTACTTCCTCGAGATTTTCCTTCAAGACTGAATTTCTGCCGATGGTTCTCAGATAAAATTAGAGAAAATGCTCATTTTGATAGTGAAATAATGTTCACATACGAAGCTAACTTTTCGAGCACTGCTATCACAAATTTTCACAATAATCATTATTGGGCTGAGGAAAACGCTCATCTGATTGAAGAATCTCATAATCAAGATCAATTCTCACTAAATGTCTGGGTCGGAAATTATTTGATTGGGCCATTTTTTTTGCCTAACAGACTAAACGGTCCTGCTTATCGGCAATTTCTTGAGGAAGAGTTACCTTTATTGCTCGAGAATGTGCCACTTTTGGTGAGAACATAATGTGGTTCTTGCATAACTAAGCACTAGCACATTTTAGTGGAGAACCTAGGGAATTCTTGAATAATACATTCAACAACCGATTGATAGGTCGGGGTGGGCCAGAACCATGGCCTCCTAGGTCCCCAGACTCAAAAAGTTTAGACTTTTTCTTGAGGGGATATGTCAAAAGTTTAGTTTATACCACTCCAGTGAACACTGTAGAATAATTGAGAAATCAAATAATAACCTCTTGTAACACGATAAGAAATTCTCCAGGAATATTTCAAAGAATGCGTGATAATATGCGAAGAAGGACAGAGGCCTGTATTCTTGAAGGTGGAGGATACTTCCAGCAATTTATTTAGTTTTTAATTGTTCTTTTTTTTAGTTTGATATTGAATAAGTATAAGTTGAGTCTCAGAAGACGAGCTATCAAAATAAAAGCAAATTTTGGGCATACCTATCGAGTATGTCCATTATTTTTTTTATTTAGCAAATAACACACAATTCAAAGAATTCAAATTCAATAATTTTCCACTCGAAAACGGTTGGAGATACGAAAAAATTACAAGTATCAAAAAAGTTCTTAAATTGAAAGAAGATGACGAAAATTGATTGTACGCTGATCAGTGGCGTACTGCAAAAAAGTTTGAAAGGGCAAAAGGAGACATGGCCTCGGAAAAGAAAAGACATTGTGAATTTCAGTTAAAATCTAGGACGTGTAATGATGGAGGCTGTAAAATTGCTTGGATTCCAAATTTGGGCTGAATATCTCGAAAACTGCAGGAGTTTTGAAGAAAAAACATTTTTCCGGAAATTTCAACACCCTGTAGCTCCGAAAAGCAGCTTTTGAGGACCTATGTTTATATAAACTTTTTTTCTTAAAATTGCACGTAGTTTTACCCCATCCAGTTGTGGCATACTTTTATGTACCACCCTGTATAATTCGATGAAGTTATAAACCGGACCTGAATGTTGTCGCACATGAATCACTTACAACTCAATGCGAACTCGATATTAACGTCATCAGAGTTTCTAAACTCCGTTTGAAGGACAATATCGAAATTGTTTAGAAGCGCACTTTCGTACATTAGAGACCCACAACTCAATTAAACCTTCACGAATACATTTACACAGAACACACCGCTCGATTGACATTGTCTATGTGTCATGGGAATGTCTCGTCTCCTCGCTTTCACCCTTTTCCTGCCTCAAGAGAGTCAGACGATTCATCTGACATGAATACGAGGAGCCTATGCGAATTTTGTCGCTAGAACAATATCAGAAGTTTCAGAGATATGACTGCACGAATATCAAGTAGGGTTAAATTCAATTTACGTATCGAGATAAGGGAAGGAAAGAAATTAATTTTTGAAAGTGGAAAAAGTTTTAACAAGGTTTCATTCGATTAAGGAAAGTCTGTTTCTCGTTTATATTGCTTATTGGAAGATTACGTGACGCGCATAACTTTCGTGTAGGAAAGTATACACATTTGTTAGAGGTGTAGTCATGCTGATTCATGTGCGTTTCGAAATAATCAATATTTCTTTTAAATTGTAGCTTCTATAGTCGATTTGGTAAAGCAGTTGATTAGTAAATCCTTAGGTGACAGGATGGTCTCAGGCGTGCTATTCGAATAAGGGTTAAAGGGTATTATTAAGTATATTCTCTGAATTTAACCCCAAGAAAGGTAATTATTACAAAGATATACTGGGTGATTCACCAGTGGCGCGCTGCTCTATAGCTCGTACACTCTTGAAGATTTCATTTTTTTCGAACGGTATTGTATTTAGAAAGTAAAAATCTACTTCAGCAATTTATTTTGAAGTGAACAGGGTGTCCCAATTTTCTATGAAAAAATCTTGGGAGGTTTTCTCAGATTGGAAGACCACTTTTTCGTTGAAGATTCAAGAGCGACCTAAACTCTGCTATAATGTCTTTAAGTAATAAGTTTTTTTGGTGAGTAGTTTCGTCATAATATTTTTCTCCGTGAAAATTCATGAAAATAGGCTCTCACAGCATCGCATGCACCTTCGGCCAGAGAGGATGAATACTTTTTTCCTTTCGTTTTCTTATTGCCCAAGGATAGCTTTATTTATGAATTGAAATAGATTATCCTCATTTCATACAGGAGTGACTCAAAAAAATTATTGAATATTATAATTTTAAAAATATATCTTCATTTCTTCAAATAGAACACCCTGTATGTGTGTCAATAAGTGTTCGAAATGTTGCCCGTTTCTTTGTAGACACAACTCAATCTTTCTGAGGAAAGACCGTTGAACTCTCGACAACATTGGCGGTTTAACTGACTGAAAGGCGTCGACTATTCTCTGTCTCATATACAACTGTGTTGTAGAAGGAATCTGGTAAACGAACCCCTCAATTTAACCCCACAAGAAAAAAATCTAGACTTGTAAGGTCCGGAGACCTAGGTGGCCATCTAACAGTACCACCACGTCCTATCCATTTGTTTGGAAATACATAATTCAAATGCTCTCTAACCTGATGTGAGTAATGTGCCGGTACTCCATCCTGTTGAAACCACAAATCTTGCCTCATATGCTCTGGTACATCGGTAAGTAATATTGGTAGATGATTTTGCATAAATTCTAAATACATTTCACTATCGAGGTGCCCGTCGAAAAATTGCGGCCCAATTAGATATCTATATACTATAGCGGCCCATACATTCAAGGACTAACGATGCTGGTGATCTATTTGTCTCATGAGGTGTGGATTTTCATTGGCGTAATAATGAAAATTGTGCCTGTTAACAAGCCCACTCTTGTGGAAAGTTGGCTCGTCCGAGAAAAGAACTCTGCTAAATTTTTTGAAAAAAAGAAAGGAACACTGATTCAATTCTTCACAAGGACGTCAGGTGGTTGAGTCGAGGAAAATTCCTACAAAGGTTTCAAGAATTATTGCCCCAAATAACAGCTTTTCTAGACAAAAGAGGTCTTGTTTCTCGAAGAATATATCACAACTTCCATTGTGCTTTTTCTCTACTTTAGTTATCTGCAAGGTTTTACGAGGTTTTGAAATTAAGTGGCCCTTCATTGGCGCGTGTACCTTATTCATATGCAATCGATAGTTACGGAGAAATCTACAAAAATCGAAAAATGTGTTTGCAAAAGTGCAGAAATCATCCTCAAAACCCTGAAAATTAGGATTTAATAATTACCTTCAAGCCTCATACTTAACAAAATTTGGTCATATCAAGGCAAAATTGACCTTTCGACTGAATTGATAAATTACATCGAAACTTGAATGAATGTTATTGTTTCACTAATCATCCTACAAACTTATTTAGAACTAGAGTCAGTAGTAGAAACGAATTCTGAATTATACAACTTGCCGTTGCGAGGATAATCAAATTTTATGGACTCATATCCTTGTCCTTGAAAGGCACTTCAGGTAATTTGAGATATATCCTTATAAATAGAGTCCGGATTTTATGCAAAGTTCATATTTGTGCATATTTGCATATTTCTTGCATATTTCAGTGTTTCTGAATGAATGCCTGATTATTAGCATATCCTGCATATTATTGGTATTTTGCTCATACTCAGAGATTGACACTGGGGTTTTCCACTAGGCCTAGAGCCTTTTCCTTCCCCCACAACCAGTTATAACTAGATGGGGAACCTGTTGCCCATCTAGGGGAAACAAAAGAATAAATGACAATTCAGTGTGCGATTCTCAATTGTTCAGAATCAAGGAGCTTCATCAACACTCATGTTTCTTGAAATTTAACCATAGTTTTATCGTTCCAGCTATCAAAACCCTAGAAAATATCTCTTTCGATTTAGTTGTATCTGTCAAAAGTGTTGAAGAATTTAAAACTTCGTGTTTAAATATAAGTGGCCAAATCGGTCTTATGATTAGAACAAAACTAGAAGTAGAGCTCCAAAATACGAAGGCTTTGCAATTCTGAAAGAAGTTGTTCAGATTTTAAGAGGTGAAATCGTACAAGAAAAGTTTCTTGAATATAGTGTTAATTACTGTGGGAGCTTCTTTTTTAGTTGGGTTATCGGGATATTTTGATAATAATAACACTTGACTGCACTAAACCGACAATATATTTAACAATGTTCAATCAATAATAAATAGTTCACAATACAAGCAAGAGCAATTATACAATGCTAAAGAAAATTAAAAATGAATAACAGAAATATATTCAATAAAGGCGGCAAAACAATAATCGCCATTAGCAACCACCGGAAAACAGAGCAATCAATGACATTTGACAGAACTCAACAGCACTAACTCTATGGTTCTCTTTGCGGTGACAATATGAACTAACAAAAAGGACAAGGTATGGCGCTAAATTCAAAAAATGTTCCTACATTACAAATTTGAGAAGCTCCAATAATATCAGAGGATGTAGAAAGAAATTTCCAATTTGAAAAAACATAGGTTCAGAAAGAAGAACTAATTTGCTTATTAGGAATTTCGAAAAATATTTCATAACTGAATGATTTTATCCTGGGTCAGAATGAGAGGTTAAGTATGAGTAGAAGTTGAATATAAATCAAAGGACGATATATAGTTTGGTTTGCAGTGTGCGTATCATTTTTTCATTTGAAGTTGGTCACTTAATCCTGTATTCCTATTATTTCATTATTGAAACGTTCAAGAAAGCCTGTTTCCTTTATTTGTCGGGAAACTAATCATTTGCATATAATTGAGGAAACTCGAATATTCGATAAAATCCTAGGATGAATATGCGCATATTTTCAAATTTTTAGCAGCATAAAATCCGGTGTCAACATATAAATCCGATCTCTACATATAAGTATAAACAGAGTAGTCACAATCGTGCAAAACATAACGAATATTCTATGCAGCTCACGACCTACTTCCATATTTTCATTCTGGATACCCCTGGATGCTGTAATTGAATTAAAGCATAGCCTTCGTGATCAGGTGGTTATTCGGCGGAATAATCAAAGCTTTGCCAATTTAAATATCTTGCATCCTATAAGTCCTATCCCTTCGTCTTCACAATTCCTCTAACCCCTTACCAGCAAAAAGTTTGACATTACAAATTCCTCCATTACAAATTTCAGGATAGACAGTGAGAAATTATGAAATAATGAAGCATAATTTATGGTTACCGCAAATTATTTCAGTCTCGCCTGATTTCACATTGTCTTATCAAATCGAAGGCAAAGTCGGAATATTCAGAATTTGAATATGATGAGAGTCTAAATTGAATTGAAATTTTCTTTCCTTTGAAAGCACACGCACCGAGGGTTCCGTACAAGCTTGTGGGTATACAGGATGTCCCATTTTCGATGTTTTTGTACGGCAGCTATGTGGAATACTGCAGATACAGAAAAATTTCCTCGTTTTTCGAGGTGAAAATAGATCGCAGATATCTTCTATTATTTTCGAGTTATTCCGGATTGTACGATATTCGGAAATTTGGCATATGTCAACAATGAATCAAAACGAGTTGCGTGTCTCAATAAAACACTATTACTTGACGGGTAAAAGTAACGAACATGCCCAGGAATAGCTTGAAAGGTGTTACCGGAAAAATTCTTCGTCGAAACAACCATTTATCGATGGTACACTGATTTCAAACGTGTTATTACGACCACAGAAGTCGCGGAACGCTCTGGAAAGCCAAAGAGGTAATTACGCTAGAAAATAACAAAAAAGTGTTGAAAATTGTTACGAGTGGAGTTAGTTGACATCCTGAAGATATCAAAAGATGAGCGCAAACGATCTTGTATGGCGAAGAAGAGAACGTTGTTTCCTCAAGTTGGTAAATACCAAAACTCAACAATTTAGGTTAGGTTAGGTTAGATTTCGAGGTGAAAATAGATCGCAGATATCTTCTATTGTTTTCGAGTTATTCTGGATTGTATGATATTCGGAAATTTGGCATATGTCAACAATGAATCAAAACGAGTTGCGTGTCTCAATAAAACACTATTACTTGACGGGTAAAAGTAACGAACATGCCCAGGAATAGCTTGAAAGGTGTTACCGGAAAAATTCTTCGTCGAAACAACCATTTATCGATGGTACACTGATTTCAAACGTGTTATTACGACCACAGAAGTCGCGGAACGCTCTGGAAAGCCAAAGAGGTAATTACGCTAGAAAATAACAAAAAAGTGTTGAAAATTGTTACGAGTGGAGTTAGTTGACATCCTGAAGATATCAAAAGATGAGCGCAAACGATCTTGTATGGCGAAGAAGAGAACGTTGTTTCCTCAAGTTGGTAAATACCAAAACTCAACAATTTAGGTTAGGTTAGGTTAGATTTCGAGGTGAAAATAGATCGCAGATATCTTCTATTGTTTTCGAGTTATTCTGGATTGTATGATATTCGGAAATTTGGCATATGTCAACAATGAATCAAAACGAGTTGCGTGTCTCAATAAAACACTATTACTTGACGGGTAAAAGTAACGAACATGCCCAGGAATAGCTTGAAAGGTGTTACCGGAAAAATTCTTCGTCGAAACAACAATTTATCGATGGTACACTGATTTCAAACGTGTTATTACGACCACAGAAGTCGCGGAACGCTCTGGAAAGCCAAAGAGGTAATTACGCTAGAAAATAACAAAAAAGTGTTGAAAATTGTTACGAGTGGAGTTAGTTGACATCCTGAAGATATCAAAAGATGAGCGCAAACGATCTTGTATGGCGAAGAAGAGAACGTTGTTTCCTCAAGTTGGTAAATACCAAAACTCAACAATTTAGGTTAGGTTAGGTTAGATTTCGAGGTGAAAATAGATCGCAGATATCTTCTATTGTTTTCGAGTTATTCTGGATTGTATGATATTCGGAAATTTGGCATATGTCAACAATGAATCAAAACGAGTTGCGTGTCTCAATAAAACACTATTACTTGACGGGTAAAAGTAACGAACATGCCCAGGAATAGCTTGAAAGGTGTTACCGGAAAAATTCTTCGTCGAAACAACCATTTATCGATGGTACACTGATTTCAAACGTGTTATTACGACCACAGAAGTCGCGGAACGCTCTGGAAAGCCAAAGAGGTAATTACGCTAGAAAATAACAAAAAAGTGTTGAAAATTGTTACGAGTGGAGTTAGTTGACATCCTGAAGATATCAAAAGATGAGCGCAAACGATCTTGTATGGCGAAGAAGAGAACGTTGTTTCCTCAAGTTGGTAAATACCAAAACTCAACAATTTAGGTTAGGTTAGGTTAGATTTCGAGGTGAAAATAGATCGCAGATATCTTCTATTGTTTTCGAGTTATTCTGGATTGTATGATATTCGGAAATTTGGCATATGTCAACAATGAATCAAAACGAGTTGCGTGTCTCAATAAAACACTATTACTTGACGGGTAAAAGTAACGAACATGCCCAGGAATAGCTTGAAAGGTGTTACCGGAAAAATTCTTCGTCGAAACAACAATTTATCGATGGTACACTGATTTCAAACGTGTTATTACGACCACAGAAGTCGCGGAACGCTCTGGAAAGCCAAAGAGGTAATTACGCTAGAAAATAACAAAAAAGTGTTGAAAATTGTTACGAGTGGAGTTAGTTGATATCCTGAAGATATCAAAAGACGAGCGCAAACAATCTTGTATGGCGAAGAAGAGAACGTTGTTTCCTCAAGTTGGTTAATACCAAAACTCAACAATTTACGCTTAGAACTATTGCCGCATCCACCCTATTCTCCAGATCTGGCACCCAGCAGAACATTTTGACCCATATGTTAGGTAATAGGATTGTCTTTCATCTGTAGGGACTAAATACAAGGTTTTCTAAACAAAACTTTTTACCGATTACTCGAAATGGTTTTCGCAAACGTCTATCATGTATGGACAATTTGACACTTCAAGCTTTTAAAAACGGTGATGTAGAGCAGGGTTCTCCAAACTTTGAAGCCTTATATTTTTTTCGCTACGTTCCAAGGGCTAAAACAATTTTAATTTTTCTGCCCACCTAAGCAAACATAGGCGTTTTGCATTTCAATTACTATTGATTGTGTATTCAGTATACTGTGACAAGTAGAGATATCTAGTGGTGAGTAGTAATACCATGCAGGTCTGTGATGCAGGTACTATCTATTTCGGCTACCCACTAACTACTAACAGACGGCATGTTTGAGAATTTCCGCATTGGTTCGAGAAAGTTCTGGTTCTAACTAGTTTTTTAGATCACTTCTAGATGATAGTAATTGCATAGGTATAAAAAGGCTAGCGGCGCCATTGCGAATCAGTTTGCGTGGAAAAGGCGAAGGAAGCGAAACTATTTCAATCGCAATTACTTAAAAAAAGTTCCACACATTTCAAAACATGTGAAATATTTAGCCACACTACAGAGACTGAATTTACCGTCGTTTCTTAGACTTTGATGTGATTGCGAATGAAATTAGGCTTTTTCAAAATCCTTTTGATTCTGACGTTGAGACCCTGGCTCCGGAAGTCCAAATGGAAGTTATTGATGTACAGTGCAATGACATGTATATGAAGAAATATCAAAATTCATCTTTATTGGAATCTTACAAGAGTCTTCCACTGGTACACTTTGATAATTTGCATAATTTTGCTCGTGGGTTGTTTTCTGTATTTGGTACTACGTACTTGTGTGAGAAAACATTATCCAAGATGAAGTACACAAAGAACGTTCACAGATCTAAATTAACTGATGAGTATCTTAAATGTCTTCTAATAATTGGTACAAGTAAAATTAATGCACAACTACAAAAATTGTCGCTGGAAAATCACAATTACATAAATTTCACTAGTGTTTTTTTATTAGTGTGATTGATTTTATATTAATTATTTGTTAGAATATGCTTAAGCTGATATACTTAAGCTTAGGTTTCTGCGTGATAATTTCTGTCGTAAAGTTTTACCTTGCAAGTAAATAAAACCGAGTAATTATCATTCTGTGCTTTCATTTTCTTCCATTCAACTTATCATAGCAATAGTAACAACAGTAAAACATTGGCTGTCGTGGGGCAGATTGATGATACTAGTCTTAAGCTGTCGCGAGCCGGATTTATGGCACTGGTGGGCCGGATTTGGCCCGCGGGCCGTAGTTTGGAGACCCCTAATGTAGAGTATGCTCTCTTTTTAGATATTACCTCTGCTCCAAAAACTAGCAGAAATAAATTATCCATCAAAACTACTCAAATTCGTCAAATTTCTGACTTATCAAAAAACTGCATCCACAAGTTTGGAAAAATCATTCAAATGAACATACAGGGTGTTTAAAAAAGACACGACAATATTTAAAGAAGTGATTGTTGAAATCATTTCATGAAAAATGTTGATATAAACACAGGTCCACCAATACTTCGTTACCGATTTACAGGGTGTTAAAATTGAATCGAATAGTGCAGTTGAATTCGAATTTTTCGTAGACCGCTTGAGATATTGAGGTGAAATTTTAGGGGTATCGAAAACTTTCAAAACGTATAATTTTCAATACGAAACAATATTTGGACTCATCAGTGGCGCGGGTATGGGCACAACGCAGGTATTCTAGAAGGTTTTTTGGAACTAGTAGAACGGCAACGCGTTTAATGCCGAAACAATCGTTTAAAATGGTACGAATTGATTCGTGAGATACAGAAAGTTCATTACATATCCCTCTCAAACTCAAATGACGATTTTCAATTATCATTTCGTTCACTTCACCGATGTTTGTTTTTCCTTTAACGTGCTCTATTTCTGCCTTTCGGCTAATGACACGCCGGGAAATTCTGTCACCTCACTAACCCGGGAATTTTGCCGAACCCCTCTCGTGTCGAGGGTAGGGATCTTTAATGTCCAACACATCTCTGTTAGACAAGACCGACAGCTTTACATCTCCTCCGAAAGATGGACACTCAAGCGATTCCCAGAATCCGAAAAATCGCACCGACTTTGTGGGGATTGAACCCAGGTAACTCTGCGTAGGAGACGAGCATCATATCCCATACGCCACCGAGCCGGCAGATCACCGATGTTAACTTCAGTTGAAGAAGCCTTCTGTAACATTTTCAGTAATTCGGCACACGAAATTCCATTTGGAGTACAAAATTTGAGACAAATTGTAAAAATTGCAAAACACTCTGTAAAGAAAACAGTTGTTCCAACTTAGCGACAACAAAAATTTTGACAATCGTTTCAAGCAGGTTTTTCGAATAACCGATTCCCGGTACTCTTTTGACAGAATGTATTTCATTATATGATATTCAAAAATGATACGAAACATAGCATGTCCCATTTAAAAAACGAAAAATGTGGCTGCCTCCTTTTTGCACCGGTTTCTTCAATTAATCACAAAGTTCCTCTTACCTTGCTATACTGCCCCAGCACATATTTCAAAATTTCAGGAGGAGCTTGGTACAACAAAGGCTCTAACGCATTCAATACGATACATCTCTGCAGGATCGTTTTCAATGCTGATTTTGTCTTGAACTTCAAGTCTTCAGAGGAACTCTTCGAATTGTAGAGGTATAACAGACGCACAAGTGTGTTCCCGTTCGCAACTTCTTGTGCATGTTCTGGGCTGTGTTTCCCTATCTGCCCCAGAGTCCAAGCTGTTACAGATAAGAGGCCATCGTCTTGATTTTCGTGAAGAATTTTGGTGAGCTCTACTATGCC
Organism: Cryptolaemus montrouzieri; assembly: GCA_013387265.2. NCBI lineage: Eukaryota > Metazoa > Arthropoda > Insecta > Coleoptera > Coccinellidae > Cryptolaemus > Cryptolaemus montrouzieri. The sequence continues at coordinate 14,615,023 of JABFTP020000042.1, forward strand.
CTGGTTGGCGATTATTGATTTTGCTAGTTGCTCGGAATGGGCTAGAAAAATATATATTTCGTTCTAAAATTAATTTAAGACTTATTTTCTAGGGATTATTAACAATAGCATATATTTATCAAGCGGTGTTTAGAAACAGGTCATTGGGATAAGCAGAAGATCTCCAATTGATAGAAAACTTTTGCCCAGCATCCCTTATCAGATGGCTTCATATCAAGAGGATGATGTTCTTATGTGTTGGGCTTTGTGCCCAAACATGCATTACATCTATTGGATAGTATCCAGAAGAGAGCAGTGCTTCTCATCGACCACCCGAAGATCACGCATGATCTCCAGTCTCTCGCTCAGAGGCGGCAGGTTGCGAATCTTTCTTTTTTTACAGATACTCCCACAGCAAATGCTTTAGAGAACTGAAAGAAAAATCAGTTTTCGGGAAAACTAAACAGCGGACGGTCCAACTAGCAACGCCACGTACTTGGGCGGCCACATCTATGGCATGACAAAAAGATGAAATACAAATTCTGTATCCAAAAACTGATCAGAATTGCTTTCAAATCAATCCGAAATCCACAGACAAGATGGGTTATATAAGTTCATACCTGCCATGTAACCCAGAGCCGTAATACTGGGTATCTTACAATCCCCTTCACTATGCTGAACGACTTCTAGAAGAGCTCCTATACCCCCTGTATTCGCCACGAGCTGCGCCAACTCCAAGGAGTGCTTCACAACATCCCGTATCAGGCATGCAGCGTTCTTCGCGACCAAGGCGCAGGAATGAGCCAGATGGATTAAAACAACGGGAAACAATTCGGCTTCAACAATAACTTCAGCCATTTCCGTTGAATGCTTAGCGCAGCAACCTAAAAAAGATTGAAATTAAAAGAACCAAACTGTTATAATTCTGTTACTTACTCAAAGCATTTAAAATTTGTCTTTTCAATTTTTCATCGGTGTTATTTAAGTTTCTTGCCAAATGTGGAATAGCCCCTGCGTCTTCTATAGTTTGCGCCATCTCTAGGCTGTGCTTTGCAATATCTCCTAAAGCACTTGCAGCTATTTGTTTTAAGGACAAGTCAGGTTCTTGCAGGCACAAAACTAAAAGTGGTACAGCGCCGGATTGTACACACAAATTGGCTAAATCTTTTCCAGTTCTAGCTATATAACCAACTACCCAAGCAGCTGCTTCTTTAACCTATAAAACGAATGAACTGAATCAAAAACAAAACTTTAAAATAACAAATTTTCGCTTACGATTGGTTCGAAATCTTCTAGGCAAAATAGAACAGCTGGCATTCCACCACTGTTAACCACATTCCTGCATAGATCCTCGCCATGTTTACATATAGATCTCAACACGAACAAAACTGCTTTTTTCTGATATTTCTGTAAAAACCTTTGTGTTTACAGGGTGATTTTGCAACTAGATTCAACAGTCAATAGAACTAATTATTTTAAGACGATACTCCATATAAACTTCAACAAAATTCATATATTGCTAATAATTTTCGACATATTGACCACAAATTTTATGTCACTATTTTAGTCTTATACCATTCGATACAGGATGGTATATTTTCTTAAGTCATCTTACAAATCCCCCCCCCCCAACCTTTATTGCTGAATAACGCTGAATGTCACCAATACAAAACATCATTTGATGTTTAAATCAATTCAGAAATTTTTACCCAATCCACGAAATGACTTCTAAATTAGACCTCCCAATCTATACGCTCGATAAGACATGTATTTGATTAGAACTTACATTTTTGTTTTGTATATTCGAGAGTAAAATTTGTAATATATTTAGATTCAAAGCTTTAAAAGCCATTTCTTCTTTTTGGTGCAGTATTCTACCCAAGCCGATAGCAGCACATTGTTGTACTTGTATGCAGACATCAGTAAGTAAAGGTTTCAAGAGTTCTGAAATGAATTAAGTGATGAGTTAAAGAAAGTAAATATGTTTATCGTTTTTATGATACACTGTTTTGTTTGAAGGTTGAAGACCACATAAGTTTATGTACAACAGCTAAGATATTAAATCTCAAATTGACAAATAGTCATTGATAGTTTATTAGATTCGAATAAGAGTCATGGTAGTACAATAACCCTCTTTCTTCCTGTCTTTAATAAATTCACACTTTGAAAGTTATCCCCACATTCAACTTTACATTGGCCATGAAAAACCATGGAGCTAAATGTACATTTCCCATCAGTGAACAACAAGGCAGCGTTTTTCTGAACTTTGAAAGTTTGATGCTCACCTAAGATATTTCCAGTGTCTAAAACATCTACATTCTGAGATCTCAATGCTAGATCAGCTACCTGCTGAACGAACGTTATTCGAGCCTTCTGGTAATTTTCAAAAACCTGTACAATTGCCTTATGACTTGCCATTTTGTGACAGATATTTTAACAACGTCAATGGGACAATATAATATTGAAAAATTAAATCTTATTTTTTTATTTAAATGCCATTATCCCATATGTTAGTAATTTATTTATAACAAAACAACACAACTAATATCAAATTCAATAATACATATTTCACTTTTTGGTTGGGAAGGACATTTAAAAATGGACATTATTAAAAATGTTATAATTCTAAAAATGATTTCATTCGAAGCTACGGTGTAATGCTATTCGTAAAAGCCTTCCAAATTCAAATTATTATTTTTGTGTTAAGAGTTTCGAGATGTTTTACATTTGGATATTACCTATTGCTTGCCTATAATACCAACAGAACAAACGATTGGAAGTCATTGTACAATTAAGTTAAAGCAGTAAACTATGAAATGAATGAAAAATTAGACTTATTCTGTTTATTAATGCCTGAAAAGAACGTTTTTGAATTATATTTATATCATCAATTCACCTATTATTGAAAAAAGGATCATTAATTCCAATTATTCTATTAACAAATTTAATTCCAAACTAATTGCATATTGGAACGAACCTTGTAATTGTGTATTAGGTACAGTAGTTCTCACAGAATATAAAGTAGTTCCAAAGTCTTTCCTAACTAGAGTTGTAATTCTATGCATAACCTCTAAAACCTTTCTTCATCATATGCTGTCAGGACTGGGTATTTCGAGTAATAAACACCTAAATTACAGTAGAAAACATAATATTATATAATAATCTGCAAACATGGCTAAATATTTAGCCCAAATAATTATAACTGGTGCCCAAGTAGTCGGAAGAGCTTTTGCAAGAGCAATCAAACAAGAAATTGAAGCCTCTCAAGAAGCAGCAAAACGCATGGGAAACACTAAAACTAGAACAGAGAGAATAGCAAACAACAAATTAGGATTATCTTTAGATGAAGCTAAACAAATTCTTAATGTTAGTGAGTTAAATAAAGAAGAAGTTCAGAAGAGATATGACATGTTGTTTAAAGCCAATGACAAAACTACGGGCTGTGGTTCATTTTACATACAATCTAAAGTAGTGAGAGCCAAAGAAAGGTTAGATATGGAATTAGCCAACTTTGATAAAAAGCAAGCAGAATCTGGAGAATCTCCAAGTTCGGAGAAAACGTAGAACCGAAAGTGTTGTAGAAAGATTTAGAATAAAAGAATTAACAGTGAATGAATAATTTCAAGAGAGCAGTGTGTAACTATTTGGTTGATTGTACATATTTATTAAGCAAAATCTATTACATATTACTCAAAACTGTGTTGTTATTTACAATTTTCCTTATGTAAATAGATACAGGAAGTATGCTAATTTTGTATCAATCAAAATGATTATCATGCATTGACACTGAATAAGAATTTTAAATTATTTTCACAAGAAAATGAAAGAAGCATACAAAACTTTTAAGCATTGTCTGAAATTTCACAGAATATTTTTATCTGATTAAAATATTTAATTTGAAACCTCTGCATATAATTGAATGAAATTTCTCATTTGTTCAATAATGTTTGAATCATAAAATTATCGCTTTTAGGGTGGATTTTTTGACCATAAACATTTTATAGAATGCTTTCAAAAATCATTTTGAAATATCAAATTTCTTATTTCTTTCTAATACGAAATTATTAGTTCTAAAGCTTGTATTGTGTTGTATTCAATTCATATTACTTCCATAGTTTATTGTACTTTAATCTTTTCAAGTAGTTACATTCACATAACTAGATTTATCTTTGAAAAATTATTACCTTTATTCTGTTCAGAATAAATTATGGTATTGGAGCATTTTTTTCATTGCTACTGCCATTTTAGTGCAGCTTTTATTATTTTTTCTTGCGCATCATGCTCAACCTTGAAGTTACATCTGTAACAATCGGAAATGTACTCTTCACTGTACGACATGCGTCGCATACGTATTGACCAAGTATTTATTGAAATTTTCATTCTACTTTTCAGTTACTCAGAATAACTTATGACGAATATATCTGTTTGGTGGAATCGTTTTAGTATTAAGATCAAAACTTTACATTCAATATAAAGCGAATATATCAAGATGAAGACGCTGATAAAATGTGATTATTACTGGGTCGTCCATGTCTGCGCAAGTAGAAGTTGAATCAGGCAAGTTGCTCGAGTATACGCAGCAAGTTTGCAGCAGTAAGCGCCACGGGCCCAGCAAACGTACAGCAGAAAGAAAAATTGACTATTTCCAAAATAACATATAAACGGCAACTTTTCAAGTATATCTTAGCAATGGGAAACATTTGACACAGATTATGATGCAACTTTATTTTATTTAGTATGAAAAACACTTACCTTTCTGTGAAGTTTTTTATTCAAAATAATTCACCCTCAAAATATGATTATTACTGCATGAGTGAGAGAACTTTCATTCAATCAAACATTCGGAAGAAAAAATATGGATTTCAACCTGGCTTAATAGTTAATAACATTAACAAAATATGAACAATGAGATATGTGCCTCATGCATGCATCACATTTGTTTTTTTTTTGTAAATCAGTTATTTTGAGGAAGTTTCTGGTTCCGCTTGACATCACTTGACCCAAATGCAAAAGGAAAAAGAACTCATTGTATTGAGAACCTTAGAACATACTATTCAAGTGGAGAAAGAAATATAATGATGATCCTATTTCTCGTTCTCTCTCCTAATAATCATATTTCTTGATCTCCATTCTCTATTTCAGATTTATATAAAATACTTTGTTGTTATAGTACTTGCTAACGCTAAACTACCGTTTAAGTTGGTAATAGTGTTGTGTCTTTACAATTTGCGACATATTGGAAATCAAATATTTCAGCTCAAATTAGTTAAAAACAATTAAGATTGTTAAGTAGATAAAAGTTATATTTGAATGAGTCTAAAATAACAAATTCAGATGTTATATAATAGAAATAACAATATTTCGTTATCATACAAAGCCAACATGGAAATGACGCATTACATGTCTTGGATTATTGTTCCAAAAGAATCTCAATTAGATATGTATATATATATATATAGACAATAATAAGTCTTCTAAATCAAAATCTTATAATGTTGAACATGATTCAACAAAATCAATAAATGAATAATGTATTGAACAATTTTCATGTTATGCCTGACTGCAGTAAGACTATAGATGCGTTTGCTGGAGAGGAAAGTAGGGATAAAACATCAATCTGTCTGAAACAATTTTAAACAAAAGTGAATTTACTTGCATGGCCAGATGCATTTATATTTCAGACAGTAGTCATTTATCAGGGGTACCAAGATTCTGGTTTTCAGCCAGGGCAGCCAATAAATGAAGGAATAAAATATCAACTATCTGATATAATATTCATGAAAAGCAATCACACTAGTACCGGAGAGTCAACTAAGTTGCAGAGCAGATTCAGAGGTCATCTGGCGATGACACATATCTTAACAACAGTTATCTATGGAATTATAATCTTGGTAAATGAAGAAGAGAAAAACAAAACCACCAGTATTATAAGTCAACTTTAATAATGGAAAAACTAAGAGGACAACGAGGACAGTCAAAATATTGCTGCACTTGAAGAAAATCTAGTAGAGGGTCGAGACCAGCAGGAAGATAAAAGGGATGAAGGTGATAATGAGGACAATAATAGCAAAATTGAAGTAAATGAAGACAAAAAGAAGATTCAAGATCCAGAGAAAACGACAAGAGTGAGAAGAAAACTCAATTACTTATCAGAATTTGTTGCTTAACACAATATATAATAATAATAATAAACAACAACAAAACAAGAGTAATGGTCAAGAAAGGAATTGCATGGACGACATCACCATGAGATTAATCAACCACACATCGACAAAGAAGCCTCCAACAAATGGTTGATGAAAGGAGAACTAATCGCGGAAACAGAAGGATTCCTTATGGCCATCCAAGACCAAGTGATCGCAACAAACAACTACAAAAAATTCATTATTAAGGACGGAACATTACAAACAGAAAATGCCATATAAGATCGGAGACTAAACACCATATTACGTCCGGCTGTGAACAACTGGCCAATACGGAGTATCTTCACAGGCATAATCAAGTGTGCAACATTATCCATCAGAAACTTGCACACAAGTACGGACTTCTGAATACCTTCCAGCCATATTACAAGTATCAACCGGCGCCCGTATTGGAAAATGGCTCTATCAGATTATACTAAGATAGGCCTGTTATCACTGACAGAATGGTGACGAATAATAGGCCGGACATGTATGATAAGAGAGCCAGAATAGCAATGCTGGTGGATGTCGCCATACCGAATAATAACAACGTGCTGAACAAGTTCCAGGAGAAAAAGTCCAAATACACAGACCTTGCTATTGAGATCAAGCATAAGTGGCACCTCGATAAAATAGATATTGTTCCAGTCATCGTATCCTCGACTGGGTTAATACCCAAAACTTTGCATGATAGCCTTAAGAAATTAGAATTGCATAAGAATACTTATATAGAAATGCAAAAAGCTGTAATTCTTAACACATGTACGATAGTTAGGAAATTTATGTCAAGTATATTGTAATCGAGCGTATTCCCTTTGATTGCTGAATCTGGGAAAGGTAAATTATATCCAGCTAACAGCTGAGATAGTGCATAATAATAATGAAAGGTCTTTATTTGTGAGCAATTTATCTTGTTAACAGAGTAACACTTAAGGCGAAGTCTAGCAGAGCTATTCCTACTTAACCTTATTATATAATATGATTATAGATTGAAATAAAAAGACCAAAAATGAAATACCATTGTTTTACAAGAAAAATGCAAATGCCATACAAGTTAACCGCGAAAAAAGATAAAGGAAAAAAACAAAAAGGAAACAAAGACCATCCCAGGGCAGCAAGAACAAAAACGAGCAAAATCAATTGTAGAGAAAGAAGAGATACATTTACCAAACGAATCAAGCCCAATCTGTTGCAAATGGATTAGGTGTTGTTTCAGGCGAGTACGCATTGAGATTGTTGAAAGATTTTTGAAGCTATTTGAAACCTGATTATAAATAGAGTTATATGTGAACGATCTCCTGAAAAAAGGTGAAAAGAATCTAGGCATAGAAAGTGTAAGGAAATTTCTCAGATTAGTAGTGTAATTAGTAATTTCTTACGAAGGTACGAAGGTTCCCCCAAATGTAAAATGCGTTGTACTAATGTGGTAAGGTGAAATTGAAATAAGTGGTGAATCTTCGGCCATTTCAATTCTTGAATTTTGGCAGAAACATGATCATATTTCCGCAAAAGGCAGACGTATCGGCAGCATGCATTCTGGACACGCTGCAGTCTATTTTGCGTTAGCTTATCTAAGCAAGGAAATACGATAACCAACGCATAATTCAGAATAGGTAGCTCTAATGTCTCAACTAGTTTTTTTCTGAATTTAAAATTAAGAACTCTAGCATTTATGTGTAATGCCTTTAAGGCTGCATAACATTTTCTGATCACCTGGGAAATATAAGCCTGAAAACGAACAGTATGAGATCACACTTACTAGTATTTAATTTAAGACCATGTGTCTCGGTAAATTCAAAAATTCTAGACAAATCGGCGTTGATAATCTCCATAGCAGCTGGAGCGCGCAGAGCGTCAAAGCTGTAAAAAAGCTGAGTGTCATCCGCAAAAGCACGAGCCTTACACGAATCAATTTCTTGAAAATATCTGCAGTGTAAAGAAGAAAAAGTACTGGCCCCAGCACTGATCCCTGCAGCATTCCAGACGTCACAGGAATGGCGTCAGAACGGTCATTGTCAATAACTACCACCTGGGAACGCTTGACCAAATATGACTCAAAAAACTGTTACTCAGTCACATCGAAAGCACAATACTTTAATTTTGCACAAAGTAATCGGTGATCCACTCTGTCGAAAGCTTTCGCAAAATCTAAGAGGACAAGTGCCGCAATCATACCACAATCAACAGACCTAACAATATCATCAACCACATCCAGAAGCAAGGTTGCCATGCTGTGCCCCCTACGGAATCCATACTGCATCAGTGATATAGTTTTATTTTCCAACAAATAATCATTTATCTGGACCACAATGAATTTCTCCAGAACTATAGACATTAAGGGAAGGATGCTGATGGGACGAAGATCATCATAGTTTGTGGGATCCTTCACCTTGGGCAGAGGCCTCACCAATGACAATTTTCATCATTCAAGAAATATCCTGGTATCCAAACAACAATTTATTATATGGGTCACATAGGGAGCAACCACAGGACAGCACAACTTCAACATTTCAGACGGTATCCCATCCGATCCCATAGGATTCGGCTTTAGTTTTATGATCAACTGTGAAATTTCATCAACCGTCGCCAAACGAAAACGGAACTTCGAATTCGGATTGTATTCATGTGAGCTGTAGAACTCCACTGCCGCCCCGCAAGCATTTCTCTGTCGAAACACAGATGAGAAGTAGGAGTTAACTTCACAACAGTTCTTGAGAGAGTTAGGAACCTCTTTCTTGCCATGATTATTTTTAATGCCCAAGTTCCTAACCGCTTTCCATAGGAGCTCAGTATTTTGTGCTATCGCCTGATGTTCCAAATACTCACTCTTCTCAGCGCCTACAGCATTTGTAACCATATTCCTTAGCGGCCTGTAATTTTCCAGATCCATTGGGTCCTCTGTTCTCTTATATTTAGTCATAGCATCGTTTCTCAATTTCATAATATATCGAAGATTGTTGGTTAACCAAGGAGCATACATCCTACTAACTTTCACTGTTCTGAGAGAAGCATGCCTGTGGAATAGAATCAAGATAATGCTATACAATAATTGAATTTTACTGTTGACATCATTTATATATAATATATCAGCCCAAGCAGTCTCATGAAGATAGCAAAGCTGTTGGAATCGAGATTCTCAAAGTCTCTATATGTAATGATGCGTGGCTGAACAGAGGGACATGCCAAATTTGCCGAACAGTGCACCAACTGGTGATTAGAACAAGCACTATCCAGGATATCAGAATCCACAACATGATCAACAACGTTAGTGAACAATCAAATCGATGATAGACTCGCTGGTCTTAGTGATACGCGTAGATTCCGTAATCAATTGGTTAAAGTCATACGACTTTGCAATGGATCCCAATGTGACATCAACTATCTGATCGATATTGAAATCATCTGCAATGAAGATATTTGGATACTGAGGCGAGATAAATGAGAGGATATTTTCAAAGTATTCCCGAAAACAGATGAGGAAGAAGAGAGATTTCTATAAATTCCACCAACAAAAATCACATTTTTACCTAGTTGACACTTAATTCACAGATGACCTAAAGAAGCTATACTTTCAAAATCGCACAGCACCTGGCAAACTCCTTAAACTTCTCTTATAATAAATTTCCAATAATTATTCATTCATTCTTGGGGGCCAAGAAAAGTACAGGATAGGTCGATTATTGGCAATATTTCATGTACTAAAGTTATGTTGGTCATATTAGGTTAATAATAAATCGTTATTTACCCTAAGTTTAAGTTGGTATTAGTGTTGTCTCTTTTACGTTTGTGTCATGGTGGAAGTATTTGAATTCAAGTTAGATGAAACATAATTGAGATTGTTGAATAAATAAAATTTATGTTTAATGAGTTTAAATATAACAATTGTTAGAGAAGCCAGGTAATGTAATAATGTAGAAGCGCATGAACTGGCCATAAGTACCGCCAATATCAACGGAACTTGTCTGTGGCATTTCCTACTAGGAAATAGTTCTGAGAATCTGCCCACACTCAAGTGGAGTATTGAACACAACAGTGACGAAGCACTTGATCAGGGAGAAAGTCATTTAGGTCTAAGGGTCCAGTAAAGTACAAAAAAATTAATTTAGATAGAATTTTTCAAGTTAATATCATCACAGTTAAGTGAAAAGCTGAATCACATGTCGATTAATGAAAATATAGAAATAAATAGATGAGGTGTTTTCTAGAACATTTTGCAAGTGTATTTGCAAAATTTATCAACAATTACATTCATAAAAGAATTAACCCTACTAAAAAACAACTTTACATCAAAAACTGAATATTTATTCAAAGCATTTATCATCATACATTACAATAATTTTATTCTGAAATGAAACCAATATTTTTAACACTAGCATAGAGTGACATATATCTCTATAACATCTACGTAAGATACATCAGTTTCGTGGACAACTCCAAAATTATCAAATTTGTTGTCCACTCTTTGGAAAATTGTTAAACTAAAACTCGTAAGGAACAAGTTACAAAATAATAAAAACACTGCATCATTGTGTGACCTTGAAATACCATCAAAGATTAGTAAATTCTCTATTCAAATAGAGCTTTTTTCAAATACAAAGTGGTTCATATTTAAAGTAGTCCAACTTTTTTGATACTCTTCGAGTATTCTTTTATATAAAACTGGGTATTAAAATATTCAATGATGTAGAAACAAATCCTAACAAATTTGAATGCCATGCAGTTTATTTACAAGATAAATCCATTACAATCAATGTTTCTGAAAAGCATTACTTCAATAGAAATTTAAACAATAATTGGATTAATCAAAATCCTTGAAATACCTTTTCTGCAATTAATTTGCATTTGAAAATTAAACCCGTATATTCTCAATTGCTTGAAAGTTCTGAGAAAAATCATAAAATAATTGGAAATGATTGAATATTAACCGTAGTGATAAAACCTGGAAATACATCATTTTTATATTTATTACAATGATAGTGTTCTTGGAATTTTATTAATTGCATTGCAGTTTCTTCACAACTTAAGATAAATCATATATCTTCAAATTAATTTCAAAGAAATCCTTTGTTATTTTTTTTATCTATAGTTAAAACAGTTATTTATTGAAACAGAAATAATACTTGAATTTAAAATGTATTCTCCTTGTAGTAGCATTTGTTCTAAGATTTATTGTAATGGAAAAGAAGAAACACTGTCAATCACTTTAAAATGGAAAGATTGAAATTTTAAACAAAATAAACCAGAACTATCAAGAAAATGATGATACAAAATGCCTAATAAGGATTCAATGTTTTTGAAGAATTTAGTGATACTTTCTTGACAAAAATTTCTCATTTTTCAATATAACATTTTGCTCTAATTAAAACTTATTGGAAATTGATTAAAGATATAGTGCATAAATGTGTTTTAACTTTTCCTTGTAGATACAACATATTTTCTTTCTATGCTGAAACATGATACAATTGTTGAAATTGCATTGAAATAAATAATTACTATGGAATATATTGTCAGTTGTGGCGAAAATATTTTTTAAACAGATTATCCTTAAAATGACAGAAGATCTGACCTTTTCAAATGTGCCGCATGTTATATTATATTCTAATCAGAAGTGTATTTAGCAATAATATTTTCTTTTATAATTCACTCATAGTTTTTGACAAATTGCAAAAGGCAGAAAAACATATTGAGGGAAACTAAAAGATTCAGAACCTTTGAAAAAATTGAAAATTTATATTATTTCAATCGTTTGTTATCCAGAGAAACATGCTATATATTTCTCAGAAATATATTAATTTTATCCATCAGCCATCAAATGATAAGGTAAAACTGTCACAATTTTGAATGCATAATTTGTCATTAATATGGAATGAAATTTTTCTTCATAAAAATTTTAGAATAGGTGACGAAAAATATCATGCAAATTTTTCATTTGATGCCAAAAGCATGTTTTTGAAAGAATTCTGGGGCTTCAAATTATTTTTGAAAATATTTAAGCCGAAAAAATTGAATTGAGATTTTTCACAAAAATTAAATTGATTTCCTTATACTTAGAATTTTTCTTATATTAAATCTTGTTGCTTTATTTATGCAATAAATTTTTCACAAAAATATTAAAGATTTAAGTAAAAACTCACAGGCTTTCAGTAAACTTTTGTCTCAAAATATCTGCAATATTAAATCTTGTTCCCAAGGAGGCAACTCATTTATTTTCATATTTATGGTTTCAAGTAACTTATAATATTCAAACAGATAATCAACTAAATTTTTCAAAAACATTATTGAATAGTTAGATCAATTAAAAATATAAGAATAGGTCAACACGCTCAATTATTTCAAGATATTGAAACAATATTCAAGCCAAAAATTCTAAGTGTTTCTTCACAAAATGGAATTAAAGTTTTCTTATATTTTGAACTTTTTATAAGAAATATTGTGATTTTTCTCAAATAATTAATATTCAAGCAAACTAAATTTACAAAATATAACAAATTGTAGCAACAAACTTCAAGAAAATTTTAATCTGTACAAAGATCTACTGAGAAAATGAAATATTAAATTTTGTTTTGAGAGGGCATTATCATCATTATCAATCAACTGAAATAACCTTTAAACTGTTAAATATCAATAGAATCTCTTGAAAAAATTGAAAAAGAGAACTTATCTTCTTATATCAAAAACATTGCAATTTTTTTGAAAAGTATAGCTTAGTCAAAAGCTTTTCCAAATATTTTGAAGATTAGAAATAATTTCCAAGCTAACAATTTATATTGAGTGATTTTCTACATTCCAAAATTTTCATATATAAAATGCCTTCAAAAATTTTTATAAATAGTAAATTTTCAAGTAATCATTCAGAGTGAAAAACTAACAATTTTGAAAAAATGTTTATATGTTCACGACCTCCAAAATATCCAATAGAATAGTCTGATATAATCCTCAAATTGATGATTAGCAACCAAAGTTTGTCATGAAACATAAATAAACATTTTTGGATTATATTCCAAAGAAATTATTGAAAAAATTTTCATTTGATACTAATAATAACCAAATTTTTTCGAAAAATAGAGTTTAACGTTCTTTCAAATATTTCTGAAGATATGGAAATAGTTCCCAAGCCAACAACTCAACTTAACTGATTTTTCACAAAAATGTAATTAATTTTTTACGTTTCAAAATTTTCATTTATGAAATATTCCCAAAATTTTTCACGAATAATTTTTAAGACAATGTATAAATATGTTCATTATATTCACAATAATTTTGATAGAATAAAGTTGGATGACTTCTTCAATAAAAAATTGAATTTTGGGATACAACAAAGAAATTCAATTGATTGAAATTTTTATCAATAATAGAAAATGATTCTTCAAAAATTAATTTTGTGAACTTCCAGAAAAATTGAATCTGAACAAAGATCTAAGAAAATTAAATATAAACAACAGGCTTAGTCCCAATTTTTTTTCAATCAACTAATATGACTATTAAACTGATGAATATCAACCGAATATCTTTATATTACAAATTGGAGAATATACAAAAAATTGAAATAGAAAATTTTTCTTCTCATATTGAAATCATTGCAATTCTTTTGAAAAATACAGCTCAGTCGAAAATATTTTCGAAGATATTAAGTGATCTTTCATATTTCAAATGTTCATATAAAATGCTGTCGAAAATTTCTACAAACAGTAAGTTTTCAAGCAATCAATTCTTGAATACAAAACTCACAAACTTCGAGACAATGTTATATGTTCGTGATATTCAGAATAATTCTTGATAGAATAAAGCCTGATAAATTTTACAAAAAATTGAATGTTTGGAATATGATAAAGAAATTTGAAAAATTTTGTTTCGAGAGGGTATTAGCATCATCAACTTCAATCAACTGAAATAACCTTTAAACTGTTGAATATCAACTGAATCTCTTGAAAAAATTGGAAAAGAGAACTTATCTTCTTATATCAAAACATTGCAATTTTTTTAAAAAGTATAGCTTAGTCAAAAGCTTTTCCAAATATTTTGAAGATTAGAAATAATTTCCAAGCTAACAATTTATATCGAGTGATTTTTTACATTTCAAAATTTTCATATATAAAATGCCTTCAAAAATTTTTATAAATAGTAAATTTGATACTGAAAGTAACCAAATTTTTTCGAAAAATATAGTTAAACGTTCTTTCAAATATTTCTGAAGATATGGAAATAGTTCCCAAGCCAGCAACTCAACTTAAGTGATTTTTCACAAAATGTAATTAATTTTTTTACGCTTCAAAATTTTCATTTATGAAATACTGCCAAAATTTTTCATGAATAATTTTTTAAGACAATGTATATGTTCATTATATTCACAATAATTTTGATAGAATAAAGTTGGATGACTTCTTCAATAAAAAGTTGAATTTTTGGGATACAACAAAGAAATTCAAATGATTGAAATTTTTCATCAATAACAATAGAAATATGATTCTTCTGATGAATATCAACTGAATATCTTCTAAAAATTGAAATTTGAGGATATACATAAAATTGAAATAGAAAATTTTTCTTCTTATATTAAAATCCTTGCAATTCTTTTGAAAAGTACAGCTCAGTCGAAAATATTTTCGAAGATATTAAGTGATTTTTCATATGAAATGCTGTCGAAAATTTCTAAAAAAAGCAAGTTTTCAAGCAATCAATTTTTGAGTACAAAACTCACAAACTTCGAGACAACGTTATATGTTCGTGATATTCAGAATAATTGTTGATAGAATAAAGCCTGATAAATTCTACAAAAAATTAAATGTTTGGAATATGATATCTATTTGAAAAATTTAAAATTTTGACATTAAAAAAAATTTTGAGAACAAAGGACCAATTATACTTTCATTGAATTTAATCAATATATTCAAAACAGGAACATCAAATGAATATATAAAATTAATGAGATATCGAAAACTGCAACATTGCAAAAAAATATTCAAGCACATCTTTGAGAACCAAAAAAAAAACTCAAAATCATCAAATTCTGAGGCAGACCACACATCAAAATACTTTCTTCAGTGACTGAGAAGTTAAGAAATAAATAAATAAACTCCTAAAGTATTGTTGAATCTCATTCCCAAGTATCCTCCTCACCGCTATTGTCATTTTCTACAATCATACCTTCAGCTTGCTGTTGTTTCAATTTTTTCAAGGCTAAGGCAGCCTGCTCTTCGGCAGTTCTCTCTTTTCGAAATTCGTACACTAAGGGGAATATATATTCAATGGCTGCTTGAACGTCAGCAACGCTGGGTGCAGTCACTGTTACACTACCAGTAGAGAATATTTTGAGAGTAGCTTTGGGATTTTTTATTTTATACGTTACGCCGGGATGTAACTCAGGTTCATAATCTGCTTCTTTATGCTGCTCCGAAAACGAATTTATTTTTATTGCAAAAGGCATGGAACAAGTTCCTAAAACGTTAACTACCCTATAGTTATTAAATTTTGTATTAAATCCTAATTTCTGCAAGCATCTAGCAAATCTTCTTGCTGCAATTTTAGCTTGGACTTCACTGGTCGCCCCTGTACATGTTATTTTCCCTGAAGACCATACACTGGCAGTTGTATACGGTCTACGCAGTTTCATGGTTAACATACCATTTTCTTTCCGGTATTCCACATTTGTACCATTGAGTGCTATTTCACGTAAGTTCAAATGACACCGTACACTAAAACTACACACAACATTGTTTATTGTAATGTCTATTTCAGGCCCTTCAGACTGAACAGTATCGGGTAACATTTCAATTTCTTCCTTGATCTCAATTTCCTCAGTAATTTGATTATCATTATAATTATCAACTTCGATATTCTGTACTTGATGTTCTAAGTTATGATTGCAAATACCACTATTTCCATTCGGCAAGGTTTTCATACCATTCTTCTGTAAGATCGTGGTCATGTTTATCCAATATTATTATTGCCTATTCAGACTTCTTTTAAGTGGTCACCCGATAATTCAGTCTTATAAAATTGAAATATCTTGAAAGTTTATATTGCTATTTCAGTTCTTTAATTATTGAGTAGCTTATCCTTACTTTTACTAAATATTCCCCTATTACCACACAAACTGTGTAGTTACTACTTAATATCACAATGAACACCTTCTACTGACGAACTAGAGATGTAGCATTGAGAACAGCATCAGTTTTATGAGTTCCATCGCAGAATGGTCTATTGGAAGTCTGTTTACAGTTGCAAATCCAGTAGTCCTTCGATTCATTAACTTGAAACCTAACTGGCCTGAAACAAAAATGCAATGACTCAAATTTGTTCAAAGAAGAAAAATAAGAGTTGCACTCACTTTTGAGCTATTTTAAGTTGCTGATTTTTGTGAGTTCCGTCGCAAAACGGCTGATTATGACTTCTTCCACAAAGACACCATGAATAATTCTTTCCTAAAATAATAACTCCCTCAACAACACTTTCATCAAAAAAAAATAAATTTCAATATATTACCGGCTTCAAGATTGATTTTGAATGGTTTTTTGTCATAAACAACACCGTTCTCCTTTTGATGTTGGGCGGATATCACATTTTCTATAGCATTTTTGGGAATCTTGGATGAGCAACTCCTCTGAAAAAAATTAATCAAATTACTCACATTGGTACTCGGTTTGCACTTACTACACTAAATCTTAATAAAGTGACACTTTTGAGAAGAATTCTCAACATTTTCCGCTATTTTAAATATATTTAAATCGTGTAAATTAAAATTAGTAATAATTTAACCTTACTTTGGACTATTTCCTCTCTATGTCAAAACTGCAACTTTTTCAGTACAGAGCACAGAACATTGATCCCCTACAAAGTTCAATCCCCCTTTTGTTCTGGGATGTTATGACGGCCTGCATAGCCGTCGCGGAATTGTTCCAATCACGGTATTAACATTTTGATAAGTTTGGCCATATGATTTCATTTTCGCCAGTACCATACGTTGATATTAACTTGTATTATTGACAAGTATTATCTATTTTGTAGGGTCCAAAGGTCCCATCTCATTGGACACAATAATTCTGATTACACATTTTGCTCATTACTTACTCATAAACTTGCTATTACACATATATCACCGACGGGGAGAATGGTTATTTTCTCAGTTTTTTCTCCTTATTCTCAAAATTATATAAGAGATTACGAGCTTACTCTTTAGGGCCACTTGTTGGAAGCTTGGTTTATTCTGAATTTCAAATATCGTGCTTGCTCCGATTTTGTTTTGACTCACATCAAAGTTACATCGCATGAGCCTTTCATTATAAGATGTGCGCAAGCATACCCGCCATGTTGAAACGGAGATAATTCAAAACATAAAAGTACTGTTTTAATCAACAATGACTGGGCAAGGAACATTATTTCCACAAAAAAATAAATAATTGGAAAAAACTATCGATGGTGCCTCACTTATTTATGCTTCAGTAGAAGCGCATAATTGTGAACAATTGATAAGGTGGCTCAAATGTCATGGGCGTCCGCAAAAAGGAAAAAAAAGTCAGCTGATTGAGAGGCAAGGTGTCAACGTTTGTTTACTATCTAAAAATTATAAACAAAATTAATATTTACAATTTTACTCGTATGGATAATGTCAATTCATTTGTAATAATTGAGAATATATTTTGAGTAATATTTATGGAAGAAATTAATATTTTAAGGCTATATATGACATTATTAATTAGACAAACGTATATACTAAATGGAATATGTAAATAGTATTTATCATAAATTGAATGTTTAAAATGAGACAATATATAAAAAATTATGATATGTACAGAGTCAAAAATGCAATTAGGAATAATGTACCAGTGGACCAAACAGTTTACAAAGAGAAATGGCTAAATATCTTGAACACACTCAATCAAAGTCCAAATGTATTGGGTCAAAAAATAAATTATCCAAACATTTGGCAATTTGATGTGATTTGATTATTTCTCTCCGATATTCCAGACAAGGCCTTAAGAAATTTATAAAATAGTATGTATTGGTTTTGAATGATTTGTACCGTCTATCACTTTTACACACTCCATACCAACATCATTTTGTTGTTGGTTTTCGTATAAACAACATAATTATAATGTTATGTCGACTTTGTACTTTATATTTTTCACTTTTTCTCAAATTATTCAATTTAAAGCAATATTTCAATTTCTGATACACAAGAAGCGGGTATTGCAGAATGGTTGTTCACAAAAAACAGTACGAAAAAGACGGCTGATGCTAACGCATGCGCACAAATACAATATTGTGATGAAAAGGTCTATCCATGAAGTTCTTCAATTCATTGGTACTCTCTTTTTCATACAAATAATTAAATAAATCTTATAGAATGTAACAGTAATTCAATTTATTTAACTTAATTGATATATAATTATATATTTCTTCAACGAATACCAACTTTCTTGTAAAAATCAAGTTAAATTAAATATCTCTACTTTTGAAACATAAAAGAATCATTAAGTTACTATCCTCAGTTCTCGTAAATCAAAATAAGCTGTGGGTTTACTCCCTTGAATACAAAATACCATAATTTCCATAATATTTCCAGTACATAGAAGCATAAAATCCAGATGTTTGACTTTCGTTAACATCCTAAGGAAGGTGATCTTTTGAACGTGTAAGGGTGCCTTTTTATTGGAGCGTTTTGACGCTCGTTTCAAGCGTCAAAATGGTCATGTGACCTATTGTTCTATGAAATCATGACGCTCCCATGAAAAGGGGTTTTCAGCGTCAAAATATGTCATTTGTCACTTATTTTAGGTTAAAACACTTAATTGATGAATATGAAGTCTATTTTTCATTGCTTTGGTATAATTTCTGGTATATTTAGTGCTATATATTGCAAAAAGACTCTAACTTTTGTTAAGACCTATATATGTTGTTCGAGTATCGAAAGCTAATATGGCGAATAACTGGATGACTATAAAAAGATTATTTTTGCGAAGAAAACTGGTTGCCTCAGGATTTTCAAAACCAAAAAAATATAAACTTGTCACTTGTCTCTTCTAGCGTTCTTCATTGAGCGAAAGCTCGTTTTGATATGGCGTAATAACTTGACGACAACAAATAGAGTCATTATCAGAGAAAACTAGTTTTTATTGGCTACCCTTGAAAACCGAAAATATAAACGAAAGAGGTATTGGATTGTAGATTTATTTAAAGAACGAGTCAGGCATGGATTCTATTTGAATGTTCTTCGTACTTTACAATTAGATGACCTGCGATTCAGGAATTATAGTAGAATTAGCACTTCACAATTCGAAGAACTTTTGTGTTCGGTTGCTCCACACATTACAAAACATTATGTCGTACGAGATGTTGTAAAACCCGAAGAACGATTAATTTTGACTCTGAGGTTTGTTAATTAATCTCTGAGTCCATTATGATATTAGATTAATTTTTCAAGCTGCAGATTTATAACGAAAATATAGATAATTTATTATTGTTTACTAACAATAAAAAATATTTTGAACAGAAATGTCACTTGTCAATTTGAGCGTCTGACGCTATAAAGCTGG
Organism: Cryptolaemus montrouzieri; assembly: GCA_013387265.2. Classification (NCBI taxonomy): domain Eukaryota; kingdom Metazoa; phylum Arthropoda; class Insecta; order Coleoptera; family Coccinellidae; genus Cryptolaemus; species Cryptolaemus montrouzieri. The sequence continues at coordinate 14,634,716 of JABFTP020000042.1, forward strand.
GAGTTTCCCAACTTTCTAGCGTCAACGCTGAAAATCACGTGACCCTTCGAATTTGCGTCAACACGCTGGAATGAAAATGCACCTTAACGTGTATTACTTTTTCAAGGTGGCATTTCAAGGTCATTTTTTTAGTAAATCATTATCTTAATATGTGCAAGAGAGATATTTCTAGCCCTAAGATTTATTCATAAAATGTACAGTTATGATGTCGACAGGGCTATTAGAATCATGTTAAAAGAAACATACGCTCTATGTATCATACCTAAAAGGTTCAATTATTCTATGATAATAAAAAAAACAATCTTCTTTCATTTGTTCAAATAAATTAATATTTCAAACAAATCAAAATTAATCTAAGACTTTTCCTCGAAGGCCGGTTCAACATATCTGTAATATCTTCAAATATTCCACACTGACAATATATCATTCGCGAATAAATAGAAACGAAGCCTAAAAAGGGTAGGTTACTATTTCAAAATGAAGAAATGAACGCGTTGTTGGCTGCATTGGAAAACTTACTGTCAAAATTTGTTAGGCGCATGCGGTTTAACCAAAAATATGGCTGGACGCAGTGGTTATGATGATCGAGACAACAGGTAAATATTTAAATATTACATAATGTTTAGTCAGGATTTTGATTTTCGTCGGCTCTTTATTCATTTGAAAGAATGATTTATGGAATAAACAAAAAAATCAACACCCACCTTCGTAGTTTTCTTAATATATGCTTATAGGCGGTAAAACCTCAGTATGATGCACATGCTTATTTTACTGAATAGTCGTTTTTTTCAGGGATTTCAATTCCGGGGGCCGAAGGGGGCCCCGAAAACCATTTCCAACAGAACCTCCATATACAGCTTATGTTGGTAACCTACCTTATGGTATTGTTCAGGGAGATGTTAACAAAATATTCTCTGACTGTACCATTAAAAACGTTAGATTAGTGATGGATAAGGAGACAGACAAATTCAAAGGATTTTGTTATGTTGAATTTGATACGCTTCAGGATTTAGAGGCAGCTGTTAATCTTAATGGTATGGTTGAAGTTGAGGGTAACACTATCAAAATTGACGTAGCTGAAGGTAAGCATCATTAGTTTTATTATATTTGATAATAGGAGTCCTGATCAAGTTTGGGTGAAGTACATTAAATAACAATCCTTAATTTTTGGAAACAATGCTTTAGTTACTACTATATTTTAAAGCGTTGTATGTTTGAAGTGATTGCACTTTAGTTGCGTTATCTTATGTTTAGGAGTTATCTTGATAATGATTCTTCAAAGTCTTATAGACTTTGATATCATTTTCTATCATTTAAATTTATTTGTATTATGAGCTATTTTAATATGTGTTAATTTATCAACTAAATAGAATAGAACATAATTAAATTTCTCTAAATAGTGTATATTGAATGGGGTTACATAATATTATTTCTAATTATCATTTTTGATATGTTTCTTCTAATACATTTATATATCTTTCATTTAAGGTGAATTACAAATAATTTGTATGGAATTCACGCTAACACTTGGTGAAACGTAATTAGATAGAAATATTTATTAAAATACTCGACATATGGGTTTTTACCCCATTGTCAATAGTAATGCAATACTAAATTAAAAATGAGCGATTTCACTTATGTATAATGGCATTCACAACAGGAGGTAAATTAAAGTCTAGTTGGTTGTTGCAAATTGGCTGGTTTTTCCTATGACGTAATTTCAATAATCTCCATTCTTTTTTCTTTATTACCTGGATGCATGAGTTCGATACTCTCGAAATCTATGAAATGATTTTTGTTGATGCAGTGTCCCGAAAAATCTGTAGAATTTTTATTTTGGAGGATAGATCTTTTATGTTCTTCAACTCTCTTCTCGATGCATCTTCCGGTTTGGCCTATATAGAATGTCTCACATTCACTGCAGTTTATTTTATATACTCTGCTTTTATCAAAAATTGTTTTATCTTTATTATTAATTAACAATGAACCCAAATTCTTTTTATTAGTGCTGATGGTGTTAATATTATTTCTGTGTAATCTGTTACATATCTTGTTGCTAATATTAGGAATATAGTTAATTGGAAATTTTCTGTTAGATTCCTCAGTATGCAACGGATAAATGCTCTGCAATAAAAGTTTATGTTGTTTTTGTCTTATTAAGGTATCAATTAATTTTGGTTCATAGCCGTTCTTCTTAGTGATTAGTTTCAAAACTTGAACTTCATTCTCAAAATCGACAGCTGACAAAGGAATAGAAAGCAATTTGTGCACAAATTAATGAAAAGCACTCAATTTGATACTTGAGTTTGGGATTAGGAACTACTGTTATTAGGGTATCCTATTAGGTTGGTTTTCTGTATATTTTAAAGGCGAGCGAGTCATGAGCCCTACTAATCGTAAAGTCCAAGAAATTCAAAGATTTTTCATTTTCTATTGTAAATTGAATCGATCGATGAAAAGAATTTAAAAACTGTAAGAAACTATTGAGTTATCTGGCTGTGCCAATCCAAATACAGAAGATATCATCTACATATTAGGTCCGCAAGTAAGTTCTCGCTGTTTTTTTTTATGAAAATATAACTTTATTGTGAAAAATGATAAATGAATCATTCAAAATATCCATCGCTAGCTACAATTTCTTCCCATCTTTCTGGCAGAGCTCGAATACTGTGACGGTAGAAGTGTTCGTCTTTTGAGGCTATCCACGCATGCGGCGGGTGGGGAAGGACTTCCCATTTGTGCGTTTCCAAGTAGGTTTTAACAGGTTCTCGCTGTTTGTCACTAGATGGCTCCAGCAGTAAGTGCTGGTCGATTTTCACATATCAAGAACAAAGCTTAGACATATGGTAAACAAACCACTTTGACACATTAGTGATTTTGTTTTTGCGTCATATACTTCTAGTTGTGAGAAAATGTCTGATTTTGTGCCAAATAATCGTCATTTGCGGAAAGTGTTGATTTTCTTCTTTCATTCGAAGAAAACGGCGGCTGAAACTCATAGAGAGCTCCAAAAAGTTTACGGAGATGCTGCTCTAAGTGAAACAACGTGCCGGGATTGGTTCCGTCGCTTCAAAAACGGTGATTTCGATGTGGACGACCGTCACTGTGAAGGAAGGCCAAAAATCTTCGAAGACGCGTTGCTCGTTGAGGATCCGTGCCAAACGCAAGAAGAGTTTGCTTCAGCCTTAGGAATTACCCGCCAGGCCATTTCCAAGCGATTGCATGCGTTGGGAATGATTTGAAAGCAAAGAACTTGGGTTCCTTATGATTTGAAGCCAAGAGACGTTGAGCGTCGCTTTTTCGCCAGTGAATAACTGCTCCAGCGGAAAAAAAAAGAACGGGTTTTCTTCATCGCATCGTAACGGGTGATGAAAAATGGATTCATTACAGCAATCCAAAGAAAAAAAATCTTGGGAACTGCCGGTCTTACTTCTACGTCATCGCCTCGGCCGAATATTCACGCTGCGAAAGTTATGCTGTGTATTTGGTGGTACCAAGTCGGTGTTATTTATTATCAGCTGTTGAAACCGAACGAAACCATCACTAGGGAATGGTATCGAACTCAATTGATGCGATTGAGTAAAGCACTGCGCCACAATACTAGCAGAGTCATGAAAAAGTATGACAACGCTCGGCCCCACGTTGCCAAACCCGTTAAAACCTACTTGGAAACGCTCAAATGGGAAGTCCTACTCCAGCCGCCATATTCCCCAGATATTGCACCATCCGATTATTACTTGTTCCGTTCGATGGCTCATTCCGCTCATATTCGTGTATAGCCTCAAGAGACGAACACTTCGACCGTCACGGTATTCGAACTCTGCCAGAAAGATAGGAAAAAGTTGTAGCTAGCGATGGCAATATTTTGAATGATTCATTTGTAATCATTTTTCACAATAAAGTTGTATTTTCATAAAAAAAAACAGCGAGAACTTACTTGCGGACCTAATATGATTAGATTATGTTAGATATTTCTTAAATGTGAGTGTTCTAAAAAAAAATACAAATCTATGTCTTTATCTGTCAATCTAAGGGGAAAAGGAATTTCGGCAATTTATAAAAAATAGTCTAAATAATGTGAAAACATTTTTGACGTAAATTTCATAACCGATATATCGAGCATGGGTGAAATCAGGAAGTTATGAACATTCGTGAATAACTCGAAAACCACATCACAAATATCTTACTAGGTCTATGATACTAATGAATTAATGTAACTGAGATGTTGTTTGTGGCACCCTCCAAATGAATGAAAAAAAATGTAGTGTACCGTGGACAATTCTCAATTTATTACCCTGTAGTATCAGCTGACTAGTATAGGTTCTAGCTTACAAAAAAAACTTTGAAGCAATTAAATTCTGAACTCAGATTCTCAGAAAGTTTATACCAAACAGGGGGAAATATTTTCCCTCAACCTCATCCATCATGTTGAATCTATTGGATTACTGAAATGAGAGGTCATCATATAAATATTTTGGAAGCTCTTTAAATGTTGAAAACATCTTGTGCTTAACCACAAAAAGTTTCGTTTTTTCTATGGACCTACAGTTTATAGTGGACTCTGAACCACTCACCTAGACCGTGCAATGATAACTGCCACCTCTCAGAATTACAAGTTATCTGGCCTTCAGAGGTTATGGACTCAACAACTATGGTTATGTGTCCAATCTCTATGTGAGTCTTTGTCAAATTCACTTTTTTTGTTCAAGGACAACATCCATGACTTGAACCCGGATTCGAAGCAGGCACCTCGGCTAAGCATATTCCTACATACTTGCTCACTAACCGTGCAGCTACCGAGGCGGTCAACCACAAAAAGAAAGAAGTCAAAATATGTATCTGTTTATTATTATATCTCCGACGTGAGATAAATTGTGGCAACACTGGCTACAATTCGAATACTTTCGGAAACATCTGTTCGACTCGGTACTGGATGCGCGAAAGTGGTCAGCGTAAACAGCAGTATACCATATCTAGAGTCTTTGTGATCTATGTGTTTATTTATTCAAATGAAAGAACAGAGAATTATAAAGGAAGTATATTGCTTAATGTCAAATTTTGATGTGAATAAAAATCAAATCATTGACAACATGCTGAGCTTCCCACAATCGCCCCTTGGGTGTAAACTCAGGAAAATGAGGAAAAATGAGAAAACCATACGTATTTTTTTATATGATTCAGCCGAATGGGGAGAAAAGTTAAGGGAAGGTAACCTGACTCACCCATCGCTGATACGTCAGTAACAGCTAGTGTGTAAGTGTGTTGTAAAAAAAAGGAAACAAAATGATTGTGCTAATATTTCGTTCTTAATTTTAACCAAACTTTCGATTGGTAAATGTGGGTTGGTGGGAGAATTAGAAAAGTCCAAGTCTAATTGACTTACAGTTTCGTCACTACACCCTCAATTTGGACTATCTACAGAATGCTAATTAATAAGCATAATATTACAACGTCTATGACCTCTTCTTAAACGATTTTTTTGGAGACAAAAACCAGGAACCCTCCGAGTCTTATCTTATTAAAAACAACTTCATTCCATTCGCCGTTCTAAAGGGCACAGCACTATTAACCTTGATAGTACAACAGTACTCAGCTGTAGACAAGAACAAAGCAAGAACAGTACTTCAAAAAGTATGAAAATCGGCACCTAGTGTGACACCACGATATTTGGAGAAGTAGTAATGATTCACTGGAAAAGATAGTGCAATATCATTGGCATAAATGAACTTATTAGAAGTTGTAGGGACATCACTCACATATAAAATGAATAATAAAGCTGCAAGAACAGATCCCTGTGGAAGACCATTATTAAAGGTGCGAAAACGACAACATTTTTCTCTAGCAAAAATCAGAGCTTTCCGTTAGACAATATACTCTGGATCAGCTCAAAAGTTGTACTATTACAGTGAAAAATCTTCTGCCCTGCATAATATGCTGCAGAAAGATCCTAGAAAACTTCTGTTTTCAATTTACAATATCAACTCAATGAATATTGTTAGACTACATCATCTAATATTTTGAAAGAAACAGACTGATAGGACGATAGCTATTCGGATCTCCTGATGTTATACTACCATATGAAACAATGAGTAACCCTCCTCCCTCTTGAGAAAATTAAGCAATATTACCTTCTGTATTTTCATAGCATACCTCTTTCACTGTGTTGCTTCCTACAAGTTTTCTGTTACCCAAAACTTGAATACTAATGTGAGTTTTTGAACTTAGGTAAACGTAATGACAGAAGCGGTGGATTTGATCGTAACAGAGGCCGAAGTGGTGGTGGCGGGGGATTCAGAGGAGGAAGACCAGGAGGTGATCATCGGTTTGGTGGTGGTAATGATGATTTCGATAGAGGAAATAGGCGAGCTGGGGGTCATTTCAATGGTGAGTCTAAATTTGTTGCGAAGTTATTCACCGTTTTAAAAAAACAATAAAAAATTATTTTATATTTTGAAAATTATATTGTCGAAGGACCTTACATGTCGATCAAAGTAGTATTGAAAACATTTAGTTTTCTCATTATTTTTAACTGGAATGTAATGAATATTTATTCATATCGATATCAAACATTGAAACATTATTTTATTAATGGAAAATACAATTTGCCTTTCATTTTATCAAAATACTCTATCAATGTTGGATTGTTAGAATTTTTTTTCTTTTAATTTTGGTCCTGGTTCTGTCAACATAAACTTCTGTATCCCAAGGTCAATTTCATCCCAATCGAATCTCACGAAATGGTGGGAATAGTAAGAAGAGAAAAACTTTCGATTTAAAATGATTCTTCTTTTCATAGTCTATAATCAGATTTTGCCGTAGATCGTGACAGAGGTAGCCATCGCGGACATTACGGCAACTTCAACTCCGAAGACGGCGGTTCGCGCGACTGGAACCAGAGAAGCGGCGGAATGGGCGGACCCAACCGTGCTCCCAATAGTTTCAATAGTTCTAGACCCCGTGAGCGAGGATCTTTCAACGAAGACGCACCCAACCCAGCACCTGGTAAGTAATGGTGTTCTATCGAGAGGCTTATTTTGTACAGAACGGTTTTTGTAATGCTCGATTGTACTAACGAAAATACCTCAACGTAACCGACTGCCATCGTGATCAAGTGAATAGATAAAATGCATCCTCATTTTAATTCACAGTGGCTCAAATATTTGTTGCAAATGGCCAGACAATCTTCACTGCGTATAGATATACATATGTGAAGATAACCACGCTTTTCATCTACGGTTTCCATTTAGCAACACCACAATCTTTGAGCGTTGGCTTCAATTCCATCCAGGTTTCATGCCTTCATTAATTTTCAGTTCGAGTACGGTTTTTTTTGTGAAAATTATCCAGTGGAAGTTAGTGAATAGTGGTGTCCCACAGGGCTCCGTATTGGGTCCACTTTTATTCATTTTGTACGTGAATGACCTGCCATACAATGTAAAATCCGATGGTTCAATTTTCTATGCACATGACATCACCTTCTTAAACATTGGAGCTAATGGAGAGGAAACCAACCATCAATCCAAAGAAACGCTGAAGCAGCAAAAGTGTGGTTTGACACGAATAAACTGAAAATGAACGCTAACAAAACTTTTTCAGACAAGGCCACAAGGAAATAATCATGTAAAGCTCTTGGGAATTATATTAGAGTCTGAGCTGGCGTTTGGTCGCCACATTGAGGATTTGGTGAGTAGATTATCTGGTGCCATTTTCGCTGTGAGAAGAATTAAAAAAATCGCTGGACCATCATCAGGAAAGATTGCATATTTTGCATATTTCCATAGCCTGATCTCATACGGGATAATATTCTGGGGAAATCATCATGACACTGAAATTCATCAAACAGAAATATGTGGGCGGATTATCTGTGGCGCCAAACAAACAGATAGTTGTGGAGGCCTGTTTAAGGGGAAAGGCATACTTACTCTGTCCTCACTGTTCATTCTATCCTGCGTTATATACAGGGATATCCACTGGGACCGTCCGTTAAAAACTTTTTAAGTTCCAATTACAATATCAAGCTGAAATTTTATACGCGGCCATAACTCGCTATTTCCAATTGGAGTGAAATATTTTCGAAGTGATACCATTTCCGGTTATACCGGAAGTGGGTCATCACTTTGTTATTTCAAAAGGCAATCTACCTGTTTTATTATACATCTAGAACCGACATTTGAGCAAGGCATAAAATACCCAAGTTGTTGGCACTTATTTGTCAGAACTTTTGACAGATTTTGTTATAAACTTGATTTTTGAGGAACATTTAAAAAAATTGTAGCTCGTAGATCTTTTGCACTACAGACACAATTTTTGCTTGGGTGGATAGAAAAAGGATCAAGGAATTTTTTAAGCAATCTACACATGTCAAATGTTTATTGCGTTGTTTTGTATAATTTTTTCAATTTGACCTTTTTCAAACAGCCATAACTCAATTTTTTCGAATTGCATGTGCCAATTTTTATATCGGCATCAGATGAAGCGTCAAATTTCAGATGGAATTGTATAAGCATGTACTTTACCCATCTCTTATAGTTCCGAAATAATTTGGGAATGTATTGAATTTTGATGATATTGCAAGAACTAACAGAGAATGCTTTGAAATATTTGAATCAAGTAGCTGAACTGGCTACGCTCACCTAACAGGTGCCTAAAACTAATGTACTTGTCACTTCGTTCATTCGAATTTGATATTTCAACAAGAATTGTCGTTATTTCAGATTGAAAATATCAAAAAAATACAACACATTTGGAATAAAACCACTGGTTTTTCAAACGAAAATATATTTAATCTTTTTTTTTCATTTTAGAATGTCAAAAAGTAGTGGGTAGAAATTGCAGGCAATTCAATAACTAATTTCCAAGTTTACCGTCTTTGAGTAAAATAAAATTTCTAAGCGTTAAAAGCAAGTTTCTACAATTCGGATGAATTAAAATTGTAGGAACTAAGCGAAAACCAATCATCGAAGATAATTACATCAATACGAATAAATGATAGCAAACATCATAGGAGAAAACTAATTTACGATCTGAATAAATGTTCAATATGGGCCCCATTTTGCTCGATACACTTGACAGCTTGTATACGAACATGATGAGTTGGCTTCCTAGTTTCCTCAGGATCAATATTACGAAAAGCATTATGAATGCGCTCTAGTAACTCTTCTTTAATTCTTACAGGAATAAGATACACTTCACTCTTGATTTTGCCCCATAAATAAAAATCAAGGGACGTCAGGTCCGGAGAAAGCGGAGGTCATAAATTTGGTCCTTGATTACCCCACCATCTATCCTCGAACATTTCTGTTAGCTGCCGATCTACAGCTCGTGTTTTATGTGCTGGTGCACCATCCATTTGGTAATAGCAATCCCTCAGAATGTTAAGGGGTAATCCATCTAAAAATTGATGATGTTCCTCTCAAAATTTCCAGGTATCTTTGTCCATTAAGATTTTCCTCATTGTGTTTTTGCCCACTTCGCCATACGTTCGGGGCCCATTCTGTCTACGTGATCTCTCCATAGGCGTCGACGTGCTCTTGTCCACCTCACCACATCCTGGACACCTAGCTCCCTTAGCGTATCCTCATTCCTTATTCTATCTCTGCGTGTAATACCTCTTATAGCTCTTAGTGTTCTCATCTCTGTTGTCCTCATTAGTTGTTTTGTTTTTGTTATCTCAGCTCTTGTCTCAACCGCATATGTCATCACGGGTCTCACACAGGTTTTATAGATTCGGACTTTGCTTTCTGTGCTTATGTACTTATTCCGCCAGATTACATCTCTCAGGAAGCCAGATATTCTCGATGCTTTCATTGTCTGCTGTTTTGCTTCTTGTAATAGTTGCCTATCGCTCGATACTTCTACTCCTAGGTATTTAAAGTGTGAAACTTGCTCTATTATATGGTCGTTCACTACTAGTTTGCATCTAATTGTATCTTTCGCTATTACCATCGATTGGGTTTTCTGTGTTGATATTACCATGTTATATTTTTCTGCTGTTACTTTGAACTTTTGTAGTAGGCGTTGTAGGTCGTCCTCATTTTCGGCTATTAGTAAAGCATCATCTGCGTAGCACAGTATTCTCATAGTTTTGTATCATCAATATCCATTGATGCTGACTTAATGGACGCATGTGGATTGGCACGAAAATACGCTAACGTATTAATTTGATTGTCGTCGTCCTCGAGAATTGATTTTCTTCTAGTTTCTATGTATTTTGTTCTTCCAAATTGCAGAAAATTGCTTCTAACCCTTCGAAATTTTGTTTTACTCATGGGCGCCAAATTTGGAAATTGGTTATAGAATTGCCTGCAAGTTCTGTCCACCACTTTTTGACATTCGCCATGAATTAAAAAGAAATTAAACATATCCTCGTTCGAATAATTAGCCATTTTATTATCAATCTGATGTTTTTCAAAAATTTTCACTTCAAATTACCAACAATTCTTGTTGAAATATCAAATTCGAATGAACGAAGTGACAAGTACATTAATTTTAGTTAGGTGAGCGTAGCCAGTTCAGCTACTTGATTCAAATATTTCAAAGCATTCTCTGTTAGTTCTTGCAAAATCATCAAAATTCAATATATTGTGATCTTCATCTGATGGCGATATAAAAATTGGCATGTGCCATTTGAAAAAAATGAGTTATTGCTGTTTGAAAAAGGCCAAATTGAAAAAATCTTACATAACAACGCAATAAACATTTGACATGTGTAGACTGCTTAAATAATTCCTTGATCCTTTTTCTATCCACCCAAGCAAAAATTGTGTCGTTGTGCAAAAGAACTACGAGTTACTTTTTTTTTAATGTTCCTCAAAAATCGAGTTTATAACAAAAATAATTAAATCTGTCAAAAGTTTTGACAGATAAATGCCAACAACTTGGGTATTTTATGCCTTGCTCAAATGTCGGTTCTAGATGTATAATAAAAAAGGTAGATTGCCATTTTAAATAACAAAGTGATGACCGACTTCCGGTATAACCGGAAATAGTATCACTTCGAAAATATTTCACTTCAATTGGAAATCGCTAGTTATGGCCGCGTATAAAATTTCAGCTTGATATTTTAATTGGAACTCAAAAAGTTTTTAACGACGGTCCCGGTGGATATCCCTGTATATCAAAGACTTCGGAGATAATCTCCCGAAAAATAATGAAAACCCCTCTTACTTGATCAGAAATGCACGCTACAAAAGTATTCCCCAACACACAGTCACCGAACCTCAACTTGGCGTTAACTATAACGCAATAAAAATTTTTAGCAAACTTCCTGAGGAAATGAAAAGTAAACACAAGACTGACCTCAAAAGAGATTTGAAGAGTATTCTTATGTCCAAGGCTTATTATAGCATGAATGAGTATTTTAATGATAGTTTTAAAGATTAATGAATTTTGGGATATTTTGAGTGTTTATTTTTTATTGCTTTTGCATATTTTAAAATAGATATCTGTATTTTATAGACACCCCATGTATTTTTGATGGGAAATATTTATTGTTCATTCCTACTTTCGAACTCTCGAGGACGTCCTTACTAATTAATTAATTAATTTATTTACTTATTAATACAAGTTCAACAGGATTACTCCCAATTACAGAGTAGAACAAGTATATGCTTCAAACAAAAAACAGATTTAAGAAACTTTCCTAGACAATAATGACATAACGCATTGATAATGTAAACTCAAACAACAGAAATACACATCAAATGATCAAAATAATTTAAGTGCTTGAATTAAGTTTTGGTAATAAATAGGTTTTTTTCAAATGTAGCTTGAGAATGACTGATATCAACCGAAGAGGCCACCGTGTGGAAATAGTGACAGCTTCGGTTGATGGATGAGTTGAAGAAAACATCCGTAACAGCTCCCAAGACATAAAAAGTGACATTTCTTCTGCCTGCTACTCAGTTAACTTTACGAGGCGTTCTGATGAAGAAAACTCTTCATACTGAGAAAAAACAACTTGACTATGTGAAAGACCACGTTCCACTGGAGAAATTTATTTATTCTATCTAATCTAACCTAAAATGTCTAAATGCCTATAGCTTTCAGGTATGAAGTGGACCCTTGTATTCTTATTTACGATTACAGACATGATAGAAATTGTGAAGAAAGATATAGGGGCAACGAGAAGCAGCTGCTATTCCGATCGGCGCCCCGCCTACTTTCGAACGCTCGGAGACGTCCTTACTAATTTATTTATTCACTAAAACAAGCTTAACAGGATTACTGAATATCAACCGAAGAGGCCACTGTGTTGAAATAGTGACAGCTTCGGTTGATGGGTGAGTTGAAGAAAACATCCGTAACAGCTCCCACGACATAAAAAGTGACATTGCTTCTGCCTGCGAGCTTCGGTACCAAGAACTTCAGTCTGTCTAGCAGACACGAGCAATGGAGTGAGTTATTCAGAAATCCATACAAAACATGCAGCACAAATATTTCCTTCTAATTTCAAGGTCCAACACAAAAACGATCGGTTAACAGAAAACCTGGCATACTCCATCCTGTTTGCATGCCAGGTACTTTAGGAAGGTTCTCTGGACGCCTTCTAAAGCAATTTTATATTTCACATGGTATGGATCCCAGATAACACAGGTATATTCCAATCTAGACCGAACGAAAGCGAAATACAAAACCCTGAGAACAGCAGTGTTCTGGAAGCTTTTGGAATTCCTCAGTATAAAACCCAACACTTTCCTTGCTCGTAGGGAAACATCACTTACATGGTCCCGGAACGACCATTTCGAATCGAGAAGCACCTCGAGATCACGAGAACAGAAAACACGTTCGAGCCGTGAGCCCGCCACCGAAAAAGAAAAGAAACGTGGCGACTGTTTGCGCGCAATCGACATGTGCTTGCACTTGGAGACGTTCAAAGACAGTTTGTTTTCTAAACACCACTGATGTTTCATCACCAACTCTTTGAAGATTCTGACAGTCCTCAATCGATCTTATTTCTGTTTAAATCTTGAGATCGTCTGCAAAGGCTACGCCCCAACGTTTAACCTCGCAAGTCAGTCATTTACGACGACGAATTGTGAACAGAAGCGGATCCAAAACCGACCCCTGAGGAACTCCCGAACTGGCTCCGAAATCCTGAGATCTGAATACGCTCATACCTCCGAGACTGTTTATCGGATGGGAGAATATTCTCAAATATATGTACATTTGAAAAATTATTTTCTGAAAATTACAACTGGATATAATTCCTTAATGATTGGTTCAATTTGTTTTGGCATTTTTGCAGATACCGCAGGAAGGCCAAGACTGAAATTACAACCAAGAACAGTCAAAGATCCTGTTAACTCCTTAGCGGAAACGTCACAGTCTTCAACCATCTTTGGTGGAGCCAGACCTCGTGAGGAGAAAGGAGATAAACCCTAAATCTATTCTTAGATTTCCTGATGATTATTTTACATTTTTTGCTAATGTAATTTGAACATTAAAATAAAATAATAAATTTATATTGTCACATATATATACATAATTGCATGTATAAATATGCGAAATTTTTCTGAAGAATCATTTGTTTATATCTTGTAACGAAGAAATGGTTGTTCGAAATTTTTTCATTTAAATTATTGTTAATAGGTTTTCTAAAAGTGTCGTGTAAATTTAACTAATATAGGAACATTTTATCGTTTTTTTTTCAGGCGATTTTAGTCGCTTTTCGCTTATTTTGTTGTTTCAATTTTACAGAACACACAAAAATCATCATGATCCATTGTTGTTTTCTTTGTCATCCTTCATCCAAGCAATAATTGTTTGTATCAAGTAGACAAGATTTATAATTTTGGTGTTAGTTGTTTCTGAATATGGCATTTGTTACGAATTGAGAGTCAATCAGTTGAAAAAATTTTCATTGAGGATTAAATTGAGCATTGTAGAAATGGTAAATAATTGTAATATTTTTCTCGAAATTTACCAAATTTTTACAGTGCTTTTGAAGCAGGTTTACACATATTGTGTAATAAAAGCTTTATGTATGATAATATATTAATAAAATATAATTAAAGATGTGCTTTTTATTTATTTTTATTTGGTGGGACTACAACTCGACTTGAATTGAAATAAAGTCAAGCTTTTGTTTTCAGAATTCAAATCAAGCTTTTTTCACAAAAACTTGAACATTTGAGCTTCTTGGATGGCAATACTTGAATAAGAACATAATTTCAATAAAACATTGCAATATATTCAATAAGAGCGAGAATAAAGGTTCAAATAATACTGAAGAATTGATAGGAAAATATTTAAATGAAATTCAACTTAAGAATGTGAAAATAATTCATAAAGTTGTTGAAGGAAATACAAATGTAGAACAAGAGGGAAAGTGAAATGGATATTTTAACCCTGCGAGGGGCTCTGATGGGCACAGATTTCAGTTTTCTTAGAGACCCGCCTCACTGAGCAGTAGTTTCCTAACTTTTGGCGATGGTTGCAGCTTCACCTAGTTTGTTCCGAGTTGTCAATTAAAAGCACATCTGTTTTTGATCTGACAGGCTCACCGCACCTCATTACGTTACAAGTCCAAGGTCAGTATTTTTTCACTTTTAATAGCAGAATCTTTTTTATTTGTGTTTTTTAAACCTGTAATGGTGCAATTTCTGGCTTGGTAGTATAACCTTGTGAGAATGGGGACACTTGACTATCAGGCACAGCGCCTTTACCGTTTGCCTGTCAGGCTCATATTCTCGCCTTTTTCCTCCAAAATTGTTTTTTACCTGTTCCTCAAGCGTTACTTGTATTTTTTATTTCTCGTTGCAGAGTCGTGAGAAATGAGTAAGAGAAGGTAGATTTGACCAACTCAAGTCACCTTGACGAAATAAGGGACTTGCTGACGAAAATCTTGGAGAGGAGAGCAACATTTCTTCCGAAGATGAAATTGAAGACCGGGAAGACGGCTTAGAAATCGAATAAAAAGTTCATGTGGATGCGCTCTTCAGTGAAGAGGAACATCAAGGAAAGGTAGAGTATTTTATGGGGCGTGACAAGTCTACAAAGTGGTTCAAATATGTTTCAACCATAACATATTTACTTACCGTTCTGGAGTGAAAGGTGCTGCCAAAAAGCAAAAACTGCTGCTGAATGTTGGGGTAATCTGTTCCCAAATAAAATGCTGGAAATAATAGTGACATACACAAACCAATACATCGATGTTGTGAAGGATAATTTTGCCAGGGAAAGAGATGGAAAACTGATCTTATGGAATTAGAAGCTTTCATTGGCTTGCTGTATTTAGCAGAGGTCTATAAATCTGATCGTTTTTCTTGGAAGATTAAAGGAGTAAAAATGGAAATGGGATAGAAGAATTCGGCCTTGTCATGAATGTCTAACGATTCTTACTTCGTTTTGATGATAGAACTACCAGGAGCGAACGAAAAAAAGTCGATCGAATTGCTACAGTTTGGGATATATGTAAAATATTAGTGCAGAACTGCAAGAAATGCTATACTCCTGAAGAAAACGTTTCCGAGGACGCAGATGGACGAGGACTTTCTTGAAGCAGAGGAGCTAGAAATAGTTTGATTTTTCTGACATACAAAGTTTGAATTTCTGAACTTCGCAGGATATGTTCGGTAAAGTATCAGGAAAATAGAAGATCGAAGAAGTGTTTCGATACAAAATTCTGGCAACAGCTTTTCAGACCTCTTTGCTTTTTTCTGATCTTGATACGAAGTAAAATTTTCGAGTCTGTAGAAACAAAATAACGAAACGTTTCCTCGAGAAATTTTCGGTCATGTACCAGGAATACAGAAGGTCGAGGAGGCGTTTGATTAGTGGAAAATTGCATAAGATTCAGCATCATTCTAGCCCACTTCCTCAATCTCAGGAACGCAGAAAGTTGTGGTATTAGCGGAGGTGGAAAACATTGTTCAAGAAAGTTATGACTGTTCAAACTTTTAAATTTCGTATTCGAGAAATTATCATTGATGTTGATCAGGAACACAAAAGGCGGAAGAGGTATTGGCAATGTAGGAGTTGGGATATAGTCGATTCAGTCATACCAGGTCCTGATACCTTCTCGCTCTTCTGTAATCCTGACACAAAGTAGAATTTTCGAGTTAACAGAAACGGAATACTATAAACGCAACATTTTCATTTGAAAACTAGGACGATGTATTAGGAGCACAGAACGTCGAGGAGGTGTTCGAGCGACGAAGGTAAATTTGACGATTCACGATTTAGCTCTACTGATATATATTAGATACCTCCTCGCTCTTCTGTAATCCTGATACAATGTAGAGTTTTCGAGTTAAGAGAAACGGAATACTTAAAATGAACGTTTTCATTCGAAAATTCAGACGATGTATTAGGATCACAGAACGTTGAGGAGGTGTTCGAACGACGAAGGTGAATTTGACGATTCACGATTTAGCTCTACTGATTTATATTAGATACCTCCTCGCTCTTCTGTAATCCTGATACAAAGTAGAGTTTTCGAGTTAAGAGAAATGAAATACTATAAAACGAACGATTTCATTCGAAAATTAAGACGATGTATTAGGAACACAGAACGTTGAGGAGGTGTTCGAACGACGGAGGTAAATTTGACGATTCACGATTTAGCTCTACTGATATATATTTGATACCTCCTCGCTCTTCTGTAATCCTGTTATGAAATTGAGTTTAAAGTTAGGATGAACAAAATTCGGAACATTTTCTCAAGAAATGTTCGATAGTATATCAGGAACACAAAAGTTTAAGGAGGTGTCCGAACTAGAGGTTTCCTTTCACTCCTGCACTAGTATGATTTTTTCAAAAGGTTTCAATCTCTAAAGAACCAATGCAATCCTAATACGAACCAGACCAAAAGTACATCTTGCTTCCACCATAGGTTTAGTTGAAATGATAAAAGAATAATTGCAAGAAATAGTTTATTCACGCAAAAGGGATACAGTAAGAAAAATGATTTTCACATACATGTTATCTTGTACAGCAGAAAATAAAATAACATCAATTATGTAGATAGAAATAATACGTATATTGAAATACCATCAAACATGAAAATTTCCAGCAGGCTTAAAATATGTTGTGGTTAGATTAATTTGTAAGAAATTTTCATTATTTGTATTGGTGTTTCACATAAAAAGTGGAATACACTGACAAATAAGTGGATACAACAAAAATAACAATAATAACAGTTATAATTTCCAGGTGCATTGTATTCAGCTGCTTGTTCAAATAAGCAGAATTTTAGGATTTTACGAAGATTGAACGATCTTAAAGAAAACTGCATTATCTCTAATTGGTAAAAAGTATACAAAATAGGATTAGCGAAGTAGAAAAATACATTGAATATGGATCAACTGGAAGGGTAACTTTATTAAAATTATCAATAAATGTATTTTTGCTACAATAGAAATTATAACATAAAAATTTCACTCTTCAGTGACCCTTCCAAATAAAACCAATACTCTGCTATTTTTTCTTCTACTTAGTGGTTAATTTTACTCTGGGCTAGTATCTCATATATTTTAATAAAGATAGTCTTTAGAACTAATGCAAGCTATGTTAACAATAAAAAGCTACATTTATTCTTGAAAAATGTATTTCATTTTGGTTCTTAGAAACTATAGAAAATATGGTGCTACATATAAAACACTAGTCTAAAAACGACCTGAGAAAATATCATAAGAAAACACTAATTCATTTAATGAAATGGAAATTACACAAATTTTGACGAATCAAGGAGTTTATCAAGATTTTGGATGGAATGGGTAATCTCAAAGGGAGTATTTTTTAATATTCGCTTAATCTCAATAATATCCAAAACAAATTATGGAATTGTGAATACTACATAACAACGTATTTCCTTATGGGAAAGTCACCGAGGAAATGTTAATGGCAGTATTAATTACAAAATTAACCCGGCGTCATGGGGGCTGGGTCAAAATTATCCGCACTTTTGTAGTTCGCTTGTAATTTTACAACGACGTGCGCGACGTTGCCGCTCTTCGCAGTAGCTGGAGTTGTCGAGTCCCTCTACACGTTTATCCCGCGAAATCAGTTTGGCAAGGGCCGCGTTGAGAGTTACAAGTGTTGTCACGGGAAAAAGGTAAATATGACCCATGCCTGTATTCAGTGTAACTGTTTTAAGCCATGTATTTCAATTACTGTTTACATGATTTATTGTTGTTTATGATGCTTTGTATTAGTGTTACTACATTGTTTTGAGGTTTTGACGTTTTTTATTTTTACGGTAGGTAGTACGAGTAATAATGGATCGCGAAGAACTGGAAAGACGTCGTATTATGGCGGTACTTGAAGAATCGGATTCGGATGTTATGCCGTCTGATCAGGAATCTGGAGAGGATGATGACCACGTGAGTGAGCGTAGTGAAGCAACCAATACGGAGCAAGAGATTTCGGATGACGACGAGGTTCCATTGGCGACAATTAGACGTAGGGTACAGTCTGAAGCAAATCTGCATCAGGAGGAATATGCATCAACAAGTTTGTCGACTCGTGATTGTGAGATCACACGGCAATATTTTGGTAAAGATGGTACGGCTTGGTTTCGAAAGCCTCTTCGACAGAATGTTCGAACAAGAGCTGAAAATATAATCCACCAGTTGCCGGGGTAGCTCCGGAAGCTAAGGCTGCTTTGTCGGAATTTGCGAGCTGGAACCTATTTTTACTGATGAGATGTTGCAACTTATTCTAAAATATACAAATGAACGTATTCGTCCTAAAATAGCATTGTGCAATAACTTATCATAATACACACATATAAAAGAATGTAGTATGGCAGAGTTGAAAGCTTTGTTCGGCCTTCTTTACCTTGCTGGCCGCCGCTCTGGTAGACAAAACTTGACTGACTTGTGGTCTACTGATGGCACTGGAGTAGACATTTATAGATTAGTAATGTCTAAGTTTTATTTTCTTCAAAGCTGCTTGACGTTTGACAATCTTTCTACTCGCGAAGAACGGAGACAATTTGATAACTTAGCACCAATTAGAGAACTGTTTGAAGCCTTTGTTGAAAACTGCAAGAAATCTTATGTTCCAAGTGACTGTCTAACAATTGACGAAATGCTAATAGCTTTCCGAGGCCGCTGTAAATTTCGCCAATACATTCCATCAAAGCCTGCCAAATATGGATTAAAAATATTTGCTTTAGTAGATGCACGAAACTTTTACATCAAAAATCTTGAAATATATCCTGGAAAGCAGCCTGATGGTCCATATTCTTCAAGTAACAAGCCATTTGATATAGTAGATCGAATCGTGCAGCCCATATCCAAGACAAATCGTAACGTGACGTTTGATAATTGGTTCACCTGTTATGAACTTGTTCAGCATTTGCTTAGTGAACATAAATTGACGTCAGTTGGTACCCTGCGTAAGAACAAGAAGTAAATACCACCTGAATTCACAAAAT
Source organism: Cryptolaemus montrouzieri (assembly GCA_013387265.2). NCBI lineage: Eukaryota > Metazoa > Arthropoda > Insecta > Coleoptera > Coccinellidae > Cryptolaemus > Cryptolaemus montrouzieri. The sequence continues at coordinate 14,654,097 of JABFTP020000042.1, forward strand.
CGCGTAAAGGTGTTTTTATTACCTCTCAATTTGCCTTCCAAAAAGAAATAACTCTTGTTTCTCATACACCCAAAAAGAACAAGATAGTGTTGTTGATGTCAAGCCTTCACCATGATGACTGTATTGATAGTTCTACTGGCGAAAAGAAAAAACCAGAGATAAACACCTATTACAACATAACAAAATGTGGAGTTGACGTTGCAGATGAGTTGTGCGCTTCGTATGACGTGTGTCGTAACTCAAAGAAGTGGCCGCTGACAATCTTTTATGCCATGTTAAACATGACGGCAATTAATGGACTTATAATACATCGCATAAACAATAAGTCAAACATAAAACGACGCCGTTATTTGAAAAACCTAGGCCTTGCTCTTGTTAGTGATCACTTGAAAGTCCGCCGGAATGTTCAAAGTTTGCCACGAGAACTTCGTAAAAAAATTTGCCAATTTTCAGGGGAATCTACAGAGGAGCACTCAGCAAAAAAAACAAATGCTCGTAAGAGGTGTCAAGTGTGTCCTGAAAGCAAAGATCGCAAAACTACACACGTATGTGAAAGATGCAACAAGCATATTTGCCCTCAACATATAGTGCCTTTCTGTGCTAATTGTATTGGTAATAATGAGTCTGACTAATTTATTTTTATTATTTTATCTAAGAAGATATATAAGGGCTTTATTAGAAAACCAAAGACTGGTTAATATTTTTTTTAAAAGTTTTGCTGAGGAAAGCCAAATTTATTGATTTTTAGTGAATAGTTTTCAAAACCTTGTTCCTATTAATAAAAGTTTGTATTTTCACTATGTTTATGGTTTTGTATTATCCTTGTAATAGTAAATTATTGCATGTTACAAAAAAAATATCGTTTTTCTCAAATACATACAGAAATCCTTATCTGGGTAATGATGACCCAGCCCCCACGTCCGTGTAACAATTTTCCACCCCCATGACGCTGGGTTAAGGAAAACTAAATTACCGATTACAGCTTACTGGATGATGTTGGTAATTCATGGAAAAGTGAGAAATGTTATCAAAGGGAATGGGATTTCGAGTATTAAGCGCAACTGCTTGTAGAAAACACATGGAGTAACAGTGTTGCAAAGCAATTAGGAGGTTGAGGAAGAAGGGATAGTTTGAAGTTATTGCTTGTAACGAATCAAGCTGTAATGGTGTAAAAATTCTTCTAAATTTGGTTAAAATCAAATGTTAAAATAATCCACAACAAACAGAACAATAAATTTCGAAAAATGTAAATGTTTATTTGTTTTAACCATGAATGGTCTGTGCAATTATACCTACGATCTTCAGTGATCTTTTTCATGTGAAAAAAGCTTGAAAATTTTATTGTGACCAGTATGTCCGTTTTATAGTTTATAGTATTAAAACTAAATACTTAGCAGTTAAAACAATATTCTTCAGTACCCATTTCGAAACAGTAAAATAAGAGTAACACAAATTTTCATTTTTAAATTGTGGTTAACAGATTTCCATTATTTGTACAAATTTCAAGGAGCAGTGAGAGGATCTTTTATTGCTCTTTGCTGAGAAAGCGAGTGTAGATGGTGATTTTTTATTGAATTTTGTGCAAATAATGAAAATATAGATATAACTCTTTATTTACAACTTATCTACTTAACAGTGGCAGTTTGTCCGGCGTTCATGGTAGCTCCTGGTATTCTTGATAGGACCTTTGAGAGATCCACTCCGGTTAAGGCATTAACGGCGGGAGGTATTTGCCCAACTAAACGAGTTATTTCCGAGGTAGCACCATCTGGACCTCCTATTAGAACTATCTCGTCGGTCTTCGATAGAGGAGCTGACACCTCGGCTGCAATCTGAAAAAAATGTTTCAATTACTGTTATGTTCAGTCTGGTGTTTCAGGTATACAGTCATTGAATTCCACAAGAGTTTCCAATGTGTCCAAACGCCTCAGTCTTCAAATTTCTTTCATGTTTCTGTTGATAACACTGTGCTAGTTCAAAATTCTAACACGCAGGAGACATACCTAGTAAACCTATATCGGGTACGCTGAATCCAGTGGTAACCACCGAGTCCAGAGTGAGAGAATCACAAACTGAAAATGTGTGCTGCACTACTCTCAACATCTCCTAGGTATGATAAAAGTATGAGACGTTTTATGCAATAGAACACAGCAGACACAGCAACTGCGCTGGGCGTCCATCTATTTTCAACTAGGACCAGCAACTACTCGGGACCGGATAATCATACGTAGAGCACAAGGGGCGGACCACAACAGGAACACTTCGCTCGGTACACTTCAGAGAAGAATTCACACACAATTTCACTGGAATCTGGTTCTCACCTCAAAGATCTGGTCAGGTCTGGAACTCAGGTCAAGTCTGGAAGTCAGATCGGCATCGGAGCACGCATTGTCTTTAAACTACCTGATTGCGCCTATTTATATTATTTCGTGATTCCGAAAACGAAACAATACGCCAACTTGCGTAAACTCGATGGTCTCCCACTTCTAACTCGAGGCCCTTTTAATCATGTCAACTAACGAGATGTTGTTTCTTCTTGTTTTCTATTGTCTGTTGCTGTCTGGTCAGTGTCTCTGGGTATAGCTACAATATTGTTGTTTCTGATAACCGGTCAATAGGAATATCGATGATGTAAAAAGCAAATAGAACAGTTTGTTACAAGTTACACAGTGCGTAAAAATGACACTTCAAAATTCTAACACGCGGGACACATACCTAGTAAACCTATATCGGGTACGCTGAATCCAGTGGTAGCCACCGTTTTTGAAAGTTAGCTCTTGTTTAGGAGATATTCGCCTTTGAAGTTAGCTGATTTTAGTAGGGTTCGTCGCTTATGACTTCAGTATATTATATGCTTGTGATTCCCAAACCGTTCGGAATATCGCTTTACTGTCTTCGGCAAAGTTTTAGCCATTGTCATGGCCAACAACTTTTCTGAATATACCAACATAGAAAAACCCGTTTCTTAACAAAATGTCCAAAAAACTCCATTTCTTTGCCATTTTTTTCGTTAATTTTCGTCTAAATAATAGAAAAATCAAGGGAATTTCGCTTTAAAATCTTGAAATGAGAAAAGAAAACACATTTCCTATAGTTAAATCAAAAAATTTAAACGCACAATCATGATTTTAACTCAAATTTCTCACAGATGTCACTGTTAATACGTATTTATTAGTATTGTCACTGGTGTTACTACGTATTTTGCTATGTATTTGTGTGCCATTTTTCATAGTCTTGGTTCTGATATTTCTCAATTTGACATTTCTTGTTGAAGTTTCCTTGTTTACACAAGTTATATATTTGGTAAATATATCAAAAATGAATTCGTGCAGTAAATTCAATAAATTTTGCTACATTTGTGGAAAGTTTACTATAATGACAAGCAAGCGTTTAATTTCTGAAGAAATTGCTGAATCGTACACATAATATTTCAACCAAACTGTAATCAAAGATGTGAACTGGGCTCCAAAAATCGTTTGTACTGGTTGTGTCATAAGATTGAGTGGATGGAAAAGAGGTAAAATGAAAAGATTTATCATTCATTTCAAAATTATATCAATTGAAGCTATTTTTATTGTAGGTGAATTCCAATCTATGCCTTTTGGCATTCCAGTAATTTGGACAAATCCTCAAGAACATAATCCAGATGACTGTTTTGCTTGTGTTAATGAAATTGTCGGATTGAACAGAGCTAAAAAACGTAAAGTTGAACTCTGAGGAACGCGGTTTGTTCAGTTGCCGTTACCACATTCGGAATCCATTCCAATACCGAAAAGACACAGTCTGACAGAAGAGTACATTCCATCTACTTTTGATACTATTGGCGAAATGTCTGCATCGGTTTATGTACCATCAAATGTTTCTCCACAATGTAATCATGCCGAATTTTCTCAAAAAGGTCTGGATAAAATTATTCGTCGATTGAAATTATCGCAGCGTCAGTCCATTATTATGACTCAGGAATTGAAAAAAAAAGAATGTCTTAGCACCTGATGTGAAAGTATATGGAGCAATCGGCCGTCATAGACAGTTCACTGCTTTATTCAAATCCATCGAAGACAATTCATTCGCGTACTGCACTGATATCAAGGAATTGGTATTAAAAATGCATCATGAGTATAAACCAGAAGACTGGCATCTTTTCATCGATTCGTCCAAAAGTAGTCTCAAGGCGGTTTTGCTTCATGTCACAAACTCATCCGATTGCCATCAGCACAAAAACGAAAGAAAATTACGAATCATTGAAAAAATTCTTGATTTGGTGAAATATGAAGACCATCGATGGAAGATTTGTGCAGATTTGAAGGTGATAACTCTTTCGAGAGGAATGCAGACGGGATATACGAAAAACATGTGTTTTATATGTTTATGGGATACTAGATATGCCAATAAAAGCTGGCCTATGAGAAAAGGGTTCAGATTTCGTCGAGAAAACGTCGTTGAAATTCCACTTGTGCCAATCGAAAAAGTGTTGATTCCACCTCTGCATATCAAGCTTGGGATTGTTAAAAATTTCATCAAGGCCCTAGATCCTGAAGGCAATGCATTCAATGAGTTGAAGCGAATTTTCTCAAAATTGAGTGGAATGAAAATAAAAGAAGGTTTGTGTGAAACTATAAACGTACCAATCAACTTATTCAATATTTAACACATATTTTTTTGAATTATTTTATTACAGGCATACTCAATATGGACCTGATATTGGACGCTTGATAAGAGACCAACAATTTAAAAAGAGTTTGTCGAATTTGCAGCTCGTTGCTTGGGAATGCGTCAAAGGAGTCATCGAAAATGTACTTGGAATTCATCGTGACGAAAACTGGCGCATACACGTTGAAAATATCCTCGTTGCTTTCCGTAACATCGGTGTAAAAATGTCTCTGAAAATTCATTTTTTACACAACCATGCGGACAAGTTTGCCGAACAATCACCATCTGAATCAGATGAGCATGGTGAACGGTTTCATCAGGTGACGGCTAGGCTTGAGCACTGGTATAGTGGAAAAAAAACTTGATTCTCTATTAGGAGACATCTGCTGGAATTCACAGCAAGATGAAGATGGAGAAGAAGAATGAAAATGAATTTATATGTTTATTTGTTGAAAACTGTTGGAATTGGAATAAAAATTTGAGTTAAAATCATGATTGTGCGTTTAAATTTTTTGATTTAACTGTAGGAAATGTGTTTTCTTTTCTTGTTTTGAGATTTTGAAGCGAAATTCCCTTGATTTTTCTATTATATTAACGTAAAAATGGCAAAGAAATGTAGTTTTTTGGACATTTTGTTAAGAAACGGTGTTTGAATGAGGTTTTTCTATGTTGGTATATTCAGAAAAGTTGTTGGTCATGACAATAGCTAAAACTTTGCCGAAGACAGTAAAACGATATTCCGAACGGTTTGGGAATTACAAGCATACAATGTACTGAAGTCATAAGCGACGAACCCTACTAAAATCAGCTAACTTCAAAGGCGAATATCTCCTAAACAAGAGCAAACTTTCGAAAAAGGTGGTTACCACTGGATTCAGCGTACCCGATATAGGTTTACTAGGTATGTGTCCCGCGTGTTAGAATTTTGAAGTGTCATTTTCACGCACTGTGTAACTTGTAACAAACTGTTCTATTTGCTTTTTACATCATCGATATTCCAATTGACCGGTTATCAGAAACAACAATATTGTAGCTATACCCAGAGACACTGACCAGACAGCAACAGACAATAGAAAACAAGAAAAAACAACATCTCGTTAGTTGACATGATCAAAACGGCCTCGAGTTAGAAGTGGGAGACCATCGAGTTTACGCAAGTTTGCGTATTGTTTCGTTTTCGGAATCACGAAATAATATAAATAGGTTAGGTAGTTTAAAGACAATGCGTGCTCCGATGCCGATCTGACTTCCAGACTTGACCTGAGTTCCAGACCTGACCAGATCTTTGAGGTGAGAACCAGCTTCCAGTGAAATTGTGTGTGAATTCTTCTCTGAAGTGTTTTATACGGAGCGGAGTGTTCCTGGTGTGGTCCGCCCTTTGTGCTCTACGTATGATTATCCGCTCCCGCGTAATTGCTGGTTCTAGTTGAAAATAGATGGACGCCCTGCGCAGTTGCTGTGTCCTGAGCATAATGACTTGAATAGTCATTTTCCTAATTGGGGTATGTAGACGCCCTACATAGTTGCTGTGTCCTTTTGCAGAAAACGTCTCATACTTTTATCATACATAGGAGATGTTGAGAGTGTAGCACACATTTTTATGCCTGCGGTTTGTGGTTCTCTCACTCTGGACTCTAGCACATTGAGTAGCTAGGGGTGCGTGGACGGCTACGCAGTTGCTGTGTTCTGAGTAAGGCACGTCTCTTACGACAGATTGTTCATGTCACTAGGAAAGCCTATCGTGAGTAGTTACGTACTTCCTGGTTGATTAGATCTTGGCTCATAAATCCATTTGGACAAACAATTACTTTTCTTCTGCTTCTCCTATTGCTATCACTTATATCTGCCTGCACATCTGCGCTCATAGCCGTAAATAAACCGTTATACTACCTGTAGAAATAATTGATCGCTTTACCTCCACCGCATTTTCGGCATATCCGTCATTTTCAAAACTCCAGAGTTAAGTTAAGTTTAATTTGAATTTTGAGTAACATTGAGTTAACATTTTTGCTTTATAAAATCGAACAACTTTTGTTGGGTTGGGCTCCTCTTGAAAGATTCATACTATCGATTGTTGTTTAGTTTCGGGTTCGTACGCATATATCCAAGATTGTCTGAAACTTGAAACTTGTCAACAGATGAACAATGAAAATTCACTAGCTTTTATTTACGAGTGCTACCATCTTCACTTAGAGGTTGGAAACTTTTCAGATCATCCTCGTAGCAAAGTTGAAGTTGACATCCAGTATAACCGGATCTGGTACCGCTCTAAGAGCAAGTGCAAATTGTATGTCAGTATCAATTTGCTCGAATCCCAAAACTTGAAATTGATCGAATAACTCGTTTCACAAATACGTTTGAAGCTCTCTTCAGTGTAGCAGCCTTTTCAAGCAATTAAGCACCAACTTCTACAAGTTGCTACTGAGTAGAAAATAAAGAAAAATGGACTACACTTTATAACTACCTGTTTACGAGCAGAAATCCTTTTCGTAAATTTGTATTTTGTAATCGGTATATTTTGGTTCTAGGATTTTTCTTCTTTATTCGTCTCTGAGGATTTGTTGGTAAACTTTTTCTTCTTTAAATAGGACGATGTCCTGTTTTTCTGTTACAGCCCCTGCTGCGAACCGGAGCTCCAGCACTCCAGCCATCGCTTTTTGGGCTTTCCTATGGGTCTTCTAGTGTTGGGTTTTTGTGTTTTAACCCACTTCGTCATACGTTCGGGGCCCATTCTGTCTACGTGATCTCTCCATAGGCGTCGACGTGCTCTTGTCCACCTCACCACATCCTGGACACCTAGCTCCCTTAGCGTATCCTCATTCCTTATTCTATCTCTGCGTGTAATACCTCTTATAGCTCTTAGTGTTCTCATCTCTGTTGTCCTCATTAGTTGTTTTGTTTTTGTTGTCTCAGCTCTTGTCTCAACCGCATATGTCATCACGGGTCTCACACAGGTTTTATAGATTCGGACTTTGCTTTATGTGCTTATGTACTTATTCCGCCAGATTACATCTCTCAGGAAGCCAGATATTCTCGATGCTTTCATTGTCTGCTGTTTTGCTTCTTGTAATAGTTGCCTATCGCTCGATACTTCTACTCCTAGGTATTTAAAGTGTGAAACTTGCTCTATTATATGGTCGTTCACTACTAGTTTGCATCTAATTGGATCTTTCGCTATTACCATCGATTGGGTTTTCTGTGTTGATATTACCATGTTATATTTTTCTGCTGTTACTTTGAACTTTTGTAGTAGGCGTTGTAGGTCGTCCTCATTCTCGGCTATTAGTAAAGCATCATCTGCGTAGCACAGTATTCTCATAGTTTTGTTACCCATCCTATAGCCTTGGTTCATTTGGTTAACACCTGCTATTATTTCATCCATGATTAAATTAAATAGACATGGGCTGAGGCTGTCACCTTGTCTAATGCCTGCGTTAATTTTGTTCTCGCTTGTAAGTCCCTGTGTAGTTTTTACTTTCGTCTTATAAGAGTTATTTAGTTCTTTGATTATGTTTATGTATTTATTGCTTAAGTTTTTATTTCTAAGGAATAGTGATCACATCGTTCATTCGAATTCTGTCGAATGCCTTTTCCAAATCTATAAAACATATAAACATCGGTTTGTCAAACTCTATGGACTTCTCCACCAGTTGCCGCAATATAAAAATTGCATCCGCTGTTGATCTATTTGGTCGGAATCCCTGTTGTTCTTCAGACACACCTACTTTGTCATATATCTTTTGCGATAGAATTTTAGTGAGTAGTTTCGATGCAGAGTTAAGGAGTGTGATACCTCTATAATTTGCTGGATTTGTCTTCAAGCCTTTTTTGTATAAGGGTATTGTTATGCTCTCTCTCCATTCTTCTGGTATCTCCTTGTTGTTTTCAATTTTTTGGAATAGTTTTGTTATTTCTTTTGTTATTTCTGCTCCCCCATATTTAATTAGTTCGTTATTTATGTTGTCCGGACCGGGTGATTTTCTATTTTTTAATTTATGGATTACTTGTTGTACTTCTTCTAGGCTGATAATGTCATTTTCTGTTTCTTCGTAGAGTGTGTTTTGTTGTTCGATTTCTCGTTCCTCATTGTTACCGTTATCATTATCTTCCAGGTATAAGTTCTGGAAATATTTCACCCATTCTTCTGGTTTTATTACATTGATCTGCAGTTCTTCGGTGATTGGTTTTTTCCTGTTTCTCAACATGTTCCATACCTTTTTCTGTGCTCCTCGTAAGTCGTGTTCCATGTCATTTGTAAATCTTTCCCAATATATTTTTTTAAATTCTTTAATTTCGTTCGTTGTTCTATTTCTTTCTGTTTTATATCTTTGGTACTCTTCTGGTGTTCTATGATTGACATATCTGATATATGCGTTCTTCTTTTCTTTTGCTAAATCTTTGATTTCCTGTGTGAACCATGGTTTATCTTTTCTATGACTGTTTGTTGGTAAACAAGGGCAAATAATATGTGTTAACTTCTTGGTGTTATTCTGTCATTCATTTGGGACAATTAAACTACCTACTTTTATAAAGAGAAGGGGAAATAGGTTCCCAGCTAAGTCTCTCTAGGCTCACTCAGAAGAACGCACCTTTCATTTGGGATTCTGAATGTGAAACAGCTCTTGCTCAAATCAAGCAATGTTTGGTTACATCACCAAATTTAACTTTAAGATTTTTCTCGTCCTTTTATTGTTGAAACTGATGCGTGTGATTACGGTCTAGGGGCAGTGTTATCCCAACGACACGATGATGGTGATCATGTGATCGCGTACCTTAGAAGGTCACTGAGTAAGTGCGAGAAAAAGTATTCGACCACCGAAAAAGAGTGTCTGGCCGTTTTGTTTGCCATTGAAAAATTGAGGCCTTATTTGGAGGGTTCCAAATTCGTAGTAATTACAGACCACTATAGTTTGAAATGGCTTTTTAAGATAAAAGATCCTGTTGGGAGAATAGCGAGATAGGCTTTGAGGCTCCAGGCCTATAATTTTGAAATTGTTCATCGGCGAAGAAAAGAACATCTTGTTCCTGACGCTTTGTCTAGGGCTATTCCATCTATTCAGGCAATAGATGATCCTGACGTACCCCCATCTGCAGACATGATACGTGATAAATGGTATACTTCTTTAATGGAACAAGTCGAGTCGTCTCCTCAAAATTATCCTCTCTATTGGGTTGAAAGTGGTCGATTATATAGGCATTCGAAGCCACGATATCCCGATCTCGATCACGAAGAATGGTTGATAGTGGTTCCTCGAGATCGGAGGTCTCAAATCATAAACATCATGACCCACCTACCAATGGCATTTAGGAGTGTCGAAGACGTACGGTAAGATCAGCCAGAAATTTTACTGGCCGAAGATGAGAATTGATATGGTCTGATCAACGTCCTCCGGCTGGAGAAATGCTTTCCTCTCAACCCACCACGTCGCGACCCTGGGAATTAGTCAGTATGGATCTTGTCGGTCCTCTTTCTAAAACAACTTCCGGATTCACCTATATCTTAGCTCTGATGGATTGCTTCAGTAAATATCTTATTACCGTTCCTTTGAGGACATCCAAGACGCCTATGATTGTGAAACTGGTTGAAGAGCAGCTTTTTAAGTACATGGTGCTCCGAAACGCCTCATCATTGATAATGGTGTGCAGTTGAAGAGCCAATTGTTTTCCGATCTTTTGAAGAAGTCTAATGTTGAAGCTAAGTATACTGCTTTGTATCACCCGCAAGCTAATCTTGTAGAGAGGGCTCATAGGGTATTGAAGACTATGTTAACCGCCTATGTATCAGAAGACCAACGGCACTGGGATGCAGTACTACAGAAGGTAACCTGTTCTCTACGATGTGCTCATCATGAGGCAACTGGACTCTCCCCAAATTTTATCGTCTATGGAAGAGAAATTCATTTGAATGGTATAGAGGATATGCCTCATCTCGTAACTAGCACCAGTAACAATGATCCTCAAAAAAAGTCCTTAGCTCTTCAAAAGCTTTTCGTTGTTGTTAAAAGACGACTAATATCAGCCTACGAGAAGAGTCTCGCTACAATTTACGTCGTCGAACTGATAAATTGAAGGTAGGAGATGTGGTTTGGCGAAAAAACTATGTACAATCGGATGCCTCTAAACATTTTTCCGCAAAACTCGCTCACAGATACGTTGGCCCGTTCGAGATAGCAAGGATTCTTTCCTTTGGACATATGACTTAACGAAACCTGATGGGTCTGACGCCGGACACTAGAACATACAGGATCTCAAACTCACGGCCTGACACATAGGACTCCTCAGCTAGTTAGAACTGTAAAGACAAGTAATTGTCCATGATTTTTCCCGTTCTTCTATATTTTCTTATTGTTCTCGATAGTTTTCGTTCTTCTAGATTTTTCTTATTATTCTCGATTTTCCCGTTCTTCTAGATTGTTCTCGTTGTTCTCGATTTCTTTTTGTGGTTACTATGATGAGGGAATTAGTTGCTTCTATTCAAATTATTTATTGATTTTTTTTTCTTTATTCGTCTCTGAGGATTTGTTGGTAAACAAGAGCAAATAATATGTTAACTTCTTGGTGTTATTCTGTCATTCATTTGGGACAATTAAACTACCCACTATTATAAAGAGAAGGGGAAATAGGTTCTCAGCTGAGTCTCTCTGCGTCACTTTTGATTTGGAACTTTGTGAAGAGTGTGATTTTGGATTGTCGTTTCACAATTTTGAGGATTCATCTCTAATCATCTGAATCAATAATCGTGAGAAATGAAGAATACCACGATTTGGTATCGTTCGCATTGTATTTTGGTTCTCATCCATGTGATTGATTGGCTGCCGACTTTCTGAACGGTGAGTCTTTTCTTCTTCTGGTGTATGTATATATATATATATATATATATATATATATATATATATATATATATATATATATATATATATATATATATAAGGAAAGATAGCTTCTTCTTTTTTATAGGCCTTTATTTGGAGCCTACAGTTTAACCCCTAAATGTAACAATTACCACACTTACCATCCGAAGCTCAAACATCTGATAGCCTAGATCCGATTTTCTACAGTAACCACAGTGGCCACCCCAAGAATAAATAACAATCATCAACTTATAATCTCCTCTATTCATTTCACATTTGAAAGAAAGCATTTAGTAATTTTGAAGCGTATATCTATTTCTGTATCCATTAATTGTCAGGAAATAAACGTTTATCTCCTTCAGTCCAACTTAGTGGTACATATATAATTTAATTAATTGATAGTTGAGCTCCTTTCTTGCTTTTGTTTCTTTTAGATTCATATAATATAGAATAGTGTTAGGAATCTATGATTGAGTTATTATTATTTTTTTGAACAACCACTCCTGAAGGGTCAATTAAATTAAAATTTGATTGGATATAACAGTTTTCTTTTCATTCTTTTAAATAATATTAAGATTGGAATTTTGAAGGTAACATACCTTTTCTAATAATATTAAATCGTTGGTGAAACACTACAAAAATAAATTTACACGTACCTTAGGCAGAGCCTCCAAGACTATGGACATAATGGCAGCTTCTCCATATTGTTTATAAATTCCTGCTTTCATCTTCATCCGAGCTGCGTCTGCCTTACCCACACTGGATATGGCTGTAGCTTCGGCTGTTCCAATCAGCTTGATCTTTTCGCAATCAGCTTGAGCGTTCTGTACGGTCTGAGTTCTGAAAGAAGTATTACTCTAGAAACATAATTTTTGCATATATATTTAGCTAAACATTCAAACTATTAACAAACCCACACAAACTTTGTGAGGTTCATATTCACAATTCTTCCGTTTCTACAAATAAGGTCATACATTCCCCACAAAAATTGTCGCATCACCCTACTTTTACGACAATACTATATAAACTTTTAGGTTGGTCATTCAAGAGTCGCTTGGTAACTTTCAGAAGTGTAAAATAAGAAGATATCATTCAAAAGAGATGAGTTTATGATGGAAAATATCAACAATTTACGAGTTAATGAAAAATTAAAAAATTCTACCATCTTCAAACATTCGCGAAGAGACCAATCAACTAGCATCTGAAGGTTACTAATCATTTTCAAAATCGAGTGTTTCCTCCCCGGGCCCTAATTACTGCCAGTATACGTCTCGGAAGTCCCTCAAACAAATTTTGGATGTACTCTTGAGTCACTGAGTTCCAAATTTCAGGAAGCAGATTTTCTAGTTGTTGGAGTGTTCTACAAGGCATCCTACGTTGCTGAATTTGCCATCCTAGGTTGTCCCAAACATGTTCTATGGGATTCAAGTCGGGACTTCTGGCTGGCCATCTTAAAATATCAATTTCGGCAATTTGCAGAAATTCTGTAACTACTCTAGATGCATGATGCCGACCATTATCATGCATATAAATGAAATTTTCGCCAATCAATGGGCCAAAGGGTACAACATGGGGTTCAAGGAAATCTGCGTTGTATCTGGTCGCTGTCATTCTTCCATTATTCACTAGGGCTAACTCAGTTCGACCATGGAAAGAAATGCCTCCCAACACCAGTACTGAGCTCACTCTGAAGTTTTCGGTTTGCCGGATATTGCATTGCTGATACCGTTCCCCAGGTCGTCTGTATACAGGCATGCGTCTATCATTTGATACTAGACAGAACCTGGACTCGTCGGAAAAGAGAACATTTGACCATTTTGGAATGCATGTTCCCTCGCAAACTGTCTTGCAACCCGATGCTCTCTGGTGAGACGCGGGCCGGTAGAAGCCACCCTTGGTCTGATATCGTCTTCTCTGAGCCTGTTCCTAACAGTTTGCAATGAAATATGCACATTTCCGGAAAGTTCAAGTTCATTTTGTAGCATTCTAGCCGTACAGTGCCGAACTCTTAGTGCAGTTAAATGAAGCCAACGATCATCAACTGGTGTTGTTATCCGATTTTTTCCCTGTCCGGCTCTTCTTCCATATTCCCGTGTTTCGTGGTACCGATTAATTGCTCTTGAAATAGTGCTCTGGTTAACGTTTAACAAGTTAGCCACGTAACGTTGTCTTCGTCCGTACTCTAGAAGTGTTACAATTCTTACCACTTCATGATCACTCAAATAGCGTCCAGGACGTTCAGCAGCCATTACAATAAATTCAAAGATTCGAAAATCAACAAGAAACACAGAAAACTTGCATTAATTTAGCGTGATAACTGAAAAGAAATTGGATGAATACTGATAGTCAAAGAAACTCATTCTTGTTTCAGACGTGTTTGAGATCATATGGAAACAAATGTTACTACATAGATAAGATTTTTTCCCCTCATATGTCCAGAAACATATGTTGACAAAGAAACTGCGATCGAGCAGTGGAATTCAGAATACCAGGTGATGCGACAATTTTTGTGGTGTGTGTATTTTGGTGCTGTGGTGCAAGTCTTGAGCAAGATGATAACTATCCTTGAGAAAATAATTTGAACTTAGAGAGCGATACCCAGGCCTTCCGTTTCATCGAGGAATTGAAAGTATACAGATATTTGATATTTTTTTCGGGATCATGCCCCCTTTTTGTCCCTTAAACCCTTTTTGATTCGATACTGACGTATTCTGTAGACCAAATCTGATTATTTGTTCGATTTGAAAACTTTATGTCTCTGGTATTTTTTTTGTATCTCTTTACAGTTTTCGAGAAGGAAATCGTCAAAATATTTCTCCATTTAAGCCACGTGAGTGCACGATTACCTGTCCTATCGCCTCTTTGATCGCTTTTCAAGCTCGGTCGGCAGTCTATCTAATAAACATGCCGTAGTCTCTCTCTCTCTCTCTCTCTCTCTCTCTCTCTCTCTCTCGAATGGGAACAATGAGATGGAAACAGTCAGTAACGTAACTTTTAGTTTCACCAACATAATTTCGGCACTACCAACATCTAGAATAAAGTGCTCTCTCTCTCTTTTGAATGAGAATATACGAAGGAATAAAGTAACCATGTATACCAACATAATTTCAATTAGTTCACATGTCGAGGAATCACTTTCATCATTCAGGTCATCTTATTATGAAACACCCTGTATATTGAAATCCTGACTCCAAATGGCCGATGAACTCGATGAATCCATCTAACTTCGTGGCGTTGTAGATAAAAGAAAAGTGATATCAAAGAAACGTTTTCAACTTTCATACACACATAGAAGGGTATACAGGGTGTTACATAATAGTAAGTCACAACTTGAGGGGGTAAATCTACGTGCAATTTTAGAAAAAAGTGTATATAAACATAGGTCCGCAAAAGCTTCGTTACGTAGCTACAGGGTGTTGAAATTTCCGGAAAAAATTGTTTTTTTCTTCAAAACTTCTGCAGTTTTCGAGATATTCAGCCCAAATTTGGAATACAAGCTATTTTTTTACAGCCTCCATCATTACACGTCCTAGATTTTAACTGAAATTCACAAGGTGTTCTCTTTTCCGAGGCCATGTCTCATTTTGCCCTTTCAAACTTTTCTGCAGTACGCCACTGATCAGCGTACAATCAATTTTCGTCATCTTCGTTCAATTTAGAAACATTTTTGTCACCTGTAACTTTTTCGTATCTGCAACCGTTTTCGAGTGAAAAATTATTGAATTTGAATTGTATGTAATTCGCTAAATAAAAAAAAATAATAGAAATACTCGATAGGTATGCCCAAAATTAGCTTTTATTTTGATAGCTCGTTTTCCGAGACTCAACTTATACTTATTCAATACCAAACTAAAAAAAAGAACAATTAAAAACTAAATAAATTGCTGGAGTGTCCTCCACCTCCAAGAATACAGGCCTCTGTCCTTCTTCGCATATTATCACGCACTCTGAAATATATCTGGGGTATTTCTTATCGTGTCACAAGAGGTTATTATTCGATTTCTCAAGTTTTCTACAGTGTTCACTGGAGTGGTATAAACTAAAATTTTGAGGTATCCCCATAAGAAAAAGTCTAAACTATTTAAGTCTGGGGACCTAGAAGGTCATGGTTCTGGCCTACCCCGACCTATCCATCGGTTGTTGAATGTATTATTCAAGAATTCCCTAGCTTCTTCACTAAAATGTGCTGGTGTCCCAAAAGTGGCACATCCTCGAGCAATAAAGGTAACTTCTCCTCAAGAAATTGCCGATAAGCGGGACCGTTTAGTCTGTAAGGCAACTAAAATGGGCCAATTAAATAATTTCCAATTATTCCCACCCAGACATTTAGTGAGAACTGTTCTTGATGATGAGTTTCGTCTGTGAACATTATTGCACTATCAAAATGAGCATTTTCTCTAATTTCATCTAAGAACCATCGGCAGAAATTCAGACTTGAAGGAAAATCTCGAGGAAGTAGAGTTTGGACGCATTGAATTTGAAACGGGTACAATGAAAAGTCGTGGAGAATCCTCCAAACTAGAACATATGAAATATTCAACTGATTTCCAATTTTTCTCATTCATACATGAGGATTCAAATCAATACGATTCAAAACTGCTTCCTCAATATCTGGAGTTCTCATAGTTTGAGTTGCACATTTTAAATGATTATTTGCAGCAAAAGTACCGGTTTCCCTCAATCTTCTGTGAATATTTGAAAATGTTCGCCTGTCTGGTGTAACTCGATTTGGATCGCCTAGCTTCTGTTGTGTTTTCCTCAGCCAGACCGCACATGTAATGAATATCAGCCAATTCGGCGTTAGTAAAATTAACCATTTTTTGTTACAGCAATAACTTCAAAAGCAAAAATAAATGAAAAAATCCAAGCCTACTAGTCATTTTTTTAATTAGAAGTGCTTTCAATTCAGCGAATGCATACAATCGTTCAATAATTTTTTGATCGAGAACGGTTGGAGATACGAAAAAATTACAGGTGTCAAAAAAGTTTCTAAATTGAACGAAGATGACGAAAATTGATTGTACGCTGATCAGTGGCGTACTGCAAAAAAGTTTGAAAGGGCAAAAGAAGTCATGGCTCCGGAAAGGAAAACAATTTGTAGATTCTAGTTGAAATTTGGGACGTGTTAGGATGGAGACTGTAAAAAAATAGCTTGCATTCCAAATTTGAGCTGAATATCTCAAAAACAGCAGGAGTTTTGAAGAAAAAACCAATTTTTTCCCTGTAGCTCCGTAACAATGCTTTTGCGGATGTTTATAAAAACTTTTTTCTTAAAATTGCACGTAGATTTACCCCCTCAAGTTGTGACATACTATTATGTAACACCCTGTACAGTAATTCTCTGTGAATGCCGATAAAACAATTTTCTATATTGGTTAAGGTTCTCATCGCATCCGCAACAAGACAGCGCCAAACTGCAAGGGTGATTTGAAATATTCCCATTTTCATTGGCCTGAAGCAAATTTCATTCAATGTCAATTAGATACGTACCTTTTTCCTTCAGCAATAGTCTGCAGCCTGTAACTCTCAGCTTCAGCAGGCAATCTTACGGTTGCGTTCAACTCCCGTTCTTTCCTCATAACTTCTTGCGATTCAATTTCAATTTGTTTCCTACGTTCAACTACGTCTATTTGTATTTCTTCGTTTCGGATTTTCTGGCGGATCTTGGCCGCCTGTAGTTCGTAGGCCAATTGAGCTTCAGCTTTCTATAAAATAAATAAGGCATATTCAAATGTTTGATTATCACAAACAGCGATTAGTACAAAGGGCCTACAGTGTGTTGCAATGAATATTTGACCCCACCTCCAACTCTGGAGGTGAGTGATTCAAGAAAAAGACAAGTGATTTTAGAGGGAACCCAACTCAAAATTCTTCAATGGGAGTGGCACTTCGTTGAAAGATCTTTAGGTTATCTTACAGACAGAATCTTAGAAAATCAGGAGAACACTTCGCCAGGACTATAACAGTCCTGTAGCTCGAAAACCAAGTTAATACATACTTGATGCAAGTTCATTCTCAATCTGATATAAATAGTGCTCGAGTATTTCGACTTAAGCGAAAACGATTTCCAGATCCTGATAAACCAGAGCGCTGCAAGTTCACCATATGAACGAAAGTACTGAAAGATTTCTCCTTGGTGGGTATATTAAAAAAATTAACGATAAGAATATGAGAACTGTATTTCAGTGGGAAGTTGATAGGAAACAAATTTTGTTTGATCTCCTATTGCTAAATTTGTTATTACTTAATGTTATTATTGTATACTCACGGCAGTATTGATTTCTTGATCGAAATTCGCTTTTTGTAGTTTGAACATTCTCGAATTGTCTTCGATCTTCGTGTCCGTTGAATATTTAACGTCCATTGCGGACTTCTGGCATTCGGCTTCCTGAAAGAGACGAAGAGAAAGGTTTACAATTTCGACAAGTTTATTTCCTACAAGCTATTCGAACGAAGAATATTTATTAGTTTATTATTCATTCAGGTGCTATTCATGTGAGTGAAACGATAAGAAGTAGAAAGAAGAGAGAGATGAAAAATACTTACCCTAATACCAGCATCTCTATTTGCTTCGGCCACACCAGCGTCAGCGTCCCGTTTAACCATTGCCGTTTGTGCCTTTCCGAGAGACGTGAGATACTGCACGTTATCATATACGTCCTTGATGGTGAAGGAGAGGATCTCTATACCCATCCTGCCCACGTCGGGTGCTGCTACCTCTCGTACCAACGCGGCGAACTGGTCCCTGTCGCGATATACCTCTTCTACTGTAAGAGTTCCTGGAAAAGTAAAGTTGAACGATGTTAAAAATGGCAGTTTGAAGTTATTTATTCACTCGAAGAAATAGAGACAGAATTATAAAAAAATTATATTCATCAATGTTGATGTTTCCCACGATCTCCCTTGAAAAATGTATCAGGAAAATCAGGAGAAACGGTGAAACACATCTGACTTTTTATGATTCAAGAGCACAAGGGGAAAAACGTAGGAAGTCTATTTCCCCCATTGCTGATACATAAGTTATAGATAGTCTGCCAACAAGAAGTGGAAACAGAATGATTGTGCAAACGTTTCATTCATTATTTCAACTGAAATTTCGCTTGATGGAAATCTTAAAAAAAGAGAAAAGAAGCAGAAAAAAATCATGTCAGTAATATTAAATGGATTTTAAAGTTTCTACATAAGCAGAGAAGAATCTGCTTGATATGTGTAATTAAGAATGAGACGACCCAGAACCGGGGTCTATTTTTTTTGGTAATTTGCTAAAACTATCCATATATTTCTTGGTTTTTTAATTGAATTTTATTATCAATTGTGATAACTGTATTTTGTAGATCTACCTGCATAACATTTCATATTGTTCATCTAAATTCACAATTACAGTGAAAAGACGGTCATTTGCCAGAATGATTCAATAAACTTTTATTTTAAATTCTCAATATGGTAGAATATTACGTATATTTAAAGCAGCTTAAAATCACCCAAAAGCGTAAATAAATATTCGACTTTAAAATCCAAGGCAATTAAGCACCCTTTCGTATATCCACGATTCCACACATCTGGTATTTTCTAAAACAGCAATTCCCACGCCGCGACGAAGGAACGCGTTTGTAAAAGACTATGTAACAGGTACTTGAGTACCAAGGGCAGAGGGAAGTGAGGGTGTAAGAGCTGCTGGGTCACGCATATATAAGGATCACGATCGCGACGTTAAGGGATCATTATCATTATCATGATAATTATTGAGTTATTTTTCGTCAGATGTGCAGTTACTCTTATAATTCAGTTATTTAGTTTTCGAAGCTCAGTGAATTTACTCACTCGTGTGAATCGGAATTAAATTTAAAGTTAATTAATCGTAACATAAGTCCAGAAGAATGGAAAACGCAGACTGTTCCTCTCCTAGAAGCCGGACAGGGGAAGCTGTGTCCCACAGGTGATTACTTTCTGAATTTCCTTCAATATTTCTGTTCACCATTTAATCTTTACGAATTTCTTGAAGTATATGCTACGTAATTTCTAAACGCACTGAGGACAAATTGAAATAATCACTTCTCAAATTCCAAATTATTTTCACATATTTTTTTCTTGGCAAATGATCAATTTGAACTGCACTGACATTTTCTAATATTTATTTTGAAGAGTTACTTATTTAAGACCTTTGCTTTCGTAACTTGGTAAATTTTGAAATGTACTGAATTTATTTTATATTGATTTCCACAGTTGTTTTAACTTGACACATTATTTTGTAGTATACTCAAATTCTTTAGTATTGATTTCAACATTTGTTTATCAAACTGGCAACATTATTGAAACGTAATCACGCTATTGTGTACTGATTCCAATAACTTGATAACTATTTGAATTTGAAATGTTATGAATTTCAATATTGATTCGAAACTTTACTTTTATAACTGAGAAAATTGATCTCATTGAAATGTTACTAAACCATTTTGCCAATCGAAATCTTTTGTTATAATCTGATGAATGATACATTCGAATGTGAGAACATTTAATATTGATTCTTATTTTTGCTTCTATAAATGGGCCAATTATCTATTTGAATTATCATAATCCTTTCATTCAGTATTTCTATTTACCTCATTTTATAACTTAGCAGAACATACTTAAACTGTAACGAAGATATTTATATTTCATTGTATCCAACTATGGGGAAGATCTTACTTTCAAATTATTGATTTGATGTCCGATACTCTTAAGTTAAATAAGGGAACTTTCCCTGCCTTCAGGTGTAATGATCACCTACGAATAATATCATTACTCATTAGTATAAATAAATGGATTTAGGGACGATACGCATGTATGGACCCACAGACATTGAGGCTTGTATGTTGTCGGTATGAAAGTTTTGAAGAATGTCTGAGTTGGAGGAATGTATGTGACGTTTGTGGTACATACAGGTGTATGATCAGAGGGCATGATTCCCTGGTTGGCAAATCCGCGATATGGGAATAGAATATGATCCGGAGTCAGTGACACAATATAATTAATATTGCGCAAACAAAACGAAACAATAATAATAATAATAATGCCCGTTGGCGCTCAGTTGAGCAAAAAGAATCACGTATGGCTTTACGGGCTTACCTCTAGTTCCATATATAACGTTTTATTACTATACGAATTACTGAATTCGATTAAAAATACGCGAGCGAATTAACGCTTGCAAGTTGTCAGCTGTGGACGTGTTCCTTAGGATTTTAAAAGTAAATCTTTCAGAGTTTGGAGTATCAGGGCAACGACCTCGTCAGAAAACATGATATCATATTACCAAAACCCTTAGATCGGGTCAGTTACCACTCATAAGATGGGTGAGGGCCGGTTAGGCCTGTCTATAATAATCTCATATCCGAATTCCATCCAGAATATGGATGAGGGCCGATTAAGCCTGTTTATAATAATTAAATATTCCAACTTCCACTCGAAATATGGGTGAGGACCAATTAGGTCTGTATATAATAATCTAATGTATCAACTTCCACTCAAAATATGGGTGAGGGCAAATTGGGCCTCTATCTAAATGATCTGATAATTCATTAAAAGACGCAAAAGAATGCAAGGATAAGAATTTAATACAAATGGTACAAAGATCAAATAGAGTCGCAATCATGCAAATTGGTGTTGGAAAATTTTATTTAAACATTATTAATGGCATAATTTCCTGTTAATAATGAAATAAACATATCTTGATGTCCCTAAAAAATACTTGTATTTTCTCAACATCAAAATGTAAATTGAGTAAATAATAACGTGGTCGTATAGAGAATGGAAACACCTTCTTGAAAAGATATCACACGATTCTTTTTCCTTATTCAAAAGTTTAAAGTCGAAGCTGCAAGGGGTACAGGGTTGATGGGGGGAGAGTGAAACATGAAACATGTAACCAGAAATGTCCTCCTCAAATCAAAAATCGAAATATTTCAGGAAATTCACAGAAAAATCTAACCAGTCGTTCAATTTAGGAAGGTGCGTCTTTATTGGACTCCCTGTATATAATAATATTAGTTAAAATAGGCAAATATGGAACATAATGGTTTCAGGAAGAAACGAAAGATGCCACACCTTGTAAAGCAAACTATTCCGATTTTTTAATCTGTCAATAATAATGAATAATTTTAATAATTATAAAGGAACAGTTCTTCGTCTCGTAGCCTTCACCTTCAGAATTAAAACTGATTGCTATGCAAGCCGTGTTGTACATAAATTTAGAAGGAAGTCCTTTGAAAGAAAGGAAATTACACTTAGTCAATCATTACCGGTTACGTACTTCCTTGAGACCAGAAAATATGTGAAAATATATGAATTTGAAGAAAGACCAACGAAATTTTAAACGTTCCATAGATAAGTTATCAGTATCTAGCGAATTTGGTTGGTTAAGTGATATATGTAAAATATCTAACAAATGCTTTATTTTTCATTAATGGAAATTTTATGCTTTCTAATTTCTAAACATGGTATTTCATTAGTTTTGACCTTAAAAGGTAGAAATCGAGAAAATAACTGAATCATTGGGAATTTTAAAGAAATTTGTGATTTATGTCATCAGAATTGTCAATGTAAATCGTTATTACGAAGGTAATACTTTATTTCCTTTTATGTACTTGGTGCTCATTATGAATTCCACGAATTCAGAAAAATTTAAAACGATTATGTAAATCTGAGACCTAGAATATAAAGATAAAAGTGTACCAAACATAACACGTTTTCAAACTTTAATCACAATACTAAAATTTTATGGTGATTAAGTAATGTGTTGTTCGAAAATTATGTAGATTCATTTTGATTTCTAAATGTTGCTCTCTACTTTTTGATTACAGTATACAGGGTGAAAACGAAAACTTTTTAAACAAGTTTTCATATGTAGAAATGAAAATACAGGGTGTCCTTGCTGAAGGCCCATAAGAAGTATCTGGGGATTGGGTTTATCGATCAATTTTAAATTTTGGGATTAGAGTAAGAGGATAGTGATCTACAATTTGCAATTGTTTTCAGAATGGTACCACTTTCGAATATTTATTTATTTATTTATTTACTGAATCAGGAACCCCAACAGAAAAATTTCGAGTACAAGGGTTCTCTACAAAAACAATTTAAGATAATTATAAATAAAGTTCGAGATATTCTATCAATATTGACTAACTAATCAAAAACAGAAGAAAACATTTTCAATTCAAATGATACAAGAAAAAATTCAATTCATATAGAAACAAAGTCGTCGATTGTAGCTTCATTTCATGAATTATAATAGTTTGCTAGATATAAATGAGATAGAAAACACAAGGTTTAACTTTAATCTACACTTTATTTGAAAAAATTCGACGACGTTTCGCTGACACAGCAGCTTTATCAAGAATGACAAACAGAATGAAGAGTATGGTATTATAAACAAATCGTAGAACAAGTTGGATGAATAACAGGAAAATCCACACCGAGTCATTGTACAGTTAGTATGAAAGGTAATAAAAACTAATTAAACAAGTTAAGTAGGGGTGAATAATTCACATCTACCTGCTCATTCAAAAGCTTGTCCGAATATTTGTATCTATTTATTTGTAATGCTTCTAGGAGATCTAATTTTAAACTTTTTGATTTTATATGTAATATGTCAAAGTTTTTATTGAATGAATGGTTTTCTTTTATTAAGTGGTTTGAAAAATATGAATCAGGTTTTTTTATCGAAGCTACGTTTATGTTCAGATGTTCTTATGCCAAAACTCCTATAGGTCCTACCGATATAAATTTTATCACAAGAACCGCAATTGAGTTTAAAGATTCCTGATTTACTTGATTTTTCAACACGAGATTTATTATTTTTAATATGTTTACCTAAGTTATTAGAAGTTTTGAAAGTTATATTAATTTTGTTTGACGAGAAAGGATTTAATATTTGTACTTGCAGAACCGCAGAATGTTAAACTGTTGAATATTTTATAGTCTTTATGAATAGGATATACTTCATGTATTGATTTCTGATACAGTTTTTACGAATGATTAGATCTATCATATCCGGATTATATGAATTATTAATGGCTATCTGTTTGATGATGTTTAACTCTTTATTATAATATTCTACTGATAAAGGTAAATTGAGTAACCGATGTACCATGCTGTTTAAAGCTGCAACTTTGTGTTGAATTGAATGTAATGAGTAGTTATGTATAATTGTAGCAGTATGTGTTGGTTTACGAAAGACCGAAAAAACATGATTATTATTTCGTTTAGTGGTTTTCAAGTCCAAAAAATTAATGGAATCGTTCTGTTCAATTTCTATCGTGAATTTAATGTTGAAATGGATGGAATTAATGAAATTTAGAAATAAGTCTAATTGACGAGTAGTTCCAATGAAACATACTAAGATGTCGGTTGCTAGATATGAAATCAGTTTTTTCTTGAAATGAACCAAGCTCATATTAAACAAATCGAAATTCTTCAAGTGGTTATTACAGAAACGCATTAATCTTAAGACGACAGAGTTGTAGTATAGAGGAGTTTGGGCTTTAGGTACGTAAAATAAGGTGTTAAGACGATTATGATATTGGGGAACATTAAAAGTGAGGAAATTAATCAAAGGGTAGTTGTAATAATTATTCAAAATTCGGTAAAAAAAAACACCATCAAATAGAGCACGTCTACTCTCCAAGCTTAAGACACGATATCGGCACAAGCTGACTTTATAATCACTTTGCAGCAAATTGCG
Source organism: Cryptolaemus montrouzieri (assembly GCA_013387265.2). Taxonomy (NCBI): domain Eukaryota; kingdom Metazoa; phylum Arthropoda; class Insecta; order Coleoptera; family Coccinellidae; genus Cryptolaemus; species Cryptolaemus montrouzieri. Next base: position 14,678,313 of record JABFTP020000042.1, read on the forward strand.
ATTAAATCTGTAATTTAAACATTTGAAAAACTTTCTCTGTACTCTCTCAATTCTCCCAATATGAACGTGGTAAAAGGGTGACCAGATAGGTGTATCATACTCCAAATTTGACCTGACTAGGGCAATGTATAATGTTTTCAATGACTGAATATTCTGAAAGTTTCAAATCATCAGCAAACAGTTCATGTGAAGTATTAGGAAAGCACTCAGAAATGTCATTGATAAAGATGGCGAAAAGAAGGGGTCCAAGGTGAGAACCTTGAGGTACCCCGTATGTTACAAGGAGCATTTCTGAAGAGACCTCATTTATCACAACAGTATACCGGACATCGCCTACAATTTCAAATATCATGGGGTCCCTTTTGAAACTTTTCTATTATGCTTCTTCAAGCATCTTTTGTTAAAATTTGTCTTATCTGAATTAACCACCATTGAGCTATGATTTTTTCCAATCAAAATTATCGGAATTATAGTCCAAAAAATTGACTCAGATTTGAGTAATATAATAATTTTCAATTTTTGAGGGCAACGTACTTTCCGATGCTATTTAATATACAGGATGGCAACTCATAAAAGTTAATTGACAAATAAACGTTTTACTAAATTCGAGTACCATTTTTCTTACTTTATCAGAACCGCTTTATGAATTAGTAGTGATTGCAGCGACACTAGTTTTCCGGGGAGGAAGCCTCTGACACTACTCGTTGTTACATTGATGTCATTGTCTGATGATACTATAGTTTGTATATATTCACATAACATTAACGTTATCCTACTATATAATGATTCCAGGATATATAACATCCGTATGCAGTCACACAGTTTCACTCGCAATTGAGAGAACCACGAACAATACAAGTGGTTCCCAGGACAACCTCCTGCTGCCCCACGGAAATGATTGAATTGTCAAGCCCCATCTTCTTGGTATTCTCTATGAGATGGGACTCGACCAAGCCTATCGTGAATATTATAAGTGGCATAAAAACCACAGAGTTCAGTCCATATATCTCCCTAATCTCAAATGCCAAGTCTCTATATTTATAGACCTTCTCGGTGTGCGCTCGAGCCATGTTGTCATCAGCCGGGATTGTCACGTCCAGGAGGACAGCTTTCTCCATCGTTCATGGAGGGACTTAGATTTCCATGCCTCCCAGAGTTCACCTGGTGTTCGGCATTTCCCTCCAATCTCTGCCTTCATCAACTGCAACGGCGAGACATCATATCTCACGGATGGACCTATGGAAAGGTGAGTTTTTTATAGCGAAGTATTTTCTCAGGTTAATTATATTTTCGCCATGGCTGGTATCTATATTCGTGATACCCCTAACTAACCTCTCCCTCTCGTTCCTCGAGAAGCCGATTGACTGATGAATGCGGATGGTGCATTCCGTATTTGGTCAACATGTTCTGATCCAACTTTCGTAGTTCTGTTGTTGACCTGCACATCTCCGAATGAGTATGTTATACTCGGTATTGCTCGAGTATTGAGGGCAGTGACCATCGCTCTTGCGTTTAGCTTCGACTAGAGCACTCGCTTGACCCTGGTCAACAGTTTCGCCCTGAAGACCTCCCTAATCTCTGCAGTCCCCATGTCCAGTGCCTGATGGATACCGAGGTATTTGTATGCTTTTTCAGGCTCTAATGCAGGGAACATGCTCTCGTCATAGAGCGCTATTCCAGGTGCCCCATCAACAACCTTACCCCTCTTTATATTCAATACAGCACACTTCTCAAGAGCAAGTTCCATACGGATCGCATCGCTGAATGCCTTCACTGTCTCAATTTGCTGCTTCATTTGATCTTCTGAGCTGGTGTACACCTTGGTGTCATCCAGATATAATTAGTGACGGATTCGTATATTATTATGTCTATCGAAGATGTAGCTCTTGTTTAAGAGACAGCTAAGGGGATTCAAGGCCAGGCAAAACCATAGAAGACTGAGGGTATCCCTCTGAAAGATACCCCTCTTGATTAGGATCTCATCAGTCTTCACTTCTCCCACCCTCGTTCTCAAATGAATTGAAATCTGCCACGTGCTCATCAGATGTTTGAGTAGGTTCCTCACCGCTTCAGATATACCGTACAACCTCAACACCCTCATCAGCCAGGAATGAGGGACGGAGTCGAATGCATTTCGGTAGTCAATTCATGCCACAGAAAGGATGCGTTTCGTTATAATGTGATCAATAACGAGTAGATCTTCGCATCCTCTAGCCACCTTCCTACATCCAGTCTGTTCATGTGCTAGAATGTGGTGCGCTTTGATGTTATTATTAATGTGGAAGGTCAGGACACTTGTTAGGAGTTTGTAGAGTGTTGGCAGGCACGTGATGGGGCGTTAGAGCTGTGGATTTGGAGTTATGTCTCCTTTGGGAGGAAATATGTAATACCTAGGGTGAGGTCCTCTCCGATTGATGTAGGGTCGTCCAGCCCGCGCTGGAACATCGCTTAAACTTTTGAAGATGGTAAGGGTGAAGCAAGTGATTCCTTAAAATTCTGTGGTCCATTATTTTACATGAATTAGAAGTAGTGGTAGAGATTGATATCTTATTATGGGACACCCTTTATAAATATATTTTTTCTTCAGTGAAAAAAACGTTCTAGCGATCTTGAAATATTGCTCATTTTCGAATGAGTCAGCCATATTGATTTCACCGGAAGTTGAAATTTCGATATAATTTCTGAAAAACCTAGTCCTTTGTCTTTTTAATGAAGTAAGAATGAATGATCTAGCTCTAAAATTGCGAAAGTTATAAAGAAAAAAAAACGTCCGGTTTTCTCTGGCGCACCCTGTAGATTTGTGATACTTGATTTTATCATGGCATCGCTATAACGAAACGCCCTCCTAAACAACACTATCTATTTATGCAAACGCAACCAAACATTTATCAAAGCGTAATATGATATAAACTGAACAAAAATAATTTGGAATTTCAGTAGTGTGCAGTGTGTCAAAATATAATAATCAAAAGATCACAAACACTATTTGGATACTTGCCAATACAGGAAAATACGAAAACAGTGGCTTCGTCTTGCTCGTATTGATAAAAATGTTTTTTCAAATACGAAAATCATCGATAAATGTGATAATTACGCCGTGAAACATAGAAACAGAGTGGATTGAATTCCGATGCCAGTTTCTATTTCACAATGTTCTATGTGAGCATCTATGAATTGGTCTCAGTTTGACGTTTGTAAATAATTTAAAAATAGCAATAACATTAATTTTGTTCGTGTATAGTCTTTTCGTTAAATAGAATGGCAAATAAATTTTCAAACGAGGATGTTGTAAATTTATTTATCATTCATTGTCAATGTTAACAAATAATAAGTCGAACTTGCAGAAAATTAGTACCCGAATTTATGATCCATTTGTAGAAGACAAATAAGAAATTTACACTCAAATTTTGTCATTTGTGAAATCGAGAAAACTGAAATGAGTAAAGTTAAACTTCAACTTGATCGTTGTGATAAATCACTATAAAAAAAATTTCGATTATTATGATGTATTTCTGTAATACAGGGTGCTTCAACGAAAACTAAACAGAGGCTTTATCTACCAAGATATTCATTTGCGATCAAAACGCAAAAACAGGTCAATTTATGTTTCAAGGGGGACATCTTTTGGCGTACAATACTTGCCTGAAATATCAACCCCCTAAGCGGGGGTTGCAATCTTTGAACATTTTGAATACGGAAGATGGGTCGAGTGACGACTCAAAAGAAAGGTGGTATCTTTGTCTACATTGCCTTGAACGAATTTCCATTTTTAATTGAAAACTGTAAAAGATACAGGGTGAGCAACTGAAAGATAAGGAAGACTATTTCCCTGAGACTATTCAAGTTTCAGTGAGGTAAAATGATCAATGGAAGTCATCATCAAGTACCATCCTCATCTCGAATTTCAACCCCTGGAGCAGGGGTGACAACCCTTGAAAATTTTGAAGACGGTAGATGGGTCGAGTGATAACTCGAAAGAAATGTATTATTTTTGTCTGCATTCCCGTGAAAGAATTTTTATTTTTGATTGAAAACTGTAGAAGATACAGACTGAGCCACTGAAAAATAGAGAAGACTATGGCCCCAAGATTATTGGAGTATTATTACTGGAATAGATTAATTTAGATCAAAGATGACAGCCTTTGATCTGGAATGAATCTGTTCCATTTTTTTGCACTAATACTTGAATAGCTCAGGGCGATAGATAGTCTCCACTATTTTTCAGTAGCTCACTCTGTATCTTCTACAGTTTTCAATCAAAAATGAAAATTCGTTCACGGGGATGCAGACAAAGATAATACCTTTTTTTCGAGATCTATCTACCCTCTTCCAAATTTTCAAGGGTGGTCACCCCTGCTTTAGGTGTTGAAATTCGAGATGAGGATGGTACTTGATGATGACTGCCATTGATCAGCATGGATCTGTTCCATTTTACTTCACTGAAACTTTAATAGTCTCAGGGAAATAGTCTTCCCTATCTTTCAGTTGCTCACCCTGTATCTTTTACAGTTTTCAATTAAAATGGAAATTCGTTCAAGGCGATGTAGACAAAGATACCACCTTTCTTTCGAGTCATCACTCGACCCATCTTCCCTATTCAAAATGTTCATGATTTCAACCCCGCTTAGGGGGTTGATGTTTCAGGCAAGTTTTGTACCTCAAAAGATGTCCCCCTTGAAACAAAAATTGACCTGTTTTCTATCTTGGTAGATATAGCCCTGTTTAGTTTTCGTTGAAGCACCCTGTATGTTAATCAAAGTAAAAAAGATATTGTACCTTCAACACTGATAGATTTACATGTTTATGAGTAAACAATTGGGACGATAACAGATGCGCTGTGCGTTTGTTATTAGTTGCGGTCAATTCTGACCCAAAGACCGTTAGAGTAAAAAAATCATATGTAGAATATTTTAATCATTTTTGATTAACTTATTCCAATAATAAGTGAATTGAAGCGAATAACTAAAAGTCATAGAATATGAAACTTCTTGAACGCTGTTTTATGTGAATATTACATTTTTATCTCTCAAAATGGGTCAAAATTGACCCAAAGACCTTATTAGGGTTAGTAAAAAGAAAAACTTATGTTTTTACTCTTAACCTTCTCAGTAATGTTGAATTCTGTTTAGCGTGAAGAGTTTCTATATTGCCTTTTTGTTTTATACGTTCGTTCAGGTTTTGTGATGAAAATAACTGTATTAAAAATACGAATCTGAGGAAATTTATGAAAATTTTGAAAAGGCAAAATATACAGTTAGTAAAATAAGAGTCAAAAAAAATAGCAAGCATACCTAGTAACAATCGCATAAGTGGCACCCACAGTCAATGTCAAGTTCAAAGCAGTGAGCCACACGATCTCCATGATTTAAATCCAATCGATAAAAATTTCCACATTCAAAAAAAGCACTGTACACAACAACATATAAAAATCAAAACGTTTGAACGCGTCAGTTTATCTAAATGCACTATAACTTCAAAGAACGATCGGTTCGAAGCCGGCTTTCAGTTAAGATTCTTCGCACAATGTGCTACTAGTAAATCGGCATCCCCACCTTTCCAATGTCATAGATGCGTCAAATGATGAATTGCCCACTTTGTGTCGGGTTCCGCACAATCCTCACAATTCCAATCATAACACGGAATTCCCAAGGCAAGTCAATCAAGTTGGCGAACCAAATGTTGCTGAATTGAAATTTATTGTTATTGTTTCAAATTGATAGTGTGACGAAAATAGTGTTGTAAATTGCAATCACGTTATATGCTTTTCATAAGACCAAACTCGTGTTATTTCGACCTTGGTAAAGGTGACGCGATTTGTATATTGACAGATGATTGGTGTAAGTTTTGCTCTGTTAGAAACTGATCGATTTAGAGTTGCGTAACGTAGGCAACTTTCTTTTTTTTCCGAATCTTGAGAAATTGAGCAGGTGGGCAAATTTTGATGTTTTATTAACGCATCCAGTTTCCATGAATTTTCATTGAAAATGCGCACAGTTGCTATAACACAGGACGCTGGAGAAGAACGACGGAATTTGAGGGAAATTCAAAATTTCCCAAGTAAAAACAATACTCCACTCATAAAAAATATGCTAAAATCAAGAGTCAATTGTAGATTATTGTTAGGTATATTTTTATGTAGTAAGAGACTAGAAAATTTTCACAAAAATGAAGAGATTTTGTGCATTTACATTCATTGAATGTTATTAGCATTGCTAAATAAACGATATCATTATTATTATTTATTATCGTGGACTTATGCACTATCTCAGCTGTTAGCTGGATATAATTCACCTTTTCCAGATTCAGCAATCAAAGGGAACAAGCTCGATTACAATATACTTGACTTGTCAAAAAACCGTTGTTTCCAAATACGAGTATATATTTCTTTCACTTTTTCACATCTTACCTGCTGTTCTTTCGGGAAATTGAATTATTAGGCCGTGGAACATAGAAACTGTCATCGAAACTCTTTCTGCTTCTACGTTCCAGTGTTCTATGTAAGTGACAAAATTTGATTGCAATTTTCTTGGTTGTATATTCGGGTTTACCTTTCCCAGATTCAGCAATCAATTCAGGCTCGATTACAATATACATGACATAGATTTCCTAACTATCCTACATGTATTAAGAATTACAGCCTTTTGCATTTCTATATAGGTATTCTTATGCAATTCTAATTTCTTAAGGCCATCATGCAAAGTTTTGGGTATTAACCCAGGCGAGGATACGATGACAGGAACAATATCTAATTTATCGAGGTGCCACATCTGCTTGATCTCAATTGCAAGGTCTGTGTATTTGGACTTTTTCTCCTAGAACTTGTTAAGCACGTTGTTATTATTCGAGTATGGCGATATCCACCAGCATTGCTGTTGTGGCTCTCTTATCATACACCACTATGTCCGGCCTATTATTCGTCACCATTCTGTCAGTGATAACAGGCCTATCGTAGTATAATCTCATAGAGTCATTTGTAATATGGCTGGGAGACATTCAGAAGTCCGTACTTGTGTGCAAGTTTCTGGTGGATAGTGTTACATACTTGATTATGCCTGTGAAGATAGTCAGTATTGGCCAGTTGTTCGCATCCGGACGTATCTTATACGACAGTTTCTGCACTTATCTGTTTGTAATGTTCCGTTCTTAATTATAAATTTTTTTGTTGTTCTTTATAGCGATGACTTGATCTTGAATGGCCATAAGGAATCCTCCTGTTTACGCGAATAGTTCTCCTTGCATCAACCATTTGTTGGAAGCTTCTATGTCGATGTGTGGTTGATTAATCTCATGGTGATGTCGTCCATGCAATTCCTTTCTTGACCATTGCTCTTGTTTTTCAGTATCTGATGGGAACGATAGATTCAGCAGGTCATCACTGGTAGCAAGATTTAGAGGTGTATATTCCTTATCAGCCAACGATACTACTCTGTGGGTGTCAGAAGTACGAGCTTTTGCAGAGAAGAATTCTCTGAGATTTTTGATCTGTTCGGTATGTAACTCGACAACATCCATAAATCCGCGTCCTTCTTCTTCCCGCTTAAAAGTTGTTCTTATCACAGACGATTTTGGATGGTGATTATTGTACTTTGTCAGCATCGTTCGGGTTTGCCTTTGAATATCATCCAGTTCTGTCTTAGTCCATCTGATTATTCCAAATGAGTAAAGCAACACTGGAATGGAGTAGGTGTTAATTGCTTTGACTAGATTCCCCGAGTTCAACATTGACTTCAGCACAGTCATCAGACGCTGACTGTACTCTGAACGAATCTTCCCTTTGACTGTTTTTGGTCTAGCAATCTGGCTTGTTGGTATCCCAGATATTTGTACGTTCCGCCATCTTTCATACACTGTATAATATCACAATTTGGGAGTTGTGTTTCACCATCTATGAGTTTCCCTCTTTGAATATTCAGGGTTTTACATTTTTCAATCCCGAATTTCATATGAACATCTGCTAATATATTGTTGTCATCAAGGTGTTGGTATACTCGATCGGATATGCATGAGATGGGTATTTTATAGAGCGTTTGCAGACAAGTGATCGGCCTATACTGAAACAGATCTTGTATTCTATCACTCTTAGGTAGCATATATGTTAAGCTTTTGTTAGGAAAGTGGGTGTTTTCCTGGGATGTTGAAGAACATACCTGAGCTGTTTCGCTAGGGCTCCATGGAGCTTATTAAACTTCTTGTACCAGAAGTTATGGATATTATCTATAACTGTGACCTTCCAATTGTTGGTCGCTCTAACTATTGTTGCGATTTCTTCCTCCGTTATTTCTTCGGAGTCCATATGATTGATATCAAGGCGTTGTTTTTCATTCGTGATCCATTCAGCATCTTTATTGTGTTCTTTGAGGTGCGACCATAACGATGACCAATAATCGGTCAAGCACTGTGCGTCAGGTATTTCTCTGTTATTGTTGTTCGCAGTTTTGTTATTTCCCTTATGAAAATTGGTTGCGCTTTGGAGGAACCTTTGGTTTAGATGTTTCCTTTCAGTACACTTGATGTATCTTAAGAGCCTCTTTGCTTTTGCTTGGAGTTTCTGCTTCAAAGTGTCCATATACACGTCGATATGTTGTTTGTGATCAGGGTGTTTTGTGTTCATACCAATTTTTTTATGAATTTTGCGTATATGGGATTTCAAGCGCCTTGAGGGCTTTTTGTTTCTCCGGAATTCTGTGAGGCAACAAGTTTTTCCATGAAAAAAAGGATTCTCAAGAATATATTGACTGATGTAACTTGGCATTTGGCGCCAATCGGTGCATCATCAACGTATTCACTTTCTTCTGATTGGTCGATGTATGTCAAACGTCTGTAAAAGTTCTTAGCTTCTGATCCTACAAGGAATTATGAAAGCGCTTGTAAATCGTCCCACTTTGCCTTCTTAACAGGTATCTGATCAGGGTACAATTTGGTTAACCTCAGTCCGCGTTTCTCTTTCTTGATGTGGTTTTTATAGACTTTTTCGAAAATAACGGAGATTGTTGGTACATGCCTGTGAATGCTGTCTTGTGGGAAATCTTACTGGGGTTTTCATTGTGAGCGGACGGGTAGGGAAGGGTCATTTTGCAGCGTATACAGGAGAAAAAAAGGCAGTCGAATTTAGAAATTCAAAATTTTGCCCACAGTCAATTACTTGGAATGGGTTTTTTGATTAATGAGAAATGTTCCAATCGCATTCAAGATATGAATGCTCACGTATTGGAAATATAACTTTCGCTGTTTCGAATTGTTTTTCTTGCACAACCACATAGGGTAAAAATCGTATAACAGTGAAGTTTGTTTTGACCACAATATAAGTCACAAAAAATTGCCAGCTCCCTACCTCTATTGATAAAATGTGGCGAACGAAGTTGTACATCATTGAACACAGGCCGTCAGCTCCTTTTGGAGCAATAGATTCGTCGTGAGTGTAGAATACGGCTTGCGAACTCGATATTGAAGCTAATAAAATTCAATTGGAAATCCTTCGTGATCGCTTTCATGGTTGTGGATTTCATATAGCGTTTGCGATAGGATCTTTTCAGCTGATAGAAGCACTCACTTCTCCTCAGATGAAGTTATTTTTCTCTTAGCTTAACATCTAGCTCTTTCTGTGATTTTTCTCTGACTAGACCATCCAGATTTGATTTCGATTTCTCAGTTAGAGAAAATATATCAGCCTTCCAAGTATCGCAGTTGCTGTACGTATCATAAATGATTAACTCATCAAATATCTTGAGTTGCAGGGAATTATTAACGACTGTCAGTATGGTTTTCGCAGGCAAAGATCGGCAGTAACTCTGCTTGCCTACGTCACTCATGTTTGTACATCAACAATGGAAAAGCATGGGGAATCTAGAGCAATAGCCCTCTACATCTCCAAAGCTTTCGATAGGGTTTGGCATGCAGCCTTGTTGAATAAACTTGCTGCATATAGGCTTCCCGAAAAATTGCGGGGTTGGATAAGTAGCTTTCTTTCAAATAGATCCATACAAGTTGTGGTCGACGGTATAACATCTGATTGTTTCCAGTTGCAAGCAGAAGTACCTCAGGGATCCATTCTTTCGCCAACCTTGTTTCTGTTGCAGATAAACGATCTTCTGTCATCTACAGAGAACAAGATCTTCGGTTTTGCAAACGATTGTACCCTGGTTTCGTCTTTCAGTAATCTGCGGCCGATTACAGCTGCGGAATCTTGGTCAGAGATATCAACAAATTAATAACTTAAACTCTGACTTACAGAAGATATTTGAGTGGGGTCAGTTGAACCTGGTAAGCTTCAACACGAGCAACACACAAGCAACTACGTTTTCTAGAAAGATCCCCGCTGGAGAACCTCCTTTAATAATGCAAGGCCAACAAATTGCATCCAAAGATTCGATGCACCTTCTCGGAATAACAGTCAAATCCAAGTTTTGCTGGCATGAACATGTATCAGCAACAGCTAAGTCGGTATGAGCTACACTTAGTTTTTTTTTCAGACCAAGCGATACTTAAAATATGCTGCGGAACGATTCATACTGCATTTTATGATCGGGGTTCTGCTCAATATATATTCTGTGTAGCTTAGATATATTGAGCGAATGAGGTAAATACACCTTTCTAGAATCCTTCAATGAATAATGGGATTTGCGGCCCTTCAGACTTTTAATTAAGTCAATCGCCTTTTCCTTGGTCTCATCGCTCGGTTTGTGTGGATGTACTTCATGTTTTCCGCGTTTGTCAGGCGATTTTCCAACACGAACGAGGGAATCTCTCACATACCTGACTCGTACATCTATAGTTCCGTGAAAGGATATGAAAGCCTTTATACAAAGTGTTAGATCGCGGATTCTTCCATTCTCACTAATCCTAACTCGATAAGTGAATGAAGCTCATCTTCATTCGTTCGTGGACGTCGACACATGACTGGAAGAACAGTAATAAGACCAGCAAGGTAAGTATTTTCAGCATAGGCGTCCCCAACTCGTTAAATTCGCATATTATTCTTCGGCGTTCTGGCTCACAAATAGAAGTAATACAGGGAAATAGTTTACACTGGCAGTCTGGCCCAAGTTTCTGGGTGGTAACTCGCAAGGTTTTCATTACATCTTTAACCCAACCTGTTATTGCTCCTCTTTTTTATGTTCCTCTGCTCGACGGTCCTATCTTTTCTTCACTAGACAAATCACTGTACGTTGCACACAATCATACACGTTTTAAAAAACAGTTTCTATGTGTGGTGAAACCAAACAGTGCTTGGCTTTCGTGATCAAACTTATATAGTCTTTGACAGCGCAGCATATTTGTTACCGAAAATTCGATTATCTTGACGTATAATACTAATATCTAGGTGTTGAAGATATGGTCTGTAGTGGAGGGGGGAAGTGCTATTGCAGAAATGTATGAGATTAATTTTATTTACTTGTTGTATCAACCCTGTACAAGTGGCAACGATAATTATAAGTATTTTTTCAAAAGAAAGGAATATTCGGCACAACGCACATTATTTGTACTATTTATTTATTTATTGATTTATTGTTACAAAACATAGGAACCCCTACAGGATAGACCCAATTACCGGGGTTAAAAAAAATAAACAGAAGTGAAACTGTCATACAAAATTCAGGAGAGAAAAAAAAGACTCACCTAAGACCACAGAATCAAGTAAAATATCATGAAAACTAAAAACTACTACAATGAGCATGATTCAGACCTAATGAGATATGCAATAACATTTTTTTTGAAAGAAGAAAGAGGTTCATGAAAAATATCAATACTGGCAATATGCCAATTGTACAGACGCATAATTCGCAAGAAAACAGAATGAACAAATAAACTAGTACGGGCCTTCGGAACATAGAAGAGTGCATTTCGACGACTAGGATACACGGGAACATTGAAAGTGAGATAATTAACAAGCGGAAAACTAAAAGAATGATTTAAAATTCGATAAAGAAATACAGTGTCGAAAAGGACTCTCCTCTGCTCCAGGCTTAAAATTTTGTGATGACGCAAACTTAATTGATAATTATGGTTAAGACTGAAAAATCTGAAGTGGAAACTTTTGACAAACTTTCTCTGGACTCGTTCAATTCTGTCAATATACTTGAAATAGTGAGGGGAGCAAACAGGTGCAGCATATTCCAAACTACTCCTCATCAACGAGAAATATAGCATTTTTAAAGACCTTGAATCACTGAAACTTTTAGTAATTCTTAGAACGAAACCCAACATTTTGAAAGCCTTAGAAACTATATGATCAATATGATACTCGAAGGACAACTTAGAATCAAGATATATACCAAGATCCTTAATTTGGTTTACCCTCCCAATTACAAGTCCATCAACAGACAAAATAGCATCGAAGACATTGAAATTCTTTGCAAACTTTATATGCTTACACCTATCAATATTTAATTGAAAATACCTAGTTTGGCAAAAAGAGAAAAGTCTGTCAAGATCACTCTGAAACCGCAAAATATCATAGGACCGAATAGCACTGTACACTCTAAGATCATCGTCATATAAATCATGTTTTGTATAAAGAAAACATTCCGAAATATCATTAATGTAAATTGAAAATAAAAGGGGACCCAGATGTGACCCTTGAGGAACACCAGAGGTGACACGAACGAAACCGGGATGGGTGCCATTGAGTGCAACATACTGCAGTCTATCCGATAGATACGATTGTATCCATTTCAGTGAGGATCCCACCACTCCAAAGTCCTCTAGAACCCACAACAAAGTTGCATGATGTACCTTATCGAAGGCCTTAGCCATGTCTGTGTAGACGGCATCAACTCGAATACCAACATCGAAACTACTACTTATGAAATGAACGTAAGGAGTTAAATTAGTTACTATATTCATTGAACTTACAGTCAGAATAATTAAAGGTTTTCGACTTACCTAAAATAGCCCTAAGATGACCTTCTAACGTTTGTAAAATGGTCGACTTGATTTCTTTAACGCTCTTTCCAAGGAATTGTTCGGAAGCAGTCTGTAACAGCTCATCCGCCTTCATAATTTTGCACTGAGCTACGCCAGTCACCGTCAGAGGTACACCTTGTGCCGTTTCCACGTTTTCGCAGCAGGGGTTCAATGTCATGACCTCTAGTGATAATCTTTGGACGTCTGTTACCAACCACCATGCCCATGCCCAGCCGCCGACAACTGTGACTTTTTTGGTGGAGCCGCAACATCCTCCTGTAAACAATACATTATGGTTAATATAAAATTCCTTCAAGTTATTAAATGAGTGGGACATGAAGCGAGAAAGAAATGATATGGTATGTCTTTCGGTCGGAAGAAATCATTAATAGATATCTGAGAATACAAAAATTGGATCTTCTAGAATCGTTGAAGTACTGATCATGAAATGTACAATTATAACCAACCTAATCGTCACTGACCTAATTATATATTAAATAGTCAATGTCAATTATTAGCTTATGCCACTCACGTACTTTGAAACCCTAAAGATGACCGAAGGGTTGAAATTGTAATTATGTTTATAAAATCGCCTCAGCAAAGTAATACCAGGTATTATCCTTTGACAGGTATAGCTTCAGGAAGAGTAGGCACATACTAGTGACATTGTAGACATATTAGTTACAAGGGATTTTCATTAGTATCGAAGATATTAGAAAAAATAACGTTATAATTGAAAACATGCCACCGAACTTCTTTAACTGATGCAAGGTTAGATTAAATTTCGTATATTTGTTCCCAGAGTCCACAACAGTAAATGCTAGAAAAACTAATTTGCTAAAGTCCACAATTTCCTCTGAAATGGTTATTATGTAAGAGCACATGAGTAAGGTATTAGGAAAAATTGCGTTAGTGTCTTTTACATTTAGTTCTATAGCTGTAGAATGGTAAATGTTAGTAAAAACAATTTGCTAAAGTCCACAATTTTTCTAAAATAGTTATTATATAAAAGCCCTTGATTTTATTATTATTATTATTAGAAAGTATTGAGAAAAATTAGGTCAAATTCTTTCACATTTAGGTCTATAGCTGTAGATAGGTGAAAGCAAGGTAAAATAATTTGCTAAAGTCCACAATTTCCTCCAAAATGATTATTACATAAAAGCACATGAGTAAGGTATAAAGAAGAATTTTTACATTTTTACATTTAGTTCTATAGCTATTGCTATAGTTCTTCTAAAATGGTTATATATATATATATATATATATATATATATATATATATATATATATATATATATATATATATATAATCAATTGTTTTACTAGCATGTACCATTCCATAGCTATAGAACTAAATGTGAAAAATGTAAAATTCTTCACATAATATACAAAATAAATACAATGAAAAATTTCTAAATATATGATGCTTGGCGACGAAATTAAAAAATGTGGAAAATGAAGAAAATATTTATTCTACCGATTATTATTTCCACAACAGGTGTTATTCCTAGAAATCTTCACAAAAGTATTGAGATTTTGGGTATGAAGAAAATTTGTTTGCACAGTTACAAAAGATAACAGTCATCTTCTTCTTCGTAGGTTTCTTTCCGAAAAAATAATGAGGTAGAGTCATAGGTTTTCTCTTTAGTTTATACTGCTCAGAATCTCATTTCATATTTTAATTATTTGTTTATATAAATGTAATACAATTAACTGACAATTTTGTCATATTTATATTCAGAGCAGTATTCTATTCGATCGTTCACCACTTCACACAAAGGAAACTATTAATGAGTAATATTCAGTGTTACTTGACTAAGGTCCGTACACTGAAATTTTCCGGGGAGAAAGCCTCTGACACTACTCGTTGGTACATTGATATCATTGTCTGATGATGCTATAGTATGTATATATTCTGGTAGATTGATATATTCTCATAACATTCAACGTTATCCTAATATATAATTATTCCAGGATATGTTTTGATTATAATCATTGCCTGGCAATGGTATTAATTACCGGTGTGGATTTAATTACATGAAATCAATTGGATTGGATTTATATATATATATATATATATATATATATATATATATATATATATATATATATATATATATATATATATATATATATATATATATATATATATATATATATATATATATATATATATTTGAATAATTGTATTTACAATGAATGCTTTTATCTATAACTTTAGTGTGAGTAGAAAACCCTTGATCAAGGTATTGAGAAAAATTGGGTTAGAGTTTTTACATGCAGATCTATAGCTGTAGATTGGTGAATGGTACAGCAATTTGCTGAAGTCCACAATTTCTCCATAATGAATATTATATAAAAGCACATGAACAAGGTATTAGAAAAAATTACTTTAGTGTCTTTTACATTTATTCTACATTTTTAGTATGGTAAATGATGGAAAAGCAATTAGGCAGAATTACGCTAGGGTCTTTTGAATTTAGTTCTACAGCATTAGAATGGCTAGAATTCGCAAAAGTCGACAATTTCTCTAAACTTTTATTTTATAAAAACTATAGTGAGGTGTTAAGAAAATTAAGTTAGTGCCTTTTACATTTATTCTACAGCTTTAGAATGGTAAATGCTAGAAAAGCAATTAGGCAGAATTACGTTAGGTCTTTTGAATTTAGTTCTATAGCTAATGGCTAGAAGTCGCTGAAGTCCACAATTTCCTCTGAAACTGTTATTTCATAAAAATATGAGCAAGGTATTAAGAAAAATTACGTTAGTGTCTTTTACATTCAGTTTTACAGCTGTTGAATGGTAAATGTTAGTAAAAGCAATTTGCTAAAGCCCATTATTTCTTCTGGAATGGTTTCTTTATCAAATCACATGAGCAAGGTATTAGGATAAATTACGTTAGTGTCTTTAAATATTTTCGAGTATTTATGTACTTTTCGGACCGTCCGGGCATTTTTTCGCGAACTTAATTGACACACCTCGTAGATTGCCGTTGCTGTTCGAGGTCGTCCTTGTCCAGGTCTCCTTTTTTGACTATCATTCTCCCTGTACCTAAGTCTAACTTTGGAGATCTAACACCACTGGGGAGATACGTTAAGAAAGATTTATTTCTTAGTGAATTTTGAAAAAAGTGACAAAAGGAATTTATTCTATATTTCATTTGTCGAATTTTTGTAAGTTATGAGTACAGTTGGGGTGATACGGTTTTCGCGACAACGTGTTACTTTTTGATGAAACCGAAGATCGCACATACAGATTTGATCACCTGTCATAGTTTCTGTGCTGAAGGATGATTCATAGACATTTTCACGTAGATTCCAGTGACGTACACAAAGTCATTATTCTTGGCAAACTGACATCAAATTGCTCTTCTTGAATGGCACTTAGAGCTTCTCGGAGGTGCAACATAGTTCTTCCTGATTACTCTAAATTACCATCTTGCATAAATTGATATTTTAAATACCTCTATAGAAAATCTAACACTCAAAAAATTGCAGATTAAGGCGACAGGTTCTTTTGCCCCTACGCATCTTCAGGGAAACAGTTGTTATGCTGGTTTAGGATTATTCCAGCACTAAGGGCTGAAGAACCGTCTAGCTTTAAGAATATTTCGTTCAGATGCGCCAGTGTACCATTTTCAAAAATTCTTATTTCTCTTTCAAACCCCCCCTCGTACAAACTTGAATTGAAATCAATCTAGAAAATAGTCTACATATTCATTATATCGTAGACTGATAAGTCGATTACAAGAATAAAACTGCACTCTGTGATTCCTTAGTCGAATCAAATCAAATTTGATACGAGAATGACTCTGAAATATGTCAAATCGAATTTAGATTCGTTCAATGGATCGACTGACCCTATAAAAATCAGATAGCATATGAATAGAAAATATCTGTAGTTTTTATAAAATAACAGTTTCAGAGGAAATTGTGGACTTCAGCGAATTCTAGCCATTAGCTATAGAACTAAATTCAAAAGACCCTAGCGTAATTCTGCCTAATTGCTTTTTCTAGCATTTACCATTCTAAAGATGTAGAATGAATGTAAAAGACACTAACGAAATTCTTCTTAACACCTTACTATGGTTTTTATAAAATAAAAGTTTAGAGGAAATTGTCGACTTTTGCGAATTCTAGCCATTCTAAAGCTGTAGAACTAAATTCAAAAGACCCTATCGTAATTCTGCCTAATTGCTTTTTCTATCATTTACCATACTAAAAATGTAGAATAAATGTGAAAGACACTAACGTGATTTTTCCTTATGCCTTGCTCATGTGCTTTTATATAATATTCATTATGGAGGAATTGTGGACTTCAGCAAATTGCTGTACCATTCACCAATCTACAGCTATAGATCTGCATTTCGACGACTACCATCTTCAAAATTCTTATTTCTCTTTCAAACCCCCCTCGTACAAACTTGAATTGAAATCAATCTAGAAAATAGTCTACATATTCAGTATTTCGCAGACTGATAAGTCGATTACAAGAATAAAACTGCACTCTGTGATGCCGTAGTCGAATCAAATCAAATTTGATACGAGAATGACTCTTTCTGAAATATGTCAAATCGAATTTAGATTCGTTCAATGGATCCACTGACCCCAAAAAAATCAGATAGCATATGAATAGAAAATATCTGTAGTTTTTATAAAATAACAGTTTCAGAGGAAATTGTGGACTTCAGCGAATTCTAGCCATTAGCTATAGATCTAAATTCAAAAGACCCTAGCGTAATTCTGCCTAATTGCTTTTTCTAGCATTTACCATTCTAAAGATGTAGAATGAATGTAAAGACACTAACGAAATTCTTCTTAACACCTTACTATGGTTTTTATAAAATAAAAGTTTAGAGGAAATTGTCGACTTTTGCGAATTCTAGCCATTCTAAAGCTGTAGAACTAAATTCAAAAGACCCTATCGTAATTCTGCCTGATTGCTTTTTCTATCATTTACCATATTAAAATGTAGAATAAATGTGAAAGACACTAACGTGATTTTTCCTTATGCCTTGCTCATGTGCTTTTATATAATATTCATTATGGAGGAATTGTGGACTTCAGCAAATTGCTGTACCATTCACCAATCTACAGCTATAGATCTGCATTTCGACGACTACCATCTTCAAAATTCTTATTTCTCTTTCAAACCCCCCTCGTACAAACTTGAATTGAAATCAATCTAGAAAATAGTCTACATATTCAGTATTTCGCAGACTGATAAGTCGATTACAAGAATAAAACTGCACTCTGTGATTCCGTAGTCGAATCAAATCAAATTTGATACGAGAATGACTCTTTCTGAAATATGTCAAATCGAATTTAGATTCGTTCAATGGATCGACTGACCCCTATAAAAAATCAGATAGCATATGAATAGAAAATATCTGTAGTTTTTATAAAATAACAGTTTCAGAGGAAATTGTGGACTTCAGCGAATTCTAGCCATTAGCTATAGAACTAAATTCAAAAGACCCTAGCGTAATTCTGCCTAATTGCTTTTTCTAGCATTTACCATTCTAAAGATGTAGAATGAATGTAAAAGACACTAACGAAATTCTTCTTAACACCTTACTATGGTTTTTATAAAATAAAAGTTTAGAGGAAATTGTCGACTTTTGCGAATTCTAGCCATTCTAAAGCTGTAGAACTAAATTCAAAAGACCCTATCGTAATTCTGCCTGATTGCTTTTTCTATCATTTACCATATTAAAATGTAGAATAAATGTGAAAGACACTAACGTGATTTTTCCTTATGCCTTGCTCATGTGCTTTTATATAATATTCATTATGGAGGAATTGTGGACTTCAGCAAATTGCTGTACCATTCACCAATCTACAGCTATAGATCTGCATTTCGACGACTACCATATTCAAAATTCTTATTTCTCTTTCAAACCCCCTCGTACAAACTTGAATTGAAATCAATCTAGAAAATAGTCTACATATTCAGTATTTCGCAGACTGATAAGTCGATTACAAGAATAAAACTGCACTCTGTGATGCCGTAGTCGAATCAAATCAAATTTGATACGAGAATGACTCTTTCTGAAATATGTCAAATCGAATTTAGATTCGTTCAATGGATCCACTGACCCCAAAAAATCAGATAGCATATGAATAGAAAATATCTGTAGTTTTTATAAAATAACAGTTTCAGAGGAAATTGTGGACTTCAGCGAATTCTAGCCATTAGCTATAGATCTAAATTCAAAAGACCTAGCGTAATTCTGCCTAATTGCTTTTTCTAGCATTTACCATTCTAAAGATGTAGAATGAATGTAAAAGACACTAACGAAATTCTTCTTAACACCTTACTATGGTTTTATAAAATAAAAGTTTAGAGGAAATTGTCGACTTTTGCGAATTCTAGCCATTCTAAAGCTGTAGAACTAAATTCAAAAGACCCTATCGTAATTCTGCCTAATTGCTTTTTCTATCATTTACCATACTAAAAATGTAGAATAAATGTGAAAGACACTAACGTGATTTTTCCTTATGCCTTGCTCATGTGCTTTTATATAATATTCATTATGGAGGAATTGTGGACTTCAGCAAATTGCTGTACCATTCACCAATCTACAGCTATAGATCTGCATTTCGACGACTACCATCTTCAAAATTCTTATTTATCTTTCAAACCCCCTCGTACAAACTTGAATTGAAATCAATCTAGAAAATAGTCTACATATTCAGTATTTCGCAGACTGATAAGTCGATTGCAAGAATAAAACTGCACTCTGTGATTCCGTAGTCGAATCGAGATACGAGAATGACTCTTTCTGAAATTTAGATTCGTTCAATGGATCGACTGTCCCTATAAAAATCAGAGAGCATATGAATAGAAAATATCTGTAGTTATTCTATACGATTTGATTGGATTAATAAAGATTGTAATAGAAATATAACCTCTGCAAACCACCGCCGTGGCCAAGGTGGGAAGATCACACGCTTCCCAGTTTGTACACATGCGGCTGCCGGTTCGATTCCGGCGAAGGTTTGGGTGTTGTATGCGTCTTTGAATTTGACAGAGTCGCCTATAGAGGGCATAAACTTCCGAAGACCAGATAACTTGTAATCCTTGTGGTGGCAGTTATCATTGCACGGTCTAGGAGAGTGGTTCGAATCCACTATAAGCTGTAGGTCCACAGAATGGAAGCATGCCTAAATGGTCATAGATACCAAGGGCAAAGAAAAGAAAGAAGATAACCTCTGCAAACTCACTCACTCTGTGATAAGTCATTCTTACGGCTTGAAACGGTAATAAAACTACACCTGTTACTGTTACCTGATTACTCGAAATGGACGTTTGTACGTTCACTTCATCACGTAGGACATATTCGCCAACACATATAGCTAGTTCAATAACTTTCACAAGACGTATTATCGTATATTGCGTTTGTCTTTACTTTTTACAACTTGGGTCATTCCTGTACGTTGTATGAATAACAAGAGATCGAAGGTATCTATGAAATACTTCGAAGTGTACTGAAAATTTAGGAATCACAATGGGGAATTCTTATTCCACATTCTGAATAGAGAAGTCAAAAACATTACAAAGGAAAAAAAACAAATATATCTAGAATATAAGAACCATCCGATACCAGAGAACCGAAATAGATACATAGAAATAAGAAATAGGGTAAATAACAGAGATAAGATAACAAATGAGATGATCAAATATGGCGGAGAAGCCATGAGAGAAGAGTACACAAAACTGTTTAACATCATAATTCAACACGGAAAAATACCAGAAGAATGGAAAAGTGTAACAGTGCCTATCTTTAAAAAGGAGACAAAACAAATCCTGCCAACTATCGCGGAATAACCTTCTTAAGCACCTCTTTGAAACTGCTTACAAAGATTCTTGCCGATGACATAACGTCAACAATGCCAATCAGCGAAGAGCAACAAGGCTTTCGAAAAAACCGGTCCACGGTCGATGCACTATTTATAACAAGGCAATTAGTAGAAAAGTCTCTTGAATATAACACTCCAGCATATCTTTGTTTCATAGACTTAACGAAGGCCTTCGACAGAGTCCAACTGAAGGATGTAATCAAGATACTGGAAAACAAAGAGGTACCCAAAAAATATATAAGACTCATAAAAGATCTGAACACTAATACAACAACGCAAATACGAATAAACCACACCCTAATGCAGCATTTCGGAACAACGTCGGGCATCCGCCAAGATGATAGTCTTAGCCCTCTACTATTTAATACTGTTATGGACCAACTTGTAGAGACCGTTAAAAACTGGATACTTGCCGTTGTGAGCTCCCAGCTTGGAGCATGCCAACAGCTCGTAACATCTCTTCTCTAGTCAAATGCCATCTTTCCATGGTCGAATCACAGAACTTGAATCTTTTATTTGTGCTTACAATAGAA
Source organism: Cryptolaemus montrouzieri (assembly GCA_013387265.2). NCBI lineage: Eukaryota > Metazoa > Arthropoda > Insecta > Coleoptera > Coccinellidae > Cryptolaemus > Cryptolaemus montrouzieri. Next base: position 14,699,614 of record JABFTP020000042.1, read on the forward strand.
ACAGAGTGCCAACTAACTGATTTCAAACATTGAATACATGAAATGATTATAAAGCAGCGTCGCATCTGCTGCATTTTTTGTTTTTTATAAAAAAAACTGACATCTGTTGCGGCACTCTACATAATTTGGTGAGAATTTGATGCAGGTGTTCATTTCTTAAAAAAAATCATCCATATTGATCGTTCTGGATACGATATATCGATATTCAGAAGCGTTCCCTAGACTTTTTTGAGGTGTTTATATCAACTTTCTATCGAAATGTTTTGATGAGAGGTCACAGGTTAATGCAGTATATACCGACATTGTTAAGGCTTTCGACAAGGTACACCATGAAACATTAGTAGCAGTTTTATCGGTCTTCGGCATGGTTGGGTTGTTCACGGAGTGAATTCAGTCTTATTTATCGAATATACTATAGTATGTAGCAATTAATGGTACTTCTTCGGATACTTTCAGTATTACTTGTGGTGTACCCCAGGGCTCGCACCTGGGACTTCTTCTTTTTGCAATTTATATTTTTAAAATCTCCAAATAAAGTCTCACCCGCTTCAATAAATGCTTCCTTCACAACCGATCTAACTTCGAATGGTTTCTTGTGTTTCGACAATATATGAGATAGTTTAAATCACGCGATCTTAGCAGCTTTCGATTGTTGGGCCGGTCTTGTGAACAAGGTTTGTTCTTTTTTATTCATTTATTTATTTATTGTTACAAAACATAGGAACCCTTACAGGATAGACCCAATTACCGGGGTTCACGAAAATCATAACAGAAAAATAAACAGAAGTGAAACTGTCATACGAAATCAAAATTATAACTTTCATAAAAATTCAGGAGAGAAAAAAAGAGTCACCTAAGACTACAGAATCAAGTAATATATCATGAAAACTAAAAACTACTACAATGAGCATGATTCAGACCTAATGAGATATGCAATAAATTTTTTTTTGAAAGAAGAAAGAGGTTCATGAAAAATATCTATACTGGCAATATGCCAATTGTACAGACGCATAATTCGCAAGAAAATAGAATGAAAAAATGAACTAGTACGGGCCTTCGGAACATAGAAGAGTGCATTTAGACGACTAGGATACACGGTAACATTGAAAGTGAGATAATTAATAAGCGGAAAACTAAAAGAATGATTTAAAATTCGATAAAGAAATACAGTGTCGAAAAGGACTCTCCTCTGCTCCAGGCTTAAAATTTTGTGATGACGCAAACTTAATTGATAAGTTGAAACTTTTGACAAACTTTCTCTGGACTCGTTCAATTCTGTCAATATACTTGAAATAGTAAGGGGACCAAACAGGTGCAGCATATTCCAAATTACTCCTCACCAAGGAGAAATATAGCATTTTTAAATACCTTGGATCATTGAAACTTTTAGTAATTCTTAGAACGAAACCCAATATTTTGAAAGCCTTAGAAACTATATGATAAATATGATACTCAAAGGACAACTTAGAATCAAGATATATACCAAGATCCTTTATTTGGTTTACCCTTCCAATTACAAGCCCATCAACAGAAAAAATAGCATCGAAGACATTGACACATTGCTTACACTTATCAATATTTAATTGAGAATACCTACTTTGATAAAAAGAGAAAAGTCTGTCAAGATCACTCTGAAACCGCAAAATATCATTATAGGACCGAATAGCACTGTACACTCTAAGATCGTCGGCATATAAATCATGTTTTGTATAAAGAAAACATTCCGAAATATCATTACTATAAATTGAAAATAAGAGGGACCCAGATGTGACCCTGAAGAACACCAGAGGTGACACAAACGAAACCGAAATGAGTGCCATTGAGTGCAACATACTGTAGTCTATCCGACAGATACGATTCTATCCATTTCAAAGAGGGCCCCAAAATTTGTACATCGATCTAGAGTAATACCTTTGACAGGTATAGCTTCAGGAAGAGTAGGCACATACTAGTGACATTGTAGACATATTAGTTACAAGGGATTTTCATTAGTATCGAAGATATTAGAAAAAATAACGTTATAATTGAAAACATGCCACCGAACTTCTTTAACTGATGCAAGGTTAGATTAAATTTCGTATATTTGTTCCCTAGAGTCCACAACAGTAAATGCTAGAAAAACTAATTTGATAAAGTCCACAATTTCCTCTGAAATGGTTATTATGTAAGACACATGAGTAAGGTATTAGGAAAAATTGCGTTAGTGTCTTTTACATTTAGTTCTATAGCTGTAGAATGGTAAATGTTAGTAAAAATAATTTGCTAATGTCCACAATTTATATATATATATATATATATATATATATATATATATATATATATATATATATATATATATATATATATATATATTTGAATAATTGTATTTACAATGAATGCTTTTATCTATAACTTTAGTGTGAGTAGAAAAACCCTTGATCAAGGTATTGAGAAAAATTGGGTTAGAGTTTTTACATGCAGATCTATAGCTGTAGATTGGTGAATGGTACAGCAATTTGCTGAAGTCCACAATTTCCTCCATAATGAATATTATATAAAAGCACATGAGCAAGGTATTAGGAAAAATTACGTTAATATCTTTTACATTTATTCTACATTTTTAGTATGGTAAATGATGGAAAAAGCAATTAGGCAGAATTACGCTAGGGTCTTTTGAATTTAGTTCTACAGCATTAGAATGGCTAGAATTCGCAAAAGTCGACAATTTCCTCTAAACTTTTATTTTATAAAAACTATAGTGAGGTGCTAAGAAAAATTAAGTTAGTGCCTTTTACATTCATTCTACAGCTTTAGAATGGTAAATGCTAGAAAAAGCAATTAGGCAGAATTACGTTAGGGTCTTTTGAATTTAGTTCTATAGCTAATGGCTAGAATTCGCTGAAGTCCACAATTTCCTCTGAAACTGTTATTTTATAAAAATATGAGCAAGGTATTAAGAAAAATTACGTTAGTGTCTTTTACATTCAGTTTTACAGCTGTTGAATGGTAAATGCTAGTAAAAGCAATTTGCTAAAGCCCATTATTTCTTCTGGAATGGTTTCTTTATCAAATCACATGAGCAAGGTATTAGGATAAATTACGTTAGTGTCTTTAAATATTTTCAGTATTTATGTACTTTTCGGACCGTCCGGGCATTTCTTCGCGAACTTAATTGACACACCTCGTAGATTGCCGTTGCTGTTCGAGGTCGTCCTTGTCCAGGTCTCCTTTTTGACTACCATTCTCCTGTACATAAGTCCAACTTTGGAAATCTAACACCACTGGGGAGATACGTTAAGAAAGATTTATTCCTTAGTGAATTTTGAAAAAGTGACAAAGGAATTTATTCTATGTTACATTTGTCGAATTTTGTAAGTTATGAGTACAGTTGGGGTGATACGGTTTTCGGGACAACGTGTTACTTTTTGATGAAACCGAAGATCGCACATACAGATTTGATCACCTGTCATAGTTTCTGTGCTGAAGGATGATTCATAGACATTTTCACGTAGATTCCAGTGACGTACACAAAGTCATTATTCTTGGCAAACTGACATCAAATTGCTCTTCTTGAATGGCACTTACAGCTTCTCGGAGGTGCAACATAGTTGTTCCTGACTACTCTAAATTACCACCTTGCATAAATTGATATTTTAAATACCTCTATAGAGAATCTAACACTCAAAGAATTGCAGATTAAGGCGACAGGTTCTTTTGCCCTACGCATCTTCAGGGAAACAGTTGTTATGCTGGTTTAGGATTATTCCAGCACTAAGGGCTGAAGAACCGTCTAGCTTTAAGAATATTTCGTTCAGATGCGCCAGTGTACCATTTTCAAAAATTCTTATTTCTCTTTCAAACCCTCTCGTACAAACTTGAATTGAAATCAATGTAGAAAATAGTCTACATATTCATTATATCGTAGACTGATAAGTCGATTACAAGAATAAAACTGCACTCTGTGATTCCTTAGTCGAATCAAATCAAATTTGATACGAGAGTGACTCTTTCTGCAATATGTCAAATCGAATTTAGATTCGTTCAATGGATCGACTGACCCCTATAAAAAATCAGATAGCATATGAATAGAAAATATCTGTAGTTTTTATAAAATAACAGTTTCAGAGGAAATTGTGGACTTCAGCGAATTCTAGCCATTAGCTATAGAACTAAATTCAAAAGACCCTAGCGTAATTCTGCCTAATTGCTTTTTCTAGCATTTACCATTCTAAAGATGTAGAATGAATGTAAAAGACACTAACGAAATTCTTCTTAACACCTTACTATGGTTTTTATAAAATAAAAGTTTAGAGGAAATTGTCGACTTTTGCGAATTCTAGCCATTCTAAAGCTGTAGAACTAAATTCAAAAGACCCTATCGTAATTCTGCCTAATTGCTTTTTCTATCATTTACCATACTAAAAATGTAGAATAAATGTGAAAGACACTAACGTGATTTTTCCTTATGCCTTGCTCATGTGCTTTTATATAATATTCATTATGGAGGAATTGTGGACTTCAGCAAATTGCTGTACCATTCACCAATCTACAGCTATAGATCTGCATTTCGACGACTACCATCTTCAAAATTCTTATTTCTCTTTCAAACCCCCCTCGTACAAACTTGAATTGAAATCAATCTAGAAAATAGTCTACATATTCAGTATTTCGCAGACTGATAAGTCGATTACAAGAATAAAACTGCACTCTGTGATGCCGTAGTCGAATCAAATCAAATTTGATACGAGAATGACTCTTTCTGAAATATGTCAAATCGAATTTAGATTCGTTCAATGGAGCCACTGACCCCAAAAAAATCAGATAGCATATGAATAGAAAATATCTGTAGTTTTTATAAAATAACAGTTTCAGAGGAAATTGTGGACTTCAGCGAATTCTAGCCATTAGCTATAGATCTAAATTCAAAAGACCCTAGCGTAATTCTGCCTAATTGCTTTTTCTAGCATTTACCATTCTAAAGATGTAGAATGAATGTAAAAGACACTAACGAAATTCTTCTTAACACCTTACTATGGTTTTTATAAAATAAAAGTTTAGAGGAAATTGTCGACTTTTGCGAATTCTAGCCATTCTAAAGCTGTAGAACTAAATTCAAAAGACCCTATCGTAATTCTGCCTAATTGCTTTTTCTATCATTTACCATACTAAAAATGTAGAATAAATGTGAAAGACACTAACGTGATTTTTCCTTATGCCTTGCTCATGTGCTTTTATATAATATTCATTATGGAGGAATTGTGGACTTCAGCAAATTGCTGTACCATTCACCAATCTACAGCTATAGATCTGCATTTCGACGACTACCATCTTCAAAATTCTTATTTCTCTTTCAAACCCCCCTCGTACAAACTTGAATTGAAATCAATCTAGAAAATAGTCTACATATTCAGTATTTCGCAGACTGATAAGTCGATTACAAGAATAAAACTGCACTCTGTGATGCCGTAGTCGAATCAAATCAAATTTGATACGAGAATGACTCTTTCTGAAATATGTCAAATCGAATTTAGATTCGTTCAATGGAGCCACTGACCCCAAAAAAATCAGATAGCATATGAATAGAAAATATCTGTAGTTTTATAAAATAACAGTTTCAGAGGAAATTGTGGACTTCAGCGAATTCTAGCCATTAGCTATAGATCTAAATTCAAAAGACCCTAGCGTAATTCTGCCTAATTGCTTTTCTAGCATTTACCATTCTAAAGATGTAGAATGAATGTAAAAGACACTAACGAAATTCTTCTTAACACCTTACTATGGTTTTTATAAAATAAAAGTTTAGAGGAAATTGTCGACTTTTGCGAATTCTAGCCATTCTAAAGCTGTAGAACTAAATTCAAAAGACCTATCGTAATTCTGCCTGATTGCTTTTCTATCATTTACCATATTAAAAATGTAGAATAAATGTGAAAGACACTAACGTGATTTTTCCTTATGCCTTGCTCATGTGCTTTTATATAATATTCATTATGGAGGAATTGTGGACTTCAGCAAATTGCTGTACCATTCACCAATCTACAGCTATAGATCTGCATTTCGACGACTACCATATTCAAAATTCTTATTTCTCTTTCAAACCCCCTCGTACAAACTTGAATTGAAATCAATCTAGAAAATAGTCTACATATTCAGTATTTCGCAGACTGATAAGTCGATTACAAGAATAAAACTGCACTCTGTGATGCCGTAGTCGAATCAAATCAAATTTGATACGAGAATGACTCTTTCTGAAATATGTCAAATCGAATTTAGATTCGTTCAATGGATCCACTGACCCCAAAAAAATCAGATAGCATATGAATAGAAAATATCTGTAGTTTTTATAAAATAACAGTTTCAGAGGAAATTGTGGACTTCAGCGAATTCTAGCCATTAGCTATAGATCTAAATTCAAAAGACCTAGCGTAATTCTGCCTAATTGCTTTTTCTAGCATTTACCATTCTAAAGATGTAGAATGAATGTAAAAGACACTAACGAAATTCTTCTTAACACCTTACTATGGTTTTTATAAAATAAAAGTTTAGAGGAAATTGTCGACTTTTGCGAATTCTAGCCATTCTAAAGCTGTAGAACTAAATTCAAAAGACCCTATCGTAATTCTGCCTAATTGCTTTTCTATCATTTACCATACTAAAATGTAGAATAAATGTGAAAGACACTAACGTGATTTTTCCTTATGCCTTGCTCATGTGCTTTTATATAATATTCATTATGGAGGAATTGTGGACTTCAGCAAATTGCTGTACCATTCACCAATCTACAGCTATAGATCTGCATTTCGACGACTACCATCTTCAAAATTCTTATTTATCTTTCAAACCCCTCGTACAAACTTGAATTGAAATCAATCTAGAAAATAGTCTACATATTCAGTATTTCGCAGACTGATAAGTCGATTGCAAGAATAAAACTGCACTCTGTGATTCCGTAGTCGAATCGAGATACGAGAATGACTCTTTCTGAAATTTAGATTCGTTCAATGGATCGACTGTCCCTATAAAAATCAGAGAGCATATGAATAGAAAATATCTGTAGTTATTCTATACGATTTGATTGGATTAATAAAGATTGTAATAGAAATATAACCTCTGCAAACCACCGCCGTGGCCAAGGTGGGAAGATCACACGCTTCCCAGTTTGTACACATGCGGCTGCCGGTTCGATTCCGGCGAAGGTTTGGGTGTTGTATGCGTCTTTGAATTTGACAGAGTCGCCTATAGAGGCATAAACTTCCGAAGACCAGATAACTTGTAATCCTTGTGGTGGCAGTTATCATTGCACGGTCTAGGAGAGTGGTTCGAATCCACTATAAGCTGTAGGTCCACAGAATGGAAGCATGCCTAAATGGTCATAGATACCAAGGGCAAAGAAAAGAAAGAAGATAACCTCTGCAAACTCACTCACTCTGTGATAAGTCATTCTTACGGCTTGAAACGGTAATAAAAACTACACCTGTTACTGTTACCTGATTACTCGAAATGGACGTTTGTACGTTCACTTCATCACGTAGGACATGTTCGCCAACACATATACCTAGTTCAATAACTTTCACAAGACGTATTATCGTATATTGCGTTTGTCTTTACTTTTTATAACTTGGGTCATTCCTGTACGTTGTATGAATAACAAGAGATCGAAGGTATCTATGAAATACTTCGAAGTGTACTGGAAAATTCTAGGAATCACAATGGGGAATTCTTATTCCACATTCTGAATAGAGAAGTCAAAAACATTACAAAGGAAAAAAAACAAATATATCTAGAATATAAGAACCATCCGATACCAGAGAACCGAAATAGATACATAGAAATAAGAAATAGGGTAAATAACAGTTTAACATTCTGCGGTTCTGCAAATACAAATATTAAATCCTTTCTCGTCAAACAAAATCTTAATATAACTTTCAAAACTTCTAATAACTTAGGCAAACATATTAAAAATTATAAATCTCGTGTTGAAAAATCAAGTAAATCAGGAATCTATAAACTCAATTGCGGTTCTTGTGATGAAATTTATATCGGTATGGCCTATAGGAGTTTTGGCATAAGAACATCTGAACCACTTAATAAAAGAAAACCATTCATTCAATAAAAACTTTGACATATTACATATAAAATCAAAAAGTTTAAAATTAGATCTCCTAGAAGCATTAGAAATAAATAGATACAAACATTCGGACAAGCTTTTGAATGAGCAGGTAGATGTGAATTTTTCACCCCTACTTAACTTGTTTAATTAGTTTTTATTACCTTTCATACTAACTGTACAATGGCTCGGTGTGGATTTTCCTGTTATTCATCCAACTTGTTCTACGATTTGTTTATAATACCATACTCTTCATTCTGTTTGTCATTCTTGATGAAGCTGCTGTGTCAGCGAAACGTCGTCGAATTTTTTCAAATAAAGTGTAGATTAAAGCTAAACCTTGTGTTTTTTATCTCATTTAATAGTTTAAGATGTGAAAGAAAACGTTCAGTACGTCTGAACCACTTAATAAACCACTTAATAAAAGAAAACCATTCATTCAATAAAACTTCGACATATTACATATAAAATCAAAAGTTTAAAATTAGATCTCCTAGAAGCATTAGAAATAAATAGATACAAACATTCGGACAAGCTTTTGAATGAGCAGGTAGATGTGAATTTTTCACCCCTACTTAACTTGTTTAATTAGTTTTATTACCTTTCATACTAACTGTACAATGGCTCGGTGTGGATTTTCCTGTTATTCATCCAACTTGTTCTACGATTTGTTTATAATATTCATTCTGTTTGTCATTCTTGATGAAGCTGCTGTGTCAGCGAAACGTCGTCGAATTTTTCAAATAAAGTGTAGATTAAAGCTAAACCTTGTGTTTTTATCTCATTTAATAGTTTAAGATGTGAAAGAAAACGTTCAGTACGTCTGAACCACTTAATAAACCACTTAATAAAAGAAAACCATTCATTCAATAAAAACTTCGACATATTACATATAAAATCAAAAAGTTTAAAATTAGATCTCCTAGAAGCATTAGAAATAAATAGATACAAACATTCGGACAAGCTTTTGAATGAGCAGGTAGATGTGAATTTTCACCCCTACTTAACTTGTTTAATTAGTTTTATTACCTTTCATACTAACTGTACAATGGCTCGGTGTGGATTTTCCTGTTATTCATCCAACTTGTTCTACGATTTGTTTATAATACCATACTCTTCATTCTGTTTGTCATTCTTGATAAAGCTGCTGTGTCAGCGAAACGTCGTCGAATTTTTTCAAATAAAGTGTAGATTAAAGCTAAACCTTGTGTTTTTATCTCATTTAATAGTTTAAGATGTGAAAGAAAACGTTCAGTACGTCTGAACCACTTAATAAACCACTTAATAAAAGAAAACCATTCATTCAATAAAAACTTCGACATATTACATATAAAATCAAAAGTTTAAAATTAGATCTCCTAGAAGCATTAGAAATAAATAGATACAAACATTCGGACAAGCTTTTGAATGAGCAGGTAGATGTGAATTTTCACCTCTACTTAACTTGTTTAATTAGTTTTATTACCTTTCATACTAACTGTACAATGGCTCGGTGTGGATTTTCCTGTTATTCATCCAACTTGTTCTACGATTTGTTTATAATACCATACTCTTCATTCTGTTTGTCATTCTTGATGAAGCTGCTGTGCCAGCGAAACGTCGTCGAATTTTTTCAAATAAAGTGTAGATTAAAGCTAAACCTTCTGTTTTTTATCTCATTTAATAGTTTAAGATGTGAAAGAAAACGATCAGTACGTCTGAACCACTTAATAAACCACTTAATAAAAGAAAACCATTCATTCAATAAAAACTTTGACATATTACATATAAAATCAAAAGTTTAAAATAAGATCTCCTAGAAGCATTAGAAATAAATAGATACAAACATTCGGACAAGCTTTTGAATGAGCAGGTAGATGTGAATTTTCACCCTACTTAACTTGTTTAATTAGTTTTTATTACCTTTCATACTAACTGTACAATGGCTCGGTGTGGATTTTCCTGTTATTCATCCAACTTGTTCTACGATTTGTTTATAATACCATACTCTTCATTCTGTTTGTCATTCTTGATGAAGCTGCTGTGTCAGCGAAACGTCGTCGAATTTTTTCAAATAAAGTGTAGATTAAAGTTAAACCTTGTGTTTTTTATCTCATTTAATAGTTTAAGATGTGAAAGAAAACGATCAGTACGTACTTTGTCAAAAATGGATTGGTTATATCACAACACTTTCTTGAAAATAATACTTCATTATTGTAATCAGTCTTACAAAATACTCGTAACTTTATCAAATTAACTCCTCAGACAGGATTCCCAAAATCCTTTTATTAAACAAATACAACTCATAAAGCAAAATGAAAACAATCGTAGAAACTCTATATGTTAACAAAATAGTAAACTTACATATTATCAAAAACGCTTTTATTACTATTTTTATTGCACATTGTATGCAATTAAATGAAGTGAAAAAATATACATAGAAGATGTTCGAGCTGTGCCTCTCACAAAATTTTGTTCAAGCAACTGTAAAACAACATCAATTGCTCGGTCTTCTCAATCAGGAAAACAAAAATATAAGACCTTGGATTTTTTCTTAGATATAACACTTGGTATTCAGTCAAACTTTATTTAGGAACGACTCTGGCTACATAATTAACTACAGATGTCTTTTTGTCAAATTTAATAAGAAGAAAATATTTACATTTTCAGGATTAGCGAAACGCAACATCATCATCATTTAATTTCAATAATTCCTTCTCACTGGAATCCGAATCTGACCCAATAATTTCGTTAGTGTTTTCAGCTCGTTTCCTTTTGGTCTCATCAATTTAACTTCTTTTATTTGTTTTTTTCATGTAATACTTGTAACCGATTCTTTTCAATGTGTCATGTGGATTTTCCTTTATCTCCTTTTCTTAGATGACTTTTCCTCGTTCAGGGATTTAGTTTAAAATTAGATCTCCTAGAAGCATTAGAAATAAATAGATACAAACATTCGGACAAGCTTTTGAATGAGCAGGTTGATGTGAATTTTTCACCCCTACTTAACTTGTTTAATTAGTTTTTATTACCTTTCATACTAACTGTACAATGGCTCGGTGTGGATTTTCCTGTTATTCATCCAACTTGTTCTACGATTTGTTTATAATACCATACTCTTCATTCTGTTTTCCATTCTTGATAAAGCTGCTGTGTCAGCGAAACGTCGTCGAATTTTTTCAAATAAAGTGTAGATTAAAGTTAAACCTTGTGTTTTTTATCTCATTCATATCATGGATCTACATCAAGTAACGGCCTCCACAATTCAAATCTTAAACTATTTTTATTCTTGACATTATAAACTTTAGACATTTAGCTAAATACTTGATAATTCAAAATTATGACATTCGTTCACATATTACTTGAATTTCAATTTTTATGCATCAATCTACCCCTATGCTATTTTGTACGTATGTCCCATAGATTCAACAAAATCCATTGAACTTGAATTCGATCCAACTGTAAAATTTTATTCATTAAGAGCTATCCGAATATACTCTTCGAAAATAAATTCTCTCTAACGGTGATGAACCCCGGAATTGTAATACTCCTATCTTACAGTAAGTCAAGTGGTACTGTATTAAGATATGTTCACACGCATGAATACGTCCATACATTTAATACTGAATACCAGAACGAATCACATATGACAACCAGAATAACGGACAGGCCAACTTCGTAATCCCCGTTAACTTGATAATGGTACCACATAATCGAAGAGGTGTTACAAAGAAAGAATACAACGAGGTGGGAAAGAAAGTACATCAATATTCCCACCACGATCCAAAGAAATTACCAGAAACTTCAACATTCTCGATTGGGAAATAGTAAGAATTAAGTGTCAAGTCCAAGGACGTGGTGTCATGGATGTTGTGTGTGTTTTGTGGAATTTGTGTCAAAACGATGTTGTACCATGCTATGTTATTCTCACCTAGGAAATAATTTCGTTTGAACCTTTATTACCGGATTTAAACCACCTCAACTTCAAGGAAATATACAGGTTTGTTTTTTATTTTGATAATCATCGTTTCGAGATTCTAATATTTCAAACTGAAAGTCGAAAATATGGAATATTCAGATTTCGCGAATGTTTCTTTATTTCAGTAGTCACCAATATTTCAGAGTGATGGGCTACTTTGATAATTTTTGAATAAAAAGTCAGCTATTTAGTGAAATTGAATGATGTTTTATTTATTGAACTATTTAATTGAAAATACATAATAATGATAAACTACTAACAAAAAACTGATACAGTAAAAGCTTTTTACTCGCATTTTCACTATTTGTGAATATAAAATTCGACCCAATTAATATATTTGCGGTTAAAGATTTCTTAATTCGCGGATCTAATAAAAAAGTAAAATAGAATTATTACTACTAAGCCTAAAGTATGTTTTTGAATGATATCGCTGCTGCATTGTTTCGGTTTTCTTTTGACATAAGCCGCCTTCGCCGCGGTCGATATCTCTAAGAATGTAAACAAACAAAATGTTTTAGTATATATATATATTCTTTTGAAATGAGAGGATTTACCAAAAATTCGAATAATTGTATTTACACTAAATGCTTATATCTATAATTTTGGTGTGTGTCAGAGAAACACAATCGTAAAACACAAGCGAATAAATAGAATACCAGCGGAAAAAAAGACCATGCCCGTTCCTAAATCAGGCATCTAAACTCACATCATGCCTCCTACGATTGCTCCTAAAGTGTGAGCACAGGAAATGTAACAGGGGAACCATACTATCTTGCGTATGATTCAATAAAAGAGTGAAAAAACTGTCGCTATTGCACTAGCAAGAGCTTGTCTGTTTACGTTGAGTTAGTGTCGTGTGTACAAAAAGAGTACCAAAAATTTTTCTGCTTAGCAGCTTCATTCTTTCATTCTCATCTTGCACTCCATGATTTCCAGGACTTCTTCACGAAGACAAGGGTGAAAAAGAAGGGGGTTTGGGACAGGAAAATCTATAACAATGGAAGAAGAAAAACAGCAAAAAAATATTTCATCAAACATACCTAAACTCACTTGAATCTAAGAACTTAACTAACGCTCCTCTGTTTTTCAACATCCCATACACCTTTTGGGAATGAAGCCCTACGGGGGTGTAACCCTTGCCTTATCAACATACACCATGGGAATAAAGCCCTAAGGGGAGCAGTCCTAGCCTTATCTATATATAGGAAACCTTATTTTTCTTTTGACCAACTGACTGGAGTATAACCCTGTGGCTAAAAGCTTTGGAGAACCCTGCGCCGTTCATGTACAGAAAAGGAAAACATGGGTTGAACCCTCAGGCACCATTAGAAGATTACTACTGAGTATAGCTAGAAGGAATATCTGAACAAACACAGCTGAAGACATTGAGGCCTAAAAGCTCCGATGACTAAAAAATTTCTTGATTGGCCAGTTTTAAACATATTTTTTGTAGGGCAACCCACATTGGAGGGGACAAGACCCTGGATGCATGTCTACAGTGGTTACTCCAATGTCATCGATGTTATAGTGGACGACTGCGTGCTTATCACATTCAACTTCAAGCGTCCTTTCCAGACAACCGTCTTCGATGAATCGCTGTTGATTCAACCTGGTGGTCGCAAACAAAGCAAGGTACAGGTGCTGGTATTTACAGGTCAACTTTCAAAGAGTCCATATCCTTCGCAATTCCTAGGCAGACTCCTTGGGTACATTGATTTTCCAGTTTTCCAGGATGGAATCGCGATGCCGGTCTAGTCTTTTATGATTGGGAATATCATCTATTTATGTTTCCCAACATACTGGAGTAATCAGTATGGCCCTAAGGATCAAAGCTTTCGACACCCCTGCTCTTGTACAAGAAGGGAAACATGGGATCCCATAGGCACCATCAAAAGATTTATCAGACGAGTGGGTATAGCTAGAAGGAACATCTGTACAAATACACGGTATCTATAGTCGACGGCATCAAGGTCTAAAGACTCAGTCTTCGAGCTGAAAATATTGCTTGACTGGTCAGCTTTAAACATCTTAATTGCAGGGCAACCCAAGATTATTATTATTATTCTTATTATAAGCAAGAGAACCAAGAAAAATAAACGCTCTATATAAATCGAATGGGAGTTGAAATTATGCAACAATCATTAAGTTATATACTGGTTGCCATATACAAGTCATATTTGTTATTCCAAAAGTTAAAGACACAATTGGTCAAGAAATTTTGTCAAGCGCTGGTTTCGAAATTTTCTTTTGCTAATTTTAAGCTATGACCACGCAATCGTAAATCCGTATTTCTTTTGAATAAGGTCTGAATTCCTCTCCCAATTCAGTGCCCTGAACGTCACCATGAGATCTCTACGACGTTTGCGATGTTCGAAACTAGTAATACCTGCTAACTTGAGCCTCGCTGTGTAATCTGCACGTATTGGACCGAAATTAGGGCGCGTAGCACGACGTCGAATTGCCTCAAGGGCGTTTCTGTCACGCACAAGATCTGCACCCCATACCGGTCCGCAATATTCTAGGATAGGCCGAACATAACTATATAACTGGGTGAATGTTGGAAACGACGCTTTTTGGAAAGCTCTCTTCAAAACATAGATGTGCATTACAACACATTTACCAGAGTTTAACGGTAGAAGCCAACAGAAAAATAAACAGAAGTGAAACTGTCATACGAAATGAAAATTATAACTTTCATAAACATTCAGAAAAAAAAAGACTCACCTAGGACTATAGAATCAAGTAAAAATATAATGAAAACTAAAAACTACTACAATGAGCATGATTCAGATCTAATGAGATATGCAATAACATTTTTTTCGAAAGAAGAAAGAGGTTCATGAAAAATATCTATACTGGCAATATGCTAATTGTACAGAAGCATAATTCGCAAGAAAACAGAATGAAAAAATAAACTAGTACGGGCCTTCGAAACATAGAAGAGTGCATTTCGACGACTAGGATACACGGGAACATTGAAAGTGAGATAATTAACAAGCGGAAAACTAAAAGAATGATTTAAAATTCGATAAAGGAATATAGTGTCGAAAAGGACTCTCCTCTGCTCCAGGCTTAAAATGTTGTGATGACGCAAACTTAATTGATAATTATGGTTAGAACTGAAAAATCCAGAGTTGAAACTTTTGACAAACTTTCTTTGGACTCGTTCAACTCTGTCAATATACTTGTAATAGTGAGGGGACCAAACAGGTGCACCATATTCCAAATTACTCCTCACCAACGAGAAATATAGCATTTTTAAAGACTTGGGATCACTGAAACTTTTAGTAATTCTTAGAACGAAACCCAATATTTTGAAAGCCTTAGAAACTATATGATCAATATGATACTCAAAGGACAACTTAGAATCAAGATATATACCAAGATCTTTAATTTGGTTTACCCTTCCAATTACAAGCCCATCAACAGAAAAAATAGCATCGAAGACATCGACATTCTTTGTAAACCTTATATGCTTACACTTATCAATATTTAATTGAGAATACCTACTTTGACAAAAAGAGAAAAGTCTGTCAAGATCACTCTGAAACCGCAAAATATCATTATAGGACCAAATAGCACTGTATACTCTAAGATCGTCGGCATATAAATCATGTTTTGTATAAAGAAAACATTCCGAAATATCATTACTATAAATTGAAAATAAGAGGAGACCCAGATGTGACCCTTGAGGAACACCAGAGGTGACACGAACGAAACCGAAATGAGTGCCATTGAGTGCAACATACTGCAGTCTATCCGATAGATACGATTCTATCCATTTCAGTGAGGACCCCACCACTCCAAAGTCCTCTAGAACCCACAACAAAGTTGCATGATGTACCTTATCGGCCTTAGCCATGTATGTGTAGACGGCATCAACTTGAATACCATCATCGAAACTACTACTTATGAAATGAACGTAAGGAGTTAACACCGACCTACCTTTGAAAAACCCAGAGATTGAATCAACTTGGAACCGGATGAAAGAAGAAATTTATCAGTTACTATTGCTTCAAAAATTTTACCGAAATAACTTAGAATAGAGACAAGTCGGTAATTACTTATTTCATTTTTCTTACCACTTTTGGAAATAGGTACGATCTTTGCCGCCTTCCACTTATGTGGAAAGACACCTTGTACTAAAGATTTGTTGAAAATAATTTGAAGTGGAGTCGTTAAACTAGCGGAACACGATTTTATAAGAATTGGTGGGATGTAATCCGGACCTGGATCCTTCGTGACATTCAGTCCCTCGATTTTAGCTTTGACATCCTTCAGATCTATCGTATTAAATGTAATCGGCGAAGAAGATTTATATCTACTTTATATTAGTAAGATCCTCTTGAATTTGATTGTATTCGCAGGGAAACAAGATTTTGAGTGATATTCTAGATCGGAGATTAAGACTAAGAACAATATGAGACTCAATACTGAGCCTTGGGGAACCCCGCTGACTACAGGCTGAGAAGGCATTACCGACCCGAACCCCTAAAAGGATCGTTCCGACAGAAAATCCTCTATCCAATATAAACAATCACCCCTAATTCCACAATGCTCCAATTTGTACAGAAATCTTTTGACTACGCGATCAAAGGCCTTCGCCAAGTTTAGATATATCACATCAACAAAAGATCAAGCGTCGATGTAATTCGTCCAATCGTTCAGGCATTGCAGTAGGTTCCTCATGGTTGATTTACCTGGAACAAAACCATGTTGCTCTTCTGGAATAACATTTTCTTGTATAAGAAATTTTATCAAATGCTCCTTATGACTGATTCCATAACCTTAGAAACTATCGATACCAGGCTAATCGGCCTATAATTACCGCTTTTCAATTTCTCTCCTCCCTTTTGAATGGCTGTGATAGCAGCTGTCTTCCATGCAGAAGGTAATTTATGGACCGCGAAAGAGGAAGACATGATTTGTGCAGAGGAATTGCTATTGTAGCTCCAGGGGAACTACCAGATTTGAGTTGTTTGAGATATTTTTCTACTATTTCAGGAGTGAAGTCAATATTTTCGATGCTATTCTGTTGTCTGGGCGATAGTCTAGGCGGATATGGCGAATTGGCTGCCAAACGAGTGAAAATTAATCCGAAAGTTTCAGCGTTAGACTCGCAAAGTTCTCCATTTGGTCTTTTGAGGAGGGGTATTCTAACAGTATTATTCATGGCTCTGAACATATTCAAAATTTTTTTTTCTGTCACCTGTACAAAGAGCTCGCTTATATTGCTCTCTAGCCTGACTAATCTGTTTCGATACATTGTTTGATGCTTTTTGAATAGGTTATAATCCTCAACCCTGTGTGATCTCAGATATTTCCGCCATAAACTTTTTTTACTTCTTATTCGTCTCAGAACTTCGCCTTGTATCCATGGTTTTTCAGTGTTTACTTTAACTGTCTTAGAAGAGGTGTGTTTCGATATAATATTTTCAGTAACGTTAAGGAAAGAGGTCCACATCAGGTTTGGGTCATAAGGGTCTGCAAAAATGTCTGCCCAAATAACGTTGTGCAAATCCAAGCCGACTCGTTCGAAATTGGTAGACTTTACGATTTTTAGTTCAGTGGCGGGTTGAGTGCTGGTATAAAACTGAAGTTTGGTGGTCAGATTTTCCGATAGGTGGATCGTGAGTCAAATCAGTGATAACAAAGAGGTCGTTTGTTATGAAAAGGTCGAGTAGAGATGGGGTTTGGTTTTGCCTGAATCGAGTTGGTTGTCTGACGAGTTGGGAAAGATTAGATTCGTCTAATGCGTTAGAGAAACGATGTTCAGAAGATATATGCGTACAGATTGAAGCAGACAGGACACTGGATGAATTTCGACAGTGATCACTCCAATATCATCACTGTAAATTGGAGGACTGCTTTTTTATGACATTCTACTTCAAGCGTAACTTTTGAGCAATCGCTGTTGATATAATCTGAAGACATTGTGTGGTACAAAGATGGCAGCAAAACAAAGCGAGGTAAAAGTGCTGGTATTTACAAGTCAACGTTTGAAAAGTCTAGAATCTTTGCTTTCCCTATGCAGTTATTTTGGGCAGATTGACTTGCTAGTTCTCCACGACTGAGTCCCGATGCTGGTCTAGTGTTTTATGAGTGGAAGTACTACCGAATGGTACCGGTAATACATGGCACTCTCCGAGGATGTATGGTACCACCTCTTCTTATTTTGAGCGACAGACTGGAGTAATTAGTATGGTTCTATGGCTGGAAGCTTTGGAGATCAAGGCCTTTCAGATATAAAGGAGAATATGAGAGATGATCCCATTAGAGTATTTAACACACTGGTCGGTATAGTCAGAAGGAAACACACGGTGTCAATAGCCGACGATATCAAAGGCTTAAGGCTCCGTAAAGTTGAAAAAAAAAGTTTCTAGCTCCATTAAAAACGGAATAATGACCCGCATGCGCAAAATGTACACCGTACCTCCTCCAGATGCGATAATTTTGCCCACTTATTGGAACAGCCTATAAATCATTTCTTACTTTCACGTAATTTTGTGTGTGTTAATTGGGTTACGACGAGTATATCAACACCATATTTATTATTTTGATTCTGGAGAAAATGGTGATTTATTCACTGGAATAATTTAATAATAGACAATAAAAGTTTATTCTATTGTCTCCATTCATGTGGAATGAACGTCATTTTACTACTTGTCTACCGATGCTGGCAAGAAATGCTAACAGAAAACATTATGGTTCTATTCATAATCGCTAAGGGAAAAAATACGTGTGTTGGCAGGTGAGTTTTAATATGTACATTTCGTTATTTTGAGGTTAATAAGGGTGTTTTTGCTTGGTCGGTGTGATGTTTATAGTATTTAATTTCGACAATATTTCTAGATTATTCCAAGACAATCACAACCACTGGCACTGACGTAAAATCATTTGACAATCATGTACGTGGTTTGGTTTAAAGATGTTGAAAGATTCTAGTAGTTCAATACAAGAAAAGATTTCATGAACTTGGATTGTATCTTGAAAGAATTACATATTCTACGGAAAATAAAATTGATTTACGAACAAAGTATTTGGTTGTATCGTTTGATACGTACGTATCTTCATTAGATGTGAATTGATTGAATATACAGGGTGGAAATCTGTCCACCTAAGATATCTCAAAAATTATTGCAGTGGAGGGTTAGTAATAAATTAAATTATTAATCGAAATAACACAATTTTCCGCAAGGGATTTTTACAACACGACAGGTTTCGGGTCTTAGATCATGTTCAAGTGCATATCTACTACGAACAAACACATGATTATTGATATCTTAGATAATAAGTAGAGGGGAGGAATTATTATCTAGTTGGCTATTGAGGAAGGAGTAAAGTGGGCTTTTACAGAATATATTGATTTCAAACTTTCTTTCCTTTGTTACATTCATGAAGTTTTATGATTTGTTGATGTACTGTGTCCAAGAATTGGATTCCATTATCGGATGAAATATGCTCTCTGAATTTACACTCAATTTTCCACTTGTATGTCCGACATATACTATTCGGCAGCACTCATGATATTCAATTTTATACAAGGTGCTAGCATCTTAAAGGAGCTACCCTGTATATTTATTATACCATAGTGATTGGAAAATTTTGCCGCAATACATGGTTTTAGGGACATCTTTTGACATATATTTGAGGCTTTGACTAGAAAACCCCTAAGAGGGGGCGCTTAAGCCCCTTAACATTGAATGGTCAAAGGGGTCGAGTGATACCTCTTTTGAAATCTCTTCAAAGCTTATTAACCCTCCATTACTCGCGTCATTTTGAATGACATTCATTGGTAGACTTTTTTTATTGAACACCTACTCTTCAGTAGCTGTAGAAAACTTAAGTATTCAGAGAATCAGTATATTTTTGTTAATATTAGCGATTGGTTTTTGAAGGTATTAGGTTCTGAATATGACTAGTCTACGATTGTAGAGTACGCGAGCATTCACGTTTTACTTTGTGTTCACTTCAAATTCAATTTCTTGGTACTTTGAAAGGAAAGAAGTATATCTGTATATATATATCTCTAGTATAGTAGTAGTAGTATATCTCTAGGATGAAAAATCATTTTTGATTAAACCTTGTAACTTGAAATATGTGGAAATAAATCGAGCCTGATGTCCTATGCAGTGGCCATCTACGATATTTCCGATGGGTATAACATACATTAAAATTCCCTACGTGATATTGGTCAATATCTTGATAGGCACTGGCTTCCATTTACATTAAATCTTGTAATTCGTTCCTTAGAAATAGAAAGTTGAGTATGTGATATGAAAATTAAAATTCGGGTAATCGAAGATAGCGATGGACAATGGATGGGCCCATGAACAGTCTGAATGATCGTATGTTGGTTGCTTGTAGTGTGTAAAAGAATGGTGTTTTTGAAAACTGGTATGTAATAAATCTGATATATCATTTTTAATTTTGATGATATCGAAGTTGTATTTACGATAAAATTCGAGGGGGGACAGGGTGAGTTTATAGACCTATGTGTCAAATTAATTGGATTAGAAACATTGACTATTATTTCCAAAAGGATTACCACTCGAGCGTTGATAAATGTAAATATTTCTAAAGTAAGTGATGATTAATGAAGTATTATATTCAGAGAGTGTCTCTCGAAAGCGTTGGTGAATCTTGCAGAATCATTTCTATAATAAGTAAGATGGAAAAGATTGAACAATTATTTCGAAAGTGAGTACTTAACAAACGTTGCGTAATAGTGAAGAATTATTTCAAATTGGCACGTTAGGGATAATAAAAGAATTACTTAAGAAGTGAGATTTCAAAAACTCGAAACTTCATGTTGAATAGTGGGGAACTTGAAAAAATTTTGTCGGAGTGACTTTTTTTCAGGTGAGTACTTGTGGAACGTTGGAAAATATTATAGAATTACTTATGGAATAGAAATTGAGAAAAAATTGGGTGATAAAAAAATTATTTCTTAAGTAGAACTTCAAATATTGGAATTTTTGCAAAAGTTAGTACCTAGAAAACGGAAGTGAATTTTGATGGATTCTTTCTGAATGAGAATTTAGTAAATGTCGATGTATATTTACTTGAACAGCATTTTGAAATATTGGAAAATTATTTCCATAGTGTTGAATAAGAATAGTGTTACTTCTTGTTCTCAAAAATGAATAAACATTGAGGAATTATGTCTAAAGTGAATTCGATGGAAAAGATTGAAGAATTGGCGAGGAGCTAATAATATTGTTTAGTTAAGAATTATTTGTGAAGTACCTCACAAGTATTGATGAAGATTAAAGAATCATTTCCAAAGTGACAAAGATGGGAAATTATAGAGAATTATTTCTATACTGAGTTTTCAACAAACGTTGGTGAATTTGGAAAAATTAATTCCAAAGTGAATACGATGGGGAAGATTGAAGAACTGCTTCAAAAGTGATTACTTAATGGACGTAGACGAACGTTGAAGAATTATTTTCAAAGTGAGTGTGTACTTGAAAAACATTAGTGCATATTGAAAAGAGGGAATTACCTCCTAAGTGATTACTCAGAAAACGATGATGATTATACGTTTCCAAAATATCTACATTGAGTAGGATGGAAGAATTGTTTCGACAGTGATTTTTCAAAAAACATTGTTGAAAACCAAGAATTATTTGAGTGAGCACTTGAGAAACTTTGGAGAATTACTGCTTAAATTGAAACTGAAGGACCCGAAACAAAAAATTGTTGAATAATGAAAACATTATTCGCAAAATGAAGTGCTTTCAACGTTGGATAATATTAGTAATGTGAAGAATTATTTCTCAAGAACTTAAAACATAGGGAATATTGAAGAGATAGTACTTAGGAAACGAAAGGAAAGTTGATGGATTCATTCTAAATGAGGATTTAGAAATTGCCTTAATTATTAAAGAATTATTTCATGTACATGAAAATAAATTATCATTGAAGAATTATGTCCAAAGTGAGTACGAAAAGTATAAAGTGATGATTGAAGAATTGTCAAAAAGCGAGTACCTCATAATGTTGATTACTGAAGAATTATTTGCGAAGTGAAAAGGGAAGAATTATATCCAAATTGACAACGACAGGAAATATTGAAGAATTATTTCCAAACTGAGTTTTCGAAAAACTCTGGTGAATATTGAAGCATCACATCCGAAATGGATGGGACAAGGTACATGAAAATTAATAATTATTGAGGAATTATGTCCAAAGTGAGTAAGAAAAGTACAAAGTGAATATTGAAGAATTGTTTAATGTTGATCACTGAAGAATTATTTATAGAGTGAATATCTCAGAAGCTTTGGTGAAAAGTGAAGCATTATTTCCAAAGTGGCCTTAGGAAATATTGAAGATTTTTGGTGAATTTAGAGAATTATTTCCAAAATTAGTGAGTGAATGAAAATTTAGAGAATGTTCAAAATATTAAAGAATTATTTCAGAGGGTGAGTGAGTACTTTAATGAGAAATTACCTCCAAAGTGATTACTCAGAAAACGATGGTGAGTATACGTTTCCAAAATAGCTACATTGAGTAGGATGGAAGAATTGTTTCGACAGTGATTTTTCAAAAAACATTGGTGAAAACCAAGAATTATTTGAGTGAGCACTTGAGAAACTTTGGAGAGAATTGGAGAATTACTGCTTAAATTGAAACTAAAGGACCCGAAACAAAAATTGTTGAATAATGAAAACATTATTCGCAAAATGAAGTGCTTCACAACGTTGGATAATATTAGTAATGTGAAGAATTATTTCTCAAGAATTTGAAACATAGGGAATATTGAAGAGATAGTACTTAGGAAACGAAAGGGAAAGTGGATGGATTCATTACAAATGATGATTTAGAAATTGCCTTAATTATTAAAGAATAATTTCATGTACATGAAAATAAATTATCATTGAAGAATTATGTCCAAAGTGAGTACGAAAAGTATAAAGTGATGATTGAAGAATTGTCAAAAGCGAGTACCTCATAATGTTGATTACTGAAGAATTATTTGCAAAGTGAAAATGGAAGAATTATTTCCAAAGTGAGTTTTCGAAAACTCCGGTGAATATTGAATCATTTCCAAAATGAGTGGGACAATGTACATGAAAATTAATAATCATTGAGGAATTATGTCCAAACTGAGTAAGAAAAGTACAAAGTGAATATTGAAGAATTATTTAATGTTGATTACTGAAGAATTGTTTATGCAGTGAATATCTCAGAAGCTTTGGTGAAAAGTGATGCATCATTTCCAAAGTGGTCTTAGGAAATATTAAAGAACTTCGATGAATTTAGAGAATTATTTCCAAAGTTAGTAAGTGAATGAAAATTTAGAGAATGTTCAAAATATTAAAGAATTATTTCAGAGGGTGAGTGAGTACTTGAAAAACATTAGTGCATGTTGAAAAGAGAGACTATTTTCAAGACGTTAGTGAATAATGAGGAATTACCTCCAAAGTGATTACTCAGAAAACGATGGTGAGTATACGTTTCCAAAATAGCTACATTGAGTAGGATGGAAGAATTATTTCAAGATTGATTTCTTGAAAAACGTTGTTGGAAACAAAGAATTATTTGAGTGAGCACTTGAGAAACTTTGGAGAAAATTGGAGAATTACTTCTAAAATTGAAACTGAAGTACCCGAAACAGGATTAGGGAATAATGAAAACATTATTTGCAAAGTGAAGTGCTTAACAACGTTGGTTAATATTAGTAAAATGAAGAATTATTTCTCAAGAACTTAAAACAGGGAATATTGAAGAAATAGTACTCAGAAAACGAAAGGAAAAATTGATGGATTCATTCTAGAAAATGTCTAAATTATTAAAGAATTATTTAATGTACATGAAAATAAATCATCATTGAAGAATTATGTCCAAAGTGAGTACGAAAGTAAAGAGTGATGATTGAAGAATTGTCAAAAGCGAGTACCTCATAATGTTGATTACTGAAGAATTATTTGCGAAGTGAGAAGGAAGAATTATTTCCGAAGTGACAAAGACAGGAAATATTGAAGAATTATTTCAAACTGAGTTTTCGAAAAACTCCGGTGAATATTGAATCATTTTCAAACTGAGTGGGACAATGTACATAAAAATTAATAATCATTGAGGAATTATGTCCAAACTGAGTAAGAAAAGTACAAAGTGAATATTGAAGAATTGTTTAATGTTGATTACTGAAGAATTGTTTATGCAGTGAATATCTCAGAGGCTTTGGTGAAAAGTTAAGCATCATTTCCAAAGTGGCCTCAGGAAATATTGAAGAA
Organism: Cryptolaemus montrouzieri; assembly: GCA_013387265.2. Classification (NCBI taxonomy): domain Eukaryota; kingdom Metazoa; phylum Arthropoda; class Insecta; order Coleoptera; family Coccinellidae; genus Cryptolaemus; species Cryptolaemus montrouzieri. The sequence continues at coordinate 14,723,900 of JABFTP020000042.1, forward strand.
CTTTGGTGAATTTAGAGAATTATTTCCAAAATTAGTAAGTGAATGAAAATTTAGAGAATGTTCAAAATATTAAAGAATTATTTCAGAGGTGAGTGAGTACTTAAAAACATTAGTGCATGTTGAAAAGAGACTATTTTCAAGACGTTAGTGAATAATGAGGAATTACCTCCAAAGTGATTACTCAGAAAACGATGATGAGTATACGTTTCCAAAATAGCTACATTGAGTAGGATGGAAGAATTATTTCGAGATTGATTTCTTGAAAAACGTTGTTGGAAACAAAGAATTATTTGAGTGAGCACTTGAGAAACTTTGGAGAAAATTGGAGAATTACTTCTAAAATTGAAACTGAAGTACCCGAAACAGGATTGGGGAATAATGAAAACATTATTTGCAAAGTGAAGTGCTTAACAACGTTGGTTAATATTAGTAAAATGAAGAATTATTTCTCAAGAACTTAAAACAGGGAATATTGAAGAAATAGTACTTAGAAAACGAAAGGAAAAATTGATGGATTCATTCTAGAAAATGTCTAAATTATCAAAGAATTATTTAATGTACATGAAAATAAATCATCATTGAAGAATTATGTCCAAAGTGAGTACGAAAGTAGAGAGTGATGATTGAAGAATTGTCAAAAGCGAGTACCTCATAATGTTGATTACTGAAGAATTATTTGCGAAGTGAAAAGGAAGAATTATTTCCGAAGTGACAAAGACAGGAAATATTGAAGAATTATTTCTAAACTGAGTTTTCGAAAACTCTGGTGAATATTGAAGCATCACATCCGAAATGGGTGGGACAAGGTACATGAAAATTATTAATTATTGAGGAATTATGTCCAAAGTGAGAAAGAAAAGTACAAAGTGAATATTGAAGATATGTTTAATGTTGATCACTGAAGAATTATTTATGGAATCTCAGAAGATTTGGTGAAAAGTGAAGCATTATTTCCAAAGTGGCCTTAGGAAATATTGAAGATTTTTGGAGAATTTAGAGAATTATTTCCAGAGTTAGCAAGTGAATGAAAATTTAGAGAATGTCCCAATTATTAAGGAATTATTTCGAAAGTGAGTGAGTACTTAAAAAACATTAGTGCATGTTGAAAAGAGAGACTATTTTCAAGACGTTAGTGAATAATGAGGAATTACCTCTAAAATGATTATTCAGAAAACGATGGTGAGTATACGTTTCCAATATAGCTACATTGAGTAGAATGGAAGAATTGTTTCGAGAGTGATTTCTTAAAAAACGTTGGTGAAAACAAAGAATTATTTGAGTGAGCACTTGAGAAACTTTGGAGAGAATTGGAGAATTACTTCTAAAATTGAAACTGAAGTACCCGAAACAGGATTGGGGAATAATGAAAACATTATTTGCAAAATGAAGTGCTTAACAACGTTGGTTAATATTAGTAAAATGAAGAATTATTTCTCAAGAACTTAAAACAGGGAATATTGAAGAAATAGTACTTAGAAAACGAAAGGAAAAATTGATGGATTCATTCTAGAAAATGTCTAAATTATCAAAGAATTATTTAATGTACATGAAAATAAATCATCATTGAAGAATTATGTCCAAAGTGAGTACGAAAGTAGAGAGTGATGATTGAAGAATTGTCAAAAAGCGAGTACCTCATAATGTTGATTACTGAAGAATTATTTGCGAAGTGAGAAGGGAAGAATTATTTCCGAAGTGACAAAGACAGGAAATATTGAAGAATTATTTCCAAACTGAGTTTTCGAAAAACTCTGGTGAATATTGAAGCATCACATTCGAAATGGGTGGGACAAGGTACATGAAAATTAATAATTATTGAGGAATTATGTCCAAAGTGAGAAAGAAAAGTACAAAGTGAATATTGAAGATATGTTTAATGTTGATCACTGAAGAATTATTTATGGAATCTCAGAAGATTTGGTGAAAAGTGAAGCATTATTTCCAAAGTGGCCTTAGGAAATATTGAAGATTTTTGGAGAATTTAGAGAATTATTTCCAGAGTTAGCAAGTGAATGAAAATTTAGAGAATGTCCCAATTATTAAGGAATTATTTCGAAAGTGATTGAGTACTTAAAAAACATTAGTGCATGTTGAAAAGAGAGACTATTTTCAAGACGTTAGTGAATAATGAGGAATTACCTCTAAAATGATTACTCAGAAAACGATGGTGAGTATACGTTTCCAATATAGCTACATTGAGTAACATGGAAGAATTGTTTCGAGATTGATTTCTTAATAAACGTTGGTGAAAACAAAGAATTATTTGAGTGACCACTAGATAAATTTTGGGGAGAATTGGAGAATCACTTCTAAAATTGAAACTGAAGTACCCGAAACAGAATTGGGGAATAATGAAAACATTATTTGCAAAATGAAGCGCTTAACAACGTTGGTTAATATTAGTAAAATGAAGAATTATTTCTCAAAAACTAAAAACAGGAATATTGAAAATAGTACTTAGAAAAAAAAGGAAAAATTGATGGATTTATTGTGAATGAGGATTTAGAAGATGTCTAAATTTTTAAAGAATTATTTCATGTACATGAAAATAAATCATCATTGAAGAATTATGTCCAAAGTGAGTACGAAAAGTACAAAGTGATGATTGAAGAATTTTCAAAAAGCGAGTACCTCATAATGTTGATTACTGAAGAATTATTTGCGAAGTGAATAGGAAAGAATTACTTCCAAAGTGACAACGACCAGAAATATTAAAGAATTATTTCCAAACCAAGTTTTCGAAAAACTCCGGTGAATATTGAAGAATCATTTCCAAAATTAATAATTAGGAGGAATTATCTCCAAAGTGAGTAAGAAAAGTACAAAGTGAATATTGAGAAATTGAAATGTTGATTATTGAAGAATTGTTTATGGAGTGAATATCTCAGAAGCTTTTGTGACGTCAGGTTAGATTGAGGCGTGAGGAAATATCAAAGGACTTTGGTGAATATTAGAGAATTATTTCCGAAGTTAGTAAGGGAATGAAAATTCAGAGAATTATTCCATGTACATGAAAATTAATAATCATTGAAGAACTACATCCTAAGAGAGCTCGATGGGAGAGATTGGAGAATTGTTGAAAGGTAAGTACCCAATAATATCGATTACTAAGGAACTATTTGCGAAGTGAGTAAGTCAGAAGCTTTAGTGAAGAGTGAAGAATTATTTTCAAAGTGACAACGTTAAGAAATATTGAAGTTTCCAAAGTGAGGTTCCAACAAACGTTTGTGGACATTGAAGAATTATTTTCAAAGCGAGAGATTACTCAAGAAATGTTAGTGAATATTGAGAAATAAGAAAAGAGATTACTTCAAAATCTTTGGTGAAAAATGAAGATTGAATTTCAAATTGGGTAACTAAAGTGGCATTTTCACAACTTGAAACAATACTAATATAATTTTATAAAATTGACTAGAATTTTACAAGAGATGGCTGGTATTAATTATGTTTATATATTCATTTTATATCAAAAATCATCAATTAAAAAATTATTCTCAAAGTTCATTGGAGAAATATTGAGGAAAACTGAAGAATTATTTTCAGAGTGAGTGTGTACTTAAAAACATAAGAGCATGTTGAAAAAGAGACTATTTTTGAGACGTTAGTGAATAATCAGGAATTACCTCCAAAGTGATTACTCAGAAAACGATGATGAGTATACGTTTCCAAAATAGCTACATTGAGTAGGATGGAAGAATTGTTTCGACAGTGATTTTTCAAAAACGTTGGTGAAAACCAAGAATTATTTGAGTGAGCACTTGAGAAACTTTGGAGAGAATTGGAGAATTACTTCTAAAATTGAAACTAAAAGACCCGAAACAAAAATTGTTGAATAATGAAAACATTATTCGCAAAATGAAGTGCTTTACAACGTTGGATAATATTAGTAATACGAAGAATTATTTCTCAAGAACTTAAAACATAGGGAATATTGAAGAGATAGTACTTAGGAAACGAAAGGAAAGTTGATGGATTCATTCTAAATGAGGATTTAGAAACTGCCTTAATTATTAAAGAATTATTTCATATACATGAAAATAAATTATTGAAGAATTATGTCCAAACTGATTACGAAAAGTACAAAGTGATGATTGAAGAATTGTCAAAAAGCAAGTACCTCATAATGTTGATTACTGAAGAATTATTTGCGAAGTGAGAAGGAAAGAATTATTTCGAAGTGACAAAGACAGGAAATATTGAAGAATTATTTTCAAACTGAGTTTTCGAAAACTCTGGTGAATATTGAAGCATCACATCCGAAAAGGGTGGGACAAGGTACATGAAAATTAATAATTATTGAGGAATTATGTCCAAAGAGAGAAAGAAAAGTACAAAGTGAATATTGAAGATATGTTTAATGTTGATCACTGAAGAATTATTTATGGAATCTCAGAAGATTTGGTGAAAAGTGAAGCATTATTTCCAAAGAGGCCTTAGGAAATATTAAAGAACTTCGATGAATTTAGACAATTATTTCCAAAGTTGCTAAGTGAATGAAAATTTAGTGAATGTTCAAAATATTGAAGAATTATTTCTAAAGTGAGTGAGTACTTAAAAACATTAGTGCATGTTGAAAAGAGAGACTATTTTCAAGACGTTAGTGAATAATGAGGAATTACCTCTAAAATGATTACTCAGAAAACGATGGTGAGTATACGTTTCCAATATAGCTACATTGAGTAGGATGGAAGAATTGTTTCGAGATTGATTTCTTAAAAAACGTTGGTGAAAACAAAGAATTATTTGAGTGAGCACTTGAGAAACTTTAGGGAGAATTGGAGAATCACTTCTAAAATTGAAACTGAAGTACCCGAAACAGAATTGGGGTATAATGAAAACATAATTTGCAAAGTGACTTGCTTCACAACGTTGGATAATATTAGTAATATGAAGAATTATTTTCCAAAAACTTAAAACATAGGGAATATTGAAGAGATAGTACTTAGAAAAGAAAGGAAAAATTGATGGATTTATTCTAAATGAGGATTTAGAAAATGTCTAAATTATTATTGATAATTGAAGAATTATGTTCAACATCATGAGCGAGTACCTCATAATGTTGATTACTGAAGAATTATTTGCGAAGTGAATAGGAAAGAATTACTTCCAAAGTGACAACGACCGGAAATATTGAAGAATTATTTCCAAACCAAGTTTTCGAAAAACTCCGGTGAATATTGAAGAATCATTTCCAAAATAAGTGGGACAATGTACATGAAAGTTAAAAATTAGGGAGGAATTATCTCCAAAGTGAGTAAGAAAAGTACAAAGTGAATATTGAAAAATTGAAATGTTGATTATTGAAGAATTATTTATGGAGTGAATATCTCAGAAGCTTTTGTGACGTTAGGTTAGATTGAGGCGTGAGGAAATATTAAAGGACTTTGGTGAATATTAGAGAATTATTTCCAAAGTTAGTAAGGGAATGAAAACTCAGAGAATTATTCCATGTACATGAAAATTAATAATCATTGAAGAACTACATCCAAAGAGAGCTCGATGGGAGAGATTGGAGAATTGTTGAAAGGTTAGTACCCAATAATATCGATTACTAAGGAACCATTTGCGAAGTGAGTAACTCAGAAGCTTTAGTGAAGAGTGAAGAACTATTTTCAAAGTGACAATGTTAAGAAATATTGAAGTTTTATTTCCAAATTGAGGTTCCAACAAACGTTTGTGGACATTGAAGAACAGATTACTCAAAAAATGTTAGTGAATATTGAGAAATAAAAAAAAGAGATTACTTTAAAATCTTTGGTGAAAAATGAACACTGAATTTCAAATTGGGTGACTAAAGTGGCATTTTCAGAACTTGAAACAATACTAATATAATTTTATAAAATTGGCTAGAATTTTACAAGAGAAGGCTGATATTATGTTTATATACTCATTTTATATCAAAAATCATCAATTGAAAAATTATTTTCAAAGTTCATTGGAGAAATATTGGGAAAACTGAAGAATTATTTTCGGAGTAATATATGAGGTAGGGAAATATAAGAACATATCGAAGAATTGTTTCCAAACAGCTGAATAATTATTGATGTTATTGGGCAAGAATTATTTCGAAAGTGAGTAGGAAAAGTACAAAGTGAATATTGAAGAATGGTCTAATGTTGATTACTGAAGAATTATTTACGTAGTGAATATCTCAGAAGCTTTGGTGAAGAGTGAAGCATTATTTCTAAAGTGGCCTCAGGAAATATTAAAGAACTTTGGTGAATTTAGAGAATTATTTCCAAAGTTAGTAAGTGAGTGAAAATTTAGAGAATGAGTACTTAAAAAACATTAGTGCATGTTGAAAAGAGAGACTCTTTTTAAGACGTTAGTGAATAATGAGGAATTTCCTCCAAAGTGATTACTCAGAAAACGATGGTGAGTAAACGTTTCCAAAATAGCTACATTGAGTAGGATGGAAACATTGTTTCGAGAGTGATTTCTAAAAAAACGTTGGTGAAAACGAAGAATTATTTGAGTGAGCACTTGAGGAACTTTGGAGAGAATTGGAGAATTACTTCTAAAATTGAAACTGAAGTACACCTGTTCACGCCAAATCACTTTGGTTTCAGGTGGAACAAAAACACAACTGACGCAATAATTGAATTTATAACTAACGTAACCGAATGTTTCGAGCAGGGATTGTACTCACTGACTTTGGTTTTGGACCTCACGAAGGTTTTCGACTGTGTGTCTCACTCAGCTCTTCTGGCTAAGCTTGATCGATATGGTTTTTTCGGGGGTAGTGTCAAACTTATTGAATCTTTTCTGTCGAATAGGTATCAATGTGTATATGCTCAGAAGAGTTGATCGGAGAGGACCCTAGTCAATATAGGGGTGCCACAGGGCTCGATCACGGGCCCATTATTGTTTTTGATTTTCATTAATGACTTTCCAAACTACATGACCGACTGTGAGAGCATATTATTCGCAGACGATACTACAGCCTCTGTGGCCTGTGGAGATCTTGGCGAGGCTAGTGATTTGTTTGAGGTTGCGCAGTTGAGGACTCGGGAGTGCTTTTCGGGAAATCGGTTGGCTATGAATGGTGAGAAGACCGAAAAGGTGATTTTCAGTCTGAGACATACAGAGCTCTATAGTGCTAGTTTTGGGTGTAGACTTGGATACAAAGCTGACTTGGAGAATTCACATTGATAATCTTGCTACGAAATTGTGTAAAAATATATTTGTATTGAGAAACTCAAGATCCTGAGCTTCACAAAATTTTTTGAAATCAGCTTATTATGTGCTTTGTGAGTCACATCTGCAATATGGTTTATTAGCATGAGGCAATGGAGGTAAAGAACTAGCGGGCATTGAAAAAACAAACAACAAACAAAGTGAAGTGCTTCACAACGTTGGTTAATATTAGTAAAATGAAGAATTATTTCTCAAGAACTTAAAACAGGGAATATTGAGAATAGTACTTAGAAAAGAAAGGAAAAATTGATGGATTCATTGTAAATGAGGATTTAGAAGATGTCTAAATTATTAAAGAATTATTTCATGTACATGAAAATAAATCATCATTGAAGAATTATGTCCAAAGTGAGTACGAAAAGTACAAAGTGATGATTGAAGAATTGTCAGAAAGCGAGTACCTCATAATGCTGATTACTGAAGAATTATTTGCGAAGTGAATAGGAAAGAATTACTTCCAAAGTGACAACGACCGGAAATATTGAAGAATTATTTCCAAACCAAGTTTTCGAAAAACTCCGATGAATATTGAAGAATCATTTCCAAAATGAGTGGGACAATGTACATGAAAATTAATAATTAGAGAGGAATTATCTCCAAAGTGAGTAAGAAAAGTACAAAGTGAATATTGAAAAATTGATTATTGAAGAAATATTTATGGAGAGAATATCTTAGAAGCTGAGGAAATATTAAAGGACTTTGGTGAATATTAGAGAATTATTTCCAAAGTTAGTAAGGGAATGAAAATTCAGAGAATTATTCCATGTACATGAAAATTAATAATCATTGAAGAACTACATCCAAAGAGAGCTCGATGGGAGAGATTGGAGAATTGTTGAAAGGTTAGTACCCAATAATATCGATTACTAAGGAACTATTTGCGAAGTGAGTAACTCAGAAGCTTCAGTGGAGAGTGTAGAACTATTTTCAAAGTGACAATGTTAAGAAATATTGAAGTTTTATTTCCAAATTGAGGTTCCAACAAACGTTTGTGGACATTGAAGAACAGATTACTCAAAAATGTTAGTGAATATTGAGAAATAAAAAAAGATTACTTTAAGATCTTTGGTGAAAAATGAAGACTGAATTTCAAATTGGGTGACTAAAGTGGCATTTTCAGAACTTGAAACAATACTAATATAATTTTATAAAATTGACTAGAATTTTACAAGAGAAGGCTGATATTATGTTTATATACTCATTTTATATCAAAAATCATCAATTGAAAAATTATTTTCAAAGTTCATTGGAGAAATATTGGGGAAAACTGAAGAATTATTTTCGGAGTGATATATGAGGTAGGGGAAATATAAGAACATATCGAAGAATTGTTTCCAAACTGCTGAATAATTATTGATGTTATTGGGCAAGAATTATTTCGAAAGCGAGTAGGTAATTGATTGGGAATAATGAAAAATTTTACTCTAAACGAAAATTTGAAATTTTGTAAAATTAAGATGATTATTTTCACTGCAAAAACTGCAAGAATTACTGAAAAGTGAGAGAACGCTCGTCTTCATCAGAAATATGAATCGAGAATTTTTGTTTCAGTTATGAGTGCCATAGCAGGGCCGCTGATAGGTTTAGGCTCATCGGCAGCCTCGAATTTGGCCCTATTCATACCGGCTCTGGTAGCAGCCATAGCATACTTCCAATTTGAAATGATGGATCCCGAATCCAGGCCCATAGATGTTCCAACCGAGGAATTGTTGGAAAAATATGATTTTATAGTGGTTGGCGCAGGTTCAGCAGGTAAGTTCACTTATTTTAATATCTAAGAAAACAATGACAGCAAATATTAAATGTCAATTTGTTACTGCTGTAGGTGCTGTTGTTGCAAATCGTTTGAGTGAAATAGAAGGTTGGACAGTACTTCTATTAGAAGCAGGTGGAGACGAAACAGAAATATCTGATGTTCCTCTCATGGCAGCGTATTTACAGTTATCTCAGTTAGATTGGAAGTATAAAACAGAGCCTCAAGGACAAGCTTGTTTAGGTTGGTATTATATAGTTTTGTTTTAATGAAAACGCTTCATCTCTCTCAACAAATTAAAAGATGATAATTACTAAGCGTTACAACGATACATAATGAATATAAATAGAATTCTTTGATTGATGAGAGAGTTTGATGGAAGTTAATGCAATATTAAATTAAATGTTTACAACATAGTGAAATTGCACAAATCAGAAAATTTGAATTTGGGAGGCTTTTACTTGGTAAAATTCCATTATCAATAATAAAAAACAAGTACTGTGTTTTAAGGAATTTTACTTAATAATTGCGATTCGTAACGCGTTTCACTACACCGTAGCTTCTTCAGACGAATGAATGTACAGAAAATATAAATATAAATGTTCTTGACTAATTAAAAGCTTATTGGGTTGCTTCTTCTTAAGTGGTTATTTATGACAGGTATATCCAATAAAATTAGGGAATAGATTGCTCCCCGAATAGATTCAATAGAGGTGAAGGGCTTAAATCGACTTGTTCATTGATGAGTCTACCTGAGTGTTTGTATTTATTGATTTCTAAAGTTTCCCAAAGATCTACCTTCCAATATTTATTATCTGTATGCAAAATTTCAAACTGTGGGTCGAAAGAGTGATTATTTTCTAAGAGATGATTCGCGTAATTTGAATCTGATTTTTTATTTGAAAAACTGCGTTTGTGTTCCGATATTCTAATATTAAAATTTCTATGTGTTCTACCATTGCATTGCAATTCAATCTAAAAACACATATTATACTACTGAAGACGGTTTGATTATGAGTAATCCGTTAAGTCCTTTGTTAGCAGAAATATTCATGAATAACTTAGAGTACTTAATTCATAATCATCCACTCAGTAAATATTGTTTATACTGGTATCGCTATGTAGACGATATCATTATTTGCTTCACAGGAACAGATAGACAGTTAATGAATGGATGAAAATGGAACACATGTTTTCGCAATTTACCATAAGCCGTCACATACAGATATTATAATACATAACTCGTCGTGTCATCCATATCAACATAAAATGTCAGCATTCAATAGTTTTATTCATAGATTGATTAACATCCCGTTATCACCAGAAAATTTCAACAAGGAATTAAATTTGATTGAACAAATAGCCAAATATAATGGTTACAATCCCAAACTAATAAATAATATTTTAAATAAAAACGAAAGTAGAATCGCATTGAATGAAGTTTACCCTGTAGATAAATTGAAACAAAATTCAACACCTTAACCTACGTTGGCATTATAAGTGAGAAACTGAAATCATTCTTGAGTAGCAATAATTTCAACATAGCTTTCCAAACTAATAATAATTTAGGCAAATATATAAAAAATAATAAAACAAAACCAGGTAAAAACAATAAATCAGGTGTTTATAGATTGAATTGCAATGACTGTGATAATTTCTACATTCGTAGAACACAGAAATTTTAATATTAGAATATCGGAACACAAACGCAGTTTTTCAAATAAAAAATCAGATTCAAATTACGCGAATCATCTCTTAGAAAATAATCACTCTTTCGACCCACAGTTTGAAATTTTGCATACAGATAATAAATATTGGAAGGTAGATCTTTGGGAAACTTTAGAAATCAATAAATACAAACACTCAGGTAGACTCATCAATGAACAAGTCGATTTAAGCCCTTCACCTCTATTGAATCTCTTCGGGGAGCAATCTATTCCTTAATTTTATTGGATATACCTGTCATAAATAACCACCTAAGAAGAAGCAACCCAATAAGCTTTTAATTAGTCAAGAACATTTATATTTATATTTTCTGTACATTCATTCGTCTGAAGAAGCTACGGTGTAGTGAAACGCGTTACGAATTGCAATTATTAAGTAAAATTCCTTAAAACACTGCATACTTAGAAACTCTCGTTATTGGGAGGAAAGTTATCCTTTGTATTTTGTTTAGGGTTGTTTTATCGGCTCTGCTTTTCAATTTTGGTCACATTATTAAAGCTGTTGAGCTTATGATAGATCAATCAACGGACTGTTTGATCTTAGCTTGTAGCCGAGGGTACCACCAAGGTACTTAGAGTGGTTTGTATTGGTTAAATCCATTCCATTAATCTTTAGCATCGAAAACTGAATGTTGGTCCTTTTATATTTTATGCTTAGACCCACTAACATCATTTGTGAGTGATGTTTCGAGCAGATTGCATTCGATTTCATATCGTATCGTCTTGCATACCCTAAATAATTATTACAAGGTCATCAGTATACCGCCAACTTCATATTCAGATATGTATAGTCTCTTCAATAACTTGTCCATTGCTGATTAACACAAGTGTGGTGGGAGACATCCAGCTTGTAGGAATTAACCCAGTTTCTTAGTTTGACTATGTAGATTGGATTTCGTTGATTTGCTAGGTTGATAGGCAAATTGGTGTTTATAAAGAGGGAGCTTCAAAAGTGGTTTTGATGAAGTGATAAGTTATTTTCTTCATCGTCTTCAAGAGAAAACATGATAGGCGTTAGACGAAGAAGCTTCGCTTCACATTGTGAGGCTATACGAGGCGTGTGCAGAAGGGCGCTATAAATTTCATTTCCACCAGTCATAGTAATTGATAGCTCAGTCGATTTTTTCCTATGTGAAGTTATCCATGACGATCCTACATAATCCCTTGAATGGGATTTTGATGAGGTCCTATAGGCTCTCTTCTATAATAGAAGTGAGCTAGGAAAGTATGTACAGTGTGTGTACAGATGACATCTCCTTTTTGTTACTCGCCAATACTATTGCAGTGCTTTTTCGAAAGAACTTTATGTCGTCTGACAACGTCTTTCGCAGTACTTTGGTGGCAACCTCGATATGCAGTCTTATCCGCCATAAGTAAAGATGTAGACCATCAATTAAATATGGTATGAGCTTCTCAGCAAAGCAGAGCTAGGTAAGAATGTCACCATGGTAAGACCGAAAACATTCGATTTATCTAAGAGCCTGAATAAAATTCATAGATGGGGTAATTCAAAATCAATATTGCATGACGATTTTTACTCTAATTAAGTTTAAAAGTGGGTTAGGGCACAAATTGTGCAATGATGTTACTTTTGAGAGAACTTTTACGCTTAAAAAGTGAATTGAAGACTTTTAAGGATAATTTTATTAGCTTCAATTTTGTAAATTACTGTCGGATTAAAATCTACACTCGAAGGCAAAATTAGCGGAACACTCGAAAATTTAACCAAATTCGAAGTTCGATATTTTTCCTAATTCTCAACCGATTTAGATGATTTGTTCGCAAGTGAAAAAAATTTTATACGGGGCAAAACTAAAAGTGTTTTTTGTCAAAAATTCGTAACGACCTGTGGAATTTCGTGGTCCGAGTTGAAACGTACAATATCATGGTCTGTCAAGACACATCTTCCTACAGTAACGCCCTTCTTGTTTCATGCGTTTATCTCTATTTTTGCAAAATATATTTAATTTCAAGTGGAAAATCACCATTTTGGAGAAATTCCATTGAATCAAGAAATTGTCATTAAAATTCGTCTATCAATTTGGAATTTTCTTATTATCACTCAGGCGTGTCGAAATTGTCGTTTGCGATTTTTATGTTCGAATTGCATTAGTTATTGATGACAATTTAGTTAATTTGGTGAAAATTAGGAACTCATAGGAGATAACAGTCGGTAGGTATTAAAATACACAACCAAATTCTGGGACCATTGATAAAACTTTTCATTTTCACATGTGCACACCTTTTTTTATCAAATATGAAATACAACACACGTTTTTTTGTATATGACCATATTTGCACTTGTTTAAAGAATGAGAGTTTTCCATTCTTTGATTTGATACAAATTCGATCGGTTGCGGTGTTTTGTGATTATTTTACTGTTTACAATTCGAAACGGTATTTTTATTCAGAATGAGAGATTTACCACCAACCTCAGTAGCGAGGGCAGTTACATTGATCGAGGAAGGGCGCACCTACCGCTCAGTCGGTACCATGTTGGGTGTCTCGACGTCGGTTATCCATCGAATCTACCGACGTTACAGGGAAACTGGATTGTACGTGAGGAGGCGAGGACAAGGAAGAAATCGGGAACCCGCGCTATACATGACCGTTTCATCGTCAATCAAACCATAAGAAATCCTCGTCTTACTGCTGTTCAGGCACGTAACCTTTTACAAGCAGTGGATAACATTAACGTCAGTGTGAGGACAGTCAGAAGACGATTAAATGAAGTTGGTCTGAGATCATACGCGCAAGCAAGAGCACCAAGACTCGATAGAGCCCATCGGGTAGCAACATTGGCGTTTGCTAGGGAGCATGTAGCATGGACAATCAATCAGTGGAGACGAGTTTTATTTAGTGATGAGAGCCGATATTGTGTGAATTTCGTGGATGGTAGAGATATAATATGGAGGCATCGAGGGAACGGTAAAATCAAGCGAACTTCGCAGGAACTGAGCAATACGGTGGAGGGTCAATTATGATATGGGGTGGCATATGCTTGGGAGTACGAACAGAACTGGAGATTATTGGCAATGGATCACTTAATGCCCATCGGTATATAACAGAAATCTTAGAGCCCCATGTTGTGCCTTTTGCTCCTTACATAGGGGAACATTTTTTATGCACGATAACGCGCGCCCTCATACTGCGCGCATAGTGATAGAATATCTCCATGAAGTTGGGATCACAAGAATGGACTGGCCGTCGCGGTCACCGGATTTAAACCCGATCGAACACGTTTGGGATGTTCTTGGAAGGAGGGTTCGACAACAGAATCCAGGCAACGTTGAAGAGCTGACATTGGCTTTGGTGGAAGAGTGGGACAACATACCTCAACAGATGATAGACAACATCATTGGGAGTATGCGAAATCGTATGCGCGCCGTAATAAGAGCTCAGGGGTCATACTCGCTACTAAAATCAAATGTTTTTTTAGTGGGTCATCATGAACATTTTTCTCAACATGTTCATTTCATTTCACGAGTGTATTGCCAGGATACACACCTGCTCTCAATTTTAGACAGGAATGATAATTATTATAGAGTGTCACACAAAAAATTCAAAATAAATGTGCAAAATCAACGATTTTTCCAGTGTACTTCGAGTTCTCCCGGAGCGTGAAATTGGCCAGTGAATTTCAAAATTTTAATTTCGTTAGATTTCCGCTTCTCTAATTTTGATTTTATTTTTTGGCTAACCTCCGATGTTATGCACCTACGCAAGATTAAAAATAAATTCTTGAAATTTGTGACTTTTCGCTTCAAATTGGATATCTCTCGTAAAAATATAGATAAATGCATAAAACAAGAAGGGCGTTACTGTAGGAAGATGTGTCTTGACAGACCATGATATTGTACGTTTCAACTCGGACCACGAAATTCCACAGGGTGTTACGAATTTTTGACAAAAAAACACTTTTAGTTTTGCCCCCGTATAAAATTTTTTCGAATTTTTTTTGTTTTCTCTTATAATTTCTACAAAGCAGAAGAGTTGATCTATAACTTGCCGAAAAAATCATCTAAATCGGTTGAGAATTAGGAAAAATATCGGACTTCGAATTTGGTTGAACTTTTGAGTGTTCCGCTAATTTTGCCTCCGAGTGTAGATCTACGATACTTTAAGCAATTATTAATTTGCAGCAATGAACAACGGCAGATGCAATTGGCCAAGAGGGAAGGTTATAGGTGGATCCTCAGTCTTGAATTACATGCTTTACCTCCGCGGTAACAAGAAAGATTATGATATCTGGGAATCCCTAGGCAATCCTGGTTGGGGTTACAAAGATGCTTTGTACTACTTCAAGAAATCAGAGGACAACCAGAATCCTTACTTGACGAAAACTCCGTATCATGCAGAAGGAGGTTTTCTAACAATTTCTGAAGCTCCATATCATACACCTTTGGTGGCTTCTTTTGTGGAAGCCGGAAAGCAATTAGGGTACAAGAATAGAGATATAAATGGACAGTTTCAGACCGGGTTCATGATGGCGCAAGGTAAGAAAGAATTAAAACAGTTTTGTAGGAATAGAATATACATTTCTCAGAAATGGGAAAGAGGGAACCTAGAAACAGTGATTGATCCCAGAATTGGTTTACCAGACGGTTAAGAGCGGAATGGGGCTGAATCTTCTTCAAATCTGAGGCAATCTTAAGATGACACTATAATTCCGAAAATTGATAAAAAAATCATAGCTTAATGGTTGTTAATTACTAATGGATCCTTTAGAACACACACCCTAGATAGCCCGAGGCTACAGATTTCTGCACTTACTCCACATTTCACTTCTAATCGTCAATGGAATCAATTCTGAGAACCATCTCTGTCTAAGGCTCCCTCTGCAACCCTTCGTGAGAAATGTATCTAAAGTGCTCATCATAACTTAATGTTTACCTGATTCTATTCTTCCAAAGGCTTGGGTCTATACGATAATATGCTTCAGACCTTTGAAACCATCGAGGTTACATACTCTCGAAGTTTTTGATCCTGAGAAGATCCAAAGTATAGCTTCTACTTTTATAACAAGATGAAGACGCTTTGGTTTGATTATTAACTCCATGACCTCTGTTATGCTCAAGATAGCTAGTTTCTGGATCTTTGAATATAAAGATTCGACTTTCTTCATGAGCTATGCTGACAAATACTTATTTATATTACTTTCTTTTCAAGGTACATTGAATTAATTTCTCATCACCTATTCCAGGAACGGTAAGAAGAGGAGCCAGATGCTCAACAGGCAAAGCATTTCTGCGTCCAATACGCCTTCGTAGTAATCTCCACGTGGCCATGCATGCCCACGTGACAAGAGTCCTAATCGACCCAACCACGAAAATTGCCTTCGGCGTGGAATTTCTGCGTGAGGGGAAAATCCATCGAATAGGAGCCATAAAAGAAGTGATCCTTTCAGCTGGAGCGGTTAACTCACCGCAGATTCTAATGCTATCAGGAATAGGACCGAAAGAAGACCTAGAAAAACACCAAATTCCAGTTATACAAAATCTCAAAGTAGGTCATAATCTCCAGGATCACGTTGGGTTAGGAGGGTTAACGTTCGTGATCGAACAAGAGGTTTCTATTCAACTTAGTCGAATATATGCCGTTCAACCTGTCATGCAATATGCAGTGTTTGGTGGGGGACCTCTAACTATCATGGGAGGCGTTGAAGGTGTTGCTTTTGTTAATACGAAATACGCAAACGAAACAGATGATTTTCCTGATATTGAATTTCATTTTGTGTCTGGTTCCACACATTCTGATGCTGGTGCTCAACTCAAGAAAGCCCATGGGCTCACTGATACTTTCTACCAGAAAGCTTTTGAGCCAATTACAGGAATGGATGCTTATAGTCTTCTTCCAGTTCTGCTCAGACCTAGAAGTCGAGGAGTAATCAAATTAAGAAGTCGTAATCCCTATGATCCACCACTCATCTATCCAAATTATTTCAAAGATAGTTTCGATATGAAAACACTGATTGAGGGAGTTAAAATTGGAATTGCTTTGAGTAGAACTCCAGCTTTTAAAGCGTATAAAAGTAGATTTCTACCATTTCCAGATTGCAACCATATTCCAATCCATACAGACCAATATTATGAATGTATGATTCGTCTATATTCAGCAACGATCTATCATCCAGTTGGTACAGCAAAGATGGGACCATACTGGGATGAAAACGCGGTGGTAGATCCTGAATTGAGAGTATACGGCATAAAGAATCTACGAGTGATAGACGCTTCAATCATGCCAACGTTGGTTAGTGGAAATACAAATGCTCCAGTCATAATGATCGGGGAGAAAGGTGCTGATATACTTAAAGCATTATGGTTAAAAAGAGCATCCTTCAATGCCTTTAGAAGGAATATGCTTCTAAAGCGATAAAATTTAGTGAGAAAATTATAGTGACCTTTAATTTATTAAACAAATATATTGTGTACGATACAAGTATAATTCAACTAGATACCCTCTAAGGTTGAATAGAAGACTTTAATAGTGATATAAATTCATCTATGGAACAGAGGACTGAACAAATAGAAATTGTGATCAATTTGAAGATGCATTGAGAGGTTGAGACACTTTTAATTTCTAAAGATACGTCTACACTGAAGCAGCATACGGCATCTTTATGAATGCTTTCATCAAACTTATTTAATTTATATAAATCATCAAAATGAGCATCAAAAATATTCAAATTGAAGTAATAATGTTCATAGAAAATATGGCTGATGTTCTGTGTTGCATCAATGTGTTCTTACCTTTAGAAATAGAATTATTTTGAACATTCTGTATATATTATTGATTAAACGTTCAAGATAAAAATGTTGTACTTAATGCTTAAGATTATAGACTTTATTATCCCTTGTTGTTCGATGTCTGAATATTTTACTTAGAAGTTTGCAGTGGAAACAGGGTTTGTCTGATTCTATCTATACGAGGGATGGATGTCTATCAAAATATGCTTTGAAATCATCAAGTACACACTGACACAAATTCTTGAAGAAGAGAAGATCCAAAGTATAAATAGCAGCATCATCTTTTATGAGAAGTATTTGTTTGAATACACTGGTCGACAAGATTTTCGTAACACATCCGATCTTTATGTTTTTGATGGAAATTCCCTTCTTATAATAGGAAAATATTCCTAAAGACCTAACGTGTTCCACTTTCAATAGCTCAATTAGATCCTTTGCATTTGTAGGTAGTAAATGTAATGAGGAACGGTTAACTGAAATGAATTTCATATCTGAACTGTATTGTTTACAATAGTATCCATAAAATGACATTGTGAATCAGTCTTCTGTTGAGATCCGAAGTGAGAGGTACTCTCAAACGCGCCACAGTTATATAGTACCTCCTGATAAATTTTGTTATATTTGAGGAGAATTTATGGCGAAATCAAAAGCCGGACCATTTTCAGAAAATGTTAATTATTGTGGTGTTCCAATTGAAGACCAAGACAAGCATTTCGCTCCTCATGCGTGCTGTGTTAGTTGTATCATATCATTGGTGCAGTAGATATAGCAAGGCTTGTTGCTATGGCGAGAACCCACTAATCATTAAGACGATTGCTAGTTTCGCTTGACAAAGACAAAAGGGAATTCCAAAAAGGCAGTGCATAAGATGGACTATCCAAATTTGCGACCTGTTTCTCATAATACAGATTTACCAGTACCGATTGTACCTCCAAATCCGCAAAATGTTGTTTTGCATGATACTGGAGGTAATGCATCATCAGGCAGCTCCAAAGAATAGTGCACCGACCCAACTTTTACTCTAGGTCCCATTAAACTGTTTCTAAAATGATCAGCAGGTGCAGGGACACTGGTATTCATGAAAGGAGACCTGAGCAAGGACGACCTCCAGCAATAATGGCGATCCATGACAGTTATTTGAGAATTTCCACGTTGTGACAACGGAGTAGCTGTTGGACACTTCGGGTGCAAATTAGCACTGAAAAGACATAACAACGTCTAAGGAAATTTGGTTTGAGGCCATGTGTCGCAGCTCTAACCGCAGCACATTGAAGAGCCCCGCTGAATTTCGCCAGGGAACATGTTGATCAATAAGAAGCTGACTGGAGAACAATTGTTTACAGACGTGTACAGACGTTGGAATGGGAGACATGCCCAGTACAACTTTTCACCTACCCATGGTTTTGGTGGAGGTTCAATAATGGTGTGAGGACGCCCGCACTGCTTAAGTCATCATAAACAATGAAACCCTGAATGCTCAGAGGTACGTAACAGACATTTCAGAAGAAATTTTCGTACCATTTGCGGTAAACATGGTGAAAACTTTTTGTCTTTGCACGATCACGCGTCACCAAGCTCATATCGTTAGGAACTTTCTTCAAGATCACGAAATCACTTCATTATCATATGACTCTAGAGCCCAATATGGGCCTTGGCCTTCTCCACTATGCCTCGCCACTCAGCCCTGTATCTGGATCTGCTGCTCTAACCTCTCACACCCTCAATTTGCAGATCTTTGGTAACGTAGTCAAGTCATCGCGAACGCAGTCTTCTTTTCCTTCTTGTAGAGTAGTTTGTAGCCTCGAGAACTTTCTGGGCATCTATGTTTCGTTAATCTGTAGATGTCCCAACCACTGAATTATTTGGGCCTTGATGAAACGCACGATGTCTTCTTGATTGAGGATGTTGTCAATCTCTATATTTTTTCTAATACATAACCGGTGTTCTTCTCTAATTGGTTCCTTTATACGCTTTCGAAGGATATCTTGTTTGTACTCAGTCATGCTCCAAGTTTCTCCCCCTTAAGGGTAGACCAGAGTCCAGTATATCGTCTTCTTGGTAGCCCTACTGCGTTTACTTCTGAGCTTTAGGTTTGTAAAATAGGCTCGGTTTTCTGCAAGAACTATTTCTTCGATACTTCGAGTGGTTCTTTCGTCATTTTCAACCGTATTTCAAAGGATTTGAACCGAGTAACTCCTTTAAATGTATTTTGGTCAATGGTTAGATTTCTGGGCACCATTTTGTTCTCAGATATTGATAAGGCTATATATTTAGTTCTTTCCACATTGACTTCCATTCCCATATCCCGACCACTTTTTTCCAGTTGTTGTTAGACTCCAGTTATTTTCTGTTCTGATCACATAATTGGCTTGATTTATTGAAGATTTTTCCCCGATGGTTCAGGAAAACATGGTGGGCCAACAAGAAAAGAGTCGTTGAAAGTCCGCCTGTTCAACCATTATTGAATTCGAAAGGCTTATTCGTGTTGTTACCTATTTTTATATGGGCCTCTGTTTTGTTCAAAGTCATCTACACCAGCTTACTCAACTTCTTGGGGATTATAAAGTATTCCAAGGCGCCCTTAAGCTCTGTTTAACCTATAGAACGCTTGCTTAAAGTCGCCTTTTTTCTGTATTGGACAAACGATACCTCTAGTTTAGCTCTATGACATTTTCTCTTTCTCCCATGTTTGTACTAGTAATTTCAGCAAGGTCTTATTTAGTGCTATGCCAGCGTGCTTTATAAGTTCTGCTGTTATGCTATCTTTATCTGGAGCTCTGCCATTTATCAGTCCCTATATAGCAAGTTGTCCTCAAAATTATTGTCAGCACTTCAATATCATATGACTCTAGAGCCCAATATGGGCCTTGGCCTTCTCCACTATGCCTCGCCACTCAGCCCTGTATCTGGATCTGCTGCTCCAATCTCTCACACCCTCAATTTGCAGATCTTTGGTAACGTAGTCAAGTCATCGCAAACGCAGTCTTCTTTTCCTTCTTGTAGTGTAAATTGTGGCCTCGAGAACTTTCTGGGCATCTGTGTTTCGTTAATCTGTAGATGTCCCAACCACTGAATTATTTGAGCCTTGATGAAACGCACGATGTCTTCTTGATTGAGGATGTTGTCAATCTCTATATTTTTTCTAAGACATAACCGGTGTTCTTCTCTAATTGGTTCCTTTATACGCTTTCGAAGGATATCTTGTTTGTACTCAGTCATGCTCCAAGTTTCTCCCCCTTAAGGGTAGACCAGAGTCCAGTATATCGTCTTCTTGGTAGCCCTACTGCGTTTACTTCTGAGCTTTAGGTTTGTAAAATAGGCTCGGTTTTCTGCAAGAACTATTTCTTCGATACTTCGAGTGGTTCTTTCGTCATTTTCAATCATATTTCAAAGGATTTGAACCGAGTAACTCCTTCAAACGTATTTTGGTCAATGGTTAGATTTCTGGGCACCATTTTGTTCTCAGATATTGATAAGGCTATATATTTAGTTTCTTCCACATTGACTTCCATTCCCATATCCCGACCTCTTTTTTCCAGTTGTTGTTAGACTCCAGTTATTTTCTGTTTCGATCACATAATTGGCTTGATTTATTGAAGATTTTTCCCCGCTGGTTCAGGAAAACATGGTGGGCCAATAAAAAAAGAGTCGTTGAAAGTCCGTCTGTTCAACCATTATTGAATTCGAAAGGCTTATTCGTGTTGTCACCTATTTTTATATGGGCCTGGCATGTTTTGTTCAAAGTCATCTACACCAGCTTACTCAACTTCTTGGGGATTATAAAGTATTCCAAGGCGCCCTTAAGCTCTGTTTAACCTATAGAACGCTTGCTTAAAGTCGCCTTTTTTGTGTATTAGACAAACGATACCTCTAGTTTAGCTCTATGACAATTTCTCTTTCTCCCATGTTTGTACTAGTAATTTCAGCAACGTCTTATTTAGTGCTATGCCAGCGTGCTTTATAAGTTCTGCTGTTATGCTATCTTCATCTGGAGCTCTTCTCTGGAGCTCTTCATCTATCGTGTTTATTGTTCCTTGTCCTAGTAACCGTTCCAATGCCAGATCCATTGGAATTCTGAAATCCCTAGTCAGCGTGGTTGGCTTTATAGGGCGTATTTTTTTATGCAGTGAGGTAACTGGCCTCACGAGCAACCCTCCTTCATTACCTGAGCTTGAGGCTAGCTAAGCTGCCCCAAAACTGGGACAAATTCAGGCAGAAACTTTAATGAATAGCCTGCACGAATACCAGACCTCAATCTCATTGAACATATCTGGGACATTCTAGTTATAGGATTAAGAAGCCAGCTAAACCTGGAAGCTACAGTGAATGTGGTTGGGAACAGGTAGATTGAAGTTGATCAGAATCCAATAATGTCATTGATTTTAAGTATGAATCGTAGATGTCATGCAGTATTTCTCGTCAGGGGTGGAAAAATCCGTTATTAACATATTTTTATTCAAAAATGTTCATATATTTCATTATTAGTTTTATTTCAATTTCTGTGAGTACCATTTTCATTTCGATTGTTCCTAAGCTTTCCTTAGTGCTGATGGATTACAGGAGAAAAATTATTATTTCTGAATAAAATTGAATTTTCGACTTTGTACATTAACTTCATATCGCAATATATTTTTAAGGGAAAGTTTAGTGCCTTCTAAGGTCCCATATTCGGCGGCCATCATGTATATTCATTAATTTAATGCCGCAATTAATATAAATTTGTGTACTAGAATAATTGAAGTAGGCAATAAAAAAATTATAAGTTCTATTGTTCAAATCAGCGTAAAACCAAAACGACGTCATTGCAGTTATTCGTCTACTGATCCTGAAAAAAAATGGACTCGGCAGAAGTTATCATTTTATTCATAACCGCTGAAGCGACCAGCAATAAGCAGGTAAGTTCGAAAAACGTTTCCAAATTTTTAGAATTTTAGTATTCAATAAATCAAAAAAATATGCAGGGTGTTCCCAGATGAAACGGATATACTGCAACTATAAGTAGAAGAGACTCAATAATTTTCGCTGGAATTTTCACACAATATCTTAGTCATTGATGTTGACTGAAAAATTGACGAAAATCTTCGGATGATCTAGCTCTGTACTTTTTTTCACAATTTTTGTGTTACAGCTTGAAGTCATAACCCTGTATACGGTTTTCGTAAAACTGGTTCGAAGTTGTTGAATCCCAATGAAACGCTCTTTTCAGTCGAATACAAACGTTATTCAAAGTTATCTTACATTCAATTTTCGAGATCATTTATTTCCAAGTTGTGTTTGGACTTCAATTTTTGCACGTTATATCTTGATTGACGATGCCAGTAGACAACCAAAAAACCAAAATACTTGTTTTTTGGGAAATATCAGAGCCATACTTGTATTTCAATATTTGTGCCATACCGTGAAACCATCACCCAGTATATAATTTTTATAAAATAAGGAATAATTAATTTGTTTTAGATGGAAATCGTCTAATCGATGTTACTGAAAATTTTGAATAATCTTCGTTTTTTATTTGAATTGAAATGGAATACTTTTCTATTTGCATTAGCTTTTATGAAAAGCTGAAAGGAGAAATTTCGTACCACATGTAGTACTTTTTGAGTAGATCTCGAGAAGAAAAAATTTTCAATAAGTAGGTAGCTATACTACAAAAGTTTATTACGTAGTAAAATAATACTCTGCTAGCGGCGAAAAGCGGTTTTATCAAAGTAACGCGCGGTACTTGTCAAAGAAAAGCCGCGTTTTTTATTCTTACCGCTTTTCTAGAAATTCGACGGGAACATTCGAGACTTTCGTTCACGGCGATATAAATGTTGCCCTTGTAGGAATTGGAGTCATCCTGAATTGTAACTTGAAGGAAATACTACATCGATACAAAATTTATTATTAAATAGTACAAAATGAGTGCAGCGAAGAAATCTAAAACGTATCATTTTAATAACGATTGGGAGGAAGAATTTTTCTTTTGTATGGTGAAGGATAAGGGCATTTCTTATTTGTTGTGCATCAGTTGCAATACCTAACTCAGAGAGGCATCATAAAACGGTTCATAAAAACTATGAACAGGGTTTTCCGCCACAGAGTGAATAAGGAAAACGAAAAGTACGTGATTTGATATCTTGTTTGAAGAAAGAACAAACCATGTTCACAATCGAAAGCTGGTACGATCGCGTCATTTGAAATATCTCATATATTGGCGAAACACAAAAAAACAATCGAAGATGGATCGGTTGTGAAGGAGAATTTACTGAAGCAGGCGAGACTTCATTTGGAAATTTGCAAAATAAAACAGAAATCATGTCTGCTATTAGAGAACTTCAGTTATCTCGTCAGACTGTCACAAGGCGTATTGAAGTCATGAGTCAGGACATGGTAGATAAACTAAAACATGATATCATGAAATGTACATACTTTTCTTTACAGTTCGACGAATCCACCGATATGACAGACACTGCCCAGCTAAGTATTTTTATTCGGATGGTATTAGTGTGCATTACAACCGATGGAGCACTAGCAATGACTGGAACCATAAACGGTTTTGTGGCATTGTGTCGGGCTAATGAAGATTTCCTTTCATTTTTTTTTCATTCCATTGCATTTCACATCAAAAAGATCAGTGCTCAAAAGTTTTAAACACGGAGGAAATTATGGGCATTGCAACAAAACTTGTGAATTCCATCCGTGCACGTAGCTTGCAACGGCGGCTCTATAAGTTGCAGTTGGAAGCTAAACACACTGATTTAGTTCTTCACACAGACGTCAGGTGGTTGAGTCGCGAAAAATTCCTAGAAAGGTTCAAGAATTCTTGCCCGAAATAACAGCTTTTCTAGACGAAAGAAGTGATGACACTCGGATGTTGAAAAACGAAAAATGGCTGACTGATTTGGCATTTTTGACTGACATCACAATGCACTTAAACACCATTAACTTGGAGCTTCAAGGTAAGGAAAAACTATTTTTGATTTTTTATATCTGAAGATAAATATCCGAACCTGAGGCAAATCGTCCTTCAACTGACGGCAATTTTTGGGTCAACTTATTTGTGCGAGTCTGCATTTTCTGAAATGAAGATAATTGAGTCACATAATCGACTAACTGACGATCATATGTCATCATGCTTGCAATTAGCACTCAGTGGTTACGTACCATCTTATGAAAAGCATGCTGACAACATGCAGTGCCACGCTTCAACATCCAAAGTTGCTCCTTAGTTAAGTTAAGCACCATATATAACTCTTTTGTTTTGTAACAACCAATAAATTGGCAATTTTAAATAACTATGAGTTTTTTCATTGATATTATAGAGAAGAACATAACTACACCTAACCCAAACCTTAACTAAATTAATGTATATTGTGCGGAAAGCTAATATCTATATATGTTACGGTATACTCTACCTAGGTAGGTAGGTAGATAGGGTGTATCGCGTATGTACGACAACCCTGAATCACACATACTTGCAGTCTCTCAGAGTCGATCGTAAGTAGTCTGAAAATATTAAGGTAGATCGCCAGCAGTTCAAGTTTGAGCACCCTTGCTTTAAGGTATCAAGACCAATTACCTTCAATCGATGAAAATGTTAAAATGTGTTCTGAGATGGCTGGAATTGGGCAGTTTACAATATACAAGCTTTTTAAGGAAAAAAAATCTGAGAATGTATTTATAGTGAAATCTCCAAAAACTCCTCCTGGAAGTCCCCGAACGGTTACTGATGAAGACTTCAGGTATACTATTCGAAAAATTGTGCATTCTTTTTATTTTCGGAAAGAAATTCCCAGTGTGGAGAAATACACGTGGTGTAGGAGATCCTTTAATATTGAAAAACAAATTGTGGCAATTGTGAATTAACGCCAACACCTTCATGGTGTGAAGCAGACATCATAAGATGGCAGACGGATTGAAATATCTCTTTTGAAAAAAATATGGTGAAAACGAATCTTCATCATATTATAATTAATTTTGAAGTGTGAAGGAAATGGAATTTAGATCTAGACGTTTTATAAAGTCATGAAATCATTCATAAACATTGTTTAACATTCTGTTCGGTAGTGTTAAGACTCATGTAGAAAATTTAGCTTAAGTTTACTATAGAATAAAATAAATGTTTCATTTCCATAATTTACTAAAACTATTAAGTTATTTGAAATATCATAAACATTATTCAATAATTATACAGGGATATCCACCGGGACTGTCCGTTAAAAACTTTTTAAGTTCCAATTACAATATCAACCTGAAATTTTATACGCGGCCATAACTAGCGATTTCCAATTGGAGTAAAATATTTTCGAAGTGATACCATTTCCGGTTATACCGGAAGTGGGTCATCACTTTGTTATTTCAAATGGCAATCTACCTTTTTTATTATACATCTAGAACCGACATTTGAGCAAGGCATAAAATACCCAAGTTGTTGGCACTTATCTGTCAAAACTTTTGACAGATTTAATTAATTTTGTTATAAACTCGGTTTTTGACGAACATTTAAAAAAATTGTAGCTCGTAGATCTTTTGTACTACAGACACAATTTTTGCTTGGGTGGATAGAAAAGCGATCAAGGAATTTTTTAAGCAATCTACACATGTCAAATGTTTAATTGCACGTGCCAATTTTTATATCGCCATCAGATGAATTGTCGAATTTCAGATGGAATTGTATAAGCATGTACTATACCCATCTCTTATAGTTACGAAATAATTTGGGAATATATTGAATTTTGATGATTTTGCAAGAACTAACAGAATGCTTTGAAATATTTGAATCAAGTAGCTGAACTGGCTACGCTCACCTGACAGGTGCCTAAAATTAATGTACTTGT
Source organism: Cryptolaemus montrouzieri (assembly GCA_013387265.2). NCBI lineage: Eukaryota > Metazoa > Arthropoda > Insecta > Coleoptera > Coccinellidae > Cryptolaemus > Cryptolaemus montrouzieri. Next base: position 14,750,139 of record JABFTP020000042.1, read on the forward strand.
CACTTCGTTCATTCGAATTTGATATTTCAACAAGAATTGTCGTTATTTCAGATTGAAAATATCCAAAAACTACAACACATTTGGAATAAAACCACTGGTTATTCAAACGAAAATATATTTAATCTTTTTTTAATTCATTTTAGAATGTCAAAAAGTAGTGGGTAGAAATTGCAGGCAATTCAATAACCAATTTCCAAATTTACCGTCTATGAGTGAGCATTAGAAGCAATTTTCTACAATTCGGATGAATAAAAATTGTAGGAACTAAGCGAAAACCAATCATCGAAGATAATTACATTAATACGAATAGATGATAGCAAACATCATAGGAGAAAACTAATTTACGATCTGAATAAATGTTCAATATGGGCCCCATTTTGCTCGATACACTTGACAACTCGTATACGAACATGATGAGTTGCCCTCCTAGTTTCCTCAGGATCAATATTACGAAAAGCATTATGAATGCGCTCTAGTAACACTTCTTTACTTCTTACAGGAATAAGATACACTTCACTCTTGATTTTGCCCAATAAATAAAAATCAAAGGGCGTCAGGTCAGGAGAACGCGGAGGCCATAAATTTGGTCCTTGATTACCCCACCATCTATCCTCGAACATTTCTGTTAGCTGCCGATCTACAGCTCGTGTTTTATGTGCTGGTGCACCATCCATTTGGTAATAGCAATCCCTCAGAATGTTAAGGGGTAATCCATCTAAAAAATTTGCTAATGTTCCTCTCAAAATTTCCAGGTATCTTTGTCCATTAAGATTTTCCTCATAAATGTGATAAGCCAACAAATCATTCATTAAAATTGCAAAAACGTTCACGCTGAATTTATTTTGGAAATCAATAACCTCAATGAAATGTGGATTTTCTGTGGCCCAAAAATGTCGATTTCTCCTGTTGGTTATTCCACTTTCATTGAACTTGGCTTCATCAGACCATATAATTTTTTGCAGAATTGTCTCATCTTCTTGAAGTCGAATTGATAAATTTTCACAGAAATTTAGCGGCTTGGAAAGGTCCGTTGGTTTCAATTTTTGTAGTCTGATAAAAGAATACGGGTGCATGTTATGTTTCTTAAGGATCCTTTGAATGGAAGTATAACTCAATCCAATATCCATTGATGCTGACTTAATGGACGCATGTGGATTGGCACGAAAATACGCTAGCATATTAATTTGATTGTCGTCGTCCTCGAGAATTGGTTTTCTTCTATGTATTTTGTTCCTCCAAATTGCAGAAAATTGCTTCTAATCCTTCGAAATTTTGTTTTACTCATAGGCGCCAAATTTGTAAATTGGTTATTGAATTGCCTGCAAGTTCTATACAGCTCTTTTTGACATTCGCCATGAATTAAAAAGAGATTAAACATATCCTCGGTTGAAGAATAATCAGCCATTTTCTAATCAATATGGTGTTTTTCAAAAATTTTCACTTCAAATTACCAACAATTCTTGTTGAAATATCAAATTCGAATGAACGAAGTGACAAGTACATTAATTTTAGGCACCTGTCAGGTGAGCGTAGCCAGTTCAGCTACTTGATTCAAATATTTCAAAGCATTCTGTTAGTTCTAGCAAAATCATCAAAATTCAATATATTCCCAAATTATTTCGAAACTATAAGAGATGGGTATAGTACATGCTGATACAATTCCATCTGAAATTTGACGCTTCATCTGATGGCGATATAAAAATTGGCACGTGCAATTTTAAAAAATTGAGTTATTGCTGTTTGAAAAAGGCCAAATTGAAAAAATCATACAAAACAACGCAATAAACATTTGACATGTGTAGATTGCTTAAAAAATTCCTTGATCCTTCTTCTATCCACCGAAGCAAAAATTGTGTCTGTAGTGCAAAAGATCTACGAGCTACAATTTTTTTAACTGTTCCTCAAAAATCGAGTTTATAACAAAAATAATTAAATCTGTCAAAAGTTTTGACAGATAAGTGCCAACAACTTGGGTATTTTATGCCTTGCTCTAATGTCGGTTCTAGATGTATAATAAAAAAGGTAGATTGCCATTTGAAATAACAAAGTGATGACCCACTTCCGGTATAACCGGAAATGGTATCACTTCGAAAATAATTCACTTCAATTGGAAATCGCTAGTTATGGCCGCGTATAAAATTTCAGCTTGATATTGTAATTGAAACTTAAAAATTTTTTTCCCGAGAAGAAAAGTAATTTCATGAAAAATTATATTTGGTTATCTGTCAACAAATAGAAAATGCCGAAAATTATTTCCTTCACAAAAAAAGTAAAGTTTTTCGTTTCAGTTATGAGTGTCTTAGCACAACACCTTGAAACTTTTAGTTCATTGGCATCTTCAAATTCACAAGTACTCTTTGCGACTCTGACGGCGTTCATACTATACTTCCACCTGGATTTGTTCGAACTACATTCAAGGCTTATAGATGTCCCAACGGAAGAACTATTAGAAAAATATGATTTCATAGTGGTTGGGGCAGGTTCAGCAGGTAGGTACTTGAGAAATCCTAAATTCATTTACATTTATTCTCAACGAATGTGAACATTTGGAGTGGCTTCAATATCTGATCATCTTACCCAACCTTGAACATTCAACCAGGCGTCTCTATGTTGTTCTGCTAGCCAGTCTCTAATCCCTGTGTGACTCGAAACCCAGATTAGATGGATATGATTGCTCACCACAACGTGTTCCAGTGCTTGAACGCACTCACAGAACACCTTATAAATAATCATGTGTGCGCTCAGGGCTCCCGGAGCAGCGCTACTGTCGGAGCAGATAGTGATCCACTTACCAGTTGCACCCAGTTCTGCCAGCCTTTGAGTACAAGCAAGTATTGTCATGATCTCCAACTGGAAAACTATTGTAGAAACCCCTTTCTATTTCTCCGACACTGAACTTCGGTACCTAATTTCTCTTTAGTCCTTGATTCATCAGTGTACCAGATTTATCTTCCACCTGGCAACGAATTATTCCTACCTACCACCCTTGTCTGAATAGGATTTTCACATCGATCTTATGACCGATATGATACCTCGGCGAGGTTCTATCCGAGTTCATTCAGAGGAGGTGGTCGCTGTTATTAGCTTCAGGAAAAAGGGTAGTCTTGCACCGGCCCCATGCGTGCATCTCGTTATTAGCCTGTGAGCAGTTAAAACTGCCCTGCTAATGATTGTAAGATGCAGTGGTTCGACCTCTTTGAACACCTACCGCACTTCTCACCATCAGTGCTTTGAGCCTCTCTAAAGCCAGCTTCGCCATCTGTTTATCCACCAGCGTAGCAGAACAGTTTTGAAGAACTACATTAGCAAAAGTAGCTAGAAGTCCCACGTTCCGCTGAAATTCTTCCTACATGTCATGAGGGAAGCGAAAAACCTGCCAGTCCGTAGCTTAAGATGCTGCGCCCAGGTAAGTTTCCTATCCAGTACTATCCCCAAGTACTAGATCGATTCTTTCATGTCAAGTCTTGATCGAAGAAACTAATCCTCGAATATGATGGAATCGTATGTTTCCTCGTCGATAACAAGATAGCAAGGTAGGTGGGACGTCTGCTGCCGACCAGGCACTTCAAGGCTCACCACGGCGAGTCGACCATCTTGGGGATGTCCTCAGGGGGGAGTACTATCTCCTTTCCTCTGGCATCTTGTGCTGGACGGGCTCTTGGCTGGTTTTACCGATACTGGGCACTTTGCGGTGGGTTATGTCGACGATCTTGTACTCCTTGTTCGTGAAAAAAACTTCAGTACCATATGAAAAGTGGCGCAGAACGCTGCAAATGACAAAAAGTGGTGCAAAGAGAACGACTTCTCCGCTAGTCCAAACAAAAGATAATTCTATTTACTCGTGAAAGGGGGCAACAATTTTTTTTGCGAAGAACTAAGACTAGTAAAACAAGTGAAATATCTAGGTGTGATGTTTCACACCAAACTAAATTGGGACAGTTACATCGAAAAAGAAGCGCAAAGAGCGCTGGGTTTACCGGAAGTTATTTGGCACATATGGGAACTCAAACCAAACATAATATATTTGTTATACACGATAGTGATAAGACCGCTCCTGACCTATGCGGCCATCTTACGATTATCTGCACTGGACAGAAAATTCAAAAAGGAACAAAATGAGCAAGATCCAAAGGTAAGAATGTCTATCAGTCACGGGAGCCTTGATATCCACACCCACGGCGTCCATGGAGTGTCTGCTGGGCGTCCCCTGTCTTTAGATAATGATGGAAGAGACGGCCATAAGCCGTGGGAAGAATGCATGTGGAGAGACAAAAATCCGACTTCTGGATACTCTACATTGTCAATAAAATTAGAGAACTCCGACCTGGCCTTTTCACAAGAGGAGTTCGAATAAGAGCAACGTACCACTTTGACGAATCCTTTGAGGTCGTGATTCCATCAAAAGAAATTTGGTCCACACCCCAAGCCTTACTAATCGCACAGGGCCCCACCTAGTCTACAGACGGATCCAAAACCGTGATGGGTGGAGCCATCCGTGTTCACATCCTGAGGTCAAACTATACGAATGCTCTAGAACCACGTAACCGTAATATATGTAGAAATATTCGCCATTCTCTGATGCGAGTAGGAAAACCTACACAGGAACTCCAGAGACGAATACACCTACATATGCTTTCACAGCCAGAACGCCGTGGGATATGTGAAAGATCCAAGGGTTACATCCAAACAACGCCCATCAGATTTTGAAGGAATGGGAAAGCAGACAGCCTTGCCAAAAAGACGACAGCTGTTAGGCCCATGGAACTAGGACATGTTCTGAATATACCATGGATAGGGTGTATCGTTTTTGACTTTTTTCGAAATCCAAAAAAGTATAGTGCAGAAAAGTTGCATTTGGTGGCACCGAGCATCTGTGATTTTTTTCAGAATTTTTGAACAATGCCTAGGGGTCGCGCAATGCCCTCAAAGTTTCTTATGTTGTGTATAGGCAACCCGCACAACAATCTTGCGTTTTCAATCTGTTTTAGGGTTCTAAAGTCACATTTCTGAACTCTTTCTCTTGTTTTAGTTGTTTTTTTATGGAGTATAAATGAAAGGAGGATTTCGCTGTATTGTTAGGCTCTTTTTTACTTTTATTGTACAATACAATATTAGAGTTAAACATCATAATAAATTAAAATTTTAATTATAATATTTGCTTTGTTGGGATTAAATGATAATGGAAGATTAATACAATTAAAGCCAATTCAATATTGTTACAAACAAGTGTTGATAAAGCATGGATACAATTTAACGTTAATGCAGCTTTGGTAAAATTAAATTTTGAAAATCAGAATTTCCTATGGACGCTTCCGCTCTTCTTGTGCAACGGCGTAGTCCTTTTTGGTATGTAGAGATGGCATCCGTTGTCTGGACTCCAGTTTTGCTTTCACGTACGCGTCACGAGATTGTGGCCCAAAAACAGAGGAGGAAGCTTCTGTTACTAATTTAACCAGCCTTTCGACAGCCTGAGTGTGGCAGGGGAAAGCGTTAATTCCTTATCACAGAATGCTCGACTCCTAATATTTTCCTCTATTTCTTCGGGTGATAGTGATCGGGTTAGAGGGGGCTCGGTCACAGGGTGTGAAGACCAGTCTATTATTCGTAGTAGTGCTCAGCGTTGAACTTCAATTTGGGCAATTCGAAGGCGCGTATTCCCTTCCGTGTTGTCTTCGTCGATCTTGCCTTTTTTATTCTTCTCCAAGCAAGAGCTCTCGTGTCGGGATTGCCATCGTTGATCACAACGAACAGTACATTCTCAGGGTGTCCAAAATAGGCATTGCTCTGAATAACCTTGTCCACAATATTCCGCAGTTTGAGAGGCAGGTAGCGTGACAGTCGAATCAACTTCCATAAATGTATTGGATCCTGGGCAATCGAGGGTTCTTTTTTTACTGAGTACCAAACGGGAGCGTAAACTTTTATTACATACGAAGCCAACTGGCGAAGCGCCTCCGAAGGCTTTTCGGTACTAATGTATAATCGTAATACTCTACTAGCTGTTGTTAACCACCTAGATTGTACAACAGGGCCTGTTTTCTGCTTGCTGAGTTCTTTTGGACAATGTCCACTTGAGACAGCGGTACATAAACGTAGGAGGTATTTCTGATCGGTTTTTGGCATTGTAAAATAGCTTCTCCAATGGGTCCACCGGTTGCTTGTGGATTTGTAGTTTCTCCGTCTAAATATGGCATGAGATGTCGAAAAGGTAGCTCGTTCAAATGGAGTTGACAAACAACATGCTGCACAGGAGCGTTGATAGCTATCTCTATGAGTCGCATCACACCTTGGATCCGACCAGTATTGCCATTAGTGCCGTCACATCCCAGCACTGTTAATTTAGAAATATCGATTTTCTGTTGCTCAAAAAAAAATCGCATACTTTTGACGATATCATCAGCGGACCCTGATGAAGGTGAAACATGGCCAAGAAACGATGCAGCTACCCCACTCCCAGTGTTGCCAATGCTTGACATTTAATAAGAAAAGAGTAGCCTGTTCCTGCTTGACGCACTTAGTATAAAGAACCTTAGTGAACCAAACACGAGAAAAATAGCACTCTGGTATTTATAATTTCTTGTTTTCTTCCTCTAATTCGTTACATCGTAGTCTTTTATTCCTTTATACCACAAAGACAACAAATACACATAAACAAACTGCAAGAAAATCGACTTTAGACCTCTGAAAACACTCGAAATCGCGAAATTGTTGTGCGGGTTGCCTATATACAACAGAAGAAACTTTAAGGGCATTGCGCGACCCCTAGGTGTTGTTCAAAAATTCTGAAAAAATTCACAGATGCTCGGTGCCACCAAATGCAACTTTTCCGCACTATACTTTTTTGAATTTCGAAAAAAAGTCAAAAACGATATACCCTAACCATGGACCTACATGATCTCCTTCGTTCAAAACTGGAGAAAAGGAAACATGAACCATTGTCCCTTGACAAAAAGTCTATTGGGATTATAGTGGGCCTATTAACGGGATACCAACTTAATAAACACCTACATCACATCATGAGGCGGTCTGAAACCACAGAGTGACGGGGTTGTTTGAAAAATGATGAAACAACGGAACATATACTCTTCGAATGTCCTGCTCATGAGGTGATCAGATTGTACACATTGGGCACTAACATACCTAGTGCCCACATGACCTAGGAGGCCCCTAGAACAGCCTTGCAAACTTCATCAAGAAGTTTCTGCTAGACTGAAAACAATATCACAACACGGTAAGCACAATAGGCCAAATGGCCTGAGAGAGCTCATAAGGGCGCCGTGCATGAGGAAGTGATGAATCCCCGTGAAAATAATCAGTCCCGTTATATCTGGGTTAACCGCCAGACCCGAAAACGTACACCATTCTTTTCAAAGTCATCTGCAGTATTTGCATACATGACTGAACATTTTTCGAACGGCTAGGAACTTTGGAGTTGCAACTTAATGGGACACCTTGAGATCTTAAGGAGACGTGAACATATAGGATTGTAGACCATGATCTCTTTACTTCGACAAGAAACTTAAGCAGAGACGGTTGGCAGAATGGTATGGAGGAACTAAGATAGCTGATCTTGTCTGACGCAAGAATTCACAACTATTTGTGGGGAAAGACTCCTCGGAATATTTTCCTCTTATATTTCTGATGGGATCATCTTATCCTATTGAATTGGTCAAGTTCTTGCTTCACCAGTCATTCCAAAAACTTATTGTATAACAATTATATGCCAAACTTTATTATACAGGAGCTGTTGTTGCTAATCGTTTAAGTGAAGAAAAAGATTGGAAAGTACTTCTGTTAGAAGCAGGTAGAGATGAAACAATAATATCTGATGTTCCAATTATGGCTGGGTTTCTTCAATTGTCTTACTTCGATTGGAAGTACAAAACAGAGCCGCAGGGTCAAGCTTGCTTAGGTAAGTATGCCACAATTTCCTCGAAATACTTAATTTCAAGCGAACAAGTCTTTTCAGGAACAGTCAAACCGAATTCAGTTCATACCTGTTTTTGAATTCCAATAATGTAAGAAAAAAGTTAGTTATATTTGAAAAAAGACGGGTCTGGTATGTCAAACAGCTGTCACAGTTAGAAGCAGAGCTTATACCAACTGGAAGAAAAATCCAACAGATGAAGCTAAGACTGGACATGTGCGTTGTCAAAACATTGAAGCCAAAAGAAAAAGCAATAGACACCTGAGGTAGATCAGTTCATCACTAAGAGCAAAGGCGGATCTTTTCACAAAAATGTTTTGGCAAAATTCTGTTCTAGATAAATTAAACGCAATGCCCCCAAGCTTCCTACATGTTCAATCGAAAATGTCTGAAGTAAAATTCAGGAGGCAAATGGTAAGTCGCGTTCTTCAACAACAGAATTATAAGAAAAAAGTGAATCTTGAAGAATATCAGCAGTACTCCAGGGATCTATTGTCTGGTCAACTCTTATTCAGGAGACAGGATTCTCTGGACTCAACACGTCACAGAGGTTTGAGTAATTAGACTCAACACGACTATTCAGGAGGCAGGAGTGTTTGAACTCAACACGTGGTAGAGAAAAGGAATGCTAAGCTCAACATGCTTAACTAGGAAGAAGGAAGTATGTTCAGCTCAACGCGCTGCACAGAACTGCTGGTTTACTGCGTAGATCCTTGAATTTTGGTGAGGGTCGAATTTCTATCCTTTTTCCTCTTCATCTCGCTTGTTTCACATCTCCTTGGTTTGTCCTGGGGTTCTACTGGTTGGTTATCCTCCTTCTTTTATGTTGTGGAGCATCTATGCTGGCCTGTTGTTTTCTCTTCCATTGTACTAGGGATGTCCTCTTTCCTGTTGCCCTCGGTTGTAGTTCCATTATTTGTTTGATCTCCTTGTTTTTGTGATTTTCCATCTGGTCGGTTGTCTTCGTCGTTAGTTGTGTGATGATTTCTTCCAGTGTGTTGATGTCCATTTCCTTCCTGAGTTGGTCGTTGCTTATGTACCATGGGGCGTTTGTCGCTGTCCTGATGATCTTGTTGAGTGCTGCTTGTAGTTTCCTCTTCTCGAATCTGTCCTCTAGATACCAAATTTGTCCTGCGTATATTATTCCTGGGATGATTATTGCCTTGATTATCTTGATCTTGTACCAATGTGAGTTTGCTTTTTCCGTTGAGTAGTGGGTATAATTTTCCGTGAATTGCTCTTGTTCTTCTTGTAGTTTCCTCGATGTGCCTCTTGTAGTTCAGTTGGTCGTCCAAGGTTACGCCGAGATATTTTGCTTCCTTCTTCCATTCGATTTGTTGTCCTTCTATGGTGATTTCTTTTGGTGTTTCCGGATGTCTTCTCTTCTTGTGGTCGATGTACATTGCTACAGTCTTCTTTGGGTTGACCTTGATCTTCCATCTTCTGAAATAATTGGTTAGTTGGTCGATGTTTTCTTGTAGCCATTCTCTTACTGCTGCTTTGTTCCTGTGGGATGCGTATATTGCCGTGTCGTCTGCGAACTGCGCCATTTTCGAGTGCTTCATCTTCGGTATATCTGCGATGTATATGTTGAATAGCAGTGGTCCTAGTACTGATCCTTGGGGTACACCGGCTCCTATCCTCTTCGCTGTTGACTTCTGGTCCTGTATCTTGGTTATGAATCTTCTGTTTTGTAGATATGACATCGTGATGTCGGTAAGCTTCGCTGGGTATCCTGTGGTCTTCATCTCGTAGATTAGTCCTTCGTGCCAAACTTTGTCGAATGCTTTCTCAATGTCCAAAAATGCTGTGGATATGTTCTGTTTGTCTTTGATGTCCTCCGTGATTCTAGCTAGTTGGTGTATTGTCGAATGTCGTCCTCTAAATCCATACTGGTGCTGCGGGATTAGTCCTTTTTCTTCGGCGAACTCTTTCAGTCGGGTGTAGATGATCCTCTCGATGATCTTGCTCATTGCTGGTAGCAGGCTTATTGGTCGGTAGCTGCTGGCTTCTGTCCTTGGTTTTCCTGGCTTCGGTATCAAGATGGTCTCCGCTGTTTTCCATATGTCTGGGTAGTGCTCCGTTTTCATTATTGCTCGTGCTATTTCCGTTATTTCATGAATTCCTTCGTCTGGTAAGTTCTTCAATGCCTGGTTGGGAATTCCGTCTAGTCCTGGTGCCTTTCTTGTTTTCAGTTGATTGATATATCCCTTTACTTCTGCTGTTGTAACCTCTTCGATGTGATAGTCTTCTGCTGTATCATCCTGGATTCTTCTCCCTATTCTTTCGACGTTTTGGTTGAATCCCGCGTCTCCGTTGCTGGCGTTCGTTTGAAATTGTTCCTCTAGTACTGATGCAAATATTTCCACCTTCTCCTCGTCCGTAACTGCTGTTTGTCCATTGTGTTTGATGAGTGGTGTTGTCGTGTTTCTCTTCTTTCCTGTTAGTGCTGCTGCCATTCTCCATAGTGATTGATCCTCTGTGCTCAGTTGCTCTATTTTGTTGTCCTACTGCTCGTTGAATATGCTCCTCAGTTCGTCTTTTACTCTGTTGGTTAATCTGTTCAGTTCTTTCTTGTCTTCGGGGTGTAGTGTCCTTCGGTATTTCTTCTTCGCTCGTTTCTTTTCTTCTAGAAGTGCTTTAATGTTGGCTGGTAGATGCATTCTGTGTTTTCCTTTGCTTCTCTTGATGATCCTTCAATAGCTCTGTGCATCCGGGTCTCCAGGTCTGCTGGTTTACGGAACTTGGTGAGAATTTATACCGAAGTTGTCGGCGTACGCATCACCTCCCACTCTGTCCTGACCATGCGCTGCTTTAGTAACGAACGGTGATCATTGTTACAAACGATGGATCATTCTTACATGGTACTAGACTCACTGAGGATTCCGTCAATCAACACAATGCATCATGTGCCAATGCTTCTTATTCACCAGGGTGGATGAGAGTAAACAATAAGAAACTGGTGGATGAAGTCTGAAGCATCAAATAGACTATTAATCTCAATAACAGGGTTGCCATTCAATGCACGCTTCCAATTAAATACTACTTCGACTTATGATATACAAGATGATATATTATTGGTATTCAAATAAGTTCATAATAAACTGTATGATTTCCATATGGAAGTAGTTCAATTTCCCATATCTAGTTGGTCCATTACTGGTCATCTAATATCTGTTTGGTATCTTATACTGTTCATCAATTTTCAGCAATGAAGAACGGAAGATGCAACTGGCCTAGAGGCAAGGTTTTAGGTGGATCCTCAGTACTGAACTACATGCTCTATCTGCGTGGTAATAAGAAAGATTATGACATCTGGGAATCACTAGGAAATCCTGGTTGGGGTTACAAAGACGCACTACACTATTTCAAGAAATCAGAGGACAACCAGAACCCTTATCTAGCGAAAACTCCGTATCATTCAAAAGGAGGATTTTTAACCGTTTCTGATGCATCATATCAATCGCCCTTGCTTACTTCCTTCATAGAAGCAGGCAAGCAGTTAGGGTACGAAAATAGAGATCTGAATGGACAGTTTCAGAGTGGATTCATGGTGGCGCAAGGTAAGAAATGAACACCAAGTAGTGTTGATATTATATCTTATGCTAAGAAATTAACGCACTATGTAGACTCCTTGCGAAGTTTATCGCGAAAAATATTTGTCTCATCAAATATTTACCGACAGGAGGTTTTATCTTGGAAAAAGAGGCCCAGAGCATCATTTCCAACGGGATTATTTCGCTCGTTTTGTGCCGTTGATGTGATTCACGGACCGGCGAAAGATGTTCCTCAAGTGTTGGAATTATTAACGTTCTCAAATCTGTTTGTTATTGTTCGTATCTTTCTCGAAGTCCGGTAGCGGGTTCACCGTCTCGGTCCATACAGGTCGACTCTCGTACGTACGTACGAGATACGTTCTTTCCGGAATCGTAAGGGTACACCGATGTAGCTTGTTAGGATGCTGAGAAGCGATATGCGACACTTATCAGCTCCTAATGAGGACGAAACTGCAGTATACCGCTTCGTTTCTCGGCACCCTGCTTAGTTGCACTATTGTGGCTTTTGGGGGCTGCGTGCATGGCAGGAAGATTTGGGAACTAGCTCTTGTCAGGAAGGATTATTCATTGATCTACGGATTTTTGAATAATTCTTCTTGTCTCAAGTTTACACACATATATAGAGGGTTTCACTCCGACGAATTGCCCATATATCTGTTCATGCAATCAAACTGATTTCATGAAAAAATATAAATCTACCACCCGGTAATTAATACCATTGCCAGGCAATGATTATAATCAAAACATATCCTGGAATTATTATATATTAGGATAACTTTAAATGTTATGAGAATATATCAATCTACCAGAATATATACATACTATAGCATCATCAGACAATGATATCAATGTACCAAGGAGTAGTGTCAGAGGCTTTCTCCCGGAAAAATCCAGTGTACGGACTCTTAGTCAAGTAACACTGAATGTTACTCATTATTAGTTTCCTTTGTGTGAAGTGGTGAACGATCGAATAAAATACTGCTCTGAATATAAATATGACGAAATTGTCAGTTAATTATATTACATTTATATAAACAAATAAATAAAATATGAAATGAGATTCTGAGCAGTATAAACTAAAGAGAAACCTATGACTCTACCTCATTATTTTTTTGGAAAGAAACCTACGAAGAATATTACAAGATTTGATGACTGTTATCTTTGTAACTGTTCAAACAAATTTTTCTTCAGACCCAAAATCTCAATACTTTTGTGAAGATTTCTAGGAATAACACCTGTTGTGGAAATAATAATCGGTAGAATAAAAACTTTTTCATTTTCCACATTTTTTAATCTCGTCGCCAAGCATCGTATATTTAAAAATTTTTTCATTGTATTTATTTTGTATATTATGTGTGTCGGGTATAGCAATATCAATTATATATGTTATTTGAATCTGTTTATCAGTAAGAATGATATCTGGTCTATTGTGTTCTACAGCTCTGTTGCGAAGAATTGTTTTATCAAAATAAAGTTTATATTTGTCATTTTCACAAATAATCTCAGGTTTATATTTGTAAAATTTTTTTCTTGGGAATTAGGTCATGTTTAATTCCTAGATTGAAATGAGATGTGTTTTCTATAATTCCTCGTGAAAACAACCTTATCCTGGATCGCAATTGCCAAGCCTTCTGTTTCAGCAAACAATTCTCCAGAAACTAACCATTTATTCGATGCGACTTCATCAATATAATCATTTTTCAATTCTTTAGGTGCTTTCCGTGTAATTCCTTCTGCATCCAACTTTCTCTTTAGAATTATCATCAAATATATCAAAATCTACCTTTTGCATTGTCAAGTTCAGAGGTGTAAGATTATAATCTGAAGCAACAACAATATCATGTAATTTAGACGTTCTCTGTTCATCATGAAAATGGGAACGTAGAAGAAGAATCTGTTTACTATGAAGATTATCAAAATCAGTTAATTCACGACCTCCAAGATGTCTAGGTAGTGTAACTCTCTGAACAGCTGACTTTGGGTGGTGCTTATGATATTTACAAAGCATTTTCCTTGTTTGACATTGTAATTCATTTAGATCAGTTAAACTGATTATAGGTATATATATATATATATATATATATATATATATATATATATATATATATATATATAAGACTTTCAGTATACTCCAGTAGACTACGTGAAATAATGAAAAAATTTTTCAAAGTTATTTCAGGTTCAAATGAACTGGAAATGGAGTTCAAAATTGATATTCTAACTGATTATTGGTCTTCAATTTGGGCAGTGCCAAAGCAACCCAATTCCAGTGCAAGTTGGATTTTAAATGAAAGGTTTCGATTTTCTAAAATAGAATACATGCGATTTGAAGAATTGTCAAACGAAGATATAACATTGGTTATTAAACACACAAAAATTTGAAAATCTCCAAGTGTTGATGGTATTCATAACTTTGGTTCAGCAAATTCTCTTGCGTTCAAGAAAATTTAGCTGAATATTTTTCATTCATAATAAAGAACCCCGCAGCTACGTTTTTATTTTTCACACAAGGAATTACTTATTTAAAACCGAAAAGTGCTAATACTATTGATACATCTCAATATAGACCAATAACTTGCCTTCCAACAAAATATAAAATTCTAACTGCATGTATTACCCATAAAGTTTATGCACATTTGGAGAATTATAATATTCTTTCCGAAAAACAAAAAGGATGTAGAAAAAACACCTTGGTACTAAAGATCAACTTGTAATTGATTCTGTTGCTTTGAATCAAGCTTAAACTAAGAAGAGAAATATTCATACAGCCTTCATAGATTACCAAAAGCTCTTGATAGTTCTTCTCATTCATGGCTTCAAGAAATTTTGGGAATTTAAAAAATTGATAAGACACTTCGTCTTTTCTTGAATTTGTAATGAAAATTGGATAACCAATCTTAATTTGAATTTTTCAAAACAATCGTTAACATCCGAAGTATTTCCTATCAAAAGAGGCATTTTTCAAGGTGATTCTTTAAGTGCTCTTTGGTATTGTCTTTGCCTTAATCCATTATCTCATGAATTAAATGCTACTAGTTTCGGATTCGAAATAAACAGTCTATCAACTGAATTCAAATTAAGTCACTTAATTTATTGAGATGATATTAAATTATATGTCGGAACTAGATCTCAACTGAAAAGTCTACTTGAGATTACTTTCAACTATTCCAATGATATTCATATGAAATTTGGGCTTCCAAAATGTAAATATCTTTCTATTAAAAGGAAAGACCACCTCTGATTATATGAAGATGAAGATCGAAATCGAGCCAATGCATCAAGGAGATACATATAAATATGTTGGATTTGTTCAAGAGAAGAGCTACAGGGTGTTGAAACTTCTGGAAAAAATTGGTTTTTTCTTCAAACCTCCTGCAGTTTTTGAGATATTCAGTCCAAATTTGGAACTCAAACAATTTTTTATAGCCTCCATCATTACACTTCCTAGATTTTAACTGAAATTCACAAGGTGTTTTCTTTTTCGAAGCCATGTCTCCTTTTGCCCTTTCAAACTTTTTTGCAGTACGCCAGTGATCAGCCTACAATCAATTTTCGTCATCTTCGTTTAATCTAGAAACTTTTTTGAGTCTTCTGAGACTCAACTCATACTTATTCAATATCAAACTAAACTAAGTTAGGCAAAAAAGTGGCCCAATCAAATAATTTCCAACTATTCCAATTATTTCCCAGACCTTTAGTGAGAATTGCTTTTGATGATGAGATTCTTCAATCAAATGGGGGTTTTCCTCAGACCTATGATGATTAGTGTGAAAATTTGTGATAGCAGTTCTCGAAAAGTTAGCTTCGTTTGTGAACATTATTTCACTATGAAAATGAGCACTTTCTGTAATTCTATCTGAGAACCATCGGCAGAAATTCAGTCTTGAAGGAAAATCTAGAGGAAGTAGAGTTTGGACGCGTTGAATATGAAACAGGTACAATAAAAAATCGTGGAGAATCATCCAAACTAGAACATGTGAAATATTGAACTGATTTCCAATTTTTCTTGTGCTCACATGATGATTCAAATCAATACAATGCAAAACGGCTTCCTCAATATGTGGAGTTCTCATAGTTTGAGTTGCACCTTTTAAATGATTATTTACAGTAAAAGTACCAGTTTCCTTCAACCTTCTGTGGATATTTGTAAATGTTCGCCTGTCTGGTGTTACTGTTGTGTTTCTGTCAGCCAGACCGTACATGTAATGGATATTAATCAATTCGGCGTTAGTAAAATTAGCCATTTTTTCTTACACCTATAACTTCAAAAGTCTTGAAACTAATAGTTTATTTAATAAACAATTCGAGCAGACACTGGTTTAACTTAAGCAACTGTCAAAATAAATAAATAAATGGTAAAAATCAAAGCCTACTAGTCATTTTTTCTAATTAGAAGTGCTTTCAATTCAGCGAATGCATACAATCGTTTAATAATTTTCTGCTCGAGAACGGTTGGAGATACGAAAAAATTACAAGTGTCAAAAAAGTTTCTAAATTGAACGAAGATTACGAAAATTGATTGTACGCTGATCAATGGCGTACTGCGAAAAATTTTAAAAGAGCAAAAGAAGACATGGCTCATGAAAAGAAAACACCTTGCAGATTCTAGTTGAAATTTAGGATGTGTAGCTCCGTAACGAAGCTTTTGAGGCCTATGCTTATATGAACTTTTTTTCGTGAAATTGCACGTAGATTTACCTCCTCAAGTTGTGACATACTATTATGTAACACCCTGTGTCAAGAATTTCCCTTGGCCAAAACTCCAGTTGAATATGTTGACTTTCAAAATTAGTTTGTGAAGGATCCGGTGTTGTTTAACATTTAATTCACTTCTTACTTTTCCAGGAACAGTTAGAAGAGGAGCCAGATGTTCTACAGCCAAAGCATTTTTACGACCAATTCGTCTACGCAAGAATCTTCATGTAGCCATGCGGTCCCACGTTACCAGAATCTTAATCGATCCCACAACAAAAATCGCTTTCGGCGTTGAATTTCTTAGGAAAGGTGCAATTCATCGAGTAAAAGCAACAAAAGAAGTAATTCTCTCAGCTGGTGCAATTAACTCTCCGCAGATCCTAATGATGTCAGGAATAGGCCCAAAAGAAGATCTAGAAAAACACCAAATTCCAGTTATACAGAATTTAAAGGTCGGTCATAATCTACAGGACCACGTTGGGTTAGGAGGGCTGACGTTTCTGATCGAACAAGAGGTTTCCATTCAACTGATTAGATTATTTACCGTTCAATCTTTCATGAAATATGCGATCGGTAGAGGACCATTAACTATCATGGGTGGCGTTGAAGGAATTGCATTTGTTAACACGAAGTACGTTAACGCAACAGAAGATTATCCAGACATACAATTTCATTTTATATCAGGTTCTACACATTCAGACGCTGGTATGCAAATCAAGTATGCGCATGGACTCACTGATACTTTCTACAAGAAAACTTTTCAATCAAGTTTGGGAAAAGATGCATTTTGTTTTCTTCCAGTGTTGCTTAGACCGAAAAGTAGAGGACTTATAAAGTTACAAAGTCGAAATCCTTCTGATCCTCCTCTTATCTACCCCAATTATTTCAAGGATCACTTCGATATGCAAACACTGATTGAAGGAGTTAAAATTGGTGTAGCTTTGAGTGCAACTCCGGCTTTCAAAGCGTACAAAAGTAGGTTTCTTCCATTTCCAGATTGTGACCATATTCCAATCCATACGGACCAATACTATGAATGTATGATCAGACTATATTCAGCTACGATCTATCATCCGGTTGGTACAGCTAAAATGGGACCTTACTGGGATGAAAACGCAGTGGTAGATCCTGAATTGAGAGTATATGGAATAAAGAATCTACGTGTTATAGACGCTTCGATAATGCCTACATTGGTTAGTGCGAACACCAATGCCCCAGTTATAATGATTGGAGAGAAAGGTGCTGATATTCTCAAAGCATTTTGGCAAGAAAGAGAGTCCACTAATGCATCTATGAGAAATGCATTACAAAACCGTTGAATCCTGGAGCCAACATAGAAGGGAAAAATTCTTATGATGTCCTAATTCATATCGTGGGGATTGAAGGTCTAGCTCAATTATATATAACTTCTAGAACCTAATAGGGAACTACTAAAGTACGAGCTTGGTCCAGAAAGTACTTGGCCTAGCAGAGAGAACTCGAAGAATCTCGAAAAATTAGGTATTTTTCAATATAATCTCTTTCAGCTCTGCACAAGTGGACAGGTTTCGACGTCTTAATACTGCAGTTATGTAAAATACAGGGTGTCATCGCTAGAGAGCCGATAAGAATCTGGGGTTTATCGATTTGTTTCAAATTTTGGGATTGTAGTATATGGATACTGATCTACAATGTTTTCAGAACGGTACCACTTCCAGTTATACCGGATATCGACTAAAACTATGCTATTTTAAATGGTGTACTTTTGATTCTCTTTAATAAAGGCATTCTTTTTTCAGCATCTTTTGTTAACATTGGTCTTATCTAAGATTAACCACCATTGAGCTAGAATTTTCTTTTGATAGTGTCATCTTCATTGCCTAACAAATTGTCTCAGAGACTAATTTAAATAACATTTGAATTTGGGAGGCTTTTACTTGATAAAATTCCATTATCAATAATAAGTACAAGTAATGTGTTTTTTGGAATTTTACTTAATAATTATGATTCGTAACGCATTTCACTACACCGTAGCTTCTTCAGACGAATGAATGTACAGAAAATAAGAATGAGAATATAAATATAAATGTTTTTAAGTAATTAAAAGCTTGTTGGGTTGATTCTTCTTAAGTGGTTATTTATGACAGGTATATCCAATAAAATTAAGGAATAGATTTCTCCCCGAAGAGATTCAATAGAGGTTAAGGGCTTAAATCGACTTGTTCATTGATGAGTCTACCTGAGTGTTTGTATTTGTTGATTTCTAAAGTTTCCCAAAGATCTACCTTCCAATATCTATTATCTGTTTGCAAAATTTCAAACTGTGGGTCGAAAGAGTGATTATTTTCTTAGAGATGATTCGAGTAATTTGAATCTGATTTTTTATTTGAAAAACTGCATTTATGTTCCGATATTCTAATATTAAAATTTATGTGTTCTACCAAGGTAGAAATTATCACAGTCATTGCAATTCAATCTATAAACTCCTGATTTATTGTTTTTACCTGATTTGGTTTTATTATTTTTATATATTTGTCTAAATTATTATTAGTTTGAAAGCTATGTTGAAATTATTGCTACTCAAGAATGATTTCAGGTTCTCACTTGTAATGCCAACGTAGGTTAAGGTGTTACATTTTTGTTTCAATTTATCGACAGGGTAAACTTCATTCAATTCGATTCTATTTGTTTTTATTTAAAATATTATTTATTAAATTGGGATTGTAACCATTAAATTAAAAATCTCTAGATATATATATATATATATATATATATATATATATATATATATATATATATATATATATATATATATATATATATATTCTTTTGAAAAGAGCGGATTTACAAAATTTCGAATAATTGTATTTACAATAAATGCTTATATCTGTAATTTTAGTGTGTGTCAGAAAAACACAATCGTGAAGAACAAGCGAATAAATAGAATACCAGTGGAAAAAACAGACAATGCCTGTTCCTTAATCTGGCATCTAAACTCGCATCATGCCTCCTACGATTGCCCCTAAAGTGTGAGAACAATAAATGTAACAGGGCAACCATACTATCTTTCGTATGATACAATGAACGAGTGGGAAAACCTGTGGAAAAAACTCGTTTCCCTGTCGCTATTGCACTAGCAATAGCTTGTCTGTTTATGTTGTGTTAGTTTCGTGTCTACAAAAAGAGTACCAAAAATTTTTCTGCTTAGCAGCTTCATTCTCTCAGTCTCATCTTGCACTATATGATTTCCAGGACTTTTTCACGAAGACAATGGTGAAAAGGAAGGGGGATTGGGACAGGAAAAATCTGTAACAATGGAGAACGAAAAACAGCAGAAAAATATTTCTTCAAACATACCTAACTCTTATATGTCTAAACTCACTTGAATCTAAGAACTCAACTAATGCTCCTCTGTTTTTCAACAGCGAACATCTCATACCCTTTTTGGGAATGAGGCCCTACGGGGTTGTAGCCCTTGCCTTATCAACATACACCATGGAAATAAAGCCCTAAGGGGGAGCAGTCCTAGCCTTATCTATGAACTAATGCACCGCTGTTTTTCAACAGGGAACATCTCATACACCATTCGATGTGGGTTACACCCATAACGACCTCAAGATTCAAAAACTAATTTCCTAAATAGACTTGAAGTTCTCTACCCAGTTAATGAAATTATCTGAGACGGAATTAATTTCTTGAAAATCACCCGTAAAATGGTGAATAGCACCATCGAGGACTGAATATCTTATTGTTTCTTCAGCTGCGCCAAATTTACATGCCGGACTTCTACAGTATTCCATTTGAACAACAATTTTTCCTACTTATATCGAAACCTTCAACCCTTTTGGAAGGATCCTTTATGAGAACTTCATTGAAAACATCAACTTTCTGCCATTCAGTTTTCCAAAGATCAACAGCCTTCACCCGTGTACGCAAGAAGTCAATCAACCAAATAGGTTTCCTTGATTTCAATGTCAGGTTAGGTGGATTTTGAAGATCGTGTATTTTCGGAAAAACTTCTGGAAATGAGTGATACTTATCCCAAGATGATTTAAGAGATCTTTTCCTGCGAATATGGGAAGAAACTATTTTACAAATAACCGAAAGCCATGGGGTAGCAGTTGAGCTGATACATCCACTTATAACTCTCGTAGAACAGTTCAACTGAGAATCAATCTTATTGACATGAGCATTATTAAACTACACCTGACAGCAATATTCTGCTGCTGAATATACAAACGCTAAGGCAGTAGTTCGCAAAGTAGAAACTCCGGCGCCCCAATTGGATCCAGCTAGTTTATGTATTATATTGTTTCTTGTTTTCAACTTCTGAAATAATATATCAATATGAAATTTGAAAGTCGAAGAACGATCTAGCTTTACACCAAGATATGTTGCAGTGAAATTATGAGTTAATAGTGATTGATTGAAGAATACTCTTAGTTGGCTATCTTTCTCATGATTATTCAGATGAAAACAAGAAACCTCAGTTTTCGGAGGATTTGGACATAAACGCCAGTTTTGAAGAAAATGTTCAGAATTTCTAATCAGTCAGTGTTTGCTCAGTTGTTTCGAAGTCATAGTGTCGAAAACCCAAAGCAATATCATCAGCATAAATAAACTTCGTAGAGGAAGTTTCAGGGATGTCAGACATATATAAATTGAAGAGAAGAGGTGCAAGAACAGATCCCTGAGGTAGGCCATCATTCAGAGTGTAAAATCTACTTCTTCTCTCACCGATAAAAACTCGAAGTCTTCTATCAGATAACACATTTTAAATCAATTTCACAATTTTTCCACATTGAACTACTTCAGAGAGTTTATAATTCAAACCATCCTTTCAAACTGTGTCATATGCCGAAGAGAGATCTACAAATACAGCGCATATTTTAAGTCTACCTTGAAATTCTGTCTCAATGAAAGTGGATAAAAAAAACCTGATCAGAACAATTCCAGTTTTTTCGAAAACCTCCCTGAGAAGTGGACAGAGCTCTGTCAATGATTGGTTCTAACCTCTGATAAAGAAGTCTTTCTAAAATTTTGAAAGAAACAAAAAGTAAGCTGATAGGTTGAGAACTACTAGGTTCTGGATTTTTCCAGGCTTGAGGACGGCAATAACATTAGTCTTTCTAAATTCAACGAGAATACTACCTGAGCTGAGTACGTCATTGTAAAAGGATAGTACCTACTTTTTAGGGTTATTTCTTAGATGGTTAAAAAATTCAGGGAAAATGCCATCAAATCCTGGATCTTTACGAACTTTAGTAGATTTAATTGCAGATTTGAGCTCATCTTAGCTAAATATGAAAATTAACCATGCATTCTTCTAAAAACTGAAGAGGAAAAAATCATGAATTTTATTCCATATTTTACAGTTGCACTGTATATATTTTCAGACACTTTGTCTTTCTTCCAAATTTCGTTAGGAAGAGAATAATATACTAGAAAAGTTATTAATATCCCTTGTGTTGAACTATAAAAGATGTTGATTATGTTGAACTCAAATGTACCTTGCAACAGAAATATTAGAATAACATCATATCTCATAAAATTTGCGACTCAGCAAATTGTGAATTGCAGAATTTTAATTCTCAGTTGCTGAATGTCTATAATAACTACTAACATGTGGTTTAATATTGATGAATAATATTTCAAGAAAGTGGAATTAAAATCTATTTATTTAGTTATTCTGTGTTAATTTGAATTGTGAATTGATCAAGAAGAAGGAAAAAGGTTGGTACTTCATATATTGAAAAGAGTGAAAAAGAGTTTTTATAAATATTTTCAATTAAAACTAAAGTATTTAGATTTTCACTATATTAACAAAACTATGAAACAATGATCAGATAGATTTTATAATTTTGCTTTCGCAAAATAGAATGCAGGATGAATCAAATTCATTCAACTCAATGTCACATCCCTACTTTGTTCTTTATTGAAATTATGTTATGAAAAATATACTGCAAGTGTCACTTAAATTTTGTTGTGCAATATATGTATGGCTATAATTGAATAATAAAAACAAGTACTGTGTTTTAAGGAATTTTACTTAATAATTGCGATTCGTAACGCGTTTCACTACACCGTAGTTTCTTCAGACGAATGATTATGCAGAAAATGTAAATGAGAATATAACTATAAATGTTCTTGAGTAATTAAAAGCTTATTGGTTACTTCTTCTTAAGTGGTTATTTATGACAGGTATATCCAATAAAATTAAGGAATAGATTGCTCCTCGAAAAGATTCAATAGAGGTGAAGGGCTTAAATCGACTTGTTCATTGATGAGTCTACCTGAGTGTTTGTATTTATTTATTTCTAAAGTTTCCCAAAGATCTACCTTCCAATATTTATTATCTGTATGCAAAATTTCAAACTGTGGGTCGAAAGAATGATTATTTTCTAAGAGATGATTCGCGTAATTTGAATCAGATTTTTATTTGAAAACTGCGTTTATGTTCCGATATTCTAATATTAAAATTTCTATGTGTTCTACCAATTTAGAAATTATCACAGTCATTGCAATTCAATCTATAAACACCTGATTTATTGTTTTTACCTGGTTTGGTTTTATTATTTTTATATATTTGCCTAAATTATTATTAGTTTGGAAAGCTATGTTGAAATTATTGCTACTTAAGAATGATTTCAGTTTCTCACTTGTAATGCCAACGTAGGTTAAGGTGTTGAATTTTGTTTCAATTTATCGACAGGGTAAACTTCATTCAATGCGATTCTACTTTGTTTTTATTTAAAATATTATTTATTAGTTCGGGATTGTAACCATTATTTTTGGCTATTTGTTTAATCAAATTTAGTTCTTTGTTGAAATTTTCTGGTGATAGCGGGATGTTAATCAATCTATGAATAAAACTATTGAATGCTGACATTTTATGTTGATATGGATGACACGACGAGTTATGTATAATAATATCTGTATGTGACGGCTTATGGTAAATTGCGAAAACATGTTTTCCATTTTCATTCGAAATGGTTACGTCTAAGAAATTTATCGAATTATTGCTTTCTATTTCGGTTGTGAATGCAATTTTTGGATGTAATGAATTTATATGATTTTCGAAAATTTTCAACTGTCTATCTGTTCCTGTGAAGCAAATAATGATATCGTCTACATAGCGATACCAGTATAAACAATATTTACTAAGTGGATGATTATGAATTAATTTTCTAAGTTATTCATGAAAATTTCTGCTAACAAAGGACTTAACGGATTGCCCATAATCAAGCCGTCTTCAATAGTATAATATTTGTAATTGAAATGGAAATAATTTTGATCTAAACAAATTTTCAATAATGAAAGAATATCTGATTTAATGATTGTATTGACATGATTCCTTTCTAATAATTCTTCAACTAAGTAATACGTATCTTTTGGAGGAATGTTGCATTCAATAGTTTTATTCATAGATTGATTAACATCCCGCTATCACCAGAAAATTTCAACAAAGAACTAAATTTGATTAAACAAATAGCCAAAAATAATGGTTACAATCCCAAACTAATAAATAATATTTTAAATAAAAACAAAGTAGAATCGCATTGAATGAAGTTTACCCTGTCGATAAATTGAAACAAAAATTCAACACCTTAACCTACGTTGGCATTACAAGTGAGAAACTGAAATCATTCTTAAGTAGCAATAATTTCAACATAGCTTTCAAACTAATAATAATTTAGGCAAATATATAAAAATAATAAAACCAAACCAGGTAAAAACAATAAATCAGGTGTTTATAGATTGAATTGCAATGACTGTGATAATTTCTACATCGGTAGAACACATAGAAATTTTAATATTAGAATATCGGAACATAAACGCAGTTTTTCAAATAAAAATCAGATTCAAATTACGCGAATCATCTCTTAGAAAATAATCATTCTTTCGACCCACAGTTTGAAATTTTGCATACAGATAATAAATATTGGAAGGTAGATCTTTGGGAAACTTTAGAAATAAATAAATACAAACACTCAGGTAGACTCATCAATGAACAAGTCGATTTAAGCCCTTCACCTCTATTGAATCTTTTCGGGAGCAATCTATTCCTTAATTTTATTGGATATACCTGTCATAAATAACCACTTAGGAGGAGGCGACCACTAAGCTTTTAATTACTCAAGAACATTTATAGTTATATTCTCATTTACATTTTCTGCATAATCATTCGTCTGAAGAAGCTACGGTTTAGTGAAACGCGTTACGAATCGCAATTATTAAGTAAAATTCCTTAAAACACAGTACTTGTTTTTTATTATTGATAATGGAATTTTACCAAGTAAAAGCCTCCCAAATTCAAATGCTATAATTGAAACTGAAGGTTACATATAAAACCAAATAGTCACTTAACTAAATACCTCCCATTTCATAAACTGATCAAGAATTACTTCTCGTCCAATTGGCTCTTAAGTATGATTCAAAACTCTTCAAGGTCATTCTGTAAGGACATCTCACAAGGTGACCCATCAATGTCATTTGTACATTAGCGCATTAGTTTTATTTCCGGCTGAGGCTTGAAGATCTTTCTTCCTTCTTAAAACGTGATACTTTCAGTATATGTTCCCTTCTTCTTATTGAATAACAATGGATGTACTCCACGAAATATTTTGCTCTCGTGAGTATCTACCAACTTGAATGTTCCAGAGATATTAAGAGCAAGACATGGATCCTAATGTCGCGCATACGCAGTTGAACCTTTATTCCATGACCAGAATGGCATTAACCCTTGGTCCTAGCCTCGGATTTCTTCTATCTCTCCATTCATCTACAATAAACTATCGACCTGACATCATGGACAGAGAACACAGAATTAAAGATACTCCTATTGGTCTTCTCAAAAATACGTACGACTTCATCGTAGTCGGCGGAGGAAGTGCGGGAGCAGTTATGGCAAACAGACTTAGCGAGAATCCGAACTGGAACGTTCTGTTGGTAGAAGCAGGTCCCGATGAAATCAGTTTGACGGATATGCCTCTGATGTTTCCGAGTCTACAGTTATCACCGTTAGATTGGCAGTTTAAAACTGAACCTGGCGATCATTATTGCAAGTGAGTATTCAAAAATAAAGTGTATGTATCATTAGATAATTTCATTTTCTCGAAGTATATTTGTTCGGATGATAGAAAATTACCTGCTTATTCAGTAGACTTCAAAGTTCAGGAAAATGATTCACATATGACTCCAGAATATAACTATCAACTAGAACCCTCTGGGTCTTTAAAGCTTATTGTAGTTCTCCTTGATACTAGACCTTTCTCTCCTGTTTGACTATCTCGCCGTGCTTTATTAACTTTAAGCTTTCTACGATTTCGTTTCTCAAGGAATTCTGGAATCATCTGTTAACACTCTTAGATAAGCTTTCAAAATGCCAAAAACTGGGCGGTATATTGTCCAGTTGGCCTTCAGACGAAATCTGTTATAGTTCTCGATGGTTTTGAATACTAACTTTCAAGTTATTTGTCTCTTAAGGTTCAACATTCTTCTGAACACGCGACACTTGTCGGTGTGAAATGTAAGAATTAAATACACACTTCACACATTGAAGCTCAAGTGGATTCAACACTGGAAATGTTCTACATTATTGGTTTCCTGAATATTTGAGGTCGCATTGGTATAGATGCCAAAAGCACTACCAGAGGTCCCTTCTGAACAGCTAGAGAAGGGTAGAATCCTCACTTGTTCACTACGTTTAATAGGTAAAACACTCTTATCTGGCGAAGAAAAGAAACATTTTGTGTCTAATGTCAGTTATCTTGACCTTTAACATCAACGAGTTGAAATTTACTAGCTTCCCCATCCACCAAATTCACCAGTTTTAATTCCTGGCGATTATGAACATACCTAACAAAAAGGTAAAAGTTTTGAAAGTGTAATGAATGTATTAAATTCATATTTGGGGGATCTTGACAAAGGCTAGTTTTTACTTGAGGATATACCCAGTATTGTCTGGGACTGTCGATAATCTCGAACATTCAAGCAGGGGTCCCAGTGAAGCCTGCACCTATTAGGGTATTTTTAACCTCATACCAGCCTATACGCTATCTCATTTACTCTCATACAAGTGTTACTCAGAAGCCAGAGAGACGAATATGATTATTTAAAGCTAGTTGTTCCACTACCTGAAGGTGCTCATAAATAATCATACATTAGTTGTAGTTGTAGTGATCTTCGACTGAAAAACTGTTGTATATTTATTTGATGGGAGGTATTTCTCACTACAGAGTTGTAGTATAGAGCAGTCGGGCTTTAGGTACGTAAAATAAGGAGTTATGACGATTATGATATTGAGGAACATTAAAAGTGAGGAAATGAATCAAAGGGTAGTTGTAATAATGAATTCAAAATTCGGTACAAAAAAACACCATCAAATAGAGCACGTCTTCCCTCCAAGCTTAAGACACGATATCGGCACAAGCTGACTTTATAATCACTTTGCAGCAAATTGCGATTAAACCTGTAATTGAAACTTTTAAAAAACTTTCTCTGTACTCTATCAATTCTCTCAATATGGACGTGGTAAAAGGGTGACCAGATAGGTGTAGCATACTCCAAGTTTGACCTGACTAAGGCAATGTATAGTGTTTTCAATGACTGAATATTCTTAAAGTTCTTAGTAATTCTAAGTATGAAACCAAGCATTTTAAAAGCTCTCGATACTATGCAATCCACATGAAGTGCATATGAAAGTTTGACATCTCAGACAATACCCAAGTCCTTAACCTGTTCAACCCTAGTCACATCCTGATTATTGAGAGAAAAGGATGATGTTGATGTTTTTTGTAAAGGTTATGTGCTGACATTTATCGACATTTAGTTCAAACTATCGGGACTTATAGAACAAAGAAAAGAGATCTAAATCACTTTGGAACAACTGTGTATCAGCATGAGATTCAATTCGTTTGTAAATTTTCAAATCATCAGCAAGAGTTCATGTGAGGTATTAGGAAAACACTCAGAAATTTCATTGATATAGATGGCGAAAAGAAGTTGTCCAAGGTGAGAACCTTGGGGTACGCCGGATGTTACGAGGTGCATTTCTGAAGAGACCCCATTTATCACTACAATATACCGGACATCGCCTACATTTCTTGATCTCTTTTTGGTGTACAAGTATTCCGTGTAAACTACTATGCTAATAAGTGTAAGGTGCAGTGGTTCGACCCATATGCATTAGTAAACTTCACGTTGAAAGTTTATACTACAAAAAAATCGAAGAAAAAGTGTTTTTCTTGAAAATACACATTTGAATTTGGGAGGCTTTTACTTGGTAAAATTCCATTATCAATAATAAAAAACAAGTACTGTGTTTTAAGGAATTTCACTTAATAATTGCGATTCGTAACGCGTTTCACTACATCGCAGCTTCTTCAGACGAATTCGTCTGATTATGAGGCCAGATAATCTGAATAAAAGCTCTGTTAACATCATACGTCCGGTTCAAGGTCACTTGAAGCTCAAAATGAGAGAATCAGCACCGAAAAATCTGCAAATATTCATACTAATGTTTTTGAGACCGCTTAGTATGAATCAGGGGTCACTTCATTTGCGCAACATTTCCTAGTGGTCATTCGAGGTTATTTCAAAGTCATTTTAAACTTCTTTGGGATCAGAAAAAATAGCAAAACATTAAAAAAATCCATTGATGTAATCCTTAAATAATCTTCAACAACCTTCAAGAAAGATCATACGAATAAATAAAAGACAGGTTCGTGCTCGGGGATCTCAAAAATGTAAGTATGCATTTTTTCAGATTTTTTCGTCGTCATTTCTCGATTTGACCTTCAAATGATCTTGAACGTGACCTGATGGTTGGTAAATGTTTCAAATGATTCGTTCATTGTAATCAGCGACTCCGAAAACCCTAGAATCCATTGCTCCAAATCGAAGATTTCCAAGAAAGGTCATTTGGAAGTTTTACGAGGTAAAAACTCGAGAAATGTTGAACAATTGTGTAAAAATCACTTGTGCGTTTTTGAAACCGCGGATACAAATACAAGCACTCATAACCTCCATGACTTCCGCTTCAAAGTCTTTCGAAGGTCATATCAATAGAATCATTACCTAAAATTTTGGAAAATTTAATATTTATGTTATTGGAAAGTCATTTTAAAATTTTACGGAACTAAAATTTCCAGAGCAGCTGCAAAAATTTGAAAGAGAGCCAATGTATGATTATGAGGCCAGATAATCTGAATAAAAGCATCATACGTCCGGTTCAAAGTCACTTGAAGCTCAAAACAAGAGAATCAGCACCGAAAAATCTGCAAATATTCATACTAATGTTTTTGAGACCGCTTAGTACGAATCAGGGGTCACTTCATTTGCGCAACGTTTCCTAGTGGTCATTCAAGGTTATTTCAAGGTCATTTTAAACTTCTTTGGGATCAGAAAAGTTAGAAAACTTTGAAAAAATCCATTGATGTAATCCTGAAATAATCTTCAACGACCTTCAAGAAAGATCATACGAATAAATAAAACACAGATTCGTGCTCGGCGATATCAAAAATGTACGTGTGCATTTTTTCAGATTTTTTCGTCGTCATTTCTCGATTTGACCTTCAAATGATCTTGAACGTGACCTGATGGGTGGTAAATGATTCAAATGATTCGTTCATTGTAATAAGCGACTCCGAAAACCCTAGAATCCATTGCTCCAAATCAAAGATTTCCAAGAAAGGTCATTTGGAAGTTTTACGAGGTAAAAACTCGAGAAATATTGAACAATTTTGTAAAAATCACTTGTGCGTTTTTGAAACCGCGGATACAAATACAAGCACTCATAGCCTCCATGACTTCCGCTTCAAAGTCTTTCGAAGGTCATATCAAGAGAATCATTACCTAAAATTCTGGAAAATTTAATATTTATGTTATTGGAAAGTCATTTTAAAATTTTACGGAACTAAAATTTCCAGAGCAGCTGCAAAAATTTGAAAGAGAGCTAATGTATGATTATGAGGCCAGATAATCCGAATAAAAGCATCATACGTCCGGTTCAAGGTCACTTGAAGCTCAAAACGAGAGAATCAGCACCGAAAAATCTGCAAATATTCATACTAATGTTTTTGAGACCGCTTAGTACGAATCAGGGGTCACTTCATTTGCGCAACGTTTCTTAGTGGTCATTCAAGGTTATTTCAAGGTCATTCTAAACTTCTTTAGGATCAGAAAAGTTAGAAAACTGTAAAAGAAAAACCATTGATATAATCCTGAAATAATCTTCAACGACCTTCAAGAAAGATTATACGAATAAATTAAACACAGATTCGTGCTCGGCGATCTCAAAAATGTATGTGTGCATTTTTTCAGATTTTTTCGTCATTTCTCGATTTGACCTTTAAATGATCTTGAACCTGATCTGATGGGTGTTGAATGATTCTCTGATTCTAATCAGCAACCTCGGAAACCCTAGAATCCATTGCTCTAAATCAAAGATTTCCAAGAAAGGTCATGACCTTCAAGGTCTTCTGGAGGTCATGAAGAAAGGTGACCTCTTTTGTCCTGAACAAATTGCTTCTTTCAGGTAGCTGATCTGAGTACATATTATGTAATGGCACATTCTGTTGAAGATTGAGGCTTTCATAGTATTCTTTGTTTTCCAGAGCAATGGTTGGAGGACAATGTAATTGGCCTAGGGGTAGAGTTTTAGGGGGTTGTAGCGTTCTCAATGCTATGCTCTACATTAGAGGGAATCGAAGAGATTACGATCGTTGGGAAGAACTTGGTAATACAGGATGGGGCTATGACGATGTTCTCCCATACTTCAAGAAATCAGAAGATATGAGAATAGAAGAGTATGTTGATGATCCCTATCACGGTACAGGGGGATATTTGACAGTTGATCATTTCAAGTACGTATACTATCTTTTTCATAGAGAACGTGGAATAATGATAACATATAAAAAATTCCGCTTTTTAATGATCAAGTATGATAGCAAATTGAATATTAACTCTCTTAGGTACCACTCTCCAATGGTGGATTGGTTCTTATCAGCTGCACAAGAAATGGGTTACAAAATTCGTGATGTTAACGGTGAATACCAGACTGGATTCACGGTATCTCATGGCACTGTTAGAGATGGATTAAGGTGTAGTACTGCCAAAGCTTTTTTGAGACCTTGCTGTAAAAGACCAAATTTACATATAAGTTTAATGACGATAGCTGAGAAGGTCCTCATTGATGAAGAAACCTACCAAGCTACTGGCGTAGTGTTAAATAAGTTTGGATTGAAGAAAACCGTTTATGCAGATAGAGAAGTTATACTGAGCGCTGGGTCATTGCAGTCACCTCAATTACTGATGCTTTCTGGTGAGTAATCTTTTCGCTTAGATGAATTGTAGCTGCAGGTTTTCAGTTAGAATCACATGAGTTTATGGTAATATAAAAACAAGCAATTCAAGCATCTATCAGTGCTTTCAGAAGTTTGTATGTTGACCAAGATTTGCTAGTAACAACAATAACCAAGAAACGGAAAACAACTATAAAGAGAACAATGTAGACTATTCTTGAAGTCATCAACTGTTGAAGTATCTTCTATCTCATCATCAGTTTTTATATCTCATCATAACAGTGTCGGAATTATGATAATACCAAGTTCATATACTTGTTCTTAGTTTTGATATAAACACTGTGAAGTTAGTTTTTGATTTGAAATTTGTTCGATAAATCACTGAATCATAAAATAAAAAGAACGAACCATGAACAGAACCTTGACGAATTACAATAGTGGCACTTTAAGAATCGGAGGCACCATCTCCAACAGCAAACTCTTTGAAAACTTTTCCATGTGTTATCTTTAAATTACTGTCTCAACCTTTCCAGGCATTGGTCCAAAGCAACATCTTGAAGACATGGATATCGACGTGCTGGTTGATTCACCATACGTAGGTCAAAATCTACAAGACCACGTGGCCATGGGAGGTTGTACATTCCTGTATGATCCACCAGAAGAGTATGCGAACAAAACCTGCGGTTTTGAGTTGCCCAAAGTTTTTTCACAAGAAACAGTCGAATCGTTTTGCCACAAAAAAGAAGGTCCGATCTACTGGTTGCCAGAATGTGAGGTTATGGGATTCGTCAATTCCAAATATCAGAATTATTCCGATGACTGGCCTGACATTCAGTACTTCTTGGCTTCGTATGCTGATAACACAGATGGGGGTCTGTTCAGCAAAAGGGCTACAGGAATTACCGATGATGTTTACTCTGCAGTTTTCGAAGAAATTCTTTACAAGGATTCTTTCAGTGTTATAATACTTTTGTTGAGACCTAAGAGCAGAGGCAAGTTACTGCTGAAAGATAAAAATCCACTTTCGCATATAAGAATTTTTCCGAATTACTATGCTGATCCATATGATTTAGATGTTGTGGTAAGTAGAATACTTATAAGCCATATTAAAATTACAAATATCTTGTATGATATTGATAATGACAACGACAATTGTTGTTTATTGAACTGAGTTTTTATGAAAAGGTACATAGTAGTTAAAATGAGTTTGAAAGAACGTTTTGGTGGGGTGATTGCAGCAAGAATGTTGAAAGTTGTTCAGAAGACTAGGCAGCTCAAATTATCGATTCAATACTTATAGAATCTTATAGTTTATCCGGGATAATATGTTCTCTCTTCAAACTACCTCGCTGCATCTAATAAACTCTTACGTCAGTAGCTGGCTACACTGGGGTACATAGTAATAAAATGGCTGACCAACTGGGGAGAAAGCATTTTGCGCTATCAAAAAAACCATCGCAAATTAATTAGGACTTGAATTTGGAATACAAGAAAGGAAAGTCTAGACCTGCAAAGAATCTTAAGAATGATTCGACACAAGAAGACATTATGGCAGCGTTACACTCGAAGTAAACTCATTCAGGACTATCAAAACCACAGGAATCTCTCAAATGTCCTGAGCTCCACGCTTTCTTCAAAAAACCGAATATACCAGGAGAAGCTACTCAATCCATCGAATCGAAAGAAGTTCTTCAAATTTGTGCGCTCCACTCTTAATTCGAAGGTCACTATACCATCTGTTCGAGACTCACAAGGGAAACTATGCGACGAGCATGAACAATCCGCTGAGGTATTCGCTAGTGCTTTTGCTTCATCCTTCAGCGTTGAACCAGACGGACTGCTACCACGTATAACTTCTCCTAGATCTCCTGTAGAACTGAGCACAATTTCATTGTCTGCTGACGACATCGAGAAGCACCTGCTTGATTTGAAACCTTTCTCGACTCCTGGTCCAGTCGGACTCACGGCCTTCGTCCTCAAGAATTGCGCCTCGTCTCTATCGTTACCTTTAAGTGTGATATTCAACGAGTCTTTCAGATCAAGTTTGCTGCCGACACGGTGGTTGCGCAATATTCAAGAAAGGCACTAGAACTTCACCTCTTAACTACAGACCCATAAGTTTAGTATAAATTGTCTCGAAAATGTGTGAGAGAATGATTATGTCTGAGATACTTAAATTCACAATCTATGACTATATCATACCCGAAAACCAGCATGGCTTCCTACCGGGTCGGTCTATGATCACTTATCTGCTCAGATGTCTTCATTACTGGACCACTGCGCTCGATTCAAGGACTTCCATTGCCGTAATTCATTTAGATTTCGCCAAAGCGTTCGATAAGGTCCCACCTAGACGTCTTCTCGCGAAACAGAACACTTCGGTATTCGCGGTGGTGTCTTTTCCTGAATTGCCTCGTTTCCCACTAACCGTGAGTTTTGTGTACGCATGAGTAACTCTCTTTCTGCTCCCAAACCAGTTTCAACATGAGTCCTGCAAGGATCCGTGTTGGGACCTTTGCTATTTTTGATTTATACGGCTGATTTACCTAGTCTACTCACCTCTACATCTTCCATGTACGCAGATGATACAAAGATACACGTTGATCCACTACAAACCATCATACTCAACAAGATCTCACAATTATTCAGGGTTGGTGTGAGGCATGGTTGATACCTCTTAATCCCGAGAAATGTTTCATCCTACATATTGGTAGGAAAAATCCCAGACTTGTTCACAGCATCAACGGAACGACCATCGCAGCATGCAAAACTCATATCGACTTAGTTGTTACAATATCAGAGGATCTCAGCTAGTCTTACCACATCCATTCCGTATGCACAAGAGCTTTCAGAACGTCGTATCTTATGGAGAAGGTATTTGGTACCTGCCGCGACCTTTTCACCACCTACATCAGATGAATTTTGGAATTCGCCAGACCTGTCTGGGATTCTCATCTACTTGGCAATATAAACTCGCTGGAATCTATTCAATGGAGAGTTTCAAGAATGCCCTTCGGAGTTGTTCGCTCTTCATACGAGGATCGCCTTCGTCTTCTGAATCTCCCACTGTTTGCAGATCGACGACTTCGTGGTGACCTCATAGTCACATATAGGGCACTCAACAATCTGTTTGGAGCAGACCTTTCAACCATGTTTCGTCTGAATAACAGCACACGTCTTCGAGGTCATGAGTTCAAGCTATACAGAGAAAACTTTCGATGGTCTACGCGGAACAATACATAGACTTTCTAGTGGTTAATAGTGGTTGAATTTTATTATTCTTTTCTTTCTCATCCTTTAATCACTGATGTATTGCAATTAATTGTACTTTTGTAATTTGAGCCATATAGGTTTACCTTGGCTCTTGTTAATGTTCAATAATAATAATAATAGTCAAAGAAATTCCTCTAGTAATCAATGAGTTGAACTAAAAATATTCTCGACTCATCAAAACAGAACTGATTATGGTTACAAATAGAGACTACTCAGTTTTAACATTAAGCCATATTCTATGTATACGTGACGCTGTCCTCAAACAAGGATTAAAGTTCTTTAACTCATCGTTCGTAGAACTAGAGGGGATGAGTTGGTTTCCAGATACACAGAAGGGTTCACTTACGACGTCAAATATGCTTTCAGGTTGAACAATAAATTTGAAGTTCGAAGTAATCAAACCTAACCCGATAAAATCTTTACTTTTCATGAAGAATGTTGTCCTATCCAAGATGAAGCTAGAAGCCGAGTAGCTCTGATGGTTATCTTAACCATGACACGACATTTTTATTGTATACATTTCTCTCTTTTAGGTGGACGGTGCAAAACTAGCTTACAAAATGTTAACTTCCAAGACGATGTCTAAATATAATGCCACGTATAATCATTACAAAATACCCGGATGTTACCATTTGGAATTTTTATCAGATGAGTACTGGGCTTGCCAAGCACAACATTATACACTCACAATTTATCATCCAGTAGGTAAGAATATTAATGTTCATTATATCCACTAGAATAGTTGCAAAAATATATTGGTGATTAATGATTGGAGATAATATCATGGAGGTTGAACTGCATGCGGCAGCCTATATGGAAGAAACATCGAGTGATCAGTAAGTAATGAAATTACAATACCGACGGCAAAAGAGGCTGGGAACCTATCAAAGAAGTATGGTTAGTTTCAACTTGTAGTGGCATGACAAGTTATGTAAATAGATTGATTTCACCTATGGGTTCTTGTTTGTGATCCCCAAAATCTCCAGATATTAAGTCAATGCACTTCTTTCTTCAAGAAAAGCTAAGAAACCTTATTCTCAACCTGTCATTTCAGTATATGATTTACATAAGAGATTCCAAAATACTTTCATCCAGCTAGATGTGGAAGAACTGAGTTATAGAGCATCACATGGTGCTCTGCAATACCAATGGCAAAAGAGGCTGGGAACCTATCAAAGAAGTATGGGTAGTTCAACTTGAACTGGCATGACAAGTTATGTAAACAGATCGATTTTACCTAAGGGTTTTTGTTTGTGGCCCCCAAAATCTCCAGATCTTAAGCCAATGCACTTCTTCTTTCAAGAAAAGCTAAGAAACCTCATTCTGAACCTGTCATTTCAGTATATGATTTACATAAGAGATTCCAAAATACTTTAATCCAGCTAGATGTGGAAGAACTGAGATATAGAGCATCACATGGTGTTCTGCATGGAATAGAAGCATGTTTAGACGAGAATGGAAAAACTCTAGAGTTGGAAGTTGCTGCAGTTTTGATTTGGCTCATTTTTGATCAAGGGTCAAATGAAAAAGTGACAGTTTATTGTCTATGAACATGAATCTGCCGATGCACGAATCTAAGCCGCCTTTGCCAGTTGGAAGTAACAAGCGCATTTTGAATAGGATTTGGTTTAGGTATAGGGAATGTTGAAAGGACTTTATTCTCTTAACATAATGAAGAGTAAAAATATGGCATAAAACGTAGCTTTTCATATTTTCAATTCGAAATGTGAGGCCAATATAAACCGAATGAGATCCAGTTTGATAATATGGTACTTTGTATTGTATTTGTTTTTTGTCTTGTGTCTTCAGAGTCTGGTACTACTAAGCTATTCAAGGCTCCTCCGTTTACACTCATTACTGAATGTCCAGGATTATCTCTTTAACAACGTTTAGAATCTAAATATTCACGTCCCTTCGCTTAGCTCTTTTATGGTTTCTTTGTTTCTCAAACTTTTCGTCTTTTCCAGGCTTTGCATTCGTTTATAATGTGATAGGCTTCTTCCTCTTCGTTGTATACTCTACACCAGGGGTGCTCAAACTTGAACTGCTGGCGATCTACCTCAATATTTTTAGACTATTTACGATCGACTCTGAGAGGCTGCAAGTATGTGTGACGCAGGGTTGTTTTACATACACGATACACCTTACCTACCTATCTAGGTAGGGTGTACCGTAGCATATATAGAAATTAGCTTTCCGCACCATATACATTATTTTAGTCATGGTTTGGGTTAGGTTTAGTTAGGTTCTTTTCTATATCAATTGATTTTTACAAAACAAAAGAGATACATATGGTGATAAACTTAACTAAGGAGTGACTTTGGATGTTGAAGCGTGGCACTGCATGTCCTCAGCATACTTTTCATAAGATGGTACGTAACCACTGAGTGCTAATCGCAAGCATGATGACATATGATCGTCAGTTAGTCGATTGCGATATTTTGACTTAATTATCTTCATTTCAGAAAATGCAGACTCGCAGTAAGTTGACCCAAACATTGCCGTCAGTTGAAGGGCGATTTGCCTTAGATTCGGATTTTATATCTTCAGATATAAAACACCAGAAATTTATATCAGATGCTGTAGCTTTGATGTATATCTGAAATAATCTGACATGTTATTCAGTAGCTAATTCCTCAATGTTTTGACATGAAAAAGGGTAACTCATAAATTTACTGCAATCATAAAAACGCATTTCGAATTATCCCAAAATATTTGATAATTCAGCCTTATACGTATAATTCAAATGAGGAATCCTTGCTTTCAAAGACGGAAAATGTTTCAGATCCTTTCTTTTCAGCTGATCTATCATAAGTTGCAATTTAAGTTTGAATGCGTTTACTGCGCTAATCATCTCAATGATAGTTTTTCCTTCACCTAACCTACCTCAATATTTTTAGACTACTTACGATCGACTCTGAGTGGCTGCAAGTATGTGTGATGCAGGGTTGTCGTACATACACGGTACACCCTACCTACCTACCTAGGTAGGGTGTACCGTAGCATATATAGATATTAGCTTTCCGCACAATATACATTATTTTAGTCAAGGTTTGAGCTGGGTTTAGTTAGGTTTTTCTCTATAATATCAATGAAAAAACTCATAGTTATTCAAAATTGCGAGTTTATTGGTTGTTACAAAACAAAAGAGTTACATATGGTGACTTTGGATGTTGAAGCTTGGCATTCATGTGATCAGCATACTTTTCATAAGATGGTTTTCCTTTACCTTGAAGCTCTGAGTTAATGGTGTTCAAGTGCATTATGATGTCACTCAAAAATGCCAAATCAGTCAGCCATTTTTCGTTTTTCAATATCTGAGTGTCATCACCTCTTTCGTCTAGGAAAGATTTTATTTAGAACAATAATTCTTGGAACCTTTCTAGGAATATTCCGCTACTCTAGTTCAGTCCTTGTGAAGAACTAAACCGCAACTTAAAGAACCGCTGTTGCAAGCTACGTGCACGGATGGAGTACATAATTTTTGTTGTAATGCCCATAATTTCCTCCGTGTTTAAAACTTTTGAACACAAAATTTGTAATATGCAATGGAATAAAAAAAATTAAGGAAAATCTTCAGTAGCTCGACACAATGCTACAAAACCGTATTTGTTTCCAGTCATTGCTGGTGCTCCATCAGTTATAATGCACACTAATTTATATATTGGTAGCTCGAAGTTTTTTACGAAATTGAAGAAAACGTCATATAAATCTTCGCCACGGGTCTTCCCCTTCAGAGGAATGATTGTCAAAAATTTTTCCTCAGTCAACATGTCATTTAATACCATCCGAATAAAAATACACAGCTGGGCAGTGTCTGTCATATCGGTAGAATCGTCAAACTGTAAAGAAAAGTATGTATATTTCATGATATCATGTTTTAATTCATCTGCCATGTCCTCATGACTCCAATACGCCTTGTGACAGTCGGACGAGTTAACTGCTGCAGCAAACATTTATATCGGCATGAACGAAAGTCTAGAATGTTCCCGTCAAACGCGCCACTCGAAATTGCCAGAAAAGCGGCAAGAATAGAAAACGCGGCTTTTCTCTAACAAGTACCGCGCGTTCCTTTGATAAATCCGCCTTTTGCCGCTAGCAGAGTGTTATTTTATTACGTAATAAATTTTTGTAGTTTAGTTACCTACTTATTAATTTTTTTTCGTCTCGAGAACTACTTAAAAAGCACTGGCGATCTACTGGTCGATCGTGATCGACCGTTTGAGCACCCCTGTCATATTATATATTGTCGAAGAGAAAAAAATACTTTACTCAATGCGACTAATTTCGCGTATGGTTTGTATTGAAAACATCAGACTTCACTTTATAGCTATAAAATAGTTGGGTAGAAGAATCTTCTTGATACATCCCTGTATTCCATTCAAAAAAAAAAAAAAAAAACCAAGAGAATTTGAAAATATTCTTTACCTAACTTAATTAGCACACTATGGTCATTTGTTCAGATCTCGGAAAAAGGAAAATTCCCGAGTAATTCGAAAGCAAATGTAATAACAGGTTGGTTTTTACCAATAAGGTCATCTCGAAAATCAAGACCGAGAAGGGTGTAATTTTTTTCATCTGCAATGTTCCACGCAGCTGCCTCACAAAACCATCGAATTTGGGTTAGCTTTTTTCATCTCTCCAACATAATATGTATATAAAGAAATTTATGCGATCTCTAAATTCACTTCTTTGCTTCTCACTACAGGAACAGCCAAAATGGGGCCAGCTACGGATACAACAGCAGTGGTGGATCCAAGATTGAGAGTAAGAGGAGTCAAGAATCTAAGAGTCGTAGATGGCAGCATAATGCCCTATATTGTAAGTGGAAATACAAACGCGCCTATTATCATGATAGCAGAGAAAGCAGCCGACATGATCAAAGAGGACTGGGGTTATTTGAAACCAAATTATAATAGCCAGGAATCAGGAGAATACCAAGAAAACGACAATGAAATTTATGTTGGAAGACAGAAAGGTTTGTTCTTTTATTCGTAAAGATTGATCACTTATGGTGGTATATAATTTTTTAGGGAGGGGTGTTTTTTATAGATATATATTGGGTGATTCACCAGTGCCGCGGTGCTCTGTAGCTCATACAGTCTTGAAGATTTCATTTTTGTTCGAATGGTATTGTATTCAGAAAGTAATTTATTCTGCAGTAAACAGGGTGTCCCAATTTTCTATAAAAAAAATCTTGGGTGGTTTTTCCAGATTGAAAGACCATTTTTTTGTTCAAGATTCAGGAGCGGCTTAAAGTCTGCTATAATGCCTTTAAGTAATAAGTTTTTTTTTGGTGAGAAGTTTCGTCTAAATATTTTTTTTCAGTAAAAATTCATGAAAATAGGTTCTCACATCATAGCATGCTCCTTCGGCCAGAGAGGGTGAATACTTTTTCCTTTCGTTTTCTTATTGCCCAAGGATAGCTTTATTGATGAATTGAAATAGATTATCCCCATTTTATACAGGAGTGACTCAAAAAAATTGTTGAATATTTTAATTTTAAAATATCATATCTTGATTTTTTCAAACGGAACACCCTGTATTTTATTATTCATGTTAACGCAGAAAATATTGTGCTATATTTTTGGAAAAGTAACCTTATCTTTATCTTCGATCATTTTCGAAATATTTGATTATTTGTAAAAATTTTTGATGAAAATTCTACAAACCGTATCAAACTCATCAACATGCATCATTAATCGCACAGAAGTTTTTTTTTCTGTAATGAACCAAGTAGTAAAAAATGAAACCTAAACAAGAAAATTCTTCTAACGAATGATAAAATCAGGATGATTAAAACGTACATCGAGGTATGTGTTGACAATTTGTTTTTGTTTGTGCCTTCTGTCAGGTGTCCGGACATATCATATTTTGCATTTTACATGGTAAACTTATCAGTGTTTCGTTATCAAACATTGTTAAAGTGAGGTTTGAACCAAATTTTCTTAATTGACTGCCATGAAGTTCTCCGAAGAAGAAATGGTTGATGCACAAAGGTTTCCTGATAAGAGGCATCCTGATGAAAGATGCTTTCAA
The DNA here is from genome assembly GCA_013387265.2 of Cryptolaemus montrouzieri. Classification (NCBI taxonomy): domain Eukaryota; kingdom Metazoa; phylum Arthropoda; class Insecta; order Coleoptera; family Coccinellidae; genus Cryptolaemus; species Cryptolaemus montrouzieri. Next base: position 14,789,912 of record JABFTP020000042.1, read on the forward strand.
AAACTTCTAATCAGATTTATCGAAACGGGTAATATCGCTTACAATAAATATGAAAAACCAAAAACTGCTACAGCTGAAGACAAACAGTTATCAGTTTTGTTGACAGTGACAGAGGACCCATATAAAAGCCAAAGAGAGATCTCTCAGTTAACAGATATAAGTCAAACTTCCGTCCAGAGAATCTTGAAACTGAACAAATGGCGAAACATCAGTCAAACTATTAGAATTCCATCTGTATAGTACACTAAACTGGACGAAGAACTGGAGAGCGTGTGCAAGAAACTTCTGACATATCTTCAATCAGAAGGATAAGTAACTAAATATTACTCTGGGGAGTGTCTCCAAGGTCTTCGCGCATGCAACAAAAAAGAGATAGACGAGCAATAGTAGGAGTCCCTACTTCTGTTTCAGAAGTTGGGAACACTGGCTGTGCAGACGACTGATGTACTTGCCTATTTGAGTCACGTTCATACGAACAAAAATGGCTTTATTTGCCATAATCAGAACCATGGATATGGAAGAGGTACTGTGAGACCCTCATCCCACAAAGAAGAAGACTGAGCCGATCGCAGACAAGCTGTGTGTATCTGTGTGTAAGAATGTATAATCAACTGCCAGATTGTGAAAGTACACTGATATTCTAGGCCAAGATCAAGGTAAAACTTCAAAATTAGTTAATTCATTCCATCAGTGAATACTTTGATATAAATACTTTCCATTATTCATCAAAGATTTGTTTTATTTCGTCTTGTTTAATTCTATTGGTATGTATGTTACTTGATGTGGCCTTGACCATGGTTCCAAAATTTTATTTTTCTTATATTAATGACATGTGTAGTGAACCTTCGAAGGTGAATACATTTTCTTCATATTTTGCACGAGATTCAGGCATTTTTTTCAAGATGGTTACCGCGTTTGTTCACAGCGGAACAAGGACAACAACAATATGTAACGATATGTAACTATGAAGAGTCGAAGCGAGCATCTACTAAGTAGAGAGCATTGTTTCATCAAGACAATGCACTAATCGACAAGTAGATCAAAAACGATACATGCTTAGAGTTGTTGCCGTACCCACCCTTTTCTCTAGATCAGGCATCTAGCAATGACTGGATTTGAAAATTATGCTCCAGGGAAGGAGAATTGTCTCGGACGAAGAGGTTATTCCGATACGCCTATTTGGAGGACAAGAATAAATCGTTCTACAAGAAAAGAAGAAATATTTGAAAAGAATTTGAATGATTCTATCATTGTAGAAGGATAAATAATTTTAACATTTTAGGTATATTACACAATTCACTCTGTTCCAAAGAAGTATATTTCGAAAATAATTTGTACTCACGTCAGGAATATATCACCATCTCATTCAGATCCCTTACCTGAAAACAGAAAAAATGATTTATGAAATTGGTACTGTTAATCTGCCTAAATTATAAAAATTGTGAATGATAATTTCAATTTTCAATTGTAATCGTATCAAGATGTAATAAGCATATGATATAAGATACTCTGTTTCATGGGCTGGAGACTTGGACCTCTGCTATTCGATAGGTTTACCCTCAGAAATCTGGGGTTCACAGCGTAAGATACGACAGATGAAACTTTTTCTGAAAATGGAAGGTTTCTCCTCTACAAGAACCGGTTTAACCGAAATAGTTCTAAACAACAGCAGTCGAGAATCATCCTGTTACCACTGGTTGCTACCAGAAGGTTGAGTATATTTCAGTACCAGGCAAGCGCCATTTCTACTCATTCGAACCCAGTACTCATAAGACCATGCTGACACCAGCTTTAATCCCAAACTGGTTTAGCCAGATTCGAAATCATCATCGTTTCGAGGTATTTAGATGGAACAATAAGTGGATTGTTTATCTATAAAACTTGGTTACACCATATCTTTCTTTATTGAGAAATTCTAAAGAGGAAAGAATTGGCGAACATGTAGGTCACCTCATTAGTTAGTATCAAATTTCTTTCTGATAGTTTCAGTAACTGTGTGGACATTTCAAGCAAGTGCACTATCTGCTGCAACCACATTTGATATCTTCCAGCAAATGATATTTCTTCTAGAAATTAGGGTAACAAGTTTTGAACAGGGTCTAGATACATTTCTCCCATTCAATTATCTTCAAAGAAGAATCACCCTTCCATTAAATAATCTACCCCAAACATTGACACGCCAAATGCGTTTCGATTACCCAATGTGGATCAATTGAAAACTAATAATTGAAATTATGCCTGTTGATAAGATCATTATTAGAAGGCTTTATAACCATACTTTATTTTTAGTTACAAACTTGATCTATCTAACTGACTCGCTTGTAATGAATGAAAATGAATGAAAGCATCTGTCACTATCACCCGAGTATATGGAAGCTGGTTGAAGTCTTGTAAAATAAGTTTAATGGAAGTTTTTTCATTGAAACATAAGGGTGAAAATATACAAAAACAGAAACTCGTCTGTTCTGAAATTATTACGATTTTCAGTCGGGAAAGGCCCTCACCGCATAGCTAACGTAATGTTACAGGATGTTATAAGCATCCGTATAGATGAATAACCTAGTTTTCTTAAGCTAGATATCCCAGAACGTTATAAACTAGAGTCTAAATCAGTTGGGGACACTATGTATATAGATATTGCGTTCTAATGGAAATGAACCTCCCTGAAAAACTAGGCTCGTTTGACTTTACTGTAATTTTCCTGATACTGGTCAATTTTTGATTGGAGGAAAACCTTCTTTGTTACATGTTTCATTGTTCCCCTGTCAACCCCACCACAATATTTTAAATAAAGAAATGGAGTCGTGTGATATCCTTTCGAAAAGATGATTCCACTCACTTTACGACTACGTAAAAATACTATAATGGGTAGGAGAGGCGTTACGTAATGGCCGGCTTTATCACTTGATTCAACTCCTCTCGATTTTTTCTTGCGGGGCTAACTCAAGTCTGCAGTTTATGTTACACTACCCGAATTGTTCAAGCATGTCAATAGATAACACCAAAATGTTGGAAAATATTAAGCAATCATTCGAATCAGAACATAGCACCAATGTTACTCCCTTGCGGTCTCAAATCAAAATGCAGAGTTTTCGCTACTGGGTTTACAAATTCTTTTGGATATCATTCTACTGCAACAGCGTCAGCACATGCAGCTTCTTCAACGATTTTAAAGCTATGCAACGACTTGAAATCCACTGCTACCACAACTACCACCCGGTCCGTGAAGACGACTTGCTTTCTCTTGGTTAACTGCACCACTCAGTGGCACACTTTCTTGGTTGCGGTCTTCGATCCATACTGACACTTCCATTTTTGGATTCGAAAGTATCTCGTTCTTGTATAAACAGTAAAAGTACATAATACATTAAATATTAGTGAAATATGATTCATCTGAAGCATAGTTTTCAATTGCAGATGTGAATCTTGAACCGGTAATGAAGAAGACGCCATCAAGAAATGATGATCCTGACTATTGGTGAGAAGGTTGCAGAGAAATTTAACACGTTTCAGGAAAATTGAATGTAATTGATCTTGTAGTTTACTGAATAAATTCTTAGTAGAAATTTTGTTTTCTGTCGATATTCATAAAAAATCATCCATTGGTCATTGCCATCTTCCTGCGTATCAGCCCTTTGGTTCTAGGTCCATCTACTTCTGCACCACTTTCTAGAATTGCATAACACCCAAACCAAACCTAATAGGTTCAGTGAATTGCTGTAGCCCCTGGATCGACAATCCAACCCTTAGGTCCTCGAATCTACCAACGTTGGAGTTTACCTTAGATGATATCTGAGAAAGTCACTAGTAATGAAGTTGAAGCTGTACAACCTCTATCGTGGATAACTTATCTTCGTTAGGGCAGGATGAAGAAAGACTATATCCCACCCGATGAGAATTTCTAGGCGTAAGCATCGATAAATTAGGTTGGGCAAGGAATGAAGTCAAGACCATAGCCAAGACGGTATCTATAAAATATAGAACAAAGTTAACAGGCAGAATATGGAAATATCCCTTATGACACATCCTAAGGAAACCTACTAGGTGATGGTTAACGCTTTACTTGGGTAACCCTTCATAGGTACTCATGAGTAGAGTGAGTTATCGTTGCCCTCGTTAACTAGTCTTCTACAAACACTGCATCCCCTTCTAGCTCCATCAATTTTTTCAATAAACAAGGCTGTCTAGATTCGGCATCAAACATGTCTTGCTGGTCGATTTTTTAAATTTCCAACGTAATATTTTCTTTGGAGATGGTCATCTGTATACTTCTTATAGACATTTTCCTTTAAGAAACGAGTGCGTTGATCATTGCTGATTCCATTAGTAGTTCTACTGCCAACTTACGATATCATCTAAGAACTCTACCTCAGAAATTTTTAGTTCTCACGGACGCGTCATGCGGGGAGATGAAAAGTATTCCTATTAGTGGAAGTCTACACAGGGTTTCGGTTTTGCCGGTTGGATTTGTAGAAGGCCCGGACGGACAGTTACACAGACTCTGAAAGAAAGACGTCGGGGATTCTTGTAAGAATACACTTCCAAGATTATTGGTTTCTTGATATCAGTGATAGCTGCAATACCATCGCTGTGATCGGTCTTTTCAAAAGGCCTAAAATGGACGACCATCGTTTGAGTCATTTAGGGCTCCTGAGGATGATCTTATCAAGACAGCCTTATAACGACAGGGGGTGAACATCCTTCTTTCATATCTCATTAGGTTTTTCAGATCGAGTTTGCCTTGGAATGTTGTCCCGACCATCTGGCGAAAGGTTAGTCTTCTATATATCCCTGAGGTAGATGAACCGAACGTAGTGTTAGCTGTTATACCGTCGCCCTAATAGGTCTTGCTGAAGGGCCTTTAAAGGACGATCTGAAGAATGCGAGAACGATTATCGTTTGAGCCATTTAAGGCTCCTGAGGAGGATGTCATCATTCATGCTTTGCTAGAGCCGGAGGTGAACATCCTTTTTCGATACCTGATTAGGTTCTTCCGATCGAGTCTGTCTAGGAATGTTGTCTCGACTATCTGGCGAAAGGTTAATGTTCTATACATCCCTAAGGTAGGTAATCGAACTGAGTGATAGCAGCTATACCGTCGCGTTGATGGATTTTTCCAAAAGGCCTTAAAAGGACGATTGGAAAAACGCAGAAACGATCATCAATTGAGCCATTTGAAGCATCTAAGGAGGATGTAATCATGCCTGTCTTCCTACAACAGGGGTGAACATCTTCCTTTCATACCTCCATACCTCATTAGGCTCTTCTGGTCGAGTCTGACCTGGAATGTTGTCTCATCTGGTGAAAGGTAGGTTTTATAGCCTGAATCGTTGAGACCGATAAGACTCATATTCAGTTCTGAAAACTCCTGTGAACGTTAAAATGGACTAATCAGGACTTATGTGTTATTGCTGAAGACTCTGAGTGAGCATCACCACGTCTTTCAGAAAGGTAAATCAAATGAACTGGCACTTAATAGTCTAGTTGGAAAGATCACTCAGTCTCTGGAACGCAAGGAGACTGCAGCTGCAGCCTTAATGGATATAAAGAGTGAATTTAATGCGGCCCCACTAGTTCCTTTATGTGGGGCTATGAGAGAAATAAGAGCCTGTGATCAACACTTCCCTTGAAAGAGGACGTTGTGAGTTTTCTGGCTGGCAGGAGCTACCCTCAGGGTTTAGTTGTGGTCCCTACTGGTTGGTGACCTTCTGGCAATAATCAGCACACTGGAAGTTTATGTACAAGCGTACGTTGACGATTTAGTTATTCTTGCTGGCGGAGATGACGACGACGTCTCTGATAGACTTAGGAGGATATTTCAGCTATCCAGGGTCAGTATGATGGTGAAAACCTAGAATAAACCCCCACAAAGCTCTTATGGTGCCATTCAATAGGCGAATCCTCCTCGATCCTGAGTAGTACCCATTCCAACTGGGGATGAATAAAAATATTAAGGGGTTTCCATGAATAGTAAGCTCACGTAGAATTCAGATCTGGAAAACAATACAAAATGCTAGACACTCGTTATGGGCATGTCAAAAGACTCGTGGAGAAAAATGGGGACTTTCTTCAAGGCAACTTCAGTGGTTATATGTGATGATGATGAGACCTCGTATCACATTTAATATTCCTTGGTGGGAGTGCAGTCTTGAAATGCTATCCCAAATCAAGCTCTCTAAATTGCAGAGAACGGCGTTCACTGGAGCATTTCGCTCTAAACCTATCATGCAGCCATGGAACTGATACTTAGCTCTGCACCTCTTCACCTAATGATTAGAGGAGTAGATAGAATGGCTTCCTACAGATTCCCGAAGTGGGACAAATATCTTCAGTAAGAAATTGAGGACAACTTGATGTTGGGTATGAAATCTGACATAGCAATACCCAAAACTAACATGATGCAGTGATTTTAGATTATCATTCCTAGCAGATAGGAATGGGCCAGCTTCAAGGAAGGAAGAAATGTCCTTGTTGGTTCACAGACGGCTCAAAAACAGCCCAAGGTCTTGGAATTGGTGTGTATGGTTGAGGTGTTACCAAGGAAGATTCTTGCGACTGTTTTTCGAGCAGAAATATTCGCCACTGACCAAAGTGCTAACCTCCTGTTCGAAGGGGATCAACAAGTAGGTCAATGAAAATCATTACGGATAGCCAAGATGCAGTCAAGGTATCCGACAATTGTACGTCTTGTTGTGCAGGAATGTCGCTTAACTCTCGCCAATCTAGGAAAAAGAAATAGGCTTCGTCTGATGTGGGTCTCGTGCCACTCGGACGCTGAGGGCAATGAAAAGGCGGACTCAGTGTTGCTCGGGAAAGTCTTGGGATTCACAGGATCGAAGCCTAGGCTTAGAATTCCCCTGGAGACCACAAAAATGGAAAATAACAGTTAGTTGGAACTGAAAGTACGGAGGTACTGAGTCTCATAGGTTTCAGATGCTCTCGAATCTCAATCAGTAAATCTTCCGCTGCGAGAGCCAAGGCTTTGCTTAGACTCTCAAGGCTAAACATGAGACTTCCCATTGCCATATTAACGGGGCACTGTCGTTGCAGCAATCATCTAAATAAGTTAGGATTGATCGAGGTACCTTTATGTGATAGGAGATAGGATAGATAGAACGCGTCATGTTTGAATGCCTAGCAGAGACATTCAATCAGGCTTAAGGAACTTGGATCTAACAAAGTGGAGCTGATCGAGCTTATTAAGCTCTCACCCATGAAGCCTTTGCAAGAAGTATGGAGTTTATGGGCGAAATTTAGGACAGAAAGTGCCAGAAAGACCACTGGGCTTTCATCTATGATTTTGATTTGTACTAAGCACTGATATATCTCCATTTTAGTATAACTATTCCTGCGTTACTTTAACGGGAAATAACTTCATTCTCTTTGCTCTGACTACATCTTGGGCGTCAATTTTTTTTTATTGGATCTCCTATGTGTGTTGATCTATAGAGTGATGATTGAGCCAGATGCAATCGTGTAAAGATTATCGGTGTATGGAAATCTGCCAGAATGTAAGGGATTTTCCATCAGTGTACAAATGAAGAAGATATCGGCACTCCTGGTTCCACTGTATCTTTTCCACAGAAGACCACCATGTTGAAGGTGTACAACTTATGTTCTATGTTTTTTATATATTGTACAGATGAAGGCCGCCCACGGAACGGTAGATAGATAAAAGCCAATCGTCATCAATGAACCAAGACATTTACATAAATTATATCTTAAAATTTGTTTGATGTCCCTACAAGGACAACAAGTTAATTTCACGTAACAATAATTACACATATAACAGATACGTTAAAGATCTATACCTACCTGCTTCGAAATATTTAGAATTTAGTAACTAAAAGGAAGTCCTATAGTTCTTTTGAAGATTATCAGATTATATGGAGATTCTGTTGACTTATCTGCAGTGAAAAATTTTACATTTCACCGAGTAAGTACAGAAATTGCTTTTATGTATTGTATTGTTAAATTTTACACTTGTTTATTGTACTTTGGGCAATGAAAATTGACTTGAATTTGATTTATTTATATATACAGTACAAGTTCTTTATTCGCGGGGTACATGTTCCGTGAATATGCTGCGAATACACAGTGACATGGAATAGTAATTCTTTTCCTTTCTATAGACCAGAGGTCGTTTTAATCATTACCCCAAAATATTTTTGTGTGAGTTAATATTAATTAACAGTCAATTTCCTAAACATATTAGTGAAGCTTTTTTCAGTGGACAAACAAAAATTTATAACGAAAGTTTTTGACAAAAGTCGAATCAAATCACCGTAAAAAGATTGAATTCTTACTCGAAAAAGATGCACAGAAACAAACAAAAATACCAACCGAATGGATAACTAATCTCACTCAGATAAAAATTCCTTTCAACGTGAAACAAATATTAGGACTTGGAAACAAATTTTCTGTAATACAAAAAACAACCAATTATAACGATATAATTGCATCCATTGAAGCAGCTACTTTTAATATAGCTGAAGAGATGAAACCGAAATTAGAAACACAATCTGTAATATTTTAAGCAACCATAAACACAAAATAAGGATGAAAAAACTTTCAAGAAAAATAAATTCATACACTCATCGAAAAATTCGTCAAACAAAATCCAAACGTCTACATTTTAAAAGCGGACAAAACAAACAGAACAGTGCTTATGAACAAAGAAGACTATAACTTCAAAATGAGAGAAATGCTCAGAGATACATCAACCTATAAAAAAGAAAAAATTGATCCTACAAATAAAATACAACTCGAATGAATAAAATGATTAACAGCTGGTTCAATGAAAACTATATAAACAAAGAATTGAAAAACAAACTGATTTGTCATAATGAAAGCGCTACCTTCATTTATGGGTTACCTAAATTACATAAAAGATCAATCCGTTTGAGACCCATTGTCAGTAATATTCAGTCACCCACGTATAACCTAGCACAATACCTTTCAAACACAATAACAAACACACTTGGAAAAAATTACTATTACATAAAAGATTCCTGGTATTTCCATAGTTTCATAAAAGATCTAATTATTCCAAAAGGTTTTATGTTAATATCGTTAGAAGTAATTTCCTTATTTACAAATGTTCCTTATACATTAGCCTTAGATATCATCCGTAAAAAATGGCAAAATCTCACAAATTTCACTGAACCACCTCAAGACGAATTTATTAAGCAACAAAACTTTGTCTTTGAAAACCTTTTTTGTTTTCGGGTCTGAAATATTCACGCAAATTTTTGGAACACCGATGGGTTCACCCATATCTGCAGCAATTGCAAATTTAGTATTGGAAGACCTTGATTGTCAAATACTTTCAAAGATCACATTCAAAGTGCAGTTTTTTAAACTGTATGTAGATGACTGTATAGCATGTATTCCTGCCGACAAAATAAACGAAATAACCAAAATCTTCAATTCATATCAAAAAAAATTCTATTTACCAATGAAATCGAAAAAGATAAAACAATCAATTTACTAGACATACAATTAACCCACGACGATACAGGAAAAATATATACAAATTGGTATCAGAAACCGACATGGAGTGGTAGATACCTAAATTTTGAATCAATTGTACCAAACCGATACAAAAAGAGCGTTATTAATAGCCTGGTTGATAGAGCCATCAAACTATCACACCCTAAATTTAGAACAAAAAATATAAAGAAATTGAAGAACATACTAAAAAGAAACGCGTTTCCACCTAGTTTTTTCGAACCACTCATAAAGAAAAGAATACATGAAATATACAATACAGAACAAAGAAAAAAAGAAAAAATAGATTTTAAAAACATCGGCCTCACTTATACACCCGGACTGTCACAACAGTTTGATAAATGCCTAGAAAATTACAACATCAAGATTGGACACAAACCTAACAACTACTGCAAACAATTTTTCACCACTCTAAGGCCAAGGGTGAAACATGAGAACAAAACACACTGTATATACAAGGTTAATTGTCAGGACTGTGGAGCGTGCTATATCAGTAATACTGAACAATACTTGCATAAAAGAATATACCAACACGACTACACCGTTAGATCTAATAAAAAAAGTACCGCCCTAGCGAAACATAGCATTGAACAACTACATAAATTAAATTTTGCTGATGTACGAGTTCTTGCATCTGAAAGCAACGACTTTAAAAGAAACATTCTAGAAATGATCGAAATCCAAAAAGAACCTAAGACAGTGAATTCAAGAGCTGACGTCGACGGATTTATGAATGTCTATAATAATCTGATAATATGAATACACCCTTCAATGGATTGCAGCAACCAGTTATACTCAAATATTAATTGTTATTGCCTGTTATTGTTTGTCTTGTTTTTTTGTATTTGTTTTACCAGTGATGATAATGATGCAAAGAGAGAATGTGTAAGGTGAATAGCTTTTAAAGTAAGAATTGTATCAAGTGTTTTACTGAAATTATGATTTTTGTTTTAGAGGGTACAATTGAGGGTTGACAGTTTGGTGTATTGTAATAAATTATAATAATAATAATAACGGTGGTACCAACAGAAATTAGAATTGAAAAAACTAGAAAAAAAAAGAATTGAAAACATTCTTCCTTCACTTTTTGGAGAAATGATGTTGCTTCATGTTCGATACAATTGCTTCAAAATTAGGACTTTTTGAGTAATCGCGATTTGAATACAGTCTTCGACGTTTAATCGATTTCTGTCTTCGTTTTTATATTCATCAAAGTGAAAAAGCAGCAATTTTTTAACCGCCTCTTCATGTTCCATTTTCTAAAGCCTTTGCAGCTTTTGAAATCCAAAAAGACGTCAGATTTGGTTTATTTTCAAATTGAATACGTGCTTCAGTAATAGATCGAAGTTTAAGAATTGCTTCTGCCTAACCTGAAGGTTCTTCTGGTATCATAGCAATTTCACATTTAAAAGGATCTACAATCCATCTATCCAATGATAGTACGTATATCAAGATCTTGAAAGTAATCCGAAAACCGCTCTCTGAGTTTTATAAGATCTCTTACAATTGTTTGCTCGATGTCAGTGAAAGTGATATTTTCGCAATCTTCCAAAAAACAAAGCTAACCTTGAAAAAGAAGCTATCTTGTTCTATTCTACTTTCTGTCTTCAATATTGCAGCTTTAATCCAAACGCTGACACTATTTCTCTCGCTGAAGTGATATTAATATTCTTTCCTTGCAATTCTTTGTTTAATATACACACCCCACAAAAATTGTCACCCTAGTTTTACGACAATACTATATAAACTTTCAGGTTAGTCATTCAAGAGTCGCTTGGTAACTTCGGAAGTGTAAAATAAGATATCATTCAAAAGAGATGAGTTTATGAAGGAAAATATGAACAATTTTCGAGTTAATGAAAAATTAAAAAATTCTAACCATCTTCAAACATTCGCGAAAAGACCAATCAACTAGCATCGAATGGTTATTAATCATTTTAAAAATCGAGTGCTTCCTCCCCGGGTCCTATTTACTGTCAATATACGTCTCGGGAGCCCCTCAAACAAATTTTGGATATACTCTTGAGTGACCGAGTTCCAAATTTCAGGAAGCAGATTTTCTAGTTGTTGGAGTGTTCTACAAGGCAACCTACGTTGCTGAATTTGCCATCTCATGTTGTCCCAATCATGTTCTATGAGATTCAAGTCGGGACTTCTGGCTGGCCATCTTAAAATATCAATTTCGGCAATTTGCAGAAATTCTGTAACTACTATAGCTGCATGAGGCCGAGCATTATCATGCATATGAATGAAGTTTTCGCCAATCAATGGACCAAAAGGTACAACATGGAATTCAAGAATATCTGCGATGTATCTAGCCGCTGTCATTCTTCCATTATTCACTAGAACTAACTCAGTTCGACCATGGAAAGAAATGTCTTCCCACACCATTACTGAGCCCGAAGTTTTAGGGTTTGCAGGATATTGCATTGCTGATACTGTTCCCCTGGTCGTCTGTATACAGGCATGCGTCTATCATTTGATACTAGACAGAACCTGGACGATTTGAGGAACCTCAAGGAGGAGTTCAGCAGGTACTTTCCTAACTTGTCAGTGGAGTTTTACAAACTATCAACCGATCGTTCAACATGGACATATAGTTGCTGCCAGAAGGGTTGCAAGAGGAGGAAATAGAAACGAAAAATGATTCTGCTGCAAGATACGATTTTGAAAAAAATGGACAAGCCCTCATTTTGGTTAAAGTACTCAAAAGTTCACTCCAGTATTTCAGAAAAAGCTGTTCAGATATACTTGCCTTCTTCAACAACATAAATTTGCGAAAAAGCGTTTTCAACTCTTGTGGCGATCAAAACCAAGTACCGCAACAAACTTATCCAGAACATACAAGCGCACCCAATCACTAAATTACATTTTATGTTTTGTTTTTGTAAGTAGGTAGGCCTATTGCTTTAACTTCATTAAATTGAAAATGTATCTGTGTTACAATGTTATAATTTGTATCAGTAGTTATAATCGTTTTTCATGTAATACTTGTTTTAATTTTCATCATACGCACAAAGGGGGCGTGGGGAGTCTCCAGTTTCTAGAGATCCTCACGAATTCAACGCTCCGAACTGTATTAAAACCCATCTTACTGAATTAGTACCTCGACTACTAATAGAAACACCAAATGGTCTTCACTAGTTGCTAACACATCTGTGTACCTCTTACAGGAAAATGAATGGATATGGATTATATCAAGATCAATCTATATCTTGTCCAGGTGCTTTCACAGGAGATGCAGGAGTATTCTTTCTAGCACTTATAAACACACTGTTCACCAAACAATGTGAGCTTGGAAACAAAGACAACTATCCTATAGATGCTGGTCCTTCTCTTGTAGATAACGACAGCTTCGATTATATTGTAGTGGGAGGAGGTACAGCTGGAAGTGTAGTTGCGAGCAAATTAGCCAAATCCACACAGAATAGGGTATTGCTGTTAGAAGCTGGAGGATATCCTTCACCAACAAGTGATGTGAGTATTTATAAGTAATAATTCAGCATTCAACGAACGTGTAATGGTTGCTATTACTCGCAAGGAAGAGCAAGTAATAGCAAATACATGCGAATTGAATATTGTTCTTTTGCTGACCTCGAAATTTCGAGCAAATTGCAAGGATTTTTCACTGAATCCAAAATGAAAGTATATATTACAATCTTTGTTTCAGATCCCTGCTTTTCATCTAAGCCTTCAAAAAACAATAGAAGATTGGCAATTCCATACTGAAAAATCAAATAAATCCTGCCTGGGTCTGAAAAATGGCAAATGCTTATGGCCAATGGGAAAAACACTAGGTGGTTCAAGCACTATAAATTCCATGCTTTATACTCGGGGCAGCAAGCACATATTCAATTCATGGGCAGAAAAGGGAACCATAGGATGGTCATACCAAGAAGTATTCCCATATTTCAAGATGTCAGAGAAGTTAGAAGTACATGAACTAATCAGCTCCAAGCAATATGGAATTGATGGTATTCTTCCTTTAACTAGAAGTAGATTGCATCAACCTTTAAGAACTACAATTTTCGATTCCGCTAAAGAACTAGGTTACAAAGTTTCCAGCCATGAAACTGGAGTTGGATTCTTTGAAGCTCTTCAGACAATCAAAAATGGAGTAAGAAAAAATACAGCTAAGGTGTTCTTAGCAGATCACAAGATCCTTCCAAATCTTCAAGTTGCAACAGAAGCTCTAGTCGAAAAAATCATAATTGACAGAGATTTGAAAATAGCAAATGGTGTAAAAGTTGATATAGGTGGAAGCACCTTAAATTTATACGCAGAAAAAGAAGTCATCGTTTCAGCCGGTCCAGTAAACTCACCAAAATTACTGATGCTAAGTGGAATTGGACCGAAAGAGTATCTTGGAAGCCTTGGTATAGAAACTGTCCACGACATCAATGTTGGTCAAAATCTTCAAGATCATTTCATGTATCCAGTTTTAGCTGTTAAGGTGAACGATTCTGCTATCAAATATTTCGCTCAGAACCCCATTGAAGAATTATATAAGTATTTTGCAAACAGAGAAGGTCTTTTAGCATATACTGGAATCAGTAATATTGTGGGATTCTTGAATACTAAAAACCATTCAGGAGATGCTAACATAAAACTGAATTATATGCTGGTACCTCGTGAGGACTCATACTTTTTACCACAGTTTACAAAAGATTTGAACTTCGTTGATGAAGTGAAGAATTCTTTATATGAAGCCAATAAGGATTCACATCTACTTGTGATATGTGTCACTCTCATGGACACTAAATCCAAGGGAAAAATTCTTCTGAAAAGCAAAAATCCACATGATAAACCTTTGATATATCCTGGATACCTTTCTGATGAAAAAGACTTAGATTTGCTTTTGAAGGGTATCAGATTAGCTGAGAAACAAATAGAAACTCGTTCCTTCAAAAAAGTGTCAGCAGATTTAATTTATATTGATATACCAAATTGCAGAAAATATAAATTTAGAACTGATGATTACTGGAAATGTGCTATAAGGAATGTTGGTACCAGTGGTTATAATCCTGTGGGTACTTGTAGGATGGGTTTATCGATAGATCCGAACAGTATTGTAAATCCTTTGTTGAAAGTTCATGGTATAGAAAAATTGAGGGTAATAGATTCCAGTGTTCTTCCAACCAGTACCAGAGCAGATGTGCTTGCTGCAGCAATCATGATAGGGCAAAAAGGTGCCCAACTAGTAATTAATGGATACGAAACAATTAAAAATGAATTTAGTACCTTAAAGTAGTGTAATTTTACAAAGACTGAATTTTTCAGTGAATTTGATGTAATTTGACTTAAAATGTATTCTATATATTAAAAAGTATAAGTATACACTTAACATGAAGATTTTATATTATGAGAGTGACATAAACAGATTATGATTTATTCAGATTTAATTTTCAACTTATATGGATTTACGTTTTGATATGCGAAAACTCTTTGAAGAATTAGAAAGAAATTTGAATTCTTTCTGGCCATTTAAATTTTCTTCATAAAGAAATTATTGACATCTATTATCTACATCAAAATGAATACATTAAAGCTGAAGCGATGTTGGAAATTTCGCCCCCGTGTTTGATGTGGATTTGCGACGGCTTAGATAAGAGACTTGCCAAATAAAAATACCTTAGAATATTTGGACTCATCGGTCTATATAATGTTTTGTAAGAAGTCTGGGTTCTCTTGAATCTGGAAGTAATCCTAACAGGGGCGTCTCCTGGATTTGTCAATAATATTAATGAGAATTTGTAAGCGTGTTACTTTTGTACAAAACTTAATTGATTGATGTACGTGCTATCCCCAAATTGTTTTCAAGTCTTTCAGTGTGGAAACTTCGGTTTAAAAAGTGTACTAATGAAGGTAGGTGTACTTTCAACATAAAAATCATTTGCAACATACGCCTCGAGTATTTCCTGTATTTTACAAAACAGCGTAGCTCTCGTGTACACCACACGTATACATGGCTTGTATGTTCAGTCAGAATGGATGTTTCGAAGACTATCTGATTGGTGGCATGTATTTGTGTTTGTGGTACATGCAGGTGTATTATCAGAGGGCATGATTTCCTGATTGACGAATCCGAGAATATGGAAATGGAGTATGCTTCGGATTCAGTGACATATTATGGCCAGTTGAGACACAGTTGAACAATAAGAGCACGTAGGGCTTTTGCGGACCTACATCTAGCCCATAAAACATATTAATAATTAATTAATAATAATATATGAATAATTGAATTCGATTGAAAATACGCGAGTGAACTAAGGCTTGCAAGTTGTGAACCTGAGACGTGATCTTTGAAATTTTCAATTCAAATCTCTGAGTTCTGAGTATTGGGTCAATGACCTATTCATAAAACTTTATATCATATTACCAAAACTCTTAGAGGGTCAGCTACCACTCATAATGTGGAGAGGGCCGATTAGGCCTGTCTATAATAATCTAAAATACCAACTTCCACTCGTAATATGGACAATGACCAATTAGGCCTATCTCTAAATCATCTGATATTTCATTGAATTGATTTGAAGACTCCAAAGATTACAAAGAAGAGAATTTAATATGATTGTTGCAAATATCAAATAGACATTGCTACCGAATCTGTTTTGATTTTCTAACTTCCTTACCTATGGTTTAAGCGATAAAGAATTGGTTATATCACATCAAACTTGAAAAGAACTTGAATAGGTTAGTACAAATGCACAACACTATTTTATAAGAAGAACTTCAAGGCAAGTTCAAGTACTAGACGATTACATAGAACGATCTTATTCGGTGTCAGATGTCATAAATGTGGCGAAGAAAAAAAGATAATTCAGGTATTGCAATTTATATTGAAGCGATGTATTTTGCATCGTCTTTTTAACACCGGGGGCTGGGCTGTTTCAATATGGTATATTGGGAGAGTTCGGAGTTCACTCTTTACTTTTCCTGATACCTTCGTTATCGTCGCTCATAATGCTCTGGCTATAGAAATTGAGATTTCTTCAACTTAGGTTCAAACTTTTTTTTCGAGCATTTTCGGAATGAAGACTTGTGAGGCTGCTTCCTGTCAGGAAAACGAACAGAATAATTTTCTGAAGCTGCATACCCATTCTGAACTTAGTTCAGAATTCACGAACGCTATTCAATCAAAAAGGTTTCAGCTAATTATTTGTGAATGAACAATGTGAATTGATTAATGGATTCATTTTGACATTATCGTTGTGAGCATAGAATTGAAAACATTTGGGATATATTTTGAGAATACGCATCAGCATACTAGATGAGTCTACAGAATGTTTAAGGAGTTTTCATTTCTGGAAATATTCAAATCTGCGACAAAATTGTCAGGCAGAGAAACAATATTTTTCCTACATTATCCAAGTTTAGTTATGGTTTACATTGAAAAAAAGTTAATATTATAATTCGAAAAACATTCAACAAAAAAATGAATACGCCCTGTATTGTATTCGAAAAAGTGCCCGTAGAATGTCGAAACTAACCTTACTTTGATAGCAACAGAGATATTGGAATATTCCGAAATCGAGAAATCTGGAAAACTGAAAAACGAAAGAAGATAGCTGCGATCTGTTTCAAACAACGAATTTTCCTCTAAAAAGAAATAGATGAGGTGGTCACTTTAATCTGTTTGCAGTATTTCATACAACTGACGTACTGAATCATAAGAAAACATGAAAACTATGGCATCTAAAACAAATCTGTCTGTGGTATCTTCGGGTTTACCAAAAAGTAATCCGGTTTCGCGAAAACTATATCAATCTATCTGTTCTCAACTAAATGTAGGAAATTAAGAAGTACTATATATTTTTTATTGAAGTTGCACTGCTTAGTTCAATTCAAAATTCAATATGAAAATATTGTCGGAGAAAGTGAAGTGTTTTCTACAACTAGGAATGATCATTGCAATTGTATCTAAAATGAAACAAATTTGATTTTTCAACCGACTATCATGTGTTCTCCTTTATTTTTCGGAGATAAACAAGAGCTATGTGGGGATGTATATCTATCAAGGCCTAAGTTCGAATGATAAGTAATCTGAACAACAAAACATTTATTCCTTTTAGATACTTCATATAAGAAAGTTATCGTTATAGTTTTCAGGTATGTTACACAAGAATGCATATACATAATTTTTGGTAGAAAAATAGCTGTTTTGCATCAGTAACAAACGGTAATATAGACTTATGCTTTCTATATGAGTTCTCAAATTATTAAGTACATCTGGAATACACTTTACAGGAATTATTAGTGTATTATCCAAACCACTTTGAGAAATTCTAAATTCTATTGAATATGCTCCAGGATTTAGTGGGACGAGCGCTTCGTGACGAAGCCAGAAAACGTTGAGCAATATTATTATGGCCTCTACCCGATATTTATGAAATTCTGAGTAGAAAATTGTGTTTCTATACTTTTATATTATTTTCATTCTATGTTATATCATGAATCCTTATTTTTCTGCTGGAATATTATGTATTTTTTTTACTATTTCAACTTATCAAATTGTCCTGAATATAAACAGAGGTTTTCTTGAATTCAGAAATCATTTCATCTTCGACTATGATGAAGGAGAGTTCTACTTTTTTGATTTAAATGTATTAAGATATCAAATGGGATTATTTCCATATTTGTTCATTAAATCATATAGACATTCAGAAGTATGATAACAGAGCAATCAATATATGGATATAAGATAAGAAAATAAGTGGATCTGTTGGTTTGGAATAGAATAATTTTTATCTAATCTAATTATTGTCTACAACTCGTTTCAACGGGAATTTTGATCCTTTCAGCACTCAATTAAGAACTGAGAATGTACGAACAACTTTCATCATGTGTAACGAATATAGACTCACAAGCTGGTAGCCTATTTTTGCTTTTGATAAATACACTGTTCGCTAGCCAATGCGAAATGACGGATCCGAAATTATATCCACCAGATAGAAGCTCGAGCCTCAAAGACGGAGACAGTTTCGATTTCATTGTTGTTGGAGCAGGATCAGCTGGTTCAGTGGTGGGAAACAGATTGGTTGAAGTTGGGAAATGGTCTGTGCTAGTGTTGGAAGCAGGAGGAATACCGTCGTTAACAGCACAGGTGAGATTGCAATATATTACAGGCAGCTCCTTTTGTAAAAGAAAAATCGTTGCCAGTGGTGTTCCACAAGGATCAGTACTTGGTTCTTTTCTCTTCCTTTCAAAAATCACTACTCTTTCCTTTCATAATCAGAGTAGAAAAATCCCACCATAATGAAAAACTTAACCGGAATCTTCTGAGGCTGTATGATACCCTACAGGCTCCATGAATGAAGTTATAAGTCACATAACCGGTCCAAATTAGTGAAGTGGCCGCCCAACTACAATATGGGCAAGACTTGCATGATCCAATGAATTCTGCTTTGTATTCCCCCAATTTTTGGTTCCAAATGAATAAAAAACACCGATGTCCTCAGTTAATAACAGAGATTCAAGAACTTCACATTTGCAGTTGTTTTTATTTTTATATTTATTGTGACTAACTCCTTGTCTTTACCACTAGGAGAACTCTCTGCCTCTCATCGATTGAACTTAATTATCAGATCTCCTGCATTTACCACTACCCTCCATCCCTTTCCTTCAGCTTATCATGGTACGTACCACATAACGGACTCCTTCACCCTGCAGACAGACCTCCTGTGTGCTTTGGGCTGTAAATTAAAAGTAGGTATTATAAGGAGCAGCTATTTCGTTCTGGTAATTTTGAAACGAACATTCTGGGAAATATATAATACCAAAATGTCTATCTGCAAAACCACCAAATAAAACTTGTTCTACTTTCCAGATTCCCCTTCTGTTCTTCAATATAGAACTCACAGATCAAACTTGGGATTACTACACTGAAAGATCAAGAAATTCCTGTCTTGGCTTGAGGAGCGGTGCATGCCACTGGCCTCGAGGCAAACTTTTGGGTGGCTGTAGTTCTATAAATGCAATGCTGTACATCAGAGGTAACAAGAAAAACTACGACTCATGGGCTGAGAATGGCAACGAAGGTTGGGACTACGAAAATCTCCTAAAATATTTCAAGAGATCCGAAAGACTTATGGCGACAAATCTGCAGCATCTCGATAGTTATGGAAAGAAAGGTCTGCTACCTCTTACTAACTACAAAAGCAACGATCCTGTTAGGGATATTATATTTGACTCTGTCAAAGAAATAGGTTACCCAATTCTTGAAGAAGAAGGACCAAATGGATTTTTTGAATGCCTGCAAACTGTGGAGGATGGTGTAAGAGCTAATGCTGCAAAGGTTTTCCTTGGTTCAGTGAAAGATTCGAAGCGAATAACCTTGGTCCAAAATACTCATGTAAAAAGAGTATTAATAAATGAAATTACAAAGCAAGCAACAGGTGTTGAAGTAGAAATTGATGGTAAAACACTGAAGGTTTATAATAGAAAAGAAGTAGTACTATCAGCTGGTGCCATAAATTCGCCGCAACTCCTCATGTTGAGTGGTATAGGACCAAGAGAACACCTTAAAGGCTTAGATATTGATGTAATACAGGATCTTAAGGTTGGTAAACATTTACAAGATCATATGATGTTTTTAATGTTTTCCAAGGTGAATGATGAAGCATTCGAACAAGTTGATTCACAGAATGAATTATTCAAATATTTTTCACACCAAGATAGTACATTTGGTAAATTGGGCATAACAAACATTCAAGGATTCATAAGCACGAAAAATGCTTCGAATTTTCCTGACATACAGTACACATACTTGGGATTCCCAAAAAATGATCTATCTGCAATTAATACTTTTACTGAAGTTATTAATTTAGACATAGAAACTGCTAAGAAATTAAAATACTATAATAGCAGACATAATATAGTAGGAACGGTTATTATTTTACTCCAACCTAAGTCTACAGGAGAAGTATTATTAAGAAATAAAGATCCTTTAGTAGAACCAATTATTCGATCAGGATATCTCACTGATATGGATGGCTATGATCTAGAAACAATGCTGAAGGGTGTAAGAATAGCAGAAGCCCAAATAAGAACGAAATCATTCAAAGAAGTAGGAGCAGAAGTTCTTGATATTAATATACCCAATTGTGGAAAGCATGAGTTCGATTCTGATGATTATTGGAGATGCGCTATTAGAAACATTGGTACAACTTTGTACCATCCAACAGGCACGTGTAAAATGGGACCTAAATCTGATACAGATGCAGTTGTAGATGCAAAATTGAAGGTGCATGGTATCGACAAATTAAGAGTTATTGACGCGAGTATTATGCCCAATATTGTCAGTGGGAATACGAATGGACCAACCATTATGATAGGACAGAAAGGTTCTCAAATAATTATTGACGACTATCGTGATCAATGTATGAAGAAGCATGAGGTTTAAGATGAACATAACGGAGAAATATAATCATATTTTGTTAATTAACTGAAATTTCATTATATGTAAAATGAGGTATAACAGGAGTCAGACGCCAAAGAGAATAATTTGTTTTTGTAAAAATAATATTATTAACAAACCCATTCGATCTCACCAATTGTTTTTAACTGAATTATGTTTTTTTATTTTTGATATCTGAGAAGTAAAGTTGAAAAATAAACATTATTTTCTCGAGCCACTTTAACTCGTTTGGATTTATTGGGACATTTTGGAACTAGCGGAAGATTCTTGTTTAAAAAAAAGTTTATTGAAAGTCAATCAAACAAGTCCTGCTAAGAGGACGTTTTATATATTTCAAAACAGTTTCGTTCTTCGCATAAAGTTTTTGACACATCTGCAACATGTTTTCAGATGACACACTCAAACTTGAACTGCTGGAGATCTACCTCAATATTTTTAGATTACTTACGATCGACTCTGAGAGGCTGCAAGTATGTGTGATGCAGGGTTGTCGTACATACACGATACACCCTACGTACCTACCCACGTAGGTAGGGTGTACCGTAGCATATATAGATATTAGCTTTCCGCACAATATACATTATTTTAGTCGAGGTTTGGGTTAGGTTTAGGTTTATTGGTTGTTACAAGACAAAAGAGTTACATATGGTGTTGAATTTAACTGAGGAGTGACTTTGGATGTTGAAGCGTGGCGCTGCACGTCCTCAGCATACTTTTCATAAGATGGTACGTAACCACTGAGTGGTAATCGCAAGCATAATAAGTATAAGAGCTGATGCTGCAAAGGTTTTCCTTGGTTCAGTGAAAGATTCGAAGCGAATAACCTTGGTCCAAAATACTCATGTAAAAAGAGTATTAATAAATGAAAGTATAAAGCGAGCAACAGGTGTTGAAGTAGAAATTGAAGGTAAAACACTGAAGGTTTATAATAGAAAAGAAGTGGTACTATCAGCTGGTGCCATAAATTCGACGCAACTCCTCATGTTGAGTGGTATAGGACCAAGAGAACACCTTAAAGGCTTAGATATTGATGTAATACAGGATCTTAAGGTTGGTAAACATTCACAAGATAATATGATGTTTTAATGTTTTCCAAGGTGAATGATGAAGCATTCGAACAAGTTGATTCACAGAATGAACTATTTAAATATTTTTCACACCAACATAGTTCATTAGGTAAATTGGGCATAACAAACATTCAAGGATTCATAAACACGAAAAATGATTCGAATTTTCCTGATATACATTACACATACTGGGGATTCCTAAAAACGATCTATCTGCAATTAATACGTTCACTGAAGTTATTAATTTAGACATAGAAACTGCTAAGAAATTGAAATACTATAACAGCAGACATAATATAGTAGGAAGGGTTATTATTTCACTCCAACCTAAGTCTACAGGAGAAGTATTATTAAGTAATAAAGATCCTTTAGTAGAACCAATTATTCGATCAGGATATCTCACTGATATGGATGGCTATGATCTAGAAACAATGCTGAAGGGTGTAAGAATAGCAGAAGCCCAAATAAGAACGAAATCATTCAAAGAAGTAGGAGCAAAATTCTTGATATTAATATACCCAATTGTGGAAAGCATGAGTTCGATTCAGATGATTATTGGAGATGCGCTATTAGAAACATTGGTACAACTTTGTACCATCCAACAGGCACGTGTAAAATGGGACCTAAATCTGATACAGATGCAGTTGTAGATGCAAAATTGAAGGTGCATGGTATCGACAAATTGAGAGTTATTGACGCAAGTATTATGCCCAATATTGTCAGTGGGAATACGAACGGGCCAACCATTATGATAGGACAGAAAGGTTCTCAAATAATTATTGACGACTATCTTGATCAATGTATGAAGAAGTATGAGGTTCAAGATAAACATAACGGAGAAATATAATCATATTTTGTTAATTAACTGAAAATTACATATATGTAAAATGAGGTATAACAGGAGTCAGACGCCAAAGAGAATAATTTGTTTTTGTAAAAATAATATTATTAACAAATCCATTAGATCTCACCAATTGTTTTTAACTGAATTATGTTTTTTTTATTTTTGATATCTGAGAAGTAAAGTTGAAAAATAAACATTATTTTCTCAAGCCACTTTAACTCGTTTGGATTTATTGGGACATTCTGAAACTAGCGGAAGATTCTTGTTTAAAAAAAAGTTTATTGAAAGTCAATCAAACAAGTCCTGCTAAGAGGACGTTTTATATATTTCAAAACAGTTTCGTTCTTCGCATAAAGTTTTTGACACATCTGCAACATGTTTTCAGATGACACACTCAAACTTGAACTGCTGGAGATCTACCTCAATATTTTTAGATTACTTACGATCGACTCTGAGAGGCTGCAAGTATGTGTGATGCAGGGTTGTCGTACATACACGATACACCCTACGTACCTACCCACTTTCCGCACAATATACATTATTTTAATCGAGGTTTGGGTTAGGTTTAGGTTTATTGGTTGTTACAAGACAAAAAAGTTACATATGGTGTTGAACTTAACTAAGGAGTGACTTTGGATGTTGAAGCGTGGCGCTGCACATCCTCAGCATACTTTTCATACTATGGTACGTAACCACTGAGTGGTAATCGCAAGTTGATGACATATGATCATCAGTTAGTCGATTGCAATATTATGACTTGATTATCTTCATTTCAGAAAATGCAGACTAGCACAAGTAAGTTGACCCAAACATTGCTGTCAGTTGAAGGGCGATTTACCTTAGATTCGGATCAGATGCTGTAGCTTTGAAATGTATATCTGATATAATCTGCGCCAACTCATTTTCAACAGAACAGTAGCTAATTCCTCAATGTTTTTACATGAAAAAGGATAACTCATAAATGATGCTATATTTGCAATTTTACTGCAATCATAAAAACGCATTTTCAACGCAAATCAACTGAGGAATCTTTGCTTTCAAAGTCGGAAAATGTTTCAGATCCTTTCTTTTCCGTTGATCTACCATAAATTGCAATTTACATTTGATTGCGTTTACTGCGCTGAATCATCTCAATAATAGTTATTCCTTCACCTTGAAGCTCCAAGTTGATGTTGTTTAAGTGCATTGTGATGTCAGTCAAGAATGCCAAATCAGTCGGCCATTTTTCGTTTTTCAACATTTGGCTGACATCACCTCAGAGAGTACATGAACTACTGTCCTTCGAAAAAAAGTCTGTTGAGATGGTAGTGGGCGTATTGACGGGACACCAACTCAACAAACATCTACACGTCATGAAACTATCGGAAACCACACAATGTCGTAGTTATCTAGAAAATGACGAAACAACGAAACACATACTCTTCGAATGTCCCGCCTATAAGGAAACCAGACTGAACACCTTGGGCACTGAAACACCCAGCGCCCGGATGATCCAGGAGGCCCCCTAAAACAGTCTTCCAAGTTTCATCAGGAAGTTTCTGGAAGACAAATAACTCAACAACACACGGCAAGAACAATGGGCCAAACGGCCTGAGTGCTGTCTATATGTGCGCCGTGCAGGAAGAAGAAAAGAACAGACATCACCTCTTTCGTCTAGAAAAGCTGTTATTTCGGGAAATAATACTTGAAACCTTTCTAGGAATTTTCCGCGACTCACTCACCTGACGTTCAAGTGAATAACTAAATCAGTGTGTTCAGCTGACTCTCTATCTTCCAACTGCAACTCAAAAAGCCGCCGTTGCAAGCTACGTGCACGGATGGAATTCATAGTTTTTGTTGCAATGCCCATAATTTCCTCCGTCTTTAAATCTTTCGAACACAAAACTTATTGATGTATAATGCAATGAAATGAAAAAAATGAAGAGAAATCTTCATTAGCTCGACATAATGCCACAATCGGTTATAATGCACACTAATTTATATATCGGTAGCTTGTAGTTTCTTACAAAATTGAAGAAAACGTCTTAATCCCTTCAGAGGAGTACCATCCGAATAAAAATACACAGCTGGGCAGTGTCTGTCATATCGGTGGATTCGTCGAACTGTAAAGAAAAGTATATACATTTCATGATATCATGTTTTAGTTTATCAGCCATGTCCTGACTCATGACTTCAATACGCCTTGTGACAGTCGGACGAGATAACTGAAGTTCTCTAATAGCAGACGTGATTTCTGTTTTAGTCTTAAAATATCCGAATACTCCCACCCGCTTCAATGAATGCTTCCTTCACAAACGATCCATCTTCGAATGGTTTCTTGTGTTTCGCCAATATATGAGATATTTCAAATGACGAGCTCGTAGCAGTTTTTGATTGTTCGGCTGGTCTTGTGAACATGGTTTGTTTATTTTTCGAAAAAGATATCAAATCACGTACTTTTCGTTTTCTTAATTCGCTCTGGTAGAAAATCCTTTTCAAAGTTTTTATGAACCGTTTTATGATGCCTCTTTAAGTTACCACGCTTAACTATTGCAACTGATGCACGACAAATAAGACAAATACACCTATCCTTCACCATACAAAAGAGAAATTAAATGAGATAAAAACACAAGATTTAACTTTAATCTACATTTTATTTAAAAAATTCGACGACGTTTCGCTGACACAGCAGCTTTATCAAGAATGAAAACAGAATGAAGAGTATGGTATTATAAACAAATCGTAGAACAAGTTGGATGAATAACAGGAAAATCCACACCGAGCCATTGTACAGTTAGTATGAAAGGTAATAAAAACTAATTAAACAAGTTAAGTAGGGTGAATAATTCAGATCTACCTGTTCATTCAAAAGCTTGTCCTAATGTTTGTATCTATTTATTTCTAATGCTTCTAGGAGATCTAATTTTAAACTTTTTGATTTTATATGTAATATGTCAAAGTTTTTATTGAATGAATGGTTTTCTTTTATTAGGTGGTTTGAATAATTTGAATCAGATTTATTTTATCGAAGCTACGTTTATGTTCAGATGTTCTTATGCCAAAACTCCTATAGGTCCTACCGATATAAATTTTATCACAAGAACCGCAATTGAGTTTATAGATTCCTGATTTACTTGATTTTTCAACACGAGATTTATTATTTTTAATATGTTTACCTAAGTTATTAGAAGTTTTGAAAGTTATATTAAGATTTTGTTTGACGAGAAAGGGTTTAATATTTGTACTTGCAGAACCGCAGAATGTTAAACTGTTGAATATTTTATAGTCTTTATGAATAGGATATACTTCATTTATTGCTTTCTGATACAGTTTTTACGAATGATTAGATCTATCATATCCGGATTATATGAATTATTAATGGCTATCTGTTTGATGATGTTTAACTCTTTATTATAATCTTCTACTGATAAAGGTAAATTGAGTAACCGAAGTACCATGCTGTTTAAAGCTGCAACTTTGTGTTGAATTGGATGTAATGAGTAGTTATGTATAATTGTATCAGTATGTGTTGGTTTACGAAAGACCGAAAAACATGATTATTATTTTGTTTAGTGATTTTTAAGTCCAAAAATCAATGAAATCGTTCTGTTCAATTTCTATCGTGAATTTAATGTTCAAATGGATGGAATTAATGAAATTAAGAAATAAGTCTAATTGACGAGTAGTTCCAATGAAACATACTAAGATGTCGTCAACATATCTATACCAATAAAGAAATTAGGAAATGAGTGTATGAATTTTCTGTTCAATATTATTCATAAAAACTCTGCTAAAAGTGGACTCAAAGGATTTCCCATGATCAAACCATTTTCACTACTGTAATAGATGTTGTTGAAAGACAAATAATTTTGTTCAACGCAAACGTCCAACAGATTCAATATTTCTGATTTAATTATGTGGTTAACATGATTCGAATTTAACATGCTTTCGATTAATATTTTGACATCACCTGGAGGAACACTTGGGTATAAATTCTCAACATCAAACGAAATAAGTTTTGCGTTAGGTGGTAGGTTAACGTTTTTTATGTTATTTATCATTATTTTTCAAATAAAGTGTAGTTTAATGTTAAACCTTGTGTTTTCATCTCATTTATATCATGGATCTACATCAAGTAACGGCCTCCACAATTCAAATATTCAAAAGAGAAATTCTTGCTCCCAATCGTTATTAAAATGATACGTTTTAGATTTCTTCGCTTCACTCATTTTGTTGTAATAATGAACTTTGTATCGACGTAGTATTGCCTTCAAGTTACAAATCTGAATGATTCCAATTCCTGCAGGCGCAACATTTATATCGGCCTGAACGAAAGACTCGAATGTTCCCGTCAAACGCGCCGCTCGAAATTTCTAGAAAAGCGGCAAGAATAAAAAACGCGACTCTTCTTTGATAAGTACCGCGCGTTCCTTTGATAAAGCCGCCTTTTTACGCTACTTATTAAACATTTTTTTCCTCTCGAGATCTACTCAAGAAGCACTTGCGATCGACCGTTTGAGCATCCCCGTTTTGAAAGGTTACGGCTGGTAAATAATTATAAAAAATATAATGTGATCTGACGGATCAGATAAACATTCAATAGTTCCAAAATGACAGCGAAGATGTAATGAACTTCTCACAATTTTCCTCGCTAACAGTACATGGTTTTGCAACACAGTCATTTTTAAATTTGTAACAATATCCATTGGAGATGTAGAACATTCAGTCTTTAAAGCAAAATTCCACCGACTTTCCTCTAATAAATTGTTTTGCAGAATTATGAACAAAATATTTGATCATAGCTTCATCTACAGACAACCCCACTGTCGAAAGATTCTATTCACAATTTCCATAAGAGGTCTAATTTTATACATTTGTCGTTTCTATCTCGTTTATATTCATCAGCAACATACAAGAACTTTGTTCTAAAATCTAAAGTACACAACAACTAAAGAGTAATAATTCCACAAAATCTTAGTATCTTGTGCAGTAACACGAAACGAATGATTGTTTTTCAGAGTTACATATAATTGTGATTGTTCTGCTGTAAATTCATAATAACTTCACCCATCAGCTTTTCGAAGGTTCTTACCGGAGTTTCGTTTTTCAATTGTGTTTTTCAGAATATCTAGACGGTTGATATAACTATGCGTTTCATTCATACCAGGGTCAATTGTGTTATCAGTCCAGATTGATTGAACTTTTGGAGTTTCTCTTTTAGGTGGATTAAATTCGAAGTTTTGGTTTTGGTTTATCCATTATGAAAGGGAAATGGAATTCGAATTTCAGTTTGACCCCATAAAAACCCAACATCCTCAAACGAGGACAACACAAAATACAAGCAAGAACATTATAAAAAAATGAAACTATCCAAAAAAATATAAACGAACAATAAGGACAATCAACCCCAACTCACACAATACAATCTAACAGTTCGGAACGCCAGCTTTCACTGTTTTTTGAAATATATATGAAACCATCTATTGTATAAACGCACAAGTTACCTTAGTTAGTATCTTAGAAGTCCTTTATATTGACTTGGTATCTAATTTCACAACTAGATGTCTCTAGTAATATTCTTCATAAATTCCCATTCGAGTACACCAAATGGATTAATTTATATCAAATGCACTGTTCAAGTTCATTTTCCACTTGTGAAAACTCCGATTTAACGGATTTTAAAAAATTATTGGGTCCATAATGATTCTGAAACATCTATAGCTCATAATCGGCATCACTTGGAAGACTGAAACTGGCCATCGGGGCTCTCTCGGTCAAAAAGAGGGAATTTTGAGTTTGAATATTGCAGAGTTTTTCTGCGATTATAATTCAAAATTGGTAGGCAAGAACAAGGAAGTGATTATGTTTCAGGAGATTCACACTGCGACGGAAGAACATCTCCGCGAAAGAGGAAATATCACAGGTTATGTATTTTTGATTATCTCCTTAGTCCTTTTATGACCTTGCTTGCTATGTAAAATCTTCTCTTAGTTGTGTTTAGACATATAAGAGGTATGATTGTTGAAATATTTTTCTGCTGGTTTTTCTTTTGCATTGTTACAGATTCCTGTCCCAAACCCTCTTCCTTTCACCCTTGTCTTCGTCTGGAAATCATGGAATGTAAGAGATAATGAAGCAGCTAAGCAGAGAAATCTTTGGTACTCTTTATGTACACACGACACTATTACAACATAAACAGACAAGCTATTGCTAATGCAATAGCGACAGGAAACGAGTTTTTCCTGAGGTCTTTTGCATTCGTTTATTGAATCATATGCAGGATAGTATGGTTCCTCTGTTACATTTCCTGAGCTCACACTTGTGTTTTTCTGACACACACCAAAATTATAGATAAAAGCATTCATTGTTAATACAATTATTCAAATTTTTGTAAATCCTCTCTTTTCAAAAGAATATATATATATATATATATATATATATATATATATATATATATATATATATATATATATATATATATATTATTTATAACGGTTGAATAGTGAAAAACATTGGTACTATATTAAATTTGAAACATAGCGAATAAATCGTACCCGTGACAATGAAACATTACTGATCAGTTTAACGTTACGCCACTGTAGTCATTATATTCAATTGACCCCTATTCCTAGTAAAATTACACTGCTGTAATCAATAATTGCACCAAGCCATATGAGTCATTTAACGCTTATATTAGGGCCGATCTTTTGATGTACAAATGAACGTTAATTCCGGGAATGTTTGGACATATAACCAATCGTCAGATACATTTTGCGAGATGATGGAATGTAGAGATATTTTTGATATTTAGTTTATGTTATAGACAATTTTTCAATATATTATTTGATGTAACTAATTTTGAAGAAACTAAAATTTCGAGATATAGACGAATTTGAAGGTTAGAATATAAGAGAGTCGTTAAAAATAAATTCTTAGAAAAATTCGAAAAGATTATTCTGGAAATAATTTTCCCAATTTCTTTGATTCTTAAAAAAAGAGATTGCGAAAGGTTTTCAAATTAGGCGACTGTTTGAAGGTCGACTTCCTAGATTGATATTTAAACATCTGTAATGTATATGTATTCTGTTATATCACTTTTTCAATTCTATGTTAAGCCTATGATTTGCCAAAGGAATTAAACAAAGAACGAATCAACATCATCAATTCGGACTTGGACCACCTAACTACTATATAATGAAAACGAATCTTTCTTGCATTGAATTTGTCCCAGGCACTCAAAATATTTCAATGGTCACTTCTTAGAATAAGAGAAATACAGAATCCAGAAACTTCAAAAACTAGAGAATTCTTTAGAATTCTTGTCAACTCAATCATGAATTATGTGGTGCCTGTTGACCCCACATTTTGCGAGAACCATATGTATTTCAAAAGATACTTTGTCCAGGTCAGTTCAGTCAGTGATATATATATATATATATATATATATATATATATATATATATATATATATATATATATATATATATATATATATATATATATATATATATATATAAAGTCATTTACAAAGAAGAAATATATTCGCTCAGACTCAATTATTCTGTTCTCATTCTTTCAACGTTCATTTCACAGTCAAGTTCTGTTCTTGATTCTTCCTCAAATCTAACTATTTACTAAGTCTCTATATTATTCTGTCACTTGGTAGTTAGTCATACACGAAGCTTCACGTTTATAAAATATTATAATTCATGAATAAACTATACTCAAGTTAAAAGTGTTGTGAAGTTAACCAAACCCATCGCATACAAACGTTCACATTTTTATACTAAGTGTTACGTTTCAATTTTTAATTGTTCGACACGGATTCGGTCCATCCTATCGTTTATTCACATTTTTCAATTAAAATTTAATTTCAATTCTATGCCAAAACACCGTTTCGACAATAATCGATGATAATATCGCTTATTATTTTTATATACATTCAAGCGAACATTACTGTTACTTTTCGTAGCTGATATACTGAGCAATGTCTATGAAAAAAACAAAATCTAGGCTTATCTCTCTTCCAGCCAGCTTCGAAGTAATTGATATGTTCGCTATTCGCTGGGCTGCGGTTAGAGCTGGGTCTCGAGCTGCGAGACGAGGCCTCAAACCAAATTCCTGAGACATTGACATTTCAGTGCTGCATTCGGAGGAGCCTAGCAGTAGCAAATCGTTGTCTCCACGAGGAAATTCTTAAATAAGGGTCATGGATCACTGTTGTTGCTCGAAGTCGTTCTTGCCAGGTCCCTTTTTATGACTACGAGTCTTCCTGTACCTGCGCATTATTCTGGAAACTGAATAAGACACCCCAAGCGTTTACTGATGTCCACGGCTCTCATCCACGGTTTCAATTTGGCAACACCGCATTGTTTAAGCGTAGGTCTCGATTCCAGCCATCACTAATTTTCAGTTCGAATACGGTGTTTTTTTTAATAAAAATTGACTATTTTTTGTATCTTAATCTATACATTGATTTTGCATTTCATCTGCTTATGAAATGAGCTTAGTTTTTCCTCAATTTATATCGCCTATCGCAAGAAATATAAAGTTTTCTGTGTTTTTTCTCGTTGTTTTCCATTTCGAATAATGTGCATGATTTTTACTGTCGGAATATTTTCTTCTGTGTTAAAGTGCTCGTAATAGTGAACGTCTTCTCAATGCAATCGATTTGTGGAATG
The DNA here is from genome assembly GCA_013387265.2 of Cryptolaemus montrouzieri. NCBI lineage: Eukaryota > Metazoa > Arthropoda > Insecta > Coleoptera > Coccinellidae > Cryptolaemus > Cryptolaemus montrouzieri. The sequence goes on from JABFTP020000042.1 coordinate 14,821,409, forward strand.
AACTATCAATATTCATAATTTATTACTCCACGTGAGAGGAATATATGTATTTGAGAGCTTTTCCGCGACAGTTTTCAATCCAAATATTGTGCTTAAATTTTCGCTATCAAAAACTATATTTTTCTATGCTATTCTACTGACAAAATTGAAGAAAATTCCAGTATCACTCATTCGAGAAGTGACCTACGATTCTTTTTAGTTCATTATATCGCTTAGGAGGAACATATGGAAATCATAGTTCATCCGCCATAATTTCCATACAAAGTGATGTGCGCGATTTTCGCTTCCTACATATTATTTTCCAAGCTATTCTGCATAGTACGGAAAAGAAATTTTCAATGTATCCCATTTGGGAAATGCACCACGAATTTTCTAGATTTATTACTCTCCGTACGTGGAACATATGAAGTTCATTGTTTTTCCGCCATAATTTCCATTCAAAGTGATGTGCGTGGTTTTCGCCACCAACATATTATTCTCAAGCTATTCTGCATACTGTGGAGAAGGAATTTTCAAGGTCACCCATTTGAGAAATACACCACAAATTTTCTAGAATTATTACTCTACGCACGATGAACATAACGAAGTTCATTGTTTTTCAGCCATAATTCCCACTCAAAGTATTGTGGATGATTTTCACTGCCAACATATTACTGCCTGAGATATTCTGCATACTAAAATCAGGAATTTTAATGTCACCCATTTGGTAAATGCACCACGAATTTTCTACAGTTATTACTCCACATACGACGAACATATGAAGTTCACAGTTTTTTCGCCATAGTTTCCATTCGAAGTGATGTGCATGATTTTAACTGTCCACATATTATTCTCCAAACTATTCTGCATACTACGGAAAAGAAATATTCAATATCACCCATTTGGTAAATGCACCACGAATTTTCTACAGTTATTACTCCACATACGAGGAACATATGAAGTTCATAGTTTTTTCGCCATAGTTTCCATTCAAAGTGATGTGCATGACTTTCACTGTCCACATATTATTCTCCAAGCTATTCTGCATACTACGGAAAAGAAATATTCAATGTCACCCATTTGGGAAATGCACCACAAATTTTCTAAATTTATTACTCCACGTACGAGAAACATATGGAGTTCATAGTTTTTCCGCCATAATTTCCATTCAAAGTGATTACATGATTTTCACTGCCAACGTGTTATTGTCTAAGATATTCTGCATACTAGGGAACAGGAACTTTCAATGTCACCCATTTGGGAAATGTACCACGAATTTTCTAGAGTTATTACTCCTCGAACGAGGAACATATAAAGTTCATAGTTTTTTCGCCATAGTTTCCATTCAAAGTGATGTGCATGATTTTCACTGTCCAGATATTATTCTCCAAGCTATTCTGCATACTACAGAAAAGGAATGTTCAATGTTACCTATCTGGGAAATGAACCAGAAATTTTCTGAATTTATTACTCCACGTACTAGGAACATATAAAGTTCATAGTTTTTCCACCATCATTTCCATTCAAACTGATGAGTATGATTTTCACTATCAACATATCATTCTCTAAGCTATTTTGCATACTACTGAGGAGAAATTTTCAAAGTCACGCATTTGAGAAATTCACCACGAATTTTCTAGACTTATTACTCTACGTACGAGAAAAATATGGAGTTCTTAGGTTTTCCGCCATAATTTCCATTCAAAATGATGTGCATGATTTTCACTATCAACATATTATTCTCCAAGCTATTTTGCATACTAGGGAAAAGGAATTTTCAATGTCACCCATTTGAGAAATGCACCACAAATTTTGTAGATTTATTACTCTACGCACGATGAACATATGAAGTTCATTGTTTTTCAGCCATAATTTCCATTCAAAGTGTTGTGGATGATTTTCATTGCCAACATATTATTCCCTAAGATATTCTGCATACTAAAAATAGGAATTTTTAATGTCACCCATTTGGTAAATGCACCACGAATTTCCTACAGTTATTACTCCACATACGAGGAACATATGAAGTTCATAGTTTCTTCGCCGTAGTTTCCATTCAAAGTAATGTGCATGATTTCCACTGTCCACATATTATTCTCCAAGCTATTCTGCATACTACGGAAAAGAAATATTCAATATCACCCATTTGGGAAATGCAACACAAATTTTCTAAATTTATTACTCCACGTACGAGAAACATATGAAGTTCAAAGTTTTTCTGCCATAATTTCCATTCAAAGTGATGTGCGTGATTCTTGCCACCAACATATTATTCTCCAAGCTATCCTGCATACTGTGGAGAAGGAATTTTCAATGTCACTCATTTGAGAAATACACCACAAATTTTCTAGATTTATTACTCTACGCACGATGAACATATGAAGTTCATTGTTTTTCAGCCATAATTTGCATTCACAGTGTTGTGGATGATTTTCACTGCCAACATATTATTCCCTAAGATATTCTGCATACTAAAAACAGGAATTTTCAATGTCACCCATTTGGTAAATGCACCACGAATTTCCTACAGTTATTACTCCACATACGAGGAACATATGAAGTTCATAGTTTCTTCGCCATAGTTTCCATTCAAAGTAATGTGCATGATTTCCACTGTCCACATATTATTCTCCAAGCTATTCTGCATACTACGGAAAAGAAATATTCAATGTCACCCATTTGGGAAATGCACCACAAATTTTCTAAATTTATTACTCCACGTACGTAAACATATGGAGTTCATAGTTTTTCCGCAATAATTTCCATTCAAAGTGATGTGCGTGATTTTTGCCACCAACATATTATTCTCTAAGCTATTCTGAATACTGAAAGAAAGGAATTTTTAATGTCACCCATTTGAGAAATACACCACAAATTTTCTAGATTTATTACTCTACGCATGAGGAACACATGAAGTTCATTGTTTTTCAGCCATAATTTCCATTCAAAGTGTTGTGGATGATTTTCACTGCCAACATATTATTCTCTAAGATATTCTGCATACTAAAAACAGGAGTTCTTAATGTCACCCATTTGGTAAATGCACCACGAATTTTCTAGAGTTATTACTCCACATACAAGGAACATATGAAGTTCATAGTTTTTTCGCCATAGTTTCCATTCAAAGTGATGTGCATGACTTTCACTGTCCACATATTATTCTCCAAGCTATTCTGCATACTACGGAAAAGAAATATTCAATATCGCCCATTCGGGAAATGCAACACAAATTTTCTAAATTTATTAATCCACGTACGAGAAACATATGGAGTTCATAGTTTTTTCGCCATAGTTTCCATTCGAAGTGATGCGCATGATTTTAACTGTCCACATATTATTCTCCAAGCTATTCTGCATACTACGGAAAAGAAATATTCAATATCACCCATTTGGGAAATGCACCACAAATTTTCTAAATTTATTACTCCACGTACGAGAAACATATGGAGTACATAGTTTTTCCGCCATAATTTCCATTCAAAGTGATGTGCGTGATTTTCGCCACCAACATATTATTCTCCAAGCTATTCTGCATACTTGGAAAAAGAAATTTTCGATGTCACTCATTTGAGAAATACACCACAAATTTTCTAGATTTATTACTCTACGCATGAGGAACATATGAAGTTCATAGTTTTTCCGCCATAATTTCCAACTAAAATGATGTGCATGATTTTCACTACCAACTTATTATTCTCTAAGCTATTTTGCATACTACTGAGGAGAAATTTTCAAAGTCACCCATTTGAGAAATTCACCGCGAATTTACTAGACTTATTACTCTACGTACGAGAAAAATATGGAGTTCTTAGTTTTTCCGCCATAATTTCCAATTAAAATGATGTGCATGATTTTCACTATCAACATATTATTCGCCAAGCTATTCTGCATACTAGGGAAAATGAATTTTCAATGTCACTCATTTGAGAAATGCACCACAAATTTTCTAGATTTATTACTCTACGCACGAGGAACATATGAAGTTCATAGTATTTTCGCCATAGTTTCCATTCAAAGTGATGTGCATGATTTTCACTGTCAACATTTTATTTTCTAAGCTGTTCTGCATACTAGGGAAAAAGAATTTTCAATGTCACCCATTTGGGAAATGCATCACAAATTTTCTGGGTTTATTACTCTACGTACGAGGAACATAAATTCCATAGCTTTTTCGCCATCATTTCCATTCAAAGAAATGTGCGTGATTTTCGCTATTAAAATATTATTCTCTGAGCTATTATGCATACTACAGAAAAGGAATTTTCAATGTATCCCATTTGGGAAATGCACCACGAATTTTCTAGATTTATTACTCTACGTACGTGGAACATGAAGTTCATTGTTTTTTCGCCATAATATCCATTCCAAGTGATGTGCATGAATTTCACTGTCAACATATTATTCTCCAAGCTATTCTGCATATTATGAAAAGGAATTTTGAATGTCACCCATTTGGGAAACGCACCACGAATTTTCTAGATTTATTACTCCACGTACGGGGAACATATGAAGTTCACAATTTTTCAGAAATAATTTCCATACAAAGAGATGTTTATATGTTCCTCGTAGGAGGAGTAATAAATCTAGAAAATTCGAGGTGCATTTCCCAGATTAGTGACATTAAAATTCTTGTTCCGTAGTAAGCAGTATAGCTTGGAGAACAATATGTTGGAAGCGAAAATCACGCACATCACTTTGTATGGAAATTATGAACTATGATTTCCATATGTTCCTCCTAAGCGGTATAATGAACTGAAAAGAATCGTAGGTCACTTCTAGAATGGGTGACAATGTTTTGATGGTTGGATTATTTGTCGGCGTAAATGTATTATTTCGGAAGGGACCACTTTGAAGGCGATACAATATATTCGGATGAAAAATAAATTTATGGTGTTTCATTGACCAAACCCGGTACTTTTTCCAAACAATGTATTCAAAGAAATAAAATAGTATTATAACCTTTGACGTTTCATTCATTGCTTCGCTAGCGATATATTTTTCCTACAAAAACGGGACCATAGAAAGATTTTTGGATTCTTGGTTCCAGATTATTGTGAAAACGAAAGAAATAACGTGCCTCAAATTATTGTTTATAGACTAACAATTTTTCTTTCACAACAGATCGCGCTATTTTTCAAGTATAAACGATATCGACACAAGTGTACAGTAATTGCTTTATAATGGCTTTACAGAAACATGCTTTCAAATAAATCGATATCAAATGTGTACGTTTTCGACATTTCCAGTATTGACAATACTACAATACTGACAATTCTTCAAATTTCACCGTGATAATATGGCAAGACAAATAAAACATTACCTGATACAATCAAAGCTTCGTTGGGTCCCACTGTGAAGATATTACCCATCTCGAAATGAACAAGAGAACAAGCAAGCACTATGTCACATACGTAAAACTCCGTCTGATCAAACTCAGAGAACACATTTTTATGCCAGATATTGTCCAATGTTATGCAACTGAAATTGATTCACCGAAAATTTAAATATTGACTCCAGCAACTCTTACAGAGCCGGCACGGAAACAAATTGACAGATCGTTGACTTCGTGTTTGTAAATACATAGTGAATAGTGAGAGCAGTTGTGAGCATTTATGAATTGAAATGGACAAGTTAGAGCAGTTGCGCTGTAGGGGGAACTTCGTAGGCGCCAAGTTAATAGAATCTACCCTTAATATTTTTACTCGTACGGCTGACAGACGTTATTTACAAGCCGCAAGGATGGGTTGCGTGGTGAGTAAAACAAAGCACAGTGGCGTAGCTGTACAAGAAATAATTGAGGTCATGTCGGCAGGGCCCTCGTGTGCTTGTGTGCAAAAAAGGATTTTGGCGCCCCTTAAGGCATTTTGTATCATGTTTTTTTATTTTTTTTAAGGTAGGAGGTAGGTAGGTAGGTGCTTGAAGTAAAGCAAAAAACTGAACTTTAGAAGTCATATTTATTTGTAGACTAAAATATCAGAAACAAACAGAACAAAATCATAAGAAAATAAATTCTTGTTCACACCCATTTTAAAACATTTACTTAAGTAATGGGATACAGACACGTTGACTCGTTGTTTATAAATACTAGAAAATAACCTAAAACTAAAAATCACATTTCACACACACACATATATATATATATATATATATATATATATATATATATATATATATATATATATATATATATATATATATAATAAGTACCAGTGGCAATTAAGGCCCACCTAACAAAAATTTGCTTTAAATCTGAGTATAATGCGTATAGGACGTCAAAAACATGTTGTCTACATAGCTTGTACATGTTGCTGTAATAAATTGTGAGAAACAATTCAGAAAAGCATATTTTAAATACGAAAATAGACTTTTTAAACTTCTCTCATGGGCCTTATTATACTACGGTAGTATATTAAAGCCCATATAAAAAATGCTTTATTTTTAAAGTAAATCGCCCTAAATTAACCTAGAAATAAGTTAAAATAAAAGTAAATTGTTGTTTTTACTTATTTAATCATTTTCCTTTATTTATTAAACGTGGGCCTTATTACCCTCTCAATAGTAATCGAAGACAATTCAGTTTCCAGGAACTAGTGGCCTTAACTAAAGTATTTGGTACAATCACAACATGTTCTCTAACTTAGAAAATTAAAATAATCAGTTCTTTTCTTATTAAACAAAACTATGTAATTAATCTTATATTAATTTTTAAGACTTAAAATCAGACTTTAATTAAAAATACCTAACTTAGTTCTTTAGTATCACAAGCATATTCCTAGACTCAGAAAATAGACTCAAAACAAAACAAAATATCTTCTGCAAACAAAATAAAAATAAAAACGATTAACAAACATATTATTCATACTGACACGGTAAAATATAGTTAAGTATTTTGTTTAAACACAGCAATAAAAATATCTTTATCTTCGGTTGAAAGTGCGACACATTCTTCGTGGTACCATTTTAAACATTGGGCACATTGTCGCATGTCCGAAACACGACCTTCTTTGCAAGCATGACAGAACCATTCAGATTCAATTATTTTGACTTCTTAACCTTACTGCTATCTTTTCCAGACTTATTCTTACGATCTTTAGTTTTCCGATTGGCTTTTTTCACCTTTATTACCTCATTTTCTTTTAGCTCCTCCCGTTTCTTAAAAAGGTCCCTAGTAATCCGTTGACCTCTATAATTGATGGCCTTTCTTCTTGGTTTGTTTTTGATAACAGCATAGTTTGGAGTTGGCATAAGTTCTTGAAACGGGGATTTAGTTTCCTTTGTTTTAAGACTGGCTAGCGGAGTATCATTGTCTGAGTCTTCTTCGGAGGTATATACATTGATTCTAGTGGGATTATTTATATTCAACATCTTCTGTATAGCATCAGGCTCAATATCCGTTTCTGAGTCTGAACTTAGAATAAGAGGACGTTTTGTCACAATACCAGATGTTGATGGTTTAGGCGATGGTGTTAAAGTTTGTGGTACTTTCACAGGAAGAGTTGATGTATCAATATCAGTTAAAGCCCTTACACCAATTTGCTTTTCTGGGGTAACAATGCCAGCAATAGTACATTCTTCGTTGTTTAGTATTGACGGTGAAACAGTGTCAGAACGTGACGTTACTTCAGGGTAGTCTATGTTTGCCTCAATAATAGTTGAAGTTTGTGGAGGAGGATGTTCGGTCAAGATCGCTGGTGCAAATGCTTCATCTGGTAATACATCAGGGTTGAATGGTAACAATCCAGTAGCCCTGAATCCACTTATTATATTTTCATGAGTCAGTGCCTCGACCAAGCTTTTGAGAATATTTTGTTGAAGTTCGATTTTGTCAAGCGTCTGTCAGGATTTTGATACATATATGTCATAGCTTCTTGATCCCAGTGATGCTCAAAAGACTTATTGACAGATTTATCGAGGGTTGAAGTTCATGGGTTGTGTTACTAGGCAAACAATAAAGCACAATATCATGCTTGTCTGCTTCTTCAACAATTGTATAATCCAGGTGCGAGGATGCTCCATCAAAGATTAACAAGACTTTTCCCTGCGTTTTATTCTTTCCCAGATGCTTGATGAATTCAATAAATAGCTCCGTGGTCATACTTCCTTTTGGAGCCATCTTTATGAGAGATCCAGCTGGTAAGTTATCACTATATTCTGGTTTTTGCCTTTGGCCTTTGAAGATGATCATTGGTGGGAAAGCAGTACCAACAGCATTAACAAACATTGCTATCGTAACATTTTCCGCGTGCTCAGGTGCAATCAAATGGACTCGACGAGCTCCTTTTTGCGCCAAAACAGTTTGTTGATGATGAATAGTGAGTCTACACCCCTTTTCATCCATATTATAGAGTCGTTGAGGGTTCTGTAGAATATCTAATTCTTCATATAGGTCTTTCACTTCTTGGAAATGCTGAGCGACAATAGGACGGTTTAATTTCTGTGCTCTGCCTGGATTCATAAACTGGGCTTTTCTTTTGGAAATTTCTGGGTTCCTTTTCAAAAACGTTTTAAGCCAGTCTTTGCCCGCAATTCCAGAGTCTTTGTTGAAATCATGCTTAATATCATAACTCTCGCAAAATAAAAATGCTTGTCTCCGTATGACTTTCGGAGTAACAGGTACACCAATGTTAGAAAATCGTATAATGCGTTGTACAAGATCTTTTCTTGGTCAATTGTCAAAACGGAACGACGACCTAAGCGCTTAATAGTACTTTCGGACTTTATATGATTTCGGAGAGTTCGTCTTGGAATATTGTATCGTTCAGCTGCAGCTCGTTGCGTCAGATGCCCTCGTTTTATAGCTGCCATAGCAGCCCGTAAATTGTTTTCTGTCCACTGAGCTCTCTTTGGAGGCATTTTAATCAAAATCTGTAACAATATTACACATATATTGTCAAAATTCACATAGTACATTGACCTAGAAAATAACGAACAATACAATCTGATACTTTGATATTAAGAGGCTAATAAGGCCCAAGTATCGTTACGATGGGCCTTATTAACCGCATGCCACGTTTTTACAAAATAATCCAAATAACCTACAAAATCATTCTCTGGTTAGGAAAAGCCATATCCTTTGTATTACGCGGGACATACTTAAGGTAATAAATACAGCGTTATTAGTCCATTATTAAATAAAACGTTAAATACTTACAGTTTCTTGGTATGAAAATTATAAAATTGCACAATAGCCAGTCACTTCATCAAAGCATCGCACTTGACTGACAAGATAGCGGCGCTAGCGTCTGCTGACCAATACGGAATCATTCACACCGACATTGTGCACGTGTGCGTAAACAGTGAAGTGTCATAGGTATATTTTCCCGCGAAATTTGAAATTTGGGCCTTATACCCCTATTTACCTCAGGTATATATATATATATATATATATATATATATATATATATATATATATATATATATATATATATATATATATATATATATATATATATATATATATATATGTTTATTATTTTACTATTTAACTAGTAAAAACCTTTTCAGAGCTATCAACTCCTATGCAGTTCCTATTCTTACATCTTCTTTTGGAATTATTAAATGGTCTAAAACTGATCTAAATGAATTACAATGTCAAACGAGGAAAATGCTTTGTAAATATCATAAGCACCACCCAAAGTCAGCTGTTCAGAGAGTTACACTACCTAGACATCTTGGAGGTCGTGGATTAACTGATTTGAATAATCTTCATTGTAAACAGATTTTTCATTTACGTTCCCATTTTCATGATAAACAGAGAACGTCTAAATTACATGATATTGTTGTTGCTTCAGATTATAATCTTACACCTCTGAACTTGACAATGCAAAAGGTAGATTTTGATATATTTGATGATAATTCTAAAAGAGAAAGTTGGATGCAGAAGGAATTACACGGAAAGCACCCTAAAGAATTGAAAAATGATTATATTGATGAAATCGCATGGAATAAATGGTTAGTTTCTGGAGAATTGTTTGCTGAAACAGAAGGCTTGGCAATTGCGATCCAGGATCAGGTTGTTTTCACGAGGAATTATAGAAAACACATCATCAAACAAAATATAGATGATTCTTGCCGTAGATGTTGCTGTTCTTCAGAAACAGTTTTTCATATATTATCATCTTGCTCAGTCCTTGCTTCAACAGATTATTTAGAAAGACATAATGCCGTCGCTAATATTATTCATTTTAATCTAGGAATCAAACATGACCTAATTCCCAAAAGAAAAAAGTTTTACAAATATGAACCTAAGATTATTTGTGAAAATGACAAATATAAACTTTATTTTGATAAAACAATTCTTTGCAACAGAGCTGTAAAACACAATAGACCAGATATCATTCTTACTGATAAACAGAATCAAATAACATATATAATTGATATTGCTATACCCGACACACATAATATACAAAATAAATACAATGAAAAATTTTCTAAATATATGATGCTTGGCGACGAGATTAAAAAATGTGGAAAATGAAAAAATTTTTATTCTACCGATTATTATTTCCACAACAGGTGTTATTCCTAGGAATCTTCACAAAAGTATTGAGATTTTGGGTCTGAAGAAAATTTGTTTGAACAGTTACAAAAGATAACAGTCATCAAATCTTGTAATATTCTTCGTAGGTTTCTTTCCGAAAAAATAATGAGGTAGAGTCATAGGTTTTCTCTTTAGTTTATACTGCTCAGAATCTCATTTCATATTTTATTTATTTGTTTATATAAATGTAATATAATTAACTGACAATTTTGTCATATTTATATTCAGAGCAGTATTCTATTCGATCGTTCACCACTTCACACAAAGGAAACTATTAATGAGTAACATTCAGTGTTACTTGACTAAGGTCCGTACACTGGATTTTTCCGGGAGAAAGCCTCTGACACTACTCGTTGGTACATTGATATCATTGTCTGATGATGCTATAGTGTGTATATATTCTGGTAGATTGATATATTTTCATAACCTTTAACGTTATCCCAATATATAATTATTCCAGGACATGTTTGAATTATAATCATTGCCTGGCAATGGTATTAATTACTGGGTGGTGGATTTATATTTTTCATGAAATCAGTTTGATTGCTCTATGTGCTGTGTGAATTTATATTCCTTCGCGGTCTCAGGTTGTGGTGCAGTGCGTTTCCTATTGGTCGGTGGCTTGACCCGTTTGCGTTGCATGATTGGCTCTGTCCTCGGTGTCTCCCTACTTGTGTCTGCGTTGGGTTCTCTTGTTCTTGCTTTTACAGGTTTCAACATAGATTTCCATATTGTTGGTATGTTTAGGGCGTCATCTCTCCTGTTCATTGCCGCGTGTTTTTCTATTTCAATGGCTTCTTCTAATTTTCTTTTTCGGAGTTGTTCTATGTTGGCTACCTGTGTAGTCTTGTCGTAATCGAGTTTGTGGCCTGTTTTGTGCGAGTGTTGAAACACAGCAGATGTACTGGTTTGTTGGTCTTCTGAGTTCTTATGTTCTTGTATCCGAACCTCCATTCTTCTGCCAATGTAGACGAGCTCACAGCCTGTACACGGAATTTTGTAGACTCCTTGGTTTTCAAGTGGTATCCGATCTTTTGGTGTTCTTAGGTTTTTGCGTATCGTATTGTGTGGTTTGTAGATCGTTTTTATGTTGTGTTTTTGTAAGATCCTACCAATCTTGTCGGTTCCACCTCTCATAAATGGCAGGAAGGCTAAACTTCTTGGCTTTGTATCCTCTTCTGAATCTTTTCTGAGAGGTTTCTTGTACTCCATAGCTTTGTGTATTGTTCTTCTGCTATGTCCATTTTGTTGAAGAATATCTTCGAGCTTGGTCAATTCTTTGGTTGTATTGTTTGGAGAGCAAATACTTTTTGATCGGTGAACGAGTGTCTTGATTACTGAGTTCAGTTGGGCGGGATGGTGATGTGAGTTTCCATTCAAGTATCGGTTGGTATGTGTTGGTTTTCTGTACACATCAAAGTTCAATCTGCCATTAGTTGTTTTCTGTATCAGGACGTCCAGGAATGGTAGTTGACCGTTGGATTCCAGTTCGAGGGTGAATTTGATTTTCTTGTGGCGTTTGTTCATTGATTGTACGAAACTCTCTAGTTTCTCTGACTGACAAAGTTTGAAACAGAAGCACTGGAACAAGCAGAACATAAACCGAAAGTTTTGATGAGATATGTAGACGACATTTTCATAATCTGGCAACACTAGCTCTAGTCAGGAAACTTGAGACAAGAAGAATTATTCAAAAATCCTTAGATCAATGAATAATCCTCCCTGACAAGAGCTAGTTCCCAAATATGCCTGCCATGCACGCAGCACCCAAGAGCCACAATAGTGCAGACAGCGGCAGACTGCAGTTTCGCCCTTATTAGGAGCTTATCAGTGTCGCATATCGCTTCTAAGCATCCTATCAAGCTACATCAGGGTACCCCATCGATTCCAGAAAGGACGCACCTCGTACATACGTATGAGAGTCGCCCTCTATGGACCGACATGGCGAACCCGCTACCGGACTTCAAGAAAGATACGAACAATAACAAACAGAGGTGGGGAAGTTAAAAATTCCAACATCAACGGTAGAAAACGAGCGAAATAATCCCGCTGGAATATTGCTCTTACCCTCTGTTTCCGAGATAAAACCTCCCGTATGTAAATATTTGATGGGACAAATATCTTCAGCGATAAACTTCGCGAGGAGTCTACATATGTAAACTTAAGACAAGAAGAATTATTCAAAAATCCGTAGATCAATGAATAATCTATATTTGGAAGTCGAACCAAATCTTTGAATTTGGCGGTACCAAGCTCGTGCTAAATGAAACCTACATTTTGTAATTTTTGTATCTAACCAAACATTTAGGGAGGCATAATAAATAGCAATTTCAAAATAAATCACTACTTCTGCTGGAAATGATGCACAATGAGCACATCAGACCACTTGAAAGAATAAGAACAAGAGCTCAATAACATCAAATGGAATATTATAGTATTATGTGAAACAAGACTTCAAGATGAAAAAAAGACTACTTTAAAATCTGGACACCTTGTATCAGAATAATTCAGAAACCAATTATAAAATCGGTGGTGTTGCTTTCATCATTCACAAACGCATAGAACACCTAGTTACCAAGTACCACGCAGTGTCGGATAGAGTGATATATGTTGTAATTCAACTCAATAAGAGACACAACATTCAATTAATACATTGTTATGCCCCAACAGCCTTTTCAGAAAATGAGGAAATAGATAAAATGCAAGAAAATATCACTAAAGCCCGGAAAGTGCTGCTACATAATTATAACAGAAGACTTTAACGCTAAAATAGGAGCAAGACAGCCATATGACACAGAATACATATGCCAATTTCGCCTAGGAGTCAGAAATGATAGAGGAGATATGCTGGTAAATTACCTCAATAGGGAAAAGCTTTTCTGCATGAACACCTTCTTCAAAAAGAAGCCTCAAAGGAAGTGGACTTGGTGCAGTCCAGATGGACGAACGAAAAATGAAATATATTTCATATTGTCAGCGACAGAAAGACATGTAAGGATGTATCAGCTATAAATAAGTTTAACACAGGGAGTGATCACAGATTGGTTCGAGCGAACATAGCAATAAACACCAAACATATAAGAAAAAAGCTAATAGCGCATCCTAAATACCCTACCGCAGATGTATTACTCTTGAACAAGGAAGAATATCAGAGAAAACTTGTAAATTGGCGCACTTCACGGAAATGGAAAACTAATCTATTGATGATCTTGCGAAAAAGATAACTGATGATATATAAACAGTGACAAAATACATATGTAGCAAAACGAAGAATCACAAGGAAAGCAAATTAAAACCGCAAACAATCGAATTGATAAAGAAAAGACAAAATACTCCAAAAGAAGCTGCAGAATACAACAACATAAACAGAATGGTGAAGAAGGAAGTGCGAGCAGACCTGAGACAGTTTAAAGTAAAACAAATATCAGAAACCATCGAAAACAATAAAAACATGAAAACACTGAAATGCATGTTGAGCCAAGGCAAACAAAAGAAGAACCAAAATGGAATTCTTATATCAGATAAAGAAGGGTTTGCAAAAGAAATACACAAATTCTATAGAGAACTTTATACTTCGACCATGCCACGTCCTGATAGCTTACACAAGAACATCTTGAACGTAGACTTCTCAAACAAATGAAACAACGAAAGTCTCCAAGGGAGGATCGTATAACATCTGAAATGTTTACAAATAGGAGAAAAAGCCCTTGAACCAGTCTTAAAATTACTTCTGAATAAATGCCTAGTTGGGGGAAAATGCTGAAGTAATTCTGTTGTATAAAAAAAAACTATCGATCCATAAGTCTGCTTTCCCATATTTATAAGCTCTTGAACGAAGATTGTAACTAACAGATTAACCGGGAAGATGGACTCATATCAACCAGTTGAACAGGCGGGGTTCAGAAAGGGCTACAGACCAAAGATCACCTTCAAACTGTTCGAACAGTAATAGAAAGAACTACCGAGTATAATATCCTTATACATCTTGCGTTCATCGACTATCACAAAGCATTTGATAGTATTGAAACATGGGCATTTCTCAGTGCTTTGGACGATGCGAGAATCGATTCGAGATACTTTACACTGATCAAAAACATCTATAGAAATGCCACTTTTCATGTTAAGATAGACGATGATTTAAGAACAGATAAAATACCTCTTAGCTCTCCCTGTACCTCTCTTTGCCTGACCGCTGCCTTGGTCAGAGAGTGTAGGACTGCTGGGCACTGGGGGCCATATTTGATTTGTACTGTTCATAATGGAAAAATATTTTAGCCATAATGCACCTTGCTGGCCAGACTTCTAGGTGCATGGTCTGAGTATCACATTTCCTTGGTACTCGGTGGAACAGTTATACCGCTGTGATTCGGTCGCCAGAGCCTCGTTAGTTATAGCAGGGCGCACCGGGATGATCTCTATAGAGATCAAATGCTCAAATTAATAGAAAGCTTTTATAAAGAATTATATAATTCCAAATTACAACCAAACGCACAGCAAAAGGAAGATGGAAAGAGAAAAATATGTAATGTCGGTTCTGAGGATATTCCCGAAATTACTGTTAATGAATTAAACTCAGCCCTGAATAATCTTGAAAATTCCAAGGCGGCTGGACCAGATGGCATAATTCCAGAAATGCTCAAATGTGGAAGTCCTCGCCTAAAACAAGAACTGGTAATATTGTTCAACAAATGCTTGGATCAAAGTCAAGTCCCTAAGCATGGCTTGAGGCTGAAGTAATTCTTCTCCACAAAAAGGCGACATAAGAAACCTTGGTAATTATAGACCAATAAGCCTTTTATCCCAGCTATATAAATTATTCACCAAAATAATTACCAAAAATTAACGGAAAAATAGATTTCCAGCAACCCCGTGAACAAGCTGGATTTAGATCTCGGTTCAGTACGCTGGATCATATTCATGCAATTTAACACCTAAATAGAAAAGTGCAATGAGTATAATTTAATCTTTATATAGCCTTTATAGACTACCAAAAGGCCTTTGACAGTATAGAAATTTGGGCAGTCCTTAATTCTCTTAATGCATGTAGAGTGGACAGCAGATACACGAACCTGATAAAAAACATCTATTCTTCCGCCATAATGCATGTCCAGTTATGGAATAAAACCAACACCATTCCAATAAAACGAGGTGTTCGACAAGAAGATACAGTGTCACCGGGGCTATTTATTGCAGCTTTGAACGAAATCTTTAGAGAAATGGATTGGCATAAGAAAGGAATCAACATTGATGGCGAACTTCTACATCATCTACGCTTTGCCGACGATATTGTACTAATAAGTAGTAACGTCCAAGAATTACAAGATATGATCCTAGACTTGAACAACCATTCAAAAAATGTTGGCCTAGAAATGAACATCAGCAAGACGAAGATAATGACTAACACAAACAATAACCCCGTAATCCACGTAGAAGGTCAACAACTAGAGAATGTCGAAAACTACATATACCTGGGACAAAAACTAACTACTAAAAAAGACAACATGACTGACGAGATTACACGAAGAGTGTCCCTTTCGTGGGCGGCATTTGGCAAATTAAAACATGTCCTGACATCAGACATACCCCACAACCTCAAGAAAAACCTCTACAACCAATGCATTCTTCCTGTGCTTACATATGGAGCCGAAACATGGTGTCTTACTAAGAAGTTGGCCCAAAATTGACGAAAACCCAAAGAGCCCATGAGAGAATAATATTAAATATTAAACTATCAGATCGCATAAGAAATACTTGGATAAGAGAACAAACCAAGCTGACAGATGTCATGGAGAGGGCAGCTCAACTAAAGTGGTCATGGGCAGGTCACGTAGCTCGAAGAAATGACAATCGGTGGACCAAGAGGCTCATGGAATGGAGGCCAAGAGTGGGGCATAGGAGTATCGGCAGGCCAAACACAAGGTGGAGAGACGATATTAAAAAATCAGCGGGTCTTCTTTGGATGAGAGAAGCTATTAGCAGAAAGAAATGGTTCAATATGGGAAAAGCCTACATCCAGCAGTGGATTGAAATAGGCAGATCGTGATCGTGAAAATACCTCTAGAAAAAGGTTTTCGGCAGGGCGATACCATTTCTCCCAAACTCTTCATACTAGCATTGGAAAATATCTTTGAAGAGCTGAATTGGGAGAAAAAGGGGCTGATTATCGACGGAGTGTACCTGAGCCACGTGAGATTCGCTGATAGCATTGTTTTGATTAGCTCCAGCGAAGAAGAAATGAAACCAATGCTGACCGAGCTTAACAATCATTCCAAAAGAACAGGACTCAAAATGAATTTGAACAAAACGAAAATTATGAGTAATAGAAACATCAGAATCGATATCGACGACGTCATCTTGGAAACAGTGGACCATTATAACTATTTGGGCCACACAATAAAAATCGGTAAGGAAAATCAATCCACCTCGCATGGGCCGCTTATGGGCAACTTAGTTTTATTTTGAAGGACCGAAATATACCAATTTCTCTTAAAAGAAGGGTATATAATAGCTGCATAATCCCTGTGGCTACGTATGGACTGGAAACCATGTCCATAACGAGAAAAGTGGTGGACCAACTTAGAGTCACGCAGAGAGCTATGAAGAGAGCTATGCTAGAGATATCATTATGGGATAAAGTGTGAAACGATGACGTAAGAAACAGAACCAAAATAACAGATATCATGGAACGGGTGGCGAGCCTTAAGTGGCAGTGGGTTGGACATGTCGCTAGATAGGGTGCAGATAAATTGACAAATAAAACAACATTCTGGAGACCAAGAACAACGAAGAGAGGTGTAGGAAGACCCCAAAAAAAGTGGCTAGATGATGTGAAAGTCATAGTAGGAAGAGAACTGCTAGAGACATAAATGCATGGAAGAAATTAGAAGAGGCCTATATCCAACATTGGATGAATGAAGGCTGAAAAGGAGAAAAAAGAATTGTTTCGATGATTAATAAATAATAAATAAATGTTGATTAATATTACTTAAAAATGTTTTTTGTTGGTGTTCCTTTAAAAATTTATCTTTCCCTAAGTGTACCTTGAACACAAAAGTTTGAGGAACACTGGTATAAAACAGTTTAATTTCTTATTATCATACTAACGGCAACTTAGACTCAATTTAATTTAGTTCTAATTCAGTCAAAATCATATGAAAATTTCATACGTTGACACACTGTTCTTTGTTCTTTACGTTGTCACGAAAAAAGTCACCAGTAACGCTAATTTGTTTGGGATTGACCTTCCACTGTCTGAGGAAACTGGTAGTAATGAAATTCGCAAAAACATGAATTTCTTTCTTTCCTAATTTCCCCTCGACAAGTATATCGGTGCAAAGGCCAAAACCTATCTTTTCATATTTATTAAACAACTGATTACATCTGAACCTGTTTGGGTCATTAGATGCGGTGAAGTGGACGAAGTCGGATATCGTCAGTTCCTGTTGCCACGCCAGTCGGAGAAAGAATCCAGGCAGTGAGCTTGTAATAAATGCCGGTCGCCGGCACTTAAAATACAGTGACCCTTTTTTCTAACAGTAAAAAGATGAAAGAAAAAAGTTGTAGGTTGAAAAAATAACTTGTTTTCGTCTGTTCTGTGTAGATATTCCAAAAGAAATAGTTCGAAGGGGTTTCAGTGAACGGAATCACAAGTAGTGAATATACAACGTTATCAACTAATTTGGCACCCACAAATATCTTGTAAGTATAATTACATCCTATAATCTTGAGATTAATGTTATAATACGGGACATGTTCAACAACTGAATGCATTTCTTCTATCAGTAAAGTTGTATTATCAATTTTCTTATTATGGTAAACATATTTCAATAACACCTATAGAGTAACAACCGTTTTGAATTCATAGTTTATTTTTCGTTTGAAGATTTGATTATAATAACAATACTGAATATTAGCTCTGATTTATGTATATTTTTTAATTAAATGAAACAATGATATTTGAATGTGTACTATATTGACAAACTGCGTTTCACCACACTGTAGTAGTACGTTTGAAATGATGATGTGAATTATACATGACTTTCCTGACAACTGATGTAATCGAGAATATCTACTAGAAAAAAGACAACCGGAAGTCAGATTCAATTAGGGAATTCAATCTAGCATTAAAATATCACCCTCGGTATTCGCGAGATTCAGGAATTTTGCAAATTGTAAAGAAATGATCATCGAAATGTACGAAAATTCCTATCATTTATATTTCTATCGGCTCTAATTGTTCTTCAGGAGCAAAATAGAGAAATAAAATCTCAAGCTAACCAGTAATTTATTCAAAGAGTAACATAAACACCTCAAAAAGGTCTAGGGAACACTTACCAATATCTTTAAAATATGAATTTGATGATTCGAATTTATAGAAATCTTTCGGTTTTTGTTAGGATGTATTGTATATAATGTATTCTCAAGAAAACAAAATAATATTTGACTTCTCCAAAGCACCTATTTAAAAAAAAATTTGAAATTTGAAAATGACGAAATTTGGTAAAACACAAAAAAAATCCTGAACTAATATTTTCGAAACGATATGGAAGCACTTATATTTTTCAGTACCCAGAAGGTCCACCTCTGTTATTAATGACACTTTGGCATCGTCGCGGCATGCTCAATATTAAATTGTCTATTACATTTTGGCCTAAGTCATTCCAAGCCCCCTGAACTGCTAATCGAAGCTCCTGTTCATGATGGAAGACGTTTTGACGCAGGAGATTTCTTTTTAGGGTGTCCCACACATGCTCGATGGGATTCAGATCTGGGAAGCAGGATGACCACGGTAGAAGATCGATATCATTCTCTTCAAGAACGTTCAAGACAACTCTTGCACGATGAGGAGGGGCATTATCTTGTTGGAAGAGTGGATTTTGACCCATTGTTTGGAGGTACGGTACCACTACAGGTAAAACTTCTTCCACCAAGGCGTATACCTCCCCAAAACATCACTGATCCGCCTCCCTGTCTAACAACTTCTCGAGCATGCTGGAGACGGTTTTGCTTTCCAGGTTCCCTCCATATTCGAATTCTTCCCGAATCGGGATAATAACTAAATCTAGATTCATCACTGAAGAGACTGTGGCCCACCTCTCTTGATCCCAGTTTACGTGTTCTTGGCACCAAGCTAAACGAGCAGCGCGATTTCCATGGGTCAATTGTGGAACTCTTAAAGGACGTCTGGAGTGGAGTTGACCTTCGTGCAGTCGATTTCTCACAGTTTGGTCGGAAATTTGTACATTATGAACTCGTAATAGCTCTTGAGCTAATTGAGATGCTGTGGTAGTACGATCTCTTCTGGCTTGTAAAACCAAAAATCGGTCTTGGGCGACTGTAGTAATCCTGAAACGACCTGTATGGCGTTCTTCTAAGCTGTTTCATTGAAACGCGACCATAAACGGTTTATGACACTTGGGCTACTTCCCACAACCCTGGATACTTCCCATTGTGAGCTTCCAGCTTGGAGCATGCCAACGGCTCGTAACATCTCTTCTCTAGTCAAATGTCGTCTTTCCATGGTCGAATCACAAAACTTGAATCTTTTATTTGTGTTTACAACAGAAACAAAGTGCCAACTAACTTATTTCAAACACTGAATACATGAAATGATTATAAAGCAGCGTCGCATCTGCTGCATTTCTAGTTTTTTATAAAAAAAACTGAAATCTGTTGCGGCACTCTACATAATTTTGTGAGAAATTGATGCAGGTGTTCATTTCTTGAAAAAAATCATACATATTGATCGTTCTGGATACGATATATCGATATTCAGAAGTGTTCCCTAGACTTTTTTGAGGTGTTCATTATTCTTAAACTTGAAAATAATTCCTCAAAAAGCATAAAGTATCTAGGGTTTCATCTGCCAGCCGACTACGAGTGCTGCATGCCAGTTAACCAGCTGAGGAAGACGTCCGTTTTGCCTCGACACTTGTTGGTAATACATATAAAAGACATTGGTGAGCGAACTGTAGATTTTGTTCTTCTGACCCACCTGACTCGTACAAAATGATTTCTTTCTTCAAAATCATATCAAGTGACTATGACAAAGGTGCCACACGTTTTCGCGAACGCTCTTTTAATGCCATTTCCAATTCCTCATCAAGACTAAGAGAAGCATTCGCCATTTCATTCTCTTTCACTGCAGCTAATGGAATTGAATCGTCATCATCACTTTCATTCATGGCTTCATCTGCAACTGAAGATGTAGATGGTTTGTTTTGTATAAACACCTGAAAAAAGTCTAGGGAACACTTCTGAATATCGATATATTGTATCCATAACGATCAATATGGATATGGAATACATTTCATGTATTCATTGTTTGAAATCAGTTAGTTGGAACTCTGTTTCTGTTGTAAGCACAAATAAAAAATTCAAGTTTTGTGATTCGACCATGGATAGACGACATTTGACTAGAGAAGAGATTTACGAGCCGTTGGCATGCTCCAAGCTGGAAGCTCACAACGGGAAGTATCCAGGGTTGTGGGAAGTAGCCCAAGTTGCATAAACCGTTTATGGTCGCGTTTCAATGAAACAGGTAGCGTAGAAGAACGCCATACAGGTCGTTTCAGGATTACTACAATCGCTCAAGACCGATTTTTGGTTTTACAAGCCAGAAGAGATCGTACTACCACAGCATCTCAATTAGCTCAAGAGCTATCACGAGTTCATAATGTACAAATTTCCGACCAAACTGTGAGAAATCGACTGCACTAAGGTCAACTCCACTCCAGACGTCCTTTAAGAGTTCCACAACTGACCCATGGAAATCGCGCTGCTCGTTTAGCTTGGTGCCAAGAACACGTAAACTGGGATCAAGAGACGTGGGCCACAGTTCTCTTTAGTGATGAATCTAGATTTAGTTATTATCCCGATTCGGGAAGAATTCGAATATGGAGGGAACCTGGAGAGCAAAACCGTCTCCAGCATGCTCGAGAAGTTGTTAGACAGGGAGGCGGATCAGTAGTGTTTTGAGGAGGTATACGCCTTGGAGGAAGAACTGACCTCGTTTTCATACAGAACAACCTAACGGGAAATTCTTACGCAAATGAGATAGTTTTACCTGTAGTGGTACCGTATCTCCAAACAATGGGTCAAAATACACTCTTCCAACAAGGTAATGCCCCTCCTCATCGTGTAAGAGTTGTCTTGAACGTTCTTGAAGAGAATGATATCGATCTTCTACCGTGGCCATCCTGCTCCCCAGATCTGAATCCCATAGAGCATGTGTGGGACACCCTAAAAAGAAATCTCCTGCGTGAAAACGTCTTCCATCATGATTAGGAGCTTCGATTAGCAGTTCAGGGGGCTTGGAATGACTTAGGCCAAAATGTAATAGACAATTCAATATTGAGCATGCCGCGACGATGCCAAAGTGTCATTCATAACAGAGGTGGACCTTCTGGGTACTGAAAGATATAAGTGCTTCCATATCATTTCGAAAATATTAGTTCAGGATTTTTTTTTGAGTTTCACCAAATTTCGTCATTTTATGACGGTGTTTATAGAATGAATTGCAATGACTGTGATAATTTCTACATTGGTAGAACACCTAGAAATTTTAATATTAGAATATCGGAACATAAACGCAGTTTTTCAAATAAAAATTCAGATTTTAATTACGCGAATCATCTCTTAGAAAATAATCACTCTTTCGACCCACAGCTTGAAATTTTGCATACAGATAATAAATATTGGAAAGTAGATCTTTGGGAAACTTTAGAAATCAACAAATACAAAGACTCAGGTAGGCTCATCAATGAACAAGTCGATTTAAGCCCTTCACCTCTATTGAATCTCTTCGGGGAGCAATCTATTCCTTAATTTTATTGGATATACTTGTCATAAATAACCACTTAAGAAGAATCAACCCAATGAGCTTTTAATTACTTAAGAACATTTATATTTATATTCTCATTCTTATTTTCTGTACATTCATTCGTCTGAAGAAGCTACGGTGTAGTGAAACGCGTTACGAATCACCATTACTAAGTAAGATTCCAAAAAAACACAATACTTGTTTTCATTATTAAAACCTTCTAACAAATTCATTTTTTCCCCTTTATTGATTTATTTGTCACGTTTTTGTACAATGTCCTGACCCTTCTTAAGAAATGTTAAATTAAGGGTTTTTACATCTGCGCCATGACCAGTTTGGGTAGTTGTCTTTACGAGGTCAACCCAAGGCATAAAAGTAACTTCAACTGACCAATTGTACAGCATTTTCAAAAAGTAACATTTCGTCTCTTGAACCATCAAGAACTATCTCTCAATTCTGATCATACAGATCAATAATTGTAACCTAAGTCTTGTGTCATACCAAGCAGTGGGCACAAATACTCTCGGAGTAACTAAAGTTGTATAGTACTGTTAATAAACAATTAAAAAACTATACTGGTCCGATCAAGGAATAAATGAATCATTTCAGCAAATAACACATGAAAAATGAACCCTGCTATTCTTTCTGAACACATCAGTGAATATTTGGTATGTTCGTGGTTGTTTCGTGTAACGTGAAAACGGTATAAAGTAAAATATGAATACGAATGATTATTTTGGAAAATAATTACAGAAATGGGGGTGCAATGTGTAAACGTGACTTTACTGATAGAACAACGAACAAGTGGATTATATGCTGAGTGACAAATTTCCCTGGATCAATACCTCACTCGTTTGGGTCGTATTGATGAATGGATACAAATAAGAACAATCAATTTTGTCACGAACGTTGTTGTTCACAGGTATTGACGTTTCAATAGATGGTCTTAAAATAGTTCTGTAATAACGATAAAGTGTCAATAACAATTAGCGTTTGCTAATAGTATTCAGTTACATATGATTATGGTATCTCTACTACGAAAATCTATAAAATCTGAAATCCTATGGTGATGTTTCAATCAAGTCTCAGTATCACGGAAGCTTGCGTCAGTATACCAGCATAAATTGTGAGTTGATTTATTCTGAATAATGCTATTCTTTATATTATGTTATAGACTAAGAGTCAACGACTGCCAGAACAACGTTATAATATAATAGCTGAATTTTTTCTGGGTGTTCTGACGAGTATACAGTAAAAATCTTGGGGGTTACTAACTTTAACAAGTAGTGCCTTCGCCCGATTACAGGCGATGAGGTCTACATTAGGGATGCTCAAACTTGAACTGCTGGCGATCTACCTCAATATTTTTAAACTACTTAAGATCGAGTCTAAGAGACTGCAAGTAAACACCTCAAAAAAGTCTAGAGAACACTTCTGAATATCGATATATCGTATCCAGAACGATTAATATGGATGATATTTTTAAAGAAATGAACACCTTCATCAATTTCTCACTAAATTATGTAGAGTGCCGCAACAGATTTCAGTTTTTTTCTATAAAAAATTTAAAATGCAGCAGATGCGATGCTGCTTTATAATCATTTCATGTATTCATTGTTTGAAATCAGTTAGTTGGCACTTTGTTACGTTGTAAGCACAAATAAAAGATTCAAGTTTTGTGATTCGACCATGGAAAGACGACATTTAACTAGAGAAGAGATGTTACGAGCCGTTGGCATGCTATAAGCTGGGAGCTCACAACGGGAAGTATAAAGGGTTCTGGGAAGTAGCCTAAGTGTCAGGTAGCGTAGAAGAACGCCATACAGGTCGTTTCAGGATTACTACAGTCGCCCAAGACCGATCTTTGGTTTTACAAGCCAGAAGAGATCGTACTACCACAGCATCTCAATTAGCTCAAGAGCTATCACGAGTTCATAATGTACAAATTTCCGACCAAACTGTGAGAAATCGACTGCACGAAGGTCAACTCCACTCCAGACGTCCTTTAAGAGTTCCACAACTGACCCATGGAAATCGCGCTGCTCGTTTAGCTTGGTGCCAAGTTCTCTTCAGTGATGAATCTAGATTTAGTTATTATTCCGATTCGGGAAAAATTCGAATATGGAGGGAACCTGGAAAGCAAAACCGTCTCCAGCATGCTCGAGAAGTTGTAAGACAGGGAGGCGAGTCAGTGATGTTTTGGGGAGGTATACGCCTTGGTGGAAAAACTGACCTCGTTTTCATACAGAATAACCTCACGGGAAATTCTTACGCAAATGAGATAGTTTTACCTGTAGTGGTACCGTATCTCTAAACAATGGGTCAAAATCCACTCTTCCAACAAGATAATGCCCCTCCTCATCGTGCAAGAGTTGTCTTGAACGTTCTTGAAGAGAGTGATATCGATCTTCTACCGTGGCCATCCTGTTTCCCAGATCTGAATCCCATCGAGCATGTGTGGGACACCCCAAAAAGAAATCTCCTGCGTCAAAACGTCTTCCATCATGAACAGGAGCTTCGATTAGCAGTTCAGGGGGCTTGAAATGACTTAGGCGAAAATGTAATAGACGATGCCAAAGTGTCATTAATAACAGAGGTGGATCTTCTGGGTACTGAAAAATATAAGTGCTTCCATATCGTTTCGAAAATATTATTTCAGTATTTTTTTTTTTGTGTTTTACCAAATTTCGTCATTTTCAAATTTCAAATTTTTTTTTATAATAGTTGCTTTGGAGAAGTCAAATATTATTTTGTTTCCTTGAGAATACATTATATACAATACATCCTAAATAAAACCGAAAGATTTCTATAAATTCGAATCATCAAATTCATATTTTAAAGATATTGGTAAGTATTCCTAGACTTTTTGAGGTGTTTATGTGTGATGCAGGGTTGTCGTTCATACACGATACACCCTACCTACCTACCTAGATGGGTGTACCATAGCATATATAGAGATAAGCTTTCCGCACAATATATATTATTTTAGTCAAGCTTTGGGTTAGGTTTAGTTAGGTTCTTCTCTATAATATCAACGAAAAAATTCATACTCATTCAAATGTTGAGTAGTTGTGAATTATCTCAGTCTATGGTAGGAGACTAAGATTGATAAAATTGTAGAAAATCTTAATCTGCGATGAGAGACTAAGATTCGGTAATAATTTGGGCAAAGTGACGACTCGAATGAAATATAGATATTCTGTGATCTTTCATTGTACAATTTAAGTTTACTTATATACTGATTATTGCATGACGTAATAGATTGATGTCGCTGCTCTGAGTTCCCCGCGTGGTTCGTTTGCACCGGAAATCCATCAGACGCTAGCTTGTAGAATTTCATTCCATATTTCCCGTCACGGGTCGTCGAATTGTTGATTAGGCGACTTGTGGAGTATTTTCACCTTATGTTGGTTTAAATGGATGAACTTTTAAGGGTGAAACCAACAACAAACGTGAAATCCCCACTGAATTCGAACCACATAAGTACAGAGAACCAGGATCTACTGTTTTTGGATTCACAGCTTAAGTAACATTATCTTTTTTGTATCAAAAAAAAATCAAATATGATAATGATTTCATCAATGTATTATGACAAAAGCGTAAATCAACGTACAAAGAAACCGGAGAGTTTAACAACTCCACAAAAGGTGGAGTGAATGCATTAGATCAAATATGTGCTAATTACTCAGTAGCTAGCAGAACACGACGTTGGCCAAGTGTAGTATTTGCTAGTATTCTAAATATTGCTAGTGTAAATGGCTATGTGTTGTGAAAAGGTTGAAATGTTGACAAAAGGATGAAGTGAAAGAACTACATACAATCTGTCGGCATAGAACTCATCAAAGACTATATCTTAAATAGAAAAACTGAGATTTGCGTGATATAATTGATAGTTTCGTAGCAGCCTACCCAGCGTCTTCACCGTCGACATCTAATGTAGCTACTCCAAAGCAAATTGTCTCAGAATAGGACGCTGTTACTTATGTGTCAAAAAAAAAATGGTAAATTTGCTACAAAGTGCAATAATTATTCACAATTTATTTGCAAAGTCCATAGTAACACAAAAACACTATGTGATAATTGTCAAGGCTGAACAAACGTTCGTAGTTGTATTCATGAGTTCTAAGATTGGAAGTGAGTTTAATTCGTGTTACTTTTTGTGAAACCTTGTTAAGAGACCATAACCTGTTATATTTTTAGGTTCATATATATATATATATATATATATATATATATATATATATATATATATATATATATATATATATATATATATATATATATATATATATATATATTTTGATTCATCATAACTTAACAAACGGAAATCATCATAGTTTTTTTGGAACATAGTAAAAATATTAGCTGTTACTATTTTGAGATGTCTTGAAGTATTTTTGTAAGAAGATTTATACAGGGTGTTACATAATAGTATGTTACAACTTGAGGGCTAAAACTACTTGCAATTTTAAGAAAAAAGTTGAGTTGAACATAGGTCCGCAAAAGCTTCGTTACGGAGCTACAGGGTGTTGAAATTTCCGGAAAAAATTTGTTTTTTCTTCAAAACTCCTGTAGTTTTCGAGATATTCGGCCCAAATTTGGAATGCAACCTATTCTTCACAGCCTCCATCATTATACATCGTAGATTTTAACTGAAATTCACAAGATATTCCCTTTTCGAGGCCATGTCTCCTTTTGCCCTCCCAAACTTTTTTGCAGTACGCCACTGATCAGCGTTCAAATCAATTTTCTTCATCTTCGTTCAATTCAGAAACTTTTTGACACTTGTAATTTTTCGTATCTCCAATCGTTTTCGAGTGAAAAATTATCGAATTTGAATTATTTGAATTGTATGTTATTCGCTAAATAAAGAAAATATAATAGAAATACTCGATAGGTATGCCCAAAATTTTATTTTATTTTGAAAGCTCGTCTTTTGAGACTCAACTTATACTTATTCAATATCAAACTAAAAAAAACAATTAAAAACTAAATAAATTGCAGGAAGTGTCCTCCACCTTCAAAAATACAGGCCTCTGTCCTTCACATATTATCATGCACTCTTTGAAATATTCCTGGGGTATATCCTATCGTGTCACAAGAGGTTATTATTCGATTTCTCAATTCTTCTACAGTGTTCACTGGAGTGGTATAAACTAAACTTTTGAGATATCCCCATAAGAAAAAGTCTGGGGGACTAGGAGGCCATGGTTCTGGCCCACCCCGAACTATCCATCGGTTGTTGAATATATTATTCAAGAATTCCCTAGCATCTCCACTGAAATGTGCTGGTGCCCCGTCATGCATGAAACACATTATGTTTCTCACCAAAAGTGGCACATCCTCGAGCAATAAAGGTAACTCCTCCTCAAGAAATTGCCGATAAGCGGGACCGTTTAGTATGTTAGGCAGAAAAAATGGCCCAAGCGAATAATTTTCAATGATTCTGACCCAGACATTTAGTGAAAATTGTTCTTGATGATGAGTTTCTTCAATCAAATGGGGGTTTTCCTCAGCCCAATAATGATTATTGTGAAATTTGTGATAGAAGTTCTCGAAAAGTTAGCTTCGTCTGTGAACATTATTTCACTATCAAAATGAGCATTTTCTCTAATTTTATCAAAGAACCATCGGCAGAAATTCAGTCTTGATGGAAAATCTCGAGGAAGTAGAGTTTGGGCGCGTTGAATATGAAACGGGTACAATAAAAAGTCGTGGAGAATCCTCCAAACTAAAACATGTGAAATATTCAACTGATTTCTAATTTTTCTTGTACTCCCATGAGGATTCAAATCAATACAATTCAAAATTGCTTCCTCAATATCTGGAGTTCTCATAGTTTGAGCTGCACCTTTTAAATGATATTTGAAAATGTTCGCTTGTCTGGTATTACTCGATTTAAAAAGATCACCTGATATGATCGCCTAGCTTCTGTTGTGTTTCCGTCAGCCAGACCAGACCGTACATGTAATGGATATTAGTCAATTCGGCGTTAGTAAAATTAGCCATTTTTTCTTACACCTATAACTTCAAAAGTCTTAAAACTAATAGTTTATTTAATAAACAATTCGAGCAGACACTGGTTGAACTTAAGCAACTGTCAAAATAAATAAATAAATGGTAAAAATCAAAGCCTACTAGTCATTTTTCTAATTAGAAGTGCTTTCAATTCAGCGAATGCATACAATCGTTTAATAATTTTCTGCTCGAGAACGGTCGGAGATACGAAAAATTACAAGTGTCAGAAAAGTTTCTAAATTGAACGAAGATGACGAAATGTGATTGTACGCTGATCAGTGGCGTACTGCAAAAAAGAAAGGACAAAAGCAGACATGGCTTCGGAAAAGAAAACACCTTGTAGAATCTAGTTGAAATTTAGGACGTGTAATGATGGAGGCTGTAGAAAATAGCTTGAATTCCAAATTTGGGGGAATATCTCAAAAACTGCAGAGTTTTGAAGAAAAAACAAATTTTTCCGGAAATTTCAACACCCTGTAGCTCCGTAACGAAGCTTTTGCGGTCCTATGTTTATATGAACTTTTTTTCCTTAAAACTGCACGTAGAGTTACCCCCTCAAGTTGTGACATACTACAATGTATGATTAAAAACAAATTGATTATATTGAACAAGGCTATTATTTATCACACATAAGCATTATTCCAAGTACACAGTTAGAACTTGCTTGCTAGAAGGAAATATTCTACGGGTGTCGCTTGGCCTCCAAAGAAAGGTTGAATGATGTTCGGGAGGCTGCGTAACCAAGCAGTCTTCTGAGCAGTAGTGTGCAGTGCATCATGCATTTACATTTGTTACACTGCTAAATAGAAATTTAAAACCAAGTTTATACCCTTAAGTTTCGAGAATTTGTTTATTTTGCGTATTTACTTTATTCTCATTGCAGATAGTTGTTCTACGCGATGGAATGTGGAATACAGGGATTGGAAGCACCATGTCCAGGCAATATCGATGGCGTATCAGGAAATATATTTCTAGCTCTGATCAATACTCTTCTAGCCAGTCAGTGTCTACTAGGACGTAAAGACGTATACCCACCAGATTTTAGTAATGAAATAAGGGATGGAGACATCTTCGATTTTATCGTTGTTGGATCTGGATCGGCAGGATCAGTTGTAGGAAGCAGACTATCCGAAAACGGGTTATACAGGGTTTTGGTGCTCGAAGCGGGGGACTACCCATCAGCTACAAGTGATGTAAGTCCTGCTAATAGATCCTTGATATGTAAAACTACCATAAAAACACTTTTCTACTGTTTTTTTTGTAAGCGTGAGAGTGATTCTAGTTGATATTTACCTTTTCTGCATAAGGCTAGAGCTGAGAATGCTAGAGTTTGACATACAAACAAAAAATATATCCATGTTTCATCCCCCCATGAAATACCATTAGCATATTCGTCTATGCTATTGGTTCTCGATTCTATGAAGTTGTTGGCTGTGCCTGTCAGAAGACAACCCTCATTTCTTTCCTATTTACTGAGAGCACAATCGCAGCGAGCTATTTGAATGTCTTCATTTCTTGTTTTTCCTAGTTCTTCAAACAAGTGTTCTGATATTGATTACCAAGCTTGAAATTATTTCTTGTGAACTGTTCACTCATATCTCTCTCTCTCTCTGCGTATGCTTCTATAGGGGATATAGTGTATATAGGTTTCCACTAGTTCATCTGATTTTTCTTACATGCATGCTCCAATGGCAAGGAACTCATTCAATAATCTAACTGTTCGCTAAGCCAACTATTGCAGGTTGTTTATAATTTCAGAAGTTATTCTGTTATGACAACTTATGCTGTAACTGAAATTTGACTATCAGATCAGTATTGGTGTCATCTGTGGACTACATCTCGTTCTTAACGAACCATTGTTCGTTGAGCCATTTTTTAAAACTTAGAAATGAAAAGGAGTTACTAGAGACTGAATCTGACGAATTCAGTTGTATTTGAATCATGCAAGCTACACTGGACTTTGAATTGTCTTGATGGAAAATGATTTTATTTTCAAATGAGGACTTTTCGTCTCGATTTCTTCAATCATCTGGCACAATAAGAACCCTTCAGTTGTTGTCTTTCTTTTTTCCAAATAATAAATGCAGATTATTCATTTTGCATCCCAAAAAAACTTACTTGAAGCTTATTGGCCATACTTATCGTCATCATCTTCTTCAGATCCCGTTTGCCTTGAAAAATCTAATGTTTCAATTGTTCCCTCATCTTTGGAGTATAGTAGTAAAGCCATGCTTCCTTTACAGTTATGTATAGATGCTCTAGTACTTTCTATTTAGTGTAGCTCTTCGCTCAGATGTAACAGCGCGATTCTTGTAGGCATGCATAGAATTTATCTAGACAGATTTGTCAGTGTAATTTGAATTATACAGGGTGCTTCAACGAAAACTAAACAGAGGCTATATCTACCAAGATATTCATTTCTGATCAAAACGCAAAAACAGGTCAATTTTTGTTTCAAGGGGGACATCTTTTGGAGTACAAAACTTGCCTGAAATATCAACCCCCTAAGCGAGGGTTGCAATCCTTGAACATTTTGAATGGGGAAGATGGGTTTAGTGATGACTCAAAAGAAAGGTGGTATCTTTGTCTACATCGCCTTGAACGAATTTCAATTTTTTATTGAAAACTGTAAAAGATACAGGATGAGCAACTAGAAGATAGGGAAGACTATTTCCCTGAGACTATTCAAGTTTCAGTGAAGTAAAATGGAACAGATTCATGCTGATCAATGGCAGTCATCATCAGGTACCATCCTCATCTCGAATTTCAACTCCTATAGCAGGGGTGACCACCCTTGAAAATTTGGAAGAGGGTAGATGGGTCGAGTGATAACTCGAAACAAAGGTATCATATTTGTCTGCATTCCCGTGAAAGAATTTTCATTTTTGATTGAAAACTGTAGAAGATACAGAGTGAGTCACTGAAAAATAGAGGAGACTATCGCCCCAAGACTATTGGAGTATCAGTGCGAAAAACTGGAATAGATTCATTTTAGATCGAAAGCTGTCATCTTCCGAAATCACCCTCATCTCGAATTTCAACCCCTAGAGCAGGGGTAATATTTCGATCAGGTGATACTTTTCAAGTGAAGGATTTCGATTGCCTTCATGACTGCTCGCAATAATTCTATTCTCATTGAGTTCCATAGGAGTTAGAGTAGCTCACTCTGTATCTTCTACAGTTTTCAATCAAAATTGAAAATTCTTTCACGGGAATGCAGACAAAGATAATACCTTTCTTTCAAGGTATCACTCGACCCATCTACCCTCTTCCAAATTTTCAAGGGTGGTCACCTCTGCTATAGGAGTTGAAATTCGAGATGAGGATGGTACTTGATGATGACTGCCATTGATCAGCATGGATTTGTTCCATTTTATTTCACTGAAACTTGAATAGTCTCAGGGAAATTGTCTTCCCTATCTTCCAGTTGCTCACCCTGTATCTACTACAGTTTGCAATCAAAAATTGAAATTCGTTCAAGGCGATATAGACAAAGATACCACCTTCCTTCTGAGTCATCACTCGACTTATCTTCCCTATTCAAAATGTTAAAGGATTACAACCCCCGCTTAGGGGGTTGATATTCCAGGCAAGTTTTGTACCCCAAAAGATGTCCCCATTGAAACAAAAATTGACCTGTTTTTCCGTTTTGATCAGAAATGAATATCTTGGTAGATATAGCCTCTGTTTAGTTTTCGTTGAAGCACCCTGTATGTAAAAACAAGTAATTCTATAAAGAATTAAAAATTCCACATAAAAAATGACCACAGCCTACGCTTGGCTGTCCACGATTTTCATATGTCACATCACCTGTCAAATTGATTTAGCTGAAATGAACCGGATAGTGTGAAAGGGGGAACTTGAGTCAATGGAAAATAGGGGTTGGTAGTGCCGAATCTTGACGAACGCATTGTCTCGGATTGGCTCTGAGTGATGCAGGCTCATTTTATGTGTAAAAGAGTCCTTAATGAAGGACTTCTAGTATCTACATTTTATCAAAGAAGTACTGATGATTGATTATTTGAAAAATCTGCTTGGAACGATTGTCAACATTTTTGTTGTTGCTAAGTTGGTATAACTATTTTCTATGCTGTACTGTCACCAATGGCCACAACGAAGACATGATCCTTGAATTTTACTTAAACTGTTCTTTTGGTATCAACATTTTTAGAATTGAACCAATAATATGAAATTGGAGAAAACTTTCAATTAATTTTCTATTCAAGTACCTCTAACGAAACTCATGTTTTTTGTTGCAGATACCCAGTCTGATGTTTGGTCTACAAGGGACGAAAGAAGACTGGCAATTCCAAACAGTTCCATCGAACTCCTCCTGTCTAGGTATGAAAGATGGAATCTGCACCTGGCCAAGAGGAAAAGTTGTGGGAGGCTCTAGTTCAATCAACGTCAATCTGTACATCAGGGGAAACAGAAGGGATTACGACCGTTGGTCAAAATTTGGTAACAAAGAATGGAGCTACGATAACGTGATGCCATATTTCAAGATGTCTGAAAGATTGAATGCACCAGACCTTCAAGATAGCGACAGTTATGGAAGAATGGGACTATTACCATTAAGTAAATATATATTTCAACAACCTATAAGAGAAGCTCTATTAGCTGCAGGAGAGACACTAGGTTATAAAATTTCCAACGAAGAGATACCTTTAGGATTTTTTGATGCTGTTATGACCATTGAAGATGGTGTCAGAGCTAATGCAGCCAAAGTATTCCTTGGAAACAATAGGGATATGGAAAATCTGATTTTAGCAAATGGAGCACACGTGAGAAAAGTAATAATAGATGAAGCCACCAAAGAAGCTAAAGGTGTAGAAGTCGATATAAATGGCAAAACAATAAAATTGTTAGCCTCCAAAGAGGTTATTATATCAGCTGGTGCAGTAGGCTCCCCGCAATTACTAATGCTAAGCGGCATAGGTCCTAAGGAGCATCTGGAAAAAATAGGAATTAAAGTGATTCAAGATCTAAGAGTTGGTGAGAACCTGCAAGACCACATTATGTTTTCGTCGCTGTACACCAAGCTGAACAGATTTTCAAATAGACAAATCAAACCACACGAGCTAATCGATGAATTCTATAAATACTTCATGTACAGACAGGGTGAGGTCGGACAAATCAGTTTAACTAATCTACAAGGCTTTGTCAACACAAAGAATGACTCAGAGTATCCAAACATACAGATAATGTTCCTATTGAATCCTCAAAATGATCTGCTGTTACCTCAAGTTTTGAAATGTATGAACTATAAAGATGAGATCAATATGAACATTCTCCCTTTCAACGAAAGACATAACATGGTGGCGTTCTATTTGGTACTTCTAAATCCGAAATCAAGAGGAAGAATTCTTTTGAAAAGCATTGATCCATATGATAAACCTCTTATCCATACTGGTTACTTCACGGATGACGAAGGAGAAGATATAGAAACCCTTCTGGAAGCCATTAGATTCGCACAGAAAATGGTTGCTACCGAACCTCTTCGAAGATTAGAAGCAGAGATCCTGGACATAAACGTACCAAGCTGCAAGAAATATAAATTTGATTCTGACGAGTACTGGAGGTGTTTTATAAGACATTTAAGTACGTCTGTTTACCATCCAGTTGGGACGTGTAAAATGGGTCCCAAAACCGATACAGATGCTGTGGTTAATTCAAGGTTACAAGTGCATGGCGTGAGCAAATTAAGGGTCGTAGATGCTTCCATCATGCCAACAATCACAAGTGGGAACACAAACGCTCCTACTATTATGATTGGGCAAATGGGAGCGCAAATGATTTTGGATGATTATGAGTTGAAACATAATGAATTATAAAATTTTGAGGTTAGGTTTATTCAATTATTCATTGTCAATTCAAGGTACCATACGAAGTTGTAAACCGAAATATTTATGGATGAAGTTTTGATCTGTCACTATTTGTTTTTGTTAAGTAAACAAGGAAAGATAATTTAATACTACTTGGAATTATTTTTCCCCAAAATAAATTTTTATGTTGAAGGCCATCTAGGTTATTTCAATGTATACAAATGAAATTGAAAATGAAGTGCTTGGGAAGAATTAGTTGAAGAGATACAGGTAAGTAAAATTTAAGCACGATGAGAGGAACAACGACTTGTAGTTGATTGGTTGCATAGTACTTGAAAAAAAGCATACATCCTCCATGTTGGGTTTAGTTCAAACATGAGAAAGGAAAGGGTGGTTCATAAACAAAATATCTGCTCTCTAAAAGCGAAAGAAATATTTGATCCCACTTGGATAGCAAACATTTTCTAAGAAATCTGTCATCTAGTAAAAGCAATAAAGTGCACTAATAAAACTGAAATAATTCATAGTTCGCTTTAGCTTAGTATTTATGCTGATGACTTTTCTAATATAACTAAGGTTGATGTGAACTCACATTAATATTCCCACTAGAGCTTAGGCAGATTCTATGGTACTACCTAGTAAAACTTTGGCTTGAAAGCGATCTGGCAATTGTATTCAATTATATCGCTTCTCATGAGGCGTACCAAAAGTGAATTCTTGTTTAATATCACATTTGATGCGTAAAGTGCACTACTGGTAATTGAGAAGGCGTTAGCATTATTGAAAGCATCACAAATCCTTCCGTAATCATCTTTCGCTGTTTGTTCTGGCTCCTGGATAGTACCAGACAATATATAGGCGGATTTCAGATAATCGATTGAGATCTTCCTGTTTTTGCATGTTAATTCAACAAGAATTGACTGGTTTGACCAATTGACAACCTGGTATAACCTCATAAGGATGTTCAAGAGGATTTCTTCTTCTCTTTCTAGCTTAACAGCTATGACTTGACCTTTCTACTGATTGTCATGGGAGTAGATGGATGCAGGGTGAGTTGTGATGCGAATATGAGTCCGAGCTAACAGAACTATGAGGATATTTATATTACGCATATCAAAACACCATAACGAGTTAACCCAGGTGCCGAAGAAAGTTCTTGCAACTGCTTTATAGTTATAAAGTGCATATAGACCTCACTCAAATTTCGTTTATTCTAAATACGATTGAATAACTGATAAATAGGTACGTGAGGAAAACGATTTTAACAGCAGAACCACGTCCACCAGCACGCCTATCAGCCGGGAAGATCATGCGAATCAGCACTCTACCAATTCATGGTGAAAGTGGAGATACGTAGAATCAAAAAATTGCTATGGCAGCTTTTCTTGACATAAAAAGAGCTTTTGATAACATCACAAGAACGTCGATGGTAGAAAGGATGAATAGGCATGGGACATCCTTTCCAGATGGATAAACAACACGTTTATGAACTGAAAAACTTCAGTCAATCGTTTTGGTGTGTCCAAGAGATTTCACATCAACAGAAAATGTCCGTAGGGACATTCTCCAACACTGTGGAAGCTGGTAGTGGATGACACCTTGATTATTCTAAGCAACGAGGGCTGCAACTCTCAGGGCTATGTCGACGACATAGCCGTGGTAGTGAGAGGAAGCAAACAGCGCTTACGTTTAACCTAGACAAGGTCAATTTGATACTGTGTACGTTTGAGCAAAAGACTAAAGACCTAATGTAGCCACTCTTCTTCGGAAAAAGAGTAGAATCTAATGATGAGACCAAATAATTGAATGAAAGACTTATATTGAATAACCACCTTAGTCAAGTCATGAATAAGGGTAAATACTCCCTCATAGTCAGTGAACTAAATACAGAAATGTACACTGGTTGTACACTGCGGTGGTGAGATCCATGATTGTACACTGTGCTCTTACATGGTGGCCAAAAGTGATGCAGAGGGGGATTAGGGAGAAGCTGAACAACCTTCAAAGACTAGCCGGGGTCTGCATCACCGAGTCCTAAGGATCAACAGAAACCGCAATCCTGAATGTGCTCCTGAATTTACCTCCTCTTGATATTTGTATTAGGAGTGAAGCTAGAAAAGAGGCATTCATACAGGAGATAAATAGAAAATAGAAAACCAGACACGCGGGGTACACCAGTGTTAGGGAATCGATCAAAAACCCAATACTGAGTATGGAGAATGATACGATAACTAAAAAACTTTAAGAAACCAAGAAGCATGAAACGGTGATGGACTGGTACAATTGGCTAGGTTCTGACAACTGTAAAGACACAAATTGGTATAGGGACGGATCCAAAATGCGAAGGGGACTGGAGCTGGGGTGTACTCATAAAACCCAGAATGTTGACTGACAATTTCATTGGGGAAGCACGCAACCATATTTCAGAGAGAAGTATGCCATAACAACTGGTGTTCGTGAAAATCTCAAAAGCTCAAAAGACCATGCGAATAAACATTCTTTCGGATAGCTGGGCGGCAATAAAAGCTCTGGCTGGAATGAAAACCCGGTCAGAGTTCTTATGGAAATGTCTGCAGAGACTAACTGAGCTGTCGGAACGGACCCAGGTAACTTTGGTCAGGTTGTTGGACAGAGCGGGATTGCAGGTAATGAGGAGGTAGATTCTTTTGCGAGGTAAGCTGCCAAGACGAGATTAATTCGACCGAACTATCTCTTGATATAACTACACTCAGGCAAGTTGTTGTTGAGTTGATCTTGTAACTGCTCTTTGGTTAGAATAAGCGGAAAAATGTATAAATTATCGTCAAAGAGTAACGAATGTCCTCAAAATATGGTGGTACGTGATGAAATCAAGGTGTATAGATAGATACCATCGATATCACTCTACATAGCTGTGAGCCCAACGACGGCAATCTGTTATAATTGAAAACTAGATGTAACGTGGTGTTATACAGAGTTTACAGAGTTCCGTTGTGGTTGTACCAACACTAGAGAAACCAAACGTTCAGGTCGGCCTAAAGAAGTGATCACGCCGGAAAACCCATGAAATTATATTAGACGATCGGAGAATGAAAGTGCGTGAGTTGGCTCATGATGTAGATATCTCAGCTGAACGGGTATATCATATTTTAAACGAATATTTGGACATGAAAATCTTTCCTCGGGATGGGTGACGCGATTACTCACACTCGACCATAAGCACAATCGTGTAACCACTTCAAAAGAGCATTTTGAGCCGTTTCGTCAGTGTGGACAAGACATGGAACCATCACAATACTTGAGAGTCCAAGGAACAATCGAAAGAGTGGGTAGCTCGGGGTGAATGTGGACCAGAGAAGACCAAACAGATTCGGTCAGCCAACAAGGTCATGACCACAGTATTTTGGGATGCACGCGGTGTCATTCACATCGAAAACCTTCATTCAAAGCTTTTGAACAGATTCGAAGTTGATTTGAAGCAAAAACGGGCGCATTTGGCCAAGAAGAAAGTGCTGTTCCATCCAGACAATGCACGTGTGCACACTTTTCTAGTCACGATGCAACAAATCCACGAATTGGGATACGAACTGCTACCCCATCCCGCATATTATCCAGATTTAGCCCCCTGCGACTATTTTCTGTTTCCAAACCTAAAGAAATGGCTAGGCGGTAATTATCGAGGTAAAAGGTGATTATGTAGAAAAATAAAATGTTTATTTGGTGAAAAAATTTGTTTTATTCAAAATGTTACTGACTTATCAAACAGCACTCGTACATCGCACATGACAATGACAGAGGTTAAAGGTTTGAACTGAAGAGACCTTGAATCTTATTGTAGATTCAAAGCTTGGGACCCACCTTCAGAGATTCTCCAAATGATCAATGAGCTGCACTAAGAAATTATATCAATTGATTGAGAATTTATTTCGAAGAACGAAAATCTCGTAGGCTCATATTTATGACAGTTTTCTTGTGTCAGATTTAAATTCGAAAAATTCGGAATTTGGATGAAGTGAAAAAATTCATTGTCTCTTTTCGAATGTTAGAAATTACTGTGAAATGGATCTTTCCTATCTCCACGTGCTGGACCCTGTGAAGGGGGCACTTGGACAAGCTGTAATAATGCTGATTACAGCTATATACCAAAACGTCATTCAGTTTGGCGATCAGGATCTATATCCCAAAGATTATTCACATACACTTTTGAAGGTGAGTAAATTCAAATTTAGAGATAAGTGCGTTATTTCAATATATTTTCAGATTCCTGCTAATCCCACTTATGATTTCGTCATAGTGGGAGCAAGCACTGCTGGTTGCATACTCACCAACCGTTTATCTGAATCAGAAGAGTTTAATATACTGCTCGTAGAAGCTGGTGGATATCCGTCTCCAACATCAGACGTACCTTTCTTGTTTTTCACCTTGGAAAACACGGATGAGGATTGGAGATTCCTAACAACGCAGGAAAAGTTTGCTTGTAAGGCATACTTGGATGGGAGATGCAGTTTATCTAGAGGAAAGGTGTTGGGGGTACGACGACCATCAATAATATGCATTATCATAGAGGTAATCGAACTCTCATAACTGATATTTATTCTTTGTAGGATATTACTCAGTTCAAAGGTTGACTGTCTCTATTGAAAAGTCTGACAGATCATCTGTGTTAATGATGATGATAATTTAATATCCAGTTCACTAGACTATATACATTTTAGTGAGGAAGAGTATATATTAATACTATTTTTGAATTGTGGAGGCTGTTACTTGATGTAGATCCATGATATAAATGAGATAAAAAACACAAGGTTTAACTTTAATCTACACTTTATTTGAAAAAATTCGACGACGTTTCGCTGACACAGCAGCTTTATCAAGAATGACAAACAGAATGAAGAGTATGGTATTATAAACAAATCGTAGAACAAGTTGGATGAATAACAGGAAAATCCACACCGAGCCATTGTACAGTTAGTATGAAAGGTAATAAAAACTAATTAAACAAGTTAAGTAGGGTGAATAATTCACATCTACATGCTCATTCAAAAGCTTGTCCGAATGTTTGTATCTATTTATTTCTAATGCTTCTAGGAGATCTAATTTTAAACTTTTGATTTTATATGTATTATGTCAAAGTTTTTATTGAATGAATGGTTTTCTTTTATTAGGTGGTTTGAATAATTTGAATCAGATTCATTTTTATCGAAGCTACGTTTATGTTCAGATAACATAAATAATAAATCTGATGAAATAAAATAAAATCTGATTCAAATTATTCAAACCACCTAATAAAAGAAAACCATTCATTCAATAAAACTTTGACATAATACATATAAAATCAAAAGTTTAAAATTAGATCTCCTAGAAGCATTAGAAATAAATAGATACAAACATTCGGACAAGCTTTTGAATGAGCAGGTAGATGTGAATTATTCACCCTACTCAACTTGTTTAATTAGTTTTATTACCTTTCATACTAACTGTACAATGGTGTGGATTTTCCTGTTATTTATCCAACTTGTTCTACGATTTGTTTATAATATCATACTCTTCATTCTGTTTGTCATTCTTGATAAAGCTGCTGTGTCAGCGAAACGTCGTCGAATTTTTTCAAATAAAGTGTAATTAAAGCGAATATATCAATCTACATCAAGTAACTTTTCAAATGGCCAAGCTTTGGTATTTTAAGTTGTTACTTAAAAATGCTATAACATCCCAAAACCTGTGGTTTTTAACCACGTGTTTGAAGAGTGAAGTGTGTCCTACATACATCAAACTCAAGACCAACAACAACAGTTATGCAGCTCGAAGAGCAGTTATCTCTGGACAGAAGATATGGATCAAATCAGAATGCAAGATTTTGTTCCACAAACGAGACATCTACAATATTTATCTCAAGGTAATTCATACCGAGTTATTGTACAGACTTCATCCACTTGAATTCGATTCATTAGATTCCAATAATAGATTCAAAATTAGATCAATAATACATAATAAATATACCATCCAATACCGCAAATTAAAGTTTCTCGTGTCACGAAAACCGAAACCTACTCCACGTAAAACTAAATTTTCTGACCATTAATTTTTGATAGATTCGTTCACCTTTCTGATACTAATTTCACAACTGATGAAACAAATCTCTTGGAGAAAGGTTTCAAACACAATATTAAATCAAACAAGATAAAATCTGATTTAGAGGAACTTGGCATAGATACTGAAATTTCCTGAAAAATATTCCTAATAGCACTCACCTTAAATATTTAGCATCTAACATTATAAAAATGAATCATTAGCTGACTTTAAACCGAGTAAAGAACAAAATATTTTAAAAGCCATCAAACAAAAATCTCAACTAAATGAAGTTATTTTTACAAAAGCAGATAAGGGTAATACTGATATTGCGTTAAATAAAAATGACTACCTATTTAAAACTCTAAATTTCATTTCGTCCGGAAACTATACAATTTTAAACAAAGATCCAACTATTAAATTCCAGAAAATATTAAAATTGCAATAAATGACGCAAAATCTTTAATTAAAGCAATAGATAAATACAAATTAATTTTACCAAACCCTCAACCACCTCAACTGTGTTCACTCATTAAATTGCATAAAGTAAATAACCCCGTTAGACCAGTCGTATCTTACGTTACAGCCCCAGCCGTGAAATTGTCGCACTACCTTATAGATATCATTGAAAATTATTGTTCATTCAAATCAAAATTTTCTATAAAAATTCTTTCGAATTGATAAATAACATAAAAACGTTAACCTACCACCTAACGCAAAACTTATTTCGTTTGATGTTGAGAATTTATACCCAAGTGTTCCTCCAGGTGATGTCAAAATCATGATCGAAAACATGTTGAATTCGAATCATGTTAACCACATAATTAAATCAGAAATATTGAATCTGTTGGACGTTTGCATTGAACAGAATTATTTTTCTTTCAACAACATCTATTACAGTAGCGAAAATGGTTTGATCATGGGAAATCCTTTGAGTCCACTTTTAGCAGAGATTTTTATGAATAATATTGAACAGAAAATTCATACACATCCACTCATTTCCAAATTTCTTTATTGGTATAGATATGTTGACGACATCTTAGTATGTTTCATTGGAACTACTCGTCAATTAGACTTATTTCTTAATTTCATTAATTCCATCCATTTGAACATTAAATTCACGATAGAAATTGAACAGAACGATTCCATTAATTTTTGGACTTAAAATCACTAAACAAAATAATAATCATGTTTTTTCGGTCTTTCGTAAACCAACACATACTGATACAATTATACATAACTACTCATTACATCCAATTCAACACAAAGTTGCAGCTTTAAACAGCATGGTACATCGGTTACTCAATTTACCTTTATCAGTAGAAGATTGTAATAAAGAGTTAAACATCATCAAACAGATAGCCATTAATAATTCATATAATCCGGATATGATAGATCTAATCATTCGTAAAAAACTGTATCAGAAAGCAATAAATGAAGTATATCCTATTCATAAAGACTATAAAATATTCAACAGTTTAACATTCTGCGGTTCTGCAAGTACAAATATTAAATCCTTTCTCGTCAAACAAAATGTTAATATAACTTTCAAAACTTCTAATAACTTAGGTAAACATATTAGAAATAATAAATCTCGTGTTGAAAAATCAAGTAAATCAGGAATCTATAAACTCAATTGCGGTTCTTGTGATAAAATTTATATCGGTAGGACCTATAGGAGTTTTGGCATAAGAACATCTGAACATAAACGTAGCTTCGATAAAAATAAATCTGATTCAAATTATTCAAACCACCTAATAAAAGAAAACCATTCATTCAATAAAAACTTTGACATAATACATATAAAATCAAAAAGTTTAAAATTAGATCTCCTAGAAGCATTAGAAATAAATAGATACAAACATTCGGACAAGCTTTTGAATGAGCAGGTAGATGTGAATTATTCACCCCTACTTAACTTGTTTAATTAGTTTTTATTACCTTTCATACTAACTGTACAATGGCTCGGTGTGGATTTTCCTGTTATTCATCCAACTTGTTCTACGATTTGTTTATAATACCATACTCTTCATTCTGTTTGTCATTCTTGATAAAGCTGCTGTGTCAGCGAAACGTCGTCGAATTTTTTCAAATAAAATGTAGATTAAAGTTAAACCTTGTGTTTTTTATATCATTAATACTATTACTGAACTA
The DNA here is from genome assembly GCA_013387265.2 of Cryptolaemus montrouzieri. Lineage (NCBI taxonomy): Eukaryota > Metazoa > Arthropoda > Insecta > Coleoptera > Coccinellidae > Cryptolaemus > Cryptolaemus montrouzieri. Next base: position 14,863,794 of record JABFTP020000042.1, read on the forward strand.
TTTACAATTTGTTTACAACTGTGCCCAAAAAGTTACATCACATTTGAATTCAAACAGCGCACGTGATAGGATTTGGGGCAGTGCTCTTATTTTTAGGTTAGTAGGACTGTCTTTAATATATGCGCCGAGGTTTACATCAAAATATTCATTTGCATTGAGGATGGTGCAAAAAGGCTTTAGTAGTGAGGCTATATCAAAAAAATGTTTACAAGTGGTATAAAGAGTTCCAAAAAGGTCGGGAACGTGAAGAGGACGAAAAGCCTGCCGGTCGACCATTAACCTCGACTGATGAAGTTCACGTCCTGGTAGTAAATCGTCGAATAACAATCAGAGATCTTTTGACCATATCGACATTTCAAAAGGATCAGTCAATACCATTTTAAGGATGTTTTGGGCCTCAGACGCGTCAAATCTCGATTTGTATCGAAAACGCTCGTCGCGTTGAATTGTTTAAAACAATGCTTTCTATCAGAACTGAATGAAACGCATTATCACAGGAGATGAAACGTGAATTTATGCTCACGATCTAAAAATAAACAATCAGAGATCTACTAAAGTCACCTCTTGCCTTGCTAGTATAATTGCTGAGGTTTCTTATGCATTTCAACACCTTCGGCATTCTCGAGAAGGGCTTTCCTCTTTTCGAAATACGAAACCCTAAAGATATTTTTATTTCAGGTAACGCTTATGACTACGATCGTTGGGATCTGGATGAATGGAAATCCAGTACGATTAGCAAGTACTTTGCAAACCTGGAAAAATATCTTGGCAAAACTGCAACTCCTTTCGACGTAGGTACGAAGGGCAACATGACCCTCAGTTACTTCAAAAGCGATCATTTTCTTCGTCTACCATTGTCAAAAATGTACAAGACTGCTGGGTACAAACCACTGGCTAGAGGAAAATCTTTAGGTTACAGGGATCTTTTGGTTACCAGCTGGAAGAGTATAAGAATGAATATGGCAAGAACTTTCTTAACTCCGATAAAAGAGAGAACGAATTTCCACGTTGGTATGTTATTCATTCATTTGCTTCTAGAATGAGAAATTCATTTGGATGCTGAATTATTCATGTTCGGCTTTATGTAATCGTACGGAGGTACTTGGTAATGTTACCAAAAATCGAACCTTATTATCAGAAAGTTTCCGACAAAAAGCAAATTTAATTTTTCACAGCCAATTTTTCACATGAAACCTTTTTTCAGCGTTGGGTACAACTGCAACGAAAATACTGTTCACGGCCGACAAGAGGGTGAGAGGCGTGGAAATTATGATCGGTAAATACAAGAAGTTCATCAAAGTACGAAAAGAATTAATTCTGACTGGTGGTTCGATAAACAATGTAAAACTGCTACACATGAGTGGCATTGGTCCAAAAGAACTCTTGGAGTATAACCATATTCCAGTCGTAGCAGATCTTCCGGTAAGACTCTTTTTTTTTTGAGGTGTTTCTGCTTCTGCTGTTGAAAATACTAACCATAACTTAGATGACCGAAACTATTCTTCTTGAGCCTACCGGTCGAAGGGAGAGGATATGGTGTTGTTGACTTTGAACAGCTACTTCGACGGACACAACTGAGCATATTTCAAAATTACCAAGAATCTATGGGGGGAACTTACTGAAAATTAAACACTAGCAGCCGTTACTTGAAGATCCGTTGGCAGGTTTCCTTTTCAATTCGTAATAAAACGCCAATTTTTTGAGGAAAGTGTTGATATCTGGCTAATCTCCACCTCGGGCTTTTTTACAAATGGTCATTCTTTGTAGGAAATGATTCACTATTGTCTTTGAGAGCCTCAATCATTGCTGCAGCATTGGCGTAGACCCCATCTCTGACGTACCCCAAAAAACTCTAATGGTGTTGAATCGCATGATCTAGGGGGCCAATTAACGTTTCCATTGCGAGAAATCACACGATCAGAAAATTGTTGTTGAAATAGAACCATTTCATCACCGGCTGTGTGGCACGTTGCGCCATCCTGTTGAAAATAAACACCCTGCAAGCCAAGAGCATCCACTTTGTCGGGCCGAAAAATTCAGTTAACATCGCTCTGTAACGATTTACATTCACTGTAACGGTTGCGACAGTCCATTTTCGAAAATATGTGGCCCGGTGACACCTCCCGAGCAAAAAACGCACCAAACATTCACTCGTTTTGGATGGTGGTTGTTGCTCGAGTATTTGTTTTGAGTTTTTGGATCACCAAAATCGAAAGTTCTGTTTATTGACGCACCCAGACAGTTGAAAATGGGCCTCATCTTTCAATAATTCGGTTCAAAATAGCAGGATCTCGATTATTCATTTCCAGCGCCCAATCAGCAAATTTACGGCATTGTTCATGGTCAGTTGGCTTCAATTTTCGTGTGAACTGCATTTTATAGGAATTAAGGTGCCGATTTCTGTAAATCTCTGAGCTAGATTCATCTAACGCAATACCACCGAACATTCCACCCACAAACTCTTCCATAGCAGAAATCAAGTTCAGAGTCCTGAAGATGCTCCAAGGAGCTGAAACTCTGGGCTGGCAAGGAGTTCTCGTCATATGGCGGTACATTTGACGACCCCTCGAACCTCTCTCTACTAGAATTCCTTCGTTTACAGGGCCAGTGAGCTGTGGACCTCGCTTCCGTCCAACATCTTCCCAACATCCCACAATTTGGCCTTGTTCAAGAATCGAGTAAACAGACACCTCAATTCTTCCGAGGCGTCCACTCATGTGGTGTAACAGGTTCGCATAGTCCTGAATAGCGCGCATAAAAAAGAAAAAGATGCAGAGCAAGAAGCAATGTTAATGGAATAAATTCACTACAGGTGAACGAGTAGGTTAGGTTAGGTGATGACCAAAAGCGGTACGAACTTTTTGAACTGTGTTGTGCGAGAGTAAATCTTCAATCCATGATTGAAATGCCCATAGTTTCCACTTGTCAAATCACCATGCAAATGGCGGAAATCCAAAATGAAACCTGACGATGGAAGACCCTTTACATTTCAAATGATGAATTAAAGATAATTCGATATACACTTACAGTATTTAGTTTATTTGCAACGCGTTTTGATGATAAATTGGAAACGAACTCCATTCTACCAAACTTAGAAATATTGAAATGAACTTTGCAAGATTCGATCCTGTTCGCTTGGCTCTTCTTGAAGCTATTGAGATCTTGGCCACGTGACCGGAAAAGTTAACCCGCACAGATGTTCTTGCCGATCCGTACTTAGGTTTCCTCATTTGAATCCTCCGGATTCTCATTATATCCTTTCTCCAAAACCGCTCCGTTCTTGTGTTCTGTCGTGCGATGGTTGTGTTTAATGTATGATATAGAATGAACTCTAATGTACCCAATATATGAAAAATATTCTTTTACCAGGTGGGGAAAAACTTCCAGATGCACCTTAGGGTTCCAATATTCGTCGCCATCGACAAATGCTGCGGACAATGTCTGAACTGCTCCACTCCCGATTGCCAAAACGACTTCTTTGATTTCAACGAATTCTACCAGAACTCCTGGGACTATATCATGGACAAAATCGGATTTTTCACGCATATCGGTATCAATGATTTCGTCGCCTACATCAGTACGAACCAAAGGAGGAGGGATACGGCAAACATCGGAGTTTTTCACACGTACTTCAAGAGGAACGATTTTTACTTGAAGTCTTTTCTGGAAAAGAGGCGTTTTCATCCCGCCGTTGCGGCATCTGTTTTGAAATATAACAAGGTAGGTACTATTACTACTACTATTTCTCATCCCATTTCTTGCTTTCACCCTGGATGCCGACAACTACCGTCCAATCAGTTTGGTCTCGAACGTGGCTGAGATTTTTGAACTGAGGAACCGCATCATACCTGACATCCAACATGGTTTGATGCCAGGTGGTTCTGTAATTACAAACCTGCTTAGATGCATCAACGATTGTAGTTCGATGAATTTTTTTTTTGTATGGTGAAGGATAAGTGCATTTGTCTTATTTGTCGTGCGTCAGTTGCAATACCTAAGCGTGGTTACTTAGAGAGGCATCGTAAAACGGTTCTATGAAAAGGATTTCCGCCACAGAATGAATTAAGAAAACGAAAAGTCATGATTTGATATCTGGTTTGAAAAAACGAACCATGTTTTTTCAAGACCAGCCAAACAATCAAAAGCTGCTACGATCGCGTCATTTAAAATATCTCATATATTGGAGAAACACAAGAAACCATTGGAAGATGGATCGGTTGTGAAGGAAGCATTCATTGAAGCGGGTGAGACTTCATTTGGAGATTTTAAAAATAAAACAGAAATCATGTCTGCTATTAGAGAACTTCAGTTATCTCGTCCGACTGTCACAAGGCGTAATGAAGTCATGAGTCAGGACATGGCAGATAAACTGAAACATGATATCATGAAATGTACATATTTTTGTTACAGTTCGACGAATCCACCGATATGATAGACACTGCCCAGCTGTGTATTTATATTTGGATCGTATTCAATGACATGTTGGCTAAGGAAGAATTTTTGACAATCATTCCTCTGAAGGAGAAGACCCGTGGCGAAGATATATATGACGTTTTCTTCAATTTTGTAAAAAACTACAAGCTACCAATATATAAACTAGTGTGCATTACAACCAATGTGGCATTGTGTCGAGCTAATGAAGATTTCCTTGATTTTTTTCATTCCATTCAACAAGTTTTGTGTTCAAAAGTTTTGAACGCGTATTAAATTATGGACATTTCAACAAAAACTGTGAATTTCATCCATGCACGTAGCTTGCAACGGCGACTCTTTAAGTTGGAAGATAGGAGTCAGCTGAACACACTGATTTAATTCTTCACACGGACGTCAGCTGGTTGAGTCGCGAAAAATTCCTAGAAAGGTTTCAAGAATTATCACCCGAAATAACAGCTTTTCCAGACGAAAGAAGTTTTGACACTCAGTTGTTGAAAAACGAAAAATAGCTAACTGATTTGGCATTTTTGACTGATATCACAATACACTTGAACACCATTAACTTGGAGCTTCAAGGTGAAGGAAAAAACCATTATTGAGAAGATTAGCGCAGTAAACGCATTCAAAAGTAGATTGTAACTTATAATAGATCAACTGAAAAGATAGCAAGGATTCCTCAATTGAATTATGATACGTGTGAGGCTGATTTATCAAATATTTTGGGACAATTCGAAATGCGTTTTTATGCTACTGAAATAGCAAGTCAGTTTAATATGAACTCATGTTCTGTTGAAAATGAGTTGGTGCAGATTATATCAGATATACTTCTCAAAGCTACAACATCTGAAACAAATTTCTGGTGTTTCATATTTGAAGATAAATATCCGAGTCTAAGGCAAAGCGCCCCTCAACTGACGGCAATGTTTTGGTCAACTTACTGGTGCGAGTCTGCATTTTCTGAAATGAAAAAATATCGCAATCGACTAACTGATGATCATATGTCATCATACTTGCGATAAGCACTCAGTGGTTACGTACCATCTCATGAAAAGTATGCTGAGGAGATGCAGTGCCACGCTTCAACATCCAAAGTCACTCCTTAGTTAAGTTTAACACCATATGTAACTCTTTTGTTTTGTAACAACCAATGAACTCGCAATGTTGAATAACTTTTTTATTGATATTATAGAGAAGAACCTAACTAAACTTAACCCAAACCTTGACTAAAATAATGTATATTGTTTGGAAAGCTAATATCTATAGGTAAGGTGTATCGTATACGTACGACAACCTTGCATCACACATACTTGCAGCCTCTCAGAGCCGATCGTAAGTAGTCTGAAAAAATTGAGGTTCATCTCCAGCAGTTCAAGTTTGAGCACCCCTGTTCTTCTTCTCACTGTGCCTTATCCTCACTGAATGTTGGCGATCATTTTGGCCCATATTACTCCATTGACTGCAGCTCGAAATAATTCCTGAGATGTCTTTCCGGTCCATTGCCTAGCTAGCCATGATATTCGTCGTCTTCCAGATCCCCTCTTATCGTCCAACTTTCTTTGCATGACCAGATGGAGGATTTCATACTTATTCCGCATTATATGCCCAAAGAGTTTTCTCTTTAATAGTTCCCATAATCCGACGGTAGCACCACATTTCGAAGGCCTCTATCCTCTTACAAGCAGCATCAGTAAGCGGCCAAGACTCCACACCATACAGCAATATAGAGAACACCTCAATAGACGAGTTCTTATTCGTAAATTCAACTCAAGATTACATAAAACAGCTCTTATGTTGTTGAAGTAGGCTCTGGCTTTCTCAATACGTATTTTGATCGCTCAAATCTGTTCCCAGTTATTTTTCAGATGAGCACCCAGATACTATATGCTTGTAACTATTTCAACTTTTGATCATAACTTTCGTTTTGTTCGTATTAAGCCGCATGTTGTATTTTTCGCAAAATTGTACCACGCTTTCAACGAGCCTTTGCAGTCCGTCAATTGTGCTAGCCAAAAGAACCGTATCGTCCGCGTATATCATATTGTTGATCGAAACACCATTCAAGGAAATGCCGTCCTCAATCTCGCCAAGAGCTTCACGAAACTGTTTTTCAGTATAAACATTGAAAAGCAGCGGGGACAACACACATCCCTGTCTGACGCCGCGACGAATCTGGAATCTCTGCGATTCCACTTCCTCCACTTGAACAAACGTCTCCTGCTTCCAATAAAGGTTAGAAATGATACGAAGATCCTTATAGTCTATTCGACACTCCTGCAATATTTCTATTACCCTCTGATGGTTTACCCCTGATCTACAGGTTGCTAACGAAGCAAAGAGGTTTTGTGCTTGTAGAACAGATCCTTTTCTGGGTGTGATCCGATCGGTAGCACTCTCTACAAAACGTTTGTCCGTCCTATTCTTGAGTATGGCGGTTCCGTAAGGAGTCACGATTGTTTACTGGATAAATGAACATGTCCACTGGCACATTCGGAGTCAAGAACAGTTTCTTTTTATAACAACAATACGAGTTGTTTCCCAGTATTAGACAGTTATAAGCTTCCTATTATCAGTGGTAGGAGTGAAGCTATATGCTTTCGGAATACTCCTGGACTGCACAAACGACTACTGGGCGACGTAGTGTCTATCTCTGATCATGATCAGGAGGACTATTTATGTTGTTAAGTGAAATACCATTTTCTTATGTAGAGAAGACAACAAATTTCTTATGGGTTGAATTCCAATCGAGATCAGAGTAATATAATTTAAGTAGTGTTGAAGGTAAGGCTCCAAAAGTGCACCTTGGATGCAGCACTATTGAGTTAAATTACGTAGTATGTTTATCAGTATGTCACGATTGATCTCCAATGCACTTTCTTGTATTCACCAATTTCAATCAGTGTTCTCCTTGAAGGTACGCAACATAATGCTGTTCTACCCTACCATCCTAGCACCAGTGTCCCGCGGTGAAGTCTACATAAATTCAACGCATTATCTGTCTCAACCTGTCATCAAACCCAATTTCTATACCGACGAGAATGGTATAGACTTCCGAAGCATGTACGCAGCAGTCACGATGATCGTCAGTTTGACAGACAGCCTGGCTATGCAGAGATACAAGGCCAAATTTCTGAACATCGACATACCGAATTGTAGGAATTTCAAGTTTTGCAGCGAGTACTATTTCAGGTGAGAAAAGGAATCCTTTTTTGACTTACCTTAATTTTAATGAAATCAAAGTCATCTCTAACGAGTTAGCTCAGGCTGACTCTTTAAAAGCTGAATATTAACTGAAACTACACTCGGGTAAGAAATTAAAGCACAATTTCAATATTTCAAATATATTATTTGGTGAGTAAATAATTGTTAACGCATGTTTTTTTCTGATACGTCTGGACATATGCCAACGAATTTCGTTCTTTCATCTTGCTGCACGTGTTTCTCTCATAGAAATAAAATGGAAGAAATAAATTGAGATTCAGCAAGAAACCACCATATATTGATTACAGCAGTTGTTGATCAATTTTTGCGAGTAACGTTTGTGCTTCTTAAAAATTTTAGTTTTTGGTAATCATGCAACGCAAACCTCGAAAGTTAACCCTGGCAGATGTGCTGAAGCAGTGATCCACAGGTACATGGAGACTGGTAGTCATGAAAGAAGGCTACAACGGTGATCCATCACGGTTATTTGAGGATTTCTACCTTGAGATAACGGTTCGCTATTGCAGGGCACATGGAAATGCAGCTTTGACAGAACAGAAGAGTACAAATTAGCGTCTCACGGAATTTGGTTCGGGAGTGTTACAGCTAGAGGCCCAGATCTAACCGCAGCAAATCCATAAGTCCGATTAAATTTTCCAGGGAACATGTCAATGAGTTTGAAGTTGACTGGAAGAGAGTCTGATTACGGATGAATCGATATTTTGTCTTTTTTTATTGCGATCGACGTTATTTAGTGTACAGACGTCAAAATCACTGATATGCTCACTCACCTGTAGTTTTGGCGGAGGAATGTCTTTGAACGCTCGCACTGATCTGGTCAACGTAAATAATGGAACCCTGAATGCTCGGAGGTACGTAACAGACCTTTTAGAAGAACATAGTGTACCTAGCCAGCAAAACTAGCGCCAGTTAACATGAATGAAGTACGGAACGCCCTGATCGAAATTTGGATCATAATACTATAAGGGTATTGATTTTGAGTATGAGTCGTAGATGTCATGCAGTAATTTTCGCTAGGGGCGAAAATATCCGCAATTAACAAGTTTTTGAGGACTTTTATTTTTTCCATAAGTTTTAAATCATACATTATTAGTTGAACTTCCGATTGTTCTCAAATATTCTTCGAGATATCTACACCTTTTTCTGAATCTCCTGAATAAATTTGAATGTTCGATTTTGTGCGTTAAATTCTTGGCACATTGTAATCCAAGTTTGAAGTGTCTAAACCTATGCATCATAGAAAAAGTGGGGACCTAAAATATCACCTTTACGAAATACGTACCAATACGCTTGAAGAATTGGTTTCTTAATGTTCAGATTTGAACCTTCACGTCATAGATTGCTTCCTATATCATATAATTGAATCTTCCAATACTCTTCCAGAAGGAAGTATTCGAGCAACAATACTCCTTTGATAACTGTAGTACCCTTTGAAGTTGAAATGAGAGTTTTGTGTTGAATTCAGTTTAATACAAGATGCGACTAATAAGGGGAACATGGTGGGGTAATTGAAGCTGTTTTGGTATCAAACCTTCCAGGGATATTTCTTCAGACGTGATTGTATTTAGGCGATATACTGAGATCGGATTTGTTGCCAGACCTTCCATTGAAGAGATACGAGTTACCCAGAATCCAAATACCAAAATTGAGAGTCGAAAATATCACTTAAATAACAGACCGAAATAAAAGCGTTCATTTTTATTGAACAGGCATTCTTTCTAACGATTACCATCATCTTTACAGTCCCAAAACGATAATTTTTACTTTGACTTTTGCGTTTAAATCAGTACCAAGTGAAACCACTGTCTTTTCGAAGTTAGTTTATGTCGTCTTCTTCCGACAACTTACGATGGAACCAAATAATAGAAAAAATACAATCCCTCCAAGATATTATAGTATGAAATATCTGTCGAATATAAATACACCATTGTTTACAGCTAGTAGCGGGTACGGTAACTCTACGAAAACACAGTATTGAATACACCATCTCTTTGTCTTTCAAACGAGCAAAAAATCTATCAAATTGACGAATTTTTACTCAATTATATAGAAAACGTCAATTTGGTTATTTAATTTTCGTCAATGAGTGGCGTGTGGGTAGGAGCCCAATATTAGCAGTTCAAGGTTAGTATAAGAGGCGTTAAGTATATGAAGGCGTTCCTCACGCGGTTTCATTCAGACCAATTATCAAGCTCTCACTTGTTTTTCAACAAAACACTTCAATTACGTACGGGTTTTGGCATTTGCTTGATTAATTTTATTAGAGGTAAAAATTTCAGGCATTTTGTGCTATCTACTGCATTTTCAGCCTTTGGCATCGTCCTGAAATTCTTCTCCTACACCAAGGAATAACTGGGTCTCCATGGTTTTCTTTTTCTCGTGTTCCCCTCGGGATATCTACGGCTTGGCGGCAGATATCATCAGATTTGTGGAAAGTAGAGCTGATCTATTAGAAATTCTTCTTCGTGATAAAGATAGCTGAGGATTGCCCCCATAAGTGGAAGTATAAAGTTTCTTGAAATGAGTTTTGTCACTCGACAGCTATAGAGCAAAACTGACTTTACAATGATTTCACATATTGTAAGTTTGGTTTCTATTCTTAACTTTGTGCACACCAGATTTGCATCAGTTCTCTACGTCTTTATGTGTCACTGTGTGTGTTGCTTTAGTGAGTGAGGTGCAAGAATACTTCGCTCCGTGTTAAATACCGAAAATATTGTTTTTACGATTGAGTTTGATATTCAAAATTTCGGTCTCACCATTCAGCAGTGGATCAACTAAATTGACCTATTTGTAAAAGACAAAAGTTCGTGGGTTTTGGGTGTTATCGAAGTCACAATTTATGTATCTTGTAAAACTGCAGTAATTTATATTCACCATATTTACCGAACGGCTGATAAGAGAACGTCGCGATATTGACAGCGATAACAGATAATTATCCTAATCGAATATTAAAGCGGTCCATACGGTGCGTGATAAACTTGCGACATCCCTTTCAATGGGTGAATTTAGCGATAAGCAGAAGAAATATCTGAAAGATCTACTCGGTGACCTCAATTCATCACTAAACAATAAGATTCATCAACTTGAAACAAGTATAACTGCGAAACTTGAAGATGTAAGGTCAGAATTCGAGGAAAAGGTGAGAATTTATGAGGGAAGAATTAAAGAGCTGGAGCACATCAATGGGAAACTTCGGAAGGAATTGAATTTTATTGATAAAAAGCAGAGGAAGAACAAATTAGTGGTTCATGGTCTTGACCCTGAAGTTGGCAATATCGAAGAAAAAGTTATCGACATTGCGAGAAATTCGCTGCAGGTTGAACTAAACAGTTCTGATATAAATGATATATATAAGGTTGGAAAAGGGGCAAAAAAACCTGTTATAGTAGAATTAATATCTTACAGAAAGAAATGTCAAATACTTAAAGGAGCGAATAAGTTAAAGGGACCAGTATCTTCTTATCACCGGACTTATCGCCCGAAGAAAGAGCTCAACATAAAATGTTGGTAAATCATATGAATGAAGCCAGAAACAGGGGAAAGCAAGCAAAGATACAAGGAAGAACACTTATAATCGAGGGACAAACTATCACTATACAACAATTGGAAAAACAAAAACCGCTGATGAACCGAAAAATTTTAGTGAAAACTTAATACATTCAGGTAACAAGGGGAAGGGGGGCCCAGTAACAAGGTCCACACTTAAGTAGTATTTTGTTGATATTGAATATGGATGCCTACGTCCGGGATGTTAGACCTATAATTATAGAGACGAAAGTTATTAATGATTTGGGGGATTGCGATGGATTGATGTGCGGAAATGGTTTCAGGGTCTTCCACAATAATATAAGAAGTATATCTAAAAATCTGGATGAGTTGAGTATTGCTTTGGATAGATTGAAAACCGAATTTTACTGTATAGTACTTACAGAAACGCACCAACTCGATAATGTTGATCTGTATCGTTTTAAGGGATTCAGCACCATTTATAATGCAGGAGATATAAACAGGAACGACGGAACAATAATATTTATTAAAGATAAATTTAAATGGCAACATCAAGTAATAAAAATCTCTGAAATAAATGCTATAAATCTATATATCCATATTTCCAAGAAAGTAATTGTCCAGATATTAGCTCTCTACAGACCACCTTGCTTGAAAGCATCCGACTTTGTCGATAACCTAAAGCCGTTTCTCAGCCAGTGTCGGGAAATCATGACGTGTCCATTCTTCTGGGGATATCAATATAGATATCCTTGATCATGAGAATAACGTAACACAAGAGTATCTAAATATACTTTATGAGGAGGACTACGTTTCAGCAATAAATACGTATACTAGATCCCAGGGCAACACCAGGACATGTCTTGACCATATCTTCATAAAGAGTTCATTTCCATTCAGTGACTTCTGCCCAATAGTATGCAGAATCAATATAACGGATCACAATCCTACTCTCCTTGGTATTAGATGTCCTGATGCATTAGCGCCACAGGTGCCTACAAACAATAAAAAGTTCAAAAACATAATTGATTTCGGAAAATTGAAAGGATGTCTGAAGGAGGAGAAATGGAGCTTTGTATACTGTGGTACTGATACGGAAGAGATTTCAAAGGTATTCGCCAAAACTGTAATTGGCTATGTGGAAGCTTGTACTGCAAGAATAAAACTACCAAAAAAAAGATAAAGCGAAAAGAGTGGGTGACAGATGGTTTATTGAAGTCCATCAATCATAAAAATGAGATGTACAGGAAAGTCCTTCTGAATCCAGGTGATATTGAAATAAATAATTCATATAGGGAATACAGGAACAGACTCAACAATTTAATAAAATTAACTAAAATAACTATTTCAAATCTCAAATAAATAAGAATAAAAGTAGCTCTAAGCTTTTGTGGGAGACTGTGAACAAAATAAGGGTAAAAATCTAAAGACGACTAATATTGATCGCATACGGGAGAAAATGACAGTTACCTAACAAACAGAGAAGATATTGCAAATTATTTCAATAAATATTTTACCGAGATTGGAACCAGGATGGCGTCAGAAATACGCAAACCGTCAAGAAAAATTTACGAGCCTCATCGAACTTCCAATTCTTTTGGATTTGTCGAGACTTCTCCTGAGGAAGTGCAATGTGTTATTAGAGGATTGAAATCTGGTAAGTCACCAGGTTATGACGGTATAAGTGCGGAAACTCTTAAGAAAGTGTCTGAATTGATTTCTCATCCTCTGGCATTTATTTTAAATAAGTGTATTAACGAGGGTGCTTTTCCTTCGATTTTCAAGATTGCTATTGTTAGACCTATTTTGAAAGGAGGTGATGGGACGCTTCCATGTAATTACAGGCCAATTTCGGTTATCTCAATGTTTGGAAAGATTTTTGAAAGAGTTCTCAAGGAACGAATTAATAGTTTTTTGGAAAAATTTAAGGTACTTTCATCTAGACAATTCGGTTTCAGAATTGAAAAATCGACCGAGGATGCAATGGCACTCCTATTATCAAAAATTTATGAGGCAATGGATGGAGGCGTCCCAGTCTTATGTATATTTGTTGACCTATCGAAGGCTTTTGACACCGTCTGTCATTGTGATTTGCTTAAAACACTAGAAAATATTGGATTTAGAGGTAACTCTCATAAATTAATGAGAAATTATTTGAGTAAAAGAGAGCAAGTTGTAGAAATAGACGGTGTCAGAAGCTCTGAGACAATAGTTCAATGTGGAGTCCCTCAGGGGACAGTTTTAGGACCAATATTGTTTTGTATTTTTGTAAATGACCTCTTTGCCTTGAATACTTCTGGGGAAATAATATCTTTTGCTGATGATACAGCTATCCTTTACCAAGATATTTCTTGGAAATCTCTCAAGGAGAAGTGTGAGGTTGATTTTGGATTGATCTTGAGTTTTCTGAGGAGAAGGGTCTCACTTATAATCCTGAAAAGACTGTATATGTACCTTTTGCGAGTTATATAACCTCATTGCCAGATTACAATCATTTAAATATTCAAGTGGAGAATGATATTATTCAAATAAGACAGACAAGATCAGTCAAGTACCTCGGGGTGGTGTTGGATTCTCATCTTCGATGGGACTCTCACGTATTGTTAGTGTCAAGGAAAGTACGAGGTCTCTTACCTTTGTTCAAATACTGTAGGGAATTCTGTGATGTGACTCAGTTGAAGGTCCTCTACTCGGCGTTGGTTCAGTCTTTGTTGGTTTATGGGATCCTTGTATGGGGTGGTGTAGATACTTGCTACCTAAAGAAATTAGAAGTATTACATAAAAGAGTCATTAAATGTATATTGGGGAGAAATATTACTTACCCCTCAGACCAATTATTTCATGAAGCTGAGCTACTGGATTTGAGGCAGCTTTTTGTAGTAGAATGCTTGTGTATTTTGTAAGCAATAAAAGTGAGGATCATTTAATTTCTCATGGTTTTCGGACCCGATATGCAACAGGAAGTTATTTGCTACCTAGAATGGCTAAAACAGTGGGTCAGAGATGTTTCACATTTCTGGCGCCCAGAGCTTTTAATATGCTACCTTTAAAGTTAAGAAATTTAGTCTCTATAAATTTGTTCAAGAAAAAAGTTAAAAAGTGGCTACTATCGAATCCACGCTCATTGATGTTAAATATGGTCGACATTAAAGATGCTCCAATCAGATAGATCAATCAAAACCAACTGCCTACAAAAAAAAAATTGTATTGTTTTCACTGGGAATGGTTATTTTTCTTTTTTCGTATTCTGTATTGGTTGAATTTTTCTTTTGTATTTCTCTTACTAAGGCTTCTTTGTTAAATACTTACCGCTTATAAAACCATGCACAAGGGCTACCTTCAATGGTTTTCTATTGCTCAATTAGGTATAAAGAATAATATTAAGTTCAATTTTACGTCTTTGTTTCATTGTATTAGTTGTTCCATATTCTATGTAAACATACTAGAATATTATTGATACGTATGCTGTAGAGTGATTGAAATAAAGAAATTATTATTATTATTATTATCGTGATCTTGCTAACTTGTGAGATAATTATATCAGTGATGTCCTATTGATGTTTTTTCTCACGTTCTGGATTATCTATTTGCTCTTCTTCCAGTAGACATTGTGTTATGGACTAGATGTCTAGTTTCCAATCTATACCTCGAGCTATTTGTGTGAATGACGATGAGCGAAAGATGTTGGCTTTCAGTTCTGCTCTTCAAAAATCAAGTTGTTTTGAGTGAACAAGTATTTTCAAATTTCGCCCCTTTATAGAACACATGAGTAGACCAAGTCATATATCTTTTTTCCAACAGTCTTGATGTTTTCTACATTAGCTGGAAAATATTTGTTGCGATAATGAATACCTCCACTGAATCCTTTGGCGTCTAGAATAATTCATCTTCATAACATCAATAGGATTTATTTGCCAGCATCATTAAGTTGAAGGAAACTGTACAGAAATTGCACAAAGCTTCACTAGTGGAATAAATGAGATAAACGAAATTTGTTTGCTTTCAGTTCTGGTATTTCTGCTGTCTTGCTAAGCCAGCAGAAATTAAGAATTTTTGTGGGAACAAGTGGTTGCGAAGTTTCAGTATAAAAATGAAGATTCCGTGCCTTCATAGAACACACAGTGAGATGAAATCTTGCATCTGACAGTTAAAGAAAACTATGCAAGCTTTCTATCACTAATGGATAGAATGAAGATGAGCGTGAAAAAATGCTGTTGACTTTCGGTTCTAGGAGTCTCTTTGCTATCCTGCCTAGTAAGCAAAAATGAAGGTTTGTTGAAGAAACAAGCACTTGGAAAGCGTGCATCGAGTTATTTGTTTGACGTATCCATGCTGATTCATTAAAAATATTGTAGGAAATAATAGGTGTTCTTCAACTCCTTGTTGGTTCATGGAAACTGTCACTCACATTATTTTTTATGAATCGGCAACAGATATCATAAGTTGGTTGCGTGGGTATCATTGAATAGAAGGCTTCTGAGATCACCAAGGTCTTTTCGACGATATTCTGCTTCTTTTGAACCTAGGTTGTCTGTTGAGATTTTTTACAATAATCTCTTGAATTTTGTGCAAGAACTCTGACAAGAATTTTGGTAGAGAAATAATGGAATTCCTCTGCAATTGTTTCATTGAGCTAAATTTCTGCTCTTAAGGAAGTTATCAAATAGTTGTTCTCTTATATAACTTCCAAGAAAGGACCCAAGATATTTCAAGACAGGTCTTTGGTATATCCAGCAAATATTGGTAACTCTAAGTGTGCGCTTTTGGCAATTTTGGCCTCAATATGTGTGTTGCTGTTATTTCTGGGATCTACTGCTATATATGACGGTGAAGAGAATCAGATTGTTTTTAAAGCAAAATAGAGTTCAAATCGTTATTCAAAGTAGATCCCATTCTTCTGATCTCACGAACGACAATCGTTATTATCTTGCTTGAAATAGTTGTTGCTACAACAAAAGTTATGGCGGAAACTTTGTAACCAGCTAGGGAAATCTATCTTTGCAATGTTGTCATCATTGCGTACTAATGGAACAATCAATTAGTTCTTCTTGGATATACTCCAGGTTTCGTCTACAATCATGAATTGATACCAAATTTCTTGAGGATTACTATTGAATATAACTTAGCACTGGGTTGGTGGGTTCTTCCAAAGTTAACAGCACTTGGGTGCTGTTAGCCTAATTAGTTTTCAAGCACCAAAAAAATTCTGAATTATCAAAATAAAAACTGCAAGGCTCGCCTGCAAGAACCTTTGGGAAAGTACAATGAAAGTAGTTTGTATTCCGGTTTTTAAGAAGGTGGACCATATGCGTTCAGATTGACTCATTTCAACCCCTTTCATTGCAGGTGCATGATTGTCAATCTAAGCAGTCCACCGAGAAGCTGTTGTGGAACATGTAAAATGGGAAAACCGACGGAAAACGAAACGGTTGTCACTCCAAAATTGAGTGTAAAGTCCGTTCAAGGTTTACGTATAGCAGATCAAAGCATAATTGCTAAGTTGACAAATACTAGAACAGCTACTGAGGCTGTTTTTGGGGAAAGACTAGGAGAACAATTAATGAAGAAATGGTCGTCGAATTCTAAAAATCCCAAAAAAAGATAGATTGAACTAAGAAGACGATGATATTTGTGATTGTCTAAGAAATAAAAACTGTGTTCGTTAATTTTGTTATAGAAACTGGCATGGGAATAAAATCTACTCTGACTGTTTCTATGTTCAACGGAGAAATGTTACAATTTCCTGAAAGAACTGCAGATCCTTAATAAAATTACTAATAAAATAAAAAGAGCAATTTTAGGTATAGGTATCTAATAAAATAATAAATACTGATTCAAAATTCGGTTCTAGTGAAGTGAAAAAATAGCTCGTGTTTGAGAAATATCTTTTTGACAATTTAGTTTCATTGAAATGACAAGTGATATTTGAGCAACCGGTATATAAAATAGCATCGGAAAGTACCTTGCCTCATAACTACTAGTTTTCTCGTTAACCTATAAAAAGTTATGACCTTACTCAAGCCTGAGTCGATTTTTTTGGGCAAAAAATGGGTTTAAAAAATTTTGATGGAAACATGGTGCTTAAATTCAAGATACAATAAGGACAGATAGATAACGGATTATTATCATAGAGTGAATAAGTTAAGTCGTTACGAAATATCAAATAACGTTTACTTATTTTCGAAACTTTGAGTTTCTACAATGGAAATAATGTAGATCATATTGTGATGTTCCAAATATATAGATTATTGTGACAGAACGAATGAATTTGTATGACTAGAGTTTATGTTGATATTATGATTCCATCATCCTTCTCATAATTCTCTTCAGAAGAGAGGCCACTATATTCTAGATATTCATCATACTCACTTTCGGCAGAACTTGGCTCGTAAGAAAAAAAAGAAGGTTAGGAGTTCCACGCTTCTGAATTTTTCTTCGAAAAACTAGATCTTAAAAATGGTCCCATATTCCGATATGTACAAATCATATCTCCCGGTTACCATATATAATTAGGACGAATGACAGAAATACCCCAAAATGAGTGGCGGGAGTAACTTTGAGCCGAATTCGATTCTGCACTAGATGACTTTGAACGTTAATTTATCGATTGAAACTTGGTTTTCGGAAAGAAATGCATATAATTTTAAATAGGAAAAATATCATACCAAAGGCCTTTACGAAAATAGAATGAAGTTCTCTAGAGAAGAAAAACATATAGAAAAAGTTCAACCTATCAATAGCGTCTTAGATCTCATTATTTCCTCTAAGATAGTCTTCATTGATTCCATACAGAAAACTTATTATTTTGAGTTCAATATTCCAGGGCCTCAGAATTACAAAATCAGTTAGAGTAACCTGAAACTGTAAACTTTAAATAAATGAATTATGAAAGATGTTTTCTTCAGAATGCTAAAACGAAATGAACATCAAAAGGGAGAAAGGAAATATCAACTTACGTTCACTTACCTTGGAAACTTTGAGTTTCTACAATGAAAATAACGTACATCACATTGTGATGTTCCAAATATATAGATTATTGTGACAGAATGAATGTAATTGTATGACTAGAGTTTATGTTGAAATTATGCTTCCATTATCCTTCCTATTATTATCCTTCAGAAGAGAGAGCACTATATTCTAGATATTCGTTATACTCACTTTCGGTAGAACTCCGCTCATAAAGAAAAAGAGGGTAAGAGTTCCATATTTCTGATTTTTTCTTCGATAAAATAAGTCTTAAAAATGGTCCCATATTCGAAATTCAAGTCGTAAAATGACGAGAAATGGACGAATCATTTCTCCCAGTAACCATCTATGATTAGGACGAATGACAGAAATACCCCAATTTTTACAGCTCGACTATACTCAATTTCGTTAATTTCTTTACTTGAAAGTGCAGCCAAAATGAGTGGCGGGTGTTACTTATAGCCGAGTTCGATTCTGCAGGAGATGACTTTGGACGTTAATTTATCGATTGAAACTTGAATTTCGGAAAGAAATGCATACAATTTCTAATACGGAAAATATTATACCAAAGGCCTCGACGAAAACGGAATGAAGTTCCCTTGAGAAGAAATACATATAGAAAAAGTTTAACCTGTTAATAGCGTTTTAGATCTCATTATTTCTCTAAGATAGTCTTGATTGAGTCCATATAGAATACTTATTATTATGAGTTTAACATTCCAGCGCCTCAGAATTACAAAATCAGTTAGAGTAACCGCAAACTGTAAACTTTAAATAAATGAATTATGAAAGATTATTTCTTCAGAATGCTAAAACGAAATAAACATCAAAACGGACAAAAGAAATATCGAATTACGTTCACTTACCTTCGAAATTTTGAGTTTTTACAATGAAAATAACATAGATCATATTGTGATGTGTCAAATATATAGATTATTGTGACAAAACGAATGTATTTGTATGACTAGAGTTTTTGTTGAAATTATGCTTCCATTATCCTTCCCATTATTCTCTTTGAGAAGAGAGAGCACTATATTCTAGATATTCGTCATACTCACTTTCCTTAGGACTCGGCTCAGAGGGGAAGAGTTCCATATTTCTGATCTTTTCTTCGATAAAATATGTTTCCATATTCAAAATTCAAGTCGTAAAATGACGAGATATTTACGAATCATATCTACCGGTAACCACATATGCTTAGGACGAATGACAGAAATACCCCAATTTTTACAGATCGACTAAACTTAATTTCGTTAATTTCTTTACTTGAAAGTGCAGCCAAAATGAGTGGCGGGGGTTGATTAGAGCCGAGTTCGATTCTGCAGGAGATGTCTTTGGACGTTAATTTATCGATTGAAACTTGGATTTCGAAAAGAAATGCATACAATTTCTAATAGGGAAATATTATACAAAAGGCCTCCACGAAAACAGAATGAAATTCCCTTGAGAAGAAATACATATAGAAAAAGTTTAACCAGTTAATAGCGTTTTAGATCTCATTATTTCTCCAAGATAGTCTTGATTGAGTCCATACAGAATACTTATTAATATGAGTTTAACATTCCAGCGCCTCAGAATTACAAAATCAGTTAGAGTAATCTCAAACTGTAAACTTTAAATAAATGAATTATGAAAGATTATTTCTTCAGAATGCTAAAACGAAATGAACATCAAAACGGACAAAAGAAATATCAAATTACGTTCACTTACCTTCGAAATTTTGAGTTTTTACAATGAAAATAACATAGGTCATATTATGATGTGTCAAATATATACATTGTGACAGAACGAATGTATTTGTATGACTAGAGTTAATGTTGAAATTATGCTTCCATTATCCTTCCCTTTATTCTCCTTCAGAAGAGAGAGCACTATATTCTAGATATTCGTCATACTCACTTTCGTCAGAACTCGGCTCAGAGGGGAAGAGTTCCATATTTCTGATCTTTTCTTCGATAAAATATGTTTCCATATTCAAAATTCAAGTCGTAAAATGACGAGATATTTACGAATCATATCTACCGGTAACCACATATGCTTAGGACGAATGACAGAAATACCCCAATTTTTACAGCTCGACTAAACTTAATTTCGTTAATTTCTTTACTTGAAAGTGCAGCCAAAATGAGTGGCGGGGGTTGATTAGAGCCGATTCGATTCTGCAGGAGATGTCTTTGGACGTTAATTTATCGATTGAAACTTGGATTTCGAAAAGAAATGCATACAATTTCTAATAGGGAAATATTATACAAAAGGCCTCCACGAAAACAGAATGAAATTCCTTGAGAAGAAATACATATAGAAAAAGTTTAACCAGTTAATAGCGTTTTAGATCACATTATTTCTCTAAGATAGTCTTGATTGAGTCCATACAGAATACTTATTATTATGAGTTTAACATTCCAGCGCCTCAGAATTACAAAATCAGTTAGAGTAATCTCAAACTGTAAACTTTAAATAAATGAATTATGAAAGATTATTTCTTCAGAATGCTAAAACGAAATGAACATCAAAACGGACAAAAGAAATATCAAATTACGTTCACTTACCTTCGAAATTTTGAGTTTTTACAATGAAAATAACATAGATCATATTGTGATGTGTCAAATATATAGATGATTGTGACAGAACGAATGTATTTGTATGACTAGAGTTTTTGTTGAAATTATGCTTCCATTATCCTTCCCATTATTCTCCTTGAGAAGAGAGAGCACTATATTCTAGATATTCGTCATACTCACTTTCGTTAGAACTCAGCTCAGAGGAGAAGAGTTCCATATTTCTGATCTTTTCTTCGATAAAATATGTTCCCATATTCAAAATTCAAGTCGTAAAATAACGAGATATTTACGAATCATATCTACCGGTAACCACATATGCTTAGGACGAATGACAAAAATACCCCAGTTTTTACAGCTGCACTAAACTTAATTTTGTCAATTTCTTGACTTGAAAGTGTGCCCAAAATGAGTTGCGGGAGTAACTTTGAGCCGAGTTCGATTTCTGCAGGAGATGACTTTGAACGTTAATTTATCGATTGAAACTTGAATTTCGGAAAGAAATGCATACAATTTCTAATAGGAAAATATTATACCAAAAGCCTCTACAAAAACAGGATGAAGTTCCCTTGGGAAGAAATACATATAGAAAAAGTTTAACCTGTTAATAGCTCTTTAGATCTCATTATTTCTCTAAGATAGTCTTGATTGAGTCCATACAGAATACTTATTATTATGAGTTTAACATTCCAGCGCCTCAGAATTACAAAATCAGTTAGAGTAACCTCAAACTGTAAACTTTAAATAAATGAATTATGAAGGATTATTTCTTCAGAATGCTAAAACGAAATGAACACCAAAACGGACAAAAGAAATATCAAATTACGTTCACTTACCTTCGAAATTTTGAGTTTTACAATGAAAATAACATAGATTATATTGTGATGTGTCAAATATATAGATTATTGTGACAGAACGAATGTATTTGTATGACTAGAGTTTTTGTTGAAATTATGCTTCCATTATCCTTCCCATTATTCTCCTTGAGAAGAGAGAGCACTAAATTCTAGATATTCGTCATACTCACTTTCGTTAGAACTCGGCTCAGAGGGGAAGAGTTCCATATTTCTGATCTTTTCTTCGATAAAATATGTTTCCATATTCAAAATTCAAGTCGTAAAATGACGAGATATTTACGAATCATATCTACCGGTAACCACATATGCTTAGGACGAATGACAGAAATACCCCAATTTTTACAGCTCGACTAAACTTAATTTCGTTAATTTCTTTACTTGAAAGTGCAGCCAAAATGAGTGGTGGGGGTTGATTAGAGCCGAGTTCAATTCTGCAGGAGATGTCTTTGGACGTTAATTTATCGATTGAAACTTGGATTTCGAAAAGAAATGCATACAATTTCTAATAGGGAAATATTATACAAAAGGCCTCCACGAAAACAGAATGAAATTCCCTTGAGAAGAAATACATATAGAAAAAGTTTAACCAGTTAATAGCGTTTTAGATCTCATTATTTCTCTAAGATAGTCTTGATTGAGTCCATACAGAATACTTATTATTATGAGTTTAACATTCCAGCGCCTCAGAATTACAAAATCAGTTAG
Organism: Cryptolaemus montrouzieri; assembly: GCA_013387265.2. Lineage (NCBI taxonomy): Eukaryota > Metazoa > Arthropoda > Insecta > Coleoptera > Coccinellidae > Cryptolaemus > Cryptolaemus montrouzieri. The sequence goes on from JABFTP020000042.1 coordinate 14,886,043, forward strand.
AGTAACCTCAAACTGTAAACTTTAAATAAATGAATTATGAAGGATTATTTCTTCAGAATGCTAAAACGAAATGAACATCAAAACGGACAAAATAAATATCAAATTACGTTCACTTACCTTCGAAATTTTGAGTTTTACAATGAAAATAACATAGGTCATATTGTGATGTGTCAAATATATAGATTATTGTGACAGAACGAATGTATTTGTATGACTAGAGTTTATGTTGAAATTATGCTTCCATTATCCTTCCGATTATTCTCCTTCAGAAGAGAGAGCACTATATTCTAGGGGAAGAGTTCTATATTTCTGATCTTTTCTTCGATAAAATATGTTCCCATATTCAAAATTCAAGTCGTAAAATGACGAGATATTCACGAATCATATCTACCGGTAACCACATATGCTTAGGACGAATGACAAAAATACCCCAATTTTTACAGCTGGACTAAACTTAATTTTGTCAATTTCTTGACTTGAAAGTGTGCCCAAAATGAGTTGCGGGAGTAACTTTGAGCCGAGTTCGATTTCTGCAGGAGATGACTTTGAACGTTAATTTATCGATTGAAACTTGCATTTCGGAAGGAAATGCATACAATTTCTAATAGAGAATATTATTATCGAAATATATGTCTGTTGAGTATTCTGCAGAAAATTCGATCTATAAATACGTTTTTGGACGGCACGAAAGCGCCTATTTCGTAGGGCATAAGTAGGTTCCGTAACAGCACTCTATATGGCTTGGAAAAAGTGGTCCTTCGAAAAGGACCAACTTTGAAGGCGGATTTCTTCGCAACGGTTAGGAATATCAAAACGAGATAGAGCGATGGAGATGGAAGAATTTTCGGGTAGCTGTTCTCATTCAGAAACCTCTACTTCATATCCGGCCATTTAGGCTAACACCCTCTACCAATTCGGTCCATCTTTTGAGGGAAAAATAGCGTTTTTTCCGAAATCCTCTCGGAAATACTTTTTTCCGAATTTTTCCACCAGGTGAAAAGCGTAATCCTCGTTCGGAAGGATCGAATTTCTGTTCCGCAAAAATTTCTTCTCAATTTCATTTGGTGAGCACTAGCGCCCCTCGAGATGACGCTTGAACGCGAATCGGGAGTTATCTAACTGAAAAAGCCCAAATCTCCTCGGAAAAACTGTTCGCTATTTGAAAAAAAATATTCTCTTTTCAAAAACCGACTGCCAATATCCTCTGCTTTCTACAGCAAATTATCTCATTTGTCTAAGTCCATTCCTCACGGTTTGAGTATAGTTAAATTAAGCAAATCTTAACGAAAGATGCTTGAAAAGGATGAAAATGAAAAAATTTAATAATATACAGTCCCACAAACTTAGGAAAAATTGTCGCGAATATTCGGAGCATGACCAAATACAAACAGAGAAATTATTCAAAGTAAGATAGACAGGACGGCTTTAAGATTTTCAGTTATAAATTTGAACGGATAACGATGGACACGAATTGAGAAAGGGAATTTCAGAGCAGTTGCGATACCAAATAATTGTTGCACAGAGTATATTTCACGATGTTCACTCAGCGAGAGCTTTGATGGATTAACTATTGAAAGGCACTCCACTACGCAATCTATAAGAAATTCTGTCTAACGGAAGGGGAAATTTCAGATATGTTTCAGGACCTTTACTAAGCCACTTGAAATAGCAAAGTTGTAATCGATGTCCGGTATAACCGGAACTGCCAATTATGGATCAGTATCCATTCAATCTCATCCCAAAGTTGACACTGATCGATATACCCGTTCCTCACATACTTCTATTGGGTCCCTTATCGTAGACATCCAGTATTCGGCAAAAATGTTTGACAATTCACAGAAACCATTTGTTTACTTTCAGGTGCTTGATTATAAATCTGAGTTCTCCGACCAAGAAGTGCGGAGGCGTTACCAGAATGGGCCATTCTTGCCACAACTCCACAGTGACGGATGAAGAACAGAAAGTTTTGAAAGTCAGGGGACTTAGAGTATCCGACGTCAGTCTATCTCCAAAAGTTGACAGCACGAATGGGCTGGGTTTAGATGCTCTTTTCGCTGAAAGATTGGGCGATGTTCTAAGACATAGATGGTCTAAACATTACTCATCTGCGTATCAAAAGAAAAAAGTTGCTATTAATGTTGTAGAAGGTGAAATATAAAAATAGTTTATTGTGAATATCACCTTTTTGTAATCTGCAGTAGTTACGAGGGATGCATTTGAAGTTTTGCATGCTGGAACATAGAGAATACATTAATCAAATTTCAGTACTAGAAATGAACCTCTATGATTTGTTAGTATGAATAAAAAACTCATTTTTCCAATTTCCATTGACAATTATCTGTACAAGAATGTCCCAGCAAGTTGTTTCTATTTTCGGTATTGAAGCACAACATCAGTTAACAGTTTCCCGTTAGTATACAACATTTGAATGCAAAAGACTTAACGGCGATCCAAGAGAAACTGACTTGTACAAAAAAATGATGAATGACCAGAGTTAATGGCCTAAACCAAAGGAAATTCTTGAAACATCAACCTATGCCCTTTTAGTGTTGGTAGCAGAAGAAGCTTTTTTTCTCTTGGAGAATTTGATGGTTGAATTACATTCAACCAAAGGTTATCGAGAAGCAGAACGGTTGTGGAACGTGCGTTCGGAATTTTATCCAACAAATGGCGAATTCTTCGGAAGGAAATAGAGACATCTGTACAACACGCGGATCAGATTGTTCACTGCTTATGTGTCTTATACAATACTATTAACGAGAAAAATGGGCCACCTATCGCTACGTTATTGGAACTTGAACGAAGAGAGGACACTACATCTCTCGCTGCTTATTTAAAATTGTTGGGAACTGAATGATGAATGCCTCATATGAATTTCAACTCCTAGAGCAGGGGTGACAACCCTAGAAAATTTGGAAGAGGATAGATTGGTCGAGTGATAACTCGAAAGAAAGGTATTATCTTTGTCTGCATTCCCGTGAAAGATTTTCATTTTTGATTGAAAACTGTAGAAGATACAGAGTGAGCCACTGAAAAATAGAGAAGACTATCGCCCCAAGGCTATTGGAGTATAAGTGCGAAAAACTGGAATTGATTCATTTAGATCAAAGATGACAGCCTTTGATCTGAAATGAATCTGTTCCATTTTTTTACACTAATACTTGAATAGCTCAGGGCGATAGATAGTCTACTCTATTTTTCAGTAGCTCACTCTGTATCTTCTACAGTTTTCAATCAAAAATGAAAATTCTTTCACGGGAATGCAGACAAAGATAATACATTTCTTTCGAGTTATCACTTGACCCATCTACCCTCTTCCAAATTTTCAAGGGTTGTCACCCCAGCTCCAGGGGTTGAAATTCGAGATGAGGATGGTACTTGATGATGACTGCTATTGATCAGCATGGATCTGTTCCATTTTACTTCACTGAAACTTGAATAGTCTCAGGGAAATAGTCTTCCCTATCTTTCAGTTGCTCACCCTGTATCTTTTACAGTTTTCAATTAAAAATGAAAATTCGTTCAAGGCCATATAGACAAAGATACCATCTTTATTTTTCATCACTCGACCCATCTTCCCTATTCAAAATGTTCAAGAATTGCAACCCCCGCTTAGGGGGTTGATATTTCAGGCAAGTATTGTACCCCAAAAGATGTCCCCTTTAAACAAAAATTGACTTGTTTTTGCGTTTCGATCAGAAATGAATATCTTGGTAGATATAGCCTCTGTTTAGTTTTCGTTGAAGCACCCTGTATATATACAGGTGCCATAAAATTCATGGTAACCGCTGACTGATAGACATGGACAAAGTATATTATGAAATACATATGGTTCTCGCAAAATTCAAGACCACAGGCGCCATCTAATTCATGGTAAAAACTGACTAATGTCATGGATAAAGTATCTTATGAAATACATATGGTTCCTACAAGGTTTGGGATCACAAACGCCATATAATTCATGGTTGACAAGAATTCTAAATAATTCTCTAGTTTTTGATAGTTCTGGTTTTCCTCTGAATTTTATGTTTGGTCTATTCCAAGAAGTCAACGATGAAATCATTCTGAAGGGCTCGATTTCACATACATTGATAACAAATTCAATGAAAAAAAGATTCATTTTCATTACATAGTACGCCCCATGTTAAGAGGGTCAGTTCAGAATAGGCTGAGAAAACAACAATGAAGCATGAATTTCTGTTGGTAATGAATAACCAGATAGTTGGTCCAAGTCCGAAATGATAATGTAAGTTTGTCGTTTGTTTAATTCCTATAGCAAATCATAGGTGTAACATGAAATGCTGGGTAGGTACATTATAGAAAATGAGAAAAGTTTTGACTATTCTCAACACTTTGAACTGATGAGTCATTTTCAAATGCTTGGCTGTACCATAAGCATCAAGTTATTATTTCTTCACAATCACCCAGACTATTTTCCTGTTAATCTTGGCTATCTAAGTAAATAACAGGTCGATTTCACCAGACCTTAGAACTATGGCTTGTGGAACGCACACATGATTGCTGACTATTGTTGAAGCATCCAGAACAGCTCACTGACTACAATATTCATAAGAAAATCTTCCAAAAGAAAGTTTTTTCAATTCGGGAACTTTATAAAATAATATCTATTTCAACGAAGTTGTATTTTATTTAAAATAGGCCATGTTACATATTTTCTAAACTAAAGCTGATACAGAACTCTTAATCACGGATTTTAAATCGTCATTGAATACTAGGCTAATACCATGTGACATAACTTAATGAAAGAATTGCTGTTGTGTAGTTTGATTTTTAAATGAAACTCGGGGATGTCCCATGTCATGATATTCATAAATATATTATGAAACAAATTGATTACAAGTACAAAAACATTCATCAAACAGAGGAGTATTTGTATTACATAATATTATAAATTGATGAATTATTGTGAAAAATTCAAATAATTATTTCATGCGAAATATGAATAGAAAGTGGTACATGGTTTTATTTTAAATGGATGTATGATTGATAAGATAGTTCAGTTGAATATCTTGATAGGACAGGACAATTCATCTGAGAATGTGTAAAGACAGGAAACAATTAGTTGGGTACTCCACAATACCATTTAGTACAAGCCGCGAACAATTATTCTGTCAAATTTAATAACATTATGAATTATGCATTTATGGTTATTCTTATTGCTAATTCATAAGTTTTTCCCTCCGCAAACGAATTGAAGGTAACTTTCATTTCACATTGGGAGGCGCATATGATGGTGAAGAAGAAAAACATTATTGACAAAATTGGCACAATTCTGAATCAATATTGGAGTTCCACCACTCAAAATTTAAGGTTCAATAAATTTTTTAATGCGCGGGAAAAATTGTTAATATTTGGGGAAGTCGCCCATTTTGAATTCGAACGGAAATCAATGAAAAACATAACTACTTCAGGAGTGCCAACGCCATGCAGTGAAAAAATATTTCGATTTCAGCTGAAAATCAGAACGAAAAAAAAATTCACACTACTTTTTTACCAATTCTAGGAATATTTTAAAGATCAATACGTCAAATTGTTCAAAAAAGACTGAATTATCGAGTGAATGCCCCGTTAGAATTTTTTAGTAATAAAAAAAAGTTTCAGCGATTTTTAAATATAGCTCATTTTGGAATGAGGCAGCCATATTAGATTTCACCAGAAATGAAATGTCGATACAATTTCTGAAAACCTAGTCCTTTGGTTTTCCAATGAAGCAAGGGCGAATGATCTAGCTAGAAGATTGCGAAAGTTCTCTGGCGCACCCTATATATTTCTATATATAGTATTTCTTAATCTTATCATTTCTTCAAATGAAACACCCTTTCACCCTTGTACTGAATTTGCAGTACAAATGTCTGAAATGGAAGGAACATTTCTTATAACAACAGATTGAAATATTCAATTAACATGTTTTGCGAAATAACAGTAGGACGAGTTAAAAATTAACATGTTTTGCGAAATAACAGTAGGACGAGTTCACGTTTCGGTATATTAAATTAGTGAATAAATCTGTTGAGCAAACTTGAGATATACTTTCTTCTATATGTTGTTTCCAAACGATGCTGCTTGCAGTTAGAACAGCCTTGAACTTTGCGATATAAAATTTTGATGTTGTTGTTAAATTCTTATATAACAGCAGGTAGAATTCTGAATTATTGCGTTTGATTCATTTTGTGGCGTTCTACATTTTGAAGTATGCTTTATGGTACAATAATCTCTATAATTGAGGTTGGTGAAAAGAAGTGTGAGGTCTATCTACCGTATGAAATTCGAATAAAATTTGTGTCATGTACGATTCATTCGATATTTTGAGAAACTATTCATTTAAGAAAATCTATAACGAGTGTCACGCTTCTTGATTATTGTAACTTTTTTTTAAACTTCTTTTGCAACTATCAATAAAAGCGCCATTCAGTAGATTTGTACTCTTTTAAACCCATGTCTATAAGCACCTTCGCGATATCATTACAATACACTAATCCTTCATTTTCACTAAAAATTGTAATAACTCTTTTCTCGCGTTCTGTATGTTGTAATTGTTACTGTTGGTGCCAATAAATTTTTTCTTTCAATCTTGAGGCTAACTTTTGAGAAAATAACTTTGGCGTAGATGTTTCACCTTCCCATTCACTTCCACTAGTAGATGGTCCCGATTTCTGTGAATTTGGTAACATCATTGTTTCTGAGGGCATGCGAATTACTTTTGACTGTTCTTAAAGAAGCAGAGTACCAATCTAACCTATCTGAATGTTTGGAATATAGACATCTTAAGTTGCCTTCTGCCTGAAAAAAGCTGCATTAGAGTCATGCCCATTCAGAATGTAGCATTATAACATAACGACTATTTTCAAAATTCACGAGCTTTTCCCAATTAGAAGGTTTTGAAATAATTTGTGTTCTAAGGGTTTACTCTTTCGTTTTCAACACAGAAATGAATGAATGGGACTTTGACAGACATAGATAAAACTCTACCACAGAATATCTGATATATTCCGAGTAGATTCATTCAAATTTTCGAGTTTTCAATGAAAGAGGCTGGTTTTAAAGGAATTAATGAGGCATGTGATATATACTTGGAAAGAAAAACATACTCCTTACGAACCTATACTTCGTATTTGAAGAAACACAAGTTTGCTTCATAACTCAAAAACTGATCGGCAAGAAAAATTTCGAATACGTCCCAGCAATTCTTGAAAAAAGTGCATGTAGAACGTGAAAATACTTTTTACCTAACTTTAATAGGATTGGATATATCGTCACGTGTCGAAATACCAAAAAATCATGAATTCTGAAATAATTCAAAAATTGAAAGAGATAGCTGAAATTTGTTCTCATCAATAAGTTTTTTGAAAATCGAGCTCGAAAAAGGCGTGATCATTTTTCTCTATCTACCATAAATCACATAGCTGCCGATTTAAAATCAATTCTTTAGGAGCAGAAAAGATGCTTCAAAAAGGATATCCTTAAATAAAAAATCAAAAAGTACACCATGCCATTTGAAATAGCAAAGTTGTAGTCGATATCCGGCATAACCGGAAGTGGTACCGCTTTGAAAATAATTACAAATTGTAGATCAGTATCCATTTAATTTGATTGAGGTGGTCGTTACTTGATGAAAATCGATATACATATTTTCAATGAAATAAAACTAAAGTATTTAGATTTTCACTATATTAACAAAACTATTACCGGTTTCACCACACTGTGGCTTCATCAGATAGATACAAACTAATGAACACAGTTATTCCTTATGTATTAGTTATATTTCCTATTCAATATTACAATAGGTACAAGAGGTATGTTGGAAAACCCATCAGAGTTGCTTACTTTATGAATTGAAAAGATTGAGTAAAGGAGAAGGATTTAGATCTAATTGACTATTAAGTAACCTACCCGAATTCTTTTCTCTGTTGATCTCTAAAATTTAGAAAAGATTGAGTTTTTGTCTGTTATTTTCATTTGGTAAAATTTTGAAATTATTATTGAAGTTATGGTTTTCTTCGAGTAAGTGATTAGAATAATGAAAATCTGATTTATGATAATTCAAACTACGTTTGTGCTCGGATAATCTAACTTTGAAATTTCTGAAAGTTCTACCAATATAAATTTTATTACAATCCCCGCAAGACAGTTTATAAACACCGGATTTATTACTGTTATCAATTTTAGATTTGCAGTTTTTGATATGTCGGCCTAAAGAATTATCAGTTCGGAATGCTATATTGAAATTATAATGTGATAGCAATTATTTTAATTTTAGACTAGGATTACCAATATAAGTTGAGCTGTTGTATTTTGTGTTAGAACTTTTATACTTGGAAATACTTCCTGGATTGCATTTTGAAATTTTTGCGTGAAATCATGTTCTCAATCATAGTTGGACTGTAACCGTTATTGACCTGCTATTTGTTTAATTATATTTAGCTCTTTTATGAAATTATTTTGTGACATTGGGATATTAATGAGTCTATGTACCATACTATTGTAAGCTGCTAATTTATGTGGATAAGGATGTGTAGATGAGCTGTGAATAGTAATATCTGTATGCGATGGTTTATGAAAATGTTTTCCGTTAATGTTAGTAATAGTTAAATCCAGAAAGTTAATGGAGTTATATAAACTGTCTTGCGGGGATTGTAATAAGATTAATATTGGTAGAAATTCAGAAATTTCGTTGGATTATCTGAGCACAAACGTAGTTTTCATTATCATAAATCAGGTTCCCATTATTCTAATCACTTACTCGAAGAAAACCATAACTTTAATGATAATTTCAAAATTTTACACATTGAAAATAACAGACAAAAATCTATTGCAATCTATTGGAAATTTTAGAGATCAACATAGAAAAGAATTCAGGTAGGTTACTTAATAGTCAATTAGATCTAAATCATTCTCCTTTACTCAATCTTTTCAATTCATAAAGTAAGCAACTCCGATGGGTTTCCAACATACCTGTTGTACCTATTGTAATATTAAGTAGGAAATAAGACTAATATAGAAGGAATAACTCTGTTCATTAGTTTGTATCTATCTGATGAAGCCACAGTGTGGTGAAACCGGTCATAATTTTGTTAATATAGTGAAAATTTAAATACTTTAGTTTTATTTCATTGAAAATAAGTATCCATTTACTCTAATTCCAAAATTTAAAATTGATAAACCCGTTCCTAATATACTTATTTTGGGTCCCTCACTTAGGACATCCTGTATCCATGAAACAACTCACTCTTGAACAGGGAAAAGAATAATTTCCAAGGAAAGTTATATTTTGTTACCTGTCAACAGATATAAAATGTCAAACAATTTTCCTATCACCGAAAAACTTCTTAACAATTATTTCATAAGTGATCGATTATGTTTGATCTTTTCGTTGACAAGAGAGTAATTGTACATAATCTAGAAAATTATTTTGTCATCAAATTTAATTACAGCATTGCTAAACAGCTGAACCGTATAATTAAGGGCCATAAAATTGAGAATATCCAGCACTTGAAGTCATTAGGAATAATTTCTTATATCTTCATTAATCGAATGACAGATAGAAAATTTCACGTATTACTTAATAACTGTTGATCACAGAATATTATGCAAGTCTATAAAATCAATAGTCATTACTGAAAGCCCTCTACAGCATGTTATTATATAGTGTCGTTGAAATTTATGAAATTAATGGTCCAAATAAAAAGTTTGTCAAGGAGAAAAAATTCAATTCACGAAAGTACTGTATAGTGGTTGACATATCAATTTTCTAGATTTTTCTCTGGATCAGCCAGATCTCAATTTCACTATTTCTGCCATAGAAAATCCATGGAGACAGAAAAAGTGATCGACAATTCAGTTTCATTGAAAATACACACGCCACAAAAATTGTCGCATCACCTGGTATTCGGAATTCCACAATCGATTAGGCAGCTCGATCGCAGTTTTTTTGTTAACATATGTTTTTGGACATTTGAGGGGGAAAAATCTGATCTATGTAGTAACATTTGTTTCCATATGATCTCAAACACGTCTGAAACAAGATTGAGTTTATTTGACTATCAGTATTCATTCAATTTCTCTTCAGTTTTCACGCTAAATTAATGCAAGTTTTCTGTGTTTCTTGTTGATATTTTCGAACCTTTGAATTTATTGTAATGGCTGCTGAACGTCCTGGACGCTGAGTGATCATGAAGTGGTAAGAATTGTAACACTTCTGGAGGAGAGGCGAAGCCAACGTTACGTCGATAACTTGTTGAATGTAACCGAGGCACTATTTCAAGAGCAATTAATTGGCACCACAAAACAGGGGAATATGGAAGAAGGGCCGAACAGGGAAGAAATCTGATAACAACACCAGTTGATGATCGTTGGCTTCGTTTAACTGCACTAAGAGTTTGGCACTGTACGGCTAGAATGCTACAAAATGAACTTGCACATTCCAGAAATGTGCATATTTCATTATCAACTTCTATAAACTTCTAGAAAAAGGCTCATAGAAGACGATATCAGACCAAGGGTGGCTTCTACCGGCCCGCGTCTCACCAGAGAGCATTGAGTTGCAAGACTTCAGTTTGCGAGGGAACATGCAAATTGGGGTACTGCAAGGTCGAATGTTGTCTTTTCCTAAGAGTCCAGGTTCTGTTTAGTATCGAATGATAGAAGCATGCCTGTATACAGACGACCTGGGGAACGGTATCGGCAATGCAATATCCGGCAAACCGAAAACTTCGGAGGGGGCTCAGTGTGGGGAGGCAATTCTTTCCATGGTCGAACTGAGTTAGTCCTAGTCAATAATGGAAAAATGACAGCGGCCAGATACATCGTAGATATCCTTGAACCCCATGTTGCACCCTTTGGCCCATTGATTGGCGAAAACTACATTTATATGCATGATAAGTTACAGAATTTCTGCAAAATGCCGAAATTGATATTTTAAGATAGCCATCCAGAAGCCCCGACTTGAATCCCATAGAACATGTTTGGGAGAACATGGGGTGGCAAATTCAGCATCGTAGGATGCCTTGTAGAACACTGCAACAACTAGAAAATCTGCTTCCTGAAATTTGGAACTCAGTGACTCAAGAGTACATCCAAAATTTGTTCGAGGGGCTTCCGAGACGTATACTGGTAGTAATTGGAGCCCGGGGAGGAAACAGTCAATTTAGAAAATGATTAGTAACCATTCGATGCAAGTTGATTGGTCTCTTAGCGAATGTTTGAAAATGGTAGAAGTTTTTAATTTTTCATTAACTCGAAAATTGTTGATATTTTCCATCATAAACTCATCTCTGTTGAATTATATCTTCTTATTTTACACTTCTGAAAGTTACCAAGCGACTCTTGAATGACCAACCTGAAAGTTTATAGAGTATTTTCGAAACTTAGTTTGAATAACATTCAAAACAACGAAAAAAAATGTGCCCAATCGGTGATTTCTTTCTCCATATACTTTCAATGGAGACCCGTTTGTAATAACGAAGCAGCCATACTGTACGAAGATTTTGAAAAATTAAATATAATTATGATGCGGATACTGTAGTAGCAACAAATTTGAATCGTTTGCTTCGAAGGCGACAACCTTGAAGGTATATTCGAAAAAAAGAGGGGAAAACCTCAGGAACCATGCTATGCTTATGATGGGTATGTTGCACACCCATCAGATTGGGATCAGACAAATATTATTACAAAATTATTTCAGCATTCTGTTGAAAGAGTGAGAACTCTTCAGTTCATATAATCTTAAATGGACATTACATCCATTATCGTAATGTTGAAGTAATTGAATTGGCACGAAGCAATCATATGACCATATTGTCATTGTCGCGTCAGTGCTCCCACAAGCTTAACTGCCAGACAAATAATTTACTTAGACTTCATGAAATGGAACGACTCATATTTTCTTTCTTATTAGGACTTATTAGAAATGAATAGCATCATTTTTATATTTTAGCATTATTCTTGATCTCTTGTATTATCTTTACCAACGCCACCTTTATTTTTACATTAGACGCTCCCTAAATGGATATTTGTGTAATAATTTTGTGATCACTTACGAGAACTATGTATTCCAGTTATGCATCTGGAGAGATAATGGATAGTTACCTGAAAAAAATCGAGAATTAATACGAACCTAATCAAACAATTTTATAATATGAAAATCATCCGGTAATTCTTCAAGAGGAGATAATTCTCAGAAGTATTTCAGAAGATCATCGATAATATGGTCGACAAATAAGCATATAAGGGTAAAATTATACTGGGTGATTCACCAGTGGCGCGGTGTTCTGTAGCTCGTAAACTCTTGAAGATTCCATTTTTGTTCGAACGGTATTGTATTCAGAAAGTAAAAATCTACTTGAGCAATTTATTTTGAAGTAAACAGGGTGTCCCAATTTTCTGTAAAAAAATCTTGGGAGGTTTTTTCAGAGTGGAAGACCACTTTTTTGTTGAAGATTCAAGAGCGTCCTAAGCTCTGCTCTAATGTCTTTAAGTAATTTGGTCACAATACAATAAAATCTCTCACATCATCGCATGCTCCTTCGGCCATAGAGGATAAATACTTTTTCCTTTCGTTATTTCTATGAAAGGATAGCTTTATTGATGAATTGTAATAGATTACCCTCATTTTATACAGAAGTTACTCAAAAAAATTATTCAATATTGTAATTTTGAAAATATCATATCTTGATTTTTCAAATGGAACATCCTGTATTTCATTATTCATGTCAACGCATAAAATATTGTGCCATATTTTTGCAGAAGTAAACTTATCTTTATCTTTGACCATTTCCGAAATGAAGAAAATAGAATGAAATATTAAAATCAGAGGTTGCGAAAGAAGAGTTTATTAGTACATATCATTATACTTGATCAAAGAAATGGAGATATTTTAAGGTAGTCGTGTATGAAATACGTGATAGATTGGTTTTTGGTGAGATGATCTACAAGGTGTTGAAATATTTCAATAAGTGTTCGAAATGTTGCCCGTTTTTTTGTAGACACAACTCAATTTTTCTGAGGAAAGACTCTCGACAACATTTGCGGATTAACGACTATTCTCTGTCTCATATCCAAGGAATCTGGTAAACGATGCCCTTAATATAACCCCACAAGAAAAAATCTAGACTTGTAAGGTCCGGAAATCTAGCTGACCATTTAACAGGACCACCACATCCTATCCATTTGTTTGGAAATACAAGATTCAAATGCTCCCTAACCTGATGTGCCGGTGCTCCATCCTGTTGAAACCACAAATCTCGTCTTATATGTTCTGGTATATCGGCAAGTAACATTGGTAGCTGATTTTGCAGAAAATTTAAATACATTTCACTATTGAGGTGCCCGTCGAAAAAGTGTGGCCCAATTAGATATCCATCTACTATAGCGGCCCATACATTCAAGAACCAACGATGCTGGTGATATATTTGTCTCATGAAGTGTGGATTTTCCGTGGCGTAATAATGAAAGTTGTGCCTTCTAACAAGCCCATTCTTGTAGAAAGTTTCCTCTAAAACCTCTGCTAAACATATTTGGGTTTTCCGCTACTTAGTCATTTGCCCAATTGCAAAAAATTGATTCGATTTTCATAGTCTTGATTGTTCAGTTCCTGGTGCAGCTGTACATGATATGCATGAAATTTATTATCTTTCAAGGTTCTCTGGACGGAAGACTTAAATCTGTTAACTTAGAAATCTCTCTTTGGCTTTTATATATGTCACTGTCAACGAAACTGATAACTGGTTGTCTTGAGCTGTAGCAGTTTTTGGTTTTTCATGTTTTTTGTATCCGATATTACCCGTTTCGTTAAATCTAATTAGAAGTTTTCCAATCTTGTATCAGGATGCCTCTTATCAGGAAACCTTTGTGCATAAACTCTACTTACCAACAAAGAATTTCTATCACACTCACCCAGAATAAAAATCATGTCAACCATTTCTTCTCTGGAGAACTTCATGGCAGTCAATTGAGAAAATTGGGTTCAAACCTCACTTTAACAATGCTTAATAACGAAACACTGATAAGTTCACCATGTAAAATGCAGAATATGATATGTCTGGACACCTTACAGAAGGCACAAATAAAAAAAAATGTCAACACATACCTCGATTTACGTTTTAATCATCTTGATTTCATCATTCGTTAAAAGAATTATCTTGTTTAGGTTTCATTTTTTACTACTTGAATCATTACAGAAAAAAAACTTCTGTGCGAACAATGATGCATGTTGATGCGTTTGATACGGTTTGTAGAATTTTCATCAAAAATTTTACAAATAATCGAATATTTTGAAAATGATCGAAGATAAAGAAAAGGTTAGTTCTGCAAAAATATAGCACAATATTTTATGCGCTTACATGAATACTAAAATACAGGCTGTTCCATTTGAAAAAATCAAGATATGTTATTTTTAAAATTACAATATTCAATAATTTTTTTGAACCACTCCTGTATAAAAGGAGCAAAATCTATTTCAATTCATCAATAAAGCTATCCTTGGGCAATAAGAACACGAAAGGAAAAAAGTATTCATTCTCTCTGGCCGAAGGAGCATGCGATGATGTGAGAGCCGATTTTCATAAATTTTTACGGAAAAAAAATAATGTGAGAAACTACTAACCAAAAAAACTTATTACTCAAAGACATTATAGCAGAGTTTAGGCCGCTCCTGAATCTCGAACAAAACAGTGGTCTTCCAATCTGAAAAAACCACCCAAGATATTCTTTTTGAAAATAGGGATACCCTGTTTACTGCAAAATAAATTGCTGAAGTAGATTCTTACTTTCTAAATACAATACCGTTCGAACAAAAATGAAATCTTGAAGAGTGTACGAGCTACAAAGCACTGCGCCACTGGTGAATCACTCAGTATATGTACATATTTTCAACTTTAGTTCAATACTTGTTTGCAGCTGAAGATAGTCGAGGGACCGAATTCGCATCCTGATTTTCAATAAAATTTCTTGTGATAGTATAATACACTGAATCACCCAGTATATTACATAGAAAGCACATTCACGTTTTTACATGTTATGGGATGATCAGGATTGCCTATGCACCTTTAGACATCAAAATCTAATGTACTTTACCTATCCATCACCAAGTAAAATGTCACACATAACATTTTACAAATGTTATCACGACAACATTTTTCTCAAGCGATTTGTTGAAAATTTGTTACACGAGGTGTCCCAGAATGAGATATCATATGTTTTGTGTTCATTGATACTCTGTACTTATCAGAAATCTCAGGGAAATTCATTCATCAAATCACACAAGAATTAGAACGATCGTTCAGAATGGGACGGGAAGAAACTTATGGCGATGAACTCTAAAGCTCCAAAAATAATAGTTTAATCAAACGACACAAAGAAGCTTAACAAACCATAAATTTATAGAACTCACCAACTTCCATCAGCAATACATCATTTCGAATTCAGTAGACCTAATAGATAAATTTTCGACACTCAAGGATTTCGGTTTTGAATTTGGCTCTTTTTATATAAAAAATATACTCAAACATTCCAACAGATGAATATCCGTCTCTAGTAAACGAAATTTTTAACCAAAATAACACGTCACCATACATTATAGGTGTATTTTGTAATCTTTTAGTTTGTTACAAAATCATTTCCATTTTGAATCAATATTTTTCGAACGAAACACAGGAGTCCCTATGGGATCTCCTCTCAGCCCCTTATTAGCAGGTATTTTCATGAATGATTTCCAATAATTTCTAAAGATTAACAAACATAAAAACATATTTTTCTGGTACAGATACGTTGATGATATTTGTGTGTGTTTTCAAGTGTCAAACAGACAAATAGACCAAATTTCACATTTTCTGAATAAAATGCATAATAAAGAAACTTTCACTGTTGAAAAAGAAAATACATGAAATCACCTCTCCTCAGATAACAAACCCGCGGTTCTCGGACATATCAAATCTATTAGATCATTCTGAAATTCTAAACAAATGCAATAGAGAAATGACAATGCATTTGTTGGAAAGTTTGAAAATTAACAAACTTTATAAAAACCAAAAATTCACTACTCTCAATAGTCTACCAGAATTGAATCCCTTCTCACTACTAAGCATTTAAAATAGATATAAATAGAACATTCTTCCACATAACTGTTTGCTCTAGTCACTTGAGTGTCGAAACCGATCGTGCGCATTGAAAGTAAACATTGTGGAAATCAGACAGAGTCCCAATTCATATATATTAAAATAATTTTCCATAAAATAAATCCATCAGCAATATCATCAAGTAAATCTGATTTGCAAATAACTAAAGTACAAACCAAGGCTATAAGCTAATCCTCAAATCTGAATAAAAGAAAACACAAATTGGTTCATCAAAATCTACAATATCTAACCTAACCTAACCTTAATCTATGCGTAACTAGAAGACGACCTATTGCATGGCCACAAAAGGGAACAGATTTGAATCCTCTGGATTTTAATTTATGGGTGCACCTTGAGTGCCTAGTTTATGTTGTTCCCATAGGAAATAGAAGGACATTGCTAGAACGATTAATGCATTACTCTCATGAAATAATGATTTTGGCATCTAACAAAATATCATTTTTTTAGCAAAACATTGAAGGAATTTAATTTCCTAAATTTTCACCATATTCAAAGAATCAGAATTGTTTTCTTGAATTCAAAACCTGAAAATGTCAGCATTGTGGTTTATAGAAAAAATTTTATATGAAGTTGTGACATTATTTTGAAAGCTTTACGAGGATGGTCTGAAAAGTTTCCGATCTCTACGTGAAGATGGCAGCACTCGTAAATAAAAGTTGGTGGATTTTCATTGCTCATCTGTTGACAATTACTCACCAAAGTTCCAGCCATTTTGGATGAGCAGTCGTTATGAAACAGTCGTTTGAGTAAGGTCATATGAATGTTTTTAACAAATTAAAGATGTGTATGGGGACTGTGTACTATTTTTCACCACAGTGAAATTTTGACCAGATGAATTTAAACGTCTCCATAAAAGCTTCAGCAGCAACCGACGATTACTTCGGTTAAATTCACCAAATAGTGCTAGACCACCGCTGAATTAGAGTGAAAGATAGAGAGGTTATGAAGATTTCAAAAGAACGCGTTTGTCAAATATTGCTCTGTTTGGGGCAATTTGGGCGCAATAAATTCGAGTTTTGGCACCGATTAATCACTGTGGATGAAACTTGGATACACCATTATACGCCAGAAATAAAAATACAAGCCAAACAGTGGATTGCGGAGGGGAAACCGGTTCTAAAAAGAGCAAAAACTATTTTTTGGATGGTCCTAGAGTTATTTCAATCAATTGTCTTCAAAAAGGAGAGAACCATCACAACTATGCATCATTACCTGATAAGCTAAAAGTAGAAATTGGGGAGAAATGGGCATATTTACAGTAGAAGAAAATTCTGTTTCACCAAGATAACACACTGTCTCACTCCTAAGCGGTTGCCATAGCGAAAATCCACGAATTACCGTTTGTACTGCATGACCATCCGCTTTACTCACCAGATCTAGCCCCGAGCGACTTTTGTTCTTTCACCTAGAAATTGCGGTCGGAGGACAGACATTTTCGTTAAATGAAAGGGGCAAAAAACTTCGTGAATCACTATTTTGCAGAGAGAACGCTGAGTACCATTTGAAGTGGTACAGGTATAGAAACATCTCTAGGAATAGTGTGTAAAGTTACAAGGAGATTATGGTGGAAATGAAAAGAAAATATTCAGAATAAATGTCTCGTATTCCTGTTATGACGGATAATTTTCAAACCACCCTCGTATTACATTCCAGGAGAGCTATTTCATTCTGGACACTTCTATAATGTCATATTCAAATATTTAACCTAATTCTTGTTTAAATTTCAATATTAAACGTACTTAGTGTATCTTCTACGCCTACCTAATAACTAATTCAATATGTGTAAAAGGTATTTAACTAATCGCCTTCGAAATTGATCACTTGGGCAACAATTTGCAATTGTGAAATACTAAGTAGCAATTTCAAGTATCCCCTTTATCAATACTGCTTCTTGAGCTGCGTTCTTAGTTTGCCGGTAACTTTCACTCACGTCAATCGTCAGTCCCATGCTTTGGTCAAATTATTAAACTTTATACAAAGCACGTGGTGATCTACAGAAAGTTTGCGGATGGTATTTAAGTCGTGAATTTTAATCGCTAAAAAAATACTTTTTTTTTTGGTGATGAACAGTGCTTGAATTTTGGAAACTTTGAATGGTGTCGAAAGGTATAGTTCAATTTTTTTCGTAAATCTTGGAAATTAAGAAAAAGATGTGATATTTTGAATCTTCATAGTAGGAAGCAATTTTTTAAAACAACGTTATATATACTCTTTCAAAAACTCTTCAGTGAAAATAAATAAATTTTTCGATTTTTCCTCAGTGGAAATTCGATTGATATATGAATAATGCAATAATTTTGAAATTAACTTGTATGAAACAATTAAATTGAAAGAACAGCTTATATTCAGAAACTATAGCTGTCAGTTAACATCTGCTTACATGCTCGTATCAGAATTTCATGAAAAATATATAGACTACATGCCCATGGAAAAAATTACCCTGCGAAATGAACCAATGTGAATAACGCTTAGAAAGCTGTTACTATATCAGAAAATAACCCTCAGCACTATGTCGTACAAATGAGGAATTACGACTAATTATTAATGTACGGCTTTCTTATAGTTGATAGATAATTAAAAATAAATGTCGAAAAACTTAGTGTCGTACAGAAGTGGTGGCGTCGGAACTCAGTGCAAATATTAATTCGGCGATAATTGTAGAAGTATAATTGGTAATTTAATTCTGTACGGAATTTGTGGAATTCCCTTTATAGATGTATATAGATACTTTACCAATAAACGTCGTACATATATCTCTAGTGCAGAGATCGAAAACCAAGGGTGGCGACCCTTTTCCTACAGCCATATGATATAAGGTCATTGTGAAATGTACGGCATCTTGTTCAAAATAATGTTCAATAATAATGCCATCCAAAAATTATTGTTAATATTCGTCTTATTAAATAATAATCAAAATTTCAGAATTTACCGAGTTATAACTACTGTAACATCATAAACTCATTTTATATAATTTTATTATAATTAAATTAGATGCCGTACATTTTACAATGACCTTATATCATATGGATCTAGGAAAAGGGTCGAGACCCTTGGCTTTCGATCTCTGCATTGGAAATATATGTACGGCGTTTATGGGTTAAGTATCTGTATATGTTTACAAAAGGAATTACTACACAAATGCTGTACAGTTATAAATTACCTATAATACTTCTACAATTATTGCCGAATTAAAAATTTGCATTGACTTCCGGCGCCACCACTTTTGTACGGCACTAGGTTTTTCGACATTTAATTTTAATTATCTTTCACCTATAAGAAAGTAGTACACTAATAATTAGTCGTAATTCTTCACTTGTACTGGGGAAATTCTATTCAGCCTAGTGCTGAGAGTTATTTTCTGATATAGTAACAGTAACTGTTTTCAATCTAAGAAAATTTGAATGATATTGAAAAATATAATTCAACTATTTATAAAATATGTCTACATAATTTAACAATTCAATTATAACTGACTGTCGACTTTGTTTAGTTTCAGAATATTATATTAACATAAAATATTCCTATAGAACCATTAAATTCTTAAATTTGGAATCTTTCAGCTGTTGATTTTCCCATGAGCAAAACCTGTTCAGCCTGTAAAACTTCAAATAGAAAACTATTATTGAACTATGGTTTAACTATTTGTGAACACTTTTTTATATAACAAATGAAAAGAAATTTCATTTACATGCATTTACCTTATTGTATGTTCTGGCTATAGATACCAAGAAGGTGCAAAATCTGATCGCATTCTATCTAGTTTTGTACACATATGTGCTTCATAAATGAGGAATTCTCTTACTCTAATCCAGGGATACTCAAACTTGAACTGCTAGTGATCTACCTCAATATTTTTAGACTACTTACGATCGACTCTGAGTGGCTGCAAGTATGTGTGATGCAGGGTTGTCGTACATACACACATACACCCTACCTACCTACCTAGGTAGGGTGTACCTTAGCATATATAGATATTAGCTTTCCGCACAATATACATTATTTTAGTCAAGGTTTGAGCTAGGTTAAGTTAGGTTTTTCTCTATAATATCAATGGAAGAACTCATAGTTATTCAAAATTGCGAGTTTATTGGTTGTTACAAAACAAAGGAGTTACATATGGTGTTAACCTTAACTAAGGAGTGACTTTGGATGTTGAAGCTTGGCACTGCATGTCATCAACATACTTTTCATAAGATGGTACGTAAGTTTTCCTTTACCTTGAAGCTCCCAAGTTAATGGTGTTTAAGTGCATTGAGATGTCAGCTAAAAATGCCAAATCAGTCAGCCATTTTTCGTTTTACAACATCTGAGTGTCATCACCTCTTTCGTCTAGAAAAGCTGTTATTTCGAGCAATAATTCTTGAAACCTTCGTAGGAATTTTCAGAGACCCAACAACCTGACGTCTTTGTGAAAAACTAAATCACTGTGTTCAGCTGACTTCCTATCTTCCAACTGCAACTCAAAGAGCTGCCGTTGCGAGCTACGTCCACGGATGGAATTCACATTTTTTGTTGCAATGATCATAATTTCCTCCGTGTTTAAAACTTTTGAACACAAAACTTGTTGATGTATAATGTAATGGAATGAAAAAAATGAAGGGAAATCTTCATTAGCTCGAGACAACGCCACAAAACCATTTTTGCTTGCAGTTATTGCTCCATCGGTTGTAATGCACACTAATTTATATATTGGTAGCTTGTAGTTTTTTACAAAATTGAAGAAAACGTCATATATATCTTCGCCACGGGTCTTCCTCTTCAGAGGAATGATTGTCAAAAATTCTTTCTTAGCCAACATGTGATTGAATACCATTCGAATAAAAATACACAGCTGGGCAGAACTGTGAAGAAAAGTATATTCATTTCATGATATCATGTTTTAGTTTTTCTGCCATGTCCTAACTCATGACTTCAATACGCCTTGTGACAGTCCGAAGAGATGACTGAAGTTCTCTAATAGCAGACATGATTTCTGTTTTATTTTTAAAATCTCCAAATAAAGTCTCACCCGCTTCAATAAATGCTCCATCCACAACCGATCCATCTTCGAATGGTTTCTTGTGTTTCGCCAATATATGAGATATTTTAAATGACGCGATCGTAGCAGCTTTTGATTTTTCAGCAGGTCTGTTCTTCTTTCAAACAAGATATCAAATCACGTATTTTTCGTTTTCTTAATTCACTCTGTGGCGGAAAATCCATTGATAGTTTTTATGAACCGTTTTATGATGCCTCTCTAAGTTACCATGCCAACTGACGCACGACAAATAAGACAAATGCACTCATCCTTCGCCATACAAAAGAAAAATTCTTCTTCCCAATCGTTATTAAAATGATACGTTTCAGATCTCTTCGCTGCACTCATTTTGTACTATTTAATAATAAACTTTGTATCGACGTAGTATTGCTTTCAAGTAACGATTCAGAATGAATGAAATGAATTACGGCAAGAATGAAAAACGCAGCATTTCTTTGACAAGTACCGCGCTTTGCTTTGATAAAGCCGCCGTGTGCCGCTAGTAGAGTATTATTTTATTACGCAATAAATTTTCGTAGTTTAGTTATCTACTTATTAAAAATTTTTTTCGTCTCGACATCTACTCTAAAAGACTGTTGAAATTCATATGCCAGACACACGTGATAATTTTCTGATTGAAGTAGTATTTTCCATTTGTAGGTGGCCAAAAACTGCCACAACAGTTTCTTTGTTCCGTATAAGTTAATGTTGAAATTCATCTTTTCTTTTTGCCACCGAAACCGTACTTCCAAATGTATTCATCTATACAGGGTGTCCACGCGAGATAGGACATTAAAAGTATATGGAGAAAGAAATGACTGGTTGCAGAACTTTTTTTTCTTGTCTTCAAAGTTATTCGAACTAAGTTCCAAAAATCTTCTAAATGCTGTGGCACTTCCGGTTATATCGGAAGTTGATAACATCTCTGTTATTTCATATGGCAAAATTTATGTTTTCTATTGAGAAAATTAAATTCTGAACAATTTTTCCTCATATCATTGCCACCTGAAATCAACCGAAAGGAATATATAAATTTTTCAATCGGAATTTTGCGATTTTTGGTTGATAATCATAATCCTTGAAATCAATAGATATAAACTGTCCAAAATTGAACAGGCAGATTAGGACAATAATTTCCCATTGCTTACTTTGTTTCCCGCTGAGTAATTTAAATAATAGTTCTGTGAATTGCCTACCGTGGTTTCACTGACTTTCATTCTTACATAACTTGTAGTACCTCAGTTTTGTACAAATTTTTATCTGTCTGATGAAGGAGCTATGTCGTCGAAACGTTACAAATCAATCAAATAAGTGTAAATCAAATTTTCTTTGATTTATCATTTGAAATGGATTTGCATATCAAGGAATGATCACTAGTATTCAGTTTTTTCATAAATCGATTAAAATGAAAAGAAATATCGAAAGTATAAAATCGAAACTACAATTCTTGTATTCACTAACAAACTGTGTTCAATTTAAAAAGAAATGAATTAACTTTCCGTCGATTACAGATTGAGTGTAAATTCAGATACTTTAAATGGAATTAGCAAAACGACCAAAATATTTTCAACATTATCGATTAAATGAGTAGTAATTATTGTGCTTAAAAATTACCGTTTTCGATCTTTCGTTGCTAGTAATTTCAGGAATTTTAAGTCGATTGAAAAAAAAACCGAGTTTGTTGAATTTTTGAAAATAAGTACTTTATAAAATTCCTGAAAAGTGAATGTGATAGAAGGTTATCAGAGTAAAAACTATTTACTTAAGTTATTGTCATGAGGAAACGTCTTACTCATTAGCCTTCAAATATTAATACATATATGTTTCAACTTATTTGTTGACACCTCTGACGTTGAGATTCCGCAGCTGTAATCAGCCGCAGACTACTGAAAGACGAAACCATGGTACAATCGTCTGCAGAACCGAAGATCTTGTTCTCTGTAGATGACTGAAGATCGTTTAACTACAACAGAAACAAGGTTGGCGAGAGAATGGATCCCTGAGGTACTCCTGCTTGCAACTGGAAACAATCAGATGTTATACCGTCGTCCACAACTTGTATTGATCTATTTGAAAAAAAGCTACTTATCCAACCCCGCAATTTTTCGAGAAGCCCATATGCAGCAAGTTTATTCAACAAGGCTGCATGCCAAACCCTATCGAAAGCTTTAGAGATATCGAGGGCTATTGCTCTAGATTCCCCATGCTTTTCAATCGTTGATGTACAAACATGAGTGACGTAGGCGAGCAGATCTTTGCCTGCGAAAACCATACTGACGAACGTCTATAATTCCCTGCAACTCAAGATATTCGATGAGTTCATCATTTATGACTCTCCCCATCACTTTGGGCATAATGGGAAAAAGTGCAACAGGGCGGTAGTTTGGGGTAAGGACTTCTTTCTTTTCTTTGGGATCGGTTGAATTTTCGCTATTATCCAGCTGTTCTGAAAAGTCTGGCTGTCATAAGAAATCTGAAACAGACGGTTTCGAATGGGTGCCAGTTCGGTAGTACACTTTCTCAGGACGATTGGAGATATTTCGTCTAGACCAACTGCCTTCTTGCAGTTCAGCTGCTAGAAAGCCCGTCTCACAGTGCGGACTCTGAACTAGATTTCTGCCATGGAAAAATTTGTTGGTGGAATGTTCGGTGGTATTACGTTAGATGAATCTAGCACAGAATTCTTTGAGAACAAAAGAGCAAAGACATCGGCTTTCTCTTTCGGAGAAGATGCTATACTTCCGTCTTCTCTAACAAGAGGCGGAAACGCAGATGTGCAGAAATGGGCACTGATAGTCTTCGCCAGAGGCCAGAATTGTTCACTCCAGCTTGCCTGTTCAAGGAGTTTATTAGTTACCTATGCGTTGAAATTGGCTCTTGCCGTTGTCAGGTTGCATACGTTCTGTTTTTGAACGAAGTTTGTTCTTGTTTCCTCTGTTGGATTTATCTTTCATGATTTGTTTGCTATACTTCCATGGACTGAGGGATGTAGAGATCCATTCCTGGATGAATGATTTCTGTAACAGATTCACTGCACACATTGATGTCAGGATATGAAAGGCAAACATCACTGAATAGGAAGCAAGAAAAGAATTCACTCAGCTCATCCCAATTAGCACGGTCATAGTGCCAAATGCGTCTGGATGGTTTAGGTTCTTGGTTTAGTGGCAGCAAAATTGTTCCAATAGCAGATATAAGGTTGTGGTCTGAGTTGCCTAGCGGTGCTGAAACCTCCACTCCAAAATTATCAGGATCTGAAATCAAAAAGAGATCCAAGGTGTTCGGGAAGTCGGTTGGGTGATCAGGTATTCTTGTCGATTCGTCGACTAGCTGCGTTAGATTATGGCTGATTGCGAAAGTTTCTGTCTGTCCTCCCGCTTCATCTGTTCTATTGGAGTGTCGGAGGTAGTTGGTGTTGTGAACGTTGAAGCCACCCAGTACCTCAGCTGTCGGATGATGTGTCTGAATCCAATCCACCTTATCACCTAGACACTGAAACAGTCTAGGGAAGTGAATATCGTTTGGCGAGCGATATAGACAACATGAAAACAGTGTTTTATCCTGCAAACAGATTTCAAACCACGCAAGGTCGAAAGCGTCGTCCTCCATCATATCCTCTCTCTGGCATGTTGTTTTTTGATGTAATTATTCGTTCAATGAGCTTCATACTAATTAACTACAAATGAATGTTTAGACTTAAATAAGAAAATTTTAATTTTGGTTCTTCCATCTTCTGATGAAATTTATTTAGAGTGTTGATGACACCTTTCAAAAATTTGACATCATCGACATTTTGTCTGATCGCTATACCAGATGTCCACGCGAGATGAAACATTAAAAGTATATGGAGAAAGGAATGACCGATAGGAGAATTTTTTTTCTTGTTGGCACTTCCGGTTATACCGGTAAATGACACCATCTTTGCTATTTCAAATGTCATAATGAGTGTTTCTATTTTTTTCATTGTAGAAAATTACATTCTGAACAATTTTTTTTCATACCATTGCCACCTGAAATCAACAGAAAGGAAGATATGAAATTTGCAATCGGAATTTTGCGATTTTTGGTTGTCTCTTAGAAGTCATCATGAAACTACTAAAGATCATTTAATATCGATTATTTCTAGCTCATACTAAGTAGAGAAGCTCATTTAGAGCAGTTAGAGGCTTCACGGTATACAGGGTGTTTCCAAAGCAAGTGGCAAATCGTAGTACATTCAGAGGTAAAAAAGTCCCTTTTTTTCAAATTAGACTACCTATTTTGCACATACCACTTAACTCGGGGGAACCTGTAACCCCTAAAGGCCGCGTCCCCAGGTGGCGGATCGGGTGAAGCCTCCCAGATATGGGTGGTAGGAGGGAAATCGAATACCTCCCGCGGACCAACAGGTACACTCGGTAGCGTCTGATCCGGAGCGGACGGCTGCCAACAGCGTCGGATCTCCATGTTAGCATGCAATGTCAAATCTCAAAACAACAGTACCCCAGGTGAGTAGGATAACAAATCTAGAATCTCGTCCGAAC
Organism: Cryptolaemus montrouzieri; assembly: GCA_013387265.2. Classification (NCBI taxonomy): domain Eukaryota; kingdom Metazoa; phylum Arthropoda; class Insecta; order Coleoptera; family Coccinellidae; genus Cryptolaemus; species Cryptolaemus montrouzieri. The sequence continues at coordinate 14,911,734 of JABFTP020000042.1, forward strand.
CCTATCATCAGAAAGCAAGATACTGGAACTGGAAGAGGAGTTATCCAAAATTAAGTGGGACATTGTAGGCCTCAACAAGGTGAGGATGAAAGGAGAGGGGTGGAGAACACTGAAATCAGGACACGCGCTCTACTATGTAGGCAATAAAGATGGTGGAATTTGTTTTCTCATACATAAAACCCATGTTGATAACATTTCAATGGTAAAGAGTATTTCCCAACGAGTTGCGTACCTAATCCTGAAAATTAACACAAGATACAGCCTCAAAATCATGCAAGCCTATGCACCTACGTCACAAAGCTCCACTGACGCTATTAAACACTTCTATGATGATCTTCAAATAGCACTGAAAGATGCAAATTCGCACTTCATTATCATCTGCGGAGATTTCAACGCAAAGGTAGGCACAAAATCAGACGAGGCAGAGGTATCAATGGTAAATTTCGAAAGTAGTCAAAGAAACCAACGCGGAGAGACCTTTTTGAACTTCCTGTTGGCAAACGGCTTATTCTTGATGAACAGCTTTTACTATAAGAAACCTAATCGAAGGTGGACATGGATAAGCCCAGATGGAAAGACAAGAAATTAGATAGACTTTATAATCACTGATAAGAAATCCATACTACAGGATGTATCAGTGCTGAACCAAGTCAATGTGGGAAGTGACCCAGAATGGTGAGAGCCACCAAATCAATATAGGCAAAGAAAGAAACAGATTGACTCAGCCAAAGAACATACGAAAATGGAGCAATCCTGAAGGTGCTGAGAAATACCAAAAACTATCAACAGATCCTTATCTTAATACACAAGCCATGGAATCATCGAAGAATTGAACAGGCAAATAGCAGAATCCGTCATCGAAACAGTTAAAAAATACTGTTCAAGGCACATACGAGAGAGTTAAACAAGACAACACTAATACTCAACTGATAAACCAAAGAAATCTCAGAAAACATCAGAAGAGACATAATAAATTACAACAACGAACAAATAGAAGACACCATAGAGAATAACAAAAGTCTGAAGATCCTGAAAAGAAAACTTAGCAATGGTAAGAACGAGATACTGAAACATAGGAATAAGAATAATCAGACCATCACAAATAGAGATGAAATAGTACGAATTTCATAAAAACCTGTACAAGAGTAGCATAGAGTTGGAAACACCGAAACAAACACAGAAAGCTAGCGGAGTCATGAACCAAGGGTCAGAAGAACTACCAGAAATCACAATAGACGAAATTAAGTCAGCAATTCAGCAAATGAAGAACAACAAAGCTCAAGGGGATGACCAAATACCTATTGAGGCAATTAGAATGGAAGGGGAAACTCTACTTCGAAAAATCAAGGATTTTTTAACATGTGCTTAGAAGATACTTGTATTCCAGAGAAGTGGAATAATGTAACGATGTTACTGATTTATAAAAAAGGTGCCAATAAGCTTGCTGTCGCATTTATATAAATTGTTCACTAAGGTCATCAGCAAAAGATCGGAGAGAAAACTCGACTTTCACCAGCCAGTCGAGCAGGCAGGCTTCCGATCAGGTTTTGGAAAAAACACCTAACATTAAAACTATTGATCGAGAAGACACTTGAGTACAACAGACCTTTGGTGCTCATTTCCATTGACTTCCAAAAGCTTTTGACACGATCGAGATAGTAGCCATCCGAGAAGCCCCCCAACAATGTCGCATAGATTATAGATACTGTATAACATCTACAACAACTCAACTGCAAGTATAAGACTTCACAAAGATAGTGAGTAAGAGGTGTTCGATAGGGTGACACCTTGTCTCCTAAACTTTTCACTTCAGTGTTCGAATACGGTTTTAAAAAATTCAACTGGAAAACAAGGGAATTGACATAGACATTGAACAACCTACGGGTTGCAGACGACATTGTACTCATCACGGATAATTTAGAGAAGGCTGCTTGTGATGATAAAAGAACCGAATGAAGATATGGTAAAAGTAGGGATCTGCATGAACAAACAAAAAACGAAAATCATGACGAATCTAGTACTTGGAGGAACCATCACTCTAACAGCGACGTCATTGAAGAGGTTAGCGAGTACAAGTACCTAGGGCACGAATTGAGAATATGCAGAGACAATCAGACACATGAAATGAATAAAAGAAAAGGATTTAGAGTGGGCAGCATATGGAAAACTTCGAGACCTTTTCAGAAGGGACTCTTGGTGGGTGTCAGGAAAAACATAAGTGTGATCTCAGGAAATGTAACAGGGGAACCATACTTTCTTGTATATGATTCAATAAACGAGTGAAAAACCTGCGGAAAAAACTCGTTTTCCTGTCGCTATTGCACTAGCAATAGCTTGTCTGTTTATGATGTGTTAGTGTCGTGTGTACATAAAGAGTACCAAAGATTTTTCTGCTTAGCCGCTTCATTCTCTCTTGCATTCAATGATTTCCAAAAACAAGAGTGAAAGGAAGGGTTTGGGACAGGAATCTGTAACAATGGGAAAAGAAAACCAGCAGAAAAATATTTCAACAATCAAACTTCTTATATGTCTGAACAAATCTAAGAAAAGATTTTACATAGCAAGCAAGGTCATGAAAGGGACTAAGGAGATAATAAAAAATACATAATCTGCGATATTTCCTTAAATTCCATCTCTGTTTAAACGAGAGAGCACCGATGGCCAGGTTCAGTCTTCCAATATGACAAATGTCATATGAAGAAGAGGTAAAAGAAGTAGAGGAAGACCCCCAACTCGCTGGAGCGAAGACATTAAAAGAGTCGCCGGTCATTGGATGAGAGAAGTCCAAGACACATTGGATGCGCCTAATGGACGCCTACGTCCAGCAGTGGACACAACAGGCTAGAGGATGATGATTTAACTCGTAATATTAATAGGCATCGATCTATTATGTTCCTTACACCAAAAATGCATCGTTTCCAAGTTATTCGCGATTCTATCCCAAAAATCACGACTTTTCCTGCGAGGACCCTGAAATTCGCAGATTATATGACCGGAAATCATAATGCATTTCGATCTTTCAATACGAGACCCATCTCAAAATCTTCATCAAAGTAACTCTGGTCAGAATTCAGAGAGAAAAAGTCCGAAATTATTTGAATTTGACTCATCTTTTTTCTTCTTTTCTAGTAGGTATTCCCGATTACATCAGTTATTCGTCAAAAATTCATATTCGATTTTAGATCTAGACGTTTAGAAATCCACAAATCTTCCTGAAACAGAATATTTCGAATATTATTTCAAAAGTTAAAGCTCCGATAGTGTTCATAGTGTTATTGGTTGGTGATATTTTGAAAATCACCTACATCTAACCATAAAAAAATCGACATGCTTCATTCAGTAAGGTGTTTCAGGTAATTCGAAGATGATTTTCCTGACAAGTAACTGATGTAATCGAGAATACGTATCCTTGACTTCGTAAATTCAATGAAAGAGTCGACAAGAGGATTGACTTAATGCCAAAATACCAAATTCGACCAGTCTACATTTCGAAATTCCATAAATATCATGAAAAAAACAGATGCAACTTTTAGGAAAAAAATTTTTGTTTTATTTTGTGAAGAATTTTCATGTTATTCCTATATGTTGATTATTTTGCTACCTAATTAGAGTCCATTCCGTATATTGATTTCAATTAAAACGTGCACTCATCTCCTTAATCATTCGCAAACAGATTTTGCAGACTCTATTCCTCGAAACGATAGTTCATTTAACCCATGAATGAAATTAACCTTGACCAATGAAATAAACAAAATATATTCTCACGTTAGTCACAAGCATCTAATAAAAATCCTAATTTGTTAATCAAATGAAGCAATTTACTACGAAACTGAAAATTTCAGAGCATCATTGAAATTCAATGCGCTATCTAACATCTGAAAAACTTGCACATCGTTAAAATAAAATTGGTAATTTCTGCAATAGCCATATGAAAGTCAATCTCTTATATAATAAATTGGTCAATATCTGTGTCTCGAATGCAAGCTTAAATAAAACACGACCTGATTCATATTTCATTGTTGATATTCGTAGCTACTTTAAACGAAGTAGTTGAAATTTTATTGTTTCATTCTGTTATTGTAACTTTTGTGGCATTTAATTAGAATATGTTCTCAATTCAGGTGTTATACGTTATAAAAATTAGAGCAATCATCAAGAGATAATTAAAAGAATTCTTCTATGTTTAATTGAAGTTCGGCGAAAGTTGTTTAAAGATAGATTGAAGTTCGTTTGGAATACGAGGTTTGTAAATGAAATAATGAGACTGGCAACGTCGCTTCCGATGCGACAACGCGTGAGACGAGAAGCTTTGAGCAGAGTCAGGTGCAAATATGTTTGCAGCGTTAGTTTTCGTGCAATTTTTTCGTCTGCGTTCTACGAATGAGTGGCTTCAATTGTGTGCAACGATGTGCTATCAAATTGTGCTTCAACCTCAGTCACAATGCAACAGAAACGTTTGAGAAACTTCGGCAGGTCTAGTCAGAAAATGTTTTGTCGAGAACCCAGGTTTTTGGCGGCTTGAGGCATTTTCAGAAGGCAGCCAATCGATTAAGATGAACCACGAAGCGGTAGGCCTTCAAGTGCAAATACCAATGAAAATGTCCATAGATCCGTGATCTTATGCACTCAGATCGACGGTTGACAGTCAGAATGATCACGCAGTAGTTGAATTTGAATAACACCTCCGTTCTTAAAATTTTGACCAATGAATTAAAGATGATCCCGAAAAACCTTTCTCAGGACCGAAAGAATCTCAGAAAGAAAAGGAGTCTTAACTTTTGGAATAGATTGAAAAAGATCCCCGATTTTTGGAACCTGTCATAACTGCATAATGGTTTACAGCACTCGTATGCCGAAACAATTGATTTTAGGAAAAAAAAGGTTATGACATAAATTGTAGGAATCGAGGAGTCTACACATGTAAACTTGAGACAAGCAGATTTATTCAAAAATCCGTAGATCAATGAATAATCCTTCCTGACAAGAGCTAGTTCCCAAATATCTCCTCCTCGCGAAGTTTTTCGCGGAAGATATTTGTTTCATCAAATATTTACCGACAGGAGGTTTTATCCCGGAAACAGAGGCCCAGAGCACCATTTCAGCGGGATTATTTCGCTCGTTTTGTACAGTTGATGTTATTCACGGACCGGCAAACGATGTTTTCAAGTGTTGGAATTTTTAACGTTCTCACATCTGTTTGTTATTGTTCGTATCTTTCTCGAAGTCCGGTAGCGGGTTCACCGTCTCGGTCCATAGATACGAGGTGGCAAAGTTGAAATTTGGTAAGAGCACGTGAAAACCTATAAAATTGCCAATCTTCAAAACTCCCGGAAACTTTCCAGGTAACCTCTATTTTTTCGACCAAATGACTGTACTGTAGACCTTAAGTGAGATTGCATTCAAATTCCTCAAGATTGTTTAGTTACTATATAGGGTGTTAATTTGAAGAATAAAGATAAATCTATTATCTTGTGTATATTAAAATACGAAGATCGTTCAATAAGTAAATAATATATAAAAAATACAGGGTGTTACATAATAGTATGTCACAGCTTCAGGGCAAATCTACGTTCGATTTTAAGAAAAAAATTGTTTTTTTCTTCAAAACTCCTGCAGGTTTTGAGATATTCTGTCCAAATTTGGAATACAAGCTATTTTTACAGACTCCACCATTACACGTCCTAAATTTTAGCCAGAATCTACAAGGTGTTTTCTTTTCCGGAGCCAGGTCTTCGTTTGCTCTTTCGAAATTTTTTTGCACTACGCCACTGATCAGCGTACAATCAATTTTCGCCATCTTCTTTCAATTCAGAAACTTTTTTGACACTTGTAATTTTTTCGTATCTCCTACCGTTCTCGAGCAGAAAATTATTAAACGATTGTATGCATTCGCTGAATTGAAAGCCCTTCTAATTAAAAAAATGACTAGTAGGCTTTAATTTTTTTCATTTATTTATTTTGACAGTTGCTAAAGTTGAACCAGTATCTGCTGGAATTGTTTATTAAATTAAAGATTAGTTTTAAGACTTTTGAAGTTATTGCTGTAAGAAAAAATGGCTAATTTTACAAACACCGAATTGGTTGATATCTATTGTACGGTATGGTTGACGGAAACACAACAGAACCTAGGCGTTTATATAAGGTGCGCTTTCCAAATCTAGTAGCAACAGATAGGCGAACATTTTCAAATATCCACAGCAGGTTGAGGGAAACTGGTACTTTAACTGCAAATAATCATTTAAAAGGTGCAACTCAAACTATGAAAACTACAGATATTGTGGAAGCAGTTTTGAATTGGATTGATTTGAATACTCATGTGAGTACAAAAAAAATTTGAAATCAGTTGAATATTCCACATGTTCGAGTTTGGGGGATTCTTCACGAATTTTTATTGTACCCGTTTCGTATTCAACGCGTCCAAACTCTACTTCCTCGAGATTTTCCTTTAAGACTCAATTTTTGCCGATATTTCTTAGATGAAATTAGAGAAAATACTCATTTTTACAGTGAAATAATGTTCACAGACGAAAGTAACTTTTTCGAAACTGCTATCACAAATTTTCATGATAATCATTATTGGACTGAGGAAAACCCACATTTGATTGAAGAATCTCATCATCAAGAACAATTCTCACTGAATGTCTGAGTCGGAAAAATTGGAAATTTTTTGATTGGGCCATTTTCTTTGCCTAAGAGACTAAACGGTCCCGCTTATCGGCAATTTCTTGAGGAGGAGTTACCTTTATTGCTCGAGGATGTACCACTTTTGGTGAGAAACATAATGTGGTTTATGCATGACGGGGCACTAGCAAATTTTAGTGGAGAAGCTAGGGAATTCTTGAATATTATATCCAACAACCGATAGATACGTCGGGGTGGGCCAGAAGCATGGACTCCTAGGTCTCCAGACTTAAATTATTTAGACTTTTTCTTATGGGGATATCTCAAAAGTTCAGTTTATTCCACTCCAGTGAGCACTGTGGAAGCATGGAGAAATCGAATAATAACCTCTTGTGACACGATAAGAATTACCCCAGGAATATTTCAAAGAGTACGTGATAATATGCGAAGAAGGACAGAGGCCTGTATTCTTGCAGGTGGAGGACACTTCCAGCAATTTATTTAGTTTTTAATTGTTCTTATTTCTAGTTGGATATTGAATAAGGATAACTTGAGTCTCAGAAGACGAGCTATCAAAATAAAAGCAAATTTTGGGCATACCTATCGAGTATTTCTATTCTTTTTTTATTTGGCGAATAACATACAATTCAAATAATTCAAATTCAATAATTTTTCACTCGAAAACGGTTCGAGAAACAAAAAAGTTTTTAAATTGAACGAAGATGACGAAAATTGATTATACGCTGATCAGTGGCGTACTGCAAAAAAGTTTGAGAGGGCAAAAGAAGACATGGCACCGGAAAAGAAAACACCTTGTAGATTCTAGTTAAAATTCAGGACGTGTAATGATGGAGGCTGTAAAAAATAGCTAGCATTCCAAATTTGGGCTGAATATCCCAGAAACTGCAGGAGTTTTGAAGAAAAAATCATTTTTTCCGAAAATTTCAACACCCTGTAGCTCCGTAACGAAGCTTTTGCGGACCTATGTTTATATAAACTTTTTTACTTAAAATCGCACGTAGATTTGCCCTCAAGTTGTTACATACTATTATGTAACAACCTGAATTTTTTTAAATACTCATTGAACGATCTCCGTATTTCAATATACACAAGATAATAGATTATAATCTTTATTCTTCAAATTATGATCAACAAATATGAGGTCTCAGACCGTTTAGTTTTTTCGAGTTCAAGGTTTTCCTTGGACCGTTTTCCAATATATCGAGTATGACATATCCGACTGAATATTCTGGAACCACAAACTGATCTTGGTGAATAACATAAATTCCACCTTCGACAAATATTTCACAAACTGCGGCTTCGGAAATAGATAATTGTGTAATAAAAAAAACAGTGTTATATGAAACGAGGTCGTAGAAAAAATGTTGCAACTGAACAAATATAATTGTCCTTCTTCAGTTCAATATTATTTTGAAGTTTCCCAAATTGCTATTGATTCATCACTCTTGATGATTCTATCTGCGGTACTCGAATATGTTTATTCGTTGAAATAGAGAGTTGTGGAGTTTAATGTTTCGACAAATAAAAACCTGAATCAAATTTGAAAAGTACATTTTTCTTGCGAATTGTTATTAGCCTAGTGAATGGCTGTAAGGTCATGTGTTTGATAGTATTTTCATAATTATGGTACTTAACTCTCCGTGAGAGCGTTTCTCTTAAGCGTTCAATTTTTTTGACTTCTAATAAAATTATAGTATAAAGTTTGGAGGAATCGAACATTCTTACAGGTTTGGTGGAAACTCCAACCAATTTGAAATTAACCGAATTTTATTTGCTATTTGGATTTCTAGAATTTTATCAGTCTGTTAAACGGAACAGGTTCCGTATGATGTATGAATATTTGAGCAGGCGTCATCGAACAAAGAATATTATATGAAGTTGTGGACAAGTCTTCGAAGAAAGACATCGCAGTTTCCAAGGGATATCTAATGAAAAAACAAGATTTCGAAAATCAGCTGTAATATCCTGATACACAGGATGATAGCGCTAAATGGCCCATTAGAAATATTTTGGGGACGGGTTTATCGATCAATTTCAAAATGTCGAATTATAATCTATTCGGTAAAGACGTAAAATAATAAAAGCTCATTAAGTATGCAAAACCCTCAGAAATGTACTACGTGGGCAAATTCAAAAGTAAATATAGTTTCTATAATTTAATCTTGGAACTGGCACCAATTTATTGCCGGATCTTTGATAGAAACCCTCGTAAAATCTCCAGTAAGACCCCAACTACCTGGCTACGATCTTCTCTGTCTTTTATGTTGCTTGCGAATGTAGCTATCCTCTTTGTAGTCAGGAACGTAGACGAATATGTGTTTTAGGACTTTCTCCGGAAATCAAATTTGAACAATTGTACACTAATGTATTTAAAAACTATAATAATTTAATGTGAATATCTAGATAGTTACGTTTACCAAAAATCATTATTTCATGAATTTTATGCATACACAACTTACGCTTAATTCTATACGTTAGAATATACTGGGTGATTCACCAGTGGCGCGGTGCTCTGTAGCTCGTACACTATTGAAGATTTCATTTCTGTTCGAACGGTATTGAATTTAGAAAGTAAAATCTACTTCAGCAATTCATTTTAAAGTGAACAGGGTGTTCCAATTTTCTATGAAAAATCTTGGGAGGTTTTTTCAGATTGGAGGACCACTTTTTTGATGAAGATTCGAGAGCGTCTCTCACATCATCACATGCTTCTACGGTCAGAGAGGATGAATACTTTTTTCCTTTCGTTTTATTATTGCCCAAGGATAGCTTTATCGACGAATTGAAATAGATTATCCTCATTTTATACCGGAGTGACTTAAAAAACTTATTGAATATTGTAATTTTACAAATATCATATCTTGATCTCATCAAATGGAACATCCTGTATTTTATTATTCATGTCAACGCATGAAATACTGTACCATATTTTTGAAGGACTAACCTTATCTTTATCTTTAACCATTCTCGGAATAAAAAAATAGACTAAAATAATAAGATCAGAGGTTGCAAAAGAAGAGTTTATTAGTACATATCATTATACTTGATCAGAGAAATGGAGATATTTTAAGGTAGTCGTGTATGAAATACGTAACGCATTGGTTTTTGGTCAGATGATCTACAAGGTGTTGGACTATTTCAATAAGTGTTCAAAATGTTGCCCGTTTATTTGTAGACACAACTCAATCCTTCTGAGGAAAGACCTTCAAACTCTCGACAACATTTTCGGATTAACTCACTGAAAAGCGTCGACTATTCACCTGTGTTGTAGAAGGAATCTGGTAAACGATGCTAGGTCCGGAGACCTAGCTGACCATCTAACAGAACCACCATGTCCTATCCATTTGTTTGGAAATACATGATTCAAATGCTCCCTAACCTGATGTGAGTAATGTGCTGGTGCTCCATCCTGTTGAAACCACAAATCTTGTCTTATATGTTCTGGTACATCGGTAGATGATTTTGCAGAAAATCTAAATACATTTCACTATTGAGGTATCTGTCGAAAAAGTGCAGCCAAATTAGATATCCATCTACTATAGCGGCCCATACATTCAAGGGCCAACGATGCTGGTGATCTATTTTGTCTAAAGAGGTGTGGATTTTCCGTGGCGTAATGATGAAAGTTGTGCCTGTTAACAAGCCAATCCTTGTAGAAAGTTGCTTCTTCCGAGAAAAGAACTCTGCTAAACATATATGGATTTTCCGCTACTTTGTCAGTTGCCCAATTGTAAAAATTGATTCGATTTTCATAGTCTTGATTGTTCAGTTCCTGGTGCAGCTGTACATGATATGCATGAAATTTATTCACTTTCAAGATCCTCTGGACGGAAGTTTGACTCATATCTGTTAACTGAGAAATCTCTCTTTGGCTTTTATATGGGTCCTCTGTCACTGTCAACAAAACTGATAACTGGTTGTCTTCAGCTGTAACAGTTTTTGGTTTTTCATGTTTTTTGTAAGCGTTTCGATAAATCTAATTAGAAGTTTTTCAAAGCATCTTGCATCTGGATGCCTCTTATCAGGAAACCTTTGTGCATAAACTCTACTTGCCAACAAAAATCACACTCACCCAGAAATAAAATCATAGCAACCATTTCTTCTCTGGAGAACTTCATGGCAGTCAATTGAGAAAATTGGATTCAAACCTCACTTAAGGAAACACTGATAAGTTCACCATGTAAAATGCAGAATATGATATGTCCGGACACCTGACAGAAGGCACAAATAAAAAAAATTTCAACACATACCTCGATTTATGTTTTGATCATCTTGATTTTATCATTTGTTGAAAGAATTATCTTGTTTAGGTTTCATTTTTTACTATAGAATCATTACGGGAAAAAAAACTTCTGTGCGAATAATGATGCATGTTGATGAGTTTGATACGATTTCTACAATTTTCATCAAAAATTTTCATAAATAATCGAATATTTCGAAAATGATCGATAAGGATAAGGTTACTTCTGCAAAAGTATAGCACAATATTTTAAGCGATGACATGAATAATAAAATACTGGGTGTTCCATTTGAACAAATCAAGATATGATATTTTTAAGATTACAATATTCAATACCTCACAAAAAGTGGTATTCCAATCTGAAAAAACACCCAAGATTTCTTTATAGAAAATTGGGACACAGCAAAATAAATTGCTGAAGTAGATTTTTCTTTTCTGAATACAATACCGTTCGAACAAAATGAAATCTTCAAGAATGTACGAGCTACAAAGCACCACTGGGGAATCACCTAGTATAATAATCAAATAATATTTATGCTATTTCAGATGTCTAAATAATTGTAGTAAATTATGGAAATGATCATTCATTTTATATCATATTAGACTTAGGCTTAATTTTCCACCCGAGTTTTAACATTACCTAACACAATGATGAACATTGTTCAGAAATAATTTCATGACTTTATAAAATGTCTTGTTCTGAATTCAATTTCTTTCTACAGTTTAAAATTATAAAAATCTGAATAATGCTTGTCAAAATGCTCATATATATTTTGAGCTGTAATATTTCCATAGAATATTTTCAATTCATCTTCTGATGATGTATCTTCATTACCTAAATCCACTATAACAGGATCTATCAAGGCATCCATAATATGATCCAGGTCTGGATCTGCTCTATACGTGCTCTATACAATTTTTCCAGTTTTGGGATGTAACACTTTTTGTTGAACTCTTGAAATGAAGTTCGACATCTTTTATCTTAAAACTTGTGTTAATTCGAAGGATATACTAAATAATACTTTAACCCTTTTTCGAGTGGACGCCTATGACCGTTCTGCAACCTGAATTTATTACTTTATGGCTTTACCAAATCGACTATAGAGCAAATGTAAACTGATCTACATTTTACAACCAATTCCGGTTATACCAACATCGTCTACAACTTTACTATTTCAAATGGCACGATGTACTTTTTAATTTTTCTATGAAAGGCATCGTTTTTCAAACATCCATTGTTAAGACTCGTATTATCTATAATTAACCGCCATTGAACTATGATTGTTTTACAATACTTGGAATTATAGTGCTATCTTTGCCAAACAAATTGACTCAGATTTGAGTAAGATTTTAATTGTTGTACTAGTTTAACGAGAAAAGCCTTATTATTCGGATGACATTTTATATACAGACTGCTCAAGAATCATTTGTCAACTCGATGAAATTGAATTATCAAAAATGTTTTTCAATTTATTATAACCGTAGTTTGAATCAGTATTGATTAGTATTATGTTTTTCTGTGCCTTAAATGTCTCGTTTTTATTGCTAAGAAGAAAGATTGCCCATAGTTCCACATGGATACAAAGAACAATTCTATGTGGTTTTCGAGCACATAATCTACCATGAAAGAATCAGGGAGTGCTATTTATGCTCTACAGTGCCTATTTTCACGGAGATTCAAGTTGGATTCCCATATTTTTATATTTTTAATGAAAAAATAGCTCAGTTCGTTTCATCGACTTAAAACAAAATAAATGAATGATAAACTAAAGCGCGAGAGCGCGGAGCGAGCGAGCAGCATTGTTGGTAACATCTTTGAGCTTGCAAGAGTTTCTAAATTATAAAATTCTTATAGTCATTTTCGAACACTTGAAATTAATAAAATTCTAACCATTCTTCATTACTGTGATAATACAATTCTAGCATGGTTTCTCTAGGACGATTTTTCGGGATGTTAGATTTGCTTTCCATAGGTTACAGATCATGAGTTTACAAGATATACTTGAAAACCGAAAAAATTGTCAGCAAATCTTCCGATATATCTCGAAAAGTAAAATGTCCCAATCAATAAAGAATGAAATGAAGGGATAGATTTTTCAAACCTACAAATGGAAAATATGATGATTTGCAATATTTATCAGATTATTCTAAATTCCCAAATTTGCTGAATATTCTCTCATGAGAAAACACAACACACTATACAATGTGGTTTATATTTGGCGTTCAACCGAATCATTATTCATTCATCAGGGTAAATATAATTAGTTGAACGATATTAATGAGGTGTTTAATATAAATAAAAGATAATAATCATATTCGTGATGAGGAAATTCTGTGTTTTCACTTGGTTTTACATCATTTAACATTCTCGATGCAACGAATAATTATTTGGATATAGTTTTGGATCCATAATGTCTCCTGAAAAACTCACTGTTGAAAGTATTGATGTAATTTCTTAAGGAAATTGAGAGTATTTTTATTCTACTTCTACTTCTTTGGAATACTACTGCGAATCTACTCAATATTTTCTGGCTGTGACTATTGATCAGTGAATCTTATGTCTGCTCGATGGTAGTTAGATATAGAGAAGCTGGAGGAAGAAGATCATGATCAGCTCTGTGATTTCACAACTTGCTGCGTCCAACACGAGCGAGGTTTGTCGCCTGAATCACTGAAATTTCCCCAATAGCAATTTGGGAATATCGTGTAACAGTTTAGACAACGTTTTGAATGTACATCCACCCAATTATTGTTCTTATATAAATAACTACATATGTGTGTTCTTCAAAACAAATACCAGCATAAACGAGTACCGAACCATCCTGAAATACAATCTTCTTTGCCGCTGATGATACTTCTCCTTCAGACACAAATTATTCCAATTGGCCTCCAATGAGAATGCATTCTTCTTCCATTCCATCGTTGGGTCCATCGGGAGAAATATGCTCCTTGGAGGATAGAGATAGGTCAACTAATCAAGTAATATCCATGCAAGAACTTTCTGTCCCATCTGAATATTGAAATTTCGTTGTTCCGGAAAAGGATAAGCTAGTCTCGCATATTTATTATTATTACTGTTACTTCTCCACACCTCTACCTCAGAGGATCTACTAAATTTGTTGGAGAACGTATTTCGTATTGCTTATGGCGAAGCTCAATTTTCAGACACTGTCCGATATTACACTACTGTTTTTTCACTTGGGTACTCCACAAGTTTTCCAGCTACCCTACAGTTTTTCTGTTTCATCCCATAACGTTTTGAGCTATTTTGAGGTGTAGTGTTCGAGTGCTGGTACCCTTATTTACATCGATGGTAGTGCCCAGGGTTTCGCTATTATCTTTCTGGACTTCTTATAGCTAACCTGTCCATTTCAATATAGTCTTTGCACAATGTGCGGTTCTTCATCCAAAACAGAAATAGATCCTAAGGCAGGGGTGCTCAAACTTGAACTGCTGGCGACTTACCTCAATATTTTCAGACTACTTACGATCGACTCTGAGAGGCTGCAAGTATGTGTCATGCAGGGTTGTCGTACATACACGATACACCCTACCAGCTACCTAGGTAGGGTGTACCGTAGCATATATAGATATTAGCTTTTCGCACAACAAACATTATTTTAGTCAAGTTTTGGGTTAGGTTTAGTTAGGTTCTTCTCTATAATATCAATGAAAAACTCATAGTTATTCAAAATTGCGAGTTTATTGGTTGTTACAGAACAAATAGTTACATATGGTGTTAAACTTAACTAAGGAGTGACATATAATCGTCAGTTAGTCGATTGCGATATCTTGACTTAATTATCTTCATTCAGAAAATGCAGACTCGCAAGTAAGTTGACCCAAACATTGCCGTCAGTTAAAGGGCGATTTGCCTTAGATTCAGATATTTATCTACAGATATAAAACACCAGAAATTTGTATCAGATGCTGTAGCTTTGAGATGTATATATGATATAATCTGCACCAACTTATTTTCAACAGAACATGAGTTCATATTAAACTGACTTGCTATTTCAGTAGCTAATTCCGCAATGTTTTCATATGAAAAAAGATGACTCATAAATGATGCTATATTTGCCAATTTACTGTAATTATAAAAACGCATTTCGAATTGTCCCAAAATATTTGATAATTCAGCCCCATACATATCATAATTCAACTGAGGAATCCTTGCTTACAAAGACGGAAAATGTTTCAGATCCCTTGTTTTCAGTTGATCTATCAATTTACTTTTGAATGCGTTTACTGCGCTAATCATCTCAATAATAGTTTTTCCTTTACCTTGAAGCTCCAAGTTAATGGTGTTTAAGTGCATTGTGATGTCAGTCAAAAATGCCAAATCAGTCAGCCATTTTTCGTTTTTCAGCATCATCAGTGTAATCACCTCTTTTGTCTAGAAAAGCTGTTATTTCGGGCAATAATTCTTGAAACCTTTCTAGGAATTTTTCGCGACTCAACCACCTGACGTCCGTGTGAAGAACTAAATCGGTGTGTTCTGCTGATTCCTTATCTTCCAACTGCAACCTAAAGAGCCGCGGTTGCAAGCTACGTACACGCAATTTTTGTTGCAATGCCCATAATTTCTTTCGTGTTTGAAACGTTTGAACACAAAAATGAAGGTAAATCTTCATTAGCTCGACAGAATGGGAAAAAACCGATCGACCGTTCGAGCACCCTTGTTCTAAGGGTTTTCCTTTATCTTCTTTCAGACTATTTCTTTTGCAGTCATACCAGTCAATTCTTTATGAGTAAGACTCCTATGTTTTCCCATATTACATTCAAAATGTAGGTTAAAATATCTCGAGTACATTCCACATCTTGTCCATACTTCATTCTTTGAACCCCCCGTGTAGATTTTAATGGTTTGCAAAACATGCGTTAGTAGGATGAGTGATTTGTGGAAAGCAAGCGAGGGTGGCATTTTGTCTCTTCCTGATTGCACCAGGGGTATCTTAATATTCGTTCTAATCCACAGTGCCGGTTGCTTCTCGTAATTTGAGTTCGATATTCCAAACACATTATCCAGAATCACCTATTTCAAAAGGACGTCCAGTAGTGACCGAAAAAGCATGACTTTGAGAGCTCTTGTAGGTATCACGCTCGTACCTCCAGCCATGCGCCAGTCTTTGCACCTGGCAAAACTTCATTTTAGATGACGTCTGTTTGGACTTAGACTACCAGACGTCAGTCCAGTATGTTATCATAAGTTTGATGATGCTTCCTTGAATTTTTCTCGTAAGTGTGCCTTTCAGTTGACTTTGGATGTTCTCCACACCAGTTTTTTATTATTTGAAAGACCATCTGCATCCTGTTGCAGGGAATTGCTCCAAATTTTCTAGAAAGCATCAAATTAATGTCATTTGCATATGCCATTTTGTGAAAACGATCATTGTTGGAGCTGTCAAGAACAAGGTTCCATAGCAGCAGTCCTCCAGCGGACACATAGCTACCACTCCTCTTACCATGGATTCTCTTGTGTATTGCTGTATGAACATGTTAGATATCCAACCGCTAATACATGGAAGAACCTTTTCTCCTGTCAGACTGTACCACTACTGTGTGGCCATGACGATGATTATGAAGAGTGGATCGGTTAGGTTAGTGGTGGTTCAGGGTATGTTTCCAACAATGGGTTCAACGGTGGCGCCGGTGCATCGAACTCGAGGGAGACTATTGCGAAAGAATATAAGCTATTGTCAAGTATTTATGTACTTTCCGGACCGTTCAGGCACTTTTCCGCGAACTTAATTGACATACCTCGTATATAGAGGGATAAGTTTCGCGTGCTATGATGGTTGAGATATGATTTTTATTCTATCAAGAACTTTACTCAGATCTACATTTATTTAGACGTTCGTTTTTCCTGAAGCAGATTTCAGATGGTCTTCTTTCTTCCATTCTGCTTCCTTTGCTTGTTTTCATCTTCTCGCTTCTGCTACTTATTCAGCCGAACCTTCTATTGATGTACCTTAAAATCTATCAAAGGGGCGAAACAAATGGAGCAAAGTTATATTGTCAGGAGATGTTGAGTGAACTTGTTATGTTATGGGTACATAAGAAAAATCTAGCAAGCATAGCCCATTTCCTTGCGTTGGCGTGTTTTATTCTTTATGGTTTGGAAAGAGATTTAAGAGAAAAAAAATTGGAACTGGAAACTGTTAGTTTGAAATAATTCAATACTTGATGTGTTTATACAAGAATATTAAAGATAAATATTCAAAATATTCAAAAGCCATTACTTTTAAGTAGTATTATTCAGAGAGATATCTTCATAGAGATTATTTTGAATCGTATTCTCAGATTGGTTAATTGATTTCAAATAATTTTAAGGTTAACGATTTTCTAATCCAAAAAATCATTTCAGCCATCAATCATTCGTTCATTAAGCACCATTCGACATTTTCCTGAATCGATCATTCACATGCCTAGGAATTTTACAGACCACTGTATTGGATCGGAAATAACCTAATTTTAGAACTCGAAATGATAGCTGTTTCTTGAAAGATCCGACACAAAGAGTTTATAATGCTGTAGTTCTACAAGTTTTATAATAAACATTTCTGTTTGTTTCCAATCATTCGATTGCCCACACGTGTAAATTATTACCCTTTTACTTTTGAAATCCATTATCTTGCAAGAAATTGAGAACATTCCAGTTCTCTAAGTTATTAAAATGAATTGACTGGCTAGCAGTTCATTTTGCAATTGGTAATTTTTGCTGCAACGAAAGATTACTAGGCGTTATATAACTAGATATTCGTTTGGTTTGTTCAATAAATCTTCGAATCTAGGTAAGAGATAATATAGTCCAAGCAATGAGAATATGAAAAGAGTAATTACAAATTGCAAGATGGGTCTGGTTGTTTCAACAATAATTTCGTCAGAATTCAAATGTTCAATCGAATCAAATTATCATTCATTATTTAGTTGTCGAATGGATTATAACTTTATTCCGAAAGAAATTTCGCCTTTCCTAACTGACTATTTAATCATAATTTTTGAAGTAAACTTCACAATGTAATCCTACCTGTTAACAAATTTTTAATTAGTGCTTACACTTGTTAGGTTAGATTTCTTCAATATTTTGTGATACAAATGAAAATTGCTTATTAAAACACAAAAGGAATATTTTACTGTTTTACTATCAACAAATAAGTTAAATTATCAGAGTATATGGATACAGATCTACAATTTGCAGTTGCTTTCTGATTTGTACTACTTGTACCAGTTATACTGAACATTGACTACAACTCTGCTATTTCAAATAGTAGGGAGCATTTTTTATTTTTCTATCAAAGGGAACCCTTTCAAACTACTTTTCTTGATATTTTTCCTTGAAAGTAACTGCTTTTGAGTTTTGATTTCTTGTATCAAAAATCACTTGTCACCAGAATAAAACTGAATAGTCAAAATAACGTTCTTTGCAAATATAAGTACCTAATTTTTCAAATCTTAATTTAAATCAGTATTGATTAGTATAAGGATTCCTTACACCATTTAAGGCTTATTTTCCTTTTATTCGCCATTTTTCAGAAAACCTGCAATTCCTGCAGAAAATAAGATCATTATCACAATATTCTATGTAAGATTCTATGAATTTCAACCTTAGTTTGAGCGGAAGTAGATTCGTCAGTTCTCAGGCTATCGTAATCTAATTGATGCTCTTTGTATCTAGTTTTGAATTAACGACCAGTCTGACCTATATAGACGTCTTTACAGTCCATACAGGACAACTTGTAAACTCCAGTATTGTCAGATTTATCAGTTTTATCTCTACTATTAAAAAATTCCTGGGAGGGTTTCATGTGGATCTTGAAAGCTACTTTTTCATGCTGTTTTGAAATGACATATGCAATCTTTTCGCTGATAGGGCCAAAATATGGTAATGAAATATATTTTTCTGTATTAGTTAATTCTATACGTGGGTGAATATTATGATATGCTATTTGTGTTTGTTTTCTTCAAATCATTCCACTCATTATGTTCGAGGACAACCATTCTTCTAAGCTATTTCTTCAATTGTTGTCGTTTTTCTGATCATTCCGTTAATTATATTTGTTCTTAGTTATTTCCTTGATAGTTATTGACTTAAACGCAGAATATTTATATTATTTTGGGTGTGTTGAGTCATTAGGGAGGCATATATCAATAAAGATGGCTTTTCGATATAAATCAAAACTTAGTGTGTTTAATTTGATTATCGACTTCTTGTTCAATTTTTAATTCAATTGTGGGATGAATGCTATTGATGTAAGTTAAAAATTGATCTAGTAGTCTAGTGTTCCTGTGGAACATGCTATTATATCGTCCACATATCTATAACAAAAACGTACTTATTTTGATTTGGAGTAATTGAATATGATTTCTTCAATATACCCCTCGAAACTGTTAACTAGTAAAGGGCTCAATGGTGACCCCATCAATAGACTGTGAGGTTGTTCATGAACAACCTCAAATCAGCCTGAGTTAACAACCTGCATCGCCTGTATTCGAGAGCCTGAGTACTCGGTATGGGGGATGACTAAACATTTACCATTTTTCCATAGATGGCGCATTTATCGCATTACTTTCATGAGAAACACGTGGAAAAAGGTTTCACCTAATTTAGAGATCGTTAGGTTATCTTTCATAGTCCGAATCATTATTTTCTCATTATTTTAGTGGGCATTAGTAGTTATTAATATAACAGAATATGAAAACAAAGTCAGATTCCGAAAGTTATTGCAAGAGTCACGTAAAAAAGCGAATATTTGAGAATAGGAGTGCTCCAACTTTGAGTGAAATGAACATTCTCTTAGTTCATAAGTGTTTCAAAGATAAAAAACATAATCGTGCATCAGCATCAGGTGAATATGAATGGAGGTGGTCAAATATAAATGTCCAGCATTTCTCGAAGGACTTGATGAATGTGGGAGACGTGTTATAACGAACACGAATGGAAACTACAACCACAGGAGCAATATATGCTGCAACGACGAAATATGAGATCCTCTATTCAAATAAAGGCAGAGCAAGATGTTTGTGAAAAACTGTGGGGAATCAACATACAAAAAAGGTGCCACGCTGAAGTTGACATTACATTTCTAACGGAAAACCTGGTTTGGAATATTGTTCAGAAACAAGCATGCAGTCAAAGTCAACACATTGAATCATCAACTGTGGCATTCCTGGCATCGCCTCCGTCCAAGGGTTGAGAATAAAAACAAGTTAAACTTCATTTCTTCGAAATAAACAAGATTCAATGTTAGCTAACTACGGCATTCAAAATTGCTACTCTCTTCTTAGTACTGATAAATTAAAAGTTACCCCAAAGAGTAAAAACCTGAATTACCTGGAATCAGTGGAAGTTGTCAAATCTTTCATTAATGACAACTTTCAGATCTATGTGAAACCAAATTTCTTCTGTATTTAAATAATAACTCCCTGTCGATATTTGTTGAATACACTTGTAATGGTCGGGTAATTGGTTTAATAAACAACACAAAACACTTGTTTTTGTGATTAATATATATCAACAAATCATAGCACTCATTTACTAGTTGCTTATGTAAAATTGTTGGTAACTTTGAGAAAACCATTTGTATTCATTCACTTATGTAGAATTGTTCGTAACTGAATACAAATAGTTCTCTCAAAGTTTGGGATCACAGACACCATATAATTCATAGTAACCGCTGACTGATTGACATGGACAAAGTATATTGTGAAATACACCAGGTTCTCGCAGAGTTTGGGATCACAGGCGCCATAGAATTCATAGTAACAGCTGACTGATTGTCATGGACAAAGTATATTGTAAAATACACCTGGTTCTTGCAGAGTTTCGGATCACAGGCGCCATATAATTCATGGTTGATGAGAGTTTTAGAGAATTCGCTAGTTTTTGAAAATTTCGGTTATCCTCTGAATTTTATATTTGCCTTATTCCAAGAAATGAACAATAAAAACATTCTTAATGTCTCGATTTCACATGTTGTGCCATGTAATATGATAATGTAAATTTGTCTTTTGTTCAATACCTGTAGCAAATCATAGGCGTAGCATGCAGTGCTGGGTAGGTACATTACGCACTCCATATATCTAATCTATCTTTCCAGATTCAAATGCCCTTTTTATTTATATTTCGAGTCACTTTGTACTTGCTTTTTATACAGTCCGACAATGAACCAGCGTTAGTAACTGTAACTGTACCGTAATAAAGTCTTCAACAAATTTTAATTCTTACTATGGCTAAATAATCTTTCGAATTATCATAGCTTTTGAATAATCATGAAAATAGCATAACGTACTCGTAGGCGAGGTTCGGGAATAAACAAATTACTGTAATGTGAAAAAGGAAACATTTATTCTTAGAACACAACTAAATAAATATTCTTTTAAATATCAATTTCTTATTGGAACCCCTTCACAATAACGTCAATCTCTCTTAAAACACCTCAAAAACATTCTAATATCCTTTATTGTGTTGATTTCTGGAAGATTGTTAAGACAGTTCAAGACTTTCTCATTATCTGCATCAAGTTTTTCCTTGTATTTACTCATAACAATTCTATTGGAACCATCAAAATAGTGTTCGTTCATTTCTGTACATCTGATATAGTGGAGCAGAGGATCTGATAAATTATTCACATCTGCATAATCTGATTCGCGAACCTCTCGGGCTGATATCTTGTTCTCCGAGAGACATTTCACATGCATTTTTTTCTGTAAATAATAGAAAAATAGTTGATGAAGGTTGAGTGTAAAATGAGGAAGTATTCTTATTTTACAAGTACGAGTGAGCAGATTTAGATGTTTTAGTACGGCAGCTATGTAAAATACTGACAAATATCCTCAAGAATGTGAATTTTTTCAGTATGCTGGTGCAAATTCACACAAAACATCCCAAATATTTTAGATTCAATGTTTACAACAATGAAGCCCATTTCTGGTCTGGAATACTGTTAGTCCATTGAAATGTTACATAAACTTTGCATTTTTTAGAGGACGCAATTTTATTTTTAGAATATATGGGGGAATTGATAGAAGCTTAACTCAACTTTGTAAAGTTGCCGCCCTTGTCACCCGGTTGCCATCTTGGAAAAAGTGTGCAACCACCTTTTTCGCGATATCTCGAGAACTATATGTCCTACAAAAATTTGTGGGAACATAATTTGTAACCTAACATAACCTACAAATATACTTGTATAACTTTTTCCCTAAATTTCGAATTAATGAAGTTATAAGCAAAAAAGTGAGAAAATTTCTATAAAAATTTCCTTTTTTGCTGTATAACTTTTTTTATACATTCTACAAAAAGATTACCTCGGACCAATCTTGTAGATGTTCTTTTGAGGAAAATTTTTCTCTTTATTTTTCTTTACTTTCATTTATTTAAAACGCTGTAACAGCGTTCCAAAGTTGACCGGGTTCGTGAATGCTCATGAGAATCCGGTCACAACAAAATGTTTATGTTAGTTTTATGTTGAAAATACATTCTCAAAAATTTTTGTTAAATCCCTACCAACAACTTTACTTATTTATCGCTAACTGTTTTCCTCACTATCAGATGCAGATTCAATCATCGTCTCTGCTGCGCTTAATGCATTCCTATCTCATGATTTTATGATTATTGAGGAAGAGGACATTGACTTTCTTGTATTGCTCACGGTATTAGGTAGAAGACAGCCCAACATTTACTCTTCAAAAACTTCAAAAGGGCGCACACCTGGTCAGTTATATAATAGCCCTTCAAGTTTTACGTATGGAGATCTTATATAGCACAGAAGTTGCTGTTTCTTCATGCTTTCTCCGGATGTGATACAACAACAGCAGCCCTGTACCACGCTATTTCTGAGTGAGGAAGTCGATCCATGGATCGCTCTAGGCCCCTCCGGTCAAACGTGTTACCTGCTTTCTAATCATAGATCGCCAAGCAGTTGCCTCCGATAAAGCTAAGCACAGAACGTACTTTGTGCTTACCGGACCCGAGGGTTTGAATAACGGTGCATTTCAAAGATTCGCTTTGTCTTTATTCCTGCGCTAACCTAATACAGGCCACATCGTCTCCGTAGATCGTCTGCAGCACGCGTTGCCACGAGTCGACTGTTCAGACGTCCCCATACGTAGGTGGCCTTTCAAATTTGCACCTGACAAAAAAATCAAGTACCTCAGGAAAACAATATCTTTATTGTTTTTCAAAGTATTCTCCACGAAAATCGATAGTCTTTTGAATGCGCTTAGATCAATTTTCCTTACACTTTTGCCCCTCCGAATGAGATAACTCCAACCTAAGTGAATGGTGCCCATTTTCAGCACTTAATAAACTAATCACAAAAGTAAGTCGTCTTCCCCTTTTTTTTATCTGTCATTTTATTAACGATGAAAATTATGAAGCAAAAATTTAGGTTAAGATAGTACTCGATGAGATTCTCAAAATAAGGTATCGCAACATCCCTCATCCCTATTCAAAATCAGGGGGTTGTATTCACTCCCAATAAGGAATTGAAGTTATATAAGTTGATTCTTCAAAAATAAAAAAATTTTCACTGGGAAATTGAGGTTAAGAGAACGGAAAGTGCTTGAGGTTAAGAACTTATAATTTGCAATCATATTTGTTTTTACGCGTTTCGGCACAGGGCCATCATCAGAAAACATTCATCTCTACACAATTATTATCTAAAACAAAAATCATAATTTCAGTAAAACACATAAAACAATTCTTACGTTAAAAGCTATTCACCTTACACATTCTCTCTTTACATCATTATCGTCAATGGTAAAACCATTACAAAAAAGCAAGACAAACAATAACAGGCAATAACCATTAATATTTGAATATAACTGGTTGCAGCAATCCATTGAAGGGTGTAGTCAAATTATTAGATTATTGTGGACATTCATAAATCCGTCAACGTCAGCTCTTGAATTCACTGTCTTAGGTTCTTTTTGGATTTCGATCATTTCTAGAATATTTCTTTTTAAGTCGTTGCTTTCGGATGCAAGAACTCGTACATCAGCAAAATTAAATTTATGTAGTTGTTCAATGCTATGTTTCGCTGGGGCGGTAATATTTTTATTAGATCTAACGGAGTAGTCGTGTTGGTATAATCTTTTATGTAAGTATTGTTCAGTATTACCGATATAGCACGCTCCACAGTCCTGACAAATAACCTTGTATGTACAGTGTGTTTAGTTCTCATGTTTCACCCTTGGCCTTAGAGTGGTGAAAAATTGTTTGCAGTAGTTGTTAGGCTTGTGTCCAATCTTGATGTTGTAATTTTCTAGGCATTTATCAATATGTTGTGACAGTCCGGGTGTATAAGTGAGGCCGATGTATTTAAAATTTATTTTTTCTTTTCACTTTGTTCTGTATTGTATATTTCATGAATTCTTTTCTTTATGAGTGGTTCAAAACAACTAGGTGGAAACGCGTTTCTTTTTAGTATGTTCTTAAATTTTTTTATATTTTTTGTTCTAAATTTAGGGTGTGATAGTTTGATGGTTCTATCAACCAGGCTATTAATAACCTCTTTTTGTATCGGTTTGGTACAATTGATTCAAAATTTAGGTATCTACCACTCCATGTCGGTTTCTGATACCAATTTGTATATATTTTTCTGTATCGTCGTGGGTTAATTGTATGTTGAGGAAATTGATTGTTTTATGTTTTTCGATTTCATAGGTAAATTGAATTTTTCTGTGATATGAATTGAAGATTTTGGTTATTTCGTTTATTTTGTCGCGAGGAATTAAAGCAACAAAATTTTGTCTGGAATCCACATATTTTGTTTTCGAGTCTGAAATATTCACGCGAATTTTTGGAACACTGATGGGTTCACCCATATCTGCAGCAATTGCAAATTTAGTATTGGAAGACCTTGAATGTCAAATACTTTCAAAGATCACATTCAAAGTGGAGTTTTTCAAACGGTATGTAGATGACTGTATAGCATGTATTCCTCGCGACAAAATAAACGAAATAACCAAAATCTTCAAATTCATATCTACTTATATTAATTTTGCTACTCGATAATTCTAATGAATTTTTTATACTGTATTGTGAATGAAAATCTGAAATTCATTTGAATTTGTAATTTAGTTGCTTAGCAAGTATTTGTGTTGGACAATTGGTATATGACACCAGTGGACGGATAGGGTTATTTTCTTTATTTGTTTTAATGAGACCATATGATCTAGGAATTCTAGGATTCATTTTAATGCATCTGTTTCTCTCAAAGCTACTTAAAAGTGATTGCATATCATAAGCGGCTGCTCTAAGTTGTTTCTGTATAAGTGGTGTTGAGTCTTGAACGAATGTAAGCGCTTCTTTATTAATGAAATCTTCCATTTTTCCTCTTATTGAATTTTTGGAATAACAATTATAGCATTCGACTTGTCTGCTCTCGTGAGTACTAATGAATTTTCACAAATTTTGCGTTTGATATTTTTGATTAAAATTTTATCTTTCGAGTTGGTTAGATTTTTATGGTTCTTTAAAATCCTCTCAATTTTTGCCTTTTCAAAATTGCCAGTATTTAAAGTTCTCGTTATAATTTCGGATTCAACGGCTTATGTTTCTAGAGAGCTATTCTGTAGTTTAGGAAGAAATTTAGGACCTTGTAAAGAAGATCTGTTTCTTTCTTGTTGAATTGCACATCAGATAAATTAACGACCTTTTGACTGAAAATTTTGATTTGAATGATTTTAATTTTCTAGACTTTCTATGAAATTTTTTGAATATGGAAATACTAATTTTAGATCTAATTGTATCTTCTAAAATATCAAATTCTGAATAATGTAGTTTAAAACTGAGTTCTGAGTGCAAGACGTTAAGGTAGTGCTGAATGACATACCTTTTATTATAAAGATGTTTACATTCTTCGTTTATCCAAATTAACTTTGGTGCTTGGACTTTTTTATTCAACAGCTAAAAATTCTTCTAATGATAAAACTTATAAACTCAATCTCTTTGAATCGATGGAAATTTTCAAAGCATCTACGGCGGAAAGGGTTAAGCTCCTTAACGACCAAGTAGACTTAATCACCTACCAATCACCATTATTCTGTGACCTCTACTAGCATTATATTGATGTTAGTTCCTTATTGTACATGAGTATTCAGTTTGCATTTTCTTCTTGTTGATATTGGAGGTATTGGAGAAATTTTGAATAAGTCCAGAACGGAAAGAGATATAAGAACATTTTTGGCATCACTAAACTAGTCCCAGAAAATAATATCGAGAGAAGAGGTGTACATTTTTCTCTATCTGCAATATTTCACATAGCTGCCGTATAAATACATCGAAATTTGCCCACCCTGTAGAAATGAAAAGCTCGGTAATATACCTAAACAAATTGCCACATTTCTGAATCTAAACAATTGGATGAATTTACTGGCCACTGTTTCCACTACTTTGCGGTCGTGGAGAAAATACAGTCTGTTACTCGGTAAGAATGAATAAATTCTATACTTGTGGTTGGAATTTTCCATTCGTATCGATTTTTTCATTCTAACCTATTGACAGAACATACTATTCTCGAATTACAGATAACTGCCATACTAAAACATCGAAAAATTAACATACAGAGTGTTCAACACAAGCCTCAGCAAGAAGTTATTGGGTTGGATTCAATTATCGTGAAATTGAACAGTAATATCTAATCCAACTTAATTTTTCATGTTCACAAGTTCAAGAGTGTTCTGTTGAATTAACTAATACTTGTTCCCTTTCATTGAAGCGTTTAAAACAGAAAAAAATATATCTAAAACATCAAAAATCGATAAAACCCCAAATAAAATATTGCTCTATGAAATTATTCACTTACTTCCAAGTTTGAACTCACAAAGGTAATATAAAGAAAGAAAATAAGTACGTTATACAGGAACATCGTGCAAGGAGATTGTCTCTGTACTGTTATATTTTTAAATGGTCCTGGTGATTTATATGAAAGGTGTCAGTGAGGTCAGACTGATTTGAAACATTTTGCATGCCCATGGTATGTTAGCAAATGATTTGCCAAAGGATGAAATGTGCGAAACATCATTGGCTACTACTTGGGATCAAAAGGTACAAAGTATTCACGTATCAAAATAACATTGCGTTAATAATAGATTTAATTAGTGCTTTTGAAACGTCCGTATTCATTAGGGCATAGAAATGTAATTTGTCAAAATGAAAATGACAAAACAATTCGGAAACGGAAGTCATATTTAATCATCTTCTATATTTACTTGTGGAATATTTCAGGAGTGATATCATCGACAATGTAAAATGGTCAGTTCTGATTTGTTGAGCAGAAAAGTTTCAGACAATTCTCATTTTATATCTCGCCAATTATTGAACTATGATGGTCATAGGTGTGCCACTCGGATAAGAGGATATAAGAGTATAAGTACATTCTTCGAATTTAACCTCAAGAAAAGTAATCATTACATAGATAAATAGTGTGCGCTAGAGAAAACCGGACAATTTTATTTCCATTTTAACTTTCGCAATTTTAGAGCTAGATCAATCGTTCTTGCTTCGTTGGAAAGCCAAAAGACTAGGTTTTTCAGGAATTGTATCGAAATTTCACTTCCGGTGAAATACAATATGGCTGACTCATTCGAAAATGAGCAATATTGCAAGATCACTGAAACTTTTTCTTTTCACTGAAAGTGCTTGAGCGCCCATCTTTCGGAGGAAATGTAAAGCCGTCGGTCCTGTCTAACAGATATGTGTTGGACATTGAAGATCCCTTGCCTCGACAGAAGAGGGGTTTTTGCAAAAGTTGTTGCTGACTTCCTTCGCCAGAGACCAGAACTGACGAGTTCAACTGGTCTGCTTCAAGAGTCTATTCTCAACTCTTTCATTGAAGTAGGTTTTTGCTTTATTAATTGTTGAATGAAAAATTTTCCTGCATATATTCAGCTTTAGTTTCATGAAATTATTGTCTCAGAGTCGCAAAACGGGTTTAGGACAGCTATATATAGGGTGCGTCAGAGAAAATCGGATAATTTTTTTCCTTTATAACTTTCTCAATTTCAGAGCTAGATCATTTGATCATGCTTCATTGGAAAGCCAAAGGACTAGGTTTTTAGAAATTGTATCGAAATTTTACTTCCGGTGAAATACAATATGGCTGACTCATTCGAAAATGAGCAATATTTCAAGATTTCTGGGACGTTTTTTTCACTGAAAAATTGGAATGTGGCATTTAGTCGATAATTCAGTCTTTTCGGAATAATTTGACATAAACACCTCAAAAAAGTCTAGGCAACACTTACCAATATCTTTAAAATATGAATTTGATGATTCGATTTATAGAAATCTTTCGGTTTTTGTTAGGATGTATTGTATGATATTATTAAGTAGCAGCCTGTCGTCTATTTCCGTCACAAAAACCATAAATGATCATGTATACATAAACACCTCAAAAAGTCTTGGGAAATGATATTTGTATTGTATATATTGTACTTCTCCAAAGCACCTATTATAAAAAAATTGAAATTTGAAAATGACGAAATTTGGTAAAACACAAAAAAATCCTGAACTAATATTTTCGAAACGATATGGAAGCATTTATATTTTTCAGTACCCAGAAGGTCCACCTCTGTTATTAATGACACTTTGGCATCGTCGCGGCATGCTCAATATTAAATTGTCTATTACATTTTGGCCTAAGTCATTCCAAGCCCCCTGAACTGCTAATCGAAGCTCCTGTTCATGATGGAAGACGTTTTGACGCAGGAGATTTCTTTTTAGGGTGTCCCACACATGCTCGATGGGATTCAGATCTGGGGAGCAGGATAGCCACGGTAGAAGATCGATATCATTCTCTTCAAGAACGTTCAAGACAACTCTTGCACGATGAGGAGGGGCATTATCTTGTTGCAAGAGTGGATTTTGACCCATTGTTTGGAGATACGGTACCACTAAAGGTAAAACTATCTCATTTGCGTAAGAATTTCTCGTGAGGTTGTTCTGTATGAAAACGAGGTCAGTTCTTCCACCAAGGCGTATACCTCCCCAAAACATCACTGATCCGCCTCCCTGTCTAACAACTTCTCGAGCATGCTGGAGACGGTTTTGCTTTCCAGGTTCCCTCCATATTCGAATTCTTCCCGAATCGGGATAATAACTAAATCTAGATTCATCACTGAAGAGAACTGTGGCCCACCTCTCTTGATCCCAGTTTACATGTTCTTGGCACCAAGCTAAACGAGCAGCGCGATTTCCATGGGTCAGTTGTGGAACTCTTTAAGGACGTCTGGAGTGGAGTTGACCTTCGTGCAGTCGATTTCTCACAGTTTGGTCGGAAATTTGTACATTATGAACTCGTGATAGCTCTTGAGCTAATTGAGATGCTGTGGTAGTACGATCTCTTCTGGCTTATACAACCAAAAATTGGTCTTGGGCGACTGTAGTAATCTTTGAAACGACCTGTATGGCGTTCTTCTACGCTACCTGTTTCATTGAAATGCGACCATAAACGGTTTATGACACTTGGGCTACTTCCCAGAACCCTGGATACTTCCCGTTGTGAGCTCCCAGATTGGAGCATGCCAACGGCTCGTAACATCTCTTCTCTAGTCAAATGTCGTCTTTCCATGGTCGAATCAAAAAACTTGAATCTTTTATTTGTGCTTACAACAGAAACAAAGTGCCAAAGATGATTTCAGACACTGAATACATGAAATGATTATAAAGCAGCGTCGCATCTGCTGCATTTTTAGTTTTTTATAGAAAAAACTGAAATCTGTTGCGGCACTCTACATAATTTGGTGAGAAATTGATGCAGGTGTTCATTTCTTGAAAAAATATCGATATTCAGAAGTGTTCCGTAGACTTTTTTGAGGTGTTTATTGATCTTAAAAATATTTCAATAATTATTATTATTTATTATGCAAAAATATACAGGGTGTTCCATTTAAAAACCTTCATTAAAGGTCATTTTCGGCGACACCGGAAGTGGAAAAAAATGTTTCAAAAGTCAAAAGGTGACCTGTCATAAGTTTGATCGAATTATAAACTTTCAATAACTTACCTGCAGAAATATAGAAATAAGAGGGGTTTACCATCCTGTGTATTCCATCTAAATAATTCACTTATGTTCCTCTCAAAATTTCGAGGTATCTTTGTCCACGAAGATTTTCCTCATAAATGTAATAAGCCAACAAATCATTCATTAAAATTGCAAAAACGTTCACGCTGAATTTATTTTGGAAATCAAATAACCTCAATGAAATGTGGATTTTCTGTGGCCCAAAAATGTCGATTTCTCCTGTTGGTTATTCCACTTTCATTGAACTTGGTTTCATCAGACCATATAATTTTTTGCAGAATTGCCTCATCTTCTTGAAGCCGAATTAATAAAATTTCACAGAAATTTAGCCTCTTGGGAAGGTCAGTTGGTTTCAATTTTTGTAGTCTGATAAAAAAATACGGGTGTATGTTATGTTTCTTAAGGATCCTTTGAATGAAAGTATAACTCAATCCAATATCCATTGATGTTGACTTAATGGACGCGTGTGGATTGGCACGAAAATACGCTAGCGTATAAATTTGATTGTCGTCGTCCTCGAGAATTGGTTTTCTTCTAGTTTCTTTGTATTTTGTTCCTCCAAATTGCAGAAAATTGTTTTCAATACTTCGAAATTTTGTTTTACTCATAGGCGCCAAATTTGGAAATTGGTTATTGAATTGCCTACAAGTTCTATCCACCACTTTTTGACATTCGCCATGAATTAAAGAGAGATTAAACATATCCTCGTTTGAATAATCAGCCATTTTATTATCAATCTGGTGTTTTTCAAAAATTTTCACTTCAAATTACCAACAATTCTTGTTGAAATATCAAATTCGAATGAACGAAGTGACAAGTACATTAATTTAAGGTATCTGTCAGGTGAGCGTAATCAGTTCAGCTACTTGATTCAAATATTTCAAAGCATTCTCTGTTAGTTCTTGCAAAATCATCAAAATTCAATATATTCCCAAATTATTTCCGAACTATAAGAGATGGGTATAGTACATGCTGGTACAATTCCATCTGAAATTTGACGCTTCATCTGATGGCGATATAAAAATTGGCACGTGCCATTTGAAAAATTGAGTTATTGCTGTTTGAAAAAGGCCAAATTGAAAAAAATCATGTAAAACAACGCAATGAACATTTGACATGTGTAGACTGCTTAAAAAATTTCTTGATCCTTCTTCTATCCACCCAATCAAAAATTGTGTCGGTAGTGCAAAAGATCTACGAGCTACAATTTTTTTAAATGTTCCTTAAAAATCGAGTTTATAACGAAAATAATTAAATTTATAAAAAAATTTGACAGATAAGTGCCAACAACTTGGGTATTTTATGCCTTGCTCAAATGTCGGTTCTAGATGTATAATAAAAAAGGTAGATTGAAATTTGAAATAACAAAGTTATGACCCTCTTCCGGTATAACCGGAAATGGTATCACTTCGAAAAGATTTCACTCCAATTGGAAATCGCTAGTTATTGGCGCGTATAAAATTTCAGCTTGACATTGTAATTGGAACTCAAAAAGTTTTTCAAGAACGGTCCCGGTGGATATCCTTGTATTATATAGGACTATTTTATGCCCACTTTCAAGGTATTACACCATAATATTATTTCATAATATTAAAGTTTGTAATAAAATATATATCGGAAATAGTTATTGGACAAATCTTTGAAAATTACAGATACAAGGATATCACTTACTGGGGCGCTGTTACTACTACCAGATGCGTATCATCAATCTTTACAAATTAATTTTATGTGTAATTCAGATGCGGAAGTTGATAAACGTTGTGCTTACAATCCAACAATGAAGATAAACATTGTCCAAGAAATACGAATGTTTTTCATCAGAACAATTCAGTAAATATGTTCAAATAGCATTATATATATATATATATATATATATATATATATATATATATATATATATATATATATATATATATATATATATATATATAGTCCTCATATAAGAGCATAGGGCCTCTAGAAAGGTCTTCCATCTGGATCTATTTCTGGCAATTTCACTTGGTTCCAGGTCTTGCCAGTTGGTAATATTTCGTCGAGAATTGTTCTCCTCCATGTGTTTCGGGGCCTTCCTCGTTGTCTTGTTCCCTGCGGGTTCCATTCCAGCACTTGCCGGGTGGTGTTCGTGGTTTCCCTTCGCAAGATATGGCCGATCCATTTCCATTTTCGCAGTTTTATCTCTTGGCTAGTTTTGCTCTGATGGGTGATGTTGTAAAGCTCTTCATTGGTTATCCGTTCAGGCCAGTAGATGTGTAGGATTTTACGGAGGCATTTGTTCACACAGACCTGGAGGCTCTGCTCGATTGTTCTTGTTTGCTTCCAGGTCTCGCACCCATATAAGAGTACTGACTTGATATTCGAGTTGAAGATGCGCAATTTTGTTGCGTTGGTAATGGCGTTTGATCTCCACACATTGCGAAGCGTTGCGAAAGCCTGGTTGGCCTTGGCTATTCTGTTTTTGACGTCTGCCTCTGACCCTCCTTCTGTCGTTATGGGGCTGCCCAGGTAACAAAAAGTCTCCACATTTTCTATGGGGATAGCATCTATCATAAAAGGCTGTGAGTTTGCAGTGCCTATACGCATTGACTTTGTTTTGCCAACGTTTATTTGAAGACCTGTGCGTTTGGCTAAATAGCATTGGATCTTGTTAATTACGGATTAGTTTTGTTTGCTTTAAGTTTATTTCATAAAAAAAGTTTGGGTCTTTTATTTATCGATTGAGCCAGTAAAAAGTCTGCCAGGTCAGCAAGTATAAAATAAATATTAATTTCCATAATTTATTGAAATTATTGAGTTATCTGAAATATCACAAACATTATTTAATTATTGTATATTTCAACGTATAGAATTAACGTAAGTTGAGTATGCATGAAATTCATGAACTTATTTTTTGGTGAACGTAACTAACTAGATATTCACATTAAATTATTATCCTTTTAAATACATTAGTGTTCAAGTTGATTGAATTTCTAAAACATATATTCGTGTATGTTACTGACTACAAATTCTAGATGTATAAAGTAAACATTTTACTTGAAACGAGGACAGCAATATTCGCAAGCAACAAAAAAGACAGAGAAGATCGTATTCAGGTAGTTGGGTTCTTCCTGAAGATTCGTACGAGGGTTTCTCTAAAAGATCTGGTAATAAATGGGTGCATGTTCCAAGACAAAATCATAGAAACTACATTTATTTTTGAATTTGCACACGTACCACATTTCTAAGGGATTTGCATACTTAATGCGCTTTCATTATTCTACATTTTTACCAAATAGATTTCGAGAATTTTTTCAATGGTTAATGGTATATCGATGCTCCTATTGTTATTCAAATTCTGACAAAATTCAAAACATTTGTTTGACCATTTAATGTATTCAGAATTATAAATGCAGCGAAGTGATAGTATAAATAGCGAAGTAGTTCAGGTTCACGGTAAACTGGTTGAATAACCACAACAAATGTGTGTTCTGGCACAAGTTGGATTGAAGAAATTCCTTTCCATAAATTACTCCTTCTTATATAACTCCGAATAAAACCGTCTGTCCGAACACTTGTGCCAATTATGGGTATTACCAACGTAGACAAAGTTACCACACATTGATATTTCATTAATTTACACCGAAATTTGCGCTCGATGAGTCCTTGAAGATGAATTGTTCAACTTTCTTCCTTTACCTGGAATCTTCGTATATTCCGATAGAGTTCTTCAAACGGGTTGCATAAAATATCAATGCAATCCGGCATATTTTAGAATTACGATATGCTACAGATCCTCAAAAACTGTACACCTGCTTCGTCATATTGAAAAATCAGATATTTTTATTCCTAAAAAAATATAATGACTAAGTAATCGCATGA
Organism: Cryptolaemus montrouzieri; assembly: GCA_013387265.2. NCBI lineage: Eukaryota > Metazoa > Arthropoda > Insecta > Coleoptera > Coccinellidae > Cryptolaemus > Cryptolaemus montrouzieri. The sequence continues at coordinate 14,945,499 of JABFTP020000042.1, forward strand.
CAACATAGTATAGCAGAATACTCTTTTCTTCACGAACATCACTGCATGGAATAATTCTGAAATCATTTTTTATAAAAGAATTTGAACATTCTCACTCTTAAGTTTGAATATTTATTCTAAAACAGTTAACTTTAATGTGTTTTTCATGTATTTCATTCTATAACTAAATACAGAATGAATATTCCGAATTTAACTTCATCGATCACCTTGAAATTCAAAACAGCGTCAATGTTAGATGTAAATATCAACATCATAATGATTATTTCGAAGAAGTTATTTGAATTTGAGAGGCTTTTACTTGGTAAAATTCTATTATCAATAATGAAAAACAAGTACTGTGTTTTAAGGAATTTTACTTAATAATTGCGATTCGTAACGCGTTTCACTACACCGTAGCTTCTTCAGAATGAATGTACAGAAAATATAAATGAGAATATAAATATAAATGTTCTTGAGTAATTAAAAGCTTGATTGAGTTGCTTCTTCTTAAAGTGGTTATTTATGACAGGTATATCCAATATGAAATTAAGGAATAGATTGCTCCCACTGAAGAGATTCAATAGAGGTGAGGGCTTAAATCGACTTGTTCATTGATGAGTTTACCTGAGTGTTTGTATTTATTGATTTCTAAAGTTTCCCAAAGATCTACCTTCCAATATTTATTATCTGTATGCAAAATTTCAAACTGGAGGTTGAAAGAGTAATTATTTTCTAAGAGATGATTCGCACCTAATTTGAATCTGATTTTTAAAATTTGTATTTGAAAAACTGCGTTTATGTTTCGAACCCCAGAAGAAGACTCAGAAAACGACATTATAAATGAACCGGTAACAATCATGAAAGAGCAAGTAGCTATGGCAATAAGTAAACTTAAAAGTAGGAAAGCTCCAAATGAAGATGAGATAACAAATGAGATGATCAAATATGGCGGAGAAGCCATGAGAGAAGAGTACACAAAACTGTTGTAACAGTGCCTATCTTTAAAAAGGAGACAAAACAAATCCTGCCAACTATGGCGGAATAACCTTATTAAGTACCTCTTTGAAACTGCTCACAAAGATTCTTGCCGATGACATAACGTTGCGAAGAGCAACAAGGCTTTCGAAAAAACCGGTCCACGGTCGATGCACTATTTATAACAAGGCAATTGTAGAAAAGTCTCTTGAATATAACACTCCAGCATATCTTTGTTTCATAGACTTAACGAAGACCTTCGACAGAGTCCAACTGACGGATGTAATCAAGATACTGGAAAACAAAGAGGTACCCAAAAATATATAAGACTCATAAAAGATCTGAACACTGATACAACAACGCAAATACGAACAAACCACACCCTAACGCAGCATTTCGGAACAACGTCGGGCATCCGCCAAAGTGATAGTCTTAGCCCTCTACTATTTACTACTGTTATGGACCAACTTGTAGAGACAGTTAAAAACTTGGGACTAGGATACCGCATGGGAACCTATAAAATTAACATCTTATGCTATGTCGATGACGCCGTACTCATTGCAGAATCAGAAGACGACCTACAAAGAATGTTATACGCCTTTAGCAAACGCGCAAAAATTTCAATATGGAAATCTCAACAAGTAAGACAAAATGCATGACCATAGCTAAGGAACCTCTGCGCTGCAAGTTAAAAATAGACAACGCCACTATAGACCAAGTCATGTCATTCGAATACTTAGGGTGCAAAATAACAAGCACAGGATACCTTGAAGATGAAGTGAGGAGACAAGTGAACAAAGCAGCTGCAGTATCGGGACATCTTAGACAACCAATTTGGAGAAATAAACACCTCAGTATACCATGCAAATCCAGAATCTACAAAACATGTGTGCGACCAATTATGACATACGGGGCAGAAACAAGAGCGGAAACGTCGGTAACAAAGAGGATACTAAGAACAACAGAAATGAAAACGCTAAGAACTTAACCGGTTACACATTGAATGACAGACAAAGAAATACCGTTATAAGGGAAAAATGTGAAACAGACGATATTGTAAGATGGGTAAGAAAAGAAGAAGAGAATGGAACCAGCATGTAAACAGAATGACCACAGATAGAATAGCCAAAATCGTATATAACAACATACCACACGGAAGAAGACCCGTTGGACGACCACTAAAAACGATGGCGGGACAGTTGGCAATCAACTTCACAAGAACTGTAGCAGGAAAACGGAACTGAACGGGCGCTACGCCTTCTACACGGTGAAGAAGAAGAAGAAAATTTGTAGTCAGTAACGTAGACGAATATTTGTTGGTTCGAAGGAAAGCAGACGTATATAATTCTTCGCAGAAAACAAAAAAGTCTTTAAAAGCTCATTTCATTTGTTTCATTATAGCTCTATATGAAAAACATAAAAGACATCCCTCGTAGAATAAAGCAGTACAACTTGTATTCCAACCAGAATCAACGTGTTGCGACACATTTACTGAACCATGTATTTTTTTTCTAATACAGTGGAATGAGTGCATCACGCACCGTTAAATCGTCCAATCGGCCAGGAAGAACGACCATTACACGTAATCTTCATGGTAATCGTTATCAATTTTGACATAACGTAACACTTTCACCTGCGACCGGACATCATGCATAATATGCAAACATTTTAACGGAAGGTTTTTCGTATTCATCGACGAGTTCACGGACACGATTGTTATCTTGACAATGAATTAGAATTTTAATTATCAGTATGCAAGTAACAAATTAGCTCAATGTATTTTTAGAAATTAAAAAATGATTTACAATTTTAATGTATTAGATTGGCAACCTTTCACATTTTTGAACACATTTGTCATATATCAATAAAAATTAGATTATTCAGTCGTGGTATTTCAAATTCAAACCTTCTTCACAAACTTATAACGCTATTCATCATAGTCTGCCTTTATCAGATAAGTAGTACATTAAAAACTAAAATGTGCCTTACGAAGGATGTCTAACATATTCATCCGCTTACAAAACTAAACTTTTCAATGAATTTGTTAACATAAAGGATTTTATAGGGATGGAACTTATGAAGCTTAGTCACGACAGTTCAGACGAACAATAATGACCAGTTGCTTCTCAGATCTGTCGTACAGATGTAGTGGGCCTTAGCTTGAAGTTGTGACATTTCATCTACAAAGCGTTTCTCATTCTGTACTGATCCACTGTTTTAAAATTTCTGTACAAGTATTGTGATGTACATATGATTCATATTTTTCTTTCGATGAGGAATACATTCATCTTTGAATCTTGGAGTCATAAATGGTTTACAATCATTTGACATAGCAATTGTTTATGAGATATCCAGACTAATTAGTTTCTAAAAAAATCCCAAGGAACACTTTCGTTGGTATGAAGCAGATGAAGAGCTAGCGAAATTACGTTGTACGTATAGTCTGTGTACATAAATACAAGTGACTTTTGAATTTTGCATATGGAGCTAGAATGAAACAGTTCAGAGCTTTTTCATTACTTTATTGATTTCGAAGTAAGATCGAGAAAAAACATTTTGTAAGTTTTTCACGTTATTTTGAATTGTTCTGTTGCTGAAGTGGAATCAGCCTTGAGAAATTCGAATGGGGATAAGGGATAATGCTGCAATAATAATACCATTCAGAAAAGAATATATATATATATATATATATATATATATATATATATATATATATATATATATATATATATATATATATATAGCAATAGCTGGTCTGTTTATGTTGTGTTAGTGTCGTGTGTACATAAAGAGTACCAAAGATTTTTCTGCTAAGCTTCATTCTCTCTTGCATTTCATGATTTCCAAACGAAGACAAGAGTAAAAAGAAGGGGTGTTGGGACAGGAATCTGTAACAATGGAAAAAGAAAACCAGCAGAAAAATATTTCAACAATCATACTTCTCATATGTCTAAACAAATCTAGGAAAAGATTTTACATAGCAAGCAAGGTCATAAAAAGGACTAGGAAGATAATAAAAAAATACATAACCTGCGATATTTCCTCAAATTCCCTCTCTGTTTGACCGAGAGAGCCCCGATGGCCAAGTTCAGTCTTCGAAGTGTTGCCGATTATGATCTATAGATGTTTTAGAATCATTATGGACCCAATAATTTGGGTTGACATCACCCATATATTATTTCTTCGTGGAACTTGTTTGATTTAAAGAAAAATTTTGACAATTTCGCTCAAAAAAAATGTAGAAGAGAAGAAAAGGATCATAAAGAAGAACACTTAGATTGTAGGAGTGAGGTTAATTCCCACGATGGTTGGATAGTGTTTTATATCGGTTTTATGGTATTTCTGTATCTTACAGCTTACAGGTTACTTGATTGGCTGAATATGGTTCACAAGGTGACTGCCCTAAGTGGCAAGACTAGTTCCCTAAAGACGCGGTTACCCCAGTCGTAAAATATCAAAGTTTGGCATAAAGATGAAAACTCGTGACAGTAAAATATCTCTCTAATTGAATTCGTTATCGAGGAAATCCGGCAAAATTACCGACTAATTCTCGCCTCAGACAATTGGAATTTATCCATAAAATCAAAAGAATACTTGATTACTTTTTCTGAAAATTATTCACTCCAATCGCTACAACACAGCTCCAATAAAATCACAAACAATACCGAAGATTTCTGAATGGAAAGAGAGCGAATTTAATAAATTCCGAACTTATATAGACTCAGTTCTATGAAAAACTATTGATTTTCAAAAAAACCAATGAAAAAGCGAAATTATTCTCTTCACAACAATAAAATGGAAATGAAACATAGAATGATTACTGCTTTCCGTTCTCCTACAGAAACGAGAAAACGACCTTACAATTAATCGGTGAACAACCCAGATCAATACCAGCGATACCTTACGGATATAACTATAATTTTCATTGGGTATCATTACCGTTAGATTCTTGATTCGAACTTCAAACTGTTTGATTATTTAAATTGATGAAATGAGATTGTACTATTAATAAAATTATGAAAACTGAGTTTAAAAGATATAAATCATTAACATTTGAATTTGGGAGGCTTTTACTTGGTAAAATTCCATTATCAATAATGAAAAACAAGTACTGTGTTTTAAGGAATTTTACTTAATAATTGCGATTCGTAACGCGTTTCACTACACCGTAGCTCCTTCAGACGAATGAATGTACAGAAAATATAAATGAGAATATAACTATAAATGTTCTTCAGTAATTAAGGACTTATTGGGTTGCTTCTTCCTAATTGGTTATTTATGACAGGTATATCCAATAAAATTAAGGAATAGATTGCTCCCCGAAGAGATTCAATAGAGGTGAAGGGCTTGAATCGACTTGTTCATTGATGAGTCTACCTGAGTGTTTGTATTTATTGATTTCTAAAGTTTCCCAAAGATCTATCTTTCAATATTTATTATCTGTATGCAAAATTTCAAACTGTGGGTCGAAAGAGTGATTATTTTCTAAGAGATGATTCGCGTAATTTGAATCTGATTTTTTATTTGAAAAACTGCGTTTATGTTCCGATATTCTAATATTAAAATTTCTATGTGTTCTACCAATGTAGAAATTATCACAGTCATTGAATTCAATCTATTATAAACACCTGATTTATGGTTTTTATCTGATTTGGTTTTATTATTTTTTATATATTTGCCTAAATTATTATTAGTTTGGAAAGCTACGTTGAAATTATTGCTACTTAAGAATGATTTCAGTTTCACACTTGTAATGCCAACGTAGGTTAAGGTGTTGAATTTTTGTTTCAATTTATCAACAGGGTAAACTTCATTCAATGCGATTCTACTTTGTTTTTATTTAAAATATTATTTATTAGTTTGGGATTGTAACCATAATTTTGTCTATTTGTTTAATCAAATTTAGTTCTTTGTTGAAATTTTCTGGTGATAACGGGATGTTAATCAATCTATGAATAAAACTATTGAATGCTGATATTTTATGTTGATATGGATGACACGACGAGTTATGTATTATAATATCTGTATGTGACGGCTTATGGTAAATTGCGAAAACATGTTTTCCATTTTCATTCGAAATTGTTACGTCTAAGAAATTTATCGTATTATTGCTTTCTATTTCGGTTGTGAATCCAATTTTTGGATGCAATGAATTTATATGATTTTCGAAAATTTTTAACTATCTAGACAGATCATAAATATTGGAAGGTAGATCTTTGGGAAACTTTAGAAATCAATAAATACAAACACTCAGGTAGACTCATCAATGAACAAGTCGATTTAAGCCCTTCACCTCTATTGAATCTCTTCGGGGAGCAATCTATTCCTTAATTTCATTGGATATACCTGTCATAAATAACCACTTAAGAAGAAGCAAACCAATAAGCTTTTAATTATTCAAGAACATTTATAGTTATATTCTCATTTATATTTTCTGTACATTCATTTGTATGAAGAAGCTACGGTGTAGTGAAACGCGTTACGAATCGCAATTATTAAGTAAAATTCCTTAAAACACAGTACTTGTTTTTTATTATATATAAATCATCAATTCGCGAAATCGCACTGTTATAATTTCAAGTAGAAGTTCAATGTAATAATTAATAAAGGGGTGACGTCTATTTCCACGTTTATGATATGGTTTGTTATCTACTACTCCCAATGATTATCTGCCAAGTTGGCTCACACGTTTGTGCCTTGCATTGTAAGCAGGGTTTTAAAATCTCAAATCAAAATGTTAGCATATTTCTGATCAACCCTATACGTAAATTTTTACTCGCAAACAATCTGGAAACTAAAGATTTCTTTTCTAATTTTCAGAATAACTGCAGAAAATGGTAAACAATCCAAGTCATTGCCAGATATTCAAGTCCAGGAAGACTTACAGAACTATTGAGAACTGTTCCACGTTCAATTCAGGAACGTAGTTGAATCAAAGAAAGAAAATAAGCTTCTAGTCTACGACATTTAAGAGACCTGAATAAACTTATATCGTTAAGAAGACTGATTACTTTACCATTCAAAATGGCATTTGAAATATTCCTGCCTTTGGTAGCAGGTGCAATGAAAGCAGCAGTTGGGCTAATAGGACTAGGATCTTTAGCTATAGTTCCGATGTTATTTGCCAGCTTAGCCTATTTCCATTACGACCAATTCGATCCAGAGAACAGAGTGGTAGATACCAAACAATTTCATCCTTCGTATGATTTTATAGTGATTGGAGGAGGTACTGCTGGTTCGGTTGTGGCGAACAGACTCACGGAAAATCCGAAATGGAATGTTTTGCTCATTGAAGCTGGAGGGCATGAAAATGAAATCACCGATGTACCAATTTTGAGTTTATACTTGCATAAGAGTAAAGTAGACTGGGGATATAAGTAAGTAAATATTTTCTTCGTTTTTAATTCCGGGTGCGGCAACTAAAACGAAAAAGACTCAATAACTGCTAAACCATTCGTTCCTCGAAAAAACTCAGAAACAAGTCAAATTGTGGGGCGTCTTTTAACACACAGTGATTTTATGTTACATCAACCCCCTAAGCAGGAGTGCACAAAACTCAAATTTTGAATAGGGAAGAAAGGTCGAGTGATACCTCATTGGAAAGCTCTTTGGATTCTCAACACAAACGATTAAAAATTTTTGAGTTTTGACATATTTGGAAGAAGATACAGACTGGTTCGTCAACAGACGAGTTATTTTTAGTGACTGCAAAATCTGTCGATTTCGAATGAACATTCACCGAAATACTGTTGTATTTCGGGGAAAATGATGTTAAAGCAGTGGCGCTTCCACTACACCCCCTCAAATGAGGGTGTCAATCCCTCAAATATTGGAACTGATCATTTAGTCCGAGTTATAGCTGTATAGGTATTTAGAATTATCTGATTACAGTGAACAAATGTTCGAATCTGATTACATTTCAATGGAGGGATCATAGAAAAATGCATTCACAGTATAAGAGCCTCTTCATAGAGAAGCGATGATCGCTTCGTGCCATCGATGTTGCCCATGATGGAATGCAGACATGCGAAGACAACCTCTAGGGTAATGGCCCGCATGCATACGCAACCGTTCGTCGAATTGTAAAAGCCTCTAACAGCATGGTATCCAAGGTTGAAATGATAAGAATTCAAGTAAAGTTCTCGTTACAGAAAAATATTCATCCGAAATAACACAGATGTAATGCAGATTTCTCAACAACAATTGCGGCAGTTTTTGTTTCTTTTTGCAGATTGCTTATATCTGATGAATGAAATTCGAATTACACTCGGAGGCAAAATTAGCGGAACACTCGAAAATTTAACCAAATTCGAAGTCCGATATTTTTCCTAATTCTCAACCGATTTAGATGATTTGTTCGGCAAGTTATAGATCAACTCTTCTTCTTTGTAGAAATTATAAGAGAAAACAAAAAAAATTTATACGGGGGCAAAACTAAAAGTGTTTTTTTGTCAAAAATTCGTAACACCCTGTGGAATTTCGTGGTCCGAGTTGAAACGTACAATATCATGGTCTGTCAAGACACATCTTCCTACAGTAACGCCCTTCTTGTTTCATGCATTTATCTCTATTTTACAAGAGATATCCAATTTGAAGCGAAAAGTCACAAATTTCAAGAATTTATTTTTAATCTTGCGTAGGTGCATAACATCGGAGGTTAGCCAAAAAATAAAATCAAAATTAGAGAAGCGGAAATCTAACGAAATGAAAATTTTTGAAATTCACTGGCCAATTTCACGCTCCGGGAAAACTCGAAGTGCACTGGAAAAATCGTTGATTTTGCACATTTATTTTGAATTTTTGTGTGACACTCTATAATAATTATCATTCCTGTCCGAAATCTAGAGCAGGTGTGTACCTGGCGACATACTCGTGAAATGAAATGAACATGTTGAGAAAATGTTCATGATGACCCACAAAAAAACATTTGATTTTAGTAGCGAGTATGATAACGTCCCCCCCGAGCTCTTATTACAGCGCGCATACGATTTCGCATACTCCCAATGATGTTGTCTATCATCTGTTAAGGTATGTTGTCCCACTCTTCCACCAAAGCCAATGTCAGCTCTTCAACGTTGCCTGGATTTCGTTGTCGAACCCATTCTTCCAAGAATGTCCCAAACGTGTTCGATCGGGTTTGAATCCGGTGACCGCGACGGCAAGTCCATTCGTGTGATCCCAACTTCATTGAGATATTCTATCACTATGCGCGCAGTATGAGGGCGCGCGTTATCGTGCATAAAAAGGAAATTTTCCCCTATGTAAGGAGCAAAAGGCACAACATGGGGCTCCAAGATTTCTGTTATATACCGATGGACATTAAGTGATCCATTGCCAATAATCTCCAGTTCTGTTCGTACTCCCAAGCATATGCCACCCCATATCATAACTGACCCTCCACCGTATTGCTCAGTTCCTGATTGTACCGTTCCCCTCGATGCCTCCATATTCTATCTCTACCATCCACGAAATTCACACAATATCGGCTCTCATCACTAAATAAAACTCGTTTCCACTGATTGATTGTCCATGCTACATGCTCCCTAGCAAACGCCAATCTTGCTACCCGATGGGCTCTATCGAGTCTTGGTGCTCTTGCTTGCGCGTATGATCTCAGACCAACTTCATTTAATCGTCTTCTGACTGTCCTCACACTGACGTTAATGTTATCCACTGCTTGTAAAAGGTTACGTGCCTGAACAGCAGTAAGACGAGGATTTCTTATGGTTTGATTGACGATGAAACGGTCATGTATAGCACGGGTTGCCCAATTTCTTCCTTGTCCTCGCCTCCTCACGTACAATCCAGTTTTCCTGTAACGTCGGTAGATTCGATGGATAACCGACGTCGAGACACCCAACATGGTACCGACTGAGCGGTAGGTGCGCCCTTCCTCGATCAATGTAACTGCCCTTGCTACTGAGGTTGGTGGTGAATCTCTCATTCTGAATGAAAAATACCGTTTCGAATCGTAAACAGTAAAAGAATCACAAAACACCGCAACCGATCGAATTTGTATCAAATCAAAGAATGGAAAACTCTCATTCTTTAAACAAGTGCAAATGTGTGTTGTATTTCATATTTGATAAAAAAGGTGTGCACATGTGTAAATGAAAAGTTTTATCAATGGTCCCAGAATTCGGTTGTGTATTTTAATACCTACCGAGTGTTATCTCCTATGAATTCCTAATTTTCACCAAATTAACCAAATTGTCATCAATAACTAATGCAATTCGAATATAAAACCGCAAACGACAATTTCGACACGCCTGAGTGATAATAAGAAAATTCCAAATTGATAGACGAATTTTAATGATAATTTCTTGATTCAATGGAATTTCTCCAAAATGGTGATTTTCCACTTGAAATTAAATATATTTTGCAAAAATAGAGATAAACGCATGAAACAAGAAGGGCGTTACTGTAGGAAGATGTATCTTGACAGACCATGATATTGTACGTTTCAACTCGGACCACGAAATTCCACAGGGTGTTACGAATTTTTGACAAAAAAAACACTTTTAGTTTTGTCCCCGTATAAAATTTTTTCAAATTTTTTTTGTTTTCTCTTATAATTTCTACAAAGCAGAAGAGTTGATCTATAACTTGCCGAACAAATCATCCAAATCGGTTGAGAATTAGGAAAATATCGAACTTGGTTAAATTTTCGAGTTTTTCGCTAATTTTGCCTCCGAGTGTAGTTTGTTTATCAAGCTGCATTTCACTCACGGGTTGCATCCACACCAGTATAATGGTTTATTCTATAGCTGAAAGAGTAGAAATTAAAATTTTTCAGCAAAAATACTTGTGCAAATAGGGCAGCTGATATTTCCAATGAAAGCCATGACGACAAACATGTGAAGTCCAAGTACATTTTGGAGTTGGTGGAAAAGTTTAAAGAATCTGGCTCTGTTCAGAATAGGAAAAGAGAGCATGTACAAAGACCCATACGCAATGAGGAAATGGAAACTACATTGCTTGGACAAGTAGTAATTGATCCCACTCTGAGTACAAGAAAATTGGAAAGTAAAATTGGTGTGAGGCGAAGAACTGTTGAACGAGATTTCAAACAACACAAATTCCATCAGTATGAAATGAAGATGGTCCAGGATTTGACCACGGAGTGCAATTCTGTGAATAATAAGTGAGCGAATCGCAAACAATCTCCACTTTCTCTACAATATTTGCTTCTCAGATGAATGTACTTTCTTTTGAATGTACATCATCATAACTGCCGGTTCAGGTCAGACTCTAATCCCAGAATCTTTCGTGGAGTACATACCCAATATCCTGAAAAATTCAATGTTTGGGTTGGCATCTATGGAATCGCCTGATTGGGCCATTTTTTTAACCAAGAAATCTGACGGGTGAAATGTATCCCCAACTACTTGAAGAACTAATCAATGCGGCCATAACTGAAATTTTCAAAAATGATCCTAGCTATTCAGAAGAGAATCTTATGTTTCAGCAGGATGGTGCCCCCTGCATTTTGCACTTCCTGTTCGACAATATCTAGATCGAGAATTTCCTGATCGATGGATCGGAAGAAGAGGAATGGCCCCACGTTTCATTTATAAATTTATAAAACTGATCCAGCGAATCTGGTAGATTTACGCCAACGGATTGTAGTCGAGTGTAATCGTATAACCCCTGAAATGCTACGTTATGTCCGGGAACGTTTCGAGCAAAATCTGTATTTGTGTTTGGAAGTTGGCGGCGAACACTTTGAACATTTGTCCGATTGATACCGAGCTGACCTCGGTATTTGATTTGAAAACCAAACAAACGTGTTCTGAATCTCCATCCAAAATCAGCAGACATCGCAAACACTGTATCGCTCTCTATCGATTCACTTTGTATCTTCATCACAATGCAGGTGAAGCAAAAATTTTGTCTACAATATTCAAGAAATTCTAAAACCTTTCTGATGAGTTATTACTCAAACTAACTGATCAATTCGAAGATTTGAGGGGTTGATACCCTCATCTGAGGGGGAGTAGTGAAAGCACCACTGCTTAAAGATATTTTTTTAACAAAATACAACAGTATTTCAGTGAATGTTCATTCGAAATCGACAGATTTTGCAATCACTGAAAATAACTCGTCTTTTAACGAACCAGCCTGTATCTTCTTCCTTATATATCAAAACTCAAAAATTATTACACATTTGTGTTGAGAATCAAAAGAGCTTTCCAATGAGGTATCACTCGACCTATCTTCCCTATTCAAAAATTGAGTTTTGTGCAATCCTGCTTAGGGGGTTGATGTAAAATAACATCAGCGTGTGTTGAAAGATGTCCCCTTCAGACAAAAGTTGACCTGTTTCTGCTTGTTGTCCAGAAACGAATAGTTTAGCAGTTATTGAATCTTTTTCGTTTTAGTTGCCCCACCTGGTATAATTAACGTTGTAGAAATGAGTTGAAAGTGTTTAGTTGTTGAATATTTACGGATAGAATAGGATAGAAAGTTTTTTCCAATTGCATACGCATATGATATTATAGAGGGTTGAAGAATCTGACAACGAGCTCAATTCTGATGTTGAAAGCTGACATCTCCAAGATCTTCTGTAGTGACTTCATGCAATTTATTGCCTACAAACCACGAATAATTTCCTGTTGGCATAATCCAATGCGTGACAGCCACCTAATTTCTTTTTTCATTTCAATATTGAGCTTACTATTAACTAACAAAGTTTTATCTGCGAAGAAGTGAAAACAGCATGTTTTTAAACGTGGTTTGTGAGCTACCGTTGAAACTCACACAATGAAACTGATGCAGATGTTAATCTAAATGGAATATTCGTGTTTCAAATCCTCTTGACCAGAAATCCTAATTCAAATCCTCACATAAGGGTGCAGACATATGGTTTGGGGTTGATTTCATATATTTAGAACTGACATCAGAAAGTATCATTTCCGAAGCAATTTGTAAATCTGTGCAACAGTTTCTAATACGTGAATTTGTTTCGTTAATTATCAATGTCCGTTTATATCGAATGAATCAGCCTGTATATTGGAATCTACTCATAACCATGAAGATGAAAAAAATGACTGTTGCATTTTGAGAAAATGTCGATGACATATCTCGCCAAAAACACAAATGGCAATTCTCTTCGCCCCAAAATTTCTGGCAAACTATGAAAATTGACCTGTAGGAGCATTTTTCGCTAAATTTAAAATGAAAAAAATTATGAATTTATGCGTTACTTTGACCGGCACGGTTTATTTCTTCATAGCTTCAATAGCTCAACATACTGCTTACAACGTAAGTTTATTTGTCAACTATATCCCTGAATTTCATGGACCAGTTCATTTCCAACAAATATTTCAATATAAATAAACAGGCAACCAGTAAAACAATGAAATGTATTGATAGCAGCTCTTCCCTAATTATCTTGAATGTTTCAAGAGTGTTACTACGAACGATACATTTCAGCGATTTACTAGTTGCCAGTTCATTATCCTGAAACTTACATTCAAATAGTACAAAATTGATAGAAATTTCGAGTGCTGTACCTGATTCGCGTATTAAACACGAATTTGAAGATGATGTACTTGCATGTGCGAAAGAGTTAAAATTCCACAGACGTACGAACAATGAACACTTGAGACGAACTATTTTCAAGGTACTTTGAAGTCAAGAAAGGATAAAATGTTAAAGTAGACCAAACCGAAATCTTATACACAAGTTTTAATCTGAATAATGATCAGGTAATGAAACAATTACTATATTTTGACCATCTGTTTTTATTGACTCTACAAGGTGTTACATAATAGTATGTCACAACTTGAGGGGGTAAATCTACGTGCAATTTTAAGAAAAAAAGCTCATATAAACATAGATCCGCAAGGGCTTCGTTACGGAGCTTCAGGGTGTTGAAATTTCTGTTTTTTTTTCTTCAAAACTGCAGCAGTTTTCGAGATTTTCAGCCCAAATTTGGAATGCAAGCTATTTATTACAGCCTCCATCATTACACGTCCTAAATTTCAACTAGAATTCACAGGGTGTTTTCTTTTCCGGAGCCATGTCTTCTTTTGTCCTTTCAAACTTTTTTGCAGTACGCCACTGATCAGCGTACAATCAATTTCGTCATCTTCGTTCAATTTAAAAAGTTTTTGGACATTTGTAATTTTTTCATATCTCCAAGCGTTCTCGAGCGAAAAATTATTAAACGATTGTATGCATTCGCTGAAATTGAAAAAAGCACTTCTAATTAAAAACATGACTAGTAGGCTTTGATTCTTTTCATTCATTTATTTATTCTGACAGTTTGTTAAGATTGAACCAGTGTCTCGAATTGTTTATTAAATAAACGATTAGTTTTAAGACTTTTGAAGTTATTGCTTTAAAAAAAATGGCTAATTTTACTAACTAACACAACAGAAGTTACGCGACTATATCAGGTGCGCTTTCCAAATCGAGTATTACCAGACAGGCGAACATTCTCAAATATCCACAGAAGGTTGAGGGAAACTGGTACTTTTACTGCAAATAATCATTTAAAAGGTGCAACTCAAACTATGAGAACTCCAGATATTGAAGAAGCAGTTTTGAATTGTATTGATTTGAATCCTGATATGAGTACAAGAACAATTGGAAATCAGTTGAATATTTCACATGTTCTCATCATCAAAAACAATTCTCACTAAATTTCTGGGTCAGAATAATTGGAAATTATTTTATCGGGTCATTTATCTTGCCTAGCAGACTAAACGGTCCCGCTTATCGGCAATTTCTTGAGGAGGAGTTACAACCGATTCTTAAGGGGATATCTCGGAAGTTTAGTTTATACTACTCCAGTGAACACGGTAGAAGAATTAAGAAATCGAATAATAACCTCTTGTGACACGATAAAACATGTGGTGATAATTCAACATTTCTTATCATACTATCCCGTTTTTTTACAACAAAAAACTTCACTCTTCAGAAGTAGTCAAAGAACCATAGTTAAAAATAATCAATATTGTGAAATACCGAGTGATTCCATATAAATTTGGTTATGTGTACTTTAAGCTTAACAGAATTTCTCATGATCTAGGGATGAGTGAACTCCTTGAATTATTCCTGAACCCCCCTTCAGGACCCTTACCTGATTCGCCCCAGGTATAAGCGAACATAATGTCATATGCATCAACTTCATAACTAAATTAAAGTAGTAAATCTTTTTAATTATTTAGGACTGAAGCCCAGGATACGGCATGTCAGGCTATGATCGAGAGGAGATGCAGTTGGACTAGAGGAAAAATCCTAGGCGGTTCTAGTGTACTGAACACCATGCTTTACGTAAGAGGCAACAGAAGAGATTTCGACCATTGGGTTGAGCTAGGTAATCCGGGATGGTCCTACGAAGAAGTGTTACCCTATTTCAAAAAGAGCGAAGATCAAAGGAACCCTTACCTAGCTAGAAACACTAGATATCATTCTACAGGTGAGAAACCATTGTTCATTGAAATTCGTTTCACCATGAGGAGTGTGGCGAATTATCTGAACTGATAAATGAAAATTATTTCTTCGTTCCTTAAATTTCATTATTTGAATATAATCTCGAGTAATTCCAATACACTTTTCATATAGTTCTATAGGTGACATCAAATTGAAACCTTCACACTCGCCATGGACAAGTAATATCAAATGATCTGTCATTATCCAGACCAGGATCATTTTCATTTCATCCTATTTGTTATAAGTCCGTTAAAATGTTACATTTTAAAGGCCGAGTATTGCTTTTTTTTATAGAACGCAATCTTATTTTTGGGACATGTGGTTCAATAGAAGCTTAATCTCAAATTTGTGGGGTTGCCATCCTTGTCCCCCGGCCGCCATCTTGGAAAAAGGGGTGCAAATACCTTTCTCGTGATAACTCGGAAACTATACGTTCTACAAAAAAATTATAACGACATAATTTGTAGAAAATCGCTTTGCCAACAAATATCCACATATAACTTTTTGCTCTAAATTCAATATTAAAGAATTTATAAGCAAAATAGTGAGAAATTTTCAATAAAATTTTTCTTTTTTGCCCTATAACTTTATTTTTATATATTTTACGACAAAATTACTTGAGTCCAATCCTGTAGACGGTCTTTCAAGGAAAATTCTTCTCCTTATTTCTTCAATTTCATTCATTTAAAACGCTGTTACAGCGCTCATGAGAACAAAATGTTTAAGTAGGTTTTATGATCTTTTTTTATTGTAAATGCATTCTCGAAAATTTTTGTTGAATCCGTAACTGAAATTTCTATTTTTCATTGCTAACTGTTTTCCTTGTTATAGAACTTATAAATTATTGCTTCTTATAGTAATTTCTAAGAAGAGTCTACATTTTCGAGAATGCTGAATCAGATGTAGATTCAGTCATCGTCTTTGCTGCGCTTAATGCATTCCAATCTCATGATTCTGTGATTATTGTGGCAGAGGACTCTGACATTCTTGTATTGCTCACGGTATTAGGTAGAAGAAGCCCTACGTTTATTTTTCAAAACCTTCAAAAGGAGGAAAACCTGATCAGTCATATTGCCCTTCAAGTTTTATGTATGGAAATCTTATAGCACAGAATTTGCTGTTTCTTTATGCTTTTTCAAGATGTGATACATCAGCAGCCTATAATATGGGGAAATTAATTTTTTTTTTTTGAATATTTGAATTGTGGAGGCCGTTACTTGATGTAGATCCATGATATAAATGAGATAAAAAACACAAGGTTTAACTTCAATCTACACTTTATTTGAAAAAATTCGACGACGTTTCGCTGACACAGCAGCTTTATCAAGAATGACAAACAAAATGAAGAGTATGGTATTATAAACAAATCGTAGAACAAGTTGGATGAATAACAGGAAAATCCAGACCGAGCCATTGTACAGTTAGTTGAAAGGTAATAAACACTAATTAAACAAGTTAAGTAAGGGTGAATAATTCACATCTACCTGCTCATTCAAAAGCTTGTCCGAATGTTTGTATCTATTTATTTCTAATGCTTCTAGGAGATCTAATTTTGAACTTTTGATTTTATATGTAATATGTCAAAGTTTTTATTGAATGAATGGTTTTCTTTTATTAAGTGGTTTGAATAATTTGAATCAGATTTATTTTTATCGAAGCTACGTTTATGTTCAGAAGTTCTTATACCAAAACTCCTATAGGTCCTACCGATATAAATTTTATCACAAGAACCGCAATTGAGTTTATAGATTCCTGATTTACTTGATTTTTCAACACGAGATTTATTATTTTTAATATGTTTACCTAAGTTATTAGAAGTTTTGAAAGCTATATTAAGATTTTGTTTGACGAGAAAGGATTTAATATTTGTACTTGCAGAACCGCAGAATGTTAAACTGTTGAATATTTTATAGTCTTTATGAATAGGATATACTTCATTTATTGCTTTCTGATACAGTTTTTACGAATGATTAGATCTATCATATCCGGATTATATGAATTATTAATGGCTATCTGTTTGATGATGTTTAACTCTTTATTATAATCTACTGATAAAGGTAAATTGAGTAACCGATGTACCATGCTGTTTAAAGCTGCAACTTTGTGTTGAATTTGATGTAATGAGTAGTTATGTATAATTGTATCAGTATGTGTTGGTTTACGAAAGACCGAAAAACATGATTATTATTTTGTTTAGTGATTTTCAAGTCCAAAAATTAATGGAATCGTTCTGTTCAATTTCTATCGTGAATTTAATGTTCAAATGGATGGAATTAATGAAATTAAGAAATAAGTCTAATTGACGAGTAGTTCCAATGAAACATACTAAGATGTCGTCAACATATCTATACCAATAAAGAAATTTGGAAATGAGTGGATGTGTATGAATTTCCTGTTCAATATTATTCATAAAAATCTCTGCTAGAAGTGGACTCAAGGGATTTCCCATGATCAAACCATTTTCACTACTGTAATAGATGTTGTTGAAAGAAAAATAATTTTGTTCAATGCAAACGTCCAACAGATTCAATATTTCTGATTTAATTATGTGATTACACACGTAAACCAACACATACTGATACAATTATACATAACTAATCATTACATCCAATTCAACACAAAGTTGCAGCTTTAAACAGCATGGTACATCGGTTACTCAATTTACCTTTTTCAGTAGAAGATTATAATAAAGAGTTAAACATCATCAAACAGATAGCCATTAATAATTCATATAATCCGGATATGATAGATCTAATCATTCGTAAAAAACTGTATCAGAAAGCAATAAATGAAGTATATCCTATTCATAAAGACTATAAAATATTCAACAGTTTAACATTCTGCGGTTCTGCAAGTACAAATATTAAATCCTTTCTCGTCAAACAAAATCTTAATATAACTTTCAAAACTTCTAATAACTTAGGTAAACATATTAAAAATAATAATTCTCGTGTTGAAAAATCAAGTAAATCAGGAATCTATAAACTCAATTGCGGTTCTTGTGATAAAATTTATATCGGTAGGACCTATAGGAGTTTTGGCATAAGAACATCTGAACATAAACGTAGCTTCGATAAAAATAAATCTGATTCAAATTATTCAAACCACCTACTGAAAGAAAACCATTCATTCAATAAAAATTTGACATATTACATATAAAATCAAAAGTTCAAAATTAGATCTCTAGAAGCATTAGAAATAAATAGATACAAACATTCGGACAAGCTTTTGAATGAGCAGGTAGATGTGAATTATTCACCCCTACTTAACTTGTTTAATTAGTTTTTATTACCTTTCATACTAACTGTACAATGGCTCGGTGTGGATTTTCCTGTTATTCATCCAACTTGTTCTACGATTTGTTTATAATACCATACTCTTCATTCTGTTTGTCATTCTTGATAAAGCTGCTGTGTCAGCGAAACGTCGTCGAATTTTTTCAAATAAAGTGTAGATTAAAGTTAAACCTTGTGTTTTTTATCTCATTCAAATTAAAATTTATAAAAATTATGGAGAAACATCCTGAATTAGCATCTTTGCTCACTCTTGTTGGCAAACGTTTTTCGTAGCTTTATACGACGGTAAAAGAGACGACTCATTAGACGGTATGCAAAACAAACAATTTTCCAAGACAGTGACTAAAAATTCATTTAGTTTATCATCGCTGCCACCCATACAAGATGCAGTTTCCACAGTCTCCGAGTATATCACCAGATTCAGTCCTGGCTCGGAAGATATCAAAATCCTGAAGATTGGGGCTGGAAAAAGCATGCAAACATTTGGATGCCAATACAAGCTTCCAAGCCTCCAGTACCCCCCGATCTCATGAAATTAATTTTCTGCAGATGCAAAGGGAATTGTGGAAGCATGTATGGCTGCGAAATACTCTACAGTATGACTCCATTGTTTTGGCGAAACATGCAGCTACATCATGGAAATATCAAATTTAATGAAATATAATGAATTCGAAGATAAACTTCCAACTATGACTCCAATTTTAACTCCTGTCATTCCCAAAACCTTCACATTCGACGTTGAATTACATTTTTATCCACAGCCTGGACCATCAAAGAAAAGAAGAATAGAATAGCTAACTAATAAGTGATTGAAAATATGATTATGTCATCGACAAGATGCATGTGGAGTAGACGTAGCACGTAAAAAACCAACAGACTACCTCATAGAGTTGGCAATGAATAAGTAAAGTTTTAGGTAGGGATTTAACAAAAATTTTTGAGAATGTATTTACAATAAGAAAAAAAGATCATAAAACTAAGTTAAACCTTTTGTTTTGACCGGATTCTCATGAGCATTAACGAATCCAGCAATTAAAGTGAAAAATTTTCTTCAAAAGACCATCTACAAGATTGGTCTGAGGTAAGTTTTTCGTAAAATGTATAAAAAAAGTTATAGAGCAAAAAAGAAAATTTTCATAGAAAAAAAAGTTATATGAGCGTATTACTAGGTAAAGCGATTTGCTACAATTTATGTCGGCATAAATTTTTTGTAGGAAGTATAGTTTCCGAGATATCGCGAAAAAGATGTTTGCACCCCTTTTTCTAAGATGGCGGGCGGAGGACAAAGGCGGCAACCCCGCAACCTTCGGGTTAAGCTTCTATTGAACCCTCCCAACTCCCATTGTCAAAAAATAAAATTGCGTCCTCTAAAAATGCAAAGATCATGTAACATTTCAATGGACTATATGAGTATGCAACTCATATTACATATTTCAGTAACTAGTTTTACATGCCACTATTATATTAATTGAATTCCATTTTTTATTCTGAATTTTATTAAGAGTTTATCTAACTTGTGAAATATTACACTAGACAACGAAATTGTACTTTCCGTCTAATAAATGACTTATGTGACTTAATTTGGTGTTGCTTGGCGACTTCTGAAACACTTAATATAGGCAACCAAATATATCATAGCGTGCATTCATATGTGCATATGATCTTCAGTAGCCAACTAGCAGAGTATTTATTCTAATCGTCCATTGTTTTATATACTGGGTGATTCACCAGTGGCGCGGTGCTCTGTAGCTAGTATACTCTTGAAGATATTTTTATTCGAACGGTATTGAATTTAGAAAGTAAGAATCTACTTCAGCAATTTATTTTGCAGTAAACAGGGTGTTCCAATTTTCTATAAAAAAATCTTGGGTGGTCCTTTTCAGATTGGAAGAACAATTTTTTGTTAAAGATTCAGAAGCGGCCTTAACTCTGCTATAATGTCTTTAAGTAATGAGTTTTTTTGGTGAGTAGTTTCGTCACAATATTTTTTTTCGTAAAAATTCATGAAAATAGGCTCTCACATCATCGCATGCTCCTTCGGACAAAGAGGATGAATACTTCTCTCCTTTCGTTTTCTTTTTGCCCAAGGATAGCTTTATTGATGAATTGAAAAAGATTATCCTCATTTTATACAGGAGTGACTCAAAAAAATTATTGAATATTGTAATTTTAAAAATATCATACCTTGATTTTTCAAATGGAACACCCTGTATTTTATTATTCATTTCAACGCATAAAATATTGTGCTATGTTTTTGCAGAAGTAACCTTATCTTTATCTTCGATCATTTTCGAAATATTCGATTATTTGTAAAAGTTTTGATGAAAATTCTACAAACCTTATCAAACTCATCAACATGCATCATTATTCGCACAGAAGTTTATTTTCTGTAATGATTCAAGTAGTAAAAATGAGACCTGAACAAGATAATTCTTCTAACGAATGATAAAATCAAGATGATTAAAACGTAAATCGAGGTATGTGTATCATATCATATTCTGCATTTTACATGGCGAACTTATCAGTGTTTCGTTATTAAACATTGTTGAAGTGAGGTTTGAATCCAATTTTCTCAATTGGCTGCCATGAAGTTCTCCAAAGAAGAAATGGTTGATATGATTTTTATTCTTCGTTGGCAAGTAGAGTTTATGCACAAAGGTTTCCTGATAAGAGGCATCCTGATGCAAGATTGAAAAACTTCTAATTAGATTTAACGAAACGGGTAATATCGCTTACAAAAACATGAAAAACCAAAAACTGCTACAGCTGAAGACAACCAGTTATCAGTTTTGTTGACAGTGACAGAGAACCCATATAAAAGCCAAAGAGAGATTTCTCAGTTAACAGATATAAGTCAAACTTCCGTCCAGAGAATCTTGAAAGTGAATAAAATTTCATGCATATCATGTACAGCTGCACCAGGAACTGAAAAATCATGACTATGAAAATCGAATCAATTGAGCAAGTGACAAAGTAGCGGAAAATCCCAATATGTTTCGCAGAGTTCTTTTCTTAGACGAGGCAACTTTCCACAAGAACGGGATTGTTAACAGGCACAACTTTCATTATTACGCCACGGAAAATCCACACCTAATGAGACAAAAAGAGCACCAGCTTCGTTGGTCCTTGAATGTATGGGCCGCCATAGTAGATGGATATCTACTTGGGCTGCTTTCTTTCCACGGGCATCTCCCTATCTATCTATTTTTCAGTGGCTCACTCTGTATCTTCTACAGTTTTCAATCAAAAATGAAAATTCTTTCACGGAAAAGCAGACAAAGATAATACCTTTCTTTCGAGTTACCACTCGACCCATCTACCCCCTTCCAAATTTTCAAGGGTTGTCACCCCTGCCACAGGGGTTGAAATTCGAGATGAGAATGGTAATGAATAATAAAATAAAACAAGCTAATGAACATTAGATTGTTGTTGATAATGGACGTATGTCCGAAACCGGTCCAACCAATGTAAAATTTCGTCATTCTTTACATCAAAAAATTAGTGGTAGTTAAAACATAGTAACTTGTTTTATTTTATCATTTATTATGAATATCAACCATCACGTAGTTCAGGCTAAATCGATCAATTATATCAGAATGGTACTTGATGATGACTGCCATTGATCAGCATGGATCTGTTCCATTTTACCTCACTGAAACTTGAATAGTCTCAGGGAAATAGTCTTTCCTATCTTTCAGTTGCCCACCCTGTATCTTTTACAGTTTTCAATTAAAAATGAAAATGGCAATGTAGACAAAGATACCACCTTTATTTTGAGTCATCACACGACATATCCTCCCTATTCAAAATGTTCAAGGATTGAAACCACGCTTAGGGGTTGATATTTCAGGCAAGTATTGTTCCCAAAAAGATGTCCCCCTTGAAACAAATATTGACCTGTTTTTGCGTTTTGATCAGAAATGAATATCTTGGTAGATATAGCCTCTGTTTAGTTTTCGTTGAAGCACCCTGTATGTTTGTATTTTCAACTTCATTCCAATACTTGTTGTCAGCTGAAGATGGTCGAGAGACCGAAATTGTGATTTTCAGTAAATCTCTTGTGATAGTATAATACATAGTTTAATTTCTTAATATCATTCTTCTTCTTCTTCTTCCAACTTTATTTTAGGCGAAACCGCCTGTTTATTCTTCGGTCCTTTGTCTGTTACGGAACGTTCAAGTTGTCACTCCACCTTTTTCGTGGTCGTCCCACGCTTCTGCGCCCCAGTGGAGATCTATCACGGGCGATTTTCACTATTCTTCTGTCCTCCATTCTGTTTATATGGTCATTCCACTCCTGTTTTCTGTTCAATACCCAGTTGTTAATGTTGTCCACCTTGCACATGTTTCTAATATTCTCACTCCTCTCTCTGTTGAGCAGTGTTTTCCTGGCTATCCTGCGAAGTACCTTCATTTCGGTTGTCTCCAGTAGTCGCCTGGTTTTCGTTGTTTCTGGTCTAGTTTCTGCAGTGTATGTCATAATGGGCCTTACAGTTGCTTTGTAGATTCGTGCCTTGGCTTCAATTCCGATATGCTTATTGCACCATATTGTGTCATTCAGACATCCTGCTACTCTTGTTGCTTTTGTTGCTTGTTCCCTTACCTCCGCCTCGACATCTCCGTAGCCCGAAATCTCTATGCCGAGATATTTAAATTTCATTTCCTGCTGGATAGATTTACCATCAACCTCAAGCTTGCATCTCAATGGTGTTTTCGATGTAGTCATGCACTTTGTTTTAGAGGCAGAAATTATCATATTAAACGATTTGGCTGTACGGTTGAACTGGTGTAGGAGGCGCTGTAAATCGTCTTCATTTTCTGCAATCAACACAGCGTCATCGGCGTAACACAGGATAGCTATCTCTTTGTCCCCATTTTGTAGCCCCTCATTCCTCTTACTTTTTGATTATCTCGTCTATGATGATGTTGAACAGAAGGGGCTTAACGAATCTCCTTGACGAATACCACTTCTCACTGGTATCTGTGTGGTAAGCTCCCGTCTAATCTTGCCTGGATCTTGTTCGCAGTATATATATTTTCGATAGTCTTTATTATATTACGTGGGATTTGCCTGTTGTAGAGCAGATGTATAATGTCTGATAATTGGACCCGGTCGAAAGCTTTGAGCAAGTCAACAAAACACATAAATGCTGGCTTATTATATTCTATCGACTTTTCTGTTACTTGTCTTATGACAAATACGGCGTCGGTGCAAGATCTTCCAGATCTGAATCCTTGTTGTTCATCAGCGAAAGAGGTGAGGCTATTTATTTTGTTTGTTATACACTTCGTAGTAAGTTTCAGCGTGGTGCTCAACAGATTTATTCCTCTATAATTCGAAGGTACTTTCTTGTCTCCTTTCTTAAACATAAGAATAGTAGTGCTTGTACGCCATTCATCTGGGATCCTGTGATGGTAAAGGATTTTTTGAACTAAAATTGTCAACTCTTGAGTAAGACGTTGTCCGCCATACTTGAGTAGTTCGTTGCTAATTCCGTCCTGTCCGGCACTTTTCCTATTCTTTAATTTTTGTAGGGCTAACTGTACGTCATCCACATTCATCTCAGCATCTTCGCTCACTATTATTTCCGGTGTACTTAGGTCTTCTTCTGTATCCTCTGTCGAATATAGATCAGTTAGGTACTCGATCCAGGTCTCGCTGGTTATATGTTTTGTTTCAACCAACTCATTCTTAATATCATCACACACATTATTCATCAGAAATTCATCCTATTCACCTGATCTGGCTCCGTGCACTACTATCTGTCCCTGAGCTACATTTGACGATTCGTTTGAGGCCATTAAAAGAACGGTGACCAACGCGCTAAAGACCATTCCAGATAAGGAGAGATCGTTGGACAACTTGTTAGCGCGTGCAAATTTGTGTTTCAATGCAGAAGGGAATACATTGATTAATAAAAAATATTTCTATGAAAATTAATACTGGTTGTTTCTATTTTCAAAAAGTTCAGTTAGGTTAGGTTAGATTTTTGTTTTGGCCAAAATGGATAGTTACTTTAGCTATCGAATCCATTACAATTCCATTGCCGCATGCTGTATAGCTTCAGTTTCAAAAATATGCATTTGCTTCCCGAATTTATCCTCCATAGGGTTTCAACACACAAATGTATGTAACTTGGTACTGTTGTTTTCCTAAAATTCAAAATCAAACTCATGAAATTTCTATAATTGAAATTACAACTTTTTTCTTTTCAAGGTGGCTACATGACTATCCAAGACGCACCTTACAACACCCCATTAGGTCCAGCTTTCCTTGAAGCAGGTCAAGAAATGGGGTATGATATCAGAGACATAAATGGCCAACAACAGACAGGTTTCGCCTTCTACCAATTCACCATGCGAAGAAATTCGAGATGTTCAACAGGAAAAGCATTCCTCAGACCCATTAGACTTCGTAAAAACCTTCACGTAGCTTTATGGTCACACGTAACCAGATTGCTAATAGACCATACAACTAAAAGAACTTACGGAGTGGAATTTATCAAGGGAGGAAAATACCATCGTATTCTAGCACGTAAGGAGGTGATCTTATCTGCTGGAGCCTTGAATTCTCCACATATCCTCATGTTGAGTGGAATAGGACCAGCGCAGCATCTCCAGGAGAAAGGTATACAAGTTATCAAAGATGCACCTGGTGTAGGTCAGAATCTTCAGGATCATATAGCAGTAGGAGGATTAACATTCCTTATTGAACCTAAGGTAGCGATTGTGATGAATAGGCTGGTGAACATCAACTCAGCGTTGAGATATGCCTTGCAGGAAGATGGACCATTAACGTCAAGTATAGGTAAGATGAAGAGAAGGGTCACAGATTATATAAAATTCAGTCTTCATTATTTTGATATTTCTTCCCCATCTAATTAAATGATATACTTCTACAATATGTGTGTAGATATACAGTGTTTTCCTATGCAAATTTGCCAAATTTTTGTTTGGAGGAGAACCAATGTGAGTTGGTTCAGAGCATTTGAAATCAACCCTCCACCCTCAGCAGTTCCTAAGTTGAAATTCATTATTGGGAAAGACCTCATCCGACATCCATTCAATGATACAATTCTAATTCTCTACTGTCATTCTCGAGTAATGATTCTTGTCCTGAGCAATTCCAAACTTTTAATTCCCAAGAAAATGCAATAATTTGAGATAAATGAACATCAATGTTTTGTAGAAAGCGTACAATTGTTTTTATTAAAACCATCTGGTAATGATAAATCTGTTTCATATTTGTCGTCCATTTTCGCAATACTTTCAATCACAGTTGTCGTTTTCTAAACAAACGTTGAAAATGGTTTACGCAACTGATGAATGGGTCGAAATTGTTTGAATTTATTATCATTATCGATATAATCGTTATGCCGGAGAAACGGCAAGCATATTCAATGTGAACCATCCAGAAAAACAAGTAGGACAGCAGTATTTTTTCGATTTGATGAATGTTCAACATCGACCTAAAAGGATCACTAGAGTTTTAGTTTTGGACCACCTATAATTGGAAAACACTTCTTCCATGAGAAAATTATCACGTGTGTCTGGTATATCAGCTTTAAGAGTTTAAAGGGTACTGAAATATTATCAATTTCCTCCTCATAAAGTGAAACTAATTAAACGAAAACGATCCTAATCGCCGCTCACAATTTTGTGAAATTTCAAGTGAAAATATTAACAATAATCCACATATTCTCTATAGTACCTGACGAGAGCACCCTTATTCTCAATGGTCAAGTGAATGGGGTGTCCCAATAGCTATTGGGATACCTAGAATCCTCATTGGTTCACACAGATAAACAAACAAACGACTCAGAAATTGATGGAAACCATATTGTAGGACCTTTCTTCATCGAGCTGATCTCAATGGAAACACTTATTTGCAGTTGTTGAAAGAATTAATAGATTCCAAGCTCTCAAAAATTTTGGTTTCCGACAGTCTCATGACGTGTAGGTTAGGTTAGATTATTGAGTTGGTGTCCCGTTAATAGGCTAACCATCAACCCAACAGACTTTTTGACAAGTGACAATAGCTTATGTACCCTCTTCTTTGATTGTGGCCCTTTCCTGCACCATTTTGACTGTCTCAGTCACAATATTTCAGCGCCTCGGTGCTGTTCCAGTTTCGAAAGAAGAACTATCCCATGTGGGTCCATGGAATAGTCATAATTGGTTCTGGTCCTATCGGCCTAACAGCTGTTGCCTTTTTGACAAGGCTGTCTGCATTCTGATGTGCTGTGCACCAAAGCAGAGTAACTCTGGTTTGTAGTGCTGAGTTGTCGAAGTGCTGCTCTGCGTTGGTCAACTAGTTTGGATGTAAACCTTCAAAGGGTTTGTCAAAGTGGTAGGTGGCTCTCATTTGATCTCCTCTTTCTCTCATGACGTGTAGGTTAGGTTAGATTATTGAGTTGGTGTCCCGTTAATAGGCTAACCATCAACCCAACAGGCTTTTGACAAGTGACAATAGCTTATGTATCCTCTTCTTTGATTGTGGCCCTTTCCTGCACCATTTTGACTGTCTCAGTCACAATATTTCAGCGCCTCGGTGCTGTTCCAGTTTCGAAAGAAGAACTATCCCATGTGGGTCCATGGAATAGTCATAATTGGTTCTGGTCCTATCGGCCTAACAGCTGTTGCCTTTTTGACAAGGCTGTCTGCATTCTGATGTGCTGTGCACCAAAGCAGAGTAACTCTGGTTTGTAGTGCTGAGTTGTCGAAGTGCTGCTCTGCGTTGGTCAACTAGTTTGGATGTAAACCTTCAAAGGGTTTGTCAAAGTGGTAGGTGGCTCTCATTTGATCTCCTCTTTCTCTCATGACGTGTAGGTTAGGTTAGATTATTGAGTTGGTGTCCCGTTAATAGGCTAACTATCAACCCAACAGACTTTTTGACAAGTGACAATAGCTTATGTACCCTCTTCTTTGATTGTGGCCCTTTCCTGCACCATTTTGACTGTCTCAGTCACAATATTTCAGCGCCTCGGTGCTGTTCCAGTTTCGAAAGAAGAACTATCCCATGTGGGTCCATGGAATAGTCATAATTGGTTCTGGTCCTATCGGCCTAACAGCTGTTGCCTTTTTGACAAGGCTGTCTGCATTCTGATGAGCTGTGCACCAAAGCAGAGTAACTCTGGTTTGTAGTGCTGAGTTGTCGAAGTGCTGCTCTGCATTGGTCAACTAGTTTGGATGTAAACCTTCAAAGGGTTTGTCAAAGTGGTAGGTGGCTCTCATTTGATCTCCTCTTTCTCTCATGACGTGTAGGTTAGGTTAGATTATTGAGTTGGTATCCGTTAATAGGTTTCCGACAGTCTCATGACGTGTAGGTTAGGTTAGATTATTGAGTTGGTGTCCCGTTAATAGGCTAACTATCAACCCAACAGACTTTTTGACAAGTGACAATAGCTTATGTACCCTCTTCTTTGATTGTGGCCCTTTCCTGCACCATTTTGACTGTCTCAGTCACAATATTTCAGCGCCTCGGTGCTGTTCCAGTTTCGAAAGAAGAACTATCCCATGTGGGTCCATGGGATAGTCATAATTGGTTCTGGTCCTATCGGCCTAACAGCTGTTGCCTTTTTGACAAGGCTGTCTGCATTCTGATGAGCTGTGCACCAAAGCAGAGTAACTCTGGTTTGTAGTGCTGAGTTGTCGAAGTGCTGCTCTGCATTGGTCAACTAGTTTGGATGTAAACCTTCAAAGGGTTTGTCAAAGTGGTAGGTGGCTCTCATTTGATCTCCTCTTTCTCTCATGACGTGTAGGTTAGGTTAGATTATTGAGTTGGTGTCCCGTTAATAGGCTAACTATCAACCCAACAGACTTTTTGACAAGTGACAATAGCTTATGTACCCTCTTCTTTGATTGTGGCCCTTTCCTGCACCATTTTGACTGTCTCAGTCACAATATTTCAGCGCCTCGGTGCTGTTCCAGTTTCGAAAGAAGAACTATCCCATGTGGGTCCATGGGATAGTCATAATTGGTTCTGGTCCTATCGGCCTAACAGCTGTTGCCTTTTTGACAAGGCTGTCTGCATTCTGATGAGCTGTGCACCAAAGCAGAGTAACTCTGGTTTGTAGTGCTGAGTTGTCGAAGTGCTGCTTTGCATTGGTGTGTGAGTAACTCTGGTTTGTAGTGCTGAGTTGTCGAAGTGCTGCTCTGCGTTGGTCAACTAGTTTGGATGTAAACCTTCAAAGGGTTTGTCAAAGTGGTAGGTGGCTCTCATTTGATCTCCTCTTTCTCTCATGACGTGTAGGTTAGGTTAGATTATTGAGTTGGTGTCCCGTTAATAGGCTAACTATTAACACAACAGGCTTTTTGACAAGTGACAATAGCTTATGTATCCTCTTCTTTGATTGTGGCCCTTTCCTGCACCATTTTGACTGTCTCAGTCACAATATTTCAGCGCCTCGGTGCTGTTCCAGTTTCGAAAGAAGAACTATCCCATGTGGGTCCATGGAATAGTCATAATTGGTTCTGGTCCTATCGGCCTAACAGCTGTTGCCTTTTTGACAAGGCTGTCTGCATTCTGATGAGCTGTGCACCAAAGCAGAGTAACTCTGGTTTGTAGTGCTGAGTTGTCGAAGTGCTGCTCTGCATTGGTCAACTAGTTTGGATGTAAACCTTCAAAGGGTTTGTTAAAGTGGTAGGTGGCTCTCATTTGATCTCCTCTTTTGAGAAGGTCAGGTCGAAGTTCTCTAATATTATTGAGGAATGAAGATAATTCAGAAGTCCGATTTATGTCCCTTCTCATGCCTCCTTCCCACAACCCCAATGAAACTCCCATGGCCATCTTCTCCAACATTCTCCACTCCATGGAGGCCGTGGGTCTATATCTCAAGGCTCCCGTGCCTGCTAGACATGCTCGTTTTTGGATCTTGCATATTTCGTTCCTTTTTGACTTCCTGTCTAGTGCAGGCTATCATACGAAGGCATCATAGGTCAGGAGTGGTCTTATCACAATTGTGTATAACCAATATATTGTTTGGTTCGAGTCCCCATCTAGGCTCAAATAACTTCCGGCAAGCCCAGATCTTGTTCAAATTTAACCTAACGTAACCAATATATTATGTTTGGTTTGAGTCTCCATCTGAGCTCAAATAACTTTGCGCTTGTCTTTCGATGTAATTGTCCCAATTCAGTTTATCGTCAAGCCCAAACCTAGATATTTTACAACCCCCTGCAATTAAGAATTGACGTATCTCAGCTTTCTGTGGAAAATCAGTCCATCCTGAGATAGAATAAATTTATTTACTGTTCGGTTTATTCTAGTGTGATTTTAAAGACATTTAACGTTGAAACCTCAAAGTATTTTATCACTTACAGGTTTGGAAGCTGTTGGTTTCATCAATACTAAATACGCCAATCAAACTGACGACTATCCAGATATAGAGTTTATGTTAACCAGTGCATCTGTAAACGCTGATGGCGGCCAGCAAGTAGCTCGTGCACACGGTCTAACACACGAATTCTACAAGGAAATCTACGAACCCATAAACTACA
The DNA here is from genome assembly GCA_013387265.2 of Cryptolaemus montrouzieri. NCBI lineage: Eukaryota > Metazoa > Arthropoda > Insecta > Coleoptera > Coccinellidae > Cryptolaemus > Cryptolaemus montrouzieri. Next base: position 14,975,690 of record JABFTP020000042.1, read on the forward strand.
GAGACAGTTTTTCGGTGTTTCCCATGATGTTGCGTCCGAAAAGCAGAGGACAGATCAGGTTGAGATCTAAGAATCCATTGGACTACCCTCTATTCTACCATAATTATTTAACACACCCACACGATGTGGGCGTACTTAGGGAAGGGTTGAAAGCTGCAATAGCCTATGGACAAACCGAAGCTTTCAGAAGATTTGGGGCTAAATTATACAATCCACCTCTGCCTAACTGCAAACATCTTCCAATGCACACTGATGAATACTGGGAGTGTGCTATTCGACAATACACTCTTTCCATCTACCATTACTCATGTACAGCTAAAATGGGACCACCAAGCGACCCTTACGCAGTGGTAGATCCAGAACTACGAGTCTACGGTGTAGCAGGATTGAGAGTTATAGACGCATCAATAATGCCAAAAATCACAAATGGAAATATAAATGCTCCAACAATGATGATTGCGGAAAAAGGTGCTGATATGATCAAAAACTATTGGAGAAGTCATGAGAATGATGCCAAGAAGAAAAGAGAACTGAATAGTGAATTTTTGAGTATTTTAAATGCTACCTTGAGACAAACGTGACGAAGTTTTCATTGATCTGACAATTGAATGGACGCTTTCACATTAGCGCTTTATCGGGAAGTGTCATAAATTAGCTTATGAGAGATGAATTAATTGTTAATCTAACCGATTCAAACCAAAGTTTCACGAATAATTTTAAGGATAGATAAGGCTTTTAGTTGTTATATGTATATATTTATTGTTAGCATTGTTATATATCACTTGGTATATTAGAGATTACTAATTTTGTTGTTGCTATTTTTGGTATACAGATGCCTTGACATCAATTGCGTTAACTGCCATCTATACAAAGCGTCCAATTTATCGAATGGACACACTAAAGAAGTTCTTAGAAAAAACTATAAGAAAATTGTTAGTTACTATTTCGAAGAAACGACTAGGCCAAATAAACCTGAAATTTAAGGCCTAACTTCATGACAATTTGACTATTTCCAATAAAACAAAGATCTATACTGCCATGAACTTGTTGTCAAATTTGAATGTCGTATATGTACTATAAATGCTTCAAAAATGCTAACGAAAAAAGTCATCACGGCAAAATTGGTATTGGGAAAGAAAGGCGGCCGGAGCCATATCAGGTAAATACGGTGGTTGTTCGATGGTATTCGTTAAATCTTTGGTCAGAAACTCATGATAGTCTTGTGAGAAGTGCATATCGTGGTGCTAAATCCATCAGTGTTCTTCCCACATATCTGGTCTTCGTCAACAAATTTGCTTTATCAAATGCCGCTCAGGTAACATTCTTCATTAACCGTTTGACCTTCTGGAAAGAATTCTGAGACCACAACACCCCGATAATCAAAGAAAACAATCAGAAATATCTTGATCGACTTTGACGTGGTTTTTTCGGTTTCGGTTCAGTTGAAAGTTTCCATTCCGAAGCTTGTCGATTGGTTTGCATATCAAACTCATGAACCCATTACCAGTAACAACGCGTTTTATGAATCTACTGACGGAATTGACTTGTTCTAAGATGTCTTCAGCGAACTTTAAGCGATTCAATTTTTGAAGAAAATTCAGGTATTTTAGAACTAGTCGGGCGGCAACGCGTTTCATACCCGAACAATCGTTCAAAATGGTACGAATTGATTCGTGAGACACAGAAAGTTCATTTCCTCTTTCTGTCGAACTTAGATGACGCCAAAATAGAAAACAGTTGTTCAAACTTAGCAACAATAAAAATTTGAATTGAGGAGGCCGTTACTTGATGTAGATCCATGATATAAATGAGATAAAAACACAAGGTTTAACTTTAATCTACACTTTATTTGAAAAAATTCGACGAAGTTTCGCTGACACAGCAGCTTTATCAAGAATGACAAACAGAATGAAGAGTATGGTATTATAAACAAATCGTAGAACAAGTTGGATGAATAACAGGAAAATCCACACCGAGCCATTGTACAGTTAGTATGAAAGGTAATAAAAACTAATTAAACAAGTTAAGTAGGGGTGAATAATTCACATCTACCTGCTCATTCAAAAGCTTGTCCGAATGTTTGTATCTATTTATTTCTAATGCTTCTAGGAGATCTAATTTTGAACTTTTGATTTTATATGTAATATGTCAAAGTTTTATTGAATGAATGGTTTTCTTTTATTAGGTGGTTTGAATAATTTGAATCAGATTTATTTTTATCGAAGCTACGTTTATGTTCAGATGTTCTTATGCCAAAACTCCCATACAATTAGACTTATTTCTTAATTTCATTAATTCCATCCATTTGAACATTAAATTCACGATAGAAATTGAACAGAACGATTCCATTAATTTTTGGACTTGAAAATCACTAAACGAAATAATAATCATGTTTCTTCGGTCTTTCGTAAACCAACACATACTGATACAGTTATACATGACTACTCATTACATCCAATTCAACACAAAGTTGCAGCTTTAAACAGCATGGTACATCGGTTACTCAATTTACCTTTATCAGAAGAAGATTATAATAAAGAGTTAAACATCATCAAACAGATAGCCATTAATAATTCATATAATCCGGATATGATAGATCTAATCATCACTTTGTTTATAATACCATACTCTTCATTCTGTTTGTCATTCTTGATAAAGCTTCTGTGTCAGCGAAACGTCGTCAAATTTCTTCAAATAAAGTGTAGATTAAAGTTAAACCTTGTGTTTTTATCTCATTTATAACAATAAAAATTCTGACAATCATTTCAATCAGATTCTTTAAATAACCAGTTCCCGGTAGTTTTTTGACAGAAACTATTTCACGTAACTGTCGTATTGGAACATCGAAATTTACCCACCCGCACATTCACTAAAAGCGTTTTTAGACAAATAAAAATGAATACAGAGAAGAAAAATTGCCTTTCTTTGTTGAGTTGAAAACTTCAAGTAAAAAGGTAAAAATTAATTAACCTTATTGAACCACCCCCGTATTCAAAAATTTTCCGAACTTTCATCTGCTATAATTTATCGACCACTTATCCCTAAATCGCTGCCAAACCTTCTTAATTGTCAAATTATCCCATCAGACATTGTTAATATGGATTTCAATTCGGAAATAGAAAATAATATGTAAATAACATCGACACAAAATCAATCAAGATCTCTCTTTCCAAAAAGCGATACTCATAAAACTGTCGTTATTTGACTAGCGTTACGAAATATACACAGAAACACTTAATGTGGATTCCTTCTAATTTGTTGGAACAGTTGCAAATGAGTTCTTGAAAACCGGAAACAATAGAAACACTCACAAATACGAGAAAAATGTAAATGCGCTCATACTTAAACAATAGATTTTTCATAAACATATTTTATTTTATGTAATTAATTCGTTACTTTCTCTACAATTAAATGCGGAAATAATTTGGATGAGCAATTAGTGATGTTTCGACACAATGAATCATTAGATTCAAATGTTTCATTTTCGTAGTAACATCATTGTTGTTTCATAACAGTAGTATAGGCTTTTCCATTGATGCATACACACGACCAACAATAAAAAAAAATGTTCTCTCAGAAAATTTGTTACTTTTCTATGTTATACAGGGTCATTCATAATAAGGTATCAATAACTCTGATTCTTACAGTGCAGGGTTTCAAATGTTTTACTTACGATATTACTTTTTAAAGGAAAAAAATCCGATTAAATTAGACTGTGAATGTAGCCCTTTATGTATGTTTGTACAGGCCACAGCTTTCGGAAGATCAATTCGACCACGTTATCTCACAACTTCTCATTGTCTTACTTGCGCACATTGCAATTTTTCGGCATTTTCGGTTTGTGATTGATCTGCCATCAATTAACATCTTGGAAAGATATACATATATATATATATATATATATATATATATATATATATATATATATATATATATATATATATATATATATATATATATATATATATATATATATATATATATATATATATATACTACATATAATGTATATATATACATATATATATATACATATATGTATGTAATTCATTTTCAGGAAAACGTTTTATAAAATATATTATTGACAACTGTCAAATTTTCGAATTCCAAAAATGAATTCTTCATATGAATATGACTCTGATGATGAATATAATTCTCCTAAATATCCTTGCGATTCATATAATAGATATTTCTTGGAGAAGAACTTCAAAATCTGCACTCAAGATTGTTTAGATGCAGGACCATCTGATTCTCACACTTTCATATCATCTGATTCAGGTAACGTTGCAAAGAAAATTATTTCTGGGCCCGTTGATCATGAATATGATGATAAGGTAAACAACTTAAATGAAGGTAGGAATAATATTTTAAAAACTATACATTCATATCATACACGAAGTAAATCTAAGGGATCTGACATTTCTACTTGTTCAGTCTATTCTTCAAACAACAAAAGATTCGATAACTGTTTTCATAATGATGTAGAATCACCTTGTTCCTCTAATATTATCATAACTTCATCACCTAATTCAGATCTTCACAAATCTAATAAAAAATAAAACGCATGAAATGGACTTATGAAATGAATAAATTCATTATGTTTTGTTATTACAAAATAACAAATAATGGAACAAATAAAAAAGGGTACATGTCTAAACTATATAATATGTTCAAAGAAGAATTCCCCAATTGCTGTATTTCAGAACAAAGCATTGCGAATGAAAGACGGTATATTGAAAATAGAAACTTTATATCTGAATCAGAATTAAAATCAATTAAAACAACATTCAAAAAGAAGAACATTTGAATTCTGATATTTCAGATGAAAACCTAGTCCCATTCATGAAAACATCGAATATAAATCAGAAAGTTCATCTAAAAATATTGATAACACAGATATGGAAAATTTATTTCTCAATCAAATGAATTTATTTGAAAATATTGACCCAACTATAAGACCTAAACTTCCTAAAATTCATCATTCAAAGAAAATTTTCGATTGTATAAACGAGCTTAATGAGAATATTCTTCCAAAGCAACTTGTTGAAGTAATGAATATTTATATACTTCATCTGATTATATATTGTGCCGCTATTACAGTAGTTAAACATTCTGGATACAAATTAGAAAATTTTGGATCTAATTATAATATCAAGAAAAACCTTGGCAAAAAGATTAGAAGGTAAAATTTCTTGTATCAGATGTGATTTAGGAAGATTGACTCAATATTCCAGAGGTAATCGATCAAAAAACTTATGGCACATATTGGAAAAATATTCCTCAAATATAAAACCCATAAAAATAATGAGATAAGTAATGGACAACTGATAGAATACATCGATACTTTAAAACAAAAACTTTCAGTATACTCCATTAGACTACGTGAATATAAAATAAATTCAGATAGAAAATTCCAAACAAACTATTCAAAAATAATGAAAAACATTTTTACAAATTTATTTCAGGTTCAAATGGAAATATTTCAGGAAATGGAGTTCCTAAAATTGATATTCTAACTGATTATTGGTCTTCAATCTGGGCGGTGCCAAGGCAACACAATTCCAATGCAAGCTGGATTTTAAATGAAAGGTCTCGATTTTCTAAAATAGAATGCATGCAATTTGAAAAATTTTCAAACGAAGATATAAAATCAGTTATTAAACACACAAAAAATTGGAAATCTCCAGGTGTTGATGGTATTCATAACTTTTGGTTCAAGAAATTCTCTTGCGTTCATGAAAAATTGGCTGAATATTTTTCATTTATAATAAAGAACACCTCAGCTACTCCTTTATTTTTCACACAATGAATTACTTATTCAAAACCGAAAAGTGATAATACTATTGATCCGTCTCAATATAGACCAATTACTTGCCTTCCAACAATATATAAAATTCTAATTGCATGTATTACCCAAAAAATTTATGCCCATTTGGAGAATTATAATATTCTTTCCGAACAACAAAAAGGATGTAGAAAAAAACACCTTGGTACTAAAGAGCAACTTGCAATTGATTCTGTTGCTTTGAATCAAGCTAAGAAGAGAAATATTCATACAGCCTTCATTGATTACCAAAAGGCTTTTGATAGTTCTCCCCATTCATGGCTTCAAGAAATTTTGGAAATTTATAAAATTGATAAGACACTTCGTCTTTTTCTTGAATTTGTAATGAAAAATTGGAGAACCAATCTTCATTTAAATATTTCAAAACAATCGTTAAAATTCGAAGTAATTCCAATCAAAGAGGCATTTTCAAGGTGATTCTTCAAGTGCTCTTTGGTTTTGTCTTTGCCTTAATCCATTATCTCATGAATTAAATGCTACTAGTTTCGGCTTCAAAACAAAGAGTCTATCAACTGAATTCAAATTAAGTCACTTAATTTATTTAGATGATATTAAATTATATGCCGGAACCAGATCTCATTTAAAAAGTCTACTTGAGATTACTTTCAACTATTCCAATGATATTCATATGAAATTTGGGCTTCCAAAATGTAAAAATCTTTCTATTGAAAAGGAAAGATCACCTCTGATTTTATAAAGATTTCCAATATCGAAATCGAGCCAATGCATCAAGGAGATACATATAAATATCTTGGATTTTGTCAAGAGAAGACAATTAACCATAGCAGCACTAAAGAAAATATTGAAATAGTGATTTCGAGTTGAGTCTGGACTTGATACTAAGCTTGAGCCTAGAGTAAGCTGCTCTGGAAATTTTCTCTTCAGCGCTTGTTGGGATCTCTGTATTATTCATCAGTGTAGTGCCTTTTTTACCCTCTACTATTTTACCTCTTCTTATATTCACAATCGCGCATTTTTCCACTCCAAGTTCCATATTGACCACATCAGTGAAGGTAGATACAGTTTCAAGTTTTCTTTTCAGTTGCTCAGCATTATTAGCTTAGAGTTTCAAGTCATCAACATATTTGATGACTTATGCGGATTTTTCTTTCTTTGTTGATAATATAGCTGTTGTTCGTGTTATTCCGCATAAGGCTAAGGGCAAGAAAACACCACAGAGGGCTTAACGTGTCTCCTTGGAATATTCCTAGTTTGATTTTTATCTGTGAAGTAATTATCTCGCCGTTGATTGTGTAGATTCTTAGGATGGTGTTTCAGGTCTTCATGAGGTACTTCAGAATGTTGATTATTGACTCGGATATTCCATATATCCAACTCAAGAAGCCAAGAGTGCGGGATCGAGTCCAATGCTTTTTCTTTAATCGATCCATGCTACTGTAATATTTCACAACTCCTTTTCGGCTTGTTTCGTAATGATGAGTGAGTGTGAGTTAATCCAAAAATGAGATATTGTGGCAATGTTTCTGAGTTATGAAGCGACTGTTGAAAGAGCTGTGCCAGTATGGAGTGGACAGAGGTAAAATACTTCCACCAATAGTAATGTAAACGAGAAAGAGGACCATGTAGAAGGCGCATCTCATGGCTGAAAAATCTTAGGCGGTGGTTTGGAATGACATCGGTTGAATTGTTCGGGGCAGCTGTGAACAGAGTTACCATGGTGATGATGATTGTCAAAGTTCGCTGGCCGAATACGGTACGAGGAAGAAGAAGAAAAAAAAGGTGTTTCTCTTGAAAATTAAATTCAATTTTAAATGAGACTGGAGGTCAAATAATATAAAAAAAGACTCAATGATACAATTCTTATCATCTGCTATCATTATTAAGTGACGATTCTTATCCTCAGCAACTCCAAGTTTGTGTAGACTGAAAATATTTGTTCCAAAGTAGATAAAAGTTGGCTTATTTTCGTATTTGATTATTGCGTCATCAAATTCAGATAAAATGCAATCTATTGCCTAATTCCTGAACTAGATAATTTTATAGATCCAAGATAAAGTTTCAGAACATGTTTGGTATAACTGCTTCACAATTTAACTAGTCTACTTTTATCAGGTGGGCTTAACTCTTTGAATAACTGCAACTAACTGTAACCTAACCTGAAATGGCAAAATATTTGTTATTGAATATGATACGACCTTGGAACATAACTTTCATCAAATCAACATTAAATGCAGGCCTAATCATGCGCGACCATTCCGCATTTTCAAGAAGTTCGGAACGTACAAATCTTCACGTATAACCGCTTAATTCTTTGGTCACACCATAACTCTCACTTCCTCAGTCGTTTGGCATTGGAAATGCACACCAACATTTCTTATGTAACGTAGCCTTCGATTTATACTTTCCTTTCAATATCGTGACCTTCGTCAGAGAGTTGAAATGAAAATGAAAACGCGATCATCTGCTCTGTCGAAATGTAAAATATGAGTGTAAGGCAACGTTTACGAACACAGTATCGAAAAATCATAAAATAGTGAATGGATGTGAAATCTGCTGAATGGCTAGAGCTGGCTCAACCGAAACATTGGAGTATGCTTCGAAGTTTAAAAGGCCACTAAATATACTTTGTGTTAACACTGAAACAAGTAATTTTAAATTATTCAAGTTGACATACAGATTGATACGTATAAATGCATCAAAATCTTCAAAACTATCTCAACAATATAAAAAGGCAGTACCCACTGTACACTTCCTCTTGTAGCTAATGACATTAGAAACCTTCTAGATGAATTAGAAAACTGGGCTATCGCACCAACGAGGCGAGAGATGAAAACATAAAAAAAAAGCAACTGTATGCATTGTTTTAATCTTGGACCCTCGCCATAAGGAAAAAACATTTCTTAATTCTAGTTGGGGAAAGAAATTGCAGGTTGAAGCAATTTCTAACTTCGATAAAATTTGTGAAACAAAATATTTGAGGCTCTTTCCAAGCCAATATCTTCCACCACAATCATTTGTTGCGACCAGATACTGATCGCAACAAAATGAGCACAGATATTAAGATGGAAGCTTCCAAGGACGTTTTGGGTTCGATATCTTGATAGGGATGATGGGAAGATATTTAATAGGGCCTATAATTTTTGAAACTTCATTGACAGGGGAGAAATATTTGGAATTTTTGAGGACCCAAATACAGGATGAATTGGACGAGTTGCCATTAGCTGTTGTGAATGAAATATATTTTCAACAAGATGGTGCACCTCCTCACAACTCAAGGGAGGTCTCGCAGTATCTCGACGAGATTTTTTCAGAAAAATGGATAGGTACAAATGGTCCCATAAGATGGTCAACTAGATCACCAGATTTGAATCCACTAGATTTCTTTCCGTGGGGCCATTTAAAGAATGAGGTTCACCAAACACCTGTTAGAACCCAACAAGAATTGGAGAACCGTTTGAGACAGGCTTTTGCAGGCATAACAGCCCAACAGTTAAATAATGATCAATCGTGTACGAAGTTGTGTTCATGAGAATGAATTTATTATAATTATTTCGTCTACGCTGTTCGCTCTATTGTAATTAACATTGACACCCCGTAAAAAATTAGCAATTATATTTTTAGACACAATCTTGTATTTTCGTGATAAGAGATGTTGAGCTACGCCAATTGTCACTGTTCATAGCCTTCTTATGACATTTGTCATAATTTTCGAACGACTGTCAACATTTTTTCGCAAATTTTTTCTTTAAATTAAACAAATTCCACGAAGAAATAATATTTGGGCGATGTCAAATTATTGGGTCCATAACGATTCTAAAACATCTATAGATCATAATCGGCATCGCTTGTTAGACTGAACCTGGCCATCGGGGCTCTCTCGGTCAAACAGAAAAGGAATTTGAGGAAATATCGCAGGTTATGTATTTTTTTAATATCTCCTAGCCTTTTCATGACCTTGCTGGCTATGTTAAATACATATAAGAAGTATGATTGTTGAAATATTTTTCTGCTGGTTTTTCTTTTTCCATTGTTACAGATCCCTGTCCCAAACCCCTTCCTTCCACCCTTGTCTTCGTTTGGAAATCATGGAATGCAAGAGAGAATGAAGCGGTTAAGTGGAAAAATCTTTGGTACCCTTTATGTACACACGACACTAACACAACATAAACAGACAAGCTATTGCTAGTGCAATAGCAACAAGGAAACGAGTTTATTCCTCAGGTTTTTTCACTCGTTTATTGAATCATATCCAAGATAGTAAGGTTCCCCTGTTACATTTCTTGAGCTCACACTTGTTTTTTATCTGACACACATAAATTATAGATATATATTTATATAAATATAATTATTCAAATATTTGTAATCCTCTCTTTATATATATATATATATATATATATATATATATATATATATATATATATATATCTGAATCACCAGGTGAGGCCAAATTTTGGAACAGTATACAGGGTGATACTTTTTCATGGGCCATGTTCCATTTTTACCCTCGGAACTTTTTTTTGGTACGCCACTGGCACTAACAAAAAATAAAATCGAATAGATCATTCAATTTGAAATTTTTTTTGACTCTTGCATTTTGATCGTAACTATCACCGTTTCTGAGATATTAATTATTGAAAATAATCCAATAGTTTTCCCATATCGAAGCCATGGAGATATTATCTTAATAACTGATGCAATTTTTCAGGAATTGAGCTAAAATTTACATCAGATATCTCCTTATTGTATGTTTATAACAAAATGAGGCAAAAATTCTGACAGTATACAGGGTGTTATTTTTCACGTGCATTTTCCTCTTTTGCCCCTGAACTTTTTGTGGTGCGCTACTGGTATATTCTGAAAACAGAATCAAACAGATTATTCAATGCAAAACTTTTCTGTTCCCTGTATTTTTCCGTATCTGCCACCATTTTCGAAAAATTAATCATATATATATATATATATATATATGACATTCAATAACCGCTGGATAGGGCGTGGTGGACCAGAAGCTTGGCCTCCAAGGTCGCCAGATTTAAACAGTTTGGATTTTTTCTTTGGGGATATTATATCTCCCGTGAATACACTTGAAGAATAAAATAGAATACAGGAGTCCATTTCCGGTTATGTCAAACATATTAAAGCTATCAAATTCAAATCGTTGTCTTCTGTCCGATTACCAAATTTCATCAAAATATTCCAAATAGAAATAAAGTTACAGGGGTGGCCCTAGTTTCAGTAACACCGGTATAAAACAATTCAAAAGGTAATATACAGAAATCGATAAATAATACGGATAAAGATTATATTACTAGTTTATTAGATTCAAAAACCAATGCTTAAATAACAATAACTATACAAATTACATTAATAAAATTCAATAAAGGAAATAGATATAAAATAAAGTCGATACTAGATCTGACATTATTTTTTCTTGTGTTACCGCCATTATGTTTTCACTCTTCAACTGAATTTACGAGAGCATATATGTGTATATATGTATATCAAAATGTAAGACAACTCAGGAATTTCTACTGGCGTGTATGTATGTTTGGGTATTACTTTGTAAATTTAATTAGGTATAAATGATGTGTGGCATGTGGGCCAATGTGATCGCCAACATCCACAGACGATAGGCACAAAGAAGAAGAAGATAGATGATACTCACCACAGGTATATACCTTTGGGAGTCTGAGACCTTTGTTGTGTACAAAACAAAAAAAGAAAAAGGAAGAGAAGAAAAAATTTATTATATAACAACGAAATAGTATAATAAGACCAAAACAATGTAAAGAAACAAAAATCATGTTAATATGTTGATAATTCTATGCAATGAATATATATCATTATTAATATAAATATTTACCCACGTATGAAATCAAATAATACAGATAAATATATTTCAATAACATATTTTGGTCCTATCAGCGAAAATATTGCAAATGTAATTCCAAAACAGTATAATAAAGTCAAGACCTACATAAAACTCTCTCAGGAATTTTCTAATAGTAAAGATAATGATAAATTTGACAATACTGGAGTTTACATGTTATCCTGTACGGATTATGAAGGCGTCCGTATAGGTCAGACTAGATAAAGAGCATCAATCAGATTACAATAACCAAAGAACCGACGAATCTACTTTCGCTTCACATTGTATCGAAAATGGCCATCATTTTCCACACATAAATCAATCATTCACAGAATACCTAAGGGATAAAAGTCATATCTCTGGTAATACATCGAAAATTTCAAACTGCAACAAACCCTTCATAGAGATAATCTTCTGAACGACCAGTATGGCCTGATTTATTCGCTCATTTGATATATTGGAAAAATACCTGCTTTTATCATAATCAGTTTATTATTTCTTGTTTGCACCCTTATTAATCTGGTATCTACCTATTTATGCATGTATGTATTTTCAACTTTAGTTCAAGACTCTTTGTATTTTTATTGTATATTTATTTTAGTTCGCTTTCTTGTGCTGATTGGATTGAAGTGTTTTCCTGGAAGTTTTGATAATGTTTGAATCATTATTTTAAAATCAGTTCTTTTCAGAACTCAGTGTTTCGAATATTTATTCTATTTAAATAGTGAAAATGCGAGAGCTTTCTCGAGCCAATCCCAAAACATGATTGCATCATTATGCTATTATTTCCAACAAGAACGAGGTGATGGGGGCCTCTTCTCCCCCTTACAGCTGTAAGAGATGTAAGTACCACTAAAATTAATAACAGAAGGGGCCTTCCCCCCTTAAAAAAGAAATATTATGATACAACTTAACTTGTTCATCTGTTGGTTTCCAAATTGTCTACAAATCTACATACTATGAATTTTTTTGCTTACAGAGGGTAGCGACTACTTCACAAGTAAGCATTTCATCCATTAACAATATTATGGCAAAGACAAAGAGTGGTGAACCACAGAGAAGTCCAAGAAAAAAAAGAATCGTGAGAAACCTGTAGTACATATTGACGATTTTGATCAAACTGCCATAAGAAATACTATCTATGACAAGTTCCAGAACAGTAAGTAGTCATTAAAACCTTTGTCTAAATCAAGTTTAATATTATATTCTTTGTAGAGGAACATATTACGTTGTCTGCATTAAAAGGAAAGTTCTACGAAGGACATATTTTCAATGGGTGTAAGAGATCTCTGTGGAAAATTATACAAACCATTGGATTAAAGTATTCCAAAGATAATCTAAGAAGAGGTTTGATGAAACTACCTCATATTGCATTGAAGAGTATCCATTTTCTGCAAGCATATATTCATATGAAAAATGAAGACTTACGTGAAATTGTCTATCTTGCCGAAACATGGATTTTCAAGGATGGTACTATCAGTCGTTTGTGGTGAGATGACAATTTCGAAAGTGTGAATAAAACAATAGGTGAGGTTATCAACTATTGTTGGTACTATTCAAGATATTCTAAATTTGATACTCGTTTCCGATTCATTGTATTCCATGCAGGCAACAGGCATGGTTTCATTCCTGAAGCAGAACTTGATTTTTAACCCAATTGAAAATATTTGGGGTATAACCAAAAACTATTATCGATGTGTGGGGGGAAGGGAGTTCGCAAAATTCATTCTGATCTTGAAGACGTTCTCCTTTGAACATTCAGATAAATTCAATGTTACGAACGCGAATGGCAGTGACAGTGAAACATTTCTAGACGAACTTTCAGAATAAAATGGAGTATTTATTCTTTCAATTAATTTTAACTTTTCAACCTTTCCTTTGTGAAATTATCATTAAATGAATCATTTTGTTGATTTTCATTATAAGATAGTTTTACCTGTGCTCCTTATTTGAATCTGCAAGTGCCAAGTAGACTAAATTCTAGCTTCTGTTGAAAGATTCAAATATTTCGAAAACAATTATTATTTCATGGCCTAGTAAAAATAATTTTTTATCAGTCAAAAAGGTGATTTAAATTTTGGACTTATTCAAAAACCTGATTTTCTCTAAAACCTTATTCATTTCCATTGTATTTCAAATTCAATAAGATGGCCAGTGCTCAAATCCTTCATTGAACAAAGTGCATAATGAAAATTTCTTTTTTTTATTTCAGATTGAGTGCTTCGATTGCAAAGACCATTAGTACATATTTTTATAAATTTGTTATGGAAACTATAACATATCATATAAATTGATGAGTTCGAAATAATTGAGAGTATCATATATATTGGTGACATTGTTCCCAAGAGCATCTTGTAGTGTCGGCTTTAAGTTTGATGCAAGTCTCTCCTGGTCATATTTCGAACATTCTACAATGATATGCCTGATGTCTAACCTTACGTTGCATAGCTCACAGTTGGAGGAGGCTCCTTCGCCATTAGATGTTGGTGGGTTCTTCTTCTTCTTCACCGTGTAGAAGGCGTAGCGCCTGTTCAGTTCCGGTTTCCCTGCAGCAGTTCTTGTGAAGTTGATTGCCAACTTTCCCGCCATCGTTTTGGTGGTCGTCCAACGGGTCTTCTTCCGTGTGGTATGTTGTTATATACGATTTTGGCTATTCTATCTGTGGTCATTCTGTTTACATGCTGGTTCCATTCTCTTCTTCTTTTTCTTACCCATCTTACAATATCGTCTGTTTCACATTTTTCCCTTATGTCGGTATTTCTTTGTCTGTCATTCAATGTGTAACCGGTTATAGTTCTTAGCGTTTTCATTTCTGTTGTTCTTAGTATCCTCTTTGTTACCGACGTTTCCGCTCTTGTTTCTGTCCCGTATGTCATAATTGGTCGCACACATGTTTTGTATATTCTGGATTTGCATGGTATACTGAGGTGTTTATTTCTCCAAATTGGTTGTTTAAGATGTCCCGATACTGCAGCTGCTTTGTTTACTTGTCTCCTCACTTCATCTTCAAGGTATCCTGTGCTTGTTATTTTGCACCCTAAGTATTCGAATGACATGACTTGGTCTATAGTGGCGTTGTCTATTGTTAACTTGCAGCGCAGAGGTTCCTTAGCTATGGTCATGCATTTTGTCTTACTTGTTGAGATTTCCATATTGAAATTTTTTGCGCGTTTGCTAAAGGCATATAACATTCTTTGTAGGTCGTCTTCTGATTCTGCAATGAGTACGGCGTCATCGGCATAGGCCATAGCATAAGATGTTAATTCTGTAGGTTCCCATGGGGTATTCTAGTCTAGTTTTCAACGGTCTCTACAAGTTGGTCCATAACAGTATTAAATAGTAGAGGGCTAAGACTATCACCTTGGCGGATGCCCGACGTTGTTCGAAATGTTGATCGTTATAGGGGTTTTCCAGTTCTGATTACATCCTTCAGTTGGACTCTTGTTATCTAAATAGTGCATATTCGACTTTCTACTAATTGTGGACCGGTTTTTTCGAAAGCCTTGTTGCTCTTCGCTGATTGGCATTGTTGACGTTATGTCATCGGCAAGAATCTTTGTAAGCAGTTTAAAAGAGGTGCTTAATAAGGTTATTCCGCGATAGTTGGCAGAATTTGTTTTGTCTCCTTTTTTAAAGATAGGCACTGTTACACTTCTTTTCCATTCTTCTGGTATTTTTCCGTGTTGAATTATGATGTTAAACAGTTTTGTGTACTCTTTTCTCATGGCTTCTCCGCCATATTTGATCATCTCATTTGTTATCTTATCTTCATTTGGAGCTTTCCTATTTTTAAGTTTACTTATTGCCATAGCTACTTGATCTTTCGTGATTGTTACCGGTTCATTTATAATGTCGTTTTCTAAGTCTTCTTCTGGGGGTTCTTCTTCATATTCTGATTCGGTGTAAGGATTTTTGAAGTATTTTTCCCATGTTTCGTTTGTGATTGTTTTCAGTTGTATAGTTTTTTGGTGGGTTAGTTAGGTGAATCAATAATTTCGTCGCACCTTGGTTTAATCTGTTTCAAAAATGTCCCTGATTGGGACCATTGGGTCTGCCAAATTTCTCGGACTTTCTTCTTGGCCATACACTTGAAATCACCTGGAGTTAATAATTGGAGATTAGGTGTTCCTTTGAAGGCATTCTATGCGACAATATCGGCTTTTTCATTTCCAGTAATTCCAACATGAGAGGGCGTGAATACGAAAAGTAATGATATATTCAGCAGGTGTTGCACAAAAGCACAGTAACTCTGATAGCTTCTGAATTGAGTTAAGTGAATCAGTACAGATGCAGTATGCACATTTCGGGTTATTCAGAATATATACCAAGGCCTGATGAATGGCTAGCATTTCTCTAGTAAAGACAGTACCATTTTCAATCGCATATGTTTGGGTTCCTTCGGGTGTAACAACAGCAAGGCCCACCACACCTGTGGATGTATTTAGCGATAGATCGGTGTAGATGAATGTGGCCTTTGGATGTTTATGTAGTTCTTTTTGGAATAGTGTCCTCAGAAGCTCCAGGATGGTCTCAGATTTTATGTATTCAGCTAAGTTGGTAGTTTTATCCATTCTATGTACGCACCAGGGAGGTATGGAGGATGAAGGTAGGGGTAAGTGAGAAGGTTCAGGAATGTTCAGTTCTTCAAGTGTTTTATAAAAAGGACGAATAGAGTTTGCATTTGTGATTATATCATTTTGGTTAACTGTATAGCTAATTTTGGATGCATATGTTAAGGTATTGATTTGAATACGATATTTCAATAGCATTTGACCTACTAAACAATGTAAACTTTGAATTGGATTTGTTCGAAAAGCTTCACTAATAATTCCTGGTCCTTGGTTCAAAATAGCTTCCAATTGTTGGTGATAGCTTTTCCTAACAGTTGAATGAGCAAGAATTTTATATTCAATCTTTGATCTAATTAAACACCTATATATGTCTAAAAGGATTTTCGAGTCTGTTTCCCATTGTTGACTTCCTAGGACCCTCAATAGATTGAGTATTTTATTGCAATCAGTTTTAATTGACTCAATATGTTTCCTCCAAATCAACTCTTCATCGTACCAAATGCCTAAAAGTTTCACGCTACTTAAAAAAATTCTAAATTCATATTATTTAATCGAATCACAGGATATGTTTTGTTTCTCGTTGGAAAAAGAACACATTTTGTCTTTTCTGCAGATAATTGAAATCCACTAGTGAGGTTCCATTGTGCTGTAATATTTATCGATTGCTGAATTAGACTTCGCATAGTTTCAACATCTACGCCCTTCACAAATAATTGCAAGTCATCTGCAAAAAGTTGGGCTTTTACTGGAGCAGACACCGTTCAATATGTCGTTTATTGCTTATATGAAAATTTCTTCTTTTTCCTGTTTTTATATTAAAGAAAGGTGAAAACAATTGAATTGAATTATGCCTCATTTGTTGCATATACAGGTAAGTAATACTATTCTGAAGATCCATCATGATCATCAGGTCGAAATTTTTTGCCCGAAATAAATTTTTTTTTCTTACGTTCTTTGAAAGGTACAGATATTATTTTTCTGAATGTTTTGATACCCCACACTAGGGGTCTGAGATGCATAGTTTTCGATATACAGGATGCTCCATTTAAGAGGTATTGATATGAATGATTATTGAAAAATTTTATTTTCGGGAAAGAAATGTCGCGAATTAATTTCATATGCCTCAAATTGACATCAGACAAAGTTTACTCAAGAAAAGAGTCGAAATGACAATCGAATGTATTCTGAGAAAAATTCTTACCACTACCTCTTGAATGAAACAGCCTGTATTTCAGAAAATACGCATCTCAGACTATAGGTATCCAAACACTCAGAAAAATAATCTCTGTAGAATAATGATGAAAAAATATGGGTTGTAATTTTTCGACCTGTCTGAGCAATTTGCACGAAAATCAAAAATAAAGATATTATGAATTTTATTCCATACTTTAACAGTCCCACTGAATAGGAATTTTGAGAAACATTGGCAACATCCGAGAAAACTATTTGATGACGTCACGTTAAACTTAACGTGAACAGACTATATTATAATACATGGTTCAATTTCTTTTTATCATTCAATAATTTGTTTATTAGTTGACAAATATTCAGCTACATTTTCTCCTTAGCGTCTTTTGAATCGAATGAATTATATTCTAGGAGCATTATCTAAAATAAACGATAAAAATTAGTTTCCACACAACCAAAGGCATCATCATTTAATACTTTTCCTTTCATAAGACATATCATTTCATGAAAACCCATGGAATGTACAATGTTTAAAATCTTGAGCGATTTGCTTTGTAAATTATGGTGAAAGGAAATAAAGTATCTACCTTATGTTGGAATTAAGTGATGATCCAGTCGCTACATTATCATTAAATCATCTGCGGCATAGAACTTCCGTTATAATCAAATCCACGCTTTTCTAAAACATGAAAATCAAAGCTAAATGGCATGATCTTACGTAATTACAAAGCGTTTTTCAGTATCACTGCGATTCTTGTTCAGTATCGCACTGTTATTAGTGAAGTGAAATGTTCTTGTGTGATTTATATCTAATGCAGAGGGAAAATATCTTGTTGTAAGTTGTGAAGATTATAAATATAGGATAACAATGAAATCATTATTAAATACTAGTTCTACAGGGTGTTATTTCTTCAACGAACTAGCCTGTCTATATCTTATCCAGAGTGATTCAACAAATTTGCCGAAATACGTCGAATGTATTCGTTTGGGGACATCTTTTAGAGTCAATTTGAGGCTTTAAAGAACAGCCTCCTAGGAGATGGGTCCTTCAAACCCTTCAACATATTTGATTCCACGAACTTTTTCAATTGAATCATGTTTTTTTTTCACATTTTCCATATAGAAGTGAAGTTGCAATGTAAACATGAACAAATTTTTCTTTTCAATTTGGGTCTACTAAGACATTTAGAGGAGTGTAGTTAATTTAGGGGGACTAGCGAAAAATTTTTGTTGAAAAAGAGTTTATTGAAGGTCAACCAAACAAGTCCTAAGTGGATGTGTGATACAGGGTGTCCACGCGAGATGGGACATCAAAAGTTATGGAGAAAGAATATAACCGTTGGTTTTGTCTTATTCTGCGCTATATTCGATAATAACTTGTGACATCCATTCCAAATCAGTACTTCAAGACTCCAGCAATTCGTTCATAAATAATAACGGGATAGTAACACTGAAATACCCCTTTTGCTAGACAATCCTCTGCATTCTCTCTTTATAAAATTTATATCCATTTAATATTAATTTCTAACCCAATTCCGTATAGAAATACCATTGTAAATGTAGTCAACAAAATATAGGTTATCTGTTTACTTCTTCTCGGCAACTCAATTGTGGGAGCACAGACACAGGTTCACAAGTATTTTTCGATGTGTAGCGATGGCCTCGGTCATACGGTACAGAGTTGGCTAGCAGTACAACCATGGTTGCGAATTAGTGCACGTTTTATGTTCGTTGTCGACTTCGAAAGGGTTAGAGTGACTTTGAGAAATGCCATGCAATGTTCAGGGTATGAAAGAACAATTTTATAGTGTAGTTTGGAGAACTATTCGAAGTGTGGTCGCCGAAAAACGCTTTTGAGAAAACCATAGAGTATTTGACAACTTGTTGAAAGACCGAACCTCTCTGAGTGGGGAGTGGAGACGAATTCGTTTTTTTTTCGAATTCCTATCGGAAGAAAACGGGTATGCTTTCCATTTTGAAATTCCTAGGGAGCACTTGTGAAAAATTTAAGTTTCTGAGTTTGAACTTGCCGTTTTTCGGGATAAATTTTCATAGTGTTCAAATAATTCCTACTCGTCGTTTTCGTCGTTGTACTTTTGAGTGGAATTAATTTCCCGCAAGGGGATAAAATATAAGGAATTTTCAAGGAAATACCACGAGGTCATCTTCCATCTCGAGTAAGTCGTTTTTCGCCATCTTATACCCTGAACATAGAATTAATGGGTCTCTCTTTCGGCACAGGGCCTCTTCATTCATTCTCTCTGGTGTGACTTAACTCGTGATCACGTTTTAGGGGTATAAGGCCTGTTGAGGCATTTTTGTTGCTATTATTAAGGTATTTGTGAAAAGAATTAAGTGCTTTACGCTATTACCTATAATTTGACTGTTTATAACTATACATTGCCTGCATTCATCTATACCTTCATAGTCATTTTTTTTGATATCATAGCCCCAACCCCTGTATACATTTAGTAGATAATTAAAGACAACATTTTGGTCAAAGTAGTGTATCATTTCACACACTTGTGTGCTCGACCCTGTGTTTTTTTTGAAAGAAACGAATTCAACTAGATCCACCCTGTTATCATTGAAAGCTCGTTTTAGTTAGTCTTCGTTCATCGGTGCAATTTTCTAGTTTAAATTGGCTTGCAGATAAACTAGTGGCGCAAATTTTTTTTCTTTCCATCTAAAAAGTTCAGTGTTCGTTTAGCCCACGACCACTCACCGCTTGAACTAGCTGGGGAATTATTCTTATTTGCAAGTGACAACTAATGGGGATAGTCGTCTCGGGGTAAGAAATTTCGTTTTGTTGTCTTGAATAAATTCGTTTTGTTATGGCGTTTCCGGTTATACCGGAAGTTAACACCATCTTTGTAATTTCAGATGACATTATACAGGGTGTTACATAATACTTTGTCACAACTTGAAGGGGTAAATCTACGTGCATTTTTGAGAAAAAGTTTATATAAACATAAGTCCGCAAAAGCTTCGTTACGGAGCTACAAGGTGTTGAAACTTCCGGAAAAAAATTGGTTTTTTCTTCAAAACTCCTGCAGTTTCCTAGATAGAAATATAGAAATAGATATTCAGCCCAAATTTGGAATGCAAGCTGTTTTTTTCAGCCTTCATCATTATACGTCCTAGATTTTAACTGAAATTCACGAAATGTTTTCTTTTCCGAGACCATGTCTCCATTTGCCCTTTCAAACTTTTTTGCAGTACGCCACTGATCAGCGTACAATCAATTTTCGTCATCTTCGTTCAATTTAGAAACCTTTTTGACACTTTATTAATAATGAAAAAAATAAATATCATTAAACGATTTGTATGCATTCGCTGAATTGAAAGCCCTTCTAATTGAAAAAATGACTAGAAGGCTTTTATTTTTCTCATTTATTCATTTATTTTGACAGTTGCTAAAGTTGAACCAGTGTCTGCTCGAATTGTTTATTAAATTAACGATTAATTTTAATACTTTTGAAGTTATTGCTGTAAGAAAAGAATGGCTAATTTTACTAACGCCGAAATGGCTGATATTCATTACATGTACGGTCTGGCTGACGTAAACACAACAGAAGCTAGGCGATTATATCAGGTGCGCTATCCAAATCGAGTAACAACAGACAGGCGAATATTTCCAAATATCCAAAGAAGGTTGAGGAAAATTGGTACTTTTACTGCAAATAATCATTCAAAAGGTGCAATTCAAACTATGAGAACTCCAGATATTGAGGAAGAAATTTTGATTATATTGATTTGAATCCTCATGTGAGTACAAGAAAAATTGGAAATCAGTTGAATATTTCACATGTTCTAGTTTGGAGGATTCTCCACGACTTTTTATTGTACCCGTTTCATATTCAACGCGTCCAAACTCTACTTCCTCGAGATTTTCCTTCAAGACTAAATTTCTGCCTATGGTTCTTAGAGAAAATGTTCATTTTGATAGTGAAATAATGTTCACAGACGAAGCCAACTTTTCGAGATCTGCTATCACAAATTTTCACAATAATAATCATTATTGGGCTGAGGAAAACCCCCATTTGATTGAAGAATCTCATCATCATAAACAATTCTCACTAAATGTCTGGATCAGAATAATTGGAAACTATTTGATTGGGCCATTTTTTCTGCCTAATAGACTGAAGGGTTCCGCTTATCGGCAATTTCTTGAGGAGGAGTTACCTTTATTACTCGAGGATGTGCCACTTTTGGTGAGAAACATAAGGTGGTTCATGCATGATGGGGTACCAGCATATTTCAGTGGAGAAGCTAGGGAATTCTTGAATAATACATTCAACAACCGATGGATAGGTCGGGGTGGACCAGAACCATGGCCTCCTAGGTCCTCAGACTTAAATCGTTTAGACTTTTTCTTATTGGGATATCTCAAAAGTTTAGTTTATACCACTCCAGTGAACAATTGAGAAATCGAATAATAACCCCTTGTGACAAGATTAGAAATACCCCAGGAATATTTCAAAGAGTGCGTGATAATATGCGAAGAAGGACAGAGGCCTGTATTCTTGCAGGTGGAGGATACAGCAATTTATTTAGTTTTTAATTGTTCTTTTTTTTAAGTTTGGTATTGAATGAGTGTAAGTTGAGTCTCAGAAGACGAGCTATCAAAATAAAAGCAAATTTTGGGCGTACCTATCGAGTATTTCTATTATTTCTTTTTATTTAGCGAATAACATAAAATTCGAATAGTTCAAATTCAATAATTTTTCACTCGAAAACGGTTGGCGATACGAAAAAATTACAAGTGTCAAAAAAGTTTCTGAATTGAAAGAAGATGACGAAAATTGATTGTACGCTGATCAGTGGCGTACTGCAAAAAAGTTTGAAAGGGCAAAAGGAGACCTGGCCTTGGAAAAGGAAACCTCTTGTGAATTTCAGTTGAAATCTAGGACGTGTAATGATGAAGGCTGTAGAAAATAGCTTGTATTCCAAATTTGGGCTGAATATCTCAAAAACTGCAGGAGTTTTCAAGAAAAAACAATTCTTTCCGAATATTTCAATACCCTGTAGCTCCGTAACGAAGCTTTTGCGGAGGTATGTTCATATAAACTTCTTTTCTTTAAATTGCACGTAGATTTACCCCTTCAAGTTGTAACATACTATTATGTTACACCCTGTACTAGTAGCTTGTAGTTTTTTACAAATTTTAAGAAAACATCATATGTATCTTCGCCCCGGGTCTCCCCTTCAGAGGAATGAATGTCAAAAATTCTTCCTTATCTGGGCAGTGTCTGTCATATCGGTGGATTCGTCGAACTGTAAAGAAAAGTATGTACATTTCATGATATCATGTTTTAGTTTATCTGCCATGTCCTGACTCATGACATAAATACGACGTTTAACATTCGAACGAGAATGTTTCCGTCAAACGCACCGCCCGAAATTTCTAGAAAAGCGGTAAAAATAAAGAACGCTGCTTTTCTTTGACAAGTACCGCACGTTCCTTTGATGAAGATGTCGTTTTGCCGCTAGCAGAGTGATATTTTATTACGTAATAAGTTTTTGTAGTTTAGTTACCTACTTATTAAAAATTTTTTTCTTCTCGAGATCTACTCAAAAATAACTCGCGATCCACCGTTTTAGCACCCCTGCTTTACCCTATTCAATTTTAAGGGTTTGAAGCGTCACCTCGAGTCTCAAATATACGTCAAAAGATGTCCCACAAGGAAAATCATTCCACGAGTTTAAGCAAATCCTTCCAATCACTTGGCATAAGAAATATACAGGCTGGCTCTTTTCAGATGGAACACACAGTATAATATAATTTATTTATCGATATTGTTCCACATACTGGACGTCCAATGCGTTTATGTTTCACATTTTTTGCCTACTAACAACGATAGTTGCAATATGTAATGCTAATCGGCATATTATGTTATTATCCTGAAATGCAATCTTTTTCGTAATAATTAAAAGTAAAACCGACTACTTATTAGCTTAGGAGAAAGTCGACAATTGTTGAAAGAAAAGTAATAATTCCAGACTCGCCTAGCAATATTTACAACTCATACATTATGCATGCATGACCATAATAATGTTAACTACGCTGAACTTGAACGTAAACATTGATAAAATAGATTCGAACACATCAAAATCTTTTTATTCGATTATAATTTTAACGACAACACTTCTAATTAATATTCGATTTCTGAATTTCTAATAATGAGGAAGTCAGAGATTCTCTCATTTTCATGAATATTCAGAAGAAGGTTATTAACATCATTGAAGATATTCAATGTTTCGTAATATTCTGTGGTTTCAACATATTTCGATTTCCTCTCTTTTCTTGGAGATTGCTAAATTCAAATATCGCCTTATGGATTTTAGACGGGCGGTTTCTAAACTGGTTATATTAAAATTCCTCAAGAAAACTGAAAATTCTTCAGAGAAAGTTCGAAAGAATCACTTGCTTTAAGAATTTGAATTTGACATTCAGTACGATGGATGACTTCTAAGTTTTGCAGATAGAGCTAGAATGAAACAATTTACGGCTTTTAAAGACTTTACATTCTATCAAAAAGGTACCAAAAATTGACTATTTAAGAAATCTGCTCAAAACGATTGTCAAAATTTTTGATGTTTCTAAGTTGGCACAATTGTTTCCTTTAATGACATCTATGTGTGCACTGAATCTGTTACAGAAATCATTCCTGCAGGTAGGGATCTCTACATCCCTCGTTCCATGAAAAGAACAACAGCACAAAAGCCATGGTTCAACAAAGACTGCTAAAGAGCCTTTGCAGCCAAGAGCAGAGCTTACAAGTCATGGAAGATGAATCCAACAGAGGAAACAAGAACAACCTTCGTACAAATACGGAACGTATGCAACCTGACAACTGTTTTCAATCTCCTGTCTGAATAAATGAAGCCTTACCTCTTATATAAACATCACCAGAAGGTGAATTCAGGATAGCATCGAGGCTTGAGGTTGGTGTTGATCTTGAAGAGCCTATGATGCAGACCCCGGCTGGTCTTCGAAAATTGTTTTGCTTTTCCCTAACCCCTTTTTGCACCACTTTCAGCTACCATGTAAGAGCACAATATAGAAATCATGGGTTTCATCACCGCATTGTACATCTGAAAGCGTTAATAATCATTCAACACGGAACGTATGCAACCTAACAAGTGCAAAAGTAAAGGCCAATTTCAACGGAGGGGTAACTAATAAACTCCTTGAACAGGCAAGCGAGACTACAAAATACTGGTCTATGGAGAAGACTCAGTGCGTTTCCGCCTCTTTTTAAAGAAGACGGAAGTATAGCATCATCTCCGAAATAGAAAGCCGATCTCTTTGCCCTCTTGTTCTCAAAGAATTCTGTGCTAGATTCATCTAACGCAGAGTTCAGAGTCCGCACTGTGAGACGGGCCATCGAACAGCTGAACTGCAAGAAGGCAGTTGGTCTAGACGGAATACCGCCAATCGTCCTGAGAAAGTGTGCTCCCGAACTGGCCAACAACTCTGACTTACAGAGGGTATCTGGGATCAGTTGAACCTAGTAAGATTCAACGCGAGCTAGACGCAAGCAACTACGTTTTCTAGAAAGGTCCCAGCTAAAGAACCTCTTTAATAATGCAAGGCCAACAAATTGCATAATAAAATTCGATTCACCTTCTCGGAATAACGGTCAACTATCTAACCTCAATTCTTCCCACCTTCAAACCTCTTACACCACATGAGTAGACGCCTATTCCTGTTAAGCGCGCATAAAAAAAACGCGGAGTTTGAACGCAATCAGCTTATTCAGGGTGCTCGATTTTTGTCAGTTCTCACAAGTATGTTTCGCGATTTTTACAATGGATGAAAATATCAAACGAAAAATTCTCAAATTTTGTACCGCAAGTGGAATTCGTCTACCGATACGGCCAATATAAAACTTATCGCAATCTGGACAATTTAAACGATATAGTCCGGATTTATTTTCTTCTTCAGTTTTTGTTTTGTAATTTTCAATATGTCCACCTAAGTTGTTTCTTGTTCTGAAAGCTATATTTAAGTTGAAATTTCCAAGGAATGTACGAATGGCACTGTAAATCATCATAACTGCCGGTTCTGGTAGGACTCTAATCCCAGAATCTTTTGAAGTACATACCCAATATCCTGAAAAATTGAATGTTTGAGTTGGCATCTATGGGAATCGTCTGATTGGACCATTTTTCGTACCAGGAAAACTGTCGGGAGAAATGTATCTCCAATTACTCGAAGAACCATAACTGAAATTTGGGAAAATGATTCTAGCTATTTAGAAGAGGATGTTGTGTTTCAGCAAGATGATGCCCTCCGCATTTTTACTTCCTGTTCGACAATATCTAGATCGAGAATTTCCTGATCGACGAATCGGAAGAAGAGGCCCTATAGAATGGGCCCCACGTTCTCCCGACTTGTCACCATTGGATTTTTTTATGAGGCAACTTTAAGAGTCAAATTTGTAAAACTGATCCAGCAGATTAGGTGGATTTACGACAATGTATTGTGGTCGAGTGTAATCGTATAACCCCTGAAATGGTACGTAATGTCTGGGAACGTTTCGAGCAAAATCTGTATTTGTGTTTGGAAGTTGGCGGCGAACACTTTGAACATTTGTTCGGTTGATACCGAGTTGACCTATAAAATGTATCAGGTATAATAGTTTCAATTGTTTCTTCAATTTTTCCCCACTCATCAAAATATAGGTAATTCAATGAATAAGCTCTATTATTTAAAAACCAAAAAACGTGTTCTGAATCTCCATTCAAAATCAGCAGACCTAGTAAACACTGTATCGCTCTGTATTAATTCACCCTGTATCTTCATCACAATGCAGATGAAGCTAAAATTTTGTCAACAATATTCTAGAAATTCTAAAACCTTTCTAATGAGTTATTACTCAAACTAACTGATCGATTCGAAGATTTAAGGGGTTGACACCCTCATCTGAGGGGGTGTCTGAGGAAGTGTAGTGGAAGCACCACTGCTTAGAGAAAATTTTCCCCAAAAAACAATAGTATTTCGGTGAATGTTCATTCGAAATCGACAGATTTTGCAATCACTGAAAATAACTCGTCTTTTGACGAACGAGCCTGTATCCGAATATGTCAAAATTCAAAAATTATTACACATTTGTGTTTAGCATCAAAAGAGCTTTCCAATGAGGTATCACTAAACCTATCTTGCCAATTTAAAAATTGAGTTTTGTGCTTCCCTGCTTAGGTTAGATGTGAAATGAAATCAACGTGTGTTAAAAGATTGACCTGTTTCTGCTTTTTTGTCCAGAAACGAATATATTCTTTTGAAAAGAGAGGATTTACAAAAATTTGAATAATTGTATTTACGATAAATGCTTATATCTATAATTTTGGTGTGTGTCAGAAAAAACACGAGTGTGAGCTCAGGGAATGTAACAGGGGAGCCATACTATCTTGTATATGATTCAATAAACTAGTGAAAAAGCCTGAGGAAAAAACTCGTGTCCCTGTCGCTATTGCACTAGCAATAGCTTGTCTGTTTATGTTGTGTTAGTGTCGTGTGTACATAAAGAGTATCAAAGATTTTTCTGCTTAGCCGCTTCATTCTCTCTTGCATTCCATGATTTCCAAACGAAGACAAGGGTGAAAGGAAGGGGGTTTGGGACAGGAATCTGTAACAATGGAAAAAGAAAACCAGCAGAAAAATATTTCAACAATCATACTTCTTATATGTCTAAACAAATCTAAGAAAAGATTTTACATAGCAAGGAAGGTCAAGAAAAGGACTAAGGAGATAATAAAAAAATACATAACCTGCGATATTTCCTCAAATTCCATCTCTGTTTGACCGAGAGAGCCCCGATGGCCAGGTTCAGTCTTCCAAGTGATGCCGATTATGATCTACAGATGTTTCAGAATCATTATGGACCCAATAATCTGGGTTGACATCGCCCATATATTATTTCTTCGTGGAACTTTAATTTAAAGAAAAATTTGCGAAAAAATTTTGACAGTCGTTCGAAAAATACACACAGACGCATAAGCATAAGTATTGGAAGACCTTGAATGTCAATTACTTTCAAAGATCACATTCAAAGTGCAGTTTTTCAAACGGTATGTAGATGACTGTATAGCATGTATTCCTCGCGACAAAATAAACGAAATAACCAAAATCTTCAATTCATATCACAAAAAAAATCAATTTACCAATGAAATCGAAAAAGATAAACAAATCAATTTCCTTGACATATAATTAACCCACGACGATACAGGAAAAATATATACAAATTGGTATCAGAAACCGATATGGAGTGGTAGATACCTAAATTTTGAATCAATGGTACCAAACCGATACAAAAAAAGCGTTATCAATAGCCAGGTTGATAAAGCCATCAAACTATCACACCCTAAATTTAGAACAAAAAATATAAAGAAATTGAAGAACATACTAAAAAGAAACGCGTTTCCACCTAGTTTTTTGAACCACTCATAAAGAAAAGAATACATGAAATATACAATACAGAACAAAGGAAAAAGAAAAATATATTTTAAATACATCGGCCTCACTTATACACCCGGACTCTCACAACAAATTGATAAATGCCTAGAAAGTTACAACATCAAGATTGGACACAAACCTAACAACTACTGCAAACAATTTTTCACCACTCTAAGGCCAAGGGTGAAACATGAGAACAAAACACACTGTATATACAAGGTTAATTGTCAGGACTGTGGAACGTGCTATATCGGTAATACTGAACAATACTTGCATAAAAGAATATACCAACACGACTACTCCGTTAGATCTAATAAAAAAAGTACCGCCCTAGCGAAACATAGCATTGAACAACTACATAAATTTAATTTTGCTGATGTACGAGTTCTTGCATCCGAAAGCAACGACTTTAAAAGAAACATTCTAGAAATGATCGAAATCCAAAAAGAACCTAAGACAGTGAATTCAAGAACTGACGTTGACGGATTTATGAATGTCTACAATAATCTGATAATTAGAATACACCCTTCAATGGATTGCTGCAACCAGTTATATTCAAAGATTAATTGTTATTGCCTGTTATTGTTTGTCTTACTTTTTTGTAATTGTTTTGCCATTGACGATAATGATGTAAAGAGAGAATGTGTAAGGTGAATAGCTTTGAACGTAAGAATTGTATTATGTGTTTTACTGAAATTATGATTTTTGTTTTAGATAATAATTGTGCAGAGATTAATGTTTTCTGATGATGGCCTTGTGCCGAAACGCGTAAAAACATTCAGTTTTTAACCTCAAACACTTTCCGTTCTCTTAACCACGGTTTTCCAGTAAAAATTTGTTTATTTTTGAAGAAAGGGTTAGCAAATAAAATCAACTTAATCACTATATATACATATATTAATTATTAAATGCTACTAGTTTGGGCTTCAAAATAAAGGGTCTATCAACTGAATTCAAACTAAGTCACTTAATTTATTTAGATGATATTAAATTATATGCCGGAACCAGATCTCATTTAAAAGTCTACTTGAGATTACTTTCAACTATTCCAATGATATTCATATGAAATTTGGGCTTCCAAAATGTAAAAATGTTTCTATTGAAAAAGGAAAGAATAATCTTCATAGTAAACAGATTTTTCATCTACGTTCCCATTTTCATGATAAACAGAGAACGTCTAAATTACATGATATTGTTGCTTCAGATTATAATCTTACACCTCTGAACTTGACAATGCAAAAGGTAGATTTTGATATATTTGATGATAATTCTAAAAGAGAAAGTTGAATGCAGAAGGAATTACACGGAAAGCACCTAAAGAATTGAAAAATGATTATATTGATGAAATCGCATCGAATAAATGGTTAGTATCTGGAGAATTGTTTGCTGAAACAGAAGGCTTGGCAATTGCGATCCAGGATCAGGTTGTTTTCACGAGGAATTATAGAAAACACATCATCAAACAAAATATAGATGATTCTTGCCGTAGATGTTTCTGTTCTTCAGAAACAGTTTTTCATATATTATCATCTTGCTCAGTCCTTGCTTCAACAGATTATTTAGAAAGACATAATGCCGTCGCTAATATTATTCATTTTAATCTAGGAATTAAACGTGACCTAATTCCCAAAAAAAAAAATTTTACAAATATGAACCTGAGATTATTTGTGAAAATGACAAATATAAACTTTATTTTGATAAGACAATTCTTTGCAACAGAGCTGTAAAACATAATAGACCAGATATCATTCTTAATGATAAACAGAATCAAATAACATATATAATTGATATTGCTATACCCGACACACATAATATACAAAATAAATACAATGAAAAAATTTCTAAATATATGATGCTTGGCGACGAGATTAAAAAATGTGGAAAATGAAAAAATATTTATTCTGCCGATTATTATTTCCACAACAGGTGTTATTCCTAGAAATCTTCACAAAAGTATTGAGATTTTGGGTCTGAAAAAAATTTGTTTGAACAGTTACAAAAATAACAGTCATCAAATCTTGTAATATTCTTCGTAGGTTTCTTTCCGAAAAAAATAATGAGGTAGAGTCATAGGTTTTCTCTTTAATTTATACTGCTCAGAATCTCATTTCATATTTTATTTATTTGTTTATATAAATGTAATATAATTAACTGACAATTTTGTCATATTTATATTCAGAGCAGTATTCTATTCGATCGTTCACCACTTCACACAAAGGAAACTATTAATGAGTAACATTCAGTGTTACTTGACTAAGGTCCGTACACTGGATTTTTCCGGGGAAAAAGCCTCTGACACTACTCGTTGGTACATTGATATCATTGTCTGATGATGCTATAGTATGTATATATTCTGGTAGATTGATATATTCTCATAACATTTAACGTTATCCTAATATATAATTATTCCAGGATATGTTTTGATTATAATCATTGCCTGACAATGGTATTAATTACCGGGTGGTGGATTTATATTTTTTCATGAAATCAGTTTGATTGCATGAACAGATATATGGGCAACTCGTCGGGGTGAAACCCCCTATATAATCTTCACATAGCACACACAGACGCATAAGCATTACAAATAGTAATGAAAATCATTATATTTTTATTAATTAAAATCTTTATACTAATGATACTTTAAACTTCTTTTCTCAATTTTTTGGTTCATTTAATACCAATTCCTTAGATTTCTTTATTACATTTTTCACATAAAATAATGTGATGCATAGATAAACGTAAATTAAATGAACAATAAGTTAACAAATAATCTATAGTTAGCCCATATAATCATAGAAGATTAGAGAAGTAGTCTACTGCTATTTTTCCACAAGCCCAGATCAGTGAAAAGTTGAATTTTCAGCACTCAAAGCGCCGTAAAGCGAAATAATTGTCAAAAATAACTATAAATGGTCTCTAAAGAACTTGTTTGAGTTAAAAAATCTTTAGTTGACTCTTATATTTTTAAAATTGTGAAGAAATGAACTATTTCTAATATATCGATGAATGTTCTTCTTTTGACCCCCTACGATGTAATCGAGGAAAAAAGGATTTCGCGAGTGAGGGCATTTCGCCTATCTTATCGGGGGGTACCCTTTTGACAGTCGTTTAAAAAATATGACAAATAAACTTCCGTAAAGCCTTCCAACTTCCGTTGGGTCTGGGAGATCGAATCAGGCTATAAAATCGTTGCTCTCCACTTCACTGTCAGGAAATGACTGTCCTTCATTCGAAGGTACAGGGAAGGGTAGCTTCGTACTCCAATCTGTTCAGAGCCGATCACCGAATAAATACCGGTTGGGTCTATGAGACCCAATGCGTCCACTGCAGGGTTAATTAGTATCCGATATATGGTCATAAGGTTCTATTGAAAATAGGGAACTCACTGTTCTATCTATCATACAATATTTAGGAACACATTGTATACTGAATTCGTTCACAGAAATCCGAGTTTATGTTCATTGCTTCGACAACACATTCTTCAAGATACCTGAAGCCGAACGCGCATCAACTTCATTAAACTTAACGCCAACTTCCTTGATTAAATTCGGAAACGATCGAGCAATTCACTTAACATTTTCGGATCTTACTCGATTCGATTCAATTCAATTTCATTTCCTGGTTCCGTACGCTATCAGGTGTGTATCGATACCTCCACGAAAATATTAAGTAAGCTCGACTTTCTTTCTCACTTTTCAGAGCTGGGAGCAACCGACACTCGCTGCTCCCCACAATTCACCATCGAATCAACAGTAGAACTCTCGAACGGAGGCTACTCACCTACGTTAATTTCTCCGAGCATAGAACCTCGTAAAGAACAAGAATTCGATGTGTTAACTCCGGCTACTCGATTCACTAACGTTGCGGGTTTAAAATATGAGAATTGTGGTGCAAGATAAGAATGAATTGTGTTTGATGCGCTCTTGAAGGTGTATGCACTTCTGTACAAGTGTTGATTTTTTTTTAATTGTTGTTGAAGAGATTGTAAGTGGTGTAAACATGGTTCAGTTGGAATATTGTTTGCGAGGACTATCTAAGGTGAGTTTATGTTTCGTTCATGTTGTGTTTAGGGGTACCAAATCGGTGAACCTAAGTGGCCATGTGTTTTATACTTAGCAGTATCAACCGATATACAGCACAAGCCCTTATTCGCGGGCTATATGTTCCGCAATTACAGAAGCCGTGAATATGAAATGGTAATTTATACGGGTTTATAGAGGATACGTTCCAAAATAAAAGAAAATATACTTGAAAAATTGATTTAATTGATGTTTTTGACCATATTGATTAATTATCATCTTCAGGCTTAGACAGTGGTTAAAGAACTTTGTAATTTTTACTTACTTGGCTCTTTTTAAAAGCTCCTTCAATTCAGACTGATATTCAGAAGGTGCATCACTAATTTTCCCTTTCAAAATAAAACTTCTTTCCATAGACGGATCAATTTTCATAGAAAAATCACAAAGTTCATTTGCCACTCTTAACCAAGATTCGTCAAATTATATGTCACGTTCCAGTACTTGTTGAAACCTTGGCTTCAATAGGCTGTGAATTCAACATTTTTCCAAGTCGCTTTCGTTCATATCTTCACCTTGCGATTCAAGCAACTTCTTTTCGAACCCATTTCGCTTATTCCATTCGCAATTTCGGAAATGTTAACAATTAAACTGAATTTGAACAAATTCTTTGTCATTTTCCGCAGTCAAACTGGCCAAAGTTTCTTCCAGCATAATTTAAAGTCTATTGATTCCTTTCTATCATGTTTAAGATACATTTTGCTATGTCAAATTTCTTCCAGCATTCCATAACATTTATATCGTGATCACATTACTTATTATACAATATGGTTTTGAAGGTTCATAAAGTATTAGAGCTGGATTATACCTCGGTACATAGGTTGCAGCAAAGATGGGAGATAAAATGTCACTTTTATATTTGAATGCATAGTTTCAAGTTCGTGAGGATCCCTGGTGCATTGTCCAAAACTAGAACAGCTTCAACGTCTAAATTCTTCTTTTAAATGAGTATCAACTTCTGAAACAGAACAATTCCGGAACGAGTCACAAAAAATAGTGCTTGTAACCTACACTTTTTTATTAGCACGCCAAAATACTGACAGGTCGTTCTTATTATGATTATTCAAAGGAAAAGTATTTTGCGATCTGTAAAGCACCAGTGGGTTCAATGAAACAATCTCCAGATACACATAACCAAATTTATATGGAATCACCCGATAGTTTGAATATTACCTCAGGGATCTTGGAAATTTCAAAGGATTGTTAGAGTTGATCCTTTTTGAGATATTTCAATTGAAAAAATAAGGTTTATTTTGAGGGAGAAACAAATAAAAGAAAATAAGAGACTCTTTCCGTATCTAGTAGAAAATTGAAAACCTAATCTAACCTCCTCTGGCTGTGATACAAGCCTGAATCTGTCTAGGCATGCTTTGAATTAGGTTTTCTACCTCATCTGGGTTGATATTCTGCCACTCTTCTGTAGCTGATTGGATGAGCTGTTGTGGGGTTCTTAGATTATCATGGTGCGATCTAATTTTCCTTTTGAGATTATCCCATAAATAATCAACAGTATTTAGGTCTGGAGAGCAAGCTGACCAGTTCAAAACAGCGGTTCCCTCTGGTTCAAGATAATGTCGCGCGAGGTTGCAGGTATGGGGAGAATCATTATCTCGCATAAAAGTGAGATTCCAACAGTGGACACCTCGCCAGAGTCTCTGGAACTCTTAAGGGCCTTCTGCGGTATAAACCCCTTGAACGAAGTCTTTGACGTATCGTTCGACTGATTCACTGATGCCTGTTGCTTCCAGAAATTGCCTTTGGAGTATGGGTGCGACGCACAAGGGTCTCGCTATTATTACTGAATTTGTACCTTCCTTTATGGCTAATTGCTCTGTTGCCAGTGATGTCCAAAATTTTCGAAATCGCTATTAGAGACCAAATGGTTAACTTTCGTGAAAAAAAGAATCTGTTCAGCAATGCACAGCATGGGTTCACAAGAAACAGAAGTATCACGTCAGCAATTCGATGTGCCCTTGATATAATTATGAAGGCTTTGGATATTGGTGACAAAGTTTCAGTGTTGAATTTCGATTAAGACAAGGCTTTTGATAGCCTGTCGCATGATATACTTCTGAACAAGCTCAAGCTCTGTAGTTTTCGTGACAAAATACACAATTTATTGAGGTCATACCTCATTGGCAGGCAGTAGGTTGTACAGGTTGGAGATGAAAAATCAGGCATTCTTGAATTGAAGTGTGGGGTGCCCCAAGGGTCCATCCTTGGTCATCCCATTTTTCTGATTCTCATCAATGATATTGACATACCAGGTGGAAACGCTTTTCTCTATTGTGATGATAATTCAGCAATTATTGCAAGTTCAAGCAAAGAACAACTTGAAATGAACAAGGAAGAAGTAATAAATGATACCAGAACGTTCTCGAAAACCAAGAGGAAAGATTGCATCAGTGAAGTTTCTTGATGTGTGGATTGATTCAAAAATCACCTGGGCGACACAAATCGAGAAAATGTGTGAAATCGTCATATGGTATACAGATATGGCGATTATCATCTGAAAGAGATAAGGTTTTCTTGTTACAGAAGAAGGCTCTGCGAATGATTCTCAAATTTAAAACAAGAAAACTCATGTAGGCCAATCTTCAGGAGGGAAAATATACTCATCTTACCGTGTTGGTATATCTATGAAGTTCTGAAGTAGGTTCATGCAGATAAAAACGTTTATCCATAGCGGGGTGATCTCCACACATTTAACACAAGAGGCAGACAGAATCTGGCGATCTCTCTATACGGAATGAGAATGACCCAAAACTCGTATTTACACTGGGGGGTCAAAATGTATAATAAGTTGCCTGAAAGTATCAGAAATCAGAACCAAAGTCAATTCAATTCAAAACTGAAGAATTTCCTCTTGAGCGGGTCTTTTCATTTACATGAAGAATTCATGGACTTCAATTTTAATGTATATAAATCCTAATAAGTATGTATACATAGTTGTCGAATTATCTGTTGTACCTACCTGTGACGTGTCATGTAATCTTTGATGACAAATATATTTATTCTATTGTATTCTATACGGCTTGTGTTGTGGGATTTAGATGAAATTTGAATGATCCATATCTTCTGAACAATAGCTCCGATTTCGTTAATATGCTGTAGGATTATCACATGAATCGACCTTATTCAAAACTTTGACGTGTTAAAGAAAGAGTTGTGCCGTACTAGAATAAATTGAGTCTTTTCGGAATTGTATTCATAAGTTCACCCTGTATATCGGTATTCTAAATTTTAATATCCTTCAGTAAAGCTTCGAATCCTAGTTAACTAAATCAATTTGCCTACCAACCGGGCAAGTCTACAATTGATGCCCTACACGATCTAGTCAAAGAAGTGGAAGGAGCACTAGAGGCTAAAGAAATAGCCTTAGTTCTGTTTGGAGACATTGAAGAAGCCTTCGACAATACCTCCTATACAACCATTAGCAATGGTGCAAACAATAAGCATGCCAAAACACCCACCATAGATCAAAGAAATGCTCAAAGGCCGAATCATAACGGCCACTTTTGGAGACACCGAAATATCAGTGCAGCAGTGAAAGGATGCCCTCAAGGAAGTGTCCTGTCGCCGCTACTATGGTCAGTAGTTGTTGATGGCCTCTTAGAAAGACTGAACAACGCTGGCTTCAACGCACAAGGCTATGCTGATGATCTTCTTATCATCATTAGGGGAAAGCATGAAGGTATCTTATCGAATCTGATGCAAAAAGCCCTTAACATCTTAAATGAATGGTGTGCTGAAGAGGGGCTCAGCATCCATCCAGACAAAATCATTCTAATTCCATTCACAAGACGTAGAAAGTTGAACATAAAGCCCCCCTTTCTGAATGGACATACTCTGAAATTTTCGGAACAGGCTAAGTATCTAGGGTTAACCCTAGATCAGAGACTCAACTGGAATTTACACATTGACAAAACTCTTTCCAAGGCTACATCGTACCTATGGGCATGCTGTAGACTCTTCGGAAAGACCTGGGGGCTACAGCCAAAAATAACTTACTGGTTTTACACAGCGGTTATGAGACTCATTGTCACATATGCATCGTTAGTATGGTGGACGAGAACATCAGAAATAACTACGCAAGACAAGCTGCAAAAACTGCAGCAGCTACAATGCTTGGTCATAGCAGGTGCTATGAGAAGCTTCCCGACTATTACCCTGGAGGTAATCCTACATCTCCTTCCTCTTCATATAAAGTTGAAAAAGGAGGCGTTGATGGCGGCATTACGGTTCCAAGGCACAAAAAACTATTACCTGGTGATCTGAAGGGACACCTGGGGATTCTGGGTTACATAGCGCCAGAAATCTTATCACAACCATCGGATGTAATGCCGCTTAAGTTTGATTTCCACACACCCTTCGAAGTGGTCATAAAAGACCGCACCATCGTAAAGGGAAAAATAAATTAATTAGACCAAAAATCTTACATTTGGTACACGGACGGATCAAGTACTCTTCATCAGTGCCTCTGGGCTCTACTCCCACAATCATGCAAGCAGGAACACTTGCTGTAAAGCTTTGCTGCCAGGAGGGACTACGAAGGAAACTCAAAGGTGCAAGATTTACATTTTAACGGACAGTCAGACAGTGATAAAAGCTCTAAACTCTTACAGTTATCGGAGCATCTCTGTCTAGGAATGCCGTCAATGCTTGAAGCAACTTGCTGAGGGGAACAAACTTTTCCTGTGGTGGGTGCCTGGCCACGAAGGCATACAAGGAAATGAAGCCGCTGACGAACTGGCCAAATCAGCTGCTGGAATCCCACACATCGGACCTGAACCGGTCTGCGGTCTAAGTAAGCCGCACAGACGACAGGAACTGGAACGATGGGACGAATTTAGCAAAAAAGAATACTGGAGGAAAACTCCAGGCCAAAGGCAAGCGGAAAAGTTCATTGACTATTCGCCAAAGAAGACAAAACAGCTTCTCGATCTCTCTAGGGACGAGCTGAGGATCATAACAGGCCTCCTTACTGGACACTGCCCACTGAGATACCATCTCAATGAAATGGACAAATCGGAAATGGCAACATGTAGAATGTGTAAAGAGGGGGATGAAACTGCCGAACATATTCTTTGCAGTTGCATCGCAACTGTCTGTCAAAGACATATACACTTCGGTAGCGACAAACTAGAGCCACACGAAGTAAAAGCGAAAGCTTCCAGGGAGATTCTTAATTTTGTAAGGGATTTAGACCTACAGGGAAATGAATAAGAAGCGTTACGAACAAAAGACCAATTTGGTCGCTGTTCGGAAAGGCTTGTAAAGCCAATCGGCCCCCACGAATGTAATGTTATGTAATGTTACTAAATCAGACCATAATATTGAATGGTACCAATTCATCCAGGAATTAGTGGGGTCAGTTGAACCTGGTGAGCTTCAACGCGAGCAAGACTCAAGCAACTACGTTTCCTAGAACCGTTCCCGTTGGAGAACCTCCTTTCTCCAAGGCAACAAATTGCATCCAAAGATTCGATGCACCTTCTCGGAATAACGGTCAACTCCAAATTTTGCTGGCATGAAAATGTATCAGCAATAGCTAAGTCGGCATCAGCTAAATTTAGTTTTCTTTTCAGAGCCAAGCGATATGCTTTTATATAAGGCGCAGATTCGACCTGCTTTGGATTATTGTTCCGATGTATGGGGATCTGCGCCCTAACATTCGTTGCGGATGTTGGATAGTGGGCAAAAACAGGCTGTTCGTCTCATCGACCACACAGAGATCACCCACGATCTCCAACCGCTGGCTCTCAGGAGACAAGTTGCTGACCTTTCTCTGTTTTACAGATACTTCCACGGAAGATGCTCCAAGGAGCTGAAAGACCTTGGCTGGCAAGGAGTTCTCATCATATGGTGGTACATTTAACGACCCCTCGAACCTCTCTCTATAAGAATTCCTTCGCTTACAGGGCCCGGTGAGCTGTGGAACTCGCTTCCGTCCAACATCTTCCCAACATCCTACAATCTGGCGAGTAAACTCAATTCTTCCCAGGCGCCTACTCATATGATGTAACAGGTTCGCCGATCAGCCGGCTCGGTGGCGTAGGGGATATGATGCTCGTCTCCTGAGCAGAGTTACCTGAGTTCAATCCCCACAAAATCGGTGCGATTTTTCGGATTCTGGGAATCGCTTGAGTGTCCATCTTTCGGCAGGTGATGTAAAGCTGTCTGTCCATACTAACAGAGATGTGTTGGACACTGAAGATCCCTTCTCTCGACACGATAGGGGTTCGGCAAAATTCCCGGGTTAGTGAGGTGACAGAATTCCCCGGCTTGTCATTAGCCGAAAGGTAGAAATAGGGCACGTTAAAGGAAAAACAAACAAAAAACTCTCCGATGCTTGAAATCCTGCCACAAATATTACCAGGTTCTTTAAAATGTGAGTAAAAAGCTTTCTACCGTATAATTTGTCCAATCATGGGCACTCTTTTTTGGTTGCGGTCTTCGATCCATAAGGATAACGTCACTTCCATTTTTTCTTTTACTCGATCATGAACAATTTTAGCTGACAGTGAAGCTGAAGCTACCGCCGACCTTATTTTATCTTCGAATTTTTACATCGATTCGTTAACATTGAATGAGCGTGATATGGAGGCAAACGACTCTCCAAGGCGTGAACGATCAAGCATTTCTATTTTCACTTCAATCGGTAACACTGATATTTTTCGTATCGAAACTGAAAAAAATATTTTTAGGCGACATTATAAATTAGGAAGACAACGGTGGATACGTATTACTCAATCACAATTTCGGTAGCGAATGGAAAAATGAAACGATCGAAAACATAAAGCGGCTTTTACCAAAGGACGGAATGTCTAACAAGTAGCACTAAACAATATACCTTACGCATTGAGTATTAAGATCGCCTCACTCGCATTACATTTACATTCTCAAAAACACTGACCGCGGCGAAGGCGGCTTATGTCAAAGGAAAAGTCGGAACCAATGCAGCGACGATACGATTTGAAAACATACCTTAGGCGTAGTAGTAGTAAGGTTTATTTCACTGTTTTATAGGTCTATTTGACGACGAGTTTATAAAGGATACCAAATCCTATTCATCAATACATATGTACCGATTAGATCGGCAAATAAGGGATTTAGCCGCTAATATAGAAATTGGGTCGCATTTTTTATCCGCGAATAGTGTAAACGCAAATGTCGGAAACGCGAATAAGGAACTTCTACTGTATTCGTAAGTCTTCAAATTAGGTGGTTATGGAAAGAAATATTTGAAGAGATACCAGAAAACTTGGAAAATTCTAAAAAACTAAGTGTAGAAATGCACGAGTTGATTCATACCAAAAGATTCATTGTTTTGTCCTATAAAGCCTCCTTCAAAATCTACAGGCTGTTTTGTGAGATCTGATTTTCCGTGCCTCATGAATCTAAAAATGCTAAATCGATTCGCATAAAGGGGTGTTCCTTAGATTAACTTCCTATTTCTCAACGCAATCCTTCTCTAGGAATTGAACGAACGTAACGACCATTCGTAATACCTGTGTCACAGAATGTTGGTCTTCTCTTCTTCATTTTCTTCATGAATATAAAGTTGTTGTTACGTAGTTACCTGAAACAAAATATATAAATTAATATAAACGAACATTCAAATTTGATGGCAATAGATGAAACTTTTTCACAAAATTAATTGTAGGCAATTGCAGCTTGTTTGAAATTAAATAACTGTTTCTTGTGATTGAACCGCTGATCATATCAAAATTTCGCAACAGACAGAAAAGTTTGATAATTATTCTAGCTACTCAATGTCTAAAACGCAGACAGTTGAAAAATTATGATTGATTAAAAACGCGTTCAAGTTTTTAGGGACATTTGTAAAACGTCAAGGTCATTGAGTGGATCATTAAAAAACGTGAATAACGCACCCGATTACGCGTACCAAATATAGTTTATATCGATCGAGTCGTCCTCGAATTATTTGAAAATTAAGAAAAAAATCTTTGGATATGGCGACTTCTAGCGGCCAACCGAAGTAACCTTTCATATGGATAAGTTGGCCTAAATCGACTTATTTCGAGCTGAAGAATCTGTGGTATACCGTTGTTAACGAAATTCACGAACACCCTGTATATAATAACAGGTTGGCTAAAAATTTCGTAGGCTTTTACAGTAAAATACATTTTTCTGGTAAAATTCAATTTTTATATTCAATCAATATTTCTCTTTAACTTCAAAATAGGCTTCATTTTCGGTGATTACCTGTTTGTAATGTATCTGTACTCTGTTATACACCACCTATAACTATTTCAATTCTATGTTACGCCATTGGTTTGCTATAGGAATTAAACAAAAAACAAATCTACATCATTTCGGACTTGGTCCACCTATCTACTATGTAATGCAAAGGAATCTTTCTTTCATTGAATTTGTCCGGGTTATCATAAGTGGCATAACATGTGAAATCGAGCCACTCGGAATATTTTAATGGTCACTTAGAATAAGGGAAACATAAAAAAGGTGACAAACAAGATTCGTCTAATTACAGGCCTATAAGCATCCTCTCTGTTTCTTCTAAGGTTATGGAGTCCACCGTTGATGAAAATATGTATGAGTTTCTGTATGACTATAGAATTTTGCCCATCGAACAACATGGCTTCGTCAAAGGAAACTCTACGCTAACAAACTTGCTTACTGGTCTAAATGACTGCTCCTATTCTCTTGATCAAGGCATACCAACTGACGTAGTATATCTCGATTTCGCAAGAGCCTTTGAAAGAGTTACTACTAAAAGACTCAACTGGACAATTGTGGAATAGAAGGAAAGTTAACAGGAAATTCATGGTCAGAGTAGGATCCTCGTACTCATCATTGAAACCTGTGTCGAGTGGTGTTCCACAGGGATCCGTATTGGGGCCTCTTTTGTTCTTAGTCTTTGCTACTGATCTTGCCGCTCAGATAAAAAGCTCTAAATCCTTCTTTGCTGATGACGCGAAAATTTATGTTAACCCGCTGACCGACTATGACAAACTTCAGGCCGATTTGAGTAGCATTTCCAAGTGGAGCAAGGATTGGTTGTTGACTTTGAATACTGCAAAGAGTGTCGTGCCCCACGTTGGCAAAAATAACTCGCATCTGACGTATTTCATCGATGGCAACCCCCTCACCCAGGTTTCCTACCATGTGGATCTGGCAGTTACAATCACAAAAGCCTTGACTCGGTCGGAACACATCATCAAATTCTCCAAAGGCGCCAATGCAATACTGTTCATGATTCGTAGATATTTTGCTTGTATATCGTTCGAACCTTGCGTTAAACTCTTCAAGACTTATGTGCATCCAATCTTGGAATTTTCTGGTCCAGTGTGGAGACCAGTGTTGATTCGTGACCAGGTTTTGTTGGAAAATGTACAGCGGCGCGCCCACCCTAGGCAGCAGGTAGCTCGAGGACCATCACCGTTATCATATTCGTGTTCAGCGACCTCGAAAACCCCCGAGTAACAAATTGGAACTCATTTTCCAAGTTGCAAATTTTTCATATTATATGCACCTTAAATGCATTTTTCTTATGCAGAAAATGCTATTTTCATATTACCACTCCTGATTAAGTTCACAAACTTTTCTGATGCTCTTTCAAAACGAATGCAAAAAGTTTCATAGCGACTGATCTTGCTGGTAGGCTTAGTAATTTTTAGTGCTTCGTTTCCTCGACTACATGTGGATTTGACCCAAATAACGCCATGTGTATATCAGTCAACAAATTTTCCAGCCCACCGGGTATATTCTTAAAAAATCGAAAAAAATTCCTTAATCATTCAATTGCTAATTAGAAGTGATTCAATTTGAATTGCATAAGGCTAAAAATTAAGATCTGGCCAATTTAACTTAACCCAAAATCCTAATTACTTTGATTGGAATTATTTCCAAGGTTCTATTTATTAACAATTCAACACTTTCTCATGAACGAATTTAGATCATGCATCACATAAATAAATCTTCTGTAGTGGAACGGTTGTTTATTTTGTTTGAAAAAATGATTAAATTAAAATTTAAGATCAAAATTACCTCAAGTATCCGATATCACCTCGACAACTGTCTAAAATGCAATACTATAGGGCAATCTACCTCAATATTTTCCGACTAATTACGATCGACTCTGAGAGGCTGCAAGTATGTGTGATGCAGGGTTGTCGTACATAAACGCTACACTCTATGTACCTACCCACTTACGTAGGTGTACCGTAGCATATATAGATATTAGCTTTCCGCGCAATATACATTATTTCAGTCAAGGTTTGGTTTAGTTTAGTTAGGTTCTTCTCTATAATATCAATGAAAAAACTCGTAGTTATTCAAAATTGCGAGTTTATTGGTTGTTACAAAACAAAAGAGTGAAGCGAATAAAGATATCGTCTACACAGCGATAACAGTATAAGCAATATTTACTAAGTATATATGATTATAAATTAATTTCTCTAAACTATTCATGAATATTTCTGCTAACAAAAGACTCAACGGATTGCCTATCTTCATATTATTCTAGTAAAGACGGCTTTATTATGGGCAATCCGTTAAGTCCTTTGTTAGCAGAAATATTCATGAATAATTTAAAGAAATTAATTCATAATCATCCACTTAGTAAATATTGTTCATACTGGTATCGTTATGTAGACTTTATCATTATTTGCTTCACAGGAACAGATTAGACAGTTGAAAATTTTCCAAAATCATATAAATTTATTACATCCAAAAATTGAATTCACAACCGAAATAGAAAACAATTATTCAATAAATTTCTTAGATGTAACAATTTCGAATGAAAATGGAAAACGTGTTTTCGCAATCTATCATAAGCCGTTACATACAGATATTATAATACATAACTCGTCATGTTATCCGGATCAACATAAAATGTCAGCATTCAACAGTTTTATTCATAGATTGATTAACATTCCGTTATCACCAGAAAATTTCAACGAAGAATCAAATTTAATCAAACAAATTGCTGAAAATGATGGTTATAATCCCAAAATAATAATATATTTTGAATAAAAAACAAAGTAGAATCGCATCGAATGAAGTTTACCCTGTCGATAAATTGAAACAAAAATTCAACACCTTAACCTACGTTGGCATTACAAGTGAAAAGCTGAAATCACTCTTGAGTAGAAATAATTTCAACATAGTTTTCCAAATCAATAATAGCTCAGGCAAATATATAAAAAACAATAAAACCATAAAATGATAAATCAGATGTTTATAGATTGAATTTCAATGACTGTAATAATTTCTACATTGGTAGCACACATAAAAATTTCAATATTAGAATAGCGGAACATCACAATCAGATTCAAATTACGCGAATCATCTCCTAGAAAATAATCATTCTTTCGACCCACAGTTTGAAATTTGGCATACAGATAATAAATATTGGAAAATAGATCTTTGTGAAACTTTAGAAATCGACAAACACAAACACTCAGGTAGACTCATCGATAAACAAGTCGATTTAATCCCTTCACCTCTATTGAATCCCTTCACGGAGCAATCTATTCCTAAATTTTATTGGATATACCTGTCATCAGTAACCGCTTAAGAAGAAGCAAATCCATAAGCTTTTTATTACTTGAATGCAATGTATAGATGACAGTATTCAACCTCTTTCTCAACTTATCAATATCTTGACTCCATTCGAAGTGACTGCCAAAAAGTTTACAGATTCACTAACTTTCAAGTTGCAGTCTTCAAAGGTTAAAGCGTTTGGATATGTCAATTCAGATCTCTTGGAGATGAAAAAATGCAACCAGTCTTTTGCATATTAACTACCAGTTTATTACTCTGGCATCACCCAATTAAATTATCAAAAACTTCAACTGAAGCAGAAAGAGCCAGAAGTATGTTCAGCGCTCTAATTAAAAAATTCGCATCATCTATATACAAAACTGGACGACACATAACATTTAAATAAATCTCAGTCAAAGGGTTGATATATATGATGAACAACAACAGTCCCAGAATACTGTCTTGTGGAACACCCAATGTTAGGTCTGTTTCATCAGAAACATGTGAAAACCCCTCCCCCTCAACTACAACCCTCTGCTTCCTACTCCTCATTAGCTCTAACTCTTATTCAAGAGAGAAGCATGATCAAAATATTTCGATAAATCGAAAAAGGGAGCAAGTGGAATCTCACACTCATCCAAAGCAATAATTATAGCATTCGTCAATCCAAACAGGACAGTCTCGATGTTTTTGTCCTTGACAAAACCATGCTGATACCGGCATATAACATTGAACTTTTTAAAGAAAGATGTTAATCTAGAGGAAAGGATTCTTTCGAAGATTTTCGAAGTTAAATTACTAACAGGCCTGTAGTTACCCATTTCATCAAGGTTTGACAATTTCAACCTTAAGACTATCGGGAAAAACACCCTTCTTAAATGAACGGTCTATAATATAAGCTAAAGGACGTGAAATTAAATGAATAGATGTTATTCTCCAGAAAAGTTGTCATTGAATTCATTGGCAAAATTATTAGGATTTTCCTGCTTCATAGTATTAATTGAACTGCTATTTCTACCGTCAAGAGGATTAACTATCTGCCAGAGAGCTCTAGATTTATTCTGAGATTTCAAGATGAAATTATTGAAGTGTTCTTTCCTAGAATGAGAAATTGCTAGATCATAATGTTTTTCAACAGGCCTAGTAGCTGATATAACAGAAAGACAGTCTAAGCTAAGTTTGAGTGATTT
The DNA here is from genome assembly GCA_013387265.2 of Cryptolaemus montrouzieri. Classification (NCBI taxonomy): domain Eukaryota; kingdom Metazoa; phylum Arthropoda; class Insecta; order Coleoptera; family Coccinellidae; genus Cryptolaemus; species Cryptolaemus montrouzieri. Next base: position 15,020,381 of record JABFTP020000042.1, read on the forward strand.
TATTCGAGGACTTTGCATGAAGGGTTTCAAAGCAACGAATAGAGTTAACCGAATCCTAGGGAAGCTTTCATCAAAGAGTTTCTCATAGCGATTGAAAAAACACTCCCAAAGATTTACATCAGACTTCATCTCATAGATATCACTCCACTCCACTTTTAACAGTTTTTCAAGAAAAGCCAACAAAGATCTGTCATTTATGCTTCTATTGAGGATCTTTTCTGTTGGAGGAGACTAGAACATCCTTTTGGCAAACAAACTTCACTGCAGAATGATCACATATGGGCCGTATTACTTATCGACCTGACTGATATGTTATTCTCCAATAGTAGGGATTTTTGAGTAATTTCTTAATTATGCATTAGTACCCAATGTTAATTTGTAATATGTACTTAACCTGTTCTGGTAAGCCATTTCTCTGTACCTATACAGGGATATCCACCGGGAACGTCCGTTAAAAACTTTTTGAGTTCCAATTACAATATCAAGCTGAAATTTTATACGCGGCCATAACTAGCGATTTCCAATTGAAGTGAAATATTTTCGAAGTGATACCATTTCCGGTTGTACCAGAAGGGGTCATCACTTTGTTATTTCAAATGGCAATCTACCTTTTTTATTATACATCTAGAACCGACATTTGAGCAAGGCATAAAATACCCAAGTTGTTGGCACTTATCTGTCAAAACTTTTGACAGTTTTTTGAGGAACATTTAAAGAAAATGTAGCTCGTAGATCTTTTGCACTACAGACACAATTTTTGTTTGGGTGGATAGAAGAAGGATCAAGAAATTTTTTAAGCAGTCTACACATGTCAAATGTTTATTGCGTTGTTTTGTATAATTTTTTCAATTTGGCCTTTTTCAAACAGCAATAACTCAATTTTTTCAAATGGAACATGCCAATTTTTATATCGCCATCAGATGAAGCGTCAAATTTCAGATGGAATTGTACCAGCATGTACTATACCCATCTCTTATAGTTCCGAAATAATTTGGGAATATATTGAATTTAGATGATATTGCAAGAACTAACAGAGAATGCTTTGAATATTCGAATCAAGTAGCTGAACTGGCTACGCTCACCTGACAGGTGCCTAAAATTAATGTACTTGTCACTTCCTTCATTCGAATTTGATATTTCAACAAGAATTGTTGGTAATTTGAAGTGAAAATTTTTGAAAAACACCAGATTGATAATAAAATGGCTGATTATTCAAACGAGGATATGTTTAATCTCTTTTTAATTCATGGCGAATGTCGAAAGGTGGTGTATAGAACTTGCAGGCAATTCAATAACTAATTTCCAGATTTGGCGCCTATGAGTAAAACAAAATTTCAAAGGATTAGAAGCAATTTTCTGCAATTTGGAGGAACAAAATAAAAACTAGAAGAAAATCAATTCTCGAGGACGACGACAATCGAATTAATACGCTAGCGTATTTTCGTGCCAATCCACATGCGTCCATTAAGTCAGCATCTATGGATATTGGATTGAGTTATTCATCCATTCAAAGGATCCTTAAGAAACATAACATGCACCCGTATTCTTTTATCAGACTACAAAAATTGAAAACAACTGACCTTCTCGAGCGGCTAAATTTTTATGAAAATTTATTAATTCGGCTTCAAGAAGATGAGACAATTCTGCAAAAAATTATATGGTCTGATGAAGCCAAGTTCAATGAAAGTGGAATAACCAACAGAAGAAATCGACATTTTTTGGACACAGAAAATCCACATTTCATTGAGGTTATTGATTTCCAAAATAAATTCAGCGTGAATTTTAATGAGAGATTTGTTGGCTTATCACATTTATGAGGAAAATCTTAATGGACAAAGATACCTGGAAATTTTGAGAGGAACATTAGCAAATTTTTAGATGGATTACCCTTAACAAACTGAAGGATTGCTGTTACCAAATGGATGGTGCACCAGCACATAAAACACGAGCTGTAGATCGGAAGCTAACAGAAATGTTCTAGGATAGAAGGTGGGGTAATCAAGGATCAAATTTATGACCTCCGCGTTCTCCGGACCTGACGAACCTTGATTTTTATTTATGGGGCAAAATCAAGATTGAAGTGTATCTTATTCCTGTAAGAAGTAGAGAAGAGTTACTAGAGCGCATTCATAATGCTTTTCGTAATATTGATCCTGAGGAAACTAGGAGGGCAACTCATCATGTTCGTATACGATCTATCAAGTGTATCGAGCAAAATGGTGCCCATATTGAACATTTATTCAGATGGTAAATTAGTTTTCTCCTATAATGTTTGCTATCATTCATTCGTATTAATGTAATCATCTTCGACGATTGGTTTTCGCTTAGTTCCTACAATTTTTATTCATCCGAATTGTAGAAAATTGCTTCTAATGCTTCGAAATTTTATTTTACTCATAGACGGTAAATTTGTAAATTGGTTATTGAATTGCCTGCAATTTCTACCCACTACTTTTGACATTCTAAAATGAAATGAAAAATATTAAATATATTTTCGTTTGAATAACCAGTGGTTTTATTCCAAATGTGTTGTATTTTTGGATATTTTCAATCTGAAATAACGACAATTCTTGTTGAAATATCAAATTCGAATGAACGAAGTGACAAGTACATTAATTTTAGGCACCTGTCAGGTGAGCGTAGCCAGTTCAGCTACTTGATTCAAATATTTCAAAGCATTCTCTGTTAGTTCTTGCAAAATCATCAAAATTCAATATATTCCCAAATTATTTCGGAACTATAAGAGATGGGTATAGTACATGCTTACGCAATTCCATCTGAAATTTGACGCTTCGTCTGATGGCGATATAAAAATTGGCACATGCAATTTGAAGAAATTGAGTTATTGCTGTTTGAAAAAAGCTAAATTGAAAAAATCATGCAAAACAACGCAATGAACATTTGACATGTGTAGATTGCTTACAAAATTCCTTGATCCTTCCTCTATCCACCCAAGCAAAAATTGTGTCTGTAGCGCAAAAGATCTACGAACTACAATTTCTTTAAATATTCTCAAAATCGAGTTTAAATCTGTCAAAAGTTTTGACAGATAAGTGCCAACAACTTGGGTATTTTATGCTTACTCAAATGTCAGTTCTAGATGTATAATCAAAAAGGTAGATTGCTATTTGAAACAACAAAGTGATGACCCACTTCCGGTATAACCGGAAATGGTATCACTTCGAAAATATCTCACTCCAATTGGAAATAGCTAGTTATGGCCGCATATAAAATTTCAAGTTGATATTGTAATTGGAACATAAAAAGTTTTTAACGGACGGTCCCGGTGGATATCCTTGTATATAAGAAAATTGCTAACATTGCATATTAGTTTTAAACTCATACCTGTCTGATGATGAGCAAAAGCTCGAAATAGCTATAACGTTGAGTGAACTTTTCCATATTGAACTCAACTTATTTCTTTCCTTGTATTTTTCATAGAAGAAATATGTAAGACAAGAAAAAACATCAAATTTCGTTGGCTAATGTCCGGATATATCCAAAAAACCATGTGTTAATAATAAGGTGCCCACCGACAAAGAAACTTGAAATATTGAAATTGCACGTTAATTTCTTGGTCCAGTGTAGATTGGAAACATTTTTTTGAAGCCTAAAGACGGTGGTAATTTTTCTCAATTCCATAAAATGGATAATCTATTGCTACAACGAAGTTTTCATTGCTTTCTGATGTATATTTTCAAATATTCCGCTTCTCTTCAGTTTGTTTCTCTCGCACTACACTATTCAACAATTACCAATCTCAGAATTGCGGCATGCATATCAAATAACACGATAATTAGACGTTCCATCTATCACAAAATTGAGGTTATCATATTTTGCAACTGAAGCCTCTAACAACCATTCCACTTGACTGACAATAAACGTTTCAATGTCGTGACCGAAAGAGAAGATATTGCGCCACGAGAATTCACAAACGTTGTCATTACAGCATCAATTATGTATGTATGGCGAAAGTAGATACATTATATAACGAAGAAGAATGAATCAGGTGGAGAAGAGCGAATTGAAATTATTATTCATTCGGTAATTGAGAAAGATAGTTGTCGAAAGCGAAGAAGTCATTATTTTTATCACTTACTGACAATAGCGAATCACTATAATAAAGTTTTATGAAAATTCCAATTGTTGAGAATAATACTGATTGTATGAAGACGAAACAGGATGGAAATATACACTGTGCATAATTTGATTGAGGAGGTCTTTACTTGATGAAAATCGATATACATATTTCCAATGAAATAAAACTATGCTATTTAGATTTTCACTATATTAACAAAACTATGACCGGTTTCACCACACTGTGGCTTCATCAGATAGATACAAACGAATGAACAGAGTTATTCCTTATATATTATGAAACACCCCCAAACCCGGTCTGTGAAAGGCGATGCAAAATGCATCGCTATTACGTAAATTGCAATACCTGAATTATCTTATTTTCTTCCCCATATTAATTACACCTGAGACCGACTAAAATCTGTCAAATGGAAAGCCATGTGATCGTCTAGTACCTGAACTTGCCTTGAAGTTCTCTTATATAAAATAGGACCCTTTTCTTTGTTGTGTTGTGTATTGGTAGTAACCTACTCAAGTTCTTTTATGTAAGGTTTGATGTGATACGACCAATTCTTCGTCACTTAAACCATAGGTAAGGAAATTAGCAAATCAAAAACAGATTCGGTAACAACGTCTATTTGATCTTTGTAGCATTTGTATTAAATTCTCATCCTTGCATTCTTTGGCGTCTTTTAATGAATTTAATAAAATATCAGATCATTTAGATAGAGGCCCAATTTGCCCTCACCCATATTTTGGGTGGAAGTTGATACATTAGATTATTTATTATATACAGACCAAATTGGTCCTCACCCATATTTCGAGTGGAAGTTGGAATATTTAATTATTATAAACAGGCTTAATCGGCCCTCATCCATATTCTGGATGGAATTCGGATATGAGATTATTATAGACAGGCCTAACCGGCCCTCACCCATCTTATGAGTGGTAACTGACCCGATCTAAGGGTTTTGGTAATATGATATCATGTTTTCTGAAGAGGTCGTTGCCCTGATACTCCAAACTCTGGAAGATTTGCTTTTAAAATTCTAAGGAACACGTCCATAGCTGACAACTTGCAAGCGTTACTTCGCTCGCGTATTTTTAATCGAATTCATTAATTCGTATAGTACTGAAACGTTATATATGGAACTAGAGGTAAGCCCGTAAAGCCATACGTGATTCTTTTTGCTCAACTGAGCGTCAACGGGCAGTTTAATTATTATTTTATTGTGTCACTGACTGCGGATCATAATCTATTCCCATATCGCGGATTTGACAACCAGGGAATCATGCCCTCTAATCATACACCTGTATGTACCACAAACGTCACATACATTCCACCAACTCAGACATTCTTCAAAACTTTCATACCGACAACATACAAGCCTCAATGTCTGTGGGTCCATACATGCGTATCGTCCCTAAAGCCATTTATTTATACTAATGAGTTATGATATTATTCGTAGGTGATCATTACACCTGAAGGCAGGGAAAGTTCCCTTATTGAGCTTAAGAGTATCGGACATCAAATCAATAATTTGAAAGTAAGATCTTCCCTATAGTTGGATACAATGAAATATAAACATCATCGTTACAGTTTAAGTATGTTCTGCTAAGTTATAAACTGAGATAAATAGAAATACCGAATAAAAAGATTATGATATTTCAAATAGATAATTGGCCCATTTATAGAAGCAAAGATAAGAATCAATATTAAATGTTCTCACATTCGAATGTATCGTTCATCAGATTATAAGCAAAAGATTTGGATTTGCAAATTGGTTAAGTAACATTTCACTGAGATCAATTTTCTGAGTTATAAAAGTAAAGTTTCACATCAGTATTAAACTTCATAACATTTCAAATTCAAATAGTTCTCAAAGTTGGTGGAATCAGTACACAATAGCTTACTTACGTTTCAATAATGTTGCAAGTTTGATAAACAAATTTTGAAATCAATACTAAAGAACTTTAATGTACTTCAAAATAATGTGTTAAGTAAAAACAGCTGTTCTAATCAATATAAAATAAATTCAGTACATTTCAAATCTTTATCAAGTTAAGAAACAAGTGTTTTAAATAAGTCTATGAAAATAACTCTTCGAAATAAATATAAGATGTCAGTGCAGTTCAAATAGATCATTTGCCAAAAAAATATGTGAAAATAATTTGGAATTTGAGAAGTCATTATTTTAACTCGTCCTCAGTGCGTTTAGAAATTACGTAGCATATACTTCAGGAAATTCGTAAAGATTGAATAGTAAACAGAAATATTGAAGGAAATTCAGAAAGTAATCACCTGTGGGACACAGCGGGAACGGTGCTTCTTCTTCCCCTGTCCGGCTTCTCGGAGAGGAACAATCTTCCATTCTTCTGGATTTATGTTACGCACGATTAATTAACTTCAAATTTAATTCCGATTCACACGAGTGAGTAAATTCACTGAGCTTCGAAAACTGAATAACTGAATTATAAGAGTCACTGCACCTCGGAAGAAAAATAACTCAATAATAATGATGATAATGATAATGATCGCTTAACGTCGCGATCATGATCCTTATATATGCGTCATCCAGCAGCTCTTACACCCTCACTTCCCTCTGCCCTTGGTACTCAAGTACCTGTTACATAGTCTTTTACAGACGCGTTCCTTCGTCGCGGCGTGGGAATTGCTGTTTTAGAAAACACCAGATGTGTGGAATCGTGGATATACGAAAGGGTGCTTGAGAGCTTAGGTATTAAAGGCGAATATTGTTTTCGCTGGATTTCTTATCTGAGTTTTGATAAATTCCTTCGCCTCGATATTTACCCTTTTGGGTGGTTTTAAGCTGCTTTAAAGATACGTAATATTCTACCATATTGACAATTTTAAAATAAAATTATTGATTCATTCTGGTAAATGACCGTCTTTTCACTGTAATTGTGAATTCAGATAAAAATTTGAAATTTTATGCAGATAGATCTACAAAATACAGTTATCACAATTGATAACAAAATTCAATTAGATGAAACGCAAGAAATATATGGATAGTTTTAGCAAATTAACAAAAAAAATTGAACCCGGTTCTGGGTCGTCTCATTTAGTCTTATTTCCTACTAAATATTACAATAGGTACAAGTACAAGGGGTATGTTGGAAAACCCATAGGAGTTGCTTACTTTATGAATTGAAAATATTGAGTAAAGGAGAAGGGTTTAGATCTAATTGACTATCAAGTAACCTACCTGAATTCTTTTCTTTGTTGATCTCTAAAATTTCCAATAGATTGAGTTTTTGTCTATTATTTTCATTGTGTAAAATTTTGAAATTATCATTAAAGTTATGGTTATTTTCGAGTAAGTGATTAGAACAATGGGAATCTGATTTATGATAATTGAAACTACGTTTGTGCTCCAATAATCTAACTTTGAAATTTCTGAAAGTTCTACCAATATAAATTTTATTACAATCCATGCAAGACAGTGTATGAACACTGGATTTATTACCTTTATCAATTTAAGATTTGCAGTTCTTGATATGTCGTTCTAAAGAATTATCAGTTCGGAATGTTATACTGAAATGTTAATGCGAGATGAATGATTTTAATTTTAGACAAGGATTACCAATATAAGTTAAGCTATTGTATTTTGTGTTAGGATTTTTATACTTGGAAATACTTTCTGGATTGCTTTTGAAATTTTTGCGTGAAAACATGGTCTCAATCATAGTTGGACTGTAAGCGTTATTGGCTGCTATTTGTTTAATTATATTTACCTCTTTTATGAAATTATTTTGTGACATTGGGATATTAATGTGTATATGTACCATACTATTGTAAGCTGCTAATTTAAGTGGATAAGGATGTGCAGATGAGCTGTGAATAGTAATATCTATATGCGATAGCTTATGAAAAATAGAAAAATCATGTTTGCCGTTAATTTTAGTAATAGTTGAATCCAGAAAGTTAATGAAGTTTTCTGTGACTATCTCTATAGTGATTTTTGTTAATGAATGTTTTGAACGACTCTAATTGTCTGTTTGTGTAGGAAATAAGACTAATATATAAGAAATAACTCTGTTCATTAGTTTGTATCTACACACAGAATATCTGGTTCCTATCCAGTTGCTATCTCAGTAGCTTGTGTTACCTCCTCTTGCCCTAATACAAGCCTGAATCAGTCTAGGCATGCTTTGGATTAGGTTTTCGACCTCCTATGGGGTGACATTCTGCCACTCTTCTGTTGCGGCTTGGATGAGCTGTTATGGGGTTCTTGGATTATGCTGACGCGATCTTATTTTCGTTTTGAGATTATCCCATAAATGTTCAGTAGGATTTATGTCTGGAGAGCAAGCTGGCCAGTCCAAAATAGCGATTCCCTCTGTTTTAAGATAATGTCGCGCGAGGTTGCTGGTATGCGGAGGAGCATTATCAAATTTGTTTTACCTCCCAGCATAATGCCACCCCAAAACATCACACTGCCCCCTTGGGATTTCGGAATTTGTCTTGCTGCTCAGAGTCTAGCTAGTCTTTCACGACCCCTTAAAACCCGAATCCGGCGGTCGTCTGATCGGACATCAATTCTGGTTCTTGTTCTTCAGAAGTGATCTTCCTACGACTTCTTCTAGGCCCCTTTTGCAGAGATTCTAACTCCACGTATCGGGCGTTGGTTTTTGAAATCACCACCTGTGATACCCCAATCGTGGCCGCTATATCCCTCTGTGTCACCCCTTCTTCAACGAGAGCAATTATTTGACCCCCTGCACATTGGACAATCCAACATAAAGCATTTTCAATAATGATTATAAGCTTTTAAATCCCGAACATGTGGTGATGATTCAACATTTCTTAACATACTATCCAGTTTTTTACAACAAATAACTTCATTCTTCACAAGTATTCAAAGATCCATGGTTAAAATAATCAATTATGTGAAATATAGAGTGATTCCATATAAATTTGGTTGTGTGTATTCAACAACATGCATGGCATTTTGAATAAATCCAAAGACAATTTTTCGTTACATATTGAGTTTATATTCGATCTTTTCAGTTCAGTGAAACAGATTTCCTCACTTTTATAGGTTTTCTGCGAGTATGATAAACATGCAGCGCTCTGGGTTATTACCATCTGGAAATCGTTCCCGATAGAGTCGTAATCCTTGAGCATTTTTTCTGTTACATTGACAGATAATTTCTGGCTTATTATTGCAAATGATATGCTTCAATTCCTATGAAGATTGCTCTTTGATGATCCGCCACTATTCGAATTAACTTCACGATTGATTACAATCGAAACTACGAAATATTGTGAGTTACTCCAACTCAAATGATGACGGAAACGCTTTATAGAATAGAAAAATTTGAGCACGATCATGGAATAACATCGAAGAAATATGAGTTTTCGACAGTATCTTTCTCTCGGAAATACCGCGTTTTAAGTTTTACCAGTAAGAAAGTACAAGTGAAGATCGACTGGACCATTGTAAATGTTTCATGATGTGAGAATATCATTCAAGATGTAAATCGGTTGAGCCATTCTTCACGAAACAACCGATATTGAAACGTAGCGTACATTTCGGCATAAAAATAATGAAAAGATTTCTTATCTATGATTGAATGCCTTGCAAAACATCTATATCTAGTTTTTGCGAAAACAAGCAACAATAATATATTCAATGAGGTCATATATAAAAAGAAAATTTGAATTATCAAATACAGAATATTTAATTTTGGTATGTTGGGCAGAAAGTAATAATTGTCAGCATCTAGAGCAAGGTTTGATTACCTCACTTTATAAGGTCAACAAGTTAATATAGAAAAAGAATTAAAATATTAGCAAAATGCACATGATCATATTTCGTAACAATCACTATGCCTCATTAATTAATATTATATTAGTTTCATTCTCACAAATATTTTCTCATTAACTAGTCTTATTTCAATATTTCCCATGCAATTATTATAAAATTATGTCATGAATACAATGAAAGTATTATTTCAAACTTCTTGTGAAAAATACATTCACACAATTCTTATTACGAGCGCTACGCACTATAATGGGTGAAACCGAAACTAGGACCACCCCAGTAATTTTTTTTCTATCTGGAATATTTTGATGAAAACTGGAAATCAGACATTTTGAATTCGATTTTCAAATGGGACACCCTCTATTTATTTTTGCTTATTTTAGTTGTTCACCTCATCCTACGACCTTTTGACATATTTTTGAAAGAAAAACAAAACACAATCTTTTTTTTTGCAATTTTCATCTTTCGTTCTAGAAGGCCATGAACAGAAAATACAAGATTGTATCTGAAAATTTAATTGCTCATTTTTTACGGGGTGTCAAAGTTTTTTTGTTATTTTTCGGATTTTGGAAATCGCTTAAGTGCCCATCTTTCGGAGAAACCTGACAGATATGTGTTGGACATTGAAGATTCCTTGCCTCGACAGGAGAGGGTTTTTGCAAAAGTTTTGTTGACTTCCTTCGCCAGAGACCAGAACTGACGAGTTCAACTGGTCTGCTCCAACAGTCTATTCTTAACTCTTTCATTGAAGTAGGTTTTTGCTTCATCAATTGTTGAATGAAAAATTTTCCTGAAACGCTTATATTCAGCTTTACTTTCATAAAATTATTGTCTCAGAGTTGCAAAACGGATTACGGAGAGGAAAAAACACAATCAGAGCTGCGGATTCCCTGAATGAGAATAATCCTATGATAGCTATGGCTCTAGATTTAGGTGAGAACTTTGATAGTGTGAAATGAATTCGAAAAGCTATCTCTCAGATAGGATCCATATGTTGCAATGACAAATAATGATAGAAACATACAAACTCCGAACTGTGAGAATAAAAGCAGGACTTCCTCAAGGTTCGATTCTTGAGTTCTTTATATACTTCATACAAATGATCTGTCAGGCCTTATCGATGACTTGTTGGTGCTATTTGATGATGACTCAAATATTATTGTGAGCCTTAATAGTCAAGATCCATTAAAGCATAAAGTTTTAACTCATTCAATTACCTCGAAAGAATATTTCAAAATAAATAATCTCACAAAACACTCAAAAAACTCAGCTGTGTGACCTATACCAGAAAAATTATTAAATCTGTTGAAGATATGCGTTTTCTAGGTGTGACGATTATAGGCTTAACTGGTCGTGCTATGTATGTCTTGCGTATGCAATGGCGGAATATTCTTTTGCTTTCAGAATACTCAGATTACATATTAACCTCCAAACGAGCAAACGTGGAATCCCGCATCCGGTATCATTTTCAGGGTAAATTTTCTTTTATGTCTTCTATCCATTCACAATGGGTGGTAATTTGAGTTTTGGAAAAAGAGCAATCAGGTGAATAAGGTGGTGAAAAACTTGAAGCCAATCATCTCTGGAAGGCTGTCTAAGAAGTGATGAATTGCTTCATTCACCTACTTTACTGTCGTGAAATGTCGACCACATAAATGGTTTTTAGGTTGAAGAGCAACCAGAAATCACACATGGCCAAATCAGGATATTAAAGTGGATGTGGAATCATTTTCACCTGATGTTCACGTAAAAACCAACTATTTGACGTGCCGTGTGTGACGATGCATTGTTATGATACAGCATTATCCCGTGAATTCTTACTGATTCAACTACCGCAGGTAAAGACTTTGTGGTGTAACAATTCACTGTTTATGTTGATTTTCAAGCTTGCTTTCACTGACACTATACTACTCGAATAACTTTTTCGGAAAATCTTTACTTTTTCGCAATGATTGGGGTTGGATGTGAATCCACAGACGGCACCTGGCAGGTTAGAACATCGAAAAATGGAATGTAGGCATTATTGCTTATTACGATTTGAGACAGAATACCAAGACCACAACTATCACTCAACATTTCTTACGTTTTTCAGGACAACTTCTTGCTTCGCTAAGAAATAGTCGTTTATCGTGTTCAGTTTGTGGGAGCAGCGACTCAACTGATGTAAGACCTTCATTAATGAAGGATGAGGATTTTTATAATGCCACGTTGTCGGTTTTCACTCCTGTAGTTTCGTGGCATCAAATATTCAGCGTAGCACTCGTAATAAGGCCAATTACTTTTGCGTTATTGCTTAAGGAAGAAAGAGTTCTCTTTTCTATATTCTTCGTATGTTACAGTTAAAAGATTCTAACATTCTTCTTTTTAAGCATTTTTCATTTCACCCTCGTATAAACATACGTTAAGCAAAGAACTAGGCTCACCAAACATTGAATACAAAAACAAACATATTCTATGCATGAAAGTAAAAAACAAACATACAAAATTTCACGACAAAGTCTTGTCCTCGTAATTTAGAAAATATTTTATTGACTTTAATTAGATTCTATACGCACTTCTTTTAGACTATCAACGTACTTTCAACGAATTTTATGGGAGACTTTCCATTTTCCGTTTGAAAATGAATGCGTCTTCTTAAGGAAAGAAAGCTGAAATGATATAGGCCCGGTTGAGACGATAAACGTGGTAATCTAAACCATTATAGCAAAGAATTGTTTCAATCAAGCGACTCTGTAAAGTCAATCGAAGTAGTACAGTGGTTGGTGATAAATTTCGAATATTTCGCTCGTTTCGTGATTGAATTAATCTCAACCAATAATTAGTGCAATTGGTTATGGGTGATTGTTTGTAATTTTATGACAGTTTTAATAATATGGATCTGAAGCTGAACGATGTTCATGGTTTCAAGGTATTAAATTGATATCGTGGGTAAGGTTTAAGATTAGTTTCTCCATGAAAGCATCATTTTTGCCATGTCTCTATATCTTTGAATATTATACACACATCACAAAAATTGTCGCATCAGCTGGTATTCTGAATTCCACAATCGATTAAGCAGCTCGATCGCGGTTTCTTTGTCTATATATGTTTTTGGACATATGATGGAAGAAAATTTTATCTATGTAATAACATTTATTTCCATGTGATCTCAAATACGTCTGAAAGAGGAATGAGTTTATTTGACTATCAGTATTCATTCAATTTCTCTTCAGTTTTCACGCTAAATTAATGAAAGTTTTCTGTGTTTCTTGTTGATTTTCGAACCTTTGAATTTATTGTAATGGCTGCGGAACGTCCTGGATGCTATTTGAGTAATCATGAAGTGGTAAGAATTGTAACACTTCTAGAGGAGGGGCGAAGCCAACGTTATGTGGCTATCTTGTTGAATGTCAACCAAAGCACTATTTCAAGAGCAATTAATCAGTACCACGAAACAGGGGAATATGGAAGAAGGGCCGGACAGGGAAGAAATCGGATAACAACACCAGTTGATGATCGTTGGCTTCGTTTAACTGCACTAAGAGTTCGGCACTGTATGGCTAGAATGCTGCAAAATGAACTTGCACTTTCCAGAAATGTGTAGATTTCATTTCAAACTGTTAGGAACAGGCTCAGAGAAGACGATCTCAGACCAGGGCTGGCTTCTACCGGTCTCATCAGAGAGAATCGAGTTGCAAGACTTCAGTTTGCGAGGGAACATGCAAATTGGGATATTCCAGAATGTTCTCTTTTCCGACGAGTCCAGGTTCTGTCTAGTATCAAATGATAGACGTATACAGACGACCTGGGGCACGGTATTAGCAATGCAATATCCGGAAAACCGAAAACTTCGGAGGGGGCATTTCTTTCCATGGTCGAGCTGATTTAGTCCTACTGAATAATGGAAGAATGACAGCGGCCAGATACATCGCAGATATCCTTGAACTCCATGTTGTACCCTTTGGCCCATTGATTGGCGAAAACTTCATTTATATGCATGATAATGCTCGGCCTCATGCAGCTAGAGTAGTTACAGAATTTCTGCAAAATGACGAAATTGATATTTTAAGATGGCCAGCCAGAAGTCCCGACTTGAATCCCATAGAACATGTTTGGGACATGGGGTGGCAAATTCAGCATCGTAGAATGCTTTGTAGAACACTCCAACATCTAGAAAATTTGGAACTCAGTGACTCAATAGTACATCCAAAATTTGTTTGAGGGGCTTCCGAGAGTGGCAGTAATTATGGCCCAGGGAGAAAAAACTCAATTTTGAAAATGATAAGCAAACATTCGATGTTAGTTGATTGGCCTCTTCGCGAATGTTTGAAGATGGTAGAATTTCTTTTAAATTTTCATTAACTCGAAAATTGTTGATATTTGCCATCATAAATTCATCTCTTTTGAATGATATCTTCTTATGCACTTCTGAAAAATACCAAACGACTCATGAATGACCAACCTGAAAAGTTTATATAGTATTGTCGTAAAATTAGGGTGATGCGACAATTTTTGTGGGGAGTGTATTTAAAATGTGATTGAAGAGGTCGTTACTTGATGAAAATTGATGAACATTCTGTCAAAAATTACCCCGAACTAGTCAATGTATCACAAAATATTTATTTTTCATCCAAATTTATATCATCGCCTTCAAAATAGGCCCCATCTGAAATAATACATTTACTCCAAGGAAAAACCAATCATCAAAATATTTTTCGAACGCTTTTTCCGGAACCGCCTTTAGCTCTCGCCGCGAATTCTCTTTCATGCCTTCTATCGATTTAAAACGGGTAAATTCACACTATAGACCTGATCCGAATGCACAACTAAAAGTTAATACCTTTACCAAAACTAAAAAAAATATACCTTATTCAATTTAGGCCATTTTGATAAACCAACTTTCATTACTTGATTTGGAAAAATATGGCGAACACTCGTCAATGTAATCCAGTTTGAAGAATTTCTTTTCAAGGAACAATATTCAACCTTCAGTAGAATGTTACATATCCCTCCTTGAGGGAGCTAGTTTTCCGATCCACCCTTCATAATCACCGTCAACTGAGGTCACACAGCAGTGGTATAGCATGGTCCTTCAAGGAGGGATTTAAATATTGTTCCTTGAATGAAAATGTGTAAATAGTAATTTTTAGTTCCACTTTTATTCTTTTATTTATTTTTAATTCAAATTCTATGAACAATCTCACGGTCTACTACACCATTGAGCCCTATACTAGCTGACATTTTCATGGCGAATATTGAAGAAATCATATTCAATTCCTCCAAATCAAAATGATTACGTAAAGATATGTACGCGATATACTAAAATATATAATTTTCAACCTACATCAATAGCATTCATCCAAAAATCAAATTCAAGATAGAGAGAGAAGTCGATAATCAGATTAAGTTTTCAGACCTAACTATTCATGAAAATAACACATTAAGTTTTGATATACATCGAATTCTTTATTGATATTTGCATTCCTTATTACGTAACAAACCCAAAATCTCATAAATATGCTGCGTTAAAAAAAGAACAAAAAGTCTATAACATATTTAGTCATTTTGACGAAAGTCGTCTTAATCTTTTTAGTTCTTGAAAGAAGCAACCATGTTTGGATTAACATCTTATCCAGCTAAGTACCTGCTTCAACCAATGTAGTATACAAGATATGATCATTTTAAACGAACTACTCATCTGATGAAGCTACAGTACGTTTGCCAATACAGTGAAAATTTGAACATTGTTTTAATTGATTCAAATATCCTATTTATTGATGATCAAATGCATTCATTACTGAACAAGCTTGATATTCTACATGAAAAATCCTTATTGGTTATCTTCTATTCCAGATCACTCTTCTGGAGTCCTGATAGGGAAATGGGAAAGAGCGATCCAGTCCCCAGCAAACCAAATAGCAGATTCATCCCACAGGAAAAATACAATACAGAAATCTACTTGCGTGACAAGTACAAATATCCAACACACAACCATTACAACACCACCCCAAATGACAAGTACAGTGGCTACAAGAAACGAGTGAACCAACAGGAACAGAAGAAGGAAGTTTCCCAATTCGACTACATAAAACACAACTTGTTCATAAAATCCTGCGTTGGAAGTGAATTTGAACTGTGGCAGTTCCAGGCGAAAAAGAAGTCATTTAGAAATTATACCCCGAAAATTTTGGACCAAGAGGCCAACATGGGGATGTGGATATAACGCAGGAGCCATATTGGAATTCAAAGTGCCAAGAATAGTTGTTCTCGTAGTTTAGGAAGGCTAGTGAAGCATTTTAAGAACATTTGTGATAATACTATAATACTTTGGAGTACCTTTTACCTCAAAAGCTACAATTAGCTTAGCCATTCTAATAGTGGCAAATTGATTGTTGAAGTGACTATTGCTTAGTATGAAATAGTGATAAGTTAAGTGAACACTTTCGAAATGTCTGGAATAGTGTCAGCAATAAGTACTCTGGTTAGTTTTTCGACTAATCCCATGACCCTCATTACTATGGTTCCTGTATTCGCTGCTGGTTTAGCGTTCATGAGATATCTACAAGTCGACCCTGAGAGCCATCCAATTAATATAAGAAGAGTGAGTAGTTTCATATATTATATAACAGTCAACTTTCTCGATGAAATTCGAATATTAGTAAGTCTTATTTGATGAAATAAAAGGTGCAAAGATGTTTCGTACGGCAGTTATTTTTTCATTCTCAATTCGGAAAATAATGGCCATTTTGGATTTGTCGGTTCTCTGGTTATTGTAATCAGATTGATGCTCTTTGTATCTGGTTTTGAATAAGCGACCAGTCTGACCTATACAAACGCCTTCGGAATCCATACAGGACAACTTGTACATTCCAGTATTGTCAAATCTATCACTTTTATCTTTACTATTGAAACATACTTGGGAGAGTTTAATGTGCGTTTTGAAAGCTTTTCTTCGTGCTGTTTTGAAATAACAATTGCTATCTTTTCGCTGATAGGGCCAAAATATTTCAATGAAATGTATTTATCTGTATTAGTTGATCATATATGTGGCTATATATTGTGTTTCTTTCTGATCATTCCCTTTATTATATGTAAAGGATAACTACTGTTGCTCACAATTTTATTTAAAAGTTGTCACTTTCTTGACATGTTTTTTTGGATAGTGGCAGAGAGAAAGCTCTATGAATCGTTGAAATTAGAGAAAGAATTGATCCTTTTATTGAAAAATTTAACGAATTTCACGCCTAAATATTGAATGAAAAACTCAACACAAAAATCGAAATAGGTTCAAACCCGAATCAATCCATTAATTAGTTTGGATGTAGATAACATGTTTTCAGCAACTCAGGAAGCGAATGCCTTCTATTGAACATCGTGAACAATTCACATTTTTTGATTGAGAAGGTCGTTACTTGATGAAAATCGATATACATATTTTCAATGAAATAAAACTAAAGTATTTAGATTTTCACTATATTAACAAAACTATGACCGGTTTCACCACACTGTGGCTTCATCAGATAGATACAAACTAATGAACAGAGTTATTCCTTATATATAAGTCTTATTTCCTACATAATATTACAATAGGTACAAGGGGTATGTTGGAAAACCCATCGGAGTTGCTTACTTTATGAATTGAAAAGATTGGGTAAAGGAGAAGGATTTAGATCTAATTGACTATTAAGTAATCTACCTGAATTCTTTTCTTTGTTTATCTCTAAAATTTCCAATAGATTGAGTTTTTGTCTATTATTTTCATTGTGTAAAATTTTGAAATTATCATTAAAGTTATGGTTTTTCTCGAGTAAGTGATTAGAATAATGGGAATCTGATTTATGATAATTAAAACTACGTTTGTGCTCGGATAATCTAACTTTGACATTTCTGAAAGTTCTACCAGTATAAATTTTATTACAATCCCCGCAAGACAGTTTATAAACACCGGATTTATTACTTTTATCAATTTTAGATTTGCAGTTTTTGATATGTCGGCCTAAAGATTTCGAACTGATAATTCTTTAAGCCGACATATCAAAAACTGCAAATCTAAAATTCATTAGTTTGTATCTATCTGATGAAGCCACAGTGTGGTGAAACCTGTCATAGTCTTGTTAATATAGTGAAAATCTACATACTTTAGTTTTATTTCATTCAAGATAATTCACATTTTAATCTGGTTATACAAATGAAATTCATATATGTATATAAATTCATTTATTTGATTCACAAACAAAATAAAAGAAAGACAATAATACATGAAAAACAGGAAATAAACTTTAAATTTTTTCCCCTTGACCTTTTATTTTCATTCATTTCCAAGTTCCATAATTTCCTAATGGTGAAATTCGAGTGACTTTTCTTTAACTTCGATGAACAATTCCCGTAAATGCTGCAATTCTATTGGTTCAAAGCGCCATCAAAGTTTAGTTCTATGCTAGCTAACCATTGAACATTTAATCGGGGGTTATATTTATAGGACCGGTTTAAATTTAGTTGATTAGATTTTAATTCCTTATTAGCTAAACCAAGTTTGAATGTCTCTTTATAAGATTAACCGCTAGTGTCCCATTTTCTCAATTGTTACTAAAGCACGAACTGTGATTGGTTACTCTACTTCAGCGACGGTTTCCAGTATCATTTACTTTACGCTCATCAAGCAAGGGTACCCACAAAAATGGAGATCAATCGCGATCAAACAAATTTCAATATTGGGAACGGAAACTGAAATGAAAACGTGAATTACAAAACTGAACTTGAAACGAAAATCACTTAGTTACAACGTATTTTCTTTCTGGAAACATCTAATGGCTTACGTTTATTCCTAAATGGAATTTCTCGATGAAAGTGAATATCCAATGCATTTCTCCAATAACAACAGAATTGGATTATAATTTGATTTAACGGACGTTAAAGTCCATTGTTTCGTTAAATTAACCGCAAACTTCATTGTAGTTCTCTCTCGAAATATCTTTGATAGAAAATGATACCACAAGAAATTATTGTGTACGAATATTTCCAATTTTAAGTTTGTCTATCTCACAAATTCAAATTAATGTTAATTCTTCGAGGGTAATTTTTGAATAACACAATGGTTTCGAAACTCAGTTCATAATAAAGAGCACAAGAGTTATTTAAATAAATAATCTACAAAGTTGTCACATTCCTGGAGATTTTTATAAACTATGTCCAATGTCCATCAGCCAAACGAAAGGCATTCGATAGTATATGGGATATTTTCGAGAAATTCTTCGATATGTCGATCTGTTGCAACTTGAATGATATTCTAAGAGCCTGAAACATTTTCATTAAACTGTCGCTTCCGAAAATGCCGGAAGTTGACCTTCACTTGGACTTAGTATCTCAATTTTTTTACTTATTCAATTTTGAGTATATTCTTCTTAAAAAGTAATATTGATGCTTTATTAATTTTATGGAAATTTTCAACAAAGATGAATTAAAATATATTTTAAACTTTTCACAAAAAAGACTGTTAGAGAAAAGGCTAACATTCACTCCAGAGAACAATTGAATTGAATCAACTAAAGCTGATTGGAGTCCGAACCGAAATGAATATTCTGAGGCACGAAAAACATCATCTACAATGCCATTTTGCATAAAAATAAGATTGCTGAAATAATTAAAATATCTAACAGTCGACCCAAGTAGCAAAATTACACGGAAACAATAAAATACATATCATCAAAATATAAAAAGAAGGTCTCATTTTAAGGCAACAGCATCGTAAGCCTCAGTGAAGACCAATTTAAAAAAAAATTAAGATATATTAGAAACACTGAATATAATAGAAATACCTAGGGATCCGACCAAATCCTTCATAACAGACATAAAACAAGGATTGGTACATATAGATTACCTAGCACAGGGTGCTCAAATCTAATGGATGGAATAATGTATTCGTCTTATTTGTCATGCGTTAGTTGCAATACCCAAGATCATCAATCTAATGGATGGAATAATTGAAATTAGACTCATTTCTTAATTTCATCAATTCCATCCATTTGAACATTAAATTCTCGATAGAAATTGAACAGAACGATTCCATTAATTTTTGGACTTGAAAATCACTAAAATGAAAAAATAATCATGTTTTTTCGGTCTTTCGTTAACCAACACATACTGATACAATTATACATAACTACTCATTACATCCAATTCAACACAAAGTTGCAGCTTTAAACAGCATAGTACATCGGTTACTCAATTTACCTTTATCAGTAGAAGATTATAATAAAGAGTTAAACATCATCAAACAGATAGCCATTAATAATTCATATAATCCGGATATGATAGATCTAATCATTCGTAAAAACTGTATCAGAAAGCAATAAATGAAGTATATCCTATTCATAAAGACTATAAAATATTCAACAGTTTAACATTCTGCGGTTCTGCAAGTACAAATATTAAATCATTTCTCGTCATACAAAATCTTAATATAACTTTCAAAACTTCTAATAACTTAGGTAAGCATATTAAAAATAATACCTCTCGTGTTGAAAAATCAAGTGAATCAGGAATCTATAAACTCAATTGCGGTTCTTGTGATAAAATTTATATCGGTAGGACCTATAGGAGTTTTGGCATAAGAACATCTGAACATAAACGTAGCTTCGATAAAAATAAATCTGATTCAAATTATTCAAACCACTTAATAAAAGAAAACCATTCATTCAATAAAAACTTTGACATATTACATATAAAATCAAAAAGTTTAAAATTAGATCTTCTAGAAGCATTAGAAATAAATAGATACAAACATTCGGACAAGCTTTTGAATGAGCAGGTAGATGTGAATTATTCACCCCTACTTAACTTGTTTAATTAGTTTTCATTACCTTTCATACTAACTGTACAATGGCTCGGTGTGGATTTTCCTGTTATCCATCCAACTTGTTCTACGATTTGTTTATAATACCATACTCTTCATTCTGTTTGTCATTCTTGATAAAGCTGCTGTGTCAGCGAAACGTCGTCGAATTTTTTCAAATTAAAGTGTAGATTAAAGTTAAACCTTGTGTTTTTTATCACATTTACCAGAAATTTGTATCAGATGCTGTAGGTTTGAGATGTATATCTGATATAATCTGCACCAACTCATATTCAACAGAACATGAGTTCATATTAAACTGATTTGCTATTTCAGTAGCTAATTCCCCAATATTTTTACATGAAAAAATATAACTCAGAAATGATGTTACATTTGCCAATTTACTGCAATCATAAAAACGCATTTCTAACTGTCCCAAAATATTTGATAATTCAGCCTCATACGTATCATAATTCAACTGAGGAATCCTTACTTTCAAAAACGGAAAATGTTTCAGATCCTTTCTTTTCAGTTGATCTATCATCTGAGTGTCATCATCTCTTTCGTCTAGAAAAGCTGTTATTTCGGGCAATAATTCTTGAAACCTTTTTAGGAATTTTCCGCGACTCAACCACCTGACGTCCGTGTGAAGAACTAAATCAATGTGTTCAGCTGACTCTCTATCTTCCATCTGCAACTTAAAGTTGAAATGCCCATAATTTCCTCCATGATTGAAACTTTTGAACACAAAACTTGTTGATGTAGAATACAATAGAATGAAAAAAATGAAGAAAAAATTTCATTAGCTCGACACAATGCCACAA
Organism: Cryptolaemus montrouzieri; assembly: GCA_013387265.2. Lineage (NCBI taxonomy): Eukaryota > Metazoa > Arthropoda > Insecta > Coleoptera > Coccinellidae > Cryptolaemus > Cryptolaemus montrouzieri. Next base: position 15,041,881 of record JABFTP020000042.1, read on the forward strand.
AACCGTTTCTGAGCATTGCGATCGATTGTAATGCACAATGCCACAAAACCGTTTCTGATTCCAGTCATTGCTGGTGCTGCATCGATTGTAATGCACACTAATTTATATATTGATAGCTTGTAGTTTTTTACAAAATTGAAGAGAACGTCATATATATCTTCGCCACAGGTCTCCCCCTTCAGAGGAATGATTGTCAAAAATTCTTCGTTAGCTAACATATCATCGATTACCATCAGAATAAAAATACACAGCTGGGCAGTGTCCATCATATCAGTGGATTCGTCGAACTGTAACGAAAAGTATTTGCATGATATCATGTTAGTTTATCTGCCATGTCCTGACCCATGATTTCAATAGGCCTTGTGACAGTCGGACGAGATAACTGAAGTTCTCTAATAGCAGACATGGTTTCTGTTTTATCTTAAAATCTCCGAATGAAATTTCACCCGCTTCAACAAATGCTTTCTTCACAACCGATCCATCTTCGAATGGTTTCTTATGTTTCGCCAATATATGAGATATTTTAAATGACGCGATTGTAGCAGGTTTTGATTGTTTGGCTGATCTTGTGAACATGGTTCGTTCTTTTTTCAAACAAGATATTGAATCACGTACTTCTCGTTTTCGTAATTCACTCTGTGGCGGAAAATCCATCTCATAATTTTTACGAGCGTTTTATTATGCCTCTCTAAGTTACCACGCTTAGATATTGCAACTGACGCACGACAAATAAGACAGATGCACTTATCCTTCACCATACTAAAGAAAAATTCTTCCTCCCAATCGTTATCAAAATGATACGTTTTAGATTTCTAAGCTGCACTCATTTTGTACTATTCAATAATAGACTTTGTATCGACTTAGTATTGCCTTCAAGTTACAATTCAGAATTACTCCAATTCCTGTAGGCGCAACATTTATATCGGCATGAACGAAAGTCTCGAATGTTCCCGTCAAACGCGCCGCCCGACTTTTCTAGAAAAGCGGCAAGAATAAAAAACGCGGCATTCCTTTGACAAGTACTGGGCGTTCATTTGATAAAGCCGCCTTTTACCGCTAGCAGAGTGTTATTTTATTCACGTAATAAATTTTTCCTTCTCGAGATATACTCAAAAAGCACTCTAGGTCGACCGTTTGAGCACCCTGCTTTAAATGGCTGCTATTCACTATCCTAATCACCCATGTTGACTTGATCTTTCGACGTTTCGTTGAGAAACATGATTTACGACAAATGTCACTTCTCAACTCAGCGCCAACTAGGTTCTTATTACCAAAATCAATTTCGTATCGTCCCAATTTTCACACAAATTGATGTTTCAAAGGGCAAATTATAAATAAACTATCGTCACACTTACGCTAACATTTGATTGAACGTCATTTCGAGATGGAAAGTTTCATAATAAACAGGTTCGAGTTTAATTGCCGATAATTTCTCATTATTATTTCGCGATTGATGTTCATTAGCCCCGTTTGAAACCAAAAGCAATCTTCCATATGGCAACACTTAGAAAAATTTTCATTTCGAATATTTTTCCAGAATATTGATTGATAATACTAAGTACTTCGAACAATACCGACGTTTCTCTGTTTGGATATTCACGTCGAGCACATGTGTAGAAATTTTCAATTTCACAAATGTAAATGAAAGTTTTCATGGAAATATTCTTTCAAAGATACAATGTTACCGACCATTGCTTATAGGATTACTTTGTTCATTTAATGTTAGCTCATTTAATTTAATAATCTATTAAACTACGTTCTTGAATCGGTTTATAAATTATAGCACATTTGTTTCCTTATAGTAAGCTTTCGTTGTTTTACGTTAGTACCATCTATATCGTCTTCCATAAAAAACACCCCGAGCTATAGCTCCTACTATTGTTGTTCAATTTCAAAGAAACAAAAACCAAATTGCATCTTGGATGATATTCTAACAACATTTTCATTCACTCACACTGTTTCTTAGAAACAGCTTGTATATCATTCATAACTACAGTCTTCGGGACGTTCATTGCTTTGTGATGCATACTTGAAACACCGATTTGCATCACGTAAATTTCGTTGTGACTAATCTGCCATTTACTCTTGGTGTATGCTTTTTCACATTGGATGAAGGTTTCTGTTATTTGGAACTCCTGGAAACTATAAATCGATAACCCAGGCGTGTGATTCTCCTAGTTTCAGAAATGGCCCCAATTCTTCAAATATTTAATGTTAAAGTATATTCATCCGATAAAAATATCCACTCCAAGCTTATGTTTGGATCGATGGAATTCATCATGTATTCACGAAATTCCATTCATCGATCTTAATCGTCCTCAAGTAATTCATGTACATATTGCATTTTGTAAGAAAACATTTCTGATTCGTGAATATACAAACAATATAGTCACATGCAATTACCAGATGAAGGTTACTGAGTTTTCCTGTGTGGTTCTAAGCTCTAATTGTCGGAACCTTCACTCAGTTTTCCTTATTATTAGGAAGTAAATCTGGAGTAGCCTTTCGAAATAACCGAACAATGTTAGGTTCAGTTCTGATTTTGTTGCCATAACAAATGAACATAAAAATTTTAATTTCATTCAATTCGGTTAGATTCATTATTAAATAAAGAAATTCAATACTTTTACTACGCAGTAAACACAGTCAAATATTGAGAGATACGATCAAAATAAACGAAACTACTCTATCGAAGTATTAACCTGTAAAACAAGATCCAAGGGTAAGAGTTTCCAGCAGTCACAGGAGCCATGAGATTGACACCTAGGCCATTCATGGGATGTTTGCTTGGGCTTTCTCCGCCATAATAGTGGAAGAGACTGTTATGAGAACCTAATTAAGCTTGTGTAATGCAAGCTGAAAATGACTCTGACCTGACCTCCTCGTAAGGGGGGATTTTATGAGATGAACCGTTAAAAGTCATCCCCATCACATGTCCTACTCGTCCAAAGGGTTTATAGGCAGGTCCAAAATAAGGACGGTTATGGGTATCGGCATTCACAGACCTAGAGCAAATAAATAATTGCCTTAGGGAACCATGTCACCGTAATATACTTCTTCTCCTCTTTTTTAATTTAGACCTTGAGGTCTGTTTTTTCCAGGAGATCTCTCTACTATTGTTCTTGTGAGATGGACTGTCAAGTATCTTTCCAGCGTTTGGGGGCCTTACCGCTGGCCGACGTGCTGCTATTGGTTTTTCGTCTCGTACAATACGTGCTGGTCTGTGTTCTTCCATCCTGTCTACATGTTAATTCCATCCTCGTCTGCGTTTTCTTGCCCATCGTACAATATCTTTAGTGTTACATGTTTCTCGTATAAACTCGTTCCTAATTCCCGATTGTCTCGATACTTGCCTTAGCGTCTTCATTTCTGACGTTCTTAGAATTTTTTTGGTATTTAAGGTATCGGCCCTAGTTTCTATTGCATAGGTGGCGATAGGTCGTACACACGCTTTGTAAATCCTCGTTTTGCACTCAATGCTCATATGCTCGTTCTTCCATACGACATCTTTCAGGCATCTGGAAATCGCTGCTGTTTTATTTACCTGCTCTCGGATCTCTCTCGCTAAATCCCAGTTACTAGTTATTTGCACCCCAAGGTATTTGAGGACATTACCTGTTCTACAGTTTTATCATCAATTGCGAGCTTTCATATTCTTGGCTCCTTCGATATCACCATGCTCTTTGTTTTTTCGGTAGCAATCAAGATTTAACTCTGTTGATGATTCTGGCCATTATTAAATTGAACAGAAGAGGGCTGAGACTATGTCTTATTATTGCAGTGAGAGGTATTTCTTATGTTAGGCTACCTTGAGATTTTAATTTCGTGGTTAATGATTGATTCCGGGATTTGTTCCTCTCTCAGTATCTGCAGCACATCTTCACTCTTACACGATCGAAGGCTTTTGTAAGGTCAATGAAGCAGATGTATAAGGGCTTGTTGTAGTCCAGAGATTTTTCTACTACTTGTCGTGCTATGAAGATTCCATCCGTTGTTGTTCTGTTCCTTCTAAATGCTTCGTTGATGTCTATTTGGTCTCTGTGAATTCCGGTGAAAAGCTTGGTTAGTGCCCCTAGCAGAGTTATTGTTCTAATATTTGAGGGGGTCTTTTTGCCGCCTCCTTGTATATAGGTACATAAAGGCCCCTTTTTCCACTCTGTAGGCACACCGGTTTTGTCTAGGATTTTTCCAAATGAATCATTTCGTTAGTGATGTTGTCTATTCCTGGTGCTTTTCGATTTTTGGATGGCCTTAGTTATCGACTCTTTGGAGATCACAACATCGACAATTTCTTTCTCCTCAAGCTGATCTGTCTCTCACTATCGTTTTCGCTCTCTTCGTTATTATAGAATTCTGTGGGGTATTGTTCCCATTGTTTCCCGCTTACTTGAATCAGTTGGACATATTCATCTACTGGTTTTTTCCTTGCTCGAAGCATATTCCATATTCTCCTCAGAGTTCCGTACATATCGTTCTCCATATCCTTGTTAAATTTCCTCCAATGTTCTCTCCCTGATATGTCTGTTCACTCTGTTCCGTGCCTCCACGTATTTTCTGTGTTCTGTCTGAGTCTTTATACTTCTGCATCTCAAATATACTACTCTTTTCTCCTTTGCTAAAGCTTTTACCTCCTCTGTAAACCATGGTGTCGATTTGTGCTTTGTGGCTTTGTGTGCAACTATTCTCGTCCCAAGAACTTAATTTGCAGCCTCCAGAATGTTTGTTTTTATCGTGTTCTAGCTATCATCAACATTTTGTTCTTGTTTTATTGGATTGTCTATAATTTTGGTCTTGAGTCTTTCATTGAACAGCCATTGCGTCGTTGTGTCTTGGAGTGCTTCTGTATTGAATTTTTCTCTTTTTGATGTCGTTTCCTGAACCGATGTTGGGAGATGTCAGATCACGTACATCCATTATCTGACTTGGATGGAATTCCTTATATATCAGTATGTTATCTATGGTTGATCGATGTCCTTGGGTATTAGACTAAGTAAACTTATGTTGTTCCTTATGATCGTAGAAGGTGTTGTTAATCCGTAGTACGTTGAAGGCAAAATTCCGTTAGTAAATCCCCATTTTCGTTGGTCGTTTTATTCCATTTATAACTTGATCTCCAATTCTTGCATTCAAGTCTACCATTATTATGACCTTGTGAATATGGGTATTTAATCATAGGTGTTCTGTAACGCTTCGTAGAAATTCACCGATTCTTCTCTAGGCTTGCTTATATCCGGTGCGTAAAAAGATATTACATGCAAGGACGTATTTTTCACCTCTGAGCATCTCCTGTTCGAACTTCTCATGGATCAGTATTCCCACTCCAGACGCAGCGCATTCTCCTTTTATTGCCGCTGAATATAAATATATAGTTCTTATATCGACTTGTTCCTTGGCCCTTCTTTTCAGTCTCCGATATCGAGCAGAGGTCTATCTTATGTTGGTTCATTTCAATAATGATTTCTTGATCTTTGTTATTCTAAAAGGCTACGTTCCTGCATACAATCTTGATTGTGGTTTTTCTCCAATAATCTTTTTTCCTATCCCGTGCATTATTCGTCATCGTTGTAGGCAGTCCATTTTCCGAAGCTCGTTTCCTGATTCTTTGAGCAAATTCCCAACCTGGAGGACCAGTCCAGTTTTTGTAATATACGTAATATATAAGTATGAGCAAAACTGGGATACCTGAAAGATTTCAGGGTCACATCTAAAGTGGCTTGCAAGAAACTTAGTACAACAAACAGAGTTATACTATTTCGGTGCTCCGCCAAACAGGATATCGAAGAGAACGAGGAAGCAGCCTAGCCAACAAGGCAAAAGCTTTCAGGACGATGGGACAGGAACTCATTCTGACCGTCCCATGGATCCACAGGTTTTTTTTCCAAGACTGAAGCACGACCTGAACTACAGGACAAGCATCTTGCAGTTGAGACACTTTCGACAAGAAGTATATTAGGATGATAGTAAACATACTGATGGCCAACTCAAAAATCATCTATGTATCATGAGACTCTCAGCGACTGTGGTCGCCTAGAAAATGATGAAGCAGTGTAAAATATGCCCTATGAGATCTAACCTAGCGGCAGCATGATCCAGGAGACCCCTACAACCGTTCTGTAAAGTTGATTAAAAGTTTCTGCAAGACTCATAATACCAAACATAAAACGGCAACAACGACAAAGAAAACAATGTTTTCAAATTCAAGGTATTCGCCATGTTTATTTTCGACTAGTACACTGCCAAGAATATAAAGCTGTGAGAAAAAGTTAGAAGTTGATATTCTTAAAGGGACTTTTCTAAAAAGGTGTAACATGACACTTCAAGCAATTCGAAATGGTATGCAAAACGTGGCTGCATGTCTCATGATATGTCTAGATTTCTCAAATAATGAAAACAAGTGATGATTGGATGAATAACTTTCCATTTTTCACAGGTTCGTCCAGAATACGACTTCGTCGTTATAGGCGGCGGTTCAGCAGGGGCAGTGGTAGCATCTCGGCTCTCAGAAGTAGGAAACTGGACTATATTGCTGCTAGAAGCTGGAGGTGATGAGAACGAAATATCAGATATACCGTCTTTATCTGGCTATACGCAAATGACGGAGATGGATTGGATGTATCAAACTTCGCCACCAGGAGAATCAGCGTATTGTCTTGCTATGATAGGTGATAGATGCAATTGGCCAAGGGGTAAAGTGAGTATAACCAATTGATAGGCTTAAGTAGGTAACATGTAGAAAGCCTCTTTACATTTGCATAGTTTCAAAGCAATTTATATTGTGTGTATGAGTACCAGGTGGGCTGCGAGTTCGTAAGCTAACAGTAATTCGAATTTTTTCGGTAAAAGTCATTTTTTCATTCAACGTAGGAAGGTACAGCGATTGAAGCGGTCAATAATTTTTTCGATGCCATTTAGATAATACAATTTCTCTTTTACTTCAAAATAGGCTTCACTTTTGGTGATACCTGTTCACTAGCCTTGAATCTTTCCAGCCATCATTCTTTCCAAGTCCGAGAACAGAAAAAAATCGCTGAGGTCGAGATCTGGTGAACGAGGTGGATAAGGAAGTAATTTCAAGCCTAATTGTACAATTTTGCCGTTGTTTTCATTGATTTGTGGCAAAGTGCATTGTCTTGACGAAACAACACATCTTTTTCTTTCAAATGGGGCCGTTTCTTCGTGATTTGATCCTTTTATTGATCCAGTAACCTAATGTAGTCGCTGCTTATCGTCTGGCCCTTTTTGAGGTAATCTTATTTCATGAAACAGTTGCATTTCACCTCGTTTAGTCAATAGCTTCCTGGAGTGTAATGGTGAAACCATGTTTCATCCATTGTGATCTATCGACGAAAAAACCCGGCTTTATTACGGTTGATTATCTTCAAATACTTCTCAGAATCATGAACTCGTTATTTTCAATATAGAGTCAATAAGCGAGGTACCTATTTAGCATACAGCTTTCGCATGTCCAAACATTCTTTCAAAATAAAACCAAGACGTTCCTTGGATATCTTCAGGGTCTCAGCTATCTCGATCAATTTCATTTTTCGATTATTAAAGACAAATTTGTGTACTTTTCCGATGTTATCATCCATGGTAGCCTCTTTGGGACGTCCACTGCGTTCATAGTCTTGGATGCCTATATCACCTAGTTTAAACATTTCAAACCACTTTTACACCGTTGATTTTTCTGGCGAAGTGTCCGAATTATGTTTATCAAGCCATATTTTGGCTTCAACTCAAAAAGCAATGCTTAATCAACACATAGAATTCTCTTATATACATTTTACGCGATCTAATGGCCCAATAGCTGAAAATTTTTTACTCGTGTCTAGTTAAGATTAGTACTGACTGGAAATCATGATTTGCACTAGTTGACTGGTATGACTTAGATCTCAATATTTTGTACTTTTAGGTACTTGGAGGCTCCAGCGTGCTGAACGCTATGATCTACATCCGTGGAAATAAACTAGACTACGACAGATGGGCAGAAGAAGGAAACGTAGGCTGGTCCTACGACGAAGTCCTGCCTTACTTCTTGAAGAGCGAAGACAACAGGAACCCCTATCTCACCAAAACTCCTTACCACAAAGAGGGTGGACTTTTAACAGTTCAAGAATCTCCTTGGCGAACACCACTGTCTATAGCATTTCTACAAGCAGGAAGAGAATTAGGTTACCAAGTAAGAGATTGTAATGGTGCCCAGCAAACAGGTTTCATGTTATCTCAAGGAACCATTCGACGAGGAACTAGATGTTCAACCTCGAAGGCTTTCCTTCGTCCAGTTCGCAATAGAAACAACCTGCACATAGCAATGAATGCACAAGTGATCAAGCTATTGATCGACGAGAAAACAAAGAAGGCATACGGAGTGAAATTTGTCAGAAACGGCAGAATAAAAACAGTGAGAGCTAGAAAAGAAGTTATATTATCAGCAGGTGCCATTGGAAGCCCTCATCTTCTAATGTTATCCGGTGTAGGTCCAGAAGAAGACTTGAAGAAATTTGGTATACCAGTTCTTAAGAACCTCAAAGTCGGTCATAATCTTCAAGACCATATTGGATTAGGAGGATTAACCTTTATCATTGATGATCCGATAACCTTCACCAAAGCTAGGTATCAAACTATCTCAGTCATCATGGAATACCTCATGAACGAAAGAGGTCCAATGACTTCGCTAGGAGGCGTAGAAGGTCTTGCATTCGTCAATACGAAATATGCACCAAAATCTGGATTATGGCCCGATATACAGTTTCATTTCGCACCAAGCAGTGTAAACTCTGATGGAACCCAAGTTAAAAAAATAACTGGTCTTCGAGACAGCGTATATAACACTGTATACAAACCTCTTAGAAGTGCTGAAACGTGGACGATCTTACCTTTACTCTTGAGACCGAAAAGCACAGGTTGGGTTAGGTTACGATCGAAAGATTTCAAGGTATATCCTGACATAAACCCTAATTATTTCACCCATAAAGAAGATGTTTTAACGTTGATTGAAGGAATAAGAATTGCTTTGAACGTATCTGCTTCACAAGCGTTCCAAAAATTCAATTCTAGGCCACATACTATGCCTTTTCCAGGTTGTCGGCAGTATTCTTTCAATACTGACGAATATTGGGAGTGTAGTCTTCGTCATTTTACCTTCACCATCTACCATCCAACCAGTACATGCAAAATGGGACCAAGCACCGATCCTGATGCTGTTGTAGATCCCAGATTGAAAGTCTATGGTATCAATGGTTTGAGAGTTATTGATGCCAGTATAATGCCAAGAATTGTTAGTGGAAATACAAATGCACCCACTATTATGATAGGGGAAAAAGGTGCTGATCTGATCAAAGAAGATTGGGGTGTGAAAATAAATAAACTGAAACTGCAGAAGCAAGAAATAAAAAGTAACCTAGTCATCCCTCAATAAAAATTTATTGACTATTTTTGTGTGTGAATGTAATATATTTTAATTATTTTATCTATTTTATGAACTTGTGTGATCCCAGTGTAAAATAACCATTAATTTATGTGATTGTATGTTTATTGTTTGCCAGTTTTATGAAATATTAACAAAGAATGCGTGAAAATGACTTGTCGCTAACATTTCTCAAATAATGTTTGAAAACAAATATTTTATTGTCGATTGCTAAAAGGTTTGATCTTTTGTAAGAGATATAATAAAAATATAAAAGTGTGAACAATATATATGTCGAAAATCTTGTTTAGTATTGAACAATTCGTAAATTATAAATATCTCTCCAAGTATACCATTATACCAATTTCGTTGTTGCTGTTTTTAAGTTCTAAGGTTCCTCAAACTCATGAAGAATTATTGAAGAAAAAACTTTTGGTTGATATTGACGTCATTATGTAAAATTCATGAAAAACCTGTCTGTAATATCGATAAACTTTTCAAATTGTTCATGATGAAATTAAGGAATGGAGGAAAATTTAAAAAAATTGCACAATGAATAATTTGATGTAAGCTTTCGGACAATTACTTCATAACTTGCAAAAAATGTTACTGAGTACTATTTCTGAAATGTTCATTTTTATACTACTGAGAGAGTTGTTCAACAGAACAACAATTGCTCAACATGATGCATAATGTAAATGAAACTCCTGAAATAATAATCAACTTCTCCATAACTTGAAGCAACATCCTGAATTAATGTTTTTATATTGTTGATGAAGTTTAGGAACCATTCCTTTATTACTACACTCGGAGGCAAAATTAGGGGAACTCTCGAAAATTTAACCAAATTCGAAGTCCGATATTTTTCCTAATTCTCAACCGATTTAGATGATTTTTTCGGCAAGTTATAGATCAACTCTTCTGCTTTGTAGAAATTATAAGAGAAAACAAAAAAATTTGAAAAAAATTTTATACGGGGGCAAAACTAAAAGTGTTTTTTTTGTCAAAAATTCGTAACACCCTGTGGAATTTCCTGGTCCGAGTTGAAACGTACAATATCATGATCTGTCAAGACACATCTTCCTACAGTAACGCCCTTCTTGTTTTATGCATTGATCTCTATTTTTAAAAGAGATTTCCAATTTGAAGCGAAAAGTCACAAATTTCAAGAATTTATTTTTAATCTTGGGTAGGTGTATAACATCGGAGGTTAGCCAAAAAATAAAATCAAAATTAGAGAAGCGGAAATCTAACGAAATGAAAATTTTTGAAATTCTCTGGCCAATTTCACGCTCCGGGAGAACTCGAAGTACACTGGAAAAATCGTTGATTTTGCACATTTATTTTTTAATTTTTTTGTGTGACACCCTATAATAATTATCATTCCTGTCCAAAATTGAGAGCAGGTGTGTATCCTGGCGATACACTCGTGAAATGAAATGAACATGTTGAGAAAAATGTTCATGATTACACACAAAAAAACATTTGATTTTAGTAGCGAGTATGACCCCCCGGGCTCTTATTACAGCGCGCATACGATTTCGCATACTCCCAATGATGTTGTCTATCATCTGTTGAGGTATGTTGTCCCACTCTTCCACCAAAGCCAATGTCAGCTCTTCAACGTTGCCTGGATTCCGTTGTCGAACCCTTCTTCCAAGAATGTCCCAAACGTGTTCGATCGGGTTTAAATCCGGTGACCGCGACGGCCAGTCCATTCGTGTGATCCCAACTTCATTGAGATATTCTATCACTATGCGCGCAGTATGAGGGCACGCGTTACCGTGCATAAAAAGGAAATTTTCCCCTATGTAAGGAGCAAAAGGCACAACATGGGGCTCCAAGATTTCTGTTATATACCGATGGGCATTAACTGATCCATTGCCAATAATCTCCAGTTCTGTTCGTACTCCCAAGCATATGCCACCGCATATCATAACTGACCCTCCACCGTATTGCTCAGTTCCTGCGAAGTTCGCTTGATTGTACCGTTCCCCTCGATGCCTCCATATTCTATCTCGACCATTCACGAAATGCACATAATATCGGCTCTCAACACTAAATAAAACTCGTCTCCACTGATTGATTGTCCATGCTACATGCTCCCTAGCAAACGCCAATCTTGCTACCCGATGGGCTCTATCGAGTCTTGGTGCTCTTGCTTGCGCGTATGATCTCAGACCAACTTCATTTAATCGTCTTCTGACTGTCCTCACACTGACGTTAATGTTATCCACTGCTTGTAAAAGGTTACGTGCCTGAACAGCAGTAAGACGAGGATTTCTTATGGTTTGATTGACGATGAAACGGTCGTGTATAGCGCGGGTTGCCCGATTTCTTCCTTGTCCTCGCCTCCTCACGTACAATCCAGTTTCCCTGTAACTGCCCTTGCTACTGAGGTTGGTGGTAAATCTCTCATTCTGAATGAAAAATACCGTTTCGAATCGTAAACAGTAAAAGAATCACAAAACACCGCAACCGATCGAATTTGTATCAAATCAAAGAATGGAAAGCTCTCATTCTTTAAACAAGTGCAAATGTGGTCATATACAAAAAAACGTGTGTTGTATTTCATATTTGATAAAAAGAGGTGTGCACATGTGTGAATGAAAAGTTTTATCAATGGTCCCAGAATTCGGTTGTGTATTTTAATACCTACCGACTGTTATCTCCTATGAATTCCTAATTTTCACCAAATTAACCAAATTGTCATCAATAACTAATGCAATTAGAACATAAAAATCGCAAACGACAATTTCGACACGCCTGAGTAATAATAAGAAAATTCCAAATTGATAGACGAATTTTAATGACAATTTCTTGATTCAATGGAATTTCTCCAAAATGGTGATTTTCCACTTGAAATTAAATATATTTTGCAAAAATAGAGATAAACGCATGAAACAAGAAGGGCGTTACTGTAGGAAGATGTGTCTTGACAGACCATGATATTGTACGTTTCAACTCGGACCACGAAATTCCACAGGGTGTTACGAATTTTTGACAAAAAAAACACTTTTAGTTTTGCCCCCGTATAAAATTTTTTTCAATTTTTTTTAGTTTTCTATTATAATTTATACAAAGCAGAAGAGTTGATCTATAACTTGCCGAACAAATCATCTAAATCGGTTGGGAATTAGGAAAAATATCGAACTTCGAATTTGGTTAAATTTTCGAGTGTTCCGCTAATTCTGCCTCCGAGTGTAGAATAAAAATTGGAAATTTTAGAACTATTTATTGAAATTGATCATATGAAGTTCAGGAAAGCTGAGCTTACAATACAGAAAAAAAAATAAATCGCAGGTTGAAAACGACTTGTTATGAAAAACAAGACTTGAAATGTAATGCAAACTGGTGAAATGATGAATTGTTTTCATTATTTAATTAATTGGTTGATTACCTGGTCATTATATTCACAATGATGAAGTTGTCTACTTCTGATCGATCACTATTGATTAGTATCTATTTCGATAACAATTTATTTATAACAAGTTGTTGAATAGATACTTCCATAGATTACTGAAATAACCGGCTTGATTTCTCATAATTATTTGAGGCACTAGAAGTTAATTCTAGTAAGGTGAGAAAGACGGTAAGAATACAAAACTCGAAATATTTCCGGTAATGAATGTATAACAAAATAGATTTTCATAAAACATCCTGTGAATCAGGGGAAGCTACCTGTCATTTGAGTGATTTCGGTCGAAACTTGATAATTTTATCCTTGAAATATGTCCCACATTGAAACATCCTATATATAATAAGGAATATATTCGATAAGATATGAAGAAAACGTGAATCTACCAACTGTAACTATTGGAATCAATGGTTCCTTATCCCAATGTGAAAAGATAGTCAGTATCGATTTCCTATAATATGGCGGATGCGCTGGGTTAAAAAGAAGAAAAAAATTTTCATTACTGCATTGATGATGTGTTTCTACTTGCTGAGCTCCAAGACATTCTTGAGTTCATCTGTTTGGGGTAAGTTGTACGAATATAAAAACGTTGAACGTTTTTTCGAGTGTTTCTTTGAAAGATGCCACGCATTTTTTGTCATTAACGAAGTGTTGAAAGGGAAATACACTCAGAGGCAAAATTAGCGGAACACTCGAAAATTTAACCAAATTCGAAGTCCGATATTTTTCCTAATTCTCAACCGATTCAGATGATTTTTTCGGCAAGTTATAGATCAACTCTTCTGCTTTGTAGAAATTATAAGAGAAAAGAAAAAAAATTTGAAAAAAATTTTATACAGCGGCAAAACTAAAAGTGTTTTTTTCGTCAAAAATTCGTAACACCCTGTGGAATTTCGTGGTCCGAGTTGAAACGTACAATATCATGGTCTGTCAAGACACATCTTCCTACAGTAACGCCCTTCTTGTTTCATGCGTTTATCTTTATTTTTGCAAAATATATTTAATTTCAAGTGGAAAATCACCATTTTGGAGAAATTCCATTGAATCAAGAAATTGTCATTAAAATTCGTCTATCAATCTGGAATTTTCTTATTATCACTCAGGCGCGTCGAAATTGTCGTTTGCGATTTTTATGTTCGAATTGCATTGGTTATTGATGACAATTTGGTTAATTTGGTGAAAATTAGGAATTCATAGAAGATAACAGTCGGTAGGTATTAAAATACACAACCGAATTCTGGGACCATTGATAAAACTTTTCATTTACACATGTGCACACCTTTTTTTATCAAATATGAAATACAACACGCGTTTTTTTGTATATCACCACATTTGCACTTGTTTAAAGAATGAGAGTTTTCCATTCTTTGATTTGATACAAATTCGATCGGTTGCGGTGTTTTGTGATTCTTTTACTGTTAACGATTCGAAACGGTATTTTTCATTCAGAATGAGAGATTTACCACCAACCTCAGTAGCAAGGGCAGTTACATTGATCGAGGAAGGGCGCACCTACCGCTCAGTCGGTACCATGTTGGGTGTCTTTACGTCGGTTATCCATCGAATCTACCGACGTTACAGGGAAACTGGATTGTACGTGAGGAGGCGAGGACAAGGGAGAAATCGGGCAACCCGCGCTATACATGACCGTTTCATCGTCAATCAAACCATAAGAAATCCTCGTCTTACTGCTGTTCAGGCACGTAACCTTTTACAAGCAGTGGATAACATTAACGTCAGTGTGAGGACAGTCAGAAGACGATTAAATGAAGTTGGTCTGAGATCATACGCGCAAGCAAGAGCACCAAGACTCGATAGAGCCCATCGGATAGCAAGATTGGCGTTTGCTAGGGAGCATGTAGCATGGACAATCAATCAGTGGAGACGAGTTTTATTTAGTGATGAGAGCCGATATTGTGTGAATTTCGTGGATGGTAGAGATAGAATATGGAGGCATCGAGGGGAACGGTACAATCAAGCGAACTTAGTAGGAACTGAGCAATACGGTGGAGGGTCAGTTATGATATGGGGTGACATATGCTTGGGAATACAAACAGAACTGGAGCCGGATTTAAACCCGATCGAACACGTTTGGGACATTCTTGGAAGAAGGGTTCGACAACGGAATCCAGGCAACGTTGAAGAGCTGATATTGGCTTTGGTGGAAGAGTGGGACAACATACCTCAACAGATGACAGACAACATCATTGGGAGAATGCGAAATCGTATGCGCGCTGTAATAAGAGCTCGGGGGGGTCATACTCGCTACTAAAATCAAATGGTTTTTTTTCTGGGTCATCATGAACATTTTTCTCAACATGTTCATTTCATTTCACGAGTGTATCGCCAGGATACACACCTGCTCTCAATTTTGGACAGGAATGATAATTATTATAGAGTGTCACACAAAAAAATTCAAAAATAAATGTGCAAAATCAACGATTTTTCCAGTGTACTTCGAGTTCTCCCGGAGCGTGAAATTGGCCAGTGAATTTCAAAAATTTTCATTTCGTTAGATTTCCGCTTCTCTAATTTTGATTTTATTTTTTGGCTAACCTCCGATGTTATGCACCTACGCAAGATTAAAAATAAATTCTGTGACTTTTCGCTTCAGATTGGATATCTCTTGTAAAAATAGAGATAAATGCATAAAACAAGAAGGGGGGTTACTGTAGGAAGATGTGTCTTGACAGACCATGATATTGTACGTTTCAACTCGGACCACGAAATTCCACAGGGTGTTACGAATTTTTGACAAAAAAAAACACTTTTAGTTTTGCCCCCGTATAAAATTTTTTTCAAATTTTTTTTGTTTTCTCTTATAATTTCTACAAAGCAGAAGAGTTGATCTATAACTTGCCGGAAAAATCATCTAAATCGGTTGAGAATTAGGAAAAATATCGGACTTCGAATTTGGTTAAATTTTCGAGTGTTCCGCTAATTTTGCCTCCGAGTGTAGATCCAGAAATAAGTCTCGATCATTCTATTAATAAACAACTGTTTCAACTTATTTTTTTGAAGAAAGGAATATCATGAATTAAATCCTCGAGGACATAGTCAGAAAAGATTGGAGGAATTTATTACGGTCTCAAACAACTTTGTGAATGTTGAATGCCATGTAAATTTGAATCGTGGACTAATTTGCAGAATAAGATAATCAATGCTCATTTCTTTTTACTAGAATTATTCTTTTGGGGAATTGCTTCTTTCGTCTTCTCTTTTCTATGGCGAAGAGATCGAAAAAGAATCCAACAAAAAATATATTTTAACTTATCTATAAACTAACGTCGTTCGCCTCACAGATTCTCTACCACTCTGAGCAATGAGTTCATTTGGTGTCTAACTTATTAAAATATCGATTTTTTAGAGAGTATTTTGATATTAAAGCTCCATTTTGTACAGTATTCATGAAATTCTGGAATGAAATTGCATGTTAATCCCAATTGAAAGAAGAAACGAAAGAAAAACTGAGCAATAACGCTCTTCTCCTTTCCGAAAAGCCCAAGTTCCGGTAGCTAGGTTCTGATCGTCCAACTTGCATTGTGGGCTCGGCAACATTGAATAAGGCTTTCTCTAGTGGGAGAGTGAGTAAAACTGAGCACTACGAGTTCAGAAAATCAGCCACTGAATTTAAATTTTATCAAATATTCATTTGTATATTTGTCCGGTGTTCATAGACTTTAAAATCAAACTGACACTGTCCGGTATCGAAAGTACTTGAACAACGTCCACAAAAGCCATTTCTACCTGTGATTGATGTGAACTGAAATCGTATTGTGCTTTACAATAGGACAACTAGGAGAAATTTAAAATTCTATTATCTTAAAATGTATTCAACGCCTACCGAAGACCATGTACTGCCTATTTTCAATTTAAATGTATTCTTCTCAAGCAACCATCGATATATGTTAATTTAAAGTAGCTATTGTTACATATACTAACAAGAAATTTTAATTATCGAATTATAACAACGGTAAAAGTTTGCCGTTGGCCAGTGGAAGAAAGTAAGAGTATAAAGCAAACGTAATCACAAAACAACAGAATGTATGAAAGGGATAAAAACACCTTCTAGATTTAGTAAAGTTGCCTCGAGCAACCAATGTCTCACTTGTTATCTACCTAGTGCGTCAGTTATTTCGACATTAAATTTGGATAGGTATTCAAACACGGATATAAGAATAGAGAACGTTCGTTTCTGGGAACAATTATGAAATATATTTTCCTACAGAAATCTGATTATATTGTTTATTGCTTAATCAAAACACAGCAAAGGATTATATTGCAACACTGAAAGACACCTGTACCACGAACAATATGAGAGATAACAGAAGACTAATAGTGAATTTCAATTTCACTCTCGAAAGAAAAAATTATCAGATAGTTATATAATCCTAGGGAAGCACACTGTGCCCCCAATTAAATATAGGACGAATATTGAATCTATAGAGCGTGTTATAAAAAGTTACGCTACACTGAGAAAATAGCTCCCCTCATTGTGTGACAGATACATTACGCCAGGGGTGCTCAAACTTGAACTGCTGGAGATCTACCTCAATATTTTTAGACTACTTACGATCGACTCTGAGAGGCTGCAAGTATGTGTGAAGCAGGGTTGTTGTACATAAACGATATACCCTACCTACCTATCTATGTAGGGTCTACAGAATGCCTTTACTGCGCTAATCATCTCAATAATAGTTTTTCCTTAACCTTGAAGCTGCAAGTTAATGGCGTTTAAGTGTATTGTGATTTTGAGTGTCATCACCTCTTTCGTCTAGAAAAGCTGTTATTTCGGGAAATAGTTCTTGAAACCTTTATAGAAATTTTCCGCGACTGAACCACCTGACGTCATTGTGAAGAACTAAATCAGTGTGTTCAGCTGACTCCCTATCTTCCAACTGCAACTTAAAGAGCCACCGTTGTAAGCTACGTGCACGGATGAAATGCCCATAATTTCCTCCGTGTTTAAAACTTTTGAACACAAAACTTGTTGATGTATAATGCAATGGAATGGAAAAAATGAAGGGAGTGCTTCATCAGTTCGACACAATGCCACAAAACCGTTTTTGTTTCCAGTCATTGCTGGTGCTCCATCGGTTGTGCACACTAATTTATATATTGGTAGCTTGTAGTTTTTTACAACATTGAAGAAAACGTCATATATATCTTCGCACGGGTCTTCCCATTCAGAGGAATGATTGTCAAAAATTCTTCCTTAGCCTACATGTCATTGAATACCATCCGAATAAAAATACACAGCTGGGCAGTGTCTGTCATATCGGTGGATTGGTCGAACTGTAAAGAAAGTATGTACATTTCATGATATCATGTTTTAGTTTATAAGCCATGTCCTGACGAATGACTTTAATACGCCTTGTGAAAGTCGGACGAGACAACTGAAGTTCTCTAATAGCGGACATGATTTCTGTTTAATTTTCAAAATCTCCGAATAGAGTCTCACCCGCTTCAATAAATGCTTCCTTCACAACCGATCCATCTTCGAATGGTTTCTTGTGTTTCGCCATTATATGAGACATTTTAAATGACGCGATCGTAGCAGCTTTCGATTGTTTAGCTAACCTTGTTCATGATGTCCACACTGTGCAATTTCTAGAACTTCTTGCTCTAGTGATATTTCACTCTTGCCAAATATCAATAAAAAAACTTTTCTCCAGTATAAGTCAAATTATAGTAATTATAGTAATTACAAACCTAATTCACATAACAAGTTTTTTATCTTACTAATAAATAGTATTGTGAAACGCATAGAAATTAACATCACCATGTCAAAATTTCTTGAAATGTGCAATATCATTTAAATGATGTGTCACTGATATTCTAAACACATCGTTCGACCAGTTTCTCAATAGTTTAAGGTTTAAAACATAATCAATATGACCTTAACTAGACAAGAGCTACATAACCAAATCTGCAATACGCATTCATTTTCAATTACATTTCAAAATCTCAAATTTTATTCTAAGCGAATTGATGTATTGAATTGATTGGTGTCATTAATATCTTAGTAACATTGAAGAGATGTAATTTTTCGTATTTCATACACACACATGGCAAGAATTATGAGAAACCGTAGATGATAAGTCAAAGAATATTATGTTTAAGTCAACAACTACAACAAGAACCGGATAACACTATCTGCAAATTATCGCCTCTCTTGAAATAATATTGAAATAGAAAAATCAAAAAAAATACACTGCGCTAAGAAATGAACGCACATAATCGAAAACTAATATTTCACTCTGAACTGTTCAATGAAATACGGACATACGTCAATTAAGTTCACGGAAAAGTGCCTAGACGGTCCGGAAAGTACATAAATACTTGAAAATACCTTATATTCTTTGTCATTAGTCTCCCTCGAGTTCAATCGTTACCACCGTAATAATAAGGCCTGAGCGCTGTGACGTATCATAACGTCACACATCTCTAGTAGTCATAACAAGCATGCGAAACGAAAGCACAACAGGTGGAAGAGTGTAATCGAAAAGGCGGAGCATGTTCTTTGTTCTATGTATTTTATCCGAAAATAAGTGTTACTAGTGCTTAATTTATGTAATAATGCATTTATGAGACATCAGGATACATTATAGTGATGTGTGCTCACCGAATTATTCGCGTCAATCATAAATTTGAACGAATTTCAGTGAGGAGAATTGTGAGTGAGGTTAGAGAAGGCGTATTAGTGTACAGTCAAACTTTTCGTTTATAAACCTAAATTTTTTTAGATATTTTTATTGTGAGAGTGTTAGTGTCTTTGAGATATTAATTATGCCGTTCAAGTGTTGTGTTCCTGGTTGTTCAGGGAACTACGGTTACGCAGATGCACCGAAAGTGGCGGTATTTTCCTTTCCGGAAGATATCACTTTGAAAGGTAAATGGTTGAAATCTATTCCCAAGCTCATTTCGAACCGTCGAAGTACAGTAAGATATGTGAATTACATTTTCATACGAATGACTTAATCAGGGATACTACAACATTTGATAAAGAAACTGGTAAGTACAAGTCTTCGCTTGAAAGAAGGGGCAGTACCAGCTATTTTCCCGTTTGCCCCACATATTTATCAAAACCACATCAAAATTGTGAGAGGAGGGAAGAGATCTCATTTCATTGAAATTGAAAACTGAAGGTTACATAAAACCCACAGCCCGGAATATATTATGAAACTGATTATAATAGGTACAACAAATACTTTTTGAAGAATTATAGCGGGAAAATAAATGATAGTTTGGAAAAGAACAAAAAAGGAAATTGGATACAGTATCTGAGTCTCCTGAATATGTTCTTATCTATATTTTCCCAAGCCTTCTAGGTCTTTTGTGCTGATGCTTTTTCAAAATAAGAATCACTAAAAACTAAAAAATAACAAAAAAATTGTAGAAATCCAAAAACCCAAAAAAAATTAATGTTTTTAATGTTTATAATAGTTGAAGCGCCTACGAACGCCCAGCTGGGTAGAGTATCGAGCTAGCGCGTTATGACTACTAGCGAGACGGTGCGGTCCGAGCGCTCAGGCCTTATTATTACGGTGGTAACGGTTCCACGCACAGGCGCCACCGTTGAACCCACTGTTGGAAGCACACCTGAACTCCCCTGAAGATAGGTCCCTCAGAACCGCCGTCGTGATGCTTTGGACTTCCAAATTTCCGTCATATCTGTTCCTTTGAGGTACGACGTCAACTGTGGAAACATATTGAGTTCACAGGGGGCCAGATTTGGACTGTAAGGGAGTGTGGAATTGTTGAAATGCCGTTTTTGGTTGAAAAAGCACGAACTGCATTAATCCACGCTCCGCAATTTCGGGTCGTACTTGAAACACACAGCCTTCAGACGTTTCAAAACTTCAATGTAGAACAATGCGTAGACTGTCTGACCTGCTGGAACGTATTCATGGTGTACAACCCCATTGATATCGAAAAATGCGATGAGTAAAGATTTTTCTTTCGATTTTGACATTCTGGATTTCGAGAGGCGCTTAGTCCCCTTCTCTACCCATTGCATTCTCTGCCATTTGGTCTCAGGGTCGTATTCGAACACTTACGCATCCCTAAATTTTCGTGTAGCATCTGCCGGATCCTCTCCTTGTTGATGCCCAACTCGTCTTCCAACATTCTAAGGCTTACCTGACGGTCTCCGAACATCCACGAGCGCAGCTGATTGAGGTTTTGTGCGTTCCGAGAGGTGGAGGGAGCTCCTTCGCACGGATCATCATCCACTGACTGTCTGCCGCTTCTAAACCGCTTGGCCCAATGGTAGACAGCTGATTTTTTCAGACAATCTTTCTCATACACGTCGGTTAACTGTTTCATAATTTCCACAGAAGTTTCGCCGCGTTTCAACAAAAATTTAATCACTATTCTTTGCTCAGTTATTTTATCACTCATCTTCCCGAGTGGGCCAAACAGGTCGATGTTCAAAGGACAATAAAACACGAAATACACAACCGATCAACACGAAACTTGCACAGGCTGACGCAGAAATGAATTCTGTTTCGAATGAAACTAATGCGAACGCTGCAGAGTACCAACCGCAGCAACATCGCCAACTTCCGCGAACTCAATTGACATATCTCGTACGAAATATTTATTCTTCATCCAAATGTATTGTATCGCCTTTAAAGTAGACCCCTTTGCAAATAATACATTTACACGAACGAATAATCCAATCATCATGGCCTTCTTCGTCTAATTTGCTCTCTCAAATGCTGCATAACGCTCAAGTAATATTTTTTATTCTCCGTCTGACCTTTTAGCAAGAATTCCGTGAACACCACGATAATCAAAGAAAACAATCCACATTACTTTGACTTTTGATGTTTGACTTGGTTTTTTCAGTTTCGGTTCGTTGAAAGGCGCCATTCCGAAGCTTGTTTATTGGTTTACATGGTAAACTCATGTCTCATCACCAGTAACAATGCGTTTTATGAATGTGGAGTTAGAAGTGACTCGTTCTAGAAGCGACCTTCACGTGACTCAAGTTTTGAAGAAAATTCAGGTCTTCTGGACCTAGTCGAGCGGCAGCGCGTTTCATGCCCAAACAATCGTTTGAAATTGTACGAATTGATTCGTGTGACAGAAAGTTCATTGCCTATTTCTCTTGAACTTGAATGACGATTTTCAATTACTGTTTCCGTCACTTTATCGATGGTAACTTCAGTTGAGGATGTTGATGGTCAACTAGAACGAAGCATATCTTCCACCACATCTCGGCCGTTGTTCAATGCACTGTACCACTCATAGGAACGTGTCGGTTCACCGTAAGTATGAGTATTTTGTGTTTAATTGCCGATTCCTGATACTTTTTCGAAAGAATATTTATCTGTTACTTTAATGAAGAATTCACTGATGAATCGCTCAATCCGCGGGGACCAACGACTCAGCAAAATATCATTCGAGTCAATGTTTCCTTGGCAATACAAGATTAGAATTTTGAAATGATCAAAACATTGTATGATGAAGAAAACGTTTGTTTTCTATATTTTCGTAATCTTAAACCAATGGATCATTATAAAGATTTCTTCGACGTTATCTTCACCTACTTCCGACTCATTCGAACAATATTCGGAACTGTTTTTACGTAACGCTGCCGCAGAAAGTGTTACGATTGCAGATTTAGCACCGATACCCAAATATTTTGGTAAGTGAAAATGAACGTACGCTAAACAAACTAAATATCTGGCAATTCCGTTTCGACATCACCCAAACTCGATTATGCAATATCGATATTGTGGGCTTCGTTGGCCAGCACACGTAGTCTCATAGTTACGCATCTCCAGAGTGTGAATTCGTGTTTATACTTTCACTTTTATTCGACGTGAGATACGGAGAATGTAGACCGACAGGTAGTTATGCTAGTTAAAGATACTGAAACGTGGATGGTCTTCAGGCGGTATGGAAGAAAGGATACAATCTTTATAGATATAGTCGAGGAAACGAAGTTATGGTCTGTCGGAGTAAAACGAATTTAGATACGGAAACTCGGGTTCGATTCGGAAAAACCTCAGGAAAATTTGTGAATTAGTTTCATTACTATATTATAAAAAAATACAGAGTTGAGGATATAAATCCTATATAACTCAAAATTATATTAAATATTACGAAAACGAAATTAAAATATTACATGGTTAGGTTAGATGTGCAACACGCGGCACTTTCTCTTGCTAATTTGAGATTGTGTCCTCGGAGGTTCAAGAGAGAGATTGGCAATGTTGAGAGGCAGCATCCAATCAGCACACCAAGTTTCCATAACTTTGAGGTCCTCTTGAAGAGTATTATTGGGATCTGTGGCAACATTGAATAATTTAATATCGTCTGCAAAGACTGCATTTTGGGAGACCAACAAGCTGGGAATGTCAAAGACATACAATACAAACAGAAGAGGGCCCAAAACGGACCCTTGGGGAACACCACTAAGAACTGGATGAAAAGAAGAAGTATCAGTACCCATCCTAGTAGCGAATTGGCTATCAGTTAGAAATGCTTCTACCCAACGTAATAATGTATCTCGAACGCCGAAATGTTCAAGTTTATGTAAAAGGCGCTTTCTGGGAACCTTTTCAAAGGCACGGGTAAAATCCAAACATACAATGTCTACATGAATTCTTTTATCGAGGGACTGGGTCCAATTATTCAGGCATTGAAGCAAGTTGGTGATTATAGATCGACCAGGCCCAAGATCAAGCTGTTGGTCAGGAATACCAGAATTGGTGATCATGAATTTGATCAGCTCCTCAGAAATAATTCTTTCGAAAGTTTTAAGGAGCGTAGAAGTAAGACTGATAGGTCTATAATTCGAAGGATCGTACTTATCACCCCTTTTAAAAATAGGCGTTACAGAAGCTCTTAACCAAGAAGTGATGAGGGCACCAGATGACAGTGATTTTACTAAGAGGAGCACTGATAGATGTGACACATGACTTCAATAACAAAGCTGAAAATCCATCTGGACAAGGTGCAGATGAAGACTTGAATTTGACAAGGAGACAGTAATACTCGCACCGCATCTCGGTCGACCAATCTGTGGCATCGGGTCATCCGGCTCCCTAGAAAAAGCTTGCGAAAATGTGTTGGCTAATATTGTCGCCGGCCAGAAGCCAAATCCCCGTTGGTGTTGCGGACCACTGAGAAGGATATTGTGCTGTTCAGAGCATTACGCACATACTTATAAAACTTTTCTGGTGTCCCTGGACTTGACCAATTAATCCTCAAACTGTGCTTTGAATAAAATCGTTTTCCAACGTGCTTCTCTGAAATCTTTGCCACAAACTTCACTTGAATCTCGATCTGCGAAGAATATCCGAGGTTATCCATGGTTTTGTTGGATTGTATTTGATCGTTTTGGTTTTGTAAATTACTTTCGGGAAATTAGATAGATATAGATAATGAGTGAGAGCTACTTAACTGTACGGAAAATAAGACCCAGTGGTTTATTGTGGCACACTATGCCCTAAACCACAAGCTTGGTGGAAGGGAGCTTAATAAGCTCAGTCAACTTCAGTTTGGTAAATCCAAATTCCTCTTGCCTGACTCTGCCCCCATATGGTCACTTTTCCATGATGTATTCCATTGATTCTTTTTCACATAGTCTCCATGAAAGGTCTCAATCAATCCTAACTTATTGAGGTGATTTCTGAAGCGAAAGTGACCCGTTAATATAGCAATTAGAACTCTCAGGTCTAGCTTGGAGAGTTAGCCAAGCCTTGGTTCTCGCAATGAAAGGTCCACTGATGGCAAGTCGAGAAAGTCTGAAACCTGTAAGTCTCAACCAGTGCTCTAGTACCCTCAGGTCAAACCATTGGTCATTTTCCATCCTTGCAGTCTCTAGGGCAATTCCAAGCCTAGGCTTCGGTTCAGTGAATCCCAAACCTCTTTCGCCTGAATGGCTGAGTACCAAGGTATCCACATCAGAGACTTTTCTTTTCTTCCAGCTTGGCGAGGGGGGTTTTACATCCCTGGACAAAAAGTGCAGATGTAGGATACCACTGCCTTGAGAGTCGCTTGGCTATCGGTGATGATTTTAATGGACCTACTTGAACGATGTAAATGTTGGTCGAATTATAAATTCCCTTGAACGACCCCATCACACGAGCAGATGCTCAAACTTCCTATAGTGTATTCCACTTCATCATAATGGACCACTTTAACGAGAATTTCCCTAAAAAAAGAGTAAAAGCGAACAATAACAGAAATCGAGTGGTGGTGTCCAGTCCTGAAATTTCAGCACTCAAAAATCAGGTGGACGCATCCTACACCATATTCAGAGTCAGAAGAGATGATGCCTCTGAACAATCGTATAAGACATTGAAGTCAAGGTTGAAAAGTGCCATCGACAGCTCCATCAGATCTGGCCACTGTGAATAAATAGCAAATGCTTCAAACAGAAGCAAAGAAAATTTGAAAATCATTAACGCTGAGGTGAAGGAACGAAAAAGTGTGAATGTAAACTCTAATCTGAGCACTCATACCCTCTGCGACCACTTCGCAAATGTTGCTATGAAATATACACCAGAAAATCCTGATCAAAATGAATCTCCACAATCTTATGCCAAAAATACTGCTACTTCTGACTACAGTTCCATGATGCTAACAGATACAACAGCTCAAGAAATAATGACTTTAGTGCATGGCATGAAGGAAAAAAATTCTGTAGATATCTACGATTTCAGTATTAGTCTTCTCAAAAAAATAATCCACGCTGTGGCTGTACCTCTCAGTATAATCATAAACCAATGCTTTGAGCAAGAGGTCTTTACGGTGGGGAGGAGTTGAAGCATGCTAGAGTGGTGCCAATATTCAAAAAGGAGGAACCACACGACTCAAATAGCTACAAGCCAATTTATATTCTGCCTGCCTTCTCTTAGGTTTTCGAAGCCTTGCTTAAAAATAGAATAGTGGACTTGAGTCGAAATCAATATTGACACCATGCCAACCTGGATTAAGAGAATGCAGATCAACAGTCACCGCCATGGCGTAGCTAGTCGAATATCTGATGAGAGCCATGGATGATCAGGAAGATGCAGAAATGAATTGTTGGGATTTGAGTAAGGCTTTTGACCTGACGTTGAGACCTGTTCTTCTTCTCAAATCAGAATATTGCGGAATGAGAGGAAGGATTTGAAACATTCTCAAATCTCTCTTACAAGATAGGTACCAATCAGTATGTTGGAAAAACGAGCTGTCTGCGTCAGTAAAAATAAACCTTGGAGTTCCGCAGGGATCAATATTGGGTCCGGTGCTTTTCATTCTTCACTTTTAAAGATTATATGTTACAGTAAAGACGAATTTGTTGATATGGGATTACATGAGTGCTTTATCTGATGTCTCTTTTGTTTTAAATGCTTTGTTTCCTCTAGCTTATTGTGATTTTAACCTTTGTTTATGTCCAATTTATTGGTTTGGTCGAATTATTACTTGGGAATTAAGATATTATATTTAATATTTCTTGACTTGTCATCTCTGATGAATAAATAAATGATTGATTGACTGATTGATGATCCCCCCGTAAGCAAGCGGTTAGCATAGTAGTCAATTGCATTCCTGGAAAAGAAAAATGCACTTTTTCAAGTGACGAAAATTTTGGAACTCGGTGAATGATTTCGAAAACAAGTCTAATTCTGTCACTCGGGGGAGTATGGGGCAGCTGAATACGAGAATAAGGTTGGAAATGACCTCAGGAGTCCCTGGTGCCAAGGGTGACTATTCTTTGGGTCATCTCCTGCAGTTATGGACAAATTTCATGAAAATAATTAAAGCTCGTCAACTCGGAAGTTGTCTAGGTCGCTGAGCATGAAGTTCACGCTGAAAGGTGTCCTCCATATACCTGGTGCCCAGGGTGACTGGTATCTGAGTCAAAATTTTCATAAAAATGATTGAAGCTAGTCAACTCTGGGATTTTCGATGTTGCTGCGTATGAATTTCATTACGACAAGTGTACCCGATGTAGCTGGTGCCCAGGTTGAATGAATGTCTGCATGCTCAGGAATTTGGAAGAACATTTTGCACCATTTGCGGCAAACAAGAATGATCATCCCATCAGAAAGTACCTTCAATATCACGAAATCACTTCAATAGAGAGAATGATCGAAATTTGGATGGAAATGGATCAGAATGCTGTAAATTCATTGATTTGAGTATGAATCGCAGATACAGTAATTGTTTCTTATCAGGCCTAAGCAGTACTTCATTTTCAGGTGATATCGGCGAACTGGATGTTTATGTACAAGCGTACGCTGACGATATAGTCATTTTCGCTTTCGTAAATGACAACGATATCTACGACAGACTTCAGGAGGCTATGTCCGCTATCCAAGGTTGAAAAATTTAGCATAAACTTCCACAAAATTCTTATGGTACCATTCACCAGGGAAAACAACCTTGAATTGTAAGCTCACGAAAAATTCGCACCTGGAAAACACAATTCACAAGGCTAGATACTCCAAATGGGCATGTCGAATGCACTGTGTTAAGAAATGGAGTCATGCCCAAAGCAGTGAAGTGGTGGTGAGACTACGCATCACATACGACTGCATTGCTTGGTGGGAGCACAGCCTTAAAACGCAATCCCAATTCAAGCTCTCTAAATTGCAGAGAACGGCCTGCATGATAATTAGCTTTTCATCTACCCTACTGCGGCCATGGTGATGTGATGAATGGAGCAGCTAGAAGGCTTCATAAAAATTCCATCACCTTTCCAGAATTGGTATAAGTATGTTCAGCTTCGTGTCCGGCGCTTTACACTCTGAAATCGAGGACAACGAGTCGCTAAATATATCTAACCTAACTGACAGGAATAGACCAGTCTACTTGGGGAACCCTCCAAATCTGCAAAAGATATTGGAATTGGTGTATATGGTCAATGTGCTGCGAAGGCGGCTTGCGACTGTTTTTCATGCAGAAATATTCGCTATTGACCACTGCACTAACGTCTTTCTTGCGGGGGTTAACAAGTAGGTCAATGAAGGTCATCACCGATAGCCAAGCTCACTGAAAGCATTGGCATCTGACAGCTGTACGGTACAGGAATGTCGCTTCACTCTCGCCAAACTAGGAGAACGGAACAGGCTGTTGTGAGTACCCGGACACTCGGGTATTGAGGGGAATGAGAAGGCAGATTCATTGACCGCTCGAGGACCGGGCTTGGTATTCAACGGACCGAAGCCTAGGCTCGGAATTCCCCGAAACACTGCAAGGATGAAAAATAATCTGTGGTTAGACTTGAAGGTATGTAAACAATGGCTGAGCCCCTCAGGTCTCAGATACTCTCGACTTGCTTGGCTTAAACTCTACAGGCTGGACCTGAGGCTTCTAACTGCCATATTAATGGGGCACTGATGCCTTAGAAATCACCAAAATAAGTAAGGATTGATTGAGGATCCCTCATGTAGACTATGTGAAGAGGAGATAGAATCAAAGGCTCACGTTATGTTCGAGTATCCAACTAGAGACAGAATCAGGCTAGATGAACTTGGATTTAACAAACTGAGGCAGATTGAGCTTATTAAGCTCTCACCCACAGATCTTGTATCCTTTAAAATGAGGATGGAGCTTGTGGGTGAAATTCAGAACATCGAGCATCTTTCCGATAACTTAGAATTTGACCCTTCAAGAAACGATTGAACCCATACTTGAATCCAATGAATGACGGCTGTGGAATGATAGGAATCACCTTTTCCGAATAATTGAGGATAAAAAAATTAGCTAGAGAAGAATATATCCCGTATTTTGAGGGCTTCACCCAAAATTAGATTTTTCTTATTTTCATTTCAATTTCTATGCACCTCCAGGTGCTTTTGGATTATTGGAAAAATACTTCTTCAAAATATCTCAACTTCTTCTGAATAAATTTCTCAGCCAAAGTGTACTGAAACTACATGAAGAAATAAGGAAAGAGTGATGCCACTTTACGAAAATATCAAATAAGTAACATGGTATAAATATCGGACATTGAATGTTCTACTACTGGTGTTTGTTAATAAAAGAAAGCACTTCCTATTTTTAATAATTTAATTTGTATTACCACCGCAAGAAACTATGCCGCAAGAATATTTCATAACGAGTTGATTAAACAATTGGGTACTGTATAATTTAGAATTCGTATAATGCTTCTTTCCATATCCGAATGGGAAGATGAAAGCGTTTATTATTAAGGAAAATGTTGTAACCTTATTCTAATCTAATGTAATCTGAGTTGTACACACAATTCATCCAATTTAACTTGTTTTCAGGAATCAGTTCAAATTATAAATCTTCATTATGAAATACGTATACTGCAATGCTATCTTCAGAGATCTACTTTATTATCTATAGAAGAAATGCCGAAACTACGCTGAAAACGCTATTTATGTGACTTTACTGGTCTTGGCAATCATAATAGGAAAAATGGTATATAAACAATAAATAGTGTATAAATATGTCTAAAAAAACTGTTTGTTTCCATTTCAAAATTCCCAGAAGACTAGAAGTCTGATTGCAAATACTTTGATGAATTATGATAATAATATGACTGTGCTAGTTCAAAATTCTAACACGCGGGAGACATACCTAGTAAACCTATATCGGGTACGCTGAATCCAGTGGTAACCACCGTTTTTGAAAGTTAGCTCTTGTTTAGGAGATATTCGCCTTTGAAGTTAGCTGATTTTAGTAGGGTTCGTCGCTTATGACTTCAGTACATTATATGCTTGTAATTCCCAAACCGTTCGGAATATCGCTGTTTGTCTTCGGCAAAATTTTAGCTATTGTCATGGCCAACAATTTTTTTGAATATACCAACATAGAAAAACCTCATTCAAACACCGTTTCTTAACAAAATGTCCAAAAAACTCCATTTCTTTGCCATTTTTTCGTTAATTTTCGTCTAAATAATTTCGCTTTAAAATCTCAAAATAAGAAAAGAAAACACATTTCCTATAGTTGAATCAAAAAATTTAAACGCACAATCATGATTAATTTAAATTTTCATTCCAATTCCAACAATTCTCAACAAATAAACATATAAATTCATGTTCATTCTTCTTCTTCTCCATCTTCATCTTGCTGTAAATTCCAGCAAATGTCTCCTAATAGAGTATCAAGTTTTTTCCACTATACCAGTGCTCAAGCCTAGCCGTCACTTGATGAAACCGTTCACCATGCTCATCTGATTCACATGAAGATTGTTCGGCAAACTTGTCTGCATGGTAATGTAAAAAATGAATATTCAGAGACATTTTTACACCGATGTTTTCGTCACGATGAATTCCAAGTACATTTTCGATGACTCCTTTGATGCAATCCCAAGCAAAGAACTGCAAACTCGACAAACTGTTTTTAGATTGTTGGTCTCTCATAAAGCGTTTCGATGCTTTATGAGAGACCTGATATTCGTATCAGGTCCATTGAGTATGCCTGTAATGAAATAATTCGAAAAAATATGTGTTAAATATTGAATAAGTTAGGTTGATTGGTACGTATATAGTTTCACACAAACCTTCTTTTATTTTCATTCCACTCAATATTGGGAAAATTCGCTTCAACTCATTAAATGCATTGCCTTCAGGATCTAGGGCCTTGATGAAATTTTTAACAATCCCCAGCTTGATATGCAGAGGTGGAAGCAACACTTTTTCGATTGGCACAAGTGGAATTTCAACGACGTTTTCTAGACGCAATCTGAACCCTTGTCTCATAGGCCAGCTTTTATTGGCATATTGGTCGCCGGCATATCGAGTATCTAATGAACATATAAAACACATGTTTTTCGTATATCCCGTCTGCATTCCTCTCAAAAGAGTTATCACCTTCAAATCTGCACAAATCTTCCAACGATGGTATTCATATTTCACCAAATCAAGGATTTTTTTCAATGATTCGTAATTTTCTTTCGTTTTTGTGCTGATGGCAATCGGGACACTGTTTTTTGAGTTTGTGACATGAAGCAAAATCGCCTTGAGACTACTTTTGGACGAATCGATGAAAAGACGCCAGTCTTCTGGTTTATACTCATGATGCATTTTTAATACCAATTCCTTGATATCAGTGCAGTACGCGAATGAATTGTCTCCGATGGATATGAATAAAGCAGTGAACTGTCTAAGACGGCCGATTGCTCCATATACTTTCACATCAGGTGCTAAGACATTCTTTTTTTCAATTCCAGAGTCAAAATAATGGACTGACGCTGCGATAATTTCAATCGACGAATAATTTTATCCAGATCTTTTTGAGAAAATTCGGCATGATTACATTGTGGAGATACATTTGATGGTACATAAACCGATGCATACGTTTCGCCAATAGTATCAAAAGTAGATGGAATGTACTCTTCTGTCGGACTGGGTCTTTTCGGTATTGGAATGGGTTCCGAATGTGGTAACGGCAACTGAACGAACCGAGTTCCTCTAAGTTCCACTTTACGTTTTTAAAATTTATCTTAAATAAGTGACGCATAAAAATCATCACTCCGATAATCAGAAAAACGGCAGTAGCGAGTTCTACGTACAGCCCTTTGGAGAAGGCGTCAAAGTTAGTCCTCATTTCGGCAAAAGTGATAAAGTTATGAATCAAATCAAGGAAATCATGAATATGAACAGTAATGAAATAAACTATATGAAAATGAAAGGGAAGAACAGTCTCTCACATTATTTTCTTTTAGGTTTTAACAAATCGAGTGACTTCAATATTATTAAAAGAATTACTGAACTTGACCACATGAAAATTAATGGCAAAACTTTAGAAAAAGAACAATAGTGACACGGTGCCATTGCACGTTCTTTGCCGATGAGTATATAATGATGGTATATTTCATATTTGGACAGGTACTTACAGATAAAAAATCTTGTAATTTTTTGAGTAAATTAACGATTCGATCCAATTCACCATGGAAATTAATAATACGCATAAAAAACTCAGACTTCATATTTCTAAGAACACATAATCATTTTGCCTTTGGCATTTATCGAAAACCAACGTTCACTGATACCTCAGTCCATAATAGCAGTTACCATCCGCATAAAATTTAAATGTCTGCGTTTCATACATTTCTGAATAGATCACTCACGGTTCCCATCTAACGAAATAACTCTGAGAAAGAAATTAGAATTTTAAAACATTAGCGTCGAATAAACGGGTTCGACAATACATTCATAGACAAATTACCAGCTAAAAAAATGTTCATTATTATTATCCGAGATTTACTCCATCCTCTATGTTCACGAAGCAATAAATTATCACAACATTAACTATGTCCAACAATAAGTACTAGATATCAAAACAGGATAAAATCAATACAATATATACGAATTATAAAATTTATGTATACTCTTGGTCATTAACAAAGATCGACTTGAAATAGGTGAAAAAAGCGGTGTATATAAATGATATTGTACTGAATGTCCTGCTTGTTATATAGGTTAAACTGTTGTTTCAATCAATATAAGTAGACGAGCATAAGAAACCAATAATTGATAATAGATGAACATCTGGTGTTTTAGATCATTGTGTACCAGGGGTGTTTAAATGATTTCAAACTAAGTAAGATTTTCCTGTTTTGGAAGTAAATATCTGTTGTTGTTTCTGACATAATAAAACAAAAAAGTCAGAACCGAGAACGAGCAAAATATTTCGAACAAGATCTGTGTTCACTTTATCATTTTTTGTTTCAGTTAACTGAAGAGGAAGCACGCTCTTCAATTATTCAAATGGAAATGTTCGAGGGAGTTCATGGTGATTTGAGATTTCAAATCAAGGAAATCTAAATGAAATGACAAAATATAGTTTAATATATCTTGCTACAATACCGGGATTTAGGAAGATTAGAATGCTTGAATCTCTCGAATACCGAGATTGATATTTTGATGCGAGCTTTCCCTTATCAATATGTAGTTGATTCTTACCACAATCTCAATTTATTTCTCGATTTTGTTTTCAATGAAAGGAACTTGTTGACAAATGTTCTGATATACCCAAAAACGAACAGGTATTAATAATGAGTTGCCTACCAAAAAAGAATTGAAATTGGGCGTTAATTTTGTGGCGCAGTGTATGTTATTCTTATCTTCAGTTATGATCGAAGTTCATACAAAATTAATTTAAGCAGTTTGTTTTATTTTTCCGACTCAAAGACTTCAGTATTTCCATCGGTTCAATCGATATGGTCATGAGTTGATACTAGAGTGACTCAGTTTTCTCGAATTTTTCGATATTTGCGTTGCTATTCAAACTTGTCATTCCATGAAAATTTTTCCACCAATTACGAATATTCAAAACGAAAGATCTATATGAGACCCAGATATTCCACACAACATAATAATGATTATAATCATTCCTTATGGTGACTAATGATACAAACAATAATGCTACTATCAAGAATCTCTACGTCACGTATTTAAAAAAGTAACTACTCGGTTCATCCATATTATCTACCTACCGTATAATTAAACATTCACTCAATAACAATTGTTACTTGACTCGCAAGGAATAATAATAAAATTGATAGTAGGAAACAAAAGGAAGACTATAATAAGTCCTCCTAAGTTTCTTAGGTTGGAGAAAGTATTGCGCAAGAGAATTATGAGGATGTTGTTTTTTCTTTACGACCATCACTGAATTTAATTATTCTGAAATCATTTTCAATAATCGAATTCGAACATTCTTACTCTTGAGTTTGAATATTTATTCTAAAACACTTGACGGGTTTTTCATGTATTTTCATACTATACCGGGTGTCCACGCGAGATGGGAAATAAGAAGTATATGGAAAAAGGAATAACCAATTGAAGAAATTTTTTATTGTTGTCTTGAATGTTATTCGAACTACGTTGCAAAAATATTTTCAATGCTGTGGCACTTCCGGTTATACCGGAATCTTTGTTATTTGAAATGGCATAATGTATGTTTCTATTTTGTTTTTATTGTAGAAAATGATATTCTTAACAATTTTTTTCTCATATCATTGCCACCTGAAATCAACCGAAAGGAAGATATGAATTTTTCAGTCAGAATTTTGCGATTTTTGGTTGTCTCTTAGAAGGTACAACGAACGATTAGTTCGTTGTAAGTAAAGAGGCTCATTCAGCAGAATTCAATGCATTCAGAGGCTACACGGTACACTGTAACGTGCCAAAATCAGGTCACAAAAATTTGAAATAAAACACCTGATTCCAGTCAACCCCACATATGTGTCACGCCACTGGCTAACAGTCTGATGCGCATAATCCAGATATCAGATGGTATGTCTTACCGGCTTCAGAACCTTCTCTAGCACTTTCTTTCTGTGTAGTGACCTATATCAAAAACATAGGTCCTAGGTGGAGAGTAGTAGATAGAGATTCCTAGGTGGAGAGTCGTAGATGGAAAGTCGAAGGTGGAGCTCACAGGTTGAGATATAACTTCTATCAGGAGTCCAGAAATCCAGATGAATCCGAAGGTGAAATAGAGGTTTTCCCCCCTATACAGCAGTAAAATACAGGAACTTTTTGGAATTTGAACTCCCTAAGTGATTGGGGACTATAACATAGACGACCCCTACCTCATCTATTTCACCAAGATAAGTCTTATTGACTGTATATACTGGGTGATTCACCAGTGGCGCGGTGCTCTGTAGCTCGTACACTCTTGAAGATTTCATTTTTGTTCAAACGGTATTGTATTCAGAAAGTAAGAATCTAATTCAGCAATTTATTTCGCAGTAAACAGGGTGTCCAAATTTCTACCTAAGATTCAGGAGCGTTCTGAACTCTGCTATAATGTCTTCAAGTAATAAGTTCTTTCGGTGAGTAGTTTCGCCACAATATTTTTTTATTCGTAAAAATTCATGAAACCCCTGAGTCTGAGAAACAATCTGGTAACATGCGCATCCAAACTGAGATGAGAATCAAGGACGATACCCAAGTATTCACATTTGTTTGTACAAGGTATTTCAAAATTTGACAGCCCATCCCGAAAAACGAGTGGCGAATCATCAGGTAGAAAACGCTGATCGATACAAAATGGAATATACTTAGTTTTTTGAAATTTATTGTTAATAAATGATCAGTTAACCAATTTTCAATTATCATAAAATCCACCTGGACAGTTGATTTGAGCTATTTCCAGTTCTCGCCTTAATAAAAAATTATTGTATCGTCCTCATAACTGACAATCTCACCCTTCGTCCCCAATAACAATAGGTTGTTCAAATAAATAGTGAAAAGTACAGGCCCCAATACTGTACCTTGCGAAACCCCACACTCAACATCGCACAACCCATTGTAAATATTTCTCTCCAACCTCACCATCTGTTTCCCAGAAAAGCTCCATTATCAATGGATGAAATTTTGTTCTCTTTGTGGTCTATATCTAATGTTTCAAACATTCTATTTCCAAATAGAAGAATATCCCAGTGAACGAATTTTAATTTTTGATTGAAACCTGTAGCAGATACAGAGTGAGCTACTCTAACTCCTATGAAACTCAATGAGAATAGAATTATTTTGATCAGTCATGAAGGCAATCGAAATCCTTTACTTGAAAGGTATCAGTGGATCGAAATATTACCCCTGCTCTAGGGGTTGAAATCGAGATGAGGGTGATTTCGGAAGATGACAGCTTTTGATCTGAAATGAATCTATTTCAGTTTTTCGCACTAATACTCCAATAGTATTGGGGCGATAGTCTTCTCTATTTTTCAGTGGCTCAGTCTGTATTCTCTACAGTTTTCAATCAAAAATGAAAATTCTTTCACAGGAATGCAGACAAATATGATACCTCACTTTCAAGTTATCACTCGACCCATCTACCCTCTTCCAAATTTTCAAGGGTGATCACCCCTGCTCTAGGGGTTGAAATTCGAAATAAGGATGGTACTTGATGATGACTGCTATGATCAGCATGGATCTGTTCCATTTTACTTCACTGAAACTTGAATAGTCTCAGGAAATAGTCTTCCCTATCTTTCAGTTGCTCACCCTGTATCTTTTACAGTTTTCAATTAAAAATGGAAATTCGTTCAAGGCGATGTAGACTAAGATACCACCTTTCTTTTGAGTCATCACTCGACCCATCTTCCCTATTCAAAATGTTCAAGGATTGCTTAGGGGGTTGATATTTCAGGCAAGTTTTGTACCCCAAAAGATGTCCCCCTTGAAACAAAGATTGACCTGTTTTTGCGTTTTGATCAGAAATGAATATCTTGGTAGATATAGCCTCTGTTTAGTTTTCGTTGAAGCACCCTGTATATATATTCATTCATTACAGTCCAGAACTTTTCTACAGGTAAATGCTGAAAGGCTTGGTTCCATAAAGAATTCAGTTCCAAAGAATATCCAGGCTCGCAAAAAGCTCAGCTGGTATATTTATTCTTTTGTTGCTGTCAGAAATTTTGAGTTTTGATTTTTCAAGGTCATAAACAATTCAGATTAACTAGCTAATTATTTAATGCCAGAATCATTCAGTCTGATATATCATTAGGAACTCTTGTGATTTTGAATATTTTATCAGCCGTCAAAGTATTTCTCGTCCAACATTGAAAATCATATTCAAATATGCCATTAATGAAACTAAACAATCATTGGAATATTTGGGCTAAAGCACCTAGATTTCGATATTCTTAGCTACTAGTTATTTCCTAACCTTCCAACGTTCGATCCTCAGTTGCGGCTTCCGCTGTACGACATACTCGAGTAACCACGAATCCTTTCTTCCTACTATCTTCGAATGTAAGAATCCCCCCTTTCCCTAACAGAGTAACCCGTCAATGAATTGGTCGGTTTTTAATTCAGTCGGTGATATTCAATCATCACAAAAACACATTTTCATATACAGAGTGTTGTTATTTTATATGCAAGGTATAATTTTTTTTTTTTTTCAAAATCGTTAACACGGTAAAAATTCAATTTTTGCTTTCTCTGAATTTATTATTTCTAATCGGAGTGCATTTTTTTCCAGTTCATTTTTCAGATAGTGAAGAGTGTAAGTGCATCTAAAATAACTGAAAAATCGATAATATTTTCCTTCGTTTTCGTTTCCCACGTAAATTTGCTGGAAAATGTCACTGGGCAGGAGAAAACTAAAACTGGTGAGTTTTCATATTTTTTTATATTCAGTTAGTGAGCTTCCAGCCATAAATTTTTTGTTTAATCAGGATGATTCTATGAAAAATAAGTCATTTACCCTGTATTTCAAGCCAGTGATGGTTGAAGAATGTACAACCAAGAACTATTCTACTATGGTCATCGTGATCACCGAAATCTTCACAACATTTTATAATCCTATCAGAGTATACGCAAACTATAACATTCTCAACCAATGATATATACAGTGTGTTCCAACGAAATTTGACCCCCTATAACTCCGAAATGAGTAACATTAGCGAAAAACACCAAGACACGTCGATTTTTGTTTCGAGGGGAGCATTTTCGAAATAATTCGAAACTTGTCAGATCAACCTACCCCCAGCAACCCTAATTTCGAAATTCATCATAGGGAATAAGGGTCGAGTGGCACCTTACTGTAAAGGTCTGTCAATTCTCCATTCTGATTTGTCATTTTAGAATTTTAAATTAACATACAGGGTGTCCCAACCGAGGTAAAGTTGAATTCCTGCAA
This sequence comes from Cryptolaemus montrouzieri, assembly GCA_013387265.2. Taxonomy (NCBI): domain Eukaryota; kingdom Metazoa; phylum Arthropoda; class Insecta; order Coleoptera; family Coccinellidae; genus Cryptolaemus; species Cryptolaemus montrouzieri. The sequence goes on from JABFTP020000042.1 coordinate 15,079,284, forward strand.
ATCCCAAATACTAAATGAAATCGATTTATTTTAGCATAATGCAAGCGCAGGTTTATGCTCGGTCTAGAAAAACGACCTACACTTGTGAATTTGGAGTTGGTGCAATCAACCCCTATTTCCAGCATCCCCAACTCAAAAATCATTCGATCGAAAATAGGTCAAGTGGCACCTCGTTGGAAAGGTATTTCAATTTTCTCTTCGAATTTGGTATTTTCGAAATTCAGAATCAGCATACAGGGTGTCCCGGAGCAGGAACACTGAAAACCCAAATAACTTTTGAAACTGGTTCATTTCGGTATAATACGAGAACATGTTTATGTTTGATTCGAGAATAAGACTCTCTTGCGTGAATATGGAATTTTGCAATCAATCTCTTCCATTCAGCATCCCCAACTCAAAAATCATACAAGTGATTACAGGTTGAGTGGCAAAGTTCCAGAAAGATTTTTCTATTTTCTGAATCACTGAGGCATTGGTTTCAGTTTGGCAATCGAGGTTTTCTGGCGTGAGGATCAGGATGAAGGGATGATGGAGAAACTGATTGGATGCTCATCTAAACAGGAAAACGAGATTTATTGAACTTGTATTCAATTGAAAACAAAAACTAACTTGATTATTACAACAATTGTTCAAAATGACCTCCGCCCACCTCCATACAGTTATACAGACGATTTTCGAACTCTCTTCTCACATTAGCGAAAACTTCAGGAGTCAAAAGTCGGCATTCTGTGATAATCCTCATCCGCAGCTCCTCCAGGTTTTCTGGTCTTGTGGCATAAACTTTAGATTTTAGATGGCCCCACAAAAAAAAATCTAGGGATTTAAATCTGGTGACCTGGCTGGCCACTCAACAGGTCCTCTTCTACCAATCCACCTTCCTGGGAAATTTTCGTCTAAATATTGGCGCACCCGAGCATCATAATGCGGAGGAGCACCGTCTTGTTGAAAACGCATTTCGTCCTCAGAAAGAGTTGGATCGTTCTGTAAACCTTCTGTCAATCTAGGATGTATGTGTTCCTCTAACATTTGTAGGTAGCCATTTCCATTCAGATTACCCTCAATAAAGAAAGGCCCAACTAGATGATTGCCAAAAATTCCTGCCCAAACGTTCAACTTCTGAGGCCTTTGCGTGTGGGCCTCTCTAAACCAATGAGGATTCTGTGTGTCCCAATATCGACAATTATGTCTATTCACTTCACCACTGAGCATAAAGGTGCTTTCATCAGAAAAACAGATGTTATTCAGAAATTTTGGATTAGCGTTTAGGTTTTCACTTAGATTTTCACAAAACTGTAAACGACGATCTGGATCATCTTCGTTTATTTCATGCACTAATTTTACCTTGTAGGGGTGAAATTTGTGATGTTTCACGATTCTATGGACAGTTGTAGCTGATACACCAGTCAGACGAGATAGTTTTCTGATCGAAGTAGTATTCTCCATTGGTAGATGACCCACTACTGCCACTTCCGTTGCCTCATTTCTGACAGGACATGCCACTTCATGTTTTTGTTTGCCACCGAACCCGTAGCTAGAATTTGTCAACCAAATATTTAACGTACTGGTGACTGACTCCCTTTCTCTTTCAGGATGGTTCCTATCGAATATCCTTGCCGTTTCTTTGGCACAACTGTTATTTCGAAAATACGTCGATACAATTTCGACCCTTTCCTCAGTGGAATAAACCATTTTCAGATTAATTTCAACTGACGAACAACAACAATAATGAGGAACTGATCTGAATAATAATAATATTTCATTGCAAAATGAGAAATAACAGATGACTGCACGCCAGATGGAAATGAAAAAATGTGAACATTTTCAATGCAGAAATCAGCTTTATTTCTTCGTAATTGATGCTCAACACATCGTACCCCAATACTTTTAACAGTTTCGAATTAATTTTAGTTGAGAATTTCAAATGACGATATTGAATTTTCGAAAGAGACATCCTGTATGGAGAGCCGAACTGAATGAAATGCTTTAATCATTCTGGAATTCAAAAACCTTTCTGAAGATATGCCACTTGAATTATTTGTATGATTTTCAAGTTGGGGATGCTGAATGGAAGGGGTTGATTGCAAAAATTCTATAACCACACAAGAAAGTCCTATTCTCGGATCAAACATGTTCTCGTATACCGAAATGAACCAGTTTCAAAAGTTATTTGGATTTTCAATGTTCCTGCTTCAGGGACACCCTGTATGATGATTCTGAATTTCGAAAATACCAAATTCGAAGAGAAAATTGCAGTACCTTTCCAACGAGGTGCCACTTGACCTATTATCGATCGAATGATTTTTGAGTTGGGGATGCTGGAAATAGGGGTTGATTGCACCAACTCCAAATTCACAAGTGTAGGTCGTTTTCTAGACCGAGCATAAACCTGCGCTTGCATTATGCCAAAATAAATCTATTTCATTTAGTAATTGGGGATTTCCAGAATTCAACTTCACCCTTGGTTGGGACACCCTGTATGTTAATTTAAAATTCTAAAATGACAAATCAAGGTGGAGAATTGACAGACCTTTTCAGTAAGGTGCCACTCGACCCTTATTCCCTATGATGAATTTCAAAGTTAGGGTTGCTGGGGGTAGGAGTTGATCTGAGAAGTTTCGAATTATTTCGAAAATGCTCCCCTCGAAACAAAATCGACGTGTCTTGGTGTTTTTCGCTAATGTTACTCATTTCGGAGTTATAGGGGGTCAAATTTTCGTTGGAACACACTGTATACCAACAAGTGATGTCTTTTCTCCTCAAAAATTCACGTGAGAATCCAAAATTCAAATGTATTCAAAAGAACAGAAGTGATGCTTAAGAACAATCGAAATAAAAATGGTACTCATAGAAATTGAAATAGAACTACTAAAAATATTCAACTGACAGAAGAATAAGTCCCCAAGAACCTGTTAATATCGTAGATTTCCATCCCTGTCGAGACTTACTGCATGACATCTACGATTTATATTCGAAATGAATGACCTTATAGCTATTTTGATCCATTTCGTTCCAAATTCTTTCTTCCAAACGTCATTCACAGTAACTGGATGGTTTGGTGGCCTTTCATCTTTCATTTAGAATGTCCAAACATGTTAGATGGGATTGATGTCTGGACTTCGTTCAGGCCACTTCACTGAAATGATTTCGTGATATTGACGATAGATCCAAACGATATGAGCTTGATGAGTTCTGGCGGTATCACGCAAGAACAAAAAGATCAATGCGAGCGAGCGTTCGAAGAAATTCCTCCAACACTTATTCAATCTCCACCAATACCTCAAGCAGATGAAGAGTTGCACTGGCCATATCTCTCATTTCGACGTCTGTACATTGGAGAACAACGAGAACAATGATAAAGACAGAATCATGCCTCATCTGTAATTAAAACTCTCACCTTGTCAGTTTCTAACCAATTGACATATTCTCTGGTAATATTCAATCGGAATCTTCGATGTACTCCGGTTAGAGCTGCGCCTCATACCAAATTACTAATTTGGACTCCACCGTTCTGTCAATATCGTATATTTCCATCCCTGGCGAAACTTACTGCATGACATCTACGATTTATATTGAAAATGAATGACCTTATAGCCATTCTGATCCATTTCGTTCCAAATCCTTTCTTCCAAACGTCATTCACAGTAACTGGATAGTTTGGTGGCCTTTCATCTTTCATTTAGAATGTCCAAACATGTTAGATGGGATTGATGTCTGGACTTCGTTCAGGCCACTTCACTGAAATGATTTCGTGATATTGACGATAGATCCAAACGATATGAGCTTGGTGAGTTCTGGCGATATCATGCAAGAACAAAAAGATCAATGCGAGCGAGCGTTCGAAGAAATTCCTCCAACACTTATTCAATCTCCACCAATACCTCAAGCAGATGAAGAGTTGCACTGGCCATATCTCTTATTTCGACGTCTGTACATTGGAGAACAACGATCGCAATGATAAAGACAGAATCATGCCTCATCTGTAAATAAAACTCTCACCCCGCCAGTTTCTAACCAATTGACATATTCTCTGGTAATATTCAATCGGAATCTTCGATGACCTCCAGTTAGAGCTGCGCCTCATACCAAATTACTAATTTGGACTCCACCGTTCTGTTAATATCGTATATTTCCATCCCTGTCGAAACTTACTGCATGACATCTACGATTTATATTCGAAATGAATGACCTTATAGCCATTTTGATCCATTTCGTTCCAAATCCTTTCTTCCAAACGTCATTCACAGTAACTGGATGGTTTGGTGGCCTTTCATCTTTCATTTAGAATGTCCAAACATGTTAGATGGGATTGATGTCTGGACTTCGTTCAGGCCACTTCACTGAAATGATTTCGTGATATTGACGATAGATCCAAACGATATGAGCTTGATGAGTTCTGGCGGTATCATGCAAGAACAAAAAGATCAATGCGAGCGAGCGTTCGAAGAAATTCCTCCAACACTTATTCAATCTCCACCAATACCTCAAGCAGATGAAGAGTTGCACTGGCCATATCTCTCATTTCGACATCTGTACATTGGAGAACAACGATCGCAATGATAAAGACAGAATCATGCCTCATCTGTAAATAAAACTCTCACCCCGTCAGTTTCTAACCAATTGACATATTCTCTGGTAATATTCAATCGGAATCTTCGATGACCTCCGGTTAGAGCTGCGCCTCATACCAAATTACTAATTTGGACTCCACCGTTCAGTTAATATCGTATATTTCCATCCCTGTCGAAACTTACTGCATGACATCTACGATTTATATTGAAAATGAATGACCTTATAGCCATTCTGATCCATTTCGTTCCAAATCCTTTCTTCCAAACGTCATTCACAGTAACTGGATAGTTTGGTGGCCTTTCATCTTTCATTTAGAATGTCCAAACATGTTAGATGGGATTGATGTCTGGACTTCGTTCAGGCCACTTCACTGAAATGATTTCGTGATATTGACGATAGATCCAAACGATATGATCTTGGTGAGTTCTGGCGATATCATGCAAGAACAAAAAGATCAATGCGAGCGAGCGTTCGAAGAAATTCCTTCAACACTTATTCAATCTCCACCAATACCTCAAGCAGATGAAGAGTTGCACTAGCCATATCTCTCATTGCGACGTCTGTACATTGGAGAACAACGATCGCAATGATAAAGACAAAATCTTGACTCATCTGTAAATAAAACTCTCACTCCGTCAGTTTCAAACCAATTGACATGTTCTCTGGTAATATTCAATCGGAATCTTCGATCTACTGTGGTTAGAGCTGCGCCTAATACCAAATTACTCATTCGGACTCCACCGTTCTGTCCAAGCTATATTTGAAGGTGTCTAGGTGTAGCGAACCGTTTTCTCAACAAGTAAATTCTTAAATATCAGTCGTGGATCGCCGTTGTTCTTCAAGGTCGTCTTTGCTCAGGTCTCCCTTTATGACTACTTGTCTCCTTGTACCTGCAGATGATTCTCGAAATACTTGAATAGGATAACCCAAACCTTTCATCTTTTCTTCTATAAGTCGAACCCAGGTGATCTAACATCACTGCTTCAGCATATTGTGCCAAGGTCAAATTCAAATCGCGTAATGATTCATGGTCAATATCATTACAACTTAATCAGACTTTCTGGATCTTTGGCACAACTATAACCGAATAAAGCTCAACAAGAAACCTTATTCGAGAGATTGTTTTATATGATATATGTAACTTTTGTAACACAGCGCAACGATTTTAATGTGCACTATGTAGTTAAATACCATCGAATTTTTACCATTTTATGTAGGAGAAAAATTCAAACATTGAAATTTTATAGCATGTGATGGCACAAGGTTCGTTCCTAGGCGAAAAGTTTATAAAGTCTGGTATCAACAAGACGGAGCTTCTGTACACTCTTTAAGGAGAGAAGATCACTTTATGGAAATTTGGGAAGTTTTCATTATCGAAAATGCATATAGAAAGTATGATTTTTGCAACTTCTCCAAGTTTTCTACTTTCCTTTGCCACTATCCCGAATTCCTTATACCCAGAACCATTAAGAAGAAAACAAAACGATATTCAACAAAAATGTCAACACATTTAGAACATTTTCCTGATAAATAATATGCGTGAAACGAGTGATCGATCAAACAAACATATATTTTAAAAACTTTTTACAAGGCTTGAAGAAGGAGAATAAAGAACTTATCGAACAACCCTCGTACTTCATGAAAGCATCGAATCAGAAATGAGAAATTTTATATCGATTAAGCGAAACTGACAGAAGGTTACCATGAGACCATCACTCTGAAGGAGCCCACGTGTTTTTTTTTTCGTCGAGAAAATGATATCCAGCAATTGCTTCAGTGAAAACAATGGGAATCTAATGGTCATAATTGTGTGGGAACATTCTATTTTATTGCATTAGACGATGCCTTCAGTGTAATAACTCTGGAAGTGCATCGCTATTGTTCACAATAATAATTTAATGCACTCAGTTAATGTGCACAGCAAAATGACAGAATAGAATCACGTTGGGCTTTTGAATACAAGATTTCACCTAAATAAGCTATTAGGAGAAAAAAGAAGAAATTAACATTAACATAATGCTGGAGATAGTGATTTCTGAAAACGAGAAATTTTCAAAGCAGTCAACTTGAAACTTACGAGTAAATTTAATGGGATAGAAGATAGAAAAAGAATAGATTTCCCCATTTTTGGCTCTACAAGAGATCTAAACATTTTGAGATCCTGGTTAAAATTAATTTTTTCTGGCTAAATTTTCGATATATAATTCTGATTTACTGCACGACTATCTCACACACAAATCCACTCTGAAGTTCGACTAAAATTTCTATGAGTTTTAAGTCTCCCCATATAAGCTATTTGTAGTTTATTTCATCCAAAATATATTTTCACAACTTTCTTTCACTGAATGGGCAACCAGTATAGAGGGTTTTAAATTTCTATCATGCAATAAAAAAGCTTTTGAACTGTTTTTAGACGAATCTATAAATAAACGCCACTCAGAGGTGGAATGCAGAACATTAAGTTGCTGCATCAAACCTTCAATGTTAGGACACGAACACAACGAATTTTCCATACAGTAGAATATAAAAAACCGAGCATATCTTTCTCTAAAATTCGTAATTTTCGTTTCATTGGCTAATCCTTAAGACGGCAATCAAGAGGTTCTGAGTGTTGCTTTGATCGAAAATCTTGTCGACCAGATTATCAGAAATGAAGAAATTTTATGTCAATTCTAAATTAAATTAATAAGATTTATTATATAATAAAGACTTCTAAGCTGAATACTAGCTTCTCAGTGCATATTTTGTTTTCAATGTTTTATGTGACAACATGGCATGTGATCTTCATTTTTTTTTTCTTCTAAACAAGTTGGTAGTATAATACACTACGTATCTTTAAGTTATCCCAAGAATAAAATCAAACATTAAGTGAAAACGAACTGAACCTGTATTACCAATCGGTAACGATGGCTATGTTAATTGAAGAAGCTTCATTTTTCTTCCACCACATCGTTTGACGTTCAGCGTAGGTACCTACGCTAGTAAATAGAAAAATCATTATCTGAAAACTGAAACCGTGATCCAATTTTATTCCTTATACAAACCACATTAACAACCCAAAGTGTTTGAATGCTAGAATGCGAACGAAAACAGATAGTTGTGACAATAACCAATAGCGAAATTTCAACTAGTTGTTCCACAGAATACATATAATTGTTTCACTGTTTTCCATTTCTTCTACCAATTTTACTTCTGATATATTAGGAAGATCGCCAACATACGCCAGTACATGAATTTTCGTGACTTGTTTCTAGTTTGTGCCAGAACATGTTTTATGTTGGAAGAAAACTCACCCGTTCTCAGTTTCGCTTCCACGCAAATAAAAGTCATTTATTAAGGAGTTAGTGTATATTGATAAAGCGTTCTCCCAATTTGAATGAGAGAAAAACTACACAGAGTTGAGAATAACGAAAAAAATCACTTTTTATGAGAATATATTGGATAAGCCAACGATTTGGGACACGCTAAACCAAAACCATTATATGAAGGAGTACTCAGATTTATAATTTCTTTCTTCAACGCCCTTCTTCTAACTCTATCCAAATCTGAGTAACAACACTTCTTCATTTGATGTAATATACTTCAGTTGATTCATTAAGAAAAAACGACATTGAATTGTATTCTGAATCAACCTGAAATAATATCAAACATATTTCCAGAGATATTAATATTATGGACCCAAATATGAAAATTTCTTATTAAAAAGAAAAAATCACATTTGAAATTTTCATGGATATCTAGCCATTGTTCGATGCATTTTCTTTTCACTCCAGTTCCCTATTCAGATTTTGAAAAGTGTCATACCAAATCTGTCAACAATTACAGAAAGATTGACATTCAAAATTTCCGATAAATTCGGTAATTTTCAGTGCTTTCTACTCTTTCATTTCCAGTTCAACATTGAATTGAGAATTAATTTCGCGATAATCTTCGGAAGATAATAAAACTAATTATTTTCGTGAAAAAAGTAAATTTGAAAAATCTCGTGCAAATAACAGATTGGACAAATATTTGTTTATGACTATGTGTATACACAGTGTTGCCAGTTTATCTGCTGCAGAATCACAAATTTCAATAATAACGATCGACAAATGATTACAGATCAACCATAATATGAAACACCATGCAAATGAACTCTTCGCTCAGGCGGTAGAATGCAAAGAAGGTCTCTCGTCACCGCGCTGATACTTCTTGACTCACTGATCGTACTTATTCCGTCAATGATAGGGGCTCAATATTTACCATATGTTTTGAAGAATTTTCAGTAGGTAGTAAAATTCATAAAATTAAAGAGCATACTCAATAAATCAATAAACACATTTTCAAGACTGATATGAATATATATATATATATATATATATATATATATATATATATATATATATATATATATATATATATATATATATATACTTTCTTGCGTATAATTCAGTATACGAGTGAAGAAACTCGTTTCCCTGTCAGTATTGCACTAGCAATAGCTTGTCTGTTTATGTTGTGTTAGTGTCGTGTGTACATAAAGAGTACCAAAGATTTTTCTGCTTAGCAGCTTCATTCTCTCATTCTCATCTTGAATTCCATGATTTCCAGACGAAGACAAGGTTGAAAGGAAGGGGGTTTGGGACAGGAATCTGTAACAATGGATAAAGAAAACCAGCAGAAAATTATTTCAACAATCATACCTGACTCTTATATGACTAAACTCACTTGAATCTAAGAAAAGATTTTACATAGCAAGCAAGGCCTTAAAAAGGACTGAAACATAGTCACTTCCTTGTTCTTACTTGCCAATTTTGAAGTATAATCACGAAATCCCTTCAATATTCAAACTCAACAAAACAATTCCCTCTCTGTTTGACCGAGAGAGCCCCAATGGCCAGGTTCGGTCTTCTAAGTGATGCCGATTATGATCTATAGATGTTCTAGAATCATTATGAACCCAATAATTTGGGTTAACATCTCCCATATATTGTTTCTTCGTAGATCTTGTTTAATTTAAAGAAAAATTTGCGAACAAATTTCGACAGTCGTTTTAAAAATATGACAAATGTAATGTAGAATAAACAATGATATATGAGGTCCAAAAGAAATGCTCTTCTGAAAATTAGATGAGGGAACAACAATTATATTTGATAATGAAAACAACATGGAATTATATTATTCAAACAACATATCATGCGTATGACGTTCTTGACGCGTGTGTGCGTGTGTGTGTGTGTGATCGAATTATTTGATGAAACCTTGCTTTTATGAGTCCCATAAAAGGAGTCAGCAGGACTTAAATGGGAGCAACGCAGAGCCAGAATGAGGCACTCCTTCCTAAAATCAATGTTTGAGGCAATATATGCCTATCACTTTCATTCGGAATGTGGCATGTGGTACCATCCTGTTGAAACCAAGTGATTATGTTGTAATTTTGCAATTCCGGACGCAAAAGAGCAATATACCGCTCAGAATTCAGCGTTGGGCTTGATAGTCTTCAAATAAAAACTGTCCGATGATACCTCATCGTGCGATTCCTGCTCACACTGAAACCTTAGCTGAATGGAGCGACTTTTGATGTTCGTTTATTCAATTCGTAAGAGAGAGATTTATTTGGATAATTTTTATCTCGAAAACGATGAAAGATTCGGAAGAAATGCAAGAGACAAAAAAGGTTTCAATTTGAACAAGCAATCAGCTTTGATGTACAGGATACGTCAGTAGCGTATCAAAAAGAGTTTGAGGGAAAAAAGGGATATGACCCGGAAAAAAATATCACGCTCTATACTTTCACAAAATTTCGTCTTGCCTATTGTAGTAGATCTCCACAGGTGACCCCTGTATCGTGAATATTATCGACTAACATCTGAATTCTTTCGATATGAGTAGGAACCATCGCAATATTTTTAATAATGAATATTTCAAAAACCATGATTAGATGCAATATTTATGAAATTTCATAAAGTATTCATTAAGTTTAAATTTTGAAACATGTCAGAGGTGCAAGAAAAAGTTGGAGAAGAAAAAAGCCAGCCTGAATATCACCCTGTTTGCCGTAACAAACGTTTGACCTGTTGTATATTTCTGAAAATAACTGCTGTGTCAATTCTCGACTCAAAATTCAGAAACTGAAGTTTATATGAAGGAAATACTGAAAAAATTTTGAAAATTTAACACCGTGTATCTCGAAAACAAAGCACTTTTCGTTCCATGGTTCCACGAATATTTTTTTCTTGACAACACCCAAGGTATCAATTTCTCCATTTACGGTATCTTATTATGAATAGATAGAATTTTACTTCTCGTAACGAAACAATAACTAAGACACAAGCTTGCTTACACCCATAATAAAAAAGACGATCCACTCTCATTAATCAGAACATCAATACATAAATGCAAGGTCACCTACGAAACTTCGAGATGCGATACCGTTACACCATAAAGAAAAAAAAAGGAATTTATTCCGGCAAGTCCGGTCGCTTGCACTTTCTCGCTTCCAAGGCTATCTGTGTTACGATGACGTCTGAAAGGTCGCGTTACAAAATTATTACCGATGAAAGTTTTGGAATTATGCAACCGACACGTAATTGGCAATTTCTTTGGCGCCAATATAAATTACCTGGAGATGGATGACGATCATGAACAACTCCTCGGAGAAATTGAAATGAACAGTATCAATTCAAATAGCACAAAACTTTTTCATCATGTATGTTCTAAATTTTTAGCTGATTAAATGATTATTTCGACTACCGACAAGTAGATGGCACGCTTTGTATTATAGCTTCCTGTGTCATGTAATGAATGGATGGAAACAAATGATTTTCAATTTTTATTCGACGCGAAAGCAAAGGGCACTTTTCATTCTGCAAGATGGAATCGCGACTATAATCCAGATCTTTGTCTGGTTTCTAACGACTCTGAATTGTTTCCTCTTCCTGTTCGTCGTAAAGTACTTTCAGATTTTCCTCACAGTCAACACAGGCCAGTTTTTATTTCGTTAGGTTTTCAATTTACATTTGCAGATTCATTAGAAAAACCAAGATGGAATTTCAAAGAAGCTCGATGGAATTATTTCACTAAAGGTGGATAGTGATTTGAGATGGGTTTCCCCTTGGGTAGAAATTATTTCCGGTTCAAAGGAGTTGTCAAAATTGCTGCTAAAAAACATATTCCCAGAGGCTTTCGAAAGGATTATATACCTGGGTGTTCACAGGAATCAAATGTTTTTTAAAAGTATTATCAGCAAAATCATTCCAGAAAGAAAGCCGATGCACTCCTTAGTTCTTTGATTGATATCAGAAAGAATAAATGGAATGAGTTGATGAATGGTATGAATTTTCGTCATTCTAGAAGAAGTTCCTGGAATTTGTTGAGGAAATTAGGCAATGATGATCCCGTTTCAAAATCTCCGTCTAATATGACTCCGAATTCTGTTGCATCTAGGCTTGTGAATGTCTCTAAAAGTGTGATGATAAGTAGATATGACAGGAATAGAATGAAACGAACCTTACATAAAAGGAGGAGGGATGCTATCACGGTTGAGGATTCATCGAATCCTTTTGAGCTCAAATCTGCAATAAAATCTACTAAAGTTCGTGAAGCTCCAGGATTTGATGGCATTTTCCCTGAATTCCCTAAACATTTAGGCAATAACGCTAAAAAGTGGCTACTATCCTTTTACAATAACATAATCACCTCAGGTAGTATTACCGTTGAATTTAGAAATGCTAAAGTTATTGCCATTCTCAAACCTGGGAAAAATCCAGAACTTCCTAGTAGTTATCGACCTATCAGCCTACCTTCTGTTTCTTCCAAAATTTCAGAAAGACTTCTTCATCACAGGATAGAACCAATCATTGACAGAGCTCTATCCACTTCTCAGGAAGGTTTTCGAATAAACTGGAATTGTTCTGATCAGGTTTTAGGTTTATCCACTTTCATTGAGACAGGATTTCAGGGTAAACTTAATTTATTTGTATTTGTAGATCTCTCTTCGGTATATGATTCAGTGTAGAAGGATGGTTTAGTTTATAAACTCTTTGAAGTAGTTCAATGTGGAAAAATTTTGATGTTGATTAAAAATATATTATCTAATAGAAGACTTCGAGTTTTTATCGAAGAGAAAAGCAGTAGATTTCACACTCTAAATGATGGTCTACCTCAGGGATCTGTTCTTGTACCTCTTGCCATCAATTATATTTGTCTGACATCCCTGAAACTTCCTCTACAAAGTTTATTTATGCTGATGATATTGCTTTGGTTTTTCTACACTTTGACTTCGAAACAATTGAACAAACACTGACTTCTGATTTAGAAATTCTGAACACTTTCTTCAAAAATTGGCGTTTATGTCCAAATACTTCGAAAACTGAGGTTTCTTGTTTTCATCTGAATAATCATGAGAAGGATAGGCAACTAAGAGTATTCTTCAATCAATCACTATTAGCTCATAATTTCACTCCAACATATCTTGGTGTAAAGCTTGATCGTTCTTTGACTTTAAAATTTCATATTGATAAATTATGTCAGAAGTTGAAAACAAGAAACAATATACTACATAAACTAACTGGATCTAATTGGGGCGCCGGAGACTCTACTTTGCGAACTACTGCTTTAGCGTTAGTACATTCAGCAGCAGAATATTGCTGTCAGGTGTGGTTGAATAGTGCTGATGTCAATAAGATTGATCCTCAGTTGAACTGTTCTATGAGAGTTATTAGTGGATGTATCAGTTCAACTGCTACCTCATGGCTTCCGGTTATTTGTAATATAGTTCCTTCCCATATTCGTAGGAAATTAGCTCTTAAATGGTTTTGGGATAAATATCACTAATTTCCAGAAGTTTTTCCGATAATACACGATCTTGAAATTCACCTTACCTAGGATTGAAATCTAGGAAACCTCTTTGGTCGATTGACTTTTTGCGTACACGGGTGAAGGCTGTTGATCTTTGGAAGAAAAGAATGGCAGGAAGTTGATGTTTTCAATAGTGTTCTCATAGAGGATTCTTCCAAAAGGGTTGCAGGTTTCGATATAAGTAGGAAAAATTGGTCTACATTAAATCGTCTCCGGATAGGACATGGTCGTAATAATAGTATGTTGATCAAATGGAATACTATAGAAAGTCCGGCATGTGAATGTGGCGCAGCGGAAGAAACAATAAGACATTTTGTCCTCGATTGTCCTATTTACCATTTTACGGGTGGTTTACAAGAAATTATTCCGTTTCAGATAATTTCATTAACTGGGTAGAGAACTTTAAGTCTATTTAGGAGATTAGTTTTTGAATCTTGGGGTGATTATGGGTTACATCCCCGAATGGGGAATGAGATGTTCCCTGTTGAAAAACAGCGGAGAATTAGTTAAGTTCTTAGATAAGGCTAGGACTGCTCCCCCTTAGTGCTTTTTTTCCCATGGTGTATGTTGATAAGGCAAGGGCTACACCCACGTAGGGCTTCATTCCCAAAAGGTATGTGAGATGTTCCCTGTTGAAAAACAGAGGAGCATTAGTTAAGTTCTTAGATTCAAGTGAGTTTAGACATATAAGAGTTAGGTATGTTTTGATGAAATATTTTTCTGCTGGTTTTCTTTTTTCATTGTTACAAATTTTTCCTGTCCCAATCCCCCTTCCGTTTCACCTTTGTCTTCGTGAAGAAGTCCTGAAAATCGTGGAGTGCAAGATGATAGAGAGAATGAAGCTGCTAAGCAGAAAAATTTTTGGTACCCTTTTTGTACACACGACACTAACACAACATAAACAGACAAGCTATTGCTAGTGCAATAGCGACAGGGAAACGAGTTTTCTGCACAGGTTTTTTCACTCGTTTACTGAATCATACGCAAGATAGTATGGTTCCCCTGTTACATTTCCTGTGCTTTAGGGCCAATCGTAGGAGGCATGATGCGAGTTTAGATGCCAGATTAAGGAACAGGCATGTCTGTTATAGATATAAGCATTTATTTAAATACAATTATTCGAATTTTTGTAAATCCTCTCTTTTCAAAAGAATATATATATATATATATATATATATATATATATATATATATATATATATATATATATATATATATATATATATATATATATATATTGCATAAAGTTATTAGCGTAGATCATATTGACAATAGATCTATCGAGGAAGTTTGGGTATCATAAAAGAATATGGATAATTAATTGTATAATGTATCAGTGTATCTCGATTTATTTTCGGAAGAGCCCAACGACTTAAAAGTAATAATGCTTTGTGATGTCAATATTAATTTGAATAAATTCTTGTTGTGTTGTGGTTTCAATACCACACACCTGGTCGGTTCAAATTAATTGACTGCTTAGATTTTGTTCACCTGAGTTTATGATGTGAACGTTCTATGCCTTTATTGAATAACATTTCAGGGGCGCTATGGATTTTTGGAAGAGGTTATTTAATTTCTGAATTTTCAGTGTCGAATATTTGAAAACCTCATCAAATTGTTGAAATTCCATTGGTCATTAATTAGTTTCAATTAAATCTGACATATAAAAGTGAATTCCAAACAACATTAAAATATTCTGTAGCGTAGATAGATAGATAGATACAGGTGAAGCTAACGAAAGCGTATTGAAAATTTCAATTTTGGAAGCAACTATTAAGGCTCTTGTTTAAAAATGTTGTCATAAATTACACTGCTGAAGAAATTAGCCACAATCTCACCTTGTTGGTACGCAAGTAACCATCATTACTTGTTTTGTCCTAATATGTCCGGATATGTTCCAACAAAATTCAATGTTCTTCTTGACGCACATGTTTTCCTCAATTTTGTGAGTAATATTTGTTCTTCGTGGAAATTTCAATTTCGCTAACAAAGCAACGGAAATCACGAAATTTGACTCCGATGGAATTTGTTGAGGCAGTGGTGATAGATGTCCTTGGTAGAACTCATACAAGAATAGGCCAACAACTGTTTCCAGAATGATTCCCACGTACAGGGAGACTGGTAGTCATGATCTAGGCAAGGACGACCTCGAGCAACAACGGCGATCCATGACCGTTATTTGAGAATTTCTTCGTTCAATGGTTCTCTACAGCTCCTGAAGATGCAACTTCGACACATCAGTTGAATTCAAATTAGTTCTAAAACGATCCGACTACCTTTGGAAATTCAGTTTAGATGCTGACAGGGAGTTTTGCTCAAAATGAGTAGAGATTCTTTTTATTGCGATCGACGTTCGATAGAGAAAAGAAAGACTTTTCTTTTAGTTTTATTTCAATATGATTATCTCTTTTCTTTCGATTATTCTCAAGCATTCCTTAGTGGTGGTTGATTACTGGGAAAATAATTCTTCAATATATCTCAACTTCTTCTGAATGAATTTTAGATTTTGCGCGTTAATTTATGTGCGCAGTGTATTATCAAAGCAATTACCTAACAACTCATTAAAAACTTATGAAAGTTTATAATACAAATGCTTTTTATCTGTATAAATGCGAAAGCTTCTTGCAAAACAACCACTTTTCGTCGCGTGAACACGCGACATACAGTTGCCCATACGCGAAACACAGGAACAATATAACTAATCTTCAAAACGACCAAATTGACTGATTGAAGGCCATAGCGGAAGCCATGAGGCTTTTATAATGGTTTCGAATGAAGTGAATTAAAAATATCGTGCACCTACGATTGACTTCTTATAAACTTCCGCTTGGCGCTTACGACATTCACTCAATTCAATGTGAGAAAGAAATAACGAAATATATGCAAGAAACCATATCAATTATCATTAGTTGCTTCATCGTGATTTCTACAAATTAGGTACGATTGTGTTTTGGGAAACAGGACACAATTTGATAGAACAATAGGTTGAAAAATATTATTTTTCGGTTAGTTGTGTATTTTAACAAGATCGTTAATATCGAAATGTATCCTGTGGATATCTATTTATTTGCTCGAATGAAAGAAGAGATAAATACACTTCGAAAAATAAAATTATTGTTTATTAAATTCTGATGTGATCAGGAGAATGAATGATGATTCAAAACACACGTTTCTTGAGACCTAGAGTGAAAGCTCAGGAAAATGAGGAAAACCTGGTGAACCATACGGAATTTTTTATTGAATTCGAGACAACAGGTACACAAAACTTAGAAATATCTCTGTCTAGTAAATAAAATAAATGAATTGAGATTTTGCGAGAAACTACCATATACAGGGTGTCTACTATAAAAGGTGCCAAACTTCAGAAGGTGATAGTACAAGTCATTTGCAATAAAAAATGTCCCAGAACATTTTTTCGAAAAGTTGATAATTATCGAGGTATTTAACACTATTTTAAAATTTTTGATTCTCTCTATAAAACTCTTACAGATACGTCAAATATGACCATACCATCGTAAAGAGCATTAAATTTGCTATAAAATAGATAAGTACTAATGGTGAAAAATTTTGTATACCGGGTGTTGTAAAAGGCTAAATGAAAAAATGGTGAAATGGAAAAACTAGTGGTATTTTCTTGTTAGCTGTACCACTGAAAACAGATCAATAAGTGGCTGTTTTTTCTTTGGTAAAAACTACTACATTTACCTGGCTTTCAAATGGTATATCAACCTTTGAGCTAACTATTTTTTTACCAGTAATATCATGGGTAAGAGTAAGAATAAGAACATTAAATTCTCTTATCCTTCGATCACAAATCATTTTTCAATAACAATATTCTAGAAGGCTTGTATTACTTGATTTTAAAACAAAAAGAAATACTAAGAATTTGACAGGAACTATCATTCAATGAATTAATTAATTGAAGTTTATAATTTCCATTTTACGGTTCCATTTTCTTTTTCGAAAAAAAGAAATCATGCCTAGTTTCCATAATATTGAATATCGAGATATGTTATCTGTTATCAAACAGGCAGGTCGTTTAGAATTAGATATAAGGAACATCCTTCATATTTTGATGAAAACAGAACAGATTTCACTTTGGCACAACATTGTATAGAAAAACCATATTTTTCCATTAATAGACAAACTACAGATTCTATACTAAGCACAAAAAGGTATAACGACCTGATTTGTTATTCCCTAATATTTGAGAGTTTCAAGTAGTTTCCAATTATAAATTAGTACTCAATGTTAATCTCTATTATGTATTTTACCTGTTCCGCGAACCCATTTCTCTGTACCTTTATATAAGAAAATTGCTAACTTTGTATTTTGGTTTCCATCTCATACTTTTCTGATGAGGAGCGAAAGCTCGAAATAGCTATAAAATAATAAACTTTTCCTTCTTAAACATTGATATTTTTACGAAGTAATATTCACAATTCTCATAATTGAAATTGTGTGTTGATTTCCTGGCTTAGTGCAGTTGTAATTCTCTTATATTGAATAATACTAGTAATACATGGAGACTTCAACTATGGGTCAAGCGCGAAACCCTTGAAAAATATTCTGAATAATTTTCTATGAAATAATAAATTATCGCAAAGTAATAATTTCATTCAAAGCAGTAATATTTCTTGAATTTCATATCTTCAGTAGATATTTTCAACTTTTTTTATGCTACACCCCTGCCTGCGAATTCTCTTGCTTCAATACTTGGAGACCCTAACGCTGCATTAAGCGCGAAACCTAGGAAACTGTCGAAAATTCCGTGAGCATTACCATGACTGCTAATTTCACACCTTCCGCGAAGTTATATTCAATTTTATTAGAAACGATTTCGCTCAAATTGGAAGAAGAATCACACGAAACATGAAGTCGTGTTCAATTTGTATTGAAAACTAATGAAAATCATTACTTGCGTGAGGAATCGATTCGGAAGAAAGTTTTATTGGCTAATTATTATCCTTTCGAACTCGAAATTGAGGAATTATTAGAGAAATTGTTTATTGGCAATTCCTCGAATTTAAATGAATATTTTCATTTCAATTTGAAAGTGAATATTTATGCATAAACGGTTGATACCTTTGAATTCTGCTTCGTAATGTTGGACTGGACAGAAAATGTCGCATTACCGATGATCAGTGAAATGGAAATTCAGAAGAACTGAATATTCCGAAAAATTATTTTTGAAGCGCGATGGAATGCTTGACAACAATCGAAATGAAAATGGCACTTACCGGGTGTAACCGAAACTAGGGCCACCGCTATAACTTTTTTCTATTTGGAATATTTTGATGAAATTTAGGAATCGAATAGAAGATAACATTTTGAATTTGATAACATTATTATGTTTGACATTTCGTTTCCGGTTATGCCGGAAACGATACCAACTTTCGATTTTCAAATGCATAAATAAATAATAAAATAAAATGACCTTGCATTCATTTGTTTATTATAATTGTTCATCTCATCCTACGACCTTTTGACATATTTTTGAAAGAAAAACTAAACACAATCTTAGTTTTTGCAATTTTCATCTTTCGTTCTAGAAGGCCATGAACAGTGACAATTGGCTTAGCCCAACAACTCCTATCACGAAAATACAAGATTGCATCTAAAAATTCAATTGCTCATTTTTTACGGGGTGTCAAAGTTTTTCCTCAAAAAGTAGGTTTTCTTCTGAGATAATCATATCGGGCCACTCGGTATTTTGTTATTTTTGTTTTATACCACTCACATCACTCTATTCTTAAAGGTTCCGCGTTCTAGTGAAAAAGTCGATATGCTCCTTATTTATGGAGAGTACAGGTAAAATAGCATTCAAGCTGAACAATTATACAGAGAGCCCAATCCTGAAAGACTTCTAATAATAATAATAATAGGACTTGCTTCAACAAAATTGAAAGAAAATTTCCCTATATCAATCCAACCACATCAACAAGGGAAATTTCCGAAGAGCTTGAAATTAGCCACCAAAGCGCATGGAGAGTTTTGAAACTCATTTAAATATCATCTTCACCAACACCTGTATGTTAACGATAGTGCTAGGCGACTCCAGCACTGTAAAGAGTACCTTAGGAAAATGGAGGGTTATCCCCAATATCCCACTAAGATTTAATTCAGTGACGAATCACATTTCACGAACAACGGGATGTTTAATAGGCAAAAAACCAGGTACTGGTCGCAACAAAACGAGCACAGATATCAAGATGGACACTTTTAAAAACGTTTTGTGTTAAATGTCTGGATGGGGATGATGGGAAGATATTTAATACGGCCAATAATTTTTGAAGGTTCATTAACAGGGGAGAGATATTTAGAATTTTTGAGAACCTAAATACATGATGAATTGGACGAGTTGCCATTAGCTGTTGGGAAAGAATTATATTTTCAACAAGATGGTGCACCTGCCCACAACAAAGGGAGGTCTCGCGGTATCTCGACGAAAATCTTCCAGATAAATAAATAGGTAAAAATGGTCCCATAAAAAGGCTAGCTATATCGCGAGATTTGAGAACACTAGATGTCTTCCTGTGGGGCCATTTGAAGAATGAGGTTTACCAAACACCTTTTAGAACCCAACAGGATTTGGAAAACCGTTTGTGACAGGCTATTGCAAGCATTACAGCCAAAAAGTCAAATAACGTTATGAGGGGAACCATTCATCGTGTGCGATGTTGTGTTCGTGAGAATGGTGGTGTTTTAGAACATTTATTATAATTATTTCGTTTTCGCCTTTCGCTCTTTTGTTATTAACTTTGACACCCCGTTAAAAATGAGCAATTAAATTTTTAGATACAACCTTGTATTTTCGTGATAAGAGATGTTGAGCTAAGCCAATTGTCACTGTTCCCATGAACAACCCAACCTTACATAACCTTCTAGAACGAAAGATGAAAATTGCAAAAAAAGATGTTCTTTCAAAAATATGTCAAAATGTCGTAGAATGAGATGAACAATTAAAATAAACAAAAATACAGGGTGTCCCAATTGAAAATCCCATTTCGTTTTCGGCATAACCAGATCGCAGTGGTTGATCGAGGTTGTCCTTGCTCAGGTTCCCTTTTATA
This sequence comes from Cryptolaemus montrouzieri, assembly GCA_013387265.2. Lineage (NCBI taxonomy): Eukaryota > Metazoa > Arthropoda > Insecta > Coleoptera > Coccinellidae > Cryptolaemus > Cryptolaemus montrouzieri. Next base: position 15,099,764 of record JABFTP020000042.1, read on the forward strand.
ACTACCAGTGACCTACGAATCGTTCTGCAAATAGTTAAATGGACCACTCAAGGCATTGAACACGCCTTGGTGGACCAAGGAGCTTGCTCAACTCAAAGCTAGAGCCAGAAAAGCATTCAATAGAGCGAAAAGAACAGGTGAATGGAACTCCTACCGAGAAGCTCTAACTAAGTACAACAAAGAACTCAGGAAATCCAAACGACATTCATGGAAATCCTATTGAAAGGGGATCAATGATCTTGCCCCAGCTGCACGAATTCAAAAGGTTTTAGTGAAAGACCATTCGAATGCACTTGGTCTCATTAAGGAGCCTAGAGGAGAGTATTCTAAAGACTTCGGCGGAAGCTTGAGGGTACTTTGAAACACCCACTTCTCGGACTCGAAAATACTCCCCATCAATAACACACAACAACAGGAGATAGAACTTTATAGCTCCAGTAGGGAAAGCTGAAATCTAGCAGACCGAATCTTCACCCTAGATAGGGTAAAGCGGGCCACCAAAAGCTTCAAACCCTACAAATCACAAGGGGCGGACGGAATCTATGCGGTCATGTTGCAAAGAGGCAACACATATACAGCCGCTTGTCTGAGAGCTATATACAAAGCCAGCTACTCACTGAGCTACATACCCCAGTCATGGAGGAAAGTCAAAGTATTATTTATACGGAAAATGGGCAAAAGGTCTCCAGATGAGCCTAAATCATATCGCCCGATAAGCTTAACCTTCGTTCTCCTAAAATCAATGGAGAAAATTGTCGACAACCATATGAGGAGACTCATAAAACTGCATAAAAAACAATTTGTCTATCAACCGGGCAAGTTTAAAATTGATTCCTTGACTAGATCGTGTAGGGCACACGATCTAGTCAGAGAAGTGGAAGGAGAACTAGAGGCTTAAGAAATAGCCTTAGTTCTATCTGGAGACATTGTAGGAGCCTTCGATAATACCTCCTATACATCCATTAGCATTGGTGCAAACAACAAGGGTGTCAAAACGCCCACCATCAAATCGATGAAAGAAATGCTCAACCCGGATCATAACGGCCACTTTTGGAGACACTGAAATTTCACTGTCAGCGGTGAAAGGATGTCCTCAAGGAGGTGTCCTATCGCCGCTACTATGATCAGTAGTTGTTGATCTCCTCATCAGAAAAGTATGAAATTGAAACTGAAATACAAAGTTAGCAATTTTCTTATATGAAGGTACAGAGAAATTGGTTCGCAGAACAGTTAAAATACATATTAGAGATTAACATTGGGTACTAATTTATAATTGAAAACTACTTGAAACTCTCAAATATTGGGGAATAACAAATCAGGTCGTTATACCTTTTTGTGCTCAGTATAGAATCTGTAGATTGTCTATTGATGGAAAAATATGGTTGTTTTCTATACAGTGTTGTGCCAAAGTGAAATCTGTTCTGTTTTTATCAAAATATGAAGGATGTTCCTTATATCTAATTCTAAACGACTTGCCTGTTTGACCAATATAAATTCCGATATGTTTGCTTGTATACTCCTGAATTATCTGATTTTTGGGTTTTATCTTTGGCACTGAAAAATACTATATATATATATATATATATATATATATATATATATATATATATATATATATATATATATATATATGATACAAATATATTATTCAAAAAAATTATTCAAAATTCGTAGATCAATGAATAATCCTTCCTGACAAGAGCTAGTTCCCAAATCTGCCTGCCATGCACGCAGTCCCCAAGAGCCACAATAGTGCAACTGAGCAGGATGCCGAGAAACGAGCTCATCAGTGTCGCATATCGCTTCTCAGAATCCTATCAAGCTACGTCGTGGTACCCCATCGATTCCAGAAAGGACGCACCTCGTTCATACGTTCGAGAGTCGTCATCTATGGACCGAGACGGTGAACCCGAAGGTATCCTCTCCAAAGGATATATATATATATATATATATATATATATATATATATATATATATATATATATATATATATATATATATATATATATGTTGCTTGTTGGACTTGTTGGATTCGGGTTTTCCGCTTGTTGGAAAAATGCTGAAGTTATTCCTCTTTCCAAGGTCTCCTTTTCAAAAAATCTCGCTGACTTGAGACCTAACAGCAAGTTGCCTGTGTTTTCAAAGATATTAGAAAGAATTATCTTCAACCAGATAACGTCCTTCTTACTCAATAAAGCATTTTCTCTTCTTGTCAGTCAGGGTTCCGCAAGTCACATAGTACAATTACAGCTCTGATTAGAATCATTGACGATGTGACGCGTTCAATTGACTCGGGGAAAATTTCATCCATGTATTGTTGGATTATAGCAAAGCGTTCGATACTGTTAACCATGATCTTCTATTAGCTAAACTCCACTACGTCTGCTTTTGGCGAAGAGTAATCAATCTAATTAAGTCGTACCTCTCAAATAGGTGCCGATTCGTGAGTATTAATGGTGTGAATTCAAGCTCAAGGTTGGTATCTCAGGGTGTGCCACAAGACTCTATTTTGGGTCCTATACACTTTGTTACGTTTACAATGGACCTTGGGGAGGTAATTGCTAGTTGATCATTGCATCAATTCGCTGACGATACTCAACTGTTGGCAACTTTTGGGGGGAGTGTGATTGAGAGGGGTGTGTCTGAGTTGAACCTAGCATTGCAAAGGGTGTATTATAACTATTTTCATTTAGGAACTCCAAAATTGCACATATTGCCATGTATATAGCTTGAATTGGGTTTTTCCCCTTTCTAAAGCCGTTTTGCAACCCTGAGAAAGTCATTTTTTTCTCCAAAAGATGAAGCAATCTATTATAATATAATATATTTTTCGTATTATTTTACTAAAGTTATTTAGGATTGATATTGGCATTGTCTCCGGTCTTGTAAATTGGGTTTATTTTGGTACATTTTAGCTTTTTTGGAAATATTCCGTTCTATATGCTTAGATTTACAATATGGCACAGAGGGTCCGATATGACGTGAGCAATGCGTTTGATCAGTTTCACTGGGATTTCATCGAAGCCCAATGAAGCTGTATTCTTTAAAGATTTCATGGTGTTGCAGGATTAAGGAATATTGCAGCACCATGCATGTTTTTGTCTATCTGTTTGAAGTATGTCCCATTGGTTATCCTTTGGCATATGTCAATGAAATGTTGGTTAACTTTATTCAACACCTCACATGCACTGTCAGTTCCATTTCTCAGCTTATCGAGAACACACTGATTCTTCGTGGATTTATTTGTGACCTGTCAGTTTGCTCTACCCTTATTGGTTGCATTTTTTATGAAATATTCATCCGCCATTCTTTTAGCCTGTTGTACAACTTTTTTCAGAATCCAGCCATAAATATTGTACTGTGATCTTAATATATTCCCTCTGTGGAAGTCTCTAAAGAGTTGCCGCTTTGTTTCACAAGATTTTCGAATTCCAGAAGAAGAATTCCCTCGTTTACCGGGCTGGTAAGCTGTAGTATTCGCTTCCGTTCATCATCTTCCCAACATCCTACAATTTGGCCGTCTTCAAGAAGCGAGTAAACAGACACGTCAACTCTTCCCAAGCGCTCACTCATGTGGTGTAACACGTTCGCATATTCCTGAGAAGCGCGCATAAAAAAAAACTGTTTCATTCTTAGTTTTATTTCATTATCTATAAATACCATTTCTCATTCCGGGATTGCGAATAACTGAAAAAATAATTTCCTGGCAATGGTATCAATTCTTAATGGTGGATTCATATTTTTTCATATAATCTCCCCAATGGCATGAAGAGATATATCGGAAATTCGTCGGGTTAAACCTCTTTTTTCAAAACGAAAGAGATATCAGAGTAACTGCTATTAATTTCCAACAAAATGACATGGGATTGATATAAAATGTAGGCCAATATTTCCAAAAACGCAGGAATGTTTCGAATAATCGGTGTACAATGTAAGTGTAGGCAATATCTCACCTTTTGCTCCATTTATTAGAGAGAATTTCAACTTAATACCAGAAAATGTACACTATTATGTCACTAGCCTTGTAAAGCCAAGTTCAAGCTCTGCCATGGCCTGCGCATAGTCCTGACCTCAATTCCTTTCAACACGTTTCAAATAGCCTAAGAGTACGTACGCTAAGAGAGCTTAGGATCGCCGTTGTAGAGGAGGGGTAAACGCTACTTATTATAAGCATAAGCAAATAATTACCTCATTATTAAATGAGATAAAAACACAAGGTTTAACTTTAATCTACACTTTATTTGAAAAAATTCGACGACGTTTCGCTGACACAGCAGCTTTATCAAGAATGAAAAATAGAATGAAGAGTATGGTATTATAAACAAATCGTAGAACAAGTTGGATGAATAACAGGAAAATCCACACCGAGCCATTGTACAGTTAGTATGAAAGGTAATAAAAACTAATTAAACAAGTTAAGTAGGGTGAATAATTCACATCTACCTGCTCATTCAAAAGCTTGTCCGAATGTTTGTATCTATTCATTTCTAATGCTTCTAGGATATCTAATTTTGAACTTTTTGATTTTATATGTAATATGTCAAAGTTTTTATTGAATGAATGGTTTTCTTTTATTAGGTGGTTTGAATAATTTGAATCAGATTTATTTTATCGAAGCTACGTTTATGTTCAGATGTTCTTATGCCAAAACTCCTATAGGTCCTACCGATATAAATTTTATCACAAGAACCGCAATTGAGTTTATAGATTCTGATTTACTTGATTTTTCAACACGAGATTTATTATTTTAATATGTTTACAGTTATTAGAAGTCTATAAAGATTTTGTTTGAATTTGGATTTAATATTTGTACTTGCAGAACCGCAGAATGTTAAACTGTTGAATATTTTATAATGAATAGGATATACTTCATTTATTGCTTTCTGATACAGTTTTTACGAATATTAGATCTATCATATCATTATATGTTATTAATGTGTTTTTGATGAATTTTATTATAATCTTCTACTGATAAAGGTTAATTGTGATGTACCATGCTGTTTAACTGCAACTTTGTTCAGACGTAATTAGTTATTAATTCATTCATTCGTCTGAAGAAGCTACCGAAGTGAAATGATTACGAATCGCAATTATTGAGTTAAATTCTTAAAATCACAGTAATTTCTTGTTTTTTATTATTAAATCTATAAACTCAATTGCGGTTCTTGTGATAAAATTTATATCGGTAGGACCTATAGGAGTTTTGGCATAAGAACATCTGAACATAAACGTAGCTTCGATAAAAATAAATCTGATTCAAATTATTCAAACCACCTAATAAAAGAAAAACCATTCATTCAATGAAAACTTTGACATATTACATATAAAATCAAAAAGTTCAAAATTAGATCTCCTAGAAGCATTAGAAATAAATAGATACAAACATTCGGACAAGCTTTTGAATGAACAGGTAGATTTGAATTACTCCCTACTTAACTTGTTTAATTAGTTTTTATTACCTTTCATACTAACTGTACAATGGCTCGGTGTGGATTTTCTTGTTTAATTAAACTTGTTGCGTCATTTGTTGCAATTTTATATATTTTTCTGGAATTTAATAGTTGGATCTTTTGTTTAAAATTGTATAGTTTCTGGACGAAATGAAATTTAGAGTTTTGAATCATTCTTGATAAAGCTGCTGTGTCAGCGAAACGTCGTCGAATTTTTTCAAATAAAGTGTAGATTAAAGTTAAACCCTGTGTTTTTATCTCATTTATATCATGGATCTACATCAAGTAACGGCCTCCACAATTCAAACCTCATTATTAGATAAAATTGAAATTTCAGAAGAATTTTTCTCGATAAGCGTAATATTTATCTAACATTCATGAGTTTTTGTAGAAAAACTAATAAGAAAATCTAAATCAGATTAATTCTATTCTAGAATGTACGGAGACTTCAACTATGCGTTAGGTGGAAAACCTGGACAAAAATACTGAAAAAATTTTACACTTCTAAGTTACCTGGAAAATTGTGAAATTTTCAGCGTGTAGTAGCATAAGTATCAATTTCGAACCTACTATGAAATATTATTCAGGAAAATCGACAATGTTCTCATGAAATTCGAATAACGAATTATATGAAATCGTGTTTCTTCTTAAAACAAAATTTCATCCTCGAGATATATTAAAAATTTTGAACAACAAAGTGTTATATGTGAAAATTTCATCACGTCCAAAATGAAGTGTCTTCGTTTCAAATCTAGTTAGATTTTTAACGTGATCCAGAAAAGTCAAAGAGTATTTGTATGAAATCTTTGAAGACAATCTTCAAGAAAAATATGACCAGAAGATAGGTTCCATTTGAGAATCTTCTTTTTCAACTTTATATACTGATTCTCAGTTGATCTATATATACGAATATAATCAATTCTTGAAAATTATTTGATCTTCATGTCGGAGACTTCAACTCCACGCCAGGCGCGAAACCTCAATTCACTGAATAATTCAGTGAAACAAGTTTAAAGAAAAGTGAGTGTATCTATTGAATATTAAAAATTGAAAACGTTTATGCAACTCTGAAATACATAATTTAACTTTCAAGCGTTACTCATGATTTTATTTTAGGCATAAACAACAAATTAACGCATAATTGAATCAAATTCAAAATTTAAAAGATTTTTCCTGCAATATCTATTTCAAATCGAGCTAATTTAGAAAAATTAATGAGAAAATCTGAGCTCATAAATCTAATGATAATCTCACCTACTGCATATGTAGAAAAGAAACATTTACAGACATAATAATCCGAATGGATTCTTTTAACCACATTATACATAAATTCTGTCAAAAAAGTACCAGATTGATAGTTTGAGAAATCTGCTAAAAAATTTGTCAAAATTTTTGTTGTTGCTAAATTGGAAAAATTGCTTTCTATTCTGTGCCGAGTTAGTACGCGATCTGTCACTTAGTTTGTTACAGTGACCAATTTTGTCATTTCTCACTAGTGTGTTTACTTTTACGAATGGAATTTCGTGTGGCGAATCACTGAAAATATTACAGAAAGCTTACGGTGAATCGACTTTATAGAAAACACGTGCATATGAGTGGTACAGTGCATTCAACAATGGCTGAGATGTGGTGGAAGATTTACCTCGCTCTAGTCGGCCATCAACATCTTCAACTGAAGTTTACATCGATAAAATGAAGAAAATGATAATTGGAAATCGTAATTTAAGTTTGAAAAGGATGGGCAGTCAACTTTCTGTGTATCACGAATCAATTCGTGCCCAAACGATTGTTCAGGCATGAAACGCGTTGCTGCTCCATTAGTTCCAAAAGACATGAATTATCTGCAAAATTACATCGCGTAAAGGTCGGCTAAGACATACTAGAACGAGCCAATTAGGACCCAACATTCATAAAACGCACTGTACCAGGTGATGAGACGTGGGTTCATGAGTTTGACATGAAAACCTGTCAACATGCCTCAAAATGGCGTCAACTAAACCAAAACCGAGAAAACAATGTCAAAGGGGATCAAAAGTTAATGTAATATTGACTGAAGAATATTTATTCAAGGAAAAATATTCAACCTTCCGTAGAATGTTGAATTTCGTTCCTTGAAGGAGCTGGTTTTCCGATCCACCATTCACCGTCAACCGCGGCCACTCAGCAGTGGTACAGCACGGTCAGATATCATGAATAAGAGCAATAGACTGCGGCAAATTTTCACTAACACTACAATACAATTCAAATTCATCTCGCAATTTTTACAATTTATCTGGGAAGTTTGTTAAGTTAATAGCAGTAGTTTATAAATACACACACCACAAAAACTGTCGCATCACCTGGTATTCTGAATTCCACAATCGATTAGGCAGCTCGATCGCAGTTTCTTTGTCAACATATGTTTTTGGACATATTAGGGAAAAACCTTATCTATGTAGTAACATTTATTTCCATATGATCTCAAACGTCTGAAACAAGAATGATTTTATTTGTCTATCAGTATTCATTCAATTACTCTTCAGTTTTCACGCTAAATTAATGAAAGTTTTCTATGTTTCTTGTTGATTTTCGAACCTTTGAATTCATTGTAATGGCTGCTGAACGTCCTGGACGCTATTTGAGTGATCATAAAGTGGAAAGAATTGTAACACTTCTAGAGGAGGGGCGAAGCCAACGTTACGTGGCTAACTTGTTGAATGTTAACCAAAGCACTATTTCAAAAGCAAGTAATCAGTACCACGAAACAGGGGAATATGGAAGAAGGGCCGGACAGGGAAGAAATCCCATAACATCAGTTGATGATCGTTGGCTTCGTTTAACTCCACTAAGAGTTCGGCATTGTACGGCTAGAATGCTACAATATGAACTTGCACATTCCAGAAATGTGTATATTTCATTGCAAACTGTTAGGAACAGGCTCAGAGAGGACGATATCAGACCAAAGGTGGCTTCTACCGGCCCGCGTCTCACCAGAAAGCATCGAGTTGCAAGACTTCAGTTTGCGGGGGAACATGAAAATTGGGGTATTCCAGAATGGTCGAATGTTCTCTTTTCCGACGAGTCCAGGTTCTGTCTAGTATCAAATGATAGGCACATGCCTGTATACAGACGACCTGGGGAACCGTATCAGCAATGCAATATCCGGCAAACCGAAAACTTCGGAGGGGGTTCAGTAATGGTGTGGTGCATTCCTTTCAATGGTCGAACTAAGTGAGTTCTAAAGAATAATGGAAGAATGACAGCGGCCAGATACATCCCAGATATAGTTGAACCCCATGTTGTACCCTTTGGGACATTGACTGTCGCCTAATCTCATAAAATAATGATTGCAGCCTGTGATTATGCTCTATCGGATTTTACTTGTAAGGAATGGTTTCCACGTGTAAAATCTGGTAATTTCAGTGTAATAGACAGAAAAAAAACACAGGAGAAGATAAAAGTTCGAAGATACTGAACTAAAGACTTTAATAGACGAAGACCCATGCCAAACTCAAAAAAGAAATCGGTTGTCTGTAAAGTCGGTTTACTGATGATAGTTGAACGTGACGTCATGAGAAAATACTGATGGAATGGTTGCATTTTTCAAAAGAAAATTTTTATTTTAATGATCAAAGACCGAATATTCGACAATATATCACTGAACATATATTCAATATGGAAATAATCGTTACCCTTATCGCCGCAATTATCGTAGCTACAAACAATTGACACCTCATTCACTTTTCACTGCACTTCATACTTGACGAAAACATGTAAACGTATTATTGTATAGCAGCTGTCCACGCGGACGCATCGCTCACTCAAGTAGGAGAGAGAGACAGATGTCGAACGCGGAGGCCGATTGTGCCTGTTTGTCGCTCGTTCCGCGCTCTCGTTTGCACTTCAAGCCTTAAATGGAACGCCTCAGAGCGAAGTAACGCCGCAATTAAGAATCTCTCTGGGATCTTTCACTTTTACTTCGTGCGGCTCTAGCTTGTCGCTATCGAAGTGTATATGTCTTTGACGGACAGTTGCAATACAACTGCAAAGAATATGTTCAGCAGTTTCATTACCCTCTTTACACATTCTGCATGTTGCCGTTTCTGATTTGCCCAATTTATTGAGATGGTATTTCAGTGAGCAGTGTACAGTAAGGAGGCCTGTTATAGTCCTCAGCTCGTCCATAGAGAGATCGAGAAGCAGTTTTGTCTTCTTCGGCGAATAGTCAATGAACTTTTTCGCTTGACTTTGGCCTGGAGTTTTCCTCCAGTATTCTTTTTTGCTAGATTCTTCCCACCGTTCCAGTTCCGGTCGGCTGTGCGGCTCGTTTAGACAGCAGAACAAAAAAAAAAACAATCTTTATGTCACTTCCAGTAAAACTGGAAGTTGATATGATAATATTTTCACGCTTACATATGGGGAATCGTAATTCCAATAACTCTGCAAAGCTTTGTTCAATTCGCTCTTCAAACAAAAAAGTTACGGTCTGTTACCTGTCCGCTGGGTCACCCGGTATACATTTTTTATTGTTGCTATTGACAATACCACTGAGAGGTTTTATATTTGAACCATGTTGTTTCTCATTATAGTTGCCCTGAAGAAGACTGAATAAAGGTGTCGAAACGTCAGCTGATTTACAACAATAACTTCTGTTCTTCTTTTGATCCTTACTCCAAAAAAAACCTACCATTATAATAAATAATGGTTAATACTTGGATTGATGATATTCATTATCTAGAAAAAACGACTTAATTTAAACAAAAAAAAAGGAGGTTCTCGAAAGACATCTAATGCAATTAGGCATAGTGGAAATCAGACAAAAGTATTTGAATTGATTTGTATAGATCATAAAAATTTCTCATTACACAATAATCGAAGTAATTTTTCCATTCGAAAATGCATTTTCCTTTATTTTAGAACGATAGTTAATTATTACCATTACAGAAAATTTTGAAATGTTTCCCTGATGGTTATTATCATACAGATAACCTTTAGAAATCGGAAATCGATTTGTTTACCCCTATTCAAGGCGTAACGCGGTTTCTCGCTTAACGCACTGTCGATGTCTCCACGTATGCATCGACCTGAAATCCGGAAATTGAATCAAAAACTTCCATATGCAAATCGGAAACCTGTTCTCAATTAGGCACTCCGTACGTTCGAATGAGAGTGCAAGTTTTGGTTACGATACACCGATAAACTGTAAGCCATAAAACTTATTCTGCCATTCGAAAGAAAGTGAAATGCTGCCGGAGTGATGTAGGAAGGATAAAATAATGTTCCGGATAAATTGTAGGTCAGTCATAGATTTATCTGGAGGTAAATGGATTGAGCAGAGATGGAGTAAGACTGCGTTCAAAATTTACGTCCAGAATTTTCAAAACTAGGTTGATTTCAACACTGGTTTATCTTTCTATTGCACCTATCTCAAACGAGTCAATATAACATGAAATACGACAAACTTATGTATTATATATTCTTCAAGAATTCAAGAATTAACTCTTACATTTGAAAGTTCTAATTCGATCCTGGACACCCATGATGGATCGATGCTAATGATTACATTTATATCTCTAAACTTTGACCAATTGCACGTAATAAAAGCAGTTAGCAAAGTGAAACATTTAAATATAGCAGCAGTCAATGTAGAATAAACGTTGTTCAGGAAATTGAAATTATTTCCTGAACAATCTAACATTTATCTTCCTCGTTATAACAAGAAAAATGACATAAAAGGTAACAAACCTCCAATATACTGGGTGATTCATCAGTGGCGCGGTGCTTTTGAAGATTTCATTTTTGTTCGAACGGTATTGTATTTAGAAAGTAAGAATCTACTTTAGCAATTTATTTTGAAGTACACCTGGTGTCCCTATTTTCTATAGAAAAATCTTGGTAGGTTTTTTCAGATTGGAAGACCACTTTTTTGTTGAAGATGCGAGAGCGTCCTAAACTCTGCTCTAATGTCTTTAAGTAATGAGTGATCACGAAGTGGTAAGAATTGTAACACTTCTAGAAGTGGGGCGAAGCTAAAGTTACGTGGCTTACTTGTTGAATGTTAACCAAGGCACTATTTCAAGCGCAATTAATCGGTATCTCGAAAAAGGGGAATATGGAAGAAGGGCCGGACAGGGAAGAAATCGGATAACACCACCAGTTGATGATCGTTGGCTTCATTTAACTGCACTAAGAGTTCGGCACTGTACGGCTATAATGCTCAAAATCAACTTGCACTTTCCAGAAATGTGCATATTTCATTGCAAACTGTTAGGAACAGGCTGAGCGAAGACGATATCAGACCAAGGGTGGCTTCTACCGGCCCGCGTCTCACCAGAGAGCATCGAGTTGCAAGACTTCAGTTTGCGAGGGAACATGCGAATTGGGGTTCTGTTTAGTATCAAATGATAGACGCATGCCTGTATACAGACGACCTGGGGAACAGTATCAGCAATGCAATATCCGGCAAACCGAAAACTTCGAAGGGGGCTCAGTAATGATGTGGGGAGGCATTTCTTTCCATGGTCGAACTGATATAGTCCTAATGAACAATGGAAGAATTACAGCGGCCAGATACATCCCAGATATCGTTAAACCCCATGTTGTACCCTTTGGCCCATTGATTGGCAAAAACTTCATTTATATGCATGATAATGCTCGGCCTCATGCAGCTAGAGTAGTTACAGAATTTCTCAAAATGCCGAAATTGATATTTTAATATGGTCAGCCAGAAGTCCCGACTTGAATCCCATAGAGCATTTTTGGGACAACATGGGGTGGCAAATTCAGCAACGTAGGATGCCTTGTAGAACACTCCAACAACTAGAAAATCTGTTTCCTGAAATTTGGAACTCAGATACTCAAGAGTACATCCTAAATTTGTTTGAGAGGCTTCCTAGACGTATACTGGCAGAAATCAGGGCCCAGGGAGGAAACACTCGATTTTGAAAATGATTAGTAACCATTTGATGATAGTTGATTGGTCTCTCCGCGAATGTTTGAAGATGGTAGAATTCTTCAATTTTTCATTAACTCGAAAATTGTTGATGTTTTCCATCATAAACTCATGTCTTTCGAATGATATCTTCTTATTTTACACTCTAATCTAACCTTACCTAAAAGTTTATATAGTATTGTCGTAAAAGAAGAAAACAGAGATAGAGGATCAATAAGTATAAAAATGATTATTTAGATGTTAATACAGGTGTGCCGCATGGTACTTTTCTTGGTCCTTTACTTTTTATCATATATGTAAATGATCTGCTGACCAATGATTGTGATCATATCATTTCATATGCTGATGATATGGCTGTTATAGCAACTGAAACATCGTGGGAAAAGTTAAAAAAAGTAAATATATAAATATATACTTAAATGAACTTTAATTGTAGTTGCACTTAAATAGACTGCCGTTGAAAACAAAATAACAAAGTATCGGGTATAATAAATTCAATTGTTCTTCAAATTTTCAATTTTTCCTTACTCACTAACAAGTAGGTAATTCTCTGAATAACCTCTATTATTCGAAAAATAAACAAACGTGTTCTGAATCTCCATCCAAAATCAACAGACCTCGAAAACACTGTATCGCTCTCTATTAATTCACCCCGCATTTTCATCACAATGCAGTTGAAGCAAAAATTTTGTCTACAATATTCTATATATTCTTAAACCTTCCTAATGAGTTATTACCCAAACTAACTGATCAATTCGAAGATGTGTGGGGTTGACACCCTCATCTGAGGGGGTGTCTGAGGAGGCGTAGTAGAAGCACCACTGCCTAGAGATATTTTCCCCCAAAATACAACAGTATTTCGGTGTTGAGAATCAACAGAGCTCACCTATGAGGTATTACTCAACCTATCTTCCCTATTCAAAAAATTGAGTTCTGTGCTTCCCTGCTTAGGGGGTTGATGTAAAACAAAATCACCGCATGTTAAAAGATGTTCCTCTTCACACAAAAATTGAGCTGTTTCTGCTTTTTGTCTAGAAACGAATAGTTTAGCCGTTATTGAGTCTTTTTCGTTTCAGTTGCACAACCCGGTATACGATATTCGTGATTAAAGATAAAAGTTTCTTCAATTAGTTCTAGATAAGGATCGCTTTTCCCCTCTCGTATATAAGTAAAACAAAATTATACCCATCAAAGGGCAACAAACTCTTCCAACTGCACATTCATTCCTTCAGTGATTAACACATCGAATCTACTCATATTTTCCACGATGTTACGCGGGAACAGTTCACGGTGTGTGCTTCAAGCACGACAAAAAGGAATAATCATTCTTTCATTCAATCTTCAGTACTTACTTTGTATTATTATACTGAAGTGAAGAAGATAATCGCGAGAATAAATGGTTTTTTTAAACTCTAGTGCCGTGCTCATGACCAGTTTCCGTGAAATTATTCATATAATTATTACAATGAATTACATTTCTTGCTGAAATAATAACAGGTGTAAGGTAGAAGAAATATTATAAGCTATTCATATACAGTGTGGGGAAAAAAAGAGTTACTTGTTAGGTATTATTCCAGTTTGATGAAAAAGGTTCGAAATGGAAGGCATTCGTCTCGTGGGATGTTGGAAAACATGTCTTCTACATCCAAACTGATCAAATATGATTTGTTTGGGATAGTATAATACATAGTTTTAATTTCTTATCATCATTGTGATTATCTATGTAGTACCGGCGGAATTAATTTACTATTTGAAATGTGTTGGTACAGTAAAACAAACCTGCCTTTATAGCAATTTAAGAACTAAATTTAGTTATTTTCAATTAAATAAAACTATGGTATTCAGATTTTCACTATATTAACAAAACTATGACCGGTTTCACCCACTGTGGCTTCATCAGATAGATACAAACTAATGAACAGAGTTATTCCTTATATATTACTCTTATTACCTACTTAATATTACAAAGTACAAGGGTATGTTGGAAAACCCATCGGAGTTGCTTACTTTATGAATTGAAAAAGATTGAGTAAAGAGAAGGATTTAAATCTAATTGACTATTAAGTAACCTACCTGAATTCTTTTCTATATAAATCTATAAAATTTATATATTGAATTTTTGTCTATTATTTTCATTGTGTAAAATTTTGAAATTATCATTAAAGTTATGGTTTCTTCGAGTAAGTGATTAAAATAATGGGATTCTGATTCATGATAATTAAAACTACGTTTGTGCTCGGATAATCTAACTTCGAAATTTCTGAAAGTTCTACCACTATAAATTTTATTACAATCTCCGCAAGACAGTTTATAAACACCGGATTTATTACTTTTATCAATTTTAGATTTGCAGTTTTTGATATATCGATCTAAAGAATTATCAGTTCGGAATGCTATATTGAAATTATGATGCGAGAGGAATGATTTTAATTTTAGACTAGGATTACCAATATAAGTTGAGCTGTTGTATTTTGTGTTAGAACTTTTCATACTTGGAAATACTTCCTGGATTACTTTTTGAAATTTTTTTGCGTGAAATCATGTTCTCAATCATACTAGGACTCTAACCGTTATTGACTGCTATTAGTTCAATTATATTTTGCCCTTCCATAAAATTATTTTTTGACATTTGGGTATTAATGAGTCTATGTACCATACCATTGTAAGCAACTAATTTATGTGAATAAGGATGTGTAGATGAGCTGTGAATAGTAATATCTGTATGCGATGGCTCATGAAAAATTTGAAAATCATGTTTGCCGTTAATTTTAGTAATAGTTAAATCCAGAAAGTTAATGGAGTTTTCTGTTTCTATCTCTGACGTGAATTTAATATTATCGTGAATTTTGTTAATGAATGTTTTGAATAATTTCAAATTACTACATATACTGTATGCAGCCATAATTCAACCAAGAAAGCAACAGAAGAAAAGTAACCCAAAAATATATCAACATCAAAACGAATCTCAATCAATATCTTCGAAGAAAGCAGTGAAAACAGCTGAAACAAAATTGATGTGAGAAGAAGCCAAATTTCATTCATCAAACAAGACGTCATACAACATTATATTAAGTTAATTCATTCAGAATTAACTTTAAAATTCCATCTAATAGAATTCGATTTGTATGATGAAAAGGTGCAAAATGACAACTGTTGCGGTAGCTCTTAAGTTAAGAGAAAATTTGTGGACTGTACTTTTGAATTAAAAAAGATTGATGTAAAAAAAACAGACAAAACAAAAAATACTCGCACTTGAAAACTCACCGTTGTTCTGAGGATGGACTTCTTGAGAGTACTCTCAGCTGATCTTGTGAATCAATCTTCTTGAATTTGTGGTGCGAAATTTCACTGAATTTCTATAGTTTATAGCACTAATAGTCTTTGCGGTTTACACAAGCCGTAAACATAAAACAAATTGTGGATCTCAAGTAGAAAATTTGGGAGAATATTCGAAAACTCAAATAGCGAAATAAGCGTAATCTTCGAGAGCTGAAGATCAAAATCGGAATGTCACTTTTTGAAAATCGCACAGAAATGTCTACTGCGTACTGCAACACGCAATCCGACGAGTAGTCTAGTGCTTGAAATATTTTTGAAATAATAATAATTAAATTGCAACAGCAAATTTATTCACGAAAAATTTAAAAATCAATCCACGAAATTAAAATTTCTAGAAGCATAAAATTCACGTTTTACGAAAAATTCAGAGAATATTGCGTCCGTAAGATTATTCAGTAGTACAGTTATGAATTTTTCGAATGTTCATTTATCAACTTCTGAACGTAGTCTATTAGAGAAAAAGCACAAATTCAACTCCAATATCTCATCCAAAAACATGAAAGAAACGTGGCCGCCGAATCCGCAATTGTACTTAAACAACTTGATGAGCCTTATTTAATATCATTCAAAATTGCCGATATGGTTACGAAAAAATCACCAAAAAACAAATCGGAAAATCACACATAGTAACAAATTCAAAACAAAAAATTCGAAGCGACTTAGTTTTAACCAATATATATCGGGTGATTCACCAGAGGCGCGGTGCTCTGTAGCTCTTACACTCTTGAAGATTTCATTTTTGTTCGAACGGTATTGTATTTAGAAAGTGAAAATCTACTTCAGCAATTTATCTTGAAGTAAACAGGGTGTCCCAATTTTCTATGAAAAAATCTTGGGAGGTTTTTTCAGATTGGAAGACCACTTTTTTGTTGAAGGTTCAAGAGCGTCCTAAACTCTGCTATAATGTCTGTAAGTATTAAGTTATTTTGGTGAGTAGTTTCGTCACAATATTGTTTTTTCCGTAAAAATTCATGAAAATAGGCTCTCACATCATCGCATGCTCCTTCGGATAGAGAGATGAATACTTTTTTCCTTTCGTTTTCTTATTGCCCATTGATGAATTGAAACAGATTATCCTCATTTCATACAGGAGTGACTCAAAAATTATTGAATATTGTAATTTCAAAAATAGCATATCTTGATTCTTTCAAATAGAACACCCTGTATTTTATTATTCATGTCAACGCATAAAATATTGTCCTATTTTTTTGCAGAAGTAACCTTGTCTTTATATATATATATATCTTAGCTAATTTTCGAAATATTCTATTATTAGTAAACATTTTTGATAACAATTCTACAAACCGTATCAAACTCATCAACATGCATCATTATTCGCACAGAAGTTTTTTTCTGTAATGACTCAAGTAGTAAAAATTAAACCTAAACAAGATAATTCTCTTAACGAATGATAAAATCAAGATGATTAAAACATAAATCGAGGTATGTGTTCATATTTTTTTTATTTGTGCCTTCTGTCAGGTGTCAGGATATATCATATTCTGCATTTTACATGGCGAACTTATCAGCATTATTAAACATTGTTGAGGTGGGGTTTGAACCCAATTTTCTCAATTGACTGAAGTGGTTCATATGATTCTTATTCTGGGTGAGTGTGATAGAAATTCTTTGTTGGCAAGTAGGTTTACTGATAAGAGGCATCCTGATGCAAGATGCTTTAAAAAACTTTCAATTAGATTTATCCAAACGGGTAATATCGCTTACAAAAAACATGAAAATCTTAAAACTGCTACATCTGAAGACAACCAGTTATCAGTTTTGTTGACAATGACAGAGGATCCATATAAAAGCCAAAGAGAGATTTCTCAGTTAACAGATATAAGTCAAACTTCCATCCAAGGAATCTCGATGAATTTCATGCATATCATGTACAGCTGCACCAGGAGCTGAACAATCAAGACTATGAAAATCGAATCAATTGTTGCAATTGGGCAAGTGACAAAGTAGCGGAAAATCCAAATATGTTTAGCAGAGTTCTTTTCTCGGACGAGGCAACTGTCCCCAAGAATGGGCTTGTTAACAATCACAACTTTCATTATTACGCCACGGAAAATCCACAACTCATGGGACAAATAGATCACCAGCATCGTTGGTCCTTGAATGTATGAGCCGCTATAGTAGATGGATATCTAATTCGGCCGCATTTTTTCGACGGGCTCCTCAATAGTGAAATCTATTTAGATTTTCTGCAAAATCATCTACCAATGTTACTTGCCGATGTACCAGAGCATATAAGACAAGATTTGTGGTTTCAACAGGATGGAGCACCGGCACATTACTCACATCAGGTTAGGGAGCATTTGTATCATGTATTTCCAAACAAATGGATAGAACGTGGTGGTCTTGTCAGATGGCCAGCTAGGTCTTCGGACCTGACAAGTCTAGATTTTTTCTTGTGAGGTTATATTAAGGGCATAGTTTACCAGATTCCTTCTACAACACAGTTGGATATGAGACAGATAATAGTCGACGACTTGCAGTTAGTTAATCCGCAAAAATGTCGAGAGTTCAACGTTCTTTCCTCAGGAGGATTGAGTTGTGTCTACGAAGAAACGGGCAACATTTCGAACACTTATTGAAATAGTTCAACACCTTGTAGATCATCTCACCAAAAATCAATCTAATACGTATTTCATACACGACTACCTTAAAATAGATATATATTCATTTCTCTGATCAAGTATAATGATATGTACTAATAAACTCTTCTTTCGCAACCTCAGATTCTATTATTTTCGTTTATTTTTTTAAAGATAAGGTTACTTCTGCAAAGATATGGCACCATATTTTTGCGTTGACATAAATAATAAAATACAGGGTGTTCTTTTGAAAGAATCAAGATATGATATTTTCAAATTACAATATTCAATAATTTTTTGAGTCACTCCTGTATAAAATGAGGATGATCTATTCTATTCATCAATAAAACTATCCTTGGACAATAAGAAAACGAAAGGAAAATAGTATTCATCCTCTCTGGCCGAAGGAGCATGCGATGATGTGAGCGCCTATTTTCATGAATTTTTACGGAAAAAAAATATTGTAACGAAACTACTCACCAGAAAAACTTATCACTTAAAGACAGTATAGCAGAGTTTAGGTCGCTCTTGAATTTTCGACAAAAAAGTGGTATTCCAATCTGGGAAAACCTCCCTAAACACTTTTTATAGAAAATTGGGACACCCTGTTTACTTCAAAATAAATTGCTGAAGTAGATTTTGACTTTCTAAATACAATATCCTTCGAACAAAAATGAAATCTTCAAGAGTGTACGAGCTACAGAGCACCACGGCACTGGTGAATCACCCAATATATGTATATATTTTCAACTTAATTAATTCTTTGACAACTACTTTAAGTCATAAACAAATAAAGACTTTTTCAATAATTCTTAATTTTATTTACAAATAACTTTAGGTGTTCGCCACTAGGGGACTGTCCCCTACTTGATGAACATCCGGTATATGATACTTTTCACAATCATCTAAGCTTTGATGAAATAAATCTATTATTATTCTTCTTCGAGAAGCAGTGGGAAAAAATTAGTAAACAATTCCAAATTTATTTTGCACCATTAAAAATAAAATGTGTAAAAGACATTGAATAACTCTTCCTTACAATCTTTTTATTTATAGCAACGCAAGCTTCAAGATATTTAATAACAATTTCATTGCATAACAACTCCCACACTACATACTACATAATAATTGATATTCGAATAGTAAATTATCTTATAATTAATTTCTTTGATTCCCTCGACTAGCGCTGAGAAATGGCCAGACGTTCTATTCCGGTTGACGACTCGCTCGAATGCTTCAACTTCCCAGAGGCCATTCTTGGCCAAATGTAGGCAAAACTGTTTTTTCCGCGTCGAGATACCTTACTTCCGATTTCCTAGTTTATTGTTAGATCGCGTTTCGCACGCAGCAGCTTGCAACTTTACCAATTACATTTGTTCATATATACATGTCTCTTGGGGAATGTGGATTATTGTAACCTGAACCGGAATTTCCGGAGGATTTAGTATTACGTGATCGATGGCATGTTCGAATATAAACGGTTAATAGCAGAAAAGTTTCATAGAAAACGAAAAAAGTCACTTTCAATCTATTTATTTCTTAAATTTCCTGACAGAGATTATCCAAACAATGAAATTATATTAAAAAATGGCCCAAAACCAAGCTGAATAATTAATATACTATGCCTACAGTTAATCCAGATATGAGTTATCATAACTTCATACCGAAAATTATCTGTAAACCTATGCTAATTAAAAAAAAATTGAAAACTCATTATCCATGGCAAAAGATTATTTTCTTTACTAGTATCGATATGTGGTTCTTTTTTTGTTACTACTTGTGTAGTAAAAGTGTTGACTTTCTTCTCTATACAGGGTTATCCACCGGGACCGTCCGTTGAAAACTTTTTGAGTTACAATATCAAGCTGAAATTTAATACGCGTCCATAACTAGCGATTTCCAATTGAAGTGATCACTTTGTTATTTCAAGTTGCAATCTACTTTTTTTATTATACATCCAGACCCGATATTTGGTTGTGACTTCAGGATGCCACCTCGTGATCTAGATTCTTTCATGTGCTAAATTGTTATTCATTATAGGATTTTGAAGAGTGTTCATAAAAATATCTGCTAATAAGGGGTTGAGTGGGGATCCCATCCGTAGGCCTTTGTTTTTTTTTTAATATTTTGATTCGAAGTGGGTATAATTTTGTGTATCTGAAAGATTACAAAATTCATCAATAATGTGTGGTAGAGTCTTATTCAGGTTAAAGATTTCTTTTATTAGAGGCGGACATTCATCTGTTGAAATGTTTGGGTACATATTTTTATATCGGAAGGGACGCTTTTAAAATTGAAATTTGTTCTAAAAGAACTTCTCTATTATTATGGTAGCCAATGCATTCATCAAACCCATAAAAAGCATGAGAAATTGTGACTTTAGAAAGCCACCCCGTGATCTAGATTCTTTTATGTGCTAAATTGTTATTTATTATAGATTTTTCAAGATTGTTCATACAAATATCTGCTAATAAGGGGTTGAGTGGGGATCCCATGAAGAGTCCTTTTTTTTTTTTAATATTTTATTTGATTTGGGAGTAATTTTGTGTATCTGGAAGATTACAAAATTCATCAATAATGTATGGTAGAGTGTTATTCAGGTTAAAGATTTCTTTTATTAGAGGCGGACATTCATCTGTTGAAATGTTTGGGTACATATTTTTATATCGGAAGGGACGCTTTTAAAATTAAAATTTGTTCTAAAAGAACTTCTCTATTATTATGGTAGCCAATGCATTCATCAAACCCATAAAAAGCATGAGAAATTGTGACTTTAGAAAGCCAACCCGTGATCTAGATTCTTTTACGTGCTAAATTATTATTTATTATAGGTTTTTCAAGATTGTTCATACAAATATCTGCTAATAAGGGGTTGAGTGGGGATCCCATGAAGAGTCCTTTTTTTTAAATATTTTTATTCGATTTGGGAGTAAATTTGTGTCTCTGAAAGATTACAAAATTCAGCAATAAGTGTGGTTAAGTGTTATTTCGGTTGAAGATTTCTTTTATTAGAGGCGGACATTCATCTGTTGAAATGTTTTGGTACATATTTTTTATATCGGAAGGGACGCATTCAAAATTGAAATTTGTTCTAAAAGAACTTCTCTATTATTATGGTAGCCAATGCATTCATCAATCATATCAAAAGCATGAGAAATTGTGACTTTAGAAAGCCATCCCGTGATCTAGATTCTTCTATGTGCTAAATTGTTATTTATTACAGGTTTTTCAAGATTGTTCATACAAATATCTGCTAATAAGGGGTTGAGTGGGGATCCCATGAAGAGTCCTTTTTTTTAATATTTTTATTTGATTTGAGAGTAATTTTGTGTATCTGAAAGATTACAAAATTCATCAATAATGTGTGGTAGAGTGTTATTTAGGTTAAAGATTTCTTTTATTAGAGGCGGACATTCATCTGTTGAAATGTTTGGGTACTTATTTTTTATATCGGAAGGGACGCATTTGAAATTGAAATTTGTTCTAAAAGAACTTCTCTATTATTATGGTAGCCAATGCATTCATCAATCCCATCAAAAGCATGAGAAATTGTGACTTCAGAAAGCCACCCCGTGATTTAGATTCTTTTATGTGCTAAATTGTTATTTATTATAGGGTTTTCAAGATTGTTCATACAAATATCTGCTAATAAGGGGTTGAGTGGGGATCCCATGAGGAGTCCTGTGTTTTTTTTTAAATATTTTTATTTGATTTGGGAGTAATTTTGTGTCTCTGAAAGATTAAAAAATTCAGCAATAAGTGTAGTTAAGTGTTATTCCGGTTGAAGATTTCTTTTATTAGAGGCGGACATTCATCTGCTGAAATGTTGGGTACATATTTTTTATATAGAAAGGGACGTATTGAAATTGAAATTGTTAACTGGAAGTGAATATTTGTTATCGGAGGTTGAGCATTTGGAAATGTTGGTTTCTTGATTTCTAGTGCTATGAGTTTTTGAAAGGATTATCATATTTTTCATTTGATGTCTTGCCAACTTGTATTTGGATCTGGTGTTGAAGACAATCGAATTCGACGTTATCTAGAAGGTGAAATAGCTCATCTTGTATGATTTAGTGTATAGTTTTATACTGTCTCGTATTTTGTAGTACATTTTGATTTCCTCTTTTTTATTCACACTAATTACATGTTTAGTTTGATTTTGGAGGTGGTTTCACTATTGACACTAAATTCGAATTGGATATAATTTGGGATCATATTGCTCATGAGTTTTGTAACATTCTAAAACCCTGTCTGTCTCAAAATTATTTTCAATTTCAATCGAACTTTTACCAACATCAAAACTTCCCATAAGATCACCTCTTAGCCCCCTTTTAGTCGATATATAGATAGCTCAGAAAGAAGAGAAATATTAAATAGCTACTTAGCGAAAAAACATATAGTGTTCGATATGTAGATGATATTTTGGTAGGTTTCCAGGATTCATACAGGTAAATACATATATTTCTGCGATTTATGAATAAAGTTCATACCAACATTAAATGTACAGCAGATATAGAAATCAATGAGTAAATAGATGTTTTAGACCTGACAATAACAAAATCAATGATTCTGAAGGTGGTTTCACTATTGACATTGAACTCAAATTGGATATAATTTGGAAAACTTCGTTTTAAGCTCTCTTGAATCATAGATTTTTGTGTTTTAGCCTCAATCTGCTCGAAAGGGTACCACAAAATTCAATTTAATTCAATAGTGTTTTAATACTTCTCCAATAAAAGAACACTCAGAATAATGATTGTATAACGCAACCATTTTGTATACACCTCTTTAATGATGATCATAGAGGTTATAAATGACAAATGATCTAATGATAGTAATACTGTAACTGGTAATGTATCTTTGAACTGAAAATGAAACATGCAAATACTTTCTATGTATTCCGGAAGCACAGAATTAAGATTGGCATATATTACTCTCTTCTAATCTCAGATGAGCTTTCACCTTTTCTTCATTTTTATTCCTTTGTTGTCACATGTAAAGGATACGTATAATTATTCGATATAATTACCAGGAAGAAGTCTTTAAACTTTCCGGACAACAGTTGTTTAGATTATCTTATTTCGAATACCGAATTAGTATTCAAGATTTTTCGTCGATGTTAAGTTCCCAAATAGTTATGGCCTATAAAGAATGATTTGGAAAATATTGAAAGTTATTTCATTCAATGAATTCGTACTGATGCATCAACACCTTTATTTCTTTATCTCTTCAAGTTTCCAAATCTGAATGAATGAACTTTATCTTTAAAATATTCATTTTGAAATACTCACAACCTTGTAATGTAACCTGATTGTTCGATAACTCTGAAACGTTGCATAAGTGGTTGACTCCATCAAGAATATTAAAATATTTTAATTTATACCGTTAGAAACTTATTTACGAGGGTGGTCTGAAAAGTTTTCGACCTAACAAAGATACAGGACATTTATTACGAAATTTTTTATTTATCAACATAATCTTTTTGTAACGGTACACAATTTGCGATATTACCATCTCTGTAAGCAGTCCAAATAAACTCCCCACAAAAATTGTTGCATCACCCTACTTTTACGACAATACTATATAAACTTTTAGGTTGGTCATTTAAGAGTCTCTTGGTAACTTTCAGAAGTGTAAAATGAGAAGATATCATTCAAAAGAGATGAGTTTATAATGGAAAATATAAACCATTTTCGAGTTAATGAAAAATTAAAAAATTCTACCACCTTCAAACAGTCGCGAAGAGACCAATCAAGTAGCATCGAATGGTTACTAATCATTTTCATGATCTAGTGTTTCCCCCCCGGGTCCTGATTACTGCCAGTATACGTCTAGGAAGCCACTCAAACGAATTTTGGATGTACTCTTGAGTCACTGAGTTCCAAATTTCAGAAAGCAGACTTTCTAGTTGTTGGGGTGTTCTACAAGGCACCGTACGTTGCTGAATTTGCCACCCCATGTTGTCCCAAACATGTTCTATGGGATTCAAGTCGGGAGTTTTGGCTGGCCATATTAAAATATTAATTTCGGCATTTTGCAGATATTCTGTAACTACTCTAGCTGCATGAGGCTGAGCATTATCATGTATATCAATGAAGTTTTCGCCAATCAATGGACCAAGATTACTGAGCCCCCTCCAAAGTTTTCGGTTTGCAGGTTATTGCAATGCTGATACCGTTCCTCAGGTCGTCTGTATACAGGCATGCGTCTATCATTTGATACTAGACATAGCCTGGACTCGTCGGAAAAGAGAACATTCGACCATTCTGGAATACTCCAATTTGCATGTTCCCTCGCAAACTGAATTCTCTCGATGCTCTCTGGTGAGACGCGGGACGGTAGAAGCCACCCTTGGTCTGATATCGTCTTCTCTGAGCCTGTTCCCAACAGTTTGCAATGAAATATGCACTTTTCTGGAAAGTGCAAGTTCATTTTGTAGTATTCTAGCCGAACAGTGCCGAACTCTTAGTGCAGTTAAACTAAATCGCTTTGGAAATAGTGCTTTGGTTAACATTCAACAAGTTAGCCACGTAACGTTAGCTCCTCTAGAAGTATTACAATTCCTACCACTTCATGATCACTCAAATAGTGTTTAGGACGTTCAGCAGCCATTACAATAAATTCAAAGATTCGAAAATCAACAAGAAACACAGAAAACTTGCTTTAGTTAAACGTGGAAATATTTGAGATCATGTTTGTTTGTTTGTTTGTTTTTCCTTTAACGTGCTCTATTTCTGCCTTTCGGCTAATGACACGCCGGGGAATTCTGTCACCTCACTAACCCGGGAATTTTGCCGAACCCCTCTCGTGTCGAGGGAAGGGATCTTTAATGTCCAACACATCTCTGTTACATCTCCTCCGAAAGATGGACACTCAAGCGATTCCCAGAATCCGAAAAATCGCACCGACTTTGTGAGGACTGAACCCAGGTAACTCTGCGTAGGAGACGAGCATCATATCCCATACACCACCGAGCCGGCATTTGAGATCATATGGAAACAAATGTTACCACATAGATAAGATTTTTTCCCCTCATATGTGCCAAAACATATGTTGACAAAGAAACTGCGATCGAGCTGGTCAATCGATTGTGGAATTCAGAATACAAGGTGATGCGACAATTTTTGTGGTGTATGTATTACTCGACAGTTTTCAGATGAAGGAACAAAAAGACGTCGCTTGAGTACAGATCTGATGAGTAAGGCGGATGATTAAGCAGATCAAATTCCATAACAATCTCAAAAAACAGTCGCCATCCCAGCTGCTTCTTCTGGAACCAGTTTCCCTATTGCAGTTCACTGTGTGGACTGTATTTTCCTTTTAAGCGTATAATGGTGTATCAGAGTTTCATCTGCAATAATTAGTCATTACCGAAACTCGCCCAAAGTGTCAACAGAGCCTAAGAAATGTTCATTTGAACGTGTTTTCGAGCAGACGCGACGCCCGCCGCGTGGACTGCTTCCTCATGTATGAATGATTGTTTAATATGCATAAACACGTTCTTTCGACATGTTCCTAACGTAATATGAATGTAGTTACTTGAATTTGGCGGTCGTCTAACACCATTTGGTGAACTTTGGCGGCGTTATCGTCCGTTTTTGCAGTTTTTGGACGCCTCAAACATTAATCGCCTTCCTAGCTCTTATGACAACGTTTAAATTCAGCTACCAAAGTTGCACTGTGATAAATGATGGTGATTTTGTACATTTTCTTAAAAATACTCATATCAACACACTCATACCACTGTTTCATAACAACTGCGCGTCCAAAATGGCTGAAACTTTGATGTGTGACTGTCATCAGACCAAGAAAAGTCAGTAGCTTTTATTTACGAGTACTGCCTTCTTCACGAAGAGATCGAAAACTTTTCAGACCATCCTCGTACCAAAGCACCATTAATGTTTTCATTTCATTATCAACAGGAAGGAATTGGAATTAAACGATACCATTAATTCAAGATCTAAGATAATTTTATCAGAAATTAATTGGACCATAAAATTGGTTGATTCTTTGATCTTTGAACAATTTTGACAAACAGAAATCAGATTCTTACTATGCAAATTATATTCTTAAAGAAAACTAAACTTCCAATAATAATTTGAATTGTGGAGGCCGTTACTTGATGTAGATCCATGATATAAATGACATAAAAAACACAAGGTTTAACTTTAATCTACACTTTATTTGAAAAAATTCGACGACGTTTCGCTGACACAGCAGCTTTATCAAGAATGACAAACAGAATGAAGAGTATGGTATTATAAACAAATCGTAGAACAAGTTGGATGAATAACAGGAAAATCCACACCGAGCCATTGTACAGTTAGTATGAAAGGTAATAAAAACTAATTAAACAAGTTAAGTAGGGGTGAATAATTCACATCTACCTGCTCATTCAAAAGCTTGTCCGAATGTTTGTATCTATTTATTTCTAATGCTTCTAGAAGATCTAATTTTAAACTTTTGATTTTATATGTAATATGTCAAAGTTTTTATTGAATGAATGGTTTTCTTTTATTAAGTGGTTTGAATAATTTGAATCAGATTTATTTTTATCAAAGCTACGTTTATGTTTAGATGTTCTTATGCCAAAACTCCTATAGGTCCTACCGATATAAATTTTATCACAAGAACCGCAATTGAGTTTATAGGTTCCTGATTTACTTGATTTTTCAACACGAGAATTATTTTTTTAATATGTTTACCTAAGTTATTAGAAGTTTTAAAAGTTATATTAAGATTTTGTTTGACGAGAAAAGATTTAATATTTGTAGTTGCAGAACCGCAGAATGTTAAACTGTTGAATATTTTATAGTCTTTATGAATAGGATATACTTCATTTATTGCTTTCTGATACAGTTTTTTACGAATGATGAGATCTATCATATCCGGATTATATGAATTATTAATGGCTATCTGTTTGATGATGTTTAACTCTTTATCATAATCTTCTACTGATAAAGGTAAATTGAGTAACCGATGTACCATGCTGTTTAAAGCTGCAACTTTGTGTTGAATTGAATGTGATGAGTAGTTATGTATAATTGTATCAGTATGTGTTGGTTCACGAAAGACCGGAAAAACATGATTATTATTTCGTTTAGTGATTTTCAAGTCCAAAAAATTAATGGAATCGTTCTGTTCAATTTCTATCGTGAATTTAATGTTCAAATGGATGGAATTAATGAAATTAAGAAATAAGTCTAATTGACGAGTAGTTCCAATGAAACATACTAAGATGTCGTCAAATTTCTTGGTATAGATATGTTATCCATCCAACTTGTTCTACGATTTGTTTATAATACCATACTCTTCATTCTGTTTGTCAATCTTGATAAAGCTGCTGTGTCAGCTAAACGTCGTCAAATTTTTTCAAATAAAGTGTAGATTAAAGTTAAACCTTGTGTATTTTATCTCATTCATTCCAATAATAATGTTTTATTTCACATGATGTGAATAAAAGATGGCAACTGTACCTTCAGGAAATATTGCAAATCAATAAACAGAGAAATTCCGCAAATTTACTTAATAATTAATTAGACCTCAATTTCTCACCATTTCCAGTTTTTAAAAGAAGCAACCATGTATGCAATTTACTCCTATTGAGATGAGTACTTGCTTTTAGCAATATTATATACAGGGTATTTCAGGTATTAAGTGATCAATTTTTACAGGAGATTCCTGCCCGTAAACATATTAATAATAAGAAATTTTACCACAGCCCCATCGGAAGATCGGATCAAGTTGTGATCACTGCCAAAATACAGTTCAATACGTCTATAATCCACAATGGCCAAACCACCAAGCTATCTACCTTTGTTAATTTTCACTCTGTCCAATGTTAATTGCTTACTGTTAACTGGGACCAACTGTTGAATACTAACGATGTCGAGTTGATGTGGCAAACATTCTGCTCGACCCTGGGCGAAGTCGTTACCTCCAATACAAGATGCTGCAGAATCAAATTCATTCCAACTAAACCATGGCTTTCAGAACAAATACTATCTTTACTTAATCGCAAAAAATCCCTTTGGCCGCGTTACCTTCGCTGCAGATCACGTTTAAACTATGACACTCATAGGCAGTTTGCCAACCACTTGTCCTTGTCCATACGAAGAGCCAAGAAAGCTTTTGAGGAACCCTTGTGACTTCCAAAGTTCGCAAGAAGCTCTTCAAATACTTACGTCCATCGCTCAGCCCTGAAGTTTCCATACCTATTGTGCGTCGATCTACTGGTAAACAGTGCGATGGTAGTGCGGAGTGCGCGAGTGTATTTGCCGACGTCTTTACTGATTCCTATTCTGTTGAACCGGATGGTCTAATTCCACGAGTTCGATTACCCTGTGCCCTTCAATAGCTGGAATCAATCAATTTTTCTGAGGAGGAAGTGCTGAGCTATCTAGCTTCGCTTGACGCTTCTACCTCTCCAGGCGTCGACTGCACAAGAGCTGGGCTCCTGCATTAAGTTATCTATTAACCAAAATCTTGGCCTTGCCGTTCACGACCTCTACATTACCTACCGTTGGGAAGACAGCTAGAATAACCCCAATATTCAAGAATCGAGATCGATTTTCTGCTTTTAATTATCGTCCAGTAAGCCTCCTACCATTTGTATCCAAAATTGCAGAGAAAATTGTCTGCAAACGAGTGCTAGCATTCATGCAGGATAATGAAGTCATACTTGCCAATTAACATGGTTTCCTTCCGGGTAGGTCAATTGTCACTTGCCTTCTGAGGTGCGTGGACGACTGGACAAAAGAAATCGAGCATGGTGAACCTATTGACATTTCATACTTGGATTTTGCAAAAGCTTTTGAACGTGTGCCTCTCCGTCGTCTGCTTCACAAACTAGATCATCTCGGGATCAGAGGTGGTCTGCTGGAATGAATAAGAGCTTTTTTTAGCGATCATCAATTCTCATTTACAGTAGGCTCCTCCACACCGGTTCTAGCGGGGTCCCTCAGGGCTCAGTTCTGGGACGTATTATCTTTCTGGCATATGTGGCAGACTTACCATCAACCCTTTTCTTTGCTCACGCATGATACGCGGACGATCTCAAGTCTTTCGCCAATGATTTGACGTCGTCGTTGCAGTTTCAGAAAGACCTCGATAATATATGTGAGTGGTCTCGAGAATGGCTTCTTCCCCTAAATATAAGCAAATGCAAGGTGGTACATCTGGGCAAGAATAACCCCCGGTACTGGTACGATTCGAGCATTCAGTCCACGCAATCACAAAATGACCTCATTTCTGAGGACCTATCGTGGTCGGCTCACGTCAGCCATGTTGTATCCAAGGCGAACCGGTTATGCTATCTTCTACGCAAATCTTTCACCGGATGCTTCATCAGCACGTGCAAGTTACTGTACACATCTTACGTTCGACCTATCCTTGAGCACGGTGGTCCTGTTTAGCACCCAACCCTGGTTCGAGATAATAACTTCCTCGAGTCTGTCCAGAGAAAAATAACAAGACTTTCCTTTGGTTTTGTTCGACCTTCATACGAGCAGAGGCTTGAACTTTTTGGTTTGTACCTATCGTGCTATAAACAGCCTTTTTGGGTGATCTCTTTCGCATCAACAGAAGCCATCTTCGCGGCCATTCAATGAAACTGTATCGGGAGGACTTCAAAACTACCTTTCGTGAGCTCTTTATATGCAACCGCGTCTTCCATTAATGGAACTCTTTACCAGAAGCGCGCTTCATCAGTGAACTCATTCAAAAATCTTTTCGACGAAGTGCGTGCGTAACACTGGTGCCTCCTTTTCATTTTCATTTTTTTTGATATCACATATTCTATCCATGTCATCATTTATATTTTCTGTTTCATTCTTTGTTTCAATTTATCTCGATTTTCTCGTTGGTTGAGTTAAGCATTATTGTTTATATTATTTTTATCCTGTTCCTATTCTTTTCTGTGAAATCACATACCATATTAATTATGTTTCTCAGATTCATGGACCCTTATGGTCCAATCTCTTACCTTTGTTAAATAAAGAAAATAAGTAATTGAAATACGTATTATACTATCACAAGAGATTTATAGAAAATCCGGATTGCAATTTTGGTCCCTCGACCAAGTTAGACTATCACTATTTTCGAAAATACTTCCACCTCTTGAAACAGAAGCCACCAAAATTAATGATATTTTTAAGATATTTAAGGTATCTTGAAATCAATCTCTATATAAAATACTTGCCAATGATTCAGATGACTTGGTATGAAATGAACTAGAAATTATTATTTCAGGTTGATGGTACAATCAAGTTAACATTGACAATCAACTAGAGATGCTCTGGAATATCCAGAGAACATTGAATCCAGTGACCTGCTTTAGGATAAGGATGAATGTTCGACCACCGGACTGACAAAAACGGATGGTAGGAAAGACAAGTTTTGCTCATCTAGTCAATATAATTTTAGGTAAGATTGTATTGCTCATAATTTCACTACACTGCTCCTAGAAATTAATGCACAATTTCATATATAAAATTTCTTTCTTGTAGGCAACTGATTATTATTAACACAAGCTTTTCTAGAATATGTCCGGACATACGGAAACAAAACACGATGTTTCTTTTTAACGCATTTATCCTCTCATTAGAAATGAAATTAGGGGAAATAAGTTGAAATTATGCAAGAAACACAAACAGACTGATAATACCAGTTTTCGTGAGTAATGTTTTTTATTCTGGAAAATTTTAATTCTCGGTAATAACGCAGCGCCCCCTTTGTACGTATGATGAAAATTGAAATTTGTATTACATGAAAAACGATTATAATTACCTCGAAGAAAATTATTTTTCAAGGGACAATATTCAACCTTCCGTAGAATGTTAAATATCCTCCCTTGAAGGAGCTAGTTTTCCGATCTACTCTTCATAATCACCGTTAACCAGGGCCACAGGGAAGTGGTACAGCACGGACAGATGTCACGAATAGGAACAATGGACTGCAGTTTCGGTCTCGTTTGACCTCGTCAGCATTGTCTACCCATTCGTAACACAAGGCTATGCCATTACCTACTCATCTCAATTCGTTGGAGCGAACATAATAATGTAAATATCACTGCGCCCCCAACGAACCAAAACAGGTTACCTAACCAACGCCCAGCGAAACGGTGAAACCAAAGAGCACATAAAACAGGAAAACGTTAAGTGGTCACACTAGTGCGATAACATACCGCCATGCGACAGTCACGTATCAGACAGAAGCGGCTCCTCATTTCTATGTGGTTTACAACCAAGCATACACAAACATCTCAAAACGATGTGTCCACACATTGTGAAATCTTGCATATAGTAACTTTTTGTTTTGAGATGTTTGATTATAATTCCTGATACTGTTACCGTTTCCCACTACGGTATCTCACCATAGATCGCTCTAGGCCCCTCCGAATAAGCGTGTTACCGTGTTAACCACGCTTTCTTAATCACAGATCGCCAAGTTGGCCCATCGACCAGGCGAGGCACAGAACGTACTCTGGGCCTACCTGAACCGAGGGTTTAAATATCCGTGCATTTCGGAGACTCTCTCACTTTTCTCTTCAACGACCTCTTCGAATTCACTTTGTCTCAGAACACCGGCTGCAGCACGCGTTGCCACGAGCCGGCTTTCCGTACCCACGTCATATTGCCAAACCCCCGTTGTTTACCAACGAACCACGTGTTTTATTTCATTTTAAATTTATGTTCAGAAGAAGTGTTTGTGTTAACCATCAGTGTTTCCATCGTGTGTGTGACCCCGTCCCGGTAGCAATACAAATGTTAACATTGTAACACAGATACATTTTCAAATTAAGGAAGGTAAAGAAATAAGGCTTAAAGCGCCTGAAATTACATATACTCAAAATTTATAGGAAAATTGGTACGAACACAAAACACCCTGATCACAAACACATCGACGTGTATATGGACACTTTGAAGCAGAAACTCCAAGCAAAAAAAAGGCTCTCAAGATACATCAAGTGTACGGGAAGGAAACATCAAAACCAAAGGTTCCTTCAAAGTGCGGCCAATTTTTATAAGGGAAATAACAAAACTGCGACCAACAATAACAGAGAAGTACCTGACGCACAGTGCTTGACTGATTATTGGTATGAAAAACAACCCCTTGATATCAAACATATGGACTTCGAAGGATTAACGGGGGAAGAAATCGCAACAGTAGTTATAGCGACCAACACTTGGAAGGCCACGGATATAGATAATATCCACAACTTCTGGTACAAGAAGTTTAATAAGCTCCATGGATCCCTAGCGAAACAGCTCACGTATGTTCTCAACACCCCAGGAAAACACCCACTTTCCTAACACAAGGCTTAACGTATATGTTACCTAAGAGCGATAGAACACAGGATCCGTCTCAGTATAGCCCACTCACTTGTCTGCCAACGCTCTACAAAATACTCACCTCATGCATATCCTATCGAATATACCAACATCTTGACAACAATGTACTAGCTGAGGAGCCGAAGGGATGCAGGAAGAAACTTCAGACTTCAGACGAATGAAGAAGCTACGGTATAGTGAAAAGCGTTACGAATCAGTATAATTAAGTAAAATTCCAAAAACACATTACTTGTTTTTATTATTGATAATGGAATTTTATCAAGTAAAAGCCTCCCAAATTCAAAATGAATAAAATTTGGGTACCAGAAAAAGGTTTATTTCTGAAAAAGTATATAGATCAACTCAAGGAAAAACTATTTATCTGAATTATCAGTACCAGTATCAGATATTCTGAATCCTAATACCCGTGATATAAAACGTCAAAGTTTGCCTTCAGCTATAAGACGTGAAAGGAGAACTGTAAAAAATGTACAAAGACTTGGTTTTGAATAGATTTAATTGAAACAAACTCAATATATATATTTGTAATTATAATCTTAACCTATTGTACAATAAATGGAGATAATTTGTGCTACAAATAATAATAATATCGAATATTCATAGAATAATGTATATTTGAAAAATATAAATAATTCAAGGGAAGATGTTACATTAATAAAGATAATTTTGTATATATTCTTTTAGAACTGAATGAACGCGATGGTTTTTTTCAATTGATATATTTTGACTGCTCCCTAGAACACATGTTCGATATTGTACGATACTTATTCGAGTCTGAATAATAAACTTGATGCATTCACATCGCAAATACAAATTTGAATATACTTACTTTCGACTTCCATTCCGAATACTTAAAGGGTGCAAATATCTAACAGAGTCCACTAAGGTTTTGTTTGGCTATGAACCCATTGTCTTCAATGCTCAATAGAACAGGATACGAATTTAGGATAAAAGCAGATAGGAACTATCACATAAACTCCCACCTACTGTATATGGATGACACCAAATTATATGCTTCGAACAAGAAGCAATTGGATGATCTGCTGAAAACTGTCAGTAAGTTCTCGGCAGATGTCCATATGAAATTCAGAATTGAAAAATGTAGGAGCCTGAATATTCGAAGAGGGAAAGTCATAGATGGTGGAACACAACTTCCAAATGCTGATATTATACAGTGTATGAGGGATGGCGAAACAAATATATGGGATACCAACAAACCAGATTGCTAGACCAAAAACAGTCAAAGGAGAAGATTCGTTCAGAATACAGTCAGCGTCTGAAGACTGTGCTGAAGTCAATGTTGAACTCAGAACTGCATGATATTCAAAGGCAAACCCGAACGATGCTGACAAAGTACAACAATCATCATCCAAAATCGTCTGTGATAAGAGCAACTTTGAAGCGGAAAGAAGGAGGACGCAGATTAATGGATATTGTCAATTGAAAATCTCAGAGAATTCTCCTCTGCATAAGCTCGCACTCCTGACCTCCACAGAGTGGTATCATTGGCTGATAGGAGATATACACTAGGGTGTATCATTTTTGACTTTTTTTCGAAATTCAAAAAAGTATAGTGCGGAAAAGTTGCATTTGGTATCACCGAGCATCTGTTTTTTTTCAGAATTTTTAAACAATACCTAGGGGTCGCGCAATGCCCTTAAAGTTTCTTCTGTTGTATATAGGCAACCCGCACAACAATTTCGCGATTTCAAGTGTTTTCAGAGGTCTAAAGTCGATTTTCTTGCAGTTTGTTTATGTGTATTTGTTGTCTTTGTGGTATAAAGGAATAAAAGACTACGATGTAACGAATTAGAGGAACAAAACAAGAAATTATAAATACCAGTATTGCGCAAGCGTCCCAAGATAGAAGAGCAAACAGCGTCAGAAGCAGAAGAGTCATCAGGATACCAGCGGTAACGATTCCGATTATGAACCACAAACCTCGACATCTAGAAACACTTGTTTGTCCATCAAAACTGTGGCGTCAGCTGCTTACAGATCAGGTGTATCAAGAAGACATGTTGCGTTGATAGCAAGCGCCGCTTTAGAAGACGCTAGTATAATTTCTTTAGAAGAAAAAGAAAAAGTTATAGATAAAAGCAAAGTCACAAGAGCTATGGGCGAGTTGAAAAAAAAATTTCAAAGGAATACTGAAACCCAAACCAAATTTATTAAAGGTCTGTATTTTGACGGACGTAAGGACCGAACTCTTAAAAAAGAGAAGAAAGGAAGTCGATTTTATCGCAAGGCGAGACTGAGGAACATGTATGCTTAGTAGAAGAACCAGGGTCGAAGTTTCTTGGCCATGATTCACTTTCATCAGGGTCCGCTGATGATATCGTCAAAAGTATGCGATTTTTTTTTGATCAACAGAAAATCGATATTTCTAAATTAACAGTGCTGGGATGTGACGGCACTAACGTCAATACTGGTCGGATCCAAGGTGTGATGCGAGTCAAAGAGATAGCTATCAACGCTCCTTGCAGCATGTTGTTTGTCAACTCCATTT
This sequence comes from Cryptolaemus montrouzieri, assembly GCA_013387265.2. Lineage (NCBI taxonomy): Eukaryota > Metazoa > Arthropoda > Insecta > Coleoptera > Coccinellidae > Cryptolaemus > Cryptolaemus montrouzieri. The sequence goes on from JABFTP020000042.1 coordinate 15,134,944, forward strand.
GAACGAGCTACCTTTCCGACATCTCATGCGATATTTAGACGGAGAAACTAAAAATCCACAAGCAACCGGTGAACCCATTGGAGAAGCTATTTTACAATGCGAAAATCGACGAGTGACGAAGTTTGACGCCATCCCCGTTGATTGGATAGAAGACACGGAAGGTTTGACAGATATTAGCACCGATCCGAAATACGTCCTACGTTTATGTACCGCTGTCTCAAGTGGACATTGTCCAAAAGAACTCAGCAAGCAGAAAACAGACCCTGTTGTACAATCTAGGTGGTTAACAACAGCTAGTAGAGTATTACGATTATATATTAGTACCGAAAAGCCTTCGGAGGCGCTTCACCAGTTGGCTTCGTATGTAATGAAAGTTTACGCTCCCGTTTGGTACTCAGTAAAAAAAGAACCCTCGATTGTCCAGGGTCCAATACATTTATGGAAGTTGATTCGACTGTCACGCTACCTGCCTCTCAAACTGCGGAATATTGTGGACAAGGTTATTCAGAACAATGCCTATTTTGGACACCCTGAGAATGTACTGTTCTCTATGATCAACGATGGCAATCCCGACACGAGAGCTCTTGCTTGGAGAAGAATGAAAAAGGCAAGATCGACGAAGACAACACGGAAGGGAATACGCGCCTACGAATTGCCCAAATTAAAGTTCAACGCTGAGCACTACTACGATCTCATAGACTGGTCTTCGCACCCTGTGACCGAGCCCCCTCAAACCCGATCACTATCACCCGAAGAAATAGAAGAAAATATTAGGAGTCGATCATTCTGTGATAAAGAATTAACCGCTTTCCCCTGCCACACTCAGGCTGTCGAAAGGCTGGTAAAATTAGTGACAGAAGCTTCTTCCTCTGTTTTTGGGCCACAATCTCGTGACGCGTACGTGAAAGCAAAACTGGAGTCCAGACAACGGATGCCATCTCTACGTACCAAAAAGGACTACGCCGTTGCACAAGAAGAGCGGAAGCGTCCATAGGAAATTCTTATCTTCAAAATTTAATTTTACCAAAGCTGAATTAACGTTAAATTGTATCCATGCTTTATTAACACTTGTTTGTAACAATATTGAATTGGCTTTAATTGTATTAATCTTCCATTATCATTTGATCCTACAAAGCAAATATTATAATTAAAATTTTAATTTTTAATGATGTTTAACTCTAATATTGTATTGTACAATAAAAGTAAAAAAGAGCCTAACAATACAGCGAAATCCTTCTTTCATTTATACTCCATAAAAAAAAACACCTAAAAACAAGAGAAAGAGTTCAGAGATGTGATTTTAAAACCCTAAAACAGCTTGAAAACGCAAGATTGTTGTGCGGGTTGCCTATACACAACATAAGAAACTTTGAGGGCATTGCGCGACCCCTAGGCATTGTTCAAAAATTCTGAAAAAAATCACAGATGTTCGGTGCCACCAAATGCAACTTTTCCGCACTATACTTTTTTGAATTTCGAAAAAAGTCTAAAACGATACACCCTAATATACACCTCTGAATCTTGCTACCAAGGATGACCTACTGAATCTATCTGATACTAAAAAACAAGAGCAATGGTTAAGAAAGGAATTGCATGGACGACATCACTATGAGAATAATCAACCACACAACGACAAAGAAACCTCCAATAAATGGATGATGAAAGGAGAATTATTCGCAGAAACAGAAGGATTCCTTATGGCCATTCAAGACCAAGTGATCGCTACAAACAATTTCAAAAAATTTATAATTACGGACGGAATATTACAAACAGATGAGTGCCGAAAATGCCTTATAAGATAGGAGTCATACAGCATATTACGTCCGGCTGCGAACAACGGGCCAATACGGACTATCTTCACAGGCATAATCAAGTGTGCAACATTATTCATCAGAGACTTACACACACTTCTGAATACCTTCCAGCCATATTACAAGTATCAACCGGCGCCCGTATTGGAAAATGACTATATCAGATTATCGATCATCAGTTATCACTGACAGAATGATGACGAATAATAGGCCGGACATAGTGGTGTATGATAAGAGAGCCAAAACAGCATTGCTGGTGAATGTCGCCATACCGAATAATAACAACGTGCTGAACAAGTTCCAGGAGAAAAAGTTCAAATACCTTGCTGTTCAGATCAAGCAGATGTGACATCTCGATTAAATGGATATCGTTCCTGTCATTATTTCTTCTATTGGGTTAATACCAAAAAGTTTGCATAATAGCCATAAGAAAGTAGAATTGCATAAGAATACTTATATAGAAATGCAAAAACTGTAATTCCCAATACATGTAGGATAGTAAGAAAATTTATGTCAAGTGTATTGTAATCGAGCTTACTCATTCCTTTTGATTCCTGAATTTGGGAAAGGTAAATTATATCCAGCTGAAAGCTGAGATAGTGCACAAGTCCACGATAATAAATAATCAAAATATTAAGTTTATTGATTCCATAGGGTAATCCCTAATACAAATACAAAATAATTCAATAAAGAAAATAATATTTTCTCATATACAGTGCGATATTCATCGCGCACATAATAGCAAAACTTAAACTAATAACTATTGACTATCAACAAAATCAATCAATATCTCCTTATGAAATATTAGAAAAACTAAATCAATTGCAATCTATGCTTCTCTCTCATATAGATACCCAACCTTCTCTTAAATAAACTAATGCAACATCATGTGTAATTAATTCATATCAATCTTTTTTTATTTGCTTATGGATTTCTTTCGTTTGTTTTGAGTTCATTTTATACAGAAGTTTAGGTCGTTGATTGATCGAATGAGACTGTACGAGGTCTGCGGGAGGTCTTCTCAGGCCTGTTTTCTGTCCTGAAGATACAATTGGAAAAATATAATCATGAATAAATTAAGAATATGGCCGAAATGGATCTACAGATTAAACACCAGAAATTTACTTGTGCCGGGATGGAAACTTTCCAAATCCTTACACCTAGGTCCTGGGCCGAGATAGGCACCACAGGCAATCACACATATTAAAAATTTTCTTTTGGTTTCCAGTTTAGCGTAAGATGGCGTTCGAAACAGTACTGATCTCAACAGCACTGAAAACAATAAGTTTAGTTGGTAGTGCCTTATGGATAATACCATTACTTATTGCAAGTATTTCATACCATTATAACCGATTGGACCCGGAAGCTCTAGTAGTTAATCAGAAAACTCTCTATAGGTAAGAATATAGCTTTCCCACTCCCAATGTGTTTCACAATAAATCTTAATAAAGAACAATACACCCACTTTATCTCTACGTAAACTACTTATATGAATTGTAAACGACATCTGGATTGTTTAGACTTTCATTCAAATTGAATAATAAAATGTTTTTCATATCTACAGGGAATACGACTTCGTGGTCATCGGAGGAGGTAGTGCTGGGGCGGTAGTTGCCTCGAGACTTTCAGAAGTTCCAAATTGGAAAGTTCTACTGCTGGAAGCAGGACCAGACGAGACAGAAATCACTGATGTTCCTTCGCTAGCCGCGTATCTTCAATTGTCCAAATTCGATTGGACTTACAAAACGGTGCCGACAGGAAGAGCTTGCGTGGGTATGAAGAAGGGCCAATGCAACTGGCCTAGAGGAAAGGTTCTTGGTGGAAGCAGTGTATTGAATTATATGCTGTACGTGAGAGGAAACAGAAGAGATTATGACCATTGGGAGGCCATGGGTGAGTGCATGTGGTGAATCAAAACTGTGACAATGGTTGAAACGAAAGCTCAACAGAGCTTAAAAATCGAAGAGCAATTTCGCTTTTCTTAGGAAGTTTAAAGTTAAATTCCTTTGGAAAACTTTCTTGTAGGGTGCAATTTAATCAGAACTTACAGCTGAATTATCGTCTTCCTCGATATTACTTTCTTTTTTGAAAGAAATAATTTAGACATCACAAGAAACCACCACACATTTGTAACAGCAATTATTGACCAATTTTTGAGGGTATTGTTCCTTCTTTTTGAAAATCTTAATTCTGAGTAATCATTCAACCGAATCACGAAATTTGACCATGGCAGAATGTGTTAGATGTGCTGCTAAGTTAGACTTATAGAAGAAAATACCACAGGCTTGGTGAGTTCTATTCAACCGTTTCCAGAATGAGACTGGTATTCATGTAAGAAGACCTTGGCAAGGACCAAAAGCAACAACAGCGATCCATAACCGTTATTTAGGTATTTCCTCCTTGAGGCAAAGACAAGACACTCTCAATATAGCTTTGACAGAACAGCGGAGTGAAAATTAGAACTGAAACGACAGGGAATTTGGTTTTAGGCATCACGTCGCAACTCGAGACCCAGCTCTAACCGCGGCACATTGAAGCGGACGATTAAATTTCGCCAGGGAACATTTCAATTGGTTAGAAGCTTTCTGTTTATGTATGAGCCGAGCTTTCGTCTTTTTCATTGCGATCAACGTTCTATAGTATACAGACGTTGAAATGAGAGATATGCCTAGTGGACGTTTTTAGCTACCAAGGTTTTAGTGGAGGTTCAATAATAGAGTGGGGAACCATTTCTTCATGTACGTAATGATCTTGTCTTCGTGAATGTTGGGACCCTGAATGTTTCAGAGGTACAGACATTTTAGAAGAATTTTGTACTTCTTGTGGCAAACTTCATCATTATTTATCGTGGACTTGTGCACTATCTCAGCTATTAGCTGGACATAATTTACCTTTCCCAGATTCAACAATCAAAGGGAATAGGCTCGATTACAATAAACTTAACTCAAATTTCCTAACTATCCTACATGATGATGAAGAATTACAGCTTTTTGCAATTCTATATAGCTATTATGCAAACTTTTGGTATTAACCCAATAAAAGAAATGATGACAGGAACGACACCCATTTTATCGAGGTGCCAACTCTGCTTGATCTCTGTATTCGTACTTTTTCTCCGGGAACTTGTTCAGCACGTTGTTATTATTCGGTATTGCGACATCCACCACTATTGCTGTTCTGGCTCTCTTATTATACCCCACTGTGTCTACTGTTATGATTATTATCGTGTTTTAAATATCTGATAGGAACGGTAGGTTCAGAAGGTCATCACTGGTAGCAAGATTCAGAGGTGTATATCCCTTATCAGCCAACTGTACCACGCTTTGGAGGTCAGAAGTGCGAGCTTTTGCAGAGAAGAATTCTCTGAGATTTCTTATCTGTTCGGTATGTAAGTAGACAACATCCATCAATCCGCGTCCTCCTTCTTTCCGCTTCAAAGTTGTTCTTATCAGAGACAATTTCCGATGGTGATTGTTGTACAGCGTTGTAGAAGAATAGCACTGGTCGCAGACATGGAGTTGGAAGAATGGCTTTTGACTGAAACCACTTGGCGGGGAATAATGAAGACTGGAGCAAAGTTATATTTTGAATATTACCAGCTTGTATTGATGAGAGGCTTCCTTTTGGTGGAAGTTTAGTTGTGATTTTGGCGGATATTACAGAATGGCGTACAGAGTTGTCTTTCATCGATGGCTCAATACAATTTATGACAACTATCTTCGATGGTGGCATTTTCATGTAGAGTAATGCATATAGCCCGAATGTTGGAATATCTGAATGAAAAAGTTATTAGGCGTTTTGAGTGGCCTGCCTTCAGTCCAGATTTGAATCCTATTGAGCACATCTAGGAAAAGTAGAAAAAACACCCATATTTCAACAAATGCCCAACAGTTTTGAGAATCTTGTAGTATGAGCGAAACAATATCCCCCAAGATGTTATTCTCAATTGGATCAACAGTATGGCTGTATTATACCGGACCTTCACTTCGTTCATCAATACCATTATTTCTTTCATGAATTAATCGTTCAAGAATCAAAAAACATTATTTTTAAGATTTTCATTGCAATATGCATAAAAAAGTATTGCGTGATATATATAAGAAACGGAGATGCTGATCAAATAAACACCTCAAAAAAGTCTAGGGAACACTTCTGAATATCGATATATCGTATCCAGAACGATCAATACGGATGATTTTTTTTTTAAGAAATGAACACCTGCATCAATTTCTCACCAAATTATGTAGAGTGCCGCAACAGATTTCAGTTTTTTTATAAAAACTAAAAATGCAGCAGATGCGACGCTGCTTTATAATCATTTCATGTATTCAGTGTTTGAAATCAGTTAGTTGGCACTTTGTTTCTGTTGTAAGCACAAATAAAAGATTCAAGTTTTGTGATTCGACCATGGAAAGACGACATTTGACTAGAGAAGAGATGTTACGAGCCGTTGGCATGCTCCAAGCTGGGAGCTCACAACGGGAAGTATCCAGGGTTCTGGGAAGTAGCCCAAGTGTCATAAACCGTTTATCGTCGCGTTTCAATGAAACAGGTAGCGTAGAAGAACGCCATACAGGTCGTTTCAGGATTACTACAGTCGCCCAAGACCGATTTTTGGTTTTACAAGCCAGAAGACATCGTACTACCACAGCATCTCAATTAGCTCAAGAGCTATCACGAGTTCATAATGTACAAATTTCCGACCAAACTGTGAGAAATCGACTGCACGAAGGTCAACTCCACTCCAGACGTCTTTTAAGAGTTCCACAACTGACCCATGGAAATCGCGCTGCTCGTTTAGCTTGGTGCCAAGAACACGTAAACTGGGATCAAGAGAGGTGGGCCACAGTTCTCTTCAGTGATGAATCTAGATTTAGTTATTATCCCGATTCGGGAAGAATTCGAATATGGAGGGAACCTGGAAAGCAAAACCGTCTCCAGCATGCTCGAGAAGTTGTTAGACAGGGAGGCGGATCATTGATGTTTTGGAGAGGTATACGCCTAATCTAACCTCACGGTATACCAAATGGGACAGAACCTGTAACCGTCTCAAACAATGGGAAATCTACTCTTCCAATAAGATAGTTTTCCTTTCGTGCAAAGTTGTCTTGAACGTTCTTGAAGAGAATGATATCGATCTTCTACCGTGGCCATCCTGCTCCCCAGATCTGAATCCCATCGAGCATGTGTGGACACCCTAAAAAAAATCTCCTGCGTCAAAACGTCTTCCATCATGAATAGGAGCTTCGATTAGCAGTTCAGGGGGCTTGGAATGACTTAGGCCAAAATGTAATAGACAATTTAATATTGAGCATGCCGCGACGATACCAAAGTGTCATTAATAACAGAGGTGGACCTTCTGGGTACTGAAAAAAAATTGCTTCCATTTCGTTTCGAAAATATTAGTTCAGGATTTTTTTGTGTTTTACCAAATTTCGTCATTTTCAAATTTCAATTTTTTTTATAATAGGTGCTTTGGAGAAGTCAAATATTATTCTGTTCTCTTGAGAATACATTATATACAATACATACTAACAAAAACCGAAAGATTTCTATAAATTCGAATCATCAAATTCATATTTTAAAGATATTGGTTCCCTAGACTTTTTTGAGGTGTTTATAACAAAACAATTTCCACAATGAGATAATGTTAGGAGTTGATGATTGGAGAATTGCATCAGGAAGGAAGCAAACTAACAGACATGCTACCATTAAAATTGTATTAGTTTGAACAATACACTGTGCACTAAATGTTACTGATAATTGTGTGTATGACTGTACTGTTATTTCACTCATCATCCATATTTTCAGGAAATACAGGTTGGAACTATGACAACGTTCTCAAGTATTTCATCAAATCTGAAGACAACAGAAATCCTTATTTGGCAAAGACCCCCTATCATGGAAAAGGAGGCTTACTTACTGTTCAAGAGTCTCCTTGGCGTACTCCTTTGGTTGTAGCCTTCGTACAAGCTGGTACAGAAATGGGTTACGAAAACAGGGATATTAATGGTGAAGAACAAGCAGGTATGGTAACAATGTCTTAAGTCTCACATTTGCCACGATAGTATCCCCAAAAAATTCAACCCTCATTCTTTCTTCGAAAATTTTTGTATCACTAATATCAACTGATTTTTTCAGGATTCATGATAGCTCAAGGTACCATTCGTAGAGGTTCAAGATGCTCAACAGCAAAAGCTTTCCTTCGTCCCATTCGCCTCCGCAAAAACATACACGTAGCACTTCACTCACACGTCACTAAAATACTTATAAACCCAACAACCATGAGAGCCTACGGCGTAGAATTCGTAAGATACGGTCATAAACAAATAGTTTTAGCACGAAAAGAAGTTATACTCTCAGCAGGAGCCATCAATTCACCTCAGATCCTCATGCTGAGCGGCATTGGGCCGAAAGAACAATTAGCAAGGTTTAACATACCAACATTGAAGAATCTTCCTGTTGGTGAGAACCTTCAAGATCACGTAGGGATGGGTGGATTGACTTTCTTGATCGACAAACCTGTATCTATAGTACAAGATCGTTTCCAAGCATTTCCCATGACCATGCAGTACGTGATCAACGAGAAAGGCCCCATGACAACGTTAGGTGGCGTTGAAGGCTTAGCGTTTGTCAATACTTATCTTGCCAATAGAACTTGGCCAGACATACAGTTCCACATGGCACCAGCTAGTATAAACTCAGATGCAGGAGCTAGAGTGAGGAAAGTATTAGGTCTCACAGATCATCTATACAACACTGTGTACAAGCCAATAGCAAATAAAGACGTATGGACATTGATGCCACTTCTACTACGACCTAGATCCCGCGGTTGGGTACGTTTACAAAGCAAAAACCCATACGAGGCACCTCTCATAAACGCCAACTACTTCGACGATCCATTCGATATTAAAACATTAGTTGAAGGTGCCAAAATAGCGATGGAAATCAGCAAAGCCAAAGCGTTCGAACAGTTTGGTTCCCGCATTCATAGAATACCTTTTCCAAATTGCAGGACGTTCAAATTCGGTAGCGACAAGTACTGGGAGTGTCACATAAGAACCATTTCTATGACGATATACCATCCTGTAGGTACTTGTAAGATGGGACCAGCGTGGGATCGAGAAGCTGTTGTTGATCCAAGGTTGAAAGTGTATGGAGTTGACGGACTTAGGGTTATAGACGCGAGTATCATGCCAACTATACCTAGTGGAAACACCAATGCTCCTACGATAATGATTGGTGAAAAAGGAGCTGATTTGGTCAAAGAGGATTGGTTTTCTAGAGGCATATAATATGGTTACACCCTAATGTTCTCGCAAGAATGGAACGAGTTTTCTGGAGGTATATTATACTGATTATACCCAGTGTATAACGCAGTCTATACCTAGTGAACGCCAGATAATAAGTATATAATGAGATCATAAGAAAAGACGTATTTGATTAAAGAGAGAGGACTTCATAATGGTTTATACTATCAGTGTTTGATGTTGCTCAGATCAAATATATAATAAACACTTATCAACAACGATAGGAAAAAATGGGCTAATTCTAGAGCAGAGAGCGTACCTTCCAGCAACGTATAAGAATTATACCTAGTGAAATCATGTCTTCACTAGAGAAGATGGTAGCTAAAGAATGATTAGCTAAATGATTAGATCAAAAAATCTAGTGTTCAAAATGTACATATCATTTACTATACCTAGTGTATAATATCTTCTTAATGAACACATTGATGTCCCAGTAATATTATAAATAAAAGAGGGTTAAATTGGAGGGTATATAACACCAAATATGCAATATATGGTTTATACCCATTGACGACAATGTTGCGCTATCAATAGCGATAGGGGGAGAGCTCCTGGGATCGTTATTGTCAATTATATCCAGTGTTCGATGAAGACTATATTTCTTTATCTGGCTAATGCAAAGTGAACAAATAATGGATTCTTTAATCAAAAAAAGTTATCTGAAGGTATATAACACCGACTATACCCAGTATATACTGCCGAGTATGCTGGACACATTAACGCCCCAGTGATGAAATAGATGAATGAGGATTAAATTGGAGAGTGTATAATATCAAACATGCCATATGTGTTTTACACCCATTAAAGCGCTATCAATAGCGATAGGAGGAAAACTCCTTGGAACACATATTGTCAATTATAACCAGTGTATGATAAAGACTATCTCCAATGAATACATTTTCCCTAGCTACTGCTGAGCGAACAAATTATCGGATTAATTGATCAAAAAAGTTTCCTAGAGATATAAAGAGATAGACATAATAAGGTGCCAGCCGACTATACCCAGTGAGAACATTAATATGTCCAAAATAGAGATGGATAAAAAGCAGCTGATCTGATTTGAAGCGATTGATGTTTCGAGAGATTGACAGAAAGAGCAATAGAGAAAAACGGGGTGAATTTCATCAGAGAAGGTTGACATTTCAGGAGCATATAATTAAGGTATCATAATGGCTCTACTAATAAATGATGCTATCCGTATACTTCCGATTCTCCGTGAAAAAACTTATGGCGCGATGGGTTGAACTGCTGAAAGTATATAAAGCAAACAATACCCAGTGTATATTACCCGATCAACCCAATGGTAACACTTACGTGCTAATACAAAATAAAGTTGAAAATGGGACCGGTTTTTGATTGAAGAGGACTTACTTTCTGATGTTATATAATACCGACTTCCAGTTTATAATGTAGACTTTACCCAGTGTTTGTCAACTAAGTATATTCAGTGAAGACATTAGCGTATCAGCAAAACAATTTGGTCTGACTGATTTTGAAGGATTTTTGATTTCTAGGTATATCCGAACAAATATAATGACCTATTATGTTAGTGCCATAAAATTTCAATTAAGTCGAAGTGGAAATACTGAACGATATTGTGAACTAAGAATTTATTGCCAGATAAGCGTGCACTGTATGCCATTTTACATGTTGAAAGGTCGGTCGAAGATTCATGAAATGAATGTGATGTATTCTTATGATATAGTCTAATTATTAGTTTGAATAGATAGTAATGTAATGTGATGTCAACCAGCATCGCGTTGTCTTGTAATGTGTGTTGCATTCAAGTTTTTTGATGATAAACGTAAGATGAAAATCATGATTTGAAATTATTTTCAAAGATCGTTTACAGGGTGGTTTCTAAAATTGTTGGCATGGTTTTCTGAGCAATTACCATGAGTGAGATCCTCATATAATTTCAAGCTATATATTTTACTATTGCCACATTTTTCTACTAATTTACATTTAATTACAAGTCCAATTGGTTCCGTTAATGGAGAAAAAACCATAACGTTCTTACGAAATAAATTCTCAATTGCTGATAACATTCAGAATAATAAAATGACTTTTAGTTCCTCATAATATTCACCCATTGTCATATCAGCAAGTGTCATTCAATGAGTCTTTAGAACTACTGATTAATTTGGGAAATTCTTTGTATCAATTAATCTATTTTTAAATATATACATTTTCCCAAGAATTCATTCAACTCTTTCAAGTCTTCTAAGAATTAGATTAAGGAAGCTTCTCAACCGATGTCCTCTAAGCCACAATACCATTTTTTCCATGATATTCTCTATTTCACTCTACACGTTCTTCTTTGATCTACTCTACGCCTTCTTTATGAGTTTCTTTGATATGTATCACCATCATGGGGAAGAAGAAAAGTTGCAGGAAGCAATATTGCGTTACAGGGTGGGAATATCTTTTTCGCCCAAAAACTCTTGCACGATTGACAAGGAATGGGTTGGTCATGCCACGGATAAACAAAAAACGATCAATATTGTCTTCAGTCGTGACTTCAGAGTCTTTGCTTTCGTTGGACACCCCCACCCATTTCTACCCACAAGTCATAATACCATTTTTTCCATGATATTCTCTATTTCACTCTACACGTTCTTCTTTGATCTACTCTACGCCTTCTTTATGAGTTTCTTTGATATGTATCACCATCATGGGGAAGAAGAAAAGTTGCAGAAAGCAATATTGCGTTACAGGGTGGGAATATCTTTTTCGCCCAAAAACTCTTGCACGATTGACAAGGAATGGGTTGGTCATGCCACGGATATACAAAAAACGATCAATATTGTCTTCAGTCGTGACTTCAGAGTCTTCGCTTTCGTTGGACACCCCCACCCATTTCTACTCACTGTTGACTCTGTTTATGAATCTCGGAGTCATACTGTGAAATACATATCATAATATGAATTATGCTCATTCCACAACCCAAACGTTCTCCGACTTCAGTGTTCGATGAAACTGAAAAAAAGGTCCCTTTGTTAGGCAGATGTTAGCAAATGACGCAGCGTTGCCAATTCCAAAGTTATGACTGAATTTTCGGAACGCAGTTGCCACATTTCGTATCTTATACGATATAGCCAATAGATTGCTATCGCGCCTATTCATGTTTCTTTGGGTCTTGATCTTCGTCTTCAATACTACTCACTTTTCCTAATATATCAACTCAGATGATTTTGGCCAATTGTATTCATAACATTCTTTATCCCTGTTGCCTAATTTTTTTTGCTATCAACTATGACTCTGAGCTCAAAATGGAAGACTATGCACTTTCTCTGTACTTTTTATACAGACAATATTTCGACACATCACATTAAAACTCGACAGGTTCTGTCCAAAATCATTTTATTTCAAATTGTCCTGGACAATAAGTCATGTCTAAGCATACTATATATATATATATATATATATATATATATATCCCTAGATCTAGTGCTAATATTTCCCATGTCAATTCATTGAATGAGAAGATCAAAGCCTGGATTATGTAACATTTATGGAACTAACATTGTGAATCAATAAGTGTGTGTCTATTTTCCTTGATAATTTAGCTTCGTAAACCGAATATCTGCATTGCTGCATCTGATAGTGTGACACCTCTGTAGTTACTTCCTTTCCAAACTCCATTAAGTATATCTATCAACACAGCAATTCTTCTTTCTCCAGTTATTGCAGGAAGGTCGATGTGGTATAAACTGCAACTTCATTTGATTTTTCGGTATTAAGCTTATCTTTCAATTGTGTGCTCAAAACTCATAGTTCACTTTCAACCAGTGACAAAAATCAAATTACTCGAAGAATATGATTAAAACTTTGATAGATATTTAGTACAAATGAAGCTCACATCACCGTTTGTAATGCCACGAACTCTATCTTATTGATTTTCTTGGAACTTGAAATAACCTAGCAAATTGAACTGGAAACTCCTATTTGTAATTCTCCTAATAACAACATAATAATATTAAGAACCAGCCTGTATATCTACTCAAGCTGTTCTATCTCAGCAAGAGAATCAATTTCGCAACTAGGACTACGTACAAAGAAAACACCCTGTATAATCAAGCAAGACCGTCGAATTTCATTCATAAGGTAACTTCATGATAAAACAAAATTATTTCAACGAACTAATGAAAGTTGACATCGTAATTAAGTATTACCAATTAATTATCTTTCACGTTCTGTGACAATCATGAAAAAACTAATTCGACAATTGAAACATAGAAACATTAAAAAATATTAAAATACTGGTGACATTTTCGTTTACACATAAATAATTGATGAATTTGGTTAATCAACATTTTTTAGCTTAGTTCAATTTATAAAAGTGCTGGGCGTTCTGCAATATATTGTTGTAAAAACTTTTACAAAATTAATAGAATAAGCATTTAGGTAATGTAGTAAAATTCTCATTTTTCAAAGAACGATATTGTCCAGTCTAGTACTCTGTAGAACGTTTAGGATCTACGTAGAGGCTTCTTCAATGGACAATGTATAGTTAATAGACCTATCATCAGTCATCGTTTTTGTCTTATCATTGCCAGATATTTCATTTCTATTTTTTTATAAGAGTACTCCAAACATTATCTGGCTAATATATAGAGAGAGTTCTGGTATTCTTTGCTGGGACGCCTTTTTTACTATCCTCCCTCTTGCAACTTCTGTGGACCTTTATCCAACAAAGATATTGTTGGAGACAGTCACTTCTATCAGCGTCATAGAGTTATGCTGGAGGAGATTTTATGCCTCCGCAGGTATAATTTTGATTGTCTACTGTCTATGTAGATTCTTATGACTCACTCTTCATCTTTCTTCGAGCTATTTCTGTTACGGCTGGAGTAAAACCTGTCACCCTTGTATGATTGAGATTGCTATGTCTATACATAGCCCACAGACGTTGTAGTCTGAAGCATCTCGAGTTCACCTACTTTGTGAACCGTCCGTGTAGTATTCCACACAGTGTAGGCTTTTCTTCTAAGATAACACCAAAGTAAAGACCTAGTTCTTTGTTGAAGAAGACTGGTTCACTCATGGGTTCCACCTTCTATTTTCCAGTAAAGCACCATCTCTGTTTTCCTAGACTTCACAGAGGAATCATGTTCTCCGCACTAGATTTCTATTATTTGTAGGACCATCTGTTACCTGTTGCAGGGAAGGTTTCTAATGTGCCTTCGGCATGACAAATATGTCTGCATATGTCATGCTGTAGAAATCCGTGAGGTTGAGGGGGCGAAGGTTACTATCAAGAACAAGCTTCTATAGAAGTGGCGACATCACACTTCCCCGTGGACAACCTCTAGCTACCAATCCTTTTACTTTGGATTACCATACAATAATTTGCACACATCTCTTGAACAGCTCATTAGATTTCCATTAGATGGTATTATCGAAGGCTCTCTATGGCTGCAGATTGTAGGGTGTACTCCTTTTACTCTGAAGATATCTTAATCTTTACAGGTATAGCATGCGAAGCTGTATCAGTGGACATATGTTAATAGGGATCTAATGGGTTCGCTGTTATTATGTAATCCCTTAAGTAATAACCACAAAATTTCCAGCAATTTCAGAAGAGAATATGTGAGGCTGACCGGTCTACATGCCTTGTGTGATGGGATAATCCATCCATCTTTCTAGCCCGTCCTGGTTTAACTATAAAAAGGCTAATACTTTGTTACTATTTGATCAGCAGTCTGTCAATATTCAGTGATTGGCTCAACGTACGCTTTACTGCACCATTTCTTTTCTATTGCGAACATGGATCGTGGAAAGTGCATCTACAGAAGCAGCTTGTGACTCTCTTGGTGGTAGACTATCCTTATACCATCGCTCATCTTCAACAGTCCCAAGCATCGAGTCCAGTCTTTGGCAAGAATTTTGCTTAGTCTTTAGACCTGCGTATAGTTGTCGATCCGCTCGCAGTATTCCTTACATTCTTCTCCTTGTTTTCTTTCAGTTAGTTTCTGAAACTCCCTCAAAAGGTTTTTGTACTCTTGCCAATCTGTATCGAGTTGCTTCAGCTTTATTTAATGATTATCTGGTTTGCAAACTTCCTGGCTTTACAAAAAGCTACGATGCTCTCTGGAAGCATCTTTCCAAAGCCAGGTGTTCTATTTGATCATTACAATTAACTGCCTCTCCCGTTATTATCTCCGTTAAGTTCTCCAGAAGAGAAAGATGGATATATCGGTCTTTAGGATCTCGAAATAGTTGTTTAGAAGCCTTTGTGCGATTCACTTTCAATTCATCCATAATAAACTAAAATAAATTGATTGAAGATTAGCATTCACTCAAAGTCTTCGTGCATGCTTCTAGAAAAAAAAATGTATCACATGAAAATATTATTTATCGTAGTGTTATTGTAAGATGCATAATTTTGTACATATTCCGTTGTTTATATTTTATTAAATAAATTTGTTGTTTATTTTAGTGAAGTTTCTCTGAAAGACGAATCGAAATTTTTTTTGACACTAACAACATGGAAAAGTGTCGTTTAACCTTGAAAACTTTTCGATCTATACCCAGAATTGATCTCTGGTCTTAGTTAAAGAACCTGAGTGCTTTTAGCTCAAGATATTTAGCAAATGGTGAAAGAGGATATGCCAACAAACAAACAAAAAATCAGTCAAGAATTTCTAGCTCGAAAAGCCTTATTTCTTTCTGATTACATAACGAAACATCCAGGTACTTATTTTGTAACGTTCTACTTTATCATTCGCTGAAAACTCCCCAAAAAGATTGAAGGTCAAACAAACCTTCATAGAACAGGTTCATGTTGGTTTTGGATATTGCTATGTCAGACTTCATACGCATCATCTCGTCCTCGATTTCAGACTGTAAAGAGTCGGGGCACGAAGCTGAACATACTTGTTCCATTTCGAGAAAAGTGATGGAATCCGTATGTATCCATTCTAGCTGCTTCTCTAATCACCCCGTGAAGAGAAACAAGGCCCAGTAGATGTAGAGTGAAGAGCTCCAGTAACCATCATGAAGGCCGTTCTCTGCAATTGAGAGAGCTTGGGTTGGGATTGCTTTCTGGCAATGCACTTCTACCATGCAATGCAGCCGTATGTGATACGTAGTCTTACCATCATCATTCATGCTTTGGAACAAGAACCCCATTTTTTCCACATGTCATCAAACATATGAATATCATATGCCCATATGAAATGTCTAGCCTTGTGCAGTATGTTATCTATGATAACCCCCAGAAATTCTTCTTCCTCCGCAACTGGAATAAACACTTCACCCAGGATTGGGGAAAAAACAAATATCCTCCATTTCCTGGCGGATGGTACCAAAAGAGTTTATGCCTTCACACCACCCCTGGATAGCTGAAATAGCCTTCTGAAGTCGAAGGCGTCGTCGTCGTCATTTCCGATATCCAGAATGGATTTATCATGGCTATATCATCAGCGTACGCTTCTAGATTTCTAGATAAATACTCAGTGCGCCGATGATTGCCAGAAGAGATAATACAAATGAGATAATACTCCTTCCTGAGGGCAACCCTTGCCAGCCACAAAACTGACTACTTCTCCTTTCAGGAAAGTGCTGGTTACCCTGGAATTCAGCATAATACTAATCCATTCTGCAGTAATATTTGGAACTCCTTAAATGAACCCTCTATGTCCACGAATGCTGTAGCAGTAGTTTCCTTGAGGTCGAAAAACTGAGTGATTCTCCTGAATAGGTTTTCAAGTGCCAGATCAGTTGATTCATCTTTTTGGAAGATGTATAGGTTTTTCGGAACAAAAGACATGAGACTTACCGATCTCAACGAAGTAGGTTGTGAGTTCGATTTACCCACCTTAGGGATGCACGGGGTGTCCCAGCTGGTCGGAACAACTTTCCAGACCAGACTCAACCGGTAGAGCTTATTGAGGTATAGAAGGAGGTCATCCACCCAAGGAGCCTTAAATGGCTTGAATGAGCGAATTGCCCTGCTGCAGATTTGACGATGGTTCTTGCGTTCTTCCAATGGTCATTTTTAGACCTTTTAGTATGACTCGTCAGGGCAATGGTGTCACATCTATCACTGATATCAAAAACTTCGTCAATCAGTTTTGTATTACTGTCTATAATAGGCTGAAAACCCTAAATATATGTCGAGTATTTTAATATATTTTTGTGTAAATTTCTGCAAGTGTCTCAATAAATCATTTAACTTTGATTTTGTTGAATATAGTTCTTTTTTTCTTTTTCAAACATTTATCCCATATGCATTCAATATATTAATGCAAGAAGAGTTGTAAAGAAAAATCGAAAATCTTTTAACTTTTTCTTAATTTCATTCAGTAACTCTATGTTCATTCATATAATTCATACGGAATTATTGGAATAGCTTAGGTATGTTCTGTGTGTATGTTGACGAAAAACCTGAGTTCATTTAACGTCCCAATGAAATAAAATATGAAGTAGTTCATGAAGAAAGGGGAACAATTGATGCAATAGGTAGTGTAACTACCAACCCATCGATTTCGAGCCGGTACATATCAATCAATCAATCAATCCATTTATTTGTTCCATAAGAATATAAATTGTTTAAGAACACGTCATCATAAACATAACATACATAGAAATAAACAGTGTAAACAGAATAAAGACCTAACAATAAAAGACGAAATCAGTTGAAACAAATATTGTCCTCAAAATACTCCTGGAGAGAGTAGTATGGTGTACTCCTAAGGTAAGGATGTAATTTTCCTCTCAATTTGTTTTATGGCCACCCTCGTGCCCCCTGTGGAATGTGATTATGAATTTTCACCGAAGCATAAACAGAGTTGTTCAGAAGGTAAGTATGCTTGAATCTGGGTAGCCTCATATCGTTCTTAGCTCTCATGTTATGCTCATGTTCACGCTTAGTCTCCACAAACAGGTCTCTTTTATTAACTATGAACATAACTGCTTCATAAACATACAGACTCACAGCAGTTAGCACTAAACTTTCCACAAAGTGAGCGCTGCATGATGGTGTTGTGCTCAGCTTAAGAATACCACGAATACATCTCTTCTGCAACAAAAGGAGCCTCAAGATATCCGATGAATTCCCCCATATAACTATCCCGTATCTCAGCCTACTATCAATATATGCATTGTATGCGATAAATGCTGTGGAGACATTCACAAGTTCGGACAGTGTTCTTAGTGCATACACATATCTGGCCATATCACTTTCAAGTTGGTCTACATAATCACCCCAATCTAGTCGATAGTCAACAAAAACACCCAGGAACTTAAGGCTATTAGATGAAACCATGGCAGTCTTATATCCATGAGGTATAGGTATGTGTTCTTTTCCGAATGCAAACCTGACAAGTTTGGTCTTTTGACTGTTCATTTCTAACTCATTTTGAGAAAACCAGACATCAAGATCGACAAGCACATCGTGAAGTGTCGTCTGCAAATTAGACCATGAATTCAGTTGTACAACCAGGTAAGTCATTGGTTCAAATCAGGTAAAGGAGGGGACCCAAAACCGACCGTAGAGGCACCCCTATCAGTAGCCAACATCGTTGACTGCAGTGTCTTCCCAGTTGTAGGATCTTTTTCAGCAGTCTCAAAAAAATCGACAATTCTGTTGTAAATAGCTCTTTCAAATATCTTGCCAATGTTACTGAGTATAGATATAGGTCTGTAATTCCCAATAAGCTGTTTACTCCCCTTCTTGTACACTGCTCTCACCTTGGTCATCTTAACTTTATCAGGATATACGCCATTATCAAAAGTGAGACTTATCAGTTATGCCAGAACAGGCGAGATCTCATCTGCAACCATCTTAATAATTTTGACAGGAATTACATCTAGTCCCACAGATTTTGTGTTCTTCAAAAAGCTGATTAGAGTGATGACCTCTCCAGAATCCGTTGACAAGAGCACAAGGCTGCTACACGGGTAAGAACCAGTTTGTACCCGACCAGAGCTTTTCTCCCTCCAATCACCAATATTGCTGACGACTCGGAGCCCTGATTCATAAAAAATGAATTAGTATCATTCAATACTTCCTGATATGAGTGAAAAAAAAACTGAGGAAAAAACTCGTTTCCCTATCGCTATTGCACTAGTAATAGCTTGTCTGTTTATGTTGTGTTAGTGTCGTGTGTACATAAAGAGTACCAAAGATTTTTCTGCTGCTTAGCAGCTTCAATTCTCATCTTGCACTCCATGATTTCCAGACGAAGAAGGTTGAAAGGAAGGCGGTTTGGGACAATGGAAAAAGAAAAGCAGCAGAAAAATATTTCAACAATCATACCTGACTCTTATATGTCTAACCACACTTGAATTTAAGAAAAGATTTTGCATAGCAAGCAAAGCCATAAAAAGGACTAAGGAGATAATCAAAAAGTACATAACCTGCGATATTTCCTCTTTCGCGGAGATGTTCTTCCGTCGCGATGTGAGTTACCTGAAACATAATCACTTCCTTGTTCTTGCTTGACAATTTTGAAGTATAATCTCGCAAAATTCCTTCAATATTCAAACTCAACAAAACAATTCCCTCTCTGTTTCACCGAGAGAGCCCTGATGGCTAGGTTCGGTCTTCTAAGTGACGCCGATTATGATCTATAGATGTTCTAGAACCATTATGAACCCACTAATTTGGAATGACATCTCTCATATATTATTTCTTAGTGGTTCTTTTTTTGTTGAATAGAAATGGAAACATTCGTATCTCAAAGTAGCGTCATGTTTTCAAAGAGGTATCAAACAACCACTTTTCCCTATTCGAAAATATTTGGTAAATGCTACTATGGGTAGAGGGTCCACAGTAGAAAAATGAGACATGTAACACAAAATATCCCCCTCTAATCAAAAATCGATTAATTCCAGAAAAGTCACAGATCGAACCAGTATTTATTCAGGGTGGTTCGTTTTCATTAGAACGCACTGTATATTAATGCCATAAAAACTGTTGTAGAAACAACAATATTTTACAGCATTCAATTATAGATAATGGTAGATATTTATTGTAGCTATATAATAACTAGTTGCTATGAACAAAATATCTAGGATATTAATTTCGGTAAGAGCATTTTTCGTATCAACGTCAATGGAATTTCCAATTGGATTTTGCTATATCATCACATGAAATGTTATTCGATAAAGGCATAGAACGTTCACATCATAAACTCAGGTAAAGAAAATCTAAGCAGTCAATAAATTTGAACCGACCAGGTGTGTGGTATTTATTCAAACCACATCACAAAGCATTATTACAAGTCGTTGGGCTTTTCCGAAAATTACATATTCAAATTATATATTGACATCACAAAGCATTATATATATATTTATAGTATATATATATATTTATCCGAAAATAAATCGAGATACATTATTCAAATAATTATCCATATATATATATATATATATATATATATATATATATATATATATATATATATATATATATATATATATATATATATATATATATATATATATATATATATATATATATATATAGTTTTAGACAAAAATTCGAATAATTGTATCTACAATAAATGCTTATAGCTATAATTTTGGTGTGTGTCAGAAAAACACAATCATAAAAAACAAGAGGAGAAATAAAATACTAGCAGAAAAAACAGACCATGCCCGTTCCTTAATCAGGCATCTAAACTCGCATCATGCCTCCTACGATTTCCCCTAAAGTGTGAGCACACTTTAGGGTGCGTATCTTGCGTATGATTCAGTAAACGAGTGAAAAAACCTGTAGAAAAAACTCGTTGCCCTGTCGCTATTGCACTAGCAATAGCTTGTCTGTTTATGTTGTGTTAGTGTCGTGTGTACAAGAAGAGTATCAAGAATTTTTCTGCTTAGCAGCTTCATTCTCTCATTGTTTGTAACAATAGAAAAAGAAAACCAGCAGAAAAATATTTCATCAAAACATACCTAACAATTTCTTGAAAACCACCCGTAAAATGGTAAATAGGACAATCCAGGACTAAATGTCTTATTGTTTCTTCAGCTGCGCCACATTCACATGCAGGACTTTCTACTGCATTCCATTTGAAAAACATACTATTATTACGACCATGTCCTGTCCTGAGAACATTTAATTTACACCAATTTATCCTACTTATAGCGAAACCCACAACCCTTTTGGAAGGATGCTCTATGAGAACTTTATTAAGAACATCAACTTCCTGCCACTCAGTTTTCCAAAGATCAACAGCCTTCACCCGTGTACGCCAAAAGTCAATCGACCAAATAGGTTTCCTAGATTTCAATCTCAGGTTGAGTGGATTTTGAAAATCGTGTATTATAGGAAAAACTTCTGGAAATCAGTGATACTTATCTCAAGACGATTTAAGATATAATATAACCGGAAGTCATGGGGTAGCAGTTGAACTGACACATCCACATATAACTCTCATAGAACAGTTCAACTGAGAATCAATCTTATTGACATGAGCACTATTCAACCACACCTGACAGCAATATTCTGCTGCTGAATACACTAAAGCTACAGCAGTAATTCGCAAAGTACAGACTCCGGCGCCCCAATTAGATCCAGCTAGTTTATGTAATATATTGTTTCTTGTTTTCAACTTCTAACATAATTTATCAATATGAAATTTGAAAGTCAAAGAACGATCAAGCTTTACACCAAGATATGTTGCAGTGAAATTATGAGTTAGTAGTGAATACTCATAGTTGCCTATCCTTTTCATGATTATTCAGATGAAAACGAGAAACCTCAGTTTTCGAAGGATTTGGACCTAAACGCCATTTTTTGAAAAAATGTTCAGAATCTCTAAATCAAAGGCCAGTGGTTGCTCAATTGTTACGAAGTCATAGTGTCGAAAAACCAAAGCATAAATAAACTTTGTAGAGGAAGTTTCAGGGATGTCAGACATATATAAATTGAAGAGAAGAGGTGCAAGAACAGATCCCTGAGGTGGACCATCATTTAGAGTGTAAAATCTACTGCTTTTCTCACCGATAAGAACTCGAAGTCTTCTATCAAATAACATATTTTCAATCAACTTTACAATTTTTCCACATTGAACTACTTCAAAGAGTTTATAAACTAAACCATCCTTCCAAACTGTGTCATATGCCGAAGAGAGATCTACAAATACAACGCTTATTTTAAGTTTACCCTGAAACCCTGTCTCAATGAAAGTGGATAAACCTTAAACCCGATCAGAACAATTCCAGTTTTTTCGAAAACCTCCCTGAGAAGTGGACAGAGCTCTGTCAATGATTGGTTCTAACCTCTGATAAAGAAGTCTTTCTAAAACTTTGGAAGAAACAGAAAGTAAGCTGATAGGTCGATAACTACTAGGAAGTTCTGGATTTTTCCCAGGTTTGAGAATGGCAATAACTTTAGCCTTTCTAAATTCAACGGGAATACTACCTGAGCTGAGTATGTCATTGTAAAAGGATAGTAACCATTTTTTTGGGTTATTTCCTAGATGTTCAAAAAATTCAGGGAAAATGCCATCAAATCCTGTAGCTTTACAAACTTTAGTTCGTCCTTCCTCAAAAGGATTCGATAAATCCTCAACCGTGATAGTATCCCCCTCCTTTTATGTAAGATTCGTTTCATTCTATTCCTGTCATATCTACTAATCTTCACACTTTTAGACACATTAACAAGCCTAGATGCTACAGAATTCGGATTCATATTAGAAGGAGTTTTTGAAACGGTACCAGTATTGCCTAATTTCCTCAACAAATCCCAGGAACTTCTACTAGAATGACGAAAATTCATACCATTCATAAACTCATTACATTTATTCTTTCTGCTATCATTCAAAGAACTAAGGAGTGCATCAGCTTTCTCTCTGGAAGGATTTTGCTGATAATTCTTATAAAAAACATTTGATTCCTCTGACCACCCAGGTATATAATCCTTTCGAAAGCCTCTGGGAATGTTTTTTAGCATTTTTTTTATTTATGCAATAATTTGATTAAACTGCTTACATTATACCGTGGACTGTGGAGTGATGCATAAGGTTCATAATTCCTTCCATTTTGGGTTCAGTAAAAGAGACAGGACATGTCAATTTCCATATTCATCACGATATTATACGATTTTTTCTCCTCCAAATAACAACACCTATTTTTTTCACTTTCATGAAAAAGTGTTTACTTTTTGTTTGTTTCGAAACCACATAGTAGAGGTTTGAAATATATGAATTTCAATATACAGACTGTTCCAATCTATATAAATATGTTGGACATATATCGGGTGTCCACGCGAGATGGCACATTTAAAGTATATAGGAAAAGGAATGACCGATTGGAGAATTTTTTTTTGTTGTGGTCTCGAATGTTAGTCGAGCTAAGTTCCGAAAGTATTTTCAATGCTGTGGCATTACCGGTTATTTCGGAGATTTACACCATCTTTGTTATTTCAAATGGCATAATGTATGTTTGTATTCCTATTGTAGAAAATTAAATTCTGAACAATTTTTCCCATATCATTGCCACCAGAAATCAATTGAAAAGAAAGATCATTCAATATCGATTATTTCTGGAACGTTGTAAGTAAATATGTTCATTCAGCAGATTTCAATGCATTAAGAGGCTTCACAGTATATAGGGTGCTTCCAAAGCATGTGGCAGATTGTAGTATATTCAAAGGTACTGTCTATGCAAGTACGAAAAAAATGCAGGGGGAGCAGACTGTATGAAAAACGATATAGCTCTGTCAAAAAATCACACACACAAAAATCTTTAAGCACACTTACCTGGTGGTTGTACACTTCGATATATCGAAGGCCCTCTCTCAACACAGGTTGAACTCAAGGATTGTTGTAGATCTATATTATGAACGAACTGTTTTTTTTTAAATGATTTTCAATCGATATCGGAAGCACCACTATTCACGCGATCAGTCGGTTGGAAACTGACTCGCTCTCCGCACATGTCCTTTTCACCGGTGCCTAATGAAAATCTTTGTGTGTTTTGGCAGGCGGGAAATTTGAATTAAACTTAAATCTACTTGCATAAACAGGTACAATTGTCTGTTTTCTCAAATTAAATTATCTATTTTTGCACCCTCGTAATGTTAATAGGCATCGATCTGTTATAGGTTTCCCTTCACCTAAAATGCATCGTTTCAAGTTATTTGCGATTTTATCACAAAAATTACGATTTTTCCCGCGAGGAGCCTGAAATTCGCATATAATATGAACAGAAATCTTTCAATTAATGCACTCCGATCTCTCGATAGGAGACCCTTCTGAAAATCTTTATCAAAGTAATTTTGGTACTTTTACTGCAAATAATCATTCGATGGTGCAACTCAAACTATGAGAACTCCAGATATTGAGGAAGCAGTTTTGAATTGTATTGATTTTTATCCTCATGTGAGTACCAGAAAAATTCGAAATCAGTTGAATATTTCACATGTTCTAGTTTGGAGGATTCTCCACGACTTTTTATCGTACCCGTTTCATATTAAACGCGTCCAAACTCTACTTCCTCGAGATTTTCCTTCAAGACTGACTTTCTGCCGTGGTTCTCAGGTAAAATGAGAGAAAATGCTCATTCTGATTGATCACAAATATTTCACAATAATCATTATTGGGCTGAGGAAAACCCCCATTTCATTGAAGAATCTCATTATCAAGAACAATTCTCACTAAATGACCTTTATTGCTCGAGGATGTGCCACTTTTGGTGAGAAACATAATGTGGTTCATGCATGACACGGCACCATCACATTTTAGTGGAGAAGCTAAGGAATTCCTCAATAATAAATTCAAAAACTGATGGATAGGTCGTGGTGGGCCAGAACCATGGTCTCCTAGGTCACCAGACTTAAAGAGTTTAGACTTTTTCGTATGGGAATATCTCAAGAGTTTAGTTTATACCACTCCAGTGAGCACTGTATAAGAATTGAGAAATTGAATAATAACCTCTTGTGACATGATAAGAAATACCCCAGGAATATTTCCAAGAGTGCGTGATAATATGCGAAGAAGGACAAAGGTCTGTATTCTTGCAGGTGCAGGACACTTCCAGCAATTCATTTAATTTTTAATTGTTCTTTTTTTTAGTTTGATATTGAATAAGTATAAGTTGAGTCTCAGAAGACGAGTTATCAAAATAAGAGCAACTTTTGGGCATACTTTTCGAATATTTCAATATTTTTTTTTTATTTTGCGAATAACATACAATTCAAATAATTCACATGAAAACTGTTGGAGATACGAAAAAATTACGGTTGTCAAAAAAGTTTCTAAATTGAACAAAGATGATGATAATTGATTCTACGCGAATCAGTGGCGTACTGCGAAAAGTTTGAAAGGGCAAAAAAAGACATGGCCTCGGAAAAGAAACCACTTGTGAATTTCAGTTAAAATCTAAAACGTGTAATAATGAAGACTGTAAAAAATAGCTTGCACTCCTAAATTGGCCTGAATATCTCAGATACTGTAAGAGTTTTGAAGAAAACACAAATTTTTTCTGGAAATTACAACACTCTGTAGCTCCGTAACGAAGCTTTTGTGGACCTATGTTTATAAGAACTCAAGTTGTGACATACTATTATGTAGCACCCTGTATTATAACATATTCAATAAAATAGACTTATCAGTCTCAACATCGAACAATAAACTGGGACATATATCGAGCATATCAAAATATTTTCTTCTTTTTTTACATCAATTAAAAAAAAAAAGTTGAAAAATACACCATACAAACCCGAAGGTAAAAGGTACAAAAACGAAGTACGTGGAGCAATGAAAACTTTAAAAGGTGCCAGACAGAAATTAATTGACAGAATAATATGCCTTTGATGCATTGAACATCTTTTTACCAACGTAATGTGGCGATTCCTCAAATTATGATTATGTTACTCTACTACCAGAAACGTGGCATTTCTGGTATTACAGCGGTGGTAATCGGAATTCGATGCGTACTTGATGAGATTATTTTTCCTAAACAAAAGTGTTTTAAGAACAAATATTGATGGAAATGTTAGAATTACCTTTGATCTGAATGTTTCCCTGCAACTTTCTATAAAACCCAGCCCAAATATCAAACTTATGACTCTTTAGAGAATGATAAAAACTCTTTGTGCTTGTGGACTATTTCCCCAGATAATAATAAAAATATAATATATTCATTCGTACAGTATAAAAGCCCATACGGGTGATGAACGTGTCAGAAAGAGTATGAGTATGTACAGCACATAAGACAGAAATATGGACAACAAATTTGACATATAGGTGACATACACACGCAATACGATACAATACAATTTCAAAGGAAATACATGCAGCATCACAATATATCAATGTTATCCATCAGAAACTTCTGCACTCTATAGTAAGCTTTCCCAATAAAAACTGCTTTATTTTAAATTAGAAGATTCTCAAAGGAAGTTGTCCAATATTAGCTGGAATTTTGTTGAAAACATTTATAGATGAGAAATGTACATTTTTTTGAAGGTAAGTGAAATGGTGTTCATAGGTTTTCAGCCTGGATTTGTCTTGTGTCGTAGATATGGTCATCACTAGTCAAGGAATTCATAAGGTTTTCGTAAATATAAAGACTCGGCAGCGTGAGCACACTTCTGGCAATAAAATGCTCTCAGCAGCTATCTCGATATTTCAGATTCAAAATAGATCTCAAACACTTTTTGTGAAGGATGAAAACCCTTTCTGCTTCCTGTGCATTTCCCCAAAAAATCAAGCCGTACCTCAGCCTTGATTCCACGAACGCCGAATACGTCAAGAGAACTGTCTCTAAATCCACCAAGATGAAAAGGATTCTAAAAGTGTAGTAATATCTACTTTTAGAGTTTGCTATGTTTAGACCACTCAAGTCTAGTATCCAGCTGACACCAAGAAAGGCAACTTCATTATTTTCTTTTATTAAGGTATTTTATGTTGGAATTCAAAATGAGTGTTAACTTTGTGATATTTGAAATGTAAACATTGCGTTTTAGAAACATTTAATTTCAAGTTATTTGAAATAAACCAATTTTCCAGTATTCGCATACATTCCTGGGTCTTCCATGTAGGGTCTTCGCTATAATTTGCAGATACAACAGCTGATGTGTCATCAGCATACTGAAAAATATATTTCAAAATCTCATCCGGCACATCATTCATACATAAGATATAAAGAAGAAGCCCAAGGACTGAGCCCTGCGGTACGCCTCGTAGAACTTTTTCTTTTTTTCAGATATTATTGCCTCACCTTTTTCAACTATATATTGATATCGGTCTCTCAGATAAGATGCCATCAACTTGAGACAGACTCAACGTAATCCACATCTTTCAAGTTTTTTTATTAATATAGCGACACTGTCAAAAGCTTTTGTCAGATCTACAAACAACGCCATAGTTTCTTTTCCGCTATTCAAAGACTCAATCATTTTATCAAGTACAGAATAAATAGCTCCTACAGTAGATCTGCCCTTTCAGAAACCGTATTGAGAGATTAACAAGATCGAAAACTTTTCTTAAAATTATGTTATTCTGTTAGCAATGATATGTTCGAATATTTTACTTAAGTTTGACAAGACTGTAATAGGGCGATAGTTCTCAAAATTATTTCCTTCACCTTTCTTGTACAAAGCCTTTATTCGTGCAATTTTTAAATCATCTGGGAAGACACCTGATGCTAAACTTAAGTTTATTATATGACTCAAAGGCTGTGCAATGATATGACCCATACATTTGATTTACTTGATTGGTATCTCATGATAACCTGCAGAGTGTTTGCTTTTTTAAGGAATGTATGATATTATACACTTCAGTTGAGTCAGTTGGTTTCATCAAAATAGAGTGTTGCACCCGAAATTCTTTCTCTAGGAGAACGTCTTGTGGAACTAGGGTATCTTTGCGTACACAGATATTCATGAAGTGTTTGTTTAAATTATTTACCAGTTCCTCTTCAGAAGTATATTCGCACAAATCAAAAATTCCAGTTTTATGTATACCCTTCCTTATCGGTTTAGTGTAGTTTTTAATAACATTCCAAGTTGACTTCATTTCATTTAAAGAATTTGCAATATATTCAGATGACTTACGTTTCGCCTGCCTTATGACATTTCTTAGAATATTGATATATTTCTTATAGTATTTTTCAGATTCCAGACCCAAATTTTTTTCAATATAAAGTTTATGCTTGTTTTTGCAAGAAGTTCTGATGCCGAGAATAGTCCATGAATTTTTTATTTTCTTATGCTTGATAATTTTCACCGGAAACATATAATTCATTCTACGTGAAATCTTTCGAGAGAATAACTTATAAGCCTTGTTTGCATTATTTTCAGAATACACATCATGAAAGTCTTCACTCGTCAATTCATCTACGAAATCATTAATTTTTTTATCCGAAAATATTCGTTTTTTACTTTGCTCTTCGAGCTCTTCTCGGGAGCATTTCCAAGTTAGAATCTGACCACGATGATCGGACAACGCAGTTATGACAACTTTGGCAGAGATATCTTCCAAATTACCTACAAAGATATTATCTACTTATGATTCAGAAGTGTTCGTGACTCTAGTTGGTTCAGAGTATTATATTGTAGCTCAGGTGATTATAAATGAGTGAATAATAAATGTTCATTAATCAACAATATCGAATTTATATTTTATGCGAGATATTGCAAAAAGCCCTCTGCTGACTCTTTTACAAAGCTGTTCTATATGATAGTCCCATTTCAAATATTCGTCGACGAGATGAACACCTAAAAATTCGGCATTCGATTGTGGGTTGAAGCCATCCAGATAAATAGGGGTTATTTTTGATAATCGGAAATTAACATGCATCGTTTTCTTCAAATTGAGTATTAAATTGTTTGTTCTACACCATTATTGGAAGTCATTATTTACTGTGTAACCTTCTTCTCAAGATCCACAGATGATCGAGCAGATATCACCATTGACGTGTCATCAACGTAGAGTAAAAACAGGAGAGGGCCGAGCACGGACCCTTGAGGAACTCCAATGTTAATATTTCTCAGATCAGATGTCTCCTCACACACACCAACCAAAAACTGTCTACCCTCCAAAAACGAATGTATCAGCTGCAACATACCACCTCTAATCCCACATGCCTCAATCTTCGCGTTAGAATATCAAAAGATCAAAAGCCATTGACAGGTCATAAGAAAGTCCCGCCACAAGATCTCCCGCATCTAAGGTCTTATAAATAATTAAAAGAAGATCAGCTGCCGCACTGTCTTTGGACCTATTCAAGCAAAATCCGTGCTGACAGTTTACCACTACTTCATTCTTTGAACATAGCTACCATTCATTATTATGAAACATTCTTCGATGAACCCAAGTAGATTTTCAATATGGACATTGCAAACACAATAATAAATTGAGTTTGTTTCAAGGTTGCCTGCATTCCGAAGAGTACATATGTACGTGTAATTCAGTTACGCTTTAATGAAGTCTTGCAAAATTAGGGTAAGAGTCAAGGCTCTCAAATATCCGATCAATAGTTCTTAGCGACAGGCACAATAATAATAATCTACATTTCAATTATTATTAATTAGAAGGGTTAAATGCAAACACAAGTTCAAACGGGCTAATGCTCCACGAAAAGATATTTATCCAATCATAGCAAGATTGGATAAGTTAATGGGCAGACTTGATGACCACAAATTGTGATTATCTTATCTTCTTATCTTCTATATAATATATATATATATATATATATATATATATATATATATATATATATATATATATATATATATATATATATATATATATATATATATATATATATATATATATATATATATATATATATATATATATATATATATATATATATATATATATATATATAGGGTTTTACCCCGACGAGTTGCCCATATATCTGTTCATGCAATCAAACTGATTTCATGAAAAAATATAAATCCACCACCCGGTAATTAATACCATTGCCAGGCAATGATTATAATCAAAACATATCCTGGAGTAATTATATATTAGGATAACGTTAAATGTTATGAGAATATATCAATCTACCAGAATATATACATACTATAGCATCATCAGACAATGATATCAATGTACCAACGAGTAGTGTCAGAGGCTTTCTCCCCGGAAAAATCCAGTGTACGGACCTTAGTCAAGTAACACTGAATGTTACTCATTAATAGTTTCCTTTGTGTGAAGTGGTGAACGATCGAATAGAATACTGCTCTGAATATAAATATGACAAAATTGTCAGTTAATTATATTACATTTATATAAACAAATAAATAAAATATGAAATGAGATTCTGAGCAGTATAAACTAAAGAGAAAACCTATGACTCTACCTCATTATTATTTTCGGAAAGAAACCTACGAAGAATATTACAAGATTTGATGACTGTTATCTTTTGTAACTGTTCAAACAAATTTTTCTTCAGACCCAAAATCTCAATACTTTTGTGAAGATTTCTAGGAATAACGCCTGTTGTAGAAATAATAATCGGTAGAATAAATATTTTTTCATTTTCCACATTTTTTAATCTCGTCGCCAAGCATCATATATTTAGAAATTTTTTCATTGTATTTATTTTGTATATTATGTGTGTCGGGTATAGCAATATCAATTATATATGTTATTTGATTCTGTTTATCAATAAGAACGATATCTGGTCTATTGTGTTTTACAGCTCTGTTGCACAGAATTGTTTTATCAAAATAAAGTTTATATTTGTCATTTTCACAAATAATCTCAGGTTCATATTTTTGAAATTTTTTTCTTTTGGGAATTAGGTCATGTTTAATTCCTAGATTGAAGTGAATAATATTAGCGACGGCATTATGTCTTTCTAAATAATCTGTTGAAGCAAGGACTGAGCAAGATGATAATATATGAAAAACTGTTTCTGAAGAACAGAAACATCTACGGCAAGAATCATCTATATTTTGTTTGATGATATGTTTTCTATAATTCCTTGTGAAAACAACCTGGTCCTGGATCGCAATTGCCAAGCCTTCTGTTTCAGCAAACAATTCTCCAGATACTAACCATTTATTCGATGCAATTTCATCAATATAATCATTTTTCAATTCTTTAGGGTGCTTTCCGTGTAATTCCTTCTGCATCCAACTTTCTCTTTTAGAATTATCATCAAATATATCAAAATCTACCTTTTGCATTGTCAAGTTCAGAGGTGTAAGATTATAATCTGAAGCAACAACAATATCATGTAATTTAGACGTTCTCTGTTTATCATGAAAATGGGAACGTAGATGAAAATTCTGTTTACTGTGAAGATTATTCAAATCAATTAATCCACGACCTCCAAGATGTCTAGGTAGTGTAACTCTCTGAACAGCTGACTTTGGGTGGTGCTTATGATATTTACAGAGCATTTTCCTCGTTTGACATTGTAATTCATTTAGATCAGTTTTAGACCATTTAATAATTCCAAAAGAAGATGTAAGAATAGGAACAGCATAGGAGTTGATAGCTCTGAAAAGGTTTTTACTAGTTAAATAACTCTTGATGATAATTCTTAGTCTTTTGTAATATGAACTTCTAATAATTTCTTTAGTGCTGCTATGGTTAATTGTCTTCTCTTGACAAAATCCAAGATATTTATATGTATCTCTTGATGCATTGGCTCGATATATATATATATATATATATATATATATATATATATATATATATATATATATATATATATATATATATTATATACGTGCAATTTCAAGAAAAAAGTTCATATAAACATAGGCCCGCAAAAGCTTCGTTACGGAGCTACAGAGTGTTGTAATTTCTGGAAAAATTTGTGTTTTCTTCAAAACTCTTGCAGTTTTTGAGATATTCAGCCCAAATTAGGAGTGCAAGCTATTTTTTACAGCCTTCATTATTACACGTTTTAGATTTTAACTGAAATTCACAAGTGATTTATTTTCCGAGGCCATGTCTTTATTTGCCCTTTCAAACTTTTTTGCAGTACGCCACTGATCCGCGTAGAATCAATTTTCGTCATCTTCAATCAATTTAGAAACTTTTTTGACAACCGTAATTTTTTCGTATCTTCAACAGTTTTCATGTGAAAAACTATTGAATTTGAATTGTATGTTATTCACAAAATAAAATGCCTATGTTTATATGAACTTTTTCTTAAAATTGCACGTAGATTTAATATATATATATATATATATATATATATATATATATATATATATATATATATATATATATATATATTAAATCTACGTGCAATTTTAAGAAAAAAAGTTCATATAAACATAGGCCCGCGTTACGGAGCTACAGGGTGTTGAAATTTTCGGAAAAAATTGGTTTTTCTTCTAAACTTCTGCAATTTTCGAGGTGTTCAGCCGAAATTTGGAATGCAAGCTATTTTTTACAGCCTCCACCATTACACGTTCTTGATTTTAACTGAAATTCACAAGGTGTTTTCCTTTCTGAGGCCATGTCTCGTTTTGCTCTTTCAAACTTTTTTTGCAGTACGCCACTGATCAGCGTACAATCAATTTTCGTCAATAGCGTTCAAGGTGAACACTATTTCTTCCGCTTCTTCTCTAAAGTTGAACGAAAATTCCGTGAGGTGCAACCTGCTGAATAGGAGGATTTCATTATCGACGAAGATACCGAAATAAACGTATTGGCATTTGTTGATATTAATCCAACCACATCAACAAGGAAATTGCCGGGAAACTTGAAATTAGCCACCAAAACGCATGGAGAATTTTGGAAAAACATAAGTACCGCTCCTTTAAATATCAACTACACCAACACCTATATATTAACTATAGTGCGACTCCAGTACTGTAAAGAGTACCTAAGGAAAATGGTGGGGATCCACGAAATCCCACAAAGATTTTATTCAGTAACGAATCACGTTTCACGAACAATGGGATGTTTAATAGGCAAAATACCAGGTACTGGTCGCAACGAAATGAGCACAGATATCAAGATGGAAACTTCCAAGATCGTTTTGGGTTCTGGATGGGGATGATGGGGAGATATTTAATAGGGCCTATAATTTTTGAAGGTTCATTGACAGGGGAGGGATATTTGGAGCTTTTGAGGACCCAAAAACAAGATGAACTGAACGTGTTGCCATTAGTTGTTGTGAATTAAATATATTTGATAGTGCACCTCCCCACAACAACACAAGGGAGGTCTCTGAAAAAGTAGTGAGAGATGATGGATACACTTCTGATCTCAGTTGGTACACTGAGGATTTAAGAAATATGAGAAATAGATTGGAGCTTGTTTCTGAGCTTTTTGACAAACATAAAACGGAAGAACTTAAGATACTTCGGAATAAATTGAAAATCAATTATAAGTTAGCAATTGACAGGGCAAAAGTTAGAAAACAAATACAAATATACAAAAGTGAAAGTGATTTATTTCTTAAGAATATTCCCAAAAATGTCAGCTTTTTTTCTGATGTGTCCTTCAACACGGTGGGAGATATTGTGAGCGGGATGAAAAATAATAAATCTAGGGATTATTACGACCTCTCAACAGTACTTATTAAAATGAATATTAACAGTATCATCTATCCACTTACTGATTTAATTAATAGATATCTCCCGAATGGTACTTTTCCTGATTGCCTTAAAATCTCAAAGACTGTTCCTTATTCAAAAAATGAAACAAGGATGACGTTTCTAATTATAGGCCTATTTTACTAGTGCCAATTTTTTCAAATATTATTAAAAAATTATGTGTAGTCAGATAATTAAATATTTCGAATCCAATAATCTTTTTACGTCCAGCTAATTTGGCTTTAGGAGAAAGAGATTCACTGTTTAGCTTAAGGTGTTTTAAACTTGGATTATTTTCACTGTCTCTCTTTCTGGATCTGACCAAGGCGTTTGATTGTGTCTCTCACTCACACTGTTAATAGTAGAACTCTTATAGAATTATTCTTGACGGGTAGATTTCAGGTTGTTTTTGCAGATGGCATTTGGTCAGATAAGGAAGCCATATCAATTGGTGTGTCACAGGGTTCAATTATCGGCCCCCTCTTATTTTTGATTTTCATAAATGATTTTCCAGAGTATCTGGCCAACTGTTTAAGCATTCTGATGATTCTACTTTGTCTGTGAAGTGTGATGATCTTGCACGAAGTGCGATGCTGTTTGGGAGTACAGAGTCAAGGGCCTTAGAATGGTTCGGGGGGAACAAGTTGAGTATGAATGGCGACAAGACCGAAAAGGTCATATTTAGCATGATAGATGTGGAGAAGTCGAGTGTCGAGTTTCTTGGCCTGCATTTGGACACAAAGCTCACCTGTGGTATACATGTTGATCATCTCTCCTCGATACTTGCGAAAAACATTTTTTTACTGTGAAGTCTTACACAGTCGGTTTCACAGGATGTTTTCCGACTGCTTATTTCTCGCTTTGTGAGTCCCACCTCAGACACGGTGTATTAGTTTGGGGTGACTGCGCGGATGTCGGGAGGCTATTTCGGTTACAGAGGAGAGCTATTCGTATTGTAAGTACACTGATTGCTACAAGATGGCGTTAAGCGATTTGCACATGTTGACTCTTCTGCCCTTTTCATTTTGGAATGTTTATTATATGCAAACAAAAATGAAGACGTCATACGCAGTCCTTTCTACAGATTGAGAAGAGCACAGAATGGTCCAGATTACCAGTCAGTGAAATTCTATAAAAAATTACCTGTAGCGTTTCGTTCATAATTAACTGATAATTTCAAACGCGTTTTCAAGAATATTTTAATATCAAATGTTATTTATAGTGTTGAACAATTTTCGAACATAAATGTTTCCCTTTTTACAACACCTTGATGTTTTTAAATCTTATATTTATTTTATTTATATTCTATTTTTGATAAAAACTTGATGTTTCTTTTTTAATTATTGACTTGTGCATACACTTGTATATTTGTGTTACAGCGTCAATAAACCTGATTCCTGATTACTGATTCTAGAACGAAAGATGAGAATTGCAAAACAAAGATTGTGTTTAATTGTCCTT
Source organism: Cryptolaemus montrouzieri (assembly GCA_013387265.2). Classification (NCBI taxonomy): domain Eukaryota; kingdom Metazoa; phylum Arthropoda; class Insecta; order Coleoptera; family Coccinellidae; genus Cryptolaemus; species Cryptolaemus montrouzieri. Next base: position 15,169,998 of record JABFTP020000042.1, read on the forward strand.
CGAAAATACATCGTAAGGTCGTAGGATGAGATTAACAATTGAAATAAGCAAAAAGATACAGGGTGTCCCATTTGAAAGTTGGTATCGTTTTCGGCATAACCGAAATTGAAATGTCAAACATATTAATGTTATCGCATTTAAATGTTGTCTTCTATCCGATCCTGAAATTCATCAATATATTCCAGATAGACAAAAAGTTACAGGGATGGCCCTAGTTTCAGATACACCTGGTATACAGAAGACATTTTTTACAAAAATGATAAATTTCAATACGAATCGTATCGCAATAGTTTCAAGAAAACCATACTTACATAACTTTCCGGTTAGGAAAACAAAGTCACCAACCTGAAAGAAAACAAATTATCATTTCTCTTCAATATAACTAGGAATTAACAGTAAAAATAACATACAACTATTGCAGATAATAAACAACACTGAAACGTGGAAAATCTATGTCGACGTCCTTGTCTCATATAGTGATTGTTTCATTCTCAAAGTTCATCGACATAAAATGAATACGTGTTGAATTTATGATAGATTCGCAAAATCGAAAGGATTGTAAATGATATGTCCTGGATTGATCGTTATCTGAATTGAGATTAATAATATAAATTCCAGATTAGGTGAATAGAACATTGATCGAAATTTGAGATCAAATTAATTGGGGTGAAAGGATTTTCGATTAATTCAATGAAAATGGTAGCTTATAATATGAACAATCAGTTCTGTTCTGACAGCACCCGGTTTCTCTTTCACAGTCCCATCCCTTTGCCTTACCTTTTCTCTTTTATTTTTCATTTATTATCGTGGACTTATGCACTATCTCAGCTGTTAGCTGGATATAATTTACCTTTCCCAGATTCAGCAATCAAAGGGAATAGGCTCGATTACAATATACTTGACATAAATTTCCTAACTATCCTTCATGTATTAAGAATTACAGCTTTTTACATTTCTATATAGGTATTCTTATGCAATTTTAATTTCTTAAGACTATCATGCAAAGTTTTGGGTATTAACCCAGTCGAGGATACGATGACAGGAACAATATCTATTTTCTCGAGGTGCTACATCTGCTTGATCTCAATAGCAAGGTCTGTGTATTTGGACTTCTCTTCTTCTCCTGGAACTTGTTCAGCACGTTGTTATTATTCGGTATGGCGACATCCACCAGCATTGCTGTTCTGGCTCTCTTATCATACACCACTATGTCCGGCCTATTATTCGTCACCATTCTGTCAGTGATAACAGGCCTATCGTAGTATAATCTGATAGAGTCATTTTCCAATACGGGCGCCGGCTGATACTTGTAATATGGCTGGAAGGTGTTCAGAAGTCCGTACTTGTGTGCAAGTTTCTGGTGGATAATGTTGCACACTTGATTATGCCTGTGAAGATACTCCGTATTGGCCAGTTGTTCGCATCCGGACGTAATATGCTGTATAGTCTCCGATCTTATATGACATTTTCTGCACTTATCTGTTTGTAATGTTCCGTCCTTCATTATAAATTTTTTGTAATTGTTTGTAGCGATCACTTGGTCTTGGATGGCCATAAGGAATCCTCTGTTTCTGCGAATAATTCTCCTTTCATCAACCATTTGTTGGAGGCTTCTTTGTCGATGTGTGGTTGATTATGGTTCCATGCAATCAGACCATTGCTCTTGTTTTCAGTATCTGATAGGAACGGTAGATTCAGCAGGTCATCTCTGGTAGCAAGATTTAGTGGTGTATATCCCCTATCAGCCAACGATACCATTCTATGGAGGTCAGAAGTGAAAGCTTTTGCAGAGAAGAATTCTCTGAGATTTTTTATCTGTTCGGTGTGTAAATTGACAACATCTATTAATCCGCGTCCTCCTTCTTTCCGCTTCAAAGTTGTTCGTATCACAGACGATTTTGGATGATGATTGTTGTACTTTGTCAGCATCATTCGGGTCTGCCTTTGAATATCATCCAGTTCTGTCTTAGTCCATCTGATTATTCCAAATGAGTAAAGCAACACTGGAATGGCGTAGGTGTTAATTGCCTTGACTAGATTCCCCGAGTTCAACATCGATTTCAGCACAGACTTCAGACGCTGACTGTATTCTGAACGAATCTTCTCCTTTGATTGTTTTTGGTCTAGCAATCTGGCTTGTTGGTATCCCAGATATTTGTATGTTTCGCCATCTCTCATGCACTGTATAATATCACCGTTTGGAAGTTGTGTTTCACCGTCTATGACTTTCCCTCTTTGAATGTTCAGGGTCTTACATTTTTCAATCCCGAATTTCATATGAACATCTGCCGAGAACTCACTGACAGTTTTCAGCAAATCATCCAATTGCTTCTTGTTCGAAGCATATAATTTGATGTCATCCATATACAGCAGGTGGGAGATTGTATGATAATTCCTTTCTGCTTTTATCCTAAATCCGTATCCTGTTCTATTGAGCATTGAGGACAATGGGTTCATTGCTAAACAGAACCATAGTGGACTCAAAGAGTCTCCTTGAAAAATTCCACGAACGTATGGGTATCTCGTCGGTTTTAATTGATTTATTGTTCATGTTGACTACCAGAGACTGCGTGAATTTTGTATATCTACAATACTTCAACAAGCCAAGAATGGGCGGTACTATCGAATGCCTTCAGATAATCGAGAAAAGCCGAATGAACATTCCGATGCCCTACGTGTGCCTGTTTCATTATCACAGAATCGATGATGAGTTGTTCCTTGCACCCGTGGTGTTTCTTTCTGCATCCTTTCTGCTCCTCTGCTAATATATTGTTGTCGTCAAGGTGTTGGTATATTCGATTAGATATGCATGAGGTGAGTATTTTGTAGAGTGTTGGCAGGCAAGTGATTGGCCTATATTGGGATGGATCCTGTGTTCTATCGCTCTTAGGTAGCATATATGTTAAGCCTTGCGTTAGGAAAGTGGGTGTTTTCTTGGGATGTTGAAGAACATACGTGAGCTGTTTCGCTAGGGCTCCATGGAGCTTATCAAACTTCTTGTACCAGTAGTTGTGGATATTATCTATACCTCTGGCCTTCCAATTGTTGGTCGCTCGAACTACTATTGTGATTTCTTCCTCCGTTATTCCATCGAAGTCCATATGTCTGATATCGAGGCGTTCTTTTTCATTCGTGATCCATTCCGCATCTCTATTGTGTTCTTTGGGGTGCGACCATAGTGATGACCATTAATCGGTCAAGCACTGTGCGTCAGGTACTTCTCTGTTAGTGTTGGTCGCAGTTTTGTTATTCCCCTTATGAAAATTGGCCGCGTTTTGGAGAAACCTTTGGTTTTGGTGTTTTCTTTCAGTACACTTGACGTATCTTGAAAGCCTCTTTGCTTTTGCTTGGAGTTTCTGTTTCAAAGTGTCCATATAAACGTCGATGTGTTGTTTGTGATCAGGGTGTTTTGTGTTCGTACCAATTTTCCTATAAATTTCGCGTATATGTGATTTCGAGCGCCCTGAAGGTTTTCTGTTTCCCAGGAATCCTGTGAGGCGACCGATTTCTGCTCTAATATTATCAATATCCTCCTCCAGTCGTTTTTGCCATGATGGTTACAGTTACAGTCCAACTATGATTGAGAACATGATTTCACGCAAAAAATTTCAAAAAGCAATCCAAGGAGTATTTCCAAATATTAAAAGTTCAAACAAAAAATTCAACGGCTTAACTTATATTGGTAATCCTAGTCTTAAATTAAAATCATTCCTCTCGCATTATAATTTCAATATAGCATTCCGAACTGATAATTCTTTAGGCCGACATATCAAAAACTGCAAATCTAAAATTGATAAAAGTAATAAATCCGGTGTTTATAAACTGTCTTGCGGGGATTGTAATAAAATTTATATTGGTAGAACTTTCAGCAATTTCAAAGTTAGATTATCCGAGCACCAACGTAGTTTTAATTATCATAAATCAGATTCCCATTATTCTAATCACTTACTCGAAGAAAACCATAACTTTAATGATAATTTCAAAATTTTACACAATGAAAATAACAGACAAAAACTCAATCTATTGGAAATTTTAGAGATCAACAAAGAAAGTAAGCAACTCCGATGGGTTTTCCAACATACCTCTTGTACCTATTGTAATAGTAAGTAGGAAATAAGACTAATATATAAGGAATAACTCTGTTCATTAGTTTGTATCTATCTGATGAAGCCACAGTGTGGTGAAACCGGTCATAGTTTAGTTAATATAACGAAAATCAAAATACTTCAGTTTTAATCCATTTTTTCAGGCCTGATTAAAAGATATCGATGAAATAGACATAAGCAAATTTCATGACCAATAAAGGTCAAATCAACTTCGAGTAAGTTTCAAAACATTGAAAGAATGTAAGAACGTATGAACATTGTGATAATAACAAAGACCTTTCTCAAGTGATTTGTTACGAGGCCAATAGCAACCGTAGATGCTTGATATATGACTATACAGATGCTTCCTTAATGATTGAAATTGAAATTGAATGTATAATAAACCTAGTCACTACAATCTGTTTTGTGGATATCAATGATAATCATATGCACATATTAAAATACTTTGAATATGAGATGCATTTCCGTCATGAAAAAAATGTTTCTTCTTGAATATTTTAAATACGTCCTCCACGTATTTCCATTAAATGAAGCAATTTACTCATTTTATATCATTCTTCTTCTTTTAATTGCTTTATTTAAAATTCAGTCATTGATTGCGAAATATTTATAGCAATTTTAGGATCTAGAGGTCGTACAAGATCGCACAGAATATATAACACAGTGCGTGAAAATGTCACTTCAAAATTCTAACACGCAGGAGACATACCTAGTAAACCTATATCGGGTACGCTGAATCCAGTGGTAACCACCGTTTTTGAAAGTTAGCTCTTGTTTAGGAGATATTCGCCTTTGAAGTTAGCTGATTTTAGTAGGGTTCGTCGCTTATGACTTCAGTACATTATATGCTTGTAATTCCCAAACCGTTCGGAATATCGCTTTACTGTCTTCGGCAAAGTTTCAGCTATTGTCATGGCCAACAACTTTTCTGAATATACCAACAAAGAAAAACCTCATTCAAACACCGTTTCTTAACAAAATGTCCAAAAACTCCATTTCTTTGCCATTTTTTCGTTAATTTTCGTCTAAATAATAGAAAAATCAAGGAATTTCGCTTTAAAATCTTAAAATGAGAAAGAAAACACATTTCCTATAGTTAAATCAAAAATTTAAACGCACAATCATGATTTTAACTCAAATTTCCACAGATGTCACTGTTAATACGTATTTATTAGTATTGTCACTGATGTTACTACATATTTTGCAATGTATTTGTGTGCCATTTTCATAGTCTTAGTTCTGATATTTCTTAATTTGACATTTCTTGTTGAAGTTTCTTTGTTTACACAAGTTATATATTTGATAAAAATATCAAAAATGAATTCGTGCAGTAAATTTAATAAATTTTGCTACATTTGTGGAAAGTTTACTATAATGACAAGCAAGCGTTCAATTTCTGAAGAAATTGCTGAATCGTACACACAATATTTCAACCAAACTGTAATCAAAGATGTGAACTGGACTCCAAAAATCGTTTGTACTGGTTGTGTCATAAGATTGAGTGGATGGAAAAGAGGTAAAATGAAATGATTTATCATTTATTTCAAAATTATATCAATTGAAGCTATTTTTATTACAGGTGAATTCCAATCTATGCCTTTTGGCATTCCAGTAATTTGGACAAATCCTCAAGAACATAATCCAGATGACTGTTTTGCTTGTGTTAATGAAATTGTCGGATTGAACAGAGCTAAAAAACCTAAAGTTGGACTCAGAGGAACTCGGTTTGTTCAGTCGGATCCAGTCCGAAAGAAGAGTACATTCCATCTACTTATGATACTATTGGCGAAACGTCTGCATCGGTTTATGTACCATCAAATGTATCTCCACAATGTAATCATGCTGAATTTTCTCAAAAAGATCAGGATAAAATTATTCGTCGATTGAAATTATCGCAGCGTCAGTCCATTATTTTGACTCAGGAATTGAAAAAAAAATGTCTTAGCACCTAATGTGAAAGTATAAGGAGCAATCGGCCGTCATAGACAGTTCACTGCTTTATTCAAATCCATCGAAGACAATTCATTCGCGTACTGCACTGATATCAAGGAATTTGTATTAAAAATGCATCATGATTATAAACCAGAAGACTGGCGTCTTTTCATCGATTCGTCCAAAAGTCTCAAGGCGGTTTTGCTTCTTGTCACAAACTCAAAAAACAGTAACCCGGTTGCCATCAGCACAAAAACGAAAGAAAATTACGAATCATTGAAAAAAATCCTTGATTTGGTGGAAGACCATCGTTGGAAGATTTGTGCAGATTTGAAGGTGATAACTCTTTTGAGAGAAATGCAGACGGGATATACGAAAAACATGTGTTTTATGTGTTTATGGGATACTCGATATGCCGACGACCAATATGCCAATAAAAGCTGGCCTATGGGACAAGGGTTCAGATTGCGTCTAGAAAACGTCGTTGAAATTCCACTTGTGCCAATCGAAAAAGTGTTGTTTCCACCTCTGATATCAAGCGTGGGATTGTTAAAAATTTCATCAAGGCCCTAGATCCTGAAGGCAATGCATTCAATGAGTTGAAGCGAATTTTCCCAAGATTGAGTGGAATGAAAATAAAAGAAGGTTTGTGTGAAACTATATACGTACCAATCAACCTAACTTATTCAATATTTAACACATATTTTTTCGAATTATTTTATTACAGGCATACTCAATTGACCTGATATTCGACGCTTGATGAGAGACCAACAATTTAAAAACAGTTTGTCGAATTTGCAGCTCGTTGCTTGGGATTGCGTCAAAGGAGTCATCGAAAATGTACTTGGAATTCATGGTGGCGAAAACTGACGCGTTGAAAATATGCTCGTTGCTTTCCGTAACATCGGTGTAAAAATGTCTCTGAAAATTCATTTTTTACATTACCATGCAGACAAGTTTGCCGAACAATCACCATGTGAATCAGATGAGCATGGTGAACGGTTTCATCAGGTGACGGCTAGGCTTGAGCACTGGTATAGTGGAAAAAAACTTGATTCTCTATTACGAGACATTTGCTGGAATTCACAGCAAGATGAAGATGGAGAAGAAGAAGAATGAACATGAATTTATATGTTTATTTGTTGAAAATTGTTGGAATTGGAATAAAAATTTGAGTTAAAATCATGATAGTGCGTTTAAATTTTTCGATTTAACTATAGAAAATGTGTTTTCTTTTCTTATTTTGAGATTTTAAAGCGAAATTCCTTTGATTTCTCTATTATTTAGACGAAAATTAACGAAAAAATGGCAAAGAAATGGATCTTTTGTTAAGTGTTTGAATGAGGTTTTTCATATTGGTATATTCAGAAAAGTTGTTGGCCATGACAATAGCTAAAATATTGCCGAAGACAGTAAATCGATATTCCGGACGGTTTGGGAATTACAAGCATATAATGTACTGAAGTCATAAGCGACGAACCCTTCTAAAATCAGCTAACTACAAAGGCGAATATCTCCTAAACAAGAGCTAACTTTCAAAAACGGTGGTCACCACTGGATTCAGCGTACCCGATGTAGGTTTACTAGGTATGTCTCCCGCGTGTTAGAATTTTGAAGTGTCATTTTCACGCACTGTGTAATTATTGCAATATTGGATGTTCCTCGAAAAAGTCCCAAGTTATAGTTCTTACAATTGTTGATGGATTTCGATGTAATAAAAACCGAATCGATTCTTGAATAATATTATAACAGACTGATATATTTTCATTGGTTTGTTACTTCAGTGCTACCGGGATGGGATCACACACACGAAGAAAACGTCAATGGTTCAGACAAAAACCCTTTATAAACGTGAATGTAAAAATTGAATAAAAAACGTGGTTCGCTGGTTGACAACGGCGGTTTGGCAATATTGCGGACGGCGTGGATTATCTGAAGAGTCGACTAGTGGCAACGCGTGCTGCAGACGATCTACGGAGACGATGCGACCTCGATGAAATCGGCGAAGGAAAACCGAGAGAATCTCAGTAATACGCCGTACCCTCAGGTAAAGTAGACCAAAGTACGTTCCGTTTTCTCATTCTGTTTCAATTTTGAGTACTTTCTGTAAAAAAATAACATTTGAAACGCTGTACTTTCCGAAAAAAGGAGTTATCCAAAAATTTTGGAAGAAACCTCACATTTCCAATTAATCGATATAGTTGGTATAATGGACGATTGTTTGGTTTGTGGTGAAATTTTTCAGTCCTCCAAAGTGTTTTGCTCATTATTTCAGTTGTAATAACTCATAAACACCTCAAAGAAGTCTAGGGAACACTTCTGAATATCGATATATCTTATCCAGAACGATCAATATAAATGACTTTTTTTGAGAAATTAACACCTGCATCAATTTCTCACCAAATTATGTAAAGTACCGCAACAGATTTCAGTTTTTTTTTATAAAAAACTGAAAATGCAGCAGATGCGACGCTGTTTCATAATCATTTCATGTATTCAGTGTTTTGAAATCAGTTAGTTGACACTTTGTTTCTGTTGTAAGCACAAATAAAAGATTCAAGTTTTGTGATTCGACCATGGAGAGACGACATTTGACTAGAGAAGAGATGTTACGATCCGTTGGCATGCTCCAAGCTGGGAGCTCACAACGGGAAGTATCCAGGGTTCTGGGAAGTAGCCCAAGTGTCATAAACCGTTTATGGTCGCGTTTCAATGAAACAGGTAGCGTAGAAGAACGCCATACAGATCGTTTAAGGATTACTACAGTCGCCCAAGACCGATTTTTGGTTTTACAAGTCAGAAGAGATCGTACTACCATCGAATCTCAATTAGCTCAAGAGCTATCACGAGTTCATAATGTACAAATTTCCGACCAAACTGTGAGAAATCGACTGCACGATGGTCAACTCCATTCCAGACGTCCTTTAAGAGTTCCACAACTGACCCATGGAAATCGCGCTGCTCGTTAAGCTTGGTGCCAAGAACACGTAAACTGGGATCAAGAGAGGTGGGCCACAGTTATCTTCAATGATGAATCTAGATTTAGTTATTATCCCGATTCGGGAAGAATTCGAATATAGAGGGAACCTGGAGAGCAAAACCGTATCCAGCATGCTCGAGAAGTTGTTAGACAGGGAGGCGGATCAGTGATGTTTTGGGGAGGTATTCGCCTTGGTGGAAGAACTGACCTCGTTTTCATACAGAACAACCTCACGGGAAATTCTCACGGAAATGAGATAGTTTTACCTGTAGTGGTACCGTATCTCCAAACAATGGGTCAAAATCCACTCTTCCAACAAGATAATACCCCTACTCATCGTGCAAGAGTTGTCTTGAACGTTCTTGAAGAGAATGATATCGATCTTCTACCGTGGCCATCCTGCTCCCCAGATCTGAATCCCATCGAGCATGTGTGGGACACCATAAAAGAAATCTCCTGCGTCAAAACGTCTTCCATCATGAACATGAGCTTCGATTAGCAGTTCAGTGGGCTTGGAATGACTTAGGCCAAAATGTAATAGACAATTTAATATAGAGCATGCCGCGACGATGCCCAAGTGCCATTAATAACAGAGGTGGACCTTCTGGGTACTGAAAAATATAAGTGCTTCCATATCGTTTCGAAAATATTAGTTCAGGATTTTTTTTTTGTGTTTTACCAAATTTCGTCATTTACAAATTTCAATTTTTTTTTTATAATAGGTGCTTTGGAGAAGTCAAATATTATTTTGTTTTCTTGAGAATACATTATATACAATACATCCTAACAAAAACCGAAAGATTTCTATAAATTCGAATCTTCAAATTCATATTTTAAAGATATTGGTAAGTGATCCCTAGACTTTTTGAGGTGTTTATTACTTCTTATTTCAAGAAAAAGACTCAAAATGTACGATTCAAATGTATCATGAAGTACGATTTGTTAGAATACCATTAAAAATTTCAAAGCAATCTTCATGAAATTATAATGGATGTCATCCGCAATTAATAACGAAAATTTATGACTGTTTATGATTAGGTACCCATCCTCTTATTCTTGTTAGTGTTTTCTGTTTCCGCTCAAGTGGGGAGTTGAGGTAGTTTTCCTGGTTTTGGAAGATTATTTCGATAGTGTGATATTGACTATGAACATCGATAAGATAATTTTCATTGATTTTGCTAACTGTAGGTCAAATTTACCATCGTCCGAATCATCATGAATCATTGTTTTATGAACGACCAACTACAAACCGAAACGTCTCGTGCTTGATTGTGTTTTCCTCAACCAATGTCCAAAATTTGTTCTCCGCGTTCTTCTGTCTTCACTGTTCGTTGTCGTCCTCGATCCAAATTCCTGGGCTTGAAGCAACCATTCTCGCGGAGGTGCCTCTCCAGATTTCCAAACGTTTGGTGGTTCGGCACTATGCGATCTGGAAATCTTTCAGCATATACTCTCGCGCTTTCACGCCCATTTCCTTGACAAAATTCGTACACCATAACCATATCAACCATTTCAGAGTTACTGTACATCTCCGTGCCTAATAGTGATAAAAAAATCACCAAAATACCTAGTTAAGAACTTAAGGAACACAGTTGTGTAAACAATTGGTTGTCAAGCCTAATAAAATGACAATCTACCAGACCACAGAAATAAATCCAAAGCCAACATGGTCAAATGTGATATTTTTGACTTGCTAGGTGGTTGAAGAAATGAAATCATGAAATTAAGAAACTATTTTTCGTGATTGAACCCCTCATCATATCGAAATTTCTCAAGGACAAAAAAGTTTGATAATTAGCTTAGCTACTCAATGTCTGAAATAGTTTTGCTCAAACGCAGACAGTTGGAAAACTACGGTTGATTAAAAACACGTTCGAGTTTTTATGAAAACTTGTAAAACGTCAAGGTCATTTAGTGGATCACTGAAAAACGTAAATAACGCACCCGATTACGCATATCAAATATGGTTTCTATCGATCGAGTCGTTCTCGAATGATTTGAAAAATGAGGAAAAGAAATCTTTGGATTTGGTGACCTCTAGCGGCCAAACGAAGAAACTTTTCGTATAGGTAAGTTGGCCTAAATCGACTTACTACGAGCTGAAGAATCTGAGGTATAATGTTGTACACGCGATTCACGGACACCCTGTATATGCTACGTATTTATTTATTTTCATAAACTGAATCATAACGTTCGTTCTCATAACATGGCACAATTTTGAATGTACTGAAATTGTTTCATATTGATTTTCAGAATTGTTTCCCTAACTTCCCAAATTATTTGATGTGTTCTCAAATAATTTAATACTGATTATAACACTTGTTTTTCTAAGATTGCTGAAACGCAATGAAACTACTGTTAATTCATTCCAATAACTTGGTAACTATACGAGATGTAATATTATATTAATATTGATTTGGAACAATACTTTGATAACTCTAATCTGATTGAAATATTACAAAACTATTTCATATCAATTGAAACCTTTTGTATTATAATTTGGTGAATGATACAGCAGAATTTGACGAACATTCAATATTGATTCTCATCTTTGCTTTTATGAATAGGCCAATTTTCTATTTTTGAAATATCATAATCCATTCATTCACTATTTATATTTATTATTTCATTCGCTCTAAAGTGATACTTTATGATATCAAATGACGTTATTCACCTCATGTGATGCGAGGAAGAATAATAACACTGTGCTAGTTCAAAATTCTAACACGCTGGAGACATACCTAGTAAACCTATATCGGGTACGCTGAATCCAGTGGTAACTGTTTTTGAAAGTTAGCTCTTGTTTAGGTGATATTCGCCTTTGAAGTTAGCTGATTTTAGTAGGGTTCGTCGTTTATGACTTCAGTACATTATATGCTCGTAATTCCCAAATCGTTCGGAATATCGCTTTACTGTCTTCGGCAAAGTTTTAGCTATTGTCATGGCCAACAACTTTTCTGAATATACCAACATAGAAAAACCTCATTCAAACAACGTTTCTTAACAAAATGTCTAAAAAACTCCATTTCTTTGCCATTTTTTCGTTAATTTTCGTCTAAATAATAGAAAAATCAAGGGAATTTCGCTTTAAAACCTCAAAATGAGAAGGGAAAACACATTTCCTATAGTTAAATCAAAAAATTTGAACGCACAATCATGATTTTAACTCAAATTTCTCACAGATGTCTCTGTTAATACGTATTTATTAGTATTGTCACTGATGTTACTACGTAATTTGCCATGTTTTCGTGTGCCATTTTTCATAGTGTTAGTTCTGATATTTCTTAATTTGACATTTCTTGTTGAAGTTTCTTTGTTTACACAAGTTATATATTTGGTAAAAATATCAAAAATGAATTCGTGCAGTAAATTTAATAAATTTTGCTACATTTGTGGAAAGTTTACTATAATGACAAGCAAGCGTTCAATTTCTGAAGAAATTGCTGAATCGTACACACAATATTTCAACCAAACTGTATTCAAAGATGTGAACTGGGCTCCAAAAATCGTTTGTACTGGTTGTGTCATAAGATCGAGTTAATGGAAAAGAGGTAAAATGAAATGATTTATCATTTATTTCAAAATTATATCAATTGAAGCTATTTTTATTACAGGTGAATTTCAATCTATGCCTTTTGGCATTCCAGTAATTTGGACAAATCCTCAAGAACATAATCCAGATGACTGTTTTGCTTGTGTTAATGAAATTGTCGTATTGAACAGAGCTAAAAAAACCTAAAGCTGAACTCAGAGGAACTCGGTTTGTTCAGTTGCCGTTACCACATTCGGAATCCATTCCAATACCGAAAAGATACAGTCCGATAGAAGAGTACATTCCATATACTTTTGATACTATTGGCGAAACGTCTGCATCGGTTTATGTACCATCAAATGAATCTCCACAATGTAATCATGCCGAATTTTCTCCAAAAGATCTGAATAAAACTATTCGTCGATTGAAATTATCGCAGCGTCAGTCCATTATTTTGACTCAGGAATTGGAAAAAAAAGAATGTCTTAGCACCTAATGTGAAAGTATATGGAGCAATCGGCCGTCATAGACAGTTCACTGCTTTATTCAAATCCATCGAAGACAATTCATTCGCGTACTGCACTGATATCAAGGAATTGGTATTAAAAATGCATCATGAGTATAAACCAGAAGACTGTCGCCTTTTCATCGATTCGTCCAAAAGTAGTCTCAAGGCGGTTTCGCTTCATGTCACAAACCCAAAAAACAGTATCCCGATTGCCATCAGCACAAAAACGAAAAAAAATTTCGAATCATTGAAAAAAATCCTTGATTTGGTGAAATATGAAGACCATCGTTGGAAGATTTGAAAGTGATAACTCTTTTGAGCGGAATGCAGACGGGATATACGAAAAACATGTGTTTTATGTGTTTATGGGATACTCGATATGCCGGCGACCAATATGCCAATAAAAGCTGGCCTATAAGACAAGGGTTCAGATTGCGTCTAGAAACCTTCGTTGAAATTCCACTTGTGCCAATCGAAAAAGTGTTGCTTCCACCTCTGATATCAAGGTTGGAATTGTTAAAAATTTCATCAAGGCCCTAGATCCTGGAGGCAATGCATTCAATGAGTTGAAGCGAATTTTCCCAAGATTGAGTGCGAGTATGCATTTTCTGTAATGGAGATAATTAAGTCAAAATATCGCAATCGACTAACTGACGATCATATGTCATCATGCTTGCGATTAGCACTCAGTGGTTACGTACCATCTTATGAAAAGTATGCTGAGAACATGCTGCGCCACGCTTCAACACCTCAAGTCACTCCTTAGTTAAGTTTAACACAATATGTAACCCATTTGTTTTGTAACAACCAATAAACTCGCAATTTTGAATAACTATGAGTTTTTTCATTGATATTATAGAGGAGAACCTAACTAAACCTAACCCTAACCTTGACTAAAATTATGTATATTGTGAAAGCTGATATCTATACATGCCACGGTACACCCTACCTACGTAGGTAGGTAGGGTGCAACCCTGCATCACACATACTTGCAACATCTCAGAGTCGATCGTAAGTAGTCTAAGATATTGAGGTAATTCGCCAGTAATTCAGTGTGAGCACCCCTGATAAGATGATTACATATGACTGAGCCTTCTCATTTATGTGTATTGGGAAGCATTAAAGAGGTAGTACCCCCATGAGAGCGTACAAGACTCATAACTCATCCTAGATATCCACCGAGTTAGTGGTCGATGAAATTGGGGGAAAATGCGCATATATCTGAAGAAGGGCAGGTTCAAGTAGTTACAAAGCTTCAGTAGAAGTTGAAGAATTTAAAATTGATATCTCAACCCAAAGATGATGAAAATCACTTTTCTCATACACCTGTGTAAGGGAGATTCGAAGAGTTTTCGAATGGGGTATCCCCACCCCCTTGTCCTATTCAATTTTGAGGAATTGAAGGGCTCCCTCTATATCAGTTGCTCGTTAAAGCATCAAATGGCCATGAAACAAAATCATTCGACGTGTTTCAGCAAATTTTCTCAATATGTAACACCCTGTAATTCATTATCAGTCGAAAATTATCGAAATAATGGATTTATATAATTTCGCCTTAAGTACTCTCGAGAAAAAAACTGTTCTCCGAATGCTGCTAATCTTATCTGATAAAAAAAATGTATTTAAAGTCGCACAAATTTCAAATCTATTATGTTATCGTCAGTTGATCGTATAAAATAGTTTCGATATGTTTTCGAATCAATTCAAATTGATAGTTTGTGCGGCTCTTTCTGTGGCTATAATTGAAGCAGTGCCGTTGTTCACAGAAGGACTGAATTCAGTGAAAGTGCTACATAGTAATGTCAATCTGACAGCTAACCTTAAACGGATGCAGGATAGCCTAACACGACCCGGAGATAAGCAAGTTGGTCAAAGGGTTAAAGGTGACAAATTATTAACCGAACTCGAAAGTTGGAGGATAGAGGATGATTCACAAAATTCATGTTTCATCAGCCAAGTTTCATTTGGGAACTTGGTAAACATTACTTTTGTAAATGCGACCAATCAAGGACCAGGTGAAATAATTGTCGCAGCTATCGATATTTCTGTTGATACTAAGAACCAGACTGTTGATATAGATGTCAAATGTTGCCCAATTCCGACACTTCCATATGATTTGATTGTACGTGTATATGGATTCAATCCTTATCAAATTTAAGATCATGTAAATCTAGCATTACCTCAAATGTAGTTTTCAAATAAAACTTACTCAAATTAATGCTAATTTTTCATCATTTCTGTGGTCTTCAGTAAGGTTTGTCAATTATAGGATGGTAGATAGAATAATAGAATGGCCTGCACGTTCTCCAGATTTAACAAGTTTGGATTTCTTTCTTTGGGACCATCTGAATTCTATCATTTATAAAACACCACATGAGAATTTTGATGATTTGAGGCAACCTAGGTCTCAATAAAAATAGGTAAAAAAACTTTTTAACTTAAACGGTTTTATGTTAAACATACATTGCACTGTTTAAGATAAATGTACTAAAAACCAAAAAATATTTTATTTTGCGTGTTTTTACAGTTGGTTAAGTATTCTCTCCCAGCATGCATTTGATTCTAAGTTTCCCTAACAGTAGACTATGGTCGCTGCCCACATTGTGTTCTGACCTCTAATATTTGTGATGGGTGATTCATTTTTTCATTATTGATATTATGTAAATACGCCTTTGGTGTTGTTCATTGTCCATCAGATGCCTCAGCAGATGTGCGGGTGCTGGAGGAATCACTTAATTCTGTTAATCTTGATTTTGATAGGATAGTGCTGGTGGGTGATCTCAATATAAATTACATTCAGGAGTCTTCGATGAAGAGAAAGTTGTGCTATATACTAGAAGTGTACAATATTACTTAGATAGTAAAGCAACCAATAGGTATAACTGATAATTCAATAACTCTGATTGACTTATTTTGCTGTGATAACAATTTGATATATTCCAACTGCAAGGTTATGGGATCTAACCGATTACAGACTTGGGAGTTGAGAAATAAATCTGGAGGTTCCTAGAGAAAGTCTACGAACCTCCACATTTAAGATTTCGGTGCCTTCAATCATGAAGATGAGGAGCTTTTTGGAACTATTAGATCTAATGCTGTAGGTAGTGATAAGATGAAATTAAAGTTAAGGTGCCATGCTGTGTCGATCAATTTACTCACATAATAAATTACTCCCTAACTGCAGGTATAGTACCTGAAGCTTAGAAATTGGCTACGATAACCCCGATACCAAAAGTTAATAAGCCAACAGGGCCCTCTGCGTGATACCGGTGGCAAGCAAGATACTGGAGAAGATAGTTTTGGAACATATCCAATCACGTAAACAATTATGTTCTTCCACATACACAGTCCCGGTATCGGAAAGTATTCAGTACTAATACGGCTCTCTTGAAGATTACTAGTGATATAGTGGAAAAAATGGACAATGGTCAGGTAACACTGCTTGTGTTGCTTGATTATAGCAAAGCTTTCGACTTGATGCATCACTTGCTCACTTTGGTAAAGGTCATATATTGGTTTCAAGCTATTCATCTGATAGATACTATGTTGATGTCAATGGAAATCTTTCGTCAGTTTACAGTCAGCCGGGGTGTCCCACAAGGGAGCACCCTTGGGTCCCTGCTCTTTATAATATACACCTCCGATCTATGTGGCTTCATTAAACACTACGTCAATGCGGACGATACGCAACTATATAAGTCATTCATCTCTCTAGTCTTAGTACTTGGTCTGCAAGTTGCTGAAACAACTATATTCTAAGTCAATTGAAGCTAAGGACTGTGATATTAAAATTAATGAATCTGTGATCTCGTTGAGTGAATGTGTGCTGTTCGATTGTGAACTCAATTTTGAAAATCATGTAAATAAACTAACTAAAAAGCCTACATCAAACTCAAGTATATCTATAAATTCAAAATGTCTTTAATTAGCAATGTAAAGTGGAAATTCTTCAATAGCATTAATCTCAACCTTTTAACTACTGCAGTTCTGTGTATTTCTTCATTGCCACTGGGTACTTTCAGGGGTTCTTTCGGAGATTGCAGAACTCCTATATAAGATTCCCATTCAATATTAACCGCAGGGAGCATGTAACGCCTCACTACATAACACAAAATATTCTGAAGTGTGAGTATCTGTTCGTGTTGCAATATGCTTCTATTATTTACAATATACTACTAACTGGTCACCCGTTATACCTACATAAATTCTTGTTGAAAAGAAATGAATCACAAAGTGTCAACATTCGTAGCAGTGAACTCTATCACAGAACAGTGAAATTTGAGAAATGTTTTGCCTATCTGACACTGCTGGTTTTTGAATAAGTACCACAATTTTCATCGTGCGACTGTTTCCAGAAACAGTTTCAAGAGAAATTTCAATTAGACGCAATCAAGTGAGAGCCTTATGTATTTGAGATAAAAAACACAAGGTTTAACTTTAATCTACACTTTATTTTGAAAAAATTCGACGACGTTTCGCTGACACAGCAGCTTTATCAAGAATGACAAACAGAATGAAGAGTATGGTATTATAAACAAATCGTAGAACAGGTTGGATGAATAACAGGAAAATCCACCCTGATCCATTGTACAGTTAGTATGAAAGGTGATTAAAAAACTAATTTAATAAGTTAAGTAGGGGTGAATAATTCACATCTACCTGCTCATTCAAAAGCTTGTCCGAATGTTTGTATCTATTTATTTCTAATGCTTCTAGGAGATCTAATTTTAACCTTTTTATTTTATATGTAATATGTCAAAGTTTTTATTGAATGAATGGTTTTCTTTTATTAAGCGATTTGAATAATTTGAATCAGATTTATTTTTATCGAAGCTAAGTTTATGTTCAGATGTTCTTATGCCAAAACTCCTATAGGTCCTACCGATATAAATTTTATCACAAGAACCGCAATTGAGTTTATAGATTCTGATTTACTTGATTTTTCAACACGAGATTTATTATTTACCTAGGTAAACATATTAAAAATAATAAGTCTCGTGTTGAAAAATCAAGTAAATCAGGAATCTATAAACGCAACGAAAATGGTGAACTTCTTATAGACTTTTGTGCCAGGAACGAGCTGAGAATTAATAACACATACTTCCAACACAAAGAACAGCACAAATATACTTTTTCCAACACAACATGATAGACTTTGTCATAACCAACAGAGCAATCACACCCTCGCAAATATTAGACGTAAGGGCTCCAACATCAGCCAATCTGGGAACAGATCACAAGCTTGTATTATGCAAAATGTTAATGAAACAACCTCGTAAAGTTATAAAGAAGCCTATCTACATTCAATTCAATATAGAATCTTTGTCTACCGAAAGCACAAGACAGCTTTACGAACTCAGATTATCAAGCAAACTGAATAACATTTGCATATCAGATGAAGTTGAAGAAGGCTGGCAACAAATAAAAACCTGCATAACAGAAGCTGCAGCAGAGTCGGTGGGAGAACGCACAATCAACATAAATGCCAACAGAAATATCAAGTCATGATACTGTAAGGAAGTAAAGGAACTGGCAGATATGAAACGTAAAAGCTATCTATTGTATTTAAGTTCACCAATAGAAACCAATCGAACGAGATACGTTGAAAATAGAAACAAAGCTTATGCAGCCATCAGAGCAATCAAAAGGGAACACTGGAGACAGTTTACCAGTGAAATGGAACACGACCTTTATGGGGCCCAAAGAAAGGTATGGAAGATTCTGAAAAACAGGAAAAAACCAGTAAATGAATACGTTCAAACTAAAATCATATTACCTGACATCTGGGAAAAATATTTTACAGAGCTGTACCAAGATGAAGAAACAACTGATACATGGGTGAACGAAGACGAAACGCCAGATGATGTATTGATAACAGAGGAAGAGCTGAGAAAAAGAATACAAAAGCTAAAAAACAGGAAATCCGCAGGAACAGACAACATCCCGAACGAATTGCTAAAATATGGGGGAAAGAAACTCAATGAGAAGCTGCTAACTCTTTTCAATAAAATTTTAAACACATCACAGATTCCTGAAGAATGGCGCAGCAGCATCACTATTCCTATCTTCAAAAAGGGGCAAAAGACATCACCTGAAAACTACAGGGATATAACCCTGCTAAGTACGCCCATGAAACTGCTCACTGGCATCCTAAAAGACAAATTGGAATCACGTATCGAGAATAGAGAGGAGCAGTTTGGATTTCGAACAAATAGATCAACAACGGACGCTCTCTTCATAATGAAACAACTAAAGGAGAAACAAGCCTGCTTACATCTGCTTTATAGACTTAACAAAGGCATTCGACAAAGTGCGCTTGACAGAGATCCTACAAATTCTAATAAAAAGACAGTCCCCGTCCCAAATCACCAAACTAATTAAAAACTTAAACACCGGAAATGTGACAAAGATCAAGTCAGGCGAACATACTACACCTAACATAAAAACACCAGGCGGAATTAGACAGGGTGACAGCCTGAGCCCTTTCCTTTTCAACCTCTTGATGGATGAAATAATACAACAAGTCACATCCTTAGATTTGGGATACAGAATGGGCCACTCTAAAATATCTGTGGTCTGCTATGCTGACGACGCAGCTATTATAGCAGAAACGGAGAACGATCTTCAGAGACAGCTTCTTAAATTCTATCAAGTCAGACAACAACTCACCATGGTAATTTCAATATCAAAATCCAAAGCCATGACATTCTCCAGAGAACCTGTCAGGTGTGAAGTGGTTATGGAAGACAAGTCAATGTCTTTAAATACCTAGGCATGGACATCTGCAGCTACCACGATCCGGCGAAGGAAGTAAGAAGTCTCATAACTAAAGCAGCAGCTCTGTCAAGGTGTCTTAAAGATGTGATATGGTCAAACCAGCACATGGGAACAGACAGCAAGGTGAAGATCTATAAGACAAGCATCAGACCTATCATGACTTACGGCATAGAAGCACGCGAAGACACAAACAAAACTAAAAGTATGTTACGCGCGGCCGAAATGAAAACCCTTAGAACTATCCTCGGAGAGACCAGACTGGACAGGATAAGAAACACTGACATACGAGCTCAATGCGGCATAGTAGACATAGTCAGATGGGTCGGACAAAGACGAAGAGAATGGTATGCGCACGTGCGAAGAATGCATGAAAACAGATTACCGCGCATAATGATGGAGAGCAAGCCACATGGAAAGCGCCCACCAGGAAGACCCCCGAAAAGGTGGGAGGAAAGCTGGCAGTCTACCTCGCACGAAACCATCCAGAGATGGCTTCGGCAAGCAAAAGAACAATAGGTCTATTTACAAGAATAAGAAGAAGATTGAAAGGAAATATACCTAGCGTTTTCCTAAGAGAATGATATCACCCACTCTGTTTCCCATTCCTGATGAGCAGAATGATGAACTCTTCAAGACAAAATCGACTGGATAGATCTTAACAAGAAATGTAACAGGTCGATTGTCGATGAATTTCAAAACAATGCAGTGAATTAAATATTATTTCAAAAAGGTATCACACAGCCCCTTCCTCATATGGAAATTTTCGGGGTAGTAGTTTACAGGGATATTGGGATGATACGCAAACATTTAAATGAGAGAAATTTTTTTTCTGATCAAGTATTTTCCTCAAACGAAGATCAAACAATTCTCTATTTCAAGTCGTCAGATGTTAATTTAGATAATGCATGATTACGTAGTCGTATAGAGAATGAAATCACCTTCTCAAAAAAGTATCACACGTTCTCTTTCTAAATTAGGTGTGAAGCTGCCGGGAGTAGGGTTGATAGAGGGACGCAACAAAAAATGTCCCCCTTCAATCAAAGATCGACCTAATTCAGGAATTCATAGATAACTCAAACCAGAATGTTTCGTTCACATTAGAACTCACTGTACATTTCAATTTCATCAAATGCAACATATCATTTTTTATTTCAATATTTAATACTACAATCGATCCGAAAAGAAACTGATATTGCATGGTTACATTTTCTTACTTAGGTCGACAGTCCCCGCAATTGAATATTTTTCCTCCTGCAATAATTAGGAGCGTTTGGTGGTTATAACATCGATGAACCGATATGCCGTTTGAATTTAAAAGACTTCGATTTCCGATCCGTCTTGCATTTGCCATGACCATCAACAAATCACAAGGCCAATCCTCAAAAATATGTGGTTTGAATCAAGAACAGCCATGTTTTTTTCATGGTCAATTATATGTGGCATGTTCACGGGTCGGAAGACCATCTGCGTTGTTTGTTTTGGCGCCTGATAATAAAACCAAAAATGTCGTGTATCACAATGTAATTAAATGAAGAGCAACGTATGTACAGAAATACATAATGAATGATTAATGTTGGTAATTAATTCTTTCTATATTTTTCTAATAAAAAAATATTAATAAATTCCAAAATCGGCTTCTTTATTGCCCTTAAGGTGGAACAGAGTTCTCCGGGTCGACTAGTATAATAATAATAATAAAATTCTAAACGAACAGAAACAAAATCGTCAAGATCATACCCATCCGGATATCAAAGTCAAATATTCGGTTAGTATGTGGTAATCTATACACTTTTCTTCCGCGACAACCTTCAACTATTCCCCAAATCTCTTCCTCAACTACTTCAGTGGAATATTTCCGAATTTTAATTCAGAATTATAAATAATTGCCGCCAAATATCAATGTAATAGTATTTTTCCTGGATGACTCATTAAAAACTCCAAAATCCCAACCTGATCGTTAGGTCTGCCAGAACTCGAATTATAAACCACTTTCAGAATGTGTTTATGATTAAACATTGGGTATTCCGTTTTCGAATAACAATCTAAAAATCATAATTGAGCGCGATATCATAAACACAGCTACCTTTAGCGTTAACCAAATCTAGTGGGCTATTATAAGATTTGTAATTATACTCAATATGGTACACGAAGGCCTTAAGGAGTTATGAACCAATACCAATTAAATGAAGACTTGAAACTATGTTAAGGAGATTTAATGTCGCAACAAAATAATTTTGAACATTGGATTGTCATTGAAGGTGATCATAACAAACGAAGTTTCATGTCGAACTTAATTTTAAGGAATTTCAATAATTCAACAATCGAATGAACTTGATTGTAAGTTCTTGACATTTACATTTTATCAAAAAGGTACCTCTAATTGGTCAATGGTACACAAAATATTTATTTTTCATCCAAATTAACTATATCGCCTTCAAAGTAATCCCCTTTCAAAACTGAAATTGTAATATGAGTTTTGGAAAAAGAAAAAAGTCGGCCAGCGCCACATCAGGTGGTGAATTCGGTGGTTGTTCAATGGTGTTTGTTGAGTTTTTGGATAGAAATTCATTTACAACGCTTGCCTTGCGAGATGATGCATTATCGACTGGCCTTTTCGAGGAATTTGTTTCATCAAACCCACACAACGCTCAGGTTTCCTTTTTCTAATTTACGGTCTGACCTTCTAGCAAGAATTCTAACAATCGTTTGACGTAATTTTTTCGGTTACGGTTCAGTTGGAAGAAGCCATTCTGTTTGTTGACTGGTTTGAAAGCTCTACAAAAAAAAAAATTTTATTGTTGTCCTGGATATCATCGCAAATTTTTATGTTTTCAAGTGCCCAGATTACGAATATATTCATGAAAGTTCTCAATGTGCTCGTATTTTCATGATTTTTGCATTTCTTATATTTTGAACAATTATAAGCTTGTTAGAAATAAAATTTAATTTTCCAGTCATGATTAGGCTTCTGCGCAACTTTTTCGCGCATACAAACATCACCTGATCCCCACTCTCAGACCCCTTGCTCCACAGAACAGCTGAGATCTCAGTCATTTGACAATATTGAAGTACATATACACGTAAATCTGGATAAAGTGTCATGGATTAATATTTTGTTTCAATTACTGAACGTCCATTCTTATATATTTGTCTTCTAGTCTAAAATATGAGTTCGTCACGAAGAAAGTGTAAATATTGTAGTAATTTATTTTGTTATATTTGCGGTGTTTATATACCAAAAAACAAAAAGAAATATCACAGACTTTGTCAAGGAGACTTATGTTGAATATTTTGGTTTCAAAATGGACAAATTAGGTAAACCATGGGTTCCTAATAAAGTTTGTAAGTCCTGTGTTGAGTCTTTACGGTTGTGGAAAAAAGGTGAACGTTCTGGATTAGACTTTGGTATTCCTATGATCTGGATGGAGCCTACGAATCATTTAGATGATTGGTACTTTTGCGTAGTAGATGTTAAAGGTTTTAATCGAAATCAAACGTGGAGATACCCAGACTTAGTCTACGAAATGTCCGGTTCTACACAGTGAAAATCTCCTTCGGCCCATATACATTTCAAAAGTAATTCGCATGCCCTCAGAAACAATGATGTTACCAAATTCACAGAAATCGGGACCATCTACTAGTGGAAGTGAATGGGAAGGTGAAACATCTACGCGAAAGTTATTTTCTCAAAATGAACTCAGTGATTTAATACGTGATCTCAATTTATCAAAACAAGGATCAGAACTGTAAGCCTCAAGATTGAAAGAAAAATTTATTGGCACCAACAGTAACAATTACAACATACAGAACGCGAGAAAAAGAGTTATTACAATTTTTAGTGAAAATGAAGGATTAGTGTATTGTAATGATATCGCGAAGCTGCTTATAGACATGGGTTTAAAAGAGTACAAATCTACTGAATGGCGCCTTTTTATTGATAGTTGCAAAAGAAGTTTAAAATCCAATTCCAATTGCCCATTCAACGAAACTCAAAGAAGAATATGAAAATGTAAAATTAGTTTTAGAGAAAATTGAATACTCTGAGCATCAATGGCCGATCTATGTGAATTTAAAATGGTTAATTTTTACTTGGCCAACAAAGTGGATATACAAAATACCCTTGCTTTATTTGTATGTGGGATAGTAGAGCAAAGCAACTTCATTGGGAACAAGATGTTTGGCCTGTAAGAAATTCTTTAACTGTCGGTAAAGCCAACGTAATAAGGAGCCGCTGGTGAGCAGAGACAAAATCATACTTCCACCATTACATATTAAGTTAGGTATGATTAAGCAATTTGTAAAAGCGTTGAACAAAGACGGAAATTGTTTTAATTACATTTGCAGAAAATTTCCGAAGCTTAGTATGGAAAAATTGAAAGGTGGAATATTTGATGGTCCTCAAATACGGCAATTGATGAAAGACTCAGATTTTATCAAAGTTATGACTGTTCCGGAAAGTAAAGCTTGGAAAAGTTTTGTGTTGGTTGCCGAAAATTTCCTAGGTAACCATAAAGCAGCAAATTATGAAGAAATTGTGCAAAATATGCTGACAAACTTTCAGACTTTAGGAGCAAATATGAGTATTAAGTTACACTATCTCCGCAATCATCTAGATAAATTTCCGGATAATTTAGGAAATTATAGTGAGGAACAGGGAGAGTGGTTTCATCAAGATCTAAAAGTGATGGAAGAAAGGTATCAAGGTCGATGGGATTGTCACATGATGGCAGATTACTGCTGGTCTTTGAAAAGAGATTGTCCCCTGAAAAATTATAGAAGAAAAGTTCATAAAAAGCGTTCAATGGAAACACGAAATATATTTTCGACATTTTCCTCTTTATTTACTTCGATGTATCCGAATTCCTCAAAACATAACTGACATTATAAATATATCTGTTATTTTGGTTCTTGTTTTACGATTTTTGTTATGTAATATGAAAATAAAGATTCAAAAAGAAATCAGAGCAAATCCTACAAAATCATTGATAGGTTCACGAATTGTGTGCATAAATAGACCCAAAATCATTTTCATATCTAGGGCAACAAAACCATTGTACACCAGTGATATCAAACTCATAAAACCATGTCTCATCACAAGTTACAATACGTTTTATGAAAGTGGAGTAGGAATTAATTCGTTCTAGCGTGTCTTCAGCAGTCTTTACGATCAGCGATTCAATTTTTGAAGAAACTCAAGTCTTTAGAAACAAGCCGAGCGGCAACGCGTTTCATACCCAACCAATCGTTTAAAATACAGTACAAACTGATTCACGAGACACAGAAAGTTCATTGCCTATTATTCTCAAGCACAAATGACAATTTGCATCACCATTTCCTTCACTCTATCGATGATAACTTCAGTTGAGAATGTTGCTGGCCGACCTGAGCGAGACAAATCTTCCACCACATCTCGGCCGCTATTGGATGCACTGTACCACTCATCACAGGTGTTTTTGATTAAGTCAACCCACCGTAAGCCTTTTGTGACATTTTCAGCGATTCAGCATACGAAATTCCATTTGCAATACAAAATTTGAAACAAATTCTTTGTTTGATAATTTTATCCGTTGTAAAAATCGCAAAACACCCTTGTGGACCTCACAAAATCGAGCACTGTGAACAAACTAAATGACAGGTCGCGTTCAAACTCCGCGTCAGTATGAAAAACAGTTGTGCCAATTTAGCAATAAGAAATCATTTGACGATCCTTCCAAGCACATTTTTTTAATGATCAAATCATGGTACCTTTTTGACAAAATGTAGAGTTATCTATATTTTCACTATATCTTTTGGTTTCTACAAAAATCCCCACTCCTTCCCCCACTCTGATTCGAAGAATGCCATTTAAATTTTGTATATGAAACTAGAATGAGAGAATTGACAGATTCAAGAGAGTTTATTGATTTTCAAAGTAGTCTCCGCGAAGATTAATAAACTTTTGCGTTCTCACTCTTGTTACCATTGTAGAGATCAAAATCATTTCAAAGTTTTCGAGAAAATTGAACTCATACATTCAGGTAATGAAGGGAAGAAGCTGGACATTTTAGAGATGATGGAAATCACGTCCGCTCGTAGAAAAAACATTTAATTTGTAATGAGCAAACATACTTCGGTATATCTCGTTTAGTAAAGTAAAACCACTCCCTTTGTTTTTCAGTATTATATTATTTTTGATAATGATAAACAGAAACATATGTCCACTATTTTTTGCCAATTATTTTAATTTACCAAGAATAACTAGATGTTACTTTTTTCTCTTCTCCCCAAAAAAATATGATATGATCTATCCTTGTGCGGCGTTTCTACCTAAATTCTCCGGGCAGGGATGCAAGAATACAAGGGTGTGAGTTAGAAAACATTCTTATTTGTGTCAGAAAGTGACCCCAAAATAGTAAACTTCACATGTTATTGGAATTTTCAGCACTGTCACAGTTTTGAGATATCTTGAGTGGACAGTTTTCACATCAGCCATATACAATTTAAATAAAAAGTTCATATAAACATAGGTCCGCAAAAGCTTCGTTACATATTTACAGGTTCTTGAAATTTCCGAAAAAAAAAGGTTTTTCTTCTAAACTCCTGCAGTTTTTGAGATATTCACCCCAAACTTGGAATGCGAGCTATTTTTTACAGTCTCCATCATCACACGTCCTAAATTTCAACTAGAATCTACAAGGTAATTTCTTTTCCGGAGCCATGTCTTCTTCTGCCCCTTCAAACTTTTTTGCAGTAAGCCACTAATCAGCTTACAATCAATTTTCGTCATCGTCGTTCAATTTAGAAAATTTTTTGCTCCTTGTAATTTTTTCGTATCTCTGACCGTACTAGAGCAAAAAATCATTGAACGATTGTATGCATTCGCTGAATTGAAAGCAACTTCTAATTGAAAACATGACTAGTAGGCTTTGATTTTTTCATTTATTGATTTATTTTGACAGTTGCTAAAGTTGAGCCAGTGTTTGCTTGAATTGTTTATAACGATTAGTTTTAGGATTTTTGAAGTTATTGCTGTAAGAAAAAATGGCTAATTTTACTAACGCCGAATTGGCTGATATCCATTATATATACGGTCTGGCTGACGGAAACACAACAAAAGCTAGGCGATTATATCAGGTGGGCTATCCAAATCGAGTAACACTAGACACTTTTATTGCAAACAATCATTTAAAAGGTGCAACTCAAACTATGAGAATTCCAGATATTGAGAAAGCCGTTTTGGATTGTATTGATTTGAATCCTCATGTGAGTACAAGAAAAATTAGAAATCGGTCAAATATTTCACATTTTCTAGTTTGGAGGATTCTTCACGACTTTTCATTGTACCCGTTTCATATTCAACGCGTCCAAACTCTACTTCCTCGAGATTTTCCTGCAA
This sequence comes from Cryptolaemus montrouzieri, assembly GCA_013387265.2. Classification (NCBI taxonomy): domain Eukaryota; kingdom Metazoa; phylum Arthropoda; class Insecta; order Coleoptera; family Coccinellidae; genus Cryptolaemus; species Cryptolaemus montrouzieri. The sequence continues at coordinate 15,197,208 of JABFTP020000042.1, forward strand.
AACTGAATTTCTGCCGATGGTTCGTAGATAGAATCAGAGAAAATGCTCATTTTGATAGTGAAATAATGTTCACAGACGAAGCTAACTTTTCGAGTACTGCTATCACAAATTTTCACAATGATCATTATTGGACTGAGGAAAACCTCTATTTGATTGAAGAATCTCATCATCAAGAACAATTCCCACTGAATGTCTGGGTCGGGAAAATTGGAAAGTATTTGATTGGGCCAATTTTTGTGCAGACTAAACAGTCCCGCTTATAGGCAATTCCTTGAGGAGGAGTTACCTTTTTTGCTCGAGGATGTGCCACTTCAGGTGAGAAACATATTGTGGTTCATGCATGACGGAGCACCAGTCAGTGGAGAAGCTAGAAAATTCTGAAATAATACATTCAACAACCGATTGATAGGTCGGGGCGGGCCAGAACCATGGCCTCCTAGTTCCTCAGACTTAAATAGTTTAGACTTTTTCTTATGAGGATATCTCAAAAGTTGAGTTTATACCACTCCAGTGAACACTGTAGAAGAATTAAGAAAACGAATAATAACCTCTTGTGACACGATAAGAGATCGAGAGATAAAAGAGAATATTTCAAAGAGTGGGTGATAATATGCGAACAAGGACATTTTTGCAGGTGGAGTACATTTTGAGCAATTTAGTAAGTTTTTGATTGTTTTTTTTCAGTTTTATATTGAATTAGTATAAGTTGAGTCTCAGAAGACGAGCTGTCGAAATAAAAGCTAATTTTGGGCATACCTATCGAGTATTTCTATTATTTTTCCTTATTTAGCGAATAACATACAATTCAAATAATCCAAATTCAATAATTTTTCACTCGAAAACGGTTGGAGATACGAAAAATCGCAAGTGTCGAAAAAGTTAATAAATTGAACGAAGATGACGAAAATTGATTGTACTCTGATCAGTGGCGTACTGCAAAAAAGTTTGAAAGGGCAAAAGGAGACATGGCCTCGGAAAAGAAAACACCTAGTGAATTTCAGTTGAAATCTAGGACGTGTAATGATGGAGGCTGTAAAAATAGCTAGCATTCCAAATTTGGACTGATTATCTCAAAAACTACAGGAGTTTTGAAGAAAAAACCTTTTTTTCCTGTAATTTCAACACCCGGTATCTCCGTTATGAAGCTTTTGCGAATCTACGTTTATGTAAACTTTTTTTCTTAAAATTGCACGTAAATTTACATCCTCAAGTTGTGACATACTATTATGTAAGACCCTGTATAGAATAAGAAAATATAATAATAACAAGATCTAACATAGGAAAATGATTTGTTCATAATTGGTTTTAATTTGGAATTCTATTTACCCATTGAATCAACTTCGTATTCGAAGATTCCCTATAGATAGATACCGGGTGGCTCACGACATTTGTGATGGAACACAAGGCATATTTGACGACTAATATTGAAATATTTTGTTGAGATGTAATATGTTTTGCTGTAGTGACAACAAACTAAAAATATTTTAAACTACACAAGGTGTTCCATAATAAAGTTACATTCAAAAGTTATGATTTTTAAATGGAACACTCTATATCTTGTTTCATTTTGAAATTTTGAATTTGTGGACTTTAAAAAAGGCTTAGTGCCGTCAATATTGATTTTAAAGACCCAGTTGTACAACTATCGTGATAGTAATTGTTGTTGCTCGAACACATGGCACATTTTGTTGATCTATGTCACACAGGATAAACGAAAATGATTTCTGAAGTTGGGACTCATTCAAATATTATTCCGCTGTTCTTTTCAAATGGTATACCCTACATTTCAAGAGTCGAGTAGGTGTAAATTTTGATACCTTTTGAATCGTACTCAGACCACACATTAGAAATAAAGATTAATGGTCATTTGATTAACAACATCAGATTGGCGGATGACACGGCTTTTATCGCAGGGACGTTAGAAGATCTTCAAATATTACTAAAACCAATATGGATAGAGGATAAACACAGCAAATACTACGCATATGATAAACAGCAGAAAATGGACAACCTGACACAGCAATTAATCTTGAAGGGAAAAATATTCAGAGAGCCCATTAGGGCTAATACAAACCCAGATCGCGACTGCTAAGATTACTTTTATCAAATACAACACAGTCATCTGTGATGAAAAATTTAAATATTGAAACAAGAGTCAGATTTCTAAAGTGCAATGTGTGGTCCGCCCTTTTGTATGGCGTAGAAGCATGATCAAGATGAACACCTTGAATTGATTGGAGGCTTCTGAAATATGGTGCTTCCGACGTATGCTTCGAATACCTTGGACAAGCAGAGAAACTGATGTAGAGGTTCTGGAGCTACTAAAGATAGACCGCCAACTCCTTCAAATAATTATGAACAGAAAAATTCAATATATGGGGCATATTTTTCGAGGAGAAAAGTACTTTTTTCTTCAATTAATAATCACGGTAAAAATTGAACGCGAGGTATCGGAAGAAGGAAGATGTCATGGTACATTCGAACAACCCTGCCACTTCGCCCAAAATCGAGAAAAGTTACGACAAACGATCGTTAACCTTTAACCTCAGTGATGGCACCTGAAGAAGAAGATTGAAGGATTGCTATGACAAATTGTACTGAACGTGAGAAAAATTAAGCTAAACATGGAATTCCTCACCAGACATAAAACTTTTCCAATGTACCCCATATGTATAATTCAGTCGAATCACAAAATGATCCAGGGTCAAGTTCCTATCTAAAAATGGTCAATAACGCGTATCACCTTGACTCTTACACCTAATGAAAATAATTGAATTTTAATAAATAATTCATAGAGATTTTATCAAAATTATGAGACTGTTGAAAAGTTATATATAATTCGTCGTTCTTAGTAAAGTACCAGACCTCTAGTTTTCGGTGTTAATACACAAACAGCTATTGTGAAATATTCGCAAACAATTAATTCATTCTTGAACATATAGAAATTACAATATTGATCCAATATTTACATTTCTGATGGTAAACGTCGAATTATTGGTATCTAAGAAGGTTCTCCGAGTTTTACCGTTATTATCTTTTAGTCCAATCGTAGTACTTTGAATTACTCAATTGCGGAATGTCGATTTTTATTAACAATCCTATGAAATGAAGTGGAAACGGTTGCTACAACTGTTGAAATCATAAATCGCACTATAATTCATTTGCTTCAGTTTCTAGATTTATTGATATTCAGGATATCCATAAGTTCTAATAATGATAATAATTCTATCTCAAGATGGTCTGATGTTGGCGGAAAAAACTGAGACACGTCAGTTTTTGATTGGAGGAAGACCAATTTCTTATATGGTTCGGAGCATGTAAAATCAACCCCCTACCCTCAGCAACAACTAAGTCGAAATTGAGTATAGATAAAGTAGAACGAGTTCTTCTTTATAAACGCTCCCCAGGAATAAGCGAATCTGTTACACCACATGGGTGGGCCACAACTTATATTGATCTATTTGGAGAAAAGCTACTCATCCAACCCCACAATATTTCGGGAAGCCCAATGCAGCAAGTTTATTCAACGATGCAGCATGCCAAAGCCTATCGAAGGCTTGTGAAATGTCGAGGGCTATTGCTCTAGATTCCCCATGCTTTCCCATCGTTGATGTACAAACATGGGTGACGTAGGCGAGTAGATCCCCTGTCGATCTTTGCCTGCGAAAACCATACTGACGGTCGTTAATAAGTTCATCGTTTATGACTCTCTCCATCACTTTGGACATCACGAAAAGTCCAAACACAACGGAAGTTTGAGTCAAGAAAGACTGATCGTAGCAGAAAAAAATTGATATACGTCTATTTTTGATTGCAGGAAAACCAATTAAGTTGGCTCGGAGCATGTGAAATCAGCACCCTACCCTCTGCAGCTTCTAAATTGAAATTGTTGGAAAAGATAGAGTGATATATATTTAGAAAGGTCTTTCAATCCAAAAATTTTATCTTTATTTTCGTTTAATATCAATACAAACAATCCAAACAGAACAAAAGTTTGTTGTCCAACGAAAATTTGACAATCCTTAAAATCGAATTAAGTTCTCGAGTGTTCTACATAACTAAGTAGGAACTGTACGAACAAAATGATGTTTTGGAGAAAATTTTCGATGGTATATTCGAGGAAACAATAATTGAATCGGTTATTACAGAAACGACACATGTGACATTTTTGGCGGTTTTGAGTTAATGGTAGATTTTGATTCTAGTGCAGAAACATCACATGTTTCATGAACCTTTGTACTAGATATTTGAGTTGAAAGATTTCGTTTAGGGCAGAAACGACACGAGTGAATCACTTGTGCTGTTTCTGCAGAAATACGTATTTTGTTGTTATGTTGGCAAGATAGTTGATCAAATTATGTTATAGAATCTAATCGTGTGGTCATATTATTACTCTTGCTATAATATTGAAGCACGTTTCAGTTTTGATTTCTCTTGTTTGTAGTGACATTTTGTTCCTAAGCATTGCGTTCTGTCTGTGTGTGATGTCGTGTAGTGAATCAGATATCAGTGTTCCGGCAAAGAGAGAGAAAGGTATGAGTAATGGGGACAAATACCAACGAAATACACACACCGCAAAAATTGTCGCATCTCCTGGTATTCTGAATTCCACAATCGATTAAGCAGCTCGATCGCAGTTTTTTGTCTACATATGTTTTTGGACATAAGAGGGGAAAAAATCTTATCTATGTAGTAACATTTGTTTCCATATGATCTCAAACACGTCTGAAGCAAGAATGAATTTATTTGACTATTAGTATTCATTCAATTTCTCTTCAGTTTTCACGCTAAATTAATGCAAGTTTTTTGTGTTTCTTGTTGATTTTCGAATCTTTGAATTTATTGTAACGGCTGCTGAACGTCCTGGACGCTATTTGATTGATCATGAAGTGGTAAGAATTGTAACACATCTAGAGGAGGAGCGAAGCCAACGTTACGTGGCCAACTTGTTGAATGTTAACCAAAGCACTATCTTAAGAGCAATTAATCGATACCACGAAACAGGGGAATATGGAAGAAGGGCCGCACAGGGTAGAAATCGGATAACAACACCAGTTGATGATCGTTAGCTTCGTTTAACTGCACTAAGAGTTCGGCACTGTCGACTAGAATGCTACAAAATGAACTTTCTTTTGTTAGAATTGTGATTTCAGAATTCGTGAGAATCAAATTTTTGAAGCAGAATTTCTCCGAATTCAGAAGATTAAGTCCGTGCGTTCTCACTAATTCATCTTAGAATTATGTAGGAATCATCCCTCAAAGTTTATTACAGAACTTGGAGACACCTCGTATTTTCAAAAACTATTGTGATAATAACATCGAAACGTTCACAAAATTAGACGTGAATCATGAACTTTGTTTCCAGAATAACTTGAAGTAGGTTTCTAAGACTAGAAATCATATTTTTACCATTTTTCGAATTATAGGGATGGTGTTACTGGACTTGAACCAATATAACGTTTGAACTTAACGTTAGCATGAAAAATTGTCGCATCACCCTACTTTTACGACAATACTATATAAACTTTCAGGTTGGTCATTCAAGAGTCACTTTGTAACTCTCAGAAGTGTAAAATAAGAAGATATAATTCAAAAGAGATGAGTTTATGATGGAAAATATCAACAATTTTCGAGATAATGAAAAATTAAAAATTCTATCATCTTCAAACATTCGCGAAGAGACCAACCAACTAGCATCGAATGGTTAATAATAATTTTCAAAATCGAGTGTTTCCTCCCCGGGACCTAATTACTGCCTGTATACGTCTCGAAAGCCTCTCAAACAAATTTTGGATGTACTCTTGAGTCACTGAGTTACAAATTTCAGGAAGCAGATTTTCTAGTTGTTGGAGTGTTCAACAAGGCATCCTACGTTGCTGAATTTGCCACACCATGTTGTCCCAAACATGTTATATGGGATTCAAGTCGGGACTTCTGGCTGGCCATCTTAAAATATCAATTTCGGCATTTTGCAGAAATTCTGTAACTACTCTAGCTGCGTGAGGCCAAGCATAATCATGCATATAAATGAAGTTTTCGCCAATCAATGTGCCAAAGGATACAACATGGGGTTCAAGGATATCTGCGTTATATCTGGCCGCTGTCATTCTTCCATTATTCACTAGGAAAAACTCAGTTCGCCAATAGAAAGAAATGCTTCCCCACACCATTACTGAGCCCCCTCCTAAATTTTCGGTTTGCCGGATATTGCATTGCTGTTACCGTTCCCCAGGTCGTCTGTATACAGGAATGCGTCTATCATTTGATACTGGAATACCCAAAGTTGCATGTTCCCTCGCAAACTGAAGTCTTGCAATTTGATGCTCTCTGGTGAGACGCGAACCAGTAGAAGCCACACTTGGTCTGATATCGTCTTCTCTGAGCCTGTTCCTAACAGTTTGAAATGAAATATACACATTTCTGGAAAGTGCAAGTTCATTTTTTAGCATTCTAGCCGTACAGTGCCGAACTCTTAGTGCAGTTGAACGAAACCAACGATCATCAACTGGTGTTGTTATCCGATTTCTTCCCTGTCCAGCCCTTCTTCCATGTTCCCTGTTTAGTGGTACCGATTAATTGCTCTTGAAAGACTGCTTTGGTTAACATTCTACAAGTTAGCCACGTAACGTTGGCTTAGCCCCTCCTCTAGGAGGGTTATAATTCTCACCACTTCATGATCACTCAAATAGCATCCAGGACGTTCAGCATCCATTACAATAAATTCAAAGATTCGAAAATCAACAAGAAACACAGAAAACTTGCATTAATTCAGCGTGAAAACTAAAGAGAAATTGGATGAATACTGATAGTCAAATAAACTCATTCTTGTTTCAGACGTGTTTGAGATCATATGGAAACAAATGTTACTACGTAGATAAGATTTTTTCCCCTCATATGTCCAAAAACATATGTTGACAAAGAAACTGCGATCGAGGTGCTTAATCGATTGTGGAATTCAGAATACAAGGTGATGTGACAATTTTTGTTGTATATTTAATGATTAGTGATTGGTATGTTATAATGGAATATTCCGAGAATATATATCTCCTTTCTAGACATGTAATGTCTTCCTATATTTCAGACGTGGCTACACCTCTAAGTATTCCATGAAACAATTATCAAGCCTCTTGCGATAATGAACTCGAATTGATAAATCAATATCAACTTTCGATCTATTGTTTATGGATTTCCCAAACCACGAATTTGATGGTACACAACAAACATATAATCATCAAAGGCAATGTAGTATTGTTGGGTCGAATCAATCATCATCTACTTGCCCAATTAAAGACGAAAAAAAGTTAGAAATAAAACAATGACGACAAATGTAACGCTTGTCGATAATTATACAGGGTATTTCATTAGACCGTATACCTACTTAAGGAGGTGATTCATCTCAGTTAAAATAAGCTTGAAGAACAGTGCGCAAAGAAATTAACGCACGAAATCGAAAATTCAAATTTTTTCAGGAGAAGTTTAGATATGTTCTAGAATTATTTTTCCAGTCATCCACCAGCACTAAGGAATGCTTTAGAACAATCGAAACGAAAATGTTACTTATAATAATGACTATGTATTATACTATCACAAGAGATTGATTGAAAATCAGGATTACAATTTTGGTCTCTCGATCTTCTTCAGGTCACAACTAAAGTTGGAAATACATATACAAGGTTAGGCAAAAGTACCGAAACGGTTGATTATTTCAGTTAATTTCCGAGCGATTTTTTTTTGAAAATTGGTATTCCAACATTGCTAAAGATAAAGAATTCAGTGTTGATATTCTGTGCTCGATAGTGTGAATTTCAAATGTAACACCCTCTATGTTTATTTATTTTTAGATTCACAGAAAAAAACTTTAGGAACAATCAACAAAATACATTTCCTTTCAATATTGCGTTCATAAAAAATTAAAATAATAAAAATTATATCACCTAAATCAAATTACATTTGCATCAATAACACAGTGCGTGAAAATGACACTTCAAACTTCTAACACGCGGGAGACATACCTAGTAAACCTATATCGGGTACGCTAAATCCAGTGGTAACCACCGTTTTTGAAAGTTAGCTCTTGTTTAGGAGATATTCGCCTTTGAACTTAGTTGATTTTAGTAGGGTTCATCGCTTATGACTTCAGTACATTATATGCTTGTAATTCCCAAACCGTTCGGAATATCGCTTTACTGTTTTCGGCAAAGTTTTAGCTATTGTCATGGCCAACAACTTTTCTGCATATACCAACATAAAAAACCTCATTCAAACACCGTTTCTCAACAAAATGTCCAAAAAAAACCATTTCATTGCCATTTTTTCGTTGATTTTCGTCTAAATAATAGAAAAATGGTGTTTCATATCTGAAGATAAATATCCGAATCTAAGACAAATCGCCCTTTAACTGACGGGAATGTTTGGGTCAACTTCCTTGTTCGAGTCTGCATTTTCTGAATTGAAAATTATTAATTCAAAATATCGCAATCGACTTACTGACAATCATATTACATCATGCTTGCGATTAGCACTCAGTGGTTATGTACGATCTTATGAAAAGTATGCTGAGGACATGCAGTGCCACGCTTTAACATCCAAAATCACTCCTTAGTTAAATTTAACACCATATGTAACTCTTTTGTTTCGTAACAACCAATAAACTCGCAATGTTGAATAACTATGAATTTTTTTATTGATATTATAGAAAAGAACCTAACTAAACCTAACCCAAACCTTGACTAAAATAATGTATATTGAGCGCAAAGCTAATATCTATATATGCTACGGTAGACCCTACATAGGTAGGTGGTAGAGTGTATCGAGTATGTACGACAACCCTGCATCACACATACTTGCAGCCTCTCAGAGTCAATCGTAAGTAGTCTAAAGATATTGAGGTAGATCGCCAGCAGTTCAATTTGGAGCACCCCTGGTTTAAAAGAATGTTGCAAAGGAATTGTGATCCATAGAAGATTGCAGATGTATCTCTTTAGGTACAAGAGTGGAAAAACCTGCAATTGGAATGGATTGAACGGAAATTCCAGTTTCAATGAATATTTGTCTGCCTTCTTCGTTTCCCGTTGTGTTTTATGTGTTCTTTTTAGATATCTTATATAGCGAAATGGTTTTATACGCAATTCGTGAAAATATATTTTTTTGCCAGGCCAAAGACAGAAAGTGCCAACGATACTGAACCCCCCTCCCCCTTACCCGTGTCTCAATCCAGCAGATATTTCTTCAAATAGTTAATTTTGAACTTATCAAACTTAATCACGAAAAATTCAAGAATAAATCCAAGTAATTAAGAACCCAAGAACAAAAATTGAGTTTTCCGAAAAATTCAGATAACACTAGAATACCGCATCCGTTAGATCATTCAGTAGTAGAGTTATAAAGTATACAGATGTTGATTTATCAACTTCTGAACGTAGTTTATAAAAAGTTCACAAATTCAGACCCAACATCCATTCCAACAACTTGGAAGAAACCTTGGCCCCGGAATCAGCAATTGCACTAAAACAACTTTATGAACCTCATTTAATATCGCTCAAAATTGCAGAGATTTTCACAAACAATCACCAAAAAACAAATCAAAAATCACAGATACCGATACAATTCATTAGTTCAAACCAGGGGTGCTCAAACGGTCGATCGCGAGTGCATTTTGAATAGATCTCGAGAAGAAAGATTAGTTCATTTGTCTTATTTGTCGTACGTCAGTTGCAATACCTAAGCGTGGTAACTTAGATAGGCATCATAAAACGGTTCATACAAACTATGAATAGGATTTTCCGCCACAGAGAGTACGAAAAGTACGTGGTTTGATATCTTGTTTGAAAAAAGAACAAACCATGTTCACAACCAATTAACAGCTGCTACGATTGCCTCATTTAAAATATCTTATATATTGGCGAGACATAAGAAACCATTCAAAGATGGATCGGTTGTGAAGGAAGCATTTTTTGAAGCGGGTGAGACTTTATTTGGAGATTTTAAAAATGAAACAGAAACCATGTCTGCTATTAGAGAACTTCAGTTATCTCGTACGATTGTCACAAGGCGTATTGAAGTCATGAGTCAGAACAGGGCAGATAAACTGAAACATGATATCATGAAATGTACATACTTTTCTTTACAGTTCGACGAATCCACCGATATGACAGACACCGTCCAGCTGTGTATTTTTATTCGGTATTGACATATTGGCTAAGGAAGAATTTTTGACAATCATTCCTCATTCCAAGGGGAAGACCCGTGACGTGCATCACAACCAATGGAACACCAGCAATGACTGGAAACGATAACGGTTTTGTGGAATTGTGTCGAGCTAATGAAGATTTCCCATATATTAATAAGGTGTCCTCTTCTAGGGCGTTATATGCGACAGTCGATGGAAGATGCCATGAAATTGACATTTATGAAAGATAATTATAATTGTTCTCTTGCTTCTTTATGATGTTTGATATTTCTAGCAATTCGTATTACGATTAGAAATGTCACAGTGCAATTTCGTATTATTCGACAAAAAATTGTCCATGTTATAGCCAGAACTAAAAATGTCCGTTTCAAGGCGACCGTCCCCTACAAAGCCCGAATTGCCGTCTTGAAACTGGAAACAATCATTAAATAATATGAAAATAATAATTATCTGTCGTGTCTTTGCAGTGTGGTTCCTTCTCTACAAGTTGGCAAAATTCGATTGAAATGTTATAATGCCAAACGAAGATGTCAAATCCTAGGTGTTCTCCAAGACCTAAAAAGTTATTCCTGAAACCTGGAATATTGGAAGATGATGAAGAAGGTGCAAGAAGTTTTATTAGCTTTGAGGGGAGATTTCCACAAAACAACACCCTTATATTGAAATTACACCTACAGCTGCAGAGAGTATAACTCAAAATTCTTTGTCGCAGATAGCTATAAACAGACTTGATAGTGTAAGACCAGACAGGTAAGTATTTTTGATTTGAATTAAAGAAAAATTGATTTGGGTAATATTGAATTCTGTTTGAAGGTAATGCATTGAACTGCGGATGTGTGAGTTTTATATTTCTCCGAAATGATCTGTTCTACTATAAATGGTTTTATTTGACTATGTTTTTTCGAGGCGATTGGAAAATTCCTCTACCTTTGAATGGAATTCATTTTTCCTCATTATTTTATTCGAAACTGTTAATTTTTATTATAAACAATGAACTAATTGCGAATATAAAATAACTGTATGTTGGTAAAATTACTTTTTGCTTTCTGACAGTCATCAGTTGAAAATTTTCGAAAATCATATAAATTCATTACATCCAAAATTGCATTCACAAATCGAAATAGAAAGCAATAATTCGATAAATTTCTTAGACGTAATAATTTCGAATGAAAATGGAAAACATGTTTTCGCACTTACCATAAGCCGTCACATACAGATATTATAATACATAACTCGTCGTGTCATCCATATCAACATAAATGTCAGCATTCAATAGTTTTATTCATAGATTGATTAACATCCCGCTATCACCAGAAAATTTCAACAAAGAACTAAATTTGATTAAACAAATAGCCAAAAATAATGGTTACAATCCCAAACTAATAAATAATATTTTAAATAAAAACAAAGTAGAATCGCATTGAATGAAGTTTACCCTGTCGATAAATTGAAACAAAAATTCAACACCTTAACCTACGTTGGCATTACAAGTGAGAAACTGAAATCATTCTTAAGTAGCAATAATTTCAACATAGCTTTCCAAACTAATAATAATTAGAAAATATTTGTGGTTATCGTTTACCCGTATGTAATGAAAGAATGTGTCTATTTTCTATCTTCAATTGTTTTAAGTGAGTATTTCACATATATCAGAGATTTTTTGAACGTGAATTCATGATCAACTTCTTTTATTTTCGTATTTGGAAAATTTTGAAATATTAAATTTTTAATAAGATAACCTTATACAAAGTATTCCATCACGCCACCCTGTATCTTCGTATCCTATAGGGATTGGAAAATTTTGCACGTCCAACGATTATGTTTGGTGAATATCTCTCGACGTATATTCGAGGATTTAACCAGCAACAGCCCTAATAGGATGAGCTTCAACCTCTCAAACTTGAATAAAGCAAAGGGGTTGAGTGATATCTCATTTGAAAGTTTTCGAAACCTCTTTACGACTGTGTATCAGAAAATAAATTTTGACGGATATTTTTTCAGCCACCTTGAATATTTACGCTATTTTTAACATTATCGGAACAACGGAAAACAAATCAATTCTTCTTTTGAAGGGGAAATTTTTGAGGGGAGTTACTGCCTGCGTGCATTAACCGGTAAATGTACTTACTTTCAGTTTTTTGACGATAATTCAAAATTCATTCAAAAGAAGTTGAGATATGTTTTTCATTCCATTGTATACACATCAACAGGTTTTGTGCTCAAAAGTTTTAAACACGGAGGAAATTATGGGCATTGCAACAAAAATTGTGAATTCCATCCGTGCACGTAGCTTGCAACGGCGGCTCTTTAAGTTGCATTTGGAAGATAGGGAGTCAGCTAAACACACTGATTTAGTTCTTCACACGGACGTCAGGTGGTTTCCTAGAAAGGTTTCAAGAATTATTACCCGATATAACAGCTTTTCTAGACGCCAGCAGTTCAAGTTTGAGCATCCCTGCTTTAAAAGAATGTTGCAAAGGAATTGTGATTCATGATAAGGTCAATGATATATCCATCTATAAACTACATCGCAATATCAAAGTATTGGTAGCAACATAGCACTGATGAAAGAGATCCTCTTAATGAACTGAATAGGAATCTGTCCAAATTTTACAGTCCTTTGAACTTGGTGAATTGTAATATAAATGAATATAAACATACTGGATTCTTGTTGATAAACAATTGTATCTTAATTTCATGCCTCTGATGTATCTCTTTAGGTACAAGAGTGGAAAAACCTGAAATTAGAATGGATTCAACGGAAATTCCAGTTTCATTTAATGTTTGTCTGCCTTCTTCGTTTCCCGTTGTTTTTAAATATACACACACCAAAAAAATTGTCGCATCACCTGGTATTCTGAATTCCACAATCGATTAAATAGCTCGCAGTTTCTTTTTCAACATATGTTTTTGAACATATGAGGGGGAAAAATTTTATCTATCTAGTAACATTTGGTTGCATATGATCTCAAACACGTCTGAAACAAGGATGAGTTTCTTTGACTATCAGTATTCATTAAATTCCTCTTCAGTTTTCACGCTGAATTAGTTTAAGTTTTCTGTGTTTCTTGAGTTGAGTTTGAGTGATCATGAAGTGGTAAGAATTGTAACACTTCTAGAGAAGGGGCGAAGCCAACGTTACGTGATTAACTTGTTGAATGTTAACCAAAGCACTATTTCAAGAGCAATTAATCGGTGCCACGAAACAGGAGAATATGGAAGAAGGGCCGGACAGAGAAGAAATCGGATAACAACACCAGTTGATGATCGTTGGCTTCGTTTAACTGCACTACGAGTTCGGCTACAAAATGAGCTTGCACTTTCCAGAAATATGCATATTTCATTGCAAACTGTTAGGAACAGGCTCAGAGAAGACGATATCAGACCAAGAGTGGTTTCTACCGGCCAGCGTCTCACCAGGGAGCATCGAGTTGCAAGACTTCAGTTTGCGAGGGAACATGCAAATCGGGGTATTCCAGAATGGTCGAATGTTTTCTTTTCCGACGAGTCCAGGTTCTGTCTAGTATCAAATGATAAACGCATGCTTGTATACAGACGACCTAGGGAACAGTATCAGCAATGCAATATTCGGCAAACTGAAAACTTCGGAGGGGGCTCAGTAATGGTGTGGGTAGGCATTTCTTCCCATGGTCGAACTGAGTTAGACCTAATGAATAATGGAAAAATGATAGCGGTCAGATACATCGCAGATATCCTTGAACCCCATGTTGTACCCTTTGGCCCATTGATTGGCGAAAACTTCATTTATATGCATGATAATGCTCGGCCTCATGCAGCTAGAGTAGTAACAGAATTTCTGCAAAATGCCGAAATGGATATTTTAAGATGGCCAGCCAGAAGTCCCGACTAGAATCCCATAGAACCTGTTTGGGACAACATGGGGTGGCAAATTCAGAAAGGTAGGATGCCTTATAGAACACTCCAACAACCAGAAAATCTGCTTCCTGAAATTTGGAACTCAGTGACTCAAGAGTACATCCAAAATTTGTTTGAGGGGCTTCGGAGCCGTATACTGGCAGTAATTGGGACACGGGGAGGAAACACTCGATTTTGAAAATGATTAGTAACCATTCGATGCTAGTTGATTGGTCTCTTCGCGAATTTTTGAAGATGGTAGAATTTTTCAATTTTTCATTAACTCGAATATTGTTGATATCATAAACTCATCTCTTTTGAATGATATCTTCCTATTTTACACTTCTGAGAGTTACCAAGCGACTCTTGAATAATGCTCAAGTCATTCTTCTGTCTAAGAAGAGAGAAAATTACCGCCCAATAAGCCTTTTATCGCACTTATACAAGTTACTGACGAAAATAATGACGAATAGATTAACCAACAAAATGGACGCTTATCAAGCCGGCTTTCGGACAGGCTTCAGTACAGTAGACCAATTGCAAGTGATACGGACTCTCATCGAAAAAACCTCAGAGTACAATGTGATATTTCACATGGCATTTATAGATTTCAAGAAAGCGTTTGACTTGATTAAATGTTGGGCAACACTAAGAGCATTAGGTAACGCAAGAATAGACAGTAGATATTCAAATCTCATCAAATACATATACGAAAACGCCACAATCCAAATAACCATAGACGAAGAAACAACATCAAAAGGGAGACACGAACTTTCCAAAATTATTTACATTGGCTCTGGAGGACGTGTTCAAGGGTTTGAAGTGGTGACATAACGAGCAATGGAGAGATCGATGCTTGGCGTAAGTTTGCGGGATAAGATCAAAAATGAGGAAATAAGACGAAGAACACGCGCAACGAACATTTTGAGAAGAATAGCGGAATTCAAATGGCAGTGGGATGGATGTAGCCCGCCAAGAACCAAAGAGATGGACATAGAATAATGGTATGGCGCCCAAGACAAACCAAAAGGAGTGCCTTAAATAGACAGAGAAGAGAGAGAGACAGAGAGAGAGAGAGAGAGAGAGAGAGAGAGAGAGAGAGAGAGAGAGAGAGAGGGAGAGAGACAGCCATAAGGTGGGAAGTAATCTGTTGCAGATTACTTATCTGCTCCATTCCATTGAAGACACAATGTTTGGGTTTACGGACGACTGTACCCTGGTGTGCTCATTCTCTAGTCAGCATCCTATAACTGGTACACCGACAAAGATACAAACAGGGCACGTCTCTGAATTCAGACTTGGAGAAGATGTCACCTAGTTGAGAGTAATTTTAATGACGTTAAGTCTTTCCAGAAAAAATACGATTTTATCGAAAAATTATTCTTCAACCTAATACATCGGTTTCCTAGGATGTTTACGTTAACGTAATATTTACAAAACACTCGAAATTGATAATCACAAGGCGTTTAAACACTTTAAGTCAACTGAATATTTAATCCGTTCTTTAAATTCTACTTGTACCCAAGGTACATGATTTGTTTCGTTATTAGTACACTCAGTGTACATAATTATTAAGAACTCACCTTGAATTTCTTGATTCTCTTCAGCAACAGTCGATTAATGTTTCGAAATATTGGTGTGTTCATTCGGGACCGTGAATTGTGATCAAATGTCAGTCGGCAAATACAGGGGAGAAAGAAAACTTATGATGAGCAACGTTGTTGAAACATTGTTAGTTTTGATACGGAAGAATATGAAACATTACACCGCACAACAGCAATAGTGATGATTAAGTTATGGCATATGATATTATTAATTATTAATGATAATTTCAAAGCCGTCATCAATACTTCTGTATCAGATCTACTTTAGAAATATGTAACATGGTCCATTTTCCAATAAAACTTCCTCGCAATTGATCTTATTTTATTGAAATATTGAATTGAAGAAAACTTTCTTATGCAAGATTTTCTTGCAGATGTTTGTAACGTGCATAACTGCACTTTACATGCTGCCTCTATCGCTCTTCAATTCCTACCTTCCACTTTCTCACTCCGATCGAAATATACCGTGATCTCATCTTCAATTCAAATTTTTCTTTAAATTAAACAAGAAACACGAAGAAATAATATATGGGAGATGTCAACCCAAATTATTGGGTTTATAATGATTCTAGAGCATCTATAGATCATAATCGGCATCACTTAGAAGACCGAACCTAGCCATCGGGGCTCTCTCGGTCAAACAGAGAGGGAATTGTTTTGTTGAGTTTGAATATTGAAGGGATTTTGCGAGATTATACTTCAAAATTGGCAACAAGAACAAGGAAGTGATTATGTTTCAGGAAATTCACACTGCGACGGAAGAACATCTCCGCGAAAGAGGAAATATCGCAGGTTATGTACTTTTTTATTATCTCCTTAGTCCTTTTTATGGCCTTGCTTGCAATGTGAAATCTTTTCCTAAATTCAAGTGTGTTTATATATATATATATATATATATATATATATATATATATATATATATATATATATATATATATATATATATATAATTGCGATCCAGGACCAGGTTGTTTTCACAAGGAATTATAGAAAACATATCATCAAACAAAATATAGATGATTCTTGCCGTAGATGTTTCTGTTCTTCAGAAACAGTTTTTCATATATAATCATCTTGCTCAGTCCTTGCTTCAACAGATTATTTAGAAAGACATAATGCCGGCGCTAATATTATTCACTTCAATCTAGGAATTAAACATGACCTAATTCCCAAAAGAAAAAATTTCAAAAATATGAACCTGAGATTATTTGTGAAAATGACAAATATAAACTCTATTTTGTAAAAACAATTCTGTGCAACAGAGCTGTAAAACACAATAGACCAGATATCGTTCTTAATGATAAACAGAATCAAATAACATATATAATTGATATTGCTATACCCGACACACATAATATACAAAATAAATATAATGAAAAATTTCTAAATATATGATGCTTGGCGACGAGATTAAAAAATGTGGAAAATGAAGAAAATATTTATTCTACCGATTATTATTTCTACAACAGGCGTTATTCCTAGAAATCTTCACAAAAGTATTGAGATTTTGGGTCTGAAGAAAAATTTGTTTGAACAGTTACAAAAGATAACAGTCATCAAATCTTGTAATATTCTTCGTAGGTTTCTTTCCGAAAATAATAATGAGGTAGAGTCATAGGTTTTCTCTTTAGTTTATACTGCTCAGAATCTCATTTCATATTTTATTTATTTGTTTATATAAATGTAATATAATTAACTGACAATTTTGTCATATTTATATTCAGAGCAGTATTCTATTCGATCGTTCACCACTTCACACAAAGAAAACTATTAATGAGTAACATTCAGTGTTACTTGACTAAGGTCCGTACACTGGATTTTTCCGGGAGAAAGCCTCTGACACTACTCGTTGGTACATTGATATCATTGTCTGATGATGCTATAGTATGTATATATTCTGGTAGATTGATATATTCTCATAACATTTAACGTTATCCTAATATATAATTACTCCAGGATATGTTTTGATTATAATCATTGCCTGGCAATGGTATTAATTACCGGGTGGTGGATTTATATTTTTCATGAAATCAGTTTGATTGCATGAACAGATATATGGGCAACTCGTCGGGGTAAAACCCCTATATATATATCTCAATTCCGCTCTTTTTTCCTTCCCATGATCTCCCTAGCATCCTCCGAATTCTCCTGTGATTCTGTCAATTGAATTGATTAATTTTTACTCCGATAGCAGTTGATGATTTAACCTTGTAATTTTGTGAACGTTAAGAAATTGAAGTGGCTTTTAAAAAAATATCTCGAGTAAATAAAGGAAATGTCCACTTATTAACTAAAGAAGTTTGAAAGATGGATCGCTAGTTTACCGGTAAATAATTTGGGCTCTAGGTTAGACCTTCACGACTAGACGTACGCACGTCTGGAATTGGTAACTACCTCAACAGCCCGAGGAGCATAGTCGATATCTTGCAATAATTTTGAATCTATTGAATTTGAATTTCAAATCGGCTATCATGAATCGTTATACGATGCCCGACATGCACTTCATGTATGGACGTGCTGGCGGAAATGCAGTAGGAGCTCGGCGGTTGTACATTGAAAGATTTCCGAATCGTATTGCTCCCGATAGAAAAACTTTTGAAAGCATTCGTCGACACTTATATTGGGAAGGCATATGCAGACAATATAAAGGAGCAGGAAGGCCGAGGGAAATAAGAACGGTAGAGCTGAAAAATTAGGTTCTTGCAACAGTTCAAAACAATCTTGGTACCTCCTCCACCAGCTGACGCTTTTGGTGTCAGCAGTGGAACTGTGTGGCAAATTCCAAATGAAAATTTGTTGTATCCATTCCACCTACAACGCCAACAAACACTTCTTCTCATCGATTTTCCTGCCGTATTGCGTAGGATAAGTCCGCGGAAGATGCCACACTGGGACAGATGGCAAGCTGCTGTAGCTCAGCAATGCAGTAGATGTCTGTAATTGCTGAGTCTTTGTGAGTGTGTGAAAGTTTAAACACTAGGTAGCTAACGCTGTGGTGAAATAAACAAAAAAGTTTTTATGATTTATGTATTACAGATAGGCTCCAATATGTGTTGATGTTGATATGTAAGTGTCCTGTTTTTTAACGACAGTAGGTAAAGTTGTGTCTTGAAGCATGTTATTAAAAAAATGGAAGGCTATTGAAGTCAATATGTTTCCCATCGTTTTGGGATAGATGGCACAATCTATCTCGGTGAAATGCCCCACTCTTAAATTAATATTTCTTCATAAATTTTTACATACAAAAAGCAAAAACGTACTTCCACATAACATTGCAAATATGATTATAATTTGATTTTTATAGAAGCCCACCACGTATATAAGAAAACCGGGGTAAACTCGGGGTTCCTGTTCCTTACGCATGCTATGGCAGAATGAAATGCTTGAAAGCAAGAGTATTCAATATACCATCAAGAATACTTCGGCGCCGCCTGCACAATAGTGACCCATCCAAAAAAGCTATGGGACCAACTGGAATTTTTGGAGAAACCAATGAGTTGAAGTTAGTAACTCATATTAAAGAACTTCAGAAAAGAGGATTTGGTCCAACTAGCGATAACATTCGATTTTTCGGATTTGATTTTGCAACTAAGTTGAAACATGCTCGATGGGATTCAGATCTGGGGAGCAGGATGGCCACGGTAGAAGATCGATATCATTCTCTTCAAGAACGTTCAAGACAACTCTTGCACGATGAGGAGGGGCATTATCTTGTTGGAAGAGTGGATTTTGACCCATTGTTTGGAGATACGGTACAACTACAGGTAAAACTATCTCATTTGCGTAAGAGGTTGTTCTGTATGAAAACGAGGTCAGTTCTTCCACCAAGGCGTATACCTCCCCAAAACATCACTGATCCACCTCCCTGTCTAACAACTTCTCGAGCATGCTGGAGACGGTTTTGCTTTCCAGGTTCCCTCCATATTCGAATTCTTTCCGAATCGGGATAATAACTAAATCTAGATTCATCACTGAAGAGAACTGTGGCCCACCTCTCTTGATCCCAGTTTACGTGTTCTCGGCACCAAGCTAAACGAGCAGCGCGATTTCCATGACTCAGTTGTGGAATTCTCAAAGGACGTCTGGAGTGGAGTTGACCATCGTGCAGTCGATTTCTCACAGTTTGGTCGGAAATTTGTACATTATGAACTCGTGATAGCTTTTGAGCTAATTGAGATTCGATGGTAGTACGATCTCTTCTGACTTGTAAAACCAAAAATCGGTCTTGGGCGACTGTAGTAATCCTGAAACGACCTGTATGGCGATCTTCTACGCTACCTGTTTCATTGAAACGCGACCATAAACGGTTTATGACACTTAGGCTACTTCCCAGAACCCTGGATACTTCCGTTGTGAGCTCTCAGCTTGGAGCACGCCAACGGCTCGTAACATCTCTTCTCTAGTAAAATGTCGTCTTTCCATGGTCGAATCACAAAACTTGAATCTTTTATTTGTGCTTACAACAGAAACAAAGTGCTAACTAACTGATTTCAAACACTGAATACGTGAAATGATTTCAAAGCAGCGTCGCATCTGCTGCATTTTCAGTTTTGTATATTCAGAAGTGTTCCTAGACTTTTTGAGGCACTCTATATAATTTGGTGAGAAATTGATGCATATATATATATATATATCATCCATATATATATATATATATATATATATATATATATATATATATATATATATATATATATATATATATATATATATATATATATATATATATATATATATATATATATATATATATATATATATATATATATATATATATATATATATATATATATATATATATATATATATATATATATATATATATATATATATATATATATATATATATATATATATATATATATATATATATATATATATATATATATATATATATATATATATATATATATATATATATATATATATATATATTATATATACACTCGGAGGTAAAATTAGCGGAACACACGAAAATTTAACCAAATTCGAAGTTCAATATTTTCCTAATTCTCAATTGAGTTAGATGATTCGTTCGGCAAGTTATAGATCAACTCTTCTGCTTTGTAGAAATTATAAGATATAATATAACAAAAAAATTTGAAAAAATTTAAAGGGGGCAAAACTAAAAGTGTTTTTTTGTCAAAATTCGTAAGACCCTGTGGAATTTCGTGGTCCGAGTAGAAACGTACAATATCATGGTCTGTCAAGACACATCTTCCTACCTTAACGCCCTTCTTGTTTCATGCGTTTATCTCTATTTTTGCAAAATATATTTAATTTCAAGTGGAAAATCACCATTTTCCATTGAATCAAGTAATTGTCGTTAAAATTCGTCTATTAATTTGGAATTTTCTTATTATCACTCAGGCGTGTCGAAATTTTCGTTTGCGATTTTATGTTCGAATTGCATTAGTTATTGATGACAATTTGGTTAATTTGGTGAAAATTAGGAATTCATAGGAGATAACAGTCGGTAGGTATTAAAATACACAACCGAATTCTGGGACCATTGATAAAACTTTTCATTTACACATGTGCACACCTTTTTTATCAAATATGAAAACAACACACGTTTTTTGTATTTGACCACATTTGCACTTGTTTAAAGAATGAGAATTTTCCATTCTTTGATTTGATACAAATTCTATCGGTTGCGGTGTTTAGTAATTCTTTTACTGTTTACGATTCGAAACGGTATTTTTCATTCAGAATGAGAGATTTACCACCAACCTCAGTAGCAAGGGCAGTTACATTGATCGAGGAAGGGCGCACCTACCGCTCAGTCGGTACCATGTTGGGTGTCTCGACGTCGGTTATCCATCGAATCTACCGACGTTACAGGGAAACTGGATTGTACGTGGGGAGGCGAGGACAAGGAAGAAATCGGGCAACCCGCGCTATACATGACCGTTTCATCGTCAATCAAACCATAAGAAATCCTCGTCTTACTGCTGTTCAGGCACGTAACCTTTTACAAGCAGTGGATAACATTAACGTCAGTGTGGGGACAGTCAGAAGATGATTAAATGAATTTGGTCTGAGATCAAACGCGCAAGCAAGAGCACCAAGACTCGATAGAGCCCATCGTGTAGCAAGATTGGCGTTTGCTAGGGAGCATGTAGCATGGACAATCAATCAGTGAAGACGAGTTTTATTTAGTGATGAGAGCCGATATTGTGTGAATTTCGTGGATGGTAGAGATAGAATATGGAGGCATCGAGGGGAACGGTACAATCAAGCGAACTTCGCAGGAACTGAGCTATACGGTGGAGGGTCAGTTATGATATGGGGTGGCATATGCTTGGGAGTACGAACAGAACTGGAGATTATTGGCAATGGATCACTTAATGCCCATCGGTATATAACAGAAATCTTGGAGCCCCATATTGTGCCTCTTGCTCATTACATAGGGAAAATTTCCTTTTATGCACGATATCGCGCGCCCTTATACTGCGCGCATAGTGATAGAATATCTCAATGAAGGTGGGATCACACGAATGGACTGACCGACGCGGTCACCGGATTTAAACCCGATCGAACACGTTTGGGACATTCCTTGAAGAAGGGTTCGACAACGAAATCCAGGCAACGTTGAAGAGCTGACATTGGCTTTGGTGGAAGAGTGGGACAACATACCTCAACAGATGATAGACAACATCATTGGGAGTATGCAAAATCATCATGAACATTTTTCTCAACATGTTCATTTCATTTCACGAGTGTATCGCCAGGATACACACCTGCCCTCAATTTTGGATAGGAATGATAATTATTATAGAGTGTCACACAAAAAAATTCAAAAATAAATGTGCAAAATCAACGATTTTTCCAGTGTACTTCAATTTCTCCCGGAGCGTGAAATTGGCCAGTGAATTTCAAAAATTTTCATTTCGTTAGATTTCCGCTTCTCTAATTTTGATTTTATTTTTTGGCTAACCTCCAATGTTTTGCACCTACGCAAGATTAAAAATAAATTCTTGAAATTTGTGACTTTTCGCTTCAAATTGGATATCTCTTGTAAAAATGGAGATAAAGGCATAAAACAAGAAGGGCGTTACTGTAGGAAGATGTGTCTTGACAGACCATGATATTGTACGTTTCAACTCGGACCACGAAATTCCACAGGGTATTACGAATTTTGACAAAAGATTTGCCCCGTATAATTTTTTTTTCTTATAATTTCTACAAAGAAGAAGAGTTGATCTATAACTTGCCGAAAAATCATCTAAATCGGTTGAGAATTAGGAAAATATCGGACTTCGAATTTGGTTAAATTTTCGAGTGTTCCGCTAATTTTGCCTCCAGTGTAAATATATATATATATATATATATATATATATATATATATATATATATATATATATATATATATATATATATATATATATATAGATCGAGATAGAAACATAGCTGAGATGAGGAGTGTGTAAATTTACAAGGAGACTATGTCGAAAAAAAAATCACCACAAATGTCTTGTATCTTTTCAAGATCGAAAACTTTTCAGTTCACCCTCGTACAACTAGTGGACTTCCAACCTGATGACTCTTCAATGCATCAAACAGGCATCAGGAATGTTATCTAGAATACTGACTAAAAAGGAATTCCATTCATACTATAAATGAAAACTATTCGAATGAAATTACCCAAAATAACAAGTTTTATGACAATCCCAAAACTTCCCAAAGAATTCCCTGAATTTCGAACCTAGTTCCGAAATCCCGTACGCTTTACAAATCACGCAAGTTTACGATATCGCCGTTGACTATCAGGCAGTCTTAACCTCGCCCACTCAATTTGAACTCGCGCGCTATCGGCCAGAAAACACGAAAAAAATCCGAATCAGCATCTACTTGATCTACCTGATCGATTCTCTGAATTTCGTGGATATCCTGTGACGTCAACGATCGAGCGTTAAACCGGAATAAAACAACCCGGCTTTTCCAGCGCATCCACAGTTTTCCGATCTGGCGCGAAAGAAGAACACGTTAAGTGGTATAAATATTACTTGCACTTGTTACCTCGTTGTAGGAGACAGTTGCATATTACATATCGAAGAATTGTAGAGAAGGAGAAGAAAACCTTGAGTCAACCCATTGAGGAACGTTAACCGGTCATTTGTGAATTTGTAAGTACAAAATACGCGATCGAAATATCAAGTATTGGGGATAGCGCTCTGTGATTTTTTCGATATGAAGAAAAGTGTGGTTTGCCATGAAATTTTGTGAAAGGTTGTTGTGAGTTTCTTATAGTGAATTCAGGAAAAACTAAAGACGATAAAGGGGTAAGACTGGAAATCAAAAAACACATATTTATAATATAAATTACAATATTTTGTGTCGTGAAATAATGCGCAGATTTATAATGAAAAATTATATTTCATAATATTTCCTCAATTCTAAATATCACAAAATTACAAATATACATACCGGTATCTACAACGATTTTTAATTAAAATATACATTTCTAATAAATCATTTGGAAAAAATCAAATCAAGGTAATATAAATTGTTTCTTAAAATTCGAGAAAATATTTCTCTCTATTCCTTATTTCCACTTTCAAAAATTAACGAACACAATTTTATGATTCTGCAATAGAAGCACTGAATATATAATTATTACAGTTATTTTTCTATAGTTAGAATATTATATTAATATTTCTAAAATTTCCACATTTATCTTGTTTCAAAATACTTGAAAGTTCGTTTGTTAACGAAATCTCTTCAAAATTTGAACTTAAAAATTGTTTTTCCATAAAATAATTTGATAAGCAATTCAATCCAATCAAACCTAAAAATAATGTCTTCATAATATTACTTTCAATTTGAAGCAGCAAAGATTCCTAAGTTCAAATTTATCTTGGACTAAGAACTGTTCTTCTAAATAGCTGATGAATAAAAATTATTCATCTACTAATTCAAATATTCAATAAACAATTTTGATGAATCTAAAATCCAATCACAACAAATAATGACAAGACTTTTGTAATATGATGTGTTATCTAAAGGTACAAGGTTTTATGAAGTCCAAATTTTTGCTTGATGAAGAATTTTGCAAATTATTATTAGGTGAACTGAATTCTCTGCAATAAGCTCATTTATGAATGATCTTAAAATTCCAAATTAAAGAATAGTTCTAAATAGTTACTACATGAAAAATTGTTTTCGATATAAAGGAAGAATTAATTATATGATTCTATCTGACAGATCAAGTCACACTGAAAATATTAGCTTTTTGTAATTCAGCTTTTACTCCATAAAAGTTATAACGCATTCCTAATAAAACTTCCAAGTTACAAACTTTTTAGTCACAATTTTCTTAAGATGAAAAATTTTGGAAATTATTATTGAATAGATGAAATTCTCAACAATTTCTTAATGTCGAATTATTTGAAAATTATAGATCAATTCGACTAAATAGTTGCTATCCAAGAAAGTATTTATCATTTTTGAAAAATATTCAACCAACAATTATAATAAGGCAGAAGGATCCAATTAAAATCAAAAAAAATTTTTATGGCTTAAGAATTCTGAACATTAGATGTATGACAATCTCTACGATTTCCATAATAAAAACAACAAAACCATTTTTGAAGTATAGCTTGTAGTTGAAAGTTACAAGATTTCTTCGGTTCAAATTATTCTACGAAGTAGAATTTCGAAAATTTTCCTTGGATGAAATTCACTACAATAACCTCAATTTTGAATAAGATAAAAATTGCTTATTGAGAAATTGTTCTTCCAAAATGCTGCTACCTCAAAAATTGTATTTTTAATAATGGAAAAACTCAATGAACAGTTATGATGAATAAGAAAGATCCTATCACGATTGAAATAATATTGGCAAAGAATTTTGAAAGTTATTATTAGATGCATGAAATTGACAACTAACTCAATTTTGGAACGATTTAATTTTGCTAAATGATAAATCGTTCTGCTACCTAAAAATTTGTTCTTCTACTAATAAAAATCCATTAAACAATTATAATGAACCCGAAAGATTCAATCACAATAAAAATAATAACGTTTCCGAAATATCAGTAGTAATTTAAAGTTACAGAGTTTCTCTGTCTACATTTTTCTGAGAGAGAATTTTCAAAATTTTTGATAAGATGAACAAAATTCTCAACAATATCCCCAATTTTGAATGATTTAAAATTTGTGTTTGAAGAAAAATTCCTACAAAAAGCTGCTGAAAATGTTTAATTCAACTTAATTCACAATGACTAATTGATCACAAATAATAACATAATTGTAAAATAAATCTAAATTTGAAGTTACAAAGTTTGTACTGTACTTTCTCCATAACTCAGAATTTTAGAAATTATTATTTAATGAATGAATTCTCAACAACTAACTCAAGTTCCGAAGGAATTAATTTTGCTGTGTAAACAATCGTTCTTCTAAATAGCTGCTACTCGAAAAATTATACTAATAGAAAAAATCAATGTACGAGGGTGGTCTGAGAAGTTTTAGACAAAGATACATAATCTTTTTTCTGATTTTTTTTAATTTCCAACATAGTCTCCGTGTACCTCTACACAACCTTTCCAGCGATGATCTCATCTCTGCAAAATAATGGTTCACGAAGGTGTTGCCTCTTTATATAATGAAAATCTCTGTCCCCTAAACGCAATTTTTAGATGAGGGAACAAAAAGAAGTCGCTTGAGGCTAGATCTGGGGAGTAAGGCGGATGCTCAAGCAGTTAGAACCGTAATTCATGGATTTTCGCCATGGCAACTCTTGAGGTTTATGAGGTTGTCTTGGTGAAACAGAATTTTCTTTTTCTGCAACTGTGGCCGTTTTTCAACAAGTTCTGCTTTCAGCTTATTCTTTTTGAAGATAATCGATTGAAATAACTCCATCATTATCCCGAAAAACAGTCGACAGCACTTTCCCAGCCGATGGAACAGTATTAGCTTTTTGAGATCGGTTTCCCTTTGCAGTCCACTCTTAAGACTGTATTTTTGTTTTTAGCATATATTGGTGTATCCAAGCGTCATATGCAATAATTAAGCTGCGCCGACACTCGGATTTATTGCTCCCAAACTGCGCCAATAGAGCGTTTTGTTCTAACGTGAGCAAACGCGATACCAAAGGAGCCTACAGCTTTTTTATATGTTAATGTTGATTTTATATGTGACAAACACGATCTTTTGATAACCCCTGCTATATCTCACCTTATTTCGGCGGTCGTGTAGCACCATTTGGTGAACTTTGTCGATGTTATCTTCGGTAGTTGCGAACATTCATAGTCACCCAAGCCCTTATGAGCGCGTTAAAAAACTAACCCAAAATTTCAGTGAGGTAGATGATGGTGCAGATTTCCATAAACGAAATCAAACTCATCTTCAATTGGCATAGACGTATTGCCTCCATAAACAAATATTTGATGACAAAGGATACTCGATTTTCCCCATTTTCACAAAAACACTCACATCAGCTAAACTAAACGACTTATTCACAACAACTGCGCATCCAAATGGCTACAACTTTGGTGAGTAACTATAAACAGATGAACGATGAAAATTGGCTAGCTTTTATTGAAGGGTACTGCCACCATAAAGATGGCCATCAGACCATCCTTATTATGAATCCAAAACATTCAAACTCAATACAAAATAATAACCTTTTTAAGAATGACTTGTTATTTCAAGTTAAAAAGTTTTTCGTCCGAATTTTTCTATTAAGAATGCTTTTGAAAATTTTCATTGAACGAATGAAATTTTGTACAGAAATCTCAATTTTGATTGAATCAAAAATTTTTGTTCGTAAACTTGAAGAAAAAGCTGATACACGACGAATTGTTTTCCTAACAATGGAAGCATACAATAAGCAATTATACTTAATCTAAAAATCAATCAGAACAAAAATAATAACGTCCCTGTTTTATAACTTATATGCCTAGTAGCAATTAGCAATTTTGAAAATAATCATTAAATAAATTCGACAATTATTCAATTTTGAAGGAAATAATGTCTTCGAAATATAAACACAATCAAATTTATATGGAATCACTCGGTATTTCACATTATTGATTGTTTTTAACCATGGATCTTCGACTACTTGTGAAGAATGAAGTTTTTTGTTGTAAAAAAACTGGATAGTATGATAAGAAATGTTGAATTATCACCACATGTTCGGGATATTGTACACAGTCATCACTGAGATTTGAAACTGTGAATTTCAAAATTTAAAAAAGCCTATAATCATAATTGAAAATGCCTAACGTTGGATTGTCCGATGTGCAGAGGGGTCGAATAATTGCTCTCGTTGAAGAATGGGTGACACAAATAGATATAGCGGCCACAATGGGAGTTTCACAGTGGGTTAGAAATCTACTCCCGATACGTGGAGCTACAATCTCTGCAAAATAGGCCAAGAAGAAGTCGTAGGGTTATCAATTCTGAAGAGCAAGACCCACTTTTTGTGCCAAATTGCAAGAAGAAACCCTAGTGCGTCGCATCCCCATACTTCAAAGGCAATTTCTGGAAGCAACAGGCATCAGTGTATGAGTCGAAACGATACGTCAAACACTTTGTTCTAGGGGTTTATACAGCAGAATGCCCTTAAGATCTCCTAAGCTAGCCTAACAATAAAAAATTGAAAGACTTAATTGTTCTTTTTTCGGATGAGACCAGAATTGGTGTTCGATCAGATGTCCGCCGGATTCGGGTTTTAAGGGGTGGAAGACAAGCTAGACTTCGAGCAGCAAGACAAATTCCGAAATACCAAGGGGGCAGTGTGATGTTTTGGGGTAGCATTATGCTGGGAGGCAAAACAGATTTAATTCCGTTTCCTGAGAGTGTAACGGCTAGAAATTACGTGGACCTAGTGCTGGAGCCCATAGTGGGACTCTGGCGAGGTGCCCACGGTGAGAATTTCACTTTTATGCAAGATAATGCTCCTCCGCATACCAACAACCTCGCGCGACATTATCTTGAAACAGAGAGAATCACTATTTTGGACTGGCCAGCTTGCTCTCCAGACCTAAATCATATTGAACATTTATGAGATAATCTCGTAAGGAAAATAAGATCGCACTAGGATAATCCAAGAACCTCACAACAGCTCATCCAAGCCGCCACAGAAGAGTGGCAGAATATCACCACAGAGGAGGTTGAAATCTAATCCAAAGCATGCCTAGACAGATTCAGGCTTGTATCAAGGCAAGAAGAAGTAATACAAGCTACTGAGGTCGAGAAAAAAACAGCTACTCCGCGACAAAACAATTTTCAATTTTTTAACTACATGCAGAAAGAGTCTCCCATTTTCTTTTATTTGTTTCTCTCTTAAAATGAACCTTAAGTTATTTCTTTTTTCAATTGAAATATCTCAAAAGGATCAATTCTAACAATCCTTCAATTTCCATATGAATTTGGTTGTGTGTAACTCGTTATTTCAATTCACAAATTTTCTTGTATTCGAATTTTCCTACAACAAAGAATTTTGAAATTTATTCTAATTGAATTAAAAACTCTACAAGTATAAATGAGATAAAAACACAAGATTTAACTTCAATCTACACTTTATTTGAAAAAATTCGACGACGTTTCGCTGACACAGCAGCTTTATCAAGAATGACAAACAGAATGAAGAGTATGGTATTATAAACAAATCGTAGAACAAGTTGGATGAATAACAGGAAAATCCACACCGAGCCATTGTACAGTTAGTATGAAAGGTAATAAAAACTAATTAAACAAGTTAAGTAGGGGTGAATAATTCACATCTACCTGCTCATTCAAAAGCTTGCCCGAATGTTTGTTTCTATTTATTTCTAATGCTTCTAGGAGATCTTATTTTAAACTTTTTGATTTTATATGTAATATGTCAAAGTTTTTATTGAATGAATGGTTTTCTTTTATTAAGTGGTTTGAATAATTTGAATCAGATTTATTTTTATCGAAGTTACGTTTATGTTCAGATGTTCTTATGCCAAAACTCCTATAGGTCCTACCGATATAAATTTTATCACAAGAACCGCAATTGAGTTTATAGATTCCTGATTTACTTGATTTTTCAACACGAGATTTATTATTTTTAATATGTTTACCTAAGTTATCAGAAGTTTTGAAAGTTATATTAAGATTTTGTTTGACGAGAAAGAATTTAATATTTGTACTTGCAGAACCGCAGAATGTTAAACTGTTGAATATTTTATAGTCTTTATGAATAGGATATACTTCATTTATTATTCATAAAGTCAACAGAAATTAAACTTAAATAAAATCCTTGTGTTTTTTATCTCATTTATATCAAACTTAAACCTGAATCTACATCCAGTAACGGTCTCCACAATTCAAATGCTCTACAAGTAATTCAACTTTGGTATGGTAAGTCTCCTAAAACGTATAAGACAAGGAAAGCATGAGTAACGATCCTGAATTCATACTAAATTTCCACCATCAATTCATCCCGATTTTTACTATTCCAAATATCTTTTTCTACTCTACTTTCCATAAAAATCGAATTATGACTGACAAACATGACGCAAATTAACATCATTTTTACATATTAAAATTACAATCTAAATACAAATTCACGAGCATTTCACTTCAAAACTGACAACGAAAAAATTTAAACATCTTTTGTGACTATTTTCCTTTTAGAAAAATTCTGAAAATTATAATTAGATATCCCATAAATTCCAAATCAAAATCTGTCCATTTCTGCAAATGCAATACTCAAAATTAGTTTTTCGACACTATGAAAATTTAATAATACAAAAATATCTTCACTCAATAAATTGAAATTCCTTGAAATATAATTTCAGAATAAATTACGACTGAATCATTCTCTCCGCAATACACAGGATTTTAAATGTTTCAAAATTTGCAAATTAACGAACCGTTCTCAATAGTTGATAATTAAAAGATTGTTATTGTATACGTAAAATATTCAAATTAAATAATTTTGATGAACTTAAAAGATTCAGTCGAATGACAGGATAGTAACGTCATAGTAATATAACATATAATTTAAAAAATTACAATACTCCTTGAATTCTTAATTTTTCCTATCTGAGCAGAATTATTGGATAGATGAAATATTTTTATTATATTCAGCTTGATATCATATATCTCAAAAAGTGGAAAATTGACGCATCTTTCCTAAGAACAGATCTACTGGAAGACAATTTTAATACACTGTATACAGCTCCGTTTGCAATATTATCTAGCGAAAAATAGTATTTAATTTTGTATGCAATCTTCAGTTCATGCGAATATGTGAGATATATGGTTAGATCCATAATATAATCAATAGAATGGAGAATAATGTTATGTGTTCATTGAAAATAACAGATAGATATCAACGAAAATCAATGCTTATTAAGAAATTAACACTTATTTATGTATTTACATACATATTTTCTCAGATTACATATACATAATACTAAACTACTGCAGCATTAATCATGAAATAAAATATTTAGGTACGTATGTACGAAAAATTTGTTTACAATATGAATTTGGTAATTTGCATTTGGTAATAATAATAATAATAATGATTGACTGGAACAATTCATGTATACGCAAAATTTATAGGAAAATTGGTACGAACACAAAACACCCTGATCACAAACAACACATCGACGTTTATATATGGACACTTTGAAACAGAAACTCAAGCAAAAGCAAAGAGGCTTTCAAGATACGTCAAGTGTACTGAAAGGAACACCAAAACCAAAGGTCTCTCCAAAACGCGGTCAATTTTCATAAGGAAATAACAAAAGTGCGACCAACAATAACAGAGAAGTACCTGACGCACAGCGCTTGACCGACTATTGGTCATCACTATGGTCGCACCCCAAAGAACACAATAGAAATGCGGAATGGATCACGAATGAAAAGAACGCATACGATATCAGACATATGAACTTCGATGGAATAACGAAGGAAGAAATCACAATAGTAGTTCGAGCGACCAACAATTGGAAGGCCACAGGTATAGATAATATCCACAACTACAGGTACAAGAAGTTTGATAAGCTCCATGGAGCCCTAGCGAAACAGCTCACGTATGTTCTTCAACATCCCAAGAAAACACCCACTTTCCTAACGCAAGGCTTAACATATATGCTACCTAAGAGCGATAGAACACAGGATCCGTCTCAATATAAACCAATCACTTGCCTGCCAACACTCTACAAAATACTCACCTCATGCATATCTAATCGAATATACCAACACCTTGACGACAACAATATATTAGCAGAGGAGCAGAAAGGATGCAGAAAAACACCACGGGTGCAAGGAACAACTCATCATCGATTCTGTGATAATGAAACAGGCACACGTAGGGCATCGGAATGTTCATTCGGCTTTTCTCGATTATCTGAAGGCATTCGATAGTACTGCCCATTCTTGGCGTGTTGAAGTATTGCAGATTACAAATCATTCAATTATCACTGGCCGGAGTTCAGAGAGTTGCCATGGGCACAGTCTGCTCTTGATGAACAATACATCAATTAAAACCGACGAGATACCCATACGTCGTGGAATTTTTCAAGGAGACTCTTTGAGTCCACTATAGTTCTGTTTAGCAATGAACCCATTGTCCTGAATGCTCAATAGAACTGGATACGGATTTAGGATAACAGCAGAAAGGAATTATCAAATCGTGCTTGATATCAAATTATATGCTTCGAACAAGAAGCAATTGGATGATTTGCTGAAAACTGTCAGTGAGTTCTCGGCAGATGTTCATATGAAATTCGGGATTAAAAATGTAAGACCCTGAACATTCAAAGAGGAAAGTCATAGATAGTGAGACACAACTTCCAAACGGTGATATAATACAGTGCATGAGAGATGGCGAAACATACAAATATCTGGGATACCAACAAGCCAGATTGCTAGACCAAAAACAATCAAAGGAGAAGATTCGTTCAAAATACAGTCAGCGTCTGAAGTCTGTGCTGAAATCGATGTTGAACTCGGGGAACCTAGTCAAGGCAATTAACACCTACGCCATTCCAGTGTTGCTTTACTCATTTGGAATAATCAGATGGACTAAGACAGAACTGGATGATATTCAAAGGCAGACCCGAACGATGCTGACAAAGTACAACAACCATCATCCAAAATCGTCTGTGATACGAACAACTTTGAAGCGGAAAGAAGGAGGACGCGGATTAATAGATATTGTCAATTTACACACCGAACAGATAAAAAATCTGAGAGAATTCTTCTCAGCAGAAGCTCTCACTTCTGACCTCCATAGAGTGGTATCGTTGGCTGATAAGGCATATACACCTCTAAATCTTGCTAACAGAGGTGACCTGCTGAATCTACCATTCCTATCAGATACTGAAAAACAAGAGCAATGGTCAAGAAAGGAATGGCATGAACGACATCACCATGATATTAATCAACCACACATCGACAAAGAAGCCTCCAACAAACGGTTGATGAAAGGAGAATTATTCGCAGAAACAGAAGGATTCCTTATGGCCATCCAAGACCAAGTGATCGCTACAAACAATTACAAAAATTTATTATGAAGGACGGAACATTACAAACAGATAAGTGGCAAGGAGGAAAATAAATTACAAATCATTTCATTATCACAGGGCGGAGTTCAGAGAGTTGCCATGGGCACACTCTGCTCTTCCACTCAATCCCTGATGCAAAGTTATAATATTACCCATTATTAAGTGAACCCTTTTCGGGAAACCAACTACAAAAATTAGAAAAAGAAAATGATTATGACGGAACTGCAATGAGTTAAGGCGCGCACACTGTTTTTGAAGAAGATCGTCCAAGCACGAGACTTAAATGAGGCAACAGATGAAGACCTGTAGTATTCAGCTATGAATTCATTATAGAGCTTATATGACCGTGCGTAGGAGGAGAAATGAGACCTCTACCTCTGGTGTTCAGACTATGAACATCAGATCTAAAAGTGATTTTCCGATGCAAATAGGAAGGTTTCCTAGTAATCATTATTTTGTGATATAAAAGCAACGCTGCTAAGTAAAATCTATTGGTCATATTGAGACACTTTGCTTCCACCAATTTGTAACGCAACCCATAAATGAAATGCAAACAGGAATTTTGAATCTTCTCAATAGTGTACATTGTTTGTTGATCAAGGCAAGAATAATTAACTTGCGACCAATAATTGAAACTGAATAGCCCAAGGGAATTGCATAAGGATATTTTCAATTTTACAGGAAGTGATTGTCTATGTGGATACAGAAGATACAACTGGCAATTTGTTCGCGATATCTAAATGACTTATCCATAATGAGACCCAGGTTACGAACTGACTTTATAATTGAGATGTACTCCCCACCGATAGATAGCCTAATGATATCTCCCAAATGATTACACGTTACTTCATTACCGAATAGAATGGCTTTGGTCTTGTTAGTGTTACTATTTGATCTATGAACCTCAGATACTCTAACAATACTATCAAGATCATCTTGTATATTACTAACGGCGTCTTCGAAATTGACACTGTTTCAAGTAGCTGTGACTATAAAGCACAAAGAGCAGAGGACCCAAAATGCTACCCTGGGGTACACCAGCAGTAACAGGCAAAGTACTAAATAGACTGTCGCAGATCTTTGTTTGTTGGTTTCTGTTGGACAGATAATTCTTGATGAGATTTGTTGCACCTCCAGAAAAGCCAACGAAGGATACAATCGCTACAAGTATATCATGATAGATGGTATCAAATGCTCAAGTAGCGTTGAAAGCTGTAAGTATAAAGCACAAAGAGCAGATGGACCTAAAATGTTACCCTGGGGTACAACAGCAGTAACAGACTGTCGTAGATCTTTATTTGTTTGGTTCTGTGATATCATGATAGACGGTATCAAATGCTTTGGAATAGTCTAATAAGACCATTACTGTTTTACAGCCGAGATCACTAGCTGTCAGAATGTCATCGGTGATCTTTAGTAAACTAGTTGTGCAACTATGGCCTAATCATGAAATGAGTTTAATTTGGTTCAAAATATTTGTCAATTGTCATTTGACGTGAGCAACTGTTTCTCTTCATTGCTGCTATATCTGCTGTAGTAAACTCACAGTATCACTCTCTGTTTGTTTTTCTAACCACTTGAGAGCTGTTTCCAGGGCATGAAATGCTACATCATGAAATGGTCCTGTCTCATTTTCCACGTCTATATTTTCTTCTATTTCAACTTCTTGCATTTCCTGCTGCAATATGTTTTCTACGATTTCGTCATCAGAGATAATCTGAAAGCCTTGATCAATACTGTCAAAAGTGACCCACTCTGTCATATCATCATCACAATCCTGACATATTTGTAGCTTTGCCATTACGTCATTCATATCGTCCAAAATAGAATCATCCGTATTGGTTATTGAATTATCATTCTCCCGATTAGGTACTCTATTCAGGCCTTGTTTAAAATCTTCCTTTCAATCAAATCCCACGCATCTACAACCATGTAACAAGACTCCCTTAGATTCATTTCCTTAAAAAATGATAAAACAACTCCTACATTATATTCTTCAACAGATAAAAACCTACGTAGAAGTTGTTTTCTATAAAGTCTTTTCAAGTTTTCAATAACACTTTGATCCATTGGTTGTAGCAACGATGTCACATTAGGAGGCAAAAATTTTACTTTAAACTTTCCCTTTTCCCCTCTTTAAGGTAACGACTTCCAGTTTCATCAGCATTATAAACAAAATCCAAGTCATAGTTTTTTCATTCAATTTCTTCTTAAAATTATCTTCAAAAGAGTTTGCTGCATCTACATTAGCTGACATTTTTTCCAATTCACGAATTCCATGACGTGATTTAAATCTGTACAACCATCTGTTACTTGCCGCCTAATTTTTTATTTAACTGTAATGCTTTTTCACAGACCAAAGGTCCAGATATCGGTTGTCCAGTTGATCGTTTTTGTAAAAACCAACAATACAGAGCTTCTTCTAAAAGTTGACGTGTATAAGTGCAGGTGAAATGATCAAATTCTTTGAAAAAAACATAACAATAATGATACAGATTATGCTTATTTTCAACAAGACGGTGCAACTAGCCAACGCTACGCGTTGTAATATGGAATAGTTCTAAGGGTTCTTCGAAAATCGCTCAAGTTCATATCGAATAAATGTGAATTGATCTGCAAGACCATACAGTTCAACACTGTTAGACTTATCGAGATTTGTTATAACATTATTGAGTCAGCCAGTATTCAAGACCTAAAAACAACATCAATACCGAGATGAACGCTAGAGGAATGTCCTTACTGGAAGATGCCTTCAAAATTAGAGTGTAAAAAGTGTTAGGGTTTTCACTAAGGCATGAACATTTTCTATTTCATATTGAACTTAGAGAAGCAGTTTTTCCCGTTCAAATATTTTCATTTTCGATAAACTCAACAATTTAAAATAATGTAAAAGTTCCTGTTATAAATATTTCATTGTAGAAACATCGTCCATTCACTAATTTTCCGATGTTTTAACACTTTCTTCAAGCGTAATATAGTGATGAAACAATTATGGTTAAACAAATTAGAAGTACCATCAAATTAACATAGCTATTTACTTCCAATGTCATTTTTATTTGTCTTTTGAATCATAAGTTTAAATGTTATTTATTACGAAATAATTATTCAATAAATAGTTGAACTTGAGGATTTCATCTAAGGATGTAAGTAACTCTTATTATTCTGTGCTGAGAGAAGATATATTTGTTATTTTTACTATAACAATCCAAAGAATCATCGCGCCAATTTGACTATACTATTTTCGACCACCTGATTCAATTGTCTTCCTCAACGAAGCATTCTCTTTCTGTTGGCGACTTCGATTGCCCGGATATAGAATGGCCTATATGTCCCTCTACTTTACCTTCTGTTACTTCAAGTTCTCTCAACTTCGCTACTAGAATATTGAGCTCTGACGTGCACCAACTTATCGATAGACCAACCCGTTATCTTTTGGGTAATAAACCATCAACTTTGGATCTGTTTTTTGTGAACGGTATTGATTTGCTCTCATCAGTTGATTATCTGCCTCCTTTCGTTCGGACGTAGTCCTTAAATCAGGAATTCAGTTCATTCCGACACAAAAGTATTTGAAGCTACCGACTGGTAGGTGGTTGAAATTGAGGCTACGTGGAAGCTTTTTCTGGAAATATATAACTCCGAATTGCAGAAGTATTCAACTAGAAGGGAGGTAATCAGCAACCCTACTAAACCCTGGATTGGCCCAAACATTCTGAAAATAATACTTCATAAGAGAACACTGTGGCAAGCAAGAAGCTGATTGAAGAAATCATCGTAACTTCTCCAACAAGCTGAGCAGCGAAATTGGTATGTCTAGAATAACCTTTGAGCATAGACTTGCTGCCTCAAAAAATAAAAAGAAATTTTTCAGATATGTAAGATCTAACACGAACACTTAAATATCGGTGCCCCAGGTTCGTAACTCAACGGGACAGGTCTGTAAAGATTCTCAAGAAACTGCTGAGATACTGGCAGCCACGTTTGCATTCTCCTCCACTGTAGAACCCCTGGGACCTATGCCACCTCTTCTGTTCCAATCATGCGCCAATACTCTGTGTGAGATAAGCTTCAGCCCCGCTTTGATTGAACAACAACTGAGCGTTCTGAATCCCTCTTCTTCACCTGGAATTCTTAGTTTATCTTCTAATATTTTCAAAAAATATTCATCGAGTCTGGCTCTTCTCTTATCTATTATTAAGAAGAGTCGTTTCGACCAGAAGCCTTGCTTATCGCATCAGTGACTCCCATTCACAAAAAAGGAGATAAACTTTCTGCCGATAACTATCGACCGATCAGCCTCGTTTCCATTGCTGATAAGCTTTGCGAAAGAATTATCCCAGATCAGATGTTGTATTTCGTTTCCATCAATAAGCTTATACCTTACATTTGTTGTTTACCTAGATTTTTCGAAAGCCTTCGATAGAGTACCACACAAGCGCTTGTTGTTCAAACTGAAAAACTTAGGAACTCAAGGACCTCTTCTCGCTTGGATAGGAGCATTTCTTAGGGGCAGGAAATATTTTTTCAAAATCAAAAATTCCAAGTCTTCGGTCAGATCTGTTACAAGCGGTGTTCTTCAGGGCTCTGTTCTGGGACCTCTTTTATTTCTGTTATACACATCTGATCTTCCATCACTTCTTTCTTCCACTTGCTCTATCTTCGCGGATGATACCAAGATCTACAATGTTCCTTCTCTTAGTTCGAACACTCTTCAAGAAGATCTAGACTTTTATCGCTAAGGTGTTCTGACTGGCTATTACCACTCAATGCAGATAAGTGCAAAATCCTCCATATTGGTAAAAACAACCCCCACCTGAAATATCACTTGAAGGGAAAGAATCTCGACAGCACCCAAAAGCAGCTTGATCTTTGTGTAACTGTTACAGACGACTTAACGTGGTCTGAACATATTCGAAATGTGTTCACCAACCTACTCAAAAGATCTTTTAGGCGTTGTGAACCAAAAACTTGTGCTTTACTCTATAACACTTATGTACGACCTGTAATGGAATTCGCTGGGCCGGTTTGGTCCCCTGTTTTGAGGAGTGATGTGGATCTACTGGAGTCAATCCAAAGAAGAGTGACAAGAATTCCCTATGGCCGCTTGAGACCATCTTATACTGAGAGACTAAAAATTTTCGGTATCCCATCTTTTGAGAACCGCCGTCTCCGGGGACACCTCATAATTACTTTCCGATCATTGCGATTTCTATTCATATGCGACCACTCAACAGACACCTTAGAGGTCACAACTTCAAACTGCATGAGGAAAATTTCAAAACTACTCAGCGCAAGAGCTTTCTTCCGAACAGGGTATTCTCCAGATGGAACTCGTTGCCAAACAGTGTCGTTGAAGCTTCTACTATCAACGCTTTCAAGAATTCCCTCGACGAGTAGTTGACCGATTAATAACAAACTCTTTAATAATATTTCATATTGAATCTCATATATTTTCGTTTTCTCTTTCTTATATAGGAAAAAAAAACTTTGTATTCATTAATTCATTAAGTTAACTATTAGTTATTTTGATTTCACGCGCCAACGCTTGCAATATTGTTTTGATTTGTATAACTTTAGAATAGGCACCATTGTTTTTTTTATTTTGTATTTGAGTCATAAAAGGCAGATCTGACTTGACTCTTAATAATTAATAATAAGAATAATAATTGGAAGAATCTTCGATTCATACGTATTATGTATCATAAAATCTCATACGTTCATAACATACAGATGGTGTCTGGGCACTATGCGATCCAGTTGGCCAGTTGAATGGCCAGCCAGGTCACCTGATTGAAGTCCTTGACATTTGATATACTTTAACGTAGTTTTTTCGGTACGGTTCAGTTGAAAGGCGCCATTCCGAATCTTGTTGACCGGTTTATATGTCAAACTCATGAACCCATGTCTCATCACCAGCTAAAATGCGTTTTATGAATGTGGTGTCGGAATTGATTGGTTCTCGCATATCTTCAGCGACCTTTACGCGATTAAATTTCTGAAGAAAATTCAGGTCTTTTGGAACCAGTCGAGCGGTAACGCGTTTCATGCCCAACCAATCGTTGAAAATGGTACGAATTGATTCGAGAGTGACAGAAAGTTCATTTCCTATCTCTCTCAAACTTAAATGACGATTTTCAATTACCATTTCCTTCACTTTATTAATGTTGACTTCAGTTGAAGATGTTGATCACCGATTAGAGCGAGGCAATTCTTCCACCACATCTCGGCCGATGTTGAATGCACTACACCATTCCTATGTATGTGTTATTGATAAAGTCGATTCACCATCAGCCTTCTGTAACCTTTTTTTGCAACACAATATTTGATACGAATTGTTTTTTCGATATTCTTATTCACTGTAAAAATCCGAAACACACTTAGCACAACAAAAATTGTGACAATCGTTTCAAGCAGATTTCTTTTAATAAAGTTATTTTCGTTAATCAGCAGATTTTCAATAAATTTGTCATAACATATAGTTTTCCAAATTTTTATCAATGAATTTCTTATATTCGAGTTATTTCAAACAATGAGACGATTTAGAAGAACGAAGATGTTTCTTATAAGCCACAAAATTAACTTAGTGATTGCCATACGCAGTGGTCCAAGTTTTAAAGGAACTTGTTCATACATTTCTCATAAAGTTTCCAATGTTCTCATTTTTATTTTATTTTTCAAATCATCTGTACAAATAGGTATAACATAAATTTCTTAGCATTTCTCAAAGAAAAATATAAATTCTAGTTAGTCTGCAATTTTTTGGTATGCAAAAGCCAAACAATATCGAGAAAGGCAAATTTCCACAACAAAGTTGAATATAGAAAACTGTACGACAAAAACAATGAACTAAGTTCAAAATTTGAGCCTAATATCTCGAAAATTACAAAAATTATTGTCAGAAGACCGAATCTTCCTTCAAATTTGCACACCCTGTTTCACGATAACGAAATAGATATATCTTCATTAGAAGAAATCGTCTTGAAATAACGCGTTCTAAAGAATATCTAAGTCCAACTACAAAAAAATGGTCCAAAATCTTTTCATTTTCACATATATTCATCCGGCTCGAAGGACCAATGTTGCGGAATGGCTTGGTTATTGCCACGTTGGGTTCTACTTATAAAGAAGAACGCTTTGTAATACACTTCCCACAAAACTTGTCGCATCACCCTACTTTTACGACAATACTGTATAAACTTTTAGGTTGGTCATCCTAGAGTCGCTTGGTAACTTTCAGAAGTGTAAAATAAGAAGATATTATTCAAAAGAGATGAGTTATGATGGAAAATATCAACAATTTTCAACATCACCTATCATGGAATGGTTACTAATCATTTTCAAAACCGAGTGTTTCCTCCCCGGGCCCTAATTACTGCCAGTATACGTCTCGGAAGCCCCTCAAACAAATTTTGGATGTACTCTTGAGTCAATGAGTTCCAAATTTCAGGAAGCAGATTTTCTAGTTGTTGGAGTTTCTACATGGCATCCTACGTTGCTGAATTTGCCACCCCATGTTGTCCCAAACATGTTCTATGGGATTTAAGTCGAGACTTCTGGCTGGCCATCTTAAAATATCAATTTCAGCATTTTGCAGAAATTCTGTAACTACTACTAGATGCATGAAGCCGAGCATTATCATGCATGTAAATAAAGTTTTCGCCAATTAATGGGCCAAAGGGTACAACATGGGGTTCAAGGATATCTGCGATGTATCTGACCGCTTTCATTCTTCCATTGTTCACTAGGACTAACACAGTTAGACCATGGAAAGAAATGCCTCCCCACACCATTACTGAGACTCCTTCGAAGTTTTCGTTTTGCTAGATATTGCATTGCTGATACCGTTCCCCAGGTCGTCTATATACAGGCATGCGTCTATTATTTGATACTAGACAGAACCTTGACTCGTCGGAAAAGAGAACATTCGACCATTCTGGAAGACCCCAATTTGCATGTTCCCTCACAATCTGAAGTCTTGCAATTCGATGCTCTCCGGTGAGACGCGGGCCGGTAGAAGCCACCCTTGGTCTGATATCGTTTTCTCTGAGCCAGTTCCTAACAGTTTGCAGTGAAATATGCACATTTATGGAAGGTGCAAGTTCATTTTGTAGCATTCTATCTGTACAGTGCCGAACTCTTAGAGTAGTTAAACGAAGCCAACGATCATCAACTGGTGTTGTTATCCGATTTCTTCCCTCTCCGGCCCTTCTTCCATATTTCCCTGTTTCGTGGTACCGATTATTTTCTCTTGAAATAGTGCTTTGGTTAACATTCAACAAGTAAGCCACGTAACGTTAGCTCCTCTACAATTACTACCACTTCATTATCACTCAAATAGCGTCCAGGACGTTCAGCATCCATTACCATAAATTCGAAGAAGCGAAAATCAACAAGAAACACAGAAAACTTGCATTAATTTAGCGTGAAAACTGAAGAGAAATTGAATGAATACTGATTGTCAAATAAACTAATCCTTGTTTCAGACGTGTTTGAGATCATATGGAAACAAATGTTACTACATAGATAAGATTTTTTTCCCCTCATATGTCCAAAAACATAAGTTGACAAAGAAACTGCGATCGAGCTGCTGAATCGATTGTGGAATTCAGAATACCAGAAGATACGACAATTTTTGTGGTGTGTGTATATACATATACAGGAGGGAAACGTTCAACAGGTTTCAGGGTCGGAAAAGAAGTCAGGCAGGGGTGCATTCTCTCCCCAATTCTTTTTAACAAATATGGAGAATGGATTATGAGAAAGGCGTTGGAAAACTGGGAAGGCGGAATATCTATTGGTGGAAGAAAAGTGTCAAACTTACGCTATGCAGATGACACGATAATCTTGGCAAAAAACGAACAGGAAATGCTTGAACTTCTACGACGTGTGGAAGCTGTTAGTCTAGAAGCGGGACTACGACTAAATAGGACCAAATGTTGTCTGCTGATTGTGGACAGATCCCAGACAATCCCAGTACCACTTCAGCTCATCCATGATATAGAAGTCAGTGACACTGTTATTTATCTTGGCGCAAAATAACCAACAAAAGAGGCTCCGAACAGGAAATCAAGAGAAGGATTGGGATGGCAAAGGAAGCTCTGGGCAGACTGGACAAAATATGGAAAGACCACAAAATCCGTAATATGACCAAAATGAGACTTCTTAAAGCACTGATATTCTCCATCGCAACCTATGGGTCAGAATCCTGGACGCCAAATGCAGCATGCCGCAGGAGAGTAGAAGCTTTTGAGATGGTGTGTTATCGCAGGATGCTAAGGATCCCTTGGGAGGCTCATAGAACAAACGTGTCCATACTCAGGGAACTGAAAATTCAGGATCATGAAAGGCTGCTCCCAACAATCCAGAGACACATAATTAAATATTTCGGTCATGTGATACGGAAGGACGGGATGGAGAAGATTGTTGTCCAAGGGAAAGTGGACGGCAAAAAAAGAGAGGCAGATCTCCTGTTAGATTCTTGGACCAAATCAAGGACCTAACAAATATGTCAGTGGCAGAAGTCATGAGAACCGTGGAGGACAGAGAAGAATGGAGGAGGCTTGTACCATGAATAAGTCACGACACTCGGAATCGAGCAACGACTAGAGAGAGAGATATACATATATTGATTTCACTACACTAATATGTTAATTTGTTCATGTAACTAAGTATGCTGTTGTATGCTTGATAGCGATAGTACGTTACTACAATTTTGATTGGGTGATATGTTACTGTGCTGAGTGTTGAAGAGATAATGCCAGTTTTCTCGGTCATTCTGTCCTAGATAGGATTTTATGACCTGTTCACATCTGGTTGGAGCGTATGATCCCAGCTCCGATATGAACCGGGGTGAAAACCCAAGTTTTGTGGTAACGTTCATAGAAAACGAAGACTTTTCATCTTTCCTAATCTGATCGTCATTTCCATAAATTTCACTCCATCAGTTTCTAATGATGTCTTAATCAGTTCTGATGCATTGACGGAATAGTCATTGTTGATGTGTTTTCGATAATTGTACATCGAAAAGCTATTATTATTACGATACCCGCTGCTTTATGGAGAATTATATCTAATGTTAATTACAAGGTTTCTTTTTATATTGAAGTGATAAATGTATGCGCTCTTTCACAATGTGTACAATTTAAATTGAAATTGATTTCAATTTTAAGTCGAGGATGGTTTGGAATTTTACGGAGGAGAATATGTAGACGGCTATTTTTCTGCATGAAATTGATACTTGATCCGTCAAAATATCAAGTAAACAGACCTGATTAACAACAAGTTAAACGCTTTCAATTTGCGTATGTATATCTCAGAGGCAATTCTTGAAAACGAAAACTATAAACTGTACTGGGACGGTACAATTCTCACCCATCAACAAGTCGTACAGAAT
The DNA here is from genome assembly GCA_013387265.2 of Cryptolaemus montrouzieri. Lineage (NCBI taxonomy): Eukaryota > Metazoa > Arthropoda > Insecta > Coleoptera > Coccinellidae > Cryptolaemus > Cryptolaemus montrouzieri. The sequence continues at coordinate 15,240,768 of JABFTP020000042.1, forward strand.
GGACCTGACATCATACTTATAAATAAATTTTCTAGGGCGACAACCGGATCATTTTCACGACAACAATTTGGAGCTGAAACATGCCGAGAAGATTGCGAAGAATCGGTGAAGAATGAAATCCGTTCAACACTGGAATGGCGTAGCTGTTAACTGCTTTGACAAGATTTCTCGAGTTCTACATTGACTTCAGCTCAGTCTTCAGACGCTGACTGTACTCTGAACGAATCTTCTCCTTTGACTGTTTTTGGTCTAGCAATCTGGCCTGTTGGTCTCCCAGATATCTGTACGTTTCGCCATCCCTCATACACTGTATAATATCACAATTTGGAAGTTGTGTCCCACCATCTATGACTTTCCCTCTTTGAATGTTTTGGGTCTTACATTTCTCAATCAGTTTTCAGCAGATCATCTAATTGCTTCTTGTTCGAAGCATATAATTTGATGTCATCCATATACAGCAGGTGAGAGATTGTGTGATAGTTCCTATCTACTTTCATCCTAAATCCGTATCCTGTTCTACTGAGAATTGAAGAAGATGGGTTCATAGCCAAACAGAACCATAGTGGACTCAAAGAGTCTCCTTGAATAATTCCACGACGTATGGGTATCTCGTCAGTTTTAATTGATGTATTGTTCATGTTGACCTGCAGAGACGTGCGCCAGTGTGTCATTGTTGTCTTCAAGAATTCTACCAGGGCTGGGTGAATTTTGTATATCTGCAATACTTCAACAAGCCAAGAATGGGCGGTCCTATCGAATGCCTTCAGATAATCGAGAAAAGCTGAATGAACATTACGATGCCCTACGTGTGCCTGTTTCATTATCACAGAATCGATGACGAGTTGTTCCTTGCAACCGTGGTGTTTCTTTCTGCATCCTTTCTGCTCCTCTGCTAATATATTGTTGTCGTCAAGGTGTTGGTATATTCGATTGGATATGCATGAGGTGAGTATTTTGTAGAGTGTTGGCAGGCAAGTGATTGAGACGGATCCTGTGTTCTATCGCTCTTAGGTAGCATATATGTTAAACCTCGTGTTAGGGAAGTGGGTGTTTTCTTGGGATGATGAAGAACATACGTGAGCTGTTTCGCTAGGGCTCCATGGAGCTTATCAAACTTCTTGTACCAGTAGTTGTGGATATTATCTATATCTGTGGCCTTCCAATTGTTGGTCGCTCTAACTACTATCGTGATTTCTTCCACAGTTATCCTTCGAAGTCCATATGTTTGATATCAAGGCGTTCTTTTCATCCGTGATCCATTCCGCATCTCTATTGTGTTGTTTGGGGTTGGACCATAGTGATGACCAATAATCGGACAAGCACTGTGCGTCAGGTACTTCTCTGTTATTGTTGGTCGCAGTTTTGTTATTTCCCTTATGAAAATTGGCCGCGTTTTGGAGGAACCCTTGGTTTTGGTGTTTCCTTTCAGTACACTTGACGTATCTTGAAAGCCTCTTTGCTTTTGCTTGAAGTTTCTGTTTAAAAGTGTTCATATACACGTCGATGTGTTGTTTGTGATCAGGGTGTTTTGTGTTCGTACCAATCTTCCTATATATTTTGCGTATATGTGATTTCAAGCGCCTTGAGGTTTTTCTGTTCCTCAGGAATTCTGTGAGGCGACCGATTTCTGCTCTTATGTTATCAATATCCTTCTCCAGTCGTTCTTGCCATGGTCACGATCTGAATTATTATTTTTATTATTATTATTATAATTATTTCTTGAAAGAAGAGTAGAGGACTGTGTCCTATATACTCAAGAACAAATGACATACAAATAAGTGATACAAATGGATATGTGTAGATGTTGAGAGAACACCAAATTGTATATATAAAAATTTGAAAATATATAATAAACACTCACTCAACATTAAATATCTGGCCCAACGCATTCTTCATACTATTTACGCTATTGCCGTTCACAACACTCGGGGGGAGTCGGTTCCACTACAGGAAACCATGGTTACATGGGCATATAGTTCTGAAATTTTCGCTCAGGAGTTTAAAGTTATGACTTGCGTCGGTATTTATGGAGAAAAGTGATCTTAGATTCACACTAAACAGACAATGGAGGGCTCGGAATGAAATAATGAGGTCCACAGCCTTCGGCTGTTCAGCTAAGGTTGAGATGCTTGTCAGTCGTAGTCTCTTCTCATAGCTGGGACGGATGGAACCGTACGGAATCTTTGTGGTCTGCCGTTGGGTATTTACGAGAGGACCTGAGTTGTGTGTGAGTGAGGGACTCCATACGGGAGCGCCAAACTCAAGTACAGGACGAACAAACGTTTTGTGGAGAGTACTTCAAGTGCACAGATCACATCCAGAAAGGGGTCTGTTCAACGCAGCTTCTCTGCTTTGATGGCAGCGTGTAGAACATGATCAGAAAAAGGGAGATTATCAGTAATGATTTTATTTCATTTATTTGACTACTTCATACATTACTTTGTAAAGAATATTTGTAGAGTAGATAATTTATACGGGATATCTCCAAATAACACCTTGCAATATTATTATACACTTAAAAATTATAGTACAATAGATTCCGAACGTAAAACAGAAAAGACACAACAAATAAGGACATAATACTTTAAAACAGAAAATTGAGAATTACAACTTCCTAACATTCTCCAAGCTGTAGAGCAGCAGATGCCCCAAAATTAGCCAATGAATTGGAAAAAAAATTGACGCTATCACATACTGAATTTTCGACTGACAATGTGCGATGCAAGAATGATCCACAAGCATAATTTGTTTTACTAGTAGTGAATCTGAATAAGAGAGTTTTTCTTGTTAGTGTACCAGGCAAGTTAAAGGGAATGTACTGCAGAAGATCAGGGCAGTCAACAAGGCCGTTTATTAGTTTAAAAAGCAAACATAAATACGCAATCCTCCTACGCGACTGCAATGATCCAATACAAAGCTCTGCATCTATCGCACTTATTAACTACACAGTAATTAGGGAAGGTGAACTTCGCCTATATATTAAGTAACCGTTGCATTTTCTCCAATATATTTTAGTCGACATTGTGAAAGGGTGACCAGACCGGGGAGGCATATTCCATTACAGAACGAACTAACGCACAGTAAATCCTCTTCAGGGTAGACACTGAAAAAGAGGCTTTTCGGGATATATCTACAACATGCTCCTTAAAAGTTAGTTTTTTGTCCAAGTGAACACCAAGGTCCCTAACATTCTCTACCCTACCAAGCAATTCAGAGCCCATACGATAGTCGAATAAAATATCGTCTTTTTTTCTAGAAAATGTGATTACACTGCATTTCCGGAGGTTTAGATACAAAAAATTTTTCGCGACCCACGCCTGAAACTGTGAAATCTGCTGTTGTAACCGTTCACAATCGTCCAATGATTCAATTCGTGAAAAAATCTTCACATCATCAGCAAATAATAAATAATTTGTCGAAATAACGGAAGCTATGTCGTTAACGAAAATATTGAATAGAATGGGACCCAAGTGTGACCCTTGAGGAACACCAGATGTCACTGGTATAGGACTCGAGAAACAGTTCTTATATTCTGCAATTTGTATTCGACCACAAATAAAACTGCGCAACCACGCCAGCAGTGGACCAGATACTCTCAAAGCCGAGAGTTTAGCCAACAGTAAGTTATGATTCACGCAGTTAAACGCCTTACTGAAGTCTGTACACACAGAATCCATCTGGTGATGATACCTAATCGGGGTGCTGGCCTTCAGGTCGGATCAAGAACTCTGAAAGTATGTATTGCCTTCGAGAATCAGCTTCACCCATATGGATGACCCTTAACTATTTTATTGGATCTTTAAAAAATTCGTATTCTGTGTTGAGATTCACACTCGACTGTTCGAGTGTGGAAATCATAGTTTGTGAAACTGCCATTCTGGTTGTGATTGAAGAGGTCTCTCAATAATGTTTTAACTCTAGAACATCAAATCATAACATAATCAATAGACATTGAGAGGTCTCTCCATAATGTTTTCAACCCTAGAACATCAACTCGTCACAGAGCATAATCAATAGACACCCGATGCATAAAATCAGCTCGTTTAGGTTCTGCAAGTTCGTAGAACATAAATATGATACAACTGAATACGAATTGGATCAAATTAACTGTTTTACTCACTTCAAAGTGCATAAGTAAAGAAAATGTGTGAAACAATACCTTGCAATACTTGAGAACTGAAAAGAATAAGTGGATCCCAACCACCAAACTACGGTAATATAATATTTGCACAATCTGCGGTGAATAAATATTGCAACGTTCATCACTTTTATTCGTGTTTTGTTACATGGTTGCGACCAAATAATGGGAATTAAACGAATTGTTCCAAGAAAAATTAATAAATTCCTTGAAGTAATTGACAATTTATGAATCGGAATTCGCATTTTTACATAAACATTATAATTCATCATGCAATATAGCATTCTGTTGATACACTGCGCCAAGAAATTAAGGAACAACTTCACTTTTTCAATATTCTTCTTGGTAGACAAATTCTCATCTACAAATGTTCTTCCGGATATATCCAGACAAATGCCAACAAATCGGTTGTCTGTAAAGTCGGTTTACTGTTGTATTTCTCGAAAGAAAATTTTCAATTTGTTTGATAGACATTTTGTATGGATATAGAAAAAGAGGTGAATGGAAATCACAATTGGATTGATCAAGTTACATTTATTTGTACGCATAAATACAACTATGTCAATTTTCATTCATTTATTTTTACAATGTACATAATTTTTACAAGTATGAATGTGCTTTGAGCAATTGTTTTACAACTTTTATTTACAACTTTTAAATATTGAACTTCTTACATTTGTGTTATTCTGTTGAGAATAGGACGATGATAGGAAAAGGAAATTTATTTTCAATGAAATAAAACTAAAGTATTTAGATTTTCACTATATTAACAAAACTATGACCGGTTTCACCACACTGTGGCTTCATCAGATAGATACAAACTAATCAACAGAGTTATTCCTTATATATTAGTTTTATTTCCTACTTGATATTACAATAGGTACAAATACAAGGGGTATGTTGGAAAACCCATTGGAGTTGCTTACTTTATGAATTGAAAATATTGATTTAGATCTAATTGACTATTAAGTAACCTACCTGAATTCTTTTCTTTGTTGATCTCTAAAATTTCCAATAGATTGAGTTTTTGTCTGTTATTTTCATTGTGTAAAATTTTGAAATTATCATTAAAGTTATGGTTTTCTTCGAGTAAGTGATTAGAATAATGGGAATCTGATTTATGATAATTAAAACTACGTTTGTGCTCGGATAATCTAACTTTGAAATTTCTGAAAGTTCTACCAATATAAATTTTATTACAGTCCCCACAAGACAGTTTATAAACACCGGATTTATTACTTTTATCAATTTTAGATTTGCAGTTTTTGATATGTTCATTAGTTTATTTCGAATTATCCTTAAATGCATACTTTGAATTTCAGGTGAAATATGTTACGGAGTAACTTTCTGTCCTGGTATCTGTTCGTTACAACTTCCATTGGATTGTCACAACAGCAATCCGTACTGGAGGGTGTCATCAAACTAGTCGCTGAGGGTGAAAATCAAGCAATCACAGAACCACGAGATTCCACTCGCTTGTTTCCCGAATACGACTTCATAGTGGTGGGGGCGGGTACTGCAGGATGCGTTGTAGCAAACAGATTGTCGGAGAATCCTGATTGGAATGTTCTACTGATCGAAGCAGGTAAAATAGTACACGAAAATAAATTTAACAATAATTACCCGTATCCTTTTGAGAACCAAAACATTCAAATAAGCATTGAACTGGAATTTGATATATTTCACTGACTAATAATCGAACGCATCTCAATACCATCGAGACGTATACTTGAACGCAGCTCAGAATCATATTCTATGGTCGCTGACTTCACCATGGTGTATATCTCTTACAAAATGTAAAAATCGCAATTCCGATTATAGCATACGCAAAAAAGCAACTCTCAAGAATCCACCGTGCCACGTTACACATTGAAAATGGAATGGAACCTATCCCATAATCCATTTTTAGTCAACCGACTAAAAACAAATCAATCTTGAATATCGAAACGAATTTCATTCATTTTGAAACATACGCTCATTTTTAGACTTTTCATAATTATTTAATAATTAGCTTAATTTCTTCAGCTGGTGTCATTGAGATCCATAAAATACAAAGCAAGTAAGAATTTTCATTTCAGAATATTAGGTAGCTAAGTTCTTTATAATACTCACAGAACGGTCCCATCAAATCAGATAATGACTTCTTACAAATAACTCTTTTTGTACCGATGTGAAAACAACTGAAGCAAGGTCAATATCTCTCGCAACTGCAAGCTACATTTGTTGTTTACATTTACCTGAAACAAGAAATAGAACCATGAATAAAATTCTCTAGAGTATCTCTCATTAAAAATAAAACAAACGACTTAGAGGATCGTGGCCACATTTTTCAGAACGAAGTAGCTTTGCGATAAGATACGGATATCCCCAATCACCAGTTGAAATATCTTCGTTTCCTGCTGAATCACCCTGTATATAATATAAAAACATAATAGACACCCATTCCTTTCTTTTGAAATTGAATACTCTTCATTATCAATAATAATGAATGTTTACGTTATTGCACCACGATTGTACCGCTTCTAATTATCACTGCGTAGTGTTTACTGAAATATAATAATAATAATAATATTATTATGATAATATTAGTGCAGAAATCGGTCGCCTCACAGAATTCCTGAGAAACAGAAAACCCTCAAGGCGCTTGAAATCACATATACGCAAAATATATAGGAAGATTGGTACGAACACAAAAACCCTGATCACAAACAACACATCGACGTGTATATGGATACTTTGAAACAGAAACTTCAAGCAAAAGCAAAGAGGCTTTCAAGATACTTCAAGTGTCCTGAAAGCAAACACCAAAACCAAAGGTTCCTCCAAAACGCGGCCAATTTTCATAAGGAAATAACAAAACTGCGACCAACAATAACAGAGAAGTACCTGACACACAGTGCTTGTCCGATTATTGGTCATCACTATGGCCGAATCCCAAAGAACACAATAGAGATGCGGAATGGATCAAGGATGAAAAAGAACGCCTTGATATCAAACATATGGACTTCGAAGGAATAACGGAGGAAGAAATCACAACAGTAGTTAGAGCGACCAACAATTGGAAGGCCACAGGTATAGATAATATCCACAACTACTGGTACAAGAAGTTTGATAAGCTCCATGGAGCCCTAGCGAAACAGCTCACGTACGTTCTTCAACATCCCAAGAAAACACACACTTTCCTAACACGAGGCTTAACATATATGCTACCTAAGAGCGATAGAACACAGGATCCGTCTCAATATAGGCCAATCACTTGCCTGCCAACACTCTACAAAATAAACCCCTCATGCATATCCAATCGAATATACCAACACCTTGACAACAACAATATATTAGCAGAGGAGCAGAAAGGATGTAGAAAGAAACACCACGGGTGCAAGGAACAACTCATCATCGATTCTGTGATAATGAAACAGGCACACGTAGGGCATCGGAATGTTCATTCAGCTTTTCTCGATTATCTGAAGGCATTCGATGGTACCGCCCATTCTTGGCTTGTTGATGAAGTATTGCAGATATACAAAATTCACCCAGCCCTGGTAGAGTTCTTGAAGACAACAATGACACACTGGCGCACGTCTCTGCAGGTCAACATGAACAATAAGTCAATTAAAACCGACGAGATACCCATACGTCGTGGAATTTTTCAAGGAGACTCTTTGAGTCCGCTATGGTTCTGTTTAGCTATGAACCCATTGTCCTCAATGCTCAATAGAACAGGATACGGATTTAGGATAAAAACAGATAGGAATTATTATACAGTCTCCCACCTGTTGTATATGGATGACATCAAATTATATGCTTCGAACAAGAAGCAATTGGATGATGTGCTGAAAACTGACAGTGAGTTCTCGGCAGATGTTCATATGAAATTGGGGATTGAAAAATGTAAAACCCTGAACATTCAATGAGGGAGGAATATCATAGATGGTGAAACACAACTTTCAAACGGTGATATTATACAGTGCATGAGGGATGGCGAAACATACAAATATCTAGGATACCAACAAGCCAGATTGGTAGACCAAAAACAATCAAAGGAGAAGATTCGTTCAGAATACAGTCAGCGTCTGAAGACTGTGCTGAAATCAATGTTGAACTCGGGGAATCTAGTCAAGGCAACTAACACCCACGCAATTCCAGTGTTGCTTTACTCATTTGGAATAATCAGATGGACTAATAAAGTACAACAACCATCATTCAAAATCGTCTGTTATACGAACAACTTTGAAGCGGAAAGAAGGAGGACGCGGATTAATAGATGTTGTCAATTTACACACCGAACAGATAAAAAATCTCAGTGAATTCTTCTCAGCAAAAGCTCTCAATTCTGACCCCCATAGAGAAGTATCGTTGGCTGATAAGGGACATACACCTCTAAATCTTGCTACCAGAGATGACCTGCTGAATCTACCGTTTCTATCAGATACTGAAAAACAAGAGCATTGGTCAAGAAAGGAATTGCAAGGACGACATCACCATTAGATTAATCAACCACACATCGACAAAGAAGCCTCCAACAAATGGTTGATGAAAGGAGAATTATTCGCGGAAACAGAGGGATTCCTTATGGCCATCCAAGACCAAGTCATCGCTACAAACAACTACAAAAAAAATATTATGAAGGACGGAACATCACAAACAGATAGGTGCAGAAAATGCCATATAAGATCGGAGAGTATTCAGCATATTACGTCCGGATGCGAACAACTCGCCAATACGGACTATCTTCACAGGCATAATCATGTGTGCAACATTATCCATTAGAAACTTGTACACAAGTACGGACTTCTGAATACCTTCCAGCCTTATTACAAGTATCAACCGGCGCCCGTATTGGAAAATGACTCTATCAGATTATACTACGATAGGCCTGTTATCACTGACAGAATGGTGACGAATAATAGGCCGGACATAGTGGTGTATGATAAGAGAGCCAGAACAGCAATGCTGGTGGATGCCGCCATACCGAATAATAACAACGTGCTAAACAAGTTCCAGGAGAAAAAGTCCAAATACTCAGACCTTCCTATTGAGATCAAGCAGATGTGGAACCTCGAGAAAATAGATATTGTTCCTATCATCGTATCCTCGACTGGGTTAATACCCAAAACTTTGCATGATAGCCTTAAGAAATCATAAGAATTGCATAAGAATACCTATATAGAAATGCAAAATGCTGTAATTAATCGAGCCTATTCCCTTTGCATAAGTCCACGATAATAATAATAATAGCATTTAATTGGCATCTTGTACAGAAATAATAATTATAACTATCAATTACATTAAAGGTTAGGTTATTATGAGTGAGTGTTACTGTACATTGAGAGATACCATAAGGTAGGATACAGCATAGCTGATTAATCCAACCTGAATAAAATAGAAACAAATATTAGACAAGTGTACCCACAGTTGTACGGAAACATCGTTATGTAAGAGATATTTATCACTAATCTTACCAACTATTCATCTTGAAAAGAATTAAACACTAAAATAAATCAAAATTATTTCATGCACTCCATATATAAAAGATCTTTCCTTCTTGGTGAAAAAAAAATTAGGAAACAAGGAAATACTACACCTCATTTAACTGACTCTCAAAAAGCCAATACCTCACTCTCTTAAATGCATCCAAACTAGGTCAATTCATTCAATTCAATTTTCTTGATGCTAGTGGATTAATAATCCTCATTTCTCCTTTGCAGGTCGTCCAGAAAACTACGTTATGGATCTGCCAATAGTTGCCAACTATCTACAATTCACCGAGGCCAATTGGAAGTACAAAACACAACCGAGCGATAAATTCTGTATGGGTTTCGATGGACAACAATGCAACTGGCCAAGAGGAAAAGTTATAGGTGGTTCCAGCGTCCTCAATTACATGATCTACACCAGAGGAAACTATAGAGACTACGATAACTGGGCGGACCTAGGCAATACCGGTTGGTCCTACGACGATATACTTCCTTATTTCAAGAAAGTCGAGAATATCTCGATAGATGAACCTGTAGATCCAAAGTATCACAGCGATCAAGGATATTTATCAATAAATTACTCGCCATATAAAACTAAAATAGCCGATGCGATTATAGAAGCATCCCAACAAGGAGGTTTCCCATACGTAGACTACAATGGACGTACACAGGTTGGAGTGTCTAGATTACAAGTGAGTATGAGAGATGGCGTTAGAGAAAGCTCAAGTAGAGCCTACTTGCATCCTATCGGAAACCGTCCGAATCTCCACGTCAAAAAGTTCTCTATGGTAACCAAACTTCTCATCGATCCTTCAACCAAGCAAACATACGGCGTAGAGTTTGTAAGATTCGGTCGATTCTACTCAGTTAGAGCTAAAAAAGAAGTCATTGTTTCTGCTGGTGCTATAAATTCCCCACAACTCCTCATGCTTAGTGGTATAGGACCTAAGAAACACCTCAGAGAACTTGGAATCCCGGTTTTGAAGAATTCCAGAGTAGGATTCAACCTCATGGATCATATAGCTCTTGGTGGACTCACATTTTTAATAGACAGACCCTATTCCTTGAAACTTGATCGAATCTTAACAACCGAAAATATGGCGTCATATTTAAATCATCATAAAGGACCTATGTCTGTACCAGGAGGTTGTGAAGTATTGGTATTCACAGATTTCGAACGCCCCAACGATCCTGAAGGCTACCCCGATATGGAATTGCTGTTCCAAGGTGGTTCCCTTATATCAGATCCACTACTGTACAAAGATTTCGGAATAACCAACGAAATATTCGAAAAAGTGTACAAACCAATCGAGAATGGAGATTCTTTCATGGTCTTCCCAATGTTGTTGCGACCAAAAAGTGTTGGAAGGATTATGTTGAAGTCTAAGAATTACAAAACGGAGCCAATGATCTTCCCAAATTATTTCGCAGATAAACAAGATATGGATACCATCATTAAAGGAGTTAGGCTAGTTCTCAACATTACCAGTCAACCTGCCTTGAAGAAGATAGGAGCAAGAATTCATAGCATTCCAATTCCTGGATGTGAAAAGTATCCATTTGGTTCTGATGATTATTTCAACTGTATGGCACGACACTTCACGTTTACCATTTACCATCAAAGTGGTACCTGCAAAATGGGTCCACCGTCGGATAAAAAGGCTGTGGTTGATCCCAGATTGAGGGTATACGGCATCAAAGGGTTAAGAGTGATAGACGCTTCAATTATTCCAGTGATACCAGCAGCACATACAAATGCGCCTGTGTTTATGATTGCAGAGAAAGGAGCAGATATGATCAAAGAAGACTGGGGGTATAAACAGTGAAAACAAGTGCGAAGAACTATTATTCTGTGATATATTAATTATCTAGTGTTTTAAAGTGTCAAAATGGACTGACAATTAATGGTAGCAAGCCATATAAATTTTAGAACGACTGTTCAATAGTGATGGTAGATTGACCATCTCTTGGCGTCTACTAGTAAGGGTTGCTGTTGTGATTTTATGCCAGCTTTTCCGCATATGTATTACTGATCACCTTTGTTTCTTAACGAAATCAAAAAATTAACTGAAACTGATTAAGTGAAGTGGTCACTTGTTTCTCTCGTAAAACTATTAGAGACGCGATTTTTTCCAAATTGAGTGCAAGTGAAATATTGTGAACCATATTTTGTATTGATTAAAATGTTCTCCATCAGATAGGCTATATTCATTACAATAACCTCTCATTATAATTCGTAAAATTCGACTGCATCTTAAGATTTTCAAAATTCTTGAATGACGTTTAGTCCATTACAGATCAGATTGGAGATTAAATGGAGAGTCTTGGAGGTCCACTGCTATCATTGAGCCTTCGTAAATCATACTTTTACTCATTAAAATCTAGCATCATACTCAAATTTCGTCTCCCTCTCTCGCATCAACGTTAACTCAATTTTCAATATCTTAGCTGACCGGCACAACTCTTTTCCCAGTTTAACCTCTTCTGAATTTTTTCATTCGTGTGCGATTTTCTCGATTTTTAGCATATTATAATTATACTTTTAGAAAGTCAGTCTATGACTTTCATTATCATGCATGAGTACAAAGTCTTTGCCAACTGTTAGGGCCAATGGTGGTGTTCTCCTAGAAGGTCTTCTACGAGCTCACATTTAACCTGAGAAGAAATTTCAGCTCAACTCATTATTCCCAACTCACTATTGTCTATTTCCTGATCACAAGCAAACTCTGGCTCGTCAACAAACAATACCAACTCCAATGTTATCCAGTTTCTGTAGACTACGTTCTGTATACATCTTTCAACTGTAATAACATTGTCAAGGAGTTCCCCTCAAATCAGCTTCGCAAGTGATAAGCCCGAAACCCTCTCCTTCGATTGTAACCTTGACGACGGGGCTAGAAAGTAGTCTCAAACAGATGAAACTCTGAGACATAAACGTGACTTCAACAAATCACGTCACATCTTCTCCTGCCAAATGCATATCTTTCCACAATATTTGGATACAATAAATCGAAATATTCTCAAATACACGGCTTGATATAGGACAGGTATTCAATAACAGCTTAAATCGACTACAGAACGGACCAAAAAAAGTGTTCAACCCAACCTAACGAAAATGTATAAGAATATAGTACTGAGACTAGTGAATAATGATTTCTTCATTGAATTCTGCATATCCTAACCATCTTAAATGATTATTGATGCATCAAATATTTCGTTCAATTTCCTTTGAACCTTTAAGTATCTACAATGAAAATAACGTAGATCATATTGTGATATTCCAAATATATAGATTATTGTGACAGAACGAATGTTTTTGTATGACTCCAGAGTTTATGTAAATATTATCCTCTATTATCCTTCTCATTGTTCTCCTTCAGACGAGGAAGATCACTATATTCTGGATATTCGTCATACGAACTTTCCTCTCGGGTCAAGTACGACATAAGAGGAAAAGGGAACGCGTTCAATGTTTCTGATTATTTCTTCGAATATCTAGGTCCCAAATTCGTAAATGACGATTTATTTTCACATATCTATTGCCGAGATCTGTACATTACCTCCCGGTAACCTTATATAAGTAGGACGAATGAAAGAAATAACCCAATTTTAATAGCTCGACTATCGTTGATTTCGTCATTTGTGAACGTGAAAGTCTGGCCAAATTGTGTAGCGGCAGTCTCTTTGAACAGAGTTTGACTCCTGCAGGTGATGAATTTGAACATTAATTTATCGATTAGAACTTGGATTTCGAAAAGAAATGCATATATATATCAACGGAAGATTCCGCGGAATATTCGATCTAGAAATGTTTTCGAACGGTTCGAAAGCACCCATTTCGAAAGGCGAATGTAAGTTCCGTCACGGCACTCTATATGCTAGGAAAAGTCTTCGTTTATGTTGTTTTCGGATCAACTTTGGAGGCGTATTTCTGCTAAACGGTTAGGATTATCGAAATGCGACTACGCTGTGGGAACAGAACAATTCCCGGGTAGTGTTTCTTCTTCAAAAACCGTGGCTCGATATCCAGCCGTTTTGGCTGACCCCTCCCTACCAATTCAGTCCATCTTTCGAGGGTAAAATGATTTTCGAAATCCTTTCGGAGACGCGTTTTTACGATTTTTTCGACCGTGTAAAAGCGCAATCCTGTTAGGAAGGATCGAATTTTTGTCTTCTACTGAAATTGTCTCTTTTTTTGAAGGGCTCTAGCGCCGCCCCCAGATTTTACTCGGACGCAAACTGGGCGTTGTCCGACAGAGAAAACCCCAATATCTCCCAAAAAATTATCCGTTATTTGAGTAAAATTTTCGTCGACTTAAAAATCGCCTCCCAGTATCTCGTGCTTCCCCCCACCGATGTCCCCCATTTGTCTACGTCCATTACTCACGGTTTTAGTATAGTTTAATGAATCACAATTTTTTCAGAATGATTTTTTTGCCGTTCATTAAATTTCAGAGAAAAATGTTGCTTGTATCCAACTCCGTACAAAAAATAGTACACATTCGTTTGCCAACCAATAACGATTTTTAAAGGAAAGAAAACGGAAAGGAATAATTTGGAGAGGTCTGGCAAGTTCTTTCGATTCACTCAATAGTCACCCAATAAGCCCAGAAAAAAACAGCATTTTGAGATCATAATGTTCGTCATTGAGTTTTAGCATACTCAAATTCCAATTCATTTGGATCGACGATGGTTTTAAATCTTCAATATATTAGTCTCCTGGGTATTTCGGTTATTTTATTATGAAACGTCAGAGAAATGTCAATCTATAAACCCTGTATATAAACGTTAGCATTGAATAATCTACTAAGCCTAATTCTCAATTTATTGTGGATGAAAATTTCATTGAACGCTTGTGACTAAAACTAATATCAAAGGAATCATTAATAAAATCTACATAGTTATCATATTAAAAAAATCAATAATTCTTTCGCTAATTACAAAAGTAAATATCCGGAACCATTAAAATACCATTCACACATTACTAAACAAAATACATGAACTATTTCAAATTTTCAATTAATGAGGACTTAATTCTTTTCGATCCATTTACGATAATTCGAAAAATGATTTAGGGATAGAAGGTTGTACTATTTTATTAATGAACGTGTTATTTTGGATTTCCTGTTTTTCCTGAATTATTACACTAATTGTTGCAGACCAAAATACTATTCTAATATGAATATAAACATGTTCATTTCCTTTAATAGCAAATATAGGAGTGTCTTCACTTCCAAAATATTGAATTAATGACCCAGAAACGAAGTTGTTTTGAGGCGTTTTCGATGTCAAAAGATAGTGTTAAAACTTATTCGATGCATTTTCCATTTTAATATTTCATAGTGATTTGAATTTGCTGGGCCAGTTTAAAAATTGAATCAATTTGAAGAATTTAATTTCAAATCATTTTAGAAAAAATTATCCTGCTTTATCTATGATATGCTCATAATTGCAGAAGGCATATGTTTTTATGTAACCCATAATAATTTATTGTATATGATAAGGTTTTAATGAATAAAATTTCTAACATTTATCGTTTTGGTTGATTTTATTATTTATTAATTGAAACGAAGTCATTCGGATGGAAAATTCGATTTAAAATAAATGAACGTAAAGTCGAAAAACTGTAGGTGTGCATAACCACTCATAGCGACCATACAGGGTGTTTCATTAAAAGGACTGATCTAAATGGTGGTACATAATCAAGAGAAAGCTCAAAGGAAATTTCGTTTTACAATAAACAGACCAATCAAAATCTTTTGAACAATTTGTCCGATTTCGTTCAAATTTTGAAGTTCATCACATATAAATAAACTCAATGAAAACCGAAATCAAAATACAATACAGCCGACGTTCTAAAGGTTATCCACTCATACTAGCTTAAACAGTACATTCAATAAAATTTGATAATCTAGATTTTAATTAATTCATTCATAATAATGATAATTGGAATTTCCTGCTACAAGAACCAAATACTCAAGTTATAGTAGAGATTATATCAAGGATTCCTCATTGGATAACGACAGTTGGAAGTATGACTCTTTGTCTCCCCCTTCCTTGTAAGTATACCTCCCTGTTCGATCATTACGAAGAATTAATTCTCTGCTAGAGTGAGGCCGTCAGAGCCAGTTCGACTGTTTTCAAATGCCAACCTTGTCCGGGTTTTACTGTATCGATTACTTGATGGCTTTCAAAAAGGCAGATTATTTACTTGAAACAAAAACTTCATCAAGTCTGGATATTATTGCAAAATCACGAAAGATCAATTCCAATATCAAACACGCCTGAGAGATTGCCAAATCTTCAATACCGATCAATAGAAAATCCAAAGTTTTAGTCTCCAAAACTTAGTTCTCTCGTCAAAATCCATGAAAGAAATTAACCAATCTGACCAATTGTGTCTTACGTTACAGCCCCAGCAGCCAAACTTTCACGTTATTTCATAGACATCATTTAAAATTCATGTAATTTAAGTCCGAAATTATGATTTCTTCAGATCTAAAGAGGAAAACATTCAACATATTGTACAACCATACAGGGTGTAAAATAATCTACGTGCAATTTTAAGAAAAAAAAAGTTCATCTCAACATAGGTCCGCAAAAGCTTCATTACGGAGCTACAGGGTGTTGAAATTTCCGGAAAAATTGGTTTTTCCTTCAAATCTCCTGCAGTTTTTGAAATATTCAGCCCAAATTTGAAATGCAAGCTACTTTTACAGCCTCCATCATTACACGCCCTAAATTTCAACTAGAATCTACAAGGTGTTCCCTTTTCCGGAGCCATGTCTTCTTTTGCCCTCTCAAACTTTTTGGCAGTACGCCACTGATCAGCGTACAATCAATTTTCATCATTTTCGTTCAATTTAGAAACTTTTTTGACACTTGTAATTTTTTCGTTTCTCTGACCGTTCTCGAGCAAAAAATTATTAACCCATTGTATGCATTCGCTGAATTGAAAGCATTTATAATTAAAAAATGAGTAGTAGGCTTTGTTTTTTTTTTCATTTTGACAGTTGCTAAAGATGAACAAGTATCTGCTCGAATTGTTTGTTGAATTAACGATTAGTTTTGAGACTCTTGAAGTTATTGCTGTAAAAAAAATGGCTAATTTCACTAACGCCGAATTGGCTGATATCCAGTACGGTCTGGCTGACGAAAGCACAACAAGAGCTAGGCAATTATATCAGGTGCGCTTTCCAAATCGAGTATTACCAGACAGGCGAACATTCTCAAATATCCACAGAAGGTTGAGGAAACTGATACTTTTACTGCAAATAATCATTTGAATAGTGCAACTTTTTTTTTTTATTTAGAATAAGCGCATCAACCACGCAGGGTTATTAGCGCATCCATCAATAAAAACAAAAAGGAACAACATAGAATTTGAAGCTAAATTGAGTTATATAAATCACAGTCTTTTAGAAAATTCATGAGCTTAGTGAGATCTTTGTTCAGTACTGCATGTAAACTATTGCCAATTTGAAAACTATTTCTTTTCGCTGCGTACCCTGGGCAGTCGATTATAACATGCTTGATGGTTAAGGGCGCCTGACAATGCTGACAAATGGGTCGCTGTTCTTTCGAAATGAGGTAGCTGTGAGTCATATTTGTGTGTCCTATGCGCAGCCGGTGTAAGACGACTTGGTCCTTACGCAAGGGTAAGTTATATTTCCACGGATCAACACTTGGTTTACACTCGCGTAATTTCGAGGAAGACTGGTTCCATTCATTTTGCCACGCACTTATAATTTGGTTCTTAATATAGTTTTTGAAGTCCACAAACGAGATTTTCGATTCAACGATTGAGTCCACTGCACTTATTGCCGCCCGGGCTGCTATATCGGCCTCTTCATTACCTTGGATACCGATGTGTGAGGGTACCCACACAAATGATACACTTCTTCCCGACGTTTGAATGTTATTCATGGCCTTAAATATTTGTTGCACTAGGGGGTCTTTTGCGTACATATTATCTAGTGACCTTATTGCACTTAGAGAGTCTGAAATGAGTATTGCGGATCGGACGTTGTTTTCCTCTATTTGTTTGACACCCTGTAATATGGCATATAGCTCCGCTGTGTAAGTACTTGTATATTTTGGTAATTTGAATTTCGTAACCGACTGACACTGTACGATCGCAGCACCCACCTCGTCATTAATTTTCGATGCGTCCGTGTATAATCTGTCTCCTGGTAAATCACTGAGAATCGATTGCAGTTCTGTTTTATGGTATTCGTGTTTATGTTGTGCTTGTTATATTTTGTCAATGTGAGAATGCAGTTTGGTTTGTCGATAGTCCATGGCGGGGGCATTTGTTCCTTTATATAAAAATATGATATTGGGAATGAGATTCCGAATAAATCTTTGTATTGCGTTATTCTTTCATTGGCAGATGGTCTAGACCGTTTTTTTGTGATATAGAGATCATGAAACCGATTCGATGTGGGAGAGAAAGATGGGTTGTTTGAATTGAAAATAACAGACGATGCATAAGTGAGAGATAGATATGCTCTTCGTAATCTTAGGGGGGGTTCTGAAATTTCACACAGTAGGCTGTCTATAGGACTTGTGCAGTAAGCACCCAAAACTATTCTTATAGCAGTATTATGCAGGGTGTCTAGAGCTCTAAGGGCAGAGGGTGTGGCTGAGTCGTAGGCAATGGAGCCGTAGTCAATTTTTGATCTGATGAGTGTTCTATAAACTTTTAACAAACTTGAGGTGTCAGATCCCCATTTTCGATTGGACAAAATTTTAATAGATTCAGGCTTTTATTACAACTTTTATGATATTTTCGATATGTGGTTTCCAAGTTAAGTTTTGATCGTAAATCATACCCAGGAACTTAATTTGATCGGAAAATTCAAGATTTTTCCAGCAATTTTCAGTAGAGGTGTTGAAAGAGGGTTGATTTAGTGAAAAGAACACACTTTGTCTTCTCTGCCGAGAACTGAAAGCCAGTCATCGACGACCATTTAGATAGTTGGTTCAAATTTTTCTGTAAAATGCATGATAACTGTGAAACATCTCTTCCTTTCATGAACAGAACAACATCATCTGCGTATAATCTGCATTTTACCGGTGAAGTAATATGCTGGGATATACTGTTAATGGCCAACAGGAATAGAGTCACACTAATTACCGACCCTGAGGTATTCCGTTCTCTTGTACGGTGTCATCTGAATATACACCGTTCACGCGATTATATCAGGTGAGCTTTTCAAATCGAGTAACACCAGACAGGCGAACATTTTCAAATATCCACAGAAGATTGAGGAAAACTTGTACTTTTCTGCAAATAATCATTTAAAAGGTGCAACTCAAACTATGAGAACTCCAGATATTGAGGAACCAGTTTTGAATTGTATTAATTTGAATCTTCATGTGAGTACAAGAAAAATAGGAAATCACTTGAATATTTCACATACTCTAGTTTGGAGGATTCTCCACAACTTTTTATTGTACCCGTTTCACATTCAATGCGTCCAAACTCTACTTCCTTGAGATTTTCCTTCAAGACTGAATTTCTGCCGATGGTTCTTAGATGAAATAAGAGAAAATGCTCATTTTGATAGTGAAATGATGTTCACAAACGAAGCTAACTTTTCGAGAACTGCTATCACAAATTTTCACAATAATCATTATCGGGCTGAGAAAAACCTCCATTTGATTGAAGAATCTCATCATCAAGAACAATTCTCACTGAATGTCATAGTGAGTGAGAAACATGTGGTTCATGCATGACGGGGCACCAGCACATTTTAGTGGAGAAGCTAGGGAATTCTCGAATAATACATTGAACAACGAATGGATAGGTCGGGGTGGGCCAGAACCATGACCTCCTAGTTCCCCAGACTTAAATAGTTTAGCCTTTTTCTTATGGGGATATCTCAAAAGTTTAGTTTACACTACTGTAGTGAATACTGTAGAAAACTTGAGAAATCGAATAATAACCTCTTGTGACACGATACGAAATATCCCAGGAATATTTCAAAGAGTGCGTGATGATATGCGAAGAAGGACAGAGACCTGTATTCTTGCAGGTGGAGGACACTTCCAGCAATTTATTTAGTTTTGATTGTTCATTTTTTCAGTGTCATCAGAAGACGAGCTATAAAAATAAAAGCAAATTTTGGGCATACCTATCGAGTATTTCTAGTATTTTTTTTATTTAGCGAATAACATACAATTAAAATAATTCAAATTCAATAATTTTTCACGCGAAAACGATTGGAGATACGAAAAAATTACAAGTGTCAAAAAAGTTGCTGAATTGAACGAAGATGACGAAAATTGATTGTACTTTGATCAGTGGCGTACTGCAAAAAGTTTGAAAGGGCAAAAGGAGACATGGTCTCGGAAAAAAACACCTAGTGAATTTTAGTTAAAATCTAGGACGTGTTATGATAGAGGCTGTAATAAATAGCTTGCATTCCAAATTTGGGCTGAATATCTCAAAAACTTCAGGAGTTTTGAAGAAAAACCAATTTTTTCTCCTGAAATTTCAACACCCTGTAGCTCCGTTATGAAACTTTTGCGGACCTATGTTTGGATAAACTTTTTTCTTAAAACTGCACGTAGATTTAACATTAACATTTACAATTCGTCCGCACATCCACATCAACATAAAATAGTTGGTGAGTACGATACATAGTCTCACGACGATACCAATTAAAGAAAATAATTTCTTATAAAACGAATAGCGTTGTAACTCTAGTTTGGCAGTATGCTTTCTAGTAAACAAATACAACATGTAATCCCCTACTTTCAATCGTGTGTTTCAGATTTGGTATCATGCCCAAACGTGTCCGAAGTGTTGAAAGTTGAGAGTACAACCGATTTCAAAGAAAGGAAAGAAATATCTACCCCAAAATGCCATGGAAGGATATCATGAATGATCGACAATACTGTTTCCGTACACAAAGACCAAGTGGCGACCACGTTATGCATTTGTGGACATCAGCAATCGCTGATATATCTTGATATATCAAAGGCCTTCGAAAGGAGTTCGCACGCATCCTTGATGAATAAACTAATCAACTATGGACTTCCCGAAAAATGGCATGTTTGGATTAGTAGCTTTCTCTCTAGTAGATCGATTCAAGTGGTAGTTGATGATGAAACGAGTGGATCTTTTCAGGTTACTGCAGGAGTACCCGAGGGCTCCTTCTATCGCCAACCAATTTTCTGTAGCAGACTAATTATCTCCTCCATTCCATCGAAGACATAATTGGGTTTGCGAACGACTGCACCCTGTTGTGCTCATTCTTTAGTCAGCTTCAGATAACTGCTTAAAAGTCAAACCGACAAAAATACCAACAGGGCACGTCACTGAATTTAGACTTGTAGAAGATGTCAGAGTCCGACCGGCAGAATTTGGTCAAGTTTAATGCTAACAAGATGCAATCAACAACGTTCTCCAGGAAACTCACTACTGGAGAACCTCCTTTAACAATGCAATGACATCGGATTTCTTCAGAAACGAACATGCACCTACATGCATCATGGTCAACAACGGAGTTCTAGGCATGATCAGTCATTGCCAAATCTGCTTCTGCTACTTTCAGGGTTAGGCAGTAATTAACACAGTACAGCTAATGCAGTACAGGTGTGACCTGATCTGGAATACTGTTCTCGAGCAGAGGCTCCACACCCAAACATTTATTACATCTATTGGATAGTGTGCAGAAGAGACAGCTTGCTGATCATTCTCTTTCCTACAGATAAATCCATAGTACACGCTAGGAAGAACTGAAAGGCTTGGTCCGGAAAGAAAAACCAATCACGTGGAAAACTCAACGGACAGTCCAACTGGCAAGGCCATGTACCTCTATGAAATTTCTTTTGTTTACAGGACTAGAGTGCAGTGGATCTCGCTTTCCGAAAGCTTTCAATTTCGCTCTCTTTAAGAAGCGAATGAACACACACATTGAGTAATCTTGGGTAGCCATAGCTGTGCCATGACAGGGATCGCCTCCTTCCAAGATATTATAAAAAGAATAACAAAAATATAAACAGCTCTACAAAAAAATTTTTTATTGTTGCCCTGGATATCATCGCAAATTTTTATGTTTTCAAGTGCCCAGATTACGAATATATTCATGAAAGTTCTCAATGTGCTCGTATTTTCATGATTTTTGCACTTCTTATATTTTGAACAATTATAAGCTTGTTAGAAATAAAATTTAATTTTCCAGTCATGATTAGGCTTCTGCGCAACTTTTTCGCGCATACAAACATCACATGATCCCCACTCTCAGACCCTTGCTCCACAGAACAGCTGAGATCTCAGTTATTTGACAATATTGAAGTACATATACACGTAAATCTGGATAAAGTGTCATGGATTAATATTTTGTTTCAATTACTGAATGTCCATTCTTATATATTTGTCTTCTAGTCTAAAATATGAGTTCGTCACGAAGAAAGTGTAAATATTGTAGTGATTTATTTTGTTATATTTGAGGTGTTTATATACCAAAAAACAAAAAGAAATATCACAGACTTTGTGAAGGAGACTTATGTTGAATATTTTGGTTTCAAAATGGACAAATTAGGTAAACCATGGGTTCCTAATAAAATTTGTGAGTCCTGTGTTGAGTCATCATCATCATTTAGATGATTGTTACTTTTGCGTAGTAGATGTTAAAGGTTTTAATCGAAATCAAACGTGGAGATACCCAGACTTATAGTCTACGAAATGTCCGGTTCTACACAGTGAAAATCTCCCTCGGCCCATATACATTTCAAAAGTAATTCGCATGCCCTCAGAAACAATGATGATACCAAATTCACAGAAATCGAGACCATCTACTAGTGGAAGTGAATGGGAAGGTGAAACATCTACGCCAAAGTTATTTTCTCAAAATGAACTCAGTGATTTAATACGTGATCTCAATTTATCAAAACAAGGATCAGAACTGTTAGCCTCAAGATTGAAAGAAAAAATTTATTGGCACCAACAGTAACAATTACAACATACAGAACGCGAGAAAAAGAGTTATTACAATTTTTAGTGAAAATGAAGGATTAGTGTATTGTAATGATACCGCGAAGCTGCTTATAGACATGGGTTTAAAAGAGTACAAATCTACTGAATGGTGCCTTTTATTGATAGTTGCAAAAGAAGTTTAAAATGCGTCTTATTGCACAATGGAAATAAATTTGCATCAATTCCAATTGCCCATTCAACGAAACTCAAAGAAGAATATGAAAATGTAAAATTAGTTTTAGAGAAAATTGAATAGTCTGAGCATCAATGGCCGATCTGTGTGGATTTAAAAATGGTTAATTTCTTACTTGGCCAACAAAGTGGATATACAAAATACCCTTGCTTTATTTGTATGTGGGATAGTAGAGCAAAACAACTTCATTGGGAACAAGATGTTTGGCCTGTAAGAAATTCTTTAACTGTCGGTAAAGCCAACGTAATAAGGGAGCCGCTAGTGAACAGAGACAAAATCATACTTCCATCATTACATATTAAGTTAGGTATGATTAAGCAATTTGTAAAAGCGTTGAACAAAGACGGAAATTGTTTTAATTACATTTGCAGAAAATCTCCGAAGCTTAGTATGGAAAAATTGAAAGGTGGAATATTTGATGGTCCTCAAATACGGCAATTGATGAAAGACTCAAATTTTATCAAAGTTATGACTGTTCCGGAAAGTAAAGCTTGGAAAAGTTTTGTGTTGGTTGTCGAAAATTTCCTAGGTAACCATAAAGCAGCAAATTATGAAGAAATTGTGCAAAATATGCTGACAAACTTTCAGACTTTAGGAGCAAATATGAGTATTAAGTTACACTATCTCCGCAATCATCTAGATAAATTTCCGGATAATTTAGGAAATTATAGTGAGGAACAGGAGAGCGATTTCATCAAAATCTAAAAGTGATGGAAGAAAGGTATCAAGGTCGATGGGATTGTCACATGATGACAGATTACTGCTGGTCTTTGAAAAGAGATTGTCCCTGAAAAATTATAGAAGAAAAGCTCATAAAAGGCGTTTTATGGAAATATGAAATATATTTTCGACATTTTCCTCTTTATTTACTTCGATGTATCCGAATTTCTCAAAACATAACTGACATTATAAATATATCTGTTATTTTGTTTCTTGTTTTACGATTTTTGTTATGTAAAATGAAAATAAAGATTTAAAAAGATATCAGAGCAAATCCTACAAAATCATTGATAGTTTCACGAATTGTGTGCATAAATAGACCCAAAATCATTTTCATATCTAGGGCAACAAAACCATTGTAGACCAGTGATATTGTTCCCTGAACATTATTTCCTACTTTAAACTGTTTGATTGTTTATTAAAAATGTATTCCGAGAATATTAGTTATGAATTAATCTGCGAATTCGATTACAGTTTTTGTCAAATCAAAATTCCTGATATCTTCAGAGAATAATCCCATCAACATAACGTTGTGATAGTTGGCAACCAGCATTACACGATCGTGTAGAACAAGTTGCCTCCAATAAAATGTTCGATGGTTTCTAAAGTTCCGAAGCACAGAGGTTCGTTTGTCATGTCATAATGGCTTAATGCAGTGGTTTCCAACCTTTTTGTACCTGCGCCCCCTTTCAAAAAAATTGTTGCGCCCCCTTTATTATTCTAACAACCTTATTTCATAAATACTCAACTGATATTATTGGTTATTTAATGTAAAGAAATTCGGAGAATATGGTGGATTACGTTCACCTATTTCGCTAATCCACCTATACGATTTTTTTGGTTTGTAACCAAAAATGATATTTCAGAAACAGCTGCATACCCCCCTTGCAACAGTCTCACACCCCCCTAGGGGGAACACCCCACAGTTTGGAGACCACTGGCTTAATGTATTAATATTCATGAATCTACATTTCATTATAACTTTTTTTAATAACATTAATCATCTGGAGAGATGTAACTAGTCAATCTCTTAATCATTCTATCATTGTAAATATGTCGCAGACCACCAACATTACACCGTCGTTGTGAATAGGTTGCCAGATTCAAAAGTTCTCTGGAATAGAAAATTTCTTGTTTTCGCGTCTAAAGATTCCATATTTCGGATTTTGTATCATTTGTAAACGCGTCATCAAATGGACTATAATAAACAAGTAAAATATACCGTATTACGACTATGGCTAAAGTATGCTTCCAAGCCGATCTCTTTGCTCTCTTATTCTCAAAGAATTCTGTGCTAGATTCATCTAACGCAATACCATCGAACATTCCACCTACAAATTCTTCCCTGGCAGGAATCAAATTCAGAGTCCGCACTGTGAGAAGGGCTCTCGAGCAGCTAAACTACAAGAAGGCAGTTGGTCCAGAAGAAATACCGGCAATCGTCCTGAGAAAGTGTGCTCCCGAACTGGCACCCATTCTCAACCGTCTGTTTCAGATTTCTTATGAAAGCCAGACTTTTCCAACCAGCTGGAAAATAGCGAGAATTCAACCGATCCCAAAGAAAGGAAATAATTCCTTACCACAAAACTACCACCCTTCTTCCCATTATGTCCAAAAAGATGGAGAGAGTCATAAACGATGAACTCATCAAATATATTGAATTGCAAGTTTGTAAATCAACGATGGAAAAGCAAGGGGAATCTAGAGCAATAGCCCTCGACATCTCTAAAGCCTTCGATAGGGTTTGGTATGCAGACTTGTTGAATAAACTTGCTTCATATGGGCTTCACGAAAAATTTCGGGGTTGGATAAGTAACTTTCTTTCAAATAGATCAGTACAAGTTGTGGTCGACGGTATAACATCTGATTGTTTCCAGTTGCAAGCAGGAGTACCTCACGGATTCAATCTTTCGCCAACCTTTTTTCTGTTGCAGATGAACGATCTTCTGTCATCTACAGAGAACAAGATCTTCGGTTCTGCAGACGATTGTATCCTGGTTTCGTCTTTCAGTAGTCTGCGGCCGATTACAGCTGCGGACTCTCAGCGTCAGAGATGTCAACGAATTAATAACTTAAACTCTGACTTACAGAGGATATTTGAGTGGGGTCAGTTGAACCTGGTGAGCTTCAACGGGAGCAAGACGCAAGCAACTACATTTTCTAGAAAGGTCCCCGCTGGAGAACCTCCTCTAATGATGCAAGGCCAACAAATTGCATCCAAAGATTCTATACACCTTCTCGGAATAACGGTCAACTCCGGGTTTTGCTGAAATGACCATGTATCAGTCGGCATCAGCTAAACTTAGTTTTCTTTTCAGAGCCAAGCGATACTTCACGTCATCTCGGCTGTTGTTTCTATATAAGGCACAGGGTCGGCTTTGTAATATTGTTCCAATGTATGGGGATCTGCCCCCAAACATTCTTTGCGGATGTTGGATAGTGTGCGCCTCATCAACCACCCGGAGATCACCTGCGATCTCCAACCGGTGGCTCTTAGAAGACAAGTTGTTGGCTTTTCTCTGTTTTACAGATACTTCCACGAAAGATGCTCCAAGGAGCTGTAAGACCTTGTTCCGGGAAAACTCATATTTTACCGTAATACTAGGCTGGCAAGGAGTTCTCATCATACGGCAGTACATTTAACGACCCCTCGAACCTCTCTCTGAAAGAATTCCTCCATTTACAGGGCCGGTAAGCTGTGGAACTCGCTTTCGTTCAACATTTTCCCAACATCCTACAATTAAGCTCTCTTCAAGAAGCGAGTAAACAGACACCTCAACTCTTCCCAAGCGCTCACTCATGTGGTGTAACAGGTTCGCCTAATCCTGAGAAGCGCGCATGAAAAAAAATATTTTGCCGCTGCATTGGATCGACTTTTCCTTTGATATAAACCGCTTTTACCGCGGTCTGTGTTTTTGGGAATGTAAACAAACAAAATGTTCAAGTAAAGCGTCC
This sequence comes from Cryptolaemus montrouzieri, assembly GCA_013387265.2. Classification (NCBI taxonomy): domain Eukaryota; kingdom Metazoa; phylum Arthropoda; class Insecta; order Coleoptera; family Coccinellidae; genus Cryptolaemus; species Cryptolaemus montrouzieri. The sequence goes on from JABFTP020000042.1 coordinate 15,267,239, forward strand.
TTATTACTCAATGCATAAGGTACATTGTTAAATGCCACTTATATGACCGCTTTGCGTTTTTTATTGTTTCATTTTTCCTTCCGTTACAATGACCTACCGTTGTCTTCCTCCTATATATCGTCGCTCAAAGAAATTGAAGAAATATTTTCCGAATGAAAGAATCAGAGTTACCGCTTGGAGTAAAAATAGATATGGTGGATGGTTTAAGCTTTTGAATCAGCAAAAATTGTTCGTGATCCAGCAAAACATGGAAACGGCGTTGTCATTATGGATCGAAGACTGCAACAAAAAAAGAGTAACCCTGAGTGGTCTTATTATCAGGGAGAAGGCAAAGCGTTTTTAAGCGTATTTCAAAGATCCTGGTGGAAGTTTTGGTAGGGGATTTCAAGCGCTGAAAGGTTGGTTCAATAAATTTAAGCTGCGACAATCATTGTTTAGTTTGCTGAACATTAAAATCGCATCTGCAGACACTGCAGCAGCACACAGATACCTAGGAGAATTAACAAACCTAGTAGCTGATGCAGAATACAATTCTAGGAATGTTTTTAATGCAGACAAAACTACCCTGTCTAAGAAGAAAATGCCAAGTAAAATATTCACTTCCACAAGTGAAAACTCTGCCCCTGGATTTGAGGCAGCAAAGGATAGAGTTATACTGCTGCTATGTTCTAATGCAGGGGTGCTCAAACTTGAACTGGTGGCGATCTACCTCAATATTTTTAGACTACTTACGATCGACTCTGAGAGGCTGCAAGTATGAGTGATGCAGCGTTGTCACATATACGATACACCCTACCTACCTACCTACCTAGGTAGGGTGTACGTAGCATATATAGATATTAGCTTTCCGCACAATATACATTATTTTAGTCAAGGTTTGGGTTAGGTTTAGTTAGGTTTTTCTCTAAAATAACAATGAAAAAACTCATAGCTATTCGAAATTGCGAGTTTATTGGTTGTTACAAAACAAAAGAGTTACATATGGTGTTAAACTTAACTGGGGAGTGACTTCGGATGTGGAAGCGTGGCACTGCAGGTCCTCAGCCTACTCTTCATAAGATGGTACGTAATCACTGAGTGCTAATCGCAAGCATGATGATATATGATCATTGTGAAATCTTCATTTCAGAAAATGCAGACTCGCACAAGTAAGTTGACCCAAACATTGCCGTCAGTTGAATTGCGATTTGCCATAGATTCTGATATTTATCTTCAGATATAAAACACCAGAAATTTGTATCAGATGCTGTAGCTTTGATGATGAAGAATATTTCCTTCCCTACCCACATGGTGCTTATTATTGTGGTTACTTTAGAAGTTAATTCTTATTTCCCATGAGTACTAATTATTTATTTGTTTTTTTCAAAGTAAAAGGAAGAGACCTTCAGGTGCAAAGTTTCGCGAAAAAAAGAAACTGAGACTACAAGAAAGGGGAAAAATGGTTGGATCTTTAAAGCATTTCTTGCAAAACAATCGAGATTCCACGGAGAATATCGATGTTGGTGCGACCGAATCGTCCGAATCTCAATACTCTAAATCCGTAACATCAATAACCGCGAGTAGACCTTCTGAAATTTCAACAGTAACATCAGATCCTGCAACAAGTGGCAGCGGTTATAGCAGCAAAACAGCTTCTACTGATGCAGAGCCCGATGAAGCGATGACACCATCCTCGTCTACAGCACTTGAACAATCCACTTCAGGTAATTCAGCTACCGAAATGCCTGCTGCAAGTGACACTTTCGAAGAAGGCTGTAATGAGGCTAGTATCAATATAATTCCGTCCGACCCCGGTTTGTGGACCGAAAGAATTACCAATGAGATGGCTAGAATATTGGTTAAAAGTGGTCCGCCCTAGATAGACATCAGTTTTAGCTTTCTTAGTAATGGAGATAAGAGAAAGTTTTCGTGCAAATACTATGAAAGAATTCTAGCAAATGGAGAAAAAGTTGAAAGGGCTTGGCTTATTTACTCTATTTCTAAAGATTCTGTATTTTGTTTTTGTTGTAAGTTGTTTTGTAAATGTAAAACTCCTAACGCTTTTTGTGATACAAATTGAATATCTGATTTGCAGCACTTGTCTTTGCTAATTAAGAGACACGAAACGTCAATTTCACACAACAGTTATATAAACACTTGGGTAAATTAAAACAAATGTTGGAGACATCTATGACCGTTAATGCTCATCATCTGCGGATTTTAGAAACGGAAAAAAATATTGGCGAGACGTGTTGGAAAGAATTATTGTGATTGTTAAGTATTCATATACACAATGCTTGGCATTTCAAGATTCTTCTCAATTGCTTTTCCGAACATGATAATGGAAAATTTCTAAAAGCTGTTGAGATGATTGCCTCTTTTGATTCAGTGATGAGACAGCACGTTAGCCGAGTGTATAACTCCCAAAAAAATCTGTTAAAATGACTCATTATTTAGGCGTGCAAATATAGAATGAAATAATTGAATTATTGTCCTCCAAAGTGAGAATTAATATTTTAGAAATGGTTCGCAGTTCAAAATATTTTTCAATAATATTAGATTTTACACCAGACACTAGTCGTACTGAGCAAATTAGTCTTGTTCTGAGGTATGTCCTTAACACCACTTCAAAAAAGGTTGAAGTTAAGGAAGTTTATTGCGTTTAATCCAATACTGGACTCTACAGGATAAGGGATATATACATTTGTGAAAGAAAATTTGAAAAAATTGAATTTAGAATTAAAACACATTAGGGGACAAGGTTATGATAATGGGACAAATATGAAGAGAAAACATGTTGGGCTTCAAAAACGCATTCTTGATGAGAATCCGAAAGCCCTTTTTGTACGTTATGCGATTCATACTTTGAACTTAATAGTAAATGTCGCTTCTAAGGTGTCAGGTGCTCCAATAAACTATTTTAATCTTGTGCAAGAGTTATATAATTTTTTTTCGTCATCCACAAAAAGGTGGTATGTTCTGAGAAAAAGTGTCTCCGGGTTAAGTTTAAAGCCTCTAAGTGAGACAAGATGGTCCAGCAGAATTGACGCAATAAAGCCCCTCAAAGTTTATTTAATTAAGGTTTGCGAAAGTCTTCTAGAAGTGGCTGAAGATAATTCCTTTCACATTGATGCAAGACATAAAACGAGTTCTCTTTTAACGTCTGTACAAAATTTTCAACTTATTTGTGGAATTATTATTTGGCATGACGTTTTATCTCGTATAAATATTGTCAGCAAACAAATGCAAAGTGCAACAATTAATATTAAAGTATGCCAAACCTACCTAAAAAATTTAGTTGATAACTTCCACCAATATAGATCTGACCAATCATTTCAAGAAATTCTTGTACAAGCGAAAGAAGTAGCATCCTCTCTCGAAATTGAAGAAGACTTTTCATCATTACCAACGGTTAGGACGAAATTTAAACCAAAACTGTTTGACTATGAACACCGAGATGAGACCCCTTATGATCCAAAACCGCCTTTAAAATTAGTTTTTTCTTAAAAATTATAGATTGAACTATAAGCTCTCTAAAAAACCGATTTGGCTTATTAAATGAGTATGATAATATTTTTGGATTTTTTAACGACATATTCAAATTAAGTGACAGCGATCTCTTAAAACATTGTTCTATTCTTGAAGAGCGACTGACAGATCAGGATAATAAGTATATAGACTCCAATGATCTGTTTAACGAAATTAAAGCGTTAAAGTTGTTTTCATTACCTGATGATACTGACCCCTTAAGTATTTTACAATATATATTCGAAAACAATTCAATCTCCACCTTTCCAAACGTAAGCATTTCACTAAGAATTCTTTCGATATTGCCTGTATCTGTAGTTTCTGGCGAATGATCTTTTTCAAAGTTAAAAATCATTAAAAATTATTTAAGATCGACAATGAATCAAGAAAGTTTGTCTGGGCTAACAATATTAGCAATTGAACAAGAATTTTCGTCGGTATAAATTTTAGCAATGTACTTAATGAATTTGCAATAGCAAAATTTCGGAAAATATCGCTATTACAATAGCTATCTCTATATATATATATATATATATATATATATATATATATATATATATATATATATATATATATATATATATATATATATATATATATAGATATTTCTGTTATTTATTCCTAAAAAATGTGATTTTTAGTTTTAGGTTATTATCTAGTATTTATAAACAACGAGTCAACGTGTCTATATCCCATTACTTAAGTAAATGTTTTAAAATGGGTGTGAACAAGAATTTATTTTGTTATAATTTTATTGTTTGTTTCATTTTGTTATTTTAGTCATATTTAGCCATAATCCTTTTTGCACCCAAGCGCCAGTAGCCCTCCTGCGGGCCCTGTTTGAATAGTTCAAATTCAAATCACTCACTATTAATTAATTCCTTCCAAAATTATCATTATTTTTCAAGTTTGCATACAAACTATTTGTGAGTTATCTATACTTTCATTAAAAATGTATTAAAAGTGCCACAATTTATTTAGTTATTAGTGAAAGGTTGCTTATGATCAACAATTCGTTGATAAACTAATGATTTGTCACATTTTCACACAAGTACAAGTTTGTGAATATCTAGAAGGCCGGTTATTTGATACCACATAAACCATTCCACTAAACGCGTGAAATTCCGAAGTTATTACCTATAAAAGAATGGTTACTTTTGAAATAATTATAGTTTTCTTTAGAAAAGCGACAACATGAAACTGGTGAGTACACTAAGATACTAACAAATACTCTTAATTTGAGAATTGTAATATTTTAAGTACCAACAATTTTTCTTCTTCAGTTTATATTAACGAGCTTGGTGACAGTGGTGTACTGTATGCCCCAACAACCTAGGACACTTTTCGGTCGACGATCCGGACAGGAAGATAATGCACTAGATTTCGAACAACCAGCTTTGAAACCAATTCCATCCCCAGCTAAAATTCCCAATGAATGGGAATTAGAACAAAACAGAAATGCTCAGTGAGTAAACTCTTTCACAATAATTTAAATAGCATCAACTAAAAACCAAGTCTTAACAGAATATTTCAGTAGTTCTACCAAACTACACTCGGAGGCAAAATTAGCGGAACACTCGAAAATTTAACCAAATTCGAAGTTCGATATTTTTCCTAATTCCCAACCGATTTAGATGATTTGTTCGGCAAGTTATAGATCAACTCTTCTGCTTTGTAGAAATTATAAGAGAAAACAAAAAAATTTCGAGAAAAAAATTTATACGGGGGCAAAACTAAAAGTGTTTTCTTTGTCAAAAATTCGTAACACCCTGTGGAATTTCGTGGTCCGAGATGAAACGTACAATATCATGGTCTGTCAAGACACATCTTCCTACAGTAACGCCCTTCCTGTTTCATGCGTTTATCTCTATTTATGCAAAATATATTCAATTTCAAGTGGAAAATCACCATTTTGAAGAAATTCCATTGAATCAAGAAATTGTCATTAAAATTCGTCTATCAATTTGGAATTTTCTTATTATCACTCAGGCGTGTCGAAATTGTCGTTTGCGATTTTTATGTTCGAATTGCATTAGTTATTGATGACAATTTGGTTAATTTGGTGAAAATTAGAATTCATAGAAGATAACAGTCGGTAGGTATTAAAATACACAACCGAATTCTGGGACCATTGATAAAACTTTTCATTTACACATGAGCACACCTTTTTTATCAAATATGAAATACAACACACGTTTTTTGTATATGACCACATTAGCACTTGTTTAAAGAATGAAAGTTTTCCATTCTTTGATTTGATACAAATTCGATCGGTTGCTGTGTTTTGTGATTCTTATACTGTTTACGATTCGATACGGTATTTTTCATTCAGAATGAGAGATTTACCACCAACCTCAGTAGCAAGGGCAGTTACATTGATCGAGGAAGGGCGCACCTACCGCTCAGTCGGTACCATGTTGGGTGTCTCGACGTCGGTTATCCATCGAATCTACCGACGTTACAGGGAAACTGGATTGTACGTGAGGAGGCGAGGACAAGGAAGAAATCGGGCAACCCGCGCTATACATTACCGTTTCATCGTCAATCAAACCAAAAGAAATCCTCGTCTTACTGCTGTTCAGGCACGTAACCTTTTACAAGCAGTGGATAACATTAACGTCAGTGTGAGGACAGTCAGAAGACGATTAAATGAAGTTGGTCTGAGATCATACGCGCAAGCAAGAGCACCAAGACTCGATAGAGCCCATCGGATAGCAAGATTCGCAGGAACTGAGCAATACGGTGGAGGGTCAGTTATGATATGGGGGGGCATATGCTTGGGAGTACGAACAGAATTGGAGATTATTGGCAATGGATCACTTAATGCCCATCGGTATATAACAGAAATCTTGGAGCCCCATGTTGTGCCTTTTGCTCCTTACATAGGGGAAAATTTCCTTTTTATACACGATAACGCGCGCCCTCATACTGCACGCATAGTGATAGAATATCTCAATGAAGTTGGGATCACACGAATGGACTGGCCGTCGCGGTCACCGGATTCAAACCCGATCGAACACGTTTGGGACATTCTTGGAAGAAGGGTTCGACAACGGAATCCAGGCAACGTTGAAGAGCTGACATTGGCTTTGGTGGAAGAGTGGGACAACATACCTCAACAGATGATAGACAACATCATTGGGAGTATGCGAAATCGTATGCGCGCTGTAATAAGAGCTCGGGGGATCATACTCGCTACTAAAATCAAATGTTTTTTTTGTGGGTCATCATGAACATTTTTCTCAACATGTTCATTTCATTTCACGAGTGTATCGCCAGGATACACACCTGCTCTCAATTTTGGACAGGAATGATAATTATTATAGAGTGTCACACAAAAAAATTAAAAAATAAATAATCAAAATCAACGATTTTTCCAGTTTACTTCGAGTTCTCCCGGAGCGTGAAATTGGCCAGTGAATTTCAAAAATTTTCATTTCCTTAGATTTCCGCTTCTCTAATTTTGATTTTATTTTTTAGCTAACCTCCGATGTTATGCACCTATGCAAGATTAAAAATCAATTCTTGAAATTTGTGACTTTTCGCTTCAAATTGGATATCTCTTGTAAAAATAGAGATAAATGCATAAAACAAGAAGGGGTTTTCTGCAGAAAGATGTGTCTTGACAGACCATGATATTGTACGTTTCAACTCGGACCACGAAATTCCACAGGGTGTTACAAATTTTTGACAAAAAAACACTTTTAGTTTTGCCCCCGTATGAAATTTTTTCAAATTTTTTTTTTGTTTTCTTTTATAATTTCTACAAAGAAGAAGAGTTGATCTATAACTTGCCGAATAAATCATCTAAATCGGTTGAGAATTAGGAAAAATCTCGGATTTCGAATTTGGTTAAATTTTCGAGTGTTCCGCTAATTTTGCCTCCGAGTGTATTTTCAAAGTCATAACGAACAAAACTACATAGAGTCAACTAATAGGTTGTATTTTCTACCGATATTTATGATCCAACTTGAAAACTTATAATGTTTTTCGAATCTTCCATTTTTTTCATTCTATTCTGAAGTGTTACCTCGTATTTTTCCGCTTCCCTAAAGTCTGAAATGAATTAAAATCCACCAAAAATATCATTGATACTCAAATTACAATTTTCCAGTTTTATAGTTTTCGATTATCTCCCTTAAAGACTGAAATGAATTAAAAACAAATTGAAATATCATTCATATTGTTAGTTGTAACCAAAGGTGCCTGAAAAATTTACAATTTTCGACTTTCTCCTGATTTTCCTAGATCATAATGAACAGAAAAGCGAAAAAGAACCAAATAATCTAATCAAACGGCCCAATGTATAATTTTCCAAAACTCCACCCAACAAATCATGATATTGTGGTAGTTTTTCAGTAAATTTGTAATGTTTAAAATTGAGGGAAAGTTTTTCGCAAATGAAGAAAATAAAATTCCCTAATCGAAATATAAATTTAAAATATTTATCGATTCATATTAGGTCCTCAACAAAGTTCTCGCTTTTTTTTGATGAAAATACAACTTTTTTGTGAAAAATGATTACAAATGAAACATTCAAAATATTGCTCATCGCTAGCTACAACTTTTTCTCATCTTTCTGGCATAGCTCGAATACCGTGACGGCAGAAGTGTTCGTCTTTTAAGGCTATCCACGAATCAAGCTATTTTTCGAGCTCTTCATATGAGCGGGACTGCTGATCAGCCAGACCATGTGCCATCGAACGAAACAAGTAATAATCGGATGGTGCAATATCTGGGGAATATGGAGGGTGGGGTAGGACTTCCCATTTGTACGTTTCCAAGTAGGTTTTAACGGGGTTGGCAACGTGAGGCCGAGCTTTGTCATGCTGTAGAATTACTTTTTCGTGTCTCTGCTCGTATTGTGGCCGTTTTTCGCGCAGCGTTTTACTCAATCGCATCAATTGAGTTCGATACCGTGATGGTTTCGTTCGGTTTCAACAGCTGATAATAAATAAAACCGACTTGGTCCCACTTAATACACAGCATAGCTTCGTAGCGTGAATATTCGGCCGAGGCGATTTTTTTTCTTTGGATTGCTGTAATGAACTATTTTTCATTACCTGTTACGATTCAATGAAGAAAACCCTTTCTTCTTTGCCGCTGAAGCAGTTGTTCACAGGCGAAAGAAGTTCCTTGCTTTTGAATCATTCCCAACGCATGCAATCGCTTGGAAATGGCCTGGCGGGTAACTCCTAAGGCTGAAGCAAACACATCTTGCGTTTAGCAAGATTGTACCACGGTTACAGTCGTCCACATCGAAATCACCGTTTCCCGAACCAATCCCGGCACGTTGTTTCACTTAGAGCGGCATCTCCGTAAACTTTCTGGAGCTCTCTATGAGCTTCAGCCGCCGATTTCTTCGAATGGAAGAAGAAAATCAACACTTCCCGCAAATGACGATTATTTGGCACGAAACAAGACATTTTCTCACAACTAAAAGTATATGACGCAAAAACAAAATCACTAATGCTTCACAGTGGTTTGTTTATCTTATGTCTAAGCTTTGTTCAAGACGTTCTTGATATGTAAATATCGACCAGCGCTTCCTGCTGAAGCCATCTATTGACAAACAGCGAGAACTTAGTTGCGCACCTAATACTTCATCTTACATTCTATCAAAAAATTTCCGGAATTAGTCAGTGAAACACAAAATATTTATTTTTCATCCGAATGTATTGTATCGCCTTCAAAGTAAGCCCTTCCAAAATGAATAATCCAATCATCAAAACATTTTTCAAACGCTTTTTCCGAAATCGACTTCAGTTCTCGTCACGAATTCGCTTTTATGTGTTCTATCGATTCTAAACGGGTACCTGGAAGTGGCAATTGAGTTTTGGAAAAAGAAAAAGTCGGCTTGACCCATATCAGGTGAATACGGTGGTTGATCGACGGTAATTGTTGAGTTTTTGGTCAAAAATTCATGCAATTCTTTAGAAAATTCAGGTCCTTTGATACTAGTGGAGTAGCAACGCGTTTCATGCCCAAACAATCCTTTGAATTGGTACGAATTGATTCGTTAGACACAGAAAATTCATTGCTTATGTCTCTCAAACTTAAATGACGAATATCTATTACAATTTCCTTAACCTCATCGCTCTCAGGGGTTGACCCTGATTCTTTCAGAGTATCTTTCGAAATAATCACCAAGAACTACTGATCATTCAGGTAACGGTAGATTTAACAGTCACCATGTTTTTAAATCATTCCAGAGTGAATAATCACTTAAGAAATTAATTTTCACATTCAGTAAAGAAAAAAACTGTTCAATCAATGTAGAATAATCAATTGGAATAGCCCTCGTTAAACCTAATTCTGAGGTTATATGCAAAATTATGCTGAAACATCAGTGGCATTCCAATAATGCCAAGTCAAAGTTCTAGAAGTAGTGTTTTCACCATCCCTCTCTTACCCAGACCAATTTGTCTCAAATTGTTGAATATCCCTTGTACACACAACCAAATTTATATGGAATCATTCGGTATTTCACATTATTGATTGTTTTAACCATGGATCTTTGACTACTTGTGAAGAATAAAATTTTTTGTTGTAAAACAACTGGATAGTATGATAAGGAATGTTGAATTATCACCACAAGTCGTCGCTGAGGTTTGAAACTGTAAATTTCAAAATTTGAAAAAGCCTGAAAACATAATTGAAAACGCCGTACGTTGGATTGTCCGATGTGCAGAGGGGTCGAATAATTGCTCTCGTTGAAGAAGGGGTGACACAGAGGATATAGCGGCCACAATGGGGGTATCACATTCCGAAAACCTACGTGGATCTACAATCTCTGCAAAATAGACCTAGAAGAAGTCGTAGGAAGATCATTTCTGAAGAACAAAACCGCTTTTTGTGCCCAATTGCAAGAAGAGACCCTAGTGCGTCGCACCCCATACTCCAAGGGCAATTTCTGGAAGCAACAGGCATCAGTTTATCAGTCGAAACGATAAGTCAAAGCCTTCGTCCAAGGGGTTTATACAGCAGAAGGCCCAGAGCTCCAGAGCTAACCAGACAACAAAAAATTATCAGACTTAATAGGTGTAAATTGAGAATTGGCGAAATGTTCTTTTTTCGGATGAGACCAGAATTGATGTTCGATCAGAGGACCGCCGGATTCGGGTTTTAAGGGGTCCTGGAAGACAAGCTAGACTCCGAGCAGCAAGACCAATTCAGAAATACCTACCAAGGGGGCAGTGTGATGTTTTGGTGTAGCATTATAATGGGAGGCAAAACATATTTGATTTCGTTTCCTGCGAGTGTAACGGCTAGTAATTACGTGGACGTAGTGCTGGAGCCCAAAGTGAGACTCTGGCGAGGTGCTCACGGTGAGAATTTTACTTTTATGCAAGATAATGCTCCTCCGCATACCGGCAACCTCGCGCGACATTATCTTGAAACAGAGGGAATCACTATTTTGGACTGGCCAGCTTGCTCTCCAGACCTAAATGCTATTGAACATTTATGGGGTAATCTCAAAGGAAAATTAGATCGCGCCAGGATAATCCAAGAACCCTACAACAGCTCATCCAAGCCGCCACAGAAAAGTGGCAGACTATCACCCCAGAGGAGATCGAAAACGTAATCCAAAGCATGCCTTGACGGATTCAGGCTTATATCATGGCAAGAGGAAGTGATACCACCTACTGAGGTGTACAAAAAAGCACCTACTCCGTGTGAAAACAATTTTCAATTTTTAAACTACATGCAGAAAGTCTCCTATGTTCTTTTGTTTGCTTCTCTCTTAAAATAAACCTTAATTCATTTCTCTTTTCAATTCAAATATCTCAAAAAGGATCAATTCTAACAATCCTCCGAAATTTCCATGATCCCTGAGGTAATATTCAAAATATCGAGTGATTCCATCACATGGCTTACAAATGCATTCTATGCATCATAAATAATTGTCAAAAATTTAGATGTTATGAGATTTAAGGAAATATTTAGGAAATTGTTTAGTTGACTAAGCCATAACAGAATACAGATCGGCGTGTTCTTGTCCAAAACACGAACGATACTAACCAATAGCCATCAAATTGCACAGATTTGTCTACGTGGACTTTTTTTTCTGTTTGATCGAATCGAGCAGCCATAATGCAGAACGAAATACGAAAACTGCTAACAGAAGTTGGAAAAATCGAAATTATACCAAAAGCTGGGCAAATTAAACTAATTTTTATGAATATATTACCGGAGCAATCAAAAATAATGACAACGCAAAAACCATCATCACTAATCGTCTAAAACTGAAAGCCAATTATTTCCATTCTAGCTACCAATTCAGCACAAATATCGATGATAAGATAAGCGACCAAACCCAACAAAGGAGCGAAGTCAGGGACGGTTTGAAAGTAGAAGGGTCTTACAGTTATAGTGATGGTTATTTCAAGAGGACTTACCACTATGTTGCTGATGACAAAGGATACAGAATCGTTGGGTGAGTAAAATAGAAGAACTATCTACGAGGTGTGTAGATAAAGTAATTTTTTCAATTTTTTATACAGATATAATTATTATCTCCTTCAAATTAGATTCCTTGAAAATTCATACAGCGGTGAAGACGGTCCTTCCATCATAGCTTTGCTGAAATGACCTTCAGCTGTTCAGTTACAGCTGTTTGGATGACTTCAAGTGTCCCAAAATGAGTTCCCTTGAAGTGATTTGTAATTCTCCGGAATAGTAAAAAGTCACAAGGACTCAAATGCGGTGAATATGGAGGCTGAGGTCCACTAGAATGTTTTTACTAGATAAAATCTTCATTATTGAGATTGCAATGTGACATAGTCCATTGTCGTAATGCCAGTTGTTTTTTGATATAAACACCTCAAAAAAGTCTAGGGAACACCTACCAATATCAATAATAAAATATGATTTTGATGATTCTAATTTTGTTAGGATGTATTGTATATAATGTATTCTCAAGAAAACAAAATAATATTTGACTTCCCCAAAGCACCTATTATAAACAAAAATTTGAAATTTGGAAAGGTAATTTGGTAAAATACAAGAAAAAATCCTGAACTAATATTTTCGAAACGATATGGAAGATCGATATCATTCTCTTCAAGAACATTCAAGACAACTCTTGCACGATGAGGAGGGGCATTATCTTGTTGGAAGAGTGGATTTTGACCCATTGTTTGGAGATACGGTACCACTACATGTAAAACTATCTCATTTGCGTAAGAATTTTCCGTGAGGTTGTTCTGTAAGAAAACGAGGTCAGTTCTTCCACCAAGGCGTATACCTCCCTAAAACATCACTGATCCGCCTCCCTGTCTAACAACTTCTCGAGCATGCTGGAGACGGTTTTGCTTTCCAGGTTCCCTCCATATTCGAATTCTTCCCGAATCGGGATAATAACTAAATCTAGATTCATCACTGAAAAGAACTGTGGCCCACCTCTCTTGATCCCAGTTTACGTGTTCATGGCACCAAGCCAAACGAGCAGCGCGATTTCCATGGGTCAGTTGTGGAACTCTTAAAGGACGTCTGGAGTGGAGTTGACCTTCGTGCAGTCGATTTCTCACAGTTTAGTCAGGAATTTGTACATTATGAACTCGTGATAGCTTTTGAGCTAATTGAGATGCTGTGGTAGTACGATCTCTTCTGGCTTGTAAATCCAAAAATCGGTCTTGGGCGACTGTAGTAATCCTGAAACGACCTGTATGGCGTTCTTCTACGCTACCTGTTTCATTGAAACGCGACCATAAACGGTTTATGACACTTGAGCTACTTCCCAGAACCCTGGATACTTCCCGTTGTGAGCTCCTAGCTTGTAGCATGCCAACGGCTCGTAACATCTCTTCTCTAGTCAAATGTCGTCTTTCCATGGTCGAATCACAAAACTTGAATCTTTTATTTGTGCTTACAACAGAAACAAAGTGCCAACTAACTGATTTCAAACACTGAATACATGAAATGATTATAAAGCAGCGTCGCATCTGCTGCATTTTTAGTTTTTTATAAAAAAAACTGAAATCTTTTGCTGCACTCTACATAATTTGATGAGAAATTGATACAGGTGTTTATTTCTTTATAAAAGTCATCAATATTGATCGTTCTGGATACGATATATCGATATTCAGAAGTGTTCCCTAGACTTTTTTGAGGTGTTTATGGTTGCACACGAAATCTTTCAAGGATCTCTCGGTGAATAGATTTGGTCGTAAGGCACAAACTCTTAGTAGATAAGTCCGTGGCTATGGAAAAACAAATCAAGATGTATAAGATCTTTGACTTGCTCACTCCAGCTTTTTTGGACCTCGGAGAGTTTGCAGTGTGACACTTGCCAACAGTTTTTTTAAATCATTTTTGCACAAATTTTCCTCATCTGTAATTAATTGATTGAAATTTGGTGAATGGAGGTATTATTCAGATTCACTTGTTCCGTGATCATTCTGACTGCCAATCATCGATCTAAACGCACAAGATCCCGGTCTTTGTTGATATTTTCATCGGTGTTTGCATCTAAAGGCTTTCCGCGTCGTGGTTCATCTTCAATCGACTATCTTCATTTCAAAATGCCTTAAACCACTGGGCCATTCACGAAACACTATCTCCATGGGTCTCCCGAAGTTTGTAAGTATTTCTGTTGCTTGTATCCAAGTTTGAAGCAAAATTTGATAGCACACCGTTGCTCAAAATCAATGAAATTCATTTTTAAAACGCACGAGAAAACAAAAAAAAAGTTTCACGAAAACTAACGCTACGGATAAATAAATGACTGTAAAGAGTTTAAACTCAAATTGGTAGTGGATCATATGTGCACCTGACGCTGCTCAAAGCCTCTCAACTCAGTTCGGAAGCGACGTTGTCAGTCTCATTACTTTATTTGAAAACCTCGTATGACTAGGATAGAAATAGAATCGATATAAGCTTCGAAAGTTTCTAATAACTTTCAAATTTTCAAATTGCATTATATTAGCACATCGAGTGAGTCCAAATTTCTTATTTCTAGAAGATACTATTTGAAGAAATATTCGAATTTATGGTCTCATATAAAGTTTACATGAAATTTGAATAAATCTCTCTTAAGCGAGCCACCTTTCGGAAACACTTTCAGCTGCTATCAATGGGAGAATGAATGTCAAAATATTTTTCTTTTGTACTATTTTTTGTTTAGACCATTTTCATTGCTACTGGTTGGAATAGATTTGGTATAATTAGTAGCGATGAGAAATCACTTTGCGTATTTTTTCATCATATATCATGTAGCAGAATTGCAGAATATTTATGATGATGAGAAAGATTTCCAATAAAAAATTGGATTCGGATGATAAAAATAAAATGTTTCATATTATACTGCACCCAGATGATTAACGTACAAAATTGAAGATTTATATTAATTCAAAAGAAGTGCAGATACGTTGAAGAATTCATTTTTCCATGAATCCACCAGAACACAGGAATGCTTATAAACAATCGAAATAAAAATGGTACTCATAGAAATTGAGATAAAACTAATAACGAAAAATATGATCGGCCCGGTGGCGCAGAGGTTAAGTCGCGCGTTCTGTGCGCAGAGTTATCTGGGTTCAACCCTCACAAAGTCGGTGCGATTTTTCGGATTCTAGGAATCGCTCAAGCGACCATCTTTTAGAGGACATGTAAAGACGTCGGTCCTATCTAAGATGTGTTGGACATTAGAGATCCCTTTCCTCGGCACGAGAGGGGTTCAGCAAAATTCCCGGATTAGTGAGGTGACAGAATTCCTCGGCATGTCATTAGCCGAAAGGCAGAAATGAAGCACGTTGATGGATTAAAAAAAGGAAAAATAGAAACTTTTGGGAGAAATCGAGGCCCCTAAAAACCTATTAATACAGAATATTTCCACCCCAGGGGGGAATTACTGCATGACATTTACGATTCAAAGTCAAAATCAATGACCTTATAGCATTCTAATCCATTTTGACATGTTCCCAGGTAATATTCAATCGGGTTCTTCAATGTTCTGCGAGTAGAGCTGAGGCTCGAGCCTTAAACCAAATTCCTTGAGAGCTGTATCGTTTCATTGCTAATTTGCACTTCATGGTTCTGTCGAAGCAACATTTGAAGGTACCTAGCAGTAGCGAAACGTTGATTCAATAAGGAAATTCCTTGATAACGGTCGTGGATTGCCGTTGTTGCTCGTACTTGCCTAGGTCTCCTTTCATAACTACCAGCCTTCCTGAATCTCTGATCCTGATCATTTTGGATACTGTTGAATGGGACACTTTTTGTCTTTGACCCATTCTTGTATAACCTAGATCATCTAGTACCACTGCATCAGCACATTCTGCCTAGGACAAATTTCGTGATTCGCGTTCAATTTTTAATGAAAATTTCAATAAGAAAAAACAAAAATTGACCAGCAATTGATGTACGCTGTGGTTGTTGGCAAAATCTCAACTTATTTCTCACATTTTAATACTCATGAAAGGAATTGTATGCCAGAGAAACATTGAATTTTGTTAGCATATGTCCGCACATATCCGAAAAAGAATGTATTAATAATAAGTAGCCTTTCAAAAAGGGAATTTGAAATTGTACGTTAATTTCTTGGTATAATTTTGATTCGTAAGATCTAGTTGTGGCAATCAAATTTACACACAATACATTGACACAAGATCTCAAGAAATCAGCACAATAAATTCAGTCAGTGTCATCATATTTATTCTATTACAGAACCGAAGTTGTTCCTCTGGAAGGACCAAAAGTCAACTTGGAAGGAACTGCTTCCGTAGACGCAGCTGCGCATGGAACCCAGTTATCCTACAAAGTACAGAGTGTACCAGCTGTTGGTCAAAAAATCGTAGACCAATTCCAAGGAAATCCTACGAATTAATTTTAGGAAAATCATTGTTACAATTAATTCATGCATCATTTATTGTTATAGTCATTATGATGATTAATTTAACTATTAGAATAAATTTTCATTCACATTAACGAGTTTGTTTTATTTCAATCAGCGTATATATTGTTTAATGCTATAATTCGATTCAATAATACAAAGAATGTCAGTTCGAAGTAGATAATACGCTTTTTTTCATCCAATACTATCTCCTAATAGAGGTTGGAAATCATCAATGCTATCTTGATCTCGTTAACAGCATTTTTAACCTATCCTCTGATTTACACTCTTACCATCATTCTTTTCCAGTATCTCCTTTTTCTCAATCTTTCCTTGTGCAATTAACC
Organism: Cryptolaemus montrouzieri; assembly: GCA_013387265.2. Taxonomy (NCBI): domain Eukaryota; kingdom Metazoa; phylum Arthropoda; class Insecta; order Coleoptera; family Coccinellidae; genus Cryptolaemus; species Cryptolaemus montrouzieri. Next base: position 15,283,925 of record JABFTP020000042.1, read on the forward strand.
TCAACAGTGAGAACCTCTCTCCCCTCATTATATGGCCAAGATATTTCGGTTTTCACTTCTTGATGATATTGATTATTTCATATGTTTTGTTCAATGTAAAGAACACATCAACATTTGTCTTCCAAGAATTTCTCAACATTTTTCGGTAGCACAACGTTTCTAAGCCTTCCTGAGGCTTCAGCTCAGTAAATATAGATAAAATACAGCATCTTCGTAAATTGATTTAGTGGTCCATTTGTGTATTTTCTTCATTTTGACAATGATCTAGAGCAGGGGTGCTCAAAACGTGCTTTTTTAGTAGATCTCAAGAAAAAGATTTCTAATAAGTAGGTAACCTCAAAAATGTATTTCGTAATGAAATAACACTTTGCTAGCGGCAATAGGCTGCTTTATCAAAGGAACGCGCGGTACTTATCAAAGAAAAGCCGCGTTCTTTATTCTTGCCGCTTTTCTAGAAATTTCGGGCGGCGCGTTTGACGGGAACATTCAAGACTTTCGTTCACGCCGATATAAATGTTGGGCCTGCAGGAATTGGAGTCATTCTGAATTGTAACTTGAGGGTAATACTACGTCGATACAAAGTTCATTATTACAACAACAAAATGAGTGAAGCGAAGAAATCTAAAACGTATCATTTTAATAACGATTGGGAGCAAGAATTTTTCTTTTATATGGTGGAGGATAAGTGCATTTGTCTTATTTGTCGTGCGTCAGTTGCAATACCTTAGCGTGGTAACTTAGATAGGCATCATAAAACGGTTCATAAAAACCGTAAAAAAGATTTTCCGCCACATAGTGAATTAAGAAAACGAAAAGTACGTGATTTTACATCTTGTTTGAAAAAAGAACAAACCATGTTCACAAGACCAACCATACAATCAAAAGCTGCTATGATCGCGTCATTTAAAATATCTCATATATTGCCGAAACACGAAAAACCATTCGAAGATGGATCGGTTGTGAGGCAATCATTCATTGAAGCGGGTCAGACTTTATTTGGAGATTTTAAAAATAAAACATAAATCATGGCTGCTATTAGAGAACTTCAGTTATCTCGTCTGACTGTCACAAGGCGTATTGAAGTCATGAGTCAGGAAATGACAGATAAACTAACACATGATATCATGAAATGTACCTACTTTTATTTACAGTTCGTCGAATCCACCGATATGACAGACACTGACCAGCTGTTTATTTTTAGTCGGATGGTATTCAATGACATGTTGGCCGAGGAAGAAAATTTGACAATCATCCCTCTGAACGGGAAAACCTTCTTCAATTTTGTAAAAAACTTGAAGCAACCAATACACAAATTAGTGTGCATTACAACCGATGGAGCACCTGCAATGACTGGAAACAAAAACGGTTGTGTGGCATTGTGTCGAGCTAATGAGGATTTCCCTTTATTTTTTTCATTCCATTACAGTATACATCAACAATTTATGTGTTCAAAAGTTTTGAACATGGAGGTAATTATGGGCATTGCAACAAAAATTGTGAATTCCATCCGTGCACGTAGCTTGCAACGGCGGCTCTTTAAGTTGCAGTTGGAAGACAAGGAGTCAGATGAACACACTTTTAGTTCTTCACACAGACGTCAGGTGGTTGAACCGCTGATAATTCCTAGAAAGTTTCCAAGAATTATTGCCCGAAATGACAGCTTTTCTAGACGAAAGAAGTGATGACACTCAGATGTTGAAAAACGAAAAATGGTTGAATGATTTGGCATTTCTGACTGACATCACAATGCACTTAAAACCAATAACTTGGAGCTTCAAGGTAAAGGAAAAACTATTATTGAGATGATTAGCGCAGTAAACGCATTCAAAAGTAAATTGCAACCTATGATAGATCAATTGAAAAGAAAGGTTCTGATACATTTTCCGTCTTTGAAAGCAAGGATTCCTCAGTTGAATTATGATGAGTATGAGACTGAATTATCAAATATTTTGGGACAATTCGAAATGCTCTTTTATGGCTGCAATAAATTGGCAAATATAGCATCATTTATGAAGTCGTCCCATCAATGTAAGGACGATGTGGAGAGAGTGATACAATTCAAAACCCAAGGCGCTCCGTACGAAAACGAACTGCAGCACTCCAAATGATTAATCGAACTGTTTGCCGAATTTCACAACAAGACCTCCGCCTTTATCCCTATAAGCAAATCGTTGTCCAGCACCTGAATGAAGGATATTTTGCACAACGACAGCAGTTTTCCGGATAATGCAAATCGTTATCGCTGATGAAAATGAACCAGTGATTATGATGAGTGATGAGGCTTATTTTCATTTGAGCGGTTCGGTTAGTAAATAGAACTACCGATAGTGAGTAGCAGAGAACCGCGAACTGCATCAATCCCCACTTCCCAGTGAAAAAGTCTCCGTTTGGTGCGCTATGAGCCGTCTTGGGGTAATTGGACCGTATTTATTTGGAGGATCTTAGAAGTGCAACCGTATATGTAAAATGTGAGCGATATGTTTTCATGCTGGAGAACTTTTTATCCCATAATTACGACGACGAAGAATGAACAGAATAAATGTTTGGTTCCAACAGGATGGTGCCACGGCACATACTGCCAGAGCCTCTATGGAAGTTGGGCGTTGCATATTTCCTGGTCATGTAATCTCTCGTTTTGGGATGTCCCGTGTCCCCTTTCCTGCCCCGGATCTCTCTGCTTGTTATTATTTCTTCTGAGGTAACCTATGTTGAACCGACTGAAAAGAGAGGATCTGAAACATTTTCCGTCTTTGATGGCAAGGATTCCTTAGTGGAATTATGATACGTATGAGGCTGAATTATTAAATATTTTGGGACAATTCAAAATGCGTTTTAATGCTTGAAGTAAATTGGCAAATTTAGCATCATTTATGAGTTATCCTTTATCATATAAAAACATTAAGGAATTAGCTACTGAAATAGCAAGTCAGTTTAATATGAACTCATGTTGTGTTGAAAATGAGTTGGTGCAGATTATATCAGATATACATCTCAAAGCTACAGCATCTGATACAAATTTCTGGTATTTTATATCTGGAGATAAATATCCGAATCTAGAGCAAATCGCCATTCAACTGACGGCTATGTTTGGGTCAACTTAATAATAATCAAGTCAAAATATCGCAATCGACTAATAGACGATCATATGTCATCATGCTTGCGATTAGCACTCAGTGGTTACGTACCATCTTATGAAAAGCATGCTGAGGACATGCAGTGCCACGCTTCAGCATCCAAAGTCACTGCTTAGTTAAGTTCAACACCATATGTAACTCTTATCTATCTCAACAAGGAGATACCAGAAGAATGGAGAGAGAGCATAACAATACCCATATACAAAAAAGGCGTGAAGACAAACCCAGCAAATTATAGAGGCATCACACTCCTTAACTCTGCATCGAAACTACTCACTAAAATTCTATCGCAAAAGATATATGACAAAGTAGGTGTGTCTGAAGAACAACAGGGATTCCGACCAAATAGATTAACAACGGATGCAATTTTTATATTGCGGCAACTGGTGGAGAAGTCCATAGAGTTTGACAAACCGATGTTTATATGTTTTATAGATTTGGAAAAGGCATTCGACAGAATTCGAATGAACGATGTGATCACTATCCTTAGAAATAAAAACTTAAGCAATAAATATATAAACATAATCAAAGAACTAAATAACTCTTATAAGACGAAAGTAAAAACTACACAGGGACTTACAAGCGAGATCAAAATTAACGCAGGCATTAGACAAGGTGACAGCCTCAACCCATGTCTATTTAATTTAATCATGGATGAAATAATAGCAGGTGTTAACCAAATGAACCAAGGCTATAGGATGGGTAACAAAACTATGAGAATACTGTGCTACGCAGATGATGCTTTACTAATAGCCGAGAATGAGGACGACCTACAACGCCTACTACAAAAGTTCAAAGTAACAGCAGAAAAATACAACATGGTAATATCAACACAGAAAACCCAATCGATGGTAATAGCGAAAGATCCAATTAGATGCAAACTAGTAGTGAACGACCATATAATAGAGCAAGTTTCACACTTTTAATACCTAGGAGTAGAAGTACCGAGCGATAGGCAACTATTACAAGAAGCAAAACAGCAGACAATGAAAGCATCGAGAATATCTGGCTTCCTGAGAGATGTAATCTGGCGGAATAAGTACATAAGCACAGAAAGCAAAGTCCGAATCTATAAAACCTGTGTGAGACCCGTGATGACATATGCGGTTGAGACAAGAGCTGAGACAACAAAAACAAAACAACTAATGAGGACAACAGAGATGAGAACACTAAGAGCTATAAGAGGTATTACACGCAGAGATAGAATAAGGAATGAGGATACGCTAAGGGAGCTAGGTGTCCAGGATGTGGTAAGGTGGACAAGAGCACGTCGACGTCTATGGAAAGATCACGTAGACAGAATGGGCCCCGAACGTATGTCGAAGTGGGCAAAAACACAAAACCCAACACTAGAAGACCCATAGGAAGGCCGAAAAAGCGATGGCATGAGTGCTGTAGCTCCGGTTCGCAGCAGGGCTGTAACAGAAAAACAGGACATCGTCCTATTTAAAGAAGAAGAAGAAGAATGTAACTCTTTTGTTTTGTACCAACCAATAAACTCGCAATTTTGAATAACTATGAGTTTTCTCATTGATATCATAGAGAAGAACCTAACCTAACCTAACCCAAACCTTGACTAAAATAATGTATATTGTGCGGGAAGCTAATGTCTATATATGCTACGGTACACCCTACCTAAGTAGGTACGGTGTATGTACTACATCCCTGCATTACACAAACTTGCAGCTTCTAAGAGTCGATAGTAAGTAGTCTAAAAATATTGAGGTAGATCGCCAGCAGTTCAAGTTTGAGCACTCTGGTGTAGAGCATCGTATCTCAACCCTATTTATGCCGCGGAAAATCCGAAAAGTTATGTAGAAAGTCTAACGACCCTATCACTATGAAATTATAAAAATATTTTAATTATAAGTTTATTTCTACGTTTGATAACTAATTCCTATTATTTTATTCCATCACATCTCGATATTGTGTCATTTGAAATGGGTATAGTTATTAAATTTTATATATTCTTCCCAATTTATCATAATATCAACCTCATTATCAACTAAAATATTTCATTTTGAATAAGTAATTTAATAAATTTTTTCATTGCTCACCCCGCCGATGAAATTTTATTTATGATCCAGGAGAGAATAGTAACAAGGATTTCAAGGAATTGAAATAATTAAGAATGAATGGAGACAACATTTTCATTCGCATTACTTTGCCCCTAGGGATGCCATTATACCTATCTAGCAGGTACTTGAAACAATGGAGAACAGTTCTTGGTCTCTGGCTAAAGGGCCCAGACATAATAGGTATTCTTTAAATATGAGCAAGAAAACAATAATATGCAGAATATACTAATAATCAGACTTTTATGCAGGAAAAAGCTAAAATATGCAAACATGCAATTGCATATAATCCGGTCTATAATCTTAACAGTCTTAATTGTAGCCGTTGCTCCAAGCTGCAACATCCAACATGCTACCGCTATTATGATCCTTGTCGACGAAAATTTTGGAACTATTGAATAGTCCTAAATGAAAAAGTTTATGACTTAATATTCAATAACGGTTCGAAAATGATACCAACAAATTTCCATGAAAAAATCCAGTTAAACCAGAAATCCTGATCATAAATGATAATCTTTTCGCAATTACGACTTGTCTATAAATAATTTAGCAAAATTTTTCAAGTAAAAGTTAGATGAACGAACTCTGTATGACATTTCCCTAGTCTGAACAACTCTCTACCATTGTCGTAACCTTTTTCGAGTTGAACGTCCATGTAAAATGTAAAATATTCGGTGCAATGTGAAGGGCAACCTCTAATCGTCGCCGAACAAAACCTGACCCGTTCAACTTGACAAAAATCCAAAACTGGTGGCGAAAGTGTTTCATCAAACATTAACAATCAAGTTATAATATGTTCAGTATACAAAAACAACCAGTTTGATTCGCGATGTTACCGAAAGCTGTGCTGGTTCTTTTCCTGGTGATTTTTGTACAGGTAAGATTAAAATTAGTACATGATAATTGAAACAAAAAATATATTGAAATATTCGACGTTTGTTTTGGCTTATCAGCTCATTATCAATAGTAAGACAATACTGTGAAAGACAAAATCAGCACAGTTTTTATTGAAAAGTTTATTTCTATAGTTTTTCTTGTAGAGGTTATTATCTTCATTAATAGATAAAAGTAGAAAATAGAAATGCTTGATCGCATCATTCATTGTTGAAGAATCAATTTTACGATCGAAAAAAATCCGAAGATAAAATAAGGTCGTCTGTAGCTTCAACTTCACCGACAGTGATAATTGATCGTGATCTAGCAGTAGAAAAAATGGAATTTTCGTTGTCATTATGGATCGAATACCGCAACCAAATCCGGGAGATGGCAAAGCGTCTTTAGATACATTTCAAAGAACCTGGTGGTAGTGAAAGATTTGAAGCATCGGAAGGTTAATTCAATAAATTGAAGGTGCAACAATCATTGCATAGCATTAAAATCATTGAGGAACCTACAGGTGCATATACTGCTGCAGCAGCAAAATATCCAGAGGAATATGCAAAACTAGTAGCTCATGGAGGATACAAACCTGAATAAATATTTCTTTGCTTCTATAATAATAATAATAATATAGTTTATTTGCATAAACATAATGTTCTGTGTGAAAATAATTACATAACATTTTGTGCCTACATACTTATGATGCTGAATGAACAATATATAGCAGAGGCTAGACATTCAAAATGGGTGTTTCGCTTGTACGTTCCTCTTGAACTCAAAAATATACTCTTCGATGCCCGAGCAGTTTCCAATACCATAACTATATTAAACAACTCATTTAAATGGCTGCAAAATTGTCACTTCAATGCAAACGACCAATCAGTTCCACTTCTGTCACGTCCGGGTGACAAAAATGTCACTATCAGGAAAAAATCTCAATCAGGAAGAAGTCACAATCAGGAAGAAGTCACCAGGAAGAAGTCACAATCAGGAAGAAGTCGCAATCAGGAAAAAGTGACAATCAGGATTAAGTCAAATTCGAGACAACATTCCAGAAGAGTCGTAATAAAGTTTCTAGTTTCGAATATACAATTCGGGTTAATTTTCACTCATAGCAAAATTTTTTAGTTTTTTTATAACATTCTTTCGCTCTTTGATACTCGGTTCACTAGTTTCTCGAAATATTCTCGACGAGTGCTAAGATTCCAAACTGTTACTTCCTTTTTGAAAAACCTGGTATCGTTAAATGTCTCTCAAGTGTTTAGGCAGACGTGAATAAAACTTGGGAGCCAAATATGCAATATTTCTATGTCCTATCCTTTTTTTTGTGCGCAGCGTCTTCTATCCCTCATCCCTAATTCGCGTCGGGTATGTATGATCTATCGGATAAATGGTGATTTTGTTTTCTATACTTTTTCTTTACTTCTGGTTAACCACAGCATACCGTTATAATTATTATCATTATTTATTATCGTGGACTTATGCACTATCTCAGCTGTTAGCTGGATATAATTTACCTTTCCCAGATTCAGAAATCAAAGGGAATATGCTCGAGTACAATATACTTGACATAAATTTCCTAACTATCCTACATGTATTAAGAATTACAGCTTTCTGCATTTCTATATAGTTCTTCTTATGTAATTCTAATTTCTTAAGGCTATCATGCAAAGTTTTAGGTATTAACCCAGTCGAGGATACGATGACAGGAACAATATCTATTTTCTCGAGGTGCCACATCTGCTTGATCTCAATAGCAAGGTCTGTGTATTTGGACTTTTTCTCCTGGAACTTGTTCAGCACGTTGTTATTATTCGGTATGGCGACATCCACCAGCATTGCTGTTCTGGCTCTCTTATCATACGCCACTATGTCCAGCGTATTATTCGTCACCATTCTGTCAGTGATAACAGGCCTATCGTAGTATAATCTAATAGAGTCACTTTCCAATACGAGCGCCGGTTGATACTTGTAATATGGCTGGAAGGTATTCAGAAGTCTGTACTTGTGTGCAAGTTTCTGATAGATAATGTAGCACACTTGATTATGCCTGTGAAGACAGTCCGTATTGGCCAGTTGTTCGCATCCGGCATTTTCTGCACTTATCTGTTTGTAATGTTCCGTCCTTCAGAATGAATTTCTTGTAGTTGTTTGTAGCGATCACATAGTCTTGAATGATCATAAGAAATCCTTCTGTTTCCGCGAATAATTCTCCTGTCATCAACCATTTGTATGAGGCTTCTTTGTCGATGTGTGGTTGATTGATGCTGATCATTGCACTTGTTTTTCAGTATCTGATAGGAACAGTAGTTTCAGCAGGTCATTTCTGGTAGCAAGATTTAGAGGTGTATATCTCTTATCAGCGAACGATACCACTCTATGAAGGTCAGAAGTGAGAGTTGTTGCAGGGAAGAATTCTCTGCAGCGAATGCATACAATCGTTTAATAATTTTTTGCTCGAGAACCGTTGGCGATACGAAAAAATTACAGGTGTTGAAAAAGTTTCTAAATTGAACGAATATGAGGGCAAAAGAAGACATGGATCCGGAAAAGAAAACACTTTGTAGATTCTAGTTGAAATTTAGGACGTGTAATGATGGAGGCTGTAAAAAATAGCTTGTATTCCAAATTTTGAGCTGAATATCTCAAAAACTGTAGGAGTTTCGAAGAAAAAAACATTTTTTTCCGGAAATTTAAATACCTTGTAGCTCCGTAACGAAGCTTTTGTGGACCTATTTTCATAAAAACTTTTTTTCCTGAACTTGCGAGTAGATTTACACCCTCAAGTTGTGACATTCTATTATGTACCACTCTGTATAGGCCAACCGAAAATTTATCGAGACGAGAACTGAAAAACCCATTACTAACAACAAAACTTCTACTGTTTTTTTTGACTATTGTATAGATAGATAGAAAAACCAGGCAATTTGTAACGAGCAAATAGAGTTTGGTCAATGTCCTGTTATAAATGCCATTATAAAGTAAAACCACTCACTTTGTTTGTTTGTTTTCCTTTAACGTTCTCTATTTCTGCCTTTTCGGCTAATGACACGCCGGGGAATTCTGTCACCTCAACTCGGGAATTTTGCCGAACGTCTCTCGTGTCAAGGGAAGGCATCTTTAATGTCCAACACATCTCTGTTAGACATGACCGACTGCTTTACATCTCCTCCGAAAGATGGACTCTCAAGCGATTTCTAGAATCCGAAAAATCGCAATGACTTTGTGAGGATTGAACCCAGGTAACTCTGCGCAGGAGACGAGCATCATATTACCTACGCCACCGACCCTCAACCACTGACTTTATCTTTCAGTATAGTATTAGTCTTACTTACATGTCGAGTATTTTACGAAACTTATATGAAACTTTTTCAAACTGTTTGAATTAATCATTTATTCATGATGTATTGAAAATATCAAACTGACACGTTTCACAACTCCATTACGTCATATAACTTTTGAAGGTACTGCTTATTCTTTTCCGTACATATTATAAACAATAAAAACAAGTAATGTGTTTTTGGAATTTTACTTAATAATTATGATTCGTAGCGCGTTTCACTACACCGTAGCTTCTTCAGACGAATGAATGTACAGAAAATAAGAATGAGAATATAAATTTAAATGTTCTTAAGTATTTGAAAGCTTATTGGGTTGATTCTTCTCATTGTGGTTATTTATGACAGGTATATCCAATAAAATTAAGGAATAGATTGCTCCCCGAAGAGATTCAATAGAGGTGACTTGTTCATTGATGAGTCTACCTGAGTGTTTGTATTTGTTGATATCTAAAGTTTCCCAAAGATCTACCTACCAATATTCATTATCTGTATGCAAAATTTTAAACTGTTGGTCGAAAGAGTGATTATTTTCTAAGAGATGATTCGCGTAATTTGAATCTGATTTTTATTTGAAAAACTGCGTTTATGTTTCAATATTCTAATATTATAATATCTATGTGTTCTACCAATGTAGAAATTATCACAGTCATTTCAATTCAATCTATAAACTACTGTTTTATTGTTTTTACCTGATTTGGTTTTATTATTTTTATATATTTGCCCATACTATTATTAGTTTGGAAAGCTATGTTGAGATTATTGCTACTCAAGAATGATTTCAGTTTCTCACTTGTAATGCCAACGTAGGTTAAGGTGTTGAATTTTGTTTCAATTTATCGACATGGTAAATTTCATTCAATGCGAATCTACCTTGTTTTTTATTTAAAATATTATTTATTAGTTTGGGATTGTAACCATTATTTTTGGCTATTTGTTTAATCAAATTCAATTCTTTGTTGAAATGTTCTGGTGATAACGGAATGTTAATCAATCTATGAATAAAACTATTGAATGCTGACATTTTATGTTGATACGGATGAGACGACGAGTTATGTATTATAATATCTGTATGTGACGGCTTATGATAGATTGCGAAATCATGTTTTCCATTTTCATTCGAGTTACGTCTAAGAAATTAATCGAATTATTGCTTTCTTTTTCGGTTGTGAATCGAATTTTTGGATGTAATGAATTTAAATGATTTTTGAAAATTTTAACTGTCAATCTGTTCTTGTGAAGCAAATAATGATATCGTCTACATAGCGATACCAGTATAAACAATATCTACTGAGTGGATGATTATGAATTAATTTCTCTGAATTATTCATGAACATTTCTGCTAACAAAGAACTTAACGGATTGCCTTTAATCAAGCCGTCTTCAATAGTTTAATATTTGTTATTGAAATGGAAACAATTTTGATCTAAACAAATTTGTAATAATGAAAGAATATCTGATTTAATGATAGTATTGACATGATTCATTTTAATAATTTCTTAACTAAGTAGTACGTATCTTTCGGAGGAATGTTGGGAAATAGATTCTTAACATCGAAATAAATGAGTTTGGAATTAGGTGGTATAATGGTATCTTTGATATTGGCAATTATGAATTTTTGACCGAAAATTTTGATTTAAAGTTACAATGTTTTATTAGCAAGTCGTTAAGGAATTTTGAAAGTTTGAAACAGGTCTAATAGGGTAATTAGGTTTATGAAGTTTTATCAACGAATATAATTCGGGGGACTGTGGATTGGAGTTAATGAATTTATATTTTTCGTGATCTGTTATTAATGATTTTGCTGTCGAAATTATGTTTTTAACCTCTTTCTGAAATTTTGCGGTAGGATCCTTAGTTGATGTTATATAGTTTCCGGCTGTTAAGAATTCTTCAGTTTTTGAAATAAAATCGGTTTTACTGATCGCGATGACGGCGTTACCTTAATCTGCTTTAGTGAATACTAAATCGTTCTTGGTACTATTTTCACGAATTGTTTTTATTATCTTATAATCGGAATTGCAATGAGGTGATAATTTCGAAAAGTCTTCTTTGATGATTTTTGCTGTTTGATGTTTGGCTAAAATATTATCTTTGGAGTTTTTGAAAATGATTTCGGAGTCTATGCCTAACTGTTCAAAATTAGTTTTATTATATTTTGGATGTAAATTATGTTTGAATCCTTTTTCTGATAGATCTTTTGTGGTTGTGTGAAATCGGTATCAGTTAGATTAGTGAATCTGTCAACAAATTTATGATTTAAATTACGCGAATCATCTCTTAGAAAATAATCACTCTTTCGACCCACAGTTTGAAATTTTGCATACAGATAATAAATATTGGAAGGTAGATCTTTGGGAAACTTTAGAAATCAACAAATACAAACACTCAGGTAGACTCATCAATGAACAAGTCGATTTAAGCCGTTCACCTCTATTGAATCTCTTCGGGGAGCAATCTATTCCTTGATTTTATTGGATATACCTGTCATAAATAACCACTTAAGAAAAATCAACTCAATAAGCTTTCAATTACTTAAGAACATTTATATTCATATTCTCATTGTTATTTTCTGTACAATTATTCGTCTGAAGAAGCTACGGTGTAGTGAAACGCGTTACGAATCATAATTATTAAGTAAAATTCCAGAAAACACATCACTTGTTTTTATTATTTATAATGGAATTTCATCAAGTAAAAGCCTCTCAAATTCAAATATTATAAATATTTATTTCTCTTTAAATTTAATATACACTAGTATGAAAAAAATATTATGTATATTAATAATACAATTTGAACTAATGGTGATATTGACCCCATCCGACATAGTTTATGGAATTGCATTAATTTAAGTATTTTCCATAAAAATTTATCTTACGTCTAAATTCGAATTGATTATGAAATTTTCTATGAAGTCCTCAGTGACTGTATTAGACTTTCACGATAGATGTTGTTCTATTCTGAACATATCAGGAAAACCATCTGTTTCAGATTTCTTATGAAAGCCAGACTTTTCCGAGCACCTGAATAGCGATAATTCAACCGATCCTAAAGAGAGTAAAGAAGTCCTTACCCCAAAACAACCACCCTGTTGCACTTCGTCCCATTATGTCCAAAGTGATGGAGAGAGTCATAAATGATGAACTCATCAAATATCTTGAGTTGCAGGAAATTATTAACGACCGTCAGTATGGTTTTCGCAGGCAAAGATCGACAGGAGATCTGCTCGCCTACGTCACTCAGAATAAACTTGCTGCATATGGGCTTCCAAAAAAGGTTGGGGTTGGATAAGTAGTTTTCTTTCAAATAGATCATACAAGTTGTGGTCGACGGTATAACATCTGATTGTTTCCAGTTGCAAGAAGGAGTACCTCAGGGATCCATTCTTTCGACAACCTTGTTTTTGTTGCAGATAAACGATCTTTTGTCATCTACAGAGAACAAGATCTTCGGTTTTGCATTCGATTGTACACTGGTTTCGTCTTTCAGTAGTCTGCGGCCGATTACAGCTGCGGAATCTCAACGTCTGAGATGTCAACAAATTAACAACTTAAACTCTGACCAACAGAGGATATCTGAGTGGGGATGGGGAGCAACTACGTTTTCTAGAAAGGTCCCTGCTGGAAAACCTCCTCTAATAATGCAAGGCCATCAAATTGCATCCAAAGATTCAATGCACCTTCTCGGAATAACGATGAACCCCGGGTTCTGCTGGCATGAGCATGTATCAACAATAGCTGAGTCGGCATCAGCTCAACTTAGTTTTCTTTTCAGAGCCAAGCGATACTTCACGTCATCTCAGCTCTATATAAATCACAGATTGGACCTGCTTTGGAATATTGTTCCCATGTATGGGGAACTGCGCCCAAACATTCGTTGCGGAGGTTGGATAGTGTGCAAAAACGGGCTGTGCACCCCATCGACCACCCAGAGATCACCCGCGATCTCCAACTGCTGGCTCTCACAAGACAAGTTGTTGACCTTTCTCTGTTTCAGACATACTTCCACGGAAGATGCTCCAAGGAGCTGAAAGACCTTGTTTCGGGAAAACTCATGTTTTGCAGCAACACTAGGCTGGCAAGGAGTTCTCATCATATGGCGGTACATTTAACGACCCCTCAAACCTATCTCAATGAGAACTCCTTCGTTTATAGGGCCGGTGAGCTATGGAACAGGTTTCCGTCCAACATCTTTCCAACATCTTACAATTTGGGCCTCTTCAAGAAGCGAGTAGGCAGACACAATTCTTCGCAGGTCTCCACTTATGTGATGTAACAGGTTCACCTATTCCTGGGAAGCGCGCATAAAAAAAATCATTTGATTACCGCTAAAAACAATGCAACACTACGCCACTAGATTTGTTGAAGAATTATTTTTCTTCTAATCAGCACTGAAGAATGATGAGAACAATGGAAATCAAAATAGTACTCATAGAAATTGAAATAAAACTGATAATGGAAAATGTAAAACTTTTGGAAGAAAATCAAAGTCCCAAAAAACATGTTTATACCGAATATTTCCACCCCATCTACGATTCATACTCAAAATCGACGACCTTAAATTATTCTGATCCATTTGTTCCAAATTTCCATCAGTTTGTTTCGAACCTCATTACAGTAGTTGGCAAGGTTTTGCTGGCTTCTTGAACTTCTATGTAGGCCACTGCATTGTAATAATTTCGTAATCTTGAAGGTAGCCCCTAACAATATAAGCTTGTCTGCGCAAATGGAACAACATGTTCTTTTAAATCTTCTAAAATGTCTGTAAGGTATTAGGTCCGCAACAAAGTTCTCACTGTTTTTGTACTTTTTTGTGAAAAATGCTTACAAATGAATCATTCAAAATATTTCCCACCGTTAGTTACAACTTTTTCCCATCTTTCTGACAGATCTCAAATACCGTGAAAGTAGAAGTGTTCGTCTTTTGAGGCTATCGACAGATCAAGCCATTTTTCGAGCTCTTCATATGAGCAGAACTGCTGATCAGCTAGACCATATGCCATCGAAGGGAACTAGTATAATCGGATGGTGCAATATCGGGGAAATATGACGGTTGGGATAGGACTTCCCATTTGAGCGTTTGCCAACGTGAGGCCAAGCGTTGTCATGCTGTAGAATTACTTTTTCGAGTCTCTGCTCGTATTGTGGGCGTTTTTCGCGCAGTACTTTACTCAATGGCATCAATTGAGTTGGATACCGTTCCCCAGTGATGGTTTCGTTCAGTTTAACAGCTCATAGTAAATAGCACCGACTTGGTTCCACCAGATACACAGCATAACTTTCGCAGCGTGAATATTCGGCCGAGGCGAAGACGTAGAAGAAGGACCAGACAGTCACCAAGATTTTTTTTCTTTGGATTGCTGTAATGAATCCATTTTTCATCACCCGTTAGGATGCGAGATATCTGAAATAATTTTCCTCGAAAATCGTGGACGGAGATAGGTCATTATTCTCTAGTTGCAGTAATTTACATAGCTGGCATACTTAAACATCGACAATGGGACACTCAATAAAGAATTAATCAGTTATAACTTTTTAAACTTCCTTAGAGAAGATCATCTCTAAGACGTTCACAAGGCTCCATTGAAATTCCAAGTCCAATTGCACACCAGTGTTTTCGAAAAGCATCACCATTTATCCGTTTTATTATAGCAAATCTTTTCGTCTGTTTTTGTGTATGCCAAATTTATAATTTCATTATATTTTTTCTTCTCGTTATTACCCTCAACAAACCCAAATACCTGAAATAATATAATCGAAGAATAGATTTTTCCAACGTCAATGTACAGAGTGAACCAAATTCGAAACTCGTTTTATTTTACAGGGACAAAATACACCCAGTGCTGAAGACCTAAGAAAAGATCCATTATTCAATAAATTTTTCGAAGAATTCAAGAAGCAATATCAAGAATTGAAGACTGAACAGGTGAGTCTTGTTTGAACGGCAATATTACTCTTCAGTGAAATACCGTAACGTATAAGGGTTGTTTAATGAGTTCAAAAATCTACTCCTGTAATCTCTCGAAGTGATGAAACTACGAAAATGTTCTAGGTAGTTAAAACATTATTTGAGATACAATCCGGTTCTAGTTTCATTGAAAACGACCATCAATTATAGGAACTATAGCTTGGAGCCATGAAATCATCATTGCAGACTCTTATCATTCGCATTCGCTAAAACTAACTACCTAAAATGTTGCACTTGTCTGCAACAGAATCTAATCTTCATCGATTTCGAAACGTCAACCTAATCTGCACACTGATGACAATTCAATAATTCATGCGTTTGTTCCAATATGCTAACTGGAATCATCAGAATTACCGATCAATTCTCCATTTAATGTATTTGTTGTAAGTGTGCAACACAAATTACAAGTTAGGGAAACACCCGATAATAAACACCTCAAAAAAGTCTAGGGAAATATGAATTTGATGATTCGAATTTATAGAAATCTTTCGAGTTTTGTTAGGATGTATTGTATATAATGTATTCTCAAGAAAACAAAATAATATTTGACTTCTCCAAAGCACCTTTTATAAAAAATTTTGAAATTTGAAAATGACGAAATTTGGTAAAACACAAAATCCTGAACTAATATTTTCGAAACGATATGGAAGCACTTATATTTTTCAGTACCCAGAAAGTCCACCTCTGTTATTAATGACACTTTGGCATCGTCGCGGCATGCTCAATACTAAATTGTCTAGTACATTTTGGCCTGAGTCATTCCAAACCCCCTGAACTGCTAATCGAAGCTCCTGTTCATGATGGAAGACGTTTTGACGCAGGAGATTTCTTTTTAGGGTGTCCCACACATGCTCGATGGGATTCAGATCTGGGGAGCAGGAAGGCCACGGTAGAAGATCGATATCATTCTCTTCAAGAACGTTCAAGACAACTCTTGCACGATGAGGAGGGGCCTTATCTTGTTGGAAGAGTGGATTTTGACCCATTGTTTGGAGATACGGTACCACTACAGGTAAAACTATCTCATTTGCGTAAGAATTGCCCGAGAGGTTGTTCTGTATGAAGACGAGGTCAGTTCTTCCAACATCAATGATCCGCCTCCCTGTCTAACAACTTCTCGAGCATGCTAGAGACGGTTTTGCTTCCCAGGTTCCCTCCATGTTCGAATTCTTCCCGAATCGGATTAATAACTAAATCTAGATTCATCACTGAAGAGAACTGTGGCCCGCCTATCTTGATCCCTGTTTACGTGTTCTTGGCACCAAGCTAAACGAGCAGCGCGATTTCCATGGGTCAGTTGTGGAACTCTTAAAAGACTTCTGGAGTGACGTGACCTTCGTGCAGTCGATTTCTCACAGTTTGGTTGGAAATTTGTACATTATGAACTCGTGATAGCTCTCAAGCTAATTGAGATGCTGTGGTAGTACAATCTCTTCTGGCTTGTAAAACCAAAAATCAGTCTTGGGCGACTGTAGTAATCCTGAAACGACCTGTATGGCAACCCTGGATACTTTTCACTGTGAGCTCCCAACTTGGAGCATGCCAACGGCTCGTAACATCTCTTCTCTAGTCAAATATCGTCTTTCCATGGTCGAATCACAAAACTTGAATCTTTTATTTGTGCTTACAACAGAAACAAAGTGCCAACTAACTGATTTCAAACACTGAATACATGAAATGATTATAAAGCAGCGTCGCATTTGCTGCATTTTTAAATTTTCAAAAAAAAACTGAAATCTGTTGCGGCACTCCACATAATTTGGTGAGAAATTGATGCAGGTGTTCATTTCTTTAAAAAAATCATCCATATTGATCGTTCTGGATACGAAGTGTTCCCTAGACTTTTTTGAGGTGTTCATGCTGACATTATAACGAGCAACGTTGATGTTTTAACAGTGTCCATCTCAAGCCAAACAGTTTTCAATATAAGAATTAAAGTAGAGTAGTGTGTAACAAAAGAGGAAATAAAACTTATCAAACTTCACCCCAGTGCTACCGGCTACCCATATTCACCTATGCCTCGCTGTTTTGATGGTCGAGGGTGGAAAAACATACAACGAAGAGAGGCCAAGAGTATAAATGGTGAAAAGTGTGAGGGGTGCTCAAAGAAACACCCCTACTACCACATTTCATGCACTGTTGGGATCAAACCACTGCACCTTATAATCATTAGCAAGACAGATTGCCTTAGAACAGGGGTTAGTAGTCAGTGCGAGACACCTGTTTCCTGTAGCAATTAACAGCGACAACCTCCTCTGGATGAACCAAGGCTCGAAGACCAAAGAGGGATCAGGTAAGAAGTTTATTGCTTGTTAAATAAACAACAAACAGAAGCAAAGGGTTTCTACCTCCCATTAGATGAACTTCTAGGCGAACATTATGTTGATACTTAGATAAGCTCAAAAGCTGGTAGAACTAGGTGAAACTAATGAGTAGATCTGCTTCGACAGACAAGCTGCTCTGGGAGAACTGGGCGTACACAGGATAAATTCTAAAGTGGTCTAGAAGTGCGTTCAGGCAATGGAGGTAGGTTGGCATATCTATTGGCTAAGAATACTCTGATAGAACCAAGTCCCACGATCAGGAGACTGTGTTGTCAAAGCTCACAGAACAACATAGGACAACCTGATTGAATACTCGAAGTCGTCGTCAGTCCAAAACAATGCTAGTTACATCAATGTTTTAAAAGTTTGGCACTTGAAGGCAGTCAAACTAATGCACAGCTCTTGGCACTGGTAGTGACGAGGTATGGCATGTTCCGATATTTCCTGTTACCGACGGTTACCGACTGCCGGCTTGGATCCGCCATAGGCGTAATCGACTAGGTGCAGTGAGTGATCTGCCAAAGATATGTTAGAGACTCCTTTGTAAGGATTGAGCAGGGGATGTAGGAACAAAAAAAGGGGACAAAAAGGGGTCAAAGGTGTAGGTGTCGATATTCATGGCAGACCTCTCGACATAATCCCGACTATAAGTTGAATAACCGATTAGATTATTACCATTACTATTAAAGCATAATCAAAAATGCTTCGTAAACTTTTGAATTTTACTATTCTTCCAGGGTGCCAGAACTGAACCATCTACAATTTCTAATCAACCAACCACGACGTATTTCTCGCCGACTGAACCATCCACAATTTCTCAAACATCTCTCCGCCCACACATAAGACGGCCAGCTGAGCGTCCAGTAATAGATACTACCTCTTTCCAACATATAACTCCATCTAGGTTCATTGGACCAACAAGAAGACCTCATATAAGCTCAGCTACAATTCCCAGTACAACCACTGTAAGAATAACACCACAAAACGCATTTGTAGGCGTATCAAATGCCCAAAAGAAGATTCGCCGCTACGAAAATTCGTTGCAAGGGTTCGTGAAGAAGATCCTACCAATGGTTTTCTCTCATTCGTTCAATCAGCTTTAGCAGCACCAACTAAAAGGCCACCAATACCATTATCTGATACCAACACTAATCTAGCAAGGAAGCTGGTTAAAATTGTACCAAGACTGAAGGAAGAACTTCCATCAGAACCAAGCACTGAAAGCTTACTTATACCTCAGAACCCAAGGAAACAAACTCCAAGAAAGAAGTTGAGACCAGAAGACAAATTCGATGAAGAGGAGTTTAGAAAACAAGCAGAAAGTGCTAAATATAACTTCGCATCAGACGTAAAAGACGACATTAATGGAAATGTCCATCAAAGACAAGAAATCAGAGAAGGAAACAAGGTTAAAGGGATGTATTCGTATGAAGATGGGTTCTTCAAGAGGACTGTACATTATGAAGCTGATGAGAAAGGGTACAGGGTGGTCAAGTAAGTATACCTACTTCTCAGAAATTATTGATCTATGTATCTATCAGCTTCTCAACAATTTTTCATGAAATTTCAGAGAAGAAGTCCAGGAAATAGGAGACGGTCCACTTATCAACCCAAATGGATCAGCAAAAGTTGAATCTTACGTAGCAGGAAAAACACTCAACTACCAAATAACCAACAGAGATATAATCAGTAGAAAACCTATCCAATACAAAGGAATTGAAGATCCTGAATTCACAAGACCATCTAAGAACTATCAGATCACCAATAGGGATCAAACCAGAAGACTACCAAACACATACAGAGGATTTGAGAATCCTGACTATCAGTACGCAGATTATTGAAAGACTCATAAAGTGATTTCTGTAAATATCGAAATATTTATAAGTTTAGTTGAAATAAATAATTCGTTAGTTAACGTTAATGTTTCACTTTAGAAAATTTTTCGTACCTACATGAGTTCATATCCGTGGCATGTCCATGAGAAACTCTCATCAGGTGGTCTAGCTATTTATTGTTCGAGTACTCGTGATGCCTTAGAAAAGAAACCAATGTCATGAGGTCTGATTAGCTCTTGCTAACCTGAGTGGTGAAGCCAACACCATATAAATTAATAAGATTGTGACCGCAGAAGAAAAATGGCAATAATATTTCGATACCTTCAGCAAGGACTGCCAAGTATCAATTGAGGACTGTCCTCCAAAGCTAACAGATTCTCGTTTGAGTAATCCATCCACATAGGCTATATGGCAACTGTACTTGAGGTTGGCATCTGAGCTCACGTACTACCTCTGAATTAATTCATGGGTTGGCAAATAAACTCTCAAGCCCTTGATAGGAGAGTTAATGAGTTTATCTGATTATATGTCATACAAAACCAGATCCTTTGAAAATTTTTGATAAGGTTTCATTTCGATATTGATCTCCATGCCATCTTGCACCTCTTTCAGTTGCTCTACCAGTTTCACGATACCAAACGAAGTGCCTTGCTGTTACAATATATTCTGAGACAATTTCTCGAGACTTATTCCAGTCTAAATGTACGCGAAACCATGTTTTGTCGACTCAAATATCACCTTTTACCATCTCGAATAACAACATGTTCAATAACCTGTATCAATAACACTTTTACGGACTCACATGGCACGAGTCTCAACTGATCGACAATTAACCAACAGCTGACCATCTGGCACCAATTCTCTACATCTCAACATATCCTGTGGTGAACAAACCTTCATATAAAAAAATTAGAATCACCAGCAACAAAAATACTCGAAGATCCCTTTACTTCTCTAAGATTTCGATTGTGGTGGTATAATAGATGGGAACAGTCATGGCTCCTTCAGCAGGTGAAAAGAAAGTGCACTTGAATAAGGGCAGGGACATGAGAGACATGAATGATCCAGAAATTCAACATCTGCGGGGACAGCTGCCCATACCAGAGCCCAGGTGAGAGGGGATCATGATTCTATGATACTTTATAAACAATTGATTGATTGAAAATCACATAATAAACGAGGACGCTTAGCTCATACACGTAAAGAATGACAAAAGTAGGGCTGTATGGAATGTGATAAATTCAGAGATCAAAAACAAGAGACAAATAGATGATACTGCTGCTATAACTGCAGGAGACATAAATTCCTTCTACACAAACATTATTTCGCCAACTCTGTTTCTGTTGCAGATAAACGATCTTCTGTCATCTACAGAGAACAAGATCTTCGGTTTTGCAGACGATTGTACCCTGATTTCGTCTTTCAGTAGTCTGCAGCCGATTATAGCTGCGAAATCTCAGCGTCAGAGGTGTCTACAAATTAATTACCTAAGCTCTGACTTACAGAAGATATCGGAGTGGGGTCAGTAGAACCTGGTGATCTTCAAAGCGAGCAAAACGCAAGCAACTACGTTTTCTAGAAAGGTCTCCGCTGGAGAACCTCCTCTAACGATGCAAGACCTCCAAATTCCATCCAAAGTTCGATGTGCCTTTTCGGAATAACGGTCAACTCCGGTTTTTGCTGGCATGAATATGTACCAGCAATAGCTAAGTCTGCATCAGCTAAACTCAGTTTTCTTTTCAAAGACAAGGGATAATTCACGTTATCTCAGCTGTTGCTTCTATATAAGGCGCATATTCGACCAGCTTTGGAATATTGTTGCCATGTATGCGGATCTGCGTCCAAACATTCATTGCAGATGTTGGATAGTGTGCAAAAACGGGCTATGCGCCTCATCAAACACCCCAAGCGCTGGCTCTCAGAAGACAAGTTGCTGATCTTTATCTATTTCACAGATATTACCACCGAAGATTCTCCAAGGAGTTGAAAGACCTTAGCGATACATTTAACGACCCCTCGAACCTCTCTCTATAAGAATTCCTTTGCTTACAGGGCCGGTGAGCTGTGGAACTCGCTTCCGTCCAACATCTCCCCAACATCCCACAATTTGGCCCTCTTCAAGAACCGAGTAAACAGACACCTCAATTCTTCCCAGGCGCCAATTCATGAGGTGTAACAGGTTCACCTATTCCTGGGTAGCGCATAAAAGAAAAAGAAAAATAGAAGCGAAATTGCTGGATGGTAAACTGCCTTCGGAAAAAAAGTGGAGACTACACGGAAAATGAAAAAAATATGAGCCATTCATTTTTCTCCATGCCACTATACCTCAGAAAATTACGAGAGAGTCTCAAGGATGAAAGAAAAACATGTCTTGATGTGTTCTCTGTGAGGCTGTTCATGGATGTGTAACCGATTTGAAGGAGACATCGACCCCCCCAAGAGTTAAAAATTGAAAAAAACCAATAAAACTTCCATTCGAAGAGGAATATTTTCCAAATGAACTGAAAATAGCACGAGTGGAGCCAATACATAAAAGAGGTGATGTAAACGTCTGTACGAATTATCGCCCCATTTCATTTCGGCCAGCCATCTCGAAGATCTTTGGGGCAATCATCAAGTCAAGATTGGTTGATTACATGGAGTCGAAACAGCTACTCAGCAGCTGTCCCTAGGAAAAATAAATCCACTACAACGGCCCTGATCAGGCTGGTAGAGTTTACATTTGAAGCTTGTGACGATGAAGAGGAAGAAGTTCTGATATGCCTTGACCTCAGCAGGCTTTCGACTGTGTCAGTCACGATAAAAGAGAGAAGCTGGAGTATTGCGGAATGAGGGCTCTGGTTCTGAGACTCTTTGGGTTATACCTTCAGGATCGATTCCAGCAAATCGAATGGGTTGATGATGTCCCCTCTAGACGGAGGGTTACATATGGGGTTCCTTAGGGCCCCATACTTGGACCCATCTTATTCCCACATATAATATGAAGTCAAACCGAATTATTATTTTTGCTGATGACGCCATTTTTAACAATAAAATCAGCAATTCCATTTAATCACAGGAGTTGATAGATGTGTCACTGGATAAAGCCTTAAATCTCCAAACAACTGATAATGAAAGAAGGAAGAACGCAACAACTTCTGTTCACCTCGAAGAAACGGCACAATCAGAGCCCTTCAACAACCCTGCTCACTATCAAGAGAATCAGAGCGATTTCTGGTGGGAGAGAACGATTGATCACTTCCATATTCTGGCCATTTACGATATCGCTCTAAGGCACTGCGTGAGATGCTGAGGATGTTTTGCGAAAACAGAAAAATCAATGAGAATATTTGCAGAAGTATCACGAACACACAGATGCAGAGATCTCTTCAAGAAAAACGGAGTTTCAACTCTGCCAAATGGATAGAAATTACAATCTTTAATCTTCTTCTACAAACGAAAACCCAACTATCCTCAGCAACACTCATTACATGACTAGGACTCGAGAAAACCACGTTCCACCACGAAATTCTCTTCACTTCAAGAAACTGATGATAGACTGTTTCAAGAAGATGAAGGACTTATTCATGACGAAGGCGTGCTATACAATAGATGAATATTACGGTCACAGATTCTCAGTATCCTCATCATTCTGACTTTACCACCAAAGACAAATATATAAAATATATATTGTTCTTGTCAGTTGTTTTGTAACTTTCCCAAATAGTGATGTGTCCAAATGAGACAATATGTATTTCAAACTGATGAATTGAATTTGAATTTGGATAAACCCCATGTGGTGCTGCAAGCCTTAGTATTTGAGAGTCATTCTTGACTGGACTCCCATCTGGAAAGCTCACCTTGAAAACAAAATCTGGCAAGCCAAAAACTTCCTGTTTGCATAATGAAAGACAGAAGGAAAATCGTGGACTCTGACATGAAGAACAGCTATGATCAGGCCGACCATATGACATCTTTTGGTTGCTCTCAGTAAACTACACCATAAGAATTCACGGCTTAACTTGAAAATCTAATCAAGCTCGCTGCAAGCTTTTGTTTTCAGAATTCAAGTCAGGTTGTTGATGCTGTTGTCACCCCTCCAACTTGAATTTCTTACAGCAGTGCTAGAAGCACAGGTTTGATATTCCTGTTCTGCTGAATCTACACAGAGCTTGTTGTAAACCCCAACATTCTTTAATTTCAAATGTATCTTCAACAACGTGGTTGCACAGATCTTCATTTGTTCAATTCGATGCTTTGGACCTTCATAACTGCTTAACCCCACTTCATCATGTATACTTTTACTTTCCGCGTCTTTTTCCACAACGAAATAATTCGTCACTTTCAAATACATTCATTTTTCATTGGTATTGGTTTTCTATCTGTTGAGACTATATCAGAATCAGAATGCGATGAGATTTCGTCTTGGTATTCTGAACCGTTGTCCTTATAAGGATCTGCTCCCATTTTCAACGAGATGTTCGAAAAATCACTCAGTTCATTTCCATACAATTTTCGTCACTAAACGTGTATTTTACCTTCTTGTTTACTCTTTTGAAGCGGTTCGACGTTCTGGTATGATAATCTCAGGAAATCACCGTTCCATCTCGATTCTCAGGGATTAACTCATTCCCGAAAGGATTCTTCTAAATATCGACGTAGTGAACATCAATGGATAGATTATCATACTTACACTACTGGCCGCTAGGTGACGACACTACATAAATTTCTTTCAGTTCTTTATATATTGTTATAAAGGATATTGAGTTTACGAATGATACGTAAAACCTCTAGCAGAATCATTTTATTTGAATATATAATATAGTTTTATGGAATTTTATTGAAGGTCGTAGGTGACATCAATATTTCTGAAATGACTGCTGGTTGACTTCTTCCTTTTATCCTTTAAACTAACCAAATTCCCTTGCGGAGCATTTTGTATTTAGTTGTTGGGCTGCGGAACGTTATTGAGTTTTGAAATCCCAGTGACTGAAATAAGTGATTAGCAAGTGAACTCAACTTTATGCTCTTACAGATATCAAGCTTTCAAGCAGCTTGAAAAAGCTTTATATCAAATCAAGCTTTTGGGTATCAAAATCAAGTCAAGATTTTCTGAAAATTTTCAAGCTGATTGACTTGATGAAATCCTACTATAGCACTTCCTTGATATTACACTAGAATTCCTGCTTATGCCCCCAACATACTCAATTCCCTTAACGCTACAACATGCCAGCTTCAAATTTATCAATTCCTGATAGAGCCAGAATATGAGCAGATAAAGTACTGGTTGCATCTTCAGAGGTGTCACTGAAGCATTATTTGCTTGATGAAGGGAGGACTGCATGCTTATGGTCTCTATATTACAACAATCAGAGATCGCCCAAAAACAAAACGACGGATGTACAGGTCAACTCCTGAAAAGTGCATAACAATGAATCTGAAAGGACACTGTACTGATGGTGGTGGATGGCACATGATTTTTGTCTCCGAAATAGTGGTTATGAAGATGATTGCCCTTCATTTGAAGAAAATCTCTGCCCTTGGAGCACAATTTCAGATGAGGGAACAAAAAGGAGTCGCTTGGAGCTAGATCTGGTGAATAGGGCGGATGGACATGCAGTTCAAACCACCATTCGTGGATTTCCGCCATGGCAACTGCTGATGTGTGAGGCGGTGCATTGTCTTTGTAGAGCAGAATATTTTTTTCTATAAATGTGGCCGTTTTCCGCTTCTAACTCATCAAGTGATGAACAGTGGTCTTCTCCTATTACGGTTCTTCCTCTCTGATAACAATCTATTAAAATAACTCCATGACTATCCCGAAACACAGTCGCCAACACTTTTCCAGCCGAAAAAAAACAGTTCATGTGTTTTTGGAACCATTTCCCCCTTTGTAGTCTACTGTATAGACTGTAATTAAGTTTTAATGTATAATGATGTATCCAAGTTTCATCTATAGTAATTAATCGGCGCCAAACTCGTATTTATTGCGCCCAAACTACTCCAACGCGCGGACAGCTTTCTCTTGTGTAAATGCTGATTCAATATGAGACATACGTTTTTTTGACTTGTTCAGAACCTCTAATATCTCTCTCACTTTAATTCGGCTGTCATCTAGCACTTTTTGATGTTTTTGGACGTCCTGAACGTTCATCGTCTCCCAAGCCTTACAGCCACGTTTGAAATCAGCTGTCTAAAATTTCATTGTGGTAAATTATGTTGTAAAGTCCTTATACACAGAATCCAGCTCTTATTTAATTTGCATAGGCATATTATTCTCAATAACAACTATTTAGTTAGCTCGATACTCAAACTTATCCATTTTCACAAAAACACTCACTCAAACGACAGTACCACGACAACTGCGCGTTCCAAATCGCTGAAACTTAGGTGAGCAACTGTCAACAGAGGAACAAAGAAAATTCCCTAGCTTTAATTTACGAGTGCTGCCATCTTCCCATAGAGTTAGGAAACTTTTCAGACCATATTCATGAATATTAATATACTAAACGTGTATTCTACCTTCCTAGTTTTCTCTTTTGAAGCGGTTTGCCGTTCTGGTAAGATAATAATCATGAACAATAATAGTATATTCACAAAAAATGGGGAAAGAAGGGGAAATCATTTCTCTCGGTTCTCAGGAAATCACCGTTCAATATAGATTCTCAGGGATTAACTCATTCTCCGAAAGGATTCTTCTGAATATCGACGTAGTGAACATAAATCGATAGATTATTGTACTTACACTACTGGCCGCTAGGTGACGACACTACATAAATTTCTTTCAGTTCTTAAAATATTTGAATTGTGGAGGCCGTTACTTGATGTAGATCCATGATATAAATGAGATAAAAAACACAAGGTTTAACTTTAATCTACACTTTATTTGAAAATTTCAAGCTTTATCAAGAATTGAATTATCATTCACATTTAATTTTAATTGAATCAGATTATTTTTATGTTCTTATCGTTATCTGTTTGATGATGTTTACCTTTATCAGTAGAAGATTATAATAAAGAGTTAAACATCATCAAACAGATAGCCATTAATGATTCATATAATCCGGATATGATAGATCTAATCATTCGTAAAAACTGTATCAGAAAGCAATAAATGAAGTATATCCTATTCATGAAGACTATAAAATATTCAACAGTTTAACATTCTGCGGTTCTGCAAGTACAAATATTAAATCCTTTTCTCGTCAAACAAAATCTTAATATAACTTTCAAAACTTCTAATAACTTAGGTAAACATATTAAAAATAATAAATCTCGTGTTGAAAAATCAAGAAAATCAGGAATCTATAAACTCAATTGCGGTTCTTGTGAAAAATTTATATCGGTAGGACCTATAGGAGTTTTGGCATAAGAACATCTGATCATAAACGTAGCTTCGATAAAATAAATCTGATTCAAATTATTCGAACCACTTAATAAAAGAAAACCATTCATTCAGTAAAAACTTTGAAATATTACATATAAAATCAAAAAGTTTAAAATTAGATCTCCTAGAAGCATTAGAAATAAATAGATACAAACATTCGGACAAGCTTTTGAATGAGCAGGTAGATGTGAATTATTCACCCCTACTTAACTTGTTTAATTAGTTTTTATTACCTTTCATACTAACTGTACAATGGCTCGGTGTGGATTTTCCTGTTATTCATCCAACTTGTTCTACGATTTGCTTATAATACCATACTCTTCATTCTGTTTGTCATTCTTGATAAAGCCGCTGTGTCAGCTAAACGTCGTCGAATTTTGTTTTTTCAAATAAAGTGCAGATTAAAGTTAAACCTTGTGTTTTTTATCTCATCTTAATATATTGTTATAAAAGATATTGAGTTTGGGAATGATACGTAAAACCTCTGATAAAATCATTTTATTCAAATATATAATACAGTTATGTGCTAATTTATAGGAGGTTGTAGGTGACATCAATATTTTGTTCAGATTCGTTGTTGAATACCGAAATACTTAACATTCCTGAAATTCTTTACAATTCTGAAATGACTGCTGGTTGATTTCTTCCCTTTTTCCTATAAATCAACCAAATTCTCTTGCGGAGCGTTTTGTAGTTGGGCTGCGGAACGTTATTGAGTTTTTAAATCCCAGTGTGTCACACCCTATTAAAAAATTCTGTATAACTAGACATAAACCTACTTCAATTGCACCTTTACGGGTACGGAAATAAGTGATTAGCAAGTGAAGTTAACTTTATGCTCTTACAGGTGTTAAGCTTTCAAGCAGCTTAAAAAAAGCTTCATGTCAAATCAAGCTTTTGGGTAGCAAAATCAAGTCAAGTCAAGATTTTTAAGCTGCTTGACTTGATGAAATCCTACTATGCACTACAATCGGTTAGATAGCACTACAATCGGTTAGATAGCACTACAATCGGTTAGATAGCACTACAATCGGTTAGATAGCACTACAATCGATTAGATAGCACTACAATCGATTAGATAGCACTACAATCGGTTAGATAGCACTACAATCGGTTAGATAGCACTACAATCGGTTAGATAGCACTACAATCGGTTAGATAGCACTACAATCGGTTAGATAGCACTACAATCGGTTAGATAGCACTACAATCGGTTATATAGTGTACATATACTGAGCTACCTTTATATTACACTGGAATTCCTACATATACCCTTGCCATACTCTATTCCCTTAACGCTACAAGATGCCAGCTTCAAATTTATCAATTCCTGGTAGAGAAAGAATATGAACAGATAAAATACTGGTAGCATCTTCAGAGGTGTAACTGAAGCATTTATTTGTTTGATAAAGGGAGGAGGGTCTCTCTAATATCTCTCTCACTTTATGCTTTTGGACGTCCTAAACGTTCAACGTCTCTCAAGCCTTACAGCCACGTTCGAATGCAGCTGTCTAAAATCTCATTGTGGTAAATGATGGTGCCCATATACATAATCAAGCTCTTCTTTAATTTGCATAAGCATATTGCTTTTCAATAACAAATATTTAATGACAGCTCGATACTCAATGTTATCCATTTTCACAAAAACACTCACTCAAACGACTGCGCGTCCCAAATCGCTGAAACTTTGGCGAGCAACTGTCAACAGACGAACAAGGAAAATTCCCTAGCTTTAATTTACGAGTGCTGCCATCTTCCCATAGAGGTAGAAAACTTTTCACACCATATTCACAAGTTTATATTTTTGTTCAATTTTTTAACTTAAAACACAGATGATATTAACTAGACGTTAAATCTGCTGAACGACTTATGAATGAGGTAAATATTTTCTACCCCCATTTATCTTAATATTCTACACTGTTGACAATAATCTACTAAGTAAATAACAAATTACTAAACCGGCTATCCATAACAACTTTAACATTTATCTGTTCATTATTCTGAAATAGCAACAATCATAACGATATGTTTTTAAAATAGGTACAAAACTGATAATTCCCAAAATTAATTTTCTTATCTCTAATATCCTCATGTCAAGGTTTTGCATGTATTTTAGTCATTATATATTAGGTTTAATGAACGCGACAACCATTTTGTCAAAATAATTCAAAACAATTTTTTTACAGTCCGTGCGTGTAAAATTTCATTTTTTCTTGATTTCTGTGTTGGTACAATTTCGTATCTAAATTTTTACAATTACTCAACACGTTTGGAAAGGGTGAGTAATTTTCAATGGAACACTTTCGAATTTTCAGGATTTTAGTGAATTATAAGAAACAATTTTTACCTTTTATAGTCGATGCAACATACCCCGCTTTCATAAATTGTTATACCTGAATTGTCTCCCCTACATTAATTACATCGAATGAGATCGATCAAATGAAACCCCATTTGATCGTCTAGTACCTGAAGTTGCCTTGAAGTCCTTTTTTGCCACCATTCAATTCATTAGGTGCATGCCCATCAACGATTCATATTGTTCTATGACTGAAAACCACAGATTTTGAAGATCCTATCTGAGATCATGGTTATTTCTATGGCTTCATTCAATTCAGACCATAGTAATTAACTGTAGTCTTAGAGTTTAACACTTACGATTTCAGTTTCGGTATAGGTATTAATGTTTATTGAATATCGAAATAGATGCTTGTTAATTGAATGTTCCAACTAGCACATTTAAGAATTTGTTCACCTGAGACTTTGGTTGTTTCAAGATGCAGAATAGAAATCATAACTATGAAAGTTATGAAAAGTTCGATATGATGGAATGTTATATTCTTAGTGGGTATGACTCAGCAGCTACGGCCGAAACATATTTCGATATGTATTCTGAAAGGCAGCAGTTAAATAAATCTATTTTTCGAAAAATGAAGGAGAATCTTATCAATAATGGTTCATTCAGAAAATCAAGAAATAAAAAATATCACTAAATTTCAGACTTTTTTAGAGAAGTCATATGGACAGATGAATTCCGCATCACTAGCGATGGGATATTTAATCGCTTTAATGAGCATTTGCACTCCGATGTAAATCCTCAACGTCATATTGATATGCAGCATCAAGGAAAATATCGTTTCAATGTATGGTGTGCACTAAAAGATAGTCGCGTTTTGGCGTTCGAAATTTTTGAGGAAAATTTGATTGGAGCACATTATGAAGAAATCATCAACAATAATATAATTCAAGTATTTCTCGATCAACTTCGTTGGCACAAAGATAAAATATCTCAAAAAGGATCTTTAAAATCTGTGGTTTTCAGTGATAGATCAATATAAATCGTTGATGGGCATGCACCTAATGAATGGAATTGTGGAAATTTCAGGTTATCACTGAAAAAGGTATCGAATGCAATAATTGACTACAAGTGTTACATATTTCTGAAAAGAAAAGAAATTGCTGCATTCAATAGAGGTAAAATTTTCTATAGTTTGTAGTAAAAAAAAACATGTTTGCATTAAAACTCGAAAACCGCTGAGCTAAGATATTTTTTCACATATACCTGTATTCTACACTCGGAGGCAAAATTAGCGGAACACTCGAAAATTTAACCAAATTCGAAGTCCGATATTTTTCCTAATTCTCAACCAATTTAGATGATTTTTTCGGCAAGTTATAGATCAACTCTTCTGCTTTGTAGAAATTATAAGAGAAAACGAAAAAAAGGAAAAAAATTTTATACGGGGGCAAAACTAAAAGTGTTTTTTTGTCAAAAATTCGTAACACCCTGTGGAATTTCGTGGTCCGAGTTGAAACGTGCAATATCATGGTCTGTCAAGACACATCTTCCTACAGTAACGCCCTTCTTGTTTCATGCGTTTATCTCTATTTTTGCAAAATATATTTAATTTCAAGTGGAAAATCACCATTTTGGAGAAATTCCATTGAATCAAGAAATTGTCATTAAAATTCGTCTATCAATTTGGAATTTTCTTATTATCACTCAGGCATGTCGAAATTGTCGTTTGCGATTTTTATGTTCGAATTGCATTAGTTATTGATGACAATTTGGTTAATTTGGTGAAAATTAGGAATTCATA
The DNA here is from genome assembly GCA_013387265.2 of Cryptolaemus montrouzieri. Lineage (NCBI taxonomy): Eukaryota > Metazoa > Arthropoda > Insecta > Coleoptera > Coccinellidae > Cryptolaemus > Cryptolaemus montrouzieri. Next base: position 15,314,940 of record JABFTP020000042.1, read on the forward strand.
GGAGATAACAGTCGGTAGGTATTAAAATACACAACCGAATTCTGGGACCATTGATAAAACTTTTCATTTACACATGTGCACACCTTTTTTTATCAAATATGAAATACAACAAACGTTTTTTGTATATGACCACATTTGCACTTGTTTAAAGAATGAGAGTTTTCCATTCTTTGATTTGATACAAATTCGATCGGTTGCGGTGTTTTGTGATTCTTTTACTGTTTACGATTCGAAACGGTATTTTTCATTCAGAATGAGAGATTTACCACCAACCTCAGTAGCAAGGGCAGTTACATTGATCGAGGAAGGGCGCACCTACCGCTCAGTCGGTACCATGTTGGTGTCTCGACGTCGGTTATCCATCGAATCTACCGACGTTACAGGAAACTGGATTGTACGTGAGGAGGCGAGGACAAGGAAGAAATCGGGCAACCTGCGCTATACATGACCGTTTCATCGTCAATCAAACCATAAGAAATCCTCGTCTTACTGCTGTTCAGGCACGTAACCTTTTACAAGCAGTGGATAACATTAACGTCAGTGTGAGGACAGTCAGAAGACGATTAAATGAAGTTGGTCTGAGATCAAACGCGCAAGCAAGAGCACCAAGACTCGATAGAGCCCATCGGGTAGCAAGATTGGCGTTTGCTAGGGAGCATGTAGCATGGACAATCAATCAGTGGGGACGAGTTTTATTCAGAGATGAGAGCCGATATTGTGTGAATTTCGTGGATGGTAGAGATAGAATATGGAGGCATCGAGGGGAACGGTACAATCAAGCGAACTTCGCAAGAACTGAGCAATACGGTGGAGGGTCAGTTATGATATGGGGTGGCATATGCTTGGGAGTACGAACAGAACTGGAGATTATTGGCAATGGATCACTTAATGCCCATCGGTATATAACAGAAATCTTGGAGCCCCATGTTGTGCCTTTTGCTCCTTACATAGGGGAAAATTTCCTTTTTATGCACGATAACGCGCGCCCTCATACTGCGCGCATAGTGATAGAATATCTCAATGAAGTTGGGATCACACGAATGGACTGACCGACGCGGTCACCGGATTTAAACCTGATCGAACACGTTTGGGACATTCTTGGAAGAAGGGTTCGACAACGGAATCCAGGCAACGTTCAAGAGCTGGCATAGGCTTTGGTGGAAGAGTGGGACAACATACCTCAACAGATGATAGACAACATCATTGGGATTATGCGAAATCGTATGCGCGCTGTAATAAGAGCTCGGGGAAGTCATACTCGCTACTAAAATCAAATGTTTTTTTTGTGGGTCATCATGAACATTTTTCTCAACATGTTCATTTCATTTCACGAGTGTATCGCCAGGATACACACCTGCTCCCAATTTTTGACAGGAATGATAATTATTATAGAGTGTCTCACAAAAAATTCAAAAATAAATGTGCAAAATCAACGATTTTTTCAGTGTATTTCGAGTTCTCCCAGAGCGTGAAATTGGTCAGTGAATTTCAGAAATTTTCATTTCGTTAGATTTTCGCTTCTCTAATTTTGATTTTATTTTTTGGCTAACGTCCGATGTTATGCACCTACGCAAGATTAAAAATAAATTCTTGAAATTTGTGACTTTTCGCTTCAAATTGGATATCTCTTGTAAAAATAGAGATAAATGCATAAAACAAGAAGGGCGTTACTGTAGGAAGATGTGTCTTGACAGACCATGATATTGTACGTTTCAACTCGGACCACGAAATTCCACAGGGTGTTACGAATTTTTGACAAAAAATACACTTTTAGTTTTGCCCCCGTATAAAATTTTTTTCAAATTTTTTCGTTTTCTCTTATGATTTCTACAAAGCAGAAGAGTTGATCTATAACTTGCCGAAAAAATCATCTAAATCGGTTGAGAATTAGGAAAAATATCGGACTTCGAATTTGGTTGAATTTTCGAGTGTTCCGCTAATTTTGCCTCCGAGTGTACTTAAAAAATTGCCTGCAGAATGTCAAACTTATTTTTATGTAATTATGATGATCGAGATATCCGCGATGGACTATTTTCACAAAATTCTAGAAATCTTGGAATAAATCCAGAACGGAAAGAGATATCAGAAAAATTTTGGCACCATTAAACTAGTCCCTGAAAATAAGATCGAGACAGGAGGGTTAATTTTCCTCTATCTGCAATATTTCACGTAGCGGCCGTACAAATACATCGAAATTTGCCCACCCTGTACAGTTTCAGAGCTATCCAACAAACGCTCACTAAATGGACACACGGTATTGAGCACCTATAAATTGAGAAGATTAAGTCAATTTTCACAATTACTATGGAGATTTGATATTTTGCGATCTAATCAGTTTATCATAAAAGTTTGAAAATAATAAATAAGTTTAAGTATCAATAAACAACAAGTTATTTATTCAAGAAACTCTTAATTATTCATTAGTATTCTAACCTTTTTCCCTTTTTATTCAACATTCGCGAATTTTTCAGCACAAAAGCATGACCAGACTTCAAGTAGCCTACTTGTTCATTTCCTGTTCTTGCTTACTTCATTCTTCTCACGGTCAAGAAGCAACAACAAATATACCGAATGATAATGATGCTCGAAAAGATACTAAATTCTATGAATTTAAGCAGTCCGAAGAAGAAGATAACCATTTCAATTTTAAAGGTAAATTCTTTTATGCTAACAAGAATGATATTTGACTAATAAAATACTCTGATTAAAATCGAGTTGACGCTCAAATAAAAATTATAGAAAACTTTGTGGCAGATAGGGTTATTATATAACACGAGACTCTTGATTGATACGAGGGCGGTTTGATAAGTCATTTCATTTTTCTACATAATCACATTTTAGCTCGATACATTTAGTCCAGGGTTTTTCTAATTTTTTTATTCCCTCTAAATAATAGGTTTTCTCAAGGCTCTCCTGCCACATCCATTTCAACTGAAAAATTGCTTCAACAGCGTCTTTCACTCCGGTTCTGTTTCTGATAGTCTGGTTAGGTATTCTATCGGTATCAATTAATCAGTTCAAAAAAATAATGAAAATTGGAGTAATGTGCTAAATTTAATCAAGGGTTATGTTATTTTATTTTATATTATTATCATTAGTATTATTATTGTAGTTTTTACTTTTCTCTATCATTAAATTTATTTTCTTTCATTTGGTTGAGTAGGGCATCAAATTGATGGAGTCCGCCATTTACTGGTAACCTAATATGTATAGAGATGTTTTGTGAATATGTTATTTTGGTGTTACTGTTAATAAGAACAATTATTATTATTCTTATGAATATTTAACAGGAGTATATTAATCTTCACGGAAAACAATCAACAATAAAATCTTTGAATTTGGGAGGCTTTTACTTGGTAAAATTCCATTATCAATAATAAAAACAAGTACTGTGTTTTAAGGAATTTTACTTAATAATTGCGATTCGTAACGCATTTCACTACACCGCAGCTTCTTCAGACGAATGAATATACAGAAAAATATAAATGAGAATATAAATATATATGTTCTTGAGTAATTAAAAGCTTATTGGGTTGCTTCTTCTTAAGTGGTTATTTATGACAGGTATATCCAATAAAATTAAGGAATAGATTGCTCCCGAAAAAAAAACGATGTTAAGAATCTATTTCCCAACATTCCTCCGAAAGATACGTATTACTTAGTTGAAGAATTATTAGAAAAGAATCATGTCAATACTATCATTAAATCAGATATTATTTCATTATTACAAATTTGTTTAGATCAAAATTATTTCCATTTCAATAACAAATATTATACTATTGAAGACGGCTTGATTATGGGCAATCTGTTAAGTTCTTTGTTAGCAGAAATTTTCATGAATAACTCAGAGAAATTAATTCATAATCATCCACTCAGTAAATATTGTTTATACTGGTATCGCTATGTAGACGATATCATTATTTGCTTCACAGGAACAGATAGACAGTTGAAAAATTTTCTAAAATCATATAAATTCATTACATCCAAAAATTGCATTCACAACCGAAATAGAAAGCAATAATTCGATTAATTTCTCTGACGTAACAATTTCGAATGAAAATGGAAAACATGTTTTCGCAATTTACCATAAGCCGTCACATACAGATATTATAATACATAACTCGTCGTGTCATCCATATCAACATAAATTGTCAGCATTCAATAGTTTTATTCATAGATTGATTAACATCCCGTTATCACCAGAAAATTTCAAAAAGAACTAAATTTGATTGAACAAATAGCCAAAAATAATGGTTACAATCCCAAACTAATAAATAATATTTTAAATAAAAAACAAAGTAGAATCGCATTGAATGAAGTTTACCCTGTCGATAAATTGAAACAAAAATTCAACACCTTAACCTACGTTGGCATTACAAGTGAGAAACTGAAATCATTGTTAAGTAGCAATAATTTCAACATAGCTTTCTAAACTAATAATAATTTAGGCAAATATATAAAAATAATAAAACCAAACCAGGTAAAAACAATAAGTCAGGTGTTTATCGATTGAATTGCAATGACTGTGATAGTTTCTACATTGGTAGAAAACATAGAAATTTTAATATTAGAATATCGAAACATAAACGCAGTTTTTCAAATAAAAATCAGATTCAAATTACGCGAATCATCTCTTAGAAAATAATCATTCTTTCGACCCACAGTTTGAAATTTTGCATACAGATAATAAATATTGGAAGGTAGATCTTTGGTAAACTTTAGAAATCAATAAATACAAACACTCAGGTAGACTCATCAATGAACAAGTCGATTTAAGCCCTTCCCTCTATTGAATCTTTTGGGAAGCAATCTATTCCTTAATTTTATTGAATATACCTGTCATAAATAACCACTTAAGAAGAAGCAACCCAATAAGCTTTTAATTACTCAAGAACATTTATAGTTATATTCTCATTTATATTTTTCTGTATATTCATTCGTCTGAAGAAGCTACGGTGTAGTGAAACGCGTTACGAATCGCAATTATTAAGTAAAATTCCTTAAAACACAGTACTTGTTTTTTATTAACAATAAAATCTTCAAAAGCTATCAATTTTCATTCTAGCTCTATATACGAAACTTAAAAGACATCCCTCGTAACATAATGATTATTTTTATTATTTTTCAGCTGTTAATCCCTCGCAATTAGATTCTGAGTTTGACTTCATCATAATTGGGGCGGGTTCCGCCGGAGGTGTAATTGCTAACAGACTTTCAGAGATATCCGAATGGAAGATTCTACTATTAGAAGTTGGAAAACAACCCCCTTCATTTTTTGTAGATATACCTATGTTGGCTCCAGCCCTACAATTCACAGATTTAAATTGGGGATTTCTGAACGAAAAGCAGGATAATATAGGACTTGGTAAGAAAATTTCATGAAAGAATTAAGTGAAGTCAACATGCTCATAGAAAGCACGAAAGTATATTCTGACATTCTAATTAATCTTAAATTTATGCTTCTTTCTACAATAAAGAATTCAGGTTTTTTTTATGAGCGCTTCCCAGTAATAAACAAACCTGTTACACCACATGAGTGAGCGCCTGGAAAGAATTGAGGTGTGGCCAACAATTCACCGAAAATTCACCGCAACGCTACACACCGTGTCAGCTAGTAAGCGGTCTGTCGAAAGACTAACGCTCGTCATCTAACCTATCTGGTTGTCAACGATGCCTAACAGATTTAATTCTTTAGCATAACTTGACTTGCTGAACTCTCTGGGTGATTTTCTCGATGATTTGTCTTGTGCGAATGAAAGAAGAATGTGGTTTATGCATGATAGTGGTCCACTGCATTTTGGACTAATAGCGAGGCACCATTTGAATCAAGCATAACCCAATACATGGATTGGTAGTGGCGTGCATGTAGCTTGGCCTGCACGATTCCCCGATCTGAATCCCTAAGACTACTTCGTCTTGGGGCATAAGAAAAGACAGGCATTTTCGATCGGTGTAGAAATTAATGTGTTTAGTTCAAACACTTGCTTCAGTTCATCAATTCGAAAAAGAAAGTTTTTTCGTTAGTTGCTTTTATTTTCGTTAACTTTCGTTTCACCCGAGTGTTTTGATATAATTTAATTAAAACTCAAAATGAGGCGAAAATTATTTCAAAAAGCTATTTTTCCAATTGTTATAAAAATTATTACTGATTATCGACCCCCACTTGATTCAAGAACCGCTTGCCTTATTGTGTAAAAAGGAGACACGATAATTAAAAATTGAAAGATCTTTCAATGATTTACCATGATTTTCATGCGATCAAAGGTAGCACGACCCTGTAAAAAATATCACCCTTAATATTTTCGCAAATACTGGACACATTCAATGAATTGATGAGTAAAACAATTCGTTTTGTACAAATTGAAGCTAGATTCCATAAAAACTACAGAAACGTGAAAAACAATATGAATCTCAACACTCTGTACCTCGAGAAATGACGACTTTAGGACATATGTTCATAGACTTTTTTTCATGTTTTTTCATGAAGAATCTCTTGTGGAAATAAATGACTGCATGCCTGCAAAACAATGAATAGATAAAAATAGTTTTCTTTAATTTACAGGTTTGGTTGACCAGAGAATGGCGTATCCCAGAGGCAAAGCCCTTGGTGGATCATCAGTGATCAACTTCATGCTAAGCGTTCGTGGAAATAAAGAAGATTACAACGAATGGGAAAGATTAGGGAATCCCGGATGGTCCTATAATGATACTCTGAAATATTTCCTCAGATCCGAAGATGCCATGCTCGCAATTAGTGACGAGGAATACCACAATCAAGGAGGTATTGTTCAAGTTGATGAACTGTTTCTTTTTAGGAATAGTCATCTTGAAATGAAGGTATTTTTATTTCAAAATAGTGATTTCTCGAAGACCAAGCTTGTATAGTCTACAATCATTCGAACAGATATCCTGGAGTCGGTGACTTCAGAATACATCTAGACTAAAGTTCTCAGTTACTTGTTTCGTCAACGAACGATCACACTTCATTGAGCCAGAACTGAATTCTTTTAGTACAGTCCAAGTCAGCCCAAAATATTGATGCTATACTTTTTCAGTCATGTCAATATTTTCTAGGCTCCTGCCAACCTCGAAATCAACTCAGGCTGATGAAATTCCTCTGTACTGATCATCATCTAGATAATAGTTATAGCTCTTTGAATCACTGAGTTTAAGATGTATCTTGAATATCAAGTCTTTAATGGATCAACTTACGTACATGACTAGAAATTTCGATCAGCAACAAACACTCTGTTCACAGATGAGCAAAGATGGCTTCCCCAACTGATCTTGGTCACGTGGCATAGTAATTCGATTCGAATCTCAGAATGGACACATAAATTGTGTGAGATGATAACACCAACATTCCTTACATAGATTCACTCGTATTTATACTTTACTATTATGCTACGGAACATTTGCAGACGTTCTGTGATAAGATCAATTATTTGCCTTTTGAGGAACAATTCTATAGAAGATTTTGCATTAGCAAGCTATCTTTGGCAATCCCTCTGATAATGAAATTTCGTTGGTCTAGCAAAGATGCATCGTATCTATAATTTACTTTTATTTGCCATATTTTTGAAACGACCGTCAAAATTTTTCGCAATTTTTTCTTTAAATTGAACAAGATCCACGAAGAAATAATATATTGGAGATGTCAACCCAAATTATTGGGTTCATAATGATTCTAGAACATCTATAGATCATAATCGCCACCACTTAGAAGACCCACCTGGCCATCGGGGCTCTCTCGGTCGAACAGAGAGGGAATTGTTTTGTTGAGTTTGAATATTGAAGGGATTTTGCGAGATTATACTTCCTTTCACCCTTGTCTTCGTCTGGAAATCATGGAGTGCAAGATCAGAATGAGAGAATGAAGCTGCTAAGCAGAAAAATCGTTGGTACTCTTTATGTACGATTATACTTCAAAATTGGCAAGCAAGAACAAGGAAGTGATTATGTTTCAGGAGACTCACATTGCGGCGGAAGAACATCTCCGCGAAAGAGGAAATATCGCAAGTTATGCACTTTTTGATTATCTCCTTAGTCCTTTTATGGCCTTGCTTGCTATGTAGAATCTTTTCTTGGATTCAAGTGAGTTTAGATATGTAAAAGTCAGGTATGATTGTTGAAATACTTTTCTGGTGGTTTTCTTTTTCCATTGTTACAGATTTTGTCCCAAACCCCCTTCCTTTCACCCCTGTCTTCGTCTTCGAGAGAATGAAGCTGCTAAGCAGAAAAATCTTTGGTACTCTTTATGTACACACGACACTAGCACAACATAAACAGACAAGCTATTGCTAGTGCAATAGCGACAGGGAAACGAGTTTTTCCTCAGGTTTTCTCACTCGTTTATTGAATCATACGCAAGATAGTATGGTTCCCCTGTTACTCGTCCAGAGCTCACACTTGTGTTTTCTCTAAAATACACCAAAATTATAGATGTAGGCATTTGATGTAAATACAATTATTCGAATTTTTGTAAATCCTCTCTTTTTGAAGAGAATATAATATATGCTACGGAGCATTTGCAGACATTATGTGATGAGATCAATTATTTGCCTTTTGAGGAACACTTCCCTAGGAGATCTTGCACTAGCAAGCTATCTTTGGTACTCCTCCTGATGCTGAAATTTAGTTGGTCTAGCCTACATTGTAACTGAAGTTATTTTATACTTCAGGTAGGAAAACAGGTGAAGCCACTAGCTCTTCTATAATCATTCGTAGAAGACCCTACGTCATTTAAGTTCAGACCAGGATGTCTCCTTTAGATCTGCCTCTGAAATAATAAAAATGAATAAATCCAAAGTTCCTCTCAATCAAAAACTATCTAAAGATGATTTCGATAAGGGCATGGACTTCTGCGAAATCATGATGGATGTGATCGGTGATGAACTTCTATTGAACAACATCGTATATTAGATGAGACATCCGAATTTTGCAGGCCAGCATAGTCACCATATTGAATTCTACTAGAATGTGAATTTATTTGAAACGAAAAGGAAACAGGATTAAGTTCAGATGAATTACGTGCTAGAATTAACCGAAAGTTGCAGGACATTATAGCACATATGTACTCTAATGCTAGCCCTGCTATCTCATTCTCATTCATTTGCAATACTCATGATGACCATGATTTTTTCAGTGGCTAACAAGGTTTGATTTTCCTTTACAATCTAGATAGGGTTAACCTTACCTCAATTAGCTGGATGAGGTTGATCTTGCTTCATTAGATCACCGAATAATCCAAAAATTTGCGCTCTAACCGTCAAATTAATGATTAAAAAAGTTACCAGGATCAAGTGCAGTCACATTCAAATTCACAATGTTACTTATGAATCTGATAATCTCAATATCGATTTGTAATAGTAGACGTAAAAAACACCTCAAGGTGAAGACCTTATATTCATTGTCAAGGTTCTAGTATCGGTCATGTTTATATGCATGTATGTACAAGAATAAAAAGGCAACCACTACACCTAATTCTATTGGGTATTTTGTCCGATGGTCAAGGGTTGGCTAATTCTCCCAGCGCGTCTATACCCTGATACTGGTCACAATCGGGCATTCTCACGCAATCAAATCATGCTCGATCCTTTCTTCCTACTACTCAAACCCCGCATAAGGCGGCTTGTCGCTTTTCCTATAACATGAAGAGACTTCCTTAGTGAATACTGTCCAGTTATCTTGCCTGTCGTCTTACTTTTTCATGCAATAGCATAACCTTTCCAGGTTGTGGATCTTGAACATTTGTGCTCCTGTTCGTCTTGATGACAGACCGAAAGGCCCAATATCTTCTGTCTAGTTCCCTCTTAGCTATCTGGTCCGCTTTGTTATTACCCTTGCAGCGTTTATATCTCCTCAGTCAACATACCGAAATGTTGTTTCGAAGCGACCTCTGTCGACGATCCCCAGTAACTCTAGGAAATACTCAAGAATAATACACTGCAATGTTCATCCAAAGTCCATGCCCGTTGTGGTTTTGAGGTTATCAAGTACACTTCACATTCAGCATACGGCCTAAGTTATATTCGAACTCAAAACTCACCTTTTTTTAGAGTCTAAAACATTGGGACCGTTTAAAAATAAGTGACTCGACCTTAAAATGACTTTCAAGACCAAGATCAACTTCAAATCTAATGTTGCCATCAAATGGATGGGTGCGTTCTGGAACAGAGGAAACGATCCTGTGAGACGAAGAAAATCCAAAATTACTCGAATAGCCTTGAAACACATTGCTTCTTTTTCTATCTTCGAACAATGTTCACGAAAACTACTAATTAACAGTTTCCAATACAATAAGGAAATCAACAGTTTGGGATCTTCTTGACCTTAAAATCAAGATGAATATTAAAATACGAGTATGATCTAAATAGTTTCCGACCTCTACGTGGAGATGGCAGCACTTAAATGAAAGGTAGTAACTTCTCATCCTTCATCTGTTGACACCAAAGTTTTAGCTCATTTGGACTCGCAGTTATTATGGAATAGTCATTTGAATGAATTGATGTGAGTGTTTTTATGAAAATGGACAAAATTCAGGATCAAACTGTCAATAAATATATGTTAGTGTGAGGGGGCAGAGGTAATTAACATGTCAAAAGAACATGTTTGTCACATATTAAATCAACATTCACACATCAGTTGGGAGTCCCGTTTGCTCACGTTTGACAAAAAACGGTTGTCCTGCGAAAATCCACGAATATCGGTTTGAAATGCTTGACTATCTACCTCACTCAGCAGATCTACCCTTCATGCTGATCCATCATCTGAAAATGGCACTTGGAGAACAGAGAGTTTCGTCAAATAAACAGGCAATCACCATCGTAAACCACTATTTTGCAGAGAAACTTGGACTAACTGTATCTTTGTTAGGTCGAAAACTTTCCAGACGACCCCCGTATCTGTTCACCAGAAACAATTATTCAAACTACACAACAGAACACTTTTCTGATTCTCTAAAAATTAAATAACTGATTTTAATTTTCAGGATATTTGAAAGTCCAAGATGTACCATACAGAACCAAATCAGCAGACGTTTGGGTAAAAGCATCCGAGCAAGCTGGTCACAAATACGTGGACTATAACGGAAAAGAACAACTTGGCGTTTCCTACACTCAAGGAACCATAGGCAAAGGTAGAAGGTGGAGTGTTGAGAAAGCATACCTCAGACCAGCAAAAGATAGACCAAACCTAACGATCTTGACAGAAGCTTCTGTTACGAAAATTTTAATAAATTCAAAGAGAAAAGAAGCATGTGGCGTAAGGTATACTAAAGGTGGACGAAATTATACTGCCAAAGCAAGAAAAGAGGTTATAGTTACAGCTGGAGCTTTCAATTCACCACAACTCCTTATGTTATCAGGTGAGTTAAGATTAAGAGCAAAACATACATTTGTCATTCATTTCCTAACATCACACGTGAAAATATCTCGTAGATCATGAGTTTCTTGCAATGTTCTCCATATGGGGTACTTTTGTGTAATCAGCCATAGAAGATACAGTTGCATTCATTTGTTATAACTTCTAAACATATAAATTAATTTTAACAGTATCTGCAGGATTATGGATGAAAATTGAAGACCAGTAAGGTAGCATTCAATCAATGTGTAACTGGAACACTCTTCATATAAAGGTGAAACCCACCTCGTCGTGAGAGTTTGAGCAAATTTTATTTAATCGTTTATGGCACAATGAAAGTAGATGGTTTCGCCACTGTGTATCTTTCTAGTGGGTGACGACGTCACCGAGAGGTATTTCTCTACTTTTGGAGGTATTGGTCAATTACTTACGAACTTCAAATTAACCAGATAACAACAACGCTAAACAGTCATATAATATGGCACTCTTGAAAGGATTTTCTCTTTTCTCATTTTGAAAAAGGAGGTGTCTGGCTCAACAGTGGCAAGTGGCAATTGGTACCACGTCACCTTATAATGATAACTATCTGTTGGGTTCTACTTAACGATAGTAGTCTCTGCAAGCCTATAGTTGGTAACGGTAGTCAGTGATAGTCAGGGAGAAGAAGGGGCTGAATCTAAAGAAATGTACGAAGAACCTCCTTACATAGCTGACATCTTTTCCACAAAGCCCCACATACAGTTTTATATCAATTCAACGAAGTCGTATCATGGTCTACTGCCACAGCTCTGTTTGGAACAGTCTCGATAGAACCAGCAATGTTGAGAAAGGTTCACAGTTTCCTAATATTGCTCCATAAGTAATTGCAACCTAGGTGGGAAAACACTCTGCCGTTTTTCTGACATGTTTCATGAAAGCCAAATCATTCCCATTATCTTTCGTTACAGGGATTGGTCCAAAGGAACATCTGGAAGAATTCAACATCCCAGTTATTCAAGACCTTCCAGTAGGTCAAGTACTGTACGACCACTTCGCCTATTTAGGACTTGTTTTCACAGTAAATCAAAGTATCACCTTTTCCACTCTACAACTACTATCTCCCATAACTTTGCTGGATTACTTTTTTGGAAAAGGACCTCTTACGAGCATCGAAGGAGCAGAAGCATTAACCTATGTGAAATTAACGAAAACAAATGTTTCATATCCAGATACAGAGCTGCTTTATCTTGGAGCAGGGTTTCAGTTGGACTTGGGCACAGTTTTCAGAAAAGCGTTCAGAATAACCGATGAGGTCTACAATAAGCTCTGGGCACCCTTAGTTGGTAAACACGTTTTCCAAGTAATACCACTTCTCCTTCACCCAAAATCCTACGGATATTTAAAACTCAGAAGTAAGTATCCTTCAGATTTCCCCAAATTATATGGAAATTACTTCACAGATCCAGAAGGAACAGACATGAAAGTTTACATTGCAATAATAAGAGAAGTTCAGAGAATTGTTAGTATGCCAGAAATGAAAAAATATGACGCGCAGATGGTTTCGACTCCTTTACCTGGTTGTGACGAACATATCTTCGATTCTGATGAATATTGGACGTGTGCTATACGTACAATTGGTGCTTCAATTTACCATCAAACTAGTACATGTAAGATGGGTCCAAAAGGAGACCCTAAGGCTGTGGTTGACAACAGATTGAGAGTTTATGGAATTAAGAAGCTACGAGTAGCTGACACGAGTATATTTCCTTCTCCAATTTCTGCTCATATCAATGTACCTACCATAATGATTGGAGAAAAGGCAGCTGATATGATAAAAGAAGACTGGGAACAACCATTGAATCAAACATCATCTTAGAAATGAAAAAATATAACGAGTGTTTCATTGTTATTTTGTTGGTATGCTAGTACGAAAGCCCTATTAAATGACGATGAGAAAAAATAATTTTTTTATACAGGATGTGAATGATTACTGCGAAAGATTTCAGGAACTGATCCTCGAGAAAATTTATGATTTAATGTTTAAATCTTTTGAATGAAATGCGAAGACGTAGATGAACTTGTTTTGCTCCAAGGATATTCGTCTTTGTATTTTTTCAATTTGAACAATTGGTAGTTTCTCGTATGATCAAGGGCGAACAAAACGGACCCAATATTGAGGGTGAAAATTAAAGAAAGCAATAACTCTCACCTCGGTTATGTAAGAGGCTTCGAAAATCAAATGAAAATTTTCACATTTATTCTTATTCCAGGACTCAAAATTGTATTCTACGTTAAACTAAATTACCTCGACATTTAAATAACCTTGAATTCTACAATCAAGGTCAATCTAAAGTCAAAATTTTGTAGTTTGGGGGAAATCCCACGAGTCGTATTTCGCATGTTGTTTAACTGACATTCAGATCTCCTTCGGATTTTATCTAATTCGGTTTTTTCTTCTGAGGCAACAATTGGTTCAGATAGAAATTCGATTGGCTAAATTATCTATCTCCGAAACCGTTGAAAAGAGGCACAGGGAATCTATGTATCATCCGAAAGGTATTAAAATACACCACCCATTAGACCCTTTAGATATAGGTTATTCTTTTACAAACCGAACACCTTTCTGACCGACGCATTTTTGATTTATCAGAAACTTTTTTTACGGGTTCTATATCCAGAAAAAGATATACGTTTAAGAGAATTCTTTTTATTTTCGATATTTTGAAAAATAAACAAGATCGAAAATTCGTGAATTTGATGATTTTTCGATAATAGCCTATTTTTCAAAAATTGATAACTCCGTTTCTATTAGAGCTAAATAATCCATTTTTTTTTCATTTTGAAGGTAAAAAACAAGCTTTAAGAAAAAATACTTACAAAACAAATTGTCGAGAAATTCAAATTATTATTAACAATTTAAACGTTTAAATCGGTTTTAACAGTGACCCCAACCATGAATTATTACTGTTTTTATCGTATTCTGCGTCAAATTTTCTATCGAAAACGCTTTTAAAAACGATGGAGGAGTTATTTTTACTGTAAAAAAAATTAATTAATTTAGCGCGGTACGTCACATCGACAGGTGGGTCACATTATACAACTCATATTCTTGTTTTACAACGTTTATCTCTTGAATACAAATAATTGTTTAATTTTTTCAATTAAAAACATATTTTATTAGCCAAGAAGATGGGAAAAAGAAGAAAAAATACATAAATAAAAATAGATAAACACATTGTTGAAAATAAATTTTTTATTAAGATTTATTAATGCATTAGTTGATAAGAACAATATTTGGAATATAATAATAAATAAATGTTTACATTTTCGGTTTGAAAATTTTTACGATATCCTCTTTTTCGCAAGATGAAAACCGTTGTGCTTCCAATTGTTGTAAAGAAATCGGATTAATACAATAATATTTTAAAGTTCCTTTTATTGTTAAAGCTTTTTTAAACTTTTTGACAATTGTTTTTCTTTCAATTTGTATTAATTAACTGTCAAATAACAACACGTTATATTCGGCATCATTCTGTTGCCCAGTCGAATAACTGTTTTGGTGTACGGATAGGGTTATTTACCCTTTGCAGGCTAGCTTAAGCTGCAAGTCTTTTTAAAGTACTCCCAAGTCCATCACATGGCCCTTTTCCATGTGAAGTCAGAAAAAAGTGCCACTCAGCTGATAATTTAAAATCTTTTTCGTGGTGTGAAAGATTGATAAAATTTTGTTTAATTTCATTTTGTCCACTAGCACCATCAGAAATATAAATTATTTTGTTTACCCCTTCAAATTTAATTTTATAAATTGTACTAATTGTTCTTGAAAAATGTGGACTGCAATTGTTTATCAACTTTGAAATAAATATAAAATGAATGTATCGTCACTTGATCGTTATTCCAGTGAATACCTAGTACATAATATTGAATTATAAAAGATTTATTTTCAGAAAAATCACAAATGACAATACATTCATATTTCAGTAATGTTTTATTTTATTCAAAAATCTCCTGTTTATTTACTAAAATTGAATGTGTCAATACTTTGGACAAACCGTTATTTGAGTTTTGTGAAAAATCATTCATAGATGATTTTAGTGTTTGTAAACTCGATCTTTCGGTTGTAATCTACTGTCTGTATGTAATACTTTGATTGCTTACATTAATATTTAACATTAAAATTTCATACTATTTTATTGAAAATATTTCGTCGTTATTCTTTTATTAATTTTTTCCCATCTTCTTGGCTTATAAAATATGTTTTAAATTAATTTAAATTCAAAATTATTTGTATTCAAGAAATACACTGTGTAAAACAAGAATATGAGTCCTAGAATCTGACCCACGTATCGATGTGACGTACGGCGCTAAATTAATTAATTTTTTTCTTACAGTAAAAATCACTTCTTCATCGTTTTTAAAAGCGTTTTCGATATAAAATTTAACGCAGAATACGATAAAAACAGTAATAAGTTGATTCATGGGTGAGGCCACTGTTAAAAACCGATTTAAACATTCAAATTGTTAATAACAATTTAAATATTCAGACAATTTGTTTTGAGAGTATTTATTTCTTGAAGCTTGTTAATTCACCATCAAAATGAAAAAAATGGAGTTTTTAGCTCAAATAGAACTGGAGTTATGATTTTTGAAAACTAGGCTATTATCGAAAAATCATCAAATTCACGAATTGTCGATCTTGTTTATTTTTCAAAATATCGAAAATACAAAAAAAATCCTCTTACGCGTATCTCTTTTTTTCGATATAGAACCCGTAAAGAAAGTTTCAGTTAAATCTAAAATTTGTCGGTTAATTTTTGTTCAAATCTGTTCGGTTTGTAAAAGAATATCACATATAGGGTATGCCTTTCGAAAAAACAGTAAAATGAGTTTTGAATGAGTCCCAACTTCAAATATGGTTTTCGAACACCCTGTGTAACAAAGATCAGCAAAATGTGTCATATGTTCAAGCAACAACAATTACTACCACAATAGTTTCGGAAAATTTTCAAGATAGGTTATAGGGAATTTCTCACAAACTCGCCATCATTTTTCCACACAAAGTCAAAAATGAAACCAAATATAGGGTAGCTCATTTAAGAAAACTTTTGTATGTAACTTTATTATATAATACCCCGTATAATAGTAGTCACTACAGTACTACATATTACTGCGTAAAAAAAAATCAAAATCGGCCTCAAATATGCCCAACCTTCCCTCGACAATGTGGAGAGCCACGATCGATGAAAAATGGATCACACGTGATAACGTAATACCTCTGATATTATCTCAAATAACCATAGACAAATTTACATGGAGTCACTCGATATTTCGACTATTACCTCAGGAATTTTCGAAATTTCGAAGGATTGTTAGAATTGATCCTTTTTGAGATTTTTCAATCGAGAGAAGAAATAAAATTGGGTTTATTTTAAGAAAGAAACAATTAAAAGAAAATAAGACTTTCCGCATGTAGTAAAAAAATTGAAAATTGTTTTCTCAAGGGGTTTTTTTCCCGACCTCAGTAGCTTGTATTATCTCGTCTTGCCCTGATACAAGCCTGAATCTGTCTAGGCATGCTTTGGATTAGGTTTTCGACCTCCTCTAAGGTGATATTCTGCCATTCCTCTGTGGCGGCTTGGATGAGCTGTTGTTGGGTTCTTGGATTATTGTGGCGCGATCTAATTTTCCTTTTGAGATTATAACAAAAGTGTTCAATAGGATTAAGGTCTGGAGAGCAAACTGGCCAGTCCAAAATAGCGATTCCCTTTGTTTCAAGATAATGTCGCACGAGGTTGCTGGTATGTGGAGGAGCATTATCTTGCATAAGAGTGAAATTCTCATCGTTGGCACCACGCCAGAGTCTCACTATGAGCTCAAGTACTAGATACACGTAATTTCTAGCCGTTATACTCGCAGGAAACGAAATCAAATCTGTCTTTCCTTTCAGCATAATGCCACCCCAAAACATCACACTGCCCCCTTGGTCTAACTTGTCTTCCACGACCCCTCAAAACCCTAATCCGGCGGTCATCTGATCGAACACCAATTCTGGTCTCATCCGAAAAAAAAACATTTCGCCAATTCTCAATATTCCAATTTTGGTGCTCCATACACCAATTAAGTCTGTCAACTTTTTGTTGTCTGGTCAACTCTGGAACTCTTAAGGGCTTTCTGTATAAACCCCTTGAAGTTTTTGACGTATCGTTTCGACTGATACAAATATGCCTTTTGCTTCTAAAAATTGCCTCTTCTTGAAGTTTGGCACCAAAAACGGTCTTTTTCTTCAGAAGTGATCCTGCGACTTCTTCTAGGCCTATGTTGCAGAGATTGTAACGTATCAGGCGTCAGTTTTTGAAGTCACCCCTTGTGATATCCCCATTGTGGCCGCTATATCCCTCTGTGTCACCCCTTCTTCAACGAGAGCAATTATTCGACCCGTCTGCACATCGGACAATTTCACCAGGTATTTTCAATAATAATTAGAGGCTTTTCTAAATTTTTAAATTCACAGTTCAAATCTCAGTGACAACTGAATACAATATCCCGAACATGTGTGTGGTTCTTATCATACTATTCAGTTATTTTGAAATAAAAAAAGCACGACCTATAAAAATGCTTACTTTTCAAGAATTATATACCTGATGTTTCTTCACTTCACGCCAAATAGATCACAAACATACCTGAAACAAAAAAAAATTGTCAACAAATCAATTGTAATTACGCAACAAGTGTCGTTTAATAATAATAATAATGTTTATTGCATATTCCCTTTGATTGCTAAATCTGGGAAAGGTAAATTATATCCAGCTAACAGCTGAGATAGTGCATAAGTCCACGATAATAAATGTTTATTGATACAGAAATAATAAACAAAACAAAACAGATGAAAGTCCTCGAAGGCATCTTACCTTGACCGACTATTGGTCATCACTATGGTCGCACCACAAAGAACACAATAGAGATGCGGCATGGATCACGAATGAAAAAGAACGCCTCGATATCAGACATATGGACTTCGATGGAATAAAGGAGGAAGAAATCACAACAGTAATTAGAGCGGCCAACAATTGGAAGGCCACAGGTATAGATAATATCCACAACTACTGGTACAAGAAGTTTGATAAGCTCCATGGAACCCTAGCGAAACAGCTCACGTATGTTCTTCAACATCCCAAGAAAACACCCACTTTCCTAACGCAAGGCTTAACATATATGCTACCTAAGAGCGATAGAACACAGGATCCGTCCCAATATAGGCCAATCACTTGCCTGCCAACACTCTACAAAATACTCACCTCATGCATATCTAATCGAATATACCAACACCTTGACAAAAATATATTAGCAGAGGAGCAGAAAGGATGCAGAAAGAAACACCACGGGTGCAAGGAACAACTCATCATCGATTCTGTGATAATGAAACAGGCACACGTAGGGCATCGGAATGTTCATTCGGCTTTTCTCGATTATCTGAAGGCATTCGATAGTACCGCCCATTCTTGACTTGTTGAAGTATTGCAGATATACAAAATTCACCCAGCCCTGGTAGAGTTCTTGAAGACAACAATGACACCCTCGCGCACGTCTCTGCAAGGAGACTCTTTGAGTCCACTATGGTTCTGTTTAGCAATGAACCCATTGTCCTCAATGCTCAATAGAACAGGATACGGATTTAGGATAAAAGCAGAAAGGAACTATCATACAATCTCCCACCTGCTGTATATGGATGACATCAAATTATATGCTTCGAACAAGAAGCAATTGGATGATTTGCTGAAAACTGTCAGTGAGTTCTCGGCAAATAATCATATGAAATTCGGGATTGAAAAATGTAAGACCCTGAACATTCAAAGAGGGAAAGTCATAGATGGTGAAACACAACTTCCAAACGGTGATATTATACAGTGCATGAGAGATGGCGAAACATACAAATATCTGGGATACCAACAAGCCAGATTGTTAGACCAAAAACAATCAAGGAGAAGATTCGTTCAGAATACAGTCAGCGTCTGAAGTCTGCGCTGAAATCGATGTTGAACTCAGGGAATCTAGTCAAAGCAATTAACACCTACTCCATTCCAGTGTTTCTTTACTCATTTGGAATAATCAGATGGACTAAGACAGAACTGGAAGATATTCAAAGGCAGACCCGAACGATGCTGACAAAGTAAAACAATCATCATCCAAAATCGTCTGTGATACGAACAATTTTGAAGCGGAAAGAAGGAGGACGCGGATTAATAGATGTTGTCAATTTACACACCGAACAGATTAAAAATCTCAGAGAATTCTTCTCTGCAAAAGCTTTCACTTCTGACCTCCATAGAGTGGTATCGTTGGCTGATAGGGGATATACACCACTAAATCTTGCTACCAGAGATGACCTGCTGAATTTACCGTTCCTATCAGATACTGAAAAACAAGAGCAATGGTCAAGAAAGGAATTGCATGGACGGCATCACCATGAGATTAATCAACCACACATCGACAAAGAAGCCTCCAACAAATGATTGATGAAAGGAGAATTATTCGCAGAAACAGAAGGATTCCTTATGGCCATCCAAGACCAAGTGATCGCTACAAACAATTACAAAAAATTTATTATGAAGGACGGAACATTACAAACAGATAAGTGCAGAAAATGCCATATAAGATCGGAGACTATCCAGCATATCACGTCCGGATGCGAACAACTGGCCAATACGGAGTATCTTCACAGGCATAATCAAGTGTGCAACATTATCCACCAGAAACTTGCACACAAGTACGGACTTCTGAACACCTTCCAACCATATTACAAGTATCAACCGGCACCCGTATTGGAAAATTACTCTATCAGATTATACTACGATAGGCCTGTTATCACTGACAGAATGGTGACGAATAATAGGCCGGACATAGTGGTGTATGATAAGAGGCCCAGAACAGCAATGCTGGTGGATGTCGCCATACCAAATAATAACAACGTGCTGAATAAGTTCCAGGAGAAAAAGTCCAAATACACAGACCTTGCTATTGAGATCAAGCAGATGTGGTACCTCGAGAAAATAGATATTGTTCCTGTCATCGTATCCTCGACTGGGTTAATACCCAAAACTTTGCATGATAGTCTTAAGAAATTAGAATTGCATAAGAATACCTATATAGAAATGCAAAAAGCTGTAATTCTTAATACATGTAGGATAGTTAGGAAATTTATGCCAAGTATATTGTAATCGAGCCTATTCCCTTTGATTGCTGAATCTGGGAAAGGTAAATTATATCCAGCTAACGGCTGAGATAGTGCATAAGTCCACGATAATAAATGTTTATTGATAAGAAATAATAAACAAAACAAAACACATGAAAGTCCTCGAAGGCATCTTCCTTGTCAGTTTCACCACTAGCCATGGAAGAGTATTCCATGCTCCATGGTTCCACTTTCAAGAGAAGGAAAAGTATGCATTATGCGTAAGTTCACAATAATTAGAATTAAATATTAACTTTTTATCTTTTTTATTTAGCTGGAGGTAGTTTTTGCTCAGACCATAGTCAATATCATGCTATGTGTTTACATAAGAATTCTTTACATCTATCATTGCGCTTATCTTTAGACAGGTCTGTGATAGTACCCAGGCTTTTTGTTTATGTTCTGAAAATTGCTTCATTCCTTATAATAATAGGAATGCAATTATAGATTCTTGGTACCAAGAAAGCATGTGTTCTTTCACCTATAGCTCTGTGTGTTCTTGGCAAGACCAAACCTCCCATATTTCATTGGGAATACTCATGCTTTAAAGTTTGCGGTTGAAATTTTCTCTCCTCTGATGCAGACCCAGTGTGATAAAATATAATTTTCTCAAATCCATTATACCTAACGTGACCATACGTCCCGCTGTGGGCGGGACAGCCCTGCTTTCAGGCTATCTGTCCTGCCGTCCCAAGCGAGGATGAAAAGATTCCGCTTCCGTAAACAGCCCAAACGATAATTTAATTTGCAAATTATTTTTCGCACTCGCAAACGCGCGGCTGCGGAAGTGCGGCGAGTGACGAGATAGAGACCCGCCACCGCGCCGCGGTCACGAGAGCAGGATAGATAGATACCACGCACACTCAGTCAGCCAACGACTGCAACAATATTTTGTCTTAGTTCAACTCGGAAAAAACGAGGAATGGGTCGTACGTACACAGTGTGTGATTGTAAACTAACAGAAATATCTAAACGCAAGTGTTCCTTTTATATCACTTTGCAAAACAAGTATCCATTTATAAAACAATGGGGTGATAATACCGCAAACGTTACGTGTGAAAAGTGTCGTACTGATTTTAGTGTGACATGGTGGTACCAGTGATTTTGAAAAACATTTAAAATGAGAAAAACACAGGCTTTTCGATCAAGCTGCTGCTTAAAGCTCGTCAATGCCTACTTTTTTTGGAAAACCAATTCGCCCACTTCCAAAGATTTGGAAATAGCTGTCGCTAAGGATGCGGGGGCTTTTCATACCGTGCAACATCATCACATCTTCCGATCAAAAGACTGTTCTTCTCATTTCATTCAAGGTCGTTTTTAGATGTGCTCGTACAAAATCTCAAGCTATTGTTGCGAATGTGCTGTCACCTATGACAACCTCTGAATTGAAAGAGCATCTTTGCGAACTTTATTAACGGATGCGTCAAACCATGTCTCAATAAATATATTCCCATATGATTCGATATTTTTTATCATGCGAAGGCGTTGAAGTCGAGGTTTTAGCGTTTCGGAAGCAGCCAGCTGAAACATGGGATATAATTGTCAATAAGTGATACGCGGAACCTACGCGTATCAATTTTTTCAAATGTAGTTTCTAAAAACCTCATTTACTAGTTTCAGATGTGAATGTCTTTTTTTATTTTGAAACCTGCGCATTTATGTTAGACTGAAATAACTTTTATGGTCTTTACGTGAAATCTTTTCGCGAATAATATTGGGGTCAAAATAACTGGAAAGAACAATTTGTTTTATTGGGCTTATATTAGAATGGGCTGGTTTATGCGGAATTAAAAACTACCGAATTTGCGAATCTGACACAGTTGTACGGAATTCGCGTCGAATACGGAAGTCGCTTTACTTTGTATCTTCTTCGATCTCAATTTCTAGATTATTTGTGAACCACACAATTTTGTGCTGAAATTTGAAATTTTTCCATTTCAAGGAATAACGAAGCCGTATGAATAATTCATATATATATATATATATATATATATATATATATATATATATATATATATATATATATATATATATATATAGGGTTTTACCCCGACGAGTTGCCCATATATCTGTTCATGCAATCAAACTGATTTCATGAAAAATATAAATCCACCACCCGGTAATTAATACCATTGCCAGGCAATGATTATAATCAAAACATATCCTGGAGTAATTATATATTAGGATAACGTTAAATGTTATGAGAATATATCAATCTACCAGAATATATACATACTATAACATCATCAGACAATGATATCAATGTACCAACGAGTAGTGTCAGAGGCTTTCTCCCGGAAAAATCCAGTGTACGGACCTTAGTCAAGTAACACTGAAAGTTACTCATTAATAGTTTCCTTTGTGTGAAGTGGTGAACGATCGAATAGAATACTGCTCTGAATATAAATATGACAAAATTGTCAGTTAATTATATTACATTTATATAAACAAATGAATAAAATATGAAATGAGATTCTGAGCAGTATAAACTAAAGAGAAAACCTATGACTCTACCTCATTATTATTTTCGGAAAGAAACCTACGAAGAATATTACAAGATTTGATGACTGTTATCTTTTGTAACTGTTCAAACAAATTTTTCTTCAGACCCAAAATCTCAATACTTTTGTGAAGATTTCTAGGAATAACGCCTGTTGTAGAAATAATAACCGGTAGAATAAATATTTTCTTCATTTTCCACATTTTTTAATCTCGTCGCCAAGCATCATATATTTAGAAATTTTTTCATTGTATTTATTTTGTATATTATGTGTGTCGGGTATAGCAATATCAATTATATATGTTATTTGATTCTGTTTATCAATAAGAACGATATCTGGTCTATTGTGTTTTACAGCTCTGTTGCACAGAATTGTTTTATCAAAATAAAGTTTATATTTGTCATTTTCACAAATAATCTCAGGTTCATATTTTTGAAATTTTTTTCTTTTGGGAATTAGGTCATGTTTAATTCCTAGATTGAAGTGAATAATATTAGCGACGGCATTATGTCTTTCTAAATAATCTGTTGAAGCAAGGACTGAGCAAGATGATAATATATGAAAAACTGTTTCTGAAGAACAGAAACATCTACGGCAAGAATCATCTATATTTTGTTTGATGATATGTTTTCTATAATTCCTTGTGAAAACAACCTGGTCCTGGATCGCAATTGCCAAGCCTTCTGTTTCAGCAAACAATTCTCCAGATACTAACCATTTATTCGATGCAATTTCATCAATATAATCATTTTCAATTCTTTAGGTGCTTTCCGTGTAATTCCTTCTGCATCCAACTCTCTCTTTTAGAATTATCATCAAATATATCAAAATCTACCTTTTGCATTGTCAAGTTCAGAGGTGTAAGATTATAATCTGAAGCAACAACAATATCATGTAATTTAGACGTTCTCTGTTTATCATGAAAATGGGAACGTAGATGAAAAATCTGTTTACTGTGAAGATTATTCAAATCAATTAATCCACGACCTCCAAGATGTCTAGGTAGTGTAACTCTCTGAACAGCTGACTTTGGGTGGTGCTTATGATATTTACAGAGCATTTTCCTCGTTTGACATTGTAATTCATTTAGATCAGTTTTAGACCATTTAATAATTCCAAAAGAAGATGTAAGAATAGGAACAGCATAGGAGTTGATAGCTTTGAAAAGGTTTTTACTAGTTAAATAACTCTTGATGATAATTCTTAGTCTTTTGTAATATGAACTTCTAATAATTTCTTTAGTGCTGCTATGGTTAATTGTCTTCTCTTGACAAAATCCAAGATATTTATATGTATCTCCTTGATGCATTGGCTCGATTTCGATATTGGAAATCTTTATATAATCAGAGGTGATCTTTCCTTTTTCAATAGAAAGATTTTTACATGTTGGAAGCCCAAATTTCATATGAATATCATTGGAATAGTTGAAAGTAATCTCAAGTAGACTTTTAAATGAGATCTGGTTCCGGCATATAATTTAATATCATCTAAATAAATTAAGTGACTTAATTTGAATTCAGTTAATAAACTCTTTATTTTGAAGCCGAAACTAGTAGCATTTAATTCATGAGATAATGGATTGAGGCAAAGACAAAACCAAAGAGCACTTAAAGAATCACCTTGAAAAATGCCTCTTTTGATTGGAATTACTTCGGATTTTAACGATTGTTTTGAAATATTTAAATGAAGATTGGTTCTCCAATTTTTCATTACGAATTCAAGAAAATGACGAAGTGTCTTATCAATTTTATAAATTTCCAAAATTTCTTGAAGCCATGAATGGGGAGAACTGTCAAAAGCCTTTTGGTAATCAATGAAGGCTGTATGAATATTTCTCTTCTTAGTTTGAGCTTGATTCAAAGCAACAGAATCAATTACAAGTTGCTCTTTAGTACCAAGGTGTTTTTCTACATCCTTTTGATGTTCGGAAAGAATATTATAATTCTCCAAATGTGCATAAATTTTTGGGTAATACATGCAGTTAGAATTTTATATATTGTTGGAAGGCAAGTAATTGGTCTATATTGAGACGGATCAATAGTATTATCACTTTTCGGTTTTAAATAAGTAATTCCTTGTGTGAAAAATAAAGGAGTAGCTAAGGGTTCTTTATTATAAATGAAAAATATTCAGCCAATTTTTCATGAACGCAAGAGAATTTCTTGAACCAAAAGTTATGAATACCATCAACACCTGGAGATTTCCAATTTTTGTGTGTTTAATAACTGATGTTATATCTTCGTTTGAAAATTTTTCAAATTGCATGCATTCTATTTGAGAAAATCGAGACCTTTCATTTAAAATCCAACTTGCATTGGAATTATGTTGCCTTGGCACTGCCCAAATTGAAGACCAATAATCAGTTAAAATATCAATTTTAGGAACTCCATTTCCAGAAATATTTTCATTTGAACCTGAAATAAATTTGTAAAAATGTTTTCATTATTTTTGAATAGTTTGTTTTGGAATTTTCTATCTGAATTTATTTTATATTCACGTAGTCTAATAGAGTATACTGAAAGTTTTTGTTTTAAAGTATCGATGTATTCTATCAATTGTCCATTACTTATCTCATTATTTTTATTTGTTTTATTTTTGAGGAATATTTTTCCAATATGTGCCATAAGTTTTTTGATCGATTACCTCTGGAATATTGAGTCAATCTTCCTAAATCACATCTGATAGAAGAAATTTTACCTTCTAACCTTTTTGCCATGAAGGTTTTTCTTGATATTATAATTAGATCCAAAATTTTCTAATTTGTATCCAGAATGTTTAACTACTGTAATAGCGGCACAATATATAATCAGATGAAGTGTATAGATATATATATATTGTAATGTTAATGTAATATATATATATATATATATATATATATATATATATATATATATATATATATATATATATATATATATTATATTATAAATATATATATATATATATATATATATTTACATTAACATTACATTAACATTTTTGTTCGAACGGTATTGTATTTAGAAAGTAAGAACCTACTTCAGCAATTTATTTTGCATTGAACAGGGTGTTCCAATTTCCTATAAAAAAATCTTGGGTGGTTTTTTCAAATTGAAAGACCACTTTTTTGTTCAAGATTTAGGAGCGGCCTAAACTCTGCTATAATGTCTTTAAGTGATAATCACATCTCACATCATAGCATGCTCCTTCGCCCAGAGAGGATGAATACTTTTCTCCGTTCGTTTTCTTATTGCCCAAGGATAGCTTTATTGATGAATTGAAATAGATTTTCCTTATTTTATACAGGGGTAACTCAAAAGAACTGTATTTTATTATTCATGTCAACGCATAAAATATTGTGCTATATTTTTACAGAAGTAACTTTATCTTCGATCATTTCCGAAATATTCGATTATTTGATGAAAATTCCACAAACAGTATCAAACTCATCAACACGCATCATTATTCGCACAGAAGTTTTTTTTCTGTAATAATGCAAGTAGTAGAAATTTAAATCTAGAAGATAATTCTTTTAACGAATGATAAAATCAAGATGATTAAAATGTAAATCGAGGTATGTGTTGGCATTTTTTTTATTTGTGCCTTCTGTCAGGTGTTCGCATTTTACATGGTGAACTTATCAGTGTTTCTTTATCAAACATTGTTAAAGTGAGGTTTGAACCCAATTTTCTCAATTAACTGCCATGAAGTTCTCCAAAGAAGAAACGGTTGATATGATTTTTATTCTGGGTGAGTGTGATAGTAATTCTATGTTGACAAGTAGAGTTTATGCACAAAGGTTTCCTGATAAGAGGCATCCTGATGCAAGATGCTTTGAAAATTTTCTAATTAGATTTATCGAAATGGGTAATATCGCTTACAAAAAACATGAAAAACCGAAAACTACTACAGCTAAAGACAACCAGTTATCAGTTTTGTAGACAGTGATAGAGGAACCACATAAAAGCCAAAGAGAGAATTCTCAGTTAACAGATATAAGCCAAACTTCCGTCCAGAGAATCTTGAAAGTGGATAAATTTCACGCATATCATGTACAGCTGCACCAGGAACTGAACAATCAAGACTATGAAAATCGAATCAATTTTTGCAATTGAGCAAGTGACAAAGTAGCAGAAAATCCAAATATATTTAGCAGAGTTCTTTAATCCGACGAAACAACTTTCCACAAGAAGGTGCTTGTTAACAGGCACAACTTTCAATATTACGACACGCAAAATCCACACCTCATGAGACAAATAGTTCACCAGCATCGTTGGTCCTTGAATATATGGGCCGCTTTAGATATCTAATAGGGCCGCACTTTTTCTAAGGGCCAAATACATTTCTAGTGAAATATTGTGGTTTCAACAGTATGGAGCACCGGCACATTACTCATATCAGGTTAGGGAGCATTCGAATCATGTATTTCCGAACAAATTGATAGGACAGGTGGTCCTGTTAGATGGCCAGCTAGGTCTCCGGACCTTACAAGTAAAGATTTTTCTTATGGGGTTTTATTGAGGACATCGTTTACCAGATTCCTTCTACAACACAGTTGGATATGAGACAGAGAATAGTCGACGCTTTTCAGTCAATTAATCCGCAAATGTTGTAGAGAGTTCAACGGTCTTTCCTCAGAAGGATTGAGTTATGTCTACAAAGAAACGGCAACATTTCGAACACTTATCAAAATAGTTCAACAACTTGTAGATCATCTCACCAAAGACCAATCTATTACGTATTTCATACACGACTACCTTAAAATATCTCCATTTCTCTGATCAAGTATAATGATATGTACCAATAAACTCTTCTTTCGCAACCTCTGATTTCATTATTTTAGTTTATTTTTTTATTTCGAAAATGGTCGAAGATAAAGATAAGATTACTTCTGCGAAAATATAGCACAATATTTCATGCGTTGAGATGAATAATAAAATACAGGGTGTTCCATTTGAAAAAATCAAGATATGATATTTTCAAAATTACAATATTCAATAATTTTTTGAGTCACTCCTGTATAAATTGAGTATAATCTATTTCAATTTATCAATAAAGCTATCCTTTGCACACACCTTTTAACTCATAATATTAATAAGCATAGATCTGGTTCTCCAATCGGTCATTCTTTTCTCCATATACTTTTAATGTCCGATCTAGCGTGGTCACCCTGTATATATATATATATATATATATATATATATATATATATATATATATATATATATATATATATATATATATAAAAAACAAATATTTTCCGCGATAAACTTCGCGAGAAGTCGAGACGTTGACATATGCAAACTTGAGACAAAAAGAATTATTCAAGAATCCGTAGATCAATGAATGATTCTTCCTGAAAAGAGCTAGTTCTCTAATTTGGCCGCCATGCACGCAACCCCCAAGAGCCACAATGGTGGAACTAAGCAGGATGCCGAGGAACGAAGCTGCAGACTGCAGTTTCTTCCTTATAAGAAAATCATCAGTGTCGCATATCGCTTCTCAGCATCCTTACCAGTCACATCGGGGTACCCTAAAGATTCCAGAAAGGAGGTATCTCATACATACGTACGAGGGTCACCCTCTATGAACCGAAACGGTGAATCCGCTACCGGAGTTCGGGAAAGATACGAACAATAACAAACAGATGTGAGAACGTTAAAATATTTGATGAAACAAATATTTTCCGGGATAAACTTCGCGAGGAGTCTACTTATGTAAACTCGAGACAAGAAGAATTATTCGAAAATCCGTAGATTAATGAATAATATTTCCTGCAAAGAGGTGTAACTAAGCAGAATGCCGTTGGAATTTTTAACGTTCTCACATCTGTATCTTTCTCGGAGTCTATGGAAATTTCTCCGAATTTGATTTCCATGAAACTGGCACATTTTACTTAAAATTAATCGATACTCATCGATGTGGAAACGATTTCTTTCTCACTTCATCACCAGATAAGAAAATTTGTCTTTCCCTCTTTTCTATCCCTTATTCTTTGATAATTATTTATATTCGCATTCATTGTTTTAATATTTCATTATATTCTACAAAGCATAAAATAAATCAAGAATAAAAGACTACTACTACTAATACTGAAAGAACATTAATTATTCAAATCGACTCATCCAAATTTAAATATGTCACCCAATTAAACCTGAAATCAGAAAAAAATGACCCCAATCGATTGAAATCTTCATAACATAACGGTGAGAGAAAGGACGAGAGCACTTCAGTTACACTTATATCTTTACCGGTTCCGCTAACATGACCTGCACACTTGAATTCAACCCAAAACAGTGATCATCGATTGGAATCTCTACCTTCAAGACTATCAGTCAATTGTGAGCCTAATAGATGAAAGTGACATATCGGTCTTAACTTTGATTGATCAAAACGTAAGTCATATATTTATCTCCTGTTTCCTCACCGTCATTTTTGAAAAATTTTCATCACCAAATTCAAACAATATATTGAAATATGAAAATATTAACACATTCTTGTAAATAATTTCCTTATTTTGAAATTCAGAAGTGCACAAAAGAAAAAATTTCAAGAACTATTGTAGTGTTATAGAATGTTACAATATAGATGAAAAAATTTGTTTTTTCAATTGCACATTCAGTCTCACATATTCAGTCGTTAATTTCTACAGACAAATGCCCTACATTTTCAAGATACAGAGTATTGAAATTCAGATTTTTTTTTACGTTTCAGTTAGTAACTCACATAGTTCTCCTAGGATCTAGCTCGAATTTGTAGAAAGGACTTTTTCATGCCCATCAGTTCATTAGATAAGTACAGTAGTAGCGAAAATATACAGCGTGATATTTTTTCAGGGTTATGCTACCTTTGACCCCATAAAAATCAAAGTGTAGTGCGCCACTGGTCTTTTCAAAAATGTCTACTAAGAATATCTTCCAATTCTTAAACTTTTTGATCTTATAAAATTTTTTCGTAATCGCAACAGTTTCAGAGTAAAAAAATGAATTACATTAGAAGGCAAGATCTCATAAAAAATTTTTTTTGAATTTTTGAATCAACTGAAATGAGATGAAGAGAGATCGAACCTATCCTTATAATTTCCACAAAAACTTTGATTTGACCTTTTATAATAGTTCTTAAGCTATTTTGAGTTAGAATTTCAAAGTCTTTATTTTAGTTAGTGAAATTTCAAATGACCTATAATTTTTTGGCCAACCTATTACGGGTACTTTTGAATGAAACCTAATCTTGCTTGTACCCACAGCAATAACGAGAAATTGGTCATAATTGAGAGAATTGAAGTTGATTATTTTTAATAATACATAGATTTTGGTATTCTGAAAAGTTACAATGAAATACACCTTTCAAGATTTGGCTGATCTTCATCTCTTATATGGCCGATCAGATGGTAATGCAGCTAAAGCTCAAAGACTATCTTGCAGCATTTCCTAGGAAAAATATTCATGGCCTATCCGTTCTACTGTTTCCAGAGTTTAGTATAAGGAACTCTATATCCAGAGGATTCAAGCCTTCGAAGCTGAAGATCTACCAAGAAGGATCGAATTTTGCCGATGGCTACTACAAGAGTACGAATTTTCAACATTCGTAGGAATATTTTCTTGGGGGTGATCATCAAGAGAAGTTTTCCACCAATGTTTGGACCGGTTGATATGATGGTAGATTGTTGGGAAGAGTAATACTACCTAACAGATTAAATTCTCTAACATACTTTGACTTCATGCGGAACACTCTGGTTGATTTTTTCGACAATGTGCCTTGTGCGAATAAGAGAAAAATGTGGTTTATGCTTGATGGTAAACACCCCCAACCGCATTTGGGACTTAAACTGAGAAATCATTCGAATCAAACATATCCCAATAGATGGGTTCGTACAGACGGTCCTGAAGCCTAGCCTCCAAAATCTCCCGTCCTGAATACCTTAGACTACTTCATCTGAGAGCATTTGAAAAGCGAATTATACTCACAACCTGTTACTACCACACAGATATTGCATGCACACGTTTTGGATAAATCTGAGAGAATGAAAAATATGCGAGGCATATTTTCAAAAAATGTAATATATTACTCAATACCGACGATCTCAAGATCTATCATGGAATTGGTAGCTTCTCGGATTGTCTTATTTCTCAGGAGGAGCTCTCACTATTTTCTGAATACTGTAGAACTAACAATATACTCTCGAATTTTGGAAATTATCGAACTATACCGTTCACTCGTAATTTGAAAGCTGTTTATTGTCCATACCAAATAAACAACAAACTTTCAATAAAAGTTACGCACATCATGGGAATCATTTTGGATTCGAGCTTTGTTTTTGATCAACATATCGATCACGTTGTCAGCTCCTCCAACAGAATGCTGGAGTACACACTTAGACAGTGTCGAATATTCAAAATTACAAGCTCTGTCCTCAGTGTTCACTACGTTTTCATCTTCAGCAAAATTAATTTCGCGTCAGTCATATCTACTTCAAGGTACTAATTTTCGATTGAAGAATCGTGACTTGTTTTACATCCCCTTCAAAAGGGCAAATTTTTCTAAGACATCTTTGGTAAAAATGCTTCGCGTCAACAATAAATTTTATTCACAATTTTTTCAACTAATGTAGACAGCTCGAAAATGAATTTGAAGACCTCTTTCTTTACAAATCCCCTCAGTGAACAGTCACCCATCTTTTGTATTCAATTTATATTTATTTTTCCATTTTCTTTATGGTTACTTTGTTTGAAAATAATGTTAAACTCAATGGCAATGTTCTCAAGATCCATCATGGAATTGGTAGCTTCTCCGACTGTCTTATTCTTCAGGAGGAGCTCTCACTTTTTTCTGAATACTGTAGAACTAACAATTTATTCCCAAATTTGGATAATTATCAAACTATCTCGTTTACTCTAATTTGAAAGCTGTTAATTGTCCATACCAAATAAACAACAAACTTTCAATAAATGTTACGCACATCATGGGAATCATTTTGGATTCGAAGTTAGTTTTTGATCAACATATCGAACACGTTGTCAACTCCGCCAACAGAATGTTGGAGTACACACTCCTACAATGTCGAATATTCAAAAGTACAAGCTCTGTCCTCAGTGTTCACTACGGTTTCATCTTCAGCAAAATTAATTTCGCGTCGGTCATATCTACTTTAACGCTGCCTATTTTCAATTGAAGAATCGTGACTTGTTTTACATCCCCTTCAAAAGGGCAAATTTTTCTAAGACACCTTTGGTGAAAATGCTTCGCGTCGACAATGAACTTCGTTCACAATTGTCATTTTTTCAACTAATGTAATCAGCTAGAAAATGAATTTGAAGACCTTTCTGCTTACAGATACCCCACAGTGAACAGTCACTCATCTTTTGTGTTCAATTTATATTTATTTTCTCATATTTGCTTCTCCGACTGTCTGTTTGATAGGCAAAATACCAGGTACTGGTCGCAACAAAATGAGCACCGATATCAAGATGGAAACTTTCAAGAACTTTTTGGGTTCAATGTCTGGATGGGGATAAATGGAAGATATTTAATAGGGCCTATAATTTTTGAAGGTTCATCGACATGGTAGAGATATTTAGGATTTTAAGGATCCAAATACGAGATGAATTGGACAAGTTGCCATCAGCTGGTGTGAATAAAACATATTTTCAACAAGATGGTGCACCTCCTCACAACACAAGGGAGGTCTCGCGGTATCTCGTCGAAATTTTTCCCGAAGAATGGATAGGTACAAATGGTCCCATAACAAGGCCAGCTAGATTGCCAGATTTGAGTCCACAAAATTTCTTCCTGTGGGGCCACTTGAAAAATGAGGTTTACCAAACACCTGTTAGAACCCAACAAGAATTGGAGAACCGTTCGAGACAGGCTATTGCAGGCACAACAGTTCAATAATGTTGTGAGGGGAACCTTCAATCGTGTGCGATATTGTGTTCGTGAGAATATTGGTATTTTAGAACATTCACTTTAATTATTTCGATTTCGCTATTCGCTCTTTTGTTATTAACTTTAACACCCCGTAAAAAAGAGTAATTGAATTTTCAGATTCAATCTTGTATTTTCGTGATAGATGTTGAGCTAAGACAATCGTCACTGTTCATGGCCTTCTAGAACGAAAAATGAAAATTGCAAGAAAAAAGAGAGTGTTTTGTTTTTCTTCCAAAAATTTGTTACAATAGCTCAGCGTGAGAAGTGGTCGTAGGTGAATAAGTGGTCAATTTGCCCAGTAGCAGAACTATTGCTGGCAGACATCAAGTTCACAAGAAAACACACAGTGAAATTGAATGAATAATAATAATAATAATAATAATAATGTAAGACCCTGAACATTCAAAGAGGGAAAGTCATAGATGGTGAAACACAACTTCCAAACGGTGATATTATACAGTGCATGAGGGATGGCGAAACATACAAATATCTAGGATACCAACAAGCCAGATTGCTAGACCAAAAACAATCAAAGGAGAAGATTCGTTCAGAATACAGTCAGCGTCTGAAGACTGTGCTGAAATCAATGTTGAACTCGGGGAATCTAGTCAAGGCAATAAACACCTACGCCATCTCAGTGTTGCTTTACTCATTTGGAATAATCAGATGGACTAAGACAGAACTGGATGATATTCAGAGGCAGACCCGAACGATGCTAACAAAGTACAACAACCATCATCCAAAATCGTCTGTGATACGAACAACTTTGAAGCGGAAAGAAGGAGGACGCGGATTAATAGATGTTGTCAATTTACACACCGAACAGATAAAAAATCTCAGAGAATTATTCTCAGCAAAAGCTCTCACTTCTGACCTCCAGAGAGTGGTATCGTTGGCTGATAAGGGATATACACCTCTAAATCTTGCTACCAGAGATACCGTTCCTATCAGATACTGAAAAACAAGAGCAATGGTCAAGAAAGGAATTGCATGGACGACATCACCATGAGATTAATCAACCACACATCGACAAAGAAGCCTCCAACAAATCGTTGATGAAAGGAGAATTATTTACGGAAACAGAGGATTCCTTATGGCCATCCAAGACCAAGTGATCGCTACAAACAACTACAAAAAATTTATTATGAAGGACGGAACATTACAAACAGATAGGTGTAGAAAAT
The DNA here is from genome assembly GCA_013387265.2 of Cryptolaemus montrouzieri. Taxonomy (NCBI): domain Eukaryota; kingdom Metazoa; phylum Arthropoda; class Insecta; order Coleoptera; family Coccinellidae; genus Cryptolaemus; species Cryptolaemus montrouzieri. The sequence goes on from JABFTP020000042.1 coordinate 15,349,100, forward strand.
GCCATATAAGATCGGAGACTATACAGCATATTACGTCCAGATGCGAACAACTGGCCAATACGGACTATCTTCACAGGCATAATCAAGTGTGCAACATTATCCATCAGAAACTTGCACACAAGTACGGACTTCTGAATACGTTTCAGCCATATTACAAGTATCAACCGACGCCCGTATTGGAAAATGACTCTATCAGATTATACTACGATAGGCCTGTTATCACTGACAGAATGGTGACGAATAATAGGCCGGACATAGTGGTGTATAATGAGAGAGCCAGAACAGCAATGTTGGTGGATGTCGCCATACCGAATAATAACAACGTGCTGTTGAGATCAAGCAGATGTGGCACCTCGAGAAAATAGATATTGTTCCTGTCATCGTATCCTCCACTGGGTTAATACCTAAAACTTTGCATGATAGCCTTAATAAATGAGAATTGCATAAGAATACCTATATAGAAATGCAAAAAGCTCTAATTCTTAATACATATAGGATAGTTAGGAAATTTATGTCAAGTATATTGTAATCGAGCCTGTTCCCTTTGATTGCTGAATCTGGGAAAGGTAAATTATATCCAGCTAACAGCTGAGACAGTGCATAATAATAATGTTTATTCAGACCATTCAATATTACATATCATATACTGATAACACAAGCAATTGACTTATATAAAATAAACATAAAATCCCTTATGGAATGAACAATAAAGGTCCTCCTCAAAGTGACAAATACGAAATATCTTTATCTATGACAACATTCTACGAAGTGCTATAATCTTAATGTGCTCAATTCTATATTATATCTCTTTATATATTCAAAATTTTTCTTTTTTGATAATCACTATCATAATTTTTGACTCGAATTTAAACTCGATTGGAGCATAACTTGTCTTATGGACATATTTAGTTTCCATGTTTTTTCAAGTCAATAAATGAGTGTATTCTTTCCCTTCCTACCTCTGTAATATAGATCTTCATTTCTCGTTTGAACTCGCGGAGAGAGAAAATACATTCTAGTCTATCGGGCAACTCGTTGAAGACTCTAGGACCAAGATATATATGGCTTCTTTGGCCAATAGTTTTATTCTTGCATGGTACAGCAGACGCATTTTCCCTATATCTAGTTCGGTGACTATAATCAATTCTCAAACGAGATTCCCCGAGTTTGTGTTGCCTAATGAGGAAAGATCGAAAATAAAGTTGAAATATATTAAGCCTATTTCTTTCACACAAAAGCTGTATGAAAATTAATTACAGTTTGAAGCAAAACCGTACAAGTCGGCTGTCATGATTAATTCATAATGTTATATGTATATATGTACAAAATGATTTTTAAGGTTACAAGCCGAAAGTTATTTTACAGAAAAGTTTAAAAGTTGAAAATCAATAAAAAAACATGTAAAATACTAGAATCACTTATCTAGAGAGTGGAGATGCTTCTAATGGTGTTATGGAGCTCTTGAACACAGCTTGTTCCAAAAAGTATTTTTTCGTCAAGACAAAGCTTTTCCCGAAAAGTATTTGAATCGTTGAAATACAGCCTCTTCCAAAAAGAGTATTTTCGTTGGCCAAAATACAGCCTCTCCCAAAACGTATTCGGGACGTTAAAATACAACCTCTCCCAAAAAGTATATTTTGATTAAAATACAGCTCCTACCAAAAAGAATGTTGGTTCGTTGAAATACAGCCTATCCCAAAAAGTATTTGGGTCGTTAAAATACAGCTCGTATTTATTGGGCAACTACGAGCCTTAGTTTCACAAAAGTCCAAAAATTTCCTAAAATATAATCCCAAAGATATAAAACTCAAAATCTTCGCTGAAAAGCAAGTTACCGTTGAGAGGCAGGAACCAGAAATAAATCGCTATATTTATAGCATGCGCAGGAGGGGCACGCAGCACAAAATCAAACAACTATGGTTAGTACACGGAGTGGTAATGCCAGTTCTACGCGGTCCGAATAGCATTGCCCAAATACGAAAAAGATGAAAGCGTAGCGTGTTAAATCGAATGTGACATTTTACACGCTACAACATCAGGGATTTCAGAAATTTCGAAGGATTGTTCGAATTGAATAAATTAAGATTTATTTTAAGAAAGGAACAAATAAGAGAAAATAATTTAGCTTGTATCACCCCCTCTTGCCTGCCTGGTACGAGCCTGAATCCGTCTAGGCATGCTTTGGAGCAGGTGGTCGACCTCCACTGGGGTGATATTCTGCCACTCTTCTGTGGCGACATGAATGAGCTGTTGTGGGGTTCTTGGATTATCCTGGCGCGATCTAATTTTCCCATAAATGCTCAATAGGATTCAGGTCTGGAGAGCAAGCTGGCCATTCCAAAATAGCGATTCCCTCTGTTTCAAGATAATGTCGCGCGAGGTTAGATTAGCATAAAAGTGAACATCTCACCGTGTGCACCTCGTCAGAGTCTCACTATGGGCTCCAGCGCTAGGTCCACGTAATTTCTAGCCTATTACACTCGCAGGAAACGAAATCAAATCTGTTTTGCCTCCCAGCATAATGCCACCCCAAAACAACACACTGCCCCCTTGGTATTTCGGAATTTGTCCTGCTGTTCGGACTCTAACTTGTCTTCAACGACCCCTTGAAGCTCGAATCCGGCGGTCTGATAGAACACCAATTCTGGTCTCATCTGAAAAAAGAACATTTCGCCAATTCTGTGGTCTCGTTAGCTCTGCAACTCTTAGGGGCCCTCTGCTGTATAGAGTCCTTGAACAAAGTCTTTGACTGATAAACTGTTGCTTGTTGCTTCCAGAAATTGCCTTTGGAGTATGGGGTGCGACATACTAAGGTCTCTTCTTGCAATTTGGCACAAAAAGCGGTCTTGTTCTTCAGAAGTGATCCTCCTTCGAATTCTTCTAGGCCTATTTCCCAGAAATTGTAACTCCACGTATCGGGCGTATGTTCTTAAAATCACCCCCTGTGATACCCCCATTGTGGCCGCTATATTCCTCTGTGTCACTCCTTCAACAAGAGCACATCGTACAATATCCCGAACATGTGGTGATAATTCAAAATTTCTTATCATACTATCCAGTTTTTTTACAACAAAAAACTTCATTCTTCACAAGTAATCAAAGATCCATGGTTAAAAACAATCAATAATGTAAAATACTGAGTGATTCCATATAAATTTCGTCGTGTGTATTGCCTGAGCGGCGTTTGAGAGAGCAAATTCGTCGAACAAGGCCAGATTTTTGGAAAGAAAACTCATAGATTTTGCAACAAGATAGAGGACCAAAACTCAACAAATCCACGCCGAGAATTAAAGTCGATTTCGGAAAAAGCGTTTGAAAAATGTTTTAATGATTATTCGTTAGGGTAAATGTATCATTTCGAAACGATACAATAAATTTGGATGAAAAACAAATATTTTGTGTTTCATTGACCAAACTCCTGTACTATTTTTGACAGAATGTATAATTATAAGTTAAACTACATAATCCCAACCTAAAGCTTGTTTCTCAATATGCTTTTGAGTAATTTTCCTATAAATTACATAATTGAAACAATTTACTATAATGAACTATTTACTTTTTTCTTATTACTATTTAAATCATTACTCTATACAATACTTTTTTTAATTATATTTTTCAACAATTATTTTACAGCTTGAAATATGAACTGGTATCAATTAGTGCAATTCGTTATATTCTTTCGATGCTTGTACACTCAGATACTACCCCAACATGTGGAGAGGTTAAATGATGCCCGCAGAGAAACCACTTCTTTTTTATTGAATGAAGTAAAAAGACAAACTGAAATGGATAATTCCTTGCACTACAAAGGTGAGATTTGTTTTACTTCCACAAAATATCATAGCTTCATTTGAAATCAAGTCAACCTAAAGTCAAACTTTTTTTTCATAATTCAAGTTCCTTGAATCGAAAAACATGAAAACTTGAATCACAACACAATACATACATTACACTTCCTATCATATGCAATAAGCGAGAATAAAAGTTCAAATAATACAGAATATTTCATTGGAAAATATTTAAATGAAATTCAACGTGTGAATCTTTATATAATTTTCCAAATTGTTGAAATAAACATAAATACAGAAAAGAACAAGAGTGAAAGTGACTTGTATACTTTCAAATAAAACACAGCCATAACATAACAAAAACAACATAAATGAATATTCTATAAAACAACTGAAATGAACTTCTGTAAAAATGAAAAGTACTGAATTAAACTTCTGTGAAAATGATAGAAAAACCTTTTTGAACCTTGAGTGAAAATAAATTAAAGAGAAACTTCATTCCCACTCATCAGATAGTTGATTGTTCGTGCTTTATGAACCAAGAGTTAAGACACATCATCGTCCTACCTGTGACTAAATCTGATTCGAGTCGGAGTATCTAGTTTGTTTGTTTGTTATTCCTTTAACGTGCTCTATTTCCACCTTTCGGCCAATGACACGCCGGGGAATTCTGTCAACTCACTAACCCGGGAATTTTGCCGAACCCCTCTCCTGTCGACGGAAGGGATCTTTAATGTCCAACACATCTCTGTTAGACAGGACCGACAGCTTTACATCTCCTCCGAAAGATGGGCACTCAAGCGATTCCCAGAATCCGAAAAATCGCACCGACTTTGTGGGGATTGAACCCAGGTAACTCTGCGCAGGAGACGAGCATCATATCCCCTACGCCACCGAGCCGGCCAGAATCTAGTTGATACTTCGCTGTTTTTGAACCAATAAAGAAGACACATCATCGTCCCATCTTATTTTTCAGCAATTCGGCACACGAAATTCTTTGTTCGATATCATTATCCGTTGTATCGCTAAACATACTTTGAGAACTGACAAAAAACATACTAAATAACAAATCGCCTTCAAACTCTGCGTCAGTATAGAAAACAGTGGAGACAACCTATCAAAAACAAAAATGTAGACAATCGTTTCAAGCAGATTTTCAAATAATCAATTTCCGATACTTGACAGAACGTATCAATATAACAAACTCGTTCCAACAAGTTATTCGTCAAGACTCAACTGGAAAAACTGTAAAGCTTTCCGTATTCGTTATTTTTCCAGAATACGAATTCATGAAAATAGTTGTTGTAGTTGCTTATATTTCTCCTTGTATTTGCAGACTTAGATCCCTCACGAATAGGCACGGAATTCGATTTCATCATAGTTGGATCTGGTTCATCTGGTTCGGTGATAGCTAATAGACTATCAGAAATTCCAGAATGGAAAATTCTACTTCTAGAAGCAGGACGCGAGGCTACTGGCTTTGCCGAAATACCACAATTGGCCCCAGCCCTTCAATTCACCGATCTGAATTGGGGATATCTGATGGAAAAACAAGAAGGAGTAGCACTTGGTAATTTGAATTTTGTATAAATAGATATTTTATCTGAGAAAAATTGAATAGGACGACATTTATCTTCGGCAGTATACTACACTCTTTGGTATTCGAACTATATATGTTCTATGTGAACCTTATACCTGGCAGGGAATTCATGTGTTCCTTCCACTCTTGTCTGGATCTTATGAACGAAGTAATACCTCGGCGTGATTCTATCCGAGGTACACACCTTATTTTGAAGAATCCCATCAACCAGTTTCTCAAGAACTTTAAGAATTAATGACATTCAGCTGATAGATCTGAAATCCCTCCTTTTGGGTATGAACACTACCCTTGCAGTTTTCCAGCAAACCGTAATGTATCTTAGAGCATTACTTGTTCGTCTATATATATTTACTAGGAACGAAAGCAACACAATCAACCCCTCCCCCTGAAGAACTGCTGGGTAGATGCCGTCCAGTCCTGGTGATTTTTTGGAAGGTGTTAACAGCCCTGGTCAGTAACTCAATCTGGGCTGTTAGCTCTTAGTTGGCTTTACCCGATCTGGATCTCGTTGTCCACAATTCTTCCTCTCGTTCGTCCCCAAAATTTGGGGAGTGATGTCGGAGGATATCCAGGCCTTCTGCCTCGATCTCCACGTGCTTTGCTTTTCGACTTCTGATTGGCCTCCAGCCTTGCCTTTTTAGGCTAGATCCGATTTCCTTTTCAGTATTGATGCGATTGCTATCCTGCCTTTGCAACTCTGTCCGGCTCTTTTCCGGTATTTTTGGCCCTGTTGAAGGCCTTTTGCACTTCCTGGCAATGTGCTTCACCACAGAGTTTTCCGACCTGTGTTTCTTGACTCTGGGCGATTGTCCTTGTCAGCTTCGTTGATTACTTTGCCGAGATAATTAGCCACTTGGTCTAGTTCGGTCCTTATCCTGAACCGCCAGATGTTATTCTGAAATTGGGCCTTCGTATCCACTGTATTTTTTAACCATCCTGTTTTTCGTGGGTTTTTAATGAGCTACTGCTATTTTACCTGGCCGCTGTGACCTATGAGGGCTCCTTAAAGGGTCCCCATTATCTTACAAGTTCCCTCACCAATTCTGTCGCCAAAGTTGAGACCATGACTTCCCACAAGCTGCGGTCACAAAAATTGTTCTCTCCCTCTTTTGATGATATTGTGGTCAGTGGTAGCCGGCCACTGTAGGTTAGCTTCTGCACTTGCGATCGAGCTCTTCTACCCCAGAGAATATGATGTACGTTGCATCACAACCATGAATTTACCTTACATCTTCAATAAATCGTCTTCCTCAGGTCTGGAGGATCAGAGGATGGCTTGGCCCAGAGGAAAAGCTCTCGGTGGAACATCAGTCATCAACTATATGTTAGGCGTTCGAGGTAACAGAGAAGACTACAACAAATGGGAAAGGATGGGAAATCCAGGATGGTCTTATAAAGATGTGTTCAGATATTTCGTCAAATCTGAGGATGCTATGATTGCTCTGAACGACACCGGGTACCATGGACAAGGAGGTAGGCTTCTTAGATATATCATTTTGGAAGACCCGTTATAAAAACAAATTTCTTTTCCCAGGTTATCTCAGTATCGAAGATGTACCATACAGATCTGAATCAGCACATGCATGGGTACGCGCATGCCAAGAAGCTGGTTACAAATACGTCGACTATAACGGTAAACAACAACTTGGTGTTTCCTACGTCCAAGGAACTATAAGGCAAGGAAGAAGATGCAGCGTAGAGAAAGCATTCTTGCGTCCAGCAAAAGATAGGCCGAATTTGACAATCCTAACAGGAGCATTAGCTACTAAAATTTTAATAGATCCCAAATCAAATGAAGCCCATGGTGTCGAGTTTATAAAAAATGGTCGTTACTACACTGCCAGGGCAACAAAGGAAGTTATTTCTTCAGCTGGAGCTTTCAAATCGCCGCAACTTCTAATATTGTCAGGTGAGTTTTTGACTCCATTATGATAATGCAAGAGATACTTTCAAATCTTATATCATTTTGAATTCATCCGAATACTTGGTAACTAATTTGGACTAGGTCAACAACATTACATAACTTTCGTACTTTACATAATGTGGTGATATAAAAGGAAGTAGCTAAGGAAGTTGCTTCAATTCTTTCAACTTCTGAAAATTGTGTATAGTTATGATACAGTTTAACTATACAATACAGTATAAGCTCTTCATTCCCGGGATATACGTTCTGTAAATATACCGCGAACACAAAAATCGTGAATATGTAATCGTAATTTATATGGGACTAGTGAGCCCATTGAGATCGCATTTTATATCTGAATAGCCAATATACTAAACGCCTAATATAATAAACGCCTTTTCATATCCAACTGTATCTATACTAAACGCCTTATTATATTCACTTCATTATTCATATTCATACTTAATAGTTCTTTATGTTACATGAAACTGTCTCATATATTGACTCAGCCATCCTTAGGGTAACGCAGCTTCCAGTATTGTTTTATGGATACTGACTCATCATCTACACAAATTTCAACACTATTTACTACTATCCCAATTAAAAAGACACATTAAATTTGAAAATTTTAACTTTCTCAATTGAGCTAGCATACAATGAAATTAAAAACATTCCAACATTGATTCAAAAATAAATTGATCAATCACCCTTTAGGCATAGAAATTCAATCATCAACAACGCTAATATTAATTCACAATATTCCAAATTTTCAGTTCCAAAAGTATTCAATATATCCTTCAGAAAGATCGATATATGCAGATCTATAGTTTCAAATTCTAAATTTTAACTCAACAGTTCTGATTAATATTAGATCAGACAAAATCGAATGAGATTCATGAATTATAATTAACAAAAATATAAGCTTGAAACAGCAAGATGGAAGATATACTTCTCAATTATATTAATGAAATAGAAAATAAAAGTTCTTCTGAAATGAAAATTTCTTGGGAGTATCCAAAAGACTATTTTGTATCAATTCAAATTGACCAAAATATACAGAATTTGCTTACCAGAAAGAGCAAACATCTTCTGAATTGAAGTGTTCTTGTGGAAAGCAGAAATGAGATCCACAAATTTGTAAATTACATTATGGACCCTCATATACAATACAATGATGTTAACTATATATCAGTGACGATGTATAGTTAACGAGTGAACAAACCTGACGAAAAACTCGTTTCCCTGTCGCTATTAAACTAGCAATAGCTTGTCTGTTTATTTTGTGTTAGTGTCGTGTGTACATAAAGAGTACCAAAGATTTTTCTGCTTAGCCGCTTCATTCTCTCTTGCATTCCATGATTTCCACACAAAGACAAGGTTGAAAGGAAGGGGGTTTGGGACAAGAATCTGTAACAATGGAAAAAGAAAACCAGCAGAAAAAAATTTCAACAATCATACCTCTTATATGTCCAAACAAAACTGAGAGAAGATTTTACATAGCAAGCAAGGTCATAAAAAGGACTAAGGAGATAATCGAAAAGTTTATAACCTGCGATATTTCCTCTTTCGCGGAGATGTTCTGCCGTCGCAGTGTGAGTCTCCTGAAACATAATCATTTCCTTGTTCTTGCTTGCCAATTTTGAAGTATAATCGCAGAAAAAATTCAATATTCAAACTCAACAAAACAATTCCCTCTCTGTTTGACCGAGAGTGCCCGATGGCCAGGTTCAGTCTTCCGAGTGATGCCGATTATGATCTATAGATGTTTCAGAATCATTATAGACCCAATAACTTGGGTTACAATGGCCCATATATTATTTCTTCGTGGATCTTGTTTAATTTAAAGAAAAATTTAAGATGACTTTTGACAGTCGTTCGAAAAAAATGACAAATGTCAATAAAGCAAACTCATGTTATAAAAGAGGGATAGTAACGTGGTTTACACCAGATAGGAGGAGGATATGGAAGTCTGACGTTCATTGGACATCTAGATTAGCATTTGCTCTGCAGCACTGAATTACTACATGCAAAACGCGAAGAATGTCTTTGAAGCCGATGTTCATCAATCATTGAAGGTTCATGATGTTGAATAAATAAGAGTAACAATTTAATATCATCTCCTATAGTAGCACCTACAAATGTAACAAACAATAATGATAAGCGAAAATGCTGCAGGTGTAATAAGAGAAGACTGGAGTATAAGAATTGAAGATGAAGTTTTGACACAGAATGTGAAAATGGATTAATCGTTTCGGTACAATTGCACTTATACGAGAGCTGGTTCAAGGTTATAAATGTCTAAACAAAGGAGAAAGCTCATATTACATCTATAGCAAAACTTAATACCAATCAATCAGAAAAATGGTATCTTGGATGTATAAGTCCCCAATCGCAAAAATACCCGTAGTTTCCTATAATCCCAAACCTTCCAGAATCCAAAGTTCATCGATACCTGTGATCATTTAACGAAAAGCGTATTCACCTCCCTGAATGAATCAAAGATTTTATTTCGAAATTCATATTTCTAGCAACGTATGAAATTAATCTTTTATAGGTATTGGCCCTAAGAAACATCTAGAAGAACTTGGTATTCCAGTTATTCAAGATCTTCCCGTGGGACAAAAAATGTACGATCATCTAACTTTCCCGGGTCTTCTCTTCAGTGTTAACCAATCAATAACACTGAAAACCGAAGACTTAGTGTCTTTGAATTCGTTTTTTGAATGGAAGAATGGACGTGGACCCTACACAGGTCTTGGAGGGTAGAAGCTTTCACTTACATAAAAACAAACAAAAATTATCCTCGAAAACAACCTGATATAGAGCTTTTGTTCATCGGTCTAGGTCTTCATATAGATGCAGGTGCACTGATAAGAAAAACTTTCAGGATAGCTGACAAACAATTTAAACCATACTGGGACCCTTTGTTGGAAAAGCCTGGTTTCCAAGTTTTCCCAATGCTGCTGTATCCGAAGTCGTATGGATTTTTGAGGCTGAGATCTAGGAATCCTCTTCATTTCCCGAAATTATATGGCAACTTCTTCACAGATAAAGATGATATCAAGACCTTCATAGCAGGCATCCGTGAAAGTCTGAGAATTGTAGAAAGTAGTCCTGCCCTGCAAAGATACAACGCTGGTCTTGTTCCGTGGCCTATACCAGGATGCGAGAGAGAGGTATGGAAATCTGACGCTTATTGGGAATGTGGACTTCGTCGTTTAGCATTCACACTGCATCACCAAATCACTACATGCAAAATGGGACCAAAGAATGATCCTGAAGCAACCGTCGATCATAAGTTGAAGGTTCATGGTGTTAAAAGATTAAGAGTAGCAGATTCCAGTATAATACCATCTCCAATAGCAGCACATACGAATGTACCAGCTATAATGATAGGCGAAAAAGCTGCAGACATGATTAAACAAGACTGGCAAACAAGAATTGAAGATGAGGTAGTAGAAATAGAATGTTAAAATGAATGTGATTATATAGTTATTGAATTTGTCACCAAATTAAAGAATAAACATTTTCTGTTAATTGATGTAGAATTCATTTGCCTCCCAGATGGGAATACAAACCGAATTCAAAGGTAAACGAACCTCTATAATACACTCGGAGGCAAAATTAGCGGAACACTCGAAAATTTAACCAAATTCGAAGTCCGATATTTTTCCTAATTCTCAACCGATTTAGATGATTTTTTCGGCAAGTTATAGATCAACTCTTCTGCTTTGTAGAAATTATAAGAGAAAACAAAAAAATTTGAAAAAAATTTTATACGGGGGCAAAACTAAAAGTGTTTTTTTTGTCAAAAATTCGTAACACCCTGTGGAATTTCGTGGTCCGAGTTGAAACGTACAATATCATGGTCTGTCAAGACACATCTTCCTACAGTAACGCCCTTCTTGTTTTATGCATTTATCTCTATTTTTACAAGAGATATCCAATTTGAAGCGAAAAGTCACAAATTTCAAGAATTTATTTTTGATCTTGCGTAGGTGCATAACATCGGACGTTAGCCAAAAAATAAAATCAAAATTAGAGAAGCGGAAATCTAACGAAATGAAAATTTTTTAAATTCACTGGCCAATTTCACGCTCCCGGAGAACTCGAAGTACACTGGAAAAATCGTTGATTTTGCACATTCATTCTTGATTTTTTTTGTGTGACACTCTATAATAATTATCATTCCTGTCCAAAATTGAGAGCAGGTGTGTATCCTGGCGATACACTCGTGAAATGAAATGAACATGTTGAGAAAAATGTTCATGATGACCCACAAAAAAAACATTTGATTTTAGTAGCGAGTATGACCCCCCCGAGCTCTTATTACAGCGCGCATACGATTTCGCATACTCCCAATGATGTTGTCTATCATCTGTTGAGGTATGTTGTCCCACTCTTCCACCAAAGCCAATGTCAGCTCTTCAACGTTGCCTGGATTCCGTTGTCGAACCCTTCTTCCAAGAATGTCCCAAACGTGTTCGATCGGGTTTAAATCCGGTGACCGCGACGGCCAGTCCATTCGTGTGATCCCAACTTCATTGAGATATTCTATCACTATGCGCGCAGTATGAGGGCGCGCGTTATCGTGCATAAAAAGGAAATTTGCCCCTATGTAAGGAGCAAAAGGGGCTCCAAGATAAATATCGAACTTCGAATTTGGTTAAATTTTCTAGTGTTCCGCTAATTTTGCCTCCGAGTGTACTTCAAACACATGTCAACCTTCCGTAATGTTTGGTTGTTCATTAGCACCAATACTCATTATTCAATCATTATAATGAACTGTCATATTCCTAACGATTTAATCTGAGAAAACAAATGAATTTGTCATTTAGTCTGGCCGCAATATCGTACAGATTTCCAAAGGTCACTGACCGAAAAATCTCAGACGGCCACTGAATTAGTCTGACCGAGTTACCATAACAATCGACTGGCGTCCTGCAGGTTTATCAAGTTGTGCCAAATTCAGCATTGATAAATGAAGAACTTTTGCATTTTAATATAACATGGAAATATCTCTGAATTCTTTTTGCATCAAATTAATGAATTTATGTTTGTTTGATAAGTGTTGGAAAAGCAGTTAACCCACTTTTTAAGATGAGAACTCTTTGGGTGTATTTGGAATATGTTAGAGTGGAGCAAATTCAGTACGGCAGCTATATGAACTTTGAAACGTTTGAATCTGTTCTTATAAAAAATTGAACTTTACATTGACAATTGTTGAGATTAGGGGTGAAAAATCCTCGTTGCTGTTATATATTTGTAAGAAAGTGGTTTAACCCCGACGAGTTGCCCATATATCTGTTCATGCAATCAAAGTGATTGATTCATGAAAATATATAAATCCACCACGCGGTAATTAATACTGCCAGGCAATGATTATAATCAAAACATCCTGGAACGATTGTATATTAGGATAACATAAATGTAACGTATTGCATTATCAGCCAATGACATTAATGTACCAACGAGTAGTGTCAGAGGCTTCCTCCCCGGAAAAATCCTCATTCATAGTTTTCTTTGTATGAAGTGATGAACGATCGAATAGAATACTGCTTTGAATTACATTTATATATACAAATAAATGAAATATGAAATAAGATTCTGAGCAGTATAAACTGAAGGGAAACCGTATAACTCTACTACATTATTTCTTTCGGAAAGAAACCTACGAAGAATATTACTAGATTTGATGATTGTTATCTTCTATAACTGTTCAAATAAAATTTCCTTCAAACCTGAAATCTCATGATTTTTGTGAAGATTCAAAGGAATAACACCTGTTGCACAAATAATAATCGATAGAATATATTTTTTTCTCATTTTCCGCATTTCTTCCTTTGGTCTGCAAGCATCATACAGGGTGCTTCAACGAAAACTAAACAGGGCTATATCTACCAAGATATTCATTTCTGATCAAAACGCGAAAACAATTTTTGTTTCACGGGAGATATCTTCTGGGGTACAAAACTTGCCGGAAATATCAACCCCCTAAGCGGGGGTTGCAATCCTTGTAAATTTTGAATAGTAAAGATGGGTCGAGTGATGACTCAAAAGAAAAGTGGTATCTTCGTCTACATCGCCTTGAACGAATTTCCATTTTCAATTGAAAATTGTAAGAGATACAGGGTGAGCAACTGAAAGATAGAAAATACTATTTCCCAGAGACTATTCAAGTTTCAGGGAAGTAAATTGGAATATATCCATGCTGATCAATGGCAGTCATCATCAAGTACCATCCTCGTCTCGAATTTCAACCCCTAGAGCAGGGGTGATAACCTTTGAAAATTTGGAAGAGGGAAGATGGGTCGAGTGATACCTCGAAAGAAAGGTATTATCTTTGTCTGCGTCCCTGTGAACGAATTTTCATTTTTGATTGAAAACTGTAGAGGATACAGAGTGAGCTACTGAAAAATAGAGGAGACTATCTATCGCCCTGAGCTATTCAAATATTAGTGCAAAAAAATGGAACAGATTCATTCCAGATCAAAGGCTGTCATATTTGATCTAAATGATCAGTTTTTCGCACTAATACTCCAATAGTCTTGCGGCGATAGTCTTCTCTATTTTTCAGTGGGAATGCAGACAAAGATAATACGAGTTATCACTCGACCCATCTACCCTCTTCCAAATTTTCAAGGGTTGTCACCCCTGCTCCAGGTGTTGAAATTCGAGATGAGGATGGTACTTGATGATGACTGCCATTGATCAGCATGTATCTGTTCCATTTTACCTCACTGAAACTTGAATAGTCTCAGGGAAATAATCTTCCCTATATTTCAGTTGCTCACACTGTATCTTTCACAGTTTTCAATTAAAAATGGAAATTCGTTCAAGGCAATGTAGACAAAGATACCACCTTTTATTTGAGTCATCACTCGACCCATTTTCCCTATTCAAAATGATCAAGGATTGGTTAATATTTCAGGCAAGTATTGTACACCAAAAGATGTCCCCCTTGAAATAAAAATTGACCTTTTTTGCGTTTTGATCAGAAATGAAAATCTTGGCAGATATAGCCTCTGTATAGCCACTGAAGTTGTTTTGGGGCAAGACCCCATTTCTTTCCACTGGTCATTAGACATGCCCTTAAGGAATATCTAGCCTTCTGCATTGTGTTTTTCAGATGCGAATTCCACGTGAGTGTACTATCCACGGTAACCCCCAGATATTTTGCTTCCTCCGATGATTGAGGTCTACATGAAGGGTCCTCAATCAATCATAACTTGTTCGATGATTTCTAGGCGACAGTGCCTCGTTAGTATGGCAGTTAGAACTCTCGGGTCCAGACAGTAGAGTTCAAGCCGAGCCTTGGCTCTCGCAGTTGAAGTCCCACTGTTGGCAAATCGTGTCTGAGACCTGAGAGACTCATCCAGTGCTCACGTACCTTCAGCCCCAACCACAAATTTGAATAGTCTCAGGGAAATAGTCTTGCCTATTTTTCAGTTGCTCACCCTGTATCTTTCACAGTTTTCAATTAAAAATAGAAATTCGTTCAAGGCGATGTAGACAAAGATACCACTTTTCTTTTGAGTCATCACTCAACCCATCTTACCTATTCAAAATGTTCAAGGATTGCAACCCCTGCTTATGGGGTTGATATCTCAGGCAAGTATTGTACCCCAAAAGATGTCTCCCTTGAAACAAAAATTGACCTGTTCTTTCGTTTTGATCAGAAATGAATATCTTGGTAGATATAGCCTCTGTTCAGTTTTCGTTGAAGCACCCTGTATATTTAGAAATTTTTTCATTGTATTTATATTGTCATGTGTGTCAAGTGTAGCAATATCAATTATGTATGTTATTCGATTTTGTTAATCCGCAAGAATGATATCTGGCCAATTATGATTCACAACCCTGTTGCAAAGAATTGTTTTATCAAAATAAAGTTTCTATTTGTCGTTTTCACAAATAATATCAGGTTCATATTTTAACATTTCTTCCCATTGGGAATGAGATCATTTTTATTCCTAAATTAAAATGAGTATTATAAGCCAAAGCATTATGTCTTTCTGAATAATCTAATGAGACAAGTATTGATCAAGATGATAATATATGAAAAACTGTTTTTGAAGAACAAAAAACCACGGCAACAATCATCTATATTTTGCTTGATGATGTGTTTTCTATGATTTCTTGTGAAAACAACCTGATCTTGGATCGCCTTTAAAAATTCCTTCTTTGTTTCAGGCATAGGTCCAAAACAACACCTTGATGAACTAGGAATTCCAGTAGTCCAAGATCTTCCAGTGGGACAAAAACTATATGACCATATAACATTCGCAGGTTTAACTTTCACGGTGAACGAAACGATAGTAGCTGAAGAACCTGCTTTAACCACCACACCTGTCATCATGGATTTCCTTCGTCAAGGTCAAGGTCAACTCACCGGTTTTGGAGGTGTAGAAACCTTCACATACATCAAAACGAACGAATCAACCGAGAAGAAGAAGAAATATCCCGACCTAGAATTGATTTTTATTGGTGGTGCAATGAGCACAGATCTAGGTGTTATTTACAGAAAAACATTTCGAATTACCGATCAAGTCTATAATGCTGTTTGGAAACCATTAGAGAACGTTCCAGCGTTCATGGTACTTCCAATGCTGATGCATCCAAAGTCATTTGGGTACTTGAAGCTAAAATCTAGATCCCCCTTCGACCACCCTAAATTCTATGGCAATTTCTTCACAGATCCTGAAGGATCAGATATCAGAACATTCATAGCAGGCATTCGCGAAGCACAGAGAATTGCAAAGCATCCTTCTATGTTGAGATACAACGCCAAACTTCATTCTATACCTATTCCTGGCTGTGGCAATCTTCGTTTCGATTCAGATGAATATTGGGAATGCGCGTTACGGCACGTATCGCCAACGCTGCACCATCAAGTTAGTACCTGTAAGATGGGACCGAATCATGATCCAGAAGCTGTGGTGGATAATACATTGAAAGTTTATGGTGTGAAGAATTTGAGGGTAGCTGATAGCAGTATTATACCAATGCCGATAACAGCTCATACAAATGTTCCTGCAGTTATGGTAGGGGAGAAAGCATCAGACTTGATCAAACAAGAATGGCTAGATAACTTGGCGAACATAAATATCGATCTCAGGTTTAAAAACCCACAAAAACAGGAGAAAAATTCCGCCAAATGTTTGAATACTTGATGCAGTGAATTGGTGTTGTATAGTGCGGTAACGTTTTCTTACCAAAGAGAAAAAAGCGCAATGTGCCAAAACTTTTAAGAAACATTAATCCCAACATTCAACTCGATTTTTGAATGAAAATGTATGTGTTGTACTATGCAAGAAAGATATTAATGAAAAAAATTTATGTCTCTATGTTATATTTTTCAAAATGTTGAAAGACTCGGCATAATTGTTGTGTAATTTGCTTGGACTTAATGGTTTGAATGAACAAGTAAGTCTATTGGGATCTAATCCCAAGTTTTACGTGGTCAAATACGAAATGCAATTCAATGCAATTCAATGCAATTTATTTCCAGAATTTACATATTACATAATAATTATTTAATTATTATTATAATAGTTTATTACTCGAAAAAATGCAACCAGTTAGGTTAGTTCCTGCAGTCCTTTTGCTTTCCCAAAAATTATTTAATCGCTCTTCTGTTGAACCAGAGCTCTGCCTTCAATCAGAGAATCTGGGAATGCTTCTCTGACTTACTCACACACAGTGCGATGCAACAATAATAGGAAAATACAATAAACCACGGAATGGAATATTATCAGCAACACGACCCTTCATTTTCAATCAAGACTTTCCCGTGTACCACCACATGTATCATTTCTGTATCAAAAGTATAAGAATATTCTTCATTTACAATCAGAGGACTTGAAGACTAAGAGTCAGCGTTCCGCAGATATACTGTATAGTAGCCAACTACATATTAATAATAGGTATCCTTTTTCACCTGCTGCAGGTTAAATGGGTATTCACGTTCCCATCAGGGGTTCTTTTGGGCTTGCCCAGAGGTGAAAAAAACTCAGAATTAACTCTAAACGTGATCACAGCTTGTCTGCCGAATTTAATGGCAGACATCTATTCCAGTTCCTACTATGTTTTAAAGAATTCTAAATTTTATTCAAATTTGCGTTATTTGAGCAAAGCTGAAAATTATATATATATATATATATATATATATATATATATATATATATATATATATATATATATATATATATATATATGATTTTATTCATTCGATTCTGACATCTCTATCATTATTTATATTGTTATTATACATAAATATCTGAGAAATCAGACTTATAAGTAAGTTTTAAAATGTACACAGATCATATAATAGTTTCTTAATTCTGGTAATGAGGTGTACAATTTTGACTTTCTCACTCTTATTGGTAATGAGAACGAATCACTATCAATACATCTGAATAGTTTTTGAATATTATAGTTTACTATCCTCCTTTTGAGCCATGAAAGTTGAATTTTCTATAAAGAAATTAACAATTTTCTTTCAATTTCAATGATAAGGATTTTGCTAATTATTGTGTTCTAATAAAAAAATAAACATTGCCTGAAAAAAACCAAAAGTATTCACTGCTCTTCGTCAGAAATTTAGAGTTCCGTTGATTCCATGGATCACTCCAATCCTCCAATCGGAGTTCATCGGAAATACTATATTATGAAAAAAAAAAAGATTTCATTTTACATTTTCTGCTGTGACTACATTAATAGCAATAGGATATTCAATTGTGTTTCTCTAAATTACCTTATGGACATTAGACCGAATTGGCTACGATACCTAGCAGATGATCTACATCAAACCTTTTAGAGAAATATGTGTCTTGAGAATTAATCCAGCCATAATCTTGATAATGTTGATGGGCATATATATTGTTCGTAAGAACTGTTGTCACAGCTCGCGCTTGCACGGTGGTAGACTGCTACCATCAAAATGACGGACTTCAATACTAAATTTTTCCTTGATATCAATAGCCTGAATATTATATTGTCTTCTCTCATGTTAGAACCAACCTATCTATCTGATTCTTGAAATATATATGTAAAATAATAGCGCAAATAACAAATATAAATTTCAGCGAAGCTGAAAAAAACACATTATTTTTTTAGAGAGGGTACACTAATAAGTCGGGTGGAATTACTATTAAATTGGAGAGAGAGAGAGAGAGAGATTAAGAGTTTCAAAAACGAACCATGTATGTTCAATCGTTTCACAAAGGTGCGAGATGAAGAAGGAGAGAGTCGAAATCGTGCACCTTCATTGCCACTATTATGTGATCTGCCGGCATTTTACAATCGACCCATCTGTCTGATTTTTTGGATATATTTGTATAATAATGATATAAATAACATATATAAATTGCAGTTTTGCTAAAACACAAGTTCCTGCAAGATGAAGAGTGATCCAGCTAATATGTCTGGTTTTTGTAAATATATGTATATAATGATAATATAAATCACATATATAACTTTCAGCTTCACCGAAATAACCATTAAATTTTTCTATAAAAAAATTTAATTTTTTACGATATCAAAACGGCAGACGATCTGCGATCACATTTTGAGAGTTAATTTTTATGCTTATCAAACCCTGGGCACGCCCAAAGGAACCCTCGATGGGAAAAATGAACCCCATTTCACTCATGGAATGTGAAATAGTATACTTACCAGTTTGCTACTATACTGTAAATCTGAGAAACGCTGGCCCTCAGTATCTTGCGTACTAATGCGAGATTATAACTGACGTTCAAAACATGCATATACCTCTATCCACATTCAATTTAGACTGGAAAACGAATCATTTCACTCATTATTGAGTAAAATACAATTTTCAACATCTCTTCAAGGAGTATAGATTAAATACTTAACTTCAACTTTCCAATAATCTAGTTGTTCAGGTTAAATCCCAACCGAAGAAACAATTTATGTTATTCAAACTTTAAGTTTCATTTGAGTAATAAATTCGTGATTATATAATAATGGTCTTCATTAATGTTGTGTCGATACTTGTTGCGAAATTTTAACGATCAAATATAAGGGATTGTCCCGAAAATACAACAAAGCCCTATATTTCTTCTACATCGTCAGTCGCGTGGCATCCTTCGAATAAGTACCCCAATTTATTTCAACCATTTGTTCTTCGTCGACAACTTTTGATCATGAAAAAAGTCGAAAGCCGCAGATAGTTAAATCACGACTGTATAGAGGATGACTAAGCTGTAGATTAGTAGTAGTAGTAGTAGTAGATTTTGTTGGAAGTGTGAGCTAAATGAAGTCAGAATCTCCGCTGTGTTGTTGAGAAAAGAGTAGGGGACTAGCTAGAGGAGCAACATAGGGATACCTGAATGAATGCTCGATGTTGTCGCCAGTCCAAGGTAATACAGGGTACGTCACCTAGTAAAACCTGGACAACGTTGGTACTTAAAGCAGTCAAACTAACGTAGCGCTCCTGACACAGAAAGTAACGACACATGGCAACTTCACATATCTCCTGTACAACTTAGAACTAAAAGAGTCGAAACACCAATCCGTGTTATCACCACATGGCCAAGATGGATCCGCCTTGGGTGAAGCGCGAAATGGCAGAAAGTGAATGATCTGGCGAAGAAACTCCCTCGCTCTTTCAGATATTCTCTGTAAGAATGAGCAGATGATATGGCCACAAGAAAGGAAGACACACAAGTCTATTGTAGCAAACTCTACTTCAAAGATCATCCTCAAGCTCCATCCTTTCAATAAAGATAAGTAGCTTTATGGGTGAGAGATTGAACTCCTTGAACTACATTTCAAGCTTCTTCTATCCTGATCCTCGGAAATACGCGTATGACTCTCATTCTCCTCTTATAATCTATAGGAAGGGTTGTCGAACAATCCCAGTTTATTATGGTGACTTCTGAGCGATAATAGGGCACTGAAACTCAAGTGGAAGCTTGAGAAGTGAAGGCAAGCCGAGAGTGTCTGAGTTCTGTTGAGCATAACCAGTGCTTCCGAGCGTTCAGATTCATCCTCTACTTGTAATTCACTCTCACGATCACCGGAGGTATAATGAATCTCGGCTCCGGACCAATAGGCCCAAAAACAACTCCGGTTGTTCTTCCCCCCCCAATCTAGGAAGGGTAGGACGCCATTCTTGCATTATAATAAGGGTATTAATATCTTAAACATCGCTTGGATGTCGTTATTTCCTCCTCTCCATCCCTCTGCGAGCAGAAGGTTAGCTCTGTGATCAATGATGAATATTTTCGCTCGAAAAGTGGCTAACTGGACTAGAAATATGAGCAATCCTACGACTATATACACCTGCTGCTATCCCGTGAGTAATTTTAGACCTAACAGTGTATCAGTATTAGCCTCTTTGGCCTGTAAAGTGCCATGCATGAGGATGATCATATCATTTCGGGAAAGTGATGAAACTTGTTCATCGCCATTGCCTCTAATCTCCATGTGAAGAGAAACACGACCTAATACCAATTCCAAGGCAGCAGTAGGTGTAGGACAAGAAACCATGCAGGCAGTTATCTGCGATCTAGAGGGTCTGAATTGGAATTTTTTCTGTTGGCAATAATTCTGCCTAGCAATACAACAAGAGATAAGTGGTCTCATCGCCATTGTGAGGCCAGTAAAGTTGTTTAGGTCGAGTCCCTATCTCTTTTCAAACTTCATTTGGCCATAGGGGTAGTAGTAAATGATGATAGGGATTTGAGGAACTCGTGACAGGCTTCAATGTAGTATCCGATGGGCTTTATACGGATATTGTTGATGAACCAATAATCATTTCTCGTGATAGTACTAATGAAGGTGATAATAATTGAAGAAGTGAATCGTCTTCAAGAGCCTAATAGGACTGACAGGTCGAGGTGATTCAGTGATTTTAGCATCCTCGAGCAGCTTGCAGATGCCTTATGAGAGTTAAGTGTAATATACCTCAAAATTTCAAGAATAAAGAGACATACCAAGAAGAGGGGAGAGGTTGAAACTCTCGTGGTAAGCCCACAAGTTATTGTAACACTCAAAAATTACTTAGGAATTTCAATTTGTTCTGATCTTGTTTCTTTCCCATCAGAATTATACCAACAGAGTCTTTTTCATGTAGTTGCAACTTCTAGTAAGAGAATAATCTGTGATGAAATAGAAAATATGTGAGTGACTAATTCAAAAATGAGGTATTTGAATAAGAATAAAATTTAAACAGGAAATCATTCAGATACTAGTCGAAGGTGAACCAACAAAAAATTCAAAATATTATCTTTATATTCGACCTTCGGAATTCATTCGCAAATCCGTGTTTTTATCAAATTTTTCACAATCTACTTGTTCCAGTTTTATTGTCCTATATGATGCTTTTTGGTCGGACCTAAGCTGACTTTTATTAGGTAGAAAGTTATCAATATATAAAGTGTTTGAGTGCTGTGAAACTTGAGGAAAATGTCACCATTGTACATAATTTTCTTCATTGCATTTATTGCTGGTTGTGTGGGTATCGCAGATAAAGATGAAAGAAAAAATGCAACGTTATTTCTGATTGATGCAATACAAACTCAAGCCAAAATGAACAACACACTACATTATAAACGTAAGTTCTCACAAGTGATTCGAATTCAATGAATGAAATAGAGTCACTTTCAATATAGTATCTCATGATGTGAAATATCTGAATTTTTATTAAAGTATGGTTTTTTTCTAGTAGATGATTTACAAAGTGAAAATCTGCGTTTGTACTCTGATAACCTAATACAAATTCCAGAAAGTTTTACCCATAAAAGAGAGTTTAGAAACACCTGATTTGTTTCTAGATTTACAATTTTTAATATCCGCGAATTGCGTGTATAAAGTTATACCAGAAATTCTTCAGCTGGAAATAAGTCGATTTAAGCCAACTTACCTATATGAAAAGTTTCTTCGTTTGGCCGCTAGAGGTAGCCAAATCCATAGATTTTTTCCTAATTTTTCAAATAATTCGAGAACGACTCGATCGATGGAAACCATATTTGGTATGTGCAATCGGGTGCGTTATTCACGTTTTTTAGTGATACACTCAATGGCCTTGACGTTTTACAAGTGTCCCTAAAAAGTCGAACGTGTTTTTAATCAACCATAATTTTTCAACTGTCTGCGTTTGAGCAAAACTGTTTTAGAGATTGAGTAGCTAGGCTAATTATCAAACTTTTTGTCTCTTGAGAAATTCTGATATGACGAGCAATTCAAGCACAAAAACAGTTATTCAATTTCATGATTTCATTTCTTCAACCATCTATCAAGTCAAAAATATCACATATTGACCATGTTGGCTTTGGATTTCTTTCTGTCGTCTGGCAGATTGTCATTTTATTAGGCTTGATAACCAATTGTTGACACAACAATATTCTTCAAGTTCTTAACTAGGTATTTTGGTGATTTTTTCATCACTATTAGGCACGGAGATGTACGGTAACTCTGAAATGGTTGATATGGTTATGGTGTACAGACTTTGTCAGGGCAGTGGACGTGAAAGCGTATATGCTGAAAGATTTCCAGATCGCATAGTGCCGAACCACCAAACGTTTGGAAATCTGGAGAAGCGTCTCCGCGAGAATAGTTGCTTCAAGCTCAGGAATTTGGATCGAGGATGACAACGTACAGTAAGGACGGTAAAACGCGAAGAACAAATTGTGGAAAACCCACAATTAAGCACGCGGCGTTTAGGTTTGCTTTTGGTCGTTCCTAACACAATGATTCATGTCTTGAAGGAACAATTAATTCATCCTCATCACATTCAGAAAGTTTGACGGATTTGTTGGACGATATTCCAGTATTCTGCGAAAAGAAATGTAGTTTATGCACGACGGTGCAACTCCTCACTTCACTTTAGCGGTTCGCGAGTTCATACATGCGAATCGTTGAGTTGGAAGGGGAGCTGATGCTCCTACAAGTTCGCCAGCACGATCTCCCGACTTGACACTGTACGACTTCTTTTTGAGGAGCTTCTGAAGTGAATTGTTATTTCTTATTAAATTTTTCCTTCGAATTTTCCGATTTTTGTATCATTGAACATTGAATTTCCTATTTGCTTGATCCAATTTAGCAACCTAGAAAACATCATTTTGTCAACAAGAGGTTGTCAAGCATAATAAAATGACAATCTGCCAGAATACAGAAACAAATCCAAAGCCAATATGTGATATTTTTGATTTTCTAGATGGTTGAAGAAATGAAATCATAAAATTGAAAAACTGTTTTTTGTGATTGAACCGCTCATCATATCAAAATTTCTCATTAGACAAAAATAATTTGATAATTGATAATTAGTCTAGCTAATGTCTTAAACAATTTTGCTCAAACGCAGACAGTTCAAAAATTGTGGTTGATTTAAAACACGTTCGAGTTTTTAGAAACACTTGTAAAATGTCAAGGCCATTGAATGGATCACTAAAAAACGTGAATAACGCACCCGATTACGCATACCAAATAGGGTTTCTATCGATCGAGTCGTTCTCGAATTATTTGAAAAATAAGAAAATTATCTTTGGATTTGGCGACCTCTAGCGGTCAAAGGAAGAAACTTTTCATATAGGTAAGTTGGCCTAAATCGTCTCATTTTCAGCTGAAGAATCTGTTGTACACGCAATTCTCTGCCTACAGAATTATCCGTTCTGAAAGCTATATTCAAATTATGAGATTAGAAGACTCACTTCAAATTTAGACTGGGTTACCCAATGTAAGTTGATATATAATAATTTTGATTGCCCGGTAACAATAGGAAAAGCCTTATGGATCAAATTGTTTGCGAGAAAGCTCACTGTCAATCAAAATTGAATTATAAGCATTATCGACCACTACTTATTTTTTAATATTGAGCTATTTCAAGACATTAAATCGTGGAGACTCAATCGTTTTGTTATAAGCAGCTACTATATGTTGATATGGATGTGCGGATGAATTATGAATGGTAAACGTGTATGGGATAGTTAATGGGAAATAGAAAAATCATGTGTGGTCGATTTTAGTTATAGTTAAATCTGAAATGTTGATTGAATTCGCAGTTTCCGTTTACCAAATTAACTTTATATTATGGTGAATTGAATTAATTAAAGTACTTAAGAAATCTTATTGTTTATTTGTACCTGTAAAAGAACAGATTGTCATACGTAGGTGGCCTTTTGAATTTTGCGCCTGCCGAAACAAAACAATTAACTTAGATAGCTTTATTTATTATTTATTCATTGCTGTCTTTACGTTTACATTCGAAAATATTTCACTCAACCAGATTTCAAAATTGTGAAAGAGTAAAAAAGTCAACGTATCTTTCAGCAAGAGATCCTTCTGGGATGGATTCTGAATACGATTTCATAATCATTGGTTCTGGCTCATCAGGATCAGTGATAGCCAACAGGTTGTCAGAAGTGAAAGAATGGAATATTCTCCTACTAGAAGCTGGCTATGAACCAACAGGATATTCTGATATTCCTTATCTAGCTCCCGTCCTCCAGTTCACTGACCTTAATTGGGGCTATTTGATGGAAAAAGAACATGGAATAGGACTTGGTAAGTAAATATGGTGTAATTGTTATGCAGAAAAACGACTGAAAATTCATTATACCTTAGGCATGGTGGATCAAAGAATATCATGGCCAAGAGGGAAAGCATTAGGTGGTTCGAGTGTTATAAATTACATGATGGGAGTCCGTGGTAATAAAGAAGATTACAACAAATGGGAGAGACTTGGTAACCCTGGCTGGTCCTACAAAGACGTTTTCAAGTATTTCTTGAAGTTTGAAGACGAGTCCATTGCAAAGAAAGATGTAAGATACCACTCAAAAGGAGGTAAGACGATTTTTAAGTTTTACGATATGGCATCAATCTTCTACAGCAAAACACACAAAAGTTGAATGTTCAAAGTTGTTATTTTGCTTTAACTTCCAAGCATTTTTTACCTTGTGGATGGCACTTTAAAGCTAGTGTGATTTCTTCAGGGACTACCCTTTTAAATTGTTTTGTGGTACTGTAGTTATATCAATTTGTTGCTAGTCAGTAAGTAAATGCTAAAAATTGCTTCCTTGCACATACTGGTTGTATATGGATCCAACACAAGCTGTTAAGTGAGTTTATTTCGGAATTTACTCAATACAAACTGGCTCTAGAAGCTCAGAGTACTGATGGTGAGAAATACAATTGGTGCTCGAAGAAACACCCTACTGCAGCGTTAGGTGCATTGTAACGGGTCAAACCACTATACCTCGGAATTATTAGCAAGGCAGTTTTAACAGCTTTTAGGTTTAGGACGAGGGGGAGGATAGTGGTCGATGTAAGAGCAATCACCTCCTGGATGAAATCGAAGGAAACCAAGCCGAGGTACCACGTCGGCCATAACATCCAGGTGAGAATAGGAAGTAAAGAAGGATTCCTTGCCAGGTGGAGGGTACATCTAGTACAATGATGACTCGAAGACCAAAGACAGGTCAGGAAGCGAGATTTTCTACTGGTGAAACAGGAGGGGTTTATACCTCCTATTGAGTAAACCTACAACAGTCTTCCAGTCCGAGATCATCGCGATACTTGGTTGTGCTCAAAGGCTGGTTGAACTGGATGCTATTCTGAATTTACCTCTTAGTAATTTATATTAGAGGTAAGGCTACAAAAGCGGCATACAGACATGAGATAAATGGGAACTGCAAAATCGGACACGACGGCACAACAGGAAATGAGGCATTGATCAAAAACCTAATACTGGGTATGAGGAATTATACGATGATTAAAAGACTCACAGAAACCAAGAAATATGGTGACTAGAACAATTGGCTCGGCTTTGATAACCGTGAATTTGAATACGGACGAATCCAAAATGGAAAAGGGAACTGGAGCTTTCAGATAAAACTATATGCAATAACAACCTGTATTCGTGAGAACTTCAAAAGATGCTATAAGAGCAGTTGGATAAACACTTTATCGGACTGTCAGGCAGCAATAAAAGCTTTGACTAGAACAGAAATACGGTCACAGCGCATAAGAATGTCTGCAATTACTAACTGAGCTGACGGAATGGAATCAGGTAACTTTGGTCTGGGTACCTGAGCACAGCGGAATTGCATACAACACATCTCTTGTCAGAGAAGCCGCCAAGTCGAAATTTATTGGCCTGGAACTAACTCTAAGGTACAGAACATC
Source organism: Cryptolaemus montrouzieri (assembly GCA_013387265.2). Classification (NCBI taxonomy): domain Eukaryota; kingdom Metazoa; phylum Arthropoda; class Insecta; order Coleoptera; family Coccinellidae; genus Cryptolaemus; species Cryptolaemus montrouzieri. The sequence goes on from JABFTP020000042.1 coordinate 15,375,540, forward strand.
ATCAACGCCTGAATAGAAAAGCTACACACTGATAAGTGGGTCCTCAGCTCGGGGCATAGGCAAACCAAACTTCTTCTGGAAACACCTTTCACGAAATTCACTAAAGAGATTAAGAAAACATGCACACATCATGAAGGAATGCGGAGGTCCACCCTGGAAAAGACAGAACATTATAGGTGACACATAAACCTTAAAAGAACTAATCGAAACGGACCTGCTGAATGGGATTCTAAACCTTGTTTAAGAGATATCCTTAGACATTCAGGAATGAGTGTCAATGGTGAAGCACAAAAAGTCTTGAAGGGCTGCAGTATCGAACCGAACGCTGCAGATACAAGACAAGATATTAAGTACAAGATAAAACTAATTAGTGGTTCACGATCTGCTTCGACAGTCGGGTTGCTGTGGGAGCCTGGAGAGCACACGGGATTATTTCTAAGGTGATCTGCGAATGCGTTCATTCCCTGAAACAGCTGGTGCTAAACAACCATATCCGTCTCCTCTGGCTTCAAGGTCATACCGAGATCGGAGGAAATAAGGCTCTAATACGTCTAGAGCCAGATGTGAAGATTTCAGCTTCTGAGGCAAGAATGGAAGACTGGCGAGCAGAACAACCTAGAGACACCTGGTTAAATGTTCGGCGATGGGAACATCCCCTAGTAAAACCTGGAAAAAGTAGGTACACATCAGTCGAACTAATGCAAGGCTCCTGGAATGGATTGTGACTGACGCCAAGTTCAGATATCATGTCTGCAAGTTAGGACTGGAGAATAATCCTAAGTGTAGGTGGTCTGAAATTGGGATAGAAACACCAATTCATTTGACCACGACACATGCGGCATAGATCCGCCTTAAGTGTAGCCGACTGGGTGCGAAAAAGGGGAGTGATCCGCCAAAGATACCCTTTCGCTCAATTAGAGACTTATTTGTAAGTTTCGATCAGGAAATGTAGTTATAAGAGAAGGAGACGCTCTTAATATACTCCATGTATTATTATTATCCAATTCATAAATGCTAAAATTTACCAGCGTTGAGTTAGAATATCAATTTTGTAAACTCAGAGTGCATTCTCTATCCATTGTTGGATTAACAACTACTACTCATTGGCGCATGAGTTCATGAAAAGCACCCTCAATGCCTGGAGCTCTTTCTCCGCATCATCCCCCAAAGTTTTTTGAATATCCTAGCTGCCATCTACCACATAATTGTCAACCGTGAGGAATTTCTGTCAAATCTTTACCACAGATTACTGTTCTAAGAGATCAATCCAGTCTTTTACTCCTGCGGTGATACCTGGGTTTTCATACAAATTTTGGTGCTATCCAACTATCACAAGAAGTTGCTTGGAGAATACAATTATGGTACATCCACTCCAACCGTTCTTCTACTCAGACTTATCTATCACTGTCTGGTGGACGTGAATCGAAAAGCAGACGGCAAAGGAAAGCTAGCTCTCAAAGAAATACCCCTACTGCGACGTCAAGCTGTACTGTTTGGCGTCGAACAACTGCATCCCACAATTATTAGCATAGTTTTGTCTGCTTATAGACTAGGAACAGGGAGCACGCTGGAGGTCAGTGTAAGACATACCCTGTTTCCTTGAAAGCTTCAGGAACCATGCCAAGGTACCACTTCGATCATAAGATCGAGGAGAAAATCTCATCCATACGAAGTTGGGAGGAAACGTAAGATTCGTTGCCAGGTGGAGGGTACTTCTGGTACACAGATGGCTCGAAGACAAACGAGTGATCAGGTGACGGAGAAATGGGAGGTTCCTACCTCCCAATAGATAAACGTACAACAGTTTTCCAATCGGAGATCATAGCGATACTTCGATGCGCTCAAAGACTGGCAGAACTGGCTACAACTAGAAAATGGATCACGATCTCTTTCGACAGTTGAGCTGCTCTGAGAGCCCCAGGTGACACCGAGATTAGAGGAAGAGAGAACCTGTCTAGTGGCTAAGAATAATCTGATGCGACCGGGGCCTGAGGTCGGGATCTCTGTATTGTTAAGGCAAGGCTGGAGGACTGGCTAGCGGAACAACATAAGGACACCTGGAGGATTCTCGAGGTTGTGGTGGTCCAAGGTAATGCTTCCACGCCAATATCTGGGTTGTCATACAAATTTTGATGCCTTCAAATTATGAAAAAAGTTGGTTGACGAATAACAGAGTTTCCTGTGATTATGGTACATCAGTTCCAATGATTCTTTGGGATGTTGAGTTTTTTTTTGTGGAGAGTTTCATTACGCCCAGAAAATAGGCTTCAGTTTCGAGAAGCCCTTCTTCATGCTCTGGTGGAATGAGAAATCTTGTCAAACAAAGTCTCTTTCACGTTTAAAAACTGTAAGTAATCGCTAGATGCCAGATACGGTAAATAAGGTGTGTGAAGAAGCAATTCAAATTGAATTTTACTACCCGCGTGACACACGAGATTGCCTTCGTTCAGATGCACTGTTTCCTTTCATATATAAAACTTATATTCTTTCTTCTAGGTTATCTCAGTATTGAAGACATACCATATAGGACAAAATCAGCACACGCATGGGTACGAGCATGCCAAGAAGCAGGTTATGAATATGTGGATTACAATGGAAGGCAACAGCATGGTGTGTCTTACATTCAAGGAACAACAAGAATGGGAAAAAGGTGCAGCGCTGAGAAAGCCTTCTTGAGACCAGCAAAGGACAGACCCAATTTGACAATTTTAACAGGAGCAAGAGTCACTGAAATTCTCATTGATCCACAGATCAACGAAGCATATGGAGTGAAATACTATAAGAATGGCGTGATTTATTCAGCTATAGCTAGAAAAGAAGTGATCTGTTCAGCTGGTACAATGAATTCTCCACAAGTTCTCATGTTATCAGGTCAGTCACTTAATAAATCGTAGTAATACCAATATTTTCCAATAGAATTAGTTTCAAATGTATCCAAGTACGCATAGCAACAATTTCAGCTACATGTACATAACGTTCTGCGTAGTAGATGAAGCACTCTTTCAAATAATCTTGAAATATTCCAGGAATCGGTCCAAAGGAACATCTTGAAGAACTTGGAATTCCATTGAAACAAGACCTGCCAGTAGGACGGAAATTGTACGACCACGTCATTTTCATAGGCTTAACCTTCACACTTAACGAATCTATAGTGCTTCGAGAAGAAGATATCATGTCACCTGGTGTAGTTTTAGATTTCATGAACGGAGAAGGACCACTAACCTCATTAGGGGGAGTGGAAGCTTTAACGTTTCTCCAGACCAAAGAATCCAAAGAAAAGAAGAAGAAATACCCTGACATAGAACTGATGTTCATTGGTGGCGCACTGAGCACAGATTTAGGAACGACCTATCGAAAAACATTCAGGGTCACAGATGAAATCTATGATGCCGTATGGCAACCCTTGGAAGATAAGCCAGCGTTCATGGTGATGCCCATGTTGATGCATCCGAAATCATTCGGACGTGTAGAGTTAAGATCCAAGTCTCCCTTTGATGTTCCGAAATTCTATGGCAACTATTTCAGTGATCCTGATGGATCTGACATAAAGACTCTCATCGCGTCAATTCGCGAGACACAGAGGATCGTTGAAAGTCCTTCTATGCGCAGGTACGATGCGCAAGTACATTCAATTCCGATTCCCGGCTGTGAACAGCTTCAGTTTGATTCCAATGAATATTGGGAATGCGCGATACGCCATCTTTCTACTACAATTCACCATCAAATAGGCACTTGCAGAATGGGACCTAAAAGCGACCCAGAAGCTGTTGTGGATAATTATTTGAGGGTACATGGAGTCAAAAATTTGCGTGTAGCTGACTGTAGTATTATACCTTTACCTTTGACTGCGCATAATAATATTCCTGGTATGATGATTGGAGAAAAAACGTCTGATTTGATCAAAGACTATTGGCTGAAGAAAGAAGAAAGAGAAAACATTTCGATTGGTAACATTCTGTAGGAATGGAATGATCAAAATCAAATGTATCAGTTACAAAAATTATCACAGTACATGAAGTAGAAACACGTCTAGTATAAACTATTACATTACATTACATTATTGAAAATGAAAAATAAACATCCTTTAGAAACACTTGCGATATACCAAGTATATTAACAGTGTATAAACTATAATAATCTGTTATTGAAGTTTTTATCAGATATAGACTGAATATTCTTTGTCAAAAGTTATACAATTTCGTGAACATACAGGGTGTTATATAATAGTATGTCACAACTCGAGGATGTAAATCTACGTGCAATTCTAAGAAAAAGTTCATATAAACATAAGTCCGCAAAAACTTCGTTACGGAACTACAGTGTTGAAATTTCCGGAAAAATTTCTTTTATTCAAAACTCCTGCAGTTTTTGAGATATTCAGCCCAAATTTGGAATGCAAGCTATTTTTACAGCCCCCATCATTACACGTCCTAAATTTCAACTAGAATCTACAAGGTGTTTTCTTTCCGAAGCCATGTCTTCGTTTGCCTTTTCAAACTTTTTGCAGTAAGCCACTGATCAGCGTACAATCAATTTTTGTCATCTTCGTTCAATTTTGAAACTTTTTTGAACCTTGTAATTTTTTCGTACCTCCAACCGTTCTCGAGCAAAAAATCATTAAAAGATTGTATGCATTATCTGAATTGTAGGCACTTCTAATTAAAAAATTACTAGTTAACAGTTATTGCTGTAAGAAAAAATGGCAAATTTTACTAACACCGAATTAGCTGATATCCATTACATGTACGGTCTGGCTGACGGAAACACAACAGAAGCTAGGCGATTATATCAGGTGCGCTTTCCAAATCGAGTAACACCAGACAGGCGAACATTTTCAAATATCCACAAAAGGTTGAGGGAATATGGTACTTTTACTGCAAATAATCATTTAAACGGTGCAACTCAAACTATGAGAACTCTAGATATTGAGGAAGCAGTTTTGAATTGATTTGAATCGTCATGTGAGTACAATAAAAATTGGAAATCAGTTGAATATTTCACTTGTTCTAATTTGGAGGATTCTCCACGACTTTTTATTGTACTCGTTTCATATTCAACGCGTCCAAACTCTACTTCCTCGAGATTTTCCTTCAAGAATAGTCACAGACGAAGCTCACTTTTCGAGAACTGCTATCACAAATTTTTACAATAATCATTATTGGGCTGAGGAAAACCCCCTTTTGATTGAAGAATCTCATCATCAAGAACAATTCTCACTGAATGTCTTGGTCGGAATAATTGGAAATTATTTGATTAGGCCATTTTTTTGCCTAACAGACTAAACGGTCCCGCTTGTCGGCAATTTCTTGAGGAGGAGTTACCTTTATTGATCGAGGATGTGCCGCTATTGGTGAGAACCATAATGTGGTTCATGCATGACGGGGCACCAGCACATTTTAGTGGAGAAGCTAGGGAATTCTTGAATAATACATTCAACAACCGATGGAGAGGTCGGGGTGGGCCAGAACCATGGCCTCCTAGGTCTCCAGACTTAAATAGTTTAGACAAAAGTTTAGTTTTACCAGTCCAGTGAACACTGTAGAAGAATGGAGAAATCGAATTATAACCTCTTGTGACACGATAAGAAACACACCAGGAATATTTCAAAGAGTGCGTGATAATATGCGAAGAAGGACAGAGGCCTGTTTTCTTGCAGGTGGAGACACAGCAATTTATTAAGTTTTAATTGTTTTTTTTCAGTTTTATATTGAATAAGTATGAGTTGAATCTCAGAAGACAAGGTAAAAGCAAATTTTGGGCATACCTATCGAGTATTTCTATTATTTTTTTTTATTTAGCGAATAACATAGAATTCAAATAATTCAAATTCAATAAGTTTTCACTCGAAAACGGTTGGAGATACGAGAAAATTACAAGGTCAAAAAGTTTCTGAATTGAACGAGGATGACGAAAATTGATTGTACGCTGATCAGTGGCGTACTACAAAAAAGGTTGAGAGGGCAAAAGGAGACATGGCCTCGGAAAAGAAAATACCTTTTGAACTTCAATTGAAATCTAGGACGTGTATTGGTGGAAACTCTAAAAAACAGTTTGCATCCCAAATTTGGGCTGAATCTCTCAAAAACTTTTGAATCAATTGTACCAAACCGATACAAAAAAGCGTTACCAATAGCCTGGTTGATAGAGCCATCAAACTATCACATCCTAAATTTAGAACAAAATTTTTTTTTTCGAACCACTCATAAAGAAAAGAATACATGAAATATACAATACAGAACAAAGGGAAAAGAAAAAATAGATTTTAAATACATCGGCCTCACTTATACACTTATACACTTATACACCCGGACTGTCACAAAAAATTGATAAATGCCTTGAAAACATCAAGATTGGACACAAACCTAACAACTACTGCAAACAATTTTTCACCACTCTAAGGCCAAGGGTGAAACATGAGAACAAAACACACTGTATATACAAGGTTAATTGTCAGGACTGTGGAGCGTGCTATATCGGAAATACTGAACAATACTTGCATAAAAGAATATACCAACACGACTACTCCGTTAGATCTAATAAAAAAAGTACCGCCCTAAAGAAACATAGCATTGAACAACTACATAAATTTAATTATGCTGATGTACGAGTTCTTGCATCCGAAAGCAACGAATTTAAAAAGAAACATTCTAGAAATGATCGAAATCCAAAAAGAGACAGTGAATTCAAGAGCTGACGTTGACGGATATATGAATGTCTACAATAATCTGATAATTTGAATATACCCTTCAATGGATTGCTGCAACCAGTTATATTCAAATATTAATTGTTATTGCCTGTTTGTCTTGCTTTTTTGTAATTGTTTTACCAGTGACGATAATGATGTAAAGAGAGCATGTGTAAGGTGAATAGCTTTGAACGTAAGAATTGTATTATGTGTTTTACTGAAATTATGATTTTTGTTTTAGATAATAATTGTGCAGAGATTAATGTTTTCTGATGATGGCCCTGTGCCGAAACGAGTGAAAACACTCTGCAAATTATAAGTTTTTCACCTCAAACACTTCCGTTCTCTTAACCCCGATTCCCCAGTAAAAAATTTGTTTATTTTTGAAGAAAGGGTTAGCAAGTCCGGTAGCGGGTTCGCCGTGTCGGTCCATAGAGGGCGACTCTCGTACGTATGTACGAGGTGCGTCATTTCTGGAACTGATAGGGTACCCCGATGTAGCTTGGTAGAATTCTGAGAAGCGATATGCGGCACTGATGAGCTCCTAATAAGGGCGAAACTGCAGTCTGCCGCTTCGTTTCTCGGCATCCTGCTTCGTTGCACTATTGTGGCGCTTGGGGCCTGCGTGCATGGCGGGCAGATTTGGAAACTAGCTCTTGTCAGGAGGGATTATTCATTGATCTACGGATTTTTGAATAATTCGTCTTGTCTCAAATTTACATATATAGACTCCACGAAGTTTATCGCGGAAGATATTTATATATATATATATATATATATATATATATATATATATATATATATATATATATATATATATATATATATATATATATATATATATATATATATATATATATATATATATATATATATATATATATATATATATATATATATATATATATATATATATATATATATATATATATATATATATGTATTTTGATTACTCTTCAAGACTAGGAAAACCTCATGAGTTGCATGTTGCATTATTTACGAGAAAGTCTAAAATTATAACCATTATCGATCGCTATTTGTTTCATAATATTCAGCTCTTTTAAGAACGTATTTTCCGACAATGGTATCATGATGAGTATATGTATCATACTATTATAAGCAGCTATGTTGATGTGGGTGTGTGGAAGAATTGTGATGGGTAATGTCTATATGGGATGGAAAAAAGAAAAACAGTATTTGTGGTCAATTTCGATTATAGTTAAATCTATAAAGGAAATGGAATTTTCAGTTTCCATTTCCAAAGTGAACCCTATATTAGGGTGCATTGAATTTATGAAGACACCAAAGCAATCTAACGGTCTATTTGTACTATAATCAGTTATGACTAAATGCACTGTTAATTATTCTCTTAAATATCACTTGATGCTCAAGGCTTGGACAAATCCAGAGTACGCGGATGCAGAAACATGAGTAATAAACTTAAAAAAATTCCAGAGTTTAATTGTCAACTTCAGGTATTATTCAATCACGATTATGAGAATTCCACATCATCTCAATTAATATTTTTACTTAACCAATTGGTTGAAGTGGTGTCATATAGGATATACCCATAGGATTTATTTTTCATCGATATAGCAGATTCGATATACTCAATTTTTCTTATTCAGAAGACTTTCTTAACGAAGAAATCGGGAAAACTCTAATTTAATGCTTGTACTTCAGAGAATCCATTAATACGAGTAATTTTCTGTTTTCTATAAATAGATATTCAATAGAGAAGTGTTTTATGATGAACTAACATTAAGATGCTTGAATTGATTATCACGAAATTCTAATTTTAAATAACTTTAGTGTACATCGAATCTAATAGAAACTACACTGTGCACAAAAATTTTGGATGTCAGGAATTATGAGTTAAATTCGTATGAGGACTTTACTGCCAATACAATAAAGTATTTGCAAAAGAGCTTGGTGTTGGTAATCGCGTGATGTTGTAGAAGCGACTCTTGAGAAGGAGTACAGTTGCCAGAAGACCTATAAGTGGATATCCATGCTGTAGAATAACTCATATTTGCCTAACACAGTGTCTTATACAGGGATATCCACCGGGACCGTCCGTTAAAAACTTTTGGAGTTCCAATTACAATATCAAGCTGAAATTTTATACGCGGCCATAACTAGCGATTTCCAATTGAAGTGAAATATTTTCGAAGTGATACCATTTCCGGATATACGGGAAGTGGGTCATCGCTTTGTTATTTCAAATGGCAATCTACCTTTTTATTTTACATCTAGAACCGACATTCGGGCAAGGCATAAAATATCCAAGTTGTTGGCACTTATCTGTTTTTTAAGCAGTCTACAAATGTCAAATGTTCATTGCGTTGTTTTGTATAATTTTTTCAATTTGGCCTTTTTCAAACAGCAATAACTCAATTTTTTCAAATGGCACGTGTCAATTTTTATATCGTAATCAGATGAAGCGTCAAATTTCAGATGGGATCGTATCAGCATGTACTATACCCAGCTCTTATAGTTCCGAAATAATTTGGAAATATATTGAATTTTGATGATTTTGCAAGAACTAACAGAGAATGCTTTGAAATATTTGAATCAAGTAGCTGAACTGGCTACGCTCACCTGACAGGTGCCTAAAATTAATGTACTTGTCGTTTCATTCATTCGAATTTGATATTTTAACAAGAATTCTTGGTAATTTGAAGTGAAAATTTTGAAAATCACCAGATTGATAATATAATGGCTGATTATTCAAACGAGGATATGTTTAATCTCTTTTTAATTCATTGCGAATGTCAAAAAGTGGTGGATAGAACTTGCAAGCAATTCAATAACCAATTTCCACATTTGGCGCCTATGAGTAAAACAAATTTTCGAAGGATTAGAAGCAATTTTCTGCAATTTGGAGGAACAAAATACATAGAAACAAAACAGAAAACCAATTCTCGAGGACGACGACAATCAAATTAATACGCTAGAGTATTTTCGTGCCAATCCACATGCGTCCATTAAGTCAGCATCAATTGATATTGGATTGAGTTATACTTCCATTCAAAGGATCCTTAAGAAACATAACATGCACCCGTATTCTTTTATCAGACTACAAAAATTGAAACCAACTGACCTTCCCAAGCGGCTAAATTTCTGTGAAAATTTATAAATTCGGCTTCAAGCAGATGAGACAATTCTGCAAAAAATTATATGATCTGATGAAGCCAAGTTCAATGAAAGTGGAATAAACAACAGGAGAAATCGACATTTTTGGGCCACAGAAAATCCAAACTTCATTGAGGTTATTGATTTCCAAAATAAATTCAGCGTGAACGTTTTTTCAATTTTTATGAATGATTTGTTGGCTTATCACATTCATGAGGACAATCTTAATGGACAAAGATACCTGGAAATTTTGTTGGAACATTCTGAGGGATTACTATTATCGAATGGGTGGTGCACCAGCACATAAAACACGAGCTGTAGATCGGCAGCTAACAGAAATATTCTAGGATAGATGGTGGGGTAATCAAGGACCAAATTTATGGCCTCCGCGTTCTCTGGACCTGACGCCCCTAGATTTTTATTTATGGGGCGAAATCAAGAGTGAAGTGTATCTTATTCCTGTAAGAAGTAAAGGAGAGTTACTAGAGCGCATTCATAATGCTTTTCGTAATATCGATCCTGAGGAAACTAGGAGGGCAACTCATCATGTTCGTATACGAGCTGTCAAGTGTATCGAACAAAATGGGGCCCATATTGAACACTTATTCAAATCGTAAATTAGTTTTCTCCTATGATGTTTGCTATCATCTATTCGTATTAATGTAATTATCTTCGATGATTGGTTTTCGCTCTGTTTCTACAATTTTTATTCATCCGAATTGTAGAAAATGGCTTCTAATGCTTCGAAATTTTATTTTACTCATAGACGGTATATTTGGAAATTGGTTATTGAATTCTAGATGAATTAAAAAAGATTAAATATATTTTCGTTTGAATAACCAGTGGTTTTATTCCAAATGCGTTGTATTTTTTGGATATTTTCAATCTGAAATAACGACAATTCTTGTTGAAATATCAAATTCGAATGAACGAAGTGACAAGTACATTAAGTTTAGGCACCTGTCAGGTGAGCGTAGCCAGTTCAGCTTTTTGATTTAAATATTTCAAAGCATTCTCTGATAGTTCTTGCAAAATCATCAAAATTCAATATATTCCCAAATTATTTACCTACAATAGATAAAATATTGAATGAAGTGAACAGTGATGTTGATCTGCCAAATTTTAAAAGAACAACATTCCGTAAAATATTAAAAAAAATGGACTTCAGATTCCAGAAGAGGGGGAGGAATGGTTTACTATTGGAGAAAGAGGAAATAGTCTTGTGGAGGAGAGACTATCTTAAACAAATTAAAAACTACCGCGAAGAGAATAGAAAAATCTATTACCTGGATGAAACGTGGGTGAATGCTGGGCACACTAAATCAAGTGTTTGGGTAGATGCATCGGTCAAAACAGCCAGACAGGCTTTCCAAGAAGCCTGTCTATATTCCTGTTATTCCTTACAAAATTATGCTATAGGGTAAAACCCATACATACTGTTCATTATCCTGTACCTGGTACCACAACAATCCTGTTTCGAATTGTTAGCATGCCGCTTTCTTTCAAGGACGTTCTATATCATGTTTTAAATCTATATTTACAATAGCAATAGGATAATTCAATTTGGACGAATAGATGGGATCTTATTAAGGGTCTATTGCTACTTCTGGGTTTTTCTTTATCTCTATTGCTACTGTAAATCTACTTAAGTAGGCTGTGTACCACCTACCTGTCGTCAAAAGGTTTATCGGTGATTTAACTCAATTCTCTAATTATCAAAATTAAGTATTTTCTTGAATTATGAGATTCCACATGATTAAGTTAGATGAAAATAGACACATACAATCATTAATAGAAAAATCATTTTTATGTATTTGCAGGTAAAGGCAAGAGACTCATCGTTTGCAATATTGGAAGTGATACTGGATTCGTTCCCGACGCACTGTGGTCATTCGAATCGAAGAAATCTGGTGACTACCACGAAGAAATGGATGGACCCAACTTCGAAGAATGGTTTGAAAATATTTTACCGGAATTGGAAGACGGATGTGTCATCGTTTTGGACAATGCGTCTTATCATTCTAGACGCACAGAAAAACTCCCGACATCTGCCAATAGAATAGCCACTATTCAAGAATGGCTACGTTCAAAAAATATTGCTTTCGAGGATGATTTGATTAAAGCAGAGCTTCTTCGAATAGTCAAAACCCACAAACCAGCGTATAATACATATGTAGTAGATGAAATGGCTCTAAACCAAAACAAAATCGTGTTGCGACTCCCACCCTATCATTGCGAGCTCAAACCCATCGAACTGGTTTGGGCTGAGATGAAGAATTATATGGCATCTAAGAACACATCATTCAAATTCCAAGACATGAAGAAGCTTTTCGCCGAATCCATTGGAAGAATTGATGCTGTCAAGTGGCAAAACTGCATTAAGCATGTCGTAGAGAAGGTCGAACCGAGAATGTGGTAATTAGATCACATAATAGACGAACAACTGGATCCTATTATTGTCAATCTCGAGAATGATTCAAGTTCATCGTCTGAATCTGATAATGACGATGATAATCCTTGATGTCCTTTTTTATGTAACTGTTGTAATATATATGTTTCAATAATGTTATACTACTAGAAAATATACCTACAACATCATTTGCGTATTACATTGCCTGTTTTTTATGATAATTCAATCAGTCATATCCGAAACTATTGCGTGAATACTTCATTCATGAAATTCTACATCATTGATGTCCATTACTTAATTAAGAGTTCAATTTCGTGATCAAATGGAAGCCAGTCCCTGGATTCAACCCTGTGTGACATCACGTTCAAGCCTCGTGCGTTTGTTTTGTTTACACTCTCTCTTTTCGTCGTATCAAGTATAGTTATGTGCAACTAAAACGGGAGGGAAACATTTGCACAGCCAAATGCAAGATTTTCCCAGAGCATAAAGTCCATGCAAAACTATATACTGTTACATCGATAGTTGATGAAATTGAAGAAGAAGTAACATCAATTCAATGTCATGATTGTGTTGCTGTCCCGGGTGGGTGCAAACATGCCATAGCACTAGTTATGTGGGTCCATAGACGAAGGGAAGAACCTTCATGCACAGAAGTCCAATGTTACTGACAGAAATCAAAGCTGTCAAGAGTTGACACTACCTTTAAATTTATATCTGCCAAAGATTTATCTAAAGGTAGCCCTATGTTGCCTTCTAACTACACAATCCTTCAAACATTTTTAGAGGAAGGAAAACAGAGAAATCTTAGTAACTGCGAGCTACTAAAGTACCAACACGATTATAATGGTGATGAATTATTTAGTGTCTCAATGCATCAACTGGTCTTTAAATAAAAAACAGAGAGTTGTGATTTATTTTTAAGTAAAGTCAATTTGACAATTGACCTCATCAATAAGATTGAAGCTGAAACCAGGGACCAGTTCAAAAATAACCTCTGGTACGAACTCAGCTAAGTAACATCTTCTAAAGCTTATGAAGTGGGCATACATCCTGCTTTCATACGTACTTGTGATACCGACCCCCATCACATGGTATTTCATATAATTTTCCATATCATTTGGCAACTGAAAACTGCAAAGGTAACAATTAAAATTGATAATAAGAATGATAACCAAGACTAACACAAACATAACCTCAATAAATGACTAGTTATTCCATAGCCTCTACATTTCAAGTATTTCACGTCAAACAAACATTAAGTTGAAAATCTATCAATAAATGATAACTTATTTTCTTTTATGGGACAAGTACAAACACCTTGTTGGATACTGCACACCACTTATAAACTTCAGAATTCATTTTCAACACAAGAAAAACGCAACGTTTGTTTACTTTGCTGTCTAGCTGCGCGTAAACAAATTTGAAGTTTACATAAGTATGACGTCACACACGACGCCATGACACGGCGAGCTGTTTTCGTGCAATATTTGAAAATGATTATAAAAAAGGCTTTAAACAGTAGATGTGTATCCGCATTACGGAAGAGGATTTGAAAATCTTTCGTCATGCCTATTTAAAGGAGAGGATCTACTTTACTATGCATCCGACAGATATGCCTTTCGAGTTCAAATTGTTACTGTTTCCGCATTTACAATCCCTACAAGTGCGTGGACTACATTTGGACAACCATGTTTCTTGCATCAACTTCAAATCGCTTGATGAAGTTGCATGAGCCAGACGGAAAAACCAGGAATATTATGCATCCCAAAACACTCAACCATAAAATCAAATACTTGTTGTGTTAGTTCACCATATGCTAGGTACTTTTAGTTCAAAAAATAAATAATAAGAAGTTCATCGAACTTCCGAAAGTAAAAAATATGATAGTATAAATTCTCTGAACATATTCTGAATCAGGAAATCCCGACATATTCTCGGAATATCATCAGACTAATATAAAAGACGTCGTTGATTCTTAGCTCACCGCAAATCAAGTTGCACTTGACCGAGGTCCAGTAGAACCTTCAAGTCAGCTGGTTAGAATTGTGGTCGGTTAAAATAAAGTCGTAGAGATGTTATGTAGATGTGAATTCCTGATTCTCTTAACCGTTGTCTCGAGAATATTAGGTTATGGCGAAAATCCGTTCGAAATAGTCGATAATTATATCAAAGGATATCAAGATGGTATGGAAGAATTGAAAAAATTGTCGAAGAGATATGCAAGCACAAAACAAGAGGAATTCGATGAATCAAAATATAATGCCACAGAAGCAATGGCCGGTAAGTTTTGATAAATACATACTCAAAACCTAGCATCTAAGACTCTTGGGGATTGCGTTTGTTGTTAAAGGGAAAAGAGGATTGCAGTAAGACCTTGAATCATATAAACTATACAGAAGATTCGTTTATTAAAGAATTACATTTAGGATAGTGTTATAAAATTAAATATTACAAACAAATAACAACATAAAAAATAAACTTATAGCTCACTTTATTTAGGTGATTAAGTTTATTCATAAACATTGAATGGTTTTAGCTGTTACTACTTAGTAGTTAATCATGATTCAGAAAAACACGAGGTAAGGTTTACTATGCTTTACTACCAATAAATTATAAAATTTACACTGTTACTGCAGTTTCAAATGTTAAACATTCATCTTAAGACAGAATGAGAAAACGGAATACAAAGTACGATTATTAACTATAGGGTGCGCCAGACAAAACCGGACAATTTTTTTTTCGTTATAACTTTCGTAATTTTCGAGCTAGATGATTCGTTCTTGCTTCTTTGGAAAAGGAAAGGACTAGGTTTTTCAGATATTGTATCGAAATTTCACTTCCGGTGAAATCCAATATGGCTGACTCATTCGAAAATGATCAATATTTCAAGATCGCTGAAACGTATTTTTCCCACTGAAATATTCAAATGGGGCATTCAGTCGATAATTCAGTCTTTTCTGAACAATTTGACATGTTGATCTTAAAGATATTCCAAGAATTGGTAAAAAGTTGCGTGAAGAATTTTTTTCATTCTGATTTTCAATTGAAATCGAAAAATTTTTTCACCTCATGGCGTTGGCACTGTTTTTCATGGATGTTCTAAGAAGACTAAGAACCATTTTTTACTGAAACCCATCTGAAATTTGATTTTCGTTCGAATTAAAAAGGCCTCAAATATTAACATTAAATTTTACCCGCTCTGAAAAATTTTTTGCGGTCGTAATAAATCAACTGCGTAATTCAATCACTAGATTGAATCTTTCCCATCATTTTGAGGGGTCGAACTCGAATATGGATTCAGAATTGTACCAATTGTCATCAATAATGTTTCTCTTCTTCACCTCTGAACATAGATAGCATGCATTAACTCTATGATAAACAAAAAATAATGAAATGTCATCGAGTTTTAAACGACATCTGGTTTGAACCTACGTTTATCTTGGTGTTGCTTATTTTTGACGTTTGAAATTGTTAACAATGGTTTTAACTAATGAGGATAAGCGTTTCATTGTTTATTAGTGCGTTCCTATACTGCTAGGCAAATATTACGTTAATTTCCAGCCCCCTATTACAAAAGAAGTACAATCTATGATCTTGAGGACAATGATTTTGTTTGAAAAATTACATGAGTAAAAAAATTCAACAAAAAGAATCAAGTACTCAGAATTGATTATGACCCCCATTGGCATCCACAACCATCTGCACCCGTCTTCTCCAGCACTCCATGGATCTCGAAATTACTTCTTGATCAAGATTGTTCCAACATTCTTGAATTTTTTGCCTCAGCTCTTCACAATTATTGAAAATAATACCATTCACACCATTTCTTCCAAATGACCCCACAGAAAATAGACACACGGATTAATATCGCGACTATTTGGGGACCATTGTTCTGGTTCGATGATATCGTCTACGCGTTGTCTTAGTTAATCCACAGTACAGTAACTGGTATGACATCTGGCTCCATCCTACATTCAATTTAAATAGATTTCTTTTAGATACATCTAATTTGGGACACCCTGTATACTGACGGCCAGTTTAGAGTAATTAGCGTTTTTTTGTGATATAGTACTGGTTGTTCATTTCTTTGGCAAACGTCAGAAGAATATGCAAAAAATTGTAGAATTCCAAAGAAGATTCGAACCAATAAAAATCACTCAAAAAGCTACTCAATTTCTCAACCGTTAATTTTCAGCTGATGGCAACTGTACTTGTTCATGTCATACAAAAAACAGCAATCATTCACCTGCATGAAAGTGAACTGAGGAGTTGACGCCTCAATAGTTGGTAAGATATGATCGAGAATTATGTGACAATAATTTTCCGAATCTAATCTTATGTCTTGTTCTATAAAAATGATATTTGATTTAAAGTTCCTCGAAATACCGGCAGAGACCAGAAACATACCTGGAAAGTTTTTGTCTTTCCCTCTGCAAACGAATTAAAGGCACATTCCTCTTGCTTTCATTCGTGGGAACACCAATTCTGTCATTTTGGCTGTTTTTTTGTTAGGCAACACTGGAAATGTTTTCGTCTGTGAACTAGATATTCTCAATTTGTCTACGTGTTTTAAATCTATTTAATAAACTGCATCGCTCGAATCTGCGCTCTTTGACAGCTTGAGTCAATTGAAAATTTTACGGCCTTCGACAATACTTAAGGCCCAAATCGTGTTTTATTATGCTTCTCACAGAGGTTTTTGAGGTTTGGCATCTCTGAGACATTTGGAAAACAGTCAAGCTGGTTCCTGGAGTTCTGATAGGGCTGACTGCTAATGCAGAAATTCGCTGAATGATATCCTGAAATTGTCAATTGAGTTTGTAAAACAAAAAATGTAGAGTTGATGCTTGAAAAGATTATGAAAAAGACGACTACCTGTGTTCTAACAGTTCTAGCTGCATCATCTAACCTGGTCTTCTTCCTAATGACCCTGTTGTCCGTAATTTTTCCTCAAGATCATAGATTGTACTTCTTTTATAATTAGGGGCTGGAAATTGGCGTAATATTTGCCTAGCAATAGAGCCACGCACCAGTAAATATTCAGTGAAACGCCTATCCTCATTTGACAAAACCATTGTTAACAATTTCAAACGCCAAAAACAAGCAACACCAAGATAAATTTAGTACTGTGTTTTAAGGAATTTTACTTAATAATTGCGATTCGTGACGCGTTTCACTACACCGTAGCTTCTTCAGACGAATGAATATACAGAAAAATATAAATGAGAATGTAACTATAAATGTTCTTGAGTAATTAAAAGCTTATTGGGTTGCTTCTTCTTAAGTGGTTATTTATGACAGGTATATCCAATAAAATTAAGGAATAGATTGCTCCCGAAAAGATTCAATAGAGGTGAAGGGCTTAAATCGACTTGTTCATTGATGAGTCTACCTGAGTGTTTGTATTCATTGATTTCTAAAGTTTCCCAAAGATCTACCTTCCAATATTTATTATCTGTATGCAAAATTTCAAACTGTGGGTCGAAAGAATGATCATTTTCTAAGAGATGATTCGCGTTATTTGAATCTGATTTTTATTTGAAAAACTGCGTTTATGTTCCGATATTCTAATATTAAAATTTCTATGTGTTCTATCAATGTAGAAATTATCACAGTCATTGCAATTCAATCGATAAACACCTGATTTATTGTTTTTACCTGGTTTGGTTTTATTATTTTTCATATATTTGCCTAAATTATTATTAGTTTGGAAAGCTATGTTGAAATTATTGCTACTTAAGAATGATTTCAAATTTAGTTCTTTGTTAAAATTTTCTGGTGAAAATTTCAACAAAGAACTAAATTTGATTAAACAAATAGCCAAAAATAATGGTTACAATCCCAAACTAATAAATAATATTTTAAATAAAAAACAAAGTAGAATCGCATTGAATGAAGTTTACCGTGTCGATAAATTGAAACAAAATTCAACACCTTAACCTACGTTGGCATTACAAGTGAGAAACTAAAATCATTCTTAAGTAGCAATAATTTCAACATAGCTTTCCAAACTAATAATAATTTAGGCAAATATATAAAAATAATAAAACCAAACCAGGTAAAAACAATAAATCAGGTGTTTATCGATTGAATTGCAATGACTGTGATAATTTCTACATTGGTAGAACACATAGAAATTTCAATATTAGAATATCGGAACATAAACGCAGTTTTTCAAATAAAAATCAGATTCAAATTACGCGAATCATCTCTTAGAAAATAATCATTCTTTCGACCCACAGTTTGAAATTTTGCATACAGATAATAAATATTGGAAGGTAGATCTTTGGGAAACTTTAGAAATCAATAAATACAAACACTCAGGTAGACTCATCAATGAACAAGTCGATTTAAGCCCTTCACCTCTATTGAATCTTTTCGGGGAGCAATCTATTCCTTAATTTTGTTGGATATACCTGTCAAAAATAACCACTTAAGAAGAAGCAACCCAATAAGCTTTTAATTACTCAAGAACATTTATAGTTATATTCTCATTTATATCTTTCTGTATATTCATTCGTCTGAAGAAGCTACGGTGTAGTGAAACGCGTCACGAATCGCAATTATTAAGTAAAATTCCTTGAAACACAGTACTTGTTTTTCATTATTGATAATGGAATTTTACCAAGTAAAAGCCTCCCAAATTCAAATGCCAAGATAAAATTCGAGTTGAAACCAGATGTCGTCTAAAACTCGATGACATTTCATTATTTTTTCATCATAGAGTTAATGCATGCAGAGAAACATTATTGACGACAATTGGCACAATTCTGAATCAATATTCGAGTACGACCCCTCAAAATGATGGGAAAGGTTCAATCTAGTGATTGAATTACGCGCTTGATTCATCACGACCCCGAAAACTTTTTTAATGCGCGGGGAAAATTGTTGATATTTGAGGAAGTCGGCCTTTTTGAATTGGTACGGAAATCGAACTTTAGGTTGGTTTCAGTAAAAATGGTTCTTAGTCTTCCTAGAACATCCATGAAAAACACAGCAACTTCAGGAATGCCAACGCCATGAGGTCAAAAAAAATATTTCGATTTCAGCTGAAAATCCGAATGAAAAAAATTCTTCACGCTACTCTTTTACCAATTCTTGGAATATTTTTAAGATCAACATGCCAAATTGTTCAGAAAAGACTGATTTATCGACTGAATGCCCCATTCGAATTTTTTAATGAAAATAAAATGTTCCAGCGATCTTGAAATATTGCTCATTGTCGAATGAGTCAGCCCTATTGGCTTTCACCGGAAGTAAAATTGTGATACAATTTCTGAAAAACTTAGTCTTTTGCCTTTCCAATGAAGCAAGAACGAATGATCTAGCTCTAAAATTACGAAAATTATAACGGAAAAAAAATTGTCCGGTTTTCTCTGGCACATTTGTGATTTAAAGGGTAGATGGAAATACACCAGCAGGTACTAAGAGGTGGTACTATTCAAAAATATCATAGATTTGGGATTTACATAGATCAAGCTGGTCGTTAATTATTTGTGGGTTACTATTATGAAGTGATTTAAAGATTTTAACTTATTCCAGGGAGTTCAATTTCTTGCTTTTAGGAGCAACGTGTAAAATTTCCAAACTGTCTATACTAGGAAATGAGTGTCTATTTTCGAATAAATGATTGGAGATAGTTGAATCTTGTTTATTCTTTGTGAAAGAGGTTAGGTGTTCTTTACATCTTTAAATCTTGAAAGATCGACCAGTCTAACCTATGTAAAAATTATTACAATATGGACACATCAACTTATAAACTCCTGAGTTGTCTAGGTGACTCCACCATCGCACAGCATTGCTAGATAAAAATCACCGCCTTCCTAGTATAGATAGAAAAGCAATAAACTCAATTACCTAGAATATCTGGAAATTTTCAAAGCTAAACAAAATAGAAACAATCTCACCCTTCTTAACGACAACACAGACCTATGTTATTCTCCAATATTTGAGATTTTCAAGTCATATTACCTGGTTTTCTATATTTAAGACAATAGTACAACTGATGATGATAGAAATATCAAAATTGCTATTACGTTTGTTAATTAAATATTTTCTACCTAATTTTGTGATATTCTTGACAAAGCAAACCAAAATCACCGTATTAGTTATCTCGACTAATGCAAAAAGTACAAGTGAAATTCTTCAACCGTTGTTCTAGAGGCACAAGAGTATGACTTCATCATAGTTGGAGGAGGAACGTCTGGGTCTGTCCTAGCCAATCGTTTGTCAGAAATACCAGAATGGAAAATCCTACTTCTAGAAGCCGGAGATGAAGAAGATGAGGTCACTATGATTCCAGCCAATGTACATCATCTTCTCAATTCGAAATACAACTACGGCTACAAGACCATACCACAGAAGACTTGGTGCTTAGGTAAGATATTCTCAATCAACTATAATAATATGTTCCTACGCCGTTTTTAATCAGCAAAATTGAACACTACCCTTTTTGAATCATACTTGAACAATCTTGTCTCAATGAAAGCTGGGGTGCTGCAGGGATCTGTAATGGGACACGTACTTTTCCTTCTGTACACCGCAGACTTTTCTCGTGGTACTGATTCGTGTAAGGTTCGTTTTTTGAAAACCACACGCAAAATTCTTTCAGCTCCATCGGTACATCACAATCTGTCGCAGATATTATCAACACAGGCTGGTCGAATATTTTAAAGTACTCTGAAACATTTAACATAAACAACACTAAGTAGACTTGGATTTTGAAGGACGAAGGACTCGGTGATGAGAAATTGCAGACTATTCTGCAGTTGATTTCTATCGAAGAATTTTTATGGAGCTTGGAATGTTTGGTTGTTTTGCCATCACGCCACTAGTACTGCCCATACTGATTTATATTATGGTTATTATGTTCTTTGCGTGGACACACTTACTCAAAATAACTTGCATTTTGTACAACTATTTGCAGAAATATACTCATGTTTCTGCCAAGATAATTTTTATTATTATTCTAGGAACTGACGACCACAAGTGCGTAATCGAAAGTGGAAAGGCTCTCGGAGGTTCTACAGTCATGAACGGAATGCTTTACACCCGAGGAAACATTAAGGATTACGACAAATGGGCAGATCAAGGAAATAAAGGCTGGTGTCACGGCGATGTATTACCTTACTTCAAAAAAATTGAAGACGCCTCTCTAAAACACTTCGACAGAAAATACCATCATATGGGTGGAAAAGTACACATTGAAAATTCTCAATATAGATTACCCTTGACTGGAACCATTCTATCAGCTGCAAAAGAAATGCACTTTCCATTTGTAGATATCAATGGAAAAGATCAGATGGGTATTGGTTTTTCACAAGGTACAACCAAACGTGGCACTAGATGGAGTGCTGCAAGGGGTTATTTGAAGGAAGCTAGCGAAAGAGACAACTTAATCATGAAACCACATAGTAAAGTAATCAAGTTGATTATCAGCCCACATACGAGAGATACACATGGTGTACAATATTTACAAGATGGAGAATTGTTCATTGCCAAGGCTAAGAAAGAAGTCATTCTAGCAGCAGGTAAGGTCTTATTATATTATAAATGGGATGAAACACTTTTCTCTGATTTCCACGATGTTTCAATTATCTAGATTTAGTTATGAAAAGTGCTAACTGTATCTATTTCGAGTGTTGAATAGAGGGCAGTGACCTAATTCAAGTTGGCTATTGAAAACGGTGAATTTTGGGGTTTTACAAGGTTTGTTAATTTCCAAACTTTTCAACTGATTCGTTGTCATACCAGTATGGTATCTGTGGAGAATTTCTCAATTATCAAATGTTATTATGCGATTTGTACATTCAATATGTTAAAAACCTGAGGATTCATTATCAGGGGAGAGATGTTCTTTGAATCTAGATTCAAAATTTCGGCTTGTTTGTCCTACGTAAGTTGTTGGGCTTATATTCAATTCTGTATGTTCCAGACTGTTCGAATGTATTAGATTTTGTTTGCCATTGAGATAGTTTGCTTATGTTGGGAGTTGGGACTACTGGAAAAGGAAGTTGTTAATTTGAATTTGGAAAGATAATTGCTGCTGTTAGTATAATAAGTTTGTAATGGATAGAGCAATGGAAAAAGCCCTTCGAATTATTGAACCATAGAAATTTAACAAAATTATTTTAATGGTGTATATGTATATTCTATAATCTGCGTCAGTTATGTAAAGATAAGTTGTAGGAATTATAACTGAATGATATAAGCATTGATAGATTTTCATGGCGTGAGTTTGTGTACCCATAATAATAACTCTATCAATCTATCAAGTAGCTATCGCTGATAGCTACTTGATATCCCAATGGATTTAAAATATATATATATATATATATATATATATATATATATATATATATATATATATATATATCCATGGCAGGCAGATTTGGGAACTAGCTCTCGTCAGGAGGGATTATTCATTGATCTACGGATTTTTGAATGATTCGTCTTGTCTCAAGTTTACATATGTAGACTCCTCGCGAAGTTTATCGCGGAAGATATTTGTCCCACCAAAAATATACCGACGGGAGGTTTATCTCGGAAACAGAGGAAAAGAGCACTATTCTAGATGGATTATTTCGCTCGTGTTCTACTGTTGATGTGATTCACGGAACGGCGAAAAATGTCTCCCAAATGTTTGGAATTTTTAACGTTTCCAAATCTGTTTGTTATTGTTCGTATCATTCTCGAAGTCCGTTAGCGGGTTCGCCGTGTTGGCCAATAGAGGGCGACTCTCATACGTATGTACGAGGTGCGTCCTTTCTGGAATTGATAGGGTACCCCGATGTAGCTTGGTAGGATGCTGAGAAGCGATATGCGACACTGATGAGCTCCTAATAAGGGCGAAACTGCAGTCTGCCGCTTCGTTTCTCGGCATCCTGCTTAGTTACACTATTGTGGCTATTGGGGGCTGCGTGCATGGCAGGCAGATTTGGGAACTAGCTGGGGCAAAAAAAATGGCCCAATCAACTAATTTCCGATCATTCCGACCCAGACATTTAGTGATAATTGTTCTTGAGGATGAGATTCTTCAATCAAATGGGGTTTTCCTCAGCCCAATAATGATTATTGGGAAAATTTGTGACAGCAGTTCTCGTCTGTGAGCATTATTTCACTATCAACATGAGCATTTTCTTTAATTTTATCTACGAACCAGCGGCAGAGATTCAGTTTTGAAAGAAAATCTCTAGGAAGTAGAGTTTGGACGCGTTGAATATGAAACAGGTACAATAAAAAGTCGTGGAGAATCCTCCAAACTAGAACATGTGAAATATTCAACTGATTTTAAATTTTTCACATGAGGATTCAAATCAATACAGTTCAAAACTGCTACCTCAATATCTGGAGTTCTCATAGTTTGAGTTGCACCTTTCAAATCATTATTTGCAGTAAAGTACCAGTTTCCCTCAAACTTCTGTGGATATTTGAAAATTTGCGCCTGTCTGGTGTTACTCGATTTGGAAAGTGCACCTGATACAATCGCCTAGCTTCTGTTGTGTTTCCGTCAGCCAGACCGTACATGTAATGGATATCAGCCAATTCGGCGTTAGTAAATTAGCCATTTTTTCTCACAGCAATAACTTCAAAATTCTCAAAGCTAACCGTTAATTCAATAAACAATTCGAGCAGACACAGTTCAACTTTAGCAACTGTCAAAATAAATAAATAAATGAAAAAAATCAAAGCCTACTAGTCAATTTTTTAATTAGAAGCGCTTTCGATTCAGGGAATGCATACAATCGTTCAATCATTTTTCGCTCGAGAACGGTTGGAGATAATAAAAATAATTTCAATTGTCGAAAAAATTCTAAATTGAACGAAGATGACGAAAATTGATTGTACACCTTGTAGATTCTAGTTAAAATTTAGGACGTGTTATGATGGGGGCTGTAAAAAATA
This sequence comes from Cryptolaemus montrouzieri, assembly GCA_013387265.2. NCBI lineage: Eukaryota > Metazoa > Arthropoda > Insecta > Coleoptera > Coccinellidae > Cryptolaemus > Cryptolaemus montrouzieri. The sequence goes on from JABFTP020000042.1 coordinate 15,399,674, forward strand.
GCTTGCATTCCAAATTTCCAAATCTGTAGCTCCGTAACGAAGCTTTTGCGGTACTATGTTTGTATGAACTTTTTTTCTTAAAATTGCACGTAGATTTACCCCTTCAAGTTGTGACATACTATTATGTAACACACTTTATACCAATATAAACTATTTAGGAGACACCCAGAAAATGAGCTGCTATTTGCATATGTCCTTCATCCCTTCTCCACCAGACACGAATGCCTCAGCTATCGCTACACAAACCAAATCTTGATTCGCCTCTAGAAATGCAAAATTTTGTTTTATCCACCCCTTTGGTGTAATTCCGTACTGTTGGCATTGCTATGTTCGAGAAAATTGACCACTGTTCCAGCAAAATCGACCGCTTAAGTATATCACGCTTTGGCAAAACCCAAGCTTGAAAACAAAAATTTTCGAGAATGGAAAGTTTCGAACCAACGAGAGATGGCCAAATATGGATACGCATTCACCAGTAGGCGAATCATTTTGGGTTAGCAAAATTTGAAGAATTTAGATTATTTCTTCAGGGTAATTAGACGAAATTATTTGGTGGTGTATCATGGTCGAATAAAGGTCAACCACTTTGTTGAATTTCATAAATATTCTCATTTTCATTCAGTTTTTCGACTCAATTCCCAATATGCCACTGATTTACAATTTCAATTCGGTCTATTCCAAATCGCCTCTACGAGACTCAATGAGATACCTCCTAGTATCAATTATTTATATAAATTCACAAGAAATCTCTTGTGGTTGAAATCTAGTTGTAGATTATCACAACTCTTGTTGTGCCACTTGGTATCCATAATACCAACCTTAATTAATCATCCCCTACTCTCTGACTAGAGTTTATTTCTTCTCTAATTGAGTTCGGAATTTTCAATATCAAATAAACTAAATCATCCTTCCGGAAATATGGAACCTATTTCTTTTAAACACCTCATATTACTGTAAGCTAAACATTGTTTCAATATACAAAAAGATAATATCAAATTTCCCTTTCCAAAAAAAATCAAATAAATATAGAATAATGAAGCTAAGCAGAGTTTCCCCTTCAATATCGACTTGGGGTTCTCCAGGCCCAGATACTTCATAGAGGAAACTTAATAAACAAGTTTCATTAACCGTGAAAGCATCTTTAATGGATTTACTGCCAACATTCAATAATTCAATAATGAAATTCTCTACATCCGCCTTCGTTTATAATGTCCCTATATAGCTCATATTGAATTAGTCTCGAGTTGATTGAACTCCTCAGAATTGACTCTTGATGAAACATATTCACCTTCACAGCACATTCAGTGACGCTGCAAATTGAAATGATTTTTCTTCTGGAATAGGTTACCTCCCAACTACCGCTACTACCGATGAAGCTAAACGGGGAACTTTATACGAGGACTTACCGAAAATTATCCGAGCCAATTCCATATTTCCTTTCCGGTGTTATTTTACGTGATCTGGCTAATGGTTTTCTTCAGAGTAGAAACCATTAGATTTCTTAGAACATTCCAAACCTGTTTTGAGTTTTGGGGGCAGTCCTTGTTCTCGCTTTTATTTCAATCGTTTATTGGTCGTCATATTGGCAGCCGTAGCTGTAAGACCTTGTAATTTGTCGCATATTTCTGTACGAGGTTACACAAAGATGTGGCCATTTTCTTCTTATTGCGTAACTCCTTTATTTCACAACTTCGACATAGTTTTCCTTATTGATTGTCTGACCATTAGCATACTCATGGACCACAAGTCTATCATAATAAAAAAAGTTCTCATTTAAAGTCATGGTCCAGAGTGCTATAATATTATGTTATACACTACTACATTAACTGGATCTCCAGATTTCATATATCCATGAAACCCCACACTGAATGTACATAATTTACAATAATTATTGTGAAATACGTTTTTTCAACCTTTAATGAATAATCTTTGATCATATATGGCTTCCAGTTACCTCTGTCTTTCTCATTTTACCATTACTTTTCAGATATCCTCTTTATCACCTTTTTTCTAGGGTCCAACTGAAACATATCTTCTGGTTCTAGGAACCATGAGTTGAAGTACTTTAAGCGTTCAAAGACAGCATCATATTTACAGAAAAAATATTCTGCGGTTTCCATTGGTTCTCTGCAGACACGAAACTTGTTTTTATCTTCCGATCCGGGGTTTTATGGTGGTAGTTCACTGACAGATCATACTGAAAAAACTAGTGACCATCCTCACTTCTTACTTGTGAGGTAATGGCTGAGGGCACTGAAGAAGGTTTCTCTAAACATGTTTCCCTAATTTCTCACTCATTTAAGTGCAGTGTATTCCTGTGTAGTGAGACACACACATAAAGGATACTGTGTTAGTTGCACCCAGGTAGGTTAGGTAGAGCATGCCTTGTCAGATAAGCTTCTCATAGGATTCGAGACCTTATAAGGTCTGACATAACTTTTTTGTTTGACATCAAACCTGTCCTAGAGAAAACAATTTTTACATTAGCCAATCTTTCGCAACTGGGAAGAATCACTCTCAAAGATGATTTCATTGGGGTGAGGTTAATTAAAACCTCACAGTCAACAAATATTGCCATTGGAGTGAGATACATTAAAATTTAGGGTTTGCAACTTTGGCCCCTCCTACACAAGCAGTAAGACTATGATAGATCACATAGTAGATTTGTATATCCACTCTGCCACCCTTGGCTTCAGCCCTCCACACCCCCCGACCATCTTACACTAAGTGTCTTTCAAGACTTAGATCAGATATTCGTTGTTCAATTTAGCTGTGTCTTCAGCGTTCGTAAATTATATATTTCAGCGACACCATGCAATAAGTTTACATAATTCTGGTGTAAGCCTTCTTACACATTCAGTATGGAGCCATTACACTTCCCTCGTTATTCGTTGCTATTCCATATTGTACCAAGCTGAGTTACCATTTTCTTTTCAAGAGCACTACATACTCTGTTTGTGATCTTCGTAATCCTACCTGTCATAAATATCACTGATATCTTTCAGCATAAGCAATCTATGTTATTGACATGATTCTCCCTTAATTTTTTAAAGCCGTTACTGTATTATGGTAGCATTCCTATAACCACGAGTCTATATCTTCATCTTGCAAAGCTCCATTCAGATTAAGCAATTTTCTGTATAACCCTTCACAAGGAAGCATAGGATACCATCATGTTCAAAGCCCATTTCTTATCGATCAAGGCTGGATATGAAAGAATCGGTTAAATACTTAGGAGTAGTACTGGACAGAAAGCACAGCACCTCAAACTGCAGACCGACAGGTTTTCTGCTGCCACCAAGATATATAGAAATAACTTCGTGGGGCTTAAAGCCACACGTGCTGGTGTAGTTCCTCAAAACAGTTCTGCAATTAAACTCACATACGGGTCGCTGGTCTGGTGAACAAGGGTGGAATACAGACGGCGACTGAACTGGTTCAGACGAGAGAAGTGTGGTGGGTCATCCAAGAAACACCCCTGGTGTGTGCACTATCAGGAGTCTAACAACTGCACCTCATAATTATTAGCAGGACAGTTTTGAGTGGTTATAGGGTATGGACGTGGGGTACGATACTGAAGCTATTACTAATAGCTGAAGTTATTAACAGCGACCACTTCTCCTGGATGAACCTGGGAAAAACCATGCTGATGTACCCCTTCCATGATAATATCTAGATGAATATCCCATCCAGTAAGGAGTGAGAGGAAAGTAAGGATTCTTGCCAGGTGAAGGGTACATCGGATAAACGGATGGCTCGAAAACCAAATATGGATCAGGTAGTCGAGTTAACTGTTTAATCTACCCTGAAAGTGGTTCGTACTTTCCATTAGATAAATATACAACAGTTTCGAAGTTGCAGATCATGGCAATACTTGACTGTGCTCAACGGCTGGAGAACTCGGTACAACCAATGACTGGATCACGATCTGCTACGGCAGTGCTACTCGGGGAGCCCTTTGCACACAGAAATCCCTGTGGTCTTGGCGTGCGTTTGGGCACTAAAACAACAGGCGGTAAACAACCATATACGTCTCCTCTATAATTCAGGTCACACCAAGATTAGAGGAAATGAGATTGCAGATAGGCTGGCCTGTCCGGGAGCTACGAATACTCTGATAGGACCAAGGCCCTTGGACGGGATCTCAGTCTGTGTTGTTAAGGCGAGGCTTAAATACTGACTTGCGGAACAACGCCAGTCCAAAGCAATGCTGGTTATATCACCTAGTAAAACCTTCACAAGGTTGGCACTTGAAGACAGTCGAACTGATGCATGGCTCCTGGCGCAGATAGTGACGAAACAATGCAAGTTCAGATGTCACATGTGTAATATAGGACTGCAGGATACTCCTATATGCAATGGGTGTGTAATTGGGGTCGAAACTCCAGTTAATTTATTCACCACATGCCTGGCAAGGATCCGCCTTAGGCGTAACCGACTTGGTGCGGAAAATCAGTGGTCCGCTCCTCTCTTTTAGAGATTCCTTTGTAAAAATTGAGCTGGAAATGTAGTTACAAAGAAGGGGTTCATAAAGAGCATAGGTCCAGTGGTTGATATCCATGATGGACTTCTTGATTTAATATTTCATCATACTCTTTTTAAGTTATATATTTGGATCTTGTAGTAGGAAATTCTTGTTGGCGTAGATTTTTGAGAAAAATATTATCGGAAATTGGCTAAATCTCTGAACTTGTAAACAAAAACATTCCGCCAATACTGTTATTCGAATAATTCATTCTTCTTTAATTTCAATTATTCTACTTTCAACAAAACTAGCATCATTTAGATTCAGTAATTTACCTCCAAAGTTGAAGAATTTGATATTTTATACATTTCCACGATTTTGTTATGCAAAAAGTCTTCCAAACATATTTCCATGAACTGAAATATTAAGCTAAGACTTTCAGCCAAACCGAAAGTAAAAATTTCGTAACTTTCGAGAAATATTGTGATCCAACTTAGATGTGGCATCCCTCAGTTCTCTCCACTGGTCGCCAACACGTGCATGTACATAATTTTCAGGTCATCTCTTAATCTGATTGGTGGGTATCCTTGACCAGCCTAAGAAGCCATTGAAATATGGTGATATTCCATTCCCTGACAAATAACCTTTCATTTATCAAACGTATCCAACTATCTCTCATTCAATTTTATTCCAGGTGCTCTACATACTCCTCAACTCCTCCTTCTCTCCGGGATAGGCAACGAAGAAGACCTACAAAAACACGGAATAGAACCAATATTCGAATTACCTGTGGGAGACAACCTGAAAGACCATCCAGGCTTTTCCGGCCTCCGTATAATATTCAACAATTCATTCGTATCAAAAAGTGACGACAAGATGAACCTCGTTGAATATCTGAAACATGGAAAGGGACCCATGTCGGCCTTATTCACAGATCTAGTTGCATATGTAAAGACCGAAGAATCCAAAGATAAGGGAAGTTATCCAGATGTTGAGCTGCTCTTTGTGCCATATACACACCAACCTAAATTCAACTTAGATGTAAGAAATAAGAAAGAATATAACGAAATCATTGGAAATCATGCCATGTCAATAGCTGTCGTGTTACTCCACCCAAAATCGTCTGGAAGTGTAAAACTGGAGTGCAAAAACCCACTGAAAGCACCAATCATAGATCTGAACCATTTATCAGATGAAGATGATGAAGACATAGACACTATGCTAGCTGGAATCAGACTAGCACAAAAATTCGCTGATACAGCAGCTTTCAAGAAGCTAGGAGCTTATCTCGACGCAGAATGTGCTCCAGAATGTGATGATTTCGAATACAACACTAATGATTTTTGGAGATGTGCGATCAGACATCAAGCTAGAAGTTTGAGACATGTTACTGGAACCGCCAGAATGGGATCACCGGCTAATGGTGTTGTTGACAACAAATTGAATGTACATGGCGTGAATAACTTGAGGGTTGTTGATGCAAGTGTAATTCCGGTTTCTATAAGTGGACATACTATGGCTGCCTCATATTTGATTGGCGAAAAAGGTGCTGACATCATCAAGGAGTACTGGATTTGAAACATTTCTATTTTGGATGGATGGATAAAATTTGGGGATATAGTGCTACAGTGGTAGTTCATAAATGAAAACGAATGTGTTTTTTTACTTGAAATCCAACTAATATTATAAATGTGAAAGTAACTCTGTCTGTTACATGTCATTACCAATAGCTGTAGGTAATAATCATTATCTACCACGAAGAACCGGTAACCACTACCTTCCCTTGCAAAATTGTACCCAATTTTTCACTATGTAAGCCGGGTAGCTATTGATACTCATAAACAGAGTGAGAAGTATAGATATTTACCATTATGACCATCTAACCGGTAGTTCAATCATTGGATTCGCGTTTCATAATCAAACACCTAACTTTGTATGCTTATTGTGCTCCTCCGTTGATAAATAAGGTTAAGAATGCCATTCATGGAATAGATCTTTCACAGTTTCTTTATCCCCTAATATAATCCGTCTTTGCCAGACTAGAGTTACGCATTTATTCATAATGTTACGAGCTGTTTCTTCCATTTCCTTGTATAGCCTACATAAAGGTCCTGCACGATAAATGTCTATTGTAAGTAGATGATTTCCTAGCTTTCCATGTCCAGTTTTCAGACTTTTTAGTCAGTTTGAGAGCTTCAGCAGGAGTTTGGGTTCTCTATGCCCTGGGGTAAGGACTCACCTATAAGCGTATATACGTGTATGTTATACCGAAAGCTGGTTCCGTCACAACCAATCTCGTCTTGGCAGCTTCCCTGGCGAAAGAATCCCCTTCTTGTTTACCTGCAATTCCGAAGTGCCAAACACCCAGACCAAAGTTGCCCGGTTCCATTTTGTCAGCCCAGTTAGTTGCGGAGATTCCCAAATGAGCTTTGACCCGGTTCCCCTACCAGCTGTTATAACCGCCTGACTATTCGAGATAACATTAATCCGCCTATTCTTAGAGAGTCTTCTGAGGTTCTCACGAACACATATCGTTATGGCATATACTTCTGCCTGAAGGTTGCGTGCTCCACCAATGGAATTGTCAACCGACAATTATAAATATAACTGCAGTTCCCCTTTTAATTTTGGATCAGTCTGCATGCCCATTTATGTATTTACGGTTATCAGACTGGAGTCAATTGTTCCAGTATCACTCCCAATACTTAGTATTGGGTTTCTGATCAATTCCTTCATTCTGGTGTGTCCCGAGTATTCGGCCTTCCAATTTCCATTCATCTCCTGCCTGAATATATTTAAACAATCAATCATATTATTTAAAATTTTATCAAAAACACAATATCGCAAAATAAGCTTCTGCTTGCTAAGATTTTCAACTTTGAACGCAAACTGGTTACAGGGAAATCACTCCTTGATATACCCATTTCATATGAGATATACAATAAAAATTCATTTCGAACCCTTTCGAATAACATAAAATGGTGACAAGATTATAAAGCCTTTCTCTACTATAGGTCTACACAGTGATAAATACAAAATTTCAATTATAGAAATATCCTGGAATTTCACACTGTTTCTTCGAGTGAAACCAAGCATTAGACAATAGAGGTGTTCATCCTACAATTAACTTCTGATAGATAATCAGAGAACCATACAACAGGATCCATCTCATTCTGGAGTTCTAGGACGACAGACATGTTCATAATTGACTTATAGACCATCAGATCATTCGCATATAACAGAAAGTTTGAGTATTGGTTTACAGAGACACGTTATTGATATAAAGAGAAAGAGAAAAGAGCTAATGTGGCTTCCTTGAGGTATACGTGATGGAGCCTTTCTCAGATATAACTTGTAGTTCTTCATTTCCTCTAAGTTCTATTTTTATAGTAACTTCGATAACATTTCATCAAATTGCCAATAAACCTAGCTGATTCAATTATTGAGTCCAATATCACATGATTATTTTTGGTGAACGTAACTATCGAGATATTCACATCAAATTATTATCGTTTTTAAATACATTAGTTTTCAATCGATTCAATTTTATTTTCGAAGAGAACCCTAAAACATATATTCGTCTACGTTACATTATTTAAAACGAGGACAGCGATATTCGCAAGCAACAAGACAGACAGAGAAGATCATAGTCAGGTAGTTGGGTTCTTCCTGGAGATTTGTACAAAGGTTTCTATCAAAGATATGGCAATAAATTGGTGTCTGCTCCAAGACAAAATCATATAAACTACATTTATTACTTACTTTGCCCACATAACACATTTCGAAGGGATTTGCATACTTAATGAGCTTTCATTACTCCACATCTTTACCAAATAGACTATACACTGTTAGACCTGTTAGATAACCCTACATCGAAGGTTTTTAGGATGTGCTATGAAAATCCCATTCAAATCAATAAGATGGAATAGTTAAAATAGTGTCATAAAAGGAGGAAAAACTATGTTCTAAGGGTGGACTCTATTGTTTTAACACAAATAAATAAATGGGAATACAATGCTGTGGGAAAAATTTTTTATGCTAGCGGTTTTCGAGTTTTAATGCAAACATGCTTTTTTATTACAAACCATAAAAAATTTTACTTCTATTAGATGCAGCAATTTTTTCCTTTTCAGAAATATATAACACTTGTAGACAATTGAATACCTTTTTTCAGAGAAAAACCTGAAATGTCCACAATTCCATTCATTAGGGGCCCATCAACGATTTATATTGTTCTATCACTGAAAACCACAGATTTTGAAGATCCTTTTTTAAGATCACGGTTATTTCTATGATTTGATTCGATTTAGACCATAGTAATTAACTGTGGTCTTAGAGTTCGACAATCACTTTCACTCTTCATAAATCGAATTACAGATGAACATTAATTTTTTTGAAATTCATAACTTACCAACCCGAGGAATCTACGTAACATATGAGCCCATGCATGAAGCTTTGGTAATATTCTATTAGAATGATTAGAAAGTTATGCGAGTAAAAAAATATATCATCAAGAAAACCAAAAACATACGAAAATCTTCAACAGAAATAAAAACGCCTAACGATACATATGGGGGAAAGTACTTTATCGCAAATATTCAAAAGTGTTCCCATTGTTTCAATGCATGAATTACATCGCCGAGAAACACTGCGGGAGGAATTGTAATTATAATATTGCTAACAGAAGCAAGAATCTCCCTGAAATTCTCTTTTAACTCTTCTGAAGTGTTACTGTTCCTCTTGTAAAGCGAATCCTTAACATGACCCCAAAGAAAAACATCTAATGGCGTCAAGTCAGGGGAACGAAGCGGCCATCTCAGAGGACCTTTAGTCCGTATCCAATTATGTCGAAAATTCAAATTCAACAGATCAGTGATGGTCCTTGTTTGGTGGGAAGGGGCAGCTCTTCTTCTTAGGACATGGCGATCAGCCATGGATTTTGTCTACGAATTTCGATTATCAAGCGGAAAAGCTCATATCGTTCGCCTCTCATGATATGTCCTAGGTACTGCAGCTTTCTCTTCTTGATTGTCGTGAGGACTTCTTTATGTTCACCAATTTGCTGCATAACCTCTATGTTTGTCTTATGTGCCGTCCAAGATATTCGCAGCATCCACCTGTTGGCGTACATTTCGAACGCATCGATACTCTTTTCTGTGGTTGCATCAATGGACCAGTTCTCACATCCGTATAGAAGAACAGGGAAGATATAGCAGCGAAGTACTCTTATCTTTTGGTCGCATTGCTGTTAGACCAGTATACCCAAGTATTTTATAAATGGCACTTGTGCAATGTTACGGGTCTTGGTGGTTTCGAGAATACCAGTAGTTTGGTCTTGGATGTATTCATATAAAGAACAAAGTTCTTGCTATGCTCCACAATAAGGTCCATAAGGGATTGAAGCTCTGTTATACTGCTGGCTATCATCTGCGTATACAAGGATACTTATATTGATTCCATTGATCTTTATGCCTGCAGTTGAATTTTCGAGAGCTTCGATGAATATTGTCTCAGAATAGAGATTAAACAGCAGTAGGGATAGTACACATCCTTGTCTCAGGCCTCTTCTTATTGCTATTTCTTCTGATGTGGACCCTTCGATTTTGACTGTTGCTGTTTGGTGCCAATTGAGTTCAGTAATGATATTTAGATCTTGAGCATCGATCCCGGTTGTTTTTAGGATGTTGATCATTTTTTGATGAAACACACAATCAAAAGCTTTTTTATAATCAATAAAGCATGCGAATATATCGACATCCATGTCCTTACATCTCTGAGTTAGCACAATCAAAGAGAAAAGAGCTTCTCGGGTACCCGTTCCGTTCCTAAAGCCAAATTGCGAACGATCAATTACGGACTGACACTTTTTCTATATATGGGTATGAATGATCAACAAGAATATCTTCAAGGCGTGGGCATCAAACTGATCATGCGGTATTCGTCACATTGTGATATCTTGTTCTTCGTTCGCAAAGTAATAGAAGTGGATCTAAGCCAGTCTATGTACATTCGGTTAAATACATTAGTAATGAGATCTAGACCAACCCCGTCCTCGGCAGCTGCAAGTTCAAAGGTTTCCTCATGTAATGTTGATTGGTCAAGAGTTTATAATGAGTCTGAACCTAACAAAGCATATTATATATTTGATGGTATTATTCAGTCAATAAGTGATCGCATATTTGCCATGAAGTCAAGAAAGGTATCTGATGACTTCTTTAGAGCATACAGAGGAATACTTAGAAGAGTTGTTAGACAGGCCAAGAAGATGTACAATGAAGAGTGCATATTAGGATCAAAAAATAAAAATGTTGCAACATGGAACCTGATAAGGATGCACATCAATGGGGTCAGAAGGGAGGTCTCTATTTTGGAGGAACTGTGTGGAAGAGAGCAGGGATATCAGGACATATTGAATGATATCAATACATTTTTGTGGACAAACTGGTTCTTACTCGTGTAGCAGCCTTGTGCTCTTGTCAACGGATTCTGAAGAGGTCATCAATCTAATCAGCCCTTTGAAGAACACAAAATCTGTGGGACTGGATGGAATTCCTGTCAAACTTATTAAGATGGTTGCAGATGAGATCTCGCCTGTTCTGGCATATCTGAATAGGTCTCACTTTTGACAGTGGTGTACATCCTGATAACCTTAAGATGGCCAAGGTGAGAGCAGTGTACAAGAAGGGGAGCAAACAGCTTATGAGGAATTACAGACCTATATCCATACTCAGTAACATTGGCAAGATATTTGAAAGAGCTATTTACAACAGAATTGTCGATTTTCTTGAGACTTACAGGGTACTCTCAGAATACCAAAATGGCTTCAGAAAGGGTAGGACTACGACAAGAGCTATATATCAGGCTATAACAGAGATTCTCTCCTGCTCAAACAGTGGTAAAATAACAGCACTGATGTGTATCGATCTCAGAAAATCCTTCGACTCCGTCAACCATAACGAGTTGGTTGAGAAGATGTATGCGGTTGGAATTAGAGGCAGGCCTTTGGATCTGCTCCGGTCTTATTTATCAGGAAGATCTCAATGTGTTGCTGAAAAGAGCCTACAACTGGGAAGACACTGCAGTCAACGATATTGGCTATTGACAGGGGGTGCCGCAGGGGTCGGTTTTGGGTCCCCTCCTTTTCCTGATTCATACCAATGATTCACATGGTTTGCAGACGACACTTCTCTGGTGCTCGCCGACCCGGTTTCTCTGGTTTCGGTAGTGGTCGATCTTGGTGCCTGGTTTTCCAGAAATGAGTTGAAAATGAACAGTTAAAAACTAAACTTGTCAGGTTTGCATATGGAAGAGAACACATACCCATATCTCATGGATATAAAACTGCCATGGTTTCATCTAACAGCCTTAAATTCCTGGGTGTTTCGGTTGACTATCGACTGGATTGGGGTGATCATGTAGACCAACTTGCAAATGATATGGCCAGGTATGTGTATGCACTAAGAACACTGTCCGAACTTGTGAATGTTTCCATAGCATTTACCGCATACAATGCATACATTGATAGAAGGCTGAGATACGGGATAGTTATATGGGGGAATTCATAGGATATCTTGAGGCTCCTTTTGTTGCAGAAGAGATGTATTCGTGGGATTCTTAAGCTGAGAAAAACACAATCATGCAGGGCTAACTTTATGGAAAGATCATTGCTAACTGTTGTGAGTCTATATGTTCATGGAAGCAATTATGTTCATAGTTAATAATGGAGACCTGTTTGTGGAGACTAAGCGTGAGGGTGGCCACAAAATAAATTAAGAAGAAGATTAAATACTTACCTTAGGAGGACACCATACTACACTCTCCAGGAGTATTTTGAGGACAATATTTGTTGATTTCGTCTCTTATTCTTCTTCTTATGACGCCGTCTACAAACGAAGGTTGGCGATCCAATTGGCAATAATTGTTTTCGACACTGCAGCTCTAAAAATTTCAGTGGACGTTCTTTCAAACCACCTCCGTAAATCTTTCAGCCATGAGTTCTGGCGTCGTCCAACTGATCTTTTTCCTTGGACCCCTCAATAATCAGGCGAAGGATCTCATATTTTTTGCCGCGCATGATGTGCCCGATGTACTGGAGCTTTCTTTCTTTGATGGTTCTCATCAACTCTCGTGATTTTCCCATTGTATTTAGGACGTCGATGTTTGTCCGTCTTTCCATCCAAGAGATACGCTATATTCTACGGTATAGATACATTTCGAAAGCGTCTATGCGTCTCTCCATTTCTGGATTAAAAGTCCAACTTTCACATCCATAAGTAAGGACAGGAAAAACACAACAACGAAGTAGTCGCATACGAAGCTGAAGATTAAGTCCGCGGTTGACGAAAAGGTCTCTCATGCCAACGAAAGTTTTACGGGCTTGTTCGATTCGAGATTTGATCTCTATTTCGGGTCACTTTGTTCGTTCACCGTGGCTCCTAAATACCGAAACGAATGCACTTGTTCCACAGGTTGGTTGTTAATGCGTATTACAGCCTCCACTGCTTGCTTAGAAAACACCATATTTTTAGTTTTGTTAACGTTAACAGATAGTCCAAAGCGTTGGCTATGCTCTACAATAAGGTTCATGGCTCTCTGCAAGTTTTGAAGATTGTCAGCTAGTACCACGGTGTCGTCTGCGTAGCGGATATTACTAAGTAGTATTCCATTCATTCTAATGCCTGTGTCTATGTTTTCAAGTGCTTCTTTGAATATTGCTTCTGAGTAAATGTTAAACAATAGAGGCGACAGCACACAGCCTTGACCTTTCCATATTGCTACCTATTCAGATGTTAGCCTATTAACTCTCACTTGTGCAGTTTGGTGCCAAAAAAGGTTTGTAATAATGCGTAAGTCTTCTGCATCAACCCCGGTATTTTTTAGAATTTCCGCAATTTTTTTTATGTGAAACACAGTCAAAAGCCTTCCGATAGTCAACAAAGCAGGCGTAAACATCGACATTCATGTCTCTACATCTTTGGGTGAGTACATTAAGAGAAAAGAGAGCCTCACGCGTTCCTAGGCCATTACTGAAACCGAACTGAGCTGGATCGATTTCTCGCTCGCATTTGGTGTAGATTCGAGTATGTATAATTCGTAGAAAGGTTTTCAGAACATGCGACATTAGGCAAATCATTCTGTAGTCATCACAATTTGTCGCATTGGTCTTTTTGGGCAGGGTGACGAACACAGATTTGAGCCAGTCTGCTGGGATTTTACCGGCTCTATAGATGTTATTAAACAGTGCTGTTAAGAGAAGGGGCCAGCCCCTTCTTGCTGTGTCATTAGCTTAAGCGTCTGTGCATAGATTCCGTCGGGCCCAATAGCTTTACCATTTTTGGAAGCTTTATTGCTCGTATAACTTCTTCCGATGTAATGCAAGGACTAGTTTCATTAAATTCCTCAGGTTTCGGGCTTTCCGTTCGATCTTCCCCAAAAAGTTCTTCAATATAGTCCTTCCATCGTTTCAGCTTTTCTTCGACCCCGATCAGTAACTCGTTGTTGGCCCCCTTTAACATTCCACTGTTTTGTGTTGTCTTCCTGTTATCTCCCTGATCATGTTGAATAGATCATGCTTTTTTTGGAGATTTTCAATTTCTGTGCATTGGTTAATTAGCCATTGCTCTTTGGCCTCCCTACATTTTCGTCGAATTATTTTGTTCAGTTCTCTATATCGTTCGATGTTTTTTGTTTTCAGTTCTCTTCTATCGTGCATCATTTGAAGAATTTCGTCAGTCATCCAAGGTTGTTTTCTTTTTGTGCTGGTTAGTCCTATGTCGGTTCGATTGTTATTTCACCCTTCTTTGTTAATTTCATTGCTTTCTCCAGGCTGGCATAAAATTCTTTAACTTCGTCGTCCGATTTGTCATTTGTTGGAGCGTAACATTGAATGACATTCAAAAAACGATGAGTTGTTGCAAGCTTAAGAACCATGACGCGGTCGTTCAAAGGAAAAAAGTCTATTACAGATGGTTCCAATTCAGTAGAAATGAGTGTGGCCACGCCATATTGGTGTTTGGGATCATCGCCTCCAGAGTAATAAATTAACCCATGCTTTGTCTTCAATTTACCCGAACCTGGCCATCGAACCTCGCTTAGACCTAGGATGTGCGTTGCATTTCTGCTTCTACATTGGCCAGTTTACCACCCATATAAAGACTACGGATATTCCACGTCTCTTATTGTTAGGTCTTTATTCTGTTCACACTGTTTGTTTCTATGTATTTTATGTATATGATGACGTGTTCTACAACAATTTATGTTTATATGGAACTAATAAATGGATTGATTGATGTACATTGTCAGGAACAACTACTCTTCTGTTCTTTTGAAATTTAATTGCATGTTTGACCCCTTCTTTTGTAATTACACCAGCACTTTAGTTGATTTCGTATATATCTGGGGGTGAGTCTGGTCTTATGTCATTAAAGAGATTTTCGGTATATTCTTTCCACATTTTTAGTTTCTCATCTACTCCAATAATTCCACTGTGACCTCTGTGCTGCCTACCTGTAAGCTCTCTGATTTTCTTGTGTAAGTTGCTTGTTTTATTTCATTATGCATTATGCATCAACTATCACGTAGTTCAGGCTTCATCATCTTGCGCAGCCACAACTATGGCATGATAGTCACCGCCCACTCCCAAGTGTTGAGAATGAAAAAAAGAAAATTTGTCCCTATTAATTTTCAATGCTTCCATATAAATCTCTGAGATCTGAATATATTTAAGACTCATCCATTCCAGCAATATTTTTACGAAACTTATGTTGATCATATCAATAAGTTACAATTACTGGAAACTCCTCAAAATCGTGATTTGTAATAATCGAACTTACAAAATCTTCAACGAACCGATTTCAATCTTAAAGACGAAGTCCAACATTAAATATTGCTCCAATATATCATACAATTTCAAATGAATTATGACATAAATGAGTGAAACTTACCGATTCAACAATTAAACTTAATTAAATACGCCGATAAACACCGATGAGAACAATAATTCTATAGATCCGAACAGCGTGAAATTTGTTTCCTCATTCCGCGAAGGCGTAAAATATAAATTTTCTTTTTTTCTGATATAATCAACCTTGGATTACACCAGAAAGTTCATAAAAATAATAATAATTTGAAAGCCTTGTATCTCGGATCAACCTCGAAATCTACATGGAGAAAATATTGCTCGTGGGTATCTTGATCGGACCATTCGTCGTTTTTTCTCTGTCAGTAGATTAGATGCAATGATGGAATGTGAACGTGGCGACAAGTATCTCACACATATAATTTATATTTCTGAGAGAAGAGTGTGAGTGACACAGTGCATCGAAATTTGGATCAAGATCTCTCGAATTTTCGGAAAGATCTTCCAACAGTAAGTTTTTCTTATTTACAAAAGCAAATGAATAAAATTTTCTGACCGATTTTAGATGAGTATGATCCAATTTATGATGCATTTACTTCATAGAAAACCATTTTCATTAAATGTAATATGAGAACTGTTCTTCTTACTAATTAAACGCACTGTCCCGTTCATCAAATGCAAATAACTTACAATATAAGATCTTTATTCGTGCATGTTCCGTAAATATGCTACCAATACAGAAACCGTGAATATAGATAGAATATAGGTAATTTATATGGAACTATAACGGTCAAAATAAGAAATAAACATATAAAAAATTAAATTGAAGTTTTTGATCATATAGATTAATTTTTCTTCACTCTTAGGAAATGGTTTAAGGCAGTGTTTTTCAATCTTCACTAAGATTTTTCAAATAAGATGTCACGTTTTCAGTGCTTGTTAAGCCTCGTGTTCAAAAGGCAATGAATTTTAAATTTTTTCCAAGTCGGTTTCAGTCAAATCTCCATATTTCAATTCAAGTAGCTCGTGAATGTCAATTTCATAACATAAACAGGGTGCTTCAACAAAAACTAAATAGAGGCTATATCTACCAAGATATTCATTTCTGATCAAAACGCTAAAACAGGTCAATTTGTGTTTCAAGGAGGACATCTCTTGGGGTACAAAACTTGCCTGAAATATCAACCCCCTAAACGGGGATTGCAATCCTTGAACGTTTTGAATAGGGAAGATGGGTCGAGTGATGATTCAAAAGAAAGGTGGTATCTTTGTCTACATCGCCTTGAACGAATTTCCATTTTTAATTGATAACTGTAAAAGATACGGGGTGAGCAACTGAAAGATAGGGAAGACTATTACCCTGAGACTATTCAAGTTTCAGTGAGGTAAAATGGAACAGATCCAATGGCAGTCATCATCAAGTACCATCCTCATCTCGAATTTCAACCCCTAGAGCAGGGGTGACCACCCTTGAAAATTTGGAAGAGGGTAGGTGGGTCGAGTGATACCTCGAAAGAAAGGTATTATCTTTGTCTGCATCCCCGTGAACGAATTTTCATTTTTGATTGAGAACTGTAGAAGATACAGAGTGAGCCACTGAAAATTAGAGAAGACTTTGTACACCTGGTAGGATGTACAGGTCATCTCCTGAAAAGTGCATAAGAATGAATCTAGGCAGACACTGCACTGTACGAGGGTGATGTGAAAAGATTTCGACCTAACAAAAATACCTGATGTTTTCTGAATATTTTTTTAATTTCTCAACATAGTCTCCTTGTCGCTTATCACACTCTTCCCAGAGATGTTCCCATCCATGTCATCATCATCATCATATCAGCTTCCAGTCATCCACTGCTGAATGTAAGTCTCTCCCAACCTTTTCCATTATTCCCTGTCCTGTGCGCGGTGATATCAATTTCTGCCCAACTCCATTTCAATTTACTAGTTCTTTTCATTATATCTGTAACACAGGTTCTTTTCCTCATCTCTACGTTCTGGATTCTGTGTCTCAAAGTCACTCCCAGCATGCTTCTTTCCATATGTCTTTGGGCAACTTTCAGCATTTATGGGCTTTTCTCAGTTAGTGTCACAGTCTCTAGGCAATGGGTCATGACGGGAAAAACGCAGGAGTCGAATAGCTTCCTGCGTAAGGAGATGGGAACATCTCTGTTCCTCAAAATGTTACTCATTTTTCCAAACGCTATCCATCCAAGAGGGCTTTTCTTTTCACTTCAGCCACCTGGTTTTGTTTTCCTAGTTTTATAACATGACCGAGATAAATGTAATCTTCCTCTTTTTCTATCAGCTGATTATCTATTCTCACCGGATTTTCGGTGTTGCTTAAGAGTTTTATTTTGCTAAAGTTCACATGAAGGCCTACCTCCCTGGATACCTCGTTCAGTTGAGTTAACATAGTTCTTAAATCTTCCTCGTTTGAACTGATCAAGACCACATCATCGGCAAACCGGAGATGATTCAGGTGTTTTCCATCTACATTGATACCTTTTCCGTCCCATTCGAGTTTTTTAAAGATGTTTTCTAGAGCAAGACTAAAGAGTTTGGGAGATATTGTATCCCCTTGTCTTACTCCCCTGTGAACTGGAATGTCTTTCGTCTGCGTCTCTTCGTCAACCCTCACTCTCAATGTGGCGCTTCTGTAGATATTCCCCAAGAGAGTGGTGTATCTGGAGTCTATCCTTGCATCATTCAATCCTTTAGTTACTGCCCAATGTTCGATAAGATCGAAGGCTTTTTTGAAGTCAACAAAATCCAGATTGTATTCACAACATTTCTCTATCAGAGCTCTAATGGATTGTAAATGGTCGATGGTGCTGGAACCTTTTCTGAATCCTGCCTGCTCGACGGGTTGATAAAAGTCGAGTTTATTTGTGAGTCGGATTGTTAATATCTTCGTTGGCAGTTTGTAGAGATGTGAAAGGAGATTTATCGGACAGTTATTGCTTATGTCGTCTTCGTTGCCTTTTTTGAATATTAAAATCACCTCAGAACTAGGCCATTTATCTGGGATTTTTCCTTCTTCTAAGCATCTATTGAAAAGCACCCCCATTACTTGAATCAAGACGTCACCTCCAACTTTCAGCATTTCGTTTGTAATGCGGGGATCTCCCATTTTTGAGCTGGTTCAGTGCAGATCTTATTCCTTCTGCTGTGATATCGGGCATCTCTTCAGAGTTAACATTGGTGCTTTTATTTCTGTTATGTTCTTCGACAGGAGGTATTGGAAGTTCTGACCTATAGAGTTCTTCGTAAACGCTCTAAATTACTCTAATTATTTCACCTTTATTAGTAACGATGTCTCCGTCTACGTTCTTGAGTTGAATTATATTTGTTCTTCCTGAAGCTTCCAGTTTCGTTCTTAGAATTTTCAAATTTTTATTGCTTTCTATTGGTTCATTTATCAAATTTGTATTGTATACCATCCATGTAACCCGTCAAAATAGTACTCGTCGTTTTTCTCTGCAAGCAAGAGGTTCAAGAGTGTAATTGCTCCTTCACCTTTTCAGTCCACTGTTTGCACTGTATTTTTGTTTCTGACGCATAATGGTGTATCCAAGTTTTCATCTACAATAATTAGTTAATCACTGCCACAGATCGTCAGATTGCGATCCCCATTAAACGTAATAACAAACCCGACCCCTCGGTTGAGAAACGATGGACAGAAGTATCACCCTATGTATGTATTTATATACAACAATGGATCACTGTTATTAGATTCAAAAAGAACAGAGAACGTTTTCGTTTGAAATTCTGAGTTTTTTCTGACGACAACCGTAAAATCCAATGTAAATTGTTGAATTAGCTGTGAAACACGGAAAATTATATTTTATGGCATGACATTGAAGAGTCTTTATAGAATAATTAGATTTTTTCAATAGAGGAAAATTTTGAGATTCCTCATGTATGTCGTAAGTGCAATAAATTTATATAAATTAGTGAAGACTTTTAATATCTTAACAACTATGTGAGAAACTAAAAACAACGTTTATCATTCTCTCCTCATGGATGTATCTTAATTCAATAAGGATACAAACTTCTCGTATATGAGTTACAGCAGCTTTTGTGATTTTCAAGTAATAGAGATCCATAGAGGTAAAAACGATGTCTCATCTTTTAAATATACCTAAGTGCTATGTTCATATAAGCCATTCTATATCGCAGTTTATAATTAAATACTCATTGATTCAGCCGGCTAGGTGGCGTATGGGATATGATGCTCGTCTCCTACGCAGAGTTACCTGGGTTCAATCCCCACAAAGTCGGTGCGATTTTTCGGATTCTGAAAATCCATCTTTCGAAGGAGATGTAAAGGTGTCGGTCCTGTCTAACAGAGATGTGTTGGACATTAAAGATCCCTTCCTTCGACACGAGAGGGGTTCGGCAAAATTCCCGGGTTAGTGAGGTGACAGAATTCCCCGGCGTGTCATTAGCCGAAAAGGCAGAAATAGAGCACGTTAAAGGAAAAACAAATAAACTCATTGAATCAATCCATCATTGACTTGTCAAAGAAACATGTCAAAATAAGGATGAAAGCAAAAAATTTGTTGCATCTTTCGAAGTACGAATTGTCGTGCGTCATTGAGAGAGTGCTAAATTTGCTTTTGAAAATTCGCTTATTTTACGTGCACTACCACTGTATAGTGATAAAGGTACCCTCCGTTGTGTACCGTAGTGTATTTCGAGAATGAATTTGTAAATAAGACCATCTTAATCACAATTTATAGGAATCAATTAATAACTGCACATATTTTCTATTCTTTCCTCCTTGTGGTTGAGATGAAATACTCGAATATACTACAGATATTCACGTTTGTACAAGGTGTTTTAGGTATGCAATCATCAATTTGTACAGAGATTTATCATCAAAAAACATAAAAATAATGCCAATAAACATATGACCTAAACTCCTCCGTTCTCGGGATACAGGCTGTTGAAGTTCAGAATTTTTTGCACGTTCCTACTGGTAACTCTTGTAACTTTCAAGAGATTTAGCTCCAATTGCAGAAAATAATTTTTCCTTTATCGATTGATTAGATGTGTTCAGTTGTTGCGAAAATATAGAGCGTTATATTTTTAACCGAGTCATGCCACCTTTACCACATCAAAATCAGTGCAGTTCGCCACTGATCTTTTCAAAAATATTCATCGACGAAATCTTCCAATTTTTTTGAATCAACAAAAGCTAGGGTCGATAATCCATAATTCAAAGGTTGAAGGTTTCACAAAAACTGGAAAAATTGCCTTTTGAAGTAGCTTTCACCCCATTTTGAGCATACAGAGTGTCCATTTTATTTAATGCAAATTGAAAGACTCTAGAGAAACTTAGTTAAATGTTGATTCCTTCTCCGGTTTCTCGTCAGTTGATCCTGGTATTGACCATTCGATGGTTGTCGTCGTCGACGACGTTTCGGCTGGATTAATTCATTATCTCATGAATTAAATGCTACTAGTTTCGGTCTCAAAATAAAGAGTCTATTAACTGAATTCAAATTAAGTCACTTAATTTATTTAGATGATATTAAATTATATGCCGGAACCAGATCTCATTTAAAAAGTCTACTTGAGATTACTTTCAACTATTCCAATGATATTCATATGAAATTTGGGCTTCCAAAATGTAAAAATCTTTCTATTGAAAAAGGAAAGATCACCTCTGATTATATGAAGATTTCCAATATCGAAATCGAGCCAATGCATCAAGGAGATACATATAAATATCTTGGATTTTGTCAAGAGAAGACAATTAACCATAGCAGCACTAAAGAAAATATTAGAAGTTCATATTACAAAAGACTTAGAATTATCATCAAGAGTTATTTAATTAGTAAAAACCTTTTCAGAGCTATCAACTCCTATGCTGTTCCTATTCTTACATCTTCTTTTGGAATTATTAAATGGTCTAAAACTGATCTAAATGAATTACAATGTCAAACGAGGAAAATGCTCTGTAAATATCATAAGCACCACCCAAAGTCAGCTGTTCAGAGAGTTACACTACCTAGACATCTTGGAGGTCGTGGATTAATTGATTTGAATAATCTTCATAGTAAACAGATTTTTCATCTACGTTCCCATTTTCATGATAAACAGAGAACGTCTAAATTACATTATATTGTTGTTGCTTCAGATTATAATCTTACACCTCTGAACTTGACAATGCAAAAGGTAGATTTTGATATATTTGATGATAATTCTAAAGAGAAAGTTGGATGCAGAAGGAATTACACGGAAAGCACCTAAAGAATTGAAAATGATTATATTGATGAAATTGCATCGAATAAATGGTTAGTATCTGGAGAATTGTTTGCTGAAACAGAAGGCTTGGCAATTGCGATCCAGGATCAGGTTGTTTTCACTAGGAATTATAGAAAACACATCATCAAACAAAATATGGATGATTCTTGCCGTAGATGTTTCTGTTCTTCAGAAACAGTTTTCATATATTATCATCTTGCTCAGTCCTTGCTTCAACAGATTATTTAGAAAGACATAATGCCGTCGCTAATATTATTCACTTTAATCTAGGAATTAAACATGACCTAATTCCCAAAAGAAAAAATTTCACAAATATGAACCTGAGATTATTTGTGAAAATGACAAATATAAACTTTATTTTGATAAAACAATTCTTTGCAACAGAGGTGTAAAACACAATAGACCAGATATCGTTCTTAATGATAAACAGAATCAAATAACATATATAATTGATATTGCTATACCCGACACACATAATATACGAAATAAATACAATGAAAAAATTTCTAAATATATGATGCTTGGCGACGAGATTAAAAAATGTGGAAAATGAAGAAAGTATTTATTCTACCGATTATTATTTCTACAACAAGCGTTATTCCTAGAAATCTTCACAAAAGTATTGAGATTTTGGCCTGAAGAAAAATTTGTTTGAACAGTTACAAAAGATAACAGTCATCAAATCTTGTAATATTCTTCGTAGGTTTCTTTCCGAAAATAATAATGAGGTAGAGTCATAGGTTTTCTCTTTAGTTTATACTGCTCAGAATCTCATTTCATATTTTATTTATTTGTTTATATAAATGTAATATAATTAACTGACAATTTTGTCATATTTATATTCAGAGCAGTATTCTATTCGATCGTTCACCACTTCACACAAAGGAAACTATTAATGAGTAACATTCAGTGTTATTTGACTAAGGTCCGTACACTGGATTTTTCCGGGGAGAAAGCCTCTGACACTACTCGTTGGTACATTGATATCATTGTCTGATGATGCTATAGTATGTATATATTCTGGTAGATTGATATATTCTCATAACATTTAACGTTATCCTAATATATAATTACTCCAGGATATGTTTTGATTATAATCATTGCCTGGCAATGGTATTAAATACCGGTGGTGGATTTATATTTCTTCATGAAATTAGTTTGATTGCATGAACAGATATATGGGCAACTCGTCGGGGTAAAACCCCTATATATATATATATATATATATATATATATATATATATATATATATATATATATATATATATATATATATATGATTCACCAGTGGCGCGGTGCTCTGTAGCTCGTACACTCTTGAAGATTTGATTTTGTTCGAACGGTATTGTATTTAGAAAGAAAGAATCTACTTCAGCAATTTATTTTGCAGTAAACAGGGTGTCCTGTGAAAATATTCTATAAAGAAAATCTTGGGTGGTTTTTTCAGATTGGAAGACCACAGGAGCGGCCTAACCTCTGCTATAATGTCTTCAAGTAATAAGTTATTTTGGTGAGTTGTCGTCACAATATTTTTTATTCCGTAAAAATTCATGAAAATAGGCTCTCACATTATCGCAGGCTCCTTCGGCTAGAGAGGATGAATACTTTTTTCCTTTTGTTTCTTATTGCCCAAGGATAGCTCTATTGATGAATTGAAATAGATTATCCTCATTTTATACAGGAGTGACTCAACAAAATTATTGAATATTGTAATTTTAAAAATATCATATCTTGATTATTTCAAATGGAACACCCTGTATTTTATTATTCATGTCAACGCATTAAATATTGTGCTATATTTTTACAGAAGTAAACTTATTTTTATCTTCGATCATTTTTGAAATATTAGATTATTTGAAAAAATGTTTATGAAAATTTTACAAACCCTTTCAAACTCATCACTTGCATCATTATTCGCACAGAAGTTTTTTTTGTAATGATTCAAGTAGTAAAAATGAATCCTACACAAGATAGTTCTTTCAACGAATAATATATACGATAATATCAAGTAAATCGAGGTATGTGTTCACATTTTTTTTTATTTGTGCCTTCTGTCAGGTGTCCGGACATACCATATTCTGCATTTTACTTGGTGAACTTATCAGTGTTTCGTTACTAAACATTGTTAAAGTGAGGTTTGAACCCAATTTTCCCAATTGACTGCCATGAAGTTCTCCAAAGAAGAAATGGTGGATATGATTTTTATTCTGGGTGAGTGTGATAGAAATTCTTTGTTGACAAGTAGAGTTTATGCACAAAGGTTTCCTGATAAGAGGCATCCTGATGCAAGATGCTTCGAAAAACTTCTAATCAGATTTATCGAAACGGGTAAATTCGCTTACAAAAAACATGAAAAACCAAAAACTGCTACAGCTGAAGACAACCAGTTATCAGTTTTGTTGACAGTGACAGATGACCCATATAAGCCAAAGAGAGATTTCCCAGTTAACAGATATAAGTCAAACTTCCGTCCAGAGAATCTTGAAAGTGAATAAATTTCATGCATATCATATAGAGCTGCACCAGGAACTGAACAATCAAGACTATGAAAATCGAATCAATTTTTGCAATTGGACAAGTGACAAAGTAACGGAAAATCCAAATATGTTCAGCAGAGTTCTTTTCTCGGACGAGGCAACTTTCCACAAGAATGGGCTTATTAACAGACACAACTTTCATTATTACGCCACGGAAAATCCACACCTCATGAGACAAATAGATCTCCAGCATCGTTGATCCTTGAATGTATGGGCCGCTATAGTAGATGGATATCTAATTGGGCCGCACTTTTTCGACGGGCACCTCAATAGTGAAATGTATTTAGATTTTCTGCAAAATCATCTACCAATGTTACTTGCCGATGTACCAGAGCATATAAGACAAGATTTGTGGTTTCAACAGGATGGAGCACCGGTACATTACTCAGATCAGGTTAGGGAGCATTTGAATCATGTATTTCCAAACAAATGGTTAGGATGTTAGATGGCCAGCTAGATCTACGGACCTTACAAGTCTAGATTTTTTCTTGTGGGGTTATATTAAGGGCATCGTTTACCAGATTCCTTCTACAACACAGTTGGATATAAGACAGAGAATAGTCGACGCCTTTCAGTCAATTAATCCGCAAATATTGTCGAGAGTTCAACGGTCTTTCTTCAGAAGGATTGTGTTGTGTCTACAAAGAGAACGGCAACATTTCGAACACTTATTGAAATAGTTCAACACCTTGTAGATCATCTCACCAAAAACCAATCTACGTAATTCATACACGACTACCTTAAATCATCTCCATTTCTCTGATCAAGTATAATGATATGTACTAATAAACTCTTCTTTCGCAACCTCTGATTTTATTATTTTAGTTTATTTTTTTTATTTCGATAATGGTCGAAGATAAAGATAAGGTTACTTCTGCAAGAATATGGTACAATATTTCATGCGTTGACATGAATAATAAAATACAGGGTGTTCCATTTGAAATAATCAAGATATGATATTTTTAAAATTACAATATTCAATAATTTTGTCGAGTCACTCCTGTATAAAATGAGGATAATCTATTTCAATACATCAATAAAGCTATCCTTGGGCAAGAAGAAAACGAAAGGAAAAAAGTATTCATCCTCTCTGGCCGAAGGAGCATGCGATGATGAGAGAGCCTATTTTCATGAATTTTTACGTAAAAAAAATATTGTGACGAAACTACTCACCAAAAAAACTTATTACTTAAAGACATTAGAGCAGAGTTTAGGACGCTCTTGAATCTTCAACAAAAAAGTATTCTTCCAATCTGAAAAATCCTCCCAAGATTTTTTATGGAAAATTGAGACACCCTGTTTACTCCAAAATAAATTGCTGAAGTAGATTTTTACTAACTGTACGAGCTACAGAGCACCGCGCCATTGGTGAATCACCCAGTATATATATATATATATATATATATATATATATATATATATATATATATATATATATATATATATCAATCACAATGCCCAGAGAACATTGACTTCTCAAATTCCCCGCGGTGTTTTGGATGAATATATCATTAAATCCTAATCGGCACAAGATCAACGGCGTCTTCCAATAAAAGCATAAACTCGGAGAATATCTGAGGGGACCGAAACAAGTTTTATATCAACAAGAGTCCGAATTTTATGCAATGAACCGAATCAAACACATGACTAAATGTTTCTGTGAAAAACTTTATTTTATATTGAGCTAATTTTCAAGAGAAATGAGAAAGACCTTGTGATTTTAGAGTAATTCAAGAGACGTTTTTACAAATTGAATCATTTGAACTTCTTGTATAGATAAAATAGTTCTGACAGTTAAAATCTCTAGATAATAGTATATTCACTACTATGAGAAAGCTTTGTTCAGTGTTCACAGCGTCTGCCAACAGTAAATCGAGGAGAACGTTTCTTCAATATTAAGAACGCTGTTAAGTGATGTTCGAACGCATTAAAACAAAAAACATAAAATTTTTACAGGGCTCAAATCACCAGTGAATTTGTTCAACATTATATGTACATAACCAAAACCACACAACTCATATAACTGATATAGACATTACTATAGGAAAGAACCCATATTGACAAGCTATGGCAGCTGTGTCGTTGGTTATTCACTGACTCAAAATCACCATGACAAAATATAAGGTTGATTAGCACGGTTAAGAATAAGCCAATACGCCAGATCGGAACATATCCAATGTTCATAACACAAATGGCCTTTTGATTGAATTTTCTGAAGGAACTGCAGGTTTTCGATATAATCACGAATGAGGTGAAAACGAACTATTTCATATATGGGGAAACCTAATACCAATCAATAGTTATTTAAAATTCGGTTCTGATAAAGTAAAAAACAAAATAGGGTTCTAATAAAGTGAAAAACAAAATAGGTACTCGTATTTGAGAAAAAACGTTTTTTCAACAATTTAGTTGACAAGTAATTCTTGAGCACCCTATATATAAAACAATATTGGAAAGTACGTTGCTCTTGAAAATAACAATTTTCTTGTTGAACTTTTAGGACGAAGCAGATGACACTATAATTCTGAAAATTTCAATAAAAAAATCATAGCTCAATGGTGCTTACTTCAAGATATAGATATGATGTACACCTGGGGAAGTCCCGACAAGAACTGGAGCACAACCGAATTTGATTAAGGTGTTATTAAATACGTTTATTCATTATATTCATGAATTGTCAAATAATTAATTCCTTACACAAAATTATTCGAAGATTTACGAAATGTTAAGTTGTTCTTAATGAACTTATTTTCGAATTCATCAGAGCTGAACTAACAATGTTTTTCATTTCTCACAATGTTTAATTTTACTACCAAAAACCAAGTACTTAAAAACTCTTTCATCATTTATCATTCTTTATTTTGAATATAACGGGATTTCCATGAGAGCTAGACGTCAAAATGAAATAACCCAAGCTGCATGTACGATTTTAACGAACTTTTTCATTTATTTGAAGGCCTATGTATGCCTTATTGGCCTAGACATGTCATATTGAATCTGGTGGCAAATTCTCGTTAACTCCGGAAGGTAACACAACGTGCGGGATATTTATCGTGGCGTTCGCTTTGTGGCATGTAGAGCCATCCTGTTGGAACCACATGCTGTACATGTCCACATGGTTCAATTCGGAATAGGAAAAATAGGTTATCATCGATGTGTATCTCTGTCCGTTGACGATGATGGCTGTAGTAACGTCGTTTATGAATAAATACCAATCCATACTCAATCAAGTTCATACAGAATATTTATCGTGGCGTTCGCCATGTGGCATGTAGAGCCATCCTGTTGGATCCACATGCTGTACATGTCCACACGGTTCAATTCGTAATAGGAGAAATAGGTTATCACCGATGTGTAGCTCTGTCCGGACGCGATGATAGCTGTAGCAACGTCGTTTATGAATAAATGCGTAAATAAGAAAGAATGAACGCAAAAATGCAAAGAATTCTTTAATACATGTTAATTTATGAATTTATAGTTATTTATTTACAGAATCCTTGAAAAAGGCGAAACTATGCTGAAACATATGTAGGAAACATTATCCGGTATTACCAGGTTTCTGGGACTTGAATTTTCATGAATACCCTTTTCATTTCGATTGTTCTAGAGCAGTGGTTGCCAAACGGGGGGCGTGGAGAAAGTCCAGGAGGGGCGTGACACCCAAATGAAATAAATAAAAAATTACAAAAATAATTTCCTTAAATCTTTGAAATAAAGTCTTTCTAAGTTTTCATAATTGTTTTTGTAAAGTTTTAAAAAAGTTGTAAGCTTCATCGAAGAAAGCTACAGTTTTTAAAACTACAAAGCACACAAAAGTTCGAGGTTCTCAAAACCGCTCCCCTCGACGGCAACGGCCGTGTGTACCGATACCTCCGTTTGGCCTTGGTGTGAGTGCGAGTGTTCCCGCAAATCTTCCACTCCCACCCCCACCGCATCACAGTCCAATGTCAATAACCTTGCAGTTTGTTCAGTGCTTGACTTGTAACTAGTCCGTTCTGGCACAGTGCTTTCCGTGAAATATCAGTCAGCGTGTTTGCTGTATTGTGGGTGTTCTAAAATTGTTGCGACGTTTGAATTGGAGAAATTGTTTTTGTGTTGTGTGAGTTCTGTGTGAAGCTGAATCAGAGAAGATGAACACGGCAAAGAAACGCAAGTATATTGACGATTATATTCAATGTGGGTTTGTTTCCTTGCTTGAAGATAATGTTGATCACCCTCAGTGCGTTATTTGCTATGAAGTATTAAGCAGTGACGCGATGAGACTTAATTGTCTTTTGAGACATTTGTCAACCAAACATGCCTCTTTAAAGGACAAACCTAAAGAGTTTTCAGCTGCAAAATCTCAAAATTTGAAGCGCACGAAGTTAGATAGCACTGGATCTGCTGCTCAGTCACCTCTTGAAGTGCTTAAAGCTTCCTATGAATTATCTCTTCTTATTGGACGTGGTAGAAAAAAGTTTGGGAACCTCTGTTCTAGAGTATTCCTCAGTGCTAGCGGATAACTGGAAAATAATTCTTCAACGTATCTTCTGAATGAATTTGAATTTTCGATTTTGTGCATTAATTTCTTGGTGCAGTATACTTTGAAGATAAAACACTTTTTGAAAAAAACGAAATTCGCGAAACTTTTCAAGCGAACCTCGTACATATTCTATGATTTGTTCGATATCTGTTAAAAATTCAATTTCTTTAGAATTTATTGAAATTTATACAGAGTAACGCAAATATTAATTGGATGTTATAAGAAATCATATTCATTTATACATAAAAGCGTAGATGGTGAAAAAATATTTCACTATTTTCATTAAACTCGGTCATATTGCGTAGAACCAGGTCTCTGACTAATAATGAAATCCAATTGGTTTTTCCAGTTCACCTCTAGCCCAGATTCATTAACTCCTTAAAGAAGAACCGTTCTTCACCTGTGACAGACGTCTGTTGACCCTGCTCGAACCAAGATCAAAGGCATCTGAATTCATAAGATGGTAGGCTTCTTTTACGCCGCTGTGCTATTGTTTGTGTTCGTTGACGTTCATGGTACACCTTTCGACGATGTAGAGAATTACATAGAAGAATATCAGAAGGGCATAGACGAATTGCTGAATTTGGGTGACAAATATGCACCTGAGAAAATCAAGTTGGAGGACAGATGGCAATATAACGATACCGAAGTTATCGAGGGTAAGTGTCGAAACAAGAATTATTTTTGCGAGTGGAAATGTTTATTTACTATGTTTATAATACCAAAAAATCAAGTAAATTAATAGATCACTATTTTCGAAATGCCACAGCCGAGTTCTTTTGTATATCCACGCAGGCGTCTATTTTACGATTTACGAAATGTTCTCTGCAAATAATATCTACTTCATACACTCTGGATTTCAAATAACCCCACATCTAGAGGTGTGAGATCTGGTGAAGTTGGAGGCCATGCAATCTAACTTCATATTTTTGGCACATAAAATTTCTTCCGTCATTTAAGAAATGAGATGTGCGCCATCGTGCTGAAACCAAATTCGCCCCACATTTATGTTTTCTAACAGTAAAATATTAACAGAAAATCATTTCACCTGTCAATGCTTCTTCAAATGTCCAACCAGATGGCCATCATACACATCTAACTATACATCAACTGAAAATCTCCGTTGCCATCGTTTATACCTTACTGCATGAGGGTATTCGATTGTCCAAAAGTGCTCAGTTCTGCTATTGTAAATTCTATCCCTCCTAAATTGAGCCTCATCGTCGAGGAGTGCCGATATGAGATAAACTCATCTTCTTATTATCATTTTTCTCATGATCACGAATGTCAGTAAAGATGAACTAGTAAATATGGTGTATGCAATTCGAAATAGCTATGGAAATTGCCTATTGACTTCACGATCTGTAAACAGCCACATCAAAATGGAAACATCCCCGAGTAGAATCTTTTGAAAATTTGAAGCGATGCCTTAATGAGACTGGAAGCATTAATTATGAAATCTCATTATCATCATCATCTTGGGCTTGGACCGTCGACTCTTTTGATGTCATCGCTCCAGCGAGTTGGGGGTCTTCCCTACTTCTTTTATCTCTTCTTGGTCGCCAGTTCAATATTTTATAGACCATCTTTCGTCTTTGAACCGTGAAACATGTCCCGCCCATTTCCATTTTAGCGTTGTAATTCGTTGTATGACGTCGTCAATTTTTGTTCTTCGTCTTATCTCTGTGTTTCTCGTCCTATCTTGAAGTTTTATTACCAGCATAGCTCTCTCCATTTTTCGTTGGGTTACCTCCAATTTGTGAACAGTATTTCTGGTCAATGTGAGGGTTTCCGCTTCGTAAGTCAGCACCGGTATAACACATTCGTTAAATAGTCTCCTTTTCAGGCTAGTTGATATGTCACTGGTGAATAGGTCTCGAAGTTTTCCATATGCTGCCCAGTTCAACCCTATTCCTCTATTCATTTCATGTGTTTGATTGTCACTGCATATGCTCAATTCGTGCCCTAATTACTTGTACTCGCTAACCTCTTCAATGACGTCGTTGTCTATAGTGATGGTTCCTCCAAGTACTAGGTTCGTCATGATTTTCGTTTTTTGTTTGTTCATGCAGAACCCTACTTTTACCATCTCTTCTTTCAGTTCTTTTAGCATCACACCAGCCTCCTGTAAATTATCCATGATGAGTACAATATCGTCTGCAAACAGTAGGTTGTTCAATTTTGTCCCTTGCTTTCCCAGTTGAGTTTTTAAAACCGTATTCGAGCACTACAGTGAAAAGTTTAGGAGACAAGGTGTCCCCCTGTCGAACACCTCTTTCTATTCGGACCTTATTACTATCTTTCATGAAATCTAACCTTGAACAAAAACGGTCTTAAATGAAGAGAATCAATTAAGATGCCTAGCTTAGGGGGAAAATCCGTAAATAAGTATGATGAAAGTAAGTACAGACTAACATATAAAGGATCGTTCGAATCTAATACATTGAACACCATAATCAAGTCATAAATGAGGGTAAATACTCCTTTAAGCCCAGTAAAGGGACCATCGGCAATAAACTCAATCCAAAAAATGTACACTGCAGTGGTGAAACCAATGATTGTGACCTGAGCACTACATAGGGCCATAAGTGACGCAGAGGAGGAAGAAGATGAACAAACTTTGAAGACTAGCCGGGGTTAGATTTATATTAATATTAACACCAACCGCAAGCATGGAGCTATACTGAATTTACCTTCTCTTGATATCTATATTAGGACTGAGGTAAGAAAAGCGGCATTCAGGCAGCAAATAAATTGGAAACCGAAAAATCAGACACTCGGCTCAACTCAGAATTAAGGAATTGATCCACAAAACAATACTGAGAAAGGAAATGATACGATAACTAAAAACTTACAGAAACCAAGTAGCATAAAATGGTGATAAACTAAAGCAATTGACTCAGATCTAACACTGGTATACGCACAGATAGAAAATATAAAAAGGAGCTGAAGCTGTAGTGTACTCACAACAACCGAAAAGTCGACAAACAATCTCATTAGGGAAGCACGTAACAATCTTTCAGGTGAAAGTATATGCAATAACAACCTGTGTTCGTGTGAACCTCGAAAGACGCTATAAGAACAGGTGGATAAACTTTCTCTCGGACAGTCTGCAGTTACTCATTGAGCTGAAGAAATTGAATAAGGAAGCTTTGGTGTGGGCGCCTACGCACATCATAAATGCAGGCAACGAGGAAGCGGATTATCTTGCCAGGGAAGCCGCCAAACCTGGAACCAGCTCTCGGTATAACTAACCAAACTTCTGCTAAAAAAACTAGCAAGACGTTCACTAAAGAATCTCTTAGACTGATCAGAGAAACACTATGCACCGTAACGGACCTTATAACTGGGCATGGGAGGCTGAGAATACAGAAGAAGAAGAGGCAGCTTATCACACTATAAACGAATGAGAAGCTCTAGCCTCTAGACTAGGGGTCTACAAACTTAGCAGCCTTAGGGACATAATATTTTTTTCGGTACGTTTCAAGCCAAAACAATTTTAATTTTTCTGCCCACTTAAACAAACATAGGCGTTTTGCATTTCAATTACTATTGATTGTGTATACAGTATAGTGTGACGAGTAGGGACATCTAGTGGCGAGTAGTAATACTATGCAGGTCTGTGATGCTCGTACTATCCATTTCGGCTACTAACAGGTGGTATGTTTGAGAATTTCCGCATTGGTTCGAGAATGTTCTGGTTCTGACTAGTTTTTTCGATCACTTCTAGATGGTAGTAATTACATAGGTATAAAGTGGCTAGCGGCGCCATTGCGAGTTAGTTTGCGTGGGAACGGCGAAAGAAGCGAAACTACCTATTGTGCATAAGTAAGAGTATTTTGATTAGACTTGTTTTATGTTTAATTTATTAGTATGGAAAGGAAGCGAGAAATAGATAGTGAATGCAGAAGGTTCTGAGATAAATTGAACTTTCAATATTTTTTGATTGAGTAATGAAACCATAGCTAATCTCAGAGAATATAACATTAAACGTCACTATGAATCAAAACAACTTCAAAATTACTCCAAATATACAGGAAGTTTGAGGACGGAAAAATTTGAAACTTTGAAGCGCGGACTGAAATCGCAGCAATCTTCGATTACCAAAGCAAATGCTGAGCAAGAGTCTGCAACTCGGGCCAGCTTTCGTGTGGCTCTTGAAATTTCAAAAGGTGGAAAACCATTCACCGATGGAGAAATGATAAAAGACTGCTTGATTGGAGTAGCGGAAGAAATATGCCCCGAAAAGGTGAATTTATTGAAAGGTGTTAGTTGACACGAATAGACATCTTGAGTGGTTTTCTCTAGCCCTGGATGAGTCAACTGATATGTCAGATACTGCTCAGGTGTTGAGTTCTATTCGTGGAGTAGATGAAAGCTACGACGTGTATGAAGAACTGCTTGATATTGATAGTATTCACTGCACGACAACTGAGGCAGATATCTTTAAGGGAGTTGAAAATGCCATTAATAAAAAGAACTTTCGATGGAAAAACTTAAAATGTATCACCACCGATGGAGGCAACAATATGTGTGGAAAAAATAAATGAGTGGTCGCACTAGTTCAAAGGCTGTAGAAAATGATTGTGGTTCAAAACCATTAGTCTTACATTGTACCATTCATCAACAGTCCTTGTGCGGAAAATGTTTGGATTTGTCTGAAGTTCTAAAAACCAGTCATATCAGTTGTTAACTTCATCAGATCCACAGGACTGAATGACCGAAAATTCCGCGAGTTTATTGATGAGGTTGGAGAAAATGACTTGCCGTATCATACTCCAGTAAGCTGGCTTAGTTGCGGAAAAGTCCTGAAGCGTATCTTCGAACTTCGAGCAGAGATCTACATTTTTTTTGAATGAAAAGCATCGCCCTTGTGCCGATTTATGAAACAGTGAATGGCTGTGGAAATTAGCATTCTATGTTGATTTGACAAATCATATGAGCGAACTAAATTTGAGATTGCAAGGAGAAAATCAGCATCTCCTAATTTATACACCAATATCAAAACGCTCAGGCAGAAAATAATACTATTTCAATCGCAATTACATGAAAAATGTTTCACACATTTCAAAACATGTTAAATATTTAGCCACACTACAGAGACTGAACTTCCCGTCGATTTTGTAGTCGAAACTTTGAGTGCTTTAAAGATAAATTTCGATTCTCCTTTCTCAGACTTTGATGTGATTGCGAATGAAATTAGGCTTTTTCGAAATCCTTTTGATTCTGACGTTTGAGACCCTGGCTCCGGAAGTCCAAATTGAAGTTATTGATTTGAAGTGCAATGGCATGTCTAACAACAAATTTCAAAATTCATCTTTATTTGAATTTTACAAGAGTCTTCCACTGGTATAATTTGATAATTTGCATAATTTGTACTTGTGTGAGGAAACGTTTTCCAAGATAAAGTACACAAAGAACGTTTACAGTTCTCTCTTCTCTTCTAATAATTGGTACAATTAAAATTAATCCACAACTACAAACAATTGTTGCTGAAAAATCACAATTACATAAATCTCATTAGGGTTTGCATATTTAAGTGAAGAAGCTAGGGAATTCTTGAACAATACATTCAACAACCGATAGATAGGTCGAGGTGGGCTAGAACCATGGCCTCTTAGGTCCCCAGACTTGAATAATTTAGAATTTTTCTTATACGGATATCTCGAAAGTTAAGTTCATACCACTCCAGTGAACACTGTAAAAGATTTGAGAAATCGAATAATAACCTTTTGTAACACGATAAGAGATACCCCAGGAATATTTCAAAGCGTGATATTATCCGAAGAAGGGCAGAGACCTGTATTCTTGCAGGTAGAGGACACTTCCGGCATTTTATTTGGTTTTTAATTGTCCTTATTTTTACTTTGATATTGAATAAGTATAAGTTGAGTCTCAGAAGACGAGCTATCAAAATAAAAGCAAATTTTGCGCATCCTATCGAGTATTTCTATTTCTTTTTATTTAGCGAATAACATACAATTCAAATAATTCAAATTCAATAATGTTTCACTCGAAAACGGTTTGAGATACGAAAAAATTACAGGTGACAAAAAGTTTCTAAATTGAAATAAGATGACGAAAATTGGTTGAACGCTGATCAGTGGCGTACTGCAAAAAAGTTTGAAAGGGCAAAAGGAGACATGGCCTCGGAAAAGAAAACACCTTGTGAATGTCAGTTAAAATCTAGGACGTTTAATGATGAAGGCTGTAAGAAATAGCTTGCATTTCAAATTTGGGTTCTGAAGAAAAAACCAATTTTTCCGGAAATTTCAACATCTTGTAGCTCTGTAACGAAGCTTTTACGAACTTATATTTATATTAACTTTTTTTCTTACAATTGCACGTAGATTTAGCCCCTCAAGTTGTGACATACTATTATGTAACACCCTGTATACAGTTTCAGAATATTAATGCAAATATTTTCATTCCCGTCAAAATATTAATAGTTCCATGATAACCTCCTTCTAATTTGTTGTTTCAGACAAAGAAAAGTAACACATTAACAAAAATGATATGATAATCAGATTCATTAATTATTTAAACTTTAAAAGTAAATTAGATGAATTTATTATGTGGTATATTCCATACTCGGAAAAATATGTTCCCACAAGTTACACAATACACAATAAACTTTTTTATTGAATATTAATCAAACGAATAATTTTGAATGAAATTTAGTATTCACAGAAAAATATGAAATATCTAGTTTTAACATAACGGTCTTTGCATATAACTGATGATTAATGAAATAAGAAACAATTTTATATCATCACCTCTGTCGTACTAGCGTCATTTAATTAGGATTTTCTGATTTCTTACATTGATGAGGTCGAGGTGAGAGTGACGATTACACATTTTTTGTTGAAATAAAAAGAATGAATTAGCAGGCTATTTACGAATAAAAGAGGTCGTACCTAAGACACTGAAATTGCAAAATAAGATTTTATTTGTATAAAAAGATGCTCACAAAGGACACCTATGTTAATGAAGGTTTTCAAACACATTTCGAAGTGATTATTCAGGATGTCTCGTACTGGTTAATCAAAGTACTCAATATTTTAGGATTTTCAGTTAGAAAAAACTAGATTGTACATATATAAGGTTATTTCAAAAATTTGATTGAGTTGGTCGTTACTTGATAACAATTGTTATACATTTTTAATTAAATGAAACACGGTTGTTCAAATTTTTGTCATATAATATACAGGGTGTTACATAATAGTATGTCACAACTTTAGGAGGTAAATCTACGTGCAATTTTAAGAAAAAAGTTTATATAAACATAGTTAGTAAAGGCTTCGTTACGGAACTACAGGATGTTGAAATTTCCGGAAAAAATGTTTTTTTTTCAAAACTCCTGCAATTTTTGAGATATTCAACCCAAATTTGAAATTCAAGCTATTTTTTACAGCCTCCATCATTACACGTCATAAATTTTAACTGATATTCACAAGGTGTTTTCTTTTCCCAGGCCATGGATCCTTTTGCCCTTTCAAACTTTTTTGCAGTACTCCACTGATCAGCATACAATCAATTTTCGTTCAATTTAGAAACTTTTTCGACAATTGTAAATCTCCAACCGTTTTCAAATGAAAAATTATTGAATTTGAATTGTTTGAATTGTATGTTATTCGCTAAATAAAAAAAAATAATAGAAATACTCGATAGGTATGCCCAAAATTTGCTTTTATTTTGATAGCTCGTCTTCTGAGACTCAACTTATACTTATTCAATATGAAACTAAAAAAAAGAATAATTAAAAACTAAATAAATTGCTGGAAGTGTCCTCTACTTGCAAGAATACATGCCTCTGTCCTTCTTCGCATAATATCATGCACTCTTTGAAATATTCCTGGGGTATTTCTTATCATGTCACAAGAGGTTATTATTCGATTCCCCAATTCACTCACAGTGTTCAATGGAGTGGTATTAACTAAACTTTTGAGATATCCCCATTAGAAAGAGTCTAAAATATTTTTAAGTCTGAGGACCTAGGAGGCCATGGTTCTGGCCCACCCGACCTATCTATCGGTTGTTGAATGTATTATTCAAGAATTCCCTAGCTTCTCCACTGAAATGTACTGGTGCCGCGTCATGCATGAACCACGTTATGTTTCTCACCAAAAGTGGCACATCTTCGAGCAATAAAGCTTTTGCAAATTATAAGTTTTAACCTCAAACACAAAACATTTGTATATATATATATATATATATATATATATATATATATATATATATATATATATATATATATGGTAGCGAATGCCACCTTCTGTACAAGAAGATATAAACAGCTCAAAAAGTCTAGGGCAACTTACCAATATCTTTAAAATATGAATTTGATGATTCGAATCTATAGAAATCTTTCGGTTTTTGTTAGGATGTATTGTATATAATGTATTCTCAAGAGACAAAATAATATTTGACTTCTCCAAAGCACCTTTTATGAAAAAAAAATTTGAAATTTGAAAATGACGAAATTTGGTAAAACACAAAAAAAATCCTGATCTAATATTTTCGAAACGATATGGAAGCACTTATATTTTTCAGTACCCAGAAGGTCCACCTCTGTTATTAATGACACTTTGGTATCGTCGCGGCATGCTCAATATCAAATTGTCTATTACATTTTGGCCTAAGTCATTCCAAGCCCCCTGAGCTGCTAATCGAAGCTCCTATTCATGATGGAAGATGTTTTGACGCACGAGATTTCTATTTAGGGTGTCCCACACATGCTCTATGGGATTCAGATCTGAGGATCAGGATGGCCACGAGAAGATCGATATCATTCTCTTCAAGAACGTTCAAGATAACTCTTGCACGATGAGGGGGGGCATTATCTTGTTGGAAGAGTGGATTTTGACCCATTGTTTGGAGATACGGTACCACTACAGGTAAAACTATCTCATTTGCGTAAGAATTTCCCGTGAGGTTGTTCTGTATCAAAACGAGGTCAGTTCTTATACCAAGGCGTATACCTCCCCAAAACATCACCGATCCGCCTCCCTGTCTAACAACTTCTCGAGCATGCTGGAGACTGTTTTGCTTTCCAGGTTCCCTCCATATTCGAATTCTTCCCGACTCGGGATAATAACTAAATCTAGATTCATCACTGAAGAAGAACTGTGGCCCACCTCTCTTGATCCCAGTTTACGTGTTCTTGGCACCAAGCTAAACGAGCAGCGCGATTTCCATGGCTCAGTTGTGGAACTCTTAAAGGACGTCTGGAGTAGAGTTGACCTTCCTGCAGTCGATTTCTCACAGTTTGGTCGGAAATTTGTACATTATAAACTCGTGATAGATCTTGAGCTAATTGAGATGCTGTGGTAGTACGATCTCTTCTGACTTGTAAATCCAAAAATCGGTCTTGGGCGACTGTAGTAATCCTGAAACGACCTGTATGGCGTTCTTCTACGCTACCTGTTTCATTGAAACGCGACCATAAACGGTTTATGACACTTGGGTTACTTCCCAGAACCCTGGATACTTCCCGTTGTGAGTTCCCAGCTTGTAGCATGCCAACGGCTCGTAACTCTCTTCTCTAGTCAAATGTCGTCTTTCCATGGTCGAATCACAAAACTTGAATCTTTTGTTTGTGCTTACAACAGAAACAAAGTGCCAACTAACTGATTTCAAACACTGAATACATGAAATTATTATAAAACAGCGTCGCATCTGCTGCATTTTCAGTTTTTTTATAAAAAAACTGAAATCTGTTGCGGCACTCTACATAATTTGGTGAGAAATTGATGCAGGTGTTCATTTCTTTAAAAAAAATCATACATATTTATCGTTCTGGATACGATATATCGATATTCAGAAGTGTTCCCTAGACTTTTTTGAGGTGTTTATATTTCATTCTATCTATGGTAACATACAGAATCTCGAATTTTGAAAATTGCGATTTCAAATTTTTGAAGCTGAATCTCCGAATTACAAAAAATAACGACCGTGCTGTTCTCACTAATTTGCCTTAGAATTATTTTAACAATCACCTCAAAGTTTGGAGCTTGAAGGACACCCTGTAGAGAACTCCAACACAACAAAAATTCCACACCTTACACTCAAACTCGATTATACAGTATCCCATCAAAAATCAACTCATTCAATTTTTCAGACCCAGAAGAATACGACTTTATCATAGTGGGATCTGGAGCTGCAGGGTCAGTGGTAGCAAATCGTTTAACAGAAGTTCCAGAATGGAAAACTTTACTACTAGAAGCCGGAGGATACGAAGATGAGATCACTAGGATTCCTGGTCTGTCTCTGGATTTATTGGGAACGAAATACAACTGGGGTTACAAAAGCATCCCACAGAAGAATTGGTGTTTCGGTAAGAAGAATTTTTTATAACATGTAAATTAATCAGTCTTCAATCTACAGGTCGCTCATGAGTAGACGTAGGTAGTTATAGCCCGGTATCGTTCGGTTCCCATCGTGCAGCACCACTCGACGCAAATGTTTCCGCACAAGAAATAACCCGATTGGTTGCTTGATGTACATTACTGCTCTGCTTATGAGAGGTCGAAGCGAGAAGTTATAAAACCTATAAAATTTCTCGAATATCTAATGCAAGAAGATTTTTGAGGATCAGATTTATATTGTCAGTAACAATATTCAACAAATTCTCTTAACATTTCAACGTACTTATAGAAAAACCTTAAAATAGGTTTCAGCTTTGACAACATTCATCATGACCAAAAATCTTCATGCAATTTTATTACTGTAACAAGAAACTTGTGACTC
Source organism: Cryptolaemus montrouzieri (assembly GCA_013387265.2). NCBI lineage: Eukaryota > Metazoa > Arthropoda > Insecta > Coleoptera > Coccinellidae > Cryptolaemus > Cryptolaemus montrouzieri. The sequence continues at coordinate 15,439,078 of JABFTP020000042.1, forward strand.
AATACCTTGTATATATTTTGTCGTTAGTTTAACCTGCTTTTATATACAGTGTGTTCCAACGAAAATTTGACCCCCCCTATAACTCCGAAATGAGTAACATTAGCGAAAAACACCAAGACACGTCGATTTTTGTTTCGAGGGGGAGCATTTTTCGAAATAATTCGAAACTTGTCAGATCAACCCCCTACCCCCAGCAACCCTAATTTCGAAATTCATCATAGGGAATAAGGGTCGAGTGGCACCTTACTGTAAAGGTCTGTCAATTCTCCATTCTGATTTGTCATTTTAGAATTTTAAATTAACATACAGGGTGTCCCAACCGAGGGTAAAGTTGAATTCCTGCAAATCCCAAATACTAAATGAAATCGATTTATTTTGGCATAATGCAAGCGCAGGTTTATGCTCGGTCTAGAAAAACGACCTACACTTGTGAATTTGGAGTTGGTGCAATCAACCCCCTATTTCCAGCATCCCCAACTCAAAAATCATTCGATCGAAAATAGGTCAAGTGGCACCTCGTTGGAAAGGTATTTCAATTTTCTCTTCGAATTTGGTATTTTCGAAATTCAGAATCAGCATACAGGGTGTCCCGGAGCAGGAACACTGAAAACCCAAATAACTTTTTGAAACTGGTTCATTTCGGTATAATACGAGAACATGTTTATGTTTGATTCGAGAATAAGACTCTCTTGCGTGAATATGGAATTTTTGCAATCAATCTCTTCCATTCAGCATCCCCAACTCAAAAAATCATACAAGTGATTACAGGTTGAGTGGCAAAGTTCCAGAAAGATTTTTCTATTTTCTGAATCACTGAGGCATTGGTTTCAGTTTGGCAATCGAGGTTTTCTGGCGTGAGGATCAGGATGAGGGATGATGGAGAAACTGATTGGATGCTCATCTAAACAGGAAAACGAGATTTATTGAACTTGTATTCAATTGAAAACAAAAACTAACTTGATTATTACAACAATTGTTCAAAATGACCTCCGCCCACCTCCATACAGTTATACAGACGATTTTCGAACTCTCTTCTCACATTAGCGAAAACTTCAGGAGTCAAAAGTCGGCATTCTGTGATAATCCTCATCAGCAGCTCCTCCAGGTTTTCTGGTCTTGTGGCATAAACTTTAGATTTTAGATGGCCCCACAAAAAAAATCTAGGGATTTAAATCTGGTGACCTGGCTGGCCACTCAACAGGTCCTCTTCTACCAATCCACCTTCCTGGGAAATTTTCGTCTAAATATTGGCGCACCCGAGCATCATAATGCGGAGGAGCACCGTCTTGTTGAAAACGCATTTCGTCCTCAGAAAGAGTTGGATCGTTCTGTAAAATTTCTGTCAATCTAGGATGTATGTGTTCCTCTAACAACTGTAGGTAGCCATTTCCATTCAGATTACCCTCAATAAAGAAAGGCCCAACTAGATGATTGCCAAAATTCCTGCCCAAACGTTCAACTTCTGAGGCCTTTGCGTGTGGGCCTCTCTAAACCAATGAGGATTCTGTGTGTCCCAATATCGACAATTATGTCTATTCACTTCACCACTGAGCATGAAGGTGCTTTCATCAGAAAAACAGATGTTATTCAGAAAATTTGGATTAGCGTTTAGGTTTTCACTTAGATTTTCACAAAACTGTAAACGACGATCTGGATCATCTTCGTTTATTTCATGCACTAATTTTACCTTGTAGGGTGAAATTTGTGATGTTTCACGATTCTATGGACAGTTGTAGCTGATACACCAGTCAGACGAGATAGTTTTCTGATCGAAGTAGTATTCTCCATTTGTAGATGACCCACTACTGCCACTGCCGTTGCCTCATTTCTGACAGGACATGCCACTTCATGTTTTTGTTTGCCACCGAACCCGTAGCTAGGAATTTGTCAACCAAATATTTAACGTACTGGTGACTGACTCCTTTCTCTTTCAGGATGGTTCCTATCGAATATCCTTGCCGTTTCTTTGGCACAACTGTTATTTCGAAAATACGTCGATACAATTTCGACCCTTTCCTCAGTGGAATAAACCATTTTCAGATTGATTTCAACTGACGAACAACAACAATAATGAGGAACTTCATTGCAAAATGAGAAATAACAGATGACTGCACGCCAGATGGAAATGAAAAAATGTGAACATTTTCAATGCAGAAATCAGCTTTATTTCTTCGTAATTGATGCTCAACACATCGTACCCCAATACTTTTAACAGTTTCGAATTAATTTTAGTTGATAATTTCAAATGACGATATTGAATTTTTCGAAAGCGACATCCTGTATGGAGAGCCGAACTGAATGAAATGCTTTAATCATTCTGGAATTCAAAAAACCTTTCTGAAGATATGCCACTTGAATTATTTGTATGATTTTCAAGTTGGGGATGCTGAATGGAAGGGGTTGATTGCAAAAATTCTATAACCATACAAGAAAGTCCTATTCTCGGATCAAACATGTTCTCGTATACCGAAATGAACCAGTTTCAAAAAGTTATTTGGATTTTCAATGTTCCTGCTTCGGGACACCCTGTATGCTGATTCTGAATTTCGAAAATACCAAATTCGAAGAGAAAATTGCAGTACCTTTCCAACGAGGTGCCACTTGACCTATTATCGATCGAATGATTTTTGAGTTGGGGATGCTGGAAATAGGGGGTTGATTGCACCAACTCCAAATTCACAAGTGTAGGTCGTTTTTCTAGACCGAGCATAAACCTGCGCTTGCATTATGCCAAAATAAATCTATTTCATTTAGTATTTGGGATTTCCAGGAATTCAACTTCACCCTTGGTTGGGACACCCTGTATGTTAATTTAAAATTCTAAAATGACAAATCAAGGTGGAGAATTGACAGACCTTTTCAGTAAGGTGCCACTCGACCCTTATTCCTATGATGAATTTCAAAGTTAGGGTTGCTGGGGTGTCTTGGTGTTTTTCGCTAATGTTACTCATTTCGGAGTTAGAGGGGGTCAAATTTTCGTTGGAACACACTGTATTCGTAAGTGGCTTCGTAATTGTTGATTTGATTATTCATATTGCAACTTTTACAGGTAAACCTGATAAGAGATGTGTCCTAGAGATGGGAAAAGCTATAGGAGGATCAACTGTGATCAACGGTTTATTGTACACCAGAGGAAACGCAAAAGATTACGACAAATGGGCAGACCTAGGAAATAAAGGATGGTGTTTCGACGACGTCTTCCCTTACTTCAAGAAAGTCGAAGATGCTCATCTCAAGACCTACGACACTAAGTTCCATAGGTATGGAGGAAAAATACACTTGGAAAATTCTAGGGAGGAATTGCCGCTCACTGAAACCATTCTCGAAGCAGCATTTGAACTACATATACCGTTTGTGGATTACAATGGGAAAGAACAGATGGGAATTGGGTTCTCCCAAGGTTCTACTAAGGAAGGAAAACGTTGGAGCGCCGCCAAAGGTTACTTGAACGATATAACCAAACGTCCAAACTTGTCGATCAAACCATTCAGTCATGTAACGAAAATCCTGATCGATCCCCATACCAAGAAAGCTTATGGTGTACAATACCTCAAGGATGATAAGTTGTATGCGGCAAAGGCTACCAAAGAGATAATTTTATCGACAGGTAAGTGCACATACCCTCTTCTACTCACATATTCAAATAGAATCCTTGGGACAAAAGAGATTAGAAAATGACAACAGCGTTTCCCTAAAAATCAGTTGAAGAAAGGTATCTTTCGAAGTCAATTCTTCCATTCTAAAATAAGTTAACTCTTCATCTCCACGATAGAACATCTACTTCCTCAAAAGCTTCAATACTTTCATAAAAAGAAGCCCGCATATCCTATTCTTCTTCTTATGACGCCGTCGCCAGACGAAGGTTGGCGATCCAATTGGCAATAATTGTTTCCGACACTGCAGCTCTAAAAATTTCAGTGGACGTTCTTCCAAACTACCTCCGTAGATCTTTCAGCCATGAGTTCTGGCGTCGTCCAACTGATCTTTTTCCTTGGACTTTCCCCTCAATAATCAGGCGAAGGATCCCATATTTTTTGCCGCGCATGATGTGCCCGATGTACTGGAGCTTTCTTTCTTTGATGGTTCTCATCAACTCTCGTGATTTTCCCATTGTATTTAGGACGTCGATGTTTGTCCGTCTTTCCATCCAAGAGATACGCAATATTCTACGGTATCAATACATTTCGAAAACGTCTATGCGTCTCTCCATTTCTGGATTAAAAGTCCAACTTTCACATCCATAAGTAAGGACAGGAAAAACATAACAACGAAGTAGTCGCATACGAAGCTGAAGATTAAGTCCGCTGTTGACGAAAAGGTCTCTCATACCAACGAAAGTTTTACGGGCTTGTTCGATTCGAGATTTGATCTCTATTTTCGGGTCACTTTGGTCCTACATACCGAAACGAATGCACTTGTTCCACAGGTTGGTTGTTAATGCGTATTACAGCCTCCACTGCTTGTTTAGAAAACACCATACTTTTAGTTTTGTTAACGTTAACAGATAGTCCAAAGCGTTGGCTATGCTCTACAATAAGGTTCAAGGCTCTCTGCAAGTTTTGAAGGTTGTTAGCTAGTACCACGGTGTCGTCTGCGTAGCGGATATTACTAAGTAGTTTTCCATTTATTCTAATGCCTTTGTCTATGTTTTCAAGTGCTTCCTTAAATATTGCTTCTGAGTAAATGTTAAACAATAGAGGCGACAGCACACAGCCTTGACGTACACCTTTCCGTATTGCTACCTGTTCAGATGTTAGCCCATTAACTCTCACTTGTGCAGTTTGGTGCCAATAAAGGTTTGTAATAATGCGTATGTCTTCTGCATCAACCACGGTATTTTTTAGAATTTCCGCCATTTTTTATGTGAAACGCAGTCAAAAGCCTTCCGATAGTCAACAAAGCAGGCGTAAATATCGACATTCATGTCGATCTTTGGGTGAGTACATTAAGAGAAAAGAGAGCCTCACGCTTTCCTAGGCCATTTCTGAAACCGAACTGAACTGGATCGATTTCTCGCTCACATTTGGTGTAGATTCGAGTATGTATAATTCTTAGAAAGGTTTTCAGAACATGCGATATTAGGCTAATCATTCTGTAGTCATCACAATTTGTCGCATTGGTCTTTTTGGGCAGGGTGACAAACACAGATTTGAGCCAGTCTGCTGGGATTTTACCGGCTCTATAGATGTTATTAAACAGTGCTGTTAAGAGCTTAAGGCCAGCCCCTTCTTGCTGCGTCATTAGCTTAAGCGTCTCTGCATAGATTCCGTCGGGGCCAATAGCTTTAAGATTTTTTTGGAGCTTTATTGCTCGTATAACCTCTTCCGATGTAATGCAAGGACTACTTTCATTAAATTCTTCAGGTTGCGGGCTTTCCGTTCGATCTTCCCCAAAAAGTTCTTCAATATAGTCCTTCCATCGTTTCAGCTTTTCTTCGACCCCGATCAGTAACTCGTTGTTGGCCCCCTTTAACATTCCACTGTTAGCTTTGTGTTGTCTTCCTGTTATCTCCCTGATCTTTTTGTGCATGTTGAATAGATCATGCTTTTTTTGGAGATTTTCAATTTCTGTGCATTGGTTAATTAGCCATTGCTCTTTGGCCTCCCTACATTTTCGTCGAATTATTTTGTCCAGTTCTCTATATCGTATTATGATCTCCTAATTCAGATGACAATGACCCATTTATAGGAGCATGGTGTTGCATTTGTTAAACTCTTGGATTATAGAATTACCTGCCTCTCAGAAATGATTTGGACATGTTGATCTTAATATACCCTTAGAAGGTTCTCCTTTATAGGACAGTTCATGCAATCATTGTCTGTTGAAACACTATTTTATGGGTATCTAAGGTCCCCTATACCAAGACTTATATCGAAAATGACTTCTTGAAAGCAGTTGGCAAGAACTGTACCATAGATAGATAGTAAAATTGAGTGTGGGCTGATTGACAGCCCTGCTGCTGCGACTCAATGGTCTATTGTTGCACTTTTTGTCGTAAATTCCACCTAAAAGCTCCATCCTTCTTGTAGAATCTATAACTCTTGTAGGTGAGGACTTAATAAGCTCAGTCAACTCCAGTTCCTCAAGCCTTATTCTGCCGAGCTAGGTTCTAACGCATGATGTATTCTATTGGTTCTATCTGCTCCTCACATAGTCTGCATGAAGGTTCCTCGATCTACCCTCACTTATTGAGGTAATTTCTGAGGCAATAGTGCCCCCTTAATATGGCAATTAGAACTCTCAGCTAAGGCTTGGAGAGTTTAAGCCAATCATTGACTCTCGTAGTGGAAGGTGCCAGCCGACAGTATCTGAGACCGGTGAGGCACAGCCAGATCTGCCGTATCTTCGAGTCCAATCACCAGTTATTTTCGATCCTTACGGTTTCTAAGGGAATTCCAAGCCTAAGCTCCGGTGCGATGAATCCTAAGGCTGTTTCTCGAGCAGGACCCGCCCTCTCATTGCCCTCAATGTCCGAGTGGACGAAACCCACATCAAACGGAGCCTATTTCTTTCTTCCAGTTTGGCGAGGGTCGGCTGTCGGATGCCAACGGCTTCAGTGCAGCTTGGCTATCCGTGATGATTTTTATCGTTAATTTCCCCGCAAGCAGGAGGTTAGTACAGTGTTCAATGGCGAATATTTCCGCTACAGTCACAAGTTCACCAAGACAGATAGACTGTTCCGTGGCACCACTTCGACCATATACACCAACAACTCCAGCACCAGGTGTTGGAGTTGGTGAATTGTACAATATGATCTCATCCAAATGATGCCATCATTTAAGATCTTTGCATTACTTGCATGGCAGCAGTCTTTTAAATTACAATATAATGTGTATTGTTCTTCTAAGGCTTACTACTTTTTCTATATGTGTCCAGAGATGCTGCTATAAACTATTCAAAGCTTGCACTAGGAATATCACTCTAATTACTTGATAAGGAAGACCATTTCCAAAGTTCGAACAGGCGCAGTCATAGATGCTACCCTTGATGTGAATGCTAAAGTTATTAAACACAATAGATACAACCTAGTCATCATACAAGCATTAATAGCAATTGCTCGAAGACTTCAAGAACATATTGCATCATGTTATCTCAGGAACTCTTGCAGTTGCACTGAAGAAGAACAACAATAACTTTCCACTCCACTTCTGAGGGTCAACTACTTCAAATTGTGGTAGTTTCCAATAAGGTCGATTACTTGAAGAAAGGTGAAGATGCTTCCTGCTAACCAACCTTACAAAAGAACAAATTTGCTTCTCTATTCGTTAGTGAGATCCGATCCTTCAGTCTTCTGAATGAATAAAGATATTAATTTATGACAAACGCACCTGAGACCCAACAGAAGTTACAAAAGAGTCCACACAACCTAGAAATGAGTTTCTTATTCACTTCCAAAATCATTTTTAAACTGAAATTTATCAACACCCTCGAAATACACATTTGATGCTACGATACCTCCTTCATTGTACACGTCTCTTCCTTCCCATACGTTTAATGAGAATAGGAAATACGAGATAGTCGATAGGGTCGTGACCAGGTGAAAATGGTGGATGGTGAAACAATATGAGCAGATGGCTTGACATACAGAAAGATTATCTTCTTCACAAGATGAGTCATTTGCTCTCTCATTTAATCACTCAACTCTACTATTGATAGTTCTTTCTCAAGGTAATTAATGATACTTATTTCGTCCACATTGCCATTTTAACTGCGAAATGATATTTCGCAGTTAGAAGTGTTCTGTCTTCTTTGAAATTCGTTTCTATTCCTTATCCAGCATGATTGTCGTCTATTCCCAAGAAAAAATGGTGGAAGCAAGCTTCAGATACAGTTACCAGAAGCTAGGTTCAATCAATCTATCATGTTGACAAATTATTGGCTTCAAGAGCTGTCAAACTCGAAGAGAAATTGATCTGAAATTTGCTATGAAAGATAGCCAAAGACAGTATTATCTACAACAGTGAAAAATCTTCCGGTACCATTTCTGGGTCAGAAACTCCCCAAAACATCGTAGCTAGCTAATATTGTTCTGAATTACAGTGAGGAGTAGATAGTGGGCATGAGTGACAAGAGCTTCCAGGCAATTTATTCAACTGATGATGAATGCACCTACAGTTCTGTCCAATAGATAGAAGAACTCAATACCAACAATTGCCGACACGATCGTTACACTCTGCGAATCACATCCTTCCAAAAGACAGTGTGGTTCAACATTCTTTCTTTATTGACGATATTCAATAATCCTATTCAAAAGAATTCATCCCTGTCCTAACTGTCCTCTTGTGAAAGAATTTTGACGATCCGTTGATAGGTAACTTCATCTACAGGACTCCTCATCTTGCTATCATTCTCCCAAAAACGACATTGGGAGTACATTCCTCAACCCATAGTACCTTTTATCCATAGCTACCTATGAAATAGATAAATCACATCATTTTTTCTATTTCAGGTGCGCTTAACACCCCAAAACTCCTGCAATTATCTGGAATCGGCCCAAAAGAACATTTGGAAAAATTTGGAATCGAGAGCCTATCTGATCTAGAAGTAGGAACACCCTTAAGAACCCATCTTGGATTCCCAGGACTCAAATTCATATTCAACAACACCAAAGTCAAGGGAAGAGACGAAAAAAAGACCTAACTGATTACTTGAAGGATGGCAGAGGACCTCTTGCCGCCCTGTTCACAGATTTAGTCGCATATCTAAAACTGAAGTATCAAAAGAAAAAGGGAACTACCCAGACGTTGAAGTGCTGTTCGTACCGTACACACACCCATACAAATTTGAGGATCCACAAGACGAAGAGGAGTACGAAGGTCTACAAGCATTATCTATAACAATTGTGTTGATGCGACCAAAATCTTTTGGAAGCGTGAAATTAGATAGTAAAGATCCTCTGGTGCCTCCGCAAATCGATATCAACCATCTATCTGATAAGCAAGATTTTGACATCGAGACAGTTCTCGCAGGTACCAGACTAGTAGAAAAATTCCTCAAAACGCAGAGTTTCAAGAAACTGGGGGCTTACATAGATCCAACAATGGTAAAACATTGTAAAGGCTTTGATTTCGATTCTGACGCTTATTGGAAATGTGCGATTCGGTACGAGTCGTACTGTCTACGCCACCCTACAGGTACTGCCAAAATGGGACCAGCTCACGATAAAGAAGCTGTTGTAGATAATCACCTGAACGTTTACGGAATCAGTAGTCTCAGGATTGCTGACAACAGTATAGTACCAGTTTCCATTACTGGACACATGATGGCGCCAGCGTATATGATTGGGGAGAAAGCTTCAGACTTAATCAAGGACTTCTGGAGTTGGAGAGTTTGAGACTGAGAAATTTTGGGAATACGAAAGTAGAAGAAACAATTTTTATTATATCGAGGATGCGAAAATGAAATAAATTGAACATTCATTTTCTTATTACTCTACTTAAATAAATATAAGATATTTCCTCTTTGTTGAATGTCAATTGAACGAAAAAGATGGATTTTCATATATTGTAAATTCTTTATACTGAACGACTTCCCATACTAAACCCTTTATACACTTGACGTCTTTTATATCGAATGTAAAATGAACAAAAAGCTTGAAAAGTCGTTAGTCCTCTCAAAAGTTGTAATATCATTGAAGATACTACGCTTCTTTGCGAACTATTAAATTTCCGTGACACTCTGGGTTACAGTAATCGGATTTTGAACATTTATACAAAACTCATTGCATAAAAACTCATAATCTAACCTAACCTTACCTAAGTTATAAGATATCGTAACAGAAATATAACGAAATCAGAATGTGAGCATAACCCTCAATAACAGACCATTTTACATAGAATTTTAGAAAGATCTTATCGAGCTCTCGAGACGGAGGATGAACGCAAAGTATAGGACTTTTCGCAAGAGAGAATCTAGGGAATTGTATGGTTGAATTTGACGAGAAAAGCAAGGAAAAAACTAAGAAGAACACTAGTTGGAGTATCATTCGAACACCGAGTTTTCAATGATATGCAGAGTGCCCAATTTTGTACATATACACACACCACAAAAACTGTCGCATCACCTGGTATTCTGAATTCCACAATCGATTAAGCAGCTCATATATGTCGACATATGTTTTTGAACATATGAGGGGAAAACAATCTTATATATGTAGTAACATTTGTTTCCATATGATCTCAAACACGCCTGAAACAAGAATGAGTTTATTTGACTATCAGTATTCATTCAATTTCGATGCAGTTTTCACGCAAAATTGATGCAAGTTTTCTGTGTTTCTTGTTGATTTTCGAATCTTTGAATTTATTGTGATGGCTGCTGAACATCCTCGACGCTATTTGAGTGATCATGAAGTGGTAAGAATTGTAACACTTCTAGAGGAGGAGCGAAGCCAACGTTACGTGGCTAACTTGTTGAATGTTAACCAAAGCACTATTTCAAGAGCAATTAATCGATACCACGAAACAGGGGAATATGGAAGAAGAGCCGGACAGGGAAGAAATCGGATAACAATACCAGTTGATGATCGTTGGCTTTGTTTAACTGCACTAAGAATTCGGCACTGTACGGCTAGAATGCTACAAAATGAACTTGCAATTTACAGAAATGTGCACATTTCATTGCAAACTGTTAGGAACAAGCTCAGAGAAGACAATATCAGACCAAGGTTGGCTTCTACCGGCCCGCGTCTCACCAGAGAGCATCGAGTTGCAAGACTTCAGTTTGCGAGGGAACATGCAAATTGGGGTAGTCCAGAATGGTCGAATGTTCTCTTTTCCGACGAGTCCAGGTTCTGCCTAGTATCAAATGATAGACGCATGCCTGTATACAGACGACCTGGGGAACGGTATCAGCAATGCAATATCCGGCAAACCGAAAACTTCGGAGGAGGCTCAGTGATGGTGTGAGGAGGCATTTCTTTCCATGGTCGAACTGAGTTAGTCCTAGTGAATAATGGAAGAATGGCAGCGGCCAGATCCATCTGAGATATCCTTGAACCCCATTTTGTACCCTTTGGCCCATTGAGTGGCGAAAACTTCATTTATATGCATGATAATGCTCGGCCTCATGCAGCTAGAGTAGTTACAGAATTTCCCTACTTGAATCCCATAGAACATGTTTGGGGCAACATGGGGTGGCAAATTCAGCAACGTAGGATGCCTTGTAAAACAATCCAACAACTAGAAAATCTGCTTCCTGAAATTTGGAACTCAGTGACTCAAGAGTAAAACCAAAATTTGTTTGAGGGGCTTCCGAGACGTATACTAGCAGTAATTAGGGCCGGGGAGGAAACACTCGATTTTGAAAATGATTGGTAACCATTCGATGCTAGTTGATTGGTCTCTTCGCGAATGTTTGAAGATGGTAGAATTTTTTGATTTTTTATTAACTCGAAAATTGTTGATATTTTCCATCATAAACTCATCTCTTTTGCATGATATCTTCTTATTCTACACTTCTGAAAGTTACCAAGCGGCTCTTGAATGACCAACCTAAAAGTTCATATAGTATTATCGTAAAAGTGATGCGACAATTTTTGTGGGGAGTGTATATAGAAGCAGCATATCGCTTTTCAGCATCTAAACGAACCACATCGGAACAACCCAACGATTCCAGAAAAGACGCATCTAGTGCATACATACGAAAAACGCCCTCTATGGATCGAGACGGTGAATCCGCTACCGGACTTCGAGAAACAGATGTGAGGACGTTAAAATTCGAACACTTTCACCATCTTTCGCCGTAGCGTGAATAGCGTCACAGTTTCAACGAACGAAATGGTCCCGTTGGCTTCGGTGCTCTAGATCACAACATTTCCAGAAAAACCACCTATCGGTCAATATTTGAGAAAACAGGCGGCAGGCGGTTTTTCCTCGAAACATTGTGGTCTAGAGCACCGAAGCCAACGAGCCTTTTTTGCTCGTTGAAATTGTAACACAGCAAAAGATGGTCTATAAGTGTTGGAATTTTTATGTTCTCGCATCTGTTTGTTATTTTTCGTCGCTTTTCCCGAACGATTGCAGTCTGTCGCTTCGTTTTTCGCCGTCCTGCTTAATTACACAATTTCAAAATGCTTCGTCTGAAAGGAAGGTCCAAATTATTCGTCCGCCCCCCTTATATTCCTTTCGTAAGTCTAACTACCTGATACATCATATAGACATCAGCTTTATCGCAAGCGTATTTTAGTGGGACTTCAGGGGAAATTACAAGACACGCCCTTTCGACTCCAGCATTTACTGCAAGATTCTAATTAATGCATGCAAGAATATTCGGAAGTTAAGCAATAAAGTGACAATTTCTCTTTAATGATCGATTAAGAGCCCAGCAAAACCAGCCAAATACCGTGATTGAGATTCGAAACAGACAGTTGGCAATGCTGCGGCGGTTGGTAACTCTGCAGCGTTCGCATTGGTTTCATTCGAAACAGAATTAATTTCTACGTCAGCCTGTGTAAGTTTCGTGTTGATTGGTTGTAAACTTCGTGTTTTATTGTCCTTCGAACATCGACCTGTTTTGACCCTCCGTCGTGAAGATGATCGAGAAAATAACTGAGCAAAGAATAGTGATTAAATTTCTGGTGAAACACAGCGAAACTTACGTGGAAATTATGAAACAGTTAACCGAAGTGTATAAGGAAGATTGTCTGCAAAAATCAACTGTCTACGATTGGGCAAAGCGGTTCAGAAGCGGCAGAGAGCCAGTGGAGGGTAATCCGCGAGAGGGAGCTTCCTCCACCTCTCGAAGCGCACAAAACCTCGATCGGCTGCTATCGCGAACGCTCGGAGACTGTCAGGTAAGCCTTAGAATGTTGAAAGACGAGTTGGGCATCAACAAGGAGACGATGCGGCAGATGCTACACGGAGATTTAGGGATGCGTAAGCTGTGTGCGAAAATGGTTTCCAAAGTGCTCACAGTTGGAAGAAAGAGCTCCGATTGTCCATCTGTCAAGACATGATTTCTCGAATTGACGAATGTTATCACGGGTGACGAATCGTAGGTGTACGAATACGACCCTGAGACCAAAAGGCAGTTCGTGATTTTTTAATCAAAAACGGCATTCCAACACTTCCACATCCCCCTACAGTCCAGATCTGCCCCCCTGTCACTTTCATCTGTTCCCACAGTTGAAATCGTACCTTGAAAGAAACATATATGACGGAATTTCGGAAATCCTAAGCATCACGACGGCGGTTCTGAGGGACCTATCTTAGGTGGGATTCAGGGTGGCACAGGTGCATCGAACGGGACTATTGAGGAGGAATATAAAGTATTTTCAAGTATTTATGTACTTTCCGGACCGTCCGGGCACTTTTCCGCGAACTTAATTGGCATACCTCGTATAGAACGAAAGAAAAAGAGAAGTAGGGAATAAAAAAAGAAATGGGGAGCTTAAAATGTAGTTTTGTAAAAAGCTGAAGAAATAAAAGAGGGAAAACTTAAGGTTAAGTGAGAAAAGCGATATAAGGAGAGGTAAAATGGAATTGGGGAATAAGAAATTCACAACCTACATTTTGTAAAATTGTACGAGAGCTAATCGCGTCCATGCCACAATATCTGTTTTAAGATGATAAATCTTCTTCATTCGAAATTGATGAAAGTGTAAACAATTTACAAGAACAATGATATCGATAAAAGTCAGCAATCTTCATTTGATGTTGAGCAGTATATCCAACAAGATACGTCATTTACAAAAACCTGATCTCGAAATATAAACATGGGTCAATTCAGATAACCACTGAAGGCTACACCAGTTTCTCTTCGAAATTCAACAACAAACGAAGTTTTATTCTCAAATAAACAATTGAAATGTGTACTCCGATTAAAGAAAACAGATAAAAATTTAGAAGATGTATTTTTTATTCATAAGTCTATTATACAATTGTGTTTTCCAAGTATACGGTGAAGATGTGCCTTACATGAAACAATCGACTGAAAACCAAGAAGAACAAATAGGAAATTATCAAGTTCTTCCTATCCTTACGCGAAAATAGCAGAAGTAGAACATTTCGAAAGGGAATTGTATAGCAAAATACTAGGTATGTATCAAGATATTTTTTTCGATAACACGTCAACAGTGAAAAATTTTCCATATTGTTTTTATATGTTATTTGTCAAATTAAAGCATTCAATCAACTGTAAACTCATACTGTACGCATTTTGTTATATCAAATTGACTAGTTGGTCGAGTCGTAGAGCTCTTTTTTTATATCTCATCAGATATGAGTAGTTAACCTACCAGTATTCTACCCATATTGTTCTATTCGCTTTAACTGAGTCATCTGGCCAATGTGGTTTACGTGTGTTGAACAATAATAAATTCCTTTTGAGTCAACGGACTTTGCTATTTCAATTGTAGCTTCACAGACATCGTGACGATTTTTCCACGTTCAAGTAGTTAGCCCACGCCTTCTCCACATGAACAAAGCTGGAGGCAATAAGTCTTCTACTTGAAAAGCACATTGAAACCCAAGTGAAGTTGGAATTCTATTGTCTTTTATATTTTTTTGTTGCTAAATCTAGCGCCGGGGTTAAATCCAGTGTTATAAAACCGAATGAAATAGCCAGTAATAGCAATACGTACATAATTCAACCTTGACTGTAAACAAGAATGAGCATAAGGCTCGGGAGGTCCCATTCAACTGTTTCCAGAATGATCCGCGTGTACAAGGGCGCTGGTAGTCATAAAAGGAGACCTAGGCGAAGACGACGATCCATGACAGTTATTCAAGAATTTCATCGGTTTGCTACTCCAAAGCATGTTCAAATACAGCTTCAACAAAAGAGTGGACTGAAAATGAGCACCGAAACGATACGCGAATATGGTTTGAGGACTTGTGTAACAGCTTAACGCCCAGCTCTAAACAAAGCAAATTCAAGACTAGGGCAGAGTTTTGTTCACAGATGAGTCGGGATTTTGTCTTTTTCATTACGATCGACGTTCCTTAGTATACAGGCGTCGTAGTGAGCTATATGCCCAGTGTAACTTTTCATCTACCTACGGTATTCGTGGAGGTTCAATAATGGTGTGGGAAGTAATCTGTTTGAACGCCAGCACTAATCTGGTCATCGTGAATTGTGAAACCCTGAAAGCTCAGAGAGATTTCGCCTATGTAGGATTACGCCAGACCTCACGAAGCTCATATCATTAGAAACTTTCTTCAAGATAACAAAATCACTTCAATGTATGTCCTGCACGAAATCCAGACCTCAATCCCATCGAACATGTCTGGAACATACTCAATAGAAGATTAAGGAAGCCAGCAAAACCAGCCAGCCACCGTGAATAAGGTTCGGAACAGACAAATCGAAATTTGGAACGAAATTGATCAGAATGCTTTAAAGTCATTGAGTCTGAGTATGAATTGTAGACGCTCATTCTAAACTATTGGAAATATTTCCCATTTTGCCAGATTTGGTCTGCCTAATTCTTCATTGAATGATCAAGGTGGATAATTTGAGTCAAAAAAATCAGAACCTTTTTGGAAATAAATAATGTACAGTTCTTGGATATTCCTACATATCACCAAAATTCTACTGATCAGGCAGAACCATCGAATTATTGCCAAAAAAAATCTTTCGCTTCCGAAATTAATGATATACCTTGATCGAAAAGTTCTTGGAATTCATTAATAAAACTCACAATACAACATTCATCATCAAAATCGATTATGTCCCTTTCAAAGCACTCCCCATTGACTAAAACACGCTCGTGCCAACCTTCGATCCAATCTTCTAAACATTTTCAAACTCAATTTTCGATATGGCGAACAGAGATGTCTTCTAGTTTTTCCATTATCTCCTTTAAAATGCTGAATCTTGCTCCATGAAGTGACTCGATCGTATAGAAAGAAGTCGGAAGGAGCCATATCAGGTGAATTTGTTTCGCACAAATCTTTTCATTTATTGACACTCAAATAATACACTTTATTGAGAGTCTAACCTTCTGGTTAAAATTCCTGAAGCACAATACCTTCGTAATCTATGAAAGCTAAGAGCATTACCATTTTTTCACTGAAAACCTTGAAATTAATGGTTTCGGCTCAATGCCCTTTCACTCGCCCGATATCTGGAATGCTTGTCTTTTTGAATAACTTCGCTGTAACACGACGCAAACCCAAATCATTGACTACAATGTCATAAACAGATCCATAAGCAATACTGAAGTCCTCAGCCAACTCTCTGATAGTAAATTTGCGATTATTGGCCAACAATTCTTGTACTTTCACTGTGTTTTCGTCAGTTTTTGAAGTCAACGGGCTGCCACTACGTTAGTCACCTCGATGGACTTCTAACACATTTGTTCCACTGGTTTTTTGAGAGACTCGTTCCGAAAAAATTTCCCAACATTTTCAATGTCTTCACGCCACGGAATCTGTTGTTAACACAAAACTCAATACAAACTACAAATTTTACAAAATTTTGACGTACTTGGACAGATGTGAACGGTCACAACGTCAACAACTTTCAAGCTGAAGGAACATCAATAACAGATGTGGTAACCTTAGACAAATAATAAAACTTGATTTGAACCATTGACATAATTCAAAATTAGATGATTATGAGCCAATATTTTCGTTCAACATAATCATTTTCATTCTAGAAGAGGAAGAATATGACTTCATAGTTGTCGGGGCAGGGGCAGCAGGTGCAACTGTAGCTAGTCGTCTTTCAGAAGTGCCAAACTTCAAAATACTCCTATTGGAAGCCGGGGATGAAGAGGACGATATAACCAGGATACCATCACTTTCCTTCCATCTTCTCTTTTCCAAATACAACTGGGGATATTTCACAACCCCTCAGAAACACTGGTGTTTTGGTAAGATAACCTTAAGTTTCACATCATTTTCAAAATCTGAAATACTGGTTTTGTTGCAGGCTCCAAAGATAGAAAATGTTTACTGGCAATGGGTAAAGCTTTAGGCGGCTCTACCGCCATCAACGGTATGCTATGGGCTCGAGGAAACCCAAAAGATTACAATCTATGGGCTCAGCAAGGTAACGAAGGCTGGAGCTACGAAGAACTCCTTCCCTACTTCAAAAAGTCGGAAGATTCCAACATCAAACACTACTCAAGTCATCATCAAGGCAAGGGAGGAAAAGTCCACCTTGAAAATTCACATTTCGAATCCCACGCCACCGAATATATTCTGAGAGCAGCAAAAGAACTCAAAATTCCATATGTAAACTACAACGCAGGAGACCAAATGGGCATCGGTCACGCACAAGGCGCATTGAAAGATGGTAAAAGGTGGAGTTCTGCAAGAGCCTATTTGGAGCCCGCCGAAAAAAAATCCAATCTTATTATCAAGTCGAAAAGTACTGTTTTAAAAGTATTAATCGACGAGAACAAGGTGGCGTATGGTGTCCAGTATATTCAAAATGGTACATTATATGAAGCCCATACTAGAAAAGAGGTGATTTTATCTGCAGGTAAACATTTTCGTAACAACAATCTCAAGATTTCAATTAATAGCAAAGTTTACCTCCATTGAGCTTCAATGTGAGCCTTAGCAGACCTACCTGAGCCTAGCAAAATTGTAAAGAGTGAAAGTATGCTAGGTCAACGCACTCCAATATTAATAGTATCCTCTTTGTCCTTATGCTAAACATGAACAACATAAAAAAACATGAAAAGTCTAACAATCTGAAATCTCTTTCAGGTGGAATGGCAACGCCCAAACTTTTGATGCTTTCTGGAATCGGTCGTAAAAAAGAGCTCGAAAACTCCAAATCGAAACACTATCCAATCTCAATGTCGGATCACCTTTAAGAACCCATCTGGCGTTTCCAGGCATCAAATTCATCTTCGATAAGTCACCATTAAGCCCAGAAAACCGCAAAGAAGAAATCGTCGAATATTTGAAGCATGGTAAAGGACCATTAACAGCATTTTCTGCCGATCTGGTGGCATATTTCAAAACCAAAGTTTCACAAGATGAAGATGGTTATCCTGACATCGAATTAACATTTTCCCCTAAGAGATCAAACGACCGATTAGCAGTTGCTGTTAATGTAGTTTTGATGCATCCGAAATCAACTGGAACTATCAAACTGCTGAGTAAAGATCCTCTAGATCCTCCTCTAATCGATCCCAGTTACCTCTCAGACGAAAACGACATGAATACAGTCTTGGCAGGCATAAGAATTGCACAAACATTCACAAAAACTGACGTGTTCAAAACATATGGCGGCCATCTAGATTCTGAACCTTTACCCGCATGTAGTTTCGAGAAATTCGATTCAGATTCCTACTGGAGATGTGCTGTGCAACATCAAAGTATTTGCTTGTCTGATCCTGCAGGTACGGCGAAAATGGGTGGGGAGAATGATACAGACGCTGTGGTTGACAGCAAACTGAAAGTGCATGGAATTAAACACTTAAGGGTGGTTGATAATAGTGTGATTCCAATTTCAGTAACTGGACATATGATGGCGCCAGCGTATATGATAGGAGAGAAAGCAGCTGATATTATCAAATATTTTTGGAAGAGCAAATAAGATTATATATTGAATAACTAACATTTCTTACCATTTGTACTGTTTATCAGAGTATTTGAATCGAAATTATCTTATTCAAGATGTGACTTGCGTTTTAGAATTTTTATTGTTTTGTTATTCCTATTACACAGAATTTGCTTGGTATATAAATGGTTTATTTTTGGGCTTCTCATTGTAGCAGAATGTTGAATGTTGAGGATAGGTCAGGAATAGATTTACTCACACTAGCCGACAAGAAAATTGCTTATGTAACATAAAGCTGAAAAGCAAATCATGGTAAATAGACGTATACACACACAGAAATGAGAAAGAAAAGTTGTAACGTATGGTTTTCTCGTTACATTTAATGTTACAATATCTAACATATGTACACTCGGAGGCAAAATTAGCGGAACACTCGAAAATTTAACCAAATTCGAAGTTCGATTTTTTCCTAATTCTCAACCGATTTAGATGATTTGTTCGGCATGTTATCAACTCTTCTGCTTTGTAGAAATTATAAGAGAAAACAAAAAAAATTTGAAAAAAATTTTATACGGGGGCAAAACTAAAAGTGTTTTTTTGTCAAAAATTCGTAACGACCTGTGGAATTTCGTGGTCCGAGTTGAAACGTACAATATCATGGTCTGTCAAGACACATTTTCCTACAGTAACGCCCTTCTTGTTTCATGCGTTTATCTCTATTTTTGCAAAATATATTTAATTTCAAGTGGAAAATCACCATTTTGGAGAAATTCCATTAAATCAAGAAATGGTCATTAAAATTCGTCTATCAATTTGGAATTTTCTTATTAGCATTCAGGCGTGTCGAAATTGTCGTTTGCGATTTTTATGTTCGAATTGCATTAGTTATTGATGACAATTTGGTTAATTTGGTGAAAATTAGGAATTCATAGGAGATAACAGTCGGTAGGTATTAAAATACACAACCGAATTCTGGGACCATTGATAAAACTTTTCATTTACACATGTGCACACCTTTTTTTATCAAATATGAAATACAACACACGTTTTTTTGTATAGGACCACATTTGCACTTGTTTAAAGAATGAAAGTTTTCCATTCTTTGATTTGATACAAATTCGATCGGTTGCGGTGTTTTGTGATTCTTTTACTGTTTACGATTCGAGACGGTATTTTTCATTCAGAATGAGAGATTTACCACCAACCTCAGTAGCAAGGGCAGTTACATTGATCAAGGAAGGGCGCACCTACCGCTCAGTCGGTACCATGTTGGGTGTCTCGACGTCGGTTATCCATCGAATCTACCGACGTTACAGGGAATCTGGCAACCCGCGCTATACATGACCGTTTCATCGTCAATCAAACCATAAGAAATCCTCGTCTTACTGCTGTTCAGGCACGTAACCTTTTACAAGTAGTGGATAACATTAACGTCAGTGTGAGGACAGTCAGAAGACGATTAAATGAAGTTGGTCTGAGATCATACGCGCAAGCAAGAGCACCAAGACTCGATAGAGCTTATCGGGTAGCAAGATTGGCGTTTGCTAGGGAGCATGTAGCATGGACAATCAATCAGTGGAGACGAGTTTTATTTAGTTATGAGAGCCGATATTGTGTGAATTTCGTGGATGGTAGAGATAGAATATGGAGGCATCGAGGGGAACGGTACAATCAAGCGAACTTCGCAGGAACTGAGCAATACGGTGGAGGGTCAGTTATGATATGGGGTGGCATATGCTTGGGAGTACGAACAGAACTGGAGATTATTGGCAATGGATCACTTAATTCCCATCGGTATATAACAGGAATCTTGGAGCCCCATGTTGTGCCTTTTGCTTCTTACATAGGGGAAAATTTCCTTTTTATGCACGATAACGCGCGCCCTCATACTGCGCGCATAGTGATAGAATATCTCAATGAAGTTGGGATCACACGAATGGACTGGCCGTCGCGGTCACCGGATTCAAACCCGATCGAACACGTTTGGGACATTCTTGGAAGAAGGGTTCGACAACGGAATCCAGGCAACGTTGAAGAGCTGACATTGGCTTTGGTGGAAGAGTGGGACAACATACCTCAACAGATGATAGACAACATCATTGGGAGTATGCGAAATCGTATGCGCGCTGTAATAAGAGCTCGGGTGGGTCATACTCGCTACTAAAATCAAATGTTTTTTTTGTGGGTCATCATGAACATTTTTCTCAACATGTTCATTCCATTTCACGAGTGCATCGCCAGGATACACACCTGCTCTCAATTTTGGACAGGAATGATAATTATTATAGAGTGTCACACAAAAAAATTCAAAAATAAATGTGCAAAATCAACGAGTTTTCCAGTGTACTTCGAATTCTCCCGAAGCGTGAAATTGGCCAGTGAATTTCAAAAATTTTCATTTCGTTAGATTTCCGCTTCTCTAATTTTGATTTTATTTTTTGGCTAACCTCCGATGTTATGCACCTACGCAAGATTAAAAATAAATTCTTGAAATTTGTGACTTTTCGCTTCAAATTGGATATCTCTTGTAAATATAGAGATAAATGCATAAAACAAGAAGGGCGTTGCTGTAGGAAGATGTGTCTTGACAGACCATGATATTGTACGTTTCAACTCGGACCACGAAATTCCACAGGGTGTTACGAATTTTCGACAAAAAAAACACTTTTAGTTTTGCCCCCGTATAACATTTTTTCAAATTTTTTTTGTTTTCTCTTATAATTTCTACAAATCAGAAGAGTTGATCTATAACTTGCCGAAAAAATCATCTAAATCGGTTGAGAATTAGGAAAAATATCGGACTTCGAATTTGGTTAAATTTTCGAGTGTTCCGCTAATTTTGCCTCCGAGTGTATAAGAAAAAATTATATTAAGTTTTCTCATTTACTTTTACACTCACAAAACGTACTTAACATTTAAAAAACACAAAAATTGAAAATAAAGACTTACAATACAATTCTATTTTTGCCTTTGATAGTGAATTTCCTCCTACACATTAGTGACACCTCCCAAATTTTCAGGAAAAACTGACGAATGTGAATGGGGGATATGATTTTTTAATGCCATGATGGCACCAAGCGATTTGTAGGCATAAAAAGTTCATCAACTTTTTTTTGGATCCATGCTATTGCCCAAAAATTCTCTTACTAGTCTGGCCTCGTGCTGTGAATGGGTGAGCAATACTGTGGAAGCAAATGAGACCGAAACACCAGTCTATCGCTCCTCCTCATGACAGCTCCTTCAGGAAGGGATATTTACCATTCCACGGAAGGTTAAATAATGTTCCTTGAATAAATTTTCTTCCTAATGGTGAACGGTTTAATAAAAATAACCGTTTGAATTTGGGAGGCTTTTACTTAGTAAAATTCCATTATCAATAATAAAAAACAAGTACTGTGTTTGGAATTTTACTTAATAATTGCGATTCGTAACGCAATTATTAAGTAAAATTCCTTAAAACACAGTACTGTTTTTAATAAAAATAACCGTCTCATACAGAACTTGTTTGCAACATCACGAGAAATTTCATTAGGCAAGATCATAAATAAACATAACAAGTAAAGAATGAAACATGTGTCATTCTCTCTTATGAATTTCATCAATGGGCTACTAAAAATATTAGATTGTCATTACAATATTGTGGTGTAGAAAAATAAGGCCATATTTACTTCAAGGGTTTATTTCCTTATATTGACTCTGTATGGTTATCACATAGATCTTTTAAATTCTGAAATGTTTTCATTCTTGACGTCTTTCAAACTCATTCATGTTCAGGTCTTTTGATGCTTCATTTTCTGTTACCTGCTTTGAAAATTATCGTGACTGTTCCAAGCTCTATTGATTAAACGTTGGTACACAATGAATTCCCCTACAGTAATCCAAGAAAATTTTCAGATGTTCTTTAGACGCCAGATTCAAGAAAAGTTTCGAGATTATTGAAAGCGATACTAAGATGGTTGATGATACACAAATTACACAAAAACTCATCAGAATAACGTAACAGAGATGCATGATTGACAGATGTTAAACCCATGACATTTTGCGTTGACGTAAATACACACCACAAAAATTGTCACCTGGTATTCGGAATTCCACAATTGATTAAGCAGCTCGATCGCAGTTTCTTTGTCAACATATCTTTTCGGACATATGAGGGGAAAAAATCTTATCTATGTAGTTTCCATATGATCTCAAACACGTCTGAAACAAGAATCAGTTTATTTGACTATCAATATTCATTCAATTTCTCTTCAGTTTTCATGCTAAATTAATGTAAGTTTTCTGTGTTTCTTGTTGATTTTCGAATGTTTGAATTCATTGTAATGGCTGCTGAAAGTCCTTGACACTATTTGAGTGATCATGAAGGGGTAAGAATTGTAACACTTCTAGAGGAGGGGCGAAGCCAACGTTACGTGGCTAACTTGTTGAATGTTAACCAATACACCATTTCAAGAGCAATTAATGGGTACCACGAAACAGGGAATATGGAAGAAAGGCCGGACAGGGAAGAAATCGGATAACAACAACAGTTGATGATCGTTCGCTACGTTCAACTGCACTAAGAGTTCGGCACTGTACGGCTAGAATGCTACAAAATGAACTTGCACTTTCCAGAAATGTGTATATTTCATTGCAAACTGTTAGGAACAGGCTCAGCGAAGACGATATCAGACCAAGGGTGGCTTCTACCGGCCCGCGTCTCACCAGAGAGCACCTTCTCACAACACAACAATCGATTTTGAAAATGATTAGTAACCATTCAATGCTGGTTGATTGGTCTCTTCGCGAATGCTTGAAGATGGTAGAATTTTTAAATTTTTCTTTAACTCGAAAATTGTTGATATTTTCCATCATGAACTCATCCCTTTAGAATGATATCTTCTTATTCCACACTTCTGAAAGTTACCAAGTGACTCTTTAATGACCAACTTAAATGTTTATATAGTATTGTCGTAAAAGTTCGGTGATGCGACAATTTTTGTGGGGAGTGTATTTGTTCATATGAGAGTTTTGCATATAGAGCTAGAATGAAACAATTGAGAGCTTTTAAAGACTTAATTGTTTTTCAATGTAATCTCCGCGAATACAAATACACTTTTTCATTTGTTCGAATCAATTATTCCAATCGCTTGCTGCTAAATTCAAAATGGCTTTTTGGAAGGTATCAACAGCTTCTTCTGAAGACTGAAACAACGCAGACCGTTCCTGATTTTCGGAGAAGTGAAAATTTCGTTGGGACCTACGTCATGACTGGATGATTCGTCGCTCGAGGTTGGATCCTCGAAGCTTACTAAATGGTTGTGTACCAATCGGCAGTGAGACCATCTCTTTGGAGATTCTTTGGCCATAATTTTTGAGCTATGGTTCTGGGAATCAAAATTCATCTATATATATATATATATATATATATATATATATATATATATATATATATATATATATATATATATATATATATATATATTCCCATTTTCATGATAAACAGAGAACGTCTAAATTACATGATATTGTTGTTGCTTCAGATTATAATCTTACACCTCCGAACTTGACAATGCAAAAGGTAGATTTTGATATATTTGATGATAATTCTAAAAGAGAAAGTTGGATGCAGAAGGAATTACACGGAAAGCACCCTAAAGAATTGAAAAATGATTATATTGATGAAATTGCATCGAATAAATGGTTAGTATCTGGAGAATTGTTTGCTGAAACAGAAGGCTTGGCAATTGCGATCCAGGATCAGGTTGTTTTCACGAGGAATTATAGAAAACACATCATCAAACAAAATATAGATGATTCTTGCCGTAGATGTTTCTGTTCTTCAGAAACAGTTTTTCATATATTATCATCTTGCTCAGTCCTTGCTTCAACAGATTATTTAGAAAGACATAATGCCGTCACTAATATTATTCACTTTAATCTAGGAATTAAACATGACCTAATTCCCAAAGAAAAAAAATTTCACAAATATGAACCTGAGATTATTTGTGAAAATGACAAAGATAAACTTTATTTTGATAAAACAATTCTTTGCAACAGAGCTGTAAAACACAATAGACCAGATATCGTTCTTAATGATAAACAGAATCAAATAACATATATAATTGATATTGCTATACCCGACACACCTAATATACAAAATAAATAAAATGAAAAAATTTCTAAATATATGATGCTTGGCGACGAGATTAAAAAATGTGGAAAATGAAGAAAATATTTATTCTACCGATTATTATTTCTACAACAGGCGTTATTCCTAGAAATCTTCACAAAAGTATTGAGATTTTGGGTCTGAAGAAAATTTGTTTGAACAGTTACAAAAGATAACAGTCATCAAATCTTGTAATATTCTTCGTAGGTTTCTTTCCGAAAATAATAATGAGGTAGAGTCATAGGTTTCTCTTCAGTTTATACTGCTCAGAATCTCATTTCATATTTTATTTATTTGTTTATATAAATGTAATATAATTAACTGACAATTTTGTCATATTTATATTCAAAGCAGTATTCTATTCGATCGTTCACCACTTCACACAAAGGAAACTATTAATGAGTAACATTCAGTGTTACTTGCCTAAGGTCCGTACACTGGATTTTTCCGGGAGAAAGCCTCTGACACTACTCGTTGGTACATTGATATCATTGTCTGATGATGCTATAGTATGTATATATTCTGGTAGATTGATATATTCTCATAACATTTAACGTTATCCTAATATATAATTACTCCAGGATATGTTTTGATTATAATCATTGCCTGGCAATGGTATTAATTACCGGGTGGTGGATTTATATTTTTCATGAAATCAGTTTGATTGCATGAACAGATATATGGGCAACTCGTCGGGGTAAAACCCTATATATATATATATATATATATATATATATATATATATATATATATATATATATATATATATATATATATATATATATATATATATATATATATATACCATTGTTTTTGTGACGATTTCTTCTTCACTTGCTATAATCTGATGGAATAATGAGTATGACTCACCCTTTAGGCATTTTGGGCAGAAAAATTTCATTACCCGTGAGGCTAGCTCTAGCACTTTTATTTCAGATGCAGTTAATTGACCACAATTTTTACAGATTTTCCCACTACATCCTTCACAGGAAAATACGGGTTTCTTCTGTTTACATATATCGCGTTCCATGGTTGAAAGAGGTTACAATGGATTTTGTTATCCATATTTGTCTAGGTTCATTTTTCTAATTTTTTCTTGGTATGAGTTTAGAATTTTCAATGCAGTTATTTATTTATTTCATCAACTCGTCTATGACAGCATCTAGATCCTCTTTGTTTATTAATTGTCCTCAGTCCACTTTTTGTGCCTCCCGTTCTAGTTTTTTATAGTTATATGTACTTGTCTGCTCTATTTCATTGATTTTAATTGGTTTATTAATAGTCGAGGACAGAAGGTAATGACAAATACAAGTAAACGATGATTTCTATTAAAAATATTATTAAATGCTCGACGCGTTTCGATACACAGTATCTTTTTCAAGAGCAAATGAATATTACAAATATATGTTAGTAAAATATACTTATATATACTGAAGAGGCAATCCACTCAGAGCTATCTGCATTTGAACTAGTGTTTAGGAAATAAATTTAATAAGGGTGAGTTATTTATGTCTACCTATCATTAAGAATTTCCGGTGAATACCTAAATCTATTAATTTCAAGTACTTCCAGAAGGTTGGGTTTTATACCTCTATTCTCAGAATGTAGGATTTTAAATTCTGAATTGAAAGAGTGACTATTTTCCTATGATGATTTGAATAATTTGAATCGTTTTTTCCATTGATGAAAGTGCGTTTATGTTCAGAGATTCCAACATTAAAATTTCTTCCTGTTCTACCTTTATAAAAACAATTGCAATCTGCACAATCCAATCCATAAACACCTGATTTATTTTCTTTATTAATTGGAAATTTATAATTCCTGATAAATGAACCTAAATTTTTGATGTTTCAAACGCTATATTTAAATTTGAAGAATTTCACATTATTGCTTATATTGCCTATATATGTTTAACTATTGAATTTCTTGTCTTGGTAATCGCCGATTGGATATATATGTTGTAAAGCTGATTTTTGTTTTTCTTATATAATATGCAGCTTACTAAAATTGCATCATAACCATTATTTATTGCGATCTGTTTCATAAAATTCAATTCTTTGAAATAATTATCATTAGACATCGGTGTGCTCAAGAGTCTATGTATATAACTATTAAATGCTGCAACTTTCTGTTGGTAAGGATGTGGCGATGTATAATGAATTGTGATATATGTATGAGAAGGCTTATGATAAATTGAAAACTGGTGTTTATTATTTGATCTTGTTATTGTTAGGTCTAGGAAATTGATCGAATTGTTCTGTTCTATTTCAGAAGTGAATTTTATTTTTGGGTGCAGGTTGTTGATGAAATGTTCGAATACAGTCTGTTTGTTCCTGTGAAACACACAATAATGTCATCGACATATCGATACCAATTTAGGAAATGTTTACTAAGCGGGTGTTTATGAATAGTTTTTCCATGTTATCCATGAAGATTTCTGTTAAAAGAGGGCTTAAGGGGTTTCCCATTATAAGTCCCTAATCACTTTTATAAAAACAATCGTCAAGTAAAAAATAATATGCAATCATCTAATAAAGCCATAATGTCGTATTTAATTCGTAGATTCGTCGTATTTTGTGTTAACAAATTATTGATTACATTATACGGATCTTTCGGTGGAATACTTGAGAACAAATTCTTGAAATCAAAAGAGACTAACTTTGCATTACTTGGAATGACAAGATTTTCTATTTTTCTTATCGAATCACTTGAATTACGAATTGAAAAAGACGGTTTAAAATTACAAAATATTTCCATAATATGTATTAAAAATTTGGAAATCTTGAATGCTGGGGCATGTATGAAAGATACCACTGGTCTCATTGGATAACCATTTTTGTGCAATTTAACTGAAGAATAAAGTTGAGGTGGTAAAAGATTCGGTGAGACAAGTTTAAATTTTTCGCGATCTGTAATGATGGATTTTGAATTCTCAATGACTGTCTTCACTTCCTTATTGAATTTATTCGTTGGATCTCGAGATATAACAGAATAATTAGAATCATTAATGAAAACTAATGTTTTGGAAAAATAATCTTGTTTATTTATAGCTATAACTGTATTGCCTTTATCTGCTTTTGTGAAAATAATGTCATTTGATGTTGATTTAAGGAAAAGAAAAGATACTATGTATCGAAACGCGTCGAGCATTTAATCATATATTTTAGTATAAATCATCGTTTACTTGTATCTGTGAAGATGGATTTCTATCGCGTAAAAGCCTTGTCAATTGAATTTTAGAAGGAATGGAACTCTTAGTTTTAAGCTCTTTGTTTAAAGTGAAATCACTTTAATAAAACTATTACCATTAGGGTCTAAATCGTTCGGTCGAGTTACACCTATAAATCCTGGTTCAAAATTTCTTTCTAATAAATTAGTTATAAATATTAATAAATAATTATATACTCGGAGGCAAAATTAGCGGAACACTCGAAAATTTAACCAAATTCGAAGTTCGATATTTTTCCTAATTCTCAACCGATTTAGATGATTTGTTCGGCAAGTTATAGATCAACTCATATGCTTTGTAGAAATTATAAGAGAAAACAAAAAAAATTTGAAATAAATTTTATACGGAGGCAAAACTAAAAGTGTTTTTTTTTGTCAAAAATTCGTAACACCCTGTGGAATTTCGTGATCCGAGTTGAAACGTACAATATCATGGTCTGCCAAGACACATCTTCCTACAGTAACACCCTTCTCGTTTCATGCGTTCATCTCTATTTTTGCAAAATATATTTAATTTCAAGTGGAAAATCACCATTCTGGAGAAATTCCATTGAATCAAGAAATTGTCATTAAAATTCGTCTATCAATTTGGAATTTTCTTATTATCACTCAGGCGTGTCGAAATTGTCGTTCGCGATTTTATGTTAGAATTGCATTAGATATTGATGACAATTTGGTTAATTTGGTGAAAATTAGGAATTCATAGGAGATAACAGTCGGTAGGTACTAAAATACACAACCGAATTCTGGGACCATTGATAAAACTTTTCATTTACACATGTGCACACCTTTTTTATCAAATATGAAATACAGAACACGTTTTTTGTATATGACCACATTTGCATTTGTTTAAAGAATGAGAGTTTTCCATTCTTTGATTTGATACAAATTCGATCGGTTGCGGTGTTTTGTGATCCTTTTACTGTTTACGATTCGAAACGGTATTTTTCATTCAGAATGAGAGATTTACCACCAACCTCAGTAGCAAGGGCAGTTACATTGATCGAGGAAGGCCGCACTTAGCGCTCAGTTGGTACCATGTTGGGTGTCTCGACGTCGGTTATCCATCGAATCTACCGACGTTACAGGGAAACTGGATTGTACGTGAGGAGGCGAGGACAAGGAAGAAATCGGGCAACTCGCGCTATACATGACCGTTTCATCGCCAATCAAACCATAAGAAATCCTCGTCTTACTGCTATTCAGGCACGTAATCTTTTACAAGCAGTGGATAACATTAACGTCAGTGTGAGGACAGTCAGAAGACGATTGAATGAGGTTGGACTGAGATCATACGCGCAAGCAAGAGCATCAAGACTCGATAGAGCCCATCGGGTAGCAAGATTGGCGTTTGCTAGGGAGCATGTAGCATGGACAATCAATCAGTGGAGACGAGTTTTATTTAGTGATGAGAGCCGATATTGTGTGAATTTTGTGGATGGTAGAGATAGAATATGGAGGCATCGAGGGGAACGGTACAATCAAGCGAACTTCGCAGGAACTGAGCAATACGGTGGAGAGTCAGTTATGATATGGGGTAGCATATGCTTGGGAGTACGAACAGAACTGGAGATTATTAGCAATGGATCACAATGGGCATTAAGCCCATCGGTATATAACACAAATCTTGGAGCCTCATGTTGTGCCTTTTGCTCCTTACATAGGGGAAAATTTCCTTTTTATGCACAATAACGCGCGCCCTCATACTGCGCGCATAGTGATAGAATATCTCAATGAAGTTGGGATCACACGAATGGACTGGCCGTCGCGGTCACCGGATTTAAACCCGATCGAACATGTTTGGGACATTCTTGGAAGAAGGATTCGACAACGGAATCCAGGCAACGTTGAAGAGCTGACATAGGCTTTGGTGGAAGAGTGGGACAACATACCTCAACAGATGATAGACAACATCATTGGGAGTATGCAAAATCGTATGCGCGCTGTAATAAGAGCTCGGGGGGGTCATACTCGCTACTAAAATCAAATGTTTTTTTTTGTGGGTCATCATGAACATTTTCCTCAACATGTTCATTTCATTTCACACAAAAAATTCAAAAATAAATGTGCAAAATCAACGATTTTTCCAGTGTACTTCGAGTTCTCCCGGAGCGTGAAATTGGCCAGTGAATTTCAAATATTTTCATTTCGTTAGATTCCCGCTTCTCTAATTTTGATTTTATGTTTTGGCTAACCTCCGATGTTATGCACCTACGCAAGATTAAAAATAAATTCTTTGAGACTTTTCGCTTCAAATTAGATATCTCTTGTGAAAATAGAGATAAATGCATAAAACAAGAAGGGCGTTACTGTAGGAAGATGTGTCTTGACAGACCATGATATTGTACGTTTCAATTCGGACCACGAAATTCCACAGGGTGTTACACTTTTAGTTTTGCCCCCGTATAAAATTTTTCTCGAATTTTTTTTGTTTACTCTTATAATTTCTACAAAGCAGAAGAGTTGATCTATAATTTGCCGAACAAATCATCTAAATCGGTTGAGAATTAGGAAAAATATCGAACTTCGAATTTGGTTAAATTTTCGAGTGTTCCGCTAATTTTGCCTCCGAGTGTATTAGGACAATGGAAATTCGATATCAAGCAGGATGGAATCCAACCTGATGGGTGATTACTACTGGTTTTTGAAACAAGAAGAAATGACCGCCCATTAAAGTCAAAGATAGAATTCAATAAGTATTTTTAAGTCAATATCTTTGTGTTTTTCTCAAATGTTAAATTCGTTTAGTGGGTATAGAAGTGAATAAAGTCAATATATACTGTAAAAACTTACATAACATCTTTTTTATACACATTAGATAGTGTTACATTAAATGTGGTTCTATAAAAGTAACGAGAGAACTCTAAGTGTTACAACTTAATTTTCTCTAATTTTTGTATTTGGATATATCCATTCTTCCATGATATACTATTCAGCTTTATGTTACATTTACAGCAATTTGTTTTGTAGGCCACTGTTATTATAAAGAGGAGCAATTATTTCTTGGGGTAGTGTATACTGTCGCAACAGCTGAGATATTAGACTATTACAAATTATCTATGGTATTTCGAATATGCTACAATTACTCTACCAATTATAGTAAAATTCTTTCGATTCAATTTAATAACCAGATTGAATTAGCTCCTCTACTTTTCGTAATTAATTACTTTCTTCGATATTACGACATTATTACATTAGTTTATTTTCGAATAAATAGAAACCTTTCAAATTGAACCTTTAGTAGCTCATATCTCTTATATTTCTGATTATATACTGCGTCCACAGTACAATTTCTTTGATTCAAATTTCTTTTTTGGTAGGCAACTAATTGTATTAACGTATACAATCTGATGTGTTTCATCTAAAAAGAAGTTTCAAATTAATCGATCGCCGTATATTTCTTTTGTAAGTAACTACCTGAAACATTATATAGAAATCAGCAGCTTATTCGTAAGCGTAATTGAGATTCATAGGGACTTCAAGCGAAATAACAGGACACGCCTTTTCGATTCCAGTATTTCTCGCACGATTCAGATGAATTGGATGCTAGAATATTCGGAATTGAAGCCGTAAAGTGACGAGAAATTAAAGCACATTTGCAATATTTTAAAAATCTTCTTTTATGGGCAATTGATTATTAACACATATCAGGACATATTCCAACAAAATTCGATGTTTTTCCTTGGCACACATGTCCCTTTCATGAGAAATAAAATAGAAGAAATAAATTGAGATTTTGCAAAAACCACCACAGCAGTTATTGATCAATTTCTTCGAGAAAATATTGATTGTCGGTAATAATGCAACGCGTATCACGAAATCTGACGCCGAAAGAATGTGCTGAAGTAAAGGTGTTAGATGACCGTCACACAACCAAATTTATATGGAATCACTCGGTATTTCCATTATTGATTGTTTTTAACCATGGATCTTTTGATGAATGATCAATGAAGTTTTTGTTGTAAGAAAACTGGATAGTGTGATAAGAAATGTTGAATTATCGTCACTGAGATTTGAAACTGTGAATTTCACAATTTAAAAAAGCCTATAATCGTAATTGAAAATGCCTTACGTTGGATTGTCCGATGCGCAAAAGGGTCGAATAATTGCTCTGGGGGATCACAGCGGGTGATTTCCAAACCTACGCCCGATACGTGGACCTACAATATCTGCAAAATAGGCCTAGAAGAAGTCATAGGAAGATCACTTCTGAAGAACAAGACCACTTTTTGTGCCAAATTGCAAGAAGAACCCCAATTTCTGGAAGCAACAGGCATCAGTGTATCAGCCGAAACGATATGTCAAAGACTTCGTTTAAGAGATTTATACAGTAGAAGGCCTTAAAAGTTCCAGAGCTAATCAGACAACAAAAAATTAACAGACTTAATTGGTGTATCGAGCACCAAAATTGGAATATTGAGAATTGGCGAAATGTTCTTTTCTCGGATGAGACCAGAATTGGTGTTTGATGAGATGACCGCCGGATTCGGGTTTTAAGAGGTCGTGGAAGACACCTGCGAGAATTTAAGTGGATCTAGTGCTGGAGCCCATAGTGAGACTCTGGCGAGGTGCTTAAGGTGAGAATGCAAGATGATGCTCCTCCGCATACCAACAAACTCACCCGGCATTATCATGAAACAGAGGGAAATTAGATCGCGCCAGGATAATCCAAGAACCCCACAACAGCTCGCCCAAGCCGCCACTGAAGAGTGGAAGAATATCACCCCAGATGAGGTCGAAAACCTAATC
The DNA here is from genome assembly GCA_013387265.2 of Cryptolaemus montrouzieri. Lineage (NCBI taxonomy): Eukaryota > Metazoa > Arthropoda > Insecta > Coleoptera > Coccinellidae > Cryptolaemus > Cryptolaemus montrouzieri. Next base: position 15,471,668 of record JABFTP020000042.1, read on the forward strand.
CAAAGCATACCTAGACGGATTCAGGCTTGTATCAGGGCAAGAGGAGGTAATACAATGATTTTTTTGGAGGATCTGGTTATTGTAAATAATAGAACCCTGTGTGGTATGTAACGGATATGCTAGAAAATTAGTTCTACCATTTGCAGCAAACATGGGTGAAAAATTTTCATTTACGCATAATAACAAGAGACCTCACCAAGCCCTTATCTTCAGGAACTGTCTTCAAGATCACGAAATCAGGTCAATGTCTGAGGCAATCTCAACAGAAGATTAAGAATCCAGCAAATCCAGCCAGCTTCCGTGAATGAAGTTCGGAACAGATGAGGCATACTGCTCTCTGAACACTATAAAATCGATATAATGAATATTTGGTTGTGTAGCCTCACACATAGGAACGGTATACTAGACGAGATGGCGCCTTTGCTTCGTATTAAACATCAAATGTTATGCTGTGACGTACTGCTCAGCCCTGAGAAGAAAACTGAGTTTAGCAGAAACAGATTATGCAATGTCTGACAAATGGTCATGATAGCAAACTCTGAAGTTGACTAGGATGACGACTTGATGAGATTCTCTGTTGTTATCTTTATCAGTATGACTCCTGGGCAGTTATAGGACGCTCACTAAGAAAAAAGCACAACAGGTTACAGTGGTCTGCAAGCCCAAATATGTTGTTCTTGGTGAAATGGAGCTGATCATTAATCATCAACAGAAACAGTTGGCGAGAGTATGGAGCCCTGGGGTACTCCTGCATTATCCTGAAATGATTCACTCGTCACACCATCATCTACCACCTGAATCGACCTACAGAAGAGAAAACTACTAATCACGTCGCAATTTTTCGGGAAGTCCATATGCGGTTAGTTTACTCATCTAGGCTATCGAAGGAGTTTAAATAAATAGAGCAGAGGCGATTGATACTCCATGCCTTTCGATTTTTGATGTCCACAAAACCGTAAAGTATGCAAGAAGGTCATTAGTTTATGGTTATCTACGATCACTGATGATACTCTGTAGCTAGCGATATTTTATAAGCTCATGGTTTATCGATCTTTATCATATTCATTTATTTAGAAAACATGAATGCAAACTTTATTTCTGAGCAATAACGCCAGGCCTCACTAAGCTAATATCATTAGAAACTACCTTTAAGATCACGAAATCACTTCAATGGAGTAGCCTGCATGATCCCACCTAACATGTCCGAGACATTCTCAATAGAAGATTAAGAAGCCAGCAAAACCTCCAGCTTCCGTGAAAGAAATTCAGAACGTACTGATCGAAATTTAGAACGAAATAGATCAGAATCCTATAGGATAATTTGTTTCAAGTATGAATCGTAGATGTTATATAGTAATTCTCGCCAAGGTGTAATTCTCTCAAGCATTCTTCAGTGATGATGGATTACTGAAAAAATAATTCTTCAACATTTCTAAGCTTCTTCTGATTGAATATCAATTTTCGATTTGTGCGTTAATTTTTGACGCAGAGTATTTTCAGTTTTTTCATGGGTGCCGATATATAGCAAGAGATTTCAAGTTCTGTCATCATATTTATTATTAGGATGAAGTAAGGAAACGCGTGAAGAACAGCGATGGTTGACTTTAAAACGTCAGTACAAAACAGCGCTTTTCAAACAATAGCCTTACTTCAATTTTACTTCGAATTCATCTGAAGGATACCATGTCAAATGTTTGACATTTCCTTGGGTTTGCTGAACATCTTAAAGCAATGTCAATATCGTACATAATTTCTAGAAGCTTTTTTGTCATTTGTGTTTCAACAACAGTTTTAGTTGCCCTAGCTGGAGTGATCAAAAACTTTTGGATTTTCTTCTCCAGAGAACAACTCGATAATCTAATTGAATATTGTAAAAGAATACAATGCATAACCAATACATTGGACGAATATGGAGGAGAATGAATTTACACAGATTTTTGGTAGAAAAATGTTATTTGTTTTAATTCCTTTTATGTCCATTTGATATGATCAGTAAACCCCAAAACAAAATAAACGGAGTTCTTTTATTGAAACGTGAAAGGAATTTCTTGAATTCTAAGTATGTAAATACATATTATTTCTCAAAAACTGATGAAGAAAAATGTTATTTCAAGTTTCACAACGATAGCTATAAATTTTTCTATTTCGCTGAAAATTCTAATATACCACATTCAGAATGGCAGTGGGCGGTACCATCTCAGCCCCAAAATCACCAATCTCGGTCCCTAATTCAATGACTCTTGGAAAATACCTATTCCAGCCCAGAGTTCCACAGTTAAAGGTAAGGGATAAATCCTAACCCCAATCATATTCTTCAATTTTTTACTGTTCATTAGTAGTTTATGATTATAACAGAAAAAGAAAATTTCGAAAGTTACTGCACATGAAAAAAGTTTTTAGTAAAATGCTCATTCGAAGAGGAAAAGTTCTCTTAGTTCATTAGGGTTTCAATTATAATCGTAATTTAGCATCAGGAGAAACTAAATGGAGGTGCATTAACCACAAACGTCCAGCATTTCTTCGAATAGTTGGTGAATCTGGGAGACATATTATAACGAATTTAAATGAAAACCATAGCCACCAACCAGAAGAACAACATATGCTGATACGATAAAGTATGATCTCCTCTGTTGAAAGAAAGGCAGAGCACCATGTATGAGAAAAACCGATAAAAATCATCGGACAGGAAATGTGCCAAACTGCAGCTGATATTACATGTTTAATGTCGAATGATATACTTTGCATAAAGAAAAATCTTCATTAGGCACACCGTAATTTGTTACCAGCTTTAATGGATATATCAAATGTATCCAAGTTCATGTGCTTCATGATAAATGGATAAACACAACCTGAAACCAACAGAAACGATAAATTTTCATTGATCATTGATGTTTCAGATATATAGATAGATATATACATTATGAGTGAGGGCTGCTGAGACATTACCTAGCCATTGCTACCCTGAGGTCTATTGTGGAATACTCTATCTTAAATTTTGTCCAAAAGCTCCATGCCTCTTGTAACTGATATAAGCTTTGAGGGCAAAATGAGGTCTACATGAAGGATCCTCAATCAATCATAACCAGTTTAGATGCCGGGCACGAAGCTGAGCATACCCGTACCATTTCGGGGAAGGTGATGGAAACTGTAGGATGCCATTCTAGTTACTACTCTAATCACCAGGTGAAGAAGCGTTGGGTTTGCTTTGAAAAGCTGCACTCCCACCAAGCAATGCAGCTGTATGTAGTACGTGGTCTCACCTCAATCATATACAGGGTGCTTCAACGAAAACTAAACAGAGGCTATATCTACCAAGATATTCATTTCTGATCAAAACGCAAAAACAGGTCAATTTTTGTTTCAAGGGGGACATCTTTTGGGGTACAAAACTTGCCTGAAATATAAGCAATCCTTGAACATTTTGAATAAGGAAAATGGGTCGACTGATGACTCAAAAGAAAGGTGGTATCTCTGTCTACATCGCCTTGAACGAATTTCCATTTTTAATTGAAAACTGTGAAAGATACAGGGTGATCAACTGAAAGATAGGGAAGACTATTCCCTGAGACTATTCAAGTTTCAGTGAAGTAAAATGGAACAGATCCATGCTGATCAATAGCAGTCATCATCAAGTACCATCCTCATCTCGAATTTCAACCCCTAGAGCAGGGGTGACCACCCTTGAAAATTTGGAAGAGGGTAGATGGGTCGAGTGATAACTCGAAAGAAAGGTATCAACTTTGTCTGCATCCCGGTGAACGAATTTTCCTTTTTGATTGAAAACTGTAGAAGATACAGAGTGAGCTACTGAGAAATAGAGGAGACTATCAATCGCCCTGAGCTATTCAAGTATTAGTGCAAAAAATGGAACAGATTCATTCCAGATCCAAATGAATCTATTCCAGTTTTTCGCACTAATACTCCAATAGTCTTGGAGCGATAGTCTTCTCTATTTTTCAGTGGCTCACTCTGTATCTTCCACAGTTTTCAATCAAAAATGAAAACTCTTTCACGGGAATGCAGACAAAGACTTCTTTCGAGTTATCACTCGACCCATCTACCCTCTTCCAAATGTTCAACGGTTGTCACCCCTGCTCCAGGGGTTGAAATTCGAAATGAGGATAGTACTTGATGATGACTGCTATTGATCAGCATGGATATGTTCCATTATACCTCACTGAAACTTGAATAGTCTCCGGGAAATAATCTTCCCTATCTTTGAGTTGCTCATTGTTCAAGGCAATGTAGACAAAGATACCACCTTTCTTTTGAGTCATCACTCGACCCATCTTCCCTATTCAAAATGTTCAAGGATTGCAACCCCCGCTTAGGGAGTTGATATTTCAGGCAAGTATTGTACCCCAAAAGATGTCCCCCTTGAAACAAAAATTGACCTTTCTTTGCGTTTTGATCAGAAATGAATATCTTGGTAGATATAGCCTCTGTACAGCCACTGAAGTTGCTTTGGGGCAAGACCCCATTTCTTTCCACTGGTCATTAGACATGCCCTCAAGGAATATCTAGCCTTGTGCATTGTATTTTTCAGGTGCGAATTTCACGTGAGTTTACTATCCAAGCTAACCCCCAGATATTTTGCTTCCTCCGCAACTGTAATAAATGAGGTCTACATGAAGGGTCCTCAATCAATCATAACTTGTTCGATGATTTCTAGGCGACAGTGCCCCGTTAGTATGGCAGTTAGAACTCTCAGGTCCAGACAGTAGAGTTTAAGCCGAGCCTTGGCTCTCGCAGTTGAAGTCCCACTGTTGGCAAATCGTATCTGAGACCTGAGAGACTCATCCAGTGCTCACGTACCTTCAGCTCCAACCACAAATAATTTTCCATTCTTGCAGTATCCAGGAGAATTCCGTGCCTAGGCTCCGATCCGATGAATCCCAAGCCTTCTCATTGCCCTCAATGCCCAAGTGTCCGGTACCCACATCAGACGGAGCCTGTTCCGTTCTTACAGTTTGTCACGGGTAAAGTGATATTCCTTCACTATAAGTGAGGTACAGGTATCGTATGCCAATGGTATCAGTGCAGTCAATGGCAAATATTTCTGCTTGAAAAATAGTCGCAAGCCCGCCAAGCAGATCGTCTGTTCCTCGGCAGCACCTCGAATATACATATCAGCTCCAACACCTTTTGCAGTTTTGGAGCCGTCTGTGTATCAACAGAAGCGCCCAAATGGACGGTCCTTGGAGCTAGTCCATTCCTGTATGCTAGGAACGATGATATGGAATGACAGCTCCATCTTGGTTTTAGATATTGCTATGACTTCATACTCAGCATCTAGTTATCCTCGATTTCAGACTGTAAAGTGTCGGGCACGAAGCTGAGCATAGCCGTACCATTTCGGGAAAGGTGATGGAAACTGTAGGATGCCATTCTAGTTGCTTCTCTAATCACCAGGTGAAGAAGAGTTGGGTTTGCTTTTGAAGGCTGCACTCCCACTAAGCAATGCAGATGTATGTAATACGTGGTCTCACCACAATCGCATATAGCCACTGAAGTTGCTTTGGGGCAAAACCCCATTTCGTTCCACAGGTCATTAGACATGCCCTTAAGGAATATCTGACCGTGTGTATTGTGTTTTCTGTGTGTGCTTACTATCCAAGGTAACCCCCAGATATTTTGCTTCCTCCGCAACTGTAATCAACACTCCACCCAGGATAACAAGAGAAACAAATATCCTCATTTTCCTGGTAGATGGTACCATAAGGGTTTTGTGGATGCTAATGCTAAGTTTATCACTCTTACCACCTATGAATAGCTGACATAGCCATGAAGGCTGCTGCTGCAGTCTCCTTACGGCCCAAAGACTGAATGATCCTACCGACTAGGTTATTAAGTGCCAGATCAGTTGATTCGCCTCTTTAAAGGGCGTATTTATGTTCACTCTTAGGCAACCTCGGCCCGGATGAATCCATCTAACACCTTCTCCAACGAACAAAAGACATAAGACTTATAGGTCTAAAGGATTTAGGTTGTGAGTTCGATATACCCACGTTAGGGATGTATACAACCATAACCTTGTGCCAGCTGGTTGGGACGACATTCCAGGCAAAACTCGACCGTAAGACCCTAATGATATATAGAAGCAGGACGTTTACCCATTGTTGTAGCAAGTCAGGCATGATGCCAGCCTTCCCAGGAGCCTTGAATGGCCTAAATGAGCGAATCGCCCATTTAACTATTATTGTGTTCTTCCAATGGTCCTTTTTTGCTTTTAGCAAGACCTTTCAGGGCGACGGTGTCACAGCTTTCCCTGATATCAAGAAAGCGAAAATCTGGGAATTGTCTTCTCGCAATAATCTCCAACTTCCCTCTTCCAAAGTCCGTTTACTGTCCATCCTTCTTTGTCCTTTACAGACCAATGGGCAGTACCGGACCCCTGGCGAGAATCCTGTGTTGCCTAGCACTAACGGGGTACTTTACATTCCCCCCTAGAACTTGCGCCAGGTCTCCCGTTATGCCCACCTAATTTCTTTATTATACGACGTTAGAGTAGAACGATAGTGCCAGTATGTTTAGCTCGGTTAATTAGTTTCCGAATTTCTTTTCTGCCTTTTTCAAGGGCAGGATTTCACCATGAGGTTGTGCCATTCTCAGGCTCTCTACTTAGTCAATTATCGTGATACACTGACTCTATCGACCGGGATATCTACTTAGCTATACGCTCAACGTCTTCACAACTGTTTGTAGCTGTAGCAATACCTCCCAAATGAGCACTAAGGCAGGCTTTATAACTATCCCAGTCAGTGCTCCTTGGGTTTCTTTATTCGACCACTGATCTGATCCCAGACTCAATAGTGAATTCAATGTGTCTGTGATCAGATCTCGAGGCTTCACTTTTTATCGCTCTAGCAACTCGAGCAGAACGTAATGTCCAATGCCTCGGCGCGATTACGCGTCACAAAGGTTGGTTCATCTCCTCTCTTCAATAGAATGAGAGTTTCTGCCACGAGGAAGTCGAAAAGACTTTCACCTCCTAGCTCCCCACACCGAGCGGTGTGCATTAGCATCACACGCAACGACAAGTTGATGATTTTTCCACCAGATTACGAATCATCTCAGGAGGGCTCCCAAGAAATATGCTGAGTAGACCACCAAATCAAGTCTTCCACGCTCTTCCGGGACACTCACAAGTACAGAGGTAGTGTATCTGTTACAGAAATCAGAAGTAGAAGATTATCGATTCTGTTGTTGATAAAGATGCACGTCCTGGGGTTAATGTTTCAGAGAATTAAGTAATTTTCTCGTGTGATCATAAGCTGCTGTAGGTTTCATCTAACACAAGCTTGGTACCGCCAAATTCAAAGATTAGGTTTGACTTCCGAATATAGAGAGGAATGTATCGCAGCAGATACTTTTATACAAGGCGCAGGTGCGAATTGGTCTAGAATACTATTCCCATATGTGGGGTTCCATACCCGAACATTCATTACATCTATAGGATGTCTAGAAGAGAGTAATAGGTTGAAGATAACGCGCGATGTTAGGGTGGTCGATGAGGCGTTTTCATCGACACCCGAACATCTAGCGTTATCTTCAACCTATGGCTCACAGAGTCAGGGATCATTCTCTTTTTCTGCAGGTTATTTCATGGTAAATGCTCTGAAAAACTGAAATGTTTGGTTCCGAAAAGAAACCAGTTTCGGAGGAGAACACGGTCGTTGAAAATTCTAATCGGCGAACTAGCACCGCCACGTACCTCTCTCTATAAAGATTCTCACGATTTGGCCATCTTCAAGAAGAGGCATGACAGGTATCGCTTTCCCCAAGAGTTAAGAACAAAAAATAACGAACCTCAACATCACGTAAACTACTGAACGAATTGTCATGAAATTTTTAGGGTTGGTACTACCTAAAACATTAGCGCCACCTATTTGTAAGTCTCGTAATTCATTCGTTAGATCACTGTCTATTTCAGAATTATCATAGTAGTTTAATACATTGAAAATATTGGTGAATACTGCTATAAATGCTCACTCTTTCTCAGGAGAAACCAGTAGATGTTCTTTAGCCAGACGGCAGACATACCTGAAACAAAAAAAATTGTAAACAAACAACAATAATTATTACCTAACTCGTGGAATAAACGATCTTCTCGATGATAATTATTATTATGAATCATTCATGAGCAGGTTTAAATTCCAAGTCTATAATTCATTAGAATGATGTCAAGTTCCTGACATTTGAAGCTTTTCGAACTTCGTCAGTGCTTTCTTGTTTTCATTTTTAATCGAAATTTATTCAAGGAAAATTCCAAGCAACCTCTCCGCAAGGGAATTAATTCTTTCATTTTTTTATATCGGAATTCCACATTCTGCGCAAATGATAATTAAAAAGTTACAGCAACAACAACACAAGACCGGAACTCAAAATTATGAAGTTAAGGTGATATACTCCCTCTAAAAGTTATCTCCGCCGTCTATAGAGAGGCTAATCCAATCATTTTTCTTGTAATCAATTCTCTATAAGACATGTAATCAACTTTCTATAAGACTTGTAATCAACTTTCTATAAGACTTGTCATCAACTTTCTATAAGACTTGTAATCAACTTTCTATAAGACTTGAAATCAACTTTCTATAAGACTTGTAATCAACTTTCTATAAGACTTGAAATCAACTTTCTATAAGACATGTAATCAACTTTCTATAAGACTTGTAATCAACTTTCTATAAGACTTGTAATCAACTTTCTATAAGACTTGTAATCAACTTTCTATAAGACATGTAATCAACTTTCTATAAGACTTGTAATCAACTTTCTATAAGACTTGTAATCAACTTTCTATAAGACTTGTAATCAACTTTCTATAAGACTTGTCATCAACTTTCTATAAGACTTGTAATCAACTTTCTATAAGACTTGAAATCAACTTTCTATAAGACTTGTAATCAACTTTCTATAAGACTTGAAATCAACTTTCTATAAGACATGTAATCAACTTTCTATAAGACTTGTAATCAACTTTCTATAAGACTTGTAATCAACTTTCTATAAGACTTGTAATCAACTTTCTATAAGACATGTAATCAACTTTCTATAAGACTTGTAATCAACTTTCTATAAGACTTGTAATCAACTTTCTATAAGACTTGTAATCAACTTTCTATAAGACTTGTAATCAACTTTCTATAAGTCTTGAAATCAACTTTCTATAAGACATGTAATCAACTTTCTATAAGACTTGTAATCAACTTTCTATAAGACTATCAGAACCAACTTCAATTGTTCTCCTCGATTATTTTCAAAACAAATAAGTTAGAGAGGTTAGGTTACAAGTCAGAAAATTTTATTTTAGATCATTCTAGATGAAAACTGGCGGTAGGGACGACTTGTAGAAAGTGATGGGGATGCGCCTCCAAACAACTCTCCTAGCTATAAGTGATGGTGGTAAGACCACATGCATTTAAAATCAATACCAACTCAAGCTCTCTAACTGCAGAGAACTGCCAGCATGATGTTATCGTTTGACACTTGGAACTAATACATTCTTTGCCCCTCCACCACTTGGTGGAGGTAACTGGGATTTCATAAGGTCCGATAGAGTAGGAGGCAATGAGGCCTACAATGTTTTCCATGAAAATTTTGTTGACGCATTTAAAATAGCCTTTCCTGAGGTAAACTCAAAAGTACGTGCGAACTCGATCGGTGCTCATTGGTATAATGATCAACTGGGGATATGAGATCTCATCTCTCACTTCTCAAAAATCTTTTCGAGCGTTATCGGACTGATGAGCTCAAGTATATACGTAACAGTTTTGAACTCAAATATAGATTAGCAATTAAAACAGCAAAAACTAAGGCTGATGATAACTTGATACTAGGTTCCTCTAATCCTCAAAAAACTATGTGTAATCTCAACTCAAAAAAGACGATCAATTACAAAGCCGAATCTCTCATCTCAGCAGATGAGTTCAGTGAACACTTCATCAATGTACCTAATCAGGTCACTGATAATATTAGACCTGAGAATTTTTCTTCGGATGAACTATTTGAGAAAATGTTGCCTCCTGGACTTAACTTCTCATTGAGGGAGGTTAGTTATAAGGGTGAGAGACACGATCAAATCCCTCAAGAATACCAGGTCTCAAGACTTCTATGGTCTCTCCGTGGTATTGCTAAAAAGAAATATCAATAATGTTGTGTATCCGCTTACACATCTTATTAACAACTGTATTGCTGATGGCATTTTTCCGGAAATATTAAAGGTTTCAAAAGAATTTCCTTTGTTCAAGAGATGAAATACTAATGATGTATCTAACTATCAACAAAGGTTTTTGAAAAAATTCTTTGTAATCAAACAGTTTATTACTTTGAGGAAAATATGCTTTTTTCACAGCATCTATTCGGTTTCAGAAAAGCACGTAACACCGCGGATGCTATTCTTAAGTTGAATTAGGATTTTATTCACTCTCTCTGTTTTTGGAGGCCTTTGACTGCGTGGCTCACTCGGTTCTGATGCGGAAGCTTTCTCGGTATGGGTTTGATACAAATAGTAGTAAACTTATTTCTTCATTTCTAACTGATAGGTTTCAAACGGTTTTTGTGAATGGCTGTTTCTCGGGTAATGAGAGTTGAAGTTGGAGTACCACAGGGTTCAGTGATGGATCCTTTATTATTTCTCATCTGTTTTAATGATTTTCCTTCATTTCTAACTGATAGGTTTCAAACGGTTTTTATGAATGGCTGTTTCTCGGGTAATGAGAGTTGAAGTTGGAGTACCACAAGGTTCTGTGATGGGTCCTTTATTATTTCTCATTTTTTCATGATTTTCCGGATTACCTGAGCGGCTGCCTTTATATTCTGTTTGCTGATGAGACTACTGTATCTATACCAAGTGATAGTATGGTGGAAGCTGAAAAAAAGTTTGCGCATACGGAGTCGAGGGCCTTGGAATAGTGTTCGGGTTATTTATTGAGCATGAACAACAACAAGACTGGGAGAGTTGTGTCTGGTGTTAGAACTCTTGAGGCTAAAAGTGTTCTTTTTTGGGTGTTCATTTGGATTCCCGTCTCACTTGGGGGGTTCATTGTGATGTGCAAGAATGCATTTCTCTTGCGAAGTTTGGCATGTTCTTTGTCTATGAGGGTACTGAGAACCGCTATTTTGCCCTTGTTGAGACACATTTGAGATACAGTATCCTGGTGTGGGGAAATTGCAGTGATCCGAACAAGCCTTGGTCCCATATGATTCGGATTAGAGAGGTTGTACTGTATTTTGGTTCACCCTCGTACATCGCTATTTAAAATGCCTTTTCATACATTACCAATATCGATTGTTATTCAATTAGTTAAATAGTTACAAACTAGAGGATAATTTTTGCGTGATCAAATATTTTGCCAGTGAGTATTTCACTTCTTCACTCACAAAATTCAAAATGCACCAATTTCCAAAACCGGAATCTCTTCATAAAATTATTATATTCTGAAAAAATTGATCACGACGTAGAGTAGCTTAACTTAGCTCACTTCGCAAATATAAAAGTCATATTTAATTATATAATAAATGCTTTTTGCTTATGAACAGTGAAAAATCTCAATGAAAAAGCTAATTCCAAAAAAACTAATAGGATACATTCATTCAAATGTTTATAGGTTCTTCAACTTTTAGAAGCAATATGTTACGTAATAAATCAATACCAAGGTTGAGTCTTTGAGAGACACAAAGAAAGTTTTTCGATATGAAAGACTACTTTGTTAAAAATTTATTTTTTAACTAACTATAATGACATCGTCCACAATAAAATAAGACTTTGCAAGTCTGACGTAATATTTTTCGATAAGAAACAATGAGAATTCAGTTTCGTTTATTTTTTATTTAATGACTTCATTTACGCACAAGGTTAAAGCATCAGACATTTTAATTTTTCTAACTGAAAACTTAAGAATCAGTATCGGTAACCACGAGATCGAAAATGTTACAGAATACATTTATCTAGGGCATAAAATCGTACGAGGCAGGGAAAATGAAACCTCTGAAATATCGAGAAGAATTGGACTCGGTTGGATAGCTGCATTTGGAAGACTGGGTCATATGTTGAAATGTCGAGAAATCCTCGCCCTGAATAAATCTGTTTAGTTTTCTTCGAAGCACCCTGTATATTCTCTTAACAAATACCTAATAATTTTTACTCCTATCTAATATTATATTCATTAGATAGTACTTTAAAGAATCTAATAATGACTTTGTTTACAAATGCAACATATTAGGTCGTCAAAATTGAGAATTTGAAAATTTCCTTTATACTATCTTCATTAGTATCTACAACTCATGACTCATAACAGTTGAAGCAACAATTCGTCGAGACGTATTTACCAGAATTGAAGTAGATTTCCCTGAAAACGCCCGTTATGTGCGTGAACTAGTAGAGAGCGGTGTCAAGGATAACGCTATTGCCATCAATTTGTCTGTTACATCTAAATTCTAAGATACAAACCTTGATACAACTTCATATTGAAACTGGGCACGTAAACCGCAAGATCTTTTCGAGACAATCATCGCTCAATTTGATATTGAACGATTCAGATTGTTAGGAAATCATGACGAATTTCACCTGGTTTCATATGCGAGGGTCGACTTCGTAGAAAGTACGTATTCTATCTTGGAAAATCTATACAAAAATAGAAACGATGTTGTTTAGTGCTGATGACAAAACTCGAGAACGGGTGAAACGGAATTTATCGTTTTTGACGCAGTTGCTGTTTTCAGTAGTTCTTCTTGGGATAATTTCAAAACAATTACTGTGGCTGTAGTCACCCCTTTCTTTCTATATATGAGCCAATTTCTGCAATCTACGTTCCTGCCCCTTGTTAGAGAAGACGGAAGTATAGCATCATCTCCAAAAGAGATCTCTTTGCTCTCTGGTTCTTAGAGAATTCTGTGCTGGATTCATCTAACGGAATACCATCGAACATTCCACCTACAAATTCTTCCATGGCAGAAATCGAGTTCAGAGTCCGCACTGTGAGACGGGCTCTCGAGCATCTGAACTGCATGAAGACATTTGGTCTAGACGAAATACCGCCAATCGTCCTGAGAAAGTGTGCTTCCAAACTAGCACCCATTCTTATGAAAGCCAGACTTTTTCGAGCAGCTGGAAAATAGCAAGAATTCAACCGATCCCAAAAAAAGGACAGAACACCTTACCCCAAAACTACCACCCTGCTGCACTTCTTCCCATTATGTCCAGAGTGATGGAGAGAGTCATAAATCATGAACTCATCAAATATCTTGAGTTGAAGGGAATTATCAGTATGGTTTTCGCAGGCAAAGATCGACCGGAGATCTGCTCGCCTAAGTCACTCATGTTTCTACATCAACGATGGAAGAACATGGGGAATCTAGAGCAATAGCCCTCGACATCTCTAAAGCCTTCGATAGGCTTTGGCATGTAGTCTTGTTGAATAAACTTGCTGCATATGGGCTTCCCGAAAAATTGCAGGGTTGGATAAGTAGCTTTCTTTCAAATAGATTAATACAAGTTGTGGTCGACGGTATAACATCTGATTGTTTCCGGTTGCAAGCAGGAATACCTCAGGGATCCATTATTTCGCCAACCTTCTTTCTGTTGCAGATAAACGATCTTCTGTCATCTACAGAGAACAAGATCTTCGGTTTTGCAGACGATTGTACCCTGGTTTCGTCTTTCAGTAGTCTGCGGTCTGTTACAGCTGCGGAATCTCATCATCAGAGATGTCAACAAATTAATGACCTAAACTCTGACTTACAGATGATATCTGAGTGGGGTCAGTTGAACCTGGTGAGCTTCAGCGCGAGCAAGACGCAAGCAACTACATTTTCTAGAAAGGTCCCCGCTGGAGAACCTCCTCTAATAATGCAAGGCCAGCAAATTGCATCCAAAGATTCGATGCACCTTCTCGGAATAACGCTCAACTTCAAGTTTTGCTGGCATGAACATGTATCAACAATAGCTAAGTCGGCATCAGCTAAACTTAGTTTTATTCTCAGAGCCAAGCGATACTTCACGTCATCTCCGCTGTTGCTTCTGTATAAAGCGCAGATTGGATCTGCTTTGGAATATTGTTCCCATGTATGGGATCTGTGCCCAAACATTCGTTGCGGATGTTGAATAGTGTGCAAAAACGGGCTGTGCGCCTCATCGACCACCCGGAGATCACCCGCGATCTCCAACCGCTGGCTCTCAGAAGACAAGTTGCTGACCTTTCTCTGTTTTACAGATACTTCCACGGAAAATGCTCAGAGAAGCTGAAAGACTTTGTTCCTGAAAAACTCATGTTATGCCGCAACACTAGGCTGGCAAGGAGTTCTCATCATATGGCGGTACATAAGAATTCCTTCGTTTACAGAGCGATGAGCTATGGAACTCGCTTCGTCCAACATCTTCCCAACATCCTAAAATTTCGCCCCTCTTCAAGAAGCGAGTAAACAGACACCTCAATTCTTTCCAGGCGCCTACTCATGTGGTGTAACAGGTTCGCCTTTTCCTAGGAAGCGTGCATAAAAAAAAACATTGATTTTAGGACGATACGACCTATGAACCCACAAACATTAAGGCTTGTAGGTTCAGTCCATAAGATCAGAGGGCATGATTTCCCAGTTGACCAATCCGTGAATATGGGGATAGAGTATGATTCGGAGTTAGTGACATATTATGGCCAGTTGGCGTTCAGTTGAGCAAAAAGGGCACATACGGCTTTTGCGGAATCACATCTAGGCCCGTAAAATATATTAATACTCTACGAATTATTGAATTCGATCGAAAATACGCGAGCGAATTAAGCCTTGTAAGTTGTCAGCTTGGGACGTGTTCCTTGAAGTTTTGAAATAAAATCTTCGAATTCGGAGTATCAAGGAAATTGCCCACTCATAAAACGTTATATCATATTACCAAAATCTTCTGAGGGTCAGCTACCACGCAACATATGGTTGAGGGCCAATTAGGCCTGTCTAGAAATGACCTAATCTCCCAACTTCCACTCAATGTGGGTGAGGGTCAATTAGGCATGTCTCTAAATGATCTGATATTTCATTAAATTTATTTAAAGTCGACAAAGATTGCGAAGAAAAGAATCTGATATATATGTTGCAAAGGTCAAATAGACATTGTCACCGAATCTGTTGTTGATTATATTGGAACTATAATAATCGAAAAAAAGACTGAAACACAGACTACTATTTGTACCTCAATTCCTCTCGTTGCGAAAAATTGGGTTTAGTTCATACTTGTTTCACTGATATTACGATATATGAATACTAAACCTAACAACATTGTTTACCTTCACCTCACGTATATTGCCAAAATATATATCTTTGTACAAAGCATAACATGCACAATTAATAGACTTGCCACTTCTTTGTATTCGAAGGCTACTCTTTAATGTATTACAAAATTCAGTTAACAGGAAATTGTTGTCAATATAAATCGCAAGGCGTAGCCATTTAAAAATATTAAACAGTGTGAAATTCAAAGAACGAAAGCAAGGTAGCTAAGCTACAAGATTTTTCGATTGATAATATCACTTTGCATCAGACAATTTATCAATGTTCGAAATATTGGAGTTCTCGGTTGGATGATTATTGAAATGATTGAACCAAGAGAAATAAAGGCAGGAAAAGCATTTCATTATTCAACTGATTGAATACTCATTCAAGTTATTATGAAAGCCTGGCATTCGAATAGGTCCGCATTTTCATAGTTTCTTTAATAGATTCCGGGAGGGGCATTGTATTCTCAACGTTATTTGAGGTTGAAAGTATATTCCATTAGTGCTTGTAGATATTGACAATTAAATCGATAAAGCGATAGCCTGAATCTACAAAGTTGTATGTACGAGGGATGTCTTTTAAGTTTTTCATATAGAGCTAGAATGAAAAAATTGAGAGCTTTTAATGACTTTATTATTTTTCGAAGTATTCTGCGCGAAGATTAGTAAACTTCTGCATTCGTTCGAACAAATTTTAGAAGCAGTTATTCCCATCGTTTAGGCCACATTCGAAATGGCCTTTCGAAAGGCATCAAGAGCTTCTTCTAAAGACTTAAACCTTTGACCACGCAGTGCGTTCTTGATTTTGGACTTAGGTTAGATTACGCAGGAAGATGTAACAATTTGATGATTTCTTGAGTGGAATATTCAATTTTTTCTGAGCTGTATACGAACTTGCATTGTGTTGGTTAAGAATGATTCTCAGTTGATTTCTTGAAACTTACTTGCGGTGAGAAAATGGTTGTGTACCAATTAACAGTAACTATTTTTTGATCTTGTGAAAGAATTGTTGCTCTATTTTTGAAACAAAAGTTGCGATCTGGTGGCATTTCGGTTTTTCGTCCCCTTGGAACACCCTAACAGAAGATTGACGCTCATTTTCTGGCTCCTATGAATAAATCCAAGTGTTCTTTGTCTTGCAGTGAGTTTTACTTGACTGTAAGGAATTTTTTGTTGATTGGGATTGATTCCCTGTTTAACACTGTTTATTTACACATATATACATTTGACGATACATATAACGTTGTACTGAAAATGGACTGTATTGACGATACAATAAGATGGAGAATAGTGAATGAATTATACTGTAATGATCTTAGTTACGACTGATACAGAGTTTAGTTACAGTGTGTGTGTTACATAGTGAATATTAGATCGATGATGAAAGATAGATGATAGAAGAATGATAGAAAAGTAAAAGTGATAATAGTTAGATGATAGAAAAGTGATGATAGATATCAAAGTGATGTCTCTTTGGTCTGTACATTTTCTTAAATACTGTAGAAAAGGGGAGAGAGTTAGCATTGTAAAATTTAAAGATTCTAAGACTAAGATACGATAAATGGGCAATGTATTGTTTACGACCGAAACGTGCCTAAAAGGAACAAGAACGGTATAACCATTACCGTGATAAAATGACTGAGAAGAGGATTACAATATTCGATATAGATGTAAATCGAAATTATATGATTCCAAATTGTGGGGAATTTCCACAACAAACAAACAGTTTTGTGATGAAATTTTAAGTTATATTACATCCAGAATTGTTTAACCTAATCTTAAGGCCCGCAACACCAAGCTTCATCACTTGTGATAATGTTTTAAACGCTTTCAAACTGTCCAAAGTGAAAACGGTCCACAGTTTTGACACCAGTTCTCTTTTGCACCTTTCTGTTCGGTCAACAAATGCTGTATCCAACGAGAAACTAATTGTTTCACGCGCAATTCTTGGTGCGAAATCGTTTGTATTGAGGATTTGAAATCCACTATGATGCAATAATCTCTGGATGTGTTGCATGCCGATTTCCTGAATAACCTTAAGCAGAGCATCCAAATTTTCTTGGTGCCTCTGCTTTTCGATCGTCGAGAAATCTGACCCACTTGCGTTCGAATTCCCCATACCATACAGACTGGTGTGGTGCTTCATTGCCGAAAACAGAAACCAACTCTTCGAAACATTCTTGTTATGGTACCGGGATAGGGTCACACATACGAAGGAAAAAAATGAACGTAAATGTGAACTTGAATAAAACACGTGGTTCGCTGGTAGCAATATGAGGGACGGCGTGGGTTGTCTGTGGGGGTCAAGTCGTGGCAACGCGTGCTGCAGACGATCTATAGAGACGATGTGACCTCGATGACGTCAGCGAAGGAAGAGACCGTGCAAATCTCATGAGTGAACTGAAATTTAAAACCCTCTGGTCAGGTTGACACAGAATACGTTCTGTGCTCATTTGATCGGAGGGCCTAGAGCGATCTATGATTAAACATGTGCATACGTATACATCATACAATTTAAAATCAAAAAAGAAGGAGACGGAAAGTTTTATCTGGTTATCCTACTTAAATCTAATACGACCCTAAGTGCGGTGCGTCTGTGGCCGTATTAATTTCTTATGCACTATTCAGCATGAACGAGATGATGACAAGGAAAACCACAGAAAACCTTGTCTTACGTAAGTGAGTCATATGGTCTAGGTACTTAAGTTGAGAGCGTTGTGCAAGGCTCTGTTTAAATCTAAGAAATGTACAAAAACCTAAAGGAGGGGAAGTGAAGCGTATCTACTTTGTATCTTTATTTGTCAGTTACATAAAACTTAGATATTAAAAGTGCCTGAAAAGGGGAAAAAAGTGCTGGAAGAAAAACTGTTCACCAAACTAAGACACATAACATACATAATTGTGAAGAAAAGAATCATCAGTATGTTTTAGGTTCACTAGGTGTTGTCATCGGTCCAAAATCCGGATGCTTCCTTCTGGCTATTGCGGTGGTGGATTCTACGGTTGCTGAATTAGCCTAATATTATCCACGTGCGTCGCTTCTATTGTTGGCGTCGGTCCTACCACGTACTTCGGCTTCACCTCGTCTGCGGAAGTAGCAGAATTCTTCACTCAGATTCTCGTTATCATCATTTATCGGCTTACTCAGTCGGTGATGGGATCTTCTTCTCAACGTAGAAAATTCTAGGATGGGGTCACAAACACCAAGAAAAACGTCAATGGTTCACACAAACACTCATTGCAAACGTAAATGTAAGGTTAAATAAAACACGTGGTTAGCTGGTAGACAACGGCGGTTTGGCTATATGGCGAACGGCGTGGGTTGTCGGTAGAGTCGACTCGTGGCAATGCGTGCTGAAGACGTAACCTGGATGAGGTCGGCGAAGGAAAAGAGGGCGAGTCAAAGAAAGGCACGGATTTTCAAACCCTCGGGTCAGGTAGGCCCAGAGTACGTTATGTGTTTCGCTTGGTCGGAGGAGTCTACTAGGCGATCTATGGTTAGAAGGCATAGTGAACACGGTACAAGCTTGGTCGTAGGGGCCCAGAGCAATCTATTGTTAGAAAACATAGTGAACAAGGTAATAGTTACGCTGATTATCTTTGAAAATGGTAGAAAATTATAGCGTGAAAATACTCACGACTCAATTCCATTTTTCGACTAACTTCTCAATATTGACAGTTTGTTGTGGTTAAAACATAGCACGGATAGAACTGAAATTTCGGATTTATATTAACAAATCATGGAAGTTCAGCATAGGAGACATTCCTCATGAATCATGAAAATTTTGGTCCCTTCTTCTCAATTTACTTAAGAGAAAGTTACAAAACTTGGTATATCAAATCGCTAATGTAATAATGTCGAATTTCGATATCAATCACAACACTTTGGAAGGAGAGCACTTTGTGTAGAGTGGATAAACCATATAGGATGTTCCATCGAATATTTGACCACCCACAAAGAGTTATCAGAAAACACTAAAACGGGTTGATTTTTGTTTCTTGACCATTCCCATCAACCACCTAGCCTCTCCCCCCTACCTACATTATCATCAGAAGAAAATGAGTCAAATGGCCCATCGTTAGAAAGGTATATTGATTATATATATGAATCGATACTGTACGAGGTAAGTTAATAAAGTAATAAAACGGATTTTTTTCAATTCAAATATAATTACAATACGGTATTATATATATCTTGAGAAGCCACATAGCGCTGGAGACGACCCTTCCAATCATTATAGCATTGATGGAACTCACATGGATGGAATAGCCTTCAGCTATTCGATTGCAGCTGTTTGGATATTTTCTAGTGTCCCAAATGGAATCCTCATGAGAGGAGAGGTTACAAGGACTCAATTTTGGTGAAGAAGAAAGAAGGTGAACCACGCTCGCCTAAAACTCCACTGAGTCTTTCAAGGACCGCTCGGTAAAAGTGTTGATTAACCGTTCGACCTCGAGGCTTTACACTTCGTGGGCGATTCCGTGGCTATCAAATCAAATCAACATGCATTTCTTCTTTGGCTTACTAATTCGTGCCTTTAAAACCATTATGTTTCTTTGGATCAACACTCGACATCCATGAATCGGTTAAGTACTTGGGGATAGTACTAGATAGGAAGCTCATTTGGGCTCAACATCTTAAGCTGCCAACTGGCAGGTTTTCTGCAGCACTCGTGATATGTACGAAGATCTTCAGTGGCACGTGAGATTTTTTTTTAGCCACACGTTCTGCTGTGGTTCTTCAAACCGTTCTGCTACCCAGACTCACCACCGCCTTACTGCTCTGGTGGATGGGAGTGGATGAACAGAGGGCGGAGTTTGCTCTAGAGAAAATAAGAGCAGTGATGGTCAAAAATGTGGTTGATACTCGAAGGAACACCCTTATTACAACTCACAATCATTAGCCTCACAGTTTTAACTGCTTATAAACTAAGGACAGGGGGCACGCTAGTAGTTGATGCGAGATACCCTGTTTCCTGCAACTATTAGCAGCGATCACCTTCTCTGAATGAATTCAGATAGAACCACACAAAGGTAACACTTCGATGATGAAATCGAGATGGAAATTCACAAGTATTAGCAATACGCCGAGGTACCACTTCAGTCATAAGATCGAGGTGAAAATCCCATCCAGACACGAGTGGGAGGAAAGGGAGGATTCCTTGGCGGGTGAAGTGTAGATCTGGTACACTCGGCTCGAGGAACAAATAGGGGGGAATGTAGAACCACTCCCATTAGATAAACATACATCAGTTTTCCAGTAGAAGATGATGGCGATCAAATTTGCTGCTCTATGAGTCTTGGGTGCACACACAATGACTTCTAAGGTAGTCTGGGGGTGCGTTCAGGCACTGGAACAACATAAGGTAAACAACCATATCCGTCTGCTCTCATCATCATTTCCAGTTGGAAATCATGGCCATACTTGATTGTGCTCAAAGAGTGGCAGAACTGGGTACAACTAAGGAGTGGATCACGATCTGCTCAGACAGTTGGGCTGCTCCGGATGCCCTGACGCAATCAGGATAATTTCCAAGATGGTCTGGGAGTTCGTTCAGGCACAGGCATATATAACTCTCATGCTATCGTGTTATGATCACATCAAGATTTAACATTATGGCTTAGTCGAAGTAGTATGCCAATTTTTTTCATTCTCTATCATTAGAATAAATGAAAAAATAACAAAGAAATCCAACAAATAACCATGCATAATATAGCTATAGGTCCAGGTGACCCAGGTCTGCTTCAAACATGTTAATGACAATAGTGTTATCACTCTTTGAACACTCCTTATCTAATTGTAATTATATTACATCAGTATCTTTTCTATCAATTTTTCCGAAATATTCGATATGAAATAATTGGTCTGAATGAAAGTCAAACAAGACGAATAATATTTAAAATGTAATTAGTAATTCTCTTTAAAAATAATTTATTCTTTTTCGGGAATTGGAACTCGTTAAGATTAATGAAATGACTGTGATAGTTGGAAGAATAGGCAAAATGAAATAAGTGAATAATTGTGATTGTGACTTCTTATCTCCGAGAACAACCGCTCTTGACAGTCTTTAATGATACGACGGTCGTTCAATAAATCGTTAAACAATATTAGAAAGAATTATTCTGAATATTTTGGGGTGAAAATATCAGGTATCAACAGATTTTGGTTAACATTTTTCATTATTAGTTTTATGATATTTCCGTTTTGAAGAAATGTATTGGTTCAATTATAGAGCGTCTTTATCGTATAATGCACTTCGCTTTCAAGTCTGGTGTCTTTCTGGATGCATTAAAAATAGCTGTTATAAAGCCCATGTATAAGGGTGGTGATAAGGAGGATCTATCAAACTACCGTCTGATCAGTCTGCTTTCGTTATTTGCTAAACTTTTTGAAAGAGATTTAACGGGAACCACTTTTGAACTTCTTCAATAAATTCGGTTTCATTACAAATAAACAGGACGGATTTGTGAAGAAAAGTACTTGATAGTCACCGCACTGGAGAGAGCTCCCTGTGTTTGTCATGACCTTTTATTACATAAATTGGAGAGAAGTGGCATCAGGGGTAAACAACTACAACTTCTTAGGTCGCATTTGACAGACAGATACCAGACAGTACAAATACATTCTAGTAGGGGCTCAATCTATTCATCGTCTGAACAACTCATTAGAAGAGGAGTACCTCAAGGTAGTATCTTAGCCCTTCTTATGTTTCTTATATACCGGGTGAGTCAATAAGGCGAGGAACTTCTACATTTCGGAAACTATTTGAGATAGAAGCGAAATTTCCTCTGATTATTGTTTTATAAGTATGTGTGCATTCTTCAGAATTATTTTCGTACATACAGGGTGTTCCATTTTTGCTCCAGAGACAAACATAGATTTTTTTAAATGGCACGCCCTGTATTTTCTTTTGAATTTGGAAGGCTTTTACTTGGTAAAATTCCATTATCAATAATAAAAAACAAGTACTGTGTTTTAAGGAATTTTACTTAATAATTGCGATTCGTAACGCGTTTCACTACACCGTAGCTTCTTCAGACGAATGATTATGCAGAAAAATGTAAATGAGAATATAACTATAAATGTTCTTGAGTAATTAAAAGCTTATTGGTTACTCCCTCTTAAGTGGTTATTTATGACAGGTATATCCAATAAAATTAAGGAATAGATTGCTCCCCGAAAAGATTCAATAGAGGTGAAGGGCTTAAATCGACTTGTTCATTGATGAGTCTACCTGAGTGTTTGTATTTATTTATTTCTAAAGTTTCCCAAAGATCTACCTTCCAATATTTATTATCTGTATGCAAAATTTCAAACTGTGGGTCGAAAGAGTGATTATTTTCTAAGAGGTGATTCGCGTAATTTGAATCTGATTTTTATTTGAAAAACTGCGTTTATGTTCCGATATTCTAATATTAAAATTTCTATGTGTTCTACCAATGTAGAAATTATCACAGTCATTGCAATTCAATCTATAAACACCTGATTTATTGTTTTTACCTGGTTTGGTTTTATTATTTTTTATATATTTGCCTAAATTATTATTAGTTTGGAAAGCTATGTTGAAATTATTGCTACTTAAGAATGATTTCAGTTTCTCACTTGTAATGCCAACGTAGGTTAAGGTGTTGAATTTTTGTTTCAATTTATCGACAGGGTAAACTTCATTCAATGCGATTCTACTTTGTTTTTTATTTAAAATATTATTTATTAGTTTGGGATTGTAACCATTATTTTTGGCTATTTGTTTAATCAAATTTAGTTCTTTGTTGAAATTTTCTGGTGATAGCGGGATGTTAATCAATCTATGAATAAAACTATTGAATGCTGACATTTTATGTTGATATGGATGACACGACGAGTTATGTATTATAATATCTGTATGTGACGGCTTATGGTAAATTGCGAAAACATGTTTTCCATTTTCATTCGAAATTGTTACGTCTAAGAAATTTATCGAATTATTGCTTTCTATTTCGGTTGTGAATGCAATTTTGGATGTAATGAATTTATATGATTTTCGATGTATTTGTTACAATTATTAAGTAAAATTCCTTAAAACACAGTACTTGTTTTTTGTATTACCTGTATTTTCTATTATATTCTGATTACAATTTGATGTTCCCTTCAACGATATCTGTTTTGTGCCCAAACAACTATCGGTGGATTTTAAATTAATTAAAATATCGATAATTTCGGGAATCTTGAAGTTTTTTCAAAAGTTCTCAAATGCCTCATTTCGCATAATTTACGCATGATATTTTTTTTGAGGTAAAAGTGTTGTACCTTATTATCAAATGAAGAAAAAAATTTTTTATACCGAGTGTTCCTAGTTACCCGGCGAAAATGAAATTTTTCAAACATGAAAAACTTTTTTTTGTAACACCCTGTATATTTTTCACGTACTCGAATTAGCTTTACAACGATACCTTTTTTCAAAAATCCGATGGAGATTTCCCAGAAAATTTCGAAATTAGTGTGAGGTGCACGTATTTCTTGCAATAAACATGCTATTGATAAAATTTAGACGTTGAAATATGCAAATTTCATCACAAAATTGGATTCTTTGCTGTTCAATGAAACTTAAACATCAAAACTCTCAAGGTGTACCTTATGTTGTTCCAGTGCCATGATCTTCGACTGGAAAACTGTTGTATGATTATCTAATGGAAGGAGTTCTACATTTTCCCTATTTGTTCCTCGAGCCGAGTGTACCAGATCTACACTTCACCCGTCAAGGAATTCTTCCTTTCCTCCCACTCGTGTCTGGATGGGATTTTCACCTCGATCTTATGACTGAAGTGGTACCTTGGCGTATTGCTAATACTTGTGAGGTGCAGTGGTTTGTTTCCTAACAGTGCACCTTACGCCACGGTAAAGGTGTTACTTTGAACACCCACCACACTTCTCACCATTAATGCTCTAAGCCAGGGGTGCTCAAACGGTCGATCATGAATACTTTTTGAGTAGACCTCGACGAGAAAAAATTTTTTATCAATTAGGTAACTAAACTACAGAAATTTATTTTCTCAAATGAAGATAATCAAGTCAAAATATCGACTAACTGACCATCATATGTCATCATGCTTGCGATTAGCACTCGGTCGTTGCGTACCATCTTATGAAAAGTATGCTGAGGATATGCAGTGCCACGCTTCAACATCCAGAGTCACTCCTTAGTTAAGTTTAACACCTGATGTAACTCTTTCGTTTTGTAACAATCAATAAACTCGCAATTTTAAATAACTGTGAGTTTTTTCATTGATATTAAAGAGAAGAACCCAACTAAACCTACCCCAAACCTTAACTTAAATAATATATATTGTGCGGAAAGCTAATATCTATATATTCTACGGTACACCCTACCTAGGTAGGTAGGTAGGTAGGGTGTATCGTGTATGTACGACAACCCTGCATCACACATACACTCAGAGGCAAAATTAGCGGAACACTCGAAAATTTAACCAAATTCGAAGTTCGATATTTTTCCTAATTCTCAACCGATTTAGATGATTTGTTCGGCGAGTTATAGATCAACTCTTCTGCTTTGTAGAAATTATAAGAGAAAGCAAAAAAATTGAAAAAATTTTATACGGGGGCAAAACTAAAAGTGTTTTTTTGTCAAAAATTCGTAACACCCTGTGGAATTTCGTGGTCCGAGTTGAAACGTACAATATCATGGTCTGTCAAGACACATCTTCCTACAGTAACGCCCTTCTTGTTTCATGCGTTTATCTCTATTTTTGCAAAATATATTTAATTTCAAGTGGAAAATCACCATTTTGGAGAAATTCCATTGAATCAAGAAATTGTCATTAAAATTCGTCTATCAATTTGGAATTTTCTTATTATCACTCAGGCGTGTCGAAATTGTCGTTTGCGATTTTTATGTTCGAATTGCATTAGTTATTGATGACAATTTGGTTAATTTGGTGAAAATTAGGAATTCATAGGAGATAACAGTCGGTAGGTATTAAAATACACAACCGAATTCTGGGACCATTGATAAAACTTTTCATTTACACATATGCACACCTTTTTTATCAAATATGAAATACAACACACGTTTTTTTGTATATAACCACATTTGCACTTGTTTAAAGAATGAGAGTTTTCCATTCTTTGATTTGATACAAATTCGATCAGTTGCGGTGTTTTGTGATTCTTTTACTGTTTACGATTCGAAACGGTATTTTTCATTCAGAATGAGAGATTTACCACCAACCTCAGTAGCAAGGGCAGTTACATTGATCGAGGAAGGGCGCACCTACCATGTTGGGTGTCTCGACGTCGGTTATCCATCGAATCTACCGACGTTACAGGGAAACTGGATTGTACGTGAGGAGGCGGGGACAAGGAAGAAATCGGGCAACCCGCGCTATACATGACCGTTTCATCGTCAATCAAACCATAAGAAATCCTCGTCTTACTGCTGTTCAGGCACGTAACCGTTTACAAGCAGTGGATAACATTAACGTCAGTGTGAGGACAGTCAGAAGACGATTAAATGAGGTTGGACTGAGATCATACGCGCAAGCAAGAGCACCAAGACTCGATAGAGCCCATCGGGTAGCAAGATTGGCGTTTGCTAGGGAGCATGTAGCATGGACAATCAATCAGTAGAGACGAGTTTTATTTAGTGATGAGAGCCGATATTGTGTGAATTTCGTGGATGGTAGAGATAGAATATGGAGGCATCGAGGGGAACGGTACAATCAAGCGAACTTCGCAGGAACTGAGCAATACGGTGGAGGTCAGGTCAGTTATGATATGGGGTGGAATATGCTTGGGAGTACGAACAGAACAGGAGATTGTTGGCAATGGATCACTTAATGCCCATCGGTATATAACAGAAATCTTGGAGCCCCATGTTGTGCCTTTTGCTCCTTACATAGGGATGCACGATAACGCGCGCCCTCATACTGCGCGCATAGTGATAGAATATCTCAATGAAGTTGGGATCACACGAATGGACTGGCCGTCGCGGTCACCGGATTTAAACCCGATCGAACACGTTTGGGACATTCATGGAAGAAGGGTTCGACAACGGAATCCAGGCAGCGTTGAAGAGCTGACATTGGCTTTGGTGGAAGAGTGGGACAACATACCTCAACAGATGATAGACAACATCATTGGGAGTATGCGAAATCGTATGTGCGCTATAATAAGAGCTCGGGGGGGTCATACTCGCTACTAAAATCAAATGTTTTTTTTTGTGGTTCATCATGAACATTTTTCTCAACATGTTCATTTCATTTCACGAGTGCATCGCCAGGATACACACCTGCTCTCAATTTTGGACAGGAATGATAATTATTATAGAGTGTCACACAAAAAAATTCAAAAATAAATGTGCAAAATCAACGATTTTTCCAGTGTACTTCGAGTTCTCCCGGAGCGTGAAATTGGCCAGTGAATTTCAAAAATTTTCATTTCGTTAGATTTCCGCTTCTCTAATTTTGATTTTATTTTTTGGCTAACCTCCGATGTTATGCACCTAAGCAAGATTAAAAACAAATTCTTGAAATTTGTGACTTTTCGCTTCAAATTGGATATCTCTTGTAAAAATAGAGATAAATGCATAAAACAAGAAGGGCGTTTCTGTAGGAAGATGTGTCTTGACAAACCATGATATTGTACGTTTCAACTCGGACCACGAAATTCCACAGGGTGTTACGAATTTTTGACAAAAAAACACTTTTAGTTTTGCCTCCGTATAAAATTTTTTTCAAATTTTTTTTGTTTTCTCTTATAATTTCTACAAAGCAGAAGAGTTGATCTATAACTTGCCGAAAAAATCATCTAAATCGGTTGAGAATTAGGAAAAATATCGGACTTCGAATTTGGTTAAATTTTCGAGTGTTCCGCTAATTTTGCCACCGAGTGTACTTGCAGCCTCTCAGAGTCGATCGTAAGTAGTCTAAAAATATTGAGGTAGATTTCCTAGAGCTAGCTTCGTCGTCTGTGTTTCCACTCTCGTCCACCACATTAGTGAGACATAGATAAGTCAAGACAGCAAGACATTATAAAAAAACTAAATCTACTGGAAAACAGTTAAGGCAAGGTTATGAATAATAGACCAGTTCTGATCGCAGTTCGAAAAGACTCTATAGCTTAACGACCCATTTGAATGTAATGTAACAGTAAGTCTAACAACCGTACCAACTACCTGCTAAAGAAACCTTTTCCATTCACCTCTCATCGATACAATTGTAAATTCCATTTTTAAAATCGGAAGAAACGAAAACAAGAAGCTTTAAACGTAAACACAGTCAAGATTAACAAACATAAACTTAGAAATAAGTGAAAATCCTGTACCTACACCTATTAACATACAAAATTGGAAACACGTAAGTGAAACCAACAAAAGTATGTAAAAAATAAGTTTTCAACAGAAATCTATTTAGAAAGCAACTTCAAGTACAACAACCAATCTTTTCAATTAATATCTAAATATTTGTTTAATTGCCGCAAATTAAAATTATCAAAACATTGAATAATGAAAATCTCTTCATTTCTTGCGATTAAAAAAAGAACGTACCGGTCTTGCAATACGAGAACCCGCTAATAGAACATCTAACAAACAACTCGCAATTGCTTATCGCGATCCCCACTTAAAAAGAGTCAAACCGAATATAATAGCTAATATTGGGGGTCCTTCAGTCTCTCCAAGAGATTGACATGGTCGTGATTTGAAAATCGAGTAGTTCGTAATAAAAATAAATTATAAAGGTGACACCTGTTCTGAATATGTAAGTACGATTGAATTAAAAAAATTTCATATCCTACTTTTTTCTTGTTTCTGAAAATATTCACCCCATTACAAAACTTATTAATTGAAATGTTCTACCAATGTCCAAAATCATATCTTTATAGAATATACATGCTGTAAAACTATTATCGATTTCATAAAGAATATATCTACAGGGGTTTCAGTTATTTAGGTTGTAGTAAACGATCAAGTAACGAACGAGTATATTTGTATTTTTATTTCGTTCACAATCCTGGGTATTGTTGAAGAATCAATGAGTCAAATCTTCCAAATTATTGGTTCAATTTCGTTCAAATTTTTTGAGTTTATCACATGGGTGAACCTCCATGAAATTATCTTATACATATAGTAGAGAAAAGTATGGAAATATCAGAAAAAATTAGATTTTTCACCCTGTATACCTGTATTCGCTGTTTTATAGATAACCTCAAAATTATTATTTTTCCTTGTAGTTTTTCTATTGACCTACAGTTTATAGTAGACTCCGAAACACTCACCTAGAACACTTGTTATCTGGCCTTCAATGATAATGGACTCAACTTTTCGGTTATATAGCCAACCTCTAAGTATATCCTAGTCAAATTAACTTTTTTGTTCAAGGACAACATCCATAACTCGAACAGAGCACCTGGGCTTAGCATATTCGTACATCTTTGCGCACTAAACGTGCAGCTAACCTCAAAATTAGGTTCAACAAAGGAGGGTCCACTTGGGAAAGTTCACATTGGTTGAACGTCAATTCATTTCTTAGTCTTCGAATGTGAAAAGCTATATACAGGATGTCCCACAATAAGATATCAAGTTCCCGGAATATGATAGAATTTGTCAAATTAAGGCAACAACTTTATATAACATTTTTTCTATAACCCACCCCTGCTCAGATCTTCACTCCGAAAGTAGACGATAGAAAATGATTTTTTTACTTACTTTTGTGATTAGTTTATTAAGTGCTGAAAATGGGCACCATTCACTTCCATGCAGTAAAAACGTACATTACTCAATATTTCTGGTTCAATTTGAAGGCATTCATCAATGATCAGAGTTCGCAAATCATCCAGTGACTCAAGTTGGGTGGCGTAAATTTTAAATTTCAGGTGATCCCCTAGAAACAAGTCTAGTGGCACCAGATCAGGTGATCTGGATGGCCACTCAATATGTCCCCATTCTTCCAAACCAGGTCTGAGGAAAATTTTTATCTAAGAACTGAGGCACAGATTGAATGAAATGAGGTGGTGCGCCATCTCGTTGAAAAATGAGCGTTTCATGGTCTTCTTCGTTCTCCAATACTTGCACGAGGGCTAGATAAATAGCGTTCTGTAATAGTTCTAAATAAATTTGGCCAGTGTATAAAAAAGGGCCGATGATGTGATTTCCATAAATACCCGCCCAAACATTTAACTTTTGGGGATGCTGAGTATGCTCTTCTCGAAATAATCTTGGATTTTCATCTGACCAGTACTGACAATTAAACCTGTTTACATTGCCGTTAAGGTAAAATGAATACTCATCCAAAAAACAGATATTGAACATGTAGTTTGGATTATTGCTAATAATTTCACTGATCACTTCACAGAACATGTGTCGGCGATCAAAATCATCCTCATTCAGTTCCTGAACCAATCGTATCTTAAAAGGATGACATGTTTTCTCAAAATTCTCATGATTGTTGTACGTCAAACACAAGACACATTGGACAATTTTCTAGTACTAAAGGTCGGATCCATCGCTACGTGACCTATGATAGCCATTTCCCTCGCTTTGTCTCCTTCATACACTCTCTTTATGTTGCCGACTGAACCTGTAGCATCAAATTTAGCAACCAGTTGCACAACGTAAGCAGCAGATACATTTTTTCAGGATGTCGTTCGTTAAATCGCGCAGAGTAGTTATGTCTAGAAAATAATTTTACCATTTCCACCCTTTCTTCTACGGAATACACCATTTTAATCCTACTACAAATTTACAATGACACATTTTCAACCTCCTGAAAATTCACGATAGGCTAACGAGACTAAGACTAAGGTAAATCAAACACATGGTCTGTCTACTTTTTCGAACAAAAAATTAACAAATAAATAAAAAATTGCATACCTCGAGGTAAATTCAACATAAGCCAGCATATACCAGAGTTCTTTACTGCATGAAAATGAATGGTGCCCATTTTCAGCACTTAATAAACTAATCACAAAAGTAAGTAATCGTGTACTTTTTTAGCTGCCATTTCGTTGACGATGAAAATTTTGAAGCGAAAATTTAGGCTCAGATAGTACTCGATAAGATCTTCAAATTGAGGTATCGCAACACCCCCCATCCCAATTCAAAATCAGGGATTTGTGTACACCCCCGTTAAGGAATTAAAGTTACGGGGATGAAAAAATCGGTAGAGTTGTTCCCCTCGAATCAGAAATCGACGGGTCCGAGCGATTTCTCCATATTTTTATTTCAAAACCGGAAAATCGACCCTGTATATAATATATATTATACAGGATGCTTCAACGAAAACTAAACAGAGGCTATATCTACCAAGATATTCATTTCTGAGCAACACGCAAAAACAGGTCAATTTTTGTTTGAAGGGGGACATCTTTTGGGGTACAAAACTTGCCTGAAATATCAACCCCCTAAGCGGGGGTTGCAATCCTTGAACATTTTGAGTAGGGAAGATGGGTCGAGTGATGGCTCAAAAGAAAGGTGGCATCTTTGTCTACATTGCCTTGAACAAATTTTCATTTTAATTGAAAACTGTAAAAGATACAGGGTGAGCAACTGAAAGATAGGGAAGACTATTTCCCTGAGACTATTCAAGTTTCAGTGAGGTAAAATGGAACAGATCCATGCTGATCAATGGCAGTCATCATCAAGCTCATCTCGAATTTCAACCCCTAGAGCAGGGTGAAAACCCTTGAAAATTTGGAAGAGGGTAGATGGGTCAGTGATATCTCGAAAGAAGGTACTTTGTCTGCATCCCCGTGAACGAATTTTCATTTTGATTGAAAACTGTAGAATATACAGTGAGCTACTGAAAAATAGAGGAGACTATCTATCGCCCTGAGCTATTCAAGTATTAGTGCAAAAAAATGGAATAGATTCATTCCAGATCAAAGGCTGTCATCTTTGATCTAAATGAATCTATTCCAGTTTTTCGCACCAATAGTCTTGGGGCGATAGTCTTCTCTATTTTTCAGTGGCTCACTCTGTATCTTCTACAGTTTTCAATCAAAAATGAAAATTCTTTCACGGGAATGCAGACAAAGATAATACCTTTCTTTCGAGTTATCACTCGACCCATCTACCCTCTTCCAAATTTTCATGGATTGTCACCCCTGCTCCAGGGGTTGAAATTCGAGATGAGGATGATACTTAATGATGACTGCCATTGATCAGCATGGATCTGTTTCAATTAAAAATGGAAATTCGTTCCAAGTCAATATAGACAAAGATACCACCTTTCTTTTGAGTCATCACTCGACCCATCTTCCCTATTCAAAATGTTCAAGGATTGCAACCCCCGCTTAGGTGGTTGATATTTCAGGCAAGTTTTGTACCCCAAAACATGTCCCCCTTGAAACAAAAATTGGCCTGTTTTTGCGTTTTGATCAGAAATTAATATCTTGGTAGATATAGCCTATGTTTAGTTTTCGTTGAAGCACCCTGTATGTAATAATATTGTATAGTTGAACGCTATTGCAATCTAGACAAATGAACCCATAAACTCTCGACTTAGACATCGTTTTACAGAAGAATAATTTTTGTAGTGAAATATTTGTTATCAAAGTGGAATTGAGAAAATATTTATTTTATGGTCGAATTATATTTTATACGGAAATTCTAAGTGAGAACGAAAAGGGGGTACGGATTCCCCCAATTAACAGAAGAAGTGATGAATGATAAAAATGGACATAAATGCCGTCATTGTGCAGAATTTCAATCTGATTGATTCTTTCATTTGCGAAGAAAAAATTGGAAACTACATCTTGTCTTCTCTCAAACCAACCATATTTCGAAAGGGAATGCCTTAAGTAATAAACGTCAACGTTCTTATTTTGTATACTATTGTACTTTCTCAGAAG
Organism: Cryptolaemus montrouzieri; assembly: GCA_013387265.2. NCBI lineage: Eukaryota > Metazoa > Arthropoda > Insecta > Coleoptera > Coccinellidae > Cryptolaemus > Cryptolaemus montrouzieri. The sequence continues at coordinate 15,503,771 of JABFTP020000042.1, forward strand.
TTTGTCTATAGAAGAATGAGAATCAAAAAGTGCAATTACAGTGTTAATTTTATAATTTTTTTATGGTTAAACATAGTTGAAACCTTTATTTGTGTTCAGTAATAATGAATTCCTAATTTTGAAATTAGCCTCGATCTTATTTTTTATTAGTCATCCCAGAAACTAACTGAGTGATGTATCATGTTTACAAATTTCAAATATAATTTATGTGTTTCGGAGACGTAATACAATATTTAAATTGAATGGTTAAAATTCCAGATAAACTGGAAATTGAGGTTTTAAGATTTAAATGAAGCCGGAATATAAATCATTCTGGAAATCAGAAGCGGGTTGGTTTGAAAGGGCAAAGCGTTCTACCTGACATACAGGGTGTTTCAGGAATGAATGCAAAGATTTTTATGGTAGATAGAAGACACCCAGTGTTGTTAGTAATGCCACTCAAAAAGCTAGGTGTTTCCGAAGATACAGGTTGTTTTATGAATCTGACCCAAATTTTTTATTCGCTGCAACTGTTAAATCTTGTGATCGATTCATATCTGATCTGGTACGAGTGTTAACTAGCCGTACATCAAGAATTCACTTGAAGATTGATGAAATATTACAGGAAGGACTGGGAAAATGTATTTATTATTAAATTGAACAGCCTGTACATGTTTTCTCGGAAATTTTTCATTATCGTTCAGATCACAACAAAAATATCCATCTATCAACAGTATTTGCTCAACTGTCGGACTCGATTAAAGAAAGTTATGGCGATTCGAAATACTATCTCGCGTATCTTGTCTCTGTTACGCCAAAATACAGGTAGACAATTAGTATTTGTGCCGATTGTATGGTAGATATTCCAGTAATCTTCACAAAAACAAAAATAGCAGTCATTATAGTGGTTTACGTGTTCTTTCCAGATCGTAGCTGTTTCGTACCGGAAAGTTTTTTCTCTCATTTGTCCATAAACACACTAGAGCACCCAACCCTGGTGCTCTAAGTTTAAAAAAACACCATCAGCCTCCACAGTTGATCGGATCACAATACCTTCACCAATTCCTCCCACTGATATAATAAATATGCCTGACCACTTCTCAAAATCTGTAGTAAAACTAATAAACCAGACGAATCAGGCATTTACCAATTCTCAAGTAGCAAAAGGCATAAGTAAAGCGATGCGTGCACATTTGATCAGGTTAACCGCAAGATAAAAGGGCTGAGGAATAACCTATCGTTGGTAAGGCCAAACTAGGTGGGCTGAAGAGCATCCCAAAGGTTTCTTATATTCACGTGTCTCGTTTGGACCCGGATACTCATGAGCATGATCTGATACAGTACCTAAAAGATTCAATTCAAATAAATGAATGTATTAAGCTAAACTCTCGCCAACCGACAATATATTCATCTTTCAAACTGGCAGTTCCATCTCACAGAATGAATGAAGCTCTTAATCCTGAGATCTGGCCAGAGGGTGTTACTACTAAGCGATTTTTTCGGGGTAGGCCGGTACCAACAGAAGAGGAAGGCTAATGTTGGAGACGATCTTTCCATCTACTATTAGAATGTTCGAGGTTTAAACTCTAAATTAGATGAATTTCGGAACTCTGTGTTCAATTGTTCTCATGATGTGATTATATTACCCGAGTCTTGGATTCATAAAGGGGTTAAATCTAGTGAGTTCCAGTTGAATAACTACTATCTATACCGAAGAGATCGCTGACCTAAGACTAGTGATAAATCACGAGCGGTTGGTGTCTTCTAAACTCTCATCTGTTGAAATATCTTCGAAAAGTATTAGTGAAAATGTTGAGCATTTATTTGTACTGATTAAGAAGCCTAAACACAGACACAAGTCCCCTCAGTTTCCTTACCAAATTAGTTATATGAGCATCCCAGTTCAAATGGGAGTCCAAGGTTATGCCCAGGTACTTACATTCATAGGATCAGGGTATCTCAATAATTGGGACCTCGTCAAATGTAAATGTATTTCTTTTTAATGGAAGAAGGATCCGACAGTTTTTTCTTATAAAATAGATAGAATTTGTATCGAAAGTGTTGACCATTTGAAGGACCTCGGTATCATATTTGATCATCGTCTTGATTTCAAAATGCACTACTCTAACATTATTAGTAGATATTTGAAAATGCTTGGTTTCATAAGGAGAAACATCCGAATTCACCAATATTTCAGCTTTGAAACTTCCCTATGCTTCATTTTGTAGGCCAATACTAGAATATGGTTCCATCATTCATTCAATAATCACGACCGGTTTCGACCGTACGGTCATTTTCAAGTGAATAACAATACAAGTACAAGTACTGAATGAAATTTATCCTAAATATTGAGTAGTGGGGATCCATTATGCTCTAGTTGGCTGTTAAGGGTAATAAATTGTGGTTTTTTACATAGTTTGTTAATCTCCAAACTTTCCAACAAGTTCGTCTCTCTTCCTTTGTTACATTTATGAAGGATTTTAAGATTGTTCAATGATATCGAGTGGTTAGTTGATTTTATCTGATGAAATATGTTCCTTGAATCTAACTTTAAAACTTCTCCCTGTTTGTCCGACATAGGCTACCTAACATTCATTGCATTTGATTCGATAAATTCCTGATTGCTTGAATTTATCGTTCTTTTGTTTGGCATTGAATAATAATCTGCTTAAGTTGGGGTCGCTTGAGAATGAAGTAGTTATGTTCAATTTGGAAAAGTTAGTACTGATATTGTAAGAGAGTTCGCCTGTGTATCTGAGACTAGTGTATCTTTTTTTCCGGGGTTTCTACGATGCTATATAGTAACTGGGAGGTAATACGTTGTTCTTTGCGTTTAATGATTGTATTTAGATAATGTTGTGGTAGTTGTTATTTGAGGCAATTTTTCTGATGATATTAAGTTCAGTTTGAAAATTTTCTCTCGAAAGGGAAACAGAGTAATCTCTATGAATCATGGAGTTATATGCAGCTAGTTTGTGGCTTAAATGACTGAACGAGTCCATTGGAATCGATGCGTCTGTAAATGTTTCCTTTCTGTAAATTTTATAAGTGAGTTGGTTATTTCAATTCGTAATGGTTAAGTCGAGGAAATTAATTGAATTATTATTTTCTAATTCAGAAGTGAAGCTGATGCGGCAATGTATTTTATTCAGGAAATTTAGAAATTGCTGAATTTGTCTGTTTGAACCACGAAAACCAACTAAAATGTCATCTACATATCTGTACCAGGAAGTAATGTGTTTTTTAGCGAAATCTGTGTTTAGTATTGAGTTTTTCTCTAAATTATCCATGAAAATGTCAGCTAGTAGAGGGCTAAGAGGTGAACCCATTGGAAGACCTGAATTTTGTTTGAAGAATTTAGATTGAAATTGAAAGTAACTTTGAGATAGGCATATTTGAAGAAGATTGCTAAATTCATAGTGATATATGGCGGTGTCTTAGACTCGGATAAGATATATGTAACAAGGGAAGACACTCATTCGTTGGGATGTTCGGGTATATATTTTCGACATCGAAAGAGACTAACTTAATATCTTGGGAGATTGTGAGATTTGAAAGTTTATGTATGTTATGAGATCTGCAGAATTAGAGATAGTGTATTGTGCTTGAAAATTCGAGAGGTCTAGAAATTTTTGATTCAAGAATTTTGCTAGTTTACCTGATGGTGTGTTTATATATGATACTACAGGTCTTGCAGATTTTTCTTCCTTATGTAGTTTAATAAATTCGTACTTTTTTGGAGCTTGAACATTCATTGGAATCAGTTTCCTCTTCTCCTATTCTGTGTGTGCTAGGTGTTCTGACAAACTCAGCTCTTCCTTGATTTCTTTTGTGAAAAGTTTGGTTGGATCTTTTGGTATTTCGGTGATATCCATTGTTTTCAGTACATCTTGCATCTTTTCTACGTATATGTCTTTATTGAGGCATACTATACTATTGCCTTTGTCAGCTAGTCAATATGAGATCTTCGGCTTGGATTTTGCTTGATATGGACTTTATTATTTTTTTCAACTGATTCTGATTGTTAGTTTTTACGTCAAATTTTTTGATAATTTCTGTGAGTTTGTATTTATGGAGGCTTGGATTGGTGATGATATCTTTATGCTGCTTGCACTCCGGTTATTTCCTTGTCTGCTTTGAATTTGCCGTTTTCCGGGGTGAATTTTGATCCTTTGTTCAGCAGATCCGTTTGAACTTCATCAAAGAAATTGTTCGATAGATTTATGAATCTAGGATGAAAAGTGATATCTGATCATTCGATAACATCTGTTTGGATCATAGGTTACTGAGGCTTCTGTTTTTCTTTGATCTTTTCATATTGATTTTATATACGAGGCACTCAAATTCAATATTATGTAAAATATAAAATAATTCGTCCTGAACTGATTCGATGTGAAGTTTTATATTATCACGTACCTTATACCCCTTTTTAATTTCTTCCTTGAGCCAGAGAAGTTCTATTTTTGGTTTAATTTTAGAGGTTGTTTCATTATTAATACTCATTTTGAACTTGATATAGTTAGAAACCACTTTCCGCTTCAGACACTCTTTGTTGAACCACAAATTCAAGGACATTCTGTTGTATTTCATCTGAAGTCATCAAAACAGACAAGGAAATAACCGGAGTGGCCATCCAAAAACATAAAGATATCATCACCAACCCAAGCCTCCATAAACACAAACTCAGAAATTATCAGAATATCTGACATAAATACTAACAATCAAAATCAGTTGAAAATAATAAAGTACATATCAAGCAAAATTCAAGCAGAAGATCTTATAATGACTAAAGCGGACAAAGGCAATAGTATAGTATGCCTCAATAAAGACCTATATGAAGAAAAGATGCAGGATGTACTGAAAACAATGGATATCATCGAAATACCAAAAGATCCAACCAAACTTTTCACAAAAGAAATCAAAGAAGAGCTAAGTTTGTCAGAAAACCTAGCACACACAGAATGGGAGAAGAGGAAACTAATTCCAATGAATGTTCAAGCTCTAAAAATATACGGATTTATTAAACTACATAAGGAAGAAAAATCTGCAAGACCTGTAGTGTCATATATAAACACACCATCAAGTAAACTAGCAAAATTCTTGAATCAAAAATTTTTAGACCTCTAGTATTTTCAAGCACGATACATTATCTCTAATTTTGTAGGTCTCATACATAAACTTTCAAATATCACAATGTCCTAAGATATTAAGTTAGTCTCTTTCGATATCGAAAATATATACCCGAACATTCTAAAGAATGAGTGTCTTCCCCTTGTGACATATATCTTATCCGAGTCTAACACACCGCCATATATCACTAATGAATTTAGCAATCTTCTTCAAATAAGCCTATCTCAAAGTTACTTTCAATTTCAATCTAAATTCTTCAAACAAAATTCAGGTCTTCCAATGGGTTCACCTCTTAGCCTTCTACTAGCTGACATTTTCATGAATAATTTAGAGAAAAACTCAATATTAAACACAGATTTCGCTAAAAAACACATTACTTTCTGGTACAGATATGTATATGACATTTTAGTTGGTTTTCGTAGTTCAAACAGACAAATTCAGCAATTTTTAAATTTCCTGAATAAAATACATTGCCGCATCAGCTTCACTTCTGAATTAGAAAATAATAACTCAATTGATTTCCTCTACTTAACCATTACAAATTCAAATAACCAACTCACTTATAAAATTTACAGAAAGGAAACATTCACAGACGCATCGATTCCAATGGACTCGTTCAGTCATTTAAGCTGCATATAACTCCATGATTCATAGAGCTTACTATGTTCCCCTTTCGAGAGAAAATTTTCAAACTGAACTTAATATCATCAGAAAAATTGCCTCAAATAACAACCTACCACAACATTTTCTAAATACAATCATTAATCGCAAAGAACAACGTATTACCTCTCAATTACTATATAGCATCGTAGAAACCCCGGAAAAAAGATACACCGGCGAACTCTCTAACAAAATCAGTAACTACTTTTCCAAATTGAACATAACTACTTCATTCTCAAGCGACCCCAACTTAAGCAGATTATTATTCAATGCCAAACAAAAGAACAATAAATTCAAGCAATCAGGAATTTATCAAATCAAATCCAATGAATGTCATGTAGCCTATGTCGGACAAACAGGGAGAAGTTTTGAAGCTAGATTCAAGGAACATATTTCATCAGATAAAAATTCGCCAATATTTGAACACATAAAATCAACTAACTACTCGATATCATGGAACAATCTTAAAATCCTTCATAAATGTAACAAAGGGGGAGAGATGAATTTGTTGGAAAGTTTGGAGATTAACAAACTATGTAAAAACCCACAATTTATTACCCACAACAGCCGACTAGAGCATAATGGATCCCCACTATTCAATATTTAAGATAAATTTCATTCTGTACTTGTACTTGTCTACTCATGTATTATATTGTTATTGACCGTAGGGTCGAAACCGGTCGTGATTATTAAATAAATTGTGGAAAAGTGACATAAGTGTCTCATTTCGTTTTACTTCAAAAATGAATTTCCATAAAATAAATAAATCATCAATACTATCAATTATCCTTAGAATAAATTTTTCTGCTACCTACATTCGTTCAGAATATAAAATAATTACTCTGGCTATTATTATATATTAAATCACATTTGATTTTTTTGTATAAGCTCCTTCACAATTTGATTGATTGTAGAAGCTTATTGGAATTAATTTGTTTTCATTTCCCTCTGAGGAGGACTAGAGGTGACAGTTTGTTCATGGTGCTCTCATTAATAGATTGCTTCATTATGGCAATACGTACCTAAGAACTGTCTTGCTCTCTAGTTTCTCATAGGGGAAATTCAATGGTCATCTAGCTACGATGAACATTGAATAAAACTATTATCATTAATTTACACTGAATGTTTCTAAAAAAGATATGTTCCGTTAAATAAATGAATAAATAAACATAGAAACTCAATGCACGTTTCACAATTTTCCATTTCCAATTTTTGTGAGCTTCACTTACGAACTCGACATTAAAAGGTTTCTTTGAATATATACTCACGGCAAATGAAAGAAAATTGATTTGTAGCATCACACAAACTCATCTTTACGATGCCATATCAAATTATAGCAAGTTAAATCAATATTTTTTAATTAACACAAATTATTATGATGATTAATTGTTTCTCTAATGAAAGCTATAACTCGTAAACAAGAGCTCATAGAAAACAAATGAGATTACATTTAGAATCATATCATGACATAAGTCATTAATCAGACGAAAAGTGCAATATTGTTGTCCAGTGTAATCTATACGAGTTGACACTATAAAGTCCTATAAAACATATAAATTTAAGAAGTTCCTCCATTCTTAGCACAGTTTAAATTTATTCCAATATCTGAAATTATTAAATTTCATTTGTTAAACTCGTCTTTTGTGGGATTTATCATATGAGGTACCTCAAGGTAAATCGGGTCCAATAATTAGCAGTGTTTTGCTTCGTGATAGTTTATCGAATTTTAATAAGCTCGTCTTTCATTTCGGATAGAAGAATGCGGATAGAAATCACGCGAAAAATGTCAGATTTGAAAACATGGTTGAAGGAATTCTATGTTCGGAGCCCACCTACGAGGTGTGTATATAAAGTAATGAAACTGATTTTTTTTTTAATTTATTATTCAAATATAATTACTATGCAATATTGTCTCCTTCAAAATTGGTGTCATTTTCGATTTCAAGAGGAAAAAGTCACAAGTACTCAAGTCTGGTGAATAAAGAGGCTGAGGAGCCACAGAAATGCCGTCTGACCTTCTGAAAAGAATTCCGACTGCACAACACCGCCATATTCGAAGAAAACAGTCAACATAACCTTCAATTGAAGAAAGAAATGAATTAAGGTTTATTTTAAGAAAGAAACAAATAAAAGAAAATAAGAGACTCTTTCCCCATGTAGTAAAAAAATTGAAGATAGTTTTCTCATGGAGCAGGTGTTTTTTCTCGACCTCAGTAGCTTGTATTGCCTCCTCTTGCCCTGATACAAGCCTTAATCCGTCTAGGAATGCATCAGATTAGGTTTTCGAGTTCCTTTGAGGTGATATTCTGCCACTCTTCTGTGGCGGCTTGGGTGAGCTGTTGTGGGGTTCTTGGATTATTCTGGCGCGATCTAATTTTCTTTTGAGATTATCCCATAAATGTTCAATAGGATTTAGGTTTGGAAAGCAAGCTGGCCAGTCCAAAATAGCGATTCCCTCTGTTTTGCCTCCCAGCATAATGCCACCCCAGAACATCACACTGTCCCCTTGGTATTTCGGAATTTGTCTTTCTGCTAGGAGTCTAGCTTGTCTTCCACGACCCCTTAAAACCCGAATCCGGCGGACAACTGATCGAACACCAATTCTGGTCTCATCCGAAAAACGAACATTTCGCCAATTCTCAATATTCCAATTTAGGTGCTCGATACACCAATTAAGTCTGTTGATTTTTTGTTGTCTGGTTAGCTCTGGAACTCTTAAGGGCCTTTTGCTGTATGAAACCCTTGAACGAAGTCTTTGACGTATCGTTTCGACTGATACACTGATGCCTGTTGCTTCCAGAAATTACCTTTGGAGTATCTTTTTTTTTTGAAATCATCCCCTGTGATACCACCATTGTGGCCGCTATATCCCTCTGTGTCACCACTTCTTCAACGAGAGCAATTATTCGACCCCTCTGCACATCGGACAATTCAACATAAGGTATTTTCAATTATGATTATAGGCTTTTTTAAATTTAAATTTTGAAATTCAGTTTCAAATTTCAGTGACACTGAGTACAATATCCCGAACATGTGGTGATAATTCAACATTTCTTATCACACTATCCAGTTTTCTTACAACAAAAAACTTCATTCTTCACAAGTAGTCAAAGATCCATGGTTAAAAACAATCAATAATGTGAAATACCGAGTGATTCCATATAAATTCGGTTGTGTATATTTCTGTTGAGACAATTGGCTGAGAAAATGGAAATTAGTAAATTGAGTATCTATATTGAGGTACTCTCTGACACTTCTTCAAAATTTTGAAATGCCAAAGTTATCAGCTGCCAAAAAGTCGTGGATATTCGATATTCGAATGATTTTGAAATTGTTGAATTTATCTTCAAATTGAAAGAAATTTCTGAATTATTTTATCATCCCTCGTATATACAAACAACGATTTCTAGACGATGTACGAACGAGAGTTACCTATTTAAAGTTACTTTTAGACGTCAGATTCTTTTGCATCGATGTGAGATGGCATCGACATTGTTATTTGAAGTTTGTAGGGACTGCAGGGAAAGTTAAAAGACACGCTCTGTTGATATCGATATTTTTTGCAAGATTTAAATGATTAAATTGCAGAATTTTCAGATATGTATATATTCTTTTGAAAAGGAGGATTTACAAAATTCGAATAATTGTATTCACAATAAATGCTTATATCTATAATTTTGGTGTGTCAGAAAAACACAATCGTAAAAAACAAGCACATAAATAGAATATCGGCGGAAAAAACAGTCCATGCCTGTTCGTTAATCAGGCATCTATATATATATATATATATATATATATATATATATATATATATATATATATATATATATATATATATATATATATATATATATATATATATATATATATATATATATATATATATATATATATATATATATATATATATATATATATATATATATATATATATATATATATATATATATATATATATATATATATATACACCTTTTGGGAATGCAGCCCATACGGGGTGTAGCCCTTACCTTATCTAAGAACTTACCTAATGCTCTGCTGTTCTTCAACAAGGAACATCTTATACACCTTTTGGGAATGAAGCCCTACGGGGGTGTAGCCCTTGCCTTATCTAAGAACTTAACTAATGCTCCGCTGTTTTTCAACAGGGAACATCTTAAACACCATGGGAAAAAAGCTCTAAGGCGATGCAGTCCTAGCCTAATCTAAGAACTTAACTAATGCTCCGCTGTTTTTCAACAGGGAACATCTCATACACCATTCGGGGGTGTAGCCCATAATAACCTCAAAAGTCAAAACTAATCTCCTAAATAGACTTGAAGTTCTCTACCCAGTTAATGGAATTATCTGAAACGGAATGAATTTCTTGAAAACCACCTGTAAAATGGTAAATAGGACAATCGAGTACTAAATGTCTTATTGTTTCTTCAGCTGCGCCACATTCACATGCCGGACTTTCTACAGTATTCCATTTGAACAACATACTATTATTACGACCATGTCCTGTCCTGAGACGATTTAATGTACACCAATTTTTCCTACTTATATCGAAACCTGCAACCCTTTTGGAAGGATCCTCTATGAGAACTTTATCAAAAACATCAACTTCCTGCCATTCAGTTTTCCAAAGATCAACAGCCTTCACCCATGTACGCAAAAAGTCAATCGACCAAATAAGTTTCCTAGATTTCAATGTCAGGTTAGGTGGATTTTGAAGATCGTGTATTATCGGAAAAACTTCTGTAAATGAGTAATACTTATCGCAAGATGATTTAAGAGCTAATTTCCTGCGAATATGAGAAGGAACTATATTACAAATAACCATGAGGTAGCAGTTGAACTGATATATCCACTTATAAATGAGATAAAAAACACAAGATTTAACTTTAATCTACACTTTATTTGAAAAAAATTCGACGACGTTTCGCTGACACAGTAGTTTTATCAAGAATGACAAACAGAATGGAGAGTATGGTATTATAAACAAATAGAACAAGTCGGATGAATAACATGAAAATCCACACCGAGCCATTGTACAGTTAGTATGAAAGGTAATAAAAACTAATTAAACAAAGTAAGTAGGGGTGAATAATTCACATCTACCAGCTCATTCAAAAGCTTGTCCGAATGTTTGTATCTATTTATTTCTATTGCTTCTAGGAGATCTAATTTTGAACTTTTGATTTTATATGTAATAAGTGTTTATTGAATGAATGGTTTGCTTTTATTAAGTGGTTTGAATAATTTGAATCAGAGTTATTTTTATCGAAGCTACGTTTATGTTCAGATGTTCTTATGCCAAAACTCCTATAGGTCCTACCGATATAAATTTTATCACAAGAACCGCAATTGAGTTTATAGATTCCTGATTTACTTGATTTTTCAACACGAGATTTATTATTTTTAATATGTTTACCTAAGTATTAGAAGTTTTGAAAGTTATATTAAGATTTTGTTTGACGAGAAAGGATTTAATATTTGTACTTGCAGAACCGCAAAATGTTAAACTGTTGAATATTTTATAGTCTTTATGAATAGGATATACTTCATTTATTGCTTTCTGATACAGTTTTTACGAATGATTAGATCTATCATATCCGGATTATATGAATTATTAATGGCTATCTGTTTGATTTCTAATAACTTAGGTAAACATATTAAAATAATAAATCTCGTGTTAAAAATCAAGTAAATCAGGAATCTATGAACTCAATTGCGGTTCTTGGATAAAATTTATATCGGTAGGACCTATAGGAGTTTTGGCATAAGAACATCTGCACATAAACGTAGCTTCGATAAAAATAAATCTTATTCAAATTATTCAAACCACTTAATAAAAGAAAACCATTCATTCAATAAAACTTTGACATATTACATATAAAATCAAAGAGTTTAAAATTAGATCTCCTAGAAGCATTAGAAATAAATAGATACAAACATTCGGACAAGCTTTTGAATGAGCAGGTAGATGTGAATTATTCACCCCTACTTAACTTGTGTAATTAGTTTTTATTACCTTTCATACTAACTGTACAATGGCTCGGTGTGGATTTTCCTGTTATTCATCCAACTTGTTCTACGATTTGTTTATAATACCATACTCTCCATTCTGTTTGTCATTCTTGATAAAGCTGCTGTGTCAGCGAAACGTCGTCGAATTTTTTCAAATAAAGTGTAGATTAAAGTTAAACCTTGTGTTTTTTATCTCATTTATATCATGGATCTACGTCAAGTAACGGCCTCCACAATTCAAATCCACTTATAACTCTCATAAAACAGTTCAACTGAGAATCAATTTTATTGACATGAGCACTATTCAACCACACCTGACAGCAATATTCTGCTGCTGAATATCCTAAAGCTAAAGCAGTAGTTCGCAAAGTAGAGATAGAGCCGTAATAAGAGGACTTCTCATCACCGATCGAAACTATATACGTAATAATCGTTCGATATGCGAAAGATAACTCTAACGAATCCAGGGTACTTCGGGCAACCAAAATGGAAAACCTAGTGTAGACCATTTGAAACGCAATTTTTCTGTGAAAACAACTTCTTCCTTCACAAGTACTCAAAGATCCTTGGTCAAAAACAATCAATAATGTGAAATACCGAGTGATTCCATATAAATTTGGTTGTGTGTAATCAATTTCAAGTATTTCTTCGACTGAATGTGTATAAGAAATACTGTACCCCTCATTTCCATGTTGTAACCTCCGAAAAAATCATTTCACGTGTTTTGTAGCCCTTTAACTGTTTCTAGCGAATCAAAAACTTATATTGATTCAATTAGAACGTAATTAGTTTCGAAATAACCTAACTTTCAATTTTGGTATATTCACTTCATGAATACAAACATTATCAAGGCGAATTATACAAGAATCCGTAAATTATGGGTTGTGTAACATATAAAACATTCAGTTTACTTTTGATCGGCATCTGAATTGAAGTAGAAATGAACTAGAATAAAATTCTGAAATATTAATTTAGATTAACAATGTTTATGTTGAGAAATTTATTGTTCTCGTTTGGAAGTTCGAAAGTTTCGATAAGTTTAAAATGCACCAACAGGTGGTTTGGAAGTTGCATATTGCTTAACGAGAAGTTTTAATTCGGAGTTTCGAAAGTTAAGGTGAAGGTTCAGACGACGGAATCTAGAACTCTGTGCAGATTTGTGGATCTGATATCCGTATTTTGTGAACTTTGGAGTCATTCCGTAGTAAGTTTACAAATTAAGCATAATTAGATAATTTTATTCAGAGAACAATACAGTATAAGCTTTTTTCGCGGGTCATATGTTCCATAAGCATGCCGCGAATACAAAAACTGTGAATAAGGAATGGTAATTTATATGGGATTATAGGGAATACGTTTCTAGGAGACAAAATAGAAATTTAATATATAAAAAAATCAATTCAATTGAAGTTTTTGACCATACTGATAAATTATTATCTTCTGGCATAGGAAGCGGTTGAAACAAATTTGTAATTTTTTCTTGCTTTGTATTTTGAAGAGTTCCTTCAATTCAGAATGATATTCACCAGTTACATTAGCAATTAGCCTCTCAAAATAAAGACGTATCAATTTTCATAAAGAAAACACGAAGCTCATTTGCCAATCTTAAATCTCCCTAAGATTTTTCAAATCAAATATCAAGTTTCCAGTTATTAATGAAACGTCGTCTTCAATATGCTTTGAATTCAACATTTCCTCCAAGTCGGTTATTACATTTATTAAATTTATAGTGAGTTGACAAATAGGTTTTGATTTTGAGTTACCTAACAACGTGACGAGCCATCAATCAAACCGGGTGGGGCCCTGTGGGATGTGTGGTTCAGATTTCAGTTGGTGGAATGACGACCTCGAAGGGTTCGTAGAAGTGGTAGGTGGCTCTCACTTGATCTCCCCTTGTGAAAAGGTCCGGTCGGAGTTCTCTAATTTTGTTCAGGGATGTGGAATGTCCAGAAGTTGGATTTCTGACCCGCCACATACCTCCTTCCCACAGTCTCAAAAAGGCCTTAATGACCGCCTCCTCCACCACCATGTGTAGTGGAGGGATGCCCAGAAGACACTACATAGAGGATGTGGGTGTGGATCTCAAGACTCCCGTGGTTGCTAGACATGCTTGCCTTCGAATCTTGTTCATTTTGTTCTGTTTTATCTCTTTGTTCAGTACAGGCCACCATACGATGGCCGAATAGGTTATGTTTGGTTTTTTCCACGAACAAGGAGGGCCACCAGGAGCTCATCCAGCACGAGGTTCAAGAGGAGAGGAGCTAGTACTCCCCCCCTGTGGACATCCCTGCTGGCGATCCTCCGGACAGTCGACTCGCCGAAGTGAGCCTCGATGCACCTGGTCGACAGCAGACGTCTCTACACCTTGCTATGGTTTTGTCTACTTTTCTATTTACGATAGCTTCATCTATCGACTTATAAAGTGTTATCAAAAGCTCCCTCTATATCTTGGAATATTCCTAGAGTGACTTCGCCTTTTTCCAGTCCTTTCTCGATGTTTGTATCCATCAATGAAATTGTACGATTTATCTAAGGCTTTTGATTTGGTGTCAGATGTTTCCTGTTGGCAAAGGCTGGGTGCTGTGGTTTCAGAGGTTTATTGTATGACTTCAGACTGTCAGCAAGATGTCAGTTTGTCTGTGTTGCAGGTAAAACATCTGAATACCTGCCAGTGAATTATGGTGTCCCCCAGGGGTCAGTTTTGGGGCCTCTGTTGTTTTCTATTTATGTTAACGATCTCCCTGACTTCATGAAACCAACAACTACTACACTTCATGCAGACGATACAACATTGAACTGCACAGGCACCGATAGGGAGTCCACCATCTCAAACTGTCAGTTGGCTTTGGTGAGAGCTAAGACTTGGTTCACCATGAATTCCTTGAGGCTCAATAGACTCAAAACTCAGTCAATCATATTTTCTTCTGATAACTCTCTTACATCATGATTCTAACTTAAATCTCCTAGGCTTGATATTGGACGTATGTCTTTCATGGGAACCACATGATGAGTCCTATATCCCCAAACTTTCGTCTACCATATTCTTGCTCAGAAATTTGAAATATCACAGCTATTGGTACTTAAAATCAACATATTTCGCTCTTTTTCATTCTATTCTATCCTATACAGTTATTCTTTGGGGAAATTGCTCAAAATCTGTCAAAATTTTCAAATTGCAGAAGAAAGCAATACGAGTAATAATTGGAAGAAGTTATAATGATCACTGCAGGCTTCTTTTCATTGAAAATAAAATTATGAGCTTACCATCCCTATTTGTATCCATTACTGTAATAGAGATTCATTCTCGAGTTTTTCAACTCACAGTGACTATCGCACATATAGCACAAGAAAACAGGGCTGATCTGGTAATGCCACGTTACATATTAAGAAAGTCTCAAATGAATTCACTTTATTTGAAATTTTACAATAAACTCCCGTCAGGTTGGAAAAATTTAACTCTGCAACGGTTCAAGCATGTAGCGCAAGAGTATTTCAAGACAAATTGTTTTCATTCAGTGGAGGAATTCTTAGAATCAAATATTTGAAATTATTTGTATTCGTACCTCTGTTGTTTGTTTGTATCTTCATTTTTTATTGTAGTGTTTTTTATGTAGTATCATAGATTCGAATGTATTTTCTCCTTTTTAAACGGTTTTATTTAGCTCACCCCGTTTGTTTTATTTATTCTTGGGTCAAATTTAGTAATTCAAATTTCACCCTCTTCCTGTCAACCGATTAATCTGAAATTTTGTATACACTTTGGATTTTGGTGACAATACAATTATATTTATTCATTATCATTATAAATACAAGATGGCCGCCGCTACAAAATGGCGGATAATTTATGTTTTATTAATCCCATCAATATGGGTATCAAATGAAAGGGCTCAACAAGCAGAATACAATATACTATAAAAAATTGAAATCCAAGATGGCGGCCGCTACAAAATGGCGGATAACATAGCTTTTATCAATCCCATCAATATGGGTATCAAATGAAAGGGCTCAACAATCAGAATACAATATACTATAAAAAATTGAAATCCAAGATGGCGGCCGCTACAAAATGGCGGATAACGTAGGTTTTATCAATCCTATCAATATGGGTATCAAATGAAAGTGCCCAACCAGTAGAATACAATGTATCCAGCCTGAATTCACCACCCAAGTCAAGATTTTGTATCGTGACCAGATTTTCATTGATATTTTGAATGCTTTGAGAGTCGGTGAGCTAACAACCCAACATTTTAGTATTTTGATGGGAAGATTTCTTCAAGACACGAGTGATGAGTTTGCAATAGACAAAGCGTTAAGGGTATACCCCACAAATCAGCAAGTTAACGACCACAACTCTGCTGTATTGAATTTGTACAGAAATAATGGTGCTCGCATTTACAAAATAAAAGCGCAGGATCAGCTAGTACACGCCACACGAAATGCAGACAATGTGGATATAGCTACAATAATACCAGCTGATATCAACAAAACTGGGGTTTACCAGCGGAACTGGAAATATTTGTGGGGCAAAAGTCATGCTACGGTCCAATATTGACGTTTCAAAGAGATTAGTAAATGGCGCTATAGGCTACATCACCGAAATCGTTTGGGCTCAATTTCGTCGAACTCAGATGTATGCAACAGATATACCTTCCGTCCGAATTGATTTCGCAAGAGACGGAGTACATCTTATACACCCGAAAGCCATACAGTTTCCAGCTAAGTACAATTATGGGACAGCTGAAAGAAGAATGTTGCCTTAAATACTATCATGGGCTTCTACAATACATAAAATGCAGGGCAGCACTGTGGACCACGCAGTCGTATACTTAGGTGCGAAACTGTTTGAAGAAGGTCAAGCCTACGTGGCTCTTAGTAGAGTAAGATCTTCGCAGGGACTACGTATAGAGGAGTTGGATTGCAATAAACTAACGGGCAAGAAACCTTGCAATAATGAAGCACTAAATGAATTAAAAGAATGCGAAATAAAACTAAAACTAGAAAATAAAAATAGGTAAAAAACTTTTTAAGTTAAACGGTTTTATATTAAACATACATTGCACTGTTTAAGATAAATGTACTAAAACCAAAAATAATAAAATAGATACAGTCGTGGGAATTATAAACATATGCATAGACTAGACTAAAATAAAACCGTGGGGCACGTCAATTGTCTACAATCGTTGATTAAAATGTTTGTTTTGTAATATTACCTACACTAGAATTATTAGGCAGTTGTGCAACCGACAACGATGGACGTGTGATAAGTAGGGCTAGAATGTGGAAACAAGCTAGCAAGCTCGATTATAAGCGAGTTTTAGGGTTTCATAGTGGTGAGCGAGTAGTACTTTTGTCATATGTTTTGTCGATTAAAGACAAACAACAAGCAGTGAAACGATTCCTCGCCAGCCAGCAGTGTGAATGTCCAACGATAAACTAGTTAAAACATCTCTTTTATTTACATGGAGTGTATAACTATTAGAATTTCCATGAGCAAGAAAATAGTAAATAATTTCCTCACCGTTTGCGGGCCAACTGCCTAACGACGAATTAAACGATTCTTCTATCGCACATTAAGTCGATAATTTGTAGACAATTGACGTGCCCCACGGTTTTATTTTATTCTAGTCTATGCATATGTTTATAATTCCCACGACTGTATCTATTTTATTATTTTTGGTTTTAGTACATTTATCTTAAACAGTGCAAGGTATGTTTAACATAAAACCGTTTAACTTAAAAAGTTTTTTACCTATTTTTATTTGACAGAAAATATTTCTTTTCTTTTATTAATAAAGTAATAAATTAATATTCCAAAGAAATGATTTTGGTAATACATTAACCACATAAACAAAAAATTATCCTTACATTTAATTCCTCTATACCATGAAATCATAAACAATTTCCATTAATGCAATCACGAAAATGAATATGCATAATTAAGATTATATTTATGTTGTTGTGTGACTAAAAGTCTTACAGTGAGAAGCTTCCGTGTGAATAAAAGTGAATGTAGTCTGACAAACACTATGGTTTCCATGGACCAAGCTACATGAAATGTTATGATTATATAACTATACTGCATATCGTTCAATTTAAATAAAATTACCGAACAATTACTATGCGTAACTATTACTTAATTCAAGAAAATGCAAATTTGATGGATCGATCTTGAAACTGTAGCAAATCGAGCGAATTACGAGTTCAAAAAAGAAAACAAATG
The DNA here is from genome assembly GCA_013387265.2 of Cryptolaemus montrouzieri. Classification (NCBI taxonomy): domain Eukaryota; kingdom Metazoa; phylum Arthropoda; class Insecta; order Coleoptera; family Coccinellidae; genus Cryptolaemus; species Cryptolaemus montrouzieri. The sequence continues at coordinate 15,521,772 of JABFTP020000042.1, forward strand.
AAATATTAATAAATGAATTTGAAATTACAAAGCTAGTGAAAGATTATTTTAGAATTATTTATTATAAAGAAAAGCAGTCATCAGAAGTTCAACACAAAATTCAGGAATTCAATGTTAACAATACCTAAACGTCAAATAATTCATCTGAGGCAAACCAATGCACCGCCAAGTTGAACAGAGCAAGAACCACAGCCGTATTCTCATTTTCTCGGAGCAACTACTACATTTTTGACTTCCTCAACTTCATTGTATATAAAGCTAGATAACTAAACAGTAACCTTAACAAAATATTCTATTCTATTTCAAATTTCCGGATACTTTCTGGTCACAGTGTATATTTTCAGAATTTTAGTTATATAAAATTATAAAAATAAAGTTATCCTAAAATCACTAATACAAAATATTTATAATTCTTCATCAAAACTATTTCATTCCTCTACTAAATGATTATTTCAATTAGCATCTAAATTTTCATAATTGAATTTACGTTTATGTTCCGGAATGCGTATTTTGAAATGTTCACATGGTATGAATTTTGTTAAAACTAACGCAATTTAGCTTATAAGAAACAAGATATTCAATCTATTTAATTTGGGTTTATTAATAATTAATTAATGAATATCAATGCGTTCTTGATATGGAATTCACTATTTTCAAACACGAAGTAAATTTAAAGATATAACTTTGTAAATCAATGAGAAATTATGTTTTTGTTTGTAGTGAATCATTTTCCAAAAGCTATACCAAAAACAATATTCACCTAACAGCCTTATTTTTTCTTTCGAATATTTTTTCCTGTATTAAAGGTACCCCGTGTCTCTATTGCTTCTTGATGGTTAATAAGACTAATCACAGAACACTCTTTTATTTAATAGAAAAGAATTTCACTTCATATGTTATCTTTTATGCTCATTTTTCGACAACCAAAAATCAGTTTTATTTAGTCTAATCTAACCCCAATTGAATTTATTCAATATATTTGCCTCTAAACTACAAATCAAAATATTATTATGAATAGTATATAAGCAAGACAATAACTACGTCTATCTTCCACGGCTAAACCGCTGCGCCGATTAATTTTTGAAAAATTCATCCCCAAGGGTGCAAAATACATATTACAAGTTTGTATTGGAATAATTTGGTATTTAGAATAATTCTTAAATCGACAGAACTTCAATTTATGAGAAAAAATCATCTTTCTAATAGAAAATTGATCATCATCATTAAATAATCCTGTTTTCCTTATTCTCAGGTCAAAGTGATCCACCATGAAGTCCGTATTTTTTAAAGTATGTTTCGCTCTCCTTCATATAAAAATCGTTGCTCCCCAAATCCAAGAATTCCTAGTATCATCTCTGGAATCGTCCATACAAAACGACGAAAGTGTACGAAGTTTGGTTAACAATGTGAACGAAATCTCGAGAATATTGGCAAGGATGAACCAAAACGTCGACATGAATTACTGGTCGAAAACCGAGGAATGGATTCCAAGATTTACGATGAGTAAGTGACATTAATTTTATATTTCATCGATACTAGTACGCGATTTGCGGAAATTCTTGTCAATGTCATATCGGGCCAACCATAGAAAACAATGACCCGAAAAGCGTCAATGTCAAATAGAACAAACCATAGTGTAACGTTTGTTAGTTGTTGAATTTATTGGTTGGTTCAAATCAAAACTTCAACATTACAAAACCCTAACTAGTTTATTTACACGTAGACTGAACAATTATAACACTAAACTAAATGACTAATTTATATAACACAATCGATACTGCTTAGTTTATCTCTAACACTTTGTTCACTTATCCGCGCTCTGTATTCAAACTTAATTCTCTGCGCTTCGCGCTCTCTTCTTATATCCAAGTTCGAATTGTTCTAGAACATGTGCGTAACTTCGGCTCTGTTCCAGATCTTCGTTCGAGAACCTTCCAGAAACGACAACACTTCGTAATACGGCGCGCTGAAACCTTTAAATCTTTCTCGAATTCTCCCGAAAGTGCCACGTACTCGTCATTCCGCCAGGCCGTGACAGGGTCGGCTTCAGGGACGATTGGATATCGTTACACTGCCGCCCTCTTAAAACTGTTCTGTCCCAGAACAGATTGAGTCTTTGGTCACTAATGACGATCTAAGCATTTATTTCCAGCTTTACATCTCCTTGTTGATGGAAATAACATTCAACCGTCTTCTTTTCTTGTCTCGAAGGTGAAGAACTGAAACAGCACATGTGAACTTCCATTTTGATGCCTGGGAAGATAACTTCGATCATGCTCCGTACTGTTCTCCAATCTAAATGGTCCAACCCACAACCAAGTTTCGGTATTTCGAGTTTCTTCATACCCTGCTTAACTAAGTGCTCTTTCAAGTCTAGTAAGTCTGACCATATATCATCATAGCAGGGATTCTGGTGTGAATGTTCTTTAGTCACCAAGTAGTAACGTTTCTTAGTTCTTGAAATTTTTGTGGGTTCAAATCAAACACTTCAAAGTTACAAAATTTTTACTAGTTTATTTATACGTAGACTGAACAATTATAACACTAAACTAAATGACTAATTTATATTACACAATCGATACTACTTAGTTTATCTCTAACACTTTGTTCACTTATCCCCGCTCTGTATTCAAACTTAATTCTCTGCGCTTCGCGCTCTCTTCTTATATCCAAGTACGAATTGTTCTAGAACATGTGCGTAACTTCGGCTCTGTTCCAGATCTTCGTTCGAGAACCTTCCGGAAACGACAACACTGTTTTCTTCGTAATACGGCGCACTGAAATCTTTAAATCTTTCTCGAATTCTCCCGAGGGTGTCCCGTTTTCGTCACGCTACCGGGCCGTGACAAGGTCCGATACCACTTTAGCCAGGTATTTTCCCATCGTTCTATTCATTGTTTCAACCATGCCGTCTGATTGAGTATGAAGCGCTGTTATTCTGGTCTTTCTGATGCTTAGTCTTTCGCACGTTTCTTGAAACAGCTTCGATTCAAAATTTCTCTCTTGATCGCAATGTAACTCTAAGGGATCTCCAAAACAGCAAAAGAACTCCTTCACCAAGATATCAGCGACAGTTGCGACTTCCCGATTTGGTATAGCATAAACCTCAACCCACTTGGTAAAATAGTCCATGGCAACTAGTATGTATTTGTTGCCACCATCAGTTTCTGGAAAGGGTCCCGCTATATCTACAGCAACATGTTCCATCAGACTTCCAACATTGTACTGTTTCATTGGGGCCTTGCCTTTTCCATAAGGTCCTTTTACCGAAGCGCAAGTCGTACACTTCCTGCAATACTCTCGGACATCTGCCCTTGAATTGACCCAATAAAATCTAGCTTTGACCTTCTCCAAAGTCTTCTTGATGCCGAAATGTTCTCCTGAAGTTTCATTATGTAACTTCTCCAAAACTGCCTTCACTCTGCTTCTTGGCACAACTAACTGAAGCCGCTCATCATCTCCAGATTAGTTTTCCAAGCGTCGCTTCAGCAGACCATCTTTCAGTAACAGTGTTTCCTATTGCGCCCGATAAACCTTGATGTTTCTTATAGCACGGCTACCTCCTCTATTCGATACCTATTTTGCAGCTTCAAACTCAAGTGCTCAAGCCAGAGCATCATCAATTGTTTTTGGCCTAGCCAATCTCAAGGCCTGCTGAGTTTCACCATCTCTGATGCCATCTACGAATGTCTGAACAGCTAATTGCTCCAAGAAGGTATCAGGAGCAGTAGGGTAGGCTAATCCTACTAATCTCGCTATATCAGCCTTGAATTCTTGCAAGCTCTCTGTAGATTTCTGGCTACGATGCTTGATTTGAGCGTGATATACTTGTTGTAAATGAGTATCCCCGTACCTCATTTGTAACTTGGATGTTAACGTGTCGTAGCATACCTGCTGGCTTTCTGGTATTGTCTGAAAAATGTTCAGTGCTTCTACACGTAAAGGAACAATCAAAGACGTTGTTTTTTCCTGCTCGTTCCATCCATGGGCTGTGGCTGCCACCTCAACACCTCAAATTGTTTCTGGTACGTCGACCAAGGAATTTTTCCGTCGAAAGTAGGAGGTTTTATTTTCATTTTTGGAGCTTCAACATCATGTTCCACTTTCGACAAAATTGGCTTTTCATTTATTTTCACTCTATATGATTTCTCTAACCTTTTTAGTTTTGGTTCGTTTTCATCTAGATGTTCGAATAAGCCACTCAATTTTTCGTTGATCTTTTCCTCTATTCTATCTCGCAATTCATTCAGATTTTCCTTAACCAAATTCAAATTTCCTTCCTTCAACCTTGTTCAGATTTCCATCCATTTTTCCTTTTACCTCATTCAAATCACCTTTCAGGTTGTTCAAAGTTTCCTCTATTTCATTTGAATTCTCCTCCAATTTATTTGAATTTTCGTCCATTTTTTTATTGAGGTCCATTAGGGCTTGCTGAATAAACTTCAACGCTTCCGTCTCCATAGTTCTCTGTTGCAAACGGGTAACACACATAAACTTACTAGAGTTTTTTTCTATTCACAAAAATCCCACTTCTGACACCAATTGTAACATTTCTTAGTTCTTGAAATCGATACTGCTAATGTATCTCTAACACTTTATCCACTTATTCGCGCTCTTAGTCAAACTTAATTCTCCGCGCTTCGCGCTCTCTTCTTATATACAAGTACGAATTGTTCTAGAACATTTGCGTAACTTCGGCTCTATTCCAGATCTTCGTTCGAGAACCTTCCGGAAACAGCAACACTGATTTCTTCGAAATACGGCGCGCTGAAACCTAAATCTTTCTCGAGAAAGTCCCGTTCTCGTCACTCCGCCGGGCCGTGATAGGGTCGGCTTCAAGGACGATTGGATATCGTTACACTGCCCCTCTTAAAACTGGTCTGTCCCAGAATAGACAGAGTATTTGGTCACTGTGACGGTATCGACATTTATTTCCAGCTTTAAATCTTTCTCGAATTCTCCCGAGAGTGTCCCGTTCTCGTCACTCCGACGGGCCTTGACAGGGTCGGCTTCAGGGACGATTGAATATCGTTACAATAGAAATTAATTTAACAACTGACTCATGACAACATAACCTAAGTATTTTGAAAACTGGCAGATGTGTGAAGGACTATGTTATTATTTTCCAGGAACCAGCTACGACTTCATAATTGTTGGTAGTGGTGCAGCAGGATCCGTTATAGCAAATCGGCTTTCAGAAATTCCAGAATGGAATGTGCTTCTAATCGAGGCTGGAGACTATGAGACACAACTCATGGACATTCCCTTGGCAGCGCCTGCTTTCCAATTCACAAAATACAACTGGGAGTACTATGCTGAATACCAACCAAATACTTCCACAGGTTTAGTCAACGAACTGATGCATTGGCCACGTGGAAAAGCACTGGGAGGAACATCTACTATCAATTACATGATATACACCAGAGGAAACCCCGTCGATTTCAATAATTGGGCGGCTAAAGGGAACCCAGGTAAGTTTTATTAAAGCATAATTAGTATAAGGCACTCGAGCGTCTTCCAGAAATAGAATAATTACCTTTCAGAGCTTTAAAGCAATGAATCATCTTCTGAATTGATGTTATTTTTGATAAAACTCTAAATGAGGTTCAAATCTCAATCGTGCTTTAAATATTTGGTGAAAACTGGTGAAAACTAAAAATTTTCGTGATCCAAGAAACCCACAATTCACCCCTAATCAATAATATCATATTTCACGTTCGAGCAACAACCTTCACCGATTCTATTTTCAGGGTGGTCCTACAACGAAATACTCCCCTATTACTTGAAATCTGAACGATCTCGGTTATCTGTAGAAGACCCCCAAGTGCATAACCACGAAGGTTATTTAGGAGTTGGGGACGTGTACAAGTCCCGACTTTTGGACGCCTTCATTGAAGGTGGCAGAGAACTAGGTCTCCCTTATATTGATTATAATTCGCCGAAACAACCGTTCGGCGTATCCAGAATACAGGCCACCGTAAGAAGAGGAAGGAGACATAGCGCTGCAACTGCTTTTTTAAGTAAGTTTCACGTTTAAATTCATAAAAAAATTGTAAGGTGTAGTGCACATTTTATCACATATAATTTAACTTCCAAAAGATGAGAGACGTCTAATTTTATGTATGTTTCTAGAACCGATAAGAAATCGCCCGAATTTACACATCTTACATCCAGCTTATGCCACTAGAGTACTCATCAACAGGAACACAAGGGAAGCATATGGAGTCGAGTGTGAAATTGCAGGAAAATTATACAAAATTAAAGCATCGAAAGAAGTCATTCTTTCGGCAGGTCAGTACCATTCATCGGTTCAAGTAATTGTTTCTTTCGTCCACTTGGTTTTCTGAAATGTTCTCTCTTGTGCTTTTAGGCTCTTTTAACTCTCCACAACTGCTCATGCTGTCCGGTATCGGACCAGCAGACCACCTCAAAGAACTGGGGATCAAAGTCCTTCAAGACCTACCGGTAGGTCAGAATCTTCACGATCACTTAACATTCCCAGGACTGGCTTTCATCATCAACAGCACAGAGTCCTTAGGTCCAACGAAGGTATTAGATGGGAACACCATCAGCTCATTCGTCAACAACGGAACAGGTCCATTAACATCCCTTGGAGGTGTAGAAGGGATTGGTTACATCAAAACTGAATATTCGACTGAACCCGGTCCTCAACCCGACATAGAACTACTCTTTGTTGGAGGAGCTTTATCAAGTGATTATGGCATTATCACTCGAAGAGGAATGAAGATATCTGATAGAGTTTACGATGGTATACTTAGACCTCTCCACGGCTACCCCACATGGACTATATTTCCAATGTTACTGCATCCAAAATCGATAGGTTGGCTGAAACTTAAATCCAGGAACCCTAAGGACTACCCTCTATTCTACGGTAACTTCTTTTCTGATCCAGAAAACAGAGACATCAAAACATTCATAGCTTCAATTCGAGCAATCCAGAAACTATCAACAACCCAAGCTTTCCAACGTTTTGGATCAATATTAAACCCCAATGTTCATCCCGGTTGTGAACAACATCAATTTAACTCAGATGCCTATTGGGAATGCTGTTTAAGATCTATTTCTGTAACTCTTCACCATCAGGTGGGTACAGCAAAAATGGGAGCACCAGATGACCCGTCCAGCGTTGTTAACCACGAATTGAAGGTATATGGGGTGAATCGGTTACGGGTAGCTGATTGTAGTATTATTCCCTTCGCCCTTTCTGCTCATACCAATGCTCCTTCGTTCATGGTGGGGGAGAAAGCTGCTGATATGATCAAAGAGCAGTGGCTAGGAAATGGTCAACCTTATGTTCCTCAGAACGATAAGAAGCATCACAGAGTGCCTGAAAACGATGTGAAGAAACGTAGTCCAAAGCGGTTTTCATCTAAATCGGCTAGAAGAATTTGATCCTAATATAATGAGATAATTTTAATCTCAACTTCATCCCCGAACAACAGAACAGTTTCACTTAGGGTCTGACTTCAGTTAACCACAATTGAGATTTATACCAACAGGAACATCATTCGCTCTTTAATTCGAAAGTTAAACACAATTTATGCAAATCAGTTGTTCATCTATGTGTATTCAATTCAGAATCTAGGGAATGAGGGTGTCCTAATTTTGATCGTAAATTTGCAAGAGAATCGGTAAATGTCACGCATCTGTCACATTCCTTGAATCACTAGACTTAGTATATATTGCTTAAACACATATATTGGCAGAGCAGAGGGCACTCTTCCAATGGCATAGCTTAGCGCATAGCACATGATCAGTAGATATGCGCACGCATGTGACATAAACTTCGACATATGAAACCAACCAATTTTCTATGATCAAAATTCAATGGACCGTCAATGTTGATTATGAACCCAGCAAATATTCAGTTTAGTTATTTAAGCTCCGATTGAAAATAACATTGTGGAAGCGGCCCTTAGTGTTATATTACAGCCAGAAACACATTTTAAGTTCTTTTACATGTTTTTCTAAGTTCTACACCAATCTGATTATGCTCAAATATTCTAAGTACAATAGACTGAAAACTGTATTTATTTATTATTATAAATAATTTTGTACGTTCGATCATGTTTAAATGATTTTAATTGAATAAAGCACATGTAAATGATATTTCACAGTCATTTTAATTGGGAATTTTCCCAATTATTATTTGATCCACAATTTCAATTTTCCAACCAACAAATAAATTAAAAGGTACTACAGAATCCGTGACATTTCCTTTCTCAACGCCAAAATTACAGACACATCACGGTGTTTAAACTCTAAAATCTTGGTTCTGAAGAAATTTGTCTTTTTTTTTAATAAAATCAGGAAAGTGTACATATGGGTTAGACAAATGTACCTTCAACATCCTTGTTTTAAATGAGAATATGATCTACTCGAGTCTACTGTCGAGAATCAAGAAGGACAAGAGGAGATTCCTTCCTTGTTCTTTCCAATAACCGCAGAAACACATTCAAATACTTGAGGTCAACAATGTGTAGCAAAGTTGCCCAAGTTGAAGAATAGCACTTGAGATTTGTGCAAGAGTTCTCTTGAGGTTCCCGATGATTTTTCCGCATCAGCTTTTTACTGATGACATCATCCGCATTTATTGGCAGCCATGATTGTTGATGATTTGCGCGGAATGGAGTTATATAACCGTACCTAACCCAAATTGGATGAAACATCCACACCTGGACGTGACGATATTTCAGCTGTCGCTCAAAAGCTGTGCTTCAACACGGTCCATACTCCTCTTCCTCATTTTCACTGAATTCCTGGCTACATGTTACCCATGTTTTCAAAAAATGTAATGATCATGATGCTGAGAGTTACCTATAAAAAAGCCCTATACCTGTGTCTGATCTGTGAGAGGATTATTCTCCAAAAAGATCTAGAATTTATTTGCACTGCTACATAGAATCATTCCCGAGAATCAACACGGTTTTGTTCCACGCTGCTATGGATGTCGTCTACCTGAACTTCTCTAGAGCGTTTGATCGTGTCCACACACGTTTTTAAAACAAACTGGAATATCTGAGGATTCTAGGCTGAAATCTAGCTTGGATAGAAGAAAATTTCTTATGAGGAAGGACAATTCTCGTTCGTAGATACTTCTCTTTCATCAAAGAGTTGAGTGGAGTTCCTCAGGAATCGGTCCTCAGGCCCATCCTATTCGTTCTATACACCTACGACCTTCCATCTGACCTGAAATCTAATTTTTCACTCTTCACTGATGATGCCAAATTCTACAATAATCTACTCACAAATGCCCTAACCATTTAAGACCAGATATTTGGTCCAATGCGTGGATTTCACCAGTTAATTTCACAATATGTCGCATACTTCATATGGGAAGACTGCTATATGTAGCAGCTATTCGGGCCTGTGTCTGATAATCTCACCTGAATTATCATGGTCTGACCACATCCCTACATACTAAATCAAAGGCAAAGCGACCCCTTTCTCTTCAGCAGAGAGTTGCGAGTTCCACTTAATCCAATTCATTTATGTACCAGAACGTAGATAAGCACGATGGATCAATTTTAGTATAAGAGCACGTCAGTATTTGAACGAAACATATCCTGATAGCTGGATAGATTGGAAGATTCAACTTTACATTAGACGTCACAAACTTAGGATGAGGTACTCCTTCAAAAAGTGACCATAAACAGAAACAATGAGGCATCCCAGAGACACAGAAGACAAAAACTCGTATTCATCAATGTAGTAGCTACTTTTTTTTCAAATAATTTCTTGAAGACTTGAAAATGTTTTGTCCAACTTCCGGGAAAGCAGGCAGAGCATTATAAAGTGTAATCGCCAGGTAGTCAAAACTCATCTAGGCAAAAGCCAAGCTATACTTGGGCAGCAATAGGTGATTTTTATACCGAGTGTTGTTCACGTACATAACTAGATGTGATTCTGTATTTCTCAAATAGCCTTCTACAGCTATGATAATGAGGTCCCCCTGCCAATACTCTCAGAACCTTGTTCTGTTTAAGAAAGATATCCAGCATCTGTAGCTGCACCCTACAAGAGGATACCATATGTTAGCTGGCAGTGAAATTCCGCGTCGTATACCAGCACAGCATCTTCCTCACCCACATAGATACCTTATTCAGCGAATTGCAGTCAACAAGCACTTACCAAGCTCCTCATGTTTCAACCATGAGAGCGAACCACCCAAGTTGAAGCCAAGATTTATTTTGGAATGGCCTTCTTTGGCATATTTTGTTTTCGTGGCCGTAAAAGATTGTGTTTTCGCCAAATTTAAGCGGAGAGACTTCACTTCAAACCAATCAAGTGCTCTTCTCATGGAAGCTTCAAATTTCATTTCCAACTGTTGTCTGATCGAATTTTTATTCAGTCATCGGCAAATAGACACAATCCGTCTGAGTCAACGCTCCGTGGTAGGTCGTTTATGTACATTTGAATTGAATTGGTCCCAGTATAGAATCTTGAGGTACATTTGTGGAGACCTCCTCAAATGGGATCAGACAATCGTCCCATTGAACAGACTGGAACCTGTTTTCAAGGTATGACTTCGACATTCTGTATATTTTCATGTAGGTTGGAAAACAAATATTTATGAGGCTCTAGTATCCTATGGATAATGCCTTTTAGTAATGCTACGTTAATTCCATATATATCACTGGCAGTTTTATTCTACAGTTTGACAGTACATCAATCATATCATCTGTTGTCGTTCCTTGGAAAACATTGAAGAAGTGCTTAGTGTTGGAATCTTTGATGTTATCCTTTTCGGTCTGGTTGACACGATCTATGATAATAGATTTGCCGATGTTCGCAAAACACCTGTTCATTTCTCATATGTCCAGAGATGTTTGACCCATGTGATTCCTTATACATTTAATATTCTCATTAATAACCCTGCAGATCGCATTATTTTTATTTGTGCTACAGTTCGACGTGCACTTAAACTTAGCCATCTCGTTCATCAGATTTAAATCCGTTAGATGTTCTACTTGAGGAAATTCGAGAAACTTTGGATTATGAATATAAGCCACCATAGATGCTATCGCAAGCATCGCGCGGATCGTATCGAACGAATACGTTTGTAGATACTAAGTCACTGTAGTAATCAAAATGCCAACACAACTACCAATTCACCAGCTTTCGGACGAAGATGAGTAAGCATCGAAAATGTTTCACTTCGAGTAACTACAAATGGCATTACCGACAAGCCGATTCGTCCGGTGCGTACGATGCGTATAAGATGACGCATCGTACAGATGATATAAAGAGCAAACAAATATCAGTTGCGATGTCCGATGCGGATCTATGGGCGTATCCGATAGCTTGACGTAGGTAAAAGATAATTGAAGTTTCCAAAATAACCAATTATTTCACTTATTTTAGAAATATTCAAAAAATCACAAAGTTTAACATCAAATGCACATAACTAAATAACTTCAAACCACGTATTCTAACAATGTACATAAATTCAATCCACTCACTTTTGCTTCCCGTCAACGGAAATACGTCACTTCTAATAACTACATATTGATTTGGAATAAAGCAGGAAACCACAACAGACAGTTTTATCTTTATCAAAGTGAAAATTTTCAAACCACCCTCGTACTCTAGGAAAATTTGAATCAGAACATAGTGGTTTATTATTCCCCCGAGTAATTTCGAAAATATTTATATCTTTCGAAATGAGTATCACTTACATTTATTTTTAGATATAACGGTTGATAGCAACAAAACCTTCGTAAGTTTGATTAGATTGAAATTAAAACGAATTAATCGTTATAGCAATATGTGTAGATTATACGAAGGTCATGAATACCTGAATATACAGGGTGCGGCTTTTAATTGAAATAAATGCAGTAAAACATCAGTTTTTTTATGGAATTTCTTGAACACGTCAAATTATGTTGTTAGACAGTTACGCTTTGCTTGCAATTTCGTTTTCTGTGGCAGTAGAGTAGGTGGGAACCACCCCCAGTTTTAAATGTCATGATATGTCACATTCATGAGGCCTCTTCAAGATAACAGTATAGGATTATTTATTATAAACTCTATCTTACAACTTCATGTTATAATTCCAAATGAATAGACATTTAAATTAAATACTTATTAAGAGTACAGTGGATTCCATTTTCTTCAAGACAGTACCCTAATCTATGATAAAAACTATTTCTAACATTTCATAGTATTTTTGGTCAAATCTGCCTAATTTCGTATGTTATACGTCCCTTAATTATTTAATTATTAGAACAGCTTAACACCTTAAGATGGTTAGCGACTACTGATAAACAATCATTTGGTTTACAATATCATTACAAAAATTGGACAGATAATAAAGTTTCCCCGTATATCAATCGTAAATTCCTTCCTCAAGGAATTATTTCATCATCTAACCGCTGTTAATAATCTACCATAAATATACAATTTGCATAACATATATTCAATGATGGTTGCCTATACAGAATATAAACAAACATTATTGAAGAATAAATGAACAGGATATTATCAAACTTCATTCAATGAACAACTAGAATGAATAATTTCATAAAAATAAATTAAAGAACAGTTCGCAAAAGGCAAAAGTTGTTCAAAATCAAAAAGAGAATTGAGGTTAAGGAAAATTTTGTCAGTTTTCTTCATTTTCCCTTGAGTTCTTCCACAGATACACCTAACATTGTTGTATGAGATCCAATAAGCCCACTATGATACTCTTTAATTTACACATATGCTGAAATTCTTTCATATAAACATAAAAAACTAAAATATTACCTGAAACTATGAGTGCCTCATTTGGTCCTACTGTATGTACGTTGCCCATTTTCCTCCTTCTGCTAGAAATCAGAACAAACACAAAAACAACACTTCACAATCTCACTCAAAACGACGCTAAAAACTGAAAAAAAACTGGTTATTATAACACAAATTCGCGACACTATTTATAGGATTAACTACGCGATTGAACGTGATGAATTCGCGATCGAGATAACCAATACAGAATGCTTTGGGGGTGCGAGGCGCTTGCGCTTCCGAATTTAATTTGAAAATAATCGAATTAGCTTTGTTTTTCTATTAAAAAACAGTGAATTCTACTAGTTGAGAAATTAAATTAGCCTTGAATGTTATCTATGATTGTTCAAGTAATCATTGTTAACATTTGTTGTTTAAATGTAAATATTGCAGAATATATAATAGAGTCCACCAATATACGGAAATGAAACATAATATTTATAGTTTAAAATTGCATATAATAATAATAGCAAAATGCATGATCCATATAAATTTAATACTAATACAATTAATTTTTGGAATATTTATAATATTAGATTTCTTTTTTTTCTGTGAATTTTTGACACCCGATTTGTCATTTATGATGTCATCTGTCTCTTCTATGGCCTGTTTGTTTTCGTTTGTAGGGCTTTAGAGAAAAGGTTCGCTTGTTGTTTTGATTTTAAGGTAAGTTAAACAGAATTTATTAAATTAAAATAACACCAATAGTTGAAATATTCAAGAAATTCAAACAAAATGAACACATTTATATATATTGAGAACATTTTGTCATTTAATATAACCTAACCAAAAATTGCAGAATATTGCTTCTACGTGTTCTAGATTCAATTTACCGATTTAGCTTGGATCACTTTAAACTTGTTATTACAAATCAATTAGTTCCGTTATTCATTACCTTTTAAGATTCTAGTGAATCTTAAAAGAAATAACTTTGGTTATACTATTTACAGTACAGTTCTTATGTGGTCTCTATATTTTCAAACTTGTCATTATACCTTCTGCAAGAAATTGAAATTCAAACACAGTTTTTCAAGAATTAGGTCATAATAAACAGTGCTTAATTGATCACATAAATATTATGGATCATCACTTACAGATGTGTGAAGCAAGTGATCTTGATCGACAAATAGAGCAGCTAAAAAGATGTGAAATTATCAAGGAATCAGAAGTAAAAGCCCTGTGTGCGAAAGCTAGGGAAATTCTAGTCGAAGAAAGCAATGTCCAAAGAGTGGATTCTCCAGTTACTGTAATATATTAAATACATATTTTGATTATGTTAATTTATGGAGAATATACAATTTTTAGGTCTGCGGAGATATACATGGACAGTTTTATGATCTCAAAGAGTTATTCAAAGTGGGCGGAGATGTTCCTGAAACTAACTACTTATTCATGGGAGATTTCGTAGATCGTGGTTTTTTTAGTGTCGAAACTTTTTTACTATTATTAGCTTTAAAAGTAAGTACATCATTTCATTCTCTATGTTGTCTTATTTCACAAAACGATGTGTTCTAGGTAAGATATCCAGATCGAATAACGCTCATCAGAGGTAACCACGAATCTCGACAAATCACCCAGGTCTATGGTTTTTACGATGAATGTCTTCGCAAATATGGTTCGATAACTGTATGGCGGTACTGTACCGAAATTTTCGATTACCTATCATTATCAGCTATTATCGATGGCAAAATTTTCTGTGTTCACGGTGGTTTATCACCTTCTATACAAACACTGGACCAAATAAGGGTCATCGATAGGAAACAAGAGGTGCCCCATGACGGACCTATGTGTGATCTTCTTTGGAGTGATCCTGAAGGTAAGATTATATATATTATGCAGGGTATAGCAAATTGAGTGGCTTATTAGACGTTTATGGAGAACTAATAATGCCATCGTTCTGAAATTTTGGTAGTTGATTCAGCTGGTCCAAATCTCTATTTCTAATTTATTTTCACCTCAATGGCACTTCTGGTTATATCGGAAATGCCATTGAGGTTAGGTTATCAATCAATCATTTATTTATTTATCAGAGATGAAAAGTCAAGAAATAGTATATATAATATGTTAATTCCTAAGTAATAATTCGGCAAAACCAATGAAGTGGATATAAAGGTGATGGAAATAATTTTGAGAACTGTCGCCCTCTATTGCAGTCCTGCCAAACTTAAGTAAAATATTCGAACATATCATTGCCAACAGAATAATATCATTTTTAGAAAAGTTTTATCTTGAGCTAGGAGCTATTTATTCTGTACTTAATAAAATAATTGAGTCTTTGAATAGTGGAAAAGAAACTATGGCGTTGTTTGTAGATCTGACAAAAGCTTTTGACAGTGTCGATCACGCTATATTAATAAAAAAAACTTGAAAGGTTTGGATTACGTGGAGCCTGTCTTAAGTTGATGGCTTCTTATCTGAAAGACCGATATCAATATATAGTTGAAAAAAATTAAAAGGTGAGGAAATAATATCTGAAAAGAGAAAGTTCTACGAGGCGTACCGCAGGGCTCAGTCCTGGGCCTCTTCTTTATATCTTATACAGGGTGCTTCAAGGAAAACTAAACAGAGGCTATATCTACCAAAATATTCATTTCTGATCAGAACGCAAAAACAGGTCCATTTTTGTTTCAAGGAGGACATCTTTTGGGTACAAAACTTGCCTGAAATATCAACCCCTAAGCGGGGTTGCAATCCTCAAACATTTTGAATGGGGAAGATGGGACTAGTGATGACTCAAAAGAAAGGTGGTTTCTTTGTCTACATCACCTTGAACAATTTCCATTTTAATTGAAAACTGTAAAAGATACAGGGTGAGCAACTGAAAGATAGGGAAGACTATTTCCCTGAGACTATTCAAGTTTCAGTGAAGTAAAATGGAACAGATCCATGCTGATCAATGGCAGTCATCATCAAGTACCATCCTCATGTCGAATTTCAACCCCTAGAGCAGGGGTGACCACCCTAGAAAATTTGGAAGAGGGTAGATGGGTCAAGTGATACCTCGAAAGAAGGGTATTATCTTTGTCTGCATCCCCGTGAACGAATTTTCATTTTTGATTGAAAACTGTAGAAGATACAGAGTGAGCTATTGAAAATTAGAGGAGACTATCTATCGCCCTGAGCTATTCAAGTATTAGTGCAAAAAAATGGAACACATTCATTCCTGCTCTATGGGTTGAAATTCGAGATGCGGGTGATTTCGGAAGATGACAGCTTTTGATCTAAAATGAATCTATTCCAGTTTTTCGCACTAATACTCCAATAGTCTTGGGGCGATAGTCTTCTCTATTTTTCAGTGGCTTACTCTGTATCTTCTACAGTTTTCAATCAAAAATGAAAATTCTGTCACGAGAATGCAGACAAAAATAATACCTTTCTTTTGAGTTATCACTCGACCCATCTACCCTCTTCCAAATTTTCAAGGGTTGTCACACCTGTTCCAGGGGTTGAAATTCGAGATGAGGATGGTACTTGATGATCACTGCCATTGATCAGCATGGATCTGTTCCATTTTACCTCACTGAAACTTGAATAGTCTCAGGTAAATAGTCTTCCCTATCTTTCAGTTGCTCACCCTGTATCTTTTACAGTTTTCAATTAAAAATAAAAATTCGTTCAAGGCGATGTAGACAAAGATAACACCTTTCCTTTGAGTCATCACTCGACCCATCTTCCATATTCAAAATGTTCAAGCATTGCAACCCCCGCCTAGGGGGTTGATATTTCAGGCAAGTTTTGTACCATAAAGATGTCCCCTTGAAACAAATATTAATCTGTTCTTGCGTTTTGATCAGAAATGAATATCTTGGTAGATATAGCCTTTGTTTAGTTTTCGTTGAAGCAACCTGTATATGAATGATGTGCGGATGAGATTTTGAAATATATTTTCAGTATGCTGATGACACATCAGCTGTTCTTTCTGCAAATGACAGCGAAGACCTTACATTGAAGACCCAGAAATGTATGTGAATACTAGAATATTGGTTTATTTCAAATAACTTGAAATTAAATGTTTCTAAAACGCAATGTTTACATTTCAAATATAACAAACCCGACACTCATTTTGAATTCCAACATAAAAATACCTTAATAAAAGAAAATAATGAAGTTGCCTCTGACTGGTCTAAACATATTGAATACATAGCAAACTCTATTAGTAGATATTGCTACGCTTTTAGAATCCTTTCCCTCTTGGTGGATTTAGAGACAGTTCTCTTGACGTATTCGGCGTTTGTGGAATCAAGGCTGAGGAACGGCTTGATTTTTTGGGGAAATGCACAGGAAGCAGAAAGGGTTTTCATCCTTCAAAAGAAGTATTTAAGATCTATTTTGAATCTAAAATATCAAGATAGCTGCAGAGAGCATTTTATTGCCAGAAGTGTGCTTACACTGTCAAGTCTTTATATTTATGAGTGTGTCCTTTCTATAAAACAAAACCTAATGAATTCCTTGACTAGTAATGACCATATCTACGACACAAGACATAAATCCAGGCTGAAAACTTATAAACACAATTTTACTTACCTTCAAAAAAATGTACATTTCTCATCTATAAGTGTTCTCAACAAAATTCCAGCTAATATTCGACAACTTCCTTTGAGAATCTTCAAATTTAAAATAAAGCAGTTTTATTGGGAAAGCCTACATAGAGTGCAGGAGTTTCTAATGGAAAGCATTGATATATTTTGATACTGCATGTATTTCCTTTGAAATTGTATTGTATTGTATTGCGTGTGTATGTCACCTATATGTCAAATTTGTTGTCCATATTTCTGTGTTATGTGCTGTACATACTCATACTCTTTTGATACGTTCATCACCCATATGGGCTTTTACACTGAACGAATAAACATATTATTATTATTATAAAGGATAAATTCCCAATAAGCAAGAGGGGCAAGACATTTAAATCAAAATGGAACATCAGATAAAGCACTCATGTAATCCCATATCAATAAATTCGTCCATACTGGAACATATATTCTTTAAAAGTTAAGACTTAATTTTCTTCTTGAAAACCAAACTGCTCAATTTTTGTATCTTTCAGACAGTCGATTATATAGTTTCAGACCCAAATAAGTGAAATATTCTTGTGAACGCGGTAGACATTGTTGTGATAATATAAGATTTTCCTCATTTCTGGTGTTGTAATTATGAACTTTGCTGTGAGTGGCGAAGTGATCAAGGAAACGGTGAATATAGCTGAGACATCGAGGATGTAAATTGAAGGGACAGGGAGAATGCACAGTGTCTTGAATATACTCCTGCAACTTTGTTCTTGCGTATGAGTGTTCAGATTAGAGCATACATTGCACTTTTTGGTTCCTTCATCTCGGCGTTAATGATTTTGTAAATTTCTTTGCTTTTGTCTGGGCTCTACCACTCGGTTTTAGTTCGCTTTTACCCTTTTTTTAGGGAAATTTTCGTTAAAGTGGTCCTTTATGATGGAGTGGAATACACTATAGTTTGAGCATCTGCTCGTGCGATGGGGTCCCAATTTTGTCGTTCAAGGGAATTTATAAATCGACTAACATTCACATTCATTTACCTTTTGAGCAATATTTCCCTCCGTTTTGGAAGAGTACAGTCCCGGAACAGTACTTTTTGGGCGTGGTGATCTGATATGTGAGTGTTTATCGTAGCCGCAGTATATATTTCTGCACTAATGTTTGTAAAAACATTATCAATGCAACTGAGCGATATTGAGTTATCCTTGACGTTTCGTTGAAAATGTGGAGCATATTATACGAGCCCAACAGATCCAACAATTTCTTTATGGCGAATTAGTTTCCAAGGTACAAAAAATTTTCTCAAGGACAAAATTCATCTGCGATAGGAATAGGTTAAAATTTCCACTTGGAGGACGGTATAGCCCAAGAATTACCATTTTTTGGTCTTGAAGTTTAACAGCACACATTTCAATGTGATTTTCAATCGAGTAATCCTTTACTACATTATGCAGTGGTTCAATGGCGACTCCTTCGGATACAAGAAAAAGAACGCCCCCATGAATACTGCTCTGTCTTACAAAACTGTCTGCTATAACAAAGTCCCTCAAAATAGTATTAGCTTTTTCATCGCCTGTTATCCAGTCCTCTGTAATACAAGCGACTGAACATTTTTCGAACGCTAAAAAATAGTTCAGAGAACTCTTTTTTATGGTCTTGATCTAGGCGGCTTTGGATGTTCCGGAAAAAAATCACAGATACCCCAGTGGGCCACTTGCGGCGATAACAATGCGTCTCTGGTCTGGATCGAAACCCTCAACTTGAAAGAGCTCTTCTGACTGTGCTTTTTCGTAACCATCTTCTCACAAATTAGATTTTGCTCAAAACATTTCTTCTTTAGGTACTGAATGATATCCTCGTTACTAGTACTTGTGTTCAGACCGGTTACAAAACGTTCTCACATATGTTAGGTTAGATAACATACCAACTTTGTTATTTAATATGGAACAACCTGTATATTGTTGACTTGTTCAATAACACTTGTTAGTCCAGTTACAAAAACACCTAATACATAAGTCTAGCTTGTTTCGTTCATGAAATATCCTAGTTTTACTTGAAAATTATCGATATTTTGCTCTTTGGAAAAATTGATATATCTCGAGAACGGCGTAAGCTACCGTAATAATGAAAGGTGTTTTGAAAACAAGAAACCATGCGGGACGTAACTCATATCCGACTAAATCTCAGTCAGTATACAGAGTTCCCTTTTTTCCACCCCACATTTCGAAACGAAGAAACATTTGAAACAACGTTTTTTCAAATTGTAACCCATATTTTTTTTCAATTCATTAGATTCGCCTTTAAAAACTAAATGAAGTTTCCCATACATACCCTGTACTTGAGATTTCAAGTTTCGAAATTATGGCGAAAAAACGAATTTTACGTACCTACCTAAAGTAGGCAAAGGCGGCTTAGATTCTTGCACTTCATTTAGTTTTTTACTACGAATCTTATGAATTGAAAAAAAATATGAGTTACAATTTGAAAAAACATAGTTTTCGATGTTTCTTCAATTCGAAATGTGAGAGCACTCTAGATATACCAATGCCTATTGAAGATCTTTCCAATACTACAGAACCCCTCAAAATAAAGGCATTTACTGAGTCAAAGATGATAAGCTTCAGGGAAGAATTGAGTTGTGTTGATTGGTCGGGAGTCTATAATGAGTCTGAACCTAACAAGGCTTATGATATGTTTGAGGGTATTATACAGTCATTGAGTGATCGAATATTCACTCTGAAGTCGGTGAAACCACAAAGGACAAACCAAGGATGACTATTGGTATAAGAATTTCCTCCAGGCATAAAATGGAAATATATAAGAAGAAAATTAAAGGAGAGGTATCTGATGACTTCTTCAGAGCATACAATGGCATACTTAGAAGGGTTGTTAGGTAAGCCAAAAGAATGCATAACAATGAATGCATTTTACAATCTAAAAATAAAAAAATCGCAACATTGGATCTAATAAGAATACAGCAATAAGATTAGGAAAAGAGTCTCTATTTTGGAAGAAGTGAAGGCGGGAACGCAGGATTATCGAGAAGTACCGAATAATATAAATGAATTTTTTGTGAGTTATGGTTCAGAATTATCCCAAAGTGATGGTAATTCTAAGGAGCGGAGTTCCAGAAATCTCGAACTTACCCTTGTGGTAGCCTTGTGCTCTTCTCTGTGGATTCTGATGAAATCATTGGTATAATCAAGTCCTTGAAGCATACGAAGTCTGTGGGACCAAATGGAATTTCTGTTCAACTGATCGAGTCTGATGCGGATGAGATCTCCCCTGTTTTGACCCATCTAATAAATGTCACATTTGAAAGTGGTGTATATCCTGAGAAACTTAAAATAGCAAAGGTTAAAGCGGTGTACAAGAAGGGGAACAAACAGCAAATAGAAAATTAGAGACCCATATCTATACTCAGCAACATAAGCAAGATAGTTGAAAGAACCATTTACAACAGAAATGTAGGCTACTTATAGACTTACAAGGTACTTTCAGAATACCAGAATGGCTTTGGAAAAGGTAAAACTGCGGCAATAGCCATATATCAAGTCATCACCAAGATACTGTCTTACTTGAACGCTGGTAAAATAACATTATATAAATAACATCAGTGTGATGTGTATAGATCTCAAAAAGGCCTTTGACAGCGTAGACCATGACAGATTGGCTGAGAAACTGTATGCAGTTGGGATTAGAGGTAGACCGCTAGATTTGCTCCGGTCTTATCTCTCAGGAAGGTCGCAATACGTGGTTGAACAAGAGCCATCAACTGGAAAGACGGTGGAGTCAGCAAGATTGAGTGTTGTTAGGGGGGTGCCGCAGGGATCGGTTTTGGGTCCGTTTCTCTACCTGATTTAACTGATTGTACGCCTGAATTCATGGTCCAGTTTGCGGACGACACTTCCCTGGTGCTGGGTGATCAGGTTTCGTTGGATGCGACGGTAGACGCAGTGTTTGCTGATCTCGGTGCTTAGTTTTCCCGGAATGGACTCGCGATGAGTCATCAAAAGACCCAAATTGTCAAGTTTGGATATTCAAGAGAATATATCAAGGCCTCAAGTTTTTGGGTGTTTCAGTTGACTATCGACTGGATTGCAGTGATCATGTAGAGCAACTTTCAAGTGACATGGCCAGATATGTTTATGCGCTAAGAACGGTCACTGAACTGGTAAATGTTTCCACGGCATTTATGGCATACAATGAATATGTTGATATTAGGCTGAGGTTAGACTGAAAATGAACAGTCAAAAGACCAAAATTGTCAGGTTTGCATATGGAAAATAACACATACCCATATCTCATGGATATAAGACTGCCATGGTTTCATCTAATAGCTTTAAGTTCCTGGGTGTTTCACTTGACTATCGACTAGATTGGGGTGATCATGTAGACCAACTTGCAAATGATATGGCCAGATATGTGTATATGCACTAAGAACACGCTCTGAACTTGTGAATGTCTCCACAGCATTTACCGCATACAATGCATATATTGATACAGGATCGCTAAATGGGGGAATTCCACTGATATCTTTGAGTAGAACAAAATCTTGCAGGACTCACTTTGCAGAAAGATCCATACTAACGGTTGTGAGCCTATATGTTTATGAGGCAGTTATGTTTGTAATAAACAATAGAGATTCATTTGAGGATGTCGAGGGTTAACATTGTTATAACACAAGAGCAAAAGATGATCTGAAGAAATAGAAATTCAAATATACTTACCTGCAAAACAATGCTACCTACACCCTTGTGAAAATTTACAATCATATTCCACGGGAGGCGCGAAAGTGGTCACGAAATAAATTGAGTAAAAAATTGAATACCTACCTTAGGTACAAACCATATTACGTACTCCAAGAGTATTTTGCAGATAGCATTAGTCTGAGTTGATTCCTGTTTTTATGCTGTATGTCCTACTTTTACACAACCTGTCATATTTTTGTAGTCGTATCATGTTTTTATGCTGCGTGTCCTGTCATATACTGTATATAATATTTTTACACTGCATGTCTTATTTTTATGCTCCCAGCAACTGCCTTGTTTTATACTTTATCTTAAACCATTTTGTTTAAATACTTGTTTATAATGACGTGTTCTACGACAATTTATAGTTCATATGGAACAAATAAATGGATTGATTGATTGTATACTGACTGAGATTTAGTCAGATATGAGTTACGTCCCGCATGATTTCTAGTTTTCAAAACACATTTCATTATTTTGGTAGCTCACACCGTTCTCGAGATATATCAATTTTTTCAAAAAGCAAAAAATCGATATGTTTCAAGTTAAACTAGGATATTTCATGAACGAAACAAGCTAGATTTATGTGCTAGGTGTTTTTATGATTGGAATAACAAGTGTTATCGAACCAGTCATCAATATACATGGTGTTTTATATTAAATAACAAAGTTATCTTCAAAATATCAAAATATCTTCAGTTTTCAACATTGTTCGATGTTATTTTCAGATACACAAGGCTGGGGTGTATCTCCCAGAGGTGCGGGCTATCTGTTTGGTTCTGACGTTGTAGCCCAGTTCAATGCTGCTAATGATATAGATATGATATGCAGAGCGCATCAGCTAGTGATGGAGGGGTACAAATGGCATTTTAATGAGACTGTACTTACTGTTTGGTCAGCGCCGAATTATTGCTATAGGTAAGTATGTTACATTATTATTATTATTATTTAGGTAACAATAAAATGAGGATTTGAAATCCCATGATATTCTAAATGTAAAAAGCAATAAATGCTACATAATCAACAATTAATCAAATATAGAAAAAAAAATAACAAAGATTGCTATAGTTCACTCAAAAATCATACTGTCTATTCAATTTTTAAGAATATTGACGGACTCAGCCTCAACCACTTCACTTGAAACTCCATTCCATGGACTGAATACACGGTTCGGTAAGAAATGTTCCCTTTGCCGTGTCCAATACCTCTCCTTCTTCAGTCTCATCTCATGTCCATGAGACGTACATCAGTATTTAATTCGTAGAGATGATATAAGTTGGCATAATTGTACTTGATTATACGAAACGTCATAATCAAATCTCCGCGCAGTCGTCGTTCTTCAAAAGAAAGCAATCCCGCACTTTTTAACCTTTCCGGGTAAGATGGACGGAAACCAAACGCGTGGCGCGTCTTTGCACATCTTCCAGCACCTTTCGATCGCGGCCAAGCAGCGGACACCACACTGGACGGCCTATTTCAGTATCGGACGAATATAGGTTTTATAAAGTTTGATAGAACTTTCGAATGATATATATGAAAATGTCCTTCTCAGCTGATTAGTGAGTTAGCTCGCTTACAGATATTCATGATGTGACTCGACTATGTTAAGTCGGACGTGATTGTCACTCCCAAATCAACATGTGAGGATACAGGTCTCAATGATCTTCCATTTATAGCGTAGGTATAGCGGGGATTCGACTTTCCAACATGTAAGACGACACGCTTCTCGATATCTAATGGGAGAAGCCACTCGTTGCACCACTGGTTTATCGAGTCGAGATCACTCTATAAAATGTGATGTTTAAGCAGCGGGTTGGCGTATAGTTTTGCATCGTCAGCATAAAACGATTTACCAGACGTGTAGCGGGAGATCACTAGCGTACACAACAAAAAAATGAGGACCCGGGACCGAGCCCTGCGGCACTCCACTAGTGAGCAGCCTCTCAGACGAAACTCTCACCACGAAACATCTTTCCGACAAATAATCGCAAATCCAGTTGCGCAACTTTCCACGAACACCCACGACTTCTAACTTGTACAAGAGTCTTCTGACAGGTATCCTATCGAATGCTCGGGCATAATCCAGATAAATGACATCCACGGGATCTCCTCGCTCAAATGTGATGGTCCAGTCATTCAGACATTCCAGAAGATTAGTGGTAGTACATCTACCCTTCATGAACACGTGCTGCTCTGGAGGTATAACAGAGTGATCACTGAAGAAGTCCGACATCTCTTCCACTATTATAGTCTCAATGATCTTATATGGAATTTACAAAAGGTTAATCGGTCTGTAATTCGTTGGATTCAGTTTGTCTCCCTTCTTGAAAATAGCAGTTACTGAGGACTTTCTCCACGCAAGGGATAATCTTGATTTGTTGAAAGATGCAGTCATGATAATTGATAATGGAGAAGAAAGTATTTCAGCAAATCTTTTCAGAAGGAATGGAGAGATCGTCGAGGCCAGGTGACGAATGACTTTTAAGGAGTAGTAAATGTTTTTCTCGATCGAGAAGAGTAGGATCACTTTTTATTTTATTTATTTATCGTCATCAAAAAGAAAAGTATTACATGACTAGTCAATATATAAGTTGAAACAAGCAAAAATAGGGACATGAATGTTTACAGCGCACATTAAATTAAAATAAAATTTCGGACATCAACAAATCAAAACAATAAGATTTGATAATAGGAACAAACAACCGTAATCACAGATGTATTCAAAATTGTAAGAATTCTTCATGTGGGTAGATAGTGCAATTGAATAAAAGTTCTTTAAGTTGGTTGATGAATTTGTGTCTTTTTTCGTTACAGGAAGTTTGTTAAAGAATTTCATACACAGGTAGCTGATTCCTAGCTGAGTTTTCTTCAGTCTGTGATGCTCCATTCCAATTCTGAATTGGTTGAGAACTTGTTCTTGTTGTCATAGAAATATTTTAAGCACTCCAGTATGAACACCGTAGTCACTGTCAGTATTCGCTGAGATTTGAAGAGCTCTCGGCAGCTTGTAGTTTTAGAGGCATTGCATAAAATTCTAACCGCCTCTTTTTGATTCAGAAGAACTCTTCTCATGTCTGAACTGTATCCCCACAGTAATATCCCATATGTAACGACACTGGAAATTTGAGTAGTATGTCAGCTTACATACTTCCTCTGTTGATATTGCCTTCATCCATTTGATTGTGAATGTGGCTGTGGATAATCTCCTTGTAAGTTATGATATGTAACAACACCACGACAAATCCCATCAAATGTTATTCCCGGTAGTTTGACAGTAGTGCTATCTCTATTGTTTGTGCCAAAGCTTGTGATTTGAGTTTTGTCCTTTTTTGAGACCATTTGCATTGAACCATTTTTCAGCCTGGAGCAGTGACTTGGTTATTTGGAGTTTCAGCTCTTCAGATGATGGTGCTACATTTAGAAGATTCGTATCGTCCGCATACATACATGTCTTAACACAAGAAATATTCGAAGGCAGGTCATTGATGTAAACAGTGAACAACAAAGGCCTTAGAATAGAGCCCTGGGGGACCCCAACATCCACTTCGACCTCATGAGATGTAGCCCCCTTCCATGTGACTATTTGTTTCTTATCTGTCAAATATGATCTAAACATATACAAAAGCTGCCCCTCTAACTCCGTGAAATTGTAGTTTGTCCAGGAGAATTTCTCTTATCAGAGCAGTTGCTATAGCATCCAGTAGGTCTGCTAAATCAGTTGTTGTTGGTTAACCCTTTCGGAAGCCATGCTGTTCATCAGTTAGTATATGTACTGAGTTCAAGAAATCAACCAGTGTCCTTTTTATGATTTCCTCATATATTTTCGTTACTGCGAGCAGAATAGATATCGGTCTATAGCTCGAGACAATCTTGAGCACCGTTGCTCTAAATTCTCTGTTCCATTTTCGTGGCATACACTACTCGCGCGTTGTTAGAAAACACTAAACAGCTGGCGAAAAAATGATCGTACGAGGGTCGTCATGGTCTCAATCGGTGGAGAAGAGATCTGATATTACAGTGGCGGAGTTACAGGTACGAAGTGTTACCACAATCCGAGAAAAAAATCGGTCGTATTACTTAATTGTCTGACCTCGTAGTATATTTCTTAGGGTGTGACATAAAAGGAATAATTTTTTCGCTTTGTGCTCTGAAAAATAGGTTCCTAGACACCTCTAAGGAAGTATCTCCATGTATGAGCTCTTAATTGTAACGGGAAGGTGCTCTGCCTTACAGTTTTCTATTTTTTTTTTCTTATTATCACATAGAAAATTGATATCTCGCTTCCAGCTACTTGAAAAAATATATCGTTTTATAGATTTCGTAGGAAATTGAATGTTATAAAAAAGGCGTCTTACGATTTTTCGTAAACCTAATCGTTTTGAAGATTTGATTATTTGAAGGTGAATTTTTTCTTTTCTTGTGAATTTTATAGCTCAATGAAAAAATCATTATGAATCATGAAACTCATAGTTTTGTAGAAAATGTATAGCTCTACAAAAATGGTCTCTTATAATTTTTCTATTTAGGTTAAGCGTTTACAAGGTATTCATCGTCAAACATCAATTTTTCCAGTTTTGATCAATAGTTGAAAAAATTTCAATGGAAGTCAATGAGTTTCTATTATTAAAGTAACTCATAATAAACCTGATCAAATGTCTCTATAAAGACGCAAAATGCTACGTCGCTCACAACGGCACAAGTACTAACAAGCTCGACCTCTTGTCAGGAGTGAGACAGGGCTGTGTGCTCTCTCCCCTCCTATTTAATATCATGCTGGATTATGTACTCGAAAAAGCTAACGTTGGCATGCGTGGAGTTCGATGGACACTAACTGACCACCTGAATGACCTAGAGTATGCTGACGATGTGTGTATTGTTGGTCAAGCATTTCAAGATACTGCTCGACAACTTCAAGCGCTAGCCGACGAAGCCAAGAAGATTGGACTGCAAATTAATATACAAAAGACCAAATCCATGAGGCTGAACACCAACTTCAGCAGCGCCTTTCCTGTAGGAGACGAGAACATAGAGGACGTCAACAAATTCACTTATCTTGGCAGCACTATCACCCAGAGTGGGGGGGCGATATAAGACACCGACTACATAAAGCCCAACAAAATAAGGAGATCAACCAAATAATGGAACTACAACCGAGAGCAACAGGAAAGAGGACATCCCTAGTACAATGGAAGAGAAAATAACAGGCCAGCATAGATGCTCCACAACATAAAAGAAGGAGGATAACCAACCAGTAGAACCCCAGGACAAACCAAGGAGATGTAAAAGAAGCGAGATGAAGAGGGAAAAGGATAGAAATTCGACCCTCACCACAATTCAAGGATCTGCGAGCATACCCGGACCAGTGTGGAATTCCAGCCAGTATTCTACACAAACCAAATTGCGTCTATATCAGTCTAACGTCTGTACTGTTGCACCGTTTTGAAACTTAGGAGGTAACGAAAACTCTAACGGATCGGCTACATGTTTTCGCGAATAAATGTCTTAGAATTATACTCAGAATTTTCGGGCCGCAGACAATTAGAAACGAGGATCTCCTCCACTTGACCAATCAGAATAAAATAGAGAACGAAATCAAATCACGGAAATGGGGCTGGATCGGACACACCCTCCGCAAGGATGACAAGCACTGGACTGGAACCCACAGGGCAGAAGAAAAGTAGGAAGGCCAGCGCACACATGGAGAAGGTGGGAAAGAGTGTCCAAAGTTACGGCGAGAAATGGTGTGTTTTTCCATCAACTTAAAGTTTTAAAGTATTCAATCAAAGTGCGAAAAATTCAGTTGAGAAAAAATCAGATCCCAACTTGTGGAGCTCCTTAAATATTGAACAATATATCGCAGTTGATAAGTAAATAAAAAACTTACTTATTATATTCGATTTTATTTTCGCTTATTGTAAATTAAGTTTTATTATTATTGTAGTACTTTATGGTACGTGATATTTTTTGTATATATTTGATTAGCTGGCGCGTAAACAAACAAAGCAGATGGTTTTCCAATACGGGAACAGGCAACACACAATTGACCATGCGAGAAACATGGTTTTTCTAAATTAATAACGCAAACACTTAACGACTGCCCCTGGAATTTGTTTATAATTATTGCGAAAACAATGCAGTCGTTTGAACTCGAATGGTATGTCAGTCGGAATCATACGGATGCGGAGAAATTCAGCAATCACCTAGAATCAGTTGAAATTTTCAAATCACTCTTCGAGGACAACTCAGAGATATGGAACGAGCAGACTGATTTATATGAATCTTAAATTTTCGATGTATTCAGATAAGCGTTCAACACACTTCCGATACAAATGTTAAGTTGATTTGGTCATCCTGAATTTAGTGACGATGAATATAATTTTGGTTGGTAGTAAAAACAGTAAAAATTCCATTCATATTTATAAGGCAAAGAAGGTACATTCAATTCAAATTCTGTTTTTATTTTCAGATGTGGCAATGTGGCTGCTATTCTTGAATTGAACGAGAATCTCCAAAGGGACTTCACGATTTTCGAAGCTGCGCCCCAAGAAGCAAGAGGAATGCCTTCAAAGAAACCCCAAGCAGACTACTTTTTGTAATATAAATTTCTTACTTTATAATCCGGTTTCCAACTCTATATCGATATGTTTTTTATACAAAATATCTAGCTGTTGGATTTATCTTGGATAGGTTGTATTTTCTTCTGTTTAGGAATGATAGACGGGATTTCCATCAAAATTCCCAAGTGATTTCAACTTTCATTAGGGAAATTTTCGTTGAACGTGGACGTGATTGGATTATTATAAACCGAAATTAGGATTAAAATATTATTGACTTGGTGACTCCACAATTAGTACTGAATTCTAAAATTTGAGATAGACTGTATTATTTTCTTTAATTAAACAATTTCTATAATTTATTTTGATTCAATTTATCTTGATTAATTTTTAGAATGCAGAGGAGAATTTTATTTAGTGATTCAGTTATACATTTAATTGTAGTTTGTGTAATTTTTAGTATTATTGGAATAAAATATGATTTTTTCAAATGGAGGAACAGAGTAAGTACTTTTTACAGTTATTATTTCAGTGTTTTCGATAGTTCATCTTATAGGCTAGCGCAAGTGTCAAGAGTTCTTCTTATAAACCAGCTCAGGAGTTAATAGTGAAAAATTACTGAAGATAGACTTTCTGATATTAATTTTGTAATTTCTGGTTAGATTATTTTATTTGTCATGTTATGTCTTCTTCAAGATACATTTTGAGCATAGTTAGTCTTCCAAGCATTTCTGTTTTTCAATAAATAACGCATCGGAAAAACTGTTTACAGGTTCGATATATAGAGATACTATATCTATAGTTTCCAAATATCGCTTTTCATGTGTTTTTGAATTTTTGAAAACTTGATGCAAAATTAATAAATTTTTCTACAATCAGTGAATACTAAATAAAAATCAAGTGACTTTAGGGAATGTTTGAAAATGTTCAAATTTCTTTTGCTGTTTCAAATTTCGACTAATTTTGATTTTCTTGGGTTTTATAAAGATATAAAAATATATGCAAAAAAAAGGGGATATGAATTTGCAAGTAAACTGTTGGACTGAATACTTCAGTTTTGTGAAGTGAAAAATTACTAAAAGTAGACTTCTTATATTCAATTAGTTACTTCTGGTTGTCATCTTTTTTTTTGCATCTTATGCCTCTTTTTAGATACATTTCTAGCATTATTATCAGTCTACCAAGTATTTTAGTTTCTTAATTTTATATCGAATGAAACAGCATTCAAATGTTAAAAATCCAGGCGTCAGTGCTGACGTTGGGATTTCCCCAGTTTTCAGTTATCGTTGCTGGTTATATTAAAACTTGTGTTAATCATTGTTTTCCATTTGAAATAAAAAAATTAATTGTTTTCTCTTTTGGTAATGCTGGTATCAGAATATCTCAAGGAACAACCTTGTTGTCTTTCAGTTTTCTTGAGTGATTTCGTATAATTAAAAGAAGAGTAAGTTCACTTCTTAATTTATCGACTGTGTCCCACAAACGGTTCAATAGGGTTGCCAACCACTTAATCAACAGGTTACCACACCTATCGATACATATATATATATATATATATATATATATATATATATATATATATATATATATATATATATATATATATATATATATATATATATATATATATATATATATATATATATATATATATATATATATATATATATATCGTCACAAATAAGGTTAATGGTCCTCTTTCAAAAATGTATACCTTAAAATTGCTTATTATTTAATAACCAAAGCTTAGAAGAAATCTTCCACTTTCTATCAAGACTTGTTATTTGTACCATTTTTATTGAATGACTAACCTTTCCATAGAAGCAAAACTTCTTGCCTCTGAAAACATATTGTAAAATATGAATTTTAAAATTATTTGATGTATTTGAAGGATGAGAAATAAATTGTAAACAGAGCTTTACTCAGCATCAAACTGCTTCAATTTAACTTTATTCTAATTTTATTACATCAACAATGAAGTGTTTTAATGAATTAATTTTGCCTGGATAATTAACTAAACTTCTTAATTAACACATTCAGATGATAATCGTAAACGACCAAATGATAATAGAAATTGAATTATTTCGTTGTGAATTAAGAAAGCGTTTTCATTGTATTGAAAATGTTACTGCAAGTTTCTTATGATTACTGGAGTGTTCTGGTATTGAACATGCGGTCAATGAATATTTATGCTGTTCAATAAAAATCCTCAGTTAAACAAAAATATTTAAAATTCGCTAGAACTTTAAAAGTGTTCTCAAATGTGTTATAATGCAAGGTGAAGCTAATTTATTATAGATATGAAACTAATCTGGAGATAAAAGTCTAATTTATCAGTATGGGCACTTGTACATTTTCAATTATATGGAAAAAAACTGAAAACTCCTAAATATTTATGTAATTTTCAAAAATAATGTTTCACATTCTGAAAAGCCAGAAAAAACAATATCTCTACAAAATGAAAAACACACAGTAGTTAATCAGTATCCGTCTTGTATTTTTCGTATATAAAAGAATCTCATATGTACAAAATAAATTCATTGAATATGATACATCAAACATAAGATTGAACTATTGTATTTATTTCTTCTTTTTATAACTTATGTAAACAAAAATTTTTGGAAATAAATTTTTACAAAAAAGCAACGATATTCATTTCATACCAAAAAATTGACAATTTTTTTTACTCATTTGAGATTTTGAAATTTTGTTATTTTTTAAAAATGATCATTGCAGAAGAAATACTCATGACACTATCGGCCGCAAAGATCTACGTTAGTCACTTCACGTAATTTTTAATAACCCCCTGTAATTACTCTGTGGATAAAGCTAAAACCTGACTTTTCAGTGACCGACAATCTGCTCTAAATATAGAATTTAAATACACTACAACCTCTATAGTCCGAATCATATGGGACCAGAGCTTGTTCGGATAACTGAAATATTCGGATTATCGAGGTACGTGAAATGAAATAGTAAAGAAAGAACAGGGCTGCAAAACGTGAAATATTTATTGAAAAACGTAAAATATTCATAGAAATTCACAAAATTATTGTGATTCACAGATCATTTTCTGTTTTAACGAACGAAGATGAGAATTTGCAGCTTCCTCCTTCAATTTATTCAATAATAATATTTTGTGCTCAGGGATATCATTTTCTGTGCACCATTCCAAACATTTGTTGAAACACAAGAAAGCTTCTTTAAGTTTCACTGAATTCATGGTGACATCGCCTTCTTCGAGTTCTTCTGTATCCTCACCACTTTCTATGTTGTTGATTATTTCAGCTTCAGAGAGATAATTCTTATTATCTCTTACAAGCCATTCTTCAATTGTTAAATCTTGAACAGATACATTTGTTAGCACATCTGTCATCATGCGTTCTCTAGCAAATTGTTTCTCTCAACAATGAGAGAGGCAACAGGTCACCTGCGTCATAATCATCATCTTTTGTGGGTCATAAATTCGTCCATGATTTCTGAATTAACTCTTGGTACACATATGACCAGGCCCTTTCAAGAGAAAACACCATGTTTGAGGTCCAATTGCTTCAGTAACTGCGAAACGTTATTGTCTTCTTGTCCCACAATATTCAGTAGCAAAGATTTTCGATAATGCGATTTCACATTCTGTATTACATGTTGATCCATTGGTTGTAATAATGGAGTACAATTAGGAGGTAGAAACATGACCTGAATATTTCGGTCCTCACTGATTAATTCCTCTTCTCTTGGATGCCCAGCAGCATTATCTAATAAGAGCAGAGCTTTTTGTGGCAATTTCAGCTCGTTCATTTTATTTTTAACATCAGGAATAAATTGTTTGTGGAACCATTCATAAAAAATTTCTCTAGTTATCCACCCTTTTCTTTGACCTTCATAATAAACAGTCAAATTGGAGCAGTTCTTGAATGCTCGTGGTTCGTTGGCTTTTCCGATGACCAACAATTTCATTTTATGAGATACTGATGCATTAAGCATGACTTGAATGTAATATGGTCCCTACTCAGCTTCCGACCTGGAGTTGAATTTTCAGCAGCATGAGCTAGTGTATTTTTTGTCGCACTAACGACTGAGGACAATTTCTCTCCCGATATGGTAAGTTGTCGAATTCCATGTCTTCTTTTGAATTTTTCCAACCATCCTTGACTTTCCTTGAAATCATCTCTGCCTGTTATACTGGTGTAAAAAAATCTTGCTTTCTCACGTATGAGATCGCCAGATAAAGGTGTATGTCGAAATCGTTCTTGTAAGAACCAAGTGTATAGAGCATTTTCAACATTCGGATTTTCACCTGTTCACTGAGCGTACGCCGTTTCCCAGGACCAGAATCAGAAGAAGATATAAAATTCTCGATTGATTTTATTTCTTTCTTTATATCGCATACTGTAGATTTTCCAATTGAGTGTATTCTTGCCAATTCAGAAACACTTTGTCCATTATCTAATTCTTTCAAAATTTCGCAATTTTGCTGCAATGTTAACGTTTTATGTCGACGCGACATGATTAGTACGGATATCAGGCGCTGAATGTGTAAAAAGAATCTAATCTGCACAAGTGAAGCGAGTATTCAGACAAGATATTGCAAGTTCGGACACTTTCAATCGATGAAATTATTGACGGCGTTCGGATTATAGACGTAAAAAATAAATTGTGCGGATTATAGAGGTGGGTAATTTGAAAGTTTCGTTTTTCGGATTACAGGACGTGCGGATTAGAGAGGTTGTACTGTAGTAACTGAAAACTAGGTATAATGTATACAAAAAACCAAATAATACTCATGGATGTTTCAAATGAATTATGTAATATTCAAAATAATTCCCTGAGTTAAACGAGTGAATGTCCCTAGCTAATGTCCTCCTAAATTACAAAGTTATAGTCAACAAATTAATGGTAAAATTTCTCCACATCTTGCTGATATTTTCAAACTAACGTGTTCATCAGCTCTTGTTGGTCCTATATTGACGATTGCTATGTTTTTCTTTTCCTCCAAAGCCTACAAAAAATGTCAATAACAAAACTTCATCACATTATTAAAATGATATTTTAAATCTTAAATTAAAAGCTATCAAACTTTAACACAGAATTAACATTGATGACAGCTGCCAGAACGTGCCTAAAGAAGTTACCATGAAAAGAAGCAATTCATTCAAGTACTAACCACGGCCGACTTTGCATTGCTTCAGTAATCGAATAAGAAATAAATGGTTTCTTTAAATTAAATGGAGAAAACGTCTGTTATTTTCAATAGTTGTAAAGAAATATTAACATTTCATCCAACGAAATCACAATCTGCAATTTAATAATGTTAAAACAGAGTGGCGATACACCAAATCATAAGACTCTACTCTTCTAAAAACAGCCGAAAACACCTTATCAAAAGGAAAGTTGTTTCCGGTTGCAATCAGGAGTACCTCAGGGATCTATTCTTTCGCCAACCTTGTTTCTGTTGCTGATAAACGATCTTCTGTCATCTACAGAGAACAAGATCTTCGGTTTTGCAGACGATTGTACCCTGGTTTCTACCTTCAGTAGTCTGTGGCCGATTACAGCTGCGGAATCTCAGCGTCAGAGATGTCAACAAATTAATAACTTACCTGGTTTCGTCCTTCAGTAGTCTGCGCCCGATTACAGCTGCGGAATCTTAGCGTCAGAGATGTCAACAAATTAATAACCTACAAGGATATCTGAGTGGGGTCAGTTGGACCTGGTGAGCAAGACGCAAGCAACGACGTTTTCTAGAAAGGTCTCCGCTGGAGAACCTCCTCTAATGATGCAAGGCCAACAAATTGCATCCAAAGATTCGATGCACCTTCTCGAAATAACGGTCAAGTCCGGGTTTTGCTGGCATGAACATGTATCAGCAATAGCTAAGTCGACATCAGCTAAACTTAGTTTTCTTTTCAGAGCCAAGCGATACTTCAGGTCATCTCCGCTGTTGCTTCTATATAAAGCGCAGATTCGATCTACTTTGAAATATTGTTCCCATGTATGGGATCTGCGCCCAAACATTCGTTGCGGATGTTGGATAGTGTGCAAAAACGGGCTGTGCGCCTCATCGATCACCCGCGATCTCCAACCGCTGGCTCTCAGAAAACAAGTTGCTGACCTTTCTCTGTTTCACAGATACGTCCACGGAGTATGCTCCAAGGAGCTGAAAGACCTTGTTCCAGGAAAACTCATGTTTTGCCACAACACTAGCAAGGAATTCTCATCATATGGCGGTACATTTAACGACCCCTCGAACCTCTCTCTACAAGAATTCCTTCGTTTACAGAGCCGGTGAGCTGTGGAACTCGCTTCCGTCCAACATCTTCCCAACATTCTACAATTTGGCCCTATTCGAGAAGCAAGTAAACAGACACCTCAATTCTTCCCAGGCGCCCACTCATGTGGTGTAACAGGTTCGCCTATTTCTCGAAAGCGCGCATAAAAATAAAAAAAAAATCAAGTTCTCGCTATGATAATCATGAAAAAATTCCCTCTACAAGCCGTCAAACAAAGATATTTGAGTTGTAAACCTGCTGAAGATTTTTAAACAAGCAAATTGAAACAGATTTCATTGAGGAATTCACCTGTAGCACTATTCGGTAACCGGAAAAAACTGTAACACTTGATCCTAGAATCAGTAATGAATCACTATCTGTCAGCTGTTTCTTTACAAGTTCTACCCTCGAGCGTGGTACATTATCTCCAAAAAATACAATATCCGGTTTTAAGATTCCTTTACAAACATCACAAGTTGGGGGTGTAAATTCAGCCAATCTTTCCTGAAAAAGAAATCATATAAAAACATTTGATGTTACAAGCAGATTCCATGCTTTCATAAATTTTCAAACATTTTATGATAAAGAGTAGAAAACTTCAAAGTTGGAAACCAGACACAGATCAATAAGACCAGGAGGACAAATTGCTTTGACGAGAGATAGGTAGCTGTGGAACAATATGGTAGCGTTCGTCAGCATCCCCACTCTTACCTTCTTTCAGCCCAGGCATTACGCACTGAACGAAATTCTATATTCTGTCACTAATGACAAGAATCAAAACTTCATTTTGACAAGGCATTTAAACAGCTGTACTTGCAATTCACATTCAGAAAACCCCGGTAGTGGCGGCCATTATAAAAAAAGGTGCGCGCGGGTACATTGCGCAAGTGGGAACAGGATTTGGTGGGGATAGCAGTAAAAGCAACTATTGTATCCCACATCCACCAACGGTTAGCTCTCCTCGTCTCTGTCTCCTTGAAAAAACTAAAGCAACTCAAATGGTTTCTATGACATGAATTTACAGAAAAAATAATAAAAGCATTGAACTAAATTGTTCATAGAATCTTGAAAAATAGCATTTGGGAATTAAGGTAAAAATGAAATCATAGTGAATATTTATCATTTATCAAATCTATGTATTACTCACAACAGATATTTCAACATCACCATCAGGTCTAACCATATCAGTTATCTCTTCAAAATTCGGATTTGTCTCCTTTAACTTCTCTTGTATATAATGTCTATCATAAGTTGCTTTACAACTCAAGCAAATCACTCGATATGCTGTACCATGAAGCTCTATAACATTTTTACTACCAGCTTTTTTATGCAAATTATCTACATTTTGTGTAACCACAGTTGATACCTTCTTATTATTAACTTCCAAATTTTTTATTGCAAAATGTGTGGCATTTGGTTGACACTGTGAAAAATTGAACCAGCCTATGTAGTTTCGTGCCCAGTACCTTTGACGAACTTTAAATGATGAACAGAACTGCATATGTTCAATAGGTTTGTAATTCCTTTTTTCATATAGACCCACTTCTGCTGATCTATAATCTGGAATTCCTATAAGCAATATTTCAGTTCGATTCATATGCAATTCTCACCTATGTACCTGATTCTGTCGATATACCTGCACCAGTTAGTACTAGTATTTTTTGAGAATTGTCTATAAAATTTCGTAGCAATTTAATATCATTATCTGATACAATCTGGTGTTTAGGAACGAATTGTGAGGAGTATGTTCGATAAATATTGTTCAATTTTCTAGGGATATTCTTCACAAACGAATGCATTCCCATTATATTGATTTTTAGAATATATTCAAATCAAATAAACTGATAAAATCAGTTCTTTGCCAATGTTGAATATCAGTTCACTATCTCTTCATTAGAACCAAATTCTTTACTGATGTTGAGGAAAGTCTGTTTGTTTTTGATTTGTTATAGAAAATAAAACATGAATTTATAATTTATACTTGTTGAATTCGAAAAGCATGTAATTCCCTTTATTTTTGCCAGTATTGTAAAATTTTCTTTCAATATTTCTATATCAGAAAATGAGGTTACCTAACTTCTATGTGCGTTCTTTTTATCTTTACCATTGTCTAAATATATGAGTCGTCATTGTTCCCTGTATAATTAGTTGAAGTTTCTAAGTCAACCAGGAACGCCAATTCTGGTTGGTTAGAATAAGGTCAGTATTGAAAGATTGGGGTGAAGTTCATAGATAGCTCTCAATAATACAGAATACTATAGAGTTTTATTTTCAATTACTACTATCAGATGGCTGCAAAAGATTTCAAAGATATCTTACAATGATAATCCATCGGCGTACATTTTCTTATACAGTGGATAGAACAGATTCCGATACTTTGATTCTCATCATAAATATAGAGGAATGATTTTTTAGGAAATTATAACAATGTTTTTTCATAAGTACAAACATTAAAACATTCAAAATAACTTCATTATGAGGCTTGCGAATATTACTAAGTAAAAATTATCACTGTTTTAGATGGAGAAGTTATAGCTAATTCGAGCTTTCGCTCATTGTCAGACTATGAAATGGAAATCTGAAGACAGGTTGCACATTTTCGAAGGTTATTCTGTTCGTGGTCATAAAACGTGAGCAATTATTTGTGAAGAATTGAGTATAGATATGTGCTATGAGAGTTGCTCTTGGTAGCGAAAGCGTATTTGACTTAGGTCAATCTTCCCCATCTTCTGCCATTTTTCTCTATATATGGAGATTATAGCCTACGAGCTGGAACTCCAAGAGTAGGCTTTTAGTCAGTGAAACTCCGACATTGGCCCCGTTCCCGAGGTACATCTTTTCGAATATTTTCTACCTCTCTGCTTTTTCATTAGTTGAAATGCTGAATATATTAATTATAATTCTCACATGTAAAAAAGATTTTTAAAGATCGAAATTTTCAATGAGCGTGCACAGGATTCGATTCATAGATTAACGTGGATTTGGTTGAAAATTGCAGTGTACTTCATGACTCAGACTAGTCCATAGTATACGAGAAAGTGCACACACAAGACATCTCTCTGTGCAATCAGCAAGAGGGGAATATTCTAGGTCCACGTAGTTCTCAGATTCTATGACCATATTATTGGTGCTGTGCTGTCAGTTTTGAATTTTTCATAACCTAAAACAAACAAGTTTTTTGGCTTTGCTCTTCAATATATTTAAAGAAAAACGAAAGAAGTTTAAATTCTTTCCCCTTTCGAGGAATTGGGAATTTTTAATACTGGGAAATAATGTTCAAGTTTATCGATAATTGGCATATGGTATGATTGAATTTTTTTTTGTAAATTGTATACCTGATGAATTATTGTAGGATTTTGTTGGACAAGCATGGGCTGAAAAGTTATCTCGCATAATCATCACCCTTTTTGGAGCAATTGGTTTAGTGTATGGTTATGCCCTTCAACAATTTTCCATGACTGTTTACATTTTAGGAGCAGGATTTGCTTTAGCTTCCTTGGTAAGAACCATATAAATAAAAGATGTTATTTATGGTTTATATCACTGGTTTACTTAAATTTATTATTTCGCATCAAGTATGAATAATTTATGATTATCTAAAAACTCTGAAATGTAAGTTCAGATTATGACGAAAGATTATTTGGTGGTAACATATTTTGAGGACAGATTTCCATAAATAAACTGACTTTCTGACCTAGTTTTTGTTTGAAGATGTAATATTACAATGAATATTTCTCTTTGCAGTTGACTATTCCTCCTTGGCCTATGTACCGTAAGAATCCTCTCAACTGGCAACCGGTCAAAAATAAGGATAAAGACAATTCTTCAAAAAAAGCCAAAAAAATAAGTGATTATGCTCTTG
This sequence comes from Cryptolaemus montrouzieri, assembly GCA_013387265.2. Taxonomy (NCBI): domain Eukaryota; kingdom Metazoa; phylum Arthropoda; class Insecta; order Coleoptera; family Coccinellidae; genus Cryptolaemus; species Cryptolaemus montrouzieri. The sequence continues at coordinate 15,560,499 of JABFTP020000042.1, forward strand.
ATGAAATAAGTTTCAATATTTCAAGTTATTGATGTTTTGCATTTTTTAATAAGGATTAAAAAATAACTTTGGTATTGTTTTATTTGATTAATTTTTTATTCAATATAAAGTGCATTTTTATCTTGTACAATTAAGATAAGTTTAAAAAGTTATCTGCATTTATGTGATCATACCTAATTTATGTGAGTAAAATTTAAGGTATCAAATTAATGAATTTCTTTTTGACTTCAATAACCATGAACAAAATGATAATTAAATATAATTATTTTTAACTATTGTAATTTTCAATCTATATTGATTTGTACAACAAATTTAAAACATACAATACCATACTATCAAACAATATGTATAATATAATTAAATATTCGCGATAGGGACGATTATACGAAAGAATCAATGAATTTATTTGAAAAAGGAGATGCCAACCTGATAAGGTATTTCCAAGCGATCATCCATCCAATTACATGTCCGCGCTCGACGCTGCTTGGCTTCGGGGATTAGTATTTCTTAAAAATTGTATTGTTCGCTCTGATAATGGTTATTAATTTGGTCAATTCGTTAACATTAAATTTACTCAAAATATCTATATAGTCACGGAGTGGTTCTATTCCTGTTTCCTCATAGCATTTTCAGCGTGGTATGGTCGTTGCCGTAAAATTTTGAACAAAATTCATAACCTAAGCTAAGAGGTTTTCTTGAAAGGAATAAGGAAAACGCTTGCCATTAGCGTGTTCGTTGGAGAATTCATTTTACAAATTCGATATAAAACTGTCGGTGGTAGGTTCGTTGCAGAAAAATTTCGAAGAAAATTCATGAGCTAAGCTACGATGCTTTCTTAAAGTGAATAAGGATAACTCTTTTTTAAGGTAATTGTCGAAGAAACATTTAAAATCCATTTTACGGATCGAAGTTCATAACATTTGATTTCGAATTTAAAAAGACGCAAAAGAGCAACGACACGCGGTGTTCCCAAGCGGTCACCCATCCAAGTACTAACCGCGCCCGACGCTGCTTGGCTTCAGTGATCGGACGAGAACTGGCATTTTCAGCGTGGTATGGTCGTTGCCGTAAAATTTGGAAAGAAAATTCATGACTCAAGCTACGCGAATTTTTCAAACGAAATAATGTAAACGCTTGTCATTAGAGTGTTCCTTAGACAATTATGAAGAATTCATCTTACAAATTCCGGCATAGTTAGCGTGGTATGGTCGTTGCCATTAAATTTAGTAATTACCTCAGTATTTCGCCTGATAATTTCACAAAAACAAGTAAGAATAACTTATTCAATAAGATGAATTATAATCATATTATAATCTTACATTTATGATTAATAAATAAAACATTTCCATTCATAGCTTCTGGTTATATTAATTGTATTATTTTTAATTCATATTAACAAATATTACATTTCAATTCAAGTATAATGTAAAATTAATTCACACAAAATGAACAGGTATAGAACAATCATAATATTTGATATTTGAAAATAATATATCTAAAATATAAATAATAAACCTTATTTTATTATGAATATAATTAATAATACATTTAAACTTCTTTCTACTGTTACATGTATGTTGCAATTTACTTGCAGAGAATTTTTATCAGTTCATTTCATGGAGATATGGAAAATACGCACACCAACAATTAAATCCATTATTTGCAAGAAGAATACAAATCTCATTCCTGATTTTGATTAGTATTAATATTTAGGTACATACAATTATAAAAATAAATGGGATATTTGCTAACATAAATTTCAATAATTAATGAAATCTGTGTTCTCTGTAATTTCAATCCATCAATAGGCAATAACATAAATTCAAATATCTTCTATGTATATTATCAGAATTTCAATATTGGTTATCCTTGCTGGCTGAATAACCTGAAGGCTGAGGCCATAACCGTACATAGAAGGGAAGATCAATGTTATAAACTTCAAAATAGGTTAGGTTATGATGTCTAAAATAAAAACTATTCTTGAATTAACATACCTAGGTTTAATTAATAATTTTAAATATCAAAAATAATGTGTTTTGTAATTTACCAATAATGTCGGAATATTTTTGTGAATTTGGTACTTGTGAAATAAACCAATTATGTTGTGGTGAAAATATTTGTTGTGATAAGCAAAACCGCTTACAGATCTTTGGTTTATTTGGTGAGAATTCATGAATTGATTCTGCTAATACTATTACTATTACTATCATTATTATTGCTATTACTAATGCTATAAATCACTAACAATGATTGAAAAGAATAATGTATTCCAAAGAAAAGTCAAATGTAATTTTTTCACATTACAGATAGTATTTATTTATAGATTCAAGTAGAGCACAATGGTTGATAAAAATTATTTTTACATTGAGGAAAATGTATTCATATCATTTATAGTTTTTGATAATTTCAAATATTTTTCTTGTATTTTAGGTTTGCTGTCCTACTCCTTATGATAACGGTTGCTATTGTAGTCACGATCACTTGCAAGAGGTATTGCAGAAGAAATATGATTTTGAAAAATAATTACCTCCTACTTCAGACTAATGAAAACTAATGAAATTGAATTATTTAATAAATCTCATATTAATATTAAGTTATTTTCAGTATTCAGAATGTTGCTAAAATTAATATTTTCTAGTCGCCAAAGTTTGTTTTAGGTTTTTATTAAATGTTTTATTGTTATTCTTGAATTAAAGTTTAAAATTTTGTAAATAATATGAAATATACAATTTAATGAACCACGCATTAATATATTACTTGGGACCAGAAATTCTTTTATATGATTTTAAGATATTTGAGTATTTTTTCATTTCGTTTTTGTAATGTTACATCTTCTTGGAGGTTCATAGGATAGTCAGAATAGATTCTGGTACTGAGTTGTCGAAGTGCTTCTTTGCATTCCTCAACTAGTTTGGATGTAACCCTTGTATCTTTTATATATCCCAGGGTCTTCTAGCTGTCAGAGCATATGTGGATGTAAGCATCTCTGTAGTTCTTGTATAAGTTTTCCTGCACGCATCGGAGAATAGAGTATATTTCTGCGTGTGTAACAATGACATAGTCTCCTAGAGCAATCGTAATGTTTACCCTGGGGCCGTGGACACTGATGCCTGCGCCCATCACGGTTTCGGGCACGTCTGTAAACCAGGTGGGGCCATAATTAAAAAAGATGACCTTAAAGGGTTCGTCAAAGTAGTAGGTAGCTCTCATTCAATCTCCCCTTGTGAAAAAGTCAGGTTCGTGATCTCTTATTTTAATGAGGGATGTTAATTAGTGTGTTCAGAAATCGGATTTTTCCCCTCCACTCGCCTTCTTCCAACAGCCTCAATGAAGCTGTGGGTGTGGAATTCAAGGCTCTCGTTACTGCTGGACATGCCTTAGGATCTTGCTTATTTCATTCTATTTTGTCTCCCTGTCCAGTGCAGGACACTATACGATGGCCGCATAGGTGAGGAGCGATCTTATCACTGTTGTGAATAACCAAGCTATTACGAGGTTTGACAATTAAGTAATGTAACCGATTTTTTTCCTCGGCCTGTGGTAACACTGCACACTGTAACTCCGCCCTGTAATAGCAGATCTCTGCTCTCTCGATTGAGATCATGACGATCCTCATACGATCATTTTTTCGCCAGCTGTTTAGTGTTTTGTAACAACGCGCGAGTAGTGTATGTCACGAAAATGGAACAGAGAAAACGAGAATAACGGTGCTCAAGATTGTCTCGAGCAGGTTGAAAGTGATCCTACTCTTCTCATTCGTGTTATTACTGGTGATAAAAATTGGTTCTTTCAATATGACCTCAAAACTAAATGACAAAGCCAACAGTGGCTGCCCTCTGGAGCGCCAAGGTCAGAGAAGGCGAGAATGAACAAGTCCAAAGTCAAAACCATGTTGATTTGCTTCTTCGACACCAAATGACTTGGGTTCTGCATCACGACAATGCTCCCAATTGCGTTCAGTGTTTCTTTGTTTTTGGCGTTTAAAGGCATCGCAACGTAACCACAACCGCCATATTCACCAGACATGTCACCCTTCGACTTTTTCTTATTCCCCCATATGAAAAAAATTTGTCAAAGGTCGACATTTTGACTCCGTTTGAAGATATCCAAGAAACTGTGACGAGAGAGGACCCACAAGAAGAAGTGTTCCATAATTGTTACGAAAACTCGCTGGGATTAGTGTATAGGTGCGGGAGGGGACTACTTTGAAAGGGGTCGCAGCGATGTACCTTAATTTTTAAATATAATCGATTTTTTAATTTTGTCGCATTACTTGATTGTCAGACGTCGTATATTTGGTTTGAGTCCCTATCTAGGCCCAAATAATTTCCGGCAGGCCCAGAGTGTTTTGCGCTTGACTTTCGATGTGATTCTTCCATTTTAGTTAGGCGTCAAGTATCACACCTAGATATTTCACTTGTTTTAGTAGTGTTAGCTCCTTGTTAAAAATAAATGGTGCTTTGAAAGACGGTAATTTCCTTTTACGAGTGAATTGCATCTTGTCTGTTTTGTTTGGATTAATGGACAGGCCGTTCTCCCTGCACCATCGTGCAGACATTTGCAGAGCCTCGATGCGCCTGGTGGACAGCAGCTCTATATACAATACCTTCGTCTATCGACCTATAAAGTGTGTTATAAAAAGCTCCCTCTATGTCTTGGAATATTCCTAGAGTTACTTCGACCTTTCCGATCATTTCTCAATATACCCTACTATAGAGTAGTGCTGAGTCGACTACCTCGCTCGTATTTTGAGTGATATATAGGGGGCGCTCGGCTAGGGTATTCTCCTAAGATATCTTTCTACTAGTCTCTCCATGGTCTTCAGTAGGAAGGTCAGACTAATTGGTCTAGAACAAAGATGATATATATATATATATATATATATATATATATATATATATATATATATATATATATATATATATATATATATATATATATATATATATTATTATTATACATTACGAAATTACATGGATCTTCAGGAAATTTTTTTTTCAGCCTTATGACTGTATATAAACGCATAAGTACACACACACAAAATTGTCGCATCACCTGGTATTCTGAATTCCACAATCGATTAAGCAGCTCGATCGCAGTTTCTTTGTCAACATATGTTTTTGGACATATGAGGGAAAAAATCTTATTTATGTAGTAACATTTGTTTCCATATGACTCAAACACGTCTGAAACAAGAATGTGTTTATTTGACTATCAGTATTCCTTCAATTTCTCTTCAGTTTTCACGCTAAATTGATGCAAGTTTTCTGTGTTTTCGAATCTTTGAATTTATTGTAATGGCTGCTGAACGCCCTGGACGCTACTTGAGTGATCATGAAGTAGTAAGAATTGTAACACTTTTAGAGGAGGGGCGAAGCCAACGTTACGTAGCTAACTTGTTGAATGTTAACCAAAGCACTATTTCAATCGGTAACACGAAACAGGGAAATATGGAAGAAGGGCCGGACAGGGAAGAAATCGGATAACAACACCAGTTGATGATCGTTGGCGTCGTTTAACTGCACTAAGAGTTCGGCACTGTACGGCTAGAATGCTACAAAATGAACTTGCACTTTCCAGAAATGTGTATATTTCATTGCAAACTGTTAGGAACAGGCTCAGATAAGACGATATCAGACCAAGGGTGGCTTCTACCGGCCCGCGTCTCACCAGAGAGCATCGAGTTGCAAGACTTCAGTTTGCGAGGGAACATGCAAATTGGAGTATTCCAGAATGGTCGAATGTTCTCTTTTCCGACGAGTCCAGGTTTTGTCTAGTATCAAATGATAGACGCATGCCTGTATACAGACGACCTGGGGAACGGTATCAGCAATGCAATATCTGGCAAACCGAAAACTTCGTAGGGGGCTCAGTAATAGTGTGGGGAGGCATTTATTTCCATGGTCGAACTGAGTTAGTCCAAATGAATAATGGAAGAATGACAGCGGCCAGATACATCGCACATATCCTTGAACCCCATGTTGTACCCTTTGGCCCATTGATTGGCGAAAACTTTGTTTATATGCATGATAATCCTCGGCCTCATGCAGCTAGAGTAGTTACAGAATTTCTGCAAAATGCCGAAATTGATATTTTAAGATGGCCAGCCAGAAGTCCTGACTGAATGCCATAGTACATGTTTGGGACAACATGGGGTGGCAAATTCAGCAGCGTAGGATGCCTTGTAGAACACTCCAACCACTTGAAAATTTGCTTCCTGAAATTTGGAACTCAGTGACTCAAGAGTACATTCAAAATTTGTTTGAGGGCTTTCCAGACGTATACTGGCAGAAATTAGGGCCCGGGAAGGAAACACGATTATGAAAATGATTAGTAACCATCGATGCTAGTTGATTGCTCTCTCCGCGAATGTTTTAAGATGGTAGAATTTTTTAATTTTTCATTAACTTGAAAATTGTTGATATTTTCCATCATAAACTCATCTCTTTTGAATGATATCTTCTTATTTTATACTTCTGAAAGTTACCAAGCGCCTCTTCAATGACCAACCTCAAAGTTTATATAGTATTGTCGTAAAAGTAGGGTGATGCGACAATTTTTGTAGGAGTGTACTTGGTTCAAGCCAAAAATAAAATATGATTCTTTAACTTAATCAACCTATTTTGATGGTTCAATTTGTTATTCCCCTGTAGAATTATTATAGGAATTAAGGTAGAAGACTTAATTTTCTGACAACCAAATATATTTTATTAACTTATAAAATTGACAATTCACACAAAATCTATATTTCATATATGAAATTAAAACTGATATAAAAGCTCTAATCACTCACAAATATATATAACACAAAACATATTCAATTTACATTGTTCACACAAATTTATATTTTCATCAAATAAAGATTTAGAAGAATTTTAATTTGATACAATGTTAAAACAACAGACCTGTACAAAAATTTTACATTTAAAAATATACAAATTTACCCTGCCTAAAACCATGAATTTTGGGACATACTCAAGTAGCATTCCAACTAATAAAACAAATAATGATATTTTGAAATTGTTTCATATCATTAGTCATAAAATGAATAATGCAAAATTCATATTTTGAGAATGGGCATTAATTTTTCATTTTCTTATTGTATTCAAAATAAATTTGAGTGTAATGAAGAGTTTTTTAAAGAAACTCTATGAAACCGCCAAATAATAAACACTACTTTTCATAAGTTACTACAGCAGTGATTAAAACTTGTTAAATTCTGTTCAGAAAGAATTTGTTTTTCCCAAATAATTCTTAGTACTTTAATATATACTCACTTTGATGAATATTAATAACTTTGGCAATATAACTTAAAATGTATACTAAATAATTAAAGAAATGTATGTTTTCTGAACTACAATTCCTTCCTTTTATATCGACATTTTTTTGTAACATGGATGCAGTAGCAATTTCAAAGAAAAATCAATTTCGATTTCTTTTGATTTTGTCAATATCCTTTATACTTTTCAATATTCTTTTGACTTGAAGCAAAAAAGATTGCCTCATAACAACAAGATTTGATGTAAAAATCTACACTGTTCCTGGCTTTATTATTCTGTTCAGAATAGAACAGAACAAAAATTCGATCATTAAAAAAGTTCTGCAGGGTAAAATTGAAGAAATATTATCCAGTCTCTAGATGTTTACAATAGATTAAAACGCCGAATTATGTAGATTCTGAAAAGTTAACATGTATGGAACTTGAGGCAAATAACTCGAAAAGTAAAAGAAATAATGACAAAAACGAAAAAACACCGACATTTCAACACCTGTATTTGGAAATAAGAATTTTATTGAAAGGAGCCTTCATATATGTCTGCAGTAGCTAAAACGATCACTTGAAGACACAATTTATATAGTGAAATAAAGTTGATTCACCCAATTAATTTGATGTTATACAACACTTCATGACATGAAAGCAATTTGTAACGTGCCTCAAATTTGAAACTGAAAACAACAAACCAGTTCAAAACATACCCAAATAATGATTAAAACCATAAAGAAATTTTATTCTTCTTTCAAGGACAAAAACATGGTTATACATACACTTGAAAAGACATAGATATTGAACTATCTATATATCAATGCAACTATATTTATAAAGTTTATGTGAAATAGAAAAGAATTACGAATATTATAGGAAATTATAATTATTCGGCGTATATTTATATATTAATCTGATACAAAAATCGAAAACTTTAATGGTTTTGTGATTTTGTATGTGCATTTGAAGAAGTTGAAGTTAACTGTAAAGTAGTGATTATGAATATTGATTAGTAAAAACGGTCATACAGAATTACTGAAGAAAAAATACTTCAAATGTGTCTATAGTGTCGAAGAAGAGCAAATTAAGTATTATTTGTAGATCTGCATTCAACAATATTTGAAAATACTTTTATATTCACTCATCAGATAGCACTACAACAGTGTTAGTGAGTGCTTCTTTGCTGTTTAATATATAATTGAGATTTATGATTGATTAAAAATTTTAGCCCTTCATTTGACGCTCATATATTACAAGCTGTATATGCTCCTCTGGCACAAGCGAGAACACAATTTCCTTATTTTATCCAAGTGATCAGTCACCAGTTATTCTCCACAACCAGGGTGTTTTTCATAAACTGCAAGATCTAGTATTAAATGGCACTCTTTCTAAGAAACTCTGCTTATTTCAGTGACTTCAAACTTCATCTGCTTTAACATTACACATCAAAGTTTCAGTAAATAGTTATGGTTTATATTTTCAAAATAAAGCTCAACTAGAATTGAAGTCTAGAGCAAAACCTGAGCACAAAGGAAACATTATTGAATTCAAACTTGATTTAAGCAGTAACCTGCACCAAAAGAAGACTTGATCGAGTTGGCACTGATTATGTAATTTCACGATGGAATATTTTATCTGAAATCATCGATTTCCGCTTGTAAACCATGGCACACATATGCAAATGCAAAACTGGCGCCATTTTTTCCATAGTTAAAGTTGCGTGCGCAATTTTGATAAGTTGGTATCAGTGGACATGCAAACAGCATATCCTCATTTTACTACTAGCACAGAAAATTAGAACAACTAACGCTATAGAAGGATTAAGTATAAAAATTCTTTTTAATACAAATAGCAGGAAGATTTCAATACCAAGCTAATTATGAACTATTTAAGACAAAAGTATGCAGTTTTGTTTTGAAACATTTGGAAATAATTTTTAATTCATTAACGCTGTATGATAGACAATCAGAGATTATGAGATACCAATATTCAGTCCGAGAACAATTATTTGTCTTCAATATAACCGTAGATAATTATCACAAAAGCTTAATTCATCTCGAAATAACGACAATTTCAAGAACGAAAGTAGAATTTAATTCCAATGAACAGTTAGGCCCAAAATCTGCCAATCCTCAGAAGATAACACTTTTAAAATGCGAAGTTCCATAAAATCTTTACGTTGTTCCTTGCAATAAATTCAGTTGTTATTAGTTCGGGCGAATTACAGTTTTGGGTTCTTGTGGACACGTGGAAGATATTTTTGTTGATAACATCATACAAACTGTTCCAATAATTGATGCCATTTATTGTAAGACGATTATTCAAATTTACGATAATCCAAAAGAATTGTTTTTTATACAGTTTTGACATTAGACATTTTTTGAAAATGCATCTGTAGTAGATGAAATTAGTTCATTTACGTTGCTAGAATTAATTTCCTTTATGGCTTCCTTCCAGTTGTTTAATTAATAATATTATTATATAGTATACTATAATTGTTTTGCTTACACTTCAAGATAAAGTCATTCGCTGTTGTGTTAATGGCGAGTAGTGATGTTGGACCCGTTCTTTTGTCGATGTAGTAATTTTAAGTTTCTTTATCTTTATTAGTTGTTATACCGAATATTACAAATATATTCATTTTGGGCAACTTTGAAAATATCAACTTCAACATCGACAACATCATAAACTAATTACCAAACAATATCAACAAAAATTTCTCCACTTCCAATTATATTTACTTTTATCTGTAATCTACCTGAACCGCATCTCAATTTTCATTTCATTCTTGTAATTGTTAAACACTAGAAAATTTTCATTATAATCTAAGACTGATAACAAACACCCTTATATAAAGCACTCATACCAACTAGTATCACTTTTTCTCGTATACGGTGCGGATCTTTCGAGATCCAAAGGCGACTAGATGCTCTGGCGAACAGTTGCAAAATTTCAATGATAAGCTCATCCAAGTAACTGTAGGTTTATGTGATTGAACGTCTGAAAAATACTTATTGCAGCTGAAAAAACTAGGCCTATGGCCTGTCGTACACGCGAAAGATCCTCACCGCTCACGACTCTTTCTTTCTTTCTCAACTCTTCACTCTATTGCCTTATTCATGAATTCAATAAACCGCTTGGCGTACTGCTCTGGATCACACGTGCTTATCCCGTCCACGTTCGAACCGTATTTCACAGTCTTGGCGGCCTTGGCAGCCTGTTTCTTCACTCCGTAATGGGTTAGCACGTCTATAATGGCCACGAAATAGATTTCTTTTACTGGAGCAACCTCGCAGCTCGGTATGGCATATATGTCGAGTTCAGGAATGATACCTCCTGTGAAAAGAAGTTAAAGAATCCATTATAAGGACAAAGGTAGAGATTATTTAGTAGCCCAGGCTCTGGAAGTTCACACAGAACTCGGCGATTCTTTCTCTACATCAAATGTACTCAAAGTTAACTGTCAAAAATATTAGATTTTCCCGCAAAAGGCAAATGTTGTGAAAATGTGTCAAACAAAAGTTGTAGATTATAGCTTCTCTAACGAGATTCGATTATGATTAAGTTTCGTTACACAATATTCATTCAATTGAAGAAAAATAGTACAACTGGTGATGATTGAAGTTGTATATGTATGCTTTATTCATCATGGTTACAATCTTTGATTGCTTATGATAAGTCAATTGAAAATACCTAGTTAAATAAATAAAAGAATGTAGATTACTCAGTTGATAAATACATAATTCAACACTAACTTACATACAAGGAAGTAATAAATATTAATACAAACATTCCTCTGGTGACTACAGGCATCTTTCACGTAACAATTCTTTAACTTTAACTTTGAATTTTTAGTTGTAAGCTCACTCCACTCCAGAAGCAGCTTGTTATAATAGTTTAAATTGGGAGAATTTCTTTCTGACTTAGCCAATCTGTATCTTGTTGCTATTAGAAAATCTGTTGTATTTTTCTGATGGTTGAAGCTATGCGTTTTGTAGCCCTTTAAGTTGGAATGAATGTTTATGAGAGTGGCGTATACGCACAATGAAGGAAATGTCAGTATACCAAGTCTTTGAAGATAAGCACACAATGTGCACGTTATTCAGCCCGAGCGATAATACATACACTATTTTTTGGAGTTTGAAGATTCTCTCCATTGTTGAACAATTGCCCCATAAAGAAACCCCATAAGCCATGACCGAGTGGAACAGGGCAAAATGAATCATTCGTAGATTAGCCTCATCATGTCCCATATATTGAAGTCTTCTAAGCAAGAACACCACTGATGACAATCTAGGGACCAACGGGTTGACATGCGCTCCCTACGTTTAAGTGTCGTCTAAGGTAATACCTAGTATTTTAGCTGTGTCGCCCTTTGAGAGTTTAGAACTACTTGAAGTCGTCAATTTTTGGGTTTTTTCTCTGTTTAATTTGAGACAATTTTCTCTCAACCATAGATCAGCACGATTCATGGCCAAATCACAAAGTTCATTTGCCATTTGTGGGTCCCCGCTTGTATTATATAAAGAGGTGTCGTCAGCGAAGAGGACGCTGCCTACTGGTTTCAAGTGAGATGGTAAGTTGTTGATATAAATCAAAAAGAGCATTGGCCCCAGTACAGAGCCCTGGGGTACGCCTGTTTTATGGGTAAGCCCCCTCCACGCAGACACACATAAGCCTGTCATCCAGTATTATTGTAAGTTTACACTTTTTCTGATCGATTTTAACACAAGAGAAAATAAACGTTCTTACCTTCATATTGCAAACTATGCTCCCTAACAAATTGAGCTATAGCATTTGGCGAATCGGGTGGAGTAGTCATTCCGTATATTCTTTGGTCAAAACCAGAACCGCATTCGCTTTCGTCCGAATCCCCACAAGGATTCTCAGCCTCCAGTTCTCTTTCCCTCGCCATTTCCATTTCACCACGTTCCACTTCGTGTATACCTGCAAAATTCCGTATTTCAACCTCATTCTAGAAGCCCAGATTCAAATTATGCTACCCGCTACCAGATATATTCGAGAAAATTGGACTAAGCTTGGTATTCAAATATCTCTCCCCTTTGAGATGTGCTTGCTTGCGCACGCAATAAAACTTAAGAAGGGAAAAATGACATTCAGAAAACCAAATGAAATATGTTGGGTAACATGAATCTAAAACTCAGCAATTAATGGTGCTTCTTTGGATACTTTCAGTGTTACTTCTGGCGTACCTCAGGCCTCTTCTTTTTGGAATTTATATAAATGATATCTCAGAATGCTTTCCGAATACATTACATGATTTATACGCAGATGATCTCAAAGTGTACAAAAAAATTGAGTCTCAGGCAGATGTGCAGTCATTCTAGGATGACCTGAATCGGTTATACACTTTTTGCGAATCCAAATTTTTTTTGCTTAATGTTGATAAGTGTCAGCATATTGTATTCACCAAGAACTTGAATATTATCGAGACCCACCTGCCTCTTAATGGACTAGTGGTTTATGTGGTCAAGGATCTTGGAGTTATTTTTCATGAAAAGTTCTCATTTGTGTACCACATTGAATGTATCATCTCGAAAGCTTTCAAAATGCTTTTATACTGAGAACAACCAAAAATTTCAAAAACGAGATAACTCTAAAAACTCTCTACTTCACCTTAGTCAGAACCAATGTAGAATATGCTACGCCTATTTGGAATCCATATTTTTATAAATATATAGATAGAATTGAGAAGGTTCAGAAAAAATTCATTAAAAACCTCAAATATAGATTCAATCCAATTCTCTTGGGTAGAGACTGTAACGTTGGTCTGCGCCAGCATGGAATTCTCAGCTTGGAACATCGAAGAGTGCAATATATTATAATTCTGTATTATTGAGAATGATGCGATTCTGCAACTATCATTTGAACAGCATGGATCTTTTTAGCGTTAGTCTCCGAACCTTCAAAAGGAATGTTATTTTGTATTTGTTGAGGAACTATCATTAGTTGTTTTTCTTCTCTTTTGTTCATTTATAATTTTTTTCTACTTATTTAGTGGAAACTACCTGAATTGTAAATGTTTTTCAAATTTTTTCAAATGTATAGAGAACCCCTGTTATTGGGATATCCTGTTGGGGTTCCTGTTTTCCTAATAAATAAATAAATAAATAAAACATTCATGATATATATATATATATATATATATATATATATATATATATATATATATATATATATATATATATATATATATATATATATATATATATATATATATATATATATATATATTTGCCACACAATGGACAAAAATCGGAGAAAATTTACGCTACCTAGAATACAGATCAAAGTAAAATTTTGAAAAATTGTTTATAATAATTCATTATGGTGCATTAAACCATCTTGGGCGGCCACGGAGGCGTCGCCTCCTCCCAAGAATAGAGAATAAAAAAAATAACCACACAGCATCGTTACTCCTGAAATATCTCCTTGCTGTTATCAGTCAGTGTAATGGCAACACAAACAGAAGGTCCACCTCTAGTAATTTGTGACCGATTTTCGTTTTTTTAAACTATCTCAATATCATATCTGAGTAGTTATCTAATATTATATATTATTATTATATTATATTATTGCCAAATACCTTACCAGCAAAACTATACCGATAAAAGATAAACAAGTGTTTTTCTGCAAGTGTGGTATCCAAATCTATGCAATCAATTTTAACTGAAAATCTCAAGCTTTAAGAGCCTATCATTCTTTCATTGAAGTTTATAGTCGACAATCACCGCCACGATTTGTTGAAAAAAATTACCAGAATATATACTTGCCCAATAACAAACTGTAGTCCATAAGATGTAGTTTCGTCAAAAACTCCACATCAGCAGTTAGGGTTTCCATTAATTTGCTCTTAGCTTCTTCTCCTATGTAGACCTAAAATAAATTTATAAACATTTATATATGTTTCGACATTTTTCAAATGCCTGAATCTTACCTTCATTTGTTCATTTACAAAATCATTATCTTTGAAAGTTGGAAGCTCTTTTTCTCTCTCTTTGTCTGAAGCCTCTCTATCTACAGTGGATCCTTTCAAATCGAACTTTCTATGTGTGTGCAAATGGTTTGAGAACACATTTCTTGTAACAACTATATAGTGCTCTGCGTTATCAACCGTTAGCCTGTACATACCTAAATATTGAGGTAGCAGAGTCTTACCGTGCCTTTCAACTATATACTGAAGAAAAGAATAAATTTGATAAGAAAGTTGGGTAATCCTGCTGTTTACGCTGATCACTTTCGCGCATCCAGTACCGAGTCGAACAGATGTTTCCCGGAAGTATTCGAATTGTAGCCAGTGTTGCCACAATTCATCTTACGTCGGAGATTTGACTACCTATCGTTGAAAATGAAACAGCGAAGGATATGATATACTATCGACGTGAAACCGATATAAAAAAACTCCTAATCAGGGACGTAACTTCTCGGGAGCGGAAGGGACATGTGTGACTCGTATTTGTTCGCAAGTGGGCTCAAAAATCCGCGCTTGATTATCTAAATAAACAGATACATATTTTGAATTCTTTCAGACAGGGTAGTGCGGTATAGCAAAAGATGTTTTCAAAATATTTAAGACATTCGAATCTGAACTCTCATTTCTTTTTGAACTACTTGACATATATAACATGGCGCAGATTGTTCAGGAGCCGACAAGAATTAGTGACACATCTAGCTTTCTAATTGACTTGATTTGTTGCAGCAAAGATTTGTGCTATTCGCAGTGTGATGTTGTGGATATGTTTCATCTTACGGACCACATGCTGGTGAGCTGCTTGTTGAGGGTGGCTGTCAGAAGGAAGGTTCCTAAAACTACAGTCATTTTGACATTGTTAACTTTTCGAGAGACTCTGCTGATGTGTAATGGGGCTCAATTCTTCAAGTGCAAACCATTGACAAGTTTTCTAAAAGATTCCATCAAATTGATCTTTGACGTGCATGCTCCGTTAAAGATAATTACTTTGAGAAGACCTTCGCATCCCTATATTACACATAATATAAGGAAAATGATAAAACTAAAGAGAAGATCCTATAAACGATATAGGCTGAGTGGATCTACTGCTCATTTAGCGTATTATAGAGATATAAAAAATTACTTAGTTATGGCTATACGCAGAGAGAAGAAAGCGTATATAGAATATCAAGATAACCGTAAGCAGAATGACTCTAGGCAATTGTGATCCCGAAAAAGCTAAATATTCATAAGACCGGAGATGCTGAGGTAATGCCTGAGATGATTGGAGCTGTGTCAATTTGTGATGTGGATAAGCTGCTAGTTCAGCTCTACTCAAACACAACAAATCCCAATATTCCAGAGGTAGTGAGTTTCTCTGGGGTAGATGTGCAACTTGTGGAGAAAACATTTGCAACTATTAAGTCCATGGCTGGGGGATGCGATGGGTTGAACTTGAAGATGTGGAAACCGATACTTCCTTTCTGTATTACGCACCTCACACCTATTATTAATGTTTCTTTATCTACAGGCCTTGTGTCCCTAATATGGAAGAGAGCCATCATCAGACCTATTCCTAAAGTGACTCAGCCTTCAAAACCCGCTGATCTACGTCCTATTAGTACCCTACCAATTGCATTCAAGGTCCTTGAAAAAGTAGTGCATCTGCAAATGATTAAGCATCTTAATGAATATGTGCTACCACCAATTTAATCAGGGTTTAGGGCAGCTCATAGTACTGGCACGGCCTTGTTAAAGGTTACTAATGATCTTGTTAGGGCCATAGATGATTATCAGGTGGCTCTTCTTATATCGTTGGACTACAGTAAGGCGGTTGATATCATGAATCACAGGCTTGCCATTGCAAAGCTGCATTATTGTTCCCTACATCCCTACATAAATATTTGATGGGACAAATATCTTCCGCGATAAACTTCGCGAGAAGTCTACATATGTAAACTTGAGACAAAAAGAATTATTCAAAAATCCGTAGATCAATGAATAATCCTTCCTGACAAGAGCTAGTTCCCAAATCTGCCTGCCATGCACGCAGTCCCCAAGAGCCACGATAGTGCAACTAAGCAGGATGCCGAGAAACGAAGCGGCAGACTGCAGTTTCGCTCTTATTAGGAGCTCATCAGTGTCGCATATCGCTTCTCAGCATCCTACCAAGCTACATCGGGGTACCCCATCAATTCCAGAAAGGACGCACCTCGTACATACGTATGAGAGTCGCCCTCTATGGACCGACACGGCGAACCCGTTACCGGACTTCCTACTTGAGTGAGATGATCATGAGAAGAAACCAGTGTCACAATGCAAATGTCAGGCATGGCCATCTTTTGTCTATTCCCTTACACAGAACTGCTAAATTCGAGAATAGTTTTGAGTATGTCTCTGCCACAATTTTCAATAGGTATTCTAAAGTTTTCCATGGCAGTGATACAGCATTGTTCTTCAAAAGATGCTTCAAAGCAAAGCTTCTTGAACTACTGGCAGAACACACTGGTCTTCATGTCAACCATATATTTTGTTTACCTTTGTTTTTTGGCGTTTTAGCTTCTTGTTTTGTGTTTGATTTTAAATTAGATAAGTTGTTTAGTTTTATGGACCTACTTGTATTTGAATTTTAAGGATGAGTGGAAGAAGAGCTTTAGCTAAACTCTGTTCCATTTGTATTTGTGTCTTCAATGGATAGCGATCGTTATAATACAATTTGCAAGATTGCATGTACTGAGGAATTTTCCACATTCCAATAGAAATTAAAGAAATTATTGAATCATTGTTTTTTCAATGTTCTACGGTTCTGAAAGCTACTTCTCCTTTTAACTGACTTCAATGAAAATTCAAAAGGGGAAGATCTCCCTCCATGAGTGAGTTAGAAAAGGTACTGACTTCCACGCTGAGGGACCAGGTTGGAATCCCAGGTAAGATATGTATGTAGTATGAATGTTGGTGTGTGTCCCACGTATATATATATGAAAATTACATAAGAGGTTCTGGATACATCACCGATAGGTTGAGTCCATAAGCTCAGAAGGCCAGATAACTGGCAATCATTAGAGGTGGCAGTTATCATAGCACTGTCTAGGTGAGTGGTTCAGAGTCCACTATAAACTGTAAGTTCATAGAATAAACAAAAAGGAGGAGGTTAACAATTCGTGAGGAAGTTTTTTTTTGCAGGACAAGATGGGGTAACAATTGAGCATCAACACCTCTGTCAGTATTGAAATAAAAAGAGTAGTAGAAGATGCCTACAACAGCTAGAGATTAAATATCAAGTAAAAATCTTTCGAGATCACCATGAACAAGCCCAAAGCCAGAAATTCAATAACAAAAATTGAAATTACACTTTTATGTCCGTCAAGCCAAATAGAAAAAAAAAATTCGGCTCATCCACTGCAATCTATTCAAAAAAGTGGCTAAACAATGTGAAAATACTTTTTACATAACTTCAATAATAACCGAGATATTGAATAACTCAAAAATCACTGAAGTTGAAAAATCCATCAGGAAAAGGGATCTGGCAACACTGTCTGAAATTTAAATCGTTCGGGAAACATTTCCTGTTGACTGGGTATTGGATGCGCGAAAGTGGTCAGGATAAACAGCAGGAGTATTTCTGAATATATGCAGTTTTCAAGAAAGGAAATATAATTTTACAGTGCTGAGTTATTTTATTGGTTTAATAGTATTAAGTAAAAGTGAAATTCTATATTAGATAGTTGGTACAACTGAAGTAAAACCACTAAGTACAGTACCAAATAAATATGAGAAATAAAAATTACGAATAGATGATGAACAAAAATATTTACATGCATTTGAATGACTTTAAATACTCACTGGATGATATTGCTTCAAAAAGGAATGCATTCTCTCTACTTCTTCAGAGGTAAGAGTTTTAATTATGAACAATTTGTCTGAAGTATGATAGAATTTTGCTCCACTTTTTCCCGAACAATCATCTGGCAGGGGTTGAGACCTATGAAAATTATATATTAAATGTATATTTCATATTGCTGAAGAGTTATCTTACCTGGTTAGAGATTCTTTATAATCCAAATCATCAATACCAAACCTCTCTCTGATATTTCGGAAAACCATCGGACAATATTCTTTAACTTTAAAATGTGATGGCATATTCTCCCTATAAAAGCAAAAGAATAATAGAACAGCTTCTCTACAGACGTAATAAGGATAATACATACTTGTTAAAGAGATGGTTATCAATTTTTATTTTCGAATATGCCCTGAAATCGTCTGGCAACAACATTACTGGGATTGTTACATGCATCAATTCGTTTATCTGAAAAATTACGTGTTAAACAAGAAAACAACTTTATATAATACTTACAGTGTGGTTTATACCCCACATCAAAACGGAAAGAAACGGCTCATTGGCTCTGAATAGCTTGACTTTTTGATGTTTCACTCGAAAATGTTTCTTTTTTAATTTAGATAGCCCCTGACCAGTACTTGGAAACGACATTTCGTATATTTGATGTAAAACGACCTCCACGATATTATAACAGAAGGGTCGTTTTAATTAAGAAACTTACGTAAAAAATCCATATTTCCTTCTTTATTTAACCGTAATTTCATGAAAATGTATATTCAATCAGAATTTTTTCTCAGACAGAAACACACCTTCATTGATTAATGCTCGGTAACGTTCGGAGTCGTGATCGGTTACTTTCGGTAACCGGCAGATACGATACCAAGGAAAATAACAAGAGTGTCATAGATACTTAATGTTAATTTCATTCCTAAAATTAGAAAATAAATAAATAATACAATATTTCTCATTAGTAACGGAGTAAATATTATGCACACTCAACAAACATTAGCATAATGGGAATTAAATCTTAATCAGGAACCGAGATTTAATAGTTCTAAATGACCACAAAAACGTCAGTGGCTGAGTGATAAATAATGAAAAATAAATTGAATATAATTTTCCTTCCATGAAAATAATCAAACGGGGTTTTCCAAGGTATTTATTTTTCCGATTCGGGATCAACTTCCTCCAGTTGAATATTAAAGAATTGAAAACAAAAGATTTAAGATAGTTAAATGAAGAAATAACATATATAATAGTTATATTTGATAGATTTGTTTGTTGATGAAAATGCAAAACTGCAACTTTTTCTCTTTTTATTAGATGCATATGATCAATCTAAATACCTAATAGATACTTCGTCTTTCAGAGAAATAAAATATCAATAATTTATAGTCAGTTAAGTCATCAATAAATTTCAAGGAGAAAGAACATATGACGTCATTTAGTATTTCACTTATTTTTGACATTATCATTTACCTTACGCATATGTCACAATATTTTTACTCCGAAGTACTTGACGTTTAACACATGTATATGATTCTATGAAATCTAAACTAACCTCTCTTTTGACGAGTTTACATTTACTAAAGAGCACGATGGGAGATCCACACGTGGAAGAAAACATTTCACAAAATAACGACATTGATCGTTTAAAATCAAAAACACAATATTAGATAATTTCAGAAGACTTACAAAACATAAAGAAAAAGAACGAGTAAAGGCAGGAGTTCATTTAGTGAAATATTTGATAGAAAATCAAGAGGTAAGCCAATAAAGACTTATCTGTATTGAAAATTTTGTTAATGCACTCTTTTTAGGTAGAAACAGAGTTTAAATATGCATTGGGAAGATTGATTAGGGGACTTGGTGCCTCAACAGTTGAAGCAAGATGTGGTTTCTACTCAACATTGGTATCTTTGTTAAATTTTTCAGATATTTCTGTGAGCCAAATTTTCGAACATGTAGAGAAAGAATTACATAAAGGAAAGAGTAATTCCAAAAGCGTAAGTAGTTTTTATGTGAGGTTTATGACTTATATCATTTAAATGTTCCAATATTTAACGTAATTTACCAATTATTGTATGTGTGTTTTGACTCAGCAGTCTCCGTTTGTTATTTATATATTTGGTAAATTACGGAATGAATAAATGAATTACATTTGACATTGTATGCTGAAATAATTTGTTTTTTTTCTAGGAAAATGCAGATATCTCTACGGGACAAATTTTAGTATGTGGTGCTATTATAAGGTCAGATTTATTCTTGAAAAGTTCAGAGGATGACCAGAAAAAGTCTTACAATGTTTAATAAGTGCCGGAAAAGAAAGAAGTTATCTTTTATATCCTTCCTATGAAATTCTATTGGAATTAGTAGAAAAATTGGGTAAAAACGATTTCCAAACATTAGTATTCCCATTAATTCAGTCTGAAATAGAGAAACCATTAGCAGAATATAATTTAGATAGTTTATATCTATTGCTATCTTTGAGGAATAAATATCCCAAAATTATTGCTAATCAAGTATTGAAGAAAACTTTGGGAAGTGTTGAATTACTGACTGAAGATAATTTGGAGAGTTTTGCAAATATTTTAATGGTAAGTAGCTCTTAATATCAATACATAACCTCTCATTTTTGTTCAGTTATTTCTTCTGAAGCTTTATTCTCGAATTTTGTTAAAAAAATAATATACACGTATTTAAAATTACATCAAACATTGTGTTCAATTTTAATATTTTCTCCTTTATCGTAATGCCAATCAAAAAGCTCTATAATTGTATTAAGTAATTCTATAGAAAGAAGCCGGCTCAGTGGCCTAGGGATATGATACTCTTCTTCTATGCAGAGTTACCTGGGTTCAATCCCCATAAAGTCCGTGCGATTTTTTGGATTCGCTTGAGTATCCATCTTTCGAAGGAGATGTAAAGCCGTCGGTTCTGCCTAACAGAGATGTGTTGGACATTAAAGATCCCTTCCCTTGACAAGTGAGGGGTTCGGCAAAATTCCCGGGTTAGTGAGGTGACAGAATTCCCCGGCGTGTCATTGGCCGAAAGGCGGAAATAGAGCATGTTAAAGGAATAACAAACATTTATAGAAAGGCGCCGTGCAAGAAGAAGAAAGAATTCTATAGAAAAATATAAAGAAGTTCTTCTTATATCGACTTAGCTGAATATATATTATGGCTAATTGCAAAGAAAGTCTTAACTTGAATTTGATATAAATAAATAATTTTTTTCCAGAATATACCAAGAATAACATCCCTCAAACATCCAGTCTATGAATCTTTCGGAAATGTTCTCATAAAGTCTGAATTTACGACAAATCTTATGAAGCATTTAGATGAAGCTCTAGAAAAGTACAACAAAAACAAACATTTAGTGGCCATCAATTTCCTCACGTTTATATTGAAAAATATTGAAAATCCAAACGAGATACCCTCATTTCTTGGTGATAATTTAATTCAACATACGTTGATGGTTTTCCGACAATTGAAAGGCGATGAAAAAGGCAATGAAATAAAACAACTAACACACAAGCTCTTTGATGCTATTCTTGAAGCCCTGAAAAGAAACGCCAAAGAAAAAACGAAAATTGCTGTTCTGAAGAGATTGTTGTTCTCCCCAGGCACATTTATATTCGAAAAAATTACTAAGAGCAAGTTGATTCAACAGATAACTAGCACACTCGAAACTGAAGGAGTTAAAAAGTTGGCCAAAGTTTATAAAGAAGTTATAATGTTACAAAATGAAAAATTTAATGCCGAAAGCTCTGAAACTTTTCAAAATAATGATCGGTTATATGCTGCACATCTACTGGTGAAACTGTTGGGACATTCTACAATGCATAATGAAAACGAGTGGAAGTGCGAGACTCTGAAGTTTTTGATGCATCTGGGACTCACGAAACAACCAAGAATTGGAGTTGAGCTAGCTGGTGAGAATTTTTCTGTATTTTATTCATTTTTAGGTGACCTGAGCGACTTTTCCTATAGAAATTCCAATAAATTTTAGATATTCTTCAGTTATGGTCAAAGATGCATTTTCTTCTTCTTCTTCCTACACGGCGGCCTTATGGGCAGCGCTCAGGCCGTTTGGCCTATTGTGCTTGTTTTGTTGTGTTATTTTGTTATGTCTTGCAAAAACTTTTTGATGAAGTTTGCAAGACTGTTGTAGGAGGCTTCATGGATCATCCAGGCGCTAGGTGTTTCAGAGCCCAAGGTGTTCAGTCTGGAGTTCTCTAATTTTGTTGAGGAATGTAGTGTCCAGAAGTTGGATTTCTGTCCCTCCACATACCTCCTTCTCATAGTCTCAAAGAGGCCCTCATGGCCGCCTCCACCATTATGTGTAATGGAGGGAGGCCCAAAAGACACGCCATAGAGACAGTGGGTGTGGATCTGAAGGCTTCCGTGACTGCTTGGCATGCTTGCCTTTGTTTATTTTGATGCGTTTTATCTCCTTGTCTAGTGCAGGTGACCGTACGATGGCCGCATATGTCAGGAGTGGTCTTATCACTGTCGTGTATAACCAATAAATTATGTTTGGTTTAAGTTCCCATCTGTGTCCAAATAATCTCCGGCAAGCACAGAGTGTGTTTTGCGCTTGCCATTCGATGTGATTGTCCCAATTTAGTTTGGCGTCAAGCATCACACCTAGATATTTCACTTGTTTTACTAGTATTAGTTCTTCCTTAAAAAGAATGGGTGGCTTGGAAGGCGGTAGTTTCCTTTTTCGAGTGAATAGAATCATGTCTGTTTTATTTGGATTAACAGACAGGTCGTTCTCTCTGCGCCATTGTTCAGTCATTTGCAGAGCGTTCTACGCAACTTCGCATATGGTGATGAGGTTTTTTCCATGAACAAGAAGTACGAAATCGTCGGCATAATCAACAGCAAAGTGCCCAGCTTCGGCAAGGTCCGACAAGAGCCCATCCAGCACGAGGTTACAGAGGAGAGGAGATAGGGGGAGAGTACTCGCCGAGGTGAGCTTCGAAGCGGCAGACGTCCCACCCACCTTGCTGTGTGTTGTCTATTCCTCTATTTACGATAGCTTCTTCTATTGACTTATAAAGTGTGTTGTCGTAAGCTCCCTCTATGTCCTAGAGTGACTTCGCCTTTTTCCAGTCCTTTTTCAATATACCCTACAACAGAGTGTAGTGCTGAGTCGACTGATCTACCTTGCTGGTAAGCATGTTAAGTGATATGTCGGGTGCGTTCCACTAGGGTATTCTCCCTAAGATATCTTTCTACTAGTCGCCCCATAGTCTTCAGTAGGAAGGAGGTGAGACTAATTAGCCTAAAATCTTCAATCAATCAATCAAATAGTTTATTTGCTGCTATTATGGCTAGCATAAGCCGTACAGCGTGTCAATAAAAGAAACTGTGAATGTACAAATATAATATAAAACATTGCAAAAATAGTGGTACTTACAAACAAACTTTCAAAAACATCATAAATAAGTTTCAGAATATACAATAAACTAAAAAATTCCTACAGGAATCAATAAAAAATCTGTCAAAATAAGACTTCTTCAGAAGAAGGTCACTCAACACAGATTTCATTTTTGTAGGGTAAGTTTCTTATCAGCTCTGGTAAATGGTTGTAAACTTTATGAACAGAGAAATTAACATTTTTTGGATGTACGTGTAGTTATATCTCTCACATAGTAGATCATTTTTCTTTCGGGTATTGTATTGATGATCTCGAGTGAGCTTTCCAAACAGATCCCTATTTCTACAGACTTGGCAGGGTCAGAACTGACACCTGAACAAAGTGAGGCTTACAGCTGGCATTCCTTCTGAGGTTGAGTATTGCCCTTATCATCCTTTTCTGCAAGATGAAGAATCTGCGGAGTTCGCCCAGAAAATAATTCCATAGCGAAGATGGGACTCGACAAAAGAATGGTAGGCGATGATGGCAGTCTCCTTATAGACCTCCATGCTCAAGATCCTCAGAGCATAACAGTACCTACTCAGCTGTCCAATTAGATTACCTATATAGATCCTCCAGTCCATGCCAAGGAACTTAATGTGGCTCTGTGACTCCAGACAATACCCGTTGAAGTTCAGTTGTAATTTCTCTTGGTGTCGCCTGTATAAATATTTCACGAGCTGCGTCTTCTCGACATTAACTTTCAAAAAGTTGTTACTGAAATATTCCTCTATGTCGTCAAGTTTTCGATAAACTGCATCTTTCAGCTCTTGATCGCTATTCCCCGACATGTGACAGGACGTATCATCAGCCAATTGAACTGCTCCATCGCCCAGAACGTCCGGCAGGTCATTTGTATACAGAAGATAGAGCAGAGGCCTCAGTATAGAACCCTGAGGTACTCCTCGCTCTATAACATATGAATCGGACACTACCAACTCTCCGCTTCTGTTCATCTCGGAAACAAACTGTCTTCGATCTTTGAGATATGATGACACAAGTTCTGAGGCGATTTAATGTACGATCTTGCGTGGCTTGGGAATTAAGACAACCCGAACTCTTTTTCAGAGGTCCGGTACGTATCCCAAGGCTAGGCAAGATCTGAAGATGTGGATTAAATAATAATAATAATAATGTTTATTCAGAGATATTATACAAATTAAAATAAACAGAGTTACCGTGAAGGTGGAACTACTAAGTAGTTGAACCTTGTGTAACAATTTGGTCCATACCTTTTATTAAGTGTGCAGGGTATATGCCATCTGCTCCTGGTGCTTTATATGGTTGAAAGGTAGTTACTGCCCACCGAACCTTTTCCACTGTAACTACCATTGAGGCAGTTTGCTTTGTCAGCGTGTCCATTTGACTTATGGATTGCTGTGTTGTCGATGAGGAAACCCGAAAAAAGAACTTTCGCCTAGTGTCTCAGTGTTTTATCCTTCCTCTGTGGTTTTACTCCTTCCTGTGTATCAAGAGTTTGAATGTCCGTCGGTCCTGCTGAAGAGAGAATGCGTCCAAGACGGTTTACCTCCGGTACACCTATATTTCCTCGCAGTAGGATTTCCATGCTTTTTGGATTTTTTGATCAATCCTTTGTATGCTCTTTGGGCCTTTTTGTAGTAGTCATAATCGTTTTTTGTACTAGGTCCATCGCTTTATTTAGAAGACGCCTGCTTTTCATCCCTTGGGCACTGAGTTCTGCTGTCCATCATAGGGTTTTCTTCCTGTCTCTATTGTATTGTATAGGACAACTGTTATTGTACGCCAAGGTGATGCTGGTTAGCAGTTTCTCAACGGCAGCTTCCAGATCCTTGATGTTTCTAGGTGTCTTAGCTGTCGGTTCCACCATTTCCGATAGTTGTTTCGGGTATCGGTTCTAATGGGTTCCTGTGAGGCACTGGTCATTGTAGCGGGACATTCGTGATGTCAAAACAGATATGTTGATGATCGGAGAGGGATAATACTTTTGTAGCCACTCTCCAGTTTCGAATTTTGGAGGTGAATTCTTCACTGCATAAAGTCAGGTCCAAGACTTCTTTTCTATTCGATTTGACGAAAGTTGGTTCATTTCTTTCGTTGAGAAGTGTAAGGTTTGTGCTGTAGAGATATTCGACTATCTTCTCTCCCCTGATGTTGTTGCCTCGTCTTCCCCTTAGAATATGGTGAGCGTTGGAATCACACCCAACGACGAGTGGCCAGTCTTGTGTTTTACAGTTGTTAACCAATTACTATAGTTCTTGTGTTGGATGTGGCGTTTGAGAGTCGTAGGGGAAGTATGCTGAGCTTACCACAAAGGTACTATTTGTGTAGCCTTTTCCATCAATTCTGACTGCTATCAGGTCTCTGACTTCTCCGATTTCCATGGTATGCCGCCAGGCCCCAATCACGCCGCTCCTTACCCAAGGTTCTTGTATTAGTGATATGAATATATACACTTTTGCAAACCGCGAACTTGATATGTCGGTTGCGGCTATGCATTGGTGCAAGTTTATTTGCTTACACCTGTCATTTTAAGGATGACAGGGGACCCTTCTCCGTCGGTGTATTTGGTCTCCTAGGACTCGCATGCGGTCCCCGGCTGGGAGCCGCATGCGCTTTCCTAGGGCCTTCCGTGGGAGATAGGCCCGAGCACAGCATCGGGCTCCAACCCCCTCTTCCCCGATAGATTTTGTTCTGTCGGGAAGGCAAGAGTCAAGGACCGGCACAGCCTCCCAGACTGTTTCTCCCACGTCCGTAGGTTTCGGCCTTATGGTTTTTTCCGGTGCCTCATTCTCTGCACCAATATTTGGTGCAGAGCTCCCCCTTTTCGGCCACCGTTTTTGAACTAGTCTTAGGATTTTTCAGCACCTTGAAAGATGCTGTCCTACGGCCAGCTGAAGTCTATTCCCTTTCGACTTTGTCATCTATAGGCTTCGTCGAAAGTGCATACAAAAATTATAATCACCAAATTTTTAAGCAATCGCATTGGGACGTACTAATTTTTTTGTTCTTTGTTACAGCTTCACTGAAAGACACGTTTTATAGATCGCTCGACTTGAAGTTGTCGAAATTAGAGGACGTAAGCCAAATTTTACTACAAATCTTCAATGACTTAGACTCGCTTTTATCTGAAAACAATTTAGAAACTGCCCTTAGATCTCCAGTAGCGTTAGAAACCTATAATACTTGGATTAAAGCTAAGAATTTGATTGACAAAATTGAGTCGAAGAAGACCAAAAAAGTCAAATTTGTATTTCAAATTTTATTCTTGCATTTGGGCTTGCAACTCTTCAATGATGTGAAACTGGCTAAAGATTCACTGCAAGAATTGTTCAGTTGTTATGATCGAATGAAGAAAGAGAAGAAATCTGAAAACGATGACGATCCGGCATGGATAGAAGTTGTTGTAGAGTTATTTTTAAGTCTTCTATCGCATAATTCGCATTTATTGAGGAATGTTATAAACTGCGTTTTTCCACATTTATGTAAATTTTTGAATGCGACAGCGATTCATCAGATATTGTCAGTGTTGGATCCTCAGAATGAAGATAATCCGTTGACGAATAAAAACGAGATATCTGATGAGGATGATAGCGAAATCGATGAGGAAGATAATGAACAGGATGAAGAGAGTGGAGAAAGTGATGAAGAAGGTAATGATTCAAGTGAGGATGATGAAGATATAGAAGAGAGTAATAACGATAAATTGAGGAGAGCCCTACACTTGGCTTTAATGCAAAATGAGAATGGAACAGATGATCAAAGCGATATTGATTTAGATCAATTAGATGAAGAACAAGGTGAAAAATTGAATAAAGCACTAGCTGATGTGTTCAGACAATACAAACCAAATGTCGGAAAGTCAAAAAAGCAAAACAAAAATGAAGAAACTTTGACACATTTTAGAGTTCGTGTTCTAGATATGATAGAGATTTATTTAGATTCCAATCCTTCCATGATATTAACGTTAGAAATTATGTTACCTCTGCTGCAAACATTAGAATTCAGTATAAAAGATAATCATCAAAAACCACTGCAAGACAGAATTAAATCATGTTTAAAAAAGTTGTCAAATTTAAAGAAATTCGAAGATGTTTCAGAAGTAACTGATAAAACTCTGTGTGACCTTCTTGGAAGCTTATTGGAGAAGGGTACAAAAAGCACTCTAGTTTTTCAGTTTATGGGTGACGAAATTGCACAATGTTGTACTTTTATTATAAGATGTTCTCAAAATCTAGTAAACGTGGAAGAAACTCCGAAAAAAGTTAAGAAACATTTGAAAAAGAATATTACAAACGTTATGAAAGATTCGTTGGATATTTATTTAACGAAAAGGGATTGTTTCATTCCTTTTGTGCTTTTCAAACAAGTTTTACAGATGTGTTGGATAGGTAACATCGAATTAGCTAGAAACTTGGGTACTGTTCTTTTCTCAGAAGATATAAGACCATTCAGAAAAAGTCAAGTTTTGGAATTGTTGAAAATATTTTATTTGAATCATAGATTATTAAGTACTAACGAGGAAGAAGTGAAGAATGAAATTTTAGAAATTACAAAAGTATTTCTGGATAATTGTATGATATTTTTCTGCGATTTGGTGAAAAATCAAAATGGAACAGTGAAAGAAAAGTTCGTCTCATTTTTCTTTAATTTATTGGCTATTATGAAACATTGTCCGATAAAATGTGAAGAATTTGATTGGAAAAATTAGGTGAAACTATAAAGGAATTCAAGCTTCCTGAGTATAAACCAAGATACTAAGAAGTCTTATAATAGATTGTGTTCTACATTAGGTTTATCAAATATAGTGCAAATGAAGAAAACAACAATAAAACTTGGAAATAAAGATGATGATGTTGATAATTCAAGTGTAGGTTCAAGCACTAAAACAAAGAAGAAGAATAAATTCAAAAGAATAAAGAGAAATTGAAGTTGAAGAAAGAAGCTAAAGAAGAAAGATTGAAAACTTTGAGTGAAGGTTTGCAAGGTGGGTTTAGTGATGTTAATAATATGAACGGAATAGAAGAAGAAGAACATGAAAATATAAATGGAAGTGATAGTGTTGACCATGTTGAATCAAAAAATCAAAAAAAAAAACTGTTGAATGGTGAAGATAAAAACATAAAAAGATTAAAACTTGAAATTATTTTACGTTTTACTTTTACTCCTTTAATGAACAATTTGTTGAATATTTGAAATAAATTAAATATTTATTAATATTTAAATTAAATTTTACTCAATCGTCTTCATCAGACATCTGAAAAATAATTACTAAGCAATTAAGATCACAGTGGACAAAATGGCTCCTTACCTCTGAAGAAATATTGCCAAAAGATTTATTTCTGAAAATCAATAATTCGTTAAAGTGAGATGAATTCAAAAGATGACATAAGAGGAAACTTTCAAATTGACATAAGATTAACCATAGACATAATTCGTAGGTACCTTTATTGTTGGAACAATTTTCCTTATCATCATTTGTATAGGTAATTTGGTACTTTGATGAAACCTAAACAAAGTTTTAATAAATGCATTATGAAAATTATGAATTTTACTCACAGCTTCAAGATCAGTTCTCAACAAATAATACAACTCCTTTCTATATTCTCTACTTCTATAGCATGATCTGTATTAATCAGAGTTTTCCTGAATCTTTTCTCTTAACATTCTTTAATGGTTTTGTTAAACCATGAATATTTTCAATTTTTTATTATCCTTCTTATCATAGTCACAAATTAAAATCTGATGAATATCTGCAGTTTTGCAGAATGTCACCTTGTCATATGTTTTATATGATTCAATTATAGTTGGTAATTTTTTAAATTGCCATGAAGTTTACGTTTCCCAAAATTCACTATTCCTGAATTATCAAATAAATTCAGATCTATTTTCAACATTTTCTTGACTTTATCCGGTTTGGTGTCTAAAAGGTATCGAAGTTTTTGAGCATCAAGCTGAAATTTAAACGTTGAATTAAGTTTAATTTTGAAGATGTCACATACCTCTGGTAATCTTAGGATGAATTGTTGTTCTAACTCTACTTTCTCATTCTCATTTTATCGATAACTACAAGACAATTTTAGATATAGGAAAAGTAACATGCAATGAATAGTTTTCCATCGAAATATTTATTAAATACCTACGAGAGTGTTGTGATCTTCTAGGTTCTCATAAGATATAATTTCAGTTTCTGAACTGTAAACTACTTCAAATGCATAAAATTATTCATTAAAACAACCCTGAAACAGTTAACCCTAAAAACTGTGGCATGATTCCCTGTATTGAAGCAAATTTTTGTAAGCCCAATATTTCGCCCACTTGAACAACAAGAGAGTTTTTAGTGTTTGTTTTCTTTCTACAATCTATAGTGTCACCTCGCCAGCCCGGCGACCGGCGAACGATGATTGTTGTCCGTAACTTTGCTGCTGGTGCCTACTTTCGGGGCACCGCCAAGAAACGTCAGACTAACACAGTGTTGTCAGATTGATTATGGATAGAAAATATCAATTATTTTATAGATGAAGAAAATTAGTGACGTGCAATCTTCAACTTAGATATATGTTTCCTTTCAAATTTCATATTATATGGAATACGAAAATGGAAAATCCATTTTATATTTAAAAACTGCCTTTTATACTTCCCGTTTTACTGAGCATGTATCATAGAATATTTATGTGATTTTTTGTTATGATCACAATAGGCTCTTCTGATGCGTTCCTGACATTTCTCAAACAGTAACAGTGCGCAGGCGCAAATATTCATCCATTTCATACTAGTAAGGAATTCCTCTTGGAACACTGATTCTGTGCCAAGAATAAAAATTGAGTAAAGAAATCGGCTTGTAGGATAGATATTTTTCGTTTTCATTAAATTACCATAAACTGAGCATTATCCATTAGGGGAACTATTTCTTCTAAATAATTTTCATTTTTCGGTCTCCACCGTTCTTCAAGTAGATCTTCCAGAATCACTTATCTCAGATTCATCATCTGAAGATGATGAAATATCGCTCACTTCGACGTCAATAAAATTCCAAAAAAATATCCCTAATTGGATTATTTTTTAAGCTGCAGATTTATAACGAAAATATAGATAATTTATTATTATTTATTAACAATAAAAAATATTTAGAACAGAGATATCACTTGTCAATTTGAGCGTCTCACGCTATAAAGTTGGGAGATTCCCAACTTTCTAGCGTAAACACTGAAAATCACGTGACCATCCGAATTTGCGTCAAAACACTGCAATGAAAATGCACCTAGAGCCTTTTGTTTCGCACCGTATGTCCGTTTGAAGGTCAGCTCTTATGAGTTGCGTTAAGCTATACATGTGTCCTATTTTTGATACATTTGAGTAGTATCTGTGTTAATACAAGAGATAGAGGATTGCGGTCATCCCAATATGGGTTAACTAAATATTTCTTAAACAAAATTGTCATGCTCCTTATCGTTTCTGAGATGCAGTGATTTGGAATATTTGCCGCGAGTCCACTTCCTGATATCTCTTGTGTATGCAACTAAACAATAAAAAAATTGTTCTTGAAAGATTTTTTAAAAAGGTTACAGATTCTGGGTTGAAAAAAAAACAATTTTAATAGCGCGATTATAACATTATGCTAAAGCTAATGATAGGTGCAACCATCAAAAAATTAATAGAATGTAATCCATTCTTCAGTAGAGTAATTCACGTTTTCTGTGTACATCTATGACACACATTTGTTTTGACATTTTAGGTTTAGACAGTTCTTGTCTTGTTTTTAATAAAATAGATATGAAGTGTCTTCTTTCTGTAATTAGTGAAAGAATGTATTGAAATGAGAGGCCGTGATAAACAGTGATGTCATTTCCTTTATGTTGTAGATGATATATTTGAAATTTTTCTAAAGACTTTCTCGATCTCCAAGTGATCTACAAATATATTTTTTAACCTTGATAAACCTCTTCAAACATGTCCTTTGCAGTCTTACAGTCAGACTGTAAAAAATTAACTAACACCCTTGATGATTTTTCTAATGATGAGTTAGATCAAATTTTGAACAATGATGCAAAAATCGAGGAAATCATCAATCAAGCTGAAGACGTATGTTCATTATTATTACTGTGATGCAAACTGAATAATTTGTTTTTTAGATTTACCTAAAAGAAATACAAAATGAGAAAGATACAGTTATAGCTACAAATGAATCTCTGGCTGAGTTAAACCTTGCTAGGGAACCAGAGTTGTCTGAAGGAAGAGAGAAATTACAAGCAAAGACCGAAGAAGGGGAAGAAATATCTAAACGTAATGAAGAGAAGCTGAAAATCATAAGTGGGTTAAAGTTACAATCAGTAAAGTGAAAATATTGATATATTAACAATTTTAGGGGATAAAAATGGTGATATGTCTTTAGAAACAGCCTTAGCGTTTCTTCGAACAGCAGCTAGTGAAATGGAAGAAGAATCAGATGCGATAGCTAAGAAATTCATGGAAGAAGGTGGTGATCTAGAAGACTTCTTAGAACAATTTTTGGCTAAAAGGAAAATTATGCATCTACGATTAGTAAAAGCGGACAAGATGTCGAAAATACTTCAACGTGGTGATCCCTCGCTCAGCAACATTTCTAGTTATCCAAATTCTCCTCCACTCAATATAAATTCAAGTTATTTCCCAGGTATACCCACAAGTATGCCCCCAACTGTAGTGCCTTACCCGACAGGTCCCCTAAATATGCCTATGCCGCCACCCTATGCTAATTTAAACTATTTTCAAAATCATTACTAGATTAAATTTTCTTTTAAATCGAAATGAAATTATATTGTTATGGAGGTGCAAAATAATACTTTTGAAAATATAATGTAAGTGCATTTCTTGTAACTAATATTCTATGATGTAATTTTTAGATTTTATGTTGAAGATGTTACCTGTAGAAAGTTCTAAAAAAGGCAGTTGTTAATCTGTTGTAGAGTTTATCAGTGAGAAATATTAAATCATACATTTTGTCAAATTGGAAAGAGCGTTCTATTTCTATGAAAGTTAAGGTTCAGATGCACCAGGTAGATGAATTAAAAGTTAAAGTTTCTGTACTGGTATTTTCTAGCTTTTTATTTTAATATCTTCAAGTTATGATTGTATTGTATTAGAGGTTGGTTATATGAGAATGGGTAAACACAGCACAATTTGACCTTGACCTCCCCATTATGACCTTGAATAAATGTTACAGTGTAAATCCACCTAATTCATACATAATCTGTAACCATTATTTAAGATCAGGATCAAATTCAAAATGTGCTCTACTTCCCCATTCTCATAAATGTTCACAACTTCAAAGAAAAAAAATAAAATTTTGAGAAACAAAAATATTCTATTATTTGTACAAGATCTGACAATTATATTCAGTGAAAACTGGTATTACTGCCTCTTAAAATGAATAATTCATGGAAATTGAATATATATTGGTCAAGTGCATATTAGTTTATAATTTAATTTTAAATTATGTACAGTATAATATTACTATATACTATATATTTGATTTTGTTTTTTTTCCTTATACTTTAATTCTACAAGGGTTGATCATTAATTTTGATAATAACAAACCCATTAAATAATGATATTTTAAAAATGTTATATTTTCATTCTAATCTTGTTATGATGCTGTTTTGAATTCGCAAGGCACAACTTTTTGATGATTCTTTTGTCCAACTGAAAAGTTTCTTCCAATAGCAAGATGTAGTTAAGGTCATAAATACACATGTGTTTCCGACGTTATCTGATATCTTGTAGAAGATTCATCAATCAATTATAAAACGCAATGAGCATATAAACTTGTTCATAAATGCTTCGAGAGAAAAATGTGTCAAGAAAATATAACAAATTTTGAAGAACTTGCAAATATTCTAAAAAGTGCAAAGTAAGAATGCTCAAAGGAATACTGTCTGAAAATAAATCCAAAGAATCACTGGATAACACCAGATTATCTAAATTTAATGAAGAACAGAGATAGAAAATATGTTAGATGGAAACAAGTACAGAATGACATAACTAAGGAAGAATTCAGAATGGCCAAAAATGCTGTTAATGATCTCAGAAGAATATTGAAAAGGCAAAATACAGAGGATAGATTCAATCAGGTCAGAGGTAAGTGCACCGTAAGAAAACTTGGAATGTCCTTAATAATTTATGCGGTAGAATGAGAAAAGATAATAGAGGAAGACGGACAGACAGTCTCAAACAAAAAAGAAATTGCACACTCCCTGAATAAGTACTTCTCAAATATTGGAACTAAACTAGCTTCAAAAATACAAAGGCAGGGAAATTCACAAAATATAGTGACAGGTCTAAGAAATGGCAGTGCACCTGGAGCAGATAGTATCACCAAAAATGACATCTTGGATTCGATGCATATGATTGAAAACACCTGGGTCAATCTGACAAACAATACTCTGGAAACCGGAGTTTTCCCAGATAAACTCAAAATGGCAAAAGTTATTCATCTTTATAGGAAAGGACCCAAAGAGAACATGAACAACTATAGACCAATATCGATCCTTAGTTGTTTTACAAAGATAGTAGAAAAAATAATCAAGGTGAGATTGCTCAATTTCATTGAGTCTAAAATCAAATTTGACACACAGCTATACGGATTTCAAAAGAACAGTAGTAGTCAGTGTGCTGTTATGGACCTGGTGAAATATATATCATACCAAATGGATCAGAATAAATATGTGATAGTTGTTTTCATCGATTTGCAAAAGGCCTTTGATACAATGGACATCGATCATCTCTACCAAATGGGATTTCGAGGAACATGCTACAATCTTCTCAAATCATACTCAAAATGTCGGAAGCATTATTCAGTAGTGAATAACTGTGAGAGTGATTGTGCGGATATCAAGGTGGGTGTGGCTCAGGGATCGGTCCTGGGGACTTTACTCTACTTGTATGTTCACAGTCTAAAATTTCTCCAGCTTAAGTCTCGATATTTAATGTATGCGGATGATACTGTCCTAGTAAAGTCAGAAAATAATATTGATCACTTAGAATTAGATATAAACAGCGATTTGAATCTGTACTTTTATTGGCTTTGTCACAATAGGCTTAGTATGAATCTAGATAAGTCCGTCTGTATGATTGTTAAACAAAAATAAAAAAACCATGTAATATTGAAGTCAAGATCAAAAACACACCACTAAAGGAAGTGTCACAATATATGTACTAAGGGTTGGCAATTAATAATAGACTAAGTTGGGATTCGCATATTCAAAAACTGACAACTAAAATAGCTCCCATTATAGGATCTTTCCGTAGATGCAATTATATGTTGAACAACAAAGTGAGAGTGATGCTGTATTGTAGTTTTTTCGAGTCCCACTTAAGATACCTCATCACATGCTGGGGAAATACTGCAAAATATTCAATCAACAAAATTCAAAGAATGCAGTGTTAAAGCTTTATATTCAATGGATTTTTATACTCCAACTAAGGAAGTTTATAATATAACAAACATTTTCGATATCAACAAACTGAAACACCTGGAACAAGCTAAATTTATTTATTGCATTAAAAATAATATTCTGAAATCAGAGTGTACAAAAAAATTAAATGAAGTCGACCAGTTGGTTCACTATCAATTTAGAGACAAAGCTAAATTACGAAAAGAATTTCCACGAACAAGAATGTTTCAATCATCTCCCTAAATAGTAGTACCTCAGAGTATAATAAAATTCCAACTAATATAACAGAAATATCCAATTATTATAAAATGCTCCGTTGCCTTAAACACTACATAAAAGAATATTAAGTTTTTTAAATTTATTTTAATATAAGAATATCTCAAACACAACATTGTTGGTAGAATAGTTTTTCTTGTTCCTGTTTATTATGGAAGTTGTAATTTATCATTTATGCATGGAAAGAGGAAGGAAGGAAAGTGTTTTTCTGCTAAACTGTTTTTGTAACAATTAGGCCCAAATACCAGCAGAATGCTGCTTATTTTGAGGGTCAGAAATAAAATGTATTTTGATTTGATTTGATTCCTTGTTATACAGTTCGATGTATCATTAAAATTACTACAAATTTTTAATCCCTAGGATGTTGTAACCTTTCATGTACAAGGTGAGTACATGAAAGGTCAATAAGCTTTTAGTAATTACTCCCAATAATAATAATAATTTATTCATCCTTTGGGACAAAGAAATTATGTATAGGACAAGTTATCTAACAATTTGGAACAACAATACCTAATCCATTGATTCCACAAAAAGGGTATACAACAAGTCAAATTATAGCAATACAGAATGTAAATGGAACAATACAATTAAACAATCTTACATAAACAATTTTGTTTAACAGTTCATGGTCACACGAATCAAATGAAATAAACAGAGCAAAAGGGACCACTCACAATCACCACAGGAAGTCTGAGTTATTTAAGTACTCCTTGACACCATAGTAGGCCTTACGCTGGAGATTTGCCTTGATAGTAACCGGTAACCGCCTTACAGAGAGTGGGAGATAGTTGAACAATAGAATACCCTGGTACGAGGGGGAAAATTCATACTTACTAGTCCTATGAGCAGGTATGCATAAGATGTTTGCACCCCACGTCGCGTGATCATGAAAGCTTGAGAGTCTTGTAAACTCCTTATATTTTACAGGTAAGAGAATTCTGTAGATGTAGATACGGGGAAGAGTAAGGATATTGTAAGAAACGAAAGCAGGTCTACACGACTCGCGAGGGTTGAGACCAAAGATCATCCTAATGATTCTCTTTTGAGAAACAAGTGCTCTAGAACAGTCAACAGAATTTCGCCACAGAAGCACATTATAATTTAGATGGCTGTATACGAGACTATAATATAGATTTATGACAGATTGCAAAGGATGGGAGTTTCTTCTTCTGCTGAGAGCATAGTACGATTTATTCAGTTTTTTACATACATGATCTCTCCATTGAAGCCATCGTCCAAGTACACCCCGAGAAATTTTATACAATTGCTGGACCTCAATATTATCCAACCACCACCAAGCACAAAGGGACTTCTCTCGGTACTTCTCAATCTAGAGTACACACACTCAGTTTTAGCCATATTTAGTATCAGCGAGTTTTCCTGGCACCAAAATCTCACTACATGTAGCAGAGAGATCCTCAGTGATCACCACAGACGTATCATCAGCAAACAAGGTGATTTTGTCTGCATTTATAATGTTTGGCAGATCATTAATGAAAAGGAGAAACAGTAGCAGACCCAGAACGGAGCCCTGAGGAACCCCAAACTCAACACCAATAGTCTATTTGACTACTTTTCAAAACTCATCTTAAATGGATGAAACAAATATGTTTAACTGTTACTGTAACTCACCCCCAAAAAATTAACAATACTTTGGTTTTCAGGAATTCTTGTCCTTATACAAACGATCTAGTTGATACCATAGACCTTTTACAGTGGTATGAAAACCTACACCACACAGAATAATCTCAACTGACATGAGCGAACTGGCGCAAACCTACTTATATACAAAACTCACACGACACCAATTGTTGCGACAACTGTTATTCACTATGGTGGCAGCGCCAATAAGCTGGTTATTTTCAATCTCTTTGAATTTCAAGCAATTGGCCTGAAATGCAAAGCCAATAATGTTGTCAGAAAGCTGTCTTCCGACAAGAACCTTCAACATTTTGTAAAGAAGCCACAGGCTAATTTCAATCAATAGCTGATAGCTCTAAGCAGAAGATATCTATGAAAATAAGTTCACATAGAAACATTTATTACTTAGTATAGCTCTCATCCCCATCAACTGTATCTCCCCCTTCACACAAAACTAAATAAAAAGTTTTCTAAAAAACAATTACTTTATTTTCATAAAATATCAAGAAGTATAAAAATAAACATTTTAATGAAAGAAATATATAAAATAAGTGATGAAACATATATTCCTTTTGGATAGATATATACTAATTAATATTATAGTATGCATTTCAACCATTCTGGCAGTTCTCCAGGTCATACATTTCTGAGATCAATTCATGTAATTTCTTCTTAAATATAATTTTAGTACTAGGATTTTTCAAGGAATTGAATATAATCTTCACATACTCGCCTAAATTATAACCTTCCTCTTTAGGAAATACTTCATTATCATTTTCACAAGAATACAGATAGTCTGATTCAGTCTTAATGTCAACAGGTTCTTCTTTAATATCGATGCATTTTTGATCCGTTAACTCTTCATTGCATTCAGAATTTTCTGAATTAGAAATAGGTTTTAAATCTGAAACAGAAAAATAAAGTGAATTTTCCATGTCAACCAAAGCAACCATTTTTAAATTCATATGGAAATACCACTTTTATCCTTAGTGGAAATTTTTTGATTATGACAAATCTTCATAAGACAGACGAACTTCCATAAGAAAGTTTAAACACAAGATATCTCTTTTGCCAACTCGAGGACTTAACCATGCTAGAAGCAATAATTAAATTCTAATTTTAAAACCAGATTATTAAATGTCATAACAATATTCAAACATCGTTGATAATTAATCCCTTCAAAATTGTCTTATGTCTTTATGACATCTTTATAATCATGTAATGGGATGGTAAGC
This sequence comes from Cryptolaemus montrouzieri, assembly GCA_013387265.2. Lineage (NCBI taxonomy): Eukaryota > Metazoa > Arthropoda > Insecta > Coleoptera > Coccinellidae > Cryptolaemus > Cryptolaemus montrouzieri. The sequence goes on from JABFTP020000042.1 coordinate 15,598,561, forward strand.
AAGCGATTGTTTCAGGGATACAGAAATAATTATTTCATTTGAATTAGAATAACATAAACTTAATGAGATGAACAACACACCTGTTTCTTTCTCACATTCCGTTTTAACCTTATTTAATTCTTCATCTAGGACTTTGCAAGACTCAATGATGAAGTCTAGACTAAGATCGAGGCACATTCGTCTCAATTCTTCACGAGAAACAGTAAATGATGAGCATTTAGCCATTTTTCGTCATCTATTGCCGTCCGTCATAGAATAAACCTCAACGCCGTGCCAATACTTTCAGACTTTCACACTAATTTTCACATGAACAGTTTTTCGTTCAGTTGAGCAGATCAAGGCACAACTGGCCCGAATAGGGATGATCCATATTCATCGATGGTGAATAAACATCGATGTTTAACAGTAAAACTTCGATATCATCGACACATCGATATTATGAAAATAAAATATCGAAACAAAAATGTTCGATTGGCAAAGAATTGCACAACACAAGTAGAAGAAGACCAATCTATAGATATATGGGAAGATCAATATAAACTTGATAACGAAAAGAAAACCCGGTATAGTTTGTATCATTTCAAATGGCCACTCATCGCCAACTTGATCAATTTTTTTCGTAATAATTCAGTCCTACATACTACATGATTTCGTAGAAGTAGATTATTAATCATACACTTCTGTGGTGCTGCTGGATATTATATTATAACCCCAAAATTTATATCCACTTCGTTGAAGAATACGTAGATTACCAATGATTTCAGTGTGGTTAAATAATAATAAAACTATAAAAGTTACATTTAAAATCATACATACTTACACTATATGCACTACTGAACGGTAAAACTTGTTCAGCTTCTTTCTCTCGTTGAAAGTAGTTAAGAAGCTTCAGAATAAGAATCTGCTCTTTTTCGCTATAATGTTTCGGCATGCCGAATTATCTTACAACCCTGATGAAATAAATTCAATTTAATAATCGCAAACTCAAATTTGAACGAATATCAACCAATTACTATCGTAATAAATTGCTTTCGAGCGTCCGCCAATTCCAGCGCAAGAGCACAACAGAGCAGTTTCTATGCTCACAAAGTTGTATGAGCGAGTTTTGACGTGCCGTGTGATGTCAAATATTTCCTTTCATTTTATTTGATAGGAGAGTGAGATGTACTGAGTGGCAATTTGAATGATACAACGTATATCTGATTTGAGACAAGACCAATTACTTTTATGGAAAGTGCTAGAATCCACCTACCCAAATTTAAAGAGAATAGCTATAACATATCTTTCTTGTATTTAACAATAAACACATTTAATAAATAGAATAGACTGCTTGTTTTTTGATACCGAAAAAATCGATATTTATCGTACATCGATACTTTTGTATCGATGTTTTTCTAATATCGATCATCCCTAGGCCCGAAACAATTGGCTTAGTCTTAAGCTTGTTTTAACAATGTCAGCTAAAGGGACACAATTTTTCGAAAAGGCTTTTAATTCATAACTACATATCTATTACACAATCAATATTATATTCAATTGAATTGGATTAATTGAATTTAAAACCATTCATTAAATTTCGTTTCGTTTCTTGGTAAAACGCAAATTTTCATTATAATTAGTCAGACATACCAACATTACAAAAATTAAATAAAACAGTAAATTTTTCAAGTGGATGTTAATTGTCAGTATCCGGTCAAACTGATTAAGCCAATTGTTTCGGGAAAGTCGTGTCCGATTCACCATCACATGAAACAGTTAGTACAGTAGTTGATGACAAAAAATAGTAGAGTGGTCATCATTTGATATTACTTGTGAAAAATTAAAAGAAAAGTGTTGGTTTGTGCAAATTGATAGAGGAAGCGTTATATAAAGTTGATAAGCAAAGAAGAAGAACTGATCTTGTCACAAAATGTTTCATGTCAAGATGAAGAAGAGTTTCGTACTGTCAATGATGACGTTAACCTAACTTAGCCCATAAATATTTTATTTTAATATGTTGTTTATATATTACAAATGTCGTAGTATAAAAAGTGGTGATAGAATAGATAAAGTAACTATAAAGAGATGAAATATACCTTTTCAAAACCACATTTCTATCCCTTGATTTTCATTCCTCATCAACAGTATGGCTATATGCAGTCAAATTTGATACGTTAGATTTTATGAAAGGCAACAAACATGAGTAAATTCGATTAACTTGTGTCGTTATTTTGTTAATATATAAAAACAATTCAAACTTTCATTTTGTGAACTGTCTTGAAGCATGAATTTACGTAAATATAAATGTTGTACCTGAACTTCCTGATACAATTTCTGCTAAATGTTCTGTACTACAACTTTCTTCTAATTGCTTCTCACATTCCTCAGGAACTATCATTTTCCGTTTTTTACTAATATTTGTTCGATTTTTAGCGTTAGACGTTTGTGTTTTTTCATCTCGTTGGCATTCAAATTTCTTGGGTATACATCCTGGTTTCATACGTACTTGTGACACCGATCCCATTACATGATACTGCATGTAATTTTCCATGTCATTAGGCAGCTGAAAGGAGAATATAAGGTTCATTGAGATTGATAATAAGGAAAGATGATATTATATACTTAGTCAATGTAATAAGATAGACCGAAGCAAACATAACCTCAATAGTGTGCTTAATATCAAATATATTTCATTTTAAACATTTGGGTTACATGCCTAGTAGTAAATACTTACATCAAAGTGGTCTTCACAAAAATAAATTGGTGAATTAGTCACCACATCAGATGGATTTCGTCGTGCAAGTTTCAACCACTTAACTCTCATTACTTTCTTGTATGGAACATGTACAAATATTTTGTTAGGTGTTGATATTGATGTATTTTTGCATAGAGGGACCGCACACCATTTGTAAACTTTGGAATTCATTTTCAACACACGAAATATGCAATGTTTTGTTATTTTTTAACTTTGAGCATAGAAACAATTAAATGTTTACTTAAACGTGACGTCAAAAATGGACGCCGTGACACTTGTATGTGAATATGCAATAATTCGGGTTTAAATTGTAAGAATGTGTTATATTTTTTAAAACAGATTACCCCCAAACTTTAATTTTGAATTAAGCTTTTTAATATATAGTGAAAATGAAAAATTATTTGTGAAATAGACTGTCAGCCATGATGATCCATAGATTATGTACATTATATATCTTTATCTATACTACGAAGAACTGTTCTGTGTTGCTTCGTCACTCCCATTGTAAATAAAAGATGTGAGAAACGTTTTGGATTTTATAATACAAATCATGATTTCAAATAAATTACATGAAAAATATAGTAATTATCATTATTGCATCGTACAGGAATGCAAAAATACTTCAATAAGGACTCCAGGAAAATTATGGATTAAAGTACCCAGTAATATAAATATGCGGAAAACCTGGTTGAATCTTGCGAAAAGAGATTCTTTGACGCTATCTAACGAAACTCAAATGTATTTTTGCGAAGATCACTTTGATGTAAGCAGTATTTATTTTCTGTAGCTCAGTTTACACTTTGAAACAAATACGGGATTTCAGGTTATGTTTACCAAAGTAATACGTTTCTTGTTTCATTTTCATTTCAGTTAGAGAATAACATGGAAAATTACATGGAGTACAAAATTATGGGTTCAGTCAAAAGAATAAGAATGAAACCTAATTGCATACCTACGAAATTTGAATGCCAGACTGAAAGAAAACGCAAACATATGCTGACATTTAATGAGGAGCAGACTATAAAGAAAAAATTCAGTCCTATTGAACAATCCACAGCATGTTGTTTAGGTTAGGTTAGATATAAATATATCGAATAAATAAAAAAGTAGGATATTTTCACATTGCTTTAAGGATAACAATTTTCTCGTACTATAAAAAAGATAATTCTCTGTTTCAGATAAAACTTCTAATTCTGAATGTAATGCTCGGTTAAGTGATTCAGATATAACACATAATCTTGAATGTAATGTTCGCTTAACCGACCAAAATTTCATTAGAGTGAAAGAAGAACCTGTTGAAGTAAAGGCTGAACCAAATCGCCAGTATTTGTATCCAAATGACAGCGAGTTAACAAATGAAGAGGAAGGTTATTATTTGGGCCAGAATGTGAGGACTACATTCAATTCATTCAGAAATTTTTTTACTAAAACTATGTTTAAGAAGAAGTTACATGAATTGATCTCGGAAATGCATGAAGCTGATCAGGAAGATTACCAGAATAGGGAATCTGATGATAATGAGAAAAAATCTGAAATGTTCATAAAATTGAGCAAATACTTTTGAGAAATGATCAGGATTTATATTTTTAAATCAGGAAATATAAAAAATTTCTATCTATTTTCACCTGTTCATCAATATGATGAAGTATATTTTGACTTAGACATATTGATAGATGTATAAGTATTGTAAATGGTTCATCAAGAATAGAGAAATTAAAGCATAACCTTCAACATGATCGATAGTGATCATGATAATTTTATTCCGATATTATATATAGAACTTCATTACTACATGGTAAATAAATTAAATACTTACGTCAAAATGGTCTTCACAGAAATAAATTACTGAATTTGAAGATATGGCTGCTGGGTCTCGCCTTGCAAGGTTTAGCCACATATTTCTAACTTTTTTCTTCATTGAAACGTTAACAAATAACATGTTCGGAGTTTTTATTGATGTATTATTACATTGAGGAACTGCACACCATCGATACACATTAGAATTCATTACTATTGCACAGAATAATTCTAATTATGTATCAGAATTGAACAATTAGATAAAAACCCTTGTGTTTACGAAAGCATGACGTCACTGACGAACGCCATCACTATTCTGGCGTTTTGGCGCGGAATTTAAATTGTGTTTTTATAAAATTAAATTTGACATTCAACACATTTATGTTTCGCAGAAATAAGATTTATTTTGGATAAAGTTGATGCGTAAAAACATCGTCGTGCGAGTACTTTCTCAAAATCAGTCATCATGCCTATTACAGAAGTCTTTAATAGGCTTGGTCCACTAAGATTAAATATAATGGATTGGAGTTTCTAATGATAAACAATGACATGGAGGTAACAAAAAACAGAAACTTTATTGAAACAAATAAGGATTGTTTATATTTTTAGTTATTAAATTTGGTTAAATTAGATATTCATCACGAGCAACAGAACGCAAATCAGAAACTGTACGTCACGCCGTTTAAAACATCGTTGTTGGTGACAGTTTTGTTGTAGAATAAAACAAGTTATTGATTCTTCTGTTTTGTAAACAAAAATATATTGTTTTGTTTAAGGTACAAATTAATGCTGATTTTAGGTTAGATTTACGAAGTTGGGAAGTGTTACATATGCAATTAATTTTAATTTCAGGTCCTCATAATATGATACTGCATATAATTAACCATATCATTTGGTAACTAGACAAATAAAAACAGTATGTTTATTACAATGTAACACTTACGTAAGATTACAAATCCAAAACAACATAACCTCAACTTATTCAATATTATTTTACTAATGAAATAGTGGTTCTACAAAGTTATCAGTTTTTCTTTGAAATACTTACATCAAAATGATCTTCACAGAAATACATTCTTGAATTTATTGACAAACTGTGGGCGTCATCCCTTCTCGCAAGTTTTAGCCACTTTTTACGCATTTGTTTATTGTTTGGAACATAAATAAACAATTTGTTTGGCGTTTTTATAGATGTGCTTTTACACTGGGGCACTAAACAGTACTTGTAATACGAAGGATTCATTTTTAATTACGAAAATGTTACTGTCATACGTGGACCAATTACTTTACTTTGTTTTGCACGGCGTGACGTCTATCAAGACGCCATGACAAGTGTTTTCGAGCCAAATTTAAATTTCTATATATATATATATATATATATATATATATATATATATATATATATATATATATATATATATATATATATATATATATATATATATATATATATATATATATATATATATATATATATATATATATATATATATATATATATATATATATATATATATATATATATATATAGAAAATGATGATTGTAAACGCTACTACTACGCTTGATGCTCAAACAATAATAATGAAAAACTGTGGAGTAGTGAGAGAAGAATTATAGTGTGAGAGAAACAGGAGTCCGGCTTAGGTCTCATCCTAATTCGTGCTGTTTACTGGGTAGTGACACCCGTATAATCTGGCAAATGAACGTTGATCCACAAAAAGCGCAGGTAATTTAAAAAGTATTTAAATTTAGCTTTGCCGTAAATTCAGGAAAAAGCTAATCGTATTAGAGTGAAAACATTCACAAAATGACGATAATGGATCAGTTATCGAGCAGGATGAAAAATGATTAAATTATCTATTAAAAATACGGGTTTCTGATAGAAGGGTGAAAATTTAGGGTTGTATGTATTTTTCAACGCGACATTATAAAAAATTAAAATTTGTCCAAAAATAAAAATAAAATGTTAGGGTGGACAACTCTTATAACTTAGGGGTATGAAAAATAGGTAGTAGCCGATTTCAGACCTAGTGAATCTTATATAAAATGCTCGTGTCACAATGTTTGTAACAATACTTCTCCGAAACGACTTGACCGATTTTTATGAAATTTTACATGGATGAAAAATGATTATATTACCTATTGAAAATAGGGTTGGTGATAGAAGGGTGAAAATTTAGGGTTATATGTATTTTTTAATGCCACATTATAAAAAAATGAAAAAATAAAAATTTGTCCAAAAAATAAAAATAAAATATTAGGGGTAGAGAACCCTTATCATTTAGGGGTATGAAAAATAGATAGTAGCCGATTCTCAGACCTACTGAATACGCACATAAAATTTGGTAAAAATCGGTGAAGCCGTTTCGGAGGAGTTCGGTAACTAACATTGTGGCATTGTCACATATATACTAGCTGACCCGGCAAACGTTGTTTTGCGCATTTTTCATCCATAGCACCACTTTTGAATGAGCATAATATTCAATATCGGGCTCATACTGGAATGCTAGACGCAAAAATGAATCAGATGTAAATGCACGATGTACCTGTTTGCGTTGTTGTTCATTTGTTCTGCGTCTATTAACCGTGAAATGGCGTGATTGTCGTTGTTCTAAACGTATAACTTCATTGCGCTCAGCTCGTGTACCTTCTGATTGTTCTTGACGCAATTGCTTCATGCTCACACGTGCATCAGCATTTTGTTGCTGGATTTGTTCTTCGGTTCTTTGGGATCTTTTATCTCTCATACGTCTGGACCTACTTGTATTACGGCTCAAATCAGCACCTTTGCGTTTTCTCGGCATTGGTCACTGTACCAAACACATATAAATAGAATTAATGAAATTACTTAATGATGGAAAACGTTATAGTTATAATTACGGCCAGGATTATAGCGAAAATAATGTTTTATGAAAAAAAATTTGAAACAAAAGTTGTAAAAAATTATTTTGTCATAATTATATAAAAAAAGTATACTTACAACACAAAAGCCGTTGCTTGGAGCTCGTAGGACGTGTTGAGTACTTTTAAGGTTATGTAAATCACTTGTTTAAATAAAAGTTGATTAACTGAACTAATCGTGCCAAATACACTTAAAATTAATAATTTTATTATTATGAATAAAATAGTAATAATTAATAGTTAATATGAGAGTTACACTGAGATAGCAATATGATAATTGTAAACGTTACTACTACACTTGATACATAAACAATAATGATGGCCGAAAACTGTGTAGGGAGTGAGAGAAGTCTTATTGTGTGAGTGAAACAGGAGACCGGCTTCATTCTCATCCCTACTCCGTGCTGTTTACTTAGAAGTGACACTGGTATAGTGTGTCATTTCACTCACAAGTAAAGGTGCGGTAAATTTTAAGAATCTAAGATTGGTAACACTAAGCAAATATCAGGATTAAACTTTAATAATAAAAATTATTGTTTATTTTCATTAAAAAATTTTAGATTTGCCATAAGCTAACGGAAATTTTAATCGAAGTACAGTTAAAAACACTATAATTGATCAGTTATCGAGCGGGATGAAAAATGATTAAATTACTAAAATGGCTATAAAAAATTGGTTGGTGATACAAAAGTAAAAATTTAGGGTTGTATGTATTTTTCAATGCCACAATTGAAAAATAGAAACAAAAATTTTCGTCCAAAAATTAAAAAGTAAAATTTAAGGGTGAACAACCCTTATCACTTAGGGGTATGAAAAATAGATAGTAGCCGATTCCCAGACCTACTGAATACGCATATAAAATTTGGTAAAAATCGGTAAAGCCGTTTCGGGGGAGTACGGTAACTAACATTGTGACATAGAAATTTTATATAGAAGATATTATATATATCATTTCTGGAATCGATAGGGTACCCAGATGTAGCTTGTTAGGATGCTGAGAAGCGATATGCAACACTGAGGAGCTCCTAATAAGAGGGAAACTGCAGTCTGCCGCTTCGTTTCTCGACATCCTGCTTAGTTACACTATTGTGGCTCTTGGGGGCTGATTTGGGAACTAGCTCTTGTTAGGAAGGATTATTAATTGATCTACGGGTTTTTGAATAATTCTTTTTGTCTCAAGTTTACATATGTAGATTCCTATATATATATATATATATATATATATATATATATATATATATATATATATATATATATATATATATATATATATATATATATATCAAATCGACAAACTCCACTATTTATTTAATTTTATAAAGGAATAAATGAAAACAACCTAACAAGTTTTCATAGTTCTTTCACTATTTCTAGATTCAATAGATAAAATAAAAGTCGAAGTTTAGGGCTGAACTAAGGTAGAATGGGGCGTTAGGCTGAATGAATGTCTCTATAAACAAAAAAGTGAAATTCTCCTCTCCCCCCGCTGCAGATACATCAGCAACAGTTAGTCTGTGAGTGAGATGTAAACAAAATTGAATAGGGGTGGAGACACTAAACGAAAATATGTTTTTTATCAATAGTGCATATTATATAACTACTGAAAATCACACGTTTTTTATTACTTTTTCATTTTAGTTTTTGGAATAAATTAATGAAGCAATGTTGAAAATTTGGAGGCACAAGTCTTTTCCTCTGAAGATCTCCAATAATCAAGCACATTGTCCTCTCTTTTCTTTTGGGAGGATCAAAATAACAGGTCCTATATTCAAGATGGTGCTAATAATGTTAAGTTGAACTCGCGCACCAAAGGTTCCCGTTAATTTATACTTGCAATTTTTTTGTGTTGTAACTATAAATTCCAATTTGGATTATTCCCTTTACTTACACTATGATACTGCCAAAATAAGTATAAAAAATTATTCTTCATCGAATTGAAATGAATCAATAAGAGCAACATTTTGATATTTTCAACAATATTTAATACATCATATAGATTAAAGAGAAATATGAAATATTTCTTTGAATAAAATGGCATAATTATAATAAAAACTACAGCAATCTCCAAATGAATCTTAATCTAGATATTCAAGTTTGAACACATCGAACTGCAAGAATTACAAATTAATAAATTAACGTTAACGTTTCGACAACATGGCAGCAAATTTTTCATTTTGATTTGAAGTAGTTGATAATTAGACAAAACTATACTGATTATCCACAGCTCTCCCTGAGTTCTCGTTGCTTGCATCTGGCTCCTGGGTGCGTACACTTCCATTTCCAGTTTGAATCTGGAAAGAATTCAATCCTGATGTTATAGAGACTGCATCCAAAAAATTCAACATTTAGAAGGACTTTGTACATGCTTTAAGCTTTCAATTAAGCAAATAAGTAGAAATTAGCTATATATCTGAATGCATCATGCTTTCCTCTCCCAAAGGTTGTAACTAAAGGAAAGAGAATATACTGAATGTAAAATTAAGAAAATATTGATGTATTTTATTCATAGACTGATAATAAGCGTTTTGTGGATGCGATTAAAATTAAAGTACAATAATGGGTGAAAATGTTTTGACAATAAACGAATTTCTGGGGTATTTTTGAAGATTTGCATTAGAGGTAGTTTTATCTGAAGCTAATCACTGCATGTTCTTATATTCGCAGTTCAGGAAACATTCTCATAAACATATCGTTTACTTGACACTACTGATAATGCCACATGTCATATGTTTGACATTGGGCATGTGCGACAGGCATCGTTTGAATCTAATGTGAGTGACTAAACTATACAGTTTATCACTTGTTTTTCAAGCTCACAGCTTTTTTGATATCTATATGAAGACCTCACGCAAACTTCTGTACTTATCACTTCAGTTTTATACTTATTCATACTCATTCCAGGCGAATTATTCACTGGATCACTAATTTAATTGCCTTTCAAGCAAAAAGCCGAATTGTCAGCGCATTATAACATTCACATAGAAAATCAGTTTTCCATAAACACAATGTCTGTTTTCACGATTTGTATTACATAGTATTCAGTACGAGAAGGAAATAAATGAATGAAACCAAAAAGGGCGTTTAGGATATATATTTACATTTTGTACTTAAAATAATTTCAATGAAATATAGAGTAAAAATTCAAAATCTAAAAAACAACTATGTTGATCAGAAATAATTTTGAAAATTATATGTTCTGCCTATATTTACCATAGAATTAATACTTCTGATTCTAGCAGATGAGGACTTGATCAACTTCATAGAAAACAAAATTATATACAATAATTAAATCAATCTCGAAATAAATGTACAGTGGATTTCGATTATAAAGATAATGAAGATTATTTTTACCCGAAAGTTGTTATATAAGAGTAATTAATATTAACAACTTGAATTTAAGAGATTTGATTATCTGTCAATAGTTATTTGGAAACAAGGTGTAGTGTTCTTGTTTGTTGAAAAAAGAAAAATATTAAATAGTTATTTCACTTTCTTCAAGAATAAATCCAAACTTTTGTGGAGATCTTACGATGCCTTGCTAAATCAATGGAGACAATTATTGGTATTTACAGGGAAAACTGAAAATGCCATAAACATACAATTAGGCACTAAATGTACTATTGTATCAGCCTTTGGTATGTAGCTGCTTAACCCATTAATGCCTATGATATGATATATCATATCCCAGAGACGACCGCTTTACAGGTGACGACATGTCTGAACCATCCGTTGTGTTCGATATTCGTGTAACGAATTAGCATTAGTACAAGTCTGTCTTCGATTCGGTGCGGGACGGGGAAGTATAGTGCGTAAAAAAAAGTTTCTACACCCGAAGGAAGTGAGGAGAGATTTTATTTCGCTTCAACGATGCCGCTAAGGTGAGATTTGATTCATTTTTTCCTACAAAAATTGATCTCATTTTATTTCCATTCTGGAATTTTAACAATGAAGGTTCATTTTATCAGATAACGAGCTCAGAAAGTTCATTTTTGGATATATGTATGAGCTAGGAGCTCGCAATTGTAGCACATGATATATCATATCGTAGGAAGTAATGGGTTCGTTCTATTGCAGGAAACCTAAGTATAACCCAGAGGATCCTCGAGTTGCCGAGGAGCTGATGAATTATATTTTCGATGTGGATGAAGATTATTGAAATGTAAAAAATTGTGATCATCTCGACTTTGTGTTATTTCCACCTGAAGATGTACAAGACAGCGATAGAGATGACGGTCCAAGCGACGAAGAAGGAGATTTTGGACTAAAGGATATTAGCAAAGGAGTTCTGAGACAAACGATGGAAATATACGCCGTTGGGGAGATAATGGTACTGAAATGGTTGAGTTGAATATTCCTCAGAATAGTGATGATAATGGTACTGAATTTTTTGAGTTGAATGTTCCTCAGAATAGTGGTGATGATAACTTACCTTTGACAGAGTTAGCAAAAAAATTCAAAAAGAGTACGAATACAAACGAGCACCCACCAAACGAACGACGCGAGGGTGAGCGTACAATAAAGAATAGAAAGAAGAGGAACTGGCATAATTACATTTTGAACGAACGCGAAGAGAGAACTTCTCTCGAAAAAACTCCGGCGCCCAACATAGTCAACACTATAAGGGATAAAAATTTAATACCACTTGATTTATTCAAAATGTTTTTTTCTGAAACATTTGTTCAAACATTTTGCGACGAAACACAAAGGTATGCGATCTTCAAAGGCAATCATTCGTTTTCTGTTACCACTCGAGAAATGTATATCTATTTGGGAATATTGATTTTATCTGGTTATTGCAAGTTGCCGTCCAGGAGATTGTTTTGGCAAACAAAGTCGGATTCTTTCAATTCCCTAATGAGTAACAGCATATCACGAGACCGATTTGAAGATATACATCGTTACTTACACTTCAATTACAACAACACAATAGATCAAAATAACAAACTGTATAAGGTTCAACTCCTGATAGATCAACTGAATCATATTTCTCAGACTTTGGCTATACCGTTGGGAGAAAATTTTTCCTTAGATGAAGCAATGGAGCCATATTTCGGTCACCATCATATGAAACAATTTATAAGAGGGAAACCAATTAGAAACGGTTTCAAATTTTGGTGCCTAACAACAATTGAAGGCTATTTATTGAAATTCGATCCATACTGTGGTGCAGGAAATAAAAAGGAGGGGAAAACTTTGGGTTCGTCGGTATCAGAAAATTTATGTCTACACTATTTGCCCCATGGTAGTACTGTTTTCAGGACAATTTCTTCAACTCCTTACAGTTGCTAGATACATTGAAGGAAGAAAACATAAATTGCATAGGTACCATTCGTTCCGATAGAGTTGAAAAAACGCCCTTGAAAGAATTGAAGAAAGAACCACGAGGAAGATTCCTTGTTCTACAAGATTCTGATAAGTCAATTTTATTGATAAGGTGGAACGACAACAATGTTGTCAACATCGCAACGAACATAAATAACGATCAGCTGTGCCTAAGTAAGGTAAAATGCAACCGTTGGTCAAAAAAAGAAAAATCATATACGCTGGTTGATCAACCTACCCTCATAAATATATATAACCAAGGAATGGGCGGGGTCGATATTTTCGACCAAATGAAATGGTATTGGTCATTTGTTCGTTTTTGTATAAACGGAGCAATGGCGAATATGTGGATCCTTTATCGACATGCTTTTCCAAAATCAGTTTATTGGAATTCACCAGAAGAGTCGTTCTATCAATTCTGACTAGTCCTGAACATATGTCTGGACCAAAACCAAAATGCAGTCGAAATGTTCTGACAGAAGTGGGGTTTGATGGGGTAGATCACTTAGTTTCTTGGATTCCAACTCAGAGACAATGCGCTCAGTGTAAAAAATGTACGAAGTTCATTTGTTCCAAGTGCAATGTTGGATTTCACCCAAAAGATTGTTTCATGTTATATCACAAACGACCATGAATGTTGTCTTCATCATTTCAGAATACTTTCCTAGTTTTTCATTATGACTAATCATTAGTTCTGTTATAAATTCTTCCAATAGAATATTTTTGTATTAGACTCGCCAATGCCTATGGTATGATATATCATATGTTGATTAAAAGGTACTTTCAGTAGAATGGTGTATCTCAAAGTATTGTTCTCGTATTTTGTATCAATAAAGGAAGGAGTATTTTCAATTTCATCAATTTTCGCGAAAAAAAATTACTCAGGCATTAATGGGTTAATGCACTCTGCTGCAGTTGAAGCACTAGAATCATGGCGTGGACAATGTTTAAAGCGTAGTCCGGTGTCTACCGTCACTGAGTATAAAATAAATGAGAAAGATTGTTTGTTTTCTTATAGGACACCCACATGCCCCACCATTTACATAAAATCTCAGATATCTAGAAGGATATCTGGTTGACATGACAAATCGTGTCATATTAAACCTGAGATTTAAAATATGGGTCATCTGAACATATATTCGGTGACAGTACAATTTCAACGCATACATTTACGCCTCGGTTTCCGAAAAGAAGTTCATAAAAGAAATCCACTGTACTCTATAAATACTTAAAAATTAATATAATATTAAATTTGTCATAAAAAGACTGAGGCATCAAACTCACATGAATCACTAAAATAATTATCTATGTTAAAATAAATAAAATAAACTGCCTCTAGTTCAAATAATATAGTGAAAAATATCTTTTCATGCGAGTTTGGATTAAAATGGATTTATTTACAAAATGGAAAAATAAATAGAAAAAGTATAACATATCTACAAAAAATTGAAAGTAATAAAATCTATGAAGGAACATGGATATGTACAAGTTGTAGAGTTTATAATTATACCCAACATCATATCGTTCTTAGAGGCACATGCTATATAAAAAAAAATTAAGACCAGAGAAATTTCGCTATTCTAAAATCACTGGAATTTATACTGAACCTGTGGAAACCAAGGCACAGTTATGGTTTCGAAATCAAGAATATTATTAGTATATTACAAGAAAATAACTGAAATCAGTGGTTTTTGAAATGCAAGAGATTTTCTTACACTCGACAATTTTGTGTGCATGTACCTTTAGCTGTTAAATGATGGTAAATTGATCGTATTTGAATAGAAAAGGCATTTGATTACATATTGTGTCATGCTACCAGCTATTTATCATTGATTCGTGGAAATTGAGAAAGATAAAAAATTAAACTATATTTCTATTGAATTATAAAATATTAGTTTAGACTATGCTTAGATGTCGATTTTGTTTTAGAGGAATTATTCTCCTTATTTGATGATATAGAAAAACCATTTTGTTTTCAATGAATTTGTTAGATTATGAAATTTGAAATTGAGAAATTTTTTCCAACATTTAATTTATTTAGGCGCTAGAAGGAATTAATTATTTTGAATGAAGACACTTTTCAAGCACCAAATCTTCATATCCAACCATTTAAAAGTGTGAAAGAAGAAACGCTTCAGGAATCCAAAATAAGAATTTCCAAAACTAAAGGTATAATATCTAAGTGTATCATCAAATATTGTTTCATGCAACTATTTTGCTATTAAAAACTACCTTTCTCCAATGAAAAACAAAAAAAAGAACGAAAAATTTACTGCTTCTCTAATGCAAGAGGTAAAATAAGACATAATTTGTTTTCTTTTTATTTATACATAGCAACGAAGAAGAAAACGTGTTAAATGAAAATAGAATACCATTCCTGTTGTGTCATTTTACTGGAATCTGTTTTACATAATCCTGAATATTTCGAAGAGTACAGAATTCAAGACGTTTTTGTCGAACTCAGGATTGAAGATGGGTTCAGAAGATACATGACATGTGCAGATGTGTATGAATCATTATTGATCATCTTCATCTGATCTTAGTGAACTTTCAAAAAGGCATTCGTTGAATAGAGGTGCATCTGGAAGGACTTTGCGCAAATTTAAAATACCCCCAAAAATAATCAACATCCACTTATGATGACTACAGACATCAGAATCCATGAAAGTGAAGTGAGCAACTCCTTTCATGTACACGCTTGCAGTTATCTCTTATATTATCCCTAATGGTTCTAGATGTGGCTATCAGACAAGCTAAACCTCGAGTCGTTTTAGTAAAGACTCAATCAATGCATAGAAGACTTTGGTGATGATATCTGGCTTACGGCTTACAATGAGATGAAGGGCAAAATACAGGATATATATCGAGAGGGCTACGATGCGTTGATAATAACCAGCACCAAAATACAAAATCACTCAATGAGTTCCGGTCCTGCCACACAGATGGCGCCTCCAATAGATGCTTTTGTTTTTAGTTAGTACGAACCTTGGAAAAGAAAGTGTAAAAATTTCATAACATTCGTAGTCAACATACTGGTGGTGGATGACGCTAAATGTGCTCTGTATGAAAAATGGATAAAAACAAATTTCGTTAATCAATCATTATTTCTTGAAAGGAGAAAATACTGTTCAAGCAAAGAAATGGCTTCTAGGTATTACCGGGACTCTCCTCCATCCACAACAATTAATAGGTACTCTCATTTTGAACGCAAACAACCACTGATGATGCTGAAGCAAGCTTGACAGTTGTACCAAAAAACCATAGTTTTGCCTGATCGTAAATAGTTGCGTGATATAGAGGAAGATATCAGAAGGCAGTGTATTCACTATTTTGATTAAATATTTGTTTATGTTTTGTTCATGAGTGCATGCTCATAACTGACCAAAAACAACAGCGTTTGTTTGGAGATCTTAACACGAATTTGTTGCGTCGATATGTGACACTGAATGAAACATAGGTCCATTACTATAAGCCATAATCGAAACGAACGTCGTCTGATTGGACAGCAGCCTGTGAAAGCCTCGAACCAGAGGTGGTAAGGTTATGGCATCGCAAAGTAAAATTATAAACAGTGAATATTATATAGCGTTATTCGATCGGTTGGATGAAGAACTAAAGAAAAGAGACGTCGAACGCAAACAAAATTGCTAATTCGCCGATATAATGCATGGTGGAACAAATTTCTTGACCAATCAGCGTATTCTCTACATCTGACCCCCACTAGCTGTTTACAGCTAGTGGGGGCTGTTTGCAGACCTCAAAACAATGCTCCAGTGAAAGTTGAATCCTATTTTTACAGCAAAGACAAATCGTTATACTGAAAAGTTACTGAAGGATTAGAAGAGCCCTGGAGTACATGTATCATTCCTGAAGGTGTGTTGAGGATTAAAAGTCTAATTTAAAAATGTGGTTAGGTTAGGGACTTTTTGAATGATTGCTAACATCGCTGGTCATCTACAATGTAACCATTAGACAAGTAGACAGCATCTGGCGCAAGCAGGTAGGTTCTGATAAATATGTAGAGGAACATATAAAGAAGTTTAGATTAACATTCGCATAACTAATGGAAGTGAAAAGAACCTAACGTAGAATCTTCGAGACCAATGTAACGTCAGTCCTTTTCTAAGGCTGCCCAACATGAAGAGTGAGGAAAATAGGTTCCAGAAACTTCAAACTTTCATTAATAACTGTCTGAGGGAAATGAAGAATCTTTTCAGGAAAAAGAAGCTTACACTTTGCGCAATTTCCTCAATAACACCAATTGCAAAGTCCCAGTATCACATAATCTAATGGTGGAGAAAGAATAGTTTAGGATGGAAGTAAACTCTGGAACGAAGTAAAACACATGGATTTTTCTGTCCTTATTCAAGGAACATTTCATTTTTTCTTAATATTGTTTTATTGTAACTGACGAAGCCACACCGTGATGCATTATTAATCAGAACTATAGTTCAAATGTATACCACTTTCTTCCAAGTAAAAGCTTCACCAGTCAAATTGTAGTACTAATTTTTCATGATAATAATGCTCTTTTTTGTATCAACAACAATTGACTCATCTAAGATCCAATTATCATATATAATTCATCCAACTGCCAACACTAAAAACATCTAGCTGGTACCATAACTGCATCTAACATGCAACAGACACTTAAGAAACTGAATTAAAAAAAAAGAAAATTATACACATTTTCATTCAGAGAATATGAACACGAAGTAAAGATCGAAGACACAACTATACGTTTTGTTTATCTCACTTGTCTGACTTCCGGAATGGGAGGTACCCTCCTTTCTCCGTTCACTGACGTCGAGTGACGCAACTGATTTCTTCGTTCCATGGACACCTGTACAGCCCCCCTGACTTTCATATTGATCACGTAATCCGTTAGAGTTACGTCCGAATTGCCGCCGCTCTCCAAAGGTATAGGTTGATTTCGGAAATGTTCCAGCATTTCGTAGATTGATTGGAACCAGAAATGTTGGACTCGGCATTGTCCCTGCTCGTTTACTGTCATTCTCAAGTGTTTCGCTCGACCCTGAAAAAATTGTCAGTTTTAAAGTGTAACATTTTCTTCCTACCATTTATAACGAATGGCACAGGGAATATTAGGATTTGAGGTCACAAAAATTCGTAGAACCAACCTCGGTCTTCTGTTGATTACCCAGCCACTCTTGAATTCGATAGTATACATAATATAAGTAGTAGTAAAGCTAAACAGATGTAAGAGAAAGGTAAGATAATTGCACAGTAGGTTTCATATCCATTTCTGTTATTATTGGCGCTAGAGAGTTTCACGATCCTTAGCTACTTTCTTGAGACATACCCTTATTTCGCATGTAATTAGAGTTTTCCGCTAATTTTTTAAACCCCAATTTAAAGTTTTGAATACAATTTTTCATGTCTCAAACTATAAAACTTTTCGCGCCATACTCATTTCCTGTTCGACCGTCTCCACCGATTTTCCTTTGATATAGACAGTAGTATCATCAGCATAAAGGACATATCTTTCTGCACTGTTTGTTTGGGAAAGGTCATTTATAAAGATTAGGAAGAGAATATTACCCAATATAGATCCTTGGGGAACACCTATATTTAGATATGCCATGTCAGATGATTTACCCTCATTTTTTACAAGATGACTCCAATAGTTGTAGACTACTATTACTGAAGTTAAAGTACTCGAGCTTCTGTAGTAATACAATATGAGTGACGCAGTCAAACGCTTAACTAAGATCGCAGAAGTCAGCAGAGACTAGCTCAAGATTTTCGAAAGCTTCCAGAATCTTGTCAACCAAATCAAGAACAGCCATGGATGTGCTACGGCCAGGCTTGAAACCGAACTGGTCGCTACATAGTATAACATCTTTATTTAAGAAGGTCATCATCATTTTGATACAATGGGTAACGAGGAGATGGCCTGTAATTTTCAAGCACTGTAGGGTCACCTTTTTTCAATATGGGCACAACCAGGGCTACCTTTAGAACTCTAGGAAAGAGATAGGGTCTTATACTGTTGTTTATAAGTTTTGTAAGTGGGAAAATTATAAGGTTCCTTAAAGACTTCACAATTTCAACGCTCATTTCATATGTCTGAACTTTTCTTATTTTTCATTTGGTTTATTATATCTCGCAGCTCTACCAAAGTTAACTCTCTGAATAAAAACTCTGTTACAGGTGGGGAGAGCCCTTTTAAATATTCTAAAGGGTCGTCCTTGGTCTTAGGTATCTCGTCTATCAGTTTATCAACAACCTGCGCAAAGAAGTTGCTAAAGTCCTTAGGTAATAGGCAATTTTCTTCAGTTTCTTTCTTTTTTCCTCTCTTTTGATTTATAATATTCCACATGCATTTTGTGGGATTTCTGGCGGTATTTATTGCATTGTCATTCGCTACTTTCTTCGCATTTTTTATGGCTTGCTTATATTGAATTGTGAACCTTCTGTAATTTTCCAAGTCTTCAGCTCTATTGTATTGTTCACTCAGCTCTGACGGGAATTTTAGTTGTTCTATTTTCAAATGAATAAAACTAAACTGCAAAAATAACGTTTTCTTTTCAAATACGAGTACCTGTTTAAATTAGTATTAAGTTTTCCTATACCTAAAATGGCACATTTTCATTTTATTCGCGATTTTATCAAAAACCTGCAGTTCTTTCGAAAAATTGAATCATTAGGCCGTAGAACAGTGTGGTTTTCTGTTTCTATGTTCAACAATCTTCTATGTAAGGTTCTATAAATTTCTACCTCAGTTAGATGTTTGGACACCTGACACCCTGTGATAATAGTCAATTGCATAATCTACTACTTTTACTTGTTTTATCTTTAGGATACAGCTTACAATTTTTTGTTTGGTCAACTTTAATTGGATTTTAATCAGGTATTTCATCGAGAATATAAATAGTACTCATATTCGAAGGAATGGACGTCTATGATATGTAGTTTCAGAAATGACTACCCTGTCGCTTCAAATCACATGAGATTTGCACATTCCCCCACTAAAATTACGGTGTGTTATATTTTACGTTTGAAAAGTTACGCCCACTAGTTTAAATCTTGAGCTTAAATGCAACGAATTTGCATTCAATATCCTTACAATACAGGTATGAATACACTGTGTTGACATGCAAAGACATGATTTAATGTCCACATTTGGTGAAAATTCAACATTTCTTATCTTACTATCCAATTACAACAAAAAACTTCATCTTCACAGGTAGTCAAAGATCCATGGTTAAAAACAATCATTAATGGGAAATACCGAGTGATTCCATATAAATTTGGTTGTGTGTAGTTTGTATATACCCTAACAGATGAAAAATCATGAATATCGAATGAGCCTAGACAAAAAAACCACGTCAATTGAAGTTCGCAATGATGCACATGATTTCAAAATGTATTACACTTACACTTTTGCTGACGATATGATAGTCAATAAAGACTAGTGGTTATTTGACAATTCACGAACTAATGATAAACTTAAGTAAAGTAAAAATTAGTTGTATGTAAAGTAGGTTTACTGACGATAGTTGAACGTGACGTCATAAGAAAATACTGATGGAATGGTTGCATTTTTCAAAAGAAAATTTTAATTTTATTTGTTCGATAGATATTTTGTATGGATATAGAAAAGGAGGTAAATGGAAATCACAATTGAATTGATAAAGTTACGTTTATTTGTACGCATAAATACAATTATGTCAATTTTTATTAATTTTTTTACACCGATGCTATTTATTCTAATGATGAAAGCACGAATATTCGACAATATATCACTGGACATATATTCGAAAGAATCAGTACCTTTATCGCGACAATTATACCACATTCACTTTTCAGTGCACTTCATACTTGATGAAAACATGTAAATGACGCATCGCTCACTCAAGTAGGAGAGAGACAGATGTCGAACGCTGCCGAACGCGGAGGCCGATTGTGCCTCTTTGTCGCTCGTTCCGCGCTCTCGCTTGCACTTCAAGTATAAAAATATAAATATAAGTAAATGGAACGCCTCAGAGCGAGGTAACGCCGCATGAATCATGTTTTTTCGTGCGTGCAGCCGGCTCCATCGAATTATAAGACGTTGTCACGTCAAAAACCCTTTATATAATATTTTTCAACTTTTATTTTCGAGTAAAGAAGATTTACCTGGAAATTGAAGGTCAATACAAATTCTCCAGTTCTAGTCTCACTTTGCCTGACCAAGAAATAACCATGACTCTGACTACCGCCGTGCAATACCAGTTGTGTGGCTTCAGATCTCCCCAACGTACCATGGAACCAATATTCTTTCTTCAAAGTTTGACCAAGTTCTGATAACATCGCTTAAAAAAATATTGCAGATGTACAGTGTGTTCTGCCGAATTGTTGAGTGAATCCTAGAATTTAAACTTACTTGATCCTCCCTCGCTCGTACATAATTCAAAGTTACTGCTAGAAGAAAGCCGATCACCTCCCCTGCCTGATATATGTCTTGGTGGCAATTCTGGAGCGTTAGCATGGTAATCTTTCGAACCATCGCCAACAATACCATCTGCGCTTGTTGTTGTTGCTCTTATACAATATCTTATCGTCGCCAACCATGATCTAAGAAAAATTTCATTAGTCTCGTAAGATTATTTCATAAATAAATTATACCGCATATCATCTGTATCTTGTGCTTCTATGACAAACTCTAAATTGTTCACTGCCTTTAATACAAAAGTATTCTCATGATCCGGCATTTCCAAAGCTGTAGTTTCTCTGGCTTCCATTATAAGTGCACAGAAAACACCACTTCTTGGCTGAAATAAATGGCCAATTTGAAGATTTAATAAATCAAATAACACCTTCAAATCATATTCAACACAAAATGGTTAAATTTAATTTGGTAATCCTGTCTTGTATGGTGACGAGTTTTGCGCACCCAAAACGAGTCCATCAGCTGTTTGCCGAATGCACTTGAATTTTATACAGTGTTGTCAGATTTGCAACATATTCTTTGATTGGAATTATTCTCGTGTTGCCATTGGAATCATAAACGTCATTTCGTTTTCTCTATTTCTAACAAATTATAATTGAGGAATATAGCATGATAATTCATTTCCAATATGTATATGTATCAGCAAACGGCAAAGTAGCAAATCATCTAGTATACCTACAACCTAAATGTTAGGCAACAATTTCACACATATACAATCCAAGACCTACGTGACATGATCCCGACAATAGGGACGTACTCGCCACCTCCCATCATATCAGAGAGGGATATTTAAATGGAAACATATGTCACCGATGAAATAACTGAAGGGAAATTATATATTAATGGTTACTCTCTCGTTTCCTTAAAGTCTACAAGCAGGCATACAGGAGGGACAATGATATATGTCAGAGAAGAATATAAATTTAAGAAAGTGTTTTCAAGGAGTGTTGCAATGAATACTTGGGTCGTTGGAATACAGCTGACTCTAATGAAAAGGAAGCTTATTATACTTACTTTGTACCACTCTCCAAGTTCGAGTGATACAGAGTTTATGAATTAATTTGAAGATATTCTTGGTAGATTCGCTTTTCAGGATGGAACTTTGACGATAGTGACTTCAAAACTGTCAAAACTTTTGACAGATTTAATTATTTTTGTTATAAACTCGATTTTTGAGGAACATTTAAAAAAATTGTAGCTTGTAGATCTTTTGCACTACAGACACAATTTTTGCTTGGGTGGATAGAAGAAGGATCAAGGAATTTTTTAAGCAATCTACACATGTCAAATGTTTATTGCGTTGTTTTGTATGATTTTTTCAATTTGGCCTTTTCCAAACAGCAATAACTCAATTTTTTCAAATTGCATGTGCCAATTTTTATATCGCCATCAGATGAAGCGTCAAATTTCAGATGGAATTGTATAAGCATGTACTATACCCATCTCTTATAGTTCTGAAATAATTTGGGAATATATTGAACTTTGATGATTTTGCAGAACTAACAGAGAATGCTTAGAAATATTTGTATCAAGTAGCTGAACTGGCTACGCTCACCTGACAGGTGCCTAAAATTAATGTACTTGTCACTTCGTTCATTCGAATTTGATATTTCAACAAGAATTGTCGTTATTTCAGATTGAAAATATCCAAAAAATACAACACATTAGGAATAAAATCACTGGTTGTTCATAGGATAATATATTTAATCTTTTTTTAATTCATTTTAGAATGTCAAAAAGTAGTGGGTAGAAATTGCAGGCAATTCAATAACCAATTTCCAAATTTACCGTCTATGAGTAAAATAAAATTTCGAAGCATTAGAAGCAATTTTCTACAATTCGGATGAATAAAAATTGTAGGAACTAAGCGAAAACCAATCATCGAAGATAATTACATAAATACGAATAAATGATAGCAAACATCATAGGAGAAAACTAATTTACGATCTGAATAAATGTTCAATATTGGCCCCATTTTGCTTGATACACTTGACAGCTCGTATACGAACATGATGAGTTGCCCTCCGAGTTTCCTCAGGATCAATATTACGAAAAGCATTATGAATGCGCTCTAGTAACTCTTCTTTACTTCTTACAGGAATAAGATACATTTCACTCTTGATTTTGCCCCATAAATAAAAATCAAGGGGCGTCAAGTCCGGAGAACGCGGAGGCCATAAATTTGGTCCTTCATTACCCCACCATCTATCCTCGAACATTTCTGTTAGCTGCCGATCTACAGCTCGTGTTTTATGTGCTGGTGCACCATCCATTTGGTAATAGCAATCCCTCAGAATGTTAAGGGGTAATCCATCTAATTTTTCTATCAAAATTTCCAGGTATCTTTGTCCCTTAAGATTTTCCTCATAAATGTGATAAGCCAACAAATCATTCATTAAAATTGCAAAAACGTTCACGCTGAATTTATTTTGGAAATCAATAACCTCAATGAAATGTGGATTTTCTGTGTCCCAAAAATGTCGATTTCTCCTGTTGGTTATTCCACTTTCATTGAACTTGGCTTCATTAGACCATATAATTTTTTGCAGAATTGTCTCATCTTCTTGAAGCCGAATTAATAAATTTTCACAGAAATTTAGCCGCTTGGGAAGGTCAGTTGGTTTCAATTTTTGTAGTCTGATAAAAGAATACGGGTGCGTGTTATGTTTCTTAAGGATCCTTTGAATGGAATATCCATTGATGCTGACTTAATGGACGCATGTGGATTGGCACGAAAATACGCTAGCGTATTAATTTGATTGTCGTCTTTGAGAATTAGTTTTCTTCTAGTTTCTATGTATTTTGTTTCTCCAAATTGCAGAAAATTGCTTCTAATCCTTCGAAATTTCGTTTTACTTATAGGCGCGAAATTTGGAAATTGGTTATTGAATTGCCTGCAAGTTCTATCCACCACTTTTGACATTCGTCACGAATTAAAAAAGATTAAACATATCCTCGTTTGAATAATCAGAAAATATTTCACTTCAATTGGAAATCGCTAGTTATGGCGCGTATAAAATTTCAGCTTGATATTGTAATTGGAACTCAAAAAGTTTTTAACAGACTGTCCCGGTGGATTTCCTGTATATTGTAGAGAACATATTGTTATATGAGCAAGTTCAGTTTTGATATGTTAAAATGAAATTGTACCTAAATAGGGATATTATGTGCAAGTGAGTGCTCCTATAATATTTTATGAGTACTCGTTGTATTGATATCATATTATCATTGTTTTTATTAGCTTTGGCTATTAAACGTATTATTATTAATTGAAGAGGTTAGGTTTTAGGTAAATTTAGGTTAGGTTTAGAAATATTCCCATTTGAATTTCGGTCTGTTATGAACGAGAGAGATAGTGAGTACTTCTACCTCTTTCTTGCATCATTTTGAGCCATATGTCGTACAACAAATTTTGTTTTTTTTTAAACCATAGGCTTCTGAGGCGAAACAATTTCAGATTTGTATTCTGGGCCCCAAAATTAGTAAATACACATTTTTCAGTGAATTCTGACTATCAACACTATGTCGTATAATTACCAATATGAGAAGAAAAAAACTTCATTATCCAGATAAACTATTAATGAGATCTAAAAAATACTTTGGAATTATCTCCTTTTCTCTATATTTAATTGATAATACTACTACTAGAGACAAGAGCGTTCAATTATTGTGTTCCCATACTGACGAACCAGTGCGTCCAAATATTATTTTGTTTGTTATGACAACACTGTATAAAATTCAAATGCATTCGGCAAACACCTGATAGACTCGTTTTGAATGCTCCAAAGTCGTCACCATACAAGACAGGATTAGCTTCAATTTTTTTTAAATTTCTACCTTAGAACTTTTAGGCGGACAATAAAACTCCAGCATGTATCCCCCAACAGCTTTGACAAGTGCAAGTCTACATTTTTCCCATTTTTGAGGTCCTATGGCTTGATCTAAGCTTTCAGGTGTCGTATAATTAACAATCCCTTCTTTTCTACATTCTACAACTATTTTGGCGAGTTTTGTTTTATTGTGAGCTAATTCTGCCTCTTCAGAATTTTGCTTATAGAATCCTCTACGTAACATTTTGAAGCTGAGTCTGAAACGAATAATTAGTAACTCTAAGAACCTTATTTGAGAAATGAATACACAAAATTGGAATCAAAAAATACATGTCACATTACATACAGCCCTCACTCATATGATATCTATCTACATACAAAATAAATATTTCTACCTTCTGAAAAATGGTATATGATTTAATTTTGGGGACCCATCTTCATTCTCTGAACTCTCATCATGCTTTAAACTTCCATTAGCTGATTTGTTACCATGTAATTTTCTTCGGTTATAATCTATTTCAAATTGTTCACTGAAACTCTCGATGAATTTTCTCAAGAAGTCCTTGTGGGTTATGATATTTTTGTTGTTTTCACTCAAATTATGTGTTATGAACTGAGCTGCACTTTTCGCAAAATCCTGGGCTGCGGCAGTAGCATGCCTTTCGCAAAATTCGATCCAAGCGTTATCACCCATTGGTGTCTCCAAAGCAGCTGCCATATCAGCCAAATCTTTTTAATTAATAAAACATTTCATTCATTTATTCCGCTTTAAACTTATTACAAAATTACTGTTATTGTTTTGACATCTGCCAAAATGCTGAGGTTCCGGATCTTGACGCCATCACGGAACTGAGGTGATTGGCATGCTAGGTTGGTACGGTCACGGAGTGAAAATTGATGTTCTATGTGCAGCACAGCACAGAGTCATGGGTGTTCTGCCAGCTAGGTTTTGGTGCTGCAAGTAAAATTAATTCGCAATTTGAATTAAAATGTTATAAGTTGATTAGAGAGTTTTTGCAACTTTTTCGTTAATTTTACCGTTAACTTTAATTATATTCAAGATAATAACGCTCACTTCAAATAGAGTTTTTGCAACCTTACAAAATAATGTAGTTATTCAATTGACAGTTTGTCACCATAAAACTTGTCACTTGTCATTTTACTACGGCCGATTGTTTTTGTTAGGTTACGCTGCACACAGTAAATGAAAATAATTACCAGCTCTTATTCTGCCGTAATAACGGCAATTCTTTATTGTTATTAGAGTTTTCAGATACTATTTTTGAACAACGCATGCGCAGAAAATAACGAAGTTTTGTACCTCTTATTTTAAGACTTCGTTATTTTCTGCGCATGCGTTCTTCATAAATAGTACCCGAAAACTATAGTAACGGCAGAATAAGATCAGGTAATTAATCTGTTACCGTGTGCAACCTAACTTAACGAAAACAAATCGGCCGTAGTAAAATGACAATTTTTATTATGACAAACTGTCAATTAAATAGCTACATTATTTTGTAAGGTTGCAAAACTCTATTTAAAGTGAGCGTTATTATCGTAAATATAATTAAAGTTAACGGTAAAATTAACGAAATCGTCTAAGTTGCAAAACTCTATAATCTCAAAAGTTGCAGAGCGCTAATCGAGTATTATGTTCATTGTCTTTTCATTATAGACTGACAATTTTTTTAACCAGAGTCAATTTTGAAATTTTGTAATTTACCTCTCACGGTAACCTTATAAGATATCCATATTCTTTATTATATATATATATATATATATATATATATATATATATATATATATATATATATATATATATATATATATATATATATATATATATTATCTATTTTTCCATCTAATGTTCAAAAATCTGCAAAAAAGTTTTGTAAGAAATTAAATAGGATTAGACTGATTCAATCTTTATTCGTATTCAATAGAAAAATTCACATCTATAAACGTTTTTTTCAATACAAACAAGAGGCGTATATGCCACGTCTAAAATAAAAATTTCAATGATATATGAACAATTATAGTAGTAAGTTATGATAAATACAAATAAAAAATATACAAAAACATTTCATTCAAAACTTGAAGGATCAATGTAAAATTAATCGTTATATTGTCAATGTATTTCTATTTTCATAACTTTAATACAATGAAATAAGAATTAACATTAAATACTTGATGAATATCATCAAAAAACTACTCATTTGTAAAAATAATACAACAAAATATATATTTCAATGATGAAGGACATCATCATTCTATAAATACAAAACAAAAAATAGAACCTTAATTTATTTTTAAACTTATTTCGACTATTATACACCAGCCTTATTCTCAACGGGTTCAAAAATTTTATAAATATATAATCAATGTAATTATAAGCTTTTTACCAGGCTAAACCAGCAGCCGTCAATCTATTCAACCCTGAAAGTTATTTTAAACAGACATCTGGATCAATTTCTTCATGATTTAAATAAACATCATACTAGAATGAAATTCTGTGCACCATTTATGATGATCAATATTTAAATTATAGCAATTACAAAAATATACTAATTTGGAATATTTTTCAAACCATTATAATTTTCTTTTAAGGCGAAATCTTTTTCCTTTTACTATACATGCGATTTTTCTTATGTTAACATTTCGAGGAATTGATTCGTCATATAAAAAAAAAAAGAAAAAGGCTCCTTAGTTGAAAGTATTATACCGATTTAACTTTATTATTATTTCATACAAAGTATTTGTGGAGTCTTTGAAAACATTGGGAAGGAAGTTAAGAAAATTAATTGTATGGAAAAATAGCAAGTTATCTTGCTCATAGTGAAAAAACACGAACTTGCAGTTTCCAGAAAACGAAAATAGATTCTCACCTACAATAGCACAAAGAGTATGCTCTCTTTAAGGATTAAAACTGAATTGAACACAATCGGCTCTTTTACAGATGGAATTTAATCTTTTCTCAGTTCAATTTTGTAACTGATTGAAGAAGAAACAGATTTACAGATATTCCTCTATTCTAGGACGGGTTCGATATACTTTTTATATATTTTAGTTGCTCTACATGTCGATGCTGTTAGATTGTCAATTCTATAGCTTGTAGTCACTTGTACTTAGGAGCAAGTGTTGCAAACTCCTTTCTCCAAACTATATAAGGAATCAATTCCACAAATACATTAACAAATATGGAGTTTGTCCCAAAAATATTCTCCTCCTCCATATCTCTGCGCGACCTCTACAGGACATGAACGTAACCATGTTTGCATGAACACACTGAAGGTGCATATTACGAGCGGAACGCTCTTATTTGTGAACGGTATTTGAATTTCGCGCAGGAATATTTGACAAAGCAGAAGTTCTACATCTACGTGAATCCTGATATAGTTTTTTGTCACTTCTTGCTGTTTTCAAAACTGAGAGCGCCGCTTGGACGACAAACGACTGAAATAAATGAGGCGAACTTTTTGAAGACAATATTGAAAAACTAGTAGCAGGAGTACTTTCAGAACTGGAAAAGGCCTTGGGAGCGTGTTGTTGAATCCAATGGAAAGGACGCGACGAACTAGGCGATGTATAGAGAAATGAATATGGAGGTGAATCTGATACTTTTGGGGCAATTCTGCTATTTGCTTCAAGATTTAAGGTGTCTATTAACCAATATTCAAAAACTATTCCAAGTGTTTCTTATTGAAATTACTGTTGAAACTGGATCAGTTTGACATAAAAGATGAAATATAAAACTATTTATTTTTTCAACAAGAAACAAAAAGAATTGCCCATAAAATTGAACAATATAAAACATTAGGAGTAGATTGTTACTAATACTCAGTTACTACAGAAGATTGATACTGATAGCTACAAATTGCATGGCAAACTTTATTTCCTTATATGTCATATGTCTTATGAACACAAATGTTTATGTGGGTTTTATGAAATCATTGAATTACCAATACTACCATTTCATCAGCAGTATATTAAAGTTGGATTTATCATAGTAACTAGCCAGGTCCAAAAATTAAAAATAAAGATACAGTCCACATAAGAATAAGAAACTTGGTAATTCAGAGTATTGAAAGAAACATACAAAAAAATAAAAACACTCTTCTACTCATACAAATTGTTGAACACAAGTCGAATTTTTGGGAAATGGAGTTTTAGTGTAGTGATTATATCACAAAAAAAAAATTACAGCAGTCGACATCATGATTGTGGAGAAGTTACATGATTTGACTTTCAAGAAATCACATTAACAAACAGAAAAAAATTTACTGCTCGTTATGTCGTAGATTATGGTACTTCAGTGTTTTTTATAATTCAAATCAGTAAATGCACATCGTATTTAAAATGTGTAAATAACCTTTGATATTAATGGATAAAAACTTTTCAAAGAAAACGGAAAATTGCATTCACTTTTTCAACGAACCCTTATACCAAAAATTGGGAAAAATAATAATTCTACGAAATAGTAAACAAGTTAAGACTTCTTTCAATTCACCACCAAAAATAATCTGAAGTGAATACATTTCAACACAAATTTCCCTAGGAACTGTCAACTGAAAAATTTTAACTGCTATCGAATTCGAAAACAGTGAAAAATAAATAACTAAAAACGAATTACCGTACTCATAAAATAACCTTGATTGCCCAAGGCTCCACCTCGATCTTTTGCGACATAACAGCGTGAAAGATCAACTCCGTGTTACAGATATACTTAATTTTTTCCTTCTTATTCCTCAACAGATCAGCGGTTAGGTGGATATCGTCCTCGTGCGTCACAATGAAGTAGCTGTGCGGCGCCGTCTGATTCGTGACCTCGATCTGGGCGGCGCTTCTCCGTATCCTCTCGACGATTCCGCCGCAACTCTCGATCAGATCGACCACGACGCGTTCGTTCGGAAACACGCTGGGCGTCACCCAGAAGCTCTTACCTTCGAACAGTTGGTTCCTATTCTCGATCTTGAGCAGACTTTGTAGATCGCAATCGAATTCTTTGTTGAACTTTTCTATGTCAGGAAAAACGTAATTAGTTTCGTCGACGAATTTGTTAGCGGCCCTTGAGTCGAGGAGCCATTGCTTTGGTAAAATCGGCACACCGCGTGGTATGCAAAACAACATCTTATTTGTACGGTTTAAAGTTTCCATGACTAGATGGGTGCATGTGTGATGGTCGTTAGTTACAGAGCCGCCAAGTTTACTGAAAAGTAAAAAACTATTTTTAGAGGTTAGGTTAGGTTAGATTTCAA
Source organism: Cryptolaemus montrouzieri (assembly GCA_013387265.2). Classification (NCBI taxonomy): domain Eukaryota; kingdom Metazoa; phylum Arthropoda; class Insecta; order Coleoptera; family Coccinellidae; genus Cryptolaemus; species Cryptolaemus montrouzieri. The sequence continues at coordinate 15,628,856 of JABFTP020000042.1, forward strand.
TCAATAACTTATTCGAGTGTTATAATTTATTGATGATAATAAGAAATTAAACTATGTATTATAGTATCATCAGCAAAACGGGAGTCCTGGCGTTGGTTCTGCGGGGATGTGGAAAGTACACCTGTCAGTGCAAGGCTGCATAGGGTTCTCGCAAGAGGCCCAGCGCTCCCCATCGGATCTGTGGAGGGTCCGGATGGGCGATACACGGGCTCTGGATAGGAGACGTTAGAGATTCTTGCGAGAACACACTTCCCAAATTCTCGCTTTCTTGATATCAGTGAAAGCTGTGACACCGTCGCCCCGAAGGGCCTTGTAAAAAGGCCAAAAAAGGACGATTGGAAGAACGCAAGAACGATCATCAAGCCCAGAGCAATCAGGTGGGCGATTCGCTCATTTAAGCCATTCAAAGCTCCTGGAGATGATGGCATCATACCTGCCTTATTACAACAGGGGGTGGATGTCCTTCTTCCATACCTCATTAGGCTCTTCCGGTCGAGTGTTGCCTGGAATGTTGTCCCGACCAGCTGGCGAAGAGTCAGGGTTGTTTACATCCCTGAGGTGGGTAAATCGAACTCACAACCGAAATCGTTTAGACCGATTAGTCTTACGTATTTTGTTTTGAAACCCTGGAGAAGGTGTTAGATGGATACATCAGGACCAAGGTGTTATCGCTGAGGCCTCTGAGTGAACATCAATACGCCTATCAAAAAGGTAAATCAACCGATCTGGCACTTAACAACTTAGTCGGGAGGATCACACAGTCTCTGGACCGCAAGGAGACTGCAGCTGCAGCCTTCATGGATATTGAAGGTGCGTTTAATGCAGCCCCCACTGACTCAATGTGTGGGGCTGTGATAGCCAGAGGAGTACCAAATATTATTGCGGAATGGATTAGTAACATGCTAAATGCCTGAGTGATCAACACTTCACTGAAAGGAGAAGTAGTCACTTTCGTGGCTGGCAAGGGCTGCCCACAGGGAGGAGTACTATCCCCTCTTCTTTGGCGCACTGGATGTTTATGTACAAGCATACGCTGATGATATAGTCATTCTGGCTGTCGGAGATGATAGCGATGTTTCCGACAGACTACAGGAGGCTATGTCTGCAATTCAGGGGTGGTGTGAAGGAGAGAAACTAATCATAAACGTTTACCACGAAGAGGATATTTGTTTCCCCCCGACCGTGGGCGGGGTGTTTATTCGGTTGTGGAAGAAGCGAAATATCTAGGGATGACCCTGGATAGTAAACTCACGTGGAATTCGCACCTGGAAAACACAATACACAAGGCTAGATATTCCCTATGGGCATGTCAAAGGACCTGTGGAAAAAAGTGGGGTCTTGCCCCAAAGCAACTCCATTGGCTATATGTGATGGTGGTTAGACCACGTATTACGTACGGCTGCATTGCTTGGTGGAAGTGTAGTCTTAAGAAGCAATGCCAACTCAAGCTCTCTAAATTACAGAGAACAGCCTGCATGATGATTACAGGAGCCTTTCGCTCTACACCCACTGCGGCCATGGAACTGATATTAGGCCTTGCCCCTCTTCATCTTGTGATGAGAGGAGTGGCTAGAATGGCTTTCTACAGATTCCATCATCTTTCCCGTAATGAAGCGAGTAACTTCGGCTTTGTGCCTGGCGCCCTACAGTCTGAAATTGAGGACAATGAAGTGCTGAGTATGAGGTCGGACATAGCAACACCTAAAACCAACATGGAAAGGCAATTCCAGATCATCAAGAATGGATCAGCTCCAAGGACCGTCTACTTGAGGGTCCCTGTTGGTATACGGATGGCTCAAAGACTGCGAAAGGTGTTGGAGCTGGTGTCTACGGTCGAGGTGCCGCCAAGGAACAGTCGATCTGTTTTGTTGGGCATGCGACTGTCTTTCAAGCAGAAATATTCGCCATTGACCACTGTGCTAACCTCTTGCTTGCGGGAGGATTAATAAATAGGTCAATTAAAATCCTCACCGATAGCCAAGCTGCACTGAAAGCATTGGGATCCGATACCTGTACTTCACTTATGGTGCAGGAATATCGCTCTACCCTTGCCAAACTAGGAGAGCGAAGCAGGCTCCGTCTAATATGTGTTCCTGGCGTCTCAGGCATTGGGGAATGAGATGGCGGACTCATTGGCCGCTCGTGGAACTAACTTGGAGTTCATAGGACCGGAGCCTAATCTCGGAATTCCCGTGGAAACTGCAAGGATGGAAAACAACCGATGGCTGGACTTGAGGGAACGTGAGTATTGGATGAGCCTCCCAGGACTCAGACACGCTCGACGTGCCATCGGTGGACCTTCCACTACAAAAGCCAAGGCCTGGCTTAAACTCTCTAGGTTGGAACTGAGAGTTTTAACTGCCATATCAACGGGGCACTGTCGCCTCAGGAAACACCTAAATAAATTAGGATTGGTTGAGAATCCTTCATGTAGGCTATGTGAAGAAGATACAGAATCAATGGAACATGTTATGTGCGAGTGCCCAGCAAGCGACAGGGTCAGGATGGAAGAACTTGGATCTTGCAAACTGAAGCTGGCTGAGCTTATTAAGCTCTCACCCACGAAACTCGTATCCTTTACGAGAAGGATGGAGCTCGTGGATGAAATTTAGGACAGAGTGTGCCACAATAGACCACTGGGTCGCAGTGGCCGGGCTCTAGTATCATCAGAATTAATTGAAATTCAGGATTGCAATTTTGGTCTCTCGACCATCTTCAGCTGATAACAAGTACCGGGCTAACGTTGAAATACATACTCACATAAACAGGTAGATACAATATTAATAAGGATGCAAACAAGATGTAATAAACGAATTTGTTTGTACATTAGACGGGATATCCCCATTTCTACAATATTAAAATACATAAAAAGTAATAAAAAAGAGTAGCTTACACAATAAAACTTGTTGCCCCATATTAAGCGAATTAAAAGCAAAAAAACTGGAAAACAGAACATTGTACACTAAATAACGATGATAACCTAACTATACAACATTCATCAATAGCCTTGCCCTCAACTTGAATGTATGTGCAGAATCATGGAAAAAATCGATACGTGTACCCAGTCTGTTTGCCAATGACAAACATCTATTCAAGAAGTAATTCGTGGCATAATTCTGACGGCATGTCACAAGTCGGAACAGAGAGGTCCGCCTCGTTAACCTCCCACGAAGGTTGAAATCTATCAGCCTCAATAGATTCAGACAGTCAACATGGCTATTGAGAATCTTGATTAAAAACACAGGTCAGACACCCTCCTACAGCTCTCAAGAGAGTCCAGACTAAACGTCGTCTGTACAAATTGTAGACCCCGAGAGTCACCAACCACACCACATTTGAAAATCAAAAATTTCAAACACCTTTTCTGAACCCTCTCCAGGCAATCGATATCACATTTATAGAAGGAAGACCAAATCGATGAGGCATACTCAAGACCTGATCTCACCAATGAACAGTACAGAATCTTGATTGTCCTAGTAGATAATTCAGAGGCATTTCTTCAAACAAAACCGAGCATCTTATGGGACTCAGCAGTAATCTTTCCAAGGTTTTCATTAAAACTCAACCCACTATCCAGGGTGACACCTAGATCCCTAACCGAAGAGGACCGACCAAGACTCTGGTTATTTAAGAGAAAACTGATATAGTATTGGTCACGCCGATCTGTGGAAAGTAACAACACAACACTTCTCAACATTCAATTTCAATTAATTCTTTTCGGGCCATAAAAAAAAATTGTCAACATTTGACTGCAGCTGATTAGCATCTGAAAATTCTTTAACTGAAGAAAACATTTTCATGTCGTCCGCGAACAACAGAAAATCAAATGACAGGGCCTCTTCCACATCATTGATGAAAATATTCAACAGGATAGGGCCAAAATGTGAGCCCTGTGGAACACCTGATAGAGACGAAAATTCTCTTGAGTAGAAATTCTTGTATCTGACCATAAGCGATCTACCATATAGAAAGTACTCAACCATGACAAGAGTGATCCATAAATTCCCAAAGCCTCAAGCTTAGTCACTAGCAAATCAAGGTTTACATTATCAAAGGCAAAGAGTCTGTACAAATAGAATCCATCTGATGACCCGACTCGAAGCATTCAATTATATCAGACAGATATAACATCAAATTAGTGACACTGGACTGACCCCTCTGAAATCCATGTTGTTTATTAGATATACAGGGTGCTTCAACGAAAACTAAACAGTGCCTATATCTACCAAGATATTCATTTCTGATCAAAACGCAAAAACAGGTCAATTTTTGTTTCAAGAGGGACATCTTTTGGGGTACAATACTTGCCTGAAATATCAACCCCCGCCTAGGGGGTTGCAATCCTTGAACATTTTGAATAGGGAAGATGGGTCGAGTGATGACTCAAAAGAAAGGTGGTATCTTTGTCTACATTGCCTTGAACGAATTTCCATTTTTAATTGAAAACTGTAAAAGATACAGGGTGAGAAACTGAAAGATAGGAAAGACTATTTCCTGAGACTATTCAAGATTAAGTGAGGCAAAATGGAACAAATCCATGCTGATCAATGGCAGTCATCATCAGTCAAGTGATACCTCGAAAGAAAGGTATTATCTTTGTCTGCATCCCCGTGAACGAATTTTCATTTTGATTGAAAACTGTAGAAGATACAGAGTGAGCTACTGAAAAATAGAGGACTATCTATCGCCCTGAGCTATTCAAGTATTAGTGCAAAAAAAATGGAACAGATTCATTCCAGATCAAAGGCTGTCATCTTTGATCCAAGTGAATCTATTCCAGTTTTTCGCACTAATACTCCAATAGTCTTGGGGCGATAGTCTCTTATATTTTTCAGTAGCTCACTCAGTATCTTCTACAGTTTTCAATCAAAATGAAAATTCGTTCACGGGGATGCAGACAAAGATAATACCTTTCTTCAAGGTATCACTCGACCCATTTATCCTCTTCCAAATTTTCAAGGGTGGTCACCCCTGCTCTAGGGGTTGAAATTCGAGATGAGGATGGTACTTGATGACTGCCATTGATCAGCATGGATCTGTTCCATTTTACCTCACAGAAACTTGAATAGTCTCAGGGAAATAGTCTTCCCTATCTTTCAGTTTCTCACCCTGTATCTTTTACAGTTTTCAATTAAAATGGAAATTCGTTCAAGCAATGTAGACAAAGATACCACCTTTCTTTTGAGTCATCACTGACCCATCTTCCCCGCTTAGGGGTTGATATTTCAGGCAAGTTTTGTGCCCCAAAAGATGTCCCTCTTGAAACAAAAATTGACCTGTTTTTGCGTTTTGATCAGAAATGAATATCTTGGTAGATATAGCCTCTGTTTAGTTTTCGTTGAAGCACCCTGTAATTGAGTAACAGTGCCATGATAAGAAATTATATACTAAGCTGTCAAGCATTTTTGGTATCACAGACTGGATACAAATACCTCTATAATTACTGACTTCAGATTTAGATCCCGACTTATAGATTGGAATTATGAAATTATATTTCTACATAGATGGAAATTGTCCACTCTTGAGAGAAATGTTAAAAACTCTGCTTATAGATGTTGATAAGGTGCATTTTTTCAATAAAAAAACTTGGCAATCCATCATAACCAGCTGACAAATTCGATTTGAGTCCCTGAATCAACTCAAACACCTCTCCAGATGAAAATTGGCAATCGCTCAAATTCAGTGTTTGCTCATAAACAATCTGGAATTATGTTAAAAGCAGGTATTAAAGGTATCAAACATATACAAATAAGCTAGGCCATTCTCGTCGTTCAGAAGATAATCTCTATGGGGAGTTTGTTGGATAAAAACTTTCAGTCCTTTAGATATTCTGTGAATTATTTAAAGCACTGGACCAAAGTGTAGGCAACGAATAGGATTTGGAAAAATAAAGGGACAAAGAAGGAACCAGTGAAGAAGCACACTTTTGTAAAGTTGCGGCAGAAATACCATCGCAATCCGGCGCGGAAGCTGTTTTAAGCAGACTGAAATGTTTTTGAACGTCACTGATAGAAAATTGGATAGACTAGGAATAATGTCTGGCTCGTCTGTAAAGGAAGCTACGAACGTTTCAGATAACAAATATGCGGTGGCAAGTGAAATAGTGCACAGATGACCTTGTTTGTCCTTGACCCAGGGCGCGGTCACTTATTACTTACATTACAATTTCCGAAAGCTCTGCACTCGAATTAGGCACATTAGAGAATAATATGTTGTACTGGTGATTCACAGGGACGTTATCATCAGAGTTGTCTTCGTCCATCCGCTCCGTCTTAGGCTGTTTTGCTTTCTTCGGAAGTGAGGGAGCAGGCGAGGCACTGCGTTTAACTCGTTCATATGTTTCTTGGGAAATATTGATGGGCATTTTCCAACCGTCTAAAAAATTTAATGCAAATACATGTTGACAACCAAGAGCAATTGCCATTGTATGAAAATTTAAAGTAACTATATCACAAGTCATTTCAGTTAATTTTGGAATGTTATTATTATTATTATTGACTACTTACGCATAAGATTCGGACATATTTTTGGATCAAAACTGAAATTTGGCGGATCACTGTACTGTTGATAAACGATGTTTTCCATCTGATTCATTGCCACGAAATTTCCAAGCATAACATCAGTCAACCACTGAATATTCACGACGGGGGTTCCCCATTTCTTGGCGTGATTGTACTTTGGTCCCTCCTGCTTAGCGGCTATTAGCAACGTGTTATGCTTGGAAAAATAACGAGTGTACTGAAAATGAAAAATAAAAATGTTGAAGAAATATACGTATTGAATTAGATAAAATCTTACCTTAGCTCCTGTATAATGAATCATTTGTTTAATCCTACCCCTATCTTGGCCAGTGAAGCCGCTCAAAGATATGAGGTGCTTGGAACACGGCGTGGTGTCCAAGTAAATCGTCGGTACGTGTAGAGCGGTCCAAGGCGGTAACAGCTGTTTCTTTTTCATGATATCTGCGAACCAGTACAGAGTCACGCACCGTTTGCAATCTCTCAGAGCTTGCATAACGACCCCGTGACGCTGTGTTTCACATAAGACGTGAGTGACTCTATTGCAGTATTGTTTTTCCACTTCCCCTGCAACAGAAATATGAGGTGACATTTTAATCGTTGGATAGCACTAGCCATACTTTTCGAGAATCTGGTATTTGTGCTAAGTTTGATACTGAAACCTGTGACGTTGTACCACAGTAAAAACACTGTACACCACTTCACCATAACTTTATTTCAAAACTCGATGCGCGTTTCGCAAACTGATCGGTTATACTTAATCTATCCTTCCTCCAAGACGCTTTCGATGAAGCATCGTCCTAATTGGTCGAACGCGCTATTACTGGGCGTGTCTAACCTAACAAACTGTAGAGAACATGAACGGAATCGGCCCTCTATCCTTATATAGTGGATGTTGTTTGCATTTCATAAAAAGCGTTCAGTGTATTCGCGTTTTTAATAGTTTTCATCAATTTTACATTATCAAAATCTTTTCTATGAGCTTGATCAAAAGCACGTTAGATAGATCTTTTTGTATGTCTGAACTTGATCTTTTAGTTCGTTCAACATACTCCTTTTCGCCTTCACAACTTATCTAACGCGTTAGTTTTGTATTTTGATTTCCGAGTTCAATGATCGAAATTTGAAGAAACGAATCTTATTTTTTGTTCTTCAGGCTGAAGAAGACAATTTTTTCTTATATCTGTGTCTACTGATCCACTTATCCACTAAACTATATTTATAGCCATTCAAGTAACTACATTCCATATGAGAGCGAGCTTTCTCTTTCAGAAACCTTTCTTGACTAGCCATTTTTTGTTGTTTACTATAAAATGAGTCGGAAGGAATGTATCTACTTGTAGCAGTGGTCTTTCAGTGAAAATCAAATTCTAAGGATTTGTTAATTCTGATGACAATTGTATCTAAGTGTGGTGAAGAGGTGTACAGTGATTTTGAACTGTTTGGTTAATCTGAAATCATACCTTGTGAAATGAACACCCCAAAAATGTTTTAAAACTCTTACAGATATCAAGAGTGGTTCGAGATTGAAGCGCAAGCGCAGCTTCCCAACGCCCTCGTCCCCAATCCCTGCAAACGATTTGAAACGCAGATGCCGAAAAAACTTCTGTTGGTGCTGGTGAAGTGTTTCTTGGTCAAAAGCAAATCATACGTTGCATGCTAGGTGTTTCACAGACTACTTCGTGTCGAGAACTTTTCACAAATTTAAGTATACTTACTTTACCATCTATCTGTATCTTAGAAATGGCAACAGCGGTTTTTAAAAACCGTAATGAAATGATACGTAATGGTGACTATAACGATTATAACACACGAAATCAGCATATCTTTGTCCCACCCAATTTCAGACTTAGAATAGGCAGACAGTCGTCTATGTACTTAGGAGTTAAAATATTTAACAAACTAGACAATGACATTAACACATCTAGTTCATGTTCCTTTTTTAGGAGGAGACTGACTGATTTTTTGCTAGTCCAGAGTTTTTATAGTATAGATGAATTTTTATTGTGAAACAATTTTTGTAGTGTGATTTTGTATTTTGTCCTGCTGAAACTCTGTATGTTCGTTTTTTTATTCTTGTTTTGTTTTAGAAGGACTTTGTAACTCTGCTTGATTTTTTCCATGTGTATCACATTCAGAAGGAAATAAAGTAAATAAATAAGGTCCACCTCTATTGATAACTATTTGGTAACGTTTTGGTATATATACTAAAGATTAGATTATCAATGACAATTAAAGTTTAATTTTAGGGTGTTCCTTACATGCCACACGAGATTCAGCTCTGGAGTGCAGAATGGTCAGGTAAGAACATTAATATTGTTCTCTTGCAGAGTATTTTGGACAACTATCAGATGGTGAGGAGACCTTAATATCTATTACATGAATATCAATACTTACAGGTGTTCCCAAGACATTTTAGAAGTGCTTATAATAAATTCCGGGAACTCGTCGAGATACATAAGCGCACAATACTGAATGAAATGGACAACACTAGTCGTTAGTTATTCTTGAATACATTTCAACAAACCGCAACATAAGAACGAGAAATACTATGTAAGAGGAACAGACTGTGCGAACCTTGTGAAATATAACACCATAACTTCTATTCTGTCATATTAAAGATAAATTGCTATTTCACTAATTATTTTGCGGAATTGTGGATACAAATCGCTTGAATCTTTCTCTTACCGCCATGTTTTTCGATTTTTTCCATCCAATTTGGCATCTGTTCATCCAAATAGTCATCCACCTCAACAACAACAAAAATGCAGCCCAACAGGTATAGATCAGGGGGCACTGCAACAAAAATGAAAAGCTTTATCACTTTTTTAATGAAAAACATTAATATATTTTGATCACTTTCGCAAAGTATTTTATAACTTCAGCAATAACCAAAGTTTCATAAGTTACGTTGAAACCATATTTGTTAGTTTCTTATAGAGTTGATATTAAAACTAGTATAGGATTCTCCAAGATAATCTGTGGGGATACAGCAGATTTTCAGAAACATGGAAAAATTACTGTACCTCAAAAATTTTCGAACTCATTTAATTCAGAAGAACCGTACTGTTACATGAAGTAACCAATTACAAAAAGATTAATACACAAAAAAATCGATCTTCAAAGGTTAATATTTTCAACATCTACAATTTTATAAAACAAATCTTTCCTCTGCGAACATTAGTTTTCCTTCTATTTGCAGAAAAACGTTTTATTGAATTTTGCGAATTTTTTAGGCTATGAAGAACATTGATACACTCGAAAAACGCTATCTTCTTCATTATTTTCTCCTTTTCTATTAAGAATTAGGCTGTTAGGTATCTATTAACTCAGATCATTACGGACAATCTCTTACATTAAATGGATACCAAAGAAAAACAGAGGAAAGACTGCATCAGTGGGTATTTTCGGTCAAAAATGGACCATTTTGTTACCTGCAGAGACGTGCGCCAGTGTGTCATTGTTGTCTTCAAGAATTCTACCAGGGCTGGGTGAATTTTGTATATCTGCAATACTTCAACAAGCCAAGAATGGGCGGTACTATCGAATGCCTTCAGATAATCGAGAAAAGCTGAATGAACATTCAGATGCCCTAGCTGTGCCTGTTTCATTATCACAGAATCGATGATGAGTTGTTTCTTGCACCTGTGGTTTCTTTCTGCATCCTTTCTGCTCCTCTGCTAATATATTGTTGTCGTCAAGGTGTTGGTATATTCGATTGGATATGCATGAGGTGAGAATTTTGTAGAGTGTTGGCAGGCAAGTGATTGGCCTATATTGAGACGGATCCTGTGTTCTATCGCTCTTAGGTAGCATATATGTTAAGCCTTGTGTTAGGAAAGTGGTTGTTTTCTTGGGATGTTGAAGAACATACGTGAGCTGCTTCGCTAGGGCTCCATGGAGCTTATCAAACTTCTTGTACCAGAAGTTGTGGATATTATTTATACCTGTGGCCTTCCAATTGTTGGTCGCTCTAACTACTGTTGTGATTTCTTCCTCCGTTATTCCTTCGAAGTCCATATGTTTGATATCAAGGCGTTCTTTTTCATTCGTGATCCATTCCGCATCTCTAGTGTGTTCTTTGGGGTTGGACCATAGTGATGACCAATAATCGGTCAAGCACTGTGTGTCAGGTACTTCTCTGTTATTGTTGGTCGCAGTTTTGTTATTTTCCTAATGAAAATTGGCCGCGTTTTAGAGGAACCTTTGGTTTTGGTGTTTCCTTCCAGTACACTTGACGTATCTTGAAAGCCTCTTTGCTTTTGCTTGGAGTATCTGTTTCAAAGTGTCCATATACACGACGATGTGTTGTTTGTGATCAGGGTGTTTTGTGTTCGTACCAATTTTCCTATAAATTTTGCGTATATGTGATTTCAAGCGCCTTGAGGGTTTTCTGTTTCTCAGGAACTCTGTGAGGCGACCGATTTCTGCTCTAATATTATCAATATCCTTCAATCGTTTTGGTGGTTTTCTGACGCTTTTTGGCTCAGATCGAATCAGAGTTGTGGAGACTTGTTGTTTGTGTAGTCGAAGAACCGCTACCGCTCCACAGTGAATCAAAGTGTGAATCTTCTCCAAGGTGTTCTGGTCGGTATATTCTTCAAACACTGAGTTTACGCTTGCTAGGATGATATTGCTGTTCTTGTTCGTCTTGAGTTTGGGCAGTTTAGGTCTTTTAGTTGGATCACTACCACTGAATTCAGTTATTGCTCTGTTGAGTTCTGATCTTGCTAAATACATATATTCGTTCTGCTGATTCGGTTCAGGAGGGCGTTCCATGTTAATATTCGTTTCCGTGGCTTCGATGTTATCTGTAACACTTTCATTGACTCCGGCAGGTATACCGTTATGAGTGTCATTTTCGCTTCTGAGTTCCATTATGAACTCTTCTCGTATGCTTTGCAGCGTTTCTGAAGAAAGTAGCCTGTTTTTAACGATTGTTCTTCGTTGATCCGAAATTCTCTGCTCGGATATGTGCTGTAATTCATGATATTATTCTACGAACGCAAGATGTAACGCGTATCTGTATGCTGTCATTTCCGATTCCAAGTTTGTAATCTTGTAATAGGAACGCATAATGAAGGTATTCATTTCTGGGGTCCACTTCATGCGTTTCCTAGGGAGTCCGGCTCTCGTGGTAGTAGGCAAAATGGCTTGCGCCACCGTTGAAACATCAAGAGTCGGTTGGGAGGTATTGATGTTATTTCCCACTTGGTTTTGTGTTGCAGTATCCCTACTCGATATCACGCTGCTTCCGTCGCTAACCGAGGGAGACTGTGACTCACTTTCTGAACAAGACCTTCTTCCTAAATCTTGAACGCGACAAGAGGTTATGGTGGTACAATGTCGATTCACCAGTTTATTCCTTAGATTGTACATCATTGGATAAGTTGCATTTTTTACCTACTGCCAGGTTCAGCTTGGGTACCTCGGATTCGCTAAGCCCGTACTCAGAAACAATGTTCCTGAGCCCCTGAGGTTTTATTATTTTTTATCGCGGACTTATGCACTATCTCAGCTGTTAGCTGGATATAATTTACCTTTCCCAGATTTAGCAATCAAAGGGAATAGGCTCGATTACAATATACTTGACATAAATTTCCTAACTATCCTACATGTATTAAGAATTACAGCTTTTTGCATTTCTATATAGGTATTCTTATGCAATTCTAATTTCTTAAGGCTATCATGCAAAGTTTTGGGTATTAAACCAGTCGAGGATACGATGACGATGATATTATTTTATTATTATTATTATTTCCAAAACTCCCAATGAGGACATTTGAAGTTGAATTGAGGAATTTCTTTTGAAGAAAGCCTATTATAATTGCAGGACTTTCTACTTGATTGTTTGGAAATGAGAGGATTTTTTGTAGTCTGTTATAATAAATGTATTGTACTTTATTGTTTTTTCTTCAACATGTTTTACACCTGTCATTGTTTTATGGAACAAATATATTATCTATCTACTATAAGCCATGCCAAGATAAATTACAGCTCACTTACATTTCAAATTAGGGTTATGACCATAGAATGGACCAGGTCGATGTTGCACAGGAACTGTAGCCCTTGGAGAAAATTGTAATTGAGGCGGCTCGCTTTGGGGCGTCGCTGGCAAAGGTTGAGGTATAGGGGGCCTGATAATCTCGCCATTCGGTCCATTTATCACACGTCGTTGTTGCATCGCTATCAAATCTAATGGTCGATTGTTGGCATTCAAGGAAGCATTATGCTGAGCTGTCATCAGTCTGGAAAAACAAGCATTTTAAGATCTTCGAAACAACTATTGAAAGAGTACCACAAGATAGTACATTTGGATGATTTATTTTTCGTAATAAAATAATTCTATGTACGGTACAGTATAGCACATACCTTAGGGTTCCAGCAGCAGACGGTTCTGGAATGGTCTCCTGCGCCCCACCCACAGAAGTACCGCCGCTTTGTAATCTAATGCTTAACATATTGGCTAAGGCCGTTTTGGTTTTTGGATTGACTATCAATGGACTCTGTCCCACGGCGGGATCTTGGATCGCCACCGGTGCTTCTGCGGTCGGTTGACCCATCGGTCTTATCACATTTGGTTGAGGTGGCTGTTGAATCGCTGCCGTCTTCTGAATCTGATCTCGTTGAAGGGGGAATTGTTGTAATCGAAGCTGCTGTAACATTCAATTTTAAATAGGACCAATTCTTGCGTTTTTTCTGGTATACAATTGTTAGTTAAAACTACGTTTGCGCTCTTAAAACATCATACTGAAGTTTCTGAAAGATTTAGAGATATAATTTTTAATACAACTTCAATAGACCTCATAAACACTTCTCTCGCAATAAATTATTTTGTGATGAGTATATGTATCATACTGCTATAAGCATCTATTTTGTGTTGATGACAGTTCACAGTTCAAATTATAAATGGTGATATCTGTATGGTAAAGCCATAAAGATTTATGAAAAATCATGTCTGTTATTTTCTTAGATCCCAGAAATTAAAGGAGTTTTAAATAATGAAGGTATTCAACGAATTTAATTTGTTATTTGTCTTACAGTGAGTTTTACCTGACTGTAAGTAATTTTTGTTGATTGAGACTGATTCTTTGTCTAACACTATTTATTTACACATATATACATTTAACGATACATATATCGTTGTACTGATAATGGACTGTATTGACGATATAATAAGATTATGAATAGTGAATGAATACAATGTAATGATCTTAGTTAAGATTGATACAGAGTAAAGTTACAGTTTGAGTGTTACAAACTGAATGTTAGATACTGAATGATAGATCGATGGTGAAAGATAGATGATAGAAGAATGATGGAAAAGTAAAGTGATGATAGATAGACGATAGAAAAATGATATCTCTTAGGTCTGTGCATTTTCTTAAATACTGTAGAGAAGGGGAGAGAGTTTGGATTCTAAAATTTAAAGATTCTAAGAATGAGATAGGATCAATGGGCAGGTATGTATTATTTACGACCGGAACGTGCCTAAAAAGGACAAGAACTTCACTGTAATTAAATTGCCGACAAGAGGATCACAATATTCGGTGTAGATGTATATCGAAATTATATGATTCAAACTTGTGCGGAATTTCTACAACAAAAGGAGAATTATAATATTTAGGGAAAATATGTTTTGTTTTGTCATGAAATTTTGAGTTATATTATATCCAGAATTGTTTAACCTAACGCAACATAATTCACTGTTTGTACTTATAAACCAACAAATGTCAGGCACATACCTAAGCCAAAAAAACAGTGTTTTGACAGCAGATGATTATGACTTGTTTTCTCCATATTATCTATTTATTTATTTTTATTTATTGATACAAGCTCAACAGGATTACAATTACAGAGCCGAACAAGTATAGACAAATTTGCTCAAACCTAAAAAACAGATTTAAAAAACTTTCAAAAACAATAATGACAGAACGCATTGATAATGCAAACTCAAATAATAGAAATACACAGCAAACAATCAAAACAATTTAAGTGCATGAACTAAGTTTTGCTTATAGGTTTCTTTTGAATGTAGCTTGAGAATGACTGATATCAATCGAAGAGGCCACCGTGTTGAAATAGTGACAGCTTCGATTGATAGGTGAGTTGAAGAAAACATCCGCAACAGCTCCAACGACATAAAAAGTGACATTGCCTCTGCCAGCAAGCCTGGGTACCAAAAACCTCAGTTTGTCAAGCAGACCCGAACAACAGATGGAGTTATTCAGAAGTCCATACAAAAACATGCAGCACAAATATTTCCTTCTAATTTGAAGCTCCAACACAGAAAAACGATCGGTTAACAGAAAACCTTAGGAAGGTTCTCTGGACGCTTTCCAATGTAATTTTATATTTCACATAGTATGGGTCCCAGATAACACAGGCATATTCCAATCTAGACCGAACGAAAGCGAAATACAGAACCCTGAGAACAGCAGTGTTCCGGAAGCTCTTGGAATTCCTCAGAATAAAACCCAACATTTTTCTTGCTCGCAGAACAACATCACCTATATGGTCCCGGAACGACCATTTCGAGTCAAGAAGCACCCCGAGATCACGAGAACAGAAAACACGTTCAAGCCGTGAGCCCGCCACCGAAAAAGGAAAGAAATGTGGCGAGTGTTTGTGCATAATTGACATGTACTTGCACTTAGAGACGTTCAAAGGCAGTTTGTTTTCTTAACACCACTGATGTATCATCAGCAACTCTCCTTGAAGACTCTGACAGTCCTCATTCGATCTTATTTCTGTGTAAATCTTGAGTGGGGGGTGTTGCAAAGGCAACATTTACGAAAATTGTGAACAGAAGCGGACCCAAAACCGACCCCTGAGGTACTCCCGAATGGGCTCCAAAATCCTGGAATCTGAATCCATGTACATAACGTATTGCTTTCGATCTATGAAAATTTCGGCTAGTAGAGGACTATATGGATGACCATAAACAAACCGTTATTGCTCATATAAATTTCTTCATTAAGTTGAAAAAATTGTTTCGAAGATTCTATTAAAAAATTTCACTGTTGTGCTTTTTCAGGATTTAGATTTTTCTGCATTAGACATTTCTAACCATTTCAATAAGAGTAAAAGTCGACAAGTTCTTTATAACTCAATCATGAAACACTGCATGACAGCAAGTAAACAATATCATTGTTTTAGGAAATCTTTAAACATTTTTTTTCACTAATTTTAGCAAAAGAATCACAGAGCCTAAATAAATGAGTATTGCTGTTAACATGATTTAATATATATTACACTTTTTACTTACCTTCAATTTCATCTGATTTGGGTCTGCATTCTGTTGAATGGGACTCAAGCCAGGAGTCTGTGGAATATTGGAAGGTCCAGCAGATGGTCCAGCTGGACCACTTGGCTGATTGAGGGTAGTTGAACTTATTGTCTGCTGTTGTAGATTGTTTGGTATCACCAAACCTTGATTCTTTGCTTGTTGCTGAAGCCAAGCCATCTGCTGCTGTGGACTCAACCCAGGAGGTACAGACCCTATTAGAAAAGATTCAATGTTTTATTTTCCACTTTAAATCATACTCATAAAATGTTTGATCTGCTACGGTTGTGGAAATATGAAATATTATTTTTTTCCTGAATGTAAATATTGTTAAAACTCTTAATTTTCAACTGGAAAAATCTAAAGAATCTTACTTGCTCTATTCTTTATTAACTTCTTCATAATTTCAACAATGATCCAACAAAGTAAATAAATAAAACTTTTGAATTCACTTTATTCCAATAAAATAAATAAAAACTTATTCTAATCAGTTGCATTGAAATTGATCTCATCTGAAGAACATATGGTTTTGATATATTACGAAAAAACTGGTAAAAATAGTATTTCTTTGTTCAGTCCATATCAATATCAAACACGTGAAAAAATTATTCTTTTAATTAAGTAAAAATCGTGAAAGATAATACTGTCGATTTCACATATTAAAATGAATTTTAATTATATCACGTTACGTTGTCGGTTTTTTTTTTAGCGCCAAATGGAAAAGTTGAACAATTATTATATAGTTTCAATAAAAATCTTTTATGGAAACCTGTGAATTTTCTGAAAATAACAGAATATCTCTGAAAACATTAATTTTTCTGAAGATGTGAAAGTGCAAAGTTTTTTCAGTTGATTTACGTCATACCTCACTCCGAAAAAGCGTGTGGCTCAGAATGTTATACGCAATAAGTATAACTTTTTTTTCATTACTTAAATTCGATGAAAAGAAAACTGAATTGAATATCAGACAAAAGTTTATTAGCTCGAGGTATTTTCGCGTCTACATCCATTCCGGAAATAAGGGAAGTTGAGTTATTCTGATATCTCTAAATGACTTTTTTAGACCACTAAAATATTTCAAAGTTATTTGAATTAATTAATTGAAATTTATATAATTCCCTCACCTCTGATTAAAATATGGCCACCACCTCTCTGCTGGGCCTGTTTCAACAACAACTGTCTCTGCTTCTGCTGAAGCTTCTGCACGAATAGAGCCTGCTGTTCCGGAGGCATCTTCTGCAACTGATTGTGTGTTTGAGCATCCAGTTGAATATACTGCCTCTGAGGTCCAGACCCTGGCTGTCCTGGGGTCCATTGAATCCTCTGCCCTTGTTGTATATTCAAAGTTTGCCTAGGAAGTTGAACTTGCCCTTGTGCCTGTTGCTGCGCCCATATCTGTTGTTGAAGATGCGGCCTAACAGGTTGATTCTGCTGAATACCAGGTTGACCCTGCGGTTGCTGGTTGAATTGATTTTGTTGATTCAACAGTAACTGCTGCTGAAAACCTTGCTGACCCTGTCCTTGATTCTGATTATTGCCGTCTTGCTGTTGAGTTTGAGCAAACTGTTGATTCTGAGTGAACTGTTGTTGAATAACCTGCTGATTCCCTCCAACCACCTGCCTAACTTGCCCCAGTTGATTATTTAAGATCTGCTGATTCTGTAATTGATTTTGCTGATTTTGTAACTGGCTCTGCTGATTCTGCAACTGCTGATGCTGGATTATATTAGCAAATGGTTGATTTTGACTTTGTCCAACCGAACTCTGCGGAATTTGTTGCTGTTGGCCAACTATCTGATTTACTTGATGCCCCATCTGATTTTGATTCAATTGTTGATTTAACTGGTTCAACTGCTGATTTATCAACTGGTTCTGATTCAACCTTTGCTGAGCAACAAGTTGATTCTGATTCATTTGTTGATTCAGTATATGATTTAAACCGATATTGATTTGTTGTCTAGATGAATCATTCAACTGCTGATTCTGCAGAATCTGTTGATTTGGTTCAACCTGATTCAGAGGCTGGGTCTGTGTAATTTGCGGATTCAACTGTTGACTTTGCAGCAATCTCTGAGTTTGCGTCATTTGTTGTCCTTGACCAAGAGACTCATTCTGATTCAAAATCTGATTCTGACTCAAGGATTGGTGAAGCAGTTGTTGATTCTGACCTAAATTTCCTTGAGGTAGTTGATTTTGATTCACTACCTGGTTAATTTGCTGATGATTTTGATTCAAACCTTGACCAATCTGTTGATTTTGACCCAACCCTTGGTTTAATTGATTCTGATTCAAGCCTTGACCAAGTTGATGATTTTGTCCTAGAGCCTGAGCCAATTGGTTACCACCAATCTGTGCTTGATTAATTTGGTTCTGATTTTGAGCCAAATGTTGCTGTTGAATATTCTGATTTATCTGATTCAATTGTTGTGTGTGATCAAGCTGATTATGCGATGAAACTTGGGTTAAAGTATTGTGATCCATTAAATTCTGACCAACCTGATGTGTTTGATTGATTGATGTTTGAATTATTTGTTGGTTTTGCTGGGCTAGCTTCAACTGTTGATTCTGAAGCAGCTGAGCTTGATTTTGATTCAACAATCTTCCTTGATTCAACTGTTGATTTTGATTCAATTGTTGAGTAACTAATTGCGGTTGACTAATTTGTTGGTTTTGAAGTAGTTGATCATTGTTCAGTTGTTGATTCATCCTCTGGTTAAGTTGCGCTTGTCGCTGAGCCAACAATTGACTTATTTGATGGTTTTGAGCTAATTTTTGCTGGTTGAGTTGTGAAACTCTATTCTGTAACAACGTTTGATTCAACTGATTCTGTCCTAGATGTTGGTTATTTATTTGATTACTGGTTAATATCTGTTGATTTTGATTTTGCACAATAGCAGTTGGTTGATTAGTTTGATTTTGACTCAATCCTAGTTGTTGATTTTGTTGCAATAGCTGCCTAGCTTGATCAATCTGGCCCTGTGAAAGCTGTAATTGTAACAACTGTTGTTGTTGTAAAGATAACTGTGTTCTCTGTATTGAAGTTTGTTGCTGCTGTTGTTGTTGCTGTTGCTGCTGGTTGAGTCTTTGTTGTTGCTGTTGAAGAAGCTGTTGCTGCAGCTGAGTTGAACCAAGTTGCCCCCGTAATTGTTGAAGGGTAGGCCTGTTAATTACCCGATTAATTCCAACGTTTTGCTGAAATAAATTTTGGGATTGAAGTTGCTGAGATTGTTGAGCAGGATGATGAACAACAGTTCTAGGACTTTGCTGATTCGATACAGGACTCTGTTGTTGATGAGGTGGAGGAGACTGCAAGGTATTTTGTTGTTGTTGAGGTGATATATTTGGTTGAGAACTGTTGACAGACTGTGCATTTATATGAGATTGTATATTTTGTTGGGGAAAATTCACCTGAGGTGACTGAAGTATATTTTGTTGCTGTTGTTGTGGTGGGGGGTTTAACAAATTTTGTTGATTGATCCTCTGGGAATGAATATTTTGCTGAGCCTGCTGAAGAGCATTTTGTACCATTTGTTGTTGTTCAGGAGTCATCTGCTGAGGAATATTAGAAAAAGTCGAAGCTTTAGAAGTTTGCGCTTGGGCCATTTGTAATTTTTGCATGATATGTTGATGATTCATCAGATGGCTTTGCTGGGAAGTCTGCACTTGCTCAGATTGAATTTTCTGTTGAAAACTTGGTGCAACAACATTAGGTGGTACAATCTCTTTAGTTTTTTGAATCTGATTAGAAACATTCGATGCAGTTTGATTTGCTGCAGCATTTGCTTGGTTTTGTTGTTGATGTTGATTTATCTGCTGTTGCTCTGGTTGATTCCACGGCATTCTTTGCTTCAATTTCTCTAATAAAGCTTGTGTAGAACTAGCAACCTCATCGTTTCCATTATCATCCCTTGGGTTTTCTGTTTCTTCAAACCCAGTTATTGCAGTAGTGCTTTCATGTTGAATTGGTTGGGGTGGTTTTGGCCAATCTATGAGTCTAGGATGAAATAAATCAGGTTGTACTATATCCATTTTCCTAATACATTCAATAATCCAATCTGGGGTAACTATAGTTATCTTTTCAGGCCCTAAACTCAGAGCTTTTTCATATTTTGGAGTGTTTGTATCCACTGTAACTAAGAATCTGCATTTTTGGTCAAAATTTAACTGTACTTTACCACCATTATAAGTTATAAGTGCCCAAAGAGTTTCCAAATCTTCCTTAACTTTAGAAAGGCAGAATGTTTTAGATGCAAAGATGTAAGGTCTATTGAAAAGGTAAGGCTTTGTATTTACTAATCTATTCAACTTTGTACTTATCAAAATCCATTTTGGGGTTACTGCGGGCACTTCATACACATCAGTAGCATCAATTATATCTGTTTCTTCAGGATTATCCCCACATATCAAGTGGGTAACGAAGTCGGAAAAGTATTTTGACTGATCAGCGCCACCCTTAGTTAATAGCTCAATTATCTAAAAGAAGCAATAAAATATTAATACACCAAGAAAAAATTTTTTCTACAACTTACCTCCTCCTGAACTTCACCGCTGACAAAAAATTTAACATTTTTGAAGAGTTCTGAACTTACTTCTAAATTTTTAAATTTTTCACTTAAATCACACATTTTATACAAAAAACATTTAACTTTAAAACTTCCCTCACATAGAATCGTGAAGTTTGCTTGGGTACATCCATTTCCAAAATATCTAATGTCACTTGTCGTAATGAAACATGGAACTGCGACTCCCGCCAAGAACAATCATTAGATGAGGAAAATATCTACTTCTATGACACAAACATATACAGTAGGCACTCACTTCAACAGATACGTGTACTTTCAATTCCATATTATAAATACATATAATATGTTGTTTACTATTAGATAGAAGTACACCATATATATGTACAGCAAGTTCAGATTATGTCAGTACTAGCCATTAGGTATTAATGTCAAAGCCCATTTTGAGCAAAATGTTGAGAAATCTAAATCAATGTCAATATATTGAATTTAAAATGTTAATGAATGTCCAAATATTTGAATATCTCGATTAAAGTTCAAAGTTTATTTTAGTTCGAGATTCTAAGATAAGATGAAGATATATTTAATGAACTGATAGAGACAAAGTGAAGATTCAATTAGTGTTAATTAATAGGTGTGCAATAGCATAATCCATACCTATTATATCACAAATACGTTGAATATCTACCAGGTAATGGTCAATTCTTTAGAACAAGAAAAAGAATTGATCCGTCTCGATGTTTGTAGAGGTTAACTTCCAAACATTTACATTTTATGATTTCAAATACATCACAAATAGTACAATAATAGAAGAGAATTACTTTACGAAAAATGTGGAAAACTTTTGTATGTGATAATAATCAATATATTATCAAAGTTGTACCATTGGAGAATTGTATACAAGTTAATCTTAGCGATTTGAAAACTATATGGAGAGAAGAATTATCACATGAAAATTTATCAAATCGCTTTAAAGTTAGTATATTTTAATACAGATTACTGTAATTTCTCGTCGAATTAATATGTTGTAGGAAGCAAATCAATCATTAGGGGGCACAGAAGAAAATGTAAAGGAACAAATCATCACATTGATCAACAATATCAATGAAGCTATGAAGGTTCAAATTGAGAAGAAAAGTTTATCATTGTCCCTCAAAATAACATCAAAATTGGATATATTCAATTTAAATTTCGAATTTTTGCTCTCAAGATTATCTGAGGAAACAGTGAGTTGAGATTAGTGTTTCAAGTTTCATCTGATGAACTTGAGCATTCAGTTTTACAGTGAAGTTACAGGGCCACTTGTTCGAACTGTCAGATATTTAGAAGAGAAAGAGTTGATTATGAGAAATTTACTGATTAAAAAAGACCGGGAACTACAAGAATATAAGTTAGAAAAAGGGAATATTACTAGAGGTACTTGAATGTTTTCAAATACTTGATGAAATAGCAGATATAATTCTTATTTTACATGTAATTCATTTTTAACTTGACTAGAATTCAGAGTATAAATTTCTCTATTTTCCAGAGGATCTAGAAACGAAACCATTTGATTATAGTTCCTTGAATAGTGAAGATAACGAATCATTAATGTTGAACATATTTAAAGGTGATTTTTGGTCAGGAGTTGTAGAAAAATTGGTGATGTGAAAATACAAAAAATGAGTATGTATATCTAAAAGCATATTTAGGAATAAAAAGAAACTATGTATTATCAGGAATATAAACCTTATTTCATTTTTAGACTTAATAATGAAACAAATACAAGACCAGTGAAAAGGAAAATATACTCAGCGAAAACCTCCAAGAAAAGACATCATATATGAAATTATTGTTTTTATCATGTTATATTATTAAGGTAACTTTTTTAATAAATTTATGTCCTTAGTGTTTTTAATGTAATAAAATTGATAACATTTTAATAATTTTTTTATTAAGCTAATATAATCCTGTAACAGTATTTTGATGTCTATTAGTTTTCTAGATGACGCTACTTGTGAACACAAACTTGTTGGAATTTTACGCATGACGCATGTACGATAACTTTTATTTACGTAAATGGAATATAAGAATGATGAGTTGTTATGAAAACAAAATATGCGCTCTTCAAAAATAGTATCCGTAAAATTTAATAAATAAGGATAACGAATTGCCGTTATTACGGCAGAATAAGAGCCGGTAATTACTCTCATTTGCAAGGTTTCCGGGTTGAATGTATCTCAAATGATTCTGGCCAGTAATAATTCAGAATTTCGGGAGCAATTCATCCAAATTTTTATTATTTTCAGCCAACTTCTATACTGACGCTAAGCTTACGATGAAAGCAATTTGAATGAATTATGTAACAAAAACGAATCGGCCGTAGTAAAATGACAAGTGACAAACTGACAGTTGAAGTTGATTAACTACATTATTTAGTATGGTTGCAAAAACTATTTGAAGTTACCGTTATTATCGTAAATGTAATTAAAGTTAACGAAATCGTTGAAGTTGCAAAAACTCTCTAATATGTCGTTTCATGTGTTATTATATTAAATTACATATCGTACGTGTTCTTTGAGATCACGCTGATAGCCCGGAAGCGTGGACATATCTTTGTCATTTTATTGCGGCCGAAAATTTGAGAAATGTTTCAGACAACTGTCTCGTGAACGTCAGTTGCGTCAAAATATGTAGATTTGGTAACGGCGGTCCCAAAGCACGTAAAAAAAAGTTTTTGTTTTTGTCCGGTTGAAACTGATAGTTGGACTAGTTGAATATTTTATCTGCAAGTAAGAAAGAAGAAGATAAGTTCTATATTTCATTGAATAGTAATACCTAACCTCTGTTTGTTCGGCGTCCTTCATCGTTTTGATATTGCCTTTACATTTTACAACTTTGATCATCTTTCCACATTAGATTACTTTAATTAGTTACCAAAATGTCCATTGGAGTGCCACTTAAAGTTCTTCACGAAGCTGAGGGCCATGTAATAACTTGTGAAACAATTACCGGCGAGGTTTACAGAGGCAAACTTATTGAAGCCGAAGATAATATGAATTGTCAAATGTCCCAAATTTCTGTTACACATAGGGATGGTAAAGTTACCCAATTGGAAAACGTCTATATTAGAGGTTCTAAAATTAGATTTTTGATACTACCTGATATGTTGAAAAATGCTCCAATGTTTAAAAAACAAACGAAGGCAGGAACGGCTGGAAGAGGGAAAAGTGCTATACTTCGAGCACAAGGTAAGAGACACTTTCAATTCGGCACCCATTGTTTGTTATATATTAATTAACTCTCAAGAATTTCTTTCACATCCAAAATTGTACTCAATACTAGGCTCTAATAAGAATTAGATTTATGGTTTCCTAAATAATTCTTAAGAACGAAGTTCAATTAATTTTAAATTGAAATGACGTTTCTTTAAGCTGCAAGAGGAAGAGGTCGAGGCATACAACAACCTACGAGAGGAGGGAGAGGTGGATGGCAGCCTCAACAAGGAAACATGGGTAGAGGACGATAACTTTCTTGTAAATAATCTTAAGATAGTAATTAAAATTTCAAAAAACTCATTTTCCTCAAGAACTTATTTTATAACGTAAAAAATCATTTCTTTCTGTTCTTAATTTAAGTGTTTGAATGAAATTAAAAAACTGAACTATTTGTACATTTTATTTGACTAATTAAAGCTTAAAACCAGAATGTATTGCCACTATTCCCATTGTCAAGTTTTCATAAGTCACTTCACGAAATCCTGCTGTTTCGATCATTTCCAGAAGCTTTTCCTAAAAGTAAAACTGCACTGACTTAATTGTTATTGTAATTAGATTTTGGTTTGATTTAGTTGTCAAAGACTCATACTTTTTAATAAAAAGATATTGATGACATACTAAAAAAAAAGGAAAATATACGGTGTGTTTCATAACAATTTCATGAACTAGGGCCGTCCAAACTGTATAAAATCTAGGGCTAATAATAATTACTGAGGGGTTAGATTAAAATATTTGAAAAAAAATTATACTATTTTTCAATTTCATTATGTTTTCATTAATTTATTTTTTGAAATTCTGTCAATACCAACATCAATATTAGTTATTGCTAAACACAGTGCATGCTCAAGTGATGTATATCTATATTTTGATTTTATAAACGTCATAGTTATATGCATTCTCACAAAGATAGATACTACACATCATCGAACCCATTTTATACCAAAATTCATCAGTTTCGGGAAACGTTTGACAAAGAGCTTGAAAAATGTCTTCAGGACATGTCTAATAAATCTATTTAGAAGTTTTCTTGAGACTAATTCTAGCTTCACAAAATATGTTTATCTGATTCAGCCCATTGCAATTCTGAATCAGAGAGTACACCTCCCTGCTTCAGCAATCTCCTGGGAGTATAGCGGCACACCCTCCGCAGAACATCATCACACTGCAAATTCTCATCTTATGCACCAAAAGCATGTTAATTTTGCAACCGATAAGAACCCGAAGTGGCTTTCATCCGACACTACAACCAAGTTACATCTATAACTTAAAAATTTAACATATCTTTTCTGGATTCCTTCCAACCGAGGTATTATATTGGAAACACCAGATCGCAGATGGTAAGTTTAATCTACTGCATGGTATAGGGCAGCGTTTCTGAACCTGTGGCCCGCGGACCCGTGTGGGTAGGTAGTCTCATCTATGAACTATTTAACAATAACACGTAAATCTTACTAAGTCTCTCGAAATCACTACACTTTTAGCATATCGAACGTGCGCCAGCGACGGTGTCTGAGACTGAAGTGAGGATTAGATGCCCAGAGTGGGGCAGCTGCCTACCCTGGCACAATAAACGAGGTTTTGCGAAGAAATCGGAATGAACTGTTCAAAGTAAACTTCACACCATAAGTAGAGACAGCAAATCTGCTCACCAACTTCATGCGGCTTTAACAAAGTCGTCATGTGCTATAGCATTTGTGATAATTGCGAAATATTCTGCCCATCTGGAACCTGTAGCTAATGCTCTTCTCAAAAGCAAAGAGGCTTTCAAGATACGTCAAGTGTACTGAAAGGAAACACAAAAACCAAAGGTTCCTTCAAAACTCGGCCAATTTTCATAAGGGGAAATAACAAAACTGCGGCCAACAATAACAGAGAAGTACCTGACGCACAGTGCTTGACCGATTATTGGTCATCACTATGGTCGCACCCCAAAGAACACAATAGAGATGCGGAATGGATCACGAATGAAAAAGAACGCCTTGATATCAAACATATGGACTTTGAAGGAATAACGGAGGAAGAAATCACAACAGTAGTTAGAGCGACCAACAATTGCAAAGCCACAGGTATAGATAATATCCACAACTACTGGTACAAGAAGTTTGATAAGCTCCATGGAGCCCTAGCAAAACAGCTCACGTATGTTCTTCAACATCCCAAGAAAACGCCCACTTTCCTAACACAAGGCTTAACATATATGCTACCTAAGAGCGATAGAACACAGGATCCTTCTCAATATAGGCCAATCACTAGCCTGCCAAAACTCTACAAAATACTTACCTCATGCATATCCAATCGAATATACCAACACCTTGACGACAACAATATATTAGCAGAGGAGCAGAAAGGATGCAGAAAGAAACACCACGGGTGCAAGGAACAACTCATCATCGATTCTGTGAAAATGAAACAGGCACACGTAGGGCATCGGAATGTTCATTCAGCTTTTCTCGATTATCTGAAGGCAATCGATAGTACCGCCCATTCTTGGCTTGTTGAAGTATTGCAGATATACAAAATTCACCCAGCCCTGGTAGAATTCTTGAAGACAACAATGGCACACTGGCGCACATCTCTGCAGGTCAAAATGAGCAATAAATCAATCAAAACCGACGAGATACCCATACGTCGTGGAATTTTTCAAGGAGACTCTTTGAGTCCACTATGGTTCTGTTTAGCTATGAACCCATTGTCCTCAATGCTCAATAGAACAGGATACGGATTTAGGATAAAAACAGATAGGAATTATTATATAGTCTCCCACCTGCTGTATATGGATGACATCAAATTATATGCTTCGAACAAGAAGCAATTGGATGATTTGCTGAAAACTGTCAGTGAGTTCTCGGCAGATGTTCATATGAAGTTCGGGATTGAAAAATGTAAGACCCTGAACATTGAAAGAGGAAAGTCATAGATGGTGAAACACAACTTCCAACCGGTGATATTATACAGAGGCAGACCCGAACGATGCTAACAAAGTACAACAACCATCATAAAAAATCGTCTGTGATACGAACAACTTTGAAGCGGAAAGAAGGAGGACGCGGATTAATAGATGTTGTCAATTTACACACCGAACAAAAAAAAATCTCAGAGAATTCTTCTTAGCAAAAGCTCTCACTTCTGACCTCCATAGAGTGGTATCGTTGGCTGATAAGGGATATACACCTCTGAATCTTGCTACCAGAGATGACCTGCTGAATCTACCGTTCATATCAGATACTGAAAAACAAGAGCAATGGTCAAGAAAGGAATTGCATGGACGACATCACCATGATATTAATCAACCACACATCGACGGACATTACAAACAGATAAGTGCAAGAAATGCCATATGAAATCGGAGACTATACAGCATATTACGTCCGGATGCGAACAACTGGCCAATACGGACTTAGTCATCAGAATGTAATGAAAAATCTCCATAGGTTGCACTAATTTCACTTAAGAGTCTCTGAATTTGCTGTGATAACTTTCATGTTTCATGCCCTTCATTTGACACAAACATTTTCCACATAAGACATCTTGGTGTATGATGTAGTGTGCAATATGGCAGTATGGGCAATCATTGTCAATTTGTTTTAGACGTTTTATTTCTCATTCAATGCATGATTTTCTTTACGCAACTTCTGCTTTATGCAGACATAATGAGATTTCTACTTAAAAGTTCAAGTAATTAAAATACAAACCGTCCAACGTAATAACGAGCTTAAAACAATGAAAGTCTTTAATTACTTGAGAGTAACCTCGTGCCCAATAAACGACTATCGGCAGAACACATTTGGGGATTCCCGAATTGTGTAGTGTGTACTTATTAGTTTAATGGGGAGAAATCGGGGAATACCCTGAGTTCTTGAAGATCACGAACAGTGATATGCATTGCAACACGTATTCTAATATTTAATAATCTATTTTAAAGTAAAACATAGTACGGTAATCCTGCTGTTTACGCTGCCCGCACTCGCTTCGTGTACACCGAGTCGACGAGGAATGTTTCTGAACGATTTGAAATTTAAGCCAGTGTTGCCACGATTTATCTCACGTCGGAAATTTGAGTACCTATCGTTGAAAATGAAATAGCAAAGGATAAGATGTATTATTGAAGTGAAACATATAGGTAAACACTCCTAATCAGGGCGTAACTTCTCGGGAGCGGAAGGGCCATATATATATATATATATATATATATATATATATATATATATATATATATATATATATATATATATATATATATATATATATATATATATATATATATATATATATATATATATATATATATATATATATATATATATATATATATATATATATATATATATATATATATATATATATATATATATATATAAGTTCCAAGATGCAAGAAGTATGGGAATAGACGATTGGCAAACAGTGGCGCAAAACCGGTCAAGCTGGAGGAACTTAATTAATGAATTTAAAAACTCTTTCATGTTTTGAGATATTTTACTCAATCTCTGTAAACTCAAGCCCTAGACCTTCAAGGTCTGTTGTGCTTTATTAAATAAATATATATATATATATATATATATATATATATATATATATATATATATATATATATATATATATATATATATATATATATATATATATATATATATATATATATATAATTAACAAATTCCAAATCACTTGAATAAATCGCTCATCTCGCAAGTAAAGCTCAAATCGCATACGAAGTTTATCCAACCCAAGTATTGAACAAACAGAAGAGTGAGACGACAGAGATCAAACATTTATTCTCTTATACGAAGTGAAATTTAAATGAACTTCAGGTAAGGGATCTGGCAACACTGGCTTGAAATTCAAATCGTTCGGAAACATTTCTCGTCGACTCGGTACATGGTTCGCGTGTGGGCAGCGTAAACAACAGGATTACGTATAGTACAATCAGTTGTTAATTACAAATACAGAAGACAAATATTAGAGCTTACCTGATCAGGAAACTTTCTTATACTTTCAACCAAATACTGATAAGAACTCCACTGACCAGCAATGACATGGCCCATAACAGGGATCACTTGAAAACTATACTGATCATACAACCTCAAAACAAAATGAAAATATTAATAAAATGCGTACAGTACAATTAAAAATGCAAACTAACTCAATACTTACCATTGCATAACAGAATTATTCACTTGACTAAATTCTAAACACATAAATCGCCCACCAGGTTGTAATACTCTAAACGCTTCTTTCAAAGCTTTATCAATATGTGTCACATTCCGTAAACCGAAAGCAATGGTATAAGCATTAAATGAGTTATCTTCAAATGGCAACTTTTCAGCATCTGCTTCTTGCCAAGTAATAAGTTTTGGATCCAGTTTTAAATTTTTGCTTCTTTCTTTACCAACTTCTAGCATATTGTTATTAATATCACTAATAACTACATGACAGCCTTCTTCGCACTTCAAATTTTGAATATACCTCAGGAAACGAAATGCTATATCTCCTAGAAAATGTATTTGTTCTAAACTATTCTAATTCTAGAATGGTACAATATCAACCTGTTCCTCCAGCTACATCAAGTAATTTA
Organism: Cryptolaemus montrouzieri; assembly: GCA_013387265.2. Lineage (NCBI taxonomy): Eukaryota > Metazoa > Arthropoda > Insecta > Coleoptera > Coccinellidae > Cryptolaemus > Cryptolaemus montrouzieri. Next base: position 15,658,006 of record JABFTP020000042.1, read on the forward strand.
GTATTTTTCGTAGGGCCTAATCGGTGCATAAATATATCTTTCCATATTCGATGTATTCCAAAGGACATAGTATCATTCATAATATCGTAGTTATTCGCTACATCTCGAAAAACTTCATGTACTGAAAATTTTGGAATTGGATTTCAAGATGAAATATTTCATTTGTGATTACACACCTTTTTCCTCTTTCTCGCTTTCATTAACAGTTTGAAAACCAAAATGAGTTTGCTTTTCTTCTGGTTCACTCTTACTAGTTTGACTTAAACATCTTCTTATTAACTTTTTTCCTAAGCAATTTCGGTTTAGAATTCTTGTACAAAGTATACCCTTATAATTCATTGTTGATTGTTGTGCAATTTTTGTTTCAGTGAAAAGTTTGGTTAATTGATATGTCAATATTTCTTATTCTTAAGTTCATATTTTATACGTAAGGTAACTTTCGAACAGTGTAGCCAATGATGGAAGACTTATTTAGGGTAAAAAGCGAAAGTAGGTAGAAGAAAGACTAATAAACGAAAAAGTTGATACTATAATATATGACTTTGAAATGGAACGTTTCAATAGAGGATTAAATATGAAAATAATTTTAGGTTATGAATCTTATAAGAATATAATGTTGTTAACGATATTGTAATAAAAGATCAGCGTCCGTGTTTGATGTGTAAAATTTTCATATCGAAGTAGTTAGTGACTACTAGAGAACTTTACCTAAAATTTTGAATTACTTCTATAATTCTTCTTCGTTTTAACGTTGGCATCACTTACTTGACATTATACGATTCAAAATATTATTTTACTTTAAACTATCTGACTCGTCGACCTTATTTCCTCCTTAGAGACAATAAATGTACCATGTGTAAGACGACATTTTTCGTTTTTTATAAGGCATAATACCAAAAAACGCAGATGGTCTTTCGACCCGTGAGCATGCCTCATATAATTGGCCATGTGAAAAACATGGATTGGCTTTGTGATTTGTTAGTAGTCATGGGGAATGCAAGATGGATCGGAAATTGAAGTTGTTTAAATTCAAACGGCATATCGGTTGGGATACTCGGATTGAGAACTTCTTCACCTTTGAATTTTCCTTTGAGTATCTTTGCGTAAATCACATTGCTTATCAATTTATTACCGCCAAACGCATTCCGTTGCACAGTTTTTGTTGGTTTATGTTTGGAAGCATGATTACTACTGAAGGTTCCTTTAGTAGAGCGTTTTGACGCCGATTCGGATGGTCACGTGATTTTCAGCGTTGACGCTAGAAAGTTGGGATTTCTGAACTTTATAGCGGCAAACGCTAGAAGAGACAAGAGACAAGTTTATTTTTTCCGTCTTCAAGGGTTGCCAATAAAAAACCAAAGGCAACCAGATTTCTTCCATACAAAATGGCTTAGTCCCTTTTTAAAGTCGTCCAGTTATTGAGCAATATTAGCTCTCGATACTCGAACAACATAGTAAGAGAGAGTGACAAATGACATATTTTGACGCTAAAAACCCTTTTCATGGGAGCGTCATCATTTCATAGAAAAATAGGTCACATGACCATTTTGATGCTCGTTTCGAGAGTCAAAGCGCTCCAATGAAAAGGAACCTCAAGCCAACCTTTAAGGTACTTTTTCATCCACTCGCAAGCTTTGTTTTCAACCGATTCTCTTCTAATATGCGCAAGAATTGTATGATCATCTTCGGCATAGACCAAGTATATAAATCATCTTTGTCTTCGGTTGACAGTTCACCGTTTGTTGCTCAAAAATTCTATATCAATCGATTGTTGACTTTTGCTTTTACTCGGTCGTTCAGTCTTCAGTCAAAATTTGAATTCAGATTAACTTCTTTTATCCTGCATAAGTAATTACCGGCCCTTGATGATCTTCAATATTCGAAAATTTTCTCAATGATTACGTATTTCGAATTTTAAGATTATATGAGCGTGGCAACACAATGCACAGCTTGGCATTACCTACATTTACGGCCATGCCAGCACGAAAACTTGCGGGTTGCAATGAATTTAGACCGTGCTAAAGTGCGTGTCAATATTGAGAACGACTCCATTTAAAAACATTTTTTTTAAGTGGATAATTATGAGGTTAGAACATAGAAATGTGATATGTCAAAAACACAACAATAGAAACTCTAAACCAACACATCAACCGGTCAACTTTAAAATTTCAAATTGTCAAATTTTCAACCATAATTAACCATAGACAACATTTCGTTTAGCTGTCAATTGCGTTTTGTTTTCTCCAAGTCAGTTGCGTCGTTTTGTTATTTTACATTTCATATATGTTTTTTTATACCACGTTTTATGTGACATACCACGGGATAAAAAGTATCATATGTCTGTTTTCTAGTACTAAGCCACTTCCCCACCAATTTTAAACCAAAGCTAAATAGTTTATTCATTAATGCCGATAATTGTTTCATTATCACTTTCACAAGAAATTGTAATGAATTTCAATTCAACTTTGTGATGAATGGCAAAACTCTTAAGTGCGAAGACCAAACTAAGGACCTCGGGGGTCATCATTGATAGTAAACTACTCTTCAACCGTCATATCGAGAGTATCACCGGTTCAGCATTTCGAATGTTGGGATTTGTGAGCAGGAAATGTAGTTTTCCAGAATAATAATACATTACTAACTATGTTTATGTATTCGGTCGTTTGAACTTTGCCTCATTAGTATGGAACCCGCAGTACAATATTTATAAGACTTGCCTTGAGTCAGTTCAAAATAAGTTTTTGAAAAGTTTGACTTTCAAGAATAATGTGTTGCTTGACTTCTTGCGCTCACATTTTAACGTCCTTTCGCTCGAAGATATATTGTTACCTTATATAAAATTGTAAATGCAAGAGTAGATTCTCCTGATTTCTGACTCTAGTTGCTTTCAGTGTTCCGCAGAGGAGTTTGAGACATTTCAACCTATTCAATACACCCTTTTCCAACACAAATAGCTTCTCGAACTCTCCTATATCTAGAATGTTTAGATCGAGTAATAATTATTGTGAGAATATTAACTTCTTTGTGGTATCATTGTACTCCTTGAAAAGATTTCTGAGAAACACTCTAAGAAGTAATCATCGTTAGTTTTTTGTTGTTTGTTTGTTTCTTCGATATAAAGATTTAGTTATAGTATAAGCAATTAATGTAATTTATGTTTGCAAAACGTGGACACTTTGCTGGGGTTTCCTGTTTGTGTCCTAAAATAAATAAATAAATAATAACAAATATTTACGTCAGAATAATAGCATTTTGGTTCTTGTATTCTTCAAAGCCAAGTTATGTTTACAAGTAAAATTAATTTTCAATGAGCAATGAGTTATATAATTCTGAATTTTGTTTAGATTTATAAGTACAGTAGCTTAAAACCTTTATTTTGTATTTAAATTCTTAAAAACAAATTTTCATGACAACTTCAAAACTGAGTGTATTCTATACACATTTCAAACCTTCGCAGCCTTAAAATTGGTTTTCCGAAAATTCTGATTTTGTTTTTAGTTATAGTGATCTCAAACACGATTTTTCATATCTCAAATCTGCATGAAATCCCATTGAAACAAACCTATTACTTAAGGTCTACAACTTTAAAACCCAAAGAATTCTCATACAGATAATTAACCCTTTATTTTATATCCTTAAGGGTAGAATTTGGAAAAAATGTAGCCCATGTTGATCTTTGAAATTTAAGGTACCTTCATATCAATTTCATTAAAATCCGTTCAGCCGTGAAAGCATAAAAGACAGTTACTTTTAAATATATAACAGTGTGAAATATGGATATAAACAATGTGCATTCTGTCAAAAAAGTACTAGAAATTGGTCAATGAATCCAAAATATTTATTTTTCATCCAAATTTATTGCATATCCTTCAAAGTAGGCCCGCTTCCGAAATAATACCTTTACGTAAACGAACGTGTAGAGGTCCCCAGGGCTCTACTCTGAGGCCTTTGTTGTTCACTGTTTACATTAATGACCTGCCTTCGAATATCTGGTGTTAAGACATGTATGTATGCGGACGATACGAATCTTCTAAATGTAGCACCATTATCTGAAGATCTGAAACTCTAAACAACCAGATCACTGCTTCAGGCTGAAAAATGGTTCAATGCAAATGGTCTCAAACTAAACAAGGACATTACTCAGATCATAAGCTTTGGCACAAACAATAGAGATAGCACTACTGTCAAACTACTGGGACTAACATTTGATGGGGATTTGTCGTGGTGTTGTTACATATCATTACTTACAAAGAGATTATCCACAGCCATATTCACAATCAAACGGATGAAGGCAATATCAACAGAGGAAGTATGTAAGCTGACATACTACTCAAATTTCCAGTGTCGCTACATATGGGATATTACTGTGGAGATACAGTGCATACATGAGAAGAGTTCTTCTGAAGCAAAAAGAGGCGGTTAGAATTTTATGCAATGCCTCTAAAACTACAAGCTGCCGAGAGCTCTTCAAATCTCAGCGAATACTGACAGTAACCTCGGTGTTCATACTGGAGTGCTTGAAATATATCTACGACAACAAGAACAAGTTCACAACCAATTCAGAATTCCATTCATATAACACAAGAAAAAAGACTGCCTCTCAATGGAGCATCACAGACTGAAGAAAACTCAGCTTCGAATCAACTACCTGTGTATAAAATTCTTTAACAAACTTTCTGTAAACTTAAAAAACGAAAAGACACAAATTCATCAACCAAATTAAAGAACTTTTATTCAATTGCACTATCTACACACATGAAGAATTCTTACAACTCAAATTTCAAATACATCTGTGATTTCTGCTGTTTGTTCCTTTTATTAGATCTTATTGTTTTGATTTGTTCATGTCCGAAATTTTTATTGTAATTTAATGTGCGCTGTAAACAATTCAAGTCCCTATTGTTGCTTGTTTCAACTTATATATTGACTAGTCATGTAATACTCTTTTTGATGACGACAAATAAAAACAAAACAAACAGTTGTGCCAATTTAGCAACAAAGATTTTGTCAATCGTTTCCCGGTCCTTTTTTGACAGAATAGAAAGAATACTTTTTCTCCATATGACATATCTAATATTAATATTCCTTGGAATTATTGAAGTATCAATTACAATCCACCTACCAAACTTTTAGGATTATTTCTAACTCCTATCTCAATTCTTCATCAAACAGCAGCAGTTGGATCCAGAGAAACTACAGTCAAGGAAGTAATACAAACAAATTTTTATAAATTTTTATTTTTTGTAACTGAATCTCTCAAAAAAATCATATTCATAGTAGAAATAAAAAGCGATTCAAGTCGGCAATTCGCAGAATTACCCAAATTCAATATCAGTGAATTGAAATCTTGTGTCTTCTTCCAACTAGAATATTCGTACCTTCTATTTTTAAACACCATAAAATCGATATAATTAAGTTATTTATAATTACAATTCAACGGATGACATTAATACTGATAAATTAAATTCTTAGTTTTAACTTTTTTGATATTATAAATGATACATTATTTTAAATTTCCAGTTTATTCAGTATTCCTTATCTAAACCATAATTAGAACAATAATTGTAATTATAAATAATTTTCGTCACAGTACCCTACATTAGAGAAACATCTATTTACCAATATTTTATGGAACATAATGGCTTAAATATGATCTATTTTATATGATCTTCATCAATCAAAAGGAAACATTTAATAAAATGGTAATGGTTTTAATCAACCTCTGGTTTTTATGCGAGGCTATCTATAACCAACTAGATTAATTTCACTGGCGCTCTATTGACTATAGTATTTTATATTTTTATTTATGTAGCCAGAGCTGGCAATATGTAACAAAAAAAGATTTAACAAAACTTAATTATGTTAATTGTTATGTACAGAGTGGAGTGGGTAAATTTCGATATTTTAGATTTTAAAACACAAAATATTTTCTTAATATTAGTGATCGTTACTATTGAAAATCATTAATGGATTGATGAAAATTATATAAATCTCTGGACCTCTTCATATTCTTTCCATGTTTGTGCAAATATTAAAAATTTTTCACGCGTCATTCATGTTGAGAAGTTTAAAATTAGTAGTGAAAACGTAACTTCCTCGTCTACTTGATTATGCTGAGTACTGCTTTTTGTTCTTAATATTTTAGAATTTATGTATCCAACATGAATCAAAGTTCATCATAAGAATATGTGATAACTTTGAAAGTACAAAATCGTCGAGATCTATCTAACAACTGAAAATTTGGATGGCTCTACTGGATATTTTCAAAGTTTATTATAAAATTTATGAAACGAAAATGAACTTAGAAACTAAATCGAATTCAAATCAATATTTTAAATAAAAAGTCTTGTATCATTAAAACTTCATCTTTGCAACATTAAATTTTAGTATATCATTTTATCACTAAAAAGCTAGATTAGGGTAATACAAGGGAAAATGTTAAAGGCTATAAATGTTCATTGAATCACATTTATCAAAAGTTGCATATGTCAATGTTTTCATAACCATTTCTGTACAAACTTAATAATATATAATAATTTGAAACATTCAGGGATTAAAAAGATAAATACTTGAATTTAAAATTGATGGCATGAAACATTGACCTATACAAACTAGTAAAATCAATCAGAACATTCTCTGATAGACCAGTCAATAAACAATAATTCGTATAGTGCTAGTACAGGTCTTGAATATTACGAGTGAAATATCAAAATATCCCATTTTTCCTCTGCAAGAAAATGTGTTTAATGTTAAATGTGAAAAATACTAATTTTTTCGTATAAGGCGAATGTTATCGTAAAAATGCCGGAGTGAAGTATTACGTTTGTGCAATTAGCAACTCTTACTCTCTTTATAAAAAGCATAATTCCTGAAATATCCCTTTTTCAAAAATCATATTACACATAACATGCATAGATACCTGCAATTATACTTGGCGCACATTTTGAAACATAATTTCTCCAGCAATCACACCAACTGTATTGTGATCCTGAACATTTTAGTATGACTGATAATATTAAAATGTTAAGTTAACAGTGAAATTTTTCTCACTTTCTTTATTTCAGGAGTTTGTTATAAGCACAAAGGTTCATTAATTATCTCTTCATTGAAATAAGAAAACTCATCTGTTGTATTTGATATATTGGGGCAAGAATGACCTTGGCATTTGGTATACACTAGTAAAAACAATCCAACTTTTCTTAGCAAAAAAAATGAAGTTCTAGAATCACTGGGAGTATATTCATAGTTTCAATTAACACCAAATTGTTATTTTTCAATTTCCTATGTTTATGATAGCACTAGCAGTTTAGAGGAAAATGCAAAAGACTGATATATATTTAACCTTGAATATATTTCTTGCAGAAGTAGGATAGATGAGTATTTTTGATATTGCATTTAAAATAGTATGTGTGTCAATAATTGAACGTCCAACGAATTATCATAAGTTCCCAATTTTTCTTGCTCTATTATGAATGGTCTATCAAATCAAAACAATACTTGAATACACCATAACACTAAATGACTATACAAATTAATGAACATTCAAGCCTATCATCATACAATACGTCCTTATATAAAAAATAATAAGTGACTAGTAAACTACAAAAACAAAAACAACGTTGGAAATGAACATAGTGTCCCCTCCTATCTCAAAAAACAAAAATATATCTTTCATTATATATAGTTCACTTTGTTTTATAAAATTTTGATGCAAAATTTCTCAAACGTAATAAAGAAATTTTAACGCTAATCACAATTTTTTGTAAGAATGTTTTATGAATAGGTTAGAAACCCGCCGAACTTTTTTCCATTTTGTACAAAATTTTCCCTTTCCGGGCACCACTGTTATTCAAAACAATCTGGAAACTTTCCGTGAATTAAGATCTGGAGGAATAGAAGAAAGGATACATTTCTTCTTTATGAATACCACAGATTTTGATTTTTGCAGGATTCTTCAATCTCTTTTATTAGAAATTTTGATAGGAAATAATGCAAACAATTTCTTCTTCATACAATTTATATAATATTAGTTGCTTTTGTCTCATAAGCATGATTAGTCTTGGTTTTTTCATATCAAACTCTTTGAAGCAATTGAATTAATTTAGGAAGAAATTCGAAGAACTAGGAAAATCAATATTTCCTTCATGCCTTATACTGACAAAGCTGTTTCACTTTCTGCAGCAAAAGCCTAACCTAATGAGACATTCCGCTCTTGACTCTTACTTCGCAAGATCCTGGGACGACTACTTTCTACCAAAACACAAGTTGAAAAGACTCAGAGAATTTCTTCAACTTCTTGGGATCCAAAATGTGTAACATGCTTCCAACAAATTTGAAATAACTACAGGACAACGAAAGCCCTCAAAATTATCTCAAAACAAAAAGAATTTTTACAATACAAACTTCAGTTGCATTGTTAACACTTCAATATACTTTGCATTGTGATAATTAATAATCAAATATTTTAATGTTTGTAAATCTATTTAATTATCTTAAGGTCCCTTTTCATCAGAGTTTTTTATGCTAATTCGGATGTGATTTCAGAGTTGACGCTAGAAAGTTGGAAATTTCTAAACTTTATAGTTTAGAAGTGACAGTCTTCAAGGGTTGCCAATAAAATCCTAACGATTTTCATATTTATCAATTAAGTGTTTTAACCTAAAATAAGTAACAAATGACATATTTTGACGCTGATACCCATTCTCATGGGAGCGTCAAGATTTCATAGGAGAATACGTCACATGACTATTTTGACGTTCAAAACGCTCCAATGAAAAGGCACTTTTGTATAACTTCCCGAAATAATTTGATGGATAAAATTCAATGTTCTGATTTCAGTTCATCAGAAATTATACTCTTATTCACATACTGTGGTATTCATAAATAAGATAATACAAAAAGACGTTTACATATTTATTCGTCTTTACCAACAAAATAAGCAGAAAATTCAAAATGTAACCTCATTCACTCCAGTCATATTGAGTTTAATTCGAAATAAATGAACGAGATAAAATAAATATCATTCAGTCATGTACAACACCTATGTTACTCATATTAGTAAATAGTATTCATAAGAAATTTACCTTCCTCTCGAATGCAACAAGTCCATTTAATTGACGTGATAGATACACCCCCTACCTTCCAATTTAATTTTAAGACTACGAATATCAAAATCCTAAAATTGCTCTTCATATTTCCAGAATGTTTCATTTGAATTAAAAACTTATATTTCAAACAAGCATAACTTAACGAACTCTCTAATACCAAGCCAAACCTTTGCCTATATAAAAAACAATTGGCAGTTGAAGAGGTAGTTCTTTTGTACTATAAAACGCATCTTACTCCGCCATCAAAGTATACATAACACGAGAACAAAATTGAAACAAACGATAAAACCTGGTGCATTTTATAAAATTTTGTCTGAAATAAAGTGTGTACTCAAATAAAATTAAATTGTATAAATAAATAAAAGATCTTTATTATAAATACATAAATAATTTAACATCACAGAAACATAATAAAACTTGAATCAATGAATTACATCGTAAATTAAGAGTAATACATCATCGGAATTGGAAATCGATCTTTTTAAATTTATAATTTTAATACACTTTTGTGGTGCCCTGCTATTATTCTTGATTTTCTATCAAACTTACACAGATCCTTCCCAAGTATTAACAACTTAAAAATCAGCTAAATAAACATTTTTTGTAGTATTTTTAACATATAATAGAGAATCTAACATTTATAGTGTTTATAACACTGCTCTGAAAACCAACTGTCGAATCGTGATTTGCCATCAGCGTCTCGTTTTTCACCCTTCCCCTTTTTTTGGTTTTTCATTTTTTTTTCGCCGTCCAAAATTCCGCTGCTGCATTGACAAACTAAACGAGAAACTCATGGCACAAACTGTCCAATTTTATAATTTGTTATATTAATAAATCTAATAGTCTAAAATGGCAGATGCGCCTACTTTAAACTTGTCCCGGTATCTTGTTGAGTATTGTTGCCAACCTAAAAGTAACAAAATGACGAATTACCTTATTGAATTGATCAATTTGTTTCGATAAACGATATCAGAGTAGGCGTGGTTTCTCTAATATATGTATGGCAAAGTGATCGCAGAGGGCAGCACATATTACTCGACGCTATTGCAGGACGAAACAGCGAATTAACGATCCTAAATGCGGAAGAAAATACTCCTTCACTGAAAGTCAATTGCACTTTGACTTCCTCATGTCTTTATTATCCAAATCCATCTTCGAAAAATTGGATAATCACAATAACTCAAGTTATTAGGGCGATTGCGGAACAAAATAAATATAAAAAGCGAATAACAGTGTGTTAGCCTCTTCTTCTTCACTCAATTTTTGCATTAATGTTGAAAATGAAAGAATGATCTTTTGGAGGCCGAATAAGCATAACAGTAAAAAATGCTACAGTCATGAAATTTGACATCACAGGTTATGCCAACATAAGAGAGAAATATATGCATTTCCACTGACCTAGGAATCTTGAATAACTTGCAGTCTTTTAGATCACTATAGTACATTTATAACCAACATGAAATCAAATAATCCAATATTTGCAAAGTACTGATTTTTATCAATAATAAACTCTACTTACAACAAAACATTCAGAAATGTATTTTTTCACCACGGATAAATCTCAAAAAGTGCATAAATATGTCTGTTTTATGGCATTATTCTCTATTGACAAACATCTAGAGCTGCGTAAACATTCCTGTATTGTGGTATTGTTATCCGTTAATGCATATTTATTCCTGAGGATTTTCACTTTGCTAGTTTTGAGATAAAAAGTTAATAACTGGTAATAACATATATTTAGCATTGCAATGATTTACAGAGATTTCATTTCCATAATATACAAGGGGCTCTTACTTTTGAGGACTTAGCATCGCTCCCAGTTGCACCATCGGTTTAGTTTGTTACTATGGAGCAATAGCACTTCATGCAAACTGTTATGTAAATGGTATATATGTATGTATATGTGAGCAACTTCACCTAGGCTCCATATTCTTTTTTGTGTGGCCCCTCATAACATTCAAAACTTCTCCTCAATGCACGCCGCCCTTTGGCCAATTGCGTTGTTATCATAATTCTTGCGGAAAGTTCTTAATGAAATTGGGAAACTATTGTAGTGGCCTTCTGGGTCACCCAAGCACTAGGTGTTTCAGTGCCTAATGATATGTTCCGTTGTTCCATGATTTTCTAGTTAGCCATGGTGCTGTGTTGTTTTCGACAATCTTATGACGTGTAGATGTTTATTGAGTTGATGTCCTGTTAATTAACAAATACAAGTAAACGATGATTTCTACTAAAACGCAATAAGAATTTGACATGTGTAGACTGCTTAAAAAAATTCCTTGATCTTTCTTCTATCCACCCAAGCAAAAATTGTGTCTGTAGTGCAAAAAAAAAAAATCTACGAGCAACAATTTTTCTAAATGTTCCTCAAAAATCGAGTTTATAACAAAAATAATTCAATCTGTCAAAAGTTTTGACAGATAAGTGCCAACAACTTGGGTATTTTATGCCTTGCTCAAATGTCGGTTCTAGATGTATAATAAAAAAGGTAGATTGCCATTCGAAATAACAAAGTGATGATCCACTTCCGGTATACCCGGAAATGGTATCACTTCGAAAATATTTCACTCCAATTGGAAATCGCTAGTTATGGCCGCGTATAAAATTTCAGCTTGATATTGTAATTGGAACTCAAAAAGTTTTTAACGGACGGTCCCGATGGATATCCCTGTATAAAAATTTGTTAGTAAGATATATTTGTAGTATCCATTCGCTCTTTATGAAGATACTGTGTATCGAAACGCGTCGAGCATTTAATAATATAATTTAGTAGAAATCATCGTTTACTTGTATTTGTGAAAATGGATTTCTATCACGTAAAAGCCTCGTCAATTGAATGAGTCCTGTTAATTGCGAACTACCATCCAAATAGACAATAGTTCATGTACCCTCTTTTTTGATGGAGTTTTGGAAGAACGAGAACATGTGGTCCATGAGATAGTCAGAATAGTTTGACGTCGCATTGGCCAAACAGATGTTACCTTTGGGCAAGACAGTCTGCTTTTTCATTTCCTTTGAAACCCTGGTGAGCAGAATAACTCTGTGATACTGAATTGTTCAAGTCACCCTTAGCATTCGTCAACTATAATGTAACCCTTGGATCTTTCAGATATCCCTAGACGTTTTGGCTATCAGAGGATATGTAGATGTGAACGTCTCTGTAGTTCCTGTGTAGGTTTTCCTACACATCTGAGAATAGCGTATACTTCTCTGTGTGTTACGGTGACATGGTCCCCTAAGGCAATCGTAATTTTTGATACTGTTTTGCACCCGTCTGTAAATCAGCTGGGGAGTGAGTAAGGCATGGGACCAAATCACTTCTGGTGGAATGACGACCTTATAGGGTTCGTCCAAACGATAAGTGGCTCTCATCTAACTTAACATTCACAACACTCATGCCTCTTCACGATTGAACCGGCGAACAGATATGCCACAATCGGATTCCCTTCAACTAGGCCATCAGGTATTGTTTTCCAGTCAAAATGAAATGTTTCATCAACAACCCAAATTCATATTCTTCATTGTCCTCAAAATCATAAAAGTGCTGTGCTGTGTTTTGTAAAACCAAATGTTTTTAAATAATGGCGCCAACTAATCTTTCAATTAATGTATTCAAGGATGTGTTATGACGTATAACACCAAAATCAACGTTAATACCTCCCAGTGCGATCGATCTGCCGTCAACATTCACAGCCAAATTCTGATATATTCGACCTTGTTATCTACTTTTTCAGCGCTTAGATCATGTCCTTCCTATAATGATAATCGAAAAATTCACTCACCAAGATGTGCGGCTGATCGGAGCCGACCGAGCCCGACCCCGAACCGCCCCTTGACCGCCACCCGGGCCCTGCGAACCGGGCGGCTTGTTCAGCTTGTCGCAGTAGTCGGCCAAGATGTCGCGGAACCTCGGCCAACTCTTCTCGGGCAACGTGATGGCGGTACGAAAGTTGGTCTTCACCTCACTGATACGCATGTAGACTCCGCGATTGTTCTGGCCAATGTCGAAGTAGAAGTTCTTGTTGTCGACATGCATCTGGTTACCCTCGGGCAAGTCGTGCTTGTAGGCATGTTCGTCCTGAAATAAAACGTAACGATTTAGGAGTTATTCGGGCGTTTCCTGTTCGAATTTCGTTATTCCACCCTTCGTCCAATTTGTTGCTGTTAAATCCATTAGAGATGGTATAAATTTAGGATTTACATCAAATAAACATGAACGTTGTCCAATAAATCGATGATATTTATGAAGAACCCGAAGCTATACTCCTTCGTTTATGCTTTAAATCCGTTTAAAATTTGTTTTCTATTTCTAGAGCCATGTTGTGGTATTTATTTGCATTTGGTCAAGAACTAATACAATCAAATTCGATTAACATTGGCTGCATAGGTTTCAGCAAAAGAAGTACATGAACTAAATTAAACATAAGTAAAAGCAGAGACTAACGAAGTAATTCTACAAAGTCTACCTATAACACAACTCCAGTGAATCAGTGGAACTATTGCACAATGTGATGAGAATCATCTGCGCATGCGCATTACAAAGAGTTAGACTGCGCTATATCGATGATATAACACAACGAATTTATAGAGAGGAAGAGTGTGACGTCGAGATAAGTACGACTGTCGTTTCTGCTCTGTTGAATTGGCGGAGGCACTGGCAGGTTAATTTTACTTCCTCAAATATTGCACCTCATCAAATATTTACTAACCTATTCCATTCACAAACTTTAGAAAACAATCAGGAGATGCCCTTACCTGAGTAAATTCGTCCAGCAAGTCGGTGAGCGCATCGCGGAACTCGATCATCCCCTGCGCCGGTATGGCAACCTGGGAGCGGGGCCCGCCCCGCGTGATCGTCTGCGACACGCGCAGAAAGCGCCCGCGCGCATTCTCCTTCAGGTCGAGGTAGTAGCGCCGGTTATCTTTCATCATCATTTCGCTCTTCAGTTTACCGTCCTCTGGCACGTTGTCAGGGTTTGGAGGTCCTTCAACATAAGAAGAAATCATCATCAAATGTAGTTGTCTCAAAGACTGAATACTAAGGTTATCCAAGACCCTAATATTCTCCGATACAAATGTTTGATAAGAAAGTTGATACAATAATTCATTTTAAGTGGTCTGTACAACACTTCATTTACCAAAACAAACAACTTTCAATGCTTGTTTTACTGTATCATATTTAAAAGAAGTAATATTTGCAGAGAACCACTGTAAATATTTTAAGCTTATTCATGATGTAACTTTTACTATATGTACAACTTACATTTATACAATTTTGTCACAATCAACGAAAGAAGGTGCTCCATCCCCATCACAAACATTTATCAATACCCCACAAAAAGTATTACACGAATTTCTTCTAGCAAAATATAGAACTAAAATTAGAATCTATGATACAATTTAATATCAAAACTACAAGTTATCATGGGCGAGGGTGTAAATTATCTTACTTAATGAATACTTTCTTCCAATTTATTATATTCAGTCCTAAGTGACCTGCCACTTTAATATTTGTGAAACAGGTCAAACCAATCATTATAAAATTTAGCTTTATCGTTGAGAATATAATCGGAAATTTTTGTTTCAAGGGAGACATCTTTTGAGGTACAATACTTGCCTGAAATATCAACCCCCTAAGCGGGGGTTGCAATCCTCGAACATTTTGAATAGGGAAGATGGGTCGAGTGAAGACTCAAAAGAAAGGTGGTATCTTTGTCTACATTGCCTTGAACGAATTTCCATTTTTAATTGAAAACTGTAAAAGATACAGGGTGAGCAACTGAAAGATAGGGAAGATTATTTCCCTGAGACTATTCAAGTTTCAGTGAGGTAAAATAGAACAGATCCATGCTGATCAATGTCAGTCATCATCAAGTACCATCGTCATCTCGAATTTCAACCCCTGGAGCAGGGGTGACAACCCTTGAAAATTTAGAAGAGGGTAGATGGGTCAGTGATGACCGAAAGAAAGTTATTATCTTTGTCTGCATTCCGTGAAAGAATTTTCATTTTGATTGAAAACTGTAGAAGATACAGAGTGAGCCACTGAAAATAGAGAATTTAGTGCAATGAAATGGAACAGATTCACTCCAGATCAAAGGCTGTCATCTTTGATCTAAATGAATCTATTCCAGTTCTTCGCACTAATACTCCAATAGTCTCCTCTATTTTTCAGTAGCTCACTCAGTATCTTCTACAGTTTTCAATCAAAAATGAAAATTCGTTCACGGGGATGCAGACAAAGATAATACCTTTTCTTTCAAGGTATCACTCGGCCCATTTACTCTTCCAAATTTTCAAGGGTGGTCACCCTGCTCCAGGGGTTGAAATTCGAGATGAGGATGGTACTTGATGATGACTGCCATTGACCAGCATGGATCTGTTCCATTTTACCTCACTGAAACTTGAATAATCTCAGGAAATAGTCTTCCTATCTTTCAGTTACTCACCCTGTATCTTTTACAGTTTTCAATTAAAAATGGAAATTCGTTCAAGGAATGTAGACAAAGATACCACCTTTCTTTTGAGTCATCACTCGACCCATCTTCCCTCTTCTTCCCCACTTAGGGGGTTGATATTTCAGGCAAGTTTTGTACCCCAAAAGATGTCCCCTTGAAACAAAAATCGACCTGTTTTTGCGATTTGATCAGAAATGAATATCTTGGTAGATATAGCCTCTTTAGTTTTCGTTGAAGCACCCTGTATATCTTATTTTAGAGTTATTAAATTGATGATTATGATTGTCAATTTTGTAGGATACATTCTGAATACAGATTTCTTTATCAAACACTTAAATGGCAAACGTTTCCATTATATAATTTCAGAAAGTCATGTAGTCTAGTTAATCATTTTTTTTTAATTTCATAACAATGACCATACCACGCTGAAAAATACTAGTTCTTGTTTGATCACTGTATGGATAATAGCTCTCAAACACTTCATATTTTAGTCTTCTCTTTTTGAAGTGAAAACTTCATTAGATCCGATTAGCCACACTGTAGCTATATATATATTTATAGCTATGAACATGACGTGTTATATTTGGCTAACACTGACAACTAAGTGCTTTGTGCGATTTTTGAAAGAGTACAATCTTGAATTGGCGTCACCGTCATGCTCAATTTGCTTTAGATTATTGAATATACAACATAACAACTTAATTTTGCGCATGTTTGAAGAGAATACGAAAATCGTTTGTATCATTTTACAGCAATCAGTGGAGGTAATTTTAAGCAATTGTTATGATTATTTAGTATATGAATTTTTTGGGTGTCCTTTTTTCTCGTCGTGAAAAATGAAAAAAAAAATTGTTCTGATCGAAGATTCAAGAAACAGATAAAACGTTATTCCTATCTCATTCTTCTTTCATCGTATCACCAAGTTATTCCAGATCAATCACTTTCCCTATGATGAATTTTGAGAGAGATGGACTTTCTCTATAATGAACTAAGTCAGGGATTCTGAGAAGAGTGGGAGGTTGATTCATGTTCAAGGTAAACCTCAAAAGCTGTTCCCCCCGCATCAACTATTGACTTATCTCAGAGTTTTTCGATAAAATCATTCTTTCTAAAGTTGGGAACGGGTCAAAATACACAGTATAGTTGTTAACTAATTGCTAATAGATATGAAATCTAGACAAGACAAGTTTTTACTTCACTAATGTACTAATACCTATTCATTTTTTTTTTTCATTTCAAGCATCTCATTAGCAATTTCTATGAGAATCAAGGCGGCAATGTCGATTGTATCATAGTTTGCTTACAAGCAAAACTTTTCTCTTTATCATTTGACATTTATTTCCTCTATGAACACGTTTTTATTAAGGTATAAACTCAGAAGCTTGTTCTTAGAAAGATTTTACATTAATTTTATTTGCAGAGTTTATGGTTTATAATTGTAATGTCTGAAAAACAATTAATATAAATAAATTTTGTGATGGAAATCATTAACAAAAGAGAGGAAATGTCTATGTCATTATAAATGCATTTTTTCCTGAAATAAAAATTCATTCAATCGAGTTCAAAATGTTACATAACATCTATATATTCTCCCCTGCGATTATGATTTAATTGGTTGGACTAACAGATAAACTGAAACCTGCTTGATTAAAATTATGCAGAAGCTGATTGGTGAACTCACCTAGGGATGAGTAATATTCGCTAAATGCTGATAGGTGATCTCTGAACTCAGCAGCAGTGGATAAAGCGAGAAATATTTGAGATCTCCTCCCATCTGCTCCTATCTGTAACAGGAAAGAATACTTCAGAGGCAGTCGAAAATAAAAGTCCAGTTTTTTTTCCCTAATTTAACGAATATGGTTAAGTTAATTAAACCAATACCTTATTTAAAATCAGATCAGCGGGTTACATTGAGGATATTTCGTCAACTTTCTTTTAATTTTTTTCAATGCCTATTTTGTGGTGTATCATAGCAAGCGATTAAACATAGCGCACAGCAACATTTTTAGCGGATATACATATTTCATTTGAGACGACTTTATATGGTCTCCATTAATATGATAGGTTGATATTGAAATTGAGTGTAGGCTGATTGACAGCCTTGCCATTGCGAACCAGGGGTCTATTGTGGCACACTCTGTCCTAAATTTAACCTGCAAGCTCTATCCTTCTTGTAAACTCTAGAAGCTATGTGGGTGAGAGCTTAATAAACTCATTTAGTTTCAATTTGTTAGATCCAAGTTCCTCAAGCTTGATCCTATCCTCGTTGGGCATTCGTACATGACGTGTTCTATTGATTTTATCTTCTCTTCGCTTAGTCTGTATAAAGGGTCCTTGATCAATCCTAACTTATTCAGGTGATTTCTGAGGCGACAGTGCTTCGTTAGTATAGCAATTAGAACTCTCAGGTCTAGCTTGGAGAGTTAAAGCCATGACTCTCGTAGTGGAAGGTACACTGATGGCAAGCCAAGAGCATATGAGACCTGTGAAGCTCAGCCAGTCTCCAAGTACTGGTTATTTTGCATCTTTCTGGTCTCCAGGAGAATTCCAAGCCTAGGCTCCAGACCGGTGAATCGAGCGGCCGATGAGTAAGCCTTCCCATTGCCCTCAATACCCGAGTGGCCTGGGACTTGCGTCTGATATCCATTCAGATGATTGTTTACACTTTTACACGTCATATTCGTTTATCCATTTCATGAAGTTTAGCCTTGGATCTTTAATATCATCTTTTCTGGAATTTTCATTTGATGATCTTTGTATGAAGTTCAGTTCTTTCGACATCGACTCAAGCGACGCGCATGCCCGAAACATCTACTACAACGTGCTCCTACAAGATGTTTAGATCACCAAAAATCTCTCCAAGGTTCACGTGCAATTTAAGAGTAATTTTCTTCACAATTACAACGTTTTCGGTAGTATTCTAAGTATAAGGGTGCACAGAACAACTTCAACCCTTTTTAAACTCTTTATACCATTCGTATACCCTGTTTGCAATAAAACAGACTTCCGAAGGCTTTCTGCAATATTTTCAGCGATTCAGCACAAGAAATTCGGCCCGAAATACAATATTTCAAGCAAAATATTTGCTCAATTGAATTGTTCATGTTAAAATGCAGCATAACAGAAAAACCTGCTGTAACCACAACTGAGAAACATCAAGCATTCGCCCTACCACATGTTACACACTTTTCAGCATAGGGTATACCAACTTCTTCATCACAGTGTATAATGTAGACCAAAGCACTTAAGGCTGATCCTTGTGAAGTTCCCCAATAATAATAATAATAACCTTACCAGTGAAACTGGTAAGGGTTATTGATTTAACTTCATTGCCATTTTGCTCAACAATATATTAGATACTTTCTGATATACTACATAATTAAAACATTTCGAATATCGTTGATTATATGAATAATTATTAATGCAACTCTAGTTTTCATTTGGATGGGGTCAAATGAAGATTTGATGTAAATAAAGGTCATACATGTGTTACAAAAAAGGAAAAATATAACAATTATGTCTGAACTGTTACTACAACTGATGGCAAAAACTAAGGTGAACTTAGTTATGAAATGAAAAATCTTTATTCATTCAAATCTATTTCAACCCCTTCAAAGTTATCCCCTCCCGATACAAAGCTTTCATGCCAACGCTTTTTTTCCAATTTTCAAATGGTCTTGTGTGTTTGAAGAATAGCCAGAAGGTACGCGTAGCTAAATCAGGTAAATAGGTGGTTGTGGAACGATATCTGTTGAGTTTCAGTCGAAATGGTTACAAAGAACCAGTGCAGTGTGAGGGAGCGCTTTATCGTGTTGCGAAAAACAAGCCCATAATTCCGGTCCCTTTTTTGCGAATAACTATGTATAAACGACGCGTAACGCTAAAATAATATTCCTTGTTGACAGTTTGGCCGAGCAGGACGAATTCATAATGAACCACCACACGATAAACGAAAAGACCTGTCAGGATGAACTTGATTTTTGAGAATATTTTTTTTGATATTGTCACGATATTGATTGTTGTTTTCGAGTCAGTAAGCATAGATTGAAGTCTCTCCTCCCGCACTCATACCTTTCAGATTATCTTGATTGTGAGAAAGCGTTGTTTCACACATTTTAACGCGACGCTGGTTTTCCAAAAAAAAAAACAACTTTTTCTGGCTGGTCTTTCAGAATGAAATCAACACATACTATTCCCTCTTTTCAAGTCTTTGTCCAGTTCATAAAAAAATTTTCCATCATAGTCAAATCATCAAAGGCCATCTGCAACATTCTGAACATTTCCGCTACCGAAATTTTATTCCACAAAGGAAATTCAATGGCACTTCTTTGCTCAACAATCAATCCATTTATTTGTACCATATAAACATAAATTGTTGTAGAACACGTCATCATAAACATAAAATACATAGAAACAAACAGTGTAAACAGAAGAAAGACCTAACAATAAGAGACGAAATCGGCTGAGACAAATATTGTTCTCAAAATACTGCTGGAGAGTGTAGTATGGTGTCCTCTTAAGGTAAACATTTAATCTTCTTCTCAATTCATTTTGTGGCCACCCTCGTGCCTCCTCTGGAATGTGATTATAAATTTTCACCAAAGCATAAACAGAGTTGTCCAGAAGGTAAGTATGCTTAAATCTCGGTAGCCTCATATCGTTCTTAGCTCTCGTGTTCACGCTTAGTCTCCACAAACAGATCTCAATTATAAACTATGATCATAATTGCTTCAGAAACATAGACTCACAACAGTTAGCACTGATCTTTCCACAAAGTGAGCCCTGCATGATTATGTTTCGCTCAGCTTAAGAATCCCACGAATACATCATCTGCAACAAAAGGGGCTTCAAGATATCCGATGAATTCCCCCATATAACTATCCCGTATCTCAGCCTACTATCAATATATGCATTGTATGCGGTAAATGCTGTGGAGACATTCACGAGTTCGGAGAGTGTTCTTAGTGCATACACATATCTGGCAATATCATTTGCAAGTTGGTCTACATGATCACCCCAATCTAGTCAATAGTCAACTGAAACACCCAGGAACTTATGGCTATTAGATGAAACCATGGCAGTCTTATATACATGACAAGTTTGGTCTTTTGACCATTCATTTTCAACTAATTTTGAGAAAATCAGGCATCAAGATCGACATCGTCCACTACCGAATCTAGAGAAAGTGTCGTCTGCAAACTGGACCACGAACTCAGTTGTACAACCAGGTAAGTCATTAGTATGAATCAAAATAAGACATTTTTATTATATATAACATTAAAAATAAAAATAATATATTATTTGTTTTATCATTTAGAAAATACAAGTGTAACATTGTGACGAATGATGACATTGACATTTGGCGCAGATATCAGTGACAGTCATACCAACATGAAAATGAAAGAGTTTGCCTGAATCGGTTAGCCTGCAAAGTTTAAACTAGAAATTCACCTTAGTTTTTGCCCACAGTGGTTTATAAAAGATGTCTATTTTGAATACAAATTCTTTGGGTACAGACTTGTATAGGAACGTTTGCAAATCTTTTTATTTAATTTTCAAACGAAATTTCTCATTAAAATTCGAATTCTCAAAAACTTCAGATTTTTTTGTTGTTGATCATACTCATTACTATTTTCAAAATATTGCGGCTGCTCTAGAAACATTTTTTGTTTGCATTTGGTTTTTCTCACAATAACAAAGTTTTAACATTATCTATATTCCAAAGACCACTTAGAATAAAGTATTTTTTACTTCTTAATTTTGAGACCTCTAGAATCGAGGTAGAAACAAATTTCACTTACACTCAATGCACATTTAATACAAAAAGTCATTACCCCGAATTTCATTAACCAAAAACTTATCACAAATGTTTAAAGAATCTTTTAAACTCAAACTATTTCAGAATGAATTGGAAACATTCTGTATAAAATAGCAGCAAATTTCTTCAAGAGAATTTATCTGAAACTATTTTCACATTATCCAACTTGTGATCAATCAGAAATCCTCAAGAAAAATATTCAAAGAATAATTGATAGTATTGATGATTTATTTATTTTAAGGAAATTCATTTTTAAAGTAAAACGAAATGAGACACTTTTGTCACTTTTCCACAATTTATTCAATAATCACGACCAGTTTCGACCCTACGGTCATTTTCAAGTGAATAACAATATAATACATGCATAGGCAAGTACAAGTACAGAATGAAATTTATCCTAAATATTGAGTAGTGGGGATCCATTATACTCTAGTTGGCTGTTGAGGGTAATAAATTGTGGGTTTTTACATAGTTTGTTAATCTCCAAACTTTCCAACAAATTTATCTCTCTCCCTTTATTACAGTTATGAAGGATTTTGAAATTGTTCAATGATATCAAGTGGTTAGTTGATTTTATGTCTTCAAATATTGGCGAATTTTTATCTGAGGAAATATGTTCCTTGAATCTAGCTTCAAAACTTCTCTCTGTTTGTCTGACATAGGCTACCTGACATTCATTGCATTTGATTTGATAAATTCCTGATTGCTTGAATTTATCGTTCTTTTGTTTGGCATTGAATAATAATCTGCTTAAGTTGGGGACGCTTGAAAATGAAGTAGTTATGTTCAATTTGGAAAAGTAGTTACTGATTTTGTTAGGGAGTTCGCCGGTGTATGTGAGACTAGTGTATCTTTTTTCAGGGGTTTCTACGATGCTATGTAGTAATTGGGAGATAATACGTTGTTCTTTGCGTTTAATATTGTATTTAGAAAATGTTGTGGTATGTGGTTATTTGAGGCAATTTTTCTGATGATATCAAGTTCAGTTTGAAAATTTTCTTTCGAAAGGGGAACAAAGTAAGCTCTATGAATCATGGAGTTATATGCAGCTAGTTTGTGACTTAAATGACTGAGCGAGTCCATTGGAATCGATGTGCCTGTGAATGTTTCCTTTCTGTAAATTTTATAAGTGAGTTGGTTATTTGAATTTGTGATGGATAAGTCGAGGAAATTAATTGAGTTATTATTTTCTAATCCAGAAGTGAAGCTGATGCGGCAATGTATTTTATTCAGGAAATTTAAAAATTGCTGAATTTGTCTGTTTGAACCACGAAAACCGAATGAAATGTCATCTACATATCTGTACCAGAAAGTAATGTGTTTTTTAGCGAAATCTGTGTTTAATATTGAGGTTTTCTCTAAATTATTCATGAAAATGTCAACTTGTAGAGGGCTAAGAGGTGAACCCATTGGAAGACCTGAATTTTGTTTGAAGAATTTAGATTGAAATTGAAAGTAACTCTGAGATAGGCATATTTGAAGAAAATTGCTAAATTCATTAGTGATATATGGCGGTGTGTTAGACTCAGATGAGATATCTGTAACAAGGGGAAGACACTCATTCGTTGGAATGTTCGGATACATATTTTTGACAACGAAAGAGACTAACTTATATCTTGGGAGATTGTGAGATTTGGAAGTTTATGTATGAAATCTGCAGAATTAGAGAAAATTCGAGAGGTCTAGAAATTTTTGATTCAAGAATTTTGCTAGTTTACCTGATGGTGTGTTTATATATGAGACTACAGGTCTTGCAGATTTTTCTTTCTTATGTAGTTTAATCAATCCGTACATTTTTGGAGCTTAAACATTCATTGGAATCAGTTTCCTTTTCTCCCATTCAGTGTGTGCTAGGTTTTCTGACAAACTTAACTTAAACGCAAAGAACAACCTACTACCTCCCAATTACTATATAGCATCGTAGAAACCCCAGAAAAAAGATACACTAGTCTCAGGTACACCGGCAAACTCTCTGATAAAATCAGTAACTACTTTTCCAAATTGAACATAACTACTTCATTTTCAAGCGGCCCCAACTTAAGCAGATTATTATTCAATGCCAAACAAAAGAACGATAAATTTAAGCAATCAGGAATTTATCAAATCAAATGCAATGAATGTCAGGTAGCCTATGTCAGACAAACAGAGAGAAGTTTTGAAGCTAGATTCAAGGAACATATTTCCTTAGATAAAAATTCGCCAATATTTGAACATATAAAATCAACTAACCACTTGATATCATTGAACAATTTTCAAAATCCTTCATAACTGTGATAGAAGGAGAGAGATGAATTTGTTGGAAAGTATGGAGATTAACAAACTATATAAAAACCCACAATTTATTACCCTCAACAGCCAACTAGAGCATAATGGATCCCCACTACTCAATATTTAGGATAAATTTCATTCTGTACTTGTACTTGCCTACTCATGTATCATATTGTTATTCACTTGAAAATGACCGACCCAAACCGGTCGTGATTATTGAACAAATTGTGGAAAAGTGACAAAAGTGTCTCATTTCGTTTTACTTTAAATTCAAAGAATACATTACACAAAATGCTGAAGCAATATTTATAACCTAGAAAATTATTTTTTTAATCTCACATCCTCCAAATTAAAACCAAACCATTTTGTTTAACATTAAGCAAATGTGCTTTGCTTAAACTTATAACGTCAGTTACAATACACAATTCTAATTGGAATAATATAAGTATGCTAAACAATCTTAGCTCTCATTAAACAAATTAATTTCGTCCTTAACTAAAACTCAATGAAAATTCTTCTAATTCAAACTGAAATAAGCATTAAATCTACTCACCTCGGCAACTTTAATAAACCGACCTCTTCGATTTTGTTTAACATCTAGATAGAATCGTTTACTTTGAATTTGCAGCATTTTAGTAGCCAATTCTTGTTCGACATGTCCTTGGTGACCTGAGAAAAATACATAAGGATGTTAACTTTACACTCACTCATTTAAAATCACCCGTTTCCGTAAATTATTCAAAACACCTACTTGGATCGCGCCAATACTGAATTTTTTCAAAGGGCCAATCAGTTTGTATATAAGGATTCATGATATCACAATTTTGTTTGTAAATACTTGGGAAAACACACGAGGATATATTAAAATTGAGCAAGTACACAACCGGCGAAATTCTACATGCTGAATGGTTGGAATGATTCAGAATTGGTTGTAGAAACTGAACACAGATTCCAAGAATCCAATGACTCATATGAAGACAATTTCATTCATAAAAATGGATATCTCAGCGCAGCATTCACTCTATTATTTCATCAATGTTATAAATAAGTATAAATTAGTAGGTTATCGATGTTCATAGGGCAAATTCTAGGATAAAAGCAAAAATTGTACAAAATACTAACCTGGGTCATAGTCACTGCTCCCCTGTTCCATACCTTGATGATATTCTACAAGTTAAACGATTTAAGTTATTAAATAAGACGAAAATTGTTTGAGATTATGAATTCATTATCTAAATAAGCCGATTGCTTCATTTATTGGATAAATTTCGAAACAAGAGAGGAACAATGTCCCGTAAAACATACATTTTTACAATAAGGTTCAAATTAGAAAATTTTGACATATAGGAATATTGAAGAGCCAACCTAACAAACGTTAACCAAGGTCATTACGAACTACCACAATGCACTGAATATGCAGACTTTTTGCAGCTAATTTGACCTAATTTTGGCTACAATCAATTGAATAATTGAAAATAAATATATTACCCTGTATTTTGCACAAAGATAATCTACTATTAGATACTATTAACTAAGAAATAAGGACTTTGAGTGTGGTTACAATTGAAATATCGCCATTTTGCTTCACTTGTCAAAATCAAAGGAGGAATATTTCGGTTTAGGGCAATAGTTATGGATTGAATTTCGAATTATTTAGGGATGAAAACAAAGGGAATACGTTGGATTTTGTTTTATGTAAATTTATTTACTTACTTTGCGAACTTGAACCCTCATCTCCACTTCCTAAATCCGACATCGCAGACCCAACACACACTCAACCTACACTAACTTGGGGCAAACGCAAAAGTCACCAGAAATGTCACTAATGATATACAGCTGGCCCGTTTGAGCCCTTGAAATTTATAAAATCAATCAGCTGGTTGACGTTCTCGCACTTTACTAACCTATCATTACCTGCTTTATGTGTGAATAATTTTAGGAGTCGATTGTTATTTATGTAATAAACTTTTCACGTGTTTCAGATATGCAATGTTATAATTCTATAACCCACATTTAAATTTAGATGACCGTGAATATTTTAACTTTTTGAAGATAAGTATCAAATTCAGAATGAATCCATATCAGAATTGAATGATTTTGCCTCTTTACCTGAAATTCAATACAAATGGTACTTAGAAGTAACAACTTAGAAGTTATTTTTATTTTTATTGGAAATATTAGCATAACGAAAAGATTGATTGTTGTGGAATAATTTATTAGATTGCATAAAATTTCTAAACTCAATTTGTTAATTTTAGTTAGAAAATAAAGAAAAGTGAATTCATTTAACACAATGAAAAAACATTACTTTTTATTTGATAATCAAGAAAATTTTAAAATGATCATTCATTATATGATAGTAAATCAAAACATGTTTTCCTTTTTCGGTTAATTCAACTATTTTAAATGAAATCATTATTAATGCTTGATTAAGCTATTCAACGAATTCTTAAAGGAATTGCCATAAAAATATGAGCATATTAATCTGTAGATCAACTCAAAGTTCCTCTATTTCGCGAATTTTGAGCGGTAGTTGTTATAAATAACCAATTTCAAGATAAAATAGAACATTAACAACTGATGTCATCATTTGTGTAATGGGAAATTGGAGATGCAAGACTTGTATGATTATTCATGACGTACATAGCATGAGTATTGAAAAGTGAGATAATCAATCTATTTTAAATTCCAATTAACTCGAACCTCTTCGACTTGAATCGGTTTCCAGCAGTAATGCGCGTGCGCAATTCAATTCTATGCTGCTGTCTAGACGGTAAGGCAAGGGGAACAAAGATGGCTATGGCTATGTCCGCCATTTTCTAAAGTGAGATAGAATAAGTTGTTTTTACTGATTTTCTCAAATTCTATAGAAATTTCGACAGTGTTTTGTACAAGTTATGCATAATTTAGGTGTATAAACAATAAACAATCCCAAGTACAGAGAATTACATTGATAATCCGACACTTTTCTTTAATTGTGATTCGGCGTCTTCTGAGAGACGTTTTCGTGATAGAGGAGGTAGGTAAATGGTTTTCTTTGTTCTGCACTTATTTCATTTCAACTTTATCAGCGTCTTTGTTTGTAAAAAGAGATAAATTTCACTCATCAAATTTTCAAATTATTTTGAAAATTTACTCAAATACGAAGATGCCTGCGTTGATTTTCTGTTTCTAACCGCGCCCATATTGACTGAAACAGTTTTTTTTATAATTTTTGAATGTTATATACGAATATTTGATGTTTCTTAGAAGCCGGCGTTTTGTCCTATTTTTCATTGAACTTGAATTATATTACTGGAATGAGATGAAAATTCCTAAAAGCCTTATTTAAAAATTACAAATTTATTGAAAAAATTGCTTTTTCTAATATACCTAAATGTATAATTATTATTCATGAAATTAACTGAACTCTTTGTGACTGTAGTTGTTTTTACTTTGTGGAAGCATGTTAATAAGTCACAAAACACTTTATATAAACCTTAAAATATGATTAGAGGTCAGATAAGAAAATTGAGAGATAACTCATTCATATTTCAGTGAAGCTGAAATACATGGACCAAACCCAAAATATGATATTTGAAATTTATTAGTGAAGATCATTAAGAGATTGCATGTGGAGGGATTAAGACTATTAAAGCATACTTATACTCAAACGTTAGTTAATAGCTGAAGTAAAAAACATTGTAAAGTTTACTTAAAGATTCCAATATACATGGAATTAATTTTCTATTTTAAGAATTCTATTGTGTTTATTGTACTTTCTTAGTTAAATCATCCATTTTTTCAGGAAGTTGACTATATTTAGTCAACAAATCCATTCACAATGTTCGACCCTAATGCTATCACAACTCAACAATCTACTATCCAATATCAACAGCAGCAACCACAGCAGACAGAAAAGGATAAAAATCAAGAAAATGCCCAAAAAGAAACATTTCCTTCTTTCTGTTATGCAAATGTAAACATGATCCACAAAATTACACCCAACACTACACAGCCTCAACATTCAACCGTAAATATGTCACAATTATCAGATGATAAGTGCTACATCACGCAGCCATTTAGTTATAATTACGCTCTGGTCAACCAGATGTCACTAACACAGAATACAATTACATTCAAGTGTGAGATTTGTGGATTGATGTTTGCACATTTGTCACTTCTAAATCATCACAAAAGGACTCATCAGCAAGGAGATCAAGGTAAGATTCACAAGAAGAAATAATTTATTACATTTTGTTGTATTAATATATAAAGTTAAGTTTTCAACAATAAGGTAAGCCTAAATTGGAAAACAATCAATTTAATTTTTAAAAACAATAACCCATACGGAACATATTTATTAATAATATTTTGAGAAAAATATATGAAAACGGATCATGATTCTCTAAAATCTTCAGGATCACAATTAATACATAATTAATAATAGCAGCAAATAATCAATATAACTTATAAGGACCTATTGATACTATTATTTGATAGCTTCAAATGTTTCAATATTTGTTTTTACGTATTACTAAAAAAAGTACCATACACATATAAATCAAACTGTTTATTTTCATTATGCAAGAGAGTAATATTTGGAATGCGAGAAGGTAGAAAATTCTGTAATAAGCAAATTGGTTTATTTCATTCTACAACCAAAATGTGGTCAAGTCGTATTAAATTTTTTTTCTCTCAGGACTTGATGGTTCCATTTATTGAAAACTCAATATATAAAAGGGAATATTTACTTTTTAATCATTGTAGTGTGAACCAATAACTAAAATAATCAAAAATCTCTGTGTTTCAAATGAAGATTTCAGCTATTATCTATCAATAACATGACCTTGGAGCATTGCGCATGCGCTCGCGTCGCTAACGTCATGACATTGGAACCCGACCTATTCAACCCATTCAAGTTAATATAGAGAATAAATGGAACTATTCAGTTCTATCTTGATATCTAGTCAAGATATAAAATTCCTTCTTGATTGATTCAATTGTAAAGTTTTTAGATTTGTAGGTTCCTTCATTTTATTAAAACTAAAAATTTTTGGTAGTTTTATATTTATTTTATTCATTCAAGCTGTAAAAATACAAAAGATACATTTGTCAGACTGGTTTTGCGTATTATTCCACCTCCAGTAACAGAGAGGAAACCAAGAAATATACAAACCCATTTGTGTGCTGAAGGTTGCATTCTTGCATTATTAACAAGGTGCAGCTGCCTAAACTGAGGCCACTCCCCCACCCATTCTGTCTACTTGAAAGGATCATTTGGAAGTGCAGCTCCATGTTGGTTTTGGGGATGGAGGTGTCGGGTCTCTTAACTAGAATTTAATTGGGTTTTCAACATGATCATACAAGACTCATTTGTTCCAAGGTATAGGATCTGTATTCACTGGGTGCATGAAGGCTATTCCAAATAGCAGTTTCATGGCTCCAATATCTATTGTACAGGCAGTTAATTGTAAATTAGAGAGCTTGGGTTGGGACTGCGTTTCAAGGGGCACTCCTGTTAATCAGTACAGCCATAAGTGATATGTGGTCTTACTTCCATCATGTTTAACCACTGAAGTTGTATTGAAAAAGTCATCACAGATCATTTACATGTCCATAGAGAATGTCTATCCTTGAATATTATTTTTTCCAGATGCAAGTTCCAGCTAAACTTTTTTACCCTCCAGATATTAAACCTCTTCTGCAACTGTAACCAAAATGCCACTTTGTATTGAAGAGGGGTTTTAATATAGCCTTCATTTTCTGGCGAATATCATGAGAGTTTTGTGAAATTCACATTTAGTTTTCCACTCTCAATTCACTCATGGATTTCTGATATACTCCTCCTGTGTCTGTCAAGATGATTATATCTTCAACATTTGCTTGGATTTAGATGTCCAGTGTGCCAATTATTCGGTGTCATCAACAAGCTGGAACTATAATCGAGAAGTCTCTGCTAGCTACAAAGCTGACTACTTCCTCATTCAAAGAAATGTTTGACACCCTGGTTTTAAGCATAGTGCTTATCCACTCTATAGTAGTATTGGGTAGGCCTCTTGGTGGCTCTTTATATATATATCGCCATTCTTCCAATTTTCAATTTGTGCAACATTCTCAATCGAGCTATTCGATTTTCATTCAAACTATATAATACATATTTGAAAAACTGTAATAACATCTAATCATTGCTAAAGATAGGTGATTCCTGAAACAAATCAGTCAATAAAATTAGCTTCATCTTCCAATAAAGAAGTATAAATGTTATTATTATTGTGCTGAACAGTGAGCAAAGCCGATGAAACTGTTTTCAAACATAATACCTATAATTGAAAAAACGAATTGAGTAAATTCGCAACACCAGTAAGATGTTCAGATCCCATAATGCACCAGGGAGTTGTTCAACATCTCCATCTTTTGATCAAGTCTGTTTTTGAATGTATTCAAGGTACCAACTCGAACATTCATTCAGTCTATTCCATGAGTAGACTACTCTGTTGATCAAAAAGTTTCTTCGGAGCACTTCTCTTTTTTAAGTTTCACGTGGTGAACTTGAAGGAGATGTCTACGTAACTCGGAATTCTACAAACAGGGGTGGGATGTTTATAAACCCCACATCACCACTTGAGAACCACGATACTATAATTTCTCTCTCAAACACGACTGCTGCATGTTTGGACGAAATCCCTATTGTATTAATTAAGTATGTTGCTCATATCATGTTGGACCCCCTGTGAATATCACCTTGGAACATTTTCCAATGGATATTCTCAGAAAAACTGAAATGCGGAAAAATTTATAAAGGCGGCGATAGAACTGCCATAAGCAACTACAGGCCCATAGCAATTTTAAACAGTTTCAGTAAGATATATGATTATTTACAATAGATTACTTATCTTTCTAGAACAAAATACGATACTTTCCGATTCACAAAACAGATTTAGAAAAGGTAAAAACACTCCGGGCTATATAAATGGCTATATCTGTCGTTCTGGAGGCACTCAATCAAAATAAACCTGTTGTTGCGATTGGTTTGGATCTCAGTAAGATTTTCGACAGTGTAGACAAAACTATCCTTCTGAAAAAGCTGGAAAGCTATGGAATAAGAGGAATACCATTACAACTCATCAAAAGTTATCTTACTGATAGAGAGCAATATGTCGCAGTGAGGAATGAGCTGGGAAGCATGCAAACCTCAAAGAAGCTGCATACAAAAAGGGGAGTTCCCCAAGGTTCTATACTTGGACCTCTACTTTATATCGTCTATACAAATGATTTATCGGGTCTTGTTGATATCTATTGGTGCAATTCACTGATGACACAATGTGATAGTGAGCGATAATAGCACATATGAAATTAAACTGAAAAATTCATATGATTTAGATCTTCTACATCAATACTTCAACAGAATCAATCTTAATTTAAAAGCAAAAAAACATCTCCGATTTTCTTTTGAGAGAAACTGTGAGAAAATATCTATCACGCACAACAGCCACGCAATTGAATCCGTAAAGGATATGCGCTTCTTGGGTGTAACGATTGATTCTAGACTGGACTGAACCAGCCATGTCCACCGCCTTCAAATCAAATCATATTTATTTGCTCCTACTACTACAATGAGTCACATTCAAGCACGTCAGTAAACTATGTACAATGTAAAAATATTCGACATAAAATACAAATATAACAAATTTCTAGAAAGAGCTCTCATCAATTTAAGAAAAATATTATATTACAGCTGTCATATGTGTGCTTCAAAGAATTCTGCCGCTGTATAGAATGCACCTGAAATCAAGAATTCCCTTACTCTATGCTTAACTGCACTCTTGGATTTGAAATCATTTATGAGCGGATATATGTGATTGAAGCATTTGACCCCAATATAGTTAGGATCATTTTGACCCACTGAGAGTCTTGAAAATGGTAAACGCAGATAGCTTCTTATTCTGGTGGAGTAGTCATGCACTGTATCATTTGTATTAAATAGATGCTTGTTTTTCCAAATAAGCAAAATCAAATGATACACATACAGAAAAGGGAGGGTTAGGATCCCTTCAGTTCTAAACAGCTCCTGGCAATGACTCAAGCAAGACTGTCTGAACATAATGCGTTTCTTCTTCTGTTCTATGAAAGCCTCATGCATATGTGCTGAAGAACCCCAAAAAATTATTCCATATGCCTGTGTTCCCTCAATCCATCCCTGGTACATCAGCTTCAGAACCCCCAAACTCACCACATCTCTCAAGTATCTCAATTTACAGACCAAGAGATAAATATGCTGAGGTATCTGAGGCAGAAATGCTTACTTCGTGATCTTTTATAAGGAAAGAGGAATCAATTGATGCATTTCTCGACAAAAATCTTATGTAATGGATCTTTGAAACATTCACAGACAATCCATTATAGAAGCACCAGTCAGTGAAATTTTGAGATGTAACATTGCTCCTACGAATAACTTCCGGTATCGATGGCTCAGCAACAAGCATACTTGCATCATCAGCATAAAGAATCAGTCTACCCGACTCAATATTTATATTAAATATGAACATTGAAAAATATGATGAAGAAAAGAGGTCCAAGAATTGAGCCCTGGGGCACGCCTTGTCTCATCAGATGTCTTCGATCGGAAGTATGAATCAGCCCACTCTAAAGAAATACCTCTAACTCCAACACTATAAAACTTGAGTTTCTGCAATTTATGATTCGTACATTCAAAAGCTCTTTTCAAATCATAAAAAATACCGACTATTGGATTTCCTTCATTAAACAAATCTCGCAACAAATCCATGTTGAGATGTATGATGTATTCCCATTCCATCCAAAAATCTATAGACGGCAAAAAAGTACAGATTCGAATACCTTTGTAAACTGCGTTTGAACACAAACAGATCTATAGTTTTCTATTTCCTCCCGAGATTCCTTATTCTTGTAAAGCGAAATGCATTTAGACTCCTTCAAAGCGTCAGGAAAAATACCCACTCTAAAGGACTCATTTATGAGATAAGCTAATGGTCCCGATACCTCTGCTGGAACTGCCCTAACTGCTCTTCCGTCTATTTCATTTATACTTGGTGAGGATTTATTTGATGTTCTCTGAATCACCCTGAAAACCTCCTTCTCTGAACAAGGATTTGTGAAAAACGTGTCTGGTATGTTTATATGGATATTTTCGAGCCTTGCGGGTTCGATAGCAGATTGCTCTTGCGCCCTTCGTTTGATCAGCTCGATGGTAAACTTTCAAACCGCATTGGTGTCAAACTATGCAAATGTTGAGTCACGAATTCGCTATGGTGTCATCTTTTGGGGCAACTCTTGGGGAGGCGCTTCGAATTTTCAAATTGCTGAAGAGGTGTTTGAGGTCCATGTTGAGCTAGAAAAGTACAGAAAGCTGTTAGGATCACTTCGTCAAAAACAAAATTCTAACTGTGCCCTGCATATTTATCTACGAGACTTATATTTGTCATTCCTACCTACAAAAAAAACGTAACTTTTATTATCATAAAAATTCACAATAAACTGCTACTTCATATTCGTAATTCATTCTGAAGCTTCTGCTGCAAAAAACCTTTCACAGAATACAGGAGTTTCTGGATGACTAAATCCTATGAATATTGAGAGGGAGAAATATAAATTTTGTAATAATCATAATATTTATTTTCTCACTGTACATATTTATTCAGTTTTTGTTTCTTCTTTATGTTTGTGAGTTGTCACCGTCAAATTATTGAACTATTCAATTTGAACTGTGGTTCCACGCCTGACATATTCTACACTTAAGGCTCGTTTGTTATATTTATACAATATACAGATTCTGAAGTAATAAACTTTATCTATCTATCTTTAAGTTTCAATCAAATCACCCCTCAATCTTCATTGGATAAGAGACGGAAGATGATTTGGGGGGTCTGCTTTTGTAGTTTCCATTTCTCATTGCTGTAGGAAGCTTTGGGATCCTTCGCTGCACTCTTTCTAGTGCCTCTATATCTTTTACAAAAATAGGACTCTATACACTTATACGTGGTCGTATGATTTGTACAGTTTGAAGATCATTTCAGGAGTTAGATTATTCAAAGCTGTAGTAATTGAAAATATCAGGCTGTTTGATTTCTTGACTTCACTATGCTGTTTATATGTGTTTCCCATTGAAGATTTTCTAATACAAACTAACGGAGAATTTCAAGTTTTCAAAAAACTTCTCAAATTTATTCCAGGTCAAATTCAACAACCACAACAGATTACCCTCCAAGTCCAACCCCAGCAGCAACAAGCAACGCAAATTCAAATTGTTTCGGCCGAACGGATACGGTTTTCTTGCGAAGAATGTGGAATGACGTTCAATACTCAAACGGACCTAAAATCACACAAAATTCAGTCCCACTCTGCCACTCAGCAGGTTGTCACCACGCAGGCTCAGACTCAGCAAAATACGTTGAAAATAAAGAACTGCGAAAGCTGCGGGGCTCCATTACCGCAGGACAATAATAAAAAACGAGCGGTGATGAAGGTGAAGTGCGAGACTTGTTTGTCAGCCGAAGCTATACAGCCGCAGATTTTCGTCGTTGCTGCCGCACCTGATTCGACGGGGGTTAAATTCGAGGAGTCCACGGGGACGCAGACAACTACGAATTTAGGTGAGTTGAAAGTTTTTAAGTGAATCTGATTAATTCCTTGAGACAACTTAGATTCATTGTTATCTAATTGAATCTTAGGAAAACAATAACAGCAAAGTAATTTTCTTGTATCAATATGATATCCATGATGTCATTAGAATATATGCATACTGTATTATTATCAACATATAGCATTCATTTACCAAGGAATAGACAAGTAGTCATGGTTTTTCCCCTCGGTAAAATGAACCTCCTACCAAATATGCTTCATTCGATACACCTACCGCTAAAACTTCTCAATCTTCAAAACATATAAACCTTCTCAATGATTTGGCATATCAAATTTCGTTCGAAATACAAAATTTGAAACAAACTCTTTGCTCGATATCTTTTTGCATTGTAAAATTCGCAACAAGAGCTGCCCTATACAATACAACAGAGGTAGAAGGAAAACCCTATGGTGGATAGCAGAACTCACTGCCCAAAGGACGAAAAGCAGACGCCTCCTTAATAACGCGATTCGCACTAACATACAATGAATTGATCAAAAAATCCAAAGAAGTAGCAAGGAAACGCTACTGCGAGGAAATAGAGGATGTACTGGAGGTTAACCGTCTTCAACGCATCCTCGCTGCCTCAGGACCAACTGACATCCAAAGTCTTGATATATGGAAGTAGTTAAAACACAAAGGATAAAACACTGAGACACCTGGCGGAAGTTCTCTTTCCAGGTTTCCTCATCGGCAACACAGCAACCCAAAAATCAAATGAACATGCAGACAAAACAAACTGGAACACAGCCTCAATGATCATTACAGTGGAAAGGGTTTGATGGGCAGTAACTACCTTTCAACCATTCAAAGCACCAGGAGCAGATGGTACATACCCTGCACATCTAATAAAAGGAATGGACCAAAGAGTTATGCATTTAATGCACTTCTTCAGATCCTGCTTAACCTTGGAATATGTTCAGGACCCCTGGAAAAGGGTTCGGGTCGTCTTCATTCCCAAGCCGGGCAAGGTTGTACATAAAATCGCCAAAAATTTTAGACCAATTAGTCTCACCTCCTTCCTACTGAAGACTATGGAGTGATTAGTAGAAAGATATCTTAGGAAAAATACCCTAGCAGAGCGCACCCAATATATCACTTAACATGCCTATGAGCAAGGTAGATAGGTCGAGTCAGCACTACACTCTGTAGTAGGGTATATTAAGAAAGGACTGGAAAAAGACGAAATCAGTTTAGGAATAGAGTGAGCTTTTGATAACAAACTTTATAGGTCGATAGACGTGGCTATCATGAATAGAGAAGTAGATAACACCGTAGCAAGGTGGCTGGGACGTCTGTAGGCGCTTCGGGGGTTACCTCGGCGAATCGACCGTCTCGGAACCGCCAGCATGGGATGTCCTCAGGGGGAAGTATAATCTCCTCTCCTCTGGAACCTTGTGCTAGACGGGCACCTGGTGGGCCTCGACGATGCTGGGTTATACCGACGATCTTGTATTTTTTGTTCATGGAAAAACCTCAGCCCCATATGCAAAGTTGCGCAGAATACTCTGCAAATGACTGAACAATGGTGCAGAGAGAACGGCCTGGGCGTTAATGCAAATAAAGTAGATATGATTCTATTCACTTGTGAAAGAAAATTACCACCTTTCAAGGCGAGGAACTAACACTAGTAAAACAAGTGAAATATCTAGGTTTGATGTTTGGCGTCAAACATCGAATGACATGCACAAAGACCGCAAAACACTCTGGGCTTGCCGGAACTTATTTGGGCCCAGATGCGGACTCAAACCAAACAATATATTGGTTATACACGACCTAGAGGTCATCTTATAGTGGCCTGTACTAGACAGGGAGACAAAACGGAATAAAATAAGCAAGATCCGAAGGTAAGCATGTCTAGCAGTCACGGGAGCCTTGAGATCCACACCCACAGTCTTCATAAATGCTCTGCTGGGCGTCCTTCCTCTACTCAGAATAGTGGAGCAGACAACCATGAGAGCCTCACTGAGGCTGCGAGAAGGAGGCATGTCAAGCATGACCTTCTCAGAAGAGGAGATCGAATGGGAACCACCTACCACTTTCACGAACCCTTCAAGGTTGTCATTTCAATGTAAGGTCTTCGCTATCATTTGCAGATACAACAGCTGATGTGTCATCAGCATACTGAAAAATATATTTCAAAATCTCATCCGGCACATCATTAATATATAAGATATAAAGAAGAGGGCCAAGGACTGAGCCCTGTGGTACGCCTCGTAGAACTTTCTCTTTTTCAGATATTATTTCCCCACTGTTTTTTCAACTATATATTAATATCGGTCCATCGACCCATTTAAGGTCGTTATTCCATCAAAAGAAATTTAGTCCACATCCCATGCCTTACTCATCCCACAAGACCCCACCTGGTTCACAAACGGCTCCAAAACCGGGATGTGTGCAGGCATCGGTGTTCAGAAGGAATGAGAAAGCAGACAGCCTTGCCAAAAAGGCAACAGCTGTTAGGCTGATGGGACTTAGGGATGGTCGACAATTTACTAATAGGACGGTATTTCCTAACAACAGTTAATATCTAATATGTATTTTACCTGTTCTGTTTACCCATTTCTCTGTACCTATGTATGAGAAAAATGCTAACTTTGTATTTTAGTTTTAAACTCATACTTGCTTGATTATGAGCAAAAACTCTAAATAGCTATAATTTTGAATAAACTCTTCCATTTTAAACAGTGATATTTTTCATGTAGTAATATTCGCAATCCTCATTAAACAATTTAGCATTTATTGATATTTGTAGGTTAGATTTTTCTGAGGTATTTTAAGAAAGCAATACCCAAATTATATTTAAATTCTGTATACAAGGCTTCTTATTATACAATAGAATTGATTAAATTAATAGAATAATATATCATTCAGCTACTTATTCCATGTCTCACACATTACTAATTGCATTCCACCCATTATCCCCTATTGTTACTATTATCTTAAATAAGAAAAAGAATTATCAACTGAACCAGAAAAAGAAGAATTTGTTGTTGCAGGAACTCAAAACTCAATTCCAATCGGTGTGAAGAACAACCATCCAGTCAAGAGAAGAGGTTTTGCCAGTGCTATGAAGTGTACTAAATGTAACGGCAGCGGAATCATCTTCATAGGGGGATCCAAAAATCAACAGAATAACGTCGACAAACCCTTCCACTGTAATATATGTAATGGTAAGAATTAATCTCTTCCATTCTTGAAGTGTATATTGACACCCCTGTCTCTTCTAGGTTCATTCAGTAGGTACTCATCGTTATGGTCACATAAAAGACTGCATACAGGAGAGAAAAATTTTAAATGTAATATCTGTGGTCTGGCCTTCGCCAAAGCTGCTTATTTAAAGAATCATTCTCGAATTCACACAGGGGAAAAACCGTATAGGTAAGTTGGAAAATCATATTC
Organism: Cryptolaemus montrouzieri; assembly: GCA_013387265.2. NCBI lineage: Eukaryota > Metazoa > Arthropoda > Insecta > Coleoptera > Coccinellidae > Cryptolaemus > Cryptolaemus montrouzieri. Next base: position 15,695,698 of record JABFTP020000042.1, read on the forward strand.
CCATTTTGTTCGCTTATTTTCTGAATATCAATTAAATGAAATCCCTGCTCTATAAGTCGGAGCACAGTAGTACCCTTGTCAACAAGTGGCACTGGAATCATTAGTCACCCATCCTTTTCTCAAATGTCTGAGACGAACACATTCCAAATTGATTTGACAACAATTGTTACTTCTTCCAGGTGCAATGTTTGTGGTATGCAGTTTTCTCAGTCTCCCCACTTGAAAAATCACGAACGGATCCATTCCGGGGAACGCCCGTACGTGTGTGAGGTGTGCGAGAAATCCTTCGCGCGGCATTCTACCCTCTGGAATCACCGAAGAATACATACGGGGGAGAAACCGTACAGATGCGATATTTGCGGCTCGTGTTTCAACCAGGCCACCCATTTGAAGAATCACGCCAAAGTTCATTCGGGCGAGAAACCTTTCAAGTGTGACATTTGTGCCGTTGGATTTTCAGACAGGTCAGTAGCTTGAAATATATATTCAACCACGTGATAATAAGGCTTAATTAATAATGGGGGTTTACAATAGGATCGCTCCAAATTATAATAGCGTATACCGCCATCTTGATACAGCGACATCTGTCGAATTTGGCAGGAAAATTTTTTTCGTCTGGTCATTTCGTTATGAGAAGTTTCATGCTTCAACAACGCATCATATTGTCAACGTTTACCATTGAAATCAGTATCGCAAATATATATGATATTCATGATGTTTCCTGTACCTTTAAGAAACGTAAGATCGTTGCTAAATATATTTGTCAATCAGGAAAAACCTCAGGCAACACTAAACAACAATCTCCTTTATCAATAATCCTTTATCTTTTCATAGATTTGCACTTAAACGACATAGAAATATACACGAAAAATATGGCCGAACCAAACCTCAAGTAACCACGTCATCGACGGAAGAAACGCAAACCGTAAACACCACCACGGATTCGAATACATCGATGGCTTCGACGGGTCAAGATTCGCAAGAGATCGAGGCGAAATTCGAAGCCAAGTACGAGCAAGAAGAGCACGTCGAGCTGTCAGAAGAAATGACGGACATTTCGGAACTTCAAGTGCAACTAGCGTAAATTTCCGCCTTCGATCGAATGGATTTCCATTAGCAGAAAGGCGCGTTAGCCGTCAAGCCAAATGTGGGGTGCCATTATTCTTAGATTTCAGGAGAATTTCGAAAAAGACTGTCTCAACATAGTGTTATCTTCGGTTGTCAGAAATTCGTTCGGAAGGCAGTTTAGGGATGCCAGTCGAGTAAGCAATCTCTCATTGCACTTTTGTAGATTTTCAAGGATCTAACCGTTGTTACTTCTGTATTCCTCTGTTTTGAATACTAGGATCAAGTTGCAGAAAAAGATTTTACCAAGTAACCATTGATAATGTATAGAAAACAAAGCATCATTTGTTCTTTTTGCTAATATTTGTCTTGTCAATGACGATTTAACCAGGCAATTTTGTATGATCAAAAATTAATGCATTATTAGTGTTTGTTGATAAAATTGTAAATGGACCTGATTCAACTAATGCCAGAAACTATTTACTTAAAAAATAGCCTACTAAAATTGTCTCTGCTCTCTATTCAGGAGTCAAGTCACAACAAGGCCTGTTTTCATTTAACATGCCTATTCGAAAGTTTGAGATATCAACTTATATGTAAATGGAACAAACAAATGAAATTTTGTCCTTTTGGAAATTCTAATTAATGGTTAGTTATTCACAAATATTTATTTCTGTAACTAGCTCTATCAAACATTCATTTTATCAGCGTTTTCTCAATCGCCCATTTCACACGTAATTTTACCACTAACTCCAGCACTACTATTATGTAGATATTCTCATCCACCATTTTGATTTGAATGTTCCACAGCCAACTGATCTTAATAGCAGTAAATTATGATTGGTTGCTCTTCTAGAAGATGTCTCATAGATCAATTGATACCAAATGGAGCCAAGTATGGTGGGTATATAGCAGTTGGTGTTGCTATTTTTGATGCAGAGCATTGGTAAACGCCTATATTGATTGTTAGCGTTCAGGATTAATTGTTTTGACTGGTTTTAGGAGTTCCTACTAGGAAATACCTATTGTAAATTAGATATTCACTTTATTCAAATCAAGTGATCTATTATACAATAACGGTCAATTTACGTAGATGTAATGCTGATAACTGCAATAGAGAATAGCTAGCGAAGCCCCAAAATAGCGAATGAGAATATTTATTTGTTCTGATATCTAATACTTACTATTCTTATGTGGAGAATTTCATATGTCATAATTGAAATAGTTACACAAAAATGGGATATTGTTTGTGATATGAATGATTTTTGACAAGAGACTTACTGAACAAATATTTATCATTTAATGAAAATCGCTTATAGAGCTGCTCTTTCATTCTTCATTCGATTGAAAAGAATCAGAAAAGTTTGTATAAACTATGGTTAACTAATAGAAAAAATTGAATCCATTAAAAATAATTCTACAGTATAATCTGTATGTGGATACAAAGAAATTCATGCATGTTTCTCTTCAAGAAAAAATATTTTTATGTTATACACTGGCTCCACAAAGAATTGTGTATCGCTAATAATCCCCAAAAATTATTTATTCTTTTTCTATGCGTTTTTGAATTTTTCCAATTGAATGAATATTCCAAGTGATAGATATTCTTGAACTGATATTTTTCATTTAATATTTCACATTTAGAGAAAGAATAATTTTTGATCTCTATTCAACTTGTTCATCTTTACCGATACAAATATGAATGAGTTTGGGAATCCCTAGGTTATATGGATACCTTATTTGGAATTTAGTTATTTTGTAAAACAAGTAAGTTTCTGAGTATTCCATATAGTCTTGTAAAAATATATTGTAAGCATTTTAATGTCTATTTAAAATTTAGATGACAACATTTGATCATTGTAAATAATTTTCGTATTGTTTCAACAAATTTGACAATAGAGAAATAAGTTTTTATTGTTGCAATCATTGTAAATAATCATTGAATTTTATGTAAAAAATTTCCTAATTTCTATAGAAGTATAGTGTAAATTTTCAAATCGTTTGTGTTCTTTTATTTATCTTTTTTGAGTTCTACTCAAGAATCTTGACCAGGTGGGCTAACTGTTTTGACAGGTACTCTTTATCTATTGCGCACAACCAAATTCTATATGCCAAGAATGTCTGAGAACTGTAGTTCGACCGGACATTTAGAAAACTATATCATACTTCACATTCAGAAATCCCCTGCAATGGCGGTCATTATGAAAAAGGTGCGCACGCATACATTGCGGAATTGGGGATAGCAGCGAACGGCACTATTTCTTATCTCCAACAACGTAATTTGCCTTCTCGGTTCTATTGAATGAATTCGACAAACAGGCATTTGTATAAGGATAATACCTCGCATAATTAATGAAATGCATAGGGAACGTTGATGAATTAGGTTACGTTGGTAACTTTATTAATAAAGCCAAAGGTACCAAAATCAAACATACGTAATCTAACTTGCATTTATTTGAAGAATATTGCAAAGGTCAATATGAAAAAGGAAAAAGAAATAAATTTCTGTGATCTTTCAATTAAAGTAGTTCGTATGTTCGCCTATTCTTAACAAAAACAAAAATATCAAATCTGCCTTTCCTTAAAAACGTAAAATAGTAAACATGATTTTAAAGAAATTATCACATAATTTGCATCTCGGAAGAAAATTTTTAAGGCAATATTCTGAAATTCATCCTCTTCCTGAGCAAAGCTCTACCGTACTGAACCAGAACTTCATCAAGGATGATTATACGAATATCACTGAAAAAATCGTTTCTCGTATTGGAAGAAACCTACACTTACAAAAGGATCATCCAATAAACTTAGTAATGCAAAAAGTATTGAACTATTTTTACAATACATTTAAAAACTCAAGAGGCAACCCTCAGTTTTCCATGTACAATAATTTATCTCCAGTGGTAACAACTGAACAAAATTTTGATAGTCTTCTGATTCCCACAGACCATGTATCTAGATCAAAAAGTGATTGCTATTATTTGAATCGAAAATATTTACTCAGGGCTCATATGACAGCACACCAATCTGAACTTATGAAATCTGGTTTGGATAACTTTCTAATGGCAGGGGATGTATATAGACGAGATGAAATTGATCGTACACATTATCCTGTCTTCCATCAAATAGATGGTGTACGTTTAAGATCTAGAAATCAGTTATTTCCAAATGATGATAGCTTAGAAATATTTGAATTAGGTGATTACACTGAAAATATAGGTTCCCAAGATAAGCAAACTTGTCATACTTTGGAAACAGTAAAATTATTAGAATTTGAACTTAAGAGTGTACTTGTTGGCCTTGCTAAAAGCTTATTTGGTGAAGATTTCAAATATCGATGGGTTGATACTCATTTTCCATTCACTCAACCTTCGTGGGAGCTTGAAGTTTTTCATGATGATCAATGGATGGAAGTTTTAGGATGTGGTATTATGCGACAGCCAATTTTAACTAATGCTGGTATACCAAATAAAGTAGGATGGGCTTTTGGATTAGGAATTGAAAGAATAGCTATGTGTTTATATAAAATACCAGATATTCGTCTGTTTTGGTCTAATGATTCTGGATTTTTGAATCAATTCAAATTTTGTGATGAAAATTCACATTTTATATATAAACCTATTAGTCAGTATCCCCAGTGTATAAATGATATTAGTTTTTGGTTGCCGCAAGAAAAGAATATTGTGAAAATGACTTTTATGATTTAGTGAGGAATGTAGGTGGTGATATAATAGAACAAGTGACTCTAAGAGATGATTTCAAACATCCAAAAACTGGGAGAATAAGTCACTGTTATAGAATTATTTATAGACACATGGAACGTACTTTAAAACAGGAAGAAGTAAATATAATTCATAAGAAAATCGAAGAAGAAGCAGCTAGGCAATTATTTGTACATATAAGATAATTAACTGAGAAAATATGTATTTCCTTTAAAAGAAAAAAAAATTTGATTCTGTATGGTTTTATTGTAGTGCTTATGTATTTGATGAGTGACAAAATACATAACTGAAGATATATGTAATTTTTGTTTCAAAAGTTGAATGAGAAATTCACTAATTTTCTGTTTCTGATAATTATATTCAAAGTAGTAGGTTCTGCACATTTTCATAATGAGTTAAATCAATCGGTAATCCTGTTGTTTACGCTGACAACTTTCGCGCATCCAATACCGAGTGGACGGGAATGTTTCCCGAGCGATCTAAATTTCAGCCAGTGTTGCCAGATCCCTTTTCCTGATGGATTTTTTCAACTTCAGTGATTTATGAGTTATTCAATATCTCGGATATTATTGAAGTTAAGTGAAGTATTTTCACATTGTTTAGCCACTTTTTTGTATAGATTGCAGTGGATGAGCCGATTTTTTTTCTATTTGGCTCGGCATAGGCATAAGAGTGTAATTTCAATTTTTGTCATTGAATTTCTGTTTTCGGACTTGTTCACGGTGATCTCGAAACATTGGAATCTCTAGCTGCGGTAGGCTTTATGGAGAATTCTACTACTCTTTTTATTTCAATACTGACAGAGGTGTTAATGCTCAATTTTTACCCCATCTGTTTATGAAAAAAAAACTTGTCCACGAATTGATAACCTCCTCATTTTTGTTTATTTGTTCTATGGACCTACAATTTATAATATACTCCAAACCACCAAGACCGTGCAATGATAACTGCCACCTCTGAGAATTACAAGTTATCTGGCCACAGAGGGAGATCTTCCGCTCTTTTCAATTTTTGTTGAAGGTGATTAAAAAGGAGAAGTTTCTTTCAGAACCATAAAACATTGTGAAGCATGTAATAGCAATGAGCAAAATTATCAATAAATTCTTCAATTTCTATTGGGTTGTGGACAACAACTCAGTCCATGCAATCTCGCAAATTTTATTATAACGATCGCTATACATTGAAGAACTCTCGAAGTTTTTATGGTTCGAAATTCAACATTTAATTTTGAGGAAGGAAATGCGAAAAATATTTAGATTTTTTCATGAAAAATATGTAAAACGAATAAAATGATTATTATGTTAGAAATTTCTTAAATCAGTGTGAATGTTCTCAAAAAAATACAAATCCGTGTCTTTATCATACAAATCTATGTCTTAATTTGTCAAACTAAGGAAAAAGGAACTTCGGCAATTTACAACAAAAGTCTAAATAATGTAAAACATTTTCGACCCAAATTTCATAACCAAGATATCGAGTATGGGTGAAATTAAGAAGTTATCAAAATTCGTAAAAACTCAAAACCTCATCAGAAATTAGAAAAGTGTTATTAGATCTATGAATACTAATGAATTAATATAACGGAGATGTTGTTAGTGGCACCCTCCAAATGAATGAAAAGAATATATTGTACCGTGTACAATTCTCAATTTATTGTCCTGTAGTATCAGCTAAATAATATAGGTTCTAGTTTACAAAAAACCTCAGAAGCAATTCATATTCTGCACTTATATTGTCAGAAAATTTATGCCAAACAAGGGGAAATATTTTCCCCCCAATTTCATCCATCATGTTGAACTTGAACTGAAATGAGAGGTCAGATTCGAATATTATATAAATATTTTGGAAATTTTAGATTTTGAAAACATCTTGTGCTATATCACACCACCCTGCCTGAAAGAAGTCAAAATATGTATCCTGAGCCCACTTGCGAAAAAATACAAGTCACACATATCCCTTCCGCCCTCAAGAAGCTACGTCACTGATTAGGAATTTTTTGCCATCGGTTCACGTCAATATCTTATCCTTCGCTTTTTCATTTTCAACGATAGGTAATCAAACCTCCGACGCGAGAGAAATTGTGGCAACACTGACTACCCTTCTGTAAACATCTGTTCGACTCGGTACTGGATGCGCGAAAGTGGTCAGCGTAAAGAGCAGGATTACTAGATCCAATATTGGTCTCTTAAAGAACAAGTATTTACATAAATTAACTACTACAACTTTCTCGATTTATGGTACTTAGAAATATTTTTAATAAATGCAGTTTTCTAGTATACTAAACATTTTTTTAAAATTCCGACAACCACCGTAAATAAACTGTCTGCAAATGAATCATCGAAGTTTTGTTGTGGAATATACATTTAATATACCTACCCCATCTTATTCATCTTATCTAAATTATAAATAAATCTGAATTCATCGCTTTATCAATTCAAAATGATCAATGATTTCTATTTGTGATACGGAAGTTTCGTGCATATTCCAGCGCAGCCAACACATAGAAAAATAAAGCTCTAATTGAATGAAAATATTTGAAGATTTTTTCTAAATTTCTTATTTACTGAGAGAATTCAACGAACTGAAGTTTTCTGTAGGATTATACTATAGCTAAAATAAATTACTATATGCCTAGAAAAATTAGTTATTGAAATTGAAAAAATTCAGGTAATAAAAATAATGTTGGCAAGATTGGCTGTCAAATAAAATATGAAGGGGTTCTCTCTCCGCGGCAGAACCATAAAAAAGAAGTGTATACGTTTTAAAAGGCTCTGAGAAATCTACTAATATCCGAGCCATCACATATTTTTTCATCAAAATAAGTGTAAAAACAAATCATTTATTTTACTAAAACCATGGCCGAAGCAGACAAATTGAATATAGACAGTATTATAGCCCGTCTTTTGGAAGGTAAATTTATGAAGGTCAAATTCTGTTGACAAAACTAATGGCGTCGTATACGCCTTTATTTGTCAAAATATATAGAAATTCTTGTATCTTTCAGTCCGTGGAGCAAGACCTGGCAAAAATGTACAACTTACTGAAACTGAAATCAAGGGATTGTGTCTTAAATCGAGGGAAATATTTTTATCCCAGCCAATTCTACTCGAATTGGAAGCTCCTTTGAAGATTTGTGGTGAGAATATTAATGAAATATTCCGCTTTATCTCAATAAATTTCATAGCATTATCATTCAGATCTCTGTTTTTCTTATCCAGTAATTATAATTTCTTTGTTTTTCTTAAGTGTTATTCATATTCTTGATGTTTTCATTTTATGTGAATGATGCAATATTACCTTATCACTGCTTGGGTTAATGATCTCAATATTACAGGAGATATCCACGGCCAATATTACGATCTGTTACGTTTGTTTGAATATGGTGGCTTTCCACCAGAATCAAATTATCTATTCTTGGGAGACTACGTGGACCGTGGAAAGCAATCTTTGGAAACTATCTGCTTATTGCTTGCATACAAAATAAAATATCCTGAGAATTTCTTCTTGTTACGTGGTAACCATGAATGCGCGTCTATCAACAGAATCTATGGGTTTTATGATGAGTGCAAAAGAAGGTGAGTCAGAGTATTTTTATGTGGAATCAATTTTTAACGAGGTTGTTTTAAGGTATAACATCAAATTGTGGAAAACTTTCACGGATTGTTTCAATTGTCTTCCTGTAGCTGCCATTGTAGATGAGAAAATCTTCTGTTGTCATGGAGGTGAGTACATGATACAGTAATCCTGCAGAATTAACAGCTATACTGTGCAGCTGTTTGACCTGAACATGTTTGAATTTGGGCGCGGGTTGTCAGATTGCTAGACTGGTATTGAATGAGAATTATTAATTTCTGATAGGGATGTCCATCAAGAAATTATATCAAAATTTTTTCAACCTGATAAATTTATTGAGTTAAGATTAAAAGTGACTTAAGGGGGTATTCTGGTCTAGAGCCCTACTTTTTGGGTATTTTTCAAACTAGGATATAAAAAATTAAAAACATTTTTATTATCCATTTTTTATATACAATATGTATTAATTTTTAAAGTATATAAAACAAAATTTAAAAAAAAGTCAAAAATTCATCAAGTCAAACGGTGGTCCCTGGTTAACGTGATTCCAACCCTTGTAGTGATCTAAATTGAGCAAAAAAAAAATTCTTAATTAGTAGAAATGTCCCTATCTCTTGGGACTTCACTAAATGTCGTCCACTTGAAAAAAAAAAAATTTTACCCCAGTTTTTCGACCTTCACGAATTTTTTAAAAATACTTCAAATAAAAATTTTCCAAGGGTCAAGATGTAAAGAGATGCATAAAGAAGATTCTCACAAAATTTCTAAGGAATCGGTCAGATAGAACTTGAGATATCGTGTCAACCACCTCAACAAAAGAAGTTTTGAGAAAAACGCGTTTGGAGTTTGAAAGATTTCCAGTAGAATAACTCAGATAATATTTAATGCTTACTTTGGATTAATCGGCGATCCCACATCCATAGATTAGACCTTCTTTTTTCTCAAAATCGCGATTTTGTGAAGTTCTTTCTTCCAAAGGAGCTGTTCTGTCTGCTTTTGAAGCAGCAGAAGCTCGATACGTCTAACAGCAAATGTGTGAGCTTCAGTACCAACGATGATGCCCATCTTCTTCCTGCACGGCGCCCATTTGGGCAGCACTCAGGCCGTTTGGCCCATTGTTCTTGCCGTGTGTTGTTGAGCCTTTTTGACTGTCTCAGTTCCGAGATGCTTGCCCAGTAATTTTGGGCCTCTGTGGTGGTCCAGTTTTGAAAGAGAGCACATTGGTCCATGGGATGGTCTGAATTGGTTCTGGTCCCATCGGCCTGATAGCTGTTGCTGTTTTAGCGAGGCTGTCTACTATCTCGTTTCCTTCGATGACCTGATGGGTTGGGCACCAAATCAGAGTGACTCTGTTTATAGCACTGAGTTGTCAAAGTGCTGTTCTGCATTCATCAACCAGTTTGGATGTAACCTTCGTATCTTTAAGATATCTAAGGGCGTTTTGGCTATCAGCATATGTAGATGTATGCGTCTCTATAGTAGGTTTTCCTGTACGCACCGGAGAATAGCAAATATTTCTGTTCTGTTTTATCTCTTCTATCTCTCAGTGCAGGCCACCATACGATGGTCGCATAGGTCAGGAGCGGTCTTATCACTGTCGTGTATAGCCAATATATTGTTTGGTTTAGATCCCCATCTGAGGTCGAATAGTCTCCGGCAGGCACAGAGTGTTTTGCGTCCTTTGTGCTTGTATTTCGATGTGATTGTCCCAATTTAGTTTAGAACAAAAGCAACAAGATCCAAAGGCAAGCATGTCTAGCAGTCACAGGAGCCTGAACAACATTAAAGAACTCCGACCTGACCTTGTCACAAGAGGAGATCAAATGAGAGCCACCTACCACTTCGACCAACCCTTCAGGTTCGTCATTTCACCAAAAGAAATTTGAACCACACCCCACGCCTTACTTACACCACAGGGCCCCACTTAGTTTACGGACGGGTCCAAAACCGGGATGAGTACAGGCATCGGCGTTCACTGCCAGAGGGCAAACATTAGGATTGCTCTGGGAGATCAGGTCACCGTAACACATGCGGAAATATTTGCCATTCTCTGGTGTGTACAGGAAAACCTACACAGGAATTAAAGAGACGCATACATCTACATATGCTCTGACAGCCAGAACCTCCTTGGATATTTGAAAGATACGAAGGTTACATCCAAACTAGTTGACGAATGCAAAGCAGCACTTCGACAACTCGGTGCTATAAACAGAGTTACTCCGATTTGGTGCCTGAGGTAGGGGACAACCTTGATAAAAAGGCAACAGCTGTTAGGCCGATAGGACCAGAACCAATTCTGACCATCCCATGGACCCATGTGCTTTCTTCCTTTCAATACTGGAGCACCACCGAAGCCCTGAACTATTGAGCAGGCATTTTGGGACTGAGACAGGTTCATAAAGCGACCGCAATCAAAGAAGAGGGTTTTTGAACTATTATTCCTCGATAAAAAATCTGTTGGGATGCTAGTTGGCCTATTAACAGGACACCAACTCAACAAACACCTACACGTCATGAGACAATCGGAAACCACACGGTGCCGTGGTTGCCTAGAAAATGACGAAACAAGGGAACACATACTCTTCGAATGTCCCGCTCATAAGGAAACCAGACCTTGGGCACTGAAACACTCAGCGCCCGAATGATCAGCAGGCGCCCCCTACAACAGTCTTGCAAGCTTCATCAAAAAGTTTCTGCAAGACACTTAACAAAACACCACACGGCAAGCACAATGGGTTAAACGGACTGAGTGCTGCCCATAAAGGTGCCGTGCAAGAAGAAGAAGTAGTTTACTGGTTTAATATCATTTAAATAAGATTATTAGCGACACTAATATATTCGAAAATTAAATCAATAATTTAATCCTAATATTCCAAAGAAATGAAAAGAATAAATATAAATATCTAGCAAGTCTTTACTATGTAGAACAGTATTTGATTATGACATTTGTAAAATGGGAGAAATGTTCCATATATTGTCAGCTTAACATTCATTTAGTATAACAATTATTCAGATAAACTTTCAGTTTTCCTGGTTTACATGTAATCGTATATTTTTCGATTTTGAAGATATAAAATATTCGTAATGAGAGGAAAAGGCGTGAAAGTTAGTTTGTATTTCAAAACTCATAATATTCTTGTAAAACTGGGAATTGATGAACTGGATATCGACCGAAAAGAAAGTTTTTGTTTTCTCATCTTTTTTATATTTCAAGATGAAGAATTGATTAGGATAAACCAAGTAGCTTGAAGGTATGAAAATTACTGCTCCAGTCAAAAAATAGATATGAAACATTTTCAGAGTGGAGACAGTTAGCTAAGCACACCATAGACACTCCATTCGAAGATAATTTAAGAGTCGCTAGTAATCATATTTGAATGATATTAAACCAGTAGACTATATCATCATTGAGATTGTAAAGAGCTTCTGCTAATGTTGGAAAGTTTTGGAAAGGAATAAGGTTTCAGGATTATGTTTTGTTGTGACAGAACTGACGTCACTGAACGTTGCTGGCTTGTGTTATCTGTTTAATGAGAAGAGGAAGAAACTACGATACTCTCTTCTGAGTAAGTAAAAGTCATCACCGAGCGATCATAATATATTGATGTAAAAATGTTCACTCAAAATCAATCAAATAGAAAAGAACCAATATAGTAACTATAGACCAAACGTCATACTTGGAGTTATTCCCAAAGTGGTAAGTAAATTAATGCCAGAATATTTCACGAGTAAAATGAGATAGAGAAGAAAACAGAAAGTTACCGTTGACGCAAATACATTTGAGCTACTTCACTATTATACATTTTATGAGTGTGAGATTCACAATCAGTAATGAGTCTTATACGTGTGATATTGAAATTGAGAAGTTTCCCTATTGGTAATTTAAAGGCAGTTTCATCCAAAAGGTTATTACATTCTTCCTCAATTACTATGAAGGTGGCACAAATAAATACAAATGCCAATGTCGTCAAGTTTCGACATTTTAGTTTTAGAAATACGGTTTCGACGCGTATGCCATTTTAACTCTTATTTGAAAACGAACTAAGAGTCGGAACAGCTGATTTTGTGAAAATATATTCAAGTGATGGATGTCGTCCTTTAACAAAAAAGTGATATTTGACGAAAGTTTTCCAAATTGTACTGACGAATTGCCTAAGTAGCAAAGCCATTAACCACTGAAGGCTTGTAATCTTAAGGGATGGCAGTTATCATTGCACGGTCTAGGTGAGTGGTTCGGAGTGTATTATAAACTGTAGGTCTATAGCATCCAAACTGTTAAGGATAATTAAATTCGCCGAAGTACAAGTGAAAGTGTCCCAACGAACATTCCTTGCACTTTGGGACATATGCTCTCTCATTTTGGAAGATTACTATTTCTGTTTTGAAAGAATACTTCGTACATATATTACCTAAATTGGGTTAGTTTGGAGATCTTCATCAATCTTTAATAATAATAATATCTATTAAACACAATTAATGTACATATCACAAATAAATGCATAAAAAGGTTTAAACATCAAACATATTTAATATAATATACCCTATCCCCTATGCATCAAAAACTCATCCAAGGTATATGGTTCACATTGAATGATGTAGCGCTTAATCTCTCTCTGGAAACGCTCACCACCACCTAAAGCGAAAACGTTAACAAGTATTTACTATTTCGAAATTATAGAAAACAGATATCTTATATATTTGTAAAATACTAAGACAGTTTTAATCTTAAGTCAATAGAGGTACCTTGAAAAAAATCTTGATATACTTTCTTCATGGACATCCCTATCAGAAATTAATAATTTTCAATCAGTAGCGGTCTAGCAATCTGACAACCACAAGATTCAAACACTTGATTTCTGCAGGATTACCCATGATCTTCAAGAAATTAGGTCTATTTGCGTTTATCATTTTTTTCTTCAATCTTTTCACTTCAGGTTTGAGTCCTGACCTACAATCAATGGAGCAAATCCGCAGAATAATGAGACCTACTGATGTGCCAGATCAAGGCCTATTGTGTGATTTGCTTTGGTCAGATCCTGACAAAGATCAAAATGGCTGGGGCGAAAATGACAGAGGAGTTAGTTTTACTTTTGGAGCTGAGGTAAGAATTCCATTTATATTAAGGCATAGTTAAATTACCAATTATGAAATGCCCAAGATTCGAAATTCCCATAGAGGTTAAACTTGATCTGTCTTCTCTAGGTTGTGAGCAAATTTCTACACAAACACGACTTTGATCTGATTTGTCGGGCGCATCAAGTTGTTGAAGATGGTTATGAATTTTTCGCCAAACGTCAACTTGTAACCTTGTTCAGTGCACCAAACTACTGTGGTAAGTTTTAATGTAATAAAAAAACTAAAACAAAAATCTTCAAATGATTTATGCCTAAGATCTTCAGGAACGACTTTTTTTTCTGTATGATACTTGCTCCTTCAGATTTTTTTGAAACAGTGCCTTCAATAGATAGCAATCTCTTTATGTTCATTCATTATTAATAATGATGTTCAATAACGCATCGCACAGGTACTGATGCTTGTATTGTTGATGTAGGCGGCGCTTATGTCACAAGAGGGGGGGATAAGTGTAAACAGTGCGCTGATTGGCGTTCATATATCGTCGACTTCCGTAGTATCAAAGCTCAGGTATCTGCAGTTGTTGAACATAATGGACTTGAAAGCATTTACCATTTAGGTTTGTTAAAAATTGTAATCGAACTTTCTGAGAAAAACCAGTATAGATAGGCTTTCCCACATTTTTTCGAGAATATCTTCATTTTGGAATTTCTTTCCTCTTCTATACTTAACTATCTTCTGAGATTCACGACGTTTCACTTTATGAAGAGCATATCTGAGTAATATTGAGGTAAGCGTCCACATTGTACGAATTGAATGCAATGCACTCTACAACTTTCCGTATACTCGCTATAGAAATAAATGTGACTGCGTCCACTTATCTTCTCGTGCGGATCATACGAATCGACCTGTCGGTAATGGCAATGAAGTTACTCGAATATGGACAGTGTTTTTCTAAATAATCATTTCTCGACCAGAAATTTCAGGTGGTCTTTCCGACGTTAAACATACTTTCGGTAAAATTTTCGGTCTTGAAGAAAGAAAAACAGTAACTAGTATTATTATTATCAAGTCTAGTCCTCAGTGCCTTATTTTTATTCTGAAACTTGAAATTATGACTCAGTGGATAACTTTTCTTGTAAACGAGATCACCATTTAAGCAGTCACCTGTTTTAAGGGGTTATATCCACAAGACAAAAAACGCGTTTTTTGAGAATTTTTCATTATCATAAGCAGAATTCAATGTACTTTAACAATCAGCGATTCAATTTAAAAAATATTGGATTCCCTTGTTCCTGTAGGCGATCTCCAGAAGGATCTCCAAAAAAAGGTGTCTGGCGATGAGAAAGATATTTCTGCTTCAATTATCTGAAACCCGAAAACCAAAATTTAGTTTTTTTTTTACATGAATACAGGTAATGATCGAAGGAATAGTGAAAATTTTAAGTGATGAAATTTAAACTTTAAGTGTCTCAAAAATCGAAATTATTGCCAAAAATCTTATTCCTTCAATCATTACCTGACAAATATATGTAAGAAGGTTGTGTAAAAATTTCAAGCCAATCGGTTCAGCCGTTTCGGAGAAATTTTCTTCACCGACTCGAAAGTTGCGTTTTGGGACCATATACACTAAGTTAAAAAAAAAAATTCCAACTTACATGGAGTCATCTATTCCAGGACCATAAGAGGAACCCTCTGCTTTTTTGTTTGTCTGTAAAATAGTCGCCTGTTGTTGTCTATGAGACATTCTCCTCACGCACGTGAATCTATGTCCTCTTTGACCACGTAGGCATGAGCATTAGGTCCAAGTGATAATCCCATTGTATTCATATAATAAAGGAGATATAATTTACCTTCACAGAACATCCCAGCTGCAATATATGCAGCTATTTCAACTACACACACCACAAAAATTGTCGCATCACCTGGTATTCTGCATTTCACAATCGATTAAGCAGCTCGATCGCAGTTTCTTTGTCAACATATGTTTTTGGACATATGAGGGAAAAAAATCTTATCTATGTAGTAACATTTGTTTCCATATGATCTCAAACAGGTCTGAAACAAGAATTTAGTTTATTCGACTATCAGTATTCATTCAGTTTTCACGCTAAATTAATGCAAGTTTTCTGTGTTTCTTGTTGATTTTTGAATCTTTGAATTTATTGTAATGGCTGCTGAACGTCCTGGACGCTATTTGAGTGATCATGAAGTGGTAAGAATTGTAACACTTTTCGAGGAGGGGCGAAGCCAACGTTACGTGGCTAACTTGTTGAATGTTAACCAAAGCACTATTTCAAGAGCAATTAATGGGTACCACGAAACAGGGGAATACGGAAGAAGGGCCGGACAGGGAAGAAATCGGATAACAACACCAGTTGATGCACTAACAGTTCGTCACTGTACGGCTGGAATGCTACAAAATGAACTTGCACTTTCCAGAAATGTGCATATTTCATTGCAAACGGTTAGGAACAGGCTCAGAGAAGACGATATCAGACCAAGGGTGGCTTCTACCGGTCCGCGTCGCACCATAGAGCATCGAGTTGCAAGACTTCAGTTTGCGAGAGAACATGCAAATTGGGGTATTCCAGAATGGTCGAATGTTTTCTCTTCCAACGAGCCCAGGTTCTGTCTAGTATCAAATGATAGACGCATGCCTGTATACAGACGACCTGGGGAACGGTATCAGCAATGCAATATCCGGCAAATCTAAAACTTCGGAGGGGGCTCCGTAATGGTGTGGGGAGACATTTCTTTCCATGGTCGAACTGAGTTAGTCGTAGTGAATAATGGAAGAAGGAAAGCGGCCACATACATCGCAGATATCCTTGAACCCCATGTTGTACCCTTTGGCCCATTGATTGCCGAAAACTTCATTTATATGCATGATGCTCGGCCTCATGCAGCTAGAGTAGTTACAGAATTTCTGCAGAATGCCGAAATTTATACTTTAAGATGGCCAGCCAGAAGTCCCGACTTGAATCCCATAGAACATGTTTGGGACAACATGGTGTGGCAAATTCAGCAACTTAGGATGCCTTGTAGAACACTCCAAGAACTAGAAAATCTTCTTCCTGAAATTTGGAACTCATTGACTCAAGAGTACATCCAAAATTTGTTTGAGGGGCTTCCGAGACGTACACTGGCAGTAATTAGGGCCCGGGGAGGAAACACTCGATTTTGAAAATGATTAGTAACCATTCGATGCTAGTTGATTGGTCTCTTGTTTGAAGATGGTAGAATTTTTTAATTTTTCATTAACTCGAAAATTGTTATATTTTCCATTATAAACTCATCTCTTTTGAATGATATCTTCTTATTTTACACTTCTGAAAGTTACCAAGCGACTCTTGAATGACCAACCTAAAAGTTACCAAGCGACTCTTGAATGACCAACCTAAAAGTTTATATAGTATTGTCGTAAAAGTAGGGTGATGCGACAATTTTTGTGGGGAGTGTATTTTTGAACCACATGCGATTATTTTTGGAGTTATTTTCTATATCAGGTGATTGTAACTTTCGTTATTGTTTTGCGTGAAACCATTCACGCATTGTTCCATTAGTTTTTCATTGTTAAGATCTGTATACATATGAAAAATACTTACAGCAACATCAGTTGGTAAGGATTGATAGTCACGTTTGTAAGTAGACAAAGTATTCAAGGCTCGTGCTTTATGCCAAGAACAACACGAGTCTTCTCCTATCGGGCATTTGTCATGTTGAGGATTTTCGTCTGTGGAACAATAATGATAGTAAGAAGCCCAAATGGCGTTATACATATTTTGAACTGAATCGCAGTGTCTCCTAATCGCTAAGCCACAATAAACTGTTGATTCATCAATCATTTTTCTTTTGAATTTGGGAGGCTTTTACTTGTTTACTCATTTTTCTAGTCAGTTTCCATCGCCATCGCCTATGTAGTTCAAGAAACGAATTCCAAACTTTTCTAGTGAACGTTGAAACATGGTAATTACCACATCGACATTCATTTTTCCTGCTGACCCCTCGTGATTAGCAGAACATACTTCTTTATGCTCTTCCCACCATTCTTTATATTCAACTGTATCTTTCAAAGATTTCCAAGGCTCACATTGTTTACAGTAGGAACTTTTTACAAAAAGATCAACAAATTTACCAGTATGATAGCCAATTAGATGTCACACCATATAAAGAACTGAACCATGTCTTTTTGCATGGTCCGCCTCCCGACACTGTCAAATGATTATTATATTCATCACCCCGTTTTTCCACGTCGCAATTTTTTCTTCAGTATAAGCTTTTTCTAAAAGTTGTTCAATTGCTTCTGTCACACATTCGTGAATATTCTTGATTATCATGTAACAAGAACGCTGGCAGGTCTATTAATGCTCAAAATTGAGAGGCACCTTTTAAACCTAATCCAAAATTTCTTATAACAAATACTAAACTTCTATTTATTTCATACGAGTGTTTGACATCGTTACAAGAGTTTATGCAACGAGGATCGCACTAATCATATAACAAAACACGAACCAAGTCATCGTTCTGATGCTGTTTCGAATTTTACTGGTCCATTACACGTTTTACATAGTACATATTCACTTATAGCAGCAAACACAGTTATAAAATTTAAAGTTCGATATTCAACTGAACTATCACAAGTAACAAAAATTTCATCTTGCGCCTTGAATTTTTTGACTGAAGCGCTAAAACTGCTCTAATCACATTTTGCTGTTTTTGGATTAAAAACTTTTTTACTTATTTTCAATGAAATAAAACTAAAGTATTTAGATTTTCACTATATTAACAAAACTATGACCGGTTTCACCACACTGTGGCTTCATCAGATAGATACAAACTAATGAACAGAGTTATTCCTTATATATTAGTCTTATTTCCTACTTAATATTACAATAGGTACAAGTAAAAGAGGTATGTTGGAAAACCCATCGGAGTTGCTTACTTTATGAATTGAAAAGATTGAGTAAAGGAGAAGAATTTAGATCTAATTGACTATTAAGTAACCTACCTGAATTCTTTTCTCTGTTGTTCTCTAAAATTTCCAATAGATTGAGTTTTTGTCTCTTATTTTCATTGTGTAAAATTTTGAAATTATCATTAAAGTTATGGTTTCCTTGAGTAAGTGATAATTTAAACTACTTTTGTGCTCAGATAATCTAACTTTGAAATTTCTGAAAGTTCTACCAATATAAATTTTATTACAATCCCCGCAAGACAGTTTATAAACACCGGATTTATTACCTTTATCAATTTTAGATTTGCTGTTTTTGATATGTCCGCCTAAAGAATTATCAGTTCGGAATGCTATATTGAAATTATAATGCGAGAGGAATGATTCTAATTTTAGACTGGGATTACCAATATAAGTTAAGCTGTTGTATTTTGTGTTAGTACTTTTTATACTTGGAAATACTTCCTGGATTGGTTTTTGAAATTTTTTGCGTGAAATCATGTTCTCAATCATAGTTGGACTGTAACCATTATTGACTGCTATTTGTTTAATTATATTTAGCTCTTTTATGAAATTATTTTGTGACATTGGGATATTAATGAGTCTATGTTCCATACTATTGTAAGCTGCTAATTTATGTGGATAAGGATGTGTAGATGAGCTGTGAATAGTAATATCTGTATGCGATGGCTTATGAAAAATCATGTTTGTCGTTAATTTTTGTAATAGTAGAACTTTACGAGGCATTCTGATAAAGAAAACTCGACACACTGAGAAAAAACACAGCTTAACTCCGTGAAAGACAACTTGACTGCGTGAAAGACCACGTTCAACTGACGAAATTTATTTATTTTTAATCTAAAAATTCTAAATATGGCTTTCATGTATAAAGTGGAGCTTTTGTATTCTTATTTTACGATTATAGACATTATATAAATTTTTCTATTTCTCTCTCTCGGAGACGTCCTTACTAATATGCTCATATCTCCAAGACTGATTGTCGGATCAACTTCAAATTTTCGGAGAATATTCTCGAATATACGTACATTCGAAAAATGCAAAAATAATATTGTTTTTTTTTTAATTACAAGTGGATATAACCCCATAAGGATCATCCGTAATATCTTTCGAAGACTTATAAAAGTTGCAAATATACTTGAAGATTATTTAGAAAAATGAACGAATTACCCGTTTTACTGCTTTTCTCATTAACGGTCCTCTCATATTTGTTTTCACAGGAGAGTTTGACAACGCCGGAGCGATGATGTCAGTTGACGACACGTTGATGTGCAGTTTTCAAATCCTGAAGCCGGCCGATAAGAGGAAATTCCAGTATAATACCAATGCTGGACGACCTACGACGCCTCCCAGAGGCGCAACTAACAAGAACAAAAAGAAGTGAATTCGATCTATTTATGAACTAGGTATAAGTTATGTAAAAAGTTTTATTCGAAGTGTTAAATACTAATATTGCATAAATTCTTTTAGCAAAAGTTTCACTCTAATGATCTTCGATTCAGTATGTTTACGTACTTGATTCTGTGAAGCACAAAATATGTTTCAACAAAAATTTTACGTTGATATTTATGAAGTAAATGGTTTAGGCAATCTTTGTTTGACGATTAGTTATCTGTTTTGGCTTATCAGTTAGAATTTCTGTATATAGTATTTTTGTCACAAATAATATTCGTAAACAATTTAAATCTCGTATTTCCATGATGAAGCTGTACAAATGTTTTGAAAAGTGTATTGGACCTAATCGGCTCTTGATTGCGCGATATTTTAGCAAAACGAGGCTGCTTCAACGTTCGCGGTAAAAATGTTTAGACACAACCATTTCGAGGAGATACGGAGTGACATGTATTCTGGGCTAGGATATTGATTTAACCAGATCATGGGGGTGTGTTTTAAGGAACCCACCCTTGAATTTAATTTTTTATTATGATTCTATATTTGATACCTGCTGGTAATCACTTTGACTACATTTTTCTCCTTCAATTTTTCCTTTAGATCAATTTTGTTTAGAAATATCATGGCTTATAGAAAAACATGGAATGTTGTGAAGAAATCTTTTTGCTCTTTGTAAGATCTCATTAACACGTTCGATGCTGAAATTTTTAATGACGCACACGTGCTTCTCCCTTTACTTGATCTGAGTGGTTATGCAACCCGCCTAGCAGGTACCTTCATTAATATAGTGAAATGCGTGTTTCCATAGATAACCGTAAACGTTAAAGAATGGGGTCAACTTATAGTTGGGTTCTTTATAACCTCACCTCCTGACAAAAGCAATACTGTAAGCCCAGATTGATTATTTTGAGACTAGCATACTTATAAATAATAGGATTGAAGTCCAGAAATACATTTATTCTGGACCACGATATTGGTTTTATTAGATGGTATGAGATGGAAAGGTATTATGGAACCTGACCCTGAGTTTCTTGCCTATTATTGTTTTCTTATATGTTAATTTACAACCAAATTAGTGAACAATTCTGTTGCAACTTTGTAGAGGCAATTGTATTTACTTTCTCTATAAAAATTTTGCCATGCACCAAAAGATTTAAAGTCATAAAAAACCCAGCTCTAAATTTGTTTTGTGATCACTGTTTAATTTGGTAACGAAAGCAAGTTGATTCTGATATATAAAGGTTTTCAGGAATCTATTAATCACGTAAACAAACTTATGGTTGCTTTTTCCTTATTTCGAAGAAAAGTTTGGAGTTTATTCTTACAATCTTATGACAAAGTCAGTATCATGAGCCCAGCTCAAGTTTTTTGAAATAGCAACCTTTGAGGCTAGTTTTCCTAAACTTAATCGGATATATGAATGCATCGTGCCAGTAAAAAAAAGATATATTTTGTGGAAATAACATAAAGCAGTTTTACACCTTCAACTATTTCTGAGGAGTTGAATGGATCTTTTATTAGAGATCAAGTTGTTGATTTTGCCATGCAAGAACAAATGTTGAAAATATAGTGATGAAATTGCTCTGCATGTAACGGTTCATCAATGACTGAATCATCATGGCTGGTTTCCATATAATCCCACTACCTTATGTTTTCTAGAGAATAACTTGAATTTCTCATTTTTCCTTATTGCACTGTTTCTTGATAAATCAATATCAAAGCCCAGATTAATGATTTTAAAATTTGTGTCTATCTTACGTGGATTAAAAGAAAATTAGATCTAGCATTCATATAAATAAAGTGATTTAGATAATTTCGACGACTTCTCAACTTGTACAACAATTGAATTTGGAACTAATTCATCATCAATTTACAAATATGGAGATATGTTATTTCAACTATAAGAGAATTTGGATTTCTTGAAGTTATCATTCATTTATTGAATTATGATAATTATTATCTAGGTTCGTACGAAATAAATACAAGGTTAAAACAGTTTACAGTACAAATATTAGTTTATTGAATTACTAGACTTCACTTAGCATCCCCAAGTATCCAATATGAAGAGACGTTATATATTTATACATAACCTCATTTAGTTGACGTCCATTTTGAGATTAGATGCCGTTTGACAGTAGTACTTCATCAGATGTCTCGAATAATGTTTTACATATAGAGCCAGTGAACTGAATAACAAACCTGGAAAGCTTACGCTATAATCCCCATCCGAGAAACCATGCGAAGAATGAGAAATACATCACAGTATATCCTTTGTCTAACACGTTGAAATAAAGGCGTTCAAATCGGGTTTGGATATTTTTCAAGCTTGTTAAAAAGTTTTCAATGATTTTTTAGTTTCTTTTAAATTTTTTCAGTTATAAATATGATTTCTCGAACATTTTGTATCACGACTAATTTATTAGATATGTTGCAAATTTTCTGAAAAATCATCATATGATAATGAAGCAAAAATCTCGTAAATTGCCAATAATTTGAATTTCGAATCACATACTTATCGTTTGTTTCTTTGTCATTATTTATGAACAACTTGGAAAGTTATAACATCGTAAATAAATAGTTGAATATGAGCATTCTCAACGTTCAAGTCTTCTACTTCTGACTGTAATAAAAATGAAATCACGTACTACAATAATAAAATACTTGGTTGCAAAATTAACCACAATAATGTTACCTGTGAGATTAAATCTCGGGCAGGCAAAACTACGTGTACTTTGTTTCTAGGGCAACAACTATTCGGGATAATTGAAAACAGATGAAACTGCATCATTCTCCATCATCAACTTGAAACTAAAGCACATTTGTAATCTGTCTCTACAAAATGATGATGATGATGGAGAACTGTGGACTTTGTGGGTTTAAAAAGTTTCATTTGAGAATATACAATAATTACACCAGAAGCACAAAAATAGATAAATTACTATTCAACTTACAATTGAAATTTGATCTTTTTTGCTTCAGGAAGTGTTTTGTTGAAATCGGAATGCTTATTACGGTTGTATGTGCAGCCATATTGAGTCATTAGTTCATCAAAACTTACAAAGTACACGTGAAAAGTGATGAAATTCAACAACAATTATTTAAATCACTTAGTATTCAAGTAAACTTCATTTTTAACAAGTTTTTTTTGTTATTTAATCACTTATGATCAACTTTCATCAAATAAATTGATAACGCGACGTAATAACAAAGAGAGGTTTACTGTGTAGACTATCTCGCTCTTTCTATCGCACCGTCTCGTCCCTCCTTTACTCCTGCAGTCCGTGGTAAGCGTTCCAGAATTGTTATTCAGTTCACTGTATAGAGCAAGAAATGCAAAGGTGATCCACCTTTGCGCAACTTAATTTTGTAATATTAGTATTTATGGTTCAATAGAAAATGAAAATTTGAATGCTCTGTTATATTAGTCTTGGCGTCGTCGTTCATTCACTAGATGACAATACAGAAATATAATGGTATTCAATTTTTGTGCCATTTTATTGATTCTCAATTGGTTGACATAACTTTGTTTGAAAAAGTGTTGCTGGAAAGCTGTATCCTTCATGAATTTTATTCAAAGTGGTGGTTGTAACTCTTGTTGAGGAGCATTCAATTAGTGGAACACCCAATATGCAATGAATAAAATGGCAGATCTCACAAGAGTTATATAGATTATTTGTTTTTATTTTGGTTTTATAGTTACTTGCGATTGGTAATATGGATCAAATGAGACTTTGTTAAATTTTATGGTTGAGTTTCTTCGATAAGTTTTTGATTAAATAGTGATTATATTTTTATAGTCCGAATTTAACAGTGTATTTGATATTATTCCGATTAATATAGTTTTTCTGGGGTTTCTTGGCTTATATGGTTATGACCCTGTTGTAGGTTTTAATTTTTCATTATTTTCATTAGATTTAATGCCAAAATGAAAATAAATATTTGTGTCCTTACATTTCCTGACATTTTTGTATATATGCGTTCATAACTTCGCATATCCTCTCAACAAATAAAATCTATCATTTCATGTATTTGTGATTTTTAATTCCTTTGATGCTAATCAACCATTAAGTACTTGAAAATTCTTTATATGGCAGTAAGTTTTAGTTCTCTTTTGAAAGAAGTATTAGTAGAATTACACTGACAAAATTAATACAGTGTATCTGTGGTTTTAAGGAATCTCTTGTATAGTTTTGCAAGTTTAGTAATCAATCTTTCCTGAATACTGATTGTTTATAAAAACTTGTGGTCGAAATTCCTTTAAATATAGTCGAATTTATAAAACATTAATGAGTATCGGGAAAGAACCACTATTCTCTTCTGCTCTCAATTGTCGTCTCGTTCTTCTTATCATGTTCGAGGGGAATATCAAAAATCAATAGGAACTTGCATATCCCCCCAAGGAATGAAATATTTGTGATTAAATCCAACAACTTGGAGTAACTCGAATAATGGTGAAAAATGAACAAAATGCCCAAAATACACATTTACACCCTCCATTCCAAAAGTAACCGACCTGTTTTAAAAAATCAGTAGTACTAGTGCCATCTGTTGTAATATTGTACCAGTCGATAACGTGGTACTTCATTGACAGCTATTAAAAATTTCATGACATTTCAATGTAAACAACTTGGGTTATAAACTGCCTCGGTAGCTGCACGGTTAGTGCGTAACCATATTGAAACTGCTAAGCTGAGGTGTCTAGTTCGAATTCGAATTCAAGTTGTCCTTGAACAAAAAAGTGAATTGACAAAGATATACATGGCCTAATGGCTAAGCCCATAACCATCGAAAGCCAGATTGCTCGTAATCCAGAGTGATGGCAGATATCATTGCATGGTCTTGGTGAGTGGTTCGGGGTCCACTATAAACTGTAGATCCTTCGAAGAAACCATCAACTTGAGTTATTGCGTCATTTTTCTTAGGTCGTTTAGTACTCTCTACCTTGAGATCGATAGCTGAGAGTATTTCATGACGAAATAACGTATAATTTTTCATTGTCATTGGTTTCATTTTATAACTTTTTCAGTAATTTGATATAAAAATACATTTTAGTTTTCATTAACTACTGGCCACACGATATTTCTCGCTAAACGGATCACTTCCAATTTTATGAATGTGAAAGTTACACTGTCTATCATCCTTTCACAACTGAACCGTTGAGCGGATTTTGATAAAATTTGGTTAGATTACAACTGCTTTACCATATATCAAAGGAGTAACAGATAAAATAGGAAGAAAAATTAAAACGGCATACAAACCATGCTTAACTATCGGAAAAATTCTCAGAAACCCGAAAGACAACATTCCTTTAGAAAATCAGGGAGTTTACTCTATACCATGCGGAGATTGTGACGAGATATACATCGGCCAAACTAATAGACGAATAAAAGAAAAAATAGAGGAACATAAAAGAGCACTAAAAAAAATCAAAACCAATCAGCACCACACAACTTAAGAAATGTCTCATTAGAGAAGCAGTGGAAATTGAAAAAGGTGGAACAATGAACAAAAGAGACGAAACCCTCAACCTATTAAAGGTTTGGAAAGTTATTTTACCACCTAGGAAACCGGCATCATTAACAGATAATAATGAAAGCATCCCCACCACCAGGTCCACCGACGCCCACAACGAGGACATAAAAGTAGAACCTCCGACAAACAGCTACCAGTTACGCTCGAGACATCATCGTCTACCGAACGCCTGAAGATGACAAGGGACAACTTGTCGAAACGTCGCCGCAATCAAAAAGGAATATATATATATATATTTATATATTCCTTTACTTTAATGTCTTAATCGGGAAGATTGTGCCCCTCGATGATGATCATGAGTGAAGAACATGTTCTCTGGAAATGAATTCAATTGTGGAATATTCTCTTCGCCAATGGATCTGGGTTTGGTTTGTATCAAGATTCAAGAAGAGTGCATACTTGGAGAACATCTGGTACAAGAATACAACATACCTAGGAGGTTCTTAGAGAGCTGTGGTTTGAAATTTAGCTTTATTTTTAGAGGTAGAAAACCATAGAGCGGAATTTAGTCAAGAGAGGTTAGTTTTACCGCCAACTTTGTAAGTTGATCTAAAAATGCCGTCTTGTTGTGCATGTAATAGTCGCACAAGATGTAAGAAAAATCAGATACAAACAGAAAAAGTAAAAAGTGTAACTTACCATAGGTAAGTGCTTTCAGTTAATTATTTACATTACAGTATCATTATTACTTATTTCTGTAGATTTCCTATCAACTTTGACAGACGAGTGGCTTGGGTTAGAGCACTTAAAAAACCCAACTGGGAACCATCCCCTACAAGTGTAGTGTGTTCTGCACACTTTGAAGAACATCATTTTGACAGGACATCATTGTCATGTGTAAGACTTCGGGAAACAGCTATTCCTGCTATAAATCTCAAACGAATTTCGCACAAGGTAACTACTATCAAAGCTACAGTAGTTAGATTTGTCACCAATGAAATTGTTTTGTCAAGAAACGAAATTTTGTTTTCAACAATGAATATTCGATATTGTTTGGTGTTTATTGTTGTGAAACTCTAAATAATTAGTTCAATCAAGCATGTCCTATGTAAAACTGTACCTAGTAATATGGCGGTCGTGCTTTTTCTTTTTTACGTTCCAAGTTATGGTCATCATGAGCACTAGAATTAATTGTTGGAGTTTTCAGAATTTAATAAAATTTTCGTAGTGACAATGAACACTGACCTGTAGTCCTAATTGGCATATTAGTTATAATGTAGAAGTAGTTCACCTGATCAAAAGAATTCTATTCTGAAAGGATATTTAGTTAGAACCAAACCAATGATCGTGTGTTGAAAAAAGAAAGAAAACATGAGGGAATGTGTTTTATACATGACCAAATATTTATATTAAACAGCTGTTAACTACCAACATCCACAATATTAATGTTGTTTATAGAATTTTCTTGTATTACTTTATTCTAAATTTCTAATATCAATCTATAAATTTTCCTGGTTACCAATATGGTCAAATATTGTTGTGCAAATTTTGTAAGACAGAATATACACCTGGAATATACGTTAAGTTTCACAGGTGCGTATAATCAGTGAAATGAATAACAAACCTGGTACGCTTACCACGGATTGCAGGGGTAAAGGAGGAACGAGACAATGAGATAGAAAGAGCGAGGTAGTCAACACAGTAAACCTCTCTTTGTTACTACAACTTGCTTGATGAAAGTTGATCATGAGCGATTAAATAACAAAAATAAATGTTGAAAATGAAGTTTACTTGAATACTAAGTGATTTAAATAATTGTTGTTTTTAAATTTCATCACTTTTCACGTGTATTTTGTAAGTGGTGAATTAATATGGTTCAATATTGCTGCGCATACAACTGTAATAACCATTCTGATTTCAATAAAACACTTCCTGAGGCTGAAAAGATCAAATTTCATTTGTAAGTTAAACAGTAATTTATCTATTTTTGTGCTTCTGGTGTAACTATTGTATATTCTCGAATGAAACTTATAAGATTGATGTTAACTTGGATTACTTATCACTTTGATGGCTTATTCATTGTTTTTTTACTTAAGGTTTCCTCTAAGTGACCCAGAGAGATTACAGAAGTGGATAAATGCTGTGAAAAGAAAAAATTTTAAGCCAACAAAGTCCACAGTTCTCTGTCATCATCATTTTGTAGATACAGATTACAGATGTGCTTTAGTTTCAAATAAGTTGATGTTGAAGAAAGATGCGGTTCCATCTGTTTTCAATCATCCTGAGTACTTGTTGCTCAAAAATCAAAGTACACGTAGAGTATTGCCTCCCCGAGATTTAATCTCACAGGTAACATTACTGTGGTTCATTTTGCAACCAAGTATTTTATTACTGTAAAGTAAAATTTCAGGAATTTTCATATATGTGATTTCATTTTTATTACAGTCAGAAGTAGACGACTTGAATGCTGAAGATGAAGTAAGTACCTCAGGTAATTTCCCGCCAAATATTATTTATTAAATTTAAAATTTACATCCAGAAAAGTGGTTTTTCAAAATACGATATCTATTTCATGACTGCAGAGCAGTTGTACTTATACTGAATAAATAAATGATAAATATGTAATTCAAATACAAATTATTAGCAATTTATGAGATTTTTGCTTCACCATCATTATCATATTTCATTTCATTTATTGGTGCCAACATAATAAAACTTACATAAAATACATTACTTGCACAACAACAAGTCAATATTCTCAGATCACTGTAGAAGGCTTTATCACATAGAAAGTTCTTCAGTATTCACTTGAATCTATTTAGTGGTAAATTTCTGACATTTAGTGGCAATTCATTAACAAATTTAACTGCCATGTACTTTGAATTTTCCTGGAACTTCTTAAGTCTACTAAAAGAGGGCACAAGATGGATTGTAAAGAGACCAAAGCGATTCCTCACATATACCAGACGTATAAACGCAGATGGTAATGTCAGAATTGAGAGTCTCCTAAATGCTGATCTGCAATCATCCCTGTAGCCCAGTCCTGCCAGCACCCTAACTGCTCTTCTCTGCAGTCCAAAGATACGCTCAGCAGAGGCAGTTCCGCCCTACACCAGTAGTCCATATGTCATGGTTGAGTGGAACAAAGCATAATACGCCGATAAGACAGTCGCAAAGGACACACAGTTGAACAATTTGCGTAACAGGTATATAGACCCTCCAAGCTTTTTCGAAATTTCGTCAGCATGAATGTCCTATATAAGTTTAGGAGTTAGATGGATTCCCAAAAGTTTCACACTAAATGTCTTTGTGTGAAGACCATCATCTGAGTCTTTTCTTTGTTGAGTTTCAGTCTATTTTCACTAAACCACTCACCAACACAGGACCGCACCTCCGAAGCCATGGAAACAACAGATTTGATGTTGTTATCCCTGATAGATAGGGTGGTGTCATCAGAAAAAAGGGGGAATTTAGCTCTTGTGTCACACAACGGTAGGTCATTTATAAAATCAAAAAGAGAATTGGTCCCAGGACAGAACCCTGAGGTACCCCGATATTAATTTCCCTTTCCACAGAAGACAACCCCCCAAACACCACCGATTGGCTTCGGTTGCTGAGGTTTGATCCCAAAAGTGATAAGCTGTTGGTATCAAATTTATAATAATCTAACTTTGCTAGCAGAATACTGTGGATTACACAATCAAAGGCCTTGCTTAGATCATAGAATAAGGCCATATCATACTCCATAGTCTCGAATGCACCCATTATGTCAGAGAGAAGGTCAAGAACAGCCAGGACTGTATTTTTCTCAGATCTGAAGCCAAACTGAGCATCACTGAAGTGGCCATTTGTCTCAAAGTGGCTCACAATCATTTTTGCCATGCACTTTACTACAACTTTAGACAGAACTGGCAGCAGTGAGATAGGTCTGTAGTTAGTTATTTAATTTTGTTCACCTTTTTTAAATACTGGCGTAATTCTGACCCTCTTCAGAGTTGCAGGAAAGACACCCCCTGCAAAACATTTATTCATCAACCTTGTCATGGACCCTATAATGTTCTTTACAGATTTGATCATTCTCACAGTTAGGCCATAAATATCCGAGCAGTTTTTATTTTTTAGACCATCTATAACCCCTCTCACAATCACAGGGATCACTGGCTGGAAAGAAAACGTTACATCTGGGATCATTTAATTGTTCATATAGGAAAGAGTCTTTTTGTGGTGTTTGTAGGTTACTGATAATTTTATGAGCAATTTCTGCGAAAAAGTCATTAAAGTCATCAGGATAAATATTACAACCTCCTATAGAATTTTGAGGATTACTTCTTTGGCTATTTATAATTCCCCACATGGTCCTCATCGGGTTTTCTGCAGACATAATTTTTTTATCATTTCTTTTTTGGCCTTTGTAATTGCTTCTCTATACTTATTTTTGAAAATCTTGAACTCCCCCAGGTTAGAAGAGAGCCACACCGCTTGAACACATCTCCGAGAAAGCTCAGGTGATCTCTCATTTTTCGAAGCTCATCACTGAACCAGTGTGTAATATAGGGTCTCTCTTTATTATAATAAGTTCTCTCAGGAAATGGCCGCAAGCATGCCTCCTCTAGCATATCTGTGAAAGTACGGAACTTGTCTTCAACACCAACATTATTCTGAAACTCTATGAATAGGACTCAACGATGTTATAAAATGCCAGAAGTCCCTAACCATTGATAGGTCTAAACGTTGATTTGGTATTTGGAGTGCTCTTAGATGTACGAGTAACTGGAATATTTATTAGCTGTCCATCATGGTCCGATATATCGAAATCTGGCTTCCATTATAGCAGTGTCAATCTCAAAGTTCAGAAATATGTTGTCCAGGCAGGCGTCTCTTCTTGTATTGTTTTTCACAACGGGTTGAAAACCATAGCTTTCCATCAAATCAGAAAGTTGTTGTTTCCCTTTCACTGGTGCCGAACGGGACATTGAAGTCGCCCACAATGATAAGCCCTCTATTCATGTTGACTCTTTGCAATGCATCCTCCATCCTCCCCTGAAAGACATCAAAGCTACCACTAGAAGATCTGTAAATGCCCAGGATATATTTTGGGGCTTAATAAGAGATGAACAGATTTCTATACATTTTTCATTATTAACATCTTCGAATATCAAGGTCAGCTCAAAGTCAATATCTTCTCTTAATAAGATGAGGCTTCCTCCCCCTCTGTATATCTGCCTGCAAAGATAACTGGCACTTTTATAGTTAGATATTTTATGTGAGGACATTTCTTCACTTCTAAGACAATGTTCAGTAAGTACTATGATATCGATGTGATCATTCACTAGACTAGCTTCCAATTCATCTAGTTTATTGCGTATAGAACGCACATTATAATATAGGACCTTTAAGGAGTCTGCACGGTCACCAAATTTGAGCGGCTCTGGACATTCAGAAAATGGTTTACAATTATACCTGTATTCCTGTATTTGTCTCTAGAGTTAAAAGGTACAGTAAGTTTGAAGGAACTTCGGTGATTATCTTTCTCGGTTTTCATTTTTTCATAAGTACACCCCTCATAGAGTTGTTTTACCTTCAATTATTCTGCAAGGCTATTGGCATCCATCTCTGGGGCAAGACCAGAAACAAAGAGTGTCGACTTTCTCCGGGCAATTTTAAGAAGTTCCTTTCAGTGGTTGTAGACGGTTAAATGTAGGTAATTTATTATTGTGACGCTTGTTTTTTACGACTTTCCAATCATCATCATTGCCTTCATTGAGATGGTGTGTCGTTTCTTCTACTTCAGTTTCAGTATGGAGAGATGGTTTTGTGGAGAATCCATTTTTCACTGGTTTGATCTGTGGTAATGGTGACGACCGTGGTTGTATCACTTTTTTTCTTGCTATATCTAAACTTCCAGTTGCAACACTTTTACGGGAGGATGCTGGATCAAGTTTTATTACTTTGTTCAAGAGAGAACACTGCTTTTTCAGAAGTGAGCTGTATAGAGTACTTGTACTTCTATTTCCCTCTGCACTTACTTTTTGTGGTTTTTCATTAACTGGAGATTCTTACCCCGAGGGTATCCTTCTTTACCAGTTGACTTAGAATTTAGTTTGGCCGAACCGTGTTCTTTGTAAATTTTTGTGATATATCATCCATGAGCTTCATGTACAACTTATGATATATTCTATTCTCTATATCAGCCAATGCTGCTTCGGTCTGGTAAGATTTAAAAAGCTTGAAAAATATTCAAACGCGATTCAAACGCCTTCATTCCAACGTGTTAGACAAAGAAAGATATACTGCGATGTATCTCTCGCTCTTTCTCGGGTGGGGATTATAGCGTAAGCGTTCCAGGTTTGTTATTTTGTGTATAATATAGTTATGGTGTTTCCAATAGTACAATTTGACTTTATATTGATCTATCATAAATATTATCTCGCTCTTTCAGATTTCCTTTGAATGATCCTGAAAGACTTGCTAAATGGATACATGCCGTTAAGAAAGAAAAGTTTAAGCCAACAAAGTATACAGTTATTTGTAATCGTCATTTCCTTTCATCTGATTATACTAAAAGCATTCTTGATAATCCTGTTTTGAAAAAGGAAGCTGTACCCAGCGTGTTTGATTATCCGGAACAACAAGAATCTACTAAAAAAGTGCTTGTACGATTCAAATAAACAATAAGTAGACTATATTACTGTAATAAAGAAATAATATCACTTATTCCACTATGTCTTTATGGTTGTTATGGGCTAGAAATATCGATAATACATTTCAAATCAAATAGTAACAAAAATCAACATTGTTAATAATAAGGCATAAATGGAATAATTTATGGATCAAGTTATTTAATAATTCCCCAGTTTACCGTTTTGATATATTAAGAATTTTTGGTGCGATTTCTCCATTTGAGTATAAACCACTGATATATTACTAAAATTCAAGGAATACCTGATTACTATTTTGATTTTCAGGGGACTAGAAAGAGATGTGTTGTTCAACCTGTTGTATCAACATCCCACGCACAAGAAACATTTGTTGATGCTAACAAATCTTCGAAATTATGTATAGGGAAGCCAAAAATAGAAAATACTCCCAATTCGGCAGGTAACTTGAATGTGTTAATATAGTTGTGGTTATACAAATAAGATTCTTGTGAATTTTTTCCAAAAAGTCCAGAATATTTCAATAATTTCATTAAGGTAATGGGGGATCTTCTGTTTGGCTATAAAAAGCCTTCAGATACTACTATAACATAGCTCAAAAATGTAAGGAAAGAATACTAGAGATCAGGAGAGCAAACTGCTTTTGTGGAAGTAGGACCAAATAGTGTCTTTTGCATCTATCCCCACCAACTCGTGTTTCCAATTTCGCAATGTACATATACGCATCTTTTGTATAATGGTCGCAACTGTCGGAGGTTTCTGAATGTGATCTACAGCTGTTTGAATACCCAGTGGAACTGCGGTTCGAAGACGTCATTTCTGTTGGAATATCGAATTTCCTTCAGAGCAGTTTGTCCTCCTGGTCACTAGTCTTATTGGAATATGGCAAACATTCTCTGCAATTCTGCGCCCTCGTAAGGGGTTAGATAGACTTTAGTGTGAATGCATAGTTTGCGTTCATAAACATACGTTTCTTGTTGAAGGTGTTGAAGAGCAAAATGAAATTAAACCTACAGGCATTCAGTTGAGTGAAGTAGCTTTCATTAAACAGGAGGAAGACCCTGTGGAGCTCCAAGAAAGTGAGTTATTGGAATTTTCAGTTGAATATAATGTACCATAACTTTGAAACATATTCTAGTCAAAATTATCAAAGATGAGGCTATTAGTGAAAACGAACACAAAGAAGATTTAGACGTTGCTCTAGAAAGACCTCTCGGAGGTGAGTTACTGTTTAATTGTCAAGAAGTTTGATTTTTACAAACTAAAATGTGCATAAAAAGATAGTAAGATATTTTCTCAAGTAAAAGCAGCCCTTTATTTCTTATTGTCTAGATGCAAGTAGTTGGGCTTGTCAGACGAATTCAAGTCCCATATCAAATCAGATAGATAGATATTTTATTGCCCAATTTTATACATGAGGGTTAAAACTAACCATTCTAACTGTAATTGGCTTTATGTGGGTCATGGTGTAAAGAAGTTCGTTAGAAGGATTGTGGAGTCTGTTATTTGTTTAAGTATGTTCTGCTAAGTTATAAAATGAGATAAATAGAAATACTGAATAAAAGGATTATGATAATTCAAATAGATAACTGGCCCATTATAGAGGCAAAGATAAGAATCAATACTAAATGTTCTCACATTCAAACGCATCGTTCATCAGATTATAACAAAAGATTTCTATTGGCAAAATGGTTAAGTAACATTCCACTGAGATCAATTTTCTGAGTTATAAAAGCAAAGTTTCACATCAATATTAAACTTCATAATATTTCAAATTCAAATAGTTATCAAGTTATTGAATCAGTACACAATAGCTTAATAACGTTTCAATAATGTCTCCAGTTTGATAAACAAATGTTGTATACTTCAAAATAGTGTGTCAAGTTAAAACAACTGTGGAAATCAATATAAAATAAATTCAGTACATTTCAAAGTTTACCAAGTTACGAAAGCAAAGGTCTTAAATAAGTCTATGAAAATAACTCTTCAAAATAAATATTAGAAAATGTCAGTGCAGTTCAAATAGATCATTTGCCAAGAAGAGAAAAAAAAATATGTGAAAATAATTTGGAATTTGAGAAATGATTATTTCAACTCGCCCTTAGTGCGTTTAGAAATTACGTAGCATATACTTCAAGAAATTCGTGAAAATTAAATAGTGAGCAGAAATATTAAAAGAAATTCAGAAAGTAATCACCTGAGGTACACAGCGGAAACGGTGCTTCTTCTTCCCCTGTCTGGCTTCTTGGAGAGGAACAATCTGCGTCTTCCATTCTTCTGGACTTATGTTACGCACGATTAATTAACTTCAAATTTAATTCCGATTTACACGAGTGAGTAAATTCACTGAGCTTCGAAAACTGGATAACTGAATAATAAGAGTAACTGCCCTCGGAAGAAAAATAACTCAATAATAATAATGATAATGATAATGATCCCTCAACGTCGCGATCTTGATCCTTATATCTACGTGACCCAGCAGCGCTTACACCCTCACTTCCCTGTGCCCTTGGTACTCAAGTACCTGTTACATAGTCTTTTACAGACGCGTTCCTTCGTCGCGGCGTGGGAATTGCTGTTTTAGAAAATACCAGATCTGTGGAATCGTGGATATACGAAAGGGTGCTTAATTGCTTAGGTATTAAAGGCGAATATTGTTTTCGCTGGATTTCTTATCTGAGTTTAGATAAATTCCTTTGCCTCGATATTTACCCTTTTGGGAGATTTTAAGCTGCTTTAAAGATACGTAATATTCTACCATATTGAGAATTTAAAATAAAATTATTGAATCATTCTGGCAAATGACCGTCTTTTCACTGTACCTAATTTTGAATTCAGATGAACAATATGAAATGTTATGCAGGTAGATCTACAAAATACAGTTATCACAATTGGTAATAAAATTAAATTAGATAAAAACCAAGAAATATATGGATAGTTTTAGCAAATTAACAAAAAAATTTACCCCGGTTCTGGGTCGTCTCAATATGGACAAAATGAGGGTTGTGAAGAAAGTTATCGATTTATCTCATCATAGAAGTAAAATATATCCACTGCCTACTTACTATTAGAAAACTATAATAGCAATTAGTATCGAAAATATGACATACAGTAATCAGTAGTGTCGAAAGAGAAATGATTTTCAGTATTTTGAAAAATGTATATAGGCGAGAATATAATTGTTCTCTATTTTAGATGGAATCTTGAGAGTATGTAGAAGCTGTTTGAAAGTGCTGAAGGTAGAAGATACAATTCCTATGGTTGCGTATGGTCCTAGTAGTAAGATTGAGTTGTATAAAAAGTTAACAGGAATCATGGGACTGGTAAGTGATTATTGAATTGTTCCACCTTCAGTAATAATGCCTGGATTTTATTGATCCATTATTCAATTTTTCTTGTCTTGATCTATTTAATTCAGAAAATGCCCTACATAAATTGAAATATTGTTGTAGGCGATTCTTCATTCTTTATTTTTGGTGGTTTTAATTTCTTATTTAGTTGCCTCAGGGAAAGCAATAAGGTTGTTTTTACTTTTTACCTTGAAAACGGATACAAAAATATATAAAAATAAATTTTAAGTACTTTATTCAATCCTCCGTGTACCAGGGTCAAGACAAACGTAGACCACCACGGGGCCCTATCAGGACCCCACCTGCATTTTCGGTTTTAATGAGTTTATTTGTCCTAAATTTTATTTTATTTGAACATGTAGGCAAAACTTGGTAAAGTTATTATAAATAATACATTCATTCTTAGAGCCTTGACGAAGATTTTAAATAAATCGAAACGTCGGCGCTTAACTGATCTGGTTTAAGTAATTCGACCTGATATCCACTCATTCAACTGAATAAACAATACAAATCAATGGCTGATCCAATTTCATTAATCTTAATTAGGTATATAAAATCTTATTTTTTTTAATTATTTACAATTTTCGAATTGATACTCTACTTTCTCTTCCCGATGAGATTTACAAACAAAGTTTCTACAATTTTTACATTTTTTATTTATTTTCGTGTCCTTATTTCTCGGGCACATTTAACATCTTCCACGTTTTGTCTTACGAGTTTGACGAGCTTTGGTCCTCCATCGCATTTGAAGGAGACGTAAGGTTTTCAATATATCTCCAAATCACGTTCATACTTGCTGTTTTTTTTGATCCTTGACACGCCGGAGAATTCTGTCACCTCACTAACCCGGGAATTTTGCCGAACCCCTTTCGTGTCGAGGGAAGGGATCGTTAATGTAATGTGTGTTTAACAGGAACAAACAGACAGTTCACTGTATTCGAAACTTTCATCAACAACCTGCACCCAAATATAAAATTCACTTATGAAATAGAACAGAACAACTCGATCAATTTTCTAGACTATAACATGATCAAATAATAAACACCTGTTTTTAATTTATCATAAACCTTCTCATACAGATATCACAATTCATTATACATCGGCACATCCGTACCAACAAAAGTTGCAGCATTTAATAGTTATATACATAGACTCTTAAGCACACCAATGTCTAGTGAAAATTATCTCAAAGAATTGAATTTGATAAAACAGATCGCAATAAATAAAGGTTATGATGCAAATTTAGTTAGCAACATATTATATAAGAAAAAACAAAAGTTAGCTTTACAACATATTTATCCAATCAGTGAACATCAAGACAAGAAATTCAATAGTTTAACATATATAGGCAATATTAGCAATAATGTGAAATCCATTCTTAAAAATTAAAATTTGAATATAGCGTTCAAACCATCAATAAATTTAGGTTCATTTATCAGAAATTATAAGTCTCCAATTAATAAACAAAATAAATCAGAAGTTTATAGATTGGAATGTATAGATTGCAATTGTTTTTATATATGTAGAATAGGAAGAAATTTCAATGTTAGAATGTTAGAACATAAACGCAGTTTCATGAATGGAAAAACCGATTCAAATTATTCAGATCATCTTAGGGATAATGGTCACTCTTTCAATTCAGAATTTAAAATCCTACATTCTGATAATAGATGTATAAAACTCAAGCTTCTGGAAGCACTTGAAATTAATAGATTTAGGAATTCACCGGAAATTCTAATGATCAGGTAGACATAAATAACTCACCCTTATTAAATTTATTTCCTAAACATTAGTTCAAGTACGAATAGCTCTGAGTGGATTGCATCTTTAGTATATATAAAATTTGTTAGTAAGGTATATTTGTAGTATTCATTCGCTCTTGATAAAGATACTGTGTATCGAAACGCTTCGAGAATTTAATAATATATTTTAGTAAAAATCATCGTTTACTTCTATTTGTGTGAATGCATAGTTTGCGTTCATAAACATACCATCAATAAATTTAGGTTCATTTATCAGAAATTATAAGTCTCCAATTAACAAACAAAATAAATCAGAAGTTTATAGATTGAAATGTACAGATTGCAATTGTTTTTATATAGGTAGAACAGGAAGAAATTTCAATGTTAGAATCTCTGAACATAAACGCAGTTTCATGAATGGAAAAACCGATTCAAATTATTCAAATGGTCACTCTTTCAATTCAGAATTTAAAATCCTACATTCTGAGAATAGAGGTATAAAACTCAACCTTCTGGAAGTACTTGAGATTGACAAATTTAGGCATTCTCCAGAAATTCTTTATGACCAGATAGGCATAAATAACTCACCCTTATTGAACTTGTTTCCTAAACACTGGTTCAAATACAGATAAATCTAAATGGATTGCCTCTTTAGTCGATATAAGTATCATTTGCTAAGATAATTTTGTAGTTTTCATTCGCTCTCGACAAAGATACTGTGTATCGAAACGCTTCGAGCATTTATTAATATATTTTAGTGGAAATCTACGTTTTGTTCTTCTTGAAATGACTCGGTCCATCT
This sequence comes from Cryptolaemus montrouzieri, assembly GCA_013387265.2. Lineage (NCBI taxonomy): Eukaryota > Metazoa > Arthropoda > Insecta > Coleoptera > Coccinellidae > Cryptolaemus > Cryptolaemus montrouzieri. The sequence goes on from JABFTP020000042.1 coordinate 15,733,514, forward strand.
TGCATACAGTTTTGAAGAGAAGTGAATGACATGCGAAACGGAATAAAAAGGCAGCGATGTAAAATTCAAAGAAATTTTATATAGTTGCCTAGTTTTTAGAACATAACTGAGTTATGAATCTGTTTCTAAAAAAAATTACACAGTATACCATGGGGTCTCCCGAGCCCCGTTTTTTGGAATTAATACATTAATACTAATTTAATTGGTGAAATTCTTCAAAATTAAAAATGCCATCCGATTACGGAACGTTACAAGGGAAAAGTCATGAAGGACCAGTTCGATTCGTATATTTTTTCATTAGGTTCTCGTAAAAATTCTAAGCGCTGAGGTGTTCTGAGGAATCCATGGTGTTCGGAGGCTTGAAAAATGCAAGATTGGAAAAGTCAGTGGCGTACATTTTTTTAAACAATAATATTGCTCAGTGTGTGCTGTAGGTTTAAACTGATTTGGACTAAATTATCTCCTCACCCCTTTTAATACTACTTTTTATTGACATATTCATCCCTTTTCTATTTGTTCGATCCCTGAATACTTTTTCCTTCGATATTTAATAACAATATTTCAGATTACTTTTGGAATACCCTGTATATAACTATTGATATTTTTCAGGACCTTCTTCCTGTGAAAAATCCTTGCGTTTGCAAAAACTGCGAAAATTTCATAAATGCAGTTCACCAATTCAAGGAAACATTTAATTCGAACGAAGTGGTACTTATGGATTTTGATTGGAGTAATAAAACAAAAGATCTTCTTCATATTGTTGATCAGGACGTGTTAAAAGCCGTATATAGTGAGTGTTGCAAAGAGAAAACAGGGATTGTTTCACATTCGATATGGGAAGATGTTGGCTCATCTCCTACTGATGATTTAAGTAGAATTGAACGCAAGAAATACAATTGCAAGAAATTGGATGGGAAGGGAAATGTGTTAATGAATATGGATAGTAATTGGTAGGTTTTGTATGTTATTGCATGCACCTATCTTATTTTTGTCAGTATGGCAAAAGCTTTTCACCAAACATTAATATATAACTTTGAAAACTGACTTAAAAATTGCCTCTTCTCTCATAACTTTCAATGTTTTTCATTCAGAATATTTGAATGATTTGGAGCCCCAAGTTTTCATAATGGATTAAATAAATAGGAGAAGATTCACATTAAATATTAATAAACTTATAGGACCGAAATAATTAATCCAAATGGTACATTACCAAATATCACAAGTAGCACAGAAAAATCCCAGGAGTTTTAATATGGAGAAAGATTTAAAAATTTAATGATCTTGAAGAAGAAGTACATGTGATCCTGTAGAAAGGTAATAGAAAAAGTGCTAGAATCAATAAGACAGCGAGTATAAGAATACTACAATTTTTCATATTTTTTCAGATCAAGACTTCTACACTTTTACAAACAGCACTGTGAACTTTTGGTTCTAAAGTTTCTTCATACTGTTGAATTTTTTCGGATACATGGAGACGATAGAGTTTTCAAAATGATAATATGAAGAGAAGAGATGTTCTATTGGGTTTAATTATAAATAATTCATTGTATATAGTTCAAAATAAAATTTTCAAATTGTACAAGAGTTATGAATTATTTTTATTATTGATCGTTTTTCTTTGTATCAATAATTTGATGACAAACTGTAAGTATTCTATTAGATAGTGCCGTAAAAAATTTCACTTTATTTCAATCAATGATATTATTGATGGATTTGTTTCATAGAAATTCATTTATAATATAAATAAAATTTAATCATACTGCACAAAGGGGAAAACAGGCCAGTTGTATCCTACATAATCACAACCTCTTAAAACCGCAAATTCATGAAACTCATCTGCAATACACCATTATAAATTTTGTAGGCCTGATAAACTTTCGACACTCAACAATTTCGATTTCAAAATTGATATGAAAATTATGTACCCAAACGTTCCAATCTTTTAGAAATCTGTTTGTCACAAAATATTTTCCAATTTGAATCAAAATTTTCAAACAAAACTCAAGACTCCCCATGAAATCACAACTCAGCCCCTTATTAGCAGATATTTTTATGAACTATCTTGAAAACTCTATAGTGGTTAATGAGTTAACATAAAACTTATTTTTTTTGGTACAGATAGGTTGATGATATTCTTATAGGTTTTAAGACTCAAACAGATCAGTTTTACATTTTTCTGATAAAATAACTCCACTGCTGAAATCGAAGACAATAATTTAATGAATTTTCTTGATATAACCATCACTAAACTCCATATTAATCTCTCCTACAACATATATAGAAAAGAAACATTTACAGACTCAACAAACCCAAAGGAAATTATTTAGGGCCTTTTCCATTTCCTATCCATTACTGATAACAATAAGTGTACACAAATAATTCTAATTTCTAATATTCCAGTCTCCTACATAAACAGTATTATAAAACGCAAAGAACAAAAACAAATATCTCCATTACTACAATCTATTATATAATATATAATAACATCACCTATTATTTTTCCAAATTCAATTTAATAACCTTCTCCAATGGTCCCAACCTCCAACATAAGCAAATTATTATTCAACACCAAACAAACTGATAAATTCAAATAGTCTGGAATATACAGAATTGAAATTGTAAGTGACGGTAATGCCCTCTGATTTGTGGTAACTGTTGATGTCACACGCAAGTAAACATGGTTTCCTTAAATGGTTGTCAATCGTCTTGACTTGGGTATTATCTTCGATCTTTCAACTATTTCTGATTGGATGAAGTCCATCAAAATAAAGGTAGATGGTGCCAGATACATTATGGGCTCAATGATTGGTCGAAGCACATTGGATGGGTGGAATGGAACTGTTATGTGTCTTACAGACCTGGACTTGGTCCCAAATCTAATTACTCTATAAGTGGAACTCCAAGAGGAGGTTTTAGTCGGTAAAAATCCGACATTGGCCTCGTCCCCAGGGTGCAACTTTCGAAGATTTTCCTCCTCTTTGTCTAAAAAAAATGCTGATTCAGATGGTCATGTGATTTTCACATGTTCTGATACTTGCTCTGAAACTACCTGTTCCAGTATCTTGCTCGCATCCGAAAGTATACTTATGGGACGCAAATCAGCGGCTACAGTAGGCTTGTTAACTTTTGGTATTGGTGTTATTCTTACCAGTTTCCAAGGCTGAGGTACAGTACCTGAGGTCAGCGAGTATTTTACTGTATGGCTGAACTGATCGATGCAAGAGGGTAGCACCAGGTTCCACAATCTCAGACTAATCTTATCACTGCCCTCAGCGAAAGTATTTCATACTTCTGATCCCAGTAACTCGATGCAAACCTGTATAGAAATCACGTGCAATTTTTGTTTTCGCGCACTTCACCTGAAACCCCTACACTATGATTGAAAAGTAACCCATCACAACAGGTATCGGCGTTCACGGCCCTAGGGCTAACATTATGATCGCGCTGAGAGACGTCACCGTAACACGCGCAGAAATATTTGCTATTCTCCAGGAAAACCTACATAGGAACTATAGAGACGCATACATCTACATATGCTCTGATAGCCAAAACGCCCTTAGATATCTTAAAGATACGAAGGTTACATCCAAACTGGTTGACGAAAGCAGAACAGCACTTCGACAACTCAGTGCTACAAACAGCGTCACTCTGGTTTGGTGCCCAGCCCATCAGGGCATCGAAGGAAACGAGATAGCAGACAGCCTCGCTAAAAAAGCAACAGCTATCAGGCCGATGGGACCAGAACCAATTCTGACCATCCCGTGGACCAATGTGCTCTATTTCCTTCAAAACTGGAGCACCACCGAGGCCCAAACTTACTGGGCAAGCATCTCGGGACTGAGACAGCCAAAAAGGCTCATAAAAGGGCCGCAATCAAAGAAGAGGGTACATGAACTACTGTCCCTCGAAAAAAAGTATGTTGGGATGGTAGTGGGCCTATTACGGGACACCAACTCAACAAACATCTACACATCATGAAACTATCGGAAACCACACAATGTTGTGGTTGCCTAGAAAATGACGAAACAACGGAACACATACTGTTCGAATGTCCCGCCCATAAGGAAACCAGACTGAACACCTTGGGCACTGGAACACCCAGCGTCCGAATGACCCAGGAGGCCTCCTACAACAGTCTTGCAAGCTTCATCAGGAAGTTTTTGCAAGACAAATAACAACTCAACAACACACGGCAAGCACAAACGGCCTGAGTGCTGCCGATATGGGCGCCGTGCAGGAAGAAGAAGAAGAACCCAATACTCGCAATGAAGTAGAAACAAAAAATCACAGAAACCTTGGAACAGTTTTATTATATATACATCCATAAATATAATTTCCAGCTTGTAACAATATTTACATAAATACACAAAATAAATTTAGAATTTCAACATTCATAGCTTCATAGAATAGTTCAGTGTAGATATGAAAAAATTAGATCTGCATTACTTTTGATATGTTGAGAAAAATAACTTTTTCGTCAGTGGTACACTGCTTGATAACAAGATACTTTACAAGTGCAGAAGCTTTAAGTGGTGCATATTTGTATCTTTTCAAATTGTATAGGAGCAACAGAAGATTAAAAATTGATCATTTACTAGGAAGTATTAAAACATGAACACATTGACAATCTCCAATTTCCACATCACAGGACAATATACAAGTAATTTTGAGGTATATATATCAGCTTGGTTTTTTCATAAAATTGAATAGTCAAACAAAATTCAATTCAGTTTGGTCTTGAGTATAGCATTCTTTCAAGAACAAAAAAAACATGTGCTTATGATTGTTTTTTTGAAAATATGCAATACCTGGATTGATTTAAGATAATACAGGCAGCATAATCATAACACTGTCAGCTGCTGTATAAGGTTTTGCGCATGCGCAATTATCCACATTATATTTGGCGTTAATATTAACTCAATATCGAAAACATTCGAGGCCTTATAAATTTTCATTTTGGGTTTCATATTATTTTTATTAATGTTATTTAAAAGAAAATGAGTTAAGCATTCTTTCAAAAACAAAAAAACATGTGCTTGTAATGATTGTTCTTTTGAAAATATGGAATACCTGGATTGGTTTAAAATAATACAGGCAGCATAATCATAACACTAGAGTTTTTGTAACCTAGACGATTTCGTTAATTTTACCGTTAACTTTAATTATATTTACGATAATAACGCTCACTTCAAATAGAGTTTTTGCAACTTTACAAACTATTGTAGTTATTCAATTGTCAGTTTGTCACCAATAAAATTGTCAGTTGTCACTTTACTTTGGCCGATTTGTTTTTGTTAGGTTAGGTTGCACACGGTAAATGAGCGTAATTACCAGCTCTTAATCTGCAGTAATAACGGCAATTCTTTATCGTTATTAGAGTGTTTGGGTACTAATTTTGAAGAGCGCATGTGCAGAAAATAACAAAGTCTCCAAATGAGGTGCAAAAACTCTACTGCCAACTGCTGTAAACGGTTTGGAAAAATTTAAGGCCTTATAAGTTTTCATTTTGGTTTCATTTTATTATTTATTAATGTAATTTAAAAGGAAATGAGATATTGAAACTTCTTTAGTGCTTTGGTACAGTTGCAGACACTCATCAAAGTTTACTGTATATAAAAATGGTTTTCTTCATTTAAATCTTTATAAAAACCGATGTGACAAAAATATTTGTTATAGGTTCTAACAGAATAACCTGAATTGATTTTTCGATTTATTAAGAACAAAAGTGTTAAGAATATGAAAAGTATCTCAAAGGAACAAAAGATGAAAAGTTGAAAGACAATTTTGGTCAATGTAACAAATGAGGTTTTGTGTTTCATGGCCTAAATAGGGAACATCAAATTATATATACATATTAGGCCTGCAAATACATATTGGAATTTCCTGAGGAACAACTAAATTGAAGGTAAAATTTCCAACCCATGAACTACTTTGTATTCTGAACTAAAATTAAAATTCACTTACATCACAAACTCGCAATAAAATTTATTCTAATTATTCTTAGTTTTTCTTTAATATTCTTGCCATTTCTTTATTTTGTTTATGTATCATCATATCTGCAATATCTGTCTTATCTATAATACCTCCTATGAGATCATTTTGCGAATCTATCTCCAGAGACATATCAGTCGCCAGGCCCTTCAAGCGTGAAATATTGGAACACATTTCTTGGAGGTTAGCATCCAGTTTGGCTTCAAAGTCTTTACCACTGGATTGTTGGCTGGTTGAAAGCTGATATTGCGTTTGCTTGAGACGAGTGGAAGGGTGATTTTCATAACGATCGAAGTTTTGTACCTCTTCTTTTAGAGCACTGTTTGATGCAGATGTCTAAAATAATAAAATGAAAAGCTGGATTAAGTGAAATATATATCCACACTATTACCTTTAAGTTACTTGATGTACTGGATACAGATGGACTAGAATCATTTCTACCAGAAACATAATTCTTCAAGCTACTAAAAACTGACTTGATACCATTAATATGTTTTTGTGAGAACCTCAATGTAGCATTAATTTCATCAAGTTGTTTATCAGTTTTCTCAAGCTTCTCTCGCTGTCTCATAAGTTCCTCTGCAGTAGCTATTCCAATTTGTTCAGAGTCCCTCAACACACTGATACTCTTTTCTGTGCTGTTTATAGTTCTTTCTTCAATTTGTTTCCTCTTCTCGTGATAACTTTGAACTTGATTATCAAATACGGAGTTGGTGGTATGTCTAGAATTTTTTAAGAAAGTTTCATCATCTATATCATCAATTTCAAAAGGGTTTGTTGATTTTCCATAATTATACCCAGTATAGCCAGACATATTCGAAGATTTTGCAATATTTGGTAAGGAAGAAAAAAATTTGTAATTAAATAAAATGCTCTGTTCTTGAAAATGGATAATTGTAATAACAATTCTTGGAATGGAGATTTAGTTGGAACAAATTAACTACTCTAACCTTCTAGTACCTTCTTGATTAATGCATGAAAGAATAGAATGTGGAATGGAATTTTGTCTTTGTTTTGACAGCTATGGCGTATTGAAATGAATGACTTAATGGATTTAAGACATGTCATAAAAAAAAAGACTAAAGAAGCGTTCATTTGAGAACAGATGTGTCATATTCATCACAGAACAGACCATAATAGGGTCTGTTCTGTGATATTCATATATGAGTTATCTCATATATTACATAAAAGATTTATCTTCAGATCCTATTTTTGAAGTGAAACTTCTTAAATGGCTTTTCCATAATCAATAAGTGGACTTTGAGAGTGAAATTTTAAGGATGCGTCACGTTGGATGAGAGAGAAGAAAATATATGATATATATTATATATATTATTATTATTATTATATGTAAAGGTGCCTTTTCATTGGAGTGTTTTGACGCTCGTTTTGGGCGTCAAAGTGGTCATGTGACCTATTTTTCTATGAAATCATGACGCTTTCATAAAAAGCGGTTTTCAAAGTCAAAATACGTCATTTGTAATTTTTTAAAGGTTAAACCAGTTGATGGATAAATATAAAACCTATTCTTCGTTGGTATCATTTCTCGAAGTCTTTCATATTGCGAATATTTTTTTTAAAATCAAAAAAGTAAATATGTTGTTCCAGTATCGAAAGCTTATATGGCGTAATAACTTGACGACAACAAATAGAGTTATTTGATATCAGAGAAAACTAGTTGCCTTGGTTTTTTTATTGGCTACCCTTGAAAACCGAAAATATAAGCGATAGCAGTATTGGATTGCAGATTTATTTAAAGAACGAGTCAGGCATGGATTCTATTTGAATGTTCTTCCTACATTACGATTAGATGACCTGCGATTCAGGAATTATAGTAGAATGAGCACTTCACAATTCGAAGAACTTTTGTGTTCGGTTGCTCAACACATTACAAAACATTATGTCGTACGAGATGTTATAAAACCCGAAAAACGAGTAATTTTGAGTCTGAGGTTTGTTAACTAATTTCTAGAGTCCAATCTGATATTAGATTAATTTTTTAAGCTGCAGATTTATAACGAAAATATAGATAATTTATTATTATTTACTAGCAATAAAAAATATTTAGAACAGAAATGTCACTTGTCAATTTGAGCGTCTGACGCTAGAAAGTTGGGAATCTCCCTACATTTGCTTCAAAACGCTGCAATGAAAATGCACCTTTGAGGTGCCTTTTCATTGGAGAGTTTGGACGCTCGTTTCAAGCGTCAAAATTCTATGAAATCGCGACGCTCCCATGAAAAGGGGTATTCAACGTCAAAAAATTTGCTACTTATTTTAGGTTAAAACACTTAACTGATGAATATGACGTCTATTTTTCATTAATTTGGTATCATTTCTAGAATCTTTAGTATTATATATTGCGAAATTCTTTTTGTTAGATCTCTAACAATGTTGTTCGAGTATCGAAAGCTAATATGGCGCAATAACTGGATGACGATAAAAAGAGGCTAAGTCATTTTGTATCGAAGAAAACTGGTTGCCTCAGGGTTTTTATTGGCAACTCTTGAAGACGGAAAATATAAACTTGTCACTTGTCTCTTCCAGCGCTATAAAGTTCAGAAATCCCAACTTTTTAGCGTCAACGCTGAAAATCACGTGACCATCGGAATCAGCGTCGAAAAGCCCAAATGAAAAGGAACCTTTATATGGAAAAAGCGATATGTTACATTCCAACACTATGGAAATTGACATAAAGAGGGCGATAGAATAAGGAATTGTTATGGAAGTATATTTAAACTGAAAATTTAATCAATAATGACGTTGCAAGGTTTATTATTTATATTGTCCTGCTCTGGAACTTGCGCCGGGTAAAAGTATGTAACTAAAGAATATTTCGATTTATTTGTACTCTGGATGAAGACGAACTTATCTTCATTATTAAATGTGAGAGGTGCTTTAAGTGTGTAATTTTGAACTGTTAGACTTTTGTTTCAATTGTAGGCAAATGAAAAACCCAACTCACGAAAAAGTTCCTTATTATCAATTAATTCGCTTTTAGTTCCGTCAAAAGGAACGTGTACCATCTTCACTACGCACCCACCTCTGTTGCGTAATATTGTGACAACTGACATTTGGCATTTTGTAGTTCTGAATGCCATTTATAATTTATCGTATTATGTTTTTCAGAGTTATGAAAATTAAAAAATATGTTCTCATAATTAATTGACAAGTATTTAAATGATAATAGTAACACAGAACATACCGCTTACATTTGTACAGAAGTATGTTCTTTGGATTATAGTTATCCTGATTCTATTAGTGAAGTGTATACAAATAGTGCACAAAGCATTGTAAAAAAAACATTATACCTAGTATCTTGGCAAGAAAAATGGATGAAGATGAAGAGATAAATATTATGAGTGAAACCACTAGTACCAATATTCCATTAGTATCGCAAAATTCGGAACTTCTGAATTGTGAGTATACAGTTCATCCCCAATGGTTGCTGGATAAACCAAGTACAAACCCAGATTGTTGGTACAACAACTCCATTGAATTATCTTCAGAGGAGCCGGAACAAGAATATCTTGGTCACATCACCACTGAAAATTCGATAACTGATGAGAGTGGATGGACAGAAAAAGAAAAAAATTTACTTGAAAGAGGCATAGAAATTTTTGGTAAAAGTGCTTTAAGGCTTTCACAATTTATCGGAACAAAAACACCATCAGAGGTAAGATATTACTTCAAGAGTTTCTACAATGAACTTCATCCAGTAGACTCTGTAAAGAGTTCACTACCCAAATTCAGCGAAGAAAGTGTAATTCTAGAAAACGTATTGGTTGATTCACAAATACCTTGCATAAATGAACAAGTTGTAGGCCATAAGATGCCAGTATGTGCGAAAAATAATAAAGTTATGTTTAATAGAAAAGGTACACGAATTAAAATCAAGATGAATTCTATTCTACATAAACGTCAAAGAAATAGTGAGATAACTTCAATTCGAAATAAAAGTTTGAGTTCAGTTCAAAAACCAAGAAAACAAGTTAAGATTCAGTCCTTAGGAAGAGCTAATTCCGTGTTGAATAAACAAGAAGAAATTGTTAATATCAAGAGCAAGTTAGCGGAAAGCTCAGATTCAGATATAGATATTGATGTCGTGGATGACTCTGAATCGAGTGTATATAAAAATACCTGTTCTAGAGAGTTGGTGGAAACAACTGAAAATATGGTACATAAAGAATCGGATAATTCTTCCATGAAAAACGATATTTATTCCAAGGAAGTATTGGGTGATTCCGTGTCAGAAATAAATATTGAGGTTATGGACCATTTGACTAGTTTAGATATACCAAAGTGCGAATTGCATCTCGAAGAAGATGCTATTGATGAAGTAGAGAAATTTATTTATAGAGAGGTATTTTCTATGAATGCAAGTCATGTAAAATCTGCTGAAAGTTATTTATCTTTAAGAAATCATATATTATCCAAATGGCGTAGTAAAAAACCACAATATTTAACCAAAACAGACATTCGAAAAGATACCCACAGACTCGTAGATTACAATGCTTTGTGTAGAATTCATACTTTCATGGAACAACTTGGAGCTATAAATTACGGTTGCGGTAGAGTAAGGTACGTTAGACCATTGCAAAGACTCATAAAGAGTACTGAGGTAATAGGTGAAATGAAGAAACCGGTGCATCCGAGAAGATTTAAAAAAAAATTTGTACACAACGGTGAGGGTGGTTGTACTGTTAGTCATGGTGCAGACGGTGAGATTATTGATACTATGGTTATAAACGAAGATCCTGCACCCCCTAAATTGAAAACGGTGAGAAAACAACCTACTTATCTGATTTATTGTAAACCTTTTTTGCAACCTTATAAATATAAAGTGAAATTGAACCTTTCAACACTTTTGATGATGGATTTTCATGCTCATTCGTCTCTTACTGAAGTAATGGGACTTATTGGCGGCACTTGGAATGTCGACACGAAAACTTTGTTTATACGGCATTATGAGCCTTGTAAAAATGTTGCTTCGTCTACAACACATTGCGATATGTGTCCGGTGTCTCAAGCTGCATCTGCAGAGAGGATTCACGATTTCAAACTGGATTTGTTAGGTTGGTTCCATTCGCACCCTACATTTGCACCGGAGCCATCCCAGCAGGATTTAGATACTCAACAAGCTCTTCAAGATTGGATCGGTTTCGGCAAACCATGTGTCGGTATAATTTTAGCACCATTCAATAGGCCTAATGTTATAACACCATCGGATTACAGATGTTTAATTGTTGAAAAATTGAAAGGTGATGATGGTTTTGCGCCGTATAAGTTCAAAGTTGAGATTGAGTATAACGATTTTGATGTAGATGAATTTGTTGGTCATATTTCAAGAATATATCATTTCGTAAGTGCAGATAGTGATATGGTATGTGATGGTAAAGTAGAAATTAGTTTCAGTGATGCATATTTGTATAATAAGAGTATAACTTATTTGGATAAATTTCTTTCTAGTGCTAAAATGACTTTAGAAAAGTATTTTCCAGAGAAAGAAATGTTTGAAAGAAAATTATTAATAGTGTTCGTGAGGTTTGTAAAGATGACAAATAATTTGATAATTGTTTAAATATTTATTATTCAGTTTGAGCTTATTTATTTTGTTGAATAATTGAAATGAAACTTATGTTTAGTATTATTTATACTACTTCACTAGACCAGGCAGATATCGTTCCGGCGCATGCCCGAATTTCTGAAGTGACTTGAATTTGTTTCACTTCCAAAATAGAAGCAACCCAAAATCTGTTAAAGATGCGAATTGCATCTCGAAGAAGATGCTATTCATGAAGTAGAGAAATTTATTTATAGAGAGGTATTTTCTATGAATACAAGTCATGTAAAATCTGCTGAAAGTTATTTATCTTTAAGAAATCATATACTATCCAAATGGCGTAGTAAAAAACCACAATATTTAACCAAAACAGACATTCGAAAAGATACCTACAGACTCGTAGATTACAATGCTTTGTGTAGAATTCATACTATTATGGAACAACTTGGAGCTATAAATTACGGTTGCGGTAGAGTAAGGTACGTTAGACCATTGCAAAGACTCGGAAAGAGTACTGAGGTAATAGGTGAAATGAAAAAAACGGTGCATCCGAGAAGATTTAAAAAAAAATTTGTACACAACGGTGAGGGTGGTTGTACTGTTAGTCATGGTGCAGACGGTGAGATTATTGATACTATGGTTATAAACGAAGATCCTGCACCCCCTAAATTGAAAACGGTGAGAAAACAACCTACTTATCTGATTTATTGTAAACCTTTTTTGCAACCTTATAAATATAAAGTAAAATTAAACCTTTCAACACTTTTGATGATGGATTTTCATGCTAATTCGTCTCTTACTGAAGTAATGGGACTTATTGGCGGCACTTGAAATTTCTTTCTAGTGCTAAAATGACTTTAGAAAAGTATTTTCCGGAGAAAGAAATGTTTCGAAAGTAAATTATTAATAGTGTTCGTGAGGTTTGTAAAGATGACAAATAATTTGATAATTGTTTGAATATTTATTATTCAGTTTGAGCTCATTTATTTTGTTGAATAATTGAAATGAAACTTATGTTTAGTATTATTTATACAACTTCACTAGTCCAGGCAGATATCGTTTCGGCGCATGCCCGAATTTCTGAAGTGACTTGAATTTGTTTCACTTTCAAAATAGAAGCAACCCAAAATCTGTTAAAGCCGAGTTTATTATAAAAATATCGAAAAGTTGAACAAAAATAGTTATAAAACATTCAAATTTTAGAATTTCCATTCATTATAATCTTTTCTCATAGAAAATATAAAATTTAAATATAAGCTAGTGTACATAAATAACATGCTATTCCTTATAACGTTTAAAATATCCATCGATTTTACTCTGAACCTTTCTCGATGCTGCCATCTGAACTGATTTTTCTTGAGCCTTTTCAGGAGCAATACATCTTCTATAGCAGGGTTTCCCAACCTTTATTTCACTGAGCCTCCCTAATTCAAAAATAATATTCTTATGCTCTCATTAAAAACATACAATTTTTTTTCACAACTATATTATTTATTTGAATTGAAATTCAAACCAAAGAGTTCCATACAGATATTTGTAGATATTTATGTTTTAAGGATCTAATAAGAGGAGATATATGTATATACACTTGAAAACCATTAATTACTTTCACATTTAGGTAAATATGTTAGTTTTATTTTAATTATTAAATACTAATAAGATACTTGAGCTTGCATGTTATGTACCAGTAAGTCGATTCTGGGTTCAATCTTTGCTAGAGCAATGGTTAAATCGCTATCGACGGCAAGACGATTTCTCTGTTTAGTTTTTATTAAAACTGAAAAACCTGTCTCGCATAAATATGTGGTCGAAAATGGAATAATTATTCTCAAAGCAAGTGAAGCAATTTTGGGATTAATAAGCAATCGTTTGACCCAAAATTTCTCTAATGTCAAGAGATGGAAGTCATCTTTCATGGTCGAGTCAGCCTTCATTTCTAGAAATTCTTCCTGAACATCTTCAGGCAAATCTGAGACATCGACAACAAATGGGTTTCTGGTCATGCGCCATATTGGTGACTCGGAATCAACATCTCGATAGTACAGGTGAAATTCGTTTTCCAATGTTTGTAGATGAGTTTCTATTTCAAATTTCAAATCATTATCCAGTTTTTGATCATTAATCGCTTCGGTTAGCCGTGAAAAACGAAATGTGTTCAGCAGATACCTTATTTTTCCAAAGTTGAAGCTTTAATATGAAACCTCAAATATTATCATAATTACTAATCAAATTGCCATTTCTGCCTTGAAGTTTCAAGTTTAGCTGATTCAGGGCCTCAAAAATATCAGCTAAATAGGCTAGCTTACACTGAAACTTTTCATCTTTGAATAGTTGCATAAAATTATAATTTTCTTTAAATTCAAGAAAGATGACCTCTTCTCTTATTTTAAAGGTGAGCTAACATGTTGACTTTTGACAACCAGCGCACTTCTGTGTGGAATAGGCGAGATCCTCGCAAAGCAAAGTAAATAGCCGACTGTTCAATGCACTACTTTTGATGTAGTTAACGATCTTTATGGCAGAGTTTAAAATCTGGCATAAATTCTGCAAAGTTTTCGAAGCCAAAGCTTCCCGATGAATAACACAATGCGTACTAACTAAGGCGGGGTTCTTTTCCTTAAGTTTTTGAGCCAAGCCTAATCGTGAACCTATCATTGCAGGAGCGCCGTCTGTGCATAGTCCAATAAGTTTATTCCAATCCAAGTCATTTCTTTCGATAAAGTCCGATATTAAATTGAATATATCTTCAGATTTAGTGCCTGCTGCTAACGATTGGGAGTGAAAAATCTCTTCCTCAATGTAATCTCCGCTGACATATCTAATATAAATGATTAGTTGTGCACAATTAACGATGTCTGTGGACTCATCACAACTAATGGCAAAAAATGGTGATAGTTTGACTTTATTTATAATTTGTAATTCTTCTCCTAAAATTATTTTCGTGGCTTTAAGGATACATGGTTTGATTAAATCCTCCCCGATGGTGTGAGGTTTTTTTTGTTTTGCTATCAAAAAAGCTATTTCAAATGAAGCTTTGAGATGTTTTGATACACCTGCATGATAACTTCCTGACTTATCCAATCTCATGCGCTTGAGTGATTCTGCCTTGGGTGAAAAAACTCTTTAGACTTGGAAACCAGAGTAGGATCTGGTTCAAATACCTCTCAAGGCGAGTGGGCCTCATGCTATCATTGCTCAAAACTTTCATGCATATTACACACTGCGGCAATTGTAGCTCGTCTTTTTCTATGAAGGTAAATCCAAATTTAATATAATCTTCCGAAAACTTTCTTTTTTTAGCTGCCATTTCTAATCTGTAACAATAGTACCTACACATTTATACTAGGCTTGAGTGACGTACCTAGTCGCGAATGACGTCGTTTCGAAAAACATTTTCACTGCCTCATACGTTCAAATCGAAATTCGAAAACATCATGTGGCAGTGAAAATGTTTTTCGAAACAACGTCATTCAAGCCTATGATCATTCGAACCTGTGTGGTTGTGGGAAAAAATATCGCACCAGCGCGGCGTTCGAACTTACATAAATGTTCAGAATGTAACCCATTCCGTACAAATACTTGCGAGATAAAATTAAAAAAAATAATCAGTTTATTTATGAATTAGGTATCCCAATCTCAATACAAAATTTTATCGCCTCTGCCAATATGGTTGAATAGATAAAAAAGTGATTAAAATAATTATTTGAATACTATTGCGATTTAATGACACAATAACTTAAGAAACTTACCTTTTATTAAAGTGAAGACACAATTTCACTTCTAAATATCTCACAAACAACAATTTCACATTTAAATATATGTTAACAAAAGCGCAAGTTGGAGCGAACGAAATAAGTACTGACAGTACGAGTACGATTCGCAAATGCTCCCAATTGTTTTACGAGTGATAGATGGTTGCAAGGGGGAAGGTAGGGCGGGGGTGCGCGTGTGTGTCGTGTTGCGACTTGTCGAAACTTGTATATGTAGAGTGCAATACACACTGAGTCCGCCGGGCCGACGACATATATCGTACCGATAACGCCCCCCAAGGGGGGGTGCCCCCCTGGTTGGGAACTCCTGTTCTATAGGAAGATTATTCTGTTTGGCCCAACTGATAATCAGGGAGAACGCATTGACAGTATCTGCATGTTTCACTTTCACCATACTATTTAAATAATCCTCTGAGTCAGAAGATTCCTATACGTTTTCAATATTCCTTCCTAAAGCATCCTGTATAAGCTCTTCTTCAGTCAAATCGATAACAAACTCTTTGTCTCCCACAGCCCAGATGGTAATGTTCTCAATGGTTAAGTCATTTTCTGGATCGATGACCCTTAATGATTCGACAATATTTTTCAAATCATTTTCACTGATTATACGAAGTTTCTTCTGAAGCTCTGAGAGTGGAATATTTTCATCATCTGATTCTTCTACTTCTGTAGTGTCATGCCACAATGTTGTCCAACTTTTTCTAATATTTTTTGAAGTAATGGCTTTCCAAGATTGGGCAAGATTGTTCATGGTATCTTTCAAATTATACTACTTCAAAATGGAAGTTATCTCTTCACCTTCATGCGAATTGATATGATTAAGAAGGCATTTTCTATACGACACTTCAATGTTTTGAATTAAATTCTGATCCATATGTTGGAGAACGGCAGTACATTTGGGTGGCAAAAACATAACTCTGAAGTTTGAATCAGTATTAACCTCTTCCTCAGGTGGGTGCGATGGTGCATTGTCTACCAACAACAGAGCTTTAGAGGGCTTGTTAATTTTAGTTAAAAAATTCTTCACCTCGGGGATAAAAGATGTTTTAAACCATTCATTAAATAATGGTCTGGTCATCCAGCCTTTGGTAGATGCTTTGTAGACAACTGGTAGTGAACTTTCGTTTTTGAATGCTCGTGGATTTGCTGCTTTTCCCAAGACTAGTAAAGGTAATTGGTGAGTTCCAGACGCGTTGCAGCATGGCATGAATTTTAAGCGGTCTTGACACGTTTCGACCTGGTGCTGATTTTTCCCCTTGATGAACAAAAGTTGTATCTGGTAAACATCTCCAAAAAATGGCCGATTCACCTGTTCCTTGCTTAATTCCATATGTTCTACAACCGATAGAAAGTTTTCCTTAAATGGTATCACAGCGGAAACCACTGGAAAGTTTTTCACCACAAACCTTCAAAAAACGAATTCCATGTCTAAGCTTGAGTTTTTCTAACCATCCCGAACTTGCCAGAAAACCTTTTTTCCTGTGATTTGTTCATAAAACTGTTTGGCTTTTGCTCTCAATATGTCTGACGAAATTGGTACGTGTGCGTTGCGTTGTTGAAGAAACCAGTTATACAATGCGATTTCAACATCAAGATTCTCAGCTTCTCTAATAATTTTTTTTCCTACAAAAATACCTTGTATAGAATAAATTCGAGAAAAGTTTAAAATAATATTCCTACTAGGAGGGGGGCCAGGTTGGGCCAGCCGAGTTCTCGGCCGTGATACTCGGCATGCAGTAATTTTGTTTGGCCGAGAGCTCGGTACTCGGCTTGTTGTGAAACCCCTTGCTCGGTGCATCAATAATCCCTACCTGTTCCTTGGTACGATTTGGATATAAATCTCCTTATTTTGTCTTTGTTCTTTTTTATGTCAAAGACTGTAGATTTTGGAATAGTGAACTTTGCTGCTATTCGACGAGTACTCATTCCATCATCAATAAAATCTATTATTTTTGATTTTTCTGCCTGTGTAAGCGTTTTATGATTTCTCTTGGTTGGAGCCATTATGCACACCACCGGCGAGATTTAAATGCAAAATGTAACTAGAACGATACACGCCACTCTTAGATAGTACAAGTACATACATACATGTTACAGACAGGAAAATTATTATTGTTTGTATATTAGCCGGCGTCGACGTGTCCGAATTATAGAGGTGAAATTCTCAGTGCCCGAGTTACTGGAGTGTCTGGACTAGTGAAGTTGTACTGTATGTTGATTGTAAACGAAGATTCTGAATTTTTCTTGAATGCTGGAATCTAAAATGATTTGAATAAAATAAGAAGAATTAACTTGTAATGAAAGGTCATAAATTCTGCGAGTTTTGAAAATATGTTTATTTAGTAAATTGGAATAATGAATATGTGAACAATTTTATATAAATCAGATATATTTGCTGGAAGGTGTTTCACTAATAAGAAGATACGTCATATTTTTCGCACCAGATTCATACCTATTTCGTTTGATAATCGATTATTTTAATAAAAATTATATAAGAATTTGTGTTGATGTTTCATTTTCAAAAGTGGTTAATTGAAATCATTGAATTACATCCTTTTGATTATCTGTTCTGAATACAAATGGTATGTTTTGATAAGCATGTTACAGACATGGGTAAGGAGAACTGGCTTCTAGGTAATCCTATCTTATATGATGACGAGTTCTGCGCACCCAAAACGCGTCAATCAGCTGTTTGCCGAATGCATTTGAATTTGATACAGTGTTGTCAGATTTGTGACAGTTTTCTTTGATTGGAATTATTCTCGTTTTGTCATTGTAATCATAAGCGTCATTTCGTTATATCTATTCTCTATCAAATTATAATTGAGGAATAGGGCATGATAATCAATTTCAATAGATAGATAATTTTATCTAGGTAATGATCAGTTGGCTATTTTACTTATAAGTTATTTCGAATTGGTGGAATTCAGCCAGTTTTTTTCCAAAGATCTTTATTTATACATTCAGTCGACGTTTCGACACAATATTTTGACTTCTTCAGGACTCATAAATGAATTTTACTATCAGAAAATAAAATTTTCTTCTTTAAGAAAAGTGAAGCAACAGAACATATATGTGTATAAATTAAACAGACTCTCCTCTATCGAAAACCGAATTGTTAGACATTACACGAAACACTCACAAGCTCGAACAAATTGAAAACACTATGAAATGTATATATAAAAACTACCATAAAATACAATAAATAAATAAATAGAATAAAATTTTCTTTTAGAAATAAAAAAAAAGAAAAAAACTAGGCACTCACAAGGTATATACAGATATCCTACGTAATAATAAAACGAAAGATACATATCTAGATAATTCAAGGGCCGCTTAGTCTTACTGAACAGTAACAACGAACACGGAGAAGATGCGTTCTCCACTCTCGAAATCGAACTGATATTCGGGAGCAGTTGGCAAAACATCGAATATTTGCGGTCTAAATTATTATTATTTTTACGTTGTCATAATCTACTAATGAAACGATTGATACACATGGCATTTCAAAACGAATAATGGTGGTTTCAACTTCAAGAATTGATTCTCCTTATAAGATTGAAATATGAATTATTAAGACCTTCTGTATCCTGTTTTCTGTTGACATTGTTTGTATGTTTTTGTATGTGTATCATTTCCTTAATGAGTCTTCTTTGATAATGAGATTCTGTATCCAGAACCATTGCATTTTCATAATCGAATACATTGCGAACAATGTGAGGGAGTTTATATAGCGCAAACGGGAAGATGTCTAAGTACAAGAATTTCAGAACACCTGCGAAGTATAAATTCAGCAAACCGTGGAAATTCAACAGGTAAAACCGCTCTGGCAGAGCATGCGATATCTATGAATCATGCATTCGATTTTGAAAATGCAATGGTTCTGGGTAGAGAATCACAGTATTTCCATGAATTTTGTGTGTTCTTTGTAACATGAAGTGGTGTTGTATACAGTTATTTATATCTTGTTTCAAATGGGTGATAGTCGCAGTTTCTTGGAAAGGAATCCTTGTTCCTGTGCACAAATAAAAGGCACTCTTTTATGTACAAAGATGGAAAGGTAAGTATTTTGTGGTTTACAGAAATTGGTTTATAAGACTCTCGACTACCAATCCCATGCATTATTCTGATCGCCTTTTGCAGGATGAAGACCCTTGATGCTTCTGATGCCATACCCCAAAGAAGTGACCCATAAAGAAGAATGCTCTGGAACTGAGCGAAATATGCTATCTTCATCATTTGGTGAGTGCCATTCTGTTTCAGTCTTCTAAGCATGTACACAATTTTGGCCAGTTTCTTACATATATAATCTATGTGTGGCGTCGAGTTTAACCTATTGTCAATAATTACTCCCAGGAACTTGGCACTTTGAAGTCCTGGTTGCCTTTTTAATTCAAGGGTTTCAGTTTTGTCTACATTCAGTCTCAGCGAATTCTTTGTAAATCAAGTCTTGACTTCAGTCAAACGACTTCTTTTTTATTCATTAAGTCATCTCTATTTTTCGAGGTGATAATGATCGAGGTATAATCGCAATATAGGCACAGTTGCCCACAATTCTGAATGTCGATGTCGTTTCTATAAATTGGAAATAGGATAGGTCCCAGCACTGATCCCTGTGGTACACCATAAACACACCCCAATTCGGATGATGTTTTCAGGTTCCAGTTAATTGTTTGTTCTCTGTCAG
Source organism: Cryptolaemus montrouzieri (assembly GCA_013387265.2). NCBI lineage: Eukaryota > Metazoa > Arthropoda > Insecta > Coleoptera > Coccinellidae > Cryptolaemus > Cryptolaemus montrouzieri. Next base: position 15,753,525 of record JABFTP020000042.1, read on the forward strand.
TCAAATATGACTTTATTAACCTAAACACCGTTCCTCTGAATCCTAGGTAGTGCAACTTTTGCAATAGCAGTGAGTTCAGCACTGTATCAAATGATTTGCTCAGATCAAAATTAAGCATTTCTATGATTTCGTTATTATCCAGATTTTCAATTATCACTTCTATTGCTTCCATGAGTGCAGTGGTTGTGCTTTTGCCTCTCCTATATCCGTGTTGATTTTTGTTTGTCAACTTCTGCTTCTTCATCCAATCCAGAATTCTTGTTTTTACAACCATCTCGAAGGTTTTTTAGATGCATGGCAATATGGCAATTGGCCTGTAGTTTTCACAATTATCTTTATCTCCCTTGCGTTTATGAATGGGAATTATTCTTGCAGATTTGAGTTCTTGTAGAAAGTTGCCTTCTTGAAAGCACTTATTTATCATTATAGTGATTGGATTGGCAATCTCCTTACTTACACTTTTCAAAATTTCGGTTGAGACATTATATATATCGACTGTAGATTTGGACTTCAGCGATGCTATTATGTTAACAATTTCATGCTCTGAACACTCAAAGAAAAAGCAAGACCCAACATTATTAGGGCTTATGATTCTCGCCTTGGTATTCATATTTGAAGATTAAGTTGCCAGTTCATCACAGATCTTTTTACCGACATCTGGAAAGTAGGCATTCATTACATTTTTCATTCAGTCTGGTGTTAACTTTCCTCTTGGTTATCCCTTCAGTATAGCTTTTTATTGCCTTCCACAATGCCTTTTGTTTGTTTTCAGCCTTATTTATATAATTCTCATTTATGTTTCTAATTGTACTATCAATTGCCTCGTTGAACTGCCTCATGTATGATTTATAAGCGTTGAAAGATAAGATAAGATAAAAGAATATGTATACGACAATTTAACAGAATAAAACATTTTTAGTTTTAATTCATAATTGCTGTTCTTACTTTCCTAAAAATGTTCTAGGTTTAATATTTGAGCAATAAACGTTTTCACCTGATATTAAAAAAAATAGAAAACACCGAATCTGGTCTTACCATATAGAATAATGATTTGGCAGTGAAACAGTATTTTGAATTTATTGCAAAATCATTACTGAGAAACACAAAACGAAACGAATTAGCAAGCGGCAAAGTAGCAAATTATCTAGTATGCCTACAACCCAGAATACGTCTGTTTTCCGGGTTGCTAATGTTTATGTTCTGAATAATCTGAAAACTAATGAAAACCACCAATTTTGAGAAGAAATCCATTCCCCACATTCAGTGAGAAAATACGTCCCACAGTATATTTCCGTATATTCGATAAAAATAAGATCTATGAAAATACTTTGGAATTGTCTTCTTTTCTCTATAGTTAGTTAATAATTTATCCTGTAAACTTTGTTTTTATGGTATTAATAATAGGACTTACGAGAAATTGTTCGCATAAAGGCGAACCAGTGCTTTCAAATATTATTTTGTAATCTGACATTGTATAAAGTTTTATCCGATTATTCAGACATTTTTATTCTTGTAAAACTTCCGAGATCATATGAACTAAGCAAAAACAATAACTAAATATAATATTCCAATCATTACTATTCGAAAGTAAAACTATGATTGTTGTAGCTTGTTTTATTTTTCCGACATTAAGGACCATTACGAACAAAAGAAGAAGAATATGACAATAAGTATTTCCATAGACTAATATAGAAGTATATAAATCATCTTTGATATTTCCTATTGCCAATTCAAATATGATTGGAAATTTTTGACTTTCTCTTGTACTTTTTACGTTTTTGACATTAAACTGTAAAAATAAAGTTAATTAATTTCACTGAGAAACTTTTATTTCCAAAACCAATAAAGTTAACTTTAACTAATATATTTAATTATGAAAGCTGAAAATAATGCCTTTGATGTTTTTATGCTTGGATAATATGATTTGAATATTTTAGTGTCTACTTCATTCTTTCATATAAGAATATTCTAAAATCATTATTAATAACAAAAACACTTACTTTGCTAGAGAAACATTCACTAATGAAAATAAGAGTGAAATTGTTTCAATTCACAACAAGATGAGGGTTAGTTATCTAAATAAGTGAACTTTCTGAAGATGAAAATTTTTATTTGTCTTAAAAACAGACTATACGTGAGGTTTATTGGAAGAACTGTTCGTTATCCTAATAAAATAGCATTTGGATGAAACACAAATAAATGATTATGGTACAAATACAATGTATTGTATTAAGCACCTAATTGCTTGTACAAAATTGGAACGTAATCATCCCATTCGGCTTGATAGAGATTTCCAGCAACAGGTTGTCCAAGATTATATTTAGCAGCGAATTTTTTAATGGCAAAGCATCCCCTATCATCTCCAGATGTGTTTGGAAGCTTTTTCTCATCGAAATTAATTTTTCCATTCTGTTTGTAAACCAGGAAGACATATCTATGGAGTCCTGTTCCTTCTGGTGGTCCAGAACCAATATAAGCCGATAATGTTTCCCCTTTTGAAACATCATTTCCAGGAATATTTCCAACTAACCAGTGGTGCCATTCACGGTATGTTGGCTCCTTTCTTGAAGGTGCATCTGGATCAGTCATGCAAAGAGTGTACAATGCACTAGAATCAGCATCCCATTTTACATTAGGTACATCTTTTACTTGAGTTGGTGTTAATACATTTCCAAGATCGACCTTTACTCCACTAGGGTAACTTACTTCTACTGTTTGTTCAGGGGCCACGTCGATGACGTCTGGGACAACTTCGTGTTTCTCCATGAGGCTAAAAATTTGTTTTGGGGATGCTACGCTGAATTGTCGACGTAAAATTTGAGCACCGGCACTGAATCCTAATCGGGAGACAAACATCTTAATACTTTTAATTCAACAAACGATTACGTAAAAGTGCTTGCTTGAAAACTCACCGATTTATTCGATAGATGGATACTCGAGTCTCTTATCTGAGATAAAAAATGGATATGCTTAAATTATGGTTCCCTATATATTAATATATAGTGGCCACTTTATGATAACCTTGAACTTTAATCAAGTTGAATGGCTGCGTTCCATATATCCGATTGGAAATAGAGATGCGACCATTTAATAGTGATATAAACACGTCATAGATAACTATGTTATCTATGCTGTGATATAAGCTTATCGATTTTGAGGATCGAAAGTATGGGGCAATTCATTGACTATTAATGATTAAAGGTGAAAATTATGGTACAATTTCATAATTAGGGAATGTTTAGCATCACTGGGCCAATACTAGTTTGACGTGTCATTTTCATAAAGCGCATGAGCAACCGTGGCAACCAAATTTCCGCTAAGATGCAGGATCGGCTTCTTGTTTACATCGTTTAGCTTTGTCTTCCATGTTACTGTTATTATTGTGGATAATGTCGTGTTTTAATTTCATTATTTATTTGCTTCACGTATAAAAGACAAAAATGGTGCGGTGTTTTTTGTGTGGTTGCAAATATGATTTCCAAAAGAAGAGCAGAGGTTAGTGTAATGTTTTTTGTAAAAACAAACAGTGGGATTACTCCTGTAAATTCCTTAGTAAATATGATCAGATTCTTTAATTACCTAGCTCAAATTTTCTATGAGATTATTTTACTAGCATATGGCTTGCGCAAGCGCTTAGAACACAACTGAAAATGGTCAGGGTTGGATTATTTTATATTCTGAGCATTTGTCTGAAAATGAATGTTTAGAACTATGAGCAATATATGAAATGAGATCGTTACTAAATTCGATCATATTAGTGGAAGAAGTAAAAATGGTTACCTTAAACAACTGTGTATCTTGTGTCTTTTTTATACTAAAGTAAACAAACAGGATTACATATGCATATTTTGCTCATACATTTGTACTAAGGATAATGACTCTCAAATTAAAAAGTACTCTTGTAATTAGATCTGTCAAATATTTGGGACATTACTCGGGAAGTAAAAGCTCTTCATTTATATAAGATGCCTCTTTAATGAATGTGAATTTTTCAGATGTCAGCAATGGTTTGAAAATATTGGGAAACCTAGATTGGAGAAGCATACTTCGGCATACTGTTATGGCAATTTACGTTTATGTGCGAGGCATTTTGCCGATAACATGTTTTCAAGTTTGAGAAAAGATAGAATTTATTTTGATGCTGTTCCAATTCCTCAGCTTGGTAAGTTTAACACTTTGTTTAAACAAAACAATGTAAATCATTTGATAGATATATAATATCACTCTATAAAATATGTCATGAACAAAATTACTTTCTGGAAGTTTTTAAGTTCAAAAGCATTATATACTCTTAGGAAATCTATAGCCAGTTTCATAAAATTGTTTTATGTTGAAGATGTCGAAGAGCAAAATGAAGTTAAACCAACAGGAAACCAGATAAGTGAAGTACCTTTCATCAAAGAGGAGGAGGATCTCATGGAGATCCAAGATAGTAGGTTATTCCAATTTTCAACTGCGTTCAATGTACCATAACTTCGAAACATCTTTTCTAGTCAAAATTGTCAAAGATGAAGCTCTTAGTGATAATGAACTTGAAGATGATTCAGATGCTGCTCTAGAAAGACCTCTTGGAGGTGAGTGCCTACTTAGAAAATTAATATTAAATTAACTGAAGAAAGGGGAATGATTTTTAGTATTTTGAAAACATATATGTGTAAATTCAATTTTTTTCTGTTTTAGATGAAATCTTGAGAGTATGTAGAAGTTGTTTAAAAGTAGTGCCTATGGAAGATACATTTCCTTTGAGTGCGAATGGTCCTGGTAGCAAAACTGAGTTGTATAAAGGGCTGACAGGAATTGTAGGATTGGTAAGTGATTAATAAAATGGACCATCTTGATACTTTGTTTTTAAGAATATATTTTCCAAAGAAATATTCTCTCTAATTTTTTTAACCAACTTCAAATTGCTCTCTATAATTTCAAGTGTATTGAAATGTTTAGTATTAGAGCCAATACAAGTTTTTTTCAAAAGAATCTAAGATATTGTTGTGGGTCAGTTGCCATTTGATTTTGGCGAAAAGTTTTAATAAATATGTTGTTCAAGAGATACAAGGTGAAGAGTTTCTTCTAAACGAGTACTAAGTGAAATTTATTTGGACTTCTTAGTCACACTTTTGCCTTCGAAAGTTACAGCTCAACAATTGATAATAACTTTGTCAACTATAACACTCCAGTACTTGGTTTGGTGGTATAGTCTGTGGTCTTTTAATATTGAAGAGGACCGGAAAAATCTTTCCTTTCGCCTCTTCGTCTTTTTTACTATTTCTATTGTCTCATTTAAAAAAATTTTGGTATTGGGTACCAGTCTCTCTTTGAGGTTTCGGCACAAGTGAAGATAACTCTGTTATCTTCCTTCTTATGTTCTGTTTTTCTTCATCCTCGTGCTCTTTTTTCCACTGAAGCATGGAAATGTGTTTGTCCGTTTTCCTTGTCTTTGGCTTATCTTTTTTATTTCCTCGTTTTCGTCTTCCTCCATTTTGCCAAGAATTTTTCTATTCTCTTGACAATTGTTTCTACTAGCGCCGTAATATTGACTTCTCGTCTTATTTGTTCGATATGTACCAGGGGCACTCAATTGCCGTCCTGACTATCGTGTTTCTTGTAATATTCTTTTTCTGTAGGATTTTGTTGCCGTGAACCATATTTCTTCTGCGTATGTTATACTTGGTACTATGATTGTTTTTATGATTTTCATTTTATTCTCTAATGACAGTTTGCTACTCCTGTTTAGTAGGGGATATAAATATCCTTGCAGCTGCCTCGCTTTCTTTGCGTTTCCTTCCATTTGCCTGTGGAATTTCATCTTTTTGTCCATTAGTAATTTGCTTCTGCTGTTTTCCATATGCTTGGGTAGTGTTCTGTTTTCATCACTCCTTTCGCAATTTCTGTTATTTCCTTTATCGCTTCTTCTGGTAGGTTTTTCAAGGCCTGGTTTTTTTTATTCCATGGATGCCAGGGACTTTCCTAGTGAATGGCCAATTTTCTGCAGAATGCCGTCAGCAGTGGGGTCTACAGCAAGAATACTTGTATCATCAGCATACATATCAGTCATTAGGTTGGGTATAATGGATGGTAAATCATTTATATATAATATAAATGAGACTGGACCCAAGATCGATCCTTTGGGAACACCTATTTGTATCACTTTTACTTGTGACACATGCCCCACCCAGGAGACACCCTGCTTTCTGTCACCCAGATAGGATTCATGCATGACTAGCGCCCTACCACGGACTCCATAATATTGTAGCTTCTGCAAAAGTAACTCCCTTATAACCCAATCAAATGCTTTTGTTAGGTCACAGGCTAGGAGTTTGACCCTCTGAGACTGGTCGATGGCATCTGTGACCGCCTCCATCAGTTCAAAATATTGATGATACAAAAAGTTCTATTTCAAATGATTAATCTGAAAAATACAAAAATTGAAAAAAGTAAGAAGAGTCAGTTTTTCAACGAATTTATTGATTAGAGCATTGTCCATAATGCATCTGGTCTTAAAAATTTAACATAATTAGGGGCAAATTAACCCCTTACCATCTTCTAATATCACAGCCAAATTCCAACAGAATCGACCAGAGGATTATTATTATATTTATGACCAAAATTTTTTTCGATTTTTAAGAACGAATGACTTTGGAAACACGCTATATTATACAATTATCGATATTTTCTCAGGATCTCTTTTCTGTAAAAAATCCCTGCGTCTGCAAAAACTGCGAAAATTTCATAAATGCAGTACAACAGTTCAAAGAAACGTTTCATGCAAATGAAGAAGTGATTAAGAACTTCGAGTGGGACAGTAAAACAAAAGATCTTCTTCATATTGTGGATCAAGATGTCTTAAAAGCCGTATACAATGAGTGTTGCAAAGATAAGAAACAGATTGTTTCACATTCGATATCAGAAAATTTTTGTCCATCTCCTGCTGAAGATATTGGTAGAATTGAAATTGTTAGATATGATTGCTACAAGTTGGATGTGCATGGAAATAAGTTGATGGATATGAAAAATCATTGGTAGGTTTCGTTCCTGTGAAAATAAGTGGTTTTTGGTGGGTTTGGTTGAATATCCTGAGTTATGGCACAGATGAGTCCATAACAAAAATGGAACTGAAATCAGTTGATAATCAATTAAAATTTGTTTCTATTGATGCTGTCAGAAAGTTAATACTTTCAATTAATTTCTTATAGTGTGAAACAAAGCACTTGCTATTCATCTGATTAATGGTCAAGATATCGTTCTTATTTCATTATTGATTGTTTTTCTTGTTGTATTCTCTTGTTTGTTCATCCATGTTTAATATTAAAACCACTTTCATAATTTTTTTCAGACGGAACAAAAAAGAGTAATTCTTTTAATGGGATCATTTAAGGTAAATTCTGGAAAGTTCATTGAAAATAATCGGAAAATTCAGAATACGAATAGATGATGAATTGGGACTTCACTTCATACATGGAATAAAATTCAGTTGTTGATAACGTTCGCAAAATCGAAAAGATTCAATTTCATGAAAATACACCCCGTCATCTATCCTAGCATAGGTCTATTATACCAGACTTAGGAGGAAGTGTACTCGTATACTTGTCAAAGTGATATGATGGGTTGGTGGATGGTGTGGTCAAAAACACTGGATGTTTAACTAAGCCCAAGATCTAAAGAGTGGGGGGTGTCCTCATTTTGACAAAAAATTCTCCAGAGATCTGCCGTATTATGAAGTATCTGTTATACTCCATGAATTAATGAGTTTAGTATAAATTAATTGGACATATCTGTTTGCAGAGCAGACGACAGCTTTATTAATGGACATAGTTTAGCGCATATCACATGGTAATTTGGTATGCGCGCGTGTTCTTGGATATAGTAATGTATAAAGGACATCTCCGACTTATGACCGTTATGTAAATAGTAGTAATATCAGTACTGCTTTTCGACGTTGTGCTCAGAGTCTTCATGGCTGGCACAAGCAGACAGTTGATATGCAAGCCGATCGTAATTGAATATGGCTGAAACTTTGCCTGATATCAGTTCACTCGTCACTAAAAAGGATTCTACGAACTTTGAACATGACGACCATTCAGCAGCATATTTGAAGTTTTATAAAAGAAAAGTTTCAAATTGTATCATGAGATTTATAAAAAATTTTAATTATTGGTTTTTCTTTATTTTCATGTTATTTGACAACAATGAAAATATATTATAAATTATATATTTTACTCTATTTTGAGTGTCTTTTACAAATTACATGGAAAAACAATAGATTGAGAAATTTTATCTTTATAGCAATGTATGACTTTATACACAAGTGAACATGGATTCTTGGATTTATTATAGTTCGCGGGATATGTTTTATGGGTGTTTCATTTAATCTTTGAGCTAAATCTGATGCAGTTTTCTGATAATTTTGATAATTAATGCCATAATTATTCGTTTTGGGTGTCAAAATGAACCCTGATGTTGAGTGTGCTGATAACAGCAACTTATATGAATAGAGGCATGTAGGGTTGCAGTTTTCTTCAAAAGTAAAGCTGAATACTATACTTCGAAACAGTGTGAGTGCATGATAGAAATTATTTACTATTAGAAGACTTTACGTATGATCCTTTAGAAGTTTTGTGAAATATTTTTGGTTGTTGATAAATACTCTTAAACATCATTGAATAAAAAACCAATTTATATTTTTTAATAATTTATTAAACAGGAAAGACTGCAAATCTATTAGAGAATTCTTTTAATCGCCTTATTACTTTTAAGGTGCCTTCTTTTGGACCTCAAAATTTGTCTATTTTTCTATCAAATCTTGACGCCCCTATGAAAAGGGGTTAAAACACTTAATGGATAAATATGAAATCCATTTTTTATTGATTTGATAGCATTTCCGGAACCTTTAGTGTTGTATTTTGTGAAATTCGTTCTTCCAAACCTTTAACCATGTTTTTCAAGTATCGAAATCTAATATTACGCAATAACTGGACGACTATAAAAAGACTTAGCCATTTCGTATTGAAGAAAACTGGTCGCCTCAGGTTCTTTATTGGCAACCCTTGTACACCAAAAATATAAACTTGTCACTTGTCTCTTCTAACATCTGTCGCTATAAAGTAGAGAAATTCCTAACTTTCTAGCGTCAATACTGAAAATCTCGAGACCTTCCGAATCAGCTCCAAAACGCTCTAATGAAAAGGAACCTTTATGCTGCAACACAGTAAATATTACATCAAAGTGATGATAATGATGCTTATTTATGGCATCGATGATATGATACACAGAATAGTAATAATAGAAATAATTTATCTGTTCTGTGGTCCATTCTAATGAAATATTTTCATAGAATGTAATATAAGTTGTGTGGTCTAGTAGTACTTATAGGTCAGTCTATATTTATTACAAACTAATATATTCAATGATTCTATAGTATGTGGACATAACACCTAAGAACACTTTGGTTTGTGGCTGACAATTTTCGATGACATCTCAGCAGTTAAAGCTGTGACAGAATATTGGGGGACTGTACATTTCGATTCCAAATTAAAAAATATCTGGGGTTTATGCTAATCCACTCAGTAATGGGGTGATTACAGCGATACGAGCAGAAGCTGCTGGAAACATCATAAATTTCAAAAGTAAAAGAAAACAACAAGAAAACGATAAAATTTAATTTGTTTAACTACAAACTTATTTCACTTCGAAAAGAATGAGGTAAATTATGATGTGAAGTGCGAAATTCCAAATGGAAACAGAACATTACGATCGGTAAACGCTAATTGAGTGGAAACGTACCTTTAGTATTTCTAATTCTCAGCTGATATTCATGTATAGATAATTATAACGTACTTACGGAAATAATACAAATAGTTAAAAGATGCAATTCTATTTGATTCATTTCATTGAATGCTAGCAGCTAAACATTTTGCAGAATTATCGCATGATCTTCGGTGAATGGTGTTGAGCTGAGGCCAGTAGAAAATGAGTGTATCGGTCACAACAATTTATTGTATCTTCTGTGATTTACCACATGTTCTGTGAGGTAAAAGGATTTTTATTCAAATCTCAAGTTTTTACTTAATTCCAACGATGGAAAATAAAACTGAAAATAATAAAATGACTGATGAAGAACGTTTGGAGCTTGCGGCTAAGCTTGACAAAGAATTAGACGAGTTCATCAACTCGTTGCCCAAGAAAAAATACGAGGATGGATGGCCGGAAGACAGATGGGAAGAAGTAAGTTGTTATTGTTGCTGAATATTTTGAATATCAATATAAATTACTCGAAGGAAATGGAGAAACATCCCTTTTTCATGACGAAAACTCCCGAACCAGGAGCAGAGTTACACCCTCTTTATGAAGGATTGCAGAAATTGAAGTATGATCCAGAAGAGAATGAACCTGAAGGTAATTATTAAGAAAATGCATTCTTCAGGTTTCATAAGGAATTGCGTGGTTCTTTTTGTTACAGATTTAGCGACCTCTTATAAAGAAGATGGAAATTTCAATTTTAAGTACAAGAATTATAGATTAGCAATTTTATCATACACGGAGGGTATAAAGGCAAAGTGTGGGAATCCAGATATTGAAGCAACTTTATATAATAATAGAAGTGCTGCACATTATTTCTTGGGCGACTACAGGTAATCTTTAGGATGTAATATATTGTCTATTTTCTAATTAGAATTCATCATTTCCAAACAACTAGTGTTTCTTGTGCATTAATCATCTGAGTTTTGACAGGTCTTCCCTTAAGGATTGCGAATTTGCTCTCAAAATGAAACCTACTCATGAAAAAGCACTATCTAGAGCTGCGCAATGTTGTTATGAGTGCAAAAAGTTTGACTTAGCAGTAGAATATTGTGATAAAGTTCTGGACATTCAGAAAACACATAAGTCCATTATAGATCTAAGAAGAAAGTGCATTCAAAGTTTAAAATTGAAAGAAAGAAATGATAGGAAAAAAAATCAGGAAGAGAAGAAGAAAATGAGCGAAGAAGAGACGTTCTTTGAAGAAATTCTCAGATGCGGTGTAACTATTGAAGGTGGATTGGGTAAGTTACGAAAATAATCTATTATCTTGGTTTTCATAAATTTTTTTAGGCGGATTATCTTTGGAAAAGTTAGAGCCTTGTTTTCCGCAGTTAGCTGCTCATAGGGTCCATTTTGACGAAAATAAGCATTTAGTTTGGCCTGTAGTTTTCTTATATCCGGAATATAAAATAATGGATTATATTCAAGAGTTTAATGAAACTCAAACGTAAGTAGAAACAAGAAAAAAAGTTTGTTTTTGAAAATTAATCTTTCCATAATTAGATGGTGGGTCAAATTTTCGTTGGAATAAGCAATATAGGGTTTACACTGCATATAGAAAACATTTTGGGTAATCTTGTTGTTTACACTGCCCACATGCGCACCGTGTACCGAGTCGACAAGAAATGTTTCCGAACGATTTGAATTTCAAGCCAGTGTTGCCAGATCCTTACCTGAAGTTCATTTAAATTTCACGTTCGTATAAGAGAATAAATGTTTGATCTCTGTCGTCTCACTCTTCAGTTTGTTCAATACTTGTGTTGGATAAACTTCATATGCGATTTGAGCTTTACTTGCGAGACGAGCGATTTATTCAAGTGATTTGGAATTTGTTAATTATTTTATTTTTAGGACTTATCATGTCTAGAACAAATATTGTTGACGTTCAGGAAATCATGCAGAATAATCAAATTCGTGAGAGTATTATAAAGACCAGAGACATTATATTCACATTGATTCGGTATACATTTCAAAGAACATATAGGCTATTACACAGAATTAAAAACCGTTGTACGAAGAAATCCTACTCTCTACTTAAATTTAAGAGCACCTATATCTACATGCGTTAAGGGAATTTCTTGAGTTATATACATCAAAAATTCAAATAATTGTATTTACAATAAATGCTTAAGCTATAATTTTGGTGTCTGTCAGAAAAAACACAATCGTAAAAAACAAGCGAAGAAATAGAATACCAGCAGAAAAAACAGACCATGACCGTTCCTTAATCAGGCATCTAAACTTGCATCATGCCTCCTACGATTGCCCCTAAAGTGTGAGCACAGGAAATATTACAGGGGAACTATACTATCTTGCGTATAATTCAGTAAACGAGTGAAAAAACCTATGGAAAAAACTCGTTTCCTTGTCGCTATTGCGCTAGCAATAGCTTGTCTGTTTTATGGTGTGTTAGTGTCGTGTATACAAACAGAGTACCAAAAATTTTTCTGCTTAGCAGCTTCTTTCTCTCATTGTCATCTTGCACTCCATGATTTCCAAGATTTCTTCACGAAGACAAGGATGAAAATCTAACCTAATCTCTAGCTGCGGTAGGCATCTTCCCAGCCAATGCAAGGGCTTTAACAAGAATTCCTACTACTATTTTTATGTCAATACAGACAGAAATGTTGCTGCTCAATTTTTACCCCAACTTGTTATGAGAAAAAAACTTCTCATGGAGATCCTCCCCCTTTTTGTTTGTCATTTTGTTCTATGAACCTTCTGTTTGTTCTATGAACCTTCTGTTTGTTCTATGAACCTTCTGTTTGTTCTATGAACCTTCTGTTTGTTCTATGAAACTTCTGTTTGTTCTATGAACCTTCTGTTTGTTTTATGAACCTACAGTGGTAGTGGACTGCGAACCACTCACTTAGACCATGCAATGATAACTGCCACCTCTGAGGATTATAAGTTATCTGGCTTCGGAGGTTATAGACTCAACCTATCGGTTATGTTCCCGACTCTGGGAAAACACACCAACATTCATACTACAACTATATCTAACCTGGGATTTGCACCCGGTCGCTCGGCGTGGGAGTCAGTATCTCTACTGACTCAGGTCAGTCACCTCCTTTTTTGAATTATTGTTGAAGTCGGTTGAAAAGGAGATGTAGCTTTCAGAACCATAGAACATTGAAAATCATGTAATAGCAATGCGCAAAATAATTCAAGCTTAAATTTTATTGGATTGTGGAAAACAAGTCAGTCCATGCAATCTCACAAATTGTATTATAAAGATCGATATCCATTGAAGAACTCTCGAAGTTCTATGATTCGAAAGTCAACGTTCAATTTTGCGGGAGGAAATGCGAAAAATATTGAGTTTTTCTCATGAAAAAAATGAGATGAGAATAATATGATTATGTTAGATATTTCTTAACTGACCCTGATCGTTCTAAAAAAAAATACTATACCAATCTATGTCCTTATTTGTCAAACTAAGGGGGAAAAGGAATCTCGGCAATTCACAAAAAAAATTCTAAATAACGTGAAAACATTTTTGACGTAAATTTCATAACCGAGAAATCGAGTATAGATGAAATCAGGAAGTTATCAAAATTCGTGAGTAACTCGAAAACAACATCAGAAATAACTTATTGGATGTATGAATACTAATGAATCAATAGAACTGAGATGTTGTTAGTCGCACCCTCCAAATGAATTAAAAGAAAATTTTGTACAGTGTACAATTCTCAATTTATTACCCTGTTATATGAGCTAAATAGTAAAGGTTCTAGCTTACAAAAAAAATCTGGAGCATACAGATCCTGCACTCAGATTGTCAAAAAATTTATGCCAAACAAAGGGAAATATTTTCGATCAATTTCATCCGTCATATTGAACTTTATTGAATTACTGAAATGTGAGGTCAGATTCGAATATCTTATAAATACTTTGGAAACTCTTAAGATTTTGAAAACATCTTTTGCTTTACCGCACTACCCTGTCCAAATGAACTCAAAATATGTATCTGTTTATTAAGATAATCAATCACTTGCGAAAAATTACGAGTCACATATGGCCCTTCCGCTCCCGAGAAGTTACGCCCCTGATTAGGAGTGTTCACCTATATGTTTCACTTCAATAATACATCTTATCCTTTGCAATTTCATTTTCAACGATAGGTACTCAAATCTCTGACGTGAGATAAATCGTGACAACACTGGCTTAAATTTCAAATCGTTCGGAAACATTCCTCGTTGACTCGGTGTACACGAAGCGAGTGCGGGCAGCGTAAACAGCAGGATTACCGCCACAATTTATCTCACGTTGGAGATTTGATTACCTATCTTTGAAAATGAAATAGCGAAGGATAAGATATACTATTGACGTTAAACCGATAGCAAAAAACTCTTAATCAGGGCCGTAACTTTTTTCACACACGTGAGACTCGTATTTTTTCGCATGTTGCCTCAGGAACCCGAGATTGATTATCTAAATAATAATAATAATAATAAAAAAATCGGTTCTCTGTAAAGTCTGTTTACTTTTGACAGATTTACTTATTTTTGTTATAAACTCGATTTTTGAGGAACATTTAAAAAAATTGTAGCCCGTAGATCTTTTGCACTACAGACACAATTTTTGCTTGGGTGGATAGAAGAAGGATCAAGGAATTTTTTAAGCAGTCTACATGTGTCAAATGTTCATTACGTTGTTTTGTATGCTTTTTTCAATTTGGCATTTTTCAAACAGCAATAACTCAATTTTTTCAAATGGCATGTGCCAATTTTTATAGCGCCATTAGATGAAGCGTCAAATTTCAGATGGAATTGTATCAGCATGTACTATACCCATCTCTTATAGTTCCGAAATAATTTGGGAATATATTGAATTTTGATGATTTTGCAAGAACTAACAGAGAATGCTTTGAAATATTTGAATCAAGTAGCTGAACTGGTTACGCTCACCCGACAGGAGCCTAAAATTAATGTACTTGTCACTTCGTTCATTCGAATGGCAGTTATCATTGCACAGTTTGGGTGAATGGTTCGGAGTCTACTATAAACTATAGGTTCACAAACAAACAAAAAGGAGGAGGTTATCAATTCGTCGGGAAGTTTGGATAACATGATGGGGTAAAAATTGAGCATCAACACCTCTGTCAGTATTGAAATAACGAGTAGTAGAATTCTCGATAAATTCTCTGCATCGGCGGAATATGCCTACCGCAGCTAGAGGTTAAATATCAGGTGAAAATCTTTCGAGATAACCGTGAACAAGCCCGAAACCAGAAATTCAATGACAAAAATTAAAATTACACTTTTATGTCTGTCAAGCCAAATCGAAAAAAATTCGGCCCGTTCAGTGCAATCTATTCAAAAAAGTGTGGCTGAACAATGTGAAAATACTTTTTACGTAACTTCAATAATAACCGATATATTGAATAACTCAAAAAATCACTGAAGGTGAGAAAATCCACCAGGAAAGGGATCCGGCAACACTGGCTGAAATTCAAATCGTTCGTGGAACATTTCCCGTCGACTCGGTACTGGATGCGCGAAAGTGGTCAGCGTGAACAGCAGGATTACCAACATTTTGTTCTTTTTCCTTAGATTCGAGGAACAACTTTTACAAGTATTCGAATGTAGCCCAGAATGGGATAGGGAGAAAAAGTACAGTCCAGACTCCCTGAATATCTATTTTGAAAATCCAAAGAAGAAACTAGGAACGGTAAAACTGTGTGATACACTTGGCATGGTTCTAGCATTGAAAGAGTAAGTGCTTTTTTTTTTAATAAAATTGTTTATTGTGCAATGTAAATCAATTAGTTTATAATGAATTAAAATGAAATAATGAAAATTATACTTAAAACATACACGTGACATTCAACAGTCTATTGCCAGGGATTTTCTTTCTCCGTATTTTGATGATGTTTTCTCTAGGTTGGCGTGATTTGATCGAATTTACGAATACAGAAAATGAAACGATGAATTTTCGGGAATCCGAATTCAAATAATTGTAATAAATTACACTACAGTAATCAAGTAGAAGAAAAATAACTGACTCAAACAACATCAGCTTGAATCCTTCAGGTATTTTTTTTGCGAGCAGGATTACACCATACGGCGTTTCTCGCAACCTAGCTTCCATATGTTGCTATCTTGCCAGTCATTTTCTTGAAGGTTTCTTCCTGTCATGGCTTTATCGACGGCCTCGTTCCAACTTGTTCTTGGTCTACCTCTTCTTCTTCTCTGTGCTGGCTGCCATTTCCATATTCTAAGAGGCCATCTTTCTTGTGTCATGCGTCTCAGGTGTCCATACCACTTAAATCTTTTTGTCTCTATTGTATCTATGTCTAAGTCCACTTCTGCTCTCTCCCTAATTTCTGTATGTATCTCCATAGTTTGTAGTCTTTTTTCATTTTTCTTTGTCATCTCCCACACCTCTGATTCATATGTAGCCACTGATTCTACAATAGTTTTATATATCCTTCTTTTGACAGCTTTACTGATATTCCGGTTCCAAATAACGCTGTGTAGTTTTCTCATCCAAACATCGATGACAGTCAACAGTGGTCATCAATCGGTCTGCGGTGAATGATATACGAGATTTAGATGAAAGTTCACTCCCATTTCTTAATTGTCAGTGTTTGACTCTTGCTAAGGTTGATGAAATTGATGTTATTACGGACAGATATAGAAATCTGCGCTTTTTGTGTTTTTGTGAAACGTGGTGTCGGGATTCGAATATCAATTTGATGAAGTTCAACAACTTTTCCAATGTGTCTAACTACTGTAGGTCGGATTTGAAGGAAGGTGGAGTCGGAATTTGGTGCAAAAATTCAGTGAACATCCAACCAATAGATTTGAAAAGATTCTGTTCTTAAAAGCAGTTTGAAGCGTGTGGGGCATCTTTTATGGGTCAGAAGGTCAAAACAATAATCTTTACTTGCTACAGATCTTGCGTTGGCTCCTGTTTTTACATTTTTTGTGAACGTCTTGTTCAGGTTCTTGAATATTTGTATAGTCCAAAGATAAATGTGATTATGTGTGGTGACCTTAATGTCGATCCCATCCAGGCTCTTTCAAGTATAAATATCTTTGTAATATTTTGCCTGGTTTCAATTTGCAGAACGTAGTACTTGGAAAAACTCGACTCAACAATACCTTGGATTATGTGTTTACTGATTTGGATAGCGCAAAAACTAATGTAACGGACACTCATCTATCTGATCATAGAATTATTATGCCAGCTATTAAACAAGACAAATATCCTAATCTGGTTGAGTGTAGAAGAGACTTTGCACCTCATAATATTGAGAGATTTGCCGACGATGTCTCGAGAGAGAATTGGTTAAGTGTGTATTCGATGGCTGACGCCAACGAGGTTTTTAATGCTTTCCACGACATCTTAATGCACTATTTTAAATTACACTTTCCCCTAAAAAAATTTTATAAAAGAGAAGAGAACCGTTGGGTTAATGATATCGTTAGGCAGTCAAGTGAAAACCTTATTTAACTTATCGAAACGCTTACCCGAGCTGAAGGAATTTTACGATTCCTCAAAAAAGCAACATTCAATCTTAATAGATAATACTAAAAGAACATTTTATCAGAATAAAATTGCTTCAGCAAAAAAACAAAATAAGGCCTCTTGGAATGTCGTAAGGGAATTGAGTCGTGGAGGTGTGGGGGCTTCTGGCGTTAGCATAAGGGATGGTGACAGGATTTTGTCTGCTCCTTCTGAGGTGGCACAAAAATTTAATGAAATTTTCATCGGTGTGCCCAGGGCATTATCGGAACAGGTTTCTCAGGAAGAATACATTGACAATATAGTAAGCACAGATGAAACCCTGTTTCTGACTCCATATGCTGAGGAAGAATTGTTCCTATTGATGTACAGAAGATCGAGGCCTTTAAGTTCCAGCGGCTATGATGATTTTTCGGGATTTCTTCTTAGGAGATGCCTGAGAGAACTCACCGCACCTTTGACATACCTGGTAAATCTTTCTTTCTCCGAAGGTCAGTTTCCTGATAGATTGAAAATATCCAGGGTGGTACCCTTTTTAAAGAAGGGAGATTCTGAATCGATGTGTAACTATCGTCTATATCGCTGTCTCCGGTCTTGTCAAAAATATTTGAATATTGTTACCTTGGCAGGCTCTTGAGCTTTCTTGATAAACAAGGAATTCTCGCAAGGAGTCAGTTTGGTTTCAGACCGGGACTTGGGACACATGATGCGATATACGCTTTCGTTGAAGGTGTGGTGAAAGGCTTGGAGTCGGGACAATGTCCGGTTGGTATCTTCTGGGATTTGAGTCGGGCATTTGATCTCGTAGTTCATAATATTTTAACTAGTAAAGCGGAGAATGTGGTATTCGCGGTATTGCTGCAAGGTGGTTGGTTAGTTACTTGACTGGCCGGCAACAACTTGTTTCCATCAGACACACTTGTGGTAATATGACAAGGACAACAAATTCGGGTTTACTTGGCACAGATATGGGCGTGCCTCAGGGCTCGATATTGGGTCCATTGTTGTTTCTCTTGTACATAAATGACATAGGAAGCGGTCTGAGTTGCGATGTTTTTCTCAATGCAGACGATGCTACCGCCTTGATTACTGATGATAGCGAGGCTATGCTGGAGTCAAGGATTCTTCAAACTGCCAACTTGCTCTGTCAATGGTTTACATTGACAGATTGCACGTCAATGCCCTCAAGTCTACATATTTAGTCTTTCACAACCAAAATAAGATAATTAATGTTAATGCGTCTCTCAATAATACTCAACTGGAAAGGGCTGGCTCGACGAGGTTCCTAGGTCTTCAGATAAATGAGAGTCTAAACTGGAAAGATCATTGTACTTACCTGTCCTTCAAACTTAGTACGGTCTGTTATCTTATGGGAAATTTGAGAAGAGTTTTGACTGTCACACAGTTGAGGGCTGTTCATCATGCCCAGGTGGCCTCCAGATTGAGATATGGGGTTTTGTTTTGGGGGGCATCGGTTGGAGTTGACGAGGTTTTCCTTTGTCAAAAAAGGATAATTCGTTGTATGCTGGATATTTCGCAACTTACCTCCTGTCGAGAGGCTTTTCGATCTTTGGGCTTACTTACATTACCATCCATATGTATACTTGAAATGACAACAGTAGTGTTTAAAAACCAAAATGAAATAATGCGTAATGGTGACTACTATCATTACAATACTAGAAGTCAGCACAACCTCGTCCCTCCAAACTTTAGACTTCAAATGAGCAGACGATACTCTATGTACCTGGGTGTAAAGCTTTACAACAGATTGAATGATGATATAAAGAAGTCCAAATCGTGTGTTACTTTTAGAAGAAGGCTGTCTGAATATTTGGCGAATGGCGATGTTTTTTGTATGCGATTTTCCTGATTTTGTTGTATATTTGCTTAGGAAAATCATTTTATTATTTTTTGACCTTTTCCATAATGTCATTTCGGCTTTCTTGAGGAAATAAAGTTTATTATTATTTTTTATCGTGGACTTATGCACTATCTCAGCTGTTAGCTGGATATGATTTACCTTTCCCAGATTCAGCAATCAAAGGGAATAAGCTCGATTACAATATACTTGACATAAATTTCCTAACTATCCTATATGTATTAAGAATTACAGCTTTTTGCATTTCTATATAGATATTCTTATGTAATTCTAATTTCTTAAGGCTATCATGCAAAGTTTTGGGTATTGAACCAGTCGAGGATACGATGACAGGAACAATATCTATTTTATCGAGGTGCCACATCTGCTTGATCTCAATAGCAAGGTCTGTGTATTTGGACTTTTTCTCCTGGAATTTGTTCAGCACGTTGTCATTGTTCGGTATGGCGACATCCACCAGCATTGCTGTTCTGGCTCTCTTATCATACACCACTATGTCCGGCCTATTATTCGTCACCATTCTGTCAGTGATAACAGGCCTATCGTAGTATAATCTGATAGAGTCATTTTCCAATACGGGCGCTGGTTGATACTTGTAATATGGTTGGAAGGTATTCAGAAGTCCGTACTTGTGTGCAAGTTTCTGATGGATAATGTTGCACACTTGATTATGCCTGTGAAGATAGTCCGTATTGGCCAGTTGTTCGCATCCGGACGTAATATGATGTGTAGTCTCCGATCTTATATGGCATTTTCTGCACCTATCTGTTTGTAATGTTCCGTCCTTCATAATAAATTTTTTGTAGTTGTTTGTAGCGATCACTTGGTCTTGGATGGCCATAAGGAATCCCTCTGTTTCCGCGAATAATTCTCCTTTCATCAACCATTTGTTGGAGGCTTCTTTGTCGATGTGTGGTTGATTAATCTCATGGTGATGTCGTCCATGCAATTCCTTCCTTGACCATTGCTCTTGTTTTACAGTATCTGATAGGAACGGTAGATTCAGCAGGTCATCTCTGGTAGCAAGATTCAGAGGTGTATATCCCTTATCAGCCAACGATACCACTCTATGGAGGTCAGAAGTGAGAGCTTTTGCAGAGAAGAATTCTCTGAGAATATTTATTTGTTCGGTGTGTAAATTGACAACATCTATTAACCGCGTCCCCCTTCTTTCCGCTTCAAAGTGGTTCGTATCACAGACGATTTTGGATGATGGTTATTGTACTTTGTTAGCATCGTTCGAGTCTGCCTTTGATTATCATCCAGTTCTGTCTTAGTCCATCTGATTATTCCAAATGAGTAAAGCAACACTGGAATGGCGTAGGTGTTAATTGCCTTGACTAGATTCCCCGAGCTCAACATTGATTTCAGCACAGTCTTCAGACGCTGACTGTATTCTGAACGAATCTTCTCCTTAGATTGTTTTTGGTCTAGCAATCTGGATTGTTGGTATCCCAGATATTTGTATGTTTCGCCATCCCTCATGCACTGTATAATATCACCGTTTGGAAGTTGTGTTTCACCATCTATGACTTTCCCTCTTTGAATGTTTAGGGTCTTACATTTTTCAATCCCGAATTTCATGTGAACATCTGCCGAGAACTCACTGACAGTTTTCAGCAAATCATCCAATTGCTTCTTGTTCGCAGCATATAATTTGATGTCATCCATATACAGCAGGTGGGAGACTGTGTAATAATTCCTATCTGTTTTTATCCTAAATCCGTATCCTGTTCTATTGAGCATTGAGGACAATGGGTTCATAGCTAAACAGAACCATAGTGGACACAGTCACCTTGAAAAAATTCCACGACGTATGGGTATCTCGTCGGTTTTAATTGATTTATTGTTCATGTTGACCTGCAGAGACGTGCGCCAGTGTGTCTCTGCACATTTATTATTATTAATCGCTATATTCCCCTCTATTATTTTGTCATTTATATCCTCTTCACTCCCCCCTTTCCTTTGAAATCAATGCTCCCAGATAATGGTATTTACTACAGTTTTTCACTGTAGCTCATCTTCCATGATCAAATAAGTTCCATTCCTCCCACCACAAGACACTCAGTTTTGTTGATGTTTATTTGCAGACCCCATTTTGTGTATTCTTCGTTGAGCTTCCGCAACATATAATGGGTTTCATCTTCATCCCCTGCAAATACGACCTGGTCGTCTGCAAAGTTGAGCGAAAAAAGCGTATCATCATCTACCTCTATCCCCATATTTTCACATTTTCTCTTCCACTCCTTCAGCACTTCATTCAGGTATAGTTTGAAAAGAGTCGGAGCGATACAGCATCTCTGCCTTGGAAACCTCGACTCCCCGAGAACGATCCGTTCTTCACGTAGCTGATGCTGTCACTATATAGGTTTTTGACTGCTCTAATGTAGCAGTGATTTATGTTTTGTGCTTTCATTGTCTCCCAGAGTTTACATAACGGTATGTGGTCATAGGCCTTCCTCAGATCGACAAAGAGGAGGAAAGTCATAAGATTGTGGGCCAAGCGTTTATCGGTGATTGTTCTTATACTGCATATGTTGTCAACGCAGGATCTCGCTGCTCCGAAGCCGCTCTGGTCCTCCACTTCCTCGAAACTTCCCCCTATTCTGATTTTAAGTAGTTTTCCATATATTCTCCCTATGCTGCATAGCACCGTTATTCCTCGATAGTTCGAACAATCCCTTCTATCTCCTTTCTTATAAATATTAGTTATGTACCCCTTCCTAAAATTCCTTGTTCTCCTGATAAACATCTATTGAATAAATGGTGATCCTGGTGATCGGCCGTTTTTTTGCAAGCATATGTGGGTCTTGACTTCTTGTGGAGTAATTTTTGTTATTTCAGTGTTTTGTTCGTTCAGTCCAACTCCGTCCTGTCAAATTGTACTCTGTCCTCCTTCATCTGTTGCTTGTAGTAAAGTTCCCATTCACTCATACTTATTGGTTGTAAACTCGTTCTGCTATTCTCGTTGATTCTCAAGTTCTTCAAGTCTCCAAGATTCCCTTGATCTGCTGCTTCCCAAGTATTGATCGACTTCTTCACATTTCGCACCCCAAAATTCGTTCTTTCTCTTTATTATTTCTTTTTTCACTTCCCTATTAATTCGCGTGTAGTATTTTCTGTCTTCTGAATCTTCTGTTGTTAACCACTTGTTGTATGCTCTTTTTTTCTCCTCTATACTTTCCTTGATCGAATCGTTCCACCTGTATAGACTTTCCTTGTTCCTTCCATTATCCAGTTCCCCAAGACTCTCTTCAGCTGCTTCGTGGATTGATTTAACTAGACCATCATACAGTTTGGTTGGTGTGGAATCGTCTATTTGGGTGAATCTTGCAGAAGGTCCAATTTGTATCATATGTGTATATTGGGTAAAATAGATCTTAGCTTCGATGAAGTGGTGGTCTGAACCGCATTCAGCACCTCTGTATACTCTTACATCGTCGACTCCTACAATGTAATCGATAATAGATTTGAGATTCCTTGTTGTCGGTGTCCAGGTATATTTATGGATGTTCTTATGATCAAAAAAGCCATTACATCTTTCAGGTATTATATACTTAAATGAGTAAAAGCTTTAAATTTGATGCAGCAGGTGCATAGTTTATCCTCAACATGGGTTTCGAAACTTAGATTGGCATCAACAGTGATAACATGGTTTCTAGCTCATTCAACACATATCAATATTAGGAAGTATAGAATTGTATATGTATATCAAACTTTCGGCGGACATCTATAGTTCCTATTATCAAGTAACTCTTACTGGAATTCAATATGATAGTAATATTGGCAACACTACCCATATCGTAATTAGCTTTGTGTATTATTGGCATTCTCGAGTGTGAAAAGAAGTTGAGCCTTATCAGCATATAAATGAATTGAGCTGTCATTAACCTTTCAAAGTACCTCACATGCATATAGGGTAAACAATAAGGGCCCAAGTGTACTGCTCTGAGGCACACCACACTTCTAATGCTCTTAAAGCAATTTATGTCAAATCTGTACTGTTTTCTTGAGAATTGTGTTTGAATCGATGAGACATTCATGGGAATGAAAAAGATACTTAATGAAGTTTTTGACCAGTGTGAAAATTTAAGAATTGGAAGGATGATCAATCAACGATACATTGCAAATTTTTTTTGAAAGAATGGCTGTTAATTTTCTTTTTTTTTTAGCTATGTGGTAAAGGGCGGAACGCCATCTTTCATTCTTCTAGTGAGAAATAGCCCAGCTGAAAATAGGTTTTTGGAAAACTATTAAACAGACCTTTACATTTGAAGCAGTCGAGATGGTTTTTGGAAATATTCTGGTGATCTTTACATTAGAAAAGTTACTGTTATCAATTTCCATATTTTATAAACAAAACCAATTCAATTTAACTGTTCATTAGTGTAGAATTTTTGCATTTTAATATTATCTGTGTTATGCTCCCATTTCACTTAATGGAAGGTTGTGAAATATATTGTATTTTCAGAGTTAGATGTTTGTTAATAAATAATAAGAAAAATGACGTTTTTCTTTGTCGAGGAGGAAGTTATAGTTTTCGTAGTTCACTTTGTTCGCTGATGACGAATATAGGAATGTTGAAAAAATTTGTTTCAATCTTGGAAATATATATTATGTTCATCTTCCAAAATTTGCATAGCAAAAAAATTTCTTTTCATTCAGTATATATAATTTTTTTTGGAGCAACCAGAAGGAAAACACAAAACTTCAAAAAGATTCAGCCTTATTGGAAATACTGAAAAAATTGTTTTACTTGCAAAAGAAATCATTCTCAGGGCTCTTTGGTTTATATAACCTACATTCAATGTCTGTTTCTACTTTTCATTGACTCACTGAGAAGTAATTGAACTAACGTGGGGTTGCAGGTGTTCAAAAATAACTATAATTTTCAAATCGTCGAATTCATGTAAGATGGTTTGCATGTTTTTCAATGAAAAAAAAATGCATATGATCTTTTCATTTGGGCAATTTATTTTATCCTTTTGATTTATATTGATTTATCAAATTTCAAGTGAATTATTTTGACGTAGCAGGAATTGAGTTAAGAACCTTTGACAACTTTTAATTACAACAGAAAAATGTTAATGAAGTATATTTATAAAGTAGAAAAACAAATTGTTATCAATTTATATTTTATGTGGTCAAAGCCATCTCTTAATGAAATGCCCAAGTTGTATCAACTTCGAGTGAGGATTTTACAGCGATCTTCTTAGGATAATTACAGTTCCCTGTTGTGAAAGTCTTGATATATATTTATTTATATACCATTCTAAGTCGAATTATGAATAATAGTTTTTGTTATAGTAATTTCAATAATAAGCTTCAGTTAAACTGAAATATATTTTCTTATGGGCCTTTTCCTTAGAAAGAAATATTAGTTCTCTATTGCAAATGTCACAATTACAGGAATCTATAAATTGGTTGGGCACCATAGACTTAAATCTGTATTATTATTAGTACTGCCATCTCTTTACTGTAAGTCAAACTATCATAGTCAAAGACCAAGATTTTTACAGTTGTCTTTTTCTAATATTATCCTAGTCATTGAATACCTCTTTGTATATTCTGTTCTCCTGATTGAAGGCATGGGAAATACGACATTTTCGAGCATGGAATTTGAGGTATGGAATTTGAGGTATGGAATTTGAAAATCGCTGCAGGCGTATCTGTTTAGATGGCGCGAACTACTCAGACAGAGATAGATAGTTGAAACGATTTGCTCACTTTGTTATGTTCTGAATTGTTTGTTCAAATAGGATTTTTGTAAAGAAAAACTGACCGGATAATTGGAAAATTTTAGGAAACACTGGATTTTAGTATGAGAAAATTAAAAGGGTGTTTTAGTAGTAGATCGAACTACTTTAGGTAATGACAAAGATGATTTATATATACTAGATAAAGAACCCAGTACAACGTTGTGTTAGCTCACAGAATCGTGTATTTCGCGTGAAACAATCCGTCTGCTGGCGTTAGTATATACAGGGTGCTTCAATGAAAACTAAAAAGAAGCTATATCTACCAAGATATTCATTTCTGATCAAAACGCAAAAACAGGTCAATTTTTGTTTCAAGGGGACATCTTTTGGGGTACAATACTTGCCTGAAATATCAACCCCCTAAGTGGGGGTTGCAATCCTTGAACATTTTGAATAAGGAAGATGGGTCGAGTGATGACTCAAAAGAAAGGTGGTATCTTTGTCTACATCGCCTTGAACGAATTTCTATTTTTAATTGAAAACTGTTAAAGATACAGGGTGAGCAACTGAAAGATAGGGAAGACTATTTTCCTGAGACTATTCAAGTTTCATTGAAGTAAAATGGAACAGATCCATGCTGATCAATGGCAGTAATCATCAAGTACCATCCTCATCTCGAATTTCAACCCCTAGAGCAGGGGGGACCACCCTTGAAAATTTGAAAGAGGGTAGATGGGTCGAGTGATAACTCGAAAGAAAGGTATTACCTTTGTCTGCATCCCCGTGAACGAATTTTCATTTTTGATTGAAAACTGTAGAAGATACAGAGTGAGCTACTGAAAAATAGAGGAGACTATCGATCGCCCTGAGCTATTCAAGTATTAGTACAAAAAAATGGAACAGATTCATTCCAGATCAAAGGCTGTCATCTTTTATCTAAATGAATCTATTCCAGTTTTTCGCACTAATACTCCAATAGTCTTGGGGCGATAGTCTTCTCTATTTTTCAGTGGCTCACTCTGTATCTTCTACAGTTTTAAATCAAAAATGAAAATTCTTTCACGGGAATGCAGACAAAGATGATACCTTTCTTTCGAGGTATCACTCGACTCATCTACCCTCTTCCAAAATTTCAAGGGTTGTCACCCCTGCTCTAGATCTATGTTGATCTATGACTTCGTTGGGCGGTTCTTGAATTGTCTGGGGGACTCTTGCAAGGGGACATTCTATTATGAAGTAAATTTAACGGAAATCTGAACTGGAGACGGAAGATGCTGCGACAGATTACTCTCTCACAGGCAATCTGTATGCGATTACAGGACGGAGAAAGGATTTGCAAGTATTGAGGAGAGTTTGAGGGCTGCAGCGCCCAAGTCTACTTTTCAGAGCATACAGAAGGTTACCTCTGTTTCTTATTTTTTTAATTGCGTTAGTGAGGTCATCCTTCCAGCTCAAGATTTGGTCGAAGACGATGCTCTCCCTAATTTCAAGGTTTTCATCCCAAAGATTAAGTTGAACATCGTTAAAAGAAAATTTTTGGGATCTGGTGAAATTTGGATGCTTGAAAAGGATGACCTGGTACTTATTCGGATTTGGTAGGATTCTTCATCAGCGTCCCCAAGCACTGAACATCTCGATCTGCTGTTGAGCAATACGGTTGCATTGTGACGATGAGTCCCCTGTAGTCCACATCGCGGTATCCTCTGCAAAAAGAGAAACTTGTGTTTTGTTTTTTTTGTTCGGGTTTTGGCATATCATATACACATATTAGGTATAATATAGGGGACAGGATGGATCCTTGGGGTAGGCCTGCTAGGGGTGTGAAAGAGTTTGATAATAAAAAACAAACAATACTGTGTTTTAAGGAATTTTACTTAATGATTGCGATTCGTAACGCGTTTCACTACACCGTAGCTTCTTCAGACGAATGAATATACAGAAAATAAATGAGAATATAAATATAAATGTTCTCGAGTAATTACTTATTGGGTTGCTTCTTCTTAAGTGGTTATTTATGACAGGTATATCCAATAAAATTAAGGAAAAGATTGCTCCCCGAAGAGATTCAATAGAGGTGAGGGGCTTAAATCGACTTGTTCATTGATGAGTTTACCTGAGTGTTTGTATTTATTTATTTCTAAAGTTTCCCAAAGATCTACCTTCCAATATTTATTATCTGTATGCAAAATTTCAAACTGTGGGTCGAAAGAGTGATTATTTTCTAAGAGATGATTCGCGTAATTAGAATCTGATTTTTTATTTGAAAAACTGCGTTTATGTTCCGATATTCTAATATTAAAATTTCTATGTGTTCTACCAATGTAGAAACTATAACAGTCATTGAATTCAATCTATAAACACCTGATTTATTGTTTTTACCTGATTTGGTTTTATTATTTTTATATATTTGCCTAAATTATTATTAGTTTGGAAAGCTATGTTGAAATTATTGCTACTCAAGAATGATTTCAATTTCTCACTTGTAATGCCAACGTATCAACATAAAATGTCAGCATTCAATAGTTTTATTCATAAATTGATTAATATCCCGTTATCGCCAGAAAATTTCAACAAAGAATTAAATTTGATTGAACAAATAGCCAAAAATAATGGTTACAATCCCAAACTAATAAATAATATTTTAAATGAAAAACAAAGTAGAATCGAATTGAATGAAGTTTACCCTGTCGATAAATCGAAATAAAAATTCAACACCTTAACCTACGTTGGCATTACAAGTGAGAAACTGAAATCATTCTTGAGTAGCAATAATTTCAACATAGTTTTCCAAACTAATAATAATTTAGGCAAATATATAAAAATAATAAAACCAAATCAGGTAAAAACAATAAATCAGGTGTTTATAGATTGAATTGCAGTGACTGTGATAGTTTCTACATTGATAGAACACATAGAAATTCTAATATTAGAATATCGGAACATAAACGCAGTTTTTCAAATAAAAAATCAGATTCAAATTACGCGAATCTTCTCTTAGAAAATAATCACTCTTTCGACCCACAGTTTGAAATTTTGCATACAGATAATAAATATTGGAAGGTAGATCTTTGGGAAACTTTAGAAATAAATAAATACAAACACTCAGGTAAACTCATCAATGAACAAGTCGATTTAAGCCCCTCACCTCTATTGAATCTCTTCGGGGAGCAATCTTTTCCTTAATTTTATTGGATATACCTGTCATAAATAACCACTTAAGAAGAAGCAACCCAATAAGTAATTACTCGAGAACATTTATATTTATATTCTCATTTATTTTCTGTACATTCATTCGTCTGAAGAAGCTGTGGTGTAGTGAAACGCGTTACGAATCGCAATTATTAAGTAAAATTCCTTAAAACACAGTGCTTGATTGTTTTTTATAATTGATAATAGAATTTTACCAAGTAAAAGCCTCCCAAATTCAAATGTTAAAGAGTTTGAAGTTGCTTTGTCAACTTTGACGGAGATCTCGCGATCTGTCAGATATGATAGAAGTAGTCTGATGAAGAAGGCAGGGAGACCAATAGTCCCCAACTTTTACGCGAGCCCAGCATGCCAGACTCGATCAAAAACCCGGAGAATATCAAAAAACATTGCTAGAATGCATTTTATGGAGTTAAAGGCTTTAGTTATTGAGCTGTGCAGTTGAAAAAGAGCATTTTGAGTATAGTGGTGGGGCCGAAATCCATGCTGATTCTCCGGATGATGTTATTCTGTTCTGAAAAATTTGAAATACGTATGTGCAGTATTTTTTCAAATACTTTTCCGAGAACGTTAAGTGGGGAAATCGGCCTGTAAGTATTTGGTTGTTTAGGATCTTTTTTCGGTTAGGGTATCATGATGGTCACGGTCCTCTTCCAGACGGACGGGTAATATGAGGTTTGGATGCATCCATTGACTATTTCAGATAGAAGTCTGACAGCTATAGGGGGAAGTTGGTGTAGGACAGCTATAGGGGGAAGTTGGTGTATGACAGCTATAGGGGGAAGTTGGTGTAGGATGGCGTTTGTGATATCCTCCACTATGACTAAGGTGGAAACTAAGCTGTCTCCGTTCAAGTCGACATCATATTGCTGTGTTAATATTTCAACCATTTCGGCTTGTAAATCTATAAAATGGTTTTGGTCGAATTGATTATCTTCTGGAATTCGGAAAACTTCGGATAGGTGTGTTTTGAATATATTGGCTTTATCCTGATCATTATTGGTTAGGTTACCATCCTGATCGAATAAGCAGAAAGGGTTTGGAGTTTTTTTGACCGGTTAAAATTTTGAATTTTCGCCAGAATTGCTTACCGTCTCTGAAGTCCAATGTTGAGGTGGTCTCATTCCATTTTTCCTCTTTAGAACGGTTAGTTTCACGGCGTACATGGTCTGAAAGTCTATGGAATTCAGAAAATTCTGTACAAACGTCGTTTTTGTTTTATGAGGTAGACTATGAACGGAGGCAACGGTGGTCGTTCTATATTGATTGTTTTTCTGGGGACTGAGGAGTCTGATGCAGTTTGTATTAGGTTTGTTAGGGATATAATAGCGACTTCAACCTGTTCGGAAGTGTCTAGAAGATATCGACGATTTAAGTTATTAGATATGTACGTAATGTAGGAGATACAAATTTCATGAAGCTGCTGAATAAGAAGCCACGTGGTTGATTGGAATAGGCATTTTGAATCTATCTACGGTAGGACAATGGATATCTCCTGACCAATCACCATGTATATAAAATGAAGGGTAAATAAATCATGCATTAAAACATCACTTGTTTTTATTATATTTAGTAGAGAAAGTATAACATTCTGAAACCACCATCATCTTGAAGTTTCCTATAGATGCAAATAAAACATCGGAAATTTTTTCATTAACAAAATTGTGTACAATTCAGAGAAATTATTCCTAGTCCGTAATTCGGATAAATTTTGTCGCGTCTGCAATTTAACTCCACAATTCGGCGACCATAAAAAACTGAATATTTCAGTTCAATTTCATTTATTGTAAACTAGTTTGTATTTTCCCAAACTTCAACCTCCCATTCCAATCCGTTCTCCTTCTGAACTCCCTGAGGAACTCTTGGATCGTTCACTCGCTTCACATTCTTAACCATTTCAGGAAAGAACGTGTCACATTCAAAAAACTTTCTAACTCTCGAAATATAAGTTCTGTAGAAATGTTTGGACTTCTGACTTTCGTCGTATATTTTATTTCCTCCAACAACCCATACTTCCTCGTACGTTTTTTTGAACTCTGGATCCTCTAACTTCGCTTCAATTTGTTCCCATGTATTAAAAACATACGTATCAGGATTTGCTGACAGGTCCAAATCTTTTTTAGATGTTAAAACGAAATTGATACGACCTGGCATTGGTCTATCGTTGTCTGAAAGGCAATCCCAAGATTTTCTGCCCATTATTACTATATTCTTCCTGGTTTTATCCTTGGTTTCCTTGGTAATCCTCATGTAGAACTCGTATTCCTTTGGTAAATTGAATGGAAGTTCACCATCTTTTGCAATACCCATATTTTCACTCACAACACCAATTAAATTATATTGGATAACCATGGTTAATTGAACTTTACTTGTTGCTTTAACGAACGCAAGATACTATCTGAAATCGGTTTGTTTAATCACTGAATCTGCACAAAATTAAATCATTATTCGATAACGATTATCTAACTCGATATCTCCAAGGTAAGTAGGTAACAATGAAAATTTGTTTGAGCTTACATATATACCTTTATATGAAATAATAGTGTTTCTCGCAAATATGACTTGTGATTTTTATTGGATATACCAGGAGGGTTCAAAAAGTATACGGCTTTTAGCAGAGATAGTACCAGAAATTCCAGAGCAGCACAGCTTTCACGAACTTGCCCATGGCAAAAATGCCCACAACTCCGAAGGTTGGATTTCTCATCTTATTTTCTTTATCGCATATTAGATGCCTGTTTATCAAACTTTGTCTTGTCTGAGGGGAGTTTGTAGCATTATAATCTGCGTCATTACCATTCTCATTTAAGTTCAGCCATTTATCCATGGCTAGAAATTCAAGTTCAATTTTGAGGTACAAAACTTGCCTGAAATATCAACCCAATCCTTGAACATTTTGAAAAGGGAAGATGGGTCGAGTGATGACTCAAAAGAAAGGTGGTATCTTTGTCTATATCGCTTTGAACGAATTTCCATTTTTAATTGAAAACTGTAAAAGATACAGGGTGAGCAACTGAAAGATAGGAAAGACTATTTCCCTGAGACTATTCAAGTTTCAGTGAGGTAAAATGGAACAGATCCATGCTGATCAATGGCATATATAACAAATACCTAGGTTAGGTTAGGTTAGGTTAGATTTCGGATATTATCCGATATATATTGAAAAATACTTAAGGGGTCAGTATCATCAGGTAATGAAAACAACTTTAACGCTTTAATTTTGTTAAACAGATCATTGGAGTCTATATGGTTATCATCCTGATCTGTCAGTCGCTCCTCAAGAATAAAACAATGTTTTAAAAGATCGCTGTGACTTAATTTGAATATGTCGCTAAAAAATCCGAAAATATTATCATACTCATTTAATAAGTCAAATCAGTTTTTTAGAGAGCTTATAGTTTGATCTATAATTTTAAAGGCGGTTTTTGGATAATGAGGGGGCTCATCTCGGTGTTCATAGTCAAACAGTTTTGGTTTAAATTTCCTCCTAACCGTTGTTAATAGTGGAAACTCTGCTTCAATTTCGAGAGAGGATGCTACTTTTTTCGCTTGCACAAGAATTTCTTGAAATGATTGGTCAGATCTATATTGCTGGAAGTGATCAACTAAATTTTTTAGGTAGGTTTGGCATACTTTAATATTAATTGTAGCACTTTGCATTTGTTTGCTGACAATATTTATATGAAATAAAACGTCATGCCAAAGAATAATTCCACAAATAAATTGATAATTTTGTATAGACGTTAAGAGGGAACGCTGATCAATAGCAGTCATCATCAAGTACCATCCTCATCTCGAATTTCAACCCCTGAAGCAGATGTGACAACCCTTGAAAATTTGGAAGAGGGTAGATGGATCGAGTGATAACTCGAAAGAAAGGTATTATCTTTGTCTGCATTCCCGTGAAAGAATTTTCATTTTTGATTGAAAACTTTAGAAGATACAGAGTGTGCCACTGAAAAATAGAGGAGACTATCTATGGCCCTGAGCTATTCAAGTATTAGTGCAAAAAAATGGAACAGATTCATTCCATATCAAAGGCTGTCATCTTCCGAAACACCATTCACATTTCAAATTTCAACCCCTAGAGCAGGGGTGACCACCCTGTGTTATTTTTAAAGCAGGAGATAGGTCCAGTTATAACCTTCTGAGAAAGGATTTTTGTTTGTCTACACAATGGTGTGAGGTTTTCGTTCTCTATCAGTAGCTCACTCTGTATCTTCTACAGTTTTCAATCAAAAATGAAAATTCTTTCACGGGAATGCAGACAAAGATTAATACCTTTCTTTCGAGTTATCACTCGACCCATCTACCCTCTTCCAAATTTTCAAGAGTTGTCACCCCTGCTCCAGGGGTTGAAATTCGAGCAGGGGTGACTCTGTATTATTTTTAAAGCAGAAGATAGGGCCAGTTATAACCTTCTGAGAAAGGATTTTTGTTTGTCTCATCAAAATTACTGGGTGAGCAGCTGAAACATTGGATTGATTATGAAGGATTATGAATCTTGAAAGAAAACGATAAAACCCATCTAGCCTCTTCCAAATTTTCAAGGGTGATCACCCTTGCTCTAGGGGTTGAAATTCGAGATGAGGATGGTACTTGATGATGACTGCCATTGATCAGCATGGATCTGTTCCATTTTACCTCACTGAAACTTGAATAGTCTCAGGGAAATAGTCTTCCCTATGTTTCAATTGCTCACCCTGTATCTTTAACAGTTTTCAATTAAAAATAGAAATTCGTTCAAGGCGATGTAGACAAAGATACCACCTTTCTTTTGAGTCATCACTCGACCCATCTTCCTTATTCAAAATGTTCAAGGATTGCAACCCCCACTTAGGGGGTTGATATTTCAGGCAAGTATTGTACCCCAAAAGATGTCCCCCTTGAAACAAAAATTGACCTGTTTTGCGTTTTGATCAGAAATGAATATCTTGGTAGATATATAGCTTCTTTTAGTTTTCATTGAAGCACCCTCACTGAAACTTGAGTAGTAGTATATATATATATATATATATATATATATATATATATATATATATATATATATATATATATATATATATATATATATATATATATATATATATATATATATATATATATATATATATATATACATCAGAATTTCGACTGATAATTGGATCTTCGAAGACGTATGGCACAGACCGCCGTCCTGTTGAAACCAAATGTTGATCAAGTCTTTCTCTTCAAGTAACGGGAAGAACCAATCGGTAATCATGGTAATTAGCAATCGCCATTGACCTTAACAACAACTCCTGCCTCATTTTCAAAGAAATGGCCCAATGTTGCCTCCAGACCAAAATCCGCACCGATCTGCCAAGATACGCCTTGGCAGATACGTCAAGTCAGTTTTGTGGGTGGCACGGCCTTAGGGAGAAGTATTATCCCCTCTGTTGTGGTCCCTGCTGGTTGATAACCTTCTGGCAATAATTGGCACACTGGATGTTTATGTATAAGCGACTGCGGATGATATAGCTACTCTAGCTGCCGGAGATGACAACGATGTCTCCGTCAGACTTCAGGAGGCTATATCGATTATTCAGGGGTGGTGTGAGGGTGAAAAACTTAGCATAAACACCGACAACACCCTTATGGTATCATTCACCAGGAAAAGAAGGATATTTGTTTTTCCCCCGATCCTGGATGTAGTGTTTAATCCAGTTGAGGAAATATCTGGGGATTACCTTGGACAAACACAATACACAAGGCTTAACATTCTTTATGGGCATGTCAAATGACCTGTGGGAAGAAATGGGGTCTTGTCCCAAAGCAACTTCACTGGATATATGAGATGATGGTGAGGCCACGTATCACGTATAGCTGCATTACTTGGTGGGAATGAAGTCTTAAGAAGCCCTCTAAATTGTAGAGAACGGCCTGCATGATGATTACTGGAGCTTTTCGCTCTACACCCACTGCGGCCATGGAACTAATACTGGGCCTAACCACTCTTCACATGGTGATTAGAGGAGCAGCTAGAATGGCTTCCTACAGATTATCTATCCCGAAATGGTATGGGTATGTTCGGCTTTGTGCCCGGTGCTTCACAGTCTGAAATCGAGAACAACGAGTTGCTGAGTATGAAGTGTGACATAGCAATACCTAAAACCACCATTCCAGACCTTCATTGCTAGCAGACAAGAGTAGACCAGTTCTAAGGATCGTTTACTTGAGGGGTCTTGTTGGTACACAGACGGCTCCAAATCTGCAAAAGGTGTTGGAGCTGGTGTGTATGGTCGGGATGCTGCCAAAAAACAGTCGACTTGTCTTGGTTAGCTTGCGACTGTTTTTCAAGCAGGAATATTCGCCATTGACCACTGTGCTTATATTTGCTTAACGGATAGTCAAATTGCACTTAAGGCTTTGGCATCCTGTACGTCATTTATGGTGCAAGAATGTCGCTTCACCCTCACCAATCTGGGGGAACGGAGCAGGCTCCGTCTGATTTGGGTATCCGGACACTCATGCAATGAAGGTAATGAGGCGGATTCATTCGCCACTCGGGGAACAGGCTTGGGATTCATCGGACTGGAGCCTAGGCTCGGAATTCCCCTGGAGATCGCAAGGATGGAAAATAATCTGTGGTTAGACCTCACAGGTCTCAGGCACTCTCTACTTGCTATCAGTGGATCTTCCACTGCGAGAGCCAAGGCTTGGCTTAAACTCTCCAGGCTGGACCCGAGGGTTCTAACAGCCAAACTAACTGGGCACTGACGCCACAGAAATCAGGTAAACAAGTTGAGATTGATTGAGGATCCTTCACGTAGACTATGTGAAGAAGAGATAGAATCAATGTAATATGTTACGTTCGAGTGCCCCGCTGGGGACAGAGTCAGGATGGAGGAACTTGGATCTAACAAACTGAAGCAGAATGAGCTTATTAAGCTCTTACCGACAAAGCCCATATCCTTTACAACAAGGATGGAGCTTGTGGGTGACATTTTGTACAGAATGTGCCACAATAGACCACTGCATAGCCGTGGCCAGTCTGTTAGGCAGCCCCCACTCATAATATTTATATCTATCTATATGTATCCACCAAGATGGAAATGCGCCTTATCCGAAAAGATGATTTTTTTGTAGAAATCGGTGTCGTTTTCAAGCTGGTCGTAAACTCAACTGGCAAAGTGAAAACGTAACGGAAGTGGTTTTAATTTCTGAACCAATTGGACTCTGTACGGCGTCATACCAAGATCTTTACGCAAAAATTGTCTCAGCGATGTCTCTGAAATGTTCAATTGTTGAGAACGATGCTTCACTGATGTTCTCTGCGACTCACTCATACACACGTTTTGGCTTATCAAGCGTTGGGTTGTCAATGACAGCTCCAGTTTCTCTCAATTTTTTCGAAAGAAAACGCACATACAGAGCTGACGATGCCTCTTCCCTTCGAATTTCCGTACGTAATTTTCGCACACATTCTGCAACTTTACCATGATTTTCAAAGTAAAACTGCAACATTTTCACGCGTTCCTCAAGCGGATACACAACCATTTTCGTTCAGCGCAATGATAAAAATAACTTTCTGTTAAATCAGAAGTGTCGTTAAGGTTACCAGTGTCAAAATATCAAAATAACTGATAGTTCAAAAAAAACCGTTAGATGGCGGATCCTGCATAGATATAACATCCTTGTAGTCCCGCTGCACGTGTGCGTGCTCATTCCAACCTTTGTTTGCGTGAAGGTGTTTGAGTATGACTTTGCACAAATAACCATCTAGAAGTTATGAAAGGGTGTATTTGAATATTTGACATTAGAATCTCTCGCGACACCATTTGGGGTCACGACTTTTGGTTTAAGAAGGCCTGTTGTACACTCGGAGGCAAAATTAGCGGAACACTCGAAAATTTAACCAAATTCGAAGTTCGATATTTTTCCTAATTCTCAACTGATTTAGATGATACGCAGTCGTTGTTTATATCTTGGCGGAATAACATCGACACCTGTTAGAAATTCACGAGTGATTAAAAAGCGATAACAATGCGAGTGCGGAGATTAAATACCTTCGTGTTAGACTTTAAATTATTTAAAAAGAAACCGCCGAATATTGTGATTCATAAAATAATAAAAGACCAACTCCAAATAAACGTTGACCAACTATTGTGTGTACAGGTTGATCCCTTCAAGCCTAAAGTGTTCGTAAAATGGTATCTGCACTTTGTGTAAGAAGAGTTCTCGAACGTTTTCTGAAGGATACGTAAATTGTGAAGAAAATGGAGAATATAACAAAATTTTCCTTTATGAGGAACTTGACACAATTCTTGTGAAAATTATTGGTATGCCTCAGGAAATGAGTAATGAAAGAATCAAGGCGATATGCAATCAGTATGGAAGTGTACATAGAATATTGAATGACGTATGGAGAGGAGATGACTTCTTGAAGGTGGAAAGCGGTGTAAGAAATGTCATCATGATTATGGAAAAAAATGCCATCGTATATTACTGTGGATGGAATCACAGCTCTCGTTATATACACGGGACAAGTGAAAACCTGCTTTAACTGCCAACAAGAGGGTCATGAGAAAAAGATTGCCCGAAAACCCAACAAATAGACTGCACGAAATCCGAATGTCCGAAGTGTCTCCTGCAAATGATGACATGGAAATTATAGATGAAACTCGAAATACGATATCAAATAACGAAATAACTAATCTAAGCATTCATGATGAGGCTTCCAAAACAATTGAAAAAATGAACCACAAGTAAATGATGATCAAATTCAGAATCAACAGGAATATCAATTAGAAAACCAACAGGTAGATCAAGATGGGAATCAACAAAATCAAGAATCATGCATCGCAAATGAAGAAAACAGGAATGAATTTTCAATTGAAGATAATTCCGGAGAAAGTGAGGTTGACGGAAATGAGGCTGATAATTCAAATATGGAAAATTCACCAGATATCATTGATGACTCCCAAGTTGGATCAGATAAAACTGGCTTGGAATTCAAAATCAAAAATAAGAAGAACAAAAGTACAAAAAAACGTAGCAAGCAAAGCTCTAGTGAGGAGGATTTTAGAGTTCCGAAAGTAAGAATAAAACTGGATGGTTCAGGAGGAGCTAGATTGCTAGGAAGGAATAAAGGAAATGAACAAGGCAGTGCTAACGAAAACTTGGATGAACTTTTAGAAACTACAAGTAAGCAAGTTTAATTCCAAATTTCTTTCATATATATAGTTTTCACATATAAATATATATTATGGCTCAAGTTTGTACAATTGCGAGCATTAACTGTAATGGAATTAAAAACCAAACTAGACAAAGTATGTTGTTACAATTCATCAGAAAGTACGATATAGACTTAGTTTTCTTGCAAGAAGTGAATACTGATCATATAAAATGTCCCTTGGGTTATGATATTATTACGAATGTAGGGTCGTCTGAAAGAGGGACAGGTTTAATTTATAGATTAGGCTATAAAATAAAGAATATATTATTTTCTGACGATGGACGAATTTTGTCCGCAGGTGTTAATGGTTTTAAGTTTGTGAATATATATGCCCCATCAGGCTCACAGAATGCAAAAGAGCGGAATATATTCTTCAATTCCGAACTTACTCCTCATTTAGAATTCAATAAAGATCCCTTGGTTCTTTTAGGCGATTTTAATTGCATAACAAGCTCTTTGGATTCTCTAAATAGAACCACGAATATATGTAAACCCCTCATTTCGATGATTCAAAACATTGGAATTGTAGACATATGGCGGCACATGCATCCAAATTTGAGAGAATATACTTTTTTCGTCACAACTCTGCATCTCGGATAGACAGAGCATATATTTCATCCGAGTTTAAAAATTAATAAATAAATGCGAAATTAAACCCTTATCTTTTTCAGACCACTCTGCAGTTGTAGTACATTTATTGAAAACAAATGAAGTCAAACACATTTCTCACGGATGGGGTTTTGGAAACTCAAAAATCTTTACTCAATGAAAATTATATAGGCGAATTCAAAAGGAAATTACTGACTTGAAAAAAGATCTATATACCGTACAGACCCCCAAAATTGGTGGTTCAATGTTTTTAAAAGCGTGTTAAAACATTTTTCAAAAATGCTGAGATTCAACGGAATATCGATAAGCGTAAAATCAATGACTTTTACGAAAATGCTCTATTTCAGATTAAAGATAAACTGAACTCAGGTGAGAATGTGTTACAAGATTTTAGGAGGTAAAATTTAAACTTTTTGAGCTTAGAGAAAGACACCTCCAGGAGACTTTTGTGATAAAATAGAGACCCTTTAATGATAGATTTAGCCTCTTTGATATTATGAAGAATCGAAAGAATAAAAGTTCAATAATATCAACTCTTATGAATGAGGATAACATTACTTTGTCCGAAACGTCGCAAATAATAAAATTTGTAGAAAATCAGTTTCAATTGAAATTTCGGGAAACGCAAATAATTGAGAATGATGCAAATTATATATTGGGATTTTTAGACAAGAAAATATCTTCCAGTCAAAACGAAATACTTACTCGCGATATAACGACAGATGAAGTTAAGGCAATACTTGATCAAGCTGCACAAAAAAATCTCCTGGGCCAGATGGTATAAATTATGAGTTTTATAGTACTTTTTTGATGAAATTGGTGAAGAACTTACACTACTCTTAAACTCGTACTTGAATAAACAAATCAAACCCCACAACAATTCGCTGAAGGAATCGTGATTCTCATTCCCAAAAAAAATTCGAAATCTCTAAAGGACTTCAGGCCAATTACTTGTTTGAACACAGACTATAAAATCTTCATGAAAATAATTGCACGAAGAATAGACGGAATTTTCAATGAACTGGTCGGGGAGAACAGACGTGTTGCACTGGATCCTCAATTTTAACAATTTATTACTTGTGAGAGATTTAATAACATTTTGCGATAAAACAAAAAACAAATGGGCAATTCTCTTTATTGATTTTGTAGAAGCTTTTGACCGTCTGAGTCATAAATTCATTTGGAAAGTTCTCTCGAGAATGGGTTTTAGTGATGCTTTTGTAACAGTTCTGAAAAAGATATATGCCGTATCTAGTTCCAAGATTTTGATAAATGGTTTCTTAACAAAAATCTAAATGTAGAGTGCTCTGTACGACAAGGTTGTCCACTATCAATGTGTATTTTCGGTCTAGCCTCGAACCCTTGTTACGTTGTATATGTAAATTCAATAAAGGCTTTCAGTTCAACAATTCACAACGAATTATTTCTGCATATGCAGATGACGTAGCTGTATTCCTCGGTAATGACGATCAAGTAGACAATATCCAGAACATTTTGAAAATTTTTGAAAGAGCTTCTAACCTAAAACTAACTTTCAAAAGTCTGCCCTTCTTGCTCTGGGTGAGTCATCTGACCATCACAGTGAAAATTTTAAAATTGTTAAAGATATAAAATACTTGGGAATGAGAGTAACGAAAAATTTCAACGAAATGATCAATTTGAATTGGCATGCGGTAATGCAAAACATTCAAATAACCCTGATTAACAATAGCATAAGGAATCTTGACATAATAAGAAAAATATGGTTTATCAATACATACTTATTATCAAAGGTATGGTATCTTGCTCAAGTGTTACCGCTTCCCCATGTTTGCTCGCAAAAAATGGTTCAGATGTTAGGTAAATATATCTGGCACGGTAATTTATATCGGGTGGCTCGCCCGCAACTATGTTTGAAATATAATCAAGGAGGGTTAGGTCTCATTGATCTCGAAATTAAAGCCGGTGCATTGTTTTTAAAAACCCAATATGCTTCTGCGGATATTACTTGTGACAAAATTTCCTATAGGTCCTTATATTCTGAAATTTTGAAGGAACGAAAAATTTCACGAAAGATCGTATATTCAAGAAGGTTATCGAATTTTGGAATCTGTTAAACTTAGATAACAATCATGAGTTGTCAACAAAAAATCTATAAAAATATTCTTGAAAAAAATCCGAATTCCAAAT
Organism: Cryptolaemus montrouzieri; assembly: GCA_013387265.2. Lineage (NCBI taxonomy): Eukaryota > Metazoa > Arthropoda > Insecta > Coleoptera > Coccinellidae > Cryptolaemus > Cryptolaemus montrouzieri. Next base: position 15,793,552 of record JABFTP020000042.1, read on the forward strand.
ATAGTATCGAAATATCCGCACCTCAAATGGAATAAAATATGGCCCTTGATGAATAATAGTCTGATTCCTACCACCTGGAGATCAACAGTATATAGAATTTTAAACGAAGTAATTCCTGTGGCAACAAAATTGAATAGACACGGCATGTGTGACAATACCCTATGTTCATTGTGCCAAAGCGAAGACACTATTCTACATAGGATCCGTTCTTGTGGTCTTTCAAAGGAGAGCTGGAAATGGTGTAAAACAAAATTGATTGATAAATTTGGTATTAATATAGATAATTTCGACGAACACGGTATATTCCAGCTCTCTTTTGAAACCAAAAAAGATGGGAATGTTGGCAATGGTTTGTTTGTGCGTTGTTTCACTTTAACATTGACAGCCCAAGTAAGACAAATTTAAATCAGTATATCACTCTGCTGAGATCAGATAGATTTGAAAAATGTAAATCGGGTGCATTAAGTAAATTCTCGAAAAAATCTTTTGCTTCTTGTAAGTATCTGTGATATTAAATTTAAATTTAATGTATTTATTTTGCATTTACAGTAGGATAAGAGAAATTTATGTAACTTTTAACTGAATAAATTTTATAAAAAAAAAAAAAAGATGATTTGTTCGGCAAGTTATAGATCAACTCTTCTGCTTTGTAGAAATTATAAGAGAAAACAAAAAAAATTTGAAAAAAATTTTATACGGGGGCAAAACTAAAAGTGTTTTTTTTGTCAAAAATTCGTAACACCCTGTGGAATTTCGTGGTCCGAGTTGAAACGTACAATATCATGGTCTGTCAAGACACATCTTCCTACAGTACCGCCCTTCTTGTTTCATGCGTTTATCTCTATTTTTGCAAAATATATTTAATTTCAAGTGGAAAATCACCATTTTGGAGAAATTCCATTGAATCATGAAATTGTCATTAAAATTCGTCTATCAATGTGGAATTTTCTTATTATCACTCAGGAGTGTCGAAATTGTCGTTTGCGATTTTTATGTTCGAATTGCATTAGTTATTGATGACAATTTGGTTAATTTGGTGAAAATTAGGAATTCATAGGAGATAACAGTCGGTAGGTATTAAAATACACAACCGAATTCTGGAACCATTGACAAAACTTTTCATTTACACATGTGCACACCTTTTTTTATCAAATATGAAATACAACACACGTTTTTTTGTATATGACCACATTTGCACTTGTTTAAAGAATTAGAGTTTTCCATTCTTTGATTTGATACAAATTTGATCGGTTGCGGTGTTTTGTGATTCTTTTACTGTTTACGATTCGAAACGGTATTTTTCATTCAGAATGAGAGATTTACCACCAACCTCAGTAGCAAGGGCAGTTACATTGATCGAGGAAGGGCGCACCTACCGCTCAGTCGGTACCATGTTGGGTGTCTCGACGTTGGTTATCCATCGAATCTACCGACGTTACAGGGAAACTGGATTGTACGTGAGGAGGCGAGGACAAGGAAGAAATCGGGCAACCCGCGCTATACATGACCGTTTCATCGTCAATCAAACCATAAGAAATCCTCGTCTTACTGCTGTTCAGGCAAGTAACCTTTTACAAGCAGTGGATAACATTAACTTCAGTGTGAGGACAGTCAGAAGACGATTAAATGAAGTTGGTCTGAGATCATACGCGCAAGCAAGAGCACCAAGACTCGATAGAGCCCATCGGGTAGCAAGATTGGCGTTTGATAGGGAGCATGTAGCATGGACAATCAATCAGTGGAGACGAGTTTTATTTAGTGATGAGAGCCGATATTGTGTGAATTTCGTGGATGGTAGAGATAGAATATGGAGGCATCGAGAGGAACGGTACAATCAAGCGAACTTCGCAGGAACTGAGCAATACGGTGGAGGGTCAGTTATGATATGGGGTGGCATATGCTTGGGAGTACGAATAGAACTGGAGATTATTGGCAATGGATCACTTAATGCCCATCGGTATATAACAGAAATCTTGGAGCCCCATGTTGTGTCTTTTGCTCCTTACATAGGGGAAAATTTCCTTTTTATGCACGATAACGCGCGCCCTCATATTGCGCGGATAGTGATAGAATATCTCAATGAAGTTGGGATCACACGAATGGACTGGCCGTCGCGGTCACCGGATTTAAACCCGATGGAACACGTTTGGGACATTCTTGGAAGAAGGGTTCGACAACGGAATCCAGGCAACGTTGAAGAGCTGACATTGGCTTTGGTGGAAGAGTGGGACAACATACCTCAACAGATGATAGACAACATCATTGGTAGTATGCGAAATCGTATGCGCGCTGTAATAAGAGCTCGGGTGGGTCATAGTCGCTACTAAAATCAAATGTTTTTTTTTTGTGGGTCATCATGAACATTTTTCTCAACATGTTCATTTCATTTCACGAGTATATCGCCAGGATACACACCTGCTCTCAATTTTGGACAGGAATGATAATTATTATAGAGTGTCACACAAAAAAATTCAAAAATAAATGTGCAAAATCAACGATTTTTCCAGTGTAGTTCGAGTTCTCCCGGAGCGTGAAATTGGCCACTGAATTTCAAAAATTTTCATTTCGTTAGATTTCCGCTCCTCTAATTTTGATTTTATTTGTTGGCTAACCTCCAATGTTATGCACCTACGCAAGATTAAAAATAAATTCTTGAAATTTGTGACTTTTCGCTTCAAATTGGACATCTCTTGTAAAAATAGAGATAAATGCATAAAACAAGAAGGGCGTTACTGTAGGAAGATGTGTCTTGACAGACCATGATATTGTACGTTTCAACTCGGACCACGAAATTCCACAGGGTGTTACGAATTTTTGACAAAAAAAAATCCTTTTAGTTTTGCCCCCGTATAAATTTTTTTTCAAATTTTTTTGTTTTCTCTTATAATTTCTACAAAGCAGAAGAGTTGATCTATAACTTGCCGAAAAAATCATCTACATCGGTTGAGAATTAGGAAAAATATCGGACTTCGAATTTGGTTGAATTTTCGAGTGTTCCGCTAATTTTGCCTCCGAGTGTAGTTCAAAAATATGTTAAATATTTGAAGCTATTCATATTGATATTCGCGATAGACATGACATTGTAGGATGGTATCGGTCGAGTAGAATCGGACACTTGTTTGTCGGGCAGCCCCAGCCACGAATGGTGAATTTTTGGATATTATGAATGAAATAGTGAAATTATGAATTCCAGTTACTCTGTCATGTCAAGTCGTCTGCTTATCTTTATGTTAAAGTCGCTTCTGTACTGCAATGGGAAAGAAATAAGTGAAAATCTGTTGTTTTCTTCACAGAAAATGACAAAATTCAAAGAGAGAAAAACAACTAGAGGAAGTTGGGATGAAAATACTATGAAAAGTGTGATCCGGAGTGTTCAGGAGAGAAATCTACCTATAAGAAGATCTGCTGAACGATATGGTGTTCCAAGAAGTACGCTCTAGGATAAAATAAAAGCTATAGGCAATGGAGAAGAAACATAGTTCAAGCCGAAATTGGGGAGGTTGAAGCACACATTTTCCAACGATCTAGCTCTGCAACTTCATGAACATGTTATCGATCTAGATAATCGGCTGATGCCACTCACGAAACTGGCTTTCCAATTCGCATAGCAACTAAAAATTCCTCATAGATTCAACAATGGGAAAAATGGTCGGGAAAAATTTTCACTACAGCTTTTCGAAAAGATTCCCAGATATTGCTCTCAGAACTCCAGACTCAACCAGTATCGCGAGAACCGTTGGGTTTTCAATAAACCTCAAGTAGATCGTTTTTATGATCAGATGTTCCAGCATCAGGAAAAATATAGTTTTCCAGCTTCGAAAATTTACAATGCTGATGAAACGGGAGTCTCGACGGTGCACAAAAATGAGAAACTTATTTCTACTAAGGGAAAAAAGCAGGTAGTCAAGTTGACATCTGGTGAGAGGAGACGAAACATCACCTTGATGTTTGCTATGAGTGTGACTGGTCACTTTGTAACTCCTTTTCTCATCTTCCCGAGAAAACGGATGGATAAAGATGGTCGATTGATGATTGGAGCTCCACCGGAAAGCATAGCTATTCCACATGAAAGTAGATGCATGAATGGTGAGATATTCCTGAAGTGGCTCCAGCACTTCAAACAGCACGTACAGCCTTCGAGAGAACACCCTGTTCTTCTGATTCTCGACGGACATGGGAGCCATAAAGAATTGGCAGTGATAGAGTTTGCTCGTGCTAATCACATCCATATGCTCAGCACACCACCACACACAACTCACAAAGTGCAACCGTTAGACCGGGTATTTTCAAGCCGTTCAAGTCTGCATTCAGTTCAGCAAGTGCCATGTGGATGAAACAAAACTCGGGAGCGAAAATTTCAGATTATGACATCGCTCCCCTTGTCAGTTCGGCTTTCACTAAGGCACTTAGACTAGGAATAGCATGAAATGGGTTCAAATGCACCAGAACTTATCCATTGAATAGGGAGATTTTTACTGATTTGGATTTTTTTGCCATCATCTATGACCAATATCGAACAGGAACCAGTTTTGGAAGAGACTTCTGAGCAGCCATCAACCAGCTTGAGATCAAAATCATCCACAAGTTTCAATCTGCAGCCATCCACTAGCGGCATCCAACAGCCATCAACTATTTCTACCCAACAACCATCCACCAATTGCGCCTAGCAGTCGACCACTACTCAGGCATCATAATCATCAACAAATGGCAACACGCAGCCACCTACTGCGAAAATTAGTGCAGAGTCAGTCGCATCCCCTAGTTTGAATGCATTGATTCAAAAATGGTCTCCATTTAAACATGCACTGGTAGCAAACAAGGCTGTAGCCAATAAATCCAAGGCTGCAACTGATAGAACAAAAGCAGCAATCAGTCAAATGAGATTGAGAAAGAATATCCAGAGTTTAACTAGGAAGAAACAAATCATGATACAGAATGCATCATTTGTGGGGAACCTTCGATGAAGACTGAATTCAGTGTCACAAGTGCAAAAAATGGGCTTATGAAGAATGTGTGGACATTGATCCATCGTCAACTTTCTACTATTGTAATGTTTTCAAATCGACAGTCAATATTTTTGTGTCCGGGGCTACCCCCCAGAAATGATTGTGATAAATGTTTCACAGTGCCTTCTAAACTTCATTACAGTTATAAAAATGAGAATTTTCATTTCTTATTTCATTAGTATTGAGAGGAGTATGTTTCGTTCATTATATAGGTTGAAAATAGACCTTTTTTTTAGTATTTTTTTGAAATCATGAGTTTTCCTTTCGACTCTCCCCTACCACTGAGGTCGACTGGTTAAACACTTGTCGTACAAATTAGTTGACAGATCACGCTCATGTTAAGCATAGTAATTCAGGACACTCCTACCAATATACGGAAACTTAAAATACTTACAAATACTCAACGCGGGCAATTTAAATGAGAATTTTCGGATACTTGTTTGTCATAGAGTAATGTAATTTAGTTTAGTTTTCGTTTTTTATTTGTCTGATGAAGTCGCAGTGTCGTCGAAACGTGTTTCAAATATATTAAATAAGTCTAGATCAAATTTTATTTTATTTATCAAAAGATATGATACCATCTTCGATTATTTTCTTTCTCACCTTTTGAGAAGCACTGGTCGACGCTCTGGACGCCGGGTCTCGTCTGATCGAGATCGGCGACGCCCTAGCATCGCCCAGAATCATCGTTGAAATCTTTACACGCGCTATAGCTAACGTAGCTTGCCAATCGTCCAGATAAGTTCACGCTACGGTCGAGGGTTGTGTATGAAAGGTAAGGGTTAAAATAGGTCTACAAAAAAGGTTTTCATAGTATATTGTGCGTGAAGTTGGATATTGAACTTTTTTCATGTGGAATTGGAAGTAGGTAAGTAACATTTCAGACAATAAAATAGGGATAAATATGTTTCTCTTCATCGTGTGTTTTTTTCGTGTAAACTTGCTCGTATACTAGATTTTTGTTAGGATGATTTGGATAGCAAGGTTTTTCACACGATATGAAGGGAATATAAGAATCTGGTCCATTAATTAGTAACAAAAATTTGTTTGGGTGGTTTCGAAATGTTTTCTTCATTAAAGCTCAATTTTTAGAAAAAACCTTGAAAATACAAATATACGAGAGATGTTTTTTATGTGTTGTATGTAGAGATATAAGGGACATTATTAAGCAACTGCCAGTACTAAAAATGAACTAAGATTTGTTAATATAAATACAGAATTTCATTTCTATGCGTTCAGTGTTCTAGCTACAATAAACTGTTAAAGTTACCAGGTAAGTTGAAAAATAGAATTCAACCGTGAGCATTTTCGCGCAATTATTTTCTAAAATTCTCAAAAACAATTATCTCGACAAGAATGTCTCAGCTAGTTGGTTTCTGTTTTCGCCATTGAAGCACCACAACAGCCAACAGTTTCCCGCTGATATGGAGAATTTAAACGCAAAAGAGTTATGTTTGGAGTTGACTGCAGGCCAGGTGCACCAAAAATAGTGGTTACTCGAAAAAATGTGGAAGCTGTGCGTAAGATCTTCGAGAAAGATGACCGAAGAAATGAAAACTGAACTGGTAACTTTGAAATGATGAATCATGGATTTATTTATACGAGCCTATCTTCTGTTCGGGTGTTCAAAGGGGAAGAACATGACAAAGATCATCATTGGCAGAAGTGTCTCCAAAAAGATGGTCATAATGTTTGTTTCGAAGAAAAGTTATGTTGCAACAATTCCTTTAAAAGAACAAATAATAGTTACTGCCGATTGGTACACAATCATTTGTTCTCCGCAAGTTGTGGCAATGCAAGTTCACACACAGCCAAGAAAACAATTGAATAAATAGAAACCATCTAACTGTTACAATATTCTTCGTACATGACGGAGATTAATCCCAACGAGTTTATTACTGTTCCCAAAATCAAGAACAGACAGTCTGGTCAGAGGTTTCAGTATTCAGAAGAAGCTGTTTTGAATGTAGCAGCAAACGATTGGAATAACTGCTTCCAGAATTGGTTTGAAAGAAAGTGGAAGTGTAGTAATCTTCTCGAGATTTAACAATAAAGTCTTTAAAAGGTCTCAATTGTTCCATTCTAGCTCTATATGTAAACTATGTTGGCAGCGAAAATGTAAACATCACAGAAACCCAGATTAAATCTCACTTGGAAAATAAATTTCCCGGAGGGGATTTCAAAATAGAATTATTACCAAAACAGGAGAATTCCAACAGTATATCATTCCAAGTGGGGGCGGACTTATCGCTTCTTGAAGATATCTACAAGCCTGAAACCTGGCCGAAAGGCGTGATGGTTAAGCGTCTTCATTTTTGTCTAGGACCCAACAACACTCACCTACAAAAGCGAAATTAACATCTCCAATCGAAATATAAAACATTACAGCATTCTGAACTGTAATATACAGAGTTTAATCGACAAAATAGATATTTTGAACTATGAATTGAGTTCAAATAATTACGAGGTGGTTTGTCTCACAGATCACTTTATGAGCGAGGAGAAAAGGCAGAGGGTTGCAATACAAGACCTCGAAATAGTAAGCTTATTTGCACGAGAGAACTTCATTCGTGGAGGAGCTTTGGTTCTCGCGAAAAAAGGTTAGATGTACTCCGCTGTATAACATAAATGAATTATCAATTAAAATGCATGTAGAATTGGCTGCAATGCATGAATCCTTTAGACGTAGTTTATGTGAGCGTTTATAGACCGCCGAAAGGAGATATGGACAAATTTATCGCACATATCGATCTCGCTTTGAGCATTGTCCATGATTTCTTCAAGGGAAATGTACTAATCACTGAGGATGGTCTAGAAAGGTTGTTTTCTGAACCATCCCGTGTTACACCATCCTCGGCCACATGCTTAGATAACGTATTCGCATATGAACATCTAGATATCCTCCGCAAGCAAACACGAAATCTCCATATGTCTGACCATCTTTAACAGAAAGTAGATATTCGCAGAACTGCTACATCAACTAAAACCGAGTATAAAAAGGTCAGAATTATGAATAGAGAAAATACTTACCTATTTGAAGAACGACTGAAGAATACAGATTGGAATTGTTACTTTGAAAATGATGCAAAACGGTCCTATGAATGTTTCCATGAATCGCTCTCTGCGCTTTTCGATGACTGTTTCCCTGAAAAACAAATTGAGGTTCATGAACGTGGACGTAAAAATGTATGGAAGAGACCTAAAATTCAAAAACTTAAGAGCTAAGTTAATGCAACTCATACAATATACCAAGTGCGGAAAGATGAAGACATTCTGCACTTAAACAAACACATGAAGAGAAAATTGAAGGACGAAGTTAAAGAAATTATCAGACATGAGGATTTCGGAGCTATTAATGAATCAGATAACTGAGTTGAAGAAATTTGGAGAATCATTAATTCAAAAATCAAGCAGATAAATAATGGTAAACAGTTGTTTCCAGCAGGGTTATTTCCCAAATGAGCTTGAAGTAGCTAGAGTAGTACCACTACACAAGAAAGGAGATATAAATGAATGTGGCAAATATAGGCCTGTTTCCATCTGCCAACAATCTCTTAAATCTTTGAAACCCTTATTAAGGTTAGATTGGTGATTTGAACTTGGGAGGCTTTTACTTGATAAAATTCCATTATCAATAATAAAAACAAGTAATGTGTTTTTTGGAATTGGATATTATAATACATAACTAGCCGACTCGGTGGCGTATGGGATATGATTCTCGTCTCCTACGCAGAGTTACTTGGGTTTAATCCCCACAAAGTCGGTGCGATTTTTCGGATTCTGGGAATCGCTTGAGTGTCCATCTTTCGGAGGAGATGTAAAGCTGTCGGTCCTGTCTAACAGAGATGTGTTGGACATTAAAGATCCCTTCCCTCGACACGAGAGGGGTTCGGCAAAATTTCCGGGTTAGTGAGGTGACAGAATTCCCTGGCGTGTCATTGGCCGAGAGGCAGAAATAGAGCACGTTAAAGGAAAAACAAACAATAATACATAACTCGTCGTGCCATCCGTATCAACATAAAATGTCAGCATTCAATAGTTTTATTCATAGATTGATTAACATCCCGTTATCACCAGAAAATTTCAACAAAGAATTGAATTTGATTAAACAAATAGCCAAAAATAATGGTTACAATCCCAAACTAATAAATAATATTTAATAAAAAACAAAATAGAATCGCATTGAATGAAGTTTACCCTGTCGATAAATTGAAACAAAAATTCAACACCTTAACCTACGTTGGCATTACAAGTGAGAAACTGAAATCATTCTTGAGTAGCAATAATTTCAACATAGCTTTCCAAACTAATAATAATTTAGGCAAATATATAAAAAATAATAAAACCAAATCAGGTAAAAACAATGAATCAGGTGTTAATAGATTGAATTGCAATGACTGTGATAATTTCTACATCGGTAGAACACATAGAAATTTTAATATTAGAACATCTGAACATGAACGCAGTTTTTCAAATAAAAAATCAGATTCAAATTACGCGAATCATCTCTTAGAAAATAATCACTCTTTCGACCCACAGTTTGAAATTTTGCATACAGATAATAAATATTGGAAGGTAGATCTTTGGGAGACTTTAGAAATCAACAAATACATACACTCAGGTAGACTCATCAATGAACAAGTCGATTTTAGCCCTTCACCTCTATTGAATCTCTTCGGGGAGCAATATATTTCTCAATTTTATTGGTTACACCTGTTATAAATAACCACTTAAGAAGAATCAACCCAATAAGCTTTTAATTACTTGAGAACATTTATATTTATGTTCTCATTCTTATTTTCTGTACATTCATTCGTCTGAAGAAGCTACGGTGTAGTGAAACGCGTTACGAATCATAATTATTAAGTAAAATTCCAAAAAACACATTACTTGTTGTTATTAGATTGGTGAATTACTTGGAAACAAGGTCGTTGCTCAGTAAATGTCAACATGGTTTCAGAGGGAAGAAATCGACCACTACTGCTTTAATCGAAATAGTGAAGTTTGTATTCGAAGCATTTGATGAAATGGAAAGAGCAATTTTGAATTGTCTGGATTTGAGCAAGGTATTTGATTGCGTAAATCGCAAAAAATTATTACAGAAACTAGAATTTCATGGTATGAGAGGACTGATCCTGAATCTTATGAAATATTACCTTCGGGATCGATATCAGATGGTCGACTGGAAAGAGCGAAAATCGTCTAAGATCAATGTTACATGTGGAATCCCCCAAGGATGCATACTGGGCCCAGTCCTCTTCATTATATTTAAAGACGATCTTGTTTAGAATGTATCATCTGGTGATACTGAAATATATGCTGACTATACAAGTTTCTTGAATAGAGCGAAAAGTATTCAGGATCTCCAGGTGAAATCCGGGGTTTCTTTAGAAAATGCATAAGATTGGTTTGAGGTTAACCAACTTTCCTTGAACATCTATAAGACGCAAGAACTCATACTAAGCATACTAAGCAAAAAAATAAATGTCAACCTGAAAACTTAACAATACTGGGGTTCCTCCTTGGTGACATCTTATCTTGGAGTTCACATATAGATCTGGTTTGCAAGAAACTGTCAGTAGCCATATTCGCGACAAGAAGAATTAAGAATATAGTATTCCTGAAACAGAAGAGAGCGGTTCGAGTGTTAGCAGAGATCTCTTTAAGAGGTTTCAGATACTCACCATTCCATCTTGCTACATGCTGGCCTGCCTCTTACACGTCCATGAACACAGGGATACATATTCTAAACATTCCATCTTTCACGATCATCTGATGAGAAGCCGAGAAAATTATCTGCTGCGAAGCATCGGTTTAATTTCTTAGGGATCAAACTATACAACAAGCATCCTAAGAGTCTGAAATCTTGCAATAGAAATGTTTTCAAAAGTAGAATGAAAAAGTTTTCATGGAAAATTCACTTTATAGTTTTGATGAGTTCTTGAATCACGTGTTTTGAATGATGTTTCCGTGAAACTGAGTTTACTTCTTTTGGGATTCAATATTTATTTTATAATGTTTCCAATTTTCATGTTGCGTGATTGACTTATATGTCGTAGATGTCCTATATACAAATTTTCTACTGATTTTTACATATTTTATAATTTCGTGAATATATTTAAACTGTAGACATACTTTCTATGTTGTAGATGTCTTATACACGTGCATATTTGATGTAGAATATTCTCAAATTCATATTATTTAATTATCAGTGGACAATCCTTGTAATTTATTTTTTGGAGAAAAGGAGAAATAAATCAAATCAAATCAAAGACATCCTCGTATACATGGCAATCATGATATTTGGTAATTTTGGTTTATTAACTATTGATACTTGGAATTTTTCCATAATTCTTAAATTATCAAATAGAACTTCACAAAATATTATCTATATCCTATACAGTAAAAGCTGCTAATTCGCTCATCCAACATTCTTATTTTCATTATTCGAGGATAAAATAAATGCGACCCATTTCCTATATTCGCGGCTAATGATTTCTTTCTTCGCGGATCTAATCGGTACATACATACTTTGTGACGAAAAAGTATCCGGAAAGTCTCATTTAAATTGCCCGCGTTGAGTATTTCTAAGTATTTTAAGTTTTGTATGTTGGTAGGACTGTTCTTAATTACTATGCCAAACATGAGCGCGATCTGTCAACTAGTTTGTTTACGACAGCTGTTGAAACCAGTCGACCTCAGTGGTACTCTGCGAATTTACAAGGAAAAAAAATGTTTGAACAGAGAGTTCGTCTGAAATTCCGTGTGCTAAATCGTTGAGAATGCTGAAAAAGGCTTATGGAGACTCTGTTTTATCGAAAACCCTAGTATACGAGTGGTACAAAGGCTTTAAAGACGGTCGGGGGATCGTCGAAGATTTGCTTCGTTCCGGACGACCTTTGACCTCTTCAACCGACGTCCAAAAAAATCAAGGAAATGGTGCTCAAAAATCGTCATGCCAGTGTTAGATAAATAGTTGGTGATCTCAACATCTCTCTTGAAACCGCTCGTTTGATTCTGGTGAACCAATTGGGCATGCGGCGCGTAGCAGCTCGGCTTGTTCCGATAGAGCTGAAGTTTCTTCAATAACAGTACCGGATGTAGGTAGCTGCAGACATGCTGGATCGTGGGAATTCTGATCCCACGTTCATGAGACGGATTATAACTGGTGGCGAAACATGTGTATATGAATACTACACACTAATGAGCCAAAACCGAAAAAAACCTCGACAAAATCATTCGAAATTCAATACGATGCTGATTGTTTTTTTCGATATTCGTGGTGTGGTTCATCATGAATTCGTTCTGCAAGGACTTCTATTCAACCGTTTTAAGATGTTTGCGTGAAAATATTTGCCTTAAACGGCCAGATTTGTAGCAAAACAATTCGTGGATTTTCCATGACGGTAACGTACCATCTTATCGAGCCACGGTTATTAACGACCAAAGACTCGATAAATACCACCGAGCAGCCGCCTTATTCACCTGATCTAGCTCTGTGTGACTTTTTTCTTTTCTCCAGACTGAAATTGCTGCTCCGGGAACCACGTTTGATTCCATAGACGTCATAAAAGAAAATTTGCAGAAGGAGGTGAAGGCCATCCCAGATAGCGCCTATAAGAAATGTTTCGATAATTGGAAAAAGCATATTTTGAAGAAATTAAAATGAAGTAGATTAGGACTTTTGCGTTTTGTTCCAATTTTCCGGATACTTTTTGTCACAGAGTAATTTATATATGATCTATAACAGACATTCTTAAACCAGGGTTGTGATCCTAAATGGTGTCGCGAGAGATTATAATGTCAAATATTCAAATACACCCTTTCATAACATCTAGATGGTTATTTGTGCAGAGTCATACTCAAACACCTGCACGCAAACAAAGGTTGGAATGAGCACGCACACGTGCAGCGGACATCAAAGATGTTATATCTATGCAGGATCCGCCATCTAACGGTTTCTTTTGAACTAGCAGTTATTTTGATACACTGGTAACCTTAACGACACTTCTGATTTGACAGAAAGTTAGTTTTATCATTGCGCTGAACGAAGATGGTTGTGTATCCGCTTGAGGAACGCGTGAAAATATTGCAGTTTTACTTTGAAAAGAACATCAGTGAAGCATCGTTCTCAACAATTGAACATTTCGCTGAGACGAATTGCGTGAAGATCTTGGTATGACACCGTACAAGTCCAATTGGTTCAGAAATGAAAGCCACGAGACCATCCGTTGCGTTTACACTTTGCCAGTTGAGTTTGTGACCAGCTTGAAAACAACACCGATTTTCACAAAAGAATCATCTTTTCGGATAAGGCGCATTTCCATCTTGGCGGATAGATATAGATAGATATAAATATTATGGGTGGGGGCTGTCTAACAGCCTGGCCACTGCTGGGCAGTGGTCTATTGTGGCACATTCTGTACAAAATGTCACTCGCAAGCTCTTGTAAATAATATGAGCTTTGGCGGTGAGTGCTCAGTAAGCTCATTCAGTTTGTTAGATCCAAGTTCCTCCATCCTGACTCTGTCGCCAGCGGGGCATTCGCGCATAACATGTTCCATTGATTCTATCTCTTCGTCAGATAGTCTACATGAAGGATCCTCAATCAATCCTAACTTGCTTAGGTGATTTATGAGGCGACAGTGCCCAGTTAGTATGGCAGTTGCAACCCTCTGGTCCAGCCAGGAGAGTTTAAGCCAAGCCTTGGCTATCGCAGTGGCACTGATGGCAAGTTGAGACTCATCCAGTACTCACGTACCTTCAGGTTCTACCACCGGTTATTTTCCATGCTTGCGGTCTCCAGGGGAATTCCGAGCCTAGGCGCCGGTCTGATGAATCCCGAGCCTGTTCCCGGAGCGGCGAATGATTCCGCCTTCTCATTACCTTCATTGCCCGAGTGTCCGGATACCCATATCATGTGGTTCATCATGAATTCGTTCCGCAAGGTCGAACGGTCAATAAGGACTTCTATTCAACCGTTTTGAGACGTTTGCGTGAAAATATTCGCCGTTAATGGCTTTCTCCAGACTGAAATTGCCGCTCCGAGAAGATATGGTTTTGTTTACGGTGGGCTGTGGTATTCGCTTACATTGAACAACTTTCTGATAACTCACAAAGTAGTCCACTTCAAGAAGCGAGTAAACACACACATTGGGCGACCACATCTGCCGCATGTCAGGCATCACCTTCTCTCAGAAGTTGAGAATGAAAAAAAGAAGACGTGTAGATCACCCAGCTAAACTAAATCTGATCGATGAATCTACATAGGGTTGACACATCGTGACGTGTCTGAGGGTTTGGATTGACCCAAGAAGGATATGAGTGATGTCAGCAATCGTTATCTAACAAATTCAGCACCAACATATAACACGGTAGAGGGTGACAAAAAATACCACCTACTCAGAAGACTAGTACTTGCAGATAACGACAAGGAGAAAATCGTACGTTTTCTGTATCACGCATCGCAAAAACACAAAGTGACTACTTCAAATGCTGTCGATAGGTGTACAACATCAATATATGCTCACTTCATGAACAATATTTGATTATTTCAGCTTCACCCCGCAATTAGAGTATGATCATCATGTGTTGTTGAGAACTTTAGTATCAGAGAAGTTGATTTTCCGAAAAGTTTTTCCACTTTCAGATACATTACTAGCAGTTCTGTATTTTATAAGTACACGTGCCCTCAAATTCCTAAGAAACTTTTGTATGGTTTCTACGTTGTACTGAAATGGAAAGATGTTATTTATATTCCTTCCTAGTAATTTAATTACGTCAATATCGGATATGATGTTCTATGAGATTAGTATCACCTTTACCTTATCAGATTCGCTCGTGAATAAATACACTTATGATAAGAGAAAAGTGAATATTTTGTTACCCGTTTGATTATCATTACCATTTCCTAAGAATCCAGGAGGATTGCGAGTTGAAATTGCTACGAATTTGCGAAATATACATTTTTTCTGACCCTTCGTCTTCGTATATGTGATCAGATATTCTACACACACCACCAAAATTGTCGCCTGGTATTCTGGATTCCACAATCGATTAAGTAGCTCAATCGCAGTTTCTTTGTCAACATTTTTTGGACATATGAGGGAAAAAAAATCTTATCAATGTAGTAACATTTGTTTCCATATGATCTCAAACACGTCTGAAAGAAGAATAAGTTTATTTGACTATCAGTATTCATTCAATATCTCTTCAGTTTTTACGCTAAATTAATGCAATTTTCCTGTGTTTCTTGTTGATTTTCGAATCTTTGAATTTATTGTAATGGCTGCTGAATGACCTGGATGCTATTTGAGTGATCATGAAGTGGTAAGAATTGTAACACTTCTAGAGGAGGGGCGAAGCCAACGTTACGTGGCTAACTTGTTGAATGTTAACCAAAGCACTATTTCAAGAGCAATTATTCGGTACCACGAAACAGGGGAATATGGAAGAAGGGTCGTACAGGGAAGAAATCGGATAACAACACCAGTTGATGATCGTTGGCTTCGTATAACTGCACTAAGAGTTCGGCACTGTACGGCTAGAATGCTACAAAATGAACGTGCACTTCAGTTTGCGAGGGAACATGCCAATTGGGATATTCCAGATTGCTCAAATGTTGTCTTTTCCGACGAGTCCAGGTTCTGTCTTTTATCAAATGATAGATGCATGCCTGTATACAGACGACCTGAGGAACGGTATCAGCAATGCAATATCCGGCAAACCGAATACTTCGGAGGGGGCTTAGTAATAGTGTGGGGAGGTATTTCTTTTCATGGTCGAACAGAGTTAGTCCTAGTGAATGATGGAAGAATGACAGCGGCCAGATACATCGCAGATATCCTTGAACCCAATGTTGTAACCTTTGGCCCATTGATTGGCGAAAACTTCATTTATATGCATGATAATGTCGGCCTCATGCAGCTAGAGTCGTTACAGAATTTCTGCAAAATGCCGAAATTGATATTTTAAGATGGCCAGCCAGAAGTCCCGACTTGAATCCCATAGAACATGTTTGGGACAACATGGGGTGGCAAATTCAGCAATGTAGGATGCCTTGTAGAACACTTCAACAACTAGAAAATCTGCTTCCTGAAATTTGGAACTCAGTGACTCAAGAGTACATACAAAATTTGTTTGAGGGGCTTCCGGGACGTATACTGGCAGTAATTAGGGCCCGGGGAGAAAACACTCGATTTTGAAAATGATTAGTAACCATTCGATGCTAGTTGATTGGTTACACCAAGCGATTCTTGAATTACCAACCTGAAAGTTCTTATAGTATTGTCGTGAAAGAAGGGTGATGCGATTGGCTGTGCCAAGCTGCCCACTAGTCTGAAAAATTTTCTGATTGTACCAATGAGATCTTTTCTGAAGTTTTTTGTTTTGGAGCATGGCGAGCCAGAATTTGATAAGCAAATAGGATATCTTCTGAGCTATGTACAGCTTCGGCTATTCTGGTGGATTCCAAGATGATGTAAATTGAATTGAATCTACAACCTAAAGAAATACTTCAGCACAAAACTCGCCTCTCCACCTAGCAATACGCAATGAACGAAGGCTGCAAACTTTTCATATTGGTATGTTGCCTTAAATCAACTCATTTCGAGATGAAAAATCTGTGGTATTACATTGTACACGCAATTCACGGACAGCCTGTATATATTAATTACAGAAAAACAATGTTTTGTGTTACGTATTAAACCAATTACTCGACAATTGCAGGGCCTCTAATTCTATAATACTCCAACTTGTCCAACAGTTTCTTATGCTCCATAAAATCAAATGCCCTGTCGAGGTCTAGAAAGCAAGAATCACCTTCTACGAGTTATCGAACGCATCAAGAACTGAGCTTGTGATCTCAACAATTGCTGTCACCGTAGATAATTTTCTTCTGAATCCATGCTGTCTCTTATGTAATATGGGATTTTGTTCGATGTAGTCTAGCAGCTTTGTTTTAATCAGTGCTTTAAAAAATTTTGATATGATAGGCAATATTGAAACAGGTCTGTAGTTACCCCAGTGGTTTGTATCACCTTTTTAGTAAATACTTACAATAATTTGAAGACCTACATTGATTATTTCTATTGAATTCATTCCATATAATAGAATATCTCGTTAGTTTCCAATTTCAAAATAACGATAGTATGTCACTTTTCAAAATGTTCAGTCGTTTCGTTATTACAAACGATACTGTTTAACACGAAAGAATTAGCTTGATGCAAAAACATTAAATGATACATCTGAATTGTGACTGCAAGTATTAGTTTTCGAACTGTCATAATGTGAGCATAGAACATTTGTTTGTTTGTTTTTCCTTTAACGTCCTCTGTTTCTGCCTTTCGGCTAATGACACGCCGGGGAATTCTGTCACCTCACTAACCCGGGATTTTGCCGAACCCCTCTCGTGTCGAGGGAAGGGATCTTTAATGTCCAACACATCTCTGTTAGACAGGACCGACAGCTTTACATCTCCTCCGAAAGATGGACACTCAAGCGATTCCCAGAATCCGAAAAATCGCACCGACTTTGTGGGGATTGAGCCCAGGTAACTCTGCGTAGGAGACGAGCATCATATTCCATACGCCACCGAGCCGGCGAGCATAGAACATATTTAAGCTATTTACTTTACTATATGAAATATATGAAATGAATAAATTGTGTTCAATGAAATCAAAGCTACCTATGGCTCACGTTTAAAAAACGCAAGTTAGCATTATAACTCAAAAAAGTGTCTGCAGAATGGCAAAACCATTTTTCATAACTTCAAAAACAATCGAGGTTAGGTTGGCACTTCATTGGTCCTGAAATTTTTCAAATAACTCGAGTACGAAAAGTGCTTCCTTGAATCTGTTAGTGGCAATGAATTCGTTACGCAAAATAAACACGGGAAATGGGCATCATTTTTCTCAATGCGCCATATGTCACATAGCTGCAGTACTAAAACGTCGGAATCTGTTCACCTATACACACAGTCATTACCGCTCTTTAATCATAAACCAGTTTTCCGAAGCCAATTCTGGAAGCTAATATCCTAGAATAACGAAATTTACACATTCCAATACACCATATAATACTTTAACTCTAATAAATTTTATATCAGTATGACGTAACACAATTAAATCTCACACTACAAATTTTGAATCACAATCTAAACAGCTTCGAGAAGTTTATTAATCATGCCAAGAATAATAAAATTTACTACTTTATGTCTAGAATTCTTTTCGTAAGTTAAACAAATTGAGTAGTATCTCAAATGACTGTTTATTCAAACGGAAAAATAATATAATATATTACCTCTATTTATTTTTATTCGATATTCGTTTGGATTAAAGGTTTCGTGAAAAAAGTAATAAAATAGTTATTTTTAGTTGTAGTTGAGAGGATTTTTCCGGTTAACCTAAATATACTAAGTTGGTAGAAAGTTTGTAGAATTTATTGATTTCCCATAATAAAGAACTTTTTAGGTTTCACCGTATATCGCGAGGGCTAAACGGAGGTAAAAAATGTACAAGGCCTATTCAACAAGTTAAAACTGTTGATCGATTTCAATGAAACAAAAACTAAATTGCATCACAAATGATACATTACATTACATTCGTGAGGGTCGATTGGATTTGCAAGCCTTTCCGAACTGCGACCAAATTGATCTTTTGTTCGTAACCCTGCTTATTCATTTCCTTGTAGGTCTAGATCCCTTACATAATTAAGAATCTCCCTGGGAGCTTTCGCTTTTACTTCGTGCGGCTCTAGTTTGTCGCTATCGAAGTGCATATGTCTTTGACGAACAGTTGCGATGCAACTGAAAAGAATATGTTCGGTAGTCTCATCGCCCTCTTTACACATTCTGCATGTTGCCGTTTCCGATTTGCCCATTTTATTGAGATGGTATCTTAGTGGGCAGTATCCAGTAAGGAGGCCTGTTATGATCCTCAACTCGTCCCTAGAGAGATCGAGAAGCTGTTTTGTCTTCTTTGGCGAATAGTCAATGAACTTTTTGCTTGTCTTTGGCCTGGAGTTTTCTTCCAGTATTCTTTTTTGCCATCGTTTCAGTTCCTGTCGTCTGTGCGGCTTACTTAGACCGCAGAACGGTTCAGGTCCGGTGGGTGGGATACCAGCAGCTGATTTGGCCAGTTCGTTAGCGGCTTTATTTCCTTGTATGCCTTCGTGGCCAGGCACCCACCACAAGAAAAGTTTGTTCCCCTCAGCCAGTTGCTTCAAGGATTGACGGCATTCCCAGACAGAGATGCTCCGATAACTCTAAGAGTTTAGAGCTTGTATTACTGCCTGACTGTCCGTTAAAATGTAAATCTTTGCCCCTTTGAGTTTCCTTCGTAGTCCCTCCTGGCAGCAAAGGTTTACAGCAAGTGTTTCTGCTTGCATGATTGGCGGAGTAGAT
This sequence comes from Cryptolaemus montrouzieri, assembly GCA_013387265.2. NCBI lineage: Eukaryota > Metazoa > Arthropoda > Insecta > Coleoptera > Coccinellidae > Cryptolaemus > Cryptolaemus montrouzieri. The sequence continues at coordinate 15,812,959 of JABFTP020000042.1, forward strand.
CCCAGAGGCACTGATGAAGAGTACTTGGGTCCATATATGCCTGCACCTGTTCAATCGTTTTTGATCCGTCCGTGTACCAAATGGATGATTTTTGGTCTAATTGATTTATTTTTCCCTTTACGAATGTGCGGTCTTCTATGACCACTTCGAAGGGTGTGTGAAAATCAAACTTAAGCGGCATTATATCCGATAGTTGTGATAAGATTTCTGGCGCTATGTAACCCAGAATCCCCAGGTGTCCCTTTAGATCACCAGGTAATAGTTTTTTGTGTATTGGAGCTGTAATGCCGCCATCAACGCCTCCTTTTTCAATTTTATATGAAGAGGAGGGAGATTTAGGATTACCTCCAGGGCAATAGTCGGTTTGCTTCTCATAGCACCTGTTATGCCCAAGCACGCAAGCCGCTGCAGTTTTTGCAGCTTGTTTTGCGTAGTTATTTCTGATGTTTTCGTCCACCATACTAACGATGCATATGTGACAATGGGTCTTATAACCGCTGTGTATAATCAGTAGGTTATTTTTGGCTGTAGACCCCAGGTCTTTCCGAAGAGTCTACGGCATGCCCATAGGCACGATGTAGCCCTGGAAAGAGTTTTGTCAATGTGTAAATTCCAGTTGAGTCTCTGATCTAGGGTTAACCCTAGATACTTAGCCTGTTCCGAAAATTTCAGAGTATGTCCATTCAGAAAGGGCGGCTTTAAGTTCAACTTTCTACGTCTTGTGAATGGAATTATAATGGTTTTGTCTGGATGGATGCTGAGTCCCTCTTCAGCGCACCATTCATTTACGATACTAAGGGCTTTTTGCATCAGGTTCGATAAGATTCCATCATGCTTTTCCCTAATGATGATAACTAGATCATCAGCATAGCCTTGTGCGTTGAAGCCAGGGTTGTTCAGTCTTTCTAAGAGGCCATCAACAATTACTGACCATAGTAGCGGCGATAGGACACCTCCTTGAGGGTATTCTTTCACTGCTGACACCGATATTTCGATGTCTCCAAAAGTGGCAGTTATGATCCGGCCTTTGAGCATTTCTTTAATCCATTTGATGGTGGGTGTTTTGACACCCTTATTGTTTGCACCATTGCTAATGGATGTATAGGAGGTATTATCAAAGGCTCCTCTAATGTCTCCAAATAGAACTAAGGCTATTTCTTTAGCCTCTAGTGCTCCTTCCACGTCTTTGACTAGATCGTGTAGGGCATCAATTGTGGACTTGCCCGGTTGGTAGGCAAATTGTTTTTCATGAAGTTTTCTGAAACTTCTCATATGGTTGTCGAGAATTTTCTCCATTGATTTTAGGAGAAAGGAGGTTAAGCTTATCAGGCGATATGATTTAGGCTCATCTGGAGACCTCTTGCCCATTTTCGGTATAAATAATACTTTGCCTTTCCTCCATGTAGCCCATGTGAGTAGCTGGCTTTGTATATAGCTCTCAGACATGGGGCTGTATATGTGTTGCCTCTTTGCAACATGACCAGATAGATTCCGCCCGTCCCTGGTGATTTGTAGGGTTTGAAGCTTTTGGTGTCCCACTTCACATAATCTGGGGTGAAGATTCGGCCCGATAGATTTCTGCTTTGCCTACTGGAGCTATACAGTTCTAGTTCCTGTTGTTGGGTGTTGTTGATGGGGAGTATTTTCGAGTCCGGGAAGTGGGTACTTAAAAGTACCCTCAAGCTTCCGCCGAAGTTTTTAGAATACTCTCCTCCAGGCTCCTTAATGCCTCAGCACAAATGATAAGGTACAGGAGGGTCGCTAACCGAGGGAGACTGTGACTCACTTTCCGAACAAGACCCTCTTCCTAAATCTTGAACGCAATAAGAGGTTATTACGTAATAAAATAACACTCTGCTAGTGGCAAAAGGCGGCTTTGTCAAAGAAAAGCCTCGTTTTTTATTCTTGCCGCTTTTCCGTTTATTATTAAATAGTACAAAATGAGTGCAGCGAAGAAATCTAAAACTAAAAAGTTTAATAACGAATGTAAGGAAGTATTATTCTTTTGTATTGTGTAGGATAAGTGCATTTGTCTCATTTGTCGTGCGTTAGTTGCAATACCCAAGCGTGGTAACATAGAGAGACATAACAAAGCGGTTCATAAAAACTATAAGAAGGATTTTCCGTCACAGAGCGAATTAAGAAAACGAAAAGTACGTGATTTGATATCTTATTGGGAAAAAGAACAAACCATGTTCACAGGACCAGCCAAACAATCAAAAAACACAAGAACCATTCTAAGATGGATCGGTTGTGAAGAAAGCATTTATTGAAGCTGGTGCGACTTTCTTTGAGGATTTTAAAAATAAAACAGAAATCATGTCTGCTATTAGAGAACTTCAGTTATCTCGTCAGACTGTCACAAGGCGTATGGAAGTCATGAGTCAGGACATGGCAGATGAACTAAAACATGATATCATGAAATATACATAGTTTTCTTTACAGTTCGACGAATCCACCGATATGACAGACACTGCCCAGCTGTGTATTTTTATTCAGGTGGTATTCAACGACATGTTGGCTAAGGAAGAATTTTTGACAATCATTCCTCTGAAGGGGGAGCCCAGTGGCGAAGATATTGTACATCATTGGATAATTTGCATTTTATACCTACTGACAGGTTAAGCTAGGGTACCTCGGGTTCGCTAAGGAAAGGTTAGATCCAACTTAACCTCATGGTGCTCAGAAACATTATTTCTGAGTACGGGCTTAGCGAACCCGAGGTACCCTACTTAATCTGGTAGTAGGTATAAAATGCAAATTATCCAATGATGTACAATCTAAGGAATAAAAGGGTGAATCGACATTGTACCACCATAACCTCTTGTCGCATTCAAGATTTAGGAAGAGGGTCTTGTTCGGAAAGTGAGTCACCGTCTCCGTCGGTTAGCGACGGAAGCAGCGTGATATCAAGTACAGCCGGCTCGGTGGCGTATGGGATATGATGCTCGTCTCCTACGCAGAGTTACCTGGGTTCAATCCCCACAAAGTCGGTGCGATTTTTCGGATTCTGGGAATCGCTTGAGTGTCCATCTTTCGGAGGAGATGTAAAGCTGTCGGTCCTGTCTAGATGTGTTGGACATTAAAGATCCCTTCCCTCGACACGAGAGGGGTTCGGCAAAATTCCCGGATTAGTGAGGTGACAGAATTCCCCGGCGTGTCATTAGCCGAAAGGCAGAAATAGAACACGTTAAAGGAAAAACAAACAACAAACAAACGATATCAAGTACAGATACTGTAACACAAAACCAAATAGGAAACAACAACAATACTACCCAACCGACTCTTGATATTTCAACGGTGGAGCAAGCCATTATGCCTACGACCACGAGAGCCAGACTCCCTAGAAAACGAATGAAGTGGACCCCAGAAATGAATTCCTTCATTATGCGTTTCTATTACAAGAATACGGATCAACGAAGAATAATCGTTAAAAATAGGCTACTTTCTTCTGAAACGCTGCAAAGTATACGAGAACAGGTCATAATGGTATACCTGTCGGAGTAAATGAAAGTGTTACAGATAGCATCGAAGCTACGGAAACGAATATTAACATGGAACGCCCTCCTGAGCCGAATCAGCAGAACGAATATATGTATTTAGCAATATCAGAACTCAACAGAGCAATAACTGAATTTAGTGGTAGTAACCCAACTAAACGACCTAAACTGCTCAAACTTAAGACGAACAAGAACACCAATATTATCATAGCAAGCATAAACTCAGTGTTTGAAGAATACATTGACCCGAACACCTTGGAGAAGATTCCCAATTTGATTTACTATGGAACGGTAGCAGTTATTCGGCTACACAAACAACAAGTCTCCACAACTCTGATTCGAGCTGAGCCAAAAAGCGTCAGAAAACCACCATGGCTAAAACGACTGGAGAAGGATATTGATAATATTAGAGTTGAAATCGGTCGCCTCATAGAATTCCTGAGAAACGAAAAACCCTCAAGGTGCTTGAAACCATATACGCAAAATTCATAGAAAATTTGGTACGAACACAAAACACCTTGATCACAACACAAACAACACATCGACGTGTATATGGACAGTTTGAAGCAAAAACTTCAAGAAGAAGCAAAGAGGCTCTCAAGATACATCAAGTGTACTGAAAGAAAACACAAAAACCAAACAATAACAGAGAAGTACCTGACGCACAGTGCTTGATCGATTATTGGTCATTGTTATGGTGGAACCCCAAGGAACATAATAAGGATGCTGAATTGATCACGAATGAAAAACATCACCTTGATATCAAACATATGGACTTCGAAGGACTAACGGAGGAAGAAATAACAGTAGTTAGAGTGACCAACAAGTGGAAGGTCACAGGAATAGATAATATCCACGATTTCTGGTACAAGAAGTTTAATGAGCTCCATGGAGCCCTAGCGAGACAGCTCATGTATGTTCTTCAACATCCCAGGAAAACATCCACTTTCCTAACACAAGGCTTCTTATATATGCTTACATAAGAGCGATAGAACACAAGATCCGTCTCAGTATAGGCCATATAGTCTGCCAACACTCTGCAAAATACTCACCTCATGCATATCCATTCCACCTTGACGATAACAATAAATTAGCAGAGGAGCAGAAGAGATGCAGAAAGAAACACCACGGGTGCAAGGAACAACTCATTATCGATTCTGTGATGATGAAACACACGGAGGGCATCGGAACGTTCATTCAGCTTTTCTCGATTATCTGAAGGTATTCGATAGTACCGCCCATTCTTGGCTTGTCGAAGTATTACAGATATACAAAATTCATCCAGCCCTGGTAGAATTCTTGAAGACAAAAATGACTCTGCAGGTCATCATGAACAATAAGTCAATTAAAACCGACGAGATACCCATACGTCGTGAAATTTTTCAAGGAGACTCTTTGAGTTAACTATGGTTCTGTTTGGCTATGAATCCATTGTCTTCAATGCTCAATATAATAGGATACTGATTTAGGATAAATCCGTATCCTATTTCGCCTAAACTGGAATTTAAGCTTTTAGCACTTTGAATAACGTTAAAAACTTGCATTTCAGTAACAGGAGTTAAACACATAGATTGACCAACCCAGTTAGCATAATATTAGTGATACTCTTTCCGCAGAAGATACTCAGACAAAACTGTACAAATGACAAGGGATTATTTCGCAATTATCTTTGTATTCTCACTGTATACAACGCGTCTTAACATGTATTGAAACAGTTGCATGAGATTTTCTTGTGTATATATAGAATGAGTCATAATTTAACATGTAACTCTTTTCAGGGCTGATATGTCATCATTTATCTGACTTAGTACCGAAGAATTTAAGTTGAAATCCAAACATGGGCAGATGCATGTCAACAGAGTCAGATTCTGGGTATTGTCGTTTCTGTTATTTGTTTACTTAGCAGGAGTCCTCATTTTATCAGCGATCACCTTTCAGGATTCAAAGACAAAACCTGTTAAGGTAAGTAGTTCTATCTTCCAATATGAACGATAATGAGTTCCATCATTTGATGTAAATAACAATATAGAAAGTCTTGAAAACGCGTAGTTAATGAAATTGCTTCATTTGTTGCAACACGGGGCCTCAAACCAAATTCTCCAAGACGTTTTCGAAACGTACCAATGCTAATTTGCATTCTTCTTTTGCGTCGAAGCTGCATTCGAAGGTGACTAGCTGTAGCGAACTGTTGTACAATAAGGAAATTCTCGAATAACGGTAATGGATCACCTTTGTTACTCGAGGTCGTCCTTCTTTCTGGAACTAAGCCTTTCAGTTCTTCAGAGCAGTTACCCTGAAAGTACTTGTAGAAAAGGGAAGATCAGAAACCTGTCGCCTACGAAAGAGAGGCTGGAGATAGATGATGCGCACTGTTCTGTTCTGGACACTATCCAATGGATGTAATGAATGTTTAGGTTATGGGAACAGTATCCCATAACAGGTTGCACATGTGCTTTGTATAAAATCATAAGCTGTTATGGGGCGAAATACGGCTTAGCCCTGAAAAGAAAACTGAGCTTAGCAGAAGCAGATCTGGCAATAGCTAAGTCATAATAGGTTGCGTACCGAAGAAGAAATTTGAAATATTGAAATTATGCGTTAATTTCTTGAAACAGTGTGGTTGAATTTTTATTTCTGCTGTAATGGTCGGGTAATTTGTTTAATACACAACACAAAACACTGGTTTTTGTAATTAATATACAGGGATATCCACCGGGGCCGTCCGTTAAAAATTTATTAAGTTCCAATTACAGTATCAAGCTGAAATTTTATACGCGGCCATAACTAGCGATCTCCAAACTTTTGACAGATTTAATTATTTTTGTGAAACATTTAAAAAAATTGTAGCTAGTATATCTTTTGCACTACAGACACAATTTTTGCTTGGGTGGATAGAAGAAGGATCAAGGAATTTTTTAAGCAAAATACACATGTCAAATGTTTATTGCGTTGTTCTGTATGATTTTTTCAATTTGGCCCTATTCAAACAGCAATAACTCAATTTTTTCAAATTGCACGTGCCAATTTTTATGTCGCCATCAGATGAAGCGTCGAATTTCAGATGGAATTGTGTAAGCATGTACTATACCCATCTCTTATAGTTCCGAAATAATTTGGGAATATATTGAATTTTGATAATTTTGCAAGAACTAACAGAGAATGCTTTGAAATATTCGAATCAAGTAGCTGAACTGGCTTCGCTCATCTGACAGGTGCCTAAAATTAATGTACTTGTCACTTCGTTCATTCGAATTTGATATTTCAACAAGAATTGTCGTTATTTGAGATTGAAAATATCCAAAAAATACAACACATTTCGAATAAAACCACTGGTTATTCAAACGAAAATATATTTAATCTTTTTTTAATTCATTTTAGAATGTCAAAAAGTAGTGGGTAGAAATTGCAGGCGATTCAACAACCAATTTCCAAATTTACCGTCTATGTATAAAATAAAATTTTGAAGCATTAGAAGCAATTTTCTACAATTCGGATGAATAAAAATTGTAGGAACTAAGCGAAAACGATTCATCGAAGATAATTACATTAATACGAATAAATGATAGCAAACATCATGGGAGAAAACTAATTTACGATCTGAATAAATGTTCAATATGGGCCCCATTTTGCTCGATACACTTGACAGCTCGTATACGAACATGATGAAATGCCCTCCTAGTTTCCTCAGGATAAATATTACGAAAATCATTATGAATACGTTCTAGTAACTCCTCTTTACTTCTCACAGGAATAAGAATACTTCACTCTTGATTTTGCCCCATAAATAAAAATCAAGGGGCGTTAGGTCCAGAGAACGCGGAGGCAATAAATTTGGTCCTTGATTACCCCACCATCTATCCTCGAACATTTCTGTTAGCTGCCGATCTACAGCTCGTGTTTTATGTGCTGGTGCACCATCCATTTGGTTATAGCAATCCCTCAGAATGTTGAGGGGTAATCCATCTGAAAAATTTGCTAATGTTTCTCTCAAAATTTTCAGGTATCTTTGTCCATTAAGATTTTCCTCATAAATGTGATAAACCAACAAATCATTCATTAAAATTGCAAAAACGTTCACGCTGAATTTATTTTGAAAATCAATAACCCCAATGCAATGTGGGTTTTCTGTGGCCCAAAAATGTCGATTTCCCTGTTGGTTAGTCCACTTTCATTGAACTTGGCTTCATCAGACCATATAATTTTTTGCAGAATTGTCTCATCTTCTTGAAGCCGAATTAATGAATTTTCACAGAAATTTAGCCGCTTGGGAAGGTCAGTTGGTTTCAATTTTTGTAGTCTGATAAAAGAATACGGGTGCATGTTATGTTTCTTAAGGATCCTTTGGACTTTTGACTTAATGGACGCATATGGATTGGCATGAAAATACGCTAGCGTATTAATTTGATTGTCGTCGTCCTCGAGAATTGGTTTTCTTCTAGTTTCTATGTATTTTGTTCCTCCAAATTGCAGAAAATTGCTTCTAATACTACGAGATTTTGTTTAACTCATAGGCGCCAAATTTGGAAATTGGTTATTGAATTGCAAGTTCTATCCACCACTTTTTGACATTCGCCATGAATTAAAAAGAGATTAAACATATTCTCGTTTGAATAATCAGCCATTTTATTATCAATCTGTGTTTTCCAAAAATGTTCACATCAAATTACCAACAATTCTTGCTGAAATATCAAATTTGAATGAACGAAGTGACAAGTACATTAATTTTAGGCACCTGTCAGGTGATCGTAGCCAGTTGAGCTACTTGATTCAAATATTTCAAAGCATTCTCTGTAAGTTCTTGCAAAATCATCAAAATTCAATATATTCCCAAATTATTTTGGAACTATAAGAGATGGGTAAAGTACATGCTTATACAATTGTATCTGAAATTTGACGCTTCATCTAATGGCGATATAAACATTGGCACGTGCAATTTGAAACAATTGAGTTATTGCTGTTTGAAAAAGGCCAAATTGAAAAAATCATACAAAACAACGCAATAAACATTTGACATGTGTAGACCCCTTAAAAAATTCCTTGATCCTTCTTCTATCCACCCAAATAAAAATTGTGTCTGTAGTGCAAAAGATCTACGAGCTATAATTTTTTCAATGTTCCTCAAAAATCGAGTTTATAACAAAAATAATAAAATCTGTGAAAAGTTTAGACAGATTTTATGCCTTGCTCAAATGTCGGTTCTAGTTGTATAATAAAAATGGTAGATTGCCATTTGAAATAACAAAGTGATGACCCACTTCCGGTTTAACCGGAAATGGTATCACTTCGAAAATATTTCACTCCAATTGGAAATCGCTAGTTATGGCCGCGTATAAAATTTCAGCTTGATATTGTAATTGGAACTCAAAAATTTTTAACGGACGTTCCCGGTGGATATCTCTGTATATTAACAAAATAACATGACACTCATTTACTACCTGCTCATTTAGAATTGTAGGAAACTTAACGATTACTGATTACAACTGTAACATATATATCTGATGGTTACCGCTGACTGACCTAGCTGGACAAAGTATTTTACGAAATACCTATGGTTCTCGTAAATTTTCGTTTCATGGGCGCCATATAACTGCTGACTGACTGACCTGGCCAAGTAGAATTATAAATGATAAGAAAACTTAATTTATTGCAATGATTTTCGGTTGGTAATGAATAGTCAAGTATTCCTCTACGAACCTGGTAGTGGATAGACCTGGTTCAGGGCCTAAGCGAACCCTGCATACGTAAGCTCTTGATCTCTTCCACTTATACAAACCTAGGGAGGAATCATGTCTTGCACCTTCTTCCTCACTACTACCACTTTAATCCTACCCATCCTGCACTTCTCCTCTACCAACCCGCACTGGGCAGCGTGGTAGGTTATGGCTAAAAAAGCCCCTAAATGATTCTATAAAATGGACTACGGTAGAGGTCATATCCGATCAAGAGCAGAAGGGTGCGAAGAATCCCCGAAGTGGACCAGGCTACCATGGTAAACGACACTTGCAAATAGTTTCCTACAACACATGAACTCTACTATCCGACGAAAAACTGTTAGAGATAGAAAATGAGCTACAATATATTAAATGGGACATTATTGGTCTCAGTGAGGTAAGAAGAAGAGAGGAACATCAATTAACCCTGAAATCTGGACTCATTTTCCATTATAAAGGACAAGAAGATATCTCTGAAGGGGGAGTAGGTTTCATCATCCACAGAAGCAACTAAAGTAACATAATGGACAGAAGAGGTATCAGCCCACGAGTAATCTATCTCATACTGAAACTGAATTCCAAATATAACATCAAGATAGTACAAGTATACGCACCGACATCAACTTGTGAAAACGAAGAACTCGAATCATTTTACGACGACGTTCCTAAGGCACTGGACGAACAACGCACACATAACACTCTTCTGATGGGTGATTTCAATGCCAGATTATGATCAGAACGAAAGTAACCATATAAAGAAAGAACAAACAAAACAAATATTGAAAACCAGAGGAAAAGGATGGACTGAACCTCAAGACCAGACACAGTTCCAGAATGAAATAGAAAATAATCTAGATAGAGAGGAATATTTACAAAACAACGTTGTTGACACCAAAAAGCTCAATATTTGTATCATCAAGGGAATTAAAGAGGCTGAATGAAAATGCTGTGATAAAAAATCTGCAAGGGAGAAGAAATTGAGTGAAAACACGAAACAGAAGATAAAGGGGAGAAGAAATGTAACAGATAAATATGGTGGAAATTATGAAAGACTGAGGCAGCTGAACAAGATCATTTCTAAAGAAGTCAGAAAGGATGTTAGAGCGTACAACTCAAACATGATCACTAAGGCGATTGAAGATAATAAAAGTCAGACAGAAAATGGCAAATGGTGAAAGAAATATCTGTAAATTGACGAACGCACAAGGCGAACTAGTCACAAATAAAAACGATATTCTTACAACAGTGGAAAATTTCTATGAAGAATTTTTCAGGCGTCACCCACAGCTCAGAAATAATAATGAAATCCGACAAGTCGTAAACCAAGACTCAAAAGACATTACTGAAATACGAAATGCACTCATAGAAATGAAAAATAATAAGTCACCAGGTGAGGATGAGATAGCGATTGAAGCAGTAAAATCCGGTGGAGAGAAACTACTAGATGCATTGAAAACACTTTTTAACGAATGCCTCTACACGGGAACTACGCCAGAACAGTGGAATATTGCCATTAAAGTACTCATACACAAGAAACGTAACATAACAAAACTAGAAAACTATCGACCAATAAGCTTATTGCCTCATATTTATAAGCTGTTCAACAGAATTCTCACCAACAGACTGAACGCAAAGCTTGAGTTATACCAACCGAGAGAGCATGCTGGATTCAGATCAGGATTCGGCACAAATGATCATCTTCTAGTTGTAAAAAAAATCTTATTGAGAAATCAGTTGAGTACAAAGAACCACTAGTCCTCATATTCGTTGACTACGAGAAAGCGTTTGATACGATTAATCAACACAAGATGCTTGAGGCCCTAGCTCACTATAGAATAGACTATCGGTAGACCACAATCATAAAATATATTTATGAAAATGCAACTGCAAGTATCAAATAGAATAGACTATCGGTAGACCACAATCATAAAATATATTTATGAAAATGCAACTGCAAGTATCAAACTTCATGAAAATACAGCAAAGATTCCATTTGGAAGAGGTGTACGCCAAAAGTTTACCACGCTTCTTGAATATGCTTTCAAACAAATAGATTGGGAAGACTTTGGTATAAATATTAATTAATATTATTAGGTAAAGATAATCAGACATGTGAACTTCATAGGAGAGTGGGCTTGACATGGGTAGCCTTCGGAAACCTATGACATATTTTCAAATATCACCTTCTAATATGCCTGAAGAGAAAGGTTTACAACCAATGTGTCCTCCCCGTTCTCACATATGGTGCAGATACATTAACTTTGACCAAGAAATCTGTGAACAAAATAAGAACAACACAGTGTGCAATGGAAAGATCGATGCTAGGTTTATCGCTTAGGGATAGAATTTCCAATATAGAAATCCGCAGAAGAACTGGAGTGATAGATGCCATCTAGAGGATCGCAACTTTGAAGTGGAATTGGGCATGTTGCCAGAATGGGAGATAATAGATGGACGAAACGGCTCATAGAGTGGAGGCCTAGACAGGAAGCGTTGAGAAACCGGGGCAGACCACCAACCAGATGGGCTGACGAACTGCGACGAATTCATACAAATTGGATTCAGAGTGCACTGGATAGACAGTTTTGGAAGCATTCACGGGAGGCCTACGTCCAGCAGTGGACAAACTTATAGGCTAATGATGATGATGATGAATGAATAACTAGATAGCACCAATGATAATGTAGATTGTCCTTTTTTAATTTCTATAGCAAATCATAATCATAAGGCATTACATGAAGTGCTGGGAAGGTACATTACACTGCATTCTCAACTCCAAAAAGGCCCATAGAATACAATCGAGATAATGACATATGCCAAAATCACACCAAAATATTAAAAATGGGACATCCTGTACATACCATTGAAATCTCTCTAAGATTGATTGTGTTTTTATTATAACGTCATAATTAAATTAGTCAAATATTGGTACTGTTTTCAAATCCCAAAGGCTCTATAATTGGAAATTTCAAATAAAGGAAACAGAAAGTAGGCCTTTGTAGACGCAGATTTCAGCCAGGCGTGAAAGTTTAACGACATTTTCAGCTTACGAAGCTGAAAATAATTGACTGTAAGAAAATATTTTCTTTCTTGTTGTCGTCTTTGAAATTCAAATTGAATGAATAATGAGGCACCTCGTTGCAAACCAAACCATGCAACTTAATTAGGGACAAAGAAAATCAAATTGAATGGCAAGCACAGAACTGTTCAACGTTTTATATCGATCGATGTTCGAAAAGTGATTGCATCTAATGCTTTCTAAGCACATTTGAAAGGCCACCTTTAATCACCGTATAAAATGAGTGTAGATACCGTAAATTTCATGCATTAATTTTCTTCATTTGAATTGAACGATTAGGTTTATTTCGGTGATGAATCAGTGAATAAAAAATGTTTGAAATATATGAATTGCAGTCCTCAATAATTGATATATATATATATATATATATATATATATATATATATATATATATATATATATATATATATATATATTTTGAAAGAGAGAATTTACAAAAATTCGAATTATTGTATTTACAATAAATGCCTATATTTATAATTTTGGTGTGTGTCAGAAAAACACAAGTGCGAGCATATGATTCAATAAACGAGTGAAAAAACCTGAGGAAAAAACTCGTTTCCCTGTCGCTATTGTACTAGCTATAGCTTGTCTGTTTATGTTGTGTTAGTGTCGTGTGTACATAAAGAGTACCAAAGATTTTTCTGCTTAGCCGCTTCATTCTCTCGTGCACTCCATGATTTCCAGACGACGACAAGGGTGAAAGGAAGGGATTTTGGGACAGGAATCTGTAAAAATGGAAAAAGAAAACCAGCAGAAAAATATTTCAACAATCATAGGTCTTATATGTCTAAACAAATCTAAGAAATGATTTCACATAGCAAGCAAGGCGATAAAAAGGACTAAGGAGATAATCAAAAAGTACATAACTTGCTATATTTCCTCTTCCGCGGAGATGTTCTTCTGTCGCAGTGTGAGTCTCCTGAAACATAATCACTTCCCTGTTCTTGCTTGCCAATTTTGAAGTATAATTGCGAAAAACCCTACAACATTCAAACTCAACAAAACAATTTCCTCTCTGTTTAACCGAGAAAGCCCCGATGGTTAGGTTCAGTCTTTTGAACCTGTGATGCCGATTATGATCTATAGATGTTTTAGAACCATTATGGACCCAATAGTTCGGGTTAACATCGTATCAAAAATTCATGAGAAATTATGATAATACTTTGGCACTTTTGTCATACTAGTGCACTCATTTCTTGGAGTTCAAGATAATCAGTTGTAGACTTGTAGAAACCTTTATTTCGACACCCTAAAACTTATCTGAAGATCTGCCTATTGTAGGGTGGTCGTAACTAGGAATTCTAATCAGTTCCCGCAGGATTTAGGGGTTAACAGTCGAACAGAATACAGGTCGTCTTTTTCCTCTCTGAAATTTTCAAAAATTCTTTATCAAACTAACAATAATTAACACACCTCAGATTACAAATTGTGTAGTGCCTTTAGGTAAGTGTTTTTTCTTACTTTCTGTAATTTACAAAAAGAATAGCTTGAAAAAATTTCACAAAATTACATATCCTATATGAACGGAGCCATGAGTTCCGATGAAGATCATGGAGGGGTGGCACCTCCCATTTCCCCGCGCTTATTCGATCAGTTAACTCCTATGTCAAAAAACATATAAAAACAATTTCGTATATAAACCACGTATCTTCTCCACAGCTGATACTCACAATTTGCAGATGATGAAATTACTTCACTATCAATTTTGAAATTATTTGAGAATGAGAAATCTAAAATTCGCCTTTCGCCCTCTCTATGTGTATAGAGGAAATACAAATAACTCATAAAAGAAAAAATAAATCATACGATGACTTGCTCAGGTCCATTCCTCATTATAATTGAAAGCAAATCTGGTAACTTAGGAAATCTCCAACCTATGAATTTAGGAAAAAAACTATTATCTCTTGGTTTCTCAGGTTAAAAAAATATTTTACGTGAAGGTAAAGAAGAATTTCTATAGAATTTAATACAGCATTGAATGCAAGAAATTGTTGAAAAACAACTGTTTAAAACAAGGCGAATATTATGTCTTTATCCCTTCATGGATGGTTTCCAGATCAAAGATATAGGGGATGATATTAAAAAGAAAGATATAGTCAACTCTGACTCTAGGGTCAAAATATCAGGAGCAAGACAACTAAAACGCAGAATAGTAGAAAACCATATTACCACTTATGGTCCATCCAAATCATGGGGGGTAACTTTTGAAGGAAAATCCATTCCTGAATACATAACCATCTGTGGATGCATTAGAAGAGTAGCCCTATATATTCCTCCGGTAGTGCAATACTACAAACGTTTGCGTTATGGCCATGTTCTCAACAACTGAAATGGCAATAAGAGATGCAGAAACTTTAGGGAAAACAAGTCCAACTTAAAATGTGTTCATTGTTCAGGTCTTCATGCATCTACTAATCGTTCATGTCCCGAATTTGAGAGGAAAAAACAAATTAATAATGTTATAGCCATTGAAAATATTCCATATTTTGAGGCTGTTAGGCAAGTGAGAAAAGACTATATCAGTCCCTCAGCCCAACCTCAACTATACCCTCAAATTTCAAGGTTCCCTAAAGACCTATCTCGTTCACAACCTAATATAATCAGTGTTCATAATCGTAGAATCATATCCGAACAATCAAATGAAAATAAAGATAGCTGTGTCACAACTCTAAAAAAGAGAAAAGCCCACATTTCATAGGTGAACGGGTATGATAAGGTCGCTCATAAAACTCAACTTATTGATTGGTCATCAACTACATATCATCTAGAGTTTTACTAAATAATAATAGAAATACACATCCTGATATTCAAAAGTTAGAACAGGACATTATTAAAGAATCTATGAATTCAAATTTCGGTGTTGTTCAAAGTCTGGTAGAAAAAATAAAAGGATTGACGAATGTTTCGAATTCTCCTATTAGAAAATATATAGTAGAAGGATCAATAAGTGGGATTCAGTCTCAAATTAGTCCTCAGGTAACTGAGGAACTCTCAAATAAATAAGATTAGAGTTTCTCTGTTGCGTAGGTTTTATCTTCTATTTATTTAATTATCTATTATTTTCCTGGTATCTTCAGTTATAATTTTCCTTCCTTTATTTTATCCCTATGTTAAGAATACTACAGTGGAACTGTCGTTCAATCAAATCCAATTTAACACATCTTGAATTACTGGTAAAAGAATATGATCCTCAAATAATTTTACTTTCGGAAACATGCCTCAATGAATCAGATAAAATAAACCTAACAGGTTACATTATAATTAGACAAGACAGAGTACCTGATAGAGGGGGAGGCATAACCATCCTTGTTGAAAATAAAATAAAATTCTCTCTTTACAATTTCCCATACTTCAATATCCTTGAAAAATTTCAACTTAGTGAATTCTCAACATCAAACGAAATAAGTTTTGCGTTGTTGAGAATTTATATCCAAGTGTTCCTCCAGGTGATGCCAAAATATTAATCGAAAACATGTTGAATTCGAATCATGTTAACCACATAATTAAATCAGAAATATTGAATCGGTTGGACGTTTGCATTGAACAAAATTATTTTTCTTTCAACAACATCTATTACAGTAGTGAAAATGGTTTGATCATGGGAAATCCTTCGAGTCCACTTTTAGCAGAGATTTTTATGAATAATATTCAACAGAAAATTCATACACATCCACTCATTTCCAAATTTCTTTATTGGTATAGATATTTTGACGACATCTTAGTATGTTTCATTGGAACTACTCGTCAATTAGACTTATTTCTTAATTTCATCAATTCCAACCATTTGAACATTAAATTCACGATAGAAATTGAACAGAACGATTCCATTAATTTTATGGACTTAAAAATCAGTAAACGAAATAATAATCATGTTTTTTCGGTCTTTCGTAAACCAACACATACTGATACAATTATACATAACTACTCATTACATCCAATTCAACACAAAGTAGCAGCTTTAAACAGCATGGTACATCGGTTACTCAATTTACCTTTATCAGTAGAAGATTATAATAAAGAGTTAAACATCATCAAACAGAAAGCCATTAATAATTCATATAATCCGGGTATGATAGATCTAATCATTCGTAAAAACTGTATCAGAAAGCAATAAATGAAGTATATCCTATTCATAAAGACTATAAAATATTCAACAGTTTAACATTCTGCGGTTCTGCAAGTACAAATATTAAATCCTTTCTCGTCAAACAAAATGTTAATATAACTTTCAAAACTTCTAATAACTTAGGTAAACATATTAAAAATAATAAATCTCGTGTTGAAAAATCAAATAAATCAGGAATCTATAAACTCAATTGCGGTTCTTGTGATAAAATTTATATCGGTAGGACCTATAGGAGTTTTGGCATAAGAACATCTGAACATAAACGTAGCTTCGATAAAAATAAATCTGATTCAAATTATTCAAACCACTTAATAAAAGAAAACCATTCATTCAATAAAAACTTTGACATATTACATATAAAATCAAAAAGTTTAAAATTAGATCTCCTAGAAGCATTAGAAATAAATAGATACAAACATTCGGACAAGCTTTTGAATGAGCAGGTAGATGTGAATTATTCACCCCTACTTAACTTGTTTAATTAGTTTTTATTACATTTCATACTAACTGTACAATGGCTCGGTGTGGATTTTCCTGTTATTCATCCAACTTGTTCTAGGATTTGTTTATAATACCATACTCTTCATTCTGTTTGTCATTCTTGATAAAGCTGCTGTGTCAGCGAAACGTCGTCGAATTTTTTCAAATAAAGTGTAGATTAAAGTTAAATCTTGTGTTTTTATATCATTTATATCATGGATCTACATCAAGTAACGACCTCCACAATTCAAAAGTAGTTACCATATTAATCAAATAGTTGATGTCATATTAAATAATTTAATGCCTATCGAAATAAAACACTGGGATTTGCTGTGAAGGAATATTATTTATAAGTGTTAGTGATGTTTGTATTTTTATAAAAATATATTCATTCACAAGGAAACCTGATCTGTCAATTATTTTGGTTAATATATTATTCTTTGATGGCCATAGTACATTCACAATTTGGTATAAGTATTCGTTTGAAGAAAAAATTAATTTTCATTGACCCACGTTATTGGTTTTCAAGTTACAAAATATGCTTTTCATATAATCAAGGATACCAAAAACATTACTTCAGTCAATTAGTGTATGTTCGCACCATGCTAATATTTACTGAAGGTGTTACAAAAAGTCTCATAAAGCAATTTAACGAACTGATTAAATTTCTAATATCCTCATATACGAATATTCAAATTTGATTTCAGCCAAAATCCCAGCATCTACAAATATCTAAGCTGAAACATTACGAATTGGGTTTCTCAGGCTTTAGACCTCCTTTACGCAGATCGAAAATTAATTGGTGCTCTGAATTGAAGTTCCTAGATCCTCCAAGGTCGTTAATAGCCCTTGCATCATTTCCTGGGAGTGGTAATACCTGGGTCCGATATCTATTGCAGCAAGCGACAGGTAAGTAGACCTATAAATGGAGAAATTGTTATTTAATCCGACAAGAATATCTGTGCGCTTGAGATTCTCATAAGATGCGCGAAGAACAAAAGAGATAGCAAGCGGATGAAGTAAGATGAATAATACGTTCTGCAATGTAATGTAAAATAGCTATCAGGGTCGGCGTAAGGGTTTTTTGAGGAAATTATCTCTCTTAGGCATATGGCATTTCAAGGTACTCGATCATTTTGGCAAAAAGACAAATGATGTGGTTTATGCACGATGTCGTACCTGCTCATTGTAGTCAGCTTGCTCCTGACTTCTTAACTCAAGAGTATGGAAATCTCTGGATTGATCGAGGTGGACTACAATTTTGGTCTGCAGGGTCCCTTCGATTTCTTCCTGTGAGGTTATTTGAAGTCTTTAGTTTACACTAGGCACCTGGTAAATGTTGAAGACTCTCTCTCTCTCTTGGTGCCTTCTCAGATTCTGAGGTTGGCTAATAACATGGCATATCTGCATCTATCTCTGGCAGAATAGAAACAATTTCGCAATCTGCAAAATCTATAAACACCTGATTCATTGAATGAATGATTCATTAAATAAATCAGGTGTTTATAGATTGGATTGTGCAGATTGCAATTGTTTTTATATAGGTAGAATAGGAAGAAATTTTAATGTTAGAATCTCTGAACATAAACGCAGTTTCATCAATGGAAAAACCGATTCAAATTATTCAAATCATCTTAGGGATAATGGTCACTCTTTCAATTCAGAATTTAAAATCCTACATTCTGAGAATAGAGGTATAAAACTCAAGCTTCTGGAAGCACTTGAAATTAACAGATTTAGGAATTCACCGGAAATTCTTAATGATCAGGTAGACATAAATAACTCACCCTTATTAAATTTATTTCCTAAACATTAGTTCAAGTACGAATAGATCTGAGTGGATTGCATCTTTAGTATATATAAAAATTTGTTAGTAAGATATATTTGTAGTATTCATTCGCTCTTGATAAAGATACTGTGTATCGATGAATTTGATAATATATTTTAGTAAAAATCATCGTTTACTTGTATTTGTGATAAACAAAAAGTACATAACCTGCGATATTTCCTCTTTCGTTACTATTTGAAATGCTTATGCGTCTGTGCGTTATGTGAAGATATGAGTTTGAGTGAAAAAGTATAATAAAATATTTTGAAGTACGAAACTGTATTAAACATGAATTTAATAATTTACATAATTTTCATTCATTATTTCAGTTTTTTCGCTATCTTCATCTATTACAGATATTGTATCTGTTTGTAAATATATCAGTTATGTGCTCTGCCGGTTTAATAATTCTCGATTGAAATCTTCCGTACGACAAATAATAGACACATGAGAACAGGTACCTATCCTTCTATTCCCTTCTGCACAATTACAATAGTAACGTCTTATACCTTCCAAACTGTTATTGTTAGGCTCATAGAGTACATAACACTTGTATGTTCTACTATTTACATGCCGTGATTTTGCTTCGAATCTAACGATTTGTGCTGTTCTTTGGCCAAACTCAAAAACAATGTATCGTCTCCTTGCAGCATTTCTGCTGAGTAGGAAATTGCTTGAGACAATTGGTACGATCCTGTAAAAGTAATTGAATATTTATTAGAAAAATATAATAATAAAAAGTAGAGAAATAGTCTATTGTAATTTTTTTCCACGAGCTCAGATTAGTGAAAAGTTGAATTTTC
Source organism: Cryptolaemus montrouzieri (assembly GCA_013387265.2). Taxonomy (NCBI): domain Eukaryota; kingdom Metazoa; phylum Arthropoda; class Insecta; order Coleoptera; family Coccinellidae; genus Cryptolaemus; species Cryptolaemus montrouzieri. Next base: position 15,832,489 of record JABFTP020000042.1, read on the forward strand.
AGCACTCAAAGGGCCGTTAAGCGAAATAATTGGCAAAAATAACTAAAAATGGTCTTTAAAAAATATGTTTGAGTTAAAAGTTCTTTAGTTAACTTTTATATTTATGCAATTGTAAAGAAATAAACTATTAACATAATAATAATATGTAATCAAGGAAGGGGCATTTCGCCTACCTTATCGGGAGCTGCCCTTTAACTGCATCTTTCGATTAAACTTGAACACCCTGTAAGTCGGTAACGAAATATTTGCAGACCAATGTTTATATGAACTTTTTTCATTAAATTACTTCAGCAATCATCTCCTAAAATACTGTCGTGTCTTTATTAAACACCCTGTATACCTTTTAAAAGGATATACTTTTCTTTAGTATATTTTTCTTTTGATTTAATTGATAATTATGTTTCAAGGTATCTTAACTGGTTCAGTTTATAAGGACTACGGCCTACTCAAGAACGGATTCCCTGCAGAAAATGTTGTGAATGGTTCTGTTTTGCTGGTGAAGACTCACGAATTTGGTCCTAACGCTAAGAAGATATTTTCTAAGGCTATACTTTTAGTTCGATCGCCTACTGCTGCCATTCAAGCGGAATTTAATAGACAAAGTGGGGGTCATATAGGCTTTGCTTCACCTGCAAGGTACAAAAGGAATAAAGGCAAGTGTAAGTAATAACTTGAACATAAATTCATTACTCGACGTTACGTTTAGTTTTTGACTAAAAATAACACGTAGTCGTGACAACGTTCCACCCTGTAAGTGAATATTTGCTTGGTCACGTCAACCTTAGTTCTTAAGAGACATATATTTTCAAGTTCACTAAGGTACAACCAGTTGAAACTCACGCACACAAAAAAATGGTGTTCCACAGGGATCTATTCGTGTACCACTATCATTCGATATATATGAGTGATATTTATTCATCAATTTTGAAGTTGAAAGAAGGCAACCAAATACAGTTAACGGATATTTTCTTAAGTGAAAATTCATTTAAATTTGTACTAGCAAAGATATGAGTTATTATCCAAAAGTTTTTGGTTGCCAGTAAAATAGTAGAACTCATTTTGATAACAGTTCTTTCCTTATTCAACATAAAATTATATGTTTTCAGCAGATTGGGAGCAGTTTGTCAGCGATAAGCTTCAAATCTGGAAACGGACGAACCTCGATTGGTTGTACAATTTTACTGGACCCACTCACGTTGTATTCTACGAGCAATTGGTCGACAATCTTGAGAGTAACCTCAGGTCAATTCTGAAGTTTTTGGAATTTCCTGTATCAGAACCACTTTTCAAGTGTGCCATGGAAAGGAAAGAGGGTATTTACCGAAGAAAAAAGAGAGCGATCATATTTGATCCTTACAGTCAAAAAATGAAAGATGCTATCAAAGCGGAACAGGAAAGAGTATATAATGCTATTTATAATTTTGCCGCGCCTACTAAGAGATAATGTTGAAGGAGGTGAATGGTAATGGTAAAAAAAGATAGGTAATAGGCGAATTCCCTTGAGCGATGATAGGTTCGAAGTAAGAAATATGATTCAATTTTGATATACAGGCCATATCATTAGGGGTAGTTCCCAGATTTCAGATTTCTGCGTTTTAAAGATTAAGTGGATTTCTTTTGGTTGTTGTTGATTTTTTATGTAACTTTTCTTGGTATCTGTATCACATAGGACAACAAACATATAGGATAACGCATTTATTATTTTGAATAAAATTAATTTAAGTGCTAACAAAAATCTGATGAAGCATATTTTAATATTTAGTGATGTCACGAAGTTGGGATGTTTTCTCTAATAAGAAACAGTGTTTGAAATTCTCTACATTTTCTTGGAGATATGTCTGAAACCTTACCTATACTGAAAACAAGCAAAGAGGTTATCTTACATTCCGATTATGCAGAAATAATACTATCGAAACTGCGGTCAATTTGCAAAAGAACAATACAACAAACCGTTCTTTTTGACTAATGATAACCGAATCAGAAGAAACATCAAATAATTGATAAAATCAGGCACGTTTCAAGTATTGGCACTTGTCTAATAATATAGATACCAGTAGCAATATCAAGAGAGACGACACTTTCATAGCTACTTTGTTTACTGAAACCATTATTTTAAGCTAGAATTAACAAAGACAGTATTGTCCCTAATAATTTGGCAACCGTCAGTTAACAATAAAAGCATCTAACATTTCTAGAATATTAAATATAGTTGACATGATATTTTAAAAATATAGCTTTCCATTTGGGGAACTACTTATTGCGTTCTAGACAATGTGCATGGTAGCAGAGTTAGCAATAATACCGATCAGAGCGCTCGTTGTGACCACCGTCGGAAATATTAAACTACCTTTTCCCTCAATGAACAATGTTCATTGGAAATAAAAATTATGTTATAATTTCATAACGTTTTCTGATAAAAAAATTAACAAGAGCTAGAATTGGCTGTTGTGTTTATGGTAAATTGAGTAAAATAAAGTCTTATAGATTTCCTGCACGTTTTAATCTTGAAAGATTAAAGTGAATCAGGAAGGAAGGTGAATGTTCAATACTTCAGAACCTAGACTGCAAAGTGACGACACCCGGCACCATGGTTGAGGGTTATGATATCTATAGAAAACTATTATATGTTTTATGTCTCAAAAAAGAAAAATAATTAATTCAAAACAATTAATCTTCACTTATCTTTTTTCCTAGACTTTTTTCCTATTTTTATACAACTGAATCTGATATTATTTGGGTATATAACAATTCGGACGTTTAACTTAATACTGGAGGTGTAGTTCAAAGTTTTTCGTATTGTCCGCTAGCGGCGCTAGTAGGCTTCATGCGCATAACTCATATGTGACCACAGAATTCTCTAGATTCTCTGCTTCGAGAATTCTTTCGACTCCTTGAGTGTCACAGACCCCAGCTATCTCATTTCTTCGTCAATCTGAACGTTATCATTCATTATTCATCAGCGATTTCACTGATTTAATTTAGATCTCCAAGGGAATTCACTTATGAACATCTTTATATGTAATATCGTGACAAAAACCTCTTTGTCATTTAAGCATTACCGATGGTTAGATTTAAAAATTAAACTTTAGACAATAAGCCAAATGTTATATCAATTATTTCAGTGGCCCTAGGAAATATTGTGGAAAAACGCTTAAATCAGAGTTTTTGGCCTTCCTGCTCAGTAGTAATAATTGCATATCCAAAATCCATGTAGGAAAGAAGAAAGTTGAAAAATAGCGGAGACAAGATAATATGCCAAACAAATTCAAAAAGATGGAAAATAGCGCCAGTTTGTCAAGTTTTACGATCGATATGACAGATGGCGTCGGACAACATTACTTTTGATAGCTTTTGGAGTTGCAATTCTTATGCGTATACAAATCAGTGGGATATATCTTTTGTGTGTTTTAGTATTTAAGGCCGTACCGCCTCCATTGGGAAATGTTGATTCACTAAAATTTGAATATCTTATCAATTAAATCTACTGGAAATATATTTCACTATGACACTATTTTAGAAAATCGTTTTACAGTAGAACCTTTGTAAGTTTTAACCTAACTTCCCATTCGTTGATCCACCATTGATTAGATAGTCGAGACTTTGACCATCAATCATACATGTTTTTAATATACATTTACATTGATGCAAATTCTATGATTCATTCTTGTAGAAATCTGCAGATTGATATTTCATGGTTTATATCAAACAACTCTATGATATGTGAGGTGTTCTATGTCTATGCCGATAGTACGAACACAAAATGGCTTCAAACGAAAAGTGTATTCTTCTGGTTGGTATCTATGCATACCAAAAGTTTGAGATTGTGAGAACATCTCGAGTAAGTACTGATTTGTAAATATTTGTGTATGTTGTTTTTTAAACGAGAAAATTGTTAATCTTAGGAAATTGTAATCTGTAAGCGAGTAATCAGACCTGCTCTAAACTAGCTCAAATTAGTAATAGTGGATGTATTCATAATAATTCAAGAATAGACATAAGAATAGTGGCAAGACTCTCATTTCATCTCTATGGATATAATTTGCGCATGCGTTGAATTCAAAATGGCCATTCTGTTCCCCCAAAAGTTCCTAGAAATTCAAAAAAGTTCCTAGAATTCAATAATTTACTAACCATTTCATACAATTCCAAAATGCTCAACTATAATAATGGAACCAAAAGTGTCAATGTTTTGGCCTCATGTAGGTAATGAACTGTATACACACGATTATGTGCATTGAACCTAACCTCTATTCTTATTACGTTATTCTTGAATTCTTTTGTAAATCTGCTTAAATGTTAGGTAACAAACGAAATAGTTAATAAATTGATTGTTGCAAGTACTCAAAAGTGAAATATATAGATATTAAGATACCTTCAAGAAATATTTTAATCAACTCTGATATCATATGGATAATTTTGCTCAGTGGAAGTAAATGATTGACCGCGTGGTTTCTTTTGAAAATATTGTGACAATTACACTGTTGTTATTCTCAAATTATTGTTGCATCATTGAGGAGAAAAAACTTAGTATCAGATCTAACCTAACCTAACCAATTTTTTGCAATACCTTCTGATTATGGAGCTTCAATTCGCGCCTCTGATGAATTTTTTCCCAAGATTGGATAGGTTGGTAGTTGAATTACTTTAAAACATAGCAGATCGCTGGCCTATTAATACCTTCAGATCATTACCATATGGTGCAAAAATCGTTTGTTACTAAGCTGTTGAAGTCCGCGTATTTCAGAAGAAACCCTCCATCATATCTTTGTAGAGACCATTTATATTACTGACCCAAAATCTAAACCCTTGGTATTTATTGATATCAAAAGATTTGATACGAACATTCTTCCTGCATATTTCTTTGAAATATTCGAGTTTAAAGAGGATACGATGATTTCTCCATTCAAATATCCACATCCGACAAAGTCATAATAATGGGAGACTCAAATGCAAGAAATGGAGATCAAATGGAGATTTACTAACGGAATTCAGCGCCTTCAACGAACTACGGATTAACAACACCTTCTACGATCACAAGGAACAACATAAGTTGACTTGGTCTAATACCCAAGGACATCGATCAATCATAGATTACATACTGACAAATAAGGAATTCCATTCAAGTCATATATTGGATGTACGTGCTCTGACATCTCCTAACATCGGTTCAGACCATAATATGGTTATGGGGAAATTACGAAATATAACCCACAGGAAACAGGCACCAACGAAATCAAAAACAGAAAAATTCAATACAGAAGCACTCCAGAACACAACGAGTCACAGGCTGTTCAAGGAAAGACTCAAGAACAAAATGTTGATAGTTGGAAAACGGTAAAAACGAACAGTCTGGAGGCTGCAAAGGAAGCATATTTGGGATGCAGAGTATGGAGACTCAGACAGAACACAGAAAATACGAGGAGGCACGGATTAGAGTGAACAGACAAATCAGGGAGATGAAGAGAGAACATTGGAGATTATTTAGCAAGGATATGGAGAACGATATGTACGGAACTCATAGGAGAATATGGAATATGCTTCTAGCAAGGAAAAACCAGTAAATTAATATGTCCAACTGAATCAAGTAAGCGCGAAACAATGGGAACAATACCTCACAGAACTCTATAATAACGAAGACAGCGAAAATGATAGTCAGAGACAAGCAGATCAGCTTGAGGGAGAAGAACTTGTTGTTGAGATCTCGAACGAGTCGATGACTAAGGCCATTCAAAAACTCAAAAAGCGAAAAGCACCAGGAATAGACAACATCACTAACGAAATGATTAAATATGGAAAAAACACTTTAATAAGCGAAATCAACGCTTTATTTGGAAAAATCCTAGACAATACCAGTGTGCCTACAGAGTAGAAAATGAGCTTTTCTATACCTATATACAAGAAGGGCGACAAAAAGACCCCCTCAAATTACAGAACAATAACTCTGCTAGGGACACTAACCAAGCTGTCAACCGGAATTCTACGAGACACAATAACAGAAGTGATAAACAACAACAAACATTGAGGAGGAACAGAACAAAAATGGTTGCAATCTTCATAGTACAAGTAGTAGAAAAATCTCTGGAATAAAACAGACCCTTATACATCTGCTTCATTGACCTCACAGAAGCCTTCGATCGTGTAAGAGTGAAAGATTCTTAGAAAAATTCTAAGAACGTCAGAAATGAAGACGCTAAGGCAAATTTCGGGAAAATCGCTCAGAGATAGAATTATAAACGAGGATATACGACAAACATATAACACTGAAGATATTGTACGATGGACAAGGAAACGCAGATGAGGATGGAACGAACATGTAGACAGGATGGAAGAACACAGACTAGGACGTATTGTACGAGACGGAAAACCAACAGCAGCACGTCAGCCACCGGGATGGCCGGTGGAAATATAGTTGGCTAGTTGGCAGTCCATCTCACAAGAACAATAGTGAAGGGATCTCTTGGAAAAAAACAGACCTCAAGGTCTAAATTAAGAAGAAGAGGAAATTGATTGACCACCTTCACTATCGTTAGGGGATTTGGACCTCTGAGGTATCCTTAGGCTCATTCTCATTAAGTATTCTGTTGGAATGGTACACGCCACAATTGTTTGAATGGAATGACAGTGAGTGTGCAAATTTCTAATAATCTTTTGATTGGAGTTGATTAACGACTACCTTAACAGGAGACGTCCAGGGATCTATTCTGGGGTATTTTTTATCTCTTTTACAACCACCTAGTTAACTAGCTGAAATCTAGTTGCCACAGAAGACAGTGAAATATAAATGGATTCTTTTTTAGATTCATGGGTACTTCCAGAGAATCTCGTTGTTTTGCAACATTGTTGAATTGTTGTTTTAAATATTAGAATAGAAAACTCGTATATACTTTGAATGATCGTTACTGATTGTTACTAGAAGCCATAGTGATAAATATTAGCTGCATATTCATATCAATCTTAAGATGAAGGATGAAGCTGCCATCAACACCTTTTAACGAAAGCAACCGCAGGTTACAAACATAGAAATTTTCGATTCAACAGACACTAGAAGCTGAATACATTTAAGCGAATTGGATCTCCACAGTAGGCATAGTTCAATCTACACAAAATCATCAAGAGTTGATTGAAAGAGCAGAGGCCAGCATGTATCAATGTTTATTGATGAAAATAGCAATCTTATTTTGAACTTTGAATATAAAGAGCAATTGACATTTTATATAAGAGAACTTTTTGAGGATGAAAGGAAAGAAAGTTATGGAGTAGAAGATGCGAATTTTGGAAGATAGAAGTAGCGAGCCCATTGAACAGGACTGGTAGCAAAGCGCCTGGATCTGAAAACATTCATAGCAAGGTACTGAAACTATTTAGAAATAATGAACGAGGTTTTTCAGCAAAAACTTTCCTAGAGAACGTTGTTGACTGCTTCTTCCTTAAGGCATTCGATTCAGATCGACATGGAAAGCTCATCGAGATTTTACGAGATGTAGTAAAAACATGATTGAAAATCTTTATCGGCAACAAGCTCCTTCCGTGTTGATGAACGAGTAGGAAATAAATGAGACTGAAATAAAGGGGGTGTACTATAGGGATGTGTGCTTTCACCTATATTATTCGACTGGTACTTTGAAAGAATCGATGAGGTCTCTAAAGGAAATATTGATTAACGGTTAACTCATTAATATTTTAAAATCATTGACAATTGCCTTCACATGCACTGTTGGATTATCTCGGAGGTATAATTGGTACATGAACGAGGAAATCCTTTCCCTCTCAAACTAGGAATGCTTTTGTAAAAATGAAGAAACGACATCAAGAGATCCTAGACCTACGTGAACAGAGACGCGAACATTAGATTAACGCTTTTGGAATGTGGATTTATAGACTACTAAGAATCTCGTAAGGCGTATAGACAATAATAGAACTATTCCTGACCATCAAGAAGTGAAAGCTTCTGTATTTCAGCCATGTTATCAGGAGTACCAACTATTATCAACTACTACATACTTTGTCAAGGACAAATTCGAAGGGAGAAGGTCTCCAAGACGTACAAGAACCTCAGAGTACTACATCCCTGTTTAAAACCATCGTATCAAGTTCAACTTGCAATGATGATCGCCAATCTTTAGTCTTGAAAAAATATTTAATGTAGAAAAGGTAGAATTTGATAGATCTCTGGCAGAGGCTCCTTTCTGTTAGAGTCTGTGGAAGAAGTTCAAATTATTATCAGCTAAATGCTTATCATAGATCAAGTTTAAAACTCGAAGAATCTTTGAACTATTAGTCAAAGCATTGCATCAAGCATCAAGTGGTGTTTCCCAGGGTCCAGTACTAGGATCCTTTGCTGATCGTCTTTGTTTTCTATGAGAATAATATAGTTGATTTTTCCTTCTTATGGCACTGATTTTGTGAGCTATATTGGACCAACTAGCCATAAATAATTCACGATGCTGATTTTCTGAGATTTCTGCAAGTTTTTCTGTACGATTTCGACTGGAGGTTCATCGAAAAATATGATTAATATGATTTTAACATGAAAAACTTTCTGGCTGATTGAAAGGTCAAGAATGAACTGAATTCTGGGACGAGATGTGTTAATATCTCAGGTATAGGTTCGCTGTTAGGAGAGCAAAGATCAAAGCTAATGATACTGCAATTTTGCAGTCAACTAACGCTCCAAAAACTATGTGAAGTCTCATCAATTCCAAGAGAAAAACTAATTTTGAGATTAAATCTTCTATATCTGCAGAGACATTCAGTAATCACTTAATTCAAGTTCCTTATAGTGTAATAGATAGTCTTGGACAACAGATTCATACTCCTGATGAGTTATTCAGAAAAGTGTTATGTCCTGAATTATCTTTCTCATTTAAAGAGATTACTTTTTTGGACGTTAGGAAAGCAATCAACTCATTAAAAAGGTGCAAATAGTGTGATTTTTATGATAAATCAGTTATACTATTGAAGCGTAATATATATATTAGTGTGTATCAACTTACACATTCGAGAAATAAATGCATTAGAGAGGAGACCTATCCGAATGTTCTGAAGGTATACAAAATGATTCCTGTTTTTAAAAGGGAGATTCTGATGATGTCATGAACTATAGGCCCATCTCATTGGTTCCAGTGTTTTCTAAGGTTTAAGAAAAAGTGTTCAGTATTCAGATAGTGAAGTATTTTGAAGATAATCTGATTTTTTCCCCAAATCAGTTTGGATTCAGGAAAGTCCGAAGGCACGACAGATAGGTACGGTTGTGGAGTTCATTAATAACCTTACATTGTTTTGAATTGGAAATGTTTCTTGACCTAAGCAAGGCCCTTGACTGTGTGGCTCACTCAGTTCTGATGTAGAAGCTTGACCGGTATGGATTTGATACAAGTAGCAGGAAACTAATATCCTCATTCCTGACTGATAGGTGGCAGACAGTTTGTATAGATGGCAGCTATTCGATTAGAGATATTGTCACTGTTGGGGTACCACAGGGTTCCGTTATGGGCCCATTATTATTTCTTATTTTCATTAATGATTTCCCCAGACTACCTGAGTGGCAATTTAAACGTTCTCTTTGCGGATGACACAACTCTATCGGTGCCTTTTGATGATCTGGCGGAAGCTGAGAAACTATTCGAGCGGTCGGAGTCGAGGGCCTTGCAATGTTTACTGGTGAATAATGATATAACTGAAAGAGTTGTTTTTGGTATGAGACCTCTTGAGACATCTTCTGTTCTGTTCTGTCTCACATGGGGTGTCCACTGTGATCTGCTTGCTAAACAACTACAAGTAAAAATACATTTCTAATGACAACATCTTTATCTAATAGCGTTCTTAGAACAGCGTATTTTGCTTTAGTTGAAGCACACTTAAAGTATGGTATCCTCGTGTGGGGCAATTGTAGCGATTTCAATCGTATTTTCGGAATTCAACGACGTGCAGTCAGGATTGTTGGTGGGTTGGGCTATAGAGACAGCTGTAGAAATACCTTCAGAGAACTTAACATCCTTACTCTTCCAATTCTATTTGTAATGGAATCTCTTCTATATGCGCACAAAAACCAACAATCAGTAACTCTGAATAATCAGGTCCACTCACATAATACCAGAAACAAGGACAAAATTCATATCACATTGAGTAGAGAAGGTTGCAGAATGTTCCCAATTTTTATGTGTTTTAAATTTTATAACCTACTGCCTATTAAGTTTCGTGAACTGTCTGTAATGTATTTTAAATATAAAATTCGTAGTTTTTTAATGAGAGAATGCTTCTACAGGATTGATGATTTTAACTCTCTCAATTTTCACAGTATGGCAATGAATACTATTTCCTGTTGCCATTCGAGGTGTCTGTTTACTCATTGATAAGTGTAAATACTTTTGTATGTAAAAACAATAAAATATTCTCTTCTATTCTAACATGGGAATCACAGCAATGTCAATTCAAAAGAAACCCATCGCATGGTTATTCTTTAAGCACAAAAAGTAAATTGATTTTGGATTAAGAATATTGTTAGGAGTGTGCCAAAAACTGGTATTAGAGATTGTTATTGATATTGGGATGGAGTATAACGTAATAATGTGCTGTTATTTTGAATATCATTTACTTGAATGATTTTATTGGAAAAATGTCATGTTATTTCATAGATGTGAATCTATTAATACATTTTTAATAAAATACTGGTTTCATTGATGTTACCTGAGTTAAAATTTAGTAAACGATAAGAAGACTGGAAATAATTTTTAATTAACTGACGATATCAACAAGTGTGTTCATTAAAGAAGGATGCTGCTTTAGTTGGCCCAAATAAAGGGTTTTTGGGTGAATTTTCTTAGGACGGGAGAAAAGAAAGTGCTGAATCTTTTGAAATACTCTGATACATTAATCTACTTCAAAAAACAAATAGAAAAATATTCAAAAGCAGTCAATTTTAATTTATGTTTGTGCATTACCTCTCCATGATTGCTGCCTGCAATCAGCTAGAAAAATGAAGCTGGTAATTTCCATCTGGAACCAAAACCAAAGAAAATTCAAATTTCCATATATTTGTTTTTCTACGCGTGTACTAAAAAAACCCACATAAATGTTAGATATAATTTTTTTCAGGCTGGTGGCGCCTTCCCAAATAAATATTTTTACTAATACAAAGTCTTAAAAATTAAAGTTAAAAGATATCATAATATGTATACAAACTTTGAATCAATAAATTCGAAAGGTTTCTCAAAAGAAATTCTGGAAAATGCGTTTTTTTTCGGCCCTCTAACTATACATAACCCCTTGAATGGAGGTGTGATAGTAGCTGTTTTCCATGAAGACGGAAAGATGACTTTTCAAGGGTGGTGGTCAGACAACGGATATGATAAAGATATATTTTTCACCTTCTCAGGGGTGAACGAATGCCGCAGTATATGTATGTCTTCGTAATTCAACTAAACATTTGGCGAGAGTATGGAGCCCTGGGGTACTCCTTCATTAACCTGAAATGGTTCATCAACCTCTACCTGAATCAATTTACTGAGAGCTCCTAACCCCAACACGCAATGTTTCGTAGATGCCAAAACAATAGGCTCATTCGTTTCAAAGGGCTCTTTTATAAGGGTGAAGTTGAGTGGGTTCAATGGTATAGTAAGAATTTGAATTTTCGAAATTATGACATAATCTGAAACACTTATAACTGGAAGAATAACAGGATTTGTACAAGTTGCCCATCAATCGTGAAGAGAAGATCTAGAACAGGGGTGCTCAAACGGTCGATCGTGCTGTTTGAATAGATTTCGAAAAGAAAACACTTTTTAATAAGTAGGTAACTCAACTACAAAAATTTATTACGTAATAAAAGAACACTCTGCTAGCGCAAAAGGCGGCTTTATCAAGGTACGTGCGGTACTTGTCAAAGGAAAGCCGCGTTTTTTATTCTTGCCGCTTTTCTAGGAATTTTGGGCGTCGCGTTCGACGGAAACATTCGAGACTTTCGTTCACGCCGATATAAATGTTGCGCCTGCATGAACTGGAGACATTCTGTAACTTGACAGCAATACTACGTCGATACAAAGTTTATTATTAAATAGTACTAAATGAGTACAGGGAAGAAATCTGAAACGTATCATTTTAATAACGATTGGGAGGAAGAATTTTTCTTTTGTATGGCGAAGGGACAGTGCATTTGTCTTATTTGACATGCGTCAGTTACAGTACCTAAGCTTGGTAATTTAGAGAGGCATCATAAAACGGTTCATAAAAAGTATGAAAAGGATTTTCCGCCACAGAGTGAATTAAGGAAACTAAAAGTACGTGATTTGATGTGCTAGAAAAAAGAACAAACCATGTTCTCAACACCAGTCAAACAATCACAAGCTGCTACGATCGCGTCATTTAAAATATCTCATATATTGGCGAAACCATTCGAAGATGGATCGGTTGTGAGGGAAGCATTTATTGAAGCGGGTGGGACTTTATTTGGAGATTTTGAAAACAAAACAGAAGTTATCCTTTTTCATGTAAAAACATTGGGGAAATAGGTACTGAAATAGCAAGTCAGTTTAATATGAACTCATGTTTTATTGAAAATGAGTTGGTGCAGATTATATCAGATATACATTTCAAAGATACATCATCTGATACAAGTTTCTGTTGTTTCATATCTGAAAATGAATGTCCGGATCTAAAGTAAATCGCCCTTCAACTGACGGCAATGTTTGGGTCAACTTACTTTTGCGAGTCTGCATTTTTTGAAATGAAAGTTAAGTCAAAATATCGCAATCGGCCAACTGACGATCATATGTCATCATGCTTGCGATTAGCACTAAGTGGTTACGTACCATCTTATGAAAAGTTTGCTGAGGACATGCAGTGCCACACTTCAACATCCAAAGTCACTCCTTAGTTAAGTTTAACACCATATGTAACTCGCAATTCTGAATAACTATGAGTTTTTTCATTGATATTATAGAGAAGAACCTAACTAAACCTAACCCAAATCTTGACTAAAATAATGTATATTGTGCGGAAAGCTAATATGTAAATATGCTACGGTACACCCTACCTAGGTAGGTTGGTAGGTAGGTAGGTAGGTAGGTAGGTAGGTAGGTAGGTAGGTAGGTAGGTAGGTAGGTAGGTAGGTGGGTAGGTGGTGGGTAGGTGGGTGGTGGGTGGGTGGGTGGGTGGGTGGGTGGGTGGGTGGGTGGGTGGGTGGGTGGGTGGGTGGGTGGGTGGGTGGGTGGGTGGGTGGGTGGGTGGGTGGGTGGGTGGGTGGGTGGGGTTTATCGGGTGTGTACGACAACCCTGCATCACACATACTTGCAGCCTCTCAGAGTCTATCCCAAACCTTTACTTAAATAATGTATCTTGTGCGGAAAGCTGATATCTATACAGGGTGCCTCAACGAAAATTAAACAGAAGCTATATCCACCAAGATATTCATTTTTGATCAAAACGCAAAAACAGGTCAATTTTGTTTCAAGGGGAACATCTTTTGGGGTAGAAAACTTGCCTGAAATATCAACCCCCTAGCGGGGGTTGCAATCCTTGAACTTTTCGAATGGGGAAGATGGGTCGAGTGATGACTCAAAAAAAAGGTGGTATCTTTGTCTACATTGCCTTGAATGAATTTTCATTGTCAATTGCAAACTGTAAAATATACAGGGTGAGCAACTGAAAGATAGGGTGGACTATTTCCCTGAGACTATTCAAGTTTCAGTGAGATAAAATGGAACAGATCCATGCTGATCAATGGCAGTTATCATCAAGTACCATCCTTATCTCGAATTTCAACCCCTGGAGCAGAGGTGACAACCCTTGAAAATTTGGAAGAGGGTAGATGGGTCGGGTGTAAACTCGAAAGAAAGGTATTATTTTTGTCTGCATTCTCGTGAAAGAACTTTCATTTTTGATTGAAAACTGTAGAAGATACAGAATGAGCCACTGAAAAATAAAGAAGACTATCGCCCCAAGACTATTGTAGTATAAGTGCGAAAAACTGGAATAGATTCATTTTCGATCGAAAGCTGTCATCTTCCGAAATCACGAATTTCAATCCCTAGAGAAGGGGTAATATTTCGATCCAGTGATACCTCACGGCGATAAAGTCTTCTCTATTTTTCAGTAGCTGACTCTGTATCTTCTACAGTTTTCAATCAAATATGAAAATTCGTTCACGGGGATGCAGACAAAGATAATACCTTTCTTTCGAGGTATCACCCGACCCATCTACCCTCTTACAAATTTTCAAGGGTTGTCACCCTGCTCCAGGGGTTGAAATTTGAGATTAGGATAGTACTTGATGATGACTGCCATTGATCAGTATGGATCTGTTCCATTTTACCTCACCGATACTTGAATAGTCTTAGGGAAATAGGCTTCCCTATCTTTCAGTTGCTCACCCTTATCTTTTACAGTTTTCAATTAAAATGGAAATTCGTTCAAGGCAATGTAGACAAAGATACCACCTTTCTTTTGAGTCATCACTCGACCCATCTTCTCTTTTCAAAATGTTCAAGGATTGCAACCCCCACTTAGGGGGTTGATATTTCAGGCAAGTTTTGTACCCCAAAAGATGTCCCCCTTGAAACAAAATTGACCTGTTTTTGCGTTTTGATCAGAAATGAATATCTTGGTAGATTTTGCCTCTGTTTAGTTTTCGTTGAAGCACCCTGTATATGATACGGTACACCCTACCTAGGTAGGTAGGTAGGGTGTATGTACGACAACCCTGCATCACACATACTTGCAGCCTGTCAGAGTCGATCGTAGGTACTCTAAAAATATTGAGGTAGATCGCCAGCAGTTTAAGTTTGAGTACCCCTGATCTAGAATATAGGGTTCATTATAATCTCGTAGGTTGGGTTAAGAACTGCAGTCTCAGCACTCTCGAGTATCTTATTTTTGTATCTTTCCATTCTTTTAAATGCAACTTCTTCTTTGGTCAAGCCCGATTCAAGCATATCTTGCTGAATCCATCCACTGTGTCCTTATAACCTCAAATAATTATCGCCATAGATGCTTAACATCTACCATATGTATTAAAGAAACAAATTGAAATAAAAGAAGCGTTTATTATATTAAATCTTAGTTTTATATATAGTATCAAGCTGACATAACAAAAATAAACAATTTTCAACAACCTTGCCTTGTTCAACAGTTGACGAAATCAAAAGTTTTACTTTCTAAGCTAAAGTACATTATAAAAGTACGGACAAAAGTTTAAAAGTATTGTCTTTCAATGCGCTTTATTCTGAATAACCACAATTCTAAGGGTTCTATAAAACTGAAATAATGAACAGAATTTATCAATAATAAATATAATTTTTCATCTTATTATATATTTATTATTTTTTTATAAACACAGATTATAATTATTTGTAGCCTTCAATGCTTAGATATTTACATTCTTAAATCTATTTGAAGTAATTATAGTTTCAAGGAAAACTGATAGATGAATGAAATTTAGTAAATTTCAGTTTAGGTATTTCATAAATGCTCATTTTTTAATTATCAAACGAATATAACCTTGATGTGGTTCAAGCACGTAGACCTCTTCAAACATTCAAACATTTCGTGTATGAACCATAAGAAGGTTTATGAAATGCTCAAAATAAGTATGAATGAATTTCTAAAAAATTAATTTCGTCAAATAGTAGATTAAGGGAAGAAGACGATAAGCAGCTTTATATAAAACAGCTTTTGGATGAATTAAATTTAAGCTTTTTTTTTGGTTTTCATGTTTTTTTCTTTTCGTTTTTCGGCCCGGGACCACTCAGTCGAGAGAAACTGCTCAAGTAATTTTTTTAAGTTAAATTTCTTCAGTAATTTCTTTCTAGAGAATGTCAATATCTTACTTACTAATACTCAAATGTCATAATGCTCCAGACTTATTTTCTTTAAAAGTAAAATTTAAATTTTTCATTCACAAATTGAGATTGAGAAAAGAGATTTATCATCAAGAAATTGCACTATAGATTCTTAATTTTAGTAACTAAAATTTGAATTTTCAGAAATCAAATTTTAAACTAGAAATACAATTTTATTTTATTCTTTTCATTCTCCTGTGCTTGAAATCTTTGTTAGATTTTCATATTCTTAAATTATTATTCAAACAACATTAGTTATAATTTTAGAATTCTTGAGTCTATATATCGATATTTTTATTGAAACTTCCAACGAATTTTTATTATATTTTGATTATGAAAAATTGTATTTAGTCAAGTGAAAGGTTAATTTTTTCTCTTTCGTTTTAATAGTTGAAAATTTTCTTCAAAATTATTTCAAGGAAATTTAATGAGTTTTCATGATACTTATAAAAGAAAATCCTCAGTATGGTTTAAAAGAGTCATAATTCTTTTCTTTTTATATCTGCGCAGATATCAATATTAGAGCAAGTAGATCCTTGAAAATTTTCGTATAAACTTTTCTTTTACTTCTTATTTATTCATACAACAAATTTCAAATGAAGGATTTCAAATATTTGGATTACAGTGCAGAAAAATTAGGTACGTTCTTTATACAACATTTTTGAAAATTATTCAATGAAAAATCTAAAGGCAGAAAAAACCATTTTCATATTTGCAAGATCTCATTGGTAGTTCCTAAAAATATAAAAAGTCAAGCTTTGAGTATCAGATTTTTCGAAAAATCTAGAATGTGCACATCTCCAGTTTTTCCGAAAAAATTTATTTGTTCAAATTTTGATATGTTTAAGATTTTATTGTCGTTTATTTCGATGATAATGTGCTGAAATCAGAATTAAGGAATGTATGAAAAACGTACCTGAATCGTTTTTTCTACGAAAACTAATTGCGGGGGAAATAGGGGTACCATACTTGTGCGTGTTTACATTCATGTTTGCCCAAATTATTTTATAATTTAATTTATCGAAAAAAATTATATCTGGAAAATTCCAATTTACTGGATTATAAATACTCAATAAAATGAATTTTAAATTGTTAAGAGAGAAATATCAACTATATTACTAACTTATACTCAAAAGTGATTCTGCATGAATTTAACTCAATAATATTTCCGAAAAAAAATATTCAGAATTATACTAATTTTTAGAAATATAACCTCCTTTAATAAATAACAATCCTAAATTACTTAAAATGGAAATAATTTTGATAACTTAAAATTAACTCCAGGATCCTCTGAACATTTGTGCGTTAGGATTTTTAGAAAATGAAACTTAACCACGAAAAAAAATCGCTCATATTTTTCAACCAATTCTACTCTACTAGTAAAATTTTATTTTCAGAATATAAGGATGTTTGTCTTCCCACACGAAGAAAAATATGAACTAGATTCTACATACCGGTTTCGTGTAAAATCTATTTGTCTATAAAAAATTTAAATTGCAAAAATAAAGAGAAAAAAAAATTTCAGAGGCTCCGATTTGTGCGTCGTCGCGTTTGACAGGAGGTTTTGTGCGTACACGTTTTTCACGTTCCCACTCACACGCAAAAATAGATTAATACATTTAATTTGGGTTTGAATAATTTAGAAAAAAAAATCTTCAATCGGGTACATATATATCTTGTAAAAGAGAAAGAAAAGAATGCTTTCGTCCTCCTATAACAGTCAAATAATTTAAAACTTTCCAAAAGTTTCGGAAATATTGCATAAACTCTCAAAATTAATTTTCAGTTTCTGTTTGCAACCCTGATTTGAATATAATGAATTCTGTTTGATGGAAGAAACTCAGATCAGTTAAAAATTAACATAAATATTTTCTGTGATATTAAATGAATATTAATCTCCATACATTCATTTTCAACACACATTATGCATTAATATAATAATTATATAGAGAAAGATTCGTCCTCAATTTTCTTCAATTTACGAGTGAATTTGATTTGATAGAAGGAAACATCCGGATGTTCAAATTTCGAGGAAATTTTAGCTGAATTTTTCTCCATATATTTCTAAATCTTTCTTTTGAAATTTATTTGTATAATAGAATTCTTCATCAACGTCGTACAACTTGAAGATTATTGTTACCTTAATTTAGTTTAAAATTTTGTATACTGTTTCGGTTTAATAGTTTCAATATTTTTCGTCTCAATGATTTACAGAACTGGTTAGATCTTGATTTTTGTGACTAACTTAGTCCAATTCTTTTGGTCTCGTAAGTCAATCTCTGTTCAAATCAAAGTTTAATTTTGGATGAATTTGTGTCTAAAGTATAATTTCAAAACATAAAGAATCCTTCAACCAGTTAGTTTTTAGGATCTATGAAGTCGTTTTTATTATCAGAAAAATTTTACTCATTTCGTATGTCTATTTTTGTTCGAATGTAATAAATTGGTAAAATCAAAAATGTATATTTTCATTAGTTGGATATTTGTTTGATTCAGAGTTTGAAATTTTTCGACTCAATAACTTTGAATTTTTGAAATTAAGATGTTTATTTGATGATCTATAAAGTTTGTAAATATGAAAAAATTAAGTTTTTGTATGTTAAACATTAATCATTTTTTCTGGCACTTGTTTTGTCTTTGGAAGATATTGTCCAAATTTTTCTTGAAATCTGTTATCATATGTGGTAAATTGGTGGCAAATCTTCTGAATGAAGAATGCTTTTGATCAGTTGTATGGAAGTGTTGGATTATTTTGGGTCTATTATAAATGGTATAGAATGCTATTCAACATTTTGTTCCATATTAAGAATTATTGGTCCTGTATATCAATATTTGTCCAAATTAAAATCCGGAATTGGATGTGTTTTTGACTTAACAATATTTTTGGTCTGAATAGAAAACTCAAATTGTTCAAAATTTTAAACTCCAGTTCAATCTCTAAGATTATCGGCCTTCTATGTCAATTTTTGTCCAAATTAAAATCCGGTTTTGGATGTACTTTTGACTTAATAATACTTTTGGTCTGAATGGAAAACTCAAACTGTTGAAAATTTAAGATCTCTAAGATTATTGGCCGTGTACGTCAATTTTTGTCCAAACTAAAGTCCGGGTTTGAACGTGTTTCGACTTGATAATACATCCTTTTGTTTGGTTTGAATGTAAACTCAACCTGGTCAAAATTTAATTTAGTTCAATCTCTAAGATTTTTGGTGTAGTATGTCAATCTTTGTCCAAATTAAATTCTGTTTCTGGATGTATCTCTACTAATTATATCTAAGATTATTTTCAGTCTGAATGGTTGTTGATTTTGTTATCTGAAAATCTTTTAAAAATTAAGTCAATTTTTAACTTTATTGGTCGCGTATGTCTATTTTGTCCAAAGTAAAATTTGGTTTTGGATATCTTTCGATTTGAAAATTTGAATGGTTAAGTTAACTGGTGGATTATTTAAAAGTCAACAAAGACTTATTTTGTTATCGATAAATATTTACTTCAATCTTTGAAATTTTGGCTGTATATCATTTTGTGTTCAATCGATTGATTTGAGTATAAGTTCGAGGTGAAATCGCTTTAAGGTCTAGATATTTTTTATTTCTTTGGTCAGGTTGTTTTCATCCGAAAAATTTCGAATCTGGTTCAAATCTCACATTCCAGAATACCACATAAGTTAATTCAATGATTAATTTAACTGTTTCTCGTCGAGTTATTTTTGATGAATTACTTGTTCATCCCTTTTTTCGAATTGCATTATTAGAGCTGTTTTTGTTTATGTTTGTCTTGAATTGAATTTCATTATCGCTTGTTTATTTCAGTTTTGTTTGATTTGGGATTCTGATTTAGATTTAGTAAAATAGCTGCAACTATAACTCACACGAATATGATAATTTCAAAAGTATTTCAATTGCGAATCGTTAAAAGAAAAAATTAAGCGAAACTTCAAAAAGATTTATCTAAAGAATTTTCGAGATCGTCCCTTGATTGTTATGGATGTTATCCTCATTTTTCCGAGATAAAGCATAGTTGCAACTACTTCACCAGATAACCAAGTTTTTCTCAAAATTTCTAGTTTTATATTTGATTTTCTTCAAATTCATAACTCAAATTGCAATTTTTCCCAGTAATATTCAATGAAATTAAATATTAGCCTGCTTCTAGAATTCTTCAATATTATAAATGGTATATCTTGACGCACTTCGATTTATATAATTCAAAATAAGTGGGAATGCACATTTTAAAAAATCCATATAATTTAGAGGTAGATTTTTGACAGTGCAATTCCTTGATGAATGGAAAATATTTCTACACCAGCCCGCTGTTTCAACGGAAGAAATATTTTGAAAAAATTTAGGATAAAGTTTTCGTGAAATTTATTAACAATATTTTGGGGAACCATATACACCAAACCACTGATAAAGAACAGAATAGTTGAAAGCACCTTCAGATTCTCGAAGAAACCGTTTTGAAGAATAAGAAAATAAGTCTTTTCTCACTTAAAAACCCCTTTTAGTCGCCTTTTACGACAAGCAGGGGATACTGTGGGATTATTCTTGAAGGCCCACCCCACAGGGCCATTTTGAAAGCGAATTGATTTTCATCTAGAATCAACATACAAAGTATAACCTTCCACGAGCAGCTACTCAATCAGGAAGTTCATCATTTGGTTTTTAATAATGAAAATCAAATGACGAATTCTTCAATAAATTTATGATGTTAGTTTCGAATATATCCATTGGATGTTGCTACAATCAACTCAAGATGCACATCAAAAACAAATATTCATTTCTTTTCGTCGATTATCTTTTTGCGCTCATCGCCACTACACTTATAGATATACTTGTTAATTCATGGTTATACTCTAGATCGAAGTAGAAATTATTCTATTATACAACAACGAACAGCGAATGAAAAAACACAAGATCAACTTCAATAGAATTCTTCATCCTACTATTCATTTAGGGAAATGCTGCATTAATAAAAAGAAGATCGTCATCCTGATTATCCTGTATCTCTCTTTATATCACATCTCTGAAACTGTTTCTACTTTTTGTTAATTTATTCAAACTGGTATGTTATAGAATAAAAATTCTACTTATTTTATAAGTAAACAGAAACTGTACAGTTAGCTCCCACTTTACACGACTATAATATGAGGGATTTCATATTTAACAATATTCAAATTTCGCGTTATTATGACGTATTTTGCGACACTGGTTCCATAGTTGTAGATTATGTACATTATGGTTGTAGCTACTATAGTATTTCGAACAGTAGTGTATGTTGAACAGTATTATTGGCAACTCAAGTGTAGATACATATTACATGCGAGTTTTGTAGGTTAGGCTAGTCTGAAAAGTTCAACGTTTCGTTTGAATATTACCTGTTGAAAAGAAAGAGTGCAAAAGCTTGACTTTGGAAGTGCTACTGAACATACTGAAATGGAAAACGGTGGAAAATAATTCTTGGTAAAGAATCTGAGGGTTCAGCATTATTGTCGAAAATGCGTGTTCGTTATTGTCCAAGGTCTTCAATTTTATAGAAAACGGGACATTTGCTGGCATCTTTGAGTGCACAAAGCGAAAACCTTGCACAACATTTTGAAGCAACGTTCAATGCCTGTAATGATTATGGTTTCATCTTGAGTTTGAATGTCCGAATTATTGATGAATCATCCGGCAAGGATATTGTAGCTGCTATTGCATTTCCAGACAAGTTTCAAGAATTTATATCATGCCTAATTTTCAATGTGAATGAAATTAAGCTCGACTGGAGGAGAATGCCATCACGGAGGTTTATATCTGAAGAAGGTTCACAAACAAGTTTTATCAGTTGTTTGAAAGATCGACTGGGAGCTCTTCTGGTCTGATTACGAAGTGAAACCCTTCTTGGTGTTTCAATAAGAAACATCTGGTGTACTAAAAGGAAGAGATGAAACCAGCTTACCAGTTCACAGGCAGCCTAACCTTATCGCGTAGATGATACAGGTGACTCAAAGATTGATATATTTAAAGCTTCTCCAATCAGTTGAAGCTTACTATTGCTGCAAGGGACTAAAATGTTGTTAGAGTTAGATAATGACATCCAACCACTACGTCAATTTGCAAACCATGGACTAGAGATCACTAGCAAACTTCAAGGATCGTTGCAATGAGGTGTTACATGAAACTGATGGAGAAGACATACAATCTCGTGAGAACTTTAGTCTGATGTGGAAGAATAGACATTGATGCAGCTACTAAGGGCTATGAACTGGAGGATATTACACTTGAAGACCCCAAAGAATTATAAAACCTCTGGATGATGAAGATTAATAGTGATACAGGCAGAATAATTCTAGCAATGAGGTAAGTTTTATTTTCTAGTAGACTGAATACACGAATTGCGTTTAGAGCGACTTTTTATGTATCCCTCGAGTGATGCGACGGCCAACTGTACTAATGTTTTTTGTAATGAAACTCGAGGCATAGAAAATTATGATTTGCAGAATTAGAACATACTAAGATAATTATAATGCCCTCGAATATATCTCTCTTCTGGGTGGTTGAAAACTTATCTTATGCTACAACCTTCAGCTGGCCTAGAGAGGGTTTCACCATTCAGAAAAGAAGTATTTAGACTATGAAATATAAGTACCTCAGTATATAGTTTTAATTCAGTATATCATAGCCTCCTATGATATCAACATAGACGATAGATAGATAATCTAAGGTCTCTCAATATAGCATTTATAAATAATATTGGGCAAAAAACCAATATTTTCCTTCAGTTAGGTAGTAGGTTGATCCGTGATTCGCTATACGAATTTTCTGGTCTTTCACATTTTTTCAAATTTCAAAATGTCCATTACTGCATGATTTCAGCTTACAACTTCTTATACCAGAAGAGGTAATGGTCGCCTTCATCGATTAGTAGTTCATCAACACCTGAAAAAATGTACATTACAATGATTTTATAGCTAATGATACTAATTTCAACCTGAGTAGTTGTTGAACGTAGCATAGGTATCTTTGTACGTATTTTCGAACCTAGCTAGGTTAGTGTTTTATTCTATGGTCTATATTTCGGACGGTGCAAGTCCCAAAAGTGGATCAACAAATCAGGAAGGTGTACTTCAGTGGGATTTGATCTTATGTCCGTCGATACAGTGGATATAAAGAGGTAAAGTTCATCATCTTGTTAATGATGTGACTTTATGTGCTAACTGAAGTTGAATATGTGGTTGGTAATTGAACAAAGTGAACCTAAATGGAGTTACTGAGAATTTAGACTTATCGCGTCACTAGGAAATAGAAGTAAACTTTTTGAACACTCTGTGATGTATTAAAACGTGATCATATATTAGGTTTAGCACTTAAAGAATTCTTAGATTGTTGGTTGTTCAAGAAAATTAGCATTAGTTCAATTTTTTCTGTAAACTTAAGGTTATTCAAATTCAATTTCAGATACTCACCAACAGGAGCAACTAATTGATTGGCCGGTGGTGCACTCGGATCTGGTACTTCAGGCAGCCGGTATAACAGCCAATAATGATATCCCATAGGTTCTTCCTTGTAACCAGCTAATGTGTGTACATAATGGCCGTTAGGCCATTCAGAAGCTTCAAACGTAAAATGTGGATCTAATTCCATCGCCATTTGCATAATATTGTAGAATGATGTGTTCCTTGGAGCTGTTATTGATACAGTACAATTCTCTGTTATGTTGGAACCCACCCATAGCGTATATGTCACTGTGACGTTTCGAATTTCTGAGTCGTTTCCATGGGAAGATAAAGATTTCGCTATATCAATTTCAACTGAAACAAACAATGAAATTGAGGCGGCAATAAAAGTTGACAGGTCATCGATTTAAATATTTTTAATGCCTTTTTCGTTTCGTCCTTCACAGGAATTGTCGAAAGGTTAATGTATTTTAAACGAGTATTGGTTGATGTAGGTATTTGAGATTTGACTATTACTCAGCAGTTGAGTGAACGGAGACATGTTTACTGCTTTGGACTTGTAGGGTTTGGATTAAGAAATATGCCACTTTAGACAATTGATTCTTTGCTTTTGGTGGCAGTATATCAAGTTAAGAATTTGTTAACTAGCTAATGTATGGAGTGGCCGTTACTCGATATCCGTCAAATATAGTTAGAGCTAAAACTAAATAAAGTAACATCTTTTTATTGTTGCGCAAGATATATTGGTTTTAGTGTTTCGGCACCAAGTAAACTACAAGAAAAAGGTTTGAGAAAGTGAACCCAGTACTTAAATTTGCCTAGCGATGTGATGTTCCTCTGGAGGTCTTTGGGCTTATAACATTGTATCTTCAAAATCGGAAACTGTCTTATCAGAGGAATACTATTGCTTGGATTTTGAAGACTGGAAACCAGTGGGGTGCACCCAGGACCAGTACTTTGGGAATCCTCCTGAGTCAGCATGATACTCTACATTCTGATTTGAATTTTATTATATGTCGCTTGAGTGACGATTGGCATCTCCTATTGAATCTTATACGATACATCGGTGAAAGGGGCATGTGGATTTCGGAAAGGTTATTACCAAGGATCTGTGTAGGTCTGATCATATGATGGTATGTGAGAGCAACAATCTTTATATAATTCTCAAATCTTTCATTAAAATCTCTAAGAGTGCATTCGCAAGACCGTTTCTTGAGTACTCAGGTCCAGCTTGGTGTTTGAATCCTCTACGGAATCTAGATCTATTAAAAACTGTGCAACGTCATACAACGCGACTATCTTATAGCTAAAACTAGACTGATGAAAGGAGTTTACGCGGTGCTAACGTGATTAAGTTCAATGAATACAGGTTTAGAGGCAATCTGACGTTTACTTCCGAATCCTCGATTATGCTTCTTTGGGTCCTATATTTACATTGAATTTCGAAGTATGCCTGAGAGGTGATCGGATGAAGTAGAAGAATGGAGCGTTGAGAAGTTACCAGCAGTAAAAATTTTTTAGAATCCGGATAGATATGTTTAATTTTTCATTTTAGGTTGCTATGCTCTTGTGCTACTATAAACATATATTTTGATAACATACTAACATTAAGAACTAACACCATTGGTAGATTAAACTTTTGAAAAATACTCCGATCAAAGGAAGGCCACACCACCGCTATATCAGAGAGTGTGTGAAGCAGATAAAAATTTATGCCACTTTATCTGTCAAACGGAGAAACACAATATAACGACGAGGTATGCAGCAGTGAGGGGACACATCTTCATTGACAGAGTAGGACTCTTAACGAAAGGTATCACCATGACCTGGACCAACTTTATATTGGATGGGGCACTATATCAGAGACGGAGGACCTCATGATAGCAATTCAGAACAAAGTGAGTACAATGAATTACCTGAAAACATTGGAAATAACCAGTGCAGAAAATGTAGAGATAACAAGTGACAATCAAACATGTCACTGAGGTATGAAGCTAACTCGCCTAAAACGATGAGTTGCATCGAGATTACCAAATTTCATCAACTATCCACCAATAAATATGTATCAGGCTAATCATTCTAACTTCCCCAAGCTCCTGTCAGACATGTACGAACTGACACTAGACAATACACCATTTCCTACGATAGGTGTATCATAAGTGAAGGCAATATACTCAACACCTATGACATACTAAGGATTACAGCGGAGGAGAAGCGCAAACACAGTTAGTAGATGATGTGGGCGTTGCACAGAGTCAATATCGGTCTGGTTGTCATCTCTGCCAAGCGTGTCGTTAATTGAAGCTTAGACAAGCTAGGATTGCATACCCATAGGAAGAAGGCTTTCATTTCGAATTCCGCCAGGCTTGTCAGAAGATTCATATGCCAAGATTCTTAGTTGGAGAGTTTAGTAATTACCTACAAACTATCCGATACAGAAAACCCCAGAGACTTCTGCTGGTGATAATAATAAGATATGTAACCACAGTAGAATGAATAAAGAATAACTTCAGACTGTCAGAGATAATTTAATGGACATTCACGGATCTATAAAATGGCCAGTTGGATCACTGTAATTGAATCCTTTAGAATTTACCTCTAGAGTTTTCTGAGTATTAAAATCTATAGAAATATCTCAATAATGATAACATGGAAAATTTATTGCTATATATGTTTAAACACAATGAAGACTTTCATTCAGGAAACAATATTCAACTGCTAGTCAAAGTAGAATGGCTTCTTGAATGGACCTCAAAGTGAACGTACCTAGGACTGAGGTCAGTGTACTGGAGGGGGTAATATACGACTGTGGGGACATGAGTTTGCCATAAGAAATTGTATCAAACACCTGGGAATTAAAATTGATAGCAATGAGGAAGCAGGTTGAGCAAGCGGCCATAAACATGAGGAGTAAGATAGCGACACTGACGAAGATACTGCCTAACACCAAGGGACTAACATGGCCGGCCAGACAACTCTTGTGCTCTGTAGCTTTGCGCTTGGGACTGTATGTGACCCCACTGTGGATATAGGCGACGACAGTGGGGACACCCAGGAAAAACTGATCTCTGCGCAGAGGCTTATCATCATACGCGTGTGCTGTACATAAAGAAAAGTCTCTGCGGAGGCGGCGCATAAATTATCGGGCGTTGCACCTTTGGACCTCCTTGTGGAGGAGAGTAAAAGTATATATAGGGGTAGAGTGGGGTACCAGCCCGGAGCAAGGTGAAAGCTCAGGGACAGAATCTTGAATTAGTGGCAGGATAGATGGAGTAGTCAGGGGATAGCCAGCGAATGGGCACGCGAACTGCTCTCACACGTAACAGAATGGGTGCAATGCAAGGACAAACCCACAACAACTGGCTGACCCAGATACTCACCGTCACGGTTCCTTAGAATCGTACTGAAAGAGGATCGGGAAGACTAAAAGTGATATGTGCAAAGTCTGTGGGGTTCAGGACATCGCCGAGCATATGATATTCTTGACTGTGAAAATGTAGAAGGCACTGAAGGGAGATGCCAAGGGTTTTTGGAGAAAATGCGACATGTAGGGATAAGGTGCGGTTGATGTGCAACAGCCAACAGACCTGAAGAGTAGGATTGAGGGTGCTATCAGAAATCATGAAGGGGAAGGAGAGGAAGGGCTCAGGTGGTAGAGATGGAGATAATGTAGGTGAAGGGAGGAGGGAAACCAGAACTCGAGGTTGATGATAATAGCTGTGATGATAGGTTAAGTCAGTTTTTTTCGGTATTGAATCCGTAGAAGTTTCATTTGTTTGTCAAACCCATATATTGAGTTGTTAACTTCCTTCGTTATTTATTTTACTGCTTGATTTTTGTTCATGTTTATTCATACATACATGATGAAAAGAATGGGAGTTTTCCTGTAGCTCGGCGACAGCCATCATATAACCACAATAACAAGTCGTCGTATCTGTTTACAGATTTTTCTCTCACCGAAAAAAAAACAAAAAGAAAAGTACCTGGTTGGTAGTACTCTGTGTCAGTCGCATTGATATTATAAATGAGATAAAAAACACAAGGTTTAACTTTAATCTACACTTTATTTGAAAAAATTCGACGACGTTTCGCTGACAGCAGCTTTATCAAGAATGACAAACAGAATGAAGAGTATGGTATAATAAACAAATCGTAGAACAAGTTGGATGAATAACAGGAAAAACCCACACCAAGCCATCGTACAGTTAGTATGAAAGGTAATTAAAAACTAATTAAACAAGTTAAGTAGGGGTGAATAATTCACATCTATCTGCTCATTCAAAAGCTTGTCTGAATGTTTGTATCTATTTATTTTTAATGCTTCTAGGAGATTTAATTTTAAACTTTTTGATTTTATATGTAATATGTCAAAGTTTTTATTGAATGAATGGTTTTCTTTTATTAAGTGGTTTGAATAATTTGAATCAGATTTGTTTTTATCGAAGCTACGTTTATGTTCAGATGTTCTTATGCCAAAACTCCTATAGGTCCTACCGATATAAATTTTATCACAAGAACCGCAATTGAGTTTATAGATTCCTGATTCACTTGATTTTTCAACACGAGATTTATTATTTTTAATATGTTTACCTAAGTTATTAGAAGTTTTGAAAGTTATATTGAGATTTTGTTTGACGAGAAAGGATTTAATATTTGTACTTGCAGAACCGCAGAATGTTAAACTGTTGAATATTTTATAGTCTTTATGAATAGGATATACTTCATTTATTGCTTTCCGATACAGTTTTTTACGAATGATTAGATCTATCATATCCGGATTATATGAATTATTAATGGCTATCTGTTTGATGATGTTTAACTCCTTATTATAATCTTCTACTGATAAAGGTAAATTGAGTAACCGATGTACCATGCTGTTTAAAGCTGCTAAAAAAAAGGATTGATATTAGTACGTGGCAGTATGACCTGGTGTTTTAAACGGGTGTGCAATACTGACAAGGTCATACAACATCGAAACAGCAGACAATTGCTACTATTCATGACATCCGACCGGACTGTACCAGTGAAGTGTGGTAATATTGTTCCTTGAATGATAATCTTCAATCAATAGAAATAGTTTAACAAGGATATATGTTTTAAACACACTTAGGATCTATTTTGGTCCACTCTGTACAGCCACAATTCAAGGTTGTAAGACAATTAATAATGAACATACTGAATCATCATTCGTTAAATAACTCACCATGATTGTCGAAGTCTGAGTCCGATTTTCCACAGTCCAAAGTTCTAATAGCACCCAAACCTTTTCCTAATAAGGCCAATAAAGAATCAGCTGTTAATCCGGGATCAGTGAATGCGCCATCAGGATCTTGTCTGGTTTCGATATACGCCCTCGCTGCTGTCTTATTCCAGTAAGAGTTGCTTTCTGGTACTTCTTGCAGAGCCTGAAACATTGATAATACTTAATTAGAAACTTTTTGATTCAATCCATTTCTCGACATTTTCGGAAGAATTGTTTTGCTCCGAAAGCCCATGAGCCATTGACCGAGACAAATCGTAATTTGATGAAGCACAGACTGGTGTGTAACCCGCATGTGCTAGCAGGTCCCATTGCAGAGCTTCAAGTGTTTTCTGACGGTCTTTATGACATGCGGACGAGCGTTATCATGCAACAGAATGACTTCGTGCTCGCTTATCACGTATTCTAGCCGCTTCTGGTGCAGTGCCTGGCTAGAACGCATAATCGGTTCTCAGTAGAGATATCTTGTGACTCTTTGACCTTGCTTGAGAAGCTCATGGCGAATGAATCCATCAGATGCAGAGCATAGCCTTCTTTCCATAAATACTGAGCTTTGGAGTCGATGTTGATGGTAGGACAGGGTCACAAATGGTCTTTCGTCACTTGGGATTGTCGAAATATATCCTCTTTTCATCTCCAGTAAAAATACGATGGAGGAATTCCTCTCTTCTTTGTCCGGCAAGCAGCATTTCACAAATAGTTTTTCGTTGTTTCTCGGCTTTAGCTCATATGGCACCCATTTTCCTTGTCTATATATTTTACCTATTGCTTTCAAACGTTTAAATATTCGAGAATGAGCCAGGTTTAGTGTTGTTGTAAGTTGTTTTCGAGTTTGGAATGGGTCTTCGCTCATGCGTGTTCTTTGTCGATTATACTGAAAGCGCCAGATCGTCGAAACCATTCCCTACAAGTGAAATCCGATGGAGCATAATCACCGTAGGATTCAATTAACGTTCTGATCGATTCGGCTTTCTTTAAATTAAAATAAAACAATAACACTTTGAGCAAATGATGCTTTCTTTGGCTCGAAATTAGACATTTTAATCGCTCTAAAACACAATGAAACTGTAAGTTATATTATTGACAGATGTCGCTGCTACATTTTGAGACTCATTTACATTGGTCATTAAGGCTCATTAAGGTCTTTTGTTTGAAACTTTTACCAACAGAGATACCTAATAATTGAGTTAAGAACTTCAGGCAATCGACAATTTCATTACTTGTACAGCAGGGGTGCTCAAACGGTCGATCGCGAGAGCTTTTTGATTATATCTCGAGAAGAAACGAATTTTTAATAAGTAGGTAACAGAACTACAAAAATTTGTTATGTAATAAAATAACACTCTGCTAGCGGCTAAATGCGGCTTTGTCAAAGGCACGGGCGGTACTTGTCAAAGAAAAGCAGCGTTTTTTATTCTTGCCGCTTTTCTAGAAATTTCGGGCGGCGCGTTTGATGGGAACATTGCCGACTTTCGTTCACGCCGATATAAATGCTGCGCTTGCAGGAATTGGAGTCATTCTGAATTGTAACTTGAAGGGAATACTACGCGGATACAAAGTTTAGAAATGAATGAATTTAGAAAACGAAAAGTACGTGATTTGATATCTTGTTTGAAAAAAGAACAAACCATCATGCCAAACGATCAAAAGCTACTACGATCGCGTCATTTAAAATATCTGATTTATTTTTGTTGGTGACTTCAATTGTCTCTCCACTTCACCTTCTGTTAGTTCAAGTTCTTACAACTTCGCTACTAGAATATTGAGACCTGACGTGCACCAACTTATTGATAGACCAACCCGTTATCTTCTGGGTGATAAACCATCAACTTCGGATCTGTTTTTTGTGAAAGATATTGATTTGCTCTAATCAGTTGATTATCTGCCTCCATTCGGTCGGTCCGACCACTTAGTCCTTTAACCAAGAATCCAGTTTATTTCATCAGTCCCACCAAAAATGACACAACAATTTTCACTACTATCGATTTCCGAAAACTAAATGAAGTATTTGAGGCTACTGACAGGAAAGCTGTTATCCTGTGGATGACATTGAGGCTATGTGGAAGCGTTTTCTGGAAATATATAATTCCGAATCGGAGAAGTATTCGACTAGAAGGGAGGTAGTCAGTAACCCTAATAAGCCCTGGATTCGCCCAAACATTCTGAAAATGATACGTCATGAGAGAACACTATGGCAGAGGAATTTACGTAGCAAGCAAGAAGCTGATTACATAAATCATCGTTACTTCTCCAACAAGCTAAGCAGTGAAATTAGTAGATCCAAAATAACCTTGAAGCATAGACTTTCTGCCCCAAAAAATAGAAAGAAATTTTTCAGATATGTAAGATCTAACACGAACACTAAGAGATCGGTGCCCCAGGTTCGTAACTCAACGGGACAGGTCTGTGAAGAAACTGCTGAGATACTGGCAGCCACGTTTGCATCCTCCTTCACTGTAGAGCCCCATGGACCTATGCCACCACTTCTGTTCCAACCATGCGCCAGTAATCTGTGTGAGATAAGCTTCAGCCCCGATTTGATTGAACAAAAACTGAGTGTTCTGGATACCTCTTCTTCACCTGGAATGAATAGTTTATCTTTTAATTATCTCAAAAAATGTTCATCAAGTCTGGCTCTTCCCTCATCCATTATTTTTGAAGAGTCGATTCGATCAGGAGCCTTGCCTAGTGACTGGCTTATCGCATCAGTCACTCCTACTCACAAAAAAGGAGATGAACTTTCTGCCGATAACTATCGAGCGATCAGCCTCGTTTCCATTGCTACTAAGCTTTGCGAGAGAACTATCCTTGATCAAATGTTAGATTTTGTTTCCATCAATAAGCATATACCAGAGCAGCAACACGGTTTTCTTCCTGGGAGTTCTGTGATAACGAATTTGCTCAAACGTATAAATGATTGAAGTAAGTCAATGGACAATATGACCTCTTTTCGCTTGGATAGGAGCATTTCTTAGAGGCAGGAAATATTTTGTCAGAATCAGAAATTCCAAATCTTCGGTCAGATCGGTTACAAACGGCGTTCCTCAGGGCTCTGTTCTGGGGCCTCTTTTATTTTTGCCATATACATTTGATCTTCCATCAATTTTTTCTTCCACTTGCTCTATCTTCTCGGATTATACCAAGATCTACAATGTTCTTTCCCTTTGTTCGAACACTCTTCAAGAAGATTTAGACTTTTTATCGCTATGGTGTTCTGACTGGCTATTACCACTCAATGCAGATAAGTGCAAAATCCTCCTTATTGGTGAAAACAACCCACACCTGAAATATCAACTGAATGGAAAGAATCTCGACAGCAGCCGAAAGCAGCTTGATCTTGGTGTAACTGTTGCAGATGACTTAATGTGGTCTGAACATATTCGAAATGTGTTCACCAAAGTTTCCCGTCTCACCTACCTACTCGAAGGATCTTTTAGGCGTTGTGAACTAAAAACTTGTGCTTTACTCTATAAAACTTATGTACGACCTATAATGGAATTCGCTGAGGCGGTTTGATCTCCTACTCAGCACCAGAGCTTTCAGATGGAACAGTGTCGTTGAACCTTCTACTATCAACGCTTTCAAGATTCCCTTCGACGAGTGGTTTTTGTATTCGTTAATTCATTAAGTTAATTATTAGTTATTTTGGTTTCATGCGCCAACACTTCCAATATTGCTCTGATTTGTTATAAATTTTGGGATAGGCACCATTGTTCTATTTTTTTTAGTCATAATAGGCAATTCTTTAATAATAATAATAATAATAATATTGACAAAACACCATTTGGAGATAAATCGGTTGTGAAGGAAGCATTTATTGAAGCGGGTGAGACTTCATTTGGAAATTTTAAAAATAAAACAGAATTCATATCTGCTACTAGAGAACTTCAGTTATCTCGTTCGACTGTTACTCTTTAAGTTGCAGTTGGAAGATAGGGAGTCAGCTGAACACACTGATTCAGTTCTTCACACGGACTTCAGGTGGTTGAGTCGCGGAAAATTCCTAGAAAGGTTTCAAGAATTATTGCCCGAAATAACAGCTTTTCTAGACGAAAGAGGTGATAACACTCAAAACTATAATTGAGATGATTAGCGCAGTAAAAGCATTCAAAAGTAAATTGTAACTTATGATAGCTCTACTGAAAAGAAAGGATCTAAAACATTTTCCGTCTTTAAAAGCAAGGATTTCTCAGTTGAATTATGATACGTATGAGGTTGAATTATCAAATATTTTGGGACAATTCGAAATGCGTTTTTATGATTTCAGTAAATTGGCTAATATAGCATCATTTATGAGTTATTCTTCATCATGTAAAAATATTGAGGAATTAGCTACTGATATAGCAAGTCAGTTCAATATGAACTCATGTTCTGTTGAAAATGAGTTGGTGCAGATTATATCAGATATACATCTCAAAGCTACAGCATCTGATACAAATTTCTGGTGTTTTATATCTGAAGAAGAATATCCGAATCTAAGGTGAATCGCCCTTCAACTGACGGCAATGGTTGGGTCAACTTATGCGAGTCAGCATTTTCTGAAATGAAGATACTTAGGTCAAAATATCGCAATCGATCAACTGATGATCATATGTCATCATGCTTGCGATTAGCACTCAGTGGTTAGGTACCATATTATGAAAAGTAAGTCACTCCTTTGTTAAGTTTAACAACATATGTAACTCTTTTGTTTTGTAACAACCAATAAACTCGCAATTTTGAATAACTATGAGTTTTTTCATTGGTATTATAGAGAAGAACCTAACTAAGCCTAACCCAAATCTTGACTAAAATTAAATTGTATATTGTGCGGAAAGCTAATATCTAAATATGCTACGGCACACTCTACCTAGGTAGGTAGGTAGGGTGTATCGTGTGTGTACGACAACTCCGCATCACACATACTTGCATCCTCTCAGACTCTATCGTAAGTAGTCTAAAAATATTGAGGTAAATCGCCAGCAGTTCAAGTTTGAGCACCCCTTATGTATAGTGTTGAAGCAGAAAAAACTGCCTACACGAGTTGAACACGAATAAATTCCTCGAAAAATATCTGTAATATATATCAGAGATAGTCCCGACACAGATCCCTGCAGCACCCTAGACTTCATGAGAACTACTACCAAGGAACGTTTGTCTAAATATGACTCAAAAATCGCAGCTCAGTTATATCAAAAGCAAAACACTTCAATTTTGCACATAGCAAACAGTGATTAACGAAAGTTTCCTCAAAATCTATGAAGACAAGTTCCGTGATTATACTACAATCGACGAACCATCAACCACATCCAGAAGCAAGGTTCCCCGTTTGAAAAAAAGAGTTGAAAGTTGTTCTCGCCAGCAAAGGAAGAAAATTATATGCAAAACATATCTGATTGAAAATAACGACGTGTATCATGAAATTTTATAAAAAATATTGCCTGTTATTTTACTATCCGCAATCTGTATCTATATCTAGTGGCGCCCTCTATGCGTCCACCCTGATGAAATGCCCCAAATCCAAAGCAATTGTATTATAAGGACTGTAATCAATAAATTGTCATAATTAGTAACGAGTGATCAGAATGATATCGATTGGTGTGAACACTTGTCTTTGTATAATCATTCTATTAGATTTAACTGATGGTCTAGCAAATCTTGTTGCTTAAATTTTGAACCATACACCCTGAAATTGGTTTGATTCGAGTTTATATGAGTTTCATAATGATTTCCACACCAAACTGTTATTATAATAATTATAATAATCAACTTTGATCGTTTAAAAACCTTCATTGCATATGGAAGAGACCAAATCAATGTTTATGTATTACCCTGAATAAAAACATAAACTCACCTGCATAGTAATAGCGGTGTTATACACATTCCCGAAACCTCCATCAGTGTGCTGTTGTCGGGCCAGACTAATCGATGGCCGCCTGAGTGAATGCTGCAAGTTCCTGTGTCTATGGTCCTTGACGATGCAGCGCAGAGCAAGGATCGTCATGGCGACCGTATCTGAAAAATGTAATTCAGGGAACAACGCTATTCTAGGAACGAATATGGGATATATCTTCGAAAACTGCACGGAAGTGGATTAAAAGATGACAGGAAATCATATTCAAGAAAATAAGGCAAAGAGAACGGAAACTTCAAGGGAAAAATGTGTAATATCGCTTACTACTTGGTTCCGTAGAAATTGCTTCGAATAAATTGAAATCGTTTATGAAAACATATACAGGGTGCTTCAACGAAAACTAAACATATTCATTTCTGATCAAAACGCAAATCAAGTCATTTTCTGTTTCAATTGGGACATCTTTTGAGGTATAAAACTTGCCTGAAATATCAACAATCCTTGAGCATTTTGAATGGGGGAGATGGGTCGAGTGATGACTCAAAAGCAAGGTGGTATCTTTGTCTACATTGCCTTGAACGAATTTCCATTTTTAATTGAAAACTGTAAAAGATACAGGGTGAGCAACTGAAAGATAGGGACGACAATATCCCTGAAACTATTCAAGTTTCAGTGAAGTGGAATGGAACAGATCCATGCTGATCAATGGCAGTCATCATCAAGTACCATTCTCATCTCGAATTTCAACCCCTAGAGTAGGAGTGACCACCCTTGAAAATTTGGAAGAGGGAAGATGGGTCTAGTGATACCTCGAAAGAAAGGTATTATCTTTGTCTGCATCCCAATGAACGAATTTTCGTTTTCGATTGAAAACTGTAGAAGATACAGAGTGAGCTACTGAAAAATAGAGGAGACTATCGCCCCAAGACTATTGGAGTATTAGTGCGAAAAACTGGAATAGATTCATTTAGATCAACACTAGATTGGTAAGGAGTTCTCATCATATGGCGGTACATTCAATGACCCCTCGAACTTTTCTCTATAAGAATTCCTTCGCTTACAGAGCCGGTGAGCTGTCCAACATCTTCCAACATTCTACAATTTGGCCCTCTTCAAGAAGCGATTTAACAGATACCCCAATTCTTCCCAGTCGCCCAATCATGTGGTGTAACAGGTTCGCCTTTTTCTGGGAAGCGCCCATGAAAAAAATTCCTTAAATTACGAGTATCTTGTAAGACTGATTACAATATATTCACAATGATTGTATTATTTACAAGAATCAATTTCTTACAATATCCACTTTGTATGAAAGTGCCTCAAGTGATGTATATAAGAATGATTGTTATTTACAAAACATACTAATCGTTTTTCTCACATCTTAAACTATTCTTATTCTTGGCATTATAAACTTTAGACATTTAGCTAAATGCTCACTTGAAAGTTAATCAAAAATATTACATTTGCTCACATACACTCGGAGGCAAAATTAGCGGAACACTCGAAAATTTAACCAAATTCGAAGTTCGATATATTTCCTAATTCTCAACCGATTTAGATGATTTGTTCGACAAGTTATAGATCAACTCTTCTGCTTTGTAGAAATTATAAGAGAAAATACAAAAAATTTGAAGAAACTTTTATACAGGGGCAAAACTAAAAGTGTTTTTTTTGTCAAAAATTCGTAACACCCTGTGGAATTTAGTGATCCGAGTTGAAACGTACAATATCATGGTCTGTCAAGACACATCTTCCTACAGTAACGCCCTTCTTGTTTCATGCGTTTATCTCTATTTTTGCAAAATATATTTAATTTCAAGAGGAAAATCACCATTTTGGAGAAATTCCATTGAATCAAGAAATTGTTATTAAAATTCGTCTATCAATTTGGAATTTTCTTATTATCACTCAGGCGTGTCGAAATTGTCGTTTGCGATTTTTATGTTCGAATGGCATTAGTTATTGATGACAATTTGGTTAATTTGGTGAAAATTAGGAATTCATAGGAGATAACAGTCGATAGGTATTAAAATACACAACCGAATTCTGGGACCATTGATAAAACTTTTCATTTACACATGTGCACACTTTTTTTTATCAAATATGAAATACAACACACGTTTTTTTGTATATGACCACATTTGCACTTGTTTAAAGAATGAGAATTTTCCATTCTTTGATTTGCTACAAATTCGATCGGTTGCGGTGTTTTGTGATTCTCTTACTGTTTACGATTCGAAAC
Source organism: Cryptolaemus montrouzieri (assembly GCA_013387265.2). Taxonomy (NCBI): domain Eukaryota; kingdom Metazoa; phylum Arthropoda; class Insecta; order Coleoptera; family Coccinellidae; genus Cryptolaemus; species Cryptolaemus montrouzieri. The sequence continues at coordinate 15,869,092 of JABFTP020000042.1, forward strand.
GGTATTTTTCATTCAGAATGAGAGATTTACCACCAACCTCAGTAGCAAGGGCAGTTACATTGATCGAGGAAGGGCGCACCTACCGCTCAGTCGGTACCATGTTGGGTGTCTCGACGTCGGTTATCCATCGAATCTACCGACGTTACAGGGAAACTGGATTGAACGTGAGGAAGCGAGGACAAGGAAGAAATCGGGCAACCCGCGCTATACATGACCGTTTCATCGTCAATCAAACCATAAGAAATCCTCGTGTTACTGCTGTTCAGGCACGTAACCTTTTACAAGCAGTGGATAACATTAACGTCAGTGTGAGGACAGTCAGAAGACGATTAAATGAAGTTGGTCTGAGATCATACGCGCAAGCAAGAGCACCAAGACTCAATCGAGCCCATCGGGTAGCAAGATTGGCGTTTGCTAGGGAGCACGTAGCATGGACAATCAATCAGTGGAGACGAGTTTTATTTAGTGATGAGAGCCGATATTGTGTGAATTTCGTAGATGGTAGAGATAGAATATGGAGGCATCGAGGGGAACGGTACAATCAAGCGAACTTCGCAGGAACTGAGCAATACGGTGGAGGGTTAGTTATGATATGGGGTGGCATATTCTTGGGAGTACGAACAGAACTGGAGATTATTGGCAATGGATCACTTAATGCCCATCGGTATATAACAGAAATCTTGGAGACCATTTTGTGCCTTTTGCTCCTTACATAGGTGGGTCATACTCGCTACTAAAATCAAATGTTTTTTCTGTGGGTCATCATGAACATTTTTCTCAACATGTTCATTTCATTTCACGAGTGTATCGCCAGGATACACACCTGCTCTCAATTTTGGACAGGAATGAAAATTATTATAGAGTGTCACAAAAAAATTCAAAAATAAATGTGCAAAATCAACGATTTTTCCAGTGTACTTCGGGTTCTCCCGGAGCGTGAAATTGGCCAGTGAATTTCAAAATTTTTCATTTCGTTAGATTTCCGCTTATCTAATTTTGATTTTATTTTTTGGCTAACCTCCGATGTTATGCACCTACGCAAGATTAAAAATAAATTCTTGAAATTTGTGACTTTTCGCTTCAAATTGGATATTTCTTGTAAAAATAGAGATAAATGCATAAAACAAGAAGGGCGTTACTGTAGGAAGATGTGTCTTGACAGACCATGATATTGTACGTTTCAACTCGGACCACGAAATTCCACAGGGTGTTACGAATTTTTGACAAAAAAAACACTTAGTTTTGCCCCCGTATAGAATTTCTTTCAAATTTTTTTGTTTTCTCTTATAATTTCTACAAAGCAGAAGAGTTGATCTAAACTTGCCGAAAAAGTCATCTAAATCGGTTGAGAATTAGGAAAAATATCGGACTTCGAATTTGGTTAAATTTTCGAGTGTTCCGCTAATTTTGCCTCCGAGTGTATTACTTGATTTTCAATTTTTATGTATCAACCTTGATATTGACAGTTTTCTTTCACTTGAGAATCCTGACTTTAAGTATATAAGAGATTTAGGGATATAGGATCACTAAGTATACTTAAACATCCACTGATGTCAACGAAAAAAACTACATTTCGATCAGGTGGATTGAAAACGTTCTTTTATAAATCACTTACCTATGTTATGATCCTTAGCAGTGTTAGCAATGTCCAACAACCTTCTTATTTGTTTTTTCCTGACATGAGATTTTGCACTACAAGCAGCCAAGCTGGCATAGGCGAATTCTAAATCGTGCACTGGCTCATGATGTTGCAAAGTACCTATCAGATCATGACCATGGAATTCCCTTGGATCTTTGCAAAGAGCAGTCACAGCTAGAGCATACTGCGCCAATTTGGGAGGGGTAATTGGTATCTCTCTGTGTCTGTAAAAGATGCATAGTTTGGGAACATTTTATTGGGTAAAAAAAGTGATTTGGTTCATCGTGCATGTCGTGACAAGGGATAATCGACTATCCAATTGAATTCGGGTTCTAAGAGATTGCGACGAAGATGGCAGTCTTCTGTGAGAGGACTAATCCTTATTTCATTTATGCACATAGAGATCACATCCGAAATGAGCCTTTCAGAAGACTTCATTACGGGATTTTTGTAGCTTCTATTTTCTGGCATTGGTTTCTTTATATTAGCTGTGAGTCTGACTCAATTTTTATGGTTCAAGAGACCTGCGATCCACACAATCCAAAATCTCGTTATGGCACTCAAGGTTTATACTTTTTCTAGGGAGTGCCTCAAACCACAGTCTAGGAGATTAGACAGTGTTACCAAGAATTTATGCTTAAGGTTTTTCCAGGAGCTGACCTGTAAATGTCACCACTTGCATCTTTATTTGTTTTGGAGCTATCTGCGTACCATACTAAACACCTCAAAAAAGTCTAGGGAACGCTTCTGAATATCGATATATCGTATCCAGAACGATCAATATGGATGATTTTTTCTTGAAAATGAACACCTGCATCAATTTCTCACCAAATTATGTGGAGTGCCGCAACAGATTTCAGTTTTTTTTATAAAAAACTAAAAATGCAGCAGATGCGACGCTGCTTTATAATCATTTCATGTATTCAGTGTTTGAAATCAGTTAGTTGGCACTTTGTTTCTGTTGTAAGCACAAATAAAAGATTCATGTTTTGTGATTCGACCATGGAAAGACGACATTTGACTAGAGAAGAGATGTTACGGGCCGTTGGCATGCTCCAAGCTGGGAGCTCACAACGGGAAGTATCCAGGGCTCTGGGAAGTAGCCCAAGGGTCATAAACCGTTTATGGCCGCGTTTAAATGAAACTGGTAGCGTAGAAGAACGCCATAAAGGTCGTTTCAGGATTACTACAGTCGCGCAAGACCGATTTTTGGTTTTACAAGCCAGAAGAGATAGTACTACCACAGCATCACAATTAGCTCAAGAGCTATCACGAGTTCATAATGTGAAAATTTCCGACCAAATTGTGGGAAATCGACTGCACGAAGGTCAACTCCACTCCAGACGTCCTTTAAGAGTTCCACAACTGACCCATGGAAATCGCGCTGCTCGTTTAGCTTGGTGCCAAGAACACGTAAACTGGGATCGAGAGAGGTGGGCCACAGTTCTCTTCAGTGATGAATCTAGATTTAGTTATTATCCCGATTCGGGAAGAATTCGAATATGGAGGGAACCTGGAAAGCAAAACCGTCTCTAGTATGCTCGAGAAGTTATTAGACAGGGAGGCGGATCAGTGATGTTTTGGAGAGGTATACGCCTTCGTGAAAGAACTGAACCCGTTTTCATACAGAACAACCTCACGGGAAATTCTTACGCAAATGAGATAGTTTTAACTGTAGTGGTACCGTATCTCCAAACAATGGGTCAAAATCCACTCTTCCAACAAGATAATGCACCTCCTCATCGTGCAAGAGTTGTCTTGAACGTTCTTGAAGAGAATGATATCGATCTTCTACCGTGGCAATCCTGCTTCCCAGATCTGAATCCCATCGAGTATGTGTGGGACTCCCTAAAAAGAAATCTCCTGCGTCAAAACGTCTTCCATCATGAACAGGAGCTTCGATTAGCAGTTCAGGGGGCTTGGAATGACTTAGGCCAAAATGTAATAGACAATTTAATATTGAGCATGCCGCGACGATGCCAAAGTGTCATTAATAATAGAGGTGGACCTTCTGGGCACTGAAAAATATAAGTACTTCCACATCGTTTCGAAAATATTAGTTCAGGAGTTTTTGTATTTTACCAAATTTCGTCATTTTCAAATTCCAAACTTTTTTTATAATAGGTGCTTTGGAGAAGTCAAATATTATTTTGTTTTCTTGAGAATACATTATATACAATACATCCTAACAAAAACCGAAAGATTTCTATAAATTCGAATCAAAAATTCATATTTTAAAGATATTGGTAAGTGTTCCTAGACTTTTTGAGGTGTTTATGTCATGAACAAAATTACTTTCTGGAAGTTTTAAGTTCAAAAGCAATATATACTCTTAGGGAATCTATAGTCAGTTTCATAAAATTGTTTTATGTTGAAGATGTCAAAGAGCAAAATGAAGTTAAACCAACAGGAAACCAGATAAGTGAAGTACCTTTCATCAAAGAGGAGGATCTCATGGAGATCCAAGACAGTAGGTTATTCCAATTTTCAACTGCGTTCAATCTACCATAACTTCGGAACATCTTTTCTAGTCAAAATTGTCAAAGATGAGGCTCTTAGTGATAATGAACTTGAAGATGATTCAGATGCTGCTCTAGAAAGACCTCTTGGAGGTGAGTGACAACTTAGAAAACTAATATTAAATTAACAGAAAAAAGGGGAATGATTTTTAGTATTTTGAAAACATATATATGTGTAAATTCAATTTTTGTCTGTTTTAGATGAAATCTTGAGAGTATGTAGAAGTTGTTTAAAAGTAGTACCTATGGAAGATACATTTCCTTTGAGTGTGAATGGTCCTGGTAGCAAAACTGAGTTGTATAAAGGGCTGACAGGAATTATAGGATTGGTAAGTGATTAATAAAATGGACCATCTTGATACTTTGTTTTTGAGAATATATTTTCCAAAGAAATATTTTCTCTAATTTTTTAACCAATTTCAAATTGCTCTCTATAATTTCAAGTGTATTGAAAAGCTTAGTATTAGAGTCAATACAAGTTTTTTTCAAAAGAATCTAAGATATTGTTGTGGGTCAGTTGCCATTTGATTTTGGCGAAAAGTTTTAATAAATATGTTGTTCAAGAGATACAAGGTGAATAGTTTCTTCTAAACGAGTACTAAGGGAAATTTATTTGTAATTCTTAGTCACACTTTTGCTTTCGAAAGTTACAGCTCAACAATTGATAATATGCCAAAGTGTCATTATTAAGAGAGGTGGACCTTCTGGGTACTGGAAAATATAAGTGCTTCCATATCGTTTCGAAAATATTAGTTCAGGATTTTTTTTTGTGTTTTACCAAATTTCGTCATTTCCAAATTTCAATTTTTTTTTCATAATAAAAGAAGAATACATCCTAACAAAAACCGAAAGATTTCTATAAATTCGAATCATCAAATTCATATTTTAAAGATATTGGTAAGTGTTCCCTAGACTTTTTTGAGGTGGTTATGTATCCAGATCAATTGATAGAGTAAAGATGATCCTTTTCATATAGTACCTATTGTGCCTCTGAGAGCTCGCTGCAGGAGTTTCTGGAATGGCAGCATTGTCCACCACTAGGTCTGGAAAATGTAAGCTTACTAGCGTATTCAACGTTTTCCTTACTCAGGTGGTATAGGATCTATAGAATTGTCTGAGAATCCCAACATAACGGAAAAAGGGGTTGAGGAGATTTGCTGAGTCAAGAAGCTTCTGTTGCAAATTCTCCTTTGAGCAAAATAATTGTTTTATCTGCCCCAGCAACTGAGTCTCGTTGATCACGCAAATTGCATACGAGCTTTATCTCTTTTTCGATATCAGCAGTACAACTTTTGTTCTTATTGCTGTGATGAAATTTCATTGAGAGTAACTAGGTTATTCCTGGCATGATACTCCTAAATGAGTTGCTCCAGGCAGTGTGGTTAGGTAAGCAACCAGAAACAACTCAAGTTTATCTTTTCTTGTCATCTGTAACATTCGGTCAGCCTCTCCCGTTGTTTCTTGCCTTAACTTTCGTGTGAAATGTTGAAAACGGTGCATTTTGATATCCTCAAGATGTCATCAAACTTATGCAATTTTACGCTGCTTTCACCCATATAAATTTTCAAAACTCTTTGATGTTTTCTGGCGTAAACACCTTTTCAGAGCGTTCGGCGTCTTTAGTGGTCTCTAGATAACGTTTGAAATTAGCTTCCATCGATTAATTGTTGTTTTCGGTAGTGAATTTTCCCTGAAATAATTTTCAAGCCATTCCTTCGTTTTTCCGGCATATTCAGCTATTAAATAGCAGTGATTTATCATGACACATTATTATAACTGGTAGGTTAAGCATTGCTAATGCAGCCCACTGCCTGTCGAGCAGAACCACAAATTGACGGTAGAAAACAATGATTTTAATCCTATGATTAGGATTAGGAAACAAGTTGAATTAACTTGGTGTGTTCTTTCATTCGATTATGTTTTCGAGAAGATTTCTTGTAGCTCAACACCAACATTCGGATGCTGTCGGAAATAACAGAAGCTAATCGTCAATTATTCGAGAAGACAGACGTCATAATCTTGCTGGGGATTATACGAACTCACCCCAATGGTAAGCTTTCATTTCAATCACGAAATTATCGTGTTTGTGAGATTGTGAAGATATGAATACCTCGTACTCATCTTGGTAATAATTGGAATCTGCTACTACAAGAACAAAATAGTTAACTTATAGTAGGGATTAAATCAAGGGAACTGTCATGGATACCGACAACTGGGCTTATTAGTGTTTGTGTTCTCCTTCCTTCCAAATTCCCTGCTTGATCCTTACAAAGAAGTCTCACTTCTACCATTTTACGCCTGAGGCAGATCCCTGCGGGTCATGTGGTGTTCCAGTGAATTGGTATTTCAAGCCCAATTTATCAGGACCTGCACTTAGGATTATTCTCCAGTCCTATCTTGCAATAGCGATATATAAACTTGCCATTGCTCCTCATTATCTCTCACAGGTGCCATGCATTAGTTCGACTGCTTTTAAGAACCAACCTTGTCCAGGTTTCACTAGGTGATTTACTCAGCAATGGACTGTCGACAATATCAAACATTCAAACAGGTGTCCCCATGTTGTTCCGCTAGCCAGTCCTCCAGCCTCGCCTTAATAACATAGGCTGAGATCTCAACTGCTGAACCTATTTCTATCAGAGTATGCTTAGTCCCTAGACAGGCCAACCTATCCGCAATCTCTTCTGATCCCGGTATGAGGCTGAACCTAGAGGATACGGATGTGGTTGTTTACCGCCAGTAGTTTCAGTGCCTGAACACACTCCTACACCACCTTAGAAGTGATCTTTTGTGCTCCCAGGGATCCCAGACCAGCCCGAGTATCGCGATCCACTTATTTGTTGTACCTAGTTCTGCCAGCCTCTGAGCATGGTAGAGTATCACCATGATCTCTGTCTGGAAATCAGTTGTATGTTTATCTAACGCGAGGTAGAAACCCCTCTCCGGCCGTAAACTCCGCTACCTGATTCCTCTTTGGTTTTATATAGATATAAAACCAAAGAGGTACACGGATAGATCCGTGTACCCGATACACCCACAGCCTGGCAAGAAATCCTTCCTTTCCTTCCACTTTTACCTGGATGGGATTTTTACCTCGATCTAATGACCGAAGTGGTACTTCGGTATGGTTCTTTTCGAGTTCATCCAGAGGAGATGGTCGCTGTTAAAAGCTTAAGAAAACAACGTATATCTTGAACCGACCACTAGCAAGTCCCTCATACTTAGTTTATGAGCAACCAAAACTACTCTGCTGATTATTGTGAGGTGCAGTGGTTCTGCTCCTAATAATGCATCTATCGCCGGGGTAGAGGTGTTTTTTTGAACACCCAAGACACTTATCTAGTACTCTAAGCCTCCCAACAAGGGCCTACTTTGCCGTTGTGTTTCCACCTTCGTCCACTGAACCAGCGAAGCGTAGGTGAGTCTGGGTATCTGAAGTGTTTTGAAGAACCACATCAGCACGAGTAGCTTCAAATCCCATGTGCCGCTGAAGGTTCTCCTTTATCCCATGGGTTAAGTTGAACACCTGTCAGTCTGTACCTTAAGATGCTGAGCCTTGTTAAATCTTCTATCCAGTAACATCCCCAAGTACTTAACCGATTTTTGATTGAACACGATGGAATCGTGAAATAAACCAGTTCAATTTTCTCTGGGTTAACCCCCAGACTCGAGGAAGTACACCAGCGTTACAATCTTTTCAAAATAATTTGCAGTGTATTCGTACATGCTTGTAGATCCTTTCCTTGCTAAGAATGATGAAATCGTCCGCGTAAGCTTGAAGATGGACTCTACACTGTTCAGCGCCCGTAACAGACCATTTGCCACTAAGCGCCAGACAATCAACGACACTACGCCGCCCTGCAGACATCTAAGTCTCACTATTCCTATCACGATGCGATTTACGAACATCGAAGTGATTCTCCTACCCCCCAAGACCTCTATGAGCCTATATGTAAGAGAAATTGCGACATCAATCCCCTGCCCTCACTCCGAACCATGTCCGGTGAGGTGTACTTAAAAGCTTCCTCGACATCCAGAAAAACCGTCACACAAAATTCTCCCTTATACAACTGCTGTTCAATAATTCGAATAGCCGAGTGCAATGATGTATCTGTAGATAGTCTAGAATTGTACGCGTGTTGACAAGGGTGTAAAGGAGTAGAGCTAAACACCTTATCCTGATGAAACCTATCAACCAGTCTCTCAAGAGCTCTGAAAACGAATGACTTTAAGCTGACAGGCAGTTTCTAGCCGAGGTAAAGTTTGGTTTCCTCGTTTTGGGTAAAAATAATACCCTTGCCGGTTTCTAGTACACGGCAATGTGTCTCAGAGCAATACTTGCTCTGAATATCTCCACTAGGTCTGGAAGCAACGCATTCAAACCCCGCTAGAGAATGGCCGGGTAGATACCGCCCGGTCGCGGTGATTCATACAGTAGTAAGGTATTAACAACCCAGTTAACCTTGATCTGTGAGAATATCTGGACCGCCAGGTCCCAGTTGGGTCAACCCGATCTGGATCTTGTGGTCCACAAGTTTTCACTTCCATCCTCCCTAAAAACTGGGAAGTTGTGCCGCAGTAGCAGGCCCTTCACACCTTCTGGCACATTGCCTGCTCCACCACGGAGTATTTTCCGACCGGTGTTTCTTGACTCTTGACAATTCTTCTTGTAAGCATCGTTCACCATGTTGCCAAGTAAATTCGCCGTTTGGTCTAGTCCAGGTATTTACTGAACCCAGCTGTTATTCTGAAGTTGGGCCTTTAGGTCTACTTCACATGTTGCCTATCTTGTTTTTCGTGGGTTTCTAAAAGAACTATTGCTTATTCTCTCAGCCAGTGCGACCTTAAAGTTAACGGTTCTGTGATCCGAATATGAGGGCTCCGTAGGGACCCTCTTTTGTCTCACCAGTTCCCCATCATTTATGTCGCTAAAGTTACCTTCGGGCTGCGGTCACAAATATGGGTTCTTTCCCGCTGTTCAGAATGTTCATGTCTATGGTAGATACTGGAAGAGAGCTTCACCTCCTTCGTGTCTGTGCTGCTCTAGACTATATGGTGTGAATTTTCAAGTTTTAGAAGAATTTTTTCGTCCTCACAGTATTTCATGCTAACGAGATGCGAGGAAAGTTCATCGGCCAAGAGTCAGGGAAAGTAGGTAGAAGCAACTACATCTCTCTCCAATCTCATCTAGATGGCAGTTAAGTTCCAACGTTCCTTGTAACCCTTGAATAGTACGCATGCACTAGGAATGAATTGTTTGCGATCCCAATACCTACTAATTCTTTTTGATATGGAAATCAAGATGAGATGAACATTTACGTTTACTATTCTATGTTGCAAGACAACTCTGAGACGTTCAGATTTTCACTATTCTGATATCTGACTGATGAAATAAATTAAACTCTTATTAGAATCTTGTTTCCTGTTCATCCCAAAAAAAGTGCATCAGTTTTTCCACGTTGGTAATATTGAAATTGATCAAATAAGTCGTTGAATACACCATTTCCTTTCCTACAGAGTTGTCAACGCAAAATTTACATATCCAGACATCTCATTTCATAGAATATCACGAACCCGTATAAATTTTCAATTAATACGAGTTGTCAGCACTGCAGAGCAGACATCGATATTTCTAAATATGTGTCTCAACCAGAGAAATTCTATGGCGTCGGCGAGAGCCGCCATCCCACTAAACTAGATGAACTGTTCTGTGCCAAATTTGATTACCATTTATCACGAAATATAGAACCGTAGAGACGTACTTGGAATGATTTAGCTGATATGATTGAAGCAGGTCGAGATACGTATTTTCATGAATATCTATGAATTCGTAGGTTCCATTTAACGTGATTTATGCGAGCAACTCTAAAATTTCAAAGTGAATATTTTATCGCGTGATGAAGGATGACAGAATATTTTATTCTGTTTACGTTTGAATATTTCAGGAGAAGTTACTGAAGTAATTTAAAAGTAATTGCGTTTTTATTCCCGGAGAAAAGTAGTCAAAAAAGTGCCTCTAGAATGTGAAAATATTTTCTAACTAACTCTAACTCTAACCTAGATAGATAGATATTATTATTTGAGTGAGGGCTGCCTAGCAGCTGGCCTCTGCGACCCAGTGGTCTATTGTGGCACACTCTGTCTTAAATTTCATCCACGAGCTTCGTGGGTGAGAGCTTAATAAGCTCAGTCAGTTTCAGTTTGAAAGATCCAAGTTCTTCCATCCTGACCCTGTCCCCAGCTGGACACTCGCACACAGCATGTTCCATTGATTCTATATCTTCTTCACATATCCTACATGAAGGATCCCCAATCAATCCTAATTTATTTAGGTGTTTTCCTGAGGCGACAATGCCCCGTTAGTATGGCAGTTAAAACTCTCAGTTCCAACGTAGTGAGTTTAAGCCAGGCCTTGGGTTTTACAGTGGAAGGTCCACTGATGGCACGTCGAGCGTGTCTGAGGCCTGGGAGGCTCATCCAAAGCTTACGTACCCTCAAGTCCAGTCATCGGTTGTTTTCCATCCTTGCAGTTTCCAGGGGAATTCCAAGCTTAGGCTCCGGTCCTATGAACTCCAGGTTAGTTCCACGAGCGGCCAATGAGTCCGCCTTCTCATTCCCCTCAAAGCCCGAGTGACCAGGAACTAATATTAGACGGAGCCTGCTACGCTCTCCTAGTTTGGCAAGGGTGAAGCGACATTCCTGCACCATAAGTGACGTACAGGTATCGTATGCTAATGCTTTCAGTGCAGCTTAGCTATTAGTGAGGATTTTAATTGACCTATTTGTTAATCCCCCCGCAAGCAAGAGGTTAGCACAGTGGTCAATGGCGAATATTTCTGCTTGAAAGACAGTTGCATGCCTACCAAGACAGATCGACTGTTCCTTGGCGGCACCTTGACCGTAAACACCAGCTCCAACACCTTTTTCAGTTTCTGAGCCATCCGTGTACCAACAGGGACCCTCAAGTAGAAGGTCTTTGGAGCTGATCCATTCCAGTCTATCGGGAATGATGATCTGGAATGGCCTCTTCATGGTGGTTAACTCTAACCTAACTCGAAATCTCAGAAAATCTAGAATTCCGGAATAACTCAAACACTAATGATATAGCTGAAATCCGTTGTCACCAATTTTTCTCTATCTGTAATATATCACATAGCTATCATACTAAAACATCGAATTTGGTCTATCCTGTACATAGATACGGGTTATTTTAAACATTCGTGAAATCCTCATACATCATTTAGGCTGCACGATTTTTCCATTTTCCAGACCATTTCTACACTCGAGTTTCATTCAGTATTCAAATCCGCCTTCGGAAATGAAGTGCCATGAATTTTTTATAAGAATCCGGAAGTATGGAACGTGATTTCTCGTGTCCCTCTTGTGCAGTTCAAACTTAATGAGGTTATTATGATGAAAAATACGACTTTGAAAACTTCAAAGAAAATATCAAGTTTATAGAGTTCACTTTTCGAGTGCAGGCGGTCTGTATCACTTTTCTTTCGTGGAAATACGGAAAATGAAGAATATTATATACTAACAGAATGGGGTGATTCTTTCCATCCATTTTACGACTGAAATTTTTTATGAATTCATCTTCGTAAACGCTTCGGAATGGATCTACATGATGTTGAAAATCAGATATACAGGGTGTTTCAAGTATATAGTCATTAATTTCTACAGGAGATTTCTCATCGAAAAACATGAGAAAATGATCATAAACATATGTCAAAAAGTACTATGTTCTCCGAATACCAGGTGTTGAAGTTTTTTATTTTTCTGTTGGCTATTCTTGTAGTTTTCAAGGAATCTAGATCCAATTTGCACTAAAGGAATGTTTTTTACTCATCAATTCATTAGATGTGTCCAGTAGATACGCAAGTATACAGGGTGATATTTTTTTCAGGATCATGCTACCTTTGACCTCATCAATATAATAGTGTAGTGCGTCACTGGTGTTTTCATTCTTTCATTGAAACGACGTTCCAATTTTGAAAGTTATTTGTCTTTAAAAATTTTGAATCATGGCCGTTTTCGAGAAAAAAAAATATGATTCACTTGAGAAGGCAAGCGTTTTTTGAATGATGGTAATGAGAAATTAAACTATGTATTATACTATCATAAGAGATTTTCTAAAATCAGGAGGATAGCAATTTCGGTCTCTCGACCTTCTGTACATGACAACTAAATTTGAAAATACATAAACATATATATATATATATATATATATATATATATATATATATATATATATATATATATATATATATATATATAAATATTATTTCCACAACAGGTGTTATTCCTAGAAATCTTCACAAAAGTATTGAGATTTTGGAAAAATTTGTTTGAACAGTTACAAAAGATAACAGTCATCAAATCTTGTAATATTCTTCGTAGGTTTCTTTCCGAAGAAAGTAATGAGGTAGAGTCATAGGTTTTCTCTTTAGTTTATACTGCTCAGAATCTCATTTCATATTTTATTTATTTGTTTATATAAATGTAATATAATTAACTGACAATTTTGTCATATTTATATTCAGAGCAGTATTCTATTCGATCGTTCACCATTTCACACAAAGGAAACTATTAATGAGTAACATTCAGTGTTACTTGACTAAGGTCCGTACACTGGATTTTTCCTAGGAGAGAGCCTCTGACACTACTTGTTGGTACATTGATATCATTATCTGATGATGCTATAGTATGTATATATTCTGGTAGATTGATATATTCTCATAACATTTAACGTTATCCTAATATATAATTATTCCAGGATATGTTTTTATTATAATCATTGCCTGGCAATGGTATTAATTACCAGGTGGTGGATTTATATTTTTCATGAAATCAGTTTGATTGCATGAACAGATATATGGGCAACTCGTCGCGGTAAAATCCCTATATATATATATATATATATATATATATATATATATATATATATATATATATATATATTTTTGAAAGAAACAAGTGTGTTCCAAGACATCATCGTCTAAATGCCGATCGAATAGATCGTCATCATCTTTGAAGAAAAAGGTTAACGTATGGAAGTGTATAATCTTTTTGACAATTTCGTTATTTTAATTTAAAGTAATAGTCTTAAATGGAATAAAATAAAATGTATGTTTGTTCAATTTTAGTGCTTCAATTGCTTTCGCCCATGATATTGCTGCAAAACAAACAGCTAATGCAAAAGTTGATATATCGTTGAAAAGCTTATTAAATGCAATAGTTTCTGCAGAAAAAAATTATGTCCCCATCGATAAAATTTTAGCGATATGACCACCTAGAAAATACCACTAAATTTGCTCGTTTCCAAATTGTTACATTCATTCTCTCACAACACCCAGTATAGAACATTTTTCTAACACTCGTAAATACTTTTACTTTACTTTTAATGCTCTTTCCAATAGTATGTCCTGAATTTCATGCAGCAAATAACGGAGATATTCTTATTTTTATGGGAAAAAACACAACAATTTTTGATATCGAGAAATGTTCAATAAAAGAGTAACTAACAACTCTTCAAAAAAGTGTGATGAGACTTTTTGTTGCAAATGATATGTTCAATAACCTTTGAATTTGGGAGGCTTTTACCTGGTGAAATTCCATTATCAATAATAAAAAACAAGTACTGTGTTTTAAGGAATTTTACTTAATAATTGCGATTCGTAACGCGTTTAACTACACCGTAGCTTCTTCAGATGAATGAATGTATAGAAAATATAAATATGAATGTTCTTGAGTAATTAAAAGCTTGTTGGGCTGCTTCTTCTTAAGTGGTTATTTATGACAGGTATATCCAATAAAATTAAGGAATAGATTCAATAGAGGTGAAGGGCTTAAATCGATTTGTTCATTGATGAGTCTACCAGAGTGTTTGTATTTATTGATTTCTAAAGTTTCCCAAAGATCTACCTTTCAATATTTATCATCTGTATGCAAAATTTCAAACTGTGGATCGAAAGAGTGATTATTTTCTAAGAGATGATTCGCGTAATTTGAATCTGATTTTTATTTGAAAAACTGCGTTTATGTTCCGATATTCTAATACTAAAATTTCTATGTGTTCTATCAATGTGGAAATTATCACAGTTATTGCAATTCAATCTATAAACACCTGATTCATTGTTTTTACCTGGTTTGGTTTTATTATTTTTTATAAATTTGCCTAAATTATTATTAGTTTGGAAAGCTAATTACGCGAATCATCTCTTAGAAAATAATCACTCTTTCGATCCACAGTTTGAGATTTTGCATACAGATAATAAATATTGGAAGGTAGATCTTTGAGAAACTTTAGAAATCAATTAATACAAACACTCAGGTAGACTCATCAATGAACAAGTCGATTTAAGCCCTTCACCTCTACTGAATCTCTTCGGGGAGCAATCTATTCCTTAATTTTATTGGATATACCTGTCATAAATAACCACTTAAGAAGAAGCAACCCAATAAGCTTTTAATCACTCAAGAACATTTATATTTATATTCTCATTTATATTTTCTGTACATTCATTCGTCTGAAGAAGCTACGGTGTAGTGAAGCGCGTTACGAATCGCAATTATTAAGTAAAATTCCTTAAAACACAGTACTTGTTTTTTATTATTGTTCAATAACCCGCTGAAGTTTGGTTATCAGCATCCGATACACCCTGTATATATATATATACGGTTCCGCTCTTGCGGAACTATGTTTATATAAACTTTTTTTTTTAAATTGCATTTAAAAAAAAGTTCATACAAACATAGTTCCGCAAAAGCTTCGTTACGGAGCTACAGAGTGTTGAAAATTTCGGAAAAATTGTTTTTTTCTTCAAAACTGCTGCAATTTTTGAAATATTCAGCCCAAATTTGAATTTGGAATGCAAGCTATTTTTAACAGCCTCCATTATTAAGGCCATGTCTTCTTTTGCTCTTTTAAACTTTTTTACAGTAGACCACTGATCAACGTACAATATATTTTCGTCATCTTCGTTCGATTTAGAAACTTTTTTGTAATATTTTCGCATCTCAAACCGTTTTCGAGTGAAAACTTATTGAATTTGAATTAGTTGAATTGTATGTTATTCGCTAAATAAAAAAAAATATAGATATACTCGATAGGTATGCCCAAAGTTTGCTTTTATTTTGATAGCTCGACTTGTGAGACTCAACTTATACTTATTCAATATCAAATTAAAAAAAAGAACAACTGAAAACTAAATAATATTGAAATATTCCTGGGGTATTTCTTTTCGTGTCACAACCTAGCTTCTGTTGTGTTTCCGCCAGCCAGACCGTACATGCAATGGATATCAGCGAATTCGGCGTTAGTATAATTAGCCATTTTTTCTTATAGCAATAACTTCAAAAGTCTTGGAACTAATCGTAAATTTTATAAACAATTCGAGCAGACACTGGTTCAACTTTATCAACTGACAAAATAAATAAATAAACGAAAAAAATCAAAGCCTAGTAGTCATTTTTTTAATTAGAAGTGCTTTCATTTCAGCGAATTCATACAATCGTTTGATAATTTTTTGCCCGAGAACGGTCGGAGATACGAAAAAATTACATGTGTCAAAAAAGTTTTTAAATTGAACGAAGATGACGAAAATTGATTGTACGCTGATCAGTGGCGTACTGCAAAAAAGTTTAAAAGTGCAAAAGGAGACATGGCCTCGGACTAGAAAACACCCTGTGAATTTCAGTTGAAATCTAGGACGTTTAATGATGGAGGCTGATAAAAATAGCTTGCATTCCAAATTTGGGCCGAATATCTCTAAAATTGCAGCAGTTTCGAAGAAAAAACCAATTTTTTCCAAAAATTTCAACACCCTGTAGCTCCGTAACGAAGCTTTAGCGAACCTATGTTTACATGAACTTTTTTTCTTAAAATTGCACGTAGATATACCCCCTCAAGTTGTGACATACTATTATTTCACAACAAAATTAACAAGGGTGCAAACAATAAGTGATAAGATATCAAATAGGGATGAATAAGCCACACTGGTCGTTCAGAAGATTATATCTATAGGGGTTTTGTTGCAGTCTGAAAATTTCGATGATTCTTACAAATCTTACTTTCGTCCGTTAGATATTCTATGAGTAATTGGAAGTTGATCTATGGGTGGAAAATGATGGTCATTTTCGATACAATGTGAAGCGTAGACTCGTCGGTTCTCTGGTTATTGTAATCTGATTGATGCTCTTTTTATCTTGTTTTGAATGAACGATTAGTAAGACCTATAGAGGCACAACTTTTGAACTCCAGTATTGTAACATTTATCAGTTTCATCTTTACTATTAAAAAATTCCTGGCAGACTTTTATGTAAGTCTTGAAAGCTATTCTTTAATTCTGTTTCGAAATGACATTCGCAATCTTTTCGCTGAAAGGGGCAAAATATGTTAATAAAACATATTCATCTGTATTAGTTGATCCTATACGTGGGTGAATATCATGATTGCTATTTGTGTTTGTTGTTTTCTGATCATTCTGTTTATTATATTTGAGAAGTAACCATTTTTCTTAGTCATGAGGGCTCATAAGGGATGCAAATATCAGTAAAGAAAGGTTTCGGATATATATCAAAACTTGTTATTTTTATGAGTGACTGTTAGGTCTAAAAATGAATCTAATTATCGACTTCTCTCTCTATTTTGAATTTAATTTCCGGATGAATATTATTGATGTGAGTTAAAAACGTTCCTGTGAAACATGCAAGTAAGTATATCGTCTACATTTATACACAATATTTCGTTGACTGTTGTTGAATACAAAAATTCCTCACATTTCTGAAATGATTGCTGATTGATTTCTTCCCTTTTTCCTTTAAATAACTAAATTCCGTCTCGGAGATTTTCTTATCTACTAGTTGTAATGCGAAACTCATTGACCCAATCGAAAGTATCAAGTTTTGAAATCCCAGTGTATCGCAGCCTTTTTAAAATTCTGTTTGACCAGAGATACTTCACACTTCTATTGAAAATTGAAAACATAACATTACGATCTTATGAGTACCAAGCTGTGAAGCAGCTTGAAAATGATGATGTCAAATCGAGCATTTGGCTTGCAATATCAAGTTAAATCAAACCTTTTATTCTTCAGAATCTTGAAAAAGGTTTTAGAACCATTTCAAGCTGCTTTACTGGATCGAATCATAAACGAAGCGTTCAAACTAACCGAAGAATCACCCCATTTTGTTGTATATGATATTTCGAAACACCCTGTTTATTCGATCTGATAAACTGAATCTGAATGAAAAGATTCTTAAAAAATTGGACACCTACCTCCAAAGCAGGATTACAATTTCAATTTCCAACTGCTTGGCTGACAATTCAGTCTCTAATTGTGATGGCAAGATTGGATTGAAATCATCGTGCACGGCTGCCAATCTCAAGGCCGTGAGGACTTTGGCGGTGTCGTTCCTCCACCCCCAATCGTTTTCCCGTTGGGTAATCAGCCAGGACAAGGCTCTTTGAATGCTATTTTCGAACTCTGGATATTCGGACGAGAATTTTCCGCCTTCAGTAGTTGCTGGGAAAATAAACAAATAAATCTAATTATTATTTCGCTTTTGATCGAATCAAGAGATAATAGCTTTGTATCTACGCCTCCTGTTCAATAATAAAGAGGACGAGAAAATAAATAACACTGCGCAACAGCAATTCTGATGATTGAGTTATATCATATGATATTAGCGTTGTTTTAAATGACGATTTCAAATAACTTCTGTATCTAGTGATATTATCCTAATTTTAATGACAATTTCAAATCCGTGATTAAAACTTTTGTATTAGCTCTAGTTCAGAAAATATGTAACACAATAAAACACAAATTCTTTAAATTTGTTCTTACTTTATTAAATTCTTAAATTGATAAAACTTTCATGTGTCAGATTTTCTTACAACAATAGTCCATGTGTGTGTTCCTGTAGCCTTGAAAGCGTTCATCTATATTCCCAAGGTTCTTAACTTAGATTCCCAAGATCAGCAGGAAAACAATTAAGGTGGTTTTGTAGAATGTATAACTTGATGCTCATGTTTCTTCCAAGCATTTGAAACGAGCTGGTTGGAAAGATATAGCATTGAAAGTGAATCTACTTTTGTTATTGTTGAAAGAATGGATAAAGGAGAATTCCGTGTGTTGATTAAACATTGATTTTTGATGAAAAAATACAGTTAAAGCCAAAGCATAAGGCTTTTCCCATTATCCTACATATATTAAGAATAACAGCTTTTTGCTTTTCTATATAGGTATTCTTATGCAATTCTAATTTCTTAAGGCCATCATGCAAAGTTTTGGGTATTAACCCAGTCGAGGATACGACGACAGGAATAATATCTATTTCATTCAGCATCTTTATTGTGTTCTTTGGGGTTCGACCATAACGATGACCAATAATCGACCAAGCACTGTGCGTCAGGTACTCCTCTGTTATTGTTTTTCGCAGTTTTATTATTTCCCCTATGAAAATTGACCGCGTTCTGGAGGAACCTTTAGTTTTGGTGTTTCCCTGCAGTTCACTTGATGTATCTTGAAAAGAGTTTCTGTTTCAAAGTGTCCATATACACGTCGATGTGTTCTTTGTGATCAGGGTGTTTTGTGTTCGTACCAATTTTCTATGAATTTTGAGTATATGTGATTTCAAGCGCCTCTAATTTTTAGGCTCACCTCGAATCAGAGTTGTGGAGACTTATTGTTTGTGTAGTCTAAGAACCGCTACCGCTCCACAGTAAATCAAAGTGTGAAATTTCTCCAAGGTGTTGATTAGTGTATTCTTCGAACCCTGAGTTTATGCTTGCTAGGATGATATTGGTGTTTTTGTTCGTCTTGAGTTTGGGCAGTTTATGTCGTTTAGTTAGCTTACTACCACTAAATTCAGTTATTGATTTGTTGAGTTCTGATCTTGCTAAATACATAAACTCGTTCTGCTGGTTTGACTCAGGAGGACGTTCCATGTCAATATTCGTTTCCGAGGCTTCTATGTTATCTGTAACACTTTTATTGACTCCGATAGGTATACCGTAACGAGTATCATCATTGTTTCTGAGTTCCATTATGATCTCTTCTCGTATGCTTTGCAGCGAAAGTAGCCTGTTTTCAACGATTGTTCTTCGTTGATCCGAAATTCACTGCTCGGATATCTGCTGTAATTCCAGATATTTTTCTACGAATGCAAGATGTAACGCGTATTTGTATGCTGTCATTTCCGATTCCAAGTTTTTAATCTTGTAATAGGAACGTATAATGAAGGAATTCATTTCTGGGGTCCACTTCATGCGTTTCCTAGGGAGTCCGGCTCTCGTGGTCGTAGACACAATGGCTTGCGTACCTCCTGAAATTTTTAGCTGTCATAGATGGTATAATTAGATATAATTCGTTAAATCTCCAAAAGTTCTACTCACATTCCGTCTTTCATCTCCATGAATGAGAAATAAATTAAGTATTTGCTCATTTCTGTAGCTAGCCGTTCTGTTCGAATTAATGCGACTGACAGTTAAAACAAGAATAGTTTGTTATCTATGCTCAGGCTCCTGAGCATAGATAATAAACTATTCTCTATGCTCTGGGATATGTCTATCCACGTGCAGCAATCTAAGCCTCCCTTGCCAACTCCAGGTAGGTACGTAAAATTCGTTTTTTCGCCATAACTTGTAAACTTGAAATCTCAAGTACAGGGTTTGTTGGGGAACTTCATTTAGTTTTTACGGCAAATCTGATGAATTAAAGAAAATATGGGTTACATTTGGGAAAACGTAGTTTTCGTTTCGAAATGTGAGGCGATAAAAAGAGCACTCTGTATACTGACTGAGATTCAGTCGCATATGAGATATGTCCCGCATGATATCTTATTTGCAAAACACCTTTCCCTATTTTGGTAGATCACGCCGTTCTCGCGTTATATCAATTTTTTCAAAAAATCTATAATTTTCAAGTAAAACTAGGATATTTCATTAATAAAACAAGCTAGGATTATGCGTTAGGTGTTTTTGTAATTGAAATAACAAGTGTTATCGAATCAGACATCAATATATAGGATGTTCTATATTAAATAACAAAGTTGGTATGCACTTAAGGTATAACCGGAAGTGCCATTGAGGTAAAATATTTTAGAAATACAGTTTTTGACCAGCTAAATCAACTAATGAAATTTCAGAATGATAACATTATCAGTTCTCCATAAACGTCTAATGGACCACTTAACTTGGGATACCCTGTATACTCTCCGTAAAGGAAACCAAAATGATTTTGGTTTCACACAAACTCTTCTTGAGGACTCCATACCATGAAAGCTATAACTCGTAAACATGTTCTGTTAGATAACAAATGAGGGTTTATTCAGAATCACGGACGTCAAATTAGTAAACAGACGATAAGTGCAATTTTGTTGTCCAATGTATTCAATATTCTCGAGAGAAATAAGTCCATTCCATTTGTAACTAATTAACTCAATAGATGTTGACCCATCCAATCTTTCTGCAGATTCATTCTCTCTATTGCGTTACTATTATTGAAAAAGAGAGAAAATAAAGAGAAGAGAAATATATGAAGTTAAGAATATTGGCTACTTATGCTATAAGCTGGCTGGTTTATCGGAAAACCAATGACTTAACGTAGCCCCATAAGAAGTAATCAAGAAGCGTCGAATCGCACGAACGAGGAGGACAATTAACAGGACCTTCTCTCCTTGAATCCATTCTAATCAAAAAGCAGACATTCCTTCAAGCATATAGCGCTAATATACAAGTTTATGAAAGGTCAGGACACTATTTAGCATTTAGTGTAAAATGTCTATCAAAAAGTCGTTCAAAGTTCAAACGAAATTGGGTTGAAGTTTTCGGTTCAATGAAATATTACTCTGACATTTATGTTGAAAAGATCACATTTACAGGGTGGACCAAATTCGTTGTTTTAGAATGGCAGCTGTATGATATATTGATTCTCGAGAAAAGCTCATTGGTGAAAACGTATTTTAGCTATCTTTATTCGAGTTATTCCAGAATTTTGAATTTTTCGGGATTTCGACATGCTAAGATATATCGAATTCTATTGAGGTTAGGTGAAAAGTATTATCACATTCTCGAGGCACTTGTTTGAGTATAATGCAGAGACGTATTCGAAAAATTTTTATGGCGATCGGTTCCTGAGTTATCAAGCAAACTTGTGTTTTCTCGCATAAAAACAATAGGTGATTTTGGTATCAATTGAAACCATTACTTTTTTTTTAAATATATATCACATGCTAGATCAATTCCTTCCAGTAATGCCTTTTTTAAAAACATGCAGATAATCACAATTCTATGGTATCAGAGGTTCGTCTGTGTGCGTCAAAGATTCCATTCATTAATTTCTGTGTTAGAACAATAAAGTTCACTGCTCGGAACATAGATTTTCCCCCTTTCATGACTTCATTTCAACTACACACACCACAAAAATTGTCGCATCACCTGGTATTCTAAATTCCACAATCGATTTTGGACATATGAGGGGAAAAATCTTATTTATGTAAAAACATTTATTTCCATATGATCTCAAACACGTCTGAAACAAGAATGAGTTTATTTGACTATCAGTTTTCATTCAATTTCTTTTCAGTTTTCACGCTAAATTAATGCAAGTTTTCTGTGTTTCTTGTTGATTTTCGAGTCTTTGAATTTATTGTACTTGCTGCTGAACGTCCTGGACGCTATTTGAGTGATCATGAAGTGGTAAGAATTGTAACACTTCTAGAGGAGGGGCGAAGCCAACGTTACCTGGCTAACTTGTTGAATGTTAACCGAAGCACTATTTCTAGATTAATCGGTACCACGAAACAGGGGAACATGGAAGAAGGGCCGGACAGGGAAGAAATCGGATAACAACATCAGTTGATGATCGTTGGCTTCTTTTAACTGCACTAAGAGTTCGACACTGTACGGCTAGAAAACTACAAAATGAACTTGCACTCTCCAGAAATGTGCATATTTCATTGCAAACTGTTAGGAACAGGCTCAGAGAAGACGATATCAGACCAAGGGTGGCTTCTATCGGCCCGCGTCTCACCAGAGAGGATCGATTGCAAGACTTCAGTTTGCGAGGGAACATGCAAATTGGGGTATTCCGAAATGGTCGAATGTTCTCTTTTCCGACGAGTCCAGGTTATGTCTGGTATCAAATGATAGACGCATGCCTGTATACAGACGACCTGGGCAACGGTATCAGCAATGCAATATCCGGCAAACCGAAAACTTCGGAGGGGGCTCAGTAATGATGTGAGGAGACATTTCATTCCATTCCATTTCATTCATTCATTCCAGAATGACAGCGGCCAGATACATCGCAGATATCCTTGAACCCCTTGTTGTACCCTTTGGCTCATTGATTGACGAAAACTTCATTTATACGCATGATAATGCTCGGCCTCATGCAGCTAGAGTAGTTACAGAATTTCTGCAAAATGTCGAAATTGATATTTTAAGATGGCCAGTCAGAAGTCCCTACTTGAGTACCATAGAACATGTTTGGGACAACATGGGGTGGCCAATTCAGCAACGTAGGATGCCTTGTAAAACACTCCAACAACTAGAAAATCGGCTTCCTGAAATTTGGAACTCAGTGACTCAAGAGTACATCCAAAATTTGTTTGAGGGGCTTCCGAGACGTATACTGGCAGTAATTAGGGCTCGGGGAGGAAACACTCAATTTTGAAAATTTTTCATTAACTCGAAAATTGTTGATATTTTCCATCATAATCTCATCTCTTTTGAATGTTATCTTCTTATTTTACACTTCTGAAAGTTACCAAGCGACTCATGAGTGACCAACCTAAAAGTTTATATAGTATTGTCGTAAAAGTAGGGTAATGCGACAATTTTTGTGGGGAGTATATTTATATTATTGATTCATTCAATTCTGTGTCTGATACAATTGCAATATTCAATCAAAAGCATTGATTCTGAGAAAACAATTATTTATGTCATAAGTTTATGTCGTCCTTCTCTATCTGTTTCGAAAATTTCTACTTATAACTCAATCGTTTATGGCTCTGGAATTTCAAAAATATGGGAAGTATGAGATGTTGTAATTTCATATAAAGAATGTTGTGGAAGAGTCTTAATTCAACAGATACCCTGAGAGGAGACAACCGCATTAGTCTATTCTCAAAAGACTGAAGGACAATTTAATAGCTGGAGGTTCAAAGCACAACGGAGGAGCAAAACATATGAAATTGAAGATGCTATCGTCGAGGTGTTAAGAGCAGTTGCAACCCAACCTGAAATTTTATGCCGATTGAAACTGTCATTTCGGAGTCAAGGATTCCCAGAATTCTGAACGATAATATATTCAGACCCAGTGGGATAAAAAAATCGCAAATCATCCAGCCTGGTGATAACCAACGACGGCTTCATTTCAGTCACTGGTCCTTCAGAAGACAAAATAAAACTCAGAAATTTATCGACGTGTAATATGAACCAATGAAGTTCGCATTGAAAGTGACACTATTTTCACTAGGCACCATGAGCACGGTTGGCCAGATGTTAATCCCCATCAACAGTTGAATATTCATCACCAAGGGCGATACGGTTTTCAATGTGTTGAGCGCTTTGAGATATAATCGTGTAATGGCATACACTACTGATGATGAGAATATAGTGGAAGGATATTTAGTTGAATTGCCTTTAGGGCAGAAAGAATTTATATATTTTCAGCATGACGGAGCATCACCACACTACAAACTAGTAGTACCTAAACTGTTGGACTAGAATTTCGGTGACCACTGGATAGGAACTTGGGAACCTGTGGAATGGCCAGATCGTTCCCCAGATCTGACCTCCCTAGATTCCTTCCTTTGTGGCCATGTTGAGAATTTATTGTATAGAGACGAAACGAATTTCATACATGAGCTAAAACAATACTTAAGAATTTGTTTGGAGAATGTGAGCAACATTCATATAGGAAACGCATGCAGAAGTGTAGCCAGGCGTTGTAACTCTCGTATTTTAAATGATGGAAATGCTTTCGAATTCATGAAAAAATTTGAATTCAACCAATTGATTCGTGAGACACAGAAAGTTCATTGCTTATCTCTCTGGAACTTAAATGACGATTTTGAATTGCCATTTTTTTCACATTATCGATCTCAACGTTAGTTGATGATGTCGATGGCCGCCCAGAGCGAAGCAAATTTCCCACATCTTGGCAGCTGTTAAATACACTATACCACTCATATACACGTGTTTTTGATGAAGTTGATTCACCGTAAGCCTGATGCGGAATGGAATTTGAAACAAATTCTTTGTTCGAAGTTTGTAATCATTGTAAAAAAATCGCAAAACACACTTGTGAGAACTGACGAAATCGAGCACTATAAACAAATTAAATGACAGATCGCGTCAAACTCCGCGTCAGTATAGATAAATAGTTGTACCAACCAACAACAAAAGCTTTGACAATCGTTTTGAGCAGATTTTGTTATGGTTTCTCTATAATGGAATGTAGTAATTCAGAAAATTGTTTTTCTTCTTTGCGTTTAATAAACTGTTTATGTGGGACACTAGAATATTATTATTTGATGCAATTTTCTTTATGAAAATGATTGCTGTATTAAAGTGCGTTATGGATAGGGAAATGGAAAAGGCCGTAAGAATCATTGAAATATAAGAGGCTAATATATGTGTCATACCATTGGGATCGTTGAGTCTGAATTGAGAGAACCCGCAAGACAATTGTTGAAAAAATCAAACGAGAGTTGGCAAATTCGAATTATCATGGTCAAGCACATTCAGAACGGGACATGAAGAACCTTATTCTAACGAACCTTCAAGTCCCCTACACAAGAAAATCCCGTCAGTCCAATTGTATCGTACATAAATACACCTGCAAGTAAATTAGCAAGCTTCTTACCACAAATTCATGAAACTCATCGACATTCATCTGTAATACATTATTTCAAATTCTGTAGACATAATAGACAAACTTGCGACACTTGATGTGGATGTGTGGAAGAATTGTTAATGGTAATGTCTGTATAGGATAGTTTATAGGAAATAGACAAATCATGTCTGTGGTCAATTTAGGTTATAATGAATCTAAAAGTTGATGGAATTTTCAATTTTCATTTGCAGTATATATATATATATATATATATATATATATATATATATATATATATATATATATATATATATATATATATATATATTCTTTCGAAAAAGGAGGAGATACAAAATTCGAATAATGCGTATGATTCAATAAACGAGTGAAAAAAACTTGAGGAAAAAACGCGTTTCCCTGTCGCTATTGCGCTGGTAATAGCTTGTCTGTTTATGTTGTGTTAGTGTCGTGTGTACAGAGTACCAAAGATTTTTCTGCTTAGCAGCTTCAATTCAAATCTTGCACTCCACGATTTCCAGACGAAGACAAGGGTGAATGGAAGGGGGTTTGGAACAGGAATCTGTAACAATGGGAAAAGAAAACCAGCAGAAAAATATTACAACAATCATACCTGACTCTTATATGTCTAAACACATTTGAATTTGATAAAAGATTTTACATAGCAAGCAAGGCCATAAAAAGGACTAAGGAAATAATCAAAAAGTACATAACCTGCGATATTTCCTCTTTCGCGGAGATGTGTGAGTCCCTTGAAACATAATCACTTCCTTGTTCTTGCTTGCCAATTTTGAAGTATAATCTCGCAAAATCCCTTCAATATTCAAACTCAACAAAACAATTTCCTCTCTGTTTGACCGAGAGAGCCTCGATGGCTAGGTTCGGTCTTCTAAGTGATGCCGATTTTGATCTATAGATGTTCTAGAATCATTATGAACCCAATAATTTGGGTTGACATATCCCATATATTATTTCTTCGTGGGTCTTGTTTAATTTGAAGAAAAATTTGCGAAGAAATTTTGACAGTCGTTTTAAAATATGATAAATGTCATATAAAGTGAACTTTATAATAGGGTAAATTGAATTTATGGGGCTTTTAAATGAATCTAATTGTTCATTTGTGCCTGAAAAACAAGATATTATGTCATGAACATATCTATCGAAAGTGTTTCGACAGCGGATGATTATGAATTATTTTCTTAATGTGATTAATTAAAATTTCTGCTAGTAAAGAACTGACAGATTACTCATAATTAAGCTGTTATTCCTCATGTGAATTTCATTTTGAAGTTTAAATTATTTTGTTCTAAACATTCCTTTAAAATGTATATAAGTTCTGATTGTATAATAGGATTCACTTTAATATTCTGTAGAGCTTGGTTGATCAATGCCGAATAATAATAATTAACACTCTCCAAAATTCTATTCTCTCATCAAATATCATAAAAGAGGTCATTCCTTCATACCTGTTGTCTGACACGTTACAGTCCCAGCAGCAAAACGTTATTTCATGAACATCATTGAACACTCATATAATTCCAAGTCCAAAACTGTTAATTAAGAATTCTGAATATCTAATAGAAAAAATTGAATAAACATTACTACCATATAATGCTTAACTTATGTCCTGGGATGTAATTAATCTCTCCCCTAGTGTCTTACCTCACGATTCTTTGTAATTGATTAATAAAGCTCTGCAGAAAGAAAATATGAAACACATTATACAATCAGAAATCTTTCAGAAGTATGTTTGGAACAAAATTATTCTAACTTCAATGATGAAATTTATATGAATAACGTCTTAATAATGGGTAATTCTCTCAGCCCTTATAAGCAGAAATTTTTATGGATAACATTTAGAAAATAATTAATTTTCATCCACCTTTGAAATAATGCATTTATTGGCTTAGATATGTGGATACATTATCTGTTATTTTACAGGTAGAAATAGACTATTAATATTTCCTTTAGTACCTTCATTATTTCAATTAATCAATAGAAAGTTCATTTTGGGAAAAGAAACTGAGAATTCCATTAACTTTTCAGAATTAACTATAACCAAAATTGACCACACACATGATTTTTTTTCTTTTTCGTAATCCGTCTCATACATACATCACCATTCCCTATTTATTCGCACATCCACATCAACATAAAGTAGCCGCTTATAACAATATGATTCATAGACTCAACACCATATCAATGTCAGGAAAAGATTTCATGAAACAGCTCAATATTAGAAGACAAATAGCTGTCAATAATGGTAATTAGTCCAGTATGATTGACAGTATGTAATTTCAAAATGAAATCCATGAGGTTTTTCCAAGTGCTACGGGTACTAATCAAAAATATAATATATTGATTTATATCTGTAAACCAAGTCAGAAATCAGTCATTTTTCGCATCTCATAATTTGAATATAGCTTACAGAACGGATAACTCTCTAGATAGAGATACTAAAACTGTAAACCTAATTCATTAAGGTAACAAATCAGGTGTTTATAAAATATCTGGTGGAAGTTGTGATAAAATTTGTATCGGTAGAACTTTTAGAAATATCAATATTGAGATATCGGAGCACAAACGTAGTGGAGACAAACAAAAACATACTTTCAATAATAATTTTCATATTTTACATAATGAGAACATGAAAATAGATTGAAACTGAATCTATGGAAAGCATTGGAAACATAAAAATGAAAAAGTTTCGGAAATTTATTTGATTGCAGTTTCCTATTCAGCTAAATACCTGTTTTACCATTGTAATATACCGGGCGAGGTCGTTTCTGGACAAGAATCAGAAACAGGTAAATTTTTGTCTGAAAGGTGACAGCTTTCAACACACGGTGATTTTATTTTACATGAACCCTCTCAGCAGAGGTGCACAAAACTAAATTTTTTGAATAGGGAAGAAAAGTCGAGTGATACCTCATGGGAAAGCTCTTTTGATTCCAAACACAAATATGTGATAATTTTTGAGTTTTGATATATTCGGAAGAAGATACAGGTTGGTTCGTCAAAAGACGAGTTATTTTCAGTGATTGCAAAATCTCTCGATTTCGAATGAACATTCACTGAAATATTGTTGTATTTTGGGGAGAATATCTTTAAGCAGTGGTGCTTCCACTACACCACCCAGATACCTCTTCAGATGAGGGTGTCAACCCCTCAAATATTCGAATTGATCGGTTAGTTTGAGTAATAACTCATTAGAAAGGTTTTGGAATTTCAACAGTATTGTAGACAAAATGCTTGCTTCATCTGTATTGTGGTAAATATACAGGGTGAATTAATAGAGAGCGATATAGTGTTAGCGAGATCTGATAGTTTTGGATGGAGGTTCAGAACACGTTTGTTTGGTTTTCAAATAATAGAGCTCATTCATAGAATTACCTACATGTTGGTGGATTTATTAAACCTGATACATATAATAGGTCAACTCGGTATCAATCGAACAAATGTTCAAAGTGCCAACTTCGAAACACAAATACAGATTTTGCTCGAAACGTTCCCGGACATTACGTAGCATTTCAGGGGTTATACGATCCACCAAATCTGCTGGATCAGTTTTAAAAATTTGACTCTTCAAGTGGCCCCATGAAAAAAATCCGATGGGGAAAAGTCGGGAGAACGTGGGGGCCATTCTGATCCATTGATCAGGAAATTCTCGATCTTAATATTGTCGAACAGAAAGTGTAACATGTGCTGAAACACAACATCCTTTTCAAAATAGCAAGGATCATTTTTCAAAATTTCAGTTATGGCCAGATTGATAAGTTCTTCAAGTAGTTGGAGTTAAATGGCCCAATTAGACGATTCCCATAGATACCAACTCAGAAATTCAATTTTTTCATTCATTTCAGTGAGGATTCTTTGCGATTCACTCACTTATTATTTCACAGAATTGCATTCTGAGGTCGAAGTCATCCCCATTCAATTCCTTGACCATCTTCATTTTATATGGATGGAATTTGTATTGTTTGAAAACTCGTCCAATAGTTCTTCGACTCAAACCAATTTCACTTTCCAATTTTCTTGTACTCAGAGTGGAAACAACCACTACTTGCCCGAGAAACACAGTTCCGATTTACTCATTTCGTATGGGTCTTTAGACATGCTCTCTTTTCCTATTCTGAACAGAGCCAGTGTCTCTAAATTTTTCCATTAACTCCAAAATGTACTTTCCACCTACATGTTTGTCGTCATGGCGTTCATTGAAAATAGCAGCTAAACTATTTGCACAAGTATTATTGTTGAAAAAATTTTCAATAATTTCTACTCTTTTATCTATTGAATATACCATTATACTGGTACGGATGCAACCCGTGAGTGTGAAAAGCAGCTAGATAAACAAACAAACTAATTCGAATTTCATTCATCAGATACAAGCAATGTGGAAAAAAAAACGAAAACTGCCGCGTTTGTTGTTGAAAAATCTGCGTTACACCTGTGTGATTTCGGATGAATATTTTTGTGTTAGGGGCTTTTCACATACGACGATCGGTTGCGTATGCGATGGTGAGGTGTGCGGGCCATTACCCTAGTGGTTGTCTTCACATGTCAGCGTTCCATCAGTCCACTGATGGGGAACATTTTTTGCGATTCAACCGAAGATTCTCTTATACTATGTATGAATTTCTCCATGACCCACCCTGTATCCTAATTGAAATTTAATCGGATTTGAAAATTCTTTCACTGTAATCAGATAATTCTAACTGAACGAAGATTTGAGGGGTTGACACCCTCATCTGAGGGAGTGTCTGAGGGGATGTAGTGAAAGCACTACTGCTTAAAGATATTTTTTCCCAAAATATAACAGTATTGAATACCTGCCTGATCTATCTATCTGATGAAGCCACAGTGTGGTGAAACCGGTCATAGTTTTGTTAATATAATGAAAATCTAAATATAAATGAGATAAAAAACACAAGATTTAACTTTAATCTACACTTTATTTGAAAAAATTCGACGACGTTTCGCTGACACAGCAGCTTTATCAAGAATGACAAACAGAATGAAGAGTATGGTATTATAAACAAATCGTAGAACAAGTTGGATGAATAACAGGAAAATCCACACCGAGCCATTGTACAGTTAGTATGAAAGGTAATAAAAAAAACTAATTAAACAAGTTAAGTAGGGGTGAATAATTCACATCTACCTGCTCATTCAAAAGCTTGTCCGAATTTTTGTATCTATTTATTTCTAATTCTTCTAGGAGATCTAATTTTAAACTTTTTGATTTTATATGTGATATGTCAAAGTTTTTATTGAATGAATGGTTTTTTTATTAAGTGGTTTGAATAATTTGAATCAGATTTATTTTTATCGAAGTTACGTTTATGTTCAGATGTTCTTATGCCA
Source organism: Cryptolaemus montrouzieri (assembly GCA_013387265.2). Taxonomy (NCBI): domain Eukaryota; kingdom Metazoa; phylum Arthropoda; class Insecta; order Coleoptera; family Coccinellidae; genus Cryptolaemus; species Cryptolaemus montrouzieri. The sequence goes on from JABFTP020000042.1 coordinate 15,899,478, forward strand.
AAACTCCTATAGGTCCTACCGATATAAATTTTATCACAAGAACCGCGATTGAGTTTATAGATTCCTGATTTACTTGATTTTTTAACACGAGATTTATTATTTTTGATATGTTTACCTAAGTTAATAGAAGTTTTGAAAGTTATATTAAGATTTTGTTTGACGAGAAAGGATTTAATATTTGTACTTGCAGAACCGCAGAATGTTAAACTGTTGAATATTTTATAGTCTTTATGAATAGGTTATACTTCATTTATTGCTTTCTGATACAGTTTTTATGAATGATTAGATCTATCATATCCGGATTATATGAATTATTAATGGCTATCTGTTTGATGATGTTTAACTCTTTATTAAAATCTTCTACTGATAAAGGTAAATTGAGTAACCGATGTACCATGCTGTTTGAAGCTGCAACTTTGTGTTGAATTGGATGTAATGAGTAGTTATGTATAATTGTATCAGTATGTGTTGGTTTACGAAAGACCGAAAAACATGATTATTATTTCGTTTAGTGATCTTCAAGTCCAAAAATTAATGGAATCGTTCTGTTCAATTTCTATCGTGAATTTAATGTTCAAATGGATGGAATTAATGAAATTAAGAAATAAGTATAATTGACGAGTAGTTCCAATGAAACATTCTAAGATGTCGTCAACATATCTATACCAATGAAGAAATTTGGAAATGAGTGGATGTGTATGAATTTTCTGTTCAATATTATTCATAAAAATCTCTGCTAAAATGGACTCAAAGAATTTCCCATAATCAAACCATTTTCACTACTGTAATAGATGTTGTTGAAAGAAAAATAATTTTGTTCAATGCAAACGTCCAACAGATTCAATATTTCTGATTTAATTATGTGGTTAACATGATTCGAATTCAACATGTTTTCGATTAATATTTTGACATCACCTGGAGGAACACTTGGGTATAAATTCTCAACATCAAACGAAATAAGTTTTGCGTTAGGTGGTAGGTTAACGTTTTTTATGTTATTTATCAATTCGAAAGAATTTTTTATAGAAAATTTCGATTTGAATGAACAATAACTTTTAATGATATCTATAAGGTAATGCGACAATTTCACGGCTGGGGCTGTAACGTAAGTTACGACTGGTCTAACGGGGTTATTTACTTTATGCAATTTAATGAGTGAATACAGTTGTGGTGGTTGAGGGTTTGGTAAAATTAATTTGTATTTATCTATTGCTTTAATTAAAGATTTTGCGTCATTTATTGCAATTGCAATATCTATCTATCAATCTACTGATAAAGGTAAATTGAGTAACCGATGTACCATGCTGTTTAAAGCTGGAACTTTGTGTTGAATTGGATGTAATGAGTAGTTATGTATAATTGTATCAGTATGTGTTGGTTTACGAAAGACCGAAAAAACATGATTATTATTTCGTTTAGTGATTTTCAAGTCCAAGAAATTAAAGGAATCGTTCTGTTCAATTTCTATCGTCATGTTGAATTCGAATCATGTTAACCACATAATTGAATCAGAAATATTGAATCTGTTGGACGTTTGCATTGAACAAAATTATTTTTCTTTCAACAACATCTATTACAGTAGTGAAAATGGTTTGATCATGGGAAATCCTTTGAGTCCACTTTTAGCAGAGATTTTTATGAATAATATTGAACAGAAAATTCATACACATCCACTCATTTCCAAATTTCTTTATTGGTATGGATATGTTGACGATATCTTAGTATGTTTCATTGGAACTACTCGTCAATTAGACTTATTCCTTAATTTCATTAATTCCATCCATTTGAACATTAAATTCACGATAGAAATTGAACAGAACGATTCCATTAATTTTTTGGACTTGAAAATCACTAAACGAAATAATAATCATGTTTTTCGGTCTTTCGTAAACCAACACATACTGATACAATTATACATAACTACTCATTACCTCCAATTCAACACAAAGTTGCAGCTTTAAACAGCATGGTATATCGGTTACTCAATTTACCTTTATCAGTAGAAGATTATAATAAAGAGTTAAACATCATCAAACAGATAGCCATTAATACTTTATATAATCCGGATATGATAGATCTGATCATTCGTAAAAACTGTATCAGAAAGCAATAAATGAAGTATATCCTATTCATAAAGACTATAAAATATTCAACAGTTTAACATTCTGCGGTTCTGCAAGTACAAATATTAAATCCTTTCTCGTGAAACAAAATCTTAATATAACTTTCAAAACTTGTAATAACTTAGGTAAACATATTAAAAATAATAAATCTGGTGTTGAAAAATCAAGTAAATCAGGAATCTATAAACTCAATTGCGGTTCTTGTGATGAAATTTATATCGGTAGGACCTATAGGAGTTTTGGCATAAGAACATCTGAACATAAACGTAGCTTCGATAAAAATAAATCTGATTCAAATTATTCAAACCTCTTAAATAAAAGAAAACCATTCATTCAATAAAAACTTTGACATATTACATATAAAATCAAAAGTTTAAAATTACATCTCCTAAAAGCATTAGAAATAAATAGATACAAACATTTGGACAAGCTTTTGAATGAGCAGGTAGATGTGAATTATTCACCCTACTTAACTTGTTTAATTAGTTTTTTTATTACCTTTCATACTAACTGTACAATGGCTCGGTGTGGATTTTTCTGTTATTTATCCAACTTGTTCTACGATTTGTTTATAATACCATACTCTTCATTCTGTTTGTCATTCTTGATAAAGCTGATGTGTCAGCGAAACGTCGTCGAATTTTTTCAAATAAAGTGTAGATTAAAGTTAAACCTCGTGTTTTTTATCTCATTTATATCATGGATCTACATCAAGTAACGGCCTCCACAATTCAAAAAAAAACAAAAAAAATCTAAATACTATAGTTTTATTTCATTGAAAATATGTATTTCGATTTTCATCAAGTAACGACCTCCTTAATCAAATTATCTATATCTCAACGTTCTTTCGATTTTAATGCCTATAGAATGTATAATTTCCTTCCACTAAACATAAGAATTGTACCCAATATAAATAGTTTCAAAAGGAAGGTCAATTGTTTTCTCAGAATGAAAGATAGAAATGACATCCATTGTTTGTTTTGATCCGTATACATTTTTTTTTATTGATTTGTATTTCTTTTTGTCCAGAGCCGAATAGTTTCGCAGTTATGGAGTCTTTTTCGTTTTATTTGCCCCACCCGGTGTAAGGCTCATCATCCTTTGCTTTAGAATGCACTACATCTGAAGGCGCCAAAATGTGGTGAAAAATTTGTCAATATAGAGAACATTTGAAGATAATTGTTTTATTCGATGAAAAAATATCAACAGATCAGCCAGTTTCAAATATTCAAACCGTGTATGTATCACTGCTATCTGGCATTATAAAGAGTAATCAGAAAACAAGCTCCTTTAGGCAAGGATATTATATTTGAATATTGTTCCCTGATTGAAAGTATTCAATTTACTCACCTCTATCAGTTTGTGACGATTGAAGTTGAGAATTCAGCGCAGCATAGTTTAACACAAAGAACGACGAAACAAAAATAGGATACAGAAAACCCATCTCGATAAAGAATTTCCGTATCAGGACTTAGCTCCAACTGTAAAAGAAACACGGAATCAAATGATATTTTACAGCATCGCGATTTCAAGGAAACATGTTCTTGGTTTTAAACTGTCTAAATTGTGAATTGTGTATAGAACTCGGGAACTTCCTTATGATTTATATTATACTTGTAGTGAGTTGCAGCACAATTTCTCTTCTTAATTAATTTATTAGGTCTTCCGCTCAATGAATAATAAATGTTGGCGGAACGAGTGTTTTGGTTGTTTCCAACTTTTGTGAAGGGTGGGTTATATTTGATCTTTTAGTATAGAAGCTTAAAAAAGTATTGATGCTAGTAAAAATGTACTGAAGTTTTTCATTCTGCTTGAGAGTGGGACAACATAGACAAAAGTTGCACAAACGTAAGTCAATAGTTAAAGCGTTTTTCCGCTATATAAATATAAAATAAGTAAATTACGTTGAATTTCAGGTGAGTGGCAAACATTTTACGAAAATTATTTTAACCGCATTCAAAATTGTATCAATCTTCATGAAGATTACTTTGAAATACAATTAAACTATTTTTTCCCTAAGTTACTTGTGTTTTTCGTCCGGTGCGAAATTCAAAACGAAACCTACGTTATCGTCCATTCACATTACTCCAAACGAATCCCAGAAGTCGAAAAATATGGTTTAAATAAACTTGTAGATCGCTTTGATGTGAATTATACTTAACTTCATACAATACTTAAAAATATTGATTCCTTATAAGATCTTATTACCGATTTAGATGAACTTACCAATAGCAAAAGATTTTTTCAGCATTATTCAACGAATGCTTGCATGGCGGTAAGATTCCAGAAGACTAGGCTAAAAGTGCTGTCGGTTTGCTACTCAAGAAAGGCGAAAAGAGTGAACTAAAAAACTATCGCCCCATATCACTACTGTCACAGATCTACAAGCTATTCATGAAAATAACCTCTAACCGATTGATGGCGAAGATGGACGCCTACTGACCCGTTGAACAGGCTGGCTTTCGAAAGGAGCATAGTACAGCTGATCACCTCCTTACTATGAGAACTTTGATAGAGAAAGCAAACGAATACCATCTGACTCTATACGTATCGTTCGTGGACTGTGAGAAGGTGTTCGATATGACAGCAGAACTACAGAATTGATTCCAGATATAGACAACTGATCCACAACATCTATCAACAATCCTCAATGATAGTAAGACTAGAACACGAGACCAAACCTATAAAAATCCAGAGAGGTGTAAAACAGGGAGTCGTTATATCGCCGAAGTTATTCACCTTAGCATTAGAAGATGTATTTGAATCATTGAGTTGGGTAGGAAAGGGGATGAACATAAACGGAAAAACACGGATCATCTTAGGTATGCGATGATATTGTCCTGATTTCCACCACTCTCGTAGAGTTGCAAGAAATGACTACAGAATTAGCTGAAGCATCGCAAAAAATTGGTTTGAAAATGAACATGCAGACGACGAAAACCATGACTAACACAGAAGATAACAGAAGGATTACAGTTGGCGTACACTCTCTGGACATGGTGGATGAATATGTTCACCTAGGTCAAATACCCAAACTTAATAGAGACAATCAAACAGCAGAAATGTCGAGAAGAGTTCGGCTTGCTTGGGCTGGATTCGGAAAATTAAAATGGGTCCTTCAAAGTCCTAAGATACCACAATACATTAGAACTAAAGTCTACAATCAGTGTATTTTGCCTGTAATCACTTACGGCTGCCAAACATGAACACGAACTAGAGCCATTATAACCAAAATGTACGAAACACAAAGAGCAATAGAACGCAGGATGCTTGGAATAAGACTAACAGACGGGAAAACAAGCACATGGATAAGGAAAGTCATGGAAGTTCGCGATGTCAGATAAGAAATTGCCAGACTCAAATGGGGCTTCGCGGGTCATAATGCAAGACAAGGAGATAGCAGATGGAATGCCGAAATACAAAAATGGAGACCATATTTGGAGGAAGAGGTCGCCCTCCAATGAGATGGGGAGATGACCTGAAACGCATAAGACGGCTTAACTGGTATCAGGTAGCACATAACAGAGACTGTTGGAGAGAACTGGAGGAGGCCTATGTCCAGAGTTGGATGACAGATAGCTGAAGAAGAAAAATAAGAAGCTACCCATCTCATAACAAGATTAGGTTGGAAATGATTTTCAATTTTTTGAAATAAACACCTCAAGAAAGTCTAGGGAACACTTCTGAATATCGATATATCGTATCCAGAACGATCAATATGGATGATGTTTTTTAAGAAATGAACACCTGCATCAATTTCTCACCAAATTATGTAGAGTGCCGTAACATATTTCAGTTTTTTTTTATAAAAAACTAAAAATACAGCAGATATGACGCTACTTTATAATCATTTCATGTATTCAGCGTTTGAAATCAGTTAGTTGGCATTTTGTTTCTGTTGTAAGCACAAATAAAAGATTCAAGTTTTGTGATTCGACCATGGAAAGACAACATTTGACTAAAAAAGAGATGTTACGAGCCATTGGCATGCTCCAAGCTGGGAGCTCACAACGGGAAGTATCCAGGGTTCTGAGAAGTAGCCCAAGTGTTATAAACCGTTTATGGTCGCGTTTCAAAGAAACAGGTAGCGTAGAAGAACGCCATACTTGTCGTTTCAGGATTACTACAGTCGCCGAAGACCGATTTTTGGTTTTACAAGTCAGAAGAGATAGTACTACCACAGCATCTCAATTAGCTCAAGAGCTATCACGAGTTCATAATGTACAAATTTCCGACCAAACTGTGAGAAATCGACTGCACGAAGGTCAACTCCACTCCAGACGTCCTTTAAGAGTTCCACAACTGACCCATGGAAATCACGCTGCTCGTTTAGCTTGGTGCCAAGAACACGTAAACTGGGTTCAAGGGAGGTGGGCCACAGTTCTCTTCAGTGATGAATATAGATTCAATTATTATCCTGATTCGGGAAGAATTCGAATATGGAGGGAACCTGGAAAGCAAAACCGTTCCCAGCATGCTCGAGAAGTTGTTAGACAGGGAGGCGGATCAGTGATGTTTTGGAGAGGTATACGCCTTGGTGGACGAACTGACCTCGTTTTCATACAGAACAACCTCACGGGTAATTCTTATGCAAATGAGGTAGTTTTACCTGTAGTGGTACCGTATCTCAGAACAATGGGTCAAAATCCACTCTTCCAACAAGATAATGCCCCTCCTCATCATGCAAGAGTTGTCTTGAACGTTCTCGAAGAGAATGATATCGATCTTCTACCGTGGCCATCCTGCTCCCCAGATCTGAACCCCATCGAGCATGTGTGAGACACCCTAAAAAGAGATCTCCTGCGTCAAAACGTCTTCCATCATGAACAGGAGCTTCAATTAGCAGTTCAGGGGGCTTGGAATGACTTAGGCCAAAATGTAATAGACAATTTAATATTAAGCATGCCGCGACGATGCCAAAGTGTCATTAATAACAGAGGTGGATCTTCTGGGTACTGAAAAAGATAAGTGCTTCCATATCGTTTCGAAAATATCAGTTCAGGATTTTTTTTTGTTTTACCAAATTTCGTCATTTTCAAATTTCAATTTTTTTTATAATAGGTGCTTTGGAGAAGTCAAATATTATTTTGTTTTCTTGAGAATACATTATATACAATACATCCTAACAAAAAACGAAAGATTTCTATAAATTCGAATCATCAAATTTATATTTTAAAGATATTGGTAAGTGTTCCTAGACTTTTTTGAGGTGTTTATATCATATTATATATTTTCGAGAATGAGGAAAAACTTTACTCAATGAGACGATTTGTATGGAAAAAAACACAAGTTTACCTCATAGCTCGAACACGATTGGTTAAACGAATTTTTCGAATCGAAAATTCCGGAACAACTTCAATATAAAAGATGATGACTGAAATCGGTTTTCACTAATAAGGTTTCACTCGAAAATCGAGACTGAGAAAAGATCTGCAATATTTCACATAGATGCCCCATAAAGGCATTACACTCAAATTTCCTATATTTCCTATCCACTGTTTCATGAGAAATTAAATTTTTAAAGAATTCCCCAACTTTATCTAGGCCTATGTTAATTTACAGATCAAAAATCGTTTGAATAATTAATGATTACTGTAATGTTGCGGATTTTATACACAGCTATTTATGGTTGTTACTCATCCTGGCTGTGATAAATTGCTGTTTTATTAAAACAAGAATTCAAGAGTGAACCTTGAGGAATACCAAAAGTTGTGCGAAATGGCTACGATTCATATAGACCAACTGAACCAACTATTTCTTTCGTTAGAATTAAATGAAGATAAAAGTTACACTGGATATCAACATGTCTTTTGTCAAATCAATCTAATTTACAGATCAAAAATCGTTCGAATGATTAATGATTACTGTGATGTTGCGGATTTTATACACAGCTATTTATGGTTGTTACTCTTCCTGACTGTGATAAATTGCTGTTTTATTAAAACAAAAATTCAAGAGTGAACCTTGAGGAATACCAAAAGTTGTGCGAAATGGTTACGATTCATATAGAACAACTGAACCAACTATATCTTTCGTTAGAATAAAATGAAGATAAAAGTTACACTGGATATCAACATATTTTTTGTCAAAGCAATCTATTTGACATAGTTAATATTTCCAATTATCATTTTCTCCTTGCTATAGACCATGGTTAAATGAAAAAGATTCGAAATGCCCTTAGGGATCTCCAGAAATTATGTGAAGACTTACAATACGTATGAAACAGCTTCTTGCTGATCCTTTCTTTAGATCAAAAAACAAAAATTACACTGAACTGAAAAAACCGAGAGCATCGAGAAGCATAGCAACATATGTTTTGTCAAAAATGTTAACAGAAAATCAATGTATATGCAAATGAATATACCTACACTTTTGGCTGTTTTCTAAACAATGTTGAAGTAATAAGGATCCACGATGTGACCCTTGAGGGTCACCAGAGTTGTGCGAAAATATTACCAATTATTCTCGCGTTGGAAAAAAGAAGAACGAAAAATAAACTGGATCAGCGCTAGCAATATGAATATTATCAAGGATATCAACGGACGTTTTGTCTGTTTATATAACATCATTCTGTGCAAGCAGATATATAAAACATGTTTTATGCAATTGAAATATTCGAAAATCATTAAATTTAATTGTTTTAGAATCATTATCTTCAATTTTGAAAAAAATCTCAAGTCGAAAGAGAAAACTGTGAATATATAATGACAATAATAACTCTTTCAATATCAACATGTTGCCATATCCGGAAAATCAATCAATTTCCCTCATCATGGCCGTTAAAATGCTAACATGATGACTAATGCGGAAAGCCATGTGAGTCAACAATTTCCAAGATAATCTGTTTGGCAATAAATAAGAATACCCCAGAAACAACTGCCATATCGGAAATATCAAAACCAAAAAATTAATTCTTTTACATAAGCTACAGGTAAATGATATTGCAACGCTTCAGCTATAAATCATCCAAATCAGTTGTTACAGGAAGGTAACATAAGCACAAAGCATGCTAGATTATTATTTCAGCACTTACAAAACAAAAGCACTTACATTGGAACTCCCTGATGACTGGATCTCCTAAATGGACTGGCGTGGCTGCAAGTTTATTCATAGAGAGTCGGTTGTCAGCGCCCTCTGGCTCGAACTTTATGCTTGCAGGAGTATCGATTTCTCTCAGGATAAAGCACCATTCATCCACCCCTAGAATGCATGCTGATTCCACTTGTACATACACTGGAGGACATATCGAATGTGAAATTTAATACTTCTAATCTGGAATGTTTTCATACATTGTGTAGTCGAGGGAACACTCTTTTTCTTTAAATCCACTTTTAGTGAAAAGATGCGAAAATATACAGGGGGTACTCAGGCCCGCCGCTAGCGGTTTGAACGCCGGTGTGCAATTCCTATCGTGCCGCCCCTATCTAACTACAAAACCTAGGTGTTTATAAAAATGTGAAAAAAAAATGCTGTACAGTGAAAAACTATGTTATATTAGGTTATTTTATACAAGATAGATACACTAATACGACATTAAATGAAAAAATGAAGGCAAGAAAGGTGCAGTTTATACATATTATGTAGGTAGGTATAGGTATTAAGTTATTTTACAGAAACTGCACCTTTCTTGCCTTCATGTTGGCAAAATCAGCTATAATTTTTTTGGTGTCTCGTCTATTTAGAATCTCATGTTCAATTGAAATTATTGCTAAATTACTTAGTCTTTGCTGGTGCATAGTTGATTCCAAATAGTTTTTTATTATTTTTAACTTTGAAAATGACCTTTCACCAGATGCAACTGAAATCGGCAATGTAAGTAGTATCCTTAGCGCTATTGCTGTATTCGGAAATGTTGACATTAATTCATTAGCAAAAATGTATTGCAATAGGGTTTGTGGATCATTAGACTGGTTTTCAGTTAAATGCGACTTTAAAGCATTGATTTCATTAAACATATCTATACCGTCAATATCTGCGTCACTACTTGAACTATCTTTTAGCTTCACATTCAAATCTTTACAATGTTTCATTAAATCATCTTTGGAGTAACTAAACAAGTTATTATTGGTGAAAAAGCCAAAAACGTCGGTAAAAGTTTCCAACTCATCGAATCTACGTTTTAAAGAAGTTAAGGTTTGGTCCAGGATCCTAAAAAAATCATCAATCTTGTATTTTGTTTTAGGGTCTAGTAAGAATTCATCACTCTGTTCATTCTGAAATTGAGTTGGTTTTCTTCGTGGACGAACGGTATCTATAGGCGGAAAATCTGCATCTACATTAAGTTCCCGAGCCACAGTGGTAGCTTCTTCTAACACCCTTTCGAAATGCTCATCTGTGCGATATTCGGTGAATTTATGAATCAATTTATTTAACAAATTTATGCAGATTTGAGTATTTATTGTGGGTTTTGCATCATTTTGCTAATAGCATTAATTTCGTTTAAAATATCAAACCAAATTACAACTAAGCAAATAAATGTATAATTTTGAATATTCAAAGCAAGCGAATGTGCTTTGTGAGTTGTTGTACAATCCCATTCCGACGAATTGTTATCTGATATTTCAAGTAAAGCGTCAAATATTATTTCGAGGTGATACCGTAAAGGTTTGACTGCATCGATTCTGCTAGACCATCGCGTGGCACTTAATGCCTTTAGTTTTAAATCAGGTAAATGCTTGCAAATTATGGACCACCTTTTGGTAGAAGACGAAAAGAAAACGTAAATTTCTTGAATTAAGTTGAAAAAGTTGACCGTGTCGTGCGTTATATTTGCCGCATCGTTAACGACAAAATTGAGACTATGCGCCGAGCATGGAACGTAAAATGCACGATTATTCATTTCCAATATTTTTTTTGTAATCCATTGTGTTTTCCACGCATATTAGAACTATTGTCATAACCTTGGCCACGTAAGTTTTTAATATCAAGGTTTATTTGCGAAAATAAATCTGAAACAAAATTTAATATTCCTTCACCTGTGGAGCTGGTTATCGGACAGATGCCAATAAAACTTTCGCATATTGTAACATTTTTAGTTTCACTGTTTAAAACAACATACCTTAGTGTAACTGTAATTTGTTCTGTGTGACTTACATCTGGTGTGCAATCTAATATGATAGAGAAATATTTTGATTCTCTGACTTTGTTCAGGATATAATTTTTTATGGTCGTGCCGAGTAAATCAATGATTTCATTCTGAATCTGATCTCCTAAATAGTGAGTCATGCGAGTTGAATCGAATTTCGAGGCTTGAATTCTGTGAATATGTTCCCGCATAACTGAATCAAAGGATGCTATCATTTATATTGCTTTGAGAAAATTACCATTATCATGCTCATATAATATTTTGGACGAGCCCCTAAACGCCAGACATTGATGAGATAAAATTTTATAACAGCTATGATCCTTTCCAATACATCACACCATTGTTTTTTTTTCAGATTCTAATAGTCTCAGTTGCATTTGATTTACAGTAGTTTTATTTTTTAACATATGATTTAGTTGGACCCAACATTTTAAATTTTCGCTATGGGAAATGCTTGTTTCGTGTCGTTTTAAGGTAGATGACAGATGTTGCCAATCGGAAAAACCGCTTGGAGCTGACAGACTACTTACAGTTTTACTGAATATTTTACAACAAAAACAATAGACTGAATCTTTTGACGTAGAGTAAACAAGCCATTCTCTGTTAATTTTTTCTCCATTAGGAAGATTTCTAGAGTAATAACTGTTTGCAAATTTTCTTCCATCGATATCAGAAATATTTGGGAGTCGTTCATCATATTATTTTTATAAGGATAATCTTTTTAGTATTGTGAGGTGACAATGTCTGAATTTTAGTCTAGGATTGTCTGATTTGCCGCCCCCCTGAATGCGCCGCCCGCGTGCATTGCACGCCTTGCACGCCCGCTTACGGCGGGCCTGGGGGTACTACAGCCTTTGCCGCTTCCCGCATTTCGATCGCCATTTTTCTCGGTCTAACCAGTCATTTTCACCAAGTGTTCGGTCAGCCATCGTTTTCTGTATCCCTTGTAACCATGTTGTTGCTGGTCTTCCTCGTTTTGTTCTACTGTTTGGACATATTCCAAGGCTCTTTTGGGCCATCTCTCATTCCCCATGCTCTTGACGTGTCTGTACCATATTAACTGTCAGGCTTCAATTCTATCCGTGTTGCTGTAGGCTCGGTGTGTCTTGCACCTTATTTGGAGATCTGACATGCTCTTGTCATAAAATCCATTTCTACAGTGTCGCTGAGTCTCTTGTTTTTTCCTGTAAGTTGCCAACATTCTGGACCATATGTCAAAATTGGTTCCCCAATCGCTTTATAAAGTTTACTTTAATTGTAAGTCTAATCTGAAGGCTCACTCGGCCTTGCTGGGCTATGTTCTCAATGTCTTTATGGATGTTCCTTCTTGCCCTATGATACTCCTCAAATATTTATGTTGTTCACATTCTTCAATTTCTCTGTTTATTTGCAATTCAGGATCATTCGTTATTCCACCGATAACTAAAGACTCTGTCTTCCTCAGATTCATTGTCACTTCCAAGTTTTCATATTCATCCTTTCGTTTTCTATACATGCAGTCAGCTTCATCAGTGCTTACAATAACCTGATTACTTGCGTGAAAAAGAGTTGTCAGGCAAGAGTTGCCGATTTTTATTCCCATTTCAGAGACATGCCTTCCCCATGAATGTAATGCTTCTTGAAAATAGATCTTCAATAGTGTTGGGGATATATAACAACCCTTCGTAATAGAGAACATTGTGGAGATCATATTTACTATTTTGATGACACCTTCAGAATGGCAGTACACATTCCAGACAGAGCGAACATACACTCCATTCATGCCGATCATCGTCAATGTTTTGAAAAGTTTATTCCACGGTACCGATTTGTATGCTAGGTCGACGAGAAGAAGAAAGGTAAGCAAGTCTCTCTCCTTGCGTTTTTCTATGATTTGTTGCACGAAATCTTGCTGGTTCTTCAATATCTTGAATCTGTTTTTCTATTCTTCTCTTTAGAATTCTGTCGTACATACTCCCAACCGAACTAGTTACACTTATTCTTCGATAATTTTCACAAGCGTTTTTATCTCCCTCCTTACATATCGGAGTAATATAAGCCAAATTCCATTCTTGTGGAATATCATCTTCCTGTATTATACATTTATTGAGAATATTGCAAGGATGTCAGGTCCATTCTAGTTCTACCGGAATATTTCCAGGCTCTGCCGCACTTCTGTTTTTCATTTCAGGTAAAATCCCTTTCATTTCTGCTCCACATATCTTTCACCAGCTTCATTCAAATCAAAATTAATTCTTTCATATTCTTTCCTGTCTTCTTTGAACAGTTTTACGTAGTAGCTTTTCCATTCGTCTAAGGTTATCAATGAGATGTGATTTGACTATTTGACTGTTTCCCTTCCTTCCTTGAAGTTTTCCAGGACTCTGATACTCTCGACCTCCCATTTTTTTTCTTTCATCTTTCGGTTTTACTCTTCATAACTTCTCTTTTAACGTTTGTATTCTAGTATGCATATTCTAGTCTGTCTTCTTCCCCCTGAGTTCTAAGCCACTGATGATATGCCTTTTTATTATTTTTTACCATTTCATCTAGACTTTCTGACAACCATTCTAGCTTTTTCTTTCCAGTTCTTTTCCTTTCTCCTATGGCTTCCATGGCCGCCTCTTGAATACATCGCTTCAGATTTTCATAAATTTCATTGGCTCCAGCTTCTGTTCGAACATTGAAATTTGTTTGCCAATCTGCGTTTGTACAGAAATTGGCATGATTCATATTTTAGGCTGCCCAAGTTGAATGCCATAGTGTCAGGCTTTCTGATGTCACTGTCTTGCCAAGGTGTTTTGATGCCTTTGCCATAAGCAGATAATGATCTGACTTGCACTATGAACCACGGTATACCCTCACGTCCGTTGTTTTTAATTTTGAATTTTGACGTTGTATAACCTAGTCAATTTTAGACTCTAGTCCCTTGTTGGCTCTCTCCACGTGAATTTATGTCTATCCTGGTGTTGGAAAAAACCATTAGTAACTTTTAGGGACAAACTTTGACTCAGGTATCCCAAACACATTATACAGGAATATCCACCGGGACCGTCCGTTAAAAACTTTTCAATTTCCAAATACAATATCAAGCTGAAATTTTATACGCGGACATACCGTTTCCGGTTATACCGGAAGTGGGTCATCACTTTGTTATTTCAAATGACAATCTACCTTTTTTATTATACATCTAGAACCGACATTTGAGCAAGGCATAAAATACCCAAGTTGTTGGCACTTATCTGTCAAATTTCTGTTATAAACTCGATTTTTGAGGAACATTTAAAAAAATTGTAGCTCGTAAATCTTTTGCACTACAGACACAATTTTTGATTGAGTGAATAGAAGAAGGATCTAGGAATTTTTTAAGCAGTCTACACATGTCAAATGTTCATTGCGTTGTTTTGTATGACTTTTTCAATTTGGCCTTTTTCAAACAGCAATAACTCAATTTTTTCAAATTGCACGTACCAGTTTTTGTATCGCCATCTAATAAAGCGTCAAATTTCAGATGGAATTGTATAAGCATGTACTTAACCCATCTTCTATAGTTCCGAAATAATTTGGAAATATATTGAATTTTGATGATTCTGCAAGGACTAACAGAGAATACTTTGAAATATTTGAATCAAGTAGCTGAACTGGCTACGCTTACCCGACAGTTGCCTAAAATTAATGTTCCTCAAAAATCGAGTTTATAAAAAAATAATTAAATCTGTCAAAAGTTTTGACAGATAAGTGCCAACAACTTGGGTATTTTATGCCTTGCTCAAATGTCGGTTCTAGATGTATAATAAAAAGGTAGATTGCCATTTGAAATAACAAAGTGATGACCCACTTCCGGTATAACCGGAAATGATATCACTTCGAAAATATTTCACTTCAATTTGAAATCGCTAGTTATGGACACGTATAAAATTTCAGATTGATATTGTAATTCCAATTACAACTCAAAAGTTTTTAACGGATATTCCTGTATAAAGTAGAATGCTGCGAAAAAGAAGAAATGCAAAGTAATTTGTTGAGAGAGAATCAAACTCTGAAAAACGAAATTCAGAATGAGTTTGAAGAGGAATGTAAAAAATACTGGAGGAGAACTGTAGATTCAAGGATGAATTAGAGAACCTTAAAGAGGAACTGAATCTTGAGGACATGCAGCTAGACTACGTTAAATAAAACATGAGAAAACTCGAGGATGAATACATACAAAATGAGATGAAATTGGAGGATAAAGTTACGAAGATGGAACAATGGATAGGAGATTTGAAGCTGAAACTGGTAGAAAGTGAAAAACAACTGAAGGCAATGAGAAATAAGAACGAGAAAATGAAAACCGAACAGAGGAATAAAGACACAATTGTTGAAGAAAACCAAACAAGTTGTACAATCAATCCAAATATGGAAGTAAAATTGAGACAGGAGTTGACACAAAGAGAGGCGACAATCGTTTTTCTTAAAGAGAAGTTGGAGAATCAAAAACAAAGTATCACGCTGGACATGACGCTCACTGATCTTATCAGTCTGAAGCTATGCTCGCCGATATTGAGGAAAGGGTGTACACTAGATTTTACACGAGAATAACAGAGGACCTTTCGCAGAAGATTAAAAACCTCGAAACTCTTTACCACCAAAAAAAACATCGAGAAGGAACATAAAAAAAATCCTCCTCTAGGAAAGATAGAAGCACCAATGAGCAATAAAAAGTGGATCTGTACAGCAGCTGCAAATACCCTCTCCAACAGTATTAGAAACAAGAACACATACAAAGTCCAACTAGAACGCTGATGAAAAACAATTTGTGGAGATAAATCGTAAAAAGTCAATTTCAGTTAGAGAAAATGTAAATCATAATACGAATGCAACTCCTGCACTGGAATGTATTCGTCTCGAACAACTTAATGCAGCTCTGATTGAAATACAATCGAAGAATGAACTATAAAATGAACAAAATTCTTTTCCATTAGAGGTGAATTTGAAAAATGAGATGGAGAATGAACATTAATCAAATAATGGCAACATAAAAAATCAGAATGGAGGGTGGAAGCAAATGGGACATAAACGTCGAACTGTCATCAAACAGAATAAGGTCATACGTGGAATAAAAACAATTCCATGTCTAGTGTCTCTTCATGTTACTAGATTGCACCCTGACACAAAGGTTGAAGATTTTGAGATGGCTTCACAAAAACATCTGCCTGGTGCGAAATGTGAGCTGCACCAGTCAAAGCGTCCGGACATTTACGCATCGATGAGGGTTACTATACAGCAAGACTTATATAGAAGTGCATGCAAGCATGATATATGGCCTGACTGTACATTAGTGAGCAATTTTTTAATGAAGAAGAGGACACCAAATGCAATGGGTCGGGTGGATCCTCTAGAGGAAGATCAGAATACAGAAATCCTACCTACCTACCTAGGTAGGGTGTACCGTAACATATATAGATATTAGCTTTCCGCACAATATACATTATTTTAGTCAAGGTTTGGGTTAGGTTTAGTTAGGTTCTTCTCTATAATATCAATGAAAAAACTCATAGTTATTTAAAATTGCGAGTTTATTGATTGTTACAAAACAAAAGGGTTACATATGGTGTTAAACTTAACTAAGGAGTGACTTTGGATTTTGAATCGTGGCTCTGCATGTCCGTAGTATACTTTTCATAAGATGGTACGTAACCACTGAGTGCTAATCGCATGCATGATGACATATGATCGTCAGTTAGTCGATTGCGATATTTTGACTTAATTTTCATTTCAGAAAATGCAGACTCGCACAAGTAAGTTGACCCAAACATTGCCGTCAGTTCGAATATTTACTTTCAAATATTAAACACCAGAAATTTGTATCAGATGCTTTGAGATGTATATCTGATATAATCTGCACCAACTCATTCATTCATCTGTACCAACATGATTTCATAATGAACTGACTTGCTATTTCAGTAGCTAATTCCTCAATGTTCTTACATGAAAAAGGATAACTCATAAATGATAAATTTGCCAATTTACTGCAATCACGCATTTCGAATTGTCTCAAAATACGTATCATAATTTAACTGAGGAATCCTTACTTTCAAAGATGGAAAATGTTTCAGATACCTTCTTCTCAATAATAGTTTTTCCTTCACCTTGCAGCTCCAAGTTAATGGTGTTTAAGTGCATTGTGATGTCAGTCAAAAATGACAATTCAGTCAGCTATTTTTCGTTTTTCAACATTTGAGTGACATCACCTTTTTCGTCTAGAAAAGCTATTATTTCGGGCAATAATTCTTGAAACCTTTCTAGGAATTTTCCGCGACTGAACCACCTGACGTCCGTGTGAGAACTAAATCAGTGTGTTCAGTTGATTACCTATCTTCCAACTGCAACTTAAACATAATTTCCTCCGTGTTTAAAACTTTTGAACACAGAACTTGTTGATGCATAATACAATGGAATGAAAAAAATGAAGGGAAATCTTCATCAGCTCTTCACAATGCCACAAAACCGGTTTTGTTTCCAGTCATTGCTGGTGCTCCATCGGTTGTAATGCACACTAATTTTTATATTGGTAGCTTGTAGTTTTTTTACAAAATTGAAGCGAACGTCATATATATCTTCGTCGCGGGTCTTTTTCTTCAGAGGAATGATTGTCAAAAATCCTTAGGCAGTGTCTGTCATATCGGTGGATTCGTCGAACTGTAAAGAAAAGTATGTACAGTATGTCCCATTTTGGGGGTGCCACCAGGAGCATCTCTGTTATTATTTAGAATAGAGAGATGGGGTTTTCACGACCCTTGGCTACTTTTTCGAGACAAATTCATAGAGCTAATCAGAATTATTCTAACTTCATAGTTTTTGAGTTTTTCGTGAATCTTGAGAATTTCCGGATTTCTTTTTTTCCCGATATCTCGGTTCTTATAGAAGATAATTGAAATCTGTTTTTACGTTTCTAAAACGGTTTTCTGAGTAGATTCCAGTGACGTACTCGAAGTTTTTTTTTTCATTAATTATGACAGATATGACATAAAGTTGCATTTTTTTAAATACGAACATAGTTTTTTTCGGCATATTCCGATTGCCGTTTTTTTTCCTTTTCAAAAATATATAATATGATGACAAAATTTCCACCCAATTTGAAGAAAATAACGGAATAATGATTTACCCCTAATGGCTGGGCGAAGGAACACACGTGAGCGGACGAACCATAGAACATTTGTAGTTATTCGATGAAAACGATCAAAACAATGCAAAATCTTCTTGACCGAAATAATGGAGCTAGGCTGCTCCTAAGATTCCATCGTTATTTATGACATCCGCAATTTCCGCTTTTTATTTTATTTTTGAGATTGTTGTTTAGTTTCTAGAGTTCTCTGAGAAATACCTACATGAGAATATTAATAGGCACCTAATAATTTACTCAAATTTACTTCTCATAATGATTTACATATATTGCTCGAACTGATTTCCATCATGTTGTAAACATAAAGTGCATCTTCGGATTATATCTTCTATGGCCCTAGTCAAATGTAGCGAGGATCTCCTCAGATCTTCGAATGCTTCATTTGTTGCATTCTTTAATTGATCGTAATTGGCGTATTGCCTCCTATATATCTTATTTTTTAAATAACCCCAAAGAAAAAAATCTAAAACGGATAGGTCAGGAGACCTAGGTGGCCATTGAATTGGGCCATTGGTACCGATCCATTTATTTTCAAAATTTAAATCCAAGTAGTTCCTCACCACGGCCGAATTATGGCAAGGAGCACCGTCTTGTTGGAAGTAATATGTGTTGAATTGAGCAAGAGGAATATCATCTTGCAGTTGTGGCAGACAAATATTTAAAATTTCGAGATATCTCTGTGCATTCAAGTTGCCATCAAAGATATAGTAGGCAGTAGGCTAATTTGTTGCCCATTACGAAATACGACACATTGAAACCGAACCTCCCCTGCTGCCGTCGAGCTACTGCTTCGTGTTGGTTTTCGTTTGCCTAGAATCTATTCGTATGGCGATTAAAGATTCCGGCACTGCTGATTCTTGACTCATCAGACCAAATGATATGTCGCCCAAAACGAGCTTCACCTCTGATTCTCCCTAAATAACAATTGCAGAACGCCGTTCTCCTCTCTGCATCCCCGGCATTGAGATGATGAATTATTTTATGTTTATAGGGATGATATTTATACTTTCTCAAAATGCTTCGGGCTCTGCTTTTTGACACACCCACTTCGCTCTCAATTTGCCGACACGATGTAGAATGGTTAGCCTCAACAGCTGCTAACACGTCAAGTTCATTATCACCTCTATTTTGTTTATTGTAGTTTTTACTTCTTGGTTTCTCTAACGAACCATAATTGGAAAGATTTGCTTCCATTTTGGCGAAGAACTTCCTGTTTGGTTGAATTCTTTGAGGAAATCTATTGGAGAGTGTCAGTCAGGTATTTAATATTGATTAGAATTACTACTACCATTTCCATTGTCGAACTTACCTATTCAAATATTCTTCTGATGCACGGACTGCGTTACAGTGACACTGAAAGTAGACCTTCAGCATATCAACTTTTTCGAAATTTTCGTATCTTCTATTTTGTTCCATAGTGTGAATTGCAGAAATTAACTAAACAATCCAAATTCAACAACGAACACTAATTTTACGAATTCAAATAGACACGAAGCCAATATATCCACAGATAATGAAAGATAATAATAATTGGTCGTTCTATGAACGTGCATAGATGAAGACTTCTGTGTTCAAAGAGAGCATTCAGACATAGAAGATATAATCCGAAGATGCACTTTATGTTTACAACATGATGGAAATCAGTTCGAGCAATATATGTAAATCATTATGAGAAGTAAATTTGAGTAAATTATTAGGTGCCTATTATTATTCTCATGTAGGTATTTCTCAGAGAACTCTAGAAACTAAACGACAATCTCAAAAATAAAATAAAAAGCGGAAATTGCGGATGTCATAAATAACGATGGAATCTTAGGAGTAGCCTAGCTCCATTATTTCGGTCAAGAAGATTTTGCATTGTTTTGATCGTTTCCATCGAATAACTACAAATGTTCTATGGTTCATCCGCTCACGTGTGTTCCTTCGCCAAGCCATTAGGGGTAAATCATTATTACGTTATTTTCTTCAAATTGGGTGGAAATTTTGTCATCATATTATATATTTTTGAAAGGGAAAAAAACGGCAATCGGAATATGCCAAAAAAAAACTATATTCGTATTTAAAAAAATGCAACTTTATGTCATATCTGTCATAATTAATGAAAAAAAAAACTTCGAGTACGTCACTGGAATCTACTCAGAAAACCGTTTTAGAAACGTAAAAACAGATTTCAATTATCTTCTATAAGAACCGAGATATCGGGAAAAAAAGAAATCCGGAAATTTTCAAGATTCGCGAATAACTCAAAAACCACTGAAGTTAGAATAATTCTGATTAGCTCTATGAATTTGTCTCGAAAAAGTAGCCAAGGGTCGTGAAAACCCCATCTCTCTATCCTAAATAATAACAGAGATGCTCCTGGTGGCACCCCAAAATGGGACATGCTGTACATTTCATGATATCATGTTTTAGTTTATCTGCCATGTCCTGACTCATAACTTCAATACGCATTGTGACATTCGGATGAGATAACTGAAGTTCTGGAATAGCAGACATGATTTCTGAAATCTACAAATAAAGTATCACCCGCTTCAATAAATGCCTCCTTCACAACCGATCCATCTCCGAATGGTTTCTTGTGTTTCGCCAATATATGAGATATTTTAAATGACGCGATCGTAGCAGGCTTTTGATTGGCTGGTCTTGTAAACATGGTTTGTTCTTTTTTCAACAAGATATCAAATCACGTACTTTTCGTTTTTTTAATCCACTCTGTGGCGGAAAATCCTTTTCATAGTTTTTATCAACCATTTTATGACGCCTCTCTAAGTTACCACGCTTAGGTGTTGCAACTGACGCACGACAAATAAGACAAATACATTTATCCTTCGCCATACAAAAGAGAAATTCTTCCTCCCAATCGTTATTGAAATGATACGTTTCCGATTTTTTCGCTGCACTCATTTTGTACAATTTAATAACAAACTTTGTGTCGACGTAGTATTGCTTTCAAGTTACAATTCAGGATGACTCCAATTCCTGCAGGCGCAACATTGATACCGGCGTGAACGAAAGTCTCGAATGTTTCCGTCAAACGCGCCGCCCGAAATTTCTAGAAAAGAGGCAAGAATAAAAAACGCGGCTTTTCTTTGACAAGTACCGCGCGTTCCTTTGATAAAGCCGCCTTCTGCCGCTAGAAGAGTGTTATGTCATTACGTAATACATTTTTATTAGTTTAATTACCTACTTATTAAAGATAATTTTCTTCTCGTGATCTACTCAAAAAGCACTCGCGATCGACCGTTTGACCACCCGTGCTCTAAGTCCAGATGTTTGTTCTTGCTACTAAAAATTACAAGAATGGGGCTCGAGAGGCACTGGCACTGTAACACCGACTAAGTTGCGTCACAAGTGAATCCTAATGAAAAAGTTATGACTTTATTTTGAAAGGATCTATCAGATCTCTAGATATTTATATCTCATTATGAAACACTCTGTATTCTATTTGTTTGTAGCAGAAACATATTGTGGCAAATTTACATAGAAACTGTCGTTATTTACATAGAACTCAAATATTTCCGTTGTCATACTGTACAATCAACACTTTCTTTCATCCTTCTACAAAAGAATTATGTATATTCCAAAGCATTCATCATTCATTCAGATTAACATTGCTTCAATATAAGAATTTCTATCATCAAGCACAGTTTGAAATCGAACTAACATGACGCTGCTTTTGAAAGAAAACCATCCGATTATTACAATATGCAAATATTCTCGATTCGCAGGGTTGTTTCCGTTTGATTTGATTGAAAGAAAAGGAATAATTTTTTTGAAATTTTCTTTGAAATTCCTCATATGGAGTGTGTTTGTGGCTTTCAGTTTATGTAAGTATGATTCAGTTTGAATGAATATACTGGGTGTGGTAATAGGTCTACAATTTTGCTCTTGTTGAATATATCAAATGTTTTCATTGTGTCAAAGAAGTAATGGAAATTCCAGAACGTAGGGTTTTCTTACAAAACGCAAAATTTTATTACAGAAACGGATTTTTCGGGCTAAAAAGGGATAAACTTGTAGTATAAATGATAGGTATAATTTTATTTTGATTACTGTTTCAAAATGTTTATAGGATTTAACTATCATTAATTTCTAAATAAGGAACACCCTGTTTGACCTACATTAACAAGTATAAACATGCTGTAACCTGAAGATGCGCACTTCGATAGTGTAGAAGTGGCGCGGGACAATTACGTGTTAACTCATCATTGTTTTATAGATCTTGGTTCAATACAGTGCAATGTCGTCTGTGCGGAAGTGTGTGAACACTTCGGATAGTTTCTGTTACATTTGTGGAGAAAATATGACATTAAAGTAACAAGTTAACATTACGGACTTTGTAAAAAAAGTATACTTCGCGTATTTTGGCTTCAAACTTGGAGATCAGGATGAAGTATGGGCACCTCATAAAGTCTGCAAACGATGTGTTGAAGACCTTCGAAATTGGTTTAAGTGCAAGAAAAAAGCTTTCCGATTTGCGATTCCTATGGTATGGCGCGAGCAAAAGAACCATAGTGATGATTGTTACTTTTGTTCGTGTAATGTAAATGGGTATAATTAAAAACGGAAGCAGTCAATTTCATACCCCAATCTGCAATCAGCTATTCGTCCCATCCCTCATGGGACCGAAATACCAGTGCCCAAGGTCCCTGCTACCTTGGAAGAGGTTCTAAGTTCTGACGAAGATAGTGCTGTATCTACACCCGATGACCAGTCAATTTTTGAATTTGAAGATGACAAAATTGTTTCCCAAGGCGAGCTTAATGATTTGGTAAGAGACTTGAATCTTACCAAAAACGCTGCTGAGTTGCTTGGATCAAGGCTCGAAAGCAGGAACTTACTTTTGCCGGGAGTGTCTTCCTCCTGGTTTAGATATCGTGAAAAGCAGTTTACTTCCTATTTGCCCGAGAGGACGAGTTGGTTTATTGCACCAATATTGAAGATTTGATGAATACATTTAAGATCTCATACGACCCAGAAGAGTGGCGTATTTTCATAGATTCTTCAAGAAGAAGCCTTAAAGCAATTCTGCTTGACAACGGTGGCTTCTATGCTTCCATTTCTGTCGGCCATTCCGTACACCTCAAAGAACATGGAATTGATTCTTTGTAAATTAAAATATAAAGACCACGGTTGGCAAGTGTGCGATGATTTCAAAATCTTGAGCATGGCGCTCGGACAGCAATCTGGGTTTACCAAATTCCCTTGATTTTTGTGTCTATGGGATAGTAGAGACCGAACAAATCACTGGACTAAAAAGTGTTGGCCAGCGAGGGAGCTTAAAGTTGGCGAAAAGAATGTCCTGCATGAAACTTTGGTGCCTCCTCATGAAGTTCTTTTACCACCGCTTCACATAAAGCTGGGATTGATGAAGCAATTTGTAAAGTCACTTCCAAGAGATGGAAATTGCTTCAAATACTTAATATCAAAGTTTCCTGGCCTGTCAGAGGCAAAGTTGAAGGAAGGTGTTTTCGTTGGACCAGATATTAGACGGCTTATGGCTGATCCACTATTCGTCACAACCATGACGGATCCTCAAAGAGAAAGATGGATTGTCTTTAAGGAATTTATAACAAAGACCCTAACTACAAACAAATCGTCAAGAGAATGTTAAAAGCATTTCAAGCTTTAGGTTGCTTAATGAGTTTTTCCAGAAAATTTAGGAGACGTGAGTGAAGAGCAAGGTGAACGATTTCACCAAGATATTAAGGAGATGGAAAAAAGATACCAGGGAAGATGGAGCGTCTCAATGATGGCAGACTACTGTTGGACGCTTAAAAGTAACCTTCCAGATGCTTCCCACAAGCGAAAATGTACCAAAAGGAGTCTCACTGGGAAGAAGAAATGTGTTTAGTGTTCACCAATCACTGTATTTTAGATAAGTAAATAAGTTTTGATACGCAATTATAAATTACTTTATCAAAAAAAAAATTATGTTTTATTTTAAGATAATAACTTGTCAGAAAACGTGACGTGCTAGGACAAAATGAAAGTCATTTTCGAATTCAGCACACCCCAAAACATGAGAATTACACAAAAAACCAGAACAGCTCTCAATTTTTTTTTGCAGATTGCAGATGTTATTTAAGATATCTGATTTGTAACATTATTTAAATCTTTGTTGTTGTTAAGTGGACAAAACTATTTTGTACATTGACGTGGAAAAGGCGACCTGCCATGGAGTTCACAGTGCTCGATTTTGTCAGTTCTCACAAGTGTGTTTCACGATTTTCACAATGGATAAAAATATCGAACAGAGAATTTGTATTGCAAATGAAATAAATTTCGTGTGCAGAATCACTGAAAATGTTAGAGAAGGCTTACTGTGAATTGACATGAAAGGTGCAGAGCATTGAACAGCGGCCGAGACAAGGTGGAAGATTTGCCTTGTTCTGGTCGGCTATCAACATCTTCAATTGAAGTCAACATCG
This sequence comes from Cryptolaemus montrouzieri, assembly GCA_013387265.2. Taxonomy (NCBI): domain Eukaryota; kingdom Metazoa; phylum Arthropoda; class Insecta; order Coleoptera; family Coccinellidae; genus Cryptolaemus; species Cryptolaemus montrouzieri. Next base: position 15,924,261 of record JABFTP020000042.1, read on the forward strand.
ATAAAGTGAAGGAAATGGTGATTTAAAATTGTCAGTTGAGTTTGAGAGAAATAGGCATTACTTTCTATGTCTCACGATTCAAATTCGTACCAGTTTGAACCATTGTTTAGATATAAAACGCGTTGCCACTAGACTAGTTCCAAAACACATGAGTTTTTTTCAAGAAACGAGTAAATTCCGAGCCTACATTCATAAAGCACATTGTAACTAGTGATGAGACAAGGGATCATATGAGTTTGACATGCAAACTAGCCAACAAAACAGACACAAGTCAGTGGTCGCACCGTTTGTTTCAAAAACAGGTCGTCTAGCTACCATTTCTTAACAAAATCAAATTACAGTTACTAACGATTGGTACACAACCATTTGTTGATTGTGAACCGATCCATCACAGCGAATAATCCATCACCAAGACAATGCAAAAACAGACTGCTTTGTCAAAGGTTTCAGTCTTCAGAAGAAGCTGTTAATGACTTCGAAAAGTCAAGTTCTTCACGGAGAATACTTTGAAAACAATTAAGCTCTCATTTTTTAAATTCTAGCTCTATTTGCAAAACTTAGAAGAATCTTTGGCGAACTATGAAAGCAAGGTGGAAGATGGAATCACTGTTGTCGCCTGAAGTAATACAACCACATCATGCATAAGGCTCCATGACTTAAGTTTTATGATGCTTGGGGATAGTCCGGTCTCTAGAGTGGGAAGGATTTTTTAGATGAAATAGGATAAAATTAGCTGGAGGTAAACTCGTTCCCCAGTCGGATCTCCGGGAAGACAGGCTCTTGGGCTCATTATATTCATAACGCTAACAAAGGTTCACTGGCGGACGCATAGAGTCCCCTAGAAGCTGAAGAGAGAAGCCAATTCGTTATTGAGCTTTGCATCATAAGAGGACTAGAACTCACCAACATGAATGTAAGCGCAGTACACCAGCAGTTATAAGACATGCAACCTTATGTTCTAGCTCTAACAGAAACTCAACTAATGCCAACAACAGATATAATCTATCTCTGTTTCAACGAGTTGCACTCAAGGCTTCAGTTCAAGGGAGGTATTTGTGTTTTCGCCAGATCAGATATTGCATTTCACGTGGAATGACTCTTTCGAGATGGCATGCTGTATCGTTCTCCTAATGATAACGATTACCCTAAGATTATTTTAGTACCACGGAAGACACGATCGAAATATAGCATCCGTCAGCTGAGGTGATCATAATAGGAAAATTCATCGTCCACAACATCAACTGGCTCAAACACTTAAATAGGACAGACGAAGCAGGAAGATAAGCGGATGCCTTTGCGAGCAGCTGCAATTTGGTTCAACTTGTCAATGAGTCGACAAGTATTCCTGACAATCTAACCGATTTTTCCAATAAAGTGGCTCTATTTCCTGTTTAAGATCCAGATGATTTCCGTTTACAGGTCCCAGCACTCTTAGGCAACTCTTACCAGAACCTTGTGGCTGCAATTGGTAATTCTTATAGGCTCGAATCCCTTTCAAGAAAAAACATCCGCAAAAAAACCTTGGTTCACTCAAAACTGCCAAAAAGCTTTCACAACCAAAAACTCAAGAACTGGAAGAAAAATCCAACAGATGAAACTAAAGCTAAATATGAGTTTAGGAACATAGTATCTCAACAATTGATGAAGAGAAAACCTGTTTCAATGAAAAGTTTTGGAATAGAGTCTTGGAACACAGCAGCAGAAGTCGTGGGTACTGGTCTATGGCGAAGGTAGTCACCAACAACTTTAACAGTTCATCCTTTCCATCTTAGATCAGAGATGAGTAGTGCCTGTAGAGTAGAAGGTTGCTACAGTAGTACCGGTTCATAAAATTGTTAATACCATCAAGGTGGAAGAATTCAGACCAATGAATATGTTACCATTATTGGAAAAAATAATGGAGACTCATGTCAAGAATCAGCTTTTGGACCACTTAATAATTAATAATATTCAGAGCAGGTCACTCTTACAGCTAGTAATTTCAAAATGGAAGGATCTGATGATGGCTTGGTGTTGGTGGTAGTCCTCTTGGATTTTTAGTGGGCATTCGAGACTATCTTACCTGTAAATTGGGAGCTATTGGAAATACTGTGGGGGCTATCAAGTGGTTTGGGAGCTATTTAAGTGAGAGGTTCTAGTGTACAAGGCTGAATGATATCACATCGGAAGGAAAAGAAGTGAAATATGGGGTCCCGCAGGGGTCCATACTGGGCCCTCTGTTGTTCATAATATATCTCAATAATATAGTTAATTGTGTTGGTGCAGAAACAACTCAAATAAACTTGTTTGCTGATGACACCTTACTATATGATTGTGGTGCTCAGGTACACGAGGTAGCAGGGAGGTTACAGTAGGATCTTGATGGAGTGTTCCAGTTGCAGGATAATAGTATGTTCGACAATGTGAAAAAGACTAAAGTGATGTGTTTTGGTTTTAACCAAAAAGTGCAGTGTTGTCTGAAATTGTTGGAGCATAACCTAGAAGTCGTTAGTGAATCAAAATACTTGGGTGTTATAGATGAAAATCTAAATTCCACAAATCACAGTGATAATTTAGTTAAGAAATTGAGTAAAAAGATAAGTTTATGTAGAAGGGTCAGTCGATTTTTGTATGTTAAAACCATAATAGCACCACATTTCGAATAGTGTCCAACATTCTTATTGCTTTTTAATCAAACAGAAAAATATAGGCTCCAAAAATTATAAAACAAGGCCATGAGAATCATTCTAGATGCTCCAAAAATCACCGGTGTCAATAGTATGTTGGGTAAATTACAGTGTGTTAGTGTGGAGCAAAGGCTTGTGTTTTTGAACTTGATTTTTATATATAAGTCCACAAGATGTTACCTGATTATTTAGAACGTAAAATAAGATTTGTCTGTGCTATTCATCATTATAATACAAGATCCCAGTCGAATTTATATGTACCAGAAATCGCTCTTTTACAGGGGTTTGGTAATGTACAATTCAGTTCCTTTGTTCATAAGATCTTGTATTGAGTTAAGGGAATTCCCAGGCTTACATCACAGCATGTAAAAGAAAAATATAATCGTTGATTTTTGTTGTATGCAATTTTGCACTTAATTGTTGACTTTGTGGCAAATTTTGCTGATAAATATCTCATCTCGTCTCATCAAAAAAAAATAACAGTCTATTTGGATCAATCTTAGGGCACACTTAATCTATATAAGCTTTTGAGAAATAAGTTCACTTATATTTTGTATATGATTTAAACTGTTATTTACAGTTGCCATAAGTATTGCATCAATAAAAGAACTGCAGAGTTTTTGGGATGACAAAGATTTATTATCAGAAAAAGTACCAATTTACAGAGATTTCTTTATAGCGAACGTCGTTGGAAATGTTCTTACTGCTTTTAGTTCCATAGTCTTCATGACAACCAATAAACGATATTTGGAGTTGTTCATTAATAGTATAATACAGGTTAGTGGAAAAAACAAAGAAAACAAGTTGTGATTAACTTTTCGTTAATTGAAAAGACAAATTGAAATATTTTCTCTTGCTCTTCTGAAATGATTGTGGCGTCATCTACAAATTAACCAAACTCATCGAAGTTTTTGCATTATTCTGGGATTTGAAATTATTCTAGATTTACAATATTTCAATAATAAAAAGCAAGTACTGTGTTTTAAGGAATTTTACTTAATAATTGCGATTCGTAACGCGTTTCACTACACCGTAGTTTCTTCAGACGAATGAATATACAGAAAAATATAAATGAGAATATAACTATAAATGTTCTTGAGTAATTAAAAGCTTATTGGGTTGCTTCTTCTTAAGTGGTTATTTATGACAGGTATATCCAATAAAATTAAGGAATAGAGTGCTCCCCAAAAAGATTCAATAGAGGTGAAGGTCTTAAATCGACTTGTTCATTGATGAGTCTACCTGAGTGTTTGTATTTATTGATTTCTAAAGTTTCCCAAAGATCTACCTTCCAATATTCATTATCTGTATGCAAAATTTCAAACTGTGGGTCGAAAGAATGATTATTTTCTAAGAGATGATTCGCGTAATTTGATTTATTATTTTTATATATTTGCCTAAATTATTATTAGTTTGGAAAGCTATGTTGAAATTATTGCTACTTAAGAATGATTTCAGTTTCTCACTTGTAATGCCAACGTAGGTTTAGATGTTGAATTTTTGTTTCAATTTATCGACAGGGTAAACTTCATTCGATGCGATTCTACTTTGTTTTTTATTTAAAATGGATCCTACCGCAAAATTTCAGAAAGTGGTTAAAAACATAATTTCGACAGCAAAATGATTAATTACAGGCCACGAAAAATATAAATTCATTAACTCCAATCCACAATCCCCCGAATTATATTCGTTGATAAAACTTCATAAACCTAATTACCCTATTAGACCTGTTGTTTCTTATGCGACCTTCGTTCAAACTTTCAAAATTCCTCAACGACTTGCTAATAAAACATTGCAATTTTAAATCTAAACTTTCGGTCAAAAATTCATACGAACTTATTGCCGATATCAAAGATACCACTATACCACCTAATTCCAAACTTATTTCTTTCGATGTTAAGAATCTATTTCCCAACATTCCTCCGAAAGATACGTATTACTTAGTTGAAGAATTATTAGAAAAGAATCATGTCAATACTATCATTAAGTCAGATATTCTTTCATTATTACAAATTTGTTTAGATCAAAATTATTGCCATTTCAATAACAAATATTATACTATTGAAGACGGCTTGATTATGGGCAATCCGTTAAGTCCTTTGTTAGCAGAAATTTTCATGAATAACTTAGAGAAATTAATTCATAATCCACTAAGTAAATATTGTTTATACTGGTATCGCTAAGTAGACGATATCATTATTTACTTCACAGGAACAGATAGATAGTTGAAAATTTTCGAAAATCATATAAATTCATTACATCCAAAAATTGCATTCACAACCGAAATAGAAAGCAATAATTCGATAAATTTCTTAGACGTAACAATTTCGAATGAAAATGGAAAACATATTTTCGCAATTTACCATAAGCCGTCACATACAGTAATTATAATATATGACTCGTCGTGTCATCCATATCAACATAAAATGTCAGCATTCAATAGTTTTATTCATAGATTGATTAACATCCCGTTATCAACAGAAAATTTCAACAAAGAACTAAATTTGGTTAAACAGATAGCCAAAAATAATGGTTACAATCCCAAACTAATAAATAATATTTTAAATAAAAACAAAGTAGAATCGCATTGAATGAAGTTTACCCTGTCGATAAATTGAAACAAAATTCAACACCTTAACCAACGTTGGCATTACAAGTGAGAAACTGAAATCATTCTTAAGTAGCAATAATTTCAACATAGCTTTCCAAACTAATAATAATTTAGGCAAATATACAAAAATAATAAAACCAAACCAGGTAAAAACGATAAATCAGGTGTTTATAGATTGAATTGCAATGACTGTGATAATTTATACATTGGTAGAACACATAGAAATTTTAATATTAGAATATCGGAACATAAACGCAGTTTTTCACATAAAAATCAGAATCAAATTGCGCGAATCATCTCTTACAAAATAATCATTCTTTCGACCCACAGTTTGAAATTTTGCATACAGATAATAAATATTGGAAGGTAGATCTCTGGGAAACTTTAGAAATCAATAAATACAAACACTCAGGTAGACTCATCAATGAACAAGTCGATTTAAGCCCTTCACCTCTATTGAATCTTTTCGGAAACAATCTATTCCTTAATTTTATTCGATATACCTGTCATAAATAACCACTTAAGAAGAAGCAACCCAATAAGCTTTTAATTACTCAAGAACATTTATAGTTATATTCTCATTTATATTTTACTGTATATTCATTCGTCTGAAGAAGATACGGTGTAGTGAAACGCGTTACGAATCGCAATTATTAAGTAAAATTCCTTAAAACACAGTACTTGTTTTTTTATTATTGATAATGGAATTTTACCAAGTAAAAGCCTCCCAAATTCAAATACAATATTTCACATGGTTTCAGTACTAAAACGACGAAATTTGTTTCTGTACATCAGTGTTTTTCAATCTGTGGGGGTCGCAAAGCCTTATTCAGTGATCGAAGGCAAGAGAGAAGTGATAAGGTTTTACACTACAATAATGCCTTAGATTCGGATATTTATCTTCAGATATAAGACACCAGGAATTTGTATCAGATGCTTTAAGATGTATATCTGATATAATCTGCACCAACTCATTTTCAACAGAACATGAGTTCATATTATATTGACTTGCTATTTCAGTAGCTAATTCCTCAATGTTGTTACATGAAAAAGGATAACTCATAAATGATGCTATATTTGCCAATTTACTGTAATCATAAAAACGCATTTCGAATTGTCCCAAAATATTTGATAATTAAGCCTCATACGTATCATAATTCAACTGAAGAATTCTTGCTTTCAAAGACGGAAATGTTTCAGATCCTTTCTTCTCAGTTGATCTATAATAAGTTGCCATCTCAATGATAGTTTTTCCATTACCTTGAACTCCAAGTTAATGATGTTTAAGTGCATTGTGATGTCAGTCCAAAATACCAAATCAGTCAGCCATTTTTCGTTTTTCAACATCTGAATTTCGTCTACAGAAGCTGTTATTTCAGGCAATAATTCTTGAAACATTTCCATGAACTTTTCGCGATTCAACCACCTAACGTCTGTGTAAAGAACTATATCAGTGTGTTCAGCTGACTCCCCATCGTCCAACTGCAACTTAAAGAGCCGCCGTTGCAAGCTACGTGCACGGATGGAATTCACAATTTTTGTTGCAATCTCCACAATTTACACCGTGTTTAAAACTTTTGAACACAAAACTTGTTGATGTATAATATAATGAAATGAAAAAAATGAAGTTAAATCTTCATTAGCTCGACACAATGCCACAAAACCGTTTTTATTTTCAGCCATTGCTGGTGCTCCATAGGTTGTAATCCACACTTATTTATATATTGGTAGCTTGTAGTTTTTTACAAAATTGAAGAAAATGTCATATATATCTTTGCCACAGTCTTCCCCTTCAGAGGAATGATTGTCAAAAATTCTTCCTTAGCCAACATGTCATTGAATACCATCCGAATAAAAATACACAGCTGGGCAGTGTCTGTCATATCGGTGGATTCGTCGAACTGTAAAGTATGTACATTTTTTACAACTTATAATTTATCTGCCATGTCCTGACTCATGACTTCAATACGCCTTGTGACAGTCGGACGAGATAACTGAAGCTCTCTAATAGCAGACATGATTTCTGTTTTATTTTTAAAATCTCCAAATAAAGTCTCACCCACTTCAATAATTGCTTCCTTCATAATCGATCCATCTTCGAATGGTTTCTTGTGTTTCGCTAATATATGATACCTCATTGAAAAATGACAATAAAAAAGGACAAGCTGAAGAGCTCTTTTGAGCTCAGAGTGCCAGCTACAATGAAGGAGATACTAATGTCACCTGAAGTGTGGCCTACTGGAATAGTTATTAACCAGTTTCTCAATCTACAACGTAACCTGGAAGAAGTGAACACCGGATGTTAGGATGTATTCAGTTGGGTGAGTCATGAACAAAATATAATCAAGATGAAATTAAACTCAAAAAACAAAAATTTACGATACTGAATTTCAATGTTCAGTCTGTTGCCAACAAGATAAATTTACTAAATGATTATTTGTCTCAAGAAAATATAGATGTTTTGTGTTTAACTGAACATTGGATACAGGAAGAAGTGATGTGCAGCTTCCATCTATACAACTACATAGAGGGTAGTAGTTTTTGTAGGACAATGAGCTATGGAGGAGTTTCAGAACTTGTAAGAAGAGGTGTTTATATCGAGGAATTACCTGAAGTCAAATTATTTTCGGCAGAAAGTGACATTGAATTTTTAATGTTGTAATGAAAAATAAAAATGCATTTATTGTTACAGTATATAGAACTCCAAGTGGCAATTTTGAAGTCTTCTTGGAAAGAGTTGAGGACATGGTTGGCAGAGCAAAGAAGGTTTGAACACATCTGATCGACTGGTGACTTCAATGTGGATTTCCTTGAAAATAACCAGAGGTCTAGAAGATTGACGGTTTGCTCGAAATCATTTGACCTGAATCTAGTATTTTCCGAACCATCAGGAGAGTCAAAAAACTCTTCTACTTGCGTATACAATATTTTCACCAACCATGCAATTGATTTATGCGAATATCCAACACTAAATCTGCTTTTTTTTTCTTTGTTGTTCCATTAACTTGCTCTATTTTCGCCTTTCGGCCAATGACACGCCGGGGAATTCTGTCACCTCACTAACCCGGGAATTTTGCCGAACCCCTCTCGTGTCGAGGGAAGGGATCTTCAATGTCGAACACATCTCTGTTGGACAGGACCGACGGCTTTACATCTCCTCCAAAAGATGGATACTCAAGCGATTCCTAGAATCCGAAAAATCGCACCGAATTTGTGGGGATTGAACCCAGGTTACTCTACGCAGGAGACATGAATCATATCCCTTACGCCACCGAGCCGGTTATCTGCATTTTTCTGAACACTATGCTCAGCTTCTTATTGTGGTAGATATAACTGAATCAAGGACATCATATATAACCAGAAGAATTGTGTCTACTTTGTGAAGAGCTGTGAAGAAATAAACTGGGAATAGGACTTGAGTGATTAAACGGCTAAGCAGTCCTTCGATTTATTTCATGGTGCCCTGATGGAAGTTTCTCAGCGTTCCTTTCCCACCAAAAGAATTAAGATATCATGAACAACAACAAGAGGAAAAATATCACTTTTGAGGGCAGTGAGGATCTATTGCAATTGAAGAATCCCTTGAGCGCCCTGGGAACCGTGGTAAGAGCAACAAAACATGAGGCAGTTTATGATTTATATAATGCAAAGAAACAAAAGAATCATGAAAGAATGGACGAAGAAGTTAGACAGAATAATATTGAATATATACAAAATGGTCAAAATTATCAGAGAGCTATGTGGAAAGTTATTCACAATGAGACGAAAAAAACAAGAAGACATACCAGCGACAATTTCTCGAGTGATGATTTCAATTGGTCTGAAAAAATTCTAGAAACTATTCAACCAACAGGACAGTCAACAAGAGATCTTTTACATAATCTGTCAATAGATAGCAAGTCTATTATCTATTTTCGTAACATCACAGTATAGGAGATTACAGATACGATTAGAAACCTTAAAGGTAAAGATACTGTTGATGTATATGGCCTCAGCACCGACTTGCTTCAAAAAATTGCTCCATTCAAATCGGGACAACTATGTGAGATATTGAATAAGCGTGTAATGGAGGTTGTTTTTCCAAATCAACTAAAGGTGGCTAGAAAGTGTTCAAAAAAGGATGTCGTAACGAAATATCAAATTACAGGTCAATATCAATATTGCCAGTTATTTCCAAAGTGTTTGAGACAATTATAAAAGATAGGCTTACAGACTTCTTTGAAAAAAAAAATTTCTGCACAATGCCCTGCACAGATTTAGAAAGAACAAATCAACCGTCACATCCTTGAACACAATGATACAGCAAATTTTGAAAGTACACGATGAAGGAGCTATAGCCCAGATGGCTTGTTGTGATTCAAGTAAGGCATTCGATACAATTGGCTATCTTGCACTCTTGGAAAAACTCGGTTTTTATGGTGTGAGGGGTCCAACATACTCTTTATTGGGATCGTACATCACAAATAGACAACAAGACGTCAACAAGAAAAATTCAACGAGGCTAATCATCAGCAATGGAGTATCACAGGGGTCGGTGCTTGGTCCAGTCTTGTTTGTAATTTATATGAACGATCTACCATCTAACGTTCCTGGCTGCAAACTATGTTTATATGCGGATGATTCATCAATGCTGTATGTGAGTGAATTCATGGAAAAACTTCAGAAAGTTTCTGCCGAACAACTCTGAAAAGTGAAGGTCTGGATGGATACTATTAAAATCACATTTTTCAAGGATTCTAATGAAAGTGTCAAATTTTTGGGCCTCCACTTGGATAGTCACTTGAAGTGTTCTCTGCATATTGAGCTATTGTAGAAACGTCTTTCACAAGTCATATTTATGATAAGGAGACTGATGCTGAACACTGACTTCAAAACAGCTAGAACAGCCCACTACGCCAATCTCCACAGTGCGGTCAGTTATGGCATAGTGTTTGGGGTACTTCAAGTGTGGGCAGGAGTGTATTTCTTCTACAAAATAAAGTAATCAGGGTGTTGTGTAACCTCAACAAGATGAAGAGCTGCAGGGAGTCTTTTATTACGCGGAAAATTTTAACACTGCCCTAAAATTTTACTTTGACTCGCCTCAAATATGTCTACAGCTATCCTAAGCAATTCAGCACAAACAGAGACCGATATAATTACAAAACGAGATTGAGAGATGATCTAGAACTACCTTTACACAAATTCAAGTATACAGAGCAGGGTGTTGATTTCTGGGGACCCAAATTATTCAATCACCTACCAAGTGCAATAAAATATAAAGACAAGAAAAGGCAAGTACTGTGTTTTAAGGAATTTTACTTAATAATTGCGATTCGTAACGCGTTTCACTACACCGTAGCTTCTTCAGACGAATTAAGTAAAATTCCTTAAAACACAGTACTTGTTTTTTATTATTGATAATGGAATTTCACCAAGTAAAAGCCTCCCAAATTCAAATGACAAGAAAAGGCTTCATAGCTGCAGTAAAGGATATCTTGATGAAAAATTGCTACTATTCAATTGAGGAGTTTTTAACTGTCAAAGTTTGAGTTTGCTTAAGGTTTGTTTGAGAGATGTGTAATGTATTCATTTCATTTGTAAATTTTCCATAGTGTGATATGTTTTTAAAAATCTTGACGTTTTCTGTAATATTGAAATATATAATAATGATAAGTTATTGCAACTGACGCACGACAAATGCACTTAACCTTTACCATACAAAAGTGAAATTTTTCCTTCCAATCTTTATTAAAATGATACGATTTAGATTTCTTCGATGCACTCATTTTGTACTATTCAATAATAAACTTTGTATCGATGTAGTATGTACTTCAAGTTACATTCGCCCGCCCGAAATTTCTAGAAAAGCGGCGAGAATAAAAAACGCGGCTTTTCTCTGACAAGTACCGCGCGTTCCTTTGATAAAGCCGCCCTTTGCCGTTGGCAAAGTGTTATTTTATTACGTAATAAATTTCTGTAGTTCAGTTACCATCTCATTAAAATTTTTTTTCTCCTCGAGATCTATTCAAAAAGCACTCGCGATTGACCATTGGGGCACCCCTGTCTTGAGGGGATCGTGAGAATTTTTCATCCTGTAAAGGGATTGCATTTCCAAAAAAATTGAAAAACACTGCTGGACATGAATAATTACTCAATTCATTGTACGAGGCATGTTTTTTGTTCCGTATGTAGGGACATAGAGAACACTATTAATGAACCAATAACACTGTGCTAGTTCAAAATTCTAACACCCGGGAGACAGTGGTAACCACCGTTTTTGAAAGTTAGATCTTGTTTAGGAGATATTCGCCTTTGAAGTTAGCTGATTTTAGTAGCGTTCGTCGCTTATTACTTCAGTACATTATATGCTTGTAATTCCCAAACTGTTCGGAATATCGCTTTACTGTCTTCGGCAAAAGTTTAGCTATTGTCATGGCCAACAACTTTTCTGACTATACCAACATAGAAAAACCAGATTCAAACACCGTTTCTTAACAAAATATCCAAAAAACTCTTTGCCATTTTTTCGTAAATTTTCGTCTAAATAATAGAGAAATCGAGGGAATTTCGCTTTAAAATCTCAAAATTAGAAAAGAAAACACATTTCCTATAGTTAAATCAAAAAATTCAAACGCACAATCATGATTTTAACTCAAATTTTTATTCCAATTCCAATAATTTTCAACAAATAAACATATAAATTCATGTTCGTTCTTCTTCTTCTCCATCTTCATCTTGCTGTGAATTCAAGCAAATGTCTCCTAATAGAGAATCAAGTTTTTTCCACTATACCAGTGCTCAAGCCTAGCCGTCACCTGATGAAACCGTTCACCATACTCATCTGATTCACATGGTGATTGTTCGGCAAACTTGTCTGCATGATAATGTAAAAAATGAATTTTCAGAGACATTTTTACACCGGGCATATTTTCAACGTGTATGCGCCAGTTTTCGTCACGATGAATTCCAAGTACATTTTCGATGACTCCTTTGACGCAATCCCAAACAACGAGCTGCAAATTCGACAAACTGTTTTTAAATTGTTGGTCTCTCATCAAGCGTCGAATATCAGGTCCATTGAGTATGCCTGTAATAAAATAATTCGAAAAAAATATGTGTTAAATATTGAATAAGTTAGGTTGATTGGTACGTATATAGTTTCACACAAATCTTCTTTTATTTTCATTCCACTCAATCTTGGGAAAATTCGCTTCAACTCATTGAATGCATTGCCTTCATGATCTAGGGCCTTGATGAAATTTTTAACAATCCCAAGCTTGATATGCAGAGGTGGAAGCAACACTTTTTCGATTAGCTTAAGTGGAATTTTAACGACGTTTTCTCGACGCTTTTATTGGCATATTGGTCGTCGGCATATCGAGTGTCCCATAAACATATAAAACACATGTTTTTCGTATATCCCGTCTGCATTCCTTCAAATCTGCACAATCGACGAATAATTTTATCCAGATCTTTTTGAGAAAATTCGGCATGATTATTTTGTGGAGATACATTTGATGGTACATAAACCGATGCAGACGTTTCGCCAATAGTATCAAAAGTAGATGGAATGTACTCTTCTGTCGGACTGTATCTTTTCGGTATTGGAATAGATTCCGAATGTGGTAACGGCAACTGAACAAACCGAGTTCCTCTGAGTTCAACTTCACGTTTTTAGGCTCTGTTCAATCCGTCAATTTAATTAACACAAACAAAACTGTTATGTAGATTATGTTCCTGAGGATTTGTCCAAATTACTGGAATGCCAAAAGGCATAGATTGGAATTCACCTGTAATAAAAATAGCTTCAATTTATATAATTTTGAAGTAAATGATAAATAATTTCATTTTACCTCTTTTCCATCCACTCAATCTTATGACACAACCAATACAAACGATTTTTGGAGCCCAGTTCACATCTTTGATTACAGTTTGGTTGAAATATTGTGTGTACGATTCAGCAATTTTTTCAGAAATTGAACGCTTGCTTGTCATTATAGTAAACAAATGTAGCAAAATTCATTAAATTTACTGCACGAATTCATTTTTGATATTTTTACCAAGAAATGTCAAATTAAGAAATATCAGAACTAAGACTATGAAAATGGCACACAAATACATAGCAAAATACGTAGTAACATCAGTGACAATACTAATAAATACGTATTAACAGTGACTTCTGTGAGAAATTTGAGTTAAAATCATGATTGTGCGTTTGAAGTTTTTGATTTAACTATAGGAAACGTGTTTTCTTTTCTTATTTAAATAGTTTAAAGCGAAATTCCCTTGATTTTTCTATTATTTAGACGAAAATTAACGAAAAAATGGCAAAGAAATAGAGTTTTCTGGACATTTTGTTGAGAAACGGTGTTTGAATGAGGTTTTTTATGTAGGTATATTCAGAAAAGTTGTTGGCCATGAAAGTAGCTAAATTTTTGCCGAAGACAGTAAAGCGATATTCCGAACGGTTTGGGAATTACAAGCATATAATGTACTGAAGTCATAAGTGACGAACCCTACTAAAATCAGCTAACTTCAAAGGCGAATATCTCCTAAACAAGAGCTAAAAACGGTGGTTACCATTGGAGTCAGCGTACCCGATATAGTTTTACTAGGTATGTCTCCCGCGTGTTAGAATTTCGAAGTGTCATTTTCACGCACTGTGTAATTAATAGTAGTAGTACCCAAAAGAACCTCTATGATTTGTTAATATAAATCCAAAATTTCAGTTCTATAGGCGTTGTGTTTTAGCTACAACAAACTGTTAAAGTTGACAAGTTAGTTAAAAAAATGGAATTGAATCGTTAGAATCTTCACGCAATAATTTCTACAATTTTCAAAGGAAATTATCTCAACAAGAATATCTCTCATTTTATATTTTCGGCATCGAAGCCAAACACCAGTCAACAGTTTCTTCGTTGGTATGGAGAATTTAAACGCTAAAGTGCTTAGCGACGATCCAAGAGCAAGTGCACCAAAAACAGCGATCACTCAAGAAAATGTGGATGCTGTATGTAAGATTATCCAGGAAGATCAGCATGCAACATATCGAGAGATTGAAGCATCATTGCGGATTTCAAAGATCACAATACATTCAATTTTGCACAAATTACATTTTGGCTGGTATAGCGTTTGCAATAATTCAATCTTCCATTTTTTCAGGTTGACAGGAACTTTGACCGAATTAAAATAATAGTCATTGAGACGAAAACATCCAAACTTATTGGTTTTGGAATTATAGCATTCATGACTTTTGTGTCCGTTTTTCATGCTACAGTCCATTTGCAAACTGTAAAGGAACCATCTTTTTGGAAATATATTCTTTGTCGAGTGCACTATTATATTAGTTATTATTTCAATATACTTCTCATTTTCATTTATTGGAACTTACTAATGCTAGTAAAATCAAGGATTGTTGCTCTTAAAGATGCACTAAAATTCTTGAAGAATGATATCCTAGGAACCTTCTCAATGCCAGAGCAAGTATTCGAGCATGATTTCAAGAATATTATAAATTACCAAAAGAAGAAGGGTGAGATATGAACGATTTGTATAGCAAAGTTGAAGCTTTAAATATTTTCAGGATATCGTAACTTTAAACGATTGTTTGATGTCTATAAACATATTTTTGAAGCAGCTGAAGCATTGGATAAGCTCTTCTGTATTGTTCTTATGGTAATTACATGCTTTATATTTCCAACTTACGCAAGCTGGATTCAATCATAGTGCACCTACATGCAGGACCTATTCATAAAATTTCAGACCCTGGGAAGAACCACATAGTATTGGATACCAGTAAAACATTGATTAATTCTTGAATTCAATATTGAAGATATTCCATATTTCTTCAAAATTACTTCCTTTGTTATTTCAGAATCTACCTTTCCTATATTGGGTGTGCCATGAAAAATGCTCCAAGCCATAGCTCCAAAATTATTAATTAATTTCAATGATTCTTCATCGAGTAACGAGGTCGCATAATTTACTCCTTAAAAGCTCCAATGAGCTGGCTTCGTCGGGTAACGATTTTATTTCTGACGTTATCAACTGTCTTGACGCAAATGCACAAAATCAAATCGTCGAAATAGTGCGTGTTGGTCCGATACCACCGTAATGATAAGGCCTGAGCGCTGTGACGTATCATGACGTCACACATTTCTAGTAGTCATAACAAGCATGCGAAAGGAAAGCACAACAGGTGGCACAGTGTAATCGAAAAACCAATGCGTGTCCTTTTTGTTTTCTGTATTTCATCCGAAAATAAGTGTTTCTAGTGCTCAATTTATGTAGTTATGCATTTATAAGACATCATGATACAGTATAGTGCTGTGTGTTTACAGAATAATTCGCGTCAATTATAAATTTGAACGAATTTCAGTGAGGTGAATTGTGATTGAGTTTAGAAGAGGCGTATTAGTCTACAGTTAAACTTTTCCTAAATTTTTTTGATAGTTTTATTGTGAGAGTGTTAGTGTCTTTGAGATATTCTGCCGTTCAGGTGTTGTGCTTCTGGTTGTTCAGGAAACTACGGTTACGCAGATGACCCGAAAGTGGCGGCATTTTCCTTTCCGGAAGATATCAGTTTGAAAGGTTAATGGTTGAAATATATTCCCCGAACTTATTTTGAACCGTCAAAGTACAGTAAGGTATGTGAATTACATTTTCAAACAGATAACTTAATCAGGGATACTACAAAATTTGATAACGAGACTGTTAAGTACTCTACTGTGCCAGTAAAACATCCTCACTTGAAAGAAGGGGTAGTACCAGCTATTTTTCCGAATTGCCCCACATATTTATCAAAACTACATCAAAATCGTAAGGTAGGGAAGAGGAACTTATTGAAATGGAAGATTAGAACCTGCTAAAAGCTATTTATGAAAGTAGAGCTCATTTTTGTTGATATTTTCGATAAACTTTTAGTAGTTCTAGATCAAAAGCCGAATAATCCTAAGTGGCTTAAAGTTATTGAAAAAGAAAAAGTTACTTTTTTTCGATTAGATTATACTCCAGGCCCCACAACAACCTATGGTATTGTTATCAATTCAAATTCAAAAATGGAAACATATTTTTACGGTCAGGAAGTTTTTGTGAATATTAAAGGAGTAAGTACACCATGCGACATTAACAACTTAAAAATGTTAAGAAATTGCTTGGAGGTACTACATTCTGAAACAGAATCGTTGAAGAGTTCCCCAAATCTCAATGATAACGATGAAAACTTGAAACGTATAGTTAATCATTTGACGACTATTTTGGACCTTTCCGAACAACTGACACTAATGATAACACCAAAAGAAAGATATCGCTACTCAACTAGCACTCTAATTTTGACTTCTATTATGCTTAATATAAGTTCGCAGGGTTATAAATTTTTACGACACTCAGATTGTTTGATTCTGCCACATGCATCCACTATAAATATCATTTGTGATAAGTTCCAACCTATTGATGTAATCTATTTTGGATTTTCGTGCGTTCGACCGGGTTCCATTGCGGCGTTTTCTTTTTAAACCGGAACATTTTGGTATCAGAGGCGATCTGTTGTCCTGGATAACGGCTTTCTTGATTGATAGGAGCTACTTCGTCTGAGTGGAATCTTCGAAATCTTCGAACAGACCTAACACTAATGGTGTGCCTCAGGGCTCGGTATTGAGCCCCTTGTTGTTCCTGATCTTCCCTCTTGTCGTCATCATCTACACAGTTTGCTGATGACACCAAAATATATTACTGTCCTCTGAACAGCGACATTCAAGGCGATCTGGATACGATTTCTGAATGGTGTTCTGATTGGCTGATACCTCTCAATCTTGAAAAATGCTGTATCTTACATCTAGGTAGAAACAATCCTCGCTTGCAATACTTCTTGGATGTTAGAGTCATTGCCACTTGCCGTACGCACGTTCAAGAACGTATTTCCTTCTTCTGAATTCTTTCCATGGCTGCGATGTCAATACGTGTAATATCCTCTACAAAGCATATGCACGGCCCATTATGGAGTTCGCAGACACTGTCTGGTCCTCAATCCTCCGTAAGGATATGGAGTAGCTGGAAGCTATACAGAGAAGATTTACTAGGATTCCCTTCGGCCGATCTAGGCCATGCCATATGACCAGCATGTGATGTTGCCGGCAGTGGAGACACGTTCCTTATCGACTTGCAGTGGCGCTTGATGGTATCAAGCTACAAGTTATCGTTTGCTCATGGAAATTCAACTTTTTCTCTTTTTTTTTTCATGAACAGGCAATGTTACAGTCTGACAGAACTAGTGCCCCACCAGTTTGACTCGATTGTGCTTTATTTCCAGATCATGATAACTCAGAGCTCCGCAAGTTTCCAGACTTGAAAAAAAGTTACTAAACTATGGTTCATTCTGAAAACCGAGAATTAAAATTAAACATAGCTATCAATGTGTTAGCGAACAGACAGAGATAACGCAGATATTTGGCTGACGTAACCAAATTTTTCATTTCAGGTTTTAATGCTAAACCGTTTTTTTGCAATGATTATTTCTCCCTATGTTTTATACACTGAACTCCTTCTATCATTTGATGAAAGTGTCATCTATTCCCAGTGTTTCTGGATTTCAGGAGATATGTTAGCTATGATGATGATGCTGGAACCAGGACATTCTTGTATGAAAGAGGTGAGAAATATAAAATATAATTTGATTGTCGTAATCTCGAGCTTTGTATTCAGTTAAATAGCGAAATTTGTTTCAGCATGAAGAAGTGAAACAGATTTTGTCTAAGCTTGCCTGCTCTAAAAACTTCATCCATAATGAAGATGTGAGTATCTGGGTTATTCGATCAATTTTGGGAAAGACCTATTTCTATGCCACATTCTCTCATATTTCGTTTGGGAAGTTAGTTAATTCTCTAATCAGTTTTGGGAATTGTTACTTTTGATCGGCATTAGAACAGAGCAAACTAAATAAAGACTAAAAGTAAGCGTCCATAGATTCGCAGCAATCGCATCGGGCTATTCCCATTCTATAATAGCTGGCCAAACATCACAAATTTCATAGTGAGCGAACGAGTGATTCAGCGGTACACTTCGGAAAAGTTTCCCCGAAACAAATGCATCAGCATTGCCGATAGGCCGATTTGTCCTATCCGTACGTTGCGGATATGTGGACTCAATTGTATGAGTTTTAATAAGAACTATATGAAAATCCGTTGCGTTCGATTCGAATGTAGGGATGCTTACACTACAAATGCGAACGCTGCAGAAATACCAACCGTTGCAACATTGCCAACTACCGCGAACTTATTTGAAATACCTCGTATGTTTGAAAAAGTAATATACTTATATATTTTTTTGCTCAATCCTTTCTTTTTTTTTCAGTTGGAAGTATTTTATGAGTTGATCAGAACTTGTGCTATACAATTCCATATCTTTGATATGGTAACTATCAATCGATCAATATTGGCTTCGGTGAGTAACTCTTTCAGCTAATGTAAACAGCGTGGAATCCAAAAGCTTCACAATTTTAGACTGATTTTACTATCTTTTATTCAAATATAATTACAATGCAATACTGTGTCGTTCAAAAAATTTCCTTGGGAAGTCAAACAGCGCTGGTGACGGTTCTCCGAATCATCATAGCATTGCTGGAACTTGGATACTGAAATAGCCCTTAGCTGGTCAGTTCTAACTGTTAGGATGTTTTTCAGTATCCGGGAATGAGTTTCCTTGAGATGATTCTAAATTCCCCGGAAGAGAAAATAGTCACAAGGACTGAAGTCTGGTAAATAAGGAGGCTGAGGACCACAGGAATGTTTTCACTTGATGAAAACTCCATTATAGAGATCACAGACTCTTATTCGAAGTCTTTCAAGGAACAAAAATGTTGATTAATCGTATGGCTTTGAGGCACAAACTTATTATGGGCGAATCAATGGCTATCAAAAACACAAATCAGCATGAAATTGATCTGTGACTTGTTCATTCGTGATTTTTTTGGCTTTGGAGAAATTACAGTGTGCCTTAGCGTTTGGTTTCTGAGTCGTACTCAATGAATCAAGAACTGTCACCCGTATTAACATGTTCCCGAAAACAAGGATCATTTTCAATCTAACCTCAAAAGTCAAGACTCTTTTCCTTTCTTAAATTCTTCTGGTCTTGGGAAAGGCTTTCCAGAACCATTCGCGATAATCCTGACTATCAATCGTCGATCTGTACGCACAACATCCAGGACTCTGTAGACATTCTCATCAGTGTTTACAATGAAAGGACTTCCGCTTTGTTGTTGATTTTCAACGACTCTCTCTCTTCTGAAAATGTCTCCTATCTGCGGTTAGCAAGGTTTTAGAGAGGATTATATGCGACCAGATTATTACATTTTCGCTATCGAATAACATTATCTCTAAACAACAGCGGTTTTCTGCCCGGTCGTTCGACTCTCACGAACCTGATACTCTCCAGTAATGACTGGACGAAAGGTTGGGATGCAGGAAATCCCACGGATGTGATCTATCTCGATTTTGTCAAGGCATTTGACTGTATACTCTATAAACTCTAATACCTTGGAATTAGAGGTAAATTACTATCCTGGATTGGCTCTTTCTTGTAAGATAGATCCTTTCGTGTGAGGGTCGGTGGCGAATATTCTTCTGGAGAGTGGTCTGTTACTAGTGGTGTTCCACAGGGCTCCGTTCTTGGACCCATACTTTTCCTTCTTTATACCTCCGACCTTCCCTTATCGATCAATTCCAAATGTGCCCTCTTTGACGACGACATCGAACTTTACAATTTCCGTAGATTCGATGCTCACGCCTTTCAAGAAGATTTGATGAAAACCGACAGGTGGTCCCGTGATTGGTTGATTCCACTGAACTTGGAGAAGTGTGTTGTTTTGCAAATTGGAAAGACTAATCCAAACCTTGATTACACAATTGAATGCCACACTCTACAGTGTTTCGCGACACGTCGACCTCGGATTGACTGTCACAAACAATCTTACCTGTTCAGAACATACTGCAAATGTCACCACCAAAGCTCGGAGAACTACATGCATGCTACAACGAAGTTTTGGTGGCTGTGACTTGAGAACTGCCAAGGTACTATATCAAATATATGTCCGTCCAATCCTAGATTACGCGGGGCCAGCCTGGTGGGCAATATTAAGGGGACACGAAGCCATTTTAGAGTCGATGTAGCAGTCAAATACAAGAATTCCTTTTGGTCAACTTCACCCAGATTATCCCACCCTGTTCTCAATGTGGAATTTCCACCTTCATGGATCGGCGTACCAGAGGCAACATGATTTCCACTTACCAATCTCTGAGAGGAGTTCTGGGAACTTGCGATCTGTTCTTGTTAAATGAATGTAATTTGCTCGGTCACTCGTATGAACTGAGAAAAGAAAACTTCAAGCCAACATTCCAACAAAGTGTTTGGAATGTGGAATCGTCTGCTGGTTCGGTAGTGAGTGCTGATACTCTTAAACAGTTCAAGAATATATTTGATGTTTGGAAAGAAACACACTGTTTTGTCTCTTTTCTTGATGTAATTATTAATAATTAATAACAGCATTCAATTTATAGACCATAAAGCTCTGTTTTAGCGTATCTTGTGACAGGTCGAAAAAAGCGCTGCCACTTTTCGACCACTATCAAGTTTTCTGTAGACACTATAATCCAGATCCTGGACAGTACTCGCAGCTGATCTCTCTGGTCTAAATCCATGCTGGAAATTTGGCAATACCTTGAATTTCAGTAGAAAGTTTACAAGCTGGTTATAAATTATCCGTTCAATTATTCTTGAAAGTTCTTATTAGAGTTTATAAGTTTATAATTGACTTTATCATGATTGTCATCCCTTTCATGGATTGGGATAAATTTGGTTTCTCTTAAGTAGTACTAATTCCATCAGCTCCCTACCACAGATCTTTAGTTCACTAATAGCACCGGGGACCGAAGCTTTAGTAGTCTTAAAATAAACAAATGAATCCTTCAACAAGGTCGAAGTACATGACTGAAAAATTTGTTGCTTATAAGACAAATTTAGAAGTTTATTGCTGACAGACAGAAGTGCTCTCCAAACGGAGTCAATCCAGTTATCAGAACTGGAGTGAAATCTATCATATTGCGACCAAATCCAAGTATCGTTTACCTTACCTCAGTATGAAATTGAGTATAAAGTACGGTGGTATTCAGAAATGGGTCCTTATGGAGTTTAGAAATACCCGATAGTAAGTATCTAATTCATGAACTATCGAAAGGGATTGATTAGTCGTTTGCTTTTCACTCAGAAGATGTTTTTTTTTCAGCTCTGGCGTGTGTGGTAATATATATTTCTTCAATGGTCACACATCGACTCATGAAACCCTTTTGATAGTATTTTAAATGATCCAAATAACACTCAGATTCGTCGATTTGTTGATGTTTTCGTTCTATTGTGAGCACACACTACGTGCCCAAATTTTTTGTGTGAAATGTTGAATATGTTGCCTTTTGATATCTTATAATAATAACAATAATAATAATAACAACAATTGGTACGAACACAAAACACCCTGATCACAAACAACACATCGACGTGTATATGGACACTTTGAAACAGAAACTCCAAGCAAAAGCAAAAAGGCTTTCAAGATACGTCAAGTGTACTGAAAGGAAACACCAAAACCAAAGGCTCCTCCAAAACGCAGCCAATTTTCATAAGGGAAATAACAAAACTGCGACCAACAATAACAGAGAAGTACCTGACGCACAGTGCTTGACCGACTATTGGTCATCACTATGGTCGAACCCCAAAGAACACAATAGAGATGCGAAATGGATCACGAATGAAAAAGAACGCCTCGATATCAGACATATGGACTTCGATGGAATAACGGAGGAAGAAATCACAACAGTAATTAGAGCGACCAACAATTGGAAGGCCACAGGTATAGATAATATCCACAACTACTGGTACAAGAAGTTTGATAAGCTCCATGGAGCCCTAGCGAAACAGCTCACGTATGTTCTTCAACATCCCAAGAAACACCCACTTTCCTAACGCAAGGCTTAACATATATGCTACCTAAGAGCGATAGAACACAGGATTCGTCTCAATATAGGCCAATCACTTGCCTGCCAACACTCTACAAAATACTCACCTCATGCTTATCCAATCGAATATACCAACACCTTGACGACAACAATATATTAGCAGAGGAGCAGAAAGGATGCAGAAAGAAACACCACGGGTGCAAGGAACAACTCATCATCGATTCTGTGATAAT
Organism: Cryptolaemus montrouzieri; assembly: GCA_013387265.2. Taxonomy (NCBI): domain Eukaryota; kingdom Metazoa; phylum Arthropoda; class Insecta; order Coleoptera; family Coccinellidae; genus Cryptolaemus; species Cryptolaemus montrouzieri. The sequence goes on from JABFTP020000042.1 coordinate 15,946,753, forward strand.
GAAACAGGCACACGTAGGGCATCGCAATGTTCGTTCAGCTTTTCTCGATTATCTGAAGGCATTCGATAGTACCGCCCATTCTTAGCTTGTTGAAGTATTGCAGATATACAAAATTCACCCATCCCTGGTAGAGTTCTTGAAGACAACAATGACACACTGGCGCACGTCTCTGCAGGTCAACATGAACAATAAATCAATTAAAACCGACGAGATACCCATACGTCGTGGAATTTTTCAAGGAGACTCTTTGAGTCCACTATGGTTCTGTTTAGCTATGAACCCATTGCCTCAATGCTCAATAGAACAGGATACGGATTCAGGATAAAAGCAGAAAGGAATTATCATACAATCTCCCACCTGCTGTATATGGATGACATCAAATTATATGCTTCGAACAAGAAGCAATTGGATGATCTGCTGAAAACTGTCAGTAAATTCTCGGCAGATTTTCATATGAAATGCGGAATTGAAAAATGTAAGACCCTGAACATTCAAAGAGGGAAAATCATAGATGGTGAAACACAACCTCCAAACGGTGATATTATACAGTGCAGGTATGGCGAAACATACAAATATCTAGGATACCAACAAGCCAGATTGCCAGACCAAAAACAATCAAAGGAGAAGTTTCGTTCAGAATACAGTCAGCGTCTGAAGACTGTGCTGAAATCAATCTTGAACTGGGGAATCTAGTCAAGGCAATCAACACCTACGCCATTCCAGTGTTGCTTTCTCATTTGGAATAATCAGATGGACCAAGAAAGATCTGGATGATATTCAAAGGCAGACCCGAACGAAGCTGACAAAGTACAACAATCATCAACCACAAATAAGAAACCTCAGAGAATTCTTCTCTGCAAAAGCTCTCACTTCTGACCTCCATAGAGTGGTATTGTTGGCTGATAAGGGATAAACACCTCTAAATCTTGCTACCAGAGATGACCTGCTGAATCTACCATTCCTATCAGATACTGAAAAATAAGAGCAATGGTCCAGAAAGGATCTGCATGGACGACATCACCATGAGATTAATCAACCACACATCGACAAAGAAGCCTTCAACAAATGGTTGATGAAAGGAGAATTATTCGCGGAAACAGAGGGATTCCTTATGGCCATTCAAGACCAACTGATCGCTACAAACAACTACAAAAGATTTATTATGAAGGACGGAACATTACAAACAGATAAGTGCAGAAAATGCCCTATAAGATCGGAGACTATATAGCATATTACGTCTGGCTGCGAACAACTGGCCAATACGGACTATCTTCACAGGCATAATCAAGTGTGCAACATTATTCATCAGAAACTTGCACACAAGTACGGACTTCTGAATAACTTCCAGCAATATTACAAGTATCAACCGGCGCCCGTATAGGAAAATGACTTCATCAGATTATACTACGATAGGCCTGTTATCACTGACAGAATGGTGACGAATAATAGGCCGGACATAGTGGTGCTAGAATAGCAATGCTGGTGAATGTCACCATACCGAATAATAACAACGTGTTGAACAAGTTCCAGGAGAAAAAGTCCAAATACACAGACCTTGCTATTGAGATCAAGCAGATGTGGCACGTCGATAAAATAGATATTGTTCCTGTCATCGTATCCTCGACTGGGATAATACCCAAAACTTTGCGTGATAGCCTTAAGAAATTAGAATTGCATAAGAATACCTATATAGAAATGCAAAAAGCTGTAATTCTTAATACATGTAGTTAGGAAATTTATGTCAAGTATATTGTAATCGAGCCTATTCCCTTTGATTGCTGAATTTGGAAAAGGTAAATTATATCCAGCTAACAGCTGAGATAGTGCATAAGTCCACGTTAATAAATAATAATAAGTTCTTTATTTCCAACAGGAAAATCCCAATTAAGAGAAATAATATAAAATAATAACTACATTACTAACTCATAATTCAGAAGCTCCAGAGCATGTAAGAAATATTGTGAAACCTCAAAGAAACCCACATCATCTTTGCCTCACTAGGTATATCTCAATGATAGATGTGCAAAAATCAAAGTGAATGTCGCACAAATCAGAAATTGAATTGAAAACGGAACACATGAACATAATTGGAGACTGCAGGAGCAAGTTGGTTCTTCGGGTAGCCAGATAAAACAGCTGATTAAAGCTTGAATTTGGCCGCGGTGTTAGAGAATTGAGATTATATATTATAGGTGGACAGTCCACAAGATTATTCAGAGTGTTGTACAGAAATTTTAAGGCTAGTATACTTCTTCTCGTCACTAGTGCTATAGCACCAAATCTATGAAGAAGGATTAATGATCAAATCCTCTAACATAATAAGAATTATCCTCCCTCCAAACCAAGTATTTATAGAATTTCCTCTAGATAGACTCCAAATAATGTTGATGGCAGAACCAAATTGGATGCCAATAATACATGCGAACTCTAGCTTGTTCCTAACCAAGACCTGAAAAAGACGAATTAGAGTAAGTTGGAAAATTTTTTTCCGTTTCGTATTATAAATCCATATAAATTGAAGGCAGAAGTAAGCAGACTATCAATGTGAGGAACCTAGGTTGATTTCTGGTCAAAAATAAGTCCAAGATCTCTCATTTTTCTAGTAAAGCTCACAAGGTTGCACTTTGACACATTTAGGTCAAGTTGATTGACTTGACACCAGCGATACACAGGGAGGACAGCTTCCTGGAGCTTGAAACAGTAGGTCCCAATATTTATACTACAAAACAATTTCAAGTCATCAGTATACACTAACTTAGAGACATCAATTGAATCCATAAGATCATCTATGAACATAATAAAGAGAAGTGGTCCCAGGTTTGAACCTTGCGGAACGTCCGAGGTGGAAATTTATTCTTGTGATCGAGACTACTCAATCTGGACAAACTGATGACGGTCTGTTAAATACGATTCAAAAAGAGCCACCAGGGTTTCCGAGAATCCGAACTATCAGCAATACTTGATGACCCACTTTATCAAAGGCTTTTTTGAAAACTGTGTATATCACATCAACCTGGCCTCCCGATCCAGAATTTCGCATATATGCTGCGATATTATAACTAAATTAGATATACATGACCTTTTAGACATAAAGCCATGCTGTTCCACACTAATCTGACCACGAATTTCAGAGTAAAGAAAATTGTATATAACAATCTCAAATAATTTAGAGTTAGATAGTATTGAGATGGGTCTATAATTATTTATACATGATGGATCACCTTTTTTCAAGGCAGAAATGATTTTTGCCACTTTCTATTCAGAAGGAAAAGTGGAAGTACTCAAAATCAAATTAAATACATGGCGCATCTTTAGGATGTCAGCTTATTTCCGAAATTTCACTGCGGTGGTCGTACGACCACGTATGAAATCAGTATATCAACGGAAAATGGTTGTTTCCGATGTAGAACAATCCTGGTGAAACCCTAAACACCATTCCTGGGTTTGAACTGTATTTGCACCATCAAATAACAGACTTTTTGACTCATGTGTTACCGCAAATGTTTGAAAATCAGAGTATAACACAGTAAAGAGCAGAAATACTACAACAACTTTTGTTAATCTCCTTTTCTATTGAACTTGTTGGGAAACAAGTGCAGTATTTAAGGTGAACAATAGAATGAAAGTGAGTTCTGTATAAAACGCGTTAGGGAGTAATAATTCCTAATGATTATAGTTTGAAGAAGAAATGAAAATTGAACTGTTTGAAATCATACCTAATTATTAACAGGATGCAATTTTTGTTTCAGATTTTGGGTGGTCTTACTACATATATAGTTATTTTATTTCAACTAAACAGTTCGTAAATTAATTCTGTTCGACTGTGTAGCTAATACAGTTTTATCTATGTAGTGTGTAATATTTCACGAAATTAAATAAATAAAGTTTTTCAGTAACTATTGAAATAAATCATTGCCCAATGATGACAACATATTTGTGTGTTCTAGTTGAACTAAAAAGTTTATGGTATTATTGAATCACATAAATGACAAATATTATGCACTTTGATACTGATATTGTAGTTCGTATTCTGGCTTCTAAAAGCAGAAACAGTATATAGGGGTATCACATAAAGCTTCACATGGCTTGAGGGGAGATAGACGTGACTGAGGTGATTTCGAAACACCCTCATATTAACCCCATGAAGAGCTTCGTTGTGAATTAAAAAATTCACAACTCTGCAACTGCGGGACATAAATTCAAAAAATTGCAGGACCGCACTGAATAAATGTACGAAATTGTGTTTGGAGCGATACAACGCCCTGTATAATGTTTTTTCAATGATTTGTTCACTGGTGCTCGAACCGCACAAACAGTGTGTACAAACTATGTAATAAAATCTTTTGGCACCATTGAAATGGCCTTGAAATAAATTTTTGATTTTGCTGAATGACGAAAAATCCATCTGACAAAAAAGTTGATTTCATTTTTTACAAGAAATAAACGTGTTTGAAATCTGTTTATGAGTCCATTTTGGTTTTTTTAATGTAGCATCATTTGAGACCTCAGTTTTTCCTGTTTTATCTACGTATGGTCTTTGACTCACAATACAGGTCCGGACTATCAGTGGAATATTTTCTTGCTTAAATGAAGACTGTTGCTATCAAAATGATGAGAATATTGATGAATAAATAATATTATTTATTCAGCACTCTACTACTAATCTTACTTGTGAAGTGTTTATTCGGTATTTAGCTCTGGTAAAGGTACTGCAGTTTGATTGTTTGTTTTTAAATTCAGACTATGAATAAGTAAGCGAGTGAAAAATCATTCGTTTCATTCGAATTTTCATAATAATCATTATTCGGCTGAGGAAAACCCCCATTTGATTGAAGAAACTCATCATCAAGGACAATTCTCACTAAATGTCTTTGTCGGAATAATCGGAAATTATTTGATTGGTCCATTATTTTTGCCTAACAGACTAAACGGTCCCGCTTATCGGCAGTTTTTTCGAGGTGGAGTTACCTTTATTGCTCGAGGGTGAGCCACTTTTGGTGAGAAACATAATGTGGTTCATGCATGATGGGGCACCAGCACATTTCAGTGGAGAAGCTAGGGAATTCTTGAATATTACATTCAACAACCGATGGATAGTTCAGGGCCAGAACTATGGCCTCCTAGGTCCCCAGACTTAAATAGTATAGACTTTTTCTCATGGGGATATCTTAAAAGTTTAGTTTATACCACTTCAGTGAACACCGTAGAAGAATTGAGATTTTAGTTTGATATTGAATAAGTATAAGTTGAGTCTCAGAAGACGAGCGATCAAAATAAAAGCAAATTTTGGACATACCTATCGAGTATTTCTATAATTTCTTTTCTATTTAGCGAATAATATAATATTCAAATAGTTCAAATTCAATAATTTTTCACTCGAAAACGGTTGGAGGTACGAAAAAATTACAAGTGTCAAAAAAGTTTTCAAATTGAACGAAGATGACGAAAATAGATTGTACGCTGGAGAGATAGCCTCGGAAAAGAAAACACCTTGCGAATTTCTGTTGAAATCCAGGTCGTGTAATAATGGAGGCTGTCAAAAATAGCTTGCATTCCAAATTTGGACTGAATATCTCAAAAACTGCAGGTGTTTTGAAGAAAAAAAAAACAATTTTCTTGCGGACCTATGTTTATATGAACTTTTTTTCTTAAAATTGCACGTAGATTCACCACCTCTAACCTCAAGTGTGACATACTATTATGTAACACCCTGTATTATTACTTTTTGAATTGTACCTATATGAATTACTGAATTCAACTGAAAATATGCGAGCGAACTGAGGGTTGCAGGTTGTCAACTCCTGGATGTGTGATTTGGAATTTCTTTTGAAATTAAATCTCTGAATTCGGTGTATCTGGGCATGTGACACATTCATAAAACATTATATAATATTATTAAGAACCTTAGGAACTAACTTCCACTCATAATATGGGTGAGGGTCAATTAGGCCTGTGTCTAAACGATCAAAGATCCCAGTAATTTTATTTTAAGACGCCAAAGATTCAAAGTAATTCAATAAGAGTGTAGAAAAGATCAAATATACCTTGTTTCCGAAACTATTTTTGATTTCTCAATGTTCTCACCCATGAATTACGTGACGGGTTATTGGTTGTATCATATCAAAACTCACATAAAAGAGGTTGAAAAGTTACTAGTAGATCAACCCTTAACCCGGCGTGTTATTCAATTGTGCATCACAAAAATACGGAGACTGTCAGCGCCCCCATCTCTTCAGTACCTTCAAATGTTGAACTAAATATTGCTGTCACAGTTACTTCTTAGCTCTAAGTGAGTTTACATATTTGTTATTTGAGTGCGATGTTCGACTTGGTGATTTTCAGCCCACTGACGTTATCGATTATAGACAATTTTGCTGATAATCACCCCACCACACTATTTTTTTTCTTCAAGTCATACAGGTATGTCTTGTGATGTGGGGTTCGTTTTTTGGTTATATTGATTTTTTTGTTGGTTATTTAGAGAAATGAGTTATGAAGAACAACAAAGGATGCTTCTCGCCTCATGGCATGATCTGGAAAATGATGAAGACTTTGTCCATTCGAGCGATTCTGAAAGTGAAGATATAGTTCAAAAAAGTGCACATGATTCTGAATCAGAACAGGAAGATGAATCGGAACAAGTTGACGATGACAGAGGCGTTCATTCAGAAGATGATAATCAAACAACATCATCTAATACAACGTCATCAGAAAATTGTTTCAGCGGAAGACATAAGAAAACCATGTGGTCAAAAATTTACTCCGCCCAAGCAGCACGAACCAGACCGGAAAAAATAATTAGGGGTTAGTTCTGAATAGCACAGCCTGCTGCAAGGAATCGCAAAATAGCTGAAGAATGCTTCGCTGATGAGGTGATTAATACTTGATATATCAAGCAGCGTCTGGCTACTATTCGGGATCTTTATGATGATCAGCACAAATATGCAGTCAAAGAAGTGGATGCTGCTGAACTTCGTGCTCTTTTGGGTCTTCTTTTCTCATCTTGGGGTACAAAACGATTCGTTGAATCTAGAGGAACTATGGAAAACTAATAGTTAGGGTATTGATATATTCAGAAGAGTTATGTCTCTGCAAAGATTTCAATTAATACTCAGATGCTTGCGTTTTGATAACTCTGAAAACAGACAAATTAGGCCACAAATTGATGAATTCACCCACATTACAGCATTGTTCACTAAGTTTGTTGAAAACTGTCAAGGCGCTTATTCTCCTAGCGGGTACGTCACCATAAATAAACAGCTGCCTGCATTTCGTGGTCGATGTCCTTTTCGAGTATATATGCCAAATGAACCTTGAAAGTACGGATTGAAAATATTCGCTTTAGTTGATGCAAAATTATATTACGTGGTGAATATGGAATCATATGCGGGTCAACAACAAGATTCCCATTCAAAGTGTCCTATTCATCGTTCGATGTTATTGACAGATTAGTGACATCCATCAGCCAAACTAACCGAAATGTGACTTTCGACAACTGGTTCACTAGTTTTCCGCTGATGACCCATCTGTTGAAAATTCACAATTTTACTTCCGTTGGCACCATAAGAAAAAATGAAGCTGAGCTTCCACCTGCGTTTGTAGATTATAGAAATCGAAAAGTTTCTTCTACCAAATTTGGTTTTCAAAAGGACACGACGATGAAATAGCTGAAAGAACTGGAGAAGCGAAAAAACCTGAGATAATAGATTTTTATAATTTCACCAAATGCGGAGTAGATGTGGTCGACGAACTATGCGGAAATTATGACGTTTCACGGAACAGTAAAAGATGGCCAGTAACCATTTTTTTCAATGAATAACTTCGGGGCTATCAATGCTAGAATAATATATCAGAGCAACACTAAGAATATACAAAAGAGAAGAGAATTCCTTATTCCTTTTAGGTTTGGGCTTGCAGCTTGTGTAAAAGCATCTTCAGTCCCGTAAGGATAATGAGAGGTTGCCTAAGCAATTAAAAAATTCAATCAAACCTTCATTGAATGGGAACGAATCAGAACCGAATAAGAGAGAGCCAAAACGCCTGAAAACTATTGGAAGATGAGGAATGTGCCCCAAGGGTAAAGATAGGAACTGCCAAAAGAAGTGTGCCAGATGTGAGGTTTTTTGTGTCTGGAGCATAGTCTTATTCTATGTCAAAATTGCTATCAATAGAGCACACTGTAAAATTTTTATCTTTCAATATTTCTAGTTTGCATTTTTCTCTTTGATTGAATCATATAATTTTGTACATTCATTTAATATTCAGATTCAATAGAATGAATACGTTTCTCTTTATATTCTAAACAGAAGAAATGTATGTTTTTTTTCATTAAAATTATGTGGGTGCATCAAATGCACTTTTTTTCTTCTGAAAGACTGAAAGAATATGGTGTCTGTTAACGCAGTCAATTATCAAATTCCCGGAACAAATCGTGAAAATAATTTTCTCACACGCAAACCAAATGGGGTGAGTTTCACCCCACAACACCAAACATGTAACATAAGTTCACCACACCAACGCCGGGTTAACAATAACGTTCTTTTCGGGTGATAGCTCACAGAGTAAAATAATTTTCATTTACAAAAAAGGTCCATAAGATAGGTATTTAAACTGTATAGCAGGGAAAGTTGCAATCCCTCTTTCATCTAACATCGACTGCTAACCTTCCCTTGTATTTATATATATCGAATGCTTTTATAGGGAGTCTACTATAAAAGATGCCAAACTATAGTAGGTGATATATTCAAGTCATTTGCAACAAAAAATGTCCCATCACATTTTTTCGAAAAATTGATTATTATCGAGTTATTTAACACTTCTTGATTTTACGAAATTTTTTGCTTCTCTCTATAACAACAAGAATATCTCTATTACTTTTACAGCTACAACAAATCTGACCATACCATCGGAAAGAGCATTGAATTTGCTATAAGATAGGTTAGTAATAATGGTAAAAAATTTGTATACCGGGTGTTGTTAAAGGCTAAATGAAAAAATTGTGAAATGAACAAAATTAGTGGTATTTTCTTGTTAGCTGTACCACTGAAAATTGATCGATAAGTTGCTGTTTTTTTTTGGAAGAAACTACTACATTCATCTGGCTTTTAAACGGTATATCAACTTTCGAGCTTACTATTTTTTTACCAGCAATATCACGGGTAAGATTAAGAGTAAGAATAATAAATTCTTTTATCCTTCGATCACAAATGAGCTAGTTTCACTGGATTGTCTAAACAATTCCACAAATGACTTTTCAATAATTATAAGCGATAAATAAATAACATATCTGGATATTGAATGTATAAGAAACTAGGAATAATCAATTTTTCTCGGATTAGAAGGAAATTAGAAAAAATCCTAAGAGAAATAAAGCAGAAGGCTTGTATAACTTGATTTTAAAACAAATAAAATTTTTAGAATTTGACAGGAACTGTCATTCAACGAATTTATGAGTCGAAGTTTATGTTTTTCCCTTTACGGTTCCATTTTATTGTTAGAAAAAAAGAAAACATGCCTAGTTTCTCAAATATTGAATATCGAAGTATGTTATTTGTTTATGGTTTCGCGAATGGACATTCCCGTGCAGCTGTATGGGAGAATGCATTGCGATTTCCAAATAGACAACAACCTTGCAGAAAGACATTTGTTGCAGTGCTTAGGCGCTCCAGTGAAACTGGTTCATACAGTGGTTTAGGAATTAGAGAAGGTGGTGGAAATGCTCTAACCTATTCGGGCCGGTGAGATGGCCATCCAGAAGCTCTGACCTTACGCCGCTTGATTTTTATGCGTGGGGCTCATGTTTATAGAATTCCTTTTAAATTCGAATTGATCGAAAGGTTTCGAATCTGTTGTTACGAAATGAGTCAAAAACACATTGAACTTCAAAGAGTAGTTGATAGTTTAAGAAAAAGATGTGTTAAGCGCATTCAAGAAAGGGGAAGACATTTTGAACATCTGTTATAGTTTTTAAATCTGTTTCGTGAAAATATGTTTCATTAATTCTTTTCAATTCCTGTTTATGTTTGAACAAGATATTTGCGTTTTCGAATTTTATGTTCTTATTACTCTTACCCATGATATTGCTGGAAAAAAAATAGTTAGCTCAAAAGTTGATATACCATTTGAAAGCCAGTTGAATTTAGCAGTTTTTCCAAAAAAAGGCAGCTTCTTATCGATCAGTTTTCAGTGGTACAGCTACAGAAAATACCACTAATTTTTTTCATTTCATAATTTTTTCATTTAGTCTTACAACACTCGGTATACAATTTTTTTTTACCAGTAGTACTTACCTATCTAGCAAATACAATGCTCTTTCCGATGGTATGCTCAGATTTGATGTAGCTGTAAGAGTAACAGAGATATTCTTGTTTTTATAAAGAGAAGCAAAAAATTTCGTATAATCAAGAAGTGTTAAATAACTCGATAATTATCAATGTTTCGAAAAAATGTTATGAGACATTTTTTTGCAAATGACTTGTACTATCACCTTTTAAGTAAACACCCTGTATATATTAGGATGCACTCAGATGGCTTTCTCAGAAACTCTCACTATCATCAGTATGAAACAAGAACTGCAAGTTTGTTTGTTACCGATAAGCATTCACTAAGCAGGTTTGAAAAAACTCCAAGCTATATCGGAAAGAAACTCTTAAATAAGCTTCCTTAGCGAATAAGGGACCTAAAACCTGAACAGTTCAAGTCTGCGGTGAGGCAATTGCTAATTATTAAAGGCTACTATTCTGTGGACGAGTTTCTGGGCAACCGTCCCACTTAAAAAAAAATATGAACCGAACTGTTCCTATAATTCCATTTTATACATTGTGTTTGTTAGTCAGTTAGTGGTTAGGTATTGAGTTTTAATTTTAAGATTCTCTATTGACGAATATATCCTACTGTGGCCCACATACACATGAAGATTATTATCATTCAAGCCTTACCAAAACTCTTAAAAAAAAGCGTTATTCAAATTTATTTTGCCTCGAAATGACTTCTGTAAATATTGGATGTAAGAGAGTATAAAGAATACTTGTTGACGGGTATTTTTGAGACTTCAATTGAATTAATGCTTCTTTATGAATATTCACTTGTATAAATATATTTTCAATGTCTCGCATTGTGTTTTCTCTTTCCAAAGCCAATCTTTCATTGTCAAATTTATTTACATTAGCCACTAGTAAATACAAATAATCTGAAGATGATAGCGTAGGAATATTTCAATAAACAAAACTTATTCAGAACCACTTTGATGTTCAACATGAATGCAACAAATGGGGAACAATTATCAATTGTGAAAATTGTTAAATTCGGTCGACTTATTGGAATTTTTCCATTTCGAATTTTGATGTCGAATAATTGTTATTTTTTGAAATATTCTACATTGGCTGGTATATGGAGTTGTACCATAATCTCATTTTATGGTAGGTCTTCAAAATATTGAAGTATTCACTGTTGAATTCAATTTTTTCAAACTTAAAATCAACTGATTCCAAATAATTATTAATTCTCATCTTTTTATTAGTGGTTTTGGGAGTTTTATTCCATCCAGCATGGGCTCCACCGTTCATCCAGATATTGTACAAATTGTCCAATAGTTGGTCAATTCCTGTTTGTATTTGTCTGATGATTCTCACATGCCAGAAACTACAACATCTCATCAACAGTGTTGCCAAGGTAATTCAAACAAAAATTATCGGATTAAAAACAATACTTGTTTCCAAGAAGAATTTTCAATATATTTTCTTCTGTTTAAATAGAGAACACTACCTAATGTCACTCTAACTCTACGAATGATCTGAACGTGGTAAATAATGTAAACAAACCGCAACCGACCGATGGTAATGATTTTGCAAATTTCAATGTGCAAAAAGATCCAACTGAACTTAGTAAAATTATTAGAGTGGAGACTAGTAATAGTACCTACACGAGTTTAGTTCGTAAAGTAAACGTAATCCAATTATATGATGACTTCAAACAATACGCAGGCTCCAAGTGGTATCACCGCACACAGGACAGGGAAGAATGGAAAAGGTTGGGCGAGGCTTACATTCATTCAGCAGTGGATCACTGGGAACTGATATGATATATATATATATATATATATATATATATATATATATATATATATATATATATATATATATATATATAAACAATTGACGCCATCCAACGAACTGATACAAACGCCACCACAAGCGCCACCGGGAAATGATGCAAAGAAAGAGTAGATCAAACAGAAAACTTCAAGAAGCTATACTAATTCGACTATCTACCGTAACACTATATACTACTAGGAAGGAATTCTTATAGAAAGAGGATCGAGGGGTCGTTAAATGTACCGCCATATGATGAGAGCTCCTTGCTAGCCTAGTGTTGCGGCAAAATATCACTTTTCCCGGAACAAGGTCTTTCAGTTCTTTGAAGCATCATCCGTGGAAGTATCTATAGAACAGAGAAAGGTCAGAAACTTGTCTTCTGAGAGCCAGCGGTTGGAGACCGTGGTTGATGAGGCGCACAGCCCATTTCTGCATACTATACAACATCTGCAATGAATTTTTGGGCGCAGATCCCCATACATGGGAACAATAGTAACCATGTATGGGAGTTTAGCTGATGCCGACTTAGCTATTGCTAATACATAATCATGCCAGCAAAATCCGGAGTTGACCGTTATTCCGAGAAGGTGCATCGAATCTTTGGATGCAATTTGCTGGTCTTGCATCGCTAGAGGAGGTTCTCCAGCGGGGATCTTATTAGAAAACGTAGTTGCTTGCGTCTTCCTTGCTTTGAAACTCACCAGGTTCAACTGACCTCACTCAGATATATATTGTTGTAGAACAGTGTAATCAAAGAACGTTTTCACCTGAAATTAAGTAAAAAATCATGTCTGAAAGAGTTGAAATTTACTTATAACCAAGAATGCCAGCAAAATCTATGAAAATACTAAATTCTGTCTATAAATTTATATTTTTAGGCTGATGAATTGCTGAGATATTCAGCTGGAAGAAACAGAAAAGTGAGATTTACCTTCAAATTTTATGACCTTGGATTTCTATTGATGTCGTGTTTGATGGTATATGATTTCATCTCATCGAATTTTCTTATAGATCAATATAGTTTCTGGGAAAATTTTCTACTCTTAATTAATTGCAGTACATCGTTTTATTATTACGCTGTAATATTTTGGAGTTATAGAAATTTTGTTGAGGAAATTGAGTCGAGGCTAGTTATGTTGAGAGAGTTTCTGAAATTTGTGGGCTATGGAGGAATAAAATTGGTTTGCTTTAATGATTTCAGTAAAGAATCAGACAACGGTATTGAGTGGTGGAAAAGTATGGAATATAAAAGTGAGTAAAATTTTTATAAATACAAAAATACCATTTAAGTATTACTATAGTTACAAAGGCAAATGGGAGGGGTTTTTAGCATGCTTATTGTAGATAATATGTACTTGTTTATTCTCGAAAATGAAGAATATGTTCAGGGTTCAGGGGAAATACGAGGTTTGTAAATGAAGTAATGAGACTGACAACGTACAACGTCGTTTCCGATCCGGTTACACCTGAAACAACAGGCTTTGAGCAGCGTCAGGTGCACATGTAGTTCGTCTCCAGTATGAGTTTGAAATCGCTATAGTCATTTGTTTGTCCGTAGTGTTAGTTTTCGTGAAACAATTCTTTCTTGTGCATGATTAAAAAGAGTGGCATCAATTTTGAGCAACATTGTGCAGTCAAATTTTACTTCAAAATAAGACACAATGTGTTATAAACATGTGAAAAATTTTAGCAGACCTATGGAGATAGTGTTTTGTCAAGTGTTTCAAGGTGGTTTTAGCTATTTCCAGAAGACAAGACTCGATTGAAAGCTAACTTGGAGGTGGAAGAACTTCAACAGCAAACGCCGATTTTCTTGTACGTTTGGATCAAGGGCTGACGGTTCAAATGATCTCGATACAGTTGAATTTGATTCACACCACCGTTTATCATATTTTAAACAAGGAATTGTAGGTGGGAAAAATTTGTGCAAAAATGGTTCCGAACAACCTTTGCCATGATCAAAAGGATCTCAGAAAGGAAAGGAGCCTTGATTTTTGTTTTCTATTGAAAATGATCCTTGTTTTCTGGAACGTGTCTATTAGGGGTGATTCTTGGGTGTTAGAGTACGACCCCCAAACCGAACACGAGAGCATGAACCTTTCTATGCCCAAACAAGCACGAAATCGTCCACAAAGAGTTTGTGCCTCAAGGCCAAACGGTTAATAACATTTTAATCGAGAAGACCTTGAAATACTTCGAGAAAGAGCTTTTCGTGTGAGATCAAACATCAGAACAATTGAAAGTTGCATCATGACAGAGCGCGATGTACATTGCAATCACACTATTGGAGTTTTTAGCTAGTAAAAACATTTCTGAGGCTCCTCAGCCTCCTTATTCACCAGACTTGAGTCCTCATGACTTTTCCCTTCTTTCCGAGAATTTTAAATTACCTCAAGGGAATTCATTTGGGGATACTTAAAACTGCTGTAACCGACCAACTGAAGGCTATTCCAGTATTTGAGTTTCAGCAATGCAATAATGATTGGAAGTACCGTTTCCAGTATGTGTATGTTCCCAAGGAAGCTATTTCAAAGGAGGCAATATTGCATACAAACATATCTGAATAAAAGAAAATTAGTCCTATTACTTCATTTATAAACCTCGTAATTGATTTTGTCTACTCACTATCCTGAAATGTTTCGTGGTTGAGTTTTGAAATAGGGTGGATTGAGTATCATTGAATGTGACAAATTATGATTGAACTGATCAAAGTTTGCCATTAAAAATGGCTGATCGAGTCGAATCACGAACTCAAAAAACCAAATCTACCAAAAACCTTCGAATCTAAATAGAATACAGCATTAGATGTGTTAATTCTACGTAGATATACGTGGATGATTATCACAGCAGCTATCATAATTCATATAGGCTCATCAAATATCAGCAGTCTGAGCTTTATATATATATATATATATATATATATATATATATATATATATATATATATATATATATATATATATATATATTCTTTTGAAAAGAGAGGATTTACAAAATTCGAATAATTGTATTTACGATAAGATGATATCTATAATTTTGGTGTGTGTCAGAAAAAACACAAGTGTGAGCTCAGGAAATGTAACAGGGGAACCATACTATCTTGTATATGATTCAATAAACGAGTGAAAAAACTTGAGGAAAAAACTCGTTTCCCTGTCACTATTGCACTAGCAATAGCTTGTCTGTTTATGATGTGTTAGTGTTGTGTGTACATAAAGAGTACCAAAGATTTTTCTGCTTAGCAGCTTCATTCTCTCTTGCATTCCATGATTTCCAAAAACAAGGGTGAAAGGAAGGGGGTTTGGGACAGGAATCTGTAACAATGGAAAAAAAAACCAGCAGAAAAATATTTCAACAATCGAACTTCTTATATGTCTAAACAAATTTAAGAAAAGATTTCACATAGCAAGCAAGGTCATGAAAGGGACTAAGGAGATAATAAAAAAATACATAACCTGCGATATTTCCTCAAATTCCATCTCTGTTTGACCGAGAGAGCCCCGATGGCCAGGTTCAGTCTTCCAAGTGATGCCGATTATGATCTATAGATGTTTTAGAATCATTATGGACCCATTAATCTGGGTTGACATCGCCCATATATTATTTCTTCGTGGAACTTTTTTAATATAAAGAATATAGACTATGCGTGATTGTACCATACTTCTATTGGCATGTCACGGACTTTGCATGATAGACTACGATACGACTCAATTGAAATAGTATTTCATGTAGCATACGATGGCATGAAATGCCACCTAGGCTATGAGATACTTAATATAATCCCACTACTGTAGGAGCAATCGAAATCACCATATTTTTTTTTTCGAAGATGCAGTAAAATATTGTTAATAGCATCAAGAGATCTCAGAATGCATACAATTTTCAACATTCTTGAACATAAAAATTACATAAACTATCGTTTATGTAAGTATGAGAAACGAAGTTGATGAAGGGATAGCAAGAAAAAACAAAATTGTTCAAATCATTCACATTCTTTGGAATAATAAAGAAGCTCTCTTTGTTTCGAGTAAGCCATGAGTATTCAAGGGTAATACTAAAATAACTAGAAACTCTGGAACCACCTAACCATACGCATTGTTTGTGATGTAGTGGAACAAAAGGTACAGTACAAAGACAAAGCTATTTTTTATTTATTCCTCTTTTCTCTTTGACTCTACCTTGAGGAAGAAACTAATGAAATCATATCAAGGGGCAAGTGCGATCAACGTTTCTTTCGAGAAATCGTTAGTGGTCACTGTAAATGTTAGAAACCATTCATTTAAGACGTCAAAGGCAAAGAGTCTTCTTTGTAGCAGCTTTGAATAACAAGCAGATATGGTCGAGGATAATCTGTATGATTTTTTCACCGATACCATTGAATAGAAAACCACCAACAGCTTTGACAGCTAAGAGAACGATTCTCATAGGAGGTACTAATGTAGTCTGTAAAAGGGTTCTACACTTCCTAAGGCTATGAGATTCCACTTGAATCCTTGAACTGTTTTCATAATCTTATTTCCATTAAAAATTTTTTTTTTGAATTTGGGAGGCTTTTACTGGGTAAAATTCCATTATCAATAATAAAAAACAAACAAGTACTGTGTTTTAGGGAATTTTACTTAATAATTGCGATTCACTACACCGTAGCTGCGGTTTGTTTTTTAATATCCATTAATAATTGATTTTATCATTTTTGTAATTGGTTTACTTCTTCTAGCTCATTGCTGTTAGTATTGTAAAGTTCCGGGATGAGATGATGGAACCGAGATACATCATTAATGAAAATATGCTATGATTTTACTTGTATCGTTGCACATTCTAGTTTGGCACGAAGTTCATTTGCAATTTCTGAGGAAGCGATGGGAACAGTTTATCCAATGCACCCTGTGATCTCATTAATTTCAATTTGCAGTCCAGCATGCTTGCAACCCTCGATGAAGAGATAATGACAAAAACACTTTAATCATAATTCATATAATTGAAGATATTTTTGTCTATTTGTGTTATTTATTCTGCCTATAACAACTCAATAGTCTATACCAACTTTAAAGAAATATTCCCAAAAGGATCCTCTATGACGCAACCGTATATTCATTGAGTTATGTTAATTATAATAATTGGAATTTTCTACTACAAGAACCGAATAGTTAACTGCACACCTAGCCTTATGGCTCTTTGTGTCAAGCTTCCTTGTAACTACATCCCCTGTTCAATCCTTACAAAAGTCTCCAATAGAACTAAAGAGTATCTTCGACAGATCACTCACCTCTAGCATCTAGATCAGCAGATCCATGCCGACATGTGAATTTTACACCACCCGCACTTAAGATGATTCTCCAGCCCTAACTTGCATGGGCGATATCTTAACTTGCCGCGTCGTGCATTGGTTGGACTGTCGTCAAGTACCTCTTGTCTAGGTTTTACTAGGTGATGCACCCAACATTGCCTTGAACTGGTGATAACCTCGAGCGTACAACCAGGTGTTCCTTGGATATTCCGCTAGCCAGTCTTCCAGTATTGCCTCAACAACACGGAGGGCCTATGTTTTATCAAATCGTAGAGCATCTTTAGGTCCTAGATTGGTTACTTATCGGTAATCTCAATTTCTCTGATCCCGATATGACCAGAGCCCACAGGAGATGGATATGGTTATTTTTTCCAGTGTCTGAACGAACTGGAAGGAAGTACTATGTACGATGATGGCTTTCAGAGCAGGCAGAGTTGTTGAACAGATCGCGATCCTTTCATCAGTGGTACCCAGTGGTACCTGCCTTTGAGTACTGCCAAATATCGCGATGATCTTTTATTGAAAAAGTGTTTTGTGTTTATCCAATGGAAGGTAGAAACCCTGGCCATTTCTCCGGCAGTAAACTCCGCTACCTGATCCCTATTAGGTCTTCGAGCCATCCGTGTACCAGATGTACCTTTTACGTAACATAGAATCCTTCTTTACTTTTGTTTAGATGGGATTTTCACCTCGATCTTATCACCGAAGTGGTTGCTATTATTAGCTACAGGAAATAGGGTTTTT
This sequence comes from Cryptolaemus montrouzieri, assembly GCA_013387265.2. Classification (NCBI taxonomy): domain Eukaryota; kingdom Metazoa; phylum Arthropoda; class Insecta; order Coleoptera; family Coccinellidae; genus Cryptolaemus; species Cryptolaemus montrouzieri. Next base: position 15,964,876 of record JABFTP020000042.1, read on the forward strand.
ATCGCATCGCCCACTGCGTGCTCTCCGTCCTTAACCTAGAAGCACCAAACCTGCCCTGTTAATGATTGTGAGGTGCCTTTAATAGTACACCTAGTACCGATGTAGAGTTAGTTTCGCCGTATGTTTCCCATCTTCGTCCAGACTCACCTTTGGTAATCACTGAGGCGTAGGTGAGTCTGAATAGCAAAACGGTTTCAAAAAATCACATAATCACCTGTGACTTCCAGCTCAAGTATACGTTGGTCTATTTTTCCACTCCCTAAAGTATTTTATGAGCTTGCTCTATATTAATATAGCTAATTCTTTTGCTAATTGATTTTATTTTGATTTGCAGAAGAAACCGAAATATTCCGTGCAATAGAGATATATGAGCAAATTTTCGAGGCCACAAAAGCATTGAATGAATGTTACGGCGGAGTTATTTTGGTGAGAACTTGATTTCCATATTTAATGAAGTACGTTTTCTTTACGTGCCGCTTCCTGTAGATGGCTTGATACTGTTTATCAGTACTAAATGCGTTTCGTAATTACTTTAAATGGAAAACTACCAACATGACTTGTAAACGTCGAATGTCAATGTAATGTTCGATGTTAGAGGTTATGGCTATTTGAATTTGGGAGGGATAAAATTTCATTATCAATAATGAAAACAAGTAATGTGTTTTTGGAATTTTACTTTATACTTATGATTCGTAACGTGTTTCATTACACCGTAGCTTCTTCAGACGAATGAATGTACAGAAAATAAGAATGAGAATATAAATATAAATGTTCTCAAGTAATGAAAAGCTTATTGGGGTGATTCTTCTCAAGTGGTTATTTATGACAGGTATATCCAATAAAACTATGGAATAGATTGCTCCCTGAAGAGATTCAATAGAGGTGAAGGGCTTAAATCGACTTGTTCATTGATGAGTCTACCTGAGTGTTTGTATTTGTTGATTTCTAATGTTTCCCAAAGATCTACCTTCCAATATTTATTATCTGTATGCAAAATTTCAAACTGTGGGTCGAAAGAGTAATTATTTTCTAAGAGATGATTCGCATAATTTGAATCTGATTTTTTATTTGAAAAACTGCGTTTATGTTCCGATGTTCTAATATTAAAATTTCTATGTGTTCTACCAATGTAGAAATTATCACAGTCATTGCAATTCAATCTATAAACACCTGATTTATTGTTTTTACCTGATTTGGTTTTATTATTTTTTATATATTTGCCTAAATTATTATTAGTTTGGAAAGCTATGTTGAAATTATTGCTACTCAAGAATGATTTCAGTTTCTCACTCGTAATGTCAACCTAGGTTAAGGTGTTGAATTTTGTTTCAATTTATCGACAGGGTAAACTTCATTCAATGCGATTCTACTTTGTTTTTATTTAAAATATTATTTATTAGTTTGGGATTGTAACCATTATTTTTGACTATTTGTTAAATCAAATTTAATTTTTGTTGAAATTTTCTGGTGATAACGGGATGTTAATCAATCTATGAATAAAACTATTGAATGCTGACATTTTATGTTGATACGGATGACACGACGAGTTATGTATTATAATATCTGTATGTGACGGCTTATGGTGAATTGCGAAAACATGTTTTCCATTTTCATTCGAAATTGTTACGTCTAAGAAATTTATCGAATTATTACTTTCTATTTCCGTTGTGAATCCAATTTTTGGATGTAATAAATTTATATGGTTTTCAAAAATTTTAACTGTCTATCTGTTCTTGTGAAGCAAATAATGATATCGTCTACATAGCGATACCAGTATAAACAATATATACTGAGTGGATGATTATGCATTCATTTCTCTAAATTAGTCATGAATATTTCTGCTAACAGAGGACTTAACGGATTGCTCATAATCAATCGTTGATTAAACTTCATAAACCTAATTACCCTATTAGACCTGTTGTTTCTCATGTAACGGCACCTTCTTTCAAACTTTCAAAATTCCTTAACGACTTGCCAATAAAACATTGCAATTTTAAATCTAAATTATTCAGTCAAAAATTCATACGAACTAATTGCCAATATCAAAGATACCATCATACCACCTAATTCCAAACTCATTTCTTTCGATGTTAAGAATCTATTTCCCAACATTCCTCCGAAAGATACGTACTACTCAGTTGAAGAATTATTAGAAAAGAATCATGTCGATACTATCATTAAATCAGATATTCTTTCATTATTACAAATTCGTTTAGATCAAAATTATTTCCATTTCAATAACAAATATTATACTATTGAAGACGGCTTGATTATGGGCAATCCGTTAAGTCCTTTGTTAAGAGATATATTCATGAATAATTTAGAGAAATTGATTCATAATCATCCACCCAGTAATTATTGTTTATACTGGTATCGCTATGTAGACGATATCATTATTTGCTTCATAGGAACAGATAGACAGTTAAAATTTTCGAAAATCATATAAATTCATAACATCCAAAAATTGTATTCACAACCGAAATAGAAAGCAATAATTCGATGAATTTCTTAGTCGTAACTATTTCGAATGAAAATGGAAAACCTGTTTCCGCAATTCACCATAAGCCGTCACATACAGATATTATAATACATAACTCGTCGTGTCATCCGTATCAACATAAAATGTCAGCATTCAATAGTTTTATTCATAGATTGGTTAACATCCCTTTATCACCAGAAAATTTCAACAAAGAATTAAATTTGATTAAACAAATATCCAAAATGATGGTTACAATCCCAAACTAATAAATAATATTTTAAATAAAAACAAAGTAGAATCGCATTGAATGAAGTTTACCCTGTCGATAAATTGAAACTAAAATTCAACACCTTAACCTACGTTGGCATTACAAGTAAGAAACTGAAATCATTCTTGAGTTGCAATAATTTCAACATAGCTTTCCAAACTAATAATAATTTAGGCAAATATATAAAAATAATAAAACCAAATCAGGTAAAAACAATAAATCAGGTGTTTATAGATTGAATTGCAATGACTGTGATAATTTCTACATTGGTAGAACACATAGAAATTTTAATATTAGAATATCGGAACATAAACGCAGTTTTTCAAATAAAAAATCAGATTCAAATTACGCGAATCATCTGTTAGAAAATAATCACTCTTTCGACCCACACTTTGAAATTTTGCATACAGATAATAAATATTGGAAGGTAGATCTTTGGGAAACTTTAGAAATCAACAAATACAAACACTCAGGTAGACTCATCAATGAACAAGTCGATTCAAGCCCTTCACCTCTATTGAATCTCTTCAGGGAGCAATCTATTCCTTAGTTTTATTGGATATACCTGTCATAATTAACCACTTAAGAAGAATCAACCCAATAAACTTTTAATTACTTGAGAACATTAATATTTAAATTCTCATTCTTATTTTCTGTACATTCATTCGTCTGAATAAGCTACGATGTAGTGAAACGCGTTACGAATCATAATTATCAAGTAAAATTCCAAAATACATTACTTGTTTTTATTATTGTTATGGCTATTATTTGATTGTTTGTCTGCCGAGGATTTAATATTTTTCTTTGAATGTTCGTGAGAACAATATTAATTTTTCAAGTAATACGAGTTCGCAACATTATGATAGTTTTGTTGCTTATGAAAATGGAATGAGAATAACTAAGCTTCTATGTGTATAATTGAAAACCAAGTTGATCGAGTTTTTTATTCGAAATTCTTATAATTAGATGGCTTTCGACAAGAAATACAAATATTTCACTGATATTTCAAATGGAAATTTAAAGAAAGATAAGTGAAAAATAAGTTAGACTTATTTATTCATATTACTTTTGAGTTTCTTCTGAACAGCTGCGAAAACACTATACTTAGGACTTCTAAGTAAGCCTACGAAAGGAAGTCTGGAAACTTTGTCAAATTGAGCAGATGCACGCGCATGCAGAATGATCACGTGCGTTACTAAGATCATCTCGAGGGATGTGCAGCGCAGAAAGTTTGAATGGACTCTCGATTATTAGAGATGTTTCAAACGTACCACCGACCGAGACGTACAAGCTCACTCCTATGGCCCATAGTATCAAAATATGGCAAACAAACAATACCTAACTCGGGAATCATTATTTTCATATATATTTCAGTACCTTTCACCAATTCTTCAAATTTAGTTTCTAGATATTTTATTTCGTTACAGATTTCGACTTTAATAAATCTGTTAAACTTGATTGGAGTTCCATTTTTTATATATTATCAAATTGTGTTGGATCCTAACTCATTTTTGGTGTTATCTTCAGCTGGATGGTTGATTGGTTATATCGTTAAGATAATTATGATTGTAGAGCCTTGTCACTCTTGCTTCAGCCAGGTAATTAGTTTAGTATATTGTATTTGCTTTAAAATGAAACTTAATATGGATTCAACACAGTATAGTTGGTCTGAGTAATTCAAACAATTACTCTTCCTTTCGCTATCCCAATATTTTTTTTCGATTGTGACGGCGTACTCTTTGTGAACATATACTACTTGAGGTTTTGCAGATTTTATTTGAAGGTAGATTTTCTTTGGAAATTAGAGGATTGTTTGTGACACTCCATACGAGTATAAAACAGTAGTACATTTTCCTACGCTTGTTTAACCCATTAGTGCATGTGGAAACAAAATTTTGATTTGATTATAATTTTTTCTTGAAATGGATATAATTTTACTGTTGAAAAAAGGACCATGTGCATAGGAGCATCTTTGGTTCAAAAATTCATTTATTTTTTCTACGCATGAAATATTGAAGATAGTAACATATATGAATAAACTAAATACGATAACATTAACACCATATGTTTTGGCATTATTTCTTATGAAAATCGAAAGAACATTTTTTATGGTGTGAGCCAATATTGCACTTATCACATATGAACTTCTAATTTTTATGGTACATTTTACATTTCATGTCACTTTCAGAGTATTTGACTAAATGTCCCACATTATCGAATCTAACATCGTTATTGTTGACAAACTGTCGGAAGTTTCTGACTGATCTGGTCCCATATTTTTCCAGAAAGCTCAAGGATCTGCGACGTCTGACTGTTAGAAGATTTGCACAGTTTGGATCTTCAGGTCTCAGTTTCTTCATCAAAATCCAGCCATTTACCACACCCACATCGAATAAATACTGAAAAATGGGCCAGTACCATTTTCTTTGCCGCATTCTCGATCGGTACGCAGCATCCATCCTATCAACCCCTCCCATGTATTTATTGTAATTGGATACCACTTTTGGTTGGGGAACATTCTGTTTAGATTTGGCTTCTTTGCACCAACGGTCCAGTGGTCATCATAGATTGATCATCGAAGTTGGTGGCCATCTTTACCACTTTGTTGTCTTTCCATTGAGCTATCAGAATTTTCTCGTTTGATGAAAATTGAAGAGATCATCGCTAGATGGGACATTAGATTAATACCACCAATAGTTATCAAAATAAAGTTTATAACCCTTATTCTCTTCCAGTCGTTCTAATCGATGACTTAGAGATAAAATAACATCGCCACGCAAACCAAATTGTTTTTCATTATCAGATTTACCAGTGTATATTTCGAATGCTAACATATATACCCTCCACTTTGACAAAGTGCCCAATTTTTAAAACCAAACCTGATTGGCCTTCCTTTGATATATTGCATAATGCTTTCCATAGAATGGTATCATGCTCTTGTCAATCGATAGATGCTCATCTATACCGCCGTGCTCTCGAAAATTTTGATTCAATCCGTCAATGAGTGGTCTCAATTTGTGAAGTTTGCCGAAACATAGTTGTTATCATAGAAGTGAAGATGACGTAAGATCAGCTCAAAACGGTTGAGTCTCATCAAGTCCCGAAGTATTGAAGGGGTATCACTAGTAGCATTGCAATACATGCGTTTATTAGGGTACTTGGCATATTCACTGAACAATAAAGCTCCCGAGATTACATACAGTTTAAATTTAAAGAAATGTTCTTTTGGGACCCATACAAATTAGTCTGGTGAACGATATCATCCAGGATCGCCTCCGTGAGAAAAAGTTTGAAGAAATGAATCGGTTGGAGATTCGGCCGAATGTGCATCGCGAGATAGAGACAGAGGATCAAAAGTGGTGTTCATACAATATTTGGGTCCACTTTTGAATTTTTCTTTTTTTTGCTTTGAACAGTTTTACCTTTCTTCTTCCTGGAAAGCTGTTGTATAACAGAAAGGAAAGAGGTATATTTTCTTCATCATCACTCTCCGATGAATGGGAAAGTGTGGTGGCTTGAGGTTGAAGTCCACTTGTTCTAGCATAAAGCTGTTCATGAGTTTCCTCATCTTCACTATTCTCGAAATGAATTTCGCATCCTTGACCAAGAATACCTCTGGGTAGGTGGTTTATATAGCCAGCTTCTTGGTCTGAAACGTCCCTGTCTTCTTCAGATTCTGCAGTATTTTGATTGGGAGGTTCAATACATATTTTCCTATTACTTTCATAGAAATCATCGCCCTTTACGATGTCGAAAAGTTGATGCAGAAATAATCATAAATGGAAACATAAATGACTTCTGTGCATATTGTCCTTTCAAGCGGATCGCCGAGAAAAACTTGCATTAGAAAAAAATTTGGTAAGAAAATGTGAAAATCACATCGAAGTTGTAACCAAGAGGCCATAATGCGTTTGAATTTTTTATAGAGTTCAAAAAATATTTTTGTTAAATAGTAATTGAATATTACTTACCCGCCATTTTTAGTAAAATATAAACTGGGATTCATGGTCGTCAATGAATTCAACACTATCGTATTTCACGTCGTGCCAAAGACATAAATGCTTTTGAGAATGGTCTAATGAGAAGATGCACGTGTTGCCGGCTCCCCACCACTCTCTGAACATTTACGATATGCATTAATTTTGTGTCCTTTTGAAGGGACTGTATGCACTAATGAGTTAAGTCACAATCTTCAACAGAAATTATCTCATTAAAACAAAATAGCATGTTGAAATATCGTCTGAAATGAAAAGGTCTTTATTTGATTTGAGATACCAACTTGTGTTGTTTTTTAGGGCAAACAATTAGGTCATCAACTATCCCAAATGGCATGTTCTCCTTCAAATATTAGAAAGTATGTAAGTATATATAAAACACAAATGAGCTGGCCCAGATATTCACATTTTCGCTAAGCTGTATACCAAATGACATATGACATTTGGTTTGATATTCCAATCACTTTGTTTCGTCATTATCTGATCTGCAGCTCTCTAAGACAAAATCGAAAAATCTGTACAATTCTTTGTGTTAAATCCGGACTATATTTGGGTTAGATTTGAAGGTTTGACAGGTGCTATATGTTTTGATAATTCAAACGATATGAGGTACTATATGAAGGGAATGACATTTCCAACTGGGCTTACCAACTAACAATGTTCTCAGGAATTTCATGATCAGGAGTTGACTTTATTTTGTGGGATGTAATGTTAAAAATATTGATGTATACCCAATCCAGAATGATAATGACCAGATGATAATGACAGATCAAAATAATAATCATATTTCTGAACTCTGAGTTTTATGAATGTTATAGAGAACATTTTTGAAAATAACTACCAGACACATCACCTCGCCCTTCCGATTGATCAGGCCGTTTGAAAAATAGATTGAAATTATTTCTCGAGTGTATTATCAATAAATCAAGACTGAGACTATAAATTAGATTATATTATATTCTTCAAATTTAAAACGTCTGGCGAATATTACCACAAAAGGGAAATGTCTGGCAGCATCGATTATTAATCTTCAACAATATTCTCTGAAATATACACTCAAATCTCCCCTGAAAATTGTAGTTAGCACCAGATATACATTCATTCTTGATTGCTCTTAACTCTTGGAAGAAAGAGTTGCATGTCATGCCACAGCTGTGGTTTCCCAAGATTATTTTATGTATTCACTCGATTTTTGAAGAGGGCAAAATTGTAAGTTATCGGAAAGATTTTAGATAGAAGCAAGTTCCACAGCACACTAGACCTGTAAACAAAAGAATTTTCATAGAGAGATGCACGTGGCTGAGCTAGCTGGACCATCCGCCCATGAAAGTTTTCTGCGAGGCTAGTTAATTTTGGAACTTTCCGGAATACAGCGTTTCAGTTCTTTAGATCATTCACCATGGTAAATCTGCAAACATGAGGAAAATCAGCAACCTACCGCCTTTGAGCAAGAGGTTGTAGATCACGTGTCATGGTCCGGGTGGTCAAATCTAATAGATGAAATGGATGTTTGGGTGCTGCAGCCGCTTCATGGAGGCAGCATTCCAGACCAGGTCATACATGTGCCTTGCATGAAATCATCAGCTTTGATAGCGAAAAGATATCACAATGGCTGACACATGGTGATGCCACCAAACTCTGGTGTTGAGTGTGATATCCACTATATACATGTTCGTTTCTGAGAATTTACATTACATTACATTGGAAGGGGTCGCTTGGCTTTACAAGCCTTTCCGAACTGCGACTAAGTTGGTCTCTTCATCGTAACCCTTCTTTGTGCATTTCCCTGTAGATCTAGTTCCCTTACAAAATTAAAAATCTCCCTGGGAGCTTTCGCTTTCACTCTGTGCGGCTCTAGCTTGTCGGTAACGAAGTGAATATGTTTTTGACGGGTAGTTGCGATGCAACTGCAAAGAATATGTTTGGCAGTTTCAAAGCTCTCTCCACACATTATGCATGTTGCCGGTACCAATTTGCCCATTTTACTGAGATGGTATCTTAGTGGGCAGTGTCCAGTAAGGAGGCCTGTTATGATCCTCAACTCGTCCCTAGAGAGATCGAGAAGCTGTTTTGTCTTCTTTGGCGAATAGTCAATGAACTTTTTGCTTGTCTTTGGCCTGGAGTTTTCTTCCAGTATTCTTTTTTGCTAGATTCTTCCCAGCGTTCCAGTTCCTGTCGTCTGTGCGGCTTGCTCAGACCGCAGAACGGTTCATGTCCGATGGGTGGGATTCCAGCAGCTGATCTAGCCAGTTCGTCAGTGGCTTCATTTTTTTGTTTGCCTTCGTGGCCAAGCACCCACTACAGGAAAAGTTTGTTCCCCTCAGCAAGTTGCTTGAAGGATTGACAGCATTCCTAGACAGAGATGCTCCGATAACTGTGAGAGTTTAGAGCTTTAATCACTGCGACTGTCCGTCAAAATGTAAATCAGTGCACCTTTGAGTTTCTTTCGTAGTCCAACCTGGCAGCACAGGTTTATAGCGAGGGTTTCTGTTTGCATGATTGTGGAAGTAGAGCCAAGAGGCACTGATGACGTGTACTTGAGTCCACATATGCCTGCTGCTGTTCCAACAATCGTTTGAGATCTCAGAATCTCCAGGTGTCGATTCAGATCACCAGGTTTCTGAGGAAATTCGATGTCAATGCATAATAACAGAAGCTTCTGTAGCAGTGACTTTTCTAGAGATCGTTGTTGATTGCGTTTAAATAGTTGCACTTTGATATCTTCTTCAAGTCTGAATCCAGTGACATGCTCTGTTGGTACTTTTGTCGGCGTGTCTTCTCAGCTAAAACGCAAATATTCAGGTTTAGTTTCATCTGTTGGATTTTTTCTCCAGTTTATAAAGGTTTTCAACTGTAGCAGTTTTTGCCAGTTCTTAGTGAAACAAGGTTTTTGAGTGGAATGTGGAGGTCCATGTCTGCAAGACTCAATTCAGTGACGGACTCAGTGAAGCTGGCTCAGTTATAATGCAATATCTCCCTGGGAGGCGTTGGGTCTTTATTGCGGGGGTGTACAAAGTTACCAATTGCAGCCACAAGGTTCTGGTCGGAGTTGTCTAAGAGTGCTGAGACCTGTAAACGGAAATCATTTGGATTTGGAACAAGAAAGACGTCATTGTCAATGATTCTTGTCGACTCATCGACAAGTTGCGCCAGTCGCAAAGTACATACTAACACCTCATCATTATAGTCCTTTCGTTTTTAAGAAAATTAATAACATTTCGAGGTCTGAGATCTAATATTTTTTTCAACACATATTGATTGAAATTCAAAATATTTATTCTTTTGCAGTTGGGGAAATTTGTAAGATTAGTTGAAGAATGTCCAATAAACTTTAATATGAATGGAATCATAGCAATTAATAGATCGCTTTTAAAGGCTGTAAGTAAAATTTCGAATTTTAAATCTATTTTGATTGTATTGATATTTTAGGTTATGGCTGGAGTTACCACATATTTGGTTATACTCTTCCAGGTTAAGAACCAAGTTCTATGAAGCAACGTTCAGATCAATGAAGATAATAAACTACAAAACCCCATTTCTTGGTTCATCAATCAACTTTTCAATGTCTGACATTCCATTTAGTTTCAGTACTTGATTCATAATGATAATAATTATTATAATATAGATACATAATGAATTTCCAGACTTTTCGCTAGAAACTCATGCTTCATTGTATCTATGAATTGGTTTATTTATGTTCGAAGTAATCCCCACCTACGAGACGGGATTGATAAGTCTCTAGCCTGACCATAAGATGGCGCCACGAGGTCTACTTCGGAGGTGGCTTTCTACAGTACCAGCTTTAGATAACTTGTAGGTATAGTTTCAGCCCGATCGCCAAGTAAGTTTACGTTTGAGAGCACGCTGAACAAGACGCCTATGTGTTGTTTGTGAAAATGGAAGAGTTGGAAAAGCGTACTGTCATCAAATACTTTTATTTGAAGGGGTTGACGTCGAAGGAAATTAAAGAAGAGATTGATTCAACACTGGGGACATCCTCCCCATTATTTCTCCCCATCATACTCAACCGTTAAGCAGTGAGCATTTCTGATGAGCCACGATCAGGACGCCCCGTTGAGATCACAACTCCAGATATGATCGAAAAAATTCATAAAATAGTGCTGGAAGACCGCAAATCAAAAGTGCGTGAGATATCTGATACCTGTAAGATGTCATATGAACGTGTGCAAAATATTTTGCACCAATATTCACTTATGGAAAAGCTCTGTGCAAGATGGGTGGCGCAGTCGACTAAAAATTGATTCGAAGAACCATTCCTACCGCCAATTTGGCGCTGTATAAGTATAATTCAAGCGAATTTTTGCGTCGATTCGTTACTGTTGACGAAACTTGGTTCCACCACTATAATCCTCAAACCAACCAACAGTCTAAATAGTGGTTTTGAACAAGGGAACCAACTCCAAAGAAGAAAAACAATTTTATCGGCAAACAAGATTATGGCTATTGTTTTTTTGGGATGCAAGAGGTATTATATACATTGATTACCTTGACAAGGGTAAAACTATCACTGGTCAATACTACGCAACGTTTTAGCCACGAGGTGTAATTAAACGACCTCATTTGGCGAAGAAAAAATTTTGTTTCATCACGTTAACGCACCAGTGCATGCTTCGCACGTTTCAATGGCTAAAATCTATGAACTGAAGTTCGCATCGATGCTGCACCCTCCCTACTCTCCAGACCAGGCCCCGAGGGACTATTTTATGTTTCCTAACCTCAAAACATGGCTTGGCAGTAAGAGATTTGCGGGCAATGAAGAAGTGATCGAAGCTGTGAATGGGTATTTTGAGGAACTTGACGCATCTGCCTATAGAGATGGCATTACTAGACTAGAACACTGCTATGAAAAATAAATCAGCCTTATTATTGGAATGCCCTCGAAAAGAATAAGTGTTTTTGAGATGTTTGTAGCGTTAGTATCTTCAACTTTATTCCTTTTTTCTGAGGTCTCGATTTTTTCATTTTTGAAAACGTTTTCCAAACCACAACGACCATAATAGAAAGGAATCACCATAATATGTCTGTCCTTGTTGATAGTGCATACAAAATTAACATAAATAAGAAACGAATTTGATATTCAATATACACTTTTGCGCGGTTTTCCTCTCTCGAAAGTGGATTCATGATATAGATTATAGTTGGAAAGACGCATGACACGAACAGGTCAAATGATCACAATTTTTCCAATATAGTACGGAAACTTTATATTTATAGATATTCCATTTCAACTTTCGATAACAATCATGCAAACATGAAATGACAACATTAAGCTCTTGTCACACTCTTTCAATTCTTCTTCGTTTTATGTACAACCTATTTCTTCCTGAGCCCCCTAGGTATATCGAACAGCTAAGAAGTCAAAATTTCCAGATACAAAAGTTACCAAAAAAGTTCAATTGTTTAATTGAACTAAAATGACAATATATGTTGTTACCGCACTCGCTATCTGAAAAGGAAAGGTGTTTAATTCATTAAAATTTTCACTCTCCTTTACTTACCGAAGCCAGAATGGATCTACGGATAGTCACAATACCACATGAAGAGAATTGAATCACACAAAGCTGTCCTTGCAGGGAGAACAATTCAAGCTAAAATATATACGATTGTTTACTGTGGGGATAAATGGAACAAGGATCTTTATTAAGTTTTTAGTGAAAAAGGCAGTAAAGTTTTCCGACGCACTGAAAATACGGATTTGGCGAGCCTTCTTCTGTTGTGTTTAATGAGTTGTTTAGTTGAAAAAAAGGCTTATAATGAGAGAAAAAGTTGATTGAGGATGCTTCATCAAATGGCAAAAGTGACAAAGCGGACTCCTACACCAAACAGGACAACCGATGAAGAAAAAGAAGAAGATGACTGTCGAAACTCTCAGAGAAGTTCTCTAATATTGACCACTATCGTTAGCCACAAATTTCGATCTGGAAACTATATACCCTGAGAATAAGATATATTGTGATAGCAGGGACAAAGACGATTGCTTCTATAAAGAAAACGAAATTTCCAGCAACAACACTATAGTAATTGGGCTCAAGCGGGAATTTTGTGCGTTACTCGAGCGCGTCAGAATATCATATAGGGAGAAACCTTATACCCTGTAATGTACCCTTACCTTATATGGACCCTTAATATAGGGTCGTGCGCTGAGGGCATCGCCTCAGATAAGTAAAAAATCGATCCTCAGAAATACTCGAGCACGTAAGATTAAGAAAAGTTAAGATAAGTACATAGAGAAAAGAATATATTTCGATAATCAGACGATTTGAGCGTGGCATAGGAAAATGGGCTAGTCGAAAGAAATTTTTCGAGGATCGCAGAAAAGATACAATCTGACGTTTTTAATGGGGTGATATAGCTGAAACCATCAAAAAAGTGTAGAACGTACATCTGCTGAGAACTTAATATTTCCCACTACGCGCCTAACTTTCCTTCTCTCACTCTCTTGCACCGTCTTCACAGTACCGCCTACTGCCATGATGATACGACGCCATCTCAGCTGATCACTACGTGTTTGTCATAGCACCTGTCATAGCGCTTTGGTTTGTTTGTTGTGTTTTAAATGAGTTTAGTGAGTTTAATGCAATAAGTTTCATATAGACACTCCACAAAAATTGTCGCATAACCTGGTATTCTGAATTCCACAATCGATTAAGCACCTCAATCGCAGTATCTTTGTCAACATATATTTTCGGACATATGAGGGGGAAAAAATCTTATCTATGTAGTACCATTTGTTTTCTGTGTTTCTTGTTGATTTTTGAATCTTTGAATTTATTGTAAAGGCTGCTGAACGTCCTGGACGCTATTTGAGTGATCATGAAGTGGTAAGAATTGTAACACTTCTAGAGGAGAGGCCAAGCCAACGTTACGTGGCTAACTTGTTTAATGTTAACCAAAGCACTATTTCAAGAGCAATTCATCGGTACCACGAAACAGGGGAATATGGAAGAAGGGCCGGACAGGGAAGAAATCGGATAACAACACCAGTTGATGAGTTCGGCAGTGTACGGCAAGAATGCTACAAAATGAACTTGCACTTTGCAGAAATGTGCATATTTCATTGCAAACTGTTAGGAACAGGCTCAGAGAAGACGATATCAGACCAAGGGTGGCTTCTACCGGACCGCGTCTCACCAGAGAGCATTGAGTTGCAAGACTTCAGTTTGCGAGGGAAGTGGTCGAATGTTCTCTTTTCCGACGAATCCAGGTTCTGTCTAGTATCAAATGATAGACGCATGCCTTTATACAGACGACCTGGGAAACGGTATATGTTTCCATGGTCGAACTGAATTAGTCCTAGTGAATAATGGAAGAATGACAGCGGCTATATACATCGCAGATATCCTTGAACCACATGTTGTACACTTCGGCTCGTTGATTGGCGAAAACTTCATTTATATGCATGATAATGCTCGGCCTCATGCAGCTAGAATAGTATCAGAATTTCTGCAAAATGCCGAAATTGATATTTTAAGATGGCCAGCTAGAAGCCCCGACTTGAATTCCATAGAACATTTCTGGGACAACATGGGGTGGCAAATTCAACAACGTAGGATGTCTTGTAGAACACTCCAACATCTAGAAAATCTACTTTCTGAAATTTGGAACGTATTGTCGTAAAAGTAGGGTGATGCTACAATTTTTGTTGGGAGTGTACAATACAAAAATGAGTGATTTAAATTTGAAATGTGTATTTTGTGAAGAAGAAACTTGTGAAAAAATTAGAAGTTTACTCCAGAAACATTAAGAAAAGTATGATTATTTTGGAAGTTCGCAAAGTGAAGCCAGTTTTGAGAAAATCTAGCAGTAACAGTAGAAATTTCTAATGAAACTTCTCAAAACAATGCGTATCACGCCCAATGTTATAAACTTTTTACGGCTATAAAAATACCGCTTGCTTTTCATGCGCTAACTGGGTGTAGGTATGAATTTTTCAATCGGAATTTTGCGATTTTTGGTTGGCTCTTCGAAGGCATCATAAAAATACTAAAGATCATTCAATATCGATTATTTCCAACTCGTTGTAAGCAGAGAGGCTCATTCAGCAGAATTCAATGCATTTAAAGGCGGTATACAGGGTGTTTCCAAAAAATCGTAGTACAATCAAAGGTACAAAAGTGTCTTTTCAAATTAGACTATTTATTTTTGCACACACCATTTAATTCGTGATATTTATAGGCATCGACTTGTTATAGGTTTCCCTCTACCTAGAATGCATCGTTTCCGGTTTATTCGCGATTTTATCCTAAAAATTTTCAGTGCGAGGACCATGAAATTCACAGATTATATGACTGTTTCTCTTCTCTTCTAGTAGGTATTCTCAATTATATCAGTTCCTTATCAGGAAAGTCATGTTCGAATTACCAAAAACACCTCGCTGAATGAAGCATGTCGATTTTTTCATGGTTAGATGTGGGTTATTCTGAAAATATTGCCAACCGAAAAAACCATGGACCTGCGGAAGAATATCAGTCCAGAAACCGAATATTTGAAATATTCTGTTTCAGGACAATTTGTGGATTTCTTAACGTCTAAATCTAAAATCAATAACAATCAAGTCCAATCATTTTGGAATACGAGACCAATCATTTCATGAGGAACTGATAGGAGATGAAAAAATCGACATGTTTCATTCATCGGGGTATTTCTGGTGATTCGAAGATGACTTTCCTGACAAGTAATTGATGTACTCGAGAATAACGTACAAGAAAAGAAGAAAAACGAGAAGTCAGATTCAATCCACCTTCAAGTGCCACAGCATAGAAAACATTTTCGGAACTTAGTTCGAATAAGATTCAAGACAATAACAAAAATTTCTCCAATTGGTCATTCCTTTCTCCATATACTTTTAATGCCCATTCTCGCGTGGACACCCTGTAGACATGTTCCAGACTTCTTGAAAAGAGCTAAGGCAACAGCTAAAGAGAACCTGTTGGTTATACAGGGTCCTTCAACGAAAACTAAACAGAGGCTATATCTACCAAATTATTCATTTTTGATCAAAACGCAAATACAGGTCAATTTTTGTTTCAAGGGGGACATCCTTTGGGGTACAAAACTTGCCTGAAATATCAACTTCCTAAGCGGGGGTTGCAATCCTTGAACAATTCGAATGAGGAAGATGGGTCGAGTGCTGACTCAAAAGAAAGGTGGTATCTTTGTCTACATTTCCTTGAGCGAATTTCCATTTTTAATTGAAAAATGTGAAAGGTACAGGGTGAGTAACTGAAAGATAGGGAAGACTATTTCCTTGAGACTATTCAAGTTTCAGTGGGTGAAATGGAACAGATCTATGCTGATCAATGACAGTCAAGTACCATCCTCATCTCGAACTTCAACCCCTGAAGCAGGGGTGAAAATTGAAAATTTGGAAGAGGGTAGATGGGTCGAGTGATAACTCGAAAAAAGGTTTTATCTTTGCCTGCAAGAAGAATTTTCATTTTTGATTGAAAACTGTAGAAGATACAGAGTGAGCCACTGAAAAATAGAGAAGACTATCGCTCCAAGACTATTGGAGTATTAGTGCGAAAAACTGGAATAGATTCATTTAGATCAAAGATGACAGCCTTTGATCTGGAATGAATCTGTTCCATTTTTTTGCACTAATACTTGAATTGCTCAGGGCGATAGATAGTCTCCTCCATTTTTTAGTAGCTCACTCTGTATCTTCTACAGTTTTCAATCAAAAATGAAAAGTTGTTGATGGGGATGCAGACAAAGATAAAAGCTTTCTTTTGAGGTATCACTCGACACATCTACCCTCTTCCAAATTCTCAAGGTTGGTCACCACTGCTCAAGGGGTTGAAATTCGAGATGAGGATGGTATTTGATGATGACTGCCATTAATCAGCATGGATCTGTTCCATTTCACTTCACTAAAACTTGAAGAGTCTCAGGGAAATAGTCTTCCTTATTTTTCAGTTGCTCACCTTGTATCTTTTACAGTTTTCAATTAAAAATGAAAATTCGTTCAAGAAATGTAGACAAAGATACCACCTTCCTTTTGAGTCATCACTCGACGCATCTTCCATATTCAAAATGTTCAAGGATTGCAACCCCCGCTTAGGGGGTTGATATTTCAGGCAAGTTTTGTATCCCAAAAGATGTCCTCCTTGAAACAAAAATTGACCTGTTTTTGCGTTTTGATCAGAAATGAATATCTTGGTAGATATAGCCTCTGTTTAGTTTTCGTTGAAGCACCCTGTATATTGGCTGTTGTAAGACCAATTTTCATAGTCAAAGAAAACTGAAATGACCACCACCAGCTACAGATACTGTTTATAATGTATAGGCACAACACTGCTCTGGAGGCGATTCTGAATCCTTTCCCTCACATATAAGTGAAGAAAAATGGTTAAAGTTATTACTAGCCCTAAAAACCATAAAAGCAGGCGGATGCCCAGAAATGAAGGTTTAGAATACAATGAAATTACTGATCAATTGGCCAGATCAACTGCTAACACTATCCGTATAGTTCTTGAATCACACAGAAGAAGAACTCAGCGAAAACAATACTGCCTCCTGCGCAATTCTATGTTAAATAAGGTTGTACATTATCAAAAATCTATGCTTTACTCACTTCGTTCTTAACTTCTTTATCTTGCACTTTACTCAAAAGATAAACGATTAGAGGGTTAGTTTTTTCATTCTGAAAAAGCATTCATAAGTCACTGTATTTCTAGTATCATATTTACAACCTCTTCAAGACATCTGTGTGTTGGTTCGACAATAATTAAAAGACGTCCAAAATGCACTAAGATCCAAGTAGCTTGTAGAGCAGTAAACAAAGGATTACTTTGACTTCCAGTAATCAAGAAAAATGGGGTAATGACCAAATGTAAAAGACAGCTAATTAAAATAAACTGAAATCAAAAAGTATCAATGAAATTGTAAGGGATAATCTGATATTTTGCTTACCAGTAGAGAGTATCCGAAGCAAGCGTTGATTGAATTAACAGCATTATAGATTTCTGCATGCGCTGTCATGAAATTCCTGATCGTTAGTGGTGTTAATTCTGTAAGAAATATATTTGGACATGTGATCAAGATTATAAGTTTCCGATCTAACAAAGATGAGAGTTTTCGCTGAATTAATTCATTTTTGTACAAAGTATCCTTTCAATCCTTGAAAGACTACTTGTTATTTCCAAATTTTTATCGACGAGTGCTGCCATCTATACGTTAAGATCGAATCATCCAAATATTCATTTTCTCATTCTCGCGTTAACAGTAAAGCAAGATTCACACATCTCGCACAATGACATTCATACAAATATTAAGAAAAAGAAGTCTCACCATTTCTTGCAGAGTACTTAGCACTTTTCAAGATATAGTTCTCCAGTACATCACCTTCAGTACCAATCAGAAGTTTAGGAGAAACTAGTGGATCTATTTTTCCTTTAGACGAGGCCCTTTTGTGTAGAAATATGTCAGGTTCTCTCTTTATTTCTTTTAACAGAGCTGCGTTAAGCACAATTATTCGGTTTTTTACGTAATAAGTGAAGTTGCAGTAAGATATTTCCTGACTTATAACAACTAAATATAAAATGTAATATGCAGAGTAATACTTGAAATACCTCGTTCTCTCTTCGGCACTTTTGCATCTAGTAATCCAACCATATATGTCAAAACCAAATATTAGAATTAGTATGAAATAGACAGATAGCCCTATGGTGAGTGCGACGTTTTTCTCCTTTTTCAATTTGTTTTTTGGTTCCTTCAACACTGTGCTAACCTAAAAAATTAAATTCAACTTGTTCCATCACTTCTGATAGAAATTATATGATAGAGTATATGAGATATTACTGTTATTGGGGAATAAATTTGACACCCTCATCTGCCCACCAACAAAACAACTTTTTCTCTTTAACTGCGGACGATTTATGGCTTCTTTCACATTGATCCGGCCGCCGCGCAAACGGCATAGAATACGTGATTGTTATACTTAGCATTGATGACGAATTTGTTATCAAAATGATAGATATTGAGATCGATAGCCGGTTAACAGTAGAGGGGAACAGCCTCTAGGTTATACAAGTCTGGGCACGAGCTTAGTGTATACTTTCCTCATCGCTAAATCTTCAGTAATATAAAACACAGTAATAGATAACAAGCTCAGTTCATTGGTAACCATATTGATACTCAATCGACGAACAGAATTCAATTATTATTGAATACGAGTCACATCGCTGTCGGTTCAATTGATTGATGGCTACCAAGAGCATCGTGATCATCGTGAACCTCTTCTCGGTCCTCCTTTAAAGTTTCAACCATCTACAAACTTGTGAGTAGGACACAGCCGAGTAGAGACGTTTCTTCTTCTTCTTCTTGGAAAGTCTCTTCTACCGAAGATCATCCTGGCAATCTGAATTTTGGACACGGTTGCCCGGAACAGTGAACGCGTACTTCTTCCGAACCACTGGCGCAGATTCTTCAGCCATGATGTTCTTCGTCGGCCTGAAGCACGGCTTCCCTCGATTGGTCATTGAATGATCAGCTGGAGAAGTTGATACTTGTTATTCCTCATCACGTGGCCGAAATGAAGCAGTTTTCACGTCTTCACTGTTGTCAGAAATTGCCAATTCTGTGTTGGTTACATGATCTCGCTATGAGATATGCTACATTCGGCGGTACACCCACATTTCAAAGGAGGCGATTTTATTTTCAAGGCGTTGCGTGAGAGTCCAGCCTTCCATGCCGTAGAGTACTGTTGGAAATACATAGCATTTAACCATTCTTGTTCGTACTTCTATGCTTAGGTTGCGATTAGTTAGCAGTTTTTTCATTTTGATGAACACACTCCTGGCTTGTCCAATTCTGGACTGTATTTCCTGCCTCATCTCTCACTTGCTGTTCAGCATGCAGCCAAGGTACTTGAAGCTAGTTCATCTCTCAATCTGCTGGCCGGTCAACTGCAGCATTGCAGGAACACCCTCCCTTTTACTGATCACCATCAGCCTAGTTTTTCTGACATTATTATTTATGCCATAGTTATGGCTGGCCTCTTGTACCTTATCCAGAAGTCGTTGCAGCCCTTCTGCTGATTACGAAATTAGGACAGTGTCGTCAGCATATCTTAAGTTGTTGATCAATTGCCCGTTAACAGATATCCCATCATTCACACCGTCAAGAGCTTCTGCCATAATTCTCTCCGAATGCAATTTGAATAAGGTAGGCGAAAGAACACATTCTTGCCTAACCCCGCTTACAATTGGAATATCTCTTGTCTCTTCTGATTCAATCAGCACTGATGCTATTGTGCCAACATTCTCACCATCTATCCTAGCATTCTTCAGCACCTCAATCAGCAGATATGTCTACTCGGTCGAAAGCTTTTTCAAAGTCGATGAAGTAGACGAGAACATCCACATTCATGTCCATGCACCTCTGCGCCAGAACTTGCAGTCCAAAAATCTAATCTAATCTAACCCAAGACCATTTCGGAAACCAAATTGTTCCTTGGAGACATTTTCATCACACTGTTTGTGGATTCTCTTCAGAATAACTTTGAGGTAGACCCTGAGAATGTGACCCATAAGACTAATGGTACGGTGGTCCCCACATCTGCTTGCATTGCTTTTCTTCAGAAGAGTCACAAAATAGGACTTTAACTAGTCCTTTGACAGTCTTCCCTCTCTGTATACTGTGTTGAATAACTGAGTTAGAAATTTCAGAGCTTCTTCGTCGAGCAGCTTGAGAAGTTCAGCGTGGACGCTGTCGGGTCCTGCCGCTTTTCCGTTGCTTAGCTGTTTGACGGCATACCGCACTTCATCAAGTATGATTTCTGATCCTGTGCTGGCCCCCTCCAAACCGTACGCCTCCTCTCTAACATCATTGAATAGCTCTTGTATGTACTCTTCCCCCATTCGCTTCTTCTCCTCCATTTCGTACACTGGGTTACCATTTGCGTCTTTAAGAACTGTTGTGCCTCTTTTCTTTTTCAACGTTTTCCTTATCGTCTTGTGGAGATTAAGGCATCATGCTTTTCTGGTAGCGCTTCCAGCTCCCGGCATTTTCTTCCTCTCTTTGTTGCTTAGCTTCTCTGACCTTCTTTTGAGTTGAAATCTCCCATAATAATGTTGACTTCTTCTTTTTTGGTTAGTTTCAGCATATGTCTTATTTCCGTGTAGAATTGCTCTGCTTCTGACTCCTCGCTGTCGGTTGTAGGCGCGTACACTTGAATTATGTTCATATTAACTTTGCCCTTTAGCTGCAACATACAGACAGGATCTGAATGCGGAATTAAGTTAATGACAGCTGTTTTGGCTTTATGGGTAACAATGAAACCAACACCCCTCCAATGTCTGGGTTCGTCATTTCCAGCATAATAAATATAATGTTTTTTCATGCCATATGACTCACTGCCCCTCCATCTCATTTCATTTATTCCACATATATCCATTTTCATTCTTTTCTTTTCATTTATCAATATCTCCTCCTTAATCATCTCATATAAAATTCTCGCGTTCCATGTGGCAACCTTGATTATCGTATCTTTCTTCCTTCTTCTTCTTCTTCCCACCACATCGTCTAAAACTGCACAGCACCATCCACACCCCCTCCCGGAGATCCGATTGGGGGGCTAACTACGGGATTTAATTCAGCTGTAGACTCCATGATGATTGTACTGGGGAATGATATTGTAGTTTCCCATTGCCTTCTGCATCCATATTCCGTTGACTCCTACTTATGAGTTCTTCTGCCTTCGGGGCCGGTTCCCCAACTCCGGGACAAATGAGTGCCCCAAACCTAGTGACAAGTCACTGGGGCGAACACTTTTGCCGGCTGACTGATTGCGATGCAAGCAAAGACCCCATTGATCAATGTCAAAACCCAAGAGTATACAAAAAAATAAATATTCAGTAGAAGAAAGAAGATTTACAAACATTCCCTGAGACTGGAAAGTTTTGGGCAATTAACAGGTTATATTACTCCAAAACCAAGGTCATTTCAGGAAGCTTTGATTCTGGAGGATATAAAATCTTCTGTAAGAATGTCTTGAATATATTGGGGCTGCTGTTGGGTTTCCAGATCCATGGTGACTCGGAAGCCTTGGATGTAAAGGGCCATGTGGTTAGAGACAATGGTCTATTGGAATATACAAATAGCGATGATATTCTCTTTCAAGCCAGATAACATTATCCTATTTGTTGATGAAGGGAAGACATATCAGGTTTCATCAGCTACCTTGGAAACTACAAGCTGCTAAGTTAGTACATTTTCTGAGCAATCGGTAATATCAGCTGGTTTTTAGGCTTTGGAATAGTGAATGGTGTTAATGTTACGAATGAGAACAGATGTTTGGTATAAAGAACGTTTTTCTTAGCAAGATATTGCATAGTAATAGTAGCAAGAAGCAATCAATTATTGGATGCAGAAGGCAATGGGAAACCACTGCATTATCATTCCCTAGTTTAATCCTCATTGAAGCCTATAGCTAAATTAAATTCCGGAGTAAGCCCCCCAATCGGATCTCCGGGACGGGGTGTGGATGGTGCTGTGCAGTTTTAGACGATGTGGTGGTAAGAAGAAGAAGAAGGAAGAAAATTACGATAATCAAGGTTGCCACATGGAACGCGAGAATTTTATATGAGATGATTTATTATGCTGGAAATGACGAACCCGGACATTGGAGGTGTGTTGGTTTCATTGTTACCCATAAAGCCAAAGCAGATGTCATTAACTTCATTCCGCATTCAGATCGTGTCTGTATGTTTCAGCTAAAGGGCAAAGTTAATATGAACATTATTCAAGTGTACGCGCCCACAACCGACAGCGAGGAGGCAGAAGCCGAGCAATTCTAAACGGAAATAAGACATATGCTGAAACTGACCGAGAAAGAAGAAGTCAACATTATTATGGGAGATTTCAACTCAAAAGTGGGGTCAGAGCAAACCACTGGAGTGACTGGGCGATTTGCCTTGGGTGAACGAAATGAGCGAGGTGAACTGCTGATTGAATTTTGCCAGGAAGAAGAATTCGTGCTGAGCAATACATTATTCGAGCAACGGGCACGTCGACTCTATACATGGAGGTTGCCTAGAGACAAGCCTGGCCATATGGTCAGGAACCAAATTGATTATATAGCTATGAACAGAAGGTTCGAAGATGCCATAAATGCTGTGAAGACAGCCCCAGGGGCGGATATCGGTACTGGCCATTGTCCAGTTATTGCCCGCATCTGCGTTAAGCTCAAGAGAGCCAAGAAGAAGTCCAGAACAGCTCTAATAGATGTTCGTTAAATTAGCGATGAGAAAACGAAGAAGGAACTGGAAGAAAATCTTGCCCACAGCTTCAGTGGCGTTGCTAACGGCACACAAAAAATTGAAGAGATATGCTTGAGAAAATTCTTAATGAAGCGAGTGAAAAACATTCGAAAGCTAGAAGAAAACCAGACAAGGAGTGGATGACAGAGTAGATTCTACAAATGATGGAAGAAAGACGGCGGTGGCAAAGCATAGACCAAACGGAATACCGTGAAATTCATAGAAAGATCTGGAAGAAGGTCAGAGAAGCTAAGCAACAAAGAGAGGAAGAAAAATGCCGGGAGCTGGAAGCGCTACCAGAAATGCATGATGCCTTCAATCTCTACTATTTTGAAGAGAATTTACAAATAGTATGATGAAAATGTCTCCAGGGAACAATTTGGTTTCCGAAATGGTTTTGGGACGGGGGACGGACTTTTTGGACTGCAAGTTCTGGCGCAGAGGTGCATGGACATGAATGGGGATGTGTTCGTCTACTTCATCGACTTTGAAAAAGCTTTCGACCAGGTGAGACATAATCAGCTGATTGAGGTGCTGAAAGACGCTGGGATAGACGGAAAGAATGTTGGCACAATAGCATCCCTTTACTGGAACCAAGTAGCATCAGTGCTGATTGAATCAAAACAGACAAGAGATATTCCAATTGTACGCGGGGTTAGGCAAGGATATGTTCTTTCGCCTACCTTAGCCAATTTGTTTTCGGAGAAAATTATGGCAGATGCTCTTGATGGTGTAAATGATGGGATATCTGTTAACGGGCAATTGATTAACAACTGAAGATATGCTGACGACACTGTCCCTATTGCGTAATCAGCAAAAGGGCTGCAACGACTTCTGGATAAGGTGCAAGATGCCGGCCGTAGCTTTGGCATAAATATTGAAAGAAAAACTAAGCTGGTGGTGTGCCTGTAATGCTGCAGTTGGCTGGCCAGCAGATTGAGAGATGTACTAGCTTAAAGTACCTTGGCTGCATGCTGAACAGCAAGTGGGAGATGAGGCAGGACATACAGTCCAGAATTGAACAAACCAGTAGTGTGTTCATCGAAATGAAAAACTGCTAACTAATCGCAACCTAAGAATAGAAGTACGGACAAGAATGGTTAAATGCTATGGCTAAAGAATCTGTGCCAGTGGTTTGGGAGGAGTACGCGTTCACTGTTACGGGCAGCCCTGTCCAAAATTCAGATAGCCAGGATGATCGCCGATCTTCGGTAAGAGAGACACTTCAAGAAGAAGAAGAAGCATTCGGTGCTACCAGGGCATCCCAATTGTCGAGCAGATCGTCATCCACTCATCAGTTGTACCCAGTGGTGCCTGTCTTTGAGCAGAACCAAGTATAGCCATAATATCCGTCCAGGAAACTGTTGTATGCTCATCTATTGAGAGGTAGAAACCCCTTACCTTTATCCGGCAGTTAATTCCGTAAATTGATCCCTCTTTGTTCTTCGAGCCACCTGAGTATCAGGTTAACCTTCAAGGCAAGGAATCCTTCTTTTCCTACCACTGTTGTCTGGATGGATTTTGACCTCGATATTATCATCGAAGTGGTACATCGGCGTAGTTCGATCCTAGTTCATCCAGCGAAGGTGGTGGCTGTTAATAGCTTCAGGAGACAGAAATGCCTCGCACAGACCACATCCACGTTCTTAGTCTATAAGCAGCCAAAGCTACCCCGCTAATGAATGTGAGGTGCAATGGTTCGACCCTTAACAGTGCTATTATCATACTCACCTTCTGGATACAACGTAAAACATTTAGTACTTGCTCCAACTTGTACTGACTTATAACAACACCAAGAAGAACACTCCATACAACGATTCCTATATCCGTTATAACAATATATTTTTGATTTTGAGTTTTCATACGTAAGGAACGGTCTGAGGTTGCATCGTAGATGACACCAAGAATTGTAATAGAACCTGTTTGGAAAACAGAAATTGATCAATATCCGCACATAGCACCTATCACTCCAATGCAAATATTATTAAAAAGTCAGTTTAAGGTTATGGAATAGAGATCTATTTCAAGTATTTATTACTCTAAAAATGATATGATGAGTGATCATACGTTGATTTTGGTTTACTCTGTAAAAAATTGGGTGAAAAATATTCAGTTAACAAACGTAATATCTATTTCCGTATTTCTATCATCACTAGACATTTACGAATTGTGAGTAAAAACTAAGGTACAGTTGTACAATTTGTCGTAAATATAGGAAACAGGTATGAATTATAAAGAGAGAGAAAAACAAATTTTCCCCTATTGGATTATAGATAGGTACTCAAAGTTACATTCATAATTACTGGAAAATCCCAAATATTGGGGAATAACATAGGTCTGTGTTAAGAAGGGTGAGATTGTTTCTATTGTGTTTAGCTTTGAAAATTTTCAGAGATTCTAGGTGATTGAGTTGATTGCTTTTCGAGCACGATGAATAATGTTAAGATTATCTATACTAGGGAATGCTGTGCAATCGTGGAGTCACTTTTGTTTTACAAACGGAAGAGTGATGCCCTTTGTATCTAATGCGAAAAAATCTTTCTGTCTGGCCTATGTATACACAGAAAGTAATAGATCAGTCAAGCGATCCGACTGACAACCGGCGCTACCTTGATTCCGGGTCGAGTAGTGTGAAATGGGCGACCGGCCAGACAGGAGTAGGGAACCAGGCTTCGTCTGGAAATTCAGCTACTGGAATAGCTTTACAACTGAGGAAAGAACTTCATGTTGGCACATGGAACATTAGAGGTCTTAAGAACCAGACCGGAAAATTAGCGCTGATAGAGGGAGAAATGAAGAAACACCAAATAGATATCCTGGGTCTCGCAGAGACGCATTGGATTGGTCAGGGATTTTTCCATACGAGTAACAACAACTTTATCCACTTTGCATCGGACGATAGACAAAATTTTGCCGGAGTAGCGGTATTAGTGACACCCAGAATACAAAGCTTCCTAACAGACATCCAGACAATCAACGACCGTATAATGAACATAAGACTAAACACAAAACCAAGGGCACTGAATATATTACAAGTGTATGCTCCCACAGCTAATGCAAGTGAGAACGATATAGAAGATTTTTATAACAAACTTTCATTGACGCTTTGCAAGATTCCCAACAGAGAGGTCACAATGGTTATGGGAGATCTTAACGCTATAGTAGGAAACACTAATACAGATGACCATATCCGAAACATTGTCGGTAAATACGGAATCGGTGAGAGGAATGAAAGAGGGGACAGATTAATACAATTTGCTATTGACAATGAGTTCACAATCATGAACACTACTTTCACGAATCATATTAGAAAACTTTATACATGGAAAAGTCAAGGCGATAAGTTCCGAAACCAAATTGACTCTATCATGATGAGAACTAGATGGAGATCTTCGGTAAAAAACTGCAAGACCTATCCAGGAGCTTGTTGCGGTACAGACCATCAACTCTTAACAGCTAAAATACAGTTGAAACTCAAAACACCCGTGACGAGAAAGCCTGAAAAAAGATTGGTCGTAGGGCCTGGAAACAGCTTCCAAGACACTTTGAAGACAACTAAGCCAACTCTGATAGAAGAAACAACTCCATAAGAAGAATGGACGGAAATAAAAAACTGGATAAGAAACGCCGCAGAGACAGAACGTTCAAAACCTCCTCTGAAACGAAAACATTGGATCCCTGACTATACATTGAAACTGGTCGAAGAAAGAAGAAAAATTTCAAATAAAGGAAAGGTTGATACTAACAACAAGAAAGCCTTCAAAGAGATAAGCGATGAAATTAAGAGGTCATGTAAAAGAGATAAAAACGAGTATTTTTCCAACATATGCAAAGAAATAGAAGTTCATAGCCATTCTAACCAACCACGAGATCTTTTTCGAAAAATTAAATACTTGATCCGAGAATTCAAACCAAAAACATGGCCTATAGAAGATGAAAATGGTAAACTTGTTACAGACAGAGAAGAAATAGCAGAGACTTGGAGGATCTATTGCGAAAAACTCTACGCCGAAAACGAGGAAATTAATGAACACGAAATAAAAGAATACGAAGAAGAACCTTTCATACTGCAGAGCGAAATTACGTCAGCTATCCATAAACTTAAAAATAACAAATCTCCAAGCAACGATAAAATAACATCCGAAATACTAAAAGGAATAGGAGAAGAGGGCACCGAAGCCTACACCACTTGTGTAATAAAATATGGAAAACAACACAATGGCCAAGAGATTGGACACAAGGCACAATTATCACAATTCACAAAAAGGGAGTAACAGAAAATGCGAAAACTACAGAACGATAACACTTATTTCACATACGAGCAAAATAATGCTGACAATAATCAACGAAAGACTGAAGAACTTTTACAACACCAAATCCCGGAAGAGCAAGCAGGATTTGTTAAAGGAAGAAGGACTAGAGAGCATTTGATAAATTTAAGGCAAATAATAGAAAAGCCAGAGAGTTCAATATACCCTATACATATGTTTCATTGATTATAAAAAGCTTTCGATAGAGTGAAATGGAATAAGTTGTGGATCGTTCTAGGAATATGGCTGTACCGGATCACTTGTGTGCCTTAATCATCAACCTATATAATGAAACCAGGGATACTGTGAAAATCAATGAAATACTGTCATCAGAATTCAAACCAAAGAGGGAGTGAAGCAAGGTGTATTCTTTCTCCTCAGTTATTCAACATATACACTGAATACATAATGAGAAAGGCATTAGACGGATGGAAGGGCGGCATACCAATTAACGGAAGATGTGTAAATAATCTGAGATTCGCGGATGATACGGTCCTCCTGGCAACAAGTGAGGAAGAACTGACAGAACTTGTTAGCAGAGTGGAGAGGGAGAGTACGGAACTTGGCTTGGAACTGAATGTTTCTAAAACAAAAATCATGATCGTGGACAGGATGAACAACAATCAACCAGAAAAAAAGCAAATTGATAGGTTTGATGTAGTGCAAGAATATCTTTATCTGGGATCCTTGATAACAAACGTAGGAAACGTAGAACGAGAGGTTAAACGTAGATGCGAACTAACCAAGGTAGCTACGAAAAAATGAATAAAATTTGGGCCGATCGAAATATCGCTATTTCCACTAAAACCAGGCTTATGAAGTGCCTCATCTTTCCAATTCTCACATACGGCTGCGAATCTTGGTCCCTTCGAATGAGCGAAAGAAGAAAAATCGACGCGACAGAAATGATGTGTAGGAGAAAGATGCTTAACATCCCATGGACACAACGCCGAACGAATACATCGATTCTAAAGCAACTCCGCATAAAACAAAGACTTTCGAGTGCAATTCAACTCAAAATATTGAGATACTTCGGACACATCATGAAAAGAGGACCAGAGAATTTGGAAAAAATCATTATTCAGGGGAAAGTAGATGGAAAGAGAGGAAGAGGAAGGTCCCCAACACGATGGATGGATCAAATTACAGAAACAACAGGCCGACCCATGCATTCTCTAGTTGTAATGGCACAGGATAGAAAGGAATGGAAAACTTTCATTGATGACATTTCATTAGTCGCTACATCCTCAGGAGAGGATAAAGAATGAAGAGAAAGATGTATACACCGTTACAATCAGGGCAACGCACTCCGTATACTACTGAATTGTCTAATTTGTGAGTTTTGTCTCGAATTCTGAAATAATTGTGATAATTTACATGTAGCTTTAAAGGCGACTTAGTTGGTCACGACAACACAAACTTCGCAAACAATATGGGAGTACATGGTCTCGACGACATGAATGAGAACGGTGAATACTTCGGTGTTTAAAACTTTTGAACAGAAAACTTTATGTATAATGCAATGGAATGACAACAATGAAGGGAAATCTTCATCAGCTCGACACAATGCCACAAAACCGGTTTTGTTTCCAGTCATTGCTGATGCTCCATCGGTTGTAATGCACACTAATCTATATATTGGTAGCTTGTAGTTTTTTACAACATTGAGGAACGTCATATATATCTTCGCCACGGGTCTTTTCCTCCAGAGGAATGATTGTCAAAAATTCTTCCTTAGCCAACATGTCACTGTACACCATCCGAATGAAAATACACAGCTAGGCAGTGTCTGTTATATCGCTGGATTGGTCGTACTTTAAAGAAAAGTATGTGCATTTCATGATATTATGTTTTAACTTATCTGTCATGTCTTGACTCATGACTTCATTACGCCTTGTGACAGTCGGATGAGATAACTGGAGTTCTCTAATAGCAAAAATGATTTCTGTTGTAATTATAACCTCGTCATTGGAGGGACCCTATTCCCACACAGAAAAATTTACTTGGGTTTCACTTGACCAATGTACCAAGAACCAGATAGACCACATATCCATATCGAGGAAATGGAGCTCATCCCTGCAAGATGTTCTCAACAAGAAAGGAGCTGATATAGCTAGTGATCACCACCTTGTTTTTGGCGTTTTGAAGCTCAAGCTGGCAAGGAACCAAAACCCAATGAGACTGAAGAGACCGAAGTACAATGTTGATAAACTAAAGAACACAAAAGAATGTAACTCATTCAAAGAGAAAAACAAGAACAGAAAATATTCAAGATTGGGAAAGTCTGGCAAAGGTACTCACAGAGACAGCTGATGGCATATTGGGTACAGTAGAAAGAAAAAACTGCATGTCCTCAGCATAATTTTCATAGGATGGTACACAACCACTGAGTGCTAATCGCATGATGAAATATGATCGTCAGTTAGTCGATTGCGATATTTTGACTTAAATTATCTTCATTTCAGAAAATGCAGACTTGCACAAGTAAGTTGACCCAAACATTGCCGTCAGTTGAAAAGTGATTTGCCTAAGATTCGGATATTTATTTTCAGATATAAAACACTAGAAATTTGTATCAGATGCTGTAGCTTTGAGATGTATATCTGATATAATCTGCATCAACTCATTTTCAATAGAACATGAGTTCATATTTAAGTGACTTGCTATTTCAGTAGCTGATTCCTCAATGTTTTTACATGAAAAAGGATAATTCGTAAATGATGCTTCATTTGCTAATTTACTGCAATCATAAAAACGCATTTCGAATTGTCCGAAAATATTTGATAAAACACCCTTATACGTATCATAATTCAACTGAGGAATCCTTGCTTTCAAAGACGGAAAATGTTTCAGATCCTTTCTTTTCAGTTAATCTATCATAAATTGCAATTAATCTTTGAATGCGTTTACTGCGCTAATCATCTCAATAATAGTTTTTCCTTTACCTTGAAGCTCAAAGTTAATGGTGTTTAAGTGCATTGTGATGTCAGTCAAAAATGCCAAATCAGTCAGCCATTTTTCGTTTTTCAACATCTGATTGTCATCACCTCTTTCGTCTAGAAAAGCTGTTATTTTGGGCAATAATTCTTGAAACTCTTCCGCGACTCAACCACCCGACGTCCGTGTGAAGAACAAATCAGTGTGTTCAGCTGATTTCCTATCTTTTAGCTTAGAGAGCCGCAGTTGTACGGATGGAATTCACAATTTTTATTGCAAAGTCCATGAATTCCTTCCGGCTTTGAACTTTTGAACACAAAAC
Source organism: Cryptolaemus montrouzieri (assembly GCA_013387265.2). NCBI lineage: Eukaryota > Metazoa > Arthropoda > Insecta > Coleoptera > Coccinellidae > Cryptolaemus > Cryptolaemus montrouzieri. Next base: position 15,995,470 of record JABFTP020000042.1, read on the forward strand.
TTGTTGATGTATGATGCAATGGAATGAAAAAAAATGATGGGAAATCTTCATAAGCTCGACTCAATGCCACAAAACGGGTTTTGTTTCCAGTCATTGCTGGTGGTCCATCGGTTGTGATGCACACCGATTTATATATTGGTAGCTTGTAGTTTTTCACAAAATTGAAGAAAACGTCATATATATTTTCGCCACGGGTCTTCCCCTTCAGCCAAAAATTCTTCCTTAGCCAACATATCATTGAATACCATAAGAATAAAACTACACAGCTGCGCAGTGTCTGTCATATCGGTGGATTCATCGAACTGTAAAGGAAAGTATGTACATTTCATGATATAATATTTCAGGTCATCTGCCATGTCCTGACTCATGATTTCCATACGGTTTGTGACAGTCGGACGAGATAACTGAAGTTCTCTAATAGCAGACATAATTTCTGTTTCAGTTTCAAAATCTCCAAATGAAGTCTCACCCTCTTCAAAAAATGCTTCCTTCACAACTGATCCATCTTCTAATGATTTCTTGTGTTTCGTCAATATATGAGATATTTTAAACGATCGTAGCAGCTTTTGGTTGTTTGGATGGTCTTGTGAACATGGTTTGTTATTTTTTAAAACAATATATCAAATCACATACTTTTCGTTATTCGTTTTGTACCATTTATTAATAAACTTTATATCGGCGTAGTATTGCCTTCAAGTTACAATTCAGAATGACTCCAATTCCTGCAGGCGCAACATTTATTTCGGCATGAACGAAAGTCTAGAATGTTCCCGTCAAACGCGCCACCCGAAATTTCTAGAAGAGCGGCAAGAATAAAAAACGCGCCTGTTCTTTGACAATTACCGCGCGTTCCTTTGATAAAGCCGCCTTTTGCCGCTAGCAGAGTGTAATTTTCGTAATAAATTTTTGTAGTTTAGTTACTTACTTATTAAACGTCTTTTTCTTGTCGAAATCTACTCAAAAAACACTGGCGATCGACCGTTTGGTCACCCCTGGTCTACGCCAATGCTCCAGCTACGATTGAGGCGCTCAGAGACAATATTCGAGCTGTTATACGCGAAATGCCACCGCGATATTGAGAAGATGTGATGAAAATTTTCCTACAAAAAATGACCATTTGTAAAAAGGCGAGGTGGACACTGGCCATATATCGTGTTACGTTTTGAACCTCAGAGTTTGTACTCACATTAAAATAAAAATATCACCACTTTTCTTGAAAAAATAGTGTTTTATTTGGAATTGAAAATGAAACCTATCGATGAAAGTCACTTTATTATCAGAATAGCTATGATTTCACTTACCCAAAATAGAAGCAAGAACAAAACTATAAATTGTATACTTCGTCGATCTTTCAATAACATAATATTTTCTTACACGTTCATACGAAAATGGGGCTAATCCAAAAAGTCTCATGAAAAATATTGTTGGTTTCAAATAGTCGAACACTGTTTCTGATAGTATAATCTTCTTGAAATCAGCCATTTCAACCACAACTTAGAGAATAGCCTTACATTATAATAATGTAATACAAAACAATGTAAAACGCTTGAAGGGTGTGAAAGAAATAAAAGCATATAGTCATAAATTTAATGTGACACAAAGTAAACAATTCACATTGATTGATACGCTCAAAAATCGTGACATGATTTTTTACTATAATAATATGTTTACAGTATTCGGAAAATCGAATTAGAATGAAAACAAAGATTGAATGAAGAATATGTCGGCTGATATGTAGGAAACAAAATGTTGTGCTGGATGTTTATGGTAACTGAATTACCGGTTATTTGAAAAATTATTTTTGGTGAACTGTCAGCTGGCCAATGCTAGTTCAAGGCAGGTATTACATTTTCAATCGATTTCATTGACCCATAGGTAAGAGAACTTTTTAATTTGAATGAAGTGAACGCATGTAGATTATATAAGCAAAGTCATTCTTCACGAATTCTCCTTTCATGATTAAAATTGAGTAATATAACTAAATATGTTGAGACCGAACTCAGGATCTGAAAAGAATAATTCAATAGAAGCTTATATTCAGGGAATATAGATAACAAAGCTCAAGTTTAATGTTATTACAGGACTACAATGAGATGAAATACAACATTTTTCTTCTTATAAGGATTGCGAATATTACTAGACAGGGTGTTGCATAATAGTATGTCACAACTTGAGGAAGTAAATCTACGAGCAATTTTAAGAAAAAAGTTTATATGAACAAAGGTCCGCAAAAGCTTCGTTACGGAGCTACAGGTGTTGAAATTTCTGGAAAAAATTAGTTTTTTCTTCAAAACTTCTGCAGTTTTTGAGCTATTCAGCCCAAATTTGGAATGTAAGCTATTTGTACAATCTCCAACATTACACGTTCTAAATTTTATATAGAATCTACAAGGTGTTTTCTTTTCCGGAGCCATGTCTCCTTTTGCCCTTTCTAACATTTTTGCAGTTGTAATTTTTTCGTATCTCCAACAAGTCTTGAGCAAAAACTTATTAAACGATTGTATGCATTCGCTGAATTGAAAGCACTTCTAATGAAAAAAAGACTAGTAGGCTTTGATTCTTTTCATTTATTTATTTAACACCAGACAGGCGAACATTTTCAAATATCCACAGAAGATTGTGGGAAACTGGTACTTTTACTGCAAATAATCATTTAAAAGGTGCAACTCAAACTATGAGAACTGCAGATATTGAGGAAGCAGTTTTGAATTGTATTGATTTGAATCCTCATGTGAGAACAAGAAAAATTGGAAATCAGTTGAATGTTACACATGTTCTAGTTTGGAGGATTCTCCACGACATTTTATTGTATCCGTTTCATATTCAACGCGTCCAAATTCTACTTCCCCGAGATTTTCCTTCAAGACTGAATTTCTGCTAATGGTTTTTAGATAAAATTAGAGAAAATGCTCATTTTGATAGTGAAATAATGTTCACAGACGAAGCAAACTTCTCGAGAACTGCTATCACAAATTTTCACAATAATCATTATTGGGCTGGGGAAAACCCCCATTTGATTGAAGAATCTCATCATCAAGAACGATTCTCACTAAATGTCTGGGTCGAAATAATTGGAAATTATTTGATTAGATCGAATAATAACCTCTTGTGACACGATAAGGAATACCCCAAGAATATTTCGAAGAGTGCGTGATAATATGCGAAGGACAGAGGTCTGTTCTCTTGCAGGTGGAGGACACAGCAATTGATTCAATTTTAATTGTTCTTTTTTTTAGTTTAATATTGAATAAGTATAAGTTGAGTCTCAGAAGACGAGCTATCAAAATAAAAGCAAATTTTGGGCATACGTATCCAGCATTTCTATTGTTTCTTTCATTTAGCGAATAACATACAATTCAAATTCAAAAATTATTCACTCGAAAACGGTTGGAGATACGAAAAAATTACAAGTGTCAAAAAAGTTTCTGCATTAAACAAAGATGGCGAAATTTGATATTTGATTGCATTCAAAAGTTGGGCTGAATATCTTATATATATATATATATATATATATATATATATATATATATATATATATATATATATATATATATATATATATATATATATTACAAGATTTGAAACGTCAACCATACTGAATAAATTGATGACACATCATTTCCTGGATCAAGACGCCTACCACTTGCCATAGGAGATAAATAGAGCTGAAGCCTAGTTAGCCGTTAAGTTCTATGCATTGTATCGAATCATAAACATACTTGTACCCTGTATATGCGAATATTTCAAAATTTTTATGCATAGAATCCGGTCTCTAGTATTTACTCACTATTCTTGCGGTATGAGGTGTGGCATTATCACGCATTAGAATGGAGTTTTCTCCCCTACTACTAAACAGAGGCTATATCTACCAAAATATTCATTTCTGATCAAAACGCAAAAATAGGTCAATTTTGTTTCAAGGGGGACATCTTTTGGGGTACAACACTTGCCCAAAATATCAACCCCTAAGCGGTGGTTGCAATCCTTGAACATTTTGAATAGGGAAGATGGGTCAAGTGATGACACAAAAGAAAGGTGGTATCTTTGTCTACATTGCCTTGATCGAATTTCCATTTTCAATTGAAAACTGTAAAAGATACAGGGTGAGCAACTGAAAGATAGGGAAAACTATTTCCCTGAGACTATTCAAGTTTCAGTGAGGTAAAATGGAACAGATCCATGCTGATCAATGGCATTCATCATCAAGTATTCTTGAAAATTTGGAAGATGGTAGATGGGTCGAGTGATAACTCGAAGGAAAAGGTATTATCTTTGTCTGCATTTCCGTGAAAGAATTTTCATTTTTGATTGAAAACTGTAGAAGATACAGAATGAGCCACTGAAAAATAGAGAAGACTATCGCCCCAAGACTATTGGAGTATTAGTGCGAAAAACTGGAATAGATTCATTTAGATCAAAGATGACAGCCTTTGATCTGGAATGAATCTGTTCCATTTTTTTGCACTAATACTTGAATAGCTAGTCTCCTCTATTTTTCAGTAGCTCACTCTGCTGTATCTTCTACAGTTTTCAATCAAAAATGAAAATTCGTCCACGGAGATGCAGACAAAGATAATACCTTTCTTTCGAGGTATCACTCGACCCATCTACCCTCTTCCAAATTTTCAAGGGTTGTCACCCCTGATTTAGGGGTTGAAATTCGAGATGAGGATGGTACTTTAGGATGACTGCCATTGATCAGCATGGATCTGTTCCATTTTACTTCACTGAAACTTGAATAGTCTCAGGGGAATAGTCTTCCCTATCTTGTTGCTCACCCTGTATCGTTTACAGTTTTCATTTAAAAATGTAAATTCGTTCAATGCGATGTAGAAAAAGATACCACTTTTCTTTTGAGTTATCACTCGACCTATCTTCCCTATTCAAAATGTTCAAGCATTGCAACCCCCGCTTAGGGGGTTGATATTTCAGGCAAGTTTTGTATCCCAAAAGATGTCCCCCTTGAAACAAAAATTGACCTGTTTTTGCGTTTTGATCAGGAATGAATATCTTGGTTGATATGGCCTCTGTTTACTTTTCGTTGAAGCACCCTGTATATAAGAAAATTGATTACTTTGTATTTTAGTTTCAAACTCATACTTATCAGATGATGAGCGAAAGCTCAAAATAGCTATAACGTTGAGTAAACTTTTCAATTTTAAACAGTGATAATGTTACGTAGTAATATTCGTAATCCTCATAATGTTAATTACATATCAGACAACAACGTACTTTTGAAAATATGGATCTTCTGATACTAACTACACCAGCTGCAGTGAAATCCACTTGATACAGTTTTTCTTGTTGAATGAAAACTTGTAACTGCAAAATGAAAAAAGTTGAGATAACGTCATTGCGTTTCAACTGATCAAACAAACCTCTTCTCTAACTTTAGAGATAGTAGTTTTTCTCTGTAATTGCATTACAAGTGAGTTAGTCTTTTTGAACTGAAACAGAATTTCAAATTTCATGCCTAATTTAACTTTACGAATATATTTTTGAGAAATTACAATGAACTAGCCTACCCCACGGCTTCGTTCGAATGGAACTGAGGTAGATTAATCGCAAGTTTAGGTGTCGTGCCGTTTTTATCGCAATGTATGAACATAAGTTTGCAAGTGAAATTTGTGATTGTGTACAGGACACAAACTACACAATCCCAAATTCCACCAATCACTACGGAAATATGATTACCGATCAAGCGTATCTGATGCAATGTGATGGCCGACATACAAAATGCCCCAGAGTGAAGAAGTAATTCGCAATTTGATAAAACTCATCTAAACGATGCCACAACTTGATATGACATGTTTTCGTGTGACTTATTCCTGTTGAGATATTCTTTTTAACGGATGACATTATTGAAACATTGTCTCTTGAACCTAGAGAGTAGGGATCGTGAGCACATCGTCGAAAAGCGACACCATCATTCAAATCACTGGATTAAGCAAAACTTGAGAAAATTTTATGGTTTCTGGAATCTGTATCTAGTGTTATGCACTTCAAAGGTGACAAAGTTTCGAAAAAATTATGTCTTACCTCTATGAGACACATGTGACTTGTTTCAATAACAAGGAGTAATCTTGCTGTGAAGAAGAACAGCCAGAACAAATTTAAAATCCAAATTTCCACTTTTCCTCCTTCAGTACCTCTGTTGAAATAGTTTGTCAGCATTGACCATGATAGAATAACCAATTGTATGATCGAGTTTAGGAGGGTACACTAAAAACAAGATAAAGGCATGCAGTACGAGTGAAGGAAGGGTTAAAATTCATAATTTCTTTCATTTCAGTTATTGGAAAAATACTCAGACAGGTAAATTTTTATATTGAGCAAGAAATATTTTATCAAAAGTTTATTCTCTTATTTCGAGACACGGCTAGGTTAGGTGAAGAGCCTATTTTGTGAGTTGTGCTATGTCCATAGTGGTGTCTGAGATCCATAGTTTTCAAGGGGTGTTACACGCTCGACAATTTAAAATAGGCCTCAATTAAATCAATCCACAAATAGTTGAATTGAAATCAAATTTGGGGATGAAGGTTGTGTTAGAGATCAATCCAAGTCAGGATGTCCCAAAATTCCTCAAATACCAGACTGGACATTCTCATAAGTTTACAATGAGATTTCCATCGGTCAACAAGACAAAATTGTTTTTTTGTATGAATTGAATGAAGATGGTTCCAATCGAAGGTAGAATTCGGCGAATCAATTATAGAATTGTGTCATCATATAAAATGTTTTCCTTCAAAATTGTTTATTCTGAAGAAGAATCTCTTTGAAGGCATGTCGATTTCCAGAATTAAAGATTTTGAGCTGAAGAAAATCTATATTGGATGTGCGAATGCCATACCCAGCATTCAAGACACAAATTAGATGAACATACAACAATTTTCTAGTCGAAGATCATGGCGATATTTAGGTGTGTTCAAAGCTTTGTAGAACTGGGTACAACTAATCACTCGATCACGAATTCCTCTGAAAGTTAAGCTGCTCTAAAACCCTTGGCGTACACAAGATTACTTCTAGGGTGTTCTGATACCCAGACATTTTACGCCCCGCTAGTTTGCTGATCGCTAGTGGAAAAACAAACGGCGAAGCTGGATGCTGGAGAATTGGGTGGGGGTTTCTGCTTGCCATTCGAAGAGTTGTGCTACGAAGTTGTCAGAACTGGGTACAGCTAATGGGTGGATGACGATCTGCTCTGACAGTCAGGGTGTTATCGGAGCCCTGGGTGCCCACATGATTACTTCTAAGATGATCTGGGAGTACGTTCAGGCACTGGAACAACTGGCGATAAATAACCATATACGTCTGCTTTGGGTTCCGGGTCACAACCGGGATCACAGGAAATGATATTACGGATAGGTAGGCCTGCCTTAGAGCTAAGAATGCTCTAATAGCAACAGAGACCGCAGTCGAGATCTCAGCCTATCTCGTTACTACACGGCTGAGGAACGACATAGAGATACCTTGTTAAACGCTCGAAGTTCGCCAGTCCAAGGCAATGCTGAGTACATCACCTACTAAACCTGGAAAAGTTGGTACTAGAAGGCAGTCGAACTAATACATGCCTCATCGTACAGATAGTGACAGGGAATGGCAAGTTTAGACATTGCTTGTCCAAAATAGGAATAGAGGATAAATCCTACGTGTAGGTGGAGTGAAATTGGGGTAGGAACATCATTCATTTGATTGTCACATGTCTGGCATGGATCTGCCTTACGTGTAACCGACTGGGCGCGGAAATGCTGAAAGTGAGTGATCTGCCGAAGATAACCTACCGCTCTATTAGAGACTTCTTTTGTAGGATTGAGCAGGGGATATAGTTACAAGGAAGGGCGACACAAAGGGCCATAGGTCCTGGCGGCATTCATGACGGACTCTTTGATATAATCCCAACTATGAGTTAACTATTTGGTTCTTGCTGTAGGATATTCGAATCATTATTATCAATCCACAAAAACATAATGTGCATTGATAGCTCGAAAACTTCGACAATTCTTCAAACTTTTTTCGATTCTATGCTTTTCGAAATTGATGAGTTGACACCAACTTAATTCGATCAAAATAATAGAAATATCTGATCACTCACTCTCGAAAATGTTACCTCAACAAGGAATATGGATTTGAGCGACGTGTCTGCAAAGTGGTTGTAAAATCGGAATATTCAGTACCTACCAATAATGGATATCCATAATATTCGTTCAGAGATTCCACCGATAAAAACAAATACTCTTGAGCTTCCATTAGATTTCGTAATTTTGAAATGATCAAATCTGGAAAGAAAGGATTATTATATTCGTAAATTGAAATTACAGCGGGTTTCGAAAATCGATTTGTTCGTATAGTCGAATTTCTTTGATTTTCTTTAACTATGGATGTATAATTTCAATTTACGACTAAAAACTTCAATTATTGATTGTAATTTAACTTTTATTACAATAACAGAAAGGAGCAACACAAAACAGTACTTAAGATACACACTTAAGAAGATCGTTAATTCTCGTCTGCCAACGTTCGGATAATCGACGCTCTACTGTAACTCAGATCAATTTTCTAGTGGTAGAAGTACTGATCAAAACGAAAGATGATGCAGAAAGCTTAATCAAGTGAATTCCTTAGTAATTCTATGGTTTTCAACCAGGTCTCAAGCCTCAGTTGGCGATGTGCTCGGTATTGGGACAAATGTACAACATATTTGAGTTTTGGCCATACGGAGCCAGTTTTCTTTGTTTGGAGAACCACTTGGCATTCATGGGATTATTGAGTGACGTGAGGCGACAGCGCCATTCGGTGTTAGCATTGAAAACTATTTTGACGTTTCTCGTTTCTCTAAAAGTTCAACATTCCTTTTTGATATTTTATAAGTGATTAAGCAATCGCCTTCCATCACAAGCAACCGTTATTTTCATTAACTGCAGAACAATTAATTGACCAAAAGTTTTCTAACATATTAGATGTGAAATATTAGCTATTTTATGCCACGCGTGGTCGCTTGGTTAGAAATTACTCTGACCTTCTTCGTTCCATTCTTCTTTTTACTGTTTTATACTAGTGAGATTCGTCTTCTTCTCTCCTGCCTAACATCTATCATCGTACATTAAGGGATTTCCGAAACTGGTCACCATATATATCGTGATAGATGGTAAAATTAGATTGGTGTTTAATGTTCTCTTCAATTTTCATCCACTTACAATATAAAGTGTTCGTCCTCAGGCCTGAAGGTTAACCCAGAGAGGACGGAGCTGGTTGTTTTCATGTTGAGGGCCCATTCTCTTTAGATCAGAACTCGGCAGAAGAAAATCGGTTGAGTAGTTGGGGTAGTATTGAAAAGGAAGCTTAGCTGCAGACTGGCAGGTCTACTGCTGCCTCATGAGATGTAGGAAGATCTTCATCGACCCTTGAGGCTTGAAGCTTTACATGCTGATGTGGTTCTTTAAAACTGTTTTAGTACCCAGACTCACATATGCCTCGCTAGTCTGGTGAATGAAGGTGGTAAACAGACGGCGATGCTGGCTATAGAGAGGCTCAGAGAACTGATGATAGGAAGTAATGGACACTCGAAAAACGTCACCACTGTGGCACTAGATGCACTGTTAGGTTAGGTTAGGGCGATGAACGACGCCACCCGAGTCGTAACTCAGTGGATAAAAGGTACTGGTATAGAGCTGGCGTCTCATAAAACAGAGGCCGTAGTGCTGGCAGGGCAGAGATGTATGCCCACCCTGGAACTCAACGTGGCTGGGCACGCAATTAGGTCTAAGGAGGACATCAAGTTCTTGGGAGTGTGGATTGGACGGGGATTTAATATGAGAGTTCACATCATGAGGACGGTACCAAGAGCAGAAGAGGCAGCCAAAAAAGTAGCGTGGCTGATACCGAATGTCGGTGGACCGACAGCTGGTGCGCGGTGAATTCTGGGGACAGTCGCAGTGTCGCGGACGCTGTATGCAATCCCTCTCTGGGCAGATGTCCCCAGATTCGCCAAATATCGTAACGTGATGAATCGTGCACAGCGGCGAACAGCTCTCCGGGTAGCTAGCGCAGGCCAGCGCTTACACCCGACAACACTCTTCGTGTGATGAAGCTTGGGGGCTGTGGGGCCGCTTTGCATCGACTGTCCTGAAGACCAAGGACAGGGAAGACGCCTTGCGTACGAAAGGCAGCAGGGCTTGAACCTGTGGCCTGTACTAAAGTAATGCTATCAAGGCAGTTCTAGTACTGGGTAAGGCGAGGTGAAAAGGAGGTTTTTAGCGGTTATTTCAGTGCAACCGCTGAGTCCCACACTACCAGTAATGGTAGTACAGTAGTACCAGCTAAGACCTTTGGTATGCGCAAATGCATTTTCCTCTTTATAGACAAGAAAAAATAGTGCACTTTTAGGAATCGAACCAGTTCACCTTACAATTATTAGCAGGTTATATGCTTATAGGATAAGGAAGGATTACACTAGAGGTCGGTGTGAGATATACTCTGTTTCCTGAACAGCGGCCACCTTCTCCGGATGTTAAAGCTAAATCAAGTCAATTTCTGAGTAATTGTATTTTTTTTTATGGAGTTCTCAAGCCTCAGTTATCGTTCTGCTCGTTACCGAGACAAATGCACATAACATCCTCGAGATTTTGCCTTATATATCCACTCCTTTCTGTTTGGCAAACAGAACTAAGCCGAGGTACTATGGTGAAATATCCAGGTGAAAATATCATCCAGACAAGAGTGGGAGGAATTCCATGCCAGGTGGAGAGTACATCTGCTACACTGATGGCTCAAAGACCAATTAAGAATTAGGTAGCAGGGTTTACTACCAGAGAAATGAGGCGGGATCCTGCCTCCCATTAGATGAACATATGTCCATTTTCTAGTCGGAGATCAGGACGAAACTTGGCTGTGCTCACAGGCTGGTAGAAGTGGGTACAACTAATGAGTGGATCATGATCCACAGTCGGGCAGCTTTGGGAACCCTGGGAGCACAAAGGATTACTTGAGTGTTCTGAGTGTGCATTCAGGCATTATTACAGCTGGCAGTCAACAACCATATCCATCTCCTATGGGTTCCGGATCACAAGGATCAAAGGAAATGAGATTGCGGATAGGCTGGTTCCTCTAGGAGATAAGAATATTCCAATAGTGCCTGGGACTGCAGCAGGGATCTCAGCCTGTGTTTTGGAGACAACGCTGGGGGGTTAGCTAGACGAACAACATAGGTTACCTGGTAAACTGTACGGCTACTGGGTATTGCGGTCAAAACACCAAATAGTGAAAATGCTGAAAGAGAGTGATCTTTTGAAGATACCACCTCATCCTATTACAGACTTCTTTGTAAATATTAATGAGGGGATGTAGTTAAATGGAAGGGTGACAAAAAGAGCCATATACTTAGGTGTCGATATCTATGTTGGATCCCTTGATATAATCCCTACTATAATGTAGCAACAAATATCATTGACACAGTCAATATTGCTGTGGTTCAGATGCTGTCCATCAGGATGTTGTTAATAGGTGTGCAACACTGACGATTTCAAAAGAGAACGAATCGGATGTGTATTTCTTTTATTCATGATATCTGATTGAATTATAATCACTACTTTCGTGGCCCGTGTTGAAGATCATGACATGTATCTCGGAAAACTAGCTCCCTTAGGAAAGAGTATTTAGAAATCCATGGAAGTTTGGAGATTACTTACGTGATTTTGCTGATTTAAGTAAAGTATTCTCTATGTGAATATCGCTTGAAGAATTTCTATATATAACCGGATGAAACTTAGTAAAACTGGATTCAGATTCCTTCATCAAACTTCTCATTCCATAATTCAAAGCAATTACTCTTCTTTTCACGAAATAAATCATATTACAGAACGATATTTGCTGAGCAATTGCGAGCAAGTATAGAAAATAAAGAAACATATAGTTCCTTAGATATAGTAAAACCAATTCCATACTTCTGTTCTTGATCCAGATATATAAATCGAATAACAACAAAGGTATGCAAAAATATAAGCGAAGAAAATAATAAGTTTTGGAAATAGTCCATTACTAACAAACTTTCCTGATTCCGCATCCAAAGTGTAATGGATCTGAAACAGGGAAAATATGACTTTATAATAGCTTATTTCATTTTACAGATTCAAACATTTCTGAATTAATGATTCATTCTTATCCCTATGGGGTATATTTTGTTTTACGTTGAATAAACTCAATCTTCTTTCTACAACGGCTTGAAAATCTTAGAATAATTAGCAAAATTTGGAATCATCTATGTGTACGTTTATCTGTTGCTTAAAAAACGCCTCAAGCTGAAGCTCCCCGAAGGGGCCACGCGACTGAAGTCTTCTAGGACGTGAGAGCAGGATTTGTTGATAGAGCTGAGTTCAGTTGTTCGAACCTCAGACTTTTTCGTCTGAAAGCAGAGGGTATTTCTTGGAGTTTTGTTGTTACGTTCACATTGGCAGTAAACGCAACCCCTAAGACCCCTACCAACCTTAGGCCCCCTACAATGTCTATTCTCTTCCTTATTTATGTCGTCAAAAAAATGGAAAAACGAGTTTCGATATCGAAAAAATCAGTGTGCTGCTTGAAGTGTCAGTAGAAATGCTTGATCGCTTATGCCTTGAAGATTCATTTTCATCCTTATCACGCTCATTCAATGTTAACGAATAAACTGTATGATGGATATAAAAAATCGAAGATAGAATAGGGTCGTCTGTTGGTGTAACTTCAATGTCAGCGAAAATTGTACGTGTTCCAACAATAGAAGAAATGGAAGTGAGGTTGCCATTATGGATCAGAGACCGAAACCAAAACAGGATGTCTCTGAGTGGTCCTATTATTTGAGTGAAAGCAAAGCGTCTTTACGCACATTTTAACCCTGCAGTGGACTCATGATCTAGAGTGAGACTAATAAACGCGCAGGGTTTCACAGACCCAAAATAAATAACTTCCTATTTTCACAAAAAAAATCTATTTTCCTAAAGAATTGATAAATATTTTAAGAAAGCCTAGTAAAGAAAATATTTTCTCACAAATGAGATAAAAAACACAAGGTTTAACTTTAATCTACACTTTATTTGAAAAAATTCGACAACGTTTCGCTGACACAGCAGCTTTATCAAGAATGAAAAACAGAATGAAGAGTATGGTATTATAAACAAATCGTAGAACAAGTGGGATGAATAACAGGAAAATCCACACCGAGCCATTGTACAGTTAGTATGAAAGGTAATAAAAACTAATTAAACAAGTTAAGTAGGGGTGAGTAATTCACATCCACCTGTTCATTCAAAAGCTTGTCCGAATGTTTGTATCTATTTATTTCTAATGCTTCTAGAAGATCTAATTTTGAACTTTTGATTTTATATGTAATATGTCAAAGTTTTTATTGTAGAATGGTTTTCTTTTATTAGGTGGTTTGAATAATTTGAATCAGATTTATTTTTATCGAAGCTACGTTTATGTTCAGATGTTCTTATGCCAGAACTCCTATAGGTCCTACCGATATAAATTTTATCACAAGAACCGCAATTGAGTTTATAGATTCCTGATTTACTTGATTTTTCAACACGAGATTTATTATTTTTAATATGTTTACCTAAGTTATTAGAAGTTTTGAAAGTTGTATTAAGATGTTGTTTGACGAGAAAGGATTTAATATTTGTACTTGCAGAACCGCAGAATGTTAAACTGTTGAATATTTTATAGTCTTTATGAATAGGATATACTTCATTTATTGCTTTCTGATACAGTTTTTACGAATGATTAGATCTATCATATCCGGATTATATGAATTATTAATGGCTATCTGTTTGATGATGTTTAACTCTTTATTATAATCTTCTACTGATAAAGGTAAATTGAGTAACCGATGTACCATGCTGTTTAAAGCTGCAACTTTGTGTTGAATTGGATGTAATGAGTAGTTATGTATAATTGTATCAGTATGTGTTGGTTTACGAAAGACCGAAAAACATGTTTATTATTTTGTTTAGTGATTTTAAGTCCAAAAATTAATGGAATCGTTCTGTTCAATTTCTATCGTGAATTTAATGTTCAAATGGATGGAATTAATGAAATTAAGAAATAAGTCTAATTGACGAGTAGTTCCAATGAAACATACTAAGATGTCGTCAACATATCTATACCAATAAAGAAATTTGGAAATGAGTGGATGAGTATGAATTTTCTGTTCAATATTATTCATAAAAATCTCTGCTGAAAGTGGACTCAAAGGATTTCCCATGATCAAACCATTTTCACTACTGTAATAGATGTTGTTGAAAGAAAAATAATTTTGTTCAATGTAAACGTCCAACAGATTCAATATTTCTGATTTAATTATGTGGTTGACATGATTCGAATTCAACATGTTTTCGATTAATATTTTGACATCACCTGGAGGAACACTTGGGTATAAATTCTCAACATCAAACGAAATAAGTTTTGCGTTAGGTGGTAGGTTAACGTTTTTTATGTTATTTATCAATTCGAAAGAATTTTTTATAGAAAATTTTGATTTGAATGAACAATAATTTTTAATGATATCTATAAGGTAGTTCCACAATTTCACGGCTGGGGCTGTAACGTAAGATACGACTGGTCTAACGGGGTTATAAACTTTATGCAATTTAATGAGTGAATACAGTTGAGGTGGTTGAGGGTTTGGTAAAATTAATTTGTATTTATCTATTGCTTTAATTGAATATTTTGCGTCATTTATTGCAATTTTAATATTTTCTGGAATTTAATAGTTGGATCTTTGTTTAAAATTGTATAGTTCCCGGATGAAATGAAATTTAGAGTTTTAAATAGGTAGTCATTTTTATTTAACGCGAAACGTCGTCGAATTTTTTCAAATAAAGTGTAGAGTAAAGTTAAACCTTGTGTTTTTTATCTCATTTATATCATGGATCTACATCAAGTAACGGCCTCCACAATTCAAATATTTTTTTACGATAAAGAAAAAACAAAATTTCGGAAATCAAGTGAACATCACACATTTGCCCCCAAACATTCGTTGCGGATGTTAGATAGTGTGCAAAAACGGATTGTGCGCTTCATCCACCACCCGGAGATCACCCGCGATCTCCAACCGCTGGCTCTTAGAAGACAAGTTGCTGACCATTCTCTGTTTTACAGATACTTTCGCGAAAAATACTCAAAGAAGCTGAAATATATTGTTTCAGGAAAACTCATGCTTTGCCGCAACACTAGTCTGGCAAGGAGTTCTCATCATATGGCGGTACATTTAACGACTTTAACCTCTCTCTATAGAAATTCGTTCGTTTACAGGGTTTCCGTTCAACATCTTTCCTACATCCTACAATTTGGCCCTCTTCAAGAAGCGAGTCAGCAGACACCTCAATTCTTCCCAGGCGCTCACCCATGTGGTGTAACAGGTTCGCTTATTCCTGGAAAGCGGGCATAAAAGATAACTCCATACAAGATCACCATGGGCCAACTACGGGTATTTCTCGCTACATTATACCTCGCTGAAAGTTGATCAACTGTATCAACACCAGAGGTTGTTTGGTTATAAAATGTGATGATTTCCGGTCTTTATCATGACCTGTGTCAGCATCAATCAAGTAATCGTGATCAATGGTCGACAGCAAAATTACCTGTTTATTTTTCTTTGGTGAAACACAACAAGAGTCGTCTTCTCTGTGAAAACCAACATGCTGGATTTTTCATTCAGGCCTCCTGATGAGAAATTCAATAGGAATTTGTCTTTTGTTCTTTCGTGAAGTACCAACAATGTTCAATTGATGATTCTTCAGTAAAGTGTGAGCAACTTCCAGAGAGGTAAACCAATTGTCTATGGTAACATTCCATCTAGACTGCGATAAGGGAGCGCATAGCCTTCTACAACATGAGAGGAGGTGTTGCTAACCTGGAAAGAACCAGCTGGCTGCTTTCCAGCATAAATTTACATATTGTAAGTGTAAAATGATTGACCTCTTCTAAAGAAAACACTTAGATCTCGTATCGTGCAGGCTCTCATCAAGTGTTGCATGTTTACATAAAGTGTAATATTTCTGACAATTTCCTACCACTTCTTCGAAAATCTCCCTTACTGGTGCTAAATAATCTTGAGCTTTGCGTTCTTTCCTCATTCGAATATCTCAATGCCAATGTAGCAGGAAATATGTCTAATCATCGGACCAAAATTCATAAACTAAAGTTCTGCTAGCATGATATAAGCCCGCGATGTAGAGTAACCCTAAAGTGCTTTCAATTCGTGGGTCTTCTACAGATTTGTGTGAATGGCGGGTGATTATACTCTCAATATAAATATTAGTATTACGCTTTATTTTTTCCCTAAACGAAGCGTCAAAAAAAGTTGCGAATATTCTTTTGGAGATGAAGCGTTTCTAGCAACACCGATCACTCCAGGTTTCACGATTAGGTCTGTGCTTCTTATTCTTACATTTTTGGTGAAACATTGTTCATTTCATCTCATCCCATCTTCTGATGTGAAGAACACGTTCTCCAACTTTTGGCGGAACGGATTCTTACAAAGATATTTCGTCACCTGATATATCTTGTTTGCTCTCAGAATGATGATCACTGAATTCTTCGATATAGAGTCACAATTGCGAGTGTAACGGCTAGACATTACGTGGACCTTTTTTATGCAAGATAATGCTCCTCTGCATGCCAGCAACTTCACGCGACATTATCTTGAAACAGAGGGAATCGCCAGCTTAATCTCCAAGCCTGAATCCTATTGAACATTCATGGGATAATCTCAAAAGGAAAATTAGATCGCGCCAGGATAATCCAAGCTCATCCAAGCCGTCACAGAAGAGTGACAGAAATATCAACCCAGAGGAGGTTGAAAGGAGTATACGGACTCTGTTGCTCTGATTGCAACGGTGTAAACATAATCCAGACAGGAAGATCTTTTCGCATCAGAGACAAAGAACATGACTCTTCCTTTTGTGAAAATAATAGTGACTCCAACATCGAACAGTATTGGCAAGACAGCAACCACCGCTTAATATTTGTTAATCGAATATTTTCCACTTTATTTTGTGATATTCTTTACAAATTCAACCAAAATCAACGTATATAATATACATTTGTGTAACCAATCCATAACACAATGAATGAAAACGTCACTAGTAATTTCCGTATAGCTGTGTTACATTTTTTCTTAGTTTAGAGGTTTTTCTTACCTTATCTAATAATTCAATGGTTCTGAGGATATGCTTGTGTTTGAAGGGAGATGTTAAAATCCCGAAAAGAATACCAAGTGCCACTCCTACAATATCTGCAAGACTAATGTATATATCGTTCTCGCATTCGTTCCTAAAGGAATAAGTATTACTTGTCGCATCCATCCATACTCCGAATAAGCCCCAAGTTCCTAAAGAAAACATAAATAAATGATAAATATCTTGAAGAATTTTGAGCGTTATAATAAATTCATCAATTACAAACTATAAAAAGATTTTCAAAATAGGTTCAAAAACCTGTAGATACCGAATATTTCCATACTTGGCGAGGATGATATACACGACTCATATCTTATAGTATTTTGATCCATTTCGTTCCGAATTTCAATCAGTCTGTGCCGAACCACATTCATGGAAGCTGGCCGGTTTTGCTAGCTTCTCAATCTTCTAATGAGAATGTCCTAGACATGGTCGATGTGATTGAGTTCAAGATTTCTTGAAGGTATTTTGTGATCTTGAAGGTAATTCCTGACGAAATGAGCTTTGTGAGGTCTGGCGTTATCAT
The DNA here is from genome assembly GCA_013387265.2 of Cryptolaemus montrouzieri. NCBI lineage: Eukaryota > Metazoa > Arthropoda > Insecta > Coleoptera > Coccinellidae > Cryptolaemus > Cryptolaemus montrouzieri. Next base: position 16,013,206 of record JABFTP020000042.1, read on the forward strand.
GCATAAAGAGAAAATTTTCATCGATGGTGTGAAAATGTCTGTAACGTACTTATGAGCTTTTGAGGTTCCATTAATTACGATAACCATTTCAGTGCGGGTGTTCGAAGAAATTTCTTCATACACCATCATTCAACCTCCACCAAAACCATAAGTAGATAAAATGTTGCGAGCGCATATATCTAGTTTCGAATACGTATACTATAACGTGCATAACTTCACTTTACATGTTGCTTCTATCGTTCTTAAATTCCTACCGTTCACTTTCTCTGTTCAGATCAACTATACCGTGATATCATCGTCGACTCCATTGTCTCTTTCCTCTCCATAATTTCCCAAGTATTCTATATTTCTGTATCCCTTTCAATTTCCGATGATTCGGTCAATTGAATTGAATCATTTTGACTCCGATATAACTTGAAGGATGTAGTTAATGATTTAATCTTATAATTTTGTGAAAACTGAGAAATTGAAGGGGATTTAAGGATCTCCAGTGAATTACGGAAATATCCAATTATTACGTGAATCTAAGGTTTGAAAAGCGGATTGTTAGTTTACCAGTTAAAAATTCGGGATGTTAATTTTATCTATTAAGTTCACGTTGTTTCTCTCATTTCCGATTTCTCCTAAATATCTCAATATTTTCGTTATTCAATTTTGTTTGTTGTTCTCTTGTTTTTCTTCCTTTTCACTTCAACGAGTCACGTTCTGTTTAATTCATCGTGATTCGAAATATGGTAAATTTCTTATGAATAAATTGTAATTAGACAGAACGGGTGCATTGAGGGGGTGAGAATACTTTTTACTTATGGAATTGATAGTCCTAGGTTAGGTTAGGTTAGATTTCGACCTCGAAGCTTCAAACCTATTGACATGTTCCCTGGTGAAAATCAATCGGGCTCTTTGATATGCTTCGGTAAGTGTTGCAACATGAGGTTTCAAACCTAATTCCTCGAGAAACTGTTCTCCTAATTTCAGGAAAGAGAGCGACGACGAGAGCACCGAAGAGGAGGAAGGAAACAAGAAAACGAAAAAGACGACAAAAAGCCCCGCTAATACGACCTTAGACGCACTGAAGTAACGAGAGAAGATATCGCCCCTTATAATCAGGAGAAAAACGAAGTGGTCAAACATAAGCAATCGGATGAAGCAGGTGAGTATTAAATATAACGTGCAAAATTGATTTCACAGGGAATACAGGTGGAACCGACTACCGAGGACGACTACAGAAAACTTTTTTACCTACTAAAGAAGAACAACGTTGAGTTCTACACATACGAGCTGAGATCGGAGAAGAAGTTGAAGGTGGTGCTTAAAAGAGTCATGACGGAGCAGACAGAAAAGAAGATTGCCGAGGAGCTGAAACAACAAGGATACCCTACTACAAAAGTGACGAGGATGAAAGGAAGGAACGGCCACTCAGCCCCACTGGTACTTATCGAGATAGAAAAGAGCTACAAGAGCATCTACAACAACCTTAAGTTCTGCTCCGGAAAGTCGATCTAAGTAGAGAGCCTTAAAATAAAATCCGAGATCATACAATGCCACTAACGCCCAAAGAAACTGCCATGCTACATTCAGATGCCTTAAAAGCAGAGAAGACCACATGACAGCGGAATGAAAGAAGCCTAAGACATCAGCACCGAAATGCGCTAACTGCGGAGGAGAGCACCTTTCTAGCAACGTCAACTGCCCAAAGTATCCGAACTACCCCAAAAATCGACCGCAGCAAAACACACACCAGCGCCAGCACCACCTACGAACCTCTGGACAAAAAGGGCGGAGGAGAAGAAGGCTGCCAACCGAGCGAAGAGGACCAAACACAAAGATGACCAGAAACCACGGAACCCGGATACACAGAGCTATTGAGGGATCATCAAGAGAAGCAAAGGAAAAACAGAGTACTCATCTACCAGCCAACATCAAAGCACTTCTAGAAGAAAAGAAACGAAGAAGAAGAAATACCGAAAGACACTACACTCCGAAGACAAGAGAGAACTAAACGGACTAACCAACAGAGTAAAAGACGAACTGAGGAGTATATTCAATGAGCAGTGGGACTACAAAATAGAGCACAGATGACCAATCGCTATAGAGAATGGCAGCAGCACTGACAGGAAAGAAGAACGACGACACCACACATCAAACACAATGGACAAACATCACTAACGGATAAGAAAAAGTGGAAATATTTGCATCAGCACTAGAGGAACAATTGCAAACGAACGCTAGCAATGGACACGCGGAATTCAACCAAAACGTCGAAAGGATAGGAAGAAGAATAGAGGAACATACAGCAGAAGACTACCTCATTGAAGAGGTTACAACAGCAGAAGTACAGGGGCACATAAACCAACTGAACCAACTGAAAACAAGGAAGGCACCAGGACTAGACGGAATCCCCAACCAGGCATTGAAGGAACTTACCAGACGAAGGAATTCATGAAATCGGAGCACTACTCAGACATATGGAAAACAGTAGAGACCATCTTGATATTGAAACCAGGAAAACCAAGGACAGAAGCCAGCAGCTACCGACTGATAAGCCTACTATCAGCAATGAGCAAGATCATCGAGAAGATCATCTATACCTGACTAAAAGCGATCGCCGAAGAAAAAGGTACACTCCCGGAGCACTAATTTGGATTTAGAGGATGACATTCGACAGGAGCAGCATTTTTGGACATTGAGAAAGCATTCGACAAAGTTTGTCACGAAGGACTAATCTACAAGATGAAGACCACAGGATACCCAGCGAAGCTTACCAACATCACGATATCGTATCTACAAAACAGAAAATTCATAACCAGAATACAGGACCATAAGTCAACATACATCGCAGACATACAGAAGATGAAGCACTCGAAGAGGGCACAGTTCGCAGACGACACAGCAATATACGCATCCCACAGGAACAAAGCAGCAGTGAGGAAATGGCTCCAAGAAGATATTGACCATTTTAACAATTATTTTAGAAGATGGAGGATCAAGGTCAACCCGAAGAAGACAGTGGCAATGTACATCGACCACAAGAACAAGAGACATCCGAAATCGAATGGAAGAAGGAAGCAAAATATCTCTGCGTAATTCTGGACGACTAACTGAACTACAAGAGGCACATCGAGGAAACTATAAGGAGAACAAGAGTCAAAATAACATGGTAAACTATATCCCCTACTCAACTGAAGAAGCAAACTCATACTGGAGAACAAAATCAAGATAATCAAAGAGCAATAATCACAAGGAATAACATACGCAGGATAAATTTGGCATCTAGAGGACAGATTCGAGAAAAGGAAACTACAAGCAGCATTCAACAAGAACATCAGGAGAGCAACAAATGCCCCATGGTACAGAAGCAACGACCAACTCAGGAACGAAAAGGAAATCGACACACTAGAAGAAATCATCGAAGACAACCGACAAGATGGAAAACCACGAAAACAAGGAGATCAACCAAATAATGGAACTACAACAACAACAGGTAAGAGGACATCCCTAGTACATTGGAAGAGGAGACAACAGGCCAGCATAGATGCACCACAACATATAAGAAGGAGGATAACTAACCAGTAGGACCCCAGGACAAACCAAGGAGATGTAAAATAATCGAGATGGAGAGGAAAAAGGATAGACATTCGACCCTCATCAAAATTTAAGGATCACAGAGAGACTCTGACTCATCCCTTCCTCCGACCTCATCGAGATCACATTGTCGTCGTAGATTGTCTGAAGCACGCGTTGCTGTCGATAACCCACGCCGTCCGCCATATTGCTATATCACTGTTGTCTATTAGCGAATTTGTTGAAGTTCTTAACACTAACGGAAACTGTTTTCTTCTAATTCCAGGACAACAAAACGTGATGAATGTACCTGGTCCTGAAAGTTCCCAAAACTAAGTGCAGAAAAGATAAAAGCGGGAATCTTCAATAGGCCACAGATTAGGTCATAAATAGAAGACACAATTTTTACGGGAAATATGACAGAGATTGAGGATTGCTCACGTTGAACAACTAATCAGTCACTTTCAAATGCTTGGATGTAACATGAACTTCAAGGTACACTTTCTGCACAACCACCTTGACTATTATGCTAATAATCAATTAATGTTTTCATCATTAAAGTGATAAAAAAAGATATTTTTATAATTTTTTAACAAAATACGATCGTGCGTTTGTATATTTAGAAAAGACGCACGTTCGCACTGGGTAGCCCCAACAGGGGTAGGTTAAAAACTATTTTTCTCAGACAATTCGTAATTCACAAAGAAATCTTCAAAAAATTGACGAAAGTTTTGTCACTTTCAAAGAGTTAATTAGTTGTGGTCTTGTTTCAATGAAACTGGTAGAGTGGGAGAACGTCGTAAAGCTCGTTCCAGAATTACCAATAATTAGAATTACCTTACCTAGAATGAATGCAATTCCATAACTATAAACGGTCCATTTCCTACTTCTTTCAAAATTGCAATAATTTTTCTCGACGTAAAAGTTGATTGGCATGAAACCGAATAATCTCATTAGAATCAAAGTTGGTTTGATATAAGAGAAGACAAATTTGGAAATAACCACTCTCTTCATTTTGGCCTGATATTAAATCCGCCAGTTACGTGGAAATTGAAGCTTTTCATTAGTAACGTAAATTAATGGATTGATATGTTTTATGAGTATTGACAGTCAGCAACAATGGAAATGACGACACACAAAAAATATAAGTTGTTTGTATCTATGAAGAATCAAATATTAACTGCCGAAGTAGTTAGATTTTATTGTTTGAGGGTTGAGTGATTGGAAAAGTTATTTGTAGGCCAAAGCACTATTTTTGTAAGTTACAAAGATGGTATTACAAAACGTGTTTCACGCAACTGTCTTATTTTATACACTCACTGGCACAAAGCTCGATCAAGCAGAAATTATCCCCAAATTGAAACTCCATAACTCTCTGATTTATCTTCTTGAATTTAACATATGCAGAAAATGAGGCTCTTAGTTCAAAAGTAATCTACTCATTCATGAGGTACTGATAGAAAATAGGGTTGAGCCTCATTCCAACAAATTTATTAAGGTCCTGTATATCTTTACATTTTCCCTTCGAAATGTACCCGATGTAGGAAGGATGTAGAGACCTGCCAGTCACTGGTGGAAACGGTGTAAAATGAGGAAGGGTTTCTCTTGATCAACTTTCGAAACATTGGTGGGAAGGGGTTTCTTCTTCTTCTTCTAATACATATCCATTAATGGATGTTTGCGATAACATTTTCCATTGCGTCTCCATCTCTTGCGGTGTGTATCAATGACTGTATATCGTGTAGTTCTGTCCACTGCCTGATATTTCGCAGCCAAGACATTTTCTTCCGTCCGATCCCTCTCCGGCCTTCGATCTTGCCTTCCATTAACAAATGCAGGAATTGATATTTCGTGTTTCGCATTATATGACCCAGATATGCTGTTTTAATCTTTTTGATCACTGCAAACAGTTCACGTTGTTTGTTAACTCGTCTAAGAATTTCCTCATTTGTCAATCTAGCCGTCCTTGGTACTTTAAGGATTCTGCGGTATAGCCACATCTCGAAAGCCTCTAATTTGTTTATTTCATTCGCTTTTAATGTCCAACCTTCCATACCATAAAGAAGCACCGACCAAATGTAGCACTTAGTGAATCTTAACCTTAGGTTGAGGTCAAAGTCGGAGCAGGTGAACACTTTTCGAAACTTTAGGAATGCCTGTCGTGCTTGCTCTATGCGATATTTTATCTCTTTTTCCGATGACCAGTCTTGAAACAGCCAGATTCCTAAGTATTTAAACTTTTCTATTCTTTCTATGAGCCTTGCGTTAAATATTAGCGTAGAGTTTTCGAACATTTGCTGGTTTCTGGAGATAATCATAAATTTTGTTTTTTTTACATTTATATTTAGGCCCATTGATTGGCTTTGTTCACCTACCCTATTGACCAGTTGTTGCAGGTCGGTCATGTTGTCAGCTATTAAGACCGTATCGTCAGCATATCGGATATTGTTTATCCACACTCCATTGACTTTGATTCCAATTTCCATGTCTTCTAGTGCCTCTTGGAAAATCGTCTCTGAATACAAATTGAATAGGAGTGGAGAAAGCACACATCCCTGTCGTACTCCTCTTCTAATTTGGATGCCATTAGACATATTATTGTCTACTTTTATTTGTGCTGTTTGGTTCCAGTATAAATTCTCAATGCATCGTTTGTCTTTTTGGTCTATATCAAGCCTTTTTAGAAGCTGCATTAATTTGTGGTGCTGTACACGATCGAATGCTTTCTCGTAGTCTATGAAACATAGACAGACATCCTTTCTCTGATCATGGCAATTCTGGACAAGCACTTGTATGGCGACTATTGCTTCTCTTGTACCTAACCCTTGTCTAAACCCAAACTGCGAGTCACTTATGTCTCTTTCACATTTTTTGTAAATTCTCTGGTGTATGATTTTGAGAAATATTTTTAAGGTATGGCTCATCAGGCTAATGAGTCTGTGGTCTTCACATTTTCTTGCATTGGTCTTCTTAGGCAGGGGGATAAAAGTTGAGCACAACCATTGCTTGGGATAGTGTCCTGTCTCATATATAGTGTTAAACACTTTATGTAGAGCTGTGATGCCTTTTTCATCTAGGAGTTTAAGTATTTCTGAAGAAATTTCGTCTGGGCCAACTGCTTTATTATTTTTTGCGTCGCGTATAGCTCTTTCAATTTCGTCTTTAGTTATGGGTGGACAGGTTAGTGAAATATTGACATCAGCTGGAGGTCTGTCATCGTCAAATTGTTCTTTTATATACTTTTCCCAAACATTGTTTTTCTCTTTGCTGTCGACGACTATCTGGTTGTTATTATTGACTGTTACAGTTGTTCTCATTTTTCTATATACACCAGCAGTTTTCTTCAGTTTTTTGTGCATGTTAAAGTCATCATGTTGGTTTTGTAGTTGTTCGATTTCTTGGCATTCACGTTTGAGCCATTCGTTTTTTGCTATTCTAATCTTTGACCTTATAAGTCTTTGAATGTCTTTGTACTTACTATCTTTTTTGTTTTTGTGCTCTCGTCGTTTGTCCATTGGAAACAAGATCTCATCTGTGATCCATTTCCGCTTTTCGTTCTTTGTTTTATACCCTAGTATGTTTTGCATTGAGTTTGTTACAGCGCCATTATCCTTGTCCAAGTTTGCGTTGGCGTGTTTCCAATATCCGAAGTTATTATTTGGATTTGTGAGTTTATCTCATTGCTCAACTCAGATTTTATTATTGGGTTCTTCATTTTTTCTAACGCTATCTGTCGTTGTATGGTTGACTTTTCTGACTTGACAAAGCAATTTTCATGACGGCCACTAATAATACGTGATCAGAGGGAACATCCGCTCCAGGATATGTACAAGCTCTCTTGATGGTTGAACTGAATCTTTGGTTAATGAGGATGAAATCTATTTGGTTCCGAACTACATTGTCTGTTCGGTCCGCTGGGAATTTCCATGTGTATAGGCGGCGGGGGTGAAGTTCAAACCATGTGTTCGAAGGGGCTTGGAAAGGACATTTCTTCACAAATTCTGGTTTGAAATATTCCTTCCAAACTCTGAATAACTCTTCATTGGCCTAGATTACTTCGACAGGAAAGGGTTTTTTGCGCGTTCCGAAAAATTTCAGCCCATTCAGTTGATAGTTCCGTTCTCACCCTATGGTTGATTATTCTCATATTTTCATCAATTTACATGTACCTTCTCATTTGAAAAAGTATATGAAAAATTCTGAATCCTCTTTCAATATGAACAAGATTGTACGCAAATCTAAGGTTGTTGTCTCCCGCAAGAATCGTCAAAAATATAAAAAAGTGTCAACTTCAGAATCGAATTATGGACGAAATGATGTAACCTAGATATTGCATCATCTGCTCCTTTTTTCTCAACAGTCTAAGGGTACGTATAGAAAACACTTTTGTTGGAAGCGAGGACGTGAATGTTGAAGGTAGCAGCCTTTGTAATACACGCCGTCAGTACTCATACTGGGAACATGTAGATTTTTTTGGTAGTCCATGGAGATAGCATCAGACTCAATGTCAGTTTTGAACAACTTCTCGAGTTGCCGTTTTTTCTTATAAAAAGTTTCAGTTCTCAACTTATGGAATTTTCCGGCGTCAGAAAGTTCCCTCATTGTTTTTTCTAGTACCAATATTGAAGGTTGGTCAATAAGTGATGACATATTCGATTTTTCTCTTTCCAAGGCTTCAAGTTTTTTCTAAGGAATTGCATGTACTGCATGTATCCGTTCTTGGATATGTTGAAATCTGTGTTAAATATTGATCTGTACGAGGTATGTCTATTAAGTTCGCGGAAAAGTGCCCGGACGGTCCGGAAAGTACATAAATACTTGAAAATACCTCATATTCCTTCGCAGTAGTCTTCCTCGAGTTCGATGCACTGGTGGCACCGTTGAACCCACTATTGAAAGCACACCCTGAACCCCCCGAAGATAGCTCCCTCAGAACCGCCGTCGTGATGCTTTGGATTTTCGGAACTCCGTCATATCTGTTTCCTTTGAGGTACGATTTCAACTGTAGGGCTAGAGGAAAGTCGCAGGGGACTATATCTGGACTGTAGTGGGGGTGCTTACAAGTGTGGAAGTGTTGAAATGCCGTTTTTGGTTGAAAAATGACAAACTGCGAATGACGAGTGGGCCAGAGCATTGACATGATGAAGCACCCATCCGCGCCAATTCTGGACGTACACGAAACACACGGGCTTTCAGACGTTTCAAAACTTCAATGTAGAATACTGCGTTGACTGTCTGACCTGCTGGAACGTATTTGTGGTGTACATCTTGATTAATATCGAAAAATGCGATGAGTAAAGATTTCACTTTCGTTTTTGACATCCTGGCTTTCGTGAGTCCCTTACCCACCCCCTCTGCACACTGTATGCTCTGCCTTTTGGTCTCAGGGTCGTATTCGAACACCCGCGATTCGTCACTAGTGATAACATTTGTCAATTCGAGAGATCATGTCTTGGCAGATGGACAATCGGAGCTCCTTCTGCTTAACAGGGAGCACCTTGGGAACCATTTTCGGACATAGCTTACGCATCAGTAAATCTTCGTGTAGCATCTGCCAGATGGTGTCCTTGTTGAAGCCCAACTCGTCTTCCAAGATTCTGAAGCTTACCCATCAGTCCCAGAGTACTCGCGAGCACAGCTGATCGAGGTTTGTGCCTTTCGAGAGGTGGAGGGAGATGCTCCGCGCGGATCCTCCTTCACCGACTCTAAGCCGCTTCTGAATCGCTTTGTCCAATCGTAAACAGCTGATTTTTTCAGATAATCTTTCTTATACACGTCGGTTAACTATTTCATGATTTCCACTGAAGTTTCGCCGCGTTTCTCCAAAAATTTAATCACTATTCTTTGCTCAGTTACTTTATCACTCATCTTCACGACGATGGGTCAAAACAGGTCGATGTTCAAAGGACAATAAAACACGAAGTATACAACCGATCAACACAAAACTTGCACAGGCTGACGCAGAAATATATTTTGTTTTGAATGAAACTAATGCAAACGCTGCAGAGTTACCAATCGCCGCAGCATTGCCAACTTAATCGACATACTTCGTATCTCTCATATAACACAGGATTGTCTTCAAATTTGTTTTTGTACATTTCATGCATCTTTTTCACATTCAGGGTTCAGATAAGCATAAGAGACATCTTCTTTTAATTGAAGAATTATGCTCAATTACAGCATCCTTTGTCTCTTGAGAGTTTTTTGGATGATTTGTATGCCTCCATTTCCGGTGTTGTTCCAGTCAACTTCATCGAACGTTGAAGAATCTCCAACTCATTCCTCCCTACCCCATTAATTGACAAAAAGCTTTGGAACATACTGAAACCTCTGTCACTGCGTTGTCAGTTTCTTAGGGTAAGGTTACTCTTGGTGAGGCCTGCGTTTTTTGATAGTTAATACGGGTATTAAACCACAAAAGTATAATTTTTGTTGGTCAACTGATTCGAGAAGAATGACTGGCGAATTATCGACAGTCTAGCTTCCAGAGGAACTACATCAAAACAACAGAATCGTTTACACTTACAGTCTGCTCCAGTGGTATACCCTTGTAAACGGACCTCTTTAACCGTTATGTGAGCAACCGGGTTAGGTTAGATTTCGTACACACAGCCTTAATATTTTGTTGGTTATTCCTTGAAAAAAAAAATTTTACATTCCGAGCTCCCGGATCTGAGTGATTTGGCTATTTTAGAATCGATTTACCATGTTACATCTGAGAAAACATTTTTTCATCAAAATTTTGGCTGTTGAAAAATGTAGGGACCCATAATGAAGAATTTTATTCAGGGAACAATATTCAACCTTTCGTAGAATGTTGATTATCCTTCCTTGAAGGAGCTGGTTTTCCGATCCACCCTTCAAATTCACCGTGAACCAGAGCCACACAGAAGTGGAACGGTACGGCCAGTTGTCATGAGTGTGAGCAATGGACTGCAGTTTTGGTCTTATTGGACCTCGTCAGCACTGCCAACCTATTCAAAACAACCGGTCTATACTGCCCCTACTTCATCTCAATCCGTTGGAGCGCAACGAAACATGCGTATGTTATAGCTATCCACACCACCGCGCCACGGGCAAACCATGAAAACGAAGAGTAGATAAACAGAAAACCTCAGTCACACTAGTTTGACTATTCACCGCAACGCTACACATAGTGTCTGTTAGAATACGGTCGTGATTCATGATGGTTGTCAACCCGATATACTTCAAATCTAATCAATCATAACCTGGGAAATTATGCAGCCTCTCAGAGTCGATCGTAAGTAGTCTAAAAATATACGGAAGGTTGAATAGTGTTCCTTGAATAAAATTCTTCATTATGTCTACACATAGAGTGAGTTTTTTCTGTGGAAATGAGTTTTATTATTATGAATAGGAAAAGCAACCAAGATAGGTTGTTAAATAAATAATTTATTATAATTTTATGAGTTGACAATAATATAATGTCCTCGATGGTATTCTTGGTGAAATGGTGGCGTGTTACTTGATTATTTATCGATCGGTCTTCAAAAGTAAGCATACTCACTTAATTGACCCAAAAAAATACGACGCTGATAAGTTTTTTACCATACCATTGTTTTCATAGTAAAGTATGTACGCGGCCAGTGCATCAACGTCGTTGATATTGAAAATCATTGCTAGTGGTCACCTTTGAGTGCGTCTGTGAGTACTGTAACCACCTACCATTTGATCCATCGTCATGCATAGCTGTAATGTTATGCATAGTTGAAACCAACCGAGATTACAGCTTGGGTTTTTTTAGGAACGTAGGTGCAAAGAATAGCTGGTGATCTTCCTCAATATTTTCAGACTACTTACGATCGATTCTGAGAGGCTGCAAGTGTATGTGATTTAGGCTTGTCGTACATACAAGATACAACCTACCTACCTACCTACCTAATTAGGGTGTACCGTAGCATATATAGGTATTAGCTCTTCACATAATATATACATTATTTTAGTCAAGGTTTGGGTTAGGTTTAATTAGGTTCATAGCTATAATATTAATGAAAGAACTCATAGTTATTCAAAATTGCGAGTTTATTGGTTGTTACAAAACAAAAGAGTTACATATGGTGTCAAACTAAACTAAGGAGTGATTTTGGATGTTGAAGCTTGGCACTGCATGCCATCAGCATAGTTTTCATAAGATGGTACGTAACCACTGAGTGATAATCGCAAGCATGATGACACATGATAGTCAGTTAGTCGATTGCGATATTTTGACTTGATTATCATTTCAGAAAATGCAGACTCGCATAAGATGCCGTCAGTTGAAGGGCGATTTGCCTTATAAGAATAATAATAAGAATAATTTATTTCATACTTTCGACCCATAACGATGTACATGTCATTTGGAATAGATACTTGGTACAGTTTGCTTACAAAATAAAACAACACAAAATCATTGCACTAGTGATAAAAATTACAGCTCATCCATACCTTAGAATTCATTGAAGGAGTAGAGTGCTCTTCCAATCAAATAATTTTTTATGGCAGGTGTGAACCTTTCGTAGTTTCTTATCGACTTTAGTTCACCTGGCAATCTATTGTAAAAGTAGATTGCAGAGAAGTGAGGCGATTTTCTGTGCATTGTGGTTTTATGCATAGGGACTGACAGGACTTCACGCTTCCGTGTCCCATAATTATGGAAATGATTTAATTTCTGCAGTTCATTGAGCCTTTTTTTTGCGAAGATACAGCCTTGATTGATGATTGACTTTGAAAACATTACGGCATGATTCTTATGGAGCAAGGTCAAACATTAAACAAATGATTCTCTTCTTTAATATGAAGACTCTGGTCCAATAAACAGAATTGTTCCAAAGCAAAACATTATAATCTAAATAGCTATGAACCATAGAGTAGTAAACACTTTTGAGCCCATCACGAAAAACACTCGATTTCTGTTGTAGAAGTGCAAAAAATCCTTCGTTTAATTGTTTACATACAAAGTGGATATATTCATCCCAAGACAGATGAGAGTCGACGTTAACACCAAGATATTTGGTCACAGTAGCAAATTGAAACTTAATGGAAGGCACAGGCTTTTTATTGAGAAAATTAAGCAGAACAGTTTTATCATTATTAATTTTCAGCCTATTTCTATTGCACCAGTCAGTCATCTCCTCTATAACTCCATGCAGCGAAACCTGAACCTCCTCAGGAGTCCGTCCCGAAACCACAACAACTGTATCATTAGCATACACTACTACTTGGCCCTTGGTTATGAAGTTGGGCAAATCATTGATGAACAACATGAATAAAAGTGGTCCCAGAACAGACCCCTGAGGAACTCCAAAACTCACGTTCCTGGTTGCAGAAAATGAATTCGACACCTTTACAACCATTTTTCGATTTTCAAGATAGGATTCAAGCAATCGTACGCACGCACCTCTAATGTCCATATGATAATACTTGTTTATAGTAATTTTCTCAACATCAAGTCAAATGCACGACAGATATCGAAAAATATACAGCCAACATATTTATCACCATAGAGTTCCTTATATATGATATTGAAAAAATCGTAACATGCCATTTCAGTAGATTTACCTTTCTAAACACATGTTGCGGATTCGGACCTTCATCTTCAGATATAAAAACCAGAAATTTGTATCACATGCTGTAGCTTTGATATAATCTGCATCAACTCATTTTTAACAGAACATGAGTTCATATTAAACTGACTTGCTATTTCAGAAGCAAATTCCTCAATGTTTTCACATGAAAAATGATAACTCATACGTATCATAATTCAACTGAGGTATCCTTGCTCTCAGATCCTTTCTTTTCAGTTGATCTATCATAACTTGCAATTCACTTTTGAATGCGTTTAATGCGCTAATTCTCTCAATAATAGTTTTTCCTTTACCTTGAAGCTCCAAGTTAATGGTGTTTAAGTGCATTGTGATGTCAGTAATCTAACCTAATCTAACCAAATCAGTCAGCCATTTTTCGTTTTTCAACATCTGAGTGTCATCACCGCTTTCGTCTAGGAAAGCTGTTACTTCTGGCAATAATTCTTGAAACCTTTCCAGGAATTTTCCAAGACTCAACCACCAGACGTCCGTGTGAAGAACTAAATCAGTGTATTCAGCTGATTCCCTATCTTCGAACTGCAACTAAAAGAGTCGCCATTGCAAGCTACGTGCATGAATGAAATTCACAATTTTTGTTGCAATGCCCATAATTTCCTCCGTGCTTAAAATTTTTGAACACAAAACTTGTTGATGTATAATGCAATGGAACGAAAAAAATGAAGGGAAATCTTCATTAGCTCGACACAATGCCACAAAACCGTTTTTGTTTCCATTCATTCCTGGTACTCCATCGGTTGTAATGCAAACTAATTTATATATTGGTAGCTTGTAGTTTTTTACAAAATTGAAGAAAACGTCATATATATCTTCGCCAAGGGTCTTCCCCTTCAGAGGAATGATTGTCAAAAATTCTTCTTAGCCAACAAGTAATTGAATACCATCCGAATAAAAATACCCAATACAAAACGATCATCTTGAGCACTTCTTTTCCTTCTTCTTCTGGATCCCCTTCACCTTGTAAATTGACCCCTGTCATGCCTTTGTACGATGCTTCAAGAAACACCAATTTGTCTAGCGGTATAATTTTGTGGTTTTCCTTCAAGGAGTATCAACTGTTGGAAGAACCATAGTTTAAAATCCTCAGCAATTAATTTCAATATTGACTGATTGGCTCAACTGTACCAGTATTTGTCAAAAGTTAAGAAAGTTGTTTTTACATCGAGTCTCATTTCCCAGAGAACCTTAGTTGGAAAAAGATGATATTCTCGTTGCTCTTGAAATTTATGGGGCTTCGTATGAATTCTGATACCAAAGACTACGTCATTGAAAATTAATGAAGCTTTATGAAGGGACGTATGCTCATGTCAAAATTCAGCTCAGAAATTCTACAAATTCAAAATGTATGAGCAAATAGATTTCACTATTTAAAAACATTTTCACACATTACCAATGTCAATTTTTATTCTGCGTTAAATAATCGTTTCTCATCCAAAATTCAGGGATATTGAACAATAAATCAGAGAGTTATGGAGTTTCTCACTGAGGAATAATTTCTGCTTGGACGAAATTTTTACCGGTGAGTTTATTTAAAAAACTGGAAATAATAATTATTACTTCTTTGTTCTTACTTAAACTACTGAAAATAATTGATTGACTTCAATATCCTATTCTAAGAGTGACATACCAAGTCTTATTGGGGTAGCGGCTTAATCCTATTGATGCACAGGGTGAGGAAACGTTGATGCATTTGTTCGGCAGGTAGGTGAAATATTGAAGTTTGAATTTTTTCGAGATAAACACATTGTTTTCGCTTAGCTATCCTTACGTGCATTTCGGACAAGTCTTTATCGATATTGTAACGATATCTAATTGTCCCAGTAGCCGACCCTGCCACTTCCCGGCGGAATGATGAACTGCGTTGCACTTTCGAGAGAATTCGAGAAAGATTTGAAAGTTTCTACGCGCCGAATAGCTGAGAAACCAGTGTAAACCGTTTACAGAAGGCTCTCGAACGAAGATCTCGAACATTTTTGCTTGTATATAAGAAGAGACATCACGAAGCGCGGAAAATTCAGTTAGAATAAAGAGCGCGAATAAGTGGACAAAGGAATTAATCGTTTAGTTTAGTGATTTAGTTATTCAGTTTACGTGTAAATGAATTAGTTAATTTGAAGAACTTAAAAACGTTACAATATTAAACATATCAAACAGAATTTTCTCGAAGGAAACGGAGAATCAAGGATTACAAAAATTGAATCGACATCATCCAATTTATTCAAACCTTCACAGTTTTGTTATATGTTATATCAATTAATATTTCTTAGATCCTAGAACTTCAAGTCAAAATATTGTGCTAGAAATAATGACGGGATAGAACGAAAGCATCAATTATTTCTAATCCTCTTTTCGTTATAAAAATTCAGCAGGATAACTAAGTATGTTGTGATTACACTGAGGATCTGAAATAGAAAAATTAGATTCTATCAAAAGGTATATCTATGAGGAATTTCATCAGGTATTTCTACTACTACTACAGCAAATGCTTATATTGATACTTCTTAGCAGTTCTGGGTCATATACAGCACCAATGCTGTTTCTTTTAGAAACTACTACTTCTATGTCTACTACTATTACTACTTGAATTACTACTTCTATTACTACTACTACTTCGACTACTCCTAGTCTCTGTAATTTTTGAGTGTAGAATAACGGTCAATTCTGAATCTGATACTGAGGTCCAACATAAAAGTATCCATTAGGACCTTGCTATGCTTCGGAAAGGGGCAGAATATTGAAGAAATAAGCAGAAGTTAGGTTTGTTGTTTATATTTGATTAGATCCTAGAGCCTTTGCCTTGTTTCTACGCTACATAGCTCATTTCATTGTGTATGGAGTGCAGTTTATGACTATTATAGCAGAATGTTAATATCTCTCTTAAGATTTCGAGATCTTTCCTGTTGAAATTGAGGAATTCCATTAATCTGTCTGAGTTGAAGTCTATAAGAACTGTGGACTGTCTCAGTTCTTGTACCTCTTTTCAGTTTCCTAGAATCGAGACCAGTTTTACATTGTTGTTCCACTCCAGGTCATGGAGTCAACCTTGAATACGAGTTTTGTTGTGAGCTCGAACTTGTCTAAGGTTAGTAATACTGCCTATATTTCGCAGAGCTTTTTAACCTGTCATTTGGAGAATTTGTGCTTCAGTATGTTGGTAGTCTCCTATAATATTGCCAGTTGGTCTACATGGAAAGTCGTGAAGTTTGCTTAGGGGTGAATTGAGCACAGTAACCTGGAGCCGCAAGTTACCACTTTTCGAATTCCATGTTTGAGCTACCCTAGTTATTTTCATGAAATATTTCTATTTCTAGATTATGGCCCGTTTCAGCTCCTCTTTATTAGGATTGCAATAAAGTATGGCTAGTAGTTAGGGGTGTCTTATAGAAAAGATGTTGTTGGTTCTTTTAGAAACAACAAAGTAGATGTGCAATTTAGAATAAAATTAAATTACAGGTAAGTATTCACAGAAGAAATTTTATGAATGAACTTTGAACAGAATTCGGTCTGCAGACGAGGAAAGCCTATTAATTATATACTGCGGTTGTAAGATCCACCGTCACATATGCTACGTTCTCATGCTTAAACAAGTATTGTGGTAATAACTTGGGCTAGGAGAAAAACGAAAGGCACCCATCACTGCCCTAGAGGTTATCCTAAATCCTACGTTAAATGTCATCATTACGCTTTCAAAAATCGACGAAAATACTATCTCGTGACTTGAAAATTTGAGGAGTTATATAGCTCTAGAATCTTATGCCATTATAATTTTCATACCCCCTTTGAAGTGGTGATAGAAATACAGTCGAGAGGAAAATGAGTCTAGTAGTACAGAGATCCTACATCCAGCACACAGGGCGAAGGAAATCTGGGCCACAGTATAAAGCATGAGAACGCTGTGTTCATCTTACTCACCGATGAAAAAACAGATCTTGTGATATTGACCACTCCAGCTGCAGTAAATTGTATTTTATACAGCTTAACTTGTCGAGCAAGAAGATCAATCTATAAAACGAAATAAACTTAAGTTAACCAATGTGAATAGGAAGTTTTTAAATTTGTGAAAAGAAACTTTATTGATATGCATATCTACAATGAAAATGTTGAAGGTTTTATGCTGTCAGCGAAGGTGTCACATAAAGATCTTAAACCCTACAAGTTTTGGTACATTACTGTACTTTAGGTAGAAGCTCACCTCATCTTTGATTCTACAATCTTTCGTTTTCTTCTGTAATTGCATAATTAGAGGATTTGTTTTCTTAAACTGCAAGAGAAGAAATTAAATGCGATTTAAAGATTCTCACTTTTTGTAACTCTTGAACTGATTTTTTTTTGATGAAGTTCTTTACCTCAGCAAGACACACATGACTTGTTTCAATGGCGAAAAATAATTTTGCTATTAGGAAAGCGAACCAAGCACAATTCAAAATCCAAACTTCAACCTTTTCTTGTGCTTTTCCTCTGTTGAAATAATTTGTAACGATGGACCAAGGTAGAATAACCAGCTGTATGATGCAATTCAAGAGCACAAACTGAAATGGATTAGATGAATAAATCTTTTCATTCAATCACTAGAAAAAGCAGAAATTATACTCTAATTTGAAACTTTATAACTCTCTGATTTATTATTCAATATCCTTGAATTATGGATATGTTACAGATTATTTATCGTAGAATAACAGTTGGTATTGGTTATGTGTCAAAATGCATTTTGAATAGCGATATACGAGGGCCAACCGAAATTTAGTTAGAATTCATACGAAGCCCCATGAATTTCTAACACTGCGAATATGATTATTTTTCAGATAGAGGTGTTATGGAGAACGCAACTCGATGTAAAACAACTTTTATGACATTTTGACGAACAATGAACCAACTAGTGAATGATAAATCAATTGTTGAGGATTCTTGACTATAGTTCTTTCAGTAGTTCATGCTGCCCGAGCAGTACAATTAATGAATGAGGGAAGATCACAAAATTATCTTTATCTTCTTCAGCTGTCATCTTTCAAATCAGAGGTTATCTATCATCTGCTGAAATTCTTCTCGATTTTCATGCAGTAACAGAGTTGTTCGAATGTAAGGCTTGTCCATGTCTTGATGTTGTGATACCAGGACAACCTTCTTCTTCCGATACCTTCTTTGCCTTCAATTTTTCCTTCAATTATGAGTTGAAGAAGAAAGTATTTTTCTCCGCGAAGAATATGCCCCATATTTTCAATTTTATTCCTGATTTTTTGAGGGATTTGACGGTCTATCTTCATGATAGTTGCAGCAGCTTGTTCAAGAAATTCGAAGGATACGCCAGAAGTACCACATTTCAAAAGGCTCCCATCGATTGATAAGGCTCATCTCTAAAATCCACGCTTAAACGCGATATATAAGGCTGAATAGCACTTTAGAAACTTGAATCTTGTTAAGAAGTGTTTTGTATTTATTGAAAGTTGTTCTAGCAGTGGCGATTATTGCTTTAACGTCGACATCTGGGTCTGTATCCGCCCTGATGAAGCTATCGAGATATTTGAAGCTGTCGACTGTCTGAATATTCTTCCTTTCAAGATTTAATGCTGCGTTAGTTTGTTCATTTCTTTTGACAATCATTAGCTTAGTTTTTTCGGTGTTCATCTTCAATGCAAGTTGGTTTCACATATTATTTATTCCATTTAATAATATTTGGAAGATCTGTCCCTGCGACAAGGGCCGTGTCTTCCGCATATCTGATGTTGTTCATCAAATGACCACTGATCCTAATTCCTTCTAAGCTGTCACTCAAAGCTTCTTCGAAAATGTGATCAGAATATAAATTGAAGAGCATCGGGGAGAGGATACATCCCTGCCTCACGCCCTTCCTTCTTGGAATGGACTCCGATTCTTGATTGTCGTTATTAAATTTGGCCCTTTGCGACCAATACAAATTTTTTTAATCAGACGTTTATCGCCTGAGTCCATAGTTTTCAACATTTCTAGAAGCTGTTCATGGGTCATGGTCTTGTGAAGTCACTTAAGAAGATGAACATGTCCTTTCTCATGTGCTAGAATCGTTGAATCAAAACGTGCACCGTTTCATGATTCAAATTGTTTTTCACGAATCTTGTTCTTGAATTTTGAAAGTTTTAAATAAGGTACCGCAAAATTTCAGAAAGTGGTTAAAGACATAATTTCGACAGCAAAACCATTAATTACAGACCACGAAAAATATAAATTCATTAACTCCAATCCACAATCCCCCGAATTATATTCGTTGTTAAAACTTCATAAACCTAATTACCCTATTAGACCTGTTGTTTCTTATGTAACGGCACCTTCTTTCAAACTTTCAAAATTCCTTAACGACTTGCTAGTAAAACATTGCAATTTTAAATCTAAATTTTCGGTCAAAAATTCATACAAACTAATTGCCAATATCAAAGATACAATTATACCACCTAATTCCAAACTCATTTCTTTCGATGTTAAGAATCTATTTCCCAACATTCCTCCGAAAGATACGTATTACTTAGTTGAAGAATTATTAGAAAAGAATCATGTCAATACTATCATTAAATCAGATATTCTTTCATTATTAGAAATTTGTTTAGATCAAAATTATTTCCATTTCAATAACAAATATTATACTATTGAAGACGGCTTGATTATGGGCAATCCGTTAAGTCCATTGTTAGCAGAAATATTCATGAATAACTTAGAGAAATTAATTCATAATCATCCACTCAGTAAATATTGTTTATACTGATATCGTTATGTAGACGATATCATTATTTGCTTCCCAGGAACAGATAGACAGTTGAAAATTTTCGGAAATCATATAAATTCATTACATCCAAACACTAGATTCACAACCGAAATAGAAAGCAATAATTCGATAAATTTCTTAGACGTAACAATTTCGAATGAAAATGGAAAACATGTTTTCGCAATTTACCATAAGCCGTCACATACAGATATTATAATACATAACTTGTCGTGTCATCCATATCAACATAAAATGTCAGCATTCAATAGTTTTATTCATAGATTGATTAACATCCCGTTATCACCAGAAAATTTCAACAAAGAATTAAATTTGATTAAACAAATAGCCAAAAATAACGGTTACAATCCCAAACTAATAAATAATATTTTAAATAAAAACAAAGTAGAATCGCATTGAATGAAGTTTACCCTGTCGATAAATTGAAACAAAAATTCAACACCTTAACCTACGTTGGCATTACAAGTAAGAAACTGAAATCATTCTTTAGTACCAATAATTTCAACATAGCTTTCCAAACTAATAATAATTTAGGCAAATATATAAAAATAATAAAACCATTATAGATTGAATTGCAATGACTGTGATAATTTCTACATTGGTAGATCTCATAGAAATTTTAATATTAGAATATCGGAACATAAACGAAGTTTCTCAAATAAAAATCAGATTCAAATTACGCGAATCATCTCTTAGAAAATAATCACTCTTTCGACCCACAGTTTGAAATTTTGAATACAGATAATAAATATTGGAAGATAGATCTTTGGGAAACTTTAGAAATCAATAAATACAAACACACAGGTAGACTCATCAATGAACAAGTCGATTTAAGCCCTTCACCTCTATTGAATCTCTTCGGGGAGCTTTTAATTACTCAAGAATATTTATATTCATATTCTCATTTATATTTTCTGTACATTCATTCGTCTGAAGAAGCTACGGTGTAGTGAAACGCGTTACGAATCGCAACTATTAAGTAAAATTCCTTAAAACACAGTACATGTTTTTTATTTCCTTAAAACACAGTACTTGTTTTTTATTCTTGATAATGGAATTTTACCAAGTAAAATCCTCCCAAATTCAAACCTTCTCATTGCCCCTAATGCCCGAGTGTTCGGGTACCCATATCAGACGGAGCCTGTTCCGTTCTCCAAGATTGGCAATGGTGGGGGCCTAAACTTGTAGCACATTTATATTCAGTTGTGAATCTTGAAAAATTATACCTCAAGACTAATTGGTGCTTCGAGAACCAGCATAAAAAGGGCATTTCCAAGAGACTGGTCAATTTTGAAGGCGAAGAGGATCGAGAAGAAGAAGGAAAACGACTGTTTCCGATGGTAGCTATTCAAGGCATGGTATTTTGAAAGATAGATCTAGTACTGTTGTACAGGAAAGAAGCAGGTCACACACGTCATACCGCAAGAGCAGTGAGTGATTACCTAAATGGACTTTGAATATTGAGAATAGACTGGACGGCAGGAAGTTCTGATCTCAATTCGATTGGAGACTTAGCAGAATCGGAGTGAAATAGGTTGGACACTAGAAAAAGAATGGGAAATAATAGACCAAGGGTACATCCGTAATCTTATCGAATGTATGTCAAGATGCATCCGAGAAGTGATAAGAGCACGACGTGGTACCGCCTTCTACTTGATAGGCGTTTATTCATAAGCTTTCTATTTCCATTCTTTCAATCAATTTTTTCCAGAAATAACAAATTTTACTATACTTATTAACTTTGTTGATGATAAAACCATTTCTTACAAAAAGTCAACTAGCGCTATAAATCAGAGATTACGTCATTGAGAATGAATATAGCTTCGTAATGAAGTATAACTTCATGACGCAATTTAACTCAGTAATTCTACAGGGTGATTCAAAATTCGAAAAACGAAAGATTTTTTGTTTATCCTCAAATATCGTTATTGAATTGTTTTGGACATATCACCCATACCAACCTTAATTCTGTTTCAAAAAATCTGTAACATATGGAATGGAAGGATAAATCAGAGAGTTATTGAGTTTCAAACTAGAGGTTCTGCTTGATCGAATTTTTGTTCGGTAAGTGCACATATGCTTTGGAAACACTTAATATTCAAAACTCTTTGAGGTGGACTCTTACTTTCTTGCTAACTCCTTGAGTTCCTATGTTTTGTTACAGTCATTGGTTTAAAACTGCCTCAACCTATCAACTAGAAAAAATGCAAATCTTTAATACCTACCAAGAGTTGATATCCGTAATATTTATTGACGTGATCTACACAAAAGAACAAATATTCGTGGGCTTCTATAATGTTCCGGATTTTGGTGATTGCAATATCTGAAAAATTAATGAGTAATTCGATTGAATTAGATCAATATTTTGAGAAATGATAACAATAGTTCACCAATAAACTCATTAACGCTGCTAAGGTAAACCAAGAAAATGGTTAAAGAAATATCAAGTTCGATGATTTGGGCTCTCATACCTCAGGGGTGTAAGGGGTGACAGCACATGATTAAGCTGACCCAAATGACAACCTCACCTGCACGCGGTGCACCCTGCTGGAAACTGACGAGGCTCTGTCGACCGAGTGACTGCCGGTATAAGCAGTCACCTCTTATCAGCCTACAGCTTAGGGTGGAGGAGCTATTAAGAGTCGGGGCACCCTATTGCCCTGGGATTGGGAAACCGACCCCGAAGGCGGAAGAACTTCTTGTAAGTCAACGGCATTGGGATGTAGAAGGCAAGGAGAAACCACTATATTAAAGATCCTCGAGATATCTCTAGTACAATTATCATGGCTGAAAATCAGGAAGTAACGGCCCTCAGTCCCCGGCAGGTCTTCAGTGATCAGAGGGTGCTAAGAATCACCAGATCAGCTATGAAGATTAGTACGTGGAATGTTCAAAGTATGTACCAACCTGGAAAAATGCACAATATTATGCAAGAAATGGACAGACTAAAAATTAATATCCTAGGTGTTAGTGAAGCTAGATGGCCTAGCTCAGGGCTACTTACAACAAACAACAGAACAGTCTATTACTCTGGAAACAAAGACTATCAACATATACATGGAGTAGCTATCATACTACACAAAACATCCAGCAAAGCAGTCGTAGGATTTGTCCCAATTTCTGAGAGAGTGATGATAATACAACTGGAAACGACCCATACGAAATTAAATTTATTACAAGTGTATGCTCCAACAACACAGGCAACAGATGAAGAACTGAATACCTTTTACCAACAGCTTCAAGAAGCTCTAAAAATAGTAAATAATAGAGAAATTACAGTTTTAATGGGCGATTTCAACTCGAAGATTGGCAGCGGAAGAAGTGGGGGAGTGGTTGGAGATTATGGATTAGGAGAACGAAATGAGAGAGGAGACCGTCTTGTGGAATTTTTTCAAGAGAAGAAGCTAATCATTACCAACACATTCTTCAAACTGCCGAAGAGAAGACTTTATACATGGCGCGCTCCTTTAGATGGACTTAATGATAAGATCGTTAGAAATCAAATTGATTTCATTCTCGTTAATGAGAGATACAGCAATGCCATTCAGTCGGTAAAAGCATATCCTGGTGCCGACGTTTTTTCGAACCACAATCCATTGGTTGCCACTCTGAAGCTGAAACTAAAAATTCTTAAAAAACCAAAAGCTACACCAAAGATCAACACAACAAAACTACAAGTGCCAAGCATTAGAGAACAAGTCCAGAACAGAATCTATGAAAACTTAAATAGAATACAAATAGATCACGAAAATATTAACGAAGAATGGGAGGAATTAAAAAGAAATATAATTAACCCTTGTACAGAGATTCTAACTGAAGATAAAGAGAAGAAACAGGAGTGGATGACTGAAGAAATATTGAAAATGATGAACGAGAGAAGACTTTATGAAAGTCAGAACACTCAAAAGTACAAACAACTACAAAAGGAAATTAGAGTAAAGATTCGTCAAGCAAAATAAAAGTATGTTCATGTTCAACCTACACAAAAAAGTGAAAGAGCTTGCAGGCACACAGAGAAAGAATCAAAGCACTATTCTTGTAAATAAAGAGGGTAAGATCTTAATGAATACAGCAGATAAACTACAAAGATGGAAGGAATACACAGAAGAATTATTTATGGATAACAGAACTGAACCAGAAGAAATTAACACATACTGTGAAGAGATAGGCCCAGATATTACTAAAGAAGAGGTGAAACATGCATTAAAGAACATGAAAAATGGGAAAAGCCCCGGACCAGATCAATTGGCAAGTGATATACTCAAATTAATTGACGACAATCATATCGGTCTCTTAGTCAATATATTCAATAAAGTATACAGAACTGGAAATATTCCAAGAGAACGGTTAGTATCTACTTTCATCTGCTTACCAAAAAAACCACATGCTAGAGAATCTGGTGATCATCGTACAATCAGTCTCATATCACACACTCTCAAACTACTCCTCAAGGTTATCCATAATCGAATATACCATAAACTTGACATGGATATAAGCGATACTCAATTTGGATTCAGAAGGGGATTGGGAACCCACGAAGCCCTTTTCGCATTCAACGTGTTGACTCAAAGGTGTCTCAATGTCAACAAAGTGGTCTATGCGTGTTTCATAGACTACAATAAAGCCTTTGACAAGGTTCGTCATGATCAACTGATAGACATCCTAAAATCAAATTATCTAGATAGTAGAGACGTACAGATCATCACTAATCTCTATTATAAGCAAAAAGCTATAATATGCATGAACAACCACACATCAGTAGAAATTGAAATACAACGAGGGGTAAGACAGGGATGCGTTCTATCGCCGACACTCTTCAATGCATATGCTGAAGAAATACTTAAGAAAGCCCTGGAAAACGAAGAATGTGGGATAACAGTTGGTGGAACACGGGTAAACAACATAAGATATTCGAACGACACAGTAATCTTAGCGGAGAGTATCGAAGCTCTGCAGAGACTAATGACCAGAGTATCTACTTATTGTGAGGAATATGGGTTATCACTAAACATAAATAAGACAAAATTCATGGTAATCTCAAAGAACAATCCAGTAAATGTTAGTCTAACTATAAACGGCAGAAATGTAAAAAGAGTGGAGCAATATACTTACCTTGGAGAAATGGTGAACAGCACAAATGAATACACCCAAGAAATAAGAATAAGAATAGAAAAAGCCCGAGCCAACTTCATAAAAATGGACAAAGTTTTTCGTGGTAAAGATCTAAGTATGGCATTAAAACATCGTTTAGCTAAATGTTATGTTTTCTCTACTCTCCTTTATGGAGCGGAAGCATGGACAGTGAATGCCACAATTCTTAAAAAGATTGAAGCATTTGAAATGTGGGTGTATAGGAGGATTCTTAGAATATCATGGATGGATCGAGTAACAAATGCAGAAGTTCAGAGATGCATAGGCCGGGAAAGAGAGGTTGCTAACACACTCAAGAAACGTGAATTGGAATATCTGGGCCATATTATGAGAGGTGAAAAATATAAATTCCTACAGCTGATTATCCAAGGCAAAATACAGGGAAAACGAAGTATAGGAAGGAGAAGAATCTCATGGCTGAGGGACCTGAGAGAGTGGTTTGGATGCACTTCGAACCAACTTTTTAAATCGGCCGCTTCTGAAGTAAAAATAGCGATGATGATTGCCAACCTTCGACTCGGAGATGGCACTTGAAGAAGAAGAAGACCTCAGAATGCTTGTGTCGTTGAGATAAATGTTACAATTATAGCAAATTCAAGATTTTCAGGTGTGATGGTAACGCAAGCGGCCATTTCATATTTGAACGCAGAGCATATTTCCTCTGGATTGAATTTATTTTGTACATGTTCTACAATTTTGTTTAATGAAAGAGAAGTAGACAAATTCTATCTAATCTAAACAAAAATTCATATTCCGTAGGGGATATTAAGGAAAACTTACGTGATCCCGCAGATTTCAGAAAATCATTTCCTATTGAAATATCACGAAAAAGTTGTCCATCTTCGAATGAATGCTGATTATGATAGTTCAATTCAAATTCTTTGATCAATAGATTTAATTTATTATTCAATGTCGTCACTCTTTTCTTCACGAAATAAGTGATATTGCAGTAGGACACTTGTTGAGCGATCAGTGTCAAATAAAGCAAATAAAAAAATGCATAGTATCTAATATATAAAAGACTCATTTCGGTGTTTCTATCCTCTATCCAAATAAGACAATCGAGCAAAATTAGTGCTAGGACAACTGGATAGCATATAAAAATGATAATTTTTGATATCCGTCCATCCCTCACATGTGTTGCTGGCTGTTCATCGAGAATATTATGAATCTAAAAAAAAAAGCATAAAAATCTGTGATATATCTGATTAAAGGTTTCTCAAGTATTAAGTTGACTATCTGACTGTAATCTCATGAAGCATATCGCATTACAGTTTGCTAGCGAAAAGTCTAATTTAGGAGGTGTATATGATGTCATACAGGTAAACTATTCATCGGTAAATATTTGTGAAACATCTGATTGATATCAAAGGATGTTAACCTTACCTTAGATAGATAGAGACTACACTATGAACATCAGACCTCATATGGCGTATGACTCTGTACTAATGCATGCAAGATATACTGGGACTTTCAACTCTTCACCTGATGATAAGGAGGAGCAGTTAGAATAGCAACCTACAGATTTCATCACTTTAACCGAAATGGGACAATGATCAGCATCGTGTCCGGCACTTTAGTCTGAAATTGAGGACAACTAAATGCTTAGGATGAAGTCTGACTTAGCAATACCCGAATCGACAGGGCTCAGCCATTCCAGATCATCATTTATAGCAAACAGAAATAGGCCAGCTCCAAGAACTGTCTGCTTGAGGGTCCCTGTTGGTTCACAGACAGCATCCAAAGTGTTAAAGTTGGTATATATGCTTGATGTACTACTAAGGAACAACCTATCTGTGCTGGTAGGCTTGCGAATGTTTTTCAAGCAGAAATATTCGTCATTGATCACTGCGCTCATCCCCTCCTTGCGAAGGGATTAACTAGTAGGCTAATGAAAATCATCATGTATAGCCAGGCTTCACTAAAGGTTCTTATAACTGCAAGTCACGTATTGTGCAGAAATGTCTCGTCAAACTGGTAGGAAGAGATAGGCGCCGTCTGATGTGGGTTCTGGGCCAGCATTGATAGGAATGAGAAGTTATAACCGGTGGTAGGATTCGCATAAATATAAAAAAATATAAATAGCATAAAACTGGAGGATAACGGAATTGTTCTTAGGTATGAAATACTGTTATAGGGTCTCGCTAATGTGACTCGCCCTCGTCTAGATTAGTCCTCGCTACGTCACTGCTTTTCGTTACTGAGGTAACATTTCACGACGTGCACAATTAATCTTTTTCCCTATGCAGTATAACATGTAATGTGAGCTTCAGTTTGGTACACTTCTTGTCTGATAATTTTTGACGGTTTTTTACATACATATTGATCTGCCTTTGGTTTAACAGAAGAGCTTATATTTTGCCGTTACGTCATATGTTGCTCTTCTAGTTGGTTGCTAAGATTTTCATTCTAATTTATTATAACACGGCTTCCAGATTCATCAACTGTTCGAAGAAATGCAGAACATTTATCTTTAAGGCAGCTCCATTTAGTTTCCTCTGATGGTAATTCACGATTATGTCCGTCATATTTGATATACAGATGAACTGAAACAATTTCTTCCCTTTGACATTGATTGCGCATTCAATTCAATCTTGGAGCACTCTTAGTTTCAAACATTCCCTTTTTTCACGTGACACTGGCAATTTCTGTTATATTTATCAGCTACTAATGAACAGTCAAATATTGGGAAAATGATGATTGTTATAGACATTGAAATAAAACCTACCTTTCGTCACGAACCTCAAGATAAGAAAACTTACTGGTTGATGCACACAGGCGCTAACTACCCTCCCATCCCTTTCTTCAATAATCTTGAAAATAGCCATTTGAATTTGGGAGGTTTTTACTTGGTAAAGGTTGAGGTTAAGGTGTTGAATTTTTGTTTCAATTTATCAACAGGGTAAACTTCATTCAATGCGATTCTACTTTGTTTTTTATTTAAAATATTATTTATTAGTTTTTGTAACCATTATTTTTGGCTATTTGTTTAATCAAAATTAGTTCTTTGTTGAAATTTTCTGGTGATAACGGGATGTTAATCAATCTATGAATGAAACTATTGAATGCTGACATTATATGTTAATATGGATGACACGACGAGTTATGTATTATAATATCTGTATGTGACGGCTTATAGTAAATTGCGAAAACATGTTTTCCATTTTCATTCTTCTTTCAATTTCTTAGACGTAACAATTTCGAATGAAAATGGAAAACATATTTTCAATTTACCATGAGCCGTCAACAGATATTATAATACATAACTCGTCGTGTCATCCATATCAAGATAAAATGTCATTCAAAGATTTATTCATAGATTGATTAACATCCCGTTATCACCAGAAAATTTCAACAAAGAACTAAATTTGATTAAACAAATAGCCGAAAATAATGGTTACAATCCCAAACTAATGAATAATATTTTAAATAAAAACAAAGTAGAATCGCATTGAATGAAGTTTACCCTGTCGATAAATTGAAACAAAAATTCAACACCTTAACCTACGTTGGCATTACAAGAGAGAAACTGAAATCATTCTTAAGTAGCAATAATTTCAACAAAGCTTTCCAAACTAATAATAATGTAGGCAAATATATAAAAATAATAAAACCAAACCAGGTAAAAACAATAAATCAGGTGTTTATAGATTGAATTGCAATGACTGTGATAATTTCTACATTGGTAGAACACATAGAAATTTCAATATTAGAATATCGGAAAATAAACGCTGTTTTTCAAATAAAAAATCAGATTCAAATTACGCGAATCATCTCTTAGAAAATAATCACTCTTTCGACCCACAGTTTGAAATTTTGCATACAGATAATAAATATTGGAAGGTAGATCTTTGGGAAACTTTAGAAATCAATAAATACAAACACTCAGGTAGACTCATCAATGAACAAGTCGATTTAAGCCCTTCACCTCTATTGAATCTCTTCGGGGAGCAATCTATTGCTTAATTTTATTGAATATACCTGTCATAAATAACCAAGCAACCCAATAAGCTTTTAACTACTCAAGAAGATTTAAAGTTATATTCTCATTTATATTTTCTGTACATTCATTCGTCTGAAGAAGCTAGGGTGTAGTGAAACGCGCTACGAATCGCAATTATTAAGTAAAATTCCTTAAAACACAATACTCGTTTTTTATTATTGAAAATAGCCATAATATTCTAGCTGGCTCGTTTGAGTAAAAACTTATATTTTGCCATGAAGATTAGACGAAATGATTCGACCTCTTCGCCTTATTCAACTTTGAGGGGTTGAAGCCTCTCTCTCAGAAGGTTGCTCAATTATACGTCAACAGATGTCCCCCCAAACGGAATCATTCAATGTCTTTTGGCAAATTCTTTCAATAACTGGCTAATTTGAGATGGAACACCCTATAAAATGGAACTCATGGAATATTTTTCTTACTTTGTCCAACATTTCAATGATCGAAAATATTTCCTCTATTTTGAACGGACCCATAACGATTCCATAAAAAACTCCTACAGCCACTCCCAAAATGTCGACGAGATTTATGTATATATCATTTGCACGTTCATGCCTGAATGAATGCATATTACAATTCGTATCCATCCAAAGTCCATATACTCCCCAACAACCTGTAAGTATGTATGATGCACTTAAGCTATATATTATAACCACTCAAATTTTCTCACCTAAAAGAATTGCTATTCCATATCCATATATAATCAATTTTCTACTCCTTTCAATAATAATTAAATTTTTCTTAGAGTGATATGCAAGTGGCATGAATCCAAATAACCTCATCAGAATGATTGTTGGTTCCAGATATGAAAATACAGAATTTGATACGATTAACCTTCGCATTTTAGAAACTATGTTGTTAAAAAGAATTCACTTCAATCGATACTCTTATTCAAATTAACAGAACGATGTATATAAGTTTTCCCTAATGAAATTGCCGACTCCATATAGTTGATGAGTATTGACAGTAGACGATAAATGTTTTACAGAACTCACATTAAATTATATACTTTACTTTGATATATAAATGAGTATACATACCAGGAAGTCGAAGAACTTCCTCAAGATGATCATTGTCAGGTGTTGTTGAGAAAAATCAGAAATTTCAGTCTGTCTATCTAATTTTTGATGGATTATATTATAAGATTATAAATAACAACATCATCAGGAATTTCGTGATTAACTGCCAATATAAGAACGGAGCTCTTTTTCATCAGACTATTTAACCTAACCTAACTTTATTCTCAGGGATAATTGAAATGGAAACAAGGGATAGATCGAAGAATTTTCATTCAAGGAACTATATTGAACCCTCGGTAGAATGCTAAATACCTTCCCCTGAAGGAGCTGGTTTTCCAATCCACCCTTCATAACCATCGTCAACCAGGCCAACACAGCAGTGGTACAGCACGGTCGGATATTATGAACAGGATAAATCGACTGTAGTTTCGGTCTTATTTGACCTCGTCAAAGTTGAGTATCCTTTCCTGAAAGAGATGGTTTTCCGATCCACTCGTCACATAGTAGTTGTAAAATCTGGTCGGATGTCATGAATGAAAGCTTGTATCAATCAAACCTTCTAATTCGAGAAGGTTATTTAACATTCTATGGAAGGTTGAAAATTGATCCCTCAATAAAAGTCTTGAATGTATTTACAGATATAGCGCTAAATTTTGTGAGTACACCTGGTTTTACAGCCATACTAGCACTGCAGTGTCAGTTTATTTCGACAAACTGCATTCAGCAGGCACAGTGTGTAACGTTGAGAAAGATAGTCGAACTAGTTTCTGGTTTCTTGAAGTTATCTGTTTGATTTACTTTTTGTATTCATCGTTTTTCGGTGACGCTGGTTGTAGCCTCAGCTTTAGTTCGTTGGGGGGCCCTAATTATATATGTATACATATACATGTACTTCACGCTTCCCAACGGATTGAAATGAGTAGGTGGTTGTTTGGCTTGGTGTTGGTGATGCGTGTGGAATACTGATGAGGTCAAACGAAATCGGAACTGCAGTCTGTTGCTTCTATTCATGACATTCGACTATGTGGCTTTGTTAGATGATGATTATGTAGAGTGTATCGGAAAACTTTCTCCCTTACGGTTGATATTTAACATTCTAGAAATAGTTGAATGTTGTTTTTGTTATGCCTTGTGCAAGATCAGTATGTTCTTGAAGAAAATCAACAAGGAGTATTATGTCCACGTTCTGAGAGGATTGCACGACGCAAAACGAAGAAAATCCCTCAACTTTGGCTAGTAGTGATTGGGTGCTTCATCACGGAGACGCCCCAGCAGATGAATCAGCACTGGCTACCTGGAAAAGATGGAAAATGTCCCATAAAATGTTCGTATGAATATTCTTACTTAAGCAAACACAGGTCTTTTCACAACATCGGCAGTAGTAAATTAAATCCAATACCTTTCTCCTTGTATTGAAAATGTTTCTACCTATAATTATATTCTTCAACAATAATTTGCAAATAATGATTTAATTCTTACCAGTTTCCTTATTTGATAATCTGCCGTTCTGTTAAAAAGTTGTAGAATTAAAGGAATTTTTTTTAGAGCTGTAGGAAGAAATATATGATATTATTAACGGTTAACAAGTGGGAAAATACGAAAAGAAAATTATTTAACAAAGACCTGCTGATTAATGGGGGTTACTAGGTCGAGCTCACGGCTTGAAGGTGTCTTAGTATACCCATAAAATTACGGATGTACTCTCGGTCTATACTTGCCCACTCCTCTTGCAAAGTGTGACCTACTTCATTCAAATTCTTCAGAGCAGACACGCTATTTCTTAACATTCTACCCATCGTATTTCATACATACTCAATAGTATTGTGATCAGCTATCCTTGCCAACCAGACCATTCTCAATATTTCAAGTTCATCGAGGTAATTTCCAAAGACCGGGTTTTCATGCAAAGTGCAAAAATCTGATTATTAGTATTTCCTGTATATTATTGCTATTTTGCACACACTTAGAGATCAACAGTGGGTTTTCCTAGTAGGTCTGGTGCCAAAAGAAGGTATAGACCAAGAACCGTTCCCCATTGTATCAAGTGCCTACCAAGTTCCCCATTGTATCAAGTGCCTACCAAGATGGAGATATTATCAAGCATAGGGGCAAAAGTAATGCAGTTAAAAGGCGTCCTTCTCGAGAAATGCAATCTATATATATATATATATATATATATATATATATATATATATATATATATATATATATATATATATATATATTTTTTTCTTTGGGGACATCTGAAAACTTTGCCCCTTTATATCTCCCGTGAATACACTTGAAGAATTGAGAATATTCAGAGGGTCGCACTGAAATTTTGTCTCTATTCATATTTTATTACCAAGTTTGGAAATTCCGAGCAACTACAAATAATAATACATTATTATTCAGGGGTTAGGTCTATATATATATATATATATATATATATATATATATATATATATATATATATATATATATATATATATATATATATATATATGCATTCTCCTGAATAATAATGGTATTATTATTTGTAGACAGGTAGGTTAGATCTAATTCTGATAGATCCTCAAACAATTTGGCAGGTAGCACATTGGCATTGGGCACCAGTGTCGATCTTGAAACCTATAGAAACATTATTAATCAACATGTGCTCAACCAATTCATTCTTGTTATTATTAATTAATTCAGCATTCATTATTTCTAGGCTTATGCTATTTTAAAGAAACTCCTCAAAATCATCACTCGAATTCTGCTTCTCTTCCTGCAAAGTACAAAGAAATTTCTTAGTTTTAGAATTATTATTATTCAAAAAAAATTTTTTTTCTGGAAGCTTTCTTTTTTAAACAACCTGTTTCAAAATGGTTAGGTGTTTTACAAAAATTACAAATTTCACCAAAAGCTGAGCACTTTCCCCTGCTATGTCTCGTGCTACACTTGAGGCAATCATAATCTCTACCCTTATTACTAGAGAATTTTTTATTATAATTATTGAAATTCTGATTTCTATTATTATTATTAAATTTACTTAGCTTAAATTGGCGTATGCTTTCCAGGGAAACCTCTGCTTCCTTGCTTCCACCCATTTCGACTGACTGTTTTCTACTCTCTTCATGGATGTGGCACATTTCTTCAGCTTTTTTTAGAGTAGGGTCAACCATTTGCAATAGTTTTTCACGTATTGGGTTATCCAAGAGTCCCATTATTAACTTGTCCTTCACAAATTTGTCTGTAGTGGCATATTCACATGTTGCTGCTAGTGACTTCAATTCCAAATATATTTGCTCAACAATTGTCCCTCTTTCCGATTGCAGGTTAAGAATTTGTGCCTTTGATATACCACATTTTTCTTAGGTTCACAATATTCTTGCAATTTCACTATGACATCGACCAGCTTCACTTTTTCAGTTGCCAGCTTGAACGTGTTATATATTTTTACGCCTTCGTCCCCAAAGAGATTCAAAAATATCGCAATTTGTGTCTCTTCTTTCAGTTTCTGAAATCCATCACCGGAGGAATTCGGAGTCCATCCATTTTTCCACAAATATTCGATCTATCCGTCAACTTTTTAATAATTAACACCTGACACCATGTAACGTTCTTTAGGGATTATATTTTTAATATTATATTTACTTAAGTAAATGAGAATTCAATCTCCCCAACTAAACCTATATTTCTTATCGAACTGTAAATCACCGTGGTCATGCTGAGAAGAGAGCGAGAGCAGCCGCGATACCTTATTCGAGTAGTTTATGTACAATGTTGCCGGCTCTCATTATATATTTTAATACTAAATTATTTACAATAGTATTCATATCTTACAGAAAAAAGCTAATATTCTCGTTGCGTTGGAAATCCATGGGGCTTCGTATGAATTCTGATAAGTTTTTACCAATGAAGCGATAGCATCATGAATCAAAGACTACGTCATTGAAAATAAATGTAGCTTCATGAAGACGTGTATCTTCATGTCAAAATTCAGCTCAGAAATTCTACAGATTCAAAATTTGTGAAGAAAAATATACATCGCTATTTGAGAAACATTTTCACTCATTACCAATGCCAATTTATTCTGCGTTAAATAATCTGTATCATATCCAAAATTCAAGGATACCGAACAATTAATCAGAAAGATATGAGGTTCTAACTAGAGAATAATTTCTGCTTACACGAATATTTTGCCGGTGAGTAAAATCGAAAAAGTGAAAATTTGAAATTGTTAAAAATAATAGTTATTGCTTATCTGTTCTTATTTAAACAACTGAAACTTCATGAAAAAAATGTATAACTGTTGGACTTGGATACCCAAGTCAGTGAGTGACATATCAAGTCATGTTGAGTTAGTGGTTCAATCGTATTGATACACAGGGTGAGGAAACGTTGTTGCTTCTGTTCGGCAGCTAGGTGAAATATTGAAGTTTTCGAGATAAACAGGTTATTTTCGCTTAACAATTCACACGTGCATTTCAGAAGAGTCTTATTCCATATCCGACACAATTAAACAGAATTTTATAGAAGGAAAAGGGGAATCAATGATTACAAAAGTTAAATCGACATCATCCAATTTATTCGAACCTTCGCAGTTTATGTTATATGTTACATCAATTATTATTTCTTAGATCTTAGAACTTCAAGTAAAAATATTGTGGTAGAAATTATCAATGAATAGAACGCAAGTATCATTGATTTTAAATCCTCTCTTCGTGATAGAAATTCAGCAGAATGACTAAGTATGTTGTAATTACACTGAGAATCTGAAAAGGAAAATTAAATGCTATCAAAATGTAAATTTATGGGGAATTGCATCAGGTATTTCTACTTCTACTACACCAACTACTTCTATTAATACTTCTTAGCAATTCTGGGTCATCTACAGTACCAATGCTGTGTCTTTCAGAATCTACTACTTCTACGTCTACTACTATTACTAATTGGATTACTACTACTACTTCGACTGCTCCTCAATACTACTCTCTGTGATTTTTTAGTGTAAGATAACGTTCAATACTGAATCTGATACTAATGACCAACATGAAATTAGCCATTAGGACATTGCTATGCTTTAGAAAGGGGCAAAATATTGAAGAAATAAGCAAAAATTGGAATTGTTCTCTATTTGTAGGTGGTAGAAGGAGGTTCTAACTCCTTCGCCCGAGGCAGTACCACCACGCACTCCAAAACATTAAGTTAAGTGTTAAGTGAAGTATCTTTGACATGAATCCTTCCTCCTATTTGGTGTCACTGACGTGTTTCCGCATGTGGAGTGTGAGTCAGTTCCCTCTCCCAAGCCCTAACCAAATGTCCTTTTCCTTTCTCTTCGCTCTCGGCTAACACTCTTTTTGCACGTTGATTTGGATGCAACAAGAGTAAAATATTCCGGAGGTAAAATACCCTCCCGTTTGGAGGGTACTCGAGCGGGGTCTATATCGAATAGTAATAACTAGGTTCGTCTTTCTGAAAATTCTAGGAACGAAATACTGCAAAGACTGTACCAAACGTAACATCAATGCCGCACATTACCTCCTTTCTATTCCCGCCTATGTCTTTTGTCTCTGCTAAAATCGATTATTTACAGCAGAAGTCCCTTCAGCAGAGATTGTAGTACTAGGAGATTTTAATGTCCACATTACCACATGGCTCAAACACTCAAACAAACTGATGACGATGGTCGCGAAGCGAAATCTTTTGCAAATACATATGGTCTTGAGCAAATGGTTATGGAACCCACTCTCGATCTCTTCCTTACTAGCAATCCTGATCCTTATACAGTAAAGGTTCACACTCCTCTAGGCAAATCTGACCATAGGCAATCTAACCATTTTACAGCAACTCCACCTATCACCTTAACACCCCGTTTAGTTTGGTACTAGGATTCTGCCGACTGGTACGGGTTGCGAACTTTCTTTTCAGGTTTTGTTTGGACGAAATATTGTTTTGTGGGTGACGAACCGTTGGAATGCTCTGAGGAGATAACAGAAGTTATCAAGTTGGGGATGGAATTATTCATTCCACATTCCACTGAAAAGTCAACCACTGGTGATACTAGGTTTAACGGCAGGTTTGCAGGAGCGGTGGAGGCCAAGAAGTTAGCATATCGCCAGTTGTGGGGACCCCTGGCCTGAAAACAGGATGGCATTAATTTTAGCTCGTAATTCCTGCAATCTTGTAGTGAATGATGCGAAAGCTAATTATATGAGCAAAGTAAGATATAAGCTTGTTAACTGTCCAAACTGTTCTAGGTCATTTTGGTCAATGACCAAATCTGTTGGTAGAAACTTCACTTCTAGCTCTCTTTCACCCTTAACTAGGAAAGACGGCTCTTGAGCCATTACACCTAAAGGCAAAGCCAACCTTCTTGCTAACCTTTTTGCATCCAATTCCACTCTGGATGCAGGAGATGAAGACCCCTACTGTTATTCCTTATATCGGATCTCATATGCCTGATATTGTTTTCAGGCGGAAGATAGTCAGGAAAATACTGCTAAAACTGGACACTAATAAAGCAGCCAGGCCCGACGGAATACCTTCTATCGTGTTGAAATTATGAGGTTGTGAATTGACATCAATTCTCTATTGACTTTTCACTATGTCCTATAATAAAGGCATTTGCCTTCAAACTGGAAAACTTCCAGAATCCAACCAATTCCTAAAAAGAAAAAAAAACATCCCTACCAACTATAGGCCAATATCCCTTTACCTGTGATTTCCAAAGTGATGGAAAAAACTAATAATAGCGAGCTTATCAAATATTTAGAATCTGTTGGTTTCATTAATGATCGTCAATATGGTTTCAGACACCAGAGGTCCACAGGAGATCTACTTGCCTATGTCACGCACATGTAAAAGAGATCTATAGAGAAATTTGGAAAGTCTTTGGCTGTGGCTATCGATATTTCGAAAGCTTTCGACCGGGTTTGACATGGGAGTCTGCTTGGCAAGCTGTCCTCATATGGCTAATCCCAACACCTACGCCTATGGATTTCAAGCTTTCTTTCAGATAGATCTCTCAGTGTGGTCTTGGATGGAGTTACATCTGACACACTTGTCATTAATGCTGGTGTGTCTCAGGGCTCGATTCTAGCACCAACCCTCTTTCTACTTCATATAAACGACTTGCTTACTGTTACAGGTTGTAAGATCCATAGTTTTGCGGACGACAGTACATTTTACGCATCCTTCTAGTCGACAAAACCTCTATCATCTCAAGTAACAGACGAAATACGTCTGCAACAGTGTGCTTAAATCAATAGTGACTTGAAGGCTAACACAACTCAAGCTCATTTGTTTTCTAGGAAGGTTAATAGTACTGTACCAGATATAGTAATTAACAACGAGACTATCTCACTCACTTCCTCCATAACAATGCTTGGGGTAACCATCGGAGACAGTTTGTCATGGCACGACCATGCTGTGAACACTGCTTAGTCAGCATCTCAAAAATTGGGTTTTCTGTATCGTGCCAGAAAATACTTCACACCGACTCAACTCCTAACTCTCTATAAATCTCAAATTCGTCCCATTTCAGACTATGGTTCCCGCGTGTAGAGTTCTGCTCCTAAACACACCTTGAAACTCCTGGATTACATACAGGAGAGGGCGATTCAGTTGATCGGTGACTGTGCTCTAACAGATTCCACCCCTCCAGTGGAATATCGCAGGAAAGTGGATGAGCTCTCTCTTTTTTACAGGTATTTTCATGAAAGATGCTCTGAGGAGATTTCTACGCTTGTTCCTCCGATCGTTGCTGTTTCAAGGCCAACACGCCAAACTAATGCCAACCATCCTTAAGTGGTTGAAATTAAGACACCTAGAACGTCTTTATACCAGAAGGCATTTTACCACAGAACAGCGCAACTTTGGAACTCTCTTCCACGTAAGGTATTTCCCCATGACTACAATCTGATAGCCTTCAAGCGAAATATTAACCATCTCTCCTTTTCAGGTACTCGCGGTGTCGTGGAAACATAAGAGGATTCAGTTTCCTTACGCGAGTATCTCTATTATAAAAAAAGAAAAAAAAATTGATTAGATCCTAGAGCTTCTACCTTATTTCTACGCTACATAGCTCATTTCATTGGGAAGGGAGTGAAGTTTATGACTACTCCAGCAGAATGTTGAATCTCTCTTTCGAGATCTTTGCTGTTGAAATTGAGAAACTCCATTAATCTGTCTGGGTTGAAGTCTATGAGAACTGTGGACTATCTCAGTTCTTTTATCACTTTTCTGTTCCCCAGAATCGAGACCAGTTTCACTTTGTTGTTCCACTCCAGGTCGTTGAGGTAACCTTGAATACGAATTTTGTCGTTAGCTCGCACTTGTCAAAGGTTATTAATACTGCCTGTACATCGCAGAGCTTTTTATCCTGTCATTTGGAGTATTTGTGCTTCATTATGTTGGTTGTCCCCTATAGTACTGCCAGTTGGTCTACATGGAAAGTCGTGGAGTTTGCTTCGAGGTGAATTGGGTTCAGTAACCTGGAGCTGCAAGTTGCCACTTTTCCGCATTCCATGTTTGAGCTGTACTTGTTATTTTTGTGAATCATCTCTATTTCTAGATTACGGCCCATTTAGCTCCCTTTTATTGGGATTGCAATAAGGTATGGCTAGTAGTTCTGGGTGTCTTACAGAAAATATGTTGTTGGTTCTTTTAGAAACAACAAAGTAGATGTACAATTCAGAATAAAATTAAATTGCAAGTAAGTATTTATAGAATAAATTCTACCAATGAACTTTGAACAGAATCCGGTCTGCAGACCCGGAAAACCTATTAATTATATACTGCGGTTGTAAAACCCACCGTCATGTTCACATGCTCAAACAAGCATTTAGTATGTGTGGGCATAACTTGGACGAGGAGAATAACGAAAGGCACCCATCATTGCCCTAGAGGTGATCCTAAATCCTCCTTCCCTGCACAAACAAGAGCAAGAAATGGATTGAATAGCATCATTACGCTTTCAAGAATAGAAAAAAATACTATCTGGTGACTTGAAAACTTGAGGAGTTATTTAGTTCTAGAATTTTATGCCATTATAACTTTAATACCCCTTTTAGAGTGGTGATAGAATTACAGCCAAGAGCAGTAGCACTAAAGGGCGAAGGAAAACTGGGCCAGAGTATTCAGCATGAGAACGCTGTGCTCATCTTACTCACCGATGAAAAGACAGATCTTGTAAT
This sequence comes from Cryptolaemus montrouzieri, assembly GCA_013387265.2. Lineage (NCBI taxonomy): Eukaryota > Metazoa > Arthropoda > Insecta > Coleoptera > Coccinellidae > Cryptolaemus > Cryptolaemus montrouzieri. The sequence goes on from JABFTP020000042.1 coordinate 16,052,451, forward strand.
ATTGACCACTCCAGCTGCAGTAAATTGTATTTTATACAGCTGAACCTGTCGAGCAAGAAGATCAATCTATAAAACGAAATAAACTTAAGTTAACCAATGTGAATAGGAAGTTTTTAAATTTGTGAAAAGGGACTTTATTGATATGTATATCTACGATGAAAGATTTTATGCTGTGAGCCAAGCTGTCACATAAAGATCTCAAACCAACAAGGAGATTTGGTACATTATTGTACTTTAGGTAGAAGCTCACCTCATCTTTGATTCTAGAATCTTTCGTTTTCTTCTGTAATTGCATAATAAGAAGATTTGTTTTTTTAAACTGCAAGAAAAGAAATTGGAAGCGATTTAAAGATTCTCACTTTCGGTAACTCTTGAACTGAATGATCTTTTCTGATGAATTTATTTACCTCAGCAAGACACAGGTGACTTGTTTCAATGGCGAAAAATAATTTCGCTATTATAAAAGCCAACCAACCACCATTCAAAATCGATACTGTAACTTTTCCTTGTGTTCTCCCTCTATTGAAATAATTCGTAACGATGGACCAAGGTAGAATAACCAACTGTATGATGCAATTCAAGAGCACAAACTGAAATAGATTAAATGAATAAATCTTTTCAATATAACTTCTTTCTAGAAATAAATTCAAAATGATTATATACAGGGATATCCACCGGGAAACACTTAATATCTCAAAACTCTTTGAGGTGGACTCTTACTTTCTTGCTAACTCCTTGAGTTCCTATCAACTAGAAAAAATGCAAACCTTTAATACCTACCAAAAGTTGATATCCGTAATATTTATTGACGTAATCTACACAAAAGAATAAATATTCGTGAGCTTCCATAATGTTCCGGATTTTTGTAATAGTAATATCTGAAAAATTAATGAGTAATTCAATTGAAATAAGATCAATATTTTGAGAAGAGATAACAATAGTTCACCAATAAACTCATTAACACTGCAATGGTAAACGAAGAAAATGGTTAAAGAAATATCAAATTCGATGATTTGAGCTCTCATACCTCAGAATGCTTGTGTGCGTTAAGATAAATGTCACGATTATAGCAAATTCAAGATTTTCAGGTGTGATGGTAATAGAATCGGCCATCTCATATTTGAACGCTGCGCTTATTTCCTCTGGATTGAATTTATTTTGTACATGTTTTAAAATTTTATTTAATGAAAGAGAAAAATATGAATTGTATCTTTTCTAAACAGAAATTCATATTTTGTAGAGGATATTTAGGAAAACTTACGTGGTCCCGCAGATTTCAGAAAATCATTTCCTATTGAAATATCCCGAATAAGTTGTCCATCTTTGAATGAATGCTGATTATGATAGTTCAATACAAATTCTCTGATCAATAGATTCAATTTATCATTCAATGTCGTCACTCTTTTCTTCACGAAATAAGTGATATTGCAGTATGACACTTGTTGAGCGATCAGTGTCAATGAAAGCAAATAAAAAAATGCATAGTATCTAATATATAAAAGACTCATTTCGGTGTTTCTATCCTCCATCCAAATAAGACAATCGAACAACATTAGAGCTGTGACAAGTGGATAGCATATAAAAATGATAATTTTTGATATCCGTCCATCCCTCACATGTGTTGCTTGCTGTTCATCGAGAATGTTATGAATCTAAAAAACAAAGAAAGCATAAAAATCTGTGATATATCGGATTGAAGGTATCTCAAGTATTAAGTTAACTATCTAACTGTTATCTCATGAAACATATCGCATTACAGTTCGCTACCGAAAAGTGTATTTGATGTCATCCAGGTAAACTACTCATCGGTAAATATTTGTAATACATCTGATTAACTTCTAGTGTTATCTTTACATTAAAAATGATAGAGACTACACTATGATCATCAAACCTCATATGGCGTATGACTCTGTACTATGGTTTTCACTTTATACCCTTTGCGGGCATGAAAGAGATACTGGGTCTTGCATCACCTGCTGATAAGAGAAGAAGCTAGAATGGCAAAATACAGATTTCATCACCTTACCCGAAATGGGACAATGCTCTGCTTCGTGTCCGGTGCTTTATTTTGAAATTGAGGACAATTAAATGCTGAGTATGAAGTCTGACATAGCAATACCCTAACCGACAGGGCTCTGCCATTCCAGATCATCATTTCTAGCAAACAGGAATAGACTAGCTCCAAGAACCGTCTACTTGAGAGTCCCTGTTAGTTCACAGATGGCTTCCAAGGTAGGTAGGTCAATAAAAATCATCACGGATAGCCAGGCTTTCATGAAGTCATTAGTTCCGACAGCTGCACTCCATTTATTGTGCAGAAATGTCGTACAACTCTCGCCAAGCTGGTAGGAAGAAATATGCTCCGTCTGATGTGGGTCCCGGACCACTCAAACATTGGGGGGAATGAGAAGTCGAACTCATTGGCCGCTAGAGGAATAGCTTTGGGTTCACTGGACCAGAGCCATTGTTTGAAATTACTTTGGTGACCGATAGACGATGGAAAATAACCGATGGTGAGATCTGAATTTACGGGAGCACAAGCTGAGACTCACAGGTCTCATGCATTCTCGGCTATACCAGAGACTTGATAGGAAATCACTGAGACTATACGACCAGACAGTCAAAACACTATGCCGTTGAATCTGCGGTGTACTTACTGATAGAACATCATTAAGATAGTTAGTGGTAGCCAAGCGAAAGCAAAAATTTTGATTTCGATGGCTACTCCTCGAAAGAAGCTCAGAATTACTGAGACACTCTGGCAGTCATAGAGTCTACACTAGACCCACCCTTGTGTGCATACCAACTCACTATGTTATACTGTAGGCCCCAAGTCAGTGCCCCACTTCCTCTAGGGCAGTCATGTATAGATATCCCACGTCAACTGCGGGGAGGTGGAAAGTATCCCCACTACTACAAGGTAGCACAGTGTTCTCGTCTGAGTACCGCCCATTGGATCTGTAAATGACCCAGATGAACAGTATACGGACTCTGGAAGAGAGACGTTGGAGATTCTTACATGAATACACTTGCGATTTTGTCGGTTTCTTGATAGATGTGACACCCTCGCCATGATCGGTCTTGATAAAAGGCCTAGAAATGACGATTGAAAGGACGCAAGAACGATCATCGAGCTCATAGTAGTTAGGTGGGTGATCCAATCGTTTGAGCCATTTAAAGCTCCTGGGTAGGATGGCATTATGCATGCCTTCATACAGCAGCGTGTGGATATCCTCGTTACATACCTAAGTTGGCTTTTCATGTCCCCGGTATACATCCCTGTGTAAAATTGAGCACGCAGCCTTATATCATTCGGACCGATATGTGACTGTTGGTTCACAGATGAATTCAAAACTGCCAAAGGTCAAGGTGTTGCCAAGAAACCTCTTGCTCGAAGGAGGATTAACAATAAGGTCAATAAAAATCATCACGGATGGATAAGTTACATTGAAGGCATTGGCATCCCATAACTGCATATCTCTTATGAATCTCGTTCAACCTTCGCCAAACTGGAATATATAAATAGGCTCCATCTGATGTAGGTCCTAGGCTACTCGGGCATTGAGGGTAATAAGAAGGCATCTCGAGATGTAGCCTTGGAATTCCCAGCATCGGAGCATCAGCTTTCAATTCCCCTGGAGGCAGCAAGGACGGAAAATAACCGGACGTTGGATTCGAAGGTACGGGAGCACTGGCTAAGCCTCACCGGTGTTAGGCGACTTGCCATCAGTGGACTTCCAATTACAAGAACCAAGGCTTGGTTTAAACTCTCCCGGTTGAACTCAAGAGTTCTAATTTCCTCATTAAAGGGCACTTTCACCGCAGAAAATAAATGAGTTATTATGGATCGAGGACCCGCTACGTATAGAGAAGATAGAATCAATACAGCACGAATACATAGCTGAGGACAGAATAATACTTGAGGATAGCCAAGCTGCACTGAAGGCATTTGCATCCAATAGCTGCACGACGAAATTACTCCGTCTGATATTGGCCCTGGTCCAGTCGGGCATGTAGAAAATGAGAAGGCAGTCTCATTGGTCTCTTAAAGAATAGCCTCGGGATTCATCAGTTCGGTGCCTAGGCTTGGAATTCTCGCGGAGACAGCGAAAAGATGGAAAATGTTAAGTGGTTGGACCTGAAAGTACGGAAGAATGGACATCTATCAAACTGGAGCTGACTGAGCTCATTTAGGTCTCACGTACAAACCATATTGCCTTTTCAAAAAGAATGGAGGTGTATAGGTGAAACTCAGAATAGAGGATGACACAATAGACCACTGTGTCGCAGTGGCAGGACTGTCAATCAGCCCATACTAAGTTCTAATATCTATCTATCCCACGTCCAATTTTTAAGCATGTTTATTGTCGTATAGTAAGAAGATATACATATTCTAGCTAAATCACTATCGTACTTGTTGAATATCATTTCGAATATTTGTCGTGCTTTCAATTTTTTTTTGATTTTGTAAAATCAAATATCAATGAATTATCATTGCAATAAATTATTATTGTTCATGGGGTATGTTTTGCCCCTTTGAATTAATCTGCCTGTCTAAAATTTCTATCCTAAACAACATATATGAAAAAAGATTTGTTAAAATGAGTTAATTAATTTTTTAGGTGCTTCAAAGGTTCTGGCTGAATTAAGAATCAACGGAAAGTGTCTGGCAATAATGAATATCAATTTGTAACAATATTCTGTGAAACATATATCAAATTCATCTGTCATACTTGAATGGAAGTAAGAAATGGTTTAATGTTACTTCAAGAACCCTTAACTGTGGACTGGCGCCATTTTCTAATTATCAGATAGTCATATGTTATTAGTTACATAGGGTAGTATACTTGTAGCTCGATCAAGCGACGATAAGCTGTTCGATTTATTCGTCTAGTCCCCAGATGGAAAAACCAACAAGTTTATTCAAAATCTCTTGATTAAACAGTTCAATAAACTTTTTGTTTACGTGGTATTGCAATGAATGTTGGATACATCCAGTGATTATGAAGAATATGATAATTGTGAACATATGACAAATGATATATGATAATTGTACATCTCAATATCTCTATATCTCTTATCTCATAGTAATTGAAAAAATCAATTGAAAAACGTGGAATGATATTGTTTGGGAAATCTTTTGACGTATATTCAAGGTGTTACCGAGCAACTCCTTAAGAGGGAGCGTTTCAAATCCTTATTATTGAGTAGAGGTCGAGCGATACCTCATTCGAAAGTTATTTCAAACCTCTTTACAACGGTATACGAGAAAAGTAGTTTGGAGGAATGTTGGAGAAATAAAAAACTAAATATCCAAAAGTGTAGAGACCAAGGCTACAATAACAATGCATATAGTCGGCATCGGCAAACGAGTTAAATCAACAATATGACTACTAAGTCAAGAGCATTTTTCAATCTTTGCGAGTGCCACAGTTGAAATCTACTCTCGTTGACGCCGCCAAGACATCAGTTATTGCAAAACTATCCAAGTTCTCAAATTTTTTCAAGAGTTATGCTTACTATGCCTATAAATGCAGCTTCGGCAGAAAGAAGTTCTTTTAAGTTGAAAATTATTAAAAATTATCTGAGGAATAGTAGGAATCAAGAGAGACTGAAATCTTGAGGAGTACTATCTAAAGAAGCAGAGTAAGCTGCAAAATTCGATTACAAATCTTCATTATAAGAAGTTATACGGACTCGCTAATGCGACTGGCCCTCGTCTAGATCAATCCTCGCAACGCCACTGCTTTTGGTTAAAGCGGTAACAGTTTACGACGAACACAATGAATGATTTTCCCTATGAAGTATAACATAACTGAGCTTCAGTTTCGTACATTTCTTGTCTAATTTTCGACCGTTTTTCAAATTCATATTGATCTTCTTTTCGTTCAACAGAAGAGCTCATATTTTGTCGTTACATCATATCTTCTGGTTCGTGGATATGGTTTCATACGAATTTGTTATAACACGGCTTCCAGATTCACCAACTGGTCACCCACATTTATCTTCAACGCACCTCAATTTAGTTCCATCTAATTATTTACGATTATGTTTTTCATATTTGAAAGACCGATGATCTTAAACAATTTTTCCACTGGAGCATTGAATTCAATCTCATTTTCTCAAACATTCCGTTTTTTTCACGTGAAACTGGTAATAACTTTCGAAATCTGTTGTTTGCGTAAAAAATAATTTTCACTTAAAACTTTGAGGAGTTTGAGCCTCCCCTCTTAGGAGGTTGCTCTTTAAAGCCTCAAATATACGTCAACAGATGTCCCCCAAATAGAATCATTCGATATCTTTTGGCAAATTCTTTCAATAACTTCAGAATAAAATATATACAGCGTGTCTAATTTGAAATGGAACACCTATAAAATGGAATTATGGAATATTTCTCTTACTTTGTCCAACATTTCAATGATTGAAAAGATTTCCTCTATTTTGAACGGACCCATAACAATACCATAAAAAACTCCTACAGCCACTCCCAAAATGTCGACGAGATTTATGTATATATCATTTGCACGTTCATGCCTGAATGAATGCATGTTACAATTTGTATCCATCCGAATTCTATATACTCCCCAACAACCTGTTAATATGTATGATGCACTTAAGCTATATATTATACACATCATTGGGCAAATGAGTTTAACCACTCAAATTTTCTCACCTAAAAGAATTGCGATCCCATATCCATATATAATCCATTTTCTACTCCTTTCCATAATAACAAAATTTTTCTTGGAGTGATATCCAAGGGTATGAATCAAATAACCTCATAAGAATAATTGTTGGTTCCAGATATAAAAATACTGATTTAGATACGACTAATTTTCGCATTTCGGAAACTATGTTGATGAAAAGAATTTATTTCAATCGATACTTGTATTCAAATTAACACAACGATGTATATAAGCTTTCCTAATGAAATTGCCTACTCCATATAGTTGATGATTATTGACAGAAGACGATAAATATTTTAAGAGAACTCACATGAAATAATATACTTTATTTTGATATATAAATGAGTATACATACCAGGAAATTAAAGAACTTTCTCAAGATAATCATTGTCAGGTGTTGGTGGATTTTATTATCAAATTGTAAATAACAACATCATCAGGAATTTCGAGATGAACTGCCAATATTAAAACGGAGCTCTTTTTCATCAGATTATATAACCTAACCTAATTTTAATCTCAGGAATAATTGAAATGGGAACTAGAGATAGATTCCTCGTTCACCGGATTCATCTTCGCAGGACATTTTCTCATGGAGGTATATCAAGGATTTGTAATACAGGGTGTCTTTTTAAATGTGAAAGATCACTGTTCATATGAGATGAAGAACTGCGGTTATTTTGCATATTGATAATTTGGAAATATTTGATATATGAGATATCTTAATATTTCCAGAGGGAAGATTACATATTTTGCAAATAAGATCCGTTCGTTTTTGAAAAGTTATCATCACTTTTATCTGTCATAGTAAACGCTGGTTCAAGAAAAGCGTAGTAGACTTAGTTCGGTTGAAAACGTTTAAAGTTCATATATCTGTTCACTAATGAACAATATTATATAAGATTACTATATTATATTTTATACCTCAAATCAAAATAAAAAAAGGAATTTGTTTTAATCATCCACATCAGTTGAAACAGGAAAGGCTGGGTGAAGTGAGTACCTTAAGATATTCAAGGCTTTATCAGTAAAAATATAAAAGATGGAAACAAAAAATTATCTCAAATGAGTGTTTATTAATTGGAAACAAAATAAACTATAATTTCATTCAGTTCACAGTTAAACATGAAAATCTAACCCTAACAAACAAAATAGCTCAAGTTTTTCAAAAGTATGAAAATATAAAGGTGGCCTACAACAACTACAGAACTAAACAGTTACCTGAAAGATCCAATTCCACCAAACAAAATGCATGATGTAATTTACCATATCACCTGAAAAGATTGTAAATCCGTTTACATAGGTCAAACAAATCAACATTTAGAGAAACGCTTGTCCCAACACCAAAGTGACTCCCGGTTACATCCAGAAAAATTGTGCATTAGCTCGTCATGTAAAAGAGAAAGGACACACAATGGATTACGAAGAACTCAAAATTCTTGATAAACATAAAAAAGAAAAACATAGTTCATAGAAATTTGCTACATTAACACCACCAAAGAAAATACTATAAATGAAAAGTGACATCAAGAGCCTGACCAACATTTACTCATACATTTTAAAATTTGACGACATAAAGGGGTAGGAAGAATAATCAACTATAAATTATGCTTAACCGACCACTGGCCAACTAATCTGGATCGAGACCAAAAATGGTGTAGAAATAGAGAAAAATCTGTGCTCGTGTCAATTTGAGTTTTATATTTTATGTTTCAACCTCATTTCATCAAACAGAATAATTATCGTAGAATTGAGAACCGCAATTTTCGAGAAAAAAAAATTGTTGGATCTGGCTATGGAGAACTAGTATCATTGCCCTTGCCCTAATCCTTATATATATATATATATATATATATATATATATATATATATATATATATATATATATATATATATATATATATATATATATATATATATATATATATATAGGGGTTTTACCCCGACGAGTTGCCCATATATCTGTTCATGCAATCAAACTGATTTCATGAAAAATATGAATCCACCACATTGCCAGGCAATGATTATAATCAAAACATATCCTGGAATAATTATATATTAGGATAACGTTAAATGTTATGAGAATATATCAATCTACCAGAATATATACATATTATAGTATCATCAGACAATGATATCAATAAACCAACGAGTAGTGTCAGAGGCTTTCTCCCCGGAAAAATCCAGTGTACGGACCTTAGTCAAGTAACACTGAATGTTACTCATTAATAGTTTCCTTTGTGTGAAGTGGTGAACGATCGAATACTGCTCTGAATATAAATATGACAAAATTGTCAGTTAATTATATTACATTTATATAAACAAATAAATAAAATATGAAATGAGATTCTGAGCAGTATAAACTAAAGAGAAAACCTATGACTCTACCTCATTATTATTTTCGGAACGAAACCTACGAAGAATATTACAAGATTTGATGACTGTTATCTTTTGTAACTGTTCAAACAAATTTTCTTCAGTCCCAAAATCTCAAAACTTTTGTGAAGATTTCTAGGAATAACACCTGTTGTGGAAATAATAATCGGTGGAATAAATATTTTCATCATTTTCCACATTTTTTTAATCTCGTCGCCAAGCATCATATATTTAGAAATTTTTTCATTATATTTATTTTGTATATTATGTGTGTCGGGTATAGCAATATCAATTATATATGTTATTTGATTCTGTTTATCATTAAGAATGATATCTGGTCTATTGTGTTTTACAGCTCTGTTGCAAAGAATTGTTTTATCAAAATAAAGTTTATATTTGTCATTTTCACAAATAATCTCAGGTTCATATTTGTGAAATTTTTTCTTTTTGGGAATTAGGTCATGTTTAATTCCTAGATTAAAATGAATAATATTAGCGACGGCATTATGTCTTTCTAAATAATCTGTTGAAGCAAGGACTGAGCAAGATGATAATATATGAAAAACTGTTTCTGAAGAACAGAAACATCTACGGCAAGAATCATCTATATTTTGTTTGATGATGTGTTTTCTATAATTCCTCGTGAAAACAACCTGATCCTGGATCGCAATTGCCAAGCCTTCTGTTTCAGCAAACAATTCTCCAGATACTAACCAATTATTCGATGCGATTTCATCAATATAATCATTTTTCAATTCTTTAGGGTGCTTTCCGTGTAATTCCTTCTGCATCCAACTTTCTCTTTTAGAATTATCATCAAATATATCAAAATCTACCTTTTGCATTGTCAAGTTCAGAGGTGTAAGATTATAATCTGAAGCAACAACAATATCATGTAATTTAGACGTTCTCTGTTTATCATGAAAATGGGAACGTAGATGAAAAATCTGTTTACTATGAAGATTATTCAAATCAATTAATCCACGACCTCCAAGATGTCTAGGTAGTGTAACTCTCTGAACAGCTGACTTTGAATGGTGCTTATGATATTTACAGAGCATTTTTCTCGTTTGACATTGTAATTCATTTAGATCAGTTTTAGACCATTTAATAATTCCAAAAAAAGATGTAAGAATAGGAACAGCATAGGAGTTGATAGCTCTGAAAAGGTTTTTACTAGTTAAATAACTCTTGATGATAATTCTAAGTCTTTTGTAATATGAACTTCTAATATTTTCTTTAGTGCTGCTATGGTTAATTGTCTTCTCTTGACAAAATCCAAGATATTTATATGTATCTCCTTGATGCATTGGCTCGATTTCGATATTGGAAATCTTTATAGAATCAGAGGTGATCTTTCCTTTTTCAATAGAAAAATTTTTACATTTTGGAAGCCCAAATTTCATATGAACATCATTGGAATAGTTGAAAGTAATCTCGAGTAGACTTTTTAAATGAGATCTGGTTCCGGCATATAATTTAATATCATCTAAATAAATTAAGTGACTTAATTTGAATTCAGTTAATAGACTCTTTATTTTGAAGCCGAAACTAGTAGCATTTAATTCATGAGATAATGGATTGAGGCAAAGACAAAACCAAAGAGCGCTTAAAGAATCACCTTGAAAAATGCCTCTTTTGATTAGAATTACTTCGGATTTTAACGGTTGTTTTGAAATATTTAAATGAAGATTGGTTCTTCAATTTTTCATTACAAATTCAAGAAAATGACGAAGTGTCTTATCAATTTTATAAATTTCCAAAATTTCTTGAAGCCATGAATGGGGAGAACTATCAAAAGCCTTTTGGTAATCAATGAAGGCTGTATGAATATTTCTCTTCTTAGTTTGAGCTTGATTCAAAGCAACAGAATCAATTACAAGTTGCTCTTTAGTACCCAGGTGTTTTTTCCACATCCTTTTGATGTTCGGAAAGAATATTATAATTCTCCAAATGTGCATAAATTTTTGGGTAATACATGCAGTTAGAATTTTATATATTGTTGGAAGGCAAGTAATTGGTCTATATTAAGACGGATCAATAGTATTATCACTTTTCGGTTTTAAATAAGTAATTCCTTGTGTGAAAAATAAAGGAGTAGCTGAGGGGTTCTTTATTATAAATGAAAAATATTCAGCCAATTTTTCATGAACGCAAGAGAATTTCTTGAACCAAAAGTTATGAATACCATCAACACCTGGAGATTTCCAATTTTCTGTGTGTTTAATAACAGATGTTATATCTCCGTTTGAAAATTTTTCAAATTGCATGCATTCTATTTTAGAAAATCGAGACCTTTCATTTAAAATCCAACTTGCATTGGAATTGTGTTGCCTTGGCACTGCCCAAATTGAAGACGAATAAAATATATATATATATATATATATATATATATATATATATATATATATATATATATATATATATATATATATATATATATTTCACCTCGAAAGACACATAAAATATCAATTTTCTGAAGTTTTTTTGATTGTTAAAGTCTTAAATTTATTTTATCAAACTCTTGCTTTTGATCATCTCTAATAGTTCAACTAATTAAAACTTATGTCTTTTGAGATTTTCGTTCATGAGTTGTCACTGTTTTATTTGTGTTTGTTATTGGTGTTAATCAAGAGGAGTGGCTAGAAGGGCTTTCTACAGATTCCGTCATCTTTCCCGTAATGAAGCGGGTAACTTCGGCTTTGTGCCTGGCGTCCCACAGTCTGAAATGAAGTGCTGAGTATGAGGTCGGACATAGCAACGCCTAAAACCAACATGGGGAGGCCATTCCAGATCATCATTCCCGATAGACAAGAATGGATCAGCTCCAAGGACCGTCTACTTGAGGGTGCCTGTTGGTACACGGATGGCTCAAAAATTGCAAAAGGTGTTGAAGCTGGTGTCTACGGTCTAGGTGCCGCCAAGGAACAGTTGATCTGTCTTGTTGGGCATGCGACTGTCTTTCAAGCATAAATATTCGCCATTGACCACTGTGCTAACCTCTTGTTTGCGGGAGAATTAACAATAAGTCAATTGAAATCCTCACTGATAGTCAAGCTGCACTGAAAGCATTGGCATCCGATACCTGTACTTCACTTATGATGCAGGAATAACGCTCTACCCTTGCCGATCTAGGAGAGCGAAGCAGGCTCCGTCTAATATGGGTTCCTGGCAGACACGCTCGACGTGCCATCAGTGGACCTTCCACTACAAAACCCAAGGCCTGGCTTAAACTCTCTAGGTTGGAACTATCGCCTCAAGAAAGACCTGAATAAATTAGGATTAGTTGGGAATCCTTCATGTAGGCTATGTGAAGAATATATAGAATCAATGGAATATGTTATGTTTGTGTGCCCAGGTGGGGACAAGGTCAGGATGGAAGAACCTGGATCTTGCAAACTAAAGCTGACTGAGCTTATCACGCTCTCACCCAAGAAACTCGTATCCTTTACGAGAAGGATGGAGCTCGTGGATAAAATTTAGGAGTGTGCCACAATAGACCACTGGGTCGCAGTGGCCCGGCTGCTAGGCAGCCCTCACTCAAAATATAATATCTATCTATTGGTGTTAATACTGCAGTGCTGTAGTGAGTATGTAGAAATCTAGGTTGATGATTCAGTGTGTCATTGCTTCTGGGAGTATTTTCTGAGCTTTCTTTCGATAATGTATTACTATTTGATGGCTGAACATTTGAAGCACATATGCCACCTGGCTGAAAAGCAGATGAAACTTTAAGAGGCTCTGTTTCTGATTCCAGTGTAATGGTGACGTAAAAGCCAGAGTGCATATTGACACCTTCTAATGTTTTGGTAGAACTTTGAGAAAGTACACTGCAACAGAGACAGGAAGTTTAGGCTAATATGTTTCGCTAATTGTGGCAGTAGCCAGTGTGTCTGAACGAGAAATTATTTTTGCTAGAGGATCAATTGTTGAAATGCAACCTTGTAAAGGTGAGAGAATTGAAGGCACTTCGATAGCGGAATATGGAATATCTATTGTTTGTATTGAATTTATGTTTATGGAGTCGAAATTCATATTTGATCTGCCTGCAAGCTCTTGATCTTTTTATTCTAGCTCTATCTATGCGAAACTTAATAGACATCCCTCGCAATAAGAAAGTCTCCACGAACTTTGTTGTCTGCCTAACTATCGAAATGATGGAGACCGTATTGGGAAACGAGTGTATAGGAGAAATACAAATTAAAAAGTGAAATAAATGGTGCAAAGATGGCCGCATATCTGTTAGGAGTAACCCACGCTCTGGGTGGCGGTCGACGACTGTATAACGAATATTATTGATAAACTGTGCGGGATCAACAAAAGTGATCCTTGAATATGGAAAAATAATGATTGGAGAATTTCGAATGAAAATTGATAGATGATTTGCGTGTGTGCGAATTTCAATCCAGAAATGCGCAAAAGAGCGCATATGACAATTGGAAATCATATCTCAATAAGGATAACATGTAAAATTTATCACTATATGTGTAGACACTGAAGGCTTTAATTGCGGGAATAATATTTAACCTTGCGTGGAGAGTTATGTATCCTTTCCTGGTTTTCCGATTCACTCTTCATACTCATCATCAACCAGGGCCATATAGTAGTACTATAATATGGTCTGATTGATCTATTTTTTGTCTTCATCGTTTCCTAGTGGCGCTGGTAGTAGCTTTAGCTTTAGTTCGTTGAAGGCCGTCTATTGTATATGTATACATAAATGTACTTTACGCGCCGTAACGGATTGAGATGATTAGGTGGTGGTCTGGCTTTGTGTTGTTGATGGGTGTGAAATACTGATGAGGTCAAACGAGACCGGAACTGCAGTCTGTTGCTTCTATTCATGACATTCGACTGGGTGGCCCTGTTTGATGATGATTATGCAAAGTGTATCGCTCCTTTAGGATAAGATATTTAACATTCTACGAAAGGTTGTTATGTCTTCTGCAACATCAGTATGTTCTTGAATAAAGAATATTATATCCACATTCTGAGACTATTGAATGACACAAAACGAAGAGAATCCCTTAACTTTGGCTAGTGGTGATTGGCTACTTCATCACGAGGAAGCGCCAGCAGATTAATCGAACCACGTGCAGCATTATTTAACAAACCAAGAGGTTTTACAGCTACTTCAGCTTCTTGAAAGTCCCTATATAGCTCCCTCTAACCTTTGGCTCTTGTCAAAATTGAAATCACTGCCAAAAAGAGAAGAGTTGTTGAACGATATTGGTGAACATTTGAATTTGGGAGGCTTTTACTTGGTAAAATTCCATTATCAATAATAAAAAACAAGTACTGTGTTTTAAGGAATTTTACTTAATAATTGCGATTCGTAACGCGTTTCACTACACCGTAGCTTCTTCAGACGAATGAATATACAGAAAAATATAAATGAGAATATAACTATAAATGTTCTTGAGTAAGAAGAAGCAACCCAATAAGCTTTTAATTGGTTATTTATGACAGGTATATCCAATAAAATTAAGGAATAGATTGCTCCCCGAAAAGATTCAATAGAGGTGAAGGGCTTAAATCGACTTGTTCATTGATCAGTCTACCTGAGTGTTTGTATTTATTGATTTCTAAAGTTTCCCAAAGATCTACCTTCCAATATTTATTATCTGTATGCAAAATTTCAAATTGTGGGTCGAGAGAATGATTATTTTCTAAGAGATGATTCGCGTAATTTGAATCTGATTTTTTATTTGAAAAACTGCGTTTATGTTCCGATATTCTAATATTAAAATTTCTATGTGTTCTACCAATGTAAGAATTATCACAGCCATTGCAATTCAATCGATAAACACCTGATTCATTGTTTTACCTGGTTTGGTTTTATTATTTTTATATATTTGCCTAAATTATTATTAGTTTGGAAAGCTATGTTGAAATGATTGCTACTTAAGAATGATTTTAGTTTCTCACTTGTAATGCCAACGTAGGTTAAGGTGTTGAATTTTTGTTTCAATTTATCGACAGGGTAAACTTCATTCAAGGCGATTCTACTTTGTTTTTATTTAAAATATTATTTATTAGTTTGGGATTGTAACCATTATTTTTGGCTATTTGTTTAATCAAATTTAGTTCTTTGTTGAAATTTTCTGGTGATAACGGGATGTTAATCAATCTATGAATAAAACTATTGAATGCTGACATTTTATGTTGATATGGATGACACGACGAGTTATGTATTATAATATCTGTATGTGACGGCTTATGGTAAATTGCGAAAACATGTTTTCCATTTTCATTCGAAATTGTTACGTCTAAGAAATTTATCGAATTATTGCTTTCTATTTCGGTTGTGAATGCAATTTTTGGATGTAATGAATTTATATGATTTTCGAAAACTAATAATTCTTCAACTAAGTAATACGTATCTTTCGGAGGAATGTTGGGAAATAGATTCTTAACATCGAAAGAAATGAGTTTGGAATTAGGTGGTATAGTGGTATCTTTGATTTCTCCGAAAGATACGTATTACTTAGTTGAAGAATTATTAGAAAAGAATCATGTCATTACTATAATTAAATCAGATATTCTTTCATTATTACAAATTTGTTTAGATCAAAATTATTTCCATTTCAATAACAAATATTATACTATTGAAGATGGCTTGATTATGGGCAATCCGTTAAGTCCTTTTTTAGCAGAAATATTCATGAATAACTTAGAGAAATTAATTCATAATCATCCACTTAGTAAATATTGTTTATACTGGTATCGCTATGTAGACGATATCATTATTTGCTTCACAGGAACAGATAGACAGTTGAAAATTTTCGAAAATCATATAAATTCATTACATCCAAAAATTGCATTCACAACCGAAATAGAAAGCAATAATTCGATAAATTTCTTAGACGTAACAATTTCGAATGAAAATGGAAAACATGTTTTCGCAATTTACCATAAGCCGTCACATACAGATATTATAATACATAACTCGTCGTGTCATCCATATCAACATAAAATGTCAGCATTCAATAGTTTTATTCATAGATTAATTTCAAACCAACAAGTTCTGTTATCACCAGAAAATTTCAACTTGGGTCCAACACATAAAGAAAATTAAAACCGAAGAAAAAACTAAATTTGATTTCAACAAATTCTCACCGATTCGAAAAGTGTTCTATCAGCCATAGGTAATTATCACTCAACGAATATATTAATAAAAAATCCAGAATATCCTATATGAATATCAGACGGTCAAACAAATTACGTTAGTATGGGTCCCGTCCCACATGGGTATCCGAGGAAACGAAATAGCGGATGACAGGGCTAAAACTTCCATAACACATGGGACAAGGGCAGGGTACATAGGACAATACAAGAGCTACAAAAATAGTTAAAACTGAAATTAATGAATTATGGAACAGAAAATGGGGTGAAGGCATGCCGAGTAGAATATCTGAAGTTAGAAGCAATGTCCACGAAGCTTTTCCACATCTGGAAATCCGCAGGCACCAAACAATCATCCAGAGACTCTGAATAGGTCATACAAACATAACACATTTACACCTATTGTTAAACGAAGAACCACCAATCTGCGACGTCTGTAGAGAACCACTAACGGTGAAACACGTATTATCAATAGCCAAAATTTTGACCAACAACTAATGAAAAAACAACAGTTACATATTTCCCAAACTAATAAATAAGTATTTATTAAATAAAAAATGAAAGTAGAATCGCATTGAATGAAATTTACCCTGTCGATAAATTGAAACAAAAATTCAACACCTTAACCTACGTTGGCATTACAAGTGAGAAACTAAAATCATTCTTAAGTAGCAATCATTTCAACATAGCTTTCCAAACTAATAATAATTTAGGCAAATATATAAAAAATAATAAAACCAAACCAGGTAAAAACAATAAATCAGGTGTTTATCGATTGAATTGCAATGACTGTGATAATTTCTACATTGGTAGAACACATAGAAAATTTAATATTAGAATATCGGAACATAAACGCAGTTTTTCAAATAAAAAATCAGATTCAAATTACGCGAATCATCTCTTAGAAAATAATCACTCTTTTGACCCACAGTTTGAAATTTTGCATACAGATAATAAATACTGGAAGGTAGATCTTTGAGAAACCTTAGAAATCAATAAATACAAACACTCAGGTAGACTGATCAATGAACAAGTCGAGTTAAGCCCTTTACCTCTATTGAATCTTTTCGGGGAGCAATCTATTTCTTAATTTTATTGGATATACCTGTCATAAATAACCAATTAAAAGCTTATTGGGTTGCTTCTTCTAACTCAAGAACATTTATAGTTATATTCTCATTTATATTTTTCTGTATATTCATTTGTCTGAAGAAGCTACGGTGTAGTGAAACGCGTTGCGAATCGCAATTATTAAGTAAAATTCCTTAAAACACAGTACTTGTTTTTTATTATTGATATTGTTGAATCTAATGGGAAATACTAATAATCGATGCCATGAATCTGACGTTGAAAATAATACATGAAATACAAAGGTATGTAGAATAGAGTAAATGATTTCTTAATGTTCATTATTCATTTGTATGAGGATCACCAAATAGGTTGTAACAGCACTGGCAACCTGCAAAATATGAAAAATGCCACATTTTAGGAAAATGTTCGTATGAATATTCTTACTGAAGCAAACACAGGTCTTCTTATTTTCACAACATCGGCAGCAGTGAACTGAATCCAATACATTTCTCCTTGTATTGAAAACGTTTCCACCTACAATTATGTTCTTCAACAATCAATTTCAAATGATGATTCAATTCTTACCAGTTGCCTTATTTGATAATCAGCCGTTGTGTTTAAAAGTTGCAAAATTAAAGGATTTGTTTTCTGGAACTGTAAGAAGAAATATATAATAGATTCATATCTTCATTGAGTCAGACGACTATTTCTTAAAGTCACAAATCTTGGAACAATATACTGAAAGACCTCAAAATGTCTGCTAAGAGCTAGCTATTCGACAAAATTCAACCATCACTCACTGTTAGTATAGAAAGAGATGAAAAGTGGTCCTTTCCTGTAGGCTTTTTGATTCTATTTGGACTTCCGAAAGGCTGAGACAGGAGAGCCTAAAGATAACCGAATCGCATGTGACATGAATCTACTGATTACTTTAAAACCAACAAAAAAATTTGGGAAATGCAGCATTCTCTTGATTCATGGACGAAAAATTTAATGCTTTATGGGTGGGAGGTGCCTTCATAATGCGGCAAGAAAAATATAATCGATAAAGAATGCACATCTTTTGGGTTAGCAGCGAAGCACTAATAGTTTTTGACAAGCTACGATTTTTTTACGAATGTCACTGAAATATTCAAAGGCAACCAAAAGACCAACTGGTTAGCAGAAAATTTAGTGGACTTAAATTATTTTGTAGATAGCCGAACTATTCGATTGTAAATTTAACGATTTTGAGCTGCGAGAGAATCTCATTTGCACAAAGTTAAAAGAACGGTGAAATGGAACAATTACTTGTAGATTTGCAAAACAGAATATCGAGCCTTGAGAAGGGATTAACTAATAAAAATAGAGGAAGGAGATTTTATCAGCAGAAAATCTAATAATTTACAACATTATATGATATGTAGAACCTACATCCTAAATGCTGAGGTAACTTACTTCAACTAGACATCTGTGGCAAGGTTCTATGATGAGAATCAGTCTAACGACTACCACAATTATCCAAATAATATTCAAACTCCAAAATATTCCTTGTGATCTTTCTCTGTAGAATCCTGTGATGGTAGTCCAAGGATAAACTGCTGACTGTATCAGACAACTGAGGAGAATGATCTGAAAATTTGAACCTTTAGCAACCGACTACTTGAATCTTAACGAGTGGTAATTTGAAAATTTAAAAAAACTTTTAACAATATTACGAGCTAACAGCTGTTAGTTATTGAGGGTTGGGTATCCTTCATAGAACTTGATACTGCTGCATCCCTTCAAGATTTCTATGGAAATACCACCAACGTACATCAAACTCCGAATCCATCGATTCCGTGAAAATTGGTAAGATCCGTCTGTTACGTTAGAAATGAGCAAATGATCTTCAAACACCTCAAAAGATTCATAAGTTATAACTAAGTAGGATGTCGATTACATCAGCTCTCTAACAAAATCAACCATATCAAAATGGATGTATTCGTTTGGTAGCTACAATGTTACAAACGAATACACAGTCTACATGCATTTTATACAAATTTAAACTTCAGTTGCTGAGCCATAGATCTAATCAAAGTAAATTGGGACAACCAAATCGAAAGACGAGCGTTGAGAGTGCAAAACTCTCGTTTTGTTATTCTCGTCCAGATGGGGACTCAAACCGAACATAATATATTGACTATACACGACAGTGATTAGACCGCTTCTGACCTATGAGGCCATCGTATGATGGCCTGCATAGAATAAGTAGACCAAAGGAAATAAATTGAGCAAGGTCTGTAGGAAAGCAAGTTTAGCAGTCAGAGGAGACTCAGATCGACACCCATGGCCTTCATGGGATGTCTGCTGGGTCCCCTCTCTGCACATAATGGTGGAGGAGGCTATGTGATGTAAGGACAGTAAAATACAAGAACTCTGACCAGATCTTCTCATAAGAGGAGATCGTGTGAGTAACACTCATCATGTTGACGAACCCTTTTGGTCATCATCATGTCCTACTCCACCCACAAAACCCTATGTGGTTTACATGCGGGTTCAAGACTGTACCGTGAACATGCATTGGCATCCACAGCCACAGGGTACATATTACTATTGTTCTAGAAGACCATGTCTTCGTAAAACTTGCAGAGATATGCGCTATTCTCAGATGCGTGTAGAAAAATCCACACAGGTACGACAGAGATGCTTACATCTTGATAGCCAACACGGGATATCTGAAAGAGCCAAGTGTTATCCAAATCAGTGGACATCTAGTACCACAAACAGAGTTACTCTGCTATGGTGTCTAGCAAAGGGAACTAGAAAGCAGACAGCCTTGCCAAAAAGGCAACAGGTGTGAGGTCGATGGGACCAGAACCTATTCTGACTATCATCTCATGGACTCACATGCTGAGACAGTCAAGAAGAGCCCCAATCAAACAATAGGGTATAATGAATTATTGTTCCTTGACAAGAAGGCTATTGGGATGGCAGTTGGCCTACTAACAGGACACAACTCAATAAACATATACAGGTCATGAGATAGTCGGAAACCACACAGACCCATGGTTGCATAGAAAATGATGAAATAACGGAATATATACTCTTCAAATGTCCCGCTCATAAGACGACCAGATTGGAAACATTAGGCTCTGAAACATCAAATCTGGTGCCTGGCTGATCCAGGAGTTAAGCATACTTCATTAGAAAGTTTCTGCATCTCATCAATAATAACCTGCGAAATTATCGCCATATGTATTGAGATATTGAAGAATTTTATCGAACAGTATTCAATCTTCCGTGGAAAGTTAAATATCCTTCCTGAAGGAGCTAGTTTACTGATAACACTAACACAACACGGCAAGCACAATGAGCCAAAAGGTCTGAGTGCTGCCCATAAGGACGCATTGCATGAAAAAGAAGACCCATAGATGAAGTCGAATGTCAAAGTAATTTCAAGTTATTAAAAAAAACTTCAATTTCTATAAATAATTTGCAGGAAATTACGAGAAGCAATATTAGTATATATTAGTGAAGAGTATATTCGGCATAAAATGTAGATTCAAGAAGAAGACAAAGTTACAGATTTCATTTTAACTTTTGAACATATGATTCTTAGTGAATACTATTAACAACATACTCACTAAAAGTGTATATCCAAAATATTTGTTGATTGAACGAATACTGAAGAATAATTGTTCATGGATTCGCATCCAATTTTTCACTTTTTCTATGGTGATATCTGAAAGAAAATTATTTATTATTTTTATTATTATTTATGATTTATAGCTTCTTATGTTAGTCTTCCAATGATGCTTGACTGATTGGCGTTCTTGTTATTGAACAGCAGGGTGTATAGGCGGATGGTTCGTGTAGCCACCGCTCCTGCGTATATAATTGCAATCATGGCCTTGAAATTATGTGAGGTTATGTGCGAAAGTTGTGTTCATGGGATTTCTATGAAGGTTCTATTACCTAAGTTCTCGATGAAATGAATATTTTCGTCTAAAATAAATGAATCTATAAGGATAAATTTATGAAGTGCTAGAGAATTTTTTTCTGGAGAAAGTTTGAGATAAAAATTAGAAGCTAATTCGTGGTTGGATTAGTAGCTTTCTCTTTAGTAGATCGATTCGGGTGGTAATTGACGGTGTAACGAATGAGTCTCTTCAGATCAATGCAGGAGTACTCCAGGATTCCGTACCCTCGCCAACTCTTTTTCTGTTGCAGATTAATAATCAGCTCCATTCCACCGAACATAGAATAGTTGGGTTCACAGACCACTGAACTCTAGTATCCTCGTCCTGTCAGCATCATGTAACTGCTGAGGAGTAACATCGACAAAGATACTAGCAGAGAATATCACTGAATTCAGACTTGGAGAAAATATCAGAATGGAGCCGTTTGACTTGGTTGATTTCAACACAGCAAGACGCTATTTCAACGTTCTCCAGAAAAGTCATTGCTGAAGAAACTCCTTTAATCACACAAGGACATCAAATTTCCACAGATAAGAACATGCATCTACATGTCCATGTGTCAGGCATAGTCAAATCAGCTTCTGTTAAACTCAGTTTTCTTTTCACAGCTGAGCTGTGTTTTGTGCCATTACAGATGATGGTTTTATATAAAAAACAGGTGCAACCTGTTCTGGAATACTGTTCTCAGCAACTAAACAATCATTAGATAGTGGATAGTGTCCAGAAGCAGTGCGCCTCATAGACCATTCGGAGATCACTTGGGATCTGAAACCTCTCGCTCAAAGACAGCAGGTTTCTCTTTCTTACAGATACTTCCATGGTAACTGCTCTGAAGAACTGAAAGGCTTGTCTCCAGAAAGAATCCAGTTCCAAAGGAAAACCATGCTCGTGAAAAACTTTTTATAGCGGACCCTCCAACTAGCTATACCACATATCTCCTTTTATAAAATTTTCTTATTTACAGCGTTAGTGAGCTGTGAAATTTTTTTCAACGAACATCTTTCCGATAACCTACGATTTGGCCCTCTTCGAGAAGCGAGTGAATACACACATAATCATCTTAGGCGGCCATAACTGTGATACGACAGGCATCGCCTTCACCCAATAAAAAAATGAAGAAAGCAATTGATGGCTACTCTCCATTTTTTGTTGTCTTTGTCAATATACAAAAGCTACCGTTTCGTATGTTTGTTATTGAGATCTTGCCTTCTTTTCTATATCTATTACTGGATACTTACTTGAATTTTTTGAACATTATTGCGTTAAAAACAAATCTATATTACTTTGACAATGGATATCCTTCAGGAAACCTCTCTTCTTTCTCATGTTATCTCACTTGACACTTGCGCAGATATTGCTGATCATAGAGTAGAATAGTACATAAAGCGGCGTTCGAAAACCAGTGGAGTTGTGTCAAGCACTAGCTGTCAGCTACTTACCTGTTTGATTATTTTCTTTTTCCAATATAAAATCATTCATCACAAGTACAGTTTTTGATTCCTGTGGTTTAATGATGCAATCAGTTTGTTTCATGGAAGTTATAATATTCCTTCTTTTAATATCACCTGCTATTTCATGATTCAAAGCCATTACGTGTTTCTTAACAATGAAAGTAATATTGCAGTACGCTAACTGCTGTGCAATGATACTTAGGAATAATAAATAAACATGAAAATAATTTTTCAAATAATCGAATGATAATTCTTTCGTTGGTGTGTTCACAACCCAAGATAATATGTCGAAAAACAATATGGGAATGAGTATTGCATAAGCTGAAACAATGATTGTTCTGCAAGTTTTTCCATAGTTTCTCAAAGTTGAGTTTGATTCTTGTAAGATGGTATGGATCTGAAAATGGAAAAAGGTCTTACTACCAATAAACAAAACTCTTCGACGTTAAATAATACTAATGTTATTCGAATTGAGTTCCTTTCTTAAGAAGTAATAATAAATTATAATTCAATTGACGAGGCTTTTACGTGATAGAAATCCATTTTCACAAATACAAGTAAACGATGATTTCTACTAAAATATATTATTAAATGCTAGACGCGTTTCGATACACAGTATCTTTATCAAAAGCGAATGAATACAGCAAATATATCTTACTAACAAATTTATATTTATACTAAAGAGGCAATCCACTTAGAGCTACCCGTTCTTGAACTAATGTTTAGGAAATAAATCTAATAACGGGGAGTTATTTATGTCTACCTGATCATTAAAAATTTCCGGTGAATTCCTAAATTTGTTAATTTCAAGTGCTTCCAGAGGGTTGAGTTCTATACCTCTATTTTCAGAATGTAGGATTTCAAATTCTGAATTGAAAGAGTGACCATTATCCCTAAGATATTCAATTCGTGGATTCGTCATATTTTGTGTTAACAAATTACTGATTATATTATAGGGATCTTTCGGTGGAATACTTGAAAACAAATTTTTGACATCAAAAGAGACTAACTAACTAATCAGGTGTTTATAGATTGGATTGTGCAGATTGCAATTGCTTTTATATAGGTAGAACAGGAAGAAATTTTAATGTAAGAATCTCTGAACACAAACGCAGTTTCATCAATGAAAAAACCGATTCAATTCATTCAATTTATTCAAATCATCTTAGGGAAAATGGTCACTCTTTCAATTCAGAATTTAAAATCCTACATTCTGAGAAGAGAGGTATAAAACTCAACCTTGTGGAAGCACTTGAAATCAACAGATTTAGGACACATCGAAGAAAATTATTATTCAGGGAACAATATTCAACCTTCCGTTGAATGTTAAATAACCTCCCTTGAAGGAGTTAGTTTTCCGATCTACTCTCCATAATCCGCGTTAACCGGGGCCACAGAGAAGTGGTACAGCACGGTCAGATGTCACGAATAGGAACAATGGACTGAAGTTTCGGTCTCGTTTGACCTCGTCAGCAGATTTAGGAATTCACTGGAAATTCGTAATGATCAGGTAGACATAAATAACTCACCCTTATTAAATTTATTTCCTAAACATTAGTTCAAGTACGGATAGCTCTGAGTGGATTGCCCTTTAGTATATATATATATATATATATATATATATATATATATATATATATATATATATATATATATATATATATATATATATATATATATATATAATTTGTAAGTAAGATATATTTGTAGTATTCATTCGCTCTTGATGAAGATTCTGTGTATCGGAACGCGTTGAGCATTTAATAATATATTTTAGTAAAAATCATCGTTTACTTGTATTTGTGAATAAATTATAGTAATATGAATAAAAATAATGAATTATTGAGAATATAAAGGATATAATATTGCTGTGATATATAAGACCGATGACATTGACTTTAAGCCATGTGTATATTTTGATGACCATTTGTGTGTCAGTGTGGTGAAGTCTAGAAGTCGAAATTTTTTGAATGCTCAGTACTTAAACAGGTTTTTACTGGTCATTCTGGAGGAAGAGCCGGAAGGAGCTTCTTAGAAGGCCTTTTTACTGGAACAAATTGTTTCTGATCATCAGCCACAGTCAGAAAAAGTAAAGCAATTGGCTGATGTACTTTTTATTATAGGTTCAATTGACATTCATCTCAACAAAAATGTCTTGGCAAGTTCCTTTGTATTTTCGGCTTTGAACCACAAGACTTGTCAACAGTTTCCTGTTGGTATGCAGAATTTAAATGCAAAAGGGTTTGGCTTAGCGACGATCCAAGAGCAGGTGCACCAGAAACAATGATCACTCAAGGGAATGTGGATGCTCTGCCATCCACATTCCATCCAGAAAGATCAGCATGCATTATATTGACAGATTGAGGCATAACTGTGGATTTCAAAGAGCTCAATAAGAAATTTTGCACGAAGAACTGCTTGTTAAAAAACTCTGGACCGTTAACTTCGAAAAGTCTAAATGCGTTTACTACAATGTCAGTGGTGATGTATCTGAGATTTATTCATAAGAGCCAGAAAATAAACTCCAATCTTCTCTTTCGGTGTTCCAATGAGAAGAAAACCCGAAGTTATCTGTTACCGAAGTGTCCCTAAAAAGATGCTCGCAACGTATGTATCAAATATAGGTCATGCAGTAACAATTTCTTTACAAGAACAAAGAATAGCTACTGCCGAATGATACACAACCATTTGTTAACAAACTTCGAGAAACTCGAAGGGCGGAATCATCCATCATCAAGACAATGCAAGTTCACACGCAATCCAGAAAACAATTGAATATCACAAGAAAACATTAAATTCTTGCATCCTACTGGGTACAGTCCGAACGTATGGTACTTTTACCAGAATCAACAACGGGCTGAATGGTCAAAGATTCCAGTCTTCAGAAGAATTGATGCCTATCAAAAAGCCATTTCGAATTTAGCAGCAAACAAAATAACTGCTTCTAGAATTGGATCGAACATATGTAGGAGTACATTAATCTCTTGAGCTAATTGAGATGCTGTGGTAGTACGATCTCTTCTTGCTTGTAAAACCAAAAATCGGTCTTGGGCGACTGTAGTAATCCTAAACCACCTGTATGGCGTTCTTCTACGCTACCTGTTTCATCACCATAAACGGTTTATGACACTTGAGCTACTTCCCAGAACCCTGGATAGTTTCCGTTTTGAGCTCCCAGCTTGGAGCATGCCAACGGCTCGTAACATCTCTTCTCTAGTCAAATGTCGTCTTTCCATGGTCGAATCACAAAACTTGAATCTTTTATTTGTGCTTACAACAGACTTCAAACACTGAATACATGAAATGATTATAAAGCAGCGTCGCATCTGCTGCATTTTTAGTTTTTTATAAAAAAAACTGAAATCTGCTGCGGCACTCTACATAATTTGGTGAGAAATTGATGTAGGTGTTCTTTTCTTAAAATTTCAGCAAAATGTCTGTATAAGACTCAATTAAAAGAACAGAGTTGTAAATCTGTGCTTAAGGTTAAAAAACGGATAGGAATTCTCAGTGGCATGCATTTGTCAATGATTTTCTGTTCATTTTTCATGAATGTTTTCCCTTGAAACTGACTCATAAAAAGGGGTCAGCAAACAAAACAAACTAGATATCCTATTAATGTTTAAGAATAAAAATAAGTCATATCTTCCTATGTACATTACTGAAGAACGAAATTATGAGAAACTATTAAAAACTTCATAAAACACTTTTTTGACAGAGCTTATCCCAGAATTATTGAAATCTTTAGACGATTTGCCTTTTTCATATGATGGTGGCAATAATAGAAAGTCTATGTTTCTTGCACCAAATGAAGTTGTTGACATAAAAATTGAAAATAACTTCTGCAGTGGAGAAGATGAAGTTCCAACAAGCATAAATAAATTTTGTGGAAATGAGATCAAGGATATTTTGTCATTTATCATTACTTGTTATTTCGAGGGTGGTATTTTTCCAGACCAGTTGAAAATAGCGGTTATCAAACCACTTTTTAAGAAAGGCGACTCATCAAAAATGGAAAATTATAGGCTGATAAGTCTGTTACCAAGTGTGAAAGACTTTTGAGCTTTATTAGCAAAAGCGTTCTTTTTGGCTCTTTTCAGCATGGCTACCTGGTAAGTCAACAAATACTGCATTGTATCAGTTCACTTAAGCAATCATACAGTTAATAGAGGAAAATAAATTGGCTTTTCGTAGATCTCACTAGAGCCTATGATTGTCTGTCTAGGGTGTATATGCTGGAAAAGCTTGAAAAGTTGGGTATTAGAGAAAATGCTTTGAGTTGGTTCACCTCTTATCTAACAGGTCGTTGTCAAAAAGTGGTTATCACAATGGATGGGGTAAAGACAAAATCGAAAATCGGTTCGATATTGTTTGTGGTATTCGTGAATGATATGTGTCAGTGCGTAGAAACTTCCTCCACTTGGCTAACTTTGTAGATGATACGAATGTAGTTACTGAAAACTTTGAGTTTGAAAAAGTAGTGCATCAGGCAAAGAGAGTTTTCACATATATTAGGCAGTGGTTAGGTAAAAATGAACTCATCGTAAATAAGAATAAAACTACCGCAATGTTATTCAGTACTGAAGCTTCTGAAGAGAAAGAACAGACTTCATTGATATGGAAGGCAAACAGATTAATTTTCAAGAATGTAGCAGCAAACAAAATAACTGCTTCTAGAATTGGATCGAATATATGTAGGAGTACATTAATCTTCGCAAAGAAGCAATAAAGTCTTTGAAAACTCCCAACCGTTTCATTCTATCTCTATATGCAAAACTTAAGACATTCCTCATATACAGGGTGTCCGTGAGTTGCGTGTACACAGATTCTTCAGCTCGAAATAAGTCGGTTTAGGCCAACTTACCTATATGAAAAGTTTCTTCGTTTGGCCGCTAGAGGTCGCCAGATCCATTTATTATTTTTCAAATAATTCGAGAACTACTCGATCGATAGAAACGTATGCGCAATCGGGTGCGTTATTCACGTTTTTAGCGATCCACTCAATGACCTTGACGTTCTGCAAGTGTCCCTAAAAACTCGAACGTGTTATTAATCAACCATAATTTTTCAACTGTCTGCGTTTGAGCAAAACTGTTTTAGACATTGAGTAGGTAGGCTAGTTATCAAACTTTTTGTCTCTTGGGAAATTTTGAAATGATGAGCGGTTCAATCACAAAAAACAGGTTTTCAATTTCATGATTTCATTTTTTCAACCACCTAGCAAGTCAAAAATGTCACATATTGACCATGTTGGCTTTGGATTTGTTTCTGTGGTCTGGCAGATTGTCATTTCATTATGCTTGACAACCTCTTGTTGACAAAATGATGTTTTCTAGGCTGCTAAATCGGATCAAGCAAATAAAAAATTCAACGTTTAGTAGTACAAAATCGAGAACTTCGAAGAAAAAATTGAATAAGTTTTTCACAATGACTATTTAAAAATATGAAAACAGGTTGGCCAGTTGGAAACTAAATAAGAAAAATCAAATCACTTCAGAATAACGAATAATTAGTTTACACCCAAAATTTCATTCAACTATAGTAAATGTTCAGAAATTCCACCATTTTACTGAATATAGGAGTTAATATTGTTTGAGAAATTAGATTAGACCCTTGGCATTATTTCAGGGACAATTTTGAGAGAGTTGGAAGCATTTAAAATTCTAATATGCAACTCTTCTCGAGTGTCAATTGGAGAAGAGTAAACACAAAAAAGTGAAAGAGCTTGCAGGCACACAGAGAAAGAATCAAAGCACTATTCTTGTAAATAAAGAGGGTAAGATCTTAATGAATACAGCAGATAAACTACAAAGATGGAAGGAATACACAGAAGAATTATTTATGGATAACAGAACTGAACCAGAAGAAATTAACACATACTGTGAAGAGATAGGCCCAGATATTACTAAAGAAGAGGTGAAACATGCATTAAAGAACATGAAAAATTGGAAAAGCCCCGGACCAGATCAATTGGCAAGTGATATACTCAAATTAATTGACGACAATCATATCGGTCTCTTAGTCAATATATTCAATAAAGTATACAGAACTGGAAATATTCCAAGAGAATGGTTAGTATCTACTTTCATCTGCTTACCAAAAAACCACATGCTAGAGAATGTGGTGATCATCGTACAATCAGTCTGATGTCACACACTCTCAAACTGCTCCTCAAGGTTATCCATAATCGAATATACCATAAACTTGACATGGATATAAGCGATACTCAATTTGGATTCAGAAGGGGATTGGGAACCCGCGAAGCCTTTTTCGCATTCAACGTGTTGACTCAAAGGTGTCTCGATGTCAACAAAGTGGTCTATGCGTGTTTCATAGACTATAATAAAGCCTTTGACAAGGTTCGTCATGATCAACTGATAGACATCCTTAAATCAAAACATCTAGATAGTAGAGACGTACAGATCATCACTAATCTCTATTATAAGCAAAAAGCTATAATATGCATGGACAACCACACATCAGAAGAAATTGAAATACAACGAGGGGTAAGACAGGGATGCGTTCTATTGCCGACACTCTTCAATGCATATGCTGAAGAAATACTTAAGAAAGCTCTGGAAAACGAAGAATGTGGGATAACAGTTGGTGGAACACGGGTAAACAACATAAGATATGCGGACGACACAGTAATCTTAGCGGAGAGTATCGAAGCTCTGCAGAGACTAATGACCAGAGTATCTACTTACAGTGAGGAATATGGGTTATCACTAAACATAAAAAAGACAAAATTCATGGTAATCTCAAAGAACAATCCAGTAAATGTTAGTCTAACTATAAACGGCAGAAATGTAGAAAGAGTGGAGCAATATACTTACCTTGGAGCAATGGTGAACAGCACAAATGAATACACCCAAGAAATAAGAATAAGAATAGAAAAAGCCCGAGCCAACTTCATAAAAATGGACAAAGTTTTTCGTGGTAAAGATCTAAGTACGGCATTAAAACATCATTTAGCTAAATGTTATGTTTTCTCTACTCTCCTTTAGCATAGACAGTGAATGCCGCAATTCTTAAAAAGATTGAAGCATTTGAAATGTGGGTGTATAGGAGGATTCTTAGAATATCATGGATGGATCGAGTCACAAATGCAGAAGTTCAGAGACGCATAGGCAGAGAAAGAGAGTTTGCTAACACACTCAAGAAACGTAAATTGGAATATCTGGGCCATATTATGAGAGGTGAAAAATATAAATTCCTACAGCTGATTATTCAAAGCAAAATACAGGGAAAACGAAGTATAGGAGAAGAAGAATCTCATGGCTGAGGAACCTGAGAGAGTGGTTTGGATTCACTTCGAATCAACTTTTTAAATCGGCCGCTTCTAAAGTAAAAATAGCGATGATGATTGCCAACCTTCGACTCGGAGATGGCACTTGAAGAAGAAACTCTAGATTTTAAGGCACCCCAAAGAAAGAAGTCGCACGGTGTCAAGTCGGGAGATCGTGCTGGCCAACTTGCAGGAGCATCAGCTCCCCTTCCGATCCAATGATTCGCATACTGTGCATGTAACTCGCGAACATCTAAAGTGAAGTGAGGAGGTGCATCGTTGTGCATAAACCACATTTCTGCACGCAGTAATAGTGGAATATCGTCCAACAAATCTGTCAAAGTTTCTTGTAAAAAATTCAAATATGCCTCTCCGTTTAATCGATCTGAAATCACTACCGGACCAATGATGAAATTGTCAATTACTGAAACCCATACGGTAATTTTGAATTGTTTTTGATGATGCGTACTTGTAAAAGCATGTGGATTTTCGACACTGTAGACGTGTTCATTGTGAAGGTTAGTGATGCCAGACCAAGTCAAAGTGCCTTCGTTAGTAAATAGAATTTAGTAAGTAATTCCTGAACTTTATGAATGTGATAAGGATGAAATAATTGTTCCTTCAAGACATCATGAATCATTGTTTTAGGAACGACCAACTGTAAACCTAAACGCCGCGTGCTTAATTGTGGGTTTTCTTAAATCATGTCCAAAATTTGTTCTTCGCGTTCTACAGTCCTTACTGTTCGTTGTCGTCCACGATCCAAATTCCTGGGTTTAAAGCAACTCCAGATTTCCAAACGTTGTGGTTCGGCACTATGCGATCTGGAAATCTTTTATCATATACTCTGGCGCTTCACGTCCATTGCCGAAACAAAATTCGTACACCATAACCATATCAACCATTCCAGAGTTACTGTAGATCTCCGTGCCTAATAGTGATAAAAAAATCACTAAAATACCTACTTAAGAACTTGAGGAATACTGTTGTGTCAAAAATTGGTTGTCAAGCCTTATAAAATGACAATCTGCCAGACCACAGAAATGTATCCAAAGACAACATGATCAAATGTAAGATTTTTGACTTGCTAGGTGGTTGAAGAAATGAAATCATTAAATTATAAAACTGTTTTTTGTGATTGAACCGCTCATCATATCAAAATGACGACACAAAACAGTGTGATGATTAGCTTAGCTACTCAATGTCTAAACCAATTTTGCTCAAACGCAGATAGTTGAAAAATTATGGTTGATTAAAAACACGTTCGAGTTTTAGGGACAAGGTCCTTGAGTGGATCACTAAAAAACATGAATAACGTACCCGATTACGCAGACCAAATATGGTTTTTATCGATCGAGTCGTTCTCGAATTATCTGAAAAATAAGAAAAAAAATCTTTGGGTTTGGCGACCTCTAGCAGCCAATCGAAGAAACTTTTCATATAGGTAAGTTGGCCTAAATCGACTTATTTCGAGTTGGAAAATCTGTGGTATAACGTTGTACACCTAATTCACGGATACCTTGTACAAGTTATGTTAATTAAATTAATATCAAATTCCATTCATAAAAAATTAGGTTACGTTGGGTTAAATTTATCATATGGGGGTTAGTAAATGATCTTACCTGGTCTAGCCTTTTCATAATATCAAACAAAACGTTTAGCAAAAATGGACTAATGAAGATCCCATAGAGAACACTCATTAAAACTGGTCCAATATCAGCTGCAATAATGTATATATCGCCCTTGGCTTTCATCTTCAAAGAGTTTTTTCCTGCTATTGAATCGATCCATGTTCCCCATACCGTTGAGACTCCTGAAAATAATGATTTTACAGAAAAGCCTGATATTTCAAAAAAAACTAGAAGACTCAATCTGAAGAAACTCGTTGAGAGTGCGTTAATTCAATGATTATAATACCAATAGTAATTAATAACAGGTCAACATTGTATCTACGAGTGAGCATGGGAAACGGGCAATATATTTTCGGGTTTTCGGGGTTACTGATTACAATAAGATGATCAGTTAACACCCATCGGGTCAGGTTCAAGGTCGTTTGAAGGTCAAGTTGGAAAATCGCGACAAAATATTCGAAAAATTCAGACTCGTTGACGAGATCGCTGAGTACGAATTTATGTTAGATTTATTCATTTCCTTCGAGGACGTTCATGGTTGATACATGGTTTATTTCCAATAATGGATTTTTTTAGGAATTTCTGACAACTGACAACGTTTCTGATCTGGAATAACTTTAGAATGACCTTGAAATTGCCGTAACGTGGCACTAGAAACGTTGCACAAATGAACAGACCTTTCAGTCGTACTAAGCTGTCTCAAGAACATCAGTATGAATTTTTACAGATTTTTCGGAAATTATTATCTCGACTTGACCTTCAAATGACCTTGCACTGGACACGATGAAAGTCAAGACAGCTTCTTTTCGAATTCTGTTGCCTCAAAAACGTACAAATGTAGCCTTCAAATATCCTTATTATTATTAGGTCTGCACGAAATTTCTCACTGTTTTTATGAAAATACAAGTTTATCGTGAAAAATGATTACACATGAATCATTCGAAATATTTCCTATCGCTACCTACACCTTTTTCCATCTTTCTGGTAGAGCTCGAATACCGTGACGGTAGAAGTGTTCGTCTTTTGAGGCTATTCACGAATCAAGCCATTTTTCGAGCTCTTCATATGAGCGGAACTGCTGTTCAGTCAGACCATGTGCCATCGAACGGAACAAGTGATAATCGAATGGTGCAATATCTGGGGAATATGGCGGGTGGGGTAGGACTTCTCATTTGAGCGTTTCCAAATAGGAGTATGAGAGAAGATGATACAATAAAGCCTGCCCAAACGACAACCTCACCTGCTCGTGGTGCACCCGGCTAGAGAAGCAATGAGGCTCTGTTGACCGAGTATCTGCCGGTATAAGCAGATCCCTCTTGCTGGCCAACAGCTCCGGGTGGATGAGCTAGCAAGAGTTTGGGCACCCTTTACGGGAAGAGAAATCTTCTCTAAAGGCGGATGAGTCAGTAAATGACCAACGGTATAGAGATGCAGAAGGCACCGGGAAACCACTGCATTAAAGATCCCAATGAATATCCCTAGTAAAATCCAAATGGCTGATTTCAAAACAAAATATTCTGGAGTTTCAAGTCCCCCAATCCGATCTCCGGGTGGGACGGTTCTGATAGAAGCGAGAAAGAAGAAAAGAATGAGGATCGGTACGTGGAACGTTAGATCCTTGTATGAAGGAGGAAAAATTCACAATGTGCTCCAAGAAATGCAACGACTTGAAGTTAACATAATGGGACTGAGCGAAACCAGATGGCCAAACCAAGGTGAAATGCTATTTGAACAATCAAACATATACTATTTAGGTAACAACAACGTAGAAATGGAGTAGCAATAGTGATAAACAAAAATCTCAAACATTTAGTAACCAGCTTCACACCCATATCAGTTAGAGTAATTATGATAAGAATAAAAACACTCAACATAATTCAAGTATATGCTCCCACGGTTGATAAAGTCGAAGAAGAAATTGATCAATTTTATTATGACGCCCAATAAGCTCTAGATATCACGAAAAACCGAGATATTACAATCATTATAGGAGACTTTAATGCAAAGATAAGAAAAGGTAAAATGGATGATATTATTGGGGATTTTGGACAGGGAATAAGGCACGAAAGAGGAGATAGATTGACAGAGTTCTGCCAAGAATATGATATGGCAATTACAAACACCTTTTTCAAACTGCATGAAGTAAGATAATATACATGGAAATCGCCAGCTGATAAAGACAACAAGATTAGAAGAAATCAAATAGACTATATATAGAGATATCGGAATACCATCAAATGGGCCAAAACCTACCCCGGTACGGACCACAATCCAGTGATAGTTAAAAAGGGAAATCCGTCTCAAGAAACAAGCAGCCATAGATGACAAAAAGCAGCTCCCAGTTTCACATCTGAAAAACCCAATGATAAAACAATAACTTACAGAAAAACTAAATGAAGAACTAAGCAAAATTGACTTAACCCCGAGCTCCGATGTGAACGTAGAATGGGAAACTCTTAAAACTACAATTATGGCCCCAACAACAGACCTATTAGCAACAATTAAGGATACAAACAAGAAAAAATCATGGATGGATGACTGATGACATATTACAGTTAATAGAAATCAGAAGGTCGTATAAGAATTGAAAGTGTATACAAGACCATACAGAAAGAAATTAGAAAGAAAATACGAAACGTTAAAGAAAAATGGCACGAAGGAAAATGCGTAGAAATAGAAGAACTCCAAGCAATACATGTTGACTTCAATCTCCATAAAAAGATTAAAGAACTAGCGGGTATTAAAAGAACAAACAGAAGCAATATTCTACTAGATAAAAACGGTAAGATAATTCCTGACACCAAAGGGAAACTAGAAAGATGAAAAGAGTCCATTGAAGAATTGTTCGAAGATGAGAGACAACAGGAAACAATAGATGGAGACACAGATAAGGAACAGAGCCCAAATATAACAAAAGAAGAAATTATGAATGCCGCTAAAACAGCTAAACACAATAAAGCTCCAGGACCTGATGAAACACAAACTTAAATTATCAAATTAATTGCAGAAGATCAAATTGGAGTACTGGTAGATCTGTACAACACTGTATATAACACCGGAATCATCCATAGAGAATGGCTCAAATCAACATTTATTACACTGCCAAAAAAATCGAACGCTAAGAAATGCAAGGATCATCGGACGATCAGCCTAATGAGCCTTAAAATATTCCTCAAAATTATACATCGAAGAATTTTTAGAAAGATTGAGCAAGATATTAGCGAAACACAATTTGGTTTCAGAAATGCAATGCGTACTAGGGAGGCAATGCAAAATCAAAAAACAACGGGAGTGAAAGTTAATGGGAAGGTTATAAACAACATTAGATACGCGGATGACACAGTACTGATAGCAGAAATCCTGGAAGAACTACAAAGGCTAATAGATCTAGTAGTACAGATCAGCGAAGAAAGGGGGCTCACACTTAACACCAAAAAGACTAATTATGACAATCACAAAACACCAACAACAGCGAGAAACATTATGGAACAAAGGGGAGCCAGTGGAGAAAGTTTGCAAATACAAATACTTGGGAACAATTGTAAACGACAATAGTGATTATTCACAAGAAATAAGATCAATAATCGGAAAGACTAGAACAGTGTTTAATAAAATGAGGAATGCATTAACCAGAACAGATCTACATCTTAAAATCAGAATTCTTAAATGCTACGTATTTCCAGTACTATTATATGGAATGGAAACCTCTGAATAAACTGGGTAAGCGGAACAACGAACAAGGAGGTATTGGGAAGAATAGGAAAGGAGAAAGAAATAATCAACACAATTGAAATCGGAAAGTTGCAATATCTGGGTCACGTGATAAGAGGGGAAAGATATACACTGTTGCAAACTATTATACAGGGACAAATACAGGGTAAAAGAAGTATAGGAAGAAGACGCATCTCCTGATTGAACAACCTAAGACAGTGGTACAACAGTAGCTCTGTTGATTTGTTCAGATCCGCAACTTCAAAGATAAAAATTGCCATGATGATAGCCAACCTTCTTGAAGGAGACGGCACGTAAAGAAGAAGAAGAAATAGGTTTTATCGGGTTTGGCAACGTGAGGCCGAGCGTTGTCATGCTGTAGAATTACTTTTTCGTGTATCTGCTGGTATTGTGGCCGTTTTTCGCGCAGTGTTTTACTCAATCGCATCAATTGAGTTCGATACCGTTCCCAAGTGATGGTTTCGTTCGGTTTCAACAGCTCATAATAAATGACGCCTACTTGGTCTCACCAAATACACAGCATAACTTTCGCAGCGTGAATATACGGCTGAGGCGTGACCGGGAAGTACTCAGGATTCTTTCTTCTTTGGATTGCTGTAATGAATCCATTTTTCATCACCCATTACGATGCGATGAAGAAAACCCTTTCTTTCTTGCCGTTGTAGCAGTTGTTGTCTCTTGGCTTCAAATCATAAGGAACCCAAGTTCTTTGCTTTTGAATCATTCCCAACGCATGTAATCGCTGGGAAATGGCCTGGCGGGTAACTTCTAAGGCTGAAGCAAAGTCTTCTTGCGTTTGGCAAGAAGATTTTTTGGCCTTCCTCCACATCGAAATCACCGTTTTTGAAGCGACGGAACCAATCCCGGTACATTGTTTCTCTCAGAACAGCATCTCCGAGAACTTTTTGGAGCTCACTATGAGCTTCAGCCGCC
Organism: Cryptolaemus montrouzieri; assembly: GCA_013387265.2. Lineage (NCBI taxonomy): Eukaryota > Metazoa > Arthropoda > Insecta > Coleoptera > Coccinellidae > Cryptolaemus > Cryptolaemus montrouzieri. The sequence goes on from JABFTP020000042.1 coordinate 16,088,682, forward strand.
GGTTTTCGAATAAAAGAAGAAATTAACACTTCCCGCAAATGACGATTATTTGGCACAAAATCAGACATTTTCTCACAACTAAAAGTATATGACGCAAAAACAAAATCACTAATGTGTCACAGTGGTTTGTTTACCATATGTCTAAGCTTTGTTCAAGACATTCTTGATATGTAAAAATCGACCAACACTTACTGCTGGAGCCATCTATTGACAAACAGCGAGAACTTAGTTGCGCACCTAATATCTTGGATGATAACTAACCTCGGGTATGTATTTTGCGGCTGTAAAAACATACATATTAATTTCTCCACAGTTTTTCATGATTCTCTTAATTTGACAATTGAATGAAGTTGAACCGGACGTTATCGAGATCGAAAGAGCTTGTATTCGGATTCAGCGGTGCTAAACGCAGTTCTCAAAATGTTTACCCTATGAAATTTCAAAATTACTATGAAATAATCCTAACCTAACCTTGATTGACCTCTAGTAGAGGTCGCAAGAATTAATTCACAGATTCGTACTCAGTATGTGTGATTTTTCAGATTTTGCAATCTCTCGATTTGACCTTCGAATTACCGTGAAGCTGACCTGATGAGTATTAACTGATCCTTTCACTCGTAGATAAAATGTTGATCTATGTAATTCACGAATTGTATAATAATTACTTTCCTGGAAGCTATATACTGCAGTTACAAGATACCAACCTATGAAAAAGCCCAAAAGGTAACTGTAAATGGTCCATGGCAAACTTCTTCTGAAAATGTAGCATTTTCTTTCCTGCTGAACGGAAATAGGTGCTAATCCAAAGCATCTCATTAATATTAGCGTTGGCTCGAAACATGAAATTTCAGATAAGGATACTTTTATCTGATTCATATTAGATATTTTCCCTTCGATGATGTGAAAGCACGAAAAATATGAACAATAGTTCATTCGATGTGAAACAAACATGGAGTGAATATAATTGCACCAATTTTATTTAATTGCTGAGTAAATATTTGGAACAACTCTTATATTGAAATCCATTCATAATTAAGATAATCATTGTTTGAATATTCGAAACCGAACACAAATAAATATAATTAAAACATAACTGTTCCTTTACATAAAAGTAAATGTACAATACATAATTTTTGATTTGAAAGGAAGAGCTGAAAATTTTAGTTAATCATTTTAATAATATTTAAATTAATAAATAATTTTAATAATATTTTTATTAAGATCGGAGACTACAGCATATTACGTCCGGCTGCGAACAATACGGACTATCTTCACAGGCATAATCAAGTGTGCAATATTATCCATCAAAAATTTGCACACAAGTACGGACTTTTGAATGCCTGCCAGCCATATTACAAGTATCAACCAGCGCCCGTATTGGAAAATGACTCTATCAGATTATACTACGATAGGCCTGTTATCACTGACAGAATGGTGACGAATAATAGGCCGGACATAGTGGTATATGAGAGCCAGAACAAGAATAACAACGCGCTGAACAAGTTCCAGAAGAAAAAGTCCAAATACACAGACCTTGCTATTGAGATCAAGCAGATGTGGATAAAATAGATATCGTTCCTGTCATCATTTCTTCTACTGGGTTAATTCCCAAAAGTTTGCATGACAGCCTTAAGAAATTAGAATTGCATAAGAAGACCTATATAGAAATGCAAAAAGCTGTAATTCTTAATACATGTAGGATAGTTAGGAAATTTATGTCAAGTATATTTTAATCGAGCCTATTCCCTTTGATTGCTGAATCTCTGAGAAAGGTCCGAGGTAGATCTCTGAGACTCGCAGTGGTCTAGTCCACTCGCCTTCGAGGCCAAACCAGGGAGTGTCCATATTTTACCCCTTCTTACAACAATAGCAAATGAAATAATAGAGCTTCTGACTTTTAACCTTCACTTTTTTATTCCATAGTTCTCGTGTACAAGAATCTGGATTATTATTTTAATTTTTCAATTGCACGTAACGTACAGAAAATAGAAGACGTCAATTTTACTACCCCGGGTAGGCCGACAGGGAAAGAAGAATTCCAGTTCCCGTCCAATATATGCTACGTACTTTAGATAACGAATGAATAATCACAACTGCAAATTATTTTATTCTTTTTTTACTTGTCGAAAGATCTATTGAAAACTTGAGAAAGGCGAGTGTTAGGTGATTTCTAAGACGTGATAACAAATCATCGCGTCCGTACCGTTCCTTCCAAAAAATAATCATCGCAATCCGTCTGATAGAACAAGACGAATAAAATACAAATTCTTTTAATTTATATTAATGAATAATAAATTACATTGCGTCAAAACACCCTGTATAATAATTCTACATTTTAAAAGTGAAATATTCGAGTAAATAACTGAAAGACCTTTTTTCCATTATGATTATTGTGTTCGGCATGCTGAGGGTGGGGGCTTGTTTCCTCATGTCACTCCGTATTAAAAATTTACCTGCATTTTTTGGCATTATCACTCTCTCCAGAGTTTGAGGGGGGTCAAATTCTCGTTGGAAGAAGAAGTACATTCTGTTAAACAGCTGCGGGAATCGGTTAATGAAACAAAATATTTAGACGACCCAGAACTGGCGTCCATTTTTTTTCGTTTGCTAAATTTATCCATATATTTCTCGATTTTAATATAATTGAATTTATTTATCAATTGTGAATACTGTGTTGTGTAGATCTACCTGCATGTGATTTTATAAAGTTCATCTGAATTCAAAATTACAGTGAAAAGACGGTCATTTTCCAGAATAATTCAATAACTTCATTTCAAATTCTCAATGTAGTGAAATATCACGTATGTTAAAGCGACTTGAAATCACCCAAAAGCGTAAAAATCGTGACAAAAGAATTCATCCCAGCTTAGATAAGAAATCCAGCGTAGACGATATTCGACGTTATCATCGATAGTTATTAAACACCCTTTCGTATTCAAGGTCGCAGACAGCATCTGGTATTTCCCACATCGCGACGAAAGAACGCGTTCTGAATGATTATGCAACAGGTAATTGAATACCAAGGGCAGAGGGCGTACAGGGATAAGGACTGAGCAACGCGGATAAAGGGCCAAGATCGCGACGTTAGGGGGTTATTCAGTTATTCATTTGCAAAAACCAGTGAATTCACTCTTTCGCGTAAATCAGAATTGAACTTGATTAATCATACGTAATATGAGTCCAGAAAAATGGAAGACGCAGATTGTTCCTCTCCGAGAAGCCCGACAGGGGAAAAATATTTACAATTCCCGTTGTGTTCTACAGGTGAATACTTTCTGAATTTTTCTCCAATATATCTGTTCACCATTCAATTTTCACGAATTTCCTTGAAATATATGCTTCGTTATTTATGAATGCATTGAGGGTGGGTTGAAATAATAATTCACACTTTATTTATATATTATTTTTATGGAACATCATTTTCCAAAACAACCAGTATAATTATTGATAATAGTTTTATTCAATGTTCATCGTAGCTAGATGACCATTGAATTCCGCCAAAGAGAAACTGAAGAGCAAGTCAGTTCTTAGGTATGTATTGCCTTAATGAAGCCAATCTATCAATGGAACCATTACTTCCGAAATTAGTTCTACTGAAAGGCACCATGAACAAACTGTCATCTCTAGTCCTCCTCAGAGGGACATGAAAACAAATTAATTCCAATAAGCTACTACAATCAATCAAATTATTAAGGAGCTTATACAAAAAAATCGAATTTGTTCTGATACGTCTCTCAGTCAGAGTACGTATTTTACATTCTGAACAAATGTAGGTAACAGAAAAATTAATTCTAGGGATACACATTTGTAGGAAAGATATAACAAACATCTATTCTGAATCTTCTCAAAGTTCATGTAGTCGACTACATGAAGTGGAGACCAAATGATGGAGACATATTCTAGTATTGGCCTACAAAGATAGAGAAGTTTCAAAGCTGAAATATTTCTGGATTTGGATGTGTTTTTTTATTATGAAACCGAGCATTTTCAAAGATCTACTTATAATGTTAGAGTAGTGCATTTTGAAATCAAGACGTTGATCTAATATGATACAGAGGTTCTTCAAATGATCAACACGTTCGATACAAATTCCATCTATCTTATAAGGACAATCTATTGGATCCATCTTTCTATAAGACGAAATACATTTACATCTGTGAACATCAATATCATGCTGAAGCTTCAAGCAATCAGAAACACTAGTTACAGTTTTATAGATTTTCAAATCGATTTCACTCTTAACGAACGGAAACGATAATATCTTCTAATCTACTCGATTTTTGTTGTGTAACTGATAGAGAATCACTAAATATACGGTAACCGAACCAGTTATCTGAAAAAAAATTGAAAAGGAATATAATTTATGAATGAGTACAATTGAATCAAGAGTCAATCAAGTGAACTAGTTTCAAAATCCAATGTGAACTGTACAGACAGTAGTTGAATATCTGGAATTGTTCATTATACTGGCAAAAAGTTCATTGAAATAACTCTCGAGAATACTCCATTGTACCCCGCGCGGAATTGCCGTCAGCTATTACTTCGCCCGAGGAGGGCTGGCTTTAACGATTACTGTAGACGTCTCCGTGGTCGATCTCGTTGGAGAATCTTCATCATCTGTATCGGCCACAGCCTTCCAATTTTCCTTGCAGTGGACCATCAGGCTAACGAGGTTTTCTATTGTACAATGGCAGTGGAGCACTGTCTCCATTTCCGTTCTTTCTGTGGCGCACGAATAGAAAATATGCTCTGAGGTTTTCTCTTCGTTGGGGCAACTTGGGTACGATGGATCAAAGTCCAGACTGGCAAGGTATGCTCGGAAGTTACCATGCCCTGTGAGCAGCTGCGTGACGTAGACGTCGATCTCTCCTTGTTTTCTGTTGTGCCACATTGCGATGTCTGGGATCAGACGGTGTGTCCACCTTCCATTGCAAGAGGATTCCCAGCGCCGTTGCCTCATCTCCATCATGCGGCTTCTCTCTTCTGCTGCGAGTAGTCTTGCGTTGTCGTTGTCACTCAGCCTCCGTTGGTAGATTCGCCGACGCTCGTCCGCCAAGATGTCTATTGGCGGAAGACCAGCTACTACACATACAGCATTGTAAGATACTGTGCGGTAAGCGCATGCGACACGCAGTGCGCTTCTCCTGTAGACACTGATCATCGTGCGAGCATATTTTGCGGTTTCCAATGCCGAAGCCCAGGTTGGTGCGTCGTACAAAAGAATCGAGCTTCTGACGGCCGAGAGGAGCTGTCTGCGGCTCTGTCGTGGTCCACCATTATTTGGCAATAACCAGGTTAGTGTCTCACCACCTGGGATGCCCGCTGGCTCGCAATTCGGAGGTGTTCGTCGAATCGGAGCTTTGCATCTATTTGAAACTCTAGATATCGCAGGGATCTTTTCATTTCTATCTCTCAGTCTCCAATGGATAGAGTGATGGCCTCCCTCACTCTTCTACCGGTTACCAGAGTGACTTCGGTCTTGTGGTCCGCCAATTGTAGCCCCACCGTTGTCTACCATTGGCGTACGCATGAAACTGCCTGATTGGCCTTGAATGTGACATCTTCCAGATACTTTCCAAATCTTACGACTGCCACGTCGTTGGCGACTCTTACTGTCGTGCAGTCTCTGGGTGTCGTCAGTTTCAGCACAACGTCGTACATGATGTTCCACAAGAGGGGCCCGAGGACTGATCCTTGCGGAACACCACCGGTAACGTTGTACGAACGCGTTCCTGAATCCGTGTCATATGAGACAACTTGGTTCGAGAAATAGCTGCCGATTATTCTCCGTAGGTACGCTGGAACCTGCAGCTGCTGCAGAGCGTGCTGGATACAGTTCCGTCTGTCCGAGTTGAACGCGTTCTTGACATCGAGGGTCACAATTGCGCAGTATTCTTAAGAGCCTGTTGTCCAACTTTGTCCTGAAATCGCCTCCCTAGCAATACCCACGACCTTTTCCACGGCATCGACTGTGGATCTCGTTCTACGAAAGCCGAAGTGGTTTTGAGAGAGGCCCTGTTCACCCTCACTGAAGTCTCCCAGACGGTTATCAATGATTCTCTTCAAGCCTTTACCAGCTGTGTCCAGTAGGCAGATTGGACGGTACGATGAAGGATCGTCCGGAGGTTTGTCGTCCTTCGGGAGACTGTTTCACGGCCTGCCGCATCTGAGAAACTGCTTAGAGCAGTCTGGGCCTTGGCTCGAGATGACATCTTTTTCTCTTGCTCTGCTGTACACCTATTCTACTCTCAGTTTGCCCTCAAGCAAGATGGCTTTTGCTAGTTTGGCTTGCAGGACTAATACAGCGGTCCTCCATACGCCTTTCGGATGGACTTGCGCACTTGCGTCCACCGTTTCTGCTCCACTGATCTGTGATTTCATCGCTCCGCAGATGTCTTCAGTCTCAGTCAGCTCATCCAGATCCTTCAATTCAATAGCCATCATGTCGTTCCGACTGATGACCTGCGCCACGTCTTGCAGCTTTTTCTCGACTGTTGAGCGCAGTTCGCTCATTTTTTCGTCTTTCTTATCTAGAATCAACACTAGGTTTCCTTTCGGGTCCTTAAGTACCTTAAGTACCGTTTTAAGAGACTTAAGGATGCCGGCGTACGAATTACCCTCTTTGGCCCTCTTGACCTCACTAGGTTGGTGCGTCGTACAAAAGAATCGAGCTTCTGACGGCCGAGAGGAGCTGTCTGCGGCTCTGTCGTGGTCCACCATTATTTGGCAATAACCAGGTTAGTGTCTCACCACCTGGGATGCCCGCTGGCTCGCAATTCGGAGGTGTTCGTCGAATCGGAGCTTTGCATCTATTTGAAACTCTAGATATCGCAGGGATCTTTTCATTTCTATCTCTCAGTCTCCAATGGATAGAGTGATGGCCTCCCTCACTCTTCTACCGGTTACCAGAGTGACTTCGGTCTTGTGGTCCGCCAATTGTAGCCCCACCGTTGTCTACCATTGGCGTACGCATGAAACTGCCTGATTGGCCTTGAATGTGACATCTTCCAGATACTTTCCAAATCTTACGACTGCCACGTCGTTGGCGACTCTTACTGTCGTGCAGTCTCTGGGTGTCGTCAGTTTCAGCACAACGTCGTACATGATGTTCCACAAGAGGGCCGAGGACTGATCCTTGCGGAACACCACCGGTAACGTTGTACGAACGCGTTCCTGAATCCGTGTCATATGAGACAACTTGGTTCGAGAAATAGCTGCCGATTATTCTCCGTAGGTACGCTGGAACCTGCAGCTGCTGCAGAGCGTGCTGGATACAGTTCCGTCTGTCCGAGTTGAACGCGTTCTTGACATCGAGGGTCACAATTGCGCAGTATTCTTAAGAGCCTGTTGTCCAACTTTGTCCTGAAATCGCCTCCCTAGCAATACCCACGACCTTTTCCACGGCATCGACTGTGGATCTCGTTCTACGAAAGCCGAAGTGGTTTTGAGAGAGGCCCTGTTCACCCTCACTGAAGTCTCCCAGACGGTTATCAATGATTCTCTTCAAGCCTTTACCAGCTGTGTCCAGTAGGCAGATTGGACGGTACGATGAAGGATCGTCCGGAGGTTTGTCGTCCTTCGGGAGACTGTTTCACGGCCTGCCGCATCTGAGAAACTGCTTAGAGCAGTCTGGGCCTTGGCTCGAGATGACATCTTTTTCTCTTGCTCTGCTGTACACCTATTCTACTCTCAGTTTGCCCTCAAGCAAGATGGCTTTTGCTAGTTTGGCTTGCAGGACTAATACAGCGGTCCTCCATACGCCTTTCGGATGGACTTGCGCACTTGCGTCCACCGTTTCTGCTCCACTGATCTGTGATTTCATCGCTCCGCAGATGTCTTCAGTCTCAGTCAGCTCATCCAGATCCTTCAATTCAATAGCCATCATGTCGTTCCGACTGATGACCTGCGCCACGTCTTGCAGCTTTTTCTCGACTGTTGAGCGCAGTTCGCTCATTTTTTCGTCTTTCTTATCTAGAATCAACACTAGGTTTCCTTTCGGGTCCTTAAGTACCTTAAGTACCGTTTTTAAGAGACTTAAGGATGCCGGCGTACGAATTACCCTCTTTGGCCCTCTTGACCTCACTAGGTTGCTTCGGCGACTCTTCGGGTTCTCCATCTTCTTAACTTTCTTCTGCTTCTTGATTTTCCTTAGAGCAGCTTCGGTGGTCTGAGGTTTGCTTTCCTTTTGCCGCTTCAGCAGTTTGGCGTTTTGTCTTCTCGCCTTTTTCAGTTGCCTGGTAGTCATCCGCCTCAGGGGACTTTACGGGCGTCCTCTTGTTGTTTTCGGAATCTTTTGAGCTCGCTGTCTCAGACGTTCATCTCAGATAGGACCCTTGTTTCGGAGACCACTGGCTTTCCGCCTCATGAGTCGTGGCAGATGACTCGCGGGGATTTTCCGGTTTCTTGATAGTTGAAATTGCAAATTCCGCTGCTTCGAAGGTGTTTTCAAGGATTTTCATCTTTCGAACGATTTCTTTGCTCACGTTCGACTTTGAGTAGGTAAGGGCCGTAAGGTCCTCCAATACACTATTCTCTCGATATATATATATATATATATATATATATATATATATATATATATATATTTTTTGAAAAGAGAGAATTTACAAAAATTCGAATAATTGTATTCACAAATATTCATAATTTGGGTGTGTGTCAGAAAAAAACACAATCTTAAAAAAACAAGCGAAGAAATAGAATACCAGCAGAAAAAACAGACCATGTCCGTTCCTTAATCAGACATCTAAACTCGCATCATGCCTCCTACGATTGCCCCTAAAGTATGAGCACAGGAAATGTAACAGAGGAACCATACTATCTTGCGTATGATACAGTAAACGAGTGAAAAAAACCTGTGGAAAAAAACTCGTTTCCCTATCGGTATTTTTCTGCTTAGCAGCTTCATTCTCTCATCGTCATCTCGCACTCCATGATTTCCAGGACTTTTTCACGAAGACAAGGGTGAAAAGGAAGGAGGATTGGAACAGGAAAAATCTGTAACAATGGAAGAAGAAAAACAACAGAAAAATATTTCATCAAAACGTACCTAACTCTCATATGTCTAAACTTACTTGATTCTAAGAACTCAACTAATGCTCCTCTGTTTTTCAACAGGAAACATCTCATACACGTTTTGGGAATGAAGCCCTACATGGGTGTAGTCCTTGCCTTATCAACATGCACTATAGAAAACAAAAAAAAAACACTAAGGGGGAGCAAAAACTAATCTCTGAATAGAATTGAAGTTCTGTACCCAGTTAATGAAATTATATGAAACGGAATGAATTTCTTGAAAACCAGCCGTAAAATGCGCCACATTCACATGCCGGACTTTGTACGGTATTCCATTTGAACAACATACTATTATTACGACCATGTCCTGTCCTGAGACGATTTGATGTACACCAGTTTTTCCTACTTATATCGAAACCTGCAACCTTTTTGGAAGGATCCTCTATGAGAATTTTATTGAAAACATTAACTTCCCGCCATTCAGTTTTCCAAAGATCAACAGCCTTCACCCATGTACACAAAAAGTCAATCGACCAAAAAGGTTTCCCAGATTTCAATCTCAGATTAGGTGGATTTGGAAGATCGTGTATTATCGGAAAAACTTCTGGAAATCAGTGATACTTTAGAAGCTAATTTCCTGCGAATATGGGAAGGAACTACATTACAAATAACCGGAAGCCATGGGGTAGCAGTTGAACTGATACATCCACTTATAACTCTCATAGAATAGTTCAACTGAGAACCAATCTTATTCACATGAGCACTATTCAACCCCACCTGACAGCAATATTCTGCTGCTGAAAATACTAAAGCTGAAGCAGTAGTTCGCAAAATAGAGACTCCGGCGCCTCAATTAGATCCAGCTAGTTTAGGTAGTATATTGTTTCGTGTTTTCAACTTCTGACATAATTTATCAATATGAAATTTGAAAGTCAAAGAACTATCAAGCTTTACACCAAGATATGTTGGAGCGAAATTATGAGTTAATAGTGATTGATTGAAGAGTTTATAAACTAAACCATCCTTCCAATCTGTTTCTTATGCCGAAAAGAGATCTATAAATACAGCGCCTATTCTAAGTTTACCCTGAAATGCTGTCGCAATGACAATGGATAAATCTAAAACCTGATCAGAACAATTCCCGTTTCTTCGAAAACCTCCCTGAGAAGGGGACAGAGCTCTGTCAATGATTGGTTTCAAACCTCTGATAAAGAAGTCTTTCTCAAAATTTGAAAGAAACAGAAAGTAAGCTGATAGGTCGATAACTACTAGAAAGTTCTGGATTTTTCCCAGGTTCGAGAATGGTAATAACTTTAGCCTTTATAAATTCAACGGGAATACTACCTGAGCTGAGTATGTCATCGTAAAAGGATAGTAACCAATTTTTAGCATTATTTCCTAGATGTTTAAAAAAATCAGGGAAAATGCCATCAAATCCTGGAGCTTTACGAACTTTAGTAGATTTTATTGCAGATTTGAGCTCTTCTTCCACAAAAGGATTCGATAAATCCTTAACCGTGATAGCATCCCTCCTCCTTTTATGTAAGATTCGTTTCATTCTATTCCTGTCATACCTACTAATCTTCACACTTTTAAAGACATTAACAAGCCTAGATGCTACAGAATTCGGATTCATATTAGACGGAGTTTCTGAAACGAGATTCGCCTAATTTCCTCAACAAATCCCAGAAACGGGATCAGCATTGCCTAATTTCTTTCTGCTAACATTCAAAGAAATGAGGAGTGCATCAGCTTTCTCCTTGGAAGGATTATGCTGATAATCCTTATGAAAAACATTTGATTCCTCTGCCCTCTCAGGTATATAGTCCTTTCGAAAGCCTCTGGGAAAATATTTTTTAGCAGCTCCTATAAACCGGAAATAATTTCTACCCAAGAGGGAACCCATCTCAAATCACTATCTACCTGTTTACTGAAATCATGCCAACGAGCTTTTTTGAAATTCCATCTTGGTTTTTCTAATGAATCGAACCTAACGAAATAATAACTTGCCTGTGTTGACTGTGAGGAAAATCTGAAAGTACTTTACGACGAACCGGAAGAGGAAATAATTCAGAGTCGTTAGAAACTAGACAAAGATCAGGATTATAGTCGCGACTCCATCTGGCAGAATAAAAGTGCCCCTTGCCTTCACATCGAATACAAGTTGAAAATCATTTGTTTCTATCCATTCAACTAATGAAATACCACTCCTGTCGTTTTCTGTTTAACCCCATTGATTATGATGGCAATTGAAGTCATCACGATAGATAGCAGGGTGGGGAAAAATAATACCGAAATGGATGGGCCAGATTTTGCCAGGAGGTTTATGAATATTTACGACAAACACATCGAAAAATTTGATCGCAATATAGAAAACACGCCCTTCTGTACAAGTTCAATATGATTGAATGATGAAGATTTCACAAAGCAAGCAAGGCCATAAATATGATTAAGGAGATAATCAAAAAGTACATAACCTGCGATATTTCCTCTTTCGCGGAGATGTTCTTCCGTCGCAGTGTGAGTCTCCTGAAGCATATTCACTTCCACCTTGTTCTTGCTTGCCAATTTTGAAGAATAATCGCATTTATCCTTGGAAATTCCTTCAATAAACTCAACAAAATAATTCCCTCTCTGTTTGACCGAGAGAGCCTCGATGGCCAGGTTCGGTCTTCTAAGTGATGCCGATTCTGAACTATAGATGTTCTAGATTCATTATGGACTCAAACATTTGGGTTGACACCGCCAATATATTATTTCTACGTGGATTTTTAGTAAAATATAGAAAAAATTTGCAAAATTATTTTGACATTCGTATTTAAATTATGACAAATGTCATTATAATTTTGCCAGTAGAATAGGAAATTAATAAATGGAGAATCATGTTTCTGCTGAAAAGGTTGCAGAAGATATTGGACCAAATATATGCCATAAAAAATTGTCTGTCATTTCCAAGAATACTAAATGTTTTTGAGAACAAACCTATTTATTCTTTCATCTTTTTCATTATCCCTTACCGTTGCTAAAATAGGCCTCTTAATGGTAACAACTTCAGCTGAGGTGAAGCGTAAAATGCACAGCTTTCCCCTTTTTGCGAAAATTTTCAGCTGAAAATAATTCTTGTCGGTACATGTAAATCGAATGAATGAAAAACCTACTTTTCTTTGTATTTGGTTTTCATGAGTTCTCTTCAATAAACGAACAATAAGTGGATTTGTTTCTGCAATCTGAAACAAAATTACATGAAGGTTTTATACATCGCAATGAGATACATTTTCTTGGAAGAAAAATTCTACAATTCGAGAATTCCTACATGAGGTACTGGTACTCAAGAAGCAATTAAATCATGCTCCGGACATGTGGGACTGTGTCCCAATCAAAAAAACTATCAAACTTCACATGTTGAATTTTGGAATGCTCTGCTAGATATATGAATTGAATATATACCTCAACTAGGCATCGATGTGTAGGCTCCACTACGAACAATAGGCGTCCTATTTGAATGACAATCCAAAGTATGTTCATGGACCAAAAGAGCCATCGAGTATAATGGCATACCAATAATCCCCAGAAAGTTATCACCAAGTGAATGAAACAAGTGGTCATAATAAACTGAAACATCGACGTGCTTTAAGTTTGATGCTGAAAAATTGTTTGTGAAATTAATAGAAAATAAGAAATATTATTAGAAATTACCCAAAAACTTTTCGGATATTTGCAGTTTGATATAATATAAAGTATCACAATTTTCGAATACGGCTTCACAATGAATGTGAATAATGAAATAAAAACACAAGGTTTAACTTTAATCTACACTTTATTTGAAAAAATTCGACGACGTTTCGCTGACACAGCAGCTTTATCAAGAATGAAAAACAGAATGAAGAGTATGGTATTATAAACAAATCGTTGAACAAGTTGGATGAATAACAGGAAAATCCACACCGAGCCATTGTACAGTTAGTATGAAAGGTAATAAAAACTAATTAAACAAGTTAAGTAGGGGTGAATAATTCACATCTACCTGCTCATTCAAAAGCTTGTCCGAATGTTTGTATCTATTTATTTCTAATGCTTCTAGGAGATCTAATTTTGAACTTTTTGATTTTATATGTAATATGTCAAAGTTTTATTGAATGAATGGTTTTCTTTTATTAGGTGGTTTGAATAATTTGAATCAGATTTATTTTTATCGAAAGCTACATTTATGTTCAGATGTTCAGATGAACATCTGAACATAAACGAATTTTTCAAATAAAGTGTAGATTAAAGTTAAACCTTGTGTTTTTATCTCATTTATATCATGGATCTACATCAAGTAACGGCCTCCACAATTCAAATGTTAATAATACTTATGGTTCTTCCACGTCATGTAGTTACAAGAATATGATTCGTAGGATTGAATATGGAATGGTTATTCATATTGGATTCAATAGTTTGTTTATAGAGGACTGTTCACATAATGATAACAATTGTGTTCGATTACTACAAGATGTTGACAATTGCCGCCTATTTTCAAACAATTCTAATACATAGCGCGCATAAATTTCTACAGAAATAAAAAATTCAACCTAGATCAACAAAAGCTTTATTTTTGGGAAAGATAAAAATAACAGCTTTATTTTTGGAAAAGATAAAAATAACAGCTTTATTTTTGGGGAGGACATCTTTATTTTTGCTGGGGACAAAAACGACTTCTTTATTTTTGGGCAGGACGAAAGTACAGCTTTATTTTTGAGGACGACAACAACATTCGGTCCCACAGATTTATTTTTGGAGGAGTTCAATCATTTTTTTTTGAATTTGGTAGGCTTTTACTTGGTAAAATTCCATTATCAATAATAAAAAACAAGTACTGTGTTTTAAGGAATTTGACTTAATAATTGCGATTCGTAACGCGTTTCACTACACCGTAGCTTCTTCAGACGAATGAGTGTACAGAAAATATAAATATAAATGTTCTTGAGTAATTAAAAGCTTATTGGGTTGGAATTTTACCAAGTAAAAGCCTCCCTAATTCAAATGTTAAAGAAAGCTGATACCGGCTTTTTGGCTTTGTGGTATTTCAAAATACTACTAAGATATGCAGTTCACACTCAGAATATATGGTTCTACTCAATGTGCTTGAAAAACAAATTGACTCCCAATTATATAAGGTTGAAGACACATAACAACAGTGGACCAGCAAGAAGAGCAATCGAGAAAGGCCAACGCATATGGCTCAAAGAGGATATGAAGATCCAATACAACAGGGGAGTTGTTGCCAACATATATTTGAATGTAATCCATACGGAATTATTGTTTAGATTGCACCCTGTTGAGTTTGATATTTTAGACACGATGTCAAAATTTTAATTCATAAAAAGTTTCAGCAACAACAGAAAAAGTTGAATTCACTTAAATTCAAAACTTCTCCACCCGAACCTTCAACTGATAAATTTTCAGACCATTTTTTGACAGATTCACTAATTTAACTGATACCGATTTTACACAACCACAAAAAGATCTATTAGAAAAAGGATTCAAACATAATTTACATCCAAAACATAATAGAACTAATTTTGAATAGTTAGGCATAGACTCCGAAATCATTCTCAGAAATTCCAAAGATAATATTTTAGCCAAACATCAAACAGCAAAAATCATCAAAGAAGACTTTTCAAAATTATCTCCTCATTGCAATTCCGATTATAAAATAATAAAAACAATTCGTGAAAATAGTACCAAGAACGATTTAGTATTCACTAAAGCAGATAAAGGTAACACCGTCATCGCGATTAGTAAAACCGATTATATTTCTAAAACTGAAGAATTCTTAACAGCCGGAAACTATATAACATCAACTAAGGATCCTACCGCAAAATTTCAGAAAGTGGTTAAAAACATAATTTCGACAGCAAAATAATTAATTACAGACCACGAAAAATATAAATTCATTAACTCCAATCCACAATCCCCCGAATTATATTCGTTGATAAAACTTCATAAACCTTATTATCCCATTAGACCTGTTGTTTCTTATGTAACGGCACCTTCTTTCAAACTTTCAAAATTCCTCAACGACTTGCTAATAAAACATTGCAATTTTAAATCTAAATTTCCGGTCAAAAATTCATACGAACTAATTGCCAATATCAAAGATACAATTATACCACCTAATTCCAAACTCATTTCTTTCGATGTTGAGAATCTATTTCCCCACATACCTCAGAAAGATACGTATTACTTAGTTGAAGAATTATTAGAAAAGAATCATGTCAATACTATCATAAAATCAGATATTCTTTCATTATTACAAATTTGTTCAGATCAAAATTATTTCCATTTCAATAACAAATATTATACTATTGAAGACGGCTTGATTATGGGCAATCCGTTAAGTCCTTTGTTAGCAGAAATATTCATGAATAACTTAGACAAATTAAATCATAATCATCCACTCAGTAAATATTGTTTATACTGGTATCGCTATGTGGACGATATCATTATTTGCTTCACAGGAACAGATACACAGTTAAAAATTTCCGAAAATCATATAAATTCATTACATCCAAAATTGGATTCACAACCGAAATAGATAGCAATAATTCGATAAATTTCTTAGACGTAACAATTTCGAATGAAAATGGAAAAATTGTTTCCGCAATTTACCATAAGCCGTCACATAGAGATATTATAATACATAACTCGTCGTGTCATCCATATCAACATAAAATGTCAGCATACAATAGTTTTATTCATAGATTGATTAACATTCCGTTATCACCAGAAAATTTCAACAAAGAATTAAATTTGTTTAAACAAATAGCCAAAAATAATGGTTACAATCCCAAACTAATAAATAATATTTTAAATGAAAACAAAGTAGAATCGCATTGAATGAAGTTTACCCTGTCGATAAATTGAAACAAAAATTCAACACCTTAACCTACGTTGGCATTACAAGTGAGAAACGGAAAAAATTCTTGAGTAGCAATAATTTCAACATAGCTAATAATAATTTAGGCAAATATATAAAAATAATAAAACTAAACCAGGTGAAAACAATAAATCAGGTGTTTATAGATTGAATTGCAATGACTGTGATAATTTCTACATTGGTAGAACTCATAGAAATTTTAATATTAGAATATCGGAACATTAATGGAAAATCAGATTCAAATTACGCGAATCATCTCTTAGAAAATAATCATTCTTTCGACCCACAGTTTGAAATTTTGCATACAGATAATAAATATTGGAAGATAGATCTTTGGGAAACTTTAAAAATCAATAAATACAAACACTCAGGTAGACTCATCAATGAACAAGTCGATTTAAGCTCTTCACCTCTATTGAATCTCTTTTCGGGGAGCAATCTATTCCTTAATTTCATTGGATATACCTGTCATAAATAACCACTTAAAAAGAAGCAACCCAATAAGCTTTTAATTACTCAAAAACATTTATATTTATATTTTCTGTACATTCATTCGTCTGAAGAAGCTACGGTGTAGTGAAACGCGTTACGAATCGCAATTATTAAGTAAAATTCCTTAAAACTCAGTACTTGTTTTTTATTATTCAATCGTTTTCTTGGATAGCCACCAACCTCCATTATTTTCAGAGGAGATCAATCTTTTTTTTGGATAGCCACCAACCTCTTTCATGTTTAGAGATCAATCTTTTCCTTGGATAACTACCAACCTGCTGAACTACTCTCCATCTTATATGCTAGCACATCACTATTAAGATGAGTCCAATTTGAAATTCTGTAAAGTCTAGACTATTGATCAAATAGATAATTTTAAATTATTTGTGTTCCTTTTATTGGGGAGGAACTGTCAATATTGGATGCTTGAAGGGAACTTAAATCCACGACCCATCTAAACGACTGAGCAAGGTAAACAACAAAGTGTCAACCTAATCGAATTGAACTCACACTATTATTATTTTACATCGTATTAGTAATTCGGTAGGTTACAAACACTAATTTCTTGGTATCGAAATTCCTATTTCAATTTTTTTAGGCGACATAAATTAGGAAGACAACAGTGGATACGTATTACTCGATCAAAATTTTTGTAGCCAATGGATGAATGGAACAATAAAAAACGCAAAGCGGCTTTTACCAAAGGTCGGAACGTTTAATTCGTAGCATTTAGCAATATACTTCATGCATTGAGTAATAAGGTCGCTTCACTAAAACATTTTATTTTTTTACATTCCCAAAACACCGATCGCGGCGAAGGCGGCTTATGCTAAAGGAAAAGCCGAAGCAATGCAGCGGCTATACCATTTGAAAACATACTTCAGGCATAGTAGTAATAAGGTCCATTCTACTTTTTTTATTAGTCCATTTCAAGAGGCGCCTACAACAGATACCGAATTCAATTTATTAATACTTATGCATGTACCGATATACCGTTTAGATTCGCGAATAAAGAATTCTTTAGCCGCGAATATACGAATTGGAAGGAAGCGCTGAAAGGAGCTTTTGCCGTACCTTAAGAGACAGTATTATGGAAAAATTAATTTGATTTTTCAAATGATTAACATCAAATGATACGACAATCAACCTTCCCAACAAACAACGAACTTCTCATAAATGAAACAACGAGTAAATCTTTAATCTTTTCTAAAACATTCCAACATTGGACGTTGGTGGACTTGGAATTGATTACATCAAATGATATGCTTCACCATTTCATGGCAAAGTGTACTCTGTAAGATTGTTGGTAATTATAATTGATCAATGGCAATGCATTTCTGATGTACTCTCATATCATGAACTTACCAAAAGTGGATAGTCAAAGTAAGTATTGATAGCATCAATACAGTTAAATATCTCCTGGTGGACCATCAAAAAACTTTCAACCTTCTTTCTTGCTATATCTAAAATTTTTATATTGAAATGGTGTATTGTATATAAATAGGAATACGCGCGTACATACAATCAAAGAGGTCACAAAATATAACTGAAGGAATGATTATACAGAGTGCTTCAACGAGAAATAAACAGAGGCTATATTTACCAAGATATTCATTTCTGATCAAACCGCAGAAACAGGTCAATTTTTGTTTCAAGGGGGACATCTTTTGGAGTACAAAACTTGCCTGAAATATCAACCCCCTAAGGGGTTGCAATCCTTGAACTGAACATTTTGAATAGGTAAGATGGGTCTAGTGGTGAAAAGAAAGGTTAGATTTGGATTGAGTGATGACTCAAAAGAAAGGTGATACCTTTGTCTACATTTCCTTGAACGAATTTCTATTTTTAATTGAAAACTGTAAAAGATACAGGGTGAGCAACTGAAAGATAGGGAAGACTATTTCCCTGAGACTATTCAGTTTCAGTGAGGTAAAATGGAACAGATCCATGCTGATCAATGGCAGTCATCATCAAGTACCATCCTCATCTCGAATTTCAACCCCTGGAGCAGGGGTGACAACCCTTGAAATTTTGGAAGAGGGTAGATGGGTCGAGTGATTACTCGAAAGAAAGGTATTATCTTTGTCTGCATTCTCGTGAAAGAATTTTCATTTTTCATTGAAAACTGTAGAAGACACAGAGTGAGCCACTGAAAAATGGAGACTATCGCCCCAAGACTATTGGAGTTTAAGTGCGAAAAACTGGAATAGATTCATTTTAGATCAAAAGCTATCATCTTTCGAAATCACCGTCATCTTGAATTTCAATCCCTAGAGCAGGGGTAATATTTCGATTCAATGATACCTCAGGGCGATAGATAGTCTCCTCTATTTTTCAGTATCTCACTCTGTATCTTCTACAGTTTTTAATCAAAAATTAAAATTCATTCACGGGGATGCAGACAAAGATAATACCTTTCTTTCGAGCTATCACTCGACCCATCTATCCTCTTCCAAATTTTCAAGGGTTGTCACCCCTGATTCAAGGATTGAAATTCGAGATGAGGATGGTACTTGATGATCACTGCCATTGATCAGCATGGATCTGATCCATTTTACTTCACTGAACCTTGAATAGTCTCAAGGAAATAGTCTGCCCCATATTTCAGTTGTTCACCCTGTATCTTCTATAGTTTTCAATAAGTAATGGAAATTTGGTCAAGGCAATGTAGACAAAGATACCACATTTCTTTTGAGTCATCACTCGATCCATCTTTTTCATTCAAAATGTTCAAGGAGTGCAACCCCCACTTAGGGGGTTGATATTTCAGGCAAGTTTTGTACCCCAAAAGATGTCACCCCTGAAACAAAAATTAACCTGTTTTTGCGTTTTGATCAAAAATGAATATCTTGGTAGATATAGCCTCTGTTTAGTTTTCGTTGAAGCACCCTGTACATTAGAATAGTATAAACCGTTTAAATTTTGCAAATTATATAAGAACCAATGACAACAATATATCGTGAATATTTTCAACTGTACTGACTTGTGTCAAGTAACAGTGAAGTACTTTTATAATTGCATGATTAAACTAACTTACCTGAAACAACACAAATATTTCTATCTGTTAACAAAAATTCTCTAGAATATCCCCTTTTCTCCTACCATTCCATGTTAAACTCCAGTTAATACTTTCTCGTTCTACCAAGTGTAATCTTCTCATGGTTTCTTCTTTCAAAGCAATATTCAATGTGATAATCCTCATTTTCACATAATAAATCATGTTAACATATGCCATTTGTTGAGTTATCAATACAACATAAAATAGATAGAAACAAAAGTAATTTCTAACGTAGAGTATAGACAAATCTCTCGAAGGTGTTCTTTCACTCCAAGAATATAAGTCCAAAATGACGATAGGAAATGCTATTGCGTATATTAAGAAAATGTTCCCTTTCGAAATATTTCTGTCCCGGTCCAGTTTCGCTGGAGATTCGTTCATGATTTTATTCACCTGTTTAAGACATATACAGTATATTCAAACGAAAATTTGCCACCCCTTGTATCTCAAGATGGACGCATTTTGTAGCAAAAAGCTTAGACCTTTGTCAATTTTTGATTGGTGGGGGAACAATTCCTGACTTCGTTCGGAGCATGTAAAATTAACTCCCTGCAGATTGATATGGATTACACTTTGAAAAGGGTAGTTTTCGATGTTTCTTCGTTTCGAATTGTGAGGCGGAAAAATGAGCACTCTTTATACTCACTGAGATTCAGTCGGATTAGAGTTATGTCCCGCATGGTTTCTTGTTTGCAAAACGAATAAGCTAGACTTATTTGTTAGGTGTTTTTGTAATTGGAATAAAAAGAGTGAATGAAACTCTTTTAGAGAATAAGATACGTTTTCAGCAAGATGGTGCTACTGCACATTTCGATGTCCGTGTGAGACAATATTTAGACGCAAATTTTCCAGGTCGGTGGATTGGTAGACGAGGAACAGTTGAATGGCAAGTCAGGTCACCTGATTTGTGTCCTTTAGATTTCTTCTTATGATGTCATCTTAAATCTAGCGTTTATGCTACACAACCTGAAAACTTGGAAGAGCTGCACATAGAAGAATCGAGGTAGAAGGAGATCAATTTGATCATTCAATTTGTCAAATTTTCATTGAGATACAAACTTTCTTTGTGTTTAGATATCAAATGTTAATTAAGATACTTTCTTTCAATAGAGACCTTTCCAAAGATATGTCATTCTGAGTGTAGGAGGTAGATTTTACATACCACGAACCAATTCAGGAATTGTCCCCCTCCAATCAATAATTGACTTTTTCCGCCATAATCTGTCCATCATGAGATGGCAAATTTTCGTTGGGATACACTGTATATATTCAAATAAATTGCTCCTAAAATGTTATGCTTGAACCTATTTGTATATTATGCGGATTTTTTTTCAATATATCAATTGTATGTAATCATGTATCTATATTCTCAGCTTGTGTGTATTAGTTAATTGAATAAATCAGTACTTACTTTTTCCAGATAAAGTATAACCTTAAACAGATCTTTAACTTTGAATGGACTTAAAAAAATACCGGTCAGTACACTCAAAATAACCCCTCCTATATCTGCAAGGGTTACGTATATGTCATTTTTTTCTTTCACCCTGAATGAATATTCGGAGACTGAATCGCTCCAAAGACCTAACCAGGCCCATGCACCTGAAAATGTTGTTTCGTTTACAACAGATCATTACACAGAGTTAATTTGTGACTGCAGACACATCTTCACGACGAATACTATGACCACAATTGCATATTTTCACGCTAATTCGACCGTGAATTACGTTAACACATTCAGCGTGATTTCACGCGAAAAAAAATATGTCAAATCAAAGAAGAAGCTAAAAAAAAGACGTGATAAGCTTTTGCAGACGAGTGAGATATCATATGGGCGTATTGGTATATCTAGAAATTCATCACAGATTCTTGAAGAAGTAACAATGAAGGATAGGCATAACACGACTGAGACAAGCGCTCTTATTCTTTTCTCGTCAGTGCACCTCTCGTGAAGCGATAGTATTGAAATGTAGTAAGTCTGATTTAGCTGAACTAGTTGAAAATTTGAATTCTCGGTGTCATCAGAAAGGAGTGTAATATAAAATCTACTTTCTGTACTTAATTCACTCAAACATACCTAAAACTATAGCAATTATATAGCTATAAACCATATACTTCTTCGACTTTTCAAGAATATAGTGTTCATTTTCGAACTTATAAGAAATTGGAGCCAGTCCAAAATATTTCATCATTAGAATGGTGGGTTTTATGTAGTTAAAAACTCTTGCAGAAACTACCACAGCATTCATTTTGGATAAATATTCAAACATATAAGAATCAAATCCGAATGTGAACAAGCTTAATAAATATTTTTTATTGATAAATCATTGAGCTTGGAAAATATTATAATTGCAGTGTTTATATTTTGTATGTGCACTGCTAATACTGTTTAGTTGTAATTAAGATTGATTACCTAGCCTGTTTGTATATTATGTAGGAAAATCATGAATGGCTATTATATCATATGCTGCAGAAGTATGGTAGCACAAGAAGAACAAAACCACAGCGAGAATTCGATTGGAGTTAGATAATTAGTAGGCTTATATTTATGAGAGGCATGTCTGGCACCCCGTAATACATTACCCGGCTTGCAGGTTTAAATGTATTTATTGCAAGTCAAGCCAGAATGTGTACGTATATACTGGAGCGGATAATTTGCTGCGGAAAGCACCTGAGGAGTCATTTCAGTACTAATTTCGTCATTATAGTAAAGCACTTTATGCTTATAACGACTGTATGGTACCGAGGTTCGATCTCGGTGTTCTTTTCCGGGTGTCATATCTTCAAGTGAATGCTGGACTCAAGAAAACCTGATGCTTTAAGATATGATGTGGTACAAAGATGGCTCATACACAAAGCAAAATATGAGCGCTTGGACCTGCAGCGCATCTTCTAACATGTCTGCAAGGATAAAATAGGCATTGTTTACCAAGCTGAGGTTTATATATATCCTCGATATCATCAGGTGATCAAAACATTCTAGTTTCCGCTTTTTTATTGTATTCACGACTTCTTTTTCTTTATCGACTCTGCGTAAAATTTCCACATTGGTAACATGGTCTGTCCAAGACACCCGCAGCATGCGTCTGTACACCCACTTCTCAAATGCTTCGAGTCTCCTCATCATCGTCCAGGTCTCCCTCTACACAGTAAAACAGGAAATACGCAGCAGTGTATCATTCTTATCTTCAGTGACAACGATAGGTCGTTACTGACGAGTAATTTTTTGATTTTATTGAAAGAAGCACGAGCCCTTTCAATTTTTGCCCTCATCTCGACAAACTGGCCCCCTCTAGCATTCACGACTGTTCCTAGGTAACTATATGATTCAACCTTCTCTATATTTTTCTTGTTGATTGTGAGCTGTGTAGGTGGTTGTCTATTTTTATGTTTCACCATCCATTTAGTTTTAGATGGGTTGAGTTCCAGACCGTACTCTTGAGTGACTGGATATATTCGGTTCATCAGATCCTGAAGTTCTTCAATGCTGCTTGCAAGTATTGTCGTATCGTCAGAGTATCTTATGTTTAATGAAAAACAAGTACTATGTTTTAAGGAATTTTACTTAATAATTGCGATTCGTAACGCGTTTCACTACACCGTAGCTTCTTCAGACGAATGATTATGCAGAAAAATATAAATGAGAATATAACTGTAAATGTTCTTGAGTAATTAAAAGCTTATTGGTTGCTTCTTCTTAAGTGGTTATTTGTGACAGGTATATCCAATAAAATTAAGGAATAGATTGCTCCCCGAAAAGATTCAATAGAGGTGAAGGGCTTAAATCGACTTGTTCATTGATGAGTCTACCTGAGTGTTTGTATTTATTTATTTCTAAAGTTTCCCAAAGATCTACCTTCCAATATTTATTATCCGTATGCAAAATTTCAAACTGTGGGTCGAAACAGTGATTATTTGAATCTGATTTTTCATTTGAAAAACTGCGTTTATGTTCCGATATTCTAATATTGAAATTTCTATGTGTTCTACCAATGTAGAAATTATCACAGTCATTGCAATTCAATCTATAAACACCTGATTTATTGTTTTTACCTGGTTTGGTTTTATTATTTTTATATATTTGCCTAAATTATTATTAGTTTGGGAAGCTATGTTGAAATTATTGTTACTTAAGAATGATTTCAGTTTCTCACCGATTATATTTCTAAAACTGAAGAATTCTTAACAGCCGGAGACTATATAACATCAACTAAGGATCCCACCGCAAAATTACAGAAAGTTGTTAAAAACATAATTTCGACAGCAAAATCATTAATTACAGACCAAGAAAAATATAAATTCATTAACTCCAATCCACAATCCCCCGAATTATATTCGTTGATAAAACTTCATAAACCTAATTACCCTATTAGACCTGTTGTTTCTTATGTAACGGCACCTTCGTTCAAACTTTCAAAATTCCTCAACGACTTGCTAATAAAACATTGCAATTTTAAATCTGAATTTTCGGTCAAAAAATCATACGAACTTATTGCCAATTTCAAAGATACCACTATACCACCTAATTCCAAACTTATTTCTTTCGATGTTAAGAATCTATTTCCCAACATTCCTCCAAAAGATACGTATTACTTAGTTGAAGAATTATTAGAAAGGAATCATGTCAATACTATCATTAAATCAGATATTCTTTCATTATTAAAAATTTGTTTAGATCAAAATTATTTCCATTTCAATTACAAATATTATACTATTGAAGACGGCTTGATTATGGGCAATCCGTTAAGTCCTTTGTTAGCAGAAATTTTCATGAATAACTTAGAGAAATTAATTCATAATCATCCACTCAGTA
The DNA here is from genome assembly GCA_013387265.2 of Cryptolaemus montrouzieri. Taxonomy (NCBI): domain Eukaryota; kingdom Metazoa; phylum Arthropoda; class Insecta; order Coleoptera; family Coccinellidae; genus Cryptolaemus; species Cryptolaemus montrouzieri. The sequence continues at coordinate 16,112,973 of JABFTP020000042.1, forward strand.
AATATTGTTTATACTGGTATTGCTATGTAGACGATATCATTATTTGCTTCACAGGAACAGATAGACAGTTGAAAATTTTCGAAAATCATATAAATTCATTACATCCAAAAATTGCATTCACAACCGAAATAGAAAGAAATAATTCGATAAGTTTCTTAGACGTAACAATTTCGAATGAAAATGGAAAACATGTTTTCGCAATTTACCATAAGCCGTCACATACAGATATTATAATACATAACTCGTCGTGTCATCCATATCAACATAAAATGTCAGCATTCAATAGTTTTATTCATAGATTGATTAACATCCCGCTATCACCAGAAAATTTCAACAAAGAACTAAATTTGATTAAACAAATAGCCAAAAATAATGGTTACAATCCCAAACTAATAAATAATATTTTAAATAAAAACAAAGTAGAATCGCATTGATTGAAGTTTACCCTGTCGATAAATTGAAACAAAAATTCAACACCTTAACCTACGTTGGCATTACAAGTGAGAAACTGAAATCATTCTAAAGTAGCAATAATTTCAACATAGCTTTCCAAACTAATAATAATTTAGGCAAATATATAAAAATAATAAAACCAAACCAGGTAAAAACAATAAATCAGGTGTTTATAGATTGAATTGCAATGACTGTGATAATTTCTACATTGGTAGAACACATAGAAATTTTAATATTAGAATATTGGAACATAAACGCAGTTTTTCAAATAAAAATCAGATTCAAATTACGCGAATCATCTCTTAGAAAATAATTATTCTTTTGACCCACAGTTTGAAATTTTGCATACAGATAATAAATATTGGAAGGTAGATCTTTGGGAAACTTTAGAAATAAATAAATATAAACACTCAGGTAGACTCATCAATGAACAAGTCGATTTAAGCCCTTCACCTCTATTGAATCTTTTCGGGGAGCAATCTATTCCTTAATTTTATTGGATATACCTGTCATAAATAACCACTTAAGAAGAAGCAACCAATAAGCTTTTAATTACTCAAGAACATTTATAGTTATATTCTCATTTATATTTTTCTGCATAATTATTCGTCTGAAGAAGCTACGGTGTAGTGAAACGCGTTACGAATCGCAATTATTAAGTAAAATTCCTTAAAACACAGTACTTGTTTTTTATTATTGATAATGGAATTTTACCAAGTAAAAGCCTCCCAAATTCAAATGTATCTTATGTTGTTTACTATCTCCCATTTTTATTGATACATTCGCTGTTGTATCTTTTAATACTTTCTTGTGAATTTCCTCAGAATATAATTTGAAAAGGAGAGGAGACAACACACAACCCTGACGAACGCCTCTTCGGATCTGGATGTCATCAGTGTATGAGTGACCAACCTTCACCCTAGAGTACTGATATAAATTTCCAAGAACGCGGTTATCTTTGTCATCTATTCAAGCTCTTTGAAGGATCTCCAGTAGCTGCTCATGAAGAACTTTATCGAATGCTTTGGTAAAATCAATGAAACATATGAATACATCCATATTCATTTCCCTGCAGCGTTGAATAAGCACTGAAGACTGAAAATAGCCTCTTCGTTCCTAGGGCGTTACGGAACCAAAACTGTGACTCTTTGATGGTCGATTCGCATTTGTTGTAAATTCTGTTATGGATGATTCTGGTGAAGGACTTTGTTATGTGATTGATCAAACTCACAAGCCGATGTTGGTCACATATTGTAGTATTTGGCTTTTTTGGTGTTGTTATGGAGGTAGAGCGCAGCCAGTCTTTGGGGACCTCACCTTTATTGTATATGTTATAGAATTAAACTGTGAGAGTTTGAAGGAATTGACCTATAGTCGTACACATAAGCTTCAGTATTTCGGCATGAATGTTATCCGGACCAGGCGCTTTATTGTTCGTGAGGGAATTGATGGCTTTTTCTACCTCGGATTTCAGGATAGCAGATCCCGTCACCACGTTTTCTATGACTGAAAACTCTTTTCCCATTTTTATAGGATCTATTTTTATGTTTCCGCCTGGATCCATTGTACATATGCTCAATCTGTTCTTCTTTTGTTTTATCAGCTCTTCTATCATTTTATATAAAGTGTACGAGTCAAATTTTCTTTCACATTCCCCAATTTCCCTGCACTTTTCGGACAACCATTTCTCCTTCGCCTCTTTGATTTTCCTCCTTATTGAATTATGTATTTGTCGGTACTTCTTCTTGTTCTTATGCAGTCGCCTTTCTTCCATCAGATCGAGTATGTCTTGAGTCATCCACTCCTTCTTCTGAACTTCTTCTTGCTTCAGGAAATTTAAGCATGTTTCTTGCATAGCTGTTGTTAGTTTTTAAAATTTTTCCGTTTCCCTAGTATCTGTTCCACTGATTTCCTCTATTTCTCCTTCCAGTACTTTCTGTATCTGATCTATGATAGCTGAAACAGGGAGCTTTTTGTTTATTCTATCTATTTCGTTCTGTTTTTCGAGACTTTACAGTTTAACCTCCAGTTCGCATAAATCAGGGTTGTGGTTCGATGAAACATCAGCTCCTGGATAAGTTTTTGCCGATTTTATGGCGTTTTTGAATCTGATGGGAGCTGCAATGAAGTCAATCAGATTCCTTATAATGTGTTCAGGAGAGTCTGCAGGGAATCTCTAAGTGTATAGCCTTTGAGGTGACAGTTTGAAAAATTTATAACACAGAACCAAATTCTTCTCTTGACAAGAACGAACGAGTCGATCTTCTCTATCATTCCTGTCCTCGAGTCCAAAATCGCCAACGACCTCCTGCACCTCGCCTTTTCCCACCTTGGCGTTAAAATAACCCATAACTAGCGTTCTTTCCGATTTTTAGTCATTTTGATCAAGGAATGCAACTGATCGTAAAAACTCCTCGATAGCTGATTCATCCTTGTCTGCCGTAGGTGGGTATGCTTGTATTATATTGGGGTTAGGTTAGGTTAGATTAGTTTTTTTGCGTGCAGTTGTAGAAGCATCACTCTATCAGCAAGCTGGACACAAGCCTTAACGATTTTCTTTATGTGTGGTGCTACGATTATTCAGACACCATTTTCACGTTGAGAGTTGTTGGATTTCTAACTATGTGGTCAAGAATTTTCTATCTGTTCAGAGTCTGACCAGTGTGTCTCACTGACTCCCATAATATTTATGTTCAGTCTTTGCATTTTCTTCACTATGCTATGCGTTTTACCGCTTTCGTTCATGCCTCGGACGTTCCAAAGGTCGATATTTTTGCATTTTTGTGTTGTTTTTATTCTACACGGATTTCGCATGATGTCGACCTGGGAGGCCCTATAGTCTAGATGTGGATTCCTTCCCTTGCAGGATCTTGGTATCCGATGTCCATGATCAGTAAATATCTCATCAACATCATTCGTTAAGTCATGAGGACCTTAATCTTGGGAAATTTACCGACTAGCTTGCAGTCACCGCCTGGGTTGTCTGATATCAGGCCTGTGAAAAAGTCATTCTTTTTCAGCTCTTACTCAGTTAGGACACAGCAGCTTCCTGTGGCATGGTAGAGGGAAAGGAATAGGGAATCATGAGACCATGAGATAGGAGTTGAGGGACAAAGTCCTCCCCGGATCAGGAGTTGGAGAGTAAACTTGGGCTCCCGTAGGGGCAGGAACACTTTTCCTGAAGTAGATCTATCTGACGCCAGTACCGTGGCAGAGTATCTACCCGCTACCCTAGAAATCTCAGAAAGAGTGATAAACGATGAATTCATAAAATATCCTGGTAAGGTTTCATCAGTGATCGACAAAACAGTTTCCGTAGACAACGATCAACTTGTGATCGTGATTATACGTTACGCATTTGTTGACATCTACAGTCGAAAAGAGCCATTACTATCGATATCTCAAAGGTCATCGAAGGGTTGAGCGTCCAGCCTTGATGAATAAACTAATATCATTAGGACTTTCCGAGAAATTGCTTGTTAGGATTAGTAGCTTCACTTCAGTAGATCGATTCAGGAGGAAGCTGATGGTAAACGTGTGAATCTTTTCAGGTAAATGCAGGAGTATCCCAGGGTTCCATACTCCCGCCAACTATTTTTCTGTTGCAGATTGATGATGTGCTCCACTCCACACTAAACAGAATATTTGGGTTTGCGGACGACTGCTGGGGAGTCACATCGACAAAGATACCAACAGCATGTCACTGAATTCAGATGTTGAGAAGATATCAGAGTGTTCAGTGTTAAAACGCGAACAAGACGCAATTAACAACGTTCTCCAGAAAAGTCACTGCTGGAGAACATCCACTAATCATACAAGATCATCGCAGCTCCTCAGGAACGAACATGCACCTACTCGGCATCCCAGTCAACACCGGTGATGTTGACATGAGCATGTGTCTCATTTTCAGTGCTGAGCATTCCTTCACGCCATCACAGCTGAGGATTCTATTCAATGCACCCACCTTCCACTCAAAGACGGCAGGTTACAGAGTTTTCACCCTTTTAACAAATACTTCCATGGTTAATGCTCTGAAGAACTGAATGTCTTGGCCCCGAAAATAATCATGTTCCAAAGAACAACTAAATAAGCTGAAATGGCAAAGCCATGTACCTCACGCTATAAAAATTCTTTTGTTTACGAGGCTAGTGCGATTTGAAACTGGCTTCTATAGAACATCTTTCCAATGACTAACAACTGATGCCCTCTAAAAAGAGCGAAAGAACATACACATGAAATCATCCCAAGAGTTAAGAAAAAAAAAAGTGTAACTTCTAAAGTAGTCCGAGATTGTAGGCATAGTCTACAAAGGTCGACTCAGACAAAAGTGTTGCGAGCCGCTTGACCGCAGCGGATACTTGCTAGAAGTCAGTAGGGTTACCACTAGTCCCTTCTCATGGAATTTCATATGCAAGCGTAAGCAGAATAGTGGGTTATTGGTTGACAAGAAATGAATCTCTAGCTTGTTAATCAATATTTTTCAACTCCATAAGGATAGGCGACTATCTCTATATCTTTGTCACATGGTGACAAAGAACTCGCTGAGAGTCGACGTCATGATCAGTGAGGTATGAAAAAGGTAGGATGGTTTCGAAACTATTTAATAATAAACATATCTTTATTGTTATTTTGCTCAACAGAAGTTCATTCATTCTCTGAACCCTCCAGAATATTGAGAATTTGATGAATGAACTAATCTGATACATGTGTTGTTTCGTCACCAGGTGCTTCAATAGAAACTTTTGGTATTGAATCTTCGTTCAACTGGACCAGAATCACCAAATAGGTAGTGACAGCTCCAGTTATCTAAAAATTGAGTCATTAGACTTTGAAAGTGAAATCTAGAATTCATACCGAGGCTAGAATTGATCTTCTTATTTCTGCGATACCATACGATGTAAACTTGGCTTTACAGGTATTTATTTGTAGTGCTAACAGCTTTAACTGAAATCATAAACAAAGAGATTTTGGAGCTGTAATATGAAAAAGATTGCTGCAAAATACAAAAGAGAGTTCGCTAATAACACTAACAGTTGCATGTTAAAATAAGAAACATTAAGCTTGAAAAATATCATTATTGCAGTGTTTATACAGGGTGCTTCAACGAAAACTAAATAGAAGCTATATCTACCAAGATATTCATTTCTGATCAAAACGCAAAAACAGGTCAATTTTTGTTTCAAGGGGGAAATCTTTTGGGGTACAACACTTGCCTGAAATATCAACCCCCTAAGCGGGGGTTGCAATCCTTGAACATTTTGAATAGTAAAGATGTATCTTTGTCTACATCGCCTTGAACGAACTTCCATTTTGAATTGAAAACTGTAAAAGATACAGGGTGAGCAACTGAAAGATGGGGCAGGCTATTTCCTTGAGACTATTCAAGTTTCAGTGAAGTAAAATGGAACAAATCCATGCTGATCAATGGTCATCATCAAGTACCATCCTCATCTCGAATTTCAACCCCTAGAGCAGGGATGACCACCCTTGAAAACTTGGAAGAGGGTAGATGGGTCGAGTGATACCTCGAAAGAAAGGCATTATCTTTGTCTGCATCCCTGTGAAAGAATTTTCATTTTTGATTGAAAACTGTAGAAGATACAGAATGAGCTACTGAAAAATAGAGGAGACTATTTATCGCCCTGCGCTATTCAACTATTAGTGCAAAAAAATGGAACAGATTCATTCCACATCAAAGGCTGTCATCTTTGATCTAAATGAATCTATTCCAAATTTTCGCGCTAATACTTCAATAGTCTTGGGGCGATTGTTTTCTCTATTTTCCAGTGGCTCACTCTGAATCCTCTACAGTTCCTAATCAAAAATGAAAATTCTTTCACGGGAATGCAGACAAAGATAATACCTTTATTTCGAGTTATCACTCGACCCATCTACCTTCTTCCAAATTTTCAACGGTTGTCATCCCTGCTCCAGGGGTTGAAAATCGAGATGAAGATGGTACTTGATGATGACTGCCATTGATCAGCATGGATCTGTTCCATTTTACCTCACTGAAACTTGAATAGTCTCAGGGAAATAGTCTTCCCTATCTTTCAGTTGCTCACCCTGTATCTTCTAAAGTTTTCAATTAAAAATGAAAATATTCGTTCAAGTCAATGTAGACAAAGATACCACCTTTCTTTTGAGTCATCATTCGACCCATCTTCCTCATTCAAAATGTTCAAAGATTGAAACCCCCGCTTAGGGAGTTGATATTTCAGGCAAGTTTTGTACCCCAAAAGATGTATCCCTGGAAACAAAAATCGACCTGTTTTTGCGTTTTGATCAGAAATTAATATCTTGGTAGATATAGCCTCTGGAGTTGAAAGATAATAGGTAGACTCATAATTATGAGGGCCATGTCTGGTATTCTGTAATATTTTACTCGGCTTGTAGATTTGAATGTATGTATTGCAGTCATTCCAGCATTGATCTCGTTATAGTAAAGTACTTTTTGCTTTTTGTAACGTGCTAAAATCACGTTCCAACAATTTGAATTAAAACACCTGCTTCCAGTCAACCTTCCGTCTGTGTCACGCCACTGGCTAACAGTCTGATACGAATAATCCGGCAGGCAGATGATATGTCTTACCGGCTTCCGAACCTTCCCCAGCACTTTCTTTCTGCCGCAGACAGATGCTGATAACACTAATAGTTGCATATTAAAAGAAGAAACATTTGTAAGTAGCTGATGGCTAATAGAACTGTATCTATGGTCTAAAGATGTTTGTTTATTTGTTTCGTATTCTTACGATGTGCTCGGGAACTTAGCCCATCTACACGGGTGGAGACAGTGGATTCCGAACCACTCTTCTAGACCATGCAATGATAACTGCAACCACAAGTATTACAAGTTATCTGGTTTTCGGAAGTTCATGCCCTCTTCAGGCGACTCTTACAAGTGTCACTTTTTTGTTCAAGGACAACATCCATAACTTGAACCCGGATTCGAACCAGGCATCTCGGGTAAGCAGTTGCAATATGCTTGCGCACTAACCGTGCAGCTACCGAGGCGGTTATGTTTCAAAGATGACTGAATAGAGTGGATAGATGACATAAGTCATCCGTCGGGTGACAGGTGACAGAGCTAAAAAATAACTGGTTTGATATCTTGGACTAGACACACTAATTTGAATCAATATCAACAAAATGACATCGGATAACATCTCACCTGGTGTCTGACAGAATAATCGTAATCCTTTTCTAGATGAATACATAGTAAATAATTAATTTTTTCATACTGAAATGAATGGTGACAATTAGGTGGTTGTACTCGAAAGCAGTTTTAATGTTTTATTAATGATTTGACGATTTGCTTACCTCATCCAAGCAACGATGAGAAGCTTCGACGATTAAGAGGAGACGTCCTATATGTGTGAAGAGCCAAATGAATTCCAATATGGCGAATACAAGTGATTTATTTTTATTATTAGTAAGCATGAAATACGGTGTGCCAATCAGCTGAAGAAAGCAACTAAGTAGAATGAGCTGAAAATGCACAAATATATAAATACATACAACATTTAATACTATAAACAAATCAAACTTCATGGTTCATGGAGACTTCATCAAGTAAATGATGCTTCAATAAACATTGAATTATAACTTCACGCATACAAATCAGAAACCTGATTTCCTATGTGAAAGCTTCGCAATACTGCAAAATGTTTTCAGAGTTATTCTTTAGTAGGAATGAAAGGGAAATGTCAATAGAATTTTCCTGAGAAAATTGCTAATTTAAAAATTGAGCTACAAGAAAAAATTTAATGAATATTTGCATATAAAAAATCGAAAAAATGAATGTCTCAATTCAAAAATATTGTTGAGCTTCATTCCAACGAATTTTACTTTCAAAATTGGTATAAACTTGTTGTGGGAAGAGCGTGGAGGCCGGTCACCAATTGGTGTCTCAGGGATCACCCCATCAGAAAAGTACGCCACGTATTAAGTGAACCGGTAAAAATGAGGAATTGTTTATCTTGATCAACTTTCAAAACTTTGATGGGACGGGTTTTTGAAAGCACGTTTCTTCGCAAATTTTGGTTTGAAATATTCCATCCAAACTCTGAACAACTCTTGATTGGCCTCGACCAGTTCGAATAACTTCAGCCCATATACGAGTACAACAAGGGTGTCGAAACACCCACCATCAAATGGATCAGAGAAATATTCAAGTTGTCATCTCGAAGGATGACAACTGATATGCATGAGAAAACACCGGAGTTCATTCATTTCCTTTGAAGACTTCGTTGGAACCGTGAGAAAATAATTAATCACAATAATTTGTGGATTGTTTAATAACCCTTAATATAAAAGGGGTAAGTAATATTCCATTGTCATCCGCTCTATTTCCTTATTTTCTTTTAATATTGAGCAAACATTGAATTAATACCTTGATCCCTCGCACAACTAAGTAATTATTTTCAATTTCCATCTTTGAATTTGAATTTTCAACATCTGAAGGTAGTATTGCCTTATGTAGGTGGCGTCACTTCAAAAATTGGACGAATCTTGAATCAGAAGGGAATCACGCCTATATTTCGACCGCTAATTACAATACGAAACATACTTTCGGCTCCCAAAGACATGATTCCTTTAGAGAATCAGGGTGTTTATGGCATTCCTTGCCGGGACTGTGATAAATGGTATATAGGACAGACAAATAGACGCATTTCATCTCGCATACAAGAACATAAAAATTCAATAAAGAATAAACAGTACACATCAGCTTTGTTCCAGCACACGAAAGACTACAAACATTCAATCGACTTTGATAAAACAAAGCAACTGGCCAACATCGAACAATTTAATGAAAGACTGGTCAGAGAGGCAATAGAAATAGAACTACGAAACAATCTCAATAAAAGAGATGACACCTGTCGCAGTCTTGGAAAGTGGCGCTAAGCAACTACCAATCATCGAAGAAATCCCAAACACCAGCGGTCAACATTCCAGAAGGAGGAGTCGAAGTACGAACTTTCGATGAACCAGTTCCCCCACCACTGAACGCACAAGTTACCCACTACAATTTGTGCATCCGAGAAATTATATATAGGAGTGCCACACCGGACTAGCCAGAGACACCTGGATGGGTTCAGCGCATGGGCCAGAAAATGGAGAATAACTCCAAATCCCACGAAAACTCAAGTTATCCTCTTTCGTCACCATCGACACTCCAGAACTCCAAAATTCAATCGCGACGATGTCCAACTAACACTTTGGGGCGAAAACCTCGAACTTAGGGAGGACATCATTTACCTAGGAGTCACCTTCAACCAATATCTAAACTGGAAATCCGATATCCTGAACACACTAAATAAAGCCCGTAATAGAGCAAATCTGCTATATGCCTTAAGAGGGAAAATCCGAGGTTGCAACCCTCAAACTCTCCTCCATACATACAAATCTTTTATTCGCCCTGTAATTGCCTACAGATCACTGCTCTATTCAACCATCCCCTCTAAACGTCAAAAGAGCATCGAAAGCTGCGAAAGAGCAATCCTTCGCAGCATCCTCCGCCTGCATAGGCGATACCCCTCTGCCCCTGTTCACGAACAAGCAAACATCCCCACAATAGCAGCCCACATCAAGAACCTTCAATCCAGTTATGCCCACCGCTCCCTAAATGGACCCAACCAGGTGGCTCGTGCCACACTACTGTCGCCATGGTTCCTGCGCCGTAGAGCACTCTGCAAGAAGCCCAAAGAAAAACATGCATTTCCCCCAGCCCGTATCCTCCAGAGTCTCGAAGAGATGCCTGAAGAAGTCCTCGACCACCTTGAAGACATACCGCTAGCCATCCGATAAGTGAAGTGTTGTTGAATAGCAGAGCTCAGTGTAAATAGGACCAAAAGTTGCATAGCATAGTACAGATATATATCTTAAGAGCTAATATGTACATTACGAGAACAAGGTTTTACTGTGGTTTTCCTTGTTCCTTGTCCAAATGGATCGTAATTAGCCAAAGTCGACCCACAGTCGCACCAAAATATTAAAATTAAAATCCTTTTTTGCTAAATGTGTAAAAGATAGGGAAATATAATTTATAAGTCCAGGGCTGAAGAAGGTTATGTGACCTTATAGCTGTCCCTCACTCTTTTTTTGTTATCAGATCTAAACTTGTAAAATACCTAAATGGAAAATAAACGTTTTTTGATTGATTGACCGGACTAGACGCGTTAACGAAAACGTCAACAGGCTTTGAAGATGGTGCATGAGATTGCATCGAAACGTCGCCAAAACCAAAGTTTCGAAAGGAACTTAAGTTCAAAACGGACGAATACACCGAAGAGACCATATTTATATATATATATATATATATATATATATATATATATATATATATATATATATATATATATATATATATATATATATAAATAAGCGCATAAACCCTATAGGTATAAAGTATATTATACACACAATATACTATACTACAAAAATTCAATCAATTCGCTACCCCTAAAATTGTGGATATGCTGAAATAAGGTAACTTTCTCTTCTCTTCAAACTAGGCTTTCGGGAAATTAACTCCCCAAAAGCACATACTGTTTTCCTCTCAAAAGAATTACTTCTCGTTTATTTTCTTTGACATATGGATTATAATTTCGAAATTAGACACAAACGAATAATGAACTCAATAACACTTACCAGTAACGGGATACCATACCAATCGTTGATTAAATTAACTGTTTCAAACAATATTCTGTGGACATTAGTCAATGTTTTAGCCTTCTCTAGGGTCATTCCTAAAATATAATGCATGCATTATTCAAGTAGAAACTTTTGCGGTTCGATTTACAGGCGTATATATCCTCGGGTTTGAAGGTTAACCCAGAAAAGTTCGAGGCCCATTGCCTTTGGATCAAGAACCGTCATGGGATCGGGGAAGAACTGAATAGAAATCTTTTCTGGGCTTAACATTTTAAGATGCAGACTGGTTGGTTCTCCCACATGACATCTAGGGGGACCTTCAGCGGCTCGTGGGGGTTGAAGCCACACGTGCTGGTTCTTCGAAGCCATTCTGCTACCCAGATTCACCTACACTGATTTGGTGAACGATGGTGGAAAACAAAAGGCGAAACTGTCTCTACTGCGTCGCTAGGTGCACTGTTGGGGGTCGAAACACAGTTCTGACTGCTCATAGGCAAAAGATAGGAGGGTATGCTAGTGGCCGGTGCAAGACATACCCTGTTTCCTGAAGCTATTAACAGCGAGCACCTCCTCTGGATGAAGTCAGATAGAACTATGCTGAGATACCACTTCGGTGACGAGAATCAAGGTGAAAATTCCATCCAGACAAAAGTGGTAGAAATTGTAGGATTCCTTGACGGATGAAGGGTACATCTAGTACACGGAAAGCTCAAAGACCAAAGAGGGATCAGGTAACGGATATTACTGCCTGATAAATGGGAGGAGTTTTTACTTTTCATCAGAAAAACATACAGGAGGTCCAGTCGGATATCATGGCGATACTTAGCTGTGCTCAAATGCTAGTAGAGCTAAGTGCAACTAATAAGTGGATTACGATCTGCTCCGACAGTCGGAATACTTTAGGAACCCTCGGCGTACACATGGTTACTCCTCATGTGGTCTGGGAATGCGTTTAGGCACTGAAACTGGCAGTAAACGACCATATTTGTCTCCTCTGTGTTCTGAGTCACACTGAAGTCGAAGAAAATGAGATTGAAGATACGTTGGCCTGATTAGTAGCTGGAAATACTCTAATAACACCAGAGCCTGCATTTAGATTCTCAGTCTGTGTTGTTGAGGCAAGGGTGGGAGACTGACTTACGGAACAATATGAGAACATCCGATTAAACGCTCAAGATTGTTGCTAGTTCACGGCAATGCTGGTTATATCACCTAGTAAAACCTGGGTGAGGTTGGCACTACGATCGAGGTGAAAATTCCATCCAGATAACAGTTAGAGGAATTGTAGGATTCCTTGCCGGATGGAGGGTACATCTCGTACATGGAAATTTCGAAGACCAAAGAGAGATCAGGTAGCGCAGATTAATATGTGAGAAATGGGAGAAGTTTCTACCTTTCATTCGATAAACATACAAGAGGGATCTCAGACGGTGTTGTTAAGTCAAGGATGCGCCATTGGCTAGCGGAACAACATGAGGACACCTGGTTGAATGCTCAAGGTTGTTGCAAGTCCAAGGCAATGCTGGGTAGTAAACCTGAATAAGGTTGGCACTTGAAGGCAGTCAAACTTATGCATAGCACCTGTCAGAGATAGTGACGAACAACGGCATGACTTCTTCTATCTCCATCAAAGCTCAGTCAAATGTATGATCGTTTTAAAGTTGTGAAATTTGAGGACCCACAGAAATACTCATCCGGTTTCGCTCAGTGATGAAAATTTGTCTCAAACAGGGTTTCATTTGAAACTGTCTGTTTTAAATTTCTTATGAAAGCAAGACTTTTCCGAGCAGCTGGAAAATAGAGAGAATTCAACAGATCCCGTAGAAAGAAATGGAGTCCTTAACCCAAAACTACCACCCTGTTGCACTTCTTCCCATTATGTCCAAAGTGATAGATGAACTCATCAAATATCTTGAGGCAGGGAATTAGTAACGACTATCAGTATGGTTTTCGCAGGCAAAGATCGATAGGAGATCTGTTCGCCTACGTCACTCATGTTTGTACATCAACGATAAAAAAGCATGGGGCATCTAGATCAATACAAGTTGTGGTCGACGATATAACATCTGATTGTTTCCAGTTGCAAGCAGGAGTTCCTCAGGGATCCATTTTTTCACCAACCTTGTTTCTGTTGCAGATGAACGATCTTCTGTCATCTACAGAGAAGAGATCTTCGGTTTTGCAGATGAATGTTCTCTGGTTTCGTCTTTCAGTAGTCTGCGGCCGATTACAGCTGCGGAATCTCAGCGTCAGAAACGTCAACAAATTCATAACTTAAACTCTGACTTACAGAAGATATCAGAGTGGGGTAAGTTGAACCTGCTGAGCTTGAACGCGAACAAGACGCAAGCAGCTACGTTTTCTTGAAAGGTCCCTGCAAATTGCATCCAAAGATTTGATGCACCTTCTCGGAAAACAGTCAACCACGGATTTTGCTGGCATGAACATGTATCAGCAATTGCTAAGTCTGCATCAGCTAAACTTAGTTTTCTTTTCAGAGCCAAACGATACTCCACGTCATCTCAGCTGTTGCTTCTATATAAGGCACATATTCGACCTGCTTTGGAATATTGTTCCCATGTATGGGAATCGTTGCAGATGTTGCCCGTGTAGAAACGGGCTGTGCGCCTCATCGACCACCTGGAGATCATCCGCGTTCTCCAACCACTGGCTCTCAGAAGACAAGTTACTTATCTTTCTCTGTTTTATAGATACTTCCACGGAAGATGCTCCAAGGAGCTGAAAGACCTTGTTCCGGAAAAACTCATGTTTTGCCGCAATACTAGGCTGGCAAGGAGTTCCCATCATATGGCGGTAGATTTAGCGACCCGTCGAACCTCTCTCTATAAGAATTTCTTTGTTTATAGGGCCGGTGAGCTGTGGAACTCGCTTCCGTCCAACATTTTCCCAACAACCTATCTTTTGGGTCTCTTCAGGAAGCGAGTAAAAAGACACCTCAATTCTTCCGGAGCGACCACTCATGTGGTGTAACAGGTTCGCCTATTGCTGCGAAGCGCGCATAAAAAGAGAACTTCAAAAATCTGTAATAAGAAGCCGCCTTTTAAGGCATGGTTCATCTGGATTCCATATGATTCCAACTATCTACTTTCTTCGAAAAAAAAAAATTTAAATAACTTCTTACCGTTATCTACTGTAGCCCTACCTGAATCACAATTTTCCATTTTTCTTAAGGGAGCACTTATATTCGGTTTTACTTGATTCACATCTTTCGGTTGGACAACCTGGTATCCTAATCTTTCTGGCTCAATAAATTCCACTTTTTTCACTTTGTTTTCTATATTCAGACACTCATTGAAGGACTTCACATATTTTCTCATGAAATAAGTAATATGCCAGTAAAAAAGTTCCTGTACAACTGATACTATATAAAGAAAATATACTGGAAAGTTTTTCCACAGTTGTTTGGCAGATGGTTTGTTTTCAGTTTGAATGCACCAGCCTATGAAATCGTAAATCAAAACCATTAAGAATGTACCAAGAATGATTGAAATTGTAAGCACAGAGTGTTTTCTTTCATTTTTCTTGTCTTGGGATGGTATTTTCAATTGTACCTGCAATAAAACGCTTTTTACAAATACCTTCTGTCAAAATTGATTATTTGAAAATCTGCTAAAAACGGTTCTGACAACCTGTTGGCACGTGCAAATTTGGGTATCAATGCAGATGGCGAATACATCGATAAATAAGAGAATTAATACTATACTCTAGGCAACCGAAAGAGAGACCACGTCAAAACAAATACAGCAGACGCCAGAAGATTTAGTAGCTCTCTAATTGGCCGAATCATGTTTAGGGGGTGGGATCTGAATGTAAGCACTTGTACCTGTACAGGAATTTTCATTATTGTTTTGGAAGTGTTATTGATCGAGTGTTGACAAGTGAAAATATTGTGGGATACTGCAGATGAAAGTACTGTTGAAAATTATTCTCCGAAAAAGGGGCCTAAGAAAGGCCATTTCACTTTGAATTAAAAACAGATCATTTTCAACGTCTATAATAGACAAATGCAAATAGATTCTGCACCTATCAATGAAATCGTCGAACAAGTGACAAATATTGTGGGAGTTAGTAAAACTAGTGTTTACAGACTCATAAAGGAGGATAAGGAGAATCATTCTTTTTCACAACCGAGGACGTACCCGAAAAGGGTGAAAATTGCGGATTGTGTTACTGATTTCGACAAAAATCTGATTAGTAGGAAAGTGCATCAGTTTTTTTATAGAAATGAATTACCTACAATGGATAAAATATTGAATGAAGTGAACAGTGATGTTGATCTGACAAATCTCAAAGGAACAACATTCCGTAAAATATTAAAGAAAATGGACTTCAAATTCCAGAAGAGGGGGATGAATGGTTTACTATTGGAGAAAGAGGAAATAGTCTTGTGGAGGAGAGACTATCTTCAACAAATTAAAAACTACCGCGAAGAGAATAGAAAAATCTATTACCTGGATGAAACGTGGATGAATGCTGGGCACACTAAATCAAGTGTTTGGGTAGATGCATCTTATTGAGGGTCTGTTGCTACTTCTGGGTTTTTCTTTATCTCTATTGCTACTGTAAATTAACCTAAGTAGGCTGTGTAACACCTACCTGTCGTCAAAAGGTTCATCGGTGATTTAACTCAATTCTCTAATTATCAAAATTAAGTATATTCTTGAATTATGAGATTCCACATGATTAAGTTAGATGGAAATAGACACATGCAATCATTAATAGAAATCATTTTTATGTCTTTGCAGGTAAAGGCAAAAGACTCATCGTTTGCAATATTGGAAGTGATACTGGATTCGTTCTCGACGCACTGTGGTCATTCGAATCGAAGAAATCTGGTGACTACCACAAAGAAATGGATGGACCCAACTTCGAAGAATGGTTTGAAAATATTTTATCGAAATTGGAAGACGGATGTGTCATCGTTTTGGACAATGCGTCTTATCATTCTAGAAGTACAGAAAAACTCCCGACATCTGCCAGTAGAAAAGCCACTATTCAAGAATGGCTACGTTCAAAAACTATTGCTTTCGGGGATGATTTGATTGAAGCAGAGCTTCTTCGAATAGCCAAAACCCACAAAACAGCGTATAATAAATATGTAGTAGATGAAATGGCTGGAAACCAAAATAAAATCTTGTTGCGACTCCCACTCTATCATTGCGAGCTCAATCCCATCGAACTGATTTGGGCTGAGATGAAGAATTATGTGGCATCTAAGAACACATCATTCAAATTCCAGGACATGAAAAAGCTTTACTCCGAATCCATTGAAAGGATTGATGCTGTCAAGTGGCAAAACTGCATTAAGCATGTCGTAGAGAATGTCGAACCGAGAATGTGGCAATTAGATCACATAATAGATGAACAACTGGATCCTATTATTGTCAATCTCAAAAATGATTCAAGTTCATCGTCTGAATCTGATAATGACGATGATAATCCTTGATGTCCTTTTTTATGTAACTCTTGCAATATATATGTTTCAATAATATTCAACTACCAGAAAATATACCTACAACATTATTTGCGTATTACATTGCCTGTTTTTTATGATAATTCAATCAGTCATATCCGAAACTAATGCGTGAATACTTCATTTTAGAATGAAATTCTACATCATTGATGTCCATTACTTAATTCAGAGTTCAATTTCGTGATTAAATGGAAGCCTGTCCCAGGATTCAACCCTGTGTGACATCACGTTCAGGCCTCGTGCGTTTGTTTTGTTTACACTCTCTCTTTCGTTGTATCAAGTATAGTTGTTGCTATTTTCGAAAAGTTCGGTTACTTTTGGAATGGAAAGGGTATAAATAGTTTTTGATTCATTTTGATTTCCGTTCAGCTAAGCTTTATAGGTCGTACCTGCTTCAAATGCAATTCTTTCAGTGGAAGGGTTTCATTTGTTTTTCACCAGACTTGTTGAACAACCCTCGTACATTTACTGAGCTACTTGTTTTCATAAACTTACATGATTTAGCGACTCCAGTATGAGAAGAAGTTTATTTATTTTCAAAGGTGAGATGATTATTCCTAAGATAACGATTAATATCATCAAACTTAAATCACAGGAGACTACATAGGCACCCGTCGTGTCTTTTATTCTGAGAGAATCTTGTGGATTTGCTTTGATATCCAATACTAATCCCGTTATGGAAGAGACGGCTGAAAAAAGAAAAATGAATGTAATTATCGACTATTCTGATCAGAAACTGTATAGATTCATCCATTCATTTTTGGTGCGACTCAGCTACAGAGGAGGAAATTCTTGGGTAAACTGAAACAAACAGTCATAACACGAAAGAAACGAATTCCAGCAAGACCTGAAGAACAGTTTCAGCCAACAACAGTTTCCGAGGCCCTGAGCGCTATAACAATTTAGCAAAATTCTGTTTAGTTTAAAAGCTAGTGTAGTGTTATAACCTATACTGCAGGCAACTAAGTACATTTTGTACAACAATTATTTCTTAATCAACATTTTCATTTATTTTTGACACTCCATTTGATAACAAGTTCACATACATGACCTATTTCTATAATTTATTATATATATATATATATATATATATATATATATATATATATATATATTTTTGTTTGAATAGGGAAAATGGATCAGTGATGACTTAGAAGAAAATGGTATCTTTGTCTACATCACCTTGAACGAATTTCCATTCTTAATTGAACACTGTAGAAGATACAGGGTGAGCAACTGAAAGATAGAAAGAAGACTATTTCCCTGAGACTATTCAAGTTTTAGTGAAGTAAAATGGAACAGATCCATGCTGATCAATAGCAGTCATCATCAAAACCATCCTCATCTCATTTCAAGCCCTTTGAAATTGATGTGGTGTTTCGAAGATGACATCTGTTGATCTGGAATGAATCTGTTCCATTTTTGAACTAATAGTTGAATAGCGCAGGGCGATAAATAGTCTCATTTTTCAGTAGCTCATTCTGTATCTTCTACAGTTTCCAATCAAAAATTAAAATTCGTTCACGAGGATGCAGACAAAGATAATACCTTTCTTTCGAGGTATCACTCGACCCATCTACCCTCTTCCAAATTTTCAAGGGTGGTCACCCCTGCTCTAGAGGTTGAAATTCGAGATGAGGATGGTTTTTGATGATGACTGCCATTGGTCAGCATGGATCTGTTCCATTTTACTTTACTAAAACGTGAATAGTCTCAGGGAAATAGTCTTCCCTATCTTTCAGTTGCTCACCCTGTATCTTCTACAGTTTTCAATTAAAAATGGAAATTCGTTCGAGGCGATGTAGACAAAGATGCCACCTTTCTTTTGAGTCATCACTCGACCCATTTTCCATATTCAAAATGTTCAAGGATTGCAACCCCTTAGGGGGTTGATATTTCAGACAAGTTTTGTAGCCCAAAAGATGTCCCCCATGAAATAAAAATTAACCTGTTTTTGCGTTGTAATCATGAATGAATATCTTGGTAATATAACTACTTGTGTATATGTATTGCATATAACAACTATCGGACATAACGTCGGAAACTATACGGTAGCTTCAATTTCGCTATATCAGGTTTTGACTGTATTCGTTTATATTGTCATATGTTCTTTGTTCAAATAAGTATGCCTATGACATTATTAATATATTTTGTACTCACCTAGTAATAGACCAAGTATATAGCTATAAGCTACATACATATAAGATATATTTAATCTATAACAACCTCCATTTACTTTTTCATATTGCACTGGTGAAAGTCCAAATATTCTGCTTAAAATCAAAATGGGCTTCACATCTTCAAAAAACTGCTGGTTAAGTATCACTTTCATTGCATTTTTTTGTACCATTAGTTAGATTTCAAACGTAAGTTGAAACCTTAACATAAATATGTATATATCTGCACGACGAATCCATGTAGGCACTGAAAATGTGTATAGATTTCAAAACATCATTAAATATTCATTCTGAACAACAAAAACAATATTTCAATACAAAGGGTAGTAGAGGTTTCAATACTTTCTATGATAGACAATGGAAACATTTATAAGAACTATTTGGTTTTACTTCACAGGTATTCAAAAGCTTCTTTCGATCAAATTTTGTCATAAGCAAAATGAATTCTCGATTGAAATATGGAATAATTCTTAATTAAGTATATATAGTTCACGTAGTGAATCATTTTTACTAATCAAGTAAACAATTAGAAAAATTACAATATTACAATGTCATTTATACCTAAGAAACAGATGAGGGAACTGCGGACAAACAGAAATCAAGCTTGTAGTTAGTTGTTGGTAGATTGTGTTTCTGAGCAAATGAAATTTCTACGAATTCTAATAAACCATTTCTCCGGATTTTGTTATTTAAATGTAGATTTTATGTTTTAATCTACTTGAAGAGTGATAAACAAGAAGCTCATAACATATCTCAAGTTTCAAGGTATCATCAGTGATCAACAATACGGTTTCTGTAGATAACAATTAACTGGTGACCTTCTCCATAGGTTACGCATTTGTGGACATGACGAATCAAGAGCTATTGCTCCTAATATCTCAAAAAGTCTTCGACATGGTTTGGAACGTAGTCTTGATGAATAAACTAATCGCATATGTACTTTCTGAGAAATTGCGTGGTTGGATTACTAGTTTGCTCTTTAGTTGATCAATTCAGGTAAAGTGGATGGTAGAACGAGTGAATCTATTCAGGCTAGAGCAGGAGTACCCCAGGGCTCTATACTCTTGCCAACTTTTTTTCAGATGAATGATCTGCTTCTCAGATAGTTAATTGATTCCGTCGTAACTATGAGATAGTTAATCATGATGACAATTAGAAACTAAACTGTGTATTATACTATTAAATTTATTGAAAATCAGGATTTCAATTTCGTTCTCTCGATCATTTTCATCTGACAACAAGTACTAAAATCAAATTGAAGTACATACATAAACAGGTAGATGCAAAATGAATAAGGATGCAAACAAAAGGTAATAAATGAATAATGTTAAAAATAGGTATTACACACACCACAACAATTATCGCATCACCTGGTATATTGAATTCCACAATCGACTAAGCAGCTCGATCGCAGTTTCTTTGTCAACGTATGTTTTTGGACATATGAGGGGAAAAAAATCTTATCTATGTAGTAACATTTCTGAAACATAAATGAGTTTATTTGACTATCAGTATTCATTCAATTTCTCTTCAGTTTTCACGCTAAATTAATGCAAGTTTCTGTGTTTCTTGTTGATCCCGAATCTTGGAATTTATTGTAATGGCTGCTGAACGACCTGGACGCTATTTGAGTGATCATGAAGTGGTAAGAATTGTAACAATTCTAGAGGAGGGGCGAAGCCAACGTTACGTGGCTAACTTGTTGAATGTTAACCAAAGCACTATTTCAAAAGCAATTAATCGGTACCATGAAATAAGGGAATATGAAAGAAGTGCCGGACAGAGAAGAAATCGGATAACAACACCAGTTGATGATCGTAGGCTTCGTTTAACTGCATCAAGAGTTCGGCACTGTACGGCTAGAATGCTACAAAATGAATTTGCACTTTCCAGAAATGTGCATATTTCATTGCTAACTGTTAGGAACAGGCTCAGAGAAGATGATATCAGACCAAGAGTTGCAAGACTTCAGTCTGCGAGGGAACATGCAAATTGGGGTTTTCCAGAATAGTCGAATGTTCTCTTTCCGACGAGTCCAGGTTCTGTCTAGTATCAAATGATAGACGCATGCCTGTGTACAGACGACCTGGGGAACGGTATCAGCAATGCAATATTCGGCAAAACGAAAACTTCGGAGGGGGCTCAGTAATGGTGTGGGGAGGCATTTCTTTCCATGGTCGAACTGAGTTAGTCCTAGTGAATAATGGAAGAATGACAGCGACCAGATACATCGCAGATATCCTCGAATTCAATGTAGTACCCTTTGGCCCATTGATTAGCGAAATTTTCATTTGTATGCATGATAATGCTCGACCTCAAGCAGCTAGAGTAGTTACAGAGTTTCTGTAAAATGCCGAAATTGATATTTTAAGATGGCCAGCCAGAAGTCCCGGCTTGAATCCCATAGAACATGTTTGAAAATCTTCTTCCTGAAATTTGGAACTCAGTGACTCAAGAGTACATCCAAAATTTGTTTGTGGGCCTTCCGAGACGTAAAGTGGCAATAATTAGGGTTTCAAAATTGAATTAGAAACCATTCGATGCTAGTTGATTGGTCTTTTCGCAAATGTTTGAAGATGGTAGAATTTTTTAATTTTTCATTAACTCGAAAATTGTTGATATTTTCCATCATAAACTCATCTCTTTCGAATGATATCTTATTTCTTATTTTATACTTCTGAAAGTTACCGAGCGACTCTTGAATGACCAACCTAAAAGTTTATATAGTATTGTCGTAAAAGTAGGGTGATGCGGTGTGGGGAGTGTATTTAAAGATATCAAATATGGGTGAATGAGCTGGGTCATTCTGGTCGTTCAGAAGATTATCTCTATGGGGAGTTTAAATATTCTGTGGATAATTTGATGTTGATCTATGGGTGGACATAAAGGCCATTTTCGATGAAATGTTAACATGAGTAGATTCTTCGATTCTCTGATTATTGTAATTTAATAGATGGTCTTTGTATCTAGTTTTGAACGAAGGACCAGTCTGACTATATACTCTCTATTCCAAAAGTGATCGAACTGTTAAAAAAACAGTACTACTAGTGCCATCTGTTGTAATATTCTACCCGTCGATAACTTGGTACTTTATTGACAGCTGTTAAAAATGTCATGACATTTGTTTATTGGTCCGTTCTGTAGATTGGTAGGAAAATGAGTTTTGAGCAAAGGGCAATTGAGTTTTGTGTTAAACTTGGCAAATCTTTCACCGAAACGCGCCAAATGCTATAAACTGCATATGGTGATGATTGTCTATCCGAGGGGTGATCAAACGGTAGATCGCGAGTGCTTTTTGACTAAATCTCGAGAAGAGAAGAAATTTTAATAAGTAGGTAACTAAACTACAAAAATTTATTACTTAATAAAATAATACTCTGCTAGCGGCAAAAGGCGGCTTTATCAAAGCAAAGCGCGGTACTTGTCAAAGAAATGCCGCGTTTTTTATTCTTGCTGCTTTTCTAGAAATTTCGGGCGGCGCGTTTGACGGGAACATTCGAGACTTTCGTTCACGCCGATATAAATGTTGCGCCTGCAGGAATTGGAGTCAATCTGAATTGTAACTTGAAGGTAATACTACTTCGGTACAAAGTTTAGAAAGAAAGAAGAAATCTAAAACGTGTCATTTTAATAACGATTAGGAGGAAGAATTTCTTTTTTGTATGGTGAAGGATAAGTGCATTTGTCTATTTGTCGTGCGTCAGTTGAAACACCTAAGCATGGTAACTTAGAATCATAATCATCATAAAACGGTTCGTAAAAACTATGAAAAGGATTTTCCGCCACAGAGTGAATTAAAAAAACGAAACGTACGTGATTTGATATCTTGTTCAAAGAAAGGGGAACACCCGTGTCGAAGATATATATATATATGCCATTTTCTTCAATTTTGTAAAAAACTACAAGCTACCAATATATAGATTACACACGAATCTATCTAACTAGTATGCATTACAGCCGATAGAGCACCACCAATGACTCGAAACAAAAACGGTTTTGTGGCATTGTGTCGAGCTAATGAAGATTTCCCTTCATATTTTTATTCCATTGCATTCTATATCAACAAGTTTTTTGTTCAAAAGTTTTAAACACAGAGGAAGTTATGGGCATTGCAATAAAAATTGTGAATTCCATCTGGCACGTAGTTTGAAGTTGGAAGATAGCGACTCAGCTGAACACACTGATTTAGTTCTTCACGCGGACGTCAGGTGGTTGAGTCGCGAAAAATTCCTAGAAAGGTTTCAAGAATTATCGCCAGACATAACAGCTTTTCTAGACGAAAGAGGTGATCACACTCAGATGTTGAAAAAGAAAAAATGGCCGACTGATTTGGCATTTTGACTGACATCACAATGCACTTAAACACCAAACTTGGAGCTTCAAGGTAAAGAAAAAACTATAATTGAGATTATTAGTGCAGTAAACGCATTCAAAAGTAAATTGCAACTTATTATAGATCAACTGTAAAGAAAGTATCTGAAACGTTCTCCGTCTTTAAAAGCAAGGATTCCTCAGTTGAATTATGATAGGTATGAGGCTGAATTATCGAATATTTTGGAAATATTCGAAATGCGTTTTTGTGATTGCAGTCAATTGGCAAATATAGCATGATTGATAAGTTATCCTTTTTCATGTAAAAACATTGAGGAATTAGCTACTGA
The DNA here is from genome assembly GCA_013387265.2 of Cryptolaemus montrouzieri. Taxonomy (NCBI): domain Eukaryota; kingdom Metazoa; phylum Arthropoda; class Insecta; order Coleoptera; family Coccinellidae; genus Cryptolaemus; species Cryptolaemus montrouzieri. The sequence goes on from JABFTP020000042.1 coordinate 16,136,411, forward strand.
AAGAGCAAGTCAGTTTAATATGAACTCATTTTCTGTTGAAATGAAATGCAGATTATATCAGAGATACATCTCAAAGCTACAGCATCTGATACAAATTTCTAGTGTTTTATATCTGAAGATAAATATCCGAATCTAAGGCAAATCGCCCATCAACTGACTGCAATGTTAAGGTCAACTTACTTGTGCGAGTCTGCATTTTCTGAAATGAATATTGTAACGAGTTTTACGCTCAGGTAGCTTAGCGGAGGAAACACAGAGTTCATAAACATTTACTTTATTAACACTATCAACCATAAATTCTGAATATTCATATATACACTATTTACAATAATATGTCGTCCTGATCGACTGCTACTTCACCTCCCAATCTAGTTGCGATGGCAACTGTACTCAATATGTAAAGCCGGATATGTGGCCACTCAATTCGTGGTCACCGGTTAGGGCAGTGTAGAACCACTCAAGGATGGGAATAGCTGAACTCAGTACGTACAGACTAGGACTGTGATTGAACTCACTACGTACAATCACTCAAGGATAGGAATTGCTGAACTCAGTATGTACAGCTAAGAGTTAGACCCAAGTACTCTCAGTTCTCAGTGGCAGTACAGCGGCGTTGCCTAATCTTGTGTTATATCGTGTAACTTAGTGATGGTAACAACGTTACCCTTACAAGATAATTAAGTCAAAACGCTTCAACATCAAAAGTCACTCCTCAGTTAAGTTTAACACCATAAGTACAGTTTTGTTTTGTAACAACCAATAAACTCGAAAATGAGCTTTTTTATCGATATTATAGAGAAAGACCTAACTAATCCTAACCAGAACCTTGACTGAAATAATGTATATTGTGCGGAAAGCTAATATCTATATATGCTACGGTACACCCTACCTAGGTAGGTAGCTAGGGTGATCGTGTATATACGACAACCCTGCATCACACATCCTCTGAGAGGCTACAAGTATGTGTGATGCAGGGTTGTCGTACATACACGATACATCCTACATACCTACCTAGGTAGGGTGTACTGTAGCATATATAGATATTAGCTTTCCGCACAATATACATTATTTTAGTCAAAGTATGGGTTAATTTTAGTTAGCTTCTTCTCTATAATATCAATGAAAAAAACTCATAGTTATTCAAAATTGCGAGTTTATTGATTATAACGAAACAAAAGAGTTACATATGGTGTTAAACTTAACAAAATAGTGACTTTGGATGTTGAAGCGTGGCACTGCATGTCTTCAGCATACTTTTCATAAGATGGTACGTAACCACTGTGTGCTAATCGCAAGCATGATGACACATGATAGTCAGTTAGTCGATTGCAATATTCTGACTTAATTATCTTCATTTCAGAAAATGCAGAATCGCACAGTTGCTGTAGCTTTGAGATGTATCTCTGATATAATCTGCATCAACTCAAGAGAACATGAGTTCATATTAAACTGACTTGCTATTTCAGTAGCTAATTCCTCAATGTTTTAACATGAAGAAGGATAACTAAATGATGCTTTATTTGGCAATTTACTGCAATCATAAAGGGCATTTCGAATTGTCCCAAAATATTTGGTAATTCAGCCACATACCTATCATAATTCAACTGAGGAATCCTTGCTTTCAAAGACGAAAAATGTTTCAGATCCTTTCTTTTCATTTTATCTATAATAAGTTGCAATTTACTTTTTAATGCGTTTACTGCGCTAATCATCTCAATAATAGTTTTTCCTTAACTTTCAAGCTACAAGTTAATGGTGTTTAGGTGCATTGTGATGTCAGTCAAAAATGCCAAATCAGTCAGCCAATTTTCCTTTTTCAACATCTGAGTGTCATCACCTCTTTCGTCTAGAAAAGCTGTTATTTTTTGGCGATAATTCTTGAAACCTTTCTAAGAATTTTCCGCGACTCAATCGCCTGACGTCCGTGTGAAGAACTAAATCAGTGTGTTCAGCTGACTCCCTATCTTCCAACTACAACTTAAAGAGCCGCCGTTGCAAGTTACGTGCACGGATGGAATTTACAATTTTTGTTGGAATGCCCATAATTTCCTCCGTGTTTTAAACTTTTGAACACAAACCTTGTTGATGTATGTTGCAACAGAATGAAAAAAATGAAGGGAAATCTTCATTAGCTGGACACAATACCACAAAACCGTTTTTGTTTCCAGTCATTGCTGGAGCTCCATCGGTTGTAATGCACACTAATTTATATATTGGTAGCTTGTAGTTTTTTACAAAATTGAAGAAAACGTCATATATATCTTCGCCACGGGTCTTCCCCTTCAGGGGAATGTTTATCAAAAATTCCTCCTTAGGCTATCTCCTTTGATCTTCTCTTATCTTATAAGAATCTCAACCACATCTTGTCGACATGTACGCTATCCACTCGTGAATCACCCTGTACGAGACTTGTCAAAGTTGATTTTTGTCAATAATAAATAGATTTTTGTATTTTGAAAAGGTAGACTGTTGATAATATTTGGCTATCACAATCTCCAGGGACGATATCCTCATAAAATTCATTAAGATTCAGTGAACAAATATAATCCATGTTTACGAAGGTGACGCATGATATCAGGCACATACTTATCTTGTGTAAATGAGGTATTTCCATTTATTTTGTCCCCCTTGAATTATATTTGACAACGATAACGGTATATTATTATGGTATCCGTATTTGAATATTCAGTAAAATTTCAATAAGACGTTTAGAGCGTTTTTAAAAATGTGAATTCATAGAAAAATGAATGCAAATAACATTCCGAAGAAACTAGTGATTGTAGGTGATGGTGCATGTGGAAAAACATCATTATTGTATGCATACTGTCAGAAAACTTTCGCTGAAGATTACCTTCCAACAATTCACGAAACTTATACAACTACAGTGAAACTAGAAGATGATGAAGTTAAATTTGCCTTGTGGGATACAGCAGGTGAAGAAGACTATGACCGATTACGTCCTCTTTCATATCCAAGAACAGATATTGTGATAATATGTTTCAACGTTGACAATCCAATTTCATTACAAAATATTCATTTGAAGTGGTATCCAGAAGTAAGACATTTCTGCCCATTCGTTCCAATTCTATTGGTCGCTACGAAATTGGACTTGAGGTACAACAGAAATATTGTTGAAAATCTTAAAAAACGTGATTTGAACACTTTGTCGTATTCAGAGGGATTGAGGACTTCAAAATTAATTAAAGCTGCTGGTTATAGGGAATGTTCCGCCAAGACAATGGAAGGAATCAAAGAAGTGTTCAAAAGAGCTGCGGAAGTAGTTTTACAGAAAAACAAAGTGAGACGAAGACGTTGTTTCATATTGTGAATAAAGAAAGACTGCGAAAAGAAACATCGTTTAACAAATAAAGTATTGTTTTGAGTTTCTGTGTGAAAAGACTATTCAATGATAAATTAGTTGTTTCATTTTCAATAAATGTCCAGAGTTTTCTATAAATCTTCCAGTTTTTTAAATTACAATAGATAGCGATACTATTGATAGTTTCCAGATTTCTGCATTCTGAAGTATAACTGGGTTTTTCTAAAATGATTGGTTATGTATTTTTATATCAGTATCACATGGGAATCAAGAAAACAGCTCTGGGCAAAATATCCCTTCTACTTTCTCATGTAATTAGAATTTCCATCCCATCAATTTCTGTTACTTGGCCAACAAAAAATTTGTTCATTTTCTTTCCTGAACTCAACCAAAACGAAATCTTCTTGTTTAAGGTCAGATGGTTGGAAATTCTTCTTTGAAGATATAATTGAGACATAATCATCATCTGATAAGTCATCATAAATCAGACTTTCATAATCTGAACCTGATCTGATATCCTCTACTACTTTTCTTTTTTCTTTTCAATCAAAGTTCGTTTCCTGGTTATTTTTTCAAACGCCTCATTTTTTTCATCCTTTCATCCAATTCTCTCTCTACCTGTTGCATAGCCGATGTTTCATTATCCCTTATTTGAGTTTTTCCTGCTTTTTCCTCTTTCTTTTTAGTCAAGACTATTGGGCTGAAGTTTTTCGTCACACTTTTATCTACTTTAGCATCCTTCCATCATATTTTATTTTCATCTGTTTCATAATTGGAGTGTTTGTTAGAATTGTAGTAGATTTGCGCTTTCTGTTTCCTCTAGTGCTGTTGTTTGATGATGATTTTGGAAATGGCTGGATCATGCGGGGAATTATCATGGATTTTTCTACTCTTGCAATCATATCTCGATCATTAACATCTGTTGGGCTGTGTTGAGGAGTAACGTTTTCTGGTTGTCAAGTTAGATGTCCTGGATAATTTTGCTCTAAAGTAAAATCTTCAGGAATATTGTGGTCTTCGTGACTACATCCGGTTGAGGTTCTGGTTCAGGTTGACGTTTAGGTTCAGGTTGATGTTGAGGTAGAGGTTCAGGATGGTCAGTGACTCTTGCTGGTAGAAACTCATCATCAGAAAATATCTGTTTGTTTGAAGGAAATATTCCTGTTGATTGAAGTTATATTCATTTGAGTGAACGCTGATCGATGAACCTGTCCAAAGAGCCCAGCCTCTTCATAAATGGTGATTCTTTGTCCACTATTAAAAAGTAATAGTCTGAAATAACGAAAAATAATTTAATCAGTTGAATGAAACAATTTGAATGGCATTATCTATCTGCACTGCATGTTGTAGTACCTCCATAGTGGTTCATATCAGATGGCTGTGATTTATGGTAGGTGTCTGGTGGTAACGTCAAACGAATCACGTCATTGACTTCAGCCATTCTAACAACTATGCCATCGCAGTGCTTCATGCCATGATCCACCCCAAAACATCCATTACATGTGTATAGATGTTGTCCAGAAGAAATCAGTATGCGACCACCCGGAACTAGCTCATTTATTGAGCTAGTGTGCTGTGGAACTCGATTCCATCTTTCCAATGACTTTCAAATTGGCCCTCTTCTTCTTCTTCATCCATCTTTTCCCTTTTTGATGCATGGTAGAAACCTATTGCCCCTTCTAAATCATGAATTTGGGAATGGGTTTAACCATAGGTTGTGTACCCAGTGTAGTTTGGCCCTCTTCAAGGATCGAGTGAACACACACTTCAAATCATCTTGGGCGGCTACATATGTGGCATGACAGGTATCGCCCCCTCCCAGGAGTTGAGAATAAAATAAAAAAAATTCTGTCAACTGTACTATTCAAAATGATGATTGGAAACTAATTAGATAAGCTCTTATGAAAACGTTGTTGAATATGCTTAATTATTAGTTCTCACAATTATTTGTGATCAAAGGACTGTATTGCGACAGTGATATAAATGTTTTTATAATGAATAACGTGATTAATAATGAAATATGAGTATAATGCGTTGTAATAAAGTCCAATTGATATTTGTTTTTGTTCTATTCATCAATAACGACGTTGTAAATATAAAAATATAGGTATAGGTATAATACAACTTCCTGTTAATGGAAAAGTTGTCAAAATCAATTCTTGTATGTTTTGTATGTTGTTTACAAAATTGAAATTTGAATATTTACCTGTGATTATTTCTAACTGTTAGAACTGTTAACTGAATTTCTACATAGCAGAACATAAAGTTTGAGTTGCTGGTGTAAGGACTAATGATGAGTATTTTGCATGTTCGATAAGCTTAACTATTGTTTGTCCAACAATTTTTTTCATGTTTATTCAGGATGTCAATCTAATCTAATGCTGCAAGTCTATCAATTCCATACGTTCAATTAAGTATAAGTATACCTCCCCTGCAAATTATTGAGATCATATATCAGTCATGTGGTAGTTCATAATTATATGTTATCTCGAAATAACTATTGTTATGCCGTTGTTTTTCAGGCGCTCAAGTTATCACTTTGTGTTCCTTCAAATTAGAGATTCCGTTTGATGATGTTTTTGTATCTGATCATTTTGTAATTTTCAGCTGACAGTGCTTTAGATTTTTCTTTTTCTTATTCTAAACTCTTGGGAGAAGGCAATGCCTATCATATTTACAATGGAAGTACCTGTAGAAAAGCTTATAAGATAATTCTCTTTCCGTAATTTTTTTCAGACGGGTGAGGCAATAAAAGGTAAAAAATGGTGGGTAATTTTTACCTATCTTATACATATGACAATTTCAAATGCATGGCGTTTGCATGCCATTGCTAAGAAAAAGGAAAATTCTGCATTTCTGGATCAATTGTCATTTAGACGAAGCATCGCCCGGGTTTATTTGCGACGATCAAAACCCTCAAAAAATCGTGGTTCATCGAGTGTGGCAGTGGATGCAGATCGTCAAAATAATTGCCATACTCTTCAAATGATAACAATTCCATTAAGATGTGTTATTTACCATAACAGAGGACGTTGGTGTTGTTCAAAAGTGCTCAAAAACGGATCGTGTGTTTGGAAGATAAAAATTGAGGAAATCAGGTACAAGTGTTTCGTTTTATTTATATTGATGAGGAACACTGCTGTTCGGAACCTACAACTGCTCTGGCTATGCTTACAATTCCAATCTACGTCGAAAGTTGATTAGTATGATGACTGAGAGAGCATGAAATTAGTCTCGTTTTATACTTGTGCACAGAGCAATTGCACAAACCTATGCGCTATCTGTTTTATGCTTATGGACTTAATACTGTATCTTGCTTTACTTATGAATCATCTATGTATTATACCATGGCTTAAGGATTTAATCTTCCTCAGTTCATCCTTCCCTTAAAGGTATGACATAAGAAGTCGAACTGTGTACCATACAACTACGACATAACCTTGTTGTGGTACCTCAATTTTGAAAATTCTGAGTTTGGTCTAGGTTTCCTGAAATTGTGTATAAATCCAGCATTATGACAGTACTTGGTTATTCATAAATGGTTATTTACATTCAGCAAAATCCCTTAGGGCATAATCCAGAAAGCTGTTTTACAACAAGTCACAATCAATTGAGTACCCAAAGAACAACTTGGAAAATGAAATGAAATTTGAAAAACAAGTTTTCTGAAAAGTATGTTCGTTTGCATCAACCAATGTAATTATTAAAGATATAGAAGTTGTTTTGTGTTTCATCTGAAGCTCCCAGATGTTTTGGACGTAATTATAAAAGCAAGAAATTCAAAAACATTAAGTAAATCAAGTACAAAGTCTTATTTACGGTATAAGTTGTAAAATTACTTTAATAAAAATTCAATTGAACAAATAAATACATAAAATTATGAATACATATAGGATAGGTAGGAAACATGCATGAAGTTTTCTTGTATTATCATAAAAAATTATACATCTGTGGGCAGTATTATATTTTAGGAACACTTTTGATCAAAAAATATTTACATTTATTAATACCTATTCAGTCATTAACTCAATTTAGAATAAAATATGTGAACATTAAGTTTTACGTCTTAAATTTCTTTTAGGTAACGGTGAATAATCTCTTTTCTTTCGTATACATTGTCCGTTTTTTTTCTCGCTTCTCCCATTAGGACAAGTATGAACCGCGAACATTTCTACCAACTGAGAGCTATCACATTTCTTCAGCTTTTCTTGTAATTTCTTCACTATGTCCAATAAAGTTTTGGCAGTTATAAGTTCGTAGTCAACCATATTTGATAAATGAACCAAGAAGTTCCTATACAATTTTTTGGTAACAATCTCATCTCCTTCTTGTTCGATAAATGTATTGCACGCTAATTCCATCTGGCAGTCACCAATATATCCATTTTTCAATACGTGGAGATTCCACATCTTCATAATTTCTTTTTCGCCTTTATTTACGTCTCTAAATGAATCAACCATTCTTGTTAATGAATCTTTTAACCATTGGGGATCTTTTTCATCTTCTGAATCATCACTTAACTCGTTGGGGTATTTTGGAATACCTGATACTGAATGATAATATAATCTATGGTGACCTTCGATGAATGGTCGATCCTCATATTCTACAAATTTTGTAAACTCTGACAGATTTGGTTCGGGTTTTTTGGAATGATGAACAAGTATCTTAGTACATGGATATTTTCGTTTAGGTCCAGGTGTTAAGCAAGATTGGTTGAAACTGTATTCGTATGGACCACCTTCGTGTGAACCATCGTAATATTCATTCACTATAACACTTATTTGGTGCTTCTTTGAAGTGCTACTATATCTGAAGCAAAATCGCTCATGGCATAATCTCAGGTGTTTAAGAAGGCTATACAATGATCCGCAATCAACAGTGCACCAAGGGCAACTTGGAGAATGGGATGCATCTGTAGTTTGAGAAGATTTTCCATATAAAAATTGAAAAACAATAGGTTTTTTCAAGGCAGCATATTCGTTCTTTTGGAACTTTGTACTATTTCTTTTAATATTTAAACCACTAAGAGTTAAATGAAACCTTAAACAAGCAGAAAATTTGAGATCTTCCTTTTTACCATTTGTTCTAACTGATCTCCATTGGCGATTATTGGGAGCTGCTTGATTTTCCTTATTAGAATTTACTTCAAACGCTACTTCGTACAAACCATCGGTGAGGTGGAAATTTTGTTTGGTCCAAACTAAGATTTTATCACTACTGAGATCCAAAGGTGATTTTGGTTTGGAATTTCTTGAGTTTGATTTAAGCGTAGGTATTTGGACTATAAATTCAAGTGCACAAGAACTCGTATTCTCATCTTTTTTGAAATCGTCGATGAATATACAGACATCGTTATCACTTTTGGTGTTTTTGTTTGCGTTGATAGGCACTTTATATTTACCAATCAATAAACGCCTTTCGTTTCTATCGGAACTCTTCTTGATTAGGTATGTTCCAATTTGAACAGAAGAGCCATTTTTGGAATTAGCTTCGTAAAATCCTACAAAATTTAAGTTGAGCATGGCAGTGGTTTCTTCGTGGAATTTTCTGAGCATGCTGATAATATTATCGAGCCCAAGGTTTCTTGTATTCTTCTTTCTTGACATTCTGTAGCCCCTCATGTAAGACAGATTTCTATGAAGAAATATCGGCTGAAAAGAGAAGAGAATTTGAATTTTACAGGTACTAGCGAAATAATAATATAATTCGTTTTTGTCAGACCTTAAAAACTTTTTTCCATATGAGGACTTGAAAATATTGACTTGAAGCCGTTTTAATCGGAAAGAAATAAATTGGAATTTACTCTAGCGCCGAAAGATAGTACACAGCTTCAAGAAATTAACGCACAATTTCGATATTTAATTTTTTTTGTAGGCAACTACATAAAATTATTAACACATGTTTTCTTTCTAATATATCCAGACATTTGCCAACAAAATGATTTTTCTTGACGTTCCTAACATGAGTAAATGAAAAGAAATGAGACAAATAAATTGAGATTTGGCAAGAAACCACCACATATTGATCTATTACTGAGGTAAGGTTTGTTCTCTGAATGTGATGAAGCAGTAATAATAATAATAATAATAACATATACGAAACATACAAACATCTAGGATACCAACAAGCCAGGTTGCTAGACCAAAAACAATCAAAGGAGAAAATTCGTTCAGAATACAGTCAGCGTCTGAAGACTGTGCTGAAATCAATGTTGAACTCGGGGAATCTAGTCAAGGAAATTAACACCTACGCCATTCCAGTGTTGCTTTACTCATTTGGAATAATCCGATGGACTAAGACAGGACTGGATGATATTCAAAGGCAGGCCCGAACGATGCTGACAAAGTACAACAATCATCCAAAATCGTCTGTGATACGAAAAACTTTGAAGCGGAAGTATGGAGGACGCGGATTAATAGATGTTGTCAATTTATACACCGAACAGATAAAAATCTCAGAGAATTCTTCTCTGCAAAAGCTCTCACTTCTGACCTCCATAGAGTGGTATCGTTGGCTGATAAGGGATATACACCTCTAAATCTTGCTACCAGAGATGCTGAATTTACCGTGCCTATCAGATACTGAAAAACAAGAGCAATAGTCAAGAAAGGAATTGCATAGACGACATCACCATGAGATTAATCAACCACACATCGACAAAAAAGCCTTTAACAAATGGTTGATGAAAGGAGAACTATTCGCGGAAACAGAGGGATTCCTTATGGCTATCCAAGACCAAGTGATTGCTACAAAAAATTTATTATGAAGGACGGAGCATTATAAACAGATAAGTGCAGAAAATGCAATATAAGATCGGAGAATATACAGCAATTACGTCCGGATGCGAACAACTGGCCAATACAGAGTATCTTCACAGGCATAATCAAGTGTGCAACATTATCCATCAGAAACTTGCACACAAGTACGGACTTCTGAATACCTTCCAGCCATATTACAAGTATCAACTGGCGCCCGTATTGGAAAATGACTCTATCAGATTATACTACGATAGGCCTGTTATCACTGACAGAATGGTGACGAAAATAGGCCTGAAATAGTAGTGTATGATAAGAGAGCCAGAACAGCAATGCTGGTGGATGTCGCCATACCGAATAATAACAACGTGCTGTTCCAGGAGAAAAAGTCAAAATACACAGACCTTGCTATTGGGATCAAGCAGATGTGGCACCTCGATAAAATAGATATTGTTCCTGTCATCGTATCCTCGACTAGGTTAATACCCAAAACTTTGCATGATAGCCTTAAGAAACTAGAATTGCACTTATATAGAAATGCAAAAAGCTGTAATTCTTAATACATGTAGGATAGTTAGTAAATTTATGTCAAGTATATTGTAATCGATCCTATTCCCTTTGATTGCTGAATCTGGGAAAGGTAAATTATATCCAGCTAACAGCTGAGATAGTGCATAAGTCCACGAAAATAAATAATAATAATATAATATTTATTTTGATCCTATGAATACAATAAAATAAGCAGTACAAGTCAGAAAAATCAGTCTACAAAAAAAAAACACGAAAATCGAAAACTTACAAATATCACAATTAACTTCAATCGGAATGGGCGAAGACGACGCAAAAGGCATGACTGTGAATCACGAAAAGTTCAAAATATTCCTCTATGCTATAAAGCTCTGAATAAATTAATAAGGCCTTCAACTGTTTTCTTGAAGACCGCATCAGATGCAATATTCTGCAAGTGGACAGGACGTTGAAAAATCTGACACCGCTGACATCCATTGACTTGGAAGTAATATTCAGTCTATGTGGCGGGATCGTAAAAAGGTCTCGGCCTCGGGTGTAATAATCATAACTATCGCCATTTCTGCGTAACTGTTTTGTCAAACCATGGATGTACGTGAGAAGTGAAAAGATATACAGACCCACTGCAGTTAAAATTCAGAGTGGAGCGAAAAGACCCGGCATGAAAAACGTGGCCCAACTCCGGCCATAACTCTCACTATGCGCATGTGGGCAACAAAAACCTTCTCCATAGAAAAGCCAGATCTCCAAAGGCGTATCGCATGTGACAAGCGTGATTCGATGTTGGCGAAATAAAAAAGCTTTAGTTATTCGCTCGTGAGGGTAGGTTTCAACATCCAAATCTGACAGATGATGCAACTCAGCAATTTTGTTAAACTATCACAATGATCAGCCCAAGTTAGATGCTCACCATTTAAGCCGGCATCTATTGATTGAGGCCCCCCATTCTGATGAGAATGAAAACGGACGTAGGACGTTTTTTCAACATTCAAATACAGCGCTGGTTTTTTGGAAACCACTCAGCAGCTTTCTCATCAGGTACCACGGCCTGTCATCTGAGTAAATTGTTAGAAGGTAATCTCTCAAATACGTTCTCATAAATCTCATAAATACGCTGCGGTTAATTTAATGATTCGTAGGGCTTTCCCTCTGCTATTATCCGAGAAAAGATGACCAGGGATAAGTCAACTATCAAAGAAATAGCTGAGAACAATTTCTATCCCTCAAATATAATGAACGGAATGATCAGAAAGAAACAAACACAAATAGTATATCATAATATTTACCCACATATAGAATCAACTAATGCAGATAAATACCCCTCATTAGCATATTTTGGACCTATCAGCGAAAAGATTGCAAATGTCATTTCAAAACAGCATAAAAGTAGCGTTCAACACCCACGTGAAACTCTCCCAAGAATTTCTCAATAGTAGAGATAAAACTGATAGATTTGACAATACTGGAATGTACAAGTTGTCCTGTATGGATTGTGAAGGCGTTTATATAGGTCAGACTGGTTGTTGATTCAAAACTAGACACAAACAGCATCAATCAAATTACAATAACTAGAGAACCGAGGAATCAAAATTTGCACAGAATACCGACGAAAATTAGATTTCTTAGAATCCATTGAAATTTTCAAACATCAATAACTCCCCATAGAGATAATCCTCTGAACGACCAGAATGGCTCGGCTCATTCGTCCATATTTTGATATCTTCAATCCTGATTTTCAATAAACTCTTGTGATAGTATAATACATAGTTCAGTTTCTTATCATCATGATTAACTATCACGCAGTACGACGGAATCAATTAACAATTTGAATTAAAAATCGCCTAGGAATAATCGTTTTATACTCAAATTATAGAAAATTAAAAATATTATAGTTCAAATTTGAACTCGTAACAGAAGGCATTAAAATCCCATATTATATAATGAGTTTGTGATGACTTATTAAGACATATAGGAAGATTGTTTGAATCATTATTAAAGGCATTTCTATTAAGAAATAATGGTTGAGCCAATAAGAGAAAGTTATTGGAAATTTTTCTGTTTTAAATGACTCCAATATATCTGATTCTTCATTAGTACTCTATTGCTTTGTTCAAAACATTGATTGAATCGTGGTGGGAGATAGTAGAATGAAAATTAGTGTAAAAGGAGGGGTTTCGCATATCGACTGAATGTGTTGTTTAATTTATATAATTTTCTTTCTGCTAATCATCTTTTCCAAGCAAAAATGGATTACGACGAGATGGTCTTCGCTGAATAAATCAGTTAAGAATGTATTCGCTCCTTCAAAATATGCCAGACTTGTGACATCTGACGTTTAGTATGGATATCTCATCGGTTATAGCTAGAACTAAGCTTAGTAACTATCTTAAGTATCACTACTTTTAGTTATATATTCATAGTTTGATTTATAAACTGAAGACACGAAAGGCGTTCCTACCCAAGTTTTAATGGTCTAGGATAACGGTAGTTGTGCTAATGTGCTGGATTTCAAGGAATTTATTTAATAAACATTTCACATTAATGGAGTATGCTTCAGAGTATAGGTAGAAAGTCATTCTTCAGTTTATAGATCTTGACTTAGGTTAATTTAAATTTTAAGTGCGTGCTTATAGAGCATTTGAATCTTGAGGGAAATGATTCTGAAAGACCTTTATTGTGAGAAGAATAAGACGATTCTATTGGTTTACATTGGCTAGAATTGAATTCTCTAAACTCGTATTAAAAATATCACTAGATTTTTCTTGGTGGCTTTTCGAAGATTAACTTGAAAGGATAGATATTGAATGAACCAAAGTTACTGGTTTTTTTAGAATGGTCATTTTCTAATCCATCTTATACTGGCTACTGTTATTAAGATAGTTCCTGACCGCTATAGCAATGTCTGCAAACAAAGAGGACGAAACCTCTTCTATAAACAAATTCTCATCTCCCATGATATCATCCATGAATAGAATATCACAAGGATGAATAATTGACAGACTAGACAGTCAAAATATGAGGGGAGCTGTGCAAATTAACTCCACTAACTGTGTGATTATAGGTATATACCGACACCATATGAGGAATAAAAGGCGTCAGGCATATATGCCATCAACGTTCTCTTGTTGATTAAAATTATGGACAGATAAGACTCATATTTGAGGAAGAGAATATATATAAATATGCTTATAATTTCATACTTACGGATTCACTATGCCTTGTTTCTAAATATCTGTATATCTGGGTCGGTTCTGGAAAAAACATGAAGAAGTACAGAAGAAGTTCAACAGAATATAAGAGAGGTTTATCGCCTAATTTATGACTAAATTATTTTAGTTATTTTCCCATATCAGTAAAAAAATAAATATCGAGAAATTATCATTATTTTTCATTATATTTTGGATCCATTCTCAAAACTTTAATTCTAGATGTACTTGAATACGGTACAAACTTCTTATGTTCCATCTTTTGTTCGTGTTGTTATCTAGTAAGAAACATTTCCAGCTTGCTCAAATCGTCTTTAATACTTTCGAAGTACTTTACTAGAGAATGTCTTCTTTCCAAAAACTTTGAAAGACTCAAAATGAACCATTAAATTTGTGAAACTAAATATCAAAAATTCTGATTGAGATATGGCACATGATATTAGTTTAATTTTTAATGACAATTTCAAATCCGTGATTAAAACTTCTGTATCACCTCTAGTTTATAAAATATGTAACATGGCTCATTCTGAATGATTTAATTGAAATTGATCTTATTTTATTAAATTCTTGAATTGCAAAAACTTCCTTTTGTAAGATTTTCTTGCAGATATAGTCAGTGAGCTGTTTTGAAAGCTCAAACAATAGTCCGTCATCTTGTGAGCTTTTCAGTAGCCTTAATAGCGTTCCTCCATAGTCTGAAGGTCCTGGTGGAACCGGTCAACCTTATGTTCACATAGATCCCTAAGATTAACAGGACAATATTCTAGGTGGTTGGGAAGAAATTGTAACTGTAACTTTTGGGACAACAAAAGGAAGCAGTTTCCATTTTTGTTGAGAGCTTTATCAAATTGTTTCAGGAGTACCTAATTTTAGATGCAACGAAGGAGATATTATGCAATTCCTTGTTGCTAAAGGTGGATTTATCACGTTTTATTGTCCTGGAATTAGCGCTTCCCGAATAGGCCAATCCCTTTTAACCCTGTGTTTATTTTTAGCTCTATACAATCCGACATGTAGAGAAAACAGGGATATTTTGCGTAACCACTTTGTTGGTCTAAAAGAACGTTGACCAACACATATGAGCCAGTTGTTTTTCGGTATTCTTAATTTCGTTCAGAAGAAAAACAATATATGTATATGCTTCTTTTACTTTAGCAGAATGTGTTGAGATTCATGTAAATTACAAGATAAGCATTTGCAAGTTGATCAGGTACTGAGAGAGATTGTACAGAATTAGTTTATGATGCTCCCTGTTTTGAATAAGGTACTATAATATTAAGCCACTTATCTTCTTATTCTTCATTGTTCCTTTTCAATCAGTTCAGTTTTTCAATAGATGTGTACAGTAAATATTAAGTTATAATTCCCTAATACTTCAATTCACTCACGTCATATACCTTTAGTGAATTGTGTTAAGAATATTACAGCTATGGTAATCAAGCCCAAACCTTGACTAAAATAATGTATATTGTGGGGAAGGCTAATATCTATATATGCTCTGTACACCTTACCTAGGTAGGTAGGTAGGGTGTATCGTGTATGTACGACAACCTTGCATCACACATACTTGCAGCCTCTCAGAGGCGATCGTGAGTAGTCTAAAAATATTGAGGTAGATCACCAGCATTTCAAGCTTGACCACCTCTGCCGTACTGCAATTTCAATTGTTCAAATTTATTATTTTAGTTAAATATAGTTTTAAGAAATTCAGAACTCCTGATTTTATTAGTATTTCAAACAGAATGTGTAATCGGCAACGACCTTAATTTGTTCCTAACAAAAACCGGTAAATTTTTTTTGAGGAATTTCACTGAATTTTTTATTCAGTATATATCAAAAAATATTACTTGTTTTTGTTATTGATAATGGAATTCTAGCAAGTAAAAGCCTCCCAAATTCAGATGCTGATTTATTCCCATTGAGAAAGAGAACACATTTTAGACTTTGTTTTGGCGAATCTATGAACGAACGCCATTCATTACAATCGTTATTTCGTAATTTCATTGTAGCAATTTAACCAAGTACATCTCTACAAAATTCAAAAAATCTTTTTCGTTAAAATATTTTAGGAAATCCTATTCCCTGGTTCGGTAATAAGAAACTTTACTAACAAAATATATATATATTCTCCGCAAATAAAACAAAATTGATTTGAATCATTCACACAATCTCTTCTTAACGATGCCATATCAAATTATAACAAGCTAAATTTTTTAATTAACAGCAAATTATTTTGCAATAAAAGCTATATCTGTTTGAAGAGAGCTGTTAGGAAACAAATGTGGGTATATTTTGAATCAGTAACTTCAAGTGAGTCAATTCATTATTCAGACGAAAACTGCAATTTTGTTGTCTAGTGTAATTAATTAAAATGTTTTGAATAATCGATAACTTCGGAAATGAAGGATCAAATGATAAATATGTTGAATATATGTAATAAGAAACTATTAAATTATAATAATTCATGGAACTGCCTTTCATGAAATAAAAATCTTTTTTGAAACACCCTGTATTAGGAAAACAAAGCGCCTGCGGACCCAATTTGAGGTGAAAGCGTCTTAAAATAATTTTCTCTATAAACTGGTATATTCCTGCTACAAAAAAAGTGGACCACTTTGTATATGAGAAAAGTTATTTACTTTCAAAAAATATATTGGCCTATACTAAATCTTCCCATGTGTTCTCAACTTTAATTCCTTGCAGTATTGATACCGCAAGACGCCATCTAGGTTAAAAGTTTGAAACTTACTTTCGAACGCCGTCAAAAACAATTCGTGGTCGGCAAGGGGTTCTCCTATTCTTATTTCATCTTCTTGACGTTTTGGCGGCGGCGGCTTGACAAACTTCCTCGGCATTCTCGGCGGCGCCATCTCCAACAATAAACCTGAAAAAAACATTTATTTAGAATGACGCCAGGTAATTGAGTTCGTTGAATGATTATTGATCGAAGTAGTCATGGAAATAAGCCGATAAAAGGTAATAATGAGTTCCGTAGTATTACCTTTTTATCCATAGACTATTTTCTTGAACACGTGGTGATTTTCAGTGACAAGCTTATCAGGAAGTCTATGATACGGCAGTCAAAGGAAGTAGCGACTGTTTCTTGCTACTCCTTCAAAACTAAAAGTCCGTTGTATCGTATTGTTATTGTTTGTCTCCCTCGTTCGATACCCATGGCTTTGATGTGATTCTCTAACATCACACGCGCAAGAGGGGTGAAAACAAAGTTGCCTCTTTTTCTAACACAGACGTTAGAAAGGGATGGAATACTCATAGCACTCTTTATAAACGATGGGAACGAATAGCCTAATCTTCTTTCGCATAGTCATTCGATCGTATTACGTGTTGCCTACTCTTATCATATAAATGAATGCCAACTATTTTAATGAATCCTTTTAAATCGATTAACGTTGCTTATGTTCGCTTTGACATTTGCATTTGTAGACAAACTATCGCTCGGACACTGTTAATTATTTATAACTTTATCCACAGTCACTTAGATAACACTAGGCCGATTTGAACTGTATTTTATACACGTCGAACAACACATTTGCAATTCTTTATGCTTCGTCGAATAGTCGAGAAAATGAAGAGGTTATTTCCTTTTTATGCATTTATGCTTTGATATACTCATTCCAGTAGATCCCAATCTAAACTGAGCAGTGAGTGAGCGTCTGAGCGAGTAGAAGGAATAGGAAACACGGATAATTTGACAGCGTTGTGCGCGACTGTGCGCAAGCATGTATACGCACGTAACTAGGTAACGGCGTTTTTAGAAATTCAAGCGTTTTCCTGTCTAGTTCTCTGATTGAATCTAGATGAGGTACAAATCGTTTATTTACTCCTGACCAAAGCGAATTCATGAAATTCCCTTGGATAGAAAAACTACATGGGGGGGTTCTTTCAACTCCCTGGCATCTGCAGAACTGTCACGTCTATACATCCCCTTAAAGTAGGCCCTGTTCCCGTTATAGTTGATAATAATGGGAATTTACCCCAATAATTGGGTAGTTTTGTTAAAAGCGAAAGGTAGATTTTTTTCTCATTCCTTTCCTTCAAGCATACCCCCCGTTAAGATAGTCGAAATGCCCTCACTCGCAAAATCCTACTTTTCCTTGATTACATTATTGGGGTTATCAAAAGAGAAGGTTTCATAGTAACTTCGGTTAAAATCCTTGCCGTTTCGTCGTTGGCATAACTACTATTTCGATAATAAATTGTAACAATTTCGACCCACTCATCAGTTGAATAAACCATTTTCAACGTTTGACTAACTAACGACAATTGTGATTAAAAGTGAAACAGATTTATCATCATAACCAAATGGTTGTGATAAGAATAATTGTGCCTTCCCTGCAAAACATTGGTGTTTATCAATATCTCAAATTATTACAATTCTTTTTGAGACGAATCTCAAGATTTTCTGCTACAATCAGTTTTTCTTGATATAGAGGGAGTGGAAAATATTGGTTGAAATGTAAAATTTCGTTGTGTGTGATATTAAATGTTCCTCAAGATACTATATTTGAATATAGAATCAAAATACACGTGCATATATAAATGCACGTAGATATTTGCGATGCAAATATAAACATAGGTCCGCACAATCTTCGTTAAGGAGCTACAGGGTGTTGAAATTTCCGGAAAAAAAAAAATTTCCCTCAAAACTCCTGCAGTTTTTGAGATATTCAGCGTCCATTATTACACGTCCTAGATTTTAACTGAAATTCACAAGGTGTTTTCTTTTCCGAGGCCATGTCTCCTTTTGCCCTTTCAAACTTTTTTGCAGTACGCCACTGATCAGTGGATAAGGATAAAGCTTCAATTTCTATATTTATGAGACCTAATCCTCCATCCTCAACTTTCTGATATAATCGATTTAGGTGATTTTGCCAGAAAAATCTCCCAGTAATTTGTACTATTTTCTGACTGTATTTATTTTCCATGGGTATGATTTGAGCCAGATACCAAATTTTAGATAGAACATACAGGGTGCTTCAACGAAAACTGAACAAAGGCTATATCTACCAAGATATTCATTTCTGACCAAAACGCAAAAACAGGTCAATTTTTGTTTCAAGGAGGACATCTTTTGGGGTACATAACTTGTCTGAAATATCAACCCCCTAAGGGATTGCAATCCTTGAACATTTTGAATAGGGAAGTTGGTTCGAGTGATGACTCAAAAGAAAGGTGGTATCTTTGTCTACATCGCCTTGAATTTCCATTTTCAATTGAAAACTGTAAAAGATACAGGGTGAGCAACTGAAAGATAGGGCAGACTATTTCCCTGAGACTATTCAAGTTTCAGTGAAGTAAAATGGAACAGATCCATGCTGATCAATGGCAGTCATCATCAAGTATCATCCTCATCTCGAAATTCAACACCTTGAGCAGGGGTGACCAGCCTTGAAAATTTGGAAGAGGGTAGATGGGTCGAGTGATAACTCGAAAGAAAGGTATTATCTTTGTCTGCATTCCCGTGAAAGAATTTTCATTTTTGATTAAAGATACAGAGTGAGTTACTGTAACGCCTATTGAACTCAATGAGAATAGAATTATTGCGAGCAGTCATGAAGGCAATCGAAATCCTTTACTTGAAAGGTATCAATGGATCGTAATATTACCCCTGCTCTAGGGCTTGAAATTCGAGATGAAGGTGATTTCGGAAGATGACAGCTTTTGATCTAAAATGAATCAATTCCAGTTTTTCGCATTAATACTCCAATAGTCTAGGGGCGATAGTCTTCTCTTTTTTTCAGTGGCTCACTCTGTATCTTCTACAGTTTTCAATCAAAAATGAAAATTCTTTCACGAGAATGCAGACAAAGATAGTACCTTTCTTTCGAGTTATCACTCGACCCATCTACCCTCTTCCAAATTTTCAAGGGTAGTCACCCCTGCTCTAGGGGTTGAAATTCGAGATGAGGAATGTACTTGATGATGACTTCCATTGATCAGCATGGATCTGCTCCATTTTATTTCACTGAAACTTGAATAGTCTCAGGGAAATAGTGTTCCCTATATTACAGTTGCTCACCCTGTATCTTTTACAGTTTTCAATTGAAATTGGAAATTCATTCAAGGCAACATAGATAAAGATATCACCCCTCTTTTGAGTCATCACTCGACTCATCTGCCCTATTCAAAATGTTCAAGGATTGCAACCCCCGCTCAGGGGGTTGATATTTCAGACAAGTTTTGTACCCCAAAAAATGTCCCCCTTGAAACAAAAATTTACCTGTTTTAGCGTTTTTATCAGAAATGAATATCTTGGTAGATATAGCCTCTGTTTAGTTTTCATGGAAGCACCCTGTATGTGTTCAAATACCATACTTTTCGTATCAAGTCAAGTTTCCGCATATTATTTTGATTCAATATCATTGTTATGTTCGTAATAATATTTTCCCAATTCAATTTCATCAATCCCATAAATTCTCGTGCTATCAAAAATCCTAGAATTTTAATACTATCTGATTTGTTATATTTATTTGCATTTTCATCATATTCAAAATTTACTAAGATAAGTATCTGAGCTTTCTTACATTTATTTAGCGTTTGATACTGCAGTGACGTCATCTGCATAAGCAGCACTTACATGTATTTCATTATTGATTTTGATTCCTGATTTTTCATAGCCAACAATCTAAGGAGCGGTTCCTTAATATTTACCAATCGCGATAAAAACCATTTATATATATATATATATATATATATATATATATATATATATATATATATATATATATATATATATATATATATATATATATATATAGGTGTTACATAATAGTATGTCACAACTTGAGGGGTAAATCTACGTGCCTATATAAATGCACGTAGATACTTGCACTGCAAATATAAACATAGGTCCGCACAAGCTTCGTTAAGGAGCTACAGGGTGTTAAAATTTCCGGAAAAATTGTGTTTTTCTACAAAACTCCTGCAGTTTTTGAGATATTCAGCGTCCATCATTACACGTCCTAGATTTTAACTGAAATTCACAAGGTGTTTTCTTTTCCGGGGCCATGTCTCCTTTTGCCCTTCCAAACTCTTTTGCAGTACGCCACTGATCAGCGTACAATCAATTTTCGTCATCTTCGTTCAATTTAGAAACATTTTCAACACTTTTTATTCGTAAATTAAAGAAAATTTTTACTGGAATTTTCCCTAACCCCTTAAGAAATGTAATGTACTCACTCAATAACCCTTATAAACCATTCAACCATATGGTTGAATTTTTCCAATAGGTGTAACTAAGACGAATTTGTGGTCTTCGTATTCAAAGAAACACTCTGTATGTCAAAATCAGATTTTCTTCAATTGACGTTTACATTTTATAGATATTATTTTATTTCTGTTCACTAATGTTTCTGTCGACAAGAAACAAAAATCCAGCGGTAAAGGGCAGGAAGATGAATGTTATAATTTTCATTTATCTTGAAAATTATGTTGTTTGGAATTATGAAATATTGTAAAAAGATGTAACAATCATTCTCGTTGAAAAAAGAGGATGGTTCCCATCCCTTTATTACCCAAGAAAAACTTAATTACATGCAAAACATTACTGTCTAAAAATTTTTCCTGACAATTTATTTAATTGATTTTACGTTTGCACTATATAGATTCAATATAACTACCAAGTACACAAATATTTCCGAAACTTCAAATGAAATGTCAACGAGAAATAAAATGTTATAAAATGAGAATTGTATCGAAGACAATAGATAAGATACTTATTGAATGTTTGGATATCAAAGATAATGCAATCTTCTTCCCGTTTATACAATTTGTATTTAAAAATGACAACTTACCAAAGTACATACACAACACTTGTAACTCGGATGCAACTATAGAACTGATTTGAACGAACCGAATTTTCACTAGGTCTCGTCATAAAGTTCTACCTGAGTTAAGGGCATCAAGTAATTAGGGTTTTCCAGATTTCTCTGTAATAACATTGTAAAACTGCAAACGATAAGGAATATCTTCCAAGTAATATCCGTCCTTATTTATTGGAGATGAATATTTGTACTTCATCACTTTTTCCTCTTTATATAATAATAAATACATACGATTAATTAAAGGAATTTGATTTGCATCTATGAAATCTTTTTAATTTTAATGTGCTTAGGTTAGATTTTTTTAAGAATCGATGCTTTTTTGGGAGGAATGCTTGTCGACGAAACTGGAACAAAGAAAAATAGAAAATCATGGAAACTGAAATCTATCACACTCACAATGAATTTCACAAAACCTAAGTTTGAAGAAATTTCTGGTCAGAAACCTTCGCCTTGTTTACACAAATTATTCCCAAAGTTTGATCCGAATCGGTCAAGTAGATATATACATAGGCATATGAAACAAACACACACACACACACATATATATATATATATATATATATATATATATATATATATATATATATATATATATATATATATATGTATCTTGTAATACTCTCCGTTGATTTCTTTCCGAAAAAATGAGGTATAGTCATAGGTTTTCTCGTTATTTTATATTGCTCAGAATCTTCAAAGCAGTATTCTATTCGATCGTTCATCACACAAAGAAAACTTTGAATGAATAATATTCAGTGTTACTTGACTAAGGTCCGTTACATTGGATTTTTCAGAGGAGAAAGCCTCTGGCCCCACTCGTTGGTACATTGATGTCATTGGCTGATGTTGCTATAGTTTGTATATATTCTGGTAGATTGATATATGTTCATAACATTCAACGTTATCCTAATATATAATCATTCCAGGATATGTTTTGATTATAATCATTGCCTTGCAGTGGTATTAATTTGTGGTAGATTTAGCGGAAAATATTTGCCTCATCAAATATTTACCGAAAGCAGGTTTTATCCTGGAAAAGAGGCCTAGAACACCAAATCCAACGGGATTATTTCGCTCGTTTTGAACCGTTGATGTGATTCATGCACGGCGAAAGATGTTCCTCAAGTGTTGGAATTTTTAACGTTCTCACATCTGTTTATTATTGTTCGTTGCTTTCTATAAGTCCAGTAGTGGGTTCACTGTCTCGGTTCATATAGATCGACTCTCGTACGTATGTACGAGATGCGTCTCTTCTGGAAAAGTTAGGGTACCCCGATATAGCTGGTTAGGATGATGAGAAGCGATGTGCGAAAATGATGAGCTCCTAATAAGGACGAAACTGATAACTAGCTCTACACTGGATTTTCCGGGGAGAAAGCCTCTGACACGACTCGTTGGTACATTGATGTATTGTCTGATGATGCTATAGTTTGTATATATTCTGGTAGATTAATATATTTTCATAACATTCAACGTTATCCTAATATATAATCATTCTAGGATATGTTTTGATGATAATCATTGTCTTGCAGTGGTATCAATTACCGGGTGGTAGATTTAGCGGAAAATATTTGTCTCAACAAATATTTACCGAAAGGAGGTTTTATCCTGGAAAAGAGGCCTAGAACACCAAATCCAACGGGATTATCTCGCTCGTTTTGAACCGTTGATGTGATTCATGCACAGCGAAAGATGTTCTTCAAGTGTTGGAATTTCTAACGTTCTCACATCTGTTTATTATTGTTCGTTGCTTTCTATAAGTCCAGTAGTGGGTTCACTGTCTCGGTTCATATAGATCGACTCTCGTACGTATGTACGAGATGCGTCTCTTCTGGAAACGTTAGGGTACCCCGATGTAGCTGGTTAGGATGATGAGAAGCGATGTGCGAAAATGATGAGCTCCTAATACGGACGAAACTGATAACTAGCTTTACACTGGATTTTTCCGGGGAGAAAGCCTCTGACACGACTCGTTGGTACATTGATGTAATTGATATTGATATATATGTATATATATATATATATATATATATATATATATATATATATATATATATATATATATATATATATATATATATATATATATAAATGTTTGGAATTTTAACGTTCCCACATCTGTTTGTTATTGTTCGTATCATTCTCGAAGCCCGGTAGCGGGTTCGCCGTGTCGGTCCATAGAGGGCGACTCTCGTACGTATGTACGAGGTGCATCCTTTCTGGAATTGATAGGGTACCCCGATGTAGCTTGGTAGGATGCTGAGAAGCGATATGCGACACTGATGAGCTCCTAATAAGGGCGAAACTGCAGTCTGCCGCTTCGTTTCTTGGCATCCTGCTTAGTTACACTATTGTAGCGCTTGGGGGCTGCGTGCATGGCGGGCAGATTTGGTAACTAGCTCTACGGATTTTCGAATTATTCTTCTTGTTTCAAGTCAGTATATATATATATATATATATAACGTAACGTTAAATGTTATGAGAATATAGCAATCTACCAGAATATATACAAACTATAGCATCATCAGACAATTACATCAATGTACCAACGAGTCGTGTCAGAGGCTTTCTCCCCGGAGAAATCCAGTGTACGGACCTTAGTCAAGTAACATTGAATGTTACTCATTAATAGTTTCCTTTGTGTGAAGTGGTGAACGATCGAATAGAATACTGCTCTGAATATAAATATGACAAAATTGTCAGTTAATTATATTACATTTATATAAACAAATAAATAAAATATGAAATGAGATTCTGAGCAGTATAAACTAAAGAGAAAACCTACGACTCTACCTCATTATTATTTTCGGAAAGAAACCTACGAAGAATATTACAAGATTTGATGACTGTTAGTGTAGAGCTAGTTATCATTTTCGCACATCGCTTATCAGCATCCTAACCAGCTACATCGGGGTACCCTAACGTTTCCAGAAGAGACGCATCTCGTACATGCGTACGATAGTCGACCTGTATGGACCGAGACAGTGAACCCACTACTGGACTTCCAGAAAGCAACGAACAATAATAAACAGATGTGAGAACGTTAAAAATTCCAACACTTGAGGAACATCTTTCGCCGTGCATGCATCACATCAACGGTTCAAAACGAGCGAAATAATTCCGTTGGATTTGGTGTTGTAGGCCTCTTTTCCAGGATAAAACCTCCTTTCGGTAAATATTTGATGAGACAAAATTACCACCCGGTAATTAATACCACTGCAAGGCAATGATTATAATCCAAACATATCCTGGAATGATTAAATATTAGGATAACGTTGAATGTTATGAGAATATATCAATCTACCAGAATATATACAAACTATAGCATCATCAGCCAATGCCATCAATGTACCAACGAGTGACGGTTGTGAGTTCTATTTACCCACTTTAGGGATGTAAACAACCCTGACTCTTCGCTAGCTGGCCGGGACAACATTTCAGGCAAGACTCGACCGGGAGAGCCTAATGAGGTATGGGAGAAGGACATCCACCTCTTGTAATAAGGCAGGTATGATGCCATCCTCTTCAGGAGCTTTGAATGGCTTAAATGAGCGAATCGCTCACCTGATTGCTCCGGGCTAGATGATCGTTCTTGCGTTCTTCCAATCGTCCTTTTTTGGCCTTTTTACAAGACCCTTCGGGGCGACGGTGTCACAGCTTTCACTGATATCAAGAAAACGCCCATCCGGACCCTATACAGATCCGATGGGGAGCGCTGGGCCTCTGTCGAGAACCCTATTCAGCCTTGCACTGACGGGGGTAGTTTCCACTCTCCACAGAACCCGTGCCAGGACTCCCGTTTTGCCCTCCTTATTTCTTCGTTGTATGACGTTAGAGTAGCCCGATAATAGTCCTAATTGCCGGTATTTTTAGCTCCGTTAAATAGTTTCCGAACTTCTCTTCTACGATTTTCAAGGGCAGGATTCCACCATGAAGTTGTGCCATTCTCAGGCTTTCTCCTTAGTGTCCATCGTTATCCATTCTAATTTACACCTGAAAATCTTATTGCGGACTGTACTTTACCGATCTTCGGGCCATGCGTCCTTTCCGAAAACTTTCTTTGTGTGTATTTCGTCATAATCCCAACATTCGCGACAAATTTTCCTTCATTTGTGGTGCTGTATTAGGTTTGCAAGTTCTTCTGGATGCAGCAGTGTTTGAAGATGCAGCTTCTCCAACTATTTTAATGCTATGAAATGATTATACCACCTTAAATTTTTGAATCAACCTTCTGATACTTGAATTCTTTTACAACCACAACTACCACCAGGTTCTTCAAAACTTTCATTTTTTCTACTTCTGGATTACGAACTATATTCGCTTAAGGCGAAGTTATAGACAACCTTATATAATTTTCGGATTTTTTATCGATCGTACATTTGATTTGCTAACATTGAATGGATGTCATATGGATACAAACGACTCTCCAATGCGTAAACAATCAAGCACAAGATATAAAATACAAAGTTCGGTACTTTTCCATTCATCCAAATTTTTCTTTCATGTTTTTACTCATGCAGATAACAAATCAATTTAAATCACAGCGATGGACGTAAACTCATCTAACCTAATCAAGTTTCAGGTATTTACACTGATTTCAGGAATAAATTAGATTCTAGTCTATTGTGATTGAATAATGATAAAACCAGGGATAAGTTATATATATCATCGAATATTTTATTGAAGTTTATTGTAGTGCAGGTCTTGATAAACGAAAAGAGTCATGAAAATATTGAAGTTTTCTATAATTTTCCTTTTTGTTTTTGTTGAATATTCTTCAGCAGAATGGAACCTGGAGAATGTTTTTAACAAGATTATGGAAAGTGATGCTAACGATGAGTGTATTGCGCAATTCAAGGATTTGAATATAATGCTGCGGGCAAAAAGTGAGTACTGCATACTACAATTCAGTCGTGGCTTAGCATAATGCTGATTCTATTTATTTTTAAGGTTAAGAGTACTTCAGATTTTGATAGTTTGAAAATAGATTTGAGTTCTCATTTATGACCTTCAAAATTGTTATTACTTTAATGTGAACTCGAAGAATTCGGTGCTGTTCTCACCATAGACATGTTCACACGAATGAATGTATGAATGAAATAAAAACACATTTACAAATAATAGGGATACATACATTTACTCATACATTTTGATATCATCACTTTATATACATATAATAATGATCATAATGATAATAATGAGGGCATCGGAAAGTTCATTCAGCTTTTCTCGCTTTTCTGAAGGCATTCGATAGTACCGCCCATTCTTGGCTTGTAGAAGTATTGTAGATATACAAAATTCATCCAGCCCTGGTAGAATTCTTGAAGACAACAATGGCACATTGGCGCTCGTCTCTACAGGTCAACATGAACAATAAGTCAATTAAAACCGACGAGATACCCATACGTCGTGGAATTTTTTAAGGAGACTCTTTGAGTCCACTATGGTTCTGTTTGGCTACGAACCTATTGTCCGCAATGCTCAATAGAACAGGATACGGATTTATCATAAAAGCCGAAAGGAACTATCACACAATATCCCACCTGCTGTATATGGATGACATCAAATTATATGCTTTGAACAAGAAGCAATTGGATGATCTGCTGAAAACTGTCAGTAAGTTCTCGGCACATGTTCATATGAACTTTGGGATTGAAAAATGTAAGACTCTGAACATTCAAAGAGGAAAAGTCATAGATGGTGAAACACAATTTCCAAACGGTGATATTATACAGTGTATGAGGGATCCAGAACAAATATCTGGAATACCAACAAGGCTAAACCGAAAACAGTCAAAGGAAAAGATTCGTTCAGAATACACTCAGCGTCTGAAGACTGTGCTGAAATCAATGTTGAACTCGGGGAATCTAGTCAAGGCAATTAACACCTACGCCATTCCAGTGTTGCTTTACTTATTTGGAATAATCAGATGGACTAAGACAGAACGATGCTGATAAGGAATATACACCTCTGAATCTTGCTACCAGGGATGACCTGCTGAATCTACCGTTCCTATCAGATACTGAAAAACAAGAGCAATGATCAAGAAAGCAATTGCATGTACATCATCATGAGATTAATCAACCACACATCGACAAAGAAGCCTTCAACGAATGGTTGATGAGGAGAAACATTCGCGGAAACAGAAGGATTCCTTATGGCCATTCAAGACCAAGTGATCGCTACAAACAACTACAAAAAATTTATTATGAAGGACGGAACATTACAAACAGATAGCTGCAGGAAATGCCATATAAGATCGGAGACTATACATATATTACCTCCGGATGCGAACAACTGGCCAAAACGAACTATCTTCACAGGCCTAATCAAGTGTGCAACATTATTCATCAAAAACTTGCACACAAGTACGGACTTCTGAATAACTTGCAGCCATATTACAAGTATAAACCGGCGCCCGTATTGGAAAATGACTCTATCAGATTATACTACGATAGGCCTGTTATCACTGACAGAATGGTGACGAATAATAGGCCGGACATAGTGGTGTATGATAAGAGAGCCAGAACAGCAATGCTGGTGGATGTCGCCATACCGAATAATAACAACGTGCTAAACAAGTTCCAGAAGAAAAAGTCCAAATACACAGACCCTGCTATTGAGATCAAGCAGATGTGGCACCTCGAGAAAATAGATATTGTTCCTGTCATCGTATCCTCCACTGGGTTAATACCCGAAACTTTGTGATAGTCTTAAGAAATTAGAATTGCATAAGAATACCTATATAGAAATGCAAAAAGCTGTAATTCTTAATACATGTAGGATAGTTAGGAAATTTATATCAAGTTTATCATAATCGAGCCTATTCCTTTGATTGCTGAATCTGGGAACCAAAAATTTTATCCAGCTAAAAGCTGAGATAGTATACAATTGTTATTGTTCACCCAGCCCTGGTAGAGTTCTTAAAGACAACAATGACACACTGGCGCACGTCTCTGCAGGTCAACATGAACAATAGATCAATTAAAACCGACGAGATACCCATACGTCAAGGAGACTCTTTGAGTCCACTATGGTTCTGTTTAGCAATGAACCCATTGTCCTCAATGCTCAATAGAACAGGATACGGATTTAGGATAAAAGCAGAAAAGAATTATCATACAATCTCTCACCTGCTGTATATGGATGACATCAAATTATATGCTTCGAACAAGAAGCAATTGGATGATTTGCTGAAAACTGTCACTGATTTCTCGGAAGATGTTCATATGAAATTCGGGATTGAAAAATGTAAGACCCTGAACATTTAAAGAGGGAAAGTCATAGATGGTGAAATACAACTTCCAAACGGTGATATTATACAGTGCATGAGAGATGGCGAAACATACAAATATCTGGGATACCAACAAGTCAGATTGTTAGACCTAAAACAATCAAAGGAGCAGATTCGTTCAGAATACAGTCAGCGTCTGAAGTCTGTGCTGAAATCGATGTTGAACTCGGGGAATCTAGTCAAGGCAATTAACACCTACGCCATTCCAGTGTTGCTTTACTCATTTGGAATAATCAGATGGATTAAGACAGAGCTGGATGATATTCAAAGGCAGACCCGAACGATGCTGACAAAGTACAACAATCATCATCCAAAATCGTCTGTGATACGAACAACTTTGAAGCGGAAAGAAGGAGGACGCGGATTAATAGATGTTGTCAATTTACACACCGAACAGATAAGAAATCTCAGAG
This sequence comes from Cryptolaemus montrouzieri, assembly GCA_013387265.2. Lineage (NCBI taxonomy): Eukaryota > Metazoa > Arthropoda > Insecta > Coleoptera > Coccinellidae > Cryptolaemus > Cryptolaemus montrouzieri. The sequence continues at coordinate 16,165,770 of JABFTP020000042.1, forward strand.
AATTCTTCTCAGCAAAAGCTCTCACTTCTGACCTCCATAGAGTGGTATCGTTGGCTGATAAGGGGTATACACCTCTGAATCTTGCTACCAGAGATGACCTACTGAATCTACCGTTCCTATCAGATACTGAAAAACAAGAGCAATGGTCAAGAAAGGAATTGCATGGACGACATCACCATGAGATTATTCAACCACACATCGACAAAGAAGCCTCCAACGAATGGTTGATGAGGAGAATCATTCGCGGTAACAGAAGGATTCCTTATGGCCATTCAAGACCAAGTGATTGCTACAAACAACTACAAAAAATTTATAATTAAGGACGGAACATTATAAACAGATAGGTGCAGAAAATGCCATATAAGATCGGAGACTATACAGCATATTACGTCCGGATGCGAACAACTGGCCAATACGGAGTATCTTCACAGACATAATCAAGTGTGCAACATTATCCATCAGAAACTTGCTTACAAGTACGGACTTCTGAACAGCTTCCAGCCATATTACAAGTATCAAGCGGCACCCCTATTGGAAAATGACTCTATCAGATTATACTACGATAGGCCTGTTATCACTGACAGAATGGTGACGAATAATAGGCCGGACATAGTGGTGTATGATAAGAGAGCCAGAACAGCAATGCTGGTGGATGTCGCCATACCGAATAATAACAACGTGTTGAACAAGTTCCAGGAGAAAAAGTCCAAATACACAGACCTTGCTATTGAGATCAAGCAGATGTGGCACCTCGATAAAATAGATATTGTTCCTGTCATAGTATCCTCGACTGGTTTAATACCCAAAACTTTGCATGATAGCCTTAAGAAATTAGAATTGCATAAGAATACCTATATAGAAATGCAAAAAGCTGTAATTCTTAATACATGTAGGATAGTTAGGAAATTTATGTCAAGTATATTGTAATCGAGCCTATTCCCTTTGATTGCTAAATCTGGGAAAGGTAAATTATATCCAGCTAACAGCTGAGATAGTGCATAAGTCCACGATAATAAAATAATAATAATTGTTATGATAATGATACAATTATTATACAATTTGTTTTCTTCCAGAGAACTCTCAAGGAGAGTTCATGAGTATTGACAATTATCATAACAGCCGTAATATTAAATTGAAAGAAATGAAAGAAAATATTCACAAAAACGAAAATATTTCATTTACAACGTTCCCAAATCAAATATGACATAAGTAAAGTAAAACAAGATCCCACCAAAAACATTCTGTTAAAAACCAGCCAATTCTTGATGAAGCTGCTTGTTTATCTTCAAAAAGTAATGAAATCTAGACCAAGTCGTTCAAGTCTAAGGTTCATCTCAGCGATTTCTTTATTATTATAGTTAATGTTGTGTGACTTGGCTGTTAAATATTCTTTATACGTTAGTGGGTAGGAACAAGTCAATTTTGTTTACACGTAATGTTATATTTGTTGTAACTACCTATGTTGACAATGCTGAATTCTGCTGTCTTCTTTTTGGAGCGTCAAATCGGCTACCGATTCAACATAAAATAGACTGAGTGTAGAAGCAAACTCAAAAACACGTGTTCGACAAATTTCGGCAGAAACCGGGACATCACCGATGACTGTTGAATCTGTTTCACGAAAACATAATAACTAGCATTATTTTTTTCAAAGAGTTCATGCTCTTGAAAAACATGACAATGCAAGACTCCTCGAGTTCTCGAATCTCTTTACTGATAGAAAGCATTCAGAACATTCTTTTTTCAGGACTATCATTTGCTCTGATGAGTGTAGTTTTTTCAACAATCATCATTTCAATAGAAATAATTTCTTGATATTGATGCCAGAGCTTCAATGTAGATTCAGTGATAGGACCAGTTTTAATTGAGGAAAACTTGTGTCAGAACAATTGTAATGAAATTCTCATTCGAATACTACAAGATTTTCTAGATGATCTTCCTCCAGAAGAACGAAGAAAGATCTACTACTAACAAGATGGTGTTAGTCCTCACAATATAGATTTAAATGTGAACTGGCTGAACAATAATTTAAATGACCAGTAAACAGCAAACTCAAAAAACATGTGTTCGACGAATTTCGGCAGAACCGGGACATCAGCGATGACTGTTGAATCTGTTCTACGAAAACATAATAACTAGTATTATTATTTTCAAAGAGTTCATGCTCTTGAAAAACATGACAATGCAAGACTCCTCGAGTTCTCGAATCTCTTTACTGATAGAAAGCATTCAGATCATTCTTTTTTCAGAACTATCATTTGGTCTGATGAGTGTAGTTTTTTCAACAATCATCATTTCAATAGAAATAATTGTTTAAAATTGGTGCCAGATCTTGAATGTAGATTCAGTGATAGGACCAGTGTTCATTGAGGAAAACTTGTGTCAAACAATTGTAATGAAATTCTCATTCGAATATTACAAGACTTTCTAGATGATCTTCCTCCAGAAGAACGAAGAAAGATCTACTACTAACAAGATGGTGTCAGTCCTCACAACATAGATTTAAATGTGAACTGGCCGAACAGTAATTTAAATGACCAGTAGATAGGGAAGATTTAGGTTTTGATTTTCGGCCCTGGAGTTATCCACAGGTTCGAGTTTACCGCAGTCCAGATGCCGTTCTAAATGCAACTCGTACTCAGGACATGTCATTTGTGTATTCAACAGCATGAAGGAAATATTTTGAACTAAGTTAAGTTTCTTCATTTCGATGAATTCGGTTTATTGATGTCTCCACTTTCTTAATTTTTTTTCCAGTATGGTAAACTTGCCGAGCTCTGGTTCATCACGATATGGAAATCGCTTTCGATAAAGTCGAAATGCTCCAGCACAAAATGGTTATATTGAAAATAAATTTGTTTGAGTGCGGAGTTCACACTTGAGAATAATCTTCCAGAGCAGTTCGTACCTGTGATTCGTATAAAAATATCAGTTGTGATTGCGTGAAGTACTGCTTAGTTCTCACAAGAAAACTGAATTTAGAAGAAACAGATTTAGCAATGGCTGGCACATTGTCACGCCAGCAAACTCCGGCGTTGATTGTGATGCTGAGTTGAAGCATGTTCGTATCTGGACAATTCAGAGTCCATGGAGGATTAAAGGAGGTTCTTCAGTAGTGACTTTTCTGGAGAACGTTGTTAATTGAAACAAGCCATCCATAATATGCGTAGTCAATTAAAGTCCATAAAAAATAGTTTCCGATTTTTAAAATCATGTTCATTTTGTATAACGCCTCTTTGCAATGTATCCAAAGCATGCTCAATCGGATTCAGGTCAGGGGGATAGATAGGCCATCTTCAAGGTCGAGCGGAAATGTTGAGCTTTTTCTACTAGGTATACAATAAACTTTATTTTCATAGATTATCTAAAGTATTCTTCGACACTCAAAACTATATTCCACTAACGAAAGTTGAACTATTTTCCATATTATCTTGAGATAACTAAAAACGTTTTTTATTCAAGACCAAAGTTGATAGAAATTTCATGGGAAACCCATCTGAAAAGTTTAACTGCGAAATATTTTCCATTAAAAATACCCGAGAGATAAAATTCACAATAGACGATATTGATTTAATTATGAAAAACGGAACTCCTTTTATCTTATTATCTTTCAATTATTATGTTAATCGAAAATGTATAACGAAAATCACGAGTTAGTCATTATTACAAGTTGATGTAGATAAAGGGTATGACATCATTCGAATCTTATTTACTGAAATGCTTGGAGAAATTTGAAGCAATGGCTTGCAGAATGCAGTAACATTCATTTATTAGTTAATAAGAAAACTCAAATAGAAAATTGAGTTCTCGACAATAATTGAATGGCTATTCAATCAACGTTTCCAAGTGGCAATTTTCCATCGAGAATAGGTAGCAGTTCTGGGGACAGATTGGTGCAATGGTGTCATGGAGCATCTGGTTTTGTACCCTTATGTACCTTTCAACGGCCAAGTCACACAACATTAACTATAATAATAAAGAAATTGCAATAAGAAAGATGAGGCAAGATTAGACAAGAAACGGGATTGAATGTCCTACTGAGAGTAGAAGCAAACTCATAAACATGTGTTCGACAAATTTCGGCAGAAACCGAGACATCAGCGATGACTGTTGAATCTGTTCTACGAAAACATAATAACTAGCATTATTTTTTTCAAAGAGTTCATGCTCTTGAAAAACATGACAATGCAAGACTCCTCGAGTTCTCGAATCTCTTTACTGATAGAAAGCATTCAGATCATTCTTTTTTCAGAACTATCATTTGCTCTGATGAGTGTAGTTTTTTCAACAATCATCATTTCAATAGAAATAATTTTTTTATATTGATGCCAGAGCTTCAATGTAGATTCAGTGATAGGACCAGTTTTCATTGAGGAAAATTTATGTCAAACAATTGTTATGAAATTCTCATTCGAATACTACAAGATTTTCTAGATGATCTTCCTCCAGAAGAACGAAGAAAGATCTACTACTAACAAGATGGTGTTAGTCCTCACAACATAGATTTAAATGTGAACTGGCTGAACAATAATTTAAATGACCAGTAGATAGGGAAAGAGTTAGGTTTTGATTTTTGGCCCTGGAGTTACCTACAGGTTCGAGTTTACCGCATTCCAGATGCCGTTCTAAATGCAACTCGTACTCAGGACATGTTATTTGTGTATTCACTAGCATGGAGGGAATATTTTTGAACTAAGTTAAGTTTCTTCATTTCGATGAATTCGGTTTATTGATGTCTCCACTTTCTTAATTTTTTTCCAGTATGGTAAACTTGCCGAGCTCTGGTTCATCACGATATGGAAATCGCTTTCGATAAAGTCGAAATGTTCCAACACTAAATGGTTATATTGAAAATAAACTTGTTTGAGTGCGGAGTTCACACATGGGAACAATCTTCCAGATCAGGTCGTACCTGTGGTTCGTATAAAAATATCAGTTGTGATTGCATGAAGTACTGCTTAGTTCTCAAAAGAAAACTGAATTTAGAAGAAACAGATTTAGCAATGGCTGGCACATTGTCATGCCAGCAAATTCCGGCGTTGATTGTGATGCTGAGTTGAAGCATGTTCGTATCTGGCCAATTCGGAGTCCATGGATGATTAAAGGAGGTTCTTCAGTAGTGACTTTTCTGGAGAACGTTGTTAATTGAAACAAACCATCCATAATATGCATAGTCAGTTAGAGTTCATAAAAAGTTGTTTAAGATTTTTAAAATCATGTTGATTTTGAATAACGCCTTATTGCAATGTATCCAAAGCATGCTCAATTGGATTCAGGTCAGGGGGAAAGATAGGCCATCTTCAAGCTCGAGCGGAAATGTTAAGCATTTTCTACTAGGTATACAATAAACTATATTTTCATAGATTATCTAAAGTATTCTTCGACACTCAAAATTATTATTCCACTAACGAAAGTTGAACTATTTTTCATATTATCTTGAGATAACTACAAACGTTTTTTATTCAAGACCAAAGTTGATAGAAATTTCATGGGAAACCCATCTGAACAGTTTAACTGCGAAATATTTTCCATTAAAAATACCCGAGAGATAAAATTCACAATAGACTATACTGATTTAATTATGAAAAACGGAACTCCTTTTATCTTATTATCTTTCAATTATTATGATAATCGAAAATGTATAACGAAAATCACAACGAGTTAATCATTATTACAAGTTGATGTAGATAAAGGGATATGACATCATTCGAATCTTATTTACTGAAATGCTTGGAGAAATTTGAAGCAACGGCTTGCAGAAAGCTGTGACATCCATTTAATAGTTATTAAGAAAACTCAATTGAAAAAATTAGGTCCTCGACTATGGGTAACTTCCCTGAAATTTTATCTAGTTCATTCATCTTTCTCTTCCAAAGCTCCGTCAAATTCAGAATCGTTTACAAGTTGTTTAATTTGTGGACATATCTCCTTTAGCTTTGCTTAGTATTAAAAATTTGTCTCCTCAATATTTTTCTTCAAAGATAGTTTTATATAGGTAGTGGTGAAAAAAAATATCTTCTGGATCCACACGAGGATCGGGAACAACATATTTTTTCACTACGACTAAGATTTCTTACGGGCCTTTTTCACATACATCAAAAGCAGTAGATCCCAATTTGCATTCCTAAGAGTATTCACAATTTTTTTATGTTATCATATTTGACAAGAAATTTAGCCCTATTTAGTGGATGCTCGAGGTCATCGTCAGTCCAAGACAACACTCCTGGCTCCTGGCACAGATAGTGACAGGGTATGGCAAGTTCAGTTATGACCTGTGTAAGGTAGGACTGGCGAATAATCCTGGTGTGAAAATGGGGTTGAAACACTTATTCTTTTGATCACCGCATATCCGGCATGAATGAGCCTTAGGCGTAACCGAAATGACGCCGCAATGCTGGAAGTGAGTGATCTGGCGAAGATACTTACTCGCTCTCTTAGAGTTTTCCTTGTAACTTGAAGCTATCTTCGAAGAGCGACCATTCAGTAGGCTCATGGTGCAAATTCAAACATTTCATCAAATCATCAACGTTGCAGCATACAAGATTGTATATCCTTTAGAATAAGGGGAATAGATCCCTCTAACGCTGTTTGTACTATGATATCCCGATTGGAGAAGATTCCATTGCTATAGTCTCGACCCTAGAAGTTCTGTCATCAAGGTCTCAAACAAAAATACTCAGGTGGCTCCATTCAGTTCATGGGGTGTATCGTGGATGCAAAACTTTCAAGTCGAAAGTACCACTCAGTCTCTGGATCGCAAGGAACCTACAGCTGCTGCCTTCATGGGCATAGAGGTTGCATTTAATGCGGTCCCTACTTGTTCATTATGTGGAACTTAGAAAGCCAGATGACTACTAAATAATATTGTGGAATGGATTAGCAATGTGCTTAATGTTATAGTGATAAGCACTTCCCTGAAAGGAAAAGTACTCAGCTGTGTGGCTGGCAAGGGCTGCTCTCAGGGTATTGTACTATCCACTTTTTGTGGTCCATGCTGGTTGATGATCTTCTGTCAATAATTGCTGCATTGATCATTTATGTCCAAGGGAATGTTTTCGATATAGTCATTCTGGCTGGTGGAGATTACGACGATGTCTCCGACAGACTCCAGAAGGCGATTTCAGCTATCTAGGGGTAGTGTGACGGTAAGAATCTTAGTGTAAACCCCTACAAAAACTTAATGATACAATTTACTAGGAAAATGAGGATATTCGTGTTCCCTCAAATCCTGGGTGTGTTTATTCCGGTTGTGGAGGAAGAAAAATATTTGGATAGTAGGTACAAGTACAATCTTGTATACATAATACACAAAACTAGGTATTCCTTTCCTATGGTGACTTATGGACATATAGCTGCATTGCTTGGTGGGAGTGCAGTCTTAGGAAGCAATACCTAACTCAAGAACTCTAAATTGAAGAGAACGGCCTGCATGATGATTACTGGAAAATTTCCCACTAAACCTACTGAAACCATGGAACTGATACTGGGCATTGCACCTCTTCACCTGGTGATAAGAGAAGCTAGAATGGATACCTACAGATTCCATCCCAATTCCTGCAATGTGACAAATATGTTCATTTCCGTTGATGAGTATGAAGTCTCACATAACAATACAACATAGCAAAACCAACATGGAGCTGCTATTCGAGATCATCAATCAGATGTGGTTCCCCAGACACGAGGGTATTGAGGTCAATGGGAAGACAGACTGATTTGCCGCTCGAGGAACAACTTTGGAATTCACCGGATTGAAGTTTAGTCTTGGAATTCCTTTGGAGACCGCAAGTACGGAATATAACCGGCGGTTGAACCTGAAGGTACGTTAACACTGGCAGAGCCACATAGATCTCAGATACTCTCGTACTTGCCATCACTGGATCTTCCACTTCGAGAGCCAAGGCTCTAGGCTAGACCAGAGAGTTCTTATTGCCATATTAACGGGGCACTGTCACCTCAGAAACCACCGAAATAAGTTAGGATTAATCAATTGATTCATGCAGGACTAAGTGAGGAGGAGATAGATCCAATAGAACACGTTATGTGCGAATGCCTGCAGGTTACAGGAACAGGCTTGAGGATCTTGGATTTAACAGCATGGAGCTGACTGGAATTAGTAGGCTCTCACCTACAAAGCTTATAGCCTTAAAACAAGGATGGAGCTTGTAGTTGAAATTCGCAGTGACAGGGATGTCAATCAACCCATACTCTATTTCAATATCTATCTATCTATGTACGAGGCTAGCTTCTACGCCATTTTATTAATTTTTTTCTTCATCTTCATGACTGTGGGGTAGAGTAGGTATTGGTAAACAATGTAAATGTGAAATAGCTTGAAAAGCAGAAGGAATATTCTGGTATTCCACGGTTCCTATTATCTATCTTTATTGACAATCTATACTTTATAGATGAAGTCAAGTAGAAATAACAGTAATTTGTATGGTTTATTTGCTCTCGATAAAGCACAGCACATAATCAAATGGAGTCATAACTAATCCTGCACTTTATTTAAGGTTTCATCTTGTGACTGTTGATGCTTTCATTAACTATGATTTCTATATATGAAATATTTGAAAATGTACAGAAAAATTGTTCGTTTCTTATTGTTATGGTTTTATGTTTTGTATGACCAAAATTTCTAGTGTATTCTTATTAAAAAATATTCTTTCAGTGCTTGATGCAAGCGGCAAATTTCCTAGTGGAGTCTTAGAGGGAAACATAGCAGATCTTGGTTCTTTCGATGAATGCTTATCAATAGCAGATAAAAGCAAGGAAATTTATGGAAAATATTGCTTGGTTTCAATCAATTTTATAAAACTCATAGAAAAAATCAGAACTTCGTCAGTCAATGATACATTAATGTCGATTCAACGACAACAAAAGGTAGGTTATCTTCTAAAAAAGTGTGGCGTTCGACTTGTTGATCATCACGGACTTATCATATCTCAACCACTAGATAGCCATACTGCACTCGTAAGGAACTGAGACCAACACTAGATGGCGAAAAGATAACTACAGAATCATCAGTATTTTTCATTTAATCAAACCTAACATTGATTGGTGAACTCTTCTGTTCTTTATTTTTATATGGTAAAAAAATGTATACAAAAGAGAGGAAATATATACCACACGTTAAACAATAAACCAGAAACGTTAGAAAAGAAAGACGTAAACCTATATTTTCTTGAAATCTGGTTCTCCGAACATATATACACCTCAAAAAGTCTAGGGAACACTTACCAATATCTTTAAATTATGAATTTGATGATTCGAATTTATAGAAATCTTTCGGTTTTTGTTAGGATGTATTATATATAATGTATTCTCAAGGAAACAAAATAATATTTGACTTCTCCAAAGCACCTTTTATAAAAAAAATTTGAAATTTGAAAATGACGAAATTTGGTAAAACACAAAAAAAATCCTGAACTAATATTTACGAAACGATATGGAAGCTCTTATATTTTTCAGTACCCAGAGGTCCACCTCTGTTATTAATGACACTTTGGCATCGTCGCGGCATGCTCAATATTAAATTGTCTATTACATTTTGGTCTAAGTCATTCCAAGCCCCCTGAACTGTTAATCGAAGCTCCTGTTCATGATGGAAGACCTTTTGACGCAGAAGATTTCTTTTTAGGGTGTCCCGCACATGCTCGATGGGATTCAGATCTGGGGAGCAGGATGATCACGGTAGAAAATTGATATCATTCTCTTCAAGAACGTTCAAGACAATTCTTGCACGATGGGGAGGGGCATTATCTTGTTGAAAGAGTGGATTTTGACCCATTGTTTGGAAATACGGTACCACTACAGGTAGAACTATCTCATTTGCGTAAGAATTTCCCGTGAGGTTGTTCTGTATGAAAACGAGGTCAGTTCTTCCACCAAGGCGTATACCTCTCCAAAACATCACTGATCCGCCTCCCTGTCTAACAACTTTTCGAGCATGCTGGAGACGGTTTTGCTTTCCAGGTTCCCTCCATATTCGATTTCTTCCCGAATCGGGATAATGACTAAATCTAGATTCATCACTGAAGAGAACTGTGGCCCATCTCTCTTGATCCCAGTTTACGTGTTCTTGGCACCAAGCTAAACGGGCAGCGCGATTTCCATGGGTCAGTTGTGGAACTCTTAAAGGACGTCTGGAGTGGAGTTAACCTTCGTGCAGTCGATTTCTCACAGTTTGGTCGGAAATTTGTACATTATGAACTCGTGATAGTTCTTGAGCTAATTGAGATGCTGTGGTAGTACGATCTCTTCTGGCTTGTAAAACCAAAAATCGGTCTTGGGCGACTGAAGTAATCCTGAAACGACCTGTATGGCGTTCTTCTACGCTACCTGTTTCATTGACACGCGACTATAAACGGTTTATGACACTTGGGCTACCTCCCAGAACCCTGCATACTTCCCGTTGGGAGCTCCCAGCTTGGAGCATGCCAACGGCTCGTAACATCTCTTTTCTAGTCAAATGTCGTCTTTCCATGGTCGAATCACAAAACTTGAATCTTTTATTTGTGCTTACAACAGAAACAAAGTTCCAACTAACTAATTCCAAACGCTGAATACATGAAATGATTATAAAGCAGCGTCGCATCTGCTGCATTTTTAGTTTCTTATAAAAAAAAACTGAAATCTGTTGCGGCACTCTAGATAATTTGATGAGAAAGTGATGCAAGTGTTCATTTCTTAACAAAAATCATCCATATTGATCGTTCTGGATACGATATATCGATATTCAGAAGTGTTCCCTAGACTTTTTTGAGGTGTTTATGTACAGGATCTTTGATTTTAAAATTTGGCGAATAAATTATTATTATATTTATTTCTTTCAGAACTTCGATAAATCTCCATATTTGCGAGGGACACGCAAAAGTCCTATCACAGATTTCAGACTTGGTGTATGCTTACCAAATAAATGCAGTTCGAAATTAATTGAACAATTTCAATCTTTATATATCGATGAGATAGATTGTTATACAAAATCAACTAATAGCGAACTGGATACAAAAGCTTTCATTACAATGTGAGATAGTTATTCTAAATAACTGGCGTTAAATTAATTTTGCAATTTCTTTCAGTATAATATTATTTGTTTTCCTGGGTATAGCCATAGTTTCCACAATCTATGATGTATATATCAACCATAAACAAACTGGTAAGTAATATTTAAACTTTAAAACTAGTGATACTTGTATTATGTAGGGCGTGAGTTTGGTTTATTTCAAAATAGCGAGGCCACGTCTAGAAATTCAAATTTCTGCCTCTACTTTCATCTTCAATTGTTGCTTCTCATCTCTATCATCTTGAGGAATCCTTTTAGAAGATTCTTATCAGAATTTCAGAAGGCACACGTAGAATTTCTGAATGAAATAACTTTGAACATATAACAAAGATGTTGTTCGATTTTGATATTTGGAAAATATTTATATACTTTGAAACTAAAATCTGATATTATTGTCTAACTTTTGGACTAAGATAATCAATATGGTCTGAATTCAATCAAACCACAGAAACAACCTCAAAAAATCTGTGGTTTTCAGTTCTAGAACAACATGAATTGTGTATGCATCATCACCTGAAAACTCATCTTTGATTTTTCCCAAAATGATGGAAATCTTACACTCTGAAAAAGAGATCTAGAGAGGGGGCAATTTTTCTTCTAGCTACGGTATTAAAATATCGAAATTTGCTCACAAATACATGTACAGTGGTACAATGATGAAAACAAATAGCCATATGAATTCGACTATCTACCGCAACACTACACACTGTGTCTGCAAGATGCGTTCTGTCGAAAAGCTGCGGTCCTTGGACTTGCACTGCCGTTAATCAGGTATACCTCATATCTGAAAAATGATAACCTGCGAAATTTATCGCTATATGTGTACACACATTGAAGACTTTTATCCAGGGAACAATGTTCAACCTTCCATAGAATGTTTAATATCCCTTCCTGAAGAATCTGGTTTTCCGATCCACTCTCATAATCGTTGTCAACCAAGACCACACAGTAGTGGTATAGTCTGGTCGGATGCCGTGAATAGGAATATTAGGCTACAGTGAAGAAGTCAAACGAGACCAAAAAGTATATAGCTTTTTTATTCGGAATAATATAAGAAATCGTATCGTCCTCTGCCAGACGCTTTGCACGATTGCAATTCCTTAACAGACACCCTTAATTTATAATGAATCTTAATAAAACGATATAGTATGATTTTAATATGTGTTACTTGAATAACCGTCAAAGATGATTCCTTTGTAGCCAGACAGTTTAGATGGTTTTTTACATTGCCAGACACAATAAAAGTCTGCCGAGTGAAATAGTGAATTTGGACTTTTGCGATCTTTTAATGCACATCATCTGTAGTTCATTCAATATTGCGTGGCGAATTATTCAACGCACAGTAATACACGTCAACCCCAGCACAAATCCCTCGGCTGGGTGATTTGTACTCTTATTTTCTTTAAAGGGAAGGGAACTCGAGAAACACCTCATTTTAAGTTTAAATTTAAGATAATTGAAATTCAAATGTAAATGAAATTTTTCACACCAGTGATATCTTGTAATATTAGAAACAATATCGTATCAACATAAAGTTGTAGTTTTCAAAATTATGAAAATAGCATCGTTGAATCCTTCACGCAAGTTACGGATGTTGAATTATCTTGAAATCTTGACACATATCATTTGAAGGTTATAAACCGTTAGAGTCCGTGGCGACCAGATCTTCGTTATTTCATAGAGGCTGAAAGGTTCGTTATGTATGTTTCCAACACAGTCGATCAACGACTATGAAGTTTAGGTTATGGCGACTTTGGCATATAACATGCAGTAAAGATGAATAGAATTGCACCTCAAATTCTTCATAGTATAACGCTCAGTTTTCATATATTTAATTTGGAATAATATCGTTATCTGCCAGAGACATAGTACGATTGCAATTCGCTGCCAGACACCTTTAAACTGTAATAAATTCTAATTATAACAATATAGTATGAATGCCGAATTTTACATATGTTACTTGGATAACTATCAAAAAATGATTCCTTTATAGCCAGACAGTTTCGATGGTATTTTGATATTGCCAGACACATTAAGTCTGCCAAGGATCGGGTGTGAGTGAAATAGTGAATTTGGACTCTTGCGATATTTTAACGCACATGATTTGTCGTTTATACAGTGATGCGTGGTGAATTATTATACTAAAGTAAGCAAAACTCGACGCTAGCAATCTGCCATCTTGTGAAAGTAAGTTATTACAGTTATTTCTTAGAACGAACTACATATGCACTTATAAGTATCATGCTCATTATTTCATATGCAAATCCAACAACAATTCGAGCTGAAAACAGTGGTTGGGTGCAAGAAATTGGCCAACACATTTTAAAAGGTTCGAAGGAGGCCAGCTATGAAATTTCGTCAATGATTCCGGAAGAACGCTATCAGATATGTATTTAGAATGTCAAAGTCACAGGTCTACAACAAAAATGTTGTCTGGATCTTTTCAACGGATTTCTATATATTTAGATGTACTGAAAACTAAAAATATTCCCAAAATATTCCAGAACGTCAGAGTTTTATGCAAAACGCAAATCTTCTATAGGAAAGTGGTTAGGTATAATCACGTGTTAACCCGTCATTGTTTTATAGATGTTGCTTCAATATGGTATGAAATACGTATTTCATACACGAGTATTTTAAAATATCTCCATTTCTCTGATCAAGTATATTGATATGTGCTAATAAACTCTTCTTTCGCAACCTCTGTTTTTATTATTTTAGTTTATTTTTTTAATTCGAAAATGGTCGAAAATAAAGATAAAGTTACTTCTGCAAAAATATGGCTCAATATTTCATGCGTTGACATGAATAATAAAATACAGGATATTTCATTTGAAAAAATCAAGATATGATATTTTAAAATTACAGTATTCAATAATTTTTTCGAGCCACTCCTGTATAAAATGAGGATAATCTATTTCAAGTCATCAATAAATCTATCCTTGGGCAATAAGAAAACGAAAGGAAAATGTATTCATCCTCTCTGGCCGAAGGTGCATGCGATGATGAGGGAGCCGATTTCCATGAATTTATACGGAAAAAAAATATTTCGACGAAACGACTCTCCAAAAAAACTTATTACTTAAAGACATAGCATAGTTTGGGACGCTCTTGAATCTTCAGCAAAAAAGTGGTCTTCCAATCTGAAAAAACCTCCCAAGATTTTTTTATAGAAAATAGGGACACCCTGTTTACTTCAAAATAAATTTTTGAAGTAGATTTTTACTTTCTAAATACAATACCGTTCGAACAAAAATGAAATCTTCAAGAGTGTACCAGCTACAGAGCACCGCGCTACTGGTGAATCACCAAGTATAAACTAATTGGTATACTATAATGAGTTTGAGGTACCATTTTGTATAGATCTATACCTGTTACCGAAGATTCCACAACTTTAACTACATCGTCGGGAGATGTTTTTACCTGTGCTGGGACATACTTAGGGAAGGTTTCAGGCTTTATAAAATAACGTCATATGGATTTTTCACTTGTAAAGTAATTTTAAAGTTAATAAATAAACTCATCAAGTGATGCGTTTTGGATGGCAATTTATATCTGGAAATTATGAATAATATCCATTTATCTTTCAGAATCAGTGCATCCAATTTGTATAGCATTTTCCATGTATGCGAATGGGAAACAACTGGTTGAGTCAACTAAAAACCACGATCGATTGACGTGTTTGGATGGAATTAAAGTTTTAAGTATGATGTGGGTTATTCTAGGACATACATATTTACTACTCTTATTAGCAGCTTCGGTTGACAATCTTTTTTATTTAGAAACAGTGAGTAAAAACTGAAACTCTTCATTATAACAGCACAAGAACAGTGACTCGGCAGGTATATTAAACTAATGCAAATTGGCTCTCGATTTCGCCTTCATTCACCAGCGCTTGATAGAGTTTTTCATTTAATATCATATAGAAACCGTATTTCAAAGCACGATCAGAGGAGAGCACAGTAGATAGTATGAATCATTATTCAAAACACGCTAAGCTTCCAACGCTCTTCCCAAAGTGTACGCTCAGGAAAAGAAGAAGGAAAGGGTGGACTATCTTTTATATACACACAACCAAATTTATATGGAATCACCTGATATTTTGAATATTAATTCAGGGATTTTGGAAATTTCAAAGTATTGTTAGAATTCATTCAATTGAAAAAAGAAATAAATTGAGGTTCATTTTAAGGAGGAAAGAATGAAAGAAAATAAGAGACTATTTCCGATTGTAGTAAAAATATTGAAAATTATTTTCTCACGGAGTTGGTGTATTTTTTTCGACCTCAGCTTGTATTCCCTCTTCTTGCCCTGATACAAGCCTGTATGCGTCTAGGCAAGCTTTGGATTAATTTTTCGACTTCCTCTGGGGTGATATTCTGCCACTCTTCTGTGGCGGCTCGGATGAGCTGTTGTGGGGTTTTTGGAATATCCTGGCGCGATCTAATTTTCCTTTTGAGATTATACCATAAATGTTCAATGGGATTTAGGTCTGGAGAGCAAGCTGGTCAGTCCAAAATGGCGATTCCCTCTGTTTCAATATAATGTCGCGAGAGGTTGCTGGTATGCGGAGTATCTTGCATAAAAGTGAAACTCTCACCGGGATCACCTCGCCAGAGTCTCACTATGGGCTCCAGCACTAGGTTCACGTAATTTCTAGCCGTTATACTCGCAGGAAATGAAATCAAAACTTTTTTGCCTCCCAGCATAATGCCTTCCACGACCCTTTGAAACCAGAATCCGGCGGTGTTCTGATCGAACATCAATTCTGGTCTCATCCGAAAAAGAACATTTCGCCAATTCTCAATACTCCAATTTTGGTGTTAGATACACCGATTGAGTCTGTTAATTTTTTGTTGTCTAGTTAGCTCTGGAACACTTAAGGGCTTTTTGCTGTACAAAACGAAGTCTTTGACGTATCCTGTCGTCTGATATACTGAAGCCTGTTGCATCCAGAAGTTGCTTTTGGAGTATGGGGTGCGACGCGCTAGGGTCTCTTCTTGCAATTTGGCTCAAAAGGCAGTCTTGTTGTTAAGAAGTGATCACCCCTGTGATACCCCCATTGTGGCCGCTATATCCTTCTGTGTCACCCCTTCTTTAACGAGAGCAGTTATTTGACACCACTGCACATTGGACAATCCAACGTAAGGCATTTTCAATTATGATTACAGTTTCAAATCTCAATGACGACTGAGTACAATATCCCGAACATGTGGTGATAATTCAACATTTCTCATCATACTATCCAGTTTTTTCACAACAAACTGAATTCTTCACAAATAGTCAAAGATCCATGATTGAAAACAATCAATAATGTGAAATACCTAGTGATTTCATATAAATTTGGTTGCATGTTAATATTAAACATGCTTCGCACCACCGCCCATTTACAGGACTAGGAATATCAGGAACAAGAATTATTTTCATCTCATGGGTTCTTGGTTATTTGGAATCTTTTGACTCTTGCTTTTCGAAATACTTTCATTTCTCAAAGTCGGAAACACATTTTTTTCAAGCTGGGAGAGTTCTAATAACCACCCCGGTTTCCTAGATTATGATTAGTATGTTCAACTGCAGAAGCAGAAACAATATAGACCCCTTAAGAAGGGTTGCCATCCTCCATATTCAATCAACAACTAATGAACTGAAAAGTCTCGAAAATTTCAGGATGAAATAATTGACATTGAATTAATTACATTGATAGATGACAAAGATGGCATCACTTAGTACACACACCACAAAAATTGTCGCATCACCTGGTATTCTGAATTCCACAATCGATTAAGCAGCTCGAACGCTCTTTCTTCGTCAACATATGTTTTTGGACATATAAGGGGGAAAAATCTTATCTATGTAGTAACATTTGTTTCCATATGATCTCAAATACGTCCGAAACATAAATGAGTTTATTTGACTATCAGTATTCATTCAATTTCTCTTCAGTTTTCACGCTAAATTAATGCAAGTTTTCTGTGTTTCTTGTTGATTTTCGAATCTCTGAATTTATTGTAATGGCTGCTGAACGTCCTGGACGCTTGTAACGCTTGTTACACTTCTAGAGGAGAGGCGAAGTCAACGTTACGTGGCTAACTTGTTGAATGTTAACCAAAGCACTATTTCAAGAGTAATTAATCGGCGTCACGAAACAGGGGAATATGGAAGAAGGGCCGGACAGGGAAGAAATCGGATAACAACACCAGTTGATGATCGTTGGCTTCGTTTAACTGCACTGAGTTCTCTGTACGGCTAAAATGCTACAAAATGAACTTGCACTTTCCAGAAATGTGCATATCATCACAAACTTTTAGGAACAGGCTCAGAGAACACGATATCAGACCAAGGGTGGCTTTTACCGACCCGCGTCTCACCAGAGAGCTTCGAGTTGCAAGACTACAGTTTGCAAGGGAACATGCAAATTGGGGTATTCCAGAATGGTCGAATGTTCTCTTTTCCGACGAGTCCAGGTTCTGTCTAGTATCAAATGATAGACGCATGCCTGTATACAGACGACCAGGGGAACGGTATCAGCAATGCAATATCCGGCAAACCAAAAAGTTCGGAGTGGGCTCAGTAATGATGTGGGGAATCATTTCTTTCCATGGTCGAACTGAGTTAGTCCTAGTGAATAATGGAAGAATGACAGCTGCCAGATACATCGCACATATCCTTGAACCCCATGTTGTACCCTTTGGCCCATTGATTGGCGAAAACTTAATTTATATGCATGATAATGCTCGGCCTCATACAGAATTTCTGGAAAATGCCGAAATTGCCATTCGATGCTAGTTGATTGGTCTCTTCGTGAATGTTTGAAGATGGTAGAATTTTTTGATTTTTCATTAACTCGAAAATTGTTGATATTTTTCCATCATAAACCCATCTCTTGTGAATGATATCTTTTTGTTTTACACTTCTGAAAGTTACCAAGCGACTCTTGAATGACCAACTTAAAGGTTTATATAGTATTGTCGTAAAAGTAGGGTGATGCGACAATTTTTGTGGGGAGTGTATATTGACCAACAGAAACTCATTGTAAGGGTAAAGAATCATTTATCTTGGAAGTGATGAATTTCTCCTTTATCAAAAGAACCGTGTTTTAACCTTTCAAAGTACAAAGCATTTTTTATTCTGATACGTCTGAAAGGCTTCATGGAAGTTATTCTTACATAAGGAAAGTCTCTTTGCAAAGATACTTGGAATAAAAATAAAACACTCCTCTTCCAACCTCATTTATACAGTAGTTTTTGAAAATTCTCAATGAATTAAATAATATTTAATTCTCTAATTTCTAATTTATTTTATATTTTTAGTGGGCCAAGGAAACGAAAAATATGTTCTTCTTGTCCGCCACATTAGCTGTAGATTCATTCTTCACAATTGGTGGACTGCTTACAGTATATGTTTTTATGAAATCTCCACCAATGGATATGAAGGATAGCTTTATGAAAATTCCTTTCTTATATCTGCATCGTTATCTCAGGTAAATAAGATTAATTATGTTAAAAGTAAACTGTACTTAAAAAAATTAACTGTATTTATCAATTCGTCACTGATGAAGAAGTAATATGATATCAAAACGTGGTAATTGTTGTATTTCATCTGTTGAATTTGATACGTTATCATAGACATCAAATTCTGAGAATAAAATGAGATGTGAATCCATTAAAAAGATCTGAAAAATGTAGAGATATTGGAGAAGAAGAGTTTCTTGGCGAAGGGAGAAGATGCCAATGTTCTTCTGGAGATTTTCTTCATTGTAAATCGAGTGATTTGATTTAATTTGATGATAAGAAATTGAAATATATCATACGATTAAAATAATTCATTGAAATCCAGGATTGCAATCTGTCGATCATCTTCTGCCGGTAACGAATACTGAACTAAAGTGGAAATACATACATACATAAACAGATAGATACAAAATTAATAAGGGTGACAACAAAAGGTAATAAACGAATTATGTTAATGTTAAAACAGGTAATATTTAGTGATACCAAATATGGTAATAATATATAATATAATATCTTTCAAAGTTTCAAAATTCCTTAACGACTTGATAATAAAACATTGCAATTTTAAATCTGAATTTTCGGTCGAAAATACTTACGAACTAATAGCCAATATCAAAGATACCATTATACCATCTAATTCCAAACTCATTTCCTTCGACTTTAAAAATCTATTTTCTAACATTCCTCCGTAAGATACGTACTACTTAGTTAAAGAATTATTAGAAGAGAATCATGTCAATACGATCATTAGATCAGATTTTATTATCACAAATTTGTTTAGATCGAAATTATTTCCACTTCAATAACATATATTATACTAGTAAAGACGGCTTGAGTTTGGAAATCCGGAAGTCCTTTGTTAGCAGAAATATTCATGAATGATTTACAGAAATCAATTTATAATCATCCACTTGGTAAATATTGTTTATACTGTTATCGCTATGTAGACGATATCATTATTGGCTCCACAGGAACAGATGGACAGTTGAATATTTTCGAAAATTATATAAATTCATTACATCGAAAAATTGAAGTCACAATCGAAATAGAAAGCAATAATTCAAAAAATTTCTTAGACGTAACAATTTCGAATGAAAATGGAAAATATGTTTTCGCAATATAAAATAAGCCATCACATACAGATATTATAATACATAACTCGTCGTGTCATCTGTATCAATCTAAATATAAAATTTATAATTTATTGCCAAACAAAATAAGGGGTTTGAAAAATATTAAGGTATTCAATAAGTCCTGCAGGCTTTTCGTGGTAGAAAACTACTATTGGTTTCGGAGGGTGGTGGAGTAGTTACTCATTTCATTCTTTTTTGTTTTTTTTAATCATATGGGAAGGTCATATTTTTGATGTAATGATATTCGTTTGTATTTGTGATAAATTTCTATAAAATCATTGTTATTTATACAATTTAAATTAGTCTATGTGACACATACAAGTGTTTTTGCACTTAGGTGTCTATATATAAAAATATCTAAGATAGTTTATTCTAGTTTAATAGATGTTCATTTATTAGTACCAATGCTGCAGAACGTATTCTGCATTGGGAATTTTGTGATTTTTATATTCACATTGAGTAAAATTTATTATATATTATATTATTTATTATAAAATGTCAGCATTCAACAGTTTCATTTATAGATTGATAAACATTATCATCTGAAAATTTCAACAAAGAATTAAATTTAATTAAACAAATAGCTAAAACTAATGGTTATAATCCCAAAATAATGAATAATATTTTGAATGAAAAACAAATTAGAATCGTATTAAATGAAGTTTACCCTGTCGATAAATTGAGACAACAATTCATCACCTTAACCTATGTTGGCATTACAAGTGAAAAACTGAAAATTTCAACTTAGCTTTCCAACCTAATAATAGCTTAGGAAAATATATAAAAACAATATATATATATATATATATATATATATATATATATATATATATATATATATATATATATATATATATATATATATATATATATATTCTTTTGAAAAAGAAATTTTGGTGTTATCGGGGAAAACTTACTATCTTATCTTGAGTATGATTCAATAAACGAGGGAAAAAACCTGAGAAAAAAAACTCGTTTCCCTTTCGCTATTGAACTAGTAATAGCTTGTCTGTTTATGTTGTTAGTGTCGTGTGTACATGAAGAGTACCAAAGATTTTTCTGCTTAGCAGCTTGAATTCTCATCTTGCACTCCATGATTTCCAGACGAAGACAAGGGTGAAAGAAAGGGGGTTTGGGACAGAAATCTGCAACAATGGAAAAAGAAAACAAGCAGAAAAATATTTCAACAATCATACCTGACTCTTATATGTCTAAACACACTTGAGTTTAAGAAAAGATTTCACATAGCAAGCAAGGCCATAAAAAGAGCTAAGGAGGTTATCAAAAAGTACATAACCAGCGATATTTCCTCTTTCGCGGAGATGTTCTTCGGTCGCAGTGTGAGTCTCCTTAAACATAATCACTTCCTTGCTCTTGCTTTCCAATTTTGAAGTATAATCGCGAAATCTTTTCAAAATTCAAATTCAACAAAACAATTTCCTCTCTGTTTTACAGAGAGTGCCCCGATGGCTAGTCTCGGTCTTCTAAGTGATGCCGATTATGATCTAAAGATGTTCTAGAATCATTATGAAACCAATAATTTGGGTTGACATCTCCCATATATTATTTCTTCGTGGTTCTTGTTTGGTTTAAAGAAACATTTGCGAAAAAATAAATTGAATCCAAATCAGATAAAAATAATAAATCAGGTGTTTATAGATTGAATTACAATGACTGTGATAATTTCTACATTGGTAGAACACATAGAAATTTCAATATTAGAATATCGGAACATAAACGCAGTTTTTCAATTGAAAAATCAGATTCAAATAATCACTCTTTCGACCCACAGTTTGAAATTTTGCATACAGATAATATATATTGTAGATTAGATCTTTAAAATTCAACAACAACAAACATTAGGGAGACTCATTAATGAACAAGTTGATTTAAGCCCTTTACCTTTATTATATCTCTTCAGGAGCAATCTATTCCTTAATATTATTGGATATACTTGTCATCAATAAACACTTAAGAAGAAGCAACTCAATAAGCTTTTAATTACTTAAAACATTTGTATTTATATTCTCAATTGTATCTATGTATAGTTGTCATAATTTATTTACATTCATACAATACGGTGTTGTGAAACGCGTTACGAATCACAATTATTCAGTAAAATTCCTCAAAAATATTACTTGTTTTTGTTATTGATAATAGAATTGTAACAAGTAAAAGCCTCCTAAATTCAAGAGGATGACATTAGGATAATCAAAAATGAATATTTTTGAGGTTATATTTAATGCACACTCTCACAGATTAGGTAAGGGTAGCCTGATCTGGAAGATTCAGAATTGGCGGCTGAATGATGTCTAAATTATATAACAGTAGTTACCATTATTGTTAGATTTTCATAACTGTAGTAACTGTCATCAAAAAGTTTTAGTGTTACCTGTTTGGCGTTTGAGAAAGAAGTAATTCAGCTTAACATAGAACACAAAGAATAGAGGATTCTATGTTGAACGTGTTTCAAAAGCTGATCCTGTTCAAGAAACTATGATCCAGGTACCATGGTGTGTGGTCTTAGCTCTCAAGGACGCTGGTAAGCGACAAACTACTCGAGCAAGTGTTTGAGTGCAGCTTTTGTGAGTAAGAGCCACTAGCACTGTCCTGCTGAAAGTTGAAGACACGCAGCGCAAGTGGGGCCGGTGGTCACTCATCAAACATCACTTGATGAGTTAGGACTGAAGCTCTGTTTACCCCTTCTATCTGGTGTTGAACTCCCAGTGGCTTCTTGAACAAGTTTCAAAAAAAAAGAATCTATTCAAGAAACTATGATCCAAGTATCATATTGAGTCACAATTATCCTCAATAACTTACCTATCGAATCGAGTTAAATTTAGTTGTTACTACGTGAGTGAAAATGTCAATTTTCTTCTGAAGTTTTGTCTCGTGCCTCAATGCTGTGATAATTTCTACATTGGTAGAACACAGACATTTCAATATTATATCGAAACATAAACGCAGTTTTTCAAATAAAAAATCAGATTCAAATTACGCGAATCATCTCCTAGAAAATAATCACTCTTTCGACCCACAGTTTGAAATTTGGCATACAGATGATAAATATTGGAGAATAGATCTTTGGGGAAACTTTAGAAATCCACAAACACAAATAATCAGGTAGACTAATTAAAGAACAAGTCGATTTAAGCCATTTACCTCTATTATATCTCCTCAGGGAACAATCTATTCCTTGAATATATTGGATATACCTATCATGAATAACCACTTGAGAAGAAGCAACTCAATCAGCTTTTAATTACTTAAGAACATTTATATTTATATTCTCAATTGTATCCATATATATTTGTCATAATTTATGTATATTCATTCATCTGAAGAAGCTACGGTGTAGTGAAACGCGTTACGAATCACAATTATTCAGTAAAATTCCACAAAAAAAATATTACTTGATTTTGTTACTTATGACATCCTTTTTGTCAGTGAAATTGTTTATTTTTCTTAGATTGACTCCTGCTTTTGCAATCATGGTACTCATATATGCAACAGGATTAATAAATTACATAAGTAATGGTCCAAAATGGTATTACATGAATCAAGCAGTTGAACAATGTGCGAATAATTGGTTGGCCGCTTTATTGTATGTTCAGAATTACATGGGTTACAATAATTTTGTAAGTATTCAAACAAGATTCGTTCAAGTGGACTTTCCATTATAAGATGAGCACAAGCGTAGTCGCCATGTAGTAATGGAAGTAATATAAATCATTCGTACTGTCTTACACAAAATGAATGAAGTTCTACACTACAGGGTGTTACATAATAGTATGTCTTAACATGAGGGGGGTAAATTTACGTGCAATTTTAAGAAAAAAAGTTCATATACTCATAGGTCCTCAAAAGCTTCGTTACGGAGATACAGGGTGTTGAAATTTCGGGGAAAAAATTGGTTTTTTCTTCAAAACTCCTGCAGTTTCTGAGATATTCAGCGCAAATTTGAAAAGCGAGCTATTTTTTACAGCCTCCATTACACG
The DNA here is from genome assembly GCA_013387265.2 of Cryptolaemus montrouzieri. Classification (NCBI taxonomy): domain Eukaryota; kingdom Metazoa; phylum Arthropoda; class Insecta; order Coleoptera; family Coccinellidae; genus Cryptolaemus; species Cryptolaemus montrouzieri. Next base: position 16,189,474 of record JABFTP020000042.1, read on the forward strand.
TCCTAGATTTTAGCTGAAATTGACAAGGTGTTTTCTTTTCCATGTATCCTTTTGCCCTTTCAAACGTTTTTGCAGTACCCCAATGATCAGCGTACAATCAATTTTCGTCATTTTCGTTCAATTTAAAAACTTGTAATTTTTGGTATCTCCAACAGTTTCGAGTGAAAACTTTTTGAATTTGAATTATTTGAATTGTATGTTATTTGCTAAATAATAGAAATACTCTATAGGAATGCCCAAAATTTGCTTTTATTGTGATAGCTCGTCTTCTGAGACTCAACTTATGCTTATTCAATATCAAACTGAAAAAAAGAACAATTAAAAACTAAATAAATTGCTGAAAATGTCCTCCACCTGCAAGAATACAGGTCTCTGTCCTTCTTCGCATATTATCACGCACTCTTTGAAATATTCCTGGGAATTTTCTTATCGTGTCATAAGAGGTTATTATTCGATTTCTCAATATTTCTACAGTGTTCACTGAAGTGGTATAAACTAAACTTTCGAGATATCCCCATAAGAAAAAGTCTAAACTGTTTAAGTCTAGAGACGTAGGAGGCCATGGTTCTTGCCCACCCGAACCTATCCATCGGTTGGAATGTATTATTCAAGAATTCCCTGGCTTCTCCACTGAAATCTGCTGGTGCCCCGTCATGCATGAACCACATTATGTTTTTCACCAAATGTGGCACATTCTCGAGCAATAAAGGTAACTCCTCCTCAAGAAATTGCCGATTAGCGGGACCGTTTAGTCTGTTAGGCAAAAAAAATGGCCGAATCAAATAATTGCCTATTATTCCGACCCAGACATTTAGTGAGAATCGTTCTTGATGATGAGATTCTTCAATTAAATGGGAGTTTTCCTCAGCCCAATAAGGATTATTGTGAAAATTTGTGATAGCAGTTCTCGAAAAGTTAGCTTCGTCTGTGAACATTATTTCAATATGAAAATGAGCATTTTCTCTAATTTTATTTAAGAACTATCAGCAGAAATCCAGTCTTGAAGGAAAATCTCGAGGAAGTCGAGTTTGGACGCGTTGAATATGAAACGGGTACAATAAAAAAACGTGGAGAATCCACCAAACTAGAACATGTGAAATATTCAACAGATTTCCATTTTTCCTTATACTCACATGAGGATTCAAATCAATACAATTCAAAACTGCTTCCTCAATATCTGGAGTTATCATAGTTTGAGTTGCACATTTTAGATGATTATTTGCAGGAAAAGTACCAGTTTCTCTCAACCTTCTGTGGATATTTGAAAAGTTCGCCTGTCTGGTGTTACTCGATTTGGAAAGCGCATCTGATATAATCGCCTAGCTTCTGTTGTGTTTCCGTACATGTAATGGATATCAGCCAATTCGGCGTTAGTTAAATTAGCCATTTTTTCTTATAGCAATAACTTCAAAAGTCTTCAAAGTAATCGTTCATTTAATTAACAATTCGAGCAGACACTGGTTCAACTTTAACAGCTGTCAAAATAAATAAATAAATGAAAAAAAAAATCCAACCTAACCTGACCTCAAGCTGTGACATACTATTATGTAACACGCTGTATAATATAATTATAGATTGAAATAAAAAGAACAAGAATTAAATACCATTGTTTTACGAGAAAAATGCAAAAGCCATATAAGTTGACCGCGAAAAAAGATAAAGGAAAAAAAGTGAAAACAAAGACCATCCCAGGGCAGCAAGAACAAACACGAGTAAAAAAACGAGTAGAAAAAAAGAGATACATTTACCAAACTAATCAAGCCCAATCTGTTGCAAATGGATTAGGTGTTGTTTCAAGCGAGTACGCATTGAGATTGTTGAAAGATTTTTGAAACTATTCGAAACCTGATTATAAATATTCACAGAGTTATATGTGAACGATCTGCTGAAAAAAGCCGAATGAAATCTAGGCAGAGAAAGTATTAGGGAACTTCTAAGAGATAAGAAGTGCGCCTATCACTTCTATATATTAATTTCTTGTGAAGGTACGAAAGTTCACCCGAATGTAAATTGCGTTGTACTAATGTAGTAAGATGAAATTGTGATGAATCTTCAGCCATTTCAATTCTTGAATTTTGGCAGAAACAAGATCAAGCAAACGGCAAACGAATCGGCAGCATGCATTCTGGATACGATACAGTTTATTTTGCGTTAGCTTGTCCAAGCAAGGAAATACGACAACCAAAGCATAATTCAGAATAGGTAGCACTAATGTCTCAACTAGTTTTTTACTGAATTTGAAATTAAGAACTATAGCATTCATGTATAATGCCTTTAAAGCTGCAAAACATTTTCTGATCACCTGGGAAATATAAGCCTGAAAACGAAGGCCACATTCAAAAAATACACCGAGGTTCTTCACAGACTTCTTCACAGCTATTGATTCCCCCGAGATTTCAACAACAAAGTCCGAGTCAATAAGCTTTCTAGTAGATTCCGTACCAAAAAGTATGAAATCACACTTACTAGTATTTAATTTGAGTCCATGTGCCTCGGCGTACTCAAAAATTCTAGACAAATCGGCGTTGATAATTTCCGCAGTAGCTGGAGCACGTAGAGCGTGAAAGCTGTAAAAAAAGCTTAGTGTCATCTGCAAAAGCACGAGCCTTACACGAATCAATTGCTTGAAAAATATCTGCAATGTAAAGAAGAAAAAGTACGGGCCCCAGCACAGATCCCTGCAGCACCCCAGACGTCACAGGAATTGCGTCAGAATGGTCATTGTTGATAACTTCCACCTGGAAAAGCTTGTCCAAATAAACACCTCAAAAAAATCTAGGGAACACTTCTGAATATCGATATATCGTATCCAGAACGATCAATATGGATGCTTTTTTTAAAAATGAACACCTGCATCAATTTCTCACTAAATTATGTAGAGTGCCGCAACAGATTTCAGCTTTTTTTATAAGAAACTAAAAATGCAGCAGATGCGACGCTGCTTTATGATCATTTCATGTATACAGTGTTTGAAATCAGTTAGTTAGCACTTTGTTTCTGTTGTAAGCACAAATAAAAGATTCAATTTGTGTGATTCGACCATGGAAAGACGACATTTGACTAGAAAAGAGATGTTACGAGCCGTTGGCATGCTCCAAGCTGGGAGCTCACAACGGGAAGTATCCAGGGTTCTGGGAAGTAGCCCACGTGTCATAAACCGTTTATGGTCGCGTTTCAATGAAACAGGTAGCGTAGAAGAACGCCATACAGGTCGTTTCAGGATTACTACAGTCGCCCAAGACCGATTTTTGGTTTTACAAGCCAGAAGAGATCGTACTACCACAGCATCTCAATTAGCTCAAGAGCTATCACGAGTTTATAATGTACAAATTTCCGACCAAGCTGTGAGAAATCGACTGCACGAAGGTCAACTCTACTCCAGACGTCCTTTAAGAGTTCCACAACTGAACCATGAAAACCGCGCTGCTCGTTTAGCTTGGTGCCAAGAACACGTAAACTGGGATCAAGAGAGATGGGCCACAGTTCTCTTCAGTGATGAATCTAGATTTAGTTATTATCCCGATTCGGGCAGAATTCGAATATGGAGGGAACCTGGTAAGCAAAACCGTCTCCAGCATGCTCGAGAGGTTGTTAGACAGGAAGGCGGATCAGTGATGTTTTGGGGAGGTATACGCCTTGGTGGAAGAACTGACCTCGTTTTCATACAGAACAACCTCACGGGAATTCTTACGCAAATGAGATAGTTTTACCTGTAGTGGTGTGTAGTGGATAATGCTCCTCCTCATCGTGCAAGAGTTGTCTTGAACGTTCTTGAAGATAATGATATCGATCTTCTACCGTGGCCATCCTGCTCCCCAGATCTGAATCCCATCGAGCATGTGTGGGACACCCTAAAAAGAAATCTCCTGCGTCAAAACGTCTTCCGTCGTGAACAGGAGCTTCGATTAGCAGTTTAGGGGGCTTGGGATGACTTAGGCCAAAATGTAATAGACAATTTAATATTGAGCATGCCGCGACGATACCAAAGTGTCATTAATAACAGAGGCGGTCCTTCTGGGTACTGAAAAATATAAGTGCTTCCATATCGTTTCGAAAATATTAGTTCAGAATTTTTTTTTGTGTTTAACCAAATTTTGTCATTTTCAAGTTTCAAATTTTTTTTATAATAGGTGCGTTGGAGAAGTCAAATATTATTTTGTTTTCTTGAGAATACATTATATACAATACATCCTAACAAAAACCGAAAGATTTCCATAAATTCGAATCATCAAATTCATATTTTAAAGATATTGGTAAGTGTTCCCTAGACTTTTTTGAGGTGTTTATAACTCAAAAAACGGTAACTCGGTCACATCGAAACCAAAATATTTCAATTTTGCACATAGTAATCGGTGATCAACTCTGTCGAAAGATTTCGCTCTACTGAGCTTGCAAATTTCATTCACACAGTGTTGCCAGTATGTTGAAAATAAAATATTGATGATATAAATAAACTAGGGACCAACATTTTTCTGTTATGGAGAGAACGAAAATTATCAGATCTTCAATTATTTTTCAGTGTATGGTACAAACCTGGTATCTATCAGCTGATTTCCAAATTTTTATTGTAACGCCATTTATTCTGATACCTTTGAGGAAATGGCCGAAATACACCATACCTGCACTGTATGTTTTGGCATTTGCAGGAACGATTACTCCATTCTATATGGGATATACAAGTAAAGTAACAGGTGTAGGAGCTGGGTAAGTAATCAGCGATTTGACTCAAGTACTCTAGCGCGCGACTGTCTTCTTACACAGTTAGAACAAACCTATATATATACTCGCGTTTCAGAGCACATTCAAAAGTTTTCACTGATGAATACTACTTCATGGCGTATACAAGATTCTCCCCATATGTTATAGGAATGATAGTTGGATATTATATTTACAAGTTGAAGACCATGGGACGACCCTTGGATCTGAATATGGTAAGGTTTAGTTTTAATTTTGAAAAATCTCATCAAATTAATCTTGAAGGGTTATGTTGACCTTGTATAACGGCTCTTTGCTAAGTATCTCACGCATACTCAATGGAATTCAGGTTAGGCATTGGTAAAAGAGATGTAGGCAATGAGAGTCAGTTAGCGATTGTGATCACCTCAAAATAACTAAAACCGATCGCGCAACCGGTGACTGGCTCAGTTCGCAGTTCAAATGCCATCTTTGACTATGATTGGGGTGATCTTATATACCTGCATAGTGATCTCCATTGTCCCTATTACCTGAATTTGGTGGAACGGTATTATTGTTGTTTGTAGATGTCGAATGTTAGCTACTATTCACAAGAGGTACACAAAAATATAGTTGAGGTACCTCTTCTGTACCGTGTTACTGTTTTCACTCAGGAGGTGGAAAAAAAATTAGCAGACATAATCTGGACCAATGTATCCTACAGGTGCTAACCAAAGTTAATAAAAAGTGGCATTTAATTCTTAATCCTTCATGCTGGTACACAATTTAAGTACAAGTTCAAGATTGGTTGGTCGAATTTGGTTTGATGGATTCGTTATCAGGAGTATTTATGTGCGGAAGCCCACAGATACTAGCATCAACAGGGTAACAGCCTTCTACAAAATTGAAATTTAACGATTCTATATGCTGCTATACGAACTAAAAGAAAAATACAAATTTTTACCGAAAATCATATACAATTGTGAAGAAACCGGCATTTCTACCGTCCAAGAGCCTGGAAAGGTATCAACTGCAACAGGACAAAAGAAAGTAGGGTTCATAACAAGTCGAGAAAGCGGTAAGAATATGTACTATGAGTGATGCAGGTGGATATGTACCGCCAATATTTATTTTTCCCTAAAAGAGGTGACTCTGAAAAAGGATGATCCAACAAAAGCCATATTTGCATATTCGGAATGCATGGATAAATGAAGAACTTTTCCTTCAATGGCTCATGCACTTTACCCAAACCTTCTGCAGAAGAGCCGATTCTATAAGTATTGGATAATCATGCAAGTCACATTTCTCAGGTCATTAATGAGTCTTTGACGAACAACTATGCCCATATGCTATCTCTACCTCCCCATTCATCTCAACCCATCCAGGCATGGGATGTCTGTTTTTTGGTCCTAAATTGCATAAAGAAGAGAATGTGATTTATTCATGTAGATCCAACTTTCACAAAGAACAACACTCTGTGACGTAGCTACGATGGACAAAAAAGAATTATTTAACGTTGCCTCTATGAGAAAGGCAGGCTATATTCAAAGCAACGCCATCAACAGATAAGTGAAATGTTGAAGCACGGTGGCGGAAAGCTTCTTGATGATCTGGAGATACTTTTCAACAAACGCCTGGAGAAAGAAGACATACCAACCGACTGGACAAATTCGCTAATTACTCTACTACAAGAAGAAAGAAATTATAGGCCAATTAGTTTATTGCCTCAAACATACAAAACATTCTCCAAAATCAAAGTGAATCGCCTAATACCAAACTTAGAGTTTCATCAGCCAATAGAACAGGCCGGCTTCAGAAAGAAATTTAGCACCAACGAGCATTTACGAACTGTGAGAAGTCTCATAGCGTAATGTACTGCATATAATATCCCTCTCTAGATGGCTTTTCCTGATTACAAGAAAGCATTTGATTTAATTGAATTATGGGCAACATAACAAGCTCTGAAAAACGCAAGAGCGGACCACTGATACACAAGCCTTATCAAAGGAATCTACGAAGGAGCCACCCTACAAGTACAACTTCATGATGTTACCAATAATGTTAGACAGGGTGATACTCCGTCACCTAAACTCTTCATTACGGTTCTCGAAGATGCTTTGAAGAGAGTAGGGTGGCACGACAGAGGTTTAAACATCAATGGAGAAAAAGTAACACACCTAATGTACGCAGATGACGTTGTTGGATTGATCAGATCAAGGAAGAACTGAGTATACTTATAGATGATATTCGTAGAGCAACAAAAAGTGTGAGTTTGGAAATCAACTATGAAAAAACTAAATATATGTCAAACCAAGAAGAACCCGAGCAATATCTTATATTAAATAACAACGAGATAGAGAAAGTAGAGTGTTTCGAATATCTAGGTCAAAAAATCACTATTGGAAAAGCAAATCACGAACTCGAGATTGATGAACGAATAAGAATGACCTTGGCAGCTCACTCGAAAATGAAAGATATGATTCAGATGCGGATTCCACTACGTCTGAAAGCTGATCCCTACAACCAGTGCCTCTTACCTGTGACAACATACGGCGCAGAAACGTGGGTCTTCACAAAAGCCATCCTCGACAAACTGAGAGTAAACCAACGGGCGATAGAGAGAAAGATCTTAGGAAATACATTAAGTGATCGTAAAATGAATAACTGGATAAGATAGATGACTGCTGTAGAGGACGTGTTTACGAGGTCTGCCAACTTGAAATGGAAATAGGCTGGACATGTGGCTAGACACCCGGAACACTAGAGTGGAAAAATAATAAGATAGAGGCCGTGAGATCAGAAAAGAGGAAGAGGATAACCTCAAATGAGATGAAGTGATGACTTCAAAAGAACTTCAGGTCTAAACTGGTACCAGGTAGCAGAGAATAGGGAATTGTGGAGGAGTAAAAGGGAGGCCTATACCGAGAGGGTAGAAAACGGCTGGCAAGACAGGACAGGAAGTGTTGATCAACATTGTTTACATGCTGATTTCCATTGCTCACAGATTTGAATGAACAAAAGTTTATATTGTACCAAAATTAATAAACCGAAGTGATGAATGTTGATCTCAATTAATAGTTAAACAAGGGAAGTACAATAAATACTAAGCAATAAATAGTAGATTCATACAATTGGTTTTTTTTTATTCACAACTAAGTGATTCCCATTACCTACTTATCCCTTACATTGACTCATGCAGATCCAAGAAATTCCTTATAGACTCCGAAGTTCTTGGATTATTGACAAGAGTTTCAGAAGAGAGTGATACTTGTCCCAACTTTCAATTCTATGCTCATGATCACTACTGAATTAGAAGATCTTTATAATATTTAATAATGATAATGATATAAACTAGTATTGATTATTTTAATTTCAATTTCCACAGGGGGTATGCACGCTTCTCTGGATTTTATCCTTAGTTGGTCTTTTGTTCTGCATCTTCGATGGACATGATGTCCAAAAACATTCAGATGATGCTCTCACCGATGGTTTATACATGGGTTTCAATAGATCACTTTGGGCAGTTTCAATAGCACTTTCCGTATTACTATGTTCTACAGGCAATGGCAGTAAGTATTATTCCTGTAAATCTTCAGCTTCTTCCCCAAACTATTTGTACAAGAAGAGCTATATATTGAAACCGCAACACGCGTGCTACCGATTCTGAAAGACCGACATGAATGTCCTCCACGAGCCTTTGTAAATAGGATAAAATTTTATTTTGAAAGTCGTTTGTGATATCCATGTAATCTTCAATCTTTTCAATATTGATACATTTATTTTTCCTGTCACGAAACGTCTTCAGTATGGAATGGTTGCCAAAACTGAAAGAATTCTAAAAAAAACAATCCTTAAAACCTGGAAACCATTGGTACGCTAAGACGCATAGGTCCTAGGGATATCAGTGGACATAAACTCATCGACATTGTAAAAACATTGATCTATCAAAAAAGTTTTGAGCAGTCCTTTAAATCTCAAAGCTGGCAGCTGTCTCCAGGAACTGGGCAGCTCATTATAGAACCTCACATTAAGCGAATTATTAATAGACCTTGTTAGCCTGTATCTTTGGCAAACAAGGTTTGACCTGTTCCTGGTTCAGTAATTATGTACCTCTTCATGAGAGGCGAATTTCGAATTTGTCTAGATTTGACCGAACATGAAGAATTTGTGAGAATATATACATTGATGGTAGACTCATTATTCTATTTGTGATAAATAATGGTTTACAGTGATCTTAGTAGCTGGCTCCCGACAGAACTCTAACCGCTCTCTCCTGCAATTTAAATATTCTCTCCGAACTCGCGGAATTACCCCACAGTATGACTCCATATGATATGACGGAATGGAGTATCTGGCTTCCAGGTGAGAGAGTCATCGATGATAATTCCCAACTGATTAACTGTTCGAGGTAACGGGGCGCGATCCTCAGGAGGTATCATGATTGATTGAGTATTTCGTCTATTGAGCAATAACTATTTACCTTGGAACCACATATGCACCCTTGAAACCGCGACCTCCCTCGAATCAGTCACTGACCGGACATCAGTGCCAAAGGCTATGATCGTGGCGTCGTCCGAGAACAAAATTCAATCAAAGGGATCCAAATAGTTTCAAAGATCATTAATATAAATGAGAAACAGTGTGGGCCCCAGGACAGAACCCTGGGGAACCTCGTGATTTACCAGCATAAATTCGAAGACGGCACCACTAAGACCGACCCGACAAGTAGAAGACTAACAGCCTCAATGGTATTCCTCTGAAGTCACATCTTTCTGCTTTTATTGCGAGTCCTTTGTACACAACCCTAACGAAACCTTTCGTTAAGTCGTATAGCTCCAGGTCAGTGATCGCACCATCCTCCAAGCCAGACGCAATCTTCTCGATAACAGCTCCAATTGTAGACCGACCACATCGAAAACCGAATTGAGCCGAGGCAAGAACCGAATTCTTTTCAAGAAAGTTCATGAATCTAGTTTCCAATAAATGTTCGAAAACTTTTGCGATAGTTGGTATTATCGCTATGGGTCTATAGTTGTTCAGATCATTAGGATCGCCTTTCTTGAAAATCGAAAATACCCCGGATCTTTTGAAAACGATAGGGAAAACCCCTGCTCCATGCACCGATTGAACAATGCACAAAGGGAAAGCTTTATGATCTTGCACACGAATTTGATAATCTTACTATTCATTCCATACACATCTACAGATGAAGAATTTGAGAGCCTCATAGTAGCACTCCACAGTTCCTCAACGGTAAAAGGGGTGAGGAACAAGGTGGAATCCGTAGATTTTGTTTAGTCGGTGATATCTGGAACTGATTGCCTGGAACTGGATTCTGTTTTGCAAGTAAGTTTTATACGCCCAGTGCAACTTTATACCTGTCATGGTTGGTTGACCAACTCAATGAAACTGAAGAGGACCATTTATTAGAAGGACTTTATGTTGTGGCAACATACAGCAAGCTGTTTTCTCATATAAAGGGAAGTGTGGGGAAATGGAAAGCACTTTAAATTATAGAACAAATCAGGTAGGGATTTGGTCTTCAATTTTTGTATTAGACATCAAGTGTTGACTGTTTCGGAGAAAATATGAAGAGGAATAGAGCAGCAGTTTTACCTACAGCACATATACTTCGGACAAAATTATTAGAAAGACTATGGCCCTGTCCAGATTGATGCCAGATTACGGCGGTCCTACTTTCGCCGTAAGGCATTTCTACCATACGGTTGTCCATAGTGTGGGCATGTACGCAGCTCCACTGTGGGAAATGGCTGCTAAAGTGGCGAAATACCAGATGATGCTCATTGAGGCACAGAGTTGTAATTACAAGGAAGTGGACTATTGGCTGATGCAAGACTGGACAGGGCTCTTCGAGGCAAATAGGATCAAGGTCGGAAAGGCGAACAGCCCGTTATGTGAAAAATGCCCTGGTGAAGTGGTGGACAATGTGGAGCATATGGTTCTGGGGTGTGAGATGAGAGAGAGGACTTTTAAAAACGGAGGTTTGAGAGATAGTTAGCTGAAAAATGTTGACATCCAAGATGATTTTAACAACAGAAGGGTTGGAAGGGATAAGCCGAAAATTCTGGCACATGATGAGGAGAAAGGAGAAAGGAGACAGATGGGAACAACAAGAGGAGGCAATCGACATGTGAAGCTAGGGGCATGAGGCAAGTGTTATGTTATCCAGTGTGCCTCAGGGCAACAGAAGAATTGAGGGTTTATCGGTTCGGGTTTCACCTATCCGCGAGTCGCCAAGAGCCTGGCCATCTGGTTGCAATTATGGTGTCTATTTACAGATTTCTTTATACCTCATTGAAAAAAGTTTTACTTGAATAATTTTTGTCTCGATGTCGAGAAATAACTCAGCGGCATGGAACCAAGAGCTATAGGTAATTACTATGAGAGTAATCTGACTGATGATTCCGACTGCACTAGAGTAGCAATATGAAAAGCGACTAAATATGCAGAGCGTTGTTTGGGCTCTGCAGAAATGAGCACGTCGATAGTGATGACATGCACCACCTGTGGAAATTTATAGCCTCTATACATGATTTATATGGCAGAACATGTCGCACGACTTCAGACAGATAGTGGTCCGAAAGGTGCTAAGTACAATAGAACAAAGTCAGGATGGCTTGACTCGAGAGTATTCGAAGATCGGTTATTTTCTATAATAATTCCTTATTTCAATAAACTCTGTGGTCGAGGTTCAATAATGGCGTTGAAAGGATTTTTTCTAGGCACTGATCTGGTTATTGTAAGTAAAGGAATCCTTAATGCTGAGAGGTATGTTACAGATACTGCAGAAAAACATGTTGTACAATCTGTGGCAAGCATAGATGAAAACTTTATGCATGATAACGCCAGACCTCACCAAGGTCACATAGTTAGAAACTTCCCTTCAAGATCACAAAATCACTTCAATGGAGTGGCCTGCACGAAGTCCGGACCTCAATCTTATCGGACATACCTGGAATATTCCTCAATAAGATTGAGAAGCCAGCAGAACCAGTCAGCTATCGCGAATGAGGATCGGAACACACTGATGAAAACTTGAAACGAAATCGATCAGAATACTATAATGTCATTGATTTTGGGTATGAACTTCCCAGAGAGTAATTCTTGCTAAAAATTGTCTCATATTTCGTTTTGTAAATAGAGTTTCGTGTGCCGAATCGCTGAAAATATTACAGAAGGCTCACGGTGATTCAAATTCATAAAGAATACGTACATATGAGTGATACAGCACATTCAAAATGGACCGAGATGTGGAGGAAGATTGGCCTCTCTCTAGTTGGCCATCAACATCTTCAACTGAAGTTAACATCTATGAAGTGAAGGTATTGGTAATTGAAAATCGTATTTGAAGTTTGGGAGAGATAGGCAATGAACTTTCTGTGTCTCACGAATCAATTCGTATAATTTTAAACGATTGTTCGGGGTTGAAATACGTTGCTGCTTGACTCGTTCCGAAAGAAGTGAATTCCGACTCCACATTCATAAAACGCATTGTAACTGGTGATGAGACATAGATTTATGAGTTTGACATGCAAACGAGTCAACAAGCTTCGGAATACCGCCTTTCAGCTGAACCGAAATCGAAAAAAACCACGTCAAAGTGGAAAGAAAACTCACTAAAACCACGGTGATGCTCCATCACGCACGGCTATCATTGTGAATCAATTTTTGTCCCGAAACCCAACAAATGCCATCTAACAACCACCATATTCACCTGATATGGCTCCGGCCGACTTATTCCTTTCTCCAAAACACAATTTACGACTTCGAGGTACCTGTTTTGAATCAGTAGAAGACTGAACTGAACACGATTCCGGAATAAGCGTTCGAAAAATATTCTGATGATTAGATTATTCGTTTGTGTTTCATTTTCCAACTTCCGGTACTTTTTTGATTGAATGTTTTTGTTAAATTTGTGAGGAAACATATCTAATGTGTAATATATGTTTCGTATATAAAAGAGCATTCTGTATTACATGATAAATAAGAACAACATAAGAAAGGGTGTTCTGTATAAAAGGCGCACTCAAACTGAACTGATTAAAAATTGCATGTACTTATATAGAACTTTTCATTTCAGGACTAATGAACACATTTTTGTCACTTCCAATCTTTCAAGTCATTGGAAAGCTGTCTTACTCCATGTACCTAGTACATTACATTGTAATCTTATCAGTGTATTCATCCGCTAGAACTTCGTTTCACATAAATAACTTCACTGCGTTTTCTCAATTCACTACTATCTTTGTTATAACACTATTTATATCAGTGTTTCTCTGTCTCATATTCGAATCTCCGATGATAACTATCGAAAAAATGTTATTTCCCGTAAGAAAACAACAAAAGTCCAACAGAAAAGTATGAAGTTTGTTGCATCAATAGATTTAATGTAAATTATGGAAATAAAAGACTGAAATAGATATTCGAAATGATTCGTTTTATTTCATCATAACCCATTATCCACGTCTTTGAATAAATAAAGAACATATGTTGATAGAACAAGAATAGGAAAATACTTATCTCCTCAAATTTGCAGTCTATTCCAACGAAAATTTGGCACCCTCTCTATATCAAGATTGACTGATTTCGATTCGAGGGGTACCGATATCTGAGTCGTTTCGCAGCAAGCCAAATCAACTTCCTATCGAAATACTAGTTGTGCTAGAGATATGGCAAAAACCTTCAATGTGAACCATCCAGAAAAACAGGTACGACATTAGTATGTTTTTGTATTTGATGAATGAAGGAGGCTAACAAAGAACATAAAGTTCAAAATCAATCTATCTATACGGTACATAGCAACTTGATTGGCAGTTTTAGGCCACTTACAAATGCAAGACACTACTTCCATCAGAAAATTATCACGTGTGTGAGGTGTAGCAGCATTAAAAGTCTGCAGCAGGGGTGCACAAACGGTCGATCGCGAGTGCTTTTCGATTAGATATCGAGAAGAAAAAATTTTCAATGAGTAGGTCACTAAACTCCAAAAATTCATCACGTAATAAAAAACACTCTGCTAGCGGCAAAAGGCGGCTTTGTCAAAGAAAAGCCGCATTTTTTATTCAAAATGAGAGCAGCGAAGAAATACAAAACACACCATCATTTTAATAACGATTGGGAGAAAGAATTTTTCTTTTGTATGGTGAAGGATAAGTACATTTGTCTTATTTGTAATGCGTCAGTTGCAATATCTTCTTTTCACCGTGTAGAAGGCGTAGCGCCTGTTCAGTTCCGATTTCCCTGCAGCAGTTCTTGTGAAGTTGATTGCCAAATGTCCCGCCATTGTTTTGGTGGTCGTCCAACGGGTCTTCTTCCGTGTGGTATGTTGTTATATACGATTTTGGCTATTCTATCTGTGGTCATTCTGTTTACATGCTGGTTCCATTCTCTTCTTCTTTTTCTTTCCTATCTTACTTACTCTTAATATCGTCTGTTTCACATTTTTCCCTTATGTCGGTATTTCTTTGTCTGTCATTCAATGTGTAACCGGTTATAGTTCTTAGCGTTTTCATTTCTGTTGTTCTTAGTATCCTCTTTGTTACCGACGTTTCCGCTCTTGTTTCTGCCCCATATGTCATAATTGGTCGCACACATGTTTGTAGATTCTGGATTTGCATGGTATACTGAGGTGTTTATTTATCCAAATTGGTTGTTTAAGATGTCCCGATACTGCAGCTGCTTTGTTCACTTGTCTCCTCACTTCATCTTCAAGGTATCCTGTGCTTGTTATTTTGCACCCTAAGTATTCGAATGACATGACTTGGTCTATAGTGGCGTTGTCTATTGGTAACTTGCAGCGCAGAGGTTCCTTAGCTATGGTCATGCATTTTGTCTTACTTGTTGAGATTTCCATATTGAAATTTTTTGCGCGTTTGCTAAAGGCGTATAACATTCTTTGTAGGTCGTCTTCTGATTCTGCAACGAGTACGGCGTCATCGGCATAGCATAAGATGTTAATTTTGAAGGTTCCCATGCGGTATCCTAGTCCCAAGTTTTTAACGGTCTCTACAAGTTGGTCCATAACAGTATTAAATAGTAGAGGGCTAAGACTATCACCTTGGCGGATGCCCGACGTTGTTCCGAAATGCTGCGTTAGGGTGTGGTTTGTTCGTATTTGCGTTGTTGTATTAGTGTTCAGATCTTTTATGAGTCTTATACATTTTTTGGGTACCTCCTTGTTTTCCACTATCTTGATTACATCCTTCAGTTGGACTCTGTCGAAGGCCTTCGTTAAGTCTATGAAACAAAGATATGCTGGAGTGTTATATTCAAGAGACTTTTCTACTAATTGCCTTGTTATAAATAGTGCATCGACCGTGGACCGGTTTTTTCGAAAGCCTTGTTGCTCTTCGCTGATTGGCATTGTTGACGTTATGTTATCGACAAGAATCTTTGTAAGCAGTTTCAAAGAGGTGCTTAATAAGGTTATTCTGCGATAGTCGGCAGGATTTGTTTTGTCTCCTTTTTTAAAGATAGGCACTGTTATACTTCTTTTCCATTCTTCTGGTATTTTTCCGTGTTGAATTATGATGTTAAACAGTTTTGTGTACTCTTCTCTAATGGCTTCTCCGCCATATTTGATCATCTCATTTGTTATCTTATCTTCATTTGGAGCTTTCCTATTTTTAAGTTTACTCATTGCCATAGCTACTTGCTCTTTCGTGATTGTAACCGGTTCATTTATAATGTCGTTTTCCAAGTCTTCTTCTGGGGGTACTTCTTCATATTCTGATTAGGTGTAAAGATTTTTGAAGTATTTTTCCCATGTTTCGTTTGTGATTGGTGTCCTTTTTCATACCCCTTAATAATTTGGAAATTCGTTTTTGCGCTCCGTATATATCCGCTTCCATTTCAGCACTAAATCTCTGCCAGTATTCTTCTTTCATTTCCCGAACTCTGTTATTCACCCTATTACTTATTTCTATGTATCTATTTCGGTTCTCTGGTGTCGGATGGTTCTTATATTCTAGATATATTTGTTCTTTTTCCTTTGTAATGTTTTTGACTTCAGTGGTGAACCAGGGTTTATTATTAAGTTTTCCGTTCTGTGATACCGTGTGGATTCCAAAGGCCTCTGTGGCACCCTTGTATATGTTTTTTTTAGTTTGAGCCATGCTTTGTCGGGGTTATCTTGCTGCAATATTGGATTACGAGTTATATACTGTCTGCAACGGTTTGAATAAAGTTGTTTTGTGCTCTCATTGTTAAGCGATTCTACGTTAAATTTTTAAGTTTTTACAGATGGTGTTTTCTTTTTTAATTGAGTTGTCATCTTCGGTTTCCCTAGAACGAGCTTGTGGTCTGTTGCAATGTTAGCTGATGACAAAACTCTTACATCTAAGATTTGCTGGGGTAGAAACATTCGGTTAGTGATAATGTAATCAATTATGGATTTGTTGTTTCGGTTATCGTAGAAAGTATATTTGTGCTGTTCTTTGTGAGGGAAAAAGTGTTATTAATTCGCAACTCGTTCTGTGCACAAAATTCCGTCAACATTTCGCCGTTTCTGTTAATTACGTCTTCGTTATATTTTTGTTTTACCCCGTTTACTACTTCGTTACCTACTCTAGCGTTAAGGTCTCCTAATATGATTATCTTTTCTTTAGTTGGTATTTTATCTAGTTGTGATTGAAGACTTTCATAAAAATCTACCACCGCTTCCTCTGGTTTGCTTATGTCAGGTGCGTATACTGATAGGATATGTAGCGGACGATCGAACGACATTGTGACTTTCAGGATTCTATCGCTAACATATTCTACGTTTACCATTATTTCTTCGTATTTTTCATGTACTAGTAGTCCTACTCCCGATGTTGCTCTTTGGTCTTTTTCTACTCCAGGGTATACTAAGATGTAATTGTTTAATTTTGATAATCCTCTTCCCTTCTTTTTGGTTTCGGCAAGTGCACATATATCTATTTTGTGTTCGTTCATTTCAGGGATTATTTCGTGCTCTTTGGAGAATAGAGTTCTTATGTTCCAGCAGTTGCAATATCTAAGCGTGGTAATTTAGAGAGGCATCATAAAACTATGAAAAGAATTTTCTGCCACAAAGTGAACTACCAAAACGGAAAGTACGTGATTTGATATCTTGTTTGAAAAAAGAAAAAACCATGTTCACAAGACCAGCCAAACAATCAAAAGATGCTACGATCGCGTCATTTAAATTATCTCATATATTGGCGAAATACAAGAAACCATTCGAAGATTATCGGTTAATGGAAGAATTTATTGAAGCGGGTGAGACTTTCTTTGAGGATTTTAAAAATAAAACAGAAATCATGTCTGCTATTAGAGAACTTCAGTTATCTCGTCCGACTATCACAAGGCGTATTGAAGTCATGAGTCAGGACATGGCAGATAAACTAAAACATGGTATAAAATGTACATACATTTCTTTACTGTTCGACAAATCCACCGATTCAGAAGGCACTGCCCAGCTGTGTATTTTTATTCGGATTGTATTCAATGACATGCTGATATATATGACGTTTTTCTCAACTACAAGCTACCAATATATAAATTAGTGTATATAACAACCGATGGAGCACCAGCAATGACTGGAAACAAAAACGGTTTTGTGGCATTGTGTCGAGCTAATGAAGATTTCCCTTCAATTTTTTCATTCCATTGCATTATAGAATAGAATAGAATACTCATTTATATACATATATATCTATACATCAACAAGTTTGGTGTTCAAAAGTTTTAAACACGGAGGAAATTATGGGCATTGCAACAAAAATTTTCAATTCAATTCGTGCACTTAGCTTACAACGGCGGCTTTTACGTTGTAGATGGAAGAAAGGTAGTCAGCTTTAGATCTTAACATGGACGTCAGGTGGTTGAGTCGCAGAAAATTCCTAGAAAGGTTTAAAGAATTATTGCCCGAAATAACAGCTTTTCTAGACGAAAGAGGTGATGACACTCAGATGTTGAAACACGAAAAATGGCTGACTGATTTGGCATTTTTGACTAACATCACAATGCACTTAAACACCATTAACTTGGAGCTTCAAGGTGAAGGAAAAACTATTATTGAGATGATTAGCGCAGTAAACACATTCAAAAGTAAATTGCAACTTATGATAGACTGAAAAGAAAGGATCTGAAACAATTTCCATTTTTGAAAGCAAGGATTCCTCAACTGAATTATGATACGTTTCAGGCTGAATTATCAAATATTTTAGGACCAATCGAAACGCGTTTTTATGGTTGCAGTAAGTTGGCAAATATAGCATCACTTATGAGTTATCCTTCTTCATGTAAAAACATTGAGGAATTAGCTACTGAAATAGCAAGTCAGTTTAATATGAACTCATGTTCTGTTGAAAATGAGTTGGTGCAAATTATATCAGATATACATCTCAAAGCTACAGCATCTGATACAAATTTCTGGTGTTTTATATCTGAAGATAAATATCCGAATCTAAGGCAAATCGCCCTTCAACCGACTGCAATGTTTGGGTCAGCTTACTTGTGCTAGTCTGCATTTTCTGAAATGAAGATAATTAAGTCAAAATATCGCAATCGACTAACTGGCGATAATATGTCATTATGCTTGAGATTAGCACTCAGTGGTTACGTACCATCTTATGAAAAGTATGCTGAGGACATGCAGTGCAATGCTTCAACAGCGAAAGTCATTCCTTAATTAAGTTTAACACCAAATGTAACTTTTTTTTTTGTAATCATCATCATCATCTGTCAACCATCATCATCTGTCAACCATCCTAGTCCACTGCTGAACATAGGTCTTCCTCAACGATCTCCATTCCTCGCGATTTTGGGCCGGATTTATCCAGCTCGTACACACTCGCTTGATATCGTCTTTCCAACGAGCTGGTGGGTGTCCTCTACTTCTGTGGGATTCATCTCTGGGACGCCACTCCAAAAGACACTTTGTCCATCTACCGTCCGTGGTTCTTGCTAGATGACCGGCCCAGTTCCACTTTAAATTAGCAACTCTCTCTCGAGAGCATCCTGGACTCTAGTTCGTTGGCGTATGATATGGTTGGGAATTCTGTCCCGTAGTGTTATGCCTAACATAGCTCTCTCTATCTTACGCTGAGCAACACATATTTCATTAGCTGATTTCTTTGTTAGGGTCAGGGTTTCTGCACCGTACGTCAAAACTGGTAAAACGCATTGATTGTATACTTTACGTTTCAAACAAATCGGTATCTCTGATTTGAACAGATCTCTCAGTTTTCCAAATGCAGCCCATGTCAGCCTTATTCGCCTTCCTATTTCTGTTGTTTGGTTGTCCCTGCCTATAGTTATCTCATGCCCCAGATATTTGTATGACGTTACTTGTTCAACAATTTCACCATCGATGGAAACTGGTTGGCTTGGTACTAAGTTGGTCATCATCTTAGTTTTCGACATATTTATCTTCAATCCGGTTTTACTGGATTCCTTAGACAACTGCAAGAGCATCTCATTTGCATCATCTAATCTGTTTGCTATAATGACGATGTCGTCGGCGAAACGAAGATGACTTAATCGCTCACCATCCACATTTACTCCCCTCTGATCCCATTCCAGTTGCTTGAACATATATTGCAATAGGTTTGTGAACAACTTCGGGGAAATAGTATCACCCTGTCTTACTCCACGTCCGATCCTGAATTTTTCTGTAGAATTGTGAAGGCACACTTGTGAAGTGGCATGCTCATATATATATTTAATGATGGCAGTGTATCTATGATCTATTCTACAGTCAGCCAACGCTTTAAGTATAATCGCCTGTATCACGGTATCGAAGGCTTTCTCGTAATCCACGAATATGAGAACCAGAGGCAAGTTGTATTCTATGCTCTTTTCAATCAAAGTCTTGAGAGTTTGGAGATGATCATTAACACCAAATGTTGCCCGAAATCCGGCCTGCTCTCGAGGTTGGTAGGTGTCTAGTTTGTTTGTGAGGCGCTTTGATATTATTTTGGTGAAGAGTTTGTATAAGTGCGATAGAAGGCTTATAGGTCTATAGTTCGAGAGATTTGTGGGGTCTCCATTCTTGTACATAATTATTATTATAGCATAATGCCAAGACTCTGGTACTTTTGCTTCAGATAAACATTTATTGAAAAGTTTCGTTATTTCACGAATCGATAACCATGTTTTCATTGCACAAAAGCTTCTCACTCAAAGTTTCACGAAATCCTTGATGTGTTTTGTTCATTCGTTCGTCATTCACGAATCAGATTTTCACCGCCTATCTTCAAAGCCTCCACAACTACTCCATCTTCCCCTGGAGCTCTGTTGTTTTTCATATCTGATAGTGCCTTTCGGACCTCATCAGCTGTTATTTCTGGGAGGTCCTCCAAACCCTGATTCATAACATGAGGTATGCGATTGTCTTCCTCGTTCTCGCGATTCAGGCTTCGATACAAATTGGAGTAAAAGTATTTTCAGTTTTTTCTTGTCTGCTGTGTCCTTGCTTAATAGTTCTCTTCTGGTCTTCATCATGCGTTTCGTTGTCTCACTGATTCTTTCCAGTTTCCTGTTCAAAGTGCTACAATGTTTGTCCATAGCTTGTTTTATTGATGTTGTAATGTTGTCGTTGTGCTGATCGATATTCATGTTTTTATTGCACAAAAGCTTCTCACTCAAAGTTTCACGAAATGCCGCTTCATCAGATACCTGTGCCCATTTGTTATTTTTAACCCCTCCTGTCATTACGAGTTTGTTCCTTTCACGTTTTAAATTGATCATACATTTAGCCCTCACCATTCTGTGGTCACTTCCAGTTGAAAATTTGTTAAGGACCGGAACATTGTTGTTACAAAACATTTTGTTTTGTAACAAGCAATAAACTCGCAAATTTGAATAACTATGAGATTTTTCATTGATATTATAGAGAAGAACCTAACTAAACCTAACTCAAACCTTGACTAAAATAATGTATATTGTGCGGAAAGCTAATATCTATACATGCTACGGTACACCGTATCTAGGTAGGTAGGTAGGTAGGATGCATCGTGTATGTACGACAACCCTGCATTACACATACTTGCAGCCTCTTGAAGTAGGAGTTTGAGTTTGAGCACTCCTGGTCTACAGAATCTTGAAACATCTCCAATTTCATTTTTATAAAGTGAAACTAGTTCATGAAATAAGCGAAAACGTCCTGATCGCCCCTTACATTTGTGAAATTTCATGTGAGAATATCAACAATGTACTACGTACTCTGTATAATACCTGTTTTTCTGTTGAAACTACCTTCACTCTCAATGGTTAAGTGAATAGGCGTAATTGTCGATATTGGAATACCCAGAATTAGTTCACACAGGAATACAGACAAACGACTCTGAAATTGAATGTTTAAGCTGAAATTCATGGAAACCATATTGAAAGACCTTTCTTCATCGAAGATTATCTCAATGGAGACATTTATTGCAGGTTTTGGAAGAATTGATGAATGTCAGCCTCACAGAAATGTTCGAAATGATGAAACTCTTTCAGAGAATGATATACGTTTCCAGCAAGACGGAGCTCCTGTACATTTTGATGTTCATGTGTGACAATATTTGGATGCAAATTTCCTAGGTCGGTGGATTGGTAAAATAGATACAGTGGAGTAGCTAGCCAGGTCACCTTATTTGAGTCTTTTAGATTTCTTCTTATGGGGTCAAATTGAATCGAGAGTTTATGTTACACTCCTGAAAACTTGGAAGAGCTGCGAAGGAGGATCGTCACAGAATGCAGAGTTTTGACACCAGAAGTTCTTCAAAATGTTAGAGTGGGGGGATGATAGATGATGATGTCTGGGATATTCTCAATTGAAGATGAAGAAGTCAGAAGAACCAGTCAGCTGCCGCGAGTGACGTTTGGAACAGACTGGTCGAAATTTAGAACCAAATGGATCAAAATGCTATTTCATTGTAGTTCATTGATTTTGAGTATGAATCGTAGATGCTTCTCTCCAGAAATAACAGGTATTAACAGTTTTTGGAAAATTTGATTTTTTCCCAAGAGTTTTTCATTTTTTAATATTAGATTTTTTCTGAGAACAATTTTATTTCGATTGTTCTCAAGCTTTCCTCAGTGTTGGTTCTTCAAGTTTTCAACATATCTAAACTTCTTCTGAATAAATTTGAATTTTCGATTTTGCGCTTTAATTTTTTGGCACAGTGTGGTTATTATTATTGATTATCATGGACTTGTGCATTATCTCAGCTTTTAGCTGGATATAATTTACCTATCCCAGATTCAGCAATCAGAGGGAATAGGTTCGATTACAATATACTTGACATAAATTTTCTTACTATCCTACATGTATTGAGAATTACAGCTTTTTGCATTTCTATATAAAAATTCTTATGAAATTCTAATTTCTTAGGGCTATCATTTAAACTTTCGGGTATTGAGCCAGTAGAAGAAATGATGACAGGAACGATATCTATTTTATCGAGGTGCCACATGTGCTTGATCTCGATAGCAAGGTCTGTGTATATGGACTTTTTCTCCTGGAACTTGTTCAGCACGTTGTGTTTATTCGGTATGGCGACATCCACCAGCATTGCTGTTCTGGCTCTCTAATCTTACACCACTATGTCCGGCATATTATTCGTCACCATTCTATCAGTGATAACAGGCCTATCTTGTGATACTTGTAATATGGCTGAAAGGCATTCAATAGTCCATATTTGTGTGCAAGTTTCTGATGGATAATGTTGAACACTTGATTATACCTGTGAAGATAATCTGTTAAGGCCAGTTGTTCGCAGCCATCGTAATTTGCTGTATGGTATCCGATCTTATATGGCATTTTCTGCACTTATATGTTTGTAATGTTCTGTCTTCACTTATAATTTTTTTAATCGTTTGTAGCGATGACTTGCTCTTGATTGACCATAAGAATTGGTTGATTAATCAACCACACCAATGTGTGGTTGTTGCAAGATGCAGAGGTGTATATCCCTTATCAGCCAACGATACCACTCTGTAGAGGTCAGAAGTGCGAGCTTTTGCTGAGAAGAATTCTCTGACATACCTGTTGTATGTAAGTTTACAACATCCATCAATCCGCGTCCTTCTTCTTTTCGCTTTAAAGTTGTGCACAGACGATTTTGGATGGTGAGTGTTGTACTCCTCTGCTAATATTTTGTTGTCATCAAGGTGTTGGTATATTCGATTAGATATGTATGAGGTGAGTATTTTGTAAAGCGTTGGCAGATAATTGATTAGGTAGCATATATGTTAAGCCTTGCGTTAGGAAAGTGGGTGTTTTCTTGGGATGTTGAAGAACATACGTGAGCAGTTTCGCTTGGGCTCTATGGAGCTTATTAAACTTCTTGTATCAGAAGATGTGGATATTATCTATATCTGTGGCCTTCCAATTGTTGATCGCTCTAACTACTGTTGCGATTCTTTCCTCCCTTATTTTTTCGAAGTCCATATAATTGATATCAAGGCGATATTTTTCATTCGTGATCCATTCAGCATCTTTATGTTCTTTGGGGTTCGACCATAACGATGACCAATAATCGGTCAAGCACTGTGCGTCACGTACTTCTTTGTAATTGTTGTTCGCAGGTTTGTTATTTCTCTCGTGAAAAGTGTCCGCGCTTTGGAGGAACCTTTGGTTTTGGTGTTTCCCTTCAGTACACTTGAAGAAACTTGAGAGCCTATCTGGTTTTGCTTGGAGTTTCTGCTTCAAAGTGTCCGTATATACGTCGATGTGTTATTTGTGATCAGGGTGTTTTTTCTATGAATTTTGTGTATATGAGATTTAGCGCCTTGAAGGTTTTTCGTTTTTCAGGAATTCTGTGAGGCGACCGATTTCAGCTCTTGTATTATCAAATCCTTCTCCAGTCGTTTTTGCCATGGTGGTTTTCTAACCCTTTTTGGCTCAGCTCCAAATAGAGTTGTGGAGACTTGTTTTGTGTAGTCGAAGAACAGCTACCGCTCTACAGTAAATCAAAGTGAGAATCTTCTCCAAGGTGTTCTGGTCAGTGTATTCTTCAAACACTGAGTTTATGCTTGCAAAGATGATATTGGTGTTCTTGTTCGTCTTAAGTGTGAGCAATTTAGGTCGTTTAGTTGGGTTACAACCACTGAATTCAGTTATTGCTCTGTTCATTTCTGTTCTTGATTATTGTTATCATTAAACTCATGAGAAGGGTTGGGGACAATGCCCCATACACTCTTTTCAACAGAATTTAGATTTTGAAACTAAAACAGAAAAGTATTGAAACATGAGTGATAGACAGCTCGAAAATCACTAAGAACGCGAAGACACCCACGAATCATACTTGTTTTCAAAATTATTCACAGACGTAGCATTAATCACAGAAGATGGTGAGTCGTTCCAAGTTTCGAAGATTGTATTAGGAAGCAATGATATCTGGTTTTAAAATTTTCCTTATTCAACTTTGATGGATGACCTCTCAGTCTACTTTCTATGTTTATTTTAAATAAGGATGCTAAATTCCAGCCTATTAATCCATTCCGGACTCGGTATACAATAATTATGTCTCCACGTAACTTTCGCTTTTCAAACGACGACATTTTAGCCATTGCAAGTCTTTCTTCTATCTTCTTCTATCTGCATTCCACATTGTGTTGGCATATTCCAGGAGAGGACGAACATACGTTTTGTACAAAATCGAGAAAGGTGCGAAGGAAATTTTACTGAAGGATTTTTTGAGTATATACGTCATCGAGTTCGCTTTCTTACAAATTGACAAAATATGTTCTGACCAGGAAAGATCATTTGTAATAATGACGCCCAAGTATAGGAATCAATACTTTTTATATGTGCCACTAGTTTGATATAAATTCTTTGGATTATTTCTTTCCAGATGAAGCACTGCGTACTTGTCAAAATTTGAAGGAAGAAGCCAATTGGCGCCCCATTTAGATATATTGAGCTGGTCTCTTTGTAATATTTTGTGGTTGGTCAGTGGATTAGTGAAAATTTTCGCATCGTCAGCGTAAAATGCAACTAGTGATTCGATGACGTTCAAGTCCGAGACATACATTAAAAATAGGAGGTGCCCCAACACCGAACCTTGGGGTACTCCGCTTAGGACCGATTTATCGTCCAAGAACGGGTCACCAACCCTCACACAGTAACTACGGTTTGTCAGAAAGTTCTCAATCCAACGGAGAAGATCACCCCGTTTCGACATTTTATCAAATGCTTCAGCAAAACCCAAGTAAATGACATCAATGGTAGGAGATTAGTGATCGTTGATCTACCAAGCACGAAACCATGTTGTTCCTATGGAATAACTTTTTCAGACATCAAGAAGCTCAGCATTTTATCTCGAATTATTATCGACCCCAAGGATTTACTAACGATAGGCACCACACTGATTGGCCGGTAGTTTTCGCTGTTGAGTTTATCAGCTTATTGAAAATTGCCGTTACAGACGCTCTCTTCCAGGCATCAGATAGAGTATTCGGCTGAAAGGATGATTTCATCATCATAGATAACGGTAGAGAGAGTTCTAACTTGTGCTGAGACCTGGTTCTGATCCATCTTTTAACAATTTCAACCGTTTACCGATATCTGAGTGGGAAAATTCAATAGATTCTTAGGATGCGTCGACGTATCTCATGTTGAGATAGGTAAATGGCTGTCATCTGGCTCAAATGAAAAAATTTTCTGGAAAGCCTGGCAGAGGATATTTGCGAATTCTTCATCATTGTGGTTGGAAAAGGCGGAACAGGTGTCTCATGTGTTTTCACTTTATTACATTAACGTTATGAAAAATATATCTTATTTATAGTATATTACAGAATGTTTCCTTTTTTCGGTCAATACTTGCGTAATAGGAACGTTTCAAAGTGTGTCCGGCAATGTTCTCCCTGAACTGAAAACTGTTCAATGCAAAAGCACTCTTGATATGGTGAAATTGTTTTATACTACATACTCGTATACTTAATTTATCCGGTACACGATAGTTATAAATTAATTATTCTTCAACCCAACTCTATCTCGCCGTTGCTGAAATATGATTAAAAGGCTCAATCCCTTTATTAAAAGGACCTTTGATGTAGTACATCTAATCATGAGTAACAAAAGTGAGTGACAAAAATTTTTAATTCAGTTTGGAACGGTCATTCCACTCCCTTTTGCTTTTAAAACTATTAGAATTCTATGTTACATCTCTGATAGAACAGAGTGAACTTCTTTACTAAGGAATTAGGGGTGAAAGGTTTTGTGCATTTCAAAATAGGAGAGAGGAAGAACACTTTCGTCCGTTTTCCAAGTTTATTCGTTGATACAGGACCGATTTCGATCATCATATCATTTTCAAGTGCTGAATACTAGGTAAAAAGATGATTACAAGATATTTTTTTTTCCTCAAATGTTAAGTAGGGGGAAATTATTGATTGAGTTGGCAGTTAAGATTGGTGTAATATGGGGTTTTCCAGAGTTCATTAATTTCCTTTCTAACAGATTAATTCTACTTCCTTTATGGCATTCGCCGAAGACTTTGAGATGGTCTAAAACAGGGTTGCTCAAACTTGAACTACTGGCGATCTACCTGAATATTTTTAGACTACTTACGGTTGACTATGAGAGGCTGCAAGTATTTGTGATGTAGGGTTGTCGTACATATAAGATACACCCTAGGTAGGGTATACCGTAGCATATATAGATATTGGCTTTCCGCACAATATTTATTATTTTAGTCAAGGTTTGGGTTACTTTTAGTTAGGTTCTTCTCTATAATATCAATGAACAAATTCATAGTTATTCAAAATTGCGAGTTTATTGGTTGTTACAAAACAAACGAGTTATATATGGTGTTAAACTTAACTAGGGAGTGACTTTGGATGTTGAAACGTGGCACCGCATGTCCTCAGCATACTTTTTATAAGATGGTTAGTAACCACTGAATGATGACATATGATCTTCAGTTAGTCGAGTCCGATATTTTGACTTAATTATCTCCATTTCAAAAATGCTGGCTCGCACAAGTAAGTTGACCCAAACATTGCCGTCAGTTGAAGGGCGATTTGCCTCAGATTCGAATATTTATCTTCAGATATGAAACACCAGAAATTTGTTTCAGATATTGTAGCTTTGAGATGTATACCTGATATAATCTGCACCAACTCATTTTCAACAGAACATGGGTTCATATTAAATTGACTTGCTATTTAAGTAGCTAATTCCTCAATGTTTTTACATGAAAAGGATAACTCATAAATAATAATAATAATAATAATAATATAGTTTATTCAGATTTGAAGAATGTATAACAAATAATATGAATTTCTTACCTAATAACTATTATAAGTCTGAATAAACGTTTAATCACAGAGACATTACATAATGTCTGTACGTGAATTGAACTTAAATAAACAATATATTTCTCCCATAAGTACAAAAATAAAAATATAAGCAAACAACAAAAAACAAAACCAACATTTCTAATTAGTACCATTGAAATTTCATAGTAACCACGAAGAAAGTTACTATCAATGTCCTTTGATATGTCGCTATCGTTGGGAAAGTCACCATCGGTGTGAAAGTCACTATCGGTGTGAAAAATCACTATGTTAAGTCACTGTCGGTATAAAGGTCACGATCGGTATAAAAAGTTACTATCGGTATGAAGAGAGACTATCAGCATCAAAGTCACTAATTTGGTATTTTATTGTCACATATCTGATTAAGGCAGCTGATTTATAACATTAAAAAGATTTGCCTGCCACTTCGTTGTATCCATCTTCTTATTTTTCTCTTGAAATTCTTATACATATAGGCTGTTCTTAATTCTTGAGGCAACATGGCATATATTCTTGGTGCTAAATAGGTAAAGGATCGTTGCCCAACTCTTTTCTCAGCTCTCGGGGTTGCAAATCTATTTTTCTTGTTTCTGGTAGAATAAATATGTTCTATTGAATTCAATTGTATTTTTCCTTGAAATGTGTGAAACAAAATGTGAGCCGAGAACAACTGATGAATGTCAGCTATTCCTAATAATCTATACAGTTCGTCTCCATCAGAGGTAAGTGGTCTCCCAAAATAATCCTCAACAACCATTTTTGCATTGTTTCGATCTTTTTAGTTGATTCTCGTAAGCACCCCCCCAACCTATAATACCATATGATAAGTGGGATTCCACGAGAGCAAAATAGAGTATGCGTAGGTGCTTGACGTCAAGAATCTTCCTTAAATATCTGAATTTATAAAGCAGCCCTCTTAACTTCTTAACTATATTATCGACATGTTTATTCCATCTCATATGTCTGTCGAGGGTAATTCCTAAGTATTTTATACTCTCCGCTGCAGGTATGATGGTGGAATTGTCGACGTGTAGGGGACCCATTTGTGGCAGACCAGATGCATATGATACAAATGGTAAGTAAAATGTCTTTTCTAGATTGAGAGTCAGCTTATTACATTCGAACCACTTTTTAATTTGTAGAAAATCACATTCTGCATATTTTTTAACTCTTTCCAGGATTTACTTTCATAAAAATAGCAGCGTCATCTGCAAAACATATAATTAGTCCTTTTGTTTCCATTAACAGAAGATTGTTTATATATATTGTAAATAGGATCGGACCTAGTACTGTTCCTTGTGGTACTCCGTATGTTACTTCTTTCACACTGCTTCTATATTCTCCGATTTCCACCATTTGTTTGCGATCTGTTAAATAACTTTTCATCAAATCATATCCTTTTCCCTGAAGCCACACCGGTAAAGCTTATCTAATAGTTTCTTGTGAGATACAGTATCAAAGGCCTTAGCAAGATCTATAAATATGCAGAGGGCTGGGATTTTTTCATTTAGACATTTGTATATCTTTTTAGTTAGTTTTCCGATCGCATCTTGAGTTGATTTACCCCGTCTAAAACCAAATTGATTTTCGGCAATAATTTGATATTTGTCCATAAACCCAATGATACGTTTTTTTATAATCTTTTCTATAATTTTATTTATATTCGACACTAGCGATATGGGCGAAATGATGCTATATTTGCCAATTTACTGCAATCATAAAAACCCATTTCGAATTGTCCCAAAATATTTGATAATTCAGCTTCAACGTATCATAATTCAACTGGGGAATCCTTGCTTTCAAAGACGTAAAATGTTCCAGTTGATCTATCATAAGTTGCAATTTATTTTTGAATGCATTTACTGCGCTAATCATCAACAATAGTTTTTCCTTTACCTTGAAGCTCCAATGGTTAATGGTGTTTGAGTGCATTGTGATGTCAGTCAAAAATGCCAAATCAGTCTGTTATTTCGGGCAAGAATTCTTGAAACTTATCTAGGAATTTTCTACGACTCAACCACCTGAGGTTCGTATGAAGAGCTAAAGCTGAATCCCTTTTTTCCATCTTCAACTTAAAGAATCGCTGTTGCAAGCTGAGTGCACAGATGGAATTCACAATTCTATTATTATTCTATTCTATAATGCAATGGAATGAAACAAATGAATGGAAATCATCATTAGCTCGACACAATGCCACAAAACTGTTTGTGCTTCCAGTAATTACTGGTGCTTCATCGGGCTGTCTCCAATGAGACACGTTTTCAATTTTTCTTTCCTACTAACATAGGACCAACCTAATTGTTTGACCTATAGTAGGGTGTTATTCATTTGGATAATGCACTAATGATGTTACTATCTATCGTATAGTCGTTGTCGACTTGGGTTCGAAGGATTATGAGCAATGCTCAAAGAATTTTAGAATTAGCTCAATCTTTCTATCCCGAAACCTTTGATCCTACTTTTTGGATTTCCAAGTAAACACCTCAAGTCTAGGGAACACTTACCAATATCTTTAAAATATGAATTTGATGATTCGAATTTATAGAAATCTTTCGGTTTTTGTTAGGATGTACTGTATGTAATGTATTCTCAAGAAAACAAAATAATATTTGACTTCTCCAAAGCACCTATTATAAAAAAATTTGAAACTTGAAAATGTCGAAACACAGAAAAAAAATCTTGAACTAATATTTTCGAAACGATATGGAAGCACTTATATTTTTCAGTACCCAGAAGGTCCACCTCTGTTATTAATGTCACTTTGGCAACGTCGCAGCATGCTCAATATTAAATTGTCTATTACATTTTGGCCTAAGTCATTCGAAGGCCCCTGAAGTGCTAACCGAAGCTCCTGTTCATGATGGAAGACATCTTGACGCAGGAGATTTCTTTTTAGGGTGTCCTACATATGCTCGATAGGATTAAAATCTGGGGAGCAGGATGGCCACGGTAGAAGATCGATATCATTCTCTTTAAGAACGGTCAAGACAACTCTTGCACGATGAGGAGGGGCATTATCTTGTTGGAAGAGTGGATTTTGACCCATTGTTTGGAAATACGGTACCAATACAGGTAAAACTAACTCATTTGCGTAAGAATTTCCCGTGAGGTTGTTCTGTATGAAAACGATGTCAGTTCTTTCACCAAGGCGTATACCTCCCCAAAACATCACTGATCCGCCTCCCTGTCTAACAATTTCTCGAGCATGCTGGAGACGGTTTTGCTTACCAGGTTCCCTCCATATTCGAATTCTTCCCGAATCGGGATAATAACTAAATCTAGGTTCATCACTGAAGAGAACTGTGGCCCCCCTCTCACGATCCCAGTTTACGTATTCTTGGTACCAAACTAATCGAGCAGCGCGATTTCCATGGGTCAGTTCTGGAACTCTTAAAGGACGTCTGGAGTGGAGTTGACTTTTGTGCAGTCGATTTCTCACAGTTTGGTCGGAAATTTGTACATTATGAACTCGTGATAGCTCTTGAGCTAACTGAGATGCTGTGGTAGTACGATCTCTTCTGGCTTGTAAAACCAAAAATCGGTCTTGGGCGACTGTAGTAATCCTGAAACGACCTGTATGGCGTTCTTCTGCGCTACCTGTTTCATTGAAACGCGACCATAAACGGTTTATGATACTTGGGCTCCTTCCCAGAATCCTGGATGCTTCCTGTTGTGAGCTCCCAGCTTGGAGCATGCCAACGGCTCGTAACATCTCTTCTCTAGTCAAATGTCGTCTTTCCATGGTCGAATCACAAAACTTGAATCTTTTATTTGTGCTTACAACAGAAACAAAGTGCCAACTAACTGATTTCAAACACTGAATACATGAAATGATTATAAAGCAGCGTCGCATCTGCTGCATTTTTAGTTTTTTGATAAGAACAAACTGAAATCTGTTGCGGCACTCTACACAATTTGGTGAGAAATTGATGATAGAAAATTTAATAAATTCGTCATTTATCCGATTATCATTTACTTTGTCATTCAAGTGTATATCAGATCGATGAAAATTAAACCGATGGATAGGAACTTATCTAACATAACTATGTATAGGTACAGATATGTACGCTGATTTCAGGAATCACTAGATGCAAGTGTTAATTCTATTGTCATTGAATAATGATAAAATCGGAGATAAGATTGATATATAATATCATTAAGAAATTATAGAATTCAAAATCGAATTGTTGTTAGACGTGGATCAAAAAAACTGAACATGAAAATTTTGGGGTTGTCCATAGTTTTTCTTTTTGTTTTCCTGAAATCTTCTTCGGGAGAATTGAACTTAGAGAATGTTTTCGATGAGATTATGAAAAGTGATGATATCGATGAGTGTATCGGACAATTCAAGAATTTGAGTAGCTTGTTGCGGTCAAAAAGTGAGTACTGCATACTTCTCAAGTATACTAAAAACATCCACCTTGTGTATTAGATGGAGGTAAAAATAACTACTAAACTATTCGTTTCTGGACAAAAAGCTGAAACAGGTAAATTTTTGTCTGAAGGGGGACATCTTTTAACACACGATGATTTTATTTTACATCAACCCTTTAAGCAGGGGTTCACAAAACTCAATTTTTCGATTATGGATAGGTCGAGTGATACCTCATTGGAAAGCTCTTTTGATTCTCAACTTAAATACGTAATCAGTTTTGAGTTTTGACATATTCGGAAGAAGATACAGGCAGCTTCGTCGAAAGACGAGTTATTCTCAGTGATTGCAAAATCTGTCGATTTCAAATGTACATTCACCGAATACTGTTGTATTTTGGGAAAACATATCTTTCAGCAGTGGTGCTTCCACTACACCCCCTCAGATGAGGGTGTCAACCCCTCAAATCTTTGAATTGATCAGTTAGTCCGAATTATAGCTCATTGGGTAGGTATTTAGAATAATCTGATTACAGTGAACGAATTTTCAAATCCGATTATATTTCAATGAGGATACAGGATGTTATCCAAGGTTGAAATGAATCGAACTCAAGTAAAGTTCTCGTTACAGTAAAATATTCATCCAACGTCACACAGGTGTAATGCAGATTTCTCAACAACAAATGCGACAGTTTTTGTTTTTCTTTTCCAGATTGCTTGTATCTGATGAATGAAATTCGAATCAATAGCTGAAGGAGTAGAAATTTTTTTCAGCAATAAAACTGATGCAAATAGAGCAGCTGCTATTTTCAATGAACGCCATGCTGACACACATGTAAGTGGTGAGTACATTTTGGAGTTGGTGGAAAAATTTAGAGGAACTAGAAAATTTAAAAGTGAAATTGGTGTGAGTCGAAGAACTATTGGATGAGTTTTCAACCAATACAAATTGCATCCGTATAGAAAGAAGATGGTCCAGGAATTGAATGGGGATTACTTCGACCGCAGAGTGCAATTCTGTGAAATAAAAATATAAATATTTGCTTCTTCTAAAATGAATGTACTTTATTTCTGAATGGCACTGTAAACTGCTGGTTTTGATCGAACTTTAATCCTAGAATGTTTCGTGGAGTACATTCCCAATATCTTGAAAAATTGAATGTTTGGGTTGGCATCTATGAAAATAACATAACTGAAATTTTGGAAAATGATCCTAGCTATTTACAAGAGGATGTTGTGCCTCAGTAGCATGATGCCCCCCAGCATTTTGCATTTCCAGTTCGACAATATTCAGATCGAGAAATTCCAGATCGATGGATCGGAAGAAGAGGCCCCCATGTGCTCCCGCCTTGTCACCATTGGATTTTTTTATGGGGCCACTTAGAGAGTTATATTTATAAATCCAGCAGATTTGGTGGATTTACGACAACGGATTGTTGTCGAGTTTAATCGTATGAATGCTACGTAATGTCCGGAAACGTTTCGAACAAAATCTTTATTTGTGTTTAGAAGTTGGCGACGAATACTTTGAACATTTGTTCGATTGATACCGAGTTGACCTATGGAATGTATCAGGTATAATAAATTTGATTGTATTTTCAATTTTTCACTTTTAAATATTTCAAACATGATCTGAATCTCGATCCAAAATCAACAGACCTCGCAAACACCATATCGCTCTCTATTAATTCACCCAGTATCTTTATCACATTGCAGATGAAGCAAAAATTTCGTCTACAATATTCTAGAAATTCTAAAATCTTTCTAATGAGTTATTACTTAAACTAACTGATCAATTGGAAGATTTGAGGGGTAGACACCTTATCTGAGGGGGTGTCTGAGAGGGGTGTAGTGGAAGCACCACCGCTTAAAGATATGTTTCCTCAATATACAACAGTTTTTCGGTGAATGTTTATTCGCCAGATTGAAAATACCTCGTCTTTTGACGAAACAGCCTGTATCTTCTTCCGAATATGTCTAAACTCAAAAATTATTAAATATTTGTTGAGAATTAAAAGAGCTTTCCAATGAGGTATCACTCGACCTATCTGCCATATTCAAAAAATTGAATTTTGTGCACCCCCGCTTAGGGGATTGATGTAAAATAAACTAACCGTGTGTTAAAAGATGTCCCCCTTCAGACAAAACCTGTTTCTGCTTCTTGTCCATAAACGAATAGTTTAGCAGTTATTGAGTCTTTTTTGTTTCAGTTGCCCCACCCGGTATATAGAAATTAACAGTTAATTTGTGCAGATTGTAATGGCGTTCATGTAGGTCAGACTGATAGTTGTTTCAAGATTACAAACAAGGAACATCTCACCGCTTTTATTGAAAATAAACAAGATTCAACTGTTGCTTACCATTGTATTCAAAACGTTCATTCATTACCCTTTATAAATAATCTAAAGATCCTATACCTGGATCCAAAAAGTAGAAAACAATAACCTGACTCTGAAGAAATCAATCTTTCAGATTCAGATCACAGATAATTTACTCATTTTTAACGACTCTATAGATTTCTAATATCCTAAAATTTCTATTTCTGTTTCGAAACATTCACAGTTTGATTAATTCAATTGAGACCTGATTTGTTTAACCTACTCAAAATCTTCTCAAGAATTTTAAAATGCTTCTCATCTATTTTTCCCGTACAGTATTAATGTAAGCTTCTGTGTGCAAAAACCCCTTCAAAATATTACTAATTATTAACTGATACTCAGCTGGGATTGAGGCTATTCTCTCTGATGATTTGTTATACCCTAATAAGGCCTAACTCAGTGATAATTGTTAATGGATCTCTTCTTTCCTCAGCCACTTCGACTTGCGAAAACATTTTACCTGTACTTAACGTTTAAGAACCTTTTCTTTCAACAGTACTGATTGGCGTTTTACTATAAGCTGCAGGTTAACTGTGACTTCAAAATAACCGCATAGCCTAACTTCTTCCCCTTTAATGATTGGTACCTATCACTCGCGCGCAAAAACTTTTTCTAAATTCTCAATTTTAACCAACCCTTCTACTTCATCCTCTCATTTGTTTTTTAGACCAAAAAGAACATTGTAAAGTTTGTGAGGTTAACTCAAGTAGGAGCTAACTACCTTTGAAAGGTTTTCCATCAAAACAAAAAAGGATTCTTTGTTTTTCAAAATCTCGAAAATAGTCGAAATATGCCTCGTTTGAGATAAAAAATTAATTTTTGTTGTAATAAAGCTCAGAAGAGCTTTCAAGTGAGGTGAGTGATGAAACCCACTGTTTGAATACCTTCGTTCTTCCTATGAAGTTTTATCTGGCTGATGATAAATGCTTAAAACTGCAGTCACAGTATTAAGATTTCATGATTCTTGGATGTCAAATATACACACACCACAAAAATTGTCGCATCACCTGGTATTCTGAATTCCACAATCGATTAAGCAGCTCGATCGCAGTTTCTTTGTCAACATATGTTTTTGGACATATGAGGGGAAATAATCTCATCTATGTATCTATGTATTTGTTTCCATATGATCTCAAATACGTCTGAAACAAGAATGAGTTTATTTGACTATCAGTATTCATTCGATTGCCCTTCAATGTTCACGCTAAATTAATGCAAGTTTTCTGTGTTTTTTGTTGATTTTGAATCTTTGAATTTATTGTAATGGCTGCTGAACGTCCTGGACGCTATTTGAGTGAGTGATCATGAAGTGGTAAGAGGAGGGGCGAAGCCAACGTTACGTGGCTAACTTGTTGAATGTTAACCAAAGCACTATTTCAAGAGCAATTAATCGGTACCACGAAAAAGGGGAATATGGAAGAAGGGCCGGACAGGGAAGAAATCGGATAACAACACCAGTTGATGATCGTTGGCTTCGTTTAACTGCACTAAGAGTTCGGCACTATACGGCTAGAATGCTACAAAATGAACTTGCTCTTTCCAGAAATATGCACATTTTATTGCAAACTGTTTAGAACAGGCTCAGAGAAGACGATATCAGACCAAGGGTGGCTTCTACCGGCCCGTGTCTCACCAGAGAGCATCGAGTTGCAAGACTTCAGTTTGCGAGGGAACATGCAAATTGGGGTATTCTAGAATGGTCGAATATTCTCTTTTCCGACGAGTACAGGTTCTGTCTAGTAGTCCTAGTGAATAATGGAAGAATGACAGCGGCCAGATACATCGCAGATATCCTTGAACCCCTTTGGCCCATTGATTGGCGAAAACATCGTTTATATGCATGATAATGGTCGGCCTCATGCAGCTAGAATAGTTACAGAATTTCTGCAGAATGCCGAAATTGATATTTTAAGATGGCCAGCCAGAAGTCCCGACTTGAATCCCATAGAACATATTTGGAACAACATGGGGTGGCAAATTCAGCAACGTAGGATGCCTTGTAGAACACTTCAACAACTAGAAAATCAGCTTCTTGAAATTTGGAACTCATTGACTCAAGAGTACATCCAAAATTTGTTTGAGGGGCTTCCGAGACGTATACTGGTATTAAAATGATTAGTAATGATTAGTAACCATTCGATGCTAATTGAGTGGTCTCTTCGCGAGTGTTTGAAGGAAGATGGTATATTTTTCAATTGCTCATTAACTCGAAAATTGTTGATATTTTCCATCATAAACTCATCTCCTTTGAATGATATCTTCTGATTTTACACTTCTGAAAGTTACCAAGCGACTCTTGAATGACCGACCTAAAAGTTTATATCGCATTGTCGTAAAAGTGAGGTGATGCGACAATTTTTGTGGGTAGTGTATTAAAATCCAATATTTCTGTTTCAATTAAGATTGATTACCATACTGTAACGACTCATCATCATCACCAGTCATCTTGAATTATTCCACTGCTGGACGAAAGCCTCTCGGAAACTATGAGATGCCTCTCTATTCTGCGCCATCTCCATCCAGTTCAATGTGTTTTATGTCGTCAGACCATCTAGTAGGGGGAGTCCTCTCCTTCGAAATGCCTCTTGTCTGGGTCTCCATTCGATAACTTTTCTGGTCCATCTATCGTATGTTCTTCTGGCAATGCGTCCATCCTAATTCCACTTCAACACAGCTATTCTGCTCGCAGCATTCATGACTCCCGTTCTTCTTCTTATTTCCTCATCTGGTATTCTAACCCTGAGGTAAATTCTGGCCCTCTGGACGACTTTGATTTGAATGATTCTCTTTTTCGTGAGTGTCAGAGTCTCTGCTCTATGTCATACAGGCAGAACGCACTGGTCGAACACTTTCCGTTTCAGGCAAATGAGGATGTTCGATCTGAAAACATCTTTTCAATTTCCGAAAGCCGC
This sequence comes from Cryptolaemus montrouzieri, assembly GCA_013387265.2. Lineage (NCBI taxonomy): Eukaryota > Metazoa > Arthropoda > Insecta > Coleoptera > Coccinellidae > Cryptolaemus > Cryptolaemus montrouzieri. The sequence goes on from JABFTP020000042.1 coordinate 16,226,081, forward strand.
CCAAGAGAGATCCACTCGTCCATAGATTTATCTAGTCTGGTTGTCACAGCTATTTGCATGAGGTTACTTCACGAATTTCCTCTTTTCCACAATAACTCAAACTCTGACTTACAGAGGATATCTGAGTGGGGTCAGTTGAACCTGGTGAGCTTCAAAGCGATCAAGACGCCTGCAACTACGTTTTCTAGAAAGTTCCCGATGGAGAACCTTCTCTAATGATGCAAGGACAACAAATTACATCCAAAGATTCGATGCACTTTCTCGGAATAACGAGTTTCACTGGAGTGAACTTGTATCAGCAATAGCTAAGCCGGCATCAGCTAAACTTAGTTTTCTCTTCAGAGCCAAGCGATACTTCACGTCATCTCAGCTGTTGCTTCTATATAAGGCGCAGATTCGACCTGTTTTGGAATATTGTTCTCATGTATAGGGATCTGTGCCCAAACTTTCGTTGCGGATGTTGGATAGTGTGCAAAAACGAGCTGTGCGCCTCATAGACCACCCGGAGATCACCCCCAATCTCAAAAATCGCTGGCTCTCAGAAGACAAGTTGCAGGCCTTTCTCTGTTTCATAGATACTTCCACGGAAGATGCTCCAAGAAACTGAAAGACCTTGTTCCAGGAAAACTCATGTTTGGCCGCAACACTAGGCTGGCAAGGAGTTCCCATCATATGGCGGTACATTTAACTACCCCTCGAAACTCTCTCTATAAGAATTCCTTCGTTTACAAGGCCAGTGAACTGTGGAACTTGCTTCCGTCCAACATCTTCCCAACATCCTATAATTGGCCCTCTTCAAGAATTGAGTAAACAGACACCTCAATTCTTCCCAGGCACCCACTTATGTGGTGTAACAGGTTCGCTTATTCCTGGAAAGCTCGCAAAAAAAAGGGATGTTTCCACCTACTACCAAATTGGTCATGAGCTGGATCCTAGAAATATTGATCCTCTCACCGTTCTTGCAATTTGGTGAAGTTCCTCCAACATCATAGCAGCTTTATCTGCACTATCTGATATTAGAACAATGTGTACTGCGAACATTAAATGACTTAGATTTTCTCCATTTATATTTACTCCTAGGTGGTACCAATTCAATTGTTTAAACATATGTTCGAAGAGGGTTATAAATAATTTGGGGGCAATTGTATCACCTTGGCAGACTCCACGCTTCACTTCAAACTTATTAGTCTCATACACGCTGTGGCTGTATCATAAATGTTCTTCAGTCGAGGAATGTAACGACAATCGATTCGACAGTCTGCAAGAGTTTGATGGATGATGGTATCAAGTGCTTTCTCATAATCTACAAAGATCAAAATGAGTGGTTTGTTATACTCCACACTTTTCAATTAAGGACTTGATTACTTGTTAATGGTCGTTGGTACTGTACCCAAAGCGAAACCCAGCTTGTCCCCTTGGTTGGTAGTTATCTAATTTTCCAGTGATCCTCCTTGTCATTATCTTCATGAAGGGTTTATAAGTGTGAGATATCAGGCTTATAGGCGATAGTTTCTTAAATCCGTGATCTCATTTTTCCTGAATTATAGCAATAAGTGCCTTATGTCAATTTTTGGGGATTGTACCTTGGAGCAAGCATTGAAAAGTTTCAGAATAATGCACAAAAGGTTTATTGCCTTTCTCTTTTATTCATTCAATCACTAAAGCATTGTGTCCCGGTGATTTGTTGTTTTTCATTGCCAAGAGGGCTAGTGCTTATTCTTCCATGGAGGAGTCTAGAATGTTTTCAGAACCAACATTTCGGATTTTTGGGTAAGAATCAATGTTTTCCAAATTATGTTTATAGAGTCCTCGGCAATTTGTAGAATTTTTTCATGTTCGTTTCAACGTTTCCGTTTTCTTCTTTCAACTTGAAATATTCCGCTAACCCTCAACCAACTTCCTCAATAGCACTTTGAAACTATTGTTCTCTTCTATACCTTGGCTAATGTTCAGTATTGTATTTCCTCCCTAGTGTCTCACTGCCATGGAAGTTGTCGAATTATGATCCATCAATTCCCTGATTGAGTTTTCCTTTGATCGTACCCTCGCTTTCTCTAAATTTAATAATAATAAAAAACAAGTACTCTGTTTTAAGGAATTTTACTTAATAATTGCGATTCGTTACGCGTTTCAATACACCGTAGCTTCTTCAGACGAATGAATATACAGAAAAATATAAATGAGAATATAACTATAAATGTTCTTGGGTAAGAAGAAGCAACCCAATAAGCTTTTAATTGGTTATTTGTGACAGGTATATCCAATAAAATTAAGGAATAGATTGCTCCCCGAAAAGATTCAATAGAGGTGAAGGGCTTAAATCGACTTGTTCATTGATGATTCTACCTGAGTGTTTGTATTTATTGATTTCTTAAGTTTCCCAAAGATCTACCTTCCAATATTTATTATCTGTATGCAAAATTTCAAACTGTGAGTCGAAAGAATGATTATTTTCTAAGAGATGATTCGCGTAATTTGAATCTGATTTTTTATTTGAAAAACTGCGTTTATGTTCCGATATTTTAATATTAAAATTTCTATGTGTTCTACCAATGTAGAAATTATCAGTCATTGCAATTCAATCTATAAACACCTGATTTATTGTTTTTACCTGGTTTGGTTTTATTATTTTTATATATTTGCCTAAATTATTATTAGTTTTGAAAGCTATGTTGAAATTATTGCTACTCATGAATGATTTCAGTTTATTAGTTTGGGATTGTAACCATTATTTTGGCTATTTGTTTAATCAAATTCAATTCTTTGTTGAAATTTTTTGTGATAACGGGATGTTAATCAATCTATGAATAAAACTATTGAATGCTGACATTTTATGTTGATATGGATGACACGACGAGTCATATATTATAATTACTGTATGTGACGGCTTATGGTAAATTGCGAAAATATGTTTTCCATTTTCATTCGAAATTGTTACGTCTAAGAAATTTATCGAATTATTGCTTTCTATTTCGGTTGTGAATGCAATTTTTGGATGTAATGAATTTATATGATTTTCGAAAATTTTCAACTGTCTATCTGTTCCTGTGAAGCAAATAATGATATCGTCTACTTAGCGATACCAGTATAAACAATATTTACCGAGTGGATGATTATGAATTAATTTCTCTAAGTTATTCATGAATATTTCTGCTAACAAAGGACTTAACGGATTGCCCATAATCAAGCCGTCTTCAATAGTATAATATTAGTTATTGAAATGGAAATAATTTTGATCTAAACAAATTTGTAATAATGAAAGAATATCTGATTTAATGATAGTATTGACATGATTCTTTTCTAATAATTCTTCAACTAAGTAATACGTATCTTTCGGAGGAATGTTGGGAAATTCTTAACATCGAAAGAAATGAGTTTGGAATTAGGTGGTATAGTGGTATCTTTGATTTTGGCAATAAGTTCGTATGAATTTTTGACCGAAAATTTAGATTTAGAATTGCAATGTTTTATTAGCAAGTCGTTGAGGAATTTTGAAAGTTTGAACGAAGGTGCCGTTACATAAGAAACAATAGGTCTAATAGGGTAATTAGGTTTATGAAGTTTTATCAACGAATATAATTCGGGGGATTGTGGATTGGAGTTAATGAATTTATATTTTTCGTGGTCTGTATAATTAATGATTTTGCTGACGAAATTATGTTTTTAACCACTTTCTGAAATTTTGCGGTAGGATCCTTAGTTGACGTTATACATATAGTTTCCGGCTGTTAAGAATTCTTCAGTTTTAGAAATATAATCGGTGTTACTAATCGCGATGACGGTGTTACCTTTATCTGCTTTAGTGAATACTAAATCGTTCTTGGTACTATTTTCACGAATTGTTTTTATTTTCTTATAATCGGAATTGCAATGAGGTGATAATTTCGAAAAGTCTTCTTTGATGATTTGTGCTGTTTGATGTTTGGCTAAAATATTATCTTTGGAGTTTTTGAGAATGATTTCGGAGTCTATGCCTAACTGTTCAAAATTAGTTTTATTATAATTTGGATGTAAATTATGTTTGAATCCTTTTCTAATAGATCTTTTTGTGGTTGTGTAAAATCGGTATCAGTTAAATTAGTGAATCTGTAACGGCACCTTCGTTCAAACTTTCAGAATTCCTCAACGACTTGCTAATAAGACATTGCAATTTTAAATCTAAATTTTCGGTCAAAAATTCATACGAACTTATTGTCAATATCAAAGATACCACTATACCACCTAATTCCAAACTCATTTCTTTCGATGTTAAGAATCTATTTCCCAGCATTCCTCCGAAAGATACGTATTACTTAGTTGAAGAATTATGGGAAAAGAATCATGTCAATACTATCATTAAATCAGATATTCTTTCATTATTACAAATTTGTTTAAATCAAAATTATTTCCATTTCAATAACAAATATTATACTATTTAAGACGGCTTGATTATAGGCAATCCGTTAAGTCCTTTGTTAGCAGAAATATTCATGAATAACTTAGAGAAATTAATTCATAATCATCCACTCAGTAAATATTGTTTATACTGGTATCGCTATGTAGACGATATCATTATTTGCTTCACAGGAACAGATAGACAGTTGAAGATTTTCGAAAATCATATAAATTCATTACATCCAAAAATTGCATTCACAACCGAAATAGAAAGCAATAATTCGATAAATTTCTTAGACGTAACAATTTCGAATGAAAATGGAAAACATGTTTTCGCAATTTACCATAAGCCGTCACATACAGATATTATAATACATAACTCGTCGTGTCATCCTTATCAACATAAAATGTCAGCATTCAATAGTTTTATTCATAGATTGATTAACATCCCGTTATTACCAGAAAATTTCAACATAGAACTAAATTTGATTAAACAAATAGCAAAAAATAATGGTTACAATCCTAAACTAATAAATAATATTTTCAATAAAAACAAAGTAGAATCGCATTGAATGAAGTTTACCCTGTCGATAAATTGAAACGAAAATTCAACACCTTAACCTACGTTGGCATTACAAGTGAGAAACTGAAATCATTCATGAGTAGCAATAATTTCAACATAGCTTTCCAAACTAATAATAATTTAGGCAAATATATAAAAATAATAAAACCAAACCAGGTAAAAACAATAAATCAGGTGTTTATAGCTTGAATTGCAATGACTGTGATAATTTCTACATTGGTAGAACACATAGAAATTTTAATATTAGAATATCGGAACATAAACGCAGTTTTTCAAATAAAAACTCAGATTCAAATTACGCGAATCATCTCTTAGAAAATATTCATTCTTTCGACCCACAGTTTGAAATTTTGCATACAGATAATAAATATTGGAAGGTAGATCTTTGGGAAACTTTAGAAATCAATAAATACAAACACTCAGGTAGACTCATCAATGAACAAGTCGATTTAGGCCCTTCACCTCTATTGAATCTTTTCGGGGAGCAATCTATTCCTTAATTTTATTGGATATACCTGTCATAAATAACCAATTAAAAGCTTATTGGGTTGCTTCTTCTTACTCAAGAACATTTATAGTTATATTCTCATTTATATTTTTCTGTATATTCATTCGTCTGAAGAAGCTACGGTGTAGTGAAACGCGTTACGAATCGCAATTGTTAAGTAAAAGCCTCCCAAATTCAAATTCTCTAAATTTCCCATGCACTTCTGTTAGAGCTTCGTTAATTTTGGTGTTCACGTCATCTACATTAATGAGAACATCTTATATCACAATTGTTTGGTCTCTGATGTCCATTTTTTATTCTTTTTGTTTGTTGTCATTTTCATTGTCTCCCTTTTCAGGTTCGTTTTTATTCTTGCACTTACAGCAGGGTGATCGCTGCCTATTGATAGTTTATTCAATACTGTTACGTCTTGGATGAAACTGTTTTTGTCTGGGAATATGAAATCAATTTCGTTTTTCGTTACACCATCTGGACATGCCCAGGTACACTTGGCATGGTTTCCTTTTTCTAAAAAACGAATTTATAGTATACAGTGCTCTGGATGATAAAAAGTCAATAGCATCTCTCCTCTGTTGTTTCGGGAGTTGTACCCGTGAGGGGCTATGGCAAATTCTGTATAAGTTTCGCTTTGTAGAGTCCTATGATAACTGTAAAATTTGCAGGGTGATCTTGCATGGCTCTATTGATATCATCATGAAAATTCACGATCTCTTCATCACTATAACCTCTCGTTGGTACATAGATTTGTAATATTTTTACACTGTATCTAACGTACATCTTCAGCTTTAAGTATATGATTCTAGGGCTTATGCTCTGTATTTTCTGAACGTATCGTTTATGTTTTTTATTTACGATAAAAACCACTTCACCAACTGCAGTCTATTCCTCTTTGTAATGCAATAGGTGGCCAGACGAATGACTAAGACGATTGTAATTGAAATTTCGACCTAAAATAATGTTCTAATCATTAACATATGAACTTTGGCAGAAGGCCTGAACAAATTCTCACGTTATCGGCTGACTATGACCCATTTAAATTCAATCAGTTAATCGGTGAGAAAACCACCTGAACAATTTTTCGGCGAAATACGTTTTTCCATGATTCAAAAGATAATATTAACAATAGCGTTTGAAAAAGATTGAATATTAAAAAAATAGAATTCCGTTTATCTAATCGTCTACATTATGACACTCAAAACTAAAAAAAAATCTTGAAAATCTTTACGATTCTATCATCGTAACGAGTTGATAAAGATAAAGTGTTTCAGGGATATTGCATTATCTAATAATACACGCACTATATGAAAGTTTTTAGCATGATCCAGAAAGTTTATTATATGATACTGCTACTGATAACCTTGCATTCTAAATTCCATACTGAAGGCTTTGATAGTTCATAAGATTTAGGTTAGGTTATTGCGTGAAAGTGGAGAAAATGTCGACAAGTTTTAAAAAACTCAACACCATTTCGAATCAAAGAAGAGCTCATATTTACTATAAACAATTTTTTTCAATATACAGGGTAGCACATGGAAACTCAGTGTTTTGCGAATAGTTTCCGAAGCCGATGAACCTTTTCTCATACGCACCAATTATTATACAGAGTGTTTAAAAAAGACTTGGCAATATTTCGGGAGGTGATTGCTGAAGTCATTTCTTGAAAAAAAAAGCATAGATTCTTAAATACTTCTTTACCGATTTACAGGGTGTTAATCGAAAGATGCAGTTGAATTTGAGTTTTTCGTAAACCACCAGTGGCGCGCATGGGTACAACGAGGGTTATTTTTAAAGAGAAAACTAGGACGCTACTGATTTTTTTAAAAGTGAAAAATAGTTTTGAATTTTCCTATCTTTTTAAAGAAAAACGTTTTCATGACATTTTTTGTACGACCCCCAGTAAGTGATCTTTTCTCTACGTTCTTGCAGCTCAAATTGTTGATTACTTCAGTTATCACTTTCATCTTTCATACGTGTGCCAGCCTTTAGCGCAGACGAAGTCGAACATTTTTGCTCTCCTAGATAATTCGAAATAAGAAATTACCAATCGAATAAATTTTTGTAGAATTGTGTTTCGTAGGCAGTGTGGCAAGTTTTTTGTGTGTTCCATAATTCGGTGATTACTCAAGTTATTGAAATTAAATGAAATTAAAATAATACCAAAAGACTGGCTGACATCGGTGTTTATACCACTACCAAAGAAGAAGAACTCCAGGAAATGTGGAGAATATAGGATCATTAGTCTAATGAATCATATACTGAAATTGTTCCTCCGAATAATACACAATAGAATTTATAGCAAATTGGACGAACACACGGGACGAACACAATTTGGCTTCAAGAATGGCTTTGGAACAAGAGAGGCACTTTTTTCAATACGTGTGCTTGTGAAAGATGTAGGGATGTAGACTCTGATGTATATCTGTGTTTCATAGACTTTCAAAAGGCTTTCGACCTGGTGAAACACGATAAACTAATAGAAATTCTCAAGTCTTGTAACATAGATGACAAAGACTTGAGAATCATATCAAACCTTTACCAAGACCAAAAGGCTAAGATTAGAATTAATGCAGAGACATCTGAAGACATTAACATCGAGAAAGGAGTAAGGCAAGGATGTGTTCTTTCCCCGTTGTTGTTTAACGTTTTTTCGGAAGAGTTATTTAGGAAGGCACTACAGGATACCTCGGATGGCATAATAATAAATGGACAATGCATTAACAACTTGCGATACGCAGATGACACGGTTATTCTAGCAGATAGCGCTGAAGCACTACAACGCCTAATGAACCGAGTGATGATAACATGTAAAGAATTTGAAATGAAACTAATTACAAAGAAAACAAAAACGATGGCTATCAGCAAACACCAAAACAGAAAGGTCGGAATTAGGGTCAACGGAACAGAATTAGAACAAGTAACAAAAATAACATACCTAGGAAGTAGCCTTGATGAAACTTGGGATCACTCACTAGAGATAAAAACACGCCAGGAAAAAGCACGAGCTATATTTTATAAAATGCAAAAAATACTTTGCAACTGCCAACTAAATATCCCATTAAGATGAAATGCTACGTTTTCTCCACCGTGCTATATGGCGTTGAAGCATGGACAACGACGGAAACAACACAAAAAAGAATAGAATCGTTCGAACTTTGGTGCTACCGTAGAATGCTCAGAATATCTTACATGAGTCATACGACAAGCGTAGAAGTTTTGCAGAGGATGAGAAAGGATCGAGAACTTGTGCAGATAATAAAAGAAAGAAAGACGCAATATTTCGGTCACATTATGAGAAACCAAAAGTACGAACTGCTTCAACTTATCATCGAAGAAAAAATCAATGGCAAAGGGGGACCGGGAAGAAGACGCAACTCCTGGCTTAAGAACTTACGTCAATGGACTAATATGAGCTCTATAGAATTGTTCAGAGCTGCAACAAACAAAATAAGATGGCAAATGTAATCGCCAACGTCCTTAAGGATAAGGCACCGTAAGACGAAGATTGAAATTTTACCCTTTTCACGAATTGCTGGCTTTTTAGATAAATATAGAATATTGTCCGAAAAGCAGTGCGGTTTTCGAACCAGAAAGTCAACAGAGACAGTAATGACCCAGCTCTTAAGTAGTATTTATAGTGCAATAGATGGTGGTGTCTCGTCCATCAGCATATTCATTGACTTGTCGAAAGCTTTCGACTCGATCTCCCAAGGTGATCTTCTGGAAATTTTGGGAAATGTAGGAATTAGAAAAACGGCATACAAATTGTTGAGCAGTTACCTGAATAATAGGAAACAAGTTGTTGAAATTAACTAATACCAGAATAGTAAAAGAATTGTTGACTTCGGAGTACCACAGGGGACGGTTCTGGGTCCTGTTTCATTTTGCGTGTTTATAAAGGACATTCATTAACCAAATTCCGGAGAAGTATTTACTTTTGACGATGATATTGCTGTGTTCTATAAAGATTCTGACTGGTTCGCTCTGAAGAATAGAGTAGAAAGGGATTTCTCTATATTCTTAGAATTTTTTAGCACAAAGCTTCTCACTTTTAATTCTGAAGAAACATTCTTTCCCCACAGTAACTACAGGACGAAATCGCCTGAGTGAAACTTCTTGAATATTCATATGGATAATGCACTGATCAAATTAAAGAGAGTAAATAAAGTGAGATACGTTGGGGTGATACTTGATTCCCACTTACGTTAGGATGAACATATGGAGTATTTGGTCAAGAAATCAAGCGGTCTCCTTTTGCTTTTGGGGTTGTGTAAGGAGTTTTGTGAAGTACAGCAGCTTAGAATACTTTACTTTGCTCTGGGTGAATCTGTTCTTGGCTATGGAAAGTATATATTTGAAGAAGTTAGAAATCATTCAGAAAAGGTTTTTGAAAATTAAATATTCGAAAAATAATACTTACCCTTGAGATGCACTTTATGCCGAGACCCGAATTCTAGATTTGGGACAGTTATTCTGTGAGAAGATTCTTTGCCATCACGTCAGGGGCAGAAATACGAACGAACCAATCTCGCATGATCTCATGACTAGATATGCTGAAAATGCCATCGTCAATCCTCGAACGCGGAAAACGACAGGTCAGATGTGTTTCTTATACTTAGCAGCTCGAACTTTCAATATCTTGCCACGGGATGTCAGAAGCTTAACCGCCCTGAAACTGTTTAAAAAAAGCATCAAGAATTGGATTATCTCGAACACCCAATCCTTTATAACTAACTTAATGAATTTGAAAAACGCAATTCAACTTACATAAACACCTCAAGAAAGTCTAGGGAACACTTACCAATATCTTTAAAATATGAATTTGATGATTCGAATTTATAGAATACTTTCGGTTTTTGTTAGGATGTATTGTATATAATGTATTCTCAAGAAAACAAAATAATATTTGACTTCTCTAAAGCACCTATTATAAAAAAAAATTTGAAATTTGAAAATGACGAAATTTGGTAAAACACAAGAAAAATCCTGAACTAATATTTTCGAAACGATATGGAAGCACTTATATTTTTCAGTACCCAGAAGGTCCACCTCTGTTATTAATGACACTTTGGCATTGTCGCGGCATGCTCAATATTAAATTGTCTATCACATTTTGGCCTAAGTCATTCCAAGCCCCCTGAACTGCTAATCGAAACGTTTTGACGCAGGAGATTTCTTTTTAGGGTGTCCCACACATGCTCGATGAGATTCTGATCTGGGGAGCAGGATGGCCACGGTAGAAGATCGATATCATTTCCTATAAGAACGTTCAAGACAACTCTTGCACGATGAGGAGGGGCATTGTCTTATTGGAAGAGTGGATTTTGACCCATTGTTTGGAGATACGGTACCAGTACAGGTAAAACTATCTCATTTGCGTAAGAATTTCCTGTGAGGTTGTTCTGTATGAAAATGAGGTCAGTTTTTCCACCAAGGCGTATACCTTCCAAAAACATCACTGATCCGCCTCCCTGTCTAACAATTTCTCGAGCATGCTGGAGACGGTTTTGCTTTCCAGGTTCCCTCCATATTCGAATTCTTCCCGAATCGGGATAATAACTAAATCTAGATTCATCACTGAAGAGAACTGTGGCCCACCTCTCTTGATCCCAGTTAACGTGTTCTTGGCACCATGCTAAACGAGCAGCGCGATTTCCATGGGTCAGTTGTGGAACTCTCAAAGGACGTCTGGAGTGGAGTTGACTTTCGTGCAGTCGATTTCTCACAGTTTCGTCGGAAATTTGTACATTATGAACTCGTGATAGCTCTTGAGCTAATTGAGATGCTGTGGTAGTACGATCTCTTCTGGCTTGTAAAACCAAAAGTCGGTCCTGGCCGACTGTTGTAATCCTGAAACGACCTGTATGGCGTTCTTCTACGCTACCTGTTTCATTTAAACGCGACCATGAACGGTTTATGACACTTGGGCTACTTCCCAGAACCCTGGATACTTCCCGTTGTGAGCTCCCAGCTTGGAGCATGCCAACGGCTCGTAACATCTCTTCTCTAGTCAAATATCGTCTTTCCATGGTCGAATCACAAAACTTGAATCTTTTATTTGTGCTTACACAAATAAATGACAGAAACAAAGTGCCAACTAACTGATTTCAAACACTGAATTCATGAAATGATTATAAAGCAGCGTCGCATCTGCTGTATTTTTAGTTTTTTATAAAAAAAGACTGAAATCTGTTGCGGCACTCTACATAATTTGGTGAGAAATTGATGCAGGTATTCATTTCTTAAAAAAAAATCATCCATATTGATCGTTCTGGATACGATATATCGATATTCAGAAGTGTTCCCTAGACTTTTTTAAGGTGTTTATGTGTACAGAGTCGTAGAGTCGTTCTGATTAAACTATTTATATACGTTTGTTGCTTCACTTTTCAGTAGGACTATGTCTTTTTGATATAAGCTCATCAAGTATTGTTGTTGTTGTTAGAATCAGGCATAAGGATCATCTTTTTCTGATTCACAGTTCATTAGTAGCAGACTATCTATTAGTTATATTTAATAATTATTTCTTGATATATTAATTTTCTTACCTACTTTAATTCATGATAGCATTTATACTATGAGATAATAATTCTCTAATAGTAAGAAAATTTCAGTTTGTAAATGGAAATGAAATAAAGTTTATTATTATTATTATTATTATCTTTTTGGAGGAAATTTTGAATTTTGAAAAATTTTATGTTTCCATTCCTTTGTCCACAATCAATTGTATTCATTTGATTCAAGAAATCTTATGTATTCTTATCTTCAAATATTTTTTTCAGTGATTGACGCCAGCGCAAAACTCCTTCCCTCCGGAGTTTTGGATGGAAATTTGGTAAATCTGGGTTCTTTCGATGAATGTTTGTCAATAACCGCTAAAAGCGAAGACATCTATGGAAAATATTGTCTGGCTACTATTGATGTAGAAAAATTGATTAAAGCAGAACAATCCTGGGTGATGAACGATACATTAACGTTGATTCACCAAGCAGGAGAGGTGAGATATCTGACATTTAATAATAGATTATCATAATTGAATTCTTGGTTATGCAAAGATGCAGATAATTCTAATGACCGGAAAGAGCCACTTTAGAGCTTGAAGAAGTTCAAGACAGATCAATTTAATTCGTGTTTTCCACCCCAATAATTAGATGGCGTTATTCAAATTGTAAGCTTTCGAAGTATAACTCTATAGCGTGAAGAAATATGAAGAGTACCCCAAACAATTAGATAACTTTCGAGTTTAATGAAAAATGTTCAATGAAATCAAATTTTCATCTAGTTTTTACCTAGTGGGAAGAACATATCTAGTCGAATTGCAAAATCGGCTCAATTGAGATAGAAAATAAGTTTATGTAGGGTAGATTGGTTACGATTGTGCCATTTTGCATGTGATTGCCATAGTTTTGTATGTTCACCAGTAGGATGAACAAAAAATGATTTTTCGTATAATTTTTAATAATTTAACCCAATATATTTAATTCTTTTACCCAATAATTATTTAACCCTATGTATAAATAATAAAAAATTTATTTCTAAACATAATGGTTTGCTTACAAGAGCAAGGTAAAGAAGAAGAAAAATATCACAACCGACCACATACCAGGGGAGGTTGTGATAGTACTTAGGGTTGAAAGTGACAGGTTCAAAAATACTCTGAAGAGGTCTGAAATCACTTTTATTATAACTCGCTAACATTAATGTAACGTAATACTCTTTCCGAAAGAAAAGTAACTGAAAAAAAAATTTCACTCACCTACTACTAATGAAACACTTTAACATTTGTTGTTATTATAATCAGTCTTCAGTTATTTAAATTGAATAAACCTGTTTCCTAAATAGAAACTAGCATAACTAACTTTGAAAACTCTAAGGTTACATATAAAATTTGATTGAGGAGGTCGTTACTTGATGAAAATCGAAATACATATTTTCAATGAAATAAAACTATGCTATAGTACAAGTGCTAGGGTATGCTGGAAAACCCATCGGAGTTGCTTACTTTATGAATTGAAAAGATTGAGTAAAGGAGAAGGATTTAGAAGTAATTGACTATTAAGTCGATTACCTGAATTCTTTTCTTTGTTGATCTCTAAAATTTCCAATAGATTGAGTTTTTGTCTATTATTTTCATTGTGTAAAATTTCGAAATTGTCATTAAAGTTATGTTTTCTTCGAGTAAGTGATTAGAATAATTGGAATCTGATTTATGATAATTAAAACTACGTTTGTGCTCCGATAATATAACTTTGAAATTTCTGAAAGCTCTACCAATACAGTGTGTTCCAACGAAAATTTGACCCCCCCTATAACTCCGAAATGAGTAACATTAGCGAAAAACACCAAGACACGTCGATTTTTGTTTCGAGGGGGAGCATTTTTCGAAATAATTCGAAACTTGTCAGATCAACCCCCTACCCCCAGCAACCCTAATTTCGAAATTCATCATAGGGAATAAAGGTCGAGTGGCACCTTACTGTAAAGGTCTGTCAATTCTCCATTCTGATTTGTCATTTTAGAATTTTAAATTAACATACAGGGTGTCCCAACCGAGGGTAAGTTGAATTCCTGCAAATCCCAAATACTAAATGAAATCGATTTATTTTGGCATAATGCAAGCGCAGGTTTATGCTCGGTCTAGAAAAACGACCTACACTTGTGAATTTGGAGTTGGTGCAATCAACCCCCTATTTCCAGCATCCCCAACTCAAAAATCATTCGATCGAAAATAGGTCAAGTGGCACCTCGTTGGAAAGGTATTTCAATTTTCTATTCGAATTTGGTATTTTCGAAATTCAGAATCAGCATACAGGGTGTCCCGGAGCAGGAACACTGAAAACCCAAATAACTTTTTGAAACTGGTTCATTTCGGTATAATACGAGAACATGTTTATGTTTGATTCGAGAATAAGACTCTCTTGCGTGAATATGGAATTTTTGCAATCAATCTCTTCCATTCAGCATCCCCAACTCAAAAATCATACAAGTGATTACAGGTTGAGTGGCAAAGTTCCAGAAAGATTTTTCTATTTTCTGAATCACTGAGGCATTGGTTTCAGTTTGGCAATCGAGGTTTTCTGGCGTGAGGATCAGGATGAGGGATGATGGAGAAACTGATTGGATGCTCATCTAAACAGGAAAACGAGATTTATTGAACTTGTATTCAATTGAAAACAAAAACTAACTTGATTATTACAACAATTGTTCAAAATGACCTCCGCCCACCTCCATACAGTTATACAGACGATTTTCGAACTCTCTTCTCACATTAGCGAAAACTTCAGGAGTCAAAAGTCGGCATTCTGTGATAATCCTCATCCGCAGCTCCTCCAGGTTTTCTGGTCTTGTGGCATAAACTTTAGATTTTAGATGGCCCCACAAAAAAAATCTAGGGATTTAAATCTGGTGACCTGGCTGGCCACTCAACAGGTCCTCTTCTACCAATCCACCTTCCTGGGAAATTTTCGTCTAAATATTGGCGCACCCGAGCATCATAATGCGGAGGAGCACCGTCTTGTTGAAAACGCATTTCGTCCTCAGAAAGAGTTGGATCGTTCTGTAAAATTTCTGTCAATCTAGGATGTATGTGTTCCTCTAACAACTGTAGGTAGCCATTTCCATTCAGATTACCCTCAATAAAGAAAGGCCCAACTAGATGATTGCCAAAAATTCCTGCCCAAACGTTCAACTTCTGAGGCCTTTGCGTGTGGGCCTCTCTAAACCAATGAGGATTCTGTGTGTCCCAATATCGACAATTATGTCTATTCACTTCACCACTGAGCATAAAGGTGCTTTCATCAGAAAAACAGATGTTATTCAGAAAATTTGGATTAGCGTTTAGGTTTTCACTTAGATTTTCACAAAACTGTAAACGACGATCTGGATCATCTTCGTTTATTTCATGCACTAATTTTACCTTGTAGGGTGAAATTTGTGATGTTTCACGATTCTATGGACAGTTGTAGCTGATACACCAGTCAGACGAGATAGTTTTCTGATCGAAGTAGTATTCTCCATTTGTAGATGACCCACTACTGCCACTTCCGTTGCCTCATTTCTGACAGGACATGCCACTTCATGTTTTTGTTTGCCACCGAACCCGTAGCTAGGAATTTGTCAACCAAATATTTAACGTACTGGTGACTGACTCCCTTTCTCTTTCAGGATGGTTCCTATCGAATATCCTTGCCGTTTCTTTGGCACAACTGTTATTTCGAAAATACGTCGATACAATTTCGACCCTTTCCTCAGTGGAATAAACCATTTTCAGATTAATTTCAACTGACGAACAACAACAATAATGAGGAACTGATCTGAATAATAATAATATTTCATTGCAAAATGAGAAATAACAGATGACTGCACGCCAGATGGAAATGAAAAAATGTGAACATTTTCAATGCAGAGATCAGCTTTATTTCTTCGTAATTGATGCTCAACACATCGTACCCCAATACTTTTAACAGTTTCGAATTAATTTTAGTTGATAATTTCAAATGACGATATTGAATTTTTCGAAAGCGACATCCTGTATGGAGAGCCGAACTGAATGAAATGCTTTAATCATTCTGGAATTCAAAAACCTTTCTGAAGATATGCCACTTGAATTATTTGTATGATTTTCAAGTTGGGGATGCTGAATGGAAGGGTTGATTGCAAAAATTCTATAACCACACAAGAAAGTCCTATTCTCGGATCAAACATGTTCTCGTATACCGAAATGAACCAGTTTCAAAAAGTTATTTGGATTTTCAATATTCCTGCTTCGGGACACCCTGTATGATGATTCTGAATTTCGAAAATACCAAATTCGAAGAGAAAATTGCAGTACCTTTCCAACGAGGTGCCACTTGACCTATTATCGATCGAATGATTTTTGAGTTGGGGATGCTGGAAATAGGGGGTTGATTGCACCAACTCCAAATTCACAAGTGTAGGTCGTTTTTCTAGACCGAGCATAAACCTGCGCTTGCATTATGCCAAAATAAATCTATTTCATTTGGTATTTGGGATTTCCAGGAATTCAACTTCACCCTTGGTTGGGACACCCTGTATGTTAATTTAAAATTCTAAAAATGACAAATCAAGGTGGAGAATTGACAGACTTTTTCAGTAAGGTGCCACTCGACCCTTATTCCCTATGATGAATTTCAAAGTTAGGGTTGCTGGGGGTAGGGGGTTGATCTGAGAAGTTTCGAATTATTTCGAAAAATGCTCCCCCTCGAAACAAAAATCGACGTGTCTTGGTGTTTTTCGCTAATGTTCCTCATTTCGGAGTTAGAGGGGGGGTCAAATTTTCGTTGGAACACACTGTATAAATTTTATTACAATCCCCGCAAGACAGATTAACAACACCGGATTTATTACCTTTATCAATTTAAGATTTGCAGTTTTTGATATGTCGGCCTAAAGAATTATCAGTTCGTAAATCTCTATTGAAATTAAATGCGAGAGGAATGATTTTAATTTTAGACTAGGATTACCAATATAAGTTAAGCTGTTGTATTTTGTGTTAGAACTTTTTTTACTTGGAAATACTTCCTGGATTGCTTTTTGAAATTTTTTGCGTGAAATCATGTTCTCAATCATAGTTGGACTGTAACCGTTATTGACAGCTATTTGTTCAATTATATTTAGCTCTTTTATGAAATTATTTTGTGAAATTGGGATATTAATGAGTCTATGTACCATACTATTGTAAGCTGCTAATTTATGTGGATAAGGATGTGTAGATGAGCTGTGAATAGTAATATATGTATGCGATGGCGTATGAAAAATAGAAAAATCATGTTTGCCGGTAATTTTAGTAATAGTTAAATCCAGAAAGTTAATGGAGCTTTCAGTTTCTATCTCTAACGTGAATTTAATATTATCGTTAATTTTGTTGATGAATGTTTTGATTGACTCTTATTGTCTGTCTGTGCATCTAAAACAATGTAAACGTTTAGTTATGTTACAATCGTACCCATGAAAAATGTAACAAGCGTACCCAACGCACTCTTTTGCTGAAAAAACAAACATCATGCTAGAACGTAATAATCTACGAACAAAGTAATCACTGATATTATTCACTAATGTATTTATTATACCGATAAATAACATTTTATACTCTATCTGTATAAATATATCATTTACTTAACGAAATGAAACAAAAATACTAACTTCTACGTGTCAAAATTGTAAATGGGGAGAAACCCATTTGTGCGTACCTAGCGCACAACGGCTGACGTAATATTGTGGCACAGTATCAGACAGACAAGCCTCTCGCCTCTTCTCGAACATTCCCCACCACTACGTATATTTTGGCTGATATTTCTATTATTGTCACTTTCGTAACCTGGCAGAACCGTACCCAGTCTACCCCACAAAACACACCCTAATGAGAAATAAAAACTCAATGCCCCGGCATAGGAAACAATATGGCCAACTCTACATAGAAACTAGCGCTACGCGTGCCATTATGGAAAACTGAAATAAATGGCGCCTCATTTGAATTCTAGATTTCCAACTGAAATGGGGTATTTGAACTAGTCTAATCGATGCAGATTATTTCTCCCTCAATTAGGCTGTTCAAAAGTGAGCAAATAATTAGTATTTTTCACAATAACAATCTTATTTTAAAATAAAAAATCTCTTGAACCATATATACAGAAAACGCAAAACATTTCCAAGTAAAATAAACTTTTAACACATGTGAATCAAAAATATAAATCACATTAACACAGAAAATGGAAACGTTCAAACATTCAAAATAAAAAAGGAATTCTGGAATATTGTTGTCAGCCACTAAAATTGGTTCTCTATTGATACCATTGGTCCCCCGTTGGTGGTAAACTGCTTTCAAAAATACAAGTAAACGATGACTTCTTCTAAAATATATCATTAAATGCTCGAGGCGTTTCGATACACAGTATCTTTATCAAGAGCGAATGAATACTACAAATATATCTTACTAACAAATTTTTATATATACTAAAGAGGGAATCCACTCAGAGCTATCCGTACTTGAACTAACGTTAAGGAAATAAATTTAATAAGAGTGAGTTATTTATGTCTACCTGATCATTAAGAATTTCCGGTGAATAACTAAATCTGTTAATTTCAAGTGCTTCCAGAAGGTTGAGTTTCATACCTCTATTCTCAGAATGTAGGATTTTAAATTCTGAACTGAAAGTGTGACTATTTTCCCTAAGATGATTTGAATAATTTGAATCAGTTTTTCCATTGATGAAACTGCGTTTATGTTCAGAGATTCTAACATTAAAATTTCTTCCCGTTCTACCTATATAAAAACAATTGCAATCTGCACAATCCAATCTATAAACACCTGATTTATTTTCTTTATTAATTGGAGATTTATAATTCCTGATGAATGAACCTAAATTTGTTGTGGTTTTGAACGCTATATTTAAATTTGAATTTTTAAGAAGGATTTCACATTATTGCTAATATTGCCTATATATGTTAAACTATTGAATTTCTTGTCTTGGTGTTCACCGATTGGATATATATGTTGTGAAGCTAATTTTTGTTTTTTCTTATGTAGTATGCTGCTAACTATATTTGCATCATAACCATTATTTATTGCGATCTGTTTTATCAAATTCAATTCTTTGAAATAATTATCATTAGACATCGGTGTGTTCAAGAGTCTATGTATATAGCTGTTAAATTCTGCAACTTTATGTTGGTAAGGATGTATAATGAATTGTGGTATCTGTATGAGAAGGCTTATGATAAATTGAAAACTGGTATTTATTATTTGACCTTGTTATTGTTAGGTCTAGGAAATTGATCGAATTTTTCTGTTCCATTTTTCAGAAGTGAATTTTATTTTTGGGTGCAAGTTGTTGATGAAATTTTCGAAGGAGTTTCCCATCATAACTCCCTCATGACTTTTATAAAAACAATCGTTAAATAAAAAATAATTTTGAGATATGCAAACACCTGATAAAGCCTAGGATATATTTGTAGTATTCATTCGCTCTTGATAAAGATACTGTGTATCGAAACGCGTCGAGCATTCAATAATATATTTTAGTGGAAATCATCATTTATTTGTTTTTGTGAAAATGGATTTCTATCACGTAAAAGCCTCGTCAATTGAATTTTTGTAAACTGCCTTCACTAATATTTTCATGGCAGTTACTCTATACTGCTTCTGAAAATAGAGAAAAAAACGCAGTAGTAATAGTCTCAAAAAGTTTTTATTTGAATGAATTTGAGATCACTCAAAATTGTTGAACATGGTAAAAATAGGCACTTTCATTACTAATCTTGGAAATTTTGGTATAATAACAATCTATATATCTCAAAATAAACATGAATTGAAGATAACAAAGGGAATGTAGGGTGTAAAGGACCCAAAAATTCAATTATTTGGTCACAGATCAATTTCTTTCGATATGAGTCTAAAAGGTGCATGGAGGAAAATAAATATCACAGACTAGAAAACATGTTTGTGAATTATAAGAGGGTGTAAAAGCCCAGACAAAACAACGAGTGTAGTCCACCGATTGTAAATAAATAACACGCACATAGTAGGGTTGATGCCCTACTAATTTCTGAACTTTTTTGATTCGTTTTCAGTCCCAGAAGTCAAAGAAGTTTTATCCTCAATGAATTCCAAAATTAGAAAACGAGCAGCCCTTTCACAAATTTCATCTTTCACCGAATGTAACTGACAAAAATCGAATTGAGAAAAATGAGACTTGTAAATAACTTTGAATCTCAAAGCAAGATTTTCCTGATGTTCCTGACTATTCAGGAAAAAGTAAAGTTTATTGTTAATGTCTTCTAAGAATTGAGAAACTTTTACTGAAGGATAAGTTAACTTAAACTTATTATCGCAAAATTCCTTGAATGTAATAAAAGTGTAATGTTCTTGGGGCACTTTGCGAAAAAGTTCTCAATTACATACTTAACATTCTGGGATTGTAATTTTTCGTAAATGGTATCCTGCCACATAATAGGTAGCGTAATGTCTGGAGTTGGTAGATTTCCAAAGATCCCATTATATACTTCATAAACAGAAAGTTCTGAATCATCAGAATCAGTGAGTATGTTCTGTGAGCTAGTCTGCAGAAAAAAGACAAATCATTCAGATTCTCACAATCATGTATTTTACAATTTCCATTAATTATGTTGAGCTATTTATGGCAGAAGTTTTTAAAGCAGCAATAAATTGGTGGTAAGTTGAGATTATGTTCCCTACACCATGCTCTCTAATAATAAAAAAAAAATCTCTATAGGATCTGGTGGAAGGGCTGTAATGAAAAATACTTGAACCCTTCGTATCTATATAAAAGGCTTCCTCGCCTACTTTTCTTTCCTCGCCATTCACAGGGGTCCTCTTCTATGGTATAGTCCTTTCCAGCAGAACGCCAAAGAGGTAAACCTCAAAATTAAAAAGAAAACCGATAAGAATTGGATATTCCAATTTAGGTACCGTAGAATTATTCAAAACACAAGCTGCACAGATTATCTGCTAAAACTTCAGAAATTCAATCTACTTACCATAAATTTCCAAAAGAATTACTGAATTTGATTCGAAGACATCAGCAACGGAAACACCTGAAAAGAAAATGATTTTGTTTGAAACTTGACGTGGTTAAATTAGTGCCATCTATATGTATTATGGGGGACTAAATAGATATGTGAGGGGGTCGTGAAGGGGTGTTGAATGTTTTGGTCGGTAACTCGGCCTTCTTAATGGATATTTTCTGTGTAGTTTACCCAGTGCCCAAGCGCTGAAGTAATATTGTGACACAGCATCAAACAGGCAAGCCTCTACCCTCTCCTCGAACATTCCCCACCACACCGTATATTTTGGCTGATATTTCGATTGACACTTTCTTACCCTGAACCGTACCCAGTCTACCCTAAATCTGTTACGTTCCAAAGCGCATTGAAAAAACACGTAGAGAGAATTTTGATTAGCATAGCAATTTGATTCGATTTTGCATATTCCCTAATTTAAAAAATAGGAGAAACTTTTGTTTTATTTATTTCTTTCAGAATTTAGGTAAAATACCATCTATGGACAACATCGACATTCTTTCGAAACTATTTAAATTTGGTATATGCTTACCAGACAAATGTAGCTCGAAATTTATCAAAAAACATCTACATTTAGATATTACCGACGCAGAGTGTTATACCACATTGACCAATAGTGAACTGGATACAAAAGCCATTATTACAATGTGAGATATCCATATAAACATAATGGCATTGAATTAATTGTGTAATTTTTTCAGTGGAATCTTACTTGTTGTCCTAGCTATAGCTATAATTGCCACCATTTACGATGTATATGTTAGATGCAGACGAACTAGTAAGTAAAATTCAAACCATGATACTGTGTTTTTGGTTTACTTTGTAAAGAGTATAAGTGTAAAATAATCAATTAACAAACGTGATAGCTAATTCGATATTTCTATCATCAGACAATTACAAATTGTGAATAAAACTAAGGTACAGTAGTACAATTTATCCTAAATATAGAAAACCTGTTATGAATTATATAGAGAGAAAAACAAGTACAACTATTGGAACATAGATAGGTATTCAGAGATACTTTCATGATTACTTGAAAAAGCCCAATATTGGGGAAAAACATATTGTCGTTAAGAAGGGTAAGTATGTTTCTATTGTGTAAATCTTCAAAAATTTCCAGAGATACTAGGTAATTGAGTTTATTTCATATCGGGGCACGATGAATATTGTTAAGATTATTTATAATAGGGAAACGGTGTTTGTTATCTTGGCAATGATGTGCGATGGTGGAGTCACTTTTGTTTCTACAAAAGGAAGAGTGATTTTTTTTGTATCTTATGCGAAAAGACATTCCTGTCTGGCCTATATTTACACCGTTACAATCAGGGCAACACAGTCCGTATATTCCAGAATTGTCTCATTTGTGAGTTTCAGATAGATAGATAGATATTTAATAGTCATCAAAACCTTACATGACATGTCAATTTAAAAGAGAACATTCAGCATAAATATTACAAATAATTCAATATTTATCATACATACTAACAACTCTACACTATCAACAGGTATTTATGTTTGGTGACGAATATTATAAGCAAACGTTTGGTTTGGGAATGGGCAATTGTCTCGCTCCCATCATTTCTGATTTAGTTATGATAGAACTACTGAGCCTATTGAGATCGCCTTTTATATCTAAATAGCCAATATACTAAACGACTAATATACAGAACGCCTTTTCATATCCAACTCTATCTCACTGAACTATGGAAGAATCACTCCTCAAGTATATTGATGAAATAGAAAATAAAAGTTCTTACCAAATTAAAATTTCTTGGGAGTATCCAAAAGACAAAAGCGAGAAATTAGTAATCAAATGAAGGAACACTACTGAATACATAGAAATTTCACCTTATGTGATTGCCCTATACGTAACTATTTTGTATAAGTTCAAATTGACCAAAATTCACAGAATTTGCTTACCAGAAAGAACAAACATCTTCTGAATTTAAGTGTTCTTGTGGAAAGCAGAAATGAGATCCACGAATTAGTAAATTACATTATGAAACCTTATATACAATACAATGATGTTAACTATATATCAGTTTCAGTGAAACTGTTTCTTGTAACTGTTAATTTCCTAGATCCTTAACTGTCGAGTTGGCAGTTGGTTTCGAGCTGTCAGCTTCTTATAAACTTGCTCTCTAATAATTAAAATTTTTATTATTCAATTTTACTTCTCTTCAATTCATTTCCATGTGAAACTTTATAATATACTATACATTTTACACAATTATATAAAATACCTATAGTACAACTTCCTATTACAAAAATTGTCAAATTGCATAGCATTCTCCAAGTAGTAGTTGAATTTTTTCCAAAATACGATTCATATAAACAGCAGCATGTTTCCTGTGACTTTCATAAATCTGAAAGTTGTGATTTTACAAAATAAAACTTCATTTATGCAACTTCTACATATTTGAACATCATGTTTCCCACTATCAGACACATATAACAGAGAAACTTTCAACTTCAAATCAATGAGGAATTTCTGTCATTCATTCAACAACCTTGATGAAATTTCCTGAGAAACAGTAACTATGAATTATGAATGGAAGGAACTCACAATAATTACCCTTTGTGCAAATTTGAGATCTTATTTTCTTTGGTTCAAACTTGAACATTGTTAAACACATTGAATCTCATTAACTTTTACATTGGAATAATTGTAGAATAGAAACTTACTTCCACTTGAATAAACTAAATAAACGAAAATTCAATTTGAAATGGCACGGTCATATTGACATCCAGCTTGAAATATTTTAATACAGATATAGCCTTTAGTGGATAGCTTTCAATATTCATATGATACATTCTCTAAATGACCTAACGAAAACTTTATCGAGCTAATTCCAGAAAAACATTATTATACAAAAAAGCTCAATACCTATTAATAGCAACTCAAAGGATATCCCATCATTTTGTAAGATCCTCCAATTGATTCGTTAAAAATCCTAGTAAGTCCAGAACATTTTTCTACTCATAGAGGTTGAAATAACCATGGAAGAAAAATGAAATATGTAAATTCTGAGTACATTTCTCGAGCTTTTCTAAGAAAATATACATTAAAATACATGAATAAACCTCAAATTAAATTCACTTACCTTTAAAACATTATTGTAAGTCTCCTTAACTCCTTTTTATTATTACATTCCGTTGGATTCATAATGTTTAGGTTAGAATAATCACAAAATATACATCAACATGGATGAAATAAACATCAAACTACGATCACTTACCTCTAAAAGTTGATTTCAAGTTTCGTCAAACTTTTCATTCAAATAAAATTCGGAATCACTTATTTTGACAGATCGAATATAAGACTAATAGAAATAAGGTTACTCAGAACAGAGAGAGCACTATATTCTAGATGTTGTTAGAACCGAAATTATGTTGGTGAAAATTAAAGTTACTAACTATATCCATCTCACTATTTTCGTTAAGAAGAGAGAGAGCATTTCATTTTACACGTTGGTAACGCTCACTTCCGACATTGAATAGCGATATAAGGGGCAGAAGAAGCGGTGACTGGCTCCGCCCCCGTGCATCCGGTCTTTTCCTCAAAAATATAGGTCTCAAAAATCGTCCCAAATCAGAAAATTAAGTCTTACATTAACGATTTCTCTTCTCGGACCCGATCTCGAGATATGTAGGAATCGTTCGAAGGTCGTATCTTTTCTCCCGATGATCCCGTTTAAGTAGGATGTTTAAGTTAGAAGCGAAAATTTGCGAAAGTCGGTCGATAACCCTTCGTTCGATGGAATATTTTTCCGTTTTCCCGTGGTTTTATGAGAATCTAACTATTGCGGCGCGAAATGCGAAACTCGAGGATTTTTCATTGTCTAGGTT
The DNA here is from genome assembly GCA_013387265.2 of Cryptolaemus montrouzieri. Taxonomy (NCBI): domain Eukaryota; kingdom Metazoa; phylum Arthropoda; class Insecta; order Coleoptera; family Coccinellidae; genus Cryptolaemus; species Cryptolaemus montrouzieri. The sequence continues at coordinate 16,250,950 of JABFTP020000042.1, forward strand.
TCGTAGCGATCGAAGGCGATAGAAATATTTTCATAGCTACAAAAATCCATAGAAATTATCCCCTCCATCCCCGAGTTATGGGGACGTATTTTATTTTCACTTTTTCGGAACTTTTTCCCGGAATTTTCGCCCGATCGACCTCTCCGATCGCCCTCCGAGAGATCCGAGCTATAGATTCCGAAGAAATCTCGCCGTTTCGACGTTCCGTTCGCCCGGGGCGACGTTTCGGCGAAATTTTTCGAAAATTCGTCGCGCCTCCGTCATTCGAGCTAGGGACTCCGAATTTCGCCCGGATCTTTCTCAGACGTTTCTCTACCGGAAAAAAATTATTCGCGGGGGCCTACGGACCCCGCTTTTCCGCGCCGACACTTTCTTCCCGCCCGATTCAAACTCCAACCGTCCCCTCCACTTTATTCGAAATAAGCCTTACTGCTTTAGTATTATATGGATTACAAAATAATTGCCTTAGCCAGTTGTCATTTTCTGTTCCATTTTTCCGAAGGTATGTCGATGATATTTGTACTTCAGTTCCATCAGAAGGAATCGATGAACTGCTTCATGTATTTAATAAATTCCATCCTCCACGTCAATTTACTGTTGAAGTAGAGGTAAGAAATAAATTACCATTCTTAAATGTTCTCCTCATTAGAGGCGAAAACAAATTTAAAACAGATTGGTACCACAAACCCACTTTTTCAGAAAGATTTTTGAATTATTATTCGGAACATCCCATCCCAGAAACTAAATAATCAAAATTTGAAACAAAGGGCTTTCAAATTGTCGGATGAGACTTTTCATATCACTTATATCAACAAAATTCGAAAACTTCTTTTAAAAAATAATTATCCTTCTACACTCATCAATAAGATTTCAACAAGAACAGAAATTGACACTATATCTGACAGAACTGAAAAAAACAGTAGTAAAAATACTTCATAATACCATATATGCATAATTGGTCTGAAAGATTAAAGAGAATTTTGCAGAATAAGAATGAAAGTGTTTTTGTGACCTCAAAAGCAGAAAACGCAAATGGAAATTTTTTTCTAAACTGAAATCAATCAATCCAAAAAATCATCAAAGCAATGTTATTTATGAGATTCAATGTACAAATTGCCATAAAGTATATATTGGTCAGATGAGACGCTATGTAGGTACACTAATTTCAGAACATCCGAGGGATGTAGTTATTGTTTACAATCCTGTGAAATGAAAACTGAATAACACCGCTCTGGCAGAACATGCCTTGAAAGAGTTACATACTGTTAATTTCGACGATGTGAAAGTACTCGGTGGACAGAATATTCTACAGAAAAGGTTGGTTCATGCAATAAAGAAAGAAGAAAACTCTCCCAACGATTGATCAGATATTGATAACCTAAATACTTCTTATTTTAATCAAATTCAAAAAATTAAGAGATAGAATAATTGTTAACCCTCGATTAGAGTCTGAAATTAATTGTTATTGTCACGTTTTTATTTCATCATTGATTGTCTTGTCGACGCGATAAGTAGCCATCCCCTGCAGACGGGCGGCATAATAATTCAGTCTGTATCATGCTGTGTTTGGTAAAAGAGTGTAAATGCACCGTTCGTTCGTTCGTTCTTTTATTATTAATGGTGACTCATAAAACCAACTTGTTCTGTAAGTAACTCTGCTTTTCAAATCTTCATAATTAATAACTGTCCTCGTTAATCATAAATGTTTTTACTCAATTTTAATTTATACATCTATCAGTCATCTTTATGTATGTTTTACATGATTTTCAAACTGTTCTCTAGTTATCTGGTAAGTTTTAGAGAAAATTAGTTTTTCAAATATTCATTTTAAAAATTCAATATCCTTCACATTGCTCATATTCTTTATATTGTTTCGAGATGTACAATTTTCAATTTTTTTTTATGCATCCTTTTTCATTCTAAGAGCCTTGGAGAAGATTTTAAATAGATCGAAACGTCAGCGATTAACTGATCTGGTTTTAGTCATACGATCTGATATCCACTCATACACTGAAGATCTCTCTTGAAACCGCTCGTTTGATTTTGGTTAGCCAATTAGTCAAGCGGCTCGTTACGATAGGGCTGAATTTTCTTCAAAAACAGAACCGGATGCAGGCAGCTGCAGACATGATGGATCGTGCGAATTCTGATCCCACGTTCATGGGACGGATCATAATTGGTGACGAGACATGGGTCTATGAATACGACACACTCACAAGCCCACAATTTTCGGAATGGGTGAGAAAAAATGAGCCAAAACCGGAAAAATAATAATAACAGGCGGATTTGTGGCAAAATAGTTCGTGGATTTTGCAGGACGATAACGCACCATTTCTTTAAGACTTTAAGACTAAACACTCGATAAATACCATCGAGCAGCCGCCTTATTCACCTGATCTAGCTCCGTGTGACTTTTTCTTTTGTCCAGGCTGAAATTTTCGCTCCAGGGAACCAGATTTGTTTCCATAGACGTCATAAACGAAATTAGCAGAAGAAGCTTAAGACCATTCTTGACAGCGCCTATAAACAATGTTTCGGTGATTGGAGAAAATGTAAGCACATGTGTATCGCTTTTAATGGAGCATATTTTGAAGGAGATTCAATAAATATTGACGATGATCAAGATTTTTGCGTTCTATTTCAAATTTACGGAAACTTTTTTGTCACAGAGTAAAATCGCAACTTTACTCAATTTTTTGGATTAGGTACTCTCGATTAAGCACCTCTTCACCAATGACAAAATACTTCAGGTAACCTCACCAAAAATAGTTCGAACGCGTAAAGTCGGGAGATCGTGCAGGCCATTTATGAGGAGTCCTTTTCCAACGGAAACACATCATTCGTGAAATGGGAAGGTCAACTAATAGAGATAAATACATTTCATGAACATATTTTGGCCCTATCAGCGAAAAGATTGAGAATATCATTTCAAAATGAATATAACAGCATGAAGAAGTACCTTTCAAAACCCATATAAAACTCTTCCAAGAATTTATCAATAGTAAATATAAAATTGATAGATTTGACAATACTGGAGTTCACAAGTTGTCCTGTATGGATTGTGATGGAGCTTATATAGGTCGGACTGGTCGTTCATTAAAAACTAGATACAAAGAGCATCAATCATATAACAATAACCAAAGAACCGACGAATCTAATTTCGCTGCATATTGTATCCAAAATGACCATCATTTTCCATCCATAGAGCAGATTAAAATTATTCTCAGAATACTTAAAATACGAAAGTTAGATTTCTAAGAATCTTGTGAAAGTATAATACATAGTTTACTTTCTAATCACCGTGATTTACTATCACGTAGTAACGGGGCACAATTTACTATTTATTATAATTTTTTTTTCAGGACCAATACATCCAATTTTTATTGCATTTTCTTTATATACAAATACTTTGAAATTGGTGAAATCGAGTTCGAGTACGGAAAGGTTGACATGTTTGGATGGAATCAAAGTTTTAAGTATGATGTGGGTCATTCTAGGACATACCTATTTACTGATGCCACTAATAGCTACTGTTGACAATCTTGTTTACATAGGAACTGATGTGAGTACTATTAGAAATATCTTAATCAAAACAGAAAAATGAGACATTTCATTTTGCATTTATTATTATTAAATTGATCATACTGGAAAACCTTCATAGTAATTATTTGATACTAACTGAACTTGTGACAGTTTTACATTCAATTTTCTTGTTGAATAGTTTGAATAGCTCTCTTCTATATTGTCACGTAGTTTGAATGCGATCTGTTATTTAGTTTGTTTATAGTGCTCGATTTTGTCAGTTCCCACAAGTGTGTTTAGCGATTTATACAACGGATAACAGAGAATTTGTCTCAAATTTTGTATTGCAAATGGAATTTCGTGTGCCAATAGCTGAAAATGTTACGAAAGACTTACGTTGAATCAATTTCATCAAAAATACATGAGTAGGAGTGGTACAGTGCTTTCACCAGCGGCCGATATGTATTGGAAGAGTTCTCTCGCTCTGGTCCGCCTTCAATGTCTTCAATATATGTCATATTTTTAAGACGACTGTAAAAATTTTTTCGAAAATTTTTCTTTAAATTAAATAAGATCCACGAAGAAATAATATTGGGTTCAGACATCTATAGATCATAATTAGCATCACTTAGAAGACCAAACCTGGCCATCGGGGCTCTCTCGGTCAAACAGAGAGAGAATTGCTTTGTTGAGTTTGAATATTGAAGGGATCTTTGCGATTATACTTCAAAATAATCAAGCAAGAACAAGGAAGTGATTATGTTTCAGGAGATTAACACTGCGACGGAAGAACATCTCCGCGGAAGAGGATATATCACAGGTTATGTACTTTGTGTTATTTCTTTAGTCCTCTTTATGGCCTTGCTTGCTATATAAAATCTATTCTCAGATTCAAGTGAGTTCAGACTTATAAGAGTCAGGTGTGAGGTTTTCTATTTCCATTATTACAGATTCCTGTCCCCAACCCCCTTCCTTTCACCCTTGTCTTCGTCTGGAAATCATGGAGTGCAAGATGAGAATGAAATAATGAAGCTGCTAAGCAGAAAAATCTTTAGTACTCTTTATGTACACACGACACTAACACAACATACACAGACAAGCTATTGCTAGTGAAATAGCGACAGGGAAACGAGTTTTTTTCACTCGTTCATTGAATCATACCCAAGAGAGTATGGTTACATTTCCTGAGCTCACACTTGTGTGAGCTCGAAAATGTAACAGGGGAACCATACTCTCTTGGGTATGATTCAATAAACGAGTGCAAAAAACTCGTTTGTTGCACTTTGTGAGTTGTGTGTGGTGGTGTACTGAGCATATGGATGTGATTAGCACGAGTAAACTCTATCGCTGTCGATTCTTCATGGCTCCCATGTCCATCGAGAATCAGAAGAACCAAGGTGTTCCCTCGAAGGCTGTGCGTGCTGTTTGAAGTGTAGGAGCCTTTTCAGGAATATCTCGCTATTCATCCATCCACTTCCATGTGGAATAGCTATGCTTTCCGTTGGAGTTCCAATCATCAATCGACCATCTTTATCCATCCGTTTTCTCGGGAAGAAGAAAAGAGGTACAAAGTGACCAGTCACACTCATAGCGAACATCAAGGTGATGTTTCGTCCCCTCTCACCAGATGTCAACTTGCTGTTTTCCCATAGTAGAAATAACTTTTTCATTTTTGTGCACCGTCGAGACTCCCGTTTCATCAGCATTGTAAATTTTTGAAGCTGGAAAACTATATTTTTCCTGAAGCTGAAACAGCTGATCATAAAAACGATCTACTTCCGAAAAGCTGTAGTAAAATCTCCTTGTTGAATCTATGAGGAATTTTTAGTTGCTCTGCGAATTGAAAAGCCAGTTTCGAAAATTCCGCTTTCGTAAGTGGCATCAGCCGATTACCTAGATCGATAACATATTCATGGAGTTGCAGAGTTTGATCATTGGAAAATGTGTGCTCCAACTTTCCCAATTTCGGCGTGAACTCTGTTTCTTCCTCATTACCTATAGCTTTTATTTTATCCTGGAGCCTACTTCTTGGAACACCATACCGTTCAGCAGCTTTTCTTATCGATAGATTTCTCCCTTGAATACTCCGGATCGCTCTTTTCATAGTATTTTCATCCCAACCTCCTCTAGTTATTTTTTCCGTGAAGAAAACATCAGATTTTCACTTATTTCTTCCCTATTGCAGTACAAATGCGACTTTGACATAAAGATAAGCACTAATAAAAAACGAGTACTGTTTTTTAAAGAATTTTACTTAGTAATTGTGATTCGTAACGCGTTTCACTACACCGTAGCTTCTTCAAACGAATGAATGTACAGAAAATATAAATATAAATGTTCTTGACTAATTAAAAGCTTATTGGGTTGCTTCCTCTTAAGTGGTTATTTATGACAGGTATATCCAATAGAATTAAGGAATAGATTGCTCCCCGAAGAGATTCAATAGAGGTGAAGGGCTTAAATCGACTTGTTCATTGATGAGTCTACCTGAGTGTTTGTATTTATTGATTTCTAAAGTTTCCCAAAGATCTACCTTCCAATATTTATTATCTGTATGCAAAATTTCAACTTGTGGGTCGAAAGAGTGATTATTTTCTAACAGATGATTCGCGTAATTTGAATCTGATTTTTTATTTGAAAAACTGCGTTTATGTTCCGATATTCTAATATTAAAATTTCTATGTGTTCTACCAATGTAGAAATTATCACAGTCATTGCAATTCAATCTATGAACACCTGATTTATTGTTTTCTCCTGGTTTGGTTATATTATTTTTATATACTTGCCTAAATTATTATTAGTTTGGAAAGCTATGTTGAAATTATTGCTACTCAAGAATGATTTCAGTTTCTCACTTGTAATGCCAACGTAGGTTAAGGTGTTGAATTTTGTTTCAACTTATCGACAGGGTAAATTTCATTCGATGCGATTCTACTTTGGTTTTTATTTAAAATATTATTTATTAGTTTGGGATTGTAACCATTATTTTTGGCTATTTGTTTAAACAAATTTAATTCTTTGTGGAAATTTTCTGGTGATAACGGAATGTTAATCAATCTATGAATAAAACTATTGTATGCTGACATTTTATGTTGATATGGATGACACGACGAGTTATGTATTATAATATCTCTATGTGACGGCTTATGGTAAATTGCGGAAACAATTTTTCCATTTTCATTCGAAATTGTTACGTCTAAGAAATTTATCGAATTATTGCTATCTATTCGGTTGTGAATCCAATTTTTGGATGTAATGAATTTATATGATTTTCGGAAATTTTTAACTGTCTATCTGTTCCTGTGAAGCAAATAATGATATCGTCCACACAGCGATACCAGTATAAACAATATTTACTGAGTGGATGATTATGAATTAATTTGTCTAAGTTATTCATGAATATTTCTGCTAAGAAAGGACTTAACGGATTGCCCATAATCAAGCCGTCTTCAATAGTATAATATTTGTTATTGAAATGGAAATAATTTTGATCTAAACAAATTTGTAATAATGAAAGAATATCTGATTTAATGATAGTATTTACATGATTCTTTTCTAATAATTCTTCAACTTAGTAATACGTATCTTTCGGAGGAATGTTGTGAAATAGATTCTTAACATCGAAAGAAATGAGTTTGGAATTATGTGGTATAATTGTAGCTTTGATATTGGCAATTAGTTCGTATGAATTTTTGACCGAAAATTTAGATTTAAAATTGCAATGTTTTATTAGCAAGTCGTTGAGGAATTTTGAGAGTTCCAAAGAAGGTGCCTTTACATAAGAAACAACAGGTCTAATAGGGTAATTAGGTTTATGAAGTTTTATCAACGAATATAATTCGGGGGATTGTGGATTGGAGTTAATGAATTTTTATTTTTCGTGGTCTGTAATTGATGATTTTGCTGTTGAAATTATGTTTTTAACCACTTTCTGAAATTTTGCGGTAGGATCCTTAGTTAATGTTATATAGTTTCCGGCTGTTACTTCAGTCTTAGAAATATAATCGGTTTTACTAATCGCGATGACAGTGTTACCTTTATCTGCTTTAGTGAATACTAAATCGTTCTTGGTACTATTTTCACGAATTGTTTTTATTATCTTATAATCGGAATTGCAATGGGGTGATAATTTCGAAAAGACTTCTTTGATGAGTTTTGCTGTTTGATGTTTGGCTAAAATATTATCTTTGGAGTTTTTGAGAATGATTTCGGAGTCTATGCCTAACTGTTCAAAATTACTTCTATTATGTTTTGGATGTAAATTATGTTCGAATCCTTTTTCTAATAGATCTTTTTGTGGTTGTGTAAAATCGGTATCAGTTAAATTAGTGAATCTGTCAAAAAATTTATGGTCTGAAAATTTATCAGTTGAAGGTTTGGGTGGAGAAGTTTCGAATTTAAGTGAATTCAACTTTTTCTGTTGTTGCTGAAACTTTTTATGAATTAAAATTTTGACATCGTATCTGGATTCAGAGTCTAAGATATCAAACTCAACAGGGTGCAATCTAAACAATAATTCCGTATGGATTACCTTCAAATATATGTTGGCAACGTCCCTCCTGTTGTATTGGATCTTCATATCCTCTATGAGCCATATGCATTGGCCTTTCTCGATGACTCTTCTTGCTGGTCCACTGTTGCTATATGTCTTCAACCGTATGTAATTGGGGGTCAATCTGTTTTTCAAGCACATTGAATAGAACCATATATTCTGAGTATGAACTGCACATCTTAGTAATATTTTGAAAATACCACAAAGCCAAAAAGCCGGTATCAGCCTTCTTTAACATTTGAATTAGGGAGGCTTTTACTTGGTAAAATTCCATTATCACTAATAAAAAACGAGTACTGTGTTTTAAGGAATTTTACTTAATAATTGCGATTCGTAACGCGTTTCACTACACCGTAGCTTCTTCAGACGAATGAATGTAAAGAAAATATAAATATAAATCTTCTTGAGTAATTAAAAGCTTATTGGATTGCTTCTTCTTAAGTGGTTATTTATGACAGGTATATCCAATAAAATTAAGGATTGTATGATTACTACAGTCGCCCAAGATCGATTTTTGGTGTTACAAACCAGAAGAGATCGTACTACCACAGCATCTCAATTAGCTCAAGAGCTATCACGAGTTCATAATGTACAAATTTCCGACCAAACTGTGAGAAATCGACGGCACGAAGGTCAACTCCACTCCAGACGTCCTTTAAGAGTTCCTCAACTGACCCATGAAAATCGCGCTGCTCGTTTAACTTGGTGCAAGAACACGTAAACTGGGATCAAGTGAGGTGGGCCACAGTTCTCTTCAGTGATGAATTTAGATTTAGTTATTATCCCGATTCGGGAAGAATTCGAATATGGAGGGAACCTGGAGAGCAAAACCGTCTCCAGCATGCTCGAGAAGTTGTTAGACAGGGAGGCGGATCAGTGATGTTTTGGGGAGGTATACGCCTTGGTGGAAGAACTGACCTCGTTTTCATACAGAACAACCTCACGGGAAATTCTTACGCATATGAGATAGTTTTACCTGTAGTGGTACCGTATCTCCAAACAATTGGTCAAAATCCACTCTTCCAACAAGATAATGCCCCTCCTCATTGTGCAAGAGTTGTCTTGAACGTTCTTGAAGAAAATGATATCGATCTTCAACCGTGGCCATCCTGCTCCCCAGATCTGAATTCCATCGAGCATGTGTGGGACACCCTAAAAAGAAATCCCTGAGTCAAAAGGTCTTCCATCATGAACAGGAGCTTCGATTAGCAGTTCAAGGCGCTTGGAATGACTTAGGCCAAAATGTAATAGATAATTTAATATTGAGTATGCCGCGACGTTGCCAAAGTGTCATTAATAACAGAGGTGGACCTTCTGGGTACTGAAAAATATAAGTGCTTCCATATCGTTTCGAAAATATTAGATCAGGATTTTTTTTTGTGTTGTACCAAATTTCGTCATTTTCAAATTTCAATTTTTTTTTTATAATAGGTGCTTTGGAGAAGTCAAATATTATTTTGTTTTCTTGAGAATACATATACAATACATCCTAACAAAAACCGAAAGATTTCTATAAATTCGAATCATCAAATTCATATTTTAAAGATATTGTTCACTTGTTTTTCTGAAGCTCGCTTTCTTCTAAAATTCTAATTTGAAGTTCTTCAGTTTATTACAAATATTTACATGTTCCATATTTCCAGTGGATCAACGATACGGAGAATATGTTCATCTTGTCGGCTACACTAGCTGTTGACACATTTTATACAATTGGAGGACTGCTTACAGTATACGTTTTCATGAAATCTCCAGTTCTGGAGGCGAAAGAAAGTTTGAAGAACATTCCATGGTTATATCTGCATCGTTATCTCAGGTAAGGTAATATTTCATTCAAATTTATATACTTCTGCCAAAAAACGGCTTTATTTGTTGAATGGTTTTGATTTACCACACTTTTGAAAGTTTTAGTACTCTAGGTACCTATGATGAATGTGATTGGACTAGTATGAAATCACTAGATTTGAAATCGTAGCAAATATTGATTGATAGTAAACATCATTTAATAATGAATATTCTCCTAAACTATGAATGAATAAAAATAAATGAAAACCTATGTTTTGACTAAACTTCTTAAATGCTCATTCTGCGGAAATTTATTAGGATTTGTTATTTTAGTGCAATATCCAATCAAATTCATCATTAGAGACCGGTTTATATGCACCCTAGAATTTGAAAATATGCGTACATACAGGGTGGGGTGTAATGGAAGGGCGTTTTTGAAACGAGAATACCTCAGCTGTTTTTCAAAGTAGAACATTTTTCATTACGTAAAATGAAAGCTTGAATGTTACCATTTAGTGTAGAAACAGTGAGAAGAATCATGTTCTAAAATTACATCAGGCAGATGATGTCCGTGTTCTCAAAGGCGTGAGGGCTACTGCCGCTTGTGTGCAAATAGGGATTTTGGCGCCCCAAGGCATTTTGGATCATGTTTCCTTATTTTATTCTGAAGGTAGGAGGTAGGTAGGTAGGTGCTTGAAGTAAAGCCAAAAACTGAACTTTAAAAGTCATTTTTATTTATAAACTAAAATATCGAAAAGAAACAAACAGAACAAAATCCTAAGAAAATAAATTATTGTTCACAGCCATTTCTAAACATTTACTTTAGTAATGGGATACAGACACGTTGACGTTGTTTATAAATACTAGAAAATAACCTAAAACTAAAAATCACTACTACTTTTACTTATACTTAAATATTCTAAAAATATGCAGATATTTCTAATAACAAATACCTAGGGAACTTCATTTTGAAGTCAAAATGATAGCTAGATCTAAATGCAATAGAAAAATAAAAGATAGCTATTGTAGTAGCGATATTTTCCGAGATTTTGCTGTTGCAAATTCATTAATTACATCGTTAAAATTTATACCGACAAAAATTTCTTGTTCAATTTCTAATATTGTTACCCAGACAATCTTTTTTGAATCACTGTCGATCTTGAATAATTTTCCATGATTTTTAACTTTAAAAAAGATCGCTTGCCAGAAGCTACAGATACAGGTAATGTCAAAAGAATTCTTAGTGAAATGCTTACGTTTGGAAAGGTGGAGATTAAATTGTTTTCAAATATATATTGTAAAATACTTAAGGGGTCAGTATCATCAGGTAATGAAAACAACGTTAACGCTTTAATTTCGTTAAACAGATCATTGGAGTCTATTCTTATTATCCTGATCAGCAAGTCGCTCTTTCAGAATAGAACAATGTTTTAAAAGATCGCTGTCACTTAATTTGAATATGTCGCTAAAAAATCCGAAAATATTATCCTACTTATTTAATAAGTTAAATCGGTTTTTTTGAGAGCTTATAGTTTGATCTATAATTTTTAAGAAAAAACTAATTTTAAAGGCGGTTTTTGGATCATGGTAGGTCTCATCTCGGTGTTTATAGTCAAACAGTTTTGATTCGAATTTCCTCCTAACCGTTGGTAATGGTGGAAAGTCTTCTTCAATTTCGATAGAGGATGCTACTTTTTTCGCTTGCACAAGAATTTCTTGAAAGATTGGTCAGGTCTATATTGTTGGAAGTGATCAACTTAATGTTTTAGGTAGGTTTGGCATACTTTAATATTAATTGTAGCACTTTGCATTTGTTTGCTGACAATATTTATATGAAATAAAGCGTCATGCCAAATAACAATTTCACAAATAAATTGAAAATTTTGTATAGACGTTAAGAGGGAACCCGCTTTATGTCTTGCATCAATGTGAAAGGGATTATCTTCAGCCACTTCTAGAAGACTTTCGCAGACCTTAATTAAATAAACTTTATGGGGCTTTATTGCGTCAATTCTGCTGGACCATCTTGTCTCACGTAGAGGCTTTAAACTTAACCAGGGGCCATTTTTTCTCAAAACATACCACCTTTTTGTGGATGACGAAAAAAAATTATATAACTCTTGCACAAGATTAAAAAAGTTTATTGTAGCACATGACACCTTTGAAGCGTCATTTACTGTTAAGTTCAAAGTATGAGCCGCATAAGATACAAAAAGGGCTTTCGGATTCGCATCAAGAATTCGTTTTTTGAGGCCCCACACGTTTTCGTTTCATATTTGTCCCATTATCATAGCCTTGTACCCTAATATGTTTTAATTCTAAATTTAATTTTTTCAAGTTTTCTATCACAAATGTATATATCACTCCTCCTATAAAGTCCAGTATTGGATTAAACGCAATAAAACTTTCCTTAACTTCAACTTTTTGAAGTGGAGTTAAGAACAACATATTTCAGAACAAGACTAATTTGCTCAGTATGACTAGTGTCTGGTGTACAATCTAATATTATTGAAAAATATTTTGAACTGCGAACCATTTCCAAAATGTTATTTCTTACTTTGGACGATAATAATTCAATTATTTCATTCTGTATTTGCACGCCTAAATAATGAGTCATTTTAACAGATTTTTTTTGGAGTTATACACTCGGCTAACGTGCTGTCTCATCACTTTCCATTATTATGTTCGAACAGCAATTGAGAAGAATCTTGAAATGCCAAGCATTGTGTAGATAAATACTTAACAATCGCAATAATTCTTTCCAAAAGGTCTCGCCAATATTTTTCCGTTTCTTGAATCCGCAGATGATGAGCATTAACAGTCATAGATGTCTCCCACATTTTTTAAAATTTACCCAAATGTTTATATAACTGTTGTGTAAAATTGACGTTTCTAGTCTCTTAATTAGCAAAGACAAGTGTTGCCAATCACATACTTCATTTGTATCACAAAAAGCGTTAGGAGTTTTACATTTTTAAAACAACTTACAACAAAAACAAAATTCAAAATCTTTAGAAATAGAGTAAATAAGCCAAGCCCATTCGACTTTTTCTCCATTTGCTAGATTTCTTTCAAAGTATTTGCACGAAAACTTTCTCCTATCTTTATCTAAGAAAGCTAAAACCTATGTCTATCGAGGGCGGACCACGTTTAACCATTATTCTAACCATCTCATTGTGATTCATTCGGGCCACAAACTATGGTCGGACGGAATTATATTGATACTAGCCTCATTACAGCCTTCATCGAAAGTGTCAGTTGCAGGAGGTATTTCGGCAGCTGACATTACCGAACTTTTTACACAAGCTGAATTACCTGAAGTGGATTGTTCAAGTGCTGTAGACGAGGATGGTGTCATCGCTTCATCGGGCTCTGCATCAGTAGAAGCTGTTTTCTGCTACACCCGCTGCCACTTCTTGCAGGACCTGATGTTGAAATTTCAGATGATCCACTCACGATCATCGATATTACGGATTTAGAATCTTGAGATTCGGACGATTCGGTTGCACAAACATCGATAGTCTCCGTGGAATCTCGATTGTTCTGCAAGAAATGTTTTGAAGAATCAACCTTTTTCCCCCTTTCTTGTAGTCTCAGTTTCTTTTGCTCGCGAAACTACGCACCTGAAGGTCTCTTTCTTTTATTCTGAAAAAACAAACTAATAACTAGTAATCATGGAAATTATGAATTAACTTCTGAAGTCACCACAATAATAAGAAACATGCGGTAGGGTTGGTTGCTTGTGGGGTTAGCTAGATCCCCCATAGGGCGCCTCCCCAGGTGGTGGATAGGGGAATGCCTCCTAGACATAGGTGGTACCGGGGAAATGAAATACTCGGGGCGAACCAAAATCTAGCTTGAAAATGGGCAGCATCGTTTTCAATACCACGTTGAGGCACCAAGGGAATGATCCTGAAATGGCTCAATGATGGACACCAGAGGGCACGACTGCATCAGTCTCAATGGTTTCTGCAATGCGATGAGAAAGGCAAGGGGAAACCATCTCATAAAACTTCCCAAGAGAACTAATGGATAATGTCACAGAAAGTAATAGATCAGTCAAGCGATCCGACTGACAACCGGCGCTACCTTGATTCCGGGTCGAGTAGTGTGAAATGGGCGACCGGCCAGACAGGAGTAGGGAACCAGGCTTCGTCTGGAAATTCAGCTACTGGAACAGCTTTACAACTGAGGAAAGAACTTCATGTTGGCACATGGAACATTAGAGGTCTTAAGAACCAAACCGGAAAATTAGCGCTGATAGAGGGAGAAATGAAGAAACACCAAATAGACATCCTGGGTCTCGCAGAGACGCATTGGATTGGTCAGGGGTTTTTCCATACGAGTAACAACAACTTGATCCACTTTGCATCGGACGATAGACAAAATTTTGCCGGAGTAGCGGTATTAGTGACACCCAGAATACAAAGCTTCCTAACAGACATCCAGACAATCAACGACCGTATAATAAACATAAGACTAAACACAAAACCAAGGGCACTGAATATATTACAAGTGTATGCTCCCACAGCTAATGCAAGTGAGAACGATATAAGGGATTTTTATAACAAACTTTCATTGACGCTTTGCAAGATTCCCAACAGAGAGGTCACAATGGTTATGGGAGATCTTAACGCTAAAGTAGGAAACACTAATACAGATGACCATATCCGAAAAATTGTCGGTAAATACGGAATCGGTGAGAGGAATGAAAGAGGGGACAGATTAATACAATTTGCTATTGACAATGAGTTCACAATCATGAACACTACTTTCACGAATCATATTAGAAAACTTTATACATGGAAAAGTCCAGGCGATAAGTTCCGAAACCAAATTGACTATATCATGATGAGAACTAGATGGAGATCTTCGGTAACAAACTGCAAGACCTATCCGGGAGCTTGTTGCGGTACAGACCATCAACTCTTAACAGCTGAAATACAGTTGAAACTAAAAACACCCGTGACGAGAAAGCCTGAAAAAAGATTGGTCGTAGGGCCTGGAAACAGCTTCCAAGACACTTTGAGGAAAACTAAGCCAACTCTGATAGAAGAAACAACTCCGGAAGAAGAATGGACAGAAATAAAAAACTGGATAAGAAACGCCGCAGAGACAGAACGTTCAAAACCTCCTCTCAAACGAAAACATTGGATCTCTGACTATACATTGAAACTGGTCGAAGAAAGAAGAAAAATTTCAAATAAAGGAAAGGTTGATACTATTAACAAGAAAGCCTTCGAAGAGATAAGCGATGAAATTAAGAGGTCATGTAAAAGAGATAAAAACGAGTATTTCTCCAACATATGCAAAGAAATAGAAGTTCATAGCCTTTCTAACCAACCACGAGATCTTTTTGAAAAATTAAATACTTGACCCGAGAATTCAAACCAAAAACATGGCCTATAGAAGATGAAAATGGTAAACTTGTTACAGACAGAGAAGAAATAGCAGAGACTTGGAGGATCTATTGCGAGAAACTCTACGCCGAAAACGAGGAAATTAATGAACACGAAATAAAAGAATACGAAGAAGAACCTTTCATACTGCAGAGCGAAATTACGTCAGCTATCCATAAACTTAAAAATAACAAATCTCCAGGCAACGATAAAATAACATCCGAAATACTAAAAGGAATAGGAGAAGAGGGCACCCGAATCTAACCTACACCACTTGTGTAATAAAATATGGAAAACAACACAATGGCCAAGAGATTGGACTCAAGGCACAATTATCACAATTCACAAAAAAGGGAGTAACAGAAAATGAGAAAACTACAGAAGGATAACACTTATTTCACATACGAGCAAAATAATGCTGACAATAATCAACGAAAGGCTGAAGAACTTTTTACAACACCAAATCCCGGAAGAGCAAGCAGGATTTGTTAAAGGAAGAGGGACTAGAGAGCATTTGATAAATTTAAGGCAAATAATAGAAAAAGCCAGAGAGTTCAATATACCCCTATACATATGTTTCATTGATTATAAAAAAGCTTTCGATAGAGTGAAATGGAATAAGTTGTGGATCGTTCTAGGGAATATGGCTGTACCGGATCACTTGTGTGCCTTAATCATCAACCTATATAATAAAACTAGGGATACTGTGAAAATCAATGAAATACTGTCATCAGAATTCAAACCAAAGAGGGGAGTGAGGCAAGGGTGTATTCTTTCCCCTCAGTTATTCAACATATACACTGAATACATAATGAGAAAGGCATTAGACGGTTGGAAGGGCGGCATACCAATTAACGGAAGATGTGTAAATAATCTGAGATTCGCGGATGATACGGTCCTCCTGGCAACAAGTGAAGAAAAACTGACTGAGCTTGTTAGCAGAGTGGAGAGAGAGTACGGAACTTGACTTGGAACTGAATGTTTCTAAAACAAAAATCATGATCGTGGACAGGATGAACAACAATCAACCAGAAAAAAAGCAAATTGATAGGTTTGATGTAGTGCAAGAATATCTTTATCTGGGATCCTTGATAACAAACGTAGGAAACGTAGAACGAGAGGTTAAACGTAGATGCGAACTAACCAAGGTAGCTACGAAAAAATGAATAAAATTTGGGCCGATCGAAATATCGCTATTTCCACTAAAACCAGGCTTATGAAGTGCCTCATCTTTCCAATTCTCACATACGGCTGCGAATCTTGGTCCCTTCGAATGAGCGAAAGAAGAAAAATCGACGCGACAGAAATGATGTGTTGGAGAAAGATGCTTAACATCCCATGGACACAACGCCGAACGAATACAACGATTCTAAAGCAACTCCGCATAAAACAAAGACTTTCGAGTACAATTCAACTCAAAATATTGAGATACTTCGGACACATCATGAGAAGAGGACCAGAGAATTTGGAAAAAATCATTATTCAGGGGAAAGTAGATGGAAAGAGAGGAAGAGGAAGGTCCCCAACACGATGGATGGATCAAATTACAGAAACAACAGGCCGACCCATGCATTCTCTAGTTGTAATGGCACAGGATAGAAAGGAATGGAAAACTTTCATTGATGACATCTCATTAGTCGCTACATCCTCAGGAGAGGATAAAGAATGAAGAGAGAGGGCAGATTATTATTAAGTATTAAAGTTTGCTTATTTGAGTAAAAAGAAATTTGTTCGGGTCCTTTCAGCTTAAATCCTTTCAAAAATAAAGGCAAAAAAGATATTAAATTAATTTGATCTTATAGCATTTGAATTTGGGAGGCTTTTTCTTGGTGAAATTCCATTATCAATAATCAAAAACAAGTACTGTGTTTTAAGGAATTTTACTTACTTGTTGAATAAGTCGATTTAAGCCCTTCACCTCTATTGAATCTTTTCGGGGAGCAATCTATTCCTTAATTTTATTGGATATACCTGTCATAAATAGCCACTTAAGAAGAAGCAACCAATAAGCATTTAATTACTCAAGAACATTTATAGTTATATTCTCATTTATATTTTCTGCATAATCATTCGTCTGAAGAAGCTACGGTGTAGTGAAACGCGTTACGAATCGCAATTATTAAGTAAAATTCCTTAAAACACAATACTTGTTTTTCATTATTGATCTTATAGCCCTTAAAAACCCTACATAATGGTTTCTTAAAAAGATCAATAGCATAAAAACTAAGCGAGTTACGGATAAAACCAGTTACTTTTTCAAACTCGTACATGACATTCCAATTAATAAAAAGATATTTGGCTAAAAAATTAATTATAACAAGTATCCTATAAAGGGTTAATGTTGATAGTATAAAGTAGTGAACACTTACCATTTTATAAAAATCAAGCCGTTGAAATTGCAGTCAGCAGGTATTCGGTACTTAATTAAAAAAAGTAGTGAACAAAATATTACACAACACAACACCACACTTGACAAAATAAAAATAACTTTATATGTAAAAATTAATAGGATTACTTGGTTTTATTCACTTGTTGCACGGTACAGTGAACTAACTGATTTACAACATATTTGCCTAAAATCCGGTATTTAGTCATCATCTACTTGGGAAGAAATAGGTATTTAAGCTTGATCCTCCTGAGATTGCTGCAGAACCTGGTCAAAAGTTGGTATTGGAACATTTTCTGAATAAGGAATACGTCTTTGTGCCGAAGAAATATTAGGGTATTTCCATTTATAGCGATTACATTTGTTGATGGCTATTATACTACTCATACTTTTGTATGTTTTCATAATGATTTCTTTTGTCCTCACCATATCATAGGCACTCCAAACTCCAAAAACTTAAGTGCCTCTTCAGCGCAAGTTAATGAGACATTCACTTTATCTTCGTATCGAATTTCAATACCGAAGAGAGCAAAATACAAACGATTTACATTGTTTGTATGGGCGATAAAATGTTACAGAAGGCTTTCGGCGAATTGACTTCATCAAAAACATGTGCATATGAGTAGTACAGTTCATACTTCAGCGGCCGAAATGTGGTTGGAGATTTGCCTCTCTCTGATCGGCCTTCGACGTCTTCAACTAAAGTTATCATCGACAAAGTGAAAGAAATGGTAAGTGAAAATCGTCATTTTGGTTTGAGAGATACGCAAAGAACTTATCAATTCGTAACATTTTAAAAGATTGTTTGGGCATGAAACGCGTTGCCGATAGACCATTTTCAAGAGAACTGATTTTTTTCAAAAATTGGATCGCGTAAAGGTAGCTCAAGATTTGCTACAGCGAATCAATATCGATTCCACAATCATAAAACGCATTGGTTTTGGTGATGAGACATGGGTATATGAGTTAGGCAAGCACACCGGTCAGCAAGCTTCGGAATTGTGCCTTTCAACTGAACCAAAACCGAAAAAACAACGTCAAAAATATGTTGACTTTTTTTCTATGATTATCGCGCTGTCGTGCACTCGAAACTCTTGCCAGAAGATCAGACCGAAAATAAAAAAAATTACCTGAGCGTTATGCGGATTTTGAGACAGCAAATTTGTCGAAAAAGACCAGATTTGTGGAAAGAAAAGTCATATTTTGTACAACGGTAAAGGACCATCTCAGAGGGTTATCATTGTGAATGAATTTTTGACCAAAATTTAAAATGATGGTAGTAGGTAACTAAAGCTGATCAGTTAAAATTACGGATAGCAATAAACTGAATATCACCTACTTCATCGAGCATAGATACAAAGGAAGCAGCACCAATAAATTTTTTTTGTGGTCCCGTGTAGTATATCTCTTATGTTTCGTTTATTTTTCGAAGTTTTAATCTAAATGGTATATTTTAGTTTATTTTTATTAAGCACCTATAATTCATACTATTCAAACAGTTAAAAAATTTCAATTTTTAGATTAACACCAGCGTTTGCGATTATGATACTCATATATGGAACAGGACTCATCAAGTATACAACCAATGGACCAAAATGGTACCTCATGAATGAAACAATCGACAACTGTGCGAATAATTGGTGGGCAGCTTTATTATATATCCAGAACTATTTTGGTTACCAAAACTTCGTAAGTATATACCTATATATTCATGTTTCTATTAGATTGGACTATCTTGTACTTCATAGCAAAAAAAACCGAATAAAATGAAGTGAATGATATACTTTTGTCTGATTTCGACAATGTTCATTTTTGATACACAAGACCGGTTTCGACATTTACTCATTTCCAAGTGTCTATGGCTCATAATTATGAGAAAGAATGTGCCAACTATATTTATGTTAAGTGTTGAGAAATACACTCGGAGGCAAAATTAGCGGAACATTTTTTTTCCTAATTCTCAACCGATTTTTTCGGCAAGTTATAGATCAACTCTTCTGCTTTGTAGAAATTATAAGAGAAAACAAAAAAAATTTGAAAAAAATTTCATACGGGGGAAAACTAAAAGTGTTTTTTTGTCAAAAATTCGTAACACCCTGTGGAATTTCGTGGTCCGAGTTGAAACGTACAATATCATGGTCTGTCAAGACACATCTTCCTACAGTAACGCCCTTCTTGTTTTATGCATTTATCTCTATTTTAACAAGAGATATCCAATTTGAAGCGAAAAGTCACAAATTTCAAGAATTTATTTTTAATCTTGCGTAGGTGCATAACATCGGAGGTCAGCCAAAAAATAAAATCAAAATTAGAGAAGCATAAACCTAACGAAATGAAAACTTTTGAAATTCACTGGCCAATTTCACGCTCCAGGAGAACTCGAAGTACACTGGAAAAATCGTTGATTTTGCACATTTATTTTTGAATTTTTTTGTGTGACACTCTATAATAATTATCATCCTGTTCAAAATTGAGAGCAGGTGTGTATCCTGGCGATACACTCGTGAAATGAAATGAACATGTTGAGAAAAATGTTCATGATGACCCACAAAAAAAAACATTTGATTTTAGTAGCGAGTATGACCCCCCCAAGCTCTTATTACAGCGCGCATACGATTTCGCATACACCCAATGATGTTGTCTAGCATCTGTTGAGGTATGTTGTCCCACTCTTCCACCAAAGCCAATGTCAGCTCTTCACCGTTGCCTGGATTCCGTTGTCGAACCCTTCTTCCAAGAATGTCCCAAACGTGTTCGATCGGGTTTAAATCCGGTGACCGCTCCGGCCAGTCCATTCGTGTGATCCCAACTGCATTGAGATATTCTATCACTATGCGCGCAGTATGAGGTAGCGCGTTATCGTGCATAAAAAGGAAATATTCCCCTATGTAAGGAGCAAAAGGCACAACATGGAGCTCCAAGATTTCTTTTTTATACCGATGGGCATTAAGTGATCCATTGCCAATAATCTCCAGTTCTGTTCGTACTCCCAAGCACATGCCACCCCATATCATAACTGACCCTCCACCGTATTGCTCAGTTCCTGCGAAGTTCGCTTGATTGTACCGTTCCCCTCAATGCCTCCATATTCTATCTCTACCATCCACGAAATTCACACAATATCGGCTCTCATCACTAAATAAAACTCGTTTCCACTGATTGATTGTCCATGCTACATGCTCCCTAGCAAACGCCAATCTTGCTACCCGATGGGCTCTATCGGGTCTTGGTGCTCTTGCTTGCGCGTATGATCTCAGACCAACTTCATTTAATCGTCTTCTGACTGTCCTCACACTGACGTTAATGTTATCCACTGCTTGTAAAAGGTTACGTGCCTGAACAGCAGTAAGACGAGGATTTCTTATGGTTTGATTGACGATGAAACGGTCATGTATAGTGCTGGTTGCCCGATTTCTTCCTTGTCCTCGCCTCCTCACATACAATCCAGTTTCCCTGTAACGTCGGTAGATTCGATGGATAACCGACGTCGAGACACCCAACATGGTACCGACTGAGCGGTAGGTGCGCCCTTCCTCGATCAACTGCCCTTGCTACTGAGGTTGGTGGTAAATCTCTCATTCTGAATGAAAATACCGTTTCGAATCGTAAACAGTAAAAGAATCACAAAACACCGCAACCGATCGAATTCGTATCAAATCAAAGAATGGAAAACTCTCATTCTTTAAACAAGTGCAAATGTGGTCATATACAAAAAAAACGTGTGTTGTATTTCATATTTGATAAAAAAAGGTGTGCACATGTGTAAATGAAAAGTTTTATCAATGGTCCCAGAATTCGGTTGTGTATTTTAATACCTACCGACTGTTATCTCCTATGAATTCCTAATTTTCACCAAATTAACCAAATTGTCATCAATAACTAATGCAATTCGAACATAAAAATCGCAAACGACAATTTCCACACGCCTGAGTGATAATAAGAAAATTCCTAATTGATAGACGAATTTGAATGACAATTTCTTGATTCAATGGAATTTCTCCAAAATGGTGGTTTTCCACTTGAAATTAAATATATTTTGCAAAAATAGAGATAAACGCATGAAACAAGAAGGGCGTTACTGTAGGAAGATGTGTCTTGACAGACCATGATATTGTACGTTTCAACTCGGACCACGAAATTCCACAGGGTGTTACGAATTTTTTACAAAAACAAACACTTTTAGTTTTGCCCCCGTATAAAATTTTTTTCAAACTTTTTTTGTTTTCTCTTATAATTTCTACAAAGCGGAAGAGTTGATCTATAACTTGCCGAACAAATCATCTAAATCGGTTGAGAATTAGGAAAAATATCGAACTTCGAATTTGGTTCAATTTTCGAGTGTTCCGCTAATTTTGCCTCCGAGTGTATGTAGTGATTTAATTCTACACTCTTCATTCCAAAATTAACAGAATTAATCATTTTATTAATCAATGTATTCGCCTTCTGCATTGAAACACAAATTTGCACGCGACAAACGGTTGTCAAACGACTTTTTTATCCCATTTTTGGAATGGTCTATAGAGCATCGGTCACCGTACTTTCAATGGCCGTTTTCTTGATATTTTAGCCAGCAGTCGCTACATGACG
Organism: Cryptolaemus montrouzieri; assembly: GCA_013387265.2. Taxonomy (NCBI): domain Eukaryota; kingdom Metazoa; phylum Arthropoda; class Insecta; order Coleoptera; family Coccinellidae; genus Cryptolaemus; species Cryptolaemus montrouzieri. Next base: position 16,273,178 of record JABFTP020000042.1, read on the forward strand.
CCCAAATAAAAGTCTCCTATGACTGTCTGGCTGGTTGGAATAATTTTTGTGTGGATAATTCCTTTTCAATTGTTGAAACAAATCAGCATAACCTTCATTTTTGACAACTCCATGCTACTAGTCTAGTCACTAGTCGCAATCGTTCTGAAGAAGTTTGGTTCTTTTCGAACACTTTTAATGATGTCTTTGCTACATTTAATTCGAATAAATCTTTGGTCGTCGGTGAGTTTGTGTGGTACAAACCTCGAAATAATCTTCGTTGACCTCAGTCGAAATGCGGTATACGGTTATTTGAGAAATGCCTTATTCCTTTTCAATAAATTAGACCGATGATTTTTCATTATTTTTGATTGACTCACGCACTTTTTCGATGTTTTCTTCTGATAATCTAGTTTTGGGACGTCCTAATATCTCGTCATCATTCATCGCTTGAACCACTCGACACTTGTGTACCGAACCGACAATAATAATAATAATGTATATATAATGATGGTAGGAAAATTCATTGTCAATGTCTAAGTTTGCGCGAAATAACAATAATATGCAAGGTATGCTAATAGTCAGGCTTTTATGCAGAAATACTTATAATGGAAATATGCATAAAACCCGGTCTTCAATTATCATCTACTTGAGAGGAAATAGGTATTTAAGCAAGATCCTCCTGATATTGCTGCAGAACCTGGTTAAAAGTTGGTATTGGAACAATTTCTGAATATTACTGACCATACATTGTAAATGTAACATCTGATCTCGAAAATGAAGAAAATCTCAAATAGAGTACTTTACATTGTTCTGAAAATCTCGAACCGTTACTCTCTACAGGTCATCCAAGTTCCTACAAAAAGAAAAATTATTCTGCATGAACTTCTATTTTCAGAAGTCAGAAAAGAGAAAGTGGAAATGGAAAAGCCCAAATGGTCACGTCCGAAATGAAATAGACTTTATCATGTAAAATAAAAAAGATATTGTCACAGATGTTTCAGTATTAAACAACTTCAGAACTGGTTAGGACAACGATTCGAGTAAACACAAAAATCGAGAGAACTAACATAATATTGAAAACCTCACTAAACTCGATCTGGAGCAATTTCAAGAGCTATATCAAAATGAACTCGTGAAAAGATTGGAAACAGCCATGGAGCTAAAGGGCTTAGAATTGAATGAAATGACGGAAGAAATAGCAAAGAGCATTGAAACAACAACATGAGGAAGCAAAGTAAACAACAAAAAGATAGTAGACTAGATGAAGAAACCCTTGAATTGATGAATAGAAGAAGACAGATGAACAGAAACCATACAGAATATAGTAGCTTGAATAGAGCTATAACAAAAGCGCTCAGAAAAGATTGAAGAACATACAATACAAATTTGATAAAAGAAACAATAGAAAGCTATGAAAATTTGAAAATTCTAAGAATGAAACTTGAAGCTTCAGGAAGAACAAAAACAGTTCAACTCAAGAACGTAGATGGAGACATCGTTACTATTAAAGCTAAGATAATTAGCGTAATTGAGGGCTTTCACGAAGAACTTTCAATACCTCCTCATGACAAAGAACATAAATAACTCTCCAGAGATACCCGATATCACAACAGAAGAAAGATATGCACTGAACCAGCTCAATAATGGAAGATCCTCTGAGGAAGACCGCATTACAAGGAAAAATCCCAGATGAATGGCGTAGTTCTGAGGTGATTTTAATATTCAAAAAAGACAACAAAGACGACACAAGCAATTACCGCCCGATAAGTCTCCTTTCACATCTCTACAAACTGCTAACGAAGATAATAACTATCCGACTCACATATAAACTCGACTTTTATCAACCCGTCGAGTAGGCAGGATTCAGAAAAGGTTTCAGCACTATCGACCACTTAAAATCTATTCGAACTCTAATAGAGGAATGTTGTGATTACAATATTAACCTACATCTGGCTTTTGTAGACTTCAAAAAAGCCTTCGATCTTATCGAACATTGGGCAGTAACTAAAGGATTGAATGATACAAGGATAGACTCCAGATACACAACCCTCTTGGAGAATATCTATAAAAGCGCCACATTGAGATTGAGGGTCGACGAAGAGACCCAGACGAAAGATATTTCAGTTCAGAGGGGAGTAAGGCAAGGAGATGCAATATCTCCCAAACTCTTTACTCTTGCTCTGGGAAACATCTTTGAAAAACTCGAATGCCATGAACAATCCATGAACTATAAGTTCAAGGAAGGACGGTACTTCATTGAGATCAACAATCCTATTATTGCCATGCAACATTCACCTTATTCAACTGATCTGTTACTTGAGTTGCATTTGACGGTGAAAGGAAAGCGACACGATTCGATTGAGGCCATTGAAAGTGCGGTAACCGACGCGCTAAAGGCCATTCCGAAAAAGGAGACAGAGAAATTTGCGCGTGCACATTTGTGGATCAGTGCAGAAGGCGAATACATTGATTAACATGAATTGTTTCAATTTTTATGAAGTTCGATTATTTTGGGAATGGAGGGTGAATGTTTGATTAAAATTGTCATTCAAACTATAATTTTTTTACCTTTGTAGCTGAATATATCCGGAGCACTTTCTAAATATTGTTTAGTACTATATGCTGTAAAAATCTTCAATTTTTCAGCTTTATAATTCTCAGAAGATCAATTTCCATTTTTGTAATAAATAACCAAAAAAAGTTTAACACTTTAAGAAAAGGGTTCGTTTTCTTTGCTTCTTGGCTATCTCTGAACACTACATAAAATTTGTAATTTCAAGTGGAATGTTTTCAAGTTCTTTATCTAACGCACTCGATTTTTCATTCGTAATCTTATCTAATCAATAACTTTTCGAATATATTTATTATGATGTTGACATCTAAATCTGATACTGCGGCCTTTTCGAAATTTATGGTAATCCATGATGTTATGTTCAATAACGGCATATGCATTCCGTATCTAGTTATAATGAAAATATTAATAATTTTATAAACTATGTTGAGAACTTTAAGTCTATTTAGGAAATTAGTTTTTGAATCTTGAGATGATTATGGGATGATACATCGTCGAATGGTGTATGAGATTATCTCTGTTGAAAAAAAGCGAAGCATTAGTTGAGTTCTTAGATAAGGCTAGAACTGCTCCCCTTAGTGTTTATTTTTCATGGTGTATGTTAATAAAGCAAGGGCTACACCCATGTAGGGCTTCATTCCCAAAAGGTGTATGAGATGTTCCTAGTTGAAAAACAGAGGAGCATTAGTTAAGTCCTTAGATTCAAGTGAGTTTAGACATATAAGAGTTAGGCATGTTTTGATGAAATATTTTTCTGCTGGTTTTCTTTTTCCATTTGTACAGATTTTTTCAGTCTCAAACCTCCTTTCTTTTCACCCTTGTCTTCGTGAAGAAGTTCTGGAAATCATGAAGTGCAAGATGACAATGAGAGAATGAAGCTGCTAAGCAGAAAAATTTTTGGTACTCTTTTTGTACACACCACACTAACACAACACAAACAGACAAGCTATTGCTAGTTCAATAGCGACAGGGAAACGAGTTTTTTCCACAGGTTTTTTCACTCGTTTATTGAATTATACGCAAGATAGTATGGTTACCCTGTTACATTTCCTGTGCTCACACTTTAGGGGCAATCGAAGGAGGCATGATGCGAGTTTAGATGCCTGATTAAGGAACGGGCATGGTCTGCTTTATTCTGCTGGTATTCTATTTATTCGCTTGTTTTTTACGATTGTGTTTTTCTGCCACACACCAAAATTATATCTATAAGCATTTATTGTGAATACAATTATTCAAATTTTTGTAAATCCTCTCTTTTCAAAAGAATATATATATATATATATATATATATATATATATATATATATATATATATATATATATATATATATATATATATATATATATATATATATATATATATATATATATATATATATATATATATATATATATATATATATATATATATATATATATATATATATATACATGAAAAACAACTAAGAGTCAAGTCTTCTAGAGTAATTATTCAAACTTAAGCATACGAATATTCAAATTCAATTATTAAAAATGACTCCAGAATTACTACATTTAGTGATGGTCAGGGTGAATTATTATAATTTGAGGCCATTTTCTTAATGATATTTATTTCCGTATTAAAGTCTGGTATGGATAGGGAATGGAAAAAGCTCTATGAATAATTGAACTATAAGCGGCTAATTCATGTGTATTGTGGTTAGAAGAATCCTTTGGGATTGTAGAGTCTATAAATATTTCTTTTCTATACTTGTTGTAGGTTAGGTTATTATTGAGTTCATTGATGGTTATGTCTAGAAAATTTATTGAATTATTGCTTTGGTTGAAGGTCATTTCATTAAGTATTTCATTCAGATAATGAAAGAACTGGTCTATTTGTCTGTTCGAGCCTTTGAAACCCCTAAGATTAACATCAACTTATCTTTCCCACTTATTATTCAATATTCATCATCTGAGGTTGTTCATAAAAATATCTGATAATAAGGGGATCCCAAAGGGATCCCTAGTTTTGTTAGAGAAATTTTGATTTAAATTGGAAAAAAGGTCCCATCTATTGGAATGTTCCGGTGCTTATTTTTCATATCAAAAAATTAAATTAATAATAAAATTAAAATTGCCAAGTTAGGAAAGTTTATCTATGAGATCCGCACAATTCAAAATGGTGTGTTACTGATGAAAGTTGGTGAGTTTCATGAATTTGTAGATGAAGTTGCTTGTTAATTCACCTGTAGGTGTGTTTATGTAGATACAGTGGAAAGAGGTTCCTGCTTCAACATGGCAGGTCACTGGTTCTATTCCGGCAATGGCCTGGATATTGTGTTTGTCCCTTGATTGGTTTTAAATGAATTACTTTGCTGGAAAAAAAGTTGCACATGACAAATCCATGGCCTATAAGGTCAAGGAAGGACGGTACTTCATTGAAAGCTTTCAAAAATTTCATGACATGATTGTTTGGATGGTCTTGTGAACATGGTTTGTTCCTTTTTCGAACAAGATATCAAATCACGTACATTTCGTTTTCTTAATTCACTCTGTGGCGGAAAATCCTTTCATAGTTTTTATGAACCGTTTTATGATACCTCTGTAAGTTACCACGCTAAGGTATTGTTGCAACTGAAGCACGACAAATGCACTTGTCCTTCACCATGCAAAAGAAAAATTCTTCCTTCCAATCGTTATAAGAATGATACGTTTTATATTTCTTCGCTGCACTAATTTTGTACTATTTAATAATAAACTTTGTATCGGCGTAGTATTGCCTTCAAGTTACAATTCAGAATGACTCCAATTCCTGCAGGCACAACATTTATTTTAGCGTGAACGAAAGTCTCGAACATTCCCGTCAAATGCCCTGCCCGAAATTTCTAGAAAAGTGGTAAGATAAGAAAACGCGGCTTTTCTTTGACAAGTACCGCGCGTTCCTTTGATAAAGCCGCCTTTTGCCGCTATCAGAGTGTTATTTCATTACGTAATACATTTTTTTAGTTCAATTACCTACTTATTAAAGATAATTTTCTTCTCGAGATCTACTCAAAAAGCACCTCTTATGATGTCTTGGCTATGCTCAATTCGATCAATTATTTGGTATTTGGTGAGTTTCTGTGGTACGAACCTCGAATTTACCTGCGACCCAACAGAATGATCCCTTTTTCCTATCTCCCTTTTCCCTATCTAAATGGGGAAGTTATCACCTGTATAATAAAATGATGTACATCCGGTTTGGGACTAAAACGATAGTGATTTATTCATGATAGATGTATATAATTTAAAGAAAACACCCTGATTATACAAGTTCACAGGGTGTAACCTTATTTTTTATATATAAATTAGAATTCTTTTATCGTCTTTTGATGTTTACTTTGGTTTTTCCACAGTGTATGGTACAATCTTGGTACCTTGCAACGGATTTCCAAATTTTCATTGTCGCGCCATTTATACTGATACCTTTGAGGAAGTGGCCGAAGTACACCATACGTTTTCTGTATGTTTTGGCCTTTGCTGGATTGATCGGTCCATTCTGTATGGGATACATTGACAAAATAAATGGTATAGGTGAAGGGTAAGTATACAACCCAGTATAATTATACTATTTGTTACACGTACACGACGTTTTCGGTATGCAGTCATTAATTTATACATGAGAATCCCCTGAAAAAAATTAAAAAAGATTCCCATAAACGTTTGTCTAAAAGTCATCCGTTCTCTACATATAGGGTGTTGAAATTCACTTTTTTTCGCGTTTATGTTGGTAACTCTTGTAGTTTTCAAGGCATCCGGCTCTAATTTGCAGAAAAGGAATTTTTTTATTCAGGGATTCATCAGATGTGTTTAGCAGTTGCGAGAATGTACAGGGTGATATTTTTTCGGGGTCATTCTACTCCATGAACTATAGTGTAGAGCGCCACTGCTTCTTTCAAGAATATTAGTTGAAAAGATCTTTGAATTCTAAGACTTTTTTATATCCCGCATACTTTACGGAACACCAGCCGTTTTCGAGTAAAAATGATTTACAGGGTACGCGTAGGAAAATATCTTTTTTAAGTAGTGTTTACGTCATTTTGTGTTCCCTTTATTTAGTAAAAATCCACAGTAACAAAAAGGAGACTTTCAATAAGTGAATTCTTGTAAATAATACATAGTTTTTGGTATTTTGAAAAGTTAGAATACAGAGTGGTCCCAATTCGATGTTATAGTACTGCAGCTATATGAAATATTGTATATAGAGAAAAATAAGACACTCCCTCAAGCTTGATTTCGGAGAATAACTCGTTGGTGAAAATGGAATTCTGCTATCTCTTTTAGTTCTCGAGTTATTTCGGAACTCTGGATTTTTAGTGATTTCTACTTGTGACGATATCTCGAATCTCATTGAAGTTAGGCAAAGATGTATACGAAATTTTTTTCGTCTACCGGAATACGAACTATAGGTGATTTTGGTATCAAATATATCAATCTCTTCAACAATTGCTCAAAAAAGATTGAAAACTCATATCTATCCACTCGAAACAGCAGATATTCACAATTCTATGCTTTGTGAGTTTCGTTTGTTTACGTCAAAGATACCATTTATTCTATTCTGTGGTCACTTCTTAATATAGATTTTACAATTTAATTTTGGACAATTGTTTTTGAATAGGTAGAACAAAAAGAAATTTTAATGTTAGAATCTCTGAACATAAACGCAGTTTCATCAATGGAAAAACCGATTCAAATTATTCAAATCATTTTAGGGAAAATGGTCACTCTTTCAATTCAGAATTTAAAATCCTACATTCTGAGAATAGAGGTATAAAACTCAACCTTCTGGAAGCACTTGAAAGTAACAGATTTAGGTATTCACCGGAAATTCTTAATGATCACGTAGACATAAATAACTCACCCCTTTTAAATTAATTTCCTAAACATTAATTCAAGTACGGATAGCTCTCAGTGAATTGCCTCTTTAGTATATATAAAAATTTGTTATTGGGATATATTTGTAGTATTCATTCGCTCTTGATAAAAATACTGTGTATCGAAACGCGTCGAGCATTTAATAATATATTTTAGTAGAAATCATCGTTCACTTGTATTTGCGGTATGTTTCTGCATAACTACGTCCAATTGCAATTTGACGGCTTGAAATTTTAGGTTGGGATGCAACAGCTCCTAAACCGTCGACGTTAGCATCTTCTCTATCTTCGGTTTAAAATATTTTGCTCCGTTTTGATTTGAAAGAACAGCAATTGAATTGTCCTTCAGTCCTATGAAAAACACTTTTGCGGCTGTCGCCTCTCAGGGAATCTATTGAAATAGGATTCTTCCTCAGCATCCAAATCATACCCATTCTGTATAGAGAATCCCAAATCCCATAACACTGGTCTACAATGGTTTTGTTGCCCTAGATATGAAAATGATTTTGAATAAAATGCAGGGACGTATTCGAACAAATTTTTTAACGGTCGGTCTCAGAGTTATGAAGCAAACTAGTGTTTTTTCGATTACGAACTATAGGTTAGGTTAGTTGATTTGGGTCTATTTATGCACACAATTCGTGAAACTATCAATGATTTTGTAGGATTTGCTCTGACTTCTTTTTAAATCTTTATTTTCATTTTACATAACAAAAATCGTAAAACAAGAAACAAAATAACAGATATATTTATAATGTCAGTTATGTTTTGAGAAATTCGGATACATCGAAGTAAATAAAGAGGAAAATGTCGAAAATATATTTCATATTTCCATAAAACGCCTTTTATGAGCTTTTCTTCTATAATTTTTCAGGGGACAATCTCTTTTCAAAGACCAGCAGTAATCTGCCATCATGTGACAATCCCATCGACCTTGATACCTTTCTTCCATCACTTTTAGATCTTGATGAAACCGCTCTCCCTGTTCCTCACTATAATTTCCTAAATTATCCGGAAATTTATCTAGATGATTGCGGAGATAGTGTAACATAATACTCATATTTGCTCCTAAATTCTGAAAGTTTGTCAGCATATTTTGCACAATTTCTTCATAATTTGCTGCTTTATGGTTACCTAGGAAAGTTTCGACAACCAACACAAAACTTTTTCAAGCTTTACTTTCCGGAACAATCATAACTTTGATAAAATCTGAGTCTTTCATCAATTGCCGTATTTGAGGACCATCAAATATTCCACCTTTCAATTTTTCCATACTAAGCTTCGGAAATTCTCTGCAAATGTAATTAAAACAATTTCCGTCTTTGTTCAACGCTTTTACAAATTGCTTAATCATACCTAACTTAATATGTAATGGTGGAAGTATGATTTTGTCTCTGCTCACCAGCGGCTCCTTATTACGTTGGCTTTACCGACAGTTAAAGAATTTCTTACAGGCCAAACATCTTGTTCCCAATGAAGTTGCTTTGCTCTACTATCCCACATATAAATAAAGCAAGGGTATTTTGTATATCCACTTTGTTGGCCAAGTAAAAAATTAACCATATTTAAATCCACACAGATCGGCCATTGATGCTCAGAGTATTTAATTTTCTCTAAAACTAATTTTACATTTTCATATTCTTCTTTGAGTTTCGTTGAATGGGCAATTGGAATTGATGCAAATTTATTTCCATTGTGCAATAAGACGCATTTTAAACTTCTTTTGCAACTATCAATAAAAAGGCGCCATTCAGTAGATTTGTACTCTTTTAAACCCATATCTATAAGCAGCTTCGCGATATCATTACAATACACTAATCCTTCATTTTCCCTAAAAAATTGTAATAACTCTTTTTCTCGCGTCCTGTATGTTGTAATTGTTACTGTTGGTGACAATAAATTTTTTTCTTTCAATCTTGAGGCTAACAGTTCTGATCCTTGTTTTGATAAATTGAGATCACGTATTAAATCACTGAGTTCATTTTGAGAAAATAACTTTGGCGTAGATGTTTCACCTTCCCATTCACTTCCACTAGTAGATGGTCCCGATTTCTGTGAATTTGGTAACATCATTGTTTCTGAGGGCATGCGAATTACTTTTGAAATGTATATGGGCCGAGGGAGATTTTCACTGTGTAGAACCGGACATTTCGTAGACTGTAAGTCTGGGTATCTCCACGTTTGATTTCGATTGAAACCTTTAACATCTACTACGCAAAAGTAACAATCATCTAAATGATTCGTAGGCTCCATCCAGATCATAAGAATACCAAAGTCTAATCCAGAACGTTCACCTTTTTTCCACAACCGTAAAGAATCAACACAGGACTTACAAACTTTATTAGGAACCCATGGTTCACCTAATTGGTCCATTTTGAAACCAAAATATTCAACATAAGTCTCCTTGACAAAGTCTGTGATATTTCTTTTTTGTTTTTTTGGTATATAAACACCGAAAATATAACAAAATAAATCACTACAATATTTACACTTTCTTCGTGACGAACTCGTATTTTAGACTAGAAGACAAATATATAAGAATGGACATTCAGTAATTGAAACAAAATATTAATCCATGACACTTTATCCAGATTTACGTGTATATGTACTTCAATATTGTCAAATAACTGAGATCTCAGCTGTTCTGTGGAGCAAGGGGTCTGAGAGTGGGGATCAGGTGATGTTTGTATGCGCGAAAAAGTTGCGCAGAAGCCTAATCATGACTGGAAAATCAAATTTTATTTCTAACAAGCTTATAATTGTTTAAAATATAAGAAATGCAAAAATCATGAAAATACGAGCACATTGAGAACTTTCATGAATATATTCGTAATCTGGGCACTTGAAAACATAAAAATTTGCGATGATATCCAGGGCAACAATAAAAAAATTTTTTTTTGTAGAGCTGTGTAACGATTGAGTTATAAGTGAAAATTTTCGAAGCAAATAGAGAAGAGCGACATAAAGTAATAACATAAGTAATTGTCACAGAATCAATGGCATTGATTGATATAAACACAGAATTAAATTATTCCAATAAGATTAAATAGTCAAAAAAGTATTATAAAAGAAGGAAAATCTATACTCGAAATGGTGAACTCTATTGTTTTTAACAGAAATGAATGAATGAATGGGATATTTGACGCACCTAGACAATCCTAATTGTGAATATCAGTGAGATTCCGAGTGAATAGATATGAATTTTTGATATTTTAATGAGAGAGGTTGATGTTGAAGGAATTAAGGAACCATGTGATATATATTTGGAATGAAATACATCTAACCTAACCTAACCTATAGTTCGTAATTGAAAAAACACTAGTTTGCTTCATAACTCTGAGACCGACCGGTAAAAAAGTTGTTCGAATACGTCCCTGCATTTTATTCAAAAATGTGCCGCTAGAATGTGAAAATAGTTTTTACCTATCTTCAATGAAACACATACCTTAACATATCAAAATCCTGAAAAACCCAGAATTCCAAAATAACTCGAAAACTGAAAAAGATAATTGAAATCCGTTTTCAAGTCTTTCTCGAAAATCGAGATCGAGAAAGCGGGATTTCGTTCTAATTCATTCCTAATGCCGGCAATGTTTGTAGTTGAAGTCATTTTCCCCAGGCAAAATAGGTCACAGTTTTTTCCAGAATAATGTAAATATGTGTGGGTTCAGTTCTTCCACTGATTCTTTTATGTTCAAGATACATTTTGCTATGTCAAACTTCCTCCTGCAATGTATAACATCTACATCAGGATCCCAAGGTTCGTCTTGCACAATCAAGCTCAAGACCTCGACTATTCCTTGACCCATCGTTTGAAGCAAAGTCGGGTTTTGGAGATTACTTTTATATTTGGATACATAGTTTCAAGTTCCCGAGGATGACCTGATGCATTGTCCAAAACTAGAACAGCTTTAAGGTCCAAATTCTTGTTGAATGATTTGCATGTCAAATTCATAAACCAATATCTCATGACCGGTTACAATGCGTTTCATGAATATGAGATCAGAATCAGAATTTGTGAAGAAAATTCAAGTCCTCTGGAATTAGTCGAGCGGCAGCGCGTTTCATGCCCAACCAATCTTCCAAGTAGTATGAATTGATCCGTGAGACACAGAAAGTTGATTGCTCATCTCTCTCAAACTCAAATGACGATTTTCAATTACCCTTTCGTTTATCTTATCGATGTTACGTTCAGTTGAAGATGTTGATGACCGACCAGAGTGAGGCAAATCTTTCACCATGTGGTGGAAGGCTGATTCACCGTAAGCTTTCTGTAACATTTTCAGCCATTCGGCACCAGAAATTTCATTTGCAATACAAAATCCGATTAAAATTTTATGTGAAAAGACAAAATCGAGCTCTGAAAACAAACAGTTGTGCAAACTGCAGTAATGAAAATTTTGACAATCTTTTAGAGCAGATTTAAAAAAAAATCAATTCCAGGTAGTTTTTCGATAGAATGTCCATCGAAAATTGCAAAAATAATTATCAAAAAACGAAATCTTGCTATGAAAAAATGTTATAATGTTCTAACCGTGATTTCGGTTGCAAATATCTCAATTCTATTATTTACTAGATTTATTTATTTACAGATTAGTATCAAAAATATATTCCAACAATTACTACTTTATGACATACACAAGATTCTCTCCATATGTCATAGGAATGATAGTAGGATATAATGTTTACAAGTTGAAGGCAAAGAGAGATCAATTTGTTTTAAATATGGTAAGTATGGTCTTTTATTTGAAGTTTTTCCTATCGGTTTATTTCTAGGTCTTGCAGTTTTCATTACAAGAAATTATATTAAATGAAAATCTTACTTCCAAATTTACATTCAACCCAAAAACTTCATAAATATATTTTTCAACCGTCTAATACGAGTTATAAAAATAAATAAAATCTTGATACTTTTATTTATGGATTTATTCATTTCGGCTCTACGGGTACAACAGGCCAAGGCCCAAAATAGTACCCACTTAATAGTTATAAAAACAAAATGAGTTTTGATTATTTTAACTCTTAAAATATAAGAGTTGTTTAGGTTACTATAAGTATCGATTAATGTAATAATAAAAATTCTAACTGTTAGTTTCAGCAGGTGAACACTTGAAGTATGAAGTAAACAAATGTACATAGAAAGTGACTACATTATCCAATCCTATCCTATCTGAAATAATATAAGGAGTAGATAAAATACTACAGAAAATATCGAAGAAAATAATTTTTCAAGGGAAAATATTCTACCTTCCGTAGAATGTTAAAAATCCTCCTTGAAGGAGCTAGTTTTCCGATCTACTCTTCATAACACACAGCACGGTTAGATGTCACGAATAGGAACAATGGACTGCAGTTTCGGTCTCGTTTGACCTCGTCAGCATTGTCTTAACATTCGTAACACAAGGCTATGTCGTTACCTACTAATGTCAATTCGTTGGAGTGAAAGCAATAATGTAAATATCACTGCGCCCCCAACGAACCGAAACAGAGGCAACCTCACCAACGCCGCGCGAAACGGCGAAACCAAAGAGCAGATAAAACAAGAAAATGTTAAGTGGTCACACTAGGTTAACGGTAATTATGAAGAGTAGATCGGAAAACTAGCTCCTTCAAGGGAGGATATTTAACATTCAACGGAAGGTTGAATATTGTCGCTTGAAAAATAATTTTCTTCGATGTGTCTATACATTGCCAAATCTCGCATATAGTAACTTTTTGTTTCGAGATGTTTGTGTATGCCTGGTTGTAAACTACATAGAAATGAGGAGCGTCGGTCTTTCGACGGCCGCTTCTGTCTGATACGTGAGTGTCGCATGGCGGTATGTTATCGAACTAGGGTGACCACTTAACGGTTTCCTGTTTTATCTGCTTTGTGTCTTCACCGTTTCGCGGGACGTTGGTGAGATAGCCTTTGTTTAGGTTCATTGGGGGGCGCAGTGATATTTACATTATTGCGTTCGCTCCAACGAATTGAGATGAGTGGGTAACGGCATAGTCTTGTGTAACGAATGTGTAGACAATGCTGACGAGATCAAACTAAACCTAAACTGCAGTCCATTGTTACTATTTATGACATCTGACCGTGCTGTACCACTTCCCGGTGGCCCCAGTTGACGGTGATTATGAAGAGTAGATTGGAAAACTAGCTCCTTCAAGGGAGGATATTTAACATTCTACGGAAGGTTGAATATTGTCCCTCGAAAAATAATTTTCTTCGATGTGTCTACACATTTCGAAATCTCGCATGTAGTAACTTTTGTTTCGAGATGTTTAGTACAGAAAACTAAAATAAAACAAGAAAATGATGAAAAAAACTAGATCTCATGTGCCTGAATTCGAAACCTTGGATTTCAAGAGCTTTTTTACTTGAAAGAGTGACAAATGGAAAAAATCAATTGCCTGGCAATAATAATTATAAAGTGTGATCATTTTATTAACCGGGGAGTTTCGGGCAGCATTGATACGATGAAAAGATGAACGAAAGAGCATGTGCGACCTCAACTTAGTTCGAGACAGTCTATAATATTATTTAGTAGTTTGTACAATATGGCCAAATTAAAAACTATTCTACAATGTTGAAGGGAATTCAATCCGCACTGTCGTCTTAATTTAGGATACTGGTGATTAGGATGACTATGTGACATGTACGCATACATACGTAGGAACCTATTTTGGACACCATTCAATCGCTTGATGTAAATTGTGTACTGAGGGTTCCAAATAATCGAACTGAAGTTGAACCTGCTGAACACATGGGAATAATACAACGTTACCAGAGATGATGCGTAGCTGAATGGTTTAGATTGCCTATAAATGAATCCAAGCATCCTCAAACAGGAACCAACGGTATCGCGAGTCAAACATTGATTTAGAATCGAAAATAATACCCAAGTCCCTGATAGTCTTGCCCCTTCTAAGATTACTGTGTTCAATCTGATACGAAAAGTGCTGGACATAAACTCGACCTCGGGTGAAACATATAATCTGGCATTTGTCAGTGTTCAAAGTAATTCTATTCCTCACGCAGTATGCGACAAGTCTTTCAATATCCTCCTGAAGCAGCGAACAGTCAGACAGGCTCTCGACTCTCATAAACATTTTTAAATCATCAGCGAATAATAAATATCTACAGTAAAGAAAACTGTCGCCTATATCATTGATATAGATATTGAATGAGTGGGGCCCCAAGTGAGAACCTTGGGGCACCCCAAAGTAAACGCTAAACGGATTAGAGTTTTCACTCATGATACAGACAAACTGCCTTCTACCATTCAAATTAGAGGTTACCCATCTTAGGAGAATCCCACCAACGCCGGCCAGTTTGAGCTTCTCTATTAATATGAAATGATCGATTCTATCGAAAGCCTTTCCGAATTCAGTGTGAATTGAGTCTACCTGTTTCTGACTGTCGAGTGAATCATGTAAAAAGTTTGCATAGCACATCAGGTGCTAGTAGACTAGGGATTCAAAGCATTTAGACATAATGTTCAATTTGCTGATCTGCCTGTAATTCTTGACGAGATTTTTTCCCGCCCTTATGAATTGGAAATATTGAAGCATACAGGGTGCTTCAACGAAAACTAAACAGAGGCTATATCTACCAAGATATTCATTTCTGATCAAAACGCAAAAAAGGTCACTTTTGGTTTCAAGGGGACATCTTATGGGGTACAAAACTTGCCTGAAATATCAACTCCCTAAGCGGGAGTTCCAATCCTTGAACATTTTGAATAAGGAAGATGGGTGGAGTGATGACTCAAAAGAAAGGTGGTATCTTTGTCTACGTTGCCTTGAACGAATTTCAATTTTTAATTGAAAACTATAAAAGATGCAGGATGAGCAACTGAAAGATAAGGAAGACTATTTCCCAGAGACTATTCAAGTTTCAGTGAAGTAAAACTAACCTAAGCTGTCATCTTTGATCTAAATGAATCTATTCCAGTTTTTCGCACTGATACTCCAATAGTCTTGGGGCGATAGTCTTCTCTATTTTTCAGTGGCTCACTCTGTACCTTCTACAGTTTGCAATAAAAAATGAAAATTCTTTCACGGGAATGCAGATAAAGATAATACCTTTCTTTCGAGTTATCACTCGACCCATCTACCCTCTTCCAAATGTTCAAGGGTTGTCACCCCTGCTCCAGGGGTTGAAATTCGAGATGAGGATGGTACTTAATGATGACTGCCATTGATCAGCATGGATCTGTTCCATTTCACCTCACTGAAACTTGAATAGTCTCAGGGAAATAATCATCCCCATCTTTCAGTTGTTCACCCTGTATCTTTTACAGTTTCCAATTAAAAGTTTTGTACCCCAAAAGATGTCCCCCTAGAAACAAAAATTCACTTCTTTTTGCGTTTTGTCAGAAATGAATATCTTGGTAGATATAACCTCTGTTTAGTTTTCGTTGAAGCACCCTGTATATTATTCGAAGTGGAATGAAAACGCTCTGAGCAGCATGCTTAACGAATACAGAAGGAACGTTATCTGCACCTGAGCCTTTTTTTGAATTTAGATTTGAAAGACACTGAAAGACCTAGTCCTGACTGAACTGCAATCCTCCAGATGCATCAGTTATCAGTTGATCAAAATCACGATTTGGAAGAGGAGCTTCATAAACACCACTAAACTGCTTTGCAAATAAATTTGCTTTTTCTTTTTTAGAATTTGCCGATTTGTCTCCTAACAATATGTGGCATGAATACCAGAGTTTTTCTTGTTTGATGCGACATAACGCCAAAAACGCTTTGGATCCTCAGGAAGTTCTTTTTCTATATATTAGATATATTTCTTGAAATCTGATCTGATCAGAGCTTTGTAACGTGATCTGAGCAGTTTATATGTATTGAAAGTTGAAGAACTTTTCTAGGTTTTCCATTTTTTAAAATATTTGTTTTTTCCTTAATACATTTTATCGTTGATATGGAGAAATATAAGGAAATTTCCCATTTTTTCTGAATTGTTCAATTCAGGATTGCGTATAGAGTAGTTAGATTATCATCAAGACTACCACGAGAGAGAATGTCAGACTATTGCACACTATTCAGTTGACTATTTATGATTGTATAATTAGCTCTTTTGAAATTTCTAAAACGGATATTTTCTCTAATACATTTCATACCCTCAATATTATTAATAAATTCTAACGCTGGATGGTTAACATCTGACGTGCTCTACGCCCACTATCTAGAAAACGGTTCACCGTATAAAAAATTTTTTCAAACAAAATTTGTAGAGAATTTGTACTCTAAAATATTGATAATGAATACAAATAGCAGAAAAACAATAGGAAGTGAGATATATACAAAAAAGCGTAAAAAACGATTTTTGCGACCTTTGACCTTGAAAATTAATAGTTGCATACACTCTACCATATGTAGGTTTTGAGACAACTTTTGGGGGTGTCAATATACAAGTATTTACAGACCTACAGCTGGGTATCTCGAATACCGAGGTGGACTCACTTTAATGTCTGGACTATACTAACTTTATAAAAGGAAAATATGAAGGAACAGTTCGATTCGAATATTTTTTCATTAGGTTTTCATGAAAATTCTGAGCGCTGGGGTCTTTCAAGGACCCCATGGTACTCAGAGGGTTAATATGGTACATTCCATGAGATAATTCACATAGTGATTTAATTTCTAGGAAAGGATTTAAGTCTTCCTATCTTCACGCAAGAACATAACTTTCAATTGTATTATGTTTTCATTGTTAATTCTGCCACTTACCAATTTGTGTGTAATTAATGTGGGTATGATTTTATTGAACCTAGGTACGATATTATTATTTGCTTTTCGTTTGAATTCTGGAAGTTTTTATTATACGAGGCTGGATTGATAAGTCTCTGGCCTGACCAAGAGATGGCACCACTATGCCTACTTTGGGGGTGGCTTTCTACAGTACTATCCTCAGATAGCTTGTACATATAGTTTCAGTCCCATCGCCTTGTTAGTTTACGTTTGAGAGCACGCTGAACAAGACGCCTCTGTGTTATTTGTGAAAATGTAAAAATTGGAGAAGCGTGCTGTCATCAAATACCCTTATTTGAAGGGGTTAACGCCGAAGGAAATTAAAGAAGAAATTGATTCAACACCGAGGACATCCTCCCCATCATATTCAACCGTTAACCAGTGGGTTTCCGAGTTTAAAATGGGTCACGTGAGCACCTCTGATGAGTCACGCTCAGAACGCCTCGTTGAGATCACAACTCCAGATATGATCGAGAAATTCATGAAATAGTGCAGAAAGACCGCAGATCAAAAGTGTGTTAGATAGCTGAGACCTGTAAGATGTCATATGAACGCGTGCAAAACATTTTGCACCAACATTTGCATATGGAAAAGCTCTGTGAAAGATGGGTGCCGCGTTTACTAAAAATTGCTTCGAAAAACCATTTCTACCGCCAATTTGGCGCTGTATGAGCATAGTCCAAGCGAATTTTTGCGTCGATTCGTTACTGTTGACGAAACTTGTGTCTATCACGACACTCCTGAAACCATACAACCTGATTGGAACAAGGGAACCAACTCCAAAGAAGGCAAAAACAATTTCATCGGCAAACAAGGTTATGGCTACTGTTTGTTGGGATGCAAGAGGTATTATATATATTAATTACCTTGAAAAGGGTAAAATTATCACTGGTAAATACTACGCAGACTTACTGCAACGTTTTAGCCACGAGATACAGATTAAAAGACCTCATTTGGCGAAGAAGAAAATTTTGTTTTATCACGATAACGCACCAGCGTATTCTTCGCGCGTTTCCATGGCTAAAATCTATGATCTGAAGCTCGAATTGATGCCGCACCCTCCCTACTCTCCAGACCTAGCCCTGAGTAACTATTATCTGTTACCTAACCTCAAAACATGGCTTGGCCGTAAGAGATTTGCGGGCAATGAAGAAATAATCGAAGCTGTAAATGGGTATTTTGAGGAACTTCACGAATCATCCTATAGAGATGACATTACTAGACTAGAACACCGTTATGGGAAATGTATCAGTCTTAAAGGAGATTATGTGGAGAAATAAAAAAAATTCTTAAAAACGTTGTTTTTCTTGGTCAGGCTGGAAACTTATCAATCCATCCTCGTACGGTATGTGTACTTTAATAAATGTTTTACTAATTGCTAAATTATGTTTCTTTCAATAGCAAACAGTTTCCTAATTATAGTTACAAGTCCTTATGGGCAGTATTTTATAGCTCTATGACAATATAATGTAGACTTATCACATCTTAATTTCCACAGCCGGAGTGCTTGTTTTTCTGGATTTTAGCCCTTGGAGGTCTCGTGTTCTGCATCTTTGATGGACATGAAGTTAGCAAACATTCAAAAGACGCCCTCATCGATGGTTTATATATGGGTTTTAATAGAGCAATTTGGTCGATATCAATAGCACTCTCAATATTACTATGTGCTACTGGCAATGGGAGTAAGTATGAATCTTTTCTCCACGTTTTCAACTTTTTCCAGTGTATAATTGTATCACCTGAAAACTACGAGTAATATTCGCCATCTCTATCTCAAGGACAAGCATTTTACGCGTGCAAAATCAACACTTCACGTTCAGCATTTCAAAACTAAAAAATTCCTAAGAAAAGTAGGTCGAGCATACACATTTAAGTAAATTCCTAATCTCTGCTCATTCCTTGAAACTCTCAAAGAGCAAATTTTTTTAAAAATGTTATCAATCGTCACAAAAAAAAACGGAAATTGACACTCAAAAAGTTAGATGACAAAATAAACTTTTCACGCGAGATGGGACATTAAAAGTATATGGAGAAAGGAATGACCGATTAGAGACATTTTTTTTGTTGTCTTGAATATTATTCGAACTAAGTTTCGAAAATATTTTTAATGCTATGGCACTTCCGGTTATACCTAAATTAGATACCTTCTTTGTTATTTCACATAATGTATGTTTCTATTTTTGTTGTAGAAAATTGAATTTTGAATAATTTTTCTCATATCATTACGACCTGAAATCAACTGAAAGGAAGATATGAATTTTTCAATCGGAAATTTTGGTTGTCTTTGCCAATCCAAATACAGAAGATATCATCTACATAACTTTTCCATAAAAAATACATTATTAATTATGATGTTGGAGGAACCAAAAATTCTATTCTCTAAGTTTGTCATAAATATTTCACTTAATAACGGAGACATTGCACAGCCCATAGGTAAAGATTATTGACAGACAGGAAGATAGACCGTTAGATGGACAGACAATGAAGTGATTTTATTAAGGGTTCCTTTTTTCTTTATGGATACGGAACGCGAAAAAGGGTCAAAATCAAAAAATAGACTACAGCAAAAAAATATTGGAATATAATTTGCACCATTTTTGACTTTTATCATATACTTTTGATGTCCCATCTCGCTTGAATACCCAGTACATCAGCATTCGTTATAAAAGAAATCAATGACATCAAAAAGAAGTTCTTTATAAAAGGCATACTAACCTAAAATGACTCCCGATACATCGGCATTCAATATGAAATGCTTTCGTTATAAAAGGAGAATAACATCAAAAAGAAGTTCTTTATGAAAGGCATACTAAACAAACATACCAAACTGAAATAATGAATATTCCAGTAAATAATAATTTTTTTTGTTTCAGAAATAATTAACACATTGTTGTCACTGCCAATATTCCAAGTTATCGCCAAGTTGTCTTACTCCATGTATTTAGTTCACTACGTTGTGATTTTGTCAGTGTATGCATCGTCCAGAACACCGTTTCATGTAAATAACTTTTTCGCACTTTCCCAGTTCACGTCCAACTTTGTATTAACACTTTGTATATCTGTGTATCTTTGTCTTTTATTCGAATCTCCAATGATAACTATCGAAAGAATTTTGTTTCCTCAACTTTAACAACGAAAATGTATGAACTCTTTTGTATCAATTATTATAGAATTAATTTAAATTACAAATTATTTAATTTATAATCTAATATAAGACTGAAATAAATATTTATATTTACTTATATTAAAGTGATACTTTCTATTTTTTTAATTCTGAACTCTTGGGAAGAGACGATGCCTATCATGGCACATCCCAAGATGATGTGTGATCACTCGCTCCTTGCAGAGGGCCAAATTATAAGTTATCCTAAAGATCTCATCAATCATAACCCGCGAAATTATCGCTGTATGTGTAGACATAATGAAAAATTTCATTCAACAACAATATTCAATCTTTCGTGAAAAGTTAAACATCCTTCCTTGAGAGAGATGGTTTTCTGGTCCACCCTTCATCATCATGGTCTACCACTGCTGTGTGACCCTAGTTGGCGATGATTATGGAAGGTGGATAAAAAAATCCGCTCTTTCAGGGAAGGATGTTCAACTTTACACGGAAAGATGAATATTGTTCCTTGAATAAAATTCTTCATTATCTCTATCCTAAAGATGTTCGATGGAAGCAGATATTCTGTTCTCAGTAGAGTGGAGCAGAGTAAAAGAGTTGGCGAGAAAGTATGGAGATCTGAGGTTTTCTGCAGTAACTTGTAGCCATTTGTAAATATAAGCTAATCGAATGGACTCATTTGGTTTTCTATCCCTGAAGAAAGTTCTCAGCATAGACCTCTATATGCCATATAAATTGTAAGTTATCCTAAAGATCTCATCAATCATAACCAGCGAAATTATCACTATATGTGTAGACATAATGAATAATTTTTTTAAGAACAATATTCAATCTTGCGTGGAAAGTTAAACATCCTTCCATGAAAGAGCTGCTTTTCCGTTCCACGATGGAACAGATGGCGATGATTATGGAGGGTGGATCAGAAAATCAGCTCTTCCAGGGAAGGATGTTTAACTTTCCACAGAAGGTTGAATATTGTTTCTCGAATAAAATTCTTCGATATCTCTATCCTAAAGATGTTCGATGGAAGCAGATATTCTGGTCTCAGTAGAGTGAAGCAGAGTAAAAGAGTTGGCGAGAATGTATGGAGATCTGAGGTATTCCTGCAGTAACTTGAAGCCATTTGTAAATATAAACTTATCGAATGGACCCATAACTAGAGGATGTCTTAATATAGTTGAGAAAAGAACAGATTTTCTCAAATAACACCCAGTAAATTGTTTTCATTCTCTACACCCACTCTTGTGTAACCTTTCCTCATGCGTTCTGCTTTCTACTGAGGTTTTTCTATTTCATTTGGCGTTAAATGTGGTAGATGAAAAAGGTCCGAATTCACTATTGAAACATTATTCTATGAATTGAAATCTGAAACGCCATCTTCATATTCTGCTAACGAGGTGGTTGACATGTTGATCCTTTTCAGAGGAAACGGATGGCTGATTGACTCCTCCACAAAGAAATTTTACTCGAGTGGAAGCTAATCTGAAAAGAGGTGAGTATCCTCGAGGAATAAAACATGTTCAGCATCAGAAAACAAAATATAGAATCGAAGTATTAGCGTGAAATAGCATTCACCCTTATGTTTAAATGAGAGAATCAACGAAAGAAAAAAAATTCACACCAGAACGACTACCTAGGGACTTTATGTGAACATTACACTCCATTGCATTAATATACTCATCATCATCATCATCAGTCAGCTTAATATCGTCCACTGCTGTACGGAAATTATGCTATAGGCTATTTTATACCGACTGCATCCAGTTCGACTTGATGCGTTTTATGTCGTCAGAACATCTGGTAGGAGGCGATATCTGTTTCGAAATGCCTCTTGCCTGGGTCTTCATTCGATAACTTTTCTGGTCCATCTATCGTCCGTTTTTTGGCATATGTCCGGCCCAGTTCCACTTCAACATAGCTATTCTGCTTGCAGCATCGATTCTCTCATTTCATTATTTGGTTTCTATCCCTGAGGAAATTTCTCAGCATAGACCTTCACCAGGCATACAAATTGTTAGTTATCATAAAGATCTCATCAATCATAACCCGCGAAATTATCGCTGTATGTGTAGACATAATGAAGAATTTTATTCAAGGAACAATATTCAGCCTTCCATGGAAACTTAAACATCCTTCCTTGGTTTTCTGATCCACCCTCCATAATCATCGTTCACCACTGCTGTGTGCCCCTGGTGTGCGATGATTATGGGGGGTTGATCAGAAAACCAGGGCGTTGATATGTTGATTTAGTTTAAGCGGAAACCGATGACTGATTGACTCCTTCACAAAGAACTTTTACTCGAGTGGAAGCAAAAGAGCTGAGTACCCTTGAGGAATAAAACATATTCAGCATGCTCATTCTAATCCCTACTCTATGGCTCTATGGGTGACTTTTATTTTAGTGATACTCTTTTTCGCGAGCGTCAGAGTCGTCAGTTCAGAGAAATGGGGATGTTCGTTCTGAAAACATCTTTCAAAGTACCGAAAGCCGCCCAAGAGAGTCCCACTCGTCTATAGCTTTCTCTGGTTGTGCCGGATTATGGTTATCTGGTGGTTCAAGTATTTGTATCAGGTTCCTTGATGAATTTTCTCTTTTTCGTAAGAGATGTTTCCACTTACCACCAAATTGGTCATGAATCGGGTTTTAGGAATATTGATTTTAGCCCCACTGTTTTTGAAATTTGGTGAAGTTTTTTCAACATTAAAGCAGCTTTTATTTATACTATCTTATATGAGAATAATGTCGTCTGCGAACCTTAACTGACAGATTTACTGCATTTTTATTTTTTCCTAGGTGGTTACAATTCAATTTTTCAAACATATGTTCGAGGAGGGTTATATATAGTTTGGGGGAGATTGTATCGCCTCGGCCGACTCCACGCTTCACTTCGAAGTTCATTATGACAATAACTTTCATTAATATATTGCTCAAAGATAATCCCAACATTAGCAATTAAAGTTTTGCTCGATATTCAGAAGATGATCTTCCTGAGATACGTGACCATCTCGTTCACCCGATTTCATATAATCAGATGTTTCTTCTGAGGTAATGTTGAAGACATTGCTCATGCTACACCATCAACATATTGAAAAGTTGTGAAGGACAAGAAAAGAGAGATTTGTAAGTTTTTCACAAAAATTGTTGTATGAAGAGCATGTGAAAGAGATAGTTAGTCGCGTTGAATCGCTTAGGTCATCAGATCGAGGTGAAAATCTCATCCAGGCAAGAGTTGGAGGAAGAAAAGAAATACTAGGTAGGCTGAGCATCCATCTGGATAGCTCGAAGACCAAACATGGATCAGGTAGCGGCAGGTAAGTTTACTACCGAAGAAATGGGAGGGGTTTCTACCTCCAATTAGATAAATATTCAAAAGTTTTCAAGACGGAGATCATGGTGATAGTTTGCTTGCTACAAGTAATGAGTGAATCTCAATCTACTCCGACAGTCTGGATTCTCTGGCAGCCTTGGATGCATGAAGGATTACTTCCAAATTGGTTTGGGAGTACGTTCTGGTACTAGAACAACTGGTGGCCTGTAATGTTAAGGCAAGGCTGGCGGAAGAACAAAGGGATATCGAGATTGTCGACTGTCCAAAGTAATGCTGGGTATTTAACCTTTTATATCCTGGACAAGGACAGTACTTGAAGGCTGTTGAACTCAATTCCTGGCACATATAGTGATGGGGCATGACAAGTAAAGATATTCATTGTGCAAAATAGAGCTGGAGAATAACCTTAAGCAACATGGTGTGAAAATGGGGTCGAAACACCAAATCTTTTGATCATCCATGATGGCATGGATCCTGCCTAGGGGCAACCAACTTCATTGTAAGGATTGAGGAGGGGGTTCTTGTTGAAAGGAAGGAGGACATAAAGAGCCATAGACCCAGGTGGCGATCTCCATGATGGACCTCTTGATATAATCTCTATTATAAGTTAACTATTTGGTTCATTTAATAGGAAATTCTAATTATTATTATCATTAGTAGCTTTGAAGCTTCTAGCAATGGGTATTATGAACTATTCGAATATTTCTCTTTAATTAATAACAGAAAAAGACTTTTATTGTGTGAGTTGTGGAAGATAATACCCATTTTCATTCAATCAATCTTCTTCATTCTTGTGATTTCTCTCAATCTTTTGCAAATTTAGGTAGCTTATTATGATTATGGATTATGAGCATATATTTCAATTTGTAAAAACTGAATATTGTACACAATATCGAAAATTTCGGAAGAAACATAATACAGGGTGCTTCAACGAAAACTAAATAGAGGCTATACCTACCACGATATTCATTTCTGAAGAAAACGCAAAAACACGTCAATTTTTGTTTCAAGGAATCTTTTGGGGTACAATACTTGCCTGAAATAACAACCTCCTAAGCGGGGGTTGCAATCCTTGAACATTTTGAATAGGGAAAATGGGTCGAGTGATTACTCAAAGGAAAGGTGGTATCTTTGTCTACATTGACTTGAATGAATTTCCATTTTTAATTAAAAACTGTAAATGATACAGGGTGAGCAACTGAAAGATAGGGAAGACTATTTCCCTTAGACTATTCAAGTTTCAGTGAGGTAAAATGGAACAGATCCATGCTGATCAATGGCAGTCATCATCAAGTACCATCCTCATCTCGAATTTCAACCCCTGGAGCAGGGATGACAACCCTTGAAAATTTGGAAGAGGGTAGATGGGTCGAGTGATAACTCGAAAGGAAGGTATTATCTTTGTCTGCATTCCCGTGAAAGAATTTCCATTTTTGATTGAAAACTGTAGAAGATACAGACTCAGCCACTGAAAAATAGAGAAGACTATCGCCCCAAGACTATTGGAGTATTAGTGCGAACAACTGGAATAGATTAATTTTAGATCAAAAGCTGTCATCTTCCGAAATCACCCTCATCTCGAATTTCAACCCCTAGAGCAGAAGTAATATTTCGATCCAATGATACCTTTCAAGTAAAGGATTTCGATTGTCTTCATGACTGCTCGCAATAATTCTATTCTCATTGAGTTCCATAGGAGTTAGAGGATGCAAAACGGAGAAATGATTGAAGATGCAATGCATGATATACCATCTATCTTCGACCAGTATCAAAAAGGGGTTGATTTTTCACGGAATAAACACCTTTTGAAAGACAGTTATTCGTTTCAGACATCCGGTTTCAGAAGTAATACAATGGCTGAAAATAAAGAGGGGAATGAACGAAAGGAGAAAATTAACGAGTAGAAGTTCGACTTTATTAGCCGATAAAATGAACGGAACTGAAGTCACTAAAACTCAACGTAAATGTTCGAATTGTTGGTCACCAACCTCCATGCACATAAACAAATTTTGGGTGAAACGTTCACGGACATTCTGTAAAATTTCAGGTGTGATTTGGTTACACTCATTGACGATGCGCTGTCTCAGGTCCATCAAACCAGCAGTTCCAGATTTATAGATTATACTTTTGAGGTGGCCCCATAGAAAAAAGTCTAATGGACTGAGATCCGGAGATCGTAGGGGCCATTCCGTTGGGCCTCCCCTTCCAATCCAACGACCAGGAAAATGATCATCCAAAAATACTCGAACTTGTTGTGCAAAATGTGGGGGCGCTCCATCCTGCTGAAATACAACCCCGTTCTCCGAATAGCAGGGGTCATTCTCAATGATCTCCGTTATTGCTGGGTGGATAAATTCTTCCAATAGTTGATAATACAACTCTTCGGTAAGATTTCCAGGAAGGAACGGTCCAATGAGGTAATCGCCATAAATACCAAACCAAACATTTAGTTTTTGAGGCTGCTGAGTGTGAATTTCGTGGATATTGGATCCCCAATAACGGCAATTATGGCGGTTTACGGTTCCATTCAGAAAAAATGAACATTCGTCCGGAAAACACAAGTGAAATAAATAATGAGGATTGTTCATGACTCTCTCACTTATGGCCTCGAAGAAATGAAATTTTCGATCGAAATCATCTTCGTTCAGTTCTTGAACTAATTTTTATATGGATGAAAGCTAAAGTTAATAAAGTTTACAGTTTAATACCGACAATTTCTAACTATCTAGTCATAACAAAATAACTTCTAGATAAAGAGCTTATGCGTCGAAGTTTAAGTGGAGTTGTCCAAGTATTCGTCTATTTATTTCGTATATCTATTTATAGATGAGATGAGACTAATAGATAAGACATTATCTAACATTCTCATGTGCTAATTTGAAATTCAGTTGTCATGAAATTTTTTATGACATAACAGTGATTTCTATAACTAATATCAACTGCTATTTTCTTCCAGTTTCCTGGAAATTTATATCAGACCAGGTTTCTCTGTCTTTTGAATTTACTTTTATATTTATTTATGAGATCGAATTATCTCATCCTTCAGTTTTGATTACAAAGTTTTACTACCTTTTTAATCCATATATTGAAATACTCTTGCAATCGAAGAACAATAAATTGTCATACCAGAGCTGTGGCCAGCCAAGATGATTCAATGTGTATGTTCGCTCGCTTCTTGAAGAACATTTATCATGGAGGATTTACCATGGAAGTTTGTATGAAAGAGAGAGAAGATCAGCAACCTGCAGGCTTTAAGCGAGAGGCTGGAGATCATGCGTGATCTGTGGGTGTTCTATAAGGCGTACTGTTCTCTTCTGGACACTATGTAGTAGGTGTGTGTATAAAAGCATTATCTGTAATGGCGTAAAGAGTTGCTCAACTATGAAAAGAAAATTGAGTTCAACAGTAGCAGATTTGGCAATGGTTGACACATATTAATGCGTGCAAATTCTGGTGTAGACAGTGATGTCTAAAATATGCGTGTTCGTTCCTGAGGAAATTCTATGTCTTTGTATGTTTAAAGAAGTTCCTCCTGCAAAGGCTTTTCCGTAAAACGTTGTTGATCGAGTCTTATTCGCGTTAAAATTAAACAAGATCAATAGGCGCTACTCTGATGTCTTCTCCAAGTCTTGATTCAGTTGGTATCTTTATCGGTGTGAATGTTCAGCAGTTAGCGGATCCTGACTAGAAAATGGGGCCACTAGGGTACAGTCGTCCCTAAACCCAAATATTCTATTTTCGGTGGATTATAATCTGCAATATAAAATGAATTGGCGATAGTATGGAGCACTAGGGCATCAACCTGAAAAGATTCAATCATTACACCATCAGCTACAGGCCCGCCGTAAGCGGGCGTGCAAGGCGTGCAATGCACGCGGGCGGCGCATTCAGGGGGGCGGCAAATCAGACAATCATCGACTAAAATTCAGACATTGTCACCTCACAATACTAAAAAGATTATCCTTATAAAAATAATATGATGAACGGCGCCCAAATATTTCTTTTATATCGTAGCATTACATAGCGCCATCTATTGAAATTCATGAGAACAAAGTTAATCCGTATCGTGCTCTATGCGAAATAGGGAAATCCCACAGATATCAGGGGAAATCCCCTTAAAACTATATACTCATTTCTTTGTTTTTATTTATTTAACACAAATGCGAAAGTGATGTGAGCGAACAACAAACTTCAATTATTTGGTTATAGCCCTAATATGAGATCCGGAAACGGTCCAGGGTACTTAAAATTAATAATATTCTGTATATTCTTGTGCGAAGTGTGACTATAAAAATAATTTAGAAAATTATTTATATTATCCGTCGGCGCAAAAATCATAATTATGGTAAGTGTCTTTGTTTAATTAATCAGCATATGGGCGCATTCATATAAACAGCAGGTATTCATGTAAAATTTAAAGGTTATTTTACTGAAAAAACTTAAAGTAAAGATTCATTAAAAAATGTATTAAAATTAATACAGAGTGTAACAAAAGTAACTTAAGTAACGAAAGGAGACATTCCATCTAATCAATACGAACAACTTTTACTATGGGGTCAACTCTGAAGTCGCGAAAAAAAATTAGTTATTCCATTACATTTGTGTGCAGTAGGTATGAACATTTTTTTCGCAGTAGTGTTTTGATTATTATTGTGATTTAAAGGGTATTTTTTCTGTTATACAACTTAAGAGTGAAGATTTATAAAAAAAATATTGAAATTATACCTATACAGGGTGTAACAAAAGTAACTTAAATCCCGAAAGGAGTCATTCTACATAAATACGAACAACTTTTACTATAGGGTCAAC
This sequence comes from Cryptolaemus montrouzieri, assembly GCA_013387265.2. Lineage (NCBI taxonomy): Eukaryota > Metazoa > Arthropoda > Insecta > Coleoptera > Coccinellidae > Cryptolaemus > Cryptolaemus montrouzieri. Next base: position 16,301,618 of record JABFTP020000042.1, read on the forward strand.
GGTGAAATCGCGAAAAAAACTATTCCATACAAAATGTATGGAAAAGCTGATTTTTTCGCAATTTCAATGTTGACCCCTAGTAAAGGTTGTTCGCAATAATGGGTGGAATGATCGACCCCCTTTTGGGATTTGAGTTACTTCTGTACAACCGTGTACTAAACTTTTTCAAAAAAATTCCAGGAACCGCAAAAAAGGAAAAAAATTTCAGGAGCTCAATTTCGACGGCAAAAACGAGAAAAAGATACAGAGAAAAAAAACTAGCGGGATCTCTTGAAAAAATTTTTAGCAAACCAGAAAATAGGGACTCAATGTCAAGAGAATGTTGACGTAGATGTAGCTTCAACAAGCGCAGCTTTAAATCTAGAAGTTATGGAGGTATCTGAAGAGAAAAATGTTAGTCCTTCAGAAGGAGACTCCAGTGAAACTAAAAAAAGAGAAAGTAGTGCTAAAGAACCTGTAAGCAATTTATCGTCATCAAGTAGCTGTTTAGATTGTGGTTATGATCCCGGTTCGTGGCCCGGCAGTATGACTAATGATATTGTTAATATTTTGGTTAGCTGTGGTCCCGTGCAGCTGTTTAACCACAATTTTCCTGCTAATATCGATGGAAGAAAATTTGCAAACAGTTATTACTCTAGAAATCTTCCTAATGAAGAAAAAATTAACAGAGAATGGCTTGTTTACTCTACGTCAAAAGATTCAGTCTGAGACTATTAGAATCTGAAAAAAAACAATGGTGTGATGTATTGGAAAGGATAATAGCTGTTATAAAATTTTTATCTCATCAATGTCTGGCGTTTAGGGGCTCGTCCAAAACATTATATGAGCATGATAATGGTAATTTTCTCAAAGCAATAGAAATGATAGCATCCTTTGATTCAGTTTTTTATTTCACTATTTAGGAGATCAGATTCAGAATGAAATCATTGATTTACTCGGCACGAGCATAAAAAATTATATCCTGAACAAAGTCTTAGAATCAAAATATTTCTCTATCATATTAGATTGCACACCAGATGTAAGTCACACAGAACAAATTACAGTTATACTAAGGTATGTTGTTTTAAACAGTGAAACTAAAAATGTTACAATATGCGAAAGTTTCATTGGCATCTGTCCGATAACCAGCTCCACAGGTGAAGGACTATTAAATTTTGTTTTAGATTTATTTTCGCAATTAAACCTTGATATTAAAAACTTACGTGGCCAAGGTTATGACAATGGTTCTAATATGCGTGGAAAACACAATGGATTACAAAAAAAATATTGGAAATGTATAATCGTGCATTTTACGTTCCATGCTCGGCGCATAGTCTCAATTTGGTCGTTAACGATGCGGCAAAGATAACGCACGACACGGTCAACTTTTTCAACTTAATTCAAGAAATTTACGTTTTCTTTTCGTCTTCTACCAAAAGGTGGTCCATAATTTGCAAGCATTTACCTGATTTAAAACTAAAGGCATTAAATGCCACGCGATGGTCTAGCAGAATCGATGCACTCAAACCTTTACGGTATCACCTCGAAAAATATTTGACGCTTTACTTGAAATATCAGATAACAATTCGTCGGAATGGGATTGTACAACAACTCACAAAGCACATTCGCTTGCTTTGAATATTCAAAATTATAGATTTATTTGCTTAGTTGTAATTTGGTTTGATATTTTAAACGAAATTAATGCTATTAGCAAAATGATGCAAAACCCACAATAAATACTCAAATCTGCATAAATTTGTTAAATAAATTGATTCATAAATTCACCGAATATCGCACAGATGAGCATTTCGAAAGGGTGTTAGAAGAAGCTACCACTGTGGCTCGGGAACTTAATGTAGATGCAGATTTTCCGCCTATAGATACCGTTCGTCCACGAAGAAAACCAACTCAATTTCAGTATGACCAGAGTGATGAAGTCTTACTAGACCCTGAAACAAAATACAAGGTAGATGTTTTTTTTAGGATCCTGGACCAAACCTTAACTTCTTTAAAACGTAGATTCGATGAGTTGGAAACTTTTACCGACGTTTTTGGCTTTTTCACCAATAATAACTTGTTTAGTTACTCCAAAGATGATTTAATGAAACATTGTAAAGATTTGAATGTGAAGCTAAAAGATAGTTCAAGTAGTGACGCAGATATTGACGGTATAGATATGTTTAATGAAATCAATGCTTTAAAGTTGCATTTAACTGAAAACCAGTCTAAGGATCCACAAACCCTATTGCAATACATTTTTGCTAATGAATTAATGTCAACATTTCCGAATACTGCAATAGCGCTAAGGATACTACTTACATTGCCGGTTTCAGTTGCATTTCGTGAAAGGTCATTTTCAAAGTTAAAAATAATAAAAAACTATTTGAGGTCAACTATGCACCAGCAAAGACTAAGAAATTCAGCAATAATTTCAATTGAACATGAGATTCTAAATAGACTAGACACCAAAAAAATTATAGCAGATTTTTCCAACATGAAGGCAAGAAAGGTGCAGTTTCTGTAAAATAACTTAATACCTATACCTACCTACATAATATGTATAAACTGCACCTTTCTTGCCTTCATTTTTTCATTTAATGTCGTATTAGTGTATCTATCTTGTATAAAATAACCTAATATAACATGGTTTTTCTGACTACTGACTACTGACTGCTGACTACTTGTGTGATAGTTAAGTTGCTTTCATTGAAAATTATCCTTCGGTGACCAACCGAAGATTAGGTTACAACTATTATTGGCACTCAAGAACAGACAACAAGTTCACAAGAAAACACACACTAAAATTTAATGAATATATTAAGTCTATATCCTTCATACAAAAGCTGAACAAAATTTAATCACAAAATTTGAAGCAAAAACTGAAGAGAGGCCTTTCTAAAACTATTTTAAAATGATTAACTTGTAATGTTATATGTATATACAGGGTGCTTCAATGAAAACTAAACAGAGGCTATATCTACCAAGATATTCATTTTTGATCAAAACGCAAAAACAAGTCAATTTTTGTTTCGAGGGGGACATCTTTTGGGGTACAAAACTTGCCTGATATATCAAAAAGAAAACCAGTAGAAAAATATTTCAACAATCATATCTGACTCTTATATGTTTAAACTCACTTGAATCTAAGATAAGATTTTAAATAGCAAGCAAGGCCATAAAAGGGCTAAGGAGATAATAAAAAGTACATAACCGGCGATATTTCCTCTTTCGCGGAGATGTTCTTCTGTCGCAATGCGAGTCTCCTGAATCATAATCACTTCCTTGTTCTTGCTTGCCAGTTTATATATTTTCTGGAATCATTATGAACCCAATAATTTTGGTTGACATCGCCCATATACAGGGTGCTTCAACGAGAACTAAACAGAGGCTATATCTAACAAGATATTCATTTCTGATCAAAACGCAAAAACATGTCAATTTTTGTTTCAAGGGGGGCAATCCTTGAACATTTTGAATATGGAAGATGGGTCGAGTGATGACTCAAAAGAAAGGTGGTATCTTTGTCTACATTGTCTTGAACGAATTTCCATTTTTTATTGAAAACTGTAAAAGATACAGGGTGAGCAAATGAAAGATAGGGAAGACTATTTCCCTGAGACTATTCAAGTTTCAGTGAGGTGAAATGGAACAGATCTATGCTGATCAATGGCAGTCATCATCAAGTACCATCTTCATCTCGAATTTCTACCCCTGGAGCAGGGGTGACAACCCATGAAAATTTGGAAGAGCGTAGATGGGTCAGGTGATAACTCGAAAGAAGGGTATTATCTTTGTCTGCATTCCCGTGAAAGAATTTCCATTTTTGATTGAAAACTGTAGAAGATACAGAGTGAGCCACTGAAAATAGAGAAGATTATCGCTCCAAGACTATTGGAGTATTAGTGCGAAAAACTGGAATAGATTCATTTAGATCAAAGATGACAGCCTTCGATCCGGAATGAATCTGTTCAATCAAAAATGAAAATTCTTTCACGGGAATGCAGACCAAGATAATACCTTTCTTTCGAGTTATCACTCGACCCACCTACCTTCTTCCAAATTTTCAAGGCTTGTCACCCCTGCTCCAGGTGTTGAAATTCTTGATGAAGATGGTACTTGATGATGACTGCCATTAACCAGCATGGATCTGTTCCATTTTACTTCACTGAAACTTAAATAGTCGAAGGGAAATAGTCTTCCCTATGTTTCAGTTGTTCACCCTGTATCTTTTACAGTTCTCAATTAAAAATGGAAAATTCGTTCAAGGCAATATAGACCAAAATACCATTTTTCGTTTTAGTCATCACTCGACCCATCTTCCTCATTCAAAATGTTCAAGGATTGCAAACCCCGCTTAGGGGGTTGATATTTCAGGCAATTTTTGTACCCTAAAAGATGTCCCCTTGAGAAAAAAATGACCTGTTTTTGCGTTTTGATCAGATATGAATATCTTGGTAGATATAGCCTCTGTTTAGTTTTCATTGAAGCACCCTGTATGTACAAAATGATTTTTAATATTACAAGGCCGAAAGTTATTTCACAGAAGAGTTTAAAAATTGAATATCAATGAAAAAACATGTAAAATATTAGAGTCACTTATCTAGAGATTGGAGATGCCTCCAATGGTGTTATGGGGCTCTACAACATTGCTCCTACCAAAAAGTATAATTGGGTGAAATCCAGCTCCTCCCGAAAGAATTCTGTCATCAAATTAAACTCAAAATCTTCGCAGAAAAGCAAGTTGTTGTTGCAAGGCCGGAATAGAAAATGAATCGCTGTCGGTCGAGTCGTTTCGAAATCAGAGAATCTATATCCTGCGTAAGAGGGGGGAGCACGGAGTACAGAATCAAACAAACTACCGTAAGGTACACGGAGTGATAATGCTAGTTTTACATGATCCGAATGGTATTGCTCAAATACGAAATGATGAAAGCGTAGCGTTTAAGTCGAAAGTGACATTTAACACGCTACACTTGAACCGCAAATCTGGTTATTTAGCAATTGGTTCTATCTGAAACCAATCCTTCCAATTTTCTTAGATTTTTCTTTCAGTTCTAATAAGCTCTGTGTTTAACTGTGCTAGCTCTTTTACAGTTTTCAGTATACGAGGTTTTTGTGAGGTTTTTTTTTTGTGAAGTGATGATCTATAAGGATAACTTGAGTTTCATTCAGTGTAGACATTGATGCTAGGATCTGAAAAGCAGACATCATTTTTATTCACAACTCTTGTAAGGATCAGATGACTGTCATGCCATAGTTGTGGTCAGCCAAGTTGATTTAACGTTTGTGTTCGTGTGTTTCCATAAAAGACTAGAAAAAGTAACGAAGCTTCTGACAGCTGTCTCGGTCAGAACGCCATGTCTTATGGCAATGTGTTGGATCTTTATTACGTGGATATATGCAGTAACCATTGGCAGATTGTGATCGGAGCTGCCCGAAAGTGCTGAGACATGCAAACGAAAATCATCGAATCTGGAACAAGAAATAGATCGAGAGTGTTAGAAAAATCGGTTCCATTGTCAGGAAATCCTGTTGACCCATCGACAACTTGCACAAGCTTGCCTTCTTGCTTTGTCGGTTCTATTTGAGTGTTGGAGCCAATTGATGTTGTGGATGCAGAAGTCTTTCATTATAACCATCACAGCTGATAGATGCTGAATTTGGATCGTGTCTATCTTGTCGTCTAGAATCTGAATTAATCTACAAACAGGTTTTGAACTGGGCCAGGTCGAAAGTATCTTTCTAAAACTAGTCCTCTTTTTGCAATGCAACGGTCGATCTAGCAAAAACAGCCTATTCTTGGACCGAAGTTGTGAGTGCAACTCATCGCCATTGAATCAGAGGGATATGATGTTTCTTGTCGATATTATTTGAGTTTCTGTTAGAGCTAGGACAGTGTTTCGTCTCTTGTAAGCGCTGTTGTACTGCTCTTCCGTTCAATGTGCGATCTTGTCCTCTTACTTTGCAAAACTCAATAACGAATTGGCTTCTCTTATTGGATTCTGGGGAACTCCGTGCGTCTGCCAGAGGACTGTTGTGTTTCCATTCCTCAGTTCTCCCCGGATATCCGACTTGGGAATGAAATTACCTGAGCATCCGAAACTTAGTGACACATGACCAATTTATGAAGCCTATAATATCATTATATTTTGTGAAAATTAAGTCTTCAATTGTTAAATTATATAGCAAAATGTGTCATCACGAAGCAATGAGCGATACTTCAATATCTTTGATTTATTTCGACAGTTTTCATTATTCTTGAATACCGATAGAAATTACTTCATTGGTTTGTCGTGGTCTTATTTTATTTGAGTTAGCAAGTAACAGAAGTTGTAAGGAATACTCCAAAAACTAAAATGGTCAATTTCGGGAGATACGTAATTTACCAACAGATACAAAAATTAATCGATTGACCTTTCCGATACTTGCAACTTTATGAATTGATACTTTCGTCTGCGAGATCTCAAATTTCTAATTGTAAAAACCACCTATGACAATTTCAAGAATTTTTAGTGTATAGAGATATATCGGTAGGGATTTCTGAAATTTAGATTTGATGGGGGAAAAGCTCATATACAAAGTTGTGCATTTCACTAGGCATATAATCATCACAAAAAAATATCATATCATAGATAAAATCAGATCATCAAAACAAGATTACCTTGGTGGAATCTATAAAATCGTAGCAAAATAACTGATTTGTTAAAACCGTTTTTCCGTTCATGAAACAGCAAGTAACTAGACTGAAATGAGTTCCATTTTGTGTTTTTTCATTTTATTCGGTCTTTCCGCAGCTCAATTAAATATGGAAATGACGAAGGAAAGGATTATAAGTAGTCTTGGAGAAAAAAATGTGTGCGGAAAACAATATTTTGAAGATACAATAGCAACTGTCAAAAGTGAGTAGCACATTGATTATTCAGTAAGATGATCATTATCAATAGTTAAAAGATTCCGCTATTACTACGTGATAGCTAATCATGATGTTAATGAGAAATTAAACTATGTATTATACTTCCACAGATTTATTGAGAATCAGGGCTGCAATTTCATTCTCGCGATCATCTTCAGCTCTAAACAAGTGTTGAACTAACGTCAAAATACATATATATATATATATATATATATATATATATATATATATATATATATATATATATATATATATATATATATATATATATATATACAAGTAGATCCGAAATAAATATGGGTGCAAACAAGATTTAATAAACTGATCTAATTCACAAGGTATTATTTGAAGATTTCAAATATGGAGGAATAAGCGGCCCATACCGGTCGTTCAGAAGATAATCTTCATGGGGGGTTTGTTGCAGTTTGAATATTTCGATGGTTTCCAAGAAATGTAACTTCCGTCTCTTAGTCATTCTTTAAATAATTTGACGTTGGTCTATGATGAAAAATCAAAAATTTCGATACAATGTGAAGCGAAAGTAGATTCGTCGGTTCTCTGTTTATTGTTATCTGATCGATGCTCTTTATATCTAGTTTTCAATGAACGACCAGTTTGAGCTGGGAGAGTTTTATGTGGGTCTTGAAAGCTACAGTTTCATCCTCTTTAGGAATGACATTTGCAATCTTTTAGCTCATAGGGCCAAAATATGTTAATGAAATATATTTATCCGTATTAATTGATTCTATACGTGGGTAAATATTATGATACGCTTTCTGTGTTTATTTTTTCTGAGCATTCCGTAGATTATATTTGAGGAATAACCATTGTTCTCAGTTATTTCTTCAATAATTGGGAAAGCCCTATGAATTACCGAATCCTTCTAGGATAATATTTTGGAAAATCACATGCTAATCCTCAGATACATTATGAATTTATCATTAATTTGGAGTTATGTTTACAGCTTAATTATCTTCAATTTAATGAAGGGATATATGAACAATCAAGCGGGGTGGGATCACCACAAAGTCCCTTTCTAGCAGATATACCGGGTGAGGCAACTAAAACAAAAAATACTCAATAACTGGAAACTATTAGTTTCTCGACATAAAGCAGAAACAGGTCAATTTTTATATGAAAAGGGACATCTTTCAACATACAGTATTTTACATCAAACCCCTGAGCAAGAGGACACAAAACAAGATCGGTCGATCTAGCAAAAACAGCCTACCCTTGGACCGAAGTTGTGAGTGCAACTCATCGCCATTGAAACAGAGGGATATGGTGTTTCTTGTTGATATTATTTGAGTTTCTGTTAGAGCTAGGACAGTGTTTCGTCTTTTGTAAGCGCTGTTGTACTGCTCCTCCGTTCAATGTGCGATCTTGTCCTCTTACTTTGCAAAACTCAATAACGAATTGGCTTCTCTTATTGGATTCTGGGGAACTCCGTGCGTCTGCCAGAGGACTGTTGTGTTTCCATTCCTCAGTTCTCCCCGGATATCCGACTGGGGAATGAAATTACCTGAGCATCCGAAACTTAGTGACACATGACCCATTTATGAAGCCTATAATATCATTATATTTTGTGAAAATTAAGTCTTCAATTGTTAAATTATATAGCAAAAATGTGTCATCACGAAGCAATGAGCGATACTTCAATATCTTTGATTTATTTCGACAATTTTTCATTATTCTTGAATACCGATAGAAATTACTTCATTGGTTTGTCGTGGTCTTATTTTATTTGAGTTAGCAAGTAACAGAAGTTGTAAGGAATACTCCAAAAACTAAAATGGTCAATTTCGGGAGATACGTAATTTACCAACAGATACAAAAATTAATCGATTGACCTTCCCGATACTTGCAACTTTATGAATTGATACTTTCGTCTGCGAGATCTCAAATTTCTAATTGTAAAAACCACCTATGACAATTTCAAGAATTTTTAGTGTATAGAGATATATCGGTAGGGATTTCTGAAATTTAGATTTGATGGGGGAAAAGCTCATATACAAAGTTGTGCATTTCACTAGGCATATAATCATCACAAAAAAATATCATATCATAGATAAAATCAGATCATCAAAACAAGATTACCTTGGTGGAATCTATAAAATCGTAGCAAAATAACTGATTTGTTAAAACCGTTTTTCCGTTCATGAAACAGCAAGTAACTAGACTGAAATGAGTTCCATTTTGTGTTTTTTCATTTTATTCGGTCTTTCCGCAGCTCAATTAAATATGGAAATGACGAAGGAAAGGATTATAAGTAGTCTTGGAGAAAAAAATGTGTGCGGAAAACAATATTTTGAAGATACAATAGCAACTGTCAAAAGTGAGTAGCACATTGATTATTCAGTAAGATGATCATTATCAATAGTTAAAAGATTCCGCTATTACTACGTGATAGCTAATCATGATGTTAATGAGAAATTAAACTATGTATTATACTACCACAGATTTATTGAGAATCAGGGCTGCAATTTCATTCTCGCGATCATCTTCAGCTCTAAACAAGTGTTGAACTAACGTCAAAACATACATATATATATATATATATATATATATATATATATATATATATATATATATATATATATATATATATATATATATATATAAACAAGTAGATCCGAAATAAATATGGGTGCAAACAAGATTTAATAAACTGATCTAATTCACAAGGTATTATTTGAAGATTTCAAATATGGAGGAATAAGCGGCCCATACCGGTCGTTCAGAAGATAATCTTCATGGGGGGTTTGTTGCAGTTTGAATATTTCGATGGTTTCCAAGAAATGTAACTTCCGTCTCTTAGTCATTCTTTAAATAATTTGACGTTGGTCTATGATGAAAAATCAAAAAATTTCGATACAATGTGAAGCGAAAGTAGATTCGTCGGTTCTCTGTTTATTGTTATCTGATCGATGCTCTTTATATCTAGTTTTCAATGAACGACCAGTTTGAGCTGGGAGAGTTTTATGTGGGTCTTGAAAGCTACAGTTTCATCCTCTTTAGGAATGACATTTGCAATCTTTTTAGCTCATAGGGCCAAAATATGTTAATGAAATATATTTATCCGTATTAATTGATTCTATACGTGGGCAAATATTATGATACGCTTTCTGTGTTTATTTTTCTGAGCATTCCGTAGATTATATTTGAGGAATAACCATTGTTCTCAGTTATTTCTTCAATAATTGGGAAAGCCCTATGAATTACCGAATCCTTCTAGGATAATATTTTGGAAAATCACATGCTAATCCTCAGATACATTATGAATTTATCATTAATTTGGAGTTATGTTTACAGCTTAATTATCTTCAATTTAATGAAGAGATATATGAACAACCAAGCGGGGTGGGATCACCACTAAGTCCCTTTCTAGCAGATATACCGGGTGAGGCAACTAAAACAAAAATACTCAATAACTGGAAACTATTAGTTTCTGGACATAAAGCAGAAACAGGTCAATTTTTATATGAAAAGGACATCTTTCAACATACAGTATTTTACATCAAACCCTGAGCAAGAGGACACAAAACTCAATTTTTGAATAGGAACGATAGATCGAGTGATACCTCATTGGAAAGCTCTTATGGTTCTCAACAAAATGTGCAATTAATCATTTCAGAGTTTTGACATATTCGGAAGAAGATACATTATAAATTATAAAAACGAGTAATGTGTTTTTTGGAATTTTACGCATTTCACTACACCGTAGCTTCTTCAGACGAATGAATGTACAGAAAATAAGAATGAGAATATAAATATAAATGTTCTTGAGTGATTAAAAGCTTATTGGGTTAATTCTTCTTAAGTGGTTATTTATGACAGGTATTTCCGATAAAATTAAGGAATAGATTGCTCCCCGAAGAGATTCAATAGAGGTGAATGGCTTAAATCGACTTGTTCATTGATGAGTCTACCTGAGTGTTTGTGTTTGTTGATTTCTAAAGTTTCCCAAAGATCAACCTTCCAATATTAATTATCTGTATGCAAAATTTTCAAACTGTGGGTCGAATGAGTTATTATTTTCTAAGAGATGATTCGCGTAATTTGAATCTGATTTTTATTTGAAAAACTGCGTTTATGTTCCGATATTCTTATATTAAAATTTCTATGTGTTCTACCAATTTAGAAATTATCACAGTCATTGCAATTCAATCTATAAACACCTGATTTATTATTTTTACCTGATTTGGTTTTATTATTTTTATATATTTGCCTCAATTAATATTAGTTTGGAAAGCTATGTTGAAATTATTGCTAATGATGTGATAATTTCGAGAAAACTTCTTTGATTATTTTTGCTGTTTAATGATTGGCTAAAATATTATCTTTGGAGTTTTTGACAATGATTTCGTAGTCTATGCCTAACTGTTCAAAATTAGTTTTAGTATGCTTTGGATGTAAATTATGTTTGAATCCTTTTTCTAATAGATCTTTTGTGGTTGTGTACAATCGGTATCAGTTAAATTAGTGAATCTGTCAAAAAATTTATGGTCTGAAAATTTATCACTTGAAGGTTTGGGTGGAGAAGTTTTGAATCTTTTACAGTTTTCAATTGAAAATGGAAATTCGTTCAAGGCAATGTAGACAGAAATACCATCTTTCTTTTGAGACATCACTCGACCCATCTTCCTCATTCAAAATGTTCAATGATTGCAACCCCCGCTTAGGGGGTTGATATTTCAGGCAATTTTTGTACCCTAAAAGATGTCCCCCTTGAAAAAAAATTGACCTGTTTTTGCGTTTTGATCAGAAATGAATATCCTGGTAGATATAGCCTCTGTTTAGTTTTCATTGAAGCACCCTGGATGTACAAAATGATTTTTGATATTACAAGGCCAAAAGTTATTTCACAGAAAAGTTTAAAAGTTGAATATCAATGAAAAAACATGAAAAATATTAGAGTCACTCATTTAGAGAATAGAGATGCCTCCAATGGTGTTATGGGGCTCTACAACATAGCTCCTACCAAAAAGTATAATTGGGTGAAATCCAGCTCCTCCCGAAAAGAATTCTGTCATCAAATTAAACTCAAAATCTTCGCAGAAAAGCAAGTTGTTGTTGCAAGGCCGGAATAGAAAATGAATCGCTGTCGGTCGAGTCGTTTCGAAATCAGAGAATCTATATCCTGCGTAAGATGTGGGAGCACGGAGTACAGAACCAAACAAACTACCGTAAGGTACACGGAGTGATAATGCCAGTTTTACACGGTCCGAATGGCATTGCTCAATACAAAATGATGAAAGCGTAGCGTTTAAGTCGAAAGTGACATTTAACACGCTACACTTGAACCGCAAATCTGGTTTTTTAGCAATTGGTTCTATCTGAAACCAATCCTTCCAATTTTGTTAGATTTTTCTTTCAGTTCTTATAAGCTCTGTGTTTAACTGTGGCAGCTTTTTTTACAGTTTTTAGTATACGAAGTTTTTGTGAGGATGTTTTTTTCGTGAAGTGATGATCAATAAGGATAACTTCAGTTTCATTCAGTGTAGACATTGATGCTAGGATCTGAAAAGCAGACATCATTTTTTTTTATTCCCAACAGTTGTAAGGATCAGATGACTGTCATGCCATAGCTGTGGTCACCCACACGTTTGTGTTCGTGTGTTCCCAGAAAAGACTAGAAAAAGTAACGAAGCTTCTGACAGCTGTCTCGGTCAGAACGCCATGTCTTATGGCAAGATGTTGGATCTTTATTGCGTGGATGTATGCAGTTACCAGCAGCAGATTGTGATCGGAGCTGCCTGAAAGTGCTGGACATGCAAACGAAAATCATCGAATTTGGAACAAGAAATAGATCGAGAGTGTTAGAAAAATCGGTTCCACTGTCCGGAAATCCTGTTGACCCATCGACAACTTGCACAAGCTTGACTTCTTGCTTTGTCGGTTCTATTTTAGTGTTGGAGCCAATTGATGTTGCGGACGCAGGAGTCTTTCATTATAATCATCACAGCTGATAGATGCTGTATTTGGATCGTGTCTATCTTGTCGCCTAGAAACTGAATTAATCTACAAACAGGTTTTGAACTGGGCCAGGTCGAAATTATCTTTCTAAAACTAGTCCTCTTTTTGCAATGCAACGGTCGATTTAGCAAAAACAGCCTACCCTTGGACCGAAGTTTTGAGTGCAATTCATCGCCATTGAAACAGAGGGATATGGTGTTTCTTGTTGATATTATTTGAGTTTCTGTTAGAGCTAGGACCGTGTTTCGTCTCTTGTAAGCGCTGTTGTACTGCTCAATGTGCGATCTTGTCCTCTTACTTTGCAAAACTCAATAACGAATTGGCTTCTCTTATTGGATTCTGGGGAACTCCGTGGGTCTGCCAGAGGACTGTTGTGTTTCCATTCCTCAGTTCTCCCTGGATATCCGACTGGGGAATGAAATTACCTGAGCATCCGAAACTTAGTGACACATGACCAATTTACGAAGCCTATAATATCATTATATTTTGTGAAAATTTAGTCTTCAATTGTTAAATTATACAGCAAAAATGTTTCATCACGAAGCAATGAGCGATACCTCAATATCTTTGTTTTATTTCGACAATTTTTCATTATTCTTGAATACCGATAGAAATTACTTCATTGGTTTGTCGTGGTCTTATTTTATTTGAGTTAGCGAGTAACAGAAGTTGTAAGGAATACTCCAAAAACTAAAATGGTCAATTTCGGGAGATACGTAATTTACCAATAGATACAAAAATTAATCGATTGACTTTCCCGATACTTGCAACTTTATGAATTGATACTTTCGTCTGCGAGATCTCAAATTTCTAATTGTAAAAACCACCTATTACAATTTCAAGAATTTTTAGTGTATAGAGATATATCGGTAGGGATTTCTGAAATTTAGATTTGATGGGGGAAATGCTCATATACAAAGTTGTGCATTTCACTAGGCATATAATCATCACAAATAAATATCATATCATAGATAAAATCAGATCATCAAAACAAGATTATCTTGGTGGAATCAATATAATCGTAGCAAAATAACTGATTTGTTAAAACCGTTTTTCCGTTCATGAAACAGCAAGTAACTAGACCGAAATGAGTTCCATTTTGTGTTTTTTCATTTTATTCGGTCTTTCCGCAGCTCAATTAAATATGGAAATGACGAAGGAAAGGATTATAAGTAGTCTTGGAGAAAAAAATGTGTGCGGAAAACAATATTTTGAAGATACAATAGCAACTGTCAAAAGTGAGTAGCACATTGATTATTCAGTAAGATGATCATTATCAATAGTTAAAAGATTCCGCTATTACTACGTGATAGCTAATCATGATGTTAATGAGAAATTAAACTATGTATTATACTACCACAGATTTATTGAGAATCAGGGCTGCAATTTCATTCTCGCGATCATCTTCAGCTCTAAACAAGTATTGAACTAACGTCGAAAATACATATATATATATATATATATATATATATATATATATATATATATATATATATATATATATATATATATATATATATAATAAACAAGAAGATCCGAAATAAATATGGGTGCAAACAAGATTTAATAAACTGATCTAATTCAGAAGGTATTATTTGAAGATTTCAAATATAGAGGAATAAGCCGGCCAATACCGGTCGCTCAGAATATAATCTTTATGGGGGGTTTGTTGCAGTTTGAATATTTCGATGGTTTCCAAGAAATCTTACTTCCGTCTCTTAGTCATTCTTTAAATAATTTGACGTTGATCTATGGATGAAAAAATCAAGAAATTTCGATACAATGTGAAGCGAAAGTAGATTCGTCGGTTCTCTGATTATTGTTATCTGATCGATGCTCTATATATCTAGTTTTCAATGAACGACCAGTTTGAGCTGGGAGAGTTTTATGTGGGTCTTGAAAGCTACAGTTTCATCCTTTTCAGGAATGACATTTGCAATCTTTTCGCTCATAGGGCCAAAATATGTTAATGAAATATATTTATCGTTATTAATTGATTCTATACGTGGGCAAATATTATGATACGCTTTTTGTGTTTATTTTTTCTGATCATTTCGTATATTATATTTGAGGAATAACCATCGTTCTCAGCTATTTCTTCAATAATTGGGAAAGCCCTATGAATTACCGAATCCTTCTAGGATGATATTTTGGAAAATCACATGCTAATCCTCAGATACATTATGAATTTATTATTCATTTGGAGTTATGTTTACGGCTTAATTATCTTCACTTTAATGAAGAGATATATGAACAACCAAGCGGGGTGGGATCACCACTAAGTCCCTTTCTAGCAGATATACCGGGTGAGGCAACTAAAACGAAAAAGACTCAATAACTGTAAACTATTAGTTTCTGGACATAAAGCAGAAACAGGTCAATTTTTATATGAAAAGGGACATCTTTCAACATACAGTATTTTACATCAACCCCCTGAGCAAGAGGACACAAAACTCAATTTTTTGAATAGGAACGATAGATCGAGTGATACCTCATTGGAAAGCTCTTATGGTTCTCAACAAAAATGTGCAATTAATCATTTCAGAGTTTTGACATATTCGGAAGAATATACAGGCTAGTTCGTCAAACGACGAGTTATTTTCAGTGATTGCAAAATCTTCGCATTTGGGAGGCTTTCACTTGATAAAATTCCATTATCAATTATAAAAACGAGTAATGTGTTTTTTGGAATTTTACGCGTTTCACTACACCGTAGCTTTTTCAGACGAATGAATGTACAGAAAATAAGAATGAGAATATAAATATAAATGTTCTTGAGTGATTAAAAGCTTATTGGGTTGATTCTTCTTAAGTGGTTATTTTTGACAGATATATCCAATAAAATTAAGGAATAGATTGCTCCCCGAAGAGAACACGTTTGTTTGGTTTTCAAATAATTGAGCTTATTCATAGAATTACCTACATGCACAATTGAATTTATTTTATCTGATACATTTTAGAGGGCAACTTGGTATCAATGGAACAAATGTTCAAAGCGTTCGCCGCCATCTTCCAAACGCAAATACAGGTTTTGCTCGAAACGTTCCCGGACGTTACGTAGCATTTCAGGGGTTATACGATTACACTCGGCTACAATCTGTTGTTGTAAATCCACCAATTATTTTGGATCAGTTTATAAATTTGACTCTGTAAGTGGCTGCATAAAAAAGTCGGGAGAACGTGGTGGCCATTCTGTAGGGCCTCTTCTTCCGATCCCTCGATCAGGAAATTCTCGATCTAGATATTGTCGAACAGGAAGCGCAAAATGCAGGGCACCATCCTGCTGAAACACAACATCCTTTTTCAACTTCCTATGATCATTTTCCAAAATTTTACACAATCATAACGTAAGAGTGGAATTTAATAAAAAAGGTGGTTCGCGTGGGTTGACTGTAGAGTCGAGGCGTGTCAACGCATATATAGACGATCTAGGGAGACGATATGACCTGGATAAAGTCGGCGAAGGAAGAGAGAGAGTCTGAGAAATGCCAGGATTTAAACCCTCGGTCAGAAAGAAACAGAGCACGCTCTGTTATCAGCTTGATCGGAGGGCTTAGAGCGATCTATGGATAGAAAACATAGTGAACACAGTATCCAACATTGATGTATGTAAGAGGTAATGGTGCTTCCAAGATAACAGAGATCTTGGACTTGTTGGAGTTTAAGACTGTCAAATTTTAGTTTTCTAACATTTTCATTCAATTTATATTTACGTAATTTCAGATAGTACTTTCAGCATGTGAATCATATCTTCATCAGATTCAGATAGAGTTACAATGTTGTTAAAAAGAGAATACAATGTGAGGATTGGCTATTAATTTCAACATCATTTAAAGTGGTATTCATAATGTCAATACTTGCTTAGATAAATAGTACGAGTATAGGGATAGTTGAAATCCCTTCCTAACTTTTAATTGCAGCGTCTTAAATCACGTCAATCTAAGTAGGTTGATTTGTATCAATGTGATTCTTCTATCTCTCCAATTTGTACCTTTATCTTTCAGGATATAAAATGGGATTTTCCAATCCATCAAAAACTAAAAAACTATAACGTTTCCTTATATATTTATTAAATTGCAGTGTTGGATGCTAGTTCAAAATTTCTTCTTAGTGGCATATTGGATGGAAATTTTTTCGACCTAGGTTATTACGATGAATGTCTTTCTATCAAGAATGGTGACTTGGATATCTATGGAAAATATTGCTTAGCCGCTATACCAATAAGTGAAATCATACCTTTAATTCAAAAAAGCTATTATTCAATTAACAGTTCTCAAAAATTATTTGAGGTATTGAACGAGGTAAGTATGAGATGTTTATTGAAGGTTCTAAGAGCTTAGGAATCCTAAAAGTAAGGAAAGGAAAATCGTTTTAGTCAAACAATGAAACAGAGTGTTATATATGCTCGTGTTCACTCGCTTCTTGAAGAGGGCCAAATTGTTAGTTATCGGAAAGATGTTTGATGGAAGCACTTAAGCTCTGTTATGAAGAGTTTCTATAGAGGCATTGCTAGTTTGATCCTCTACGATTCCTTTTGGTTCTTTGGAACTTAATTCTAAATGGGACCAAGCTTTTTAGTTCTTCAGAACATTTACCATGGTAAATGTCTCACGCTCTTTTGAGAGCGAGAGGTTGGAGATCACAAGTAATCTCTGGGTGGTCATGAAGCATACTGCCCTCTTCTGGACACTATCCAACATATATAGGGGGTTTTACCCCGACGAGTTGCCCATATATCTGTTCATGCAATCAAACTGATTTCATGAAAAAATATAAATCCACCACCAGGTAATTAATACCATTGCCAGGCAATGATTATAATCAAAACATATCCTGGAATAATTATATATTAGGATAACGTTAAATGTTATGAGAATATATCAATCTACCAGAATATATACATACTATAGCATCATCAGACAATGATATCAATGTACCAACGAGTAGTGTCAGAGGCTTTCTCCCCAGAAAAATCCAGTGTACGGACCTTAGTCAAGTAACACTGAATGTTACTCATTAATAGTTTCCTTTGTGTGAAGTGGTGAACGATCGAATAGAATAATGCTCTGAATATAAATATGACAAAATTGTCAGTTAATTATATTACATTTATATAAACAAATAAATAAAATATGAAATGAGATTCTAAGCAGTATAAACTAAAGAAAACCTATGACTCTACCTCATTATTTTTTCGGAAAGAAACCTACGAAGAATATTACAAGATTTGATGACTGTTATCTTTTGTAACTGTTCGAACAAATTTTTCTTCAGACCCAAATTCTCAATACTTTTGTGAAGATTTCTAGGAATAACACCTGTTGTGGAAATTATTATCGGTAGAATAAATATTTTCTTCATTTTCCATATTTTTTTAATCTCGTCGCCAAGCATCATATATTTAGAAATTTTTCATTGTATTTATTTTGTATATTATGTGTTTTGGGTATAGCAATATCAATTATATATGTTATTTGATTCTGTTTATCATTAAGAATGATATCAGGTCTATTGTGTTTTACAGCTCTGTTGCAAAGAATTGTTTTATCAGAATAAAGTTTATATTTGTCATTTTCACAAATAATCTCAGGTTCATATTTGTGAAATTTTTTTCTTTGGGAATTAGGTCATGTTTAATTCCTAGATTAAAATGAATAATATTAGCGACGGCATTATGTCTTTCTAAATAATCCGTTGAAGCAAGGACTGAGCAAGATGATAATATATGAAAAACTGTTTCTGAAGAACAGAAACATCTACGGCAAGAATCATCTATATTTTGTTTGATGATGTGTTTTCTATAATTCCTCGTGAAAACAACCTGATTCTGGATCGCAATTGCCAAGCCTTCTGTTTCAGCAAACAATTCTCCAGATACTAACCACTTATTCGATGCGATTTGATCAATATAATCATTTTTCAATTCTTTAGGGTGCTTTCCGTGTAATTCCTTCTGCATCCAACTTTCTCTTTTAGAATTATCATCAAATATATCAAAATCTTAATTTTGCATTGTCAAGTTCGGAGGTGTAAGATTATAATCTGAAGCAACAACAATATCATGTAATTTAGACGTTCTCTGTTTATCAAGAAAATGGGAACGTTGATGAAAAATCTGTTTACTATGAAGATTATTTAAATCAGTTAATCCACGACCTCCAAGATGTCTAGGTAGTGTAACTCTCAGAACAGCTGACTTTGGGTGGTGCTTATGATATTTACAGAGCATTTTCCTCGTTTGACATTGTAATTCATTTAGATCAGTTTTAGACCATTTAATAATTCCAAAAGAAGATGTAAGAATTGGAACTGCATAGGAGTTGATAGCTCTGAAAAGGTTTTCACTAGTTAAATGACTCTTAATGATAATTCTAAGTCTTTTGTAATATGAACTTCTAATATTTTCTTTAGTGCTGCTATGGTTAATTGTCTCTTCTTGACAAAATCCAAGATATTTATATGTATCTCCTTGATGCATTGGCTCGATTTCGATATTGGAAATCTTTATTTAATCAGAGATGATCTTTCCTTTTTCAATAGAAAGATTTTCACATTTTGGAAGCCCAAATTTCATATGAATATCATTGGAATAGTTGAAAGTAATCTCAAGTAGACTTTTCAAATGTGATCTGGTTCCGGCATATAATTTAATATCATCTAAATAAATTAAGTGACTTAATTTGAATTCAGTTATTTTGAAGTCGAAACTAGTAGCATTCAATTCATGGGATAATGGATTTATGCAAAGACAAAACCAGAGAGCACTCAAAGAATCACCTTGAAAAATGCCCCTTTTGATTGGAATTACTTCGGATTTTAACGATTATTTTGAAATATTTAAATGAAGATTGGTTCTCCACTTTTTCATTACAAATTCAAGACAAAGACGAAGTGTCTTATCAATTGTATAAATTTCCAAAATTTCTTGAAGCCATGAATGAGGAGAACTATCAAAAGCCTTTTGGTAATCAATGAAGGCTGTATGAATATTTCTCTTCTTAGTTTGAGCTTGATTCAAAGCCACAGAATCAATTTCAAGTTGCTCTTTAGTACCAAGGTGCTTTATATATATATATATATATATATATATATATATATATATATATATATATATATATATATATATATATATATATATATATAAAAGAATCAAATAACATAAATAATAGATATTGCTATACCCGACACACATAATATACAAAATAAATAAAATGAAAATATTTCTAAATATATGATGCTTGGCGACGAGATTAAAAAATGTGGAAAATGAAAAAAATTTTTATTCTACCGATTATTATTTCCACAACAGGTATTATTCCTAGGAATCTTGACAAAAGTATTGAGATTTTGGGTCTGAAGAAAAATTTGTCTGAGCAGTTACAAAAATAACAGTCATCAAATCTTGAAATATTCTTCGTAGGTTTCTTTCCGAAAAAAATGAGGTAGAGTAATAGGTTTTCTCTTTAGTTTATACTGCTTAGAATCTCATTTTCTATTTTATTTATTTGTTTATATAAATGTAATAAAATAACTGACAATTTTGTCATATTTATATTCAGAGCAGTATTCTATTTGGTCGTTCACCACTTCACACAAAGGAAACTATTAATGAGTAACATTCAGTGTTACTTGACCAAGGTCCGTACACAGGATCTTTTCGGGAAGAAAGCCTCTGACACTACTCGTTGGTACATTGATGTCATTGTCTGATGATGCTATAGTATGTATATATTCTGGTTGATTGATATATTCTCATAACATTTAACGTTATCCTAATACATAATTATTCCAGGATATGTTTTGATTATAATCATTGCCTGGCACTGGGCTGTACCTCAAGGGTGGCAGAACTGGTTACAACGATCTGTTCCGACAGATGCTATGTTCGGCCTGGGCCATGACAAGAATACCTCTAAAGTGGTCTGGAAGTACGTAAATTCAATAGAGCCACTGGCACTAAACAATCATATCGGTCTCATTTCGGGTTTCGGGTTACACCAGAATCAAGGGAAATGAGATTTCGGATTGGTTATACTGTGTAGGAGCTAAGAATGCTCCAATAGGGAAAATGCCCGCAGTCAAGATCTCTGGGTTGTTAAGATAAGGCTGAGGTCTGGCTAACGGAATTACATAGATACACCTGGTTAGATGCTCAATTTGTTGCCTGTCCAAGGCAAAGCTGGGTACATCATCTAGTAAATCCCGGACAAGGTTGGCAGGTAGTCAAACGAATGCATGACTCCTGACACTGAAAGCAAGAGAGAGCTGGAGAATAATCATAAGTACAGACAGATTGTGTGAAATGAGGGTCGAAACACCAATTCATTGAACCACCACATTTCAGGCATGGATCCGATTGGGCGCGGAAATTGTGGAAATGAGTGGATTTCCGATGAAACACCCTTTCTATTAGATACTAGACAATAAGGTTTTAGCAGGAGATGTAGGAAAACAAAAATAGCCATAGGTTCAAGAATCGATATCCATGACAGACCCGTTAATAAAATCTTTGTAATAACTAAATTATTCGTTCTTTGGGGGCTCATTTTCATCATATACCTCAGTGGCAAATCTCTTGTTACATCATTGACGACGAGAGTTCAAAATGAAAATGTCTGTCTTTCTCTCAATGAATTCATGAAACTTTCGAGTAGCAATGAATACATTTTTCCAGTAAAATGCATATGTTTCGAAAATTTTCAGAAACCTCCAATGCTGAAGGTAGTAGGAACCGATCCTCTGGAACAGGGTTTTCATTTTGGACTATGTGTACCCGACAAATGTTCTGTTGAGGATTTGAAAGGAATTTATCCTATACTTCACTTTGACGAAAAATATTGTCATTCCAAAGCTGATGAAAATGGAATGAATGTAGGAGCCATAATTTCACTGTGAGAAATTTCATGTCTCTTATAGTGGTTACTGAAGTGATTCTCTTTTTAGGGTAGTAGTGGGTATCGTTATTTTGATAACTATTCTGTCCACAATATACGAAATAGTAATAGACTATAAGGAAATGGGTAAGTAGGTTTTAATGTCCTCAATTCTATTTTACTTGAGTTGACCTTCATATTGATGGTTAACGTTGATGAATAATAAAAAATCTTTGTTATCATCATCAGAAATTGATCTAGAGATGATTAAATTGCTCATTCAAATCAATCCAAAATAATTGCATTTCCAAATAAATTAATAATAATAATAATAATAATAACTGTTCTTTATTGATAATAATATCAAGAGGCCATCGACCAAAGTCCTTCAGCCCAAATGGGTTTGAAATACATTTCTAAAATATTAATAATTACAAAAAAAAAAATCTCTAATAATTAGTACTTTAGGAATTTTGGTAACTTTTTAGCTTCTGAAGTAATGTACAGGTTGGAAATTTTCTGAGTGGGTTTTCTGCTGGTTCGTCGTGCAGGAGATCTCTTATGTCATCCAATTCACTCAGTCTCTGTATAAATTTGGTATTCAGTTTCTTGATGCGCTCTCTTAAGGGTTCTATCTTGGTTCTCTGGTACAAAAGGTGATTTGGGGATTGTGTAATGGGTTGTTTGGATGCCTCATTTTGGTTATTGCTCTCAGGGATGTTGTTTCAGCAACCTCCAGAATTTTGATCACTGACTCTCTACAATTCGCATATAGGGATGTCCATACTCTATTATTGGTCGACATATGGATTTGTAAATGACCGTTGCTGTTTTCATGTCAATTCCTTGATTATTGTATGTCAAACATCTAAAGTGTTTAGCTCTAGCGATCATTTTCTTTTTATGGTGTTTGCATGAAGTTTCAGGCTGGCTTTGCTGTCAATTTGAATTCCTAGGTATTTTATTGATGGTGTTGGTTTCACTGTTTTCTTGTTTATTGAAATAACTGGGGAATGGTGATTTATGTTGTGATTGAATATAATGAGCTGTGATTTTTCTGGGTTGGCCTTCAATCTCCACTTTGCGAACCATGATGTGATGTTGTTAATGTGCTTTTGAAGTTTTTCCATACATTCTTTTAATGTTTTCCCGTGTGAGATTGCTATAGTGTCATCTGCGTATTGTAGTATATATTGATCTTTATTATGAATTGTGGGCATGTCACTGCAATATATGTTGTATAGAAGAGGAGAGAGTGGTGATCCTTGAGGTGTACCTTGCATGGAAGTGAAGAAGTCAGATTCTGAGTCGCCAATTTTGTTTTCAATCTTCTATTCTCAAGATATGATCTTATTATCTGGATAAGATATGATGGAGTGTCTCTTTGAACATTTTGTAAAGTAAACCTTTTATCCACATACTATCAAATGCTTTATTAGTGTCCATACATACTGCTGCTGTTTTCCTTTTGTTCAATTGTGAATTTTGAAGGTTAGAGATGAAAATTGTGAGAGGGTGAACTGTAGCTTTTTTCTGCGGAAACCAAATTGGTATTTGGGAATCGAATAATGGAAGTGTTCCTCAAGTTTTACTTTAATTATTTTTCTAGTAGCTTTCCTAGTACTGGCAAGAGTGTTATAGGCCTATAGTTTTCAACTTTTTGTGATCTTTATTAGTTTTGCTATTAGAATGATGGTACCAGTTTTCCATATTTTTGGGAAGGTTTGATTATTCAGACACCATTCGTACATCTTCATTATGTGTTCGTGAATTTGTTGGTTCAATTGTTTGACTATACTCCATGGAACGTTATCTGTCCCTGGAGCACTGTTTTTAGTATTATGCAGAATCTCATAATACGTGTCTTCCTCAATTTGCACTGATTCTTTTTCCTTCTGGACATCGGTGAAGCAATCAGTATACCAAGATTCTACCGTTGTTTCTGTTTCAGTATCATAGTTTCTGTCCTTGTCATATTGGTATCCCTGTTTGAAGTGTTCTGCAAATATGTTCGCCTTTTCTTCATCAGATTTGTATTCTCTATTATTGGCTAGAATAGTGGGTATCTTGTGAAATTTTTTGTACTTGGAGAGTTTGTTTATTTGCCGATAGAAATTTCTCCCTTTGGCTTCTCTGATTGCTTCACACGTAAATTAATAATATATCTCTTACAACCTCCATTCCAAAAGTAACTCAACGTTTTGAAAATAAGAACAACCAGCATTAATTTTGATACAAATAATTTTTTCGATCAATGTATTCGCCTTCTGCATTAATTAACAAATTTGAACGCACCAACAGGTTGTCAAATTGCTTCTCTATCCCATTTTTTGGAATGACCTTCAGCGTCAGTCACCGCACTTTCAATGGCCCCAATCGAAGCGTGTAGCTTTCCTCTCATCGTCAAATGCAGCTTAGGGAACAGGTAGTAGTTGCACAGAGCCAGATCAGGCGAATAGGGTGACTTGTTCTTCTTAAGGTGCCTCTTCTAACGAAGATCGGCGATCATCAGGAAAATCTTCACTTTAAAGGCCGCAGCTCTGAACAGGGATTTCGTACTCTTATTGAACCTCTTCCGTAGGTTCATGAGCCAAGATGTTCTTCTTCTGCCGGGAGCTCGTCTTCATTGAATGATGAGATGAAGGAGTTTGTATTCTTCATTTCTCATAATGTGGCCGAAATATTTGAGTTACCTCGTCTTCACAGTGGTGAGTAGTAGAGAGTCGCTGTTTACTTTTCAGAGAACTTTGGCGTTGATCACGTGGTCTCGCCATGAGATGCGAAGCATTCGCTGGTACACCCACATCTCAAATGCAGCTATTTTATTCTAAAGACATTGAGCTATTGTCCAGCATTCCACTCCATACAGCACAATGGGAAAGACATAACAGCGAACCATCCGCAGACGCAAGGTAAGACTGAGATCTCTGTTCGAGAGCAGTCTCTTCATTTTCACAAAGACAGCTCTTGCCTATTCGATTCTGTATTGAATTTCGATTTTTCATCTCTCACTTGCTGGGTACTAGGCAGCCACGATATTTAAACTGCGTGCATCGCTCAATTTGTTGCCAATCCAGCTGAAGCGTTGCCAGTACATCATATCTCCTATTAGTTACCATAAACTTCGTCTTTTTGACATTTATTTGAATACCATACTTCCTTCTGGCAACATGTACTCGGTCTATCAGCTGTTGTAAGTCTTCTGTCGACGAGCTAATGGGAACTGTGTCATCTGCGTACCTGATGTTGTTGACGAGTATTCCATTCACTGAAGTTCCTTCAGTCGTACCCTTCAAAGCTTCAGCCATTATTCTTTCCGAATAGAGGTTGAAAAGTGTAGGCGAAAGCATGCATCCCCGCGTCACTCCTCTTGTCTCATCAGAGCCGCGAGAAATGACGCCACTTGATTCTAATATTGTAATATATATATATATATGTCGTATATATATATATATATATATATATATTTTTCGTATATATATATATATATATATATATATATATATATATATATATATATATATATATATATATATATATATATATATATATATATATATATATATATATATATATATATATATATATATATATATATATATATCTTCTTCTCTACGTTGCTTAGCTTCTCATGGTGACTGTTGCAAGGCAACTATGTGATTTTTGATCAGAATTCAGTTGAAACTCTTGAATGATGTGATGAGTCATCATCGTGCAAAAGACTCCAACTGCCGTTTTCTCGATGTTCTGGCCGAATACGACGAATTCTTGTCATCAATCGCTTCATGACGTCCATATGTGGAACACACACATTCTTTGTGGATAATTCATCCACAAACAAAAATAAATTAGCATAACCTTCACTTTTGACTTCTCCGAGCAAGTTTTCTTAGTTTTTCTGCATCTAACGCTCTCCATTCTGCATTTCGTCGCTTTGTTTTGGGGTCATACAGGGAACACAACGTCTCGTCACCAGTCACAATCGTTTTGAAGAAGTTTGTGTCCTTCCAAGCTATTTTAATGAGGTCTTTGCTAAGCTCAATTCGATTATAATTTTTGAGGTCGGTGATATTATGTGGTACAAATCTTGAATTAACCTTTGTGAGGCCCAATACTTCTGTCAAAATGCAGTATAAACTTGATTTAGGAATGCCTACTTCCATTCTGATAAATTTCACCGGAGATTTTTCATTACTCTTGAGTTATTTACACACCTTTTCAATGTTTTCTTTCGATAATCCAGTTTTTGGATTGCCTCATCTGTCACCTTCATGATGCGATTTTACCCGATTCGAGTCATTTGAAACACTCGTACACTTGCGTACAGGATAGATAAGCATTACCATAGACGGTTTGTAGCATTTGTCATATTTTTCGAACGACTGTCAAAATTTTTTCGCAATTTTTTTTCAAACAAGTTCCACGAAGAAATAATATATGAGCGATGTCAACCCAGATTATTGGGTCCATAATGATTCTAAAACATCTATAGATCATAATTGGCATCACTTGGAAGACTGAACCTGGCCATCGGGGCTCTCCGGTCAAACAGAGATGGAATTTGAGGAAATATCGCAGGATATGTATTTTTTTATTATCTCCTTAGTCCCTTTCATGACCTTGCTTGCTATGTGAAATCTTTTCTTAGATTGGTTTACACATATAAGAAGTTTGATTGTTGAAATATTTTTCTGCTGGTTTTCTTTTTCCATTGTTACAGATTCTTGTTCCAAACTCCCTTCCTTTCACCCTTTTTTTTGGAAATTGTGGAATGCAAGAGAGAATGAAGCGGCTGAGCAGAAAAATCTTTGGTACTCTTTATGTACACACGACACTAACACATCATAAACAGACAAGCTATTGCTACTGCAATAGCGACGGGGAAACGAGTTTTCTCCTCAGGTTTTTTCACTCGTTCATTGAATCATATACAAGATAGTATGGTTCCCTGTTACATTTTCTGAGCTCACACTTGTGTTTTTCTGACACATCATAAATATATATATATATATATATATATATATATATATATATATATATATATATATATATATATATATATATATATATATATATATATATATATATATAAAGTCTACTTGAGATTTCTTTCAACTATTCCAATGATATTCATATGAAATTTGGGCTTCCAAAATGTAAAAATCTTTCTATTGAAAAAGGAAAGATCACCTCTGATTATATAAAGATTTCCAATATCGAAATCAAGCCAATGCATCAAGGAGATACATATAAATATCTTTATATAAATATAAATATATTTAACTAGTAAAACATTTTCAGAGCTATCAACTCCTATGCAGTTCCTATTCTTACATCTTCATTTGGAATTATTAAATGGTCTAAAACTGATCTAAATGAATTACAATGTCAAACGAGGAAAATGCTTTGTAAATATCATAAGCACCACCCAAAGTCAGCTGTTCAGAGAGTTACACTACCTAGACATCTTGGAGGTCGTGGATTAACTGATTTGAATAATCTTCATAGTAAACAGATTTTTCATCTACGTTCCCATTTTTATGATAAACAGAGAACGTCTAAATTACATGATATTGTTGTTGCTTCAGATTATAATCTTACACCTCTGAACTTGACAATGCAAAAGGTAGATTTTGATATATTTGATGATAATTCTAAAAGAGAAAGTTGGATGCAGAAGGAATTACACGGAAAGCACCCAAAAGAATTGAAGAATGATTATATTGATGAAATCGCATCGAATAAATGGTTAGTATCTGGAGAATTGTTTGCTGAAACAGAAGGCTTGGCAATTGCGATCCAGGATCAGGTTGTTTTCACGAGGAATTATAGAAAACACATCATCAAACAAAATATAGATGATTCTTGCCGTAGATGTTTCTGTTCTTTAGAAACAGTTTTTCATATATTATCATCTTGCTCAGTCCTTGCTTCAACAGATTATTTAGAAAGACATTATGCCGTCGCTAATATTATTCATTTTAATCTAGGAATTAAACATGACCTAATTCCCAAAAGAAAAAATTTTACAAATATGAACCTGAGATTATTTGTGAAGATGACAAATATAAACTTTATTTTGATAAAACAATTCTTTGCAAGAGAGCTGTAAAACACAATAGACTAGATATCATTCTTACTGATTAACAGAATCAAAAACATATATAATTGATATTGCTATACCCGACACACATAATATACAAAATAAATACAATGAAAAATTTCTAAATATATGATGCTTGGCGACGAGATTAAAAAATGTGGAAAATGAAAAAAAATTTATTGTACCGATTATTATTTCCACAACCGGTGTTATTCCTAGGAATCTTCACGAAAGCATTGAGATTTTGGGTCTGAGGAAAAATTTGATTGAACAGTTACAAAATAAAACAGTCATCAAATCTTGTAATATTCTTCGTAGGTTTCTTTCCGAAAAAATAATGAAGTAGAGTCATAGGTTTTCTTTTTAGTTTATACTGCTCAAAATCTCATTTTCTATTTTATTTATTTATTTATATAAATGTAATATAATTAACTGACAATTTTGTCATATTTTATTCAGAGCAGTATTCTATTCGATCGTTCACCACTTCACACAAAGGAAACTATTAATGTGTAACATTCAGTGTTGACTAAGGTCCGTACACTGGATTTTTCCGAGAAAGCCTCTGACACTACTCGTTGGTACATTGATATCATTGTCTGATGATGCTATAGTGTGTATATATTCTGGTAGATTGATATATTCTCATAACATTTAACGTTATTCTAATATATAAATATTCCATGATATGTTTTGATTATAATCATTACCTGGTAATGGTATTAATTACCGGATGGTGGATTTATATTTTTTCATGAATTCAGCTTTTAACAGCTGTCAATGAAGTACTAAGCTACCGACAGGTACAATATAACAACAGATGGCACTGATAGTACTGTTTCTTAAAACAGTTCGGTTTTTGGAATGGAGGGTGTAGGTCTTCAACATTTATTGAACAGTAATAATTAGAGGAGAAGGTGGTAATGTGGCCCCAGCAGGTATATTGGAACCCTTTGATAGTTATTATTTAGAAGCACGCCATCTAGTCAATTTTTGTGTAAACACGTAGCTCTTGTGTATGTGTCAATTAGTATCTAAATATTTCGAACGAGGGAGTTACATACTTTTATTCATTCAGTCAAGTCGAAACGCGCAACTGCCAAACGTCTAAATGTACTGTGCATTTTTTTCATTTTTCCGGAAATACTGAACCTTAGCTCTTGTAACTTGTACATTGTGTTCGGTGAACGTTTTCCTCTCGGATTCTGAAGGTAATTATAAAAAAACTTTGATACATGCAATTTTGCCTCTCACATTGTTTGTATTATGGACTCGGAGGGGAATATTTGATGTATGGCAGAAATATATCATATCATTTTTTTAATCTTTTCATACAGATGCTTCGGCAAACTTTGATATCTCCATCTGTGAAGAAAAGAAATGGGATATGAAAAGGCTGTAACAATATTTTGTGCACCAAGATCTAACCCGAAAAGGTTAGTGAAAGATTCTCAAGAATCGTAAGAGTTGCTTGTGTATAAACCTCTCGGAAGAAAACCTATACTACCACCTGAGCTGGCAAAAAAGTAAGTGGAATATATTTCGTTTATGGAGTCGAAATATTATGGAATGACAAGAATGGATGTAAGGCTTATCAGTTTGTTTTAAGAAACAACATCGAAAGTAAGTTTAGAAATGAAGTAGCTGGGCGTGCTTGGTTGGCACACTTTTTGAAGTGTTATAAGAACTCTTTATCATTACGCAGACCAATATGGACCGCATACGCTTGTGCTCAAGGTTTTAACCGTGAATGAGTCGAAGAATTTTTCGATATATTGGTAACTGAAATGAAAAATAAGAAAAATCCCCCGGACAGGATTTTTAACGTAGACGAGACTGGGTTGACAATTGTGCAATCTAAAGTACCACAGATTGTAGGTAAAAAAGGGAAAAAACAGATTGGAGCCTTTACTGCTGCATAACTCTGGTCACTATATACTCTTGTTTTGCTGCATGAGTGCTTCTGGTATGATTGAACCGCCAATGATGATATTTCCTACAAAAAACTTTACTGATATTTCAACGCCACCTGTGTTGATTGGAAAAGTTCATCCATCTGGTTGGATTAATTAATTTGTTCACTGACTGGTTTAGATATTCTATTGAAAAAACGAAACCCAGCGAAGCTTCTCCCGTATTGCTTATTTTTGATGGACACACTCGCAATTCAGAATTAATAGAACTGGCGCGAGAAAATCACGTCACTATCATCAGTCATCAGCATTCTCAAGAGCACCACTGAGGAAATTGCTGTAAATGGTCTTCGTGCCACGGGCATTTACCCATTCAATCCGCAGGTTTTTACGGAAGTCGATTTTCTGATGAAAACATTGAATAAAGAACAACAATCTTGTCCCCAAAAAAACCCAGCTAATCGCCATAAAGGTCCTGTTGCTGATCAAGATGCGTCAGGTGTGTATGCTACAGCACAAGAGATGCAAGCTTGTTTGATTCTGCCTGAGGACATTCAGACCATCCCCGGAAATAAGATTCGAACTTCTAATCGCGAAAGAAAGACTACCACATCAAAAGCAATCACATCCTCTATAAACAAGAATGAACTAAGTGAATCTTTGCGCTCGTGATCGAAGTCGTGGACGTGGGCGTGGGCGCGGTACCGGATGTAGTCAAGCTGAAACAAGCAGCAGCAACTAAGGCCGTAAACGCCAGTGAGTCATTGAGTCAGCATCCAGCAGTAGCTCTGGAAGTGATGTAGTCGTAGAAACAGATTCGGAGATTGACGACAGTCACTATGCAGGACCCCGGAAAGCACAGACACGAACTGCATGTTTTGTGAAACTAGTTATTCTAACGGCAGACTTGGGGAAGAGTGGATACAGTGCCAGAGTTGCAATTTATGGGCTCATACAGCCTGTGCAGGTCCTGGAGGCGAATATTATATCTGAGATTTTTGCCGTTAGGTTGTGATTACGCTTATATATTTAATATGGCCATATGGGTACCATATAACCCTCACCTGATCTCAAATTGCCAAATTCGATTATATTTATAATACATATGTTCTTTATTTTCCTGTTTTAATTTCTTTTATTTTTATATTTATTATAATTATTCTAATTTTTATTCATTTATTTTATTTATTATTAAATGAGATGAAAAACACAAGGTTTAACTTTAATCTACACTTTATTTGAAAAAATTCGACGACGTTTCGCTGACACAGCAGCTTTATCAAGAATGATAAACAGAATGAAGAGTATGGTATTATAAACAAATCGTAGAACAAGTTGGATGAATAACAGGAAAAGCCCACACTGAGCCATTGTACAGTTAGTATGAAAGGTAATTAAAACTTATTGAACAAGTTAAGTAGGGTGAAAAATTCACATCTACCTGCTCATTCAAAAAGCTTGTCCGAATGTTTGTATCTATTTATTTCTAATGCTTCTAGGAGATCTAATTTTAAACTTTTTGATTTTATATGTAATATGTCAAAGTTTTATTGAATCAATGGTTTTCTTTTATTAAGTGGTTTGAATAATTTGAATCAGATTTATTTTTATCGAAGCTACGTTTATGTTCAGATGTTCTTATGCCAAAACTCCTATAGGTCCTACCGATATAAATTTTATCACAAGAACCGCAATTGAGTTTATAGATTCCTGATTTACTTGATTTTTCAACACGAGATTTATTATTTTAATATGTTTACCTAAGCTATTAGAAGTTTTGAAAGTTATATTAAGATTTTGTTTGACGAGAAAGGATTTAATATTTGTACTTGCAGAACCGCAGAATGTTATATTGTTGAATATTTTATAGTCTTTATGAATAGGATATACTTCATTTATTGCTTTCTGATACAGTTTTTACGAATGATTAGATCTATCATATCCGGATTATATGAATTATTAATGGCTATCTGTTTGATGATGTTTAACTCTCTATTATAATCTTCTACTGATAAAGGTAAATTGAGTAACCGATGTACCATGCTGTTTAAAGCTGCAACTTTGTGTTGAATTGGATGTAATGAGTAGTTATGTATAATTGTATCAGTATGTGTTGGTTTACGAAAGACCGAAAAAACATGACTATTATTTCGTTTAGTGATTTTCAAGTCCAAAAAATTAATGGAATCGTTCTGTTCAATTTCTATCGTGAATTTAATGTTCAAATGGATGGAATTAATGAAATTAAGCGAAACTTCGTCGAATTTTTTCAAATAAAGTGTAGATTAAAGTTAAACCTTGTGTGTTTTATCTCATTTATATCATGGATCTACATCAAGTAACGGCCTCCACAATTCAAATTATTTATTATTATTTATTTATATTATTCAATATCATTATATTATATTAATATATTATTAAGACATGTATATGTAAGCTAATGAAAACGACTTTAACAAGTTTCCTTTACTTCTTAGTCTTGTATTTTTTACCTGAGGCTTAGAAAACAAAGTAGGGTGCCACATTACCACCTTCTCATCTAGATCAACTCGAAAACGTGCCACCAAAAAGGCTTTAGTGTACATCAAATTTGTGGTACCCTGTACGAAATTTAAATAGTTATATTTATTCTAAATTTCATGTTATATTTTCAGAAGCAAAACACGAAGCTCTTATTGCGTTTTCTATGTATTCTAATGGAAAGAAACTAATACGCAGTTCTAAAAATCAAGATCAACTACTATGTCTCAATGGTCTCAAAGCTTTGAGTATGGGATGGGTGGTTCTGGGTCATACCTATGCAAACATTGGAACGTCTGCAGCTGCAGATAACCTTTTTGCTATAAACGATGTGAGTGAAACTGTTTTCTAGTTCAAGAGTGAGCAGGGTTTCTCTAGATTAATATCAAAAAATTGTGGAACTAATTTATCTTATTCAGAATGGCTTCTTTGGTACTCGCGAGTTCCACGGATACATATGATGTCAAATATAAGCTTTGAATCGTAATGCTCTTCAGCTTGGTGGTACTTGCCTTTTGGATAGCATTTACAGCGTCAAAATAAGAACACATATTTCCTCATGGCGAGTGGAGTTACCACGATGAAAAACTTCTTTTTTATCTGTACGGAATGATTGATAAAAAGGAATATTATTCTCACCATTAGTTTTGACAAAAGTTCAAACTGCTGGCCGTTTACCAACCACTTCAAAATTCTTCATTCAAAAGCAGATTTGTACCTGGTCCTGATTATGTTAGCTTAGGGGACCCTGTATATATTCAAGATTTTTTCGCGAATCATTTATAACACCGATAATACAGCTCTACAAAAAAAAAATTTTTATTGTTGCCCTGGATATCATCGCAAATTTTTATGTTTTCAAGTGCCCAGATTACGAATATATTCATGAAAGTTCTCAATATGCTCGTATTTTCATGATTTTGCATTTCTTATATTTTGAACAATTATAAGCTTGTTAGAAATGAAATTTAATTTTCCAGTCATGATTAGGCTTCTGCGCAACTTTTTCGCGCATACAAACATCACCTGATCCCCACTCTCAGATCCCTTGCTCCACAGAACAGCTGAGATCTCAGTTATTTGACAATATTGAAGTTCATATACACGTAAATCTGGATAAAGTGTCATGGATTAATATTTTGTTTCAATTACTGAATGTCCATTCTTATATATTTGTCTTCTAGTGTAAAATATGAGTTCGTCACGAAGAAAGTGTAAATATTGTAGTGATTTATTTTGTTATATTTGCGGTGTTTATATACCAAAAAAAAAAAAGAAATATCACAGACTTTGTCAAGGAGACTTATGTTGAATATTTTGGTTTCAAATGGACAAATTAGGTAAACCATGGGTTCCCAATAAAGTTTGTAAGTCCTGTGTTGAGTCTTTACGGTTGTGGAAAAAAAGTGAACGTTCTGGATTAGACTTTGGTATTCCAATGATCTGGATGGAGCCTACGAATTATTTAGATGATTGTTACTTTTGCGTAGTAGATGTTAAAGGTTTTAATCGAAATCAAACGTGGAGATACCCAGACTTACAGTCTACGAAATGTCCGGTTCTACACAGTGAAAATCTCCCTCGGCCCATATACATTTCAAAAGTAATTCGCATGCCCTCAGAAACAATGATGTTACCAAATTCACAGAAATCGGGACCATCTACTAGTGGAAGTGAATGGGAAGGTGAAACATCTACGCCAAAATTATTTTCTCAAAATGAACTCAGTGATTTAATACGTGATCTCAATTTATCAAAACAAGGATCAGAACTGTTAGCCTCAAGATTGAAAGAAAAAATTTATTGGCACCAACAGTAACAATTACAACATACAGAACGCGAGAAAAAGAGTTATTACAATTTTTTAGTGAAAATGAAGGATTAGTGTATTGCAATGATATCGCGAAGCTGCTTACAGACATGGGTTTAAAAGAGTACAAATCTACTGAATGGCGCCTTTTATTGATAGTTGCAAAAGAAGTTTAAAATGCGTCTTATTGCACAATGGAAATAAATTTGCACCAATTCCAATTGCCCATTCAACGAAACTCAAAGAAGAATATGAAAATGTAAAATTAGTTTTAGAGAAAATTAAATACTCTGAGCATCAATGGCCGATCTGTGTGGATTTAAAATGGTTAATTTTTACTTGGCCAACAAAGTGGATATACAAAATACCCTTGCTTTATTTGTATGTGGGATAGTAGAGCAAAGCAACTTCATTGGGAACAAGATGTTTGGCCTGTAAGAAATTCTTTATTTGTCGGTAAAGCCAACGTAATAAGGGAGCCGCTGGTGAGCAGAGACAAAATAATACTTCCACCATTACATATTAAGTTAGGTATGATTAAGCAATTTGTAAAAGCGTTGAACAAAGACGGAAATTGTTTTAATTACATGTGCAGAAAATTTCCGAAGCTTAGTATGGAAAAATTGAAAGGTGGAATATTTGATGGTCCTCAAATACGGCAATTGAGGAAAGACGCAGATTTTATCAAAGTTATGACTGTTCCGGAAAGTAAAGCTTGGAAAAGTTTTGTGTTGGTTGTCGAAAATTTCCTAGGTAACCATAAAGCAGCAAATTATGAAGAAATTGTGCAAAATATGCTGACAAACTTTCAGACTTTAGGAGCAAATATGAGTATTAAGTTACACTATCTCCGCAATCATCTATATAAATTTCCGGATAATTTAGGAAATTATAGTGAGGAACAGGGAGAGCGGTTTCATCAAGATCTAAAAGTGATGGAAGAAAGGTATCAAGGTCGATGGAATTGTCACATGATGGCAGATTACTGCTGGTCTTTGAAAAGAGATTGTCCCCGGAAAAATTATAGAAGAAAAGCTCATAAAAGGCGTTTTATGGAAATATGAAATATATTTTCGACATTTTTCTCTTTATTTACTTCGATGTATCCGAATTTCTCGAAACATAACTGACATTATAAATATATCTGTTATTTTGTTTCTTGTTTTACGATTTTGTTATGTAAAATGAAAATAAAGATTTAAAAAGAAATCAGAGCAAATCCTACAAA
Source organism: Cryptolaemus montrouzieri (assembly GCA_013387265.2). Taxonomy (NCBI): domain Eukaryota; kingdom Metazoa; phylum Arthropoda; class Insecta; order Coleoptera; family Coccinellidae; genus Cryptolaemus; species Cryptolaemus montrouzieri. The sequence continues at coordinate 16,336,933 of JABFTP020000042.1, forward strand.
ATCATTGATAGTTTCACGAATTGTGTGCATAAATAGACCCAAAATCATTTTCATATCTAGGGCAACGAAACCATTGTAGACCAGTGTAATTTATACTTTATCTGCGACAAGTCGAGATCATTATGGAATTTCATTTAAAACTTGATTTCAAATACCAGTCTTAACGGAAATGACAAAAATTTGAAAATTAAATTCTCAAAATATAGTTTTCCATAACCAAATTTAACTTTGATGAACACATCCCGACCCATTGACCATCAACTTCTTATACGCCATTCAATTTGGGTACCCCGGTATATTTTCCCTAGAGAAATAGCCCTCACTGTCATTGAGAGATTCACAAAAATACATTTTGAAATACCTTATTCCATTTCAGAGCTCACGAATTCGAAACCAAACTACTCGCTTCCAACTACACCTATTCAAAATAATTCTAAGATCTAAGTACCATAATTTTAATTCATGGAAACCTATCCATGAAAGTATCAAAAAAACTTAATCTCAAAATAACCTAATCATCTGATCTTAATCTCGAAGCCATCTTAATATTTCATTTTAAAACTTTTTGCTCCTCTAATTTTTGGACTTAAAAGGACTGTTCTATTCAAAATTTGTATATGATCTTCAAATGACCTTGTCATCAAGGTAGAGGTCGTTTTCAAGGTCATGTCGAGAAAGCTCTTCTTTCATTCAACAGCAACAGCACTAAGGCTTTCTCTAGAAAGAGTTCGTTAATCAAATTCCGTGAGGCAAAATGGGATAGTTGTTCCCATTCGAAAAAATATTTTTCCGGTTTAAAAACACTTCCGGTCGGAACTAAAAGTTGTGATATAAACTTTCTAAGTCCAACCGAGGTATAACTTTGTTTAAATCCGTTTACTCAATAGTGGGTTTGCTATTTAACTATAAGAAAAATGGATCTGATGATATTGCATCATTTGAATTCCATCCATTTGAACATTAAATTCACGATAGAAATTGAACAGAACGATTCCATTAATTTTTTGGACTTAAAAATCACTAAACAAAATAATAATCATGTTTTTCGGTCTTTCGTAAACCAACACATACTGATACAATTATACATAACTACTCATTACATCCAATTCAACACAAAGTTGCAGCTTTAAACAGCATGGTACATCGGTTACTCAATTCACCTTTATCAGTAGAAGATTATAATAAAGAGTTAAACATCATCAAACAGATAGCCATTAATAATTCATATAATCCGGATATGATAGATCTAATCATTCGTAAAAACTGTATCAGAAAGCAATAAATGAAGTATATCCTATTCATAAAGACTATAAAATATTCAACAGTTTAACATTCTGCGGTTCTGCAAGTACAAATATTAAATCCTTTCTCGTCAAACAAAATCTTGATATAACTTTCAAAACTTCTAATAACTTAGGTAAACATATTAAACATAATAAATTAACATATTAAAATAATAAATCTCGTGTTGAAAAATCAAGTAAATCAGGAATCTATAAACTCAATTGCGGTTCTTGTGATAAAATTTATATCGGTAGGACCTATAGGAGTTTTGGCATAAGAACATCTGAACATAAACGTAGCTTCGATAAAAATAAATCTGATTCAAATTATTCAAACCACCTAATAAAAGAAAACCATTCATTCAATAAAAACTTTGACATATTACATATAAAATCAAAAGTTCAAAATTAGATCTCCTAGAAGCATTAGAAATAAATAGATACAAACATTCGGGCAAGCTTTTGAATGAACAGGTATATGTGAATTATTCACCCTACTTAACTTGTTTAATTAGTTATTATTACCTTTCATACTAACTGTACAATGGCTCGGTGTGGATTTTCCTGTTATTCATCCAACTTGTTCTACGATTTGTTTATAATACCATACTCTTCATTCTGTTTTTCATTCTTGATAAAGCTGCTGTGTCAGCGAAACTTCGTCGAATTTTTTCAAATAAAGTGTAGATTAAAGTTAAACCTTGTGTTCTTTATCTCATTGATATCGTATCAATTTGTATGCAATATTTTGCAATCAAGAGTAAAATACATCATCATATTTTGAAATTCTCACGAAAGACAAACTACTTTTACGTTTATGGGGTTTTCGCTCAATTGGACACCACAAGGTTTTTCCCGATTCTAAACCACTATTACTTGGAGTTCTACCATGACATTACTTTTAAGAAAAAAAATCACTTCACTTCAACTAGCAGATTGCTTGAGCTATTTCGGAATTGCTTTGAACACGTCAGGTCCATTCATCTAAAAAACTGCTCATTCTTCAACGGAATGGACGTCAATAGAGTTTGGTTCATGAAAGAGCAAAGCACGCTCCTCTGACTTTCACCCGTTTTCTCCATTATTGCATCCACAAAAAAATTGACTATGAAGAACAGAAAACAGAGGTCCAACAGAAATACAACCTGAGCCAATGATGCAAACAGAAAGATCGTAGTCAAAATTTCAGAAAATCCAGAACCAAGCAGCTTTACTGAAGCTCGAGATCTGGTCCCTAACGTTGACGCATCAAAACCAGACACAACTATTTTGAATACATCAACTTTCCGTTCATATTTTTCTACTAAAACCCGTATGCTACCTGTTTAAAGCCAACAATGATCATACATTCTGTAAGTGTCTTATAAGAAATGGTCCCACATTGCTTCGATCATTAGCAATCAAATGAAAGATTTGCCACTATTCATTTGATAAAAGTCAGAAAATCTATCCCTAGTGACAAATTACCATGAGCCAAAGCGATACTAGTTCGCGCACAGCACGTAAGACCGTTGAATTCTTAACGCAACGAAAAATTAAATTGTTAAACGGTTTTTCCGTGCAGTTCAGACATTTGAATTAAATGTTGATTCTGTTTAAAAGAAATTTTGAATGTAACAAACAAAATAGTATAATATTTGCTTCATGAGTTAGATCAAGTTCATACAAAAGTAGGGAGAAAATCGAGATTCATAACTGCTCAACCATATAAAATTTAATTTGGATTTCAAAACTCTTTAAAATTATTTCAGTGGATGAATGATCTCAAAAACATGCCTATTATGAGTGCAACATTATCAGTTGATACATTTTTCACCATTGGAGGAGTGTTGACTATGTACACTTTTATGAAAACTGAATATATGGGTTTAGAAAAAAGTTTCAAAGCAGTACCTTTGATGTATCTTCACAGATATTTGAGGTGAGAAGTTTTTGAGAAATTCAATTATCAAATGTCTATTATTCGATATTTTCATTCAGTTATTTCAATAAAATCATTTTCTTAATCTATGTTAGTAGTGCAAGTTCACATAATGTTAGTTACTGGTAACTTATTGTAGTGCAATGTTCCAACGCTAAGGTATTGAAGCCATTCGATCAAAAATGCGATGAGAGCTATGGTAATGATTAAAGTCAAAATCGATTTCGCGACCTTTACCCGATTCTAGTCTTGAAAATTGAGGTCTTTTGGGACTAGTCAAGTGGCAACGCGCTTAAAATGGTACAAATTGATTCATGTGGCACAGAAAGTTCATTGACTATCTCTCTAGAACTTAAATGACGTTTTTAAATTACCATTTTCTTCACTTCATCGTGTTAACTTCAGATGAAGATGTTGATGGCTAACCAAAGCGACATCTCGGCCGCTATTGACTGCACTGTACCACTCACATTCACGTGTTTTTGATGAAGGTGATTCACCGTGAGCCTTCTGTAACAGTTCCAACGATTCGGCATACAATATTTGAGACAAATATATTTTTCGATATTTTCATCCATTGTAAAAATTGCAAAACTCACTTGTGAGAACTGATAAATCGAGCTGAAAACAGACTAAAAGACAAATCGCGTTCAAACTCCACATAAGTATAGAAAACAATTGTGCCAACTTGGCAACAACAAAAAAATAGACAATCCTTTTGAACAGATCTTTTTAATAATCAATTACTTGTACTTTTTTGATAGAAAATATATAGAAAAACGCAGGGAACGTCCTACCAATAGTATAACACTAATACAAGTGAAGTTAAACGAAACAACGGAGTGTCTGAACGAAAGAAGTTTGTGTTGAACAGTGTCAGAGTTGTATTAGTGAGTGAAAGTGTCAACTCAGCAAGTTATATTCATTTTTCCCCTTATACAAGAGGCAATTTGAAGCTGCGGCCATCGCAAAGAACTGGTCAAAATAAGAAACGGCGACTAAATTAGTGATATATGTCTGAGAAGAAAAATGCTTTTATTCTTCTGTCATTGTTTATGAGTCAATAGAAGAATTACGCAGCTTAATCAAAAAACCTTGTGTGAAACTTCACGCAAAAACAGAAACATTCGAAATACAGAGGGGCGTGCGACAGGGAGATCCGATTTCGCTAAAACTCTTTATAACCCTACTCGAGTATATGTGCAAAATGATAGACTGGGAAAATATGGGTATAAATATTAATGGGGAATACTTGAACCACCTTAGGTTTGCCGACATCGTCCTCATATCCGACAACATAGGAGATGCAAAAGAAATGCTTGAAAGGCTCAAACAAGCTTCTGAAAGGGTTGGACTAAAGCTGAACGCGTCTAAAACACAATATATGACCAATCTCGTTACAAGTGGAAATATTCAGATAGGTGATGCTGAAATTGAACAAGTCCAAGCCTACAAATATCTTGGACATGAAATCACAATAAGTCGAGACAACCAAACCTGTGAAATCTTTAGAAGAATTGGCCTTACTTGGGCAGCGTTTGGAAAACTGAGCAATATCTTAAAATCAGATATCCCAATTTGTTTGAAACGAATAGTTTACAACCAGTGTGTGTTGTCTGTCTGACCAAGAAATCGGCCAATAAAGTTCGAGTGGCCCAGCGTGCCATGGAGATATGCATGCTCGGATTATACCTTAGAGACCGAATATCAAATGACATAATCAGGCAAAGAAGTGGGGTTGAGGATGCTATTAGTAGGATCGCCACACTTAAGTGGAAATGTGCCGGACATCTGGCAAGAACCACCGACGGAAGATGGACCAAGAAAATTCTAGAATGGCGACCAAGACACGAAGCAAAAAGAAGTATAGGACGTCCCCCAACAAGGTGGTCGGACGATATAAAACGCATCCAGACGAATTGGATACAGACGGCACAGAACAGAAGGATGTGGCATCGTTTACGGGAGGCTTATGTCCAGAAGTGGACAGAACGAGCTGCTTGATGATGATGATGATGATCAAAAGCCTTGGAAATATATAACAATCAAGGAAAGATAGTGTAACACAGGGGTGCTCAAACTTGAACAGCTAGCGATCTACCTCAATATTTTTAGACTACTTATGATCGACTCTGAGAGGCTGCAAGTATGTATGATGCAGGGTTGTCGTACATACACGATACACCCTACCTACCTATCTCCCTAGGTAGGGTGTACGTAGAATTTATAGATATTAGCTTTTCGCACAATATAAATTATTTTAGTCAAAGTTTGGGATAGGTTTAGTTAGGTTCTTCTCTATAATATCAATGAGAAACTCATAGTTATTCAAAATTGCGAGTTTATTGGTTGTTACAAAACAATAGAGATACATATGGTGTTAAACTTAACTAAGGAGTTGGATGTCGATACGTGGTACTGCATGTCCACAGCATACTTTTCATAAAATGGTACGTAATCACTGATTACTAATCGCAAGCATGTAGACATACCATATGATCGTTAGTTGGTCGATTGCGATATTTTGACTTAATTATCTTCATTTCAGAAAATTCAGACTCGCACAAGTCAGTTGACTCTAACAATTCCGTCAGTTGTATTCGGATATTTATCTTCAGATATAAAACAGCAGAAATATGTATCAGATGCTGTAGCTTTGAGATGTATATCTAATATAATCTACAGCAATTCATTTTCAACAGAACATGAGTTCAAATTGAACTGACTTGCTATTTCAGCAGCTAATTCCTCAATGTTTTTACATGAAAAAGGATAACTCATAAATGATTCTATATTTGTCAATATACTGCAATCATAAAAACGCATTTCGAATTGTCTCTAAATATTTGAAAATTCAGCCTCATACGTATCGTAATTCAACTGAGGAATCCTTGCTTTCAAAGATGGAAAATGTTAAAGATCTTTTATTTTCAGTTGATTTATCATAAGTTGCAATTTACTTTCGAATGCGTCTACTGCGCTAATCATCTCATTAATAGTTTTTCCTTTACCTTGAAAGTCCAAGTTGTTGGTGTTTAAGTGCATTCTGATATCAGTCAAAAATGCCAAATCAGTCAGCCATTTTTCGTGTTTCAACATCTGAGTGTCATCACCTCTTTCGTCTAGAAAAGCAGTGATTTCGGGAAATAATTCTTGAAACCTTTCTAGGAATTTTCCGCGACTCAACCACCTGACGTCCGTGTAAAGAACTAAATCAGTGTGTTCAGCTGTCTCCCTATCTTCCAACTGCAACTCAAAGAGCCGCCGTTGCAAGCTATGTGCACGGATGGAATTTACAATTTTTGTTGCAATGCCCATAATCTCTTCCGTGTTTAAAACATTTGTACACAGAACTTGTTGATGTGTAATGCAATGGAATGAAAAAAAATGAAAGGAAATCTTCATTAGCTCGACATAATGCCAAAAAAACTGTCGCAACGCCCGAAATTTCTAGATGAGGGGCAAGAATAAAAAACGCTGCTTTTCTTTGACAAGTACCGCGCGTTCCTTTGATAGAGCAGCCTTTTGCCGCTAGCAGGGTGTTATTTAATTACGTAATAAATTTTTGTAGTATAGGTACCTACATATCAAAATTTTTTTCTTCTCAAGATCTACTCAAAAAGCACTTGCGATCGATCGTTTGAGCACCCCTGGTGTAACACATCCAAGTATCCAACAGCAATCAAGTGGGACACTATAAAATTTTCAAGCACCTCAAGCATTCTTCGTTGTACTGTCCATACAAATTTCATTAACACCATCATTATCTGGTGGTATTAAACGAAAGGAAAACGAGGCCTTGTTAAGTGCTCTGGCGTTCAAGGTTACGAAAATAACGTCCATTGAAATTACAATCAGCCATACATTGAGAGAATCACTTTCACCTAAGAGGTAACCTTGCAGATAATAATGAATTTGACTGGAAAGATAATGGTGAAGCTCGGACAAATAATCTATCTGAATATTTCCTTATAGGTGGATAGCTTTAAATGCGGGAAATTTGAACATACTAATGGTGTAATTCTGTTCCTGAGTCATGAATTTTCAATAAAACAAAAGTCACTGCATATCCTTCTTGCAGGATCAAAGGAACTTATCTTCATGAAACCAAAGAATGCTAAAGTTAACTACCGTGAAAGAACGAGTAATAAAAGAAGAAAATACCACCAGGATCATTTTGTCATAGATCATAGAGCTTAAATGTAAAAATATGGTTAAATGAACGATCAGAAAATATCACTATTGGTGATAAAACATCAGAATGAATTGCAGAAGAGTCTAGTAATATCACTAATTAGACACATAGAGCTGTATCTAGCAACTGGAGGGAATAGTATAATTAGCACGACGAAAAAATTGAAGATTGAATGGGCATCATCTAAGCTAGAAGAATTTCGAGAAGGTGGGCAACAGCAGAAATTATAGAATAACAGGAAATTTATCCCGATAGCCTAATAGTAATGATGATGAAGAAAAGTGAATGGTCTGAGTGGAAGAAATTGTCTAAAAACGGTTCGATATAAGAGCACTCTGACCAAGCCGCTTTTACTTACTCTAGTAAATGATATTCATAAGAGAAGATAGAGAAGCCCAGCTGGAAAATAAAAGACTCAACTACATATTTTTTTAACTCAGAAGAGTTAAAAAAATATGTAGTTCGGTTATTGTATTTTTGGAGTCAGAAAGACTGGCTTTACTACGATGACAACGTAGAAGCATTGCGTTGAAGATATAATACCTGAGAGGTAACAAAACGTCAACGAATGAGAACCCTGACACATTTTGCCGTAGAACTACCGTTAAGGACCATAACTATAAATAATTTCTCTTGCCAGATTGTATGTTACTACTAAGTCAATGGACTGAAGCGCAAAAAATGTCTGATTAGGAGACATCATGGCATGGATTTTGCTCGACGAATTCATCACTTGATTTTTAGTAATTTCAAAACTAACCTCGAATCAAGGCCAAAGTGTAGAATGAAGTTATCGAACAGGTTATTAATATACTGGACATTACACCCTCAAGCAGGCGATTATGAATATTGGGGAAACATTTGCCGACATCTACGATGCTTCTCCAGATATTCTGTTCACAACTCGACAGAACAGACCTTAGCCTAATAATTTTTGGATAAGGGATTACCATGTAATCTGATATTTGACTTACTAGAAGAATATCAAATTTACGAATTGATACGAGAGACCAGATATTATCTAACAGCAAACTCGACAGGATTCAATGAAGGCTATCAGATGTGGCTGTCGTACCCACAATGTAAGAGAAGAAAGTGCCGAAAACAGAGTCGAGCTTCTCAAGGTACCTACCAAGTGTTGAAAAGAATCGATTATGTAGTATCCAGAATCCTGCACATATATCGGGTGGATTTACAGGTCGTTCATCTTTACAGACTGATGTGGTACAGTGGCACTTCAGAGTTCAACTATGATAGCTAAAATCAAGAAATATATCTAAGGAAAATATGACGCAAACATAATTTTGAATCGTTAAGCCGTCACTTATAGAATTTTGGAAGAATCTAGAACTTACAGCACGGAGAAGAACTAAGCAAATCTTGGAAAAAGATTCTTGATATTCCTGCACTTGTGACGTGGAGGTGTCAGATGCCAATGCCTTAAGTTCAGCTTGGCTTTCTGTGATGATTTTTATTGATCTACTTGTTAATCCCCCAGCAACCAAGACGTAAGCACAGTGATTAATGGCGAATATTTCTGCTTGAAAAACAGTCATAAGCCTGCCAAGACAGATCGACTGTTTCTTGGCTACACCTCGACCATATACACTAGCTTTTTTGAAGCCGTATGACAACCAAAAGAAGCAATCGAATAGACTGCCCTTGGAACTGGTCCATTTACTAGGAGAGATGATCTGGAATATCATCTCCATGTTGGTTTCGATGCATAACTATGTCTGAATTTATACTTAGCATCTCGCTGTCGTTCATTTCAGACTGTAGAACTGTACATACTTGTTCCATTTAGGGAATGTGCTGGAATCTGTAGTTAGGCATTGTAGCTGCTCTTCGAATCGCCAGGTGAAGAAGGACAAGTATCACTTCCATAGCCGCACTAGGGGTAGAGCGAAAAACTCCAGTATTAATCATACAGGACGATTTCAGCAATTAAAGGAGCTTGAGCAGGGTTTGTTTTCAAGCAGCACTGCAGCCATGTGTTACACGTGGTCTCATCACCATCATAAACAGCGACTGAATTTGCATTTCCACAATTCATTTGACATGCCCATAAGGAATGTCTAGTCTTATGTATTATGATTTCCAAGTGCTAATTCCACACTATCAAGGTAACCTCAGATATGTTGCTTCCTCCGCAACTGAAATGAACACACCACCCAGGATCGGGGGAGGAAAAAATATCCTACTTTTCCTGGTGAATGGCACCATAAGGGTTTTTTTGGGTTTTTTTGCTAGGTTTCTCACCCTCACATGACCCCTGGATAGCTGAGATAACCTCCTCAAGTCTATCGAAGACGTCATTGTCATCTCAGACAGCCCGAATGAATATATCTTCAACGTACGCTTGTACATAAATATCTAGTACGCCGATTTTTGCCCAAAGGTATTCGAGTAGCAGGAACCAGAGGAGATAATACTCCTGCCTAGGGTAGCTCCTACCTACTAGAAAACTGACTACTTACCCTTTCAGGAAAGCGCTGATCACTCTGGTATTAAGCAAGCAGCTAATATATAATAATATTTGATACTCCTCTGGAACTCGCAGCCCCATATATTGAACTAGCAGGTGCTGCATTAAATGTCCATGAAGGTTGCAGCTGTTGTCTTCTTTAGGTTCCAAGATTGAGTGATTCTGCCGACTGCGTTGTTGAATGCCAGATCTGTTGATTTACCTTTGTGAAAGGGGTATTGCTGTTCACTCAGATGCTTCAGCGATAACACCTCGATAGTGATAAATCCATCTAACATCTTCTGAAGAGTTTTCAGAACGATAGACATGAAACATCGGTTCGAATGATTTATGTTGTAGGTTTTATCTACCCACCCTAGAGATATATACAATCCTAACCTTTCCCTAGCTGGTGAAGATAATATCCCAGGCCAGACTCGACCGGAAGAGCCTAATGAGGTAAAGAAGGAGGTCGTCAACCCGATGCTGTACCAAGGCAGACATGATGGCATCCTCCACAGGAGCCTTAAATGGCTCAAAAGAGCAACCTACCCAACTGCTCCGGGCTCGACGATCGTTCTTTCGTCCTCCAATCGCCTTTATGGCTTTTTATACAAGACGCTCTAGGGCGACGATGCCACTGCAGTCAGTGATATCAAGAAATCGACAATCTAGGAAAGTGTTCCCGAAAGAATCTTTAACGTTTCTCTTCTAGAGTCCGTGTACTATCCATCCGGGCCGTCATAAAAAAATAATGTATCAAACAGTGTTGAACTTGTATTAGGGAAGTGTGAACATATTATTGAGCAATTTTGAGAAAATTAAAATGGTTGAATTATTGCTAGGCTTATTCGCACATAGTTTCTGTAACAAAATGAACATTTCAGATTTTATAACCCCCTCTCAATAAGCAATGATTATTACTGGAAGTAGGATTTAAATTTTTCATTGAATTTTTTTGATTATATGAAGATATGAGTAACAACTTTAAATATTTTTGCAGATTGACACCAGCTTTAGCTATTCTAGTTCTCATATATGCATCAGGATTATTGAAATATGTTAGCGACGGACCCAGGTGGCCATCAATTGATGATTTCCTAATTACGGTATGCTCAAAATATTGGTGGTCAAGTTTGTTATATACGCAGAATTATGCAAACGATGAGAATGTGGTAAGTTGAACACTAGTTTGTTAAACACTGTGCTAATAAATCAACGCATAATTTCGACCGTCTCGGTGGCGTGGAGGTTAAGTCGCTTAAATCTAACCTCTGCGCTGATATCTGGGTTCAATTCCCACAACGTCGGTGCGATTTTTCGGATTCCAGTAATAGCTTCAGCGTCCATCTTTCGGGGGAGATTTGAAGCCGTCGGTCCTGTCTATCAGATATATATTGGACCTTAAATATCCCTTCCCTCGACACGAGAGGGGTTCGGCAAAATTTCCGGGTTAGTGAAGTGACAGAAGTCCCCGGCGTGTCATAAGCCGAAAGGCAGAAATAGAGTACGTTAAAGAATAGAAAAAAACGCATAATTTCCTTTCATCTGGTAGACAGCTTATAACTAACACATGTTACAACTTCTGTCCAGACGTATGCCAACAAAATTGTTTTTTCTAAGCGCACATGTTCTTCTAATTAGAAATAAAATGAAAAATATAAGTTGAGATTTGGTAAGGAACAACAATGTATTTATAACAGCAGCTGTTTATCACTTTTTGCCAGAAGTTCTTGTTTTACTTAACAATTCTAATTTTCGCTATTAATGCAACGTGAATCACGGCAGAATGTGCTGAAGCAGTGGTGTTAGATGATCTAGATCAGGGGTCTTCAAACTACAGCCCGCGGGCCAAATCCGGCCCGCCAGTGCTACCAATCTGGCCCGCTACAGCTTGAGACTAGTATCATCAATCTTGTCCACGACAGCCAATGTTTTACTGTTGTTACTATTGCTGTGATAAGTTGAATGGTAGAAAATGATAACAAAGAATGATAATTACTCGGTTTCATTTACTTGCAAAATAAAACTTTACGACAGAAGTTATCACGAAGAAACCTAAGCTTAAGTATCTCAGCTTAAGCATATTCTAACAAATAATTAATATGAAATCAATCACAACAATAAAAAACACTAACACAATTTATTTAATTGTGATTTTCCAGTGACAATTGTTATTAGTTGTGGATTAATTTTACTTGTAACAATTATTAGAAGAGATTTAAGATGCTCATCAGTTAATTTAGATCTGTAAACGTTCTTTGTGTACTTCATCTTTGAAAACGTTTTCTCACAAAAGTACGTAGTACCAAATACAGAAAGCAATCCAGGAGCAGAATTATGCAAATTATTTTTATACCTATGCACCATCTAGAAGTGATCGAAAAAACTAGTCAGAACCAGAACTTTCTCGAACCAATGCGGAAATTCTCAAATATGCCACCTGTTAGTAGTTAGTGGGTAACCGAAATAGATAGTAACTGCATCACAAATCTTCATTATATTACTACTCGCCATTAGATGTCCCTACTTGTCACAATATACTGAAAACACAATCAATAGTAATTGAAATGCAAAACGCCTATATTTACTTAGGTGGGCAGAAAAATTGAAATTGTTGTCACCCTTGGAACATACCGAAAAAACTATTATGGCCCTAAGGCTTCAAAGTTTGGAGAACCTTGATCTATATTGGACCTATACAAGATAGGTACGAGACAGTGAAAGAGGGGTGTGTACAAAAATATTGTCAGGAACTGAGGAATTTCAAAGTGAAGATTCATGTTTAGGTGAGATATTACACAACATAACTATTGTCAGGTTATGGTTATTTGCAATACTACTTGATCAGAATTGACAAGATTGATGACGGAAATGTCTATACTATGCGGAGGAAGTAGAGCACAAGAATTTCACAAGAGAAGAATGGTCTATAGAAAGAACTTTGGTCAATGCAGACTGCAAGGACGATGATAGCGAGAAATCTTATACAACTGAAAGAAAGGGATGGAAAGAATATAAGGAGATGAAGATGAAAAACGAGAATGCCTTTGACTGAGGTAACGTCGTGGGGATGATCCAGTCAGGTGGACGACAAAGATGTGGAGAGGAACTGGTTTATCGGATCGGAAGTTCAAAAGAGCAACCATCTCCGTGTCGCAGGATGAAATCTTTGTGTGGTAGCACAGTCATAAACACCTTCAAGAAAAAAAGGTTTATACAAAAATATGCCAAAGGCTTGAAGTGTCTTATTCAACTGTTTCCAGAATGATCCGGGAGTAGACAGAGGACGACCTTGAGCACTATTGCCGAGCTGTGACCATTATGTAAGAATTTCCTCTTTGAGACAACTACTAGGTACCTTCAAATGGAGCTTTGACATGAGGAAGGAATGCTAATTAGTATTGAAAAATTCGACATCGCCTATCGAGAGCCCCATTGAATTTGGTCAGGGAACATGGTTAAAAGCTGATTAGAATTGAATTAGATTACAGGAGAGTTCAGGTTTTGTCTTTTTCATCACGATCGACGTTCTCTATTGTACAGGCGTTGGAATGTTGAAACCTCATATCCTTAGGAACTACCTTCAATATCACGAAATCACTTCGATGGAGGGGCCTGCAAGAAATCCAAACCTCAATCCTATCGAACGTATATGGAGAATCTCGATAGGAGATTAAGAAGCCAGCAAAACCAGCCAGCTACAATGAATGAGGTTCGGAACAAACTGATCGAAATTGGAACGAAATGGATCAGAACGCAATAAGATCACTCTTTTCAGTATGAAGGGTAGATGTCATGCAGTAATTTTCGCCAGGGGTGCAAATATCCAGACTTTTGGGGACTCTCTCCCTCTTTACAGTTTCCGTTATTAGTCTTATTTCAATTTCTTTGAGTACCATTTTCATTTCCACTGTTCTCAATAGCATCAAGCCAGATATACACTATCGTTAATATAAACACATTTTGAACTAATGAACAGTGTCTCAGCATAACAATAGTTTCTTTTTGTAGTGTGTGCTTCAATCCTGGTATTTATCAGTAGATATGCAACTATTTTTGCTATCTCCCTTCATATTGATTCCACTGAAAAAATGGCCTAAGCATGTGCTTGGATGTATGTATGGTTTAATAGTATTGGGAATTGCTATTCCATTTTATATTGGTTATAGCAATAAACTTTCTGGATTAGGTCTAAGGTGAGTAATATTTAACAATTCATTTCATGAATTCTTCCACTATTGAAACATTTCATTCGCAAAAGTCACTGCAACGTCGATGAGAAAGATCATAGGCAGTACTTTTATGACAGTATAATACCTTGCACATTTGGTGGAAGGGATGATTTTTGCACACACTGCAGTATCCAATCTATATACTCCATGTAATCAACAAATTCTGGAACGACAGGGTTATTTAAAAAACAAAACTAAAGCTCTTCATCTCCATTTGATCGAATACAGGGCGTACCTCAAGGATCTCCACTAACACCGACCATCTTTTACTTATATACAGGTTGTTACATAACAGTATGTCACAACTTGAGGGGGTAAATCTACGTGCAATTTTAAGAAAAATAGTTCATATAAACATTTAGCTGCAAAAGCTTCGTTACGGAACTACAAGGAGTTAAAATTTCCAGAAAAAAATGGTTTTTTCTCCAAAACTCCTGCATTTTTTTTTTGATATTCAACCCAAATTATGAATGCACGTATCATAATACGTCCTAAGTTTCAACTAGAATCTACAAGTTGTTTTCTTTTCCGGAGCCCTCTCAAACTTTTTTTATTATTGGACTGAGGAAAACCCTCATTTGATTGAATCTCATCATCAAGAATAATTCTCACTGAATGTCTGAGTTGAAATAATTGGAAATTATTTGATTGGGCCAATTTATTTGCCTAACAGACTAAATGGTCCCGCTTATCGGCAATTTCTTGAGGAGGAGTTATTGCTCAAGGATGAGCCACTTTTGGTGGGAAACATAATGTGGTTCATGCATGACGGGACACCAGCACATTTCAATGGAGAAGCTAGGGAATTTTTGAACAAAACATTCAACAACCGATGGATAAGTCGAGGTGGGCCAGAACCATGGCCTCCTACGTCCCCAGACTTAAATGGTTTAGACTTCTTCTTATGGGCATATCTCAAAAGTTTAGTTCATACCACTCCAGTGAACACTGTAGAAGAATTGAGAAATCGAATAATAACCTCTTGTGACACGATAAGAAATACCCCAGGATTATTTCAAAGAGTGCGTGATGATATGCGAAGAAGAACAGAAGCCTGTATTCTTGCAGGTAGAGGACGCTTCCAGCATTTTATTTAGTTTTTAATTGTTCTTTTCTTTAGCTCGATATTGAAGGAGTATAAGTTGAGTCTCAGAAGACGAGCTATCAAAATAAAAGCAAATTTTGGGCATACCTATCGAGTATTTCTATTATTTTATTTTTATTTAGCGAATAACATACGATTCAAATAATTCTAATTCAATAATTTTTCACTCGAAAATGGTTGGAGGTACGAAAAATTACTAGGGTCAAAAAAGTTTCTGCATTGAACGACGATGACGAAAATTGATTATACGCTGATCAGTGGCGTACTGCAAAAAAGTTTGAAGGGCAAAAGAAGACATGGCTCCGGAAAAGAAAACATTTTGTAGATTCTAGTTGAAATTTAGGACGTGTAATGATAGAGGCTGTAAAAAATAGCTTGCATTCCAAATTTGGGCTGAATATCTCAAAAACTGCAGGAGTTTCGAAGAAAAAAACAATTTTTTTCAGAAATTTCAACACCCTGTAGCTCCGTTACGAAGCTTTTGAGGACCTATGTTTATAAAAACTTCTTTTCTTACAATTGCACGTAGATATAACCCCTCATCTTGTGACATACTATTATGTAACACCCTGTGAATACTTGTATATATCCTAAATTTGTTTCATGCTATTTTTCTATTTAGAATAGTTATTGAATCTTCTTAATTATATTCTGTTTTCAGCTCAATGATGCAGCATTCATTAAACAATATTACTTCAAAACTCATGCAAGATTTGGCCCATATGTTATTGGAATGCTTACAGGTTACTTCATTTATAATATGAAGAAAGCAAAGAAAATATTGAAATTTTCATTTGTAAGTATGAAAATAAAAAATTATGGAAAAACTGGGTATGAAGTTAATACATTAGTCCTTCTAATTATTGTACCACTTACTACTCAAGACCATGAATTTTCGTGTTTTTCTTGCATAACACACTTTGAGGATTAAAACAAGAAGAGATGAAAAATAATGTACCTGCAAAAGAATATAATGAAATCTCACCTTATCTGAATAACCATTGCTCGAACATCCAAAGAAGGTTAGATCAGATTGTTCTCTGAATTAAAATCTATCTTCACGCGAATATAGCAAAAATGATCGCAAGAAAATAAGCATTCAACAATTATGCTTTCACAATATACTGGCATCTTCAAAAATGAACATCCTTATTCGATATCGAAATTGTTCTTATGATCGAGTTCAACCTCTAAACTCTTACCCGACAACCCAAAAAACAAGAGTAGTGCATTGAAAATGAATGAAAAAACATATTCAAGATGTGGTTACAGAAAAATTTAGTGTTGCTTCTGAGCAAAATTATAGAATGGAATTCTGGTATGCAATCCACCTACTAGCGTGTTCGACCTATCAGCATGTGTGTTTGTTGAGAACGCTGAGTGGTGGGGAAGGCTGAATATAAAACAGTATGTAGAGTAAGATTCAAGTATTACCATCTGTTGATGATGCTTAGTTGGAGTAACGTATAGAGCAGGGGTTCTCAAACTTAAACTACTGGCGATCTACCTGAATAATTTTAGACTACTTACGACTCTGAGAGGCTGCAAGTATGTGTGATGCAAGGTTGTCGTATACAGTGTGTTCCAACGAAAATTTGACCCCCCCTATAACTCCGAAATGAGTAACATTAGCGAAAAACACCAAGACACGTCGATTTTTGTTCCGAGGGGAGCATTTTTCGAAATAATTCGAAACTTCTCAGATCAACCCCTACCCCAGCAACCCTAACTTTGAAATTCATCATAGGAATAAGGGTCGAGTGGCACTTACTGAAAAGGTCTGTCAATTCTCCACCTTGATTTGTCATTTTAGAATTTTAAATTAACATACAGGGTGTCCCAACCAAGTTGAATTCCTGGAAATCCCAAATACTAAATGAAATAGATTTATTTTGGCATAATGCAAGCGCAGGTTTATGCTCGGTCTAGAAAAACGACCTACACTTGTGAATTTGGAGTTGGTGCAATCAACCCCTATTTCCAGCATCCCCAACTCAAAAATCATTCGATCGATAATAGGTCAAGTGGCACCTCGTTGGAAAGGTACTGCAATTTTCTCTTCGAATTTGGTATTTTCGAAATTCAGAATCATCATACAGGGTGTCCTGAAGCAGGAACATTGAAAATCCAAATAACTTTTTGAAACTGGTTCATTTCGGTATACGAGAACATGTTTGATCCGAGAATAGGACTTTCTTGTGTGGTTATAGAATTTTTGCAATCAACCCCTTCCATTCAGCATCCCCAACTTGAAAATCATACAAATAATTCAAGTGGCATATCTTCAGAAAGGTTTTTGAATTCCAGAATGATTAAAGCATTTCATTCAGTTCGGCTCTCCATACAGGATGTCGCTTTCGAAAAATTCAATATCGTCATTTGAAATTATCAACTAAAATTAATTCGAAACTGTTAAAAGTATTGGGGTACGATGTGTTGAGCATCAATTACGAAGAAATAAAGCTGATTTCTGCATTGAAAATGTTCACATTTTTTCATTTCCATCTGGCGTGCAGTCATCTGTTATTTCTCATTTTGCAATGAAATATTATTATTATTCAGATCAGTTCCTCATTATTGTTGTTGTTCGTCAGTTGAAATTAATCTAAAATGGTTTATTCCACTGAGGAAAGGGTCGAAATTGTATCGACGTATTTTCGAAATAACAGTTGTGCCAAAGAAACGGCAAGGATATTCGATAGGAACCATCCTGAAAGAGAAAGGAGTCAGTCACTATTACGTTAAATATTTGGTTGACAAATTCCTAGCTACGGGTTCGGTGGCAAACAAAAACATGAAGTGGCATGTCCTGTCAGAAATGAGGCAACGGAAGTGGCAGTAGTGGGTCATCTACAAATGGAGAATACTACTTCGATCAGAAAACTATCTCGTCTGACTGGTGTATCAGCTACAACTGTCCATAGAATCGTGAAACATCACAAATTTCACCCCTACAAGGTAAAATTAGTGCATGAAATAAACGAAGATGATCCAGATCGTCGTTTACAGTTTTGTGAAAATCTAAGTGAAAACCTAAACGCTAATCCAAATTTTCTGAATAACATCTGTTTTTCTGATGAAAGCACCTTTATGCTCAGTGGTGAAGTGAATAGACATAATTGTCGATATTGGGACACACAGAATCCTCATTGGTTTAGAGAGGCCCACACGCAAACGCCTCAGAAGTTGAACGTTTGGGCAGGAATTTTGGCAATCATCTAGTTGGGCCTTTCTTTATTGAGGGTAATCTGAATGGAAATGGCTACCTACAGTTGTTAGAGGAACACATACATCCTAGATTGACAGAAATTTTACAGAACGATCCAACTCTTTCTGAGGACGAAATGCGTTTTCAACAAGACGGTGCTCCTCCGCATTATGATGCTCGGGTGCGCCAATATTTAGACGAAAATTTCCCAGGAAGGTGGATTGGTAGAAGAGGACCTGTTGAGTGGCCAGCCAGGTCACCAGATTTAAATCCCTAGATTTTTTTTTGTGGGGCCATCTAAAATCTAAAGTTTATGCCACAAGACCAGAAAACCTGGAGGAGCTGCGGATGAGGATTATCACAGAATGCCGACTTTTGACTCCTGAAGTTTTCGCTAATGTGAGAAGAGAGTTCGAAAATCGTCTGTATAACTGTATGGAGGTGGGCGGAGGTCATTTTGAACAATTGTTGTAATAATCAAGTTAGTTTTTTGTTTTCAATTGAATACAAGTTCAATAAATCTCGTTTTCCTGTTTAGATGAGCATCCAATCAGTTTCTCCATCATCCCCTCATCCTGATCCTCACGCCAGAAAACCTCGATTGCCAAACTGAAACCAATGCCTCAGTGATTCAGAAAATAGAAAAATCTTTCTGGAACTTTGCCACTCAACCTGTAATCACTTGTATGATTTTTGAGTTGGGGATGCTGAATGGAAGAGATTGATTGCAAAAATTCCATATTCACGCAAGAGAGTCTTATTCTCGAATCAAACATAAACATGTTCTCGTATTATACCGAAATGAACCAGTTTCAAAAAGTTATTTGGGTTTTCAGTGTTCCTGCTCCGGGACACCCTGTATGCTGATTCTGAATTTCGAAAATACCAAATTCGAAGAGAAAATTGAAATACCTTTCCAACGAGGTGCCACTTGACCTATTTTCGATCGAATGATTTTTGAGTTGGGGATGCTGGAAATAGGGGTTGATTGCACCAACTCCAAATTCACAAGTGTAGGTCGTTTTTCTAGACCGAGCATAAACCTGCGCTTGCATTATGCCAAAATAAATCGATTTCATTTAGTATTTGGGATTTGCAGGAATTCAACTTTACCTCGGTTGGGACACCCTGTATGTTAATTTAAAATTCTAAAATGACAAATCAGAATGGAGAATTGACAGACCTTTACAGTAAGGTGCCACTCGACCCTTATTCCCTATGATGAATTTCGAAATTAGGGTTGCTGGGGGTAGGGGTTGATCTGACAAGTTTCGAATTATTTCGGAAAATGCTCCCCCTTGAAACAAAAATCGACGTGTCTTGGTGTTTTTCGCTAATGTTACTCATTTCGGAGTTATAGGGGGGGTCAAATTTTCGTTGGAACACACTGTATACATGATACACTCTACCTACACACCTACCTAGGTAGGGTGTACCGTAACATATATAGATATTAGTTTTCCGCACAATATACATTATTTTAGTCAAGGTTTCGGTTAGGTTTAGTTAGGTTCTCCTCTTTAATATCAATGGAAAACTCATAGTTATTCGAAATTGCGAGTTTATTGGTTGTTACAAAACTGAAGAGTTACATATGGTGTTAAACTTAACTAAGGAGTGACTATGGATGTTGAAGCGTGGCACTGCATGTCCTCAGCATACTTTTCATAAGATGGTACGTAACCACGGAGTGCTAATCCCAAGCAGGATGACATATGATCATCAGTTACTCGATTGCAATATTTTGACCTAAATATCTTCATTTCAGAAAATGCAGACTCGCACAAGTTGACCCAAACATTGCCGCCAGTTGTAGGGCGATTTGCCTCAGATTTGGATATTTATCGTCAGATATAAAACACCAGAAATTTGTATCAGATGCTGTAGCATTGAGATGTATATCGGATATAATCTGCACTTTCATTTCAACAGAACATGAGTTCACATTAAACTGATTTGCTATTTCAGTAGCTAATTCCGCAATGTTTTTACATGAAAAACGATAACTCATAAATAATGCTATATTTTCTAATTTACTGCGATCATAAAAATGCATTTCGAATTGTCCCTAAATATTTGATAATTTGGCGTCATACGTATTATAATTCAACTGAGGAATCCTTGCTTTCAAAGACGGAGAATGTTTCAGATCCTTTCTTTTCAGTTGATCTATCATAAGTTGCAATTTACTTTTGATTTCATTTGCTGCGCTAAGCATCTCAATAATAGTTTTTCCTTTATCTTGAAGCTCCAAGCTAATGGTGTAAGTGCATTGTGATCTCAGTCAAAAATGCCAAATGAGTCAGCTATTTTTCGTTTTCAAACATCTGAGTGCCATCACCTCTTTCGTCTAGAAAACTTGTTATTTAGAGCAAGAATTCTTGAAACCTTTCTAGGAATTTTCCGAGACTCAACCACCTGACGTCTGTGTGAAGAACTAAATTAGTATGTTCAGGTGAGACTCCCTATCTTCCAACTACAACTTAAAGAGCCACCGTTGGAAGCTACATGCACAAATGGAATTCACAATATTTGTTGCAATGCCTATAATTTCCTCCGTGTTTGAAACTTTTGAACACAAAACTTGTTGATGTATAATGCAATGGAATGAAAAAATGAAGGGAAATATTCATTAGCTCGACACAATGTCACAAAACCGTTTTTGTTTCCAGTCATTGCTGGTGCTCCATCGGTTGTAATGCACACTATTTTATATATAAGCTTGTAGTTTTTACAAAATTGAAGAAAACGTGATATATATCTTCGCCACGGGTCTTTCCCTTCAGAGGAATGATTGTCAAGAATAATTACTTAACCAATATGTCATTGAATACCATCCGAATAAAGAGCTAACTGAAGTTCTCTAATAGCAGAAATGATTTCTGTTTCATTTTTAAAATATCCAAATAAAGTCTCACCCGCTTCAATAAATGTTTCCTTCACAACCGATCCATCTTCGGTTGGTTTCTTGTGTTTCGCCAATATATGAGATATTTTAAATGACGCAATCGTAGCTGCTTTTATTGCTTTTATGATGGCTCTCTGAGTTACCACGCTTAGTTATTGCAACTGACGCACAACAAATAGGACAAATGCACTCATCTTTCACCATACAAAAAAATGCTTCCTTCCATTCGTTATCAAAATGATAAGTTTTAGATTTCATCGCTGCACTCGTTTTGTACTATTTAATAATAAACTTTTAATAGACTTAGTATTGCCTTCAAGCTACAATTAAGAATGACACCAATTCCTGCAGGCGCAACATTAATATTGGCGTGAACGAAAGTCCCGAATGTTCCCGTAAAACGCACCGCCCGAAGTTTCTAGAAAAGCGGCAAGAATAAAAAACGCGTCTTTCTTTGACATGTACCGCGCGTTCCTTTGATAAAGCGGCCTTTCGCCGCTATCAAAGTGTTATTTTATAACGTAATGAATTTTTGTAGTTTATATAACTTAACTTACTTATCAAAATTTTTTTTCTTCTCGAGATCTACTCGAAAAGTATTCGCGATCGACCGTTTGAGCTCTCTAGATTAATGTGATATAATTCTGGTGTAGCATTTATTCAGTTTCTCATTGTTATTCCACGCCAAAGATTCCTGTCGCCAACACACCTTATTACAATACCAAACTGAAGAGAGAATAGAGAATAAATGATAGCTCAGCGGTGAAATGTGCCACATGTATAGATTTTGATCTTGCCACGTTTAATTCAAACCATGAATATTATAAAGGCTTTTTTGTATTTTAGATAATCTCATTATTCTTATGGATATTGATTTTAGCAGTTTTTATCACTTGCATCTTTGATGGATATCACTTGATAAAACATGCTGATAACGCATTAGTTGATGGTTTTTATTTGGGATTCAACCGTTCTGTTTGGTCGTGCGCAATATCGCTTCTAATACTACTATGTGTTGCTGGCAAAGGGGGTAAGTAATTTATAATTTATAATTATAATACACACATAGAAATAACTTAGGGATAATCTAAGTATTATAATTAAACAGGAAATTGTTCATAGGAACCCTTTTATGATTGGTATGAATGCATTTTCCTTCTCAACTCCTAGGAGGGGGCGATGTCTATAATGTGACAGCTGTGACCGCCCAAGATGATTCAATGTTAATGTTCATTCACTTCTTGAAGATGATCAAATTGTAAGTTATTGGAAAGATCGACAATGAAAGCGAGTTCCAGAGCCACTAGCCCTGTTAATGAAAGAATTTTCATAGAAAAAGAAGCGTTGCTAATCGGGGAACCCGCTGTTGGGAATTTTACACAAATCTAGTTTCTATTTAGAACTGGATTATTTCCGGAATCAAGCTTAGCAGTTCTTCAGATCAGTTTCCTCTTGAGCGAGAGGCTGCTAAATGAAACGAAATGCTTTCTTTTGAATACTATTCATTAGATGTAACGAATGTTTAGGTGCGGAGAAGCACACCAGGAACAGTATTCCTGACTAGGTCACACCTATGCTACTACTCAGCCATGAAAAAAAAAACTGAGTTTGGGAGAAGAAGATTTGACAATAGCTGACATATGATCAGGCTAACAAACAGCGGTGCTGACTGTGATGACAAGTGGATGCATGTTCATTTCTGAGGCATTCGATGTTCGATGATTTGCCAGTCACGGAATTCGTATTGTCGATCATGGATTATACCCTGTAACTCGAGATATATATATATATATATATATATATATATATATATATATATATATATATATATATATATATATATATAGCCTGTAACTCGAGATTCGTTTAGCACTCTTTCTATGATATAAGGGGCAACTTGGGTTAGACGGTAATTTTGGGGTAGACATTTCTTCCCTTTGACCTCGATTGAACTCTCAGACTTGCCAACAATTGGGAAACGTCTAGCTTTCATACGAAATTTGAAACAGACGGTTAAGCATAGCTGTTAACTCTGGAACACATTTCTACAAAGCAGTTTCAAGAAGTTCTATTCTTGGATAGTGTGCCTTACCGTACGCACTCAGATAAAGTGTATGCCACTTGGTGGTATTACAGTTGATATATCTAAAATATTTTCGCAAAGAGATCCTCCTTTTCTTATGATAATCATGCGATAGAATTGTCATCTCTAATCGAAGGCGGAAAGAATGCATGAGTATGAAAGCCGTTGAGTTTGAATTCCATTGTATCGTTAGTGACTACACTCCTTACTGTAAACGCCTTGACATTTAGTCATCCCAACTCCTCGAAGAAGGTCGCTGTGATGCCCAGCGTGCATTTCTACAGGTGATCCAGGGTTGGCCTTTCATCTCTCAGCTTAGGGGTCTACTTTATATTTCGATATTGACACATTTCGCTGTGATTTTCATGTTGGGATACTCCAAAGGTTTCCTGGCTAGCCTATAACTTCTTGCTTCATGCCATGGTATTCTGAACTTTTCTTGGGTGAGATCTTCGAAAATTTGTGTTCTTGCTTGTCTCATATGGTCACCATACGCCAAGAGTTACATAGGGATGCGTGGAAGCAGAATATATGGCCGGATGGGGCAGTAGTTAGCAATTTTTTATCAAAAAGGAGGACTCCATCCAGTTCCGAGGAGCAGAGGAGTCCTCTTTAGATACAAAAATACAGTGCCTATTTAATTCAACAGTAAAAGCTGGGAATGATGGTACACATTACTTGAAGGATAGTACATCTGAAATAGAACATCTTTCAAAAAAATGCGATAGTATAAAAATACAGAAAATTTTATCAAACAATAGGACATACACAATACTTAACTATAATATACAATCCTTTGTAAACAAAGTGGAACTGCTGTGCTTGGAAGAACTAGATATAGATTTAATTTGTTTGACAGAGACTTGGCTGGCAGAGGATCAATTAAAGTTCATTTAATTAAAAAACCATAGCATTGATGATTATTTCTGCAGGCAGACTTTTAAGCATGGAGAAGTTCTTATTGCTGCAAGAAAAAATTGTCGGGGATCCCAATACAAAAATTGAAAGAAATATCGTCTGAGAGAGATGCTGAGTTTGCGGGTGCATATTTCGGCAATGTTAAGTCATAGTGGGAGTATATAGATCACCAACAGGTTCAGTAGACGTATTCTTACAAAAAATCTCTGAAGTTTTGCAAATCCTAGCAGAGAATTTCATGGACAAAATTATAATGATATCAAGATATTTCAACATAAATTTCCTTATAGATAGTAAAGAACAAAGATCAATAATGAATTTGATGCACGCGATTGGTTGCAGAAAAACTTTCAAAGAACCATATAGGATAGGACAAAACACAGCCACTTGTATCGATAATATATTTACTAATATCAACATTGTAAATGGTACAACAACAGAGCTTCATATATCCGATCATCTAGCACAAATATTGAATTTCTCCATAGCTGCAATTGAACATGAAAAAAGAAGAGAAACTATCATGAGTAGAGATATAACAGGACATAATACTCCCCTACTGCAGGAAGACTTGCACTGATTAAATGGGAAAATCTTCTTAAATCGAAGAACGCTGCTGAATCTTTCACAACTTTCCATAATC
Source organism: Cryptolaemus montrouzieri (assembly GCA_013387265.2). Taxonomy (NCBI): domain Eukaryota; kingdom Metazoa; phylum Arthropoda; class Insecta; order Coleoptera; family Coccinellidae; genus Cryptolaemus; species Cryptolaemus montrouzieri. The sequence continues at coordinate 16,361,899 of JABFTP020000042.1, forward strand.
TCTTTCTGAAAGCTGTGGATATGAGAATGCCTCTGGTGAAGAAGAAAATAATTAACAGAAACGCTAAAAAATTAGCATGGAACACACAAGAAATCAGGGTGATGAGTGGGGATAGGGAATCTTTTGAAGCTTATAAATCATACAAGAGGCAGTTCAGCGAGGCAATTGATAGTACAATTAGAAACATAAATGAGGAATATAGAGGGTTTCACCCCGACGAGTTGCCCATATATCTGTTCATGCAATTAAACTGATTTCATGAAAAAATATAAATCCACCACCTGGTAATCAATACCATTGCCAGGCAATGATTATAATCAAAACATATCCTGGAATAATTATATATTATGATAACGTTAAATGTTATGAGAATATATCAATCTACCAGAATATATACATACTATAGCATCATCAGACAATGATATCAATGTACCAACGAGTAGTGTCAGAGGCTTTCTCCCCGGAAAAATCCAGTGTACGGACCTTAGTCAAGTAACACTGAATGTTACTCATTAATAGTTTCCTTTGTGTGAAGTGGTGAACGATCGATTAGAATACTGCTCTGAATATAAATATGACAAAATTGTCAGTTAATTATATTACATTTATATAAACAAATAAATAAAATATGAAATGAGATTCTGAGCAGTATAAACTAAAGAGAAAACCTATGATTCTACCTCATTATTATTTTCGGAAAGAAACCTACGAAGAATATTACAAGATTTGATGACTGTTATCTTTTGTTACTTTCTTCAGACCCAAAATCTCAATACTTTTGTGAAGATTTCTAGAATAACACCTGTTGTGGAAATAATAATCGGTAGAATAAATATTTTCTTCATTTTCCACATTTTTTAATCTCGTCACCAAGCATCATATATTTAGATATATATATATATATATATATATATATATATATATATATATATATATATATATATATATATATATATATATACTAAGGCTGAAAACAAACAGAAGGCATTGTAGAGTGTAATAAAAGCTATACTGAAGGGAATACCAAGGTAAAAGTTAACACCAAACAGAATGCAAATGTAATGAATGCCTACTTTGCAGATGTCGTTAAAAAGATCTGTGATGTACTGGCAACTTGATGTGACCAAGCCGAGAATCATAAGCCCTAATAGTGTTGGGTTTTGCTTTTTTGAGTTTTCAAAGCACGAAATTGTTAACACAATAGCATAGCTGAACTCCAAATCTACAGTCGATATATATATATAATGTCTTAACCAAAATATTGAAAAGTGTAAGTAAGGAGATTGCCGATCCAATCACTATAATAATAAATTAGTGCTTTCAAGAATGTCATTTTCCACAAGAACTCAAATCTGCAAGAAAAACTCCCATTTATAAAGGCAGGGGAGATAAAGATAATTGTGAAAACTACAGGCCAATTCCATGCATCTCAAAAATCTTCGAGGCGGTTGTAAAAACAAGAATTCTGAATTGGATGCAGAAGAAGAAGTTGACAAACAAAAATCAACACGGATATGGGAGGGGCAAAAGCACAACCACTGCACTCATGGAAGCAATGATCATTGAAAATCTGGATAATAACGAAATCATGGAAATGCTTAACTTTGATTTGAGCAAAGCATTTGATACAGTGCTGCATTCACTGCTATTGCAAAAGTTGCACTACCTAGGATTCAGAGGAACGGTGTGCAGGTTGATAGTCATATTTGACTGAGAGAACAAAGAGTTAACTAGAACATGGAAATATCATCCAAATTGGGGTGTGTACATGGTGTACCACAGGGATCTGTGCTGGGACCTATCCTATTTATTATTTATATAAACGACATCGACATTCAGAATTGTGGGCATCTGTGCCTATATTGTGATAATACCTCAATCATTATCAGCTCGAAAAACAGGGAAGACTTAATGAATAAAAAAGAAGTCGCTCTGAATGGAGTTGAGACTTGGTTTACAAAGAATTCGTTGAAACCGAATGTAGACAAAACTGAAACCCTCGAATTTAAAAGGCAGCCAGGACTTGAGAGTGCCAAGTTCCTGGGAGTGATTATTGACAGTAGGTTGAACTGGATGCCACACATAGATTATACATGTAAGAAACCGTTCAAAATTTTGTACATGCTTAGAAGACTGAAACAGAATGGCACTCACCAGATGATGAAGACAGCATATTTCGTTCACTTCCAGAGCATTCTTCAATATGGGGTACTTCTTTGGGGTATGGCACCAGAAGCATCAAGGGTCTTCAACCTGCAAAAGAAGGCGATCAGAATGATGCATGAGATTCGTAGTCGAGAGTTTTGTAATCCATTTTTCGTAAATCACAAAATACTTACCTTTCCAAGAAACTGCGACTATCACCCATTTGAAACAAGATATAAAGAACTGTATACAACACCACATCATGTTAAAAGGAACACATAAAATTCATGGAAATACTGGGGGATACAGCTATATAACAACTTGACTGCTGAACTGAAGTATATGTCTGGAACGGTGTTCAGAAGAAGAATTCAAGATCTACTGCGGTAGGGGGCCTTTTATTCAGTTGCAGAATTCATTAAAATATGAAAAATTAAATTATACAGACATATCTATTTATATATATATATATATATATATATATATATATATATATACACTCGGAGGCAAAATTAGCGGAACACTCGAAAATTTAACCAAATTCGAAGTTCGATATTTTTCCTAATTCTCAACCGATTTAGATGATTTGTTCGGCAAGTTATAGATCAACTCTTCTGCTTTGTAGAAATTATAAGAGAAAATAAAAAAATATTGAAAAAAATTTTATAGGGGGGCAAAACTAAAAGTGTTTTTTTTTGTCAAAAATTCGTAACACCCTGTGGAATTTCGAGGTCCGAGTTGAAACGTACAATATCATGGTCTGTCAAGACACATCTTCCTACAGTAACGCCCTTCTTGTTTTATGCGTTTATTTCTATTTTTGCAAAATATATTTAATTTCAAGTGGGAAATCACCATTTTGGAGAAATTCCATTGAATCAAGAAATTGACATTAAAATTCGTCTATCAATTTGGAATTTTCTTATTATCACTCAGGCGTGTCGAAATTGTCGTTTGCGATTTTTATGTTCGAATTGCATTAGTTATTGATGACAATTTGGTTAATTTGGTGAAAATTAGGTTAGATTTCATAGGAGATAACAGTCGGTAGGTATTAAAATACACAACCGAATTCTGGGACCATTCATGAAACTTTTCATTTAAACATGTGCACACCTTTTTTTATCAAATATGAAATACAACACACGTTTTTTTGTATATGACCACATTTGCACTTGAGTGTTTTCCATTCTTTGATTAGATACAAATTTGATCGGTTGCGGTGTTTTGTAATTCTTTCACTATTTACGATTCGAAACGGTATTTTTCATTCAGAATGAGAGATTTACCACCAACCTCAGTAGCAAGGGAAGTTACATTGATCGAGGATGGGCGCACCTACCGCTCAGTCGGTATCATGTTGGGTGTCTCGATGTCGATTATCTATCGAATCTACCGACGTTACAGGGAAACTGGATTGTACGGTGGAGGGTCAGTTATGATATGGGGTGGCATATGCTTGGGAGTACGAACAGAACTGGAGATTATTGGCAATGGATCACTTAATGCCCATCGGTATATAACAGAAATCTTGGAGCCCCATGTTTTGTCATGATCATATATTTTAGCCAGTAATGAGAAATATTTACCAACTTTTTAAAATGTTTTATATGTTCTTTGTATATATTTGCTGTTTTATTAGCTCGTAAGTGTTATGTAACTTCGCTTATTGGACACGCCATGTAGGATTTTGATGGCAATAAAATTATCTATCTATCTATCTATGCGGATCAGAAATTGAGAAATTGTCTAGAGAGTTGTGATTTGACATGCGTGTTTATCTTGTTTTTTTAAATATAATTCGAAATGTGTTGACTAAACTTTTTTTTTTATAGGTCCAGTGAATTGGTTCTTATCTCTGTCAGTTTTTCAGTTCCTGTCCAAGATATCCTATTCGTTATATTTAGTTCACTACGGTTTGATCACAATTATAAATGTATCAGCAAGAAATACATTTCATTTTAATAATTTCAATACCATATTTCAATTTTGCGGTTTTTTCATGTTGTCAACTTTCGTATCCATTTTCTACTGTCTTATATTCGAATCTCCTATGATAATAATTGAAAGATTAATTTTTCCTAGGAGAAAATGAAGAGAATTGAGATTTGAATGTAATATACGTTTTATATTTTGAATAAAAGTTTTTGTTTTATATTCTGAAGCTAGTTTACTGGCCTACTATTTGGAAGGTCAAATCCCTTGGAGTAACTACATTAGCAAATAGTTACCACCTTTTAATATAATCATTCTCTGGTGGCTAACCTAAGATCAATATTTTATTAGCTCAAGTTGGCAAATATGGTTGAGCATTCGAGCAAATACATTCGATGAACCTTTTAGCAATCCCTTTGAGACTCAAAAAAACGCAGTTAAGATAAAATAATTAAAATGAATTATTAATTCTATATGAGCTGTTTTAATGAAATACAAAAACTCGACTCTACTTCAGATAATTGAAGATTTATTACGTTGAGAATGAAACAATAAGTGCTCGATCAAATAACAAAATTATACTGAAAAATTGTGATCAACCACAATCGCAAGAATTGCATCATACAAATGATGAAGTAGGAAAAACAAAAGATTCGTGAGAGGTCTGCCATATTTTAAAAATGAAAAAGTGCGGAAAATAAAGATCGCCGATAGGATTGATATTACAAGTTAAGCACATATTTTTCGAACACGACGCCCTCATTGGCAGTACTCAGGCGGCAGGCCTTTTGGCTCTTTATGCTTGTCGAGTTGTGTGTTTGGTATTTCAGTATTCTAGAAACTTTTTCACAAAGTTTACAAGACCTTTTTAGGCCATCTATCTCCAAGACTATATAAAATGGGTTCTAGGCAACCATGGCATTGTATCCGACGAGTCATGGTGTGTAGGTGTTTATAGAGTTGGTGTTGCATTAGTAGACCAAAAACCATCCCAATAAACCTATTGCCTAGGGATAATAGTTTATGTACCTTCTTCTTGATTGAAGACCTTTTATATGCCTTTCTTACCATCTCCATGCCAAGCCGAATGTACAGTAGTTTCTTGGTGGTTTTCCAGTTTTGGAAAAAAGGAGATTCTAGGTTCCTTAGATGATCAAAATTAATTTCGATCCCATGGGAAGACAGCTGCTTCCTTATTGTCATTCTCCAATACGCATCGGACAATAGCAGTCACTTTTGCATGCATTACAGTTGGTTCTGTCTGTAAACCAAATGGTGCCCTACGGGACAAGTAAGGCATCAAATGAAGACTTATTTGAGTGGAATGATTATCAAAAAAGGTACATCAAATCGATGAGTGACCCTCATTATATCTCTACTCAAGAGATAATCAGGTCTGAGTTTTCTTATTTCATTGAGAAATTGTAGATTGTCCAGAATCCCTATCCCTCCACATACCTCCTTGCCATATCCTTGATGAGGTCCGTATGGCCATCTCCTCTACCATTATATATAGAGAGGAAAAAGCGAAGATTTCATGGAGGCCAAGGAAGACGATATTAAGTAATTCGTAACTGCTAGAAACGTTTGCCATTGGATTTAGTTTATTTAATTTCGTTTGGTCTTCTTGACCAGTACAGGTAGTCATACCATAGCCGCATAGGCTAGGAGAGTCCTTATCACCGTCATATATAACGAATATATAATATTGGAGTCCCTTTATATATCTCGCGACAAGTACAAAGGGTGTTTACGCCCTCAGCGCTTGGTTTTGGATCTGTTTGTCCAATTTATTTGTAAAAGAATACAAATTTGCATATTTTGACCGAATTTCTTGAGCAATATCTGGAAAATATTCCGCTTGCAGATCTCGAAACAATATGGTTTCAACAGGATGGCGCACTTGCGCGTAATGCTGGCATACCATCCAAAAATTGAACGACATTCTTCAAGATCACCGGATAGGCACAAGGGTTCCCTTTATATGGCATATGGGTTTTGTCAGGAACAAAATATAACTCACGCGGCCGGAAACTAGGAAAGACTTGGTTAACCGATTCCAGGATGCCATTGACCAAATTTGTAGAATTCAACTACTGATTACTGTGAACTGGGTCAAAAAAACATGAAGATTATATATTTGAAAGAACAATTCTGGCATATTCTTATCAATCTTCATTATTTATGCAATAATTCAATACAGAAAAGCCATATACAGGATGTCCCAGAATAAGGTATCAATCTCGGAACTTGATAGATCTCGTCAAAATAATCCCATAACTTTTTATACAATTATTTCCTAAAATGCATCCCTGCTGTCAGTCATGGTGTTTAGATGTTCATTGAGTTGGTATTCCATCAGTGGAACAAATACCATCCCAATAGATCTCTTGCCAAAGGATAATAGTTCATGTATCTTATTCTCGATTGAGGATCTTTTATATGCTTCTTGACCATTTCCATCCAATCTCGAATGCACAGTAGTTCCTTGGTGGTGTTCCAGTTTTGAAAAAAGGTGCCTCTGGGTTCATAGGATGATCTAAGTTGATTTCGGTCCCATCGGCAGGCAGCTGCTTCCTTTCTGTCATGGCTATTTATTTTCTAACACGCATCTGACGATAACATACACTTTTGCATACACTACAGTTTGTTCTGTCTGTAAACCAAATAGTGCCTATCGAGACAAGTAAGGCATCAGATGTAGACTTATTTGAGTGGAATGATTATCAAAAAAGGTACATCAAATCGATGAGTGACCCTCATTATATATCTACTCAAGAGATAATCAGGTCGGAGTTTTCTTATGTCATTGAGAAATTGTAGATTGTCCAGAATCCCTGTCCCTCCATATACCTTCTTGCCATATCCTTGATGAGGTCCTTATGGCCATCTCCTCTACCATTATATAGAGAGGAAAGAGCAGAGATTTCATGGAGGCCAAGGGTTACAATATTAAGGAACCCGTAACTGCTAGAAACGTTTGCCACTGGATTTAGTTTATTTAATTTCGTTTGGTCGTCTTGACCAGTACAAGTAGTCATACCATAGCCGCATGGGCTAGGAGAGTCCTTATCACCGTCATGTATAACAAATATATAATATTGGAGTTCCTTTATATAACTCGCGACAAGTTCAGAGGGTGTTTACGCCCCCAGCGCTTGGTTTTGGATCTGTTCGTCCAATTTATTTGTAAAAGAATACAAATTTGCATATTTTGACCGAATTTGTTGAGCAATATTTGGAAAATGTTCCGCTTGCAGATCTCGAAACAATGTGGTTTCAACAGGATGGCGCACCTTCGCCTAATGCTGGCATACCATCCAAAAATTGAACGATATTCTTGGAGATCACTGGATAGACACAGGGGTTCCTTTTTTATGGCCCGCGAGATCGTTTGATCTCAGCCCAGTAGCTCTTTTCATATGGGTTTCTTAAGAACAAAATTAAGCTCATGCAGCCGGAAAGTAGAAAATATTTGGTTAGCCGATTCCAGGATACATTGACCAAATTTTTAGAATTCAACTACCGATTACTGTGAACTGGGTCGAAAGAAGATGAAGATTATATATTTGAGAGAACAATTCGAGCATCTTCCTTAATCCTGGCATATTCTTATCAATATTCATTATTTATTAAATAATTCAATACAGAAAAGCCCTATACAGGGTGTCCCAGAAAAAGGTATAAATCTCTCGGAATTTGATAGATCTCGTCAAAATAATGCCATAACATTCTATACAATTTTTTCCTGAAATGCATCCCTGCTGAGATATTTACCCCTAAAATTTCAAAAAATAAATAGTTTTTACGATAGAATCTTTGTTTTTCAACGGAGTTTTCTGAAATTCTAGATATTGTTTGAAATTATAGTATTTTAAAATATGTTGTTTTGGTTTCTCAATTTCGCTTCATATGCGCTCAGGGTGAACTACCCCTAACACTCTTTACCCTATAAATGTTTAGGGGATGAGAGTTTTACGAATCTAATAGAATGTTAAGATGTTTCAAAGATTTTTACGTAGAAAAGCTACACATGTTAGATCTCGAAAAAATTAATTTATAATTTATAATATTATTATTATTATAACTATTCAAATCTTACTACATAGACACTATTCGCATTATCTGTTGAAATTCATAATCACTAACTCTTATCCAAGATATAGCTATTGAAACAAGAGATCTATGTATTTTAATATAAATTTGAAGTATGTTTTTTATCTCATGAAAATAATGAATTATTGTCTAACCGTGCAAAGTCATTGGCGTACGAAGTGTCTTCAAAAAGATGATCGCTAGGTTTGTTCAAAACAGGTTGTGTAGAAATAATTCTTCCACAAGTTCAAAGAACAATTACTGTCGATTGGTACACAAGTTTTTGACTTTTCCCAAAATCAGAAGAAGCTTTTGATGGCTTTCAAGATGACATTTTGAATGCAGCAGCAAACTAGTTTGAACGAATACAGAATTTATTCAATCTTTTCAAAAAACAATAAAGTATTCAAAAGCTTATAATGGTTTCATTCAAGCTCTATATGTAAAACTCAAAAGATATCCCTCGTATATTATACATATTTCATAGTCTTATCACTCGACTCAAGACTACATGATAAGTTTTTCGAGTTCATCACAATGGTCAAACTTCTAAATGTGTCATAAACATCAAAATCTCATAATGAGTTTCACCGACTTAGATAAAATCAGCAGATGCCAAAGATATCTTTCATGTGGGTACATATACAGTGTGGAAAACCTAGAACCTAAAACAACAGTCTTATATACAACGGTGGCAGAAGATCGGAGTCAGTTTTTCATGTTTCCACCTTCTAGTTCAAGTTCACTTCAGGATCCTTTCAAAGAAAGATAGCTTTAGCCAGTCACCCCTCTTTCAATAAAATAAACTTCCACCAAGGTATTGATTTCAGAAAGTTGAAATTACCACATTTTGGTATACTCTATAAATAAACTGAGAATTAAAGTTTCCCATGATGTTGACTAGATGACAAACCAAGATCGCCAAAAGGATGAATATTACAATATACGCATATAGAATGATGAGAATGGGGATATACAATCCATCACTAATTTTATATTTCGGAAGGAGCGACCTGAATGAGGATATACCAAAGGCTAGACATCTTCCTACACATCGCCCTCATAGGCAGCACTCAGGCATCTGTGCTTGTCGAGTTGTATTTGGTATTTCAGTGTTGTAGAAACTGTTCCATGAAGTTTACAAGACTTTTGTCGAAGACTTGATAATCTAGGTTCTAGGCAACTATGGTATTATGTCCGACAGACTCATGGTGTGTAGATGTTCATTAAGTAGGTATTCCATCAGTAGAACAAATACCATCTCAATAGATCTCTTGCCAAGGAATAATAGTTATGTATCTTATTCTTGATTGAGAACCTTTTATATGCTTTTTGAACATGTCCATCCAATCTCGAATGCACAGTAGTTCCTTGGTGGTGTTATAGTTTTAGAAGAAAGGTGCTTCTGAGTTTATGGGATGATCAAAGTTGATTTCGGTCCCATCGGCAGGCAGCTGCTCCTTTTTCGTCATGGTTGTTTGGTTTGTTTTCTAGCACGCATCTGACGACAACATACAGTTTAATCTGTCTGTAAACCAAATGGTGCCCTAGTGGACGAGTAATAAGATCAGATGTAGACTTATTTGAGTGGAATGATTATCATAAAAGTTTCATCAAATCGATGAGTGACCCTAATTCTATCTCTCCTCATGAGAAAATCAGGTTGGAGTTTTCTTATTTCATTGTGAAATTGTTGATTGTCCAGAAATCCTGTCCCTCCACATACCTTCTTGCCATATCTTTAATGAGATCTTTATGGCCATCTCCTCTACTATTACATATAGAGGGGAAAGAGCAGCAACATTCCATGAAGGCCGAGGGTGACGATATTGAGGTCAGTGACGACTGTACAATCTGTTCCACGAGAACATAAAACCAAGCTTTACATTTCCAAGCAGTTAGTTTCAGTTTCTCAAGGAATTGACAGTCGGACGCCTCGAGTTCTCGAATTTTTTTCAGTGATAAAAAGACTACCTGTTTTTCAGGTTCTAGGTTTTCCACACTGTATATGTACCAACATGAAAGAGATCTTTGGCATCTGCTGATTTTATCTAAGTCGGTGAAATTGATTATAAGATTTTGAAGTTTATGACACATTTAGGAATTTGGCCTTTGAGAAAGTTTGATGAACTTGAAAAACTTATCATGTAGTCTTGCATCGAGTAATTTCTATTGATAAGATTATGAAATAAACATCTCAAAAAAGTATAGGGAACACTTCTGAATATCGATATTTCGCATCTAGAACGATCAATATGGATGATTTTTTTTAAGAAATGCACACCTGCATCAATTTCTCACCAAATTATTTAGAGTGTCGCAACAGATTTCAGTTTTTTGCAGCAGATGCGACGCTGCTTCATAATCATTTTATGTATTCAGTGTTTGAAATCAGTTAGTTGGCACTTTGTTTCTGTTGTAAGCACAAATAAAAGATTCAAGTTTTGTGATTCGACCATGGAAAGACGAAATTTGACTAGAGAAGAGATGTTACGAGCCGTTGGCAAGCTCCCAGCTGGGAGCTCACAACGGAAGTATCCTGTGTCATAAACCATTTATGGTCGCGTTTCAATGAAACAGTTAGTTAGCGTAGAAGAACGCCATACAGGTCGTTTCAGGATCACTACAGTCGCCCAAGACCGATTTTTGGTTTTACAAGCCAAAAGAGATCGTACTACCACAGCCTCTCAATTCTCAATTAGCTCAAGAGCTATCTCGAGTTCATAATGTACAAATTTCCGACCAAACTAAAAGATATCAACTGCACGAAGGTCAACTCTACTCCAGACGTCCTTTAAGAGTTCCACAACTGACCCATGGAAATCGCGCTGCTCGTTTAGCTTGGTGCCAAGAACACGTAAACTGGGATCAAGAGTTGTGGGCCACAGTTCTCTTCAGTGATGAATCTAGATTTAGTTATTATCCCGATTCGGGAAGAATTCGAATATGGAGGGAACCTGGAAAGCAAAACCGTCTCCATCATGCTCGAGAAGTTGTTAGACAGGGAGGCGGATCAGTGATGTTTTGGGGAGGTATACGCCTTGGTGGAAGAACTGACCTCGTTTTCATACAGAACAACCTCATGGGAAATTCTTACGCAACTGAGATAGTTTTACCTGTAGTGGAACCGTATCTCCAAACAATGGGTCAAAATCCACTCTTCCAACAAGATCATGCCCCTCCTCATCGTGCAAGAGTTGTCTTGAACGTTCTTGAAGAGAATGATATCGATCTTCTACCGATCTGAATCCCATCGAGCATGTGTGGGACATCCTAAAAAGAAATCTCCTACGAGCTCAAAACGTCTTCCATCATGAAAGGGAGCTTCGATTAACAGTTCAGGGGGCTTGGAATGTAATAGACAATTTAATATTGAGCATGCCGCGACGATGCCAAAGTGTCATTAATAACAGAGGTGGACCTTCTGGGTACTGAAAAATATACTGAAAAATATAAGTGCTTCCATATCGTTTCGAAAATATTAGTTCAGGATTTTTTTTTGTGTTTTACCAAATTTCGTCATTTTCAAATTTCAAATTTTGTTTTATAATAGGTTCTTTGGTGAAGTCAAATATTATTTTGTTTTCTTCGGAATACATTATACAGTGTGTTCCAACGAAAATTTGACTCCCCCTATAACTCCGAAATGAGTAACATTAGCGAAAAACACCAAGACACGTCGATTTTTGTTTCGAGGGGGAGCATTTTTCGAAATAATTCGAAACTTCTCAGATCAACCCCCTACCCCCAGCAACCCTAACTTTGAAATTCATCATAGGGAATAAGGGTCGAGTGGACCTTACTGAAAAGGTCTGTCAATTCTCCACCTTGATTTGTCATTTTTAGAATTTTAAATTAACATACAGGGTGTCCCAACCAAGTTGAATTCCTGGAAATCCCAAATACTAAATGAAATAGATTTATTTTGGCATAATGCAAGCGCAGGTTTATGCTCGGTCTAGAAAAACGACCTACACTTGTGAATTTGGAGTTGGTGCAATCAACCCCCTATTTCCAGCATCCCCAATTCAAAAATCATTCGATCGATAATAGGTCAAGTGGCACCTCGTTGGAAAGGTACTGCAATTTTCTCTTCGAATTTGGTATTTTCGAAATTCAGAATCATCATACAGTGTGTCCCGAAGCAGGAACATTGAAAATCCAAATAACTTTTTGAAACTGGTTCATTTCGGTATACGAGAACATGTTTGATCCGAGAATAGGACTTTCTTGTGTGGTTATAGAATTTTTGCAATCAACCCCTTCCATTCAGCATCCCCAACTTGAAAATCATACAAATAATTCAAGTGGTATATCTTCAGAAAGGTTTTTTGAATTCCAGAATGATTAAAGCATTTCATTCAGTTCGGCTCTCCATACAGGATGTCGCTTTCGAAAAATTCAATATCGTCATTTGAAATTATCAACTAAAATTAATTCGAAACTGTTAAAAGTATTGGGGTACGATGTGTTGAGCATCAATTACGAAGAAATAAAGCTGATTTCTGCATTGAAAATGTTCACATTTTTTTCATTTCCATCTGGCGTGCAGTCATCTGTTATTTCTCATTTTTGCAATGAAATATTATTATTATTCAGATCAGTTCCTCATTATTGTTGTTGTTCGTCAGTTGAAATTAATCTAAAATGGTTTATTCCACTGAGGAAAGGGTCGAAATTGTATCGACGTATTTTCGAAATAACAGTTGTGCCAAAGAAACGGCAAGGATATTCGATAGGAACCATCCTGAAAGAGAAAGGGGAGTCAGTCACTATTACGTTAAATATTTGGTTGACAAATTCCTAGCTACGGGTTCGGTGGCAAACAAAAACATGAAGTGGCATGTCCTGTCAGAAATGAGGCAACGGAAGTGGCAGTAGTGGGTCATCTACAAATGGAGAATACTACTTCGATCAGAAAACTATCTCGTCTGACTGGTGTATCAGCTACAACTGTCCATAGAATCGTGAAACATCACAAATTTCACCCTACAAGGTAAAATTAGTGCATGAAATAAACGAAGATGATCCAGATCGTCGTTTACAGTTTTGTGAAAATCTAAGTGAAAACCTAAACGCTAATCCAAATTTTCTGAATAACATCTGTTTTTCTGATGAAAACACCTTTATGCTCAGTGGTGAAGTGAATAGACATAATTGTCGATATTGGGACACACAGAATCCTCATTGGTTTAGAGAGGCCCACACGCAAACGCCTCAGAAGTTGAACGTTTGGGCAGGAATTTTTGGCAATCATCTAGTTGGGCCTTTCTTTATTGAGGGTAATCTGAATGGAAATGGCTACCTACAGTTGTTAGAGGAACACATACATCCTAGATTGACAGAAATTTTACAGAACGATCAACTCTTTCTGAGGACGAAATGCGTTTTCAACAAGACGGTGCTCCTCCGCATTATGATGCTCGGGTGCGCCAATATTTAGACGAAAATTTCCCAGGAAGGTGGATTGGTAGAAGAGGACCTGTTGAGTGGCCAGCCAGGTCACCAGATTTAAATCCTAGATTTTTTTTTTGTGGGGCCATCTAAAATCTAAAGTTTATGCCACAAGACCAGAAAACCTGGAGGAGCTGCGGATGAGGATTATCACAGAATGCCGACTTTTGACTCCTGAAGTTTTCGCTAATGTGAGAAGAGAGTTCGAAAATCGTCTGTATAACTGTATGGAGGTGGGCGGAGGTCATTTTGAACAATTGTTGTAATAATCAAGTTAGTTTTTGTTTTCAATTGAATACAAGTTCAATAAATCTCGTTTTCCTGTTTAGATGAGCATCCAATCAGTTTCTCCATCATCCCTCATCCTGATCCTCACGCCAGAAAACCTCGATTGCCAAACTGAAACCAATGCCTCAGTGATTCAGAAAATAGAAAATCTTTCTGGAACTTTGCCACTCAACCTGTAATCACTTGTATGATTTTTTGAGTTGGGGATGCTGAATGGAAGAGATTGATTGCAAAAATTCCATATTCACGCAAGAGAGTCTTATTCTCGAATCAAACATAAACATGTTCTCGTATTATACCGAAATGAACCAGTTTCAAAAGTTATTTGGGTTTTCAGTGTTCCTGCTCCAGGACACCCTGTATGCTGATTCTGAATTTCGAAAATACCAAATTCGAAGAGAAAATTGAAATACCTTTCCAACGAGGTGCCACTTGACCTATTTTCGATCGAATGATTTTTGAGTTGGGGATGCTGGAAATAGGGGTTGATTGCACCAACTCCAAATTCACAAGTGTAGGTCGTTTTTCTAGACCGAGCATAAACCTGCGCTTGCATTATGCCAAAATAAATCGATTTCATTTAGTATTTGGGATTTGCAGGAATTCAACTTTACCCTCGGTTGGGACACCCTGTATGTTAATTTAAAATTCTAAAAATGACAAATCAGAATGGAGAATTGACAGACCTTTACAGTAAGGTGCCACTCGACCCTTATTCCCTATGATGAATTTCGAAATTAGGGTTGCTGGGGGTAGGGGGTTGATCTGACAAGTTTCGAATTATTTCGAAAAATGCTCCCCCTCGAAACAAAAATCGACGTGTCTTGGTGTTTTTCGCTAATGTTACTCATTTCGGAGTTATAGGGGGGGTCAAATTTTCGTTGGAACACACTGTATACAATACATCCTAACAAAAACCGAAAGATTTCTATAAATTCGAATCATCAAATTCATATTTGAAAGATATTGGTAAGTAATCCCTAGACTTTTTGAGGTGTTTATGCAGAATATACGAGAGATATCCCTTGAGTTTTACATATAGAGCTAGAATGAAACAAGTTTTTGAATACTTCATTGTTTTTTGAGAAGATTGAATAAATTCTGTATTCGTTCGTTCTTGATTTTGGAAAAAGTGAAAAACTTGTGTACCAATCGACAGTTCTTTGATCTTGTGATAGATTTGTTTTTACACGACCTGTTTTAGCGACAATCTTTTTGAACACACTTCGTCCACGGATGACTTTTGACGGTTTTTCTTTCCTTTAGAACACTCAATCAGAAGATTCGCGTTCATTTTCTGCCTCGTATGAATAAATACAATACTCAATACAACTGACAATGTTGTGAATGGTTTTGGACTTTCTAAAGTTAAATAAAACCAGAGTTTTTTGATATCAATTCACCCTGGAAGCTTTTCTGTTTTTCGGTAAACCGATGCGGAAACTAATCTTTTTCAGGCGCAATTCTTCGTGCAAAACTTTTTTGAATTGGGGTCTTTGAAATCTGCAATAATGTCTTAATCTCTCGATATGTTGCATGCCGATCTTCTTGGATAATCTCACGGTCAACATCCACAATTTACTGAGTGACCACTGTTTTTGGTGAGACCGCCCTTGGATCAGAGCTAAGCCTAACCATTTTGCGTTTAAATTCTCCATATCAACGGGAAATTGTAGACTGGTCTGGTGCTTCAATGCCGAAAACCAAAACCAACTCGCCGATACATTCTTGTTGAGATAATTATCTCTGAAAATAATAGAAAATTATTGATGGAAAATGTTCTCGTTTTAATTGAATACCAAGCCTGTTCCACGAGCGGCTAATGAGTACTCTTATTATCTTCAGTACGTGAGTGTCCGGGTACCCAAAGTCCGAAAGAGTCATGCAGTGTAGATGTTTATTGAGTTGGTGTCCCATCAGTAGGTCAAGTACCATCCCAATAGACCTCTTGTCAAGGGACAATAGTTCATGTACGTTCTCTTGATTGAGGCCATTTTATGAACGTCGGGAAAAAAAGTACATTCAGACTAAACAATAACTTTTCAATGAAAAACTACACGTCTTCTACCTAGTGTTCCTTGAAAAAACCGTCTGCTGATATATGTCCTTCAACTGGATTTCAATGAAACAAAAACCGAATTGCCTCTGAAATGATATTCCAACAGGCTAGATGATTTTCGTAATTATTACCTATTTATCAGGATTTAGGTTTGCCATACTGTATTTGTACCAACGTAAAACAGATCATTAGCATCTGTTGATTTTATCTAAGTCGGTGAAATTGATAATAATATTTTGAAGTTCATGACACATTTAGAAGTTTCACCATTGTGGAAAGTTTGATGAACTCGAAAAACTTATCATGCAGTCTTGCATCAAGTGATTTCTATTGATATGATTATGAAAAGTATAGAATATACGAGGATGTCTTTCAAGTTTTGCATATAGTATGAATTTGGGAAGCTTTTACTTGATAAAATTCCATTATCAATAATAAAACAAGTAATGTGTTTTTGAATTTTACTTAATAATTATGATTCGTAACGCGTTTCACTTTACCGTAGCTTCTTCAGACGAATGAATGTGCAGAAAATAAGAATGAAAATATAAATATAAATGTTTTTGAGTGATTAAAATTTGTTTAGATCGAAATTATTTCCATTTCAATAACAAATATTATACAATTGAAGACGGCTTGATTATGGGCAATCCGTTAAGTCCTTTGTTAGCAGAAATATTCATGAATAACTTAGAGAAATTAATTCATAATCATCCACTCAGTAAATATTGATTCTACTGGTATCGCTATGTAGACGATTTCATTATTTGCTTCACAGGAACAGATAGACAGTTAAAAATTTTCGAAGATCATATAAATTCATTACATCCAAAATTGGATTCACAACCAAAATAGAAAGCAATAATTCGATAAATTTCTTAGACGTAACAATTTCGAATGAAAATGGACAACATGTTTTCGCAATTTACCTTAAGCCGTCACATACAGATATTATAATACATAACACGTCGTGTCATCCGTATCAACATAAAATGTCAGCATTCAATAGTTATATTCATAAATTGATTAACATCCCGTTATCACCAGAAAATTTCAACAAAGAATTAAATTTGATTGAACAAATAGCCAAAAGTAATGGTTACAATCCCAAACTAATAAATAATATTTTAAATAAAAAACAAAGTAGAATCGCATTGAATGAAGTTTACCCTGTCGATAAATTGAAACGAAAATTCAACACCTTAACCTACGTTGGCATTACAAGTGAGAAACTGAAATCATTCATGAGTAGCAATAATTTCGACATAGCTTTCCAAACTAATAATAATTTAGGCAAATATATAAAAATAATGAAACCAAATGAGGTAAAAACAATAAATCAGGTGTTTATAGATTGAATTGCAATGACTGTGATAATTTCTACATTGGTAGAACACATAGAAATTTTAATATTAGAATATCGGAACATAAACGCAGTTTTTCAAATATTAAATCAGATTCAAATTACGGAATCATCTATTAGAAAATAATCCCTCTTTGGACCCACACTTTGAAATTTTGCATACAGATAATAAATATTGGAAGGTAGATCTTTGGGTAACTTTAGAAAACAATAAATACAAACACTCAGGTAGCCTCATCAATGAACAAGTCGATTTGAGCCCTTCACCTCTATTGAATCTCTTCGGGGAGCAATCTTTTCCTTAATTTCATTGGATATACCTGTCATAAATAACCACTTAAGAAGAAGCAACCCAATAAGTTTTTAATTACTCAAAAACATTTATATTTATATTCTCATTCTTATTTTCTGTACATTCATTCGTCTGAAGAAGCTACGGTGTAGTGAAACGCGTTACGAATCATAATGATTAAGTGAAACTCCAAAAACACATTACTTGTTTTTTTTTGCATATAGAGCTAGAATGAAACAACTGAGAACTTTTTGAGACTTGATTCGACTTGGTTCTAACCAATTATGGAAACAGTTATTCCAATAGTTTTCTACTATATTCAAACTGGATTTTCGGAAAGTATTCATGCTGTCAAAATGTCTTCCCTGCTCTCCAGCTGCGTGAGGTGAATTTTGGTCTTGACAAAACTCATGAGAAGGTCTACAGGGCTGAGATCAAACGATATCACGGGCTTTAGTATGAGGCAAGTGATCTCAAAGTATGTCGTACAATTTTTTAAGGAATTGCATGCATTATGCGCAGGTGCGCCATCCTGTTGAAACCCCTTTGTTCCAAGGTCTGCAAGCGAAATATTTTCTCTAATATAGTTCAGTAAATTCGGTCAAAATATGCAGATATATGTTAACGCTTACAGATTCCTCAAAAATATATGGTCCTTTAATGTGTTGTCCAACAATTAGAAACCACACATTGAAGCCAGAGCGACCTTGGTGACATATTTTCCAATCTTTTGAAAATACATTTCACAGGCTGGTGTCTCTCAGAAAATCACTCATGATGAAGATAACTAACAGATTCACAAATATTTCCGCTTTCAATGAAACAAGAAATCATATCATACTTCTCGTCGTTTCTGTGTTATTTCATTTGGAAAATCCATCCAAATTATCATAAACAAGACATCCCTTCTACTGCAACAAATCCAATTCGTATATTCTGAACTGTGTTCAATTTAATTTTGTGTTGCATACTTAGTTTCAGAGAGAGTCTTTAGATTTTCACTATATTAACAAAACGATGACCGGTTCACCACACAGTGGCTTCATCAGATAGATACAAACTAATGATTTCCTGCTTAATATTACAATAGGTACAAATACAAGAGGTATGTTGGAAAACCCATCGGAGTTGCTTACTTTATGAATTGAAAAGATTGAGTAAAGGAGAAGGATTTAAATCTAATTGACTATTAAGTAACCTACCTGAATCCTTTTCTTTGTTGATCTCAAAATTTTCCAATAGATTGAGTTTTTGCCTATCTTTTTCATTGTGTAAAATTTTGAAATTATCATTAAAGTTATGGTTTTCCTGGAGTAAGTGATTAGAATAATGGGAATCTGATTTATGATAGTTAAAACTACGTTTGTGCTCGCATAATCTAACTTTGAAGTTTCTGAAAGTTCTACCAATATAAATTTTATTACAATCCCCGCAAGACAGTTTATAAACATCGGATTTATTACCTTTATCAATTTTAGATTTGCAGTTTTTGATATGTCGGCCTAAAGAATTAACAGTTCGGAATGCTATATTGAAATTATAATGCGAGAGGAATGATTTTAATTTTAGACTAGGATTACCAATATAAGTTAAGCTGTTGTATTTTATTTTAGAACTTTTAATACTTGGAAATACTTCCTGGATTGCTTTTGGAATTTTTTGCGTGAAATCATGGTCTCAATCATAGTTGGACTGTAACCATTATTGACTGTAATTTGTTTAATTATATTTAGCTCTTTTATGAAATCATTTTGTGACATTGGGATATTAATGAGTCTATGTACCATACTATTGTAAGCTGCTAATTTATGTGGATGATCAAACCTTGTTTTACTATTATATAATACTCGTTTGAAGTTAATTGTTTTAGTTCTAAACAAATTTCTATAAGGTGTTCTTGATGAGTTTCACTGTATCACTAGGTGGAACACTAGGGAAGATTTTTACTACATCCCATGACATAAGTTTAGCGTTCGATGGTTGTATCGTGTAGTAAATCTCTTCCCTATTGTTCCACCTAGTGATACAGTGAAACTCATCAACTACGCCCTTCAAATTAATAAAGTCAATCCGATAAATCAATCAGAAATCTTACACCTTCTAGAAATTTGTTTGGAATAAAATTATTCCAACTTTAAAGGAATATTATATAATAGTAAAAATGAGTAATCCTCTGAGCCCTCTGCTCGCTGAAATTTACACGGATAACATTGAAAAAACTATTCAAGAACATCCGTTATTCAAACACTTTATTTATTGGTTTAGATATGTCAACGATATCATTTGTTGTTTCACTGGCACAAATAGACAATTAGAATCATTCAAAACATTCATTAACAAAATTCACGATAATATTAAATTCACGTTAGAGATAGAAACAGATTTCTTCTGGATTTAACTATTACTAAAATTAACGGCAAACATGATTTTTCTATTTTTTATAAGCCATCGCATACAGATATTACTATTCACAGCTCAACTACACATTCTTATCCACATAAATTAGCAGCTTACAATAGTATGGTACATAGACTCATTAATATCCCAATGTCACAAAATAATTTCATAAAAGAGCTAAATATAATTAAACAAATAGCAGTCAATAACGGTTACAGTCCAACTATGATTGAGAACATGATTTCACGCAAAAAATTTCCAAAAGCAATCCAGGAAGTATTTCCAAGTATAAAAAGTTCTAAAATAAAATACAACAGCTTAACTTATATTGGTAATCCTAGTCTAAAATTAAAATCATTCCTCTGGCATTATAATTTCAATAAAGCATTCCGAGCTGATAATTCTTTAGGCCGACATATCAAAAACTGCAAATCTAAAATTGATAAAGGTAATAAATCCGGTGTTTATAAACTGTCTTGCGGGGATTGTAATAAAATTTATATTGGTAGAACTTTCAGAAATTTCAAAGTTAGATTATGCGAGCACAAACGTAGTTTTAATTATCGTAAATCAATTTTCCATTATTCTAATCACTTACTCGAAGAAAACCATAATTTAATGATAATTTCAAAATTTTACACAATGAAAATAATATACAAAAACTCAATCTATTGGAAATTTCAGAGATCAACAAAGAGAAGAATTCAGGTAGGCTACTTAACAGTCAATTAGATCTAAATCCTTCTGCTTTACTCAATCTTTTCAATTCATAAAGTAAGCAACTCCGATGGGTTTTCCAACATACCCCTTGTACTTGTACTTACTGTAATATTAGGTAGGAAATAAGACTAATATATAAGGAATAACTCTGTTCATTAGTTTGGATATATCTGATGAAGCCACAGTGTGGTGAAACCGGTCATAGTTTTGTTAATATAGTGAAAATCTAAACACTTTAGTTTTATTTCATTGCAAATATGTATATCGATTTTCATCAAATAACAACCTCCTCAATCAAATTGGAGAGAGTCTTTAATGAAAACTTCAATCAATTTGATAAATTTCAGAAATCGCTTGTAATCTACTGTTTTTAAACGGTTTTATTTAGCTCACCCCGTTTGTTTTATTTATTCTTGGGTCAAATTTAGTAATTCAAATTTCACCCTCTTCCTGTCAACCGATTAATCTGAAATTTTGTATACACTTTGGATTTTGGTGACAATACAATTATATTTATTCATTATCATTATAAATACAAGATGGCCGCCGCTACAAAATGGCGGATAATTTATGTTTCATTAATCCCATCAATATGGGTATCAAATGAAAGGGCTCAACAAGCAGAATACAATATACTATAAAAAATTGAAATTCAAGATGGCGGCCGCTACAAAATGGCGGATAACATAGCTTTTATCAATCCCATCAATATGGGTATCAAATGAAAGGGCTCAACAATCAGAATACAATATACTATAAAAAATTGAAATCCAAGATGGCGGCCGCTACAAAATGGCGGATAACGTAGGTTTTATCAATCCTATCAATATGGGTATCAAATGAAAGTGCTCAACCAGTAGAATACAATGTAGCCAGCTGATATCAACAAAACTGGGGGTTTACCAGCGGAACTGGAAATATTTGTGGGGGCAAAAGTCATGCTACGGTCCAATATTGACGTTTCAAAGGGATTAGTAAATGGCGCTATAGGCTACATCACCGAAATCGTTTGGCCTCAATTTCGTCGAACTCAGATGTATGCAACAGATGTACCTTCCGTCCGAATTGATTTCGCAAGAGACGGAGTACATCTTATACACCCGAAAGCCATACAGTTTCCAGCTAAGTACAATTATGGGACAGCTGAAAGAAGAATGTTGCCTTTAATACTTTTATGGGCTTCTACAATACATAAAATGCAGGACAGCACTGTGGATCACGCAGTCGTATACTTAGGTGCGAAACTGTTTGAAGAAGGTCAAGCCTACGTGGCTCTTAGTAGAGTAAGATCTTTGCAGGGACTACGTATAGAGGAGTTGGATTACAATAAACTAACGGGCAAGAAACCTTGCAATAATGAAGCACTAAATGAATTAAAAAGAATGCGAAATAAAACTAAAAATTAGAAAATAAAAATAGGTAAAAAACTTTTTAAGTTAAACGGTTTTATGTTAAACATACATTGCACTGTTTAAGATAAATGTACTAAAAACCAAAAAATAATAAAATAGATACAGTCGTGGGAATTATAAACATATGCATAGACTAGACTAAAATAAAACCATGGGGCACGTCAATTGTCTACAATCGTTGATTAAAATGTTTGTTTTGTAATGTTACACTATAATTATTAGGCAGTTGTGCAACCGACAACGATGGACGTGTGATAAGAAGGGCTAGAATGTGGAAACAAGCTAGCAAGCTCGATTATAAGCGAGTTTTAGGGTTTCATAGTGGTGAGCGAGTAGTACTTTTGTCATATGTTTTGTCGATTAAAGACAAACAACAAGCAGTGAAACGATTCCTCGCCAGCCAGCAGTCTGAATGTCCAACGATAAACTAGTTAAAACTTTTATTTACATGGAGTATATAACTATTAGAATTTCCATGAGCAAGAAAATAGTAAATAATTTCCTCACCGTCTGCGGGCCAACTGAATAACGACGAATTAAACGATTCTTCTATCGCAAATTAAGTCGATAATTTGTAGACAATTGACGTGCCCCACGGTTTTATTTTAGTCTAGTCTAAGCATATGTTTATAATTCCCACGACTGTATCTATTTTATTATTTTTTGGTTTTTAGTACATTTATCTTAAACAGTGCAATGTATGTTTAACATAAAACCGTTTAACTTGAATAGTTTTTTTACCTATTTTTATTTCTGAAGACATTGCTCAAAAAGAACACTATGTGAACTAGTGACAGCTTAGCATTTTTGCATTAGCCTATTTTGACCACACTTGAACGAAATAACCGATAAAATCTTAGCAATTCATTCTTCATATCTTATCAATAGAAATCATTCAGTGCAGGATTGCATGACGAGTTTTTCGAAGATAATCAAACTCTCCACAATGACAAAACTACTAAATGTGTCATTAACTTAATTATATAATCAATTATTTTCAATGAATTAGATAAAATCAGCAGATACCTTGCAGGAATATATATAATTACTGCGCCAAACATCAAAAATATAGTATGCAACGTGAATGAAATAACATAACTAAAATGAGTTATATTTTGTGGTGTTTTTTATTTTGTTCGGTATGTCCAATGCCCAACAGAATATAGAAGAGACGAAAGAGAAAATGATAGAAAGTTTCGACAAACATAAGGACTGCAGAAAGCAATACGATAAAGATATATTTTCACGTATCAAAAGTAAGTAACATATTTATTATTTAATATTATCTTCATTAAGGATACGACATCGGCTTTCGTTAGAATTGGAAATGTTTAAATGGCTATATGAATTTCGTTTTCTTTTAATGGAAAGGCACATATTGAAAGAGACCAACAACTATGTATTCGCAACAGGCAAACTGGCGATAATATTCGTACCAGATCAACCACTGCAAAACAACACTAACTTTTCAGAGACTTAATGCTTTCAGAACTGTGTGGCTCAGATACGTCAAACATATAGATATACATACATAATTTATATGCAAGACGTAAATACCAATGCGATATTCGAGTATATTATGGCCTGCTCAACCACCGGACCTAAATCCTGTAAAATATCTGTGGGACTTGCTAGATAACTGAATTTCATCACACGACAATTGTAATTGATGTAGATATAGAGCAGTTTTAAGTAATCGCTAATATCAAAAATGGAGCATTGATTCAACATTTCAATATGAAGAAACACTCATTCCTCTTCCTTATTGCGTTCATCGAAATTCAGTATTGAGAGCGATAAACTTCTGCTTCGAAATATTGGTACTCTACTTTAAGTACACTTCAAGATCCTCCGTAAGAAAAGTAGCTTCAGCCAGTAATTCTCATTCAATGAAATAGAGTTCAACCAAGGTATTGATTTCAGAAAGTTGAATTTACTTCACTTTAGTATTCCGAAGGCTATCTCTCCATATATATCACTATGTAAAAAGACTGAGAACTAAAGTTTCCCAAGATGTCTTGATGACAAACCAAGCAGAAAAATACCGGAAAATAAAGACCATGGATTGGATGAATTTTACGATATACGTATATATGTACAACGATGAGAAGTGGGGATATACAATCTGCCACTGATCTTTCGAAAGGGTGACCTGCACGGAAATATATCAAAGGCTCGACATCTTCTTCGTACACAACTCTTCTATGGGCAGCCCTAAGGCATTTTGCCCATTGTGCTTGACGAATTGTGTTTGGTATATAAATATTTTATAAAACCTTTTTATGAAGTTTACAAGACTATTATAGGGGGCACTAGATGTTTAAGTGCCTGTCTGGTCGTCTTTCTCGAAGAGTATATGTTCTGCTATTTCATCATTTTCTAGGTAACCACATGGTATTGTGTTCAATGGATAGATAGATACAGATAATATGTGGGGCTGCTTAGCACTGCGACCCAGTTGTTTATTCTGGCACACTCTACCTAAGTTTCACCCACAAGTTCAATTCTTTTTGTGGAGGATATCAGATTTGTGGGTGAAAGCTGAATAGGTTCCTCCAGCCTGACTCTCTCCTCAACTGGCTCTCGCACATATCCCAATCAATCCTAACTTATTAAGGTGATTTCTGTAGTGACAGTGCTCCGTTAGTATGACTGTAAGAACGATTAGGTCTAGCCTGGAGAGTTTGAGCCAAGCCTTGACTTACGAAGTGGACGGTTCACAGATGGCAAGTCGAGAGTATCTCTCTGTGAGGATCATACCAGTTCTTCCATGCGAAACCACTTGTCAATGTTCATGCTCCTTCTTCTTGATTGAGGCCCTTTTATGAGCGCCTGAAAAAATTTGGTTAGATTTCATTCGAACCAATTCCGGAAGGAGTTATTCCAATTGTTTGCTGTTATATTCAAACTGGCCTTTAGGAAGGTATCCATGCTTCCAAAAAGTCTTCCCTACTTTCAGGCAGCTAAAGATAAATTTTGTTCCTTACAGAACTCATCTAAAACGTACTATTTTAAGTGCACCACACTCAAGTCAGGACATCTAATGTACCAACGAAATACAGAAAACAACACACATGTTGGAGGTGTTGCAATCCTAGTAAATAAACGGCTTACACACAAAGTGATTAAAATGAGATCAATTTCTAACAGGGTAATATACATAATTATAAAGATATCACAACGTTACAAACTTCAAGTAATCCAAGTATATGCCCTACTTCGACCGCAGAGGATGAGGAAATAGAGAGTTTTATGAAGATATCTCAATGGCTCAGAAGGATGAAAAAGCCCACTTCACTCTAATAATAGGTGACTTTAATGCAAAAGTAGGCGATGCTAAAATAGATAACCTACCGAATAGAGGAAAACATGGATTGGGCACGATCAACGAACGAGGAGAAAGATTATTAGACTACAATCAAAGTCAAAACCTATACTGTATGAACACTTTCTTCCAGAAACAAAGACAGCGGCGATGGACATGGCAGAGCCGGACGGGAATACAAGGAATGAGATCGATTATATACTAACGAATAAAAAACATATTGTAAAAGACGTAGCAGTTATCAATAAATTTAAAGTCGACCGTGACCATAGGTTATTAAGAGCAAAAATAGAAATCGTGGCCAAAAAAGAAAGAAACAAGCTGATACGTCCAAAACGCTTGCCAACAAATGAAGACCTAAAGAAAAAATATTGTTCAATATCAATCAGAACTAAGCAAAAAACTAACACCTGAAGAAAACTTAACTCGACTAGACATTAACAGTCTTGAAAGAAAGATAACGGAAGACATACAAGTGGCAACAAAGACCATATGCTACAGGGCAAGAACAAAACCTAAAAAATTAAGCCAAGGCAAGCTAAGGTTAATGGAAGAAAGGAAAGTAATGGATAGATTTAATCCAGAATACAGGGAACTGAACAGGGCTATAAGACGAAAGACTAGAGAAGACATACGAAATTACAACACAGACTATATACAACAAGTCATAGAAAACAACAGTAACATGAAAGTCTTAAAGAGAATTACTAACACCGGTAGACCCAGAATACATCAATTGAAAAACAACCAAGGTGAAATAAAATATGAAAAAACGGAGATAATACAGATTGTTGAAGGCTTCTATACTGACCTGTATTTGTCTAAGAAACCCAAACCTGAAACAACGAATCTTAGTAACATAACAAATGTCGGTTCCGAGGACATGCCTGAGATTAACATTGATGAAATACAACTAGCCCTCAACCTGATGAAAAACGGCCGGGCACCAGGCGAAGATAACATTACAAGCGAAATGCTAAAATTGGGAGGACAGGTCACTTTGGAAGCAATAAAAATATTACTAAATAAATGCCTAACAGAAGGTAGTGTTCCGGAAGGATGAAACAATGCACACGTTGTGTTGTTGTACAAAACAGGTGACAAATTTAAGATAGATAATTACCGACATATTAGCCTTTTACCACACCCTTATAAATTGTTATCAAAAATTATTACAAACAGATTGACAAACAAATTTGACAGCTATCAACTGGCAGAACAAGCAGGGTTTCGCAGAGGATATAGCACAACAGAACACCTACAAACTCTTCGTACACTTATTGAAAATGTCACGAATACAAAGTGCCAATACACCTAGCCTTTGTAGACTATAACAAAGCCTTCGATTCTATAGAACTGTGGGCAGTATTTCAAGCCCTCGATAATGCTAGAATAGATTCGAGATATAGAAACATCCTACAGAATATATATGAACGAGCGACTATTCAGGTGAGACTAGACGATGACATGCAAACCAAAAAAATCCCGATAAATAGGGGCGTGAGACAAGGCGATGTGATATCGCCAAAATTGTTCACACTTGCAATGGAGGACGTGTTTAAGAAGTTGGAATGGGATAGAAAAGGTATACATGTGGATGGAAAATTCTGAACCATCTCCGGTTTGCAGATAATATAGTTCTAATAAGCGATAACCTAGAACAACTCCACGAAAAGATGCTAGAACTCAAAAGAACATCGGAAGAAGTAGGATTGGAAATGAATCTGACAAAACTAAAATAATGACAACGGAGGACGCAATATTGAAGTCGACGGCAATGTTATAGAGAAAGTGAATGAATATCTATACCTTGGACACACTATAAAGATAGGTAAAGACAATCAAACTGCAGAATTGTCAAGAAGAATAAGAATGACTTGGGCTGCTGTTGGAAAACTAGGATTTGTCTTGAAAAACAAACAAATCCCCATTAACCTCAAAAGAAAAGTTTTTAATATGTGCGTTCTGCCAGTGTTAACGTATGTCATGGAAACCATGACTCTCACAATAAGATCTGCTAACAAACTTAGAACCACACAACGCGCAATTGAAAGAACTATGCTTGGAGTGAGCCTGCGGGATCACATACGTAATGAAGAAATAAGAAGGAGAACAGGCGTAGAGGACGTAATCAAGAGAATAGCTGCATTGAAGTGGAGATGGGTTGGACATGTAGCAAGACAACAGGATGTAAAATGGACTAAGCGAATAACTCAATGGAGACCACGCTTATACAAAAGGGGAGTGGGGCGCCCCCAGAGAAGGTGGCTGGATGACAAAGGAAAAAGTAGGAAGAGGATGGTATAATATAGCACAGGACAGAGAGAGATGGAAGCTAGAAGGGGAGACCTATGTTCAGGAGTGGACAGAGAAGGGCTGAAAAAGAAGAAGAAGAAGAAGACAAAACTCATGCGAAAAGGTCTTCTGGTCTAAGATCAGATGATTTCGCTGACTATCAAACGGGACCCTTATGCTTATCCTGTGATCTCTAAGTATGTCGTTCAATTTTTGGATGAAAGTGTCAACATCAGGGGTGCTAAAACGGTCGATCGCGATCGACTGGTCGAAATTTTAAGATATAATTTGTAGCAAAGCGCTCTATCTACAAATAAGTTCTATCACTAGCCGCAAATGAAAATGTCAAAAGTTATAAGCAAAAAAGTGGAACAATAACTTTTTATTTATTCATAAGCTTTGAAAGAGGCGATTGCTTTTGGAGCAGATCTCGGGAAGAAAAATATTTTCAACAAGTAGATAACCAAACTACAAAAATTTATTACGTAGTAAAATAACACTCTGCTTGCGGCAAAAGGCGGCATTATCAAAGGAACGCGCGGTACTAGTCAAAGAAAAGCCGGGCGGCGCGTTTGACGGGAACATTCGAGACGTTCGTTCACGCCGATATAAGTGTTGCGCCAGCAGGAATTGGAGTTATTCTGATTTGTAACTTGAAGGCAATATTACGTCGATGAAAGTTCATTATTAAATAGTACAAAATGAGTGCAGGAAAGAAATCTAAAACGTACTATTTTAATAACGATTGGGAGGAAGAATTTTTCTTTTGTATGGTGAAGCATAAGTGCATTTGTCTTACTTGTCGTGCGTCAGTTGCAATACTTAAGCGTGGTAACTTAGAGAGGCATCATAAAACGGTTCATAATAACTATGAAAAGGATTTTCCGCCACAGAGTGAATTGAGAAACGAAAAGTACGTGATTTGATATCTTGTTTGGAAAAAGAACAAACCATATTCCCAAGACTAGGCAAACAATCAAAAGCTGCTACGAACGGGTCATTTAAAATATCTTATATATTGGCGAAACACAAGAAACCATTCGAAAATGGATCGGTTGTGTAGAAAGCATTTATTGGAGCGGGTGAGACTTTATTTGGAGATTTTAAAAATAAAACAGATATCATGTCTGCTATTAGAGAACTACAGTTATCTCGTCCGACTGTCACAAGGTGCTTGATTCGCGGAAAATTCTTAAAAAGGTTAAAGAATTATTGCCCGAAACAACAGCTGCTCTATACGAAAGAGGTGATGACTCTCACCTGAGTTTTCCAACATCTGTTGAAAAACGAAAAATGGTTCACTGATTTGGCATTTTTGACTGATACACTATGCACTTAAACATCAACTTGGAGCTTCAAGAAAATGGAAAAACTGTTATATATACTTAGCGCAGTAAACCCATTCAAAAGTAAATTGCAACTTATGACAGATCAACTGAAAAAAAAGGATCTGAAACATTTTCCGTGTTTGAAAGCAAGGAGGCTGAATTATCAAATATTTTGGGACAATTCGAAATGCGTTTTTATGATTGCAGTAAATTGGTAAATATAGCATCATTACGGAGTCATCTTCTTCCATAAAAAACATTGAGGAATTAGCTACTGAAATAGAAAGTCAGTTTAATATGAACTCATGTTCTGTTAAAAATGAGTTGGTGCAGATTATATCAGATATACATCTCAAAGCTACAGCATCTGATACAAATTTCTCCTGTTTTCTATCTGAAGATTAATATCCAAATCCAAGGCAAATCGCCCTTCAACTGACATCAATGTTTGGGTCAACTCACTTGTGCGAATCTGCATTTTCTGAAATGAAGATAATTAAGTCAAAATATCGCAATCGACTAACTGACGTAACTTAGCGGTTACGTACCATCTTATGAAAAGTATGCTGAGGACATGCAGTGCCAAGCTTCAACATCCAAAGTCACTCCTTAGTTAAGTTTAACACCAAATGTAACTCTTTTGTAACACCAATAAACTCGCAATTTTGAATAACTATGAGTTTTTTCATTGATATTATTGAGAAGAACTTAACTCAACCTAACCCAAACCTTGACTAAAATAATGAAAATTGTGCGGAAAACTAATATGTATATATGCTACGGTACACCCTACCTAGGTAGGTAGGTAGGTAGGGTATATCGTGTATGTACGACAACCCTGCATCATACATACTTGCAGCCTCTCAGAGTTGATCGTAAATAGTCTAAAAATATCGAGGTAGATCCCGAGCACCCCTGGCCTACATTATGAGGAGGTGCGCCGTCCTGTTGAAACCAATTTGTTTCAAGGTCTTCAAGCAGAACATTTTCCAACATGGTCCAACAAATTCGGTCAGAATATGCAAATGTGTGTTAACGCTTACAGATTCCTCAAAAATATATGGTACTGTTATGTATTGTCCAACAATTGCAAATCACCCATAGAAGCCAGAGCTACCTTAGTGATTTATTTTTCAATCTTTTGAATATACGATTTAAGGCTGATGTCGCTCCGGGAACCACTCTTGATGAATATAACTAGCAGCTTCATTAATATTTCTGCTTTCAATGAAACAAGAAATCATACCAGACATATTAAGAAAAAATATTCAAACTCAAGAGTGAGAATGTTTAAATTCAATTATTAAAATTGATTTCAAAATTATTACGTTCACTGATATGGCTGACGTTAAGTTAGTAATACAAATGAATAATTTTTACCTATATATTTTTAATGATTGCAGTGAAAGATGCTAGTTCAAAATTTGTATTTGGTGGCATATTGGACGGAAATTTTTTCGACCTAGGTTATTATGACGAATGTCTAAATATCAAGAATGATGAATTGGCTATTTATGGAAAATATTGTTTAGCTTCACTTCCATTAACTGAAATTGAACACCTATTTCCGAAGAGTTATGATGCCATTAACGTTTCTCGAAAGAGGTTAGAAGAATCAAAGAAGGTAAGATGCTGTTATGTGAAAATTTTACGAATCGAAAAAGTATGCGCCAAGATATTAATGCAGAATTTCAATATTTCATATTTCGTTTTTGATTGGCAACTAATTATAAACACATATTTACTTCGGATAGGTCCAGTAAAATGGCAACGAAATTAGATAATTTTCTTGACGCTCAAATTTCCCATAAGAAATCAAATGACAAAAATTAATTGCGATTTTGCAAGAAAGCACCACGTATTGATAACATCAGTTGTTGATCAATGCGTATAACGAAATTTGATTCTGGCAGAATGTGCTGAAGAAGTATTGTCAGATGACCTAGGATGGAAGGATAGGCTTAAGCCTTGGAGCGTCCCATACATCTGTTTCCAGAATGATCCGAAGGTACAGTGAGACTGGTAGTCATGAGAAAAACCTGGGTATAGACCACCACGAGAAGCAACAGCGATTCATGGTTCAATGGTTCACCACTTCAAAGGACCTTCAGATGTAGCTTCCACAGAGCTGTGAAGTGCAAATTAACACTAGAACGATATAACCACGTCCCAGGGAATTTGATATGAGGTCCCGTGTCGAAGTTCGAGACCGCAGCACATCGAATAGTCCGATTGAATTTTGCCAAGGAACATGTCAATTGATTAGAAGCTGTGTAAGAGAATTTGTTAACAAATGAGCTTTTGCTTTTCCGATCAACATTCTTTAATGAACAAAAGTCGTAAAGCCAACTTTTTACCTACCTACGGTTTTGGTGAAGGCCCAATAATGATGAGGGGAGAAATTTCTTCGAACGCCAGCACTGATCTGGTCATTATACATAATGGAACCCTGAGTACCCAGAGGTACGTTGCAGCCCCTTCAGAAGAATATGTTGTATCATTGCAAACATGAATGAACATTTTTTGAATATGCATGATAAAACCAAACCTCAC
This sequence comes from Cryptolaemus montrouzieri, assembly GCA_013387265.2. Classification (NCBI taxonomy): domain Eukaryota; kingdom Metazoa; phylum Arthropoda; class Insecta; order Coleoptera; family Coccinellidae; genus Cryptolaemus; species Cryptolaemus montrouzieri. The sequence goes on from JABFTP020000042.1 coordinate 16,393,560, forward strand.
CAAGCTGATATTGTTAGGAACTACGAGTTGACAAACTCATATGTGCGGGTGAAATAGACCCTCCCCTTGTTGCGCGTTAACTTTGACAGTCACGTGGCCAAGAGCTTAGTTCTCAATGAATCTTTGAAGCTTCAAGAAGAGCCAAGCGAACAGGACCGAACCTTGCAAATTTCAATTCAATATTTCGAACCTTTGGCGAGGGTGGAGTTCGTTTCCAATTTGAAAGCAGAATGAACCTGTAATTTCTTTGAAAAAGGTTCAAGAACGTTTAGCTATCGCAACACGAGTAAGTTTGAGAACTGTGCAAAAACTTTCAAGCGAAATGAAGAATTTTGAAGATGGCGAAAATAACAGTTAGTCTCCTACCGTAGACTAAGATAATCCACAACTACTTAACATTTGAATATTAGGGAAACAAACTCAATATTTACAAATACTCTGCCTTCCTTACTACTGCGAATTGAATCCGATGGAACTAATATGGGCACAGGTGAAGGGGGAGTGGCTAGAAAGAACACAAGTCAAGATAAAAGGCGTCGAACTTACTCCACAAAACTCGAAAAATTGTATAGACCACGTCATTTAAGAAGAAAATAAAAGATGAGAATTGGTTCATATTAAGTATGCCATGATAGATCCTGTTATAGCGAATTTAGGTAATGAAGATACATCATCAGAAGATGAATTGTAAATATTTTATGGAAATATTGCATATATGAGCATTGTGACAAACATTAATTTAGGGCATTTGACGTTTCATAAAGTGATGAAATTATTTACAATAATTGTTTAACATTGTTAGATAATGTTAAAACTTATGTGCAAAATTCAGCTTAAGTCGACTATAATAGAAAATAAATATTAATTTTCATAATTTACTTAAATTATTGAGGTATCTGAAATATCAAAAACATTATTCAATTACGTATGGTGTAAACATTTTATTTAATACAAGGACCAATACTCGCAAGCAACAAAAAAGACAGAGAAGATCGTAGTCAGGTAGTTGTATTCTTTTTTGGGATTTGTACGAGGGTTTCTATAGAAAATCCAGCAGCCTGCTGCAATACAATAATCATGGAAACGACATTTATATTTGAATTTTTCCAAGTACCAAAGGGATTTGAATACTCAGTGAGCTGTTATTACTCTTATTCTTTACCAAAAAGACTAAAGTTGATACACATAACCGAATTTATATGGAATCACTCGGTATTTCACATTATTGATTGTTTTTAACCATGAATCTTAGACTACTTGTGAAGAATGAAGCTTTTTGTTGTAAGAAAACTGGATAGTACGATAAGAAATGTTGAATTATCACCAAAGGTGGTGATATTGTACTCAGACATCACTGATATATGAAACTGTGAATTTCAAATTTAAAAAAGCTTATAATCATAATTGAAAATGTCTTACGTTAAATTGTCCGATGTGCAGAGGGGTCGAATAACACAGGTCTGCAACAAAAATGCTGTCTGGATATTTTCAACTGATTTCTATGTATTTGGGTGTTCTGAAAACAAAAAACATACTCAAAAAATTCCAGAATGTAAGGTTATTTTACAAAACGCAAAACTTTGTTACAAAAAACGGATAGGTATAATTTTATTTCGATAACTGTTTTAAAATGTTTACAGGACATAACTATCATTAATTTCTAAATAAGGAACACCTTGTTTGACCTACATTAACAAGTATAAACATGTTGTAACCTGAACGTGCGCGCTCCGATAGTGTAGAAGTGGCGCGGGACAATTACGTGTTAACTCATCATTGTTTTATAGATCTTGGTTAAATACAGTGCAATGTCGTCTGTGCGGAAGTGTGTGAACTCTTCGGATAGTTTCTGTTACATTTGTGGAGAATATATGACATTAAAGCAACAAGTTAATATTACGGACTTTGTAAACTAAGTATACTTTGCGTATTTTGGCTTCAAACTTGGAGATCAGGATGAAGTATGGGCACCTCATAAAGTCTGCAAACGATGTGTTGAAGACCTTCGAAATTGGTTTAAAGGCAAGAAAAAAGCTTTCCGATTTGCGATTCCTATGGTATGGAGCGAGCAAAAGAACCATAGTGATGATTGTTATTTTTGTTCGTATAATGTGAAAGGGTATAATTCAAAACGGAAGCAGTCAATTTCATACCCCAATCTGCAATCAGCTATTCGTCCCATCCCTCATGGGACCGAAATACCAGTGCCAAGGTCCCTGCTACCTTGGAAGAGGTTCCAAGTTCTGATGAAGATGGTGCTGTACCTACACCCGATGACCAGTCAACTTTTAATTTAAAGATGACAGAAGTCCAAAATTGTTTTCCGAAGGCGAGCTTACTGATTCGGTAAGAGACTTGAAACTTCCCAAAAACGCTGCTGAGTTGCTTGGATCAAGGCTCAAAAGCAGGAACTTACTTTTGCCGGGAGTGTCTTCCTCCTGGTTCAGATATCGTTAAAAGCAGTTTACTTCATACTTTGCCCAAGAGGACGAGTTGGTTTATTGCACCAATATTGAAGGTTTGATGAATACATTTAAGATCTCATACGATCCAAAAGAGTGGCGTATTTTTATAGATTCTTCAAAAAGAAGCCCTAAAGCAGTTCTGCTTCACAACGGCGGTTTCTATGCTTCCATTCCTGTTGACCATTCCGTACACCTCAAAGAAAGCTACAAGAACTTGGAATTGATTCTTTGTAAATCAGAATATAAAGACCACGGTTGGCAAGTGTGCGGTGATTTCAAAATCTTGGGAATGGCACTCGGACAGCAGTCTGGGTTTACGAAATTCCGTTGCTTTTTGTGTCTATGGGATAGTAGAGACCGAACAAATCACTGGACCAAAAAGTGTTGGCCTGCGAGGGAGCTTAAAGTTGGCGAAAAGAATGTCCTGCATGAAACTTTGATGCCTCATAAAGTTCTTTTTTCCACCGCTTCACATAAAGCTGGGATTAATGTAGCAATTTGTAAAGTCACTTCCAAGAGATGGAAATTGCTTCAAATAGTTAATATCAAAGTTTCCTGGCCTCTCGAAGGCAAAGTTGAAGGAAGGCGTTTTCGTTGGACCAGATATTAGACGGCTTATGGCTGATCCACTATTCGTCGAAGGGTGGATTGCCTTTAAGGAAGTTAACAAAATTTTCAGGCAATAACAAAGACGCTAACTAGAAACAAATTGTCAAAAGAATGTTAAAAGCATTTCAAGCTTTAGGTTGCTTAATGAGTTTAAAAGTACATTTTCTTCATTCCCACCTTGACTTTTCTCCAGAAAATTTTGAAGACAAGAGTGAAGAGCAAGGTAAACGATTTCACCAAGATATTATGGAGATGGAAAAAAGATACCAGGGAAGGTGGAGCGTTTCAATGATGGGAGACTACTGTTGGACGCTTAAAAGAGACCTTCCAGATGCTTCCCACAAGCGAAAATGTACCAAAAGTAGTCTCACTGGGAAAAAGAAATGTGTCCAGTGCTCATTAATTAATGTATTTTAAATAAGAAAATAAGTTTTGATACGCAATTATAAATTACTTCATTTAAAAGAAAAAAATTGTTTTATTTTGAGATAATAACTTGTTTAGCAGAGACACCTACATTGTCAGAAAACGTGACGTGATAGGACAAAATGAAAGTCATTTTCGAATTCAGCACACCCAAAAACATAAGAATTTCACAAAAAAACAAAACAGCTCTCAACTTTTTTTTTGCAGACTTGTGTAATTTCTCTCGTTGAAGAAGGGGTGACACAGAGGAATATAGTGGCCACAAAGGGAGGGGGTGTATTACAGGGGGTGATTTCAGAAACCTACGCCCGATACTTTGAGCTACAATCTCTGCAAAATGGACCTAGAAGAAGTCGTAGGAAGATCACTTCTGAAGGACAAGACCGCTTTTTGAGCCAAATTGCAAGAAGAGAACTTAGTGCGTCGCACCCCATTCTCCAAAGGCAACTTCTGGAGCAACAGGCGAAACGATACGTCGAAGACATCGTGCAAGGGGTTTATATAACAGAAGGCCCTTAAAAGTTCCAGAGCTAACCAGACAACAAAAAATAAACGGACTTAATTGATGTATCGAGCACCAAAATTGGAATATTAAGAATTGGCGAAATGTTCTTGTCGGAATGAGACCAGAATTCGTGTACGATCAGATGACCGCCATATTCAGGTTTTAAGGGGTCGTGGAAGACAAGCTAGACTCCGAGTGGCTAGACAAATTCCGAAATACCAATGGGGCAGTATGATATTTTGGGTGGCATTATGCTGGGAGGCTAAACAGATTTGATTTCGTTTCTTGTGAGTGTACCGGCTAAAAATTACGTGGACCTAGTGCTAGGGCCTATAGTGAGACTCTGGCGAGGTGCCCACGGTGATAATTTCACTTTTATGCAAGATAATGCTCCTCCGCATACCAGCAACCTAGCGCGACATTATCTTGAAACTGAGGGGATTGCTATTTTGGACCGGCCAGCTTGCTCTACAGACCTACTTCCTTGAACATTTATGTGATAATCTCAGAAGAATAATCAGATCGCGATAAAATAATCCAAGAACCCCACAACAGCCCATCCAAGTCCCCACAGAAGAGTGGCAGAATATCACCCCAGAGGAGATTTTAAACCTAATCCAAAGCATGCCTAGATGGATTCAGGCTTGTACAAGGACAAAAGGAGGTAATACAAGCTACTGAGGTCGGGAAAAAATACCTACTCCGTGAGAAAACATTTTTCAATTTCTTACTACATGCGGAAAGTCTCTTAATTTCTTTTATTTGTTTCTTTCTTAAAATGAACCTTAATTTATATATTTTTCCAATTGAAATATCTTAAAAAGAATCAATTCTAACAATCCCGCGAAATTTCCAGAATTCCTGAGGTAGTATTCAAAATATCGGGTGATTCCATATAATTTTGGTTGTGTGTATGTTTGGGTTGATAGAAACTGTGGATGTAGCTCTTCCAACCGCCAACAATGATGTGCAAAGCGAAAGTATTTAATTTTTTCAATTACACAATTAATTGAACGTTTTAGTAGCCTTTCATCCATTTCCCATTTAAATGTATGTTTTCAAAATTTTTTAGAGAGTACCTGAGTTGAGGGTAGTTGGATCGGATCCACTCCAAGTGGGATATCATTTTGGAATATGTGTACCAGATAAATGCACTATTGATGACTTGAAAGAAATATATCCTCTGTTAACAATTGACGAAAGTTTATGTTACTCCAAAACTCAAACCAGTGAAATGAATGCAGGAGCCATAATTTCATTGTAAGAAATTCGATGCTACTTTCATGTTGACTGCTTGAATGATTATCTTTTTTCAGAGTAGTTGTAGGTGTGGTTGTTTTGATAACTGTTCTGTCCACGATATACGATATTATAAACGAATATCAGGAGACAGGTAAGAAGTTTTTGTTCAAATTAATACACGGCGATTCATTAGTGATAAGAGAGATGATTGGCTTGTCAGATTGATACTTCATTTTGATCAATGTGGCTTAATTCCGAATATACACCCTGTTTCGCCTATATAGATGGTCTCGTATTTACAACACTGTTTTTTACATACTCTGCCTTTTCATTTTATCTCTATTTTTAACTTACAATGAACCTAAATTCTGTTCATTAGTATTGATGGTGTTAATATTTTTCTTGTGCAATCTATTACATAGATTGTTGCTACTATTAGGAATATAATAAATTGGAATTATTGTATTTGATTATTCAGTATGCAAAGGAAAAATCCTGTGCAGTAAAAACTCATATTGTTTTTGATTTATTAAGGTGTCAACTTCATTCTCGACATCAACTGATAAAGGAATAGAGAGGAATCTGTGAACAAATGAATAAAAAGCACCCGATTTGAATGAAAATGAACATTGTGGAAATCAGACAAATGTTTTTTCTTTTTTCATATTCAATGTATTCACATAAAATAAATTATCAACAATATCATATCAAGAAACAGTTTATTTCTTGCATAAATCAGAGCAATATTCATCTACAATCTAATGATATATTTTCAGGAATAAAACACGAAGCTCTCATTGCTTTTTCTTTATATTCTAATGGAAGAAAACTCTTACGTAGTTCCAAAAATCCAGATCAACTCCTATGTTTGAATGGTCTCAAAGCTCTGAGTATGGCATGGGTTGTTTTGGGTCATACTTATGCTAATGTGGGAGTGTCTGCTGCTACTGATAACATAGTGTTTCTATCTGATGTGAGTGTAACACAAATATTCTTTTTTTCAATCTAAAATGAATCCAAATGATGAATTTTGAGTAGGTTCGTACGGGATGAATATCAAAGTAAAAAAAGCTTTTTCAAAATAACCTATATTATTGAAGTCGTAAGGCCTTGTTTGGAAATAATCCGAAAGGATTACGGTAGTTTGAACCATGCTTAGCTCGAAAGCCGAAGCCATGATGATTTTTCGGAAAATTTCATCGAAACGTCGCCGAGAGCCAATGGAAATTCTGAGAAAAAGTCCCGAAAAAGCGAGAATTATAAACGTCTCGATTTTTGTGAGTGTAGGGGATAATTTCATAGGACTAGATGTCTATATAAATTTTTCTATAGCGTTCGAACGTTTAGAAACCGGGACGAGGACGAAGCTTCGAGTTTCGCATATTGCGCTGCGATATTTTAGTCTCCTCAAAATCCCCGGAAAATGGTGAAATCTTCGATTCAACCAAGGGATATCGGTGGACACTCGCGAAATTTCGTTCTATTTCCCTTATTCCAAAAATTCCTGATGTCCAGAAATCAACGAAGTTAACGTACGTAGAGCAGTCGGGATAAGAGTTTTTCTTTCATCTGTCCTACTTAGATAGTGTTAGCGAGATTCAGGTGTCGACCGATTCCGACACATCTCAAGATATTTGAGAAAAAGACCTGATCTGTATAAGGCTTGGCGTGTCCATTCAACTGTTTCCAGAGTGATCCTGGGCAAGGAAACAAATAGGAGTGAGAACTTTCTGTTTATGCTTGATAACATCAAACCTCATCAAGCTCATATCGTAGAGAATGGCCTTCCAGATCACGAAATCTCCTACTCAATCCCATTGAAAATGACTGGAACATTCTCAATAGAAGATTAAAAAGCCAGCAAAACTAACCTTGAATGAGGTTCGGAACAGACTCGTCGAAATTTGGAACGAAGTGGCTATAAAGTCATTGATTTAAAGTATGAATCGTAGATTGCATGTAATAATTCTCGTTTTTGTGTATTGAATGCTTGGCGCTGTGTAGTTGTTTTTATTTTGATATGTAATTCTCTCTACATAATAAACAAGCAAATAGATGCAAAACATTTCAGAATTGTTCGTTTGAAACTATGACATAAACACCTCAAAAAAGTCTAGGGAACACTTCTGAATATCGATATATCGTATCCAGAATGATCAATATGAATGATTTTTTTTAAGAAATGAACACCTGCATCAATTTCTCACCAAATTATGTAGAGTGCCGCAACAGATTACAGTTTTTTTTATAAAAAACTAAAAATGCAGCAGATGCGAAGCTGCTTTATAATCATTTCATGTACTCAGTGTTCGAAATCAGTTAGTTGGCACTTTGTTTCTGTTGTAAGCACAAATAAAAGATTCAAGTTATGTGATTCGACCATGGAAAGACGACATTTGACTAGAGAAGAGATGTTACGAGCCGTCATGCTCCAAGCTGGGAGCTCCCAACGTGAAGTATCCAGGATTCTGGGAAGTAGCTCAAGTGTCATAAACCGTTCATGGTCGCGTTTCAATGAAACAGGTAGCGTGGAAGAACGGCCACAGGTCGTTTCCGGATTACTACAGTCGCCCAAGACTGATTTTTGGTTTTACAAGCCAGAAGAGATCGTACTACCACAGCATCTCAATTAGCTATAACGAGTTCATAATGTACAAATCGAAATCGACTGCACGAAGGTCAACTCCACTCCAGACGCCCTTCAAGAGTTCCTAAACTGACCCATGGAAATCGCGCTGCTCGTTTAGCTTGGTGCCAAGAACACGTATCAAGAGAGGTGGGCCACAGTTCTCTTCAGTGATGAATCTAGATTTAGTTATTATCCTGATTCGGGAAGAATTCGAATATGGAGGGAACCTGGAAAGCAAAACCGACTCCAGCATGCTCGAGAAATTGTTAGACAGGGAGGCGGATCAGTGAAGTTTTGGGGAGGTATACGCCTTGGTGAAAGAACTGACCTCGTTTTCATACAGAACAACCTCACGGGAAATTCTTACGCAAATGGGAAAGTTTTACCTGTAGTGGTACTGTATCTCTAAACAATGAGTTAAAATCCACTCTTCCAACATGATAATGCCCCTCCTCATCGTGCAAGAGTTGTCTTGAACGTTCTTGAAGAGAATGACATCGATCTTCTACCGTGGCCATCCTTCTCCTCAGATCTGAATCCCATCGAGTATGTGTGGGACACCCTAAAAAGAAATCTCCTGCATCAAAATGTCTTCCATCATGAACAGGTGCTTCGATTAGCAGTTCAGGGGGCTTGGAATGACTTAGGCCAAAATGTAATAGACAATTTGATATTGAGCATGCCGCGACGATGTCAAAGTGTCATTAATAACAGAGGTGGACCTTCTGGGTACTGAAAAATATAAGTGCTTCCATATCGTTCCGAAAATATTAGTTCAGGATTTTTTTTGTGTTTTACCAAATTTCGTCATTTTCAAATTTCATTTTTTTTTATAATAGGTGCTTTGGAGAAGTCAAATATTATTTTGTTTTCTTGAGATTACATTATATACAATACATCCCAACAAAAAATCGAAAGATTTCCATAAATTCGAATCATCAAATTCATATTTTAAAGATATTGGTAAGTGTTCCTAGACTTTTTGAGGTGTTTATTTCAGTCATACTGTATAATTTTCAAATATAATAGGGTTCTTGGGAATATTGAAATAATACATAGTTTCGATATCCATATTCCGTACCTTTCAGATCTTCTCCTAATCACATCAAATTAACTTTTGATGCAAAACTCACAAAATGAAAAAGATAATTTGCTTGAAAATTTTCAGTGGATGGACGACGCCAAGAATATGTTAATCATTAGTGGAACATTATCAGTTGATACGTTTTTCACCGTTGGGGGATTGTTGACTGTATACACTTTTATGAAAACTGAAAATTTTGATTTAAAGGAGAGTTTCAAAGCAGTACCGTTAATGTATCTCCATAGATATTTAAGGTAGGAATTTTTCTACGTTTTCCTGAAATTCAATTATTTTTATAACAGATCTTATTTTCTTATTTTTCAATTGTATAGAACAACGATACTCAAATTTTGACAAACAGCGTATGTTTGGAATCTAAGAAATGCTCAGAAATTTAGCAACTACAAATAATCAGGTGATCTAAAAATGTGCAAGCTTTGGTGGAAAAGCTGATTTTCGAGAGATTTGTGAATGCTGTAAGAGTCAGTAGTGGTCAATCGTTCTTTCAAATGCAGTTGTAGCAGATCAAAATTTCATGTTTATGCTTAATAATGCTTCCCCGCATACGACCGCACTCTTCTAGAAGTACCTTGAAGAGACTGCTATAAGGGCCTTTGGTTGTCCTATTGAATAACCTAATCTTAATCGTATAGAACACTTTTAGGACACCTATGTAAGACAATTTCTTTTCAATAGGATTTTAGAAGTCGTTATATGATGAAAATAATAATTAATATATTGACGAACTTATGATGCGTTTCACCAAACTGCGGCTTCTTCAGATATGTATTAAATAGGAGAAAAATCCAAAAGGTTGCTTCATTTCAAAACTGAAAAGGTTAAGTATTGGTGACGAATTTGGATCTAATTGGCAACTTGAAAACTAAATTTTCGGAGTTTATCTGTTTATTGATTTCCAACGCTAGGTTCAGTTTCGAATGCATTACTTTCATTACGTGAAATATCGAAATTAATATTGAAAGTATGGTTCTCTTAGACTAGTTAAGTTGCATAGTGAGTTGATTTATGTTTTTGATAAGCCTCTTAGGCAATTATAAAATACTCATGGATTTTATGTTGAAATTTTTTACGAGAAAGCATACTGTCAGTATTATAACCATTATTGACCGCTATTTTTTCATAATATTGAACTCTTTCACGAAATTATTTTCGTATCGTGTGAGTCTATGTATAATTCTGTTATAAGCAGCTATTTTATGTTAATATCGATGTGCCAAAGACTTGGGAATAGTATTATGTCAGTGATTAATTTTGGTTATAGTTAATGGAGTTTTTAATCCTGGATACAGTGGATCAACTTTCAGCGAAATTTAATGAAGCGAAAAATACCCGTTGATGGCCCATGGTCAGGCCCGCCGTAAGCGGGCGTGCAAGGCGTGCAATGCACGCGGGCGGCGCATTCAGGGGGCGGCAAATCAGACAATCATCGACTAAAATTCAGACATTGTCACCTCACAATACTAAAAAGATTATCCTTATAAAAATAATATGATGAACGGCGCCCAAATATTTCTTTTATATCGTAGCATTACATAGCACCATCTATTGAAATTCATGAGAACAAAGTTAATCCGTATCGTGCTCTATGCGAAATAGGAAATCCCACAGATATCAGGAAATCCTTAAAACTATATACTCATTTCTTTGTTTTATTTATTTAACACAAATGCGAAAGTGATGTGAGTGAACAACAAACTTCAATTATTTGGTTATAGCCCTAATGTGAGATCCGGAAACGGTCCAGGGTACTTAAAATTAATAATATTCTGTATATTTTTGTGCGAAGTGTGACTATAAAAATAATTTAGAAAATTATTTATAGTATCCGTCGGCGCAAAAATCATAATTATGGTAAATGTCTTTGTTTAATTAATCAGCATATGGGCGCATTCATATAAACAGCAGGTATTCATGTAAAATTTAAAGGTTATTTTACTGAAAAAACTTAAAGTAAAGATTTAGTAAAAAATGTATTAAAATTAATACAGAGTGTAACAAAAGTAACTTAAGTAACGAAAGGGGACATTCCATCTAATCAAAACTTTTACTATGGGGTCAACTCTGAAGTCGCGAAAAAAAATTAGTAATTAGTTATTCCATTACATTTGTGTGCAGTAGGTATGAACATTTTTTTCGCAGTAGTATTGTGATTATTATTGTGATTTAAAGGGTATTTTTTCTGTTATACAACTTAAGAGTGAAGATTTATAAAAAAAATATTAAAATTATACCTATACAGGGTGTAACAAAGTAACCTAAATCCCGGAAGGAGTCATTCTACATAAATACGAACAACTTTACCATAGGGTCAACGGTGAAATCGCGAAAAAATAACTATTCCATACAAAATGTATGGAAAAGCTGATTTTTTTTCGCGATTTCAGTGTTGACCCCCTAGTACAGGTTGTTCGCAATAATGGGTGGAATGATCGACCCCCTTTTGGGATTTAAGTTACTTTTGTACAACCGTATACTAAACTTTTTCAAAAGAATTCCAGGAACCGCAAAAAAGGAAAAAAATTTCAGGAGCTCAATTTCGACGGCAAAAACGAGAAAAAGATACAGAGAAAGAAAAACTAGCGGGATCTCTTGAGAAATTTTTTAGTAAACCAGAAAATAGGGACTCTGAATGTCAAGAGAATGTTGACGTAGATGTAGCTTCAACAAGCGCAGCTTTAAATCTAGAAGTTATGGAGATATCTGAAGAGAAAAATGTTAGTCCTTCAGAAGGACACTCCAGTGAAACTAAAAAAAAGAGAGAGTAGTGCTAAAGAACCTGTAAGCAATTTATCGTCATCAAGTAGCTGTTTAGATTGTGGTGATGATCCCGGTTCGTGGCCCGCCAGTATGACTAATGATATTGTTAATATTTTGTTTAGCCGTAGTCCCGTGCAGCTGTTTAACCACAACTTTCCTGCTAATATTGATGGAAGAAAATTTGCAAACAGTTATTACTCTAGAAATCTTCCTAATGGAGAAAAAATTAACAGAGAATGGCTTGTTTACTCTACGTCAAAAGATTCAGTCTATTGTTTTCGTTGTAAAATATTCAGTAAAACTGTAAGTAGTCTGTCAGCTCCAAGCGGTTTTTCCGATTGGCAACATCTGTCATCTACCTTGAAACGACACGAAACAAGCATTTCCCATAGCGAAAATTTAAAATGTTGGGTCCAACTGAATCATATGTTAAAAAATAAAACTAATGTAAATCAAATGCAACTGAGACTATAAGAATCTGAAAAAAAAAACAATGGTGTGATGTATTGGAAAGGATCATAGCTGTTATAAAATTTTATCTCATCAATGTCTGGCGTTTAGGGCTCGTCCAAAATATTATATGAGCATGATAATGGTAATTTTCTCAAAGCAATAGAAATGATAGCATCCTTCGATTCAGTTATGCGGGAACATATTCACAGAATTCAAGCCTCGAAATTCGATTCAACTCGCATGACTCACTATTTAGGAAATCAGATTCAGAATGAAATCATTGATTTACTCGGCACGACCATAAAAATTATATCCTGAACAAAGTCAGAGAATCAAAATATTTCTCTATCATATTAGATTGCACACCAGATGTAAGTCACACAGAACAAATTACAGTTATACTAAGGTATGTTGTTTTAAACAGTGAAACTAAAAATGTTACAATATGCGAAAGTTTTATTGGCATCTGTCCGATAACCAGCTCCACAGGTGAAGGACTATTAAATTTTGTTTTAGATTTATTTTCGCAATGAAACCTTGATATTAAAAACTTACGTGGCCACGGTTATGACAATGGTTCTAATATGCGTGGAAAACACAATGGATTACAAAAGAAAATATTGGAAATGAATAATCGTGCATTTTACGTTCCATGCTCGGCGCATAGTCTCAATTTGGTCGTTAACGATGCGGCAAATATAACGCACGACACGGTCAACTTTTTCAACTTAATTCAAGAAATTTACGTTTTCTTTTCGTCTTCTACCAAAAGGTGGTCCATAATTTGCAAGCATTTACCTGGTTTAAAACTAAAGGCATTAAGTGCCACGCGATGGTCTAGCAGAATCGATGCAGTCAAACCTTTACGGTATCACCTCGAAAAAATATTTGACGCTTTACTTGAAATATCAGATAACAATTCGTCGGAATAGGATTGTTCAACAACTCACAAAGCACATTCGCTTGCTTTGAATATTCAAAATTATAGATTTATTTGCTTAGTTGTAATTTGGTTTGATATTTTAAACGAACTTAATGCTATTAGCAAAATGATGCAAAACCCCACAATAAATACTCAAATCTGCATAAATTTGTTACATAAATTGATTCATAAATTCACCGAATATCGCATAGATGAGCATTTCGAAAGGGTGTTAGAAGAAGCTACCACTGTGGCTCGGGAAATTAATGTAGATGCAGATTTTCCGCCTATAGATACCGTTCGTCCACGAAGAAAACCAACTCAATTTCAGCATGAACAGAGTGATGAAGTCTTACTAGACCCTAAAACAAAATACAAGGTAGATGTTTTTTTTAGGATCCTGGACCAAACTTTAACTTCTTTGAAACGTAGATTCGATGAGTTGGAAACTTTTACCGACGTTTTTGGCTTTTTCACCAATAATAACTTGTTTAGTTACTCCAAAGATGATTTGATGAAACATTGTAAAGATTTGAATGTGAAGCTAAAAGATAGTTCAAGTAGTGACGCAGATATTGACGGTATAGATATGTTTAATGAAATCAATGCTTTAAAGTTGCATTTAACTGAAAACCAGTCTAATGATCCACAAACCCTATTGCAATACATTTTTGCTAATGAATTAATGTCAACATTTCCGAATACAGCAATAGCGCTAAGGATACTACTTACATTGCCGGTTTCAGTTGCATCTGGTGAAAGGTCATTTTCAAAGTTAAAAATAATAAAAAACTATTTGAGATCAACTATGCACCAGCAAAGACTAAGTAATTTAGCAATAATTTCAATTGAACATGAGATTCTAAATAGACTAGACACCAAAAGAATTATAGCTGATTTTGCCAACATGAAGGCAAGAAAGGTACAGTTTCTGTAAAATAACTTAATACCTATACCTACCTACATAATATGTATAAACTGCACCTTTCTTGCCTTCATTTTTTCATTTAATGTCGTATTAGTGTATCTATCTTGTATAAAATAACCTAATATAACATAGTTTTTCACTGTACAGCATTTTTTTTTCACATTTTTATAAACACCTAGGTTTTGTAGTTAGATAGGGGCGGCACGATAGGTATTGCACACCGGCGTTCAAACCGCTAGCGGCGGGCCTGGTTGATTAGTTAGTTGATTTATGTTTTTGATAAGCCTCTTAGGCAATTATGAAATCCTCATGGATTTTATGTTGAAATTTTTTACGAGACAGCATACTCTCAGTCATGCTAGTATTATAACCATTATTGACCGCTATTTTTTTCATAATATTGAACTCTTTCATGAAATTATTTTCGTATCGTGTGAGTCTATGTATCATTCTGTCATAAGCAGCTATTTTATGTTAATATCGATGTGCGAAAGACTTGGGAATAGTATTATGTAGTGATTAATCTTGGTTATAGTTAATGGAGTTTTTAATCCTGGATACAGTGGATCAACTTCCAGCGAAATTTAATGTAGCGAAAAATACCCGGTGATGGCCCATGGTGATCATAATGGACCCCTGGAAGCAGTGGGAATAAATGCCGATGTCATTTTCAAAACAAACTCACAGGAATCTGCAAAAAGGCCTAAAAAAAGTCGTAGGAAGATCACTTCTGAAGAACAAGACCGCTTTTTGTACCAAATTCCTAGAAGAGACCCTAGTGCATCGCACCCTACACTCCAAAGGCTATTTCTGGAAGCAACAGGCATCAGTGTTTCAGTCGAAACGATACGTGACATTAGTGATTTTGTTTTTGCGTCTTTTAGTTGTGAGGAAATGTCTGATTTTGTGCCAAATAAACGTCATTTGCGGGAAGTGTTGATTTTCTTATTTCATCCGAGGAAAACGGTAGCAGAAGCTCATAGAGAGCTCCAAAAAGTTTACGGAGATACTGCTCTGAGTAAAACAACGTACCGGGATTGGTTCTGTCGCTTCAAAAACGGTGATTTCGATGTGGACAACCGTCCCCGTGCAGGAAGGCCAAAAATTTTCGAAGACGCTGAATTGGAGTTATTGCTCGATGAGGATCCGTGCCAAACGCAAGAAAAGTTCGCCTCAGCCATAGGAGTTATCCGCCAGGTCATTTCCAAGTGATTGCATGCGTTGGGAATGATTCAAAAGCAAGAAACTTGGGTTCCTTATGATTTGAAGCCAAGAGACAACAACTGCTCCAGCAGCAAGAAAGAAAGGGTTTTCTTCATCGCATCGTAACGGGTGATGAAAAATGGATTCATTACAGCAATCCAAAGAAAAAATATTCGGAACTTTCTGGTCATGCTTCAACATCATCGCCTCGGCCGAATATTCACGCTGCGAAAGTTATGCTGTGTATTTGGTGGAACTAAGTCGGTGTTATTTATTATGAGCTGTTGAAACCAAACGAAACCATTACTGGGGAACGGTATCAAATTAAATTGATGCGATTGAGTAAAGCACTGCGCGAAAAATGGCAACAATACGAGCAGAGACACGAAAAAGTAATTCTACAGCATGACAACGCTCGGCCCCACGTTGCCAAACCCCTTAAAACCAACTAGGAAACGCTCAAATGGAAAGTCCTACCCCACCCACCATTCCCCAGATATTGCACCATCCGATTATTACCTGTTCCGTTCGATGGCACATGGTCTGGTTAGATCACCAGTTTCGCTCATATGAAGAGCTCAAAAATGGCTTGATTCGTGGATAGCCCCAAAAGACGAACACTTCTACCGTCACGGAATTCGAGCACTACCAGAAAGATGGGAAAAAGTAGCTAGCGATGGACAATATTTTGAATGATTCATTTGTAAACATTTTTCACAATAAAGTTGTATTTTCAAAAAGAAAGCAGCGAAAACTTAATTGCGGACCTAATATAATTAAAAATAATTTCAGAATTATTACATTAAGTCATGGTTGTGGAAAATCAAATATTCTTGCTTAACCCTTAAATTATTTAATGTGTGTATTTTGCAGATTGACGCCCGCTGTAGCTATTCTAGTACTCTTATATGGTACAGGTTTATTAAGTTATATTAGTGATGGACCCAGATGGGGATCAATTCAAGATTTACTAATCAATGGATGTTCAGAATACTGGTGGTCAGCTTTGTTATATATTCAGAATTATGAAAATGTACAAAATCTAGTAAGTTCAATAACAATAGTTTGATATCGTCTCAGTGATGGTAAGAAACTAGAATTTGTATTCTTCATTCTTACTTGGTTTGCGCCATCTACACTACGCCAAGAAATTAACGCACAAAATCTAATATTCAGAACAACTTTAGATATATTGAAGAACAACTTTTCCAACAATATACCAGCACTACTGAAGTCTTCCACCCCCTTGGTTATTTCTCACATCCGCATGATGCACAAAGGTTAAAAGAATGACAAATGCACTTCATAGTGAGGGTATGTCATTTTTACACAAAATGAGCAATGAATGTTTCTCTCCAAACATAACGTTGGCACCATAAAAAGCAAAGCCTATCATGTTTGATTGTAAGGAATATTTTTTCCAACAAAATATTCCACTATATTGCAATACAACGCAGTTGCTCTACCACAGGGGTGCTCAAACTTAAATTGCGAGCGATCTACCTCAATATTTTTAGACTAGTTACGATCGACTTGGAGAGGCTGCAAGTATGTGTGATGCAGGGTTGTCGTACATACACGATACACCCTACCTACCTATCTAGGTAGGTTAGATTAACATTATACTACTCTCAATAGTCTTTAACTTGTCATGAATTAACAAATAAACTTGAAAAACTGATAAAAGACTTTTTTCTCTTTCATATTTTGAAATGGATTTCCACCAAATGAATATCTCATCAATATCATTAATTCGTTTTATTTCTCATAAGAGGAACATGTGCGCCAAAAAAAACATTATGGCTCATGTCTGGACATATCTGGAAGAAACATGTCCTAATAAATAGTTGCCTACCAGAAGACAAATTTGAAATATTGAAATTGTGCATTAATTCCGTTCATTTCGCTACATTTTCTTAGTGACTTTAATGTAGAAATATTTTGAGATTATTTTACAAGAAACACCTAATTTTTTTTGATTTCCTGAGGAAGTTTAACCTTGTTTTTTTTTCTCTAGTGCATGTCACAAACATGGTATCTATCAGTAGATATGCAGCTATTTTTGCTATCTCCCTTCATAATGATTCCATTGAAAAAATGGCCTAAGTATGTGATGCTATTAATGTGTGGCTTAATGGTAATGGGAATAGCTATTCCATTTTATATAGGTTATAGCAACAAACTTTCTGGACTTCTCCTTAAGTAAGTATTAATACCTATCAGAATTTCCAAATTTTCTGTTAGATTAAACTTCCTCATTAAAAGAGATAGAAGAAGTGCTAAAAACTGTTCGTGAATAGACTTACTGCTTCTCAAATGACTTTGACTGGTGTAGAAACAAAACTGAGAAGGCGTGATGAAACATGTTCATCGTCTGGCATCAAACAGAAATCAGGATATGAAAACAGATATACACACAACCAAATTCATATGGAATCACCCCATATTTTGAATATTACCTCAGCGATTTTGGAAATTTAAAAGGATGATTAGAATTCATCCTTTTCGAGATATTTCAATTGAAAAAAGAAATAAATAAGGGTTTATTTTAAGAAAGAAACAAATAAAAGAAAATAAGATACTCTTTCCGCATGTAGTTAAAACTTGAAAAATGTTTTCTCACGGAGTAGGTATTTTTTCTCGACCTCAGTAGCTTGTATTACCTTCTCTTGCCCTGATTCAAGCCTGAATCCGTCTAGGCATGCTTTGGATTAGATTTTCGACCCTTCTAGGGTGATCTTCAGCCAATCTGTGGCGGCTTGGATGAGCTGTTGTGGTGTTCTTGGATTATCCTTCAGCGATCTTATTTTCCTTATGAAATAATCCCATAAATTCTCAGTAAGGTTTAGGTCTGGAGAGCAAGTTGACCAGTCCAAAATAATAGCGATTCCCTCTGTTTCAAGATAATGTCGCGCGTATGGTATGCGGAGGAGCATTGTCTTGTATAAAAGTGAAATTCTCACCGTGGAAACCTCGCCAGAGTCTCAGTATGGGTCTATGTAGTTTCTAGGCGTTACACTAGCAGGAAACGAAATCGAATATGTTTTGCCTCCCATCACACTGCCCCCTTGGTATTTCGGAATTTGTCTTGCTGCTCGAAGTCTAGCTTGTCTTCCACGACCCCTTAAAACCCGAATCCGGCGGTCATCTGATCGAAAATCAATTCTGGTCTCATCCGAAAACATTTCGCCAATTCTCAATATTCCAATTTTGGTGCTCGATACATCAATTATGTCTGTTAATTTTTTGTTGTCTGGTTAGCTCGGGAACTCTTAAGGGTCTTGTGCTGTATAAACCCCTTGAACTAAGTCTTCGACTGATGTCTGTTATGGTAGTATGGGGTGCGACGCACTGGGGTCTCTTGTTGCAATTTGGCTCAAAAAGCGGTCTTGTTCTTCAGAAGTGATCTTCCTACGACTTCTTCTAGTCCTTCTTCTTCTTCTCGACGTGCCATCTCCATCAATGAAGGTTGGATATCACAACGGCAAATATCTCTCTGTCTTCAGCGGTTCTGATGAGCTCTTCGAAGTTCATGCCAGTCCACTAACGTATGTTCCTCAGCCATGACAGTTTTTTCCGTCCTAGACCCCGTTTGCCCTCGATCTTTCCCTTGATGATGAGCTGTGCGTAACGGTTTCTCAGGATGTGACCTAGGTATGCAGTTTTACGGACTTTTACAAGTTTGAATAGTTCTCGTTCTGTTCCAATCCTGCGCAAGACTTCTTCGTTCGTGGTATTTTGAGAATTGTGCGATATGTCCACATTTCGAAAGCTTCAAGTTTGTTGATTGTTTGTGTTTTTAGGGTCCATGTTTCGACTCCGTACAAGAGAGTAGACCATACATAACATTTTGAGAGTCTTAAACGCAGGTCGAGACTGATTCGTGAGTCGCAGAGGAGCTTTCTGAGTCGTACAAAACAGTTTCTGGCTTGTTCTATCCTCGATCTTATTTCTGTGTCTGGATCTAATTTGTTGTCTATCCAGCATCCCAAGTATTCCCAAGTATTCTAGTCCTATTTTGCAGAAATTGCAGCTCCACGTATCGGGTTTAGGTTTTTGAAATCAGCTCCTGTGATGCCCCCATTGTGGCTGCTATATCCCTCTGTATCCCCCCTTCTTCAACGAGAGCAATTATTCGACCCCTCTGCACATCGGACAATCCAACGTAAGGCATTGAGAAAATAGGCTGATACAATGGAAATTAGTAAATCAAGTATCTATATTGAGGTACTCTATAACACTTCTTCAAACTTTTGGAATGCCAAAGTTATCAGCTGCCAAAAAGTCGTAGATATTCGATAGTCGAACGATTTTGAAATAGTTGAATTGATCTTTAAATTGAAAGGAATTTCTAAATTATTTTATCATCCCTAGTTTATATATTCAACGATTTCTACACGTGTACTAACGAGAGTTACCTATTTCAAGTTACTTTTAGACGTCAGATTATGTTGCATCGATATGAGAAGGCATCAACAGTGTTATTTAAAGTTGGTAGGGACTACAGGGAAAGTTAAAAGACACGCTCTGTTGATATTGATATTTTTCCAAGATTTAAATGATTAAATTGCAGAATATTCAGACATACATTAACAGGCGCCACGTCAAAATAATGGCAGCAACATATAGCTATACGTGCAAGACTACACGAGCCGTGTCAGTTCAGTGAACAACACGTGACAGTCGATCATACACTAGTCGGTTCTTTTGTCTGTGCCGCACATTTCTCAAACTCAGTTACTTGGGCAAAGACAATTTTGAAATTAGCTTTAAAAATATATTTTCGATTGGCTCGAAAACAACTGGAAGGTAAAAACTGTATTTCAACAATAGACGACTGTCGCTCGAAACTCTTTCCTGAACGCAATGGAATTTCGAAACGGTATTGCGTCTTACGAAGGATGTCTTTTATGTTTTGCATGCTGAGAGATAGAGAATCAACTATCACTATTAAAAATGAACATCTATGATTTGTTAATATAAATCCAAAAGTGGACAATTATCTCAACAAGAATGTATCGTCGAGCTGGTTTCTGTTATCGGCATTAAAGCACACACTAGTCTACGATTTGGCGTTGATATGGAGAATTTAAACGCAAAACGGTTAAGCAAAGCAACGATCCAAGGTCAGATGCATCAAAATAGAGGTCACTCAAGAAAATATGGATGCTGTGCGTGTAGTACACATAGCGCGGAGAACATTTAAAGGAAGTAAACATCGATCCGGAACTTATTCTAAACGATCTTTTTCCTTTTCCTGAAATCGAGAACGGACCTTGTGGTGAAGTCAATCTTCAATAGGCCATTTAGAATGTAGCATGTGTATTAAACTTCGCAGAGAATACTCCCAGAAACAATGAAGTCTTCGAAAGCTGTCAATTGTTTCATTCTAGCTCTATATGTAAAACGGAAAGACATTTCTCCTGAGAGTAGAAAGGTTTCTGAATTAAACTACCATCTAACCCATCTTGTTCTTGACGGTTTCCGAAATCCTTCTGGCGCCAATTCTGTTTGATGTTATTTTTGAGGGTCACGTTTTCGAAATCTCTCGTTCCTCTTAGCAACTTACAAACTCCCCAGAAACTTTCCAGGACAATAACAAAACAGAATTAGACAAATATGTGGCTTGTATTGTCAGCTATGATATTGATTATAATATATTTTCAGTTCCGAGCAGCCTTCATTCACCTATCAATATTACTTCAAAACTCATGCAAGATTTGGACCATATGTTATAGGAATGTTTACTGGTTACCTAATTTATAACATGAAGAAAGTCAAGAAACCATTAAAATTTTCAATGGTGAGTATGAAAGAAAAAATGAGATAATGGGCATCTACACGTTGTCTCCTGGACACCCCACTAGATATGAGTACTTTGAAGAAGTATTGTTGAATTGTGGTTATTTCTCATTTCACCAAATAAAAGTTGAACATCAAAAAATTATAGTTGAATATTGAGATTCCTTTATATGCCTATAACATGTGTTTGTTTTCTTGAAATTTTATAATAAGGAGGCGTTTCTGCATTTCAGATATTTATATCATTCTTATGGGTATTAACTTTAGCCATTCTTATCACCTGTATCTTCGATGGATTCCACCTGGTGAAACACACTGATAACGCATTGGCTGATGGCTTCTACTTGGGATTCAACCGATCAGTTTGGTCATGCGCAGTATCACTTCTTATTTTGCTCTGTGTTTTTGGCAATGGAGGTAAGTAATTTATAATTTATTCAGAAACAAAGGTATATTTTGCAAACTCCCATATAGTCGTTGCATGAAGGTTTCCTTTGCACCTCCTCTCCTTTCTGCAAATAGCCAACCTTGAGTTTTCGAAACTCCTCGAAGAAGGTGGCACTGCTTAGTAGAAGTTACTACATGGTTAGCTCTTCTCGCGTATATAGCAAGGTAGTCATGATATTGAAGCATATGTCGCTATGGCTCTTACGGGATACTCCAGAACTAACCTGATGACCCCAGTTTTCCGTGTCATTTTATAATTTTTCAGACTAGTTTGGGTTTTGATCTTTCAACATCTGTGGTCTTACTTGGTGTCTCCTATACTATCAATGTAGACTCTCATAGTTTTGCCTGTCAGCTCTGTCTCGTGGTACAGAAGCGCCCATGTCCATTGTGGGTTCAGAGAACTCCAGCACACACATCATGCTCTCACTTTATTCCTTGAATCGTCTGAACATATTTCGATAGTTCCTGATTTGAGACAGTACCTTGACGGCAACAGCTGGTTTAGTCCCAAAATTTCCTTCTTCGACAGAGATTTTTAAACGGAAAGATATTCGCCTCACATTACTATATAATGAAAGTTTTGTGGTACTCATATTCAACAAGATGATGCGCCTAGTTTTGATGTGGCTATTGTAAGAAACCAAAATTTTCAGAAAAAATCTATAGGGAATAAGATCCCGTTCGAGAGGCTGTTAGATCATCTATTCCTTCAGTTTTAATTTTTTCCTTTTTGAAAAAAAGTACCAGCTATGAGCAGTTACGTAAGATTACTGATGACACTTCCACTGATCTGAGGAGAACCTCTTTTTACCCAACTAGTGCTAGAGAAGATTTAATTCGAAAATGCAAGGACCCCGCACACAATACACTGAAAATTGCTCCCTGTCGAAGTTCACTGGTTTGGGTGAGAAGTGATCAGATCTCAAATCCATATTGATAATGAAGATAGTTGAATTGAAAGGAGAAAAAGTATTGCATGTATCTCCTTGCCTCTGATAGAATCTTCCAGATGGACAGCTTCTGTGAATCATTGCCGTATGACGTGAAGTATTGCTTGCCTCTGAAAAGAAAACTAAGTTTAGCTGATGCCGACTTAGCTATTGCTGTTATATATTCATACCAGCAAAACCCGGAGTTGACCGTATTCCGAGAAGGTGCATCCAATCTTTGGATGCAATTTGTTGGCCTTGTATAATGAGAGGAGGTTCTCCAGCAGGGACCTTTCTAGAAAACGTAGTTGCTTGCGTCTTGTTCGCGTTGAAGCTCACCAGGTTCCACTGACCCACTCAGATATTATCTGTAAGTCAGAGTTTAAGTTATTAATTTGTTGACATCTCTGACGCTGAGATTTCGCAGGTGTAATCGGCCGCAGACTACTGAAAGGCGAAACCAGGGCACAATCATCTGCAAAACCGAAGATCTTGTTCTCTGTAGATGACAGAAGATCGTTTATCTGCAACAGAAACAAGATTGGCGAAAAAATGGATCCCTACTCCTCAGCCCATATCGAGCAAGTTTATTCAACAAGACTGCATGCCAAACCCAATCGAAGGCTTTAGAGATGTAGAGAGCTGTTGCTCTAGATTCCCCATACTTTTCCATCGTTGATGTACAAACATGAGTGACGTAGGCGAACAGATCTCCTATCGATCTTTGCCTACGAAAACCATACTGACGATCGTTAATTATTCCCTGCAACTCAAGATATTTGATGAGTTCATCATTTATGACTCTCTCCATCACTTTGGACATAGTGGGAAGAAGTGCAACAGGGCTATAGTTTTGGGCTAGGGACTTCTTTCCTTTCTTTGGGATCGGTTGAACTATCGCTATTTTCCAGCTGCTCTGAAAAGTCTGGCTTCCATAAGAAATCTGAAACAGACGGTTAAGAATGGAAGCACACTTTCTAAGGACGATTGGCGGTATTTCGTCTAGATCAACTGCCTTCTTGCAGTTCAACTGCTCGAGAGCCCGTCTCACAGTGCGAACTCAGGACTTGATTTCTGAACGGAACCATTCCTCGCCCGCCATGTCATTCTCAACCCATGTAGTCGGTCGTTTTAGGTTTTATTTATTAACTCTAATGCAAACTTCCGTACCTCTTCGGGGCATCTACAACAATGAAAAATAACTGTTACCCAACGTACTTTTTTGCAAAAAACAAACACCATTCTGAAATAAATAATCTACGAACAAAGTAATCACTTCCATTTATTTAGTAATGTATATATTATATCGATAAATAACACTTAATACTTAATCTGTATAAATATAATAACAATTAAGAGAAATCGAACAAAAATATTCACTTTTGCCTTTAATAAATATATATATGGGTCTCTCGTAGCGTGTGCAGCGCACAGCGGCTGACGTAATATTGTGATACAGCTTCAGACAAGTGAGCATTTCCCCTTTCATTGAACATTCCCCGCTATTCCGTATATTTTGGCGAATATTTCGATTGTCACTTTCGTACCCTGGCATAACAGTACCATGTCTGCCCTACTTGTGGATCATTTTGGGAACACGTAAATGGGACACCTCAAACCTTTGACCTATTCATGTATAAGTCCAACTTAGGTCATCTAAAACCGCTACTTCAGTGCTTCCTGCCACTGCAAATTTACCGAAAATTAAAATTTTTAACAACGAAAATTACTCACAAAGATTGATCAAAAACTATGGTATCAATACATGGTGGTTTCTTGCAAAATCTCAATTTATTTCTCATGTGTCCTACTAAGATAAAACATCGAATTTTGTTGGCACAAATATTGAAAATGTACGTTAATTTCTTGGAACAGTGTATGTTGATTTTTTAAGGTGGATGTGAAGTCAGTTGATCAGGGATTATTTCCTAAAAATTTCAGCTTTTACAGGAGGTAATTTGTATCATCATTGATATGTTCATTGGTTGTTTCGAGAACCATCGACATTAAATAATAAAACTTCAATGACAAATTTATTCAAAATAAGAAAATAAAATGAATTATAGTGGAATCAACTTGCTTTATGTAATTTCGAAAATCCAGTTACAGTATTACTTAAAATCTATATATCTGAGTCCAATCTGACTCTCTTGTACAGGTTTTCAACTAATGTAGTATATTTTCTTCTTCTTTTATAGGTCCAGTGAATTGGTTCTTGTCCCTGCCAGTGTTTCAGTTTCTATCGAAGATATCCTATTCCATATATTTAATTCACTATGGTTTGATTACCATTGCGAATGTATCAGCTAGAGATACATTTCATTTTAATAATTTCAATGTTATACTTCAATTTTTGGTTATTTTATGCTGACAGCGATCATTTCCTTTTTCTATTGTCTAATGTTTGAATCTCCCATGATAATAATTGAAAAAATAATTTTTCCGAGGGTAAAAGCTAAAGAAAATAATAAAATAGAGATTTAAATGTATGACATATTTTGTAATTCGAATAAAAGCTTTTTGGTTAATTTTTTGAATTGACTTTGCTTACCTTCAATTTTAGAGACCGAATATACTGGATTTTCTCTCAACGCTTTTGAGATATCGCTAGAATTTGATATTTGACGGATTTCAAATCAACGACTTGATGGCCACAGTCTAACTTCCCCCACATTATTATCTGTTTATAAATATCTGATATTTTAAGCGACTTTCAAAAGCATGCCTCAGACGGGTTTTCGCTGTCCTCTAGAAAACGGGGAAATTGTTAAAATTAAGGAATTTGGGACACCTGCGCCTGCCAACTCTTTCTAATACCTTCGGCTTATCAAATATCTCTTATAGATGGGTAAAAAGGAATGATAAATCAAAACAAATATATCTGTACAATTTTATTAAAAAAGAATTATTCTTTTGGTGATAATCAGATGAAAATAAAAATGGAAAATATTGATGAAGATCAAAATTGTGCAATAATTTTTGTACTTAAATATCTTTATCGATTACTCTTAAATAAGATTCAAGCTTTCTCAAACAACCCATTATAAAAGACTCATTGCTTTATGGCTATTCAAGAAATATAGATTCACAAAATCACATTTTGGACATATGTAATTTGGAAGAACTCATTCTACTTAAATCCATTCAAAAGATTTTGTGAATCTCAGTTCTTTGAAATTATTCTATTAGCAAAAATAGCATGTATTCTCATAATATATTGCAGTATTCTGTAAATCTGCTCTGTAGTTAAAAGTAGGAAGATAATGTGAACGTTTCGAATTGTAGAAAGTTTAGAGTCAAATAGAAAAGCTTCAATGTTGAAGACGAAAAACTACTATTGAATTGAAATAATGTTTTTCTAGAAAATTCCGATACAAACTCATAAACAAGGCTTGTTACAACCAGTTGCTTTTGACTGAATTGCTTTCTCTTAACGTCTACTGTTTCACGTTTTTATTTTGATATTTTGAACCATAATACGATTAAACTGATATTTACACTATAGAATACATTCAGTCAATGTAATAGTTGTATTCCAACAAATGCTAAACTATTGAGTGAGTTCAAAACCTTACTGCTAATCTAACCAACCAATATTTTGGTGCAATTATTCTGGGAGAAGTATGGCTAGATGGGGTATGTAGGCGTAAATGGGTGTGGATGAATACATGATATAACTTTCCAGGTAAAATTATTGTATATACAAAAAAATCTAGAGGAGTGGTTGAAAGATGCTATGAAACAGCTATATCAATTCTGAGCGATATATTAAAAGAAAGATATTTTGCTTGCTTTCCCACTGTACACATAAGATGCAATCTGCAAATGTTGCATTTATGAAGTCAAACAGTATTTATGCCGATTATGTTGACATGTGAAAATTTTTTTAGAAACCAAAGATTTTCAACTTAAGGCAGTTTCATACCTGTCTTTAACTAGAAAAGCCACAAACGTTTCTTCAAAGGCCACAACTTTCCTGATACTTGCAACAGAATCTGATGTGACAACATCGTCAGTCACATTTAATGTGGATAAACAGCTATCCGCGAAACCAAACCTGGATTATCTTATGCTCTTAATCTTTTCAACAGTGCAGCGTGCTGTGATCTGACATCTAGCTCCGAAAATGTATTCTCCAGTGATATTCCACCAATTCTAAGAGAAAATAGGGGAGGAAAAACCGCCATCAATATCCCAACTCCTTATAGAATTGAGCTGGAAAATTTGAAAAAGATCCTAAGAATACACAAAAGACCAAACTTGCATGTCAGAACGCAAAATATTAATGATGAATATACATGCCATGTTTGGGGAGGTTGTGTTCATCATAGTTATGCTGGTGTGGACAACAAAGAACAGAATGAAAATTATATATTCTCTATTTTGTGAGAATAATTAGCCAACACATCACGTCCATTTTTATTATTCATGTTTCAACATTAATTAGAACTTTATTCCAAAATGAAGTTAGATCAATAGCAGAAAATACATATTGAACGACATGTGTTTGCCTTTTATCCAGATGTGAACGGTTTTCTGAATACGAATTCTACTCTGTTTTCGTTGCACCAAACAAAACATAACTTTGTTATGAATGAACCCGATAAAGACCATAACGTTTCAAGGGGAAATGTCATGCTGGAGAAAAACTTCACTTGACGGTGTTGTTAGGAACAAAATATATAAGAACATAAAAACTTCAGCAACTGTTAGTTGGAAAAACAATGCTTTGGAAATATCAACAATCTGCCAGCCAATAAAGTACATATTGAAAATAAACATTTGGGCCGTTTATAATCATTCAGCTAATCTGACAAAGAGAAGGGGAACACTTTCATGTTCGTCGATAATTGAATTGCACGCGCGGAGTCCTTTTAACCAATGTAAAAATCAAATACTTGCCTCCAAAAAGTATTTCGAAACTTCAACCACCAGACCGAGGCATCATTCAAAGCAATAAAATACATTGTTGGACGGCCGTTTCTTGCAGTCATTGAACACCAAACGACAAGTAGAATTAACGTGTTATAAGCTAACTGGAACATTTGCCAAGGCTGGGAAACAAGTCTGTAAAAATGAGGGAAATTTGCCTGAATGGCAAATAGTTAGAGAAACATTTAACTTGCAAGAAGACATAGTTCGAAGCGATATTCAACATTTTATGAGTGAACCTATTCTAATAGTTTTGGATGACCACGAATTTCACATAAGTCTCGAGATTTATATTGTGGGGACAATGGAATTATATTCTACTCTTTCTTCCCACATTCTACGCATTGTCTACAGTCTTTGCCATGTGCTTTATGGTCCTTTCAACAACTATTTGAAACAAGCGTTTAATGATTGGTTGATAAATCACCCTGAGAACAGGGTGTCGATACATGAAATTACAGAGCTTACAAAAAAAGCGTACGACAAGCAAACATATGCTCCGGATTCAGAGTGCAGAATAATGATGAGTTTGTTGCTGCTGCAGATTGTGATGCATTGGACACCAAATGGTGAGTAAAATTAACGTGTTATAAACCAAGTAGATGATTTGCCAAGGCTGGGAAACAAGTCTATAAAGATGAGGAAAATTTGCCTAAAATGATAAATAGTGAGAGAAAAAGTCAACTTGCAAGGAGACAGAGTTTGAAGGGATCGTTTTTGATGATGATTTAGCTATTTGCGGATAGCTTACTGATGCTGAAATTGACATATCTGTTTTACCAGATAAAAAAAGATAGTCGAAAAACCCTACATATAATGCACATAAGCTTTAAGTGGCGGTTAAGTTAAAGCCATCATTGAACTGAATAACCCTTTGCATATGATAACTATCAACTTAGTGAACGTACCACGATTACTGATATCTTTTTTAATCAGACAAAAGAATCAACAATGACCACATTGGTGGTAGATGTTTCAATTAATTATTTTGTGAGCATTTTTTAAAAAGAAAAGCTTAGTCCTGCTCTCTATAAAACAAACGACTAATAAAAGAACAATAATAAATATTTTGTTATCTCATCTTTCTTTATATTGAGGTTACACTGTGAAGTGAGCATTGGTACAAGTGCTACAAAAACAATGGTTTACACCTATAGCAGTGACACTATCTAGAAATCTAAATGGAAACCCCCTCGTCATCGATGCTTACCTTCAATTTTACTAAACTATATGTGCTAACATTGTCACTCTGGTATGTATAGACCCAAATTGAATGACATCAACCAATCATAATAACCAAACGTCAATGGCCAAGAATTTTAATGTTCGATTCTTATAGTAAACATAAAAGAAACGCAATTTTTTCAAATAACGGAATGTAACAAGCATAATTGTTTTTTATCGAAGATATATATTTTGCTACTACTAATTGATCTGAATAAACGTTATTCATTCTAATATTTAGAATAGTTGTTATGTAAATCTTTCAAATATTCGAGTATGTGATCACAGGATTAATCATTCAGTGCATTCCAAGTTTATAAACTTCACTAGTCTGTCAACTGAGATCGTCACCAACAAGGCCCAAAATATATCCATTGATTTCCAATACACCCTTCCACGTATGTAGTTAAAGTGGTGTCCCCTGGGAATCTAAAATACAGACCAAATAACAGCGAAGAAATCAGGAGACAAACGTATGACATTTTATGTCGAAGCTTTTCATTAAGTCTGAAATATCTTTCTTCCATTACTATATATTATTTTGCTCTTTCTGATTTCAAATTGCAAAATATTCCTTTCGACTCTAATCTCCAATAATGACTAAGAAAGACAATTAATCAACTACATCAATTGCCTACGAAATTAACGATTGACTTTTAAAATTCACTATAGTTATTCTACTTAGTTACATTTTCGTGATAAAATAAAATAAACAGTTCAGTTTACTAAAAACAAATTGCGCAAACTTAAAAATAACATACATAGCTGAAATTCAAAATTTCTGAGATAGTTAACGTATCTAGAGGATTAAAGTGTAAGTATTATAAAACTGGCACTATATGGTACTTCAGGCATTTAGATCCTTCAATCCTGGACAAAATTCATGAAAAAACTTCACAAAAAATATCTTATAATTTCAATGTGTTCGAAATATAAGGCAATATTGGTAAGGCATTGCTATTACAGATAGGGGGCCAGAGCATCATGATATGTGAACAAAACGGAAATTTGAACTTCCATTCTCAAAATATGGCTCAATATGTTTCGACTAGTAATGATTACACTGGCCAAGAATAGTAAAACCGCACGCCTCTGATTCTTTCCTTCCGATATCCTATATACTATATAGTCGTAATTGATATGAAAGAAACTACAAATTGGTACTCGAAAATATTTCATATAATGGATATAATTTCAAAACATGTGTTGCATTGCAGAAAAGTTTATAAAGTTCTCCTACTTTTAGTGAATAAAACAGCAGAATCAGGAAGAACCACAATAACCAAAACATTATGGGATGAATGAGGGAGAAGGGGGGCATTACTACGCAAAGTACAGGGGTTTTTTGAACTACCGGTTATTTCGACACTGGTAACCTTAACGACACTTCTGATTTGATATAAAGTAGTTTTACCATTCCGCTAAAAGAAAATGGTTGTTGAGGAACGCGTGAAAATAGTGCACTTCACTTTGAAAATCATGATAATGTTGCAGAATGTGTGCGGAAATTTAGTACGGAAATGGAAAGAAAAGAGACACCGCAGTTCACGTGGGTTTTCTTCAGAAAAAAATGAGAGAAACTGGCACCCAACGCGTGATAAGCCAAAAACAGTGCGTACAACCGAGAATATTGCAGCCGTTTCCGAGAGTGTGACTGAGTCGCCAGGAACATCAGTGAAGCATCGTCCTCAACAATTGAACATTTCAGAGACATCGCTGGGAACAATTTTGCGTAAAGATCTTGATATGGCGCCGTACAAAGTCCAATTGGTTCAAGAATTGAAGTCACGAGACCAACCATCCGTTGGCAGTTAGACTTGCGACCTGCTTGAAAACGAAGCCGAGTTTTACCAAAAGATCACCTTTTCGGATGAGGAGCATTTCCATCTTGACGGATATGTCAGCAAACAAAAATGCCGCATCTAGGGGACGGAAAACCCGCACGTTATCATGGAGAAGCCGATGCATCCTCAGAGAGTGACGGCTTGGTGCGGATTTTGGTCTGAAGACATTGGACCATTTTTCTTTCATAATAATGGATAATAATGGTTCTTTCTGTTACTGGAAGATTAAGACTTAAACAACATTTAGTTTCAACAGGACGGCGCTCTGTGTCACACAGCCAACGTTACGATCAATCTTCTGCGATCGAATGATCAGTCAAAATTCTGATGTCGTTTGGTCGCCTCGGAGCTCTGATTTGACGCCGTTGAACTATTATCTTTGGAGGGGGGTCAAAGAGAAGTGTTATGTGGACAAGCCAAGCCAGAGATAATCCAGGCTTTGGACGACAACATTCGTGCAGCCACACCTGAAACAGATCTGCATCCAATCGAAAATGTGCTAAAAAATTAAACCAACCTTATGGAATACTGCAACGCCAGCCGAGGCAGCCATTTGAATAAAATTATATTCCACAACTAACCAGAATGATCGTACTTCAATATGAAAAATAAATATGGAAATCGGATGAACCGTTCTCGTTTTATTGCATTAAAAAAAATTACGTGGCGGACCCTATACATTCAAAATTTTATGAACGAACCCATTTTGAAAGTTTTGGATAACCATGAGTGATATAAGTCTCGAGACAATTTTATATTGTAGGGAGAATGGCATTATTTTCTCCTCTTTCTTCCCACATTGTACGCATCGTATACAGCCTCTTGACGATGTGCTATACGGTCCTTTCAACAACTATTTGAAACAAGCGTTTAATGATTGGTTGATTAATCATTTCGGGAAGCTGGTGTCGATATATGAAATTGCAAAGAGTACCACTAGCAAATATATGCTTCGGATTCGGAAGTGCCAAATCGTGTCCTTCGATAGGGGAATCTTCAATGATGATGCCTTTGCTGCTGCATATCAACATCAACAGAAGTGGCAATTTTCACCCCATCAACCATAGCAGCAACACGCGTATTACCACCATATATGGTACGACCATATCCCAGAGCAGAGAAGAAGAACAATATACTCCCAAGCACAAGAAAAGCCAAAAAGAAAACGATTAAGGAAAATCACAAGATGAAGTGGATGATGATATATATATCTAATGCTGATTAGTCAGACGATTTCAGTGAGATTGATCATGAAAATTCCGACCAAGAATTCTTCCACAATGTAGAAGCCATCGGGAATGCTAATGAGCACTGGTAAAATATTGCTCAGAGACCACAGAAATATTATGTTAGAATAGTAGAACAAATAACCGGAGGGAAATACTTAATGACTTTTCTCAGGAAGGAGGGTTATAATTTTGTTAATCCTCAAATCATAGATGAGCATTAAGTAGCCTTGGAACAGGTGGAATTGTAATTACGTAACAGAAAACAAGTGACATCTGTATCAATTAAACGATTTTCAGTGGACTTTCTTTGTTATAAGCAATGACGTTTTTCATTCTTTTTATTGTTACAAAAATATGGTTCAGTTCATTTATAATTTGCTGCAACTTCATTGAATTAGTATAAACTCTGCCCAAATCTGCTTTAATCCAAGGGTGACGATCACAACTTTCTGATTCATGCATCAACGATTAGGCGCCATTTCTGCTGTGATAGATATTACACATGTTGAGGAACAATAAAGTGTTAACTAATAAATATTTAATATACTGAAAGTAGACTCGTTCTTTGTTACAAGTCGAAACTCAACAATAAATTGATGTTATGGAAGTTCAAATTGTCAATAATTAACTAAAATTTCTGACCTATATACAATATTATACACAGAAAAATGTCTTATACAAAATTGATTCATTAATTAATTTAAAGTAAACTGAAACTAAATTATAAAATAAATAATACAACCTTCCTTTCTCTGAATTTATATTATATACTTAACAAAGTATTCATCTCGTATATGGTGCACAACGTCACTTACTTCATTATTTATATAAGTATGCAACTGGCCCCAAAAATACCCTGTGCCTACCTCATATTTTCCTAAATTCAGGAGGCTTGATAAATTGCTGAAAAATGTATTCGAAAAATTCCAATTTAGATATTTTTTCAATAAACAGGACTTCAACTACTTGACTAGAAGTTCTTGGTCCACTTCCAAGAGAACGAAATTTTGTTTTTCAGTCTCTATCTTTAATAGTAAGGCATTTTCATATGGTTAATTAGCGGCCTATATCCCCGAACTTCAAATAAAATTAATATTGGCACAGACTACATTAAATTGAAATTGGTAATTCAGATTACAGAACCTACTTAGTTTGTTGAAAATGCTTCGACGTCAAAACCAAAATATTAATCGATATTTTGATGGACTTTGACAGAGCATTTGAAATGTTTATCACACTCATCAATATTTCAGTATATTCTATGGTGAAAGACTATTCAAGAAAATGCTTCCTGTGAATTTTCCAACACAAAGTTTTATAGCCGTTCTAATTTCAACGTTAACGTAAATATTTTTAGTGGCGACTGAAGAACACGTTTTGCGTCCGAGCATATTACTAAAACGATGGTGATTTCGTTACGTCATTACATTAATATTCCAATATGATTAACATAAAAATTTATTGAAGAAAAGATTGACCATGTTCAGAAACGAATCATGATAGAACGTTGATTGTTCATCTGTTATTTCTGGATATGTACTTGAAAAAACTAAATTCCACACCACAGAATTTTTTGGGTCTGGTAAAAACATTCACTTTTCTTTAAATAGATAGTTGTGCACTTTTTCTAGAAAGGATACACGTAGCAATAAGTATAGAGAAATTTTCATCAAATACAATGTAGTATAATTTCAAAAAAATTATTTTATGTTTTTAACGAATATATATATAATATATATCCCTATAAGATCTTGATCATAGCAAACTGTAATCATCATTGGTCCGAAAACATATTTCTGTGTCATCCCCCAAGAATACTTCTAGATGAAAAAAGGAGAAAATTTGGAAAAAATTGGTCCAACTTTAATTTCTCCATTGTATAAATTGGAATATCGAACTAAAAGTTTCAAAAGTATGCTGTTTAGGAGCGATGAAACACAATTGGAGGAATAGAGGACCTTATTTACTGAATTGGGTTTTGTTTATCCAGGATTAATGTATTGCAGTTTTGAAAGTGAAATTCTTCCATAAAAGAATATTCTCAAGGATTTTAAGTTTATATTGCGTTCAAGGAAAACATGATAATAAAATATATTTTTCATTATGATATGGCTATATCATGATTTGGTATTTTATTTCCTGAAGGCCAAAATCGTTTATCATCTGGTCCTCTAACGGAAGAATATTTCCAACCACTTTCAAATGAAAAACCAGATAAAGATATGTGATAAACATTGAAAGAACAAACTTACCAACTTCAATTTTTGCATGCTGAAATCTAAATGTGAATGTCGAAATTTTAAAAATATACAATACA
The DNA here is from genome assembly GCA_013387265.2 of Cryptolaemus montrouzieri. Lineage (NCBI taxonomy): Eukaryota > Metazoa > Arthropoda > Insecta > Coleoptera > Coccinellidae > Cryptolaemus > Cryptolaemus montrouzieri. The sequence goes on from JABFTP020000042.1 coordinate 16,427,531, forward strand.
TTTATATCACAAATTATCACTCGTTGAAGAGTTTGAGTGAGGTAAAGAAAAATTAGCAACAAAAAAATTTCGTTAAATGGCTGATTTCATCTAGGCCACAAATTTGTAGACGTCCAGGACCTGTACGATTCAGCTTTAGGTTTATAACTTGCGAAAATGAGATAATTATAATTATTTCTTTAACTTGTATAAGACATAATTTCATCCATGCATATGAGATATGTGCAACTGTGTAGATGCAGAGAATGCAAAACAAATGCGTGATACATGTATTAGAGAGCGCTAGTACTAAACTGGTATAAATTTTGACAATTATCATCTGTCAAAATAGAAATTTTAAAGTTAGGTTAGATAGATACAGATAAATAGAGAGTTTGAGGGACAATGTTGTAATAATTTAAGTAATCATTGTTGTGTATGAATATATGAGGAGGCTATGAAGGATTTAACAAATATAAATATATTTTTGTCGATTATGGTTAAATAAGTAGAAAAATTGATCACAAATTGATAGGAACTATTGTGTTTCAATTCTAAAAGAATCTGAACCTATGCGATAATAATATGATAGAATCCACTCCTTGTTCTTTAGCAACTTTGTTTTGCATAAAATCTTCAAGGAATTTCATTTTCAGAATTTGAAATTGAATCATCTGAAAATAGTATTTTGAAACAAAATGACAGTCATTCTATACAAACACGTCTTACACATGCAATGTAGTAACGTCAAATAAAATGAAAACTTCTCGCGTAGTAAAATAACTTCTCATCTACGCGGGATTTCTCAGTAAATCTATTAATTAACATGAAATAGAAATTCCTTTAAGATTTTATGCAAAGCAAAGGAATTTAATAATGAACAAGGAGTGGATTGTATTAAATTGCAAAGGAACAGATTCTCTTAGAATTAAAACACAATAGTTTCTATCAGTTTGTGATCCATTTTTCTACTCATTAAACCATAATCGACAAAATTTTATTTATCACTCCTTCGAAGCCTTTTCATATATTTATACAAAACAATGGTTACTGAAATTATTACAACATTGTTCCGCAATCTGTTTATTTTGACAGATGATGCTTGTCAAAATTTACTGCTAGCGCCCTCTGATACATGTATCGCGCATTTGTTATGCGTGCATCTACACATTTGGAACAATGGGAACATCATGAAAGTCACCAGGACTTAACTGCGTAAGAACGTCGCCAAAGACTACGAGGGTGAGGGAAGCACTGATAAGAAGCCCACTACGATTAGCTAGAAGATGCTAGTAATTTGCATATTCATCTTGAGGCAGTGAAATCTAACTAAACAAGTTGAGAACTGTTCAACAATGAAAAAAAATATATTCATGATGATTTTGTTGTAAGGATGCTGCTGATTTGAAGAAAACGGTGAAAACTGGCATGCAGAAGGATGGGAAGCAATTAATTTCTTATACCTAATATCAAATGATATTCATAAAATTGAAAATCATAAACATTTAATTACCGCAAATAAATTCACTTGTGATTGAAAGTCTGTAGAGTATTACTTTTTTAAAAAGCATACTGTTTTCGGGACTCTTCTTGCACTTTTAGCATGTAAAATATCTTGCTGCAACTCTATCTCAAGTTGCCCAGTTCTGGTCGTAAGACTTAGTTTTTTTGTTTGTTTATATGGCACAGAGAAATAAATTGGGACGTTCATTCACTATTGAAGATCTCAATAATGTTAAAACTGTATAAAAATTCCTCATTAAAAAAATTTAAGCTTCGAAATATTCAGAAACAAATAAAAGGTGAAAGGTCGACTTTATATAACGCCTAAATTACAATGTTTCCTTCATTGTCGTTATAAGTGAGATCTGCTGTAGATGAGAATGATGAAAGCCAACAAAGAATTAAGCAGTAATTAATGAAGAGATCCAGAAAACTGAGTTTGTAATCCCCAAAATTCAGCCATAATGATTTGTGTAAATGTGAACTTATCGAAATAACCTAATACTTCGTTTTAAAAACTAAAACATACATTATCTCTGAAGTTCATTTATAAAACTAAAGAATATACAATGCTTAACCTAAAACTGAAGTCAGATCCTGGAAAAACTATATCAGAAAAATCCGAAAAAAATAAATAACTATAAAGACATGGAATATGAATTTTCTGAAAGCAAAACCTGCCTGACACTTCCCCAGATCACCCTTAAGTAGCAACCTCAGCTTTCCTCTTCTTATGTATATTCCAAAACTTCTTTTTTTCCCTGTTATTGCCCACTTCTCCATTCGTTTTGATATGTTCATTTTGGTACATTTTAAAGTATTTCGGTAGGAGGATTCGATACCAGCTTTTTTTCTGTTTGATCTTTTTCTCGGGTTCCGAATAGTTGGTACCGAGGCTATTAGCGCTGGTACTTGGTATCAGACTTGCGTCAGGCATTATCTGCTCCACGTCCGGATTGCTCAGATCGATTAAGCTATTGAACTTTACGGTATGATTTGACGTTCGAAGCCTGGAATCTGTATCCCTATGCGAGTTTGTTTTGAAAATCGGCTGCCTTGGCTGTTGCTCTCTTCTGGCCAGTGTGAGAGCGATCCTGAAACAAATTAATTGGAATGCAGTATCTGTCATTATACATGGTGAAATATCGAATATGGCAATCATAGACGATTAAAATGTTTGAAAAGAGTTGTAACGAAGTTTTGAGTTCAAATACTTGTAATTTTCGTTTTCATTTCATTTTCCGTTAGAATCTTGTTTTAATTTGTTGTATTTGGGTCGTTATTTCCGATGATTCTGTTGATTCTATGCAGTTCTGTAACCCGTACACACGCACGCAGGTAGACTCTCACAATAATTCCCTTTGGCTCAATTCGTTCCCAGTTGAGTCATTTAGATAATAGTTGTGTGAATTTCCCTCTCAATTCAATGTTGCAGATCATATATAAATTGTTGTACTTTAGTTTTTACTCTGTTTTTGTCTGAAGAAGGAGCTGTGTCGTTGAAACGCTTTACACATATAGGAATCAAGTGAAATTAAGTCGTTTTTATGTTTTAATGTAGAGTTCAACTTATGAACTGATTGAATTGTAATGTCTCATCATTTCATATAAATATGGTATTATAAATCAACTTTTTGAAGCCCATGATCAGGGCAGATGTTTTTCCCATCTATCGAGAAATTCAATGGACTGAGTAAAGAAAAGTAGAAAACAGACATTTTTGAAACTAAACTGTAGAAAGACCGAAATATAATCGAAGCTATGATCACAAAACTTGCTGTCGAGATATTTGATGTTCTTGTCGTTTCTTTTAATTTTTGGGATTGGATAGAATAAAAATATATTTCCTCTTTTTGCAAAACAAAACAATACCTGTTAGAAGCGTTCGGAGGAGCCTTCTTCATTTTTATCGATTCATATAGTTTATCCCAAAAATTCCAAAATGGCCTTGGTTTTGTGTAATCCAACATGTGGTAAACTGTGACTTCTGGTGGCATATTGGGGCATGGCTTATAAAGGCATGGTACTATTTTTCTCGTTTCTAAAAGAAAAAAAATTATGAGAATAGCGCATAGTAAGAAAAATCATACATCTAATGTCATACCTTTTGTAACATTTTAATTAGAATATTAATTTACTTGGGACTGAACACGAGAACAAAATTGAAGACAATTGCAAATGGAGTTGGAAAAACTGTGAGAAATAATTTTTTAAGGGCAGTTGGTCTGCCCTGTTAGCTAGTAAATATAATTTGCAATGAAATCGCAGTGGCCATCAATTTTGTATAATGCAGCAGGCTTCAACGTTATCGTCAAAGTATCAACTTTACTAGTAAAAATTTGCGCTAGTGAGGTTGAAAATGCAACCTTCTAGGCATTGATGCGTTTTCACCAACCAACAAAACCAATTGTATATTGCAATTCATTATTATTGTTTCAATATATAAATAATATTATCGATAATAGGCTAGAGAATTAGTGAATGTCCAGTGCGTCTGCGCATCTGTCATATTCCTTGAACCAATGAAGTACGTGTATACATTGATTGGATATCTATTGGCAGAACGGGCGGTAGCTTTACCGATTGGCTCATTTGATATGCGCGCACAAACGAGCTACATGTCAAACTTTCTTCACTTTTCTCATACGACTATTTTAGGCTTAATTGTAGGTCCTGAGTAGAGTGTATTTAGGCAAGTTGTACGGAGAAAGATGGCCGAATTGTTTACTTTATGGATGTTCATTTTATTTATAAAATGAAATGAGACAATTTTACTAACTTTCCAGTTTATTATTTACAAACAGGATTGGTTTCTGTCTTAGGTCATTTTCAAGTGACTACATAATAAATACTAAGAGATGAGTACAAAATATATTCTCTATATAGCGGATAGGTATTAGAATCTAGTGAGCTATGAAAAGTAGTATGCGAGTTTTCATAGATCATATTAATATGATATTCCAACAAATTAATTTTTCTTTGCTGTATTTTTGAGGATTTTGAGAATAGATAATAAAAACAAGTACTGTGTTTTAAGGAATTTTACTTAATAATTGCGATTCGTAACGCGTTTCACTACACCGTAGCTTCTTCAGACGAATGAATGTACAGAAAATATAAATATAGATGTTCTTGAGTAATTAAAAGCTTATTGGGTTGCTTCTTCTTAAGTGGTTATTTATGACAGGTATATCCAATAAAATTAAGGAATAGATTGCTCCCCGAAGAGATTCAATAGAGGTGAAAGGCTTAAATCGACTTGTTCATTGATCAGTCTACCTCATTTCCCAACATACCTCCGAAAGATACGTATTACTTAGTTGAAGAATTATTAGAAAAGAATCATGACAATACTATCATTAAATCAGATATTCTTTCATTATTACAAATTTGTTCAGATCAAAATTATTTCCATTTCAATAACAAATATTACACTATTGAAGACGGCTTGATTATGGACAATCCGTTAAGTCCTTTGTTAGCAGAAATATTCATGAATAACTTAGAGAAATTAATTCATAATCATCCACTCAGTAAATATTGTTTATACTGGTATCGCTATGTAGACGATATCATTATTTGCTTCACAGGAACAGATAGACAGTTAAAAATTTTCGAAAATCATATAAATTTATTACATCCAAAAATTGGATTCACAACCGAAATAGAAAGCAATAATTCGATAAATTTCTTAGACGTAACAATTTCGAATGAAAATGGAAAACATGTTTTCGCAATTTACCATAAGCCGTCACATACAGATATTATAATACATAACTCGTCGTATCATCCGTATCAACATAAAATGTCAGCATTCAACAAATTTATTCATAGATTGATTAACATCCCGTTATCACCATAAAATTTCAACAAAGAATTGAATTTGATTAAACAAATAGCCAAAAATAATGGTTACAATCCCAAACTAATAAATAATATTTTAAATAAAAAACTAAGTAGAATCGCATTGAATGAAGTTTACCCTGTCGATAAATTGAAACAAAAATTCAACACCTTAGCCTACGTTGGCATTACAAGTGAGAAACTGAAATCATTCTTGAGTAGCAATAATTTCAACATAGCTTTCCAAACTAATAATTATTTAGGCAAATATATAAAAATAATAAAACCAAACCAGGTAAAAACAATAAATCAGGTGTTTTCTAGATTGAATTACAATGACTGTAATAATTTCTACATTGGTAGAACTCATAGAAATTTTAATATTAGAATATCGGAACATAAACGCAGTTTTTCAAATAAAAAATCAGATTCAAATTACGCGAATCATCTCTTAGAAAATAATCACTCTTTCGACCCACAGTTTGAAATTTTGCATACAGATAATAAATATTGGAAGATAGATCTTTGGGAAACTTTAGAAATCAATAAATACAAACACTCAGGTAGACTCATCAATGAACAAGTCGGTTAAGCCCTTCACCTCTATTGAATCTCTTCGGGAGCAATCTATTCCTTAATTTTATTGGATATACCTGTCATAAATAACCACTTAAGAAGAAGCAACCCAATAAGCTTTTAATTACTCAAGAACATTAATATTTATATTTTCTGTACATTCATTCGTCTGAAGAAGCTACGGTGTAGTGAAATGCGTTACGAATCGCAATTATTAAGTAAAATTCCTTAAAACACAGTACTTGTTTTTTATTATTGATAATGGAATTTTACCAAGTAAAAGCCTCCCAAATTCAAATTTTGGGAATAGAATATACGTTAAATCAATAAAAGTATCTATATCGAAAACTCAATCAAGAAGACTAGAGATCAGGAAGCCAAACTGCATTGGAATTTCAGTACATAGATTGGTATATCCCCAAAAATTAACACGGAACAGAATAAAAATCGTAACCTGTCAGTGCTAACCGTATAAAATAAAAACCGGTGATTTCCTGAATCAAAATAGAAATCTTGAACCATTTCGTTCGCGGTAAATACAGAAATCTCCAACGAACAGGGCTTGACATGCGCTTTACAACATTTCAGGACTGGATCAGTTCTAATTCAGAATTGGTACGGAATTGTACCCACGACCACAGCTATTAATTCAATAAATTTTCGTGACAATGAATGAACAGATGGAACATGAAATGGAAATCAAATCGAGACGAAGAAGAAACAGAAGTAAAGCATAAAAAAAGGTAGCACTCGCAACAAACCCTGAAAAAGCGAGAACTTTTCATGCAGAGTATGTGAGGAGGAGCTGGGAACAGAATTATGCTTAAGGAACTTAGATCTAACAAACTGAAACTGAGCTTATCAAGCTCCCCCTGACAAAGCTTATAGTCTTTACAAGATCTCCTGCCATATCAATTTGACCTCCTGATCTCTAGTCTTTTTGAGGGTACAATACTTTGTAAGTTATATAGGTGAGTTTTGAATGTAGATTCAAATGACATTTTTCCTGTTATGCAACAAAGAAGGAAAATTAATCAGATGGAAAGTTAACTCTCATCAATATCTTACTACGCTTCAATGATTTCAATACTTTCCTTCTATCCCACATGATATTAATGTGTTTCATTCAAATTTCGATAAACGATACACTTTTCAACAGAAAGATCTGGTATTCTCCTTACAATTAATCCACTTACCCAAACTAATTGCTCGAGTGAAATTCAAAAAAAATGTATGCAATGGACTAGCGAAAAAACTAGGCGACAGAATCACTATCAACTTCTGACACCTCTTCGATATCAATTTGATGATGGCCTCATGTTCGAAAATACCACCGACTAGATCTCTGTCCTTGACGCAAAACTTCAAGTAGTACTGTTTTTCCATAGTTTCAACGACTTCAGTGGCGAAATCGATGTCGTCGTCCGCGAATAGAACGAACGCATCGTACTGAACGAATTGTACGTTCTGATCTATGTTCGCAACGTCGTCGACTGTGAGACAATATTTGTCGAGATCCTGATCGAGAGGTGCTTGGTTCAAGAAACCGTTCGGATGTTGGTTGTGGAACTCAATATCGCCAACTGAAAGTAAAGAATTAGTAATTTGATTTGATATGTCAATAAGAGATACCACGAGTATTCGGTATTAAGCGAATGTTGAGAATAATTCGGTCGAATATCATGAAAGAAAACACTTAATATCACTCACAGAAGACTTCATTAAACAAAAAAATCTGCATATTGAATACTGATATTCTACCAGCGTATTTTATAGAGAATGGAAGAATTCTTTCAGCATTTGTCGATTGCAGGCGATAACGCTGTTTCTCATAAATCTATCTTAGCAAATCAAATTCGGCTAAGCTTGGATAAGCTTGCTGACCATCACTCGTAAAGATCAGCTGTTGAATCTAGCGCACACTTTTCATGTAATGATCAATTTGAACTGCAAGTGACATTTTCTGCTTCACATCCACATCTGTGTGTTTATTTTTTGCAGCAATTTCCTCGAAACAGACTTAGAAATTCTTTTTCTCAATTGATTTTATCACTTCCGTTGGCATTATTAGCCACATGGGAAACGATGGTCTCTGGGAGGTTTTGTGTGGTTCGGTTGGGGGTGCCAGGTGTATACATACACGCTGGGCCTTATACCGCATTGATACAAATACGTTTCAGTCTGAGTGTAGCCTGTTTCATTCAGCAGCCAGCAGCCGCCTAGAGAAGTCGTTACAGCAGCTCCAGAGGATACCCGTCAACAGATCGCTAGGCGGTACCTTGGCACCCGTAACCACATTTTATGTGCTGCAGGTGCACTTCCGTCCTGAGAAGACCGTTCACCATCGTCAGCGTAATTCTTCTAGCATGGCTTGGATTTCAGTTCAGCGTGACATGGCAGGGTTTTGGCACAGGCGTCTGCCTGTGCACTTCCGTAGCCGTCGGCTGAATGAAGAGTAGCAAACACCGTCGATTGAGAAAATTTGTACTTTTCAGTACTATAATTAAAAATTAGATAAAATAGGGCATCCGCCCAGCATCACTCCGAACTTCAGGAGTTCCGGAACATCGGTATTCCCGCTCAGCCATCTTATCCGAATTATCTTGCGTCTTCCGCCAATTTTTTTCTCCTTACCTGGGGACTATAGCCTTCGGGCTGAAACCCCAAGAGGTGGTTTTTAGTCGGTCCGACATTAGTCCCGTTTCCCGGGTGCATCCTTTCGAAAATTTCCTCCTCTTAGTCTAAAAGAAGAAAAAAAGCTGTAGTCTGTGGGTTCTGTTCAAGACATATTACTGACCATTCATTTGTGGATCCTAATGGAACCTAGCCATCGGGGCTCTCTCGGTCAAACAGAGAGGGAATTGTTTTGTTGAGTTTGAATATTGTAGGGATTTTGCGAGATTATACTTCAAAATTGGCAAGCAAGAACAAGGAAGTGATTATGTTTCAGGAGACTCTCTCTGAGCATGACCCTATCGAAGAAAATTATAGTACTGACGAGTCAATGATATCATATTTCGGACGTCACAGTCAGAAGCAACTCATACGTGGAAAACCTATCAGATGGGGATATAGTGAGGGATTAGTGCTAGGTTATATAGTTCATTTTGACCCATACCAAGGATATTCAAGTACTTTGCAAGATGAGTACAAACATATGGTTCTTGGAGCATCAGTAGTTTTAAAATATGCAGGTATATTAATATACCTGCATTAATATAATATATAATATGCGCTTTGAAGGATTTCATTTATACTTTGACAATTACTTCACCTCCCTCTTGTTGCTCAAAGAATTGAAATTGAGGGGCCTAAAAGCTACTGAAACGCTGAGGGAAAACCGAATCCCCTCATCACCCCTATCTAGTTCAAGAGATTATGTTTCAGGAGACTCACACTGCGACGGAAGAACATCTCCGCGAAAGAGGAAATATCGCAGGTTATGTACTTTTTGATCATCTCCATAATCCTTTTTATGGCCTTGTTTGCTATGTAAAATCTTTTCTTAAATTCAAGTGTGTTTAGACATATGAGTCAGGTATGCTTGTTGAAATAATTTTCTGCTGGTTTTCTTTTTCTATTGTAACAGATTCTTGTCCCAAACCCCCTTCCTTTCACCCTTGTCTTCGTCTGGAAATCATGGAGATGAGAATAGAAGCTGCTAAGCAGAAAAATCTTCGGTACTCTTTATGTACACACGACACTAACACAGCATAAACAGACAAGCTATTACTAGTTCAATAGCGACGGGGAAACGAGTTTCTTCCTCAGGTTTTTTCACTGGTTTATTGAATCATACGCAAGATAGTATGATTCCCCTTTTACTTTTCCTGAGCTCACACTTGTGTTTTCTGACACACACCAAAATTATAGATATAAGCATTTATTATAAATACAATTATTCGAATTTTGTAAATCCTCTCTTTTCAAAAGAATATATATATATATATATATATATATATATATATATATATATATATATATATATATATATATATATATATATATATATATATATATGGGAAGATCTGAAAACTAGCTCCTTCAAAAAGGGATATTCAACAATCTGCGGAATATTGCTTCAATGAACAGTCTTCAATCTTTTATAAAATAGTGCATTTTCTGAAACTTATTTCGAAGAAACATTTTTTTCAATCCAGTAAGGACTATAAGCAACAATTTGATGTAACAATTAACAAATAATGCATGTTGTGACACGCCCTATTCGTAAATTAAATTAACACCGCACTGGGTCTTCGGTAAATCCTCTACCGCCGTAGATCAAATGCAAATTTGCAATTTAAGAATTTGACTGCTTTCATGTAAGATTGAGTCAGTAAGGGCTCAACTTTGTTAATTTTAATAAAGCATATATTGTTGAATCTTATTCCTAATAGAGTGTAAACACTGTCGAATAGTTTATTGACTACAACCCTAAAGTACAAATAAATAACTGCGTAAAACAATACATTCTGACGCCAAATTTGAAATTTGCATACCGGGGGTTCACTGGAAATGGAAACCAAGTGGAGCATGGTAGCAGTCAAATATTTCCAGGACCTATAGAATCGAATATAGTTCTTGCCTCGACTCCAGTTCGGGAATTAACAGCAATGGATTTTGTGCTTTGTAATGAACTCACCTAATAAAGTTCTTATATCATCGATGACATCAAATCGATCAAGAGTTTCCAGATTACCTATCAATTGCTTTATAGAAGCTACTTCTCCTTTCATTTGCCAAAGCCGTAGTACTTCCTTTGTTGGATCCGAGTTAAATTCCAGATTTGATATTAAATAAGATTCGATCGAACATAACTCAGCAAGTCCCTTCCAATTTCTGAAAACGAAACTCAATTCAGAGATTAGTCGATTCAATAAGAGAGAATTTTTATGATGTTCCTACGTTTTTGCTGTGTGTATTTGATACTGAAAATACTACAAACTGTGATCATTTTATCGAATAGAAGCAGGTGGAAAAACAGATTTCACTCTATTTCAAACTGAAATAGATATGTTTCCATGCAAATCACATGAAAAGAACTGAAATTTTTCCAATTTTATATCCGAGTTTAACACCCTGAAGTTAGTTGCAACTCTGGTGACGTAATACGCAAGTAAACGTGACTTCCTCAACAAATTGTAGTTGTCAAGGTGAAAAAACAGATTTCACTCTAATTCAAACTGAAATAGATACATTTCCATGCAAGTCACATGAAAAGAAATGAAAATTTTCAAATTTTATCTTTGACGGGTACACCCTGAAGTTAGTTCCAACTCTGGTGACGTAATACGCAGGTAAACGTGACTTCCTCAACAGATTGTAGTTTTCAACATGGTACATTCGATCTTTGAAGTAATTTTGATGCAGTTTGCAACGTTTTCATCACTATTTTGCCTCTTATCATTGTCTCAGCAAAAAAGATTTGATATTAAATAAGATTCGTTTGAACATAGCTCCGCAAGTACCTTAAAATTTCTGAACTTTTCTAACATTCCTACTTTTTTGCTATGTGTGTATTTGATACTAAAACTACTACAAATTGTGATCGTTTTATCGAGTAAAAGCAGGTGAAAAAACAGATTTCACTCTAATTCAAACTGAAATAGATACATTTCCATGCAAGTCACATGAAAAGAAATGAAAATTTTCAAATTTTATCTTTGACGGGAACACCCTGAAGTTAGTTGCAACTCTGGTGACGTAATACGCAAGTAAACGTGACTTTCTCAACAGATTGTAGTATTCAACATGGTACATTCGATCTTTGAAGTAATTTTGATGCAGTTTGCAACGTTTTCATCACTATTTTGTCTCTTATCATTGTCTCAGCAAAAAAGATTTGATATTAAATAAGATTCGTTTGGACATAGCTCAGAAAGTACCTCATAATTTCTGAACATTTCTAACATTCCTACGTTTTTGCTATGTGTGTATTTGATACTAAAACTACTACAAACTGTGATCGTTTTATCAAGTAAAAGCAGGAGAAAAAACAGATTTCACTCTAATTAAAACTGAAATAGATACATTTCCATGCAAGTCACATGAAAAGAAATGAAATTTTTCAAATTTTATCTCTGACGGGAACACCCTGAAGTTAGTTGCAACTCTGGTGACGTAATACGCAAGTAAACGTGACTTTCTTAACAGATTGTAGTTTTCAACATGGTATATTCGATCTTTGAAGTAATTTTGATGCAGTTTGCAACGTTTTCATCACTATTTTGTCTCTTATCATTGTCTCAGCAAAAAGATTTGATATTAAATAAGATTCGTTTGGACATAGCTCAGCAAGTACCTTATAATTTCTGAAAATTTCGAACATTCCTACGTTTTTGCTATGTGTGTATTTGATACTAAAACTACTACAAATTGTGATCGTTTTATCGAGTAAAAGCAGGAGAAAAAACAGATTTCGCTCTAATTTAAACTGAAAAAGATACATTTCCATGCAAGTCACATGAAAAGAAATGAAATTTTTCAAATTTTATCTCTGACGGGAACACCCTGAAGTTAGTTGCAACTCTGGTGACGTAATACGCAAGTAAACGTGACTTTCTCAACAGATTGTAGTTTTCAACATGGTATATTCGATCTTTGAAGTAATTTTGATGCAGTTTGCAACGTTTTCATCACTATTTTGTCTCTTATCATTGTCTCAGCAAAAAAGATTTGATATTAAATAAGATTCGTTTGGACATAGCTCAGAAAGTACCTCATAATTTCTGAACATTTCTAACATTCCTACGTTTTTGCTATGTGTGTATTTGATACTAAAACTACTACAAACTGTGATCGTTTTATCAAGTAAAAGCAGGAGAAAAAACAGATTTCACTCTAATTAAAACTGAAATAGATACATTTCCATGCAAGTCACATGAAAAGAAATGAAATTTTTCAAATTTTATCTCTGACGGGAACACCCTGAAGTTAGTCTCAACTCTGGTGACGTAATACGCAAGTAAACGTGACTTCCTCAACAGATTGTAGTTTTCAACATGGTACATTCGATCTTTGAAGTAATTTTGATTCAGTTTGCAACAGTTTTCATCACTATTTTTGTCTTTTATCATTGTCCTAGCAAAAAAGAGTTGATATTATATAAGATTCGATTGAACATAACTCAGCAAGTCCCTTATAATTTCTGAAAACAAATCTCAATTCAAAGATTAGTTGATTCAATTAGAGAGAATTTTTATGACATCCCTCGGTTTTGCTGTGTGTATTTGATAGTGAAAATACTACAAACTGTGTTCATTTTATCAAGTAAGAGCAGGTGAAAAAACAGATTTCACTTTATTTCAAACTGAAATAGATATATTTCCATGCAAATCACATGAAAAATTTCAAATTTCATCCGTGACGGGAACGCCCTCAAGTTGGTTGCAACTCTGGTGACGTAATACGCAAGTAAACGTGACTTCCTCAACTGATTGTACTTTTGACCATGGTATATTCGATCTTAATGCAAAAAACTGTTTGATATCAAATAGGATTTGATTGAACATAACTCAGCAAGTCCCTTTCAATTTCTGAAAACGAATCTCAATTCAGAAATTAGTTGATTCAATTAGAGAGAATTTTTAAGACATCCCTAGGGTTTTGCTGTGTTTATTTGATAGTGAAATACTACAAACTGTGATCATTCTATCAAGTAAAAGCAGGTGAAAAAACAGATTTCACTTTATTTCAAACTGAAATAGATATATTTCCATGCAAATCACACTAACGAGAACACCCTGAAGTTGGTTGCAAGTCTGGTGACGTAATACGCAAGTAAACGTGACTTCCCCAACAGATTGTAGTTTTCAACATGGTACATTCGATCTCTAAATTTAGATGCAGTTTGCATCATTATTTTTGTCTCAGCAGAAAAGAACATACTCTTTTTGGTTTTGCATAAAAGTTTTTCAGAATTAAAAGTTACATCAAGCCAATTTGATTCAATTCTTTGCATGTTGTAAGATATACTATATTACGAAAAATTTAATTGAAATCGAAGGAAGACCGCCAGTAAGTTAAAATAAATCTATTGGAATGTTTGAATTTGGAAATCAACAGGCGGGAAAGAGTTTGGAGCTAGCCAAAGTGCGATAAGAAGAATTTGGAATTAGTTCTTGGGAACAGTTGGTACCGTTACCCAAAAACCTGGGTCACGCAGCATCAATTAGTAGTCAATATATTTACAATTGCTTTAGAGAAAATAGCTGTCCAGCCATTCTCCATATCAAATGGACCATGCAGCTCATTTACAATATGCAAGAACACTAATATTGGAATGGAATTTCTTACTGTTTTACGAAAAATCTAGATATCATTTATCTAGACATTGTTTTGTGAAGCGATAGTCGACGAATTTGAGTCTGGAGAAGAAGGGCAAAAAGAAGGTTTATGCAAAGAATGCTTTCTTTTTAAGTTTATGAATAATATATGTTAAAATAGGAGGACACAGAGATTTCGTTACTGTTATAAGAGCCACGGAAAAATCTCTGAAATTTATTCATTTCTTATAATTAAATTTGTTCTTACACACAACACTTTTACCATTTATTCATGATACTTTATATTTTTATTATTTTATTATTATTCTGTAATTCAATATTCTGAAATGATTTTATTTCTTACATATATATCAAATCTGCCAAATAGATATTTTTTCTTTAAGACAATATTTCAGTATTGCTTACTTTTTGTACACAGTGTAGTATAAAGGAGAAATAATATAATTTTCAACCAATCTACAAGAGTCAAAATTTAATTATAATTATTAACAATTTCTAAGATTAGTTTCAAGTGGTGAATAAGATATTGATTGGGATGATCAAGAAAGTTTCTGAATCATTTTGAAACTTGAATTGTAGCAGTCAGTTATGAGAAAATGGGTATTCACTTGCACTAAACCAATAAAAGGAATATAAGTGTATTCATATCGTCATATTTCTATTGGATTTACAATGGAAATTATATATTTAGATATAAATTAAATTGAAGACTCCTGCATATAGCTTCCCATTATAGGATATTATATTTCTTATTGAATTCACTGTAATTTCACCTTTCTACAACAAATTCCCAGTAGCTAGATCTCAAGGTTAATGTCTACATTACCTTCATCAAATTAAGGTTCCCAGAAAAATATTGGAAGTAATTAGGGAATTTTCTTTGCTGCACCCATGAAATTCTCGTGGATTTATTCGCGAGTGATCACAAGACTCACCTAGGTAGACCTTCACTAGTATGTATAACTTTTGGAGGATTCAGCATAGCTGAAAGTAACTTCGTCGATTTATTCCTCAATATTCTTATGGAAAGGGAGGATTGAAGCGGGTCTTCCATATTGTTTTGAGCTTCCATAATTCGTTTTTTAATAAATTAATTGCTGTAATACAAAGTGATTTATAACCTCAAAATAAAAAAAATTATATTAAATGTTACTTACTGATGGTTGTTGGTCTCAATCTTTCATTATTCCTGAGATGATAGTCATGTGCTTCTATAATTATGGTAATTTTCAAATAAATTCTTCGAAAATTAAAAAATTTGATAGATTATTAATGAAATTGCACGTAGCCTTTGACATCTCTTGCTTGCTTATTTGTATTGTCAAACTTCATAATTGACAAACTGTTCACACTTGACGTGACACTTAACCAAGTGCTCAGATGCATTCAGGGATGGGCGAAACTATTCGATATTTCTCAGCGATATATTGAAGCAGAGATCTTTTCTCGATATCCAAAAAATCTCGAAAATACTACTACCTACTAGCATTTTATTTATGGTAATTCCTGTATTGTACATGAGTATTCAGTTTTCATTAGTTTGTTGTTGATAATGGACGTATGTCCGAAACCGATCCAACCAATGTAAAATTTTGTCATTCTTTACATCAATAAATTAGTGATAGTTAAAACATAGTAACTTGTTTTATTTTATTATTCATTATGAATACCAACTATCACATAGTTCAGGCTTCATCGATCAATTATTTAAATAATTGAATGAAAAATATGAATAAAACGATACATATATTATCAAAAATATTAAAATGCTCTTTAATAAACACAAGAAACGGACGAAAACATAACTTAGACTAAAATAACTGAAAACATAAAATAACTTCTAATGTCTCTTAAAATTACAAATTTTCGGAAAAGTCGAGATCACCTTAAAAATAAAAATTATTCAGAGTTATCTGAACATTCATTTGTTTTGCAACCGATGCAGTAAGCCCTGAAGTTCACTTGTTGGGCACTTCTTTGTCTGCCTTTCTAGGGCAGCTGTCGACGTTTGCATAACTTTCTGCATTTCATGAACCTCACGAAGCCGCGTTTTTGTCAAAGAAGGGACAGCAAGCTGCTGAACGCGACGTTTTTGATGATCTTCACCAAGTGCTGCCGCTAGAATTTTCAAAAATATCCGTCTTATATGAGTGTTACTTTTATCAGTATTTGCCTTGAGTATGATAAATGCATTGATGCCAAAGGTATTGAGAAGGTGGGAGATTATCGCCACTGACCATCTCTTTATTCTTCTAGCAACGTTGTAGTTAGCGCACAGTAGATCATGCTGTCAACTCCGCCTTTGGTACTATTCTAATAGGCTTCTAGTCTAGTCAGTCTATGGAGTTATTACTATTAATGGTTGAAAGTATTACGACTGCTGTCTTGGGCTTAGGGACATAGGAGACAAGAATCATTTGATTATGAGATCTAAAATGCGAAGTAAATTTCTCTCTAGTCTTGTTTGGCAAGAATTCAGAGGGGATGTCAGGTTTTCTTTTGTTCAATGTACCAACAAGTGTCAGTTCATATTCAGAAGTTAATAACTCTTTGGTCAGTTTTGTACTGGTGTACCAATTTTTTTATTGGTTCGACTAGGCGTTTCACATGTCGTCGGGAGAATTAGATACTAGATATTCAACATCCAGTTATTTGCCAGAATATACCTCGAATTTGCACAGGTAATATGTTTTGGAATCTACTAAAGCCTGCTATTTTATGCCGTATTAGTACTATGTTCTCGAGTACTTACTGTGTTAGAAGGTGCAACCTTAGACCGTTTCACTTTTGGGCCATTTCTTTTAGTATGTCGATGAAAAATAGTTACCTCCGATGTGTTAGAACCATTTTCTCTATCTTCAGACTCGTTCATCTCACTTTGCGAGTCATGGCAACTATTTGCAGGAGTAACGTTTGCATTTTCGTCTTCCGAGCTAGAACTAGCAACGTCTTGCTCATCGTCAGACAACTCCGCCAGCCAGGATACTAGAGAGAGCGCGGTCGCTTTCCGAAAACGTTAACTTATATCAATTTGAAATTGTCTTGACCTCATGCGTCTAATTAGGAGTCAACAAATTTTAATATTTTGTATGATCTTCTCGGACCCTACGACAGCATAACGATGCGTTTGCATGCCTTGCATTCAATGACCAATTCGATCTTACTGCAAATTAGCTGATAATATTGGTAAAAGCTCTAGAGGATGTTGTAAAGTTCCTGGCCGCGGTTGCAGTTC
The DNA here is from genome assembly GCA_013387265.2 of Cryptolaemus montrouzieri. NCBI lineage: Eukaryota > Metazoa > Arthropoda > Insecta > Coleoptera > Coccinellidae > Cryptolaemus > Cryptolaemus montrouzieri. The sequence goes on from JABFTP020000042.1 coordinate 16,444,952, forward strand.
ATTCAGGCATCTCTTAAAGCGTGCTCGATTGTATTGAAGTCCGGTGACTTTGGAGGAAGGGGTAAGTGGTTGATACGCTGGTTTTTCAGAGCATTCAATACATTATAGGTTCCATGCGACTGGAATTATCGTCGACGAAAATGAAATTATCACGTATAGTGTCATGAAACCAACCACCCATCCCCCTTCCGAATCGATTTTGTGACACTTTCCCTCTTGGACTGAACGTAAATTTTTCTCTCTTGAGTATGTTCATATACACGACTATCTGACAATCGACCATACCAGGACTCGTCAGTATAGAATACTTATGAGAGACGATCAAACAACAATATGTATGACACGTTCAAGAAAATCGGCAAGAGATGAGTTCAGAACAGTAATTCATAAACACCTCAAAAAAGTCTAGGGAACACTCACCAATATCTTTAAAATATAAATTTGATGATTCGAATTTATAGAAATCTTTCGGTTTTTGTTAGGATGTATTGTATATAATTTATTCTCAAGAAAACAAAATAATATTTGACTTCTCCAAAGCACCTATTATAAAAAAATTTGAAATTTGAAAATGACGAAATTTGGTAAAACACAAAAAAAAATCCTGAACTAATATTCTCGAAATGATATGGAAGCACTTATATTTTTCTGTACCCAGAAGGTCCACCTCTTTTATTAATGACACTTTGGCATCGTCGCGGTATGTTCAATATTAAATTACTATTACATTTTGGCCTAAGTCATTCCAAGCCCCCTGAACTGCTAATCGAAGCTCCTGTTCATGATGGAAGACGTTTCTCTTCAATAACGTTCAAGACAACTCTTGCACGATGAGAGGGAGCATTATCTTGTTGGAAGAGTGGATTTTTACCCATTGTTTGGAGATACGGTACCACTACACGTAAAACTATCTCATTTGCGTAATAATTTCCCGTGAGGTTGTTCTGTATGAAAACGAGGTCAGTTATTCCACCAAGGCGTATACCTCCCCAAAACATCACTGATCCGCCTCCCTGTCTAACAACTTCTCGAGCATGTTGGAGACGGTTTTGCTTTCCAGGTCCCCTCCATATTCGAATTCTTCCTGAATCTGGGATAATAACTAAATCTAGATTCATCACTGAAGAGAACTGTGGCTCACCTCTCTTGATCCCAGTTTACGTGTTATTGGCACCAAGCTGAACGAGCAGCGCGATTTCTATGGGTCAGTTGTGGAACTCTTAAAGGACGTCTGGAGTGGAGTTGACCTTTGTGCTGTCGATTGCTCACAGTTTGGTCGGAAATTTTTACATTATTATTATGATAGCTCTTGAGCTAATTGAGATGCTGTGGTAATACGATCTCTTCTGGCTTGTAAAAACAAAAATCGGTCTCTTCAGTAATGCTGAAACGACCTGTATGGCGTTCTTCTACGCTACCTGTTTCATTGAAACGCGACCATAAACGGTTTATGACACTTGGGCTACTTCCCAGAACCCTGGATACTCTTCACGTTGGGAGCTCCCAGCTTGGAGAATGCAAATGGCTCGTAACATCTCTTCTCTAGTCATATGTCGTATTTCCATGGTCGAATCACAAAACTTGAATCTTTCATTTGTGCTATTAACAGAAACAAAGTGCCAACTAACTGATTTCAAACACTGAATACATGAAATGATTATAAAGCAGCGTCGCATCTGCTGCATTTTTAGTTTTAAACTGAAATCTGTTGCGCACTCTACATAATTTGGTGAGAAATTGATGCAAGTGTTCATTTCTTAAAAAAATCATCCATATTGATCGTTCTGGATACGATATATCGATATTCAGAAGTATTCCCTAGACTTTTTTGAGGTGTTTAAATATTCAGCCGTATTCCCAAATACCTTAGAGCACTTTATTAGAAAAGACTTCAAGAACACCAACAATATGAAGATCAGGAATTATGAATAAAGTCATATGATTTTCAATTTGACACTTAAAAACGTCAGAAATGATTAAACACCCAATTGATATGCTAAGGATGGATGGAACATTTAAAATAATATTTTGGATCAGTAAAAAATGTTTTCATGTGAATTTAGTTATAGTTGTGATTTCATGGATTTTTTTTATAAACATGGATCATCATGTCTTCGTCTGGAAGAAGGTAACGGCTCACTATACTGTTGTCTACTTTTGATTATTCCTACACCTGTTTTTGATATTGTATCCTGGTATTCAGAAATGCCAGTACGAGGAGCAAACCATTCATCAACTAATGTTGGTGTTCTTGTGAAAATAACACCAGGACATACATCGATGCTTGGTCTTGGAAAAGCATGATATCTGTAGATATGAGGATCCCTATAACCTTGACCAATTCCCACTGCCTCCGTTTTTACTGGAACACCAACTGGTGAATCAATATCAGCTTGTAGTTTTCTGTACTTAACCAAATTCAAACCTCGCTTTGTATAATCTGTTTGGTATATAGTTTCCATTTTGACCTCATCTGTGTCACAGGGATGATCTAGAACTTCCCCAGATAAAAGGGCCATTTGGTTATTTAACTCGTCTAGTTCTTTGTACAACATATTTTCTTTTTTCGCTAACATTCTATATCTTCCCATTTGTGGATCATACAAATGTGCATCACAGTGGCAATATGGTTCTACGAGCTTCGATACATAAAAATTATTGGGTTTTGTCCTTTGAGGGGGCTGTGAAGGTCTACTAGTTAAGGGTTTTGGATAGGGCCATGTATAATCATTTTTGTTGACTGTGGTGAAAGAATCTTTACCTGCAGTCATTTTGAAAATACTTAATTCTTTATGGATTAGGTTAGGGTAATATGTTTGATATTATTTGAACGAGCATAAATTTACGTTGAACTGAAATTCAGAAAAAATTAATCACAAATATTAGATGTCGTTTTTGACAAATGATGATTGGGTTATCAAATATATGAATTTTATAATAGATGAGATGGCTTAGCCGATTTCATACTTCTGAGAGTTTTTTTCAGCATAAAATTATGGATTCAAATACATTTTAGAAAAATTATGAAATTTTATGCTCACTTGACAATAAGGAACGTAGTGTAGAAAAGGGTATTAGTCACTCAAGCAAGCTTATTTCAAAATTAAATATTTATTGCTAATGTTTTGTAACAAAAAACACTAATTTGTCTAATAATCGAGATCAGTTTTAATCATCCAGTACATCAACTTTGGGAAAAAATTAAGTTTGAAAAAAAGTAGGTTTGATTCCCATTGCACTTACTTCGGGGCAATGGTGGTCAGCCTGTGGTAAATGAGTATCAAGCCAAACTAACACATATCGCAGACGTACCCTTCGGCAGAATCCCATCCAGTACATTCTGCGTGTGCCCACAATCCACATGTGATACAGAGGTACCACATCCTCGTTATTTCTTCCAAATTCACTACATATTAAACATCTATTTCTTGCGTCTTCTGCATCATCATTCTCATCATCCTGGCATAAGTCGTTAGTGTTAGTACTTGAGACTGATGTATCGTTTGAATCCTGAAGAACCTGTCTCTTTGCCTTTTTGGGACCATCACCGTTCTGCACCTTAGTCTTCTTCCCCTGACCCTTACCTTTCCATTTCTTTTTTTCTTTCCTTTCTCTTGCTCTTTCTGTACTTTTTTCATCTTTTTATTTTCCTTTTCCATCAAATCTTTCTTCAGTGGAGTTGAGGTTAATACAGTAGCATGCTGCTTCTTTCGGCGCTGTTTCTCTTTAGCTACAGGTGTTTTCTGTGTTAATTTTATAAAATCGGATCGTGGAACATTTGATGGATGAGATAAATATTTGCTCTGATTCACTTACACCTGATAAATCTAATAGTTTTGATGTGCTGGGAACGACATTTGAATCTTGTTCTATGTCACAAGTAGAAATGGTAATAGATTCATTGCAAACGACTATAGAGTCAGATTGGAGAATCCCAGTAGCCATAAAATCTTCTTCAGAAAATACTTGGGGATTTATTGGAAAAATACCTGTTGCCCTAAATCCCGATTCCGCTTTGTTAATAGACGCAACGGTAATATATGCTTTCCTCACCAATGATGCTACATCATAAGGAGTTATTTGTTCCAGGCGATTACTTTTCATATATAAATCACATTCCTTTTTGTATGCGGTTTTAAGAGGTCCAAAGAATGACACGTCCAAAAGGCTGCATTCTGTGAGATGTGTGTGGTGGCAAGGATAACGTATGAATATAGTTGCTTTTGCAAAATTTGTAGATAGGTAGGGAAGAATGACTAGCAAGATTGTCTAAAAGCAAGAGAACAGGTTCGTCCATAGAAGGTTCAGCATGTTTTTTAAAATATGCGAGCCACTCAAAAAAAGAGACTTTCATTCATCCAAGCATTGTCGGAGCATTTATAAAGTGCTCCTGATGGACCATCCTTCTCAAGTAGAGGAGTCATTCTCTTGCGGGGATAAATAAACATAGGTGGGATGAAGCGCTGCAGCGCTCATCGCAAAAATCAAAGTTATATTTTTGCCTCTCTCCCAACTGGTGATAGATCCCACTCTCTTCTGTCCTTTAGTTGCTAGTATTTTCCCTGGATTCTGAACAGTTGTCATTCTGGTTTCGTCGCAATTGTATAGATTTTTGGGAAGAAATTTGTGTTTCTCCATAATTTCCTCCAACAGCTTAAAAAATTACTGCACCTTCTCTTTATTGAACGATGTTTTTCGATTTATGCTGGTTGCCTCTGGTTTCCTCACAGATATATTATTTCTAGCCATAAAAGCTTTCAACCATTCTCGACCAGCCATTTTAAGTTTGTTAAAGTTATGATTTAAATTCATACTTTCCGCATAATCAAATGCCACTTTCCTTATTTGTATTTATTGTAAATACAATTATTCAAATTTTTGTAAATCCTCTCTTTTCAAAAGAATAGTTCGGGTTATTCTTTAACCTAAAAATTCATTCACGTGGGAGACGTTTCACGACAGAGAAGGAGATAGCTCAGGCTGATTACCTTCATTGCGCGTATAGGGTCCGACTCTGTGTTCAACACATTGCTATGTCTGTCTATAGTCCATGCGCTTTGTAAGATTAGAGATTGAGATACTCTGTACATTCTGACCCTACTTTGTGCCTTGAACTGTCTGTGTATATTTTGATGGTCTCCTAAGTAGTGGCTTTGAAGGTGAACTGTAGAGGCATAATGCTCGCTGCAAGAATTCTTTCTATTTCCCGTTTGATAGATCAACATCAGTTTTAGAGCCGTTCATAGGGCCACCTTCTCTGACAATGACACATAAATGTTTCTAAAATTTTATAGAAGTGAGAAAGAAAAAATCTCAACAACTTATTTGAGTAATTGTTATTTGTGCAATATAGGAATCATGCGTACTGATTAGAGCAACATCTGCTGGAACCAATGATCCACAAGCTAGCCAAATGTGAAAGCTATTTATTGTTTTGTCAAAAAATATGACTGACAAAGCGTCATAGATAATTAATTCTCTTGTGTTATGTATTGTTTTATCACCTTGAATCAAATGTAAAAAACTGTTTTTTCGAAACTGGCACTCAATGTCATGAGAAACGATTCAATAGGTTTCACATCTTCATGAATAATCTCTTCTCAGCATATAGGAACATATTCAAATGTTGAATTAATTATGATCAATTCAAATTTCCAAGAAAGTAGGTGGCCGGACTTAGTTCTTTTTGTTTACCGAACAAAATAATTCATCAGATGGACATTCTCGATTAATAAAACCCAATTTATTTTTCATTGTCAAATCGTAAATCTTGTACTTTCAACTACTTCTTAGGAATTATGTACAAGAAATGATTTTCGTTAACATTTATACATAAGATCGAAAAGTATACATATTAAATTCAAGTCCTAGTCTTATTCAAAACCATAATTTTATGATTATTTTATATTGATATAGCGTTTTTCGACATCTATGACAATTTTCATGACTGTCTATGTATGTATGTATATGAATGTAATGTAACTTGTAATGAGATAGAAGAGCGAAAATTCATCATCACGAATGATTCCCTCATATCGTTGCTCATCATCCCTATTCACCGAATTTGGCTTTTCTGATTTCTGGCTCTTCTGGAAACTGTCTAGTTCTCGTAAGACACTTGCACTGAGGGTTGCCATTAAGCTTGTAGGCGTATGAGTAGTTCGTTTTCACTTTATCTGGGAAGGATTCAAGTTCTATTTCGAAAAGCAGTTCTCGATATATTTAGTAAAATATTAACCAAAATTGAAATTTTATTTATTCAGGGACCATTATGGATTGTCACCAATCGCATACGCGATGATTCTGTGGTGGTGGTCGCGGACAGCTTACAGGGTAAGGTGAACAGAGTGACCGAGCTTGTCGGCGTTTCCATGAAAGAAAACGGACTGGAGTTTTCACCCAATAACACTGTGGTTAGCATACTGAAGGTTCCAAGGAGGGATATTCGATGTTTAAGGGAGAAATACTTGGAGGATATGTAATAAAGTGTATGAGAGTCGTATACAAATGTACGATGAGAATACTGCAGGGATCTATCACATGATGGAGTTCTGCTATTGAGGCATTCTAAAGGAGTATCACTAATCGCATACGCAGATGATTTTGCTTTCGTGATCACAGTCAAGGATGCTATCAGTTTACAAAGTAAGTTGAACAGATTTTCGAGCTCGTCGGCGTTTTGATGGAAGGAGACGTACTGGAGATTGCCATTTAATGAATTAAAGTTGTCAAAATGAGTGTTTCAGGGAGAAAACTGTTCTAGATATCAGCCTATGGTGGCAAGATCTCACAAAAAAAATTAGACATGCAGAACTCAGCATTCTCAGCCAGGACGCTACTGAATGTGGTAGCACACAGTGTTGCTCTATATGGGGCCCCGATATGGAAATGGGCTATGATGATCGCACACAAAGCGAACGGAGGCTGTACAGAAACAGGAACTGCTCAGAGTACAGCGCTGGTGATATCAGACTACATAGACGAAGGAAAGGAGTAAGAAGTTTGAGAGATTAACAGGACCCCAAAAAGGTTGCCAGAATCAGCTAAGCGCTCGTATACAGAAAAAGTGGCAGGAAAGGTGAAACAGCAGTGTGAAGGCAACTTATACTGGACGTAGCTGAAGTGTCCGTACAGAATAACCGGGATGCGTATCTTTTTATTTATTCCGGAAAATGATAAAAAAGTCAGAGAACAAATGCTGTTGGACGTGTGGCGAAGGGGATAATGTAGGGGTAAGTGATAGGTGTAACAGGTGGGATAGGGAGAAAGAAGGTTTACACGGAATGTTTGGAGATCAGCTAGATTGCCGACGAATTTTGAATGAAATGATGACCGATGAAGAAATTCGGAGAGTGTTTCGATATCTTAACCAATCTTGAGGGAGATAAGAGGTTCGGTATAGGGAAGTGGAGGTTAGACAGATCTGGCTGTCGATGTATGGATGAGATTCTTCCAACAGCAATAGTAAGGGTCGCAAAGGTATATTTTTGATGTGGCTAAATGAAGATTCAGGAGACAGTATGAAGGTTTAGTGCGTGATTACTCCACACTTTTTGCGGCATTGCACTGGTCGCTACAGGGTTAGTTTAGCTTATATTCCACCTTTCTCTTGGGTTAAAGAAAGGTTTATGAAGTCCAATAAATGAATGTTATTGAGAAGCTAGTGGGTTATTCACTAAAGTGCCATCATGTAAAAGGTCTCTATATTTGAATGGGATTTCACTCCAATTTGTTCAAATTGGGTAAAAAAGGTTTATGAAATTTAATGAGTGAAAATAATTGATTATTAACGAGAAAAAAAGAAAGGAACTTACCGAACCTAAACCAATCAAAAGAAAAACAGGGACACATAACGCCTAGGGGTTTGTCAAGGCGTTTTATTCTTCATACACAAACATCACAAAAGCCACGGAATAGATTTTACACAGGGCTTGGAACACATGGTTAATCGACCTAACATAACTCAAACTTTTAATGCAAGAGATTTAACATGACTAAAAATACCTTCATACACCTCCACATTATTCAAGGATAAAAGAAAATTCAAATTATAAGTTTGAAAGAATTCAATTAACGGTTGAGTTCTTCACGTAATTCGTTACAATGAGTACGAAAATTACTGCAACCCAGAAGAAGATGATCTGGATTACCAATCTTACCACAGCCACGGAAAGGATCTTCCCTTAAACCAATTTTTTTCAAATATTGTGGATACATGAAATGACCACTTCTGATACGAGATATTACCTGAACAAATTTTTGCCTATTGCCAACAATTTTAAACCATACTACTGTAGATGGCGAAGACTGAAAGCTTTTATGGAATAACCCCTTGATATTTGATCATATTCAGATCATATTCAGTGATTTCCATTTCATGTAATGATGCCATTTTTGCAGCCTTATTAACTTTTTCATTTGAAGGGATCCCCACGTGTCTTCACCCACATGAAACATACATATATATTCAAATCCTTCAAGTTATGAAGACACAATAACATTAATTTTTTCGAATTGTACTGAAAGACAATTCAAACTTTAATTTCTTAAAAGATTACCTCTGACTGTCCTACAAAATCGGAATCTCTTCAGAAATTATTTAAACATGCAGTTGCAGTGTGTAATCTATTTGATCAATTGCAGATACTTCTCCAAAAAAAATTGAATTGTTTTCCTTCAAAGTTTTCTGTTGGTAAGTATTCATGACAATTGTCATATTTTTTGAACGACTGTCAAAATTTTTCAGCAAATTTTTCTTAAAATTAAGCAAGTTCCACGAAGAAATTATATATGGGCGATGTCAACCCAGATTATTGGGTCCATAATGATTCTAAAACATCTATAGATCATATTCGGCATCACTTGGAAGACTGAACCTGGCCATCGGGGCCCTCTCGGTCAAACAGAGATGGAATTTTGAGGAAATATCGCAGGTCATGTATTTTTTTTATTATCTCCTTAGTCCTTTTCATGACCTTGATAGCTATGTAAAATCTTTTCTCAGATTTGTTTAGACATATAAGAAGTATGATTGTTGAAATATTTTTCTGCTGGTTTTCTTTTTCCATTGTTACAGATTCCTGTTCCAAACCCCCTTTCTTTCACCCTTGTCTTCGTTTGGAAATCATGGAATGCAAGAGAGAATGAAGCGGCTAAGCAGAAAAATCTTTGGTACTCTTTTTGTACACACGACACTAACACAACATAAACAGACAAGCTATTGCTAATGCAACAGCGACAGGGAAACGAGTTTTCTCCTCAGGTTTTTTCACTCGTTTATTGAATCATATACAAGATAGTATGGTTCCCCTGTTACATTTCCTGAGCTCACACTTGTGTTTTTTCTGACACACACCAAAATTATAGATATAAGCATTTATTGTAAATACAATTATTCAAATTTTTGTAAATCCTCTCTTTTCAAAAGAATATATATATATATATATATATATATATATATATATATATATATATATATATATATATATATATATATATATATATGTATAAAGGGTTTTACCCCGACGAGTTGCCCATATATCTGTTCATGCAATCAAACTGATTTCATGAAAAATATAAATTCACCACCCGGTAATTAATACCATTGCCAGGAAATGATTATAATCAAAACATATCCTGGAGTAATTATATATTAGGATAACGTTAAATGTTATGAGAATATATCAATCTACCAGAATATATACATACTATAGCATCATCAGACAATGATATCAATGTACCAACGAGTAGTGTCAGAGGCTTTCTCCCTGAAATATATATATATATATATATATATATATATATATATATATATATATATATATATATATATATATATATATATATATATATATATATATATATATATATATGAACGGATCAAAATTTCAATCCCTACAGGAAGTTTAGCATTTTGAAGGAATCAGAGTATATTTAATAATAATTATTATATTTACCATCAATAAGTCCCAGAAAATTAGTTCCTCCCTTTGAATGTAATAATGAACAATAAACAGTAATGAAAACCGGATCTCTCCTTACAATCCAGAATTTATGCGTTAATGTAGCTGAATATAATCTATGAATGTCGTCCATTATATGACTAGATATTGGCATTCGGTTTAGCAAAAACTTTCTTGCCAAGAACTTTTTACGAAGGTGTAGATGAATTTAACCAGACTCTGACAAAATAATATCATTAGGACTACTCTTGAGTAAGCACGTTCTTATGGCTTTTTTCAGCAGAACGTCTGGACGCTTCAAAATACTGTTAGAAGAGTTACCATAAAAAAAGCTTCCATGGTCGAACATAGATCTCAGAAAGCCACGATAAAAGAGTAAAGAAATATTTTGATCCGCACCCCAATTATTATGGCAAATACTCTGTGTGTATCCGGAAATTCTCATTCAAATTGTTTGCGTTAAGTATTTTTAGGTATTTCAAGTTTCTGTATGTTGGCAGGACTGTTATCAATCACTATAACAAACATGAGCGTGATCTGTCAACTAGTTTGTTTACGACAGCTGTTGAAACCAGTCGATCCCAGTGGTACTCTGCGAATGACACTGATACAGTGAAAAAGAATATTGAACAAAGATTCTGTCTCAAATTTTATGTTTTGAACAAAATTCCGTGTGCTGAATCATTGCGAATGCTGGGGAAGGCTTATGGAGACTCTATTTCATCGAAAACCCAAGTGAACGAGTGGTACAAAGTATTGAAGGACGGTCCAGAGATCGTCGAAGATTTGCCTCGTTCAGGACGACCTTCGACCTTTTCAACCGACAATATCGTTCAAAGAATCAAGGAAATGGTGCTCGAAAATCGTCATGTGTGTGTTGGGGAGATAGCTTGTGATTCAACATCTCTCGTGAAACCGCTCTTTTTATGGTCCCACGTTTATGGAACGGAATATAACTGGTGACTAGACATGGTTCTATGAATACGACACACTAACCTGCCAACAATCATCGAAATATGTGAGAAAAAAAGAGCTACAACCGAAAAAACCTTGCCAAAGTCGTTGAAGATGCTGATTGTTCTTGGTGTGTTTCATCATGAATTCGTTCCGCTATGTCATATGGTCAATAAGGACTTCTATTTAACCGTTTTGAGAAGTTTGCGGCCATAAATGACCGGATTTGTGGCAAAACAATTCGTGGATTTTGTAAGACAATAACGCACCATTACATCGAGCCACGGTTATCAACGACCAAACACGCGATAAATACCATCGAGCCACTTCATTCTCCTGATCTAGCTTCGTGTGACTTTTTTTTTCTCCAGACTGAAATTGCTGCTCCGGAGAATCAGATTGGATTCCATAGACCTCATTAAAGGAAATTCGCAGAAGGAACTGAAGAACTGAAGGCTATCCCTGAAAGAGCCTTCAAAAAATGTTTCAATGATTGAAAAAAACTTTGGCACATGTGTGTTGCTTCAAATGGAGCATATTTTGAAGGAGATTCAATAAATTTTGGAAGTGGTTTGATATTTTAGCGTTTTATTCCAAATTTCCGGATACTTCTTTGTCACAGTGTATATCTTAAAATCGGTATTCTTTTCTCAGTCATTTCTCTAGTATGAATAATTTGCTGTTTCCATGATAATTGGTAATCCAAAATAACACCCAAAAACTTAACCGAAGACTTATAAGAAAAATTGAAGTTGACGAATCAGACTACAGAGGAAAGTTAATCCTTTCAGTCATAAAACTACAAATAATTATTTTAGAAGAGGAAAGAGAGTGGTCATGATCAAAAAAAAAGAAAAGAGTATATTGAATGATGCTTCAATTTTACTCTGACAACCCATCCTATTTTTTTTAAAGCATAAAGACAAATGTCATCATCATATAATAACAACCGGATGTTCGAATTTTGCAGAACTTTTTCTAAAAGATGATATTAAACAATGTACAACATATGAGATTGCTATTACTGGTGTGTCTGGGCCCCACATAATGATTCGCCACTTTCAAAAACAATTAACGATTGATATATAGATTACAAATTAGATCTGAGAATCTATTACTGAATCCAATATGGATCATTTCCTTCTTTAAAATATTTATAATGACGTTAGTTTTCGTATGCCCCAAATCGTCAGTAAATAACGTCATAGTAATTTCCTTATTGGTAAAAGCCAGGTTGACATCAGTTACTAATTGACAAATACTATCCTAAGTACAATGGCCCTCACGAAATGCAAATTGAGTTTTAGGAAGCTTGCCAAAATATCCCAAGTACCACTTTAATCGAAATTTGGTCATTCTTTCGAAGGTTTTCAACACACAAGAACCAAGAGAAATAGGTCTATATCAAGGATGCTCAAACGGTCGACCGTGAGGGCTTTTCGAGTAGATCTCAAGAAGAAAAAAATTTTTAATAAGTAGGTAACTCAACTACAAAAATTTATTACATAATAAAATAACACTCTGCTAGCGGCAAAAGGCGGCTTTACAAAGGAACGCGCGGTACTTGTCAAAGAAGAGTCTCGTTTTTTATTCTTGCCGCTTTTCTAGAAATTTCGGGCGGCGCGTTTGACGGGAACATTCGAGACTTTCTTTCACGCCGATATGAATGTTGCGCCTGCAGATATTGGAGTCATTTTGAATTGTAACTTGAAGGTAATACTACGTCGATACAAACTTTATTATTAAATAGTACAAAATGAGTGCAGCGAAGAAATTTAAAACGTATCATTTCAATAACGATTGGTGAAGGATAAGTGCATTTCTTTTATTTGTAATGCGTCAGTTGCAATACCTAAGCTTGGTAACTTAGAGAGGCATCAAAAAACCGTTTATAAAAACTATGAGAAGGATTTTCCGCCATAGAGTGAATTAAGAAAACGAAAAGTACGTGATTTGATATCTTGTTTGAATGAAGAACAAATCATGTTCACAAGACCAGCCAAACAATCAAAAGCTGCTACGATCTAGTCATTTAAAATATCTCATATATTGGCGAAACATAAGAAACTATTCGAAGATGGATCGGTTGTGAAGGAAGCATTTATTGAAGCGTGTGAGACTTTATTAGGGGATTTTGAAAATAAAACAGAAATCTGTCTGTTGTTAGAGAACTTCAGTTATCTAGTCTAACTGTCACAAGGCGTATTGAAGTCATGAGTCAGGATATGGCAGATAAACTAAATCATGATAACAGGAAATGTACATACTTTTCTTTATAGTTCAACGAATCCACCGATATGACAGACATTGCCCAGCTGTGTATTTTTATTCGGATGGTATTCAATGACATGTTGGCTGAGGAAGAATTTTTGACAATCATTCCTCTGAAGGGGAACGCTCGTGGTGAAGATATATATGACGTTTTCTAAAATTTTGTAAAAAACTACAAGCTACCAATATATTAATTAGTGTGTAGTACAACCGATGGAGCACCAGCAATGACTGAAAACAAAAACGGTTTTGTGGCATTGTGTCGAGATAATGAAGATTTCCCTTTATTTTTTTCATTCCATTGCATTATACATCAACAAGTTTTGTGTTCAAAAGTTTTAAACACGGATGAAATTAGGGGCATTGCAACAGAAATTGTGAATTCCATCTGTGCACATAGCTTGCAACGGCGGCTCTTTAGGTTGCAGTTGGAAGATAGGGAATCCGCTGAACACACTGACGCGGAAAATTCCTAGAAAGGTTTCAAGAATTGTTGCCCAAAATAACAGCTTTTCTAGACGAAAGAGACGATGACACTCAAATGTTGAAAAACGAAAAATGGCTGACTGATCTGGCATTTTTGACAGACATCATGATGCACTCACACACTTGGAGCTTCAAGGTAAAGGAAAAACTATTATTGAGATGATTAGCGCAGTAAACGCATTCAAAAGTAAATTGCAATTTATGATAGATCAACTGAAAAGTAATGATCTGAAACATTTTGCAGTACCACACTTCAACATCCAACGGCACTCCCTAATTAAATTTAACACCATATGTAACTCTTTTGTTTGGTAACAACCCATAAACTCGCAATTTTGAATAACTATGAGTGTTTTCATTGATTATATAGAGAAGAACCCAACTAAACCTAACCCAAATCTTGACTAAAATAATGTATATTGTGCAGAAAGCTAATATCTATATATGCTACATAGAACATAGGGTGTATCGTGTATGTACGACAACCCTGCATCACACATACTTGCAGCCTCTCTGAGTCGATCAAAAGTAGTCTGAAAATATTGAGGTAGATCGCCAGCAGTTCAAGTTTGAGCACCCCTGGTCTATATGATTCACCAAGGTTAGGTTTTTTATTCGGTTCCAATATGGGTATGATTAAATACCTTTTCCAGTCTTCTAGAAAATTTCTTGATTTGAATATATCTTTAAATATTTTCAAATTTAAGATAATGAAGAATTACATATTGAATGATATCATTACCAGAAGCTGTGTTTGAATTGGTTTTCAAAGATCTCTCTAATTCTTTGAAATCGAATGACTTACTTAACCTACCGAATTCTTGTTGGGGGGCTAAAGCCGTAAGATATTCGAAAGTACTGGGGGGAGATAGCTTTGAAAAAAGTTTCCTCATTCTCTGCAAACTCAACTGATACGAGCATTTCTATTCAATGAAATCTTAGATGAATTGTGGGAGTTAATAGTTACACAGGAATTATGTGGTTGAATAATATGCTTATAACAACAATTGAGTTTTCTGTTTGTTGGATTTGTTAATCCAAATAAGTAGTATTTTTGGTCAGTCTTTCCGAAATGAAAAGTTTTGAGCTGCTTTTTTATGAAAAATACATGTAGCATAAAAAGGATACTTTTCTTTACGACAACAAGCTTTGTTCTAAAGATTTTCCAATTACCACGTTCAGATTTATTATAAAGAGCGTTAATTTAATCGTTTTCTTGATCATTTCATCTCAATTTCATTTTCAATACATATTATTTTATGTTCCTTAGTACGTCTCTTATCAAATTATCATAGTTTTTATGTATTTATTACAATATAATGATTTTATAGTTGAGTTATAAACCGTGAGTAAAATCTATGAATCACAATTCATATCGCTCCTCAGTCAAGTATATAAAGTAATGTATTATATATATACATAGTATGTCTGTTCAGATTCTTCAGTTGAATCTCAAGAACAAGACAAACGTTTGTAAGTGAATCTGTTTATGAATTTATTCTTTATATCCAATAGTAAGTAGTAGTATATGAATACTTGAAAATATAAACAGGGTGCTCCTAAACACCATGTACTAATGAAATGTTGTGCTTCTTTGTTTGATTTTACGATTAAAGTTTCTAATAAACTTAGATCCACAAACACTATCAGCGGACGTGTCTAACCTAACAAACTGTAGAGTACACTGAACGGAATCGGATCTTTGTCCTCGTTTAGTGGATATCTTTCATTTCGTTATATGAATACTTTCAAAAGCGTTTCAAGTGTTCTCAAAATATATTTCTACGGTCTTGATCAAAAGCATGACGGTTAATTGTAAGTATTCTGAATCGGCCTTAGGTTATTTTCATCTGGTTTTTCTCTTACATCTGTGATTGACTTATCCACTAAACTATCTATTAACTATTCAAAGTAACTATATAGCTTATGGGATCTTGTTTTTCTGAAACCTTCCTTGATTTAGGAGAAAACAAATAAGACATGGAACTAGGAAATGTAAACCATCCATTTTTCTGTTATTGGTATTAAAATAAGCTGGGAGGAATGTCTGCCAACTGGATCTTTCTCTGATTGATTGGTGATAATCATATAACTTCTCCAAGAAACTTTCCAAGTTGACTTTTTTGGTATCAAACACAACAAATATACATTCTCCACGAAAATCGTCGCATCAACCTACTTTTACGACAATACTATATAAACTTTATATATATAATATATAATAAAGACATCATTCAAAAGGGTAACTATTGTACGTTCCGCTTGGCATGGAGATGGTAAAAAAAGGCATATAAAAGATCTTCAAGAAGAAGGTACATAAACTAGTATTCCTTGGCAATAGGTTTATTGGGATTGTATTTGGTCTACTGATGGAAAACCAACTCTATAAACATCTACACTCCATGACTCTGTCGGATACAATGCCATGGTTACCTAGAACCCAGATTATTTAGTCTTCGAGAAAGATGACCTGAAAAAGTCTTGTGAACTTTGTGTAAAAGTTTCTACATTACTGAAATACCAAACACAACTCGACAAGCACAGAGAGCCAATAGGCCTGAGTGCTGCCAATGAGGGCGTCGTGTACGAAAAAGATGTCTGGCTTTTCTTCATTCAGGTCACTCCTTCCGAAATACAGTCCCCATAAAAATTCGCAATACCCTACTTTTACAACAATACTATATGAACTTTCAGGTTGGTCATTCAAGAGTCTCTTGGTAACTTTCAGAAGTGTAAAATAAGAAGATATAATTGAAAAAAGATGAGTTTATGATGGAAAATATCAACAAAAATTAAAAAATTCAAACATCTACAAACATTCGCGAAGAGACTGTTTCCTTTCCGGTCCCTAATTACTGCCAGTATACGTCTCGGAAGCCCCTCAAACAAATTTTGGATGTACCCTTGAGTCACTGAGTACCAAATTTCAGGAAGCAGATTTTATAGTTGTTGGAATGTTCTACAAGGCTTTCTACGTTGCTGAATTTGTCACCCCATGTTGTTCCAAACATGCTCTATGGGATTCAAGTCGGGACTTCAGGCTGGCCATCTTAAAATATCTATTTCGGCATTTTGCCGAAACTATAACTACTATAGCTGCATGAGGCCGAGCATTATCATGTATATAAATGATGTTTTCGTTAATCAATGGATCAAATGGTACAACATGGGGTTCAAGGATACCTGCGATATATCTGGCCGCTGTCATTCTTCCATTATTCACTTGGACTAACTCAGTTCGACCATGGAAAGAAATGCCTCCCCACACCATTACTGAGCCCCCTCCGAAGTTTTCGGTTTGCCGGATATTGCATTGCTGATACCGTTCCTCAGGTCATCTGTATACAGGCGTGCGTCTATCGTTCGACACCAGACAGAACCTGGACTCGTCGGAAAAGAGAACATTCGACCATTCTGGAATACCCCCAATTTGCATGTTCCCTCGCAAAATGAAGTCTTGCAACTCGATGCTCTCTGGTGGGACGCGGGCCGGTCCCTTGGCCACCCTTGGTCCGATATCGTCTTCTCTGAGTCTGTTCTTAACAGTTTGCAATGGAATTTGCACATTTCTGGAAAGTGCAAGTTCATTTTGTAGCATTCTAGCCGTACAGTGCCGAACTCTTAGTGCAGTTGAACGAAGCAAACGATCATCAATTGGTGTTGTTTTCCGATTTCTTCCCTGTTCGGCCCTTCTTCCATATTCCCCTGTTTCGTGGTACCGATTAATTGCTCTTGAAATAGTGCTTTGGCTAACATTCAACAAGTTAGTCACGTAACGTTGGCTTTGGCCCTCCTCTAGAAGTGTTACACTTCTTACCACTTCATGATCACTCGAATAGCGTCCAGGACGTTCAGCAGCCATTACAACAAATTCAAAGATTCGAAAATCATCAAGAAACACAGAAAACTTGCATTAATTTAGCGTGAAAACTGAAGAGAAAAGGAATGATAGTGATTGTCAAATAAACCCATTCTTGTTTCATACGTGTTTGAGATCATATGGAAACAAATGTTACTACATAGATAAGATTTTTTCCCCTCATATGTCCAAAAACATATATTGAAAAAGAAAATGCGATCGAGCTGCTTAATCGATTGTGGAATTCAGAATACCAGGTGCTGCTACAATTTTTGTGGTGTGTATTATCGACATGTCTGTACCACTTCTTGAAAATACTCATAATTCTGATTTTTAGTTGTTGGCAATAAAAGTGAAAAAACAATTTCTCATGGCTATGTCTTCGTATCGGTTAGGAAATTGATATTTGAATTGAAAATAAATTTGGTTGCAAAGCTTGCCCATAATCGGACCTTCGTCGAAAATTTTGGGATCTAGATTACTAAGCCATCCTTTCGAATCGTTTAAGGAATCTGGTAATAAGGAAAACATTTCTCCTTGTAACTAACATCTTTGATGTCATTCCGTTACTTACTCGAAAAATGTGTGGGGAACATTCTGATTTCGCTCCATTTTGGACACATTTGTTGTCAGACAAAAAATGATTAGAATTTGATGTATACAAGGTATCTACTAGAAAGGGTGCCAAACTTCAGTAAGTGATAGTACAAGTCATTTGCAACAAAAAATGTCTCATAACATTTTTTCGAAAAGTTGATAATTATCCAGTTATTTAACACTTCTTGGTTATACGAAATTTTTGCTTCCCTCTATAAAAAAAAGAATATCTGTTACTCTTACAGTTACTTCAAATCTGACCATACCATCGGAAGGAGCATTGAATTTGCTATAAGATGGAATGTACTAATGGTAAAACAAATGTATACTGGGTGTTACAAAAGGCTTATTAAAAAATTGTGAAATGAACAAAATAAGTGGTATTTTCTTGTTAGCTGTACCACTAAAACTGATCGATAAGTCGTTTTTTTTGTTAAAAACTACTACATTTAACTGCCTTTTAAATGATATATTAACTTTTGTGTTAACTATTTTTTTCCAGGAATATCATGGGTAAGAGTATAAGAATCATCTCTTCACGAAAGAGATTTAAAAACTATAATGGGTGTCCAAAATGTCTTCCCCTTTCTTGAATACACTTAACACGTCTTTTTCTTAAACTATCAACTACTCTTTGAAGTTCAATGTGTTTTTGACTCATTTCATCGCAACAGATTCGAACCTTTCAGTTAATTCTTCTCGAGTATTGAAGGGAATTCTATAAACATTAGTCTTTAATGAGCTCCACACATAAAAGTCAAGCGGCGTAAGGTCAGGGCTTCTGGGTGGCCATCTCACCGTCCCGAATCGACCTATTCATTTCTCTCCAAATTTGAAACCAAAGGTGATGCCGAGTAGCTATACGCATTTCTTCCAGAACGTTGATTATTTCGTTATTTAATAGATTTAAAATTTAAAAGCGCATTTCTTCCAGAACGTTGATTATTTCGTTATTTAATAGATTTAAAATTCGTTTGAATTGACACGATCGGGAAGTATAACTGGCCCGACAAGCTGACCCCTCCTTAACCCCAACCACACATTTACTCTTGTCTCGTGCTGAGAGTGTGACACGAAAGTGCCATGAGGATTTTCTGTATCCCATATATAGGAATTCCTCAAATTTATCATACCAACTTTGGTAACACCTCATTCGTCCATTGAATTTTATCTGATCAATCCTGTAATTAATTCATGTACTTACTCAATTCATGGTAATAGGTCTTGAAACTTACTCAAATGGTAAGGATGTAATTTAACCGTGGAACTCTTGAAGTCTAAATGTAGTACCAATTCTCCGAGTACTTGTTGTAGGGTCCTCGCGAACAGCCTGCAATATTGCAGGTGCTTGTCTCCATAGCTGAGCATTTCCACCACCTTCTCTAATTCTAAAACCACAGAATGATCCAGTTCAACGAATGTCTTTCTGCAAGGTTGCTATCTGTTTGGAAAGCGCAATGCATACTCCCGCACCGCTAAACGGGAATTTCCATTCGCGAAGCCATAAACAAACAACATATCTCGATATTCAATATTTTACAATATTTTCTTTTTTTCGAAAATGAAAATGGAACCGTAAAAGGGGAAAATATAAACTTCAATTCATTAATTCATTGAATGACAGTTACTGTTAAATTCTGAATATTTTTATTGGTTTTGAAATCAAGTAGTACAAGCCTTCTGTCATTAATTCTTTTACGATTCGTTTTCTAATTTTCTATCACTTACTGAAGTTTGGCACCTTTTATAGTAGACACCCTGTATAGAAGGAGCACTGGCGCAAGTAGGTACATCCCTTCCGACACATTTCATTGTCGATTCAAAATATGTTTACTATTTTCTTGTTCACAAATTAATTAATTTTCCTTTAAATCAAGAAACGTTTTGTGAAGAAAAATTTCTTATATGGAATGTAGTTACTTTGAATGGTTTAAAAGATAGTTTAGTCGATGAGTTGATGGAATGCACTCTTCTTCAGCCAGAAAAACAAAGATGAGATTCGTTGCTCTACCCTTTGATCCGCTATACACCGAAGAATTTGAAATATCAACATAAGTTAACCAAATTCAACCATAAAAAGTGTACTTGGAAACAAAGCTTATGATCAAGACCAAAGAATAGATTTCGCAAATGTAAAATTGATGAAAAATGTTGAAAACGCGAAAACACTGGAACGCTTTTGAAAGTGTCCACGTAATGAAATGCAAATATTCACTGAATTTGGACAAAGATGCGATTCCTTTCAGTGTACTCTGAAATTTGTCAGATGAGAAACGCCCACTAATAGCGAATTCGACCTATCGGGACTATAGTTCGTCGAAAGCGTTTAGTAGCATGGATAGATTAATTATGAAAGATAGAGCCATGTTGAAATAGATTTAAAGTACTATTATCTTCTGATGATGCCAATCTAGTTGACGAAATGCTAGTCGAGAGTTGAAATAAACTTTAGGTGAAGTGGTGTACACCGTTTTTAATTTGATACAATGACAAAGGTTGCAGTCTCCATTTCAGTATTGAAATGATCTTCTTTAGGCTATACCATATATTTGAATATTATATAATTTTTGACTTACCTATTTGATCGACGTGTAAGGTATCACTGAATTGAGCTTTGTTCGTGAAGATTACGCTATTTCTCGATTAATTCCAGCTATTGATTGATACGCGGTTGCATGTGTGTGATCTCTAAATACTTTTTAACATCTCGACAATCTATAACAGCCAGTAAGTCACTGGGAAGTACTTTTGTTGAAATTTTAAATTGTTCCTGAGACTTGCATTTATTATTTTTCAGATTATTTCAGAAGAAAATCAGTAAACGAGAGCGGATATTATCCAGTAGCTAAAAGAATGGCTCTGACCACACTTATGGTTTCATTGTTCTTGTTGGTGATATCGATTATGATTTGGATAAACAGGAAATCGATGAAGCAGAAAAAAATCTTAGCACGAATACCAGGACCTAAACCATATCCTCTAATAGGAAATGCTTTAGATTTCAAATCAACTGCAGGTGAACAAAATATAATTCTCATTCAAGTTGTCAACTCAAATTAACTTTCAGATATTATAAAAGTTTATATTAAATACATGAAATCATATGGGGATATAGTACTGGCATCAATAGGTACTACATTAAAACTATTGATATCTGATCATGAAGTTCTGGAGGCTCTATTGACGAGTACCACAAATATTGAAAAATTGTCGGATTATTATTATTTAGAAAACTGGTTGGGTCAAGGACTAATCACAAGCAAGCGTAAGTAAAATTTTTTAGCTTATACAGTTCCGAGAATAACTAATAAGAATACAATTTATTGTCGAAACTTGAATATATTCTTCTATATACTCTAATATTGTATCTACAATGATAGAATCATCCCAACGTTTCTCTAACATTTCTATCCTTTTCCAGTAGAACAATTTATGTTTTATCTCAAAATAGGAGTAACTTTGGGCAATAAGGTCTTCGTCCTAATCAAATCTCTTTCTCTGGAGTAAATTTCTCAAATCAGCAAAACCAGTTATCGCAGAGTGCCAGATCTGGAGAGTAGAGTGGGTCTGGCAACAATTCCAAGCGTAAATCGTTCATTTTTGCCATGGTTTTTACGACTTGTGAACCGGTGCATTGCCTTGATGAAACAAGGTTTTCTCCTTGCTGCATGAGGTCTTGCGCTCAATCTAGTCACTCAATAGGCTCAGTAAGGTTATATAATAGTCATTGTTGACGTCTGATATTTCTTTAGACAGCTGAAGACAAATATTTCATGCGGATCCCAAAAGATAGACTCTAGGATGTCAGCTAAAACCTGCAATTCCCCTTGGCGATCATCCATAACAATTTTGAAATTTTTTTCGATATTTACATCTTTTCGTCCACTAGAGCGATCTGCGTTTGCAGCTACCATCGGCAAAAAGTTCACTCGATGGAGATTTATATCGGTGATCTTTTCATGTCAGTCCTAGGCTCCAACGGGATTCTCACCTTTCAAATAGGGCTTAGTCAAGACACGGAACTCGACTTGATTCATTTCACTTCCATTATCGACATTGGGGAGTGTGAGTTAGTGAGCCCCAGCAAACGTGAACCTTCGGAGTAGACGATGATTCAAAAACTACCCTGGAAAAGCTACGGTGCAGACTGTTCTTCGGGTTCGGAAGGGTAACCCCTCCGAGTCGTGAAGCGGAATGCGCCGAAGGTGCCGCTAGGTGGCGCGGCTGACGTGGGTGGCGCAGAGGGGACTCGAGCTCCACCTAGGCAACCAAAAGAGTTTTTCGTCTGATATTTCTTCAGACAGCTGACGACAAGTATTCCATGCAGATCCCAAAGTATAGCGCCAGCCAATTGTTGGGTTTTTGGAAGTTTTTGAAGGCTTTCGTCATCTGCTCCGCACTCAGCATATACTTATTTCAACTCTGGCTTGCAGTAGTGAACCCATGTTTCATGAATGTTCACAAATCGATGAAGAAAACCCTTTTCATTGGGCTCTAAATGCACCAAGAAAGCTTGAGATTCGTTAATTCGTTGATATATTTGTTACATTCTCAGAAAACGTAGCACCTTATTCGAAAAAAGTTTTTTCATGCCTGACTTTCGTGCAGAATGTTGAATAGGATTCCTTTGATATATTTAGGATGTCAGCTAACACCTACTCGATATTCACATCGTTTCGTCCTCTAGAGCGTTCTGCGCTTTCGGTGGACAAACAAGAATGTTTGGAAACAGCATACCATCGGCAAAAAGTTCTCTAGACGGAGATTTATGTCGGTGATTCTTTCGTGTCAGTCTTAGGCTCAAATGGAATTTCTACCTTTCAAACAGGGCTTAATCAAGACACGGAATTCGACTTGATTAATTGTTTATAAATTCATAAGAATATCGTCACTTCCGGCATCAACACTGGACGTGTGAGTTAGTGGGCCAGGGCAAACGTGAGCCCTCGCAGTTGATGAGGGTTCAAAAACTGCCCTGGAAAAGCTAGGGTGCAGACCGTTCTTCAGGTTCGGAAGGGCAATCCTCCGAGTCATGAAGTGAGAGGGGACTCGAGCACCACTTAGGCAGCCAGAAGAGCAACCCAGTGCTACCAAAACCGGGAGTGGCAGTTCATGTCCTTGAAGGACCTAGATTCCAGCTCTTGAAGGAAGATCCGGAGAAGGTGGTTTCTGGGAGTCTCCCAGGGCAAGACATCCAAACAAGGCTGGTGGCAGGGGTGAACATCCTGCAAGTAGCCTCCTGTGCCACGAAAGGGCTGGAAGAAACACTTCCAGGCAAAGCACCTGGTCGTCCTTCGACACCTTCATAATGCAGAAAGGGATGAGGTGTCTTCAGGCTAACATCCAGCATTTTAAGCATTAACTTTCCTCCTTAGTAAATGCATCTTGAGTGATCGCCTTGATTTAGCTTTCAATTATAAACCATGGTTGGCCAAACGAGGATCAGTTTGCGGTTTCGGAAACCTACCAGGCCAGATACTATACTACTGTCCTGGGGACAACCCCACGTGTACTTACCAAACTCTGTAACAGAGACCCTAACTCTGTACTAGTGAGTGTCCCGACAGAGCGTGGCATATATCCCAGAAGATTCGGCTGAATGCCCTCTTGAGATGATTCGTAACCTTGTGAGTCATTGCAGGAAGTGAAGTCGAAATGGAAAAAGCTTGTCGCTGCGTGTGACACTAACACACCACTCGGTGAGGGGCAACTCGGATATCAATGTCCTTTCGACTTCCTCATGGTAGAAGCCTTCATTCTATTGAATAGAAGAGATGAGCCAACTTTTGTGTCGCGTTAACGCGCTGAGGTGTTGGACATTGATCGAGCTCCCTGAGCAATAAAATATCGGGATGGGGTGTGTCAAGTGAACCCTCGGGATCTGATGACAAGTACATTCAGTTCACAATTGAGTCTGGGATTACTTATGGTGCAGAAATGTGCTGCTTTCTTGCCCAAGTGGGAGAACGGAGTAGGGTTTGTCTGATGTGTGTACCCGGACACTCGGGCATGTAGGGCAATGAGAAGGTGGACGCATTAGCCGATCAAGGATTGGGATTCATCTAACCTCGGCTCGGAATTCCCCTGGAGACTGCAAGGTTGGTAAATTACTGGTGGTTGAACCTGAAGGTATGTGAGCACTCAACGAATCTCTCAGGTCTCAGACACTCTCGATTTGCTATCAGGGGACCTTCCACTGCAAGAGCCAAGGCTTGGTTTAAACTCTCCAAGATGGACCTGAGAGCCATACTAACGAAGCATTATCGCTCAGAAATAACCTAAACAAATAAGGATTGATTGAGGATCCTTCATGTAAACTATGTGAAGAATAGACCACTGGATCGAAGAGGCCGGACTACATGGCAGCTCTCACTCATAATGTATATATCTATATACCGTCACTTAAACCATAATATCTCCAAAACTAATGAATGAAATATTATGAAATTTCGACACATTTCTTTGAAAGGTAGGTGCTACATGAAAAAATAGCGCATTTAATATTTCTGGCGCCATCTATTTGTTAGTCTCGACACTTTTTTACACATGGGGTCAAACCTGAGCCTTTTCTAATCCAGCACAAGTAGATTTTCACCATAGTCTGTTACTGGCTCCCGGAAATGCTTCATATAACGCATCCTTCCTTCACTTTGTTCTCCAGTCTTTTTATCGTCCGTTCCAGTCGTGGAACTACAAGATGCTGCATACGTAACTGTGAAATTTAAGCTCGTCTTGTACCCTTAAATCAACTGCATGCTACGTTCTGGTCACTGCTCAGACATGATTAGTTCAGCTGCTCTGAAATCGTTAATTGATGGCTGATACTTGGGAACTACGATT
Organism: Cryptolaemus montrouzieri; assembly: GCA_013387265.2. Taxonomy (NCBI): domain Eukaryota; kingdom Metazoa; phylum Arthropoda; class Insecta; order Coleoptera; family Coccinellidae; genus Cryptolaemus; species Cryptolaemus montrouzieri. Next base: position 16,469,921 of record JABFTP020000042.1, read on the forward strand.
TCTTTTTGCCGTTATCTGCACGTCCGATTTTCGGCGGGGTTGGTACTTTTTTATCGACCTTCATTACGTACGTAGGATGAATCAAACGCACAAATATTTGACTTTGTCTCAAGCCTTTGGTGATGCAATTGATAAACATTGCTTAACTGTTTTTGAAGCATAAAATGTAAATTTTCTTTCAAACAAAGGGAATTCAAAATTGACAAATTTGGAATAGCTCAACTACAAGCAAGTCTTCAATTATTTTGATATCGCGGTAAAAACTCAACTGAGATGATTTTGGGGTAGAGTGATGCTATAGATGAGTACGCAGAATTGTGGGTAATCAATATTTTTCTGCATTTAAGAAAAATTGACTATTGCACACCAATCCAAAATCTTATCGACAAATTCTTACTGAACTATTTCGATAGTTTGATTATTATTAATACAAATTATATTTTCCAGCAACTAGATGGAGAAAGCATCGGAAAATATTAACTCCCGCTTTTCACTTCCAAATTCTAGACAAATTTGTAACTTCATTCGAAAGGCCCACAACGATTTTCATTAAAAAATTGAGAAAATATAAAGATAACAAAAGCCTCGATATTTATCCTCCTATGGACCTCTGCACATTAGATATTGTTTGTGGTAAGTCTTTTCTTCATCAGTAGATACAATTTGCTAAATCTTATATCAAATAAAATAAATAAGAACAAGAAAAGATTTGTCCTTTCGAAATTTACCCTTGGATAGAATAATATTAAAATTTCAGCGTGGGTTGTTTGTCAGCTCTGCCGCGGTGACTTATTATGGCACATCCTTATATTAATTTCATCTAGAACACTTTTATAAGTTTTGAGGGTGAGAGCTTAGTGAGCAAAATCTGCTCCAGTTTGATAGTTCCTATTTCCTCAAGCCTGATTCTACCCCCAGCTTGGCATTCGCACATGACGTGTTCTATTGATTCTACCATCTCCTCGCATAATATCCACGAAGTGTTCTCTATGAATCCTAACTTACTGGGGTAGTTTTTGAGGCTAAAATGCCCCAATAGTATGGCAATTACAACTCTCAAGTCTAGCCTGAAGAGTTCGAGAGCCTTGGCTTCGGCAGTGGAAGATCCAGTGATGGCAGGTCGAGGATATCTGCGATCTGTGGGGCTTAGATAGTACTCGCGTTCCTTCTGATCCAACCACTAGTTGATCAAAACGTTTTGCAGGGGAATCTTGAGCGTACGCTCTGGTCCAGTGAATTCCAAGGCGGCTTCGGGCGTAGAAAATTAGCCCACCTTCCTATTGCCCTCAATACCCTGTGACCTGGAACCTACATCTGACGGAGCGTATATTTATTCTCAGTCTCAAGGATAAACTATGTTCTTACACCATCAGTGTAGTTGTAGGTTCGAAATGCTTTCAATGCAGCTTGGGTTTCCGTAATGATTTTTATAAACCTACTTGTCAATCCACCAGCATGCTGAGGGTTTGTACAATGATCAATGACAAATATTTCTGCTTGAAAAACACTCATGAGCCTGCCAAGACAGGAAGACTGTTCTTTGGCAGCACTTCAACCATATACATTAGTTTCCACGCCTTGTGCAGTTTTGAAGCCGAGAGGGACGATCCTTAGAGCTGGCCCTTTCCTGGCTACAATAATGATGATCTGAAATGATAGCTCCAGGTGGTTTTGAGTATTGCTTTGTGCATTTCATAAACTTTCCCTAACATTTGAATTGAAGCAGAAACGTAGTATAAATTGTTAGTAGGAAAAGCTAAATAGCCTTACTTTCATCCTGATATCATGTATAAGGCATTATAAAATAAAGACAAACAAGGATTTTTCAGGAGGATCGAACATTCAAGTTGAATATCACATATCAGATATGTTTGTGGATTATGAAAACTGAAGAGTGTCCCCTCTGCAAGATGCCGTATGATAAAAGGCTAGAGACCAAGCTGTAATGTTCGAGAGAGATTTAGGGAGGAAAGTATTTCTCACCCTGCTTATGATATACTAGAAACTATTCAATCTCTTGCACAAGAGTCAATATAGGGACGCCACTTCAAACCTTGATCAAGGTGGACTCCGAAAAATTTTAAATAACCCTTTAAAGAGTTTTTGGTATCGAGATGTCAGATGATCACTCTACGATCACTACTTCCAGTTGTGAAATGGATACATTCAATTTTATACATAATGAGCATTGATTAAAAAAGCTTAGAGAGCTATGCAAAGACATCCACATAATGACTTGAACTCCTCTAAAGAAGTAATCGCCATGGATGTATCATCTTCGAATAAATTAATTCCGAATTTCATGGTCGCTATGTTGATCCTTGATGAATCGTGTTTGCATTAGTTATAATACATATGTCATTGGACATATGAGGGGAAAAATTATTTATCTATGTTGTAACATTTGTTTCCATACGATCTCGAACACGTCTGAAACAAGAATGAGTTTGTTTGACTATCAGTATTCTTTCAATTTCTCTTCAGTTTTCACGCTAAATAATGCAAGTTTTCTGTGTTTCTTGTTGATTTTCGAATCTTTGAATTCATTGTAATGGCTGCTGAACGTCCTGGACGCTATTTGAGTGATCATGAAGTGGTAAGAATTGTAACACTTCTAGAGGAGGGGTTAAGCCAACGTTACGTGGTTAACTTGTTGAATGTTAACCAAAGTACTATTACAAGAGCAATTAATCGGTACCACGAAACAAGGGAATATGGAAGAAGGGCGGGATAGGAAAGAAATCGGATAATAACACCAGTTGATGATCGTTGGCTTCGTTTAACTGCACTAAGAGTTCGAACTGTACGGCTAGAATGCTACAAAATGAACTTGCACTTTCCAGAAATGTGCATATTTCATTGCAAACTGTTAGGAACAGGCTCAGAGAAGACGATATCAGACCAAGGGTGGCTTCTACCGATCCGCGTCTCACCAGAGAGCATCGAGTTTCAAGACTTCAGTTTGCGAGAGAACATGCAAATTGGGATATTCCAGAATGGTCGAATGAAGATATCGCTATGTTGATCCTTGATGTAACGTGTTTGCATTAGTTATAATACTTTGTAAACAAACAGGAAAATTATTGATGAAGATTGAAAAAAGAGAGGTACCAGAATGGATCCCTGTATCGCTTCAAATTCACGCTGTTCTCAGTGGAGTCATCGAATATGACATAGATATCTTCCCCCCAATCTGAAAACAAACCACGGAAACCGAGGTGGAAGATTCATGTGATAAACTATTGAATGCTCGGGAAAGGTCGGATCTGAAGATGCTTTTGATGTGTAGCATGCGACTGACATCACCAGCACAATTTTTTTTACTGTTCCTTCTCAGTCATTAATATTTATTTTGATCACAGATACTGTTATGGGTACCACAATCGATGCTCAAGAGAATGAGAATTCCGACTACGTATCTGCGGTTAAAACAATGGGAAGAATCATTTGTGAAAGAGTTACTTCTCCAATGAAGCAAGTTGATTTTCTGTTTCGACTCACAAAGGATTATCAAAAGCAAAAAGCAGCCTTGAAGACCTTACATGATCATACTGATTTCGTCATCCAACAAAGAAGAAATGAAATATTTAGAATGCAACAAAAATCAAACAATATCGAAAGTAAGTCATCAGGAAAATCGAAGATGAATTTCCTCGATATGATATTACATTTGGAAGTTGATGGAGAACCTCTGAGTGATGAGGTTATCAGAGAAGAAGTAGATACAATTATGCTGGCGGTAAGTAGAGAAAATTTTCGAAAAAATTTTGGTACACGATGGCATAGTATCGTAGAAATTAAATAATGTGATATCGGGAGAGGGAGAAAACTAGTCCATTATCATCTACTCAAAAAATGTCTATGATGGAGAGATATCTCCCATGTGAATTGAATAACGACCATGGTCTTGACTTTCCTAGCTTTCTAGCGCCAACAATGTTTGAAATTACCTTAGTGGTAGCTCCAAAATGGTAAATACAGTATTTGAAGAACAATTTAGACAAAGAAAAGTTGAAGAATTTTATTCAAATGTCAATATTCAACCTTTTGTAGAATGTTCAATATCCTTCCTTGAAGGAGTTGGTTTTCTGATTCATCCTTCATAATTATCGTCAACCAGATCCCCCAGCAGTGTTACAGGTGGATCGGATGTCCTGAAAAGGAACAATAAATTACAGTATCGGTCTCATTTGACCTATGGTAATCTATCCTGATGTTGTGAATGCAATACTGACGAGGCCATACGAGACCGAAACTACAGTCTATTGCTCCTGTTCATAATATCTGACCAAGCTGTACCATGTTGGGTGGCCCTTGTTGATGATGATTATGAAAAATTATTAAAAACTAGCTTCTTCAGGGAAGGATATTCAACATTCTACAGAAGGTTAAATATTGTTCCTTGACAACCAGTCAAGAATAAGGAGCATTAGTCTTTCTTGCAGGTACACTGTGTAGCCTTGCGGTGAATAGTCGAACTAGTGTGACTTCGTAAAGTTTTCTGTTGATATCTACCTTTTGTTTTCATGGTTTCCTTGTGGCGATCGAGAGTGATCTCTGTGTCAATTCGTTGGAAGCCGTTGATGCGCTCGAACAGATTGATATGAGTAGGTGGCAATTTTGCCTAGTGTTGTGATTTGGTATGCAATACTGACGAGGTCAAATGAGACCGAAACTGCAGTATGTTGCTCCTATTCATTTACGATAATTATGAAGGGTGGATCAGAAAAACAGCTCCTTCAGGAAAGGATATTTAACATTTTACGGAAGGATGCATATTGTTCCTTGAATAAAAAATCTGTAAATGATCCTATTCGTACACCTGAAGGAGTGTTCACCTCGGTGATAGAAACTGTACCAAACATTACATGTAGTTATTCATTGTTGAGATAAAACGGAAAGTACTGGATGATTAACAAAATTTTATCACCTGTATGGGTGGGAAAATGTTTTATTAATGATTATGAAAAATACCAGAATTAAAAATTGCGAAAAATATTTGGATGTAATATAAGTGATATGATATAGTTTGTAGCTGTGAAAATCAGAGCAGGAGTGTGTCGATGAAAATACACACACCACAAAACTTGTCGCATCACCTGGTATTCTGAATTCCAAAATCGATTAAGCAGCTCGATCTCAGTTTCTTTGTCAACATATGATCTTGGACATATGAGGGAAAAAATCTTATCTGTGTAGTAACATTTGTTTCCATATGATCTCAAACACGTCTGAAATAAGAATGAGTTTATTTGACTATGAGTATTCATTCAATTTCTCTTCAGTTTTCACGCTAAATTAATGCAAGTTTTCAGTGTTTCTTGTTGATTTTCGAATCTTTGAATTTATTGTAATGGCTGCTGAACGTCCTGGACGCTATTTGAGTGATCATGAAGTGGTAAGAATTGTAACACTTCTAGCGGAGGGGCGAAGCCAACGTTACGTGGCTAACTTGTTGAATGTTAACCAAAGCACTATTTCAAGAGCAATTAATCGGTACCACGAAACAGGGGAATATGGAAGAAGGGCCAGACAGGGAAGAAATCGGATAACAACAACAGTTGATGATCGTTGGCTTCGTTTGAGTGCACTAAGAGTTCGGCACTGTACGGCTAGAATACTACAAAATGAACCTGCACTTTCCAGAAATGTCATATTTCATTAAAAACTGTTAGAAACAGGCTCAGAGAAGACGATATCAGACCAGGGGTGGCTTCTACCGGGCCGCGTCTCACCAGAGAGCATCGAGTTGTAAGAATTCAGTTTGCGAGGGAACATGCAAATTGGGATATTCCAGAATGATTGAATGCTCTCTTTTCCGACGAGTCCAGGTTCTGTCTTGTATCAAATGATACACGCATGCCTGTATACAGACGACCTGGGGAACAGTATCAGCAATGCAATATCCGGCAAAACGAAAACTTTGGATGGGGCTCAGTGTGGGGAATCGTTTCTTTCCATGGTCGAACTGAGTTAATCCTAGTGAATAATGGAAGAACGACAGTGGGCAGATACATCGCAGATATCCTTGAACCCCATGTTGTACCCTCTGGCCCATTGATTGGCGAAAACTTCCTTAATATGCATGATAATGCTGGGCCTCATGCAGCTAGAGTAGTTACAGAATTTCTGCAAAATGCTGAAATTGATATTTTAAGATGACCAGCCAGTCCCGACTTGAATTCCTTAGAACATGTTTGGGTCAACATGAGGTAGCAAATTCAGCAACGTAGGATGCCTTGTAGAACACTCTAACAACTATAAAATCTGCTTCCTGAAATTAGGAAATTAATGACTCAAGAGTACATCCAAAATTTGTTTGAGGGGCTTCCGAGACGTATACTGGCAGTAATTAGGGCCTGGGGAGGAAACACTCTATTTTGAAAATGATTAGTAACCATTCGATACTAACTGATTGGTCTCTTCGCGAATGTTTGAAGATGGTAGAATTCGTTAATTTTTTATTAACTCGAAAATTGTTGATATTTTTCATCATAAACTCATCTCTTTTGAATGATATCTTCTTATTTTACACTTCTGAAAGTTACTAAGCGACTCTTGAATGACCAACCTAAAAGTTTATATAGTATTGTCGAAAAAGTAGGGTGATGCGACAATTTTTGTGGGTAGTGTATTTTCATATATACTTGTGAGTTTATTTTGATAAGTAATATTAGATTCTCTATTATTACTTATTTTCCTATTCTCGGACATCATGTTTAGTAGTTTTCTTTCAGGGATCACTATTTTACTCCATGTGAAGAAACTAATTAAATTCAGTTAGGTTAGTTAAGGTTAGATTCAATTCTCTCTTGTTGGTAGTTTTGGAATTATGAAAAATAAGATATCATTTAAATCTCTATATCTTTCAGGGACATGATACCACAGCGTCTGCAATGTCTTTCACGTTGTACTGCCTAGCAAATCACCCGGAAGTGCAGGTATGATGAACAAAATTGGAAAATCCATTCTAACGGTATTGGGAAATGTTCAAATTGAATTAAAAATTAAGTCTATTACTTTCCATTCCAGATTTTGAAATAGTTTTTTCTTTGTATATGTATGTTGGGATGTCAGACGTTATACTTTAATATTTCAGAAAAGAGCAGTAGAAGAACAAATTCAACTATTTGGAAACCAAAAAAATCCTGAAATTCAACATAAAGATTTGCAGAATATGACGTATCTACAAATGGTGATTAAGGAAAGTTTGAGATTATATCCAACTGTACCGAGTTTCGGTAGGATCCTGACCGAAAATTTTCAAGTAGGTTAGTTGGTATATAATGAATCGGATGTGTCATTTTCAAAGATTTGCGGGGTGACCAAAACTGTTAGCACATAATTAAAAAGACACAAATTAACAGCTTATCTATTCGCTGTACATAGTATTGTATAGAACATTTTGCGATATAATTTTATATTGCACATGGGAAATATCATGTGTCAATTCAGAATAAAATTTAGCGTTTTCAAATGATTTGAAACAAGTAGTACACTTTTGATATGCCAGAACCTTTCTGGCATTTTAGAAATTTTATATAGTCCATTGAAATGTTACAATTTAGGGGCAAAGTGTTGCATTTTTTAGAGGACGCAATTTTATTGTTGGGACATGTGGGGGAAGGGGTCAATAAAAGCTTAACTCAAAGTGGTGGGGTTGCAGCCCTTGTCCCCCGGTCGCCATCTTGAAAAAGGGGTGCAAATGTTTTCCGCGATATCTCGAAAACTATGCATCTCATCAAACAAATTTAAAGACATAATTAGTAGCAAATCGTTTTATCTATAGAAGAGTAGAATCACTTTTTGCCGCAAATGGAAAATTTCGAAATTATAAGCAAAAAAGTGGAACGATAACTTTTTATTTATTCATAAGCTTTGGACAAGGCTGCAGCGAAAAGCTCCAAGGCATAGACGGAAGGATGTATTATGGACTGAATTCAGACGCTTGACATTAGATGCTGATGCGGTGTTGTAGAGCAGGGGTGCTCAAACGGTCGATTGCGAGTGCTTTCTGAGTAGATCTCAAAAAGAAAAAAAAATTTAATAAGCAGGTAACTAAACTACAGAAATTTATTACGTAATGAAATAACACTCTGCTAGCGGCAAAAGGCGGCTTCATCAAAGGAACGCGAGGTACTTGTCAGAGATAAGCCGCGTTTTTTATTCTTGTCGCTTTTCTAGAAATTTTGGGCGGCGCGTTTGACAGGAACATTTGAGACTTTCGTTCATGCCGATATAAATGTTGCGCCTGCAGGAATTGGAGTCATTCTGAATTGTAACTTGAAGGCAATACTATGTCGTTGCAAAGTTTATTATTATTATCTTCATGGAAACTTTTTTTCATAAGATGGCATGAAAAGTCACCTCGCGAAATTTTTCGAAATCATACATATAAACTCTGTATGTATATACAGGGCGGGGCGTAATGGAAAGGCGTTTTCGAAATAAGAATAACCAAGCTGTTTTGAACGTAAAACACTTACCAAGCTGTAGAAAAATTTCTGTAACCTTAGAACACTTTCAATTACGTAAAAATAAAAGCTTGAATGTTACCATTCTATTGTAGAAAAATCAAATGTAATGAATCATGTTCTGAAAATGGCGTTTTTGACATGTTTTTCAGGCAGATGACGTCCGTGTTCATGTTCTCATTGCATTGCTGTAGTCGATTCTCAAAGATCTGCATCGTTCGCTCTAACAAAACGGTGTCAACTTCTCTTGTGTTGGCTTCTTACGACTCTTGCAGATTTCGAGGTTTATCGATGTAGACCTTAGCCTTTAGGTTTCCCCAGAAGAAATAATAACAAGCAGTGAGATCCGGGGGAGGAGGGGGACACGGCACATTCCAAAACGAGAGATTACATGATCAGTAAATATGCGACACACAACTTCCATAGAGGCTCTGGCGGTATGTGCCGTGGCACCATCCTGTTGGAACCAAACATTTCTTCTGTTCATTCTTCGTCGTCGCAATTATGAGAAAAAAGTTCTACAGCATGAAAACATATCGCTCACAGTTTACAGTTACGGTTGCCTTTCTATCATCCTCCAAAAAAATACGGTCAAATCACTCTAAGACGATAACCATTTGCATCATCCGGAAAACTGCTGGCGTTGTGCAAAATCTCCTTCATTCAGGTGCTGGATAACCATTAGCTTATAGAAATAAAAGCGGAGGTCTTGGTGTAAAATTCGGAGAACAGTTCGATTACTCATTAGGAGTGTTGCAGCTTGACTTCGCGCCTTGGGCTTTGAATTACAGCTTCCACATCGTCCTTACACTTCGGGGACAACCTGGAAGAGGAGTGCTCAAACTTGATCTGCTGGCGATCTACCTCAATATTTTTAGACTACTTACGATCGACTATGAGTGTCTGCAAGTATGTTTGATGCAGGGTTGTTGTACATACATACCTACCTACCTAGGTAGGGTGTACCGTAGCATATATAGAAATTAGCTTTTCGCCCAATATACATTATTTTAGACAAGGTTTGGGTAAGGTTTAATTAGGTTCTTCTTTATAATATCAATGAAAAAACTCATAGTTATTCAAAATTGCGAGTTTATTGGTTGTTACAAAACAAAAGAGATAAATAATGTGTTAAACTTAACTAAGAAGTGACTTTGGATGCTGAAGCGTGGCACTGCATGTCCTCATCATATTTTTCATAAGATGGTACGTAACCATTGAGTGCTAATCGCAAGCATGATGACATATGATCGTCAGTTAGTCGATTGCGATATTTTGACTTAATTATAATCATTTCAGAAAATGCAGACTCGCACAAGTAAGTTAACCCAAACATTCAACGTTAGTTGAAGGGCGATTTGCCTTAGATTCGCATATTTATCTTCAGATATAAAACACCAGAAATTTGTATCAGATCCTGTAGCTTCGAGATGTATATCTCATATAACGGAACATGAATTCATATTAAACGGACTTGCTATTTCAGTAGCTGATTTCTCAATGTTTTTACATGAAAATGGATAACTCATAAATAATGCTATATTTTCCAATTTACTGCAATCATAAAATCATAGTTCAGCCTTATACGTATCATACTTCCAATGAGAAATCCTTGCTTTCAAAGACGGAAAATGTTTCAGTTCCTTTCTTTTCAGTTGATCTATCATAAGTTTCAATTTAATCTTGAATGCGTTTACTGCGCTTATTATCTCAATAATAGTATTTCCTTTACTTTGAAGCTCCAGGTTAATGGTGTTTAAGTGTATTGTGATGTCAGTCAAAAATGCCAAATGATGCAGCCATTTTTCGTTTTTCAACAGCTGAGTGTCATCATCTCTTCTGTCTAGAAAAGCTGTTATTTCGGGCAATAATTCTTGAAACCTTTCTAGGAATTTTCCACGACTCAACCATCTGACTTCCGTGTAAAGAACTAAATCAGTGTGCTCAGCTGACTCCCTATCTTCCAACTGCAACTTGAAGAGCTGCCGTTGCAAGCAACGTGAACGGATGGAATTCACAATTTTTGTTGCAATGCCCATAATTTCCTCCGTGTTTCGAAACTTTTCAACACAAAACTTGTTAATGTATAATGCAATGGAATGAAAAAAAATGAAGGGAAATCTTCATTATCTCGTCACAGTACCACAAACCGGTTTTTGTTTCCTGTTATTAGTGGTGCTCTATCGTTTGTAATGCACACTAATTTATATATTGTTATGGCCGGCTCGGTGGCGTAGGGGATACGATGCTCGTCTCCTGCGCAGAGTTACCTGGGTTCAATCCCCATAAAGTCGGTGCGATTTTTCGGATTCTGGGAATCGCTTGAGTAGATATCTTTCGGAGGAGATGTAAAGCCGTCGGTCCTGTCTAACTGAGATGTGTTGGACATTAAAGATCCCTTCCCTCGACACGAGAGGGGTTCGGCAAAATTCCCGGGTTAGTGAGGTGACAGAATTCCCCGGCGTGTCATTGGCCGAAAGGCGGAAATAGAGCACGTAAAAGGAATAACAAACAAACAAACATTATATATTGTTAGCTTGTTGTTTTTTACAAAATTGAAGAAAACGTCATATATATCTTCGCCACGGGTCTTTCGCTTTAGAGCAATGATTGTCAAAAATTCTTCCTTAGCCAGCATGTCATTGAATACCATCCGAACAAAAATACACAGCTGGCAGATCTGTCATATTGGTGGAATCGTCGAACTGTAAAGAAATGTTTGTACATTACATGATATCATGTTTTAGTTTATCTGCCATGTCCTCATGACTTCATTACGCCTTGTGACAGTCGAACGAGATAACTGAAGTTCTCTAATAGCAGACATGGTTTCTGTTTTATTTTTAAAATCTCCAAATGAAGTCTCACTCGCTTCAATAAATGCTTACTTCACCACCGATCCATCTTCGAATGGTTTCTTGTGTTTCGCCAATATATGAGATATTTTAAATGACGCGATCGTAGCCGCTTTTGATTGTTTGGCTGGTCTTGTGAACATGGTTTGTTCTTTTTTCAAACAAGATATCAAATCACGTACTTTTCGTTTCCTTAATTCAATGTGTGATGGAAAATCCGCGTGAACGAAAGTCTCGAATGTTCCAGTCAAACGCTCCGGCCAAAATTTCTAGAAAAGCGGCAAGAATAAAAAACGCGGCTTTTCTTTGACAAGTACGGCGTGTTCCTTTGATAAAGCCGCTAGCAGAGTGTTATTTTATTACGTGATAACTTTTTTCTGTTTATTTTCCTATTTATTGAAAATTTTGTCTTCTCGAACTCTACTCAAAAAGCATTCACGAACGACCGGTTGAGCACCCCTAAACTAGAGGATTCGGATTCATTGCCATTGCAGTCCTTCTGAAACTCTGTACCATTGGATGATTGCTTACATACATTATCTCTGTGAGGACATCGAAGCATCCAGCCACAACCCAAGAAATTTCAAATAACTTTTTTGTCTCAAAATTTCAGAGTTTGCGCGAACCAAAAGACTGAAATCAGGCTTTCTTTGTGAAAAATACATAAGCTCTATCTTGGAATGATTGAAAACCGCTCCATTCTTCGAACACCAATCCGAAATCTCCTCAACACATACGTATGCCGACTTAGAAAACTCCGAAACCGAGCTTCACCTCAGCATCGCGGATGAATCATCTACATATAAAGTACGGACCTGTTTCTCAATCTTCGAATCGACAATGTCATTAATGAATAAATTGAATAGAATTGGGCCAAGGATACTTCCCTGTGGTACTCCAGATGAAACAACCATGAAGCCAGAAGTAGAAATTTTACCATCCACCTCCACCTCTACCGCCTGGGTTCTACCTCCTAGGTATGGTTGTAACCAGGACCAGAAGTGGCCCCTTATATCACATTTAAAAAGTTTTTCTAGCAAAATTTTATGATTAATGGTGTCGAACGCGCGAGACATGTTAAAGAACAGACTCGGGGATTTCTCATTTTGATCTATAGCATCAACAATCTTGTTGTAGAATGAGAAAACTGCATCAACTGTACAGCGTCCCTCGCGAAAACCAAATTGATTTCTTTTCACAATACCTTGGTTTAGTATGAAAGAAACAAATCTAATGCAAAAAGCAGGGCGATAATTTTTGACCAAATTATGGTCGTTCTTTTTTAAAACAGGAACAACTATAGCAGCCTTCAGTGAAGCCGGAAAGAGTCCTGACTCGAAAGACTTGCCTATCAAATACTTGAGTTGACCAACCAGATGCTTGGCGACATGTTTTACTATAAAACATGGAATACCGTCCGATCTGCCCGATCTTTCATTTTTCATAGAATAAATAATGCCGAAAACTTCAGACAGATCGATATCCTCGAGAAACAGGGAATCCCGATTCGAGAAAATCGTCTCGGAGACACAGAAATTTTGAGCTGATAGATAGATAGATAGTATATTTCGTGCTTTACTTATACATAATCAGTTTACAAACATCAGATAATGCATAAAGGCATGACATTAGAATGCAGTCAATATAAAGATATAAAAATATAGAAGAATAAAAAATTCAAAAGTATAAAAATATAAAAATTTCATTTTTCTGAATACAAAAGACAAAAACAGGTACGAATGAAAACAGAAGCACCTGATAATAAATTAGAGACATCACAAGACAAAGACAAGTCAGACTATTGTTAATACTTCTGAGTAAAATCTATCCTACTGAAATCATCGAAGGAAAGGGTAGGATATTTAAGTTAAATCATTTTGATTCGATTCTTGCATTTTTTAATAGAAAGGTTTCTTATATCACTAGTTAAAAGGTTACAAAAGCTTATTGCTTGGAAACTGGAATTTCTCTGCGACCTGCTGAGTCGGTAGTAATTTTTTTCTATATCAATCTTCTTCCTGGTATCATGAGTATCGAGGTATGAACGAGACATTCCAGAATATATAGCAGATTAAACGATTCTGAATCGAGGTTCTGTTTCACCCAATTTCCCAAGAAAGACAAGACATTCCAATGAGTGTATATAGGACATTATGTGGAATGGTATCTCAAAATGTACGTGTTAGAATGCCCAGTTTAACAATCCAGATATACATATTTCTACACCATGCCTCAAGGTCATCAAAAGACTTCGAGTCTTGTTCTTACATTGAACCATTCCAAAGCCGACTGCCCCCCGCGCAGCTCACGTAACAGATAATTCCTTGTTATTAACTGAGATAGCTGTATAATCCGCAAATACAGTAGAAGATGAGCCAGTGTTGTACTCTGGAAAATCATTAATTGAAACCAGGAATAGTATAGGTCCTATAATTGAACTTTGGGGGACTCCAATTTCAACTGATCTTTTCTCAGAAAATGTTCCACAGCCAAACACACTTTGCTCTCTACCCTATAGAAAAGAGCGGATTATACCCCTTCTTGTATTATTGAAACCATAGGCCTCCAACTTCCAAAGAAGCTTTCCACGGAAAACACAATCAAATGCCTTGGTCAGGTCCAAGAACAGTGTAAGTTCATTCAGGTGCTGGATAACCATTAGCTTATAGAAATAAAAGCGGTGGTCTTGGTGTTAAATTCGGAGAACAGTTCGATTACTCATTAAGAATGTTGCAGCTTGACTTAGCGTCTTGGGCTTTCAATCACAGCTTGTCTCACTCTTTCCACATCGTCCTTACACTTCGGGGACAACCTGGAGGAGGAGTGCTCAAACCTGATCTGCTGGCGATCTACCTCAATACTTTTAGACTACTTACGATCGACTCTGAGAGTCTGCAAGTATGTGTGATGCAGGGTTGTTGTACATACATACCTACCTACCTAGGTAGGGTGTACCGTAGCATATATAGAAATCAGCTTTTTGCCCAATATACATTATTTTAGTCAAGGTTTGGGTTAGGTTTAGTTAGGTTCTTCCTTATAATATCAATTAAAAAACTCATAGTTATTCAAAATTGCGAGTTTATTGATTGTTACAAAACAAAAGAGATACATAATGTGTTAAACTTAACTAAGAAGTGACTTTGGATGCTGAAGCGTGGCCTTGGTCAGGTTGAATAACAGTGTAAGTGAGTGCATTCCAAGTTCAAGACATTCCACAGTGGTGGCCACGAAACCCAACACCGCGTCACAAGTGCTTCTACCCTTCCTAAAGCCAAACTGATTTCCCGAAAAGAGGCTCATTGATTTTAAGTAGTGCACGATCTGGTTGCACATCAATTTTTCCATGATCTTTGAAACCGGAACGAAATTGGTCTGTAATTCGAGACATCCTCACCCTTCTCAAAAATTGGAACGACTTTAGAAACCTTCAGACAATCAGGATAGACCCCAGCTCTGAGACATCTGTTAATAATCTTGGTCAAAGGAAAACCATGGAGTTAATATTTTTCTTGACTACACTGGGAGGCAAAATTAGCGGAACACTCGAAAATTTAACCAAATTCGAAGTCCGATATTTTCCTAATTCTCAACCGATTTAGATGATTTTTCGGCAAGTTATAGATCAACTCTTCTGCTTTGTAGAAATTAAAAGAAAAAACAAAAAATTTGAAAAAAATTTTATACGGGGCAAAACTAAAAGTGTTTTTTGTCAAAAATTCGTAACACACTGTAGAATTTCGTGGTCCGAGTTGAAACGTACTATATCATGGTCTGTCAAGACACATCTTCCTGCAGTAACGCCCTTCTTGTTTTATGCATTTATCTGTATTTTACAAGAGATATCCAATTTGAAGCGAAGTCACAAATTTCAAGAATTTATTTTAATCTTGCGTAGGTGCATAACATCGGAGGTTAGCCAAAAATAAAATCAAAATTAGAGAAGCGGAAATCTAACGAAATGAAAATTTTGAAATTCACTGGCCAATTTCACGCTCCGGGAGAACTCGAAGTACCTCGAAAAATCGTTGATTTTGCACATTTATTTTGAATTTTTTGTGTGACACTCTATAATAATTATTATTCCTGTCCAAAATTGAGAGCAGGTGTGTATCCTGGCGATACACTCGTGAAATGAAAAGAACATGTTGAGAAAAATGTTCATGATGACCAACAAAAAACATTTGATTTTAGTAGCGCGTTATCGTGCATAAAAGGAAATTTTCCCCTATGTAAGGAGCCAAAGGCACAACATGGGGCTCCAAGATTTCTGTTATATACCGATGGGCATTAAGTGATCCATTGCCAATAATCTCCAGTTCTGTTCGTACTCCCAAGCATATGCCACCCCATATCATAACTGACCCTCTACCGTATTGCTCAGTTCCTGCGAAGATCGCTTGATTGTACCGTTCCCCTCGATGCCTCCATATTCTATCTCTACCATCCACGAAATTCACACAATATCGGCTCTCATCACTAAATACAACTCGTCTCCACTGATTGATTGTCCATGCTACATGCTCTCTAGCAAACACCAATCTTGCTACCCGATGGGCTCTATCGAGTCTTGGTGCTATTGCTTGCGCGTATGATCTCAGACCAACTTCATTTAATCGTCTTCTGACTGTCCTCACACTGACGTTTATGTTATCCACTGCTTGTAAAGGTTAAATGCCTGAACAGCAGTAAGACGAGGTTTTCTTATGGTTTGATTGACGATGAAACGGTCATGTATAGCGCGGGTTGCCCGATTTCTTCCTTGTCCTCGCTTCCTCGCGTACAATCCAGTTTCCTGTAACATCGATAGATTCGATGGATAACCGACGTCGAGACACCCAACATGGTACCTACTGAGCGGTAGGTGCGCCCTTCCTCGATCAATGTAACTGCCCTTGCTACTGAGGTTGGTGGTAAATCTCTCATTCTGAATGAAAATACCGTTTCGAATCGTAAACAGTAAAAGAATTACAAAACATCGCAACCGATCGAATTTGTATCAGTAGAATAGTTGATAACCCATAGTAGTATTTGTATTACGTCCCTAACATCGTTATATGAAATATTAGTGAATTGAAAGCTGACGTTAGCTGTTACGTCTCTCCTGAATGTTGATTCAAGGTCCATATTGAACTTAGTAATGTTATTCGAGATCTTTAGAGGAATCGACATGAAGAAATCATTGAAATCTTGGGAACTTATGGTATTATGGCAACTGACAGTATTACCATTTCTCCCTTTATTAACAATGCCCCAGCCTTCTGAATTTTCAGTCTGTACAAATAACTTCCCATACCCAAGTATTAGATCATTGGTTTTGTATTTATTAAATAAGTCAGACACAAGATGCAACTGATCACGCATCTCCCTCAAATCATGATTGAACCACCCATTATTGCGAAAACTACATTACATGAACCTGTTTTTACAGGAAACGATATCAAGAAACAATCAATGAAATTTTGCTGAAATATTTGAAAAGCCTCACCAGGATCCAGATCCCCATCCTCAATATAATCTCAATTTAGTTGTTCAAGTATATTATGCAGTACATTCAACATCTTTTGTTTGATAGGACGATGTTTGAATTTAGTAAATTTGACATTCTTACCAGGTGAATCCATTGAAAGACTTTGAGCATTATGATCCGAGAGCATATATACATATAGGATAGGGTTTGAAACTTAGAAATATATCATACAAACAGTTTTCACCTCTGGTTGGCTCCATCATTCCCATTATCAGTATTAAATTTCACATTGAAATCACCGCATATAACTGAACTACCGAACACCCTGTGCAAGCTCAAAACACTTTCTAAAATTTCAATAAAACCCCAAATCTCCTTGTGGAGAGCATAGATAATTTTTTATCCCGCAAATGCATAACAGAAACTTCACAATGCAGTTCAGAGGATAAATTCCTGATATTGTCCAGTTCCATATAGTTCGAATTCTTTGTGAGCACCATGCTGCCCCGATGCTCGAGTATAGATCTTGCAAAAATCGATGCTGTATTCCAACCCTCAGCCACAAAAGTTGTGGCCTCCTGTTGTGACAACCAGTGTTTGGTAATACACGAGACATCATATTGAAGGATTTGGTCAAGACAAAAGTCTCAATTTCGTTAATTTTATTTCTCACACCTTGAGTATTCATGTGTATGAGTGGAGAATTTAGTAACTCCCTCGGCATTTCTATTGCAATCAGTTCTTACTTGGTTTCGGTAGCCTTCGTCAGGCTTTTCCGGAAAAAATATTTTGATACCAGAGCTCCTTTGGGCCAATAGCTTGCATTTTTCGCCCTTTCTAGATTATCTGCGTTAATTTCCACCTTAGATAAACTGTACTTCTCTGAATGTTTTGAAGCCAGACTAACGCGGTCACTTTCAGGGAAATTCATTGTTACCATATTTCTGAAATCATCTAGATTTGTGTTTGCCACTATGCGTGGGACAAAAGAAAAACCTTTTTCCTGTATGCTTTTACTGGACATTATTTTGAATCTCCAGTAATCAACCATTTGTTTTTATTTTTCAAGTTTTGGTTGTAGTTGAGTGCTTTCAAGGGAGCGAATATGAGAAGGTTATTGTCATTGACGAGCTAGACGAGTCACACAATTCCTCAACCGACTCAATGAAATACTTATTAAAAGCTTCAGCTATACCAGAAGAGTCAGTCACCTGTTGACCTGATTCTGATATCAAAAAAGATACAGTTTGCCTAGTACCAGACTTTGAGTTCTGATTTATTACATGCCAGTTTGCAGATTTTTGTATAAAATAGTCATTCACAGTTTTTTTGCGCTCAGTATTTTTTTTAAGAAAAACTAAGGAAATGTTTTGGAAAAATCAAAACGAAAATATGCCAAATATTCTGTGATCCTCAACTTTGAATTTTTTCTAGGTGGACAAGTTTATCCCAAGGGAGTCGATTGTTTCATAAATGTGTTTGGAATTCATAGAAATCCAAAATATTTCAAAGATCCAGAGACTTTCAATCCGATGAGGTTCGCTGATGATAATACGCAATTTCGATTTGCTTATATACCATTTAGTGCTGGACCTAGAAACTGCATTGGTAAATTTTTTAAATATTTAAGAAACTCAATAGATTGAACAGTTACAATTTCGAAGTCAAGCATGATTAAAACACCAATGGAATATTTTACTGAATGAAATTAAAGAATCACTGTTACCGCAGGGACTTAATTGAGGTCAGATCTTCACTAATGAAAGACAAGGGGTTTATTAACCATGCAACGTTACCAGCTCGCACTTCTGTAACTTTATTGAATCTTAAAATATACAGCGTAGCTGTCGTATACGAAAATATTTTGTTTTTTTTGTTACTACTGTTTCAAACAGTCGTTATTTGGATTTGGAAAATCTAATTTTCAACATTACTGAACGAAATATAATTAAACAAAGATTTCCACTAAGATATATTAATAAATCCTCGACGCGTTTCGATACACAGTATCTTTGTCAAGAGCGAATGAATACTACAAAATTATTTTAACAAACGTATACTTATATCGACTGAAGAGGCAATCCATTCAGAGTTATCTGTATTTGAACTAGTGTTTAGGAAACAAGTTCAATAAGGGTGTGTTATTTATGTCTATCTGGTCATTAAGAATTTCTGGGGAATACCTAAATCTGTTAATCTCAAGTACTTCCAGAAGGTTGAGTTTTATACCTCTATTCGCAGAATGTAGGATTTCAAATTCCGAATTGAAAGAATGACTGTTTTCCCTAAGATTAGAATAATTCGAATCGATTTTCCGTTGATGAAACTGCGTTTATGTTCTGAGATTCTAACACAGAAATTTCTTCCTGTTCTACCTATATAAAAATAATTGAAATCTGTACATTCCAATCTATAAACACCTGATTTATTTTCTTCGTTAATTGGAGACTTATAATTTCTGATAAATGAACCTAAATTTTTGATGTTTTGAACGCTATATTCAAATTCGAATTTTCAAGAAGGGTTTTCACATTTTTGCCAATATTGCCTATATATGTTAAACTATTGGATTTCTTGTCTTGATGTTCATCGATTGGATAAGTATGTTTCAAAGCTAATTTTCGTTTTTGTTATATAATATGTTGCTAACTAAATTTGCATCATAACCATCATTCATTGCGATCTGTTTTATCAAATTCAATTCTTTGAGATAATTTTCACTAGACATTTGTGTGCTTAAGAGTCTATGTATATAACTATTAAATGCTGCAACTTCGTGTTGGTAGGATGTGCCGATGTATAATGAATTGTGATACCTGTAGGAAAACGTTTATGATAAATTGAAAACAGGTGTTTAATATTTGATCTTGTTATTTTTAAGTCTAGGAAATTGATCGAGTTGTTCTGTTCTATTTCAGAAGTGAATTTTATATTTGAGTGCAAGTTGTTGATGAAATTTTCGAATACGGTGAACTCTCTGTTTGTTCCAGTGAAACCCACAATAACGTCATCGACATATCGATACCAATATAAGAAATGTTTACTAAAACGGTGTTTATGAATAGTTTTTTCTATATTATATATAAAGATTTCTACCAAAAAAAGGCTGAAGGGGTTTCCCATTATAAGTCCCTCATCACTTTTATAAAAAGAGTCTTTAAATAAAAATTAATGTTGAGACATGCAAACATCTGACGAAGCTATAATATCACATTTAATTCGTGGGTTCGTCTTATGTTGTGTTATCAAATTTTTGATTATATCATACGGATCCTTCGGTGGAATACTTGGAAATAAATTCTTGACATCGAAAGACAAGACACTAACTTAGCATTACTTGGTATGACAACATTTTATATTTTTCTTATCAAATCATTTGATAAGATAATAAGATAATTTTTCCAGAATATGTATTAAAAATTTGGAAACCTTGAATGCTGGGGCATGTGTGAATGATACCGCTGGTCTTATTGGATACCCATCATTTTGTTTTTATATTTTTGATAAATATTTGATCTCTAATTGGTCTATTAAGCTTTTTGAGGCATTCTTTCTAAATCACGGACGCAGTTTGGTGTTTCAGGAAACTATTGTTTTTAACATTTCTGAGGCAAATTTCAGTATCTATTGCTAGTTGTTCAAAGTTTGATGTACGATGTTTAGGATGAATATTATGTATGAATCCTTTCTCCAATAACGCCGTCTCATCAATGGTGAAAAAATAGGACGAACCCACGAATTAAATATGACATTATGGCTCTATTAGATGTTTGCATATCTCAAAATTATTTGTTATTAAACGACTCCTTTTATAAAAGTGATGACGAACTTATAATGGGAAACCTCTTGACCCCTTTTTTGTCAGAAATCTTCAAGGATAATATAGAAAAAACTATTCATAAACACCTGTTTAGTAAACATTTCCAATATTGGTATCGATATGTCGATGACGTTATTGTGTGCTTCACAGGAACAAACAGAAAGTTCACTATATTCGAAAACTTCATCAACAACCTGCACCCAAATATAAAATTCACTTCTGAAATAGAACAGAACAACTCGACCAATTTCCTAGACTTAAAAATGACAAGATCAAATAATAAGCACCTTTTTTCAATTTATCATAAACCTTCTCACACAGATATCACAATTCATTATACATCGGCACATCCTTAACAACACAAAGTTGCAGCATTTAATAGTTATATACATAGATTCTTATGCTCACCAATGTCTAGTGAAAATTATCTCAAAGAACTGAATTTGATAAAACAGATCGCAATTAATATTGGTTATGATGCAAATTTAGTTATCAACATATTATATAAGAAAAAACAAAATTAGCTTTACAACAAATTTATCCAATCGGTGAACATCAAGACGAGAAATTCAATAGTTTAACATATATAGGCAATATTAGCAATAATGTGATATCTCTTCTTAGAAATTCAAATTTAAATATAGCGTTCAGAATATCAACAAATTTAGGTTCATTTATCAGAAATTATAAGTCTCCAATTAATAAAGAAAATAAATCAGGTGTTTATAAATAGGAATGTACAGATTTCAATTGTTTTATATAGGTAGAACAGAAAGAAATTTCAATGTTAGAATCTCAGAACATAACCACAGTTTCATCAATGGAAAAACCGATTCGAATTATTCTAATCATCTTAGGGAAAGTAGTCATTCTTCCAATTCGGAATTCAAAATCCTACATTCTGAAAATAGAGGTATAAAACTCAACCTTCTGGAAGTACTTGAGATTAACAGATTTAGGTATTCCCCAGAAATTCTTAATGACCAGATAGACATAAATAACTCACCCTTATTGAACTTGTTTCCTAAACACTGTAAAAAATAGCTTGCATTCCAAATTTGGTCTGAGAATCTCAAAAACCACAAGAGAAATCTTCCATGAAATATACCTACATTTCTTTTACTGTTTCAGGTCAGAGGTTTGCAATGCTCGAAATGAAATATGTAGTATCTTCGGTTTTGAGGCATTTTATTTTGGAACCGGCTACGCCCAAAGAAGAGCCGATACTATGTCACGACATTGTGCTGAAAAGTAAGAATGGTATCAAGATCAGTATTCGAGAGAGAAATTCAAATCTTGAGGTGCCATCTTCATTCTAGATTTTGAAATTTTATTGTAAAGATTGAAATAGGTTTTCAATATATGTCACTTTTGTTGTGTAATTTTAATTTTTTAAAACGAAATAGAAAAAAGGAAGTCGTCTCAGATCATATGAAATGGCCTTGTCTGGCCCTATTAAATCACTGTTGATCAAAGTGAATACTAATTTATATTGTTCAAGGTTTAAGTAATCAAGTCTGTTATTCTGCAACCGTCGCGCCTGTTGCAAGCACATGTTTATTGAAACTTTATTTAGACTCAAATATAAACATTGCTTTTAATTTTAATTGCTTTAATTCACTTCTCACAGTAAAATAACAGATTGTGAGTATGTGTTGACAAGTTGATAAGATCTAAGATTCATATAAAATCATCATCAGAAATAGCATAAGGGAAAGGAGAATCGGAAAGGTATGTGCTTATTTAAATATTAATAAATCCAGAATTCCTTTTGTGTTTCAAGAACTAAACCTTAATTAGTTTTTATTTTTAAGAATTATTTCTTGTTGATTCAGGTAAGATCTGGATATATAGAGTGGTCCAGTTTTTATAGCGGAAAATTTAGAGACCAATAGAGAATGAGTTTGCTATATAAACTGAGTGTACAGTGTGTGTATTTGCTGAACGATTGCTGATATTTGAACGAAATTTCATCCAGAAAGTATGTTTTGAAACCAAAGTATTTTTTTTGATATATATTCGGACACCATTGGTGTTCGTGCCTTAAGATTATGTTAAACAATACGATATATAATATAACTTAAAATTTCACAAAAAACAAATATTTATGAAAAATGAACCCATTAAGCAAAACATATTCCAAGAATGTTTCAGGAATATTGCTCAGATGAAAATGTATTTACGTAGGATATTCCTTGAAATCATTAGAAATGTCACAGCAAAACTCTAAGAATAGATTTATGAGATCAAAATATGAGTGTCCTATAAACACGTGTTCGGAAATTTTTCATTTCCAAGATATAGGCTTAAAGTTTCGGAAAAAAATCTTCTTTCATGAATAACATTTTCAGTTTTGAGAAACTGCTTTCAATTTTAAAACTTAGGTTGCTTTTCATGGTTTATAATATGATGAGATATTCTGAATTTGTCGGATAGGTTAGGTTAGTTTTTGATTCGATGATTTTTTTGTTATACCTCTATTTTTCAATAGATCTGTTTAACAGTGTGCCACAGACCATTCTTATTCTGACGAACATATTTCTTGTTCAGTTTGAAACCTTTTTCGTCTACCTTTTGAATGAAAATTCAATTTTCTGAGGACTTTTCTCCTGTAAAATGTACAAATTGAGCACATCAAAATAAGACGTCAATCATGCATGCGTGTTTCATTTTCATGAGCTTAATTTGTATGTAAAACAGAAAAATTATTAATATTCTTTTTACTCAAAAAACTATAAGTTTTCTAGTTTCTAATCAAGAACAGATAGTTCATTAGAATGAAAATAGAAAAGGGCGTATAGTAAAAAAGTTCTTGCGAAAAACATTCCACCTTGTGCATCAATAGACAAATTCAGAATACCTGATTATGCATGATATAAAAAGTATATGTGTGACTATAAAAAGTTACCAAAGCTTTGAATTCGAGTGCAATATCACAAAAATCAATTAATGGAGTTATTCCTAAAGATTCCTTCGAAAATTTATTACCTATATCCTGAAAATTAATTATTTCCACACAAATGTACTATTCTGATCACACCAATCTATTCTGAGAGTTTTGCGATTTAAACCTGAAACTTCATTATGGGTATGTGAAGATATTTTGCAATAGAAATGCACTTTCAAGCGCTTTTCCATAAAATTTTATTTGAAAATCTGTTTTCGTAATTTATTTCACAGTTTTAATCGACCAGATAGAGTTTGTGTAATATATTGGATCGGATAATAGATGCTCCAATTGAATACATTTTTTTTGAGTGCATAAAACTCTTATGAAGACAAACCTTAAATAGCTCAATTGATATATTTGGTATAGGATATTAGAAGAACGACATCTTTCACTACCTCTATATTATATTTCGAGAAAATTTGTTTTAGTAATTAACATAAACATATGCCTCATCTCGATGTGCTGTTTCTTTTGGTTCCATAACTTGTCCCTGAAAAGTTTCATTTTCTAATTTAAAGAATTTGCAGCAATTACCAATTAAATAGCAAGGACTATTAATTAGTATTAATTTTAAAATAAAAAATCCATTATAAGAGTTATTCTATATGTTTACAACCAATTCGTTCCCTCATCGAGAAGTTTACCAGATACAATATTCCCATATACTTGGCTTTTATAGACTTCCAGAAAGCTCTCGATCTTATAGAAATGTGGGTAATAATGAGATCTTTAGATAATGCAAGAGTCGACTCTCCGGTACTCGAATTTGCTGAAATACATTTATGATCATGCTTTCATCACAATTCATTTGGATGAGAACAAGATAAAAGATAAAATCCGCATAGAGAGAGGAGTACGTCAAGGCTACACTATTTCACCGAAATTGTTTACGTTAGCCCTAGAAGACGTCTTCAAAGGTTTAGAATGGAACAACAAAGGAATCAACAACATCGATGGAGTACATTTAAACCATCTGAGGTTTGCAGACGATATAGTTCTCATTAGTACAAACCCTGAAGAACTCAAAATCATGCAAGAAGAACTGCACCAAAAATCTAGTCGGCCTACGAATAAACCTGAATAAAACCATAATTCTGAGTGCAGAAAACACTCAGGTGAAAATCAGGTGAATACATATATCTAGGCCATAAAATAGAGCTTGGGAAAGAAAATCAAACCTGTGAAATTTCCAAGAGAGTGGGTTATGTTAGGTTAGGCTTTGTTTTGAAGTCCCGAATTATTCTTCTCAATCTGAAATAAAAAGTCTTCGATTCATGTGTTCTTCCTGTCCTTACATATGGCCTTGAAACGTTATCTCTAACTCGAAGATCAGCCATTAAATTACAAGTTTCACAACAAGCTATGTACAGAACCATGATGACAATTTCATTGAGAGATGGAGGGAATGAGGATGTGCTAAGAAGGATAGCACAATTGAAATGGAGATGGGCTGGCCATGTAGCCAGGCAAGACTCATCGAAAGGTCAACAAACTGCTCGCATGGAAACCAAGAACTACCAAAAGGAGCGTAGGAAGACCACAGCTCAGATGAAGAGATGAGATCCATAAGGGAAAAACTGGATGCAAACAGCTGCTAATAGAGACAGATGGAAAAATTTGGAGGAAGTCTCTATCCAGGAGTGGATTAATATAGACTGAGGAGAATGTTCCTCTGCATACCAGCAACCTCGTGCGACATTGTCTTGAAACAGAGGGAATCGCTAATTTGGACTGGCCAGCTTACTCTCCAAACCTAAATCCTATTGAACATTTATGGGATGATCTCAAAAGAAAAATCATATCGCGCCAGGATAATCCAAGAACCCCAGAACAGCTCATCCTAGCCGCCACAGAAGGGTGGCAGAATATCGCCCCATAGGAGGTCGAAAACCTAATCCAAAGCATGCCTAGACCGATTCAGGCTTATATCAGGGCAAGAGGAGGTAATAAAAGCTACTGAGGTCGAGAAAAAATACCTACACTGTGAGAAGAAATAATTTTGAATTTTTTTTTTTCACTACATGCGTGTGTTCCAACGAAAATTTGACCCCCTATAACTCCGAAATGAGTAACATTAGCGAAAAACACCAAGTTACGTCGATTTTTGTTTCGAGGGGGAGCATTTTCGAAATAATTCGAAACTTCTCAGATCAACCCCTACCCCCAGCAACCCTAACTTTGAAAGAGTCTCTAATTTTGTCATTTGTTTCTTTCTTAAAATAAACTTTAATCTATTTCTTTTTCAATAGCAATATCTGGAAAATGATCAATTCTAACATTCCTTCAAAATTTACAAAATTCTTGAGGTAATATTCAAAACATCGGGTGATTACATATAAAATTGGTTGTGTGTACATCAGAATATACAACCAAAACATTGAAATAATGGGCCAGCCACCTTAGAGTCCCGATTTGGCACCTTACGACTTCTTTTTCATTTAGGCACATCAAGATAAAACTGCGTGGGAAACGATTTTTGATGACAGAAGAAGCAGTTAAATCCTGCCAAAACCATCTTTAGGAGGTATCTCATTCGGAGTGGCAAAAGCGTATCGAAAATTGGTTTAAACGCATGCAAAAGTGTATCAATCTTCTTGGAGGAGTATTTTGAAAAACAATAAAGCTATTTTTGTCCTAAGTTACTTGATTATTCTGTCAGCCGCAAAGTTTAAAAGGCAACCTACGTATGACACTGATTGTTGCATCACGAAGTGATCCTATAGGAGTATTTTTTCTAATGAGCTACGGCGTTCTCAAAACACTCTCAATCATTTTCATCTTTATGACCATAGTTTTCGTTTCAGATTAAGAGTTTAGAGAAATTATGCATTGTGTTGTTAATACACACCACAAAAATTGTCGAATCACCTGGTATTCTGAATTCCACAATCGATTAAGCAGCTCAATCACAGTTTCTTTGTCAACATACGTTTTTGGATACATGACGGGAAAAATCTTATCTATGTAGTAACATTTGTTTCCATATAATCTCAAGCACGTCTGAAACAAGAATGAGTTTATTTGACTATCAGTATCCATTCAATTTCTCTTCAGTTTTCACGCTTAATTGATGCAGGTTTTCTGTTGATTTTCGAATCTTTGAATTTATTGTAATGTCTGCTGAACGTCGTGGATGCTATTTGAGTGATCATGATGTGGTAAGAATTGTAATACTTCTAGAAGTGGGGCGAAGCCAACGTTACGTGGCTAACTTGTTGAATGTTAACCAAAGCAATTAATCGGTACTACGAAACAGGGGAATATGGAAGAAGAACCGGACAGGGAAGAAATCAGATAACAACACCAGTTGATGATCGCTGGTTTTGTTTAACTGCACTAAGAGTTCGGCACTGTACGGCTAGAATGCTACAAAATGAACTTGCAGTTTCCAGAAATGTGCATTTTCCATTGCAAACTGTTAGGAACAGGCTCAGAGAAGACGATATCAGACCAAGGGTGGGTTCTACCGGCCCGCGTCTCACCAGACGGGGGGTATTCCAGGATCGTCGAATGTTCTCTCTTCCAACGAATCCAAATTCTGTCTAGTATAAAATGTTAGACGAATGCCTGTAATCAGACGACCTGGGGAACGGTATCAGCAATGCAATAGCCGGCAAACCTCGGAGGTGGCTCAGTAATGGTGTGGGGGGGCATTTCTTTCCATGGTCGAGTTAGTCCTAGTGAATAACGGAAGAATCATAGCGGCCAGATACATATCAGATATCCTTGAACCCCATGTTTGCACCCTTTGACCCATTGATTGGCGAAAACTTCATTTATATGCATGATAATGCTCGGCCTCAGGCAGCTAGAACTAGAATTTCTGCAATAGTCCCGACTTGAATCCCATAAAACATGTTTGGGACAACATGGGGTGGCAAACTTAGCAACGTAGGATGCCTTGTAGAACACTCCAACAACTGGAAAATCTGCCTCATGAAATTTGGAACTCAGTGATTCAGGAGTACATCGAAAAATTGTTTGAGGGGCTTCCGAGACGTATACTGGTAGTAATTAGGGCCTGGGGAGGAAACACTTGATTTTGAAAATGATTAGTAACCATTCGATGCTAGTTGATTGGTATCTTCGCGAATGTTTGAAGATGAAAATTGTTAATATTTTCCATCATAAACTCATCTCTTTTGAATGATATCTTCTTATTTTACACTTCTGAAAGTTACCAAGTGACTCACGAATGACCAACTTAAAAGTTTATATAGTATTTTCGTAAAAGTAGGGTGATGCGACAATTTTTGTGGGGAGTGTATTTTATTCGACTTGAATATTTTCTTCTTCCGCAGGAAATATTCGATTAGAGGAAATATCATCGAATATCGAACAAGATGGATTTAGTCACACTTATATTCACGTTAATATTGGTGGTTATTGTAACTACAATTTTTACAAAATTGAAATCCATGAAGGACAGAGAGTTTCTCGAGACTATACCAGGCCCAAAGCCCTATCCTATTCTAGGAAACGTTCTGGATTTCAAATCAACAACAGGTAAATGATACTCACAAAATAATGCAGATTGTATTAAGGATGTATTTCAGATATTATCAGGCTTTTTATGAAGTATATGACAACATACGGGGATGTTGTACAGCTCTGGTTGGGAAGTAAATTGAAAATTTTGATATCCGATCATGATGTTCTGGAAGCATTATTGACAAGTACTAAAAACATTACTAAGGAATCAGATTATGTATATTTAGATAGTTGGCTAGGTAAAGGATTACTCACAAGTGGACGTAAGTAAAATTATTTCTCTAGTTAGGACAATTGTGAAGCTAACAAACACATTAATCATTTTTGATTAAGTAGGTTAATACTTTATGAAAAAAAGCATTTTCCAATTAAATGAAACAATGATCAAATTTTCGCTATATTGACAAACCTACATTCTGTCAAAAAATACCAAAAGTTGATTATTCCAAAAAATATGCTTAAAACGATTGCCACGATTGTTTCTGAGTTGACACAACTGTTTTCTATACTGACGCGGAATTTGAACGCGATATGTTATTGACGTGATAACGTCTTATAATTCGTTAGAGCCAGCTGCACGCACGAAAAAACATGATTCATGCGTCGTTACCTCGCTCTGAGGCGTTCCATTTAAGGCTTGAAGTGCAAGCGAGAGCGCGGAACGAGCGACAAAGTGGCACAATCGGCCTCCGCGTTCGACATCTGTCTCTCTCCTACTTGAGTGAGCGATGCGTCTACGTGCATAGCTGCTATACAATAATACATTTACATGTTTTCTCTAAGTATAAAGTGCAATGAAAAGTTAATGTGGTGTCAATTGTTTATAGCGACGATAATTGCAGCGATAAAGGTTATGATTCTTTCACAAATACAAGTAAACGATGATTTCTACTAAAATATATTATTAAATGCTCGACGCGTTTCGATACACAGTATCTTTGTCAAGAGTGAATTAATACTACAAATATATCGTACTAACATATACTTATATATACTGAAGAGGCAATCCACTCAGAGCTATCTGTATTTGAACTAGTGTTTAGGAAATAAGTTTAATAAGGGTGAGTTATTTATGTCTACCTGATCATTAAGAATTTCCGGTGAATACCTAAATCTGTCAATTTCAAGTACTACCAGAAGGTTGAGTTTTATACCTCTATTCTCAGAATGTAGGATTTTAATTTCTGAATTGAAATAGTAACCATTTTCCCTAAGATGATTTGAATAATACGAATCGGTTTTTCATTGATGAAACTGCGTTTATGTTCAGAGATTCTTACATTAAAATTTCTTCCTGTTCTACCTATATAAAAACAATTGCAATCTGCACAATCCAATCTATAAACACCTGATTTATTTTCTTTATTAATTGGAGATTTATAATTCCTGATATATGAACCTGAATTTGTTGATGTTTTTAACGCTATAATTAAATTTGAATTTTCAAGAAGGATTTCACATTATTGCTAATATTGCCTATATATGTTAAACTATTGAATTTCTTGTCTTGGTGTTCACCGATGGGATATATTTGTTGTAAAGCTAATTTTGTTTTTCTTATATAATATGCTGCTAACTAAATTTGCATGAAAGCATTATTTTTTGCGATTTGTTTTATTGAACTCAATTCTTTGAAATAATTTTCACTAGACATTAGTCTGCTTAAGAGTCTATATGTATATAACTATTGAATGCTGCAACTTTGTGTTGGTAAGGATGTGCCGATGTATAATGAATTGTAATATCAAAGTAAAGGTTCTGACAATAAGTAGGCCACACCTCAATCACCCCATCTAAGCTGATGATTAACTGTCCATCGGAATTCTCGACCGCCCAAGTTCTGTGGTTGAAGTCCCGAGTGATATGTTTAATCTTTAAAAACATCTCTCCCGGCAGATTAGTATTGGCATGGGTATGTATCTCCCCACACAGGTCTTGCAGATAGAAGTTTCTATCTCGCCGGCAAAGTTTTTGAATTTCGCGTTAGATCTGCCAATACGTATTATGTTTTGTATCAGAATCCAGACCCGAAAGCTAAGACTTCTGAGTGCCTCAATAACCGACAAGGAATGGGTGGAAATCCATGATTGTTTTGGTTGTATGCTGCTCTTTGGTTGAGATATTTGAGCAGCTCGTGAAAGTGCACTTTCGAATGACAACCACATATTATTAGAACTGGAATGATCCGTTATAGAGGCATCTCAAGAAAGCCCAGAAAATTCTGACCGAAGGAAGCAGGGTCAGCGATTTCCTTTGTAGCATATCTTAAGTTTTAATTGGAGTTCGCAAATTAGAAGTTGATGGTCTAAGCCATAATCTGATCCTGGTAGAGTTTTGCAAAGTGTAACAGATGACCTCCACAGTGTTCCAACTAAAATATAAGCAATTCGTCCGTTCGGTGAGGTCCAAGTATATAAACGTCGCGGATGCTGGGTGAACAAAGTGTTGGCAATTGAGTAATTATGGTCAATACAAAATTGAAGTAGTCGTTGATCTCTTTCATTTCTGACACCGAGACCGAATTTACCAATGTGTGCCGCTAGATATTCTTCTTCTACTGCTTTACCAACTTTACGTTAAAATCGCCAACAATGACGACCATCTCGCGATTCGACAGAGATTCAAGTGTAGCTTCGAGATCGTTATATAAAGATTCCAGATCCTCCTCATCGGAATTAGATGTAGGTGCATAAACCTGCACAATATTAATTGGAGTTGGGGTCGCATGAATGCGTAACGATATTATTCAGTCACTAATACGCTTGTAACCGAATACGGTCCTCACGTTGACCTTTGCCACCCAAAAACCAACACCGTTAACGCTCTCGTTGGAAAAGCAGATAAAACTACCACTGTTGGAAGTGAAGTAACCTGAGTCCTTATAATGAGTCTCAGATAAACCATCAATGGCTATTCCATTCCTTGTAAGCTCCTTCGAGGATATTGAGCTTGCCGATAGCTTGAAGACCTCTAACGTTCCAAGTTGCCAGGCGATTTTTCTGGCGTATCTTGAAACTTTCATCAGTAATAAATTTCCCACAAGAAGCCTGATGGTGGCACCCTTTGTGCCTGGTCGCCAATTTCACACTGACCTCCCAGGACGAGGAACAGCGCCGATTGCCAGTCGGAGAGCAAAGCCTTTCATCCACGGCCACACTGAAGACATACTAGAACGAGTCACTTCGGTTCAACATTCATAAAACAAATTGTAACTGGTGATGACATATGGGTGTATGAGTTTGACGTCCAAACCAATCAACAAATTCGGATTGGCTGAATTGTAGCCGAAAGAACCACGTCAAAGTCGACCAAAAGGTTATGTTGACTGATTTCTTCAATTATCGCGTTGTTTTGCACTCGAAATACTTGCCAGAACGGTGAATAAAGAATATTACCTGAGCGTTATGCGACATTCGAGAGAGTTAATTCGTCGAAAAAGGCCAGATTTGAGAAACGAAAACCCCTAGTATTTGCAGCACAATAATGCACCATCTTCAAAGCTATCATTCTCAATAAATTTCTGACCAAAAACTCAACAAATAAAAGCGTGTGAAAAATGTTTTGAAGATGGGATCATTTGTTGGCGTAAATGTATTGTTTGGGATGGGAAATTATATTTTTACTCCTTGTGCGAATTTTGAGAACTGATAAAAGAGTTTATTTGATTAACTTGAACTTGAACTTGTTCTATCTATAATCGCCAATTCTCAATATTCCAATTTTGGTGCTCGATACATCAATTAAGTCTGTTAAAAAACAACTGATTTTGGACGACCTTCAAAAGTTCGTCACTGAGTGACGATAGAATTCGTGCAGAGCTTTATCACCAAAAGTTGAGGCATGTTGATCAGAGCACAGTTGTCTAGTTAATTCACGTCGAAAATCGTAAAAAATTATCGCGCGAAAATGTTCACCTGTCAAATCCATTTCTTATCCAAGTTGATTCTTTTAAATAACTATGAACTCACCCATTCATCAAAGTGTTGTAAGAACGTTTAGGTTATAGAATATCAAAATACACGACACAGTTTCTGGATGGGAGTTGCCAACAGTAAAATTGCCAGAGGCACAAAATCAAAAGGCATCCTACGTATTGAATTCTCATGACTTAAATCTGATACATCCCAAATTATTATGAACACAGAAAATATATTTTTACAGCAACCAGATGGAAGAAGCATAGAAAAATAATAACCCCAGCATTCCACTTTCAAATTCTTGAAAAGTTTGTTGCTATATTCGAAAGATCTACCCTGGTTTTGATAAAAAAATTGAAGGAACAACAGGAAAAGAAGAATCTCGATATTTATCCTCTTGTGGATCTCTGCACATTGGATATAATATGTGGTAAGTAAGGTCGATCAGGGAAACAACTATTTTTGCATTCAATATTTATAGAAATATTTTTAACGCCAAAGCCCACGTGGGGTGTTGTGTGCTCCTATTTGGATTCAATAATAACATGTAGAGGATGGGGCTTAATGGAAGAACGTTTTTGGAACGGGTAGTACACGTAACAGTGAGTGAGTAAAGGGGAGTGACTGAGGTCATTCGACTCAAGAAGAGTTACCATTCAGTTCACAATGGTTATCTGGATAAGAGAGCACCGTTCGTTCACAGTTAAGGAGTATTTAAAATCGGGATAGTCTGTCATTGTCGTGTGGCGGCGCTTACGCCAGCGCTACACCATTGGTCGTAACGCTTCAGTTCCGAAACGTGACACAATCATCCGATGGGTACAGAGTTCCAGAACGACTGCATCAGCAACGAATCCGAAACCTTATGGTCGTCCCCGAAGTGTAAGGTTACCAGCTTTCGTGTAAAGAGTGAGACAAGCTGTAATTCAAAGCCCATGGCGCTCCGATCGAAAACGAGCTGTAGCACTCCCAATGAGTAGTCAAGCTGTTCGCAGACTCTTACACCAAGACCTCCACTTTCACCCCTATAAGTTCGTGGTTGTCCAGCATCTGAATGAAGGAGATTTTGCAATACGCCAGCAGTTTTCCGAGAGAATACAAATGATCATCGCTGATGAAAATGAACCAGTGAAAATGATGAGTGGTGAGGCTCATTTTCATTTGAGCGGTTCGTTTAATGAACAGAACTGCCGATATTGGGCAGTAGAAAAACCCTGCGAACTTGAATCTAACCAGACTGATCGACAGGTCGATCGCGATCGACCGTTTGAGCACCCCTGCTTTAGGCGTTCTAGTAATAAGGTGTATTTTACGTTTTTATTAGTCCATTCAACGCGTTCACAAAGAATATCGAATTTTATTTATTAATGCATATGTATATACCGATGCATAGATTAGGTCCACGAAAAAAAATCTTTAGCTCCGAATATAAAGGTCACATTTTTTTATCTGCGAATAGTGAAAACACCAATGATAGGACGAAAGTTTTACTGTAATTCAGGTCGAAAATAATAAATGACAGCAAAAATTAGAATATTAATAAAAATAATGGATTGCTCTTCGTTTTGTCTGATTTTACTGATGTTAAAGTACCAAATTGGGTACTAATTTTGATAACACGAAAATGTTCACAGAAACTTCTATGGGTACCACAGTCAATGCTCAAGAGAACGAAAATTCTGAATATGTAACTGCCGTAAGCGAGATGGGAAGAATAGTTTGCGAAAAATCATTTTCCCTTGTGATGCAATACAGTTTTCTCTATAGATTCACAGAAACTTATCGCAAAGAGAAAGCTGCGCTCAAAATTCTGCATGATTACACCCATCATGTTATTCAGCAAAGAAAAGATGAAATTTTGAAAACTCAAGCGACGCCTGATACAACCGAAGGAGAATTCTTCAAAAAAACAAAGATGAATTTTTTGGATATAATGTTACTATCGAAAGTTGATGGAGAACCTCTGAGTGATGAAGCTATTAGAGAAGAAGTAGACACATTTATGTTTGAGGTAGGTATGAAGAACTGTTGGGGGGAATTGAAAGATGTTCAAGAATTGATGAAAAATCAAATGAATAATCTTAAAAAAATATTTTAGGGACATGACACAACAGCTTCAGGACTCTCTTTTGCGTTGTACTGTCTGGCCAATCATCCGGAAGTGCAGGTATAAAACATTTATGATTCTATATCAATATAAACTCCTCGAAAAAATTCATTTATTAATAACAATAGTAATAATAGTTGGAAGTTCCTAGTACAAGAACCAGTAGTAGTAGGGATTCTATCAAGGGGTCCGTCATGGATATAGACACCTGGACTGATGACTCCTTGTATCCCCTTTCCTTGTAACAACATCCCTGTTAGATCCTTACAAAGAAGTCCCTAATGGAGTGAGAGGGTATCTTCAGCAGATCACTTGCTTCCAGCACTCAGTTGGTTACGCTTAAGGAGGATGGTGATCAAATGAATTGATGTCTGGACCCTAATTTCATAACACGTACAAATAGAATTACTCGCCAGTCCTATCTTGCTAGGTGATATCTGAATTTGCCATGCTCCCTAACTTTGTGGGAGAGGAACAGACGATGAGTTCGACTGCCTTCAAGTGCCAACATTGTCAAGGTTTCACTAGGTGATGTATCAATCACTGGGTGGACTGGCGAGAGCCAAGAGCATTCAACCAGGTGTCCACATGTTTTTTTTTTGCTAGCCAGTCTCCCATCCTCGCCTCAGCAACATGCTGAGATTCCGACCGCAGGCGCTAGTCGTGTAAGCATATTCTTTGCCTCTAGGCAGATCAGCCAATCCGCAATCTCATTTCCTCTGATCCTGGTGTGACCTGAATCCAAGGTGGATATGGTTATTCACCGCCAGTTGTTCCAGGACCTGAACCATCTAAGAAGTATTTCTGTATGCGCCAAGAGCTTCCTGAGCAACTCGACTATCGAAGTAGATCATGGTCCACTTACTAGTTGTATCCAGTTCTGCCAGCTCTTGAACACAACCTGCCAGCTTTTCAACCAACCGCCATTATCTATACGGAGGTAGAAACCTTATTTCTCCTGTAGTAAACCTGGTCTTTGACCATCTGTCTACCAGATGTACCCTCCCACTGGCAAGGAATCTTTTCTTTCCTCTCGCTTTTGTCTGAATGGAATTTCAACTTTGATCTTATGACCGAAGTGTTGTGGTACTATTTGAGTTCATTCAGGAGGTAGTAGCTTCGGGAAATAAGGAAGGTCTAGCACCGATCACTAGCGTGCCCTCCGTTCTTAGCCTATAAGCAGTCAAAACAGCCTTGCTTATAATTGTCGAGTAAAATGGTTCCACCCTTAACAGTACATCCAACACGGCAGTAAGTGCGATTCTTTGAGCACCCACCACACTTTTGACCAGCAGTGCTCTGAGCCTCTCCAGAGCCAACTTTTCCGTCTGTTCTTTCACAAGACCAACGACGCGTAGGTGAGTTTGAGTAGCAGAACGGATTTGAAGAACCACATCAGCACGTGTGGCTGACGGGGAAAGTCCTCCTACATATCATGAGGGCAGTAAAAACCTGCCAGAAAATATGTTTCACTTTGATAAATAATATTTGATTTTCACTAGGAAGCTGTGAAAAATAGTTTTTCATGGAGATAAAGTTTATTCAATAAGAATGCATGAAAACAATAAAGATAAAAACAGTTTATTGATGTCAATGTTTTCAGTGCAGTTCGACTAACCATAATAATTTTTATTGACTTGTCAATTTCTCCACAAGCAAGAGGTTAGCACAGTGGTCAATGATAAATATTTCTCCTTGAGATAAAGTTGGATGCTTGCCAAGACAGATAGACTATTTCTTTTCAGCACCCCGAGCATATACAGCAACTTCAACACTTTTGGACCATCTGTGAGCCAACAGGGAACCTCAAGTAGACGGTTCTCGGAACTGGCGTATTCCTGTCTGGTAGGAATAATAATCTGAAATAGCAGCTTCACGTTAGTTTTGGGTATTGCTACGCCCTATTAATCACCAGGTTAAGACTTGCAAGGACCAGTATCGATTTCAAGGCTGCAGTAGATGTAGAGAGAAATGCGTCAGTGGTAATAATGTAAGTCGTTCTCGGCAATTCACAGAGCTTAAATCGAAATTACTTTCCACGACTGCACTCTCATCAATGCAGCTAGATATGATACGTGGTCTCACCCCCATTACATATAGCCACTGTTGTTTTGGGGCAAGTTCCAATTTCTCTCCACATATCATTTTATATGCCCATAAGTTATGTGTATTATGTTTTTCAGGTGCGAATCGTAGGTAACACCCAGATATTCAGTTCCTCCGCAAACGAAATGCATTCCACACAAGAATCGCGGATGGGAGGGAACTATGAATATCTTTTCCTTCTTAGTGAATGTGACCATAAAAGTTTTGTGGGGGTCAGAATATTCTTTGCCTCTAAGCAGATTATCCAATCCGCAATTTCATTTACTCTGATCCCTGTGTGACCTGGAACCAATGTGGATATGGTTATTTACCGCCAGTTGTTCCAGGGCCTGAACCATTTCAGAAGTAATTCTGTATGCGCCTAGAGCTTCCTGAGCAGCTCGACTATCGAAACAGATCATGATCCATTTACTAGTTGTATCCAGTTCTGCCAGCTCTTGAACACAACCAGTCAGTTTTTCAACCAACCGCCATGACCTATACGGAGTTAGAAACCCTATTTCTTTGGCAGTAAACTTGGTCTTTGACCATCTGTCTAATTGGCAAGGAATCTTTCCTTTCCTCCTGATCATGTCTGAATGGAATTTTCACCTTGATCATATGACCGAAGTGGTACCTCGGCGTGGTTCTATTCGAGTTCATTCAGAGGAGGTGGTAGCTTCGGGAAACAGGAAATATCTCGCACCGATCACTAGCTTGCCCTCCGTTCTTGGCCTATGAGCAGTCAAAACAGCCTCGCTTATAATTGTCAGGTGCAATGGTTCCATCTCTACAGTACATCCAACGCGGCAGTAAGAATGATTTCGACCATCAGTGCTGTGAGCCTCTATTGAGCCAATTTTTCCGTCTCTAACCTAACCAACGACGCATAGGTGAGTTTGAGTAGCAGAACGGTTTTCAAGAATCACATCAGCACGTGTGGCTGACGAGGAAAGTCCTCCTACATATCATGATAGCAGTAGAAAACCTGCCAGAAAATATGTTTCAGTTTGATAAATAATATTTGATTTTCACTAGGAAGCTGTGAAAAATAGTTTTTCATGAAGATGAAGTTTATTCAATAATGAATAATAGAATGAAATTAGTTACTATGTTGTAACTATCACTAATTTATTGGTGTAAAGAATAAAAAATTACATTGGTTGGACCAGTTTCGGACATACGTCCATTGTTCAACAACAAACTGATGAAAACTGAATACTCATGTATAATATAGGAACTAACATCAAGATAATAATAGTAGGGGTCACAGTAACTTTAATAATGGTGATTGGTAGGTGATTAAGTCTACTTGGTCGTTATGGAGCTTATCTCTCCCTACCCTAGATTCTTCGAAAATTTCCATCGATTCAAATAAATTGAGTTTATAAGATTTATCACAAAAACGAAGAATTTTTAGCTGTTGAAGCTCTTGAAAAGCATGACATTCATTTCGACAATCTGTAGCTAAAGCTGAATCATATTTCTGATATAGGAATGACCAGAAATGTTCCCTGTATCTAGCGTTGAAAGAGCATCCTGTTTGACCTATATAAAAGGAATTGCACTCAAAACATGTTCATTGACCTATCAAATAATATAAGTCGCAAAAGGAACAAGTCGCAAGCTAGCCAAGACAGGTAGACTATTCCTTTTCAGCACCTCGACCATATACAGCAACTTCAACACTTTTGGACCTTCTGTGAACAAACAGGGAACCTCAAGTAGACGTTTCTTGGAGCTTGCCTATTCCTGTCTGGTAGGAATGATAATATGAAATAGTAGCTTTATGTTAGTTTTGGGTATTGCTACGTCCTACTAATCACCAGGTTAAGACTTGTAAGGTCCAGTATCAATTTCAAGACTGCAGTAGATGTAGAGAGAATTGCTTATTTGATCATCATGCAAGCCGTTTTCGACAATTGAGAGGGCTTGAATTGAGATTACTTTCCAAGACTGCACTCTCATCAAGCGATGCAGCCAGATATGAGACGTGGTCTCACCCCATCACAAATAGCAACTGTTGCTTTGGGGCAAGTCCCAACTTCTCTCAACATATTATTTGATATGCCCATAAGGTATGATTTATTTAGTTCCTACGCATATTCCACACTAGAATCGGGGAAGGGAAGGGTTTACGAATATCTTTCTCCCCTTAGTGAATGTGACCACGATAGTTTTGTGGGGGCTTATACTATGTTTTCATTCATCCACACACCACCTAACTATTCCGAGCTTGATAATCGTTCTTTCATCTTCATATTTCCAACTGTTTTTAAGGCTTTTGGCAACACCCATCAGGGCGACGGTGTCACAGCTATCACTGATATCAAGAAACCGACAATAAGGAAAATTTGTTCTCTCGAGAATCCAACGTGTCTCTTCAAGAGTCCACATACTGTCCATCCGGGTCTTAGATCCAATGGGCAGTACCGGTCCGCATGCAAAAACCCTGTGTAGCCTCAAACTAACCTTGCATCTATTGGCATAACTCACGCTAAGTCTTTGGACTGGCAAGCGCAACACCAGGAAGATGTTTTGCGGCTTGAGGTTTCACAAGGGTGTTATACACATGCTCAATTGGATTCAGGTTTGGAGAGTTTTATTACCAAGAGAGACTTTAATATCTCTAATCTCGGGAGGCAAAGTTAGATCACTCGAAACAACTGTGGTTCTCGCTTAACCCTAATTTGTACGTATTTTGTATTTAGTTGATATAATATGCGACAAAGTTCAGAAGAATTATTTGGTTTGTAATATGTCATAATATTGTAGCAAAGTGCTGTAGACGAACAAATTGAACTTTTTGGCAAGCACAAGGATCCAGAAATCCAACTGAATGATTTACAAAATATGAAGTATTTAGACTTAGTGGTTAAAGAGACTTTGAGGCTATATCCATCTGTACCAAGCTTTGGTAGGCTTCTAACCGAAGATATTAAAGTGGGTAAGTTAGAAAGTATCTACAAATGTTCCCTATTGAATGAGAAATTCTGTGAACAATAATCTCTATTTCTTGAAGACGCTAGTGTCCAGAAATATTACAAATTTTAATTTATTGTCGTAAAATATAAATAAAACAACAAATAATTTCTTTTTAGGTGACCAACTTTTCCTAAAGGAATTGACTTTTTGGTGAACGTTTTTGGAATTCATAGAAATCCTAAGTATTTCGACGATCCTGAAACATTCAATCCGATGAGATTTGCTGAAAAAAATACAAAACTTCCGTTTGCATATATACCATTCAGCGCAGGATCGAGAAATTGCATTGGTAAATATTTTATACAGGGTGCTTCAACGAAAACTAAGCAGAGGCTATATTTACCAAGATATTCATGTCTGATCAAAACGCGAAAACAGGTCAATTTTTGTTTCAAGGGGTACAAAACTTGCCTGAAATATCAACCCCTTAAGCGGGGGTTGCAATCCTTCAACATTTTGAATAGGAAAGATGGGTCGAATGACGACTCAAAAAAAAGGGGTATCTTTGTCTATATCGCCTTGAACGAATTTCTCTTTTCAATTGAAAACTGTAAAAGATATAGGGGCGGATATCTCAAAAACTGCAGGAGTTTTGAAGAAAAAAACAATTTTTTCCGAAAATTTCAACACTCTGTAGCTCCGTTACGAAACTCTGGCGGACCTTTGTTTATATGAACGTTTTTCTTAAATTTGCACGTAGATTTGCCCCCTCAAGTTGGGACATATTATTATGTAACACCCTGTAGTATATAATCTGAACTTAGGATAAGGTAGAGATTTTATGCAATTCAGAAATAAACTCACAGGAATATCGCCAATGTATAGTCTGTATCCTATGATTTGTATTAATTTTTATTCCTTCCATTCTTCCAGGTCAGTAATTTGCAATTTTGGAAATGAAATTCGTAATATCCTCGGTTCTGAGACATTTTATCTTGGAGCCGGCATCACCCAATGAAGAACCGATACTATGTCAAGACGTTGTGCTGAAAAGTAAAAATGGAATCAGAGTCAGCATTCGGGAGAGAAAATGAGAAGTTTCCTGTTGATGTGTTTATATATTTCACACACTCCGCGCTTTGTATGAGATGGAACGGAAGCTTGCTTATAACAATCTAAATGTGCATTTGTTTTTATTCTTTTAACGTTTTACGTATGTGTTATTTACTTTCATTCTTATCAATGATGTGTATCAGGTATACTTTATGGTTCTCTGTTCAAAAACGTATTGTAAATTTGGATTCTTTTCGTCATTACAAGCTGGAGTTTCTGCTGTTTGATTTCATTTAAGTATATTCATTAATTAACCCTGACCAGATCTAATCTCGACACTAAACAAGGGGTATAAAAGTTTTCTCATGAAATTCATGTGCCAGAACGAGCGAAGAACTACATGAACTAATTGAAGTTTATGTGCCGGAAGAAGTATAGAATTGCAAGAAATAAGAAGAACTGTTCTGTTGTATGCTCACGAGATCTTTTCGAACTGCGACCAGATTTGAAATTTTTTTATATATATTGAGATGGTACCTCAGTATGCAGTGGTTTGTTACGAGTAATGGTCTAAGACAGGGGTGCTCAAACTTGAACTGCTGGCGATTTATCTCAATATTTTTAGACTACTTACGATCGACTCTGAGAGGCTGCATTTATGTGTGATGCAGGGTTGTCGTACATACACGATACACTCTACCTGTACCATAGCATATATAGATATTAGCTTTCCGCACAATATATATTATTTTAGTCAAGGTTTGGGTTAGGTTTAGTTAGGTCCTTCTCTATAATATCAATGAAAAAACTCATTGCTATTCAAAATTGCGAGTTTATTGGTTGTTACAAAACAAAAGAGTCAAGGTACCTGAGGCGATTAACGCCTTCTTGATAAGAATGCTTTCGAAATGGACCCAACCTTGTCATGTCAAAATGAAACATATATTTCTGAATTGAAAGATGATAGTTGAGAAGTTCAATTGTTTGAAACATCCTCGCTGATAACGTGATATAAAAACCCTTTATTTGGGCGTTATTAAAAATACTATGTTGATTAGCGCCCGCTTGCAAAATCAGATGCTACAAGGGTAAAAAATATCTTTGTGGTTAAATAATCTAATGAAACATTAGAGTCATCTATAAATTTCTTCATTAGATAGCAAGGAATGAAGGTACTCAACATTTGATATAAAAACTTTGATATTTCTCACACGCACAAAGTAAGTTTAAACTTTTAATTGTAATCATTTTTCACAATTACAAAAAATAATAGCATAGCGAATGTTTATATGCATATAAAATATACGTCCTGGGATAGCAGGAAAATCATGCCCAATAATGATAGTCACGGTCATCTACACTATTAAGTACTTAAAATATTATGAGATCTTTCTTCTTCTGTCCATCGCTTTCCTCTTTTTCTATTCGTCGGGCTAGGTGGTGTCATTTTGGTGTTCTGTAAAATGAGTACATACTTATTAACAAAATACTTTGCTATAAGAAAAGACAAGGGCAGAATAATAAAATAAGTTTATTTTTATTGAAGATTTAATTTTATAATGCAGATGTACGCGTTATTAGAGCAGAAATACTACAGAATTAAATTGAGTATCTTTTACTTTTTCAATGGTGCAAGGTAAGTCAATAGCGCCCACGTATGTTAATAGCGCCCAACGGTCATTCGACTGGGCGTTAATACCCAAGTTGAGGTTTTTGGTATTCGGAAGTTTTTGCATTAAACTAAAGAAATTCTCTTTAAAATATGAACTAAATATAAGGAGAACAACCTACACTACATGACAAATATAGAAGCAAACAAAAATGTACAATAAAACATAAGAAACTTACACTTTTGTGAAGCAATTTTTAACAACAGTGGCGTCTGCGACCGGAGTCTCGAAACGCAGCGGGTCACTAGAAGGATATTGGCGGGAGCGGCTAGCGCTCGCGGATGGTGTGGTCCTGTTGGTGTATTCTAAGTGTGCGTGAGCGTTGACG
Organism: Cryptolaemus montrouzieri; assembly: GCA_013387265.2. NCBI lineage: Eukaryota > Metazoa > Arthropoda > Insecta > Coleoptera > Coccinellidae > Cryptolaemus > Cryptolaemus montrouzieri. Next base: position 16,512,066 of record JABFTP020000042.1, read on the forward strand.
CGAATGAAACTAATTAAAGTACGTTTTCTGTAGATTATCTGTTATTACAAAGAGGGCGCTAAATGCCTCAGGTACCTTACATACAATGTTAAACTTAACTAAGGAGTGACTTTGGATGTTGAAGCGTGGCAATGCATGTCCTAAGCATACCTTTCATAAGATGGCAACCACTCAGTGCTAATCGCAAGCATGATGACATATGATCGTCAGTTAGTCGATTGCGGTATTTTGACTTGATATTCTTCATTTCAGAAAATGCAGACTCGCAGAAGTAAGTTGACCCAAACTTTGCCGTCAGTTGAAGGACGATTTGCCTTAGATTCGGATATTTAGCTTCAGATAAAAAATAGATATATCTGATAGAATCTTCACCAACTCATTTTCAACAGAACATGAGTTCATATTAAACTGACTTGCTATTTCAGTAGATAATTTCTCAATGTTCCTACATGAGAAAGGATAACTTATAAATGATGCTATATTTGCCAATATACTGCAATCATAAAAACGCATTTCGAATTGTCCCAAAGTATTTGATAATTTAGCCTCATACGTAACCTCTCTAGGAATTTTCCGCGACTCAACCACCTGACGTCTGTGTGAAGAACTAAATCAGTGGGTTCAACTGACTCCCTATCTTCCAACTGCAACACAAAGAGTCGCCGCTGCAAGCCATGTGACGGATGGAATTAACAATTTTTGTTGCAATGCCTTTAATTTCCTCCGTTTTTAAAACTTTTGAACACAAAATTTGTTGATGTATAATGCAATGGAATGAAAAAAAAGAAGGGAAATCTTCATTAGGTCGGCACAATGCCACAAAACCGTTTTTGTTTCCAGTCATCGCTGGTGCTCCATCGGTTGTAATACACACTAATTTCCATATTGGTAGCTTGTAGTTTTTTATAAATTTGAGGAAAATGTCAGATATATCTTCGCCAACTTTCCGCAGCAACAGAATTGCTGGATATACCATTGAAACCGACAAAGTTCTGCTGAAACAAGAAAGAGGATCATTCCACTCCAAATGCGACAATGATAAAGGTATCATTATGTTGTTCATTGTACCCCTTTTTTCAATTTCCACTCCTTCTCTGATCAGACGTTTCTTAAGTTGTTGTGTGGTGCAGATTTGTTTCGAGTTATCGAGATCTATTGTATGACCTGTATCTGTAGATAAATGGTGCATGAGATGGACTTATTTTTCAGTGCTCTTTTATATTCCTCGATTAAATTGGTCGTTGTAAATCTCGTTGCAGTCTTCGCATGGTATAGAGTAAACTCCCTGATTTTCTAAAGGAACGTTGTCTTTTGGGTTTTTCGAGCATTTTTCCGATAGTTTAGTATGGTTTGTATGCCGTTCTACTTTTGTATTTTGCATAACGTTATTCCTATTTGTTCTCTTACTCCTTTGTCCTTGTTTTTCTCTGCATATCGTGTTTCGCCCACAGTATCTTTTATAGCTGCTTTTATTGTGTTTTTGTAATATCCATTATTTTTAAGAGCGAAGTTAACTCTTCTTCTCTGTGGCTGTCATCTGTGAGTGCTATCACGATTTTAATTGAACTGGGTGATTATGTGATGAGGCATGTGCTTACCTATTTGTGTGGGTTGATATTCTGTATACTGAAAATTGTAAATATCAGCTTTGCGACTTGGTTAAGATGAGATTCAGACATGGCAACTGTCTGTTTGATTCTTTTTTAAGTGTGAATGTTATGTTCGGATGGACTGAATTCAGGTTAGGTGTGAATGCGCGTAGGGATTCTTTCCGTGGGGCCATATGATAAAGATGTCGTCGATGTATCTCAGCCATATTTGAGGTTTCAAATGAAATTTGTGTTGTGCATGTTTTCCGGAATTTGCCATAAATAAATAAACAATTGCTGAGGACAAAAAATATCATATGAGTGCTCCCAACGTTCGCTTGTAACGATTGTTTTTGTAAAAGAAATATGTAGAATTCAGGCAACATTCGGAAAGAGTATATAATCCTTATGGAAATTTTCTTTGTCCTCAATCGTCTCTTCACTGAAAACGTTTGAAAATAAAGACACTATGTCTAGACTTGCCCAGATATTTGATTCATCATATATATACAGGGTGCTTCAACGAAAACTGAAAAGAGGCTATATCTACCAAGATATTCATTTTCGATCAAAACGCAAAAGAAAGGTGGTATCTTTGCCTATATCGCCTTGAACGAATTTCCATTTTGAATTGAAAACTGTAAAAGATACAGGGTGAGCAACTGAAAGATAGGAAAGATCATTTCTCTGAGACTATTCAAGTTTCAGTGAAGTAAAATAGAACAGATCCATGCTGATCAATGGCAGTCATCATCAAGTACCATCCTCATCTCGAATTCCAACCCCTAGAGCAGGGGTGACTACTCTTGAAAATTTGGAAGAGGGTAGATGGGTCGAGTGATACCTCGAAAGAAAGGTATTATCTTTGTCTGCATCCCCGAGAACGAATTTTCATTTTTGATTGAAAACTGTAGAAGATAGAGGAGATAGAGGAGACTATCTATCGCCCTGAGCTATTCAAGTATCAGTGCAAAATAATGGAACAGATTCATTCCAGATCAAAGGCTGTCATCTTCCGAAACACCATTCACATCTCAAATTTCAACTGTTTTTTGGCACAAATAATTGAAAAGCTCAGGGCGATAGATAGTCTCCTCTATTTTTCAGTAGCTCACTCAATTTTCATTTTTGATTGCAAACAGTAGAAGATACAGAGTGAGCAACTGAAAAATAGAGGAGACTATCGCCCCAAGACTATTGGAGTAATAGTGCGAAAAACTGGAATAGATTCATTTAGATCAAAGATGACAGCCTTTGATCTGGAATGAATCTATCCCATTTTTTTGCATTAATACTTATATAATAGCTATTAGCTCAGGGCGATAGATAGTCTCCTCTATCTTCTACAGTTTTCAATCAAAAATGAAAATTCGTTCACGGGGATGCAGACAAAATACCTTTCTTTCTAGGTATCACCTCGATTTTCTGGTTTTGAAATGAAAATATGGAGAATCGCTCGGACCCGTCGATTTCTGATTCGAGTGGAACAACTTTTCCGATTTTTTCATCCCCGTAACTTCAATCCCTTAACGGGGGTAATTAGTTTAGTAACCGAAAATGGGCAATATCCACCTCCATGCAGTAAAATAAGTTTTGCTCAATTCGTTCACGTACATTACTCAACATTTCTGGTTCAATTTGACGGCATTCATTGACGATCAGAATTCTCAAATCATAGAGTGACTCAGGTTGGGTCACGTAAATCGTAGATTTCAGGTGAACCCATAGAAAAAAGGCCAGTGGCGCTAGATCAGGTGATCTGGGTGACCACTCAATATGTCCTCTTCTTCTAATCCAAGTCTGAGGAAACTTTTTCTCTAAGAATTGACGCACAGGTTAAACGAAATGAGGTGGTGTGCCATCTTGTTGAACAATGATCGTTTCATGGTCTTCTTCATTCTCCAGTATTAGGTGAAATCATTCCTGTTTTTAGTTGTCATAAATCCTATCCATTTTTTGACTATTGAGTAATCAAAATGGCAAAGAATTCGAGTTCATAATATCAAATTAATTCATAACTCAAACCTAATTGAAAGCGAAATATTAGCAAAATGAAGATAGAAAGATTTCCTATATCATTTTCTACATAAGATTTTCAAAATAGCCTCCACTTAACGATACAAAATGTAAACCTGTCTTCAAAATACAGGTCTGGTGCTAGCGAACGAAATGCTTTTCTTATTCTCTTTCATATCGTCAGCCGTCGTCCTTTTGAAATGTATATCAAATAGCGAAAAATAGTAAGAGAGAATTGAAATTGTGAACACTGCTCACTGATACTTAATTGAAACTCTTTCAGTTCAGGACTAATACTGTTAACTTATAGTATTGAAAGATGTCAACAACGACCTCTTCCAGGAATTTAAACAAACCGAGTATATTAAGCCGCTTATATTCAACAGCAACATTAATGGTGGGGTCAATTGAACCTGGTGATCTTCAACGCGATCAACATGCAAGCAACTACATTTTCTATAAAGGTCCCCGCTGCAGAACCTCCTCTAACAATGCAAGGACAACAAATTGCATCCAGAGATTCGATGCACTGAGTTTAGCTGATGCAGACTTATTTCGAGAAGAATAAGTCTGCATCAGCTAAACTCATTTTTCTTTTCACAGCCAAGCGACACTTCACGTCTTCTCAGCAACGTGAGTTGCAGAAGACAAGTTGCTGACCTTTTTCTGCTTCACAGATACTTCTACGGGAGATGCTCCAAGGAGCTGAAAAACTTTGTTTCAGGAAAACTCACGTTTTGCCGCAACACTAGACTGGCAAGGAGTTCTCATCATATGGCGGTACATTAAATGCGGAAACAGACTATTATCACGTCACGTGAGCTCACATCAGATCACGTGCGGCCGAAAATATGTGCTATCGATGTTAGCGTACATTTTGTATACCACAGAAGTACACTATCGTCACGTCTTGCATGCGAGTCACGACACGCTGAGTTAGGCGTGATACAGAATTGAAATTTTACATTTTTCGAGACAGCGTGAGGTCAGGTTTTGTATAGAGTGGTTCGTTTTCAGTGAGTAGTGGTATCATTTCGGGAAAACCATGCATGTGTTGAATATCACGATCAGCGACTTAGACAGGAAGCATGGGAGGAAATTGGTAGGGAGTTAAAAATAACAGGTAGGTTATTTGAACTATTCTTTATTCAACATTGGTTAATGTAGAAAACTATTTAATCCTAATTTTGGTCTATTCTGCCTCTGCGTACCATGTTTATCTGACAAGGTACACTACTTGATGGTGAACTGAAATATTCTTTGAAAGATTCCCTCGTTCGTAAGGCATCACTGGTGCAATTTCTTTGGATTTCATCGATGTTCTGGAGAGCTGCTTCAGGTGCACTTAACGAAGCAAGGGCGGGTTCTATAGATTCTTGATTTAGCATATTATGTAGATAGCATGAAGCGAGTACAATTTCATCTACTAGGTATGGATATACTTCCAAGTGCCTACGGAAGACTCTCCATAAAGCTACCAAAATTCCAAAAGCATTTTCCACAACGCGACGTGCTCGTGATAATCGATAATTGTGAATCTTGTTGGCTTCATTTTCTCTTAAGTGATATTTACTATATGGACGAAGTAAAATGTTTTTAGTGGAAACGCTTCATCCCCAAGTACTACATATGGCTGACGTACCCCATTTTCTTTAAGTGGAACATTTTCAAGAACATTAAATTGTATAAATTGAAGCAATTTTTCAATAACGGACTTTTCGAAAACACCACATCGCTATTCCTACCATAAGAACCGACGTCAATAGCAATAAATTTGTAGTCAGCATCAACGACAGCTAAGAAAACCATCGAATGGCTTCCCTTGTAATTATAGTAGATGGAACCTGCATTGATTGGGCATTGAATATTCACATGCTTGCCATCAATGGCAGCAATACAATTCGGAAAATTCCATATCTCTTTGAAACTGGATGCTGACTTATTCCATACGTCTGTTGTAGGCGAAGGCATCACGATAGGACCCAAAGTTCTCCATATATCACCGCATACCTCAATTACTATTTCTCGAACTGTACTGAAACCGAGTCTGTAGCTAAATCCCAAACTTCTGAAAGAATTACCAGTTGCAAGAAACCTGAAACAAAATAATAAGAACCATAATCTCACTTTTCAGCGGATCAAGCTAGGGTGAAGTGGGATAAGTTTAGAAGGTTTTACAATGATGCAAGAAATATACGCCTTTCCCAAAAAAAGAGTGGTAAGGCTACGAAAACCATAGTTGTCTGGAAATTCGAGCAGCAGATGTCTTTTCTTCTGCCATACTTAAAGGGACGAAAGTAAGTTATCTAACCGAAGCTCTTATCGCGATGATGTAAGCGAGATCTGAACACAATCATTCATTCATAAATATTTTTTTTTCTCTTCGAAAACATGCTCCACTCTGAAAATTACTGTTATTCAAGAAGCAGAAGAAGGAGAGGAAGAAGACGAAGGGATTATTGAAAATGAAGAAAAATCCGATGCAGAACATCCAATCAATGAACAGATATTCGAAGGAAGTTTAGGACAGAATCAGACAGAAACTTTAGGAGAGAGTCAGACAGAAAACTCACAGAGAGACAGAGAGATAGGCCAAAACGTTAAAATCTTAGAAGGTATAAGAAAACAGAAGCAGTTAAAAAAGAGTAGTCCATCGTCTCAGAAAGGGAACTCTAATCAAAGAAAATACGAAGAGAAAGAACGAACACATGGAACGAACAAATTTTCAATCATGGAAAATCTGGATGATATAGATATTTTTCCTGAGCATGGCAAGAACCACAGAGAAATTACCAAGAACAGAACAAAATGCCGTCAAAATATCTGTGATCAACACAGTCCAACAAGCTGAATTACGATGCTCTGAAAAAGAATCTTTCAGTTCTTCTTCGCTGCGATTTGTCACTACAATCCAGCATACTTTCTTTTTCCCGACAAGACTATTCGTCACGCAAGGATGATAGTTTTTCTCATTTTTGAACTTTCAATTACTCTTCGCAGGAAACTGTTGATCAGAGACCCAAGCTTTTACAGTTAGCTACTCTTGAATAGTTACTATTTTTTTGTATTTTGATTTGATATAGATTCCTACCTACTTAATAAAAGTTTTCGATTAAACACCTGTTCTAATTGTTTTCAATTTACCTTAAACAAACAGCTAATCTCTCTTCAGTACTTATCGCTCTTTGTTTTGTTTTGCTTTCTAATTTGTCCTCTGATGAGTTGGTGCAAAAAGTTGAATTCTTCTTTGGTCATTCTAAAATACATATGAAATCTATTAGGATGTTCGTTCAACTCTTGCACCAGTCTATGAAATTCTCCTAATTCTTCTCTACGAGAATTTATTTCGTGTACCCTTTTAGTTCTTCGCTTTTCATTAACTGCGATGAAGGCAGTTACATTTTCCAAATCTTCTTCAAAGTCAGAAGCAATCGAAGAGCTAGATTCTTCCATCTTGAAATTTCTAAAACTATGAACAAACGTGAGCCATTACGTTATATAATGTGTTTCTAGAGCGTGACAGCACATGCTGTTTTGTCGATGTTAGCTCACGTGACGTGACAATAGCCAGTTTCCGCCTTTAGCAACCCCTCGAACCTCTCTCTATAAATAAGAATTTCTTTGTTTACAGGGCTGGTAAGCTGTGGAACTCTCTTCTGTCCAACATCTTCCCAACATCCAACAATTAGGTCCTCTTCAAGAAGCGAGTAAACAGGCACCTCAATTCTTCCCAGGCGCCCACTAATGTGGTGTAACAGGATTAGTTGGGTACCAACTGAGTACAAGGAATGCGATAAAGACAACCTAACCTAATCTTGATGCGATTTGCCGGTATTTAGCATCATCCCTTCATTGAAATTAAGTCGATAATGGAATTTGATATAATGAATGTGATGTTATGAATAAATATTATACTTTCTCCTGGGTATAAACAAGTGTAATTATAAAGCTATACATTGGACTGAAAAATTCGAATATTTCTTGGAATCCGATAAAAATTGGCTAAACTTCGAATATATTCGAAACCGTTGAAAATAGGTATAAGGAACATAGGTACCATTCGAAAGGTACCAAAGTATATCACTTAATCGATCCTTTAGACATAGTCATATCATTTGAAAAACACAGTGAAATGAAATTTGAATGAGGTCCAAGTTCAAAAATACACACACCTGGTATTCTGATTTCCACAATCGGTTAAGCAGCTCGATCGCAGTTTCTTTGTCAACATATGTTTTTGGACATATGAGGGGAAAAAAATCTTATCTACGTAGTAACATTTGTTTCCTTATGATCTCAAACACGTCCGAAACAAGAATGAGTTTATTTGACTATCAGTATTCATTCCATTTCTGTTCAGTTTTCACGCTAAATTAATGCAAGTTGTCTATGTTTTTGGTTGATTTTCGAATCTTTGAATTTATTGTAATGGCTGCTGAACGTACTCGACGCTATTTTAGTGATCATGAAGTGGTAAGAATAGTAACACTTCTTGAGGAGGGGCAAAGCCCCTTGTTGAATGTTAACTGAAGCACTATTTCAAGAGCAATTAATCGGTACCACGAAACAGGGAAATATGGAAGAAGAGCCGGACAGGGAAGAAATCGGATAACAACACCAGTTGATGATCGTTTGCTTCGTTTAACTGCACTAAGAGTTCGACACTGTACGGCTAGAATGCTACAAAATGAATTTGCACTTTCCAGAAATGTGTATATTTCATTGCAAACTGTTAGGAACAGACTCAGAGAAGACGATATCAGACCAAGATTGGCTTCTACCGGCCCGCGTCTCACCAGAGAGCATCGAGTTGTAAGACTTAAGTTTGTGAGGGAACATGCAAATTGGGGTATTCCAGAATGGTCGAATGTTCTCTTTTCTGACGAGTCCAGGTTTTGTCTAGTATCAAATGATAGACGTATGTCTGTATACAGACGACCTGGGGAACGGTTTCAGCAAGCAATATTCGGCAAACTGAAAACTTCGGAAGGGGCTCAGTAATGATGTGTGGGGGGGGGGGGTCATTTTTTTCCATGGTCGAACTGAGTTAGTCCTAGTGAATAATGGAAGAATGACAGCGGCCAGATACATTGCAGATATCCTTGAACCCCATGTTGTACCCTTTGGCCCATTAATTGGCGAAAACTTCATTTATATGCATGATAATGCTCTGCCTTATGCATCTAGAGTAGTTACACAGTTTCTGCATAATGCCGAAATTTATATTTTAAGATGGCCAACCAGAAGTCCCGACTTGAATCCCATAGTCTGGGACAACATGGGGTGGCAAATTCAGCAACGTAGGATGCCTTGTAGAACACTCCAACAACAAGAAAATCTGCTTCCTAAAATTTGGAACTCAGTGACTCAAGAGTACATCCAAAATTTGTTTGGGAGGCTTCAGAGACGTATACTGGCAGTAATTAGGGCCCGGGGAGGAAACACGATGCTAGTTGATTGGTCTCCTCTTTGCGAATGTTTGAAGATGGTTGAATTTTTTAATTTTGCATTAACTCGAAAATTGTTGATATTTTCCATCGTAAACTCATCCCTTTTGAGTGATATCTTCTTATTTTACACTTCTGAAAGTTACCAAGCGACTCTTGAATGACCAACCTAAAAGTTTATATAGTATTGTCGTAAAAGTAGGGTGATGCGACAATTTTTGTGGGGAGTCTAATTTTCGATCCCCATGTGTAACATACATCAACAAGATATGTCATATATTCAAGCAACAACAATTAGTTTCACAACAATTGTACATCTGAAGCTTTGAAATCGATATTGAGCACACAAATTTTGTTTCTTAAAGTCCTCGAATTTCAAAGAATGTCAAATATTTCGGAAAATATTTGAGATAGGTTTTTTTCCTTACAAAGTCGAAAATGAAACAAAATACAGGATGTCCCTTTCAAGAAATGATAACATTGGTATGCAACTTTATCATGAAACACCCTGTATAGTCAAGAATATTTTCAGTTTGTAGTCACTACAGCACTACATATAACTACAATAAAGATTGATTTTTTGTGAGAAAGATTCGTCAAAACTACTCTTTCAATACACCATTGAAAAAAGGGTTCGAATAACTGTTGGAGTTGAACCACCCCGTCTTGGGGGTTGCTCATTGAAGCGTCAAACATTACTCAGAAGATATCTCCCGAACAAAATCATTCTCCAATCAGTATGGAATAAAAAAATATACAGCGTGACCCGTTTGAGATGGAAAAGCGTATATATATCGACGTTAATATTTAATCCGGCATTTACCAACAATATCGCCACCACCAAGCACATGTTCATTTCGAGTAATAAAACGAGTTTGTGTTGTAGGTATCGTTTCATTGCCTTGCATTGTTTCAGACAGAAAAACGTGTTGTTTCCAAAATTTGTGCTTTATCCTACTGTAAACTGAAATCATTCAAATATAAGTGCGTAAACAATAAGTGTTTCAAATACAAAACGTAAGTGAGTATTTATTCCTTTTCTACTTTTCATTTGAACTTTTAATAACAGATTATAATATATTAATAAGCTCACACAAGGTCAATGGTTCAAGTACTGTTGATTAAACCTCAATTTCATCAATGCACTTATATGTTAATTGTCGAAGTATGATTGATATATACTGCGCACCTGAATGTTTGAAATTGAAAAATGTTTTCTTGAAGAAAATCAAAGTATCTCATTATTCGTCATATTCATCATTCTTTGAAGAAAATAAGATTGTTCCAAAGTATTATATTATAAATTAATAATTAATAATATGAAGATGAAATAAAAATAAAACATGAATATATAGCGTTAAACAAACTTGTTTGCTGACGTCTATAAGTTTAGTTATTTTGAACTCCACAACGAATTTTGATACGGTTTTCATCAATAGACCATGTGATTTAAGAAAAAGGTTTATGTACAGGGTGGGCGAATTTCGATGTATTTGTACGGCAGCTATTTGAAATATACATTCAATTTACAATTGAATATTTCATTGCAGAAACACGTTCAGTTATCAAACAGAACACAAAAGTAACAAATATTGAACATCAAATGAACTTTCAAATTGATACAGAAAAAGGTGAAAAGATTATAAGAACTTTGTAACTATAGATCGCCCTCTTCAATTTGAGTTTCTTCCCCACAGTGGGTCAAGTCGTCCATGTCAGATACTGGCAGAGATTTCCAGAACAACTGTTTCTTAGCGATCATATGAGCAGTTAGTTCATTCAAAATCTTTTATTTTCTTTTCTTGTTCAGACCCCGGCATGATAATTTGTTAACTGGCAACTGAAGTTTGAATTTTGGTTGTAAAAAAATTGACTTCTGAAACTTCGGACTATCTATTTCGGTTTTGAGATACAGTGATCTCGGATTCATTTTGAATTGACACACCCTCAGGTCACGGAGAAAAGCTACAGCATTGTTACCATTGCTTACTGCTCCTTTTTAACGGGTTTGATGTTTTTATAATTTTCTTCTGTAATTTCTTTCATCTTTTCACCACGTTCAAGTCCTCTTTTATCTGTAACATACTGAAACTCCAGATTTTTCATAAACTCTGTTACCATAGCATCAGATGAATGTCCAATTGGGTGCAAACACATTGTTTTGCATACGGTTTGTGTTTTATTTGTTTTCAAGTCTTTACCTCCTACATTCATTGTTTCATTCAAATCGAAAGATTTTTCTGCGATCTCTCCATTCGAATTTGTGACTTCTTCAGTATTCCTTCTATTTCAATCAATTCTCACTTGATCTATAACTTCAATATGCTTAGTGTCTTCGTGCTCCTCGGTGTCTTTCAGCACAATATCATTCTGTTCTGCTGTGATTGGTTTTAAATGAAAGTATAAACTACAGAGCACTCCTTGTGGCCAACGGCGTCTCTTTTATAGAACTTGACAGGCATTTTCTTGAGGTATTTTTCAGTAAAGAGTCTTTTCTCTCCAAAGTTGAGTAAGTTGAAGTAACTAAACATAATTCTTCTTTGTTCTTCTCAGATATTTCGGGAGCAGTTTTTACAACAACTGTCTGGACATGTATTTGTTTTAGTTCGATTTTTCTTTTGTTTAGTCCGAGTTAACTCTATCTCTGTTGCAGTGTTAGGTTTTACACTTTCTGTCTCTACTCGATCTTCTCTACCTCTGCTTTCTATTTCTGGTACAGATTCAGGTACATATTCTGCTGGTAACTCGTCTTCTTCAACTTCAATTTCCATTTTCTTCTCTGAAATATTAGGTTCAGTTTGGTCAGTACTGTTAATTCTTCTAAAATTAATTATGTCGCCATCAGTATTTTCTAGTGAATCTCGGCATTTCAAGCTTTTTTCTGATATGGTGTTCCATTTCATATTCTTCTTAGAAATTAGCTGTGTTCAAATTCTGTTGGTTTCCACCAGATATCATCATCATATAAATACAAACGGCTTTCGGTATTTGTTTCAGTAGGAACTGCTAATAAATCAACAAGTTTTCGCTTCCGTCTTCCGTTTGATGGAGTATAATTTGGGTCCGCATCCGAATCATCCATTGGCGAAACAGGTGACAGACTAGATGAAGTTCGACCTGTCGCCGTTTCAAGTGCCATTTTGGGAAGAAGCTCGCTCCGCGAAATCATTATTGCAGCACTGAAAAAGAGCTTGATTATATCTTCTCCGTATCGTAGTCAAAAGACATACTGCAGAACCACCACAATAATATGATTTTAGTACGCGAAATAAGAAATCATGTGATTTTACTCTGCATTCTGATTGGTGTTGGTTATTCAATTCAGAGGGTAAGACGTTATACTTTCTTGGAGGATTTGTCTATTTATTGCCAGTAAGTGGACTTACTAAGTTTTTGTTTTGTGGTTATTGAATATCTCACTCGCGGGTATCTACCTATAACAGAGTCACCCTGTTCAAGTAGAGTAAGTAGACATACATCTATATTTGGAAATATCAAGATCTTCTGTGAAGTATGAAATATTGATATATTTTAACTATGATCAAAAAGTTACTTGGTTTTTCGATTGATGTTTTATAATTTATAATTAGAAAAGCGTTGCCTCCTAAAAACTGTTCATACATCCTGAACGGATTGATACATTTCTAATCTGAAAGAAACATCTTGCAGACCTTTTTACGAGGAATCCAGTGGTGTGAATGCCAAGTATGATGACTTACTTGGTTTTTGTTTTGCAAGGCAGTTAAATTATCATTAGTATGAGTACCTATATATAAACCTAAACTGATGGATCTTTAAGGCACTTTTCGTTAATTGAATATCTATTAATAAGTAGTTATCTATGCGACACAGGTCAGTTAAGTAGTATTGACTCACATTTAATCAGGAAATCACAACTGCTTTGAAATTTCCTATATCAATTCGCGTCCATCGTTATCCGTTCAAATTTAAACCTGAAAATCTCAAAGCGGATTGAACTTTGCCGATCTTCGGGCCATGCGTCCGAATAGTTGTTTGTATTTGGTCATAATCCCAATATTCACGATAGTTTTTCCTACGTTTGTGGGACTATACTGAAAACAATATTTCAATTTTAACTGCATATCTCTTCATATTCACAGAATGGATGTATCAACACTCATAGTCACATCATTGCTGATGCTAATTGCGATCACGATTTGGCAAAGATGGAGAACATCAAAAGACAGAAAGTGTCTAGAAACAATACCAGGTCCAAAACCGTATCCTCTTATTGGAAATGCTCAGGATTTTCGAACAACTGAAGGTAAAATGAAGGAAACTGTAATTCAATTTGATGACTCGAAATAACTTTCAGAGCTTATATCAGTATATATCAGATATATGAAAAACTACGGCGACCTAATGAAATTCTGGATAGGTTCAACACTGAAGATTCTAATATCTGATCCAAACGTTTCTGAAGCTTTACTGACGAGTACTAAAAATATTACCAAGGATTCAGGTTACCGCTTTTTACACAGTTGGCTTGGTGAAGGTCTACTCACAAGCGGACGTAAGTACATTAAATTTTGACAGAAGACATTCAATTGAAGAGTCATCGAAGTTGAAAACTTCTTCTTTACAATGGGTAAAGCGTCAGTGTTAATCTTAATTTGCGATATACAGGGCGTTTCATAATAAGATACTTTAATGGAGAAGGCGACTGTTTGTGAGATGTCAAGAAAAAAGTTTAGATAAAAATGAGTCGAAAACGTTTCGTTTCCGAGATACATGGTGTTGAAAATTTTCAAGTATTTTCTTCATAAAAACCATACGGTTTTCAGAATTTTCAGCCGATAGTTGGCACAAGAGTTGTTTCAGAGATTCATATCTTTGAATAGACTTAACTGTTGTAACAGTATACAGGATAATACTTTTCACGAGTCCGGCTGTCTTTTTCTCCCCCAACTTTTTTGTCGTGCATCACTGATGTGTTTGTGATAAAAAATCGAATTTACCAATTATTCTGCAGACTTTTCTAATGTTTGCATTTTTTCGTATCTAACACCGTTTTCGAGATATAAATCATCGATAATTCGATTGTTGTAGTAATATCGAAAAAATTCAGAAATTTTTCGTCGATAAATTCTACAACTGTTGAGATTTCTAGCCCAAATTCGACACATAGACTACCTATGGAGATCTACAGAAGAATATAAGACGAAATTATGTGAAAGTATACAAGTGATAGTTTTCGAGATAAAAATCATCGAAATATCTCTCACATTTTGAAACAAGTCAATGACTTCAAAATGCTCAAGTACCTAGTAGGATTTGATACCAAAATGGAATTATAGAATAATACCAGTGAAACTCAATGATTGTCACTTTTGACATTTGGTCTTCTGTGCGTTCATTCAAATCACATGTTTGTTTCTTTTAATATATAGAGTGCTTCAATGAAAACTAAACAGAGGCAATATCTACCAAGATATTCATTTCTGATCAAAACGCAAAAACGGGTCAATTTTTGTTTCAAGGCTGACATCTTCTGGGGTACAAAACTTGCCTGAAATATCAACCCCCTAAGCGGGGGTTGCAATCCTTGAACATTTTGATTAGGGAAGATGGGTCGAGTGATGACTTAAAAGAAAGGTAGTATCTTTGTCTACATTGCTTTGAACGAATTTCTATTTTTAATTGAAAACTGAAAAAGATACAGGGTGAGCAAATGAAAGATAGGGAAGACTATTTCCCTGAGACTATTAAAGTTTCAGTGAGGTAAAATGGAACAGATCCATGCTGATCAATGGCAGTCATCATCAAGTACCATCCCCATCTCGAATTTCAACCCCTGGAGCAGGGGTGACAACCCTTGAAAATTGGAAGAGGGTAGATGGGTCGAGTGATAACTCGAAAGAAAGGTATTATCTTTGTCTGCATTCCCGTGAAAGAATCTTCATTTTTGATTGAAAACTGTAGAAGATACAAAGTAAGCCACTGAAAAATAGAGAAGACTATCGCTCCAAGACTATTGGAGTATTAGCGCAAAAAACTGAAATAGATTCATTTAAGATCAAAAGCTATGAATGGTGTTTCGGAAGATAACTAATACTTGAATAGCTCAGGGATATAGATATTCTCCTCTATTTTTCAGTAGCTCACTCTGTATCTTCTACAGTTTCAATCAAAAATGAAAATTCGTTCACAGGATGCAGACAAAGATAATACCTTCCTTTCGAGGTATCACTCGACCCATCTTCCATCTTCCAAATTTCTAAGGGTGGTCACCCCTGCTCTAGGGGTTGAAATTCGAGATGAGGATGGTACTTAATGATGACTACCATTGATCAGCATAGATCTGTTCCATTTTACCTCACTGAAACTTGAATAGTCTAAGGGAAATAGTCTTCCCTATCTTTCAGTTGCTCACCCTGTATCTTTTACAGTTTTCAATTAAAAATAAGAATTCGTTCAAGGTAATGTAAACAAAGATACCACCTTTCTTTTGAGTCATCACTCGACTCATTTTCCCTATTCAAAATGTTCAAGGATTGTAACCCCCGCTTAGGGGGTTGATATTTCAGGCAAGTTTTGTACCCCAAAAGATGTTCTCCTTAAAACAAAACTCGACATGTTTTTGCGTTTTGATCAGAAATGAACAACTTGGAAGATATAGCCTCTGTTTTGTTTTCGTTGAAGCACCCTGTATTTAAAAATAGTTTTCACTCATGCCGTATTTACGGATATACACTACTTGGCTGATGGAAACAAAGAGGCATTTATACCCTCCTAACAGGAGAAAGGTTTATGATGTCCATAGAAGATTGAAAGGGGGAATATTCAATGCGAAAAAGAATTTAAAAGTTGCATATTAAACAATAGGAACTCCAGAAAAAGGAGAAGCCAATTGATGAAAATCTTCAACTGAACACTAAAAATATTAGAAGAATGTTGAATATCTCATTTATATTAGTATGGAGAATTCTCCACGTTTTCCTGCTTCACCCATATCATATACTACTTGTCTACCTCTGGGTAGACACGATTCAAATACAGCATTCGTCAGCTGAGGTGATCAGAATATGAGAATTCAACGTCCCCAACTGGCATCAATACTAAAAAAGGACCGACGAAGCAGGAAAGCAACCGGAGGTCTTTGCGATCAGCCACAACTGACTCCAATTGGCGATGAGCTGACAAGCGTTCCTGACAATATAACCGATTTTCCCACTAGTCTGGATTTCTTTCTCGTTTCAGATCCAGATGATTTCCGTTTACAGGCCTCAGCCCCCTAAAGCAACTTCGACCCTAACCTCGTTTCTGATACTGGTAACTTCGTATAGCCACGCAATAAACATTCAACGCCTTCTAGGAAGATACGGTATTACAACTGAGCCATTTGGAAACTGCTGCGCGAGTTTTTCTCATCTTTTCTCTCGAGTGACGTCTATTTTACAGATTCTTACATCAATATCAATTAGAATTGGTAGGCCCCAACATCCCAAACTTCACGAAGAAAAATATCTCCACAAAAGACTTGGTTCATTATAAACTGTCAAAAAGCTCTCACAGTTAAAAACAGAACTTATAAGACTCGTCGTGTCATCCGTATCATCATGAAATGTCAACATTCAACAGTTTCATTCATAGATTGATTAACATCCCGCTACCACCAGAAAATTTCAACAAAGATTTAAATTTAATTGAACAAATAGCTAAAAATAGTGGTTATAATCCCAAAATAATAAATAATATTTTGAATAGAAAGCAGAGTAGAATCGCATTGAATGAAGTTTACCCTGTCGAGTAATTGAATCAAAAATTCAATACCTGAACCTACGTTGGCATTACAAATGAGGAACTAAAATCATTCTTGAGTAGCAATAATTTCAACATAGCTTTCCAAAGTAATAACAGCTTAGGCAAATATATGAAAAATAATAAAACAAAATCAGATAAACTTATAAATCAGGTGTTTATAGATTGAATTGCAATTACTGTAATAATTTCTACATTGGTAGTACACATAGAAATGTTAATATTAGAATATGGGAACATAAACGCAGTTTTTCAAATATATGAGATTCAAATTACGCGAATCATCTCTTAGAAAATAATCACTCTTTCGACCCACAGTTTGAAATTTTGCATACAAATAATAAATATTGGAAGGTAGATCTTTGGGAAACTTTAGAAATCAACAAACACAAACAATCAGGTAGACTCATCAATGAACAAGTCGATTTACGCCCTTCACCTCTATTGAATCTCTTCAGGGAGCAATCTATACCTTAATTTTATTGGATATACCTGTCATCAATAACCACTTAAGAAGAAGCAACCCAATGAGCTTTTAATTACTTAAGAACATTTGTATTTATATTCTCATTCTTTTCTATATATAGTTGTAATAATTTCTGTATACAGTGTGTTCCAACGAAAATTTGACTCCCCCTATAACTCCGAAATGAGTAACATTAGCGAAAAACACCAAGACACGTCGATTTTTGTTTCGAGGGGGAGCATTTTTCGAAATAATTCGAAACTTCTCAGATCAACCCCCTACCCCCAGCAACCCTAACTTTGAAATTCATCATAGGGAATAAGGGTCGAGTGGCACCTTACTGAAAAGGTCTGTCAATTCTCCACCTTGATTTGTCATTTTAGAATTTTAAATTAACATACAGGGTGTCCCAACCAAGGGTGAAGTTGAATTCCTGGAAATCCCAAATACTAAATGAAATAGATTTATTTTGGCATAATGCAAGCGCAGGTTTATGCTCGGTCTAGAAAAACGACCTACACTTGTGAATTTGGAGTTGGTGCA
Organism: Cryptolaemus montrouzieri; assembly: GCA_013387265.2. Taxonomy (NCBI): domain Eukaryota; kingdom Metazoa; phylum Arthropoda; class Insecta; order Coleoptera; family Coccinellidae; genus Cryptolaemus; species Cryptolaemus montrouzieri. The sequence goes on from JABFTP020000042.1 coordinate 16,529,909, forward strand.
ATCAACCCCTATTTCCAGCATCCCCAACTCAAAAATCATTCGATCGATAATAGGTCAAGTGGCACCTCGTTGGAAAGGTACTGCAATTTTCTCTTCGAATTTGGTATTTTCGAAATTCAGAATCATCATACAGGGTGTCCCGAAGCAGGAACATTGAAAATCCAAATAACTTTTCGAAACTGGTTCATTTCGGTATACGAGAACATGTTTGATCCGAGAATAGGACTTTCTTGTGTGGTTATAGAATTTTTGCAATCAACCTCTTCCATTCAGCATCCCCAACTTGAAAATCATACAAATAATTCAAGTGGCATATCTTCAGAAAGGTTTTTGAATTCCAGAATGATTAAAGCATTTCATTCAGTTCGGCTCTCCATACAGGATGTCGCTTTCGAAAAATTCAATATCGTCATTTGAAATTATCAACTAAAATTAATTCGAAACTGTTAAAAGTATTGGGGTACGATGTGTTGAGCATCAATTACGAAGAAATAAAGCTGATTTCTGCATTGAAAATGTTCACATTTTTTCATTTCCATCTGGCGTGCAGTCATCTGTTATTTCTCATTTTGCAATGAAATATTATTATTATTCAGATCAGTTCCTCATTATTGTTGTTGTTCGTCAGTTGAAATTAATCTGAAAATGGGTTATTCCACTGAGGAAAGGGTCGAAATTGTATCGACGTATTTTCGAAATAACAGTCGTGCCAAAGAAACGGCAAGGATATTCGATAGGAACCATCCTGAAAGAGAAAGGGGAGTCAGTCACCAGTACGTTAAATATTTGGTTGACAAATTCCTAGCTACGGGTTCGGTGGCAAACAAAAAACATGAAGTGGCATGTCCTGTCAGAAATGAGGCAACGGAAGTGGCAGTAGTGGGTCATCTACAAATGGAGAATACTACTTCGATCAGAAAACTATCTCGTCTGACTGGTGTATCAGCTACAACTGTCCATAGAATCGTGAAACATCACAAATTTCACCCCTACAAGGTAAAATTAGTGTATGAAATAAACGAAGATGATCCAGATCGTCGTTTACAGTTTTGTGAAAATCTAAGTGAAAACCTAAACGCTAATCCAAATTTTCTGAATAACATCTGTTTTTCTGATGAAAGCACCTTTATGCTCAGTGGTGAAGTGAATAGACATAATTGTCGATATTGGGACACACAGAATCCTCATTGGTTTAGAGAGGCCCACACGCAAAGGCCTCAGAAGTTGAACGTTTGGGCAGGAATTTTTGGCAATCATCTAGTTGGGCCTTTCTTTATTGAGGGTAATCTGAATGGAAATGGCTACCTACAGTTGTTAGAGGAACACATACATCCTAGATTGGCAGAAATTTTACAGAACGATCCAACTCTTTCTGAGGACGAAATGCGTTTTCAACAAGACGGTGCTCCTCCGCATTATGATGCTCGGGTGCGCCAATATTTAGACGAAAATTTCCCAGGAAGGTGGATTGGTAGAAGAGGACCTGTTGAGTGGCCAGCCAGGTCACCAGATTTAAATCCCCTAGATTTTTTTTTTGTGGGGCCATCTAAAATCTAAAGTTTATGCCACAAGACCAGAAAACCTGGAGGAGCTGCGGATGAGGATTATCACAGAATGCCGACTTTTGACTCCTGAAGTTTTCGCTAATGTGAGAAGAGAGTTCGAAAATCATCTGTATAACTGTATGGAGGTGGGCGGAGGTCATTTTGAACAATTGTTGTAATAATCAAGTTAGTTTTTTGTTTTCAATTGAATACAAGTTCAATAAATCTCGTTTTCCTGTTTAGATGAGCATCCAATCAGTTTCTCCATCATCCCCTCATCCTGATCCTCACGCCAGAAAACCTCGATTGCCAAACTGAAACCAATGCCTCAGTGATTCAGAAAATAGAAAAATCTTTCTGGAACTTTGCCACTCAACCTGTAATCACTTGTATGATTTTTGAGTTGGGGATGCTGAATGGAAGAGATTGATTGCAAAAATTCCATATTCACGCAAGAGAGTCTTATTCTCGAATCAAACATAAACATGTTCTCGTATTATACCGAAATGAACCAGTTTCAAAAAGTTATTTAGGTTTTCAGTGTTCCTGCTCCGGGACACCCTGTATGCTGATTCTGAATTTCGAAAATACCAAATTCGAAGAGAAAATTGAAATACCTTTTCAACGAGGTGCCACTTGACCTATTTTCGATCGAATGATTTTTGAGTTGGGGATGCTGGAAATAGGGGGTTGATTGCACCAACTCCAAATTCACAAGTGTAGGTCGTTTTTCTAGACCGAGCATAAACCTGCGCTTGCATTATGCCAAAATAAATCGATTTCATTTAGTATTTGGGATTTGCAGGAATTCAACTTTACCCTCGGTTGGGACACCCTGTGTGTATTTAAAATTCTAAAAATGACAAATCAGAATGGAGAATTCACAGACCTTTACAGTAAGGTGCCACTCGACCCTTATTCCCTATGATGAATTTCGAAATTAGGGTTGCTGGGGGTAGGGGGTTGATCTGACAAGTTTCGAATTATTTCGAAAAATGCTCCCCCTCGAAACAAAAATCGACGTGTCTTGGTGTTTTTCGCTAATGTTACTCATTTCGGAGTTATAGGGGGGGTCAAATTTTCGTTGGAACACACTGTATTCATTCGTCTGAAGAAGCTACGGTGTAGTGAAACGCGTTACGAATAACAATTATTCAGTAAATTCCTAAAATCACATTACTTGATGTTATTATTGATAATGGAATTCTACCAAGTAAAAGCCTCCAAAATTTAAACATTCTGTTTCTTCTATTGATGCTGATTTATATATTCATATACTTGTTATACTTTGATTTATCGGTCACAGTAAATTTTTCATATTTTTATTACTCAATACTATGAGAATAACAATCCAAGAAAGTCCGAATGAACGATGAATAGCAATAATTAAAAATGAATAGGTAAAAAACTCTTCAAGGTGAATTCCATATTACACAGTTTGTTAATTATATTTTTCAAACTATAAAATTACTGACGAAAACAAAAACTTCAAGTTTTCATGCATATTTTATATTAATGCAATTTATGCTTAGCAACCAGATGGAGGAAACATCGAAAAATATTAACACCAGCATTTCACTTTCAAATACTTGAGAAGTTTGTAGCAACATTTGAAAATGCTACTACAGTTTTCATCCAAAAATTGAGGAAACATAAGGATATTAGGAACCTAGATATTTACCCCCTTGTAGATCTCTGCTCATTGGATATAATTTGTGGTAAGTTGTTCATTTATAATACTGTATGCTCAATACTTACCGAACCATTAAGGATTCACTGCTTGAAAATCAAGCTGCTCAAGTTAAGCTTTTGATTTTAGAATTCTAGTCGAGCTTTTTTCCTCAAAAGCTTGAAAATTTAAGCTTCTCGAATGGCCAAACTTAAAAGCTTCAATCTAAACGTAATTGTAATAGAACATTGAACTATCTCTTATATTCAATATGAGCTAGAATAAAGATTTAAATAATACTGAATATTTGATGGGGAAATATTCGAATAAAATTTAACGTAAGAATATGAATGAATTGATGACGTTAATATCAGTAGCTTTGGAATATTTATTCGTTAAAATTACCAGCGATAGTCGCATATAAAACCACATCGCCATATTAATATTCAATTACAAGCCAGATATGGGTTCAATGTATGATGTGCCTTGAAAGATAATCGAGTATTTGCGTATGTGATTTTTGATGAAATCTTCTCACTGAATTATATCAGGAAAATGAAAATAACATATTCGATGAATAGTTTGATAAAGTTTCTAATATTTATTTTCAACATGGTGGGGCTCCTCCTCCGGCTACGGATTAGAACTACAGGAAATAAAGAATTATTATTAACAACAACTTACTTAAAAATACAACATTGACCCTTCGAATAGATTGAAAAGGTTGTTAATTAGTAAAAGTTTGTTCGAAATTGAGTTATTTCAAATTCAATAATAAATGCCACCAAGAATTCTTTTCCATTTCCTATTTCACCATAATAGATAAAAACTTGATAACATATTCTGTATCGTAGAAACTTCAATGGGAACTGCAGTCGATGCTCAAGAGAATGAGGAATCTGAGTACGTAACAGCAGTTAGCGAGATGACAAGAATCATGTGTGAAAAAATGATTTCTCCAATGAAACAAATACATTTTCTATATAGATTCACCAAAGATTATCAGTCTGAAAAAGCAGCTCTCAAAATTTTACATGATCAAACGCATTTTGTTATCAAACAGAGAAAAAATGAAATTCTGAAAATGCAGGAAAATTCTGTGGCAGTCGAAGAAGAATTCTACAAAAAACCGAAGATGAATTTCCTAGATATATTACTATTGTCGAAAATTGATGGAGAGCCTTTAAGTGATGAAGCTATCAGAGAAGAAGTAGACACGTTCATGTTCGAGGTAAGTTGTAACAAATATTTAAATAACTAAGAATTGATATTGTTGATAAATTCATTTTAATATAACTAAATTGAAACACTTTTGCCTGATTTCCACAATGTTAAAACACACCACCGGTATCGACAGTTACCTCATTTTCAAATGTTCAGTTCTGATAGTTATGAGAAAGAATTTAATACCTATACCTATTTAAAATATACTCCTCACAAAAATTGTCGCATCACTCTACTTTTACGGCAATACTATAGAAACTTTAAGGATGGTCATTCAAGAGTCGCTTGGTAACTTTCAGAAGTGTAAAATAAGAAGATATCATTCAAAAGAGATGAGTTCATGATGTAAACATCAACAATATTCGAGTTAAGGAAAAATTAAAAAATTCTACCATCTTCAAACATTCGCGAAGAGACCAATCAACTAGCATCGAATGGTTATAATCATTTTCAAATCAAGTGTTTCATCCCCGGGCCCTAATTACTGCCAGTATACGTCTCTGAAGCCTCTCAAACAAATTTTGGTTGTACTCTTGAGGCACTGAGTTCCAAATGTTAGGAAGCAGATTCTCTAGTTGTTGGAGTGTTCTATAAGGCATCCTACGTTGCTGAATTTGCCATCCCATGTTGTCCCAAACATGTTCTATGGGATTCAAGTCGGAACTTCTGGCTAGCCATCTTAAAATATCAATTTCGGCATTGGCAGAAATTCTGTAACTAATCTAGCTGCATGAGGCCGAGCATTGTCATGAATATAAATGAAGTTTTTGCCAATCAAAGGACCAAAGGGTACAACATGGGGTTCAAGAATATCTGCGATGTATCTATCACTAGGACTAACTCAGTTAGACCTACACCATTACTGAGCCCCTCCGAAATTTTCAGTTTGCCGGATATTGCATTGCTGATACCGTTCCCCAGGTCGTCTGTATACAGGCATGCGTCTATCATTTAATACTAGACAGAACCTGGACTCGTCGGAAAAGAGAACATTCTGGAATACCCCAATTTACATGTTCCCTCGTAAACTGAAGTCTTACAACTCGATGCTTTCTGGTGGAACGCGGGCTAGTAGAAGCCACCATTGGTCTTACCTCGTCTTCTCTGACCCTGTTCCTAACAGATTGCAATGAAATATGCATATTTCTGGAAAGTGTAAGTTCATTTTGTAGCATTCTAGCCATACAGTTCCAAAATCTTAGTGCAGTTAAACGAAGCCAACGATCATCAACTGGTTGTTATCCGATTTCTTCCCTGTCCGGCCCTTCTTCCATATTCCCCTGTTTCGTGGTACCGATTAATTGCTCTTGAAATAGTGCTTTGGTTAACATTCAACAAGTTAGTCACGTAACGTTGGCTTCGCCCCTCCTCTAGAAGTGTTACAATTCTTACCACTTCATGATCAGTCATGAAACTCAACAAGAAACACAGAAAACTTGTATTAATTTAGCGAGAAAAGTGAAGAGAAATGGAATGAAAACTGATAGTCAAATAAACTAATTCTTGTTTCAGACGTGTTTGAGATCATATGAAGCAAATGTTACTACATAGATAAGATTTTTTTCCCCTCATATGTTCAAAAACATATGTTGACAAAGAAACTGCCATCGAGCATCTTAATCGATTGTGGAAATCAGATTACCAGCTGATGCGACAATTTTTGTGGTGTTGTGAGTTTTTACAAAGGTTTCTAATATCCAAACTGATCAAACCGATTCATTGTCACCTCTTCATTGCATTCCTGGAGAATTTCCAAATTACCTAACGTATTAATAGATTCAATATGTTTAGAAACTACGGATTTATCATTTGAGGAGACATATCTGTCCTGAGTAAGCTTTTGGTATTCATTATATTCAATCCTGTATATTGCAGACTGTTTGAATTTATTACTTTTTTTGTTTAGCATTGCATAGTAAAATGCCTCTGGGAATACAGGGAAACAAGATTGTTAACTTGAATTCCTAAAGATAATTGCTGATGTTATTAGAGATGGAGCCAACGAGAAAAGTTTCAGAGCAACGCACTCTTCGATGCGATTTAATTTCCTGTACATTTTAGGATGCTCAAAAATCACTTGCCAATTAAATAAAACTGAATTGCCAAAAACAGGTTTTTCATATACCAGTAACTCTCTTTTTTTACTTTATAGAACTATAGTTCAAATTAGTATTGATTGGTATTAAGTTTCCCTATACTAGACTACAAGCCCATGGAAAAAAATTACCCTGTGAAATGAGCCATTTTGAATAACGCTTAGAAGGCTGTTACTATATCAGAAAATAACTCTCAGCACTATGCCATCACTTTTGAGCGGTATAAATGAGGAATTACGATTAATTATTAAAGTACGGCTTTCTTATAGTAGATAGATAATCAAAAATGAATGTCGAAAAACCTAGTGCTGTACAAATGTTCTACTAGTCCAAATTTGTTTTTGTTTTGTTGGTACACTTTTCATATGAACGTATGTGAAGGTTCATTTCAATCTGTCAATTAATTCTTGGTTTATAAGCCATTTAGTGTCGCCGTGTCAGTATTTTTGTATAATGGAAAAAGTTGAATATCATGGAGTGATAAAATTCTCATTTTTGAAGATGTAGCACCAAAAGAAATTCACGAACGAATGGTAAGAGTGTATAATGATTGTTCACCTACAATTAAAACAGTAGAAAGTTGGGTTGCTGCATTTGAACGTGGTCGTACAAGCCATGAAGACGATCCACGTGAAGGACGTTCAAAAAGCGCATCAATACTAGAAATCATAGCCAAAATACAAGATATGGTTTTGGAAGATCGTCGATTGACTGAAAGGGATTTAGTGGAGGCTCTATATATCTCATTAGGCAGTGAGAGCCATATTTTAAGTGAAATTTTGGGTTTTAGAAAGCTGTGTGCACAATGGGTGCCGCATTCGCTAACAATGGAACAAAACACATTCGAATGCGACTTTCTCAGTAACATTTGAAGCGTTTTAAAAGGGATAAAGTGGATTTTGTGCGTCGATTCATCACTATTGATGAGACTTGGGTTTATCGCCATGATCCTAAATCAAAACAAGAGGCTGAAGAGTGGTGTGAACTAGGTTGTTCGGCTTCGAAACGAGTTCGTGTCCGGAAATCGGCCAAGAAGGTTATGGCATCAGTTTTTTGGAATGCGAAAGGAATTTTGTTTGTGGATTACTTGTAAACTGGTAAAACAATTAATTGCAACCTTTTGGACCAGTTTAAGGAAAAAATTCGTGAAAAAGAACCCGGTTTGCAGAAGAAAAAAATCATTTTTCATCAGGACAAGCACCGTGTCACAAGAGCATTTTGACAATGGCTAAAATCTATGAATTAAAGTACGAATTGTTGGAGCATCTACCGTATTCACCAGATTTGACACCCAGCGATTTAGCATTAAAATTCACTATCACAGAATATCAACAGAAATAGAGCACATTACTTGGAATGTCACTATCACAAAGGATCACAAAAGTAAAGAAAGTTCTCGCGCTCGTAGCGGTTATCTTCACTCACAAAGATAGAATGATGCACTCATAGATATCGTAATACTTTTTTCCGTGTTCTGAAGTGCAACAGGATGGATTGACCATCTAATGTCAAATATTGTGGTTCGGTTCAGGAGATTCAATTTGTTACAAAACTTGAGATTTATCAATCTTTAACAACTAAAGTTGGTTAAAATTAAGTTTCGCGAAGCAGACCAAATTGAAAATCAGTACTACTAATGATCTATTACATTTTGTGACTATGCAATTTTGTCGCGTTAGCGATTCACTTTTGTCTAGTTTCGGAACGCGACATTAGATCATCCAACGCGCAAGCGAAGACTAATTTCATAGATACGATTGATTTTGAACCTTGTGCAGTGGTAATGAATTGCAAATTGACTCTTTAACGTTAGGAACACACCTACATTGCTTAAACAACAGTGAGTGATTATAATTTAACTTTATTTAATAACAATAAAGTTCCAATTGACTCTACATTTTATTTAGAAAACGTTTGGGAAATAAAAAAAGGATATTTTTATGGTTTTCTCGACAGTAATTCGAATTTTCCCACCTTTCAAACCTTCCCTAAACCTTCATGAACCTTTCAAGACCAAGATAAGATAAATCCGTTCAACCGTTCTCGAGTTTTAGCGAGACTAACGAACAGCAATTGTTTTTGATATTTACTGGGTGATTCACCAGTGGCGCACGCGGTGCTCTGTAGCTCGTACACTCTTGAAAATCTCATTTTTGTTCGAACGGTATTGTATTCAGAAAGTGAAAATCTACTTCTGCAACTTATTTTAAAGTAATCAGTGTGTCCCAAATTTCTGCAAAAAATCTTTTTTTGCAGATTAGAAGATCACTTTTCTGTTGAAGATTCAAGAGCGTCCTAAACTCTGCTATAATGTCTTAAAGTAATAAGTTTTTTGGTGAAGAGTTTCGACACAATATTCTTCTTTTCTTAATTCATGAAAATATGCTCTCATATCATCGCATGCTCCTTCGACCAGAGAGGATGTATACTTTTGCTTTCGTTTACTTATTGCCCAAGGATAGCTTTAATGATGAATTGAAATAGATTATCCTCATTTTATACAGGAGTGACTCAAAAAATGATTGAATATTGTAATTTCAAAAATATCATATCTTGATTTTTTCAAATGGAACATCCTGTATTTTATTATTTATGTCAACGCATAATATATTTGAAGAAGTAACCTTATCTTTATATTCGACATTTCTCGAATTAAAAAAATAAACTAAAATAATAAAATCAGAGGTTGCAAAAGAAGAGTTTATTATTTTATATCATTACACTTGATCAGAGAAATGGAAATAATTTAATGTAGTCGTGTATAAAATACGTAATAGATTTGTTTTTGGTGAGATGATCTACAAGGTGTTGAACTATTTCAATAAGTGTTCGAAATGTTGCCCGTTTCTTTGTAGACATAACTCAATCCTTCTGAGGAAAGACTGTTGAACTCTCGACAACATTTGCGGATTAACTGACTGAAAGACGTCGACTATTCTCTGTCTTATCCAACTGTGTTGTAGAAGGAATCTGGTAAACGATGCCCTTAATATAACTCCACAAGAAGAAATCTAGTCTTGTAAGGTCCCGAGACCTAGTTGGTCATCCAACAGGACCACCACGTCCTATCTATTTGTTTGGAAATACATGATTCAAATGCTCCCTAACCTGATGTGAGTAATGCGCAAGTGCTCCATCCTGTTGAAACCTCAAATCTTGTCTTATATGCTCTGGTACATCGGCAAGTAACATTGGTAGATGATTTTGCAGAAAATCTAAATATATTTCACTATTGAGGTGCTCGTCGAAAAAGTGCGGCCCAATTAGATCTATCTACTATAGCTGCTCATATATTCAAGGACCAACGATGCTGGTGATCTATTTGTCTCATGAGGTGTGGATTTTCCGTGGCGTAATAATGAAAGTTGTGCCTGTTAACAAGCCCATTCTTGTGGAAAGTTGCCTCTTCTGAGAAAAGAAATCTGCTAAACATATTTGGATTTTCCGCTACTTTCTTATTTGCCCAATTGCAAAAATTGATTCGATTTTCATAGTCCTGATGGTTCAGTTCCTGGTGCAGCTGTACATGATATGCATGAAATTTATTCACTTTCAAGATTCTCTGGGCGGAAGTTTGACTTATATCTGTAAACTGAGAAATCTCTCTTCGGCTTTTATATGGCCCTCTGTCATTGTCAACGAAACTGATAACTGGTTGTCTTCAGCTGTAGCAGTTTTTGGTTTTTCATGTTGTTTGTGAGCGATATTACCCGTTTCTTCTCCGGAGAACTTCATGGCAGTCAATTGAGAAAATTGGGTTGAAACCTCACTTCGACAATGTTTAATAACGAAACACTGATAAGTTCACCATATGAAATACAGAATATAATATGTCCGGACACCTTACAGAAGCCACAAATAAAAAAATGTCAACACATACACACATGAGGATCTTGATTTTATCATTCGTTAAAAAAATTATCTTGTTTAGGTTTCATTTTTACTACTTGAATCATAACAGAAAAAAACTTCTGTATGAATAATGATGCATGTTGATGAGTTTGATACGGTTTGTAGAATTTTCATCAGAAATTTTTACAAATAATCGAATATTTCGAAAATGATCGAAGATAAAGATAAGGTAACTTCTGCAAAAATATAGCTGAAGTAGGTTCTTACTTTCTAAATACAATACCGTTCGAACAAAAATGAAATCTTCAAGAGACTACGAGCTACAGAGCACCGCGGCGCCACTGGTGAATCACCCAGTATAGATTATTGTCCGTATTAAATAATATTATGAACAAGATGCCGTACACTTTATCATATGGATGTAGGAACGCGACCCTTTTTTCTTTATATATATATATATATATATATATATATATATATATATATATATATATATATATATATATATATATATATAGGGTTTACCCCGACGAGTTGCCCATATATCTGTTCATGCAATCAAACTGATTTCATGAAAAATATAAATCCACCACCCGGTAATTAATACCATTGCCAGGCAATGATTATAATCAAAACATATCCTGGAATAATTATATATTAGGATAACGTTAAATGTTATGAGAATATATCAATCTACCAGAATATATACATACTAAAGCATCATCAGACAATGATATCAATGTACCGACGAGTAGTGTCAGAGGCTTTCTCCCCGGAAAAATCCAGTGTACGGACCTTAGTCAAGTAACACTGAATGTTACTCATTAATAGTTTCCTTTGTGTGAAGCGGTGAACGATCGAATAGAATACTGCTCTGAATATAAATATGACAAAATTGTCAGTTAATTATATTACATTTATATAAACAAATAAATAAAATATGAAATGAGATTCTGAGCAGTATAAACTAAAGAGAAAACCTATGACTCTACCTCATTATTATTTTCGGAAAGAAACCTACGAAGAATATTACAAGATTTGATGCTGTTATCTTTTGTAACTGTTCAAACAAATTTTTCTTCAGACCCAAAATCTCAATAATTTTGTGAAGATTCCTAGGAATAACACCTGTTGTGGAAATAATAATCGGTAGAATAAATATTTTCTTCATTTTCCACATTTTTTAATCTCGTCGCCAAGCATCATATATTTAGAAATTTTTTCATTGTATTTATTTTTTATATTATGTGTGTCGGGTATAGCAATATCAATTATATATGTTATTTGATTCTGTTTATCATTAGGAATGATATCTGGTCTATTGTGTTTTACAGCTCTGTTGCAAAGAATTGTTTTATCAGAATAAAGTTTATATTTGTCATATTCACAAATAATCTCAGGTTCATATTTGTGAAATTTTTTCTTTTGGGAATTAGGTCATGTTTAATTCCTAGATTAAAATGAATAATATTAGGGACGGCATTATGTCTTTCTAAATAATCTGTTGAAGCAAGGACTGAGCAAGATGATAATATATGAAAAACTGTTTCTGAAGAACAGAAACATCTACGGCAAGAATCATCTATATTTTGTTTGATGATGTGTTTTCTATAATTCCTCGTGAAAACAACCTGATCCTGGATCGCAATTGCCAAGCCTTCTGTTTCAGCAAATAATTCTCCAGATACTAACCATTTATTCGATGCGATTTCATCAATATAATCATTTTTCAATTCTTTAGGGTGCTTTCCGTGTAATTCCTTCTGCATCCAACTTGCTCTTTTAGAATTATCATCAAATATATCAAAATCTACCTTTTGCATTGTCAAGTTCAGAGGTGTAAGATTATAATCTGAAGCAACAACAATATCATGTAATTTAGACGTTCTCTGTTTATCATTGAAATGGGAACGTAGATGAAAAATCTGTTTACTATGAAGATTATTCAAATCAATTAATCCGTATATATATATATATATATATATATATATATATATATATATATATATATATATATATATATATATATATATATATATATATATATATATATATATACGGCGTTTATGGGTAAAGTATGTATATGTGTACAATAGGAATTAATAACCTATAATGTTCCTTCATTTATAGCCGAATTAAAAATTTGCACGGCCCTTGGTTTTTCGTCATTCAATATTGATTATTTATCAACTATAAGAAAGCCGTACTTTAATAATTAATCGTAATTCCTCCTTCATACCGCTCAAAAGTAATGACATAGTGCTGAGAGTTATTTTCTGATATAGTAACAGCCTTCCAAGCGTTATTAACGTTGGTTCATTTCACAGGGTAATTTTTTCCATAGGCTTGTAGTCTACACCTAAAATGGCTCGTTTTTTTCTAGTAATTCCATCAAAAACCTGCAGTGGATTTCCGATGCAAGTTTTTATGTTCCACAATGTTCTCTGTAAGGTTTTACGCTTTTCGGCGTCCATTTGATTTTTGGTATCATTTAAAATTAGCAACAACACTAATTTTGACTGCGTTCAGTTCTCTTATTTAAATAAAAGACAGATGAATATTCAAACAAGAATATGAAGAATTTATTCATCATTCATGGTCAGTGTCAACGAATAATATGTAATTTTGATTTCGTCTTTTTATGTTTCCGGTTTTTGAATTATATTCCTTATGAATGTTCTTTTCCATATTTTATAATTGAAAAAATTTGACTTTTAATTTCTAAATTGCTTGTATTTTCTAGTACTTTTCGTTGAATGTTCCGCAAATCTGACTTTTTATTTGGTGACATTGACCATGAATGATGCATAAATTCGAAATACCCTCGGTTTATTTAACTAAAGAAACCACACGCAAACAAAATAAGTGTTATTGCTTATTTTAATGGATACTAAACATCAAATGAATATTGTAGAACATAGAAACGAGCTATTTTAGGTATAGAGAAACCTAATACCATTCAAATACGGTTGTATAAGGTGAAAAAAGAGTTACATATATTTGAAAAACGTTTATTTGGCAATTTAGTTTTATTGAGTTGACAAGTGTATTTTTAGCACCCTGAAACATACAGGTAATTCAATAGCATGGGAAAGTACGTTGTCCTCAAAATCAACACTTTTCTCGTTGAATTTGAAAGAGAGTTCTGAACTTCCTCAAATATGAGTCAATTTTTTTGTTGTTACTTTTACATTCAAATCAAAAATTCCAGTATAAGTCTTTATCATTTTCCAGGGTCATGACACAACAGCCTCAGCAATGTCCTTCGCATTTTTCTGCCTAGCGAATCACCCGGAAGTACAGGTACGAAATAGTTATCCGGAATAAGTTATTTATTCGCGGGGTATATGTTCCGTAAATATGCAGCAAATACAGAAACCGTGGTTATGGAATGGTAATTTATATGGGATAATAGGGGATACGTTCTGTTACCCTGTTCACTAAGCTTTCTAACCATAGATCTCTCTAGACTCCTCCGACCAAGCTGAGCACAGAACGTATTCTGTGTCAACCTTACTCCAGGGTCTATGAATCTCGGTACTGATATTTACGTTCTCTCTGTCTCTTCCACTTCGCCGACCTTGTCGATTTAACATCGTCTCCCTAGATCGTCTGCAGCTCGCATTGCTACGAGTCGACTCAACGGACTCCGCTATTGGCTATATTGCCAAGCCGCCGGTGTTTACCAGCGAACCACGTGTTTTATTTGATCTTGCATTTACGTTTACAACGAGTGTTTCTGTTAACCATCCTGTGTGTGATCCCCATCCCTGTAGCATGTGGAGTCTCCGTAGATCGTCTCCGTAGATCGTCCGCAACACGCGTTGCCACGAGTTGACTCTACGGACCCACGCCTCCGGCCATATTGCCAAGCCGCCGTTGTCTACCATCGACCCACGTGTTACATTTATTCTTATATTTACGGCTACGAGTATTTGTGTTAACCATCGACATGTTTTCATCCTGTGTGACCCCCCTTCCGGTAGCTGTTGAAAAGTGACAAATTAAAGGATAAATTTATGGAAAAATCAGTTCAATTGAAGATTTCAAACATATTGAATAATTATTATCGTCAGGCTTCGGCAATGACTTAAAGAATTTTGTAATTTATTCTTGCTTGGTTATTTTCAGAAGCTCCATCAATTCAAACTGATATTCAGCAGTGTCATAAACAATCTGACTCTTGAGAAGTATAGTTCGTTTCATAAACGCATCAATTACTATAACGAATTCACAGAGCTCCTTAGCCATTCTTAAACCTTCACTGAGATTTTTCAAATTAAATGTCACGTTTTCAGTGCTAACTAAAACCTCGGGTCAGGTAGACACACAGTACGTTCGGTGCTCAGCTTGGTCGGAGGGGCCTAGAGCGGTCTATGACTAGAAAGCATAGTGAACACTGTAACTAGACAATCGTGGTATTATTGGAGTAACATACTTCTACATTTACATTCCTCGGTTCGCTCTCATCATTTCTTCTCCTCGTTGTCGATTCAATATTTCAGAGGTTTCGTTCAGTCCTAAAATTGTTGAAGAATCCTACTTCAACTGAAATTTTTTCGGTCAACACACCCTGACCCCATATCTTCTATTCTCAGGAGAGCTCATCTTCGCTATACCGCTGTTTTTCAAATCTTCTCGTTCGCGCGCTATACCCAATTTTTGTCCTACTAGCCCCACATCAATAATGTTCAAGATTTGTGAGAAAATGGTTGTGGTAGGTTTGTTGAAAACCTTGGCTACTCATAACTCCATCCCTACTAATCAATACGAATATGTATCTTGCCGACTTACCATCATTAATCTGTTGTTATATCTGAATAACAGGACCAACGCAATGGACCCTGGTTTTTCGGTTGATGAGATATATTAGGATTTCTCATGTGCATTCTACCATGTTCCCTTGTGTGACCTGTTCTTCACGTTGAAGCATTCAGGCTTACTTAGTGACATATTCTCAACGATAGAGGTTTTTCTTGACAAAAGAAGAAGGAATCTGTCCCTTTGAAATCATATTTCAGGCCAGATTGTCACTAGTGGTGTACCACAGGGTCCGCTATTGAGCTCTCTGATATTTATTCTATATACAGCAGATCTTCCATTTCATATGACACCTACTTGTTCACAGTTTGCATACTTACATTCATAACTATTTTCTGACCAATCACAGTTGTTCAGTTGTTCAGAATGATCCTTATATTATCGCTAGGTGTTGTTCCGACTGGCTGCTGCTTCTCAATCTCAATAATTGTTGCGTATTTCTTTCGGTAGGGATATTTCTTGAGTCCTATACGCTCTGGACGAGGAGGTTGTAGTAAGTAATTGTGGACATCTGGGCCTAACCATCTCCATCATAGTTCATCTAACCTCGTCTGACCATATTGACAGTGTATGTGCGAAGGTGTTAAACATATCACTATTACTTCAGAATTATTTCAAGGGATGTACCGTAAAATTTTTTATGAAACTCATATGCGTCCCGTCTCGGAGTATACTAGATCATTCTGGTATCTTTGGAGACTACACTAAGAAGAATCACAAGAACTCTTATTGGTCAGTAAAGATTCTGTTATACGAATTTGACATCGACTTGAAATCGCACACACCATGGATTATTGAAGGTTGATCTGCCCACTTTGTTTCAGTTTAATATTAATCTCTCTCTGCGTGAACGTCGTTTTAATCAGAATGAAGAAAGCCTTCAGACAATAAGGCTCATGCTTTTCTTGACTAATCGGGTGTTTTCTGGTTGGAAAAATCTCCCCATGGAAGTGGTCAACACTGCATCTGTGAACGCTCTCAGAAATTGTTAATAAATTTTTTTTTTCACGACAGCCTAGTTTCTATTATTCATCCTCCCACTAATTACTTTCTACTGTTTCGAATCCATTTTCATTTTGTTTCTCGCATTTTTTTTTGTTTTTCCATCTTATGTTTATTATACTTCCTACATCACTTTATAAATTAATATTTTTTCATCAAAATACAGTTCAGTTCCATTTTATATTATATACTCAAGATATTCACATACGATTGAGTCTCATAGGCCAGTATTCAAAGAATATTAATAGTTATATTAGGATTTTCTAGCAAAGTGCTGTAAAAGAGCAAATTGAACTTTTTGGAAACCAAAAGGATCCAGAAATCCAACACAATGATTTGCAGAACATGAAGTACTTAGAATTAGTGATCAAAGAAACTTTGAGGCTGTATCCATCTGTACCTAACTTTGGGAGATCTCTCACAGAAGATATGGTTGTAGGTAAGATGATAGGTGATGTTCTGTAAATAAAATATTGAAGTTTGGGTTGAGATGAATATCAATTCTACAAGTCTATTCTCTATAGTATTATTGCACTAAGAACACAGTATACCACTTCTCCAAATTGTTATTTAAAAACACGTTTCTCCAACATAGTTGGCATCATTAAGGGATGATAGTAGACTAAATCTTATTCTACATGACTCTATTATTTATACTTTATCCTTCCTGCTACTGTACGTTTTCGACAAACCATTGATCGAACGAGCTATTGGTGGGCATAGCTAACCTAAAAAATGTAGAGTACACTGAACGGAATGGGACCTTTGTCCTTGCTCAATTTATATGCGCATTTCATCAATAAGATAGTTTCAAAAGTTTTTTTATCAATTCTCATCAACTTTTCACACTTAAAATCTATTATATGGTCTTGATCAAAAGCATCTTGGGCAACGCTAGATTTTTTTGTACGTCCGTATTTCAAATATGCTTCGTGTTCCTTTAATTAGGTTTTAATTGATCTTTTGGTTTGTCCAATTAACTTCATTTCACAATCTTTCAATTCATTTCATATTTTGGGTTTCCGTGTAAGCTGTTCAAGGTTGAATTTGATTCAAATTTGAATACTTGATCTCCAGGTTGAATAATGATCCTCACCTTATCGGACAAAGGTTTGATTCCGTTCAGTGTACTCTATATTAGTACAACACGAAAGGTTCCTGTCTTTAACTTAGGTCCTGATGGGGTAATAAATTATGTTACTGATAATAGATAAACTAAAATAAACTAATTTTAATATCTTTGCGAAATTAAGGGTGAAAGGTATTTTTCAGATGGACAACTGATTCCTAAGGGTGTTGATTGCTTCATAAATGCTTTCGGAATGCATAGGAATCCCAAATATTACAATGATCCTGAAACATTCAACCCGATGAGGTTCACAGAAAATGATAACAAACTCCCGTTTGTTTATGTACCATTCAGCGCTGGATCTAGAAACTGCATCGGTAAATATTTATTTACAACGCGAATGAAAGTATGGGATAAAATTGAAATGTTTTTGCTTTTGAAGGACGAAACTTGCTCAGTCTTTTGTTAACCTAAATTCAATCAGTTTGATAAGTGTAATGTTGTAGCAACTACTTTAAAAGTGGCTGAGCTTCTTCAGTTTCAACTTGAGAGATCAAAGTTCCTCAAAGTTAAATGAGTTTTCTTTCATTTCATCACCAGCCCGATATAACCTACATATGGGATCGTCAATCGAATATTAAGGTGGCTTCTAAGACGATAGATCCTCGTCAAAGTCCTAGTGAAAACACTAAGGACTAGTCATAAAGGCTTGATTGACTTCAATTCTGCTGTTCTTCTGTAGTAATCCCTAAAGCAGCCCCTGGAGTAGCCCATGACTTCGCCAAGTCATTGTTGTCAATGCTCTAGTGATCCACGTCTCTCTGGACAGAGTTGTATTCTTGATCATTTATCAAGATTTAGTTGTCTAATGCCAATGCATCCAGAACAGCTCGACTATCCATTATGATTCTTATTGACCTCCGTGTTTAGCTATCCTCTAGAACTCGACGCCTGGAGGTTCGCTATTCCTGTTTGCCAGGCAGGATGATTTGAAAGAGTATCTCCATTTTGGTTTTAAAAATCGATATTCCAGATCTCATACTCCTCAATGTCAGCCTTGAGAGTTCTAGGCACCCATCTTCAACAAATTGTGAACTGGAGCTTGGCATGATTTAGAAGGGTAGCTCCAAGTTGGTTTCAAGAACCAAGACCTCATGCTTTTCAATGGCACCCTAGGCACGAAGATTCTTCTGGGATACTCCTACAATCACTAGATGAGAGTACCAGTCTAACCCTCAGCTCCATAGCTGCAGTGAATGTTGAGCAGAACACACCTTGACATCATCTAGGCTATACACTTCAGCTTAAGGAACTTAAGTTGGAATCACTATCTCCTTGATTCTATTGCTTCTTTGAAAGTCTCAAATTACACAAAGAGGCGTTATCGCCTAGGTTTAGAACTTACGATCTAATCTGAATACATAAGAACTAGAGAATATGTAGACAAATGTTACCGAAGGATTTCTGTGTGAATTAACATTTGTTATAATCTTTCAGGACAGAAGTTTGCAATGCTAGAAATGAAATATGTGATATCCTCGGTTTTGAGACATTTTATCTTGGAACCGGCTACACCCAAAGAAGAACCGATATTATGTCACGACCTAGTGCTGAAAAGTAAGAATGGAATCAAAGTTGGCATTCGGGAGAGAATATGAAGAGATTTCCGATAGATGGTCATACGTTCCAAATTGTTGGTGAAAAGGTTTATAGGAATCGTGGTGTATATTTTGTAATTGTTTTTAATTATACTTTTTTGGTATATTATTTTTTATTTTTAGTTTTTACGTTTACATTGTATTCCCTCGTAAACTACTAGGCTAGAAAACAGCTGGTAGTTGGATCTGAAGTCTAACTAACCTAACCTCCTGCTTATGAAGGATTAACAAGTAGGTCGATGAAAATCTTCGCGGGTAGCAAAGCTGCACTGAAAGCTTTGGCATGTGTGTATCGAGACACTTAGCCATTGAGGGCAATGGGAAGAAGGACTCATTTGTCATACAAGGGATAACCCTGGGATTCAACCCACCGGGGCCAAAGCTTGGAGTTAGATAATAGCCGGTAGTTGGATCTGATGATACTGGAGCACTGGCTGGGCCTCATAGGTGTCGATACTCACGTCTTGCCATTAGTGGATCTCCTATTGCTTGAGCCTATCAAGCTCTATTGCCTTGACAAGAAGGATGGAGCTTATATATTAAATTTTGGACAGAGTGGGCGTCAATATATCCTGGGTCCCAGTAGAAGTGCTGTCAATCAACCCATTGTCAATTCTGATATCTATCTAACACCATAAGACCATTAACATGGTGCCGTGGACCAGATTTCCTTTTTTAATGGCGATTAACTTGGCAACAATGTAAGGAAGCAGTTTTGCTTCGTTCGAAAATGGTCAAGTATATATCGCGCCTTCATCCTAGAGGCATATTTTGAAAACATCGATTTTTAAACAATTGAGAAGAGAATTTCATTCCGTGGGATGTCTTTCATGTTTTGCCTGATGGGAACCTTTAATCAATTGTCAGTATTAAAAATGGAGCTCTATGCTTGTTCATACGGGCTGTGTTTTCGTACAACAAACTGTTAAAGTTGACGAGTTAGTTGAAAATGTAATGAAACTTTGTGAAAAGTGAAAGGTTTCAGTCTTCAAAAAAAGCTTTCGATGCCATCTAAAAGGCCATTATGAATGTAGAAGCAAACAGTTTGAATTAGTGCTTCAGAATTGGTTCCAGCGAATGCAGAAGTGTATTAATCTTCGAGGAAGTGTATTAATATTCGAGGAATATTCGACAATAATGTCTTTAAAAGCTATCAATTGTTTCGTTTGAGCTCTATATGCAAAACTGAAGAGACTTCGCTCCTACTGACTTTAAATGTAAGTGTATTAAACTTCCAAATGAAAATTTGTTCACATCGTGGGAAAAGAGGGTTAGAGGGTCGTCTAAGGACTATAACTGCTTTTGATAACGTTGTGGAGGTACGTGATATCTTTTGCATTTTAGTGTAGAGTAAGTGTGGAAAGTTATCAGACCTCGGCTGCTTGAAATTACATTAACAACCTCCATCTTCCTTATAAAGAGTAGTAGGTGAACAAATGAGAACTATTTCAGTTCTCTTCCTTCCTAAGGAACGAGGAAGTTTACTCTGGGTACTGAGGCAACATTTCTTCTTGAGTGTTTTTGTAACTATTAATACTAAAAAATTTAACAGTTTAACAGAAGCCCTGACTTTTTCCCTGCATGAACCTGTTCGTTCCTCCGCTACACTGACAATGCAACTTCAGTCCAAGAAGCTCGGAAAGAGTCCAACAGGTAGCTGATGACTCTTACTCATTCCCTGTCATTTTCTGAGGGAACCCACGTTGCAGTCTTGTGAGTGTTCAAGAACCTTCTTGCTATCGTAGGACAGTGAGGCTAAGTTATGTTACCATATTCTATTATCTTCAGATCAGCTTGATTATGTGGGATAACACATCTCAATAGAAGTTCATGAGAACTTCAAACAAATTTTTCTCTTTGTAGAATGGAAATATATTCCTGGGCCGCTTGTACTAGGTGGACTGATTTCGTAGTTTTAGTACTGTAGCTATGTGAAATATTGAAAATGGAGGATGATGCCCCCCCTTCTCGGAGTTTCTTTTGTGTGAGAAATTGATTAACGTAAACAGATTCAAGCTAGTAAGACTAGTAAAGTGTCAATATCTTGGTTGAGTTTGAAATTATGTAAACATGGTTTCAACATTCTCAAGGTAGAATCGAACTATGTGCGGAAATTTCTTTTTCGTCCAACGGTGTTCGAGTTATAATACGAACTTGCGTTTTTTCAATATGAACCATATGAAACTTTGATTTCGTCTTGTGAATAATATCGTTTGTAATAACGGAGCAACAAGACTATTATCAATCTTACAAAGAAAGTGCTCGAGCATTTGGACTCTATTGAGCACGATATCCAGATCCTGATAAATCAAAGCGATACAAGTTATTCAGACAAACTCATAATTGTAATATCTATTAATGAAGCAAAAACAATGAAATGGAAACACTCGACTAACATCAATAGATTCCTCATTAGAATTTTGGAAAATGAGAGCCAAGTTGTTGAATACATATCAGGCATGTACTTAATAATCTAACAGGAAAATGATTTTTTCATCAGTAGTCTCTAAACCCTCTAAGAATTATTTGATTTTATGGAGTTAATTGTTCTTCACTCACTGTGAGATAACTTTCCAACTGCAACAGCAATAAAAGCAGGTCTTGTAGTTTTTTGATCTATTTTTAATTTTCTAACTACACACACCACAAAAATTGTCGCATCACCTGGTATTCTGAATTCCACAATCGATTAAGCAGCTCGATCGCAATTTCTTTGTCAACATATGTTTTTGGACATATGAGGGGATAAAATCTTATCTATGTAGTAATATTTGTTTCCATTTGATCTCAAACACGCCTGAAAAAAGAATGAGTTTATTTGTCTATCAGTGTTTATTCAATTTCTCCTCAGTTTTCACGCTCAATTAATGCAAGTTTTCTGTGTTTCTTGTTGATTTTCGGGTCTTTGAATTCATTGTAATGTTCAGGACGCTATTTGAGTGATCATGAAGTGGTAAGAATTGCAGCACTTCTAGAGGAGAGGCGAAGCCAACGTTACGTGGCTAACTTGTTGAATGCTAACCAAAGCACTATTTCAAGAGCAATTAATCGGTACCACGAAACAGGGAAATATGGAAGAAGGGCCGGACAGGGAAGAAATCGGATAACAACCAGTTGATGATCGTTGGCTTCGTTTAATTGCACTAAGAGTTCGGCACTGTACGGCTAAAATGCTACAAAATGAACTTGCAGTTTCCAGAAAAGTGCATATTTCATTGCAAACTGTTAGGAAGAGGCTCAGAGAAAACGATATCAGACCGAGGGTGGCTTCTTCCGGCCCGCGTCTCACCAGAGAGCATCGAGTTGTAATACTTCAGTTTTCGAGGGAACATGCAAATTGGGGTATACCAGAATGGTCGAATGTTCTCTTTTCCGACGGGTTCAGGTTCTGTCTAGTATCAAATGATAGAGGCATTACTGTATACAGACGACCTGGGGAACGGTATCAGCAATGAAATATCCGGCAAACCGAAAACTTTGGAGGAGGCTCAGTAATGGTGTGGGGTGACATTTCTTTCCATGGTCGAGCTGAGTTTGTCTTAGTGAATAATGGAAGAATGACATCCGCCAAATACATCGCAGATATCCTTGAACCCCTTGTTGTACCCTTTGGTCCATTGATTGGCGAAAACTTCATTTATATGCATGATATTGCTCGACCTCATGCAGCTAGAGTATAATTTCGGCAAAATGCTGAAATTGATATTTTAAGATGGCCAGCTAGAAGTCTCGACTTAAATCCCATAGAACATGTTTGGGACAGCAAGGGGTGGCAAATTCAGCAACGTAGGATGCCTTGTAGAACACTCCTACAACTAGAAGATCTGCTTCCTGAAATTTGGAACTCAGTGACTCAAGGGTACATCCAAAATTTGTTTGAGGGGCTTCGAAAATGTATACTGGCAGTAATTAGGGCGCGGGGAGGAAACACTCGATTTCGAAAATGATTAGTACCCATTCGATGCTAGTTGATTGGTCTCTTCGCGAATGTTTGAAGATGGTAGAATTCTTCTCTTGAATGACCAACCTAAAAGCTTATATAGTATTGTCGTAAAAGTAGGGTGATGCAACAATTTTTGTGGTGAGTGTTTTCATTGAATTGGATTTCCATGTATCTGCTACTGACAAGTAGGTGGCGTGCTTCGTGTTACAGCGTCCTGTGTTATTACTGATGTATTATGTTTGGTCCGCACGTTACAGAAGGACTCTGCATGTCTGGTTTTCCGAAAACCTTATCGAACTATTACATTGTCATCGCTCCTTAAATTGAAATAGAATGTGATATCTTAAAGGTGGGTTGAAATAATGTTCGCTTATTCGGTTATCGAATATGATTAAGGCGTATTAGAAGTGAAAACTATATTCACGATGCATTCTCTTACCTGTAAGACATACAACACCAAGAATAATGTATACAGAGAATGTAAAGAATATCAAAGAATTCCTCTTGATGTTTATTTCAGAGTAAAAAATATATACAATTCATTTCACGATCTTGTTAGTCATTATTGATTATCGAATCAGTTTATACACTTAGAAAATAATCAATTTATTTATTGTTTGTTTCCTGCAGCTTTGACTGTTTCTTCCAATTTCTTGGCACCATCGACGATGGAGTTCAAGAGTTCCTTGCCACTGGCTTCGAGGTCAGCCCTGAGTTCTGAAAAGAATAAGAAGAAGAATATCAATAAAGTTCAATGATCGAAGTGTTCTTACGAATATTTGTATATCGTTTTAATACCGAAAACCAAAACCGATGTTGTGAGAGAAGTGGTTGTGTTATAACGTTTTGTCAAAGTTTCTTCTGAAACTAAATAACAATCGCAGAACATGTTGGAACATGTAACTGTTTTTTTGGAGAAACGATTTTATTATGAATAATTACTCACTCTTTGCATCAGGTTCGACAGCCTTGATAACTTTGTCGACTTGAGCGATGGCGGCTTTCACGTTCTTGTCGAAATCTTGTCTGATTTCTTCAGCTTTTTTGGTGGCTTCAGGTCCGGCCAACTTTTTCAATTCTTCGGAAGTCTTGGCGAGCTCAGCTTGGACAGCCTTGATGACCTTGTCTACTTCTGGTTTCTTGGCATCAACCTGAAATCAGCGAATTATTTTAATATTGATTTTGTCGAGGATGAAATAATTTCGGAAGGTATTTGAGGTATGTAGCTGTATGATGTAATATGGAACTCAGTTTTCAGTATCGTAAAGCGTCTTTTGGAGATCGACCTAAGCTCGTTCACAGTTCAGTTGACAAGACTCGGAACTAGGATACCTGAGCTATCAAATCACTGGATTATATGTAAGCCTGAATTCAAGCCATTCAAATAACGGTGGACCTGCTAGCGAGTCTGCCAAACTAGAATCAAAATAATTAGAGACTGTCAAGTAGTGATGAGAGCTCTTGACTCCAATTGTTGTAGCCCGAAATTGGTATGGAACTACCGAATATTCTGAACAAATTTGATGAAAATAATGGAGTACTCCTCATCGGAAGTCCGAGTCATTCGTACTACTCAAATGATGAAGAGATACCTTTACATCAATGCATCTCGTCAGACAATTTCATATTACTAAGTAGACTATAACGGTTAGTATAAAGGTCATCTAACTCGTTCTGGCTGAATCATTTCAGCCTAAAATATTTGGGAAGAATAGAATGAAGATTGAATTGATTCTAACTTATGTATCTTTTTGGAAGATTGCTTTCATACAAGTATACACACACTTTACTTCAGCAACAAAATGAATTGAGAGTCATTGGCCTAGTACTCGGGAAGAAATTTAAAGATTAGATGATGTAGTCTCGAAAAATTTAAAGGTTCAACAGATAAACTTTCGAGTAATGGAGATATCGCAAACGATATGGTATGTATAGGTTCTGTAGAGTTCTTTATGAAAACAAGACCTGTAAATCTGCATACGAGCCAAAAAATAGGATACTCAAGGAAGCTAGTACACATCAGCATTGACAATCGCCTCTCTCTCTCTGGGTGATATGGCAACAAGAATTTTCTCCAGAAAAATTTCAAAATGAAAATATCAGGGAGGAAGAATTAGTGAGAAAATTTTCCTCCGGATAGGGAAACAAGGAGACCTAACCTGGTACAGGATGAAGAAAGATTACTTACGTACGAAGTTGAGATTTAGTGGCAGTAAAGATGCTAATGTCTGAATGAAATTAATTCATAAGTGTCTGAAAGAACTTGAAGGATGCAATGAATTATCATCTAGTATTTGAGGCAACTATTGAGCTAAAAACGACACATCACAGCAGATGCAAGATTAGGAACATTAAATAGAAACAACTATAAACAGGGAAACTAGGCCTAAACTTCTAAGGAGGTGGCATTACTGTCGTCTGCACCATAATGAAAAAAGATCTGAAGGTTATGAAAATAAAAGCACATTTTAAAATGATTGATAATTATTCCTGAAGATTTTATGAAGAGAACACAGAATCTGCAAATCTCTGATAGAATACAAGGTAATCTTATAATGGAACTAATATGAGTTAGGAAGACATTGTCAGAAGATTCAGAAGAAAGAAACCAACTCAAGGTGTTCTAGTGACCTTATCCCAATCCCCAGAATTCTTATTAATTATATGAGAATTATGATACCAATCTGACAATATGAAATCACTGAAACT
Source organism: Cryptolaemus montrouzieri (assembly GCA_013387265.2). NCBI lineage: Eukaryota > Metazoa > Arthropoda > Insecta > Coleoptera > Coccinellidae > Cryptolaemus > Cryptolaemus montrouzieri. Next base: position 16,555,496 of record JABFTP020000042.1, read on the forward strand.
ATAGTCTGCTACTACTACAGAAACTGAAAACTGCCTTAAAACAGCTTAATGGGACAATAATTACTGAAAAGCGTCCAAATAAGTAAAGTCGTATTAAGGTCTCTCGAATATTAGCTCGTGAAAAACGTATAAACTCCAAATGTTATTATTCCCATGAATCAATTCCTCGGTTGTGGAAGGTCCTGCTGAGAGATCTCAGTATATAAGTTTTGGATTTAGTCGTGTGTGGAGAACAAAGTGCGATTCAACAAGTCAGTATTTTATTAGCAATGATAGGCGGACTATATTTCATATTCCAATATCCCAAAGCGTTGTGAAGTTGTGCAAACTTACTATTTGTCAGCTTCGATGACAACTTCTTGAATTTTCCTGCCCTACCAGATGAAAACCATGCAGAAAGGTAATATTAACGCACTAGTTTGATCAGAAAATTCACTACTTTTAGTATCTGCCAGATAATCGAGATTCGAAAGTTTCTGAATTGTTGTGAGGATGCCAACGCGTGGAAAATTTAGCAATTCAACGTCGTCCTTTCTGCCTCTGAAGCTGAGCAAGACTTCTTTGGCATTGTCGCCATCTAGTGTTGCGGTTTAGAATCTTACAAGGCTATGACGCCATCTGGTAGTTAGGGGAAAACCTACTTTGCGGTGATATGGAATGTTCTTTGAACGGAACAGAGCATTGTACTTCTATGTACGCCTTTATGCATGGAAATGAAATCTTCGATTCGTTTTCAAAAGATCCTTTTATGGAAATCCAGTGGCAGACTTAGGTATAGTGTTATTATTTGACACTTCAAAGAGTACATGCACTTCAATGAAATACATTGCTTGCATTCCAAAACTTTAATGATGAAAAATGACATATATACAATGCCTAAGCAGAGTTTATGAATTGAATGAGTTAACAAAGTTAAATGAATAAATTAAAGCTACAATTAATGTGTTAATGTATTAGTATGACATTTCATTTCAGTTAGTATCGATAACAACAGTGATTTTTTCTTTCAATTTTTGACGAAAATGTGAAGGAAAAGTACATTGGAACAACAAACTAAGTAAACATTTATCGAACTCAATTAAAACTGCTTCGATTTAAATGCAATTTTGTTTAGAGTTCAGCAGAACAAATTAATTTATATTAAATGTTTACAGGGAAAAGTTGCATTGATGTGTTTAGACCGCAGTTCCACTAAGTAATTGAATTGAAATCAAACTGCTACAGCAGAAAATCAATTTGCAGTATGTCAAACTTAACTAAACTTTGATTGGTTAACGTTTTTGATTATTGGAACTGTACAGGAAACTACACGTGCAGAGAACTTCAAGAGGAATGAAATAACAATTCTAATTTAACTTTAACCCTCCATAATCAACATTGCTCATAAAAACATCATGTATAATGTTTGTTAATAATTAACATGAATTAGTTTTTGTTTATTTCAGGAATCTTGATATCTTTGGCACTCACATCTTTCTTGAGTTTCTCGACGAAAGCATCGACGTTCTTGGCAACAATTTTGGCGTCCTCGTCGATCTTCTTGACGATCTTTTCGGGAGTCACATCGCTGAGTCCAGTGGCGTCTGCGAAGTCCTTGAGGGCTTTTTGGGCATCTTCAGCAAGGGTGTCCCATGCTGATTTTTCAGCTACTGGTCCAGAAGCTCTGGCAGAAACCAGAGAAGCCTAAAAATAAGAAAGAAACAAATGAATTACGTATTTCGTATACTTGTTATACTTGTTTTAAGTTTAATGTGTGGAGGAGTTGGTACAATAGTTGTAGAAGATGTCAAAATACTAAACTGAAGCTAACTTTTCACACTGTGTGATCTCCAAGTGCAAAATTTCTTATATTTTAATGGATCCACACTTACGAGTCTTAAATATATATTACATGGCAAACCATAATGTATAGGACACACTAGAGCAGAAAAGACATTAGGAAATATACTGGACAGCCAGATCGGTCATTCAAGAACACAAGGTGATAAAGAATCTGCTCAAAGCCGATGTTATTGAGACCAAGGTGCTTGAACGAAGAAATAAATCTTCAACGATCAAACGAGACTTCTTATCTGTCCATTGAACGTGAAACAAAAGCCTAAAAAAGCAGAGTATCATCAAAGCCTAGTGCTAATACCTGCACCATTTGGGTGTCAAAGAGTAATATCGTCTGATTCAGAAAGTATCTTTTAACATGACAATGTACTTGTGACTTATCTAAAGTGATGAACTAAGAAGTGCTGTTCTATCCACCGTATTCTCCGGATTTAGCATCCATAGACAACAATCTCAACCCAAACTTTAAAAATTAGAGTCCAATATAAATTTCAGTATTCTAGAGCCCCAACCTAAATTCTTGATGTGTCAATTATAAAGTTTCAAATAATTTTTTTTCTTTGTATGATACAGGAAGTTATCTTCAATGCTCGAACAATTCACCATATTAGATTAAATTCATTTGAACTTGGTCTTATAAGGTTTCAAATGCGGCACATTTCCTGCATTGAGGTGCTCGTGTTTATGATGAATACCTTATTGAATAAGTTGACACCGTTTATTCTACTGCCGGAAATATAGAAAATACTTTAAGTTGAGGATTCAACTTTTGCGGTTTTACATAACAAGATAGAATTGCAGTAGATACTAAACCTTATCAACTTAGCAAGAAACAAAACACATTCGAAAAGGATATTAAAGAATACTTGATTGATCAAACGAAATATCAACATTATGTGTGAGTCATTGCGAAAACATCTTTCTCCTTGCCAAAAAAGACAAACCAGATGAATTGGTTTACCAAACTTCTCTCTCGCTAAATCCCCATTACTAGTAATTTGCACCCCAAGGAACTTGAAGGACCAAACGAACTTGGAAAAGACTACTGACAGATGGATATGGTACTATCACACAAAATGATTAGTCTCGTTGTAAAACTGAAACCAAACTTTTCGACATCATGAAGGCATTTGAAGTGACTATGCTTGGCGGCTAGCTCTGCAAGAAATTAAGGGCCAACTCCCCACTTATTCTAGTTTGCTAAATCCACTCACATCTAAGAAACAGAACCATGGTTCGTTTGATGCGCGAAACGTTCTTCCACTAGAAGGAATATCTCAGACGATACGAGATATCCGGCTCCGGCCTAGCCTTCTGGATGATTTGGCCATCATTACAAAACTCCAATTAGACAATCTAAAAAATCCGTAGACTAATTGAAAGAATGATTCAGCAATCAGCTCATCACGTTCAAAGATAGGTGAGCTCGACACTTTCTCTCGAAAAAAAAGACGAAGCCAAAAGAAGTAGACCACAATGAACAGATACCATGGGTCAACAGGCCGAATAGCTAGAAGTCACGTTATAAAAAAAGGAGACATTTGGTCGACACGCAGAAGGCTGAACGCACAAGGCAAAGGCAATTAATGTGTTCCTTTACCCTATTCTGAACAATCATGCCTATTATGACAATTGCCTCGCTTGTTAGGGTATATGCAGTTTTTGATCATACCTCCAAGTAGAATAGAATGTAGAATAAGACACTGAACATTTTGGAATACTCATATTTCAAGACATGTCGCCTTTGTCACGAAAAAGTGTGTAAAAAGGCTTTGAAAAAATTAGCGTCCAATATAAATTTCAATATTCTAGATCCCTAACCTAAATTCTTGATGTGTCAATTATGAAGTTTCAAATAAATTTGGTTGTCTTTGTATGATACAGGCAGTTATCTTCAATGCTCGAACAATTCATCATATTAGATTAAATTCATTTGAACTTGTCTTATATGGTTTCAAATGCGGCACATTTCCTGCATTGAGGTGCTCGTGTTTATTATGAATACCTTATTAAATAAGTTGACACCGTTGATTCTACTGCGGGAAACGTAGAAAATAATTTAGGTTAAGGATTCAACTTTTGCGGTTTTACATAACAAGATAGAATTGCAATAGATACTAAACCTTATCAACTTAGCAAGAAACAAAACAGATTCGAAAAGGCTATTATAGAATACTTGATTGATCAAACGAAATATCAACATTATGTGTCAATTATTGCCAAAACTGCTTCTGCTAAATCCAGTTTATAACTTAAATTTGGCCTTCAAGAAAGAAATCATCTTTCTCCTTGCCAAAAAAAGACAAACTAGATAAATTGGTTTACCAAACTTCTCTCTCGCTAAATCCCCGTTACTAGTTATTTGCACCCCAAGGAATTTGAAGGACCAAACGAACTTGGAAAAGACTACTGGCAGATGGATATGGTACTATCACACAAAATGATTAGTCTCGTTGTAAAACTGAAACCAAACTTTTCGACATCATGAAGGCATTTGAAGTGACTATGCTTGGCGGCTGGCTCTGCAAGAAATTAAGGGCCAACATCCCACTTAGTCTAGTTTGCTAAATCCACTCACGTCTAAGGAACAGAACCATGGTTCGTTTGATGCGCGAAACGTTCTTCCACTAGAAGGAGAATCTTAGACGGCACGACACCTGCCTAGCCTTCTGGACGATTTGGCCATCATGACAAAACTCCAACTTGACAATCTGAAAATTTCAAAAATCCGTAGACTAATTGAAAGAATGATTCAGCAATCAGCTCATCACAGTCAAACCGAGGTGAACTTGACACCCTCTCACGAAGAAGAAGACGAAGTCAAGAGAAGTAGATCACAATGAATAGATACCATGGGTCAACAGGCCGAATAGCTAGGAGTGACGTTATGAAGAAGGGAGACATTTGGTCAACATGCGGAACGCTGAACGCACAAGAGAAAGGCAATTAACGTGTTCCTTTACCCTTTTCTGAACCATCATGCCTATTATGACAAATGCCTCGCTTGTTTGGGTATATGCAGTTTTTGCTTATACCTTCAAGTTATGTAGAATAAAACACTGAACATTTTGGAATACTCACATTTCAAAACCTGTCGCCCTTATCACGAAAAAGTGAAATCTGTCATTTAAATTTTTCAGGACAAGGCTTTGGAAAGGTCTGATATATATTTTCCTTTGAATAGCTCTTTGATCAATGGTCGAAAAGATCTAGTACTTAAAAATGAAGATTATATTAAAGTCAAAAAAAGTTTCGAGGTTGGAGTTAAAATTGATTGAGGATTGAATGCTTCCAGCCTTCAAAAACCATTGAAGCACAGTCCACTGCATTCGTATGTGCACTTCAAGAGGCTCTAGAGGAAAGCATATGTCGATCGCTGGGTTACTTTGGAAATCAACTCAGAAGACGTTGAAATTGTATCACACGGTTTGTTGAGAAGCTTTCTTCAAAGCCAGTACCCAAACCTAGAAGATCGGCATGGGCACGCCAACAACTTGATGGCCTTTAAGTGAAATATCAAAGAAAATTAATTAAAAACAATTCATTCAGAGTTGTCAATGAAAGAAATCAACATGACAGTTGTATACTTGTGAAATGGATTACCGAACGTTCATGTTTCCACCGTACACATATTCCTCAATTTTTTACACAAGAACTGTGGCAGCTACGAGAAAGATGTGAAGAAGATTTAAAACTAATTGAAAATTTATGGAAAAATTTTTCGAATTGTCCGAAGAGTACTGAATATAAGTTGTAGGTGTAGAAAGGACAAGTGACCTCTGATGCAGTATCACCCTGTAGATTTTCATAATTGTTTCTGTGATCTGATTATGTAGATTATGTAAAATATATAAAAAACTGTAGTAAGCAAAAAATCTTAAAGAATCAGAAGATTTCAAAACCTTATATTTCGGTAACAAACCGTTTGCAGACATATGTTCTTGCAAACATTTTGAATTAAAATGGCTTGAGAAATCACATCATGAAATCTTTCGCACTTATTCATTTACACCTTGTATATTTTATATCTGTACTGTGCACATGATCTTCAAGCCTGTATTTATCAGGAATAGTTCTTATCCAACATTGATTTGCTGTCTCTTCTTTGCAAAAAAAGTTGTGTTATCCTCAATCTCCAATCGATCAGAGCTAAGTAGACCAAATAGAAGAAACAGAAGAAACAAGGGAAGAAAAGATTATGAAGCTAAAACAGTTCTTTTGGCTTGGCCAATTAAGTCTTGCAACTTGTTCGACTGCAAGAAAAACTGTTTCTTCATTCCCTTCTCATAACAATCACCATATGACAATTAAAGATCCTCGAAATGCGGAGATTTAGTTTAGGAACATTTGATTTCAAGTTATTTTGAAAAAAAGAAGCTTTCCTTTGCTCTTTATTCAAGGTGATTGATGTTTGGATAAGGAAAATATTGTCAGCACACTGAATTATGGAATTACTCATTTTCCAAAGAATTAATATTATACAGCAAAGTCCTTAGGAAACAACCTTGTGGCACTCCTCTTAATATCTCAATTTTTTTGTGACGAACCATATTGTCACTCTCATCCAGTTCGAACATATATTAAGAACTTAATGAGATATAGGATTTGAGAAGCCATGTGTTATTAAATTTGCTAATTTTTCTAATTGTCAATAATTTTGAATAAAATTAAGTATTGGACCAAAGTATTATTATCTCCTATTACCTGAATTATGAAAAAAAGTGTGACTTTATCTGCCATTATTAACTTTCATGGAGTAATTGTAACACTAATTATAAATGAAAATGACATAGTGATTGTATCATTGCATGATAGAAACTTTCATATGTTTTTCATGTCCGTCTTTAAACCATGTTATTATAGAAACAGTAAAGTATTCAGTCATCAATACAGAGTGAGACAGAAATTTTATTCTATTACAATGTACAAAAAAAGAGATTATTGCAATTAACTAATATAAATAATCTCAATATCTCTTCTTGTTTATCATGAATATTAATGATGCTAGAATGTTATACGAAATGACCTTAAGATTATCAGCAATCGTAGTTACAAATTAATTCAATCAGAACAAGTAAATTGATAACATTTGGATTTATGATGCAAGACATTTAAATATTGACGTGTTCATATTTAAATGGACAAATAAGTTTCCTGGGGTTATTTCAGAAGAAAGTGAAGTTTAAAATTTAGGAAACAAACAGGGTGTGGCAACTGAAACGAAACAGACTCAATAACTGCAAAACTATTAATTTCTGGTCTCTTTGCAAGTGATGAATTTCTTGTACATCAATTTTTTTATGAGGAAAATACGTCAAGTGACACTGGACACTTGGGAAGCTCATTCAGTTTCGTACATTTGTTTCTGAAAATGTTTGACTTTTATCATATTATAACGTGAATAATGGAACCCTCAAAGCTCAGAGGTACGGTACAGACTTTTCAGAAGGACATATTGACCATTTAACAACATTTTTGTATATGCATGATATATGCACCAAGCTCATATCGTTAGGAATTAACATAAGACTATGAAATCAGTTCAATAGAGTGGCATGCACGAATTCCAGACCTGAATCACATGAAACTTGTCTTGGAGACTCTCAATAGAAGATTAGAAGTCGGCAAAAACAACCGTCTAACGTAAATGGACAGTCTGATCAAAGAGTTTTTTTCAAGAAATTTCACATTTCTAGTTAATAGATTCATTTAAATTTCTATGAATATCATTTCCATTTCAAATGTTCTCAAGCATTATAGGAAAAATGATTCTTTAACATATCTAAACTTCTTCCGAATAAATTAGAATCTTCGATTTGTACGTTGAATTCTTTGCACAGTGTATTTCCAGAAGTTAGAACCAAAAATACTGGCCAAATTGTTTTGCATTTTCCTATGACATTGGAATTCAGAAAGTAGAACGAAAATACAGTTTAAGGCGAAATAATAGTTAGAACTCAAAAATCCAAACAATTTTGGAAGGATTAGCTTTTTCGGAAGACTATACTACTCGAATCAAATATTCTTTCAGAATTATCTTATATGAAAAATTGGTTTCAGAATTGATATTCTCTGAAATTGTATTATAGAAACACACTGAATAATTTTATGTGAAATAATGTTCCAGAAACGAAAGTGAAAAACAACTGAACTGTTTTCAGTAACTTTACGTTTCAGAATTGAAAATGCAAATGCAACACAAGAAATTGAAATCATAGTTACGATTGTGCATTTCTCGTTAAAATAATGATTAATAACATCATTGAAATGAAAACAAAAACTTATAACTGGTTTTCTAAATCAAAACTATAACTCTATGAAATTGAGAAGGCGAATCTTTTTGAAATTTGGTATAAGCACATATCAAATGAAAGTGAATTAGTGATCTCAAGTATTTGTTATTTGTTTTTCATCCTTATTGAAGAGAACGTCTGAATGATAAAAAATAGTGGGTGTCTTACGAAAGGAAACATATTCAAGCTCAGCAATCATTATAAAAATTGTAGCATTCATAGAAAATATTCTCAGGAAAAAATAAGGATATAGTTCAGTGAAAAATTAAAATCAAATTTCGTGTTCTGCTGGTTAATAGAAAATCATTTGTGGGGAAAGAAAATTAATCACCCTGCATATAACAATCCAAACGCACTAATATTAGGAACTTAGTCTGAATTGAAAATTGTTTTCGATTTGATAATAGTTCAATGAAATAGTCAATTCGCACAGTGAAAAATTTGAAATTTTATAGAAAAATTACGTTTGAACGAGCGATCTATTATTTTAAAAATTGCATTCAGTTTATAGAGAAACTACTTCACCCTGTATACTACACAACAAAACGAAATATAATAAAAGACATAACTTACCTGGAGGGCAACGAAGGCAACGAGAGCGATAGCAACAAACTTGACCATTTTGAAGATGCTTTGACGTCAGAGTAACCAACTAACAAAGTGCCTAACAATTTTTACTTCCTGTCCTTTTATACCCTTCCCTCTATTTTACTCATCCCGGACCTTTCAATCCTTGATCTTTGTTATCAGCCCAGCTTATCTGTCTACGTTCTAAGAAATTTGGACCTAATGCTGATATCTTTTAAATGACGCATACTTTACCAAACTGTTCGATCTTGAGTATACTATACGGTCAATTAAGTTCAATGTAACTGGATTATTTTGTTGTTGTTGAATAAACATAACTAAATATCTTTATAATTTTCCTTTGGAATCCGAAAAAAATTCCATATTTCAATGCAGAGGAAATTTTGAGCCACATGTCTATCTTCATTAATTGTGTCACATTTTGAAAATATTTTTATGCATTCAAAACTGAAATTAAAAGGAAATTGATTGTATTTTCCTTCATATATTATAATAGGATTTAACATCATCATTCCCAGATTGAATAATCAAGAAGAGAATGAATATACAGGGTGGTTCAGTTTCTGTGGGAGAAAATTTACAAACCAATAGAGAATCTAGAAATAATATCTGTTGGCTATATAAACTATATTCGAAAATTGCTTCGTTTAAGAAATACAGGGTGTTCATGTTTGGTGAAATAAAATTGAATTTATTAACGACTGCAGATTGAATGGAATTTTATAAGCTTTAACTGCCGTCCAGGTAGTATATTTTGCAAAGAAAATATAAAACGCACAACCATAATTATAGAGAATCACCCGATATTTTGAATATTACCTAAAGGATTTTGGAAATTTCCAAGGATTGTTAGAATTCATACTTTTTGAGCTACTTGAATTGAAAGAGAAATAAACTAAGGTTTATTTTGAGAAATAAATAAAAGAAAATAAGAGACTCTTTCCGCATGTAGTAAACAAATTGAAAATTGTTTTCTCACGGAGTAGGTGATTTTTTCTCGACCTCAGTAACTTGTATTACCTCCTCTTGCCGTGATACAAGCCTAAATCTATCTAGGCATGCTTTGGCTTAGGGTTTCACCTCCTTTGGGGTGATATTCTGCCACTCTTCTGTGGCGGATTGGATGAGCAGTTGTGGGGTTCTTTGATTATCCTGGCACGATCTATTTTCCTTTTGAGATTATCCCATGAATGTTCAATACGATTTAGGTCTGGAGAGCAAACTGGCCAGTCCAAAAAAGCGATTCCCTCTGTTTCAAGATAATTTCTCGCAAGGTTGCTGGTATGATGAAGAGCAGTAATAGAAATCAAATCTCCTCCCAGCATAATGCCACCCCAAATCATCACACTGCCCCCTAGTATTTCGGAATTTGTCTTGCTGCTCAGAGTCTAGCTTGTCTTCCATGACCCCTTAAAATCCGAGTCCGGCGGTTATCTGCCAATTCTGGTGTCATCTGAACATCGCCAATTCTCAATATTCCAATTTTGGTGCTCGATACACCAATTAAGTCTGTTAATTTTTTGTTGCATGGTTAGCTCTGGAACTCTCAAGGGCCTTCTGCTTTATAAACCCATTGAACGAAGTATTTGACGGATCGTTTCGACTAATACATTGACGCCTGTGGCTTCCAGAAATTGCCTTTGGAGTATGAGGTCTCTTCTTGCAGTTTGGCACAAAAAGCGGACTTGTTCTACATTAGACATCTTCTACTTCTTCTAGGCCTATTTTGCAGAGATTGTAGCTCCACGTATCGGGCGTAGATTTTTGAGATCACCACTGGTGATACCCGTATTGTAGCCGCTATATTCCTCTGAGTCACCCCTTCTTCAACAAGAACAATTATTCGACCCCTTTGCACATTGGACAATCAAATGGAAGGTATTTTCAATTATGATTATAGGCTTTTACAAGCTTTTATTTAACTTGCAATGTATGTATATTTGTATGTACGGGTGAAATCTTACAACTGAATTTTAAGGCACTTGTCCTCAACTGATTGAACTGAAATTTTGTATATACGTTGAGTTTGGATGACAATGCATGATTAACTGTGTAACACCATTCTAAATCCAACATGGCGGACCAAATATATTTAATGCACTCCTACAATATGGCTATCAAATAAAAGGGCTTGCCAAAAATAACTAGAAAAATAATGTGTCGTCACTCTTATTCCAATATGACGGAACACCCAAAATTGGGTAAAATTTTCTTTTATTCGTTCCTACAATATGGGTATCAAATGAAAGGGCTTGCCAAGAATAACTAGAAGTTGATAATGTGACGGACTTCTGAAATTTCGAAAATTCAATTTTGAACACGTTCAGTTTGGATGACAATGCACATATAACTGTCTGACGTCATTCTAAATCTAAAAAGTATAAAATGAAATTAAGGTAAAAAAAGTCTCTCAAAACAAGCTTTCAATTGAATGCTAAAAGGGGAAAAAAAACGTTTACATTAAAATTTTTACTGTTAACTTATAAATTTAACACATTTGACACAATTTATACAGGGTGCATCAACGAAAACTAAACAGAGGCTATATCTACCAAGATATTCAATTCTGATCAAAACGCAAAAACAGGACAATTTTCGTTTCAAGGGGGACATCTTTTGGGGTACAAAACTTGCCTGAAATATCAACCCCCTAAGAGGGGGTTGCAATCTTTGAACATTTTGAATAGGGAAGATAGATCGAGGGATGACTCAAAAGAAAGATGGTATCTTTGTCCACATCGCCTTGAACGAATTTCCATTTTAAATTGAAAACTGTAAAAGATACAGGGTGACCAACTGAAAGATAGGGAAGACTATTTCCTGAGACTATTCAAGTTTTAGCGAAGTAAAATGGAACAAATCCATGCTGATCCATGGCAGTCATTATCAAGTATCATCCTCATTTCGAATTTCAACCCCCTGAAGCAGGGGTGACCACCCTTGAAAATGGGTGAAGTGATACCTCGAAAGGAAAGTATTATCTTTGTCTGCATCCCCGTGAACGAATTTTCATTTTTGATTGAAAATTGTAGAAGATACAGAGTGAGCTACTGAAAATTAGAGGAGACTATCTATCGCCCTGAGCTATTCAAGTATTAGTGCAAAAAAATGGAACAGATTCATTCCAAATCAAAGGCTGTCATCTATTCCAGTTTTTCGCACTATTACTCCAATAGTCTTGGGGCGATAGACTTCTCTATTTTCCAGTGACTCAGTCTGTATCTTTTACAGTTTTCAATCAAAAATGAAAATTCTTTCACGGGAATGCAGACAAAGATAATACCTTTCTTTCGAGTTATCACTCGATCCATCTACCCTCTTCCAAATTTTCAAGGGTGGTCACTTGCTCCAGGGGTTGAAACTCGAGATGAGGATGGTACTTGATGATGACTGCCATTGTTCAGCAAGGATCTGTTCCATTTGACCTCACTGAAACTTGAATAGTCTAAGGGAAATAGTCTTCCCTATCTTTCAGTTGCTCGCCTTGTATCTTTTACAGAATTAAATTAAAAATTGAAATTCGTTCAAGGCCATGCAGACAAAGATACTACCTTTCTTTTGAGTCATCACTCGATCCATCTTTCTTATTCAAAATGTTCAAAGATTGCAACCCCCGCTTAGGGGGTTGATATTTCAGGCAAGTATTGTACCCCAAAAGATGTTCACCTTGAAAAAAAATTTACATATTTTGCGTTTTGATCAGAAATGAATATCTTGGTAGATATCGCCTCTGTTTAGTTTTCGTTGAAGCACCCTGTATGTTATAATATAAAAGCTTGTCGCGAGATATAAGTATCCGTATTCACTTGCTGCCTATTAAAATTTTAAAACTAAGAATGTAAATACGTGTACTTATATCTCGCGACAAGCTTTTATATTATGACATATAAATTGTGTTAAATGTGTTGAATTTGAAATGACGTTATAAGTTATCAATAAAAGTTTTAGGGTGAAAGTTCAATTTTTCTGTTTAGCGTTTTTGAAGAATTTTTTACCTAAAGTTTATTAAATTTTGAAATTCACAGTGTCTCAGTGACACACGCGAACATATGGTGATAATTCAACATTTCTTATCATACTATCCATTTGAATTGTGGAGGCCGTTACTTGATGTAGATCCATGATATAAATGAGATAAAAACACAAGGTTTAACTTTGATCTACACTTTATTTGAAAAAAAATTTCGACGACGTTTCGCTGACACAGCAGCTTTATCAAGAATTCTTGATAAAGCTGCTGTGTCAGCGAAACGTCGTCGAATTTTTTTTCAAATAAAGTGTAGATCAAAGTTAAACCTTGTGTTTTATCTCATTCATACTATCCAGTTTATTTAAAACAAAAAACTTCATTCTTCACAAGTAGTCTAAGATCCATGGTAAAAAACAATCAATGATGATGAATTTGGTTGTGTGTATTTAATTTTACCAGTGGTGTCGTACTAACACATAACAGGATATTTTTGAAGAAAAATTGATTTACAAAATGAAAATCGTTTTTGGATTGTCCATTAAATTTGGAGGCAAAGGGCACTCCGTCAATTCAGGACCACATTCAAGATTACCTATTGATCTAAGATTTGAAAGTTAGATATAAATCAATGGAGTCCCCAGAATTTGGAGTAGCTGTAAGGGTATGGTTAAATAATAATTATTCACAACGTTGCAGCGGTCGACTACGGAGTCGTGATCAATATCATTGTACCAATGGTTTGGCCGCCCAGATCACCGGATCTTGAACCACTGGACTTTTATGTTTGAGGAAATATGAAAAAAAAATCTACATTGTTCCGGTATGTACAAGAGAGGACTTAGTTTTGAGAATTCAGTTAATCTGTCATTTCGAGATCACAGAACATACTTATGCTATCTCAATCAGTTCGTAGAAATTCTGCAAATGGACATAGAAGACTAAAATTGAGAAAGAATATACAATTTTCGGTTTTTAAGAAAACACGTCCTGAATGAAAAATGGTGATATATTTTTGTAAGTAAAAATAAACTATTCACATTTGAGAAATGGCAAGTTTACGATACATTTGGCTAAGAAAATTTTTAAAATTCAGTAATAACTTGAACACGAGAAAGCTAGCTTGAATATTTATACGGAAAGAACTCCATATAAAAAGAACTTTGGAAAGTAGGATACTTTCCTCTTTACGCAATATTTCAAATAGCTGCAGTACTAAAACGTCGAAATCAGTTCACTCTGTACATTTAAGGGAAGTGGAATCCATTAGACTTCATTAAGATTCTGGAATCCGAGAACAGAAGATATTACTTTGTTTTCCGTCTGTCTGTGGGTTAGGATTCTCTTTCCAGGAATGTGTATAGATAAAGAGCTGAAATGTACTAAGAATTCTCATAAGGTTTCATCCAGTGAAACAGTTTGAAGAAGGTCAAAACCATTAAACGTAACTTCAAGAATAACTGACATATTGGCATTTGACTGAGAAAGTTTTAAATATTCCGAAATAACTTGAAAACGACAAAAGCTAGCTTGAATATGAATACGGAAAGAATTTTTCACATAAAAAGAACTTTGGAAAGAGAGGACACTTTCCTCAATTCGCAATGTTTCACATAGCAGCAGTACTAAAACGTCGAAATCAGTACACAGTACAGGATGGACAAATTTTGATGTATTCGTACGTTAGCTATGTGAAGTATTGCCGATAGAGAAAAATGAACCCGCCTTTCTCGATATTATTTTCAGGGACTAGTTTAGTGGTGCCAAAATTTTTCTGATATCTCTTTCCGTTCTGGACGTCATTATTTCTCGAATTTTGTGAAAACCGTTCATCGCGGATATCTCGATCATCATCAAAGTTACACCAAAATAAGTTAGACATTCTAGAGGCGTTTTTCAGTAAAATACTGTGCTATATAAAAATTTTTTTTTAGCTTAGCGGTTTTCGAGTTTCAATGCAAACATGCATATACAATTTTACCTCTATTGGATGCAGCAATTCTTTTCCCCTTCAGAAATATACTGGGTGATTCAGCAGTGGCGCGGTTCTCTTTAGCTCGAACACTCTTAAGGACTTTTTTGTTCGAATGGTATTGTATTTTGAAAGTAAGAATCTACTTCAGCAATTTATTTTGCAGTAAACGAGGTGTCCCAATTTTCTATAAAAAAATCTTGTGTGGTTTTCTTTAGATTGGAAGACCACTATTTTCTTCAAGATTCAGGAGCGGCTCAAACTCTGCCATAATGTCTTTAAGTAATAAGTTTCTTGGTGAGTAGTTTCATCACAATATTTTTTTCAGTAAGTATTCATGAAAATAGGCTCTCATATCATCTCATGCTCCTTCGGCCAGAGAGGATGAATACTTTTTTCCTTTCGTTTTCTCATTGCTCAAGGATAGCTTTATTGATGAATTGAAATAGATTATCCTCATTTTATACAGGACTGACTCAAATAAATTATTGAATATTGTAGTTTTAAAAATATCATATCTCGATTTTTTCAAATGGAACACCCTTTATTTCATTATTCATGTCAACGCATAATATATCGTGCTATACTTTTGCAAATGTAATCTTAATTTTATCTTCGATCATTTTCGAATTATTCGATTATTTCTGAAAATTTTTGATGAAAATTCTACAAACCATATCAAACTCATCAACATGCATCATCATTCGCACCGAAGTTTTTCTTTCTGTAATGATTCAACTAGTAAGAATTGAAACTAAACAAGATAATTATTTTAACGAATGACAAAACCATGATGATTCAAACGTAAATCGAGGTATTTGTGGACATTTTTTTTGTGCCTTCTGTCAGGTGTCCAGACATATATTCTGAATTTTACATTGTGAAATTATCAGTGTTTCGTTAATAAACATTGTTAAAGTGAGGTTTGAGCCCAATTTTCTCAATTGACTGCCATGAAGTTCTCCAAAGAAGAAACGGTTGATATGATTTTTATTCTGGTTTCCTGATAAGAGGCATCCAGATGCAAGATGCTTTGAAATTCTTCTAATACAATTTATCGAAACGGGTAATATCGCTTACAAAAAACATGAGAAACCAAAAACTGCTACAGCTGAAGACAACCAGTTAGCAGTTTTGTTGACAACGACAGAGGACCCATGTAAAAGCCAAAGACATATTTCTCAGTTAACAGATATAAGTCCGTCCAGAGAATCTTGAAAGTGAGTAAATTTCATGCATATCATGTACAGCTGCACCAGGAACTGAACAATCAAGACTATGAAAATCGAATCAATTTTTGCAATTGGGCAAATGAGAAAGTACCGGAAAATCCAAATATGTTTAGGAGAGTTTTTTTCTCAAGCAACAAGTCAACTTTCCCCAAGAATGGGCTTGTTAACAGGCACAACTTTCATTATTACGCCACGGAAAATCCACTCCTCATGAGACAATTAGATCACTAGCATCGTTGGTCCTTGAATGTATGGGCCGCTATAGTTGATGGATATCTGAAATGTATTTAGATTTTCTGCAAAATCTCCTACCAGTGGTACCTTTCGACGTACCAGAGCATATAAGACAAGATTTGTGGTTTCAACAGGATAGAGCACCGGCACATTACTGACATCAGGTTAGGGTACATATGAATCATGTATTCCCAACAAATGGATAGGATGTGGTGGTCCTGTTAGATGGCCAGCTAGGTCTCCGGACCTTACAAGTCTAGATTTTTTCTTGTGGGGTTATATTAATGGCATCGTTTACCAGATTCCTTTTACAACACAGTTGGATATGAGACAGAGAATATTCGACGCCTTTCAATCAGTTGATCCGCAAATGTTGTCGAGAGTTCAACGGTCTTTCCTCAGAAGGATTGAGTTGTGTCTACAAAGAAACGGGCAACATTTCGAACACTTATTGAAATAGTTCAACACCTTGTAGATCATCTCACCAAAAACCAATCTAATGTATTTCTTACACGACTACCTTGAAATATCTCCATTTCTCTGATCAAGTATAATGTACTAATAAACTTTTCTTTCGCAACCACTGATTTTATTATTTTAGTTTATTTTTTTATTTCGAAAATAGTCGAAGATAAAGATAAGAAATGTTCTGCAAAAATATGGCACAATATTTTATGGGTTGACATAAATAAAAATGTTCCATTTGAAAAATGAAGATATGATATTTTTAAAATAACAATATTCAATAATTATTTTGAGTCACTCCTGTATAGAATGATGATAATCTATTTCAATTTACCGATAAAGCTATCCTTGGGCAATAATAAAACGAAAGGAAAAAAATATTCATCTTCTCTGGCCGAAGGAGCATGCGATGATGTGAAAGCCTATTTTCATGAATTTTTACGGAAAAAATTTTTTTGTGACGAAACTACTCACCAAAAAAACTTATTACTTAAAGACATTATAGCAGAGTTTAGGACGCTCTTGAATCTTGAACAAAAAAGTGGTCTTCCAATCTGAAAAAACCACTCAAATTTTTTTAGAAAATTGGGACACCCTGTTTACTTCAAAATGAATTGCCGAAGTAGATTTTTACCTTCTAAATACAATACCGTTCCAACAAAAATGAAATCTTCAAGAGTGTACAAGCTACAGAGCACCACGCCATTGGTGAATCACCTAGTATAACACTTGTAGACAATTATCGTATTCAATACCTTTTTCCATAGAAATAACCATGATCTTAAATAGGATCTTTAAAATCTGTGGTTTTTAGTCATAGAACAATATGAATTGTTGATCGGCATGCTCCTAATGAATTGTATTGTGGAAATTTCAGGTTTTTCTCTGAAAGAAGGTATTGAATGCAATAATTGACTTCAAGTGTTATATATATTCGAAAGGGAAAAAAATTATTGCATCCAACAGGTGTAAAATTTCCTATGCTTCTTATTTAAAATTGCATTATAACTCGAAAATCGCTGAGTTAATAAATATTTTTACACAGCACTGTATTTCACTCAAAAAAGTGAATGTGAAACTTATTTTTATGTAACTTTCATGATGATCGAAATATCTGCAAAGGCGATTTTTTCCAAAATTCGAGAAATTTTGTTGCTATTTGCTTGTTGCCATATTTGTACAGATGAAATAGAAGTAGGTAGTATATCTAGTCATACATGGTTTATAAATTGGATGCAATACACGGAATAAGTTGTTAAAAAAAACTGCGAGGAAATTTAGTAAATTTAAGGGAAAAAAATAAACCAGCAATTATTTCAGAAATGTAAAGAATTTTTGAATTCAACAACAACAATTATCAACAACAACCTACAATAGATTTCTTTATGATATACGGGATGTTACATAATAGTATGTCACAACTTGAAGGGTAATTCTACATGCAATTTTAAGAAAAAAAGTTCATATAAACACAAAGGCTTCGTTACGGAGCTACAGGGTGTTGAAATTGTTTTTTCTTCAAAACTCCGGCAGGTTTTAGATATTCAGCCCAAATTTGTCATGCAAGCTATTTTTTACAGCCTCCATCATTATTTATTTATTTTGACAGTTGCTAAAGTTGAACCAGTGTCTGTTCGAATTGTTTATTAAATTGAAGATTGGTTTTGAGACATTTGAAGTTATTGCTCTAAGAGAAAATGGCTAATTTTACTAATACCTAATTGGCTGATATCCATTACATATACAGTCTGGCTGACGGAAACACAACAGAAGCTAGGCAATTATATCAGTTAACTATTCGAGAACTGCTATCACAAATTTTCATGATAATCATTATTGGACTGAAGAAAATCCCCATCTGATTGAAGAATCCAGAAAACTAAATGTCTAGGTAGGAATAATTGGAAATTATCTGATTGGGCTAAACGGTCCCGCTTATCGGCAATTTATTGAGGAGGAGTTACCTTTATTGCTCGAAGATGTGCCATTTTTGGTGAGCAACATAATGTGGTTCATGCATGACGGGGTCCTAGCACATTTTTGTGGAGAAGCTAGGGAATTCTTGAATAATACATTCAACAACCGATGAATACATCGGGGTGGGCCAGAACCATGACCTCTTAGGTCTCCAGACTTAAATCGTTTAGACTTTTTCTTAAGGGAATATCTCAAAAGTTTGGTTTATATCACTCCAGTAAACACTGTAGAAGAAACGAGAAATCGAATATAAACCTCTTGTGACACGATAAGAAATACCCCAGGAATATTTCAAAGAGTGCTTGATAATATGCGAAGGACAGATGCCCGTATTCTTGCAGGTGAAGGACACTTCCAGCAATTTATTAGGTTTTTAATTGTTTGTTTTTTTAGTTAGATATTCAATAAGTATAAGTTGAGTCTCAGAAGACGAGCTATCAAAATAAAAGTAAATTTTGGGCATACCTTTGGAGTGTTTCTATTATTTATTTGTGATTAGCGAATAACATACAATTCAAATAATTTCAATTCAATAATTTTTCACTCGAAAACGGCTGGAGATACGAAAAAGTTACAGGTTTGAAAAAAGTTTTTAAATTGAACGAAGATGACGAAAATTGATTGTACGTTGATCAGTGGCGTACTGCAATAAATTTGAAAGGGCAAAAGGAGACATGGCTTCGGAAAAGAAAACACCTTGTGCATTTCAGTTGAAATCTAGGACGTGTAATGAGGGAGGCTGTGAGAAATAGCTTTCATTCCAAACTTGGGCTGAATATCTCAAAAGCAAACACCTTGTGAATTTAAGTTGAAATCTAGGATGTTTAATGATGGGGGCTGTACAAAATAGCTCGCATTCCAAATTTCGGCTGAATATCTCAAAAACTGCAGGAGTTTTGAAGAAAAAAACAATTTTTTCCGGAAATTTAAACACCCTGTAGTTCTGTAACGAAGCTTTTGCGGACCTACGTTCATATGAACTTTTTTTCCTAAAATTGCACGTAGAGATACCTCCTCAAGTTGTGACATACTATTTTGTAACACCCTGTAGAATAGATTCAAATATAATCAGTTTTTCAGAGGTATTTCACATCATTCGTTAAAAACGCAATAATCCTTGTATAGAAAATTGAAAGAAATTCATGTAGTGTCGTCATCTGGTGGCTAGAAGTGAAAGGATCATAATATACTGATTGAGGTTCACTACATTTGGTGATATTCAGCAGAGTACTTTTGGAGAATGATTGGGTTCCCGAGAATCGCGATTGAATAGCGATTCCCCGAGAACCGAAAGTCGGGGGAGTTCAGGGATTTCCCCGAAACTCGTATATGAAAAAAATATATATTAATATATGAAAAAAGTAATTTGGTTCAAAAATAGCTAACTATAAATTATCAGATGTAGTGGAAAGGTAGTTTCGCCTATTCTTATTCTTTCAGACTTAAGTTTCATTATAGGTAATTTTTTCATTTTCACTGAAGTTCAATTCAGTATTTTTATTGTTTTTAGATTTTTACGTTGGATTTCACTTATTTCCGTATTCAGTATTATTTAAGCCTTTATTGAATATGAAAGGAAGTTCAATGATTTATTGCCAATGTGTTCTGTGAAAAAAATCTTGACTTGACTTGAAATGTGAGAACAAAAGATATTCTAGTCAAGCTGTGGATCTCTTAATACTCATATCGGCAATCTCTTGGATTTGTGGAAAAAATTTCTTGGTCATCGAAATATAAAGATGGGGAGGTTAATGTTCCATTTTGCGGCATATTTTGATACACATTGGGATTAAAATCGTTGACCCAAGCACATGAAATTTGGGGATAAGCCATGTCGTCTTCTAGAAAGTTACGAAGAAAAAATCTAAAAGCTGTACATTTGAAATTACATCATAAAAAAAAATTCTGTGATATTATGACAGTGCTATTCGCACTAGGTTTTATTTTCGATACTAGCGATTTGAACACAGTAAATGTATATGATATCAAACAAGTGTCCGGCGTTCTAAATCCTTAACTAAAAGGTTATTAATCTTGTTTCATAACTATATATAACTGTGAAATACAGTTTCCAGTAATATTATCAGTGTTTTGCAGTGTTTACAATTAATAATATTTACTTCTGTTATTTTTTTTGATTTTAAGAACTTATGCCGTATCTGTAGAGATAATTAAGTCAAGTCGTAAATATTATGGAAAGCACACAATGAATTTGAAATATGATATATTCTTGGAAATTTCACTTCTTCGTTTATATGATAATTATTTTATACATATTGTTTGGAATAAAGTTTATTGTTTCTGAGAACTCTTATCAGCTTGTCTGAACAATGTCTCTCAAATATACAGGGTTGATCAAAAGATTAAATAGTTATTGCTTAACTTCGCGCAAAAAAAATACACTCATTTAGTTGCACTTCTTTTTCGTTGAACTTTGCTTCAATTCATGAACTCTTAAGTGTTGAAAACGTTCTTTAAAACATGAATAATGTTTATTCAGTTCACAATTGAGACTCAAAATAATTGGGAATATTGAAGGATGAGAGAAAATTTGATTTTTTAATTATTCATAAAAAACGCAGTGAGTGTACATGGAATTCCGTTTTGTATGTGATATACTGACGAATGCAAAGGAGGAACCGGTTCCAAAAAAGGTTCTGTATTTTGTGTTTCTTGTAAGTTGTTTTGTAAATGTAAAACTCCTAACGCTTTTTGTGATACAAATGGAGTATCGGATTGACAGCACTTGTCTTTGCTAATTAAGAGACACGAAACGTCAATTTTACGCAACAGTTATATGAACAGTTGGGTAAATTTAAAATAAAATGTTGGAGACATCTATGACTGTTAATGCTCATCATCTGCGGATTTTACAAACGAAAAAAAATTTTTGGCGAGACGTGTTGTGAAGAATTATTGCGACTGTTAAGTATTTATCTACACAATGCTTGGCATTTCAAGGTTCTTCTCAATTGCTTTTCGAACATGATAATGGAAATTTTCTGAAAGCTGTTGAGATGATTGCCTCTTTTGATTCAATGATGAGACAGCACGTTAGCCAAAAAAAATCTGTTACAACGACTCATTATTGAAGCGTGCAAATACAGAATGAAATAATTGAAATATAGTCGTCCAAAGTAGGAAATAATATTTTAGAAATGGTTCGCAGTTCAAAATATTTTTCAATAATATTAGATTGTACACCAGACACTAGTCATACTGAGCAAATTAGTCTTATTCCGAGATATGTTGTCCTTAACACCACTTCAAAAAAGGTTGAAGTTAAGGAAAGTTTTATTGCCTTTAATCCAATACTGGACTCTACAAGAAAAGGGATATATTCATTTGTGATAGGAAATTTGAAAAAATTTAATTTAGAATTGAAACACATTAGGGGACAAGGTTATGATAATGGAAGAATATGAAGGAAAACATGGTGGGCTTCAAAAACGCATTCTTGATGCGAATCCGGAAGCCCTTTTCGAACCTCGTGCGGCTCATACTTTGAACTTAACAGTAAGTGAGGCTACTAAGGTAACAGGTGCTAAAATAAACTTTTTCAATCTTGTGCAAGAGTTATATAATTTTTTTTTGTCATCCACAAAAAGGTGGTATGATTTGAGAAAAAATGTCCCCGGGTTAAGTTTAAAGCCTCGAAGTGAGACAAGATGGTCCAGCAGAATGGCTGAAAATAATTCCTTTCACATTGATGCAAGACATAAAGCGAGTTCCCTTTTAACGTCTGTACAAAATTTTCAATTTATTTGTGGAATTATTATTTGGCACGACGTTTTATTTCATATAAATATTGTCAGCAAATGAATGCAAAGTGCTACAATTAATATTAAAGTATGCTAAACCTATCTTAAAAATTTTGTTGATCACTTCCAGCAATATAGATCTGACCAATTATTTCAAGAAATTCTTGTGCAAGCGAAAGAAGTAGCATCATCTTTCGAAATTGAAGAAGACTTTACACCATTACCAACGGTTAGGAGAAAATTTAAACCAAAACTGTTTGACTATGAACACCGAGATGAGACCACTAAAGGTCCAAAAACCGACTTCAGAATTAGTTTTTTCTTGAAAATTATAGAATAAACTATAAGCTCTCTAAAAAACCGAATTTTACTTACTTATTAAATGAGTATGATAATGTTTTCCGATTTTTTGGCGACATTAGGCAATATTTTTTTTGTTTTTTCTGTTATTTGTTCCTAATAGAATGTGATTTTTAGTTCTAGGTTATTTTCTAGTATTTATAAACAACAAGTCAACGTGTCTATATCCCATTACTTAAGTAAATATTTTAAAATGGGCGGAACAAGAATTTATTTTGTTAGAGTTTCGTTCTATTTGTTTCATTTTGATATTTTAGTCTACAAATAAATATGACATCTAAAGTTCAGTTTTTGCTTTACTTCAAGCACCTACTTACCTACCTCCTACCTTCAGAAAAAATAAAAAACATGATCCAAAATCCCTTTTTCACACAAGCGCCAGTAGCCCTCACTGCGGCCCTGCAATGCATAGTTTTTGATGAACAAAACTTAACAGCTTCCTTAAAGAAAATGTTTGTATAAAAACAGAAATTCATGATATAATTTGAAAAGATGTCTATTTGTTCTCCTGCACTTTTGAAAATCAAGGTTGAGTGATTATTACCACGTTTCTTGATAAGACAACCCTTTGACCTTCTAGATAAGAATACATAAATAGTGATTGGGATAATAATGAATATATCTTAACTCTGATTTGTCATCATACTGGACAACTTTTATGTAATATTCCATTATGAAATATTCTAATATCTTTCTAAGAATTCATGATGATTTCTTGATCGACATCCGTGTTTGATATTGTCGTTTAAGATCTTCAAACCTTGGTTCATAATTGAACAATGTTTATCAAAAAAATATCAACTTTCTCTATTTTCTCAAAGTGCTGATATACAAACGAACCATGATCAGTAATTCTTCGAATCCGATGTAGCTGTAATTTTAGCAATAGTTAATATTGTTGCGGTACAATTTTAGTTATGTTGAGAGCATTTAAATCACATATCCGTTTGGTTGTTGAACAGTTTTGCTACTTTATGAGAATCAATCAACTTTCTGTTTATTTAATGAACACTGGAGCACAAAATTGCATTTTTTGTATGATGAATGCCTTATGTCACTTGATATCGACTAACTTGACGTTGCAGATTCTAAATATACCCTCTCGTTTACGAGTTATAGCTTTTATCAAAAAAACATCAATTACCATAATAATTTGCTGTCAATTAAAAATATATTGATTTATCTTAATATAGTTTGATATGGCATCGGCAAGAAGAGTTTGTGTGAATGATTCAAATCATTCTTATTTCATTTGCGGAGAGTGTATATTCAAAGTATACAGTTTAAATGTGGTAGAGATCGAAAGTGGCTTAGAAAAACTACTTTGGGTATCCGTTGGAAATGCTTGATGAGCCTTGGGTTCATCAAAAGGTTTGTAAAAAATGCTTTGAGTTTATAAGTCTATGGACCAATAAGACATGAGAAACTTCCGTTACGAAACTGCTTTGATCTGAAAGGAAACCGTTGAACACTATGATGACTGCTGTTTTTGTGTAGTGAAGTTAACTGACATGAACGAAAAAATCGAATAGGAATATCGTTCCATACAATCGGCACATCGATAAATTCTAAGCTCTAGACATTCATCTGTACCTCAAGTTAAATTTTCACAATTGAAGTTAATTAAAATTGATAGTGATAGTGACAGTGTGACATGAATCGTCCAAAGTATATCCAATCAAGATGATTTAAACGACCTAATCAAATATCTGTAACAATCAAAATTTGCTTCAGAAATTCTGGCTTTTAGGCGTAAATAAAGGATATTATGAGGATTGCTACGTAAAGAATATCACTGTTTAAGATGGAAAAGTTTATTCAACTATTTTTTGAGTTTTCGCTCATCACACTAGTATGAGTTTAATACTAAAATACAAAATTATCAATTTTTTCATATATAGCTACAGAGAAATCGATTAGTAGAACAGGTAAAATATTATATATACTGGGTGATTCACCAGTGGCGCGGTGCTCTGTAAGTTTGACTTATATCTGTAAACTGAGAAATCTCTCTTTAGCTTTTATATGGCTCCTCAGTCATTGTCAACGAAACTAATAACTGGTTGTCTTCAGATGTAGCAGTTTTTGGGTTTTCATGTTTTTCGTGAGCGATATTACCCGTTTCTTCTTCGGAGAACTTCATGGCAGTGAATTGAGAAAATTGGGTTGAAACCTCACTTCGACAATGTTTAATAACGAAACACTGATAAGTTCACCATGTGAAATGCAGAATATGATATGTCCGGACACCTGACAGAAGGCATAAAAAAAAATGTCAACACATACCTCGATTAACGTTTTAATCATCTTGATTTTATCATTCGTTAAGGGAAATATCTTGCTTAGGTTTCATTTTTTACTAATTGAATCATCACAGAAAAAACTTCTGTGCGAATACCGATGTTGATGAGTTTGATACGGTTTGTAGAATTTTAATCAAAAATGTTTACAAATAATCGAATATTTTGAAAATGATCGAAGATAAAGATTCATAAATAAAGCTATTCTTGGGCAATAGGAAAACAAAAGGTGAAAAGAATTCGTCCAACAGAACATATTGTGATGAAACTACTCACCAAAAAAACTTATTACTCAAAGACATTTTAGCAGAGCTTAGGACGCTCTCGTCCAATAGTGGGATAACATCTTCATACTCACGATCAACAATTAAAATTGCGTTCTCTCCAAGCCATTCCCGGAGTTCTTGGGTTCTCGAATACATGTCTTAACATTGCATCATTATTTCGGCTATCCGAAAAATAGGGGTCGTGTATATCTAGTATAAATTCATCCATCCGGGGCTACAAGAAGTGCAGGTTTTATTAAATGTCGATCTTTTGTGCACACAATAAGATTACCGCAGTACTGAAAAATTGCTACTTTTTTCTATGTAGCAATAAATGCCGTCGATAAAAACAATTGGTTTTGGATCGTTTTTACCATCGTTGAAAAGAATATTTGCGAACTCTTATACATGGTTATTTATGTACTCGTTTCGGGTGATAGCTTGCAATTCTATATTGCTCGGTACAAATCGTGACATCAAAGATTGTCTTACATTATTGACTGCCATTCTTACCGCTTGTCGATTGCTACAATTGAAAATGATTTCCAGAAAGTCATCACTCAAACCTTGTCGTAATTCACATAGAAATGTTAGTAAGTCTTTTTCATTTACGTAAGATGTAAGCATTTCATTGAAGTGATATATTGGACCAATTTAACTGAAGCGAATAAGCGTCGGCTACATCCAAAGGCTTCAGAAGAGAAAAATCACGCAAAGCGGTTAAAAAAGTTTTGTAACTTGACCCCCTCAATCTTGAGAAATCTGTTTAATGACAACAGTCCACATGTAAGAACCGAAAATACGAAACCTCGTGAAATAAGATGATGTGTACAAACTCGAACATTTTCTGGAACATATATATTATTTTCCATGAAAATCTTCGCCCTTGCTGACGTAGAGAGGGTATGCACATTTCCATCCTCTCGACATATGAAACATTGAAGAGCAGTGCAGCTTTTTAGTATCTTCAATTTTATGCCATTTGGATCGTTACTAAACTCGAACTCATTTTTCACTATTAAGTGACAGTTTATGCATAAACGCGAGCCATAATGAATATTTTCTAAGGCCATGCGGAGATCTCCGCGGAAACGGACAGCTATCTAGTGTTTTTCAAGAACATTCATCCCAATTATGCCTCTCAACGATATTGGTCTGAATTGAGTATTGCACACATAGCAACTTCTTCGCACTCGAGTAGCCATTGCAGAAAGTTAATCAAATAAAAGAAAGTTTCACACTTCGATCGAAAATTAATACTTCAAGAAGCTAGAAAACTCAGCTTAAGTGAGCACTTCACCTAAAAATCTATCTAAATCGATAAGAAACGAATACCTGCTAACAATTGTAATTTTACTAAGAACTGACAAAATTTTTCCTTGTTATTTTATTGTCAGATCATAGAAATTGAAAATTTCTATTTTTGGAGACCCATATCCTTTCTATGTCAGCAAGACCAAAGGTACTCCTGGAAAATAATAAAGGTATGTATATGCTCCAGAAAATGTTCGAGGCTCCTACCGGTAGACTGAAGTCATTGAATAGATTCCACAAAATGGGGAGGTCACTGCACAAAACTATTTCACTTAACTTTTTTCCTAAGCCCTCGAATTTAGCCGAAAGAAATTCGCTGAAAGACTATGTATACGGCTCAATGAAGTGCTAATATTTTGCGATTCTGATACTCTAGATGGAGTAAGCGGACAAAAATACTCAATGGAAAGGACCTACGAACTTTTCTCTGTGAATTGCGACAATGTTCAAGTCTCTGAAAATCATATAACATTATGGTTGCTGAAAACCGGTAAGCATAGCAATCACTGTGTAAGGAATCAGTATTTCTCAGGAACCAGGCATTTATGAAACACCCTGTATAATTATGGAGGTTATCAGTAGTAACATAAAAATTCCGAAAGAAATAATAATAATAAACTGATGCTAATTGCAGGTTTTCATTCCTGGACAACCAAAATACTCTAATATCAATTTCACAAAAGTGAAGTTGGCGAAAATCCGCTACAAATCCAGCGAACTGAAACAGCATCTATATCAAGAACATCTGAAACAAAGAATTCAGACTCATACGGATACACACAAACACTCACACTATCCCTTCGCATTACAATTCAATGATGTTTTCATGTTGTGTAATTTCTAGCATAAGAATGCTCGAAGAGAAGATTCTAATAAATTCATGCCGTTCTGTAGTTTTTCATTGAAAGAAAACTGAGATATTCCATTATCAATTTCACGATTTTTTATGGTCCGCCCTGTATATAGAGACAGGTCTTCCAATGCATTTATCAACACTTTTATGACCTTCCAGTTGAAAAATTTTTTTTCTGTTGAAAAATACTCTAAACAGAATTTACAGTTGAAAAAAGGGGAAAAGGAAAAATCCACTTCAAATTCTATCAAACTTAAACAGCCTGTATCTAAGAAACGAATCCATTGAGGTATGTTTTTATTGCAGAATTGTAATCAAGGTGTTTCGAAGTACAATTGACGACAATTTGGTGAATTTTCACTGAATGCAATTTTTAGTGCATTTTGCATTAACGAGAGTCGACTTTACATCCCTTGTGATAGTATAATACATAGTTCAGGTTCTTATTATCATCCACTTGTTTGTCTGAATTTCATGATATCTTGGTCATTGTCTCGAATCTTCCTTCAATACATTCTCGATTTTTTCTAAAATTGTACAAGGAACAGTGTCTGGAAAGTTTCCATAATTTTTAATTTGTACGTTTTCATGGAAATTTTTTTCAATTATAACTAAAGAGAAGTAGGTAATTTTTATTACTTGAAACTACGGATAGTATAAGTTGAGGAGTATAAGCTCGTTTCTACCTGCGGATCTCGTTCGAATATAGTTTGTAGACAGTTATTTACCAGATTAAGTTTAAAACCTCGTACTTACTTCGAGACGTAGGTATATCTGTCGATAAGGACAAAAGCAGGGTACTTAGACTATCATAAATGTCCAACTGGAGGGTCTCATACAATGACAAATTCTATTGTCTGAAGCTATATAATCCTAGTTGAAGCTAGAAACTTACCTGACTGCTATCCCTAGTCTCTAATGCATAATTCTCTTCAATTTATACAGGACGGCCATATATTTCTGTTCCTTTGTTCAGAATTAGTGGACACTGAAACTGGTTCCATTTCATTCAAACATTTTCAAGGAGATTCCATTTTCGATGTTTAAGTACGGCAGCTACGTACGAGGATGATCTGAAAACTATCTAACCTCTATGTGAAGGTGGCTCAGCCTCATCATTCACCACAGTGAAATTTTGGGCAGCTAAATTCTAACGTGGCTGTAAGAGCCTAGGAGACAATGGAAGTTCGGGATGTCGAAAAACTGCAACAACCGATGATAACATCGCTAAAGTTCACCAAATCGTAATGGACGACCGAAAAATTAAATTGAGAGAGATAGCAGAGATTATGAACATGTCAGAAGAACGTGTTTGTCACTTTTTCAAACAATATTTAAATATGAGAGAACTGTCCGCTCGTTGAGTGCCGCTTTTTCTCTTCTTAGTTCAGAAACGTGTTCGAATGAACATTTCCAATGGACCAGTTTGGGGGCAATAAATCCGAGTTTTGGTGCCTATTAGTTACTGTAGATGAAACTTGCATACACGATTATACGCCAGAAAAATACAATCCAAATAGTGGACTGCAATAAGAAAACCGGTTTCAAAAAAGCAAGAACTGTTTTTTCAGCTGGGAACATAATGGTGACTGACATTTTGGGAAAGTTATTTCAATCAATTATCTTCAAAAAGAAAAAAACCATCACAGAAGCATTATTACTTCATGAGCTAAAAGTAAAACTTGCAGAAAAACGGCCAAATTTGGCAACAATCCTCGAAATACGGTTTGCTCTGCTTGATCATCCGCCTTACTGACCAGATCTAGTACTAAGCGACTTCTTTCTGTTCCCTCATCTAAAAATTGCACTCGGAGTTTTCGTCGAATGAAGAGGAAATTACCCCTATTTCGCATACAGAATCGCCTAGTACTATTAGCCCGAGTTACAGAAATGGAAGCATCCCTGGGAAAAGTGTGTAGAGTTACAACGAAATTATGTTGAAAAAAAGAAAAAAAATATTGAGAAAAGACGTTTTGTTTTTTTGTTGGCTCGGAAACTTTTCAGACCACCCTCGTAAAATAGTGCAAATAGGGAAAAGAAACCCCCCTATATCCGTTCTTAATTTTCGAGAAGAATTCACTGAAGGAAACAGGTCGCAGCTGTCATCTTTTGTTTTCAATTTGTTCCGCATTTCTCAATTTTCCACCAGTTAGACATATGCCTGACGTTCAATGGGCAATTCTTGAATGGAACGTGATGAAGTATCCAAAATCTTTCGACAGCAAGGTGAAATTCATTTGCGACAGGCTAAAACAAAAAATTAAGGCTTTAGAAAACAGGTCACGAAGATATAACGAATGTGTCAAGAGATTTAGGAACAACAAGCTCTTTTAGTAAAACAGAAAGCTATTTTTCCGCGGCCTTGAAAACACTGTAAGTAAAAACGGTACTCCTCCCACAAAAGATACAATACACAATTTCTGGAGTGACATTTGCTCGGACGATACCCCTCACGATTCAGCATTCTGGATCCCTGAGGTTGAAGCAAAAACTCCTAAGCATGACAAGGCAAATATCAATGAGACAGAAGAAGACATCGCTCGAGTCCTTGAACGAACGAACAACTTGGCTGCTCCTGGAGCAGATAAATTGCACAACTACTGGTGGAAATACTTCACGTCCACACATTCTTCCATTGCATCTCTGTTTCAGCGAGGACTGTCAGACCCAACCACAATCAGTTAAGATTTAACACTTGGCATTACTCATCTACTGCCAAAGGGAGTTATCTCTCAGGACCCTAAGGTGTAACGTCTCATAACATACATGCCAACCATTCATAAACTTCTAACTGGAGTAATGGTCTTCCACATCAATGCCCACATTAGAGCGCACAATTTGCTAGCTCATGAACAGAATGGTTGTCAAAAGGGAGCAAAAGGCTGTAAGGAGCTTCTCTTTATTCACCAAATCATTACAAAACACGCAAAGTAAAAGAGGCGGAACCACTCGGTGGCCTGGGTAGATTACCGAAAGGCATTTAATTCTGTCCCTCATTCCTGGTTGTTGAGAGTCTTGGGTATGTACGGTGTGTTACAGGATATTAGGGACCTTTTGAAGCATCTAATGAGCATTTGGCGGACATCCATTCAAATGAAAACGAAATCAGTGGAAATCAACACTTTTGAAATTTCTATCGAACGGAAAGAAGGGAGATAATTTCAGTCCTCTATGGTTATGCCTCGCCCTGAACCCACTGAGCTGTCTTCTGAACAACAGTCTCAATTCCTAAATGTTCGATAGGGAAAGTATATCTCATCAATTGTACTTAAACTTTACACAAGCTTGAAAGACCAGATAAAGAGGCAACTAGAAATGGTTAACGAATTCAGTGAGGCGATACGTATGGAGCTCGGACTCTAAAAGTGTGCTGTTCTGAATGTTGAAAGGGGAAGGGTGGTCAATGCAGCACCAGGAATAACCTTATATGATGAGAGTGTATTTCCTGCACTACCACCGAAAAAGGTTTACAAATATCTAGGTGTTCAACTATCTCTGGATCAAAAAACAGTTGAAGTTAGGGAGTTCTTTGGGGCAAAGCTATTCACTCGGGTCAAGCAAGTGCTTCAATCAGGGTTGAACTCAAAGACTATGGTAACTGCACTCAACATTTGGGCAGTCCCGAGCATCAACTACTTATTCGGAGCGGTTGACTGGTTAATGACGGAATTGCGCAAGCCCGATCAGAAAATTAGAACCATGCTCACCAGGTACGGCATGCATCATCCGGCTACATCTACCAAGAGGTGAGGGTGGTAGAGATCTTACCAACATAGAAAACAGTCACGCTCAAAACCCGATGAACCTGAGGGGATACTTTGCTAGGAAGAACTTATCTTTCTGTAGGTCCATCCGAAAGCTAGATGTATTGACTGCACTCCAGGTGGCTAGGGCAGAAATCAGATTCACAAGTCGTACCTCAGGTGAACTACAAGAGGAATGAATGCCAAAGGCACTCCATAAACGATATCTGAAAAGTCTGAAAGATGACAATGTAGATAAAAGGGAATCACTTACTTACCTGACTGCGGGATACTTGCACGCGAAGACTGAAGGAAGACTACTAGCCATTCAAGATCAAGTCGTGCCAACCAGATTATACCTGAAGCACATTGCAGGCCTTGCTATTCTCTCGGATCTCTGTCGTCGTTGCTCACGTCGTCTGAGTCAATACGGCATGTCACTTCATCTTGCCCGATTCTTGCACCCAAAAGTATCTCAACTGACATAACGCGATGGCTAAGATCTATCACCAACATATCGCATTGAACCTCGGACTCGTAAGGGTGAAGATGAAAAACCACTTGTACATGCCGGAAACGATAATGGACGATCAACATTATAAATTGCACTGGGACAACCCTATCATCACCGTCCAGTACCACATAATAGGCCAGATATTGCTGTTTTCTTCAAAGCTGAAAACAAAGCCATCCTTCTCGACGTGACAATCACAGCGGACGACAATATGAGTTGAGCATACACTGAAGAGCCGAAAAGTACCGTGACTTGGCCTTCGAGATAAAGGAAATATAAGGATTGCAATCTGTCATAGTTATGCCACTTATAATATCTGTCAACGGCCTAGTCGAAATCCATCTCGCAGAGAACACCAAGAAATTGGGGTTGGACACTTCCATCATTTCCGCAGCTCAGAGGGACGTCATACTCAACAGATAGCCTTTGTCTTATCTGTTGCTGACGCTATATACAACGCATTTTTTTCTCTCATCCTTAAAACTTTCACGTAAATGACGTTTCAGAGTTCTTAATAGCTTTCTTGAGGCATCATCATTTCGTACTTGGTACATGGTTTGCACTCCGTTGACTGCTTTTTGAAGCGCTTCAGTAGCTGCTCCAATTTTGATCATTTTCCCATATTTGATATTTTTTCTCACAGTTATTTGGGGAAATGATTCCAGAAGTTTTCGTAACTTTCCCCAGCATCTCGGGTCTCTGTGATTGTTCAATTTATGGCCTTCAATTTATTCTGAAAAATCTTAATTTTTTTCATTTATATTATATTTTTCAATGAAAAATTGTTTCTTTTTAGAACGATTGGACATCAAGTTGACCTCCTGTACACAGTGGTCTGATAAATGAGGATCGAAAGTATACTAAAGTAAGTACTACAATCAGTTTCTTCAGAAGCCTGTAACTGGCCTTATCTACCTACCTCTGTAGTAAATTGATTTTACACATAATGAAAAGAACGAATTGATTAAATTATTTGTTGAATTTTTATGTAATTAACATTACCTTTATCACTTCTTGATAAAGGTGTAAGTCTAAGTCTATGATTTCTAACAAAAAATTTAATTGAAGAGAGTAATTGCCATGAAACATAATATTTTATTAATAGTTAAATTACTTGATCCATGAAAATTTTCGAGTAATATAGTACGAACAACATGGATTATTCGCAGTTTCTATCAAAGACGATCAGTAGTTCACAAAATGACTAAAATTTTTTTGTTAACCATAGTTTTCTTTCTGTGTGTAAATGCACTAGAGGTAAGAAATGTATTCTTGATTGTCTATGTTATACACACACCATAAAAATTGTCGGATCACCTAGTATTCTGAATTCCACAATCGATTAAGCAACTCGATCGCAGTTTCTTTGTCAACGTATGTTTTTGGACATATGAGGGGAAAAAAATCTTATCTATGTAGTAACATTTGTTTCCATATGATCTCAAACACGTCTGAAACAAGAATAGTTTATTTGACTCAATTTCTCTACAGTTTTCACGCTAAGTTAATGCATGTTTTCTGTGTTTCTTGTTGATTTTTAAATCTTTGAATTTATTGTAATGGCTGCTGAACGTCCTGGACGCTATTCGAGTGATCGTGAAGTGGTGAGAAGTGTAGCACTTCTAGAGGAGGGGCGAAGCCAACGTTACGTGGCTAACTTGTTGAATGTTAACCGAAGCACTATTTCAAGAGCAATTAATCGGTACCACGAAACAGGGGAATATGAAAAAAGGAACGGACAGGGGATAACAACACCAGTTGTTGGCTTCGTTTAACTGCATAAAGAGTTCGGCACTGTACGGCTTGAATTCTACAAAATGAACTTGCACTTTCCAGAAACATAGAAACTGTTAGGAACAGGCTCAGAGAAGACGATAACAGACCAAGGGTGGCTTCTACCGGCCCGCCTCTCACCAGAGAGCATTGATTTGCAAGACTTCAGTTTGCGAGGGAACATGCAAATTAGTATTCCAGAATGGTCGAATGTTCTCTCTTCCCACGAGTCCAAGTTCTCTCTAGTATCAAATGGTAGACGCATGCCTGTATACAGACGACCTGGGGTCAGTATCAGCAATGCAATATCCGGCAAACCAAAAACTTCGGATGTGGCTCAGTAATGGTTTGGGGAGCCATTCTTTTCCATGGTCAAACTGAGTTAGTCCTAGTGAATGAAAGAAGAATGACAGCAGTCAGATACATCGCAGATATCCTTGAACCCCATGTTGTACCCTTTGGCATATTGATAGGCGAAAACTTCATTTATATGCATGATAATGCTCGGCCTCTTGCAGCTAGAGTATTTACAGAATTTCTACAAAATGCCGAACTTGATATATTAACCAACCAGAAGTCCCGACTGGAATCCCATTGAAAATTTTTGGGACAACATGGGGTGGCAAATTCAGCAACATAGGATGCCTTGTAGAATACTCCAACACTTAGAAAATCTGCTTCCTGAAATTTGGAACTCAGTGACCCAAGAGTACATCCAAAATTTGTTTGAGGGGCTTCCAAGTAATTAGGCAGTAATAAGGGGCCTGGGGAGGAAGAACTCGATTCTGAAAATGATTGGTAACCATTCGATGCTAGTTGATTGGTCTCTTCGCGAATGTTAGAAGATGGTAGAATTTTTTAATTCTTTATCAACTCGAAAATTGTTAATATTTTCCATCATAAACTCATGTCTTTTGAATGATTTTTTTTTATTATACACGTCTGAAAGTTACCAAGCGACTCTTGAATGACCAACCTGAAAGTTTATATAGTATTGTCGTAAAAGTGTTGCGACAATTTTTGTAGGGATTGTATTATAATTGTAACTTGAATATGCGGATGTCCGTCAGGCCCTTACCTAAAATGAAAAAGATTTGTCAAATCTTTTTTTTCTTCTTAGGAAACTCTTTTTCAAGATACAGCAGCTTAGGATGTATTTTTTAATATTAATCCTAAACAAAAAATGCATTCAACTTCAACTCATCCATCTACATTTCTTCAAATGCAACACCTCTCCAAGTTTCTCATTAGTACTTTCTTGGAAAGTATAATCCCACCAAAAACACTCTGTAAAAAACTAGCCAAGCCTCGATAGGGCTGCTTGTTTATCTCTAAAAAGTAATGAAATCTAGACGAAGTCGTGCCAAATATAAGGTTCCTTACTGTGATTTCTCTATTATTATAGTTAATGTTGTGTGACTTGGCCGTTTAACATTCTTCATACGTTAATGGGTAGGTGATATTCGTAACACTTAATGTTATATCTGTTGTAACTACCTATGTTTGTTAGGCGAGATAATAGCCCATACTGGTATTGGTAATTAGACGCAAGTGTCATATTTTAGACTATTGTTGATTGTGCAACACATGCATTCAGCATTGACAATGGTGACTTGTTGATTAATTACTTTAACGTGCTCTATTTCTATAACCCTTCTCGTGTCGAGGGAAGGCATCTTCAATGTCCAACACATCTCTGTTAGACAGGACCGACGGTTTTACATCTCCTCCGAAATATGGATACTCAAGCGATTCCCAGAATCCGAAAAATCGCATCGACTTTGTGGGGATTGAACCCAGGTAACTCTGCGCAGGAGACGAGTATCATATTCCATACGCCACCGAGCCGGCTCAATGGTGACTTCTGCTCTCTTCTTTTTGGATCGTTAAATCGGACACCGATCTAACATAAAATAGACGTACAGACGGACTTCTATCAATGATTAGAAGTCCGTTTATACTGGAAATATTTTTCTTATACTGTTTGTTTCAGGCTCTCCTATACATAAGTATTATTAAAATACATAGTTTTATCAAGCCTATATTTGACTGGTTACTCAATCAATTTTTCCATCGTCCAGGTAGCGGTTCTGGGGACAGATTGGTGCAATGGTGTCATGGAGCACCTGCTTTTGTACCCTTGTGTTCCTTTCAACAGCCAAGTCACACAACTTTAACTATATTCATAAAGAAAACTCAGTAATGAACTTTAGACTTGGCACGACTTCGTCTAGATTTCATTACTTTTTGGAGATAAACAAGCAGCTTCATCGAGGCTTGGTTAGTTTTCTATAGAATGTTTTTGGTGGGATTTCACTTCTTTTTGTAGAAACGTGAGCTTATTGATTGAATGGACTTTAAAGTTGTATTTTCGAATTTCTTAGGTTGAAAACTATTGAACTCTTTTTGAAGTAGTAACGCTGAAGATGAATTTTCAATTTTCGGTTTCAATTCTTAGCAAATCGAAATGGAGACGAGCGTTATTTGACACCAAATTATGTTTAAAACCCATTCCTAGAAGTGAAACTTCATCTTCAGAAAAATTAGCACCTGAAAGATTACTGAACCTATCATAAAATTGGTGATTGGAAAATTTGGACTTGATTTTTGAAGTTTCAGGTTTATTACTCAATAATTTAATTAATTTTCGCAACTGAATTTTATACATTTTGTGAATTAATGAATGAACTACTAAGGATTACCTTTTAATAGATGTTGTAGTTCTCTCATTGGCTGTATTGAAGCTTGATGTCTAACTTTTTGCCTTGTTGTACTCCATTTCGGTCTGCGGGGCGGATATTATGTGTCTTCAGTTTTATATATTTCGGAAATACTTCGTTCTCCAAACAACTGGATAGGAACCAGTTATTCTGTGTGTTGATCGCACATCTTAGAATTAGCTTGAAATACCAAATTACCAAAAAGCTTGTCTCAGCTTCTTTCAATAATTTGATTGAGGAGGTCGTTACTTGATGAAAATTAATATACATATTTTCAATGAATTAAAACTAAAGTCTTTGGATTTTCACTATATTAACAAAACTATGACCGGTTTCACCACACTGTGGCTTCATCAGATAGATACAAACATATTGATTTATTTCATTAGTTTTTCTCATTTGACATTTTTTCCATTCTAGGAGTAGTCTTTCCATTATTACAAACCTTTCTCTTAATTTTTTCCGGTTCTGATTCTTGTACATTAGCAACAGTTTTTCGTATTGCCAATTCGCGTACATTATCTATTCTTTAAGATGGTTCAGCTGGTTTGATTTCTGAAATATCAGTATTTACGTCTAAGCTGGTTGTGTTCGGTGAACTGTGATGCTTGAATGTTTGTGAGGGTCGAATGTCTATCCTTTCTCCTCTTCATCTCGCTTATTTTACATCTCCTGGGGTCCTACTGGTTGGTAATCCTCCTTCTTTTATGTTGTGGTGCATCTATGTTGGCCTGTTGATTCCTTTTCCATTGTACTAGGGATGTCCTCTTTTCTGTTGCCCTCGGTTGTGGTTCCATTATTTGGTTGAGGTCCTTGTTTTCATGGTCTTGCATCTGGTTGATAGTCTTCGTCGTTACTCGTGTGATGATTTTTTCAGTGTGTCGATTCCCGAGTAAGTCGTTGCTTATGTACCATGGAGCGTTTGTTATTGTCCTGACGGTCTTATTGAGTGCTGCTTGTAGTTTCCTCTTCTCGAATCTGTGTTCTAGATGCCAAATTTAACCTGCTTATGTTATTTTTGGGATGGTTATTGCCTTGCTTATCTTGATTTTGGTCTCCAATGTGAGTTTGCTCTTTCCGTTGAGTAGGAGGTATAGTTTTCCGTGTATTGCTCTTGTTTTCCTTGTGGTTTCCTCGATGTGTCTCTTGTAGTTCATTTGGTCGTCCAGAATTCCGAGATATTTTCTTTCTTCCGATTTGTTGTCCTTCTATGGTGATTTCCTTTGATGTTTCCGGATGTCTCCTCTTCATGTGGTTGGTGTACATTGCTACCGTCTTCTTCGGGTTGACCTTGATCCCCCATCTTCTAAATTAATTTGTAACTTGGTCGATATCTTCTTGTGGCCATTTCCTTACTGTTGCTTTGTTATTGTAGGATGCATATATAGCATTATCGTCTGCGATCTTCGAGTGGTTCATCTTCGGTATGTCTACGATGAATATGTTGAATAGTAATGGTCCTAGTACTGATCCTTCGGGTACGCCTGCTCTTAGTTCGGTGATCGCTGAAGCTTGAGCTTTTATACTCTTGAAGTCAACATTTATGAGGTGCACCCCATGAAGATCCCTTAATTTCATTCATATGCGCATTAAAAGCAGAAGCGGGGTTACTCGTCCATTCGCTATAGGCTAGATTACATTAGAAGATGTGTTCCACTACGCTGGTTTTTGGCAATGACAGTCGATTTTTTTCAGCTAAGGTCAGCTGAGTGTTCTTCATCAGATAATTCAGCACCAAATTTCAGCTCTCTGAGTTTATGGGAAAAACCATTTCTATTCTGATGATCATGAGTAAGTGAGTGAGTGAGTGTCATAAATGCGAAACTTTGCTTTCGCTTAAATTCGGAACTGAACGACCTACAGACTTGAAATTTTGGATTTTTAGTATGTGATTATAGCTTTCTGGACGACGAAAATTTCTGCGTTCTAGTCTCATCCAAAAATTTTTAAATAGGGTCTAAAATCGCTGCTAAATGGTTCCAGTAAAGAATGGTACTGCAGTGTTTGGTTCACGCCGACAAAAACAAATTGTTGTGGATGTAGAATGAAATAAAGCTGAATTGCGTATTAAAGTAGAATAGGCGTTTTCAAATACAAAAAATCCATGTCTCCGAATGGAAAACATATAAAAACATCCCTCGTAGTATTGGTAAACGGTCCATTTCAAGTAATTAATGGCTGAAATTTGATCTGAGTTCAAATTCAAACATTTTTTCCTAGAAAAAAATTAATAGCTTGTTTTTTTTTCAAGGGAAAACCACTTGAGGAACCTCCGTCAACTGTAGATAATTTAAAATTTGGATTGAACTATGTCGTAGACTTGGTGCCGTCCCTGAAGAGTAGAGTTGAAACAATTAAAAGAGCAGTTACTGAACAGGGTGGGAAATTGGAAACAGCCTTGAGTGAACTAAAAGATAGTATACAAAAACATGCCATGGGTGAGTATCATGTTAGTTCTCAATTTTGTTTGAAAAATGGTTCTTCATCGACATTCACATTCAGTGAATATGTCTTTGATGAATTGTAATTCTAATGCGCATTTCGTGGGTAGCATCTTTGCTTCCTTACAAATTTTGACGGACTAGTACATGAATGATCAGATTGTTGAAAAAATTCACGTTTCTATTATTCTTTTGTATCATTTCGGGTGCCTTTCAACCTTCTTAAGGTTGAAACATAACCCTTTCATTCTTCATTATTTTCATCTTGTCATAGAATGTAATTTCCAATAAACTCATGTCATAGACTCAATACTCAATCAACAAATCCAACAAAATACATATTATAAACATTTCTCTAAACAGACTTCAAAAAATTGGGAGAATTTTGCTATGAAATGGTTATTTCTAAGAATTTTACAGTTTGATAATATGTATGAAATTCTCGCTTAACACTAAACATAATGAATAAATAATTGGTTTATCTCTTAGCACAGGTTATTTATCAAAAATACTCGACATATGTTTCGGGTTGGTTCAAGTGATAAGCGAGAATTCCATACATATTATCAAAAATGCAAGCAACATTAATCTCGCTAGATTCTTCAGACGAACATTACTGAAATTCAAAATGTGTAATAACCACCTATGGTTTAATAAAGAGTTCCTAGAGAATAACGTTTTTCCCAAGTACATGAAGATCACTAGCAAACACAAATCGCATGAAGCATAAAACAACAGTAAAATCAGCACACATAAAATGGTTAGAACTGGAAATGAGAAAAAGGTACACTAGGAGAGACAACTTGGCTGATCATCTCAAATAATACATACTTAATTGGCTTTCCACTCACATACCGTAGCATTTGACCTTCTCGTCAGCATATAAAAGAAAAAATCAAGCACCTATGCCATGAACAATACAAGAAACAACAGAATAAGTTGAAACACCTAATCAAAAACATTGAGTCTTCATTGTTGACCAATAGTGAACCCACTCCAGAATTTCAATTTCACTCTAGAATAAAAAACTTCAGATATTCTTCTCAATGAACAAGAGACAGAACTTTTAGAGTAAGGTTTAAAATATTGTCCCAATATAAATAATTTGAACGATTTAAAAATGTTATTTGAATTTGGGAGGCTTTTACTTGATGAAATTCCATCATCAATAATAAAAACAAGTAATGTGTTTCTTGGAATTTTACTAAATAATTATGATTCGTAACGCGTTTCACTACACCGTGGCTTCTTCAGACGAATGAATGTACAGAAAA
This sequence comes from Cryptolaemus montrouzieri, assembly GCA_013387265.2. NCBI lineage: Eukaryota > Metazoa > Arthropoda > Insecta > Coleoptera > Coccinellidae > Cryptolaemus > Cryptolaemus montrouzieri. The sequence goes on from JABFTP020000042.1 coordinate 16,595,379, forward strand.
TAAGAATGAGAACATAAATATGAATGTTCGTAAGTAATTAAAAGCTTATTGGGTTGATTCTTCTTAAGTGGTTATTTATGACAGGTATATCCAATAAAATTAAGGAATAGATTGCTCCCCGAAGAGATTCAATAGAGGTGAAGAGCTTAAATCGACTTGTTCATTGATGAGTCTACCTGAGTGTTTGTATTTGTTGATTTCTAAGATCATTAAATCAGATATTCTTTCATTATTACAAGTTTGTTTAGATCAAAATTATTTCCATTTCAATAACAAATATTATACTATTGAAGACGGCTTGATTATGGGCAATCCGTTGAGTCCTTTGTTAGGAGAAATATTCATGAATAGTTTAGAGAAATTAATTCATAATCATCCACTCAGTAAATATTGTTTATACTGGTATCGCTATGTAGACGATATCATTATTTTCTTCACAGGAATAGAAAGACAGTTGAAAATTTTCGAGAATCATATAAATTCATCACATCCATAAGCCGTCACATACAGATATTATAATACATAACTCGTCGTGTCATCCGTATCAACATAAAATGTCAGCATTCAACCGTTTTATTCATAAATTGATCAACATCCCGTTATCACCAGAAAATTTCAACAAAGAATCAAATTTGATTAAACGAATAGCCAAAAATAATGGTTACAATCCCAAACTAATAAATAATATTTCAAATACAAAACAAAGTAGAATCGCATTGAATAAAGTTTACCCTGTCGATAAACTGAAACCAAAATTCAACACCTTAACCTACGTTGGCATTACAAGTAAGAAACTGAAATCATTCTTGAGTAGCAATAATTTCAACATAGATTTCCAAACTAATAATAATTTGGGCAAATATTAAAAAAATAAAACCAAATCTGTTAAAACAATAGATCAGGTGTTTATAGATTGAATTGCTATGACTGTGATAATTTCTACATTGGTAGAACACACAGAAATTTTAATATTAGAATATCGGAACATGAAAGCAGTTTTTCAAATAACAAATCAGATTCAAATTACGCGAATCATATCTTAGTAAATAATCACTCTTTCGACCCACAGTTTGAAATTTTGCATACAGATAATAAATATTGGAAGGTAGATCTTTGGGAAAATTTAGAAATCAACAAATACAAACACTCAGGTAGACTCATCAATGAACAAGTCGATTCAAGCCGTTCACCTCTATTGAATCTCTTCGGGGAACTATCTATTCATTAATTTCATTGGATATACCTGTCATAAATAACCACTTAAGAAGAATCAACCTAATAAGCTTTCAAATACTTAAGAACATTTACATTTATATTCTCATTCTTATTTTCTGTACATTCATTCGTCTGAAGAAGCTACGGTGTAGTGAAACGCGTTACGATTCATAATTATTAAGTAAAATTCCAAGGAACACATTACTGTTTTTAATATTAAAAATGTTACCCGTTAACTGTGAGATAGCTTTTAGCTAAATAGAAGTTTTAGATGATAAAGCTTGTGAAGAAGTAGTCTATGCTAAATATATAAGACATTCTAGATTGACCAAAAACAATAGGAATTATCAATTGTTAGACCATAACTTAACCCTTTGTAAAGGTGACAAATGTAACACTATTACGATTTTAGAAACTGATATGTATACTGAAAAACAGACAGACTATCTATTCCAGAAAAAATTATAAACTTACATGTTGATCCTACTAACAAATTTCAAACCCAAGTCATATCTCTAATTAAAAAGTGTACGAATATATTGCAAAAAGATGGGATGAAATTAACTGTTATGAATCCGAAAGCTCCAATTTTAAATTCAGTATCCAAAATTCACAAGGAAGATTGTCTCATGAGACCTATTGTTTCATTTGTATGTGCTCCAGCTACTAAATTATGTAAATATTTGAACAACTCACTTCCAAATTTGATTCAACACAATCCAATTTAGTCAATATAAAACTTTATAGAATTAAACAATCAGTTGAAATCTAAAATTCCGGAAAATGCTAAATTAGTATTCTTTGATATAATCAATCAATAGAAGAAACGATGTCAGCTGAAAACATTTGTTTCCAACAAAGTTATTATAATAAAATATATCAACAATTACATGGTTTACCTATGGGCTCTCCATTGTCTCCGTTATTAAGTGAAATATTTATGATAAATTTAGAAAATAGAACTTTTAGTTCCCACAACATTCTAATTATTAATGTATTTTTATGGAAAATATATATAGATGATATCTGCTGTATTTGGATTGGCACATACAGACAACTCAATAGTTTCTTAAAGTTTTAAATTATTTTCATCGACCGATTCGATTCACAATGGAAAATGAAAATAATGAAAACTCTTTGAACTTCTTGGACTTGCCGATTAGTATGACTCATGACTCATACGCCTTTAAAATATAGAGAGAACCAACTTATTCGGATACCCTGATTCATAACAGTACTTCCTAATCCCAGGGTATCAAATTGAGTGCTCTTCATTCATTTGTGCACAGATTGCTTTCTATTCCTTTCTCATCTGTCGATTTTGAAAATGAATTTTAAATTTTGAAATTTATCGCTAAGAACAACGGCTATGAAACATAAACGACATAAGCTTTTATAGCGGAGCATTTATCCGTTGCATACTGAGAAATCTAACAGAAAATTTCCAATCAACTATGTTCCTAATATTAGCAACAAGCTATGTAACAGATTACACAGCAACAATATCAACACCATCAGCACTAATAAAAAGAATTTGGGTTCATTGTTGGTTAACAATAAAGATGAAACATAATTATTGGATAAAAGCGGAGTATATAAAATACATTGCAGTGAATGTGAGACATATATAGGTCAAAGCGGAAGATGCATTGAGAAGAGAGTTGAAGAACATAAAAGATCTATTCTCATAATAAAAATCCTACGGGTTTTTCGGACCACTCCATCAATGAAAATCATTTCATAGATTTCGAGAATATCCAACTCATGCATCCAGGTAATAAAGGAAAAAGGATGAACATGTTGGAGATTATTGAAATTACGTCCGGTCATAGGAAAAACCAGCCAATTTGCAACGACCAACTAGACATCAATTTACCTCCTATGAGAATGCCGTTATATATAAGTGAAATCACTCATTTTGAATTTAGTATTACTCTTGATAATGGGCTAACAATCCAAACAAATGTCGAATATTTTAAATAAGTATTTGTGAAACCTTTGCAATGTGATCATTAATTTCACAGTGTTATACAGCTAATCTCGAATACAACTCGAAATTGGATATTTGACAGAAGAAAGGTACCACATTTTGCTTATCTCAAAGGGTGAAAATGTTTTTGTTCCAAATGCCATATTTGTAATATGCGACAGTCTTTTCCTAAAACTAAAAAAACCGTGTTTCCCTGAAATATAATCTCACAAATCGGTTCCCTCCAAAAATTGGGTTTCTCTGAAAGTTAAAAAAGTTCATGAAAACCATAACAAGAACAAAATTTTACACCCTCCGTTGATTGGTTTTCACAATTATTTCAAATTTAAGTTGAACAAACTACTTGTTAGTATGTGCAGGTGGAGAATGCTTAACGCCATTGCAAATACGCCTCAATAAAGCCTTCGCGATACCTCGATATTTCAGCAATCTACCACACATTCAACCATTCAAACTTTCCAAAGATGACTCTATTATCCAGTGCAGTCCTCTTATCATTAGTCATTTCTTTTTGAGCTTGAGAATCTTAGAATCTAATCACATTGCACTGAAGGACCGTCTATTCAAGCGCCCTTGTTGATTCACAGATTGCTCAAAAACACCTGTGTTGGAACTAGTGTATATGGTCAAAGTGCTGCCAAGGAACAGTCGATCTGTTTTGTCGGGCTTGGGACTATTTTTCAAGCAGAAATCTTCGCCATTGACCACACTTTTTGCTTGATGGGGTATCAACAAGTAGACCAATAAAAATCACCCAAACTGGGAGAAAGGAATAGGCTCTGTCTGATGTAGATATCCAAACATTTGGGCGTTGAGGGCTATGAGAAGGAAGACTTATTGGCCGCTCGAGGAACAGGTTTGGGGTTCACTGGACCGCACCCTGGGACCCTGGAGACTTCAAGGATGGGAAATAACCAGTGGTTGGACCTGAAGGCATGCCAGTAAAGGCTAGACCTGATAGTTGTAGCTGCTATATTAGCGGGGCATTGTCTCCTCATAAATCACCTAAATTAGTTAGGGATTGATGGAGAACCCTTCATGAAGGCTATGTTAAAAGGAGATAGAATCAATGAGGCATGTTATGTGCGTGTGCCTAGCTGGGGATAGAGTCAGGATTGAGGACCTTGGATCTAATAAACTGAAGATGATTGAGCTTATTAAGTTCCCATACTCACAAAGCTTATATCCTTTACAAGAAAGATAGAATTTGTGGGTGAAATTTGAGACAAAGTATGCCACAATAAACTACTAGGTCGCTGTCGCTAGGCTATTAAGCAGTCCTCACTCATTATCTATATCTATGTATCTATTCTAGTATTTAAGACGTTAGGACAATTGCACTGGAGCAGAATATGTTTTTTAATGAAAAATGTCTAGTTAATAAGCTGATCATCTGTTATTGCATTCATCGCGTCATCACTAGACATTTGATTGTTATTATTTTCTTTAAGGTACTCCAGAAATTCCCTGAATAACATACAGCTTTCCGTTAAAATGTTTTGAGCTGTCTTAGGTTGTAGTTCAGGACTCTTACTGTCCTCATTTTCGCTGACAATAGCTTCTAGGAATTCAGTATTATTTGCGTGATCGTCTTTCTACCTAACCTGTCTGCGTCTATTTTATTTCTGAACTACGTGTGTTTCTTCATACAGCAAACATGAGCCCCATGAGAGTAGAGTTTCTGTTTATAGCTCATAGACTTTATATGTTAACGCATCTCAAGTGTAATTCTGTCTTTACTTTGTGATTTGAACCATCTGTATAGATTTTAATAGTTTGGAAACGGTGAGGTGATTTGTATTTTATATTTTGTCTTATGTCTTCTGTGTTCGGTGGCACTGCAGCCACCTTATTGTGCTTCTCCATTGACACTCATTCCTGAATGGTCAGGTTTATCGCTTTAACAAGGTTCAGAATCACACTTATCATGTCCCTTTTTCAAGACTTCTATGTCATCTAGAATTTTTCGTCGTTTTCAAGCAATCGTTCTCAATGTGATAGGCTGTTTCTTCCTCTTCGTTGCATAGTCTACATATAGGTTCTGCACGATAAATGCTTATTGTGTGTAGATGTTTTCTTTGTCTCTCATATTCAGTTATTATGTTTTTACGGTACTTACTTCTTCTCTACTCGATCTAAGAGCTTCTTCAATTAACTTTTCGCTAGTTTTTTCCTGCAGAACTTTAGTTTGGCTATACCTAAACTGACCATATTTTTTTTACTCAAAACGGGACATAAGTTTTTATACCTCACTTAGAAGGTTAACAATGAAAATAAAACAACTTTTTAATCGTCTCTATTTACAAAAGTGTAACTTAACACAATGAGTACTCGTATTCACTTTTATTATATCAAATATCAATCAATATGAAAAGTAAATATCAATCAATAAAAAAATCAATTCACCAGCTTTATTACAGTAAAGTTCCTCTGACAGTAATTATTAAAATAATGCAACATATTTTTTTAATTGAATTTATATTTGTCAGAGGAACAAATTTGCTTTAATAAAGTTGGTGACGATTTTAAATAAGAATAAAATTCTTGGCACGTTTTTTTTATGTTGACCTTAGTTATCAACATCGCTTTTAAAACTGGAACCTGTAAGTGATTTTTTTCAGACGTCCATAATTTATTCATAATAGAAAAGACTCTTTCTACTGGAGCATTTGTACCAGGTAAACATAAAATATATTCAATTAAAATACAAAAATTTTCATGTTGAAGATTGTTGGTGCGAAAATGTTTGAATACTTCCACCCAACGAGTTTCTATGGAGACATTTAAATTATCCCATTCGGATATTTTTTGGGAAGTCACGTAGCTTGAAATTAATGTGAATTCGTCAAATACTTCTGTATCTTTATTACAGTCAATATATCCCTTTTTAATCAATACATCCAGCGCTTTTTGGATATCTTCCCATTCAGGAACTTTTCTTAAATCTGTCCAATGAAATATCTCAATTTCATTACTAAGAAAGCAAGTCCACTGTTCCAGATATTCACGGCTTGTTTTATAAAATTCAGTAGCTGTATTTTTCACAAACTCTTCATCAATATTAGTGCCATTATCTTTTAATTTCATAATTAAACTACGAACAGTAAATGGAAGAAACTGGTTGATCTGTTTCTGAGCCAAATTGTCTTTAAGATGATTTATTTCTTTTGCAGCCTCAATTGCCGACACAGTCTGACCTTCAACCTTCAATATAGCTTGGTGAAAACTTGCTGACTGAGCATGTAAAAAATAAAGCCATAATTCTGATGTGGGATCTTCAAAAAGTTTTTAACAATGTGGGACATTTTCAATGCTCAAAAATAGTTTTTAAAGGCTGGAACATTTTAAAACTCTCTCCAAGGCAGGCATAAGCGCAAGCCACCTCGTTTTACTATAGCCAAGCATTTGGCGATGTTCGATTTCAGCTTCAGCGCAAAACTCCTTTAGAGCTTCAACTCGAACTGTGTAAATATAAAAAAATGAATATATTTTTACAATAATGCTTTCGTAATCTAAAGGTAGACCATCTGCAGCAGATTTTATTGCATTGTGAATTATATGAGCTCCACATCCAATACCAATCAACGGCTTTTTAGAGATGATTGTAATTTTGCTAATACATTATTAGTACCTCGCCTAGCTACACCCCCAAAATTGACATTAGCATTGTCGCCACAAAATGCCACGACTTTTTTGTCAAATTATTATCTGTCAATACTTTGTGTAAATAATCAACTATGATATCAGAAGTTTCGCCTGGTTGATCTTGGAGATCTAAAATTTTTACTTGCACACCTTCGTAAGGTTGAAAAAGCGCACTACAAATGGATATATTTTCTTGTTACCGTGGTTTGAAGCGTCGTTTAAAATTGTAATACAATTGGACTTATTGAGATCTTCTTTTAAATTGTCGATCGCTGTACGCGCCAAAACATTTACTACAATAGCTTCTGTTTTGTACGCGCACATGTGAATTTCGGATCAAAACATGATTGGATTATTTTCGACGCACAATCATTGGAGCGAAATATGTGGTTTTCTTGTATAGTGTGATAAGCCCAGACGCCCTCTGCAGCAGCAATATCTAAATCCTTTGGAGTTGGCGCATTTGAATTTTTGAAAAGTTCAACATTGAAGAACTGGAAGCAACGGCACGATCGGAATTTTATGTTTTTCAGACTTCAAATGCTGTTCAATATCACCAGCACCACTATGGGAAACACTAAACTCTGTACGACACTTTTCGCATCTGACCTCCGAAGAAGTATTAATTTGCTTAATAAATGGGTATTTTGCTTGTAAATTGACATTAAATGAACACTTGCGTTTCGGCATAACTGTAGGTAAAATTCCAAAACAAAAGAAAACTAAGTTTTAATACCGGTTTACCACTAAATTACTGCACGAACATTAGGTACGCAAAAACAAAACAATAGTGAAAAGTCTGTGTGAATAACTGCATACTTCCTCTTCTTCCCGCGTTACTAGGTAACCAACGTCGTGCGCGGGCAGTGATTCGCCGATCGTCGACGACGCGACGGTCTGTGATTCGCCATCGTCGAAGACGCGACGGTCTGTGATTTGCCGCCCGCGCATGTCTTACCAACTTCGTTATTTTAAATCTTCGCGCGGTTTCGGAAAACGGGACAATCTCGCGTCCCGGCGCTTTGTTTGGGGACAACGGGACAGGTGACCGAGAAAAGGGACAGTCCCGTTCAAAACGGGACGTATGGTCACTTTAGCTATACCCCTCGGTAAGGACCCAACTGTCAGCGCGTAACTTTCCTATCCTGCTGTTGGGCGTATCCAGTTCCTCAGAGTTATACCAAGAGCTGAATCTGGACCAAATAATCTCGTCTTGGCAGCTTTCCTGGCGAAAGAATTCGCCTTCTTGAGGCCTGCAATACCGCTGTGCCCAGACACCCAGACTGAAGTTCCATTTCGCTAGCTAAATTTAGTAACTGCAGACATTCTCATACAAACTTTGACTGGGTTTCCCTCCCAGAGATTTCATTGCCGTCTAATTGACTGAGAGAATGTTTACCCATCTGTTTTTATAGCGTTTTTCGAGGTTCTCACGAACATAGTTATGGCATATACATCTACCCAACAGGTAGGTTCTCATGCGTTTCTGGAAAAGCGGCAAGAGTAAAAAACGCGGCTTTTCTTTGACAAGTACCGTGCATTGCTTTGATAAAGCCGCATTTCAACGCTAGAAGAGTGTTATCATATTACGTAATAAATTTTTTTTAGTCTAGTTACCTACTTATTAAAAAAAAATTTCTTCTCGAGATCTACTCCAAAAGCACTCGCGATCGATCGTTTGAGCACCCCTATCCTAGATGTTGAGTAGTGGGGATACCTTCAACAGCCAATTAGAGCTTAATGCATCCCCACTCAATATCTACAATAAATTTCACTTTGCAGTTGTAGTTACCTACTCTCATCTGTTATGAAAACTACTAATTAAATGAAATCATGCATTTATATATATATATATATATATATATATATATATATATATATATATATATATATATATATATATATATATATATATATATATATTGTGCCGCTATTACAGTAGTTAAACATTCTGGATACAAATTAGAAAATTTTGAATCTAATTATAATATCAAGAAAAAACTTCATGGCAAAAAAGGTTAGAAGGTGAAATTTCTTCTATCAGATGTGATTTAGGAAGATTGACTCAATATTCCAGAGGTAATCGATCAAAAAACTCATGGCACATATTGGAAAAATATTCCTCAAAAATAAAACAAATAAAAATAATGAGATAAGTAATGGAAAATTGATAGAATACATCGATACTTTAAAACAAAAACTTTCAGTATACTCTATTAGACTACGTGAATATAAAATAAATTCAGATAGAAAATTCCAAAACAAACTATTCAAAAATAATGAAAAACATTTTTACAAATTTATTTCAGGTTCAAATGAAAATATTTCTGGAAATGGAGTTCCTAAAATTGATATTTTAACTGATTATTGGTCTTCAATTTGGGCAGTGCCAAGGCAACATAATTCCAATGCAAGTTGGATTTTAAATGAAAGGTCTCGATTTTCTCAAATAGAATGCATGCAATTTGAAAAATTTTCAAACGAAGATATAACATCAGTTATTAAACACACAAAAATTGAAAATCTCCAGGTGTTGATGGTATTCATAACTTTTGGTTCAAGAAATTCTCTTGCGTTCATGAAAAATTGGCTGAATATTTTCATTTATAATAAAGAACCCTCAGCTACTCCTTTATTTTTCACACAAGGAATTACTTATTTAAAACCGAAAAGTGATAATACTATTGATCCGTCTCAATATAGACCAATTACTTGCCTTCCAACAATATATAAAATTCTAACTGCATGTATTACCCAAAAAATTTATGCACATTTGGAGAATTATAATATTCTTTCCGAACATCAAAAGGATGTAGAAAAACACCTTGGTACTAAAGAGCAACTTGTAATTGATTCTGTTGCTTTGAATCAAGCTCAAACTAAGAAGAGAAATATTCATACAGCCTTCATTGATTACCAAAAGGCTTTTGACAGTTCTCCCCATTCATGGCTTCAAGAAATTTTGGAAATTTTTAAAATTGATAAGACACTTCGTCATTTTCTTGAATTCGTAATGAAAAATTGGAGAACCAATCTTCATTTAAATATTTCAAAACAATCGTTAAAATCCGAAGTAATTCAATCAAAAGAGGCATTTTTCAAGGTGATTCTTTAAGTGCTCTTTGGTTTTGTCTTTGCCTCAATCCATTATCTCATGAATTAAATGCTACTACTTTCGGCTTCAAAATAAAGAGTTTATTAACTGAATTCAAATTAAGTCACTTAATTTATTTAGATGATATTAAATTATATGCCGGAACCAGATCTCATTTAAAAAGTCTACTTGAGATTACTTTCAACTATTCCAATGATATTCATATGAAATTTGGGCTTCCAAAATGTAAAAATCTTTCTATTGAAAAAGGAAAGATCACCTCTGATTATATAAAGATTTCCAATACCGAAATCGAGCCAATGCATCAAGGAGATACATATAAATATCTTGGATTTTGTCAAGAGAAGACAATAAACCATAGCAGCACTAAAGAAAATATTAGAAGTTCATATTACAAAAGACTTAGAATTATCATCAAGAGTTATTTAACTAGTAAAAACCTTTTCAGAGCTATCAACTCCTATGCCGTTCCTATTCATACATCTTCTTTTGGAATTATTAAATGGTCTAAAACTGATCTAAATGAGTTACAATGTCAAACGAGGAAAATGCTCTGTAAATATCATAAGCACCACCCAAAGTCAGCTGTTCAGAGAGTTACACTACCTAGACATCTTGGAGGTCGTGGATTAATTGATTTGAATAATCTTCGTAGTAAACAGATTTTTCATCTACGTTCCCATTTTCATAATAAACAGAGAACGTCTAAATTACATGATATTGTTGTTGCTTCAGATTATAATCTTACACCTCTGAACTTGACAATGCAAAAGGTAGATTTTGATATATGTGATGATAATTCTAAAAGAGAAAGTTGGATGCAGAAGGAATTACACGGAAAACACCCTAAAGAATTGAAAATGATTATATTGATGAAATTGCATCGAATAAATGGTTAGTATCTGGAGAATTGTTTGCTGAAACAGAAGGCTTGGCAATTGCGATCCAGGACCAGGTTGTTTTCACAAGGAATTATAGAAAACATATCATCAAACAAAATATAGATGATTCTTGCCGTAGATGTTTCTGTTCTTCAGAAACAGTTTTCATATATTATCATCTTGCTCAGTCCTTGCTTCAACAGATTATTTAGAAAGACATAATGCCGTCGCTAATATTATTCACTTCAATCTAGGAATTAAACATGACCTAATTCCAAAAAGAAAAAATTTCAAAAATATGAACCTGAGATTATTTGTGAAAATGACAAATATAAACTTTATTTTGATAAAACAATTCTGTGCAACAGAGCTGTAAAACACAATAGACCAGATATCGTTCTTAATGATAAACAGAATCAAATAACATATATAATTGATATTGCTATACCCGACACACATAATATACAAAATAAATACAATGAAAAAATTTCTAAATATATGATGCTTGGCGACGAGATTAAAAAATGTGGAAAATGAAGAAAATATTTATTCTACCGATTATTATTTCTACAACAGGCGTTATTCCTAGAAATCTTCACAAAAGTATTGAGATTTTGTGTCTGAAGAAAAATTTGTTTGAACAGTTACAAAAGATAACAGTCATCAAATCTTGTAATATTCTTCGTAGGTTTCTTTCCGGAAATAATAATGAGGTAGAGTCATAGGTTTTCTTTAGTTTATACTGCTCAGAATCTCATTTAATATTTTATTTATTTGTTTATATAAATGTAATATAATTAACTGACAATTTTGTCATATTTATATTCAGAGCAGTATTCTATTCGATCGTTCACCACTTCACACAAAGGAAACTATTAATGAGTAACATTCAGTGTTACTTGACTAAGGTCCGTACACTGGATTTTTCCGGAGAGAAAGCCTCTGACACTACTCGTTGGTACATTGATATCATTGTCTGATGATGCTATAGTATGTATATATTCTGGTAGATTGATATATTCTCATAACATTTAACGTTATCCTAATATATAATTACTCCAGGATATGTTTTGATTATAATCATTGCCTGGCAATGGTATTAATTACCGGGTGGTGGATTTATATTTTTCATGAAATCAGTTTGATTGCATGAACAGATATATAGGGCAACTCGTCGGGATAAAACCCTATATATATATATATATATATATATATATATATATATATATATATATATATATATATATATATATATATATATATATATATATATATATATATATATATATATATATATATATATATATATATAGAGCTTACGAAGTAGCGTACATTCATAATTCCTGACATTTCAGAGCTGTTTATTTGGCTCTGTTAAGATTTTAATAGATCACCATAGGTAACAAATATTCTTTTATAGATGCTGGTCTTGATCTAGTCTCTAAAACCTTAGATGTAGCAGCAGTTTTCGAAGATATAGGCGGAGAGATAAAAACCAAACTATCACAACCACAATAGATACAAATCTTGATGTAACTACTGATCGAAAATAAATTATTTGGCATTCATTGTTTCATTTGTCCCATTCGATAATTTCACCGATATGTAAAGGATTACCTTAATTCTGGAAACAAGTTCAGAAAAATTCGATTCGAAATTAAAGGCTAATAAACTTTAGGGGTAGTTTAATCATTCGCGAGATCGATGAATCACTCCATCACTTTTTTGAGAGCTTTCAAAGGGATGACTGACCTCAAGTCTTTCAGTTGTGGGAGCTTTGGTTATAAAAACGCATGTATGATGTAGGTTGGCATCATAGATTGCTTCGACTCGGAATTTCAATTAGACTCACAGATCTATAGGCCTTTGATACAGTGAACCATCATGTGCTGATGTGTAACTTCTACTGGAGAAAAATACTAGTAACGTCTGGTGTGCCACAAGGTTCCTACCTTGGTCCACTATTATTAAATCTATTCCTAAATGATGCTGAAAATCTTATTTCGGTCAAGTTTATTCTGTTCACAGACGATTCAAAAATGTACTCAGTTGTGAATAACCCTCATGACTTAGTTTATTCACGACCTCAGGTTGATGCTGATTGATGATTATTTCATAAGTTGGCATAAGCTCAGGTTGCAGAATTATCTAATTTCGTAGATCAATACGATGTCGATAGTACAACTAGAGTTTTGTTGAGTGAAGTATTCATGATCTAGGAAGATCTAGTCGTTCGACAGCCAAAAGATGAGAAGCTGAAAGCAATATTTCTTCAGTCTGTCAAAACATTTGTATTTGTACTGCAATATAGCGGAGAATTATCTCCTCACATTATAAAAATTATACAATATTCTTTTGTTGGAGAAAACCGGATAATTTTTTTCCGTTATAACTTTCGCAATTTTAAAGCTAGAGCATTCGTTCTTGCTTCATTGAAAAGCTAAAGGACTAGGTTCTTCACAAATTGTATTGAAATTTCACTTTCGGTGAAATTCAATATAGCGGACGACCCATTCGTAAATGAGCAATATTTCAAGATCGCTGGAACGTTTTTCATTCACTAAAAAAATTCAAGTAGTACATTGAGTCGATAATTCAGTCTTTTCTGAACAATTTGACGTATTGATCTTGAAGATATTCCAAGAATTGATGAAAGAGTAGCATAACGATTTTTTTTCATTCTGATTTTCAGCTGAAATCGAAATATTTTTATCACCTCATGACGTTGGCACTGCTAAAGTTGTTGTATTTTTCATATATGTTCTAAGAAGACAAAGGACCATATTTCACTGAAACCAACCTTAAATTTCTTTTCCGTTCGAAAATGGCTGACTTCCTCAAATATTAACAATTGTGCCCCGTTCATTAATAAATTTTTCGAGGGGTCGAACTTGAATATTGTTGAATTGTGCCAATTGTCAATAATGTTTCTCTTTTCCACTATCATATTCGCCTCCCGTTGTGAAACCTCTGAACATAGACTGCATGCATTAACTCTATGATTGAAAAAAATAACGAAATATCATCGATTTTTAGACGACATCTGGTTTGAACTCGAATTTTATCTGAGTGTTGCTTGGTTTTGACGTTTGAAATTATTAACAATGGTTTTAACAACTGAGGATAAGCGTTTCATTGAATGCCTATTTTTGCGTGCCTATACTGCTAGACAAATATTACGTCAAACAGGTAATTTATTCATTTATGAAACTAAACATGTAAAAATGATGAATATTTGTCAATTTTAGTGATTGAAAATAATTAAAAATATTTAACGTTCTCTTATATGTTACTAGTGATTAATTTGCAAGAAAAATAGTTAATCATCGCCGTCGTCGTTGTCCGTGTCATCACTGTGTTCATAACAGCTATCTTCACCCAAATTGAAAATTATAGGATCCACGTTATCATCATCCGCTATATGTTCTTTTTCTGATTTTTATTTATTATCGTGACTTATGCACTATCTCAGCTGTTAGCTGGATGTAATTTACCTTTCTCACATTCAGCAATCAAAGGGAATAGGCTCGATTACAATATACTTGACATAAATTTCCTAACAATCCTACATGTATTAAGAATCACAGCTTTTTGCATTTCTATATAGGTAATCTTATGCAATTCTGATTTCTTAAGGCTATCATGTAAAATTTTGGGTATTAACCCAATCGAGGATACGATGACAGGAACAATATCTATTTAATCGAGGTGCCACATCTGCTTGATCTCAATAGCGAGGTCTGTGCATTTGGACTTTTTCTCCTGGAACTTGTTCAGCACGTTGTTATTATTCGGTATGGCGACATCCATCAGTATTGGTATTCTCGCTCTCTTATCATACACCAATATGTCCGGCCTATTATTCGTCACCATTCTGTCAGTGATAACAGGCCTATCGTAGTATGATCTCATAGAGTCATTTTCCAATATGGGCGCCGGTTGATATTTGTAATATGGCTGGGAGGCATTCAGAAGTCCGTACCCGTGTGGGAGTTTCTGGTGGATAATGTTACATACTTGATAACGCCTGTGGAGATAGTCCATATTGGCCAGTTGGTCGTATCCAGACGATATATGCTGTACAGTCTCCCATCTTATATGGCATTTTCTGCAATTATCTGTTTGTAATGTTCCGTCCTTTATTACACATTTTTGTAGTTGTTTGTAGCGATGACTTGGTCTTGAATGGCCATAAGAAATCCTTTTGTTTCCGCGAATAGTTCTCCTCTCATCAACCATTTGTTGGAAGCTTCTTCGTCAATGTGAGGTTGTTTAATCTCATGCTGATGTCGTCCATGCAATTCCTTTCTTGACCATTGCTCTTGTTTTTCAGTATCTAATAGGAACGGTAGATTCAGCAGGTCATCACTGGTAGCAAGATTAAAAAGTGTATATCCCTTATCAGCAAACGATACTACTCTTTGGAGCTCACAAGTGCGAGCTTTTGCAAAGAAGAATTATCTGAGATTTTCGATCTGTTCGGTATGTAAGTTGGCAATATCCACCAATCCGCGTCCTTCTTCTTTCCGTTTTGAAGTTGTTCTTATCACGGACGATTTTGGATAGTGAAAATTCTACTTTGTCAGCATTATTAGGATTTGCCATTGAATATCATCCAGTTCTGTCTTAGTCCATCTGATTATTCCAAATGAGCAACACTGGAATGGCGTTGGTGTTGATTGCTTTGACTAGAATCCCCGAGTTCAACATTGACTTCAGCACAGTCTTCAGACGCTGACTGTACTCTGAACGAATCTTCTCCTTTGACTATTTTGGGTCTAGCAATCTGGTATCCCAGATATTTGTACGTTTCGCCATCTTTCATACACTGTATAATATCACCATTTGGGAGTTGTGTTTCACCATTTATGACTTGCCTTTTTTGAATGTTCAGGGTTTTACATTTTTCAATCCCGAATTTTATATAAACATCTTCCGAAAACTTACTAACAACTCTCAACAGGCCATCCAATTGCTTTTTGATAGAAGCATATAATTTGATGTCATCCATATATAGCAGGTGAGAGATTGTGTGATAGTTTCTATCTGCTTTTATCCTAAATCCGTACCCAGTTCTATTTAGCGTTGAAGACAATGGGTCCATTATTATTACTACACTATTTATCACATTTTGAAGACCATCCGCTCTATCTGCAATGAGAACGAAGACGTCTGCGTACCTAAGATTGTTGATTCATTCGCCGTTGATGATAACACCGTCCTTTGTCTATGTGAAGCTTTCTGAAACACCCTTTCGGAGTATAGGTTAAAAACCACTGGTGAAAGGATACTTACCTAACCTTTTCACACAGAATTCAGCAGATTCTTTCTGTTCTACGTGAACTCTTTGGTTAGCGTAAATATTTCTGATGAAGCGTAAATCCTCATCAGCAATATCAGATTTTTTGAGTGTTCCAAGAAGTGGAGTATTATGTCAAAATCTGTTTTATAGTTAATGAAGCATATGTATACATCGTTCACTGAATGAGAACCTGGACGGCGAACAGCGCGTCTCTAGTATCAAGGCCGTTCCTATAGCCAAATTGCGCTTCTGATATGTTCGAATCTAGCTTTCAATAGATTTGTCTCTAAATAACATGTGTTCCTCATATTCCGTTGCGTTCTTCTCTTCTACTTGGGGATCGGTATAAGAATGGATAGAAGCCATTCTCATATATTTGATTGAACCAACGGGTTGGCACCGTCATGGTCCAAGAGTTTTAAGCACTCACCGTATACACCATCAAGATCAGAAGATTTGTCATTTTTCCATCTGTTTATAGCCCCCTGAACTTCATCATTTCTTATCTATCCACTTTTGAAACCTCTTCCGTTACCAAAATATTCTTCTCGGTGTTTCCTCCATCTATCCATTCTCCCTTTTTTATCGCATATAAGGTTATTCTCTTCATCTTTGAGTATGCTGATATTGCGTGACGGTTATTTTCCAGTTGTTTATTCGATTATCTATGTTGAAGCATTAAACCATCAGAATCAGAACACAAACGCAAAAATCTGAAATTTTCGTTTCATCAGCTTATAAGTTACATTCCTCAAGACGGAACCAAGAAGTTCTGACTGTGATAACCCCAAGTCACGTACTGAATCATGGTACTCGCTTTGATGTGGTTATCCGGAACTGGTGATGATACATTATCTACAGTATCTTCCAAAACAACGTTTTGCGGATCAAAAGGAACGATGGGCACTTGTGAATCTGCATGAGGAATAGAATTCATGGCACCCAGCAAGTTTGAATGGTCCACCTTGCGCTTCAGCTTTTTGGAATACGCTTCAGTATTTGTCAGGAAGAAATAGCCATCATTCAAAATGATTTGTGGGTTTTTGCAATACCATAGGAATTGCTAAAAGCATGTTTTTTGCTTCCAATTCATCCACTACACTAATGATATGCTACAACTAGCACACCAGACATGGGGAGCCCCTTGCTCGTCTTGATCTCCAATTGAAATACCAAAATATAGAAAGTAGGCTTTTGTAACAATTTCAGAAAATGGCTTGGCATAGATATAACCAAATATGAAGAGAGGGATTTTGCAACAGTGGCGCGTTTGTCTCGAGTTTTCTGTGTTTAAAGTACTATCTTCTCTACATACAGAGAACATTTCACTTCGAAACTCACCAGAAGACTGATTTATGATCTTATTTCCATGCGTACTATTGTCAACATTATGGTTTAGGTATAAAATTTATTTCAAATAACGTTACGTGTTAGGACCTTAGGAATATTTTCCTGATTTTTAGAAGGGTATTTCAATTTAAAATATAAAAATCTGCTTTGTCGAAAATCTTGTCGATCAGTGTTTATTGAAGTAGCTGACTCCAGTAGAGCCAATTCTGAAATGATTCGAAAATCGACGCGAAATATTATTCATAGATCAATCAAAGCATAGAGTTTGAAGGTGGTCATACTGGATAAATGTTTATTTCATTCAATACGTATGATCAATTTCTATGATTACCATTTCCGTTTCGCTTGTTCTCGAACATTCCTTAGTGGATTACTGAAAAAATAATTTTGCAACATATCTGAACATGTTCTGGATAAATTTGTATCTAAAGATCTGAAGATGGTCTTACGGAGGATATACTCATCCCGTAAAATCGATTTTGAAATTGTGAAAGACATGTATGGCTTGGATTTTCTTGTGAAATTTTATGTTTAGTTTCAAATTGTTTGTTTCCCTTTTCTGTCGATGAGTGTTGTTTTTTGTTATGTATTACTGCATGAAGGTTATAACTTGGAATTTTTTTTCTTTTGTTTAATGAAAGTTTTCCGTAACATTATACTATTTGTATTACATCATATAAGGTAATCATTACATTACATCAATCGAAAAATGGTTGTGCACAATGCCTAATTATTTTTCAGTTTATTACGCCAATATTTCGAAATGACAGTTATCAACGAAAATAAAAAACAGAATAGTAAAATATATTTCATTCACAAAAGGTAATAAAAATTTTGCCTATTTCTATTGTGGAAAATCTACTAATTATAAGACTAGAACTAGCACAATCAACTGAATGAAATTGATATAAAACATGTTTCGAGAAACAATGAGAAGAATGATCATTGAAAGAACAAATATACATTATTTACATATACATTTTTTTATAGGGTGTCCCAGAATAAGATATCAATCTCTCGGAATTTTATAGATCTCGTCAAAATAATGCCACAACTTCATATAATTTTTTTCTAAGAATGTACCCCTGCTGAAATACTTATTCCTAAATTTCAAGAAACTGAATTGTATTTCTACGATAAAAACTTTGTCTTTCAACGGAATTTTACGGCATTCAAGACATTGCTCAAAATAATAAAATTTCATAACATGTTGTTTTTGGTTCTTCAATTTCGCCCCATATGCGCTCAAAGTTAACTACCCCTAAGACTCTTTACCCTCTAAATTTTTAGGGGGTAAGTGTTTTAGATTTTTTGAAGTTTTTTACGTCAAAAAGCTATACTTGCTAAATTTCGAAAAAATTAACTAGTAACGAGAAAAACCAGCTCAAAAAGCCAAGGATATTTTTAGTAAAAATAACGTTTATTTAATTCATAATTTATTTTGATTATTTAAACCTGACTACATAGACACTTTTACATTATCTTTTGAAATTCATAATCACTAACTCTTATACAAGATATGGCTATTGAAACAAGGGATCTTTATATTTTGATATTGATTTGAAGATTGTTTTTCTTCATCTCATGAGAATAATGAATTATTCTCTAACGCAGCATATCTCTATTCATTCCCTAACCGTTAAGCTAAAATGTGGTCGAGGACCATCGTGCATAAACCTAATAGGGTGTCATACTGAAAAAGTTAATGATAATAAAATATTGCTCTTTTTCCTTAATCAGCGATACACATTCTCGAAAGTATTCTAATTAGACACCACGACAAAATCCTAGATGGAAAACTCTATAATAGTTTTGATATTTGACAGCTCACTGATTTAATTTTTCGTATACAGGGTGTATCACATAAGGCCTTACATGGCTTGAGGGAAGATAGACGTGACTGAGGTGATTTCGAAACACCCCCTATTAACCCACTGAGGAGCTTCGTTTAAAATATATACAGGCTGTTTTCTCAATTTCGCTTAATATTCAAAAATTCATAACTCTGCTACGGTTGCACCGAATACCAAGAAATTCGGCACACAGGATCACCTTCGCAGGATCTATCTAAAGCGGTACATAAATTTTGAAAATTTCAGGGCCGGACTTAATAAATGTACAAAATTGTGTTTGGAGCGATACAACACCCTGTGTATGGTTTTTTTCAATGATTTGTTCACTGGTGCCCGAACTGCACAAACAGTGTGTACAAACCATGTAATAAAATCTCTTGGCGACATTAAAATGGCCTTGAAATAAATTTTTGATCTTGCTGAATGACGAAAAATCCACCTGAAAAAATATTCATTTAATAAGGTATGTGAAGCCTTATGTGATACACCCTGTATATCGTATTAATAAGATAATTAAAATATGGAATACACTTTCGAAGATGTTTGGTCTAGCATCTGGTAATGCTTAGCGTGCTAGAAGACTTTATTTGGAGCGATTTCCAAACAGAAGACTATCAATCGCGTACTTTTGTGAATGTAGATCGTCGATTGAAGGAAAAGGGTAATTATTTGCAGGATATTATTAACATTTTTGTAAGAAATCTTATTGAGGTACATTTAAGAAAAACGCAAGTAACTCAGGTAGGGTTAGGTTAGTATAGCGTATACAGTTGAACTAGAAGAAAGCATTTTAGATGAGGTTGCTGAGGAATCTTCTACCAGTACCGAGAAATAATCAAACCAATTTAATTCGTGTAATTTTGAGGAATCAATCGCTTCACTATTACCATCTTCAAAAAGTTCAAGCGCAATTTTGGAATTGGTTTTTACACCAACATGAAAAAAATAATGCTTTTGTTGGTTCAATCCCTTACTCTGTTGAGGCAGGCTTTCGGAGAGATGGCATAAAAATTTCATAATTGACATTTTTGGGCCGATGAAAAACCTCATGCCATTGTTCAAAACCGACACCAACAACAGTTCCAAATCAGTATTTGGGACGGATTTGTTCGTGAAAATTTTGTTCGGCCATTCGACTTTCTTTTAAATAACTTTCCAGAATTTTTGGAGGATATTCTACTAGCAAGTCGGCGGAATATGTGATTTATGCACATTTTACTTAGAGATCATCTAAATGTGACCCATCCCAATATTCCATTCCAAGATAGGACGAAGTGGACCTATCACATGGCCAGCTAGGTAACCAAACCTGAATCCTTTATATTTTTATTTCTGTGGCCAAGTTTATGCTGTACTTATTAGGGATAGAGATATGCTGCTGGAGAGAATAATTTATTAGTCTAATGAGATAAAAGCCATCTTCAAATTTATAGTAAAATACAAGGATCTATTATTTCGAGAGCTAAATCTTAGATAAGAGTTGGTGATTATAAATTTGAACAGATAATGTAAATAGTGTCTACGTAGTAAGGTTCAAATAATCAAAATGAATAATATGTTCAATAAATGAAAACATTTTTATTGATTTTTTTTTTTATTTATTTTTCGAATTCTAAAAAGTCTAGCTTTTTTACGTTGAATACTTTGATGGTTTCACCGTCAAAAGTTCATACACTTAAACCAACATAAAGTGAAAATACTCCACAAGTCGCCTAATCAACAATTCGACGACCTGTGAAGGGAAGTATGGAATGAAATTCTGCAAGCTAGCGTCTGATGGATTTTCCGTGCAAACGAACCACGAGCGGAACTCGGAGCAGCGACATCAATCTATTACGTCATGCAATAATCAGTATATAAGTAAACTTAAATTGTGCGGAAAACGATCACAAAACATCTTTATTTCATTTAAGTCGTCACTCTGCCCAAATTATTACTGAATCTTAGTCTCTCATCGCAGATTAAGATTTTTTACAATTTTATATACCGTAGACTAAAAAAATTCACAACTACTCAACATAAAAATATTAGGAAAAAACCAAATATTTACAAATTTTGAAAATTCTAAAAATTTTATTAGATTTGTAAAATACTCATCCCCTAAAAACTTAAAGGGTAAAAAGTGTTTGGGGTAGTTCACCCTGAGCGCATATGGGGCAAAATTGAAAATCCAAAAACAACATATTATAGGATACTATTTTTTTCAACAATATCTTGAATTTCAGAAAATTACGTTGAAAGGCACAGATTTTATTATGAAAAACAATTTATTTTTTGAACTTTAGGAATAAATATCTCAGCGGGGTTGTATTTCAGAAAGAAATTTTGTATGAAGTTATGGCATTATTTTGAGGAGATCTATCAAATACTGAGGGATTGATACCTTTTTCTCCTCAGACACCCTGTATAGTTTGAAGAAAAATTGCAATTATAGGTATTTGATTCTTTACTGTTCAAACATCAAAATATTAAACCAGTGTGAATACACGTTCAACAACATTTTATTTGGAAATTCTCATGTTTAGCTATCTACAAAGATAATTATTTATTCTCGATGGTTTTCGACTCTGTGTTTAGTGAAACAACGCTTTGAAAATCAAAATTTCTTGGGTAGATCACGAATACTAGCGGAGGTATCAGAATACCTCTTGCCTCATCAAGGAATCATGAATCATGGGTGACTAGTCCATGCTTGACTTTTTGACTGGGGGACAAGGTGCAATTTGGAGGATGTTCTGTGATCCAGTGAGACGGTTTATAGGGTGTCTTCAAAGCTCTATGACCAACTTCAATAGGTGATTCCTGAAGGAATTCTGAGACAAATCCGTGAAAGCAGTACAGTCCTAATAATGTTGTATTCGGAAAGATTCAGCTTCAACAATTTGATCCTTGCGGTCCAGAAATAACAATTTTTGACATACGAGGGCGATTCTGTAATTTTACTATAGATGGAATGGTAGTTGATATTCGTGACTGCTGTAAGGTGATTATCAAGAATGTGGGGATTTAGAAAAGTCAGAATATCTTTTTCGATTTATAAATATTGTTTTGAAACCTGAAGTTCCCTTAATTGACAGTGAATTCCTTCAGCAATGAAAAATGTGCAGATCTGATCTATGTTTATGGGTTTTGCGATGGAAACACATCAAAGATATCTTCAAATACCTTCTCGCGTTTGTACACCATCATATAACATTTTGCCGCTGGATTCAACTGCAACCTATTTAAGATCCAGACTTCATTTCCAACATTTTATGGTCTAATGCAGGGGTCTCCAAACTTTGAAGCCTTAGGTCGAAAATATTTCTTTCGGTCCGTTCCAAGGGCCAAAACAATTTCAAGTTTTCTGCT
The DNA here is from genome assembly GCA_013387265.2 of Cryptolaemus montrouzieri. NCBI lineage: Eukaryota > Metazoa > Arthropoda > Insecta > Coleoptera > Coccinellidae > Cryptolaemus > Cryptolaemus montrouzieri. Next base: position 16,618,081 of record JABFTP020000042.1, read on the forward strand.
CACCTAAGCAAACGTAGGCGTTTTGCATTTCAATTACTATTGATTGTGTATCCAGTATATTGTGACACGTATGGACATCCAGTGGCGAGGAGTAATACTATACAGGTATCTGATGCAGGTACTATCTATTTCAGTTACCCACTTACTACTAACAGGTGGCATATTTGAGAATTTCCGCATTGGTTCGAGAACGTTCTGGTTCTGAATAATTTTTTCGATCACTTATAGATGGTTGTAATTGCTTAGGTATAAAAAGGCAAGCGGCGCTATTGCGAGTCAGTTTGCGTGGTAAAGGCGAAGGATGCCAAACTGCCTATTGTGAAATATATTTCACTTATTAGTATGGAAAAGAAGCGCAAAATATACAGTGAATGCTACAAACAATTGTCGCTTGAAAATCACAATTACAAAGATCTCTAAGTGTTTATTTTATTAGTGTGATTGTTTTCATATTAATCATTTGTTAGAATATGCTTAAACTGAAATACTTTAGCTTAGGTTTCTGCGTGATAATTTCTGTCGAAAAGTTTTACCCTGCAAGTAAATAAAACCGAGTAATTATCATTCTGTGTTTTCATATTCTTCCATTTAAGATGAAGTTATAAGTAAAATATTTGGCCCAGTATGGCCGTAGTTTATAAAACCGAGTAAGACCCTTGCTTCTAATGAATCATGCTTCACAAGAGATGGTATGAATGATTTCCATAATGATCATTTAAGGGTCTTGCAGAATCCAAATTAGGTTAGGCGAAGATATTTCCAGAGAAGTTTGAGTATCAACGTTTGGTGTGGCCTTTATATAAATTAATACTTGTCCATTCATCTTTTAAATAGAAATAATGTTCAGAATATGTAGTATCAACAAGATGAAGCATTTTCTCATTTAGGGAGAATAGCTGTTGAATGCCTGAATGAATATTTTCCACATAGGCGAATTGGTAGCGGAGGTCCAATTCCTTGGCCACAACGGTCAACGGATCTGAACCCGTTAGACTTCAATAAATTTGGATACATGGAACAATTCATTCACAGTGAAGTGATAACAAATTTCGATCAGTTACGAGAACAGATAAGCAATTCAGCAGAAAGAATCAGAAATGATCACATGTACCTGTGATCTATGCAATCATGTTAGGGGCGGTTATTTCGAGCAACTCATGTGATCATTAATATGATTTTATTGTATTGAATAATTTCATCAATAAATTTCCATAATTCTGAACCACGTTTTGATTGAAATAGTTATAATTGATATGGCTTTCATCACCACAGAATCGCTCTTGAATATTCAGTGGTATTCTCTAGCAGATTGTTTTGCGTTTCTATCGGAAAAATCATAATTAAAGACCACATCTGGGTACTCTTCATGAACGAAGAAATGTATCTTCAATTCGAGAAATTATATATTTCATTTAGGTATTATCTATTGAAAAGATAGTTTTCATTGATTATAGGGACACCCTGTAATTCATTCGAAGCCATAATTGATATATAAAATATCTCAATTTCTATGATTCAGCTTCATATCGGGCAAACGAAAAATACAGACGATTTTGAATAAAGGGTTCCATTTTACATTTGCAAATAACATGCAAATGATATGCGGTTATACATAATAATTAGTAATTATATTTTTTCCACTAATATACTTTCCTCACAAATATTTTCATTAAAAACGTTTTTTGTTCAACTTTCATAGAAACATTTTTGCCATATTTCAAATCATTTAAAAGATACGAATACTAAATTTTCCTCACGAATAACAATTAGGCAACCAACAATACAGTCATGCGTGTGTTGTGATGAAATTAATTTGTTTCGTTTTTTTGCTGTTGTAACCATCCTCATTTTGAGAAGAACGAATCAAAATTAAAAATATATCAGTCTAGTTTTATCGAGACTAACAGAAATAACAATTCACTTTATATATAAATATTATTGCAAAATAGAGAAGAAAAATTGATTGATGCAAGAAATTATTGAACTATGATATGATTATCCCATTGGGGTTCACTAGGTTCCCTATCGGGCGCCTATCCAGGTGGCGGATAGGGGAAGGTCTCCCAGATATGGAAGGTACCGACGAAATAAAATATTCGGGGCGGACCAAAACCTAGCGGGACAGCGTCTGTACACACTTTGGGCGGCTGTCCCACTTTGTTGATACAATAGCAGACAGCCTCAAGGATTCTGGGGGAGGCAAAAACTGATTAACAACGTATAACACCCAAAAGAAAAACTCTATATTATATAGCAACTTTCAACGACCGTAAACTGAGAACACAGGATCATCTACAAGAACTGAAGAAAGAATTGTCGAAAATAAAATGGGATGTAGTAGGACTGTCAGAGACAAGGCTGTGAGGAGAAAAATGCAAAACTTTGAATTCAGGACATGTTTTATACCAAATGAATTCAGAAGAAAATTCACATCTAGGAGGTGTAGCTATTCTCATAAATAAAAGAGGGAAACATCTGATCTCGAAAATGAAGCAAATCTCAAATTGTACTTTAGATTGTTCTGAAAATCTCAAACAGTTACCCTCTACAGGTCATCCAAGGATATGCTCCAACAAGCTCCGCTGAAGACGAGCTGGTTGAATCATTCTATGAAGATATTACAGAAACCTACGTAGAAGAAAAACGTAAAACTCGATCCAGCTTAATTATCAGTGATTTCAATGCGAATGTGGGGACAAAGTAGGATGTCCACGAGAACATCGGAAAATTTGGCATTGGCAAAAGAAATTACCCTGGCGAACAGCTCATACAAAAAGAAAATTTATTCTGCATGAACTCCTATTTTCAGAAGTCAGGAAAGAGGAAATGGATATGGAAAAGCCCAAATGGTCAAGTCCGAAATGAAAAAGACTTCATCATGTTCAGTAAAAAAGCTATTGTTGCAGATGTTTCAGTATTGAACAACTTCAGAACTGAAAGCGATCATAGACTGGTCAGGGCAACGATTCGAGTAAACACCAAAATCGAGAGAACTATAATAATATTGAAAACCAATCCCACTAAAATCGATCAGGAGAAATTTCAAGAGCTTTAGCAAAATGAACTAGTGAAAAGATTAGACCCAGCCATAGAGCTAAAGGGCTTAGAAATGAATGAAATGACGGAAAAAATAACATAGAGCATTTAAACAGCAACAAAGAAGGTGGGTATGCAAAGGAAACAAAAAAGGGACAGTAGAATTAGTGAAGAAAAGCTTGAATTGATGTATAGAAGAAGACAGATGAACAGAAACCATACAGAATATAGTAGCTTGAATAGATCTATAACAGAAGAGATCAGAAAAGTTCGAAGAACATACAATACAAATTTGATAAATGAAACAATAGAAAGCAATGAAAATTTGGTAATTCTAAGAACGAAACTTGAAGCTTCAGGAAGAACAAAAATAATTCAACTCAAGAACGTAGACGGAGACGTAGTTACTGATAAAGCTGAAATAATTAGAGTAATTGAGGGCTTTTACGAAGAACTCTATAGGTTAGAACTTCCAATACCCTCTGATGTCAAAGAACATAACAGAAAGAAAGTCACAAATATTAACTCTGAAAAGATGCCAGATATCTCAGCAGGAGAAATAAGATCCGCACTGAACCAACTCGAAAATGGGAGATCCCCTGGGGAAGACCGCACTACAAACGAAATGCTGAAATTTGGAGGTGACGTCTTGATTCCAGCAATGGGGGTGCTTTTCAACCGATGCTTAGAATAAGGAAAATCCAAGATAAATGGCGTAGTTCTGAGGTCTCCTTTCACATCTCTTCAAACTGCTGACGAAGATTATAACTATCTGACTCACAAATTAACTCGACTTTTATCAACCCATCGAGCAGGCAAGATTCAGAAAAGGTTTCAGCACCATCTACCACTTACAATATATTCTAACCCTGATTGGCTAGATACAAAGAACATTTCCGGTCATTCCTACATCAAAAATATGATTCAGCTTTAGCTGCACATTGTCTGAATGAATGTCATCCTCTTCCAGAACTTCAACAGCTAAAAAATCTTCAAATCTGTGATAAATCTTTTAAACTCAATTTCTTTGAATCGATGGAAATTTTCAAGGCATCTAGGGTAGAAAGGGTTAAGCTCCTTAACGACCAGGTGGACTTAATTACCTACCAATCACCATTATTCAAGTTACTGTGACCTCTACTAGCATTTTATTGATGTTAATTTCTGTATTACACATGAGTATTCAGTTTTCATTAGCTTGTTGTTGATAATGGACGTATGGTCGAAACCGGTCTAACCTGTGTAAAATTTTGTCATTCTTTACATCAATAAATTAGCGATAGTTACAAACATAGTAACTTGTTCAAGCTTCATCGATCAATAATTTGAACAAAATATGTTTCTGGGAAGAAAGTTCGATGACGTCTTCAACAATTTGGTAATTATCAGTAGCAGGATTCTAAGTGCAAAAGAAAGCTTTAGTTAGTCCACTTGATTCCCTTTCTTCGAAATTTTCTCCGTGTTTTCCATTTATAGCATTGCATCATCGAGCTTAGAACACCTTGTATTAAGTGTATCTCCAAGAAAGTCTTCAATATGCTAGAAGAGTTTGTGGTTATATAAGCCTTAATTATTTCGCGACGGAATTGCGCGTACAAAGTTCGACCTCTAGAATCATGCGCATTATATTGATGAAACTGAGATTAAACGGATGTTATGGCATGCTCAAACTCCAGATATGAGTCTAGTTAAGAAAAACATGGGAGAAAGTTTAAGCTTGATATGCTAAATGAGAAATTCTACTAATAAAATGCTGTTCATTAAACGTATTTACAATTCGGATAAACTTGTCTGGAAATCTTTTCAAACACCTTTAGAATGGACACAACAATAATTACAACCTTATGGTTAACATAAATACTATGAATAAATACACAACGGAAACCCTGATGTTAATTAAAATAGGATACACTTCTGCTTCATTTTTAGGAAATATTTTTAATACCTCCAACCCCATCTTCTATCTATCCTCTGATCTGGAACGTTGGTATAAAAGAAACCTGCTTCAGGAGTTAGCCATCTTGACTTGATCATATCAGCTCCTTTCTCCCCTATCATTATAGTTGGAGCGTTAGTGTTACCGGAAGTTACTTTAGGCATTATGCTGGCATCAATTACCCTGAGTTTATCGATTCCATATACCTGGAATAGATACATTCATAAGTATTTAGAAGAATGACTACCAAATCGACGGTGTTTACCTGTAAGAATGGATTAACAACAGCTAAAGGATCAGAATGCGGTCCCATCTTACAACTCCCTGCTTGGTGATTTTCTGGACCTGTCATCTGCTTGGCTGAGCATGCCCAGTAATCATCCGTGCCAAATCTAAATTTCTCACATCCTGATGTATGGGTTCTGTCAAGTTGGAAGCCATATCGTTTCAAAGCTACGAGAAAAAAGTTTTAAACTGGAATATGAATTGAAAAACTTCTTAGTTGAAGATAAAACTACCATAACTATTGAAATACTATTTTGTTATCATATTAAAGATCCTAGAATTATCCGTTTGTGTTGTGCCTACTAATGAAGCTCTCATTTAGCTTGTATTATCAAAATTGTTGTGGTTTGAGAACCAAAACCAAAGACTTTTGTACTTCCTCTTTGAACAGTACTTTTGACTTGATTTATGTTACTGAATCCTTGCTCAACCATAATGTTGTCAGCTCTGAATTTATTTGCGATAATTATAAACATCTTTCGTCGCGATAGGAGAACTATGGCCTCCTAGTTTCACAGACTTGAATAGTTTAGACTTTTTCTTATGGGGATATCTTAAAAGTTTAGTTTATGCCACTCCAGTGAACACTGTAGAAGAATTGAGAAATCGAAGAATAACCTCTTGTGACACGATAAGAAATAACCCAGGCATATTTCAAAGAGTGCGTGATAATATGCGAAGAACGACAGAAGCCAGTATTCTTGTAGGTGAAAGACACTTCCAGCAATTAAGTTAGTTTTTAATTCGTTATTTTTTTAGTTTGATATTGAATAAGTATAATTTGAGTCTCAGAAGACGAGCTATCAAAATAAAAGCATATTTTGGGCATACCTATCGGGTATTTCAATTTTTTTTATTTAGCGAATAACATAAAATTCAAATAATTCATAATCAATAATTTTTTACTCGAAAACGGTTGGAGATGCGAAAAGATTACAGGTGTCAACAAAATTGAACGAAGATGACGAAAATTGATTTTAAGCTGATCAGTGGTGTACTGCAAAAAGTTTGAAAGAGCCAAAAGAGAGATGGCCTAGGTAAGAGAACACTTTGTGAATTTCAGTAAGAATCTAGGACGCGTAATGATGGAGGCTGTAAAAAATAGCTTGCATTTCAAATTTGAGCTGAATGTCTCTAAAACTGTAGGAGTTTTGAAGAAAAAACCAATTTTTCTGGAAATTTCGACACCCTGTAGCTTCGTGACGAAGCTCTTGCTGACCTATGTTTAGATAAACTTCTTCTCTTAAAATTGCACGTAGATTCAACACCTCAAGTTGTGACATACTATTATTCAAAACCCTAGATTGAGATGCCTCACAGCTTTCGTAATAATAAATACAGATCCATATTGATGAGATAAAAAACACAAGGTTTAACTTTAATCTACACTTTATTTGAAAAAATTCGACGACGTTTCGCTAACACAGCAGCCTCATCAAGAATGACAAACAGAATGAAGAGTATGGTATTATAAACAAATCGTAGAGCAAGTTGGTAGGGGTGAATAATTCACATCTACCTGCTCATTCAAAAGCTTGTCCGAATGTTTGTATCTATTTATTTCTAATGCTTCTAGGAGATCTAATTTTAAACTTTTGATTTTATATGTAATTTGTCAAAGTTTTATTGAATGAATGGTTTTCTTTTATTAAGTGGTTTGAATAATTTGAATCAGATTTACTTTAATCGACGCTACGTTTATGTTAAGATGTTCTTATGCCAAAACTCCTATAGGTTCTACCGATATAAATTTTATCACAAGAACCGCAATCGGGTTTATAGATTCCTGATTTACTTGATTTTTCAACACGAGATTTATTATTTTCAATATGTTTACCTAAGTTATTAGAAGTTTTGAAAGTTATATTAAGATTTTGTTTGACGAGAAAGGATTTAATATTTGTACTTGCAGAACCGCAGAATGTTAAACTGTTGAATATTTTATAGTCTTTATGAATAGGATATACTTCATTTATTGCTTTCTGATACAGTTTTTTATGAATGATTAGATCTATCATATTCGGATTATATGAATTATTAATGGCTATCTGTTTGATGATGTTTAACTCTTTATTATAATCTTCTACTGATAAAGGTAAATTGGGTAACCGATGTACCATGCTGTTTAAAGCTGCAACTTTGTGTTGAATTGGATGTAATGAGTAGTTATGTATAATTGTATCAGTATGAGTTGGTATACGAAAGACCGAAAAACATGATTATTATTTCGTTTAGTGATTTTCAAATCCAAAAATTAATGGAATCGTTCTGTTCAATTTCTATCGTGAATTTAATGTTCAAATGGATGGAATTAATGAAATTAAGAAATAAATGTAATTGACGAGTAGTTCCAATGAAACATACAAAGATGTCGTCAACATATCTATACCAATAAAGAAATTTGGAAATAAGTGGATGTGTATGAATTTTCTGTTCAATATCATTCATAAAATCTATGCTAAAAGTGGACTCGAAGGATTTCCCATGATCAAACCATTTTCACTACTGTAATATACAATTGATGATATTGATGAATGATAGAATTATACATAACTACTCATTACATCCAATTCAACACAAAGTTGCAGCTTTAAACAGCATGGTACATCAGTTACTCAATTTACCTTTATCAGTAGAAGATTATAATAAAGAGTTAAACATCATCAAACAGATAGCCATTAATAAATCATATAATCCGGATATGATAGATCTAATCATTCGTAAAAACTGTATCAGAAAGCAATAAATGAAGTATATCCTATTCATAAAGACTATAAAATATTCATTCATCAACATTCTGCGGTTCTGCAAGTACAAATATTAAATCCTTTCTCGTCAAACAAAATCTCAATATAACTTTCAAAACTTCTAATAACTTAGGTAAACATATTAAAAATATTAAATCTCGTGTTGAAAAATCAAGTTAATCAGGAATCTATAAACTCAATTGCGGTTCTTGTGATAAAATTTATATCGGTAGGACCTATAGGAGTTTTGGCATAAGAACATCTAAACATAAACGTAGCTTCGATAAAAATAAATCTGATTCAAATTATTCGAACCACTTAATAAAAGAAAACCATTCATTCAATAAAACTTTGACATATTACATATAAAATCAAAAGTTTAAAATTAGATCTCCTAGAAGCATTAGAAATAAATAGATACAAACATTCGGACAAGCTTTTGAATGAGTAGGTAGATGTGAATTATTCACCCCTACTTAACTTGTTTAATTCGTTTTTAATAACCTTTCATTCTAACTGTACAATGACTCGGTGTGGGTTTTTCCTGTTATTCATCCAACTTGTTCTATGATTTGTTTATGATACCATACTCTTGATTCTGTTTGTCATTCTTGATAAAGCTGCTGTGTCAGTGAAACGTCGTCGAATTTTTTCAAATAAAGTGTAGATTAAAGTTAAACCTTGTGTTTTTTATCTCATTTATATCATGGATCTACATCAATTCAAATGCAGATCCATATTTGTAGACTTTACCCACCTTTACTTTCTGATAACTGAATAGCAAATTTTATGCCTTCTACCATAACTTTGACATCATCTGGATGCGTATAGTAATTTGCGTAAATCAAGGGATGACTAAGTGGATTATTGTCTTTTAACGTGATGTAGCCTCTGCTCTTTGGATGTAACACCGCAGGAATAATTTGAATAGATCTGGTATTATTGTCGACTCTCTCTCCAACTTGACCAGTTTTTGCGCAATTCGCTAAAAATCCGCCAAAGAAGTACTGAACATCAGGATGTTCCTGACGAGGATCATTATATTTTGTATTGATGAAACCTGTTACTTCAGAAATACCTGTAAAGAAACAAAAAGTAAAGTTGAAGTAAATCTAAGCAGATTTATTGATACAGACATTTTGTTTCAAAGTTAAGAAAATTTACTTAAGAATATAATGAATAAATGAAATTATCAAATAGGGGACAAAATCATTCGGAGTTGAAATAGGCTCCCAGTCGGATCTCCGGGGGGGATTCCCTCGAGGTTCATGATGCGGGTAAGTCGACCACTCCTCTGGCGACTTCACTAATTCATTCACGTTCTAGAAAAGAAAGCAAACTCTTGATAGAGTTCTGCAATATCAGAGGACTGGAGCACAACAACGTGAATGTCGATGCTTTCCACCAGCATTTGCAAAACGCACAACCATATCTGCTGGCCCTAACCGAAACCCAAATAAGTCAAACAACCAACACAACGTAACTACGTTTCAATGGGTATGAGTTACATACGCGATTTAGGTTTGAAGGGGGCATCTGTGTTTTCACCCGATCGGATGATGCATGCCAGAGGGAGGACATGATGCTGTCTATATCGCTCGCCAAACGATATTCACTTCCCTAGACTGTTTCAGTATCTAGGTGAAAAGGTGTATTGGATTCAGACACATCATCCGGCAACTGAAATCATTGTACCTGGTGACTTCAACGTTCACAACGCAGACTGACTCTGACACTCGAATAGAACAGATGAAGTGGAAAGAAAGGCTGAAACTTTCGCAATCAGCCATAATCTAACGCAGCTAGTCAACAAAACCGACAAGAATACCTGATCACCCAGCCGACTTCTCGTACACCTTGGATCTAGTTTTGATTTCAGATCCAGGTAATTTTGGAATAAAAGTCTCAGCACTGCTAGGCAGCTCAAACCACAACCTTATATCTGCTACTGGAACCATTGTGCTGCCGCTAAACCAAGAACCTAGACCACCCAGACGCATTTGGCACTATAACCGTGCTAATTGGAATGAGCTGCGTGAATTCTTTTCTTGCTCCATATTCAGTGATGTTTGTCTTTCAGATCCTGACATCAATATGTGCACTGAATCTATAACAGATATCATTCATGCAGGAAGGTATCTCTACATCCCTCATTCCATGAAAAGAACAACAACATAAAAGTCATTTACTGAGAAAGAGCCTATGGACCCATGGTCCTGTTTATTATGACTTGTTTCTAGAGCCATAAGGCCTTGTCTCCCCGAATGTCTTTGTATATAGAGGAGATTGCCAAATGAGAAAGAGTGATGTATCCCGTACTTAGTTAACATCGTCCTTATTTTTGTATACGCCTTGAGGTCGGTTACAGACCAGTTAAGTACTCCAAAGATGTATATTTTACTCGAAAGGGCCCAGCTGTTCATGGCAATGAGCATGGCTTTGGAGCTAAGTTTACTCTGTAGGATGAGTTTTACTCAGTAGTATGGTTTTTCTTCGAATCCAGATCTGACCTCAGTTGTTCGGATATCTAGCGCTTGTCTGATGCCCAGGTATTTGTAAGAGTCTTCTGGGCCTAGCGTGGGGATTTCAAAGTTGTTAAGAAGTTCCATGGACGCATCATTGACTACCTTTCCACCAACAATCCCCATCTCCATATTCATCGCACCGCTGAATGCTGAAACAACCTCGAGTTGTCTCTTCATTTGAGCGGAGTTTGAGGTATAGAGTTTAAGGTCGTCCATGTAAAGTTGATGTGTGATTCGCTGCTTGGCATCATTATCAATAACGTAGCCGTTCCCATTGCCGTTGGACAGTGTGCTCTAGGGTTTCAGAGCCAAACAGAACCACAATGGACTTAGAGTGTCTCCCGGAAAGATACCACGCTTGATCCTTATTTCTTCAGTTGTTATCTCTCCTTTTTCTGTATGAAGTTTCGGGGAGGTTCGCCAGGTTTTCATGAGGTGCTTCAGCAACTCGATTATGCTATCTAACCCAACTCAGTTGGGCGCTGGATACAATCCTGCGTTGGAGGGCCTCGGTGTTTTCAACCAAACGAGCGTGGACCAACCCGTTATCCGATATGACATGCGGCGGAATCATAATCGATCTGAGCCTGTACATCTTCTCCAGCTGAACTGCCAGGTCTTGGTATTTTGTACGCCTTTTCAAGGTTCTCATCGAAAAATTAAAGAGATTGATAATTGATTCATTTATAAACAAACTCTCTTAGTTCCCCGGAGCGTACTGAAAAAAGTAGTAGGAGTGAAAATTACAGGTGGCCTCTGAGAAAGTACTAATTGTTTCTGGGATCTGACTATGTAGATTTTAAAAAGGCCCTTATGTGCCGAACTTGAACTGAGTATCTAAAAACTTTAGTAATCATAAGAAAAAATCTGAAGATTTCAACATCCAGTATATCGGTAACGAATACACCCTGTATCTTGAAAACATGAATAAACCTTTCTTACTTACTCACAATAATCATCCTCTCTTTCCAAAAGTTACATAATTCATAACATTATAATTTAAGAACGTTTTGATTTGTAGAAATATTTGACTCACCTGTACCACTCATCAGACCATCCCTAAACAAAAGATATTCCATAGCAGTAGCCCAATTCAATGGGGCACTGTTGGTGTCGTTGATATTGAAGTTAACAAAATAAGCAACATGGTTGTGTAAATTTTTTCCAACTCCAGGTAGATCATGTACAACTGGAACTCCAGCTCTCTTGAGTTCTTCAGATGGTCCAACACCAGATAGGAGCAGAAGTTGGGGAGAATTAACAGCTCCTGCGTAAAGAAGAATAAACTGTATTAAATTTTTCTAGTTTAAGGAATTTTTTTCATAGCATAATTTGCTGAAGAGACTATAACTGCGGATTAATGTTTGGAAGTTAACGCGAATTAATATTGAATAACTAATTTCCTCAGGGTCAAATGAAAACACACACCTCAAAAATTGTAGCATCACCTGGTATTCTAAATTCCACAATCGATTAAACAGCTCGATCGCAGTTTCTTTGTCAACATATATTTTTGGAATTATGAGGGGAAAAAAATCTTATCTATGTTCCCATAGGATCTCTCATTCAAATTCTCTTCAGTTTTCACGCTGAATTAATGCAACTTTACTGTGTTTCTTGTTGGTTTCCGAATCTTTGAATTTATTGTAATGGCTGCTGAATGCCCTAGACGCTATTTGAGTGATCATGAAGTGGTAAGAATTGTAACACTTCTGGCGGATGGGCGAAGCCAACGTTACGTAGCTAACTTGTTGAATGTTAACCAAAGCACTATTCCAAGAGCAACTAATCTGTACCATGAAACAGGGGAATATGGAAGAAGGGACGGACAGGGAAGAAATCAGATAACAATACCAGTTGATGATCGTTGGCTTCGTTTAACTGCACTAAGAGTTCGGCACTGTACGGCTAGAATGCTACAAAATGAACTTGATCTTTCCAGAAATGTGCATCGCAAACTGTTAGGAACAGGCTCAGAGAAGACGATATCAAACCAAGAGTGGCTTCTACCGGCCCGCATCTCACCAGAGAGCATCAAGTTGCAAGACTTCAGTTTGCGAGGGAACATGCAAATTGGGGTATTCCAGAAAGCATCTATTTTCCGACGAGTCCAGGTTCTGTTTAGTATCAAATGATAGACGCATGCCTGTATACAGACGACCTGGGGAACGGTATCAGCTATGCAATATCCGTTAAACCGAAAACTTCTGAGGGGGCTCAGTTAAGGTGTGGGAAGGTATTTCTTTCCATGGTCGAACTGAGTTTTTCCTAGTGAATAATGGAAGAATAACAGCGGCCAGATACATCGCAGATTCCCTTGAACCTCATGTTGTACCCTTTTCTCCATTGGTTGGCGAAAACTTCATTTATATGCATGATAATGCTCGACCTCATGCAGCTAGAGTAGTTACAGAATTTCTGCAAAATGCCGAAACTGGTATTTTAAGATGGCCAGCCAGAAGTCCCGACTTGAATCCCATAGAACATGTTTGGGACAACATGAGGTGGCAAATTCAGCAACGTAGGATGCCTTGTCGAACACTCCAATAACTTGAAAATCTGCTTCCTGAAATTTGGAACTCAGTGACTCAAAAGTACATCCAAAATTTGTTTGAGGGGCTTCCGAGACGTATACTGGCAGTAATTAGGGCCTGGGGAGGAAACACTCGGTTTTCGAAATGATTAGTAACCATTCGATGCTAGTTTATTGGTCTCTTCGCGAATGTTTGAAGATGGTAGAATTTTTTAATTTTTCTTTAACTTGAAAAATGTTGATATTTTCCATCATAAACTCATCTCTTTTGAATGATATTTTATCTTATTTTATACTTCTGAAAGATACCAAGCGACTCTTGAATGACCAACCTAAAAGTTTATATAGTATTGTAAAAGTAGGTTGATGCGACAATTTTTGTGGGGTGTGTATTTTAAGTAAAAATTGATACCAAACAAAGTTTTTTAGATTTTGAACTATTATTGATTTCTGTTGTACTTAATGATTTACTACTACTTCGGAATTTTATGTAAACACCGGACTGCTATATATCCTTTACATAATCTTATTCACCTAAAACCCACGGCTGTTTTCTAGAAATAGCCACACTTTCGTTTTTGTAGTATATAAACAGTGCAAGAATGTTTCTAACTCATCAAAATAATCGTCCAGAATTGATGAGTTGGCTGATATCCATTGAAGAATTGTACTCATCAAATCAGCTCCAGATGATACCAATTTGTTGCATTATCATTTTCTTTCTCCATGTCAGTTAACAGTAGGTTAATCTGGAAATGTGACAACCCTTGAAAATTTGGAAGAGGGTAGATGGGTTGAGTGATACCTCGAAAGAAGGTATTGTCTTTGTCAGCATTTCCGTGAAAGAATTTTCATTTTTGAATGAAAACTGTAGAAGATACAGAGTGAGTCTCTGAAAAATAAAGAAGACTATCGCCCTAAGACTATTAGAGTATTAGTGCGAAAAACTGGAATAGATTCATTTAGATCAAAGATGACAGCCTTTGATCTGGAATGAATCTGTTCCATGTTTTTGCACCAATACTTGAATAGCTCAGGGCGATAGGTAGTCTTCTCTATTTTTCAGTAGCTCACTATGTATCATCGACAGTTTTCAATCAAAAATGAAAATTCGTTCACGGGGATGCAGACAAAGATTTCTTTCGAGGTATCACTCGACCCATCTCCCCTCTTCCAAACTTTCAAGGTTGGTCACCCCTGCTCTAGGGGTTGAAATTCGAAATGAGGATGGTACTCGATGATGACTACCACTGATCAGCATGGATCTGTTCCATTTTACTTCACTGAAACTTGAATAGTCTCAGGAAAATAGTCTTCCCTATCTTTCAGTAGCTCACCCTGTATCTTTTACAGTTTTCAATCAAAATTGGAAATATGCTCAAAGCAATGTAGACAAAGATACCACCTTTCTTTTGAGTCATCACTCGACCCATCTTCCCCATTCAAAATGTTCAAGGATTGCAACCCACGCGTAGGGGGTTGATATTTCAGGCAAGTTTTGTACCCTGAAAGATGTCCTCCTTGACACAAAAATTGACCTATTTTTGCGTTTTGATCAAAAATGAATCTGTTGGTAGATATAGCCTCTGTTTAGTTTTCGTTGAAGCACCCTGTATAGTTTTGTCGTAAAAGTAGGGTGATGCGACAAAAATTGTGGGGAGTGTAGAAATGATTGTTCAATTAGTTGTTTCATTTTAATTTCAATAATTCCTTATACTCCATTAAAGGGGAGTGTATAATGAAGAATATTCAGACCAGCAAAATTATGCCATTTATTTTTTGTAACCCGCAATTTAATAGCGGAAACAATTTGAAGAAATGTGATCTAGCAAGTGTACGAATAACGCAGCAGTAGCTTGACATATTAGTCTTGCAATTAGAAGGTGCGCCACCCACAAAGTAAATTTCAACACGGACTCTCTCGTATCGGTTTTCGTCAAAACCCTCGACATGCCTTGATCGTTAATGTCAAGTCCAATATGCGGTTGAACTACACCTTTAGATATCGATATTGTACTTGGACGTTCGTTTCAAGTGGCATAGTTTCTTCACGTGCTTTATGAAAGAAGTTAAACTTTAACACATAACAAGTTCCATGAAAATATTAAGTTTCAATAAATTTAGCCGAATAGTTTTAGAACTATGAAGATTATATCATGAAATTCTACAACAATACAATGAGAAGGTTGAAGTAATTGCTACTTTGCTTGTTATAACTTTAAATTCTTCTTGTGTGAAATAGTTTTCAATTAGTAAAAATGTTAGGTGTGCAACTAAGTTCTCGCTGTTTGGCAATAGATGGCTGCAGCAGTAAATGCTGGCCGATTTTTACATATCAAGAACGTCCTAAACAAAGCTCAGACATATGGTAAACAAACCACTGTGACACATTAGTGATTTTGGCTTTGCATCATATACTTTTAGTTGTATAAACTATTCCAAAAAATTGAAAACAACAAGGAGATACCAGAAGAATGGAGAGAGAGCATAACAATACCCTTATACAAAAAAGGCGTGAAGACAAACCCAGCAAATTATAGAGGCATCACACTCCTTAACTCTGCATCGAAACTACTCACTAAAATTCTATCGCAAAAGATATATGACAAAGTAGGTGTGTCTGAAGAACAACTGGGATTCCGACCAAATAGATCAACAACGGATGCAATTTTTATATTGCGGCAACTGGTGGAGAAGTCCATAGAGTTTGACCAACCGATGTTTATATGTTTTATAGATTTGGAAAAGGCATTCGACAGAATTCGAATGAGCGATGTGATCACTATCCTTAGAAATAAAAACTTAAGCAATAAATACATAAACATAATCAAATACAAGGTGACAGCCTCAGCCCATGTCTATTTAATTTAATCATGGATGAAATAATAGCAGGTGTTAACCAAATGAACCAAGGCTATAGGATGGGTAACAAAACTATGAGAATACTGTGCTACGCAGATGATGCTTAACTAATAGCCGAGAATGAGGACGACCTACAACGCCTACTACAAAAGTTCAAAGTAACAGCAGAAAAATATAACATGGTAATATCAACACAGAAAACCCAATCGATGGTAACAGCGAAAGATCCAATTAGATGCAAACTAGTAGTGAACGACCATATAATAGAGCAAGTTTCACACTTTAAATACCTAGGAGTAGAAGTATCGAGCGATAGGCAGCTATTACAAGAAGCAAAACAGCAGGCAATGAAAGCATCGAGAATATCTGGCTTCCTGAGAGATGTAATCTGGCGGAATAAGTACATAAGCACAGAAAGCAAAGTCCGAATCTATAAAACCAGTGTGAGACCCGTGATGACATATGCGGTTGAGACAAGAGCTGAGATAACAAAAACAAAACAACTAATGAGGACAACACAGATGAGAACACTAAGAGCTCTAAGAGGTATTACACGCAGAGATAGAAAAAGGAATGAGGATACGCTAAGGGAGCTAGGTGTCCAGGATGTGGTGAGGTGGACAAGAGCACGTCGACGCCTATGGAGAGATCACGTAGACAGAATGGGCCCCGAACGTACGGCGACGTGGGCAAAAACACAAAAACCCAACACTAGAAGACCCATAAGAAGACCGAAAGAGCGATGGCATGAGTGCTGGAGCTCCGGTTCGCAGCAGGGGCTGTAACAGAAAAACAGGACATCGTCCTATTTAAAGAAGAAGAAGAAAGAAGAAGAAGACTTTTAGTTGTGAGAAAATGTCTGATTTTGTGCCAAATAATCTTCTTCTTTCATTTGACGAAAACGGCCCTGAAGTTCATAAAGAGCTCCAAAAAGTTCATGGATATGCTGCTCTAAGTGATACAACGTGCCAGGATTGGTTACGTCGCTTCAAAAACGGTGATTTCGATGTTGACGACCGTCCCCGCGAAGGAAGGCCAAAAATCTTCAAAGACGCTGAATTAGAGTCATTGCTCGATGAGGATCCCAGCCAAACGCAAGAAGAATTTGCTTCAGCCTTAGGAGTGACGCGCCAGGCCATTTCCAAGCGATTGCCTCACGTTGCCAAACCCGTTAAAACCTACTTCGGAAGTCCTACCCTACCTCCCATATTCCCCAGATATTGCACAATCCGATTATTACTTGTTCCGTTCGATGATATATGGTCTGGCTGATTAGCAGTTCCGCTTATATGAAGAGCTCGAAAAATGGCTTGATTCGTGAATAGCCTCAGACGACGAATACTTCTAACACCACAGTATTTGAGCTCTGCCCGAAAGATGGAAAAAAATTGTAGCCAGCGATGGGCAATATTTTGAATAATTCGTTTGTAATCATTTTTCACAATAAAAATGTATTTTCATAAAAAAAAGCAGCGAGAACTTTGTTGCTGACCTAATAATTAAGTATGATTCAGGTATATGCGAAACTTGAAATTATACAATGTACTTGAAACTGCAGAACGATTGAAATAATTTCTTGAAGAATATAAAGAAAAAATTGTTGAAAATTCGATGAAACAATAAGAACAAAGTCTTGGTGCAGTACTTCGAGCCTACTAAGTAAAAAGTTGAAAAAGTCAAATTTATGAATACTTCAGGAACTTTTCATTAGAAACTTACTTAACTATCATTTAGTCACACCGTCAATGTTACATTATTCCATATATAGCCACAGAGAAACTTTTTTCAAAAGAATATAATCACTCCTATTACCCGACTTTGCGGAAATGAGAGCCTCTAAATTCCCACATGTATAATATGAGCTAGTTAACTATCAAGTCAGTCTCATCAATTTCTATAAGTCCTCTGAAATCTCCCTTGTTTGTATTTGTTTATCCTTTAACGTTCTCTATTTCTGCCTTTCGGCTAATGACACGCCAGGGAATTCTGTCACCTCACTAACCCGGGAATTTTGCCGAACCCCTCTCGTGTCGAGGGAAGGGATCTTTAATGTCCATCACATCTCTGTTACACAGAACCGCAGCTTTACATCTCTTCCGAAAGATGGAAACTTAGGCGATTTCTAGAATCGGAAAAATTGAACCGACTTTGTGGGGATTGAACCCAGAAAACTCTGCGCAGAAGACGATCATCATATCCTCTACGCCACCGAGCCCAAATCTCATTAATTTATGTAAATGATAATATAAAAGTAACCGTATTATAGTCTTCTTTAAGGATCCAAACAAGAAACGCAAATATAATCAACTGGCCTGTCAGAACCAGCTCTGTATGAGCCTAGTTACCGCAACTTCTGAAGCGGTACCAAAATTCGTTACTTTTTCCCATCTCACAGCAAATAGCACACAATGTCTCTTCTTTCATGTATTTTGACTTATGGTAGCAAAGATTATCAACGTCTTCTTCTTCAGACGTGTCAGTTTCATCCTCAAAAGTTTCCTTTTTATTAATTGTCTTCTTTCGTTTTCCCCTTTTTCAACGAAACAATTTCCTGCTTTGTTGCTAGTTTTTCCCTTGTTCTTTGAATTGATTTCAGTTTTACATTTTCTCTTCAAACTACCTTCTCTTCCTTTTCTGTTCTTCTCTTTCTCGTCAAAAAATGTTTTCATTGGCCTGCTAGATGAAATTACTCAATGTTGTTTATACCCTACTGTCTTAGTTTTGTTAGGTATCGTAGGTAGTGGACTCACAACCAATAAATCATTTGCAATATCAGATTTTTCTGCACTTACTACTAGTGAAGTTGAAAGGAGATCTGCAGGGTTCCAAGGGAAGTATCAATATTAACTATCATAGATGCCATGGGCTAAAAAGGCCACCTTTTGCAGGAGGTAGATGCGGGAGAAAGAAACTGCCAGGCAACTGCAGCTAAAACGTGAATGCCGGATTGCTACCATCATCTGGGTATATACACTTGGGGAGAAATAAGCAACCCAGGGTTTCCTGTAGGAATATTCGCTGGGTAGCATTAAGAGTTTCTTCGAACAACTGTGATCGATGAAAATCTAGGCGTCTTCAGGAAGGAGAGGAAACACAAGAAGCCAAATGGGGTCAAAGTGCAGTGAGTTATACCGTTCTTTCTATTTATACATACATACATACATACAAGGTCTGTATTCGGGAAGCTTGAGGATCTGAGAAAAGCATGACAGTTCGCTTCGCAAAAAAAAATTTTGTTTTGAACAAAGGCAAGTATTTCTACAAGGTGAAGGCAATATTCTTAATGCAGAATTTCTTGCAGGTTGTTTTATAAATTGAAACTGTCTTTGACAAGTTGGCATGATTAATCCGCAATGGTTTGCCTTCCTATGAGTGCTCGAACTTTCTCGGCATCTACTATTCATCGTTTTCATATCTTGGTGGAAACGTTTTCCTTGTTCCCCGCTTAAATCTCTAACATTTTGTTGAAATCGATCTAGATGACTCTCGAGAGAGTGAAATTCTGTACCCATACTACACCAGAAAATAATGAAAATAAAGAGAAGATCAAATAAAAAACTTCGAGAAGTCATCCTAGTTCCTCTACCTACTGCAACACTACACACTGTGTCTGCAAAATGCGACCTGTCGAAGAGATATCGGTCCATATACTTGTTTGGCTGTTAACCATCATTCATCATATCTCAATAATGATAACATGCGAAATTCATCGCTATACATGCAGACACATTGAAGCCTTTTGTTTGTACTTATGATCTCTTAACCCTAGACAAAAATGGACTATGGACGGACAGTGCCTTGGGTACTGAACTAATACTTCTAATCTGAGCCGCAATGGTGATAAACAGAAAGAAGATAGATATTCTTCTACGCTAACATGATAGTACCATCAAGTACTGACAAAGGTCACTCTTGAAACCAAAGTTTCGGTGTGTTAGGTAGAGATACATGAACAGTGTAAGGACAACATCAAAGTGCACCAGTCAATTCAAAGGGCTATTAAGTATGAGATCTAAGTATCTTCAGATCTATTATCGAGATAAGCAGGAGCGAAAATGCTCAAAGGCCACACCACAGGAAGTTTTGGAATATTGTGGGATGGAAAGGTGATCTGCAGGCTAAGCACCTGTAACTCAAACGAGAATGCTTGATCTCTACCATCATCTAGGTATATACACTTGGGGAGAAATAAGCAACCCAGGCTTTACTGTAGGAATATCCGCTGGGTAGTATTACGAGTTTCCTTGAGCAACTGTAAGCGCTGAAAATCTAGGCGTCTTCAGGAAGGAGAGCAAACACGAAAAGCCTTAGTACAGTGTGTTAAACCGTCCTTTCATATTCATACATACAAGGTCTGTACTCGAAAACCTTAAGGTTCTGAGAAACGCATGACAAGTCGCTTCGTCAAAAAAGAATTTGTTTTGAGCAAAGGCAGAAATTTCTACAAGGTGAAGGCAATAATCTCAATTCAGAATTTCTTGCAGGTGATTTTATAGATTGAAACTGGCTTGGACAAGTTGGCATAATTCCCCAGCAATAGTCGGCCATCCTATGAGTTTTCTTCTTCGGCATCTATTATTCATCGTTTCTATATCTTGGTGGAAACGTTCTCCTTGTTATCTGCTTAGATCTCCCACATTTTATTGAAATCGATCTAGATGACTCGAGATGTGTAATTTTGTACTCATACTGCAGCATAAATGTTTGAAACCATCCAGCATTTCCTCAACTAATTCTACATAGTTATCAACCTTATGATTTGCAAGGCAATTTTGGGTAGTACTTTGTTGACATCCAGTCATGTTCAAAATATTTCATTTTCTTTGAAAGAATCGACATTACCTCATATTCTTCCTGAATTATGTAAAGGAACTTCTTTAAGACTTCTTTTACTAGTATCAATGAAGAGACGCCTATGCCTGATTGATCCCCGTGCGATATGTAGACTATCGAACTTCTGAGGAGAGGCAACTTTTCTCTTTGAATCTTAGCGCTAGTAACTCAGCACGTTCATTAAAAGGATCTGCCTCTGATGAGGTCATGAAGCTCATTTTCAGAAATTGGAGGATTTGATGATTTCGCCAGTATCCTGTTCTTCTGCTAAAATTGCTGCACTAGCTGGTGAAAAGCTGATATTGGAACACTTTCTAAATAAGAAATAGCTCTTTGTACTGAAGGAAAATTAGGGTATTTCAATTTATAGCGATTGTTTTCGTTGATGTTCACTATATTAATCATACAAAAATAACAGTCGCCATAATGATTCTCTTGTTCTCGACATATCATAGGCACTTCAAACTCTAAAGACATACGTGAATTTCAATATGAAGTAAGCAAAATACAAAAATACAACAAACTCCCAGTCCTTGTGATCAATGCAAGCTGACCTTTCACTATCTATTCACTACAAACATAATGAAAGAAATTAAGATCGTTATCACATCTTGACGTACTAGCCACAATAATAGTAACATAAGCTTTGTCAATGGTATTGTAATAATAACTATACACGAACAAGAGCGGCAAAACTTCGAAATAAGGGAGGTAAATAAACAAGATCTAATGGGTTAAGATGACGGATGGCAATATACTGTACATGACCTATTTCATCGACCATAGACACGAACAGAGCTACAGGAGAAAAATGTTGAAGGCCCACACAATTTTAATTCAGGTTTTCGCGTACCTTCTACTATCTTTTCAAAGAAATTTCATGGTCAGTAAATCATTTTGTTTCAATTTAAATGTAAATATCTCAGATTTCTATCAGATTCTTGGTTCATGCTATTTCATTTTGGGACACCTTATAAGGCTACCGTTTTTATCTCTCCTCAAAACATGTGACAGTTATTGCAATTGAAAATATACCACAGACTGAAATGAAATATACAATTTTTGCTTATATTCTATACAAAATTACTGTCTTCCAATGTTGTTTTTTAACTTAAAATCAATTCAAATCAACGGTTATGTTTATTGAAATATCAGAACTTCTAGAACACGGTCCAATTTTTGTTGACTTATTGTCTTTCGAAAACCAATACCGATTTCAAAGGAGTGTGAATAAACCCAATGACTACTATTAGTTCTCCCTCTGCTGACCTCAGAACTGAGTCGTTGTATTCATTCTCGCTCTATTTCTGAGAAAAAATGATGGCGTGTCATGTCCAATGCTACTTCAATTCGATCCTGGAAATTGGCTGATCAATGTTTCCAGTTCCTCCTCAACTTTCAATTGGCTTCAAATTTCTCTGCTCATTGGTGTTAGATTACTGAGTTCATAGACTATCAAGATTCCCTCGTCTTTATATCAAACACTACAGTGTAACATTTCTATAGAAACATTTGTAAATATAAGGTAATGGACTATTGATTTCTTTCCTTTTTCTTTTGAGAAATAATATATTTACTCTCGTTAAATGATAAAGAATTTCGTATGCCAAGAAATTCAATGGTTTCGTAGATTTACAACTTTCGTCTGCGTTCCTATACTGCTGGAATGGGATGATAATGATGAGGATGACCAAATGATATATGACATTTCAGTAGTTTAAGCACACAGGGTTCCATTTCGAACGAGTCATCTTGTATAGGGTGCGCCAGAGAGAACCGGACAATTTTTTTTCCGTTATAACCTTCGCAATTTTAGAGCAACATCATTCGTTCTTGCTTCAATGGGAAGCCAAAGGACTAGGTTTCTCAGAAATTGTATCAAAATCACACTTTCGGTGGAAGCCAATAGAGTTGACTCATTCGAAAATGAGCAATATTTCAAGATCGCTGGAACGTTTTTTTTTCACCTAGGAATTCGAATGGGGCTTTCAGTCGATAATTCAGTCTTTTCTGAACAATTTGACATATTGATCTCAAAAATACTCCAAGAATTGTTAAAAAAGTGGCTGAAATCGAAATATTTTTTTCACCTCATGGCGCTGGCATTCCTGAATATTTTGTGTTCTTCATGGATGTTCTAAGATGACAAAGAACCATATTTTACTACAACCAACCTAAAATTTCAGTTCCCTTTGAATTCAAAATGGCCGACTTCTTCAAATAATTTCAGAGTTACAACGGGAGGTGTATATGATGGTGAAGAAGAGAAACATTATTTAGGACAATTGGCACAATTCTGAACCAATATTCGAGTTCGACCCCTCAAAATGAAGGAAAGGTTCGATCTAGTGATTGAATTACGCAGTTGATTCATTACGAACGCGAAAAATTTCAGTTAGTTGACTATTAAGAGTAGTCTTTCGTGTATCAAAACGATATAGCTATGTCATCGATATCAATAAGTAGAAGACGATTCCTTATTACTTGAAAAACAATTGTATTTCCAACAAGACAGAACTCCTCCCCACTATGCACCAATTTGCCAATACCTCAATTAGCCATATCCTGGTATTTGGATTGGAAGGAAAGGTCCAATGGAGTAGCCTGCCTGATCTCCTGACCTAAACCTTCTGCACCTTTTCTTATTGAGACATCTCAAGTCCTAAATTTTTGTGACTCTGAGAATTTGGACGATCTGGTCCAGAAAATCGTAGATGAGTGTCGTCGGATAACTCTAAATATGCTCACTCATGATTGATAGTTTTCAGTCAGAATTGTATTATTTTGTGGAAGCGAATGGAGGACAATTCGAACATTTGGTTTGAAATCACTGGATTTCAATTCTTTATTATAAACATAATTCAATGAATCTGTTGTAGTTTGCAAGACTCGAGAGATTCTTTTCCTTGAAAAATAATAGGAAAATAAAAAAAAAATAGTTTTTCTTTTAGAATAACCTGCGTTATGCCCATATGCGCGCAATCTTTCGACTTAACTTCAACACCCTATAAATCGGTAACGAAATATTTGCGGACCTATGTTTATATGAACTTTCTTCATGAAATTACCTCAGCAATCACTAGTTAAACGATTCTGTTGTTACTACGTGATAGTTAATCATGATGATTCACGAGAGCTCTCTTGTGATAGAATAATACATAGTTCAATATCTTTTCATCATTCAGCAATCACCTCCTTGAATATTGCCGCGTCATTTTTGAACACCCTGTAAAGCTATTATGATGAAATAAAAAACTTGATTTGCGTAATACAATAAACATAATTAGAATAATTATCATACATTAGAAATATGATTTATGTGTACCAAAGCTTATGTGACGCGAAAATTCAATCATAAATTTTCCTGACAGGAAGTTTTTTATGAAATCACAACCGGAAAAATAAATATTCAAATACACTCTTGCCTCACCCAGTTCCGACTCACCCTGATGCAATTTATGGAAAAATTCTTACCTCCTGAAATTATTACTTCTTTGCTTGCGTAGATCACTTGCTTGATTCCATTATTGATAACTTCAATTCCATATGCTTGTTTCGTCGTTGTGTTAATGAGAATTCTTGTAACTGTCGAATTCATGAGGATGTTGAGGTTCCTCCTATGCTTAAAGGGCCTTAAGAATGCTCTGGCTGTACTAACTCTAGATCCGTTTTTATTTGTGGTTTGTGCAATATTGAAACCAGAATGGTAGTTTCCGTTCAAATCACGAATTGGATAACCTGAAATCATAAATAAATTCACTTACTTTGGAGTGTATATCTAAGTAAAGGGCCTCCCTGAGATGACAACTGTTTTTGGAGAACCAAAGAATTTTTTCATGCACGTGATATATTTATACCATTTCTAACTCTTCTCGTGAAACTTGAAGGTTAACTAATCATTAAGATCCATTATTTTCAATCACACTGTATATAGATATACAGATAGGACTGCCGCACCAAAACATTGAAATCTCTTAACTTGTAGATTGTCTCATTTTCGACAGTTTAGTATTGCAGCTATTTAAATTTTGCAAATAGAGAAAATGACTTCCCATCTCCCCCCTCGATTTATTATTATTATTATTATCGTGACTATCTCCCAGATATGCACTATCTCAGCTATTAGCTGGATATAATTTACCTTTATTCCCATTATTCTAATCACTTAATCGAAGAAAACCATAACTTTGATGATAAATTCAAAATTTTACACAATGAAAATAATAGACAAATACTCAATCTATGGAAATTTTAGAGATTAACACGGAAAGAATTCAGGTAGGTTAATTAATTGAAAAAGTAAAACGAAATGAGACACTTTTGTGACTTTTCCACAATTCATTCAATAATCACGACCGGCTTCGACCCTACGGTCATTTTTAAGTGAATAACAATATAATACATGAGTAGTAAGTAATACTCATATATTATATTGTTATTCACTGAAAATGACCGTAGGGTCGAAACCGGTCGTGATTATTGAATAAATTGTGAAAAGTGACAAAAGTGTCTCATTTCGTTTTACTTTAAAATGAATTTCCATAAATTGATAAAATCTTCAATACTATCAATTAGTTACTTAATGGTCTATTAGATCTAAATCCTTCTCCATTACTCAGTCTTTTCAATTCATAAAGTAAGCAACTCCGATGATATCCAACATAACCTTTGTACTTGTACCAATTGTAATATTAAGTAAGAAATAAGAATATTATATAAGGAATAACTCGGTTCATTAGTTTGTATCTATCTGTTGAAGCTACAGTGTGGTGAAACCGGTCAAAGTTGTGTTAATATAGTGGAAATCTAAAAACCATAGTTTTATTTCGTTGAAAAAAAAATTTCTTTCTTGTCTTGACTCCTGAAAAATAGATAGACCACAAAAAAAAATTTAGCAGAAAGTTTAATTCTACGAAAATGAGTGCCAGTCAATACCAAAACTGGTTTTACATCAAGACCAATCGACATATTGGCACTTGGTCAATTTTGAAAAAATCAAGAAACTCAATCAACTCGATGAAGAAAGCTAGGTTGAATTTATTTGCGGCAATTATTTCGTGACGCGAGAAGAGCACAGTGAAGGGAGGCCATTTTCCTTTATTCACAATATTTGACATAGCCGTAGTACTAAATAATAATAATAATAACAATAAGTTCTTTATTTTCTACAGGTAGATCCCAATTACAGAAAAAATTTAAATATTTATATAACAAATCAACAACTTAAAGCGTAATCATAAATAATGAGTTAATATTAATAAAAACCATGCAGCTATTCGAAACTTACTCGGTACAGAAAATGACAAAAATGAAATGAACAAATGAAGAAAAAAACAATTGAAAAAAATGCTATGCCATAAAATAAAATAGAAAGAAAACACTCATGGAGTGAGTAAAACTGAAAATTTGAAAAGTAGAAAAATAAAAAGGATGCAATAACTCAGATGCGCTTCAGAGAACATTGTCCAGATATACACTACTAATAGTGGTAAACGAATCGAAATTAATATCACACAATCTCGAGATGGAATTATAAGTTGTACACATAAATAATATTGGAGATTGTGTGAGTGTGAGTTTGTTTTGGGCGTGCTCAGGAAAAACAGACGCCCATTTCCTGAGGTCAGTCTCGGAACTGAAATTTTCAGTTGAGCTAAAATAGAGGGACAATCCGAACGATTATTCAGGAGGTTAAACAAAAATTTTAAGAAAAGAAAGACTCTTCTCTTCTCAGAGTGGTCGCTCTGAACCCACTCAAGTGTGCACCATGATCATACCCTCTTACAGGGTAGACATCATCTTCTCGCCAGACAAGGTATTTAAAAAATCTTCTCTGAATTGCCTCCAAATGATAATCATGACAATAATACATGGGATGCCAAATAATCGACGCATGTTCCAACTTACTCCTAACAATAGTCTCAAAAAGACGAATTAAAGTATTAGATTTCGTAAAGTGCTTTCCATTGCTAATTATGAATCCATATAATTTCGCGGCGGATGTGAATGAATAGTTGATATAGGGAACAAAAGTGAATATTTGGTCGAATTTAAGACCAAGATCTTTTATATCAGTGGAACGTTTCAATACACCATTGTTCATAATATAATCACAAAAAATTATGTTTTTCTTGCGAGAGTAAGTAACTGCAGTGCACTTAGATACATTCAAGCCCAAACGATTAATCACACACCAGTTTGACTTATGACCCCCTGCAAGACCTTACAATCGCGTTCTGACGCTATCTTCAACAACAATGGACCAAGATTGGACCCCTGCGGGACAACTGAAGAAACAACAAATTCGCGGGAACGAAAACTTTCGAGCTGTATGAACTGTCGGCGGCCGACCAAGTAAGACTCGAAAAGAGAAGCTAAGGCTTCCGAGAAACCGAATCTGGACTTCAGTTTCCACAATAAACGATGATTCACTTTATCGAATGCTTTTTGAAAATCTGTGTAAATAACGTCAACTTGACCGGAACAGTCCAAAATCTCGAGTAAATACTGTGACAACACTACCAGATTGCTGATGCAGGATCTCAAAAGCGTGAAACCATTCGGCTCATGTATATGACATTTGTCATATTTTCCGAACGACTGTCAAAGTTTTTTCTCAAATTTTTCTTTATACTAAACAAGTTCCACGAAGAAATAATATATGGGTGATGTCAACCCAGATTGTTGGGTCCATAATGATTCTAAAACATCTATAGATCTTAATCGGCATCACTTGGAAGACTGAACCTGTCCATCGGGGCTCTCTCGGTCAAACGGAGATGGAATTTGAGAAAATATCGCAGGTTATGAATTTTTTTATTATCTCTTCAGTCCCTTTCATGACCATGCTTGCTATGTAAAATCTTTTCTTAGATTTGTTTAGACATATAAGAAGTTTGATTGTGGAAATATTTTTCTGCTGGTTTTCTTTTTCCATTGTTACAGATTCCTGTCCCAAACTCCCTTCCTTTCCTCTTGTTTTTGGAAATCATGGAATGCAAGAGAGAATGAAGCACCTAAGCAGAAAAATCTTTGGTACTCTTCATGTACACACGACACTCACACATCATAAACAGACAAGCTATTGCTTGGGGAAACGAGTTTTTTCCTCAGGTATTTTCACTCGTTTATTGAATCATATACAAGATAGTATGGTTTCCCTGTTACATTTTCTGAGCTCCCACTTGTGTTTTTTCTGACACACACCAAAATTAAAGATACAAGCACTTATTGTAAATAAAATTATTCAAATTTTTGGATATCCTCTCTTTTCAGAAAAAAAAAAATATATATATATATATATATATATATATATATATATATATATATATATATATATATATATATATATATATATATATATATTATATATATATATATATATATATATATATATATATATATATATATATATATATATATATATATATATATATATATATATATACGGAAACACGACATATCAACCACATACACACCTCATATAACTATCGGCGCCTCGCTGAGAAACCCTAAGGACAAAGTCATATTAGAAAACCAGGGCGTTTACAGCATTTCCTGTGGAACATGTCTAGCAAAATACGTAGGACAGACCAACCGAAAAATGTCTGCAAGACTGCACGAACACAAATTATCCATCAAGAATAAACAAATGACATCTGCTCTTTTTCAACACCACATAAATACAGGCCATAAAATAGACTTTGATAGCTGCGAACAAATCGCCAACATAAACTTCAAAACTAGAACAATACGGGAAGCAATAGAAATAGAGAAAAAAGGAATCCTCAATAAGAGATACGATGCCCTCAACCTTCCAATTACTTGGAAGTCCCTTCTCAAAAAAGACACCACACACAACGCAACAAACAACGCCGAACATCGAAACAATAACTCTACTCAATACCCCGAGGAGAGGGGCCAACACCACCCAATCCAGAACGCCGATACAATCTTCGGCAACGACGAGGCTTAAATACCGTGAACAACATCGAAAATCCTCAGTTACCTACCACGACTACGCATTGAAAATACCAAATGAGATTTTGGCGAAACGGCTGCAAACTCCATTCAATGGAGAGCAATCTAACGAACGGATGTACTCCCGGATAAACAATACATATGTACCCATCATGAATCCTCCCCCTGATCGCGGGAAATATAGCGTTGTATAAAATAATCTCGAGAAATTTTGAGAAATTGGATAGAATCGCGATGGGCCTATAGTTACAATCTTAGCTACCTTCCACGTCGAGGGGTAAACTCCACTCCTCAAGACAATATTGAAAATGAGACATAAAGGATGTGCAAAGACACGTATACAGTCCTTAACAACAAAGCTGGGTATACCGTCTGGACCAGCGGTAGGCTTGCTAGATAGTTTTCTCGCAGCGGAGATTATATCCACAGAAATTGTAGTCAAATTGATGAATTCAGTACCAAGAACTTCGCCATCATCTACTAATTCATCTCTATTATATCCATCATACACACCACCAAAGTACTCCGCGAAAGCACCATCAATGTTTTCAGGCCTCTCATATGACCTCTCATCATCTCTCGTGGTATACGTGAATGGCCTCTTTTTGATTTAATGAATGACCAGAAATCAGAAGGATCACTGGAAATTTCGTCTTCGGATATTCGAATAAAGTTCTCATAAGCTGTATTCATTTTAGATTTCACAATACACCTCAAAGACTTGAATTTATTGTAGTGAAACTCGGACCTATGCTTTCTATAACTATTGAAGGCTTTTTCTTCAATTAAAATACTTTCAATTAAATCCGAGGTATACCATGTTGGAAAACGGCGCTTGCGAATAGACTTAGGAGGTACTGTTTTTTCGAAAATTTCCCTTAGAATGTAGTAGAACTTTGGACAAGCCTCATCAGGTTCGTCCGCCACTTCCATAACTGTTGACCAATCGGCATTGAGAATCATGTCATACATCACAATAAAATTTGCTTTTCTGAAATCTAACCTAACCTTCCGATCCGCTTGATTCACACCAAACTCTGGTATACTTTGCACTCGCATATCAAAGATAAAGTTGATGGGAGGGTGATGAGAATCCCTTTTCACCAGAGGGGCAAAATCGTCCATTATTCGGAACTCATTATTGGAGAAAATGAGATCTAGGATTTTGCTATTATCATTCTTCACATGATTAAATTGTTTTAGGGCGAGAGTTTCTGCAAAAATTTTTAATGATATAGATCCAGTGTCGGACAAGTTTTCAACATACACAACGCATTGAAATCACCTACAATCAGCAGTTGTCGGTCTGAGATCATATCTATGGTAGAAAGCGTATCGAAAAACAGTTCATAAGTGTCAGCTTCTGTTGTAGGAGGTACGTAAAGCACTAAGACAAATACTGTATTCATGTCGATTTTCACCTTGCAACAGAAGACATCAATTGAGGGCACGAGATTATGTAGAATCGATAAATCGACAAATTCCGTTTGAAACCTTTCGTTGATTGCCACTAATATTCCACCCCCTCTCGAACAATTGGTGGCTGTCAGATTTCTGTCATTCCTGTATACTACGTGATGGTCCGGAAAATGCTCAGAATTGGAGACATCATTCTGCAGCCAAGTTTCACTGATACATATAAAATCGTAGTTGGACGTAGACACCGCGGTCAAAAATTCGTGAGTTTTGGAATTGAGTCCATTCTGGTAAATACACTCAGTTTACATTCACGATTGAAGGAATACCGCGAATATGTTTAATACCAACATTCTTTCCCTCCCCTCTGCCTTTTGCCTGTTTAACTCCAATTTAAAAACGTCGCAATCTGTCCCCCTGTACATTATGATAATCACATCGAAAGAAGTATGTGATGTTTGAATGAAAACTTGTGACAAAAAATCTACATATCTGATGGATGGTAATCAATTAATCAGCGTTAACTCCTAATTTCCATTATTCATTAATTCATTTCAACTACTCCCTCGTACTTGAGAAAACACTTAGACTTTCATGAATGTTATACCTTTTTCCGAACGAATTTCACTTTGAAACCCAATGTTTTATTCATGGGGAAAATCCTTAGGCATTTGGATTCCTGTTACTTCAAGTATCAGATAATGCTGATCTTCCAGCGAAAGTTACAATTCAATTTATTCGCTAATGCGATCATTTAGTTGAGTATTGAAATAAAAGTTTCAATAGGTTCCGAAAGAACTAGAGCGATTGGAATTTCTTCAAGTGCTCGAGATGTATCAATTAAATCTATGAATCAATTTAGACCAGCAAAATAATTGATAATGTTCGGCCATGAGAAGAGAAAAGTTACTTTGGGTGGCATTCACTTAATTTGGACAAATCGGAAATGTCAATGTCAGATTTGCGTTCAAATTGTAAGCAGTATGTAAAAATACGGTAATACGAAATCTAACCTAACCTAATAATTAAGCAGTCATGGAAAGCGTTGATTTGCTACCAGGAGTTATGTAGGTTATGTATTATTTGGTTACCTTTATATTCCTGTGATATGGTCGTCTCTTAATCATGATCAGTTGATATGTGAGGATATTTTAAGCAGTGTTCTTTTACATTCCAAATACAGTCCTCACAAAAATTGTCGCATCACCCTACTTTTACGACTATACTATATAAGCTTTTAGGTTGGTCATTCAAGAGTCGCTTGGTAACATTCAGAAGTGTAAAATAAGAGATAAGTTTATGTTGGAAAATATCAACAATTTTCGAGTTAATGAAAAATTTGAAAATTCTACCATCTTCAAACGCGAAGAGACCAATCAACTAGCATCGAATGGTTACTAATCATTTTCAGAATCGAGTGTTTCCTCCCCGGGCCCTAATTACTGCCAGTATACGTCTTGAAACCCCCTCAAACAAATTTTGGATGTACTCTTGAGTCACTGAGTTCCAAATTTCAGGAAGCAGATTTTTTAGTTGTTGGAGTGTTCTATAAGGCATCCTACGTTGCTGAATTTGCCACCCCATGTTGTTCCAAACATGTTCTACGGGGTTCAAGTCGGGACTTATGGCTGTCCATCTTAAAATATCAAGACGTGGAAATTTATATGGAATTTGCGGCGCACAACTAGAGCTATCAGGTAAGGAATCAAGTGATACCAACTCAAGAAAAACTTTATAAGCATGGACCTACGAATTCTTTCAAATGTGCTAAATGTAATTCAAATCAAGATGACACTTTGATGCATAGAATGAGATATTGTGGATTGGCAGATGAGACTTGGGAGTGGATGAGAAACAGATTATTTTATAAATTCAAAATTGATATTGACAAAAAAAAAACTACATGCAACTTTTCGAATTTTCCTTTAAAGACAAAAACATTAAACGACATAAACACCTCAAAAAAGTCTAGGGAACACTTACCAATATCTTTAAAATTTTGATGATTCGAATTTATAGAAATCTTTCGGCCTTTGTTAGGATGTATTTGATATAATGTATTCTCAAGAAAACAAAATAATATTGGACTTCTCCAAAGCACCTATTATAAAAAAAAATCGAAATTCGAAAAAGACGAAATTTGGTAAAACACAAAAAAAAATCCTGAACTAATATTTTCGAAACGATACGGAAGCACTTATATTTTTTCAGTACCCAGAAGGTCCACCTCTGTTATTAATGACTTTTTGGCATCGTCGCGGCATGCTCAATATTAAATTGTCTTTTACATTTTGGCCTAAAACATTCCAAGTCCCCTGAACTGCTAATCGAAGCTCCTGTTCATGATGGAAGACGTTTTGACGCTGGAGATTTCTTTTTAGGGTGTCCCACATGCTCGATGGGATTCAGATCTGGGGAGCAGGATGACCATGGTAGAAGATCGATATCATTCTCTTCAAGAACGTTCAAGGCAACTCTTGCACGATGATTAGGGGCATTATCTTTTTGGAAGGGTGGATTTTGAGCCATTATTTGGAGAAACAGTACCATTACAGGTAAAACTATCTCTTGAGTAAGAATTTCCAGTGAGGTTGTTCTGTATGAAAACGAGGTCAGTTCTTCCACCAAGGCGTATACCTCCCCAAAACATCACTGATAAACTTCTCGAGCATGCTGGAGACGGTTTTGCTTTCCAGGTTCCCTCCATATTCGAATTCTTCCCGAATCGGGATAATAACTAAATCTTGATTCATCCCTGAAGAGAACTGTGGCCCACCTCTGTTGATCCCAGTTTACGTGTTCGTGGCACCAAGCTAAACGAGCAGCGCGATTTCCATGGGTCAGTTGTGGAACTCTTAAAGGATGTTTGGAGTGGAGTTGACCTTGTGCAGTCGATTTCTCACAGTTTGGTCGGAAATTTGTACATTATGAACTCGTGATAGCTATTGAGCTAATTGAGATGCTGTGGTAGTACGATCTCTTCTGGCTTGTAAAACCAAAAATCGGTCTTGGGCGACTGTAGTAATCCTGAAACGACCTGTATGGCGTTCTTCTACGCTACCTGTTTCATTGAAACGCGACCATAAACGGTTTATGACACTTAGGCTACTTCCCAGAACCCTGGATATTTCCCGTTGTAAGCTCTCAGCTTGGAGCATGCCAACGGCTCGTAACATCTCTTCTCTAGTCAAATGTCGAAATGTCGTCTTTCGATGGTCGAATCACAGAACTTGAATCTTTTATTTGTGCTTACAAAAGAAAAAAGTGCCAAATAACTGATTTCAAACACTGAATTCATGGAATGATTATAAAGCAGCGTCGCATAGCTGCATTTTTAGTTTTTTATAAAAAAAACTGAAATCTGTTGCGGCACTATACATAATTTGGTGAGAAATTGATACAGCTGTTCATTTCTCAAAAAAAATCATCCATATTGATCGTTCTGGATACGATCTATCGATATTCAGAAGTGTTCCTCGACTTTTTGAGGTGTTTATTTATGGTTCATCAATGCACTTTTATTTTAAAACATAGAAGTAAACAAAGTTTGGGAGAATTTGATTTTATACAAAGCTTTAATTATGAATGGTATAGTAGATAGAAAATTAGACCTAAGAAAAAATTTAATATACTTATTGTAATGAGAGAATGTAAAGGAATAATTTAATAAAAAAATGATCACTCAAATAGCGTTCAGGACGTTCAGCCATTACAATAAATTCAAAGATTCGAAAATCAATAAAAACACAGAAAACTTGCATTAATTTAGCATGAAAACTCAAGAGAAATTGAATGAATACTAATAGTAAAATAAACTCATTCTTGTTTCAGACGTGTTTGAGATCATATGGAAACAAATGTTACTACACAGATAAGTTGTTTTTCCTCTCATATGTCCAAAAACATATGTTGACAAAGAAACTGCGATCGAGCTGCTTAATCGATTGTGGAATTCAGAATACCTGGTGATGCGACAATTTTTATGGTGTGTGTATTTGATATTTCATCATCAATTTTTTTGAAATTCCTGAATTTATATGGCCAATAGATAAAGATGTGAATTCTTCTCATCCAGCAATTTATTCTGGCAATTTCAATACCAAAATGATATTTCTTTTGTAAGTGATATTGATGATCTATTTATTTTATAAAATTCATTTTCAAGGAAGATGAAGTAAAATATATTTTATAATTTCAAGTAATTATGAAGTGGTTAACTACAGGAAATGAACTGACCCATATAGATACTGCCTAATTTGATATTAAATAGTGGAAAGGTATTAATGTCTAGTTGGGTATTAAGGGTGATTTACATTCCAACAAATAATTTTTTTCTTTGTCGCAATTATGAAGAATTCGGATATTATCAATATTTTATTGTTTTCATATCATCTTATATTGGAGAATTACTGTCAGAGGATAAATGTTCTTTTAATCTAGTTCCCAAGTTTCTACCTGTCTACCCAACATATTCTCCCGTACACTAATTGCAAGCAATTTTGTAAACCCTTGATTATAGGAATTTGTCTGTTTTTTGTTTAGCCATGAATAATAATTTTTTCAAGGTCAGACCACTTGAGAAAGAGGTTGTTCTTTCAAATTCAGAAAAATTGTTATTGCACAAAACTTAGTTGAATCTAGAGGATTTTTTCAAGAAAGTATCTTTTAAGATAAAACTAACAGAGGAAACAAGAACAACCTTCGTACGAATACGGAACGTATGCAACCTCAAAACTGCACGAGCAAAGTCCAATTTGAACAGAGGGGTACCTAATAAACTCCTTGAAAAGAGACTAGACCATTCTGGTCTATGGCGAAGACTGTCGGTGCCAATTTCTACAAATCTGCGTTTTCTCTTCTTGTTAGAGAAGACGGAAGTATAGCATCATTTCCGAAAGAGAAAGCCGATCTCTTTGCTCTCTTGACTCGAAGAATTGTGTGCTAGATTCATCAAACGCAATACCACCAAACATTTCACCCACAAATTGTTCCATGGCAGGAATCAATTGCAGAGTCCGCACTGTGAGACGGGATCTCGAGCAGCTAAGCTGCAAGAGGCAGTTGGTCTAGACGAAATACTGCCAATCGTCCTGAGAAAGTGTGCTTCCAAACTGGCACCCATTCTTAACCATCTGTTTCAGATTTTTTATGAAAGCCAGACTTTTCCGAGCAGCAGGAAAATAGCAAGAATTCAACCGATCCCAAAGAAAGGAATGAATTCCTTACCCAAACTACCGCACTGTTGCGCTTCTTCCCATAATGTCCAAAGTGATGGAGAGACACATAAACGCTGACATCATCAAAAATCGTTAGTTGCAGGGAACTAATAAGCACCCTCAGTATGGTTTTTGCAGGCAACGATCGACAGGACATCTGCTCGCCTACGTCACTCATGTTTGTACATTAACGATGGAAAAGCATGGGGAATCTAGAGCAATAGCCCTCGACATATCTGAAGCTTTCGATGTTTGGCATGCAGCCTTGTTGAATGAACTTGTTGCATATGGGCTTCCCGAAAAATCGCGAGCTTGGATAAATAGCTTTCTTTCAAAAAGATCAATACAAGTTGTGGTTGACGGTATAACATCTGCTTTCCAGTTGCAAGCAGGTGTACCTCAGGGATCCGTTCTTTCGCCAACCTTGTTGCTGTTGCAGATAAACGATCCTCTGTCTTCAACAGAGAACAAGATCTTCGGTTTTGCAGACGATTGTAACCTAAATTCGTCTTTCAGTAGTCTGCGGCCGATTATAGCCGCGGAATCTATCTCAGCGTCAGAGGTATTAAAAAATTCAACTCTGTCTCACAGAGGACATCTGGTGGGTTCAGTTGAACCTGGTGAGCTTCAACGCGAGCAAGACGCAAGCAACTACGTTTTCTAGAAAGGTCTCCTCTAGAGAACCTCCTCTAACGATGCAAGGCCAAATTGCGTCCAAAGATTCGATGCACCCTCTTAGAATAACGGTCAACTCCGGGTTTTGCTGGCATAAACATGTATCAGCAACAGCTAAGTCGGCATCAGCTAAACTCAGTTTACTTTTCAGAGCCAAGCGATACTTCACGTCATCTCAGCTGTTGCTTCTATATAAGGCACAGATTCGACCTGCTTTGAAACATTGTTCCCATGCATGGGGATCTGCGTCTAAATATTCGTTGTTGATGTTGGATAGTGTGCAAAAACGGGCTTTGCGCCTCATTGACCACCCGGAGATCACCCGCGATCTCCAACCGCTGTCAGAAGACAAGCTGCTGACCTTGGTCTGTCTTACAGATACTTCCACGGAAGATGCTCCGAGGAGCAGATAGACCTTGTTCCAGGAAAACTTATGTTTTCCGCAACACTAGACTGGCAAGGAGTTCTCATCATATGACGGTACATTTAATGACCTCTCGAACCTCTCTCTATAAGAATTCCTTTGTTCACAGGGCTAGTGAGCTAGGGAACTCGCTTCCGTCCAACATCTTTCCAACATCCTACAATTTGGCCCTCTCCAAGAAGCGAGTAACCAGACACCTCAATTCTTTCCAGGCGCCCACTCATGTGGTGTAACAGGTTCGCCAACAGGAAGCACGCATAAAAAAAGAATTTATGCAATATAATAATTGTGTTATTTGATGTTTTTAGGTTAGATAGACCAGGGGAATTTTGTTTTTTAAGGCAATTCTTCTGATAGTATCATTTCAATTTTGAAGTTGATTGGTGACAGTAGAATGGAAAAGACCTGATGGATCAGTGAATTATAAGCTGCTAGTTCGTGATTGTGATTGATTGAGTTCATGGGAATAGTTAAGTCTGTGAAGGTTTCTTTCCTTTAGATATTATGAACGAAATAGTAAGTCAATTTGCGTGTTGACAGGACTGAAAAATGTATTGAGTTATCGATTCATATTTTTCTGTAAACAAAATGTTTGAGCCCTCTAATTCTACCAAATATCATTCACATATTGGTACCAGAACACTAGTTGTTTTCGCTAAGTGGCTATTTAATATTACTGTCCTTTCAAGTATCCATGGATATATAGGCAGAAAGGTGGCTAAGAGTTGATCCCATGGAGAGTCCTGATGTTTCTTACCAAAATTTTGATTGAAATTGAAAATAATTATGAAATAGGCAGGTCTTTAGATTTCCCTCCGATAGTCAGAGAAATATTTACCGAAAATAAAACGCTGCCGCACGTTGCTGATGAGTTTATGTGACCTTCTACCAGCCTTCTGAAACCAGGTAAACGTTCAGGAAATTCGAATTACTATTTCCCATCAGTAACTTAAAGATCATAACTGATTATTGAGGAGGTCTGGTCTTATGCGTAAAAGTGGTTTCAGAAAAATCTTCACTAGTTCAGATCGAGGATCAAGTTCAAAAACACCTGTGTCCTACAATCGATTTGGATCCATCACTGATAGCAGATCTCCTTTAAATCCGACGGTTGTATCAGAAATTGAGGATCTAAATAACCCTGAATCTGTAGGTGTCTATTCTGAGACGACCCAGAACCGGGGTCTATTTTTTTTTGTGTTAACTTGCTAAAACTATCCATATATTTCTTGGTTTTCATCTAATTGAATTTCATTATCAATTGTGATAACTGTATATTGTAGATCTACCTACATAACATTTCATATTGTTCATCTGAATTCATAATTACAGTAAAAAGACGGTCATTTGCCAGAATGATTCAATAATTTTATTTTAAATTCTCAATATAGTAAAATATTACGTATTCTTAAAACAGCTTAAAATCACCCAAAAGCGTAAATTCGAGGCGAAGGAATTTATCTAAACTCAGATAAGAAATCCAGCAAAAACAATATTCGACTCTAAAATCAAAGGCCGTTAAGCACCCTTTCGTATATACACGATTCCACACATCTGGTATTTTCTAAAACAGCAATTTCCACGTCGCGACGAAGGAACGCGTTTGTAACAGGTACTTGAGTACCAAGGGTAGAGGAAAGTGAGGGTGTAACAGCTGCTGGGTCACGATCGCGAATTTAGAGGATCATTATTATTATTATTGGGTTATTTTTATTCCGAGATGCAGTTACTCTTCTTATTC
The DNA here is from genome assembly GCA_013387265.2 of Cryptolaemus montrouzieri. NCBI lineage: Eukaryota > Metazoa > Arthropoda > Insecta > Coleoptera > Coccinellidae > Cryptolaemus > Cryptolaemus montrouzieri. Next base: position 16,656,290 of record JABFTP020000042.1, read on the forward strand.
AGTTATCCAGTTTTCGAAGCTCAGTGAATTCACTCATTCGTGTGAATCGGAATTAAATTTAAGTTAATTAATAATTCAATATTTCTGTTCACTATTTAATCTTTACTAATTTCAAAAAAAAGTATTTGCTACGTAATTTCTAAACGCACTAAGGGCGAGTTGAAATAATCATTTCTCAAATTCCAAATTATTTTCACATATTTTTTTTTCTTCTTGGCAAATAATCTATTTGAACTGCACTGACATTTTCTAATATTTATTTCAAAGAGTTATTTTCACAGACTTATTCAAAACCTTTGCTATCGTAACTTGGTAGAATTTGAAATGTACTGAATTTATTTCATATTGATTTCCACAGTTGTTTTAACTTGACACATTATTTGAAGTATACTCAAATTCTTTAATATTGATTTGGATATTTGTTTATCTAACTTGCAACGTTATTAAAACGTAATTAAACTATTGTATACTGATGCCCATAACTTGGTAACTTTTAAATTTGAAATTTCATGAAGTTTACTTATTGATCTCAGTGAAATGTTAATTAACCATTTTGCCAATACAAATATTTTGTTATAATCTGATGAATGATACACTTGAATGTAAGAATATTTAATATTGGTTCTTATCTTTGCTTCTATAAATGGGCCAATTATCTATTTGAAATATCATAATCCATTTTTTTATTCAGTATTATTCTTGATCTCATTTTATAACTAAGCAGAACAAACTTAAACTGTAACGAAGATGTTTATATTTCATTGTATCCAACTATGGGAAGATCTTACTTTCAAATTATTGATTTGATATCCTATACTCTCAAGCTCAATAACTTTCCCTGTCTTCAGGTGTAATGATCACCTACGAATAATATCATTACTCTTTAGTATAAATAAATGGCTCTAGGGACGATACGCATGTATGGACCCACATACATACTGAGTTGGTGGAATGTATGTGACGTTTGTGGTACATACATGTATATGATCAGAGGACATGATTCCCTGGTTGGCGAATCCGCGATATGGGAATAGAATATGATCCGGAGTCAGTGACACAATATAATTAATATTGCGCAAACAAAACAAAACAATAATAATAATAATACTACCCGTTGGCGCTCAGTTGAGCAAAAAGAATCACGTATGGCTTTACGGGCTTACCTCTAGTTCCTATATAACGTTTTAATACTATACGAATTACTGCATTCGATTAAAAATACGCGAGTGAATTAACGCTTGCAAGTTGTCAAGTAAATCTTTCAGAGTTTGGAGTATCAGGGCAACGACCTCTTCAGAAAACATGATATCATATTACCAAAACCCTTAGATCGGGTCAGTTACCACTCATAAGATGGGTGACGGCCGGTTAGGCCTGTCTATAATAATATAACATATCCGAATTCCATCCAGAGTGTGGATGAGGGCCGATTGAGCCTGTTGATAATAATTAAATATTCCAACTTCCACTCGAAATATGGGTGAGGACCAATTAGGTCTGTTCATAATAATTAAATATTCCAACTTCCACTCGTAATATGGGTGAGGACCAATTAGGTCTGTATAGAATAATTAAATATTCCAACTTCCGCTCAAAATATGGGTGAGGGCAAATTGGGCCTCTATCTAAATGATCTGATATTTCATCAAATTAATTAAAAGACGCCAAAGAATGCAAGGATGAGAATTTAATAAAAATGCTGCAAAGATCAAATAGACATTGTTACCGAATCTGTTTTTGATTTTCTAATGTCCTTATCTATGGTTTAAGCGACGAAGAATTGGTCGTATCACATCAAACCATAGAAGAACTTGAGTAGGTTACTACAAATACACAACACAACAAAGAAAAGGGTCCTATTTCATATAAGAGAATTTCAAGGCAAGTTCAGGTACTAGACGATCACATGGCTTTTCATTTGACCGATTTCAGTCGGTCTAAAGTGTAATTAATATGGGGAAGAAAATAAGATAATTCAGGTATTGCAATTTACACAGAACGGTGCATTTTGCATCGTCTTTCAGATACCGGGGTTGAGGGTGTTTCAATTCAAAGCATATGTTAGTATTTTCTTCGTTTCTTGTAACACTGAACCAAACCCTTAGACTCTTATAAGAACACACATGCTAATTACTGCAGTTCCTATAGTTTTTTTGGGGGTTAAGTGTATAGCCAATAGGTTATCTTTCGGTATTTATTATTGATTCTTCAAGAGATTGTCATGAGAATTAACTCACCTAGTTCTTGAGCAGCATGAAGTATGGCAGTTGATAATGGGGGATGATATGGAAATTGTGAAACTTGAAGAAGTCCACCAGATGCGTGGTAACCTTGATCCATTTTGTCCATCTGTTTATTATCTTCGCTTTTCAGGAAGTATGGGAGCACTTCGTTATAACTCCAACCTTGATTTCCAGCAGCTGCCCAATCATCGTAATCTTTCTTGGATCCACGAATGTACATCATACCATTCATAACTGAAGTCCCTCCCAAAACCTGAAATAACGAAACATTGATGCAGAATGATAGCTGTTGCTGTCAACTTGGAAAGAAGTTAGCTGGGATGCTAAATGCCGATTTATCACAAGATCTAAGCTTATGAAAGAGGAAAGTTTTCATGGATGCTTTGAAAAAGTATACAATTACATGAATGAAGATATAAGCTGAATCAAAAGCTACTGCATAAGCAATTCGAATCGAAAGCAATTTTCTTCTTCTTCTTAACCGTGTAGAAGGCGTAGCGCCTGTTCAGTTCCGGTTTCCCTACAGTAGTTCTTGTGTAGTTGATTGCCAACTGTCCCGCCATCGTTTTGGTGGTCGTCCAACGGGTCTTCTTCCGTGTGGTATGTTGTTATATACGATTTTGGCTATTCTATCTGTGGTCATTCTGTTTACATGCTGGTTCCATTCTCTTCTTCTTTTTATTACCCATCTTACAATATCGTCTGTTTCACATTTTTCCCTTATGTCGGTATTTCTTTGTCTGTCATTCATTGTGTAACCGGTTATAGTTCTTACCGTTTTCATTTCTGTTGTTCTTAGTATCCTCTTTGTTACCGACGTTTCCGCTCTTGTTTCTGCCCCGTATGTCATAATTGGTCGCACACATGTTTTGTAGATTCTGGATTTGCATGGTATACTGAGGTGTTTATTTCTTCAAATTGGTTGTTTAAGATGTCCCGACACTGCAGCTGCTTTGTTCACTTGTCTCCTCACTTCATCTTCAAGGTATCCTGTGCTTGTTATTTTGCACTCTAAGTATTCGAATGACATGACTTGGTCTATTGTGGCGTTGTCTATTGTTAACTTGCAGCGCAGAGGTTCCTTAGCTATGGTCATGCATTTTGTCTTACTTGTTGAGATTTCCATATTGAAATTTTTTGTGCATTTGCTAAAGACGTATAACATTCTTTGTAGGTCGTCTGCTGATTCTGCAATGAGTACGGCGTCATCGGCATAGCATAAGATGTTAATTTTGTAGGTTCCCATGCGGTATCCTAGTCCCAAGTTTTTAACGGTCTCTACAAGTTGGTCCATAACAGTATTAAATAGTAGAGGGCTAAGACTATCACTTTGGCGGATGCCCGACGTTGTTCCGATATGCTGCGTTAGGGTGTGGTTTGTTCGTATTTGCGTTGTTGTATTAGTGTTCAGATCTTTTATGAGTCTTATATATTTTTTGGGTACCTCTTTGTTTTCCAGTATCTTGATAACATCCTTCAGTTGGACTCTGTCGAAGACCTTCGTTAAGTCTATGAAACAAAGATATGCTGGAGTGTTATATTCAAGAGACTTTTCTACTAATTGCCTTGTTATAAATAGTACATCGACCGTGGACCGGTTTTGTCGAAAGCCTTGTTGCTCTTCGCTGATTGGCATTGTTGACGTTATGTCATCGGCAAGAATCTTTGTAAGCAGTTTCAAAGAGGTGCTTAATAAGGCTATTTCGCGATAGTTGGCAGGATTTGTTTTGTCTCCTTTTTTGAAGATAGGCACTGTTACACTTCTTTTCCATTCTTCTGATATTTTTCCGTGTTGAATTATGATGTTAAACAGTTTTGTGTACTCTTCTCTCATGACTTCTCCGCCATATTTGATCATCTCATTTGTTATCTTATCTTCATTTGGAGCTTTCCTATTTTTAAGTTTACTTATTGCCATAGCTACTTGCTCTTTCGTGATTGTTACCAGTTCATTTATAATGTCGTTTTCTAAGTCTTCTTCTGGGGGTTCTTCTTCATATTCTGATTCGGTGTAAAGGTTTTTGAAGTATTTCTCCCATGTTTCGTTTGTGATTGTTTTCAGTTGTATAGTTTCATTGGTGTCCTTTTTCATACCCCTTAATAATTTCCAAATTCGTTTTTGCGCTCCGTATATATCCGCTTTCATTTCAGCACTAAATCTCTGCCAGTATTCTTCTTTAATTTCCCGAACTCTGTTATTCACCCTATTTCTTATTTCTATGTATCTATTTCGGTTCTCTGGTGTCGGATGGTTCTTATATTCTAGATATATTTGTTTTTTTTCCTTTGTAATGTTTTTGACTTCAGTGGTGAATCAGGGTTTATTATTAGGTTTGCCGTTCTGTGATACCGTGCGGGTTCCCAAGGCCTCTGTGGCACCCTTGTATATGTTTTCTTTTATGTTTTGTTTGAATAAAGTTGTTTTGTGCTCTCATTGTTGAGCGATTCCACGTTAAATTTTTCAGTTTTTACAGATGGTGTTTTCTTTATTAATTGAGTTGTCATCTTCAGTTTCCCTAGAACGAGCTTGTGGTTTGTTCCAATGTTAGCTGATGACAAAACTCTTACATCTAAGATTTGTTGGGGTAGAAACATTCGGTTAGTGATAATGTAATCAATTATGGATTTGTTGTATCGGTTATCGTAGAAAGTATATTTGTGCTGTTCTTTGTGAGGGAAAAAAGTGTTATTAATTCGCAACTCGTTCTGTGCACAAAATTCTGTCAACATTTCGCCGTTTCTGTTAATTTTCCAAAGTATATTTCAGAAATTTGAAATCAGATAGCAAACTTTAGCTATCAATTTGGTAGGGAGTGCAATATGTAGCCCTCAAGGAAACCACTTACAAAAAGACACAGGTTTTTGTAATTATCACGGGTCAATATTTCACATACGAGAACGGGAAACGGACAATGGAGTCTAGGGTTTTCGTGGTAGCTCATAACAATGAAAGGATAAGTTAACACCTATCACGTTAAATGGAAAAATCAAAACTTGGAGAATTTGAAAAAAACACAACCGTTTTTGAGATCGCTGAGTAAGAATCAGTGTTCAGTTTATTAGTGCAATCTTTTCCAGAGGTCGTTCAAGGTTATTTTAGGAATATTGAAAATTGTTCTGAAATTTTACGGGTTAAAAATATTGAGGACTGTTAGAAAAATCTGAACATATTCACTGGTACGTTCTTGAGGCAGCTGAATCCGAAATAGAGCTGTGTTGATCTCCATGACGTTCGTTTTAAGGTCATTCGAAGATCAAATAACGAGAAACATCTAAAATAATTCAAAAAAAGTGTATCCATGTTCATTAAACCGTTGAGTACGAATCTGGGGATGGTTGAGTCGTGCGGTGGATCCTAGTGGTTATTTTGGAAATAAAGATCTAAAAACATTTACTTGTTCCTTGTTGAGACTGCTTAATCTGAAATCAAGGTCCTTTCATCTCCATCACATCCTATTCAAGGTTATTTTAAGGAAAGAAAGATCATTACCTAAACATCTCAGCAACTCATATATTCAATATACTCGCACCACATACAAGATACCTTAAAATCGTATGTACGAATTTTCTCTGATTTTTAGATGAACCAGACGAGATGTAGAACCACATTTTTCAAAAACAAATAATGGATTTTTTTAGAGTTCTCTTACTGCTCTTACCTTTTCTCAATCCAAAGAACTTTAAAAAGACCTTGATATGTTCACTAGGAATAGTTGGGCAAATTAAATGACCTTTGATTCGTACTAAGCACAAAAATCATTAAGATGAACTTGTATTCCAATTCTGTGGCCTAAGATACCTATAATTGCTTTCACCTAATTTTTCCAACTGCTCCCAAAATTTTCATTCCATAAAATTGCAATGTGCCCTTCAAATAGCCTTGAAATTACCTTGAGTGACCTTCAAGAAACATTGCACAAATAAACTAGCCTACTATTCGTATTTTGCGGCTTAAAGGCATATATACGAATTTTTTTCAGAATTTTCAGTGATGATTTTCTTGATACGACCTTCAAATGACCTTGAACCTGAAGTCGACAGATTTTCAATACTCATAATTTTCTTGTCGTAAAACTTCAAAACGACTTTGAAAAAGCTTACAAATAACCTTGCATGACCTCTAGTAAAGGTCGCACGAATGAACTAAACATGGATTCATTCTTAGTTTGTGTGAATTTTTCACAGATTTTGTGGTCGCAATCTCTCTATTTGATTTTAAAATGACTTTGAACATGAGCAAAGGGATATTAACTGATTGCAATAAGGATCCTAAAATCCTAGAATTCTTTATCTGTTTCCCATATTCATTCGTAGATAAAATGATGCTTCTGTTATACATACCAAAAAAAAAGTATTGAAGGATAGCACTGTGTGAAAGAACTTATGGTTTGGTCTAGAAGAAGAAGAAAACAAGAACGAGCACAAGAAAAAGAGAGCAAGGTAAAATTCTTTTATTCAAACATTCTCGAAGCCTATAACCGTATCCCACTAATTCAAAGATCAGATGATGAAAAAGCTAAATAGCGTACATTAGAACCAGCTAACATATGCCCATGACAATTTTTTCATGAAAAATAACCATAAGTCAGTCTTTGTTGTGACACTACTCAGACAGAAATGAAACGTATATCCTAAACGCTCACCTTTCCTCTTGGCCAATAGCATCTTCTTTCTTTTTCAGTTAAGCAGGCTTCTGGTTCTGGTTCCGTTTGATATCCCCAGTCTATCGAAGATCCAATGAAATTCAAAAACATTGAAGGAACTTGTGTACCAGTAGGCTCATCCAATCCTGGAAACAATTCAATACATGAAAAGAATCAAATCTTTCTAAAACAAAGAACGCTGTTTTCCTGATTTGCTGACTCAGCGAGGTATGCATCTTCTAATAGATCTCCTTGAGTCAATTTGTTTACGTCCAATAGGATTTCGAGCTTATACATTTTAATCGAAAGCGTAAACAAAAATATCACCATTTTTTCCGGTATGAAAATATATATAATTCACTCACCTGCTTCCACTAACAAAACTTTCCATTCTGGTATCTCTGACAATCTACTAGCAACAACAGCTCCAGCACTACCACCTCCAACAACGATGAAATCATATTCTGGTAATACTGGCGTGTTATGTGGTCTTCCACAGGGGTCTTCCAGATCACATTGGGATCTTAAAAATACTTCTAGAAGACCCATGAAGAGCATATACTGTACACCTCCACATGTTGATGCCAATGTGGGACCAGGTTGAGTCCCTGGACAATTACATGCCATCTGAAATGAAGATTACTGAAATTAATGCGCGAGTTTTGGTAGTATAATGAGAATCTACTCATAGCTATTCACACCAAAAAAAATTATATTCATAAACACAGAAAATTCATGGTACGAAGATTTCATATTTCTTGTACCTACAAGATACTTGTATTTTCTGATTATCGAAAACCAAGCGCTACACTCTTTTAATACAAAGTACTCGAAAATTGCCCAATAGGAATATTCTGCTATTGACTTTCCTCAAAATGTGATGAATATATAAGTAATCTAACCATTATACTACGTGGTATTATCAGCAGAAGAAAAAGAAGGGTACCGAGTAAAGAGCCCTGAGGAATACCACTGCTGACGACTCTCACAGCAGCTGCTAAACCTAGCAAGGAATTTTTCGTCAGTAATATAATTCTGATCCACATTGGTGGTTTTTTTCACACTACCAAAGTTGACGTGGGGGTGTGCAATCAAAACTCCTAACTAAATCAAAGTTATTGAGATTTATCGTAAATAATTGTGGTAAGTATGGTTTTCCATTATGAAGGTGGTCACAGATTTATGCGGAAGCAATTGGAGTCCTAAATGATTGATTTTAGCAGTGTTTGCGATGCTATTGTCCGCCGGCGCTTTGTGTTGCAAAAAAAAATATTTTTTTTCACCTCATGTGAGGCCGTTTTGCAGCGATTTCGGCATTCAATCGCTCCAATAGTGCTTAGTAATACTAGCTGTTGATGTTTTTTTCTTTTTCGAGGTAGTCCACGAAGAGTATGCCATGACAATCCCAGAAAATCCACGCCATAGCTTTCCCGACCCATTAGACTCTCTCGGCCGCTACAGAGCACTTGTACTGGCTATAGTCCATTGCCGGGCATTCATTCTGCTTTTTACAGTGTAATAGTGGACCCAGGTTTCTAGAACAGTTATCAGTCCACACCAAAAGTCTGCCAGCTTTCGTGGCAGGATAACTTTTTCATATGCAGAATCTCACCCAAAATATGACGTGTGCGCTCAGTACTAATCTTTGGGGCACCATTTCATGTATTTTTTGACATTGTCCTCTGTAACTGCATCGGAGGGCCAGCCGCTGCGAACTGCATCGGTAGTGGAGTTTGAGACACCACGAAACTCTCGTTTTTGTCCATACTCAACATGATGGGAAAGACTTCAACAACAATCAGCTGTCAAAACAAAACTAAGACCAGTCTCGCACTGAAATTTGGTATGTCTGCCTTTATATGAACAGACTACTTGGAGTAGCAGCGCGTTCTGGCAGTCAAGGAGGCTACTTTTCACCCCACCTAGTAAACGATGTCGTGTAGGTTCAGACAAAAGTTGAAAATAATTGGAATTAACGAAAGAACGATTGAAACTTGCAAGTTGCGCGAATGACGAATGAACAGGGATTTGGGAAGTTGGCCCAAGTTATTGCGAAAGGGTTTAAATCTCTAACGACAACCAGATTCTCTCGCATGGACGTACAACTAAGATTCATTTAGTCGTAGCACTACTATCGATTGTTTGAGCAGTAAGACGGATTTTAATGCAAATTTGATGCCTTGGATTCGTGAGAATCAATAGAAATTCCGTGAACTTATCATAAAGAAATCTAACCCAAATCGCAAATGTGCATAAGGAAAATGCATTTCTGAATAATATTTTGCAGTAAACAATTATAAAAAATTGAAATCGGTAAATAACCGTGAAAATGAATCCAAATCGGTTACTCGGGGGTTTTTGGGGTCGCTGAACACGAATACAAGGTCGGTGAGTGCCTGTGGAGTACATGGTGCCCGCAGCAGGTGTTTGAACGTCTTCCTCTGGAATATTAGCCAATTTATGATAGAATGACGAAACAGTGGTTACTCGGGGGGTTTTGAAGTGCTGAGCACGAATACGAGGTCAACAGAGCCTGTGGAGTACCTGGTACCCGCAGCGGGTGTTTTTTAGTCTTTCTTTGGAGCATTATGACAATTTATCATAGAATGAGCTAACACTGGTTACTCGGGGAAATTTTGAGGTCACTGAGCACGAATACGAGGTTGACAGAGCCCTCGGAGTGCCTGGTGCCCGCAGAAGTTATTTTAATCGTCTTCCTCTTGAGTATTAGCCACTTCATCATAGAGTGAGCGAACACCGGTTACTCGAGGGGTTTTTGAGGTCGCTGAGCACGAATACGAGGTCAACAGAGCCTGTGGAGTACTTGGTACCCACAGCGACTATTTCAACTTATTTCTTTGGAGTATTATGACAATTCATCATAGAATGAGCCAACACTGGTTATTCGGGAAGTTTTTGAGGTCGCTGATCACGAATACGAGGTCTACAGAGCCTGTGGAGTACTTGGTACATCAGCAGGTGTTTCAACGTCTTCCTTGGGACTGTTATAACACTCTATAATTGAATGTGCCAACACTGGTTACTCCGGGGGTTTTTGAGGTCACTGAGCATAAATACGTGGTTGACAGAGCCGTAGGAGTACCTGGTACTCGCTGCGGGTGTTTCAATTCCTTTATTTTGAGTATTAAGACAGTTTAACATAGAATGAGCTATCGGGAGTTTTAACTTCTTCCTTTGGGGTATTATAATAATTTATCATAGAATGAGCCAACATTGGTTACTCGAGGAGTTTTCGAGGTTGCTGAGCACGAATACGAGGTCGGCAAGGCCTGTTGAATAGCTGGTACCCTCAGCGGGTGTTTTGAGGTCTTCCTTTGGAGTATTATGACAGTTTATCATAGAATGAGCCAACACTGGTTACTCGGAGGTTGTTAAGGTCAATGATCACGAAAACGAGGTTGACAGAGCCCTCGGAGTACCTGGTTTCTGCAAGAGGTATTTTGAACCTCTTTCTGTAGAGTATTAGCCAATTCATCATAGAATGAGCCAACACTGGTTACTCGAGGGGTTTTTAAGGTTGCTGAGCACGAATACGAAGTTGACAAGGCCTGTGGCGTACCTGGTACCCGCAGCGGGTGTGTTAACTTCTTCCTTTGGTGTATTACGACAACTAATGATAGAATGAGCCAAGACTGGTTATTTGGGAGGTTTTTGAGGTAGTTGAGCGCTAATACAAGGTCGAGAGAGCCTGTGGAGTACCTGATACCCGCATCGAGTGTTTTAATGTCTTCCTTCTGTGTATTTTGACCATTTATCATAGAATGAGCCAACACTGGATACTCCGGGGTATTTCTGAGGTCGCTGAGTACGAATACGAGGTTGACAGAGCCTTTGGAGTATCTGGTGCCCGCAGAAGGTATTTTAAACCTCTTTCTCTGGAGTATTATAACAATTTGTCATAAAATTTGCCCACATTCATTACTCGAGAGTTTTCAAGGTTGCTGAGACAAATATTGTCACGAGTAAAACCCCGATACCAGCGGTAGGTCTACAGATACAGAACAAGAGCTGTTGAAAGAATAATAACCTCAACGTGAATGCTTCATCAAAATTGAAAAAAAAATTTAGTAATATAGTCGTATACGCAAACCTCACCTCTTCCGCGATTTTTCTGGAATTTCATTACTAATCCTTGTTTCGGTCATGAATCCAATGTGTGGTTGAGATGTTTACTTCTTGAAAAAACCTCGTACATAACATAAATGTACGGTAGGTCGTGGGAATTGAATGTTGATAAAAATCATTTCTTATTCAGGAAAAGCGAAAGTAGAGTATTTTTGTTCAAGGTAGAGTGTATATCAGAAAATATTGGTAGTAAAATTCATGCTCGTAAACGAATAATGATATCACGTCACTTCAGACACCTAGTGCAATTACTCTACAATAAAACTGTACTTGTTGACATTACGAAATGAAGGAATAAGATATGAATAACAAGTATAATTTGCCGATAGCAAAATTCGAGTGTACATTCATGTCAATATTCATTTATATATGCAATCAATGAATCTGAGTACACAGGGTGATCCAGTTTACATAGCAAAAATTCAGAGACCAATAGAGAATCAAAGCATTATATGAATTTGATATATAAACTATATTCGAAAATTGCTTCGTTCAAGTTTGGGAAAAGAATGAAATTAATTAATTATTGCCAAACTACTGCTGCTATACGAATGAAATCTTGTAGGCGTCCAGGGAATATGTTTTGCAATGAAAATATTATTTTTAATTTTACGAGTGGTATCTGTACTAACGCGTCAGTGGATATTTGGAAATTGGTACGTCCCCCTGTACTCAAAATTTCCAAACAACAACATACCACCCCCTTTCAATCAATAAATAGACGCAAACAATCAATGGGAACATGACCATTATTATATTGCATTCAAGAGAAACCCATTAAAAGATATGCTAGTTTTAATTATATGGGCGTACTTTCTCATCAAATAAAACATTTTTTCCATAATTCAAAATAACCAACACATTCTCAAGACCAAATCTTAGAAAATGGCTTTTAGATTTCAAAACAAGAAACATATACACTCAAACAATCTGCATGTTCGAAGAACATATGTCAGCAGACAAGAAAACCCCAATACTTGTGCACATTCAATCAACAAACCATACAATAGTTTTAGACAATCTCAAAGTTCTCCACAAATGCAGTAAGAGAAGAAGAATGAATCTCTTGAAAACTGGAAATAACACTTTTCTGGATGAACTAGAAAAAGCTTCAAATCTGAGCCAATTTTTCCTTATTGACATTTAATTTCCGAAAATTTTGATAAACAAACATAGGTGGTTAATTCATTCCGGCCGGAGTAAAGTACCAACCCAGCGCGTCCTTAGGTGGCGGATAGGAGAACGACCAATATGTGGATGACCGCTTGTGACGCTATTGGCCAGCTAGGCTATAAGGAGGCTCGTCTCACTCAAAACTGGAACTGGTAGCCTTCGAAAACCTGGCCTTGGACAAACTTCTCCTCACCCTGCTGTCGTGTCGTGGCTAAGGGTCTGCACATGTGTATTACGGCGCCGACCGTCTGTGCTGGCTATGCTGGTCACAGCGGCCGTTAGTACCAGGCTTACGTTGGTGTCTGTGGTCATGTCTCACGGCCGGCATGAGTGGGGCTTTGGCTTAACCACCCGGGCCAAGAGGAGTAAACCTCAACCAAAACCCCCAGGTTCACGGTGGAACTACCTATTCCAAGGAATCTGACCTGAAACCCCTAGAGAAGGTGTTAGATGGATACATCAGGACCGAGGTGTTATCACTCTGAGTGAACATCAATACGCCTATCAGTAAGGTAAATCAACCGATCTGGCTCTTAAAACTGAGTCGGTAGGATCACACAGTCTCTGAACTGCAAGGAGACTGAAGCTTCAGCCTTCATGGACATTGAAGGTGCGTTTAATGTGAGAGCCAGAGGAGGACCAAATATTATTGCGGAATAGATAAGTAACATGCTAAATGACAGAGTGATCAAAACTTCACTGAAAGGGAAGTAGTCCCTTTAGTGGCTGCAAGTTGATGACTTTCTGGCATTAATTGGCGCACTGGATGTTTATGTACAAGCATACGCTGATGATATAGTTATTCTATCGGAGATGATAGCGATGTTTTCGACAGACTTCAGGAGGCTATGTCTGCAATTCAGGGGTGGTGTGAAGGAGAAAAACTTAGCATAAACCCCTACAAAACCCTTATGGTACCATTTACCAGGAAGAGGAGGATATTTGTTTCCCCCTCAACCCTGGGCGGGGTGTTTATTCCGGTTGTGGATAAGCAAAATATCTGGGGGTTACCCTGCATAGCAAACTCACGTGGAATTTGCACCTGGAAAGCACAATACACAAGGCTAGACATTCCCTATGGGCATGTCAAACGACCTGTGGAAAAAAGTGGGGTCTTGCCCCAAAGCAACTTCAGTGGCTATATGGTGGTTAGATCACGTATTACGTACAGCTGCATTGCTTGGTGGGAGTGCAATCTTAAAAAGCAATGCCAACTTAAGCTCTTTAAATTACAGAGAACAGCCTGCATGATGGTAACTGGATCCTTTCGTTCTACACCCACTGCGGCCATGGAACTGATATTGGGCCTTCCCCCTCTTCATCTGGTGATGGAAGGAGTGGCTAGAATGACTTTCTACAGATTCGAATAACTTTGGCTTTGTGCCTGGCGCCTTATAGCCTGAAATCGAAGACAATGAAGTGCTGAGTATGATGTCGGACATAGCAACACCTAAAACCAACATCGAAAGGCCATTCCAGATCATCATTCCCGATAGGCAGGAATGTATCAACTCCAAGGACCGTCGACTTGAGGGTCCCTGTTGATACACGGATGACTCAAAAACTGAAAAAGGTGTTGGAGCTGGTGTCTACGGTCGAGGTGCCGCCTAGGAATAGTCGATCTGTCTTGGTGGGGATGCGACTGTTTTCGAGCAGAAATATTCGCCATTGACCACTGTGCTTACCTCTTGCTTGCGGGGGGACTAACAAATAGGTCAATTGAAATCCTCACTGATAACCAAGCTGCGTTGTAAGCATTGGCATCCGATACCTGTACGTCATTTATGGTGCAGGAATGTCGTTTCACTCTTGCCAAACTAGGAGAGCGGAGCAGGCTTCATCTAATATGGGTTCCTGGTCACCCGGGCATTGAGGAAAATGAGAAGGCGGGCTCATTGGCTGCTCGAGGAACTAACCTCGAGTTTGTAGGACCGGAGCCTAAGCTCGGAATTACCATGGAAACTGAAAGGATGGAAAACAACCGATGGCTGGACTTGAGGGTACGTGATCAGCCTCCCAGGTCTCAGACACGCTCGACTTGCCATCAGTGGACCTTCCACTGCAGAAGCCAAGGCCTCGCTTAAACGATCTAGGTCGGAACTTATAGTTTTAACTGCCATACAAACGGGGCTTTGTCGCCTCAGGGAACACCTAAATAAATTAGGATTGAATGAGGATCCTTTATTTAGGCTATGTGAAGAAGATATAGAATCAATGGAACATGATATGTGCGAGTACCCAGCTGGGGACAGGGTCAGGATGGAAGAACTTGGATCTTGCAAACTGAAGCTGACTGAGCCTATTAAACTGTCACCCACGAGACTCGTATCCTTTACGAGAAGGATGGAGCTCGCGGATGAAATTAAGGACAGAGTGTGCCACAATAGACCACTGGGTCTCAGTGGCCGGGTTCTAGGCAGCCCTCACTCAAATAATAATATCTAGGTGGTTAATTTCAGGTAAAACAAATTTCAAAGAAAGATATTCCCCTTAAATAAAAAGTACACTTTGCCATATGAAATAAAAAATTTGTGATCGATGTCTGGTATAATTGGAAATGTTACTTCTATGAAAATTGTTGCAAATTGTAGACCAGTATTAATTTATTTTAATCCCAAAATAGGACCTTTAGCGCAGACTCCCTATAGTTATAAGTTCCATAAATTCCGTCCGCTTAGCAAGAACAGATCAGAAAATATTCATAATTCACGAATTCGAATCAAAGCCTTGAACCTTAAATGAACCATAAAATATCCAATTATCGCTGTCAGAGAATAAATTTCTTAGATTTCTCAAATTGGGTTGAAGCAAAATTCGTGACTATTATTGTATCACGGAGTGTAGTTCGAGATGTCCGGAATTGTTCGAGTAGAGATCTTTATTATCCTCGGTTTTGTGTTTTGCGTAATTTTCTAGCTTTTACCTGGTTATGCAATCGGATTAGGTGTTGTCAACCGTTTTTTTTGCCCGTAAACTCTTTCAGGTTACTGATTTATCGGATTATACAATGAATTTGCAAATTCTGCAGAGGAGTTTGTCATATTTACTTTACCTTTTTTTTTTCGAACTATTATGAGTCGATTATCTATCAGACGAGTACTTTCCACAGTTTTATGCTTTCAGAACATGACCCTTGGGTTCAAGTTACAGATTCAAAATTACTAAAACAATTTATTTACCTAAAGAAATGTTAAGTTGCAGACAGGTTAGATTTTGAAATTTTACAAAATTTATCGCTTTGCAAACATTCCAATACATTCATTTCCTTTCATTTATTGCAATCATGAAAAATATTGAGATTGTATAACATCATTGTACATTTTGTGGATTCAATGTGTTCTCGATGGAATCCAACACAAAACTAAATGAGTATATGGAGATAATTTCACAACTGAAAAACCTCATACTGGCGATTTCAATTCTGGAAACATATCCTGGCCTCTAACAGAAACAGAAATCATTTCGCACAATTCGTAGCCAACTAAAACCTTTCAAATCATAACGGAACCAAGCCGTTTCCGTACCGGAAATATCTCATCTACATTAGACTTGATATTTACTAATCAGCTTCTCACTGATCCACACATTCTTCCTCCGATAGGCATTTCAGATCATGTTACTATTTCTGCTTCTATACAACTGAACAGTGTATTTTTCTCCACAACTGAACCCAAATTTACATCCATTATTAATTACAACTCCTTGTCTATCGAATTGAGCACAATCGACTGGTCTGTAATCCTGAATGACAATGACGACGCTGAAGAAATGTGGCGAAAATTCCATGAGAAGGGACTTGAATCAACAAACACTCCCGTCAATTACCACGCCACACGAAACCACTAAAACCTTGGATTACACAGGAAATATTGTCAATGGTCTGCTACAAAAACGTATTTGGAAAAAACAACCAAACACCTGACAACTTCCATTAGAACCTCACTCAGGGACTATGAAAACACAATTTCCGAGTCTGATGATGCTAAGAAGCTGTTTAAATTCATGAGGTCGAACCTCAATAGCAAGGTAGGGATACCCAAACTTCGCAAATCAGATGGTACCATGTGATATCAGACTCAGACTCAGCGGAGGTCCTGGTTGATACTTTCATGTCCTCCTATACCTCAGAGCCAAATGACCTATTATTCGAAACATTGGTCGAGCTTGTTAACTCTGGTTCGTCTGAAGTCCAGTTTACACCAAATAAGGTGAGAAAACAACTTGACTCGATCAAATTGCATTCCTCATCGGGGCTGGATATAAATATATAAACCCTTAGCAATAATCATGTCAAAGTCATTCGATCGCACAAGTCTACCGACTGCATGGAAAAAATCTTCGGTCACAGCTATTCTTAAGAAGGAGATAAATTAGACCCGCAGAATTATAGACCAATTAGCCTTCTGTCAGTTCCCTCCAATCATGGAATCCATCTTTTTTGATGAAATGTCGAGCTTCTTGACGAAAAACCGCATAATTCCTTCCGAACAACATGGTTTTATTGAGGGAAAATCATCAACGTCAAACCTGCTCATATGTCTATACGACTGGTCTCGGTCGGACGACTTAAAAATCCCTACTGATGTAGTGTATTTATATTTTGCTAAGGCATTCGACAGAGTTCCGGTAAGAAGGCTCATTATATGTCCAACAGAACTTTTGTTGTCAGAGTGGGCTCTTCATATTCAGCGGAGAGACCGGTATTGTCAGGGGTTCCTTAGGGGTCTATTTTGGGCCCCATTCTTTTCATCACGTACTCGAGTTATCTATCACTACATATTCAGTGCCGAAAATCATTTTACGCTGACGACACTGAAGTGTACTCGAAAAAAAAGTGCTCTGTGCTTCACATCGGCAGCAACACTCCTGAATATCCATACGTGATTAGCGGCATTCCCTTGCGGCGGATGGCCTCGTATGTCGATCTGGATCTCACTGTTACATCCTCCCTTTCATGATGTGACTCTCGAATTGGACTCTTTAGCCATGCCAGAGTACAAAACACGCAGCACTAGGAAAAAAAATAAAAAAATTAGAGGACATTTATACTCGAATTCGAGTAAATGCCGATGAAGATGATGATGATCGAGCACATCATTAATTTCTGTAAACGCGGAAACTCCCTATTTACCTTATGAGAAAGACATTTTCGTACTTATCGTTTAATACTTCTGTGAAACTCTACAAATCATACTTCCGCCCCATATCGGAATACGCCGGTTGTGTTCGGTGCCCCGTGTTAGTACGTCACGTGAACCTCCTAGAGGGCCTGCAGCGTTGAGCGACGATCGGTACCTTATAATGACTTACCGCATTATGAAGTTTGAGTATGCCGGTTTGTCCTATATGTTTAGTCCAAACGACGTGAGTCTGCGTGGTCGCGGTCTAAAGCTGAAGAAGGAGTAGTTCAACTCGAGGTAACGGCAATTCTTTCTCAGCAACCGTATGTTCGATCATTGGAATGGCATAAGGCGACTATTGCAGCTCAATCGGTGAACGTATTCAAAAATTCTTTGGACAAAACTTTCCTTCATCAGGCAAATCATAGATTTTTCTTTTCACTCCTGCTATTTTTTTATTATCAATGTTTTTTTTTTTCTCAGAACTAATGGCTTTGTATTCTTCAACTACATTGTTTATTATAGAGGGATTCATACAGGGTATTAGTCATTATCCCCAAATATTTCTTAATAATAATAATAATACCCCTCAGGGGCTCGGGAACATTGTTTCTGAGTACGGGCTTAGCGAACCCGAGGTACAATCTAAGGAATAAACGGGTGAATCGACATTGTACCACCATAACCTCTTGTAGCGTTCAAGATTTAGGAAGGGGGTCTTGTTCGGAAAGTGAGTCACAGTCTCCCTCGGTTAGCGACGGAAGCAGCGTGATATCGAGTAGGGATACTGCAACACAAAACCAAGTGGAAAATAACATCAACATCTCCCAACCGACTCTTGATGTTTCAACGGCGGCGCAAGCCATTATGCCTACGACCACGAGAGCTGGACTCCCTAGGAAACGCATGAAGTGGACTCCAGAAATGAATACCTTCATCATGCGTTCCTATTACAAGATTACAAACTTGGAATCGGAAATGACAGCATACAGATACGCGTTATATCTTGCGTTCATAGAAAAATATCCTGAATTACAGCACATATCCGAACAGAGAATTTCGGATCAACGAAGAACAATCGTTAAAAACAGGCTACTTTCATCAGAAACGCTGCAAAGCTTACGAGAAGAGGTCATAATGGCACTCAGAAGCGAAAATGATACTCATAACGGTATACCTGCTGGAGTCAATGAAAGTGTTACAGATAACATCGAAGCCACGGAAACGAATATTAACATGGAACGCCCTCTTGAGCCGAATCAGCAGAACGAATACACGTATTTAGCAAGATCAGAACTCAACAGAGCAATAACTGAATTCAGTGGTAGTAACCCAACTAAAAGACCTAAACTGCCCAAACTCAAGACGAACAAGAACACCAATATCATTCTAGCAAGCGTAAACTCAATGTTTGAAGAATATACCGACCAGAACACCTTGGAGAAGATTCACACTTTGATTTACTGTTAGCAGTAGCGGTTCTTCGACTTCACAAACAACAAATCTCCACAACTCTGATTCAAGCTGAGCCAAAAAGCGTCAGAAAACCACCATGGCAAAAACGACTGGAGAAGGATATTGATAATATTAGAGCAGAAATCGGTCGCCTCACAGAATTCCTGAGAAACAGAAAACCCTCAAGACGCCTGAAATCACATATACGCAAAATTTATAGGAAAATTGGTACGAACACAAAACACCCTGATCACAAACAACACATCGACGTGTATATGGACACTTTGAAACGGAAACTCCAAGCAAAAGCAAAGAGGCTTTCAAGATACGTCAAGTGTACTGAAAGGAAACACCAAAACCAAAGGTTCCTCCAAAACGCTGCCAATTTTCATAAGGGAAATAACAAAACTGCGACCAACAATAACAGAGAAGTACCTGACGCACAGTGCTTGACCGACTATTGGTCATCACTATGGTCGAACCCCAAAGAACACAATAGAGATGCGGAATGGATTACGAATGAAAAAGAACGCCTCGATATCAGACATATGGACTTCGATGGAATAACGGAGGAAGAAATCACAACAGTAATTAGAGCGACCAACAATTGGAAGGCCACAGGTATAGATAATATCCACAACTACTGGTACAAGAAGTTTGATAAGCTCCATGGAGCCCTAGCGAAACAGCTCACGTATGTTCTTCAACATCCCAAGAAAACACCCACTTTCCTAACGCAAGGCTTAGCATATATGCTACCTAAGAGCGATAGAACACATGATCCGCCTCAATATAGGCCAATCACTTGCCTGCCAACGCTCTACAAAATACTCATCTCATGCATATCCAATCGAATATACCAACACCTTGACGACAACAATATATTAGCAGAGGAGCAGAAAGGATGCAGAAAGAAACACCACGGGTGCAAGGAACAACTCATCATCGATTCTGTGATAATGAAACAGGCACACGTAGGGCATCGGAATGTTCATATAGCTTTTCTCGATTATCTGAAGGCATTCGATAGTACCGACCATTCTTGCCTTGTTGAAGTATTGCAGATATACAAAATTCACCCAGCCCTGGTAGAATTCTTGAAGACAACAATGACACACTAGCGTACGTCTCTGCAGGTCAACATGAACAATAAATCAATAAAAACTGACGAGATACCCGTACGTCGTGGAATTTTTCAAGGAGACTCTTTGAGTCCACTATAGTTCTGTTTAACTATGAACCCATTGTCCTCAGTGCCCAATAAAACAGGATACGGATTTAGGATAAAAACAGATAGAAGTTATCATACAGTCTCCCACCTGCTGTATATGGATGACATCAAATTATATGTTTCGAACAAGAAGCAATTGGATGATTTTGCTGAAAGCTGTCAGTGAGTTCTCGGCAGGTGTTCATATGAAATTCGGGATTGAAAAATGTAAGACTCTGAACATTCAAAGAGGGAAAGTCATAGATGGTGAAACACAACTTCCAAACGGTGATATTATACAGAGCATGAGGGATGGCGAAACATAAAAATATCTGGGATACCAACGAGCCAGGTTGCTAGACCAAAAACAGTCAAAGGAGAATATTCGTTCAGAATACAGTCAGCGTGTTAAGTCTGTGCTGAAATCGATGTTGAACGCAGGGAATCTAGTCAAGGCAATTAACACCTACGCCATTCCAGTGTTGCTTTACTCATTTGGAATAATCAGATGGACTAAGACAGAACTGGATGATATTCAAAGGTAGACCCGAACGATGCTGACAAAGTACAACAATCATCATCCGAAATCGTCTGTGATACGAACAACTTTGAAGCGGAAAGAAGGACGACGCTGATTAATAGATGTTGTCAATTTACACAATTTACAGACCGAACAGATAAAAAATCTCAGAGAATTCTTCTCTGCAAAAGCTCTCACTTCTGACCTCCATAGAGTGATATCGTTGGCTGATAGGGAATATACACCTCTAATTCTTACTACCAGAGATGACCTGCTGAATCTACCGTTCTTATCAGAAACTGAAAAACAAGAGCAATGGTCAAGAAAAGAATTGCATGGAAGAAGTCACCATGAGATTAATCAACCACACATCGACAAAGAAGCCTCCAACATTTGGTTGATGAAAGGAGAATTATTCGCGGAAACAGAGGGATTCCTTATGGCCATCCAAGACCAAGTGATTAACTACAAAAAATCTATAATGAAGGACGGAACATTACAAACAGATAAGTGCAGAAAATGCCTTATAAGATCGGAGACTATACAGCATATTACGTCCGGATCCGAACAACTGGCCAATACGGAGTATCTTCATATGTATAATCAAGTGTGCAACATTATCCATCAGAAACTTGCACACAAGTACGGACTTCTGAATACCTTACAGCCATATTACAAGTATCAACCGGCGCCCGTATTGGAAAATGACTCTATCAGATTATACTACGATAGGCCTGTTATCACTGACAGAATGAGTGTATGATAAGAGAGCGATAACGGCAATGCTGGTGGATGTCGCCATGCCGAATAAAAACAACGTGCTGAACAAGTTCCAGCAGAAAAAGTACAAATACACAGACCTTGTTATTGAGATCAAGCAGATGTGGCACCTCGAGAAAATAGATGTTGTTCCTGTCATCGTATCCTCCACTGGATTAATACCCAAAACTTTGCATGATAGCCTTAAGAAATTAGAATTGCATAAGAATACCTATATAGAAATGCAAAAAGCTGCAATTAGGAAATATATGTCAAGTATATTGTAATCGAGCCTATTCCCTTCGATTACTGAATCTGGGAAAGATAAATTATATCCAGCTAACAGCTGAGATAGTGCATGAGTCCATGATAATAATAATAATAATAAAATATTGAAGAATTTTCGTCTGAAGATATATGTCTTTTGAATCTGGTTTCAGAGCTCCTACAGGTTTGTCCAACATAAGCTACAGGGAACTAGCTACGGGCGGTACCTATCGGGGCACCTAAATAACCGTATCGGTCCCTACCACTTTTTAAAGACTCTTGGAGAATATCTATCTCTCCCAAGAGTTACATAGATAAGAGGGTTGAGTGGTTTTTGGGAGTAATATCCTCCAATCCGAATCATAATTTTTTAATTTTTTTACTGTTCATTTCTAGTAAGCCGCGGCTTTCGAAGATGACGACGATGGCTTCTACAGACTTGAGGAGGCTATTTCAGCTATCCAGAGGAGGTGTGAGGATGAGAATCATATCATCACCTCCACAAAACCCCCTCGTACCATTCACTAGGAAAAGGAGGATATTTATTTCCCCCCTAATACTGGGTGGAGTGTTTATTCCAGTTGTAGAGGAAGCAAATCATGCAGGGGTTACCTGGTACACTAGGCTCACGTGAAATTCTCACCACATGAAAAAAAATAAAACACAAAGCTGGACACTCCTTAAAGGCACGTCGAATGACCTGTGAAAAGAAATGGGTTCCAAAGTGGCTATGAATGCTGATGGTGAGACCACATATCACATACGACTGCATTGCTTGGTGAGAGTATAGCCTTAAAAACCAATCCAATTCAAACTCTATGAATTGCGAAGAATGGCCTCAGTGATGATTACTGAAGCATTTCGCTCTACACCTACTGCGGCCATGAAACTGATACTGGGCCTTGCCTCTCTTCACCTGGTGATGAACAGAGTAGCTAGAATGACTACATCCAGATTTCATCTATTTTGTCGGAACGGTGCAAGTATAGTAAGCTTCGTTCCCGGTACTTTACATAACCCAAAATTAGCATGGAGTTGTCATTCCAGATCATCTTTCTTAGCTCCAAGGATCGTCTACTTGAAGACCCTTCTGGTACACAGAAGGCTTCAGACTTGAAAAAAGTTGTTGGAACTGATGTAAATGATCGAGGAGCTGCCAATAAACAGTCGATCTGTCTTGGTGAGCTTGCGACTCTTTCAAAAGCCGAAATATTTGGTCTATTGAAACCATAATCGATTGCAAAGCTGCACTTATGGTAAAGGAATATCCCTCTACCCTCACCAAACTGAGAGAAATAGAGGAATGGGCTCCGTATGATATGAGCACCCGGATACTCGAGCATTGAGGGCAATGAGAAGGTGGAATCATTGGCCACTCGAGGAACAGGCATGGGATTCACAGGACCTAATCCTAGACTAGGAATTCCCCTAGAGATATCAAGTTTGGAAATAACCAGTGGATAGATCACTAAATGAATCTCTCAGGTCTCAGACTTGTTATCAGTGGACTTTCCATTGCGAGAGACCAGGCTTGGCGTAAACTCTCCACGCTAGACTTGACAGTTCTCACTGCCATATTAACAGAGCATTCTCGCCCCAGAAATCATCTAAAAAGGTAGGATTGATTGAAGACCTTTATGTAAATCAGAGATTTACTCAATGAAATACACTATATGCGAGTGCCCAGCTGTGGACAGAGTTAGACTAGAGGAACTTGGATCTAACAAACTGAAGCTGACTGAGTTAATTAAGTTCTCACCCATAAAGCTAATTTCATCCATTGAAGATGGAACTTATGAGTGCAACTAAGGACAGAATGTGCCACAACATACCACTGGATTGCAGTATTCTAGCTGTTAGGCAGTCCTCACGCTTTATATATACCTATCTATGTATCTTTTGAGACAAACATGGGTGCAGAATTTTTTTTATTCATAATAACGCGCCAGACTTCACCAAGCTCATATCGTTGGGAACATCTCAGAAGAAAATTGAGAAACCAGTAAAACTAGCCAGCTAGCGTAAATGAAGTTCAGAACAGACTACTTGATTGTCGTGCAATAATTCTCGCCATGGGCGGAAATATTCGGTATTAACAAGCTTTTGGGTTACGTTTCATCCAAAAGTTTAAAGTATTATTAGGTACGATTATCATTTCGATTGTTTCCAAGAAATCCTTAGTGCAGGAGAATTATTAGAGAAATAGTTTTTAAACATATTTAAACTTTTTCTGAATAAATTTGAATTCTCGATTTTGTGCGTTAATTTCTAGGCGTAGTATATATATAGAAGATGTCATCATGCGAATAAACTTATTCTTCAGTTTGCGATAAATTTTTTGATAAGAACAATGGCTTCAGTTGTTTTATTAATTCAAATTCATGTTGTTGATGTGTATTAAAACAATAGAATCTACTTTATATCAAAACAAGAATTTGATGTTATCCAAGTTGTAGTCTCTCTTCATTAAATCACATAATTGCACTACATTGTAACACTTACGAAATATTCAATCTCAGAGTATAATAGGCTCATCTGACCTATAATCCCATTATATACTATCGAAGAGGATGCACGGGTTTACAGCATCTATCACGGTCATTCCGCAATTCGCTGTACTTGAAATCAGTGAAAGTATCATCTCAATCCATTCAACTAGAACGGTCAATAGATTGAAACAATACAATGAATAAATACTCGTCTAAATCTGTACCATATGTTGTATGGAGAAAACTGGTTTGGTTTTATTTATATTGGTAATTTCGATTACCAACGATTCGAGTTGACATAAATCCCAGTTGAGGATCTTTTTTTATGAAATTATTAGGATGGAATATGATTTATTTCGATATTTTGTAAATTGATACTTTTCTCAATTTTGCTTGAAAATGTTTCGAAAATCAAGTAATATTTTTAAGGAATTTTACTGAATAATTGTGATTCATAACGCGTTTCACTACACCGTAGCTTCTCCAGATGAATGAATGTACAGAAATTATGACAACTATACTATATATATATATATATATATAGATACAATTGAGAATATAAATACAAATGTTCTTAAGTATTTAAAAGCTTATTAAGATGCTTCTTCTTCAGTGGTTATTGATGACGGTATATCGAATAAAATTAAAGAATAGATTGCTCTCTGAAGTATTCAATAGAGGTGAAGGGCTCAAATCGACTTGTTCATTAATCAGTATACCTGAGTGTTTGTTGATTTCTAAAGTTTCCTAAGATCTACTTTCCAAAATTTATTATCTATATGCAAAATTTCAGCTGTTGGTCGAAAGAGTGATTATTTTCTAGGAGATGATTCGCGTAATTTGAATCTAATTTTTTATTTGAGGAACTGCGTTTATGTTCCAATATTCTAATATTGAAATTTCTATGCGTTCTATCAATGTAGAAATTATCACAGTGATTGCAATTCACTCTATAAACACCTGATTTATCATTTTTATCTGATTTGGTTTTATTGTTTTATATATTTTGACTAAGCTGTTATTAGTTTGGAAAGCTATGTTGAAACTGTTTCTACTCAAGAATGATTTCAGTTTTTCACTTTTGATGCCAACGTAGGTTAAGATATTGAATTTTGTTTCAATTTATCGACAGGTTAAACTTCATTCAAAGCAATTCTACTCTGTTTTTAATTCAAAATATTGTTTATTATTTTGGGATTATAACTATTATTTTTAGATATTTGTCTAATTATATTGAATTCTTTATTGAAATTTTCTGGTGAAATGTTAATCACTCTATGGATGAAACTGTTGAATGCTGACATTTTGTATTGATACGGATGACACGACGAGTTTTGTATTATAATATCTGTATGTGACGGCTTATGGTAGATTTGGAAAACATGTTTTCATTTTCAAAATTTTACGTCTAACAAATTCATTGAATTATTATGCTCTACTTCGGTTGTGAATTCAATTTTTGGATGTAATGAATTTATATAATTTTAAAATTTTCAACTGTCTATCTGTTCCTGTGAAGCAAATAATGATATCGTCTACAGAGCGATACCAGTATAAACAATATTTACTATTCATGAATATTTCTGCTAACAAAGGACTCAACGGATTGTCCATAATTAAGCCGTCTTCACTAGTATAATATTTGTTATTGAAGTGGCAATAATTTTGATCTAAACAAATTTGTAATAATGAAAGTCTTCAAGGAATTTTGAATGTTTGAAAGTAGGTGCCGTTTCATAAGAAACAACAGGTCTAATAGGTAAATTAGGTTAACGAACGAACATAATTCGGGGGATTGTGGATTGTAGTTAATTAATTTATATTTTTCGTGGTCTGTAATTACTAATTTTGCTGTCGAAATTACGTTTTCAACTTTTTCTGAAATTTAACGGTATAATTTTTCGAATATGGTTTATATATATATATATATATATATATATATATATATATATATATATATATATATATATATATATATATATATATATATATATATATATATATATTTATTATCAAACATCAATATTATATTATCAAAATCCTTTTATCATCTGAAATCGTGTAGGGTCTACAATATATCAACATTTGATGAAATTCGATATATAAACAATATTGTTCAGATATGAAATTTCTCCATTCAATCTTCTGTCTTGCGATTGTTTTAGCCTCTGTTCAATTTTTGCCCTGTTGTCGCAAAATTTCTACTATTATTATGTGTGTATTATGTGTTATGCTTTCTCTGAAGATGTCCCCACCAGCTGAGCTGCCTTTTCTCTATAAATTTCAAAGTTCATTCAATTCCTAATTCCTTTCGTATGTCAATGTTCTTTGGTTTATCTCTCCTTGTGACTCCCCTCACCTCCTAAGATATTTCATTTCGACAGCTTGAATTTTACTTTTCTGGTTTTTATCTAGAACCCATGACTTACATCCAAATGTCAGTGTTGGCCTATAGAATGTGAATACTTTCATTTTTGTGGCTTTGACACTTCTTTCTTATTTATGAAATTGTTGCTGATAGTATAATATGTCTTCATGGTATTTTTGATTCTATCATTGATTTCAGCATCTTGCTTTCCAGATTCTTCGAGTTCAACTCCTAAGTACTTATATTTTTCCTATTTTTCTATTTTGTCCCCTCTATCTGTATATTTTTCTTATCCTTTTCTGTTTCAATCACCGTTGCCTTAGTGTTCTCTTTGTTCATTTTCAAACCACTATTCGCTAATTCTCTGTTCCATATATTCAAGTTTTTCTGAAGATCTTTTTCATTGTTGGCCATTATCATTATATCATCCGCGTATTTCCCTTATTATACTTCTACTTGCTGTGAGTTTCCATATCCAATCTGGATTATCCTCACTTCTGTCGAGCAATTTCCTATTATTTCATCCATGAAGATTATAAACAACAGACGACTGAGCCCACCCCCCTGTCTAAGTCCCTCCGTTGTCTTAAAATACTCCTCCTGTTTCCGCTTGTAATGCAATTTCTATAACTTTCATATATATTTATTATCAGTCTAGTTTTTGCTTTGATCCCTCTTCTACGTAGTATTTCCCATAATCTTCGTCTAGGCACCCTATCAAAAGCTTTTTTCAAGTCCATGAACGCTAGGTGTATTCTCTTATTCATCCTGTTAGATTTTTCCATCAATATCTTTATGCTGAATATATGATCATGAAGACTTCTTCCTTTTCGAAATCTACTTTGTGTCTCTCCCAATGTTCTGTTAAGAATTGGCCTCAGCTAAATATCTATTATTTGTTCATATATTTTGATAGCCGTGAATAATAACGTGATTCCTCTGTAATTTGTCACCTGAATTGTGAATTTGAATTATCATTGAGATCTGCCAGTCTTCCGGCATTTGTTCTTCTTGGTATACCCTCTTATATATTTTCAAAAGTACGTCTTCTCCGTATTGTCCCATATTCTTGATCATTTTGGTCGTAATCTTGTCATAGCCTGGGGCTTTTCAATTTTTCGAGCGTTTTATAGCGTTCTGTAATTCCTGTTTTGTTATATTTTTTAGGTCTCTATCTTCTTCTATGCAAACTTCACTATCCTCTAATCCGTTTCCTCCGCTCCCAAGTAGCTCTCGAAAATATTGCTTCCATCTTTTCATTACTTTCCTGTCATCTATGAGTATTTCTCCATTTCTGTCCTTGATGTTATAAACGCCTGAGTTCTTTCTACATAATCTAACTATTTTATAAAATAGCTTTTGGTTTGCTTTACTCTCGTCTTCTATTTTTTCCCCGAATTTTACCCATTTTCTTCAGTTAGATGCCAAGACTAGATCTTTCACTCGTTTTTCTGCTCGTTTGTATAACTCATATTTCTCTATAGTTTTACACTTGAGATAATTTACCCATGCTCTCTTCTCAATTGTCACTTCCTCTCTAATTGCATTTGTTCACCATGCTGTTTGTTTTGCGTTATTTCCCTTTCAGCTGCTTCCACATATTTCTTTAGCAGAATCTAGAAGAGTGCTTTTGAAATACTTCCATAAGCCTTCTGGGCTCATATTGTCTGTTGCATCTTATATATTTTCTAGTTTCCTTGATATGGTTAGCTCGAAAATTTTGGCGTATTCTGGATAAGCGAGTTTGTAAGCCTTTATCGATTCAAATTCGACCTTTTTTACTGATATTTCTTTACCGTCGTGTTTCAGTTCCTTTTTGATATAAGTTACTATTAAAAAATGGTCGCTCCCTATTTCAGCTCCTCTTCTCACTTTAACGTCTTTTATTTTTTTCATGTCGGTTTTCTCTACCAAAATGTAGTCTATTATCGATTTCTCGTTTCTACTTCTTCTACTTGTTTCGTATATTTATGTATATTCTTGTGTTCGAATAAACTGTTACTAATTATCAAGTTATTCATTACCGAAAAGTCTAGTAGTTTCGTCCTATTGCTATATCTTGTCTGTTCTCCATGTTTGCCTAAAACTGTCCTATAAATACTATCATTATTTCGCTGTCCTACTCTTCCATTGAAGTCACCTGCAATATAACTACTGCCCTCTGCTTCTTCTGTAGCATTTGTTAATTGTTCCCAAAAATTCAATTTTTTTACTAACTGTCTTCGTTTGGTCCATAGACCACAATTATTGTTGTTTTGTTCATGTTCGGATTCCTTAATTCAACTGTGAGTATTCTTGCTGACCACGCTTTCCAGCTTAAAATCTGCTCTGCGATATAGTTTATATAGCGCATATAATTGATTTGATTGAGGAGGTCGTTACTTGATGAAAATCGATATACATATTTTCAATGAAATAAAACTAAAGTATTTAGATTTTCACTATATTAACAAAACTATGACCGATTTCACCACAGTGTGGCTTCATCAGATAGATACAAACTAATGAACAGAGTTATTCCTTATATATTAGTCTTATTTCCTACTTAATATTACAATAGGTACAAGAGGTATGTTGGAAAACCCATTGGAGTTGCTTACTTTATGAATTGAAAAGATTGAGTAAAGCAGAAGGATTTAGATCTAATTGATTATTAAGTAACCTACCTGAATTCTTTTCTTTGTTGATCTTTAAAATTTAAAATTAAATTCACTTTAGAGATAGAAACAGAAAACTCCATTAACTTTCTGGATTTAACTATTACTAAAATCAACGGCAAACATGATTTTTCTATTTTCATAAGCCATCTCATACAGATATAACTATTCACAGCTCATGTACACATCCTTATCCACATAAATTAGCAGCTTACAATAGTATGGTACATAGACTCATTAATATCTCAATGTCACAAAATAATTTCATAAAAGAGCTAAATATAATTAAACAAATAGCAGTCAATAACGGTTACAGTCCAACTATGATTGAGAACATGATTTCACGCAAAAAATTTGAAACAGCAATCCAGGAAGTATTTCCAAATATAAAAGTTCTAACACAAAATACAACAGCTTAACTTATATTGGTAATCCTAGTCTAAAATTATAGCATTCCGAACTGATAATTCTTTGGGCCGACATATCAAAAACTGCAAATCTAAAATTGATAAAAGTAATAGATCCGGTGTTTATAAACTGTCTTGCGGGGATTGTAATAAAATTTCTATTGGTAGAACTTTCAGAAATTTCAAAGTTAGATTATCCGAGCACAAACGTAGTTTTAATTATCATAAATCAGATTCCCATTATTCTAATCACTTACTCGAAGAAAACCATAACTTTAATGATTATTTCAAAATTTTATACAATGAAAATAACGGACAAAAACTCAATCTATTGGAAATTTTAAAGAATAACAAAGAAAAGAATTCAGGTAGGTTACTTAATAGTCAATTAGATCTAAATCCTTCTCCTTTACTCAATCTTTTCAATTCATAAAGTAAGCAACTCCGATGGGTTTTCAAACATAACTCTTATAACATCTTATAAGGAATAACTCTGTTCATCAGTTTGTATCTATCTGATGAAGCCACAGTGTGGTGAAACCAGTCATAGTTTTGTTAATATAATGAAAATCTAATAAAACTTTAGTTTTATTTCATTGAAAATATGCTCATATAATTTTTCGATTCTCTATTGGTCTCTGAATGTTTCGCTATGAAACTGGACCTGTCAGTATAAAGCGTTATGATTATCGGAAATAAATTCATATCCTAATTCAAACTAACCTGGTTCAGTAACCGTTGTTGGATTCGACAATATTGCAACGTTAGTGTCGTAATCAATTCAAATTGTAAAGGATAATGACAGCGTGAAGTTGAATTATGTTCATTGTTTTTAAACAAGACTAATCGCAATGATGAGTGTTGCACATTTTACTCGCATTTATTACAAGTTAGGTATTAACTGCCTGGGTAAAGTGAAAGACCACGTCTTATACTTTGTAACAAAACTATAATCGAGAAATTTCATTCAGTTCCTATTCGAATGAAATTTTCAATAATTAAAGCTGGTTAATCAAACTTACACGAGTTCTTGAGCACTTAAAAACGCTCCAAGCGATAGCTTTCACAATTGTTGATCAATTTCATTAATTCAAGAACCAAATTGCAACTAGAATGATACTCTGACAGCCTGAAATATTTTCATTGATCTGTCAGTTCCGTAAATACCGGAAATTGACCTCCACTTGGCCTTTTTAAATGGTAACACCATACTCTAACTTTTCCCAACGTCAAGAACGGATTGTCAAAGGTTTCAGTCCTTAGAAGAAGCTGTTGATGGTTTCCGAAAGGTCATTTTGAATGCAGCAGTACACGATTGAAATAATTGCTTTCAGAATTAGTTCGAGCCAATGGAGAAGTGTTAATCTTTCTGTAGAATATTTCTAAAAACAATAAAGTTATAAAAGGATCTCAATATAGCTCTATATGCAAAACCTAAAACACTTCCTTTTTGCGTATTTTGCATAATATTCGTAATCCACCAGTTGAACATATAGATTCTAAATACTGTCTGCAAAATACGTTTTATGAAAATTTAGGTTGGTAAAAGAATTGAATTATTTAAGCCCATTCAATTATAAAAATTATCCAAATAATTATCAAAAGAAACTCTAGACGTATGGAAAGTTCTTTCACATTAATCATTTGCGATGCGTATAGAAATCAAGTGGTGTATTACGAAAGATCTGAATGAAATAAAAAGTATCAATTTCATTGATTGATGTACAGATGATCATTTGAAACTGGGACTGGCATTATCTACGAAGAAGGTATAATTAAGAGAACAGAAGAAAGTATAAATGAATTATGAAGTGTCAATTTCAAACCAAAACTTGAATTTATGCTCAATAAATCATTCTGTTCAGAGGCTGAAATTTAAAAGTACGAGGTGGTATTGAAAGAAATTCATGCTACCTCGTTCGTAATACGGTGTCTTATCGACCTCACACACTGAAAATGATTGCTTAATTGGAATATTTTTGTTTCAGGTACAAAGATGAACGTTTTAGACCTTCAACGTTAGCTGAAATAATAGCAGAGATCGAACAAATTGGGAATAAGGTTCCAGAACAAATAGCAATTTTTCCTTTTGATAACACCAATGATGACTGCTATATAGATCAAGACTCCTGATGAAGTACG
Organism: Cryptolaemus montrouzieri; assembly: GCA_013387265.2. NCBI lineage: Eukaryota > Metazoa > Arthropoda > Insecta > Coleoptera > Coccinellidae > Cryptolaemus > Cryptolaemus montrouzieri. The sequence continues at coordinate 16,687,889 of JABFTP020000042.1, forward strand.
GATGCAAACAAGACAACAACAAAAAAGACCAAAACTTCTAAAACCTTCGATTATAAAAAAAGGTATTGGACTTGGAAGAGTCGCCTCTGCCGAAATGGACACCAATATCATTGGCGGATAACATCTTTCACCTGCTGCTAGGTTCTAGTTATTCTTCGATGAGGGAGTGATCGATCTTATTCTTTAATTCTCAATCACCTTTACCCAGCACATGAGTCGTGCCAGGGATATCACAAGAAATGAGCTACTTTGTTTTATTGGAGTTCTATTGCTTAGTGGCTCTGTAACTGGTGGTGTTCTGGTAGAATAGAGATGACACCAACAATACAACGGTATGTGAAGCTATATCGCCTGATAGATTCCAGCATATAATGAGCAACGTTCACTACTATGACAATACAATTTCTTTGCTGAGTTCCCAATTCCTCACAAAGATTGGCTACGAAATTCACAAGCTGAACTAAATCTTTCTTCGAATAGAGAATGGACCTCCATGGCAAATACTTACTCAAGAAAAATAAGATGTAGTTTCAGCGATAACAATCCCGCTAAACAGTTTACCAGAAGAGACCAAATTGTTATCGACAGGCTAAGAAACGGCCATACTAACCTGACTCATGTTTATCTGATCACTAAAGAAGAGAAGCATGTGTGTAAATTTTGCCAGCTTAGTTTGGACGTCAGTCTCATATTGAAAAAAAGTCGAAGGTTTGCAAACGAACGCAGGATCTTGGAGATGACAAGAGACCTTGCTAGGCACCCACTCTGGGTGTTTAAAGGTTATATCCTTTCTCAAAGCATGTACCCTTTATAACACAATTTGATATCTTACTGATATGTGATCTGTTTAAGTGTTTTCTTTCACTCACTTTACTGATATGTAAAATCTGAAATGTACCTTAATCTTACAGTAGTCGCTAATACTCAAATGAGGATGCGCCTCTAAATAAAGAAATTAAAAAAAAACCTGGATTTGAAGGAAAATATTCGAGAATGCGACCACTTTTTGACTCTGAACTCAAAATTTTTCAATCATGTCCCTATCGAAGAAAAAAATCATAGTATAGACGAGTCAATCAAACCATATTTTGTAGAAAATAAGTAGAAAGCATTTTAAACCTGCTAAACCTATCAGACGGGGATATAAGCTTTGGATTGGTGCTATCCGACTAAGTTATAGAGTTCATTTTGATCCATACCAAGGTTCTTCAAATACATTGCCAGATAAGTAAAAACATATCGGTCTTGGCGCATCAGTTTTACAATATGCAAATATATTGAAAACTATTCCATTTAAAGGATTTCATTTATACTTTGACAATTACTTCACCTAACTCTCGTTGCTCAAAGAATTGAAAATTGAGGGGCCTAAAAACTACTGGAACGCTGAGGAACCCTCATCATCACTATCTATTTCAAGTTTACTAAAAAAAAGATCGAGGTTATTTTGAGGATACTTTGTTGTGAATGTAGCACCAAATGCTTCAACAGTGTTTCCGGTAAATAAAGTGAAATGGTTTTTCTAATCTGAGAAGAAATATATTTATATAGATCAACCAGGATTGATAAAATCTTATAATGAGAATATGGGAGGGGTGGATCGTGGCGATCAAAATCTCGGTGACACTAGATAAGCATCAGGGGAAAATATGGTATTTTCCTTTATTTGCTCATTGCACTGACATGGCTTACATATGGATAATGGCGGAAAACTCGACCTACTAAAATTCAGAAGATTTATACCAACTGAGCTATCAGAATCTAACAAGAGAATGAAAAAGAAAGGAGCTCCCAAAGCTCCTAGAAATTTACACGAATTTTCACGTTTTGACAGACTGGATCATCTCATTGTTTATAATAACAATCAGCGACGATGTGGAGTATGCCATAAAAAAGCAAACTTTCTCTGCCAAAAATGTGAGCTTGGTTTGTATCCAAAAGATTGTTTTGTTTCTTATCATATTATTTGAAGTTTAGATGTTCTTTTGATGAAAATAAATACCTTGTTTGAAACCTATCGATAATTTCATATGAGTATGCTATAGCTTCACTGTCCTTTTAAAAGGACGCATAGTTTCGACCAATAGCAACACTAATATTCAAAACAATAGTCGATAATACTTTATAGTTTCCCTTTCAACTTCAATCTACGAAAAAAGTTCCATTTATAAAAAACGATAGTTTCAGGGTTATATGGGTTAAATACAAGTAAACGATGATTACTACCAAAATATATTAATAAATGCTCGACGCGTTTCGATACACAGTATCTTTGTCAAGAGCGAATGAATACTACAAAAATATTTAACACATACTTATAGAGACTGAAGAGGCAATCCACTTAGAGTTATCTGTATTTGAACTAGTGTTTAGGAAACAAGTTCAATAAGGGTGAGTTATTTTGTCAAACTGATCATTAAGAATTTCTGGTGAATACCTAAATCTATGAATCTCAATTACTTTCAGAAGGTTGAGTTTTATACCTCTATTCTCAGAATGTAGGATTTTGAATTCTGAATTGAAAGAATGATTATTTTCCCTAAGATGATTTGAATGATTCGAATCGGTTTTTCCATTGATGAAACTGCGTTTATGTTCTGCGATTCTAACATTGAAATTTCTTCCTGTTCTACCTATATAAAAACATTTGCAATCAGCACATTCTAATCTATAAACACCTGATTCATTCTCTTTATTAATTGGAGACTTATAATTTCTGAGAAATGAATCTAAATTTGTTGATGATTTGAACGCTTTATTTATTCAAATTTGAATTTTTAAGAAGGATTTCACATTATTGCTAATATTGCCTATATATATTAAACTATTGAATTTTTTGTTTTGATGTGCACCGATTGGATATATATGTGTTAAGGCTAATTTTTCTTTGTTCGTATATAATATGCTGCTAACTAAATTTGCATCATAACCATTATTTATTGCGATCTGTTTTATCAAATTCAATTCTTTGAGATAATTTTCACTAGATATCGGTGTGCTTAGGAGTCTATTAAATATATATATATATATATATATATATATATATATATATATATATATATATATATATATATATATATATATAATTATTAATATATGGTTATGATTAAAATTAACATATATAATATCAAGCAAGAAATATTAGCAACATATATAGAATAAACAAAATTCAAATTTGAATAAAGCAAAACATCAACGAATTTAGGTTCATTCATCAATTTTCATAAGATAATTCAATTAATAAAGAAAATAAAGAACACGAAGAAATTTCAATGGTAGAATCAAAGAACAGGAACGCAGTTTCAATTGAATTATTAAAATCATCTTAAGGAAAATAGCCATTCTTTCAATTCAGAATTGAAACTCCTACATTCTGAGAATATAGGTATTAAGGCGGCTCGATGGCGTGGGGGATATGATGCTCGTCTCCTACGCAGAGTTATCTGGGTTCAATCCCCACAAAGTCGGTTCGATTTTTCGGATTCTGGAAATCGCTTGAGTGTCCATCTTTCGGAGGAGATGCAAAGCTGTCGGTCCTGTCTAACAGAGATGTGTTGGACAGTAAAGATCCCTCGTCACGAGAGGGGTTCGGCAAAAGTCCCGGGTTAGTGAGGTGACAGAATTCCCCAGCGTTTCATTAGCCGAAAGGCAGAAATAGAGCACGTTAACGGGGAAACAAACAATATAGGTATAAAACTGAGATTAATAGAATAACAGAATTTCTTAATGATCATTTATACATAAATAACTCACCCTTATTGAACTTGTTTCCTAAACACTAGTTCAAATACAGATAACTCTGAGTGGATTGCCTCTTTAGTCTTTATAAGTATATGCTAGTTAGATATTTTAATAATAATATTCATTCGCTCTTGACAAAGATACTGTGTATCGAAACGAGTCGAGCATTTACTAATATATTTTAGTAGAAATCATCGTGTTCTTGTATTCGAAAATGGTTTGTTATCATATGAAAGCCTCGTCAATTGAGTCTTATATGGGTTAAACAGAGCAATAGTTTGTTTCTAGAATTTTTTGCACAACTTCCACATCTTTTATCTTGAAAACGGAGAAGTCTTTTTTTATGAGAGTTCTTTTATGCTTTTTGATCAAGAATCTTTTGTACACATTAAAGACTGCATACTTCAAACGATTATAAGCATATGTGTATGACCTCTTGGTCTATTATAATACCGAACCAAGAAGAATGTAAATGTGAATCATATACCTAACTGAATGAAATTAATAAATTATACTACGCAATATATAATTATATAATTTTATACTCCTCGACTCAGGCGAGAGACGAAACAATATAATTGACCCATATAATATATCATTCATTCATAAAAATCCAGTTTGAATTCAATCGTCTACCAATTACAACATAACGTATATTAGTCTTTTGAAATTATTGGTCATGTCAAAATGGAAAATGGTCGTTTGAAATCGAACTTATTTAGCAATAACTGCGAGGGAAATTATTGATAAAAGTTGATGAAGTTGTATTAATGAATTCTAGTGAACACCTGTAGTTTCCACTTACTACCTTGCATAACAAGCTGAATGTTAAATCACACTTGAGAAAAATGTTGAGATATATTGCACGATCGACGAAGTTATTCTTATCTGGTCTATTCGTGGAACCAAAAATTTGTTGACAGGATATTTCGATAGGGTATAACGACCTCAATATTATTACAGTTGCAAAACACATATAAACTGGTTAATCTTGGTAAAAGAAAAACTTTCGAGAATCCTATGTTGTATAATAACCTTAAACACGGAAAATTATTTTGTGTGTGAGATTCAAATTATTCTGATCACCGCTGAATAAGGGAGACAGCAGTATCATTTTCGGGGATACACACAACTCCCCTTTCTACTACACTTTTCAATATCGTGATGGATAAAATTATAGAAGAGAGCAGTATAGCTAGCAAAGGTACAATATACAGTCAAAAAACACAAGTTTTAGCGTATGCAGACGACATAGTTATTGTGACCAGAACAAGAGAACATTTGGTGAATGAATTCAGGAAGTTAGAAACCGCTGCAAGAAGAAAGGGTTTAATGATAATAAAACCAGGTATATGATAGTAGAACAACAAGAAAATGAAAGGCACTCAAATCTGCAAATAATTAGTGATGATAGGACATACTGCTTTGAAAAGGTAGAACAGTTCAACTATTTAGGTGTAACATTGACGAGAACAGGGGAGGAGAAAGTAGAAATACAGGAAAGGATAGCTAAAGGAACAAAATGCTTAGGAGGATTATACAGAGTGCTCAGGTCCAAAAATATGTCGAAAACGCGAAGAAGAAAATTTATCAGAAGATCATCAGGCCTGTGGTAACATACGGTTGCGAACTGTGGAAGTTGAATCAGAGGGAAAAATATACATTAGAAGTTTTCGAGAGAAGAATACTCAGAAGAATATATGGTGGAAAAAAGGTAGATAATCGTTGGTAAAGGAGAACGAACGCCGAGCTTCAAGAATTGTATGGACAACCCTCAATAACAAATGTGGCCAGAGCACAAAAAATGAGATGGCTGGGCCATGTTTTCCGACTGGGAGACGATAGAACAACAAGGCAAGTTTTGACAAGGGGAATAACGGGAAGAACAGGCAGGGAAGACCACGCACAGAATGGATCCAGATGGTGGAGAAAGATATTGAAAAGCTAGGAGTGAAGGACTGGAAGGAGCAGTTATGAATAAAATGAAATGGAAAAGAACGTGTAATGAAGCCATGGGCCTACTTGGCCTGTAGAGCTGTTTATATATATATATATATATATATATATATATATATATATATATATATATATATATATATATATATATATATATATATATATATATATATATATATATATATATACACAACCAATTTTAGATGCATTCACCCGATATTTTGAATATTACCTCAGGGATTTTGGAAATTTCCGAGAATTGTTAGAATTGATCCTTTTGAGATATTTCAGAAATAGAAATAAATTAAAGTTCATTTCAAGAAAGAAAGAAATGAATGAAAATAAGAGACTCTTTCCACATGTACTAAAAAAATTGAGAATTGTTTTCTCACAGAGTAGTTTGTATTACCTCCTCTTGCCCTAATACAAGCCTGAATCCGTCTAGGCATCCTTTGGATTAGGTTTTCGACTTCCTCTGGGGTGACATTCTGCCACTCTTTTGTGGCAGCTTGGATGAGCTGTTCTGGGGTTCTTGGATTATCCTGGCGTTATTTCATTTCTCTTTTGAGTAAAACCCCATAAATTTTCAATAGGATTTAGCTCTGGAGAGCAAGCTGGCTAGTCCAAATAGCGATTCCCTCCGTTTCAAGATAATGTCGCGCGAGGCTGATGGTATTTGGAGGAAAATTATCTTGCATAAAAGTGGATTCTCACCGTGAAAAGCTCGCCAGAGACTCACTATGGGCCCCACCACTAAGTTCACGTAATATGTTGCCGTTAGACTCGCAGGAAAGGAAATCAAATCTGTTTTGCCTCCCAGCACAATTCTACCCTGTTGGTATTTCGCAATTTGTCTTGATGCTCGGAGTCTAGCTTGTCTTTCACGACCCTTAAAACCCGTATCCGGCGGTCATCTGATAGAACACCAATTCTGGTGTCATCCGAAAAGAACATTTCGCCAATTCTCAATATTTGGTCCCCGATACACCAATTAACACTTAAGGGCCTTCTGCTGTATAAACCTCTTGAACGAAGTCTTTGACGTATCGTGTCGACTGATACACTGGTGCCTGTTGCTTCCAGAAATTGCCTTCGGAGTATGGGGTGCGGCGCACTAGGGTTTCTTCTGGCAATTTTGAACAGAAAGCGGTCTTGTTCTTCAGAAGTGATCTTCCTACGAATTCTTCTAGGCCCATTTTGTAGAGATTGTAGTTCCATGTATCGGGCGTAGGTTTTCGAAATCACGTCCTGTGATACCCCCATTGTGGCCGATATATTCCTTTGTGTCACCCCTCCTTCAACGAGGGCAATTATTCGACCCCTCTGCACATCGGATAATCCAACGTAAGGCATTTTCAATTATGACTAGAGGCCTTTTTAAATTTTGAAATTCACAGTTTCAAATCCCAGTGACGACTGAGTACAATATCCCGAACGTGTGGTGTTAATTCGATATTTCTTATCATGCTATCCAGTTTTTTTACAACAAAAAACTTCATTCTTCACAAGTAATCAAAGATCCATGGTTGAAAACAATCAATAATGTGAAATACCGAGTGATTCCATATAAATTTGGTTGTGTGTATGTTAAGTATTCCCTCCGGTATGATGAGGGCTAGAAATTAATAAGTAAATTCGGTTACTTGGATTCTTGGGTTTGTTGAACTAATAGTTGAATTATGTCCCGCGATATATGCACAAGAATTTGGTTAATAAATGAAATGCACATTAAAATTTCAATGGAATGATTCCCAAATATTTGTGGTCTTGGTAAATGGTGCCGAATTCTCGATCCATATTTCGGGAGGAAATGATGAATTTTCAGTGATTAAAGTCGATTTGGTAGGACCGTACAATCGTAAATTGTTAGGTGTCAGGATGATCAAAGGCGTGCCATTAATTTATCATTTTCATGCATCAGTTAGTAGTCATTGGTGAAAGTGTTTTGTTCATTTCACAAATAATGGAAAATTTTTACCCCTATTTAACATGCTCAAAATATACCTCTTTCCCAAAGTGAAAAATCAATTATATTGAATGTACAGGGTGTTACATAATATTATGTGACAACTTAAGGGGGTGAATTTACGTGCCATTGATTTTTTCTTCAAAACTCCTGCAGTTTTTGAGATATTCTGCCCAAATTTGGAATTCAAGCTATTTCTCACAACCTCAATCATTAAACGTCCTAAAATTCAACTAGAATCGACATGGTGTTTCCTTTTCTGGATCGATGTCTTCTTTTTCCCTTCCAAACATTTTTGCACTACGCCACTGATCAGCGTATAATCAATTTTCGTTATCTTCGTTCAATTTAAAAACTATTTTGACACTTGATTTTTTTTCGTATCTCCTACCGTTTTCGAGTGAAAAATTATTGAATTTGAATTATTTGAATATATTATGTTATTTAATAATAATAATAACTTAGACCAAAAACAATCAAAGGAAAAGATTCGTTCAGAATACAGTCGGCGTGTGAAGTCTGTGCTGATATCGATGTTGAACTCGGGGAATCTAGTCAAGGCAATTAACACCTACGCCATTCCAGTGTTGCTTTACTCATTTGGAATAATCAGATGGACTAAGACAGAACTAGATGATATTCAAAGGCAGACCCGAACGATGCTGACAAAGTACAACAATCATCATCCAAAATCGTCTGTGATACGAACAACTTTGAAGCGGGAAGAAGGAGGACGCGGATTAATAGATGTTGTCAATTTACACATCGAACAGATAAAAAATCTCAGAGAATTCTTCTCTGCAAAAGTTTTCACTTCTGACCTCCATATAGTGGTATCGTTGGCTGATAGGGGATATACACCACTAAATCTTGCTACCATAGATGACCTGCTGAATCTACCGTTCCTATCAGATACTGAAAAACAAGAGCAATGGTCAAGAAAGGAATTGCATGGACGACATCACCATGAGATTAATCAACCACACATCGACAAAGAAGCCTCCAACAAATGGTTGATGAAAGGAGAATTATTCGCAGAAACAGAGGGATTCCTTATGGCCATCCAAGACCAAGTGATCGCTACAAACACTTACCAAAAATTTATAATGAAGGACGCAACATTACAAACAGATAAGTGCTTAAAATTCCATATGAGATCGGAGACTATACAGCATATTACGTCCGGATGCGAACAACTTGCCAATACGGAGTATCTTCACAGGCATAATCAAGTGTGCAATATTATCCTCCAGAAACTTGCACACAAGTACGGACTTCTGAACACCTTCCAGCCATATTACAAGTATCAACCGGCGCCCGTATTGGAAAATGACTCTATCAGATTATACTACGATAGGCCTGTTATCACTGACAGAATGGTGACGAATAATACGCCGGACAAAGTGGTGTATGATAAGAGAGCCAGAACAGCAATGCTGGTGGATGTCGCCATACCGAATAATAACAACGTGCTGAACAAGTTCCAGGCGAAAAAGTCCAAATACACAGATCTTGCTGTTGAGATCAAGCAGAAGTGACACCTCGATAAAATAGATATTGTTCCTGTCATCGTATCCTCGACTGGTTTAATACCCAAAACTTTGCATGATAGCCTCAAGAAATTAAAATTGCATAAGAATACATATATAGAAATGCAAAAAGCTGTAATTCTTAATAAATGTAGGATAGTTAGGAAATTTATGTCAAGTGTATTGTAATCGAGCCTATTCCCTTTGATTTCTAAATCTGGGAAAGGTAAATTATATCCAGCTAACAACTTAGATAGTGCATAAGTCCACGATAATAAATAATAACTTTATTTCCACAAAGTATAAGTTAAATATAAGGACAGAATTTGTTGCCTTAGGATTAATCTTTACGTCCTTTAGCAAAAATCAAAATGAGTAAATAAAGTTCGGTGCTTATTCCTTGTTCATCAAACATTTTCCTTACTACACTATAAATAATCCATAGAAGGCAGAGCCTTGTACATGGCTAGTAAATATTCTAAATAGATATAGATATGCCCAAAATTGGCTTTTATTTTGATAGCTCGTCTTCTGAGATTCAACTTATACTTATTCAATATCAAACTGACAATAAAAACAATTAAATACTAAATAAATTGCTGAAAGTGTCCTTCACCTGAAACAATACAGGCCTCTGTCCTTCTTCGCATATTATAACGCACTCTTTGAAATATTCCTGGAGTATTTCTTATCGTGTAACAAGAGGTTATTATTCGATTTCTCAATTCTTCTACACTGTTCACTGAAGAAGTTTCAACTAAGCTTTTGAGATATCCCCATAAGAAAAAATGTAGACTATTTAAGTCTGAGGTCCTAGGAGGCCATGGTTAGACCTATCTGACCTATCCATCGGTTGTTGAATGTATTATTCAAGAATCCCCTAACTTCTCCACTGAAATGTGCTGGTGGGACACTTGTAAAACGTCAAGATCATTGAGTGGATCACTAAAAAACTTTAATAACGTGTACCAAATATGGTTTCAATCGATCGAGTCGTTCTCGACTAATTTGAAAAATGAGAAAAAAATCTTTGGATTTGCTGGATTCACGGACACCCTGTATATTTTACTTCAACTTCATTGAAAATGAATTCCCATACTTCAATGCCAAAATTTGAAATTCCCCAGATACTTCCAAGGGCCCTCTAACGCGAACATCTTATATTTCCCCACATCCCCATTCTACATGTAAACTGTCATAAGAGAAATTATTAACATATTTGTATTTCAATCGTTATGCGGTTATGCGTTTACAGTTCGATGCATCGTGTTTATACCCGGAACCTGATCAATTGTACCATGAAACAAATCCCTACTATACATCTGATTGAATCTATATCCTTAACTGATATAAAATAAAGGTAATGACCTTCAAAACTCAGAAACTTTATGCTTGACTGACCATTCATTCAATATTGACCCACGTCACTTAGCTGTACTCCCGCTAAAACCATAGCGAGAATTTCATGGTCCAATAATTCGTACATACATACAACAAAGTGCAATCAATAATTGCTTTGGGCGATTGGGGTTTGTGCATAAATTCGTCTAGCTTATTTACTAGAATCATTCGACTCGAAATTGATTGGAAATAAATTGTTGGAACATCGCTTTTTTTACTAATAGAGTTATGAGTATGCGATCGCCAAACCTGCCGAAACGAGGATTTTTCACAAATCCAGATACACTACCCCAAAAAAAAAATTAGCGTACTTCATTTTGTCAAATTATTTGAGGGTACAAGTTTCTTTCTAGAAAATATAGAGCGAAATTTTGGCGTACCAAGGAAGAATACGCAATGTCAGTCCCGGTCATAGAAAGAAAGTGCAATGTCAAATTATTAAACAACTACTTAATTACATTCAATAATTATGCTATACAATGAAAGATTTTAATGTGAATAGTAAGACAGCGAGCAGTCATGAGGGAGAAAATGTGGAAGCTTGATCGAAAAAGAGCTACCACTGGAGCAGACTAAAACTGTCAACGATTCTATTGTTTTGTTCCTCTGGAAGCTAGACTGTCGATAATCCGCCAGGTCCATCTTCTCGAATCATACTCTGTGATAAAAAAGTATCCGGAAAATCTCATTTAAATTGCCCGCGTTGAGTATTTCTGTGTGTTGGTAGGACTGTTCTTAATTACTTCGTTTAACATGAGCGCTATCTGTCAACTAGTTTGTGTACGACAGCTGTTGGAACCAGTCGACCTCAGTGGTACTCTACTATGGAAAAGAATATTTAACAAAGAGTTTGTATCAAATTTCGTGTTCTGAATCGTTGCGAATAATGGAAAAGCCTTATGGAGACTCTGTTATATCGAATACCCAGGTGTACAAGTGATAGAAAGCCTTTAAAGATGGTCGGGAGATCGTCTAAAATTTGACTTGTTCCTGACGACCTTCGACCTCTTCAACAGACGATATCGTCAAAAAATCAAGAAAATGGGGATCGAAAATCCTCATGCCAGTGTTAGATGACAGCTTGTAATCTCAACATCTCTCGTGAAACCTCTCGTTTGATTTTAGTGAACCAATTGGGCATGCGGCTAGTCACCGATCAGCCCTTTCAGATATAGCTGAATTTACTAAAAAACAGTATCGGATGCAGACATGCTAGATCATGCAAATTCTGATCCCACGTTCATGGAACGCGTCATATCTGGTGACGAAACATGGGTCTGTGAATACAACACACTAACTGAAAAAACCTCACCAAATTCGTTCGAAAATCAAAGATGATGCTCCTTGTTCTCTTCGATATTCGTGGTGTGATTCATCATGAATTCGTTCAACAAGGTCAAATGGTCAATAAGGACTTCTATTTCACTGCTTTGAGACGTTTGCGTAAAAATATTCGCTTTAAACGACTGGATTTGTGACAAAACAATTCGTGAATTTTGCATAATGATAACGCACCATCTCATCAAGTTATTAACGGCTTTAAGACCAAACACTCGATAAATACCATCGAGCAGCCGCCTTATTCGCCTGATCTAGCTCCGTGCGACATTTTTCTTTTCTACAGGCTGAAACTGCTGCTCCGAGGAACCAGATTTAATTCTGTTCACTAAACTTGTAGGTCTCATGAACTCCTACTAGGCCAATTAAGGAATCGTAGGTGTTTCTGTTTTGTTGACACTATTAGTATATTTTTTGCGTACACTAGATATACATTGTAGGACTTGAAAAGATTGTCGAACACTTTAACATATCTTAGTTTATTTAAATAATGCGAAATACAGGCTATACAAAAATCTTAGTAAATGGTTTAAAACAAAATACAGTGACTTCCCAAAGAGTGGGAAGATATTTTTAAATGCAATCATTGACCCTTACCCAAAATTTGGGGTAGAGAAAACATCTCATTGATCGGCAAGACTTGTTGATAATTCTCTACTTTTCGATAGTTCTATTACAAGAAATTAACAATAAATAAATCCTGAAGGACTATATTTCATGTTTTATGCGATGTAAGGTAATAACCCAGATAAATTCAAATGAAAGACCGAATTTTTTTTGAATACATTGTACACCCCATAGTGAGAGGGTCAGTTTACGAAAGGCTAAGTAAACAATCATAAAGGATTTATCTTGTTCATCACTCAAGATTCGAATTCATAGAAATTATTGAACAGATGGGTTAATAAATTAAGAAATGGAGTTACCAATGCAATGAATGAGGTGTGCGACCATTGATATATTCGTGAAATGATGTACAGGACGGTATTTTGATAATAAATAATTTTCAATACAATAGTCTGTATTCAACAGATTACATAGACGTTATAAAAGAAAATTCGCAGAAGGAGCTGAATGCCATTCCTGAAAGCGCCTATAAAAAAAATAGGTAAAAAAACTTTTTAAGTTAAACGGTTTTATGTTAAACATACATTGCACTGTTTAATATAAATGTACTAAGAACCAAAAAATAATAAAATAGATACAGTCGTGGGAATTATAAACATATGCATAGACTAGACTAAAATAAAACCGTGGGGCACGTCAATTGTCTACAAATTATCGATTTAATGTGCGATAAAAGAATCGTTTAATTCGTCGTTAGGCAGTTGGCCCGCAGACGGTGAGGGAATTATTTACTATTTTCTTGCTCATGGAAATTCTAATAGTTATACACTCCATGTAAATAAAAGAGATGTTTCAACTAGTTTATCGTTGGACATTCACACTGCTGGCTGGCGAGGAATCGTTTCACTGCTTGTTGTTTGTCTTTAATCGACAAAACATATGACAAAAGTACTACTCGCTCACCACTATGAAACCCTAAAACTCGCTTATAATCGAGCTTCCTAGCTTGTTTCCACATTCTAGCCCTACTTATCACACGTCCATCGTTGTCGGTTGCACAACTGCCTAATAATTATAGTGTAACATTACAAAACAAACATTTTAATCAACGATTGTAGACAATTGACGTGCCCCACGGTTTTATTTTAGTCTAGTCTATGCATATGTTTATAATTCCCACGACTGTATCTATTTTATTATTTTTTGGTTCTTAGTACATTTATCTTAAACAGTGCAATGTATGTTTAACATAAAACCTTTTAACTTAAAAAGTTTTTTACCTATTTTTATTTTCTAGTTTTTAGTTTTTATTTCGCATTCTTTTAATTCATTTATTGCTTCATTATTGCAAGGTTTCTTGCCCGTTAGTTTATTGCAATCCAACTCCTCTATACGTAGTCCCTGCAAAGATCTTACTCTACTAAGAGCCACGTAGGCTTGACCTTCTTCAAACAGTTTCGCACCTAAGTATACGACTGCGTGATCCACAGTGCTGCCCTGCATTTTATGTATTGTAGAAGCCCATGATAGTATTAAAGGCAACATTCTTCTTTCAGCTGTCCCATAATTGTACTTAGCTGGAAACTGTATGGCTTTCGGGTGTATAAGATGTACTCCGTCTCTTGCGAAATCAATTCGGACGGAAGGTACATCTGTTGCATACATCTGAGTTCGACGAAATTGAGGCCAAACGATTTCGGTGATGTAGCCTATAGCGGGTGGTGAATTCAGGCTGGATACATTGTATTCTACTGGTTGAGCACTTTCATTTGATACCCATATTGATAGGATTGATAAAACCTACGTTATCCGCCATTTTGTAGCGGCCGCCATCTTGGATTTCAATTTTTTATAGTATATTGTATTATGATTGTTGAGCCCTTTCATTTGATACTCATATTGATGGGATTGATGAAAGCTATGTTATCCGCCATTTTGTAGCGGCCGCCATCTTGGATTTCAATTTTTTATAGTATATTGTATTCTGCTTGTTGAGCCCTTTCATTTGATACCCATATTGATGGGATTAATAAAACATAAATTATCCGCCATTTTGTAGCGGCGGCCATCTTGTATTTATAATGATAATGAATAAATATAATTGTATTGTCACCAAAATCCAAAGTGCATACGAAATTTCAGATTAATCGGTTGACAGGAAGAGGGTGAAATTTGAATTACTAAATTTGACCCAAGAATAAATAAAACAAACGGGGTGAGCTAAATAAAACCGTTTAAAAAAGGTTCGATGATCGAAAAAAACGTTGGCACATGTTTATCGCTCTAACTGAAGCATATTGAAGTAGATTGAGATTTTTGCGTTTTATTTCAAATTTCCAGACCCTTTTTTCACTTTTTCTATAGGAATTGTTGACAGCATACCTGAAACACCCTGTATGGTTGAATATACTCAATCGCAAACAGCGTTTAGGAATTATTTTTTTCTAAAACCACAATCTTCGTTTATTCGAATGAATGTAATTCATAACTTTCATTCAATTAAGATAATAATTTTAACACGTGAGATTACCGATAACTGTAGATCATTAATTTCTTTCGTTGAAGAACCCGTTAAATGGATACATCCTTATATAACACGAAATTGTTTCAAATACTTGTTGTTACAGTATTAAAATTAATTGGATGGTTTCTGATACATTTCTTAAATGAGTGACATATTATATATACGATATGATGTGTTCAGGTGGATTTAGATTTCACTTTCATAGTTTTCGTACTAGTTTCACAATTCATTGAAGAAATCTTATGAGAATCCGCATGTGTCTTGAAATTACGCAATTTTGACCTAACAGAAATGATTTCGAAAAAAAGGCTGATATCCTAAATTGTAGGAAATTAATGATGACAACTTGAAAGATGGGTGTGGCAATAATTCTTAAAGTTGACAAGGAACAATAATTGGTAGTCAAAGCCTATTGGGTTATAGTAGATTTATTCATTTAATGAAATGGAAAGTTTGTTAACTATGATCTAATTGATGAAAACAAGATGATTTCCAATTTGGTTTCTTGGTTATATATTCAAATACAACAACTCATTGTTCCCTTGTGGATGTAATTTATTTTTCAATATAATCTCATCTAATGTATGTATTCTTGATTAGGCGAAGCTAGAGATTTATGAAGACCCTTTTTTAGTAATCTCTTCCAAAGTCTTCGAAACACCGCTCTCTTCTGTGAGAACCCCCTTCATTTGAAATGTTTATAGTCTTCGCTATCTCTATCAACATCACACAATTAGTTGTTACTTGCAGGGCGGAGGTTTTTCAAGGGGGTCTTTCACCTAACTTATCTGTTTGCCCTCTTACATATTGAGTTCTCTTACGGAAATATAAATACACTATGGTAGTTCGAATAATAGATATCAAAAGTAGTATCATTCAGATGAAAGAATTGAAGATGTTAACAACTTCGACTGGTTGTATTGAATTTTTAAGTGATATTTTCCTCTACGCGCATACAATATAGAAGAAAGGTAATCAAATTCTTCAATTTTCATCCCAATGCAATCTCAGTGATCTCCAAAATTGAATCAAGTGTATTCGCAAAGAATAATGTTATGGTATATTATTACTTAATCATAGTTTTTCTTCAATGAAATAAAACTATGGTATTTAGATTTTCACTATATTAACAAAACTATGACCGGTTTCACCTTACTGTGGCTTCATCAGATAGATACAAACTAATGAACAGAGTTATTCCTTATATATTATTCTAATTTCTCACTTAATATTACAATTGGTACAAGCACAAGGGGTATGTTGGAAAACCCATCGGAGTTGCTTACTTTATGAATTGAAAAGATTGAGTAAAGGAAAAGGGTTTAGATCTAATTGACTATTAAGTAACCTACCTGAATTCGTTTCTTTGTTAATATCTAAAATTTCCCATAGATTGAGTTTTTGTCTATTATTTTCATTGTGTGAAATCTTGAAATTATCATTAAAGTTACGGTTTTCATCGAGTAAGTGATTAGAATAATGAGAATCTGATTTATGATAATTAAAACTAACTTTGTGCTTGGATAATCTAACTTTGAAATTTCTGAAAGTTCTACCAACATAAATTTTATTACACTCCCTGCGAGACTGTTTATAAACACCGGATTTATTACCTTTATCAATTTTGGATTTGCAGTTTTTGGTATGTCGGCCTAAGGAATTAACAGTTCGGAATGCTATATTGAAATTATAATGCGAGAGGAATGATTTTAATTTTAGACTAGGATTACCAATATAATTCAAACTATTGTATTTTGTGTTACAACCTTTTATACTTGAAAATACTTCTTGGATTGCTTTTTGAAATTTTTTGCGTGAAATCATGTTCTCAATCATACTTGGACTGTAACCGTTATTGACGGCTATTTGTTTAATTATATTTTGCTCTTTCAATAATTATTTTGTGACATTGGGATATTAATGAGTCTATGTACCATACTATTGTAAGCAGTTAATGTATGTGGATAAGGAGGTGTAGATTTGCGATGGCTTATGAAAATAGAGATCATGTTTGCCGTTATTTTTAGTAATAGTTAAATCCAGAAAGTTAATGGAGTTTTCTGTTTCTGTCTCTAACGTGAATTTAATATTATCAAGAATTTTGTTAATGAATGTTTTGAATGACTCTTATTGTCTGTTTGTGCCAGTGAAACAACAGATGATATCGTCGACATATCTAAACCAATGAATAAATTTTTGAAAATTTGAATAACGGATGTTCTTGAATAGTTTTTCAATATTATCCATGAAAATTTCACCGAATAGAGGGCTGAGAGGATTACCCATGATTAAACCTTTTTGTTTTTTTAAAACTCCATTGAAGTTAAAATAATTTTGTTCTAAACAAATTTCTAGAAGGTGTAAGATTTCTGATTGAATAATCGGATTGACTTTATCACAAAATAATTTTATAAAAGAGCAAAACATAATTAAACAAAAGCAGACAATAACGGTTACAGTCCTAGTATGATTGAAAACATGATTTCACGCTTTACTTATATTGGTAATCCTAGTCTAAAATTAAAATCATTTCTCTAGCATATAATTTCAATATAGCATTCCGAACTGATAATTCATCAGGCGGACATATCAAAACTGCAAATCTTAAATTGATGAAGGTAATAAATCCGGTGTTTATAAACTGTCTTGCGGGATTGTAATAAAATTTATGTTGGTAGAACTTTCAGAAATTTCTAAGTTAGATTATACGATCACAAACGTAGTTTTAATTATCATAAATCGGATTCCCATTATTCTAATCACCTACTCGAAGAAAACCATAACTTTGATGATAATTTAAACATTCTACACAATGAAAATAATAGACAAAAACTCTATCTATGGGAAATTTTACAGATTAACAAAGAGAAAAAGTCAGGTAGATTAGTTAATAGTTAATTAGATCTAAATCCTTCTTCATTCAAACTTTTCAATTCATAAATGAAGCAACTCCGATGGGTTCTCCAACATACCCCTTGTACTTGTACCAATTGTAATATTAAGTAGGAAATAAGAATAATATATAAGGAATAACTCTGCTCATTAGTTTGTATCTATCTGATGAAGCCAGTGTGGCGAAACCGGTCATAGTTTTGTTAATATAGTGAAAATCTAAATACCATAAATTTATTTCATTGAAAATATGTATATCGATTTTCCTCAATCAAATTACTTAATCATAGTCTCAGAATCATCTATTCTGGTGTATCTGTGTATTCTTGTATCCCGAAATGAAAAAGTGGGTTAGGTTACTCCATTATCTATTAACTTGTTTTCGTTTTGAAAAGCAGTCTGAATGATTCTCTTTCTTAAGATTTTTCTCGCATTTCTGATTGGTCTGAGGAAAGTCATAGCGTAGATTCATCGAGAAAAATGTTCATGCAGTGGATACTGTGATCAAAATGGTATGTACGAGGGATGTCATTGAAGTTTTGCATATAGAGCTAGAATGAAGCTTTCAAAGACTTTAGAAGTAATTTCCCCGAAGATTAATACAGTTCTGCATTCCTTTGAACCAATTATGAAAGAATTTGTTTGGATCGTTTGATGTTAGATTCAACATAGTCTTTTGGAAGATATCAACAGCTTCTTCCGAAGACTGATATCTTTGACCTGGCAGTCAGTTCTTGATTTTGGGAAAAGTAGAAAAATCATTGGGTCTATAATGTACGGCAGTTTGATGTAAGAGTTTGATTCTTTCTCAAAATATCTTTTTTCTTTATAATATTAAATATTCAATTGATCTTCTGGTAGTGTGTGAATTTGCATGGTGTTAGTGTAGGATGATCCGTAGTTCGGGGTTGGTTCCTCGAAATTGTGTACAAATTGGCAGTACCTGTTCTTTGATCTTGTAAGGGAATTGTTGTTACATTTTTTTTATGCGCGCTTCCCAGGAATAGGTGAACCTATTACACCACATGAGTGGTGTAATAGGTTCTTGAAGAGGGCCAAATTGTAGGATGTTGGGAAGATGTTGGACGGAAGCGAGTTCCACAGCTCACCGGCCCTATAAACGAAGGAATTCTTATAGAGAGAGGTTCGAGGGAGAACTCCTTGCCAGCCTAGTTTTCCCGGAACAAGGTCTGTCAGCTCCTTGCAGCATCTTCCGTGGAACTATATGTAAAACAGAGAAAGGTCAGCAACTTGTCTTCTGAGAGCCAGCGGCTGGAGATCGCGGGTGATCTCCGGGTTGAGTTTGGTTAATGAGGCAAACAGCCCGTTTTTGCACACTATCCAACATCCGCAACGAATGTCGAAACTGCGCCTTATATAGAAGCAACAGCTGAAATGACGTGAAGTATCGCTTCTTTTGCTGATGCCGACTTAGCTCTTGCTGATACATGTTCATGCCAGCAAAACCCGGAATTGATTGTTGTTCCGAGAAGGTGAATCGAATCTTTGGATGCAATTTGTTGGCCTTGCATCATTAAAAGTGGTTCTTCAGCGGGGATCTTTCTAGAAAACTTAGTTGCTTGCGTCTTGCTCGCGTTGAAGCTCACTAGATTCGACTGACCCCACTCAAGTATCTTCTTTAAGTCAGAGTTCAAGTTAATAATTTGTTGACATCTCTGACGCTCAGATTCCGAAGTTGTTATCGGCTGCAGACTACTGAAAGACGAAACCAGGTTACAATCGTCTGCAAAACCGAATATCTTGTTCTCTGTAGATAACAGAAGATCGTTTATCTGCAACAAAAACAAGGTTGGCGAAAGCGTGGATCCCTGAGGTATTCCTGCTTGCAACAATCAGATGTTATACCATCGATCACAACTATTGATATGTTTGTTTTTGAAACAAACGTTGTACCATCTTTTTGAAGACACGGCAACGAATGGCTTTGGTCGGTTTTTCTTTCCCTTGAAATACCCAAACAGAAGATGGGCGCTTATTTTTTGGCTTGTATGAATAAATCTAAAATTCATCAACTGGCAATGTTGTTAACCTTCTAAGACTTGGCAAACTCAAAACAGTCTAGAATTGACACTAATTCACCTTTGGAGTATTTGTTCTTTGGTCTTGTAATGAGATTGTTGCTACATGACCTGCTTCAGAAACAAACATTTCGATTGTCTGTTTGGAAATACTTCAGCCACTCGCTTTTAGACTTTCCGAAGTTGACACGGTCCAAAGTTTTTCGACAACCTTGTGGCCTTCTGTTCTTTGGTCAACAGATGTGATATCCAACTAGAAACTAATTATTCCATAAGCAATTCCTCACCTCTTTATTGAGGTCTTTGAAATCCACAATGATGCCTCAATCTCTCTATATGTTGCATTTCGATCCACCAGGATAATCCTACGCACAACGTCCACATTTTCTTGGGTGACCACTGTTTTAAGACTCACTGAGACATGCGATCTTCCATGATTACAAGAAACACATAATTCAGACAATACAGTAAAAAATCTGTGTTATTCTTCTTAAAAGTTCCTTCTTTCAATGTTATCTTTTCATCAGCCTACTTTAATCTTGAGTAAATTCAGCGATCTTCAGTTGTGTTGTGAATTGCTTCATGAAATAAGACAATTTCTACCTGAATTTCTCATAAATGGAGATTGAATGAGAGCCACTGATCGATTCCACCTTCATCCCATTCCTACTGGTTCCGCATAGTCCCACTTGGTTATAGATGGGTCCCAATTCAGGATAAGTATTGACTTCCACGTCACCAAGACAAACATTATGACTGCTCTAGGGAAACATGTTACTATAACGCGACAGAAGAGCATACTGTTTTCAGAAGCGTCCAGAACATCCCACAAAAATTATTGGGACGATCACAGTTTCATATTTTCTGATAGCCGAAACTCTCAGTAATACCTTAAATATCCAAGGATTACATCGAACCTAGTTGATAACCAACAGTGTTACATTACTCTGGTGCCTAACCTACCAGGGAATCGAAGGTAATAAGAAATCAGACAGCCTTGTCCAAAAGGCAACAACTGTCAGGCCAATGAGATCGAAATCCATTAACCTTTTCATGGACTCACAGGCCCCACTGGTTAGCCATCTCGAGATCAAGACAGTCAAGGAGGTTCTCATATCAAAGAAGAGGGGGCATGAACTATTGCCCATGACAAAAAGTCAATGGAACTCACCTACTAAGTGAGACTGACCGAGACCACACTCCTTTGGTTACCTAGAAAATGATGAAAAAGCGGAACATATAATCTTCGAGTATGTAACTCAAACAACCATGAGATGAAGAGGACCCCATCTCATGGTTCTACTGGACAATGTGGATGAAGCATCATAGAATAATTTGACAGTAATAATGCCACTTCGTAGTGTAGAGGAAGTGCGACAGTTCAGGAGGTTAATTTTGGATGCTGTCATTAAGATCTTTGCATGGTTCTCCAAACTCATGTTCATGAATGAAAATTCTCGAAAATACTTCGGTGATCTGAAGAGGTGACTTCACCCTCGCTCTAAGTGGACCTCTGAAGTGGCTTCGAAAGGATCTGCTATGATCACCAAATAATCTAGGCAAGACATCAAAAAGCTTTGTGAAGGTTTAAAGCCTTTCGCTGGGAGCAGGTAATTAATTTTGTGATGATAGAAACCAGTTAGGGTGGCGTTCCTTTTACATGTTCTTTCTGGTAGTTTCTTCCAAAAATATTAGGCAAGAGTAGTGTTGTTCCAAGAGTCGAAGCGTCTGCTCCTCTATTCATGCTATACATACGGTTCCTGAGGATTATTCTTTCATGTTTTCGTAATAAGTTCTTCGTTTTGGAGTTCCATCGTCTAGATGGAACAGTTTTGTGCAAAATACCTACCGACTGGTTCACACATATTCCCTTCGTTTCGAAGGTATAAGGATTTAGTTTTTTACATAATGGATCCACTTTACACTGTTGTATGTCTAAATACAATACAGATACATATATATTATTGAACAGAATGTTATATTTATTACTTGGGGAATCATCGAAAGATGTTTCCTCAGTAGCCAGACAATTTTAATGGTTCTTCCATTTTGCCAGACACATTAAAAGTCTGCTGTCCGCAAGGGATATGTATGCTAACGTTAGCGAGTGAAATAGTGTATTTGATCTTTTACGATCTAGGCATCATCATTTGTTCATTCTGTATGGTGTGGTAAATTGTTTTTCTTATCAAAAAATTTCAGTCATTATTAGAAAATGTCATTGTTCACTATAAAAGGTAACAATCGTTCTGATAGATGGAAGATGATGTAAGAAATTCATTTGAAGAATTACTTAATTATGCTTATAGTAATTTAATACCAAATAAAAAAATAGTATTTCATTAGTAGTATTCTTAACTTTCAACCATGTTAGCCCCAATAATAGTAAATACATATCTAATAGCGTTCTTGAGGAAAAACTGATGAAATTTTGTAGCTGGTCTACTTCAAATCTTTCAAAATAGTACTGGTCATTTTCTTATGCACATCCACTACATTCGCTTCATATGTGGTTGGACTTTTCAGATGAGCATAACTCCGAATAGTTCAATTCGCTGTGAGAAATAGCTATAACAGCTTACTTTCACAAGATTACAATTTTTCAAACGACTTTTAATGTATCTGGCAATATGAGATCACTTCGAAACTGTCTGGCTACTGTGAGTTATCTTTTGATGGTTTTTATAGTCTCATATATGAAATTCAGCTTTCATACTATGTCGTAATAATCAGAATTTTTCATTGTTTAAGTATGTCTGGCAGGGGGTTGCAACCGTACTACATGTCTGGCAGTGGACAATGTGATTTTCAATATGAGTCCAGATGAAACTCATATCATATATACAGGGAACATACATAAAGGAATTTTTAGCTTTTATAAAATAACGAAGGTGTGGCTGTCACGAGATATTGCTTTAGAAAAAAGAGATGATATTTTTTTCTATGCTATGCATGACATATGTTATTTGACTGTTCCAGATGGAGCTTTATCGAAACATAATAAAATGCAATGACGTAATAGTTCATTTAAGGACAACAATTTCTAATGGTACACTCTTCATTTTGCAATCGCATCTGTTAGAACTCCGAAGTTAAAACAGTCTCATTTCGGATGTCGTACAAGTTGATGAATATTAATGAAATTGCATCAGTCATTAAAGTAATCCATATTGTACCACAAAGAAACTTCTCTTGACATTACAAAATCCATTATTCACAGTTGATTGGCTTGAACACTAGAGCAAATTTTAATTGGAATTCCTTGAACAGCGGTTACCAAAATACAAAACTTGTTACCGAAATAAACACGATAATCACAGCAGCTCTTTATGGAAGGATGAAAGCGTAACTGACTCACTATTTAAATACTAAAATGACCTCAGACAGTGATTATTGGATTCAGGTTTTTCTCATGAGTACGCACATTCACATGGGGATTATTTGAATAAACGTTGTTAATGAATTATAAGTTTTTCAATAATTATTTCAATTAAGTTGACTCAACGTGTAGTCTAGCATGCCTTGATTGAGAGGTCTTTATAAAATTATGAGGGTCATATAAAAATTATGTGACTGTCAAATTAATGCGGTAAATTATATATGGGTTGTTTCGTCAGGAAATGGAACGTTTCTAGCTAGTGGTACAAAATAAAGTGGTGAACTCGAAACGTGCTATTATTTTTGAATCAGCCCCTTTAGGATATATAAGCTATGTTATGAGATTCGGATGAAATTTCAGTGATCAGACTAGAAAATTTTTTGCGTGAATTTTTGCTGCGGTATGTACAATTATGAACCAAAAGGATGTTCTTCGATGGTTGACTAACTGTCGAAGCATGCGGTAGCACTACAATTTAATGCACTACCTACTGCTTCAATCAGCAGGGATCTCCAAGCATTTAACATCGCTTGTACTTACTTATGGAATAACTAAGTAAACTTATGAAGTCATTCAACTCGCTACTAATAAGCATAGAGTTAGGAGGAGAACATTTCGAGAATCAACTTGATGACTGATCTTAGGATTATATTACCACATAATTATTTTCGAAAAACTACTTTGTGCAAACACTATCAAGGTCTCAGAGTTATTATCTGTTTATAATAATCGTTCTATGGAAGAATTTCCAATTTTTTCGGCTTTCGACGATATTTCACATCAATTTTGTTATGTCAAAATTGCGAAAACATTTCATGTGCAAAGTTTTCGTTCAAACGATTAAATGTTGTAGTTCGGTCCTGTAATAACACTCTTATAATCATATTTTGAATATTTTCCGAGGACTAAAAGATCACGCTCTTTCTTTCTTCGAATAATTGAATTCCGAAGTGGCTAAGGATATTAAGTTTTCGTGAATAAAAACTTCCAGCGATCAACGGACAGAATGAACCCTGTATCCCTGAAATGTTGCCATTCGATGTCATGGTTTGATTTAGTTAACTAGGACTCGAAGGTTACCGAGGAATAATAAAATTCACAATATCGATATACTGGGTGAACTTATTAATAGACGTCCAAAAAACTCAATTGTTTCTAGTACGGTTCTGCTTCTTCTATGACACGTCAAAGTTTCAATGAGTTCGACACATGTGCTAATCCTACAAAATTTAAAAGAAATCGTATCGATAGTTCAGGAGATATGGATCGTTAAAATTTCGTCCAAATCTTACAACACAGAATAAATACCGTGAAGGAAGGGGAAAATTTAGAAATAATAGCGCGTTACGAGTTCACCACTGAATTCTCTATCACTACCTAGAAAGGTTTCGTTTCCTCATGAAACACCTTGTATGAACATTTGAAGTCAAGAAGTGCCTCTCGATTTAAGTCCCTAAACAATCGACGCCTTTAAGGCATTACTGAAATCATGGAAGTCCAAACAGTGTTCTTCTTAAATAATGGCATTTCAAAAATCAGACTAAATATGATGATCAGAAATTTTTTTTAATGTATTACACAACGTTTTTCTCATCATAAAAACGTTTGGGAACTTAGTTGATGAACTAACGTTGTAATATGTAAGTTAACGGAGATCGGGAAAACCAGAAATTTCTACAAAAGGAAATAATAACGTGATCGAATAGAGAATTTAATCATCTTTCCGAAAAGGTATCACACGACCCCTTTTTCCTCTTAAAAATAGAAGGAGAACGACTCATGTACCAAAAATTGTCCAATCAAAAGCGGAGCACGAAATTCACAGAAAAATAGAACCAGACAATTTCTTCAGGGTGGTTCGTTTTCATTGGATACCCATGGATAAATACACACAACCAAATCGATATAGAATTACCCAATATTTCGAATATTCCCTCAGGGATTTTGGAAATTTCGAAGCATTGTTGGAATTGATTCTTTATGAGATGATTCAATTGAAAAAAGAAATAAATTAAGGTTTATTTCAAGAAAGAAACTAAAGAGAATAAGGGTAGCATATAGTGAAAAAATTGAAAAATTATTGTCTCACGGAGTAGATATTTTTTTCTCGACTCCAGTAGCTTGAATTACCTCCTCTTGTCCTGATACAAGCCTGAATTCTTCTAGGCATGCTTTGGATTTGGTTTTCGACCTTCTCTGGGGTAATATTCTGCCACTCTTCTGTAGCAGCTTGGATTATCCTGGCGCGATCTGATTTTCCTTATGAGATTATAACAAAAATGTTCAATAGGATTTAGATCTTGAAAGCAAGCTGACTGATTCCCTCTGTTTCAAGATAATGTCGCGCGAGGTTGCTGGTATGCAAAGGAGCATCATCTTGCATAAAAGTAAAATTCTCAGCGTAAGCACCTCTTCAGAGTATCACTCTGCGATCAAGCACTAGGTCCACGTAATTTCTAGCCGTTGCACTCGCAGAAAACGAAATCAAATCTGTTTTGCCTCCCAGCAAAATGCCACCCCAACAACATCACACTGCCCCCTTGGTATTTCGGAATTTGTCTTACTGCTCAGAGTCTGGCTTGTCTTCCACGATCCTTTAAAACCCGAGTCCGTCGGTCATCTGTTCGAACACAGATTCTGGTCTCATCTGAAGAAAGAACATTTCGTCATTTCTCAATATTCCAATTCCTAATAATTTTTTGTTGTCTGGTCAGCTCTGGAACTTTTAAGGGCCTTCTGCTGTATAAATCCCTTAAACGAAGTCTTTGACTTATCGTTTCGACTGATACACTGATGCCTGTTCGAGAAATTCCCTTTGGAGTATGGGGTGCGACCCACTAGGGTCTCTTCTTGCAAAAAGCACAAAAAGCGGTGTTGTTCTTCAGAAGTGATCTTCTCAAAACTTCTTCTAGGCTTATGTTGCAGAGATTGTAGCTCCACATATCGGGCGTAGGTTTTTGAAACACCCCCTCTTAATCTAACCCATTGTGGCCGCTTTATCCCTCTGTGTCACCCCTTCTTCAACGAGAGCAATTATTCGACCCCTCTGCACATCGGACAATCCAACGTTAAGCATTTTCAATCATGATTATAGGCTTTTTCAAATTTTGAAATTCACAGTTTCAAATCTGTGACGACATGTGGTGATAATTCAACATTTCTTATCATACTATCCAGTTTTTTACAACAAAAAAACTTCATTCTTCATAAAAAGTCAAAGATCCATGGTTGAAAACAATCAATAATGTGAAATACCGAGTGATTCCATATAAATTTGATTGTGTGTATGCGAAGCAAGCCGGTGTTGACAAAACACTCATCATGAATAATAGCAACAAATGGCAAACGCATATAGAGGCATTATTGAATTAAAGCTTGTAATAATTGTCTCTGTCAATAACTGATAAAAAAGGGCAAATTGGAATGTTTCAAAGATAGTATTTTTCGATCCATATTATATAACATTGAACCAATTAGTGGTGATTGCCTCATTAGATAACTCGAATGTGTAATATTACATTTTCTTCATTAACTTTAGGAGTAATTGGAAATTTGATCTTTTAATGATTCTTCACCGCATTATTAGTTTTGATTTAATAATCTCACTGAGATGAATTAGTATGATCAAACTCATTTCATAGACTTTCCTGAAATATAACAGTAGTCGTTGATAAATTGGTCTGAAATGAAATTTCTAGTAAATTTATAATTTATTTGTATCTTTATTAATTATAGATAATTTAAGTTCCACAAAGCTTTTAAAATAATGAAAATCACTTGCTTATTGTGCCTTATCTCTGATGGATCCAAGACTTCCAACGAGATAGAATTTTAGGGCAGTGTATGTCAGTCGACCATAATTTAAAGCAACTATTTTTCGCTAGCTCTTAGAGATCGTGTGAAATTTATCATTTTGTATTGCTGTTCAGTTTAACTAAGAATTTAAAACAACTTTTTCAGGGTTAAGGCAACAAGAAATACAGAATGCATTCTGTCCAAAAACTACCGGTTATTGAAAAAATTTGCTTGAAACGATTGTCGAAAGTTTTATTGTTGCTGATTTGGCACAACTGTTCTCTATACTGTCGCGAAGTTTGAACGCGATCTGTCATTTATTTTGTTTAAAGTGCTCCACTTTGTCAATTCTACAAATTAAAATATCGGACAATGAATTTCGTATTGCAAAAGGAATTTCATACGCAGAATTGCTTAAAATGTAACAAAAGGCCTACGATGTATTGACTCTATCGAAAACACGTGCATTTGAGTGGTACAGTTCATTCAATAGCGGCCGAGATGTGATGGAAGATTTACCTCGCTCTGGTCGACCATCAACATTTTCAACTGAAGATAGCATCGATAAATGTAGGAAATGGTTATTTAAAATCGTCATGTTAGTTTGGGAGATAGGCAATGCTTCAATTCGTACCATTTAAAACGATAGTTAAGGCATGAAACGCGTTGCAGCTGGTTCCAAAAGGGCTGAATTTTCTTCAGAAATTAATTTGAGCAAAGGTCACTGAAAACATTCTAGAACGATACAATTCCGATACCACGTTCATAGTGCGCATGGTAACTGGTGATGTGACTGTTTTATCTGATCCTTGCAGTGTTGTGTGCTCTTTATTCTTGCCAGAAGGTCAGATAGTAAATGAAGATCATTACCTGAGCGTTACGCGGCGTTTGAGAGAGCAAATTAGTCGAAAAAGGTCGTTTCATGAATCACTTTTTCACAAGCCTATCATGTGAATGAATTCTGACCAAAAACTCAACAAATACCATCGAGCAACCACCCTATTCACCAGATATGACTGTGGCCGACTTGTTTTTCTTTTTCTGAAACTAAAGTTATCACTTCAGGATACCCGTTTTGAATCCATCGAACCCGAGGTACCCTAGGTTAACTCGACAGTAGGTATAAAATGCAAATTATCCAATGATGTACAATCTGGGGAATAAACGGGTGAATAAACACTGTACAACCATAACCTCTAGTCGCGTTCAAGATTTAGGAAGAGGATTTTGTTCGGAAAGTGAGTCATAGTCTCCCTCGGTTAGCGACGGAAACAGCGCAAAACCAAATGGGAAACAACATCAATACCTCCCATCCGACTATTGATGTTTCAACGGTGGCGCAAGACATTATGCCTACAACCACGAGAGTTGGACTCCCTAGGAAACGCATAAAATGGACTCCAGAAAAGAATTCCTTCATTATGCGTTCCTATTACAAGACTATAAACTTGAAATCGGAAATGATAGCATACAGATACGCGTTACTCCTTGGGTTCATAGAAAATTATCCGGAATTGCAGCACATATCCGAGCAGAGAATTTTGGATCAACGAACAATAATCGTTTACAATAAGATACTGGCTTAAGAGGCCATAATGGAACTCAGAAGCGAAGATGATACTCATAACGCTATACCAGCCGGAGTAAATGAAAGTGTTACAGATAGCATCGATACCACGGAAACAATTTTTAACATGGAGTCGAACCAGCAGAAAGAATTTATATATTTAGCAAGATCAGAACTCAACAGAGCAATAACTGAATTCAGTGGTAGTAACCCAACTAAACGACCTCAACTACCCAAACAAAAGACGAACAAGAACACCAATATCATCCTAGCAAGTATAAACTCAGTGTTTGAAGAATACACTGACCAGATCAACTTGGAGAAAATTCACACTTTGATTTACTGTGGAGCGGTAGCGGTTCTTCGGCTACACAAGCAACAAGTCTCCACAACAGAAACCACCATGGCAAAAACGACTGGAGAAGGATATTGATAATATTAGAGCTAAAATCGATCGCCTAACAGAATTCTTGAGAAACAAAAACCCTCATGGCGCTTGAAATCACATATTCGCAAAATTCATAGCAGTATTGGTACGAACACAACACAGCCTCATCACAAATAGCATATCGACTTGATAATGAACTCCAAGCAAGAGCAAGGAGGCTCCCAAGATACATCAAATGAACTGAAAGAAAACACTTCAACCAAAGGTTCGTCCAAAGCGCGGCCAATATTCATAACTTAAATATAAAAACTGCGAACAACAATAACAGAGAAGTACCTGAAGCACAGGGCTTGACCGATTATTTGTCATCAGTATGGTTGAACCCCAAAGACCACAATAAAGATACTGAACAGAACACGAATGCAAAACAACGTCTTGATATCATACATATGGACCAAGGAATAACGAAGGAAGAAATCGCAATAACAGTTTTAGTGACCAACAATTGGAACGCCACAGGTATAGATAATATTCACAACTTCTGGTACAAGAAGTTTTATAAGCTCCATGGAGCCTTAGCGAAACAGCTCACGTATGTTCTTCAACATCCCAGGAAAACATCCAGTTTCCTAACACCAGGCTTAACATATATGCTACTTAAGAGCTATAGAACACAAGAACCGTCCCAGTATAGGCCGATCACTTGTCTGCCAATGCTCTACAAAGTATTGACCTCATGCATATCCAATTGAATATACCAACATCTTGATGACAGAAAAAATTAGCAAATGAGCAGAAGGGATGCAGAAGAAAACACTACAGGTGCAAGAAACACCTCATCATCGATTCTGTGATAATGAAACAGGCACACGGGGGGCATCGGAATGTTCATTCAGTTTTTCTCGATTATCTGCAGGCATTCGATAGTATGTTCATATGAAATTTGGGATTGAAAAATGTAAGACTCTGAACATTCAAAGAGAAAAGGTCATAGATGGTGAAAAACAACTTCCAAAGGGTGATATTATACAGTGTATGAGGGATGGCGAAACGTACGAATATCTGGAATACCAACAAGCCAGATTGCTGGACCAAAAACAGTCGAAGGAGAAGATTCGTTCTGAATACAGTCAGCGTCTGAAGACTGTGGTGAAGTTAATGTTGAACTCTGGGAATCTAGTCTAAGCAATTAACACCTACGCCATTCCAGTGTTACTTTACTCATATGGCATAATCAGATGGAATCAGACAGAACTGGATGATATTTAAAGGCAGACCCGAACGATGCTGACAACGTAAAACAATCACCATCCAAAAGCTCGCACTTCGACAAAGAAGCTTCCAACGCATCTATCCTTCGAACACTCAAACTGGAGATTGGCGCTCATTTCCCGGCTCATGAATAAATACAGAATTTGTCGCAGCTGACAATGTTGTAAAGGCTTTTAGACATTCCAAAGTTAAAAAGGTCCAGAGTTACTTGATATCAATTCACTCTTGCAGCTTCCGCATCGGTCAACCGATGCGGGATCCAACGAAAAAAATCGAGGTCTTTGAAATCCCCATTGATGCCCAATCTTCCGATATGGCACACCGATCTTCCTAGATAATTTTACGCACATCATCCGTATTTTCTTGTTTTTGGTGCCCTTGGACTTGGATTGTCACTAAACCCAACCAACGTTTAAATTCTCTATATTAACAGGATACTGTTGACTGGTGTTGTTCTTCAATTGCAGAATCAGAAACCAAGTCGCAGAGTTATTCTTGTTAGGGTAATTGTGTTTGATAATTGTAGAAAATTATTATACGAAAATGTTAACGGGTTTAATTCTATTTTTGAGCTTATATATTATTATATATTTTCAGTTATGGCTAAAACACAGTACACATAGAACTGGAATTTTGAATTCATATCAACAAATCATAGAGGTTCATTTTTCGTACTGACAGTCCTCTATGTCCAATCATGAAAAACATAAGCGACATCGTACGCAGCATCATAAATTTCTTTTGATGATTGCATTGCAGATTAAGACTTTTCATTTCGACAAACGAAACTCAGATGTTCAATCCCATTTCTTGTGGCTGTTCTTTGAGCCATACTCCTATATGAGAACAATCATCAAATGTTCCGCTACTGCATAATATTTACGCTGTACAGATCAAAATAAAATCAAGAAACGTAATGAATAACCAGCCTGTATAAACCAGAAATCACCATTTCTTAGAAAGCTGATAGAGATGACACAAGCGTTGAAATTGTCGAACCACTTCTGCTTTATTGTATGGTAATTACACTCTGATTCAGATTTTTCATCTTTCGCATCAGTCGAATAGTTTGACATATGATAAGAGCATACAATAGCTTCTATTCAAGCGAAGAAAGTTTCGTCTCTCATCTTTTTATATATTCAGAATGAAAATTAATAATTCAAACATTAACTGAAGTTGTAATCTATATACACATTGTTGAAATTGCAGGAAGGAATTATTTCATGAAACTCACTTTTCTGCTATGAAAATAAAAGATTCATTATTGTTGATTTATTGAAGAATATTATTTCAAGAACAAAAAGGATCGAATGTTCCTGCTTCTCCTTTCTTTTCGCTATTCTCTTTGTATAGTGTGCCAAGCAATTTGAGAATATGCATATGATAGCACACAGGGAGGAAGAATCTCATCAGCTTAGAAGTTTGTATCAACAAGATCTATTGTGAACTTCTTTGCTTTCTCTAAGCCAGGGGTGCTCAAACTTGAACTGCTGGCGATCTATCTTAATATTTTTAAACTACTTACGATCGACTTTGAGAGACTGCAAGTATGTGTGATGCAGGGTTGTCGTACATACACGATACACTCTACCTACACCTACACACCTAGGTAGGGCGTACGGTAGCATATATAGATTTTAGCTTTCCGCACAATATACATTGTTTTAGTCAAGGTTTTGATGAGGTTTAGTTAGGTTCTCCTCTATAATATCAATGAGAGAACCCATAGTTATTCAAAAATGCGAGTTTATTGGTTGTTACAAAACAAAACAAAAGAGTTACATATGGTGTTAAACTTAACTAAGCAGTGACTTTGGATGTTGAAGCGTGGCGCTGCATGTCCACAGCATTCTTTTCATAAGATGGTACGTAACCACTGAGTGATAATCGCAAGCATGATGACATATGATCGTCAGTTAGTCGATTGCGATATTTTGACTTAGTTATCTTCATTTCAGAAAATGCAGACTTGCACAAGTAAGTTGACCCAAACATTGCCGTCAGTTGAAGGGCGATTTGACTTAGATTCGGATATTTATCTTCAGATATAAAACACTAGAAATTTGTATCAGATGCTGTAGCTCTGAAATGTATATCTGATATAATCTGCACCAACTCATTTTCAACAGAACATGAGTTCATATTGAACTGACTTGCTATTTCAATAGCTGATTCCTCGATGTTTCTACATGAGAGAAGATAACTCATAAATGATTCTTGTATTTCAACATCTGAGTGTCATCGCCTCTTTCGTCTAGAAAAGCTGTTATATCGGGCAATAATTCTAGAAACCTTTCTAGAAATTTTCTGCGACTCAACCACCTGACGTCCGTCCGTGTGGAGAACTGTGTGTTCAGCTGTTTCCCTATCTTCCAACTGCAACTTGAAGAGCCGCCGTTGCAAGCTACGTGCACGGATGGAATTCACAATTTTTGTTGCAATGCCCATAATCTCCTCCGTGTCTAAAATTTTTGAACACAAAACTTTTTGATGTATAATCCAATGGAATGATAAAATGAAGGGATATCTTCATTAGCTCGACAAAATTGTCACAAAACCGATATTGTTTCCAGTCATTGCTGGTGCTTCATCGGTTGTAATACCCACTTATTTATATATTGGTAGCTTCTAGTTTTTTTACTAAATTGAAGAAAACGTCATATATATCTTCGCCACGGGTTTCCCCTTCAGAGGAATGATTGTCAAAATTTCTTCTTAGCCGACATCTCACTCAATACCATCCGAATAAAAATACACAGCTGGGCAGTGTCTGTCATATCGGTGGATTCGTCGAACTGTAAAGAGAAGTACGTACATTTCATGATATAATGTTTTAGTTCATCTGCCATGCCCTGACTCATGTCTTCAATACGCCTTGTGACAGTCGGACGAGATAACTGAAGTTCTCTAATAGCAGACATGATTTCTGTTTTATTTTTAAAATTTCCATATAAAGTTTCATCCGCTTCGATAAATGCTTCCTTCACAACCGATCCATCTTCGAATGGTTCCTTGTGTTTCGCCAATATATGAGATATTTTAAATGACGCGATCGTAGCAGCTTTTGTTTGTTTGGCTAGTGTTGTGAACAGGGTTTGTTACTTTTCCAAATAAGATATCAAATCACGTACTTTTGGTTTTCTTAATTCACTCTGTGGGGGAAAGTCCTTTTCATAGTTTTAATGAACCGTTTTTTTATGCTTCTCTGAGTTAGCACGCTTAGGTATTGCAACTGATGCACGACAAATAAGACAAATGCACTTATCCTCCACTATACAAAAAAAGTCTTATTCCAATTCATTATTTAAATGATATGTTTCAAGTTTCTTCCCTGCACTCATTTTGTACTATTTTATAATCAACTTTGTATCGACGTAGTATTGCCTTCAAGTTACAATTCAGAATGACTCCAATTCCTGCAGGCACCACATTCAAATCGGCTTGAACGAAAGTCTCAAAAAAAGAACAAAAAACGCGGCTTTTCTTTGACAAGTACCGCGCGTTCCTTTGATGAAGCCGCCTTTGGCCGCTAGCAGTTATTCTATTACGTAATAAATTTTTTAGTTCAGGTACCTACTAACTAAAA
The DNA here is from genome assembly GCA_013387265.2 of Cryptolaemus montrouzieri. NCBI lineage: Eukaryota > Metazoa > Arthropoda > Insecta > Coleoptera > Coccinellidae > Cryptolaemus > Cryptolaemus montrouzieri. The sequence continues at coordinate 16,721,832 of JABFTP020000042.1, forward strand.
ATTTTTTTCCTCTCGGGATATATTTAAAAAGCACTCGTATTCGACCGTTTGAGCACCCCTGCTGTAAGACTTCGAATATTGGAATTCTAGCTAGAGTTGATTGAACCAGGGGCATGAGTTCCTCTTTTAGGTAAGCATAATATGGATAAGAAACAAAAAGAACTTCAATATCTACTGTCTCAACATTAAAATGATTGAATCAGTAGAAAATTTTTAATCTATCCTCCCACTAAACAGGTAAACCTCAGCTTCTCTCAAAATTTCTGTCTGAACGCTATGAAACTGACTGTCCTAATTCTAATATTTGAAATGAAGGCTCACTGAAGGCTACTTCCACAGTTTCGAAATCCATGCAAAGATGAATGACACTGCAAAAAGTTAGCTACATAAGAGTTGTGGCTGATTCCCTAATTGCCAGTTCTACTTTTGTAGGAGCAAGAATACAAGTATGTGTAAAAAGGAACTGGTGTCAGGCATTCGGGAAACTTTTGGAAACTTAGGGTACCCTGCAATCTGGTTTCTGGTAACAATATCATCGTTACAGGTGATTTCAATTGCCCTGACTTTGCCTGGTTCTTCCTTCCCCTAATTCCCCATCTTACGACTATGCCAAGTTTTCCTTAAATAGTGTTTACTCCAAGCCTTCCAACAACCAACCAGATACAGAAATGGACAACACCCATCACGACTGAACCTCATTCTCGTTTCAGAATCCAACTTGCTCTCTGAAATCGACTACTTACCCCTTCTCTCGGTGAATCCGATCATTTAGTGCTGCATTTTCAATTGCAGTCTTCTCAAAACGACCCATCCAACAAAACACCAAAAATAATCAAGAGAGTAAATTATGACACAATCTGTCAGTCTCTCCTTGAATACGACTGGAACGCTATCCTTGAATATATCGAAGAAGATTGGGATAACTTTCAATAGTCAACAACTTAATGCAATCGAATACCCAGGAGAGGTGATTTTAGGAGAATACTACCTAAACCCTGGATCATTTATCATATCATCGAGTTGTGTCATGAAAAACGATGCTTGTGGAAAAGATATTTGCGTAGCAAATCTAAATCTGACTTCAACAATCATCGAAACTTCTCCAACTTTCTCTCAGCAAGAATCCAGCAGGTCAAGATTGACTTTGAGAACGACTTGTCAATCAGGTGTGCAACATTATACATCAGAAACTTGCACACAAGTACGGACTTCTGAACACCTTCCAGCCATATTACAAGTACCAACCGGCGCCCGTATTAGAAAATGACTCAGATCAGATTATACTACGATAGCTCTGTTATCACTGACAGAATGGTGACGAATAATAGGCCGGACATAGTGGTGTATGATAAGAGAGCCAGAACAGCAATGCTGGTGGATGTCGCCATACCGAATAATAACAACCTGCTGAACAAGTTCCAGGAGAAAAAGTCCAAATACACAGACCTTGCTATTGAGATCAAGCAGATGTGGCACCTCGAGAAAATAGATATTGTTCCTGTCATCGTATCCTTGACTGGGTTAATACCCAAAACTTTGCATAATAGCCTTAAGAAATTAGAATTGCATAAGAATACCTATATAGAAATGCAAAAGTTGTAATTCTCAATACATGTAGGATAGTTAGGAAATTTATGTCAAGTACATTGTAATCGAGCCTATTCCCTTTGATTGCTGAATCTGGGAAAAGTAAATCATATTCAGCTAACAGTTGAGATAGTGCATAAGTCCACGATAATAATAATAATAAAAAAAGAAAATAGAATGAATCTGTTGGAGAGTTCTGCCATTAATAAACTCAGGAAAACTCCACATTTTACTCTTGATAGCCAACTTGAAATCAATAATTTACCCCTACTTAACATTTAAGAAAAAAATATATCTTGTAATCATCTTTGTACCTAAGTTAGTATTCAGCACTTGAAGAAGACCGAAGAGTCGAAGCCGGTCGTGTATTAACAATTGAAAGTGGAGAACAGACAAAAGTGTTTTTTCTCTTTCATATTTTGAAACGGATTTCAACAAAATAAATATGTCGTCAATATTTTTTTTTATTTTAGCATCATAGTTTCATTCAATCACGAGAATTTCTTTCAATAATGTATATCAATTGTCATCAAGTAGCGACTACCTCAATTAAATTACCAAATTATTTGTGGCAGTTCATCATTGGTTCCTCCCTGTATACGTATATAAAAATTCAATATCATTACTAACTTGGATGGTTATCTATCTCCACAATACATTATGACCGGTTTCCGTGATGTCGTAAAAAACGAAACTATATTTCGTTCCCACAATGAAAATCGAGAACAGACTTTTTTATTTAACACATCTAAACGGAAACTTAAACTAAAAGGTGGGGTAGCGAATGGCTTGTTCGAGAGTTTGGAAACAAAGTGAATGTCAGAGCGAATCCTTCGAAATTTAGGGGTGGAAAGTTTTTGTGTAGGTGGAAAAATGTTCTGGGAAAACCGCAAGCCGAAAGAAATGTACTTTAGGAACTAATTCCCAACTTTTTTCCCCAAAATGAACAGAATTAATTGCGAAATCGAGTTGAGGTTTGAATAAGTATGATATAAATACTTTAAGGTGTTTATAATATTATAGTCCTTCGTGTTAAGCTCAACAGTTTCAATGCATTGCATGTTTGCGGACTTTCATTCACTTTGTATACGGGGATGGTTCAAAAAGTTGTACCCTGCATAATGGGATCGCTTGGTGAGATTATTATTTGAAGTATATGGAGAATTGATAACGCTATTTTCTTGAAATTTTCTCACTATGGTTTGCTAGAGCCATCTAAATTTTAAGAATATTTCAAACTTGTTGCCAAATCATTGGGTCCATAATGATTCTTAAACATCTATAGAACATAATCGGCATCACTTGGAACATATAAGAAGTATGATTGTTGAAATATTTTTCTGCTGCTTTTTCTCTTTCCATTGTTACAGATTCCTGTCCCAAACCCCTTCCCTTTCACCCTTGTCTTCGTTTGAAAATCATGGAATGCAAGAGAGAATGAAGCAGCTAAGCAGAAAAATCTTTGGTACTCTTTATGTAAACACGACACTAACACGACATAAACAGACAAGCTACTGCTAGTGCCATAGCGACAGGAATTAAGTTTTTTCCTTGATTATTGAATCATTTACAAGACGGTATGGTTCCCCATATATATATATATATATATATATATATATATATATATATATATATATATATATATATATATATATATATATATATATCAAATATAAAACCCATAAAAATAATGAGATAAGTAATGGACAACTGATAGAATAAATCGATACTTTAAAACAAAAACTTTCAGTATACTCCATTAGACTACGTGAATATAAAATAATTTCAGATAGAAAATTCCAATACATACTATTCAAAAATAATGAAAAACATTTTTACAAAGATATCTCAGGTTCAAATGAAAATATTTCTGGAAATGGAGTTCCTAAAATTGATCTTCTACAACACAATTCCAATGCAAGTTGGATTTCAAATGAAAGGTCTCGATTTTCTAAAATAGAATGCATGCAATTTGAAAAATTTTCGAACGAAGATATAACATCAGTTATTAAACACACAAAAAATTGGAAATCTCCAGGTGTTGATGTATTTTATAACTTTTGGTTCAAAAATTCTCATGCCTTCATGAAAACTTGGCTGAATATTTTTCATTTATAATAAAGAACCCCTCAGCTACTACTTTATTTTTCACACAAGGAATTACCTACTCAAAACCGAAAAGTGCTAATACTTGATTGATCCGTCTCAATATAGACCAATTACTTGCCTTCCAACAATATATAAAATTCTAACTGCATGTATTACCCAAAAAGTTTATGCACATTTGGAGAATTATAATATTCTTTCCGAACAACAAAATGATGTAGAAAAAACACCTTGGTACTAAAGAGCAACTTGTAAATGACTCTGTAGCTTTGAATCAAGCTGAAACTAAGAAGAGAAATATTCGCACAGCCTTCATTGATTACCAAAAGGCTTTTGATAGTTCTCCCCACTCATGGCTTCAAGAAATTTTGGAAATTTATAAAATTGATAAGACACTTCGTCTTTTTCTTGAATTTGTAATGAAAAATTGGAGAACCAATCTTCATTTAAATATTTCAAAACAATCGTTAAAATCCGAAGTAATTCCAATCAAAAGAGGCATTCTTCAAGGTGATTCTTTAAGTTCTCTTTGGTTTTGTCTTTGCCTTAATCCATTATCTCATGAATTAAATGCTACTAGTTTCGGCTTCAAAATAAGAGTCTATCAACTAAATTCAAATTAAGTCACTCAATTTATTTAGATGATATTAAATTATATGCCGGAAATAGATCTCATTTGAAAAGTCTACTTGAGATTACTTTCAACTATTCCAATGATATTCATATGAAATTTGGGCTTCCAAAATGTAAAAATCTTTCTATTGATAAGGAAAGATCACCTCTGATTATATAAAGAATTCCAATATCGAAATCGAGCTAATGCACCAAGGAGATTTATATAAATATCTTGGATTTGGTCAAGAGAAGACAATTAACCATAGCAGCACTAAAGAAAATATTAGAAGTTCATATTACAAAAGACTTAGATTTATCATCAAGAGTCATTTAACTAGTGAAAAACTTTTCAGAGCTATCAACTCCTATGCAGTTCCTATTCTTACATCTTCTTTTGGAATTATTAAATGGTCTAAAACTGATCTAAATGAATTACAAAGTCAAACGAGGAAAATGCTTTGTAAATATCATAAGCACCACCCAAAGTCAGCTGTTCAGAGGGTTACACTACCTAGACATCTTGGAGGTCGTGGATTTGAATAATCTTCATAGTAAACAGATTTTTCATCTACGTTCCCATTCTAGTGATAAACAGAGAACGTCTAAATTACATGATATTGTTGTTGCTTCAGATTGTAATCTTGCACCTCTGAACTTGACAATGCAAAAGGTAGATTTTGATATATTTGATGATAATTCTAAAAGAGAAAGTTGGATGCAGAAGGAATTACACGGAAAGCACCCTAAAGAATTGAAAAATGATCATATTGATGAAATCGCATCGAATAAATGGTTAGTTTCTGGAGAATTGTTTGCTGAAACAGAAGGCTTGGCAATCCAGTATCAGGTTGTTTTCACGAGGAATTATAGAAAACATATCATCAAACAAAATATTGATGATTCTTGCCGTAAATGTTTCTGCTCTTCAGAAACAGTTTTTTATATATTATCATCTTGCTCAGTCCTTGCTTCAACAGATTATTTAGAAAGACATAATGCCGTCGCTAATATTATTCATTTTAATCTAGGAATCAACCATTGTCTATTTAATTACAAGCTCCATTCTTCTTGTGAAGATCATAAACTTGGTTGGTGGAAGCTCATTGAGCTCAGTTAGCTTCAGTTAAATACAAGTTCCCCAAGCATCATTCTATCTATCTCCACCTCCCATAGTTTGCATGAAGAGTCCAGGATCGAACATATTTTATTAAAGTGATTCCCGAGGCGATAGTGCCCCGTTAATATGGCGGTTACAATTCTCTGCTCTTTCCTGTGGAGAGTTTGTTTCAAGCGTGAGCTCACGCAGTGAAAGATCCTCTGATAGCAAGTTGAGAGTATCTGAGACCTTTAACGCTCGGTCAGTGTACCGTACCACCATTTATTCTCCATCCTTGCCGTCTCCAGGGAAATTCTCAGCCTAAGCTTTTATGCGGTGAATTGTAAGGTTGTTCCCCGGGCGGCAGATGAGTCTGCCTACACATTGTCCCCAATGTCCGAGTGGCCCAGGTCCCAGATCAGACCGAGCCTATTTTTTCCAGTTTCGCGATGGTTGAATGACATTCCTGTACAATAAGTGCAGTTATAAGATGCCAATACCTTTAGTGGAGCTTGGCAATACGTGATGATTTTCATCTTCCTACCTATTAATCCCTCGCAAGCAGGAAGTTAAGTCAATGGCGAATATTTCTGCTTGAAAAACAGATAGAATGTTCCTTGGTAGCCTCGACCGTATACGCCAGAACCAACCTTGGGAGGTTTTAAGTTGTCTATGAACCACAAAGGACCCCCCAGAAGACGCTTTTAGAAGCTGGCCCATTCCTGTCTGCTAGTGATGATAATCTGGAATGGCAGATCCATTGGCTATTGCTATGACAAGCTGGACCTCTAATCAGCGATCATCATGCAGGACGTTATCTATAAAGCACGAATTTCATCCTCTTTCTAGTGAATGGTACTATAAGAGTGAGGTGGAGGTTAATACCGAATTTTTCTTCCCCACGCTAACCATGGATAGCTGAGACAGCTTCGTAAAGTCTGTCAGAGACGTCGTCGTCATCTCGATGAGCCAGAATGAATATATCATCAGCGTACGCTTGTAAATATACATCCAGCGCATCGATTATTGCCATGAGGTCATCAACTAAAAGATACAATAATGAAGGAGATAGTACTTCTCGCTGAGAGCAGACCTTGTCAGCCACAACACTGACTACTTCCTATTTCAGTAATAACTGTGGCATTTCTCTCTCCTGACTAACTTGGGGTATCGCAGATAAATTAACTAAATAATTACATAACTTAGGTAAAATATTTGGACCCTTCCAGAGTTACAAAATATAGGCGTTCTGAATCATCATGAAAATCCTGAAAATATGCAGGGTGTGCATAAATTAGTTGTTAAAGTCGAACAAAAAATTGTTGGTGAAAAGATGAAGTTCTCAAACCTTCTCCATATCGAAATTCAAAATTAGTCGAAGTTACAATGCGAAAACTAAAAATCGAAAGAATGATGTAATATTTGGTGTAAAAGGGTTTGATTTTTTTCTGGGAAAGCAAGAAACACAGAAAAATAAGATAATGCTTTCGATATTTTGAAGCAAAATTAGCAGTGATAACTATTTTCGTGGACAGTATTCAATTGAGTTGATTATTGATGAAAGACAATTATTCATTCAAAAAACAATATTCAACCTTACGTAAAATGTTGAAAGTTTTTCGACCCATCTTTCATATTCTTCGTCAATCAGGGCCACCTAGTAGTAGTACTCATTCAAATTAGTAGGTGACCGTCTGGCCTGGTGTTGTAAATACTGACGAGGTCGAACAAGATCGAAACTGTGCCTCTGATTGATATATTGCCAGATAAGTACAAGGACCCTCAGTTTTTCGACAGAGCGCATCTTGAAGACACAATGTATAGCATTGCGACAGATAGTCTTGAAAGTTTCTGTTTGATTTACCCTTTTTTTTCATGATTTCCTGGTGGCACTGGTAGAGAAGCTATATCAGTTCAATGAAGGCGCCAATACATAATACATACAGCACTCATAAATGAAAGCTAGTGAATTCAAATTGTTCATCTGTTAAACAATTACTGTCTAGAGTTTCAACCATTTTGAAGCCGCAGATGTTATGGAACTGTCGTTTAAGTGTGTTGATGTGAGTGTTTTTGTGATAATGGACAAAATTGAATATCTGCTTTCATTAAATATTTGTTTTCGAAAAGTGATACTCCTAAGAAAATTAAATATGAGTTGGATTTTGTGTATTGAGACTCCATGATTTATCACAATGATATTTCTGCCAGTTGAATTCAAACGTGACCATAAGAATTTGGGAGACGATGAATGTTCAGGACGTCCAAGAACAGCAACTATGATTAACATCGCCAAAATTCACCAAATGGTGCTAGACGACCGTCGAATTAAAGTGGGAGATAGCCGAGGTTATGAACGTGTTAAAAAAACGTGTTTGTTATACCAACATTTTTACATGACAAAGCTGTCCGCGCATTTGGGGGCCGCGTTTGCTCACGTTTGACCAAAAACTTGTTCGAATGAACATTTCCAACGTTCTGTTAGCGCAACTTGTGCGCAATAAATTCTAGTTTTAGCGTTTTAGCGCTGATTAAATGCTGTAGATGAAACTGAAACACTATTATATGCCAGAAACAAAAACACAGTCCATACAGTGGACTGCGAAGGGAAAACCGATCCATAAAAGAGCAGAAACAGTCTGGAGAAGTGATATAAACTGTTCATTAGGATAGACATGGAGTTATTTCAATCGATTATTTCCAAATCATCATCATCAATACTTGGCAAGCGAAAAGAAATTGTGGATATTTTCATAAAAAAGAAAATCTCGTTTCACCCAGACAATGCACCATCTCACACTTCATCGATTGCCATGGCGAAAATCCACGAATTGTGGTTCAAACTGCTTGATCATTCGATTTACTTACCAGACCAAACCAACTTCTTTTTGTTTCCTCATCTGAAAATTGTATTCGAGGGACGAAGATTTTCGTCAAATGAAAAGGTGATCACCTTCGTGAACCAGTATTTAGCAGAGGAAAACGTCGGGTAACATTTGGACTAGCTACAGAGATAGAAATATCGAGAGACTATGTTGAAAAATAGAGAAAAACTTCAGAAAAAATGTTTTGTATCTTTGTTAGGTCGAAAAATTTTTAGACCACCCTCGTACATGTTCTTGATGCGCGTCAAAGAATTGTGATAAGTAGGTTGTAGTCTAACCTGATGTTGTGAATGCGTGTGCAATACTGATGAGGTGAAACAAGACCGAAACTGCAATTTATTCCTCCTTTCTTCATTGTGAATAAAAGTCTTCAATGTGTTTATAAGTATCTCAATCCACTCTTTTCTTGTCTACTAGACTCTCCTCAATTTACTATGACAAATAGTGAATCTTACAGGAATAACAATAATTTCAAATCAGTTGCGAATAGAGTCAAAACCTAGTGTTAATCGACATTAAATTCCAAATAGATTCACAAGTAAAATCTTCAACCAAAATATTAACTCATCAACTATATCTTTTTGTCATAATTATCATTCGAAATATTCTCTTGTCTGGCACAAATATTCTTAGATTCACATAGAAATAGAGCAGATTGCATAAGGTTTTTCATTCTTTTGAATGCACACAATTAGGTTTTATGTTTCTTTGCCAACTCATAATATCATCTGTGAAATCTCTGACAGTGATTATGATGAGATATGCTTGTAATTTGCATCAGCAATTATTGTTAAATTCCATAATTATTCAGAGAATCTGAGTTTTCTGCCAAATAACTCACTTAATTTGTAGATTACCGTTTTCTACACTCTTTTGTACAAGATCTCACTTGCGTTTCGGAAAATGATTTAAGTGTGATATATATATATATATATATATATATATATATATATATATATATATATATATATATATATATATATATAAAGATAATCTACCTTTGTTATTATACATCTATATATATATACCTAAGTTGTTATCATATTTATGAGAAAAATCTTAATGGACAAAGATATTTTGTTCCTTCAAATTGCAGAAAATTGCTTCTAATCCTTCGAAATTTTGTTTGGTGGGGTAATAATGAACTCATAGGCGCCAAATGTGTATCTTATTCCTGTAAATTGGTTATTGAATTGCCTGCAAGTTCTATAGACCACTTTCTGACATTCGTCGTGAATTAAAATGTAGTTATCTTCGGATTACACATATCATCGTTTTAATAATCAGCCATTTTATTATCAATCTGGTGTTTTTCAAAAATTTTCACTTCAAATTACCGACAATTCTTGTTGAAATATCAAATTAGAATGAACGAAGTGACAAGTAGATTAATTTTAGGCATCTGTCAGGTGAGCGTAGCCATTTCAGCTACTTGATTCAAATATTTCAAAGCATTCTCTGTTAGTTCTTGAAAAAAATCATCAAAATTCAAGATATTCCCAAACTATAAGAGATGGGTATAGTACATGCTTATGCAATTCCATCTGAAATTTGACGCTTCATCTGATGGCGATATGAAAATTGGCACGTGCCATTCGAAAAATTTGAGTTATTGCTATTTGAAAAAGGCCAAATTGAAAAAATCATACAAGAACAACGCAACAAACATTTGACATGTGTAGACTGCTTAAAAAATTCCTTGATCCTTCTTCTATCCACCCACCGCATCTGTAGTGCAAAAGATCTACGAGCTACAATTTTTTTAAATGTTCCTCCAAAATCGAGTTTATAAAAAAATAATTAAATCTGTCAAAAGTTTTGACAGATAAGTGCCAACAACTTGGGTATTTTATGCCTTGCTCAAATGTCGGTTTTAGATGTATAATAAAAAAGGTAGATTGCCTTTTGAAATAACAAAGTGATGACCCACTTCCGGTATAACCGGAAATGGTATCACTTCGAAAATATTTCACTTCAATTGTAAATCGCTTGTCATCGCCGCGTATAAAATTTCAGCTTGATATTGTAATTGGAACTCAAAAATTTTTTAACGGACGGTCCCGGTGGATATACCTGTATAACAAAATTATCATTATGTAACAGCAATAAAGTGACAAGCGAAAAAAACGACTTAATTCTATAACAAGTTCAAAATCACGGAAAGACACTTTAAATAAATATTAGGTGTCAAGATAAATTCGATTATCAGAAATGGCATGCCAAATTTCAATTACTCACATTGCATTAACAGTTTTGGAGAAAGTGATATTAAGTAACGTCATTGCTCTTATTTTGAAGGATGCTTACTATAAACGAATGTGTGCGTAGTTGAAATAGACAAAGTCAAGTGGGATACTCAAAGAGATTTATATGATCATAAGCGTGTTCGGCGATGTTAACACTTTTCTGGGTCAATATCAGACTTACTTTCTTCTAGGAATTGAACCAGATATCTCGAAGAAATATGTAAATTTGGTCAAGTGTTGATTGAAATTAAGTGCTACATGATAAATATCGAGCTATTTTTGTAGTAAACTATTATGAGACGATTTCTAATTACTCATGTGTGGAGGCATGCTAAATGAATGACATGGGTATGATATACGAGGATGGTCGGAAAGCATTTGATCTTTACGAGAAAAACAAATTTACCGAGAAACATCAGAACAGAACTGTCGCCCTGTGTTGAGGACAGTCTCACACACATCTCATTTACCCTAGAAAAAGTAAGAAAGTACCTTCAAATCTGAAGAACTCATCATCCCTTGGATTATACGGAATCACCTCGGCATACTCAAACAAACGCAATTACCATCCTCTTAGAAGATCGCGTCAATTACGCCTGTGTTTGAGAAGGGAGATAAGTTGGCCCCCCTTAATTATCGACCGATAAGTCCTTTGTCCGTGCCTTCGAAGATAATGAAGTCGATCACTACTTTTCTAGACCTGCAGCAAGTTATGTCAAAAAAACAACATGGATTCATCAAGGTAAATCTACCACTACCAATTTATTGTCGTGTAACAATGATTGGTCTAAAGCGCTCGATTCACAAATACCCAATGACGTAATCTATTTCGATCGCACCCCTCCGCGGCGTCTACTTCATAAACTGGGGCACTGTGGTACAAGAGGAAAATTGCTGATACGATTAAGCAGCTCGATCGCAGTTTCTTTGTCAACATATGTTTTTGGGCATATGAGGGGAAAAAATCTTATCTATGTAGTAACATTTGTTTCCATATGATCTGAACATATGATGAAACAAGAATGAGTTTATTTGACTATCATATCTTTTCAGTTTTCACGCTAAATTACTGCAAGTTTTCTGTGTTTCTTGTTGATTTTCGAATCTTTGAATTTATTGCAATGGCTGCTGAAAGTCTTGAACGCTATTTGAGTGATCATGAAGTGGTAAGAATTGTAACACTTCTAGAGGAGGGCGAAGCCAACGTTACGTGGCTAACTTGTTGAATATTAACCAAAACACTATTTCAAGAGCAATTAATCGGTACCACGAAACTCGGGAATATGGAAGAAGGGCCGGACAGGAAAGAAATCGGATAACAACACCAGTTGATGATCGTTGGCTTCGTTTAACTGGACTCAGAGTTCGGCACTGTACAGCTAGAATGCTACAAAATGAACTCGCACTTTCCAGAATTTTGCATTTTTCATTGCACACTGTTAGGAACAGGCTCAGAGATGACATCAGACCATTTGTAGCTTCTACAGGCCCGCGTATCACCAGAGAGCATCGAGTTGCAAGATTTCAGAATGGTCGAATGTTCTTTTTTCCGACGAGTCCAGGTTCTGTCTAGAATCAAATGATTGACGCATGCCTGTATACAGACGACCTGGGGAACGGTATCAGCAATGAAATATCCGGCAAACCGAAAACTTCTGAGGGAGCTCAGTAATAGTGTGAGGAGGCATTTCTTTCCTTGGTCGATCTGTGTTAGTGCTAGTAAATAATGGAAGAATGACAGCGGCCAGATACATCGCAGATATCCTTGAACCCCATGTTGTACCCTTTGGCCTATTGATTGGCGAAAAGTTCTTTTATTGCATGATAATGCTCGGCCTCATCCTACTTAGACAGAATTTCTGCCAATGCCGGAATTATATTCAGATGGCCAGCCAGAAGTCCCGACTTGAATCCAATAGAACATGTTTGGAACAACATGGGGTGCAAATTCAGCAACGTAGGATGCCTTGTAGAACACTCCAACAACTAGAAAATCTGCTTCCTGCTCAGAACTCAGTGACTCAAGAGTACATCAAAAAATTGGTTTGAGGGGCGTCTGAGATGTATACTGGCAGTAATTAGGGCCCGGGGAGGAAACACTCGATTTTGAGAATGATTAGTAACCATTCGATGCTAGTTGATTGGTCTCTTCGCGTTTGATGATGGTAGAATTTTATAGTTTTTCATTAACTCGAAAATTGTTGATATTTTCCATCATAAAAGCATCTCTTTTGAATGATATCTTCTTATTTTATACTTCTGAAAGCTACCAACCGACTCTTGAAAGACCAATCTAAAAGTTTATATAGTATTATCGTAAAAGTAGGGTGATGCGACAATTTTTGTGGGAGTGTATATTTTATTTCCACTTCGTTCGAAAGACATCCCGTAACTATGTTTATACAAACTTAACATGAAAAAAGTAATATTTATAACCTAGAAAAGTTAATTTTCTTTCGCTTAGACAACTATAAAACGCACAAATACTAAATATAAACACGTACAGCGCAATAATACAATACCATACCTACTTATAATTCGTAATATCCCAAACTTCTGTGCTCAGAGTAGTTAACGCTTGACAAACTTCACTAATTCGTAGAACAATCAATTATCTCTATAAATAAAAAATTTTTCCGTAGAAAACGAAATTAAGTTTCCTCTGCAAATAACACCGTGAGAAATTCTTACGCGAGTTTATTCATTCTTCGCAACCTACGAGAGATTCCTTTCAAAGAATTTCTCAACCGAAGAAAGCATCATTTACTCATTTATCAGTTGGCAGAATCCTCGGAGCGTGATGAAAAGTTTCCTTGTTATAAACTTTTTCATGCGTATTTAGAGATTCATGAGTTTGCTCGTGAATCTTTTACAAGTTAAACACTGCACAATTTGGGTGGTATTGCGTGAATTATAATGATGCGAAATGCAATGATATTTACCGTTTTTCTTGATTTTGATGTTTTCACTATTGAGGACTGTACTCGTGCTTAAAAGGTTATGAAAAAATTCAAGGAGCTTGGTTAATAAACAACATAATTCTGCATTTAACAGAGATCATTATCGTCAATTAGAAGTCTGGATTAAAAACTCTTACAAAAACATGTGGAAAGTTTGTATACCGGGAGTGTCCATCAAAAATAGCAACATGACACAGCCCCCACATAATCAGCAGCTTTCACTGTCATACTTCTCTTCTCCTCAGAATCCACAACGTGAATTGTGTCATACAGGGTGGACGTAATGAAAGGGTGTTTTTTAAATGAGAACAACTTAGCTGTTTTCCAACGTAGAACGTTACTATTCAGTGTAGAAGAAGTGAAATGAATCATGTTCGTAAAATGACTTCAGGCAGATGACGTCCGTGTTCCACAGTGCATTGTTGTAGTCGATTCACAAAGTTCTGCATCACCCGCTCAAAAAAAATCTGTATCGATTGTCCTAACTTCTCTCGTGATGGCTTCCTTCAACTCTTGCAGTTTTCGAGGTTTAACGATGGTGACCTTAGCCTTTAGGTTTCCCCACAAAAAATCATAAGCAGAGAGATCCGGGGAATCAGGGGACTACGGCACATCACCAAAACGAGGACACATGACCAGGACTGACTGTATGTGCCGTATTACCATCCGAATATTTCTTCGGTTCATTCTTCGTCGTCGCAATTCTGGGATGAAAAAGTTCTTCAGCATGAAAACATATCGCTCTGAGTTTACAGTTACAGTTGCTTTCCCCTCATCTTTGAAAAAATACGGTCTTATCACCCCAAGACGGCTCATAGCGTACCAAACGTAGACTTTCTGAGTGTTAAGTGGATATGATGATGCAGTTCGCGGGGTATTTCTGCTGCCAAGTACCAGCAGTTCTGTTCATTAACCTAACCGTTCAAATGAAAATTACTCTCACCACTCATCATTATCACTGGTTCATTTTCATTAGTGATAATCATTTGCATTCTCTCAGAAAACTGCTGGCTCTGTGCAAAATCTCTTTCATTCAGGTGCAGGACATCCATGAGCTTATAGGGATGTTCAACTACTCATTTGGAGTGCTGCAGCTCGTTTTCGGACTGAGCTCCCTATGCTTCGAATTACAGCTTGTTCCATTCTTTCCACGGAAGCTGGTCTCCTCACACTTCGGGGACGACCTTGCGGTTTCGGATTCATTGCTGCTGCAGTCGTTCTGAAATCCTGTACCCATCGGATGATTGTGTCACGTTTCGGAAATGAAGCGTTACGATCAACAATAACAGACTCCCCCGATTTTAAATACTTTACAACTGCGATCGCACGGTACTCTTCAGTATTCAGATAACCATTGTGAACTAAATGGTAACCCCACCTCAGTCGGATGACTTCCACTCACTCAACGTTACGTGTACTACCCATTCCAAAAACACTCTTCCATTACGCCTCACCCTGTACAGGTATTTCAAGGTGTATACAGTATAGTATATGCTAGGAGTATATTGTTATCAACCACGTATATCAATATAACAACGAATTGACTGAAGTAGAAATCAATTCCTCAAAATCAACCGTAGCTCCTGTATCAGGAGAAAACTTAAATTTCCTCATTACTGGTAGAAGGTGGAAATCTCAATGTAAAAGAACGCCAAATATCTTGGAGTAGCAATGTAGAAAAGGCTCACTTTGGATGAATGCTTCCACAAGGTGAAAGATAGATCTACAAGTACATCATGTACAACTGTTGGTACGAACATGATACCTTATCCCCATAATGAATAACTGAATCTACACTCAACTGGTGAGACTTATCATTCTACACTGCTCCAAAAAATTAACGCATGAAATAGAAAATTCAAATATGGTGATTTTGGTTTACTTTGTAAAGAATATCACAAAGTTAGGTGGAAAATATTTAATTAACAAACGTGATAGCTAATTCGATATATCTATATCAACATCAATATAAAGATCAAATATAACAAATAACGGAAAATGTAACACATTTGGAAGAACAAAGCTCCATGTTACAACCGGACATCTACGATTTATACTCAAAATCTGATACCTTCCAGCATTCTGTTTTATATTATTTCATCTTGGGCGGTTGTTTCAGTTGAAAACAAACATTCGATTAGGCTGTTTCACACTTCATTTCCCCATAGCCGAATTCCTAATCTTCCATTAAGAATACAGCGGACACTTCCGATGGTATTAAAGTCTAGATCTGGTGCAGGCCACTTCAAGATTACTTTCATAATCTTGCCGCAAATAGTACAATATGTCTTTAACGTACTCTGAGCAGTCAAGTTCCACTGTTTACGATAACTTGATCAGTACAGACATTCCAAGATATTCTTTCCTACACTCTTATCGGATCTGCACCAAAACCATTAACAGGTAAAAATTGCACTGGGCGTATCTCTCTTTTCAACATCTGTATACAAGAGAATGTTGATCGCAATGAAAAAGATAAAATTACGACTCGTCTGTAGCTTCTAGCTATCAGCTTCTAACCAATTGATATGTTCCTTGGTTAATATCGGGCAAGAGCAGAGTCTCTAGCAGCGACACGAAGCCTCAAACTAAATTTGATGACACAATGTCGTATCATTTCAGAACTAATTCGTTCGACGTTGTTGCTCGAGGTAGTCCTTGCCGTTGCCCCCCAGGAAACAGCTTTTGGCCTATTATTCTAGATGTCTAGCTGAGGCCACGTAACACTACTGCTTCAGCACATTCGGCGGCACTCACAGAAACGGATCAATTACTGCTGTTCTCAATATATGATATTTTCTTGGAAAATCTCAATCCATTTCTTTCATTATATTTCTCATGAGAGGAACTTACCCACCAAGAAGAAACATACGTCAATAAATAGTGTTCTTCGAAAAAATATATTAGAACGGGTATATTGTGCTACTGTTTTGGGAGAGACAACGAGATACATCTGCAGAAGGCCTGATAATATTCTAAGGCAAGCATGGTTGGATCAAGCATAGATCAAATTGTTTGTATCTCCTCATTTGGCATAACTCTTGGCGATAGTCGAGACTGTTAAAATTATAAGGAAGAACTCACCAGGAGACGGGGAATGAATATACTTTCCTACAGGAAAAGCTATATCAACAGCTATAAACTTGTACAAGTTCACGACAACAAGGGCAGAATACAACTACTGGCAACATCGCGGTAAGCTTGCAAAAATACCTTCTGTAGGAATACAATAAAATGGACGTGGTAATGGTGCTACCTTGCATATACGGACATGAAGTACAAACACTGTGAAGAGATAAGAAGACCTAAGATAGATAATAGATTCCAATCTGAAATTCTCAGAAATAGTCCCAAATTGGAACAAAAAAGATCTCAGATTCCTTTGCGGAATATTTCTTCAGTGTTGGTGATTTCAAACGTGATGATGATGCTGAAATGGGGATAATGGTACCAAATTTAAGTATGAAAGCCCCAGTAATAGCCTGGTACGGGAGAATACTGATCCACTAAAGGTATACAATATTATAAAATCATTGAAGAATACAAGGTCCGCTGGCTTTGATGAAATTCCTTTTACACTGATAAAGGAGGCTACAGACCAAGTGTCACCTGTGTTATCTCATTCAGCAAATATGATGATTGACACAGACATATTTCCCAATAATCTGAAAATTGCTGAAATAAAGGCAATATACAAAAGGGCAACAAACAAGAAAAATAAATTACAGGCCGATATCATTGTTTAGCAGTTTCAGTAAAATTTTATACGATAGGATCGTTAACTTTCTTGAGACATACAGGGTGTTGTCTGAGTATCAAAATGGGTTTAGGAAGGAGATCTACAACAAGAGCAGTTTACATTGCAATTACGAATATTTTGAAGACACTAAATAATGGAAAAATAACCGCTTACCAAGGCCTTCGACAGCGTTAACCATCAAAAACTATTTGAAGAGTTGTATAGAATAGAAATCAGAGGCACACCATTGCAACTTGTCAAGTCATATCTGACCGGTAGAACTCAATATGTCGCTGAGCAAGATCCAGACACAGGTAGTGAAATCAGGTCATTGGCTCTCCCAATGAATTCCTCAGGGATCCATCCTCGGGCCATTATTGTATATCATATACACTAACGATTTACTAGCATCCGTTCCCGAGTTTCTTGTTCAGTATGCTGATGATACCTCTTTAGTACTTTCTGGGTCAGGTTCAATGGACACTCAAATATGTTCAGCTTTGAGTAACTTGAACTCATGGTTCAACAAGCATGACCTTAAAATAAATGAAAATATAACACAAATACTGCAGTTTAACTACAATACGGAGTTCAAAAGCATCCCTTATCAATGTTGTGATGGTGTTGTTCCTACTCTGCAGTATCTCAGGTTTCTTGGAATCACAGTGGATTGTCGACTCAGCTAGGAACAGCATGTGGACTCTCTGGCTGTTGGTTTGTCGAGATACGTTTATGCCTTTAGAATGATGGCAAGACATGTAAATTTGAAAACTGCCTTTTTAGCATATAATGCCTATGTTGCTAGCAGGCTGAGATATGGTATCGTCATATGGGGAAATTCCACATACATAAATAGACTTCTTAGCCTCCAGAAAAGATGTTTAAGGCAATATTGAGTCTAAGTCAGGCAGAGTCCTGTCCACCATATTTTGTACAGACTGCAACACTCACTGTTGTTAGTCTTTATGTGTATTATATTCGTTTTAAACAATTGGGAACTTTTCAAAGAGAGAAATAATATGAGGTCATATAATACTAAGCAAGAAGGAAATAGGAAATATAGAGGTGCCTCACATGAGACTAGCTTACCTTCAGAAAAATGCTTATGTTATTTCAAAACTTTTCAATCATTTACCACAGCATTCGAAGAAGTGGCCTATTGGCAAGATGAACAGAAGGCTAAAAGAGCACCTCCTCAACCATCCATAGTATGAGCTAAGTGAATATTTCTATGATATTTTAAGACTGTGATTGTGGTGATGTTTCTAGTGGATGTGGTTGTTTTACGAAATTGTTGTATAGTTCTACTTTTTGACTTTTACTTATTCAATTTTTTCACATATTATGTTTAATTGACTCAAAATTGACGTGATCAACTACTCAATATAATTATGGAACAAATGAAGAATATTATTATATTATTTATTATCGTGGACTTATGCACTATCTCAGCTAGTAGCTGGATATAATTTACCTTTCCCAGATTTAGTAATCAAAGGAATAGGCTCGATTACAATATACTTGACATAAATTTCCTAACTATCCTACATGTATCAAGAATTACAGCTTTTGCATTTCTATATAGGTATTCTTATGCAATTTTAATTTCTTAAGGCTATCATGCAAAGTTTTGGGTATTAAACCAGTCGAGGATACGATGACAGGAACAATATCTATTTTATCGAGGTGCCACATCTGCTTGATCTCAATAGCAAGGTCTGTGTATTTGGACTTTTTCTCCTGGAACTTGTTCAGCACGTTGTTATTATTCGGTATGGCGACATCCACCAGCATTGCTATTCTGGCTCTCTTATCATACACCACTATGTCCGGCCTATTATTCGTCACCATTCTGTCAGTGATAACAGGCCTATCGTAGTATAATCTGATAGAGTCATTTTCCAATACGGGCGCCGGCTGATACTTGTAATATGACTGGAAGGTGTTCAGAAGTCCGTACTTGTGTGCAAGTTTCTGGTGGATAATGTTGCACACTTGATTATGCCTGTGAAGATAGTCTGTATTGGCCAGTTGTTCGCATCCGGACGTAATATGCTGTATAGTCTCCGATCTTATATGGCATTTTCTGCACCTATCTGTTTATAATGTTCCGTCCTTCATTATAAATTTTTTGTAATTGTTTGTAGCGATCACCTGGTCTTGGATGGCCATAAGGAATCCCTCTGTTTCCGCGAATAATTCTCCTTTCATCAACCATTTGTTGGAGGCTTCTTTGTCGATGTGTGGTTGATTAATCTCATGGTGATGTCGTCCATGCAATTCCTTTCTTGACCATTGCTCTTGCTTTTCAGTATCTGATAGGAATGGTAGATTCAGCAGGTCATCTCTGGTAGCAAGATTTAGAGGTGTATATCCCTTATCAGCCAACGATACCGCTCTATGTAGGTCAGAAGTGAGAGCTTTTTCTGAGAAGAATTCTCTGAGATTTTTTATCTGTTCGGTGTGTAAATTGACTACATCTATCAATCCGCGCCCTCCTTCTTTCCGCTTCAAAGTTGTTCGTATCACAGACGATTTTGGATGATGGTTGTTGTACTTTGTTAGCATCGTTCGGGTCTGCCTTTGAATATCATCCAGATCTGTCTTAGTCCATCTGATTATTCCAAATGAGTAAAGTAACACTGGAATGGCGTAGGTGTTAATTGCCTTGACTAAATTCCCCGAGTTCAACATCGATTTCAGCACAGACTTCAGACGCTGACTGTATTCTGAACGAATCTTCTCCTTTGATTGTTTTTGGTCTAGCAATCTGGCTTGTTGGTATCCCAGATATTTGTATGTTTCGCCATCCCTCATGCACTGTATAATATCACCGTTTGGAAGTTGTGTTTCACCATCTATGACTTTCCCTCTTTGAATGTTCAGGGTCTTACATTTTTCAATCCCGAATTTCATATGAACATCTGCCGAGAACTCACTGACAGTTTTCAGCAAATCATCCAATTGCTTCTTATTCGAAGCATATAATTTGATTTCATCCATATACAGCAGGTGGGAGATTGTATGATAATTCCTTTCTGCTTTTATCCTAAATCCGTATCCTGTTCTATTGAGCATTGAGGACAATGTGTTCATAGCCAAACAGAACCATAGTGGACTCTTTGAGTCCACTATTATTATTATTATCTCATACCCTGTTGCTATATACGATCTCACTAATTGATAACGAACATACTGATTCTACATATGGGGGTATATACAATATTCCATAGTTGCGACTGCAGAAGTACCAACAAATACACTCAAAGATGTTATCTGCGGAAATCCTTAGGAGATATGAATGGAGACCTGTTTCATAATCGAAAAATTGTCTGTAGTGAGCCCCACTTCCATCTTAATGGGTAAGTAAATAAACAGATCAACTGAAGTTGGTTCAAAACTTCGGGAGGGATAGTTCGACAGCTACCAATAGACCCTGAAAATGCACTGTTATCTGTGGCGCATGGGCCATCAACATCATTAGACTGTACTTCCTCGAAAACGACGATGCTACAACGTTACGGTTATTAAAGCAAGTACTGTTCAATGGTTGCAGAGTTTTCTGTTCAAACTGGAACACCGAACTTGATTGACATCTGGTTTCAACAAGATGGTCCACATGCCAAGCTGCACTCCATATTACGAACCGATGAAAGTTTGGTGAGCAACTGTTTGCTCCATACCAAGAGAGAGACGCAAGATTGCATATTACGGAGAGAATCATAAGTGAAATAATTGAAAATCATGCAAAAAACTACGAGTTAAAACAAACAGGGTTCTTATGAATGTGAGGAATGACAGATATGCGGTGCTATTGATTGGCGGTATATCTGAAATCTTTCGGAATTTCCATTCCATCGGAGAATTTCATGGTTAACACCTATAGTTATTAATTTTTTTCTGTCTGTATTTTGATGGCTCCTTGATTGTTTCGATATGTAGATTGAACGAGCACTTCATATAACTAAGTCTCGACGAAACCCTCGGAGCAAGTGACCCACTCCGATGAGGCGGATTTCAGCGGCGAAAATACTGCGTTCTATAGCATTTTATGTTTTTGATGGTATAAATTTTGGAATAAATCAGCGATTATCTCAGAAAGTTCAACTAAAGGAGACAGCGAATTTTTTATATCAACTTTATTCGAAATGGTTCTTAAGGAGTTCTGTTCAAAATGATAGGAGATTGTAGGTGTGACAGACTGTTGATTCTTAGAATATAGTAACATACCTTAACAAGAACTGAACTTCAGATTATGCTTTGACAAATAAATGTTATTATTGTTACTATGCTTTAATGGTAGAGACTTTTGTTACTAATCTCAAGAACTAGCTAATCTTATTAATTTGTTCTTATAAACATTGGACCAAACATTATATAAATTCTTCGTTGAAATGCCAGGCGGCGAAATTGTTTGAAGATTCATCATCGACTGGTAAGCTTGATCAGCAGATGTTCAAGTACTTACAAAACCATCTATAGTCTGTCAATCACTTTCATTCTAATCAATTTCATGGTATTACAGTGAAATTTGCCGACCTGAATTGTCAAATAAACTTAAGTCTATTCGGATAAGTAATTTCAGTTAACCTTTTATAATCACCAGGGGTATAACTATTGAAACGTTAATAACTATTATAGGAGAAAATAATTAATAACGGCAAATTATATTACAACATAATTGATGGGTATCAATGTTGGTACCCAACTATATGCCCTTGAAAAAGTATTCAATGTCTTAAATTCTCATTGAAGAAGTATAAACCTAAATATATCCAATAATTCAGTGAAGAAACAAGTACTATAAATTTGATCGAATTATGGTAACGAAATCTAGAAATCTAACCTAACCCAATCAGTCAAGGATTACTACAGTTAAGTATATAGGGTGTATAAACAAACGAGCCACCTTGTATATTTCTTATCCTGTAGTGGTTAGAGGAATTTTCCGAAACACATCCGCAAATCATATTGTTTGAGGGACATTTTTTGTCGTATATTTGAGTCTTTAAAGAGCAAGTCCTTAAGAGGAGACACTTCATTCCTCCAAATTGAATGGAGCAAAAGTGTGGAGTAATACCTCATTATATAGCTCAGAGCTTCTATTCAACGGTGTATGAGTCAAGAAATCTTGAGGAATTTTTTTCGCAAAAAATCAATCTTTCTCAATGCACTTTAAGAAATTTTGAATATTTTCAAGATTAAAAAAATGGAAACCATTTCAATAGATCGTTTTGATTGGGTGGAAATTCAAGGAAATTAAGGGGAATATATGGTATAAGTTTATACGTATTGTCACTTGTCACTTTAAAGTCACAGCACACCAGGGTTAAATCTGCAGAAATGTGGTGAAATCATGGATATGTTTGCCTAACCATGAACAAAAGCTATGCCGCAAATTCAAATGTGGTAATGACGAAACTGACCAGAATAAACTTAAAAATTTCGGTAGAAATCTGAAGAAAAATATATCAGAAGCACGAAGATGATACAAGGATTCGATTGCACAAAGCAGGAACGTCAAGAAACTTCACAAGTATATTCGATCTTCCCTCATATCTCAAATCATCACCCCATGCTTAAAAGAGCTGACGCAAATTTTTGTGAAGATGATTCTGAGGCTGTGAAGATTCTTGCTGATGGTTTTCTTGTGAACCTTCAAACGATCAACTGTTAAACAACACGGGGGGTTCCTCCATTTCTGAAATACGTGCGTTTTCTTCTTAGTTGATAATGAAACAGTTACTGAAATTTAAAACTAATTCTTCATCCGGGCTCGATCATATTTCTTCCTATTACTCAAACAGTGTGCTTAAAAATTTAGCCCCTTCCTGGTCGATAATTAGTTCCACCAATTTTTGTACGAGTATTCTAGTTCTGTTTTTAGTTAGCCACCAAATCCGTGGTTGAAAATTTATTCATCCAATATAAAACATAGTGGTGTCCTACCTGTTTTCTTGAATGGTTCACATTGAAAATTCTGGCCATTTCTCTGGCATAACTATTATTTCGATAATGAATTGAAACAATTTCGACCCACTCATCAGTTGAGTAAAAATTAATTTTTACTGTGTGTGTAACAATAACGACAACTATGATCAAGAGTTTCACGAAAATGAAAAACAAATGTGAAACAGATTCAGCAGATGGTTGTGATAAAAATGTTGTGTGTTTATCATATCTCAAATTATTACATTTCCTTGTAAATTAAGAACTTGGAAGTGCTGAAGACAAAAATCGTCACTTGAGAATGATGGCAGAGAAATAGTTGTGGGAAAAATACTTTTGCTGTGTTGGGACTGTTCGTATGATATTCTTGAATCAAAAATTGAAAGACCTTTCCAAAGATGTGTCACTCGATCCAATTTCCCGATGATGAATTTCTCCGAACCAACTCAGATATTACCACAGTGTGTGGCCTGGTGTATTTTTGGTATAAACTCGATTTTTGAGGAACATTTAAAAAAATTATAGGTCGTAGATCTTATGCACTGCAGCCACAATTTTTGCTTGGGTGGATAGAAGAAGAATCAAGGAATTTTCAAAGCAGTCTACACATGTCAAATGTTTATTGCGTTGTTTTGTATGATTTTTTCAATTTAGCCTTTTCAAACAGCAATAACTCAATTTTTTCAAATGGCACGTGCCAATTTTTATATCGCCATCAGATCAAGCGTGAAAAAAAATTGTATCAGCATGTACTATACCAATTTCTCATATTTCCGAAATAATTTGGGAATATATTGAATTTTGATGATTTTGCAAGAACTAACAGAGAATGCTTTGAAATATTTGAATCAAGTAGCTGAACTGGTTACGCTCACTTGACTGGTGCATAAAATTAATGTATTGTCACTTCGTTCATTCGAGTTTAATATTTCAACAAGAATTATTGGTAATTTGAAGTGAAAATTTTCGAAAAACACCAGATTGATAATAAAATTGCTGATGATTCAAACTAGGATATGTTTAACCTCTTTGTAATTCAACATGTCAAAAGTGGTGGATAAAACTTGCAGGCAATTCAATAACCAATTTCCAACTTTGGCGCCTATGAGTAAAACAAAATTTCGAAGGATTAGAAGCAATTTTCTGCAATTTGGAGGAACAAGATACATAGAAACTAGAAGAATATCAATTCTCGAGGACGACGATAATCGAATTAATACGCTAGCGTATTTTCGTGCGAATCCACATGCGTCCATTAAGTCAGCATCAATGTATATTGGATTGGTTATACTTCCATTCAAAGGATCCTTAAGAAACATAACATGCACCCGTATTCTTTTATCAGACTACAAAAATTAAAACCAACTGACCTTCCCAAGCGGCTAAATTTCTGTGAAAATTTATTAATTCGGCTTCAAGAAGATGAGACAATTCTGCAAAAAATTATATGGTCTGATGAAGCCAAGTTCAATGAAAGTGGAATAACCAACAGGAGAAATCGACATTTTGGGCCACAGAAAATACACATTTCATTGAGGTTATTGATTTCAAAATGAATTCAGCGTGAACGTTTTGGATATTCAAATGAATGATTTGTTGACTTTGCTATTACCAAATGGATGATGGATCAACACATGAAACACGAGCTGTAGATCGGCAGCTAACAGAAATGTTCGAGGGTAGATGGTGGGGTAATCAAGGACCAAATTTATGGCCTCCGCGTTCTCCGGACCTGACGCCCCTTGATTTTTATTTATGGGGCAAAATCAAGAGTGAAGTGTATCTTATTCCTGTAAGAAGTAAAGAAGAGTTACTAGAGCGCATTCATAATGCTTTTCGTAGTATTGATCCTGAGGAAACTAGGAGGGCAACTCATCATGTTCGTATACGAGCTGTCAAGTGTATCGAGCAAAATGGGGCCCATATTGAACATTTATTCAGATCGTAAATTAGTTTTCTCCTATGATGTTTGCTATCATTTATTCGTATTAATGTACTTCGATGATTGGTTTTCACTTAGTTCCTGCAATTTTCATTCATCCGAATTGTGGAAAATTTCTTCTAATGCTTCGAAATTTTATTTTACTCATAGACGGTAAATTTGGAAATTGGTTATTGAATTGCCTGCAATTTCTACCCACTACTTTTGACATTCTAAAATGATTGAAAAAGAAATTGAATATATTTTCGTTCGAATAACCAATGGTTTTATTCCAAATGGTTGTATTTTTTGGATATTTTCAATCTGAAATAACGAAAATTCTTGTTGAAATATTAAATTCGAATGAACGAAGTGACAAGTACATTAATTTTAGGCACCTGTCAGGTGAGCGTAGCCAGTTCAGCTACTTGATTCAAATATTTCAAAGCATTCTTTGTTAGTTCTTGCAAAATCATCAAAATTCAATATATTCCCAAATCATTTCAGAACTATAAGAGATGGGTATAGTACATGCTTATACAATTTCATCTGAAATTTGAAGTTTCATCTCATGGCGATATAAAAATTGGCACGTACAATTTGAAAAAATAGAGTTATTGCTGTTTGAAAAAGGCCAAATTGAAAAAATCATACAAAACAACGCAATAAACATTTGATATGTGTAGATTGCTTGAAAAATTTCTTGATCTCTCTTCTATCCACCCAAGAAAAAATTGTGTGTGTAGTGCAAAAGATCTACGAACTATAATCGAGTTTATACCAAAAATAGTTAAATCAGTCAAAAGTTTTGACAGATAAGTGTCAATAACTTGGGTATTTTATGCCTTGCTCAAATGTCGGTGCTAGATGTATAATAAAAAAGGTAGATTGCCGTTTGAAATAACAAAGTGAAGACCCACTTCCAGTATAACCGGAAATGGTATCACTTCGAAAATATTTCACTCCAATTGGAAAACGCTAGTTATGGCCGCGTATAAAATTTCACCTTGATATTGTAATTGAAACATAAAAAGTTTTTAACAGACGGCCCCGGTGGATATCCCTGTATATATTCGAAAAAATACAAGTTTACATCTTAATATAGAAACAGATCAGCAAAAAAATTTTTAGAATATGTCTCTGCAACTTACTCAGACATTGAAAATATTTTCTACCGAACTTCAATAGATTTCGAGATATCATCACATCTCGAAATTCCGGAAAATCCGGAATTCCGGAATAACTCGAAAACTAGAAAATCCGTTCTCACTAATGAGCTTTTTTCGAAAATCGAGCTACATGGAGGAGGTCATTATTTTTTCCCATCTACATGATATCACAGAGATGCCGAACTAAATCATTGAATTGGCTCCATCCTGTACATTGAAAGTTTTGGAACTTACTTTTTTCACAACACCATTCACAGTTTTACTGATAATTTCGTCTTTAGTATTATTTCTCTAAGTGTTTGAATTTTTTCATGAATATGAAAGTACATCTAATTCAATATATTCATCGAATTCATGTTCTGTGATTGGTTTTCTAGGGATCCCATATTTTCCTTGAATTCTCCTTCTTGACTTCGTGCGATTATTTGTCAGAAAAACGCCTAGCAGAAAAACGTGCGGTCTAAGTCAAATTTTATTATACTTCAAAAACTTTTGTATCATGTCTTTTTCTGGTACTATCCATTTGTTGTTCATTTTATACTTTGAACAATTTTAAAATTGTATGAACCACAAGTTATCAATTGTGTATGAAATAAAAGTAATATTTATAAAAATTCATTTTTATCTATGCTGGTATTAAAATATTCGTGTTGCACGGTAATCTCAGAAATAACTGAATTTGAAAAAGAAATTATATTTTTAGTATCAATAAGGGTATTAATATTGATAAATACCTATATAAAAAAATGAAATTATATATGTTCCAACTCATAATTTTTTTTTCACAGTACTCTTGCTTGGCTATATAAAAAATGTGGTATACCCGTTTGAAAGCCCTTCAAAAACCATTAAACCACGTATTCAAGTTTTTCCAATCAGACGGAAAACAGGAGATATTGGAGCAGCGTTTTTCAGGGAATTTAACATTTGATATTAAATAAAACCTGAAAAAAATTTTAAGGACACATACCTTCAACTTAATTCAGAAAACAAACATAAATATCAATAAACAACAACAGCTCAACGAATTTTCAACTCCGCAACCACAAACACTTCTTCGGCAACGCGGTACCAACTCTATGAACAATACGGTAACAAGAACTGAACGAAGACCGTGAGGTAGAAAACCACTACAGTTTGAAAGCAAGAGTTTTAATCCACAAATCGTGAATGAGATCTGTGGGTAAGTCTGTGATAAATACGTAACCATTACACATTTTCAATGGATTGTTACGGCGTCTGGGAAAAGTAGTTTAATATTACGAAAAAAAGCGCTCGTAGGTGCATAGTTAATAAATGTTAGTAGTACTAATATCGTCCCCAGGCACTTAATTATAATAAGCCGATGAATGATCTTTTTCGTGACATGACAAATATGGGACGTTATTTATGTAAATTTTTCATGAATATGCAGAATCATTTGGACTTCCTGAAATTTTCACCATTAAGTTTTATTTTTCTGACTTTCCTTTTGTATCAACAACTCAAAATAATAGTTCCATAGATTCAAGAATCTACTTTCTCTGTTTAGTTTTCGTTGAAGCACCCTGGATATATATATATATATATATATATATATATATATATATATATTTATTGACTAAGGTCCGTACACTATATTCTCTATATATATATATATATATATATATATATATATATATATATATATATTACTTGACTAAGGTCCGTACACTGGATTTTTCCGGAGAGAAAGCCTCTGACACTACTCGTTGGTACATTGATATCATTATCTGATGATGCTATAGTATGTATGTATTCTGGTAGATTGATGTATTCTCATAACATTTAACGTTATCCAAATATATTCCAGGATATGTTTTGATTATAATCATTGCCTGGCAATGGTATTAATTACCGGGTGGTGGATTTATATCTTTTATGAAATCAGTTTGATTGCATGAACAGATATATAGGCAACTCGTCGGGGTAAAACCCCTATATATATGCTTCAACGAAAACTAAACAGAGGCTATATCTACCAAGATATTCATTTCTGATAAAAACGCAAACAAAGGTCAATTTTTGTTTCAAGGGACTTCTTTTGGAGCACAATACTTGCCTGAAATATCTACCCCTAAGCGGGGTTGCAATCCTTGAACATTTTGAATAGGAAGATGGGTCAGTGATGACTCAAAAGAAAGGTGGTATCTTTGTTTACATTGCCTTGAACGAATTTCCATTTTTAATCGAAAACTGTAAAAGATAAAGAGTGAACAACTGAAAATAGGAAGACTATTTCCTGAGACTATTCAAGTTTCAGTGAGGTAAAATAGTACAGATCCATGCTGATCAATGGCAGTCATCATCAAGTACCATCCTCATCTCGAATTTCAACCCCTGGAGCAGGGGTGACAGCCTTTGATCTGGAATGAATGTATTCCATTTTTTGCACTAATACTTGAATGGCTCAGGGCGATAGATAGTCTCCTCTATTTTTCAGTAGCTCACTCTGTATCTTCTACAGTTTTCAATAAAAAATGAAAATTTGTTCACGGGGATGAAGACAAAGGTAATACCTTTCTTTCGAGGTATCACTCGACCGATCTACCCTCTTCCAAGTTTTCAAGGATGGTCACCCCTGCTCTAGGGGTAGAAATTCGAGATGAGGATGGTACTTGATGATGACTGCCATTGATCAGTATGGATCTGAATAGTCTCAGGGAAATAGTCTTCCCTATCTTTCAGTTGCTCACCCTGTATCTTTTACAGTTTTCAATTAAAAATGGAAATTCGTTCAAGGTAATGTAGACAAAGATACCACCTTTCTTTTGAGTCATCACTCGATCCATCTTCCCTTATCAAAATGTTCAAGGATTGCATTGATATTTCAGGCAATGAATCTCTTGGTAGATATAGCCTCTGTTATATATATATATATATATATATATATATATATATATATATATATATATATATATATATATATATATATATATATATATATATATATATATATATATATATATATATATATATATATATATATATATATATATATATATATATAGTTATTTCTATGGTTTGATTCGATTCAAACCATAATAATTAACTGTGGGTTTAGACTTTGACACTTACGATTCCAGTTTCAGTATCGATATAGCTGAAATCATCATCAAAAATAATGTGTATTCAGTTGAAAGTTTGATAAATTTCACTTCAAATGTTCGAAATGAGCGCTTTCAACAGCTTGATAATTACTCAACCGATCTTTCAATTCATTGATACCACGGAGATTTTCTTGGGTGAACAAATGAACTTCATCCTTATTCTAATCCTCAAATCGTCGAGATTATCAACCTCATATTGTAGACCTTACCGTTCAAATACCCATAAAGAGTAATTGCGGCAATTCAAATCTGGGCAACCTGAAAGTCATTCGATGGAACTCATTTTGCCAATTCAAAACGCACTGGCAAAGCATGGTGCAGAGAAGCATTATCTTGGTAAAGCCAATAATATATTATATATTAGGGTAGAGCAGAGCTTAAGCGTGAATGAGCTCTTTCTAAAAAACACTTCAAATTCTGGTGACTGACATCTTCCTTCAGAATGAACGTTTCTTCATCCCCGCCGATTAGCTTCACCTTCCTTTAGTTCATGCTATAAAACAATTATGTATGGGTGTCACTGCTATAAATTCAAATATTGTACATCTGATCTTTGACTCACTTCGTGATCTAAAGCAAAATGTCTTGTTGCGTAATGGGGATCTTCTTGTTGACTTATGACTTATGCTTGGTATCAACAGAAATCATAGGTCCTGGAACAACACCCTAGAGAACCGTACACCACAACCAAAAACATCAAACGCTCGTTACGTTCTCCATGCAAGATAAAACGCAGACTTTGGGATCAATTGGGAATTTTATTTATGAAAGCAAAAAGTAACCTACCTAGATATAACTGTCATATTGAAATGTTTTAGTAACAACGGAGGCATGATGCCACACTGGATATTATTATCTCCATATGATTAGATGGTCAAATTTCATATGTTAAATCATCGGCCAAATTATTGTCAATAAATGGAATAATTCATGTAACCAACGCAACTATTGGTTGTATCATTTGTTGCATATTTGTCTAGATCGAGATCTAGACGCGAAGTGTTTCTTCTTTCATTGACGGTTTCTTTTGATGCTTGATGAACTAAACACAGTTAAGATGAAATCTACAGTGTCCCTCATGTTGGTAATCATTTGGCTCCACGAAACTGTTTTTGAACATCATAAATCACTCATTCATTTTTCCAAGTTCTTTATAAAATTAGTTCATCAATTGGAAACATTTCGGTAAACATTCTAGACCTGAAACTGGTATAACTTAAGCGTTGAGGTATATATTTATCCTCAAGATGATTCAATAAAATATTTAAAAAATTCTGGCTGAGTAGGTTCGACCACAAAATTGCATGAAATTCTTGTCGTTTCAGCTAAAAGCTGTGCAAAAAAATGAGATAGCACGATAGGATAATTTGCAAATCGTGATGATAAAATTTACACGTATATACCTTGTTTAATGTATCAGACACAAAATCAGTTTTTTACTCACCGTGCTTGAGTTTTACCGTTCACTTGTCTACCAATACAATGTGTGCAATTATGTCAAATATAGAAATGATCGGGCCAAGCGGCAGAGTGTTTGATCAGTAGTGAGTCAAGCTGTCATAAGGTATGTCATTTCATCAGAATGTCATCTTAGGAAGAACTCTCCCACCAACTTCGAAACGAAACTCAGTAAAAGTAAAATTTAAACGAAAAACGTTTATGAACCACCAAGTCCTTCAATACAAAGTATCTAATGAATATCTATATCTAATAATCTGGAACTTATCATACTAAAGTTTTAGTTTTTTTAGTGTTTACTTAATCTATTTCAAATCGTCTGATACTCCCATCTAATTCGAACAAATCATCAAGTTTTCTTCATGAAATTGCAATTTTCACAAGAATTGTATTCATGTCACATAACGAATATTTAGTTTTAGGACATCATCTATTCTACGTATACCCACGACGAACAGTCTAAAACAAAATTGATTTGGCTTAGACCTAGAATGAAGATCATCACAAAATAGCATGTCATATCATTTTCATTGTCTGCATTAGCATCACTGAATAGACTGTCCTTCGTATATATTTCTGAAAGAATCACTTAACTCTTCTTCACTTGTTCTGCTGTTTTGCGTTATTGAGTTCAACTTTTGCATCAATTTTCTGGTTTTAGTCTTTCAAATCAGGAGAGAATGTCTAAACTACTTCTTGTTTCTCTTGAATTTATTCGAAAAATTAGCAATATTTGCGTGAAATTTATTTAAGTCTCTATTCTTCAGCTTCTAGTGTTCATTTTTCTAGGCATTTCAATGTATATTTTCTTCAGCATGCTCAAGGAATATACTCAGAATTTACATATTTCATTTCTCTTTCATGGTTATTGTAACATCTATGCGTTGAAAGATTACCTGAAATTATTAGGATTCTTCAACGAATCAATTGAGACTGTCTTATAAAATGATAGGATATCCTTTGAATTGATAGGTATTGAGCTCTTTTGTATAATAATATTTTTCTTAAAGGAACTCGATTAAGTTTCCGTTAGGTCATTTAGAGCGTGTATCATATGATACACATACAAGTTATTAACTTAAGGCTATATCTGTATTAAGATATTTCAAACTGAATGTCAATAGGACTGTGTCCATTTTAAATTGAATTTTCGTTTCAGTTTATTTAAGAAGAAGTACGTCTCTCATTAAACAACTATCCAAATGTGAAAGCGAATGAGATTCTATGTGTTTGACAATATTCAAGTTTGAACCAGGATTCTGACGGTAAATTTCGATACGAATGGTTGTGTTCTTCCATGCTTGGGTGGAAATCCTTAATATTTGAAAAATAATCAACAGTGTCAGTGTTTAACCTGTTAACTATTCAACATAGTGTAAAATAACATTCGGTAAGTGCGTTCTTATTAAAGCGAGATTAGAAAATAATTTAATTTTACTTATTATTCATCAGAGTTTTTCTTTTTCTTTTTTTCCATTGTTTTTGTTTTCATTTGATTGTTTATGACAACCGAATTTCTTAAATAAGGATAAATTCATCATGATCATGGTTAGCCAGGGAGGAAAAAACTAGTTTCCCTGTCGCTATTGCACGAGCAATAGCTTGTCTGATTATGTTGTGTTAGTGTCGTGAGTACCAAAGATTTTTCTGCTTAGCCGCTTCATTCTCTCTTGCACTCCATGATTTCCAGACGAAGACAAGGGTGAAAGGGACAGAAATCTCTAACAATGGAAAAAGAAAACCAGCAGAAGAATATTTCAACAATCATACCTCTTATATGTCTAAACAAATCTAAGAAAAGATAGTACATAGCAAGCAAGGCCATAAAAAGGCTAAGGAGATAATCAGAAAGTACATAACCTGCGATATTTCCTCTTTCGCGGAGATGTTCTACAGTCGCAGTGTGAGTCGCTTGAAACATAATCACTTCATTGTTCTTGCTAGCCAATTTTGAAGTATAATCGTAACAATCCCTTCAATATTCAAACTCAACAAAACAATTTCCTCTCTGTTTGACCGAGAGAGCCCCGATGACCAGGCTCAGTCTTCCAAGTGATGCCGATTATGATTTACAGATGTTTTAGAATCATAATGGACCCAATAATTTGGGTTGACATCGCCCATATATTATTTCTTCGTGGATACTCTTTAATTTAAAGAAAAATTTGCGAAAAAATTTTGCCAGTCGTTCTGAAAATATGACAAATGTCAAAGAATGAGATTATAGAACTAAAAAAGCAAGCGATGTTGAACAAAGACGAAAAAATGTTATCACAGCTGTGAACTTTCTCGCAGAGCATTGAAAAAAATAAAACAAAAATTAGATATAAATGTAAATAAAGAGAAGGCGATACCGCACCGTTCACAGTTTTTGTCGAAGGTAAAAGAGGGAATGTAAGAAATATGAATCCGTTTCAAATAGGTGAATCATTTGTCACAAATTATAGTTTCAACTAAAATTTCATAAATATAGGAAGAAAAGGTAGGAGTAGAGTAGGCGTAGACTTTACAACGGTAATAGACGCAAATAACTTTGTGGAAGAAAATAATCTCACGGATTTTGACGTAAACACCTCAAAAAAGTCTAGTCACTTCTGAATATCGATATAGCGTATCCAGAACGATCAATATGGATGATTTTTCTTAAGAAATGAACACCTGCATCAATTTCCCACCGAATTATGTAGAGTGCCGCAACAGATTTCAGTTTTTTTTTATAAAAAACTAAAAATGCAGCAGATGCGACGCTGCTTTATAATCATTTCATGTATTCAGTGTTTGAAATCAGTTAGTTGGCACTTTGTTCCTGTTGTAAGCACAAATGAAAGATTCAAGTTTTGTGATTAAACCATGGAAAGACGGCATTTGACTTGAGAAGAGATATTACGAGCCGTTGGCATGCTCCAAGCTGGGAGCTCACAACGGGAAGAATCCAGGGTTCTGGGAAGTAGCCCAAGTGTCATTAACCGTTTATAGTCGCGTTTCAATGAAACAGGTAGCGTAAAAGTACGCCATACAAATCGTTTCAGGATTACTACAGTCGCCCAAGACCGATTTTTGGTTTTACAAGCCAGAAGAGATCGTACTACCACAGCATCTCAATTAGCTCAAGAACTATCACGAGTTCATAATGTACAAATTTCCGACCAAACTGTGAGAAATCGACTGCACGAAGGTCAACTTCACTCCAGACGTCCTTTAAGAGTTCCACAAATGACCCATGGAAATCGCGCTGCTCGTTTAGCTTGGTACCATGAACACGTAAACTGGGATCAAGAGAGGTGGGCCACAGTTCTCTTCAGTGACGAATCTAGATTTAGTTATTATTCCAATTCGGGAAGAATTCGAATATGGAGGGAACCTGGAAAGCAAAACCGTCTCCAGCATGCTCGAGAAATTGTTAGACAGGGAGGCGGATCAGTGATGTTTTGGGGAGGTATACGAATTGGTGGAAGAACTGACCTCGTTTTCCAACAGAACAACCTCACGGGAAATTCTTACGCAAATGAGATAGTTTTACATGTAGTGGTACCGTATCTCCAAACAATGGGTCAAAATCCACTCTTCCAACAAGATAATGCCCCTCCTCATCGTGCAAGAGTTGTCTTGAACGTTCTTGAAAAGAATGATATTGGTCTTCTACCGTGGGCATCCTGCTCGCCAGATCTGAATCCCAACGAGCAAGTGTGGGACTCCCTAAAAAGAAATCTCCTGCGTCAAAACGTCTTCCATCATGAACAGGAGCTTCGATTAGCAGTTCAGGGGGCTTGGAATGACGTAGGCCAAAATGTAATAGACAATTTAATATTGAGCATGTCGCGTCGATGCCAAAGTGTCATTAATAACAGAGGTGGACCTTCTGAGTACTGAAAAATATAAGTGCTTCCATATCGTTTCGAAAATATTAGTTCCGGACTTTTTTTGTTTTACCAAATTTCGTCATTTTCAAATTTCAATTTTTTTATAATAGATGCTTTGGAGAAGTCAAATATTA
The DNA here is from genome assembly GCA_013387265.2 of Cryptolaemus montrouzieri. NCBI lineage: Eukaryota > Metazoa > Arthropoda > Insecta > Coleoptera > Coccinellidae > Cryptolaemus > Cryptolaemus montrouzieri. Next base: position 16,756,685 of record JABFTP020000042.1, read on the forward strand.
TTTTTTTTTCTTGAGAATACATTATATACAATAGATTCTATCAAAAGCCGAAAGGTTTTTATAAATTCAAATCATCAAATTCATATTTTAAAGTTATTGGTAAGTGTTTACTTTTCGAGGTGTTTATATATTGCTTCATCACAAGTCAATTGTTCTCAGTAATGCTCCATCAATGATGATTTTTCAACATTTTTCGTGGAAATATTATACAATTTGTAGATTTTCCAACAGACGACACAACACTTCCAACAATTTTGTAAACTTCTGAATGTCCAAACCTACAAACCAATCCCAACCATTGCATTGTAGGAAAATCATTATTCCATCTCAACTGCTTTCATCTATTTCTTGAACTGATTTTCACAAATCCTTAAAACTTTCATCAAAACTACCCTAAACCTTTATATACTCTGAATGAATCATTCATCTTCATCAAGGATTAGCCGAGAAACTCCAATTATTTGGACGCTTTTAACAATCCTATTGCTGCATTCTGAACTGCAATAATTTCGCGACATACTCTCTCCGACCCAATTTCAAAGGGTTTTTTTCTTTTAGCATTGTAAACTATCTGAAAAAAAATTATATACTTGTGTAACTGATCTGATATGTTTTTTCCGCATGGAAAAATAAGTTCAGGTTGATATGATAAAACATAACAGAAAAATACAAAATGCAAATCTTGATTATAAAATACACACCTACATACCTTGTTTCATATATCGTTCACTGGTCTGCCAGTAATATTAGTGCATTGTTTTTAGATATTAAAACGAACGAAATAAGCGGCAGATCGTTTGTTAGCAACAGATTTCAACTCATCAAAGTATGTAATCTTAGGCAGAACTATCCTACCAAGTTGAAAACAATACTTAATAATGAAGTAAATGAAGATTAAAAACGTTTATGAACCTCCAAGTCCTTCAATACATAAATATATAATAAATATCTTTATCTAATACTCGTGAACTTATCACACTAAAGTTTTGGTTTATTTTTCTTCAATCTATTTCTAATTGTCTGAAACTTCCATCTAAACCAAACAAATCATCATAGTTGGTAGGCTTTCCTGGCCGTTTGGATTCATCAGCTTTGAGAGCTTCTTGTTCCTTGAACCATGGAGTATACTCTACCATTTTCTTGATCCATTTCTCTGGAAATTTCTTTCACTTAATACTTCAATGAATAATTGGTAAATTAGGAATTGACGGAATCTTCATCTACCGTGTCAATTTTATTTGTTATTGTTCCTTTGTGTGTTTTGTAAATTAGTTATTAGACTTTCACAAGACCATATACTGGGTCAAAATTAAGACAAATAGAAATTGTCGTTGAAAAGTTTTGAGCGGAAATAATTTTGAACAAAATTCATATCTCGTCTTGTAAATTGTCAAAACCAGCATTAAATCTCCCTATATGAAAGGAAGATGGGAAAGATTTCTTATTCAGCACTGATAGTCATTAAGCTCTTGACTTACCTTGAATATCAGCAAGCTTTCCAGCAGATCCACCATACTCCTCTGGTAGCATTTCTAACGGCACATATTCATAGAGCGTTTCCATTTTTGTGTGAACCCTTACTCTATTACGATATTTTTCCTTCACGAAAGGTTTTACCCAATTCACAACTGTGTCAACCAAGGGAATAGCATTTATTATGTGAACCTCTTTTATTTTAACAGGATACCCTTCCTGAAAGAATTTTATGCATCTAATGTCTAATACATATCTGTTACAATTCTCAATTCAGCACGTCATTTGTAAATAACGCTTCGGCATGTACTTACTTGGATACAAATAATGAACTTTTTCGCTAAAATTGGATTTGCAGCTCTAGCAAAGTGACCTGCAGTTAATACACTTGCATCGAATATATAAATATCTCCAGCAACTCCGTATGTTTCCATCTCCAAACGAACATCTCCTAGCATAAGGGCCAATTTCATTATATCTGCAATGTTAGGGGTAGGAACGTTCTTGTTGAACCCTCTTATAATTGATACCCTTCGTCCTGAGGGTGTAAGGCCAGGTAAAGTAGAAGCTTGTCTGAAATGAATATTCGCTGTTGGTTTGTTTGTATATAAGATGTTACGTAGAGTCGTCTTACCCCAATTTTGCCAAGGATATAAGTTCTGGTCTCATCATATCCCTATTGGTGAAAAATTCTGGAAGGGCAGTCCTCATTGTGAAATACATATCAAGTTTCCTCTTGGTTTTCTCTAGCGAAAACTTGCAGCCCCGAAGGAAACTAAGTAATCTTTGATCATCTAAGAAAAAAATATTTTACTGCATGCTATGTTTGCATAAGAATGTTTTAAGCTCTCACCCCACTTATTAGGAAGATGAGGTTGTTTCGACAGCCAATCTTTAATATGTTCAAGATCGCTATCTCTAGTCTTCTCGTTCTCCTTCAACTCTTTCCAGATAAAGAGTCTTTCTTCTGGATTCGGTAGTATAAGAGTCATATCTATGGTTTACTTTTATGTTCAACAAGGTTTATTTTGGATTCTATAATGAAAAAATATTTGAACTGCCTTCTTGACATTGGTTGCAAAAAAGAAGAAACTGCATGAGAAACCGCGCAAAACATTGTTTCCTCTAGAAAAGAAACCGTTTTCCTATGGTCTAAGTTGTTTTTTACGACGGGAATGAAGTTGTTTTATCAAAGGATTCCTCAAAGCCAGCAGTATTCAGAAACAGAAAAAGAAGCATGTATTGATATGTCACTTTCCAAGTCGACCATGTACATCACTGGGTAATTTCGAAGTACAGTCACTTTTTCTAGTGACTAAATAAGTCATTGATAGGTAAATTAGAGTGGAGAAAGGATAGATAGATTTTGATTCAATTAATTCTCTAAGAAGCGAGTATACACACATAAATCATCATGCCCTGAATTTTTATGTGATACTAGTTGGATACCAATTCATTCTAAATTCTTCAAAACCAACCTTCAGTCGACAGGTTGAAGTGATACCTTTCACTCCGTCCTATCGTACCAACTTTCTTGGTTGAAGTGAAACTAATTGTAATTTTACTGTGAGTACTCACCTAATAGGTTATTAAGTTATTTGTATGGCTTAAGCATAAACCTACTATTTTTTTCCGAAGGTATAGGAGATCTCTGTTCACAACACCATTCTTTTTTGGTCCAATAAAACCACCTAGTGACTTGGGAAAAATGGAAATGTCTAAACTAGTGAGGGAATGATTAAATTAAGAATAGGAAAAGAAATATTGTGGAACACATATAAAAGAAAAATAAAATTCTGGATTCGCCACTAAGTATGGCCTCAGTGACTTGAGCAGATGAAAATGAAAATAAACGCTCCGTAAGCTTCCCGAAATATCCCCGCCTTCTGATAAAATTAATGATTGACGTTCCTCAGTTTTTTTATATTAAATATAACACAGATATGATCATAATAATTATATTTATTTCATGACGTTATAAATGACTTGAGGTAATTTGCATTTTTTTCCAGATTATCACCTGCCTTTGCTATCCACGTGTGTAATTGTTGTACATTTTATGTACAGGCTGTCCTATTTTGGATACGTTTGAATAGTACCTCCTCTAATAAAAGAGATAGAAGAATTCGATTTTCACAATATTTGTAAAACTAAATATTTCGTAACACAAAATCATCGTGGCCTCTTCGTTTCTGAGATACAGTGTAATTTTGAATAGCGCCCCCTGGTATCTCCAGATTATGAAACCTAACTATAAAATTTGAAATTGACTTGTGGCGTAGATTGACACAAATTCTGAGTTATGAGATGAAATAATTTTTTCTATGTGTAAAAACCTGTATAGGTGTGATTGGCTCAAATGGGAATTTCTTCAAGATTTCCATATAAATATCCAATTCAATACTGACCCCTATATAAATTCAAAACCACTACAACTTAAGAAACTTTTTCATTGCACTGAATGGGCTTCGCTCAGAAAACTTTGATTTATGAATGGCCTGATGAAGAAATTTACTTAACCCATTTAACCCTGAAACTAAAATATCGTTTTTTCATAAAGATGGAAAGGGACTAAAGAGTATAATCCACCATTTATTTGAATTTTCGAGTATTGCTATTACTCGAAATTTGCGTCCTTTAAAAGGACATTAGTACTATAGCAAACTCATATGAAAATATGGATTCATTTCAAACAAAGTCTTTATTTCCATCAAAAGAACATCTAAACATTAAATAGTATGATAAGAAACAAAACAATCTTTTGGATGCAAGCCAACATCACATTTTAGCAGAGAAAATTTGCTTTTAATGGCATAATGCACATCGTCGCTGATTGTTATTATAAACAATGAGGTGATCCAGTCGATCAATGTGAAAACTCGTGTAAATTTCTAGGAGCTTTGGAAGTTCTTCTCATTTTCATTCCCTTGTTGGATTCTAATAGTTCGTTTGCTGTAGATCTTATGAATACTAGTTGGTCGAATTTTCTGCCATTATCCTCATGTGAGCGCTGAGAGTTTTGCACAACCAAGTCAATGCAATGAGCAAATGAAGGAAAATAGCATTTTTCTCCCTGATGCTAACTCTTGTTTCACCGAGATTCTGATCGCCATGGTCCACCCTCCCATATTCTCATTGTGAGATTTTATCAAGCCTGGTTAATCTATATAAATATATTTCTTCTGAGATTGGGAAAACCTCTTCACTCTATTTACCGAAAACACTGTTGAAGCGTTTGATGCTTCATTCACAACATTGTTGTCATTTCATTTGGTAATGCTGATTTCGTCATCCGCCAAAATATGCTCAAAATAACCTCGATCTTCTTTTTAGTATACTCGAACGAGTTTAGGGATTTAGTTTCCCCCAGCGTTCAAGTAGCTTTTAGGTCCCTCAATTTCAATTCTTTGAGCAACGCAAGTAATTGTCAAAGTATAAATGAAATCCTTTCGCCTAGACCCATATGTTTGTATTTATATTTGTACTTATCTTGAAGAACCTTGGTATGGGTCAAAATGAACTATATAACCTAGTCGAAGAGCACCTATCCAAATGTTATGTCCCCATCTGATAGGTTTTCCACGAATAAATTGTCCAAAATATGATATCATTGACTCGTCTTTACTATGATTTTCTTCAATAGGGGCATGCTCTACGAATTTTGAGTTCAGAGTCAGAAAGTGGTCGCGTTTTCGAATATTTGTCCTTCAACTCCAAGTTTGTAATACCATTGCAGTGAATGTTGCTCATTATAAGCTGGAATCTATCACGCGATATAGCTTCACATACCATTTTATTGTTGGTGTCAACCCTATTCTGCCAGAACATATTTGTCAGTGGAAGAAGTACATAGCCACTAAGCAATAGATCTCCAATGAAAGTAGCTCATTTCTCGAGATATCACCGGCACGATTCTTATGCTGGGCGAAGGTGTTTAAGAATTAAAGAATAAGATCGATCGCTTCCTCATCGAAAAATGACTGGAACGTAGCAGCTGGTGAAAGATTGTTATCCGCCGATGATATTAGTGCCCATTGTTGCAGAAGCGACTTTTCCAAGTCCAAATCACTTTCTTTGTAATCAACAGTTTTAGTCTTTGTTCTACAAACTCTGAGAGAGGTTTATCATCGTCGCTATCGCAGTCATCTTCAGTTTGCATCCGTACTTCAGCAGGAGCTCTGAGTTGAGTTCCCAGTAAGTTGTCCAATAAGAAAGTGTTTTCATCTCCGGAGTCTTCATCCGTATCGTAGTCATCATTGGCGTTCTCAGAAGAAAAAATGCTATTTCTTCTGGAACCTCATTCTCAATTTGGTCGATCTCTGCCGTTATTTCAGCTATCGTCTAAAACGATCATCTTTGTATCTGAAAAAATTATTCCAATTGAGTCGACGATAGTTGATGAACCTACTGTCCTTCTAAAGGACAGATTTTTATATTATCTCGTATTGAGCGGAGTATGAAAAAGATGTGAGGTTATGCAGATGGAAATATTCGGTGGACTCAGATGAAATGAGATCATACTCTACAAAAATGAAAGAATTTACTTACCACCTCTTGGACATCTCGATCGATATAATTAAACTTCACTTCAACAAGTAAATTCTATGTGTTATGCGTCTTAACTCGTTTGAATAGATCACTTGTTATACTATACAAGTGGCACCATCTAGAATCAAGTACTTCATCCGAAACGAGTAAGGTTAACAACCTCAGTCCTTTTAAAGCACAGCAGGGCTAAATGGGACAAGAAGCTAAAACAAAGGTCTTGATTTTGAGTTCGACACCTCATCTCTGTTGGCAGGTAATGGAATATAACTTTTTAGTTAACAACCTGTCATTCCAATTAAAAAGGCATTTTCAAGAAGATTCTCTGAGTGCTCTTTGGTTTCTCTTTGTCTCAATCCTTTATCTCATGAAACATAAATGCTACCAACTTTGGCTTCATACTGAAGAGTCCATCAATTGAATTCAAGTTAAGTGATTCAATTCATTCACGATAATATTATAATATATTGCATTACATCCTATCGGATGAGTATCGGGAATTTATTATTTGATTATTTCAAAAATCTTCTCGAAACCATTGTCAAAATTTTGTGGTTGCTAAGTTGGCACACCTTTTGTCTATACTAACGTGGATTTCAAACGCGATCTGTCATCTAGTCTGTTTACAGTGCTTGATTTCGTCAGTTCTCACAAGTGTGTTTTGCGACTTTCACATCGGACAAAAGTATCGAAAATATAGTTTGTCTCAAATTTCATATTGCAGATGGAATTTCATGTGCCGAATCGCTGTATATATCACAGAGGGCTGCATTCAACAGCGGAAGATGTGTCTCGCTCTGGTCGGCCATCAACATACAACAACATACTTTGGAATTCTTGCCAGAAGGTCAGACGGTAAATGAAAAATATTTTCTGACCGTTATGCGGCAGTTGCGACAGCAAATGGATTTTGTACCACAATAATTCTCCATTTCACAAGGCTATCAATGTGAATGAATATATGAACAAAACTCAACAAATACCATCAAACAAGCACCGTATTCACCTGATACGGCTCCGGCCCACTTTTTCTTTTTCCAAAACTCAAATTGTCACTTCGAGGGTCCCGTTTTTAATCGATAGAAAACAAAAGAGAATTCACGGTGAGAACTGCATTCGAATACGGAAAAAAGTTTCGAAAAGTGTTTCGATGGTTGAATTAGTCTTTTATTCAAGGAACCCCATTCAACCTTCCATAGAATGTTACATATCCCTTCTTGAAGGAGCTAGTTTTCCGATCCACCCTTCATAAGCAATTTCGGTCATTCACAACATCAGGCTACACTTCCACCTACTCATCTCAATTCGTTGGAGCGTGAGAAAACGAACCGAGACAGAGCCACTTCACCACTGATACCGGAAAACCGTGATAACAAAGGGTAGATAAATAGAAAACTTTAAGCAGTCCCACTAGTTCGACTATACACCGCAACGCTACACACCGTGGCGGCAAGGAAGCGGTCTATCGAAGGACTAACGCTCCTCATTCCTCCCTGGTCATCAACAAAGCATACATGTACATTCGTTAGAGTCAGTAGGTGTTCAGGCTGTTGAATGTGTTACTGAATCAGTAACATTCATTCAAATTGTACAAAAATTGTTTAAATTTCTCTCGGCTTCGACAAAACGATGGAAATTTTCGACAGAGCATTTAGGTGCAACTAGAGTCCTGAAGTCTCTTTCCGAAACTAGATGGTCTGCAAATACTAATGCTATTAACGCTTTGTAATATGGTTATTTGAATATTTCTGAAGCATTGCCTTCTATCGCTGATGACATCAATCAACCAGAAGCCCGTAGAGAGAAAGCCGAAAGCCTATCAGATAAATGAAAAAATTGAGACTGCTCCTCTTACAGGAATATGGTATGATTTTTGGGAATTATAAAAACAAGTCAATATTCAAAGAATAGCACTATGACCATGGACGTTGTAACGAAACTTTAAGTATCTCTGATCCAGATGTCAATACCGCACGCAATAATTTTGATCAGTAAGAAACGGCCACACTAGACAGAATACCACAAACAGAAAAATATTTATAATGGGAGATTTTAATTCGAGAATAGGGAATACTCCTCCCGGGAATTATGCAAAAGTTTAATGAAGCGGCGACAAACGAAAATGGAGACATACTTCTCGAGATATGTGCACATAATGAACTCCGAATAAATAACACGTACTTTGACCACAAAGAACAACACAAATACACATTCACCAACACAAGAAGACAAAATCTATGATTGACTTTGTGATCACCAATAGGAGATTCACCCACGAGAAATACTTGACGTACGGACACTGACATCAGCGAATGTTGGAACACAGCACGGAATGGTTATCTGCAAGTACCGACTGTCATATAGAATAGAGAAAAACCGCCTAACTACATCACTAAATTCAACATTGAATCTTTACAAAACGAAAGTACTAAGAATCTATACCAAACAACCTTAACCCTATAGTAGACGCAGACAACATAAACGCCGCATGGAATAAAGTGAAAACAACATAATTAACAGCGCAAAAGAAGCCATTGGGAACGAAGAATCAATATAAACAGTCATAGAAAAGATAAACCATGGTTCACACAGGAAATCAAAGATTTAGCAAAAGAAAAGAAGAACGCATATATCAGATATGTCAATGACAGAACACCAGAAGAGTACCAAAGATATAAAACAGAAAGAAATGAAACAACGAACAAAATTAAAGAATTAAATAAAAATATTGGGAAAGATTAACAAATGACATGGAACACGACTTACGAGGAGCACAGAAAAAGCTATGGAACATGTTGAGAAACAGGAAAAACCAATCACCGAAGAACTGTAGATCAATGTAATAAAACCAGAAGAGTGGGTGAAATATTTCCAGAATTTATACCTGGGAGATAATGATAACGGTAACAATGAGAAACGAGAAATCGAACAACAAAACACACTCTACGATGAAACAGAAAATGACATTATCAGCCTAGAAGAAGTACAACAAGTAATCCATAAATTAAAAATAGAAAATCACCCGGTCCGGACAACATAAATAACGAACTAATTAAATATGGGGAGCAGAAATAACAATAGAAAAACAACTATTCCGAAAAATTGAAAACAACAAGGAGATACCAGAAGAATGGAGAGAGCATAACAATACCCGTATACAAAAAAGGCGTGAAGACAAACCCAGCAAATTATAGAGGCATCACACTCCTTAACTCTGCATCGAAACTACTCACTAAAATTCTATCGCAAAAGATATATGACAAGGTAGGTGTGTTTGAAGAACAACAGGGATTCCGACCAAATAGATCAACAACGGATGCAATTTTTATATTGCGGCAACTGGTGGAGAAGTCCATAGAGTTTGACAAACCCATGCTTTTATGTTTTATAGATTTGGAAAAGGCATTCGACAGAATTCGATTGAACGATGTGATCACTATCCTTAGAAATAAAAACAAACAATAAATACATAAACATAATCAAAGAACTAAATAACTCTAATAAGACGAAAGTAAAAACTACACAGGGACTTACAAGCGAGATCAAAATTAACGCAGGCATTAGACAAGGTGACAGCCTCAGCCCATGTCTATTTAATTTAATCATGGATGAAATAATAGCAGGTGTTAACCAAATGAACCAAGGCTATAGGATGGGTAACAAAACAATGAGAATACTGTGCTACGCAGATGATGCTTTACTAATAGCCGAGAATGAGGACGACCTACAACGCCTACTACAAAAGTTCAAAGTAACAGCAGAAAAATATAACATGGTAATATCAACACAGAAAATCCAATCGATGGTAATAGCGAAAGATCCAATTAGATGCAAACTAGTAGTGAACGACCATATAATAGAGCAAGTTTCACACTTTAAATACCTAGGAGTAGAAGTATCGAGCGATAGGCAACTATTACAAGAAGCGAAACAGCAGACAATGAAAGCATCGAGAATATCTGGCTTCCTGAGAGATGTAATCTGGCGGAATAAGTACATAAGCACAGAAAGCAAAGTCCGAATCTATAAAACCCGTGTGAGACCTGTGATGACATATGCGGTTGAGACAACAAAAACAAAACAACTAATGAGGACAACAGAGATGAGAACACTAAGAGCTATAAGAGGTATTACACGCAGAGATAGAATAAGGAATGAGGATACGCTAAGGGAGCTAGGTGTCCAGGATGTGGTGAGGTGGACAAGAGCACGTCGACGCCTATGGAGAGATCACGTAGACAGAATGTGCCCTAAACGTATGGCGAAATGAGCAAAACACAAAACCCAACACTAGAAGACCCACAGGAAGGCCGAAAAAGCGATGGCATGAGTGCTGGAGCTCCGGTTTGCAGCAGGGGCTGTAACAGAAAAACAGGACATCGTCCTATTTAAAGAAAAAGAAGAGAAGAAGAAGACGAAACGGCCACTAAAAAATCAATATGTTGACTACAAAGATACATTTGAAAGAAAAAGATTTCGCAGCACACGCATCACTGATTTTGAAGGATCAGTAGAGACTGCACAGTTGAGAGGCAAGGAAAAGTTTCGTGTAGATACTTTCATTCCCATAATTGACAAATTCAATACATATTTGAAAAAACGTCCGGGAGTATACCAAGAAATTGATTGTCGCTTTAGTTTTCTTTGTCAGCTAACAACAATCGAATCTGGTGAGTTGACCGAAAATGCAAAGAATTTGCAGAATTTTATCATGAAGACATTAATGCAGATAAGCTCAAAACAGAATGTTTCCATTTGAGCCAGTATTTAAAAACATAACAAAGCAACCAGCGGATTTAAATATCTCAAACTTACATAACCTACTCAATCAGATAAATTTTCAAAACGTAGACATTGTTACAAGAAGATTCCTTAGCCTAATGGTTACCTTGTAGTAGTGGAGAGCCGTTATTCTCATAGCTTAAGAGAATAAGTAATGAATTGCGAACAACAATGTTACAAGAACGACTAAGTAACTTGTCAATTAAGTGCCTTGAAAGTGACATACTTAAACTTGACTTTTATAGAAGGTTCTGCTCAACAGAAGTCCCGAAAGAAACCGTTCTCATGTTGTAACCAAAAAACCAGCAGTAACCAAAATTTTGAGGAATCACCCGATATTTTGAATATTACCGCAAGGATTTCGGAAATTCGGAGGATTGTTAGAATTGATGAAAATATGAAAAAGACATAAATTAAGGTTTATTTCAAGAAAGAAACATTTAAAAGAAAATGAGATACTCGTTCTGCATGTTATGAGAAAATTGAAAATTGTTTTCTCACAAAGAAGATGTTTTTTCTCTACCCCAGATGCTTGAATTACCTCCTCTTGCCCTGATACAAGACTGAACCCGTTTAGACATGCTTCGGATTAGGTTTTCAACCTCCTCTGGGGTGATATTCTGCCACTCTTGAAACCCGACCCCGGCGGTCATCTGATAGAACACCAATTCTCCTGTCATCCGAAAAGAGAACATTTCGCCATTTCGTCAATTCTCAATATTCCAAATGTAAAGCTCCATACACCAATTAAGTCTGTTAATTTTTTGTTATCTGGTTAGCTCTGGAACTTTTAAGGGCCTTCTGCTGTAAAAACCGCTTGAACGAAGTCTTTGTCGTATCGTTTCGTTTGATGCCTGTTGCTTCCATTAATTGCCTTTGGAGTATGGGGCCTCTTCTGGGATTTGGCACAAAAGTGGTCTTGTTCTTCGGAAGTGATCTTCCTACGACTTCTTCCAGGCCTTTTTGCAGAGATTGTAGCTCCACGTATCGGGCGTAGGTTTATAAAATCACTCCTGTGATAACCCCATTGTGGCCGCTATCTCCATCTGTGTCACCCTTCTTCAACGAGAGCAATTATTCGAACCCCTGCACATCCATCGTAAGGCATTTTGAATTATGATTATAGGCTGTTTTAAATTTTGAAATTCACAGTTTCGAATCTCAGTGACGACTGAGTACAATATCATGAACATGAGGTGATAATTCAACAGTTCTCATCTTGCTTTCAAATTTTTTACAACAAAAAACTTCATTCTTCAAAGATCAATGATCCATGGTTAAAAACAATCAATAATGTGAAATACCGAATGATTCCGTGTAAATTTGGTTGTGTGCATTATATCATACTGTATTTGATTTGATTACCTACAATAAATGGTCATACTTAGTAAAAGATGTTAGTATGATTTGCATTTTCTAATCTAAACCAAATTCTTGTGTGCTCAAGGCCTCAGCCTAGATGAACACGGCGGCACTGATGCTGCACGGTTTGCAGAGGTAATCATTTACTGATTCACGTTGCATTATTACCGGAAACTAAACTTTTCAAGAAGACCAAACGTTACTCGAAAAGTTGAACAACAACTTTCTTTTCATTTTACTCTTCATGAAAGGAACATAAGCCCCAAGAAAATTCATCAAATTTCATCATCAATATGTCCGGACATAAGCATGTGTTAATAATCGGATTCCTATTTACATGAAAGTTGAAATATTGAAATTGTGCCTTAATTTCTTGGGGCTGAAATGTTGTAAATATTCTAGACGATATTAAGCGATAGGTACTATATTGTTGACACTCTTTGACCTGTTTCTTGTGATGATAATAAGTTAAATGAAGAAAAAATGAAGAATCTGAAGGAAAATCAGTTACTCGTTGAACTTCCAATTGGTTTCTTCTGCGAATTCTTTCTCAATAATAATAATATACTATATATACTTACCCCCAATATACAGTGATAAACTTAATATCAGAAACGAATTGTGTATTCTATCCGGAACTTTGATATTATTGTATCTACATAGGAAAACCAGGTAGCCTTTAGAAAGTCAAGCTCACAACAAGATGAAATCTACTTTGACAATTCTCAACTAATTATCGAAGCAATTTCACTTCATGAAAAACTCTATTACTTAATGACTCATCAAACTTAGTTACTAGATGATTAAGATACAACAACGACCTTCTGTATTTATGTTTTCGAGCCAAAGTGGCAGTTAAATCAATTATATAGGTAAGAAACAATGCAATTATTGATATATCTTAGTAGTAGTAGTGGACTGGGATAGTTATAATGTATCATCTTCGAAATATTAGCTGACAGATAATTAAAAGTATTTATTGCAAAAATCGTCATGGATGATTCGGAGAAGAACACGTTCATATATACTATAGGATAATTAAAGATTAGTGTGTACGCATATAGAGTAAATACAGGGTGGATTAATCAATTTTCGAGAAAAGAACGAAGTGATTTTTTTCAAGTTCGTTTTCATTTCTTTTTCCGTTTGAATCTTGTTTCCCGATATTGAAAATTGTTTTGATCGGGATTGGCTTCCGTTTCTCGCTTTAATAACACTGGAAACCGTCGCTGAAGTGAAGTAACCAATCGTGATCTAATGCCAAAGTCTGTAAGATTGTACACTAAGTCCATATAAGATTCATGAAAATCACTCAGTTTAGTTCAGTCCTAGTATTTAAACGTTTTTTGAAAGAGTTAGTCACATCAATTGGTTTTTAGTTTTCATTTCAAAGGTTTCCTTTCGTCTGGAGTAACTCGGGGGCCAATTTTAGTTTGACGAGTTTGTCTGGTTGGGGGAAGAGATCACTTACACCAGGGGTGCTCAAACGGTCTATCGCGAGTGCTTTTTGAGTGGATCTCGAGAAGAAACAATTCTCAATAAGTATGTAACTGAACTACAAATAATTATTACGTAATGAAATAACACTCTGCTAGCAGTAGAAGACGGCTAAATCAAAGGAACGCGCTGTACTTGCCAAAGAAAAGCCGCATTTTTTATTCTTGCGGCGAGTTTGACAGGAACATTCGAGACGCCGATATAAATGTTGAGCCTGCAGGAACTGGATTGGGAGGAAGAATATTTTTTTTGTACGGTTTGTGGTTTGTCGTGCGTCAGTTGCAATACCTAAAGTGGTAACTTAGAGAGGCATCATAAACCGGTTCATAAAAACTACAAAAAGAATTTTCCACCACAGAAAGAATTATGGAAACGAAAAGTACGTGATCTGATATCTTGTTTGAGAAAAGAACAATTCATGTTCACAAGACCAGCCAAACAATCAAAATCTGCTACGATCGCGTCATCTCATATATTGACGAAACACAAGAAACCATTCGAAGATGGATCGGTTATGAAGGAAGCATATATTGAAGCAGGTGAGACTTTATCTGGATTAAAAATAAAACAGAAATCATGTCTGCTGTTAGAGAACTTCAGTCATCTCGTCCGACTGTCACAAGGCGTATTGAAGTCATGAGTCAGGATATGGCAGTTAAACTAAAACATGATATCATGAAATGTACATACTTTTCTTTACAGTTCGACAAATCCACCGATATGATAGACACTGCCCAGCTGTGTATTTTATTCGGATAGTATTCAATGACATGTTGGCGAAGGAAGAAGTTTCGACAATCATATCTCTGAAGGGGAAGACCTGTGGCGAAGATATATATGACGCTTTCTTCAATTTTGTAAGAAACTACAAGCTACCAATATATAAATTAGTGTGCATTACAACCGATGAAGCACCAGCAATGACTGGAAACAAAAACGGTTTTGTGGCACTGTGTCGAGATAATGAAGATTTCCCTTCACTTTTTTCATTCAATTGAATTATACATCAACAATTTCTGTGTTCGAAAGTTTTAAGTATGGAGGAAATTATGGGCATTGCACAAAAATTGTAAATTCCATCCGTGCACGTAGCTTGCAACGGCTTCTCTTCGAGTTGCAGTTGGAAAATAGGGAGTAAGCTGAACACACTCATTTAGTTCTTCACACAGACGTCAGATGTTGAGTCGCGGAGAATTCCGAAATGGGTGACTGATTTGTCATTTTGAATTACATCACAGTGCACTCAAACACCATTAACTTGGAGCTTCTAGGTAAACAAAAACTATAATTGAGACGATTAGCATAGTAAACGCATTCAAAAGTAAATCTCAAATCTACTGCATCTGATACAAAATTCTGGTGTTTTATATCTGAAGGTAAATATCCGAATCTGAGGCAAATCACCCTTCAACTGACGACAATGTTTGCGACAACTTACTGGTGCGAATCTGCATTCTCTGAAATGAAGATAATCAAGTCAAAAAATCGCAATCGACTAACTGACGATCATATGTCATCATGCTTGCGATTAGCACTCAGTGGTTACGTACAATCTCATGAAAAGTATTCTGAGGACATGCAGTGCCACGCTTCAACATCCAAAGTCACTCCTTAGTAAAGTTCAACACCATATGTAACTCTTTTGTTTTGTAACAACCAATAAACTCGCAGTTTTGATAGCTATGAGTATTTTCATTGATATTATAGAGAAGAACCTAACTAAACCTAAGCCAAATCTTGACAAAAATAATGTATATTTTTTGAAAAGCTAATATCTATATATGTTACGGTACACCCTACCTAGGTAGGTAGGTATGTAGGATGTATTATGTATGTACGACAACCCTGCATCACACATACTTGCAGCCTCTCATAATCGATCGTAAGTAGTCTAAAAATATCGAGGTAGATCGCCAGCAGTTCAAGTTTGAGCACCCCTGCCTTACACTTTTCTTTCCAGAACTGGCCTTGGTAAGCTGCAGTTAGGGAAGAATTCTTTGTTATATAAGGCATTAGCGATAAGCAAGAATGTCGGCTTGCAAGTTGGCCTTGGTAATTGGAAAAGAATCTTCTGTTTTGTTTGTACAGATCTCACTCGGACATGACTTACCTAGATAGGGATTCGAGAATTCTCTGTTTCAGTCTCTAAACAGACTAACGTATCACTGATAGCTATTGTGTTGCAATTGATATGCAATATTATTTCATGTTCATCCTGTTGTATTAGCGTAGCTATTTCTGAGACTCCACCTGATTGTATGCTATGCTGTTAGCCCTACAAACACAGTGCACGGACCTGAAATTACCTACTGCACCATGTAGTGCTGTTCCAGACACACACTCTACAGTTGTATTCGTAGGAGCTCCATAACTCCCTACTGATTTATTCTTAGATTGCGTAGAGTGTTTGATCGGTGAATTTTGAGGTTTCGTTATTTTCTGCAGTGCTATTCCTCCGTAGTAGCCGAGTTTGGAAGTATATACTTCACCCCGTGGTGATTGCCCCCACACACGCTACGGTGATATTTGTAGGATCTCGAACACTCCGTTGGATCTTCCTCATAGATAACCGTAATCGTTCATTTTGTGGTTTCCGAGCCTTCTGTACATGCTGTGCTTTGCTGTTACCTTTATACAAGCAGGACGCAGATCTGGAAGTACCTACCGCGCTTTGTAGTGTTGTTTCCCCTACACTGGCTACAGTGGTATTCGTAGGGTCTCGTTTGAATTTCTATTTCAGACGTAAAATGGGTTCTATGGGTTCTGTTATACGTTTGGTTGTTGAATGATTGAACCGAATGAAAAAGCCAGTGATCATCGCTTCGCTTATCTCCTAACACTCTAGTTTTGTTCGCTTGCACACTTGTGCATAGTCTGAGCTTGACCTGCATGCTTTAAATTTCGTTCAGCAAATTCAATGATTTTATTAAAAACGCTTATAATTCATACTGCCCTATAATGAGCAAAACATCCCGCCTGCCAGCTTCAAAGAGGGAGTGGATTTCACAGGAAATAATTGATGAAGCTAAAAGACTTCGTGATATGCATTGGTTAGGTGCTCAATCGGGTTGTCTATTACTCTGTCAACGCTACAAAATGGATCTATTCAACCATAAAAAGAACGTATCAGAAACTAATAAAAAATATTTCCTCGAAAATTAATAACTCAACTAACTAAAGTAGTCGTCGATTGCCGATCAAGTATTTTAGCATTGGCCTGAGAGAGGTGTTTGCTTGAATTGGATCAAGTCCTACTTGGAACGCAGAGAGATGATGGGGTCTGGGGATTGGTCTGGTGTGTATGAACTGCAGCTCTGGGTTCCCCAGGGGTCGGTCTTGAGACCACTTTTGTTCAGTTTATTCATCAATGATCTTGTGTCATTTATAGGTCTCGAATATATCGTGATGTACGTCGATGAATCCGCAGTGGTTGTTTCCTGAAGAACTTCGATTTATTCTTGAACTGATTGATGAAATAATGGATGTTTGGTGTCATAGGAATCTACTCATTTTGAACAGAGCTAAGTCTATCACCTTGAGTTTTTATAATAGAAGGTCAGCACCGCTCGTTGATTTCGTCTCATTGACTGGAACTAAATATTTGGGTACCAATGTCGATACGAGCCTGATCTGGGCAACTCATATTGATCAGGTTTGTAAAATGCTGGGTAAGGCGCATTTTGCCTTGCTTCAGGTGAGATCGTCTCTTGATCGTGCTGGACTGTTGAGTGTTTAGTTTGCGTTGGCATACAGTCATCTTTCCTACAACATTACCCTGAGGGGCAGATCCAGTGGCTGGAGGCAGGTATTTGTGGTGCAAAAAAGGTTTTGAGACTAATGTTTGGCTTGGGACCTCGCAGTGACAGTTTTATTGGACATGGTCTTCTGACGGTTCCTAGTATTTTCATAATAAAGGCGGCACTATATGCCAAAAATAACTTAGAACAGTTCGAAATGCTGGGTGATCACCATGGCTATGGCACAAAAAATGCGATAACAATTAGCAATCCTTTGCATAGATCGTCTTTGTTTGAAGCGTCACCTATACAATAGGTTACCTGAGAACTTGAGGCAAATTGATGATCCCAAAAGCCTTATAAAAGCTCTGAAAAATTTTCTCTATGAGAAAGGCCATTACTCTGTTGACGAACTGTAAAAATATCTGTGATATTTCATGTAATTCTATTCACGCTGAGTGTTTTATCTATGTCTGTGTATTTATGTATTATTGTACATATGTTTTTGGAATTGGCATTATATGTATATTTGTTTGGTCAAAATGTTTAAGTGCTATTTCAATAGTTATGTTGTGCACTATTAATTTTATTTATTTGTGACGAGTAGGCCCTGTATGGCAAGTCCAATAAAATTGATTTGATTTGATTTGATGTAAAACATTGCTATGTTGCTTATACGCAACCTAACGGGTATCCCAAGTTAAGTAGCCTATTAGACGTTTATGGAGAACTAATAATGCTATCGTTCTGAAGATTTTTTAGTTATTTCAGTTAGTAAGAATCTCTATTTCTGAAATATTTTCACCTCAATGGCATTCCGGTTATACCGGAAGTACATACCAATTTTGTTATTTAATACAGAACACCCTGTATATTGATGATTGGTTAGATAACGCTTGTTATTCCAGTCACAAAAACACCTAACACATAAGTTCAGCTTGTTTCGTTCATGAAATATTCTAGTTTTACTTGAAATTATCGATTTTTTTCATGTTGAAAAATTGACATATCTCGAAAACGGCGTGAGCTACCAAAATAATGAAATGTGTTCTGTGAACAAAAACCATGCCGGGCATAACTCATATCCGACTGAATCTCAGTCAGTATACAGTGCTTTTCTTTCCGCTTCACATTTCGAAACAAAATGTGCGCTAATTCTTTTTCATAGCTCTATCCATCATTTACATAAATAAATGTCTATTCCTCACGAATAAAGTAGACCACAATTTAGGTTAAGATATAAGTCATGTGAATCTTGAATAAACAATACCTAAATTATGAAGACGTCCTTTTATTACAGAACAGAATGGAAACATGCAAATGAATAGGATGAACGAGACATAAAGACAAACTATAAAAAGTAACAAAAAATATCAACTATAAAATAAATTTAAGAATACGATATTTCCAATATCAAATGTCATCAACACTTTTCTCAAGCTTCGAATATCTAAGCATCCAGCAATGACAAAAAATGGAATCCTTAACTATTTTTGGTAAAGAGCAAGAAAGTGACAAGTGACATTCGAAATTAAGGAAACTATCAATTCAGTCGATAGTCAGTTGCCTGAAGCTACCATCAAGACCGAACAGATCGTCGTAGTTGGTTGGTGTGCCTGGGCGTTTGGATTCGTCGGCCTTGACGTCTTCTTGGGCCTTAAACCAGGGAGTGTACTCCTCCAATTTTTTAATCCATTGCTCTGAAAGAAAAACATATTGAAAATCAAAAACATTCTCAGATAGGGTTGTATCTTATATTGAAAAATAATAAAGCAGACATGGATGATATTAGAACGGTACAAATTCAACACTTTGATGAAATTAACATTATTTGGATCACACAGCTGATCAACAACAGCAACTCCTCCCTTCAGCCACCTAAGATCTGGAGGAGAGTTCAAGTACTTGCTCTCCTGAAACTGGGAGAGGATTCCTCTGAAGCTATAAGTTTAGAACAGTGTCTATGTTATGCGTCAACCGCAAAAAGGATGTTGTGGCCACATATTGAACCTGGCGCAACTGATGAAAGATGGTTTGCAAGCAGGAAGACTACTAGAGCTTCATTCATTCGTCATTGAATTTTGCAGCAAAGGAGACCTAGGACACACCAATGCCAGAGCATTACTTACAAGACACGCAACCTCTTTATTACTCTCCTAATGATAACAACTACCAAAGATTATTTCAGTACCTAGACATTAAGGTAGACACAATCAAAATACAGATTCCGTCAGTTGAGGGATATCATCGTCCACAACATCATCTGGCTGCCATAATCAAACAGGACTGACGAAACAGGAAGGTAAGCAGAGGTCTTTGCGATCCACCGCAACTCAACGCAAGTTCAAATTCACGCCATTAGTTCATTGCATGTTACATAACCCCACTGTAATGCTACTCTCGGCAACAAGAACAGTTCATGGAGATCCCAAATATAGTCTGGCTCAAGGAAGTGTACTGACCTCTCTGCTCTACAATATTAGCACTAACGACCCACTCATAAACCCAAAAGCAAGCGTTTAAACACACAGATGACACGTCTGAAACTGTTTAAGTAAGTCTTGTAAAACTAGAAAGGTTCTTCGGCAAAGGTCAACAATTTTATCTCGCAAAAACACAAACCTACGCCTTTAAACTTGAAAACGAAATGGAAGTTATGTGGTAGGATCAACTCTTGAAATATACCCGATCTGCCAAATAACATATGATCGAACTCTGTCCCACAAATACCCTTTCCCATAATCCCAATATACTTGAAATATCATTCTCGAATTGACATATGTCTGTCTACTGCTGTATTTGCTGCATCTGTTTAGAAAAATCATTATAATCTGAACAGGTCGAAGAGAGTTTTATACATCCATCTTGTTAGAGCAATATCACTCCTGCAGATGAAAGAATAACCAAAACAAGTGCCAAAAGTAGAGGAAGATTATAGACAGATTTTGTCATCAAACTGATCCTTGCCATTCTCGTTTTGGTGAACAATCAACAGTTTCACGCTGCAAAAGTAATATTTCTATAGTAAAGAAGAGATCTTGCTCCACATCACAACAGAATATGACATTTGTCATATTTTTCATACTACTGTCAAATTTTTCTTTAAATTAGTTCCACGAAAGAATAATATATGGGCGATGTCAACCCCAAATTGGGATGATCCTAAAACATCTACAGATCATAATCGGCATCACTTGGAAGACTGAATCTGGCCATCGGGGCTCTCTCAGTCAAACAAGTAGGGAATTTCAGGAAGAATCGCAGGTTATGTGTTCTTTTATTATCTGTTTAGTCTTTTTATGACCTTGCTTGCTATGTGAAATATTTTCTTAGATTTGTTTAGACATATAAGAAGCCTTTAAACTTGAAAACGAAATGGAAGTTATGTGGTAGGATCAACTCTTGAAATATACCCGATCTGCCAAATAACATATGATCGAACTCTGTCCCACAAATACCCTTTCCCATAATCCCAATATACTTGAAATATTATTCTCGAATTGACATATGTCTGTCTACTGCTGTATTTGCTGCATCTGTTTAGAAAAATCATTATAATCTGAACAGGTCGAAGAGAGTTTCATACATCCATCTTGTTAGAGCAATATCACTCCTGCAGATGAAAGAATAACCAAAACAAGTGCCAAAAGTAGAGGTGGATTAAAGACAGATTTTGGCATCAAACTGATCCTTGCCATTCTCGTTTTGGTGAATAATCAACAGTTTCAAGCTGCAAAAGTAATATTTTTATAGTAAAGAAGAGATCTTGCTCCACATCACAACAGAATATGACATTTGTCATATTTTTCAAACTACTGTCAACATTTTTTTGCAATTTTTCTTTAAATTAGTTCCACGAAAGAATAATACATGGGCGATGTCAACCCCAAATTGGGATGATTCTGAAACATCTATAGATCAGAATCGGCATTACCTGGCCATTGGGGCTCTCTCAGTCAAACAGAGAGGGAATTTGATGAAGTATCGCAGGTTATGTATTTTTTTATTATCTGCTTAGTCTTTTTTATGACCTTGCTTGCTATGTGAAATCTTCTCTTAGATTTGTTTAGTCATATAAGAAGTATGATTGTTGAATTTTTTTTTCTGCTGGTTTTGTTTTTCCATTGTAACCGATTCCTGTCCCAAACATTTCCTTCCACCCTTGTCTTCGTTTGGAAATCATGGACTGCAAGAGAGAGTGAAGCTGCTTAGCAGAAAAATCTTTGGTACTCTTTATGTACACACGACACTAACACAACATAAACAGACAAGCTATTGCTATTGCAATAGCGACAGGGAAACGAGTTTTTTCTTCAGGTTTTTTCACTCGTTTATTGAATCATATGCAAGATAGTATGGTTCCCCTGTTACAGAGAGTATCTTTGTTGTCGCAACAATGCAGCCATTGATGCTGATAGGTTTTTCATTACAAAATCTGGTGATAAATACCACACACGGCGTCCATCTGTAGCAGATAATCTATCAGGTCAACCTTAGAATGATAATGAACATTAACTATCAGTTTTCCTAACTGTCAGGTGGTCTTTCAACAGATGCAGGATTCTACCCCTCTACCACTAAGCAACATGCAATATGTGTAGGAATCTTGTGTCCGTGTCTGCATGTCAAAATTCAGAGATGGTGTCAAAAAACTCCATTCTGTAAGCTTAAGGTGAGATTTTTCTCGAGAATTTCATATCATATCTCAGAATAGCGTTCAACCTTTCATGGGCAGAAATTGATGGTGTCTCTTTCCATGCAGAATGGGAATGGCAATCTCTTGGAGCAAAACGCAATTGTTTTTGTACGTTCATATGTAAATTTATAGTTTCCTTTCCTAACTCTTCTCAAGACACTCACCCATCTTTCGATGTTTTCTCTAAGTATGGATCCTTCTGCATTTTATAATGATCGCTAAGTGGACCCCTCATTTCTATCTAAATGTGTGTACCTGTCTTGAGTAAAAACCTTAGTCTAAGGTATTTTCAAACTTTTCGAAAACACTTTCATGCCTATACTACAATCCGTTCTGAAATGTGGAATTTTCCAAAGAAAATTATTGATGAATTCAAGCATCACCAAGTGATCTTGCATGAGAAGCTACTAATGGGTCTGACCATCAAGATCATCTACGAGAAGGACCATAATGAGCGAGCACAACTTAGTTAGATGTCATTGATCGACAAATAATAGTTTTCACTTTGTGAAGCCTCATCAGTGTCATATATCATGATGTTATGATTCCTTTAATCAATTTAACGGTTCCTGTAGGCATCTTATTCGCATATGTATATCAAAAGTGCCCTCTGTGAATCAAAAATTGATTTTTGCAAATAGAAAACTATTTGCAAGTTAACGAATTTCGAAATATCTGTTTAAGGATCATGAGAATGTTATATAAAGGATAAATACCATTGAATTCAGAGAGCTTTCCAGCGGTACCACCATACTCTTCAGGTAAAATGTCCTTTGGTACGTATTTGTAAAGTGATTCCAAATCTTGATGCACATAAATGCGGTTACGTATCTTTTCCTTCAGGAATGGTTTCACCCAGTTGATGACGGTATCAACCAATGGTGTGGCATTAACTACGTGGACTTCTTTCAGTTTCACTGGATATGCTTCCTGAAAATCATCACATATTGACTTTAGTATTCTCTTTCTTTATAAGATGAATTCAATATCTCTCCTTTCTGGAGTTTAAACAAAATGATTCATGACTAACCTGAACACAGACTAGAAACTTCTTAACTATTGTTGGAGTTATTTTTGCGAAATGTTGAGCAGATAAGACGCTAGCATCGAGTATGTAGACATCACCAGCTACACCAACTTGTTCGGCTTCGAGACGAATATCTCCAACCATCAAAGCCAACTTCATTAGATCGGCGATGTTGGGAGTGTCAACGTTTTTGTCCAAGCCTCTCATAATTGTTACTCTTCTACCCTCAGGGGTCAGACCAGGCAATGGTGGCCCTTGTCTGAAAATTGTAGAAAAATGTAAATGAGTTTTATTTTAAGGCAAAACTACCAAAAGAAACTGAGATGCCATTATATATGGCGTCCGTATAACGTTATTCCACAGATTTTTCAGCTCGAAATAAGTCGATTCAGGCCAACTTACCCATATGAAAAGTTTTTTTGTTGGGCCGCTAGAGGTCGCCAAACCCAAAAATGTTTATTTTCTTCTTTTTCAAATAATTCGAGAACGACTCGATCGATAGAAACTATTTGGTATGCGTAATCGTTATTCACCTTTTTTAGGGATTCACTCAATGTCCTAGACGTTTCACAAGTGTTTTCAAAATTTCGAACGTGTTTTTAATCCATCATCATTTTTCAACTGTTTGAGTTTGAGCAAAACTTTTGAATTTGGGAGGCTTTTACTTGGTAAAATTCCATAATCAATAATGAAAAACAAGTACTGTGTTTTAAGGAATTTTACTTAATAGTTACGATTCGTAACGCAAACGTAGCTTCTTCAGACGAATGAATGTACAGAAAATAAGAATGAGAATATAAATATAAATGTTCTTGAGTAATTAAAAGGTTATTGGGTTGCTTCTTCTTAAGTGGTTATTTATGACAGGTATATCCAATAAAATTAAGGAATAGATTACTTCTCGAAGAGATTCAATAGAGGTGAAGGGCTCAAATCGACTTGTTCATTAATGACTCTACCTGAGTGTTTGTATTCATTGATTTCTAAAGTTTCCCAAAGATCTACCATCCAATATTTATTATCTGTATCATTATCTGATGATTCGCGTAATTTGAATCTGATTTTTATTTGAAAAACTGCGTTTATGTTCCGATATTCTAATATTAAAATTTTTATGTGTTCTACCAATGTAGAAATTATCAGTCATTGCAATTCAATCTGTAAACACCTGATTTATTGTTTTTACCTGGTTTGGTTTTATTATTTTTTATATATTTGCCTAAATTATTATTAGTTTGGAAAGCTATGTGGAAATTATTGCTACTCAAGAATGATTTCAGTTTCTCACTTGTAATGCCAACGTAGGATAAGGTATTGAATTTTTGTTTCAATTTATCGACAGGGTAAACTTCATTCAATGCAACTCTACTTTGTTTTTTATTTAAAATATTATTTATTAGTTTGGGATTGTAACCATTATATTTGGCTATTTGTTTAATCAAATTTAGTTCTTTGTTGAAATTTTCTGGTGATAACGGGATGTTAATCAATGTATGAATAAAACTATTGAATGCTGACATTTTATGTTGAAACGGATGATGACGAGTTATGTATTATAATATCTGTATGTGACGGCTTATGGTAAATTGCGAAAACATGTTTTCCATTTTATTCAAAATTGGTACGTCTAATAAATTTATCGAATTATTGCTTTCTATTCCGGTTGTGAATCCAATTTTTCGATGTAATGAATTTATATGATTTTTGAAAATTTTAACTGTCTATCTGTTCCTGTGAAGCAAATAATGATATCATTTACATAGCGATACCAGTATAAACAATATTTACTGAGTGGATGATTATGAATTAATTTCTCTAAATTATGCATGAATATTTCTGCTAATAAAGGACTTCACGGATTGCCCATAATCAAGCCGTCTTCAATAGTATAATATTTGTTATTGAAATGGAAATAATTTTGATCTAAACAAATTTGTAATAATGAAAGAATATATGATTTAATGATAGTATTGACGTGGTTCTTTTTAATTATTCTTCAACTAAGTAATACGTATCTTTCGGATGAATGTTGGGAAATAGATTCTTAACATCGAAAGAAATGAGTTTGGAATTAGGTGGTATAATGGTACCATTTCCACATTGGTTGAACACATAGAAATTTTAATATTAGAATATCGGAACATAAACGCAGTTTTTCTGATAAAAATCAGATTCAAATTACGCGAATCATCCCTTGAAAAATAATCACTCTTTCGACCCACAGTTTGAAATTTTGCATACAGATAATAAATATTGGAAGGTAGATCTTTGGGAAACTTTAGAAATAATAAATACAAACACTCAGGTAGACTCATCAATGAACAAGTCGATTTAAGTCCTTCACCTCTATTGAATCTCTTCGGGGAGCAATCTATTCCTCAATTTTATTGGATATACCTGTCATAAATAACCACTTAAGAAGAATCAACCCAATAAGCTTTTAATTACTCAAGAAGATTTATATTTATATTCTCATTCTTATTTTTTGTACATTCATTCGTCTGAAGAAGCTGCGGTGTAGTGAAACGCGTTACAAATCGCAATTATTAAGTAAAATTCCTTAAAACACAGAATTTGTTTCATTTTTGAGCAAAACTCTCTAAAACATTGAGTAGCTAGACTAATTATCAAACTTTTTTGTCTCATGAGAAATTTTAATATAATGAGCGGTTCAATCACAGAAAACAGTTTTTCAACTTCATGATTTCATTTTTTCAACCACCTAGCAAGTCAAAAAGTCACATATTGACCATGTCGGCTTTTGATTGATTTCTGTGGTCTGGTAAATTATCATTTTATTGAGCTTGACAACCAATTGTTGACACAACAGTGTTCCTTAAGCTCTTAACTAGGTATTTTGGTAATTTTTTTATCACTATTAGGCACAGAGATGTACAATAACTCTAGAATGGTTGATATGGTTATGGTGTACGGTTTTTGTTAAGATAATGTACGTGACAGTGCGAGAGAATATGCTGAAAGATTTCCAGATCGCATAGTGCCGAACCACCAAACGTTTGGAAATCTGGAAAGGCGCCTCCGCGAGAATGGTTGTTTCAAGCCCAGGAATTTCCATCGAGGACGACGACGAACAGTAAGGACGGTAGAACGCGAAGAACAAATTTTGGACATGGTTGAGGAAAACCCACAATTAGGCACGCGGCGATAAGTTTTACAGTTGATTCATGATGGATTGAAGGAACAATTATTTCATCCTTATCACATTCAGAAAGTTCAGGAATTTCTTCCCAACGATCCTAAGAATCGCCTAACTCTCTGCCGATTTATCCAAGAAAAGAGAACTTAGGATCTCCACTTCAGTTGGGAAATTCTATTTACTGACGAACGCAGTTTTACTAGGTTTGGCATCACTAACCTTCACAATGATTACGTGTATAGGTTAGATTTAGAAAATCCAGATGCTTTTACAAGTACACATCATCAGAATCTATTCAAAATTAACGTATGTATTTCAGTAATGCACAATTTCATTATTGGTCCGGTAGTAATTCTAGATCGATTAAACGGAGAGGCATATTTGAATTTTCTGCAAGTAACTTTGCCAGATTTGTTGGACGATATTCGCTGCGTGCAGAAATGTGGTTTATGCACGATGGTGCACCTCCTCACTTCACTCTAGCAGTTCGCGAGTTCTTATATACACAGTATGTAAATCGTTGGATCGGAAGAAGAGCTGATGCTCCTACAAGTTGGCCAGCACGATCTCCCGACTTGACACCATGTGACTAGAGTTTACTCTTCTCCAATTGACACCCGAGGAGAGTTGCATATGCGAATTTTAAATGCAGACAACTCTTTCAAAAATGACCCTGAAGTAATGCCTAGGGTCCAATTTAATTTCTTAAAGGGGATTAACTGCTGTATCTAGCAAATTGGTGGAATTTTTGAACTTTTACATATAGTTGAATGAAATTTTGGGTGTAAACTGATTAATTATTTATTCTGAAGTGATTTGTTTTTTTTTCTTATTTAGTTTCCAACTGGCCAACTTGTTTTCATATTTTTAAACAGTCATTGTGCAAAGCTTATCAAATTTTTTCGTCGAATTTTTTTGATTTATTGAATTTCCTATTTGCTTGATCCGATTTATCAACCTAGAAAACATTTTGCCAACAAGAGGTTGTCAAGCATAATTAAATGACAATCTGCCAAACAAAAACAAATCCATAGCCAACATGGTCAATATGTGATATTTTTGACTTGCTAGGTGGTTGAAGAAATGAAATCAAGAAATTAAAAACGTGTTTTTTGTGATTGAACCGCTCATCATATCAAAATTTTTCACGAGACAAAAAAGTTTGATGATTAGTCCATCTACTCAATGTCTAAAACAGTTTCGCTCAAATAAGGTTTCTATCGCTCGAGTCGTTCTCGAATTATTTGAAAAATGAGAAAAACTCTTTGGATTTGGCGACCTTTAGCGGCCAAACGAAGAAAATTTTCATATAGGTAAGTTGGCCTAAATCGATTTATTTCGAGCTGAAGAACACTGTACACGCAATTCACGGATACCCTGTATATCATATAATTTTCCTTTGTTTCATACTTTCTTATATGGTAGCATCATTTTTTCCCTGAAAATGTTCAGCCATATCAGATAAAACGATGAAAATGCAGCTGATCAAAGATGTTCATATACAAAATTATAATTTCTACAGTTTGTTCAAATCTTTTAAAGTTTTTTGTCATAGTTTCGATGCTTTCTTCTAGACACTTTCTACGTCCATGACGAATAAAATTAAGAAAGAAAAAAGCATTTCCAACATTGAAAAGATGACTTGTAGTTTATCATGAATTTCAAAGTTTTCTAATCTATTTTCCATCATTAAAATGATGGGGGCGTTTCATCTGTAGAAAACTGAAAAATCATTCAAGGCGATAATAGATGAACTAGACATTCGAACCACCTGAAATGTCAGTAGTATTCATATAAAAACTTAAATAACTTTGGTCCAAATTCAAAGTGAAATGATAAAACCTGCTAACTCGCTTGGATGAATTTGAATGGCAAATATGATTCGAGTGATGATTTATAAATGGAAAAATGTTCAAGAAGAATAATGCAACCTTCATTTCAAAGATTATACGCAAAATGTATTTTTGTTGAGAAAAGTATCATTGTTGAAGAATTGAAAACGAAAAAAAGTAATAAGGACAATTATTGAAATAGACAAGTATTAAACCTTCGTTACACATGAGATACTTTAGTTTATCCCCTATTATTAACTTAAATAGCATTCGTTACAGCTGGACTATTTCACATCAAAATCAATAGACCTTGATGAGTTACTGTCCAAGGTTTTTCACGAATATTCGTCCGTGGTATTTCCAACATTAAATGACTTCTATTAACTAAGGTCGAAATTAAGAACATCAATTTTATTTTGGAGCAGAGAAGCAACGAAAGCAAATTCAATTATTGTTGTTATTATTATCGAAATTCTCAAGGATTCAGGTAATCCATATTGCAAAAATAAATTACTCAACCTTGCTCTTTGGACATATTCGTGAATGAGATGAAATGGGTTGTTATTTTATATATATCCATTCAAATTCAGTGTTTAAAGTAATGAAAAGAAATTATCTGAATCGAATTATCACTACCTAAAATAATTTTTTTTTCGCTTAAAGAAAAAACGTTCGTAGAAATCTCAGTAGCCTTAGGAACTTTCCATCAATAGTCTACTAAGTTATGTTTTCTATTTCAATGAAAAACAATATTTTATGGCAGGGGTGCTCAATCTTTTTGAGTAGATCTCGAGAAGAAAAAACTTTTAAGTAGGTAACTAAACTATAAAACTTATTACGTAATAAATTAACACTCTGCTAGCGGCAAAAGGCGGTTTTATTAAAGGAACGCGCGGTACTTCTCAAAGAAAAGCCGCGTTTTTTATTCTTGCCGCTTTTATAGAAACTTCGAGCGGCGCGTTTAACTTTCGTTCATGCCAATATAAATGTTGCGCCTGCAAGAATTGTAGTCATTCCGAATTGAAACTTGAAGGCAATACTATGTCGATACAAAGTTTATTATTGAATAGTCCAAAATGAGTACAGCGAAGAAATCTATAACGTATCATTTTAATAACGATGTGGAGGAAGAATTTTTCTTTTGTATGGTGAAGAATAAGTGCATTTGTCTTATTTGTCTTGCATTAGTTACAATACCTAAGCGTGCTAACTTAGAGAAGCATCAAAAAACGGTTCATAAAAACTATGAAAAGGATTTTCCCCCACAGAGTGAATTAAGAAAACGAAAATTACGTGATTTGATATCTTGTTTGGAAAAAAACAAACCATGTTCACAAGACCAGCCAAACAATCAGAAGCTGCTACGATCGCGTCATTTAAAATATCTCATATATTGGCGAAACACAAGAAACCATTCGAAGATCGATCAGCTGTGAAGGAAGTATTTATTGAAGCGAGTGAGATTCTAAGAATAAAACAGAAATCATGCCTGCTATTAGAGAACTTCAGTTATTTCGTCCAACTGTCACAAGGCGTTCTGTCAGGACATGGCAGATAAACTAAAACATGATATCATGAAATGTACATACTTTTATTTACGGTTCGACGAATCCACCACGAATCCAAAACCGATATGACAGACACTGCCCAGCTATGTATTTTTATTCGGATGGTATTCAGTGACGTTCCCTAAAGAGGTTCCCTAACAACGTTTAGGGTGGCCTTTATAATAATAGCTGGTCTAGAAAAACGACCTACACTTGTGAATTTGGAGTTGTGCAATCAACCCCTATTTCCAGCATCCCCAACTCAAAAATCATTCGATCGAAAATAGGTCAAGTGGCACCTCGTTGGAAAGGTATTTCAATTTTCTCTTCGAATTTGGTATTTTCGAAATTCAGAATCAGCATACAGGGTGTCCCGGAGCAGGAACACTGAAAACCCAAATAACTTTTTGAAACTGGTTCATTTCGGTATAATACGAGAACATGTTTATGTTTGATTCGAGAATAAGACTCTCTTGCGTGAATATGGAATTTTTGCAATCAATCTCTTCCATTCAGCATCCCCAACTCAAAAAATCATACAAGTGATTAAAGGTTGAGTGGCAAAGTTCCAGAAAGATTTTTCTATTTTCTGAATCACTGAGGCATGATGAGGGGATGATGGAGAAACTGATTGGATGCTCATCTAAACAGGAAAACGAGATTTATTGAACTTGTATTCAATTGAAAACAAAAAACTAACTTGATTATTACAACAATTGTTCAAAATGACCTCCGCCCACCTCCATACAGTTATACAGACGATTTTCGAACTCTCTTCTCACATTAGCGAAAACTTCAGGAGTCAAAAGTCGGCATTCTGTGATAATCCCCATCCGCAGCTCCTCCAGGTTTTCTGGTCTTGTGGCATAAACTTTAGATTTTAGATGGCCCCACAAAAAAATCTAGGGATTTAAATCTGGTGACCTGGCTGGCCACTCAACAGGTCCTCTTCTACCAATCCACCTTCCTGGGAATTTTCTAAATATTGGCGCACCCGAGCATCATAATGCGGAGGAGCACCGTCTTGTTGAAAACGCATTTCGTCCTCAGAAAGAGTTGGATCGTTCTGTAAAATTTCTGTCAATCTAGGATGTATGTGTTCCTCTAACAACTGTA
Organism: Cryptolaemus montrouzieri; assembly: GCA_013387265.2. Lineage (NCBI taxonomy): Eukaryota > Metazoa > Arthropoda > Insecta > Coleoptera > Coccinellidae > Cryptolaemus > Cryptolaemus montrouzieri. Next base: position 16,787,456 of record JABFTP020000042.1, read on the forward strand.
GGTAGCCATTTCCATTCAGATTACCCTCAATAAATAAAGGCCCAACTAGATGATTGCCAAAAATTCCTGCCCAAACGTTCAACTTCTGAGGCCTTTGCGTGTGGGCCTCTCTAAACCAATGAGGATTCTGTGTGTCCCAATATCGACAATTATGTCTATTCACTTCACCACTGAGCATAAAGGTGCTTTCATCAGAAAAACAGATGTTATTCAGAAAATTTGGACTTAGATTTTCACAAAACTGTAAACGACGATCTGGATCATCTTCGTTTATTTCATGCACTAATTTTACCTTGTAGGGTGAAATTTGTGATGTTTCACGATTCTATGGACAGTTGTAGCTGATACACCAGTCAGACGAGATAGTTTTCTGATCGAAGTAGTATTCTCCATTTGTAGATGACCCACTACTGCCACTTCCGTTGCCTCATTTCTGACAGGACATGCCACTTCATGTTTTTTGTTTGCGACCGAACCCGTAGCTAGGAATTTGTCAACCAAATATTTAACGTATTGGTGACTGACTCCTTTCTCTTTCAGGATGGTTCCTATCGAATATCCTTGCCGTTTCTTTGGCACACTTCTTGAACGTTTATATTTCAAATAACAGATTGAATGCCATTACAGTTCTTTACAGTCCGACGAATCCACCGATATGACAGACACTGCCCAGCTATGTATTTTTATTGGGATGATATTCAATGATTCAATGTTGGCTAAGGAAGAATTTTTGCCAATCATTGCTCTGAAGGGGAAGACCCGTGGCGAAGATATATATGACGTTTTCTTCAATTCAGTAAAAGACTACAAGCTACCAATATACAAGTTAGTGTGCATTAAAACCGATAGAGCACTACCAATGACTGAAAACAAAAACGGTTTTGTGGCATTGTGTCGAGCTAATGAAGATTACCCCTCATTTTTTTCATTCCATTGCATTATAAGTCAACTAGTTTTGTGTTCAAGAGTTTTGAACATAGAGAAAATTATGGGCATTGCAACAAAAATTTTTAATTCCATCCATGCACGTAGCTTACAACGGCGGCTCTTCAAGTAGCAGTTGGAAGATACGGAGTCAGCTGAACACACTGATGTAGTTCTTTATATGCACGTCAGGTGGTTGAGTTGCGGAAAATTTCTAAAAAGGTTTCAAGAATTATTGCCCGAAATAACAGCTTTTCTAGACGATAGAGGTGAAGACACTCTGATGTTGAAAAACGAAAAATGGGTGACTGATTTGGCAGTTTTGACTGACATCACAATGCACTTGAACATCATTAACTCAGAGCTTGATTAGCGCACTAAACGCATTCAGAAGTACCTTGCAACTTATGAATCAACTGAAGAAAAGGCTCTGAAACATTTTCCGTATTCGAAGGCAAGGAATCCCTAGTTGGATTATGATACGTATGAAGCTGAATTATCAAGTATTTTGGGACAATTCGAAATTCATTTTTATGATTGCAATAAATTGGAAAATGATGCATCATTTTTGAGTTATCCTTCCTCATGTAAAAACATTGAGGGATTAGCTACTGAAATAGAAAGTCAGTTCAATATGAACTCATGTTCTGTTGAAAATGAGTTGGTGCAGATTATATCAGATATACATCTCGAAGCTACAGCATCTGATACAAATTTCTCATGTTTTTTATCTGAAGATAAATATCCCAATCTAAGGCAAATCGCCCTTCAACTGAGGGCAATGTTTGGGTCAACTTTTTTGTGCAAGTCTGCATTTACTGGAATGAAGGTAATTTAGTCAAAATATCCCAATCTCCCAATTTCATTGATATTATAGAGAAAAACCTATCTGAACTTAACCCAAACCTTGACTAAAATAATGAATATTGTGCGGAAAACAATCTAGGTAGGTTAATAGGTAGGGTGTATCGTGTATGTACGACAACTCTACATCACAAATACTTGCAGCCTCTCAGAGTCGATCATAAGTAGTCTAAAAATATTGCGGTAGATCGCCAACAGTTTAAGTTTGAGCACCCCTATTTTACGGAATATCAAACAAGTAGAATGCAAACTCTTTCTGAATCTAACCTAACCACTGTTATATATCTGCACAACCTTTAAGCGCATATGAGATACGCCATGTTTTTGATAGTAGAAATTCATAAAGTATTTATCGCTTGGTCCCAGTTTCCTCCAATTTTATAGATTGAAACGCTAAGCACATCTTAAAATCAAGTTCTTCATTGACTTATCTAATTATTCTGTAGTTGATGTTGGATAAAGAGTAATCTCAGTGTATCATGAAAAAAATCAAATTGTTTTCATCTGGACTGAGTCAGTCCGTTTCTTCAAACAGTTCAAATCACATTTGCTAAGGTTATCGACATTTTTACAAAGCAATTTTCAATTAAAAAAACCTACCCAAGTTTGGAAAGAGCTCTCAATTCAGGTCTGTTGATATCCCTATTCTGGAAGAACTCAGGAATAGCAGCTCTCATAGTAAAGTACATATCCAGTTTTTTCTTACATTTTTCGAGGGAGAAGTTGCATCCACGTAAGAAAGTCATCAAACGGGCATCATCTGGAAGAAGAGAATATTTCAAAACCGAAATTAAAAAGAGAAAAATGTGTTATCTTAATAGAGAACTTCTTCATTTGTTGCTAAAATATGAATATATTTTCTTATGTATGAATTCGCACTTTGTAAGTCTGGCAAGGATTATTCTTATTTATAATTCATGCATTGGTTTTTTCAAATATTGGTCACAAGATGATACTTGCTAAGCATCTCTAGCATGTGAAAGAAAAGGATAACATCACTTCCTCCCTGCTGTGTTTCTAACTGCACAACTCTATTGAAAAACCATCAAAAATCTCTACAATTATAAAAGTATTTGCCGAAATTTATGGTACTGAACCCAGATTGGACCCATCGGATATCATCAGGTTTTGGGTGAAGTAAAGAATTATTCGTTAATTAAACACATCAATGATATTCAAATTTTCAACATATTATAGAACTTAAGACGCGTTTGCACCACACTGTTGCTTCATCAGGTAAGAGTACTTTTAAAAGGGATGTGCCCTATTAACTATATTGGTAAAAGCAGGTACTTAATTCAATAGTAGGAAAAAACAAACAGGGTTGCAATGGTGTAAAATTTAGATCTTATTCACTATGAAGTAAATTTTAGAAATTTTCTGTGTACTGATTCCAATGCTCGTCATCGGGTCAGTGTCAGTTTTTCAGTTTTATTATTTATTGATTAACCAGCATGTCCCGGCTTATTCGTATCTACAAGGTGTACCTATTAATTTGGCGGAAAAGTGTCCGGACGGCCCAGAAAGTACATAAATACTTGAAAATACCTCATATTCCTTCGCAATAATCTCCCTCGAGTGCAATGCACCAGCGCCATCGTTGGAAGCACACGCTGAACCCCCCCGAAAATAGGTCCCTCAGAACCACAGTCGTGATGCTTTGAACTTCCGAAACTCTATCATATTTGTTTCCTTTGAGGTACGACTTTAACTGTGTGAACAGATAGAAGTCACAGGGGGCCAGATCTGGACTGCAGGGGGGTGTGACGAGTGGGCCGAAGCATTATCATCATGAAGCACCCATCCGCGCTCCGCCATTTTGGGTCGTACACGAAACACACGGGCCTTCAGACGATTCAAAACTTCAATTAATACTGCGTTGACTGTCTGACCTATTGGAACGTATTCGTGGTGTACAACTCCATTAATATCGTGAAAATGTGATGAGTAAAGATTTCACTTTTGATTTCAACATTCTGGCTTTCGTGGGGCGTTTACCCCCCTTCTCTACTCACTGCATGCTCTGCCTTATAGTCTCAGGGTCGTATTCGAACACCCACGACTCGTCACCAGTGATAACATTCGTCAATTCGAGAAATCATGTCTTGGCAGATGGACAATCGGAGCCCTTTCTGCTCTACTGTGAACACTTTGGGAACCATTTTCGCACACAGCTTACGCATCCCTAAATCTTCGTGTAGCAACATTCTAAGGCTTACCTGACGGTCTCCGAGCACTCGCGAGCTCAGCCGATCGAGGTTTTGTGCATTCCTAGAGGTGGAGGGAGCTTTCTCGAGCGGATCATCCTCCACTGACTGCCGCTTCTGAACCGCTTTGCCCAATCGTAGACAGCTGATTTGTTCAGACAACCTTCCTTATACACGAGAGTTAACTGTTTCATAATTTCCACGGAAGGTTCGCCGAGTTTCACAAAAAATTTAATCACTATTCTTTTTTCAGTTATTCTCATCTTCTTCGACGGTGGGTCGAAACAGGTCGATGTTCAGAGAACAATAAAACACGAAGTACACAACCGATCAACACGAAACTTGCACAGGCTGACGCAGAAATGAATTTTGTTTCCAATGAAACCAATGGGAACGCTGAAGAGCTACCAACCGCTGCAGCATTGCCAACTTCCGCGAACGCGAACGAAATTGGCATACCTCGTATAAGAAATCTTCAAATAATAACTTCTTTCATCATATTTAGTATCTACCTGTTTATATATGTTTATATATTTTCAATTTTAGTTGAATACTTGTTAGCTGAAGATGATCTAGAGAACGAAATTGTAATCCTGATTTCCAATACATCTCTTGGAATAGTATAATATAAAATTAAAATATTTTCAATGAAATAAAACTCAAGTATTTAGATTTTCACTATATTAACAAAACTATGACCGGTCTCACCACACTGTGGCTTCATTAGATAGATACAAACTAATGAACAGAATTATTCCTTATATATTAGTATTATTTCCTACTTCATATTACAAAAGGTACAAGAGGTATGTTGGAAAACCCATCGGAGTTGCTTACTTTATGAATTGAAAAGATTGAGTAAAGGAGAAGGATTTAGATCTAATGGACTTTTAAGTAACCAATCTGAATTCTTTTCTTTGTTGATCTCTAAAATTTCCAATAGATTGAGTTTTTGTCTGTTATTTTCATTGTGTAAAATTTTGAAATTATCATTAAAGTTATGGTTTTCTTCGAGTAAGTGATTAGAATAATGGGAATCTGATTTATGATAATTAAAACTCGGATAATCTAACTTAGAAAATTCTGAAAGTTCTACCCATACAAATTTTATTACAATCCCTCGCAATACAGTTTATAAACACCAGATTTATTACTTTTATCAATTTTATATTTGCAGCTTTGATATGTCGGCCTAAAGAATTATCAGTTCGGAATGCTATAGTTTTATTATATTATCGTGGTAAGTCTATCAATCAGTCTATTATTAGCAATTATTTTATGTTGATGTGAATGTGCGGAAGAATTGTGAAATGTAATATTTATATGGAATGATTTAGGTAAAGTAAAATATCATTCCTGTGGTCAATTTTAATTATAGTTAAACCTGAGAAGTTAATGGAATTCTCAGTTTGATTTTCTAAAATGAAATTCATATTATGGTTGATTGCATTTATGAAGATACTTAATGAATCTTATTGGCTAAAATTGTACTCGTAACACAAAAAATTGTGTCATTCACATATCTTAACAGTGGATGATTATGTTATCCGTGAAAATTTCGGCTAATAAAGAACAGTGTTTCGAATTATTGTGAACTGTGAGTGATTCTCACCTATTATCCTATTATTTTATCAGTAATTTCGATGAATTCTTCAAATTTATTAAGATAAAAGAATGATAACATGAAAAATTTGCATCTTTCAAAGAAATACCCTTGGCTTTTTTCTGAGATGAACCATGGATAGATTACAATGGTCCATTTTTGTTGAGACTGAATATGATATACTGAGTCATATATTTCAACAAAGTAATGTGTGGTAATACTGATACTAAATAGGAAAATAAACTGTAGTAGTCACTATTTCTAACTTATGTTATTGGGAAATTAGTGTACTTGGAGGAAGGTGAACTGATATAATCAAAACTAGTGAAGGAATTAGATGAAATGCTTCATTATTCAGTCAAGAATTTAGACAACACCAAGTTGGATTCTGAGAATTTTGGTTCTCTTAAATACTATCGGGATTATTTCAACTTACCCCAGGAGTCGGGAAGATGAGGTTGCTTCAGAAGCCATTCTTTGATATGCTTGAGATCACTATCTCTGGTGTTGATATCTTCATTGAGTTCTCTTCTGATGTTGATTTGGAGTTCAGGACTGGGTTGTACGAGAGTCATTGTTCACTGCAAGAGAAGAGATTCTTAATAATTTTGTCTGAATATGCCCTAGTAAAATATGAGGTTTATAATAATAATAATAATAATGAGTTCTTTATTTCCTACAGGTAGAACCCAATTACAGGAAAAATTTAAATATTTATATAACAAATCAACAACTCAAAGCTTAATTATAAATAATGAGTTAATATTAGTAAAAACCATGCAGCTATTCGAAACTTACTCGGTACAGAAAATGACAGAAATAAAATGAACAAATCAAAAAAAAAAATGCTATGGCATAAAATAAAATAGAAAGAAAACACTCATGGCGTGAGTGAATCTGCAAATTTGAAAAGAAGAAAAATAAAAAAGTAATAACTGCAATAACATTGTCCAGATACACTACTAATAGTGGTAAACGAATCGAAATTAATATCACACAATCTCGAGATGGAATTATAAAATGTACACATAAATAATATTGGAGATTGTGTGAATGAGTTTGTTCTGGGCGTGCTCAGAATAAACAGACGCCCATCTCTTGAGGTTAGTCTCTGAACTGAAATTTTCAGTTGAGCTAAAATAGAGGGACACTCCGAACGATTATTCAGGAGGTGAAATAAAAATTTTAGGGCAAGAAAGCCTCTTCTTATGTTCAGGGTTGTCGCTCTGAACCTACTCAAGAGTGCGGCATCTTCTCGCCAGACAAGGTATTTAAAAAATATTCTCTGAATTGCCTCCAAATGATAATCATGACAATAATAGATGGGATGCCAAATAATCGACGCATACTCCAACTTACTCCTAACAATAGTCTCAAAAAGACGAATTAAAGTATTTGATTTTGTGAAGTGCTTTCCATTTCGAATTATGAACCCATATAATTTCGAGGCGGATGTAAAATATAGTTGATATGGGGAACAAAAATGAATTTTTGGTCAAATACAAGATCTTTTATATCAGTGGAACGTTTCAATACAACATTGTTTATAATATAATCAGAAAAAATGATGTTTTTCTTGCGAGAGTAAGTAACAGCAGTGCAATTAGATGCATTCAAGTCCAAACGATTAATCACACACCAGTCTGACACGGAACTTATGACCTCCTGCAAGACCTCACAATCGCGTTCTGACGCTATCTTCAGATATATTTTCAGATCATCCGCATACATCAATTTGGGTATATTAATTATGTCTATGAGATCATCAATGAACATTATGAACAACAATGGACCAAGATTGGACCCCTGCGGGACACCTGAAGTAGCAACAAATTCGCGGGAGCGAATTCAATGTATTTGCAAATATTTGACAATAGTTGAAGTTCAACGAAATAGATGAAGGTTAAGAAGCAATTTTTATTACTTCGTAAGTCTCGCAACCTCAAATATTACCCAGTGAATTAGTAACTGAGGAAGAAGCTAATCATTTGATGTATTATATTTCCTTAGTCTCCTAAGCGAAATAAATATGTTGTTCATGTTGTTCTGATATCATCTTACCCCAGAAATTATTGTAAATCATTGTGACAGATGATTTCATGATTAATTTCAATACCAAGTATTCGTTGATTATTCAACGTGTTTTCTTTTTAGTTTATTCCTTAGCTATGCATTTATTATATTGAGTTCATAGTTTTTTCATGACAATTTCAAAATATGAACCTGTAGATATGAAATCGGATTCTTAAAGGTTAAGACTCAAGGAAAGGAATAGTCCGGTGAATATCTGCCAATTTCGGTTTGAATTCTGCATTGCTGTATAGAAGCAAGACGTTTCGGAAGAGATTAGGTTGTGTTTCTGTGGAATATACAGATCAGTACTGGTCAAGAAGATCACAGTAATAAGCAGCGTTCATTGTTCGACCTTCATGAAAGAAGACAGTGAGTAAAATTCCTTAAGTATCAAAAAATTGTCGTGACTTTTATAAAATGATTTCCGTATGCTATTTAGTAAAATCTTTGTTTCTGTTTCTTTGGTTGAAGCTTTCCCTTGTAGAGATACAGAAGTTGATTATTTACTTCATTTTATGTTCTGAATTTCCAAGATGCAGATCCCTAAGAATATTCTGATGTCGCATTACGTTGTCTGACTCGTGAAGTACTAAGAATGCTCCTTTCTGTACACGAAGATGAAGAGGTGGTAGCCTAAGTATTAATGTTCATCGTTAAAGTGTAGCTCATTTCTCATTTTATGGTCAAGCATTCAAGTATCCGGACTTATGTCGATTGTCTTCTGTAGGGTCTCAATTCAGGTGTTTCCACTAAGCACTATCTCATTATAGGATGATTGGTTTAGCCATTCAAGTGCCCAAACACTTTGGGCAAAAGTTTAACCTATAATTAATTTATCGTTGGTTCTTTCGTATATCAATGCCACAAACTTACTGTATAATAAATTATAATGACTCAAGGACTTATGCTTCTATGACGCAAAAAAGACATATAGCTGGTATCTAAGCAAGTTGCCACTAAAAATACGTGTAATATGCAGATCAATTCTGGTCGAGAAATTCACAGTAACAGACAGAGTTCATTACTCGACCATCATCAAAGACGACAGGGAATAAAATTCCACAAGAATCAAAATATTCTCGACATCAACATCCCGACAGATAAGCGAGTTTTGTCATCGGATAATCCTGGTTAGATTTCAGAACTCATCTCCTGTATTGTAAGAAGTTCTGTCAGAAAAATCGTGAAGGTTTTATGAAATCCCCGTATACTTTTTCGCACAATCTTTGATCCTGTTTCTCTGGTTAGAGGTATCCCTTGTAGGAATCTTCTGGTGTCACATGACTTGACTGACTATGTTGAGGTCTAGGGGTGCTCCTCCGTGTACACGAAAATGAAGACGTGGTAGCCTAACTATTATTGTCATGTTCATCGTCAAGGTATATCTCATTGTTCCTTTTATGGTCTAGCATTCCATTCTTCGGACTATCATTGGTTGTTTTCTGCAGGGTCTGAGTAACGGTCTCTTCTACCATGCAAGGGCTCCAAAGGATGATTAGTTTAACGATTCAAGTATCCAGACTCATTGGGCAAAAGTTTCATCAAGTTCAACATTGATTCTCTTCGGTTTTGTGTTCACTATTAGTTCTTGTATCAATGACACAAACATACTGTTTACTAAAATAGTCTAGAACTAATGCTTTTATGTAAGGCAAAAGTGCAAGCTGTTCAGAAAAAAGATGCGAAGATTTGAATATTTCAATAAATTAAAACAATGCAAATTTCATCTGAAAATTATATATTTTTCTATTTAAATTGCTTTGTTCAGAAACTGCATTAGGAAAACGAACTTGATAATCCAACAAAATAATTGTGGAAAGTCAATTTTATGACAAATCAATTCTTGTTACCGTATATTAATGGTTCAAGTAATTTATTCTACATCCCTTGTACATTCTCCTAATAGGCCAAATGATTACATTTATATCTTTGATATTATATTTGTCACAGTTACCGAATAATATATTAAGAATAATTAATAGAAATTTATGTTATAGTATATCATTATATTAATATTGAGGATATTATGGTTCATTGAATTACTAGTTCTGCCTTCAAAAGCAAAAAACGTTTGATTACCGTGATTTTTTTACGTGACCTCATTTTGAGTATAATTATTTGATTGTAATTAATAAATTATTTGTTATAGGAGTAATCTACACTATATACGAAAAGAGAGGATATATTTTTCAAAATGAATAGAAGAAATCTCAATTTATTATAATTGGTATTCATTAATAAAAACTGAGAATGTTCCTGAATATAAGGTTACAAATTATGAGTTAATACAACTAAAAACGACCCTCAGCCTGTTGGCTGCATGCTTGGCTTGAACATTCTTCTCGCTCTCGAAATGCAACACACTTTGACAAAATATATTCGATTTATAGTAGCCAAAAAGGTGAAAATCAATGGTGGTTTACAATAAGAAAAAATGAGATCCAACGATTTCATATCAAATTCTGAAATTATCGTCCATTTACTTCAATTCATTAATACAATCCCGACTGAAAACAGCCTTAAACATGGTTCAGCTATTCAGAGTTATTTGACAATAATCATCTACAATTCGAAAGCATAAATCGTCTGAATACTCAGCTGGAGTCATAGGAATTCGGTAATTAAGATTTTCCCACAAGAAAAAGTCTTGGGGGTTCAGGTAAGGAGATCAGGATGGCTCACTCTCCTTCCAATCCTGTATCGATAAACTGATGCGCCGTAGTGAGGGGAGAGCTCCATATTGTTGAGAATGAATTTGTTTTTCAAGTAGTTGGAAACCGCTTTTTCAGTTCTTATATTGATTTTAGATCGTTTAAATTACCAGGAATCAACAAAGTCCAATTTGGTGGTCTGTCAACATTCTTACTCAAACATTCGGCTTTTCCGGAGTGTGGGTTTCTTGGAATATATAAATATTTGTATCACTCTAAAATCTACAGTTATGCTAGATATCCTTTCCATGAAAAGAGAAGGTGCATTTGTGAAAAAAGCGAACGTTGCCCAAAAATGCGGGATGACACGCTCGGCTAGAAATTCGCAAAACTGTTGTCTAGATTAAAATCGTTTATTTCATGAAAAGATTTAATTTTGTACGGATGGAACTTGTATTTATGTAAAATTCTATTACTAATACAACCTAATGTTCAAAATAAAGTCATCTAACGTTTATGATGAAATCAAATCGATTCTGAAATATCTCTGAACGGATCTGATTGACTCAATACAGCATTGAATCAAAACACATTTTGAAACAAGATGCAACGTATGTCGAGTCCTCTACCTGAATGAAACTTGATTCATTTCGATTGTTAATTATGTAAAATCTCGTTCACCAACAAATGCATGTTTTCATAAACCTATGCAGAAAATAACAGTGGAATTCACAGCGGTTTATTCCAAATAACGAATTTCTAAATCAATTTGTAAACCATTGGGAAATAATTGAATTCTCGAATCACTGAACGCCGAAATTGTTCAGATTATATTTATTTCAACGTTCCTATTATATATTTCATTACATAAAATTCGATACTCAAGTAAAGTTAATTTTTATAATGATAATCAGAACATCTGGTGATCCCAGGGAAATTACAGAAAAACACCGAAAAGTCGGACGCCTATTATTTTGCGTTTACCTGCATTCAACTAACAAATAACAGTGTCTGCAATATTTCCAGCTTCATATGTAGTCATACGGGTCAAAAAGTTTCGTAATTGATTAATATTAATTCGATTTCTTCTCAAAATTCAAATGAATTCATCTATATACTACTCTTCTACAATGATTCAATAATTCCAACGCTTCTTTAGCAGTAACTCGATTCAGGTAGTGATTAACGATGTATCAAGTGAATACTTCCAGGTTACTACAGGAATACCCCAGGGCTCCATACTCCTGCCAATCTTTTTGTATTGCCGATTAATGATGATGTCACTGAATTCAGACTTAGAGAACTTCAGTACTATGCAGGCAAACAAGACGCAGTCAACAATGTTTTTCAAAAGAATCACTGCTGCATAACCTACTCTTATCGTGAAACGATATCAAGTTTCCTCAGAAACGAACCTACTCGGCATCACAGTCAACACCGGAGTTTGCTGGCATGACCAAGAGTTAGCCATTGCCAAATATGCTTATGCTTAACTCAGTTTTCTCAAGGCTAAATGCTACTTCACACTATCACAGCTGGTGCAACCTGGTCAGTAAAACTGTTCCTATAAGTGGGGCTCCACATCCAAACGTTCACGACATCTATTGGATGAGCGCCTTAATGACCATCCAGAAACCACAGTGGTTCTCCAAACTCTCGCTCAAAAGCGCAGGATGCTGATCTTTCTCTTTTTATGAATACTTCCATGGCTCTGAAGAAATCAAAACCTAGGGTTGTGAAAACCCTAGGGGACGGTCCCACCAGGATAGTCACGCACCTCTGACCATAAAAATTCTTTTGTTTACAGAGCAAGTGTGATGTGGAACACACTTCCATCAAGCATCTTTCCGTTAATTTACGATTTGGCCCCCTACAGGAAGCGAAAGAGCCCACGTAAAATCACCTTGGGATGCCACAGCTGTGGCATGAAAGGCATTGCTTCCTCCTTAAGTTGAGAAAAAAAAATGCATGCATATGCCATCTGCCTGCAAAGTACTAGATTTCAACTTCAGCTTTCATTTTTAGGTAGTCCTTTCAGAGAAGCATCTACTATGGAAGCCTATCTCAAGGCGAAGCTGTTGTTCGGTATACATATGGCTCCCAAACTGAGCTGAATTTTACACATCATCTCCAAATGAGTTTAGAGACATGCATCTAGACAGATACTCTACAGACTACTTGTCTACCAAGAGGAGTATACAATTGCTATTGCACAGTCTCTTTGCTGCAAAATTCCCACAAATTGGTAGCACTGTCTATAGTAGACGTAAACTTCTTCAAATCTTCCACCCACGTAAGCGTTTAAGTGAAATTTGGTGTCTAGGATTACAGGTACTGAACCTGTGGTGATCAAGCTCCTCCAGCTTTTTTTTTAGGGGAACACAGTGGTCACATTACTCGAACCAGTTTTCTATTAGTTGAAGGAAAATTCTGTATTTTGTTGGCTGAGAGTGCTTTTAAATGTTCATGTTATCTGCATAGGTCATTGTGTGGACAGTTTCATTGCTGACGCTATAAAAATTGCTGCCAGGAACGAAGTGTCATAGCAGTTTGCGTGTAGCCTTGAGCTATACGAATTTTCCTGCTCTCTTGGACAATATATAAGATATCCAACCGGTGACAGGTGTAGAAACCTTTCTTTTCGTCAGTATTTAATGTTCTTTACGGGAATCGGTCTTATTTCCCCATGAATGTGAAGGTTAACTTCTTATAGTGTAGACATTGCTCAGTCTTTCGACGACAGCTTGCAATGCTAAATCGGTGGATTTTCCTATCGTTGATTAAAAATTCAATGCGTTATTCCTTGAGTAGCAATGGTAAAGCCTCCCTAGCGTTTCCAGAAAAAAATATATGAGGCTAAGTGGTCCATAGACCTTTGGGGTAGAATAATCTAAGCTAGTATGGATACAGAGATTTTACAGCTTCACTATAATCACTGAATGGACTGGCCAGAACGGTCTCGCGACTTCAATCCTATCGATTTCATGTGGAGTCTCTCATAAAAGCAAATTCAAGAGAGAAGTGAACTAATTGAGATACTAGATAGATTGAATGAATTGTTTGTAGAAAATGAATTAACATTCCTCAGGAATTCATTACTCCTTAATGAAAAACATAAATCATATTCGAAATTTTGTATGAACCTGAGAAATAAAATTTCAGCAGAATGATAAGGACAAATTTTTTGTTGAAGATAATCGACTGAATTAGGTCGATGACTTTCCTTGCAACTTTGTACTTTTTAGAACCAGTTCCCCCTTTGCAGTTCACGGATGTATGCAAGTTTCATGTACAGTAATTAATCGGCGCGAAAATTCGAGTTTGTTGCATCCAAACTGCACCAACGGAGCACGTTTTCGGTCTAACGTGGTACAAACGCGGCACCAAACACGCGGACACCTTTTCAATGTGTAAATGTTGATTGAATATGTGACAAACATGTTACTCGATATGTTCATAACCTCTGTTATCTGTCTCTCCTAAATTCTGGGGACGTCTAGCACCATTCGGTGAACTTTGGCTATGTTATAGTCGGTTGTTGCAATTTTTGGACCTCCCGAACGATCATCGTCTCCCAAGCTCCTATCTTCATGCTATCTTCATGTAGAGGTAGAAAACTTTTCAGATCATCCTCGTATATTCATAGGAAGTCTCAATATACACGAATATGTATTAATCAATCTCCATATAACAGTAAAATATAATTAGAAAGCAGAAAAGTGTATAACGGAGTAGAATATAAAAAGATGTACTCTTGCAATACAATTCTTTTCACTAAAATTAATAATTACAAAAACTCTATACTATCACTGTGAGTCATTCGGTATTTCGTGGCGACCTAGATGTTCGTAGGAAGTTGCTCTATAGAACTTTCTCCTTCAATTATGTTGTATGCTCTGACCAACAGACCAGAGATTTGCCCAATAATACCTCATGAACTTTCATGATTCACGCGAGACGGTTATGTAATCGACCGAAGAGATGAAATTTCATTTACATCGAAAGATTATAATAATAGAGATATCGAAACTATCCAGACATTATTTGAATTGATTAAAATTCTAGTGAAGAAGATTTTGGGATATGATTACTTGTTTTATTCACGAAATAGATTGTTCTTGTCGTATAGCCGAGAATACAGTGTGTTCCAATGAAAATTCACCACAATCCTGGAATTTTTGGAAACCATATTGTAGGCCCTATCTTCATCGGTGGTTATCGTAATGGAGACACTTATTTGCAGTTGTTGAAAGAATTAATAAATACCAGGTTTACAGAAATTTTGGAAAATGATGAAAAAATGAGAACGTTTTCAGCAAGATATAAATTACGATGTTCTGGGATGCAAAATTCCTAGGTAGGTCGATTGGCAGAAGACAAATAGTTGAGTGGCCAGCCACATCTCCTGATTTAAGTAATTTATATTCATTCTTAAGGGGTTATTTTGAATTGAGAGTTTATGCTACACAACCTAAGAACTTGGAAGAGCTGCGGACAGAAATCTTTACTGAAAACAAACTTTCAACACTAAAAGTTCTTCGAAATGTTAGAAGATAATTTGAGAACCGTTTGTATTACTGTGCGGCGGTAAAAAGAGGTCATTTTAAGCATTTTTGACAACGTCAAATAATTTTTACTATTTTTGAATTGAAAATTAAAACACCACTCAAAGATGTATCACTCGACCTATTTTCCTTATAATGAATTTCGATTTAGGTGTTGCTGATTGGTTTGATTCTATATGCTCAACTCAGAACTCGGTTCCCTTATAATTAAAATCACTCCATCTTGAGATAGAGGGGGTGGCAAATTTTCGATGAACGACACTGTATAACAGCTTACTACTGTTAAAATTTTCATTCTGGAATAATTTTCGTCGTTTCAAATTCTGTTTGGTCTGTACATCGAAAAAATGAAACCTTGCATGCTCAGAGATTACGTTACTGGCATTTCAGAAGAACCTCTTGTACTTTCTGTGGCACACATGGGTGGAAACTTTTCGTTTATGCATCATAACGCCAGATCTCAACAAACTCATATCGTTAACCACTTTCAAGATCATGAAATTACTTTAATGGAGAGTCCTGCACGAAGTCCAGTCCTCAATACCATCGAACATGTCTTGGGCATTCTTAACTGAAGATTAAGGAGCCAGCAAAACCAACCAGCAACTTCGAATGACGTTCGGAACGGACTGATCGGAATTTGGACCGAAACAGATCCGAATAATATGGAATCAATTATTTTGAGTATGAATTGTAGATATCATAAAGTATTTCTAGCCAGAGGTGGAAATATCCGACCATGATTTCGGGGTCTCAAATTTTTCTAAAAATTTCACATTTTTCTATATAAGTTTCATTTCAAATTCGTTCTCGAGCTGGTAGAAATGACGAGTCAAAATTCCCGGATATTGTGGAAGTACAATTCTTTGAAAAAAGTTAAGTGCGGATTTTTTTTCTTTTACAGTGTATGTAGAGATGATTTTCGAAACATAATTTTTCCGAAAAATGCAGTCTTTCTCGAATTCTTTTCATTAATTATACGGATGATTTTTACAGGTCTTGAAAAACATTCTTTGATTTCTTATCATTATAATTTCTACAAGTTATTAAAAGCTCAACTGATCGATTGAAAATAATCAATAGCGATATTTCTAGAATTTGTTGAATTAATCTACTGAAACAGACTTTCACATGGCAGAAACTATAACAGTCTTTAAAATATTCAGTACATTAAATTGTTTTACGTAATAACCACAAGCGTTTTTCATCGATTATGATGGATGAACTTGGCATAGGAAGAAGCCATGTTTATTCCATCAATATTAGAATACTCGCTTGAATTTAATCAATAGATGGTAACTAAATATTCATCAAGAATTTTCCTATTCAATTCTTCCTTATAAATTTACGTGGATATAGGTACAAGTCCTACAATTTTAAAATTTTGTGTATAGAAATTTAACAAGGATGAAATTTTATAATTTTCATCTTGGAAGACTTTTGTCTACAATGTATTGCTGAATTTGGGAACTTATGGATATGACGATGTAGATTTTATCAAAACAGTATCGGACATTTTTGTATCGCCTCTAAAGTAGGCTCCTTCCGAAATAAAACATTTACGCTAACAAATAATCCAATCATCAAAACATTATTTATTATTATTATTTATTTGAAAGTAGAGATGAGGCAAAGCCCTATAGTCTCACATTACATTACAAAAATGAGTTTAAGAGTAGTGAATTTGTATGTGTCAGCAATAAACATAGATTGATGAGCACTGACAAGAGAAAGAACCCAAAAAAAAAGTAATTCAATCAGATTAACTCAGTCCACCCACGAGCACCACCGACCAGAGCGGTCAAACCTGTTTTTGAACACATTGACCGAGGTCAATGGAAGACCCTGTTACTCAAAAACCACTCTCTCCCGCTGAAGTTTTGAATTTTTCGCGATATAGTTTAAATGGGTGACCACGCAGGTTATTAGTGTACAACGAGAACAGGTCAGAGAGGTGGCATCCGAAATATCCGTGCAACGCGCGGTACGTCACTATAAGGTCACCTCATTTGCGGCGATCAACGAACTTCTCCAAACCGAACAGATGGAGTCTATCCTCGTAGGAAGGTCTAACAGAACCGAAAGGAATTCTAGTGAATCGGCGCTGGACGGATTCCAAGAGGTGCTTGTGTCTTGCCAGGGTTGGAAACCAAACAGGGCCCGCATGCTCTATTAACATTCGACACAATCCTTCGCATATGAGCCGACCAGGATAGATCATCAGAAATGGTGACTCCCAGATCATTGTAGACCCTCGTGGGCTCTAAATTCACACCACCGATACGATAGGTATGACGCGGGTTATTTTTACTCAAATGTAATACCTCGCATTTGTCGATATTCAGTGAAAGAGGCCAAATACGCGTCCACTCCAGGATGCCGTCGAGGTCAGCCTGTAACTGATTCGGAGTAGTGGAAGCGTCGGCGAAGATCTCAAGGTTGTCAGCATATGATGAAAAATAAGAGGAAAATCGGGTCCCAACACGGAGTCCTGAGGGACACCGCTCAACACTCGCCCAAGAGAAGAAGAGCACTCTCACTCGAGCAAAAAAAATTAAACGATTGTATGCATTCGCTGAATTGAAAGCCCTTCTAATAAAAAAATGACAAGGAGGCTTTGATTTTTGTCATTTATTTATTTGTTTTTACAGCTGTTAAAGTTGAACCAGCATCAGCTCGAATTCTTTATTAAAATGACGATTAGTATTAAGACTTTCGAAATTATTGCTGTAAGAAAAAATGGCTAATTTTACTAAAGCCTAATTGGCTGATATCCATTTCATGTACGGTCTGGCAGACGGAAACACACCGGAAGCTAGGCGATTATATCAGGAGCGCTTTCCAAATCGAGTAACACCAAACAGGCGAACATTTTCAAATATCCACAGAAGCTTGAGGGAAACTGGTACTTTCACTTCAAATAATCATTTAAATAAAGCAACACAAACTATGAAAACTCCAGATATTGAGGAAGCAGTTTTGAATTTTATTGATTTGAATCCTCATGTGAGTTCAAGAAAAATTGGAAATCAGTTGAATAATTCACATATTCTAGTTTGGAGGATTCTCCATGACTTTTCATTGCACCCGTTTCATATTCAACGCGACCAAACTCTACTTCCTCGAGATTTTCCTTCAAGACTGACTTTCTGCCGATGGTTCTTAGATAAAATTTAGTAAATGCTCATTTTGAGAGTGAATTAATTTTCACATACGAAACTAACTTTTTGAGAACTGCTTTCACAAATTTTCACAATAATCATTATTGGGCTGAGGAAAACCCCCATTTTATTGAAGATATCATCATCAAGAACAATTCTCACTAAATGTCTGGGTCGGAATAGTTGGAAATTATTTGATTGGGCCATGTTTTATGCCTAACAGAGTAAACGGTCCCGCTTATCGGCAATTTCTTGAGGAGGAGTTACCTTTATTGCTCGAGGATGTGCCATTTTTGGTGAGAAACATTATGTGGTTCATGCATGACGAGGCACCATCACATTTTAGTGGAGAAGCTAGGGAATTCTTGAATTAACAATCAAAATCAAAAACCCATGGATCCGGTCGAGGTGAGCCAGAACCATGGCCTCCTAGGTCCCCAGACTTAAATAGTTTGGATTTTTTCTTATGGGCATATACCAAAAGTTTAGTTTATACCACTCCAGTGAGCACTGTAGAAGAATTGAGTAAATCAAATACTAACCTCTTGTGACACGATAAGAAATGCCCTAGGAATATTTCAAAAAGTGCGTGATAATATGCGAAGAAAGACAGAGGCCTGTATTCTTGCAGGTGGAGGACACTTCCAGCAATTCATTCAGTTTTTCATTGTTCTTTTCTTCAGTTTGATATTGAATGAGTATAAGTTGAGTCTCAGAAGACGAGCTATCAAAATAAAAGAAAATTTTGGGCATACCTATCGAGTATTTATATTATTTATTTTTAATTAGCGAATAACATACAATTCAAATAACTCAAATTCAATAACGTTTCACTCGAAAAAGGTTGGAGATACGAAAACATTACAGATATCAAAAAAGTTTCTAAATTGAACGGAGATGACGAAAATTGACTGTACGGTCATCAGTGGCATACTGGAAAAAAGTTTGAATGCGCAAAAAGAGACATGGACTCGGCAAAGAAAACACCTTGTGAATTTCGGTTAAAATCTAGGACGTGTAATGTGGAGGCTGTAAAAATAGCTTTCATTCCAAATTTGGGCTGAATATCTCAAAAACTGCAGGACTTTTGAAGAAAAAAACAACTTTTTCCGGAAATTTCAACACCATGTAGCTCACTACCGAAGCTTTTGCGGGCCTATGTTTATATGAACTTTTTTCTCAAAATTGCACGTAGATTTACCATCTCAAGTTATGATATACTTAGAACCTTATCCAAGGGTGTTAATTATTCATTTATGCATTATGTTCTAGCTAAATTTATGATATAACATTTTTCGAAAATTTAAGTGCAAAAATTATGATCACTTTGCACCGCACTGTATATCAAACGAATATACATTGACACAATCTCCATTATTAATTATTATTCTAATCCCAAACGTTGAAATCCCATTACAACACCTATTTCGGACCGCCTGATTCATCACTTTAACAAAACATGATCAAAGTTATTTGAGTTAAGTTTTCCTCATACACCGGAAGCTTATGACTAAGCTCAAAGAACTGCACTTTATTTAGCACACAATTAAAATCACAACTCGTAACGGAGTATTTCCAATCGCAAAATTTAATAGACACGTCAGAATGTGCATCATTTGATTTTAACGATCCATAACAAAACCTGAATATACTTTTATTTGAAACGCAAATTTCGGAACAAGAGAAGTCTTTCCAGGTCAACGAAAGCATGGAATTTCTCAATCGAATTATATTTACGTAACTGCTCGTAGGCATTCAGCGGAGAGAGCAATATTATGAACATTCGATATTTGGTTACATTAAATACTCATTTCCTTCTTGTTTGAATAGTATAAGTACTTACTTGTTTCTTAGATATTAACCTTGGAAACAACAAGTCGTATAAAGAGTAATACGTAATTCAATTTTGTATGTATTATTCATTAATATCTTGCTGTTGACAATTACTATTATGAAAATTTAGGCAGTCCAAGATGTCGTCAATGAATTAAATTTTTACTCACTTGATTATCTTCTTGTTCACACAAAATAGTTAGTGTACATAAACACAGAAAAAGTTTGGAAACCTACAAATATCAATAAATTATCATGTTTCATCTTTTGCTTGCACTAAGAACTATAAAAAATCATATGAATAAAGAAATATATACGCCATTGCAGACAGCACTCAGGCTTTGTGGCCCATTTTGATTGCAGTGTTATGTTGCTGTCATCATTTTATCAAGCTATGTTTCTGTTTTTGTTGAGTAGAAACTTTTCAATAAAGTTTTCCAAATTTTGTTGCTGTCATCATTTTTGTAGAAAGCCTCCTATATTATGTGAACACTTGGTGTTCAGTGTTTGATGTCCCCATCTCCTCATTAGCTGGAGATTCATAAAGTATGCTTTTCATTGATCCGTCATTTCTAGGCAATCACAACAAGTTGTGGTTTTAGACAGTATCAAGAAGTGTACATGTTCAAAGAGTTGTTGTCCCGTTAGTAGGCCAACTAGTTCAAATACCCATTACTTCGACTGAAACCCTTTTATGAGCCTTTTTGACTGTCTTAATCTCGAGATGGTTTCCAAATAGTTCAAGAACTCGGTAGTGTTTCAGTCTTGAAAAAAAAACATCCATGGGATAGTAAGAATAGGTTCTGGACTCATCGGCTTGACAGCAGTTGCCTTTTGGTCAGGCTGTCTGCTTTCTCTTCTCTTGAATATTCTAATAGGCTGGTCTTTTAAATGCATCAACTAACTTTGATGTAACCCTTGGATCTTTCAGCTATCCCAGGGCATTCTGGACATCAAAGCATATGTAGATACAAGCGTCCCAGTAGTCTTGTATGCGTCTGTGAATAGTGAATACTTCTGCGTGTCACGGTAACGCGGTCTCCTAGAGCAATCACAATGTTTGCTCTAGGTCTATAGAAGCCGATGGCTGTACCCTTCCCAACATACATTCAAACCAACCTTTCAACCAACTGGGATATATTGAATGACCGTGCTACATATTTCATTGAAGCCCGACTACATTCAATTGTTACCACTGGGGCTATTTTCTGAGTCCCTGGTCGTTCTGCTCCTGTAATTTCTAGGCAACCACAACAAGGTATGGTTCTAGACAATATCAAGAAGTGTACATGTTCATAGAGTTGTTGTCCCGTTAGTAGGCCAACTAGCTCAAGTACCCATTTCTTCGAGTGGAACCCTTTTATGAGCCTTTTTGACTGTCTTCTGGTTTCCAAATAGTTCAAGAACTCGGTAGTGTTTCAGTCTTGAAAAAAAACCTCCATGGGATAGTCAGAATAGGTTCTGGACTAATCGGCTTAACAGCAGTTGCCTTTGTGGCAAGGCTATCTGTTTTCTCTTTCTCTTGATTACAATGTAACCCTTGGTACAGCCGATGGCTGTACCATTCCCAACATATATTCAAGCTAACTTTTCAACCAACTGGGATATATTGAATGACCCCGCTACATGTTTCATTGAAGACAGAATACATTCAACTGTTACCACTGTGGCTATTTTCTGAGACCCTGGTTTTTCTGTTACCAAGATCATTGATCTGTAGCTAAAAATCACTGTGCTACTTTTTCTGCCGTCATATTCATTTTCACCATCAAATTTATTTCTTGCAGTGCTTCAATTTCTCAATGGAAACGATTTGATTAATTGTTTTAATATGCTTCCTGATATCTCTAACAAAAAGTTGAAATGCAATAATTGCCCATAGCAACCAAGATTGACTGATCAAACCACTGGCAGCAGATCAAGTCACGTCAACGTCGAAACGATTGAAAACTAAACAATAAACATAGGTTTCGTCAGTTCATGGATTTTTTCATTGAGGTAATGTAAACCAAGGTCTCAGATGGTCTCAAAGAAAGAAATTCAGTCTGTTGAGGCCTAAAAGCTCGAAAGTCTATCCTATGGTTTCCGCATGACCATCAGCAATCGAATGAGCTAAATGTTCAAGAACCATTACTAGTCGTGTGGCATACAAACGTAAAGTTTGAATAATAGTTTTTGTAGTCAGTGCATCTTTTGAATCATGTTTTGACACGTTCAGTGTGTTTTGATATTTACATTTATTGAATTAATAAAGTATATCGATCTTTCTAACTATTTGTCAAAAATGTCAAGATATCACAAAAATGGGACTTCTCGTATGACATACTAAAATACAGTAACGCATCGCAAATGAGCGATTTCAAATTTGAGTCCAACTTTCAGAGAAATCAAATTAAAACTATTCTTAATGTAACTTTTCAGTCTCGCTTGATGAACACATTTCGTTCGTCAAATAATCGGAGCAAGTTTAATGTTCGAATTTCTTTTCCTAACTGGTAGGATGAGAAATTAATTTTTAAAACAGTTGTTATTTCGGTATGTTCCTGTCTTGATATAATTCATATTAACATAATTAAATCAGCAGGGAATCTCAAGTGGGTGATTAGAAAGTAGCGAATTTGATATTTCGCAACTGTTGATTCAACGAATTTTTGCTGAATGTTGAAAGAAGTACTGAGGCGTTGGATTTCTTTGTCAATAGATTTATACTTGCGGTATTGCAGATGTCAGTTTTAAGTTTTGGAAATTGTGTTGTAAGTATTTGTATATTTAATGGCTTGACATTTTTTGTCCCCCGCAGATAGTTCAAGGGAATATACTAGACAAAACGTTTATTCATTTGATGAGATGAGAATGCAACATTCGATTTTTTATGTGCATTAGCACAAAGAAGATATAAGAAACCTCAACGCCTCTTTACAACGTGATTCTTTCTTTCATAGCCCAGACAAAATTATGTCAAAAATACATATAATTTGTCAGTGAATCTCAAAACTGAAAAAAAATTCTACGTTTGGCAGAAACTTTTCGATGTTTTACAATAATAATTTTGCAACACAACTTCCAAAACACTTTGCCAACTAGGAAGAGCATTTT
The DNA here is from genome assembly GCA_013387265.2 of Cryptolaemus montrouzieri. Taxonomy (NCBI): domain Eukaryota; kingdom Metazoa; phylum Arthropoda; class Insecta; order Coleoptera; family Coccinellidae; genus Cryptolaemus; species Cryptolaemus montrouzieri. Next base: position 16,810,433 of record JABFTP020000042.1, read on the forward strand.
AGAATATTTGGTTGCTAATTTTAGAAATGTTGCTTCGAGTTAAATGATTCAGTCAGATATTGAAGAAGCATACAGAAGTTCTTGAATCTCCAAGTTAAAAATGATACTGCTCAAAGAAATATATGGGATAGTTCATTGGGCAAGAAGAGTATTAGCAGATAAATAACTGAAAAATTATAAACAATTGAAGATGAAAAAGATTTTATTCAATTTTCTGCCCATATTTCAGAAATTCGAGTAAATAGGTTCTTAAAAATTAAAATTTCTAATAGAAACCTGAACTTCCGGAATTCTATTTCCATTATGTTTAATTTCACTTTACGCTTAATATATGTTTTCGTGCCTCTGTTTTATGTTGTGCCCACATATAATGTTGTGACGTTTCAATAAGTTGGATGTTTATTAGCAGATCATGAAAATTCATCTTCATTGTGAACTAGAAAATGTTAGAAAAATTATTATAAGCGAAGTATCAAAAATTTTTAAATTTTCATGACTTGATCTCATCAACTGTATGTTCAAGTTGTGGTAGTTACAAATTGTCCCACTTGTTGAAAAATCAGCTTCAAGATAAATTTCCAATTTTTTCAAAGTGTTCGGAATATATTTTAATTTTTGATTCCTAAATTAATATATCATTCCTTAAAACAATTATGCAATGTGACGTACTGGCTTTTGAGTGTATGCGTAACATAGAACTGACACAAGAAAGACTATTATCAGTGTTACCATAAAATTATAAATAATGGAGAAAAGTATGAGAATCGAGCGTTTGTTAATTGAATTATTTTCTGTTCGTTCAGATTTTTTTAATTTCTGGAATCTGAATAGTTTTTCAGATATCAACAAAAACAAGTTACTTCTTTTTCATCATCATCAATTTTTCACGACTTGCAATTTTTTTGTGCTAATATAAGCGTTGGAATTATTCTTCTTGGCATCATTACAGACCCAATACAGCTATCAAGAGCTGTTTCACTATTTTTAACTTACCGACTGAACGATTTCAAAATTAGATACAATAGATAAGGTTTTCACTAAGGTGAAACCTCTTTTGTATACTGCATGCTGAAAAAGACAAACTCGAAAAATCACGAAAGTATCCTACAAGAAATTTACAAACCTTTCGAAGAAACAACACAAAATTTCTCTTTTCTGACCATCTAATTGTATTTAACTCCTCAAGTGATACATTCTCTTATTGAAAAGTTTCGTAAAACTATACTGTTCCGAAAAAGTTGATGGTGAAGTTTGACTGTTTTTTTAGTTTTCCTGACTTTGCATTAAAGAAACACCTTGGGATAGCATGTCATTTATAGTTGTTAATTTTGAGTGAGGTCTGCAGTTTCTTTTCTGGTACTAGTTCTACGAAAGTGAGCTCTGGACACTTGTGATGCTCCAATCTGGTACCAGCCAGAATAAGAGCAGTTGTTCAATGCCTAGCAAAGTGTCATTTCCTGTCTCTTAATGAGTTTTCAAGAAGCAGGAAATTTTGAGAAGAAACGCCGAATAGGTATAACGAAGATAAAACAGAAGAAAACGAACATTTAACCGAACAGGTTAGTATTCTAGAATTTGTGGAGCTAACCACTGATTCACACGTATCACCTTGAAAAGAACCAACCCTAACAAATTCATGAAAGCAGAAAAAAAAATCAGTTGGCTGAAAGAACAACAGTATTTTAATCCGTTAAGAAATTATCACCAACTTCTAATGAAAAATTCAGTTGAAATGATAACATTGATTTGTCAAGACTAATTGGTAGGCCAAAGTGAAAAACAAATTCCATAATGTGAAGAATACTCTGGAGAATTGAGGTATCAACCTCTTACTCCTGCCTCTAATATAACTCGACCTTGATCCAATCGAGCATACATGGAACAGAGAAGCCTGAATCAACATCAACCAAGGCTAGGAGATTTTCAACAGGTTCTAGAGCTTGCACAAATATTAAAGCCAAATTTTCAGCAAGAAAAAACCAATTATTCAATCAAATATAGTGAAAGCGTTGTCTAATTGTCGTAGAGATACTAGGAGGTCTTACAAGCATATCGGAATTAAGGTTTTTGTTATCTTCATTTCAATATTCTTGATGAAATTCAAATGTTGACGCAATAATCTTTTTCGTTTCTTAGAATTTGGTCATGTCCCTAACTTTCTTGAAGCAGAGTATATATCACAATTTTGACAGTCATTCTTATGATAGATGTCTGTCAGTTTTATTCTGAATATATTTCAGAAGTTCTAGGAAATCGAAAATTTGAATGAAAGAAACACAAATTCATTGGAAATTATTTATATATGATTGAATTATCCTACGTAAGAAAGCTGCAAGTACGAAGGGTTATCCTAGTAAAGAAAGACTATCAGCAGTTTTGTAACTTTTATAGATTCATCCACTTCTACGCTGTTGAATGAAAAAGCATTTTTGGAACGGGTAGTGCACGTAACGGTGAGTAGAGGAGAGCAGCTGAGATCATTCGACTCAGGAGGAGTTACCATTCAGTTCACAATGGTTATCTGAATAAGAGAGCACCGTGCGTTCACAGTTGAAGATTATTTAAAATCGGGACAGTCTGTCATTGTCGTGCAGAGGCGCTTTCGCCAGCGTTTCAACATTGGTCGTCGCGTTTCAGTTCCGGAACGTGACACAATCATCCGATGGGCACAGAGTTTCAGAACGACTGCATCAGCAATGAACTCGAAACTTCAAGGTTGTCGCCGAAGTGTAAGGAACCAGCTTCCGTAGAAAGAGTGAGACAAGCTATAATTAAAAGCCAAGAGCGCTCCGTCCGAAAATGAGCTGCAGCATTCCAAATGAGTAGTCGAACAGTTCGGAGAATTCTACACCAAGATCTTCTTCACCCCTATAAGCTAATTGTTGACCAGCAACTGAATGAAGAAGTTTTTGCACAACGCCAGCAGTTTGCCGAGAGAATGCAAATGATTATCGCTGATGAAAATGAACCAGTGATGATGATGATGAGTGATGAGACTCATTTTCATTTGAGCGGTTCAGTTAATGAACAGAACTTCCAATAATAAGCAGTAGAAAACCCCCGCGAACTGCATCAATCACCAGTTTACAGTGAGAAAGTTTGGTGCGCCATGAGTCATCTTGGGGTAATTGGACCGTATTTTTTCGAGGAAGAGAAAATGGCAACCGTATCTGCGAACTCAGAGCAAAGTGTTTTCATACTGGAGAACTTTTCGTCCCAGAACACGAGAAATGTTTGGTTCCAACGATATGGTGCCACGACACATACAGCCAGAGCCTCAATGGAAGTTGCGCGTCGTATTTTTCCTAGTCATGTAATCTCTCGTTTTAATGATGTGCCATGGCCCTCTGGGTCCCCAGATCACACTGATTGTGATTATTTTTTTGTGGGGAAACCTAAAGGCTAAGGTCTAATTCGATGAACGAAATCTGTAAGAGTTGAAAGAAGCCATCACAACCGAAGACTACAGCAATGCATTGCAGAACACGGACGATATCTGCCTGAAGTCATTTTCAGAACATGATTCTTCTCACTTTTTCTACACTAAATGGTTAACATTTTACGTAATCGAAAATGTTCTACGTTGAATAACAGTTATTCCCATTTCAAAAACGCCCTTCCATTACGCCCCACTTTGTACATCGAATTCAATGGAGCATCAGATGCAGTAGATGTGAATTCAGTTGTGTGGCAGTGGCAAAGTTTGAAAAAGAAAACAATGATTGATATGGTCAAAATTTTGACGACTGTTGTAATGTGTGAAATTGATAAAATTTGGAAATGTTGGTTGAGGTATATGAACTACCTTGTCGGAGAAACTCAATAATTATTATTTGTGACGCAAATACTCATTTTTTTCATAAAAGCTTAATAACTTTTTGTTTTATGTAAATAAAGAATTGTACTCAAATTTATTTACTTGATGAAATCCTCTTTCAGTCAAAAGTTAATGCAAACAAAAATAATCCAAATAAAGATGCTTTCAAAAATTACCTGCATATGTTCTTTATGGCAGAAATTATTTTATGTCATGTATAAAAACAAACCTTGAGAAATTAAGTGAAGATAAACAAAAGGTAAAATATCAAGAATACGAAATTGTTAATGGTCTCGAAAAAATCAATTAAAACATCATGGGGAATCTTCTGATAAAAAATATAATTCTGATAATGTAAAAAGAAATAGGTGCTATTTGATCTTCGAAAAACAAAACAAGAAAATATCCTTGAAAAATTTATTACCTATTTTTTCCGTTTGAAATGAAATATTTTGTAATTTCTATAGCAGATCTAGAGGAATATTTTGTATATATCTATAGACGATGAGAAATTCATATTTCACGCAAAGGAAACGACGTAACTTTTTTCTTCCAGAGCCATGCAAAAAAAAACGAACAGTAAGTCCATTGGCTAATCTAAATACACAAGTCACTGGAGTAGATCTGATTCCTAATTTCTTGAAATTTAGTTTGTAGTTGCTAGCATATTTTTTTTTCTCAGAAATATGGTTTTTTGTAAAAGTACGCAACAGATTAAAAACTTTTATACTCAAAGGTGCTTGATAAATATTCATTTAATGCTCAAATTATACTTTTCTAAAGCACGAGAAAGCCTCGTGTCTTTTACCATTTCCGGAAAAGACGATACACGAAAATAGTGATGTAAAACCTCTGGTTGAACTATGGATTCCTGCGAAACTTCAAGTACATTTTTTTTGATTCTATCCAAAAGGAGTAATACATATACTGGGTATCCCAAGTTGAGTGGCCTAATAGACGTTTATTGAGAATTAATGATGCAATCGTTCTAAAGTTTTGGTAGTTGATTCTGCTGGTCCAAAGCTCTAATTCTAAACTATCTTCACCACAATGTAACTTCCGCTTATAGCAGAAGTATATACCAACTTTGATATTCAATATGGAACACCCTGGATTTTGATGACTTTTTCGATTACACTTGTTATTCCAATTACAAGAACACCTAACACATTAGTCCATCTTGTTTTGTTCATGAAATACCTCAACATAGGTTCACTTGAAAAATCGTTTTTTTTCTTTTTGAAAAAATTAATATATCTCGCGAACGGCGTGAGCTATCAAAATTCAAAGAGGTGTATCGTGGACAAGGAACCATGCGGGACATAACTGATTTAGTCTCAGTCGGTATACAGAGTGCTCTTTTTTCCGCCTCACATTCCGAAACGAAGAAGTATAGTTGTATCCCATATTATTTTTCAATTCCTTAGATTTGCCGTAGAAAACTGGACAAAATTCCCCATACATACCCTGTACCTGAGATATCCAGTTTTCAAGTTATGGCAAAAAATTTTATAATATTATTATATTTATTTTATGTATCTACCTAGTGCTGGCATGGATGCTTAGATTCCTGCACGTGCATAGACAGTTCCCAGAGAATTTACAAATAACTGTCCTTTGATATGAAATAATTGATAAATTGAGAGAAAATAATGCGAAACTTCAGTTGCTACCGAATTTTCAGAGTCAAATTAAAAAATATCAGAACGAAGTAAACTCTATTTTGCAATAACGTTTCGCAGTTACTGAAGCAATTAGACCTCAAACATTAGGTGTTTTCTCTTGAAAGGGCCTGGTCATCTGTGTCCCAATAGTTAATTCAAAAATCATGGAGGAATTTATGGCGCACAGAAGATGATGATTATGACGCAGGTCATAATGTTAGAGAAAGAAGAGAAAAAGAAAAATCGCGATCTAGCATGATGAGAGATGTGCTAACAAATGTATCTGGTCAAGAATTAACAACTGAAGACATTGAAAAAGGGGTTGTAGGAGATAATGAGAATTATCTCTCTGATGCTGAAATAATCAACAACATAGAAAGTGACGAGGACACAGAACAACTCGAAGAAGGCGATGTCACCATGTCAAGTTGCAAATTCTCATCTTCGTTCGTTAAAACAGAAAACGATCCAAGACTTCTTCAAATTATAGAAAATCATCCCTAAAATGTATCATCTTCTTAAGAATATGTAGTTATATTTTCATGTTTTTCCGTGAATCATAATAATTTTGAGTTTTCCAAAAACAATTCCACTCATGTGTCAAAATGCACGTTTAAGAACACAGAAATTCGAGTTTGATATCGGATAAATTGCATAGAAATAGGAAAGAAGATAGGATATTTGTGGATAAATTTGCCTATAGAGAATCCTTGCGTTTCCATAGCAACGCAACATTCACAACAAATAGTACGATTTCAAAACTGTCAAGAACAGCCATTTTAGTACCTGTTGTAAAGTTTCTGCCGATATAAATTAAAATGTCTCGTTTTGGCAGCACCAGTAAAGCAGAAATGAATAGTTCTACACAGAATTCTATCCCCAAAAATACAAGAAGAACGCACAGTTCGATTTGGAATCAATTCAGTATATTCTGCAAGGAACGCACATTCGATTTGAATATACAGCATTCTATTGCAGATATTGCAGAAATTCTTATGGATTGGGGTTTCAATAGGAAACAAATGAATGGACAAGATTACAAAGAAAACGTTGTCAAAACAATGTGGAGCACAACTGCCAAAATGATGCAGAATATGTATTTCGAAAAATTCAACATGAGTTTCAACCCCTTTACCGATTCAGCATTTGGAAAGGCTCGTGAAGCTCGCAATTCTAAAAAGAAGATGTTACAAGGCGATGTGGAAAAGCACAAAGAAAGTTTCGTTGCATTAACAAGAAGTGAAATTGATAGCATACTCTGTACCGGGACGAAAGTGCCCCGATAGGTTTGTTTGAAACAATTTTTCCATATTGTAGTTTAAGAATTAGCATGGCGTGGCGGTGAAGCAGCAACTCGCAAGGTACTCTCTTTCAAAGAGGAAAAATTTAATAACGGAGAAGTGACTCGTTGTATTGAATATAACCCAGTATTATCAGAAACTCGAGAAGGCGGTTCAAAAAAATTGTGTGATAGTAAATGGATAGTAAAAAATAAGGAAACCCCAGATTTATGTCCTGTCATGTTATTTCATAAGATATTGTCGAAAGGACCCGATCATATTACAAGTGATAGATTATTTCTGGCTCCCAATCAATTTTGAAAAAACAGTACTTCTAAGAGTTGGTCCAAAAATATGTCTTTGGGAATAAATGAAATATCCAAATGGACAAAAATTTCAGCAGAGAAAGTTGGACTGGATACGAAAAATAAAAAGATCACAAATCATTCTCATAGATCCAGTGATGTTTCGAACCTATTTGAGGCAGGTGTCAGTGAACAAGAATTGATCAAACATAAACCGGACACTCTACGGCAAGCTCTATTGAGCCCTATCTGCAACTGAACAATGAGAATCATTTGAATCTTGTTTCATATCTTCGAAATATTTCTAAGAATGCTGCTCTTCCATAATTGCTCAGGCATCGTCTCATATAGAATCGACCCGGAGTGAAAAAATTGTATATAGTAATTTCGTTTTAAATAACTGCTCATTCCAATAACACACAGTGCGTGAAAATGACACTTTAAAATTCTAACACGTGGGAGACATACCTAGTAAACCTATATCGGGTACGCTGAATCCAGTGGTAACCACCGTTTTTGAAAGTTAGCTCTTGTTTAGGAGATATTGAAGCTGATTTTAGTAGGGTTCGTCGCTTCAGTACATTGGCAGCCCTTAATCAATAGATTGTTCTAGTGCTAGTTCAAAATTCTAACACGCGGGAGACATACCTAGTAAACGCGCTGAATCCAGTGGTAACCACCGTTTTGAAAGTTAGAGCTTGTTTAGGAGATATTCGCCTTTGAGTTAGCTGATTTTAGTAGGGTTCGTCGCTTATGACTTCAGTACATTATATGCTTGTAATTCTCAAACCGTTCGGAATATCGCTTTACTGTCTTGGACAAAGTTTTAGCTATTGTCATGGCCAACAACTTTTCTGAATATACCAACATGAAAAACCTCATTCAAACACCATTTCTTAACAAAATGTCCAAAACACTTCATTTCTCTGCCATTTTTTCGTTAATTTTCGTCTAAGTAATAGAAACATCAAGGAATTTCGCTTCAAAATCTTAAAATAAGAAAAAAACACATTTCCTAGAGCTAAATCAAAAAAAATTTAAACGCACAATCATGATTTTAACTCAAATTTCTCACAGATGTCACTGTTAATACGTATTTATTAGTATTGTCACTGATGTTACTACGTATTTTGCTATGTATTTGTGTGCCATTTTTCATAGTCTTAGTTCTGATATTTCTGAATTTGACATTTCTTGTTGAAGTTTCTTTGTTCACACAAGTTATATATTTGGTAAAATATCAAAATGAATTCGTGTAGTATATTCAATAAATATTGCTACATTTGTGGAAAGTTTACTATAATGACAAGCAAGCGTTCAATTTCTGAAGAAATTGCTGCATCGTACACACAATATTTCAACCAAACTGTAATCAAGGATGTGAACTGGGCTCCAAAAATCATTTGTACTGGTTGTGTCATAAGATTGAGTGGATAGAAAAGAGGTAAAATGAAATGATTTATCATTTATTTCAAAATTATATCAATTGAAGCTATTTTTATTACAGGTGAATTCTAATCTATGCCTTTTGGCATTCCAGTAATTTGGACAAATCCTCAAGAACATAATCCAGATGACTGTTTTGCTTGTGTTAGTGAAATTGTCGGAATGAAAAGAGCTAAAAACGTAAAGTTGAACTCAGAGCAACTTGGTTTGTTCAGTTGCCGTTACGACATTCGGAATCCATTCCAATACCGAAAAACCCAGTCCGACAGAAGAGTACATTCCATCTACTTTTGATACTATGAGCGAAACGTCTGCATCGGTTTATGTACCATCAAATGTATCTCCACAATGTAATCATGCCGAATTTTCTCAAAAAGATCTGGATAAAATTATTCGTCGATTGAAATTATCGCAGCGTCAGTCCATTATTTTGAATTGAAGAAAAAATGTCTTACCACCTGATGTGAAAGTATATGGAGCAATCGGCCGTCATAGACAGTTCACTGCTTTATTCAAATCCATCGAAGACCATTCGCGTACTGCACTGATATCAATGAATTGGTATTAAAAATTCATCATGAGTATAAACCAGAAGACTGGCGTCTTTTCATCGATTCGTCCAAAAGTAGTGTCAAGGCGGTTTTGCTTCATGTCACAAACTCAAAAATCAGTGTCCCGATTGCCATCAGCACAAAAACGAAAGAAAATTACGAATCATTGAAAAAATCCTTGATTTGGTGAAATATGAAGACCATCGTTGGAAGATTTGTGCAGATTTGAAGGTGATAACTCTTTTGAGAGGAATGCAGACGGGATATACGAAAAACATGTGTTTTATATGTTTATGGGATACTCGATATGCCGGCGACCAATATGCCAATAAAAGCTGGCCTATGAGACAAGGGTTCAGATTGCGTCGAGAAAACGTCGTTGAAATTCCACTTGTGCCAATCGAAAAAGTGTTGCTTCCACCTCTGCATATCAAGCTTGGGATTGTTAAAAATTTCATCAAGGCCCTAGATCCTGAAGGCAATGCATTCAATGAGTTGAAGCGAATTTTCCCAAGATTGAGTGGAATGAAAATAAAACTATATAAGTACCAATCAACCTAACTTATTCAATATTTAACACATATTTTTTCGAATTATTTTATTACAAGCATACTCAATGGACCAGATATTCGACGCTTGATGAGGGACCAATAGTTTAAAAACAGTTTGTCGAATTTGCAGCTCGTTGCTTGAGTACTAGTATAGTGGAAAAAAACTTGATTCTCTATTAGGAGATATTTGCTGGAATTCACAGCAAGATGAAGATGGAGAAGAAAAAGAATGAACATGAATTTATATGTTTATTTGTTGAAAATTGTTGGAATTGAAATGAAAATTTGAGTTAAAATCATGATTGTGCGTTTAAATATTTTGATTTAACTATAGGAAATGTGTTTTCTTTTCTTATTTTGAGATTTTAAAGCGAAATTCTGTTGATTTCCCTATTATTTAGACGAAAATCAACGAAAAAATGGCAAAGAAATGGAGTTTTTTGGACATTTCGTTAAGAAACGGTGTTTGAATGAGGTTTTTCATGTTGGTATATTCGGAAAAGTTGTTGGCCATGACAATAGCTAAAACTTTGCCGAAGACAGTAAAGCGATATTCCGAACGGTTTGGGAATTACAAGCATATAATGTACTGAAGTCATAAGCGACGAACCCTACTAAAATCAGCTAACTTCAAAGGCGAATATCTCCTAAACAAGCGCTAACTTTCAAAACAGTGGTTACCACTGGATTCAGCGTACCCGATATAGGTTTACTAGGTATGTCTCCCGCGTGTTAGAATTTTGAACTAGCACAGTGTAACTAAACATGTTTGTGATGGATGCTTTATGATTTTCTCGTTGAGTTTGTGTGCATTTCTCAATAAAGTTCATTTCGTACGTTTTGTCATTCGCGGAATTTTCTCAGCAATACCACTCGAGCTCAGAATTGGCAGGATATTTTTTCAAGCTCGTTTTCTCATACTTACTTTTCGGTAATTCAACTCGACCTGATCGACAAAATTTTGTCGCTCAGTTTTCGTTGAATTGCCTGCTCGTATATATTCGAAAACGAGCATAGAAAAATATCCGGTCAAATCTGAGCTCTTGTGGTATTACTTACGAATATTTTACCGTTTTTTAATAAATATTTCACGTATTTCAGCCCTGTCTTTTCTTTATTATTTCATTTAAATTACTTCGATAATTCGAATATTTCAGTAATTCGAACAAGCCCTGGTCCCATATGGTTCGGATTAGAAAGATTGTACTCTACTTAGTTACTGTTTTCTTTTCATTTCGCGAGCAATGCAGCTAGAATTAACCAAACGCCACTGTTATTAAATAATATTTTCTTCAACAATTACATGTTCATTTTTATAATTTTCAAGAAGTGTTAATCATATTTCTTGACAATTGCATACTGAGTTACATCAATTTTTATAAAACACTCCATTATTATAAAACATTATTTATTTCCAAATAGTACTTCGAAATTGATGTTTACATCTGAACTTATATAACTTGAAGTGTTGAAATAATTTTATTGCTAAATACAAATTGAAAAAAATTTAAATTGACATGAACTTTACTATTTCATGGCTTGAAAAGAAGATTTAAATACTTACAACTTTTGTAATCCCCAAAGATATTTACTAAGTAAATAATAGAAACAAATCTACGCGTAATAGCAACCCACACGCACAGTTCACTTTCAAATGGATTGAGTTGTTTCACAGAACAATGTTTGGTACCACCTAAATGAGAAAGTCACTGATCGTATTTTATAAGAATCTTGGTTCCCGTACAACGCTCTAAAGTAACCAATACGATTCGAAAACGTTCCTTCCTAGCCAATGAAATAGCGTTTTTGAAGTCATGTGCGCTTTTTCCTACTTTCTCACATTTTAAATGCTTGGGCGCCTTTTTGATTTGAACGGTAAACTGCTTATGTTTTATTTATATTTAGTTTAATGAAATGTATTTTTCTTTCCTGCAATTCTTACGATAGAATGTAACTAGGCCAATTTAATATAACAATAAATGGCAAAGTGGTGAATAATTTGATTAAAAAGAGGGAAAACTTCGAAGAGTTTAAGCTTAGTATCTGATGAATCAAACCTTCATTATGGATAATTAATATTTGTGTTATCGTTCCGAAATATTGATAATTAAGATGAATTTGAGTAAAAATTCAGCATTTCCTTGTTTCTTATAGTCGCATGAATAAAAAGTAAATGTTAGAAAATAATGCAATTTTGCTGTTGGCCTAGGTACGTATGTCAGGCTGCTGTCACTTTGGGAACCGCAATATCACTCATATTTCCACTTACAAAGAATAAGAGATGAATGTTAGAAAACAATGATGATTGTTTTTCTTTTTTGCTGTGGAGAAATAGTATTTTCATACAGGATGTTCAAACTTCGATGATTTTGTGGGGCAGCTATGTTAAATATTGCATATAGAAGAAAATGAACCCCCTCCCTTTCTCATTCTTGATTTTCGTGGAGACCATTTTCAGTTATCCTTCTCTTCTTTTCGATTGATTCTCGAATTTTTGATTTTTCGTGATTACATCAAAGATTCAAAAATTCGAAGATCGTTTTCTGTATGAAAATTTTTGTATTTTGCGTAAACAATGTAAAATCTTAATTGAAAGAGATCATAAGAAACATATTGCTTCTGTAGAGGGCGGAATTGTGAAAAATCCTAAGCTCTTTTGGTCGTTTGTGGGCGAGTTAAGAGATAGCTAAAGGATGCCTCAATCCATGTGTCATGGTGAAAAAATCGTAGAAAATGGTTCGGCTATATCTGAGGCTTTTTCTGAGTACTTTTCTAGTGTTTATGAAGATCCGCATAAACCTTTTCTTTACCAAAGTAGATGTAAATCTTCTTCATCGATTACATTTAACACGATAGATCTGAAGGATGTCAAAGCTAAAATCAAGGGACTGAATGTCACGGTCCAGGTCCGGACTCCATCCCACCAATTTGTATAAAATCGTGTTCCGCTAGTTTGACGACTCCACTTCAAATTATTTTCAACAAATCTTTAGTACAAGATGTCTTTCACATATGTGGAAGGCGGCAAAGATCGTACTTGTTTTCAAAAGTGGTTGGAAAAATGAAATAATTAATTACCGACCTGTCTCTATTCTAAGTTATTTCGGTAAAATTTTTGAAGCAATAGTAACTGATAAATGTTTTCATTCATCAGGTTCCAAATAGATTCAATCTCAACATGGTTTTTTCAAAGGTAGGTCGGTGTTAACTAATTCAACTCCTTACGTTCATTTCATAAGTAGTAGTTTCTATTTTGGTATTCAAGTTGATGCCGTCTACACAGACATGGTTGATGCCTTCGATAAGGTACATCATGCAACTTTGTTGTGGGTTCTTGAGGACTTTGGTATGGTGGGGTCCTCACTGAAATGAATAGAATCGTATCTGTCTGATAGACTGCAGTATGTTGCACTCAATGGCACTCATTCCGGTTTCGCTCGTGTCACCTCTGGTGTTCTTCAAGGGTCACATCTGGGTCCCCTTTTTTTTTCAATTTACATTTATGATATGTCGGAATGTTTTCTTTATACAAAACATGATTTATATGTCGACGATCTTAGAGTGTACAGTGCTATTCGGTCCTATGATGATATTTCGCGGTTTCAGAGTGATGTTGACAGACTTTTCTCTTTTTGTCAAAGTAGGTATTTTCAATTAAATATTGATAAGTGTAAGCATATCAGGTTTACAAAGAATGTCATTGTCTTCGATGCTATTTTTTCTGTTGATGGGCTTGTAATTAGGAGGGTAAACCAAATTAAGGATCTTGGTATATATTTTGATTCTAAGTTGTCTTGAGTATCAAATTGATCATATAGTTTCTAAGGCTTTCAAAATGTTAGGTTTCGTTCTAAGAATTACTAAAAGTTTCAGTGATCCAAGGTCTTTAAAAATGCTTTATTTCCCGTTGGTGAGGAGTAATTTGGAATATGCTGCACCTGTTTGGTCCCCTCACTATTACAAGTATATTGACAGAATTGAACGAGTCCAGAGAAAGTTTGTCAAAAGTTTCAACTTTAGATTTTTCAGTCCTAACCATAATTATCAATTAAGTTTGCGTCATTACAAAATTTTAAGCCTGGAGCAGAGGAGAGTCCTTTTCGACACTGTATTTCTTTATCGAATTTTAAATCATTCTCTTAGTTTTCTGCTTGTTAATTATCTCACTTTCAATGTTTCCGTGTATCCTAGTCGTCGAAATGCACTCTTCTATGTTCCGAAGGCCCGTACTAGTTTATTTTTTCATTCTGTTTTCTTGCGAATTATGCGTCTGTACAATTGGCATATTGCCAGTATAGATATTTTTCATGAACCTCTTTCTTCTTTCAAAAAAATATTATTGCATATCTCATTAGATCTGCATCATGCTCATTGTAGTAGTTTTTAGTTTTCATGATATTTTACTTGATTCTGTAGTCTTAGGTGAGTCTTTTTTTCTCTCCTGAATTTTTATGAAAGTTATAATTTTCATTTCGTATGACAGTTTCATTTCTGTTTATTTTTCTGTTATCATTTTTTGTGAACCCCGGTAATTGGGTCTATCCTGTAGGGGTTCCTATGTTTTGTAACAATAAATAAATAAATAAAACCATACACGGTATTGGTCGCGTTGAGTAGTTTTTTTTCTTTTAATAATATAATTAGTGCGTATGTTTCCAAAAACTGAAATCATTTCCAACATAAACTCGTTATAAGATTGGAATTATGACATTCGCAAAAGAATTCTTTATGGCAATTTCAATGGATTTAAATTGTGGACATGTAAGGTTCACGGAGAAGAACTTTCGATATTGAACAATGTGCACTGTGTTTGGTGAAACCACATTGTCAATATAATTGATTTCTATCTCCCTATTTCAGAGAATTTGGAAAGAAAATCAAAAGTTGTATTTTTCATTAGTTCTTCTGTATAACATGAAAACTGCGGACCATCATCGTTGATTTTATTAGTAGTAAATACGGTGGCATGATTTTTTCTTACACTTCTTGGACCGTTTTGAATCATAGTACCAGAGTACAAATAGAAATTTTAATTATTCATAAATAGGGTGTCTATATTATTCCTTCTTCCGAAAATATTCAGCTTGGCTTGAGTACGGACCTGCATTTTATTTTGCCTTCGTGAGTCGATTTAGTAGAATGTGTATAATAAATTTGTTAAAATTCAATAATTTTGGTCAACCGGTTGTTAGGTCATAAACGACGAAATATGTGATCGAAAGAAGAAATCACCCTGTATCTTGAAAACCCAGAAGCTTGGTTACACCAATTCAGAAAGACCTAATGTCACTCAATCCTTCATGACAATATGACCGTCCGAAAACACCTTGTATGATGCATTACTTTCAATTCAACGAATGATATCTACAAAGCAGTACAATATGAAACGGAATATTTCGAAATTAATCCAAATGGCAAAGTATCGTGTACTTCTTGTCTCACTGAGAGAAATCCTCAATTAAAAATAAATAGATGTAAGAGTGTATATTTCATTATTAATATGATTTCATACAGAACTACTAACCACGGTTCCGTGACGATGCTTCCGAAATCTTTATGTAAGTTTTAATTTCTTTTCCTTAATTGAAATCTAAATTTAAGATTTAGAAGTTTCGGCAAATAATTGCGTGTCAGTGGACATATTTTGGGCTTTTTTAACCGGAATTAAGCAATAATTATGTTCGTATTTGCTCAGCTACCTCCTGTTGGTAGAACATTGAACTTCGAAATGGAAATCGAATTGAAATATAAGCAAATTGTCTGGGAAGGAGATTCTAAAATATATTTGTCTAATATAAACAGGCTATCTGTGGATAGATAATTGAGTATAGGCTGATTGACAGCCGTGTCACTGCGACCACCAGAGGTCCTCTTTGACAGATTCGGTCATAAATTTCTCCTACAAACTCCATCATTCTTCTAAAGCTTAGCATTCATAAAAGGTCCTCGATAAATCCAAACTCATTAAGGTGATTTTTGAAGCGACAGTAGCCTGGAAAGTTTGAGCCAAATCTATCACAATGGAAGTCCACTGCTGTGATCGAAGTCGAACCGAGAGTGTCTGAGATCTGTGAAGGCCAGCCCCTCTCGTACCTTCAAGTTCCATCACCGGTTTTCTTCCATCCTTGAGTTCTCCAGGATTATTCCAAGCCAAGGCTCTGTTCTGATGAATCCCAAAGCTGTTTCTCCAACAGTCCATCTTCGAATTAGCCTAAAGCTCAAGTGTTTGGCTACCCATGATCATTTTTACTGGCCTACTTGTTAATCCTGTCGCAAGCAGGAGGATAGAACAGTGGTCAATGGTTAATTTTTATGCTTAAAAAAGAGTCGCGATCCTGCCGAGATAGATATACAGTTATTTGACATCACTTTAATCATATACAGCAACTCCAACACCTTGGCCAGATTTGAAATCGTCTACAGACCAACAGGAGCCCTGAAGTTGACGGTCCTTGGAGCTGGCCAATGCTGAAAAAGATGATGTGGAATAGCAGTTTCATGTTGGTTTTAGATATAGCTAAGTCAGACTTCATACTCAGCATCTTTTTCTGCTCAATTTCAAATTGTAAAGCGATTAGTATGACGCTGAAATAATAGTTTCATTTAGGGAAACGTGATGGAATCTATAGGTAGCCATTTTAGCTTCTCCTCTTATAAACCATACATTCCTGATGTAGGTATAGATCGAAATGCTCCAGTGTTCATGCAGGGCGTTATCTACTATGTGATGAATGAGTTTTCTCAAGACTGCACCAAGCAATGCAGCTGCATGTGATGGCAAGATTCAATATTATTCAATAAATCATTTAAAATGCCCATAAGGAACGTCTAAACTTGCGTTTTGAGTTTTCTAGGAGCGAATTTCACAACCGAAATAAACACCCAACTCGGGATCGGAGGAATACGAAAATTTTCCTCTAGTACATGATGCCTAGTGAATATTACTATGATGACTTTGTGGGGGTTTCTTTGGAGTTTTTTACCCTCACACCACTCCTGTGTAGCTGAAGTAGCCTCCTCTGGGGTATCGGTGACGACGTCGTCATCTTCCAGCCAGAATTACTATAACAGCGTACGCTTGTACATAAACATTCAGTGCGCCGAATATTACCAGAAGATCATGATCCAGCAGGTATTACAATAACAGCGATAGCACTTCTCTCAGCCACAAAACTGACTACTTCACCTTCCAGAGAAGTGTTGATCACTCTAGCATTTAGCATGCTGCTAATCCATTCCACAATAATATTTGGTACTCCTCTGGCTCGCGCAGCCTCACATAACGGATCTAAGGATTATAAACTTCCAAATGAAACAGATTGTTTCCTTAAGCTCATGAAATTTGGTTTGATTTTTGTGTTCAATATCAATGTTTCTATCAACACAGAATTAGTATCTTGGCACCTGAAAGACCCTGCAAGGACTTCACTATTACGCCACTTGGATTCACAACATACTCCATTAAGTTCGTAAAATAACTGCGATATGACACCGCCATTGAAAATGCCTCACAATATTGTTTGTTCCTCACCAGGAGCCCTAAAGACTGAATGACGTCGTCCCTGAGTGGATCTATTGTCTATGAGTGTATGTTCATATCCATCTGGCTGTCTCCACCAATACGATCTATGGTACCATTATAAGTAGCAATGACCTGTAAGAACATCCACATTCTTTCTTAACATCCAGAGTGATTTTGTCCGAAGGCTTTATTCCTAGTTTTTCCAAGCTTTAATAACCAAGCTTGAAATTCATTTTTCGTCTAACATTTATCCATTGTACTTACGCTACCGGTGATAATTTTCATTGACCTACTTGGTAATCCCCAGTACGAACTTAGCACAGTGGTCAATGACAGATATTTCTTCTCGAACAGCAGTCGCAAACCTGCCAAGATAGATAGACGGTTCTTTGGCAACACGTCGACTATATACTCCAGCTCCTACACCTTGGGCAGCCCTGGAGCCGTCTGTGAGCCAACGGGGGTGTTCAAGTAGACGTTTTTTGAAGCTAGTCCATTTATGTCTGCTAAGAATGATGATCAGGAGTAACAGCTCTATGATGGTTTTGGGCCTTGGTATGTCAGACTTCATACTCACCATTTCGTTGTCCTCAATTTCAAATGGTAAAGCGCCGAATGCGAATCGGAAAATATTTGTCTCATTTCGGATGAGGTGATGGAATCTAAGGTGCCATTTAGGCTGTTCTTCAAATTATCAGGTGGAGAGGTGAAAGGCACAGTACCAGTTCCATGGCAGTAGTGGGTGTAGAGCGAAATTCTTCAGTGATCATCGTTCCCTTCAATCTTGAGAACTTGAGTTAGTATTGCTTTTCAAGGCTGCACTTCCACCAGATAATGCAGCCATTTACCAAACTTGTTCTCACCAGCATCACGTATAGCCAGTGAAGGTGCTTTGAGGAAAGATACCATTTATTTCCACCAGTCATTTCACATGCCCATAAGGATTGTCTAACCTAGTGTACTTGGCGTGAAATCCATGTGAGTGTACTATTCAGATATTTGGTTCCCTTCGAAACTGAATTAAACACTTCTTTCAGAACCTGGGGATACAAGAATTCCTATTTAATGGCACCATGAAGGCTTTGTGGGGATTTGTAATAAGTTTTTCAGCCTCTTATCACCTCTTGATAGCTAAAATAGCCCCCTGAAATCTATGGGAGACGTTGTTACCATCTCCTACAGCCAGAATGACGTCAGAATATGCTGCTATATAAATGTTCAGTGCGCAGATTGATAGCAGAGGGTCATCAAAAATTATTTTTTCGGAAGGCTTCATTTCTAATTCCTCCAAGCTTCTGTTATTATGCATTCATAAACAAGCTTGAAGATTATTTTTTGTCTACCATTTATACACGTGTGTGCATATACAGAATATGCTAACTGTGGTTTCATACTCAAAGTGCATTCTATCTAGACCTGACCAAGTTATCTCCTTTCAATATTCTCCATGATTTTAGCAATCTGGGACCTAGTCTTCAATACACTGTAGTCTTCAGAAAATTTTCCGGTATAATTCGAGAATTTTTGCTGCTACTCAAGTGAAGTGGCACTCTAGACCTATGCTTCCCTGAGAGCACATGTCTCTGCATGATGTTCAGAGCAAGTCCTGTCTTGATTTATGTTTGAGGACTTTTTAGAAGTTGCCGTATAAATTCCAGCACATATATTCTGCTTCATTTTGAAATCATCTATGAAATATCATATACCTCTGAGATGAATCTACAGGATTTTCCCAGGAAGGTAATACTGTCTGAAAAAGTTGAACTATGATACTATATTGCGCATGTGTGAAGGAATCCCCAGGTCAGCCAATGAAAATACATGTTTTTCGAAATTATTCATCTATAATTTAAAATTCGAATCTTTCGTACTAGTCAAATCTCTTTCTGGAAGTCTTCTTCAAATCAGCAAAGAGCCAGTAATTGCTGAGTGGCAGATCTGGAGAATGCGATTGGTGAGGCAACAATACCAAGCATGAATTGTTGATTTTTGCTATGGTTCTTAACGACTTGTGTATAGGTGCCTTGACTCGATGAAGCAATGTTTTTTCCTGGCCATACAAGTCGTTTGCGCTCAATCCCTTTATCCAATCGGTCGGGTATGAATATAAGACTCACTGTTAATACTCTGGCCTTTCTTCAGATTGTCGATGAAAAATATTCCATGCGTATCCAAAATTCAGCCGCTATAACCTTGCCACCTGATTGTTGGATTTTTGGAAAATTCGGATGGCTTTTACCTACTCAACACAGCAGTGTGGTAACGTCGCAAAATTTCGCCCGAGTTCAAGTTAGCTCCGTACGCAGCCTACTAAGTTTACTCGTAGCTACTTACTTTCAAAGCTTTCGCGGCTCCCTTGCTCACGAATATATAATTAATAAAATTCAATTGACGAGGCTTTAGCGTGATAGAAATCCATTTTCACAAATACAAGTAAACGATGATTTCTACTTAAATATATTATTAAATGCTCGACGCGTTTCGATACACAGTATTTTTATCAAGAGCGAATGAATACTACAAATATATCTTACTAACAAATTTTTATATATACTGAAGAGGCAATCCACTCAGAGCTATCCGTAGGAAATAAATTTAATGAGGGTGAGTTATTTATGTCTACCTGATCATTAAGAATTTTCGGTGAATACCTATATCTAATAATTTCAAGTGCTTCCAGAAGGTTGAGTTTTATACCTCTATTCTCAGAATGTAGGATTTTTAACTTCTGAATTGAAAGAGTGACCATTTTCCTTAAGATGATTTGAATAATTTGAATCGGTTTTTCCATTGATGAAACTGCGTTTATGTTCAGAGATTCTAACATTAAAATTTCTTCCTGTTCTACCTATTTAAAATTATTCAAAGATTGTTTTTATAAAAGTGATGAGGGACTTATAATGGGAAACCCCTTAAGCCCCTCTTTTAGCAGAAATCTTCATGGATAACATAGAAGAAACTATTCATAAACACCCGCTTAGTAAACATTTCCTATATTGGTATCGATATGTCGATGACATTATTGTGTGTTTCATAGGAACAGACAGTTCACTGTATTCAAAAATTTCATCAAGAACCTGCACCCAAAAATGAAATTCACTTCTGAAATAGAACAGAACAATTCGATCAATTTCCTAGACCTAACAATAACAAGGTCAAATAATAAACACCAGTTTTCAATTCATCATAAGCCTTCTCATACAGATATCACAATTCATTATACTTCGGCACATCTTTACTGCATAAAGTTGCTGCATTTAACAGCTATATATAGACTCTTGAACACACCGATGTCTAATGATAATTATTTCAAAGAATTGAATTTGATAAAACAGATCGCAATAAATAATGGTAATGGTGCAAATTTAGTTAGCAACATACTAATAAGAAAAACAAAAATTAGCTTTACAACATATATATTCAATCAGTGAACACCAAGACAAGAAATTCAATAGTTCAACATATAAAGGCAATATCAACAATAATGTTAAATCCTTCTTGAAAATTCAAATTTAAATATAGCGTTCAAAACATCAACAAATTTAGGTTCATTCATCAGGAATTATAAATCTCCAATTAATAAAGAGAATAAATCAGGTGTTTATAGATTAGATTGTGCAGATTGCAATTGTATTTATATAGGTAGAACAGGAAGAAATTATAATGTTAGAATCTCTGAACATAAACGCAGTTTCATCAATGGAAAAACTGATTCAAATTATTCAAATCATATTAGAGAAAATGGTCACTCTTTCAATTCAGAATTTAAAATCCAACCTTCTGAAAATAGGGGTATAAAACTCAACCTTCTGGAAGCACTTGAAATTAACAGATTTAGGTATTCACCGGAAATTCTTAATGATCAGGTGTGCATAAATAACTCACCCTTATTAAATTTATTTCCTAAACATTAGTTCAAGTACGGATAGCTCTGAGTGGATTGCCTCTTTAGTATATATAAAAATTCGTTAGTAAGATATATTTGTAGTATTCATTCGCTCTTGATAAAGATACTGTGTATCGAAACGCTTCGAGCATTTAAAAATATATTTTAGTAGAAATCATCCTTTACTTGCAGTTGATATAATTATTAGTTAGGTATCATATATACATACGAATAAATCACGCCTTTTTCCCGTAGGTGTAGGCATAGACTACTTCTTTCCACTTGCAGATAGGTATCAAAATAAAGACAATCGTAAACATTTATATTAATAAAGTTTGTCTGTATATGTCTTAAGGGGGTCGTGAGAATTTTTCATTCTGTAAAGGGGTAGCGTATATAGAAAGATTGAAAAACACTGCCCTAAAATAATCACGTCACCTTTTCACTTAGACAAATTAAAGCTGAACCATTAATTTCAACTTTTCATTTCAGTCAATGTAAGAGACCTTAATGTTCATTCATAAAAGTGACAGATGATTTTATGATATTTTGTCACATCACGTGCCATGAGCTCTTATAACGTTGTTTCAGTTATTCACACAATGATCTATCCGTGATTTTTTCTTTTATTGTAATTAGCCATTTCTGACCGCTTTTATCAACTATAACTTTGTTTGCTCTAAAGTTGTGTGTTTGTGATACCAGTGATTTAAGGTTGATTTCTCGAGAATGAAATGTAATTTAAAATTTTGAAATCTGGTAAAATCTGACAAGACGTTGGATACACAACCAAATGTATATGGAATCATAAGATATTTTGAATATTACGTCAGAGATTTTGGAAATTTTGAAGGATTGTTAGAATTGATCCTTCTTCAGATATTTCAATTGAAAAGGAAAAAATTTAGGTGTATTTCAAGAGAGAAACAAATAGAAAAAGAGGAGAATCTCTTTCCGCATGTAGGAAAAAAATTGAAAATTGTATTCTCACGGAGTAGGTGTTTTTTTTTCTCGACTTCAGTAGCTTGTATTACCTAGTCTTGCCCTTATAGAAGCCTGAATCCGTCTAGGCATGAGGTCTTCGACCTCCTCTGGGTGATATTCTGCCACTCTTCTGTGGCGGCTTGGATGAGCTGTTGTGGGGTTGTTGGATTAACCTGGCCCAATCTAATTTTCCTTTTGAGATTATCTTATGTTCAATAGGATTTAGGTCTGAAGAGCAAGCCAGTCCAAAATAGCGATTCCCTCTGTTTCAAGATAATGTCGCGCAAGGTTGGTGGTATGCCGAGGAGCATTATCTTGCATAAAGTTTTCATCGTGGGCACCTTGCCAGAGTCTCACTATGGGTTCCAGCACTAGGTCCACGTAAATTCTAGCTGTTATACTGGCAGGAAACGAAATCAAATCTGCTTTGCCTCCCGGATAATACCACCAGAAACATCACACTGCCCTTGGTATTTCTGAATTTGTCTTGCTGCTCGGAGTCTAGCTTGTCTTCCACGGCCCCTTTAAACCTTAATCTGGCGATCATCTGATCGATTTCGCCAATTAACAATATTCCAATCTCGGTGCTTTATACACTAATTAAATCGGTTTTTTTTTGTTGTCTGATTAGCTCTGGAACTCCGCTGTAGAACAACCTTGAACGAAGTCTTTGACGTAGCGTTTAAAATGATACACTAATGCCTGTTACCTTTGGAGTTTGGGGTGCGTTCCACTATGGTCTCTTCTTGCAATTTGGCACAAAAATCGGTCTTGTTCTTCAAAAGTGATCTTTCTACGACTTCTTCAAGGCCTATTTTGCAGAGATTGTAGCTCCACGGTAGGTTTATTAAATCATCCCCTGTGATACCCCTGTTGTAGCCGCTATATCCTTTTGTGTCACCCCTTCTTCAACGAGAGCTATTATTCGTCCCCTCTGCACATCGGACAATCCACTTATGATTATTATTATTATTATTTAATATAAATTAGAGTTGAGGCGTGATGCCTATATAAATCAAAAATCATAATATACATTATGTCTAACAGGTTGCAAAACAGTGAAATCAAAGTTATACAAAATGACTTAAAAAATAGGTTAGGCTATTCTAATCTGATGAAAACAAAATAAAACGATTCTCAAAAGCAAGTAGCATTCAACCTGCCTACAGAAAACTCAAATGAAATACAATAATTGCTTATCAAAAACATGTTGTAAGTACTTAGAAATCTTCAGTTGCCTTTTTCAGATAATATCCATGAATCATAGGCATTCTTTAAAGCGTTGACAGGAGTAAAAGAAATTACATGTGGTGGTAGAGCATTATAGGCTTTTTCAAATTTTGGAATTCACAGTTTCAAATCTCAGTGACGAATGTGTACAATATCTCAAACATCTGGAGATAATTTAACATTTCTTATGATACTATCCAGTTTTTTACAATAAAAACTTAATTCTTCAAAGAAAAATCAACAATGTGGAATACCGAGTGATTCCATATAAATTTGGTTGTGTGTATTTGATGTTGAGAGACAACGACGACAAAGAAAAAACCTTGCATTCCGGTTGATTTGACATTAAGGTTTTTCGCTATCCTCTATAGAATGAAATCACCTACATCAAGCAATTTGGAACACCCTGTATACAGAATAACAGGAGAAAGAGCAAACAGAATAAGGAAAACTCAAAAATCATTTCAATTAAAATGAAAACGGTGGCCTTGTGTAATCAGAACTTCTATACAGAATGCACATCTTACAGCAAAAAGTTTCAGGATTAGTGAAGATGACATAAAACAAACTGTCATAATTTAATTGAAGATGCTTTCTGCACAATCAAATTAACCACATGATCCTCATCAATAAACAAACTGAATAATGCACTAATTTAGAACACCCTGTATACAGGATTACAGGAGAAAGAGCTCACAGAAAAAGAAAACTCAAAAATCATTTCAATAAAAAAAATGGTGGTCTAAAGGTGTAATCACAACTTCAATACAGAATATACAACTTACAGCAGAAAGTTTTAGGATTAGTAAAGATGACATAAAACAAACTCATAATTTAATTATTAAAGATAATTTTATGCACAATCAAATGAATAATCCTCATCAATGAAACGAACTGAATAATGCACAAAACCAACCCTAGTACAGATGTCCCTTCTTTCCAAGGATAAATATCCAACAATCGTCTAATTTATTAATGAAGATTAACGAAGAAAACTTCGCGGATACTACAGGGGAGGAATAAATGGCAATTTATTCAGGTCACGTGAAAATTGATATCCAATAAAAATGATCGTTTCATTCTCATTGGTCCACGACAAGTCTTCTTTTAATTTCAGTAAATGATAGTTTTGAATATTTGATTTCTTAAGTATTGGGGTTGCTGTAATTACAGTTCTCCAGTTCTGACGAACGTTTGCTTGTTTGATGTTGTTTCTTTGTGTTGAGTTCCTACGGGATTTACTCTTGAGTTTTGTGGGTTATACTATGTGAAATAATTATCGTTGTTGAGAGTTGTGAATATAAAAAGTCTGCAAGGTAAGTTTTTATTTTGTATGCTGAAATTTTAGACATTAATCGACGGAAACCATAGCACTGAATTCGAAGGAATACTTTACCCAGGCTTTTGAGCAATCGTAGATCAACATTGTAGTTAAAATTCCTTTTAGCAGGTATTCAACTTAAGATGCAAGTAACTCTTAAGAATTGTAATCATCTACTAATTGAATTGTGTTCCTTTTATAAAAATGTCAATTAAATTTGCTTCGAAACCGTTATTCTTAGCTATTAGTTTCAATATACAAACTTCATTCGCGACATCATCAGCTGACAAAGGAATAGAGAGAAATCCAAACAATTTTTTCTGTATTCTCATTTCTTGAGAGCGGAAGATGCCGGTCATACCACAAGTGTTGCTGTCCAAATTAATTTGATGTGTGTGTTATCTCGCTTCTTGTAGGTTATGGGGAAGACGTTTGATGAAAGCGAGTTCCACAGCAGACTAGCTCTGTAAACAGAAGAAGTTTTATAGAGAGAGGTAGAGGTAGTTCAAGATCTCATGGCACGTGCGTCACAAATATCACGAGCGAAGGCGGCGCTTCCATTCGTGAAATTCGGTATTTCTAAAAACGTCTGTTCGCCACTAACGCAGAGAGCGCGAAGCGGAATAACAATACAGGGCTGAACTTACCCAACCGATAGCATGCGATAATTGCGCTTTTCTAATGAAGTGTTCACCGTGATGATCATAATTGTTTTTAACACTATTCAAAGGCGGATATTCAGTGGACTTGATAATTTCACCTTTCTACTGAAGTATGATTCAAAAACATGTACAGTCCAAGCATTCTGTTTTTGAGTTTGATATTTTTCCCGGTCTCATATCTTGAAATCAAAATTTCACCAAATTGACTTGTAGTAGGTGTGATACCGATCTTCTTTTCCTCACGAAGTTTGATACTAACCTCATATAGGCATGTGCGTCTTTAATATTGAGTGAGACTTCATTTCCTGAATTATTTGCGATAAAATTTTTGTGATGCTAATGTTCTCTGGTTTTCATGAAACTGTCAAGAGAACATGAGTGAGCCAATAATCGGAAAATAATGAAATCTGTCGAAGGAGAGGTTAGAAAATATATATGTATATATATATATATATATATATATATATATATATATATATATATATATATATATATATATATATATATATATATATATACAATCTGTTCTTCTAAAGTGTCTGCTACGTACCTCTGAACATTTAGAATATCATTATTTACGAGACCAGATCAGTGTGGGCGTTCAAAGAAATTCTACCCAACAGCGTTATTGAACTTCCACAAAACAATTAAAAGTTTCACAACGTAAAGGCAGTCGTATTCAAAAAGATGAAATCTCGACTAATTTGTGAACAAAACTTTCCCAGCCTAATCAATTAACATGATCCCTGGCAAAATTCAATCCAGCTCTTTGATTTGCTATGGTTAGAGCTGGGCCCTGAGTTGCGACACGAGACCTCAGGAGAAATGCCCTTAGACGATTTCGTATATTTGTGTCTGTTAATTTCCACTCCTCTGTTCTGCCCAACTTATATTTAAAGAGGCCTACCAGTAGCGAAGCGTTGTCTCAACGAAGAAATTGATGAATCTACGTTGGTCGTCCCTGCCCAGGTAACGTTTCATAACTTTAAGTCTTCCTCTACTTGCGGATCAATCTGAAAACAATTGAATGGGACACCCCAAGCCTACTTACTCTTGTATGAGTCAACCTAAGTCATCTAACACCACTGCTTCAGCACATTCTGCTGGGGTCATATTTCGAGATTCGCGTTGCATTATAACCGAAAATTCGAATTCTCAAGAACAAACGTGACTCACAAAAGTTGACTGAAAACTATAACTAATATGTGGCGATATCTTCCGAAATCTCAATTCATTTATTTCATTTTATTTTTCATGAGATCAGGTGCTATAAGAAAAAACATCCAATTTTGATGGTCTTTATCCAGATATATCCGAAAAATTGTGTTGAAACTTTCACTCATGTATCAAAATGCACGTTTAAGAACACAGAAATTCGAGTTTGATATCGGATAAATTGCATAGAAATAGGAAAGAAGGTAGGATATTAGTGGATAAATTTGCCCATAGAGAATCCTTGCGTTTCCATAGCAACGCAACATTCACAACAAATAGCACGGTTTTAAAACTGTCAAGAACAGCCGTTTTAGTACCTGTTGTGTAATTTTTCTGCCGATATAAATTAAAATGTCTCGTTTTTCAAGCACCAGTGAAGAAGAAATAAATAATTCTATACAGAATTCTATCCCCAAAAATACAAGAAAAACGCACAACCTGATTCGGAATCAATTCAGTAAATGCTGCAAGGAACGAACGTTCGATTTGGATATACAGCATTCTTTTGAAGTTATTGTAGAAATTCTTATGGATTGGGGTTTCAATATGAAACAAATGAATGGACAAGATTACAAAGATTACGTTGCCAAAATAAGGTGGAACACAACTGCGAAAATGATGCAGAATATATATTTCGAAAAATTCAATATGAGTTTCAACCCCTTCATCGATTCAGCATTTAGAAAGACTCGTGAAGCTCGCAATTCTAAAAGAAATATGTTACAAGGCGATGTGGAAAAGCGCAAAGAAAGTTCCGTTGCATTAACAAGAACTTGCAAGGTAGACTTTTTCAAACATGAAAAATTTAATAACGGAGAAGTGACTGGTTATATTGAATATAGCCCAGTATTTTCGAAAACTTGCCAAGGTGGCTAAAAAAAATGCTGTGATAGTAAATGGCTAGTAAAAAATAAGGAATACCCAGACTTATATCCTGTGAGGTTGTTTCATAAGATATTGTCGAAAAGATCCGATCATATTACAAAAGATAGATTATTTCTGGCTCCCAATCGATTTTGGAAAAAATGTACTTCTAAGGGTTGGTACAAAAATATGCCTTTGGGAATAAATGAAATATCCAAATGGACAAAAATTTCAGCAGATGAAGTTTGACGTCTTGAGAATAGTCTAACACACGTATAGTTTGATTCTTGCACAGTAAAAAAGCACCTACTCAAACTAAAAAATCATTCGTCTCCAGGACTTGATGGTATCAGTCCTTTTTTCTTGAAGAAGTTTGCCGACGTCCTTTCTCATCCTTTGGCCTTGATTATGAGAACATCTTTCGAGACATCCCGCGTTCCTCTGGACTGGAAGAAATCAAGTGTCACTCCTATATTTGAAAAAGGTGATAAACTGGACCCATGTAACTATAGACCAATAATCCTTCTGTCTGTTGCATCAAAAGTGATGGAATCCATAATAGTCGAAGTGACAACCGAGTTCTTGACAAAAAACTTTATCATTCCGTCAGAACAACATGGCTTCGTAAAGGAAAAGTCAACTACCACAAATCTTTTGTCTTGCGTTAATGATTGGACGCATGCCTATGATCAAAGGATCCCTACTGATGTCATTTACTCGATTTCGCCAAGGCTTTTGACAGAGTCACAGTAAGAAGATTAGTTCACAAATTGGACATCGTTGGAATTCGCGGGAAGTTGCTTCTCTGGACTACTAATTATATGTCGCAGCGAACATTCGTGGTGAGGGTTGGTGGTGTTCCTTCGTCGGAAAGACCGGTTGTGAGCGGACTGCCTCAGGGATCCGTCCTGGGGCCACTTTTATTTGTCATTTTCGCCAGCGATCTTTCATTACACATTAAATCTCGCAAGTCATTCTTCGCTGACGAAACCAAGTTGTATGCAAACCCGCTCACCGAGAGACAGATTCTCCAGGACGATCTTGACGCAATAAATCGATGGTGCAACGACTGGCTCCTATCACTGAATGTTGATAAATGTGTTGTGCTCCATATAAGACCCAATAATCCATCCCGACAATACTCGATTGACAATCATCCACTCCGCTCAGTTACTTCACATGTAGATCTAGGAGTAACCGTTACTTCAAACCTTACGTGGTGGGAACATGTCCTAAGTGTTTGTAAACGTGCTAATTCTTTAATTTATCTCATTCGTAGATCGTTCGTTAAGTTGTCCTTCTCTAGTTCGGTTACACTTTATAAAACTTATGTGCGTCCTATTTTGGAGTATGCAGGCTCGGTTTGGTGCCCGGTTCTCGCTCGGGATAAAAGCATGCTGGAGGGTGTCCAGCTCCGTGCTACACGTATGACTTTTGGGGTCGTTCGTCCCTCATATAATGAAAGATTGGCTAGAGCTGGTCTCATAACCTTCGAGCAGCGAAGACATCGCGGAGATCTAATCTTGTGCTATCGTATAATTAAACACAATTATGCCAACCTGAGATGTTTGTTTAGTTTGAGTGCTGATACTCGTTTGCGTGGTCATCATCTGAAGCTGAAAAAAGAAAAATTTTCGTCGAGACAAAGACAGTATTTTCTTGTGAATAGGGTGTTCGATGATTGGAACAGGTTTTCTAGTGATGTGGTGGACTCAAATTCGGTTAATGAATTCAAAAATAAATTGGACTTTCTTTTGTTTAATTAGATTTCGTTTTTGACATAAGTGGATTTAGTTATTATATATGTGTGCATATTTAATTATGGCTAAGCTGTGCTTGCAATACTATAGAAATTATTTTTTTGTTATTAGGCTTTTATAGGACTTGTCCGCAGCCTTGAATAACTTCAATAATAATAATAATAAAAAATAAAAAGATCACAAATCATTCTCATTGATCCAGTGCTGTTTCGAACCTAACTGAGGCAGTTGTCAGTGAACAAAAATTTCTCAAACTAACCTCTATTTAGCCTTACCTGCAACTGAACGATGAGCATCATTCGAATCTTGTTTCAAATCTTCGGAAATCTTCTGCGAATGCTGAATCTTCCATGATTCCTCAAGCATCGTCCCATATAGAATCGACCCGGAGTGAAAAAATTGTATATAGTAATTGCATGTTCAATAATAACTAAACATGTTTGTAATGAATGTTTCATGATTTTCTCGTTGAGTTTGTGTGCATTTCTCAATAAAGTTCATTTTGTACTTTTTGTCATTCGCAGAATATTCTCAGCAAATACCACTCGAGCTCAGATTTGGCAGGATATTTTCTAAGCTCGTTTTCTCATATTTAATTTTCGGTAGTTCTCATATTTAGTACGCTTTGATTTTGGTAGTTCTCGTTGAATTGCTCAACCTACTCGATTACTTATTCGGTATTATTACTTACGACAGTTAGTTTCCTGCCAAATAATAAATTCGAAATATTGAAATATGCCCTAATTTCTTGGCGCACTGTTTGGTTTTTCAACAAATGAAATTACCATTTTCTTCCAGAAATCTAATCATGAAACGGTTTCATTTTCAATAACTTGATTTTCCGTTTATCAAAACATACAAAATTGTTCAACGATGTTTATACTCAGTCGTACTCAAGAAAGTTCTTGCAAATTTCTCCTACCTTTCTTGTATAATACCTAGAACTGAGGCATCGTCTTTTCCTGTTCAAATAATACTTTACGAGTTGTTCGTGTTTAATATTCGGAAGACAGTCAAGATTAGTACTGGTCATTGAACGATTTACAAGAATATTATTCGTTTTTAATGAGGAGTTTCCTCAACATAGAAACCAAACATATTACGTGAAAAAATTTGCGCTATTCTATTTCTAAGACAATTTGCAATGAGAATATATAAGAAACAAACTGTTTCGTAATTATAAATGTCAATATCATTAAGGAATATCAGCAGAGAAATTTTGAAACTAGAAAAAGCTATTATGCATATTAAGACTAAAGAGAATATTTTATTTAGAAAATTTCTCAAGGTCTTTATTTTTTTGAAAAATCTTTTATTAACGTTTAGATATTGAAAGCAATTTGAATGTACAGTCTCTTAAGTTACTTAAGGAATAAAATCACAAAAAACAATATTGTCATCATACAACAAAACTAAATTCTCTGTTATTTTCTTAATTATATAATCAGTTATATACTTACTAAGTAATCAGACTTTAACATTGAATATTGTTAATGAAAATATAATATTAAAACCTTCTATCGTAATTAACAATGTTTTCTTAAAAATTAAACAAACATCAAAATTTAACAAAAATAATCATAAAACTCTCATATTAAAATTACAAAACAATCTACTGGACATTATATCGAGTTAAACCTACCGAAAATTAAAGCGACGATGTTCGAGATGTGCCTTTGGAGAAAGTTGGTTTTGGTAATTGCAAAACTACATCTCTAACATCCACACTTGCTTTGTCTTCCACAATTGGAAATATAAACTTAGAAGACCCTGCTTTTTTCTGAGATATAATACTTCATATTCTGTCACACTATACTTAAATTTTGGCTATGTAGTGAATCACAGTTTTCTTCTTCAAATTTAATTAGAGGTTGTCAAATAGAATTTTGACAGAAATTTGCATAACATTCACTATAATTGTATGAAGATTACTTTCTGATTTTCAATGATATATCACTGCATGTTACATTATAATATCATGCTCTCCGTAAATATATTTCGAATTTATATTTTCGTCAGCCTCTACTTAGGGCATTGGTCTTCAAGTAAGCAAGTAAAATTTTGGCACAATTCAGTGGAAAATATCATAAGAGTGATACTAGACGCAATAAATCTTATTGTGGATTGAAGTCAGCACCAGATGAGTCCACTGTTGCATTTGGTACCAACATCCATCCTCCGATGGTGAAAAGGTCGTACTCTTTTTTTTACTATTTTGAGTTTCACTTTGGAACTACGGTAAACAATGCGTTTTCATTTCGTATTCGGAACAGATAGTCACAATTTTCTCACTGGTAGTGATATACAGGGGATCCTCCAGCGTTTTGAGAAGAAGGATCTCACACAGTTCTATTCGAAGCTGTGGATCGCCGGCTTATAGAGTTTGGACCAATGAAAATTTATGAGGGTGCAGTTATAGTTTTCTTATAATTCTGTGAATACTACTATAAGGTAAATTCAAATCATGCTCTGATATTACCCATGATGCACGTGGATTAACATCGAAATAAGCTAGAACGGCAATTTCATTGTCTACATTCTTGACATCGATGAAAATGATGTCTTATTCTGGACCGTCCAGTGGGAAGAAAGTTTGTAACGTATCTCTTGTTTTACCTGTCCTAGACGACATATTTGGATATAATTCGTTGAATCAGTTCTGCTCAAATTCGTTCTCTCATCTCCACGAATGACAAATAAATGATTTGTGTAGCTAGCTATTCTGTTCGAATCATTTCGACTGACAGTTA
Organism: Cryptolaemus montrouzieri; assembly: GCA_013387265.2. Lineage (NCBI taxonomy): Eukaryota > Metazoa > Arthropoda > Insecta > Coleoptera > Coccinellidae > Cryptolaemus > Cryptolaemus montrouzieri. Next base: position 16,842,241 of record JABFTP020000042.1, read on the forward strand.
AAACAATAATAGTTTGTTATCTATACTCAGGAGCCATCTATGCTCTGGGATATGTCTATGCACGTGCAGAAATTTAAGCCTCCTTCGCCAACTACAGGTAGATACGTAAAATTCTTTTTTTCGCCATAGTTTGAAAACTTGAAATCTCAGGTACAGAACATGTATAGATAACTTCATTCAGTTTTTTACGGCGAATCTGATGAATTGAAAAAAAAATAGGGGTTACAATTTGACAAAACGTAGTTCTCGATGTTTCTTCGTTTCGAAATGTGTGGCAGAAATAAGAGCACTCTGTATACTCACTGAGATTGAGTCGGATATGAGCTTTATTTCGCATGGTTTCTCGTTTGCAAAACACCTTTAATTTTTCTGGTAGCTCACTCGGATCTAGAGATATATCAATTTTTTCGAAAAGCAAATAATCGATAATTCTCAAGTGAAACTAGTATATTCATGAATGAAATAATCTAGACTTATGAGTTAGGTGTTTTTGTAATTGGAATAACAAGTGTTATCGAACAAGTCATCAATATATAGGGTGTTCTATATTAAATAACAGTTGTTATGCACCTCCGGTATAACCAGAAGTGTCATTGAAGTAAAAATATTTTAGACATAGAGTTTCGACTACCAACATTTCAAAACGATAGCATTATTAGTTTTCCATAAACGTCTAATAGGCCACTCAACTTGGGATACCCTGTATATGGAGTAATGAGTTGAAATAATGACTTTGACTAGGACAGAAAAATTTTCATGAGTCAACAATCGCGGGTTCTACGAATTATATCGAAGAATTAAAAATGTGAGTTTTCCTTCGGAACTTTTCGATAATTTCTTTATTTTTCTGGAAATACAGCGTTTTAAGATATATGCTATTTTAGGAGCAAATGGTACTCAAAATTGAGGACATTGAAAAAATGTCGGTTTCCATATAAAGAGTCCAGTGAACTTTTTGGATACAACAAACCAACGGAAATACTTAAGACTATCAGAATATCAATACAATTTTGTTTCTTTGAAAACGATTTACAGTTTCAGGATCATACATATAATCAAAAAACAAAACGAAAAATCTTGTTCATAACTTCAACTTTAGAATTCCAGTTCCCCGTTCTTGCTCTTCCTCATTTTCAAAATACGGACTTCATTTTTCGATTTTTTTAGTTCACACTTTTTCATACTAATATCGAAGTCAAAGTTATCGGATAGTGCTTTAAACTTTTGATTAGACTTTATCAAGACAACAGTCATTCAAATGAGGATTTTTCAGACCGTTCTTCGCTTTTTTTCTCGATATTAACTGGATTATTTTCACGAGAATAAGTCTAGAGAGGTCAAATTTCGTGATTTAGGAGGTTATTGTATATTTGGCCTATTGAGCTATTCAATTTTTGTCCAAGTTTCATTGGAATATATAGGAATACCTAGAACTGAGACATCGTATTTCCCTCTTCAAATAATACTCTACGAGTTGTTCATGTTTAGTTTTCGGTAGACAGTTAAGATTAGTAGTCGTCATTGAATGGTTTACAATAATACGATTGGTTTTAATGAGGAATTTCCTCAACATAGAAACCAGACATATTACCGTGATAAAATTTGCGCAATGCTATTTCTAAGACAATTTGCAATAAAATATATAAGAAACAACCTGTTTCGTAATTGGAAATGTCAATATCATTAAGGAATATCAGCAGAGAAATTCTTGAAATTAGAAAAGCTATTATGCATATTAGGACCAAATAGAACATTTTATATAGAAAATTTCTCAAGGTCTTTAATTTTCGAAAATTTTTCTATTAACGGAGATATTGAAAGCACTTCTGAATGTACAGGTTGTCAAAAAGCATTTCGACAGAAATTCGCATAACATTTACTATAATCCTGTGAAGATTACTTTATGATTTTCAATGATATTCCACCACAGGTATCACTTCAGGTTAGGTTATGCTCTCAAATTTCCGTAAATATATTTCGAATTTATATTGTCGTCAGCCTCTTTACTTTGGGCACTGGTCTGCTTTAAGTTAGCAAGTAAAATTTTGGACAATTCAGTGGAAAAAATTATAAGTGAGAGACTAGACGCAATAGATCTTATAGTGGATTGGAGCCATCTTGTTCAGCACCAGATGAGTCAACTGCTGCATTTGGTACCTACATCCATCCTCCGCTGGAGAAAAGGTCGTACTCTTTCTTTTAACTATTTTGAGTTCCACTTTGGAACTACGGTATACAGTGCGTTCTCATTTCGTATTCGGAACAGGTCAACAATCGCCAGATCTACGAATTATATCGAAGAATTGAAAATATGAGTTTTACTTCAAAATTTTTCGATAATTTCCTTTTTTTCTGAAAATACAGCGTTTTAAGTATTATTTACGGAGCAAAAGGTACTAAAAATTCAGGAAATAAGTGAAAAAATGTGGGTTTCTATATAAAAACTCCAAGTGAAGTTCAACTTTTTCGAAACAACAAACCAACGAAAATATTTCAGGCTATCAGAATATCAATACAATTTGGATTTTGTTTCATTGAAGACGATCTACAGCTTCAGGATCGTCCGATATAAACAAAAAGCAGAACGAAAGATCTTGTTCATAACTACGACTTTAGAATTCCAGTTCCCCGTTCTTGTTCTTCCTCATTTTCGAATGACGGACTTAATTTTTCGATTTTTCCAGGTTACAATTTTTCATACTAATATCAAAGTCAAGGTTTTCGGATATTGCTTTAAACTTTTGATTAGACTTCATCAAGACAACAGTCATTCAAATGAAAATTTTTCATACAGTTCTTCGCTTTTTTTCTCGATATTAACTGGATTCTTTTCACTATATCAAGAGGAGTCAAGTTTTGTGATTTAGGAAGTTATTGTATCTTTGGCCTTTCGAGCTATGAAATTTTGTCCAAGTTTTATTGGAATATTGCTGAACAAATCTTATATACGTTAACATGACATGTACACACACCAAAAAATTGTCGCATCACCTGGTATTCTGAATTCCACAATCGATTAAGCAGCTCGATCGCTGTTTCAGTAATGCTTCAAATTCCATCAGAGTTAAAAAGCCTGTATCTCAGAAACGAATCTATTGAGGTGTGTTTTTATTGCAGAATTGTAATTAGGGTGTGTTGAAGCACAATTTACGAAAATTTTAGTGCATTTCAGAGTTAAACAGTGAAACGTGGTCCTTCACATGAATCATAACTTTCACATTATATTTGATGTAATTATATCCTTTTATCCACTAATATCACATCTAAGCTAATTTTATGATATTCTTATGTTTCGACAACTTTTCTGGGGAAGGAGATATTGTATACAGGGTGTCCACGCGAGAAAGAAGAAGTAATAATCTGAGACAGTTGGTAGCAAAGGATGTAAACATTGTTTTTAAGTAGGTCATCAGTAATTCTTTTGCCAAAATATTCAAGGTGGCTCGTTTGAGATATATAACACGCTGTGAAGAGCTGATAAATGAAGTATCGTTCGACCTCTTTGCCCTTATCAATTTCAATGAATTGAAGCACCCCCTCTTAGAGGGTTGCTAGCTGAAGCCTCAAACATAGTTCAAAAGATTCCCTCTAAACAAAATTCGTCGCGTTTCGGCAAACTTTTCAAATCACTACAGAATAAGAAATACACAGGATGGCTTGTTTAAAATGGAGCACCTGTATATTCACAACAAAGAACTGAAAAAACATAGGAAAACATCTAGAACCCAGATATTATTGAAAATTTAAAAATCTTTTGCATCTACTTCAAAACAGTCATAAAAATAACCGAATCCCATTCCGTTTGTACATGATATTTATGGACAACATGTTTTGAAAATTCTTCATTCAATTAGTTAATCTTACTTGGTTTTATGAAATTTCTTCTTTAAATAATGTGCCGATTGCCTGTAGTGCTTCCAATTGTGCACAAACTCAATATTTACCCAAAAATATCCAATATAATAATAAAAATAATAAAAAGTATCTCAGGATGATTATTCTGAATGAAAAACAAAAGTTATAGTTTTGTGTCTTTTGACTGATATGGAACATCAGAAACAATCTACTTAGAAATAAGAAGTACAATTTAGCTTTTATAATTGATTTTGTAGATTTGAAAATAAGTTGACTATGAAGTATGATCTGAATAAACAGATTCTCTTCTATTTGTAACAAAGTAAATTAAAATATTTTGTTAAAATGTTCATTCTGAAAAGTTGGACAGATAACTTTCCTTTTAAGTTTAGAAATATATTCTTTCACCTTTTCTGCTTTGAACGATATATTTGATATTGTGTCCTCCTCTCGAGGTGACAGCTGCTAGGGAAGGGTGACATGAGTAGGTTCATCAGTAAAAGCCTCAGCAAAGGATTCAGTGAGCACCTCCGCAGACTCACCGTTCGTCGAGCAGAGGCTCCTCTCAGAACGACGTAGAAGGAGGGTCCCCACTTTACTTTGCTAACCAGCCCTGATGTATTTATATATTCAACCGGCCCGCGTCTCACCAGAGAGCATCGAGTTGCAAGACTTCAGTTCGCGAGGGAACATGCAAATTGGGGTATTCCAGAATGGTCGAATGTTCTCTTCTCCTACTAGTCTAGGTTCTTTCTAGTATCAAATGATAAACGCATGCCTGTATACAGACGACCTGGTGAACGGTATCAGCAATGCAATATCCGGCAAACCGAAAACTTTGGAAGGGGTCAGTAATGGTGAGGGAGGCATTTCTTTCCATGGTCGAACTAAGTTAGTGCTAGTGAATAATGGAAGAACGACAGCGGCCAGATACATCGCAGATATCCTTGAACCCCATGTTGTACCCTTTGGCCCATTGATTGGCGAAAACTTTATTTATATGCATGATAATGCTCAGCCTCATGCAGCTAGAGTAGTTACAGAATTTTTTTTTTTGAATTGTGGAGGCCGTTACTTGATGTAGATCCATGATATAAATGAGATAAAAAACACAAGGTTTAACTTTAATCTACACTTTATTTGAAAAAATTCGACGACGTTTCGCTGACACAGCAGCTTTATCAAGAATGGCAAACAGAATGAAGAGTATGGTATTATAAACAAATCGTAGAACAAGTTGGATGAATAACAGGAAAATCCACAGCGAGCCATTGTACAGTTAGTATGAAAGGTAATAAAAACTAATTAAACAAGTTAAGTAGGGGTGAATAATTCACATCTACCTGCTCATTCAAAAGCTTGTCCGAATGTTTGTATCTATTTATTTCTAATGCTTCTAGGTTATAGCATTTTTAAGTAACAACTTAAAATACCAAAGGGCCAAAAGCTTGTATTCGCTTTCTCCAACATTTGAATTGTGGAGGCCGTTACTTGATGTAGATCCATGATATAAATGAGATAAAAACACAATCAGAAATATTGAATCTGTTGGACGTTTTCATTGAACAAAATTATTTTTCTTTCAACAACATCTATTACAGTAGTGAAAATGGTTTGATCATAGGAAATCCCTTGAGTCCACTTTTAGCAGATATTTTTATGAATGATATTGAACAGAAAATTCATACACATCCACTCATTTCCAAATTTCTTTATTGGTATAGATATGTTGACGACATCTTAGTATGTTTCATTGGAACTACTCGTCAATTAGACTTATTTCTAAATTTCATTAATTCCATCCATTTGAACATTTAGTTCACGATAGAAATTGAACAGAACGATTCCATTAATTTTTTGGACTTGAAAATTACTAAACGAAATAATAATCATGTTTTTCGGTCTTTCGTAAACCAACACATACTAATACAATCATACATAACTACCCATTACATCCAATTCAACACAAAGTTGCAGCTTTAAACAGCATGGTACATCGGTTACTCAATTTACCTTTATCAGTAGAAGATTATAATAAAGAGTTAAACATCATCAAACAGATAGCCATTAATAATTCATATAATCCGGATATGATAGATCTAATCATTTGTAAAAACTGTATCAGAAAGCAATAAATGAAGTATATCCTATTCGTAAAGACTATAAAATATTCAACAGTTTAACATTCTGCGGTTCTGCAAGTACAAATATTAAATCCTTTCTCGTCAAACAAAATCTTAATATAACTTTCAAAACTTCTAATAACTTAGGTAAACATATTAAAATAATAAATCTCGTGTTGAAAAATCAAGGTAGGACCTATAGGAGTTTTGGCATAAGAACATCTGAACAGAAACGTAGCTCCGATAAAAATAAATCTGATTCAAATTATTCAAACCATTTAATAAAAGAAAACCATTCATTCAATAAAACTTTGACATATTACATATAAAATCAAAAAGTTTAAAATAAGATCTCCTAGAAGCATTAGAAATAAATAGATACAAACATTCGGAAAAGCTTTTGAAGGAGCAGGTAGATGTGAATTATTCACCCTACTCAACTTGTTTAATTAGTTTTATTACCTTTCATACTAACTGTACAATGGCTCGGTGTGGATTTTCCTTTTATTCATCCAACTTGTTCTACGATTTGTTTATAATACCATACTCTTCATTCTGTTTGTCATTCTTGATAAAGCTGCTGTGTCAGCGAAAAGTCGTCGAATTTTTTCAAATAAAGTGTAAATTAAAGTTAAACCTTGTGTTTTTATCTCAGTTACAGAATTTCTGAGAAATGCCGAAATTGAAGTCCTAACTTGAATCCCATAGAACATGTTTGGGACAACATGGGATGGCAAATTCAGCAACGTAGGATGCCTTGTAGAACACTCCAACAACTAGAAAATCTGCTTCATGAAATTTGGAACTCAGTGACTCAAGAGTACAATCAAAATTTGTTTGGAGGGTTTCCGAGACGTATACTGGCAGTAATTAAGGCCCAGGGATGAAACACTCGATTTTGAAAATGATTAGTAACCATTCGATGCTAGTTGATTGGTCTCTTCGCGAATGTTTGAAGATGGTAGGATTTTTAAATTTTTCATTAACTCGAAAATTGTTAATATTTTCCATCATAAACTCATCTCTTTTGAATATCTTCTTATTTTACACTTCTGAAAGTTACCAAGCGACTCTTGATTGACCAACCTAAAAGTTTATGAAGTATTGTCGTAAAAGTAGAGTGATGCGACAATTTTTGTGTGGAATGTATTCAATTCTTTTAGTTCCACAGTATATTTGTATACACCTTTTACTAAGTTATCCTTATCGAGTAGTCTTCGAAATAAATCTATATTTCAAAATTTCACGACGGACATAAATACAGTGTCATGGGCTGCCTTAGATCAGTTGTAAAATTATCGTTCTAAAACTGCACGACACAATATTGTGAAGGTATTCTGTTTGCACGAACACAAAACGAAATCCATTAGGCAAATGATGTATTATTACTATTACTGATGCTATTGACAGATTTGACTGTATACAATATCTTTTTGCCAAACCGGTAGTGAAAGTTTACACTTTGGGTACTTTTCAAATTCCTATATCTAATGATTGAAACTGAAAATGAGGTAGCAAGTACGATGTGGGGAAGTCCAAAAAATTTCTAATTTTGATATTTCTCAGAATTCGTTGATCTAACCTCATGCAGAAGATTATATAAATTTGTATTCCTATATAGCAATATTTCTATGAACTCTCTTATGAATAAAAACTGTTACAGAAGGGCCATGTACAAACGACTGTTCCAACTCCCGCGTTGGCAATCAATATGCATTCATTTTTATCAAAGGACCACGCACAAAATGCACTAAAAATTGCATTCTGTGAAAGTTCACCAAATTTTCGACACCCTGATTACAATTATGCAATAAAAAACATACCTCAATGGATTCGTTTCTGAGATACAGGCTGTTTAAGTTTGATGGATTTTGAAGCGGATTTTTTCTAACTCCCTCTTTTTCAACTGTAAATTCTGTTTAGAGAACAGAAAAAAAATATTTTTCAACTGGGAGGTCATAAAAGTGTTGACAAATGTATTGGAAGACCTGTCTTTGTATACAGGACGAACCATAAGAAATCGTGAAATTGATAATGGAATATCTCAGTTTTCTTCAAATGGAGAACAACAGGACGGCATGAATTTATTAGAATCTTCACTTCGAGCGTTTTTATGCTAGAGATTATACAACTGTGACTCTCCTTGAGTATACAGGATATCTCATGAATGGCCGAATGTTGAAAAAAAAATTATTTCTTAGGAAATTATTATTTTAATGAAAAGATCATTGAAATGTAATGCAAAAGGATAGTGTGAGTGTTTGTGTGTGTCCGTATGAGTCTAAATTCTTTGTTCCAGATGTTCTCAATATACAGGCTGGTCGGGTTCGATGGATTTGAAGCGGATTTTCGCCAAGTTTACTTTTTCAACCGTAAAATATGTTCGGGGTATTCTTGAACAGAAGAAAAATATTTTTTTCGCCATGATTTCTTACATGAGTTGGACCACAACGAATCATAGATCCGTAGCAGAAAAAATCAGATTATCCATATGGGGATGTCTATATTATCCGTTTCCGAAAATATGTAATTCAGACTGAATACAGAACTGCATTTTATTTTTCTTTCGTGATTAAATTTAGCACTTAAGATGAGCCAAATGAGTTTTTGAAATTCTATCAAATTTGGGGAACGGGTTCTCGAATTACTCTATTCATTTTACAGTATGATCCTTTCGTCCAGACATATCCTGTATCTTCAAATTGGTAGAATATGATAATTTCACATTTATTTTTTCTTTTCAGATGTTGAATATGAACTTCAAGCCTCAAGGCTTGGTGGCCGACCTTATGCCTAACATCAGGATGATGCAACTTTTCGGTCACTTCATGCTGAAATATCACGCAGATGATTCAGGAGCTTTACACACAATTCGATTGGGTTATTGTTGTATGAATCTCTTTGTTGTACTGTTTCAATTTGGGTAAGTATATATTTCACACTAAATGAAAAAAGCTACTACTGAAAGTCTCAGATATTCAATACTCCATCATCATCGGAATTCACTCGAATTCGAGTATGAGTGTCCTCCAATCATTTTTCCTATTGCTGCACTTTGTGTACTCTGGCATGGCTGAAGAAACCAATTCGAGAGCCACAGACCCTACCGCACTAGTCACATACAAGCTGATAAATATCCCCTGGCAGCAGGTTATTATCTGCTCTTATATTTGCTGCTCTTTGCGGTCTGATGCAGATTCCTCCCAGTGGAAATCGTTAATTCCACAGCTTTTAAAATTACGTTCGAGGACATCCTTGTATCGTTTCAGCTTTCCTCCTTGTGATCGCTGGCCATTTTTGAGCTGGGAATACAAGATTTGTTTCGGCAGTCATTCATTCGGCATGCGAGCGACGTGACCAGACCATCGGAGTTGGTATTTCATCTTCATTGCCTCAATGCCTCGTCTAGGATTCTGATAATGGTGCGACGGTCTTGCCATTTGACGTTAAGAATTTTTTGTAGGCAGCGCTGATGGTATTTTTCCAATATTTTCAGGTGTCTTCTATAGGTAGTCCAGGATTCGAAACCATATGTGAGCGTTGGCAATATTTTAAGGTAAACCTTGATCTTGGTCTTAGTGTGGATATCATGGTTCTCAAATATTCTTCGCTTCAATCAGCCGAGCGCAGCGCTAGCGCATCCTAGTCGATATTGCATTTTGGCATCGAGCATTGCATTAGACGATAGGTGGCTGCCAAGGTACGGGAAGTGATTTGTGTTGTTCAAAGTTTCACCATTGATTGAAGTGGATGGTTGGATGATGGCATCCACATCATCAGGTGCAGGCTGATGCAGAATTTGTGTTTTTCTTAGGTTGATATCTAGTCCGTAGCTTTCGTATGCTTCACAAAATGCGTTCATGATGGCTTGCAAGTCTTCTTCAGAGTGTGCCACAACCACATTGTCATCTGCGTACTGCAGTTCGATGATAGAAGTTCCGGTTATTTTGGTTTTGGCCAGCAGTCGGCTCAGATTGAACAGACCGCCGTCGGTTCTGTATACTATCCCCACGCTAGGATTTAGCTTTCCATTCACCAGGTGTAGCACTGATGCTACGAAAATAGAAAACAGGATGGGAGCAATGACGCATCTCTGCTTCACTCTTATTTTGATATTGAATGATTCTCCAGGACCATTATGGCCGAGCACGGTAGCGCTCATGTTGTTATGCAGCAGTTGAAGCACCTGAATGAATTTTTGGGGACAACCAGCCAGCGCCAAGATCCTCCATAGTGCCTCTCGATTGACGGAGTCGAAGGCCTTGATAAGTTCTATGAAAGCCATATAAAGAGGAAGCCTTTGCTCTTTAGCCTTTTCCTGAATCTGTCTCGCACTGAAGATCATGTCAGTTGTTCCTCTATTGGGTCTAAGGCCACATTGTGTTTCTGGAAGGTACTCTTCAGCGAGGGGCAGCAGGCGGTTAGACAAGATTCTAGCGAGAATCTTACCAGCAGCGCTGAGGAGAGATATTCCCCTCTGGACAAGATTCTAGTGATGATCTAACCAGCAGCTTTGAGTAGAGATATTCAATACTAATTATGAGGTGAACCTTGAACATCCCCTGAAATCTGCATACTTTTGCTACGTGAACAATATTTACAAGCAAATACCTAGGGCCCTAATATTGCCTTTCACTAGCAGCTACTTATTTATACATTGCAAATCAATATCAATAAGCTCAACTGAAAAACTGAGATATGTCCACGACGCTCCCATTATATGACCCCTCGGCAAAGAAATCTTAAGTTCTTTCACAGTTCACCTGGATTCAATCTAGCCGAACATGAAATACCTAAGCAAAAATCATAGGAACAGGTGCAATATTGGGATCTCATCTCAACCAGGTCATAAAAACGATCTGAAGATCAACCAAATTAATGGTAGATCGCTCATTTTCAGATCTATGTTACTCATAGATAACCCACAGAAAAAAAAAGAAAACCAACTCTTGAAAACAATGAATACAGGCGAAACATTATTAAAGCAGATATAAGAAACAGCCATACTGTTCGCAGCACAACATGTTCAGAAGAAGAAGAACAAACAATAATTTCACCGTACGTCGAAGAAATGACAGCTGATTCAGAAGAGCACGGTGGTGAAACACAATATCAGAACAGCCTTTAAACCGAAAAAATGCTCAGAAATCCCAGAGAAAACATTCCTCCAAAAAATGAAGAAACTCACCTTATACTATTCGGAGATGCAACCAAGTTTACATAGAACACAGATGTAGAAACCCCTCCGATTTCTCCAGCTGTAAACTTCGATACCTGATCTATCTCTAGTCTTCCAGTCATCCATGTACCAGATATACCCTCCTCCTGGCAAGGAATCCTTCTTTTCCTCTAACTCTTATCTTGATCTGATTTTCACCTCGATCTCATCACCAAAGTGGTACCTCGGCATAGTTTTATACGAGTTTATATAGCGGAGGTGGTCGCTGTTGTCAGCTTCAAGAAACAGGGTTTTTCTCGTACGGACCATTAGCTTGATCCTTGTACTTAGCCTTCAAGCAGTGAAACTGCCCTGCTTATAATGATCTGCAGTGGTTCGACCCCTAATAGTTGGGGTTTTTCTTTCAGAACCCACCACACGTCTCATCATCAGTGTTATGCGCTTCTTAAGAGCCAACTATGCCTCTTGTTTTCCAACTCTCGTCGTCCAGAATAGCGAGGCGCAAGTGACTCTGGGTAGAAGAACGTTTTTGAAGAACTACATCAGCACGTGTGGCTTCAAGCTCCATGAGGTGGCGAAGATCCTCCTACACGTCAGAAAGACAGCAAAAAACCTGCCAGTCTCCAGTATCTCCGGAACTAACAACTCTCACAACGGAAATACTGAAGGAAAACTACCTGCAAGTCACTATGAATAAAATGATAAACAATGAAACAACATAGAAGAATTTAGCAGCAATTATGAAACTGCTGAAAGAAAGAAAAAACCAAGAAACACAACAGGAGAATGCTACTCCCTGACGATCAGAGTACACTGAATAAACTCACAAACGATATCGATAAGGTACTCAGATGTATTTTCAATTTCCAGTTTCCATTGTTTCAGTGAACGCCTCTGCCTTTTCTTCATCTTCGATGACTACATTTCTTCAGGTCTCAGATATAGGTACCTGAGATCAAGAAGAGGCTGAGTTATTTGCAGAAACACTGGAGAACCAATTTGAAAACAATTGCAAGTGGAGGAGCTAGCGAAAATCTAGAAGATGAAAATTCAGGAGAGCAAGTAGAAGGCATTTCAAATAATGAAAACGAAGTGATACTAGCAGATCTGAATACAACAAAAAGCGTCAGATTTCAAGTGAATGGAAAGGCAAACCTACAGGAAACAGCTATCGAAGAAACAGCAAAAACAGGAAGGGGAATACTGAATACTGGAAACTGAATGGAATAAAGTAGAATCACTGAGGATACCTAAGCTAGGACGTAATTACACGTACTGAATTTTAACTAGAATCTACAAGGTGTTTTCTTTCCGGAGCCATGTCTTCTTTTGCCCTTTCAAACTTTTTTACAGTACGTCCATTTTAGTCATCTTCGGGCAATTTAGAAACTTTTTGACTCCTGTAATTTTTTCGTATCTTCGAGCGTTTTCGAGCAAAAATGATTGAACGATTCTATGCATTCGCTGAATTGAAAGCACTTTTAATTAAAAAATTACTAGTTGGCTTTGATTTTTTCATTTATTTATTTTTTTTGATAGTTGCTAAAGTTGAACCAGTGTCCGCTCGAATTGTTCATTAAATTAAGGATTAGTTTCAAGACTTTTGAAGTTATTGCTGTAAGAAAAATTGGCTAATTTTACTAACGCCAAATTGGCTGACATCCATCACATGTACGGTCTGATTATATCAGGTGAGCTTTTCGAATCGAGTAACACCAGATAGGTGAACATTTTCAGATATCCACAGAAGGTTGAGGAAACTGGTACTTTTACTGCAAATAATCATTTAAAAGGTGCAACTCAAACTATGATAACTCCAGATATTGAGGAAGCAGTTTTGAAATGTATTGATTCGAATCCTCATGTGCTCATGTGACTACAAGATAGATTAGAAATCAGTTAAATATTTCACATACTCTAACTTGTAGGATTCCCCACGCCTTTTATTTTACCCGTTTCATATTCAACGCGTCTAAATTCTACTTCCTCGAGACTTTCTTCAATACTGAATTTTTGCCGATGGTTCTTAAATATAATAAGAGAAAGTCTCAGATATAGGTACCTGAGATCAAGAAGAGGCAAAGTTATTTGCAGAAACACTGGAGAACCAATTTAAAACAATTGCAAGGGAGGAGTTAGCGAAAATCTAGAAGAAGAAAATTCAATAGAGCAAGTAGAAGGCATTTCAAATAATGAAAACGAAGTGATACTAGCAGATCTGAATACAACAAAAAGCGTCAGATTTCAAGTGAATGGAAAGGCAAACCTACAGGAAACAGCTATCGAAGAAACAGCAAAAACAGGAAGGGGAATACTGAATACTTGAAACCGAATGGAATAAAGTAGAATCAATGAGGATACCTAAGCTAGGACAAGCAAGAAACGAAACAAGCAAGTATAGACGCACTCAGTTTACAGCGATCTATGAGGTCAGTAATAGAGAAAGCAGTATGATGAAGACTCAAGAACTTTGTTGAATATAAAAAGATAATATTGGACCAATTTGAATTCAGAACAAACTGCTCAAAGATATAGCAACTGTCAAGAACCACAAAGAATAAAAAAAGTAAACTGAACATACAGGGTGTTACATAATAGCATGTCACAACTTCAGGGGTAAATCTACGTGCAATTACTTTAAAGAAAACAAGTTCATATAAACATAGGTCCGCAAAAGCTTCGTGACGGAGCTACAGGGTGTTGAAATGTCCGAAAAAATTGATTTTTTTCTTCAAAACTCCTGCAGTTTTTGAGATATTCCGCCCAAATTTGGAATGCAAGCTAATTTTCACAGTCTCCATCATTACACGTCCTGAATTTTAACTAGAATCTACAAGGTGTTTTCTTTTCCGGAGCCATGTCTTCTTTTGCCCTTTCAAACTTTTTTGCAGTACGCCACTGATTAGCGTTCAATCAATTTCCGTCATCTTCGGTCAATTTAGAAACTTTTTTAACCCTTGTAATTTTTTCGTATCTTGGAGCGTTTTCGAGCAAAAACTGATTAAACGATTGTATGCATTCGCTGAATTGAAAGCACTTTTCTTAAAAAAATTACTAGTTAGCTTTGATTTTTTCATTTATTTATTTTTTTTGATAGTTGCTAAAGTGGAACCAGTGTCTGCTCGAATTGTTCATTAATTTAAGGATTAGTTTCAAGACTTTTGAAGTTATTGCTGTAAGAAAAATTGGCTAATTTTACTAACGCCAAATTGGCTGATATCCATCACATGTACGGTCTGATTATATCAGGTGAGCTTTCCGAATCGAGTAACACCAGATAGGTGAACATTTTCAGATATCCACAGAAGGTTGAGGGAAACTGGTACTTTTACTGCAAATAATCATTTAAAAGGTGCAACTCAAACTATGAGAACTCCAGATATTGAGGAAACAGTTTTGAAATGTATTGATTTGAATCCTCATGTGAGTACAAGATAAATTAGAAATCAGTTGAATATTTCACATGTTCTAGTTTGTAGGATTCTCCACGACTTTTTATTTTACCCGTTTCATATTCAACGCGTCTAAACTCTACTTCCTCGAGACTTTCTTCAATACGGAATTTTTGCCGATAGTTGCAATGCAAGCTAATTTCCATAGTTTTCATCATTACACGTCCTGAATTTTAACTAGAATCTACAAGGTGTTTTCGTTTCCGGAGCCATGTCTTCTTTTGCCCTTTCAAACTTTTTTGCAGTACGCCACTGATTAGCATGTAATCAATTTTCGTCATCTTCGGTACATTTAGAAACTTTTTTGACCCCTGTAATTTTTTGTATCTTTAAGCGTTTTCGAGCAAAAATGATTAAACGATTGTATGCATTCGCTGAATTGAAAGCACTTTTAATTAAAAAAATACTAGTTGGCTTTGATTTTTCATTTATTTATTTTTTTGATAGTTGTTAAAGTTGAACTGCTCGAATTATTCATTAAATTAACGATTAGTTTCAAGACTTTTGAAGTTATTGCTGTAAGAAAATTGGCTAATTTTACTAACGCCAAATTGGCTGATATCCATCACATGTACGGTCTGATTATATCAGGTGAGCTTTCCGAATCGAGTAACACCAGATAGGTGAACATTTTCAGATATCCACAGAAGGTTGAGGAAACTGGTACTTTTACTGCAAATAATCATTTAAAAGGTGCAACTCAAACTATGAGAACTCCAGATATTGAGGAAACAGTTTTGAAATGTATTGATTTGAATCCTCATGTGAGTACAAGATAAATTAGAAATCAGTTGAATATTTCACATGTTCTAGTTTGTAGGATTCTCCACGACTTTTTATTTTACCCGTTTCATATTCAACGCGTCTAAACTCTACTTCCTCGAGACTTTCTTCAATACTGAATTTTTGCCGATGGTTCTTAGATATAATTAGAGAAAGTGCTCATTTTGATAGTGAAATAATGTTCACAGACGAAGCTAACTTTTAGAGAACTGCTATTACAAATTTTCAAAATAATCATTATTGGGCTGAGGAAAACCCCCATTGGATTGAAGAATCTCATCATCATAATTCTCACTGAATTTCTGGGTCGGAATAACCGGAAATTATTTGATTGGGCCATGTTTTTGCCTAACAGACTAAACGATCCCGCTTATCGGTAATTTCTTGAATAATACATTCAACAACTGATGGATAGGTCGGGGTGGGCCAGAAGCATCGCCTCCTAGATCCCCAGACTTATACAGTTTAGACTTTTTCTTATGGCGATATTTCAAAATCTAAGTTTATACTACTCCAGTTAACACTGTAAGAGAATTGAGAAATTGAATAATAACCTCTTGTGGCACCATAAGAAATACCCCAGGAATATTTCAAAACGTGCGTGGTAATATGCAAAGAAGGACGCAGGTCTGTATTCTTTTAGGTGGAGGACACTTTCAGCAATTTATTCAGTTTTTAATTGTTCTTGTTTTTAGTTTGATATTGAATGAGTTGAGTCTCAGAAGACGAGCTATCAAAATGAAAGCAAATTTTGGGACCTATCGAGTACTTCTATGATTTTTTTCTTATTTAGCGAATAACATACAATTAAAATAATTCAAATTCAATAATTTTCACTAGAAAACGGTTGGAGATACGAAAACATTATAGATGACAGAAAAGTTTCTAAATTGAACGAAAATTGATTTTGATAACGGTGATCAGTGGCGTACTGCAAAATAGTTTGAAAGGGCAAAATGAGACATGGCCTCGAAAAAGAAACACCTTGTGAATTTTAGTTGAAATTTAAGACGTGTAATGATGGAGGCTGTAAAAAATAGCTTGCATTTCAAATTTGGGCTGAATATCTCAAAAACTGCAGGAGTTTTGAAGAAAAAAGCAATGTCTTACGGAAATTTCAACACCCTGTAGCTCCGTAACGAAGCTTTTGCGTACCTTTGTTCATATAAACTCTTTTTCCTAAAATTGCAAGTGGATTTACCCTCTCAAAGTGACATACTATTATGTAACACCCTGTATAGTTCAAACAGAATTGCATAAACTGGATATTGAATAAGTGTTCAACAAAATGTGACACAAAGAACAAGATGAGAGTGCTTCGCCTCCCACGAAAGCTAATCATTATTATGCAAAACTAAAGAAGGTTATTGAACTTCATTAATGTAGAACGAATTTTCAGTACAATTATGAAAATAAAGATGAATATAAATAGTGTAGCTATTTTTAATTTTTCCTAACTAGAAAAATTGGCTAACTGTATAGAGTAGAATGGACTCCAGCTTCGACAAGAATCACTGAACAGAGAAAACATAAATTCGATTTGAACTTACTTGAGAGATCGAGTCCTCCGATGGATTCGGTTTTTTTTTGGTTCCTTAAATATACACTGCTCCAAGAAAATACGGACGAATTCAAAAATTCATATCCATTCAGTTTGAATTCAGATATGGTGAAAACTTATTTTCTAGTACACAATCAGCACAAAGAACTGCTTGAAATTAATCGAAATGAAAATGGTACTCATAGAAATTAAAATAAAACTAATAATCCAAATTATAAAAATTTTGGAAAACGTCCCTAAAAACCAGCTAATACCGGATATTTTCACCCCTGGCGAGAATATGACCTTATAGTATTCTGATCCATTATTTGCTATAAATGGTACATGTTCTTCTGAAATATCTCTTACGTATCTCTGAGCAATAACACAAGGTCAGAAATCGATTTTCCTGAGATGTTGTCCTTTCTTCACAGTGCTAATTTTCAATCCCCTATTCTGCCAAAGCGGCACTTAAGAATGTCTTGTAGAAACCAACCATTGTCTCAATGAGGAAATTCTTGAATAACAGGTACAGTCTCTCTGTACCAGCGGATCTACTGGAAGCATGGAATGGGACACCCTAAGCCTTTAACATATTCTTATATAAGTCCAACCTTGGTTAGATTCACACTACTGCTTTATTACAGTCTGCTGGGGACGAAGTTCGCGTTGCATTGTTACCGATAATAAAAATTTTCAAGGAGAACAAACGTAACTGGCAAAAATTGACCAACAACTTTTGCTATCAATATAAAATGGTTTTGTTGCGAAATCTGAATTAATTTTTATCATTTTATTACTCAGGAGAGGTACATATACGTCTTGGCGCAGTGTAATAATCAGATTAATTCAACACCCATATACTGTGGGAAAGTTCAATAAAAACTTAATCATTATTCTCTAGACATGATAGAAGGTCATAAATATCATTGAGTTTTTTGAAGTATTTGTAAAAACCTAATTCATTATAATAAAAAGGGTGATCATAAAATCATTTAATATTCATGTTATGTTCTTAATGAATGCAATATCGATGCTTTTGTTGAATTAATGTGGACCAGACTGTTATACAAGTCAACAAAGCTTCTATCACTAATACTTGAATAGCTCAGGGCGATAGATAGTCTCCTCTATTTTTCAGTAGCTCACTCTGTATCTTCTACAGTTTTCAATCAAAATTAAAATTTGTTCACGGGGATGCAGACAAAGATAATAGCTTTCTTTCGAGGTATCACTCGACCCATCTACCCTCTTCCAAATTTTCAAGGGTGGACTATCTTTCAGTTGCTCAATCTGTATCTTTTACAGTTTTCAATTAAAAATGGAAATTAGTTCAAGGCGATGTAGACAAAGATACCATTTTTCTTTTGAGTTATCACTCGACCCATCTTCCTTATTCAAAATGTTCTAGGGTTGCAACCCCGCTTAGGGGGTTGATATTTCAGGCAAGCTTTGTACCCCAAAAGATGTCCCCCTTAGAACGAAAGTTGACCTGATTTTGCGTTTTGATCAGAAATGAATATCTTGGTAGGTATAGCCTCTGTTTAGTTTTCGTTGAAGCACCCTGTAGAACCTTTAACAAGGATACGACTCGATATCGAGGTCAATGTCGAAGTCAAAGTGAAAGTCAGAACACAACAAGGTCAATATTGAAGTCACAGTAAAAACCAAGAAAATTTCTTTCGAAATAGCCATCCTGAATCAAAAAAAATTAAGGTTTACATATACGAAAAACTCATGTTCTTTTAATTTTAGATGTACTATGGTCAACGCAGTTTTGGACAGGGGTGAGGTAACTGAACTAGCAGCAAACACTGTAACAGTTCTTTTCTTCTTACATTGTTTAACTAAATATGTTTACTCGGCAGCGAACATGAAAATGTACTATAGGTAATATATTGAATTAAAACCACCCCCAAATTTTTCTGGAGAAAATCATTTCAGAACTTTGGGAATGTGGAATCAGTCAAACAGCCATCCTCTATTTCTAGAATCGAATAACAGGTATCACGCCCTTGCTCTGAAGAAAATGAGGATATTGATAGTGTGCGTCACGATTTTTACAGCTTTCTGTTGCTGTGGTGAGTTGACAAGTTTTTAAGCTGAACGTGATATATGTTAATAAAATATATTTATTAGAATAATCAACGCAAGTAACACAGGTCTGCAACAAAAATGCTGTCTGGATATTTTCAACTGATTTCCATGTATTTAGGTGTTCTGAAAACGAAAAACATACTCAAAAAATTCCAGAACGTAAGGTTATTTTACAAAACGTAAAATTTTATTACAAAAAATGGATTTTTCGGGCTGAAAAGGGATAAACTTGTAGTATAAATGATAGGTATAATTTTATTTTGATTACTGTTTTAAAATGTTTACAGGACATAACTATCATTAATTTCTAAATAAGGAACACCCTGTTTGACCTACATTAACAAGTATAAACATGTTGTAACCTGAACGTGCGCGCTCCGATAGTTTCTGTTACATTTGTGGAGAATAAATGACATTAGAGCAACAATTTATTATTACGGACTTTGTAAAAAAGTATACTTCGCGTATTTTGGCTTCAAACTTGGAGATCAGGATAAGGTATGGGCACCTCATAAAGTCTGCAAATGATGTGTTGAAGACCTTCGAAATTGGTTTAAGGGCAAGAAAAAAGCTTTCCGATTTGCGATTGTTATGGTATGGCGCGAGCAAAAGAACCATAGTGATGATTGTTACTTTTGTTCGTGTAATGTGAAAGGGTATAATTCAAAACGGAAGCAGTCAATTTCATACCCCAATCTGCAATCAGCTATTCGTCCCATCCCTCATGGGACCGAAATATCAGTGCACAAGGTCCCTGGTACCTTGGAAGAGGTTCCAAGTTCTGACGAAGATGGTGCTGTACCTACACCCGATGACCAGTCAACTTTCGAATTTGAAGATGACAGAATTCCAAAATTGTTTTCCCAAGGCGAGCTTAATGATTTGGTAAGAGACTTGAATCTTCCCAAAAACGCTTCTGAGTTGCTTGGATCAAGGCTCAAATCCACGAACTTACTTTTTCCAGGAGTGTCTTCCTCCTGGTTTAGATATCGTGAAAAGCATTTTACTTCCTACTTTGCCCAAGAGGACGAGTTGGTTTATTGCAACAATATTGAAGGTTTGATGAATACATTTAAGATCTCATACGACCAGAAGAGTGGCGTATTATTATAGATTCTTCAAAAGAAGCCTTAAAGCAGTTCTGCTTCACAACGGTGGTTTTTATGCTTCCATTCCGTACACCTCAAAGAAACCTACAAGAACTTGGAATTGATTCTTTCTAAATTAAAATATAAAGACCACGGTTGGCAAGTGTGCGGAGATTTCAAAATCTTGGGCATGGCGCTCGGACAGCAATCTGGGTTTACCAAATTCCCTTGCTTTTTGTGTCTATGGGATAGTAGAGATCGAACAAATCACTGGACCAAAAAGTGTTGGCCTGCGAGGGAGCTTAAAGTTGGCGAAAAGAATGTCCTGCATGAAACTTTGGTGCCTCCTCATAAAGTTCTTTTACCACCGCTTCACATAGAGCTGGGATTGATGAAACAATTTGTAAAGTCACTTCCAAGAGAAGAAAATTGCTTCAAATACTTAATATCAAAGTTTCGTGGCCTCTCGGAGGCAAAGTTGAAGGAAGGTGTTTTCGTTGGACCAGATATTAGACGGCTTATGGCTGATCCACTATTCGTCACAACCATGACGGATCCTCAAAGAGAAGGGTGGATTGCCTTTAAGGAAGTTATAACAAAATTTTTAGGCAATAACAAAGACCCTAACTACAAACAAATCGTCAAAAGAATGTTAAAAGCATTTCAAGCTTCAGGTTGCTTAATGAGTTTAAAAGTACATTTTCTTCATTCCCACCTCGACTATTTTCCAGGAAATTTAGGAGACGTGAGTGAAGAGCAAGGTGAACGATTTCACCAAGATATTAAGGAGATGGAAAAAAGATACCAGGGAAGATGGAGCATCTCAATGATAGCAGACTACTGTTGGACGCTTAAAAGAAACCTTCCAGATGCTTCCCACAAGCGGGAATGTACCAAAAGGAGCCTCACTGGGAAAAAGAAATGTGTTTAGAGCTCACTAATTAATGTATTTTAGATAAGAAAATAAGTTTTGATACGCAATTATAAATTACTTTATTTTAAAAAAAAATATGTTTTATTTCAAGATAATAACTTGTTTAGCATAGACACCTACATTGTCAGAAAACGTGACTGCTAGGACAAAATGAGAGTCATTTTCGAATTCAGCACACCCAAAAACATAAGAATTACACAAAAAACCAAAAGAGCTCTCAACTTTTTTTGCACACTTGTGTATTAATTCACAATCTTATCCATGTTGAATTAGCACACTGTATGAATCACATAAGCATAATAATTATGATACATTCCTTATTCTAGCTTGGACAGCTATTACTTTCGTGGGTCCGAGTGTTCATTTAATTAAAGATCCAGAAAATGAAAATGAAACTCTTACAGAAGAAATCCCGAGGCTGTTGATCAAATCGTGGTATCCTTGGGACGCCATGACTGGGATGAAACATCATATTACTTTATTATTTCAGGTAAGGAAATATTATGATGATTTTTCAGCTTCTAGCCATATGGTTTGGCTTATTGTGTGAAGATGTGAAGGGAATATATGAAGATCTCAAAGCGTTGCATATTTCAAAAACATTTATACAGGGATACAATATCAAGCTGAAATTTTATACGCGACCATAACTAGCGATTTCCAATTGAAGTGAAATATTTTCGAAGTGATACCATTTCCGGTTATACCGGAAGTAGGTCATCACTTTGTTATTTCAAATGGCAATCTACCTTTTTTATTATACATCTAGAACCGACATTTGAGCAAGGCATAAAATACCCAAGTTGTTGGCACTTATCTGTCAAAACTTTTGACAGATTTAATTATTTTTGTTATAAACTCGATTTTTGAGGAACATTTAAAAAAATTGTAGCTCGTAGATCTTTTGCACTACAGACACAATTTTTGCTTGGGTGGATAGAAGAAGGATCAAGGAATTTTTTAAACAATCTACACATGTCAAATGTTTATTGCGTTGTTTTGTATGATTTTTTCAATTTGGCCTTTTTCAAACAGCAATAACTCAATTTTTTCAAATGGCACGTGCCAATTTTTATATCGCCATCAGATGAAGCGTCAAATTTCAGATGGAATTGTATAAGCATGTACTATACCCATCTCTTATAGTTTCGAAATAATTTGGGAATATATTGAATTTTGATGATTTTGCAAGAACTAACAGAGAATGCTTTGAAATATTTGATTCAAGTAGCTGAACTGGCTACGCTCACCTGACAGGTGCCTAAAATTAATGTACTTGTCACTTCGTTCATTCGAATTTGATATTCCAACAAGAATTGTTGGTAATTTGAAGTGAAAATTTTTGAAAAACACCAGATTGATAATAAAATGGCTGATTATTCAAACGAGGATATGTTTAATCTCTTTTTAATTCATGGTGAATGTCAAAAAGTGGTGGATAGTACTAACCTAACCTAACCTAACCAATTTCTGAATTAGGCGCCTATGAGTAAAACAAAATTTCGAAGGATATGAAGCAATTTTCTGCAATTTGGAGGAACACAATACATAGAAACTTGAAGAAAACCAATTCTCGAGGACGACGACAATCAAATTAATACGCTAGCGTATTTTCGTGCCAATCCACATGCGTCCATTGAGTCAGCATCAATAGATATTGGATCGAGTTATACTAAGGTTGTTTTGCGCGTCTGGAGTCTTCTTATTCAACATACATACATGCAATGAAATCTTCGTAAGATGTCAACTTTATTTTTCGAACTCCATTTGCTAAGTTTAAAAAAAGTCTTCGCAAGGAAAGCCTTCCTTTTAATTGCTTCCACAAATTGTTGGGTCGAATATTTGTGAACAGAGTTAAACCCAATGATTTTCAAGTATGATTCTGTTTCTTGTGATGAACAACTCAAGAGTACAAACATTTTCCATCATATATCAAGAATCACCAGTTCTTTGACAATGTAGCTATATCTCTACCATTTTGATTGTTATAATCTACCTTCCTTTTTCAGATTTATTACGTTACGTTCTCACTCTTCCAATCGAATTTGGCAGACAGTTTATTCTGCTCATGGTTGATTTTTGCTTGTGAACAGTTGCAGCATCTTAAAGAAATAATGAAGCCTTTGATGGTGAGTAAAATTCAACGTACCACATGAAGCATTTTTGTATGTAGAGTTTCAAGCCTAAAAACACGTCGAAGAGGCTAATAAAATAGCCATTATTACTATATATTTGGGGGGATAGAAGAAAAGTTCGGCAATACCTTCCATACATATATAATATTGGGTTAGTTGAGAAGGTTTTGAAACAGCTACCTTCTAAGGCATGATTATTACCGGCTTTGTTAATGGATTTTCGGAAAGACTAAACTACACACCACCAAATTTATATGGTATTACCGATATTTTGAATATTACCTTAGGGATTCTGGAAATTTTGAGGGATTGTTAGAACTGATCCTTTTCGAGATATTTCAGTTAAAAAAGAAAAAGAGTGTAGGTTTATTTAAAAACAAATGTAAAAAGTGGTATAATTTGACAATTGTTTTCTCACGAAGTAGGTATTTTTTCTCGACCCCAGTAACTTGTATTACCTCCTCTTACCCTGATACAAGCCTGAATCCGTCTAGGCATGCTTTGGATTAGGTTTTCGACCTCTGGGTGATATTCTGCCATTCTTCAATGGCAGTTTGGATGAGCTGTTGTGGGGTTATTGGATTAGCCTGGCGCGATCTAATTTTCCCTTCGAGATTATTCCATAAATGTTCAATAGGATTTAGCTCTGGAGAGCAAGCTGGCCGTTCTAAATAACGATTCCCTCTGTTTTAAGATAATGTCGCGTTAGGTTGCTGGTATGCGGAGGTACATTATCTTGCACCATGGAAACCTCGCCTATGTCTCACTATGGGCTCTAGCACTAGGTCCACGTAGTTTCTAGCCGTTAATCTTGCAGGAAATTAAATCAATTCTGTTTTGCCTCTCAGCATAATGTCACCCCAAAACATCACACTGCCCCCTTGACATTTCGGAATTTGTCTTGCTGCTCGAAGTCTAGCCTGTCTTCCACGACCCCTTAAAACCCGAATCTGGGTCATCTGATCAAAAACTGATTCTGATCTCATCCGAAAAAAGAACATTTCGCCAATTCTCAATATTCCAATTTTGGTGCTCGATACACCAATTAAGTCTGTTAATTTTTCGTTGTCCAGTTAACTCTGGAACTCTTAGGGCCTTCTGCTGTATAAACACCTCGAACGAAGTCTTTGACGTATCGTTTCGACTGATACACAGATGCCTACTGCTTCCAGAAATTGCCTTTGGAGTATAGAGTGCGACGCACTAGGGTCTCTTCTTGCAATTTGGCACAAGAAGCGGTCTTGTTCTTCAGAGGTAATCTACATTCGACTTCTTCAAAAGTCTATTTTGCAGAGATTGTAACTCCACGTATCGGGAGTAGGTTTTTGAAACCACCCCATGTGATACCCCCATTGTGGTTGCTATATCCCTCTGTGTCACCCCTTGTTCAACTAGAGCAATTATTCGTCCACTCTACACATCGGCTTTCTTAAATTTTGAAACTCAGTTTCACATCTCAGTGATGACTGTGTACAATATCCCGAACATGTGATGATAATTCAACATTTCTTATCATACTATCCATATTTTTTTACAACAAAAAACTTCATTCTTCACAAATAGTCAACGATACATGGTTAAAAACAATCAATCATGTGAAATACCGAGTGATTCCATATACAGGTAGCTACATAATAGTATGTCACAACTTGATAGGGTTAATCTACGTGCAATTTTAAGAAAAAGTTTATATAAACATAGGTCGTTACGGAGCTACAGGTGTTTCAAGTATAATATATAGTTTAATTTCTTATTATTATCGTGAAAGTCAATTGATCCTGTGATTCTTCATCTGATACATGGTTCCTTCATAACATATGGATCCAAAACAATTGACGGAACAGGCACTGATTAACCATAGAACCCTTGGATGTACCCCTACAATCACGAATGCGTAAAATAGGGCTTGTTTTGTGTGTTTGCTTTGGAAAACTCAATTTACAACATAATGAAAATATGAAATAGAAATGAACATATTTTTTGTAATCTTTCACTTGAATAGATAAAACGTTAAATTTCTCTCGACAGGAGCTTTCAGCAACATTGGATACCTATGTGCCTAAGAGTGGTGATCTCTTCAGGGCATCTAGTCAAACTGGCGACCATATCAGTAATTATGGTAAATATTTCTCATAAACATTATTTCCCTTCAGCCTTCACATTTTTGTTTTTTTTCATTTATTCAGAATTGATTTCATTTCCCACTTCATGAAATGAAAAGTGAATTAAACATCTGCATAATCTGCGACATGAAGGAATGTCTTAAGAGTAAAAGAAAATTTCATTTACCGGTCTAGTATGGCCATCTTCCACACCGTTGAATAGATTACCTATCGTGTGGTCAGGCAAATTCAGTGCTTCCGTAGATGAATGTCATATAATATCGAAAAATTATACTATGATATATGGGTATGGGTATCTGGAGTAACTATTCATTGTTTTCATCGTTTTCCAGGTGGGCTTCGTTAGATGTTCTATTTCGGTTTGTAGGGGTGCCACGCCTATGTATTTACCCAATGCTGTCTCCGAATCTATACAAGGTTTAGTTGCAATCCAACTGAACGAATAACAACATAACCGAAGCAGAAATATCGTTTTTCTTCAAGAGATTCTACTAACTTGCACGAATGTTGTTGTCCCTTGTTAACGATGATCATAATGAATAGATCAAAAATAAGCTTCTTCGAAATGAGATATTCAACATTTAACGAAATATCTCGTTAAACATGGTATCTGTGAATTGCGTGTACAACCTTATACCACAGATTCTTGAGCTCGAAATAAGTCGATTCGGGCCAACTTATATGAAAAGTTTCTCCATTTGGCAACTAGAGGTCGCGAAATCCAAAGATTTTTTTTCTTATTTTTCAAATAATTGGAGAACGACTCGATCGATAGGAACCGTATTTGGTATGCGTAATCGGGTGCGTTATTCACGTTTTTTAGTTATCCAATCAAATACCTTGACGTTTCACAAGTGTCCCTGAAAACTCGAACGTGTTTTTAATCATCCATAAATCTTAAACTGTATGTGTCTGAGTAAAACTGTTTTAGACATTGAGTAGCTAGGCTTATTATCAAACTTGTTTGTATATTGAGAAATTTTGATATGATGAACGGTTCAATCACAAAAACAAGACTTATTTCGAGCTGAACAATCTGTGGTTTAACGTTTTACACGCATTTCAAGGACACCCTGTATTTCATTTCATTATAGAGATATGAGAAACAATCGTTCTTGTATAAACCATTATTTGAGTTATACACAATGTCTTTTCTATTCTTCAGATAATAATATCAAAAATGAAGAAATGAATTTGAGGAATCTTTATGACGCAAAGAAAGAGTTAGGTGCACATATTCGCTCTGCCGCTCTTCAGAATTTTGCACCAGGAGGTGGAGGTGTTGGACCTAACGGTTTGACTAAGAAGCAGGAACTATTAGTAAGATCTGCTATCAAATACTGGGTGGAACGACATAAGCATGTTGTCAGGTGAGTATATCTCATATTCAAAGCTCGGTATCATTATGAAGATTCTGTCTATATTTTGTGAGTTCAAAGGTGAAACTTGCCGAAACCATTTTACTTTCTTCTATGAATACCATACTTCTATCATTCAAACCAGCCAATTCTTGGTCTTCGTATTTCAATGATGGTGTTGGCAAATACTTGTCATAGGTTACTGTTCTAGTCGTTGTCAATGCAATATTCTTGTGGGATATCTTTAAAGGAACCTGGAGGAAGAATCGATAACAAAGTTATGATCCAAGAAATTATTACCATTTTGAGGTACGTCATGTACAAGCTTGGGTACTTGCAGATACTACTGGAGAACTAAATGAGCTATGAAGAAACTATGAGCATAAAATGAATTTCTCTAGACCACACCGATCATAGTCACAAAATAAAGCGTCATAATAGGATATACTGTTATAGAGTTTAGGATGAACAATCTGGAGATAAGAGAAGAATATGAATTGAAACCCTTGAATAAACGTTTATGGACATTTTATCACGTGATGTGGCATTCAAAATGATCTGCTGTGTTGCTATATTTTGCTTCATAGCTATTACAGACATACTTCAAGACTTAGAATGTGCTGAAAAGTTCACAAATACTGAATTCCATACCAAAATGCATTCACCAAACGTCGTTTAAGGAGGAATCCCAAAGATGCTCTTTTTCGTTTGATATTTTAAGTATAAATCAGTGAAAAACTAATAGACTTGTTTGACTTCAACATCGCCCATTTGCTTAGAGATGCAGTCACCGAAGTCAGAAATTTTCAAGGTGATATGAGATTTCTGGAAGAAAGATGAAGAAAACGAATTCAAAAGAAGATATTCACGAAGTGTGTGTTGCGTTTTATCATTGACAGGAATGTGTTAGCTCTTTCCCTAAGGTAGCCCAAATGATGCAGGAGCTCATTTGAACTCACCAATCGTTGATCCATGCAGTAGCTTATATTGTAAATTGAAGAAAAGGTCTGGACAAATAAGTTACTCCACAAGAGATGGCGTTGCGCTATCTCGGTAGGAATTTCCTCAAGTTGTCGAGAATTCACACTTTTTCCTTATTGATATAGAAACTCATTCATTTCAAAGAATATCAAAGCGGAGCACGACCAGATATAGAAAATATACAAGGTTAGGCAAAAGTACCGGAACAGCTAATTATCTCAGTTATTTACCGAGCGATTTTTTTGAAAATTGGTATTCCTACATTGTGAAGCATAAAGAATTCAGTGTTAATACTTTGTGCTCAATAATGTTTCCGGTGTAGCGGGAAATGACCATAACATGGGAGAATTTCAAATATAACACCCTAAATTAATTTTTAGATTCAGAGGAAAAACTTCCCTAGAAACCATCAAGAAAAATGCTTTTCCTTCAATGTCGTGTTCATAAAAAGTCAAAATGACAATAATTATTATCACCTACATCAAATTACTCTCGAATTCATAATCAACGTGACAGGTTGACAATTATAGTCAAGTATTTGTTGAAGTTTTGATTTTTGCACGAACGAGAGAATTT
Organism: Cryptolaemus montrouzieri; assembly: GCA_013387265.2. Classification (NCBI taxonomy): domain Eukaryota; kingdom Metazoa; phylum Arthropoda; class Insecta; order Coleoptera; family Coccinellidae; genus Cryptolaemus; species Cryptolaemus montrouzieri. The sequence goes on from JABFTP020000042.1 coordinate 16,870,465, forward strand.
TTTTTTATTGAAACTATAGCAAGTGTTGAAAATGAGTTCCATTCACCTCCTGACGATTACCTAATCGGTTACTGAAATTTCTAAGAGAATATTGCGGAAATTGTAGGGGTATCAAATTGATTTCTTCTGTTATACGACGCCTTAACTCATCTAGATTGGCAGATCGTTCTCTATAAACTCGTTTCAAGTGGCCCCATAAAAAGAAGTCGAGAGGAGATAGATCAGGTGACTACGGGGGGCACTCGATAGCACCTTCTTTTACCGATTCATCTTTCTGGAAAAACTTCCAGATAATTTCGAACATCTATCGCAAAGTGTGGGGGAGCTCCATGTTTGATATAGATCCCGAAAATAAAATATGTGGTTCATGCTGTGTCAACTACAGTCCGATTTCACTTGTTGCCAATTTGGCGAAAATCGTGAAGAAAGTTTCAAAAAATGGACTCACTTCTTATTTGCAGAGAAATAATATACTATCTGATTCCCAGTTTGGGTTCAGGGAGGGTAAATCTACACAGGATGCCATTGTGATTCTAACTGAAAACATTTATAAGACTTTTAATGATAGGAGAGTAGCTGTGTGTGTGCTTGTAGATTTGGCGAAAGCCTTCGATACAGTGGAGCATGGCATCTTGTTGAATATACTTGAAGAATTGGGGATTGGTGGAAATGGTCTTGTGTTGATGCAGAGTTATTTATCGGGAAGAAAGCAGCTGGTTAAAGTCAATAGGGTGGTGCTCACCCTAGATGAGAGCTATAGAGTACGGAGTCCCACAGCGGACTGTCTTGGGACCGTTGTTATTTACTATTTATATGAGCGATTTATTGTGTTTGCAAACTGAAGGGCAAATATTCAGCTTTGCTGATGACACCGCCATTCTTTATACGGGTGAAAATTCGTCACAATTAATAATGATAGCTGAAACAGATTTTGTAAGCATCAAGCGCTGGATGGAAGAGCATTTATTGTCGATGAATTTCTCAAAAACAAAATGCATTCCTTTTTTGATTGACATTGCCTGGTGAGACGCCCTTGAGAATTTCTGACGAGGGCTCAATTATTGAGATACCCTGTTCCTATGAATGTAAGTACCTGGGCATAACCTTGGACTCCCATTTGAATTGGGATGCTCAAATAATTAATTCGGTACGGAAACTGCGGGGACTTGTGTCTGTGTTTAGGCTTCTTTCTAGCGTGGTTGGCAATAGACACATAAAAATCGTTTATAAGGCACTTGTCGAGTCTCAGCAGAGATACGGAATTGCTGCGTGAGGAGGTGCTTATAATAACGTTATCAACTCATGATACAGCAGAAATGGAATCTCAGAATTATACACAAAAAGCACATTCGTTCCTCGTCTGACTCGTTGTATAAGTTGTCGTATGTTTGGGATATAAGGCAGCTGTTCTGCTATGCTATATTAAGTCATTTGAAAATTAATATGAATAGTCAGTTACTTATTGAGCACCCTTCGAATACGAGATACAGTCAGTTCTCGATTGCCATCCCTAAAGTCGATAAAACAATAACTCAAAGAGGTCACTATTTTCTTGGACCTAAAATATTCAATAAACTCCCATTAAGTCAGAAAATTGTAAAAATACTAAGAAGTTCAAAAAAACTCAAATCTTATCATTTTTTATTATTATTTAGGTAACAAAAGAATGAGGATTTAAAATACTATGATATTCCTAATGCAAAAAGCAATAAATGCAGCATAATCAACAATTAATCAAATATAGTAAACAAATAACAAAGATTTCTATAGTTCACTCAAAATCATACTGCCTATTCTATTTTTAAAAATATTGACGTACTGAGCCTCAACCACTACACTTGAAACTCCATTCCATGGACCGAATACACGGTTCGGTAAGAAATGTTCCCTTTGCCGTCCTATACCTCTCCTTCTTCAGTCTCATCTCATGTCCGCGTAGACGTACATCAGTATTCAATTCGTAGAGATGATGTAAGTTGGCATAATTGTACTTGATTATGTCATAATCAAATCTCCGCGCAGTCGTCGTTCTTCAAAAGAAAGCAATCCCGCACTTTTTAACCTTTCCGGATAAGATGGACGGGAACGACCGTAAGACAAACGCGTGGCGCGTCGTTGCACATCTTCCTGCAGCTTTCGATCGCGGGCAAGCACCGGACACCACATTAAAACGGCATATTCCAGTATCGGATGAATATAGGTTTTATTGAGTTTGATAGAAGTTTTGAATGATATATATGAAAATGTTCTTATCAGCTGATAGATTAGTGAGATAGCTCGCTTACAGATATTTATGATGTGATTGTCACTCCCAAATCAACATGAGAGGATACCGGTCTCAATGATCTTCCATTTGTAGCGTAGGTATAGCGGGGATTCGACTTTCCAACATGTTAGACGACACACTTCTTGATATTTAGTGGGAGAAGCCACTCGTTGCACCACTGATTTATCGAGTCGAGGTCACTCTGTGCAATGTGATGTTTAAGCAGCGGGTTGGCGTATAGTTTTGCATCGTCAGCATAAAACGATTTACCAGACCGGAAGTGTAGTGGAAGATCACTATCGTGCACAACAAAAAGATGAGGACCCAGGACCGAGCCCTGCGGCACTCCACTAGTGACCAGCCTCTCAGACGAAAAAGTTCTGCCGACTCTCACCAAGAAACATCTTTCCGACAAATAATCGCGAATCCAGTTGTGAACTTTCTACGAACACCCACGACTTCAAACTTGTACAAGAGTCTTCTGACAGGTACCCTATCGAATGCTCGGGGATAATCCAGGTAAATGACATCCACGGGATCTCCTTGATCAAATGTGATGGTCCAGTCATTCAGACATTCCAAAAGATTCGTCGTAGTACATCTACCCTTCTGCTCTGGAGGTATAACAAAGTGATTACTGAACAAGTCCGACATCTCTTCCACTGTTACAGTCTCTCTTTGATTCGCTGGATTAAGTTTGTCTCCCTTCTTGAAAATAGCAGTTACTGAGGACTTTTTCCACGCAATGGGTAATCTTGGTCAGTTGAAAGATGCAGTCATGATAATTTATAATGGAAAATAAAGTATTTCAGCGAATCTTTTTAGAAGGAATGGAGAGAGACCGTCGAGGCCAAGTGACGAATGACTTTTAAGGAGTAGTGTAGGAATGTTGGATGTCTAAAGTGGATAGAATTTTGATAAATAATCTAATAGACATGACAAACAGTTAATCCTGTTGTTTTCATTTGTCTTTCTCTCCGTCCGCACTCCATTTGTGTTTCGGTAGGATTCTCATAGAGAAACTCTAAGTTCCATACTTTCTTTTCAAATTGTATTTTGAATTGTTTTGGTGTGGAGTTCTTTCATTCAGATTTTGTTTTGATTTACGTGTTGCTATTTATGTTTCTGTTAGAGAGATTGATTGTATTTCAGTGAGCAAATATATTAATGGTTAAGTTTTTCTTTTGGTAAAATACTCACCACATGTCTTTGTGAGTTAAATTATCTTTATTGAAATTGTATTGTACTTCAATCAATCAAGAAAGATACTTATTATTATTATACAATTTTCATTACGTTTCAGATTAGTGACAGCTATAGGCGATTCCTATGGAGTGGCACTTTTACTGCATATGTTAACTTCAACTATCATATTGACCATTCTGGCATATCAAGCAACTAGAGTAAGTACATTTTTGATAGAACTAAATTGAATGGAGATATTTCTCATAGTTGAGAATTGGCAAAATTCAATCATTACTCTTTTCAACTCTTAAAATTTATATTCAAATTTTGCTGCATCATCAACAGCCAGTTAACATCATAATTCTTCACAGATTGATGGTCTAAATGTCTATGCTGCTTCAGTACTCGGATATTTGATATACTCCCTAGCACAAATATTCCATTTCTGCATATTTGGAAACAGACTTATTGAAGAGGTTTGTATTGTTCTTCTCAATTTACACTGAAATAACGGTTTTCTCCTCTCACAGAGCTCTTCAGTAATGGAGGCAGCCTACAGTTGCCATTGGTACGATGGATCAGAGGAGGCAAAGACTTTCGTTCAAATTGTTTGTCAGCAATGTCAAAAAGCATTAGCTATATCTGGCGCTAAATTTTTCACAATTTCCTTAGATCTATTTGCTTCAGTGAGTTACACTATGAAAGAAACAGAACAGTTTAAAAATATTTTGTTTCAGGTATTGGGTGCTACAGTTACTTATTTCATGGTATTGGTACAACTCAAATAATTGTATGTACCAGAAATCAAGACAGAGGTATTTTTGTATCTGCACATGGGTATTTAAGTGTTCAAACAATATGTTTGGGGGAATTCATCGCTTACCAACTTAATCGTAGTTATACATTTTCTAGAAGTGACTGAGTTCATTGATATTGTAGTAAGACTTTTTTAGCTGAACGATGAACGTATGAATTTTAATATGGAGATGTGTATACTGTAGTTGTCACTGAAATTAATAGTTATTTACCCGTTAGGCAACCATAAACTTGGATAGTAAATATTTCGTTATTGTTCCTATAGCTCATCATCAGATGAATGAAATAATATTTCAATACTCACTTTTAGCTTTAAGAAAAATATGGAGTCATTTTGACGGTATTAAATTCATTTATCAGAGAAAAGTTCAATATTTTGAAGAAATGTTATTTACATCGCTAATTTAGTTTTCTTGGAACTACTTGAAAATCACTCAATATCTAAATTAGTTTAAAATTCTTAAAAATGATAACAAAAATGGAAACATGAAGGTGATGAATGATGTGAGTGATCTGTAAAAAGGAGAAAGATCAGCAACCTGCTGAGGGAGCTTCAAGATCACGAGTGATCTTCTGGTGGTCACTGCTCACTTCTGTACAAAATTCCATAGATGTAATGTATTCCACATCAGGTGTACATGTGCTTTGTATGAAAGCATGAGCTGAAATAATGAATAAACTCGGTCAACATGTTCTGGGTCAGTTTGGGACTTTCTGTTCCGATTATCGTTCTTGCGGCTTCCCACTCTACTTTGACTACGTGATAAGCCACATTCTCGTCCTCGACTACGTCCACCTCTACGATCTTGTCCACGAGTCTCAGATAAGCTCAAAGATTCGGTAAATTGATTTTGGTTAGGTGATGATGTGATCACTTCTGCTCTTTTTGCTTTTCTTCCTGATTAGAAGTCCGAGTCTCAGCCCCGAGGATGGGCAGAATGTTTTCTGGTAGATCACGAGTGAACTCTTGGTGGTCACTGCTCTCTTCTGGACATAATTCCATAGATGAACTGTATTCCACATCAGGTAGCATCTGTGCTTTGTATAAAAGTATCAGTTGGTATTGCATGAAGTATACCTAGCCTTAAAAATAAAACTGAGTTTAGTAGAAGCAGATTTGGCTGACACATAGTCATGCCTGTCATCTCCGGTGTTGATTGTTATGCTAGTATTTTCTGTGTCTCACGAGATTCGATGTCCCTGTATGATTAGAGGAAAAAATAAACCGAATCTACTCTGATATCTTCTCCAAGTCTCAATTCAGTGACATGCCCTGATGGTAACTTTGTCGAGAACAATGAATGAGGGGTATGTGGCACCTTTGAAACCATGTTAGATATACTAAATTTCAACTAAACCTTAACGACAGAAATGTCAATTATAAAATTCGCCTTCATGGTCTGCACAGGCTGTTTCAGACCATAAATTGCAGCTCAGGCACTGAATCCATGTTTGTTGCCAGAATGATTCATTCCACAAAATATGCATCTTGCATTTGAATAAACTTGGTCATAATGTTCTGAGTCAGTTTGAAAGCTTCTGCTTGAAGTATCGACTTTCTGTCCTCGATTAGCCTTCCTGCTGCTGCACACTCTACTTGGACTACGTACAAAGCCACACTCGCGTCCTCGACTACGTTCACCTCTACGATCTTGTCAACGAGTCTTAAATAAACTCAAAGATTCGTTTAATTGATTTTGGTTAGGTGATGATCTGATCAATTCTGCTCTTTTAGCTTTTATTCCGAATTAGAAGTCCGAGTCTCAGCCCCGAGGATAGGCAGAATGTTTTCTGGTAGAGAACGAGTGACCTCTTGGTGAACACTGCTCTCTTCTGGACACAACTCCATAGATGCACTGTATTCTACATCAGGTAGCACCTGAATCAAAATCATGAGCTGTTATTGCGTGTAACACTGCTAGCCTTAAAATAAAAACTTCAGTTCAGCAGAAGCAGATTTTACTGATACATAGTCATGCCTGTCAACTCCGGTGTTGATTGTTATGCAAGTATTTTTCATTACTGATGAAATTCGATGTCCCTGTATGATTAGAGAAAAAGTTGAACCGAATCCACTCGGATATTTTCTCAAAGTCTCAATTCAGTGACATGCCCTGATGGTAACTTTGTCGAGAACAATGACCGTCTGTCCTTGATTAGCCCTCCAGCTGCTGCTCACCCCACTTTGACTACGTCCAAAACCACATTCGCGTCCTCGAATACGACGGCCTCAAAGATTCGGTAAATTGGTTTTGATTAGGTAATGATTCGATCACTTCTGCTCTTTTTGCTTTTCTTCTAAATTAGAAGACCGAGTCTCAGCCTTGAGACTGGACAGAATGTTTTCTGGTAGATCACGAGTGATCTCTAGGTGGTCACCGCTCTCTTCTGGACCCAATTCCATATATGTACTGTATTCCACATCAGGTAGCACCGATGCTTTATATATAAGCATAAAAATTAGGGTAAGCTGGGTACGGTTGTGACAATTTTGGTTTGATCGCCTATAATTTTGAAAATTGACCAGTTATCTGGGAGAAAAATTACTTCAATACCTAATTTGATTATTTATCTACCTAAAAGTGATGAAAAATTGTCCCTAGCTATGCTGTATTAGGCATACGATCAAATTAAAAAAAAAGGGAAAGTATCACAACCGGCCACACCCCAAGGGCGGTTGTGACAGTGGTTGGGGTCGGTAGTGACAGGCATACAAAATACATCCAAATAGATTTAATGACTTTTATTGTTACAAATAATTAACTGAACACAACATTATCTTCTTCTAAACAAAGTTAACAATCACTTTATGGCAAAAAAGCGAAAATCTGTGATCACTTCTCTTCTTAAAACTAAATAGGCACTGTAACATATATAAAAACAAGAACTGTGTTTTAAGGAATTTTACTTAATAATTGCGATTCGTAACGCGTTTCACTACACCGTAGCTTCTTCAGACGAATGAATGTACAGAAAATAAGAATGAGAATATAAATATAAATGTTCTTGAGTAATTAAAAGCTTATTGGGTTGCTTCTTCTTAAGTGGTTATTTATGACAGGTATATCCAATAAAATTAAGGAATAGATTGCTCCCCGAAGATATTCAATAGAGGTGAAGGGCTTAAATCGACTTGTTCATTGATGAGTCTACCTGAGTGTTTGTATTTATTGATTTCTAAAGTTTCCCAAAGATCTACCTTCCAATATTTAATATCTGTATGCAAACAAACTGTGGGTCGAAAGAGTGATTATTTTCTAAGAGATTATTCGCGTTTTTGAATCTGATTTTTATTTGAAAAACTGCGTTTATGTTCAGATATTCTAATATTTTTCTGTATGTAGAAATTATCACAGTCATTGCAATTCAATCTATAAACACCTGATTTATTGTTTTTACCTGATTTGGTTTGATTATTTCTTATATATTTGCCTAAAATATTATTAGTTTGAAATGTTGAAATTATTGCTACTCAAGAATGATTTCAGTTTCTCACTTGTAATGCCAACGTAGGTTAAGGTGTTGAATTTTTCTTTCAATTTATCGACAGGGTAAACTTCATTCCATGCGATTCTACTTTGTTTTTTATTTAAAATATTATTTATTAGTTTGGGATTGTAACCATAATTTTTGGCTATTTGTTTAATCAAATTTAATTTTTGTTGAAATTTTCTGGTGATAACGGGATGTTAATCAATCTATAAATAAAACTATTGAATGCTGACATTTTATGTTGATATGGATGACACGACGAGTTATGTATTATAATATCTGTATGTGATGGCTTATGATAAATTGCAAAACATGTTTTCCATTTTCATTCGAAATTGTTACGTCTAAGAAATTTATCAATTATTGCTTTCTATTTCGGTTGTGAATCCAATTTTGGATGTAATGAATTTATATGATTTTTTAAAATTTTTAACTGTCTATCTGTTCCTATGAAGCAAATAATGATATCGTCTACATATCGATACCAATATAAACAATATTTACTGAGTGGATGATTATGAATTAATTTCTCTAATTATTCATGAATATTTCTGCTAACAAAGGACTTAACGGATTGCCCATAATCAAGCCGTATTCAATAGTATAATATTTGATATTGATTATGAGCAATCCGTTAAGTCCTTTGTTAGCAGAAATATTCATGAATAATTTGAATCATTCTTGAGTAGCAATAATTTCAAAATAGCTTTCCAAACTATTAATAATTTAGGCAAATATATAAAAATAATAAAACCAAACCAGGTAAAACAATAAATCAGGTGTTTATAGATTGAATTGAATGACTGTGATAATTTCTACATTGGTAGAACACATAGAAATTTTAATATTAGAATATCGGAACATAAACGCAGTTTTTCAAATAAAAAATCAGATTCAAATTACGCGAATCATCTCTTAGAAAATAATCACTCTTTCGACCCACAGTTTGAAATTTTGCATACAGATAATAAATATTGGAAGGTGAATCTTTGGGAAACTTTAGAAATCAATAAATACAAACACTCAGGTAGACTCATCAATGAACAAGTCGATTTAAGCCCTTCACCTCTATTGAATCTCTTCGGAGAGCAATCTATTCCTTAATTTTATTGGATATACCTGTCATAAATAACCACTTAAGAAGAAGCAACCCAATAAGCTTTTAATTACTCAAGAACATTTATATTTATATTCTCATTTTTATTTTCTGTACATTCATTCGTCTGAAGAAGCTAAGGTGTAGTGAAACGCGTTACGAATCGCAATTATTAAGTAAAATTCCTTTAAACACAGTACTTGTTTTTATTATTAATAATGGAATTTTAACAAGTAAAAGCTTCCCAAATTCAACTGTAACATATAACAGTCTTCTATAATCAGTCAAAATGTTAGCTTAACTACTACAAAATTTTAAGAAAACTGTAACACAACAAAGAAAAAATAAACATTTATAAATGTACCAATTAAAATACTGAGTCAAATTCAACATGTGACAAATGTGATGGGGACTATCACCAGCGCACTCTACGCGAGACCAGAGCTTCAAACTAATATAGCACTGTACCAAATAACAGTCTTCTTTAAAATCAGTCGAATTGTTAGCTCAACTTAAAATTACTGTAGCTACCTGGAAAAGTTTAACAAAATTTTAACAGAACTATAACACAACAAAGAAAAATTAAACATTTATAATTGTATCAATCAACATACTGAGATCTAGTCCACAAGTTCCTTGGCACTTCATCCATTTTTCGCCAGCCCTACGTTCAGAATATGCGGTTACACAAACCAGACAGAAATAATCTTCTTCATCGGACGACAGCTGTGAAGTCTTTCTTTCTTGCCATTGGTTTTTCCTTTACCTTTCCCTTTATTATTTGGTTTTGGTTCAGTTAGGTTTTTCTTCACATGCTTAGCCTTCTTTTTTTCTTTTCTTCATGTTCTTTCCTAACTACTTCTTTCTCGGGTGTATTGGTGTAAATGGTTGACTTTTTGTTCTAGCACCTCTTGCTTTCTTTGAGCAGCTTTCGGAAGAGGTCGAACAATTTCGGGCGAAAAAGCAGGCGGTGGGTCTGAGGATGATGCAGTCTGCTGAACCCGGACAATTTCAGGCTGAGAAGCAGGTGACGGGGCTGAGATTGAAGCAGTCTGTGGAACCCGGACTATTTCAGGCAAAGAAGCCAGTGGCGTGACTAAGGTTGTTTCACTTATCTGAATTTGGTCAGTAAAAGGAGTTGAGGATTCTCCCGATACAGAATACAGGTAGCAACATTTGATTATTGAGTTCAGGACTGTTATTAACAGAATTAGGAACAGAGCGTTGACTGCACTAGATGGTCCTGCCGAAACGTTATCCTCAGTGTCAGGGTTTGGTAGATCCGTTACAAAGATGGCGCAAAGTCAATTTCTCCGAATAAATTACGATTAAACGGATAAATACCAGTTTTAATGAAACCTGCCTGAATGTTTGATTTTGTGTAAATTCCTGAGGCATATCAGTCTTGACAACACCTGATATGTAGTATATAGTCATGGTCTCGCCAGGGTGACTTCGTATCCATCCGTCACAAGCAGCATTTATGGCCTTTTTGAATGGTCCAAAGACAGATCGGTCTAATGGCTGCAGCTTGTGTGAACAATTCGGAGGAAACGAAAGCAGAGTAATGCCATTCTCTTTGCAAAAATCCAAGGTATCGATATGGACATGAGAAGAATGATTGTTCATCACTAATAAGACTTTATGTGTTGGAGAAGCATTAGTGAATTTCTTGAAGTGTGCCCTGTTAGTTACTTCGTCGAGAACAATAAGTGAGGGTTATGTATCACTCTTGAGACTATGTTAGATATACTTAATTTTGATTAAACTTTATCACAAATATGACAACAGCCTGTTTGATCAACTCAGGCACTGAATCCATGTTTGTTGCCAGAATAATTCATTCCACAAAACATCCATCTTGTATCTGAATAGACTTGGAGCATCAAAAGAGAAAACTAATTTTACAACAGTCAGATCCGGGATTAGAAATATCAGAATCAATAAATTCAAATTAAGCTGTTCTTTTGTAAGACAATCAAGAATTTTATTTTTTTTATGGCTGGTAAAGATCCAGTTTTCCGTGCAATTATCCAATATAAACTTCCCGGATGTCTAGTTGATGAACATTCAGACCTCAATTTCTCACCCTTATTCAATTTATTCAGGGAAAATAGTAATGAAACCAGGAGAAATCACCAACGGGTTTCCCAATTTCAACAAATGTTCGTCATTCCTCCTTCTTTTATTTCTGTATTCATATACTTTTTTTTAATGTTCAATCTTCAGAGAAAATGAGATAGGTGAATACAATTTTCCGATTTCCTGAACAGTTCCATATTCCAAAAGAAAAGGAAATGTCCAATTTTCTAGAAATACTGCCAAAACAGTTGAAGATTCCTTATCTAGAGATTATAATAGTAATATAATGTTATTTGGTATATCATATGATATATATAATTGAGCTTGTGAGAAAGAGAGTGAAAACTCGTATGTTTTCGATTATGTTACTATCGAAATTAAACTATTAAATAATTACTCGAAAAGTAAAGTCCCAAATCAATATTAAACTCCATTACATCTCAAATAGTTAACAAGTTATTGGAATCAATATATAATAGTTTCATTGCGTTTCAACGCTGTTCCAAGTTAATGAAACAAACTTTGTAATCAATATTGAATAATTTGAGTACACTACGAATAATTTCGCAAGTTAGGGGAACGACAGTGAAAATCAATATAAAATGATATCAGTTCATTCCAGTTATGAAAACAAATGTTATAAATCAGTATATGAAAATAAATGTTCAAAATCAATGTAATATAATTTCAATGTAGTTCAAATAGATCCTTCGCCAAGTAAAAAGGTGTAAAAATAGTTAAGGAAGTAATTATTTTAACTCGCCCACAATGCATTCAGAAATGACGAAGCATAAACACCTCAAAAAGTCTAGAGAACACTTACCAATATCTTTAAAATATGAATTTGATGATTCGAATTTATAGAAATCTTTCGGTTTTGTTAGGTTGTATTGTATATAATGTATTCTCAAGAAAATTAAATAATATTTGACTCCACCAAAACACCTATTATAAAAAAAATTGAAATTTGAAATGACGAAATTTGGTAAAACACAAAAAAAACCCTGAACTAATATTTTCGAAACACTTATATTTTTCAGTACCCAAAAGGTCCACCTCTGTTATTAATGACACTTTGGCATCGTCGCGGCATGCTCAATATTAAATTGTCTATTACATTTTGGCCTAAGTCATTCCAAGCCCCTGAACTGCTAATAGAAGCTCCTGTTCATGACGGAAGACGTTTTGACGCAGGAGATTTCTTTTTAGGGTGTCCCACACTCGATGGGATTCAGATCTGGGGAGCAGGATGGCCACCGTAGAAGATCGATATCATTCTTTTCAAGAACGTTGAAGACAACTCTTGCACGATGAGGAGGGGCATTATCTTGTTGGAAGAGTAGATTTTGACCCATTGTTTGGAGATACGGTACCACTACAGGTAAAACTATCTCATTTGCGTAAGAATTTCCCGTGAGGTTGTTCTGTATGAAAACGAGGTCAGTTCTTCCACCAAGGCGTATACCTCCCCAAAACATCACTGATCCGCCTCCCTGTCTATCAACTTCTCGAGCATGCTGGAGACGGTTTTGCTTTCCAGGTTCCCTCCATATTCGAATTCTTCCCGAATCGGGATAATAACTAAATCTAGATTCATCACTGAAGAGAACTGTGGCCCACCTCTCTTGATCCAAGTTTACGTGTTCTTGGCACCAAGCTAAACGAGCAGCTAAGTCAAAAAATATTGCTCAAGAAATAGGTCTGAGTAGAGAAAATGGGGGAAGAATATTGAAAAATCATGGTTTTCATGCATATCACGTTGGAACCCATCAAGAACTGTCACAAAGAGATCAAGAACGACGACTGGAATTTTGTATTTGGGTGTTAGAAATGGTCGCAGAAAACAGACATAATTATCATCATTACTCTGACACTAATCTACATATTTTTGTCAATCTTACACCCAACACAGATGGTCGGTCAATACATGGGGAGCTATTATAGGACCCCATGTAGTAGGTCCTTTTTTTCGATGGAAACCTGAATGGACAGATGTACCTCAATTTTCTGATCAATGATTTACCAGAGCTGTTGGAAAATGCGCCACTTGATATGAGACATGTTAAAGAGTTTTTTTATCGTACACCGCCAACTACACTGGAAGATATAAAAAATAGGATTAAGGAAGATTTCCAGACAGTAACGCCTGAAATGCTGCTAGGAGCAAAGGCATCTTTCGAAATGAGAATACATTTATACATAGAGCAAAACGGAGGCCATTTTGAACATCTCTTGTAACATTTCTAGAGTTTCAATTATTCATGCAATCTTTTCTTTTCCGTAATTTGTAGTAATATCCTTCACTGTCAAACATTTTCACTCATTCAAAGCATATTTTTTCCATTAAAATAATCTGTTTCACGAGAAATAGTTATATGACAACAAAGAAATGAATTTGAAAAAAAGTTATGAATACCTTCACAGGAAAAGGTAAATAGTTCAATATTTTTCAACTTCTCCAAACACTGCTTTTTTCAAACTGAAGTCCGTGAAAAACTCATTTTCATCGCCTTCACATCGGTATATAAAGGGATTTTTTATCATTTTCGACTTATAGACTTAAAACAAGTGTTTTGAATAGCACAAACTCTGGAAAGTATAGGTTTCAGATAAATGTCATTCAAATTGATGGAGAGTTATCTGAAAAAATAGAAAGCAGACTGTAGTGATGGACTGTGTCGAGAGCGGGGATAGATATGTGCAAGATGATGTTCCCCAGGAGACTGTTTTGGGCCCTATATTGTTCTGCATATACATCAATGACCTCTTTCACTTGCCTTCCTGTGGAGAAATAGTTCCTTTTGTCGAGGATACGTTTGTTTTCTTTAGGGGTGACTCCTGGTAATCACTGAAGCGAAGAGTGGAGGAGGGATTTCGGTCAATCTTAAGTTTTTAGTGATAAACTACTCACCGTAAATATGGATAAAACATTTTTTTTCAATGCTCCTTTGATGGCTGCTGCAAAACATTTTTATTCCATTCACCAGTTACGCTTCTCATCTGCCTGATTTTGTTCAGCTGAATATAACCCTGGGAGATGAAAGTTTCGAAATTATTAGAAGCTTAAGTTTAGAATATTTGGGAGTAACTATTGACTGTCATCTTCGCTGAGTCACTTTTGAGAAAATTAAAAGGTATTTTGCCACTGCTGAAAATCTGTAGGGGCTTCTGCTTGGTGTTCCAGCTGAGAGTTCTCTGTTTCGTTTTAGTTCGGTCAATTTTATCGTACGGGATATTGGTCCGGGGTAGGGTGGAGAGTACTCACCTAAAGAAGTTAGAAGTCTTACAGAAGCGATTTATAAAAATTATCTTCGGAAGAGAGGCTACATATCCTTCTGATAAGCTTTACGCCGAGGCTGAAATCGTAGACTTGAGGCAGCTGTATTGTTTGCGGATTCTGATTTCACAATTTAAGAACAAAACCTGTGAGAGTTTGGTTTCATGCAGTCGTGAGACAAGACATGCCATAAGTGATTATCATCTGCCCAGAATCTAACCTGTTGGTCAGAGATCATTCTTGTACGTAGCACCTAGAACGTTCAATCTTTTACCTGCTGAAATAAAAAATATAAACTCAATCAAGTTGTTCAAGAGGAGAGTTAGGTGGTGGCTGCTGTGTCTCCCTCGGTCGCTTCCGATAGTGTAGATTTGAAGAATTCATTGCCGATGTGAATGGGCATCTGCCTGATTCTTTTCGTTTCTGTTTCTCCCTTCATTCGTGTATCACTCTTCATTTCTGTGTATTTTTTGTTTTTGTTTTTCAGTTTTGGATATACTTCTTGTTATTTTGAATTTACAGTTGTTGTTATTATTGATAATAGGCTTCAGTTAAGTAATATTAGTAGTTGGAAAAAGCCATATACAAGGTTTTCCTTTCGTGGCATTTCTTGATTTTACTTTTACTTACCTGATCAACTTTGTGGGAGGATATTATGTCACGCTGCTCCCACAAAACGTATGTAACTGCTGTAATTTCAACTATGATTGGTATAAATAAATTATTATTATTATTATCATATTGAGACATAGAGTATCGGAAAATTCGAGAAATCTCGCAAACCGTTAAAGATAGGTATAGTGAACATGGGTACTGTTCGATAGGTATACAGATAACAGATCATTACAGAGTACAAGATACAGGGTGTGTCATTTGAAAAATTGAAAAATAGAGGCTTGAAGAAAGGCGGAATCGGAAATTTTATACTGTGCACTCTGTATCAATTTCAGAGTTTCCCAACGATAGTCACTCAGAAATGAAGTATCAGTAACATGATTTTTGTAAAATCACAATGAAAGAAGAAGAAAAAATTGAAATAAGTCATCAAATTTCGAAAAATCCGAAATATTTCGAAAATCATTGAACTTAGGTATAGGGAATATCGAACAAAATCACCTTCATTTGATCTCACAAAGGTAAGATCATCAAAATATATAGGGTGTTCTATTAAAAAAAACATAACTTCGATTTGTTCCTCAGAAACAGAACTCCCTTCATATGCGAAATTATTTTTGAATCGTGATCGTAACAAAAGTTCATCATATTGCGAGAAAAAAATTTCAAAATCCGTCGTTTTTTTGGCATTATGGTACTTCCAGTGACTCGTGGGCCATCTGTATATAACACAACACGAGGCTATCATAGTGAAATACCAAAATCTCCTTCAGTAAATTCGAAGCATTGTATCTGTTCGAATTCAAAATTAAATCGTCAATTTTTCCTCGAGTTTTACCGGTAAGAAATAAATGTCAAACTATTTGGCTCCGTCCCTAAAGAAATAAAAGCTAACAACACCTTTACGACCTTAATTCATCAAGTAATTCGAAGTTCGCAACGAATCGGCGTAAACTTACTGCGTGGGCGTTTCACGACCACGATCAGCTTTCAGAGATGGACCATAACAATACGAAATATTCCAACCATTTTTCTATCCATGTAGAATGCTTTAGTGCTGATACATTTTATATACGTCAATAAAATTCTTATAACCTAATGGTTTTCGTGAAAAGCGTTGCAAATGGAAACGATATATCGAATGATCGATGTGGAATTGTGAACAAACATATGAAATTCGAATCAGCAGGTAATTTCCCCTTGGAAATCTTGCTTTAATATGTTGTCTGCATTCTCGGAGCGTGATTTCAATAGATTTTCGATTTTATAATCAACGCTGTACGGTATATAAATTACACAGGTCTGCAACAAACATGCTGTCGGGATGTTTTTAATTGATTTCTATATATCTAGGTGTTCCTAAAACTGAAAGGTTCGTAGAATTTTTATGCGAAATACAAAGCTCAAACTCGTCAGTGTTTTATTTATCTTGGTTCAATATGATATCACGGACTTTGTTGAAAAGTATACTTTGCATATTTTGGCTTAAAAGTTGGAGATCAGTATAAAGTTTGGTCACCACATAAAGTCTACAAACGATGTGTTGAAGAGCTTTGGCATATGGTCCGAACAGAAGATTCCAAGTGATAATCGATACATTTGTTCGTGTAATGTGAAAGGGTATAATTCAAAAGGGAAGCAGTTTGTTTCATACTCAAACCTCCAAGCATCTACGCCTCTTATCCCGTCTATCTAGAAAGAGATTCCAAGTTCTGAAGAAGATACTGCTGTACCTGAACTCGTTGACAAGACAAGTTTTGATCTTGGGAATAACAGCAGTCCGAAATTTTTTTCTCAGGGCAAGCTGAGTGATTTGTTAAGAATCTTCCCAAAAACGAGTTTCTTGGCTCAAGGCTCAATAGCAGGATATCATGAGAAATAGAGTTGGTCTATTGTACCAAGTTTGATAGATACATTTAAGATCTGATACAACCCATCAAAGTGGTGTTCTTTTATAGATTCTTCGCACAGAATCCTTCTGCTTCACAATGGAGGCATTTATGCTTTCATTCCTAACGGTGATTCCGGTCGCCTCAAGAAAACCTACAAGAACTTGGAATTTGTTTTCTGCGAATTGAATATGAAGACCACGATTGCCAAGAATGCTATGATTTGAAAATTTTGAGCATACTGCTAGCAAACTCCCTTGCTTTTTGTGTCTATGGTATAGTAGAGTCCAAGTCACTGGACCAAAGAGTGATGGTCTTCGAGGAAGCTTACAATTGACGAGAGAAACGTGCTGAATGAAACTCTGTTGCTTCCACTGAGATTGATGAAAGAATATGTAAAGTCACTTCCAAGATATGCAATTAGCTTCAAATACTTAATATCGAAGTTTCCAGGCATCTCAGAGGCTAAGGATTATATAAGCTGTTTTCGTTGTACCAGATATTAGACGAGTTATGGCACAATTCATCATAACCATAACTGATACTCGGATAGAAGGGTGGATTTAAAGAAGTCATAGAGACATTTTTTGACAATAGCTAAGACTCAACTTAAATTGCCAAAAGAAAGCTAGTAGCACTTCGAGCTTGAGTTTCCCTAATGAGTTTAGGAGTCCATTTTCTCCATTTCCACTTCGACTGCTCTCCAGAAAATTTAGGAAATATGAGTGAAGGGAAGGTGAATAATTTCACCAAAGTATTAAGGAACTGGAGATTACTCCTAGACACTTCATAGAGATCTTCCAGATGCTACCCATAAATTTACCAAAATGAGGAGAAAGAAATATGTAAACTGCTTACTAATGAACGAATTCTGGATGAAACAATAAGTTTTGTTTCTCAATTATAGGTTTGAAAAACAAATTTCAGTCTCTCGTTTTCGATAAATTGTTCAACATAGACACCTACATTGTCAGAACGCGTGACGTTTTATGAAAACACGAAAGTTAATTTTTGATTCAGTGTACCCAAAACTTAAAGAATTGCGCAAAAAATAACAGCTCTCATTTTGTTTTCTTTGCAGACTTGTGTCATCAACTTGAGTTAGGAAAATTTGTATTCTGACTATATTCTTGATAAAACCTTGATTCCAATGTTTTTGTCATATCCTCTAACGGAAAATGAGCATTTCGATATATTTCTTTGATTTCAAGAATTATCAAGTGTATTTCTACTCATCTCAACAATATAGTATGTTAATAAAGCAAGTGTTTCTTGAACGACGCCTCAAGATATAGCTCTCACATTTGTTGATTTCAATGGAACAAAAACCGAATTGCATCTTGAATGATATTCAGACAGCCTGAAACGTTTTCATCATTTTGTGATTTTGGGAAATATCTTTACTAGGAGCTTTTGAATGGTACACCTATATTTTTTTTTCGATCAATCATTCTATTAGAGTATCTTCTTCTGAAAAAATATCACAACGCTATATTTTCCGAGAAAACGAAATTATCGACAAATTTCGGGAAAAAACTCATCTTTTGCTCTATGAATTCGTAGAATGGGCGACTGTTTCAGTTTGTAGTGAAATTTTTCATTCTGAAAAAGTAATTCGGTAATTATTTGAGTTCGGATAACTCACATTGTTTCGTTTTTGGGAAAAAAGACTCAAAACATAACGGCAGGTCCAAATGAATCTTAAAATAAACTTTATGGCATAAAATTAAAAATCACTGAGCAATCTTCATAGAATTATAATGCATGTCATTAGCAATTATAAACAAGAAATTATGACATATTGATACTTGCCCTCAAATTATTGATTTTGTTTAATTGAAGACGAAAATCAAAGGAATACAGGCATAATGCAAGTTTATTCTCAATCTAACAATAGTGCTGCTAGAGCATTTCGACTATATCGGGAACGATTTCCAGATTACGATGAACGATAGCGCCACAAGTTCAACATACTCGATAAAATTTCCAGAAAGTCGGGACACACCTTGTGTTCAGAACGCTATCTGGGCTGATTGCTAGACTGTTCATAATCTCTCTTAGAACACGTCCAAATTTTCTGGATGGTAATTTTGAACTTGTAGATAACTCCAGAATTGATAGGTCAAATCTAGAGAGCACCTTTCGTTAATATCACTTGATCGCCAAAATTTTTGTTCAGCCAGTTCACACTCAAAACTGTATTGTGTAGAAGTAAACTTATCTTCGTTCTTCCGGAGGCAGATTACCGAAAGCTCTTCCAGCGAATCTGGCCTGGAATTTTGTCCCGACCAGCTGGCGGAAGGTTGGCGTTGTATATATCCCTAAGGTGCCAAAATCGAACTCACAAAATCGTCTCATATATTTCATTCTAAGAATCCTGGAAAAGGTGTTAGATGGATTCATTAGGATCGAGGTGTTATCACTGAAGCCCCTGGGTGAACATAAATACGCCTTTCTAAATGGTGAATCAACTGATCTGGCACTTAACAACCTAGTCGGTAGGATCACTAAGTCCCTGGACCGCAAGGAAACTGCAGCTGCAGCCTTCATGGAGTGTGTGTTTAATACGGCGCCCACTAGTTCAATATTCGGGGCTCCGAGAGCCATGCAAAATCCAGCGTAATCAGCATTTCCGTGAAAGGGTAATTAGGCAGTTTGGTGGCTGGCAAGGGCTGCCCTCAGGGAGGAGTATTATTCCTCTAATGTGGTCCCTGCTGGCTGATGATGACCTTACGACCATAATCGGCCCACTAGACGTTTATGTACAAGCGTACGTTGACGATATAGTAATTCTGGCTGACAGATATAACGAAGACGTATCCGGCAGACTTTGAGGAACTATTTCAGCTAACAAGCGGTGATGTAGAGGTGAGAATCTTAGTGAAAGCACCACCATTCACAAAGAACGATGATTTCTGAATTCCTCCATCTCTTTCGAAATAGAACCAGTATGTTCAACTGCGTGACCGGCGTCTTACAGTCTGAGATCGAGGAGAACTAGATTCTAAGTATGGAGCTGGACTTACCCAAAACTCACATAGAACTTCTATTCCTAATCATAATTCCTAGCAGGCAGGAATAGACTTACCCCAAAGACCGTCCACTTGAAGGTCTCTGTTGATTCACAGATGGCTCCTAGGCAGCACAAGGTGTTAGAGCTGGTGTCTACCATCGATGTGCTGCTGAGGAACAGTCCATCTGTCTTGGCAGGCTTGGAACTGTTTTCCTCACAGAAATATTCTCCCTTGACCACTGAGCTCACCTCTTGCATGCGGGAGGATTAAGAAGTAGGTCAATGAAAATCATCACCGATAGGCAAGCTGCGCTGAAGGCATTGACTTCCAATATCTGCACGTCACTAATTATGCAGAAATGGTGTTCCACCCTCGTCAACAAGAAAGAAAGGAATATGCGTCTGATGTAGATACCAGCTTATTCAGGCATTGAGGGCGATGAGAAGGCGGACTCATTGGCTGCTCGAAGAACAGACTTGGAAATCACAGGACCGGAGTTAAAGCTCAGATTTCCTCTGGATACTGCAAGGATGGAAAATTACCAGTGATTAGATCAGAAAGTACAAAAGCGCTAGCTGAACTTCACAAGTCTCAGACGCTCTCGGTTTACCGTCAATGAAGCTTTCTCTGCAAGAGCCAAGGTTTGACTCTCCAGGCTAGATCGGAGAGCTTCCTCTGCCATATTAATGGGGCACTGTGGCCTCAGAAACCACCTCAATAACTTAGCATTAATTGGGAATCCATCATGAAGACTATGTGAATAGGATATTCAATGGAACAAGTCATATACGAGTACCCAGATGTATATATCGAAGAACTTAGATCTAACAAACTGAAGATTACTAAGCTCATAAAGCTTACTCCTACAGAGCTTATATCGTTCACAAGAACGAAGGAGCTTGTGAAATTTAGGATGAAGTATGCCACCGTAGACCACTGGGTCTCAGTAGCCATGCTGTTAAACAACCCTCATTCAATATCTATATCTCTCTATCAGATCATCTTCGATTAACATTTTCCTGATTCTAGTTTCCTCCAACAAAAACTGGTTCTATCAACGGATTTGAACAAATGGCAGACCAAACTCTCCTTACAAATCTTCTTTGAAAATTATTATTATTTATGTTAAACGGTTTCTGCTGGTTCCAATGTCTTGATCTAAAACCTTTTTTACTGGTTCCATTGGTATTTCTAACTTCTGTTATCCTCACGAAAGTGTTCCTTCCATCTGAATTGGCGCTACGGCAGCTCAATTCCCTTTGGATCCCACGATTTTTCGATAGTGACCTTGGAATTGGTCCAAAGTATTTGAGAAATCTTCCCAAATATCGAAGAAAAAACGTTCTTTCGAAGCAGGTTCAGATTCTTTTGGTCTTTGCGAAAATACTTATGCCCAATATTTCATCTCATTCCATCTTCTCTATTTCAAGATTTCATGTTAAGTATAATCACATACTTTGACATACATTCAAATATTCAAGCGATGAAAATCTCAAGAATATGATTAAATATTTCATTGCAGTTCGAATGATGATGGGCTATTCAGATTATTCGAAAAAAAATTATCAGTAAGTCTTATAATCTTATTTTCTGGGTATTGTTCCCTTCGATGTATAGTATATTTTCACGACGATAGACACAGATGAGGAGATTCGGGTTAGATACAGAAGGTGACCAATCAGGAGGAGCAGGTGCATCACAACCTTCTCTACCAGGTACATAAGCATCATGAACGGGTAGCATGAATTTATTCCTGTGAAAAACGTGCTTTACGCACTTACGCGAAGCCACGTGTAAATATACTTACTTGCTACCATACTAGAAGATTCACTTATAAAAATAAATAAATCTAAGACACTATCTTTATTGTACCATTAAATTTACTGTTAAAATAAATTGTATATGATTCTGTTCTTTTAATGTAAATAATGGCATTCGATGTGTCTTAGTATGAATAAAATATACGCTGATAGAATCAGTAGAATACGTTTGTTCCCCATTGAGATAGAAATAATTGATTTATGTATTTTCTTATTATTAATTAAACGCTATTACTCAACTGGTTTCTCTTACTTTCCAAGATTAGTTGCAATTTTAGTATTTGTGGCTTCCAAGTAAGGTTATTCTGTTCCGTATTGGTAGTCGGTCTAGAACCTTAACAAGGCAGATCATTCCACTATCACAAGGCATGATGAACTCTTCAAGTTTTCTACCTGAAGCGAGGGTAACCAGCGCTGTTTTTGTGACTGGTTCTGGAATTGTTTTGTTTAAGAAGTTGAAACTTATTAAAAGAAGAATTTAGACTCTAAAGCTGTTCTAGATTTGGACAATGCAGCAGGTAATCTTCGCGAACTTGTGACTATGCATCCAAATATAAATGTCTTTGATTCAACTTATTGTCCAAGGTGTTGCTCGAGCATCTTTCAATATGCACATTCCCCACTCCTGCTACCTTCCTCCTCTAGTGTGTTGTCCCGCCAGTATTGTATTGGTTTTCCTCAATGCAACACGTAGATAGTTTCTGACGGCATCATCTCTGAGATCCCACGCGACTGTTTTTGTAAGTATCAGTAGCTATGTACAATTTTTTTAAATGTAATATGCTGTCTTGTTCTACTCTTATAAAGTCTTATAGATTTTTTTATGAAATATCCATTTCTAATCCAGTTTTAGACTGTCATCTGGGAGATGAGGCTCAACTATTTGTTACATATACTTACAGTTTACCCACCAATGCAAGTAATGTGTACATTGATTGGTTTCTCTCATTTTAGGGACACAATGTCATCAAACGAAAAGTTGTATAACTTATGTAATGATGAAGATGTGAAGCAAATTCATAAACAGCTCTTCGAAACGGATAATGAAAGCGAAAGTAACAGAGAGGACCGAGAAACCACTTCCCTTGTACACTATGAAGTTGTGTAGGAAGCTAGTGACCCTGGTCAGGAAATGATTGAGGAAAGAATTGGAAACAAAGTGAAGAGACTATTAGTTCCGATGAAGAAACTGAGGACAATTTTTTTAGTGCAATTAGAAAGGGGGGTAAGCATGTTAGAAAGTTCACATGGAAAAAACCTCCGTACACTGCAGCACGAAGAACAGCAGAACATAATTTGCTGACAAGACAATCAAGTATGAAGGGGCCTGCAAAAAATATAAAGGATATTTATAGCACCTGGAAATACCTATTCACCGATAGAATTATAGAAATTCTAGAGAAATATTCAAACCAATGCATTGAGTAGATCGAAGACAATTTTGCTCACTCCCAAGATGCAAATTACACTGATAGAGAAGAAATACAAAGCTTTCTTGATTTATTATACATAGCTGAGACACATAAGAGAAGAAGATTAAATTTAAAAGACTTGTTGGATGCAGAAGGAATTACACGGAAAGCACCCTAAAGAATTGAAGAATGAAGAATTATGATGAAATCGCATCGAATAGATGGTTAGTATCTGGGGAATTGTTCGCTGAAATAGAAGGCTTGGCAATTTCTGCAATGTTGTAGCATCTTTTTATTGAAAAAGACGCTACAACATTGCAGAAATTGCGAATGGAATAGGACAAGACTGGATCAACCAGATATAATCAAGTGACAATCAGGATTTGCTTGAACACTGGAAACCATATATTTCATTTGAAAAATATTAGTAAAGATTCAAGATAGGCAAATGAACTTTGTGATTTCTTTAGAAAAGTTTTATTTTAAAGAGCAAATTGCAAAATTCTTGAAACATTGCCTAGGCCTAAGGATAATGATTAATTAATCTGATCAAAAACTTCAATGAAATTGATTTTTTATATATTTATTTTTTATTTTAATCCCTAATCCCATAAATATCACAATTCCATATTCACGGTTTCTGTATTTGCTGCATATTTATGGAACGTATACTGGGTGATTCACCAGTGGCGCGGTGCTCTGTAGCTCGAACACTCTTGGAGATTTCATTTTTGTTCGAACGGTATTGTATTTGGAAAGTTAAAATCTACTTCAGCAATTTACTTCGAAGTAAACAGGGTGCCCCAATTTTCTATAAATAAATCTTGGGTGGTTTTTTCAGATTGGAAGATCACTTTTTTGTTCAAGATTCAGGAGAGGCCTAAACTCTGCTATAATGTCTTTAAGTAATAAGTTTTTTTGGTGAGTAGATTCGTCACAATATTTTTTTCCGTAAAAATTCATGAAAATAGGCTCTCACATCATCGCATGCTCCTTCGGCCAGAGAGGATGAATACTTTTTTTCTTTTGTTTTCTTATTGCCCAAGGATAGCTTTATTGATGAATTGAAATAGATTATCTTCATTTTATACAGGAATGACTCAAAAGAATTTTTGAATATTGTAATTTTAAAAATATCATATCTTGATTTTTTCGAATGGAACACCCTGTATTTTATTATTCATGTCAACGCATAAAATATTGTGCTAAATTTTTGTAGAAATAAAGTAACCTTATCTTTATCTTCGACCATTTTCAAAATATTCGATAATTTGTAAAAATTTTGATAAAAATTCTACAAACCGTATCCTACTCATCAACATGCATCATTATTCGCACAGAAGTTTTTTTTCCGTAATGATTCAAGTAGTAAAAAATAAAATCTAAAACCTAAACAAGATAATTCTTTTAACGAATGATAAAATCAAGATGATTAAAACGTAAATCGAGGTATGTGTTGAAATTTTTTTCATTTGTGCCTTCTGTCAAGGGTCCGGACATATCATATTCTGCATTTTACATGGTGAACTTAGCAGTGTTTCGTTATTAAACATTGTTGCAGTGAGGTTTGAACCCAATTTTCCCAATTGACTGCCTTGAAGTTCTCCAAAGAAGAAATGGTTGATATGATTTTTATTCAGGGTGAGTGTGATAAAAATTCTTCGTTGGCAAGTAGAGTTTATGCACAGAGATTTCCTGATAAAAGGCAAGATGCTTTGAAAAACTTTCAATAAGATTTATCGGAACGGGTAATATCGCTTACAAAAAACATGAAAAACCAAAAACTGTTACAGCTGAAGACAACCAGTTATCAGTTTTGTTGACAGTGACAGAGGATCCATATAACAGCCAAAGAGAGATTTCTCAGTTAACAGATATAAGTCAAACTTTCTTCCAGAGAATCTTGAAAGTGAATAAATTTCATGCATATCATGTACAGCTGCACCAGGAGCTGAACAATCAAGACTATGAAAATCGAATCAAATTTTGCAATTGGACAAGTGACAAAGTACCAGAATATCCAAATGTGTTTAGCAGAGTTCTTTTCTCGGAGGAGGCAACTTTCCACAAGAATGGGCTTGTTAACAGGCACAACTTTTATTATTACGCCACGGAAAATCCACAAATCATGAGACGAATAGATCACCAGCATCGTTGGTCCTTGAATGTATGGGCTGCTAAAGTAGATGGATATCTAATTGGGCCGCACTTTTTCGACAGGCACCTCAATAGTGAAATGTATTTAGATTTTCTGAAAAATCATCTACCAATGTTACTTGCCGATGTACCAGAGCATATAAGACAAGATTTGTGGTTTCAACAGGATGGAGCACCGGCACATTACTCACATCAGGTTAGGGAGGATTTGAATCATGTATTTTCAAACAAATGGATAGGACGTGGTGGTCCAGTTAGATGGCCAGCTAGGTCTCCGGACCTTACAATTCTAGATTTTTACTTGTGGGGTTATATTAAGGGCATCGTTTACCAGATTCCTTCTACAACACAGTTGTATATGAGACAGAGAATAGTCGACGCCTTTCAGTCAGTTAATACGCAAATGTTGTCGAGAATTCAACGGTCTTTGCTCAGAAAGATTGAGTTGTGTCTACAAAGAAACGGGCAACATTTCGAACACTTATTGAAATAGTTCAACACCTTGTAGATCATCCCACCAAAAACCAATCTATTACGTATTTCATACACGACTACCTTCAAATTTCTCTGATCAAGTATAATGATATGTACTAATAAACTCTTCTTTCGCAACCTCTGATTTTATTATTTCAGTTTATTTTTTTATTTCGAAAATGGTCGAAGATAAAAATAATGGCTTCTGCAAAATATGGCACAATATTTTATGCGTTGTTATGAATAATGAAAAACAGGATGTTCCATTTGAAGAAATTCAAGATATGATATTTTTAAAATTACGATATTCAATAATTTTTTGAGTAACTCTTGTATAATATAAGGAAAATCTATTTCAATTCATCAATAAAGCTATCCTTGGGCAATAAGAAAACGAAGGGAAAAAATTATTCATCCTCTCTGGCCGAAGGACCATGCGATGATGTGAGAGCCTAATTTCATGAACTTTACAGAAAAAAAATATTGTGACGAAACTACCCACCAAAAAAACCTATAACTTAAAGACATTATAGCAGAGTTTAGGCGGCTTCTGAATCTTGAACAAAAAAGTGGTCTTCCAATCTGAAAAAAACCACCCAAGATTTTTTTATAGAAAATTGGGACACCCTGTTTACTTCAAAATAAATTGCTGAAGTAGATTTTTACGTTCCAAATACAATACCGTTCGTACAAAAATGAAATCTTCAAGAGTGTACGAGCTACAGAGTACCGCGCCACTGGTGAAACACCCAGTATACGTTCCATAAATATGCAGCAAATACAGAAACCGTGAATATGGAATGGTAATATTTATGGGATTAGGAATCAAAATAAAAAATAAATATATAAAAATCAATTTCATTGAAGGTTTTGATCAGATTAATTAATTATTATCCTCAGGCCTAGGCAATGGTTTGAAGTATATTGCAATTTTTTTTTGATTTGTACTTTTTGAAAAATTCCTTCAATCAATTCAGCAGTGGTATTAGCAATTTGCCTTTTTAAAATAACACTTTTCTAAAGGAAATCATAAAGTGAGTTCATTTGCCATTCTTGAACCTTCACTAATATTTTTCAAATGAATAATATGGTTTCCAGCGCTCAAGCAATGTCAAATTTCTTCCAGCTTTCCATAACATGTATATCAGGATCACATTCCATATTATCCAATATGATTTTGAAGGTTCATCTAATGTAATAGAGCTTAACACTCCAGTACTCGCGCTTCCTGATGTAACAAACCTAGTCGCATCTCATCTATCAGATGATTCTGCCTTTCTCTTTGGGAATAATGAAACAGACATGCTATAATGGATATTTATATGTTTTTACAACAATTTTTATAATGAATGTAATTATTTGAATTAAATGTTAAACTTTTACATATTATACTGATATATTAACATGAAAAATGAATTATAGCGTATTATGAAAAAAAGTAGTGACATATAAGGCTGAAACAAAAATACAAAATGATATTTCAAAAAATAAAAAAATTCGTTCTATTTGGTCATCCTCTGGCCCTTCTGTTGCTTCAGCACAAATAAAAGTACAATGATCACCCAGTCATAAATACTGCAAAATAAATTGCTGAAGTTGATTCTTATTTTCTAAATACAATACCGTTCGAAAAAAGTGAAATCTTCGAGGGTGAACGAGCTACAGAGCACCGCGCCATTGGTGAATCACCCAGTATATAGCAGCCCATATTGTTCAATTTTACAATGGATTCATATATTCATTTTTTAACCAGGTTGCTTAAAATAATCATTCTAGTAGTTTTCCCCCTCAATGAATTAATCATTTCAAATTGTTACAACCATTTAAAATTTCAAATATCAACTCATATGTCCATTAAAAATACGGTTACATTTTTACAAGATGATAGATAGCTCTCATCAAACTCTCACACCATTTACCGCCGAACAATAGAAAAAAGTGGGACAGAATGGCCAGAGTTATCCATCTCATCTTTCATCTCGGTCACCCCATCCTGGAATTCCCCAAATCGATAAGTTGTTTTCCGAGCGACTGTGCCTGGATGCAAGGTATTAGACAACGCCATCTATTAACAGAGCCATGAGCTTATACATCCCTGATTCGTAAATGGTCCATAACCTTACAATAAAACACATAACTGAGAACAAAACAATAAAATATACGTGAACCTAGTGCAATAACCTATTTTTATACGAACCGATATAAGCAATAGTAAATTCTTGATATCCTTTTTAAGGAATCAATAAAAGTTGTAATACGTTCAATAACAGTTGTGATTTTTCGTAAATATTGTCCTTTTGCTCAATTACTCAACAGTTTATAACTGTTGATCCGTGGACTTTATATCGTTTCTTGAGCACAAAATAACATTCGTGATATTTTAATTGAAATCGTGTTAGTGTTCTGTCATAAATAAATTTAATTTAATTGCTGTGCCTGAGAAGAATCATTGAAAAAAAAGGTAAGATTTAATCAGTACTTTTCTTATTTTGAATGACAGAACGGGATATTTTGAATCTTCTTGTATCAAAAAGCATTCAATTCCTTTATTTGAAGCGAAAATAGTATGTATTCATTGATATTCATACAGGTGCGAAATTTAAATTGAATAAATTCAATAAAATGAGACAATATTCCTTAAGAAATATTAAGATCGATTTTAGGTGATTTCAATTTTTCAGTAACAAAGAGAGAGGAAATCTAACCTCAACATTTTCTCTTTGTATGATAAGTCACTTTGAACCTTGTTGGATAGAACTCTTCAAGAAAAACCTGATGAATTTATTTTTAACATTATCCTAAAACTTAAATGTCTTATCTTAAATGGCGAAACCTTGAATTTGAAGGAAATTTTTTCAATCTTTGTATTGAAATGTGGAACTTTTCGTTACAGGTAAATAATTTGATAATGTAATATGCTTTATTTATTGAATAACTAAGGTAAGTTCGGCCACTAAGGCCTCTTAAGCGGAAATTAGAATCAGAAACTGTTTATAATTATTAAAAGATTTTAATGATAGTTAATTATTTATATCAATTACTATCAATTAAAAACAAAATATGCCATAATCAAAACTACACGAAACTTTTCATATTTCAGAATTAAGTATTCAGTATTCATTCATCAATGCCTTACACATAATACAAAAGTGTTTGCACAGGTCAGTGGGTTGATTACAATACTTTTCAAAGGACAAAAAGAATAACTCAATTTGTATAAATAAAACCTCAGATAAAATACAAAAAGTAATAGGATGAATTTAATCAATTTAAAAATGACTTGAAGTAAAATAGAATTAAAGTACATTGAAATGCACATACACGATAAAAATACTTAAATACAAGTAAAACAGAAACCTTGAAATAGTAGAGAATAAAAATTCACGAAAAGTTGATATTATAAAACTCATCAACTGACTATAAAACCTCTTGAACAAGAATCTGCCTGAGCTTTTTCATTTATTTATTTATTTAGTATACAAAATTTTAGTGTTGAAATTTTGTAGGAATATACGGAAAATCCCCATTGAAAATTCGATGGTAAATATATAAATATATACATATATATATATATATATATATATATATATATATATATATATATATATATATATATATATATATATATATATATATATATATATATATACTATATATCAATAACAAATCACTTGCTATGTCACTGTCAAATTTTTCCCTAATTTTTCTAATTTTTCTTTAAATTAAACAAGATCCACGAAGAAATAATATATAGGAGATATCAACCCAAATTATTCTATTATTCTAGAACATCTGTAGATCATAATCAGCATCACTTAGATGACCGAACCTAGCCATCGGGGCTCTCTCTGTCTTAACAAAGAGGGAATTGTTTTGTAGAGTTTGAATATTGAAGGGATTTTGCGGTTAAACTTCAAAATTGGCAAGCAAGAACAAGGAAGTGTTTATGTTTCAAGAGACTCACCAGCGACGGAAGAACATCTCCGCGAAAGAGGAAATAACGCAGGTTATGTACTTTTTGAATATCTCCTTAGTCCTTTTTATGGCCTTGCTATGTAAAATCTTTTCTTAGATTCAAAGATTCAAGAGAGTTCAGACATATAAGAGTCAGGTATGATTGTTGAAATATTTTTCTGCTGGTTTTCTTTTTCCATTGTTACAGATTCCTCTCCCAAACCCCCTTCCTTTCACCCTTGTCTTCGTCTGGAAATCATGGCGTGCAAGATTATTAGCAGAAACATCTTTGGTACTCCTTATGTACACACGACACTAACACAACATAAACAGACAAGCTATTGCTAGTGCAAAAGCGACAGGGAAATGAGTTTTTCCTCAGGTTTTTTCACTCGTTTATTGAATCATACGCAAGATGTATTGTTATGTATTGTTACATTTCCTGAGCTCACACGAAATAATCCCGTTGAAATGGTGCTCTGGGCCTATGTTTCCGGAATAAAACCTCCCGTCGGTAAATATTTGATGAGATGAATATCTTCCGCGAAAAACTTCGCGAAGAGTCTACATTTAGTTGCACTATTGTGGCTCTTGGGGGCTGCGTGCATGACGGGCAGATTTGGGAACTAGCTCTTGTCAGGAAAAATTATTCATTGATTTACGAATTTTTGAATAATTCTTTTTGTCTCAAGTTTACATACGTAGACTCCACGCGAAAGTTTGTCGCAGAAGATATTTGTCTCATCAAATATTTACCGACGGGAGGTTTTATCCCGGAAACAAAGGTCCAGAGCACCATTTCAACGATTATTTCGTTCGTTTTGTACCGTTGATGTGATTCACGGACCGGAAAAGATGTTTCCAAGTGTAGGAATTTCTAAAGTTCTCACATCTGTTCGTTATTGTTCGTATCTTTCTCGAAGTCCGGTAGCGGGTTCACTGTCTCGGTCCATAGAGGGCGACTCTCGTACATATGTACGAGACACGTCCTTTCTGGAATTGTTAGGGTACCCCGATGTAACTTGTTAGGATGCTGAGAAGCGATATGCGACACTGATGAGTTCCTTATGAGGACGAAACTGCCGTCTGCCGCTTCCTTTCTCGGCATCCTGCTTAGTTGCACTATTATGGCTCTTGAAGGCTGCGTGCATGGCGGGCAGATTTGGGAACTAGCTCTTGTCAGAATGGATTATTCATTGATCTACGGAATCTTGAATAATTCTTTTTGTCTCAAGTTTACAAACAATGTAACAAAATTAACTTTAATACTCTGGTTAAGACCATAGAAAATGAGCAATGAGACTCTAATTCAATATTCGTCACTGAAATCTTGGAAGAAAAGATTGGTGGTTCTTGGTCTTACTGCTGCATTAGGAGAAAACCTCTATTTCAGCTGTTGAACTCCACGTACAAGTCTCTACCTAGGAATGCCTATCTAGGGCTTCTCACCTAGGAATGTCTCTAGGGCTCCTCACCTTGGACTTCCTATCTAGGGCTCCTCACCTAGGAATGTCTGCCTATCGGTCTCCACCTAGAACTTTCTAGATACGGGTCTCCACCTAGGACTGAATATGACAAATTACACATGTATCAGCAAGATATTCTATGCTCTAACGTTACAGCCAGCTACACCTGGGAATTTAAAGTAACAAAATAACGTGGATCTAACATTATTTAAAGACAAAAATTAATAGTAAAAGTTACAGAGATTCTAAGAAACTAAACTCGTGCTAGCTGTTCAGGTAGGTCATACAATTAAAAGATAAGTTTTATAAAAAACGAGAGAGCATCTACAAAAACAAACTATTTACAATTGAAAGAGAAGCTACATAAAAAGCGAGGAAGCATCTATAAAACTACTTACAAAAATTATAGATGTTTGGCAACCATTTTGAAAATTTGAAAGAATTTCACGATTCACATGACAATTTCAAGGAAATTACACAAAAATGAAGGAAATAATGATTTAATATATGAGTTTGAGTTACTTTTGTCGTTCTACTCAGACAAATTATTTTGATCGAGTTTAAACACCTCAAAAAAGTCTAGGGAACAGTTCTGAATATCGATATATTGTATCCAGAACGATCAATATGGATGAAATGATCAGCTGCATCAATTTCTCACCAAATAATGTAGAGTGCCGCAACAGATTTCAGTTTTTTTTATAAAAAACTAGAAATGCAGCAGATGCGACGCTGCTTTATAATGATTTCATTTATTCAGTGTTTGAAATCAGTTAGTTGGCATTTTGTTTCTGTTGTAAGCACAAATAAAAGATTCAAGTTTTGTGATTCGACCATGGAAAGACGACATTTGACTAGAGAAGAGATGTTACGAGCCGTTGGCATGCTCCAAGCTGGGAGCTCACAACGGGAAGTATCCAGGGTTCTGGGAAGTAGCCCAAGTGTCATAAACCGTTTATGGTCGCGTTTCAATGAAACAGGTAGCGTAGAAGAACGCCATACAGGTCGCTTCAGGATTACTACAGTCGCCCAAGACCGATTTTTGGTTTTACAAGCCAGAAGAAATCGTACTACCACAGCATCTCAATTAGCTGAAGAGCTACCACGAGTTCATAATGTACAAATTTCCGACCAAACTGTGAGAAATCGACTGCACGAAGGTCAACTTCACTCCAGACGTCCTTTGAGAGTTCCACAACTGACCCATGGAAATCGCGCTGCTCGTTTAGCTTGGTGCCAAGAACACGTAAACTGGGATCAAGAGAGGTGGGCAACAGTTCTCTTCAGTGATGAATCTAGATTTACTTATTATCCTGATTCGGGAAGAATTCGAATATGGAGGGAACCTGGAAAGCAAAACCGTCTCCAGCATGCTCGAGAAGTTGTTAGACAGGGAGGCGGATCAGTGATGTTTTGGAGAGGTATACGCCTTGGTGGAAGAACTGACCTCGTTTTCATACAGAACAACCTCACGGGAAATTCTTACGCAAATGAGATAGTTTTACCTGTAGTGGTACCGTATCTCCAAACAATGGGTCAAAATCCACTCTTCCAACAAGATAATGCCTCTCTCATCGTGCAAGAGTTGTCTTGAACGTTCTTGAAGAGAATGATATCGATATCTTCTACCGTGGCCATCCTGCTCCCCAGATCTGAATCCCATCGAGCATGTGTAGGACACCCTAAAAGAAATCTCCTGCGTCAAAACGTCTTCCATCAGGAACAGGAGCTTCGATTAGCAGTTCAGGGGGCTTGGAATGACTTAGGCCAAAATGTAATAGACAATTTAATATTGAGCATGTCGCGACGATGCCAAAGTATCATTAATAACAGAGGTGGACCTTCTGGGTACTGAAAAATATAAGTGCTTCCATATCGTTTAGAAAATATTAGTTCAGGATTTTTTTTGTGTTTTACCAAATTTCGTCATTTTCAGTTTTCAATTTTTTTTTATAATAGGTGCTTTGGAGAAGTCAAATATTATTTCGTTTTTTGAGAATCATTATGTACAATACATCCATATAAATACCGAAAGATTTCTATAGATTCGAATTATCAAATTCATATTTTAAAGATATTGGTAAGTGTTCCTAGACTTTTTGAGGTGTTTATCAACGAGAAATCTATCAAGGTCGTTATAAAAAAATTGTAGAAATTAAAGGAATACGTTTATAAAATCCATTGTGAAAAAAGGACAAATTCTGTAATAGCTACTATAAGACATTCAAGCAGTTAATAAAAAAGTTATGAGGAAAAATTGTAAATCATATTTTCAAGGTTAAGGACGGCATTTTGCTAAATGAACTTTCAACTTACCCTACATTTTGATATAGGTCACTACACAGTATATGAGATACCAGATATGAATTTAAATATAATTTAATTAACTGCAATTTAGGAGGATTTTCAAGTTCAACTAATTCGCTTGAAGGTCTGCAAAGAAAGGAACACCTAAACTGAAGAATGCTCGTAGCACATGTACTTATCATATGCGGATTATGCGCATCAGATTGTTAACACATATAGAGGGTTGACTGGAATCAGGTGTTTTAACTCAAATTGTTGTGACGTGCTTTTAGCAACGTGCTATATGCGTATGAAGAATACTAACATATAAAACAATTCGTGGTTGAATCATATACAAATTCATGAAAAAACTGAAGATCATTCTATGCGGTGGTTGAAATATCTTATCTCTATTAGCCATAAATTATCATAACATGAAATTATTCGAATTTATCATGTCAAGCTGAGGTTGAGATGTTTCAAAAAATACACAAAGTTTACTCAAACCCTCCGTAAGACGATTTGTTTGTTTGTTATTCCTTTAACGTGCTCTATTTCTGCCTTTCGGCCAATGACATGCCGGGGAATTCTGTCACCTCACTAACCCGGGAATTTTGCCGAACCCCTCTCGTGTCGAGGGAAGGGGTCTTTAATTTCCAACGCATCTCTGTTAGACAGGACCGACGGCTTTACATCTCCTTCTAAAGGTGGATACTCAAGCCATTCCCAGAAACCAAAATTTGTGGGGATTGAACCCAGGTAACTCTGCGCATCCCCTACGCCACCGAGCTGGTTACCGTAAGATGATATAGAACAAATATTGCACTTTACTTCATAAAGGGTGGATAAAAACATTTTTAAAGCAACAACGTTGTTTCCTTCGTTTTGAAATGTTCAGAAACTAGCATGCCAATGGCTGTATAAGTTCCTATACTAATAACGCCAGGCGAAGCTGTCATTCATTTAGAAGTTTCAGCAGTTCGTTGACATGAAAATGAGTTCGTTGATTTGAAATTAGACTAATGAATAACTGACTGACAGACTTGGCACATTACTGAAATGTTAAACCCCATTTCAGTATGAAATTTTTCGTTCTGTGAACCTCTGCACGAATGAGATAATGGCACGTATACAGAGTGTCTACAATTGGAGAGTAGTAGGAAACATCAAAGTTTTCTTTAGATCTTCATATCCGAAAACTATAGAGAATGAAAGAAGCTACAAAAACACCATATACTTATGTAGAATTAATCCTACTTGCTTATTCTCTATATAGGGTGTATCACATAAGGCTTTACATGGCTTGAGGAAAGATAGACGTGACTGGGGTGATTTCGAAACACCCCCTATTAACCTCCTGAGGAGCTTCGTTTCAGATATACTGGCTGGTTTCCGAATTTCGCTTAATATTCAAAAATTCATGAATTCTGAAAATTTCAGGACCGGACTGAATAAATGAATGAAATTATGTTCGGAGCGATACAACACCCTGTAAAATGTTTTTCCAATTATTTGTTCACTGGTGCTCGAACCGCACAAATAGTATGTACTATCTATGCAATAAAATCTGTTGGCACCATTTAAAGGGCCTTTAAATGAATTTTTGATTTTGCTGAATGACGAAAATTCCATCTAAAAAAAATGTTTTTTACAAGAATTAAACGTGTTTGAAACCTGTATATGAATATAAATTCTATTTCAATGTAGCATCATGTAACCTCAGTTTTTTCTGTTTCATCTGTGTATGGTCTTCGACTCACAATACAGGTCCGGACTATTAGATTTTCTTACATAGTTTGTACACACTGTTTGTGCGGTTCGAACACCAGTGAACAAATCAGCGAAAAAACATTATACAGGGTGTTGTATCGCTCCAAAAACAATTTTGTTCATTTATTCAGTCCGGTCCTGAAATTATCGAAATTTATGTCCCGCTTTGGATAGATCCTGCAAAGGTGATCCTGTGTGCCGAATTTCTTGGTATTCGGTGTAACAATTGCAGAGTTTTGAATTTTTGAATATTAAACTAAATTCAGAAAACAGCCTGTATATCTTATACGAAGCTCCTCAGGGGGTTAATAGGGGGTGTTTCGAAATCACCTCAGACATGTCTATCCTTCCTCAAGCCTTATGTGATACACCCTGTATAGGTTTTCAAACAATAGTCAAAGCGAGATATTTTGTAATCGGAACCGAGAAACGAAGTGTATTTTGCATTCAGATTTCATACTTAAACATATATCAGATCGCAAATTATCTTGCTCTCTTTTTCTTGCATGAAAATTGATATTCATTCCCAATGAAACAAAGATAACGGTGAAATAATCTTCAGAATCAGATTCAAAGTTTAATCCAAAATCACTGCTTGAATCATTGAAACTTACCCAGAGTATGAACTTTGTGCATTTCATTTTGCAATAAATCCCAGTGATTTCTGGATGTTTGCACACTGTTGTTTGTAAATGAGAGACGAAACTTCTCATCCGGTAGTATGGATACGAAGTTCGTTCGACAACAGCCGCTTCAGCTTCACATACTCGTAACAGTTTTGGGAACCAAAAATATGTTAATTTAAACATCCTGTATTGATTTTCTCACATCAGCCCCTGAAGGAATCCAAGAAATAGGGATTTTCTCTAATTTCAACTTCGCTCACAAACTTCAACAGACTACATTCATTTTTCTTCCATTATTATTCCTATATAAAAATAAAATTCAAAACAATAATTGCATTTCTCAATTATTCAGTTAGAACAGAATACTATCTCGAAGTATATACAGATGCACATCAAAAGATCTTCAAACTAAATAGAAGTTTAAATCTTTTGTTCGAGCTTTGATTATTTTAAATCCGATTACTCTGCTAGGATATAAACAATTTGTTCGGAATAACAATGGCACAGAAAATGCAAGAAGTATCCTGAAATAGTAAACTCTCCTTTGGAAACATCCAATTTACTTCGCTTTGTAATTAGAGGAAGACTAAAATATTTATTTGTGTCGCGAAGAGTTTCAATGTTTTTTTCCCCAGATGAAGTTTAGAAGGCTCTGATCTCTCGTAAAGATAATGAAAAATATTTCACCTGAAATTTAATGGATTAATCACTTGAGTTGTCGTTTCCAAGATCACCAAATTTCAATTTCAGAGTTTCAAAGACTTTCGTTGCATTCGAGCATTTTTATTAATGAAAACCGTGAGATATCTTATATCTTTCCATTTGTCATGAGAATTGGAACTAATGCCCCATTAAAACTATGGAGTTTACTCAAACAAAAGGAAAAATGTTGTTATAACCTGATGAATGCAAGAAATTGTCCTATGCGTAATGTTTGAAACAGCCTTTCAGCTCATCCTTTGATTAATGATACTCTGCCATGATACTCACTAAGCACAATATCCTTACGTAACCTATACAAGGTAAGTCAGAGTTTAAGTTATTAATTAGTTGACATCTCTGACGCTGAGATTCCACAGCTGTGATCAGCCGCAGACTACTGAAAGACGAAACCAAGGAACAATCGTCGGCAAAACCAAAGATCTTGCTCTTTGTAGATGACAGAAGATCGTTTATCTGCAACAGAAACAAGGTTGGCGGAAGAATGGATCCCTGAGATACTTCTGCTTCTAACCGGAAACAATCAGATGTTATACCGTTGACCACAACTTGTATTGATATCTCTAGACTTGTAAGCTCTCTAATTGGCTGCAGACGCTCTTTCGCAGTCTTTGTTGAACCATGGCTTTTATACTGTTGTTCTTTTCTTGGAATGAGGGGTGTAGAGACCCATTCCTGCGATTTCTGTAACAGATTCAGTGCAGACATTCATTTCAGGATCTGAAAGGCAAACATCACTCAATGGAAGCACGAAAAGAATTCTTGCAGCTCATCCCAATTAGCACGTTTATAGTGCCGAATGCGTCTGCGTGGTGAAGGTTCTTGGTTTAGTGGCAGCACAATGATTTCAGTAGCAGATATAAGGTTATGGCCTGAGTTGCCTTGCGGTGCTGAGACCTTCACTCCAAAATCATCTGGATCTGAAATCAAAAAGAGATCCAAGATGTTCGGGAAGTCGGTTGGGTGATCAGGTATTCTTGTCGGTTCGTCGACTAGCTGCGTTAGATTTTGGCTGATTGCGAACGTTTCAGCCTGTCTTCCTGCTTCATCTGCTCTAATGGAGTGGCGGAGCCAGTTGGTGTTGTGAACGTTGAAGTCACCCAGAGTTATAATGACCTCAGCTGCTGGATGATGTGTCTGAATCCAATCCACCTTATCACCTAGATACTGAAATAGTCTAGGGAAGTTAATATCGTTTGGCGAGCTATATAGACAGCATAAGAACAGTGTTTTATGCTGCAAACAGATCTTAAATAACTCAAGGTCAAAAGCGTCGTCCTCCATATGACATACAACATCCGATCTGGCGAAAACATACAGGCCCCCTTTAAACCTAGATCTCGTATGTAACTCCATCAAGAGTTTGCTTTCTTTTCTAGAACGTGAATGAATTAGTGAATTCGCCGGAGGGGTTCTCGACTTACCCGTATCATGAACCCCTCGGGGCAGTTCCCCCGTAGATCCGAACGTGAGACTATTTTAACTCCGGACCATCCGCCAGTAATTAGTAGTAGGCAGATGACGTTACTATAATAGCGAGAGAAAGGAAACGCCACGAATGAAATCGTGGAGAAAGTGGGTGAAACAGGGTTCGAAATACATTAGGACAAATCAAGCTATATAAAAATAAGTAGTCAACATAATAATAATAGACCGACAGAAGAGAAACTTGGTAAATACAAATACGAATTTTTATTACCTTCGAGTGTCAGCCATAATCAAGAATTGCATTATAAAACTGCATATTGTGCATAGAATAGAAGCTGACCACAAGATGTTCTATAAACACAAAGCATATGGCAAGGGCTTAAGCAGAAATCTTGTCATGTTCTATACAACCACTGAACATGTAGTCATTATGTCTCAAAACCAATAGCCCTCACGAAAAGAAAAACTGAGCAAGATTTCCGAAAGTGAGATAGGAAAATATTTGGTTCTAAGAGTCGGAAAAGGAAATATTACACCAGGGTGATATATCAAAACATCAATAGGCGCAAAGACAAAAGACTTCGATACATCAAGTGAATGAATGACTAGAAGTTGCCAAAAAATTCATGGATGGGAGACTAATAATCAATAGTGGAAGACCAAAGAACAAATGGAAGGATCAAGTCAAAACTGGCATAACCGAAAAGGAAACAACAGGACGGTAATTTAGGAGTTACTGAATCAGGAAAAATTGCGAATAATGGTGAAAAAAGCAAGGTAATGCAAAGAGATTTAATTCGAATGAAAGCAACTGATGAGAACTCACCACAATATTGACAAATACTGAGAGCTCCAAGAGCGGTTTCTATCTCATCAGAAATGTATGTTCTTCAATAATATTCACAACAGTTTTGCAAGGTTGACGATATTCTTCTTTTTTTCCTTATTTCTTCTTCTTTCCCAGATCTAAATCCATTAGTTGAATCGTCATCATATACAATTTCAGATTTCTTGTTGTGTTCGAAACGACTTTTTTTCCTCTTTTCTACCTCCGTAACTCTAGATTTCTGTGTAATAATACTATTTCGCAAATTTTTCTTGTTATACGTTCATCTTTTGAAATTTTTCGTTAGATTTATTCGAAGCTGGGCAGTATGGAAGAAGTTGTTCACTATGCTTCCTAACACTTTCTATTGTACGAGTGGCAGGTACAGGAGATATGGGATCTGAAAGTTTACGAAGGGTATGGTCTTTAATATTGTCGATCCAGAATGTGGAGACTCTGGAGCAGCAGTTTCTTTATCTGGCTTAGGATTCTTAGATTCATTGTGAGCAGTGTTAAGTATATTCACAAGTTTTATCAGGAATTTTAATCTGGATATTGCATCTAACATCTTGTTGACCTTCTGTTAAATAAGTATGTTCTGGGATCTTGAAAGGATCGAACATGTCTATACTTTGGACTGCTGTTCCCCAAGCTGAGATGAATAATTGATCAAAAAGAGATCCAAGATGTTCGGGAAGTCGGTTGGGTGATCAGGTATTCTTGTCAGTTCGTCGACTAGCAACGTTAGATTATGGCTGATTGCGAAAGTGTCTTCCTGCTTGATCTGTTCTAATGGAGTGGCGGAACCAGTTGGTTTTGTGAACGTTGAAGTCACCCAGAGTCACAATGACTTCAGCTGCTGGATGATGTGTCTGATTCCAATCCGCCCTATCACCTAGATACTGAAATAGTCTAGGGAAGTTAATATCGTTTGGGGAGCTATATACACAGCTTAAGAACAGTGTTTTATGCTGCAAACAGATCTTAAATAACTCAAGGTCAAAAGCGTCGTCCTCCATATGACATACAACATCCGATCTGGTGAAAACACAGACGCCCCCTTTGAACCTAAATCTTGTATGTAACTCATACCCATTAAAACGTTGTGTCGGTTGTTTGACTTATTTGGGTTTCGGTTAGGGCCAGCACATGTGGTTTTGCAAGTGCTGGTGAACTGCATCGACATTCACGTTGTTATACCCGAGTCCACTGATATTGCAGAACTCTATCAAGAGTTTGCTTTCTTTTCTAGAACGTGAATGAATTAGTAAATTCGCCGGAGGAGTGCTCGACTTACCCGTATCATGAACCCCTTTGGGGCAGTCCCTCCCCGAAGGGAACAATTGACCAACTTACGAAATGCCTTTCAGAATTTCGTTTCAAATAAATATTGCGAACTTCATAGAAGAATACGTTGAAGGTCACCTGGAAACATCCATCTAAGAGTTTATGAAGAAAGAGAGAACCTCTTCATTACCACAGTGAGTGAACGCGCACCATGCAGTAGAGGCTCCCTCAGCAAAAGAGCTAATCAGAATTCCTCAACATGAAGATTCCTGTTTTGAATGGCTATCCATTTCGGAATAATTGTTTCATAGTACCAAGTGGGTGACAAATAAAACCATATGTTGTTGAAACCAACTATCACTGATATTGTTCCCACCATCTCAGCAAACGTCCATCCAACATTTTACAGCACTGACGGATTCAGACCAAATTCATTCGATTTAATTGAATATATTTATTTGTCTTTTCATTCATTACTTTCTTTGTTCATTATTCTGTCTTAAAAATGCCTCATACCTTGCTTGTTTGTTTGTTCAACCCTCTGCCTGAATTTCAATTGTTCAGCTAATTTAATCGTCATCGATCTCACAATCACAACACCATAATGAAATAACATTCATCGTATATCATGATTCGTCTGAAGTACCTTCTCCAATATGCCTGAACGATTGATTGTCATCATATGTCCTCTCACCTCGAATATAAATGCGTCAACGTAAGTAACATTGTTATAAGAGATGGCAAACCTCATTGTGGTTGAAAACTGAGCTCGGACTCAATACGCGCAGTTTAACTTGTGAACGCTTACACTGCATCTGAAATTCAAGCAAACGGCTGTGAAGTAAACGTTGCGTCATCTTTACAGATAGTAATATTATCTCAATTTCCTCATAAATTAAAACGATAGTTCTATCGTTTCTATTTCTCTTTCAATGAAATGTCGAAGGAAAATTTCGCCATCGCAAACAAATCTAGTCCGCAAAATTCATTGAATCAAAACGGTTAACGAGTATATAATAATAGAATTACTTATGCAAAGTTCCTACCCACTTTACAGTTCGTGCCTCGTGTTTGAAGTGTTGGAAGTGGTTTTTTAGCAATTTGGTTTGTATGCACGCTCCTGAAAGCCATTGCGGTCTTCGCAATAAGACCCTCATCTACAGCTACGTGGATGATTTTTTAAAATGTTTGAATGAGTGGTCTCATTCATCTCGAATTCACACCATGGTTTTTTACAAACTTCCTGATCGTGTCAAGTTGTCCTCGAAGTATTGAAGAGCTTTTCATCCTTTATCATAATCTCTTACTGCAGTTCTCAAACTGTCGAGGAACGTTGTGTCCCTAATGGTGTAATGAGCATCTATTGAATGAACAAGAAATGATATTTGATGATTTATTGTTATGAATGTGCCAATTTCATAGAGTATTTTGGCCATACGTTTCCTATCTGTTTATAATTAAATCACTTACCTCTAATATCTAAGCTAATAGAATAAATAGAAAATATCAAGATGATGTTGCCTCGCAAAACCTAGACAAAATTGGCACTTGAACGCAGTCGAATTAATGCAGGGTTCCTAGCAAAGAGTGATAGGGCATGACAGGTTCAGATATGATATGGGCCAGATGGGACAGAAGAATAATCCTGAGTTTAGATGATGCAAAATTAGGGTTCAAACACCAATTCATTTGGTGTTTCATTCACAAAAAGAAACCGCCTTAGGCGTAACCGAAGGGTGCGAAAGTGCTGGAATTGGGAGATCTGTCTAAGATGTCTATTGTGGCACACTCTGTCCTAAATTTCTCCCACAAGCTTCATCATTCTTGTGAAGAATATAAACTTTGTGGTTGGGAGCCTAATCAGCTCAGTTAAGCTTCAGTTTGTTAGATCCAAGTTCCTTCAGCCAGACTATTTTTTCAGCTGAGCATCACACATTACTTGTTTCATTGATACAATATCTTCTTCATGAAGGGTCCTTAATCAATCACAACTGATTTAGATGATTTCTGAGGCGACAGTGTCCGTTCATATAAGAGTTAGCACTCTTAAATCCAGCCCGGAGAGTTTGAGCTTAGCTTTGGCTCTCACAGTCCACTGATATCATAAAGAGTTCCTTCAGGTCCACCACCTGTTAATTTACATCCTCTCAGTCTCCAAGGGAGCTTTGGCTTCGGTCCTGTGAACTCCAAGCTTGTTCCTCAAACCACCAATGAGTCTGTCATCTCATTGCACTCAATATCTGAGTGTCCTGGAACCCACATTAGACAGAGCCCATTACTTGCTCCCAGTTTTCAAGAGTGAAGGCACATTTCTACGCCATAAGAGACGTGCAGGTGTCGGATGCCATCAGTGCAGCTTGTCTATCGGTGAAGATTTACATCAAAGAATGATGAAGTGGAGCGGCATCTTCATGTTGGTTTTGAATATTGCTATGTCAAGCTTTATACTCAGCATCTCTTTGTCCTCAATTCCAGACTGTAAAGCACCGGATACGAAGCTGAACATAATTGTTCCATTTCGGAAGAGTTAGTGGAATCTGTAGATAGCCATTCTAGCTACTCCTCTAATCAACTAGATGAAGAGGGGTTAGACCCTGTATCAGTTTCATGACCGCAGTAGGTGTAGAGAGAAACGCTCCAGTAATCATCATCCAGGATGTTCTCTGCCATTCAGACAGCTTGAGTTGGGATTGCTTCTTGAGGCTGCACTCCCATCAAGCAATGCAAACGTATGTGATACGTGGTTTCACCACCATCATAGCCACTAAAGTTGCTTTGGAGCAAGACCTCACTTCTTACCATAGGTCATTTGACATGCCTATAAGGAATATCTAGCATTGTGTATCATGTGTTACAGATGCGAATTCCACGTGAGCTTAGTATACAAGGTTACCCCGTATGTGTTGCTTTCTCACCGTCATACCACCCCTGGATAGTTGATTTAGCCTCCTGAAGTCTGTCGGAGACATCGTCATCTCCAACAACCAAATTGACTATATCGTCAGCGTACGCTTGTACATAAACATTCAGAACGCCGATTATTGCCACAACAGCATCAACCAGCTGGGACCACAGGGAATAATACTTAAGGGCAGCCCCTGTCAGCCAGCTGAGTACTACCCCTTTCAGGAAAGTTCTGTTCACTCCTGCATTTAGCATATTGCTTATCCATTCCACGTTTGTTACTCTTCTAGCTCTCACATTTCCGTATACTGAACTAGTAGGGGTTGCGTTAAATGCACCCTGAATGATCTTCCGACTAGGTTAGCAAGTGCCAGATCCGTTTATTCACCTTTTTGAAAGGCGTATTCATGTTCACTTAGAGGCTACAGCGATTACACCTCGGTCCTTATGAATCCATCTAACAGCTTCTCTAGGGTTTTCGGAACGAAAGACATGAGACTTATCGGTCTGAACAAGTGAGGCTGAGTTCGATTTACCCACCTTAGGGATGTATACAACACAAACCTTCCGCCAGGTGGCAGGGACAACATTCCAGGCCAGATTTGACTTAAAGAGTCTAATGAGGTATGGCAAGAGGGCGTCCACCCCTTGCCATCCACCCCAGGAGCCTTGAATATCTTAAATGAGCAAATCACCCTCCTAAATGATTCGGGCTTGATGATCGTTCTTGCGTTCTTCTAATCGATTTTTTGAACATTTATCAAGAGCCTCCAGGGGGACAATTTGGTAAGTATGTATTCAAAAGAACCCTCAACGTTCCTCTTCCGGAGTCCCTGTACTGTCCATTTGGGACCTTTACAGATCCAATTGGCAGTACCGGTCATTTGGCGAAAACACTGTGTAGACTTGCACTAACATATTTAGCCACTGAAGTTGCTCTGGAGCAAGACCTCACTTCTTACAAAATGTCATTGACAAGCCTATAAGGTATGTCTAGCATTGTGTATTATGTTTTTCAGATGCGAATTCCATGCGAGCCTACTATATAAGGTAACCACCATATATTTTGCTTTCTCACCTTCATACCACCCCTGGTATAGCCTAATGAAATCTGTCGAATACGTCTTCGTCATCTCCGACAACGAAAATGACTATATCGTCAGCGTACGCTCGTAAATAAACGTTCAAAGCAGCGGTTATTGC
Organism: Cryptolaemus montrouzieri; assembly: GCA_013387265.2. Classification (NCBI taxonomy): domain Eukaryota; kingdom Metazoa; phylum Arthropoda; class Insecta; order Coleoptera; family Coccinellidae; genus Cryptolaemus; species Cryptolaemus montrouzieri. Next base: position 16,914,530 of record JABFTP020000042.1, read on the forward strand.
CAGAAGGTCATCAACCGTCAGAGATCACTATAGAGAGGATAATAGTCAAGGGAAGCCCGTGCCAGCCAGCTAACTACTTCAGGGAAGTCCTATGCACTCTGGCATTTAGCAGCGGCTTCATTTCTTTGAATGCCTTCGTGACTAGACACAGAAAAAATTTGTTCCCATCAGCAAGTTGCTTAAAGAATTGACGACATTCCCAGACAGAGATGCTCCGATAACTGTAAGAGTTTAGGGCTTTAATCACTGCCTGACTGTTCATTTGAATACAAATCCCTGCACCTTTGAGTGTCCTTCGTAGTCCCTCCTGGCAGCACAGGTTCACAGCAAGTGTTACTGCTTGCATGACTGTGGGAGTAGAGCCCAGAGGCACTGATGACGAGTACTTGGGTCCATATATGCCTGGAGGATAATGGAGGATTTTTAGTCTAATTGAATTATTTTTCCCATTACGATGGTGCGGTCTTCTATGCTCACTTCGAAGGGTGTGTGAAGATCAGACTTAAGCGGCATTATATCCGTTGTTTGTAATAAGATTTCTGGCACTATGTAACTCCCCAGGTGTTCCTCCAGATCACCAGGTGATAGATTTTTGTGTTTTGGAGCCGTAATGCCGCCATCAACGCTTCCTTTTTCAATTTTATATGAAGAGGAGGGAGATTAGGATTACCTGCAGGGCAGTAGTCAGGGTGCTTCTCATAGCCCCTGTTATGCCCACGCACGCTAACCGCTACAGTTTTTGCACCTTGTTTTGCGTAGTTATTTCTGATGTTTTCGTTCACCATACGAACGATGTGTATAACCAGTAGGTATCCATTTTCTTTTGGCTGTAGCCTCCAGGTCTGTCCGAAGAGTCTACAGCAAAAAGAAAGAAAGAGTTTCGTTGATGTATGAATTCCAGTTGAGTCTCTGATCTAGGGTAAACCCTAAATACTTAGCCTGTTCCAGAAATTTCAGAGTATGTCCATTCAGAAAAGAGGGGCTTTAAGTTCAACTTTTTACGTCTTGTGAATGAAATGAGAATGGTTTTGTCTGGATGGATGGTGAGCCCCTCTTCAGCACACCATTCATTTACGATGCTAAGGTCTTTTTCTATCTGGGTCCTTAACAGATCCAATGGGCAGTACCGGTCCTCTGGCGAGAAACCTGTGTAGACTTGTGAGGTACTTCCCGCAGAACTAAACTTATATGAGTCAACTATTCAATAATAATAATGAATGTATTTTAACCGTCATTTTTTACATGGCATGTCTGTTATATAATATGAAGAACACATTTAAAGTGACTCAGAATATATCATCAGACATCAATCCACCTACAAAATCATTAAACTCTCCAATGGAATAACAAAACATTTCCAGCAACATTAATTTCAACTCTCTCCTAGACGTATAAAGGTTCAACTTTCCAAAATGCCAAGGTAACAAATTGTAGTATCTAACCTAGTCACTAACACAGACCAGGAAGACTAATCACAATGCCATTTTACATACTTAGGAGTTGATTTATACCAAGATGGCACAAAAATAACTGAAATAAGTAGATGTATAACGAGGACCACTAGATCATAAAAGGCATCGATCTGTCATGAAATATTCACCGCAATAACAAATTGAGGATACACAAAATCATCGTGTTATCCATTTGAGCTATAGGAACTAAACAAGACTATTTGGACCCGTGAATGAAGATGACTCATGAAGAAGTCGATATGACCTTGAAATAAACCAAAAATATAGAAAATTTACCCAATCAGAGAATACAAATATTTTAAGAATGAGATGGGGTGGACATGTGGTCAGAATGAGAAACAATCTATGTCAGAATAGAGCCTACTTTCTATCTAACAGAAATAGTTCTCGAGCGATTCGACTCTATCGGGAACGATTTCCATGTCATGATCATCCCTAGCGCCTCAAGTTTCCATGTCTCGAGGAAAAATTATGCAAATACTGTACATCCAAAAAACCGAGAACATTCAAAGAGAAGATTCATAAAGAAATTCAATTGAATATCTTGTTGAGTGTAGAAGCGAACCCAGAATCATTGTTCGACAAATTTCTGCAGAAACCAGGACGCCGTTTTTAAAAAGTTCAAGCTCTTGAACAACATGACAATGTAAGAAGTCTGGAGTTTAAAAATTTGTTTAATGATATAATTCATTTATATTATTCTCGTAGTAGAACCATCATTCGGTTTATGAGTGTATTTTTCATAACAATCATCATTTCGATAGAAATACTTTCAGACATCAGAACTAACAGAATGCACAATAATTTTCAGCTTTGACTCCGTGTTAATGTGTGGTACGCCATTTATTCGAATGATAGAGCCACTTTCATTGAAATCGAGTCGAAGTAGAACAATAAAATTCTCATTCGATCATTACAAAATTTCCTTGATGATCTTCTATCAATGGATAGGAACAAATGGTCTTGTCAACTAGCCAGCCTGCTTTCCAGAGTTGACTCTTTGTGATTTGTGGCTCTGGAGTTACTTATAGGTCAAGTTCACCGTACTCCACCTGAAAATTTGGACGTGTTCAACGGAAGAATAAGAACCGCCTGTTTAGAAACTCCTGGAGAGCTTATTTTTATGAAAAATTGATTCGAGTTGTTCGATGTTTTCAGTTTAATGAAACAGATGTCTCTTCTTTCTTAAGTTTTTTTCGAGTATAGTAAACTGATTCATCACGAAATGGAAATCGTTACCGATAAAGTCGAAGTGGTTGTGCACTATTTCTGTTATATTGAAAATAAACTAATGATATTCATGAAGAATCCAAGTGCAGGATAATGAAAATATTTCGGGACGTTAGAATATTATTCAAGACGCAATACGGTATTTGTTTCATTAAAATCGTATTAGAATTGTAGGAGCTATAACTTTTTCAGGGAACACCCGATATTCATCACCCGAAATCAACGAGCGTTTTTCCCCAAGAATATTAAAAACTGCAAACCTTCATATCTATTTAATTCGAAATTAATTAAGGACTCCGAAGCGACGCATCAAAAACCTCAAAGCTTAAATTATGTTTCAGTAATTTCCCAGATGAAAATAGTTTTAATTACTTTCAGGAAATATGTACTAAATCTAATGAAATTTTGCCCAGAACCTCTATTAATCAGAGTTTACATTTTACTTTATTCAGTGAAATATATTTTGATACTGTGGTTACACTTATCGCGATTTAATGTAGGGTATTTCGATCAAATTCAAATTTTGGTATTATAGTATTTGAATACTAATCAATAATTTGCAATTAATATCAGAGCGGTACCGCTTCCGGTTATACCGGACATAGACCACAACTTTGCTAGTACAAAAGGCTATTTGATAATCGACATCATTTTTCAAGCATTTTTTTGCTCGAAAAAATTGACTCAGATTTGAGTAAGATTATATTTTCTTTAGTTTAACGAAAAGAGTGTTACTTTCGAGGGCAACATACTTTCCGATGCTATTTTATATACAGTCCCACCAACGTAGGAAAAATTTTAGCGAATATTGGGGATATGACTAAATACAAACCCAGAAAGCATTCGGAGTGAGGGGGATAGAAAGGATTCATAGCTCGAAAATCGGCAAAGTTTAATCCGCATTAAGATTATCAGGTATAAATTTGAACGGATTGAGATAGGAAATTTCAGAGCAGTTGCGATACCAAATAATTGTTGCACAGAGTGTATTTCACGATGTTCACTCCACGAGAGCTTTGATGAACCATTGAAAGGCGCAACCTATTGGAAAGTCTATCGAAGGGAAGAGGAATTTTCAGATATGTTTGACGGCCTTTACAGGATAGGGTGGTCCTTGTCTTTCATGTTCATTATCTTTTCTGTGCTTCTATATGAATGAAATGGCGTTTTGTGGTCGCGACCGACATTTTCAAATAAAAGAAAAACTTAAAATAAGATAAACGATCAGGAAAAATTTTCATGATGAAATTTTCAACAGGGTATGAGTTTTGCTGTTTATATAACACATTAACGAGCACTTGTTCTTAATTTGACTATCCTCACCTCCTCTTGCCTGACATTCTCAAGAGCATGCCCTGCAACTAGCTCAAGTTAGTTTCGTTTCGGCCATAAGTTTTGTTTTCGTCGCTCATTGTGTTATTATTGGGTGCTCAACTAAGTTCTCTTGTTTGTCAATAGATGGCTCCTACAGTAAGTGCTGGTCGTTTTACATATCAAGAACGTCTTGAATGAAGCTTAGACATATGGTAAACAAACCACTGCAACACATTAGTGATTTTGTTTTTGCGTCATATACTTTCAGTTGTGAGATAATGTTTGTACCAAATAATCGTCCTTTGCGGGAAGTGTTGATTTTCTTCGTTCATTCGAAACATCGTGCTGGTATTGGTTCCGTCACTTCAAAAACGGTGATTTCGATGTGGATGACCGTTCCGGTGAAGGAAGGCCAAAAATCTTCGAAGACGCTGAATTAGAGACATTGCTCGATGAGGATTCATGCCAGACGCAAGAGAAGTTTGCTTCAGCCTTAGGAGTTACCCGCCAGGCCATTTTCAAGCGATTGAATGCGTTGGGAATGATTCTTAAGCAAGGAACTTGGGTTCCTTATGATTTGAAGCCAAGTGACGTCGAGCGTCGCTGTCGCCTGTGAACAATTGCTCCAGTGGCAAAAAAGAAACGGTATCTTTCATCGCATCGTAACGGGTGATGAAAAATGGATTCCTTACAGAAATCCAAAAAAAAGAATCTTGTGGATTGTCCGGTCATAGATAGATATTATCTGCGACCCAGTGGTTTTTGTGGCACACTCTGTCCTGAATTTCATCCACGAGCTCCATCCTTCTAGTAAAGGATACGAGTTTCGTGGGTGAGAGCTCAATAAACTTAGTCAGCTTCAGTTTGCAAGATCCAACTTCTTCCATCCTGACCCTGTCATCTGCTGGGAACTCGCATATAACGATCTTCTTCACATAGCCTACATGAAGGATCCTCATCCAATCCTAATTTATTTAGGTGTTTCCAGAGGCGACAGTGCCCCGTTAATATGGCAGTTAAGACTCTCAGTTCCTACCTAGAGAGTTTAAGCCAGGCCTTGGCTTTTGTAGTGGAAGGTGCACTGATGGCTCATCGAACGTGTCTGAGTCCTGGGAGGCTCATCCAATGGTCACGTACCCTCAAGTCCAGCCTAGTCATGCTTCTACGTCATAGCCTCGGCCGAATATTCACGCTGCGAAAGTTATGCTGTGTATTTGGTGGGACCAAATCGGTGTTATTTATTATGAACTATTGAGAACGAACGAAAACATCACTGGAGATAGGTATCTAACTCAATTGATGCGATTGAGTGAAGCATTGCACGAAAAACTGCCACAATACGAACAGAGACACGAAACAGTAATTCAACAGCATGGCAACGCTCGACCTCACGTTGCCAAACTAGTTAAAACCTACTTGGAAACGCTCAAATGGGAAGTCCTATCCCTTTCGCCATATTCCCCAGATATTGCACCATCCGATTATTACTTGTTCCGTTTGATGGATTATGGTCTGGCTGATCAGCAGTTCCACTCATATGAAAATGGCCTGATTCGTGGATAGCCTCAGAAGACGAACACTTCTACCGTCACATTATTCGAGTTCTGCCAGAAAGATGAGAAAGCTAGCTAGCGATGGACAATATGTGAATGATTCATTTGTGATCATTTTTCACAATAAAGTTTTATTTTCATAAAAAAACAGCGAAAACTTTGTTGCGGACCTAATATGTCATCAAAAAAGGGAGAAAGTCGATCTTCTCCACAAGAAATAACACGAATCTTTGGTTAGTCGGTCTAATGATGCTTAATTTGAGTGCAACAAAGTGAATTCAAGTGTTGCAGTTGTCTTTTTACTACAGAGACGAAAACATTAAATGTACTTGGGATTCTGGTACATTGACTGCTTGCGACGTCTTGGCAATAAAGGAAAAGGCTGGAGTACCGAACAGGTTGAAGAAATATGTCATTGCTGAAGTGGCAAATTTTTAGAAATAGTAAGGAAAACGTTCGCAAGCAATAAGATATAAGAGAAGCTATGGAAGCAAAGTATTGACCGGTCGTTTGGTATTGCACATGCTAATGCCTTAAATATCATAAAGGTTGAAGAAGTTAAACAGTTTTTGCTTGCACAATATAAAGAAGTCTGTAGGGGTTCAATCGGGTCAATGGACAAAGCGAGTTTAAGTTAAAGAAACAAAAGCTCAAAAAAAATAACGACTTGCGACAATTCGCGAACGTAAAGCATCAACTCATTGAAAACAGAACATTTGCTCTTATCGTCCATAACTACTAGTACACACTCATATACAATTATTCCAACTGAAATAGGGATTTACTTTCAACAGGTCGTTCATTCGTCGCCATTATTGAGAGCATCGTAATGAGATTGCGGAGTCGTTAAAACGTGAATTCAAAATTAATTTTCCTTTAACGGTTTACTGGGATGGAAAGGTACTCGAAAATATCACTGGGCATGAAACCATGGATCGTCTATCTATTTTGGTGTCAAGGCAAATAATTGATCAGCTACTATTGGTTCTAAAACTGGACCGTAGAACAAAACACGCATGTGCCTAGCTGTCTATGCTCAATACTGCAATGAGGATTGAGCGATAAAGTGAGGTGCATGTGCTCTGATACTGATGCGTTTTTTCAAGGGCACAGTTAAAACTTGCTTTCATATGTTGCATATGTAAAATGTACGATACCTGTTGAAAGTCAGTCGAAGCAAAGAGAGGAGTGTATCGAAATGCGAACACCGTTTCATCTTCTGTAACTTCAAGAAAAACTATATAGGGTGTTACATGATGATGTCACAACTGGAGGTGGTAAATCTACGTGCAATTTTAAGAAAAAGAGCTCGTTTAAACATAGATCCGCAAAAGCTTCGTTACGGAGCTACAGGGTAGTGAAATTTCCGGAAAAAATTGTTTTTTCTTCAAAACTCCTGCAGTTTTGAGATTTTCAGACCGAATTGGGAATGGAAGCTATTTTTCAGCCTCCATCATTACACGTCCTAGATTTTAACTAGAATCTACAAGGTGCTTTCTTTTCCGGAGCCATGTCTTATTTTGCCCTTTCAAACTTTTTTGCAGTACGCCACTGATCAGCGTACAATCAATTTTTGTCATATTCGTTCAATCTAAGAACTTTTTTGACACATGAAATTTTTTCATATCTCCAACCGTTCTCGAGCAAAAAATTATTAAACGATTGTATGCATTCGCTGAATTGAAAGCAACTCTGATTACAAAAATGACGCTTTGATTTTTTTCATTAATTTTTTGTATTTTGACAGTTGCTAAAGTTGAACCAGTGTCTGCTCGAATTGTTCATTGAATTAACGATTAGTTTTAATACTTTTGAAGTTATTGCTGTAAGAAAAAATGGCTAATTTTACTAACGCCGAATTGGCTGATATCCATTACATGTACGGTCTGGCTGACGGAAACACAACAGAAGCTAGGCGATTATATCAGGTGCGCTTTCCAAATCGAGTGACACTAGACAGGCGAACATTTTCAAAATCCACAGATGGTTGAGAGAAACTGTTACTTTTACTGCAAATAATCATTTAAAAGGTGCAACTCAAACTATGAGAACTCCAGATATTGAGGAAGCAGTTTTGAATTGTATTGCTTTGAACTCTCATGTGAGTACAAGAAAATCAGTTCACAAATTTTCACAATAGCCATTTTTGGGCTGAGGAAAACACCCATTTGATTGAAGAATCTCATCATCAAAACAGACTAAACGGTCCCGCTTATCGGCAATTTCTTAAGGAGGAGTTACCTTCATATCTCGAGGATGTGTCACTTTTGTTGAGAAACATAATATAGTTCATGCATAACTGGGCACCAGCACAGTTTAGTGGAGAAGCTAGGAAACTCTTGAATGATACATTCAACAACCGATGGATCGGTCGGGGTGGGCCAGAGCCATGGCCTCCTAGGTCCCAAGACTTAAATAGTTTAGACTTTTTCTTATGGGGATATCTCAAAAGTTTAGTTTATACCACTCTAGTGAACACTGTAGAAGAATTGAGAAATCGAATATTGTGACACGATAAGAAATACCCCACACAAAGAGTGTGTGATAATAAGCGAAGAAGGACAGAGGCCTGTATTCTTGCAGGTGGAGGACACTTCCAGCAATTTATTTATTGTTTATTTGTCCTTTTTTTCGTTTTGAATATATTGAATAAGTATAAGTTGAGTTGAGTAAGAAGACGAGCTATCAAAATAAAAGCAAATTTTGGGCATACCTATTGAGTATTTCTATTATTTTTTTTATTCAGCGAATAACATACAATTCAAATAATGCAAATTCAATAATTTTTTACTCGAAAACGGTTGGAGATACGAAAAAATTACAACTGTCAAAAAGTTTCTAAATTGAACGAAGATGACGCAAATTGATTGCACGCTGATCTGTGGCGTAATGCAAAAAAAAGTTTGAAAGGGCAAAAGGACACACGGCCTCGGAAAAGAAAACACCATGTGAATTTCAGTTGAAATGTAGGACGTGTATTGATGAAGGCTGTTGAAAATGAGTTGCATTCCAAATTTGGGATGAAATCTCAAAAACTGCAGGAGTTTTCATGAAAAAAACCAACGTTTTTCAGACGTTTCAACACCCTGTAGCTCCGTAACGAACCTTTTGCGGACCTATGTTTATATAAACTTTTTTTCTTAAAATTGCACGTGGATTTACTCCCTCAAATTGTGACATACTATTATGTAACACCCTGTATATTTCCGCTAATATAACAAGCAAATCCTTATGAATTTCCTTCGAAAATCCAGTTAGGGTGGATGTTTATCATGTAACAAAAAACATTGAGTTTTCATTAAAAAGTACGTATAATCTATCTTCTTTTATAAGACATATAAACATCTAATGTTGAGAATACAGCAGCGAAATATTTCAGATGATATGAGGTATAAACAAGATAAACAAGAAAATATAAGGGTATACCGAGAAAATATGGGATTAGCGTGTTATGTCTGGAAGAAATGGGATTTTCAGGAAAATATTTAGTGTTGTTGGGAGAGTATAAATGATATTAGTTCATGAATTATGAATGGCAATCCGTAGTATACTTCTCAAAGAAAAGAGAGTAGGTTTGATAATACTGGACAAGGGGAGAGTATCTAAAGGGTATGAAGCCATATTCTCAATGAGAACATTTTATTTTTAAAATAGTTTTCACCGATATTTCGCCATGTTGTCCTTCATTTCACATTTTTTCAGATATGTTTTACTCTCAGGTTATTTTGTAGATGACCTAACATTGTCTTGAGTATTTCAGATCCACCCCTACCCCCACCATCCTCTGTCCATCTTCAGAATCATTATAGGCATATTGTCAGATGGTGAGACAAAGATCCTTGAATTTACCCATTGACTCAAAATAATTCAAAAATAACGGAAACCAAATTCATTTATTTATGATTCCATGTTTTAATTATATCAAAATTACAAGCTTGCATTTCTAACTAACTAAAAATATCGAGTCAAATGATAAACTGCTTGATTGATCGATTCGTCAGTGAAGTTTTGAACCCAGAAACCAAGGTATATAAGGATGCTCATATTCAATATTTGTTTCATTTGCATTCACAGTCATTATTAATTCATATATTTTCATTGTGTTGACAAAGTGACCGCCATGCGCTCTTTCCAGGAATGGACGAACTTGTTACACTACATGAGTAGGCTCCTGGAAAGAATTGAGATAGATGTTGGAGGGAAGCGAGTTCCACAGCTCAACGGCCCTATAAACGAAGGAATTCTTATAAAGAGAGGTTCAAGGGGTCGTTAAATGTACCACCATATGATGAGAACTCCTCGCCAGCCTAGTGCTGCAGCAAAACATGAGTTTTCCCGGAACAAGTTCATTCAGCTCCTTGGAGCATCTTCCGCGGAAGTATCTGTAGAACAGAGAAAGGTCAGCAGCTTGTCTTCTGAGAGCCAGCGGTTGGAGATGGCGGGTGATCTATGGATCGTCGATGAGGCGCACATCCCATTTTTGCACACTATTGAACATCCCCAACGAATGTTTGGGTAATCCTCATACATGGGAACAATATTCCAAAACAGGTCGAATCTGCGCCTTGTATAGAAGCAACAGCAGAGATGACGTGAAGTATCGCTTGGCTCTGAAAAGAAAACTAAGCCTAGCTGATGCCGACTTAGCTATTGCTGATACATGTTCATGCCAGCAAAACCGTTGACCGTTATACCGAGAAGGTGCATCGAATCTTTGGATGCAATTTGTTGGCCTTGTATCATTAGAGGAGGTTCTTCAGCGGGGACCTTTCTAGGGGACGTAGTTGCTTGCGTCTTGCTCCCGTTGAAGCTCACTAGGTTCAACTGACCCCACTCAGATATCCTCTGTTACTCAGAGTTTGAGTTATTAATTTGTTGATATCTCGGACGCTGAGATTTCGCAGCTGTAATCGTCCGCAGACTACTGACAGACGAAACCAGGGTACAATCGTCAGCAAAACCGAAGATCTTGTTCTCTGTAGAAGACAGAAGATCGTTCATCGGCAACATAAACAAGATTGGCGAAAGAATGGATCCCTGAGGTACACAACTTGTATTGATCTATTTGGAAGAAAGGTACTTATCCAACCCGCAATTTTTCGGGGAGCCCATATGCAGCAAGTTTATTCAACAATGCTGCATGCCAAACCCTATCGAAGGCTTCAGAGATGTCGAGAGATATTGCTCTAGATTCCCCATGCTTTGCCATCGTTGATGTTCAAACATGAGAGACATAGGCGAGCATATCTCCTGTCGATCTTTACCTGCGAAAACCATATTAATTTCATGCAACTCAAGATATTTGATGAGTTTATCATTTATGACTTTCTCCATCGCTTTGGACATAATGGGAAGAAGTGCAACAGGCGGTAGTTTTGGGGTTAGGACTTCTTTCCTTTCTTTGGCATCGGTTGAATTCTCGCTCTTTTCCAGCTGCTCGGAAAAGTCTGCCTTTCATAAGACATCTGAAACAGACGGCTAAGAATGCCAGTTCGGAAACACACTTCCTCAGGACGATTGCCGGTATTTCGTCTAGACCTACTGCCTTCTTGCAAGTGGAAGTCTTTTAAAATAAATTTACTATAATATCAAACATTTTTGATTTGCCAACATTTAATGACTGTCTCTGGTTCTTTGATTCACTGAAGGTGCACCCTTGTTTTCCATTTTTTATGTTGATGAACGAAACATCATTTTCTCCTGTTTTCCATTCTTTTCAAAATTCACTCTGTGCTACCACTACAAATTATGTATTCTCAACTTCAGGGAATCAGCGCAACCCTAACGGTTGACATGTGGTGAAAGCGCTGGGCACAGGAACATTTTTTCCTCCAGCAATTGTTGAGCTTTATGGTGTGTGGCTATACTTTCTACCTTTTAGAGCTGAGTTGGATATTTTCGTTTGGAACCAGTGTCAAGTATTGCAATTACATTGTCTCCATTAATATTAACTTTTATTGTTGAAATCTCTCCAGACAGAAGAAAGATTTTGTTGGCTCCTATAGTCGAAAGGAAGACGTTGAGACCTATAGGCGGCGTCCTCCTCCGTTTCCCGAAGGTGAGGAAAATTGCCTACAAATAGTGGCCAAGTGGCAAATTTTATTACGAAACTGGTACCTAGACCGGCCATCCTAATTTCTTGTATTTGGCACATTAAACAGAAGGTTATTACGATCGGCTTGGGGGAGGTTGGGACCGCATGTCTGATTTCGGTTATTGTATCCTTCATATTGAGGATACTGGGGGTGGGAGTTGAAATAACTGTTACTAACAGAAGAAAATTGCCTAGGGGAGTATTGATTGTCACGATTTTGGAATTGGGAGCGGTTTTGAGGGTATTGGTATTTATGGTTTATGTCATCAAACTTGAAAACAAAATTTTTAAACTTCTCCCAAGTAAGGTTTTGATCCAGCACAAGACGGTAGCTTCGTGTAGTGGCCTTGCTATCATGGCGAAATTTTTAGAGAATATTCTGTAAAAATTACAGAGGCCAACGAAACTTAGAATATCTGTAATCGATTTATGCCTCGGAAAATTCTTGACTCCTTAGATTTTATCCTCATCTGGAGCAATAATGTGTTGATTGACATGGCCCAGTATTTTGACTTCGTTGTTAGAAGCATTTCTTAGGTTTGCTTCCAGCAATCAAATAAAGACTCTCTCTAATATTATAAAAAAGATTTAGTATAATCTATTTGAATCTATATTTGTTTTGAGTTGAATTTACGACCCTACGGTCATTTTCAAGTGAATAACAATATAATATATAAGTAGGCAAGTACGAGTACAGAATGAAATTTATCCTAAATATTGAGTAGTAGGGATCCATTATGCTCTAGTTGGCTGTTGAGGGTAGTAAATTGTGGGTATTTACATAGTTTGTTAATCTCCAAACTTTCCAACAAATTCATCTCTCTCCCTTTGTTACATTTATGAAGGATTTTAAGATTGTTCAATGATATCGAGTGGTTAATTGATTTTATGTGTTCAAATATTGGCGAATTTCTATCTGAGGAAATATGTTCCTTGCATCTAGCTTCAAAACTTCTTCCTGTTTGTCCGACATAGGCTACCTGACATTCATTGCATTTGATTTGATAAATTCCTGATTGCTTGAATTTATCGTTCTTTTGTTTGGCATTGAATAATAATCTGCTTAAGTTGGAGCCGCTTGAGAATGAAGTAGTAATGTTCAATTTAGAAAAGTAGTTACTGATTTTGTTAGAGAGTTCGCCGGTGTATCTGAGACTAGTGTATCTTTTCTCCGGGGATTCGCAGACGCCTCCTAAATAAAGCGATGCGCACAAGCACAAAAAAGCGATTGGGACAACTTCAAGGAATCCAAAAGAGCATACTAAGGATTGATAAAAAAAATCCAAAAAAAGAAGCATGGCATTCAAACTGCGAGGAAAAATAGGGTGTACCGTATGAAACTGTCTTCGTCGTATCCTCTCCGCTGCGGGACCGGTTGACGAATCCAGAACAGCACTTCGAAAACTCAGTGCTAGAAACAGAGTCATTCTGAATTGGTGCCCAGCCCATCAGGGCATCGAAGGAAACGAGATAGCAGACAGCCTCTCTGAAAAAGCAACAGCTGTCAGGCCGATGGGACCAGAACCAATTTTGACCATCCCATGAACCCATGTGCTCTCTTTCTTTCAAAACAGGACCACCATCGAGGCCCAAAACTACTGAACAGGCATCTCGGGACTGAGACAGTCAAAAAGGCTCATAAAAGGGCCGCAATCAAAGAAGAGGGTACATGAACTACTGTCCCTCGAAAAAAGTCTGTTGGGATGGTAGTGAACCCATTGACGGGACACCAACTCATCAAATATCACGTCATGAAACAATCGCAAACCACACAATGTCGTGGTTGCCTAGAAATTGAAGAAACAACGGAACACATACTCTTCGAATGTCCCGCTCATAAGGAAACCAGACTGAACACAATTCTGAATCAATATTCGAGTTCGTCCCCTTAAAATGATGGGAAAAGTTCAATCTAGTGATTGAATTACGCAGTTGATTCATTACGATCGCGAAAACTTTTTTGATGCGCGGGGAAAATTGTTAATATTTGAGGAAGTCGGCCATCTTTAATTCGAACGGAAATCAAATTTTAGGTTGGTTTTAGTAAGAAAAATGGTTCTTTGTCTTCCTAGAACATCCATGAAAAACACAACAACTTCAACGCCATGAAGTGAGCAAATATTTCGATTTCAGCTGAAAATCAGAATGAAAAAAATTCTTCACGCTACTCTTTCACCAATTCTCGGAATGTTATTGAGATCAATATGTCAAATTAATTAGAAAAGACTGAATTATCGACTTAATGCCCCGTTCAAATTTTTCAGTGAAGAAAATAACGATGTTGATATATTGCTCATTATCGAATAAATCAACCATATTGGATTTCACCGTAAGTGAAATTTCGATACATTTCTGAAAAACCTAGTCCTTTGGCTTTCTAATGAATCAAGGACGAATGATCTAGCTCCAAAATTGCGAAAGTTATAACGGAAAAAAAAATTGTCTGATTTTCTCTTTAGCACCCTATATATAGATGTCAGCCGATTTCCGAGAAAGAATTTCGTATTCTGCTTTCACATACGTTGTGTGAGCAATTGGAATAAGCGTATATTTATTTTCATTATATAGAAGAACTGCTTTTGGACTTCGTTTACAACTGTCAACGAAGAGACGCCATTCATTGGGCTGAAAGTCAGCAAACCAGTCAGATACACCAATAAACAAAATTTTCATCAGATGAAAAATAAATTGCAATGAGATTCGTTCTCTCATGCAATATGTAGATAAACGAACGTCTGAGGAAAAGCAATTTTTTTTGGCGTTGTCAAGGAACATGTCAATTGATTAGAAACTGACTGTTTTGTTCACAGATGGGTGAAAATTTCGTCTTTTTTATTGTGAATAACGTTGTCTAGTGTACAGATATCGAAATGAGAGATATACCAAGTGCAACTTCTTACCTACCTCTGGTTTTGGTGGAGGTTCAATAATGATATGGGGATGAATTTCACCCGCACTGATCTTAATAATGAAACCCTGAATACTCAGAAGTACGTTATAGATATTTTAGAAGAACATGTTGTATCATTTGCGTCGAATATGAGTGGACTATTCTTCTTTATGCATGACCTCATCCAGCACGTATCGTTAGTAACTACCTTCAAGTAGAGTAGCCTGCATAAAGTCCAGACCTAATTCCCATCGAACATGTAAGTGATATTCTCAATGAAGATTAACGTACCAGTAAATGAGCTTAGGAACAGACTGATGGAAATTTGGAACGAATTCGATCGGAATGCTATAAGGTCATTGATTTTGAGTATGATTCGTTGATGTCCTGCAGAAATTCTTGTCAGGGGTGGAAATATCCGGAATTAACAGGTTAAGGGTACTTTTCTTGCCTTCAAATGTCGTACATTTCTTATTTTTCAGTTTTATTTCGATTCGATGAGTACAATTTTCATTTAGATTGTTCTCAAGCACATCTAAGTGCTGGTGGTGTTGCGTGCCTTAAGATTAGGTTAAACGATTCTGGATATAATATAACTTAAAGTTCCATGACAAAACAAAACATAAATGTATTCCCTAAATATTAAAATTTACCTTTTGTTGTAGAAATTCCCGAAAATTTAGAATCATAATTTCGATTTACATCTACATCGAATATTATATACCTCTTGTCGGCAATTTCATTACAGTAAAGTTTTCGTCCCTTTTAGGCACGTTCCGGTGTAAACAATACATACCTGCTCATTGATCCTATCTTATTCTTAGAATCTTTAAATTTTAGAATCCAAACTCTCTTCCCTTCTCGACAGTATTTAAGAAATTGTGCAGACCTAAGAGATATCAATTTTCTATCGTATATCTATCATCACTTCACTTTTCTATCATCTACCTTTCACCATCGATCTATCATTCAGTATCTAACATTCAGTTTGTAACACTCAAACTGTTACTTTACTCTGTATCAATCGTAACTAAGATCATTACATTGTATTCATTCACTATTCATCATCTTATTATATCGGCAATACAGTCCGTTATCAGTACAACGTTATACGTATCGTTAAATGTATATATGTGTAAATAAATAGTGTTAAACAAAGAATCAGTCTCAATCAACAAAAAATTACTTACAGTCAGGTAAAACTCACTGTAAGACAAGTGTAACAGGTGGATTATTTGAGAATTAATTCTTCTACATTTTCAAACTTGTTCAGAATAAATTTTCAATTTTGTGCGTTAATTTATTGTCGCAGTGTAGCACCAAGGTATTTAATTGATGCTATAATTTTCCGTTTTATCTATTCGCATATCCAATTTGTATATCGCAACTACCCTTAGATATTATTATTCTTTCCAGGGACTGAGGGTCGTTAAATAAGTCAGATAAATTTGCAGTCATTATGCCCGAATTTAGAAGATAAATTACAGGACTCCCCGCTCATAAATATACAAACTATGCCTTCGGGAATTATCCCATACAGGTCTACAAGCTTTATAGAACGTTGTTGGAATTTCTCAAACCGTCAACTGAGATAGTTTAATATTAAACTCAACTTGCTTATCGCGTGTAGGAAGTTGTTTGTTTTGACAAGATTTCATATGAGAATCATTTCATTAGACAACGTCCGAAATGTTCTTCGAATAATGAGATAGTGTTAAAAATCTGAAACTTTAGTTGATATTTATATGAATTGGAAGTGAAAGAATAATTTGAAACTAACTTACTGGGGATTTCAGCCTTAATGAACACACTTTAGAGGAGACCGGGGTTAGTTGGAGACTTTTTGGGTACAATTAAAATATTAAAGAAAAGAAACACTTTTATCAGTTTTCCGCATTTATTTGCACGACAGGTTTCGACCTTTCAGTTATTTTCAAGTGCTGAATACTAAGGTACAGAGATGATTACAACATATTTTTTCCACGAAGAAATAATATATGGGCGATGTCAACCCAAATTATTGGGTCCATAATGATTCTAAAACATCTATAGATCATAATTGGCATCACTTGGAAGACTGCATCTGGCCATCGGGGCTCTCTCAGTCAAACAGAGAGGGAGTTTGAGGAAATATCGCAGGTTATGTATTTTTATATTATCTCCTTAGTCCTTTTCATGACCTTGCTTGCTATTTAAAATCTTTTCTTAGATTTGTTTAGACATATAAGAAGTATGATTATTGAAATATTTTTCTGTTGGTTTTTCTTTTTCCATTGTTACAAATTTCTGTCCCAAACCCCCTTCCTTTCACCCCTGTCTTCGTTTGGAAATCATGGAATGCAAGAGAGAATGAAGCGGCTAGGCAGAAAAGTCTTTGGTGCTCTTTATGTACACACGACACTAACACAACATAAACAGACAAGCTATTGCTAGTGCAATAGCGACAGGGAAAAGAGTTTTTTCTTCAGGTTTTTTCACTCGTTTATGGAATCATATACAAAATAGTATGATTCCCCTGTTAAATTTCCTGAGCTTACACTTGTGTTTTTTCTGACACAAGCCAAAATTATAGATATAAGCATTTATTTTAAATACAATTATTCAAATTTTGTAAATCCTCTCTTTTATAAAATATATATATATATATATATATATATATATATATATATATATATATATATATATATATATATATATATATATATATATATATATATATATATAAGGGAGGCAAATGATTGCAAGTTGGCTATTGAAAGTAATTCAATGCGAGCCCTACAGTTCCAGACCAGATCAAACCTGTTGTCTATATAAAATCAGCAGTTGTTATGGCGTGAAGAAATGCTCAACCCTGAAGAGGAAACTGAGACTAGCAGAAACAGATTTGGCAACAACTGACACATGATCATGCCAGCAAACTCCGGTGTTGACTGTGATACCGAGTAGACGCATGTTCTATTCTGAGGAAATTGGATGTTCTTGCACGGTTACAGGAGCTTCTTCAACAGTGACTCTTCTGGAGAACGTTGTTAATTGCTTCTTTTTCGCGTTCCCAATTGACAAAACCAGACGAGTATGGCGGATGTGAAATGACTGGATTTGATCCTGGTGAATGACGCAAATCTCGTATCTCCTGTGAGCTATTTACCCCCCACTTGGAAAATTAGATCACGTCGTTATGAAGTCCAGTATTCAGTACGTTCCTTCTTCTTCGAGTGTACAATCTCATAAAGTTATATCTACTATGAACTACGACAAGCTGGAGGATAGCATGCTCGGCGCAATAGACTGAAAAGATATTCTGAGGGGATATAACATTGATTTTGTGTGGGAATGCTTCTTGGACTTGCTAAACTCTAAAATCAGTGAGTGTAAAACTAAGATGAAAATTTTCTCCAACTCATCAAAACAATGGTTGAATACCAAAATATTGAACAAATTTTTCGCAGAGATACCTTCGTTATAGATCTGATAGAGATAACGAAAATCACATATATTTTTCAAATGCGTTGAAAGTATCAATTATAGAATCTAAACGATCGTTCCAGGATAATCTTGCGAGAACCAACGACAGAAAGGAATTTTAAGTGCTCGCAAAGTCCTTCTCAGCAACTTTTAATCACGAATCTAATGGTCCTTTACCACCCATTCAATCCAATCAATGTTCTTTAGATCTATCACACGTAACCTTCAGTTCAGCAATTACAGAGGAACAATTGCACAATCTAAGTGATTCAGCACCTGGTGCGGATGGTCTATCCTCTACTTTCCTGAGGAAATGTACATCTACATTGGCAACACCGAAGTCTACCATCTTCACCATATCTTTCGAAACTGGTGCTCTTCCGGATGATTGATTGGTAGCAACAGTTACCCCAATCAATAAAAAAGGGATAAATTCTCAGCAGATAATTACAGACCTATCAGTCTTGTATCGATTGCTTCGAAGATATTTGAAAGAATAATTCACCGCCAAATGCACGATTTTCTTCTTTCCAATAAATTCATTCCTGAAAACCTGCATGATTTCCTTCCCGTTCGTTTAGTTATTACAAACCTGCTTCTATGTAACAACGATTGGGTAAAAGCTGTAGACCGTGGAAATCTAATTGATGTAGTTTATTTAGATTTTTCGAGAGCGTTTGATAGAGTGCCACATCGACGACTACTGTATAAAATTGAACACCTTGGCATCAGAGGTCAGCTTCTAAAATGAATGGCGTTAAAGTTTCGAATGAAAAGTCTTCACTCCACAGGGTGTTCCACAGGGTTCCGTTTTAGGCCCATTAGTATTCCTACTGTATACTGCTGAACTTCTATACTTTTTTCCACCTGCTCTCTCTATGCTGACGATACAAAATTATATAATAATCCATTTTCTGACTTCCACACTCTTCAACATGATCTCGATCATCTATCCAGGTGATGCACCTGGCTTTTACCCTTGAATTTGGATAAGTGCAAGGTCCTGCACCTTGGAAAAAACAATCCCTATCGGATGTACAAGATCTCTGGAACTGCTCTGATCACCACATCGAAGCAAGATGATCTTGGAGTTACCGTCTCTAATGACCTAACGTGGACTGATCATATTCAAAGTATTTGTAACAAAGTTTCGTTTCTGCTTTAGTGATCTTTCAAAGGTTGTCAGCACAAAACTGGTAGTCTCTTATATAGAACTTATATTCGTCCATTAAGGAATTTGCAGGTCCTGTGTGGTCTCCCATTTACAATTACGAGACGAATTCTCTCGAATCTGTTCAGTGGAAGATAACAACAATATCTCCACCTTTTAAGATCAATCACAGCAGACGTCTACGAGGCCACAGACTGAAATTATATCAAGAAAACTTCAAATCCACCCCAAGACTTTTCTTTCCAATCGTGTCTTTTCGGCATGGAATGATCTTCCACCAAATGTTATTTCTTCCACTTCTGTCAATGCTTTCAAGAACGCCTATGATTCATGGATATTATCTGAAGTAGGCAACTGGAGATTTCTAAGTACCTACAACATGTTTTTGTTAAGCAATTATTGTATTTCATTTTAGTTTTCTGTGGGTAGGTTAAATGCTTGATCTACTTGCTTTTGAGAATCTTTTATTTTGTTTTCATCAGATCAGGATAACTTAGCCTATTTCTTAAGTCATTTTGTATTACTTCGTTTTCACTGCTTTTCAACTTGTTAGACATAATACATACTATGATTTTTGAGTTATATAGGCATCATGCCTCAACTCTAATTTATATTAAATAATAATAATTACTTTAATCTCATGTTCACTTGAAAGTCAACTGGTGTTGTTGCTATTCATCACGATGCAGATCGTGATGCAACTTTAACCTGCGAATTCTGACTGATTTATTCCATAGAGGTGAACATGTTGTGGTCTATCAGTTGTAAGTTAATTTTTAGGCTGAAATCCCTTTAATAATCCCGAAAAAACCTAGTACATAATTCTTTTAATAAATCAAGGCTTTTTCGAAAAGTTTGGGGTTGGACCTTCTTTGTGAATCTGGACGCGGCGTCCTGGTAGGAGAACCATCGAAAAATAGAATGTATGTTTTTAGATAGAATACGGTGATCACCAACATTCAACATTTCTAACCATGCAAGTATCCGTAGTGAAGAGTCGCCTTTGAGTAAGTGGCTGGACATACGCGTGATCTCTGGATCGTCTATGGGTTGCATTGCTGGCTACTGGACCTATTCAACAAATGTAATGAATGTTCAGATTCATAGCCTCTCACATGGAAAAATTTTCAAGACCAGGTCGCACCTGTGCTTTGTAGAGAAGCATCAACTGTGAAATACTGCTTAGTCCTTCAGAGAAAACTGAGTTTAGCAGAATCAGATTTAGCAATAACTGATACATGGTTATGACAGCAAACTTCAGTGTTGACTGTAATGCCGAGAAGAGGAAATTCGATTAGAGGAGGTTTCCCAGCATATTTTTCTAAAGAACCTCGTTGATTGCGTCTATTTCGTAGTGAAATTGACCAAGTTCAACTGACCCCGCTCTGATATCTTCTCCAAATCTGAATTCAGTGACATACTATATTGGTATCTTTGTGGGTTTGATTCCTCAGCAGTTATAGACAATACCAACACCTGGGTACAATCTTCCCCAAACCCAATACCTGTTTTTGGTGAAGTGGAGCAGATCATTGATGTCGAACAGAAAAAAAGTTAGTGTGAGTTTGGAGCCCTTTCGAACACCTGCATAAACCTGAAAGATTCACTCCTTGCATCATCCACTACCACCCAAATCTAAGTACTGAAGAGAAAGCTGCAAATCCTACCATGCAAAGTCCATACGCTATTAGTTTATTCATCAAAGCTGAGCGCCAAACCCTGTCGGAGACCTTTGAGATATCAACAGCAATGGCTCTTGATTGGCCATGCTTTTCGATTTTTGATGTCCACAAATACATTACGTATGCAAGGAGGTATCCAATTTTTCGCTCTATCAATTGAGCTATAAATGTTTATGAAACGCACATATTCGTCTTCGAGTTCATTTAATGAATTTCTCTTCCAGTTGTTGAAAGCTCTGTTTTCAATTATGGAAGCTTTTCGACAGTTTTCAGTAAACCAAGGCTCTTGTGCTGATATTAATATCGTGGAGTTTGAAATGTAGAGGTCCATGCCTGTAAAAATAACTTGAATGGTGTTGAATATTTATTGCGTGGCTGTAGGAAGTACCAGTAGCTGAACCAAGGTTGTCGTCGGAGTTGTCAAAGAGTGCTGAAACCTGTGAACGCAAATCATCTGGATCTGAAACGAGAAAGAGATCGAGGGTATTGAGAATATCGGTTAAATTGTCAAGAATTCTTGTCGACTCAACGATGAGTTAAGTCGACTTCTACTTCGTCGGAATTATTTGAGAGTTTGATCCAATTGATGTTGTGGACTTTATTATTATTGCCTCAACTGGCAGATACTTTATTTGGATCGTGTTTATCTTGTCGCGTAATAACTGATATAATATAGTGTAGTTATTATGGTTAAGAGATCGATACAGGCAACAGAGAAAAATGGCTTTATTATATGAACAGATTTTGAACCCTGCCCTGTCGAAAGCGTCGTCCTCCAACATATTATCTCATTGGAATGGCCGATTTGGCAAAAACGCGACTCATAGCCATTAGAGTTAGGTGGTGTCTGTTATTAGTATAATTTGAGTGTTTGTTAGAGCTAGAACATGCAGTTGCTCGTCTTGTAAGTGGTTGCTTACTGCATTCACATTCATGATGGTGTGTAATCATCCTCTTAAGTTGCAATAACGAATTGGCTCCTCTCATCGGATTCTGAGGGAAACCATCCAGAGGACAGTTTCTAGTAGTATTACCACCATAAGGCTCCTGAGTCACTTTGCCCAGAGATGCAACTGGGAACGAATTTACCTCCGCACAATTTTAAATTCTATCGCAAAAGATATATGACAAAGTAGGTGTGTCTGAAGAACAACAGGGATTCCGACCAAATAGATCAACAACGGATGCAATTTTTATATTGCGGCAACTGGTGGAGAAGTCCATAGAGTTTGACAAACCGATGTTTATATGTTTTATAGATTTGGAAAAGGCATTCGACAGAATTCGAATGAACGATGTGATCACTATCCTTAGAAATAAAAACTTAAGCAATAAATACCTAAACATAATCAAAGAACTAAATAACTCTAATAAGACGAAAGTAAAAACTACACAGGGACTTACAAGCGAGATCAAAATTAACGCAGGCATTAGACAAGGTGACAGCCTCAGCCCATGTCTATTTAATTTAATCATGGATGAAATAATAGCAGGTGTTAACCAAATGAACCAAGGCTATAGGATGGGTAACAAAACTATGAGAATACTGTGCTACGCAGATGATGCTTTACTAATAGCCGAGAATGAGGACGACCTACAACGCCTACTACAAAAGTTCAAAGTAACAGCAGAAAAATATAACATGGTAATATCAACACAGAAAACCCAATCGATGGTAATAGCGAAAGATCCAATTAGATGCAAACTAGTAGTGAACGACCATATAATAGAGCAGGTTTCACACTTTAAATACCTAGAAGTAGAAGTATCAAGCGATAGGCAACTATTACAAGAAGCAAAACAGTAGGCAATGAAAGCATCGAGAATATCTGGCTTCCTGAGAGATGTAATCTGGCGGAATAAGTACATAAGCACAGAAAGCAAAGTCCGAATCTATAAAACCTGTGTGAGACCCGTGATGACATATGCGGATGAGACAAGAGCTGAGACAACAAAAACAAAACAACTAATGAGGACAACAGAGATGAGAACACTAAGAGCTATAAGAGGTATTACACGCAGAGACAGAATAAGGAATGAGGATACGCTAAGGGAGCTAGGTGTCCAGGATGTGGTGAGGTGGACAAGAGCACGTCGACGCCTATGGAGAGATCACGTAGACAGAATGGGCCCCGAACGTATGGCGAAGCGGGCAAAAACACAAAAACCCAACACTAGAAGACCCATAGGAAGGCCGAAAAAGCGATGGCATGAGTGCTGGAGCTCCAGTTCGCAGCAGGGGCTGTAACAGAAAAACAGGACATCGTCCTATTCAAAGAAGAAGAAGAAGACAATTTTATCCCAAGAGAGATCATCTAGTTTTATTTGGAAAATCCTTCCCACACTAGAGACCGGAACATTTACCAAGAAACCAAAACTTAATCGCAAATGATCAGTTCATGGAGTCTGTAGCATGATAGAATGGTATTACACCGGGTGACGGGAGTGGGACCGTCTCCCACTTCATTTCAAATATACATTCAATCTCGTTGTCTTTCAGGTGGGTACGAACTTTTTTCACTCCTATTCTGTGGTCTAATCTGACTGGACTATACGTGTTATTTTTATGATTATATAGTACTAGCTATCGAAGCGGAAAACTTTATAAAGATCCTTATCAACAACTCGGATAGGAAATATAGCGAATGCAAACATTATATGTATGCTGATTGAAAATCACAATTACACAGATCACGTACATACACATTCGTTACAGAAATAGAATGAGAACGTCCACTAATATGGTAGCAATAATCTCTTTTTCGATCAGTAGATCCGTTACCTGAAATTACATACGTTCAATATATCGGGCTCATAAAATAATTACGGCTGCGGTTGTTTTATCGCAGCGCTCTCGGAAAATAATTCATAAATAATTTAAATGAATTCTGCATGGGACACGCATTTTCATCAATGCTCTCGTTTCTTTGAGATAATGAATGATGTTTTCATAAATATTTCCACTTTAGTTGTCGATAAATTTCACCTGAATTTAGGTTGTTCTTTCCTGGAAAAGAAATATTTTAAATGGTACGAGGGATGTCTTTTAAGTTTTGCGTATAGTGCTAGAATGGAATATTTGAGAACTTTTAAAGACTTCATTGCATTTCTGTGAAGATTAATGCACTTCAGCATTCGTTCGATGATTTCTTTCGTTAAATATTCATTTGTTTCCCGGACTGTATGCAAACTTGTATTGTCTTGGTGAAGGATGATTCGCCGTTCAGGATTTGGTTTATCGGAGCTTTATACCGACTCGTGGTAAACAAATGATTGTAACTGTACTAATCGGCAGTAACAGATGTTTGATTATATTAAGGAATGAGTTTTATTTCGTCAAGTTATGGAAACAAACGTTATAAATCAGTCTATGAAAATACTCTTCGAAATGAGTATCAGATAATTTCAGTGCAGTTCAAATACATCATTTGCCAATTAAAATAAAATGTTGAAAATAATTCGGAGTACAAGAAATCATTATTTCAACTCGCCCTCAATTCATTCAGAAATTACGAAGCATACATTTCAAGACAATTAATGGAATTAAATAGTGAACAGAAATGTTGAAGAAAAATTCAGAAAGTTATCACCTGTGCGATACAACGGGACCTGTAATTCTCCTTTCCCTGTCGAGCTTCTCGGAGAGGAACAGTCTGCGTCTTCCATCTTTCTGGACTCACGTTACGTAAGATTAAATAACTTTACTTTTGATTTTAATTCACGCGAATGAGTAAATTCACTCACCTTCGAAAATGAATAAAGGAATAATATGAGTAACTGCACATCAGAAGTACTTGCACCCGTACTTCCCTCTGCCCTTGGTACTCACGTACCTGTTACATAATCAATTAGGAACGTGTTCCTTCGTCGCGACGTGGTAATTACTGTTTGAGGAGATATAAGATGTTGCCTGCGATCTTAAATACGAAAGGATGTTTTAATAACTATCGGTGATAACATCGAATATCGTCTACGCAGGATTTCTTATCTGAGTTTAGATGAATTTCTTCGTCTCAATATATACGCTTTTGGGTGATTTTAAGCTGCTTTAAGATTACGTAATATTTTACTACATTGGGAATTTAAAATGAAATTATTGAATTATTCTGGAAAATGACCGTCTTTTCACTGTAGTTTCGAATTCAGATGAACTATATACAATGGTATGCAGGTAGAATACAGTATTCACAATTGATAATAGAATTCAATTAGTTGGATAGTTTTAGTAAACGAACAAGAAAAAAAATAGACCCGGTTCTGGGTCGTCCCATCACATGATAAATATTATGATATGCTATTTGTGTTTGTTCCTTTCTGATCATTCCGTTTATTATATTTGAAGGATAACTATCGTTGTTAGCTATTTACGTAACAGTTGACACTTCCCTGGACATATTTTCCTTGGACAATGGCAGAGAGAGAGGGAGCCCTTTGAATCATTGTAGTAAAAGCAGCATATTTATGAGAATTTGGGAGTGTTCAGTCATAAGGGATGCAAATATCAGTAATGGATATATATCGAATATTAGATCTAAAAAGTGAATCTGATTATCGACTTCTCTCTCTATTTTGAATTTGATTTTGGGATTAATGTTATTGATGTAAGAGGAAAATTGTTTCAGTTGTCTATCGGTGCCTATAACACATGCTTATACTCGGTGACTAAAAATTATCCGGAAAATCTTGATTCGTTTCAATCTTCATTGAATCTCCTCCAAAGTATGCTCCATTTGAAGCGATACATATGTGCCAACGTTTTTCTCAATCATCAAAACACTTTATAGACGCTTTCAGGGATGGTCTTCTTCTGCAATTTTTTTTTAAGAATCAAATCTGGTTCCCCGGAGAGATAATTTCAGCCTGAAGAAAACAAAAAAGTCACACGGTGCTAGATCAGGCGAATAAGGAGGCTGCTCGATGGTATTTATCGAGTGTTTGGTCTTGAGGTCGCTAATAACCGTGGCTCGATAAGATGGTGCGTTATCGTCAAGCAAAATCCATCTATATGTTTTTCCATAAATCCGACCGTTTACGGCGAATATTTTCACGCAAACGTCTCAAAACGGTTAAATAGAAGTCTTTATTGACCGTTTGACCTTGCGGAACGAATTCATGATGAACCACACCACGAGTATCGAAGAAATCAATCAGCATCATCTTGATTTTCGAACGACTTTTGCGAGGTTTTTTCGGTTCAGGCTCATTTTTTTCACCCATTCCGATAATTCTTAACTCGCCAGTATGTCGTATTCATAGACCCATGTCTCGTCACCAATTATGATTCGTCCCATGAACGTGGGAACTAAGTTCGCACGATCCAACATATCTACAGCTACCTGTATCAGGTACTGTTTTTGAAAAAAATTCAGCTCTATCGGAACGAGCCGAGCGGCGACACGCCGCATGCCTAATTGGTTCACCAAAATCAAACGAGCGGTTTCACGAGAGATGTTGGGATCACGTGCTTTCTCTCTAACACTGGCATGACGATTTTCGAGCATCATTTTCTTGATTTTCTTAGATTTCATCGTCGGTTGAAGAACGATGATCTACCGACCGTCTTTAACAGCTTCGTTCAAAACACAAAATTTGAGACTAACTGTTTTTCATTGTAAAATTCGTAGTACCACTGAAGTTGACTGGTTTCAACAGCTGTCATGAATAAACTAGTTGGCAGATGGCGCTTATGTTTGGCATAGAAAAAGGACAGTCCTACCAACATACAGAAACTTCTTCTTCTTCTTCTTCACCGTATAGAAGGCGTAGCGCCTGTTCAGTTCCGGTTTCCCTGCAGCAGTTCTTGAGAAGTTGATTGCCAACTGTCCCGCCATCGTTTTGGTGGTCGTCCAACGGGTCTTCTTCCGTGTGGTATGTTGTTATATACGATTTTGGCTATTCTATCTGTGGTCATTCTGTTTACATGCTGGTTCCATTCTCTTCTTCTTTTTCTTACCCATCTTACAATATCGTCTGTTTCACATTTTTCCCTTATGTCGGTATTTCTTTGTCTGTCATTCAATGTGTAACCGGTTATAGTTCTTAGCGTTTTCATTTCTGTTGTTCTTAGTATCCTCTTTGTTACCGACGTTTCCGCTCTTGTTTCTGCCCCGTTTGTCATAATTGGTCGCACACATGTTTTGTAGATTCTGGATTTGCATGGTATACTGTTTATTTCTCCAAATTGGTTGTTTAAGATGTTCCGATACTGCAGCTGCTTTGTTCACTTGTCTCCTCACTTCATCTTCAAGGTATCCTGTGCTTGTTATTTTGCACCCTAAGTATTCGAATGACATGACTTGGTCTATAGTGGCGTTGTCTATTGTTAACTTACAGCGCAGAGGTTCCTTAGCTATGGTCATGCATTTTGTCTTACTTGTTGAGATTTCCATATTGAAATTTTTTGCGCGTTTGCTAAAGGCGTATATCATTCTTTGTAGGTCGTCTTCTGATTCTGCAATGAGTACGGCGTCATCGGCATAGCATGAGATGTTCATTTTGTAGGTTCCCATGCGGTATCCTAGTCCCAAGTTTTAACGGTCTCTACAAGTTGGTCCATAACAGTATTGAATAGTAGAGGGCTAAGACTATCACCTTGGCGGATGCCCGACGTTGTTCCGAAATGCTGCGTTAGGTTGTGGTTTGTTCGTATTTGCGTTGTTGTATTCGTGTTCAGATCTTTTATGAGTCTAATATATTTTTTGGGTACCTCTTTGTTTTCCAGTATCTTGATTACATCCTTCAGTTGGACTCTGTCGAAGGCCTTCGTTAAGTCTATGAAACAAAGATATGCTGGAGTGTTATATTCAAGAGACTTTTCTACTAATTGCCTTGTTAAAAATAGTGCATCGACCGTGGACCGGTTTTTTCGAAAGCCTTGTTGCTCTTCGCTGATTGGCATTGTTGACGTTATGTCATCGGCAAGAATCTTTGTAAGCAGTTTCAAAGAGGTGCTTAATAAGGTTATTCCGCGATAGTTGGCAGGATTTGTTTTGTCTCCTTTTTTAAAGATAGGCACTGTTACACTTCTTTTCCATTCTTCTGGTATTTTTCCGTGTTGAATTATGATGTTAAACAGTTTTGTGTACTCTTCTCTCATGGCTTCTCCGCCATATTTGATCATCTCATTTGTTATCTTATCTTCATTTGGAGCTTTCCTATTTTAAAGTTTACTTATTGCCATAGCTACTTGCTCTTTCGTGATTGTTACCGGTTCATTTATAATGTCGTTTTCTAAGTCTTCTTCTGGGGGTTCTTCTTCATATTCTGATTCGGTGTAAAGATTTTTGAAGTATTTTTCCCATGTTTCGTTTGTGATTGTTTTCAGTTGTATAGTTTCATTGGTGTCCTTTTTCATACCCCTTAATAATTTCCAAATTCGTTTTTGCGCTCCGTATATATCCGCTTCCATTTCAGCACTAAATCTCTGCCAGTATTCTTCTTTAATTTCCCAAACTCTGTTATTCACCCTATTTCTTATTTCTATGTATCTATTTCGGTTCTTATATTCTAGATATAATTTTTTTCCTTCGTAATGTTTTTGACTTCAATGGTGAACCAGGGTTTATTATTAGGTTTGCCGTTCTGTGATACCGTGCGGGTTCCCAAGGTATGTTTTCTTTTAGTTTGAGCCATGCTATGTCGGGGTTATCTTGCTACAATATTGGATTACGAGTTATATACTGTTTGCAACGGTTTGAATAATGTTGTTTTGTGATCTCATTGTTGAGCGATTCTACGTTAAATTTTTCAGTTTTTACAGATGGTGTTTTCTTTTTTAATTGAGTTGTCATCTTCACATACATACAGAAACTTAAAATGATTAAAAATACTCAACGCGGGGAATTCAAGCGAGAATACTTTTGTCACACAGTTAATCGTCTACATATCTATATCAACAATGTACCAATTTTGAGTTGGAGGAATTGTATATAATATCTTCAATATTCGCCATGAAAATGTCAGATAGTGAAGAGCCCAATGGAAATCCCATCTATAGACCGTGAGGTTATTCAATTTTGTTCTTGAATTTGAAATAATTCTGTTGTAGACACCACGTGAGCAAAAACATGGAATCATTTTGTAGAACTGGATTAACGTGTGATTTGTTTAAGATGTCGGAGACCTTCGTCTCTTGGGATGTTGGAAAACATGTTATCTTCATCCACACTTATCAAATATGATTTGATTGGGGTTCCAACCTGTTTCAATTTTTGTGTTAATTGAATTGAGTTTTGATTGAATATTCAGGTGTGAATTTCGTTAGATTTTTCAATGAAAGATGTAATTTTTTTGCCGATTTATAAATTGGGCTGTTCATGACTACTGGACGTACTGAAGCATTGTCTTAGTGATTCTTCATTAGGCCGTAAAGGTTTTGGAGGTCAGGGATTCTTATTTATGAAATAATTGACTAGTTCTATTACTATTATCCATGAAATTTCTTTATGAGTTGTTTGTAATGTTGAATTCTCTTTTTGAAGAAGATGTTAATGCCTTCCAATAGCCAATGATTAGAACAATTGCTTATTAAATTGTTTTGAACACATTTGTTTAATTCTTCGCGGAGAATACTTCTAAAAACAATTTAGGCTTTAAGAGCACCCAATTGTTTCATTCGAGCTTTATACGCAAAACTTAAAAGACTTCCCCCGAACGAGATATTCAAAGATAAATTATTTTCGAGGGAGTTCATAAGTTTGAAAAGTTCGCAGGAAAATTCGAGTATCCCGCAGACATATTCTCAGAAGTTTGTTCACCTTCATCATTCAAATAAATCGCAAAATTATTGTAAGTATGTTTCTTACTCATTAGCATATTACATTAGGCATTATGCATTTCAAAGTTCAAATGCTAGTGATTAAATCTCTGAATATTCATCGAGTTGTAACTTGATATTTTTATCAATATACATAGTGCTTCAACGAAAACTAAACAGAGGCTATATCTACCAAGATATTCATTTCTGATCAAAACGCAAAACTAGGTCAATTTTTGTTTCGAGGGGGGCGTCTTTTGGGGTACAATACTTGCCTGAAATCAATATAGAGGGTGTTTCAACGAAAACTAAACAGAGGCTATATCTACCAAGATATTAACTTCTGATCAAAACGCAAAACTAGGTCAATTTTTGTTTCAAGGGGGACGTCTTTTGGGGTACAATACTTGCCTGAAATATCAACCCTCTAAGCGGGGCTGCAATCCTTGATCATTTTGAATAGGAAAGATAGGTTGAGTAATGACTCAAAAGAAAGGTAGTATCTTTGTCTACATCGCCTTGAACGAATTTCCATTTTTAATTGAAAACTGTAGAAGATACAGGGTGAGCAACTGAAAGATAGGAAGATTATTTGTCTGAGACTCTTCAAGTTTCAGTGAAGTAAAATGGAACAGAACCATGCTGATCAATGGCAGTCATCATCAAGTACCATCCTCATCTCGAATTTCAACCCCTAGAGCAGGAGGGACCACCCTTGAAAATTTGGAAGAGGGTAGATTGGTCGAGTGATACCTCGAAAGAAAGGTATTATCTTTGTCTGCATCCCTGTGAACGAATTTTCATTTTTGATTGAAAACTGTAAAAGATACAGAGTGAGCTACTGAAAGATAGAGGAGACTATCTATCGCCCTGAGCTATTCAAGTATTAGTGCAAAAAAATGGAACAGATTCATTCCAGATCAAAGGCTGTCATCTTTGATCTAAATGAATCTATTCCACTTTTCCGCACTAATACTCTTAGGCGATAGTCTTCTCTATTTTTCAGTGGCTCACTCTGTATCTTTTACAGTTTTCAATCAAAAAGGATGGTACTTGATGATGACAGCCATTGATCGTCATGGATCGGTTCCATTTTACCTCACTGAAACTTGCATAGTCTCAGGGAAATAGTCTTCCCTATCTTTCAGTTGCTCACCCTGTATCTTTTACAGTTTTCTATTAAAAATGAAAAAATCGTTCAAGACAATATAGACAAAGATACCACCTTTCTTTTGAGTCATCACTCGATCCATCTTCCTTTTTCAAAATGTTCAAGGATTGCAACCCCCTCTTAGAGAGTTGATATTTCAGGCAAGTATTGTACCCCAAAAGATGTCCCCTTGAAACAAAAATTGACCTGTTTTTTCTTTTTGATCAAAAACGAATATCTTGGTAGATATAGCCTCTGTTTAGTTTTCGTTGAAGTACCCTGTATAGACAATCTGAACATTTTCCTTGAGCTTGAAGTTATCGGGATTCCACGTTATTCACTTAAATACAGTTTGTAGAAATCAAATTATTCTCAGGAACACTTTCGTGCCAACTGCAATTCAAATTTATGGATTTCCTCGAGTTTGAACATCTGCTTCTTTAAATTCATTCAAATTCGCACTTAAACATGTTTACGGGGGACCCTTTGAATAAACTATAAATGAGAGAATACTCTGAGGGATTTAAAATACCTCGAAATGGGGAAATCTGGAATAGAAATAGGGAATTTGGAATGCTGCGAAGCGAAGGGAACTCCCAAGTTTCTCGATAAGTTTATCCTTCTTTTTCGATCTTGTTTGCGTTGATGTGAAAATTCAACATGTGTTTGGTGAACTCTACATTGAATATTAGTAGTTCCTTTCCTAATCTTGCTGGGAAAGCTAGAGAATAATAAATCGTGATCTCAAAACTTCGGAATTATTGGGAATAGAAATAGTATAATATTTATTTCTCAGGAAATTTATTAACAAATACTTGTACACTCTTCTGAAAGGAATCCTTGAGAACAATCGAACAGAAAATGGTACACATAGAAATTGAAATGAAACTAGTAATGAAGAAATCAAAATCCCTAAACACCTGTTAATACCGGATATTTTCACTAGTGTATAACATCTAGGATTCATACTCAAACAGACACTTTCTGAGAGGAAAATTTCAACGTTTTAAATGCATTTGCGGAAAAATCTTGAAGATATACAGGATGTACCAAAAACAATTGAGAAGTCGACCAAAAATGTTGGAGAACCCCGTTCTTTTAAATTATAACGTTTTCTTATGGTTTAAATGAAAATATAGATAAACTCCAACAATATTGTGAATACCTCAATTTCAGTCCTATTGGAGTTATGAAGCGAAAACTAAAAATCCAAAATGTATTTTTACATTTGATGATGAAGGTTGTGGTTTTCTTTTGTGGAAAGAAGGAACACAGAAAACGCGATAACGTTGTAGACATTTCGAAATAAGTAAAATTAATTCTTTTTTTCACTGAAATGGCATTTGAGTGGACGAAATAAGCCGCACCCATATGGGGATTTAGGGTCATAAGAATATGTCTCATACCTGCAGAATATTCAATGAAAGAAACCCAAACGTGAGTTTCCTCATATTTCAGAGAAGCTTCATAAATTTTTACTCTTTTTTCAGAAAACGTATTTTTTCGAAACTCGTGAGAACATATGGCAATATAATTTATATTCTAACATATTTTGAGGTTCATCCACAATGCGCTGAAGCAAAATTGGAAATATCATTTTCCACAATTCAAAGGATTTCAGAATTCAAGATGCATCCCAGAAAATTCGTAGAGATTGGTAGCAGCTGGCCTATTCAGTGGTCAGCAACTTCACTGGATTAGAATCCTATCGATTTCTTTATGCGACTTCTTGGACGGACTGCTTCTTCACGTGCCATGCCCACCTAGAGCGTTGGCGATCAAAAGCATGCTTCGAATGAATTGAAAAGAGAGAGAGAAAGAGAGCGAGGAGAGAGAGTTCACTCCATTTAGTGAAAATTCAAATGATCTCTAACTTCCAGGCCATCATATTATGGTACTCTCAAGTTAAAACTAATATTCCTTTTGTCTGAAAGATTAGAAAGATGATATTCATTTATTCTATGGCCGATCAGGTAGAAATGCACATGAAACATGAAGAAATATTGTCGTACAACTGATTTCCAATCGTTTTTATACTCACATGAGGATTCAAACCAATACAATTCAAAACTGCTTCCTCAATATCTAAGAGTTCTCATAGTTTGAGTTGCACATTTCAAATGATTATTTGCAGTATAAGTACCAATATATATCTGAAAATGTTCGCCTGTCTGCTGTTACTCGATTTGGAAAGCGCACTTGATATAATCGCCTAGCTTCTGTTGTGTTTCCGTCAACCAAACCGTACATGTGATGGATATCAGCCAATTCGGCGTCTTAAAACCAATCGTTAATTTAATAAACAATTCGAGCAGACACTGGTTCAACTTTAGCAACTGTCAAAATAAATAAATATATGAAAAAATACTCTTTCTTTTAATTAGAAGTGCTTTCAATTCAGCATACAATCGTTCAATAATTGTTTGCTCGAGAACGGTCGGGAATACAAAAAAATTAGAGGTGTCAAAAAAGTTTCTAAATTAAATGAAGATTGACGAAAAGTGATTGTACGTTGATCAGTGGCGTAATTCAAAATTGTTTGAAAGGTCAAAAAAAGACATAGCTCCGGATAAGAAAACACCTCGTAGATTCTAGTTGAAATTTATGACGTGTAATGATGGAGGCTGTAAAAAATAGCTTTCATTCCTAATTTGGGCTGAATATCTCAAAAACTTTTGAAGTTTTGAAGAAAAAACAAATTTTTTCCGGAAATTGCAACACCTTGTAGCTCCGTAACGAAGCTTTTGCGGACCTAAACACCTCAAAAAAGTCTAGGGAACACTTCTGAATATCGATATATCGTATCCAGAACGATCAATATGGATGAAATGAACACCTGCATCAATTTCTCTCCAAATTATGTAGAGTGCCGCAACAGACTTCAGTTTTTTTTTTATAAAAATCTAAAAATGCAGCAGATGCGACGCTACTTCATAATCATTTCAAGTATTCAGTGTTTGAAATCAGTTAGTTGGCACTTTGTTTCTGTTGTAAGCACAGATAAAAGATTCAAGTTTTGTGATTCGACCATGGAAAGACGGCATTTGAGAGAAGAGATGTTACGAGCCGTTGGCATGCTCCAAGCTGGGAGCTCACAACGGGAAGTATCCAGGGTTCTGGGAAGTAGCCCAAGTGTCATAAACCGTTTATGGTCGCGTTTCAATGAAACAGGTAGCGTAGAAGAACGCCATACAGGTCGTTTCAGGATTACTACATTCGCCCAAGACCGATTTTTGGTTTTACAACCCAGAAGAGATCGTACTACCGCAGCATCTCAATTAGCTCAAGAGCTATCACGAGTTCATAATGTACAAATTTCCGAACAAACTGTGAGAAATCGACTGCACGAAAGTCAACTCCACTCCTGACGTCCTTTAAGAGTTCCACAACTGACCCATGGAAATCGTGCTGCTCGTTTAGCTTGGTGCCAAGAACACGTAAACTGGGATCAAGAGAGGTGGGCCACAGTTTTCATCAGTGATGAATCTAGATTTAGTTATTATCCCGATTCGGGAAGACTTCGAATATGGAGGTAACCTGGAAAGCAAAACCGTCTCCAGCATGCTCGAGAAGTTGTTTGACAGGAGGCGGATCAGTGATGCTTTGGGGAGGTATACGCCTTGGTGCAAGAGTTGTCTCGAACGTTCTTGAAGAGATTGATATCGATCTTCTACCGTGGCCATCCTGCTCCCAAGATCTGAATTCCATCGAGCATGTGTGGACACTCTGAAAAAGAATCTCCTGCGTCAAAACGTCTTTCATCATGAACAGGAGCTTCGATTAGCAGTTCAGGGACTTGGAACGACTTAGGCCAAAATTTAATAGACAATTTAATATTGAGCATGCCGCGACGATGCCAAAGTGTCATTAGTAACAGAGGTGGACCTTCTGGGTACTAAAAATATAAGTGCTTCTATATCGTTTCAAAAATATTAGTGCAGGATTTTTTTTTGTGTTTTACCAAATTTCGTCATTTTCTAATTTCAAATTTTTTTTATAATAGGTGCATTAGAGAAGTCAAATATTATTTTGTTTTCTTGAAAATACATTATATACAAAAACCGAAAGATTTCTATAAATAATAGTAAGTGTTCCCTAGACTTCTTCGGGGTGTTTATGTTTATATGAACTCTTTTTCTTGAAATATCACGTAGGTTTACCCCCTCAAGTTGTAATATACTAATATGTAACACCTTATATAGCAAACTTATATTATTTTTCCATTCTCTATTGATCTATAAATTTTCCGCTATCGAAACTGAACGATCCTATGAATTAAAGGACCAAAAAAAACCGCTATTTCTCCTTGCACTTTTCATTCTCATTAATTCAATATAGTAGAAAGTTTGCTTAACACTCGAAAACTACGGTTTCGCGTAGCTATAACAATAACTGTTCAAATTGAAATCCATTATGGGTAAAGAATTCTGAAACTTTTGTTAGAACATCTTAAGGATAACGATTATCATCAAACGAGGATGTTAGAATATATTAATCCTATGTTCAGCTGGCCATTACCACCCTACATGCGCCAACGCGAACTCGAACAAGATTAAATTCAGTCGTCCACCCACCGGCAAGGGGTGATATTGCCAAATTTCACGCTGGCAAGTTGCGGTATTCTATCGCGTGTTGTATTATCGTGAGTTTGTGGAAATTGTTGAAGGGTGATTTAACATTTTTATTATTACGAAGTAAAATGAGCAATTTGACAAAAAATATTTTTTGAGATAACGAGTTTTTAATAATTTGAAAGGATGTTTAGCGAAGTCTCAAAAGTTTCAGCACGAATTATTTCATGACATTTTCTATCGAAATATCTCCTGGAAATATTTTATTGATTATAGTATATATTACAAAAATGATATACGTATACAATGTGTACAGGGTGGGCAAGTTTCGATGTATTTGTAAGGCAGCTATGTGACATATTGCAGATAGAGAAAAATGAACCCTCCTCTCTCCATCTTATTTACAGGGACTAGTTTAGTATTGCCAAAAAAGTTCCGTTCAGAACTTATTCAAAATTTCTCGAATATCGCGGATATCTCGATCATCATCAAAGTTACATAAAAATAAGTTTGACAGTCTACAGGCACTTTTTTAAGAATAATACAGTGCTGTGAGAAGAAATTTTTTAACTTAGCGGTTTTGACTTTTAATGCAAACATGCTCTTCTTTAACACGAACCATAGGAAATTTTACTCCACTTGGATGCAGTAACTTTTTTCCTTCTCAGAAATATATAACACAATGTAGACAATTATTGCATTCAATACCTCTTTTCAGAGAAAAACCTAAAATTGCCACAATTTCATTCATTTGGCGCATACCCATCAACGATTCATATTGTTCTATCACTGAAAACCACAGATTTTAAAGATCCTTTTGAAGATCATGGTTATTCCTATGGTTTTATTCGATTTAGACCATAGTTGTTAACTGTTTTCTTAGAGTTCGATAATTACTTCCACTCTTCATAAATCGATTACAGATGAACATTAATGTTTTTGAAATTTGAAACTTGCCAAACCGAGGAATTTACGTAACATATGAGACCATATGCTTTGGTACTATTCTATTAGAATGATTAGAAAGTTATGCGAGTAAAAAATTATATTATTATGAAAAACAAGACCTATGACATTAAACTTTTCTCAAATGAAAAGCAAAAACACATACGAAAATCTTTAACAGAAACAAAAAGTCCTAACGATACAAATGGGGGAAAATTCATCGCAAATATTCAAAAGTGTTACCATTGTTTTCAATGCATAAATAGCATCGCTGAGAAACACAACGGCAGGCGTTGTACATATGAATATTGCAAACAATATTCCCTGCTATTCTGTTTTAACTCTTTCAAATTGTTACTGTTCCTCTTGTAAAGTGAATCCTCAACATGACCCCAAAGAAAAAAATCTAGTGGCGTCAAGTCAGGGGAACGAGGCGGCCATCTTACAGGGCTTCTAGTCCCTATCCAATTATGTCCAAATTTCAAATTCAACAGATCAGTGATAGCCCTTGTTTGGTGGGAAGGGGCACCATCTTACAGGGCTTCTAGTCCCTATCCAATTATGTCCAAATTTCAAATTCAACAGATCAGTGATGGGCCTTGTTTGGTGGGAAATTGAATTTGATAAAACAGATCGCAATAAATAATGGTTATGTTAGATTAGATCATCTTAGGAAAATGGTCACTTTTTCAATTCAGAATTTGAAATCCTACATTCGGAGAATAGATGTATAAAATTCAACCTTCTGGAATTACTTGAAATTAACAGATTGAGGTATTCACCGGAAATTCGTAATGATCAGCTAGACATAAATAACTCACTCTTATTAAACTTGTTTCCTAAACACAAGTTCAAATACAGACAGCCCTGAGTGGATTACCTCTTTAGTATATAAAGTATATATTTGTAGTGTTCATTCGCTCTTGACAAAGAAACTGTGTATTGAAACGCATCGAGTTCATGAGTGAAACCATTCAAGTCAGGGGAACGAGGCGGCCATCTTACAGGGCTTCTAGTCCCTATCCAATTATGTCCAAATTTCAAATTCAACAGATCAGTGATAGCCCTTGTTTGGTGGGAAGGGGCACCATCTTACAGGGCTTCTAGTCCCTATCCAATTATGTCCAAATTTCAAATTCAACAGATCAGTGATGGCCCTTGTTTGGTGGGAAGGGGCACCATCGTGTTGAAATAAAATATTTGATCTTTGTGCTAACGGAAGTTGATCGAGAAATCCTTCAATGATATTGTTGATGATTTCTTCATAACGTGCGCGATTAAAATTTTCATCAAAAATTTCACACGCCAAGACGCGACTATCTTTCCGTTCCCACCACACATTGAAACCATATCTTCCGTGATGCTGCACATCAATATCTTCTCCTTCTTAAAGGGCCCTGCTCGATCCTATGAATGTTGGCGATTACTGTGGAGAGTGCATCTCTATCTTCTGCCATTCTAAAAAGGTCACCAATATTTCGAATGCCGGTCCACAATCTTATGTTACTAAGCCATGACATCTGTTCTCGACCTACACCACGTTTTCCTTTTAATCTCCCCTTCATGATCAACTGAAGAAAGCTCGTATGATATGTCCCAGATAAGATACTTTGCGGCATTTTATCGTTGTGAATAGAATACGCAGCATTCTTCTGTGGATCCACATCTCAAAGCTCTCCAGCCGTGCGTACTTTGAGGGTCCAGCTCTCTGCACCGTACAAGATAACTGGCCAGATGTAGCATTTGACCATTCGTTGTCGAAGCTTGACGTTAATGGTATCATTACAAAAAAGCGTTCCCATGATCTAAAAGCATTTTTTGGCTGTCTCAATGCGACACTTTATTTCAGTATCGGGATCTAATTGCTCTGTCAGAATACCTCCCAAATACTTATATTTCTCAACTCTTTCAATTTGAGAACTATTCAGAAACACCTTAGTGTCTTTGTGTGAATCGCGGCTAAATATCATGAATTTTGTTTTGTCGGTATTTATGTTAAGACCATAACTTGTTCCCACTGTATGATTTTATTAAATAATTCTTGAAGATCCTCACATAAGACAACTGTGTCGTCTGCGTATATAATAGTATTAAGCAGGACGCCATTTACCTTTACTCCATGGTCCACATCCTCCAAAGCCTCCTTAAATATTCGGTCTGAGTAGAGGTTGAAAAGTAGGGGTGAGAGGATACGACCCTGCCGGACTCCCCGTCGTATCTGAAGACCAGATGTTATTTTCCCTTCAATACGCACCTCCGCCGTCTGTCCTCAGTATAGGTTCTCAATTATTCGTATATCTCGGTTGTCTATTTGGATTTCCCGAAGCACCAACATCTGCTTAGAGTGAAGCACTCTGTCGAAAGCCTTCTTATAATCTATAAAACAGGCGAAAACATCTTGCCGCTGATCTCGACATTTCTAGAGAAGGACGTTAATACCAAAGCCTCATGAGTTCCGAAAGCATTCCTGAAACCTATTTGAGCATCATCAAGATCGAATTCACACTTCCGGTGGATTCTGGCATGTATAATTCATAAAAATGTCTCATCAGAATTACCAAGCCAAAGGCACTGCATTTTTTAGGTCTGGGTTTTTTGGGGATTGTCACAAAGGTGGATTTGAGCCAGTCATCTGTGATCAACCCGGTGTTATATATCGAATTAAATAACTTTGTGACTAGTTTAATGTTACTATCGTCTATGAATTTCAGTACTTCTGTCGGTATTTGGTACGGGCCTGGTGATTTTGGCTAGGTGCCATAGAGATAGCATGTAGTACTTCCTCGTTAGTTCTGGGCCTTCCATATTTGTTTCGTTGTTTGGCAAAGGGAGCCTGTCGTCATAAAATAATTCATTTATATAGTTTTACCATGTGTGTCTGAATTCCTGTTCATCTATTATAGGTAGATTTGATGAATCAAACAGAGTAGTTGGTTGTGATTTCTTGTGTATACCAGAAATATCT
This sequence comes from Cryptolaemus montrouzieri, assembly GCA_013387265.2. Classification (NCBI taxonomy): domain Eukaryota; kingdom Metazoa; phylum Arthropoda; class Insecta; order Coleoptera; family Coccinellidae; genus Cryptolaemus; species Cryptolaemus montrouzieri. The sequence continues at coordinate 16,953,787 of JABFTP020000042.1, forward strand.
TTTAGCTTTCTTTCAAGTTCCTCCATTTCTCCATTTCACATTTATTTCTTCCATATCATATTCATCAATATGGCGTTAAGGATTTACATCGGACCACAAATGTTTATTGAAGAGATTAAATGTCCCATCGATAGTGATGCGGACTTTATCTGTCCATATGACTTCTCTAAAAGAGTTTGGACTTTATTCGATATTTTCTAGATACAAATTATTGCAAAAAATTTAGTCGGTTGCAAAAATTGAGAGACTCGCATTTTGTAGGGTTTTAACTGGTTCTCATTCGTAATGCCGAGCGCCCTACGTCTCCAAGTTCCTGTTTCTGCTTCTATTTGTTTACTCGGAATTGAATGTTTGGCCGTTACAGCACCTATCGTTGCTTCCTCTCTATCGCTTACATGATATTTTTTATTCCTTGTTTTTCTGAATGAGCCACTATTGATAAGATTCTCTTTCATTCTTCGGAAAATAGAGATATTTGGCTGGTGACTTCAAGGTTACCGATTGAAATATCTTCCGGCCGTTGCTGCTAAATCATATCCACTAAGAATATAACATTCCATCATATCTAACTTTTCATAATTTCCATAGTTATGGTTTCTATTCTGCATCTTGAAACAACCAAAGTCTCAGGTGAACAAATTCTTTAATGTAATAGTTGGAACATACAACTAACAAGCACCTATTTCGATATTCAATAAACATTAATACCTTTACTGAAAGTGGAATCAAACTCTAAGAGCACTCGAAGAACAATATGAATCGCTGATGGGCATGCACCTTATGAATGGAATTGTGCCAATTTCACGTTTCTCTCTGAAAAAAAGATATTGAACGCAATAATTGGTGAAGTCTGAAACAAACGATCAAAAAGAGGTGCTAACTCTGTAGCACATTTTTTCGTAACAGTTGGTGGTACTCCACCAAGACCCACTGCTGCTGTTCAGCAGCATTTGATATAACAAAACAGAATTTTGCAAAATATTTTTGCATAGAGATCTTTCTTTGCTTTAGGAGATGACGCGATAGAACTGCCATCTTTAATCGAAGGTGGAAAGGATAAATTGCAAAAGTTATTGTTGACTGCCTTCGCCATAGACCAGAACTAACGAGTTCCACTGGTCTGCTCCAAGAGTCCTTTCATTGAAGTAGATTTCTGCTTTATCAATTTTTGAGTTACAAATGTTTCTGAAATGCACATATTCAGCTTCTGTTTAATGTGTTGGAATCTTCTTTAGTTTCAATAAGTTCTGTTTTCAACTACAGCAGCTTTTTGACAGTTTTGGTGAACCAAAGTTTCTGTGCGGATATTTTTTCTCTTGTAGTATGGAATGTAGAGGTCCATGCCTGCCAAAATAACTTCAGTGACGGTGGAAGTAGGGATAAACATTGGTCTCTCACGAAAAAAAACGACCTATTTCAACATTTCACTACCTGCCACTGAGTTAGAGAAGAATAATCTATCTATGGAACCCCGTATAGAAGCATGAAATTTATGTCTCTAACACTCACAACTTATACCAACGTCAATGCAAACTCCAACAATCCACCACTCGAGAATCTTATTCCTCCTTATTTATCATTATTCGGAATACCCAAACTTCTACATCCACCTTGCCTATTTGACACAATTTATCAAACCATTCCTCTCAACATATCTACATTTGCTCCCTAGAAATGTGTCAACAAAGTTCGACATAACATTATTCAGTTTCAAGAAGAGATTAATAAACGCCTACAAAGAGATGAGGGGTACCTTTCTTCCCAAAATACGAGGGTTTTTCGACAAGTTGTACATAAGATGGTTCTGCTTGATGACAGTTCTTAATCAAATAAAACAAGTGAATAAATTTGAGGATTTTTACTGAAAATTATTAACATAGTGAAGCGTTTCAGTATATAGTAGATTGTCAAGATAACAGAGTTTGCAACATTGATGGCAACTTATGTACACACAACCAAATTTATATGTAATCACCCGATATTTTGAATATTTTCTCAGGAATTTCGGAAATTTCGAAGGATTGTTAGAATTGATCCTTTTTGAGATATTTCATTGAAAAAGAATCAATTATCGTTTATTTCAAGAAAAAAACGAATGAAAGAAAATAAAGGGCTCTTTCCGCATGTGGTGAACATATTGAAAATTGTTTTCTCACAGAGCAAGTGACCTCAGTAGATAGTATTACTTCCTCTTGCCCTGATACAAGCCAAAATCCGTCTAGGCATGCTTTGGATTAGGTTCTCGACCTTCTCTGGGGCCATATTCTACCACTCTTCTGTGGCGGCTTGTATGAGCTGTTGTGGGGTTCTTGGATTATCCTAGCGCGATCTACTTTTTCTTTTGAGGTTATCCCATAAATGTTCAATAGGATTTAGGTCTGGAGAGCAAACTGGCCAGTCCAAAATAGTGATTCCCTCTGCTTCAAGATAATGTCGCTAGGTTGCTGGTATGCGGAGGAGCAATATCTTCCATAAAAGTGAAATTCTCACCGTAGACACCTCACCAGAGTCCTACTATGGGCTCCAGCACTAGGTCCACGTATTTTCTAGCCGTAACACACACAGGAAACGAAATCAAATCTGTTTTGCCTCCCAGCAAATTGCAACTCCAAAACCTCACACTGCCCCCTTGGTATTTCGGAATTCGTCTTGCTGCTCGAAGTCTCGCTTGTCTTCCACGACCCCTTGAAACACGAATCCGGTGGTCATCTGATCGAACACCAATTATGGTCTCATTCGAAGAAGGAACATTTCGCCAATACTCAATATTCCAATTTTGGTGCTCGATGCACCACTTAAGTCTGTAAATTTTTTGTTGTATGGTTAGCTCTGGAACTCTTAAGGGCCTTCTGCTGAATGAACCCTTTGACGTATCGTTTCGACTGATACACTGATGCCTGTGGCTTCCAGAAATGGCCTTTGGAGTATGGGGTGCGACACACTAGAGTCCCTTCTTGCAATTTGGCTCAAAAAGCGGTCTTGTTCTTCAGAAGTGATATTTCTACGACTTCAACTAGGCCTATTTTGCAGGGATTATAGCTCCACGTATCGGGCATAGGTTTTCGAAATCACCACTCAGAGCTATCTGTTACAATAACAAAATCAAATAATAAACACCAGTTTCCAATTTATAATAAACCTTGTCATACAGATATCACAATTCATTATACACCAGCACATCCTTACCAACAAGTAGTTGCAGCACACTAATATCTAATGATAATTATTTCAAAAATTGAATTTGATAAAACAGATCGCAATAAATAATGGTTATGTTAGATTAGATCATCTTAGGAAAATGGTCACGCTTTCAATTCAGAATTTGAAATCCTACATTCGGAGAATAGAGGTATAAAATTCAACCTTCTGGAATTACTTGAAATTAACAGATTGAGGTATTCACCGGAAATTTCTAATGATCAGTTACACATAAATAACTCACCCTTATTAAACTTGTTTCCTAAACACAAGTTCAAATACAGATAGCCCTGAGTGGATTACCTCTTTAGTATATAAAGTATATATTAGTAAGATATATTTGTAGTGTTCATTCGCTCTTGACAAAGATACTGTGTATTGAAACGCATCGAGTTCATGAGTAAAACCATTCAACAAAAAGAATCAAGTACTCACAACGGAATATGACGTCCATTGGCATCCACAATCATCACCATCCGCACCCGTCTTCATCAGCTCTCTATGGATCTCGAAATTACTTCTTGATCAAGATTGTTCTGACATTCTTGAATTTTTGTCTCAGCTCCTCAAAATTATTGGAAATAATACCATTTCTATACACCATTTCTCCCAAATGACCCCAGGTTTCACAACGGAAGGTGCATATGATGGTGGAAAAGACGATTATTATTGACGACAATTGGCACTATTCAGAATAAATATTCGAGTTTAACCCCTCAGAATGATAGGAAAGGTTCAATCTAGTGATTGAATCAACAACTTTTAGGTTGGTTTTAGTAAAAAATGGTTCCTTGTCTACCTACAACATCCATGAAAAAAACAACAGCTTCAGAAGTGACAATGCCATGAGGAGAAAAACTATTTCGATTTCAGCTGAAAATAAGAATGAAAAAATTCTTCACGCTACTTTTTCACCAATTCTTGGAATATTTTCATGATCAATATGTCAAATTGTTCAGAAAAAACTGAATTATCGACTGATGTCCCATTTGAATTATTTTTGTGAAAGAAAAACGTTTCAGCGATCTTGAAATATTGCTCATTTTCGAATGAGTCAGCCATACTGGTTGTCACCGAAAGTGAAATTTCGAAAAACCTAGTCCTTCAGCTTTCCAATGAAGCAAGAACGAATGATCTAGCTCTGAAATTGCGAAAGTTATAACGGAAAAAAATGTCCGGTTTTCTCTGGCGCACCCTATATTGATTAAATACTTAAATCGTTTCTCGAAACCTGAATCAAAATTGGCACTCCTGAATCAATAGATTGCAGACTAAAGAGTTTCAAGTCCCAAAATAATTCGCATTCCAGAAAAGAGTCACCACAACGCTGTCTCACCGATACAAGAAATCAGCACGTTTGAGAATTTTAAGGAATTCCACATTTCGTTGAAATAAAAGGAAAGTGGAATGGCACGAAGTGAAAAGAATGAACTCGGAAATACTATCTTGCCGTAGGAATACGTGACTAACCAGCCCTGAAGCCTGCGAATAACGCTTCCCGAAATCTGTCACGACGTTGTTCCGGAAACTTTCCCAGTTGCAGAATTCCTTGGATTAACTTAAAGTTATTTCTGTATTAGTGAGTGTAGAGACGGTAATATTTAAGGCTTCGAAATTCATTAGGCAAGTTTTATCGTGCTGGCATCTACACAGGTTAGAGGAGTTTAATTGGATGAATGCTTTCATTTTCCCTAACGCTTACACCCTAGTTTATTTCCTGAAAGCTAAGTAACTAAGAAGATACGACTCAGTTTTATCAAAACAAATGATTAATCATAACCTTCAATAAAAATGCAACTTTCGGATTCCATGCGATTCTGGCTTTCATGAAAAGTGACATTATAAGCCCATAGTAAGCAGAATAATAATAACACAGTGCATGAAAATGACTTCAAAATTCTAACACGCGGGAGACATACCTAGTAAACCTATATCGGGTACGCTGAATCCAGTGGTAACCACCGTTTCTGAAAGTTAGCTCTTGTTTAGGAGATATTTGCCTTTGAAGTTAGCTGATTTTAGTAGGGTTCGTCGCTTCAGTACATTGGCACCCCTGAATCAATAGATTGAAGACTAAAGGGTTAAACAAAATAATTCGCATTCCAGAAAATATTCACCACAATGCTGTCTCACCGATACAAAAAATCAGCAAGTTTGCTAATTTTAAGGAATTCCACATTTCTTTGATATAAAAGGAGAGTGGAATGACACGAAGTGAAAAGAATGAACTCGGAAATACTATTATGCCATAGGAATACGTGACTAACCAGCCCTGAAGCCTGCAAACAACGCTTCCCAAAATCTGTCACGAAGTTGTTCCGGAAACTTTCCCAGTTGCAGAATTCCTTGGATTAACTAAAAGTTATTTCTATATTAGTGAGTGTAGAGACGGTAATATTTAAGGCTTCGAAATTCATTAGGCAAGTTTTATCGTGCTGGCAACTACACAGGTTAGATGAGTTTAATTGGATGAATGCTTTCATTTTCCCTAACGCTTACACTCTAGTTTATTTCCTGAAAGCTAAGTAACTAAGAAAATAGGACTCAGTTTTATCAAAACAAATGATTAATTATAAACTTCAATAAAAATGCAACTTTCGGATTCCATGCGATTCTGGCTTTCACGAAAAGTGACATTATAAGTCCATAATAAGCAGAATAATAATAATTGGAATTTACTACTTCAAGAAGCAGATAGTAAATTTATAGTAGTGATTATATGATATGATATTTAGGTCCTTCTTCCTTGCAATGACATCCCCCCACTCAGTCTATAGAAAGAAGTCTAATATCGAGGGGGTATCTTCCGCATTTCCCTTCCTAGTCGATTACGCCTAAAGCGCTTCCATGTCGGTCATTTGGTGTTCGGGTGAATTGGTGTTCCGACCTCAATTCTATACCACCTGCACTTAGGATTATTCTTCTGTTCTATCTTGAACAGGTGCTGTTTGAACTTGCCATGTCCCATCTCTATCTGTGCCAGAAGCCATGCATTAGTTCCACTGAGTTCAAGTGCCAACCTTCTCCAGGTTTTACTAGGTGATCTACTCAGTATTACCTTGGACTGGTGACAACCTCGAGTATTCAACTAGACGGCCCTATGTTGTTCCGTTAGCCAGTTCCTCATCCTTGCAATGACAACACAGGATGAGATCTGGACCACTGCTCTGAACAATCTTGTTGTCTATGATCGCAGTGTAACCAGGAACCCAGAGGAGGTGGGTATGGTAGATTACTGCTAGTTTTTTCTCTGCCTGAACTGGTACCGAGCAGTTATTTTCTTTAAATATAGGAATAACTTTAGCTGATTTGAACCAACTCGGAATAATTCCCTTTAAAAGGAACGGTCGACAAGGGAATATATCATATTTGAATTCTCCTAAAACTTCCGCTGAGAATCTATCAACTCCTGTAATTCTTCCCGATTTCAGGTTAGGTTCCCAATGTCTTCTACTTCAACGAGTTGCCAAACGAACAAGACATCTGTAGGTGGCACTTTTGAGGGAGAGAAGTTTGTTCACAATAATAGTGTTTGACAAATTTTAATTTATCTATATGGAGTATTTCCCTAATTCTATCATTATACAGGGATATCCACCGGGACCGTCCGTTAAAAACTTTTTGAGTTCCAATTGCAATATCAAGCTGAAAAAATAGAACACAGTACTTGTTTTTTATTATTGATAATGGAATTTTACCAAGTAGAAGCCTCCCAAATTCAAATAGCTAAGAACAATAGCTATCCCACAAATATTGTTGCGTGCCTTAAGATTAGGTTGAACAGTTCTGGATAAAGTATAACTTGAAATTTCTTGACAAAATAAACATAAATATATTCCCTAAATATTATAATTCTCCTTTTGTTGTAGAAATTCCACTCAATTTGGAATCATATAATTTCAACTTACATCTACATCGAATATTGTAATCCTCTTATCGGCAATTTCATTACGGTAAAGATTATATCTTTTTTTTTAAGAACGCTTCGGTCATCTTATCTTCGAAACTTCAAACTTCACGATCCAAACTCTCTCTCATTGTCTACGGTATTTAAAAAATGCACAGACCTAGGAGACATCTATCTTTCATCATTGATCTATCATTCAGTTTCTAGCATTCGCTATATAACACTCACACTGTAACTTTATTCTGTATCAGTCGTAACTGAGATAACTAAATTATATTCATTCACTATTCCTTATCTTATTGTATCGTCAACACAGTCCATTAGCAGTACAACGTTATATGTATCGTCAAATGTACACAGGGTACTTCAACGAAAACTAAACAGAGGCTATATCTACCAAGAAATTCATTTCGGATCAAAACGCAAAAACAGGTCAATTTTTATTTTTAGGGGGACATCTTTTGAGGTACAATACTTGCCTGAAATATCAACCCCCTAAGCGGGGGTTGCAATTCTTGAACATTTTGAATAAGGTAGATGGGTCGAGTGATGACTCAAAAGAAATGTGGTATCTTTGTCTACATCGTCTTGAACGAATTTCCATTTTTAACTGAAAACTGTGAAAGATACAGGGTGAGCAACTGAAAGATAGGGAAGACTATTTCCCTGAGACTATTCAAATTTCAGTGAAGTAAAATGGAACATATCCATGCTGATCCACGGCAGTCATCATCAAGTACCATCCTCATCTCGAATTTCAACCCCTGGAGCAGGGGTGACAACCCTTGAAAATTTGGAAGAGGGTAGATGGGTCGAGTGATAACTCGAAAGAACGGTATTATCTTTGTCTGCATTTCTCTGTAAGAATTTTCATTTTTGATTGAAAACTGTAGAAGATACAGTGTGAGCCACTGAAAAATAGAGGAGACTATCGCCCCAAGAATATTGGAGTATTAATGCGAAAAACTGGAATAGATTAATTTAGATCAAAAATGACAGCCTTTGATCTGGAATGAATCTGTTCCAATTTTTTGCACTAATACTCGAATAGCTCAGGGCGATAGATAGTTTTCTCTATTTTTCAGTAGCTCAATCTGTATCTTCTACACTTTTCGATCAAAAATGAAAAAAATCCCCGTTCACGGGGATGCAGACAAAGATAATACCTTTCTTTCGAGGTATCACTCGACCCATCTACCCACTTCCAAATTTTCAAGAGTGGTCACCCCTGCTCAAGGAGTTGAAATTCGAGATGAGGATGGTTTTTGATGATGACTGCCATTGATCAGAATGGATCTGTTCCGTTTTACTTCACTGAAACTTGAATAGTCTCAGGGAAATAGTCTTCCCTATCTTTCAGTTGCTCACCCTGTATCTTTTACAGTTTTCAATTAAAAATGGAAATTCGTTCACGGCAATGTAGACAAAGATACCACCTTTCTCTTGAGTCATCACTCGACCCATCTACCTCATTCAAAATGTTTAAGGATTGCAACCCTTGCTTAGGGGGTTGATATTTCAGGCAAGTTTTGTACCCCAAAAGATGTACCCTTGAAACAAAAATTGACCTGTTTTTGCGTTTTGATCAGAAATGAATATCTTGGTAGATATAGCCTTCGTTTAGTTTTCGTTAAAGCACCCTGTATATGTGTAAATAAACAGTGTTAGACAAGGAATGAGTCTCAATAAAATCTACTTACAGACAGGTAAAACTCACTGTAAGACAAATAACAGATAAAATAAACAGAATATTCATAAAAACAAACACAAATATCATATCATAATATTTACCCACCAACTGATACAGATAAATATATTTCATTAACATATTTTGGAACCATCAACGAAAACATTGCAAATATCATTTCAAAACATCACAAAAAAGTAGCTTTCGAAACCCACATAACCCCAGTAATAGTGAAGATAAAACAGATAAATTTGACAATACTGCAGTTTAAAAGTTGTCCCGTATGGATTTTGAAGGAATCTATATAAGTCAGACTGGTCGTTCAACTAGATACAAAGAACATCAATCAACTTTTGCTCCACATTGTATCAAAAATGGCCATTATTTTCCACCCATACATCAACTTAAAATTATTCACAGAATACCTAAGGAACAAGAAGAAGATTTCTTGGGCCCGAAATTTTCAAACTGCATCGAACCACCCATAGAGTCTTGTGAAGGACTAGTATGCCCGGCTTATTCGTCCCTATTTGATATCTTTAAATAATATCTGCTTTTATCATAATTAGATTATTACCTTTTGTTTGCATCCTTATAAATTTCGTATCTACCTGTTTATATATGTATATATTTTCAACTTTAGTTCAATATTGTTGTCGCTGAATATGGTCGAGAGACCGAAATTGCAATCGTGATTTTTAATGAATCTCTTGTGATAGTATTATTCCTTATTATCATAGTTTTCACTAAGAATTCATCACATGTACTGCATGTATCCATTCTTGGATATCCGAAAGATATGTTCAAGTATGTGTTAACCATTCTGTTATTCCCATATGACACAGGAATGTTTTCAAATTTCCTTTTCTCATGCATCTTTTTCACATTCAGGCCTTTAGATAGAGGAAAAACCTTCGAAATATAATGCTATCCTCTCCCTTCAAATATAGAAATGTGCTCAATTACAGCACCTCTTGACTCTTGCGACATTTATTTTGGACGATTTGTATGCTTCCCTTCTAACTTTTCGACGCTGCTACAGTCAACTTCATTGAATGTTGGAGAATCTCCAACTTCTTCCTGCCTATCTCATGAACTGGCAAAAAGCTTTGGAATATACTGCAACCTCTGCCACTGCGTTGTCTCTTTTGAAACCACTCGGTATGAATAAGCAGCATCATGCAGTTTCTCAGGGCTAATCATTACGCCTTGGCGAAACCGGCGTTGTTTGATAGGTAGTACGGATATTTAACCACAAACGTTTGTTTGTTCGTTTTGTTTCATGGAACCACAGTTTATAGTGGATTCCGAACCACTCACCTAGACCGTGCAATGATAACTGACGCCACTTTGGATTACAAGTTATCTAGCCTTCGATGGCATATGGGTTTGGCCAGTGGCCATGTGCCCAACTCAATGTATGTCCTTGTCAAATTCCTTTTTTTGTTTCAAGAACAACATCCATAACATGAATCCGGATTCGAACAAGGCAACTCGGCTAAGCATATTCCTACATACCTTCTCACTAACCGCGCAGCTACCGAGGCGGTTTTAACCACAAACGTATAAATTTTGTTGGACAAGAATCTAACCTAACCTCAAAATATCGGAATCTTTTACAATTACAGTGTACCCCAGTGGTATGCCTACGGCCAGTCCTTTTCTTTTTTTCAATGAACGTGCCACATTTCTCCCTCATCACTGTTCGCGTTCTCACTATTCACATTAAAATCTCCCATCGTATAGCTTGATTATAGAAAGTAATAAGATACTTCAGTCAATGCAATTCACTTCCATAACACAAGAAAACATGATAAAAATAAGATAGTGGGGGGAATTGAATTTGACATTGCCTTCTTTCCATGACCAGGATTGACATTCCGTGTTCTTCCCCGGGACGCTAAAATTTCACTCTATATTTTCTCTGCACCTAACATTCTTTTTCTACTCCAAAATGAGAAGGTACGATGGTAGATTCTCTACTAGATGGCACTATAATATCATTTCTAACCGTGGCTTACATTGGGCCTTCTTCACTTGTGCCCTTCAGTTGCTAGTTTGGCGAGTAAATTTTGTTCTTCTGAAAATTTCAATTTTTTATAATAATGCGTGAATCATGAAATTTGACTCTGGGAGAATATGCTGGTGTGGTGTTAGATGTCCTAGGTTGACTAAAGGCGTGGTGTATCCCATCCAATTGTTTCCAGAATGATCACTGTTGAGCACTTTCACATGCAACTTCGACAGAAGAGTAGAGTGCAAATTAGCACTTTAACAATACGACAATGTTGCATGGTATGGCAACTCGAGGCTCAGCTCAAACCACTGCGCATCGAAAAGCCCGATTAAATTTCAACAGGGACCATGTCAATTGATTAGAAACTGACTGGGAAAGATAATTGTTAACAGATGAGTCGATATTTTGTCATTTTCATCTCGATCGACATTCTCTAGTGTACAGACTTTCTTGAATAAAAATTCTTCAATGAGTCTACACATTGCGATAATATCGCAAAAAGTAATTTTTAGAGATTATGTGTATGCCCGGTTGACAACCAGATAGAAATGAGGAGCGTTAGTCTTTCGATAGACCTCTTCCTAGCTGACACGGTGTGTAGCGTTGCGTGGAATACTCGAACTAGTGTGACTGCTCGAAGTTTTCCTGTTTATCTACCCCTTGTGATCACGGTTTTCCTGTGGCAATGGTGGACGAATTGAGACTAGTAGGTGGAGTGTAGCCTGATGTTGTGAATGCGTATGCAATACTGGCGAGGTCAAATGAGACCTTAACTGCAGTCTATTGCACCTATTCATGACATCTGACCGTGCTGTGCCGGTGCTATTTGTGCTGGTTTGGATGGAGGTTCAGTAATCGTGAGGGTACAGAAATTTTGCAGTAAATATGGGAGAAAACTTGTTTGTGCATAATAACGTCAGACTTCACCAAGCTCATATCGTGAGGAAATACCTTCAAGATCACGAAATCACTTTAATAAAATGATCCAGACCGCAATCCCTTCGAACATATCTAGGGAATTCTCAAAAGAGATTAAGAAGTTAATAAATTAGATAGCTACCATGAACGATGTTCGGAATTTGGAACGAAATAGATCAAAATGCTATAAAATCATTGATTTTTAGTTTGAATCGTTGATATCATGCAGTAATTCTCGGTAATGGCGAAAATATCCGGAATTAACAGGTTTTTGTTCTCAAGAATAATTCTCCTACATATCTAAACCTATTCCGAATAAATTTGAATTTTCGATTTTGTTCGTTTATTTCTTGAAGCAGCGTACTTTCCCTCAAATTTTCAATCCAATACACGAGATATTTACATAGCTGAAAATCTCATTTAACTCCCAACCAGAAAAGTCCTTGGGGATTATGAGAAACTTCACACAAAACTCGAACTTTTTCTGGAAAGTACGTTCATTATTTATTCACCAACACGAATCGCGAAAAAAGATTTGTTACTTAATCTTGGTCCCAGAATACAACGATCTAAGGCTTAGAAAGTTGGAGAAAGTTTTAAACTATGCGGGTGGCTCGAGATTATCCCCGTATAGAATTCGATACTCTGGTTCCGAAATTGTATTAGATCATTCAATTTCATTATGAGGAGATTTTCCAATTAGGGAACATTACGGAATCCCAGATGTCCCAAACTCAGTTAGAGTGCGTTAGTAGGGTAGAAAATGGTTAGTTAATGGATTGAAATCCTTATAAGTGACACTCAACATCAACATTTAGGAATAGAATTAGTCCGAATACTGCTTTTGGGAAATTTAATTCGATCTAATGTCAGAGATTGGAAGTAAACATCTAACTGTAATAAAGAGATAAAATTGCGTGTTTGTCCTATTTTGGGAGTAATCTCCCAATCTACCAAACTGATTTAAAAGAACTTTGCACCAAAACTTAATTGTATTGCAACATAATTGTAACTTATTATATAATATAAGTATTAAAATAAACAATCTTACCTTTTACTTATTACTGGGGGAGGTAGTATCAATCTCTCTTTGAGATACTGTTTCTAATATGGTAACTGTGTTACCTTTTCTTTCATGTTGTGCTTCTGTGCCATAGATATTCCGTTGCCTAAAGAATCTAAAGTTATTGGTTCGGTTTCTTCAATCATCATCATTTCTTCAATTTGATAGACGATGTGGTTTTTCATTTCATTTCATTTATTGTTCAGATAAATACACTAACAAAAAATACAGTTTTTATTAGTTCATTTACTGGATAAATAAAAGAAACTAATCATTAATATACATTTTGTTTTATTGTATATCATACAAACTCCTTTTTTCATTCTAAATGTTAGTTCTTAAACTTAATTTTCATAAAACTCTTCTAAACAGCCTTGTAAGGAACATGGCTCCATACAAGGCCAATATTATAAATCAGTCGTTAAACATAAAATAGGAACTGTAGTAATCAAAATATCCGCTTTTACTAAAACCACAGTAAAACTCTTTATTTAAATAAAAATTTAATGCCAAACACATTATAATCTTTTTAAAAAACTCAACGAACATTCCTTGGACACCATCGTATAACTAAGGATATATTAATGGAAATTATATAAAAATGATGAGTTTCCAATGCGCTTTACAATGAAATTATCAATATTTCTATTTTCTTATGGGTCTGTTCTTCGTAAAGCTTTTGATTGGCATTAAAAGGAACCACCGGCTTTCATAGGAACGATATTTTCACGAAAATCAAAGCGAAATTATTATATGCTTTCTTTAGTACCACAAAAATCCATATACAACAATTTACAGTAAGAAGAATATGATAATAATAGGTTATTCACATGAAAACTTACCTTTAGCTGAACGCGCGAATTACTATTTTAACTTCGCCGACCGAAGTCTACGAAGCGAGGGATGGTACTGACAAAATAGCAACGCGAGCTAGTCGCCGCCGCGTCTGTGTCCTTGACTTTGATGGAGCTTTGTTTGAGTGGAAGGAAATTGTCATCACGTGACTATAAATATGACTTTTTTAGTTAGCCTTCTAAGGAGCATGGCCTTCCATGGTCCACCCACCTCAGATATATATTCTAAAATATTCAAAAGCAATAAAATACACAAATAATATGCCTTGGACATAAGGATACTCTTCAAATCTCTTTTGAGGTCAGTCTTGTTTTTCCTTTTTCCTCAGGAAGTTTGTTCAAAATCTTTATTGCGTTATAGTTAACGCCAAGTTGAGATGCGTTAACTCTGTGGTGGGGAATTCTGTAGTGGTGTGCATTCCTGGTCAAGTAGGAGTGGTTTTCATTATTTTTCGGGAGATCATCTCCAAAGTTTTTGATATATAACGCAGGCTAGAATGAACAGGTAGAACAGAGTAAGTATACCTTCCTCTTAAACGGGTCTCTACAACTATTTGTTTGTTTGGCACCACAGATAATCCGCACCACATATTTTTGTTTGATGAATATCATTTTACTGTCATGATAATTTCCTCAGAATATTAACCCGTATGAGATCAGGTTGGCTATGGAAATATGCAAAATATTCAATCTTTGCTAATGATGGTCCAGCTATTTGTTTAATTCTTCTCACAGCGAACCAGATAATCTACTCATCAAATCCTCAATCTGGAGACCCAACCCCAAACCAGGTTCTAGTATAATTCCCAAGAGCTTTACGTGATTATTTTCTTGTGACCTTGTCTGAAAAAGTAGTTCCTGCGTTTTGTCAGCGTTCATTTTCAGTTTATTCGTGTGAAACCACAATTTTGCATGCTTCAGCGTTTCTTTGGAAGGATGGTTTGTTTCCTCTTCATTAGCTCCAATGTTTCAGAAGGTAGTGTCATTTGCATACAACATTGAACCATCGGATTTTACATTGTATGGTAGGCAATTCACGTACGAAATGAATAAAAGTGGACCCAATATGGAACCCTGTGATACACCAGTATTCTAACTTCCACTGAGAGCATTAACACTTAAAGTGTACTTGTTGATATCTATCTTTTGGATAGCTCTCTGATACCAATAAAATCAAGTTTTTCAGCATAATTATATGGTCAATGCTGTCGAATGCTTCACTTAAATCACAGGCCGAAGGTTTGCACATCTGACCATTATCAAAGGCATCTGCTATTTGACTTAGGAGGGCTGCAAGTGCTGACGTCGTGGTCTTTTATTCCAAAAAACCATGTTGCTCCCTGCCGAAGACGTTATGTTATTTCAATAAAGTGATGATTCTATTTTTTATGGCAGTTTCGAAGATCTTAGAAAGTTCAGGGGGCGATAATTATTTGGTTCGTTTACCTCTCCCCCTTTATATATCGGCACTACTTTTGCCATTTTTAGTTCAGACGGAAAGTATCCTTCAGAGAAGCAGCTTGTTATTGATATACTGATAGCGAGAGCAATATGGACTATAATACTTTTTAACAAGTTTGTGGACATTCCATAGATGTATTTCGAGTCTTTGGATTTGAGACCTCTTGTAATTCGGAATACTTCTCCTTCAGTCACTTCATTTAAGAAAATTGAGTCTACTAGTCTTTCCTGGGTTTTTCCAGAAGGTTTAATGAATTGCATTCGCTCCCACGTTCACAAAATATTCATTCAAAGCATCTGGTTCAAGGCGGGACGAAGGTTCAGATTTTCTTGATCTTGTGTCACCTTTTATGATCTCCCACATTGTCTTTGTTTCGTCTATAGATTCTCTCATTTTTTTGTATTGTTTATCACTTCGTTTTCTTTTAATTTAGATCTATAGAGATTCTTGACGACATTGTATGCAAGCCTACTAGCATCATTCTTCCGCACTTGTTTCATAGTGGCTAAGACATCGAGTTGAAGTTTGAGATCACTAATTTCCTCCATATTGATGACTCTGGCTTCATGAGTTTTTTTTAATCAATTTCTCTGGACTAGTTCTGTTGAAGATTTTCATTAGTTTTTCCCAAAGAGAACTGAAGGCCTTAAGAGCGGTTGTAAGCGACAAACTGAAGTGCCATGTTTGTGCTTCTAGTTCGTCTATCATCTTTGAGACATTGACACCATTTACAGCTCTACAGAAAATTTTTCCTGTTTTTGGAGATTCATTCTTCAGGTTTGAACGGCACTGTAATAATTGAGTACTGTGATCAGAGAGGTGTGGTTGTAATATTTTTGTTTTTGTTTCTTTTTCATTTGAAAAGATGTTGTCAGTCAGTGTTTCAGATGATTCTGTGGTTCTTGATGGTTCCGCAAAAAGTAGACTCAAACTAAAATCTGCCTTCAGCTCGAGGAAGTCCATTGTCATCTTACAATCCTCAATACGTTTTGAAACTTTTCAGCCTAACAAATCTACAAGATATTTTTTCTGAATATATTTTTTATTCTTCAAAATAGTCTCTTCGTAACACTACACATTTCTCCTAGCGTTGCTTACATCGGTGAGAGTACAGAAAGAAGTCGCTTGGGGTTAGATCTGGTGAGTAGAGCGGATGCTCAAAGAGTAATTCGTGAATTTTCGGCATGACAACCGGTGAGGTGTGAGACGGTGCGTTGTCTTGATGAAACAGGATTCTGATCTAATAGAAGAAATTCAAAGTCTTAAAGAAAACCATCTTCACTTCGTCTTTTTTCGATTTCTGCCTCTGGTAGGTTTTTAGGCGCTTGATTCATGATGGGGTCTACTCCAGTTACTTTCCATGTGTTATGATTTTCTAGAATTTAATCAATCACATTCTTCAAAGATGTAATCTATTTCCTTTACGCTTTTCCTTTTTCTAAGACTTAAGTTTTCCAATCATTCGTTGAATTCTTAGTCCTCATTGCTGATATTGTTCTTCAATTGGTTTTCTCATATTTCTGTGAATAGCTCTGTCTTTTATTTGTCTTCAAGTCTCAGAAGTAGGTACAGTTTTCTTGCTCGTTTTCTTGTTATTTAAAATACAAATATGAAAATGACAGATCCTCTGATGTTTATTTGAATTTTCTTCTCAATTTTTCGTTAAACTTTTTACTGAGTGCACTTAGTATTGTTTCGTCGGCAGATTATTAGGGTACACTGGTTTTGGCTCTGTTTTTCTCATTCAGTAATTCCTTCATTGTTGCTGGAATTGTTTTATGGGGAAATAATAGAAATATCCAACTTCTTCGTTGTTTCTTTTGTTGATTTTTCTATTTCCTCGGTATTCTTCCATCTAGGTCCTTGACTGTCTCTTCAAATATTACCTTGTTGTCTATAGTTATCTTTTCTATTTTCATTTCTCCTTCAATATTTCCTTCAGTGAGGTGTTTCGAGAATTCAAATATCAAAAAAGACAACGTTAAAGCAATGCCTACCCCGTCTACTCAATAAAATATTTGATCGTGAGCAGATCTTCAAAAAGTGGCATCACCCAATCAGAGCAAATTTTGTGAAAGGATATCGAACAACAAAACCCGATTTCGTTTTCATTACGGGGATGCATGAAATTTGAACGATTGCTGAAATCCAACTGATTTCCGAATATTTCTTGCAAAATGCGGCTGTGTTATTTTGTATTTCGGTACATAGGCATTGAAAGATCCTTCACACTTTTGGTTAATTTTATATCTGAAGTTTAATGAATCCATTTTGCATATTGTTGATGCCTGCGTTAGAAACGTTCTGGATATCAACAGTGCTTTCAAGCAGTTTTCCATCTCGGGGTTGATTCTAGTTGGCTCTTTTGGTTCAACACATATCACTGACAGTGAGGTATATCAGTTAATAAGGTCATGATTATCATCGTTATCATGAATGCTCAATAGGAGGTACGTTACGGACATTTTTGAAGCATATGTTGTACCATTTGCGGCAAACATGGGAGAAAACTTTTGTATAAGCATGATAATACCAGACCTCACAAAGCTTATATCGTAAGAAACTACCTTCAGACCACGAAATCACTTCATTGGATTAGCCTGCAAAAAATCCAGACGCAATTCGTTTGAACATGTTTGAGACATTCCCAATAGAATATGTAGAAGCTAGCAAGCTGGCGTGATTCGGGTTCGAAACAAACTGTTCGCAATTCGGAACGAGGTCGATCAGAGTGCCATAAGGTCATTGATTTTGAGTATGAAGTGGAAGTATAAGGAGTCAACAGATTTTAACGTCGTTTTGTTCACTTATTATAATATTAAAATTTCTATGGGTCCTCCTTTTATAAAATTTACTGCAATCGCTGCAATTCATTTAGTAGTTCTCATTTCTGTTGTCTGATTTAGTACATTGTTTTTGATATATTTGCTCAAATAGTAATTTGATTTTATTGAAAGCTTTATCTTCAATTATATTTAATTCCATAGTAAAAGTACCTTATGGGTTTAGTTGAAACTGATATGAAACAAGTTTATAGATTTATTGCGAAAAAATAAATTTCACGCTTTTGCTCTGTAGTGGATGCACATGACAACGATAATCTCGGTGTTCTGTGGTAGACATGATGGAAAAGTACAAAATAAAAACATTGTACGGTTAATCGATAGAAAACCTTTGTGTTATACACGTTAGTTATCGACACCTCGAAAACAATATTTTTTTAGCATTAAGTATATCGAAAATAACAGAGAAACGAAGCAGACAACATCACAGTTGTTTAATTGAGTTATATGAGACAATCCTGATAATTCATCTGGACAAAACTCATTCAATCGGGAAAATAAAAATGATGACCAAAGTACAGATTTGTTTCAAAGGAAAAACCATTCGTGTATCATCACCCTCCAAGTACGAAAGATTTGAAGCCATAATAGCGTAATTAACTTCGTGAAACTAGATTAGATTAGATTACTTTTGTTAAAATGAATAGAGAAACCATTGAATTTCAAAATAGAAATTCAATGTCGTGTTCAAATCTTCCTGCATTTCCGTAAATGACATTGTTTTTCGATACAATTCACAATTAAAGAATTTTTTCTCGTTATAGAAACAGAAGTATCTCTATTCATTTGGAGAAACATTTTCTTATTAATCAAACAATTAAAAAAAATACTAAGTTTCAATATCACGAAACGGTGTAACCAACACATTTAAAATAATAATAGATTATTTGATATCGATTCAGCTTCCAGTAAACATACAGGGTGTCTGTACTGAAGGACACATTAGTATTTGGGGAACGGGTTTATAGATCTCAAATTTTGTGATTAGAATTAATGGAAACTGTTTTATAATTTGGTACTGTGTTCAGAGCGATACCACTTGTGGTTATACCGGACATCGACTAGAACTCTTCTGTTTCAAATAGCATGGTGAACTCTTTAATTTTTCTTATTAAAGGGCGTCCTTTGTCGAGCATCATTAGTTCAGATTTGTTCTATCTGAAAATTGCCACCAATGAGCTATGATTTTTCATCAACGTCTTAGTTTTGCTCATTTGTACCTAAAACACTAGAAAATAAATTTTTACCTTCTTAGGAATATGATAACTCGTGCCGACTTGCATCGAAACATGTTCATACAAGTTGCGAGGGAGTAGCGGCGCGCACTCGAGGTAATTAGTCATTTGTTCCCAGTTATTATCGTACCTATCGCCGAATGTTTTACCTTTGAAGATGGCAGTGAAATTAAGAAGTGATAACAAAAGTATTTTCTTAGTTGGCGATGTAAATTATCGAATAACGACGGACCGTCAAGTTCTTGCAGTAGTATTTTATAATATTCGCGAGTGTATTATATTCAGGGAAAAAGCTAGAATCATAACTAGAGCTTTACCTAACTTAGTAAAATAAATTTTGGACTCACCACACTTGGAGAGAGTTGCAAAAAAATTCGAAAAAGTCCAACGATATTTATAAGCGCCGTAAGGAGGACTGTCGAAACAGTTTAGATGACTAGTTCTATATAGCACACGCTGATGTAACTGATGAAGATAGAGGAAAATAAAATATTTTTACAAAGTCAAAGAGAACCATTGCGTCCAGGATATTTAGCGGGTGTAGATAAAAAGTTGGCTGAAAAAGAAGAAGGATCAAGACAGAAAATGTTATATGTTAAATATTATATATTTTCATGACATCAAAAAATTGTATTGAAAAAACAATTTTTCTGTTCCTCTTAAAATTGAATCATGTATTCAAGACAAATTTGTACCCATTTCTCGAGGCGTTTTTCGTTTCATTTCAAGAAATCTGTCGCGAAAGTAGATCCTATGGGGCTTATTTCCTCTAACGATCTAAATAGACAAGTTGAAACACGAGTCTTGAAACATCAAACAGTAACGAAACACTAATTATATGTTTGATGAAGAGCGCATGAATATTTAATGCTTTGAAAGCTTTTACAAGTTACGATAGAATAATGAAGTCAAGGGTCAAAAGGAGGGAGGATAGATTACGCCTAATTAATTCAGTTTCCTTACTAAAATATTCAAGTCATAAATTCGTCTTATATTCACTGTTAAATCAGGTAGCCAAGAATTATAATATAGGCTGAATCTTGGGTTGAAATAAATATTCAAACATTATGCAAATCTTTATTACGCCAAATTTTCGGTACTGGTAATAACAAACTGTACAGATTCGGTCGAAAATTTCTACGTATTCTATACGACAAAAAAAGATATGCCTATTAGAGGATTTCTTTTTCTCTTCATTTTTTTGGAAAAGAGAAATTAAGAATTTCGTATATTTTTTTGAAATTTATTTTAACTCTGGTTCCGTTTAGGCTACAGATTTCGTTTCTCTTCAGTTTGAAGGTGAAAGAACAAGCTTTAACATTTGAATTGTGGAGGCCGTTACTTGATGTAGATCCATGATATAAATGAGATAAAAACACAATGGTATTATAAACAAATCGTAAAACAAGTTGGATGAATAACAGGAAAATCCACACCGAGCCATTGTACAGTTAGTATGAAAGGTAATAAAACTAATTAAACAAGTTAAGTAGGGTGAATAATTCAAATCTACCTGTTCATTCAAAAGCTTGTCCGAATGTTTGTATCTATTTATTTCTAATGCTTCTAGGAGATCTAATTTTGAACTTTTTGATTTTATATGTAATATGTCAAAGTTTTTATTGAATGAATGGTTTTCTTTTATTAGGTGGTTTGAATAATTTGAATCAGATTTATTTTTATCGAAGCTACGTTTATGTTCAGATGTTCTTATGCCAAAACTCCTATAGGTCCTACCGATATAAATTTTATCACAAGAACCGCAATTGAGTTTATAGATTCCTGATTTACTTGATTTTTCAACACGAGATTTATTATTTTTAATATGTTTACCTAAGTTATTAGAAGTTTTGAAAGCTATATTAAGATTTTGTTTGACGAGAAAGGATTTAATATTTGTACTTGCAGAACCGCAGAATGTTAAACTGTTGAATATTTTATAGTCTTTATGAATAGGATATACTTCATTTATTGCTTTCTGATAGAGTTTTTTACGAATGATTAGATCTATCATATCCGGATTATATGAATTATTAATGGCTATCTGTTTGATGATGTTTAACTCTTTATTATAATCTTCTACTGATAAAGGTAAATTGAGTAACCGATGTACCATGCTGTTTAAAGCTGCAACTTTGTGTTGAATTGGATGTAATGAGTAGTTATGTATAATTGTATCAGTATGTGTTGGTTTACGAAAGACCGAAAAAACATGATTATTATTTTGTTTAGTGATTTTAAGTCCAAAAATTTATGGAATCGTTCTGTTCAATTTCTATCGTGAATTTAATGTTCAAATGGATGGAATTAATGAAATTAACAAATAAGTCTAATTGACGAGTAGTTCCAATGAAACATACTAAGATGTCGTCATCATATCTATACCAATAAAGAAATTTGGAAATGAGTGGTTGTGTATGAATTTTCTGTTCAATATTATTCATAAAAATCTCTGCTAAAAGTGGACTCAAAGGATTTCCATGATCAAACCATTTTCACTACTGTAATAGATGTTGTTGAAAGAAAAATAATTAAAATTGCAATAAATGACGCAAAATCTTTAATTAAAGCAATAGATAAATACAAATTAATTTTACCAAACCCTCAACCACCTCAACTGTATTCACTCATTAAATTGCATAAAGTAAATAACCCCGTTAGACCAGTCGTATCTTACATTACAGCCCCAGCCGTGAAATTGTCGCACTACCTTATAGATATCATTAAAATTATTGTTCATTCAAATCAAAATTTTCTATAAAAATTCTTTCGAATTGATAAATAACATAAAAACGTTAACCTACCACCTAACGCAAAACTTATTTCGTTTGATGTTGAGAATTTATACCCAAGTGTTCCTCCAGGTGATGTCAAAATATTAATCGAAAACATGTTGAATTCGAATCATGTTAACCACATAATCAAATCAGAAATATTGAATCTGTTGGACGTTTGCATTGAACAAAATTATTTTTCTTTCAACAACATCTATTACAGTAGTGAAAATGGTTTGATCATGGGAAATCCTTTGAGTCCACTTTTAGCAGAGATTTTATGAATAATATTGAACAGAAAATTCATACACATCCACTCATTTCCAAATTTCTTTATTGGTATAGATATGTTGACGACATCTTAGTATGTTTCATTGGAACTACTCGTCAATTAGACTTATTTGTTAATTTCATTAATTCCATCCATTTGAACATTAAATTCACGATAGAAATTGAACAGAACGATTCCATAAATTTTTGGACTTAAAAATCACTAAATAAAATAATAATCATGTTTTTCGGTCTTTCGTAAACCAACACATACTGATACAATTATACATAACTACTCATTACATCCAATTCAACACAAAGTTGCAGCTTTAAACAGCATGGTACATCGGTTACTCAATTTACCTTTATCAGTAGAAGATTATAATAAAGAGTTAAACATCATCAAACAGATAGCCATTAATAATTCATATAATCCGGATATGATAGATCTAATCATTCGTAAAAACTCTATCAGAAAGCAATAAATGAAGTATATCCTATTCATAAAGACTATAAAATATTCAACAGTTTAACATTCTGCGGTTCTGCAAGTACAAATATTAAATCCTTTCTCGTCAAACAAAATCTTAATATAGCTTTCAAAACTTCTAATAACTTAGGTAAACATATTAAAATAATAAATCTCGTGTTGAAAAATCAAGTAAATCAGGAATCTATAAACTCAATTGCGGTTCTTGTGATAAAATTTATATCGGTAGGACCTATAGGAGTTTTGGCATAAGAACATCTGAACATAAACGTAGCTTCGATAAAAATAAATCTGATTCAAATTATTCAAACCACCTAATAAAAGAAAACCATTCATTCAATAAAAACTTTGACATATTACATATAAAATCAAAAAGTTCAAAATTAGATCTCCTAGAAGCATTAGAAATAAATAGATACAAACATTCGGACAAGCTTTTGAATGAACAGGTAGATTTGAATTACTCACCCCTACTTAACTTGTTTAATTAGTTTTTATTACCTTTCATACTAACTGTACAATGGCTCGGTGTGGATTTTCCTGTTATTCATCCAACTTGTTCTACGATTTGTTTATAATACCATACTCTTCATTCTGTTTGTCATTCTTGATAAAGCTGCTGTGTCAGCGAAACGTCGTCGAATTTTTTCAAATAAAGTGTAGATCAAAGTTAAACCTTGTGTTTTTATCTCATTTAGAACAAGCTTTAATTAAAAAAACACTTGAAAAAAAATTATTCACAAATTGCAATTGTTATAAGCAATTAAAATGTTTAAATCGATTTTTACCAATTAATCCCTTCCATGTATCAAGTTTTCAATATTTCTATCATATTTTCTGTCAAATTTTCTTGAGAAAACGTTCCTTTTATCGATTAGAAAATCATTATTACTATATGAAGACAATTAATTAATCCAGCGTAATTTGTCACATCGCAGCGCGGGTCACAGCACATTTTTTTGTCTCATGTTGTTTTCCTCTTAACTATTAATAATTATTCAATTTTTTATTTCAATAATATTATTCGTCAGACAAAAAGTTTTCATGATAATTTGAGAAAATAAATAAATAAAAAATATCATTACTTAAAAATGTTAATTACTTTATTAATATTTCCATACGAGCAAGCACCTAGTCCAGTATTATACAGGGTGTTACATAATAGTATGTCACAACTTGAGGGGGTAAATCTACGTGAAATTTTAAGAAAAAAGTTTATATTAACATAGGCCCGCAAAAGCTTCGTTACGGAGCTACAGGGTGTTGAAATTTCCGGAAAAAATTGGTCTTTTCTTCAAAACTCATGCAGTTTTTGAGATATTCAGCCCAAATTTGGAATGCAAGCTTTTTTACAGCCTCCATCATTACAGCTTCTAAATATCAACTAGAATCTACAAGGTGTTTTCTTCCTCGTACCCATGTCTTCTTTTGCCCTTTCGAACTTTTTGCAGTACGCCACTGATCAGCGTACAATCAATTTTAGTCATCTTCGTTCAATTTGGAAACTTTTTTGACACTTGTAATTTTTTCGTATCTCCGACCGTTCTCGAGCAGAAAATTATTTAACGATTGTATGCATTCGCTGAATTGAAAGCACTTCTAATTACAAAAATGACTAGTAGGCTTTGATTTTTCTCATTTTTTTATTTAGGCAAATGCTTAAGTTGAACCAGTGTCTGCTCGAATGTTTTATTAAATTAATGATTAGTTTTAAGACTTTTGAAGATTGCTGCTGTAAGAAAAAATGGCTAATTTTACTAACGCCGAATTGGCTGATTACATGTAGGGTCTGGCTGACGGAAACACAACAGAAGCTAGGCGATTATATCAGGTGCGCTTTCTAAATCGAGTAACACCAGACAGGCGAACATTTTCAAATATCCACAGAAGGTTGAGGGAAACTGGTAGTTTCACAGCAAATAATCATTCAAAAGGTGCAACTCAAACGATGAGAACTCCAAATATTGAGGAAGCAGTTTTAAATTGTATTGATTTGAATCCTCATGTGAGTACAAGAAAAATTGGAAATCAGTTGAATATTTCACATGATCCAAATTGGAGGATTTTTCTCCAAACTAAAAGAAAAAGCTCCTCGAGATTTGCATTCAAGGATGAATTTCTGCCAATGCTTTTTAGATAAAATTAGAGAAAATGCTCATTTTGATAGTGAAATAATGTTCACAGACGAAGCTAACTTTTCGGGAACTGCTATTACAAATTTTCACAATAATCATTATTGGGCTGGGGAACAACCCCATTTGATTGAAGAATCTCATCATCAAGAACAATTCTCTCTAAATATCTGGGTGGGAATAATTGTAAACTATTTGATTGGGCCATTTTTTTTGCCTAACTAAACGGTTCCGCTTATAGGCAATTTCTTGAGGTAGAGTTACCTTTATTGCTCGAAAGTGTGCCACTTTTGGTGACAAATATAATGTGGTTCATGCATGACTGGACACCAGCACACTTTTGTGACACGTTGAGAAATACTCCAGGAATATTTCAAACAGTGCGTGATAATATGCGAAGAAAGCTAGGGTGGAGGACACTTCCAGAAATTTATTTAGTTTTTATTCTTGAATAATACATTCAACAACCAATGGATTACAAGTGTCAACCAAGTTTCTAAATTAAACAAAGATGACGAAAATTGATTGTACGCTGATCAGTGGCGTACGGCAAAAAAGTTTGAAAGGGCAAAAGGAGACATGGCCTCGGAAAAGAAAACACCTTGTGAATTTCAGTTGAAATCTAGGGCGTGTAATGATGGAGACTGTAACAAATAGCTTGAATTCCAAATTCGGGCTGTATATCTCAGAAACTTCGGGAGTTTTGAAGAACAAACCAATTTTTTCGGAAATTTCAACACCCTAAAGCTTCGTTACGAAACTTTTGCGAACCTATGTTTATATAAACTTTTATCTTAAAATTGCACGTAGATTTACCCCCTCAAGATGTGACATACTATTATGTAACACTCTGTATTACATAATATGTACATTTCTTACTTACAGTAATATTTTGAAGTTTTCTTTATTGTTATAGCTTCTTGAAAGCGAGCTGACAACTATTTTTCTTCTTTTTTTATAATGTTCATTTGTCGAATATTTACATGTAATGTTTGGTACAGTTTCTATGGCCGAGGTGAACACTTCTTCAGGTGTACGAGTAGGATTATTTACAGAATCTTTATTCAAGGAACAATATTCATCTTTCCGTACAATGTTATAATGGTTTTCCGATCCACCCTTAATAAACATCGTCAACCAGGGCTCCACAGCAGTGGTACAGCTCGGTCTGCCACTGCCACCTACTCATCTCAATCCGTTGGAGCGTAACAAAACATGTTAATGTTATTGCATGCTCCAACGAAACGACACAGGAGCCACTCACCATCGCCACCGGGAAACCATGAAAACAAAGGGTAGATAAACAGATGACCTCAAGAAGTCACAGTAGTTCGACTCTTTACCGCAACGCTACACACCGTGTCAGCAAGGAAGCGATTTGTCGAAAGACTAACGCTGCTTGTTCATACATGGCTGTCAACAAGGTTTACATCACAATCTCATGAAAGACGACTTGCAAAATTATTTTTATATGTGTAGACACACTACAGAATTTCCATTCAACGAACAATTTTCAATCTTCCTTAGAATATTGAATATCATGTCCTGAAGGAGCTGGTTCAGCTCCTGTTGATTTTATGAAATCTATTGATTGCCTAAGAAAGGGATCAACTCCTCTTTTATAGTGGCACAAATATTCAGACATGGATACAAAACGTTTTAATTCATTTTTATCGTGTCTATATTATATTGCAAAAGTAGGTATTGTCACTTGATCGTTATTCCAGTCAATACCTTGAAAGGAACTTTGAATTACAAAAGTATAATTCTCAGAGAAATCACAAATGACAAAAATTCTCTTTGTTCACTCAGTAAAAATAAATGTAGTAATAATTTAATCACATTCCCACCTAAGGATTGTAAAAATTCGTCGACAATAGATATTTAAGTTCATATTGTAATCATTTCCTCATCAGTTGTAATCCATTATTTGTACTTAACGTTCTCAATTAATTTTTATTCAAAATTCAGTTCTAATTAATCAATAATATTTGTTATACCAGAACTATCATGACAGGTCTCGGAGAATTAGCTGTGAATGTATTTTATTTATTTCCTCAAATTGTTACAAAGCATGCTTGGCTTACAAATGAGATTATTTAATCGAAAAATTTAATAAATCAATAACTAATTTTTTCATATAGTATTAATTATTTCCTCGTCGATGAAAAAAGCGTTTTCGAAAATAAATTTGACAGAGAACACGACTGAAATATCAAAAACTGACACGTAGGGAGGGCAATTGTGAAAAAATACTTTTTTATTAAAGCTTATTCTTCTACCTTCAGAATGAAAATAAAACGAAATCTGTTGCTCAACTAGAACCAGACATTTCAGAAATGAAGAGAAAAAGAATCTCGAATAGGCGTATCTCTTTTTGTTGTATAAAACAAAAAGGGAAGACCGTGGTGAAGATATATATGACGTTTTCTTCAATTTTGTAAAAACTACAAGCTTACAATATACAAATTAGTGTGCATTACAACCGATGGAGGACCAGCAATGATTAGAAAGAAAAACGGTTTTGTGGCATTGTTTCGAGCTAATGAGGATTTCCCTTAATATTTTTCATTTCATTGACTTGAACATCAACAAGTTCTAAACATGGAGGAAATAATTGCAATTGCAACAAAAAATGTGACGTAGCTTGCAACGGCGGCTCTTTAAGTTGTAGTTGGAAGATAGGGAGTCAGCTGAACACTGATTTAGTTCTTCACA
Organism: Cryptolaemus montrouzieri; assembly: GCA_013387265.2. Taxonomy (NCBI): domain Eukaryota; kingdom Metazoa; phylum Arthropoda; class Insecta; order Coleoptera; family Coccinellidae; genus Cryptolaemus; species Cryptolaemus montrouzieri. The sequence goes on from JABFTP020000042.1 coordinate 16,981,355, forward strand.
CGGACGTCAGGTGGTTGAGTGGCGGCAAATTCCTAGAAAGGTTTCAAAAGTTATTACCCTGAATAACAGCTTTTCTAGACGAAAGAGGTGATGACACTCAGATGTTGAAAAACGAAAAATTGACTGACTGATTTGGCATTTTTGACTGACATCACAATGCACTCAAACACCATTAACTTAGAGCTTCAAGGTAAAGGAAAAACTATTATTGAGATAATTAGCGCAGTAAACGCATTCAAAAGTAAATTGCAGATCAGTTTGATCAATAGCTCATTCTGGGATGGACATCCACTATGTCTAGAACTTGTCATCATAGATCTACATTATAATACATTAGAGAACTCAAAAAAATAGTTTTTTTTACAAAAGAACAAATATTGTGGATATAATCTTAAAGATGGTCTATGACGTCATATTTTGAAAAAAGGAAAAAATTTTTACTCGACCGAAAAATTCTTAGTTTAAAATCATAATATATCAACATTATAGCAACCAAAACTCCTTTTCACTCTGTTTAGTCAGAATATTCATTCAAACTTTTTATTCCAACTTTCCTCAAAACTTTCCTAATCCATAGGAATTCGTTTTAGTGCAATATACTACTTCTAGGATAAACTTTAATGAATTATAAAAGTTCAGAAACTCCAGCGGAGTTCGCACACTTTCAAATTGTTTTCAAACTTATAAACAAGTATAAAGTTTATGTATTATCGACAGTTTTATCGCCAATAACAAGAATAATTCATGTGAAAACTGAATTTTCTATGAGAGACTAGAATATCTCGAAAACAATGTGATGTCTTTCATGGAAGTATATGAGAATATATTTTAATATTCTTGTTATTGAAGCATTACAATCTATCAAAAGTACCGAGAATTGATCAATAAAACACAAAATACCTATTTTGTATAATTTATTGTATCACCTTCCGAAATAATATATTTACGCCAATGAATAATATAATCATCAAAACATTCTTCAAATGCTTTTTCCGAAATCCACTTCAGTGCTATCTGCGAATTCTGTTTTATATCTTCTATCGATTTAAAACGGGTACCTATAAATGAAAAATGTCAGTCGCAAGCATATCAGGTAGTTGTTCGATGATATTTGATGAGTTTTTGGTCAAAAATTCATTCACTATGATAGCCTTGTGAGATGGTGCAAAATCCATGCGTTTTCCTTCTACAAATCTGACCTTTTTGACAAATTTCGCTCTCTCAAACGTCACATAACGCTCTTTATTTACCATCTGACCTTCTGTAAAGAATTCCGATTGTTCAACACCTCACCAATCAAAGAAAGCATTTTTTGATCGACTTTGACGTGTTTTTTTTTCGGTTTCGGTTCAGTTAAAGTCGCCAATCCGAAGCTTTGGACTAGTTTATAAGTTCAACTCATAAACCCATGTATCATCACTAGTTACAAAGCGTTTTATAATTATGGGATCGGCATTAACTCGTTCTTGCATGTCTTCAGCATTTACGCGATTGAATTCTTTAAAGAAATTCATATCTTTTGAAAGTTGAAGTTGGATAGCGCCATTCTGAAGCTTGTTGACCGTTCTGCATGTCAAACGCATAAACCTATGGCTCATCACCAGTTACAATGCGTTCAATGAATGGGGAATTTACTCGTCCTAGCTAGTATTCATCGACCTTTACTCGATTCAATTTTGGAAGAAAATTCAGTTCTCTTAGAACAAGTCGAGTGGCAATGCGTTTTATGCCTCAACAATCATTTAACATAGTACAAATAGATTCGTGAGACGTACAAAGTTCATTGCCTATCTCTCTAAAACTTAAATTACGATTTTCAATTACCATTTCCCTGACTTTATCAATGTTAACTTCAGTTGAAGGTGTTGATGGCCGACCAGAGCGAGGCAAATCTTCTACCACATCTCGGCTGCTGTTGAAAGCACTGTACTACTCATATGCAATTTTTTTGATGAAGTCGATTCACTGTAAGCCTTCTGTAACATTTTTAGCCATTCGGGCACACAAAATTCCATTAGCAATACTAATTTGAGACAAATTCTTGGTCGATATTTTATCCATTGTAAAAATCGCAAAACACACTTATGAGAACTGATGAAATCAAGCACTGTGAACAAACTGAATGACTGATTGCGATCAAACTCCGCGTCAGTATGGGAACCAGGTGTGCCAACTTAGAAGCAACAAAATTATGACAATCGTTTTAAACCGATTTCTCAAATAATCAATTCCCGATAGTTTTTTGACAGAATGTATAAAGTCCTTATACAAAAAGATTTCTGACTCAACGTATCTGTCTTATGTGGAGATAGAGAATTTTCGCATGTGCCTTAAAAGATTACTCAAATCTAATATAAAAAAATTAAACATTTTCAACTCAATTCCACAATGTTTATTTTCAATACACACAACTGTTTCGAAAGTTACGTCACCCCTTTATAATATATATATATATATATAAGAAATATATTATCTATGTCCGCATTCCCTTGAAAAATTCTCATTATAGAATATAGATAGATAGTCTCCCCTATTTTTTAGTAGCTCACTCTGTATCTTCTACAGTTTTCAATAAAAAATGAAAATTCTTTCACAGGAATGCACACAAAGATAATACCTTTCTTTCGAGTTATCACTGGACCCATCTTCCCTCTTACAAATTTTCAAGGGTGGTCACCCCTGCTCTAGGGGTTAAAATTCGAGATGAGGATGGTTCTTGATGATGACTGCCATTGAGCAGCATGGATCTATTCCATTTTACTCAGCTGAAACTTGAATAGTCTCAGGAAAATAGTATAAAAGTAATTATGAAGACAAATATACCACCTTTCTTTCGAGTCATCACTCGACTTATCTTCCCTATTCAAAATGTTCAAAGATTGCAACCCCCGCTCAGGGAGTTGATATTTCAGGCAAGTTTTGTACCCCAAGAGATGTCCCCCTTGAAACAAAAATTGACCTGTTTTTGCGTTTTGATCAGAAATGAATATTTTGGTAGATATAGCTTCTGTTAAGTTTACGTTGAAGCACCCTGTAGAACCACAATAGTAGAAAACAACGAATAAATAGAATACCAGCGGAAAAAATAAACCATGCCTGTTCCTTAATCAGGCATCTAAACTCGCATCATGCCTCCTACGATTGCCCCTAAAGTGTGAGCTCAGGAAATTTAACAGGGAACAATATTATCTTGCGTATGATTCAATAAACGAGTGAAAAACCTGAGGAAAAATCTCGTTTCCCTGTCGCTATTGCACTAACGATAGCTAGTCTTTATGTATCCAAGATTCACCACTCTCAATGCCCAACTAGAATTGGATCACTCTCCACTACTCAATATTTGAAATAGGTACAGCACATTATATCTCATAATTGTTAGCTCTAGATACTTAAGAATGACGTTACCTTCAAAACCGGTAGAATGTTTCAAAAATGAACATTGGGGAAACAAGACAAAAGTTCAACAATAGCATTATCTATTCCAATTTGTCGTTTATGACGAAAATACAAGCTTATTCATGCAAAATCGTCAAATTATGTCTCATCTTACTTAATATTTCTCGAAGGATTTTAACAAATTCGACCATTTCTTGAATGTAGGTAGAATCAATTCTCTCAAAAGGTAGCAACCAAAAAAAAACAATCAGAGGTCCGAATTGAATAGTTACAATTTCTTAAGGCATTCTCTAAAACTTCACTCTGTATATGGAAATGAAAGTTTTTCTACTCAGATTCGTATTCAGAAAACAAATTCCGTCACATTCAGTCATTAGAGTGACTTTACCTACAAAAATATCGAATACAAATCTGTGATATTAAATCAAATTCAACTTTCCCTATACGTTTATCAATGTAATGAATTACCGCTAAAAGGAATACATCCACGAAAAATGAAGAAGATCACGAACTGAAGCGACAAAGAATACGTCTCGACAGCCGCCTCCATTATTCTCAGAAATTGCTATCCTACTACAATGGATAAAATGAATCAACCTGGTTCGTAAATATTTAATGTCCAAAATTAAAAGTTGAATGGATATGAAAACGAAGGTACTGAAAATGAAATGAAAAAACCTACTGTTTGTGAAAGGACTCGTCGAAATAACGATTTATCATTCAATTTAGCGAGGTTTCATGAACAAAACAATAATGCTCATTGTGAAAAAGGTCTCAAAATTTTCCCCTTTCGAGTGTTCGAAATTTATATTGGTTTGATTTAAAACTTATGAAGAAGAATACTGAATAAATTAAGTCTTCTCGTATCACATTCACGTTTTCAATGACTAAGGAAATAATATAATTTACAGAGAAATATATATTTCATGAAATACAATATGGTGAATGCGCCAGGTTGAATATGAAGAAAGTGTAAATTTTCCTCATTATACATATTTTCATTACATACTGCTTAATAATAGTGAATATAATATATGAATAATGATAACAGATATAAATAGGGTTTTGAAACTCTGAATCTTCATAATTAAGGAGCTGTACAATGAAAAACGCTCCAAGCTGTAGCTCCCACAATTATTGATCGATTTCAATGAAACAAAATCTGATGATATTTCAATAGCTTGAAATATTTTTGTAGTTTACTTTCCGTTTAGCTTCACCTTGTAAACTACCTTCATATTTGCAGTTTTTTTCTTCGACAACTCTTCCAATTTCAAGTAACTTCAACGATGAGACTATCACTCAAAACGGTTTATTTTTCGAAGGCAAAAAAATTTTACTTTCATCAATGTAGTTCGCAGAATTGATGACTGTTTGAGTCTGTGATAATTTTTATAGCCTTTGATCATTATTTCGTATGTCGGATGAGAAACTACTGAAAATAGAATAAAAAACTATAATAAATTTTGTAATAAGCAAGAAAACTTCCAGTTTTTTCGGAAATGACAGAACATTCCAGGCCGTTAGAATATCATTTGAAGAACAATTCGGTATTTGCTTCCTTGAAATTGATTAACAATTAAAGATGCTAAATTTTTTTTATGAATCACCCTATATAATAAAGCGATTTTACACGATTAATGTCGCGGTACAGAGGAATAGGGAACCTACCTTAAAAATTAGTAACACTCTTTCTGGTACTAACCTAATATAACTGAACCCATAGTCAAAATTAGTTTTGCACGAATTAAGCGCATTCGGCATTTTCAAATAGTTGACTATTGCATTCGACCATCATATTTAAATGTTGATTTATGAAAATATTGAAGCCTCGAAATCACATTATAATCAAATATTTTCTTCAAATGGTACAATAATCTTTCTAATAATTTTTCTTCTGCTGTTATATTTTGATAGTAGCTTTGCTACCTTATATTGATATTCTATGTACTCATTTTAATCATCACACCTTGAAAGTAGGATAGAAACATAATGAGTTATCCCCAGTTGCTGTGCTAATTGAAAAGTAATTAAACTGCAGAAAGTGGAAATAACGTTAATGCATATTGGTGAATGCGCCAGGATGATAAAAGTGAACTAAATTCATCTATTTTTACTATGTTTTTGTTTAATATTTTCAGTAGAATATAAGTTCAATAATACAGTATTCTTGGGCCCTGATTTCTTTTTTCGCAACTTACAAGTTATAATGATTAATTTGCTCCTACAAAATGATAATTCATAATTGAAATCGGATAGTGTTTCATCAAATATCATTAACTCTGAGTTCTCATATATATCGCATTACATTGTTATCAAAATTGAATATGCAGTTATCTTATTGCTGAAAACATTCACTTAAGTCAAAATTGAATTTCTTGGCTAATATAAGTTACAATATATCATAAACCCAATTTTAGGGAGGAAACCAGTTTAGACCGATGAAAAATTTTATTGCATAAATTTTCAGTATAACTAGGAGAGAATATATGTTTAAAATTTGAAGGCGAAATTCGCATTATTCCCAATGCGATGAGTGACCGCCCGTCGGTCCGGGTTCGAAGCGTACGCTAATTAGAATGGAGCGTTTTTCTCGAAACTACTTTTTTTCTACTTGTGGGCTTTTTAACTCGAAAAGTTATTGACCAATACTTCAGAAATTTGGTTTGAACATTCTTCATTCAATTCAGTTCTAGATGAACCTTATTCTGGATATATGAATATCAAAATGAGTTTTTCTATGCAATAAAGGCTGAGAAAATATGATGTAAAAACGTAACATTGTCTTCAAACACCACAAAAATGCAATTTTCCATTTATAATCTTAGGAAATGTGTTGCTAACAAAAGAAAATTGTGATGGAAATTACTACCTCAGAAATGCCCACCATCATAATACTCCAAAACGATCTAACGACAATATTTCCGACAGAAATTTCTTGAAGAAGTTAATTAGTCTACTTCAAAGCATGAATAAATTACTCTCAAATTTTTAAAAATTCTGTTTATTTCATAACAAACAACAAAATCTCAGCCCTAATCCGGTCTCCCCTAGAGACAACGTTTTCGGTTTATCCAATTTTCTCATTTTGAGGTTCTACTTCTACAACAAGAATTCAGTTACATATTTTTCAGTATCAATTAGATCTTCAATAAAAAAATGGATAAAACTAAAGAATATTTTTTCAATCCAAACTAAGACATTTCATTATATCAACAAAATGGAAAAGAAAACATTTCTAAATCCATATTGAAGAATAATGTGGAAAATATCTTGTTATTCCCGCTTTCGAATGTTTGAATTATAGGTTCGTATAATTCCAAACTTATAAAAATATATAAATCTTCCATTCTAAATATATTTCCTTAGCATGAAGGAGGATGAATAGACATAGAAGAACAGAAAAACTTTTTATGCGTTTTGGTGAATGCGCCAGGAACAACATTATATTTCAAATGAATGAAACCGCTAATGCATATTGAAGTTACAGAACATGAACCAATGAAAGCACTATATTATTTCCGTTTCTCCTTTTGAAACAATATCATAGGCAAAAACAAATGAAGTATACTGCAATATACAGAAAATATTTTAACAGGTCACGTTTTCCTATAGTATGTGTTAAATAGTTGATAAAAAGGTTACCAGGAATATTTTAGTTACCAAGCGTAATGTAAGTATTCAATTTCTCAACCAAAAATATAGATGTACACTATTTTCATAGCTCACAACTAGATACTGTGATATAATATTGATGAACCAAAACAAAATGCAAAAACATTTAAGCATGTCTAGGCATAATAAGGGCTATAATAACAACCCCACCACTGCTCTCAAGAGATCCTGAATTTACTGCCGTCTCACACACACAGTGAGTCCTTACCAAACGAACATGGCTTTAGAAGATATAAAGAGCATTCTTCTTAATCTGAAAATGATATTCAAAGCTATCTACCACAGATAAGGGTACAGGCTTATTTCCAAAAAATGTCAAATTCAAATTTCAAATCGCCATATATTTCAACCGATTATAGCTTATCTAACCATTAGATACTTGGTTTACTTCCTTTAAAAGACAGTTTACAAAAAAATTTAAGCAGGTCCAGACGCGAGAAATAAAATTTCTCTTGGCATCCCCAAAAATATCAATCTGTATATGGTAAGAAAATTTTTTTTTCAGGTTCCTAATTCTGAAAGAAATATATAGATCTAACTAAGTGACTGGTAGTGAACGAGGTGATGTCTAGTTCAATTCCGAATGAAATGAACCTCTAAAACAAACTGTGTATTTTACCTCCCTGAAATCAAGAGTTAATGTGCAATTTTTTCGAGCCAACTTTCGAAGTGACCGTGCTTCGAAATTTTTGCATTATGAGGCATTCATGTAAACCAATATAAATCGCTTTTTGTTCATGTGGATTTAAAGTATAATTGCAATAGTATTGAGAAGAAGGATGATATTTATGTTAACTTCCAGCGCTTGTTTCTGAGTTTCGGGAAACACTGTATGATTATTTTATTTCGTAGAAACTTCAGAACTTTCTGAAAGGAAACCCTCATAGTTAACATCAATCAAGTATCTCTATAAGGCAAAGCTCATACAATGTACATGGCACAGTCTATTTCTCGTGAAAGGTTTCTGTCGAGTTGAAATGGATGAAAATACCAATTAATCATTCAATTAATCCACATTTCTGGAACGAAGGATCAAAGCATATTGTGAAAAAGGTCCTGATATTTTCGCTTTTGAATGTTTGAAATTCAGATCCGTATAATTTATAACTTATGAAAGGATTTAAAGATTTAATCTCTTTCATTCTAATCAATTCAAATTGCATGAGAAGACAATGAAAACAGAGAAATACGAAAATTAGTGCATTATGTCACTAGTTTTCGACTAGTCAATATTATACACAATGAAAAATAATATGAACATCCGTGAATTTGTTGAACCACGAGCAGGTCGATTTTGCTTTTCGTTTTCTCACTTTCCTTAAAGAAATAATTGCTCTTCAAATCACAACTTTCATAAATATTATTATTTCCGCTTGCACTTACGAAGGACTATCAATATGTCTGGCAAGATGGAAGAACCATCGAAATTGTCTGCCAACTTGGAAAACATCTTTGATGGTTCCCCAAGTTACAAATATAAACTTCAGATTTCATTCTATAATGTTAGTAAAATTTTAATCAATTAAAATCTAAGCGTTTCTGGCAAGATGTTGCAACTGAAATAAGAGTATGGCAATGATCACGTGATTTCGTATATTATTTCGAATAAACTTTTCTGTAAATGCACCTTTACTACCTGTTATCTGGCAAAAGTATTCATAACCCAAAATAAGAGATCGTTCCAATCTGTGTTGAGAACATATATGAAGAAACTTGCATCTTTCATAAAATAACGTCACTCTTCCCAACGCGATATCTTTGTCTAATACATTGAACATAATAAATATGATATTGCTCTCGTTTCGAAATACAGTACTTTTCGATATCCTTGTAATACTTTCAAACGCTTTAGCTAAAGTACTGAGATCACTCTGAATTTAATTCAGAAAACTTGCAAAGTTACTGTGATTCAAAATTTTTACAGTATGAGGATTGCATGTCAACTTATATAAATTTTGTTCTTGTGTATGTAGAACTAAAAGTCGAATAATTAACGGAAACAATCATTTCGTGAAACTCAATCAAGAAAATCTGAGAAAATGGCGCCGGTTAGAAAATTTTCGAATTTTTATAGGAATACTAAAATTTCGAAAAGGCTCTAGGATCTGCCATCTGTAAATAATATACAGAGTTGAAAATGGTAAGGACGTCTTCAAATTCTCTAATCACAAATAGGTGGATTTGCTCACCTTCTCATAAGAACTATTATCACTTTTAATCACACATTTAGAACTATTCTTCCTTACGCTCGCTCTTACGGCAGACTTTCAATATGTCTGGTAAGATGATAGAACCATCAAAACTGCCAGACAACTTGAAAAACATCTTCTGATAGTTCCCTAAGTAACATATACATAATTCAGCTTTTTCACTTCAATGAAAAAAAATTATAGTTCAAGGTTGTCTGGCAGATTGTTGCAATCGAACTAAGTAACTGGCAGTGAATGATGTGATTCCTTGCACTATTCCGAATGAAATATACCTATAAAAACAAAGTGTATTTAACTCTTTGAAATCAAGAGTATATGTTTTTTGTCAACTTGTGAAGTAGGCGTGGTTCAGTTTCATGCATTCAAGTGAACTCATATGAAAGGCATTTTTGTGTATGTAAAACTAAACTACAATTGAAATAATGAGCAAAATTTTAATTGGAATATCTGGATGAATAACAGTTGATCCCTTCATTTAGGGCGGTGGTAGATAAGTTCAGTTTTTGAAGAATACACTATAATCATGAAATTCAGAAAACTGAGAAAGAAAAATCTGGTAAATGACGCAGGGGAGCGATTTTCTGTAAAATGTTCACAGCTTGAAAAGGAATGGTTTCTATGCAAAACTACCTGCGCTCGATGTTGAGTTTTTGAACAGCCTGTATTTAAATTTTATTTTATAGACACTTCAGAATTTCCTGAAACTTATCCAGAATGGAAACCTTTGAAGTAAACATCAATCAAGTGTCTCTATAAGGCGAAGCTCAAACATCTAAATGGCAAAGTCTATTGCTCGTGGAAGGTTTCTGTCGTGATGAAACGGATGAGAATACCAATTAATCATTCAATTAATCCACATTTCTGGAACGCAGGATTAAAGCATATTGTGAAAAAGGATCTAGATATTACCGCTTTTGAATGTTTGAAACACAGATCCGTATAATTCATAACTTATGAGAGGATATAAAGGCGATTTAATCTCTTTTATTCTAATCAATTTCAATTGCACGAGGAGACAATGGTTACATTCAGAGTTATCCGAGAATTTATATACATTGGTGAAGGCGCCAGGCTCTGCCATTTGTCAATACAGGGTGGAAAATAGTATACATATACATAGTCTACAATTTTCTTAAACCACAAACAGGTACATTTTGTTTTTTATTTTCTTACCGTCAGGTAGAAATCATTTGCTCTTTTAATTAGACCATTTAGATATAAGTAGGAAAACTTGGTGTACATTAAATTGTCTCAGGACAGGACATGATCGTAATAATAGTATGTTGTTCAAATGGAATACTGTAGAAAGTCCGGCATGTGAATGGGGCGCAGCTGAAGAAACAATAAGACATTTAGTCCTCGATTGTCCTATTTACCATTTTACGGGTGGTTTTCAAGAAATTCATTCCGTTTCAGATAGTTTCATCAACTGGGTAGAGAACTTTAAGTCTATTTAGGCGATTAGTTTTTGCTCCCTCTTTGTGTTTTCTTTTTCCCGTGGTGTATGTTGATAAGGCAAGGACTACATCGATGTAGGGCTTCATTCCCAAAAGTTGTATGGGATTTTCCCTGTTGAAAAACAGAGGAGCATTAGTTAAGTTCTTAGATTCAAGTGAGTTTAGACATATGAGAGTTAGGTATGTTTTGATGAAATATATTTTTCTGCTGTTTTTCTTTTCCATTGTTACATATTTTTCCAGTACCAATCCCCCTTCCTTGTCACCCTTGTCTACGTGAAGAAGTCCTGAAAATCATGGAGTGCAAGATGACAATGAGAGAATGAAGCTGCTGAGCAGAAACATTTTTGGTACTCTTTTTGTACACAGGACACTAACACAACATAAACAGACAAGCTATTGTTAATGCAATAGCGACAGGGAAACGAGTTTTTTTCATAGGTTTTTTCACTCGTTTACTCATACGCATTCCTTTGTTACATTTCCTGTTCTCACACTTTAGGGGCAATCGTAGGAGACATGATGGGAGTTTAGATGCCTGATAAAGGAACAGGAATGTTCTCTTTTTTCTGCTGGTATTCTATTTATTCGCTTGTTTTTTACGATTGTGTTTGTCTGACATACACCAAAATTATAGCTATAAGCATATATTGTAAATACAATCATTCGAATTTTTGTAAATCCTCTCCTTTCAAAAATAATATATATATATATATATATATATATATATATATATATATATATATATATATATATATATATATATATATATATATATATATATATTTTCGCTCGCAAGTACGACATTCTGTCTGGCAAAACAGAAGAATCATCGAAACTGTCTGGCAATTTGGAAAATAGCTTTTGATTGTTCCTCGAGTAACATATATAATATTCAAATTTCATAATTTTATGTAGTTTTAATTCAATTCAGTTTAACTATGTCTAGCAGGGTGTTGCAACTGAAATAAGAGTCTGGAGTGAACGTCGTGATTTGTGATATTGTTTCGTATACCTATAAAAACTAGGCTTTATATTATAACGATCTTAAGCTATAATTTTGGTACTAAGCATTTCAGTAAGGTTCTTAAATTGGTAAGCCAGAAGATTCTTTTTCTGTCTGGCTACCTCTTACTGTCATACTTTCCTTGCTGGACTTATAACGTTGTGGCTTCTTCAATAGTTTCTCAAATATTGGAGCTTCCTACTTTTAACGATACTCACTAATTGTATAGTTTTGTTCATTTTTTGTAGAACTCTAACGCTAGTGACTTGGATCCACCGAAACTTTGTGCCGACTTCTTTATTTTGAAGTACCTGGGAGTTGTTCAAAACTTCTTGATGTTACGAAAGTTTTACTACAAAAACAAGACTATCTGTGTTATTCTTACAGCTACATCAAATCTGACCATATCATCGGAAAGGGAATTTTCTATAAGATAGGTGAATACTTATAGGTGAAAAAATTTGTATACTAAATAAGAAAAAATAAATGAACAAAATTAGTGGTATTTTCTTGTTATACCTTATAGGTGAAAAAATTTGTATACTGGGTGTTGTAAATAAACTAAATGAAAAAATTGGGAAATGAACAAAATTAGTGGTATTTTCTTGTTATCTGTACCTAGGTAGGTAGGTAGGGTGTATCGTGTATGTACGACAACCTTACATCATACATACTTGCAGCCTCTCAGCGTCGATCCTAAGTAGTCTAAAAATATTAATATAGATCGCCAGTAGTTCAAGTTTGAGCACCCCTGGCCTAAAGTATGTATGATATCGCCGCTGTAGTGATTCGGATTTTCCTTTGACATAAGCCGCTCTGGCCGCGGTCGGTGTTTTTAAGAATGTAAACAAACAAAATGCTTAAGTAATGCTACTTTAATACTCAATGCATAAAGTATATTATTAGAGAGAGTAAATTGACGTTCAGGAGTTCCTTGAATCGCAATCTTTAGATTTATCTAAAACCGACCTGAAGGAAATGTTAAATTCACATCGTTTTGGAGAAGAGAACTGGAAGGTGAAGTTTTAAGAATGACAAATTAGCCTTGTGATTTCGTGATGAAAATTGATCCGTATATGGAACGAAATCTTATTTCTAAGAGACAAATTCCTTATGCGACTGCTGAATAAGAGCAAGAATAAATTAGACAATCTTTTATACCTTAACCTAAGCCTGAAGATGATAATTAATCATTAAAATCAGAGACTTCAATCGAATTGATTTTTTTTAAATAATTTTTTATTGTGTCTCTTAGAAACGTATCCCCTTCGTATAGACTACCATTCTATATTCATAGTTTCTGCATTCGCAGCATATTTACCCTAATAAAGATCTTATACTGTATAAGGATTGCGGAAACTCATATTCAGAATGTTGCTTTCATTCTTTCAAGGTAAAAACTCATTTCTCCAGTCCGGTCCTCGAATTTGACATTCACATCAATTCCTGACTGAATCGATCTATACGTTCAACACTTATGTAGTTTAGAATATTAGAAGGATAGCCTTACCTGTTTATGTTTCGTACTCTTCTGAGTAACTCTAAATACAGTTTTTCTATGTACAGTCTTTCTTGAATAACCCTCTACACATATTATACTATCACTCTATACCATTTGTTCAATAACGAACAGAGAAATACCAAATTTATCTCATATTTATCATCTCGTACTTTGATTTTCTTTCAGATCTCCTGAATCCAAGCAACTCTACAGCATCTTGAATTTTTGGGTTTTCTATCGAAACTTGTGACAATACAGACAAATATTTTCCTTACTGAAAATTTCAATGGTGAAATGAAATTTAAATCTCTACGTCAAACATCAATGAAAAACTAATATCAAATGGAACACAAATACTGAATATCAAAAAGTATACTGTTCGTGAAAGGTTTCTCCGCGATGGAACGAATGAAAACAACGATCCATCATTCAATTTAACCGCATTTCAGGAACAGAGGAATAAAGTATATTGTGAAAACGGTATCGATATTTCCCCCTTTTTAATGTTTGGAATTCAGATCCGTATATTTTACAACTTATGTGAAAGCATATGAACGAAATTGTATATTTCATTTCATTTATATTTTTACTGTCTGGGAGAAGTGAGCAAGTGATTCAGGCAGTGTAATAAAAATTTTTATGCTGTATTTTGGCGGATGCGCCGGGGGAAATTTTTATATATAAGTTATAAATAGTGCACGAATGTTTGTTTTATTCAACTGCGTTCTGGGAGAAATTTACATTCTATGATTTCAATTTATATTGTGCTTGAAATAACAGATTTGTTCTCATAATCGTCGAAGTTATGGTAGTTAATTTGGTACGACATATACAGCAATCAACTTCGATTAAAGTATAGTAGTGAATTTTTTTTTCTCAACTCTTTGGAAGAGGCGATGCCTGTCATGCCACAGCTATGGCCAACTAAGATGATTTTATGTATGCGTTCACACACTTCTTGAAGAGGGCCAAATTGTGAGTAATCGGAGAGGTGATCGACGGAAGCAAGTTTCACAGTACACTATCACTGTAAAACAAAAAATGATTCATAGATAGATAGAGTCACTGAGAATTTTCTCCCAGCCTAGTTTTTCCTTGAAACTGGATTCTTTCCTGGACCAAGTCTTCCAGTTCTCGGAGCATTCACCATGATATATGTAAGTAAAAGAAAAATGACCAACCTGCCCCCTTCAAGCGATAGTTTGAATATCACGCGTGATCACCATGTGGTCAATGACTCTTCTGGACAGTATCCAATAGATTTAATGAATCTTTGGGTGAGGTGCCCCACATATGCGAACTTTATTCCAGACTAGGCCGCCCCTGATAAAAATAGTTACGCAGATGCATATTTGGCAATGACAGACTCATGGTCATGCCAGCGAACACCATTGTTGACTGTGATGCCGAGTAGATGCTCGTTCGTTTCGAAGGAAACTTGATTTCCTTGCGTGTTTGAGGAGAATTTCCAGTAGTGACTTTTTTGCTTCTTATTGGCGTTAAAATTGAACAAGTCGAACCAGCCAAACTCAGATAACTTCTCCAAGTCTGAATTCAGTGACATACTGTGTTGGTATCTTTTCCGGAGTGTCTCCTTAGCAGTTATAGGACGCTAACTAGGAAAATAGGACACCTGGCACGGCGCCCTTATGGGTAGCACTCAGGCCCTTTGACCCATTGTGTTCGCCGTGTTGTGTTATTTTGTTATCAGTCCAGCAGAAACCTCTTGGTGAAGTTTGCAGGACTGTTGTAGGGAGTCTCCTGAATCATTCGGGCACTAGGTGTTTCAGTGCCCAAAGTGTTTAGTCTGGTCACCTTATAAGCGGGACATTTGAAGAGTATGTGTTCCGTTGTTTCGTCATATTCTAGGCAACCACGGCGCTGTGTGGTTACCGCTAGTCCATGACGAGATGCCTGCTTCAGGGCTTCCATGGTGTTCCAGAAAAGAAAGAAAAAGAGCACGCTTCACGGATCCACGGAATGGTCAGAATAGGTACTGGTCCCACCGGCCTAACAGCTGTTGCCTTTTCGTCAAGGCTATCCCATTTCCCTCGATACCCTGATGGGCTGTGCACCAAAGGAGAATAACTCTGTTTGTAGTACTGACTTTTCGAAATGCTGCTTCATATTCGTCAACTAGTTAGAATATAACCTTTGAATATTTAAGATATCCTAGGGCTGACAGAGCATTTGTAGATCTGTGTGTCTCTGTATTTCCTTTGTAGGTTTTGTTGTACATATGGGAGTATGGCAAATTGCCTTCGGGTCTTATACGCTGATGCCTGCACCTATCCCGCTCTTAGACCCGTCGATAAACCAGGTAGGGCTCTGTGGGATGAGTAAAGCGTGGAATGTGGACCAAA
Organism: Cryptolaemus montrouzieri; assembly: GCA_013387265.2. Classification (NCBI taxonomy): domain Eukaryota; kingdom Metazoa; phylum Arthropoda; class Insecta; order Coleoptera; family Coccinellidae; genus Cryptolaemus; species Cryptolaemus montrouzieri. Next base: position 16,996,963 of record JABFTP020000042.1, read on the forward strand.
TTTCTTTTGGTAGATTGACGCCCTTGAAGGGTTCGTCAAAGTGGTAGGTGGCTCTCATTTGATGTGAACTTGTGAGAAGGTCAAGTCGAAGTTCTCTAAGTTTACTGAGAGATTTAGAATGTCCAGGAGTTGGATTTCTGTCCCTCCACATTCCCCCTTCCCACAGCCTCAAAGAGGCCCTCATGGCCGCATTCACCACTATTATATGTACTAGAGGGACCCCCAGCAGACACTATATAGAATCAAGGCTCCCGTGACTGCTAGACATGCTTTCCTTTGGATCTTATTCATTTCTTTCCGTTTTGTCTCCTTGTCCAGTGCAGGTCACCTATCAGTGGAATATAAAAGATCATTAATTCGCAACAAAAAATGAGTTGCTAAGATAAGTGATAAGATTTACTCGTTACACCATGAATCAATCTACTGAAGAGACAGCTGCTAATTCAACCAAGTAAGTTTTTGGAAAGTCGATATGCGATAAGGTTATCCATCAAGACTAAGTACCAAATCCTGTGTAAGGCCTTTGAGATATCAACACCAATGGCTCTTGATTCGCACCAGTTGATCGTCGTCTACGGAAAGCGTATTGTCGATCACTGATGATACCCTCCAACTCTAGATATTTCATGGTCTCATAGTTTATCCTCCTTCCATGACTTTCGACAACAATGCCATTTTACGGTAATTTTGGTGTAGATAGTATTACAATCGGTTGTGCTCTGGTAACTTTCCAACACTCTGGAAACATACCATTAAAACAGTTGGTGGTATTCTATCAACACTCACTGATTTCTTACAGTTCAGCTGTTGAACTATGAACTTTACTTCAGACTTCAGTTGTTGCTGACTACCTTCGTGATAGACTAGACCTGACTAGTTCCACTGATCTACTTTAAGAGTCTATTCTGGCATTCGGTATGAATCTTCTGGCCCTAAATGAAGGATATTGATCTAGATATTAGATATATTTGATGAGACGTTGCAACACTTCATTCTAATGAGACTCTATTCTAACAACAATTTCTTGGTCTTGCATATTTGCATTCACCATTATTCATTTTTATTGCTGAGACTTGACTCTACTCATCGCAATTTCTTCATCCTTTTCTATTTAGCAGTAATAGTACAACAAAACCCTCCTTACTTAAAATCAGTCATAACTTTAGACTTATATCCTTTGATGTGAAAAACATGTATCGAAACATTCCAACTGAGTAATGTGTATCTTTAGTATCAGATATTCTGGCAAAAACTAACACATTTCCACATATCTCCTTCTAATTTTGTAGCCTATTGAAAACATGTTCAAATCATAATTATTTCCAGTTTAGAAACTAAATATTTGACCACAACTCAGGACTTCCTATGGGATCGCCACTTAGCCCCTTATTGTCAGATATTTTCTTGGACAACTTAAAAAACACATGAATACTAAACAGCAATCTAGCCAAAAAAACTTATTATATTCTGGTATCGGTACGTTGATGATATTTTGGTTGGTTTTCATGGCTCACATAGGCAATTACATTTTCGAACTTCTTCAATAAAACTCACGATCATTGAGAATTAATCATTCCACATATTTCTAGACTCAACATACAATAACAATATTCTATATACCGGAGGTTTCATCACATTCGCGATGAAAGATTAGGCATATTTTATAGTTGGTTTTGAAATTTTGTTTGGGAAGTAATATGTAGTTCAAAGTAGGTATAGAAAACCTAGGTGCCTTCGGGTGGTATCAAAATATACCACTCATTCGACCCCTTAGATATAGGGGATGCCATTCGAAAAATCAGTGAAATGATATTTGAATGAGCATCAACTTCAACAATCGTTTTCGAACAACCTGTATAACATACTTCAACAAAATGTGTCATATGATTGAGCAACAACAGTTACTAGTTCAATAGATGTACATCTGAAGCTTTGAAATCAATATTGAGGCCACAAAAATTGAAAGTCCTCAAATTTCAGAAAAAATAAAATGTTCACAAAAATTGTCGCATCATCTGGTATTCTCAATTCCACAATCGATTAAGCAGCTCAATTGCAGTTTCTCCATCAACATATGTTTCTGGACATATGAGGGGACAAAAATCTCATCTATGTAGTAACATTTGTTTCCATATGATCTCAAACAAGTCTGAAATAAGAATGATTTTCTTTGACTATCAGTTTTCATTCAATTTCTCTTCAGTTTTCACGCTGAATTAATGTAAGTTTTCTCTGTTTCTTGTTGATTTTCGAATCTTTGAATTTATTGTAATGACTTCTGAACGTCCTGGACGCTATTTGAGTGATCATGAAGTGGTAAGAATTGTAACACTTCTAGAGGAGTGGCGAAGCCAACGTTACGTGGCTAACTTGTTGAATGTTAACCGAAGCACTGTTTCAAGAGCAATCAATCGGTACCTCGAAACAGGGGAATATTGAAGAAGGGCCGGACAGGGAAGAAATCGGATAACAACACCAGCTGATGATGGTTGGCTTCGTTTAACTGCACTAAGAGTTCGGCACTGTACAGCTAGAATGCTACATGTGAAGTGAAGTGTGAAGAGGCATTTCTGAAGTTACCAAGTGACTCTTGAATGACCAACCTAAAAGTTTATATGGTATTGTCGTAAAAGTAGGGTGATGCGACAATGTTTGTTGGGAGTGTATTAAGGATAGGTTTAAGAACGAAAGAACGACCTTCATTTTTCCTCATAAAATTAAAAATGAAACAAAATATAGGTTGTCCTATTCAAAAAATCATAATCTTGGTAGGTAACTTTATTATGGAACACAACAGCAATATTGGTCGTAACATATCTACCGCCGCGAATGTATTGAGCCACCCGGTATACACAACAATCCATATGGACTCATTTAATCATTCAAATCATGAACTCGCCACCTATAAGTCTATGGTCCACAAAGTTTTTATCATCTCGTTCTCAATTCAAGATTTCAAAACTGAAATAAATACCATAAAGAGAATAACCTTCAACAACAATATACCAGTATCTTTCATAAATAAAATCATTAGACGCAAAGAACAAAATCGAACATCACAATTATTATATTCAAGAAAAACTCGAATGAAGGTAGTCTTGTTTTAATTATGTCGGCCACTTTCTCATAAAATCAAACGTTTTTTCTTTAAAATTCAGAATAACCACCCCATTCTCAAGCGGTCCAAATCTTAGCAAATTATTTTTTAATGCCAAACAGAAAACAGATAAACTAAAACAATCCGGTATTTACGAAATCGAATGTCATTAATGCAAGTTCAAAGAACATATATCATCAGACAATAGTTTTAGATAATCTCAAAGTCTTCAACAAATGCAATAATGGAAGCAGAATCAATCTATTACAAAATTCGGAAAACTCCCCACATTGTACAATTCTCAATAGCCATCTTGATTTTAATTATCCCCTCCTTCCTTAACATTAAAAAATATATATCTGGCAATCATCTCTATAACTTAGTTATTATTCAGCACTTGAAAATGAGCGAAGGATCGAAAGCGGTCATGTATTAATCTAACCTGACGCGTTTTTGTCTTCTATTTTGAAGTATAATCGAGACAGATTTTATTTAGATTTAACTGAATCTAAGCCAGAATCTGACATTATCTCTAATAATGCTTTGAAATCTCTGAAACGCGAGATATCATCATTTCCACTGAAGCTGACAAATCGAATGGTATTGTTATTCTAAACAAAAACAACTATGTATCCAAAATGGGTGCTTTCTCGGAGAGTGTGTGCGCATTTTTTTGTTTCTTGATTCGTTTTATCTGTAAAGCTCCATCAAATACTCAGTCAAATACTCAGTAAAAACAAAATTAGGAAAATCTGATTGCAAATTGTGTGTTGACTCAGCAGATATTCAATAAAATACATACAAAATTGAAATTAAAACTAGATTCAAAGTGAATCCTCTCACTTTTTTATTCTTTTATGAAACTGAACACAAATTGATACTAAAACAAAGAGAACAATAACGAGCCCACGCTAAAAGCATCTGCCCGCTGCTAATTAATTTAGATTTTGTCGGAAACTGGGTTTGAAATTCGCCATAGGAATTTGAACATCGAGGCTGTAAATAATCCTAATTAATGAGGATGTGTGTATAATATTTTCCGCAGGGTTCAAATTGCGGGTTATCGAAAAGCGGTAATGAATATATCAGTATATATATGAAAATTTTGATGCTGTACTTGATGATTTGATTAACTTGTACTTTATGAAAAACATGATATAGGAGTAAAGTGGATCATTAATTATTAAGTTGGAGCCATGTAATGGAAATACGTATTTCTGGAATAATTTCAGTAAGTTATATTTTTAACCAGTATAAATATACTTGTGTACACTTTGAATCCTTGGGGTAATTTGAAAGGGATGTTCCTGGTTTTCTAGCGAAAGATTTATATTACTAGACGAGAATTTCAATCACATCAATTTGTTCAAATATTAATTCCTCAACTTTGAATAAATAAATTCTTTACCGAATACATGCTCAGCAACGTAGTTTTTCGACATTGAAACTATAGTAAATTTCACATAAAACCAAATCAGTTATTTTGGTTGTTACACGGTACAATATCAATTCCGATGATTGAGTTATTGTACAGGGTGTCTCGGATTCGATGTATTTGAATGAAATCTCCTAAACTATTGGAGAGAAGGAGTGTTGCTATTTTTTAATGAAACGAAAGAGGCTGTTCACAGAATTTCCATTGTCATCTTCGTTTCCGAGAGAGGCTGATTATCGAAATGTTCCAATATCGGAAAACCCACCCCCTCGTATTTCAGTAATTACATAACCTAGCGCAAAGGTGAAAACTGATTCTTGGAGGGCTCTCCATGTAAAATACATTGGCATGCACGACTTTTGAGTTATAACCTAAACTTGTATTTTTTTGAATGGAACATCGTATTCTATTCGCTGGCAGATTACGAACATATATAACACTAAAGATTTTATGATATGAGAGCGTCCAAAAGGAAATTATATCATTATATTTTTCATGAAATCAGTTTGATTGCATGAACAGATATATGGGCAACTCGTCGGGGTAAAACCCTATATATATATATATATATATATATATATATATATATATATATATATATATATATATATATATATATAGAAGTTTGATTTCTAATGAAATTTTGTGAAAGCGGTGGTGAAATATCGTTGAAAATAATGAAATTATGTTTCAATTACGGTCTTGTTGAAACAATGCATGCGTATATCTTCATATTTGATATATTTGGGTATTTATGATGATACTACATAGCTTTCATTCGATATGAATCCAATATATCACGTAGCCTTTGAAATAATCATAGACGAAATTTTTGGTGTGCATACATTATTCTATGCTCAATATTTGTTATTGCTTCGTTTATTGAAAAATGGCTGCTCAAGTGAATTTCAAATACCTTGAAAAATATGATATTGTAATCTGTTCTATTGAGTGTCACTAAAGTGGAAATGCAGGTTGATTATCGAAATCTTCTATTTTCGGAAAACCCTCGTATCTCAGTCAATCCATAAGTATCTACAACACTCAATATTTTATAATATGAGAGCGTTCGAAAACGCGATTTTATCGTTAAAAATTTGATTTTTCGTGATATTTTGTAAACTATAATTATTAACGAAGTGTCCAACTCAGTTTCAAAAACTTTGGTGTTTCAATAACGGCGAAGTCGAAATCTCCATAAATGATTAAATTAAAAATTAGGAACAACTTTTTCACAAAAGCTTTAATCGACGGGAGAAATAGATTGATCTGGAAATGATGGGAGCTTCTCTGTTTTTGTCTAACATTTGGACATAAGGATCATTAACAGTGCTAGAAAAACACACCCCACAGAAATTCCGCATCACCTGGTATTCTGAATTTCACAATCGATTAAGCAGCTCGATCGCAGTTTCTTTGTCAACATATGTTTTTGCACATATGAACGAAAAAAAATCTTATCTATGTAGTAACATCTGTTTCCATATGATCTCAAACATTTCTGAAACAAGAATGAGTTTATTTGACTCTCAGTATTCATTCAATTCCTCTTCAGTTTTCACGCTAAATTAATGCAAGTTTTCTGTGTATCTTGTTGATTTTAGAATCTTCGAATTTATTGTAATGGCTGCTGAACTTGCTGGACGCTATTTGAGTGATCATGAAGTGGTAAGAATTGTAACACTTCTAGAGGAAGGGCGAAGCCAAGTTTACGTGGTTAACTTGTTGAATGTTAACCAAAGCACTATTTCAAGAGCAATTAATCGGTACCATGAAACAGGGAATCTGGAAGAAGGGCCGGACAGGGAAGAAATCAGATAACAACACCAGTTGATGATCGTTGGCTTCGTTTAACTGCACTAAGATATCGGCACTGTACAGCTAGAATGCTACAAACTTGCACTTTCCAGAAATGTGCATATTTCATTGCAAACTGTTAGGAACAGGCTCAGAAAAGACGATATCAGACCAAGGATGGCCTCTACCGGCCAGCGTCTCACCAGAGAGCATCGAGTTGCAAGACTTCAGTTTGCGAGGGATAATGCAAATTGGGGTATTCCAAAATGGTCGAATGTTCCCTTTGATTGGCGAGAACTTCATTTATATGCATGATAATGCTCGGCCTCATTCAGCTAGAGTAATTACAGAATTTCTGCAAAATGTTGAAATTGATATTTTAAGATGGCCAGCCAGAAGTCCCGACTTGAATCCCATAGAACATGTTTGGCGTGGCAAATTTAGCAACGTATGATGCCTTGTAGAACACTCCAACAACTAGAAAATCTGCTTCTTGAAATTTGGAACTCAGTGACTCAAGAGTACATCCAAAATTTGTTTGAGGGGCTTCCGAGACGTATACTGGCAGTTATTAGGACAAGGGGAGGAAACACTCGATTTCGAAAATGATAAGTAACCATTCGATGCTAGTTGATTGGTCTCTTCGCGAATATTTGAAGAATGTAGAATTTTTTAATTTTTCATTAACTCGAAAGTTGTTGATATTTTCCATGATAAACTCATCTCTTTTGAATGATATTTTCTTATTTTACTCTTCTGAAAGTTACCAAGCGACTCTTGAATGACCAAACTAAAAGTTTATATAATATTGTCGTGAAAGCAGGGTGATGCGACAATTTTTGTGGGGTGTGTATTAGAAGTAAGGCAGCTACAGTTGGGGAAAGCTGAATGAATAAGTGATGGTACGTACAGCTTCCTATTCAAAAACGAATACTGTTCAAATGGTAATAACAAAGCAGTGAAAGAAACTCCTGTTGAAAATCCAGGAAAATAAACTTTGCTCGTGAGAACTGCTATGTTCAAGAAGCGTAAACTATCTAAACACCAAGTATCCGTGTACGTTTAATGTATTATTGAGAATCAACAAGCGGATACTTGTTTTCATAGGAAACAGATTAATTTGTACCTAATAGCTTTGCGTAAAATTCCATACAAAACCGAATGATATAAAAACATGAAATATATCTCCAAGAAATCCCATTCCCTCCTTAGGGTATTCAAAAACCTCGGATCAAATTATTCAATGTTTGAATAAAATATCGAATCTCCATAAGAATAAATCCTTCATCCCCTTTCGAAATTCCGGAATGGAAATGTCCAGGAAAGAATCCTGAAAAATGTGTTTTTCTAAACTCCATAAATTGGATGTTCCAAAGGGATGATCATATTTCTAAGAAATATGCTGAACTTTCATTTTCACGGTTTTTTTGTATGAAAGGAAAAGAGAAACTCTTATTGGATATGTCGTCCTCCGCCTGCCTGTCAAGACCCTTTTAGCGATGAACGCGTAAAGATATTTTAAAATTAATATTGAAAACTACGGTTCTGTGAAAAAATTGAGTGAACGTATTTATCGGATGTCCACGATTTTATCGGCTGGTAACTTCGTCAGAAGCAGGAAGCCAAAAAGAAGAAAAAGATAAGTATCAAATGAGCGTGATTATGCAAATGTCACTGCTAACGAATGCGTCCAGAATAAATACGGTAATATTTAAAGAAATTATAAAAAAGTTTATATAAAGTTAGGTCCACAAATATTTATACGTTATCTCTCCATGTCTTTCCCACCTTCTTCAATTCATCCATAATTGACCTTCTCCATGTGTGCGCTGGCCTTCCTACTTTTCTTCTGCCCTGTGGGTTCCAGCTCAATGCTGTCTTAGCAATAAAATTGTCATCCTTGCGGAGGGTGTGTCCGATCCAGCCCCATTTCCGTAATTTGATTTCCTTCTCTATTTTATTCTGATTGGTCAAGTGGGGAAAGCCTCGTTTCTAATTGTCTGTGGCCAGAAAACCTAAAGCCGATCCGTTAGAGTTTTCGTTACCTTCCAAGTACAACCGTACAACAGTACAGGCTTCACCTTAAACTGATATAGACGCAATGTGGTTTGTGTAGAATACCGGCTAGAAATCCACACTGGCCTGAGTATGCTGGATGCGTGTTGGGCTTCACGTAGTCGGTGTCTTATAACGGTCCCCCCCTTCCGGGTGATAGTGCTGCCAAGATAGGTGAATTCGTTGACGTCCTCTATGTTCTCGTCTCCTACACGAAAGGCACTGCTGCAGTTGGTGTTCAGCCTCATGGATTTGGTCTTTTGTATATTAATTTGCAGTCCAATCTTCGGTATTTCGAAATGCTTTACCAACAATACACACATCGTCAGCATAATCAAGTCGTTCAAGTCCATCTAACTCTACACATCCCTACGTTCGCTTTTTCCAATATATAATCGAGCATGATATTGAATAGGAGGGGGGAGAGCACACCGCCCTGTCTCACTCCTGACAAGAGGTCGAACTTGTCAGTACTTGTGCCGTTGTTAGCAACTTAGCATTTTGCGTCTTTACAGGGACATTTGATCAGGTCCATCAAAGGCACGCTTGAAATCTATAAAAATGAGGTATTACGTCACTTGCCATTCCACTGATTGTTCAATGAGGATTCGGACTGTGTTAATATGGTCAGTGCAGGAAAAACCCGGTCTGAAACCAGCTTGGTTCGGTCGTAAGATCGTTTCGATTTCTTCTGTTAGTCGGTTTTTTATTAGTGAATGCAGTACCTAGTAGACAGTATTAAGCAGGGTAATGCCCCCCCCCAATTTTCGCACAAGGTGAGGTCACTTTTTTGGAGCATTTTTATGATGATACCTTCATTCCAGCCCGCTAGAATGTTTTCTGTTTCCCATATCTGAGAAATAATGGGACCTAGTAACTCGGCACTTATCTGTTGATCATCTTCAATAGGTCAGCTGGCACCTTTCAATTCCTGGGGCCTTGTTATTCTTCAAACTTTTTACGGCGCTGATTATTTCGGATAATGTGGGCTTGCCTCAGGAGATTGGCAATTGCACGATGTTTTCAGCAACATCCTCGTTTGCATCATCCCCTTCATCTTGCGGGGTACCTAACATATCCTCGAAATGTTCTTTCCATCTCTTTAGTTGTTCGCTTTCCGTAGTTAGCAAGATGCCTGTTTCCGATCTTAAATTTTTTGACTGATTTGAGCCTTTTCCTGTTAATCGTTTAGGAATTTGGTAGAGCTCTCTTGCATCATTCTTTTGCGCCCCTGTCTATGCCTCCTTTGAAAGTTCATCAGCCATTTTCTTTTGTTTTCTGGCTGCTCTTTTCACTCTTTTATTCATCTTCTGATATAATCGTATGTGCTGTCAAAGTTTCTCCTTTTATTCTCTTTCTTTCATCCATAAGATTCCATGTTTCATCAGATATCCATTCCTTCCTTTTTCTTTATACTGTACCCAGTTTGTCTCTGTGAGTACCTTTGCCAGGCTTTTCCAATCTTGAATATTTTCTGTTCTTGTTTTTCTCTTTATTTCTTCTTTGAATGAGTTACTTTCTTTTCTGTTCTTTAGTTTATCAACATTGTACTTCGGTCGCTTCAGTCTCATTGGGTTTTGGTTCCTTGCCAGCTTGAGCTTCAAAACGCCAAAAACAAGGTGGTGATCACTAACTATATCAGCTCCTCTCTTGTTGTGGACATCTTGCAGGGATGAGAGCCATTTCCTCGATATGGATATGTGATCTATCTAGTTGACAATGGACGTACATAAATTTTGGACCCTTTCTTGGATAAGTCAATAGAATTGGCAGATCGCACTACAAATCTGAAGGAAAAACTTGCTACCGCGCACTTGTACGAACTACCTTCTCCTCAATGGTGGACAACTAAAAAGAGAAACATACTACTACTAGAAAGAACGCTTTGAGAATTTGTTGAAAAATAAACAAGCACATCCTTCTCACTGGTGTTGTATTTTTATTAAAGTGTAGAACCTTGTCATTTCTTTTTCACCGTCGATCACCCGCGACCCCTTTAGGATCCCACAGATTGAAATACAGTGGTATAGAAAACAGTTGTACCAACCTAGCAACATCAAAAATTTTGAAAATTCTTTCAAACAGATTTTTTGAATAATCAATTCCCAATATCTTATCGACAGAATGTATCTTCCCTTGACACATTTCCGATACAATATAGTTTGAGAGCTATCAAACAAACACACAATATATGAACACACGGTATATTAACAACACCTGAAAATAAACCTTGTTTGTAACAGAAACTCGAATCACATTTAAACTCAATGTCAAAGTTTCCGCCTTACAATCTTTTACTTCCGCAAACACGAAACGAATTCAAACTCTCCATTGAGACAGACGTTTTCTAAAAACAACTGGTTTTATAAGAGACAAAGAGGCCGCTATTTCGACATAAAATACAGTGGAGATCGCAGATATTTCAAATTCGTGTAACAAAGCCTTGCCAATCATTGTATCGAATTAGATTGATGGCCTGAAGGTCCAGATACGTTTTCTACGCTTCTCTAATAAATCAATGAAACTGAATTTCGCAGAATAACAGGGAAATATGGAAAAATATTAATGTCGGAACAGAAAAATTGTTGGGTCTTTAGTTATCCCTTCTGTTCAACATTATTGAAATTGTTTAATTCAGTTTTATCTCATGAAATAATACAATTTAATGCTACATAATGCTGTTTTATGATCAATTATATCCGAGTAAAATAAAATTTTCTAATAGATAATCACCTCCATTCCAACAGTAAACGAACTGTTGTGCCATCTGAAAAATGCCCTACGGATCATTGAATTCCAAGCTGCTAATTTGTGATTTAAATGATTTAATGAGTCCATGGGTAAAGTTGAGTCTGCGAAGGTTCCTTTTCTATAGATGTTATGAATGAAATTATTAGTCGATTTTGTTATTGTTAGCTCTGAAAATTTATTGAGTTATTCATTTTTATTTTTGCTGTAAACTTAATGTTGGTATGAACTTCATTCAGAAATTGCAGAAATCTATCAATTTACCTGTTTGAACCATGGAAACCTACCAAAATATCATCTACATATCGGTACCAAGACACTATACCGGGTGGGGTAACTAAAACGAAAAAGACTCAATAACTGCTAAACTATTCGTTCTGGACAAAAACCAGAAACAGGTTAATTTTTGTTTGAAGGAGACAACATGACCAACTGACTGACTGATACATCAACGCCGAGGCAAAAAATTTACAAAATTGAATATATCGAATACACTTTTGCTTATGTAAGTCAAAGAGGTAGCAATTTTGAATGCACATTCAAAGAACAAATATTATCAGACAAGAAATCTCCAATAGTTGACGACATTCAATCAACGAACCACACAATAGTCAAGATAATCTAAAAGTCCCACACAAATGCAATAAAGGAAGATGAATCAATCTTTCAGAAAATTTGGAAATTAATAAACTCAGGAAAACTTACATTATTCTACTACTCAATAGCCAACTTGAAATCAATAACTACCCTTTCTTAACATTCATGGAAGAAGTCTATCTTGTAATCATCTTTGTACCATACTTAGAATTCAGCACTAGCAAATGACAGAAGTGTCGGACTCGCTCGTATATTGATGCTATATTTCCGTTTTCTCTAACTAGAGGCGGAAAAGCAGATTTGCAGAAATTGGCACGGACAGTCTTCGCCATATACCAGAATTTTCTAGTCCCGCTTTCCTGTTCAAGGAGTTTATTAGTTACTCTTTCGTTGAAATTGGCGTTTGCTCTTGCAGCTGTCAGGTTGCATATGTTCCGTATTCGTACGAAGGTTGTTCTTGTTTCCTCTGTTGGATTCATCTTCCATGACTCATAAGCTCTGCTTTTGCCTGCAGAGTCTCTTTCGCAGTCTTTGTTGAACCATGGCTTTTGTGCTGTTGCTCTTTTCATGGAATGAGGGATGTAGAGATTCATTCCTGCATGAATGATTTCTGTAACAGATTCAGTGCACACGTTGATGTCAGGATCTGAAAGGTAAACATCACTGAATGGTAATCACGAAAAGAATTCACTCAGCTCATCCCAGTTAGCATGGTTATAGTGGCAAATGCATCTGGGTGGTTGAGGTTCTTGTTTTAGCGGCAGCACAATTGTTCCAGTAGCAGATATAAGGTTGTGGTCTGAGTTGCCTAGCGGTGCTGAGACCTCCACTCTAAAATCATCTGGATCTGAAATCAAAAAGAGATCCAAGGTGTTCGGTAAGTCGGTTGGGTGGTCAGGTATTCTTTTCGGTTCGTCGATTAGCTGCGTTAGGTTATAGCTGATTGCGAAAGTTTCAGCCTGTCTTTCCACTTCATCAGTTCTATTGGAGTGGCGGAGCCAGTTGGTGTTGTGAATGTTTAAGTCACCCAGTACAATGATCTCAGCTACCGGATGATGTGTCTGAATCCAATCCACCTTATCACCTAGATACTGAAACCGTTTAGGAAGTGAATATCGTTTGGCTAGCGATATAGAAGCATAAAAACAGTGTTTTATCCTGCAAACAAATCTTAAATAAATTCATTAGACACTAAGAACAAAATCGAACATAACAATCATCATAATGTATTCAAGAAAAATCCGGAAGAAGACATTTTACTTTCAAATACTACAGCCTATTTTCCCGTAACCACCTCATTCTCGTAGCAAATTACTTTCCAATGCAAAACAGAAAACAGATATAAGCTTAATTAATCTGGTATTCACAAAATCGAATGTAACAAATGCCCTTCAGCTTATGTTGGTCAAAGAGGTAGAATTTTAGATGCAAAATCAAAGAACATATATCATCAGACAAGAAATTCCCAATATTTGAGCACATTCAATCAACAAACCATACATTAGTTCTAGACAATCTCTACGTCTTCCACAAATGCAATAAAGGAAGAACAATGAATCTATTGGGAAGTTCGGAAATTAAGGAACTCAGAAGAACCCCACACTATACTACACTCAATAGCCAACTTGATTAGAATAATTAACATTCAAGGAAAATATATCTCGTAATTATCTTTGTCATTAATTAACAAATAAAGGTGGAAATCTGATATGTTTTATATTGGATTTCCACAAATAAAAATGGCATCAATATCATTGAATAACGCCCGGTTTATGTTTTACACAGTATAATGAATAAAAATATTGACACTTATTTCGGATATTCACCAATTCTGATGAATCTAATATCTTGCTCTTGTTACCTGAAAGTGAAATTTTAATTTTGTTATAATAATAATAATATTTATTTACTTCCAAAAATCACAGTACAATCACAATTACAAATATATAAATATACGCACATAAATATAAAACGAATGGTACAAAGAAAGAGGATGAAGTCAGAAATCTCAATGAAAATTTAGAAAAAAAGTAGATACCGAACAATGATCCCAAAAGCGCTCAAACTCCTGTATACTGTATGGTTCACATGTTATTATAAAATTATAAATTTTCTTTATGAACAGCTCACTCTCGGTTATTCGCTGGATCATTCTAGGCATATTGAATAATCATATAGCCATGTATTGTGGACTCTTTCCTCTAATAGATCTAGTATGAATCGGAAAAAAATAAGGAAAGACCCGACGAGTATGGTTTTGGTTTTCAAATTCATCAAAGTAGTGTCGGTGTTTATGCATGAATAATAAAAGTCTATAAATATACATACCATACACTGTGATAATCTTGTTTTTACAAAATATTCCCCTACATAACTCACGCTAACATAATTCGCATAACCCTCTTTTGGATTTTGAAAATTTTCTCACTTTGTGACGCGACCTCCCAGAACATAATACCCTACGACCAAATTGACTGAAAATTCGAGAAGTATATCAGCCTCAGAACATGAACATCCACTCTCATCCTTAAAACATTCAATGTTTACACCACAGAGCTCAATCTGCCACTCAGATGAACGATGGCCATCCCAATTTAACTTTTTATCGATAATAATTCCAAGAAATTTAATTAATGAGATAAAAAACACAAGGTTTAACTTTAATCTACACTTTATTTGAAAAAATTCGACGACGTTTCGTTGACACAGCAGCTTTATCAAGAATGAAAAACAGAATGAAGAGTATGGTATTATAAACAAATCGTAGAACAAGTTGGATGAATAACAGGAAAATCCACACCGAGCCATTGTACAGTTAGTATGAAAGGTAATAAAACTAATTAAACAAGTTAAGTAGGGTGAGTAATTCACATCTACCTGTTCATTCAAAAGCTTGTCCGAATGTTTGTATCTATTTATTTCTAATGCTTCTAGGAGATCTAATTTTGAACTTTTTGATTTTATATGTAATATGTCAAAGTTTTTATTGAATGAATGGTTTTCTTTTATTAGGTGGTTTGAATAATTTGAATCAGATTTATTTTTATCGAAGCTACGTTTATGTTCAGATGTTCTTATGCCAAAACTCCTATAGGTCCTACCGATATAAATTTTATCACAAGAACCGCAATTGAGTTTATAGATTCTGATTTACTTGCTTTTTCAACACGAGATTTATTATTTTAATATGTTTACCTAAGTTATTAGAAGTTTTGAAAATTATATTAAGATTTTTTTTGACGAGAAAGGATTTAATATTTGTACTTGCAGAACCACAGAATATTAAACTGTTGAATATTTTATAGTCTTTATGGATATGATATACTTCATTTATTGCTTTCTGATACAGTTTTTACGAATGATTAGATCAATCATATCCGGATTATATGAATTATTAATGGCTATCTGTTTGATGATGTTCAACTCTTTATTATAATCTTCTACTGATAAAGGTAAATTGAGTAACCGATGTACCATGCTGTTTAAAGCTGCAACTTTGTGTTGAATTGGATGTAATGAGTAGTTATGTATAATTGTATCAGTATGTGTTGGTTTACGAAAGACCGAAAAACATGATTATTATTTTGTTTAGTGATTTTTAAGTCCAAAAATTAATGGAATCGTTCTGTTCAATTTCTATCGTGAATTTAATGTTCAAATGGATGGAATTAATGAAATTGAGAAATAAGTCTAATTGACGAGTAGTTCCAACGAAACATACTAAGATGTCGTCAACATATCTATACCAATAAAGAAATTTGGAAATGAGTGAATGTGTATGAATTTTCTGTTCAATATTATTCATAAAAATCTCTGCTAAAAGTGGACTCAAAGGATTTCCCATGATCAGACCATTTTCACTACTGTGATAGATGTTGAAAGAAAAATTGAAAGAAAAATAATTTTGTTCAATGCAAACGTCCAACAGATTCAATATTTCTGATTTAATTATGTGGTTAACATGATTCGAATTCAACATGTTTTCGATTAATATTTTATAAGGTAGACATCACCTGGAGGAACACTTGGGTATAAATTCTCAACATCAAACGAAATAAGTTTTGCGTTAGGTGGTAGGTTAACGTTTTCTATGTTATTTATCAATTCGAAAGAATTTTTATATCCGAAAATCTATCTGATCTATAGAAAATCATCAAGTAACGGCCTCCACAATTCAAAAAAAAAATTTAATTAAGTCTTGGACAGCGACAACGTTGTCACTACAATTTATGGTGTTGGTAAAATTCACTCTAGATCTACCAGAATCAAAATCTATATACTCAGTCTTGTTCAAATTTACTACCAGCTTGTTAGAATGATACCATCCCTCAGCACGATTAAATACACCTTTCACAGTTTCAATACATGATGATACTTCTGATGCGGTGACAATAAGACCCACATCATCTCCATATTTAACTGACTTGCAAATAGTCTTAAGGACATCGCTGATATCATTAATGTATATTAAAAATAATAGTGGGCCTAAAATACTCCCCTGGGGTACTCCCATAGTAATTTGCTTTTCACCAGATAGATATGTGGTACCATTAACTGAAATCTACACTCTCTGTTTCCTTCCTGTTGAATAACTTTCAATCAACTTAAGTTAGTTATCTCTGATTCCTCAACACTGTAATTACTCAAGCAAGATACCATGCTCCACACGATCGAATGTCCTAGATAAACCTAGGCAGAGTGTTGGAGGTATTTCCCCCTTATCCAGAGCAAGATACACCGCCTGAGTCAGTTACCTTTCACAAAACCATGCTGTGATTTAGTAATTACATTGAATTTTCTGAAAAAAGTCTAGTTGCCAAAACATTTCAAAAATTTTTGTGAATGATGTCAAGAGGCTTATTGGTCGGTAGTTACCCATTTCATTGATATCCCCCTCCTTGTATAAGGGGATGACTGTAGATATTTTTAAAGCATCAGGAAATTCTCCCTCCTTAAAAGCCTTGTTCATGATGAAAGACAGAGGACAAGCTAATAGGTGAATACTTTTTCTAAAACATTCAGAGGAATCTCATCATAACCACTAGATCTGTTGTTCTTCAAAGATCTTACAGTTGAAATAATTTCAGATTCCTCTATGTCGAATACAGAGAAGGACTTTTGCAGTAGTCTCAATTTTTTACTATTATGTGAAACTCCAGAGAGATGTTTAGAAAGATTAGATGCTACATTGATGAAGAAATTATTGAACTGATCTGCTGTGAGTGAAGGTTCACCAGCTTTCATGACCTGATTTATATCACCGTTGTCAGGTACATAAGACAAGTTCCAATTTTGATTTAAGAGTTTTGTGACAAAATTATTCTTATTTATAAGTCTTATCCAAAGTTTCTAGCAACTCTGTGTGAAAATGAGTTGTCTAGGAAAAACAAACTTGACTGCACTATTATCTGAAATGCGTTGCTCAACAACAGAGGCAAAACCATTCACAACATTGTCAAGACAAGTTCCTGAGTCAGGGAGATAGGTTCTCCAATCCTAGTACTCACATTGATCGTTCCAAGGAGGGACAAAAAATCCCGAGTTTCTCTAGAGTCCTCTAATGTATCAATAATAAAGTCACCGGTTATGATGAACTGAGCTCCTTCATATATGCAACGCTCCAGAACAAGAGTGAGCCCTTCAAAAAATATTTCCAGATCACACAATGGCCTGTAAATACAAACCATCAAGACATTTAAAGACATAAAACACAATTGAGTAGAGCACAATATTCAAAAACATTAGGTATATTCAGAGCTGTAAAATCTGGTATATCCTTAACATTAAATGATTCGAGACAGTAGACTCCTGCACCACCATGTTTACCTTTTTGTGGACAGAAGCTTGAAACAAGTTTAAATCCACACAATTTATAAGCATCTAACTCTTCTTTACTCTTACAATGTTCAGAAACGGTTAGGACATCCGCTTTGTGCTCCTGTGCAAGAATTTCCAATCTATTGAAGGTAGTACCCATAGACTCCATCGCCACCAACTTCAATTTCAGTTGATATTGAAATTCCTTTCAAGTTATTGATTTGTTGATTGTTGTCGTCCTCGAAAAAGCTTGTTGGAGAGTGTAAATTCTCTTAATAGAACGCCCTCTGGCCAAAAGGACTCGTCAAAGACTTTTTTAAATGCACTTTCAGATGGCAGCCCAATGCTAAATGGCCGATAGTAGTTAATTTCTTAACAATTATTTCATCAGTTCCTTCCATATCACTTATCCAGCTCTTGATGTCATCCTCCTTTGTATCTTTTCCCTGAATTTTCCCTACATATAGCCAGAATCTTTTCTTAGCCCCCTGGATTGTTGATTTTTTTCCTGTAGTCTTAGATCCATTGCACAGTATCTTGGGCTTCTTATTTTCGCTGATGAGTCTTAATTTAGTTCTATAACTCACAGTTTTCCAATCACCTTTCTGTTCAGTATTTTCAACATTTGATTTGTAATTGTTGAACTTGTTAATTTCAGTATCATTTTCGTTCATTAAATGTAAGAGATGATTTTGTTTACACAATTTTCTGAAAATAATATTTTCATTACAAATTATACTGCCAAAACGGTGGTTAACACTTACAAAATTTCATTCGAATATCTGCAGTGTTTTGTCAATAATTAATAATTTATACACCCATATAATTTATATAGCAAACTCATATTATTTTTCGATGCTGCATTGGTGTCTAAATTTTCCGCTATTGAAACTAGACCACCCTATATATGTTCGAAACTAGAATAATTGTTATATTTTCCACCAATACAAAATGTCTCGAACTCAATTTCCAATTTCATTAATTAAATATAACTCGCAAGAAATATTCTTGAAATGAAGCAAACAGTTCCTTTACCCTCAACACTTCCTCGGATGGAAGTTTCACTCAGATTCCTCATTTAACTTCGAGATCGTAGATGTAGATGAGGTGTACACTCTGGATGTAAAAAATGACAATTTGAAACAAAGTTGAACTAACTTAGACAGACTTTCACTCGGAAAGTTTACTTGGAGTTTTCCTGCCTAAAAAGACACTGATTGAATCGATTTTAAGTTGTGATATCAAGTTGGCTTCACATTCTTCAAAGTGGCTCAAGCACCGTTATTTGATATAACACCCAACTCTAGGAGGAATTTGGGTGAGTATTCAGCAATATTTTCTTTTTCATTTCAATAAAATCGCATTTAATGTATAATTATTTTCTAATCATTAATCTAATTCATATGAGATTTCTTATTTTCGTCAATTGTCTCAACATTTTCTTTGAAGGAAATTTGTGAATGAGAATTGGGAAAATGATGAGTTATTTAAATCTATTTGTTTGAAATTGAATAAATGAGAAAATATAAGCTTATGTGTGGGTGTACCCATTATCGATCTTGATCAATTTCCTCCAAATCTACTGAAAGAATGTTTGATATTTTAAACTGATCACACTGGTCGACAAAATTCATTTTTTAAATGGAAATAACTTTATAATAATGGGAAAAATATTCCTAAAACCCTAACACGTACCAATTTTCAAGGTGAGATGTTCGCTGGGTTTAGAAAAGAAAATGTTTCAACTACGAAAATGTTGGACAAATGTGTCGCAAATGCGAAATCTCCCTAACAAATTTAGTAAGTTTTGTGGAGAATTTATGGCGGAATCACAAACCAGACCATTCTCTGAAAATGTTGTGAAAGTCTACCCCCTATATTTTCGTGTATCAATTGGAGATCAAAACAAGCAATTGCTCCTCTTGTGTGCTGTATTAGTATTATTATTTATTTATTTATCGGCAGAAGAGACTCATAGGCCCATATTAAAAGAAGAAAGAAAATGCGCATATAAACATAAACATGTAAGGGTTTATACAGGTTGCTTCAATGAAAAATAAATAGAGGCTATATCTACCAACATATTTTTATTTCTGATCAAAACGCAAAAACAGATCAATTTTTGTTTCAAAGGGGACATCTTTTGAGGTACACACTTGCCTAAAATATCAACCCCCTAAGCGGGGGTTACAATCCTTAAACATATTGAATAGGGAAGATGAGTCGAGTTATGACTCAAAAGAAAGGTGGTATCTTTTTCTACAATGCCTTGAACGAATTTCCATTCGAAAGATAGGAAGCCTATTTCCCTGAGACTATTCAAGTTTCAGTGAGGTAAAATAGAACAGATCATTGCTGATCAATGGGAGTCATCATCAAGAACCATCCTCATCTCGAATTTCAACCCCTGGATCAGGGGTGACAACCCTTGAAAATTTGGAAGATGGTATATGGGTCGAATGATAACTCGAAAGAAAGGTATTATCTTTGTCTGCATTCTTGTGAATGAATTTTCATTTTTTATTGAAAACTGTAGAAGATACAGAGTGAGCGACTGAAAATAGAGAAGACTTTCGCCCTAAGACTATTGGAGTATTAGTGCGAAAAACTGGAATAGATTCATTTAGATCAAAGATGACCCTCTTGGTCCTGCCCTATCACTTGACTTATCTGTGTTGGATTTCTCCTTATGGAGTTACCGTAAATACGACTTGAACATTAAGACTAAAGAAGAATTGTGTAACCTCATAAATTTTAGCTGTCATTTATGTGTGAGAGAAATTTTGCCTGTCATGCCACAGATGAGGCCGTCCAAGATGATTTAATGTTTGAGTTCACTCGTTTCTTGAAGAGGGTCAAATTGTGGGCTATCGAAAACATGTTCGATAGAAGCGAGTGCCACAGCACACTATCCCTGTAAACAAAAATACTTTTATGGATAGAGGTACGTGGATAATCCAATTAGCTAATTGGACTATCTCCTGCTGAAAGTTTTTCGCGAGCCTGTTTTTTTGAAACTGGATTCTCTCCGGAATCAAGCCTTTCAGTTCTCTAAAGTATTTAACATGGAAATACCTGTAAAAAATAAAAATATCAGCAAACTGCCGCCTTTAGTCGAGAGGCTGAAGATCATGTATAATCTTCGGGTGGTTGATGAGGCGCACTGCTCTCTTCTTGACACTATCCAATAGATGTAATTATTGTGTTACCGGGATGGGCTCTCCCACACAGACTAAGAAAAACGTCGATGGTTCATATAAACACTCATTTTAAACGTAAATGTAAGATTCAAATGAAACACGTGGTTTGCTGGTAGACAACGGCGGTTTAACAATATGGCGGACGGCGTGGGTTGTTTGTAGAGTCGACTCGTGACAACGCGTGCTGCAGATGTAGGCACAGAGTACGTTCTGTGCTCTGCTTGGTCGGTGAGGCTAACTAGACGATCTATGGTTTTGAAGCATAGTGAATACTGTAACATGCTTGTTTGGAGGGGCCTAGAACGATCTATAGTTACAAAGCATAGTGAACACGGTAACAAATGTTTAGATGCGGAGCCCCACATATAGGAACAGTACTCCAGACCAGGTCGCACTTGTTCTTTGTATAAAATCATGAGTTGTGATGGCGAGAAGAACTGTTTACTGAAAACTGAGTTAAGCAGAAGTAGATTTGGTAATGGCTGAAACATGGTTATGCCAACAAACTCCATTGTTGCTTCGAAAAATATGCATTATGAATAGAACAGTCAATGTTATCGACTAGTGGATAATTTACAAGGTGTTCCATACAAGAGAGGAAGCTCTTTTTATATTTCTGAAATAGAAACGTATATACAAATTTGAATTGGCCGACTGAATCACATATGAATACTTCTATGAAATGTGTTTTTCGTGTTGAGATAACAAAGACTGATCATTTTGAGAACATATCTGTATCTCTAAAACCGATTATGATATACCAATTCCGTTGACGGATTAATCCTTCTCGTTAAAAAGTAGAGTTGTGGAGATTAGAATCTTTTATCATTACAAAAACAGAGATTCTTTTCCATCTCATCGAATTTAGGAAGATAGTACGTACTCACATATTCAGATTTTATTAATACTAGTGAGATCATACCCGTTTATAGAAAATTTATTGCCACTTTCTTTCAGCGAAGTTTTCACGAAGGTGAACTTTCCCAACTGTCTAGTACATTTTTAATGGAAAATTATTCCTGTTGCCTGAAGCAGATAGCCGTGTAAGGGAGGAAATGTAATACCCATAAATTTTGCAGGAAATACAACTGGAATAGCTAGAAAAAGTTGGAGACTTGACAAATGAATTGGAAAAAGTTGTAGTAATAAATATCAAAGTTGTTTTCGTTTTTGTGTATCCACTTTTCTTAATCGAAATTTTTAATAATTCATGGGATGCTCCTCGCCGTTGACTTTTCTACTAGAAATATAAGATAAATAAGTTTCTCCAGTATACTCGAGAGAATGAAACTAGTACTTCAGTGATGTATCAACATATTAATTCAACAAAACACGAAATAGAGTTCGCCGTATCCAAAACGATTACGAACATAGCCAATTTACAGAAACGAGACGACACCCAACTCGGCAGTTTCTGGAAAATGATTCTCGAATAGAAGAAACAAAATAAAACGCGAAACCATTCCACCGATATGCCACTGATGAACACATACTCGTCATACTACAACGACAACACGCCATAACTCGAACGTCACACAAACTGAGAGCGTATGAATGGACAAGTCAGCGCATAACCAACTCAGTGTGATATCGGACGCATTCGTGAGCTTATAGTGCTAGGTATCTAGTACTCGCTTGTAGTGTCAGTTCACACTGATAATGGCAGAAGAGGCACTGCCGAACAGTTGCAATAAAGTAAGGGGTTCTTCTAAGAACCGAACACATAGACGACGAACTAAAAACCTGAAAAACACACAGATTATACTCCATGTCCGCTAGAACAATAACGAAACCAAACGTCGATATATTTGATTCATTCTTTGAAATTATATGAAATCGGGTAATTGACCAGTTATCGTTAAAAATCGCTATTCAATATTAGTGATTGATGATATAATGGTGACAATTTAGACCTGTATGTATTTTTTATTACCACATCATATACAACTAGAAATAAAAAATGTAGTTCAAGAAAAAGGAAAACCATTGGATGACCCTAATTACTTGAGCGTATAGAAAATAGATAACAACCTATTCTCTGATCTACTGAATATACATACCGAATTTCATCAATATCGGTAATGCCATTTCGGAGGTGTATAATAACAAAACTGTTCCACGAGAATTTCATTTGGCAGTTAATATCGGGTGTTCCGTTAAAAACGCTCCAAGCTATATCTCCTAGAACTGTTAATTGATTTCACGATTTCAATGAACCAAAACCGAATGCATCTTGAATTATATTCTAACAATTTGAAACAATTTCATTGCTCTGTCACTTCTGTAAGTAGCTGACCTTCACTAGGGCATTTTTTCGTTCACTTTTTCAATTTTGAGTACCTTCTGCGAAATCAGGACAGATTAGTTACCCATCAAAAACTCTCGTAATTTTTTAGTGTGTAATAATAAGTATGGAAGATGAAATTCAAGATATCACGGACTTCACACGGGCCTATTTTCAATATAACTTCGTTCGAGTATTTCGACTCTATCGGAAACAATTTCCAGATCGTGATGGTCCTGAGCGCCGCAAGTTTTCGAGACTCGAAAAAAACAATAAACCGAAAACTGGTAAAGGAAGATTAGAAACGGAATCAAAAGTTTTGTTGAGTGTGAAAGAGAAGCCAGAAAGCTCTGCTCAACAAATTTTCTGAAAAAATGTGGTCATAAGTCAAGCTCTTAAACAACATTACAGTGTTAGACGGCCTCTACTTCCTTGAGTGTTGTGGATCCTCTAAATGATTTCTTTCTTTTTTCTTTTTTTCATTTTCAATATTTTACATATCTTAGTGTTGTGTATATATCATTAATTATTACTTCATCCTGTATTCAAATATTTCCTTATTACCTTCGTACACCGTTTTCACTTACTTTCAAAACCAAAGCCTTCAGTGACAAATTAAAGTGAGAGGACAGTCAGACTGGTTACTTTTCACCCCATCTAGTAGTTATCTACAACGATTGTTTTGACGCCATTCCTGTGACGTCTGGGGTGCTGCAGAGATCTGTGCCGGGGCCCGTACTTTTTCTTTTTCACAATGCAGCTATTTTTCAAGAAATTCATTCTCTGTCTTATATTTCCCAGGTGATTAGAAAATGTTATGGATCCTTGCAGTCATTAAATATGAATGCTAGTGTTCTTAATTCTAAATTCAGAAAAAACTGGTTATGCTTAAGACATTAGTGCTACCTATTTAGAATTATGCTTCGGTTGTCGTATTTCCTTG
This sequence comes from Cryptolaemus montrouzieri, assembly GCA_013387265.2. Lineage (NCBI taxonomy): Eukaryota > Metazoa > Arthropoda > Insecta > Coleoptera > Coccinellidae > Cryptolaemus > Cryptolaemus montrouzieri. The sequence goes on from JABFTP020000042.1 coordinate 17,020,936, forward strand.
CTTGGACAAGCTAACGCAAAGTAGAATACAGCGTCTTCAGAATGTTGCCGATTCGTCTGCCGTTTGCGGAAATATAATCATGTTTCTGCCAAAATTCAAAAAGTGTACTTACTGCATTAGTACAACGCATTTTAGATTTAGGTGAACCTTCGTACTTTCGTAGTAAACTTATATTCAGGAGTGATATGCGCAATACTAATCTGAGAAATTTTCATACACTTTCTCTGCCTAGATTCCATTCGGCTTTTTCCAGGAGATCGATCACATATAACTCTGTGAGTATTTATCATCAGGTTTCAAATAGTTTGAAAAGTCTTTCAACAACCTCAATGCTTACTCGCCTGAAACACCACCACTTGCAACAGATTGGGCTTGATCAGTTTAGTTAATGAATCTCTTCTTTCTTCACAATTGATTTTGCTCTTTTTTGCTCTTGTTGCCCTGGGATAGTCTTTGTTTTTCATTTTTCCTCTTTCCTCCTTTCAAGGTTAGCTTGAATTGCTTTTGCATTTTCTTGAAAGAATTGTATTCTATTTTTATTTCTTCTTATTTCGATCTATAATTCTATTAAATTTCAAAGTTAAGTAGGAATAGCTCTGCTAGACGTTGCCTTGAGTGTTATTATGTTAACAAGATAATCTGCTCTCAAATGAAGAACTTTTATTATTATAATGTCCTAATTAACGTGGACTATCTCAGCTTTCAGCTGGATATAATTTACCTTTCCAAGATTCAGCAATCGAAGGGAATAGGCTCGATTACAATATACTTGACATAAATTTTCTTACTTTCCTACATGTATTAAGAATTACAGCTTTTCGAATTTCGAATTTTCATGCAATTCTAATTTCTTAAGGCTATCATTTTGGGTATTAACCCAGTAGAAGAAATGATGACAGGAACGATATCTATTTTATCGAGGTGCCACATCTGCTTGATCTCAATAGCAAGTTCTGTGTATCTGGACTTTTTCTCCTGGAACTTGTTCAGCAAGTTGTTATTATAAGGTATGGCGACATCCACCAACATTGCTGTTCTGGCTCTCTTATCATAGACCACTATGGCCAGCCTATTAGTCGTCACCATTCTGTCAGTGATAATAGGCCTATCGTAGTATAATCTAACAGAGTCATTTTCCAATACGGGCGCAGGTTGATACTTGTAATATGGCTGGAAGGTATTTAAAAGTCCGTAATTGTGTGAAAGTTTCTGATGGATAATGTTGCATACTTGACTATGCTTGTGAAGATAGTCTGTATTGGCAATTTGGTCGGACGTAATATGCAGTATAGTCTCCGATCTTATATAGCATTTTCTGCACACATCTGTTTGTAATGTTCCGTCCTTAATTAAAAATTTTTGGAATGATTTGTAGCGATGACTGAGTCTTGGCTGGCCATAAGGAATCCTTCTGTTTCAGCAAATAGTTCTCCTTGCATCAACCATTTGTTGGAAGCTTCTTTGTCGATGTGTGGTTGATTAATCTCATGGTGATGTCGTCCATGCAATTTCTTTCTTGACAATTGCTCTTGTTTTTCAGTATCTGATAGGACCGGTAGATTCAGCAGGTCATCACTGGTAGAAATATTCAGAGTATATCCCTTATCAGCCTGTGGAGGTCAGAAGTGCGAGCTTTTGCAGAAAAGAATTCTCTGAGTTTTTTTCTGTTCGGTATGTAAGTTGACAACATCCATAAATCCCCCATCTTTCGGCTTCAACGTTGTTCTTATCACAGAAGATTCTGGATGGTGATTGTTGTACTTTGTCAGCATCGCTCGAGTAAGCCTTTGAATATCATCCAGTTCTGTCTTAGTCCAACCGATTATTCCAAATGAGTAAAGCAACACTGGAATGGTGTAGGTGTTAATTGCTTGGACTAGATTCCCCGAGTTCAACATTGACTTCAGCACAGTCTTCAGACACTGACTATACTCTGAACGAATCTTCTCCTTTGACTGTTTTTGGTCTAGCAATCTGGCTTGTTGGTATCTCAGATATTCTACGTTTCGCCACCCCTCATATATAACATCACCGTTTGGAAGTTGAGTTTCACCTTCTATGACCTCTCTCTTTGAATATTCAGGGTCTCACAATTTTTCACATGAAATCTGCCAAGAACTTACTGACAGTTCTCAGCAGATCATCCAATTGCTTCTTGTTCGAAGCATATAATTTGATGTCATCCATATACAGCAGGTTGGAGATTGTATGATAGTTCCTATCTGTTTTTATCCTAAATACGTATCCTGTTCTATCGAGCATTGAAGATAATAGGTTCATGGCTAAACAGAACTATAGTGGACTTAAAGAGTCACCTTGAAAAATTTCACGACGTATGGGTATCTCGTCGGTTTTAATTAACTTATTGTTCATGTTGACCTGCTGAGAAGTGCGCCAGTGTTGTCTTCAAAAATTCTACGAGGAGTGTATGAATTTCGTGTATCTGTAATATTTCAACAACAACGAGAAATGCTGAATGAACATTCCGATGCCCCCCGTGTGCCTGTTTCATATCACAGAATCGATGATGAGTTGTTCCTTGCACCCGTGGTGTTTCCTTCTGCATCCCTTCTGCTCCTCTGCTAATATTTTGTTGTCATCAAGGTGTTGGTATATTCGATTAGATATGCATGAGGTGAGTATTTTGTAGAGCGTTGGAAGACAAGTGATTGGTCTATACTGAGACGGATCTTGTGTTCTATCGCTCTTTGGTAGCATGTATGTTGAGCCTTGTGTTAGGAAAGTGGGTGTTTTTTGTTTTCCTGGGATGTTGAAGAGCATACGTGAGCTGTTTCGCTAGGGCTCCATGGAGCTTATTGAACTTCTTGTACTAGAAGTTGTGGATGTTATCTATACCTGTAGCATTCCAATTATTGGAGGCTCTAACTACTGTTGCGATTTCTTCCTCCGTTGTTCCTTCGAAGACCATATGTTTGATATCAAGGCGATGCTCTTCATTCGTGATCCATTTACCATCTTCATTATGTTCTTTGGGGTTCGACCATAACGATGACCAATAATCGGTCGAGCATTGTGCGTCTGGTACTACTCTGTTATTGTTGTTCGCAGTTCTGTTATTTACTTTATGAAAATTGGCTGCGCTTTGAAGGAACCTTTAGTTTTGGTGTTTCCTTTCAGTACACTAGACGTATCTTTAGAGCCTCTTTGCTTATGCTTGGAGTCTCTGATTCAAAGTTTGCTGTTTGTGATCAGGGTGTTTTGTGTTCGTACCAATTTTTCTATGAATTTTGCATATATGTGATTTCAAGCGCCTTGAGGGTTTTTCTTTTCTTAGGAGTTCTGTGAGGTGACTGATTTCTGCTCCAATAGTAGCAATATCCATCTCCAGTCGGTTTTTGCCATGATGGTTTTTTGACGCTTTTTCGCTCAACTCGAATCAAAGTTGTGAAAACTTGTTGTTTGTGTAGTCGAAGAACCGCTATCGCTCCATGGTAAACTAAAGTGTGAATCTTCTCCAAGGCGTTCTGGTCAGTGTATTCTTCAAACACTGAGTTTATACTTGTTACGATGATATTGGTGTTCTTGTTCGTCTTTAGTTTGGACAGTTCAGGTCGTTTAGTTGGGTTACTAACACTGAATTCAGTTATTGCTCTGTTGAGTTCTGATCTTGCTAAATACGTTCTATGTTAATATTCGTTTCCATGGCTTCGATGCTATCTGTAGTACTTTCACTTTTTGCGTTGTCATTTCCGATTCCAAGTTTGTAATCTTGTTATAGGAACGCATAATGAAGGAATTCATTTCTGGGGTCTACTTCATGCGATTCCTAGGGAGTCTGGCTCTCGTGGTTGTAAGGATAATGGCTTGCGCCACCATTGAAACATAAAGAGTTGGTTGGGACGTATTGATGTTGTTTCCCATTTGGTTTTGTGTTGCAATATCCCTACTCGATATCACGCTGCTTCCGTCGCTAACCGACGGAGACTGTGACTAACTTTTCCTACAAGACCCCCTTCCTAAATCTTGAACGCAACAAGAGTTTATAGTGGTACAATGTGGATTAACCCGTTTATTCCGTAGATTGTACAATTGGATAATTTTCACTTTATATCTACTGCCAGGTTAAGCTAGGGTACCTTGGGTTCGCTAAGCCCGTACTCAGAAATAATATTTCTAATCCCCCTGAATCGGCACTTAAACATTCATTACATCTATTGGATTGTGTCGAGAAGAGAACAGTGCACCTCATCGACCACCCAGAGATCACGCTTGATCTCCAGCCTACCTCTCAAAGGCAACAGATTACTGATATTTTTTTTTGTAGGTACTTCCATGTGAATGTCATGGAAGAACTGAAAGGTAACTCTTGAAAAAGCTAATGAACACAGATTAAATCATCTTGGCGGCCACATCGATGTTATGACAGGCATCACCTTTTCCCAACAGATATGAATAAAAAAATTAAAGGCAGACCATACTTTTTCCACATTATATTACATTTTCTATCCAGAACGTAGAATTTCTTGAACCGAATAGAACAACGCAATTATCTGTATAGCAAAACAAGAAATATATAACTACTACCATGAAGTTACATTCGAAATACAAGCACGTATTTGCAGAATATTGTTGCAGAACATGTACATTCAACTTAGCAATCTGATTAAATTGTGCATGACCGACAAATGCAGTCACAATTGTACATAACGAATTCAGGCTCCATTATTGACTTTCTCTGCTCATCTTAACTGTGGTTGGATTGAATTCAAAATAAAGCAAATTCAGCGATAATCTACGAGAATCACGAATGATCAGTTAGTGGAATGTAAATCCATTCGATTAAATGATTTGAAACATTTGCCGGGGTTTTCATGCCAAATAGAACATTTTTACGAAGGAATAAATCTTTTCTCAATGAAATAAAACTAAAGTATTTAGATTTTCACTATATTAACAAAACTATGACCGGTTTCACCACACTGTGGCTTCATCAGATAGATACAAACTAATGAACAGAGTTATTCCTTATATATTAGTCTTATGTCCTACTTAATACTCCAATAGGTACAAAAGGTATGTTGGAAAACCCATCGGAGTTGCTTACTTTATGAATTGAAAAGATTGAGTAAAGGAGAAGGATTTAGATCTAATTGACTATTAAGTAACTTACCTGAATCCTTTTCTTTGTTGATCTCTAAAATTTCCAATAGGTTGAATTTTTGTCTATTATTTTCATTGTGTAAAATTTTGAAATTATCTTTAAAGTGACGGTTTTCTTCGAGAAAGTGATTAGAATAATGGGAACCTGATTTATGATAATTAAAACTACGTTTGTGCTCGGATAATCTAACTTTGAAATTTCTGAAAGTTCTACCAATATAAATTTTATTACAATCCGCGCAAGACAGTTTATAAACACCGGATTTATTACCTTCATCAATTTCAGATTTGCAGTTTTTGATATGATGACCTAAAAATTATCAGTTCGGACCTATATTGAAATTATAACGCGACAGTTATGATTTTAATTTTAGACTAGGATTACCAATATAAGTTGAGCTGTTGTTTTTTGTATTAGAACTTTTTATACTTGGAAATACTTCCCGGATTGATTTTTGAAATTCTTTGCGTGAAATCATGTTCTCAATCATAGTTAGACTGTAACCGTTATTGGCTGCTATTTGTTTAATTATATTTAGCTCTTTTATGAAATTATTTTATGACATTGGGATATTAATGAGTCTATGTACCATACTATTGTAAGCTGCTAATTTATGTGGATCAGGATGTGTAGATGAGCTGGGAATAGTAATATCTGTATGCGATGGCTTATGAAAAATAGAAAAATCATGTTTGCCGTTAATTTTAGTAATAGTTAAATCCAGAAAGTTAATGGAGTTTTCTGTTTCTATCTCTAACGTGAATTTAATAATATCGTGAATTTTGTTAATGAATGTTTTGAACGACTCTATTTGTCTGTTTGTGTGGGAAATACGACAAATATATAAGGAATAACTCTGTTCATTAGTTTGTATCTACACACAGAATATCTGGTTCCTATCCAGTTGTTTGAAGAACGAAGTATTTCCGAAATATATAAAACTGAAGACACATAATATCAGCCCTGCAGCCCAAAATGGAGTACTACAAGGCAAAAAGAAATGGTTGAAGTTAGACATCAAGTTGCAATACATCCAACGAGACAACTACAACATCTTTTTAAAAGTAATCCATTCGGAGTTGCTTCATAGATTGCATTCAGTAGAATTTGACATTTTAGATTCCGGAACAAGATTCAAAGTTCATTCATTAATTCACAAAAAGTATAAAATTCAGTTGCGAAAATTAAATAAATTATTGAGTAATAAACCTGAAACTTCAAAAATCAAGTCCAAATTTTCCAATCACCAATTTTATGATAGGTTCAGTAATCTTTCAGATGCTAATTTTTCCGAAGATGAAGTTTCACTTCTAGAAAAGGTTTTAAACACAATTTAGAGTCAAATAACGCTCGTCTCCATTTCGATCTGCAAGGAATTGAAACCGAAATAGCCCTAAATTATTCACCGCAAACCAAACACCTAAAACACTCTTCAGCGTTACTACTTCAAAAAGAGTTCAATAGTTTTCAACCTAAGAAATTCGAAAACACAACTTTAAAATCCATTAAATCTAAGTCCGCATCTGAAGATATCATATTCACCAAAGCAGACAAAGGTCATACAGTCATAGCCTTAAATAAAGCAGATTATTTATTGAAAACCCAAAATTTCATTGAATCAGGTTGTTATAAAGAAATTGATAAAGATCCAACTAATAAATTTCAATCCATAGTAAAAACGTTTTAAGTATGCCAAGTCTATAATATCTACCAACCAAAAATATAAACTTTTCATTAACAACCCGCAATCACCAAAACTTTACTCCCTCGTCAAACTCCATAAAACAGGGTGTTCCATTAGACCAGTAGTTTCATATTTTCAAGCTTCATCTGCAAAACTTTCACGCTTTCTCATAGACATCATTCGATGTTTTTAGCTCATTTTGAACCTAAATTCTCAATAAAAACTCTTCAGTCCTAATGAATAAAATTCAGCACACGATACTACCACCGAACGCTAAACTTATGTCATGGGATGTAGTAAATCTCTTCCCTAGTGTTCCACCTATTGATACAGTGAAACTCATCAACAACGCCCTTCAAATTAATAAAGTCAATCCGATAATTCAATCCGAAATCTTACACCTTTTGGAAATTTGTGTAGAACAAAATTATTTTAACTTCAATGAAGTATTATATAATAGTAAAAAAGGTTTAATCATTGGTAATCCTCTGAGCCCTCTGCTCGCTGAAATTTTCATGGATAATATTGAAAAAACTATCCAAGAATATCCGTTATTCAAACACTTTATTTATTGGTTTAGATATGTCGACGATATCATCTGTTGTTTCACTTGCACAAACAGACAATTAGAGTCATTCAAAACATTCATTAAAAAAATTCACGATAACATTAAATTCACGTTAGAGATAGAAACAGAAAACTCCATTAACTTTCTGGATTTAACTGTTACTAAAATTAACGGCAAACATGATTTTTCTATTTTACATAAGCCATCGCATACAGATATTACTATTCATAGCTCATCTACACATCCTTATCCATATAAATTAGCAGCTTACAATAGTATGGTACATAGACTCATTAATATCCCAATGTCACAAAATAATTTCATAAAAGTGCTAAATATAATTAAACAAATAGCGGTCAATATCGGTTACAGTCCAACTATGATTGAGAACATGATTTCACGCAAAAAATTTCAAAAAGCAATCCAGAAAGTATTTTCAAGTATAAAAGTTTTAACACAAAATATAACAGCTTAACTTATATTGGTAATCCTAGTCTAAAATTAAAATCATTTCTCTCGCATTATAATTTCAATAAAGCATTCCGAACTGATAATTCTTTAGGCCGACATATCAAAACTGCAAATCTGAAATTGATGAAAGTAATAAATCCGGTGTTTATAAACTGTCTTGCGCGGATTGTAATAAAATTTATATTGGTAGAACTTTCAGAAATTTCAAAGTTAGATTATCCGAACTTAAACGTAGTTTTAATTATCATAAATCAGATTCCCATTATTCTAATCACTTACTCGAAGAAAACCATAACTTTAACGATAATTTCAAAATTTTACACAATGAAAATAATACACAAAAACTCAATCTATTGGAAATTTTAGAGATCAACAAAGAAAAGAATTCAGGAAGGTTACTTAATAGTCAATTAGATCTAAATCCTCTCCTTTACTCAATTTTTCAATTCATAAAGTAAGCAACTCCGATGGGTTTTCCAACATACCCTTGTACTTGTACCTATTGTAATATTTAGTAGGAAATAAGACTAATATATAAGGAATAACTTTGTTCATTAGTTGTAACTATCTGATGAAGCCACAGTGTGGTGAAACCGATCATAGTCATATAGTGAAAATCTAAATACTTTAGTTTTATTTCATTGAAAATATGTATATCGATTTTCATCAAGTAACGACCTCCTCAATCAAATTATAAATCTTTTCGCCTGCCATTCTTCATGGAGAAATAAGAGATGAGCTAATTAAACGGAAAATAATTTTTTTTTCTGTATCTTAAACGAGCCGCACTGTATATTTCTCATTCCATAGTGATTGAAGAAATTGCCGAAACACGTAGAAGAAGTCGTAGGAAGATCGCTGATGAAGAACAAGACCGCTTTTCGTGCCAAATTGCAAAAAGAGACCCTGGTGCGTCGCACCCCATACTACAAAGGCAATTTCTGGAAGCAACAGGCATCAGTGTATCAGTCGAAACGATACGTCAAAGACTTCGTTCAAGAGGTTTATACAGCAGAAGGTCTTTATGAGTTCCAGAGCTAACCAGACAACAAAAAATTAACAGACTTGATGTATCGAGAACCAAAATTGGAATATTGGGAATTGGCGAGATGTTCTTTTTCGGATGAGACTAGAATTGGTGTTCGACCAGATAACCGCCGGATTCGGATTTTGAGGGGTCGTGAAGAGAAGCTAGACGCCGAGCAGCGACACAAATTCCGAAATACCAAGGGAGCAGTGTGATGTTCTGAGTGGCATTATGCTGGGAGGCAAAATTGATTTGATTTCGTTTACTACGAGTGTAACGGCTAGAAATTACGTGGACCTAGTGCTGTAGCCCATAGTGAGACTCTGGAGAGATACCCACGGTGAGAATTTCACTTTAGTGCAAGATAATGCTCCTCCGCATACCAGCAGCCTTACGTGACATTATCTTGTAACAGAAGGAATTGCTACTTTGGACTGGCCAGCTTGCTCTCCAGACCTAAATCCTATTGAACATTTATAGGATAATCTCGAAAGAAAAATTAGATCGTGCCAGGATAATCCAAGAACCCCACAATAGCTCACCCAAGCCGCCACATAGGAGTTGCAGAATATCACCCCAGAGGAAGCCGAAACCCTAATCCAAAGCATGGCTAGACGGATTCAGGCTTGTATCAGGGCAAGAAGAGGTAAATTAAGCTACTGAGGTCGAGAAAAAACATCTACTCCGTGAGAAAACAATTTTCAATTATTTTACTACATGCGGAAAAGTCTCTTATTTTCTTTTATTTGTTTCTTTCTTAAAATAAACCCTAATTTATTTGTTTTTCAATTGAAATATCTCAAAAAGGATCAATTCTAACAATCCTTCGAAATTTCTAAAATCCCTGAGGTGATATTCAAAATATCGGGTGATTCCATATAAATTTGGTTGTGTGTATAAGTCGAAAGATGTCACTCAAACCAAATTATTCGTCGTACTTCGGCAAATTTTTCCTGTCACTGGGATGAGAAATATACAGAATGGCTTATTTAATATGGATCACCTGTAAAAAGAGACTAGATTGTTAAGTTCTGGATTTTCTAAATACTATATATTTTCTTATTTTTTACATCAATTTCGTTCGTATAGCTTTTATCTCCTCGTACCCTTCCTTCTTCCAACCTATAAATATGTTATGCAAGAAAAACGAGCAGAAGAAACAGTTATCTTACTTCGGCAAATTATGATTCAATATTTTCTTAGAGTAATGTATATTTACTATAATATACCTTGTGCTGTACCAAAACATCTAAATCTAGCCACCCTGAAAAGTAGAATAGAACATTAAATAACATTTTCCTCAACGAAATAATCATTATTCTAGAACATTCTGTTTCTCATTAAAACTTCTAATGGGGTACGCTTTTTATGCATAAAAAAGGGAATACACTTTTCGCGCCTGTTTTTTATGTTGATTACAAACAGAAAACCTGAATTATTCAAGAGATACCTCGAGGATACGGAAATTTGAATTTTAAAATCAATTTTCCTGTGCACACATAGAAAGTAATTTTATCAGTCTTCGTGGAATGCATAACTCACGATTTTTATTAGGTATTTTTCATGAGTTTACTACGAAAAAACAACGTCGGAACGTAGACAACGTCTAGCATAAATACCAGGCGTGTGAATATGAAATCGAAATTAGCTTATACAGGGTTGAAATGAGAAATGAGTGGATTTGATGAAATCATAAAAAGAATAATTTGATTTCACAAAGCTTATACCTAGAAAAACACATTAGAAATGATTTTATAATCTTACTATAGTATATCATCTATATCTATCATCTTGTTATAGATGGAGATTTGATGTCAATATGCAAAAAGAAAAATTATCAACCTCTTTAGGTCTCATGGACTTCAGTGCTTGTTTACTGTACCTTCAAGTACATCTACGTGTATCGATAATATTTTTACTGACAACCAACTTGACGCTCATTCTAAAGCAACCATAGATGCTCATATTTCTGACCACAAGGCACAAAAATTACGTATCCCATCGTGTGCACCTGGGAAAATATTAAATATAAGATGATGCGTCACTTCAATGACCATAATAATCACAAATTCATTCGTAACCTTGTAACAGTCCGATCTCTCGAATTAATCATTTTTATCTTTTAAACTCAGTTTTCATAATTTTACAAATACAAGTAAACGATGATTTCTACTCAAATATATTATTAAATGCTCGACGCGTTTCAATACACAGCATCTTTATCAAGAGTGAATGAATACTACAAATATATCTCACTAACAAATTTTATATATACTAAATAGGCAATATACTCAGAGCTATCCGTACTTAAACTAATTTTTAGGAAATAAATTTAATAAGGGTGAGTTATTTATGTCTACCTGATCATTAAGAATTTCCGGTGAATTCCTAAATTTGTTAATTTCAAGTGCTTCCAGAAGGTTGAGTTTTATACCTCTCTTCTCAGAATGTAGGATTTCAAATTCTAAATTGAAAGAGTGGCCATTTTCCCTAAGATGATTTGAATAATTTGAATCGGTTTTTCCATTGATGAAAGTGCGTTTTTATGTTCAGAGATTTTAACATTGAAATTTCTTCCTATTCTACCTATAAAAAAACGATTGCATTCTGCACAATCCATAAACACCTGATATATTATCTTTATTAATTGAAGATTATAATTCTGATAAATGAACCTAAATTTATCGATGTTTTGAACGCTATATTTAAATTTAAATTTTTGAGAAGGATTTCACATTATTGCTAATATTGTCTATATATGTTAAACTGTTAAATTTCTTGTCTCGGTGTTCACCGATTGGATATATATGTTGTAAAGCTAATTTTTGTTTTTCTTATGTAGTATGCTGTTAACTAAATTTGCATCATAACCATTATTTATTGCGATCTGTTTTATCAAATTCAATTCTTTGAAATAATTATCATTAGACATCGGTGTGTTCAAGAGTCTATGTATATAGCTGTTAAATGCTGCAACTTTATGTTGGTAAGTATGTCCTGATGTATAATGAATTGTGACCTTGTTATTGTTAGGTCTAGGAAATTGATCCCATTGTTCTGTTCTATTTCAGAAGTGAATTTTATTTTTGGGCGCAGGTTGTTAATTAAATTTTCGAATACAGTGAACTGTCTGTTTGTTCCTGTGAAATACACAATAATGTCATCGACATATCGATACCAATATAGGGAATGTTTACTAAGCGGGTGTTTATGAATAGTTTTTTCTATGCTATCCATGAAGATTTCTGCTGAAAGAGGGCTTAAGGGGTTTCCTATTATAAGCCCCTCATCACTTTTATAAAAACAATCGTTAAATAAAAAATAATTTTGAGATATGCAAACATTTAATAAAGCCATAATGTATTTAATTCGTGGATTCGTCATATTTTGTGTTAACAAATTATTGATTATATTATACGGATTTTTTTTTTGTTTTATGAAAGTGAAGAGGGCTTATAATGGGAAACCCTTTAGCCCTCTTAAAGCAGAAATCTTCACGGATAACATAGAAAAACTATTCATAAACACCCGCTCAGTAAACATTTCCTATATAGGTATCGATATAACGATGACATTATTGTGTGTTTGCAGGAACAAACAGACAGTTCACTGTATTCGAAAATTTCGCCAACAACCTGCACCCAAAAATAAAATTCACTTCTGAAATAGAACAGAACAATTCGATCAATTTCCTGGACCTAACAATAACAAGGTCAAATAATAAACACCAGTTTTCAATTTATCATAAGCCTTCTCATACAGATATCACAATTCATTATACATCGGCACATCCTTACCAACATAAAGTTGCATCATTTAACAGCTATATACATAGACTCTTGAACACACCGATGTCAAATGATGATTATTTCAAAGAATTGAATTTGATAAAACAAATTGCAATAAATAATGGTTATGATGCAAATATAGTTAGCAGCATACTACATAAGAAAAAACAAAATTTAGCTTCACAACATATATATCCAATCGGTGAACACCAAGACAAGAAATTCAATAGTTTAACATATATAGGCAATATTAGCAATAATGTGAAATCCTTCTTAAAAATTCAAATTTAAATATAGCGTTCAAAACATCAACAAATTTAGGTTCATTTATCAGAAATTATAATTCTCCAATTAATAAAGATAATAAATCAGGTGTTTATAGATTAGATTGTGCAGATTGCAATTGTTTTCATATAGGTAGAACAGGCAGAAATTTTATTGTTAGAATCTCTGAACATAAACGCAGTTTCATCAATGGAAAAATCGATTCAAATTATTCAAATCATCTTAGGGAAAATGGTCACTCTTTCAATTCAGTATTTAAAATCGTACATTCCGAGAAGAGAGGTGTAAAACTCAACCTTCTGGAAGCACTTGAAATTAACAGATTTAGGAATTCACCGGAAATTCTTAATGATCAGGTAGACATAAATAACTCACCCTTATTAAATTTATTTCCTAAACAGTTCAAGTACGGACAGCTCTGAGTGGATTGCCTCTTTAGCATATATAAAAATTTGTTAGTGAGATATATTTGTAGTATTCATTCGCTCTTGATAAAGATACTGTGTATCGAAACGCGTCGAGCATTTAATAATATATTTCAGTAGAAATCATTGTTTATTTGTATTTGTGAAAATGGATTTCTATCAAGTAAAAGCCTCGTCAATTGAATTTTCATAATTTTGTTAATAATTCAATCTCATTTCATCAAGTTAAATATCCAATCAGTTTGAAATTCGAATCAAGAATCTACGGGTAACGATACCCAATGAAAATTATAGTTATATGCGTAAGGTGTCGCTGCTATTGATCTAGGTTGTTCACCGGTTAATTGTGAAGTTAGTACTTGAAAGAAGATTGTTTTCTTGTTTCTGTGGGAGAACGGAAAGCAGTACTCATTCTATGTCTCATTTCCACTTTATTGGTGTGAAGAGAATAATTTCGCTTTTCATCAATTTTTTTTGCAAATCAATAGTTTTTCATAGAACCGAGTCTATATAAGTTCGGAATTCATTAGATTCGCCCTCTTCCCATTCAGAAATCTTCGGTATTGCTGTATTGTAGCGATTGGAGTGAATAATTTTCAGTAATAGAGATTAAGTATTCTTTGAATATCTGGATAAATTCCAATCGTCTGAGGCGTTATAAGTAGTCGGTAATTTTGCCGGATTTCCTCGACAACCAATTCAATTAGAGAGTGGAGAGATTTCGAATTTTCTTCTGTTATATTAACCTAGATCGATATCTGCTATTCCAAGGATTTTTTTTCATCGTCAAGATATTCTATGAGTTTTCATCTTCATGCCAAACCTTGATATTCATGACTGGGGTCTTTAGGGAACTAGTCTTGCCCATATTCAGCCAATCAAGTAACCTGTAAGCTGTAATATACAGAAATACCAGAAAACTGATATAAAACACCAAATCCAATCATATAATTAGTCCCTTAGGCTTGCCTAAACAACACAGGCGACTCAGGTAAAATCCCCTTCCATTCCTCCGGCAGAAAACTCCGCTACCTGATCCCACTTTTGTCTTTCAGCCATCCATGTATCAAATGTAACCCCCCCTTCCCTCCCCACTTGTCTAGATGGGGTTTTCAAGTCGATATTATGACCGAAGTAAAACCTCGACGTGGTTGTATCCGAGTTGATACAGAGGAGGTGGTCGCTGTTAATAGCTTCAGGAAACAGGGTACGTCTCATTATGAACTCTGTGTAAAACTCGTTACATGGTCATGAAACGAGTTTCACGCTCAGGTAGCTTAGCGAAGGAAACATGGAGTTCATAAACATTTAATTTATTATCACTATCAACCATAAATTCTGCATATTCATATATACATATATATATATATATACCCACCTCCCGATCTAGGATATATATAATAATATATATAGCTAAACTCAGTACGCACAACTAGTTATGTTGCCACTCACTACGTGGTCACTGACTAGGACTGTGATTGAACTCAATACGTACAATAGAAGGCGTAGCGCCTGCTAAGTTCCGGTTTCCTGCAGCAGTTCTCGTGAAGTTGATTGCCAACTGTCCCGTCATCGTTTTGGTGGTCGTCCAACGGGTCTTCTTCCGTGTGTTATATACGATTTTGGCTATTCTATCTGTGGTCATTCTGTTTACATGCTGGTTCCATTCTCTTCTTCTTTTTCTTACAATATCGTCTGTTTCACATTTTTTCCTTATGTCGGTATTTCTTTGTCTGTCATTCAATGTGTAACCGGTTATAGTTCTTAGCGTTTTCATTTCTGTTGTTCTTAGTATCCTCTTTGTTGCCGACGTTCCGCTCTTGTTTCTGCCCCGTATGTCATAATTGATCGCTTTTATGTTTTGTAGATTCTGGATTTGCATGGTATATGAGGTGTTTATACTGCAGCTATTTGTTATATATATGCCCGACGTTGTTCCGAAATGCTGCGTTAGGGTGTGGTTTGTTCGTATTTGCGTATATGGACTCTATCGATGGCCTTCGTTAAGTATATATATATTGTTGATGTTATGTCATCGGCAAGAATCTTTGTATAGCTTCTGTATATTCATTCGTCTGATGAAACTACGGTGTAGTGAAACGCGTTACAAATCGCAATTAAGGGAAAATTCTAAAACACAATATTTTTTTTATTATTGATAATGGAATTTTACCAAGTAAAAGCCTCCCAAATTCAGTTTCAAAGAGGTGCTCAATAAGGTTATTCCGCGATAGTTGGCAGGATTTGTTTTGTCTCCTTTTTAAAGATAGGCACTGTTACACTTCTTTTCCATTCTTCTGGTATTTTTCCGTATGTATTTTCGTCTAAGTCTTCTTCTGGGGAAGATTTTTGAAGTATTTTTCCATACGACAATCACTTCAATATGTAGGTCCACCTACGTACAAACACTCAAGGATAGGAACAGCTGAACTAAGTACGTACAGCTAGGAGTTAGAGAAGTTCTCTCAGTTCAAGACCTCGAGGTGTAAAGTTTTCGCTCAGGTAGCTTAGCGGAGATCTAGGATGGCTACTGTACTCAATATGTACAGTCATGTGTATCTGCACTACCGCTATATGCTGGTATATATCCATTTTGGCCATTTACTCTTCTCCTTCTGTGTTCGTAGTAGTCAGACGTGTAGCTTAAGAGCAAATTTCTTCATAATTCTAAAATAGTTGTTTAGGTTTTTATGGCCGCAAATAAGGACTGTAACATGGAGAATGGAGAAGACTTTTCAGAAGATGTATCAGCAGATCAAAGTTTTCGACAAGATCAAGTAGATGGCTAAAATGGATCGGGGAACGCTCCACCAGCAGATAGCGGTAGTGAAGACTCACCTGGCTGTACATATTGAGTACAGTTGTCATCCTAGATTGGGAGGTGGAGTAGCAGTCGATCCCCAAGGAAACATATTATTGTAAATAGTGTATATATGAATATTCAGAATTTATGGTTGATAGTGATAATAAATTAAATGTTTATGAACTCTGTGTTTCCTCCGCTAAGCTACCTGAGCGTGAAACTCGTTACATACAGTAGTGGGAAGTGATTAAATTCTAGTTGGCTATTGAGAGTGTTGAATTTTGGGTTTTTACGAAGTTTGTAAGTTTCAAACTTTTCAACAGATTCATTGTCATTCCTATATTGTATTTGTAGGAAATTTCAAATTATCTAATGTAGTTATGTGAATTGTAAATTCAATATGTTCAAAAACTGAGCATTTGTTGTTTGAGGAGAGATGTTCTTCGAATCTAGATTCATAATTTAGACCTGCTTGTCCTACGAAAGATATTGGACATTCATTTCATTCAATTCCATATTTTTCAGACTGTTTGAATTTATTTATTTTGTGGTATCTATATTAAAATATAGTAATTGACAAGTTTGTTTTTGTTCTTTATAACCGCTAGTCTAGATGGAGTTGAGTGTTATTTCTTTGGAAAATTATGTTATACTCAATAGAAAAAAAAAGATACTATATAGACTCACAACTTTGAAAATTTCTACTGTTTTGAATTCAAATTCATTAGAATCGGAAGAAATTGCTTGCTAAACGTCGGATTTCAGTAAATTTCGATAGGTTTCATCTCGTCAAAAGCATGAATAATTCAATATAGGCGTACAACTAAACAATCCTTTTCCATAACATGTTTTATATTAAATACTTTCATGAAGTTTCTTATTTTTCAACGCGTATTTCCCTGAGAAATTTTTAACCCCGAATGAATTCATAACTGGCAGTAAATTTCACAGATTAAGTAGAACTTGAACCTCTCAACTGGTTTCAAGCAGAGTTTATTAAATTTCAGAAGAATCGACAAGATATTTCGAATACCTTGAAACAGGAAGAGAATAGCCAGTGTAGGAAGGAATGTCTAATAATATATACAAGAATTTCGAGTAGTTTCCGCTTCAAATAATGTGCTGAAGGAATTTAACGAACTCAATAAGAACCTTCTAGATTGACTGGTTTGCAGTGGCTGAGAACGTGCAGACATTCAAAAATCTTTATTTTATATTCAAGACTCGGCGTTTAATAAATTCCGTTCTAATTTCTTTTTCGATCACTCATTTTTTCATTTTTCCATGAGAGAGAAAGATACTACCTGGTGATCTGAAAGAACATCTAGAGCAGGGGTGCTCAAACGGTCGACCGCGAGTGCTTTTTGAATAGATCTCGAGAAAAAAGAAATTTTAATAAGTAGGTAACTAAACTATAAAATTTATTACGTAATAAAATAACAGTCTGATAGTGACAAGAGGCGGCTTTTTCAAAGAAACGCGCGGTTCTTGTCAAAGAAAAGCCGCGTTTTTTATTCTTGCTTATTCTTATTCTAAAACGTATCATTTCAATAACGATTGGGAGGAAGAAATTTTTTTGTATAGTGAAGGATAAGTGCATTTGTCTTATTTGTCGTGCGTCTGTTGCAATACCTAAGCATGGTAACTTAGAGAGGCATCATAAAACGGTTCATAAAAACTATGATTAGGATTTTCCGCCACAGAGTGAATTAAGGAAACGGAAAGTACGTGATTTGATATCTTGCTTGAAAAGAGAACAAACCATGTTCACAAGACCAGCCCAACAATCAAAAGCTGCTACGATCGCGTCATTTAAAATATCTCGTATATTGGCGAAACGTAAGAAACCATTCGAAGATGGGTCGGTTGTGAAGAAAGCATTTATTGAAGCGGATGAGACTTCACTTGGAGTTTTAAAAATGAAACAGAAATCAAGTCTGCTATTAGAGAACTTCATTTATCTCGTCCGACTGTCACAAGGCGTATTGAAGTCATGAGTCAGGATATGGCAGATAAACTTAACATGATATCATGAAATGTACATACTTTTCTTTACAGTTCGACGAATCCACCGATATGACAGACTCTGCCCAGCTGTGTATTTTTATTCGGATGGTATTCAATGACATGTTGGCTGAGGAAGAATTTTTGACAATCATTCCTCTGTAGGGAAAGACCCGCGTCGAAGATATATATGACGTTTTCTTCAATTTTGTAAAAAACTACAAGCTGCCAATATATAAATTAGTGTGCTTTATAACCGATAAAGCACCAGCAATGACTGGAAACAGAAAAGATTCTGTGGCATTGTGGCGAGCTAATGAAGATTTCCCTTCAATTTTATCATTCCCTTGCATTATACATCAACAAGTTTTGTGTTCAAAAGTTTTAAACACGGAGGTAATTATACGGGCGTTAGAACAAAAATTGTGCACGTAGCTTGCAACGGCGGCTCTTGAAGTTGCAGTTGGAAGATAGGGAGTCAGCTGAACACATTGACTTAGTTCTTAATACGGACGTCAGGTGGTTGAGTCGCAGAAAATTCCTAAAAAGGTTTCAAGAATTATTGCCCGAACTAACAGCTTTTCAAGACGAAAGAGGTGATGACACTAAGATGTTGAGAAACGTAAAATGGCTGACTGATTTGGCATTTTTGACTGACATCACAATGCACTTGAACACCATTAACTTGGAGCTTCAAGGTAAAGTAAAAACTATTATTGAGATGATAAGCGCAGTAAACGCATTCAAAAGTAAATCACAACTTATGATAGATCCACTGAAAAGAAAGGATCTAAAACATTTTCCGTCTTTGAAAGCAAGGATTCCGTTGATTTATGAACCGAAGTATATTAGTAGTTGTGAAGCGACTCTGTAAGATATAATGTTGTTATGGAATGATATTATTTCTTAAGAGGGAAGCTATCAGATTTTGTGCAATTATGGACTCCATTACTTGATAGGGTGGTAGTTCTTCGGCTTTAATGTTTTTCATCTTCAAAAATAGACGGCAGAACATCTGTACTAAGTGGTAGACATTATTATCGACAAGGAGAACCAGTAATAGAGGAGAAATTTGTTTTAGTAACTCTCTGATAACCTACTCAGAAGAAAAATGTACGTATTCCAGACACGAAGGAAAGCTAGGTTACTTGATGGTTGGCAGATTGTCATTTGAGGGGTCAGTAGAAAACAATGTAAATTAATCTTACTGCCACACCGCCTTTGCTTTAGGTAGGATGCGATAGAACCGTCATCTCTAATCATCTCTATTTTTGGGTATTTTCATGCTATCATTTCGTATGGCGTTCTTCTTTGGGGCACTTTTCCACGAGCCAAAGACCTCTTTCTATTGCAGAAGAAAGCTATTCGAATTATTCTAGGCCTTAAACGAACAGACAGTTGCAGAGAGGTTTTTAAACAACTTGAAGTCTTGACCCTACCATCAATATATATTATGGAACACTTACCTGAATTTGAAACAAATAGTCAATTCCATCAATTCAACACGAGGAGGAAGGGAGACCTGAGGACGACCTTTCATAGCAAAACTAAACTACAACAGGGTGTTGATTACTGGGGTCCTAAGTTATACAACCATCTGCCCATTGAAATCAAAGAAAAACATCAACTTGCATTCAGGAGAGAGGTTAAAAACCTACTTCTACATAAGACCATATACAAGTTGAAGGAATTTCTCTCTGAATCAGCGACGTAAACAAGGCATACGTCTATTAAATATTATATTAGTTTTTGACTTGACATGTAAACAATTGATGTCATTATATATATATTTCATTTCATTTCATTGAATGTTTATTTGTACGTAGCTATAATGCTAGACAAATATTACGCCAATTTCCAGCCCTTAATTACAAAAGAAGTACAATCTATGATCTTGAGAAAAAATTTCGGACAACAGTGTCATTAGGAAGAAGATTTGGATGACTGTTTCTCAAATATCTCAGAGACGCCAACTGTTAAAAACTTCTGCGAGGATAATAATACATGATTTTGTTTAACAAATTACATGAGTAAAAACATTCAATAAAAAGAATCAAGTACTCAAAATGGAATGTGTTCTCCATTGGCATCTACAACCATCTGCACCCGTCTTTTCCAGCTCTCTCGAAATAACAAAACATTATTGAGGACAATTGACACAACTCTGAATGAATATTCGAGTTCGACCCCTCAAAATAATGGGAAAGGTTCAATGTAGTGATTAAATTACGCAGTTGATTCATCACGACCGCAAAAATTTTTTTAATGCGCGGATAAAATTGTTGATATTTGAGGAAGTCGGCCATTTTGAATTCGAACGGAAATCTACTTTCAGGTTGGTTTTAGTGAAAAATGGTTCTTTGTCTTCCTAGAACATCCACAACTTCAGGAGTGCCAACGCTATGAGGTGAAAAAAATATTTCGATTTCAGCTAAAAATCAGAATGAAAAACATTCTTCACGATACTTTTTCACCAATTCTTGGAATATTTTCAAGATCAACACGTCAAATTGTTCTGAAAAGACTGAATCATCGACTGAATGCCCCATTCGAATTGATTAGTGAAAAATAAACGTTCCAGCGATCGTGAAATATTGCGCAATTCGAATGAGTCAGCCATATTGGATTTCACTGAAAGTAAAATTTCGATACAATTTCTGAAAAACCTATTCCTTTGGCTTTTAAATGAAGCAAGAACGAATGATCTAGCTCCAAAATTGCGAAAGTTATAAAATAAAGAAAATTGTCCGGTTTTTTACTGGCGCACCCTATATTTCAAGAACGTAGAATTTCGCAACATTTTTGTTCATGTTTTCAATTTTTCCAGGGGAAAAGAGTGATATTTTCTTACCATTCAAATGAAATAAAATGTAAAACGTTTTTTCCGTCACAAAACATACTATTGTTGACCTATCAATTCATCAGATATTCAGTGACCTGCCATAAAATTTCATGAATTAGTTATTCCGAAAGATTGGACTATATCATATTTCTCGGAAAAATATTGAAACTGATCTTGAACAAATATTCTGAATACCAAAACTATCCTCATTCAAATCAGAGTGAACGTTCTATCTAATCGAGAGGAATCAATGAATATGAGTGTGGTACGTTCGTTGAAAGAGGGCAGAAAGGCCAAATCCAATTCGCTGATATCTAAATTCCGTCGGTAATTATTGGTAGAATGTAATGGTGATTCCGAGTCTGATTTTCGGATAAAATTCTGCTGACTGAAAATACGAGGACGTCCTATTCCCTGTAATCAGAAGGACAGGGAAGACAAAATCGATTAACCTAGTCTCGAGAAATAATTCGATGGAATTAAGAGTTCTGTTCTGCCATTTTCAATCTGAATTGATTTGTTTTTCTCATACCCATCTGTCTGGAAATTAATGAGATGAAAGATTATTTGTGACTCTAATATTTGTAGAATGAAAAATAGATTTCTTTTGAGTCTTCGAAATTTCAATATATACCTTGATGAATGCAACACAACATTATTGAATTCTACTTCTATAAATATTTTGTCTCCAATACAGTTAAGTAGATTAATATTTACTCAATTGATTGAGTAATCCATCCTTACTCCTTTTATGTTGAACGTTTCATACGCCAGTCGCCTCTGATGTATATGTATATCGGGTGGTCCCAGAAGAACGCCCAAAGCTGTAGCTCCTACAATTTTTGATCGATTCCAATGAAACAAAACCCAAACAGCATCTTGAATATTCTTAATTATTTTAATTGGTCTGTCACAGAGATACTGAAATTTGACCTTCACCGGAACTTTCAAAATGATAACCCTTCATTTCAATTTATTTTTCAATTTCAGTTCAATTCAGTTTTGAGTGCTTTCTGCTTGAAAAGTATCACTTCAAATGCTGTATTCTCCGAGAAAATATTCATCTTGAATATCCATTCTAAATTCTCCGATGTAATTCGTAAAATAGAGGACTGTACTATCAGTATTCATTCAATTTCCCTTCAGTTTTCACTCTAAATTGATGCAAGTTTTCTGTGTTTCTTGTTGATTTTCGGATCTTTGAATTTATTGTAATGGCTGCTGAACGTCCTGGACACTATTCGAGTGATCATGAAGTGATAAGAATTGAGAGGATGGCCGAAGATAACGTTACGTGGCTAACTTGTTGAATGTTAACCAAAGCACTATTTCAAGAGCAATTAATCGGTACCACGAAACAGAGGAATATGGAAGAAAGGCCGGACAGGGAAGAAATCGGATAACAACACCAGTTGATGATCGTTGGCTTCGTTTAACTGCACTATGAGTTCGGCACTGTACGGCTAGAATGCTACAAAATGAACTTACTCTTTCCAGAAATGTGCATATTTCATTGCAAACTGTTAGGAAAAGGCTCAGAGAAGACAATATCAGACCAAGGGTGGCTTCTACCGGCCCACGTCTCACCAGAGAGCATCGTGTTGCAAGACTTCAGTTTGCGAGGGAATGAATGTTCTCTTTCCCGACGAGTCCAGGTTCTGTCTAGTATCAAATGATAGACGCATGCCTGTATACACACGATCTGGTGAATGGTATCAGCAATACAATATCCGGCAAACGGAAAACTTTGGAGGGGGCTCAGTATGGGGAGGCATTTCTTTCCATGGTCGAACTGAGTTATTCCTAGTGAATAATGGAAGAGTAACAGTGGCCAGATACATTGCAGATATCCTTGAACCCATGTTGTACCCTTTGGCCCATTTATTTTCAAAAACTTCATTTATATGCATGATAATGCTCGGCCTCATGCAGCTAGAGTAGTTACAGAGTTTCTGCAAAATACAGAAATTGATATTTTAAGATGGCCAGCCAGAAGTCCCGACTTGAATCCCATATAACATGTTTGGGACAACATGGGGTGGCAAATTCAGCAACACTCCAAGAACTAGAAAATCTGCTTCCTGAAATTTGAAACTCAGTGACTCAAGAGTACATCCAAAAATTGTTTGAGGAGCTTCCGAGTCGTATACTGGCGGTAATTAGGCCCGGGGAGGAAACACTCGATTTTGAAAACGATTAGTAACCATTCGATGCTAGTTGATTGGTCTCTTCGCGAATGTTTGAAGATGGTAGAATATTTTAATTTTTCACTAACTCAAATATTGGTGATATTTTCCATCACAAACTCATCTCTTTTGAATAATATCTTGTTATTTTACAGTTATGAAAGTTACCAAGCGAATGACCAACCTAAAGTTTATAAAGTATTATCCTAAAAGTAGGATGATGCGACAATAATTGTATTTTGGTCATTATTTCAGTTCAGATAAAACAAGACTCTAATTATACCAGAAGATTCTATGCTCCCTGAAATGAGTTCTGCGACGGATTGCTATTATAAATCACAAGCAATTTCAATAGAATTATAATGGATGTCATTAGCAAATATTAAAGGGAAATGATGACAAATTAGGTACCTACAAATTTTATTTCCTTTCAAGTCATTATTACGAAGAATTAGTAAGTTTGGAAGAGGAAAATCATGTGAATATAGATATGATACAAACCTATTGTCAATTCAACAGTGCTCGACCAATTCGACTCTATCGGGAACGATTTCCAGATCGTGATGAACTAGAGCACCATAACTTCACTCGAAACAAACAAAACGAACAAAGTCTCAAAAAATATTAATGAAGAAACGGCATTGAATGTCTTATTGAGCGTAGAAGCGAATCCAAAAACATCTGTTTGATAAATTTCGGCAGAAACCGGGGCGTCAGTGACGACTGATCTGTTTTACGATCACATAATTACAAGCCTTTCTTTCTCAGAAATTAAAAGTTCTTGTTAGGTGCCTAGAAATACAAATGAATTTTGCAAGAATATAATGCATCGTCAGACCATAGCAAAGTTAGCTTGAATCAAAACAATTTTGATGATCTTTCACATTCAAACAGTAAAAAAAATTTCTTGATGATGTTCCCCTGGAAGAACGAATCAATTGGTGCTGCAATAATGTATAGGGGCAAATGGTTCCGTTCGGTCGACATATAATAGAACAATGTTCATGTATATGTCAAGAACTTCCTGGATGATGTTTCCTTTGAAATCAGATTTGATATTGACCACTATTATAACTATATTATCACACAGTCCATATAGATGGTTTTATTGAAAAAAATGCTCCAGTGAAAAAACCAGACGATGTTCGATTTTTTTCGAACATGCACGCATTTAGTTATAATCGAATTTATACCATGTGAGTTGTTTATGTGAATAGAGAACACAATTTAAAATACGCTGATTATAGCAAGAAAGTATATTTGTTGCATTATACAGGGATATCCACCGGGACGGTCTGTTAAAAACTTTTCGAGTTCCAATTACAATATCAAGCTGAAATCTTATACGCGGCCATAACTAGCGATTTCCAATTGCAGTGAAATATTTTCGAAGTGATACCATTTCCGGTTATACCGGAAGTGGGTCATCACTTTGTTATTTCAAATGGCAATCTACCTTTTTTATTATACATCTAGAACCGACATTTGAGCAAGGCATAAAATACCCAAGTTGTTGGCACTTATCTGTCAAAACTTTCGACACATGTCAAATGTTTATCCCGTTGTTTTGTATAATTTTTTCAATTTGGCCTTTTTCAAACAGCAATAGCTCAATTTTTTCAAATGGCACGTGCCAATTTCTATATCGCCATCAGATGAAGAGTCAAATTTCAGATGGAATTGTATAAGCATGTACTATACCCATCTCTTAAAGTTCCGAAATAATTTGGAAATATATTGAATTTTGATGATTTTGCAAGAACTAACAGAGAATGCTTTGAAATATTTGAATCAAGTAGCTGAACTGGCTACACTCACCTGACAGGTGCCTAAAATTAATGTACTTGTCACTTCGTTCATTCGAATTTGATAACCAGTGGTTTAATTCCAAATGTGATGTATTTTTTGGATATTTTCAATCTGAAATAACGACAATTCTTGTTGAAATGTCAAATTCGAATGAACGGAGTGACAAGTACATTAATTTTAGGCACCTGTCAGGTGAGTGTAGCCAGTTCAGCTACTTGATTTAAATATTTCAAAGCATTCTCTGTTAGTTCGTGCCAAATCATCAAAATTCAATATATTCCCAAATTATTTCGGAACTATAAGAGATGGGTTTAGTACATGCTTATACAATTCCATCTGAAATTTGACGCTTCATCTGATGGCGATATAAAAGTTGGCACGTGCCATTTGAGAAAATTGAATTATTGCTGTTTGAAAAAGGCCAAATTGAAAGAATCATACAAAACAACGGAATGAACATTTGACTGTAGACTGCTTAGAAAATTCCTTGATCCTTCTTCTATCCACCAAGCAAATATTGTGTCTGTAGTGCAAAAGATCTACGAGCTACAAATTTTCTAAATGTTCCTCAAAAATCGAGTTTATCACAAAAATAATTAAATCTGTCGAAAAATTTGACAGATAAGTGCCAACAACTTGGGTATTTTATGCCTTGCTCAAATATCGGTTCTAGATGTATAATAAAAAAGGTAGATTGCCATTTTAAATAACAAAGTGATGACTCACTTCCTGTATAACCGGAAATGATATCAATTCGAAAATATTTTACTTCAATTGGAAATCGCTAGTTATGGCCGCGTATAAAATTTCAGCTTGATATTGAAATTGGAATTCAAAAAGATTTTAACGGACGGTCCCGGTGGATATCCCTGTATATTTCAATAGATTTCCACAGAAAATTAATTGTTCTTGACCATCCTTTACATTCTCTAATTTATATTTCCGTATTCCTTCCATATTCATTCGAATAACTCATTCATGAGTACCTATTAGTCTTTCATCGAGTGTTTATATTAATTCAAATAATTTTCGAAGAATGAAAGACTAATAAAACCAAATTGCACATCGTTACCCTTAGGCTTCGCTATGTCTCCCTCCAAAGATCATCATATTCCTGTAACTTCCAGCTGGAATGTGAATTTTAATTGGTGCTTAAGGTTCTCCTTGAGTAGAATAGACGTTGATTACACAGTAGTCTCATATTTTAATTATTTCACTCCTCCAAACAGCTCTCGTTCGTGAGAGATAAAACTGAACGGTGCTGTAACGCCCCTATGACATTTAACAAAGTTTCTATGGACCATTTCATTTATTTAGTGAGCATACATTCATTAATTTTTTTGTTAACTGTTACGATGAAGGTTGAGACAATGTTGAATGATAGTATATGAGATTCCACTTTTTATTTTTTGGGTTTCGTTTCCTTTGTCACTCTTAATGTCAAGTCTCAGGAACACGTGTAGGTATTTTTTTTTTTTTGAGGTATTGACCTAAGTGTTTACCAGAGCCCCCGCAACCATTATGCAAAGTGTGCAATGCAGACGGGCGCCATCTTTTAGGGGCGCCAAAACCCTAGGTCCAAAAAAAATATTAAAATGAAAGTTATATATTATATACGTATAAATACACACGAAATTTTCATTAGTATATCATCCAGTTACTGCCGATTCCTATGTTGCGACAACATGTCAGGCGGCAGTTTCTTGATTTTTCCTGTTCAAAAATGAATAACGCCTGGAGCGCTATAAAAGCGATGCATCGCCACAGGCGTTTTTAAATCAGGTAGTTCACTGGACCGTGCAACTAGTGAATAAAAACAAGTAACCCTATTAATTTCTACATTTAAAGTTATTTTCATTTTGTCAAGTGTGGTGTTGTGTTGTGTATTATTTTGTTTACTACCTTTTTTTTAATTAAGTGCCGAACACCTGCTGACTGCAATTTCAAAATGGTAAGTGTTCCCTACTTTATACTATCAACATTAACCCTTTATAGGATACTGGTTATAATTAATTGTTTTTAGCCAAATATCTTTTTATTAATTGAAATGTCATGTACGAGTTCAAAAAAGTAACTGGGTTTATCCATAACTCGCTTAGTTTTTATGCTATTGATCTTTTTAAAAAACCATCTTGTAGGGTTTTTTAAGGGCTATAAGATCAAATTAAATTAAAATCTTTTTGCCTTTATTTTTGAAAGGATTCAAGCTAAAAGAGCTCGAACAAATTGCTTTTTACTCAAATATGCAAACTTTAATCGGCCATATCTTACTTAATAATAATCTGCCCTATAAAGGGTTAAAAACTATTGGCTACTTAGTTAACTTTTCAAGAATATTTGCTACCCTACCCACATGGTGCTTAATATTGTGGTTACTTTAGAGGTTAATTCCTAATTCCCATGATTACTAATTATTCATTTGTTTTTTCAGGATAAAAGAAAGAGAGCCTACAAGAAAGAGGAAAATGGTTGGACCTTTAAAGCATTTCTTGCAAAACTATCGAAATTCCAAGGAGACTATCGATATTGGTGCGACCGAATCGTCCCAATCTCAAGATTCTAAATCCGTAATATCAATAACCGTGAGTGGACCATCTGAAATTTCAACAGTAACATCAGGTCCTGCAACAAGTGGCAGCGGTTGTAGCAACAAAACAGCTTTTATTGATGCAGAGCCCGATGAAGCGATGACACCATCCTCGTCTACAGCACTTGAACAATTCACTTCAGGTAATTCAGCTTGTGTAAAAAGTTCGGTAATGTCAGCTACCGAAATACCTACTGCAAGTAACACTTTCGATGAAGGCTGTAATGAGGCTAGTATCGATATAATTCTGTCCGACCCCGGTTTGTGGCCCGAAAGAATCACCCATGAGATGGCTAAAATATTGGTTAAACGTGGTCCGCCCTTGATAGACATCAGTTTTAGCTTTCCTAGTAATAAAGAAAGTTTTCGTGCAAATACTTTGAAAGAAATGTAGCAAATGGAGAAGAAGTCAAAAGAGCTTGGCTTATTTACTCTATTTCTAAAGATTCTGTATTTTGTTTTTGTTGTAAGCTGTTTTGTACATGTAAAACTCCTAACGCTTCTTGTGATACAAATAGAGTATCTGATTGGCAACACTTGTCTTTGCTAATTAAGAGACAGAAACGTCAATTTTACACAAGTTATATAAAAACTTGGGTAAATTAAAAAAAAATGTTGGAGACATCTATGACTGTTAATGCTCATGATCTGCGGATTTTAGAAACGGAAAAAAAATATTGGCGAGACGTGTTGGAAAGAATTATTACGATTGTTAAGTTTTTATCTACACAATACCCGGCATTTCAAGGTTCATCTCAATTGCTTTTCAAACATGATAATGGAAATTTTCTAAAAGCTGTTGAGATGATTGCCTCTTTTGATTCTGTGATGAGACAGCACGTTAGCCGGGTGTATAACTCCAAAAAAAATCTTTTGTTATATAGGCGTGCAAATAAAAAATGAAATAATTGAAATCTAACCTGAACACCACTTCAAAAAAGATTGAAGTTAAGGAAGGTTTTATTGCGTTTAATGCAATAGAGTTCAACACCTTAACCTACGTTGGCATTACAAGTGAGAAACTGAAATCATTCTTAAGTAGCAATAATTTCAACATAGCTTTCCAAACTAATAATAATTTAGGCAAATATATAAAAATAATAAAACCAAACCAGGTAAAAACAATAAATCAGGTGTTTATAGATTGAATTGCAATGACTGTGATAATTTCTACATTGGTAGAACACATAGAAATTTTAATATTAGAATATCGGAACATAAACGCAGTTTTTCAAATAAAAAATCAGATTCAAATTACGCGAATCATCTCTTAGAAAATAATCATTCTTTCGACCCACAGTTTGAAATTTTGCATACAGATAATAAATATTGGAAGGTAGATCTTTGGGAAACTTTAGAAATAAATAAATACAAACACTCAGGTAGACTCATCAATGAACAAGTCGATTTAAGCCCTTCACCTCTATTGAATCTTTTCGGGGAGCAATCTATTCCACAATTTTATTGGATATACCTGTCATAAAAAACCACTTCAGAAGAATCAACCCAATTTTTCGTCGAATTTTTTTGATTTATTGAATTTCCTATTTGCTTGATCCGATTTAGCAACCTAGAAAATATTATTAATATTATTAATTTTATTGGATATACCTGTCATAAATAACCACTTAGGAGGAGGCGACCAATAAGCTTTTAATTACTCAAGAACATTTATAGTTATATTCTCATTTACATTTTTCTGCATAATCATTCGTCCGAAGAAGCTACGGTGTAGTGAAACGCGTTACGAATCGCAATTATTAAGTAAAATTCCTCAAAACACAGTACTTGTTTTTTATTATTGATAATGGAATTTTACCAA
This sequence comes from Cryptolaemus montrouzieri, assembly GCA_013387265.2. Classification (NCBI taxonomy): domain Eukaryota; kingdom Metazoa; phylum Arthropoda; class Insecta; order Coleoptera; family Coccinellidae; genus Cryptolaemus; species Cryptolaemus montrouzieri. The sequence goes on from JABFTP020000042.1 coordinate 17,050,359, forward strand.
GTAAAAGCCTCCCAAATTCAAATGCAATAGTGGACCCTACGGGAGAAGGGATATATACATTTGTGATAGAAAATTTGAAAAAATTAAATTTAGAATTAAAACACATTAGGGGCAAGGTTATGATAATGGAACAACTATGAAGGGAAAATATGTTGGGCCTCAAAAACGCATTCTTGATGCGAACCCTTTTTGTACCTTGTGCGGCTCGTACTTTGAACTCTACACTGAATGACGCTTCTAAGGTGTCAGGTGCTACAATAAACTTTTTTAATCTTGTGCAAGAGTTATATAATTTTTTTTCGTCATCCACAAAAATGTAGTATGTTTTGAGAAAAATTGTCCAAGAGTTAAGTTTAAAGCCTCTAAGTGAGACAAGATGGTCCAGCAGAATTGACGCAATAAAGCCCCTTGAAGTTTATTTAATTAAGGTTTGCGAAAGTCTTCTAGAAGTGGCTGAAGATAATTTCTTTCACATTGATGCAAGACATAAAGCGAGTTCCCTCTTAACGTCTGTACAAAATTTTCAATTTATTTGTGGAATTATTATTAGGCATGAAGTTTTATTTCATATAAATATTGTCAGCAAACAAATTCAAAGTGCTACAATTAATATTAAAGTACGCCAAGCATACCTGAAAAATTTAGTTGATCACTTCCAGCAATATAGATCTGACCAATCATTTCAAGAAATTCTTGTGCAAGCGGAAGAAGTAGCATCCTCTCTCGAAATTGAAGAAGACTTTCCACCATTACTAGCGGTTAGGAGGAAATTTAAACCAAAACTGTTTGACTATGAACACCGAGATGAGACCCCTCATAATCCAAAAACCTCATTTGAAATTAGTTTTTTCTTAAAAACTATAGATTAATTTCTAAGCTCTATAAAAAACTGATTTGACATATTAAATGAGTATGATAATATTTTCGGATTTCTTAGCGACATATTCAAATTAAGTGACAGCGATCTTTTAAAACATTGTTCTATTTTTGAAGAGCGACTGACAGATCAGGATAATAAGGAAATAGACTCCAATGATCTGTTTAACGAAATTGAAGCGTTAAAGTTGTTTTCATTACCTGATGATACTGACCCCTTAAGTATTTCACAATATATATTTGAAAACAATTTAAACTTCTCCTTTCCAAACGTTTTTTTTTTGACATTGCCTGTATATGTAGCTTCTGGCGAGCGATCTTTTTCAAAGTTAAAAATCATGAAAAATTATTTGAGATCGACAATGATTCAAGAAAGATTGTCTGGGCTAACAATATTAGCAATTGAACAAGAAATTTTTGACGGTATAAATTTGAGCGATGTAATTAATGAATTTGCAACAGCAAAATCTCGGAAAATATCGCTACTACAATAGCTATCTTTTATTTTTCTATTGCACCTAGACCTAGCTATCATTTTTGATTAGAACGAAGTTCGCTAGTTATTTGTTATTAGAAATATCTGCATATTTTTTAAATAAAATGTTTTAATATGGGTGTAAACAAGAATTTATTTTGTTATGACTTTGTTCTGTTTGTTTCATTTTGATATTTTACTCTACCAATAAATATGACTTCTGAAGTTCAGTTTTTTGCTTTACTTCAAGCACCTACCTACCTACCATCTACCTTCAAAACAAAATAAAAAAACATGCGCCAAAATCCTTTTTTGCACACAAGCGCCAATTGTTGATAATTTCAATGAAAAAAATTGGTCTTAGTCAAATTCCATTTTTCCATAAGTTGATAAAAGATGAAAAAATATTTTATAAGTTTTCAGTATACGGTGATTTTGGTTTACCTTGTAAAGAATATCACAAAAATACGTGGAAAATATTTAATCAAGAAACGTGATAGCTATTTCAATATTTCTATCATCATCAGACGTTTACAGATTGTGAGTAGAAACTAAGATACAGTCTTAAATATAGAAAAACAGGTATGAATTCTAAAGAGAGAAAAACAACAAGTTTCTACTATTGGAATATGGATAGGTATTCAAAGGAACATTCATAATTACTTGAAAATCACAAATATTGGGGAATAACATAGGTTTGTGTTATAGTTAAGAAGGGTAAGATTATTTCTCTTGTGTTTAGCTTTAAAAATTTCCAGAGATTCTAGGTAATTGCGTTTATTGCTTTTCGGGGCATGATAAATAATTTTAAGACTATCTATACTAAGGCAGCGGTTTTTACAAAAGGAAGAGTGATGTTCTTTATATCTAATGCGAAAACATCTTCCTGTCTGTCCTATGTATACACCGTTACAATCAGGGCATGGCAGACCGTATACTTCTGAATTGTCCAATTTATGAGTTCTATCTTTGACATTAAAAATCAATTGCGATAATTTAGATGTAGGTTTGAAGGCAATTTTCATGTTGTAACTCGACATTTTCTTTGCAATTTGCTGTGAAATTGGAGCAAAATAAGTTAAGTTAGAGAATTTAAAATATATATATATATATATATATATATATATATATGGGCTCTATCTATATATATATATATATATATATATATATATTTGGCGGGCTCTCTCTTAAGAAATGATATCATGAGTCATATCGAAGAAAAAAATTTTTAAAATCCCAACTCAATTTCAAGTTAGATATAGAAACAAACAGTCGAACAAATTTTTTAGACTTAACCATTCCCGAAAAAAAATTTTTGCATTAGATATACAGGGTGTCCGTGAATTGCGTGTACAAGGTTATGACACAGATTCTTTAGCTCAAAATAAGTCGATTTAGGCCAACTTACCTATATGAAAAGTTTTTTTGTTTGGCCGTTAGAGGTCGCGAAATCGAAAGATTTTTTTTTTATTTTTCTTATTTTTCAAATAATTCGAGAACGAATTGATCGATAGAAACTATATTTGGTATGCGTAATGGGGTGAATTATTCACGTTTCTTAGTGATCCACTCAATGACCTTGACGTTTTACAAGTGTCCCTAAAAACACCAACGTGTTTTTAATCAACCATAATTTTTCAACTGTCTGCGTTTGAGCAAAACTGTTTCAGACCTTAAGTAGCTAGACTAATCATCAAACTTTTTTGTCTCCTGAGAAATTTTGTTTTGATGAGCGGCTCAAGCACAAAAAACAGTTTTTCAATATCATGATTTAATTTCTGCAACTACCTAGCAAGTCAAAGAATATCACATATTGACCATGTTGGGTTGGACTTCTTGGATTAGGCTTGACAACCTCTTATTGACCAAATGATGTGTTCTAGGTTGCTGAATCGGATCAAGAAAATAGGACATTCGATGTTTAGTAGTACAAAAATTGAAAAAAATTCAATAAGTTTTTCACAATTTAAAAATATGAAAACAGGTTGACCAGTTGGAAACTGAATAATAAAAAGCAAATCACTTCAGAATAACGATTAATTAGTTTACTCCCAAAATTTCATTCAACTATAGTTAATGTTCAAAAATTCCACCATTTTGCTGAATACAGGAGTTAATCCTCTTTAAGAAATTAAATTGAACCATTGGCTTTACTTCAGGTTCATTTTTGACGGAGTTTGCCGCATTCAAAATTCTCATACGTAACTCTTCTCGGTTATCAATGGGAGAAGAATAAACTCTGGATTTTAAAGCACCCGAAAGAAAGAAGTCGCACGGTGTCCAGTCGGGAGATCGTGATGGCCAACTCGTAGGAGCATCAGCTCTCCTTCCGATCCAGCGATTTGCATACTATGCATGTAAGAACTCGCGAACCGCTGAAGTGAAGTGAGGAGGAAGAAATCGGGCAACCCGCGCTATACATGACCATTCCATCGTCAATCAAACCATAAGAAATCCTCGTCTTACTGCTGTTCAGGCACCTAGCCTTTTACAAGCAGTGAATAACATTAACGTTAGTGTGAGGACAGTCAGAAGAGGATTAAATGAAGTTGGTCTGAGATCATACGTGCAAGCTAGAGCACCAAGACTCGATAGAGCCCATCGGGTAGCAAGATTGGCGTTTGCTAGGGAGCATGTAGCATGGACAATCAATCAGGGGAGACGAGTTTTATTTAGTGATGAGAGCCGATATTGTGTGAATTTCGTGGATGGTAGAGATAGAATATGGAGGCATCGAGGGAACGCTACAATCAAGCGAACTTCGCAGGAACTGAGCAGTACGGTGGAGGGTCAGTTATGATATGGGGTGGCATATGCTTGGGAGTACGAACAGAACTGGAGATTATTGGCAATGGATCACTTAATGCCCATCGGTATATAACAGAAATCTTGGAGCCTCATGTTGTGCCTTTTGCTCCTTACATAGGGGAAAATTCCCTTTTTATGCACGATAAAGCGCGCCCTCATACTGCGCGCATAGTGATAGAACATCTCAATGAAGTTGGGATCACACGAATGGACTGGCCGTCGCGGTCACCGCATTTAAACCCGATCGAACACGTTTGGGACATTCTTGGAAGAAGGGTTCGACAACGGAATCCAGGCAACGTTGAAGAGCTGACATTGGCTTTGGTGGAAGAGTGGGACAACATACCTCAACAAATGATAGACAACATCATTGGGAGTATGCGAAATCGTATGCGCGCTGTAATAAGAGCTCGGGGGGGTCATACTCGCTACTAAAATCAAATTTTTTTTTTGTGGGTCATCATGAACATTTTTCTCAACATGTTCATTTCATTTCACGAGTGTATCGCCAGGATACACACCTGCTCTCAATTTTGGACAGGAATGATAATTATTATAGAGTGTCACACAAAAAAATTCAAAAATAAATGTGCAAAATCAACGATTTTTCCAGTGTACTTCGAGTTCTCCCGGAGCGTGAAATTGGCCAGTGAATTTCAAAAATTTTCATTTCGTTAGATGTTTACTTCTCTAATTTAGATTTTATTTTTGGCTAACCTCCGATGTTATGCACCTACGCAAGATTAAAAATAAATTCTTGAAATTTGTGACTTTTCGCTTCAAATTGGATATCTCTTGTAAAAAAGAGATAAATGCATAAACAAGAAGTGTCTTGACAGACCGTGATATTGTACGTTTCAACTCGGACCACGAAATTCCACAGGGTGTTACGAATTTTGACAAAAAAACACTTTTAGTTTTGCCCCCGTATAAAATTTTTTCAATTTTTTTTGTTTTCTCTTATAATTTCTACAAAGCAGAAGAGTTGATCTATAACTTGCTGAAAAAATCATCTAAATCGGTTGAGAATTAGGAAAATATCGGACTTCGAATTTGGTTAAATTTCACTAATTTTGCCTCCGAATGTAGTGCAACGAGTCCGGCAAAGTTTCTTGCAAAAAATTCAAATATGCCTCTCCGTTTAATCGATCTGGAACTACTACCGGACCAATAATGAAATTGTCAATTACTGAAATCCATACGTTAATTTTGAATTGATTCTGATGATGTGTACTTATGTAGGCATGTGGATTTTCGATATTGTACACTTGTTCATTCTGAAGGTTAGAGATGCCAGGCCTAATAATAAGAGCATTAGTCAATAAATAGAATTTTGCTACTGAAGTGGAGATCCTGAGTTATCTTCTCTTGGATAAATCGGCTGAAAGTTAGGCGATTCTCAGGATTGTTATAAAGTAATTCCTGAATTTTCTGAATGTGATAAGGATGAAATAATTGTTCCTGCAAGACAACATGAATCATTGTTTTTGGAACGACCAACTGAAAACCTGCTTAATTGTGGGTTTTCCTCAACCTCCAAAATTTGTTCTTCGCGTTCTACCGTCCTTACTGTTCGTTGTCGTCCTCGATGGAAATTCCTGGGCTTGAAGCAACCATTCTCGCGGAGGCGCCTCTACAGATTTCCACGTTTGGTGGTTCGGCACTATGTGATCTGGAAATCTTTCAGTATATACCATTGCCTTGATAAAATCCGTACACTATAACCTGATAGTGACAAAAAATCACCAAAATACCTAGTAAAGAACTTGAGGAACACTGTTGTGTCAACAATTGGTTGTCAAGCCTAATGAAATGACAATCTGCCAGATCACAGAAATAAATCCAAAGCCAACATGGTCAAATGTGATATTTTTGACTAGCTAGGTGGTTGAAGAAATGAATTTATGTTATTAAAAAACTGTTTTTTGTGTTTTTAGCCTAGCTACTCAATGTCTAAAACAGTTTTGCTCAAATGCAGACAGTTGAAACATTTTAGTTAATTAGAAATACGTCCCAGTTTTTAGGGACACTTGTCAAACGTCAAGGTCATAGATTGGATCACTTAAAGACGTGAATAATGCACCTGAAGGTTTCTATCGAACGAGTCGTTCTCGAATTAACTGTAAATTAAGAAAAAATCTTTGGATTTGGCGACCTCTAGCAGCCAAATGATGAAACTTTTCATATAAGTAAGTTGGCCTAAATTGACTTATTTCGAGCTGAAGAATCTGTGGTACATGTACACGCTATTCACGGACACCCTGTTTATAATGATTTCGGTAAAATGAGAATGTCGTTTGATTTTTCTGCTTCGAATTTTTGATTCAAAGTTGTTACGATGTGATTTTCTGATTTATATTTTGGTGATCTTTTGTGAAAATCTCAGCAATTTTGAATTATATTAAATAAGGCTCATCAAGTAGTTTTAGTTTTAGTTAATGTTTCTTGATGAGATACTAGGGTTAAATTTGTGACCTTTATCTAACAAACTACGTTCAGAAGTTGATAAATCAACAACATAGTTTATAACTCTACTACTGAATGACCTGAATTTTTCGAACAACTTGTCTTTTCGTAAAGAAGTTTGCGATTGTCGTCAAACAAATCGAATTCTATTGGATGGAGTTCAAAAGTTAATTTTGACTGAGATACCTTTATAAAATTTTGACTAACGTCTGGTTTGTTGAATAGAAATTTGGTATCTTCTTTCATCCAGTTATAGTTCAACTTCTCATTATCTTCATGATTAGCTATGACGTAGTAACGGGGAATCAATTAACTATAGAAAAATAATACATGTTCATCGATAAAGCATGTTCAACTCAACTATGAACGGTAAACGCTGAAAAGTTTCAACCGTACCCAGTCTACCCTAACTACTTGATTTTTCCACATTAAAAATATTAAATATTCATACTTCAAATACCCGATCTCACAACCGTTACGAGTGATTAGCCAACTTTACAGTAAGTTTCGCAACTGAGCGTTTGAAGGTGAATTCATTGCACTAGAAATACAAAAGGCATATGAATAAAAGAACAGCGTTAAAAATCGCTAGTGTGGCGCCCTTCGAGTTTTAAACTAGCGTATTTTCACACTCGAAAAAAACGCAAGTGCTACATGACCCACACTTTTCGCGCTCCGCATGTTTTTCACGCCCGACATTGTGAAAGGAAAAGTATGGCTTTGCGTAAAGAAGTTTTCACTTCAGAGTTTCAAAAGATATCGATTGTTTTGTTTCATTGTTGAATAGAAGCTTCATGCATTTATTGTCTTTAGTACATTGAAAACTTTTCAATAGCAAACTGTTAACAGCTTCCCCATTTTGGAAATCATGCCAGGTTATTCATGAAACTACAAAATCATGACTTTTATGGTTCGACCTTTACAACGGGCTCTTATCTCTTGTTCTATATTGTTTCGTACACGATGCAAAGCCGAATTATTATCGTCTTATCTTCGTATCCTGCAGTTAGTTTTGGAATAACGCCAGCACATATTCTGTACGTAAAATATATTCTGAACTAGATGGGTCACTCTATTTTATGCATATTGAATGCAGAGTGATTCCATAACCTTCTTGGTCTATATGGCTCGATAAATTCGACGATAAATTCCACTGCAGATATTATGTCGGCTCTATGATGAAAAGTCGCAGGCAATAGCTTGTAGCATTTTGATGTCGGAGGAATGACTTGTAATCTTTCTAAATCTGATGTAAGATCATGGATTTTCCAAGAGTGGAAATGTGAAGAGCTACGTAATGAAGACTAGATGGATAAGAGATGTATTCGTTGTGAATTCCATAATTTTTTGCAGAAAGTCTGTCATACACTGTCGAGAAAAAATTAAGATCGTTCCAAGAATTTGGTGTTTCCAGGAATTTATCACAACCTTCACTTTTCTTGATTTAAATTATTCAATACATGCATTCTTAAATAGTTGTATTATTCAAGAAGCGAATTGTTATTGAGTAATTTGATATGAACAACCAAAAGACTGGCGATGGAGTCACTAATCCCGCTCCTCAGCAAATACGAGGAATGTCTTTTACTTTTGGTATGTTGGTATATATAGGACACCATGTCAGTTCCTCTATAAATTGTTAGTATAAATCCAAAATTTCAGTGTTATACGTGATGTGTTAAAGCCACATCAAACTGTATTTATATATATATATATATATATATATATATATATATATATATATATATATATATATATATATATATATATTACGCCTCAAAAAGTCTAGGAACACTTGTGAATATCGATATATCGTATCTACGATCAATATGGATGATTTTTTTAAGAAATGAACACCTGCATCAATTTCTCACCAAATTATGTAGAGTGCCGCAACAGATTTCAGTTTTTTTATAAAAACTAAAAGTGCAGCAGATGCGACGCTGCTTATAATCATTTCATGTATTCAGTGTTTGAATACAGTTAGTTGGCACTTTGTTTATGTTGTAAGCACAAATAAAAAATTCAAGTTTTGTGATTTGACTATGGAAAGACGACATTTGACTAGAGAAGAGATGTTACGAGCCGTTGGCATGCTCCAATCTGGGAGCTCACAACGGGAAGTATCCAGGGTTCTGAGAAGTAGCCCAAGTGACATAAATCGTTTATGGTCGCGTTTCAATGAAACAGGTAGCTTAGAAGAACGCCATACAGGTCGTTTCAGGATTACCACAGTCTCCCAAGAACGATTTTTGGTTTAACAAGCCAGAAGAGATCGTACTACCATAGCATCTCAATTAGCTCAAGAGCTATCACGAGTTCATAATGTACAAATTTCCGACCAAACTGTGAGGAATCGACTGCACGAAGGTCAACTCCACTCCAGACGTCCTTTAAGAGTTCCACAACTGACCCATGGAAATCGCGCTGCTCGTTTAGCCTGGTGCCAAGAACACGTAAACTGGGATCAAGAGAGGTGGGCCACAGTCCTCTTCAGTGATGAATCTAGATTTAGTTATTATCCCGATTCGGTAAGAATTCGAATATGGAGGGAACCTGGAAAGCAAAAGCGTCTCCAGCATATATCTTGGTTCTAAGTTGTCCTTTGAGTATCATTGATCATATAGTTTCTAAGGCTTTCAAAATGTTGGGTTCCGTTCTAAGAATTACTAAAAGTTTCAGTGATCCAAGGTCTTTAAAAATGCTATATTTCTCTTTGGTAATGAATAATTTGGAATATGCTGCACCTGTTTGGTCCCCTCACTATTACAAGTATATTGACAGAATTGAACGAGTCCAGAGAAAGTTTGTCAAAAGTTTCAACTTTAGAGTTTTCAGTCCTAACCATAATTATCAATTTAGTTTGCGTCATCACAAAATTTTAAGCCTGGAGCAGAGGAGAGTCCTTTTCGACACTGTATTTCTTTATCGAATTTTAAATCATTCTTTTAGTTTTCCGCTTATTTAATCAGGGTGTTTTTTGTAACAAAACTAATTACAGTACGACGCTGTAACCAATTCCTCAATACAGCATGAAAGTTCTTTTTTCTGTTGTAAGCTCACGTTGGAATAAACGACCAATTTGTTTTGTTGGTGCAATGACTACCCCTAGACGACGAACATTCACTCGAGATAGGTCAAGATGGTACGACGCTTTATTTTGCGTTCTGGCAGGCTGAAATCTGGGATGCTCAACCAACAAAGGGAGATTTCCAGGGTGCTCTCCAACAAGACGTGGGAGTAGCCCAGACAGAGTCTAACAGGTCGCCAGGTTTGGAATGAAACATAAGCTTAAACTGGAACGCATAAAGCGTTTTCGAGAACATGTTTGCTCTTACACTTTCATCGCTTTCCAAGACGATTTACCACCCTTTGGTTTAACAGCCATCTATATTTTTGAAGTGATTAGTTATAACAATTACCGCTCACAGAATCATCATAATGTACAGGTTTTCCATGACCAAATAGTATCGACTGCACGAAGGTCAACATTTCCACTCCAGTTAAGGTTCCACTCTGACCAGACATACAGGATCGCGCTGCTGTCTAGCCTGATGCCAAGAACACGTAAAAAATTCAAGGTGGGCCACAGTTCTACACTTCAGTGATGATTATCTCAGACTAAAATGTAAGTTATCGTTGTTAAAATTCGGGGTACGCAATCGATTTTTTATAAAGAGGCCAATTTTATTTCTGCTGAATTGAGGTCTCCAGATGGAATTGCATCATGCTTAGGTCCGTCGCAGTCATCCATTTTGATTTATTGATTGAGGTTGCAGGCTTTCAAATCATGTTGGGTTCCGTTCCTTTCAAAGTGAATTCAGTGATCACCCAAGAATGCTATCTGAAAATCGGTCAACAAAATCAACGAGAATATTATGACTGAGGCATTCCGAAATGGTAAAACGGCCCCTCACTATAATACGATAGTACATGTTTGTGACGAGGATAGATCTCTTTTATTGATTCACGAGAACCATCCAAAAGTGAAAGAGTCAGTCACCAGTATAAATAAAAGTTTCCTAGCTACAGGTATGCCGGTAAAACAAACGCCATTTCGACCATGATAGTGGCATTTGTATCAGAAATGTTTGCAATTTCAGTAGGGTCAGAAAATTTGGAGAAGCCTGGAAAGACTTCGATTGTTGGATTCGAATTTCACTAATGGTTTCCATCCGCTTGACATTCTAACATGTTCCCGTGTAACAAGACTAACGTGATGTTCCGAAGGCCCGTACTGGTTTATTTTCTAAGTCATCTCTCCGCTTGACGAATTTTCTGTACAATTGGCGTTGGTTAGCCGTAGAATATCGTAGTTCATGAACCTCTTTCCACACTTCTTGTACAGTTAGTATAAAAATGTTTGAACAAGCAGGGGTCTTAAGATCTGACAGGCCTCAAAAGCATAGTAGTTTGTATAGTTTCTTATGATATTTTACTCTAGATTTGTGAGTCTTAGGTGAGTCTTGGAAATGGATCTTCCTGGTATGAAGTTATGATGAGAGTCCTAGAGCATAGATGTAGATTTAATTCTCTCTCAGATTGCGTTCGTGAGTGGGATCCGCATCTGTAATGTTCGCCATAATTTAAATGAGGTAAAAAGGATGATTAGAGATCTAAATTGTGAGGCTTAGCTCAGAATTCGATTTATAGATTTTTTTTCAACACGAGACCGTTGTTGTGGGGCCATTTTTTTCTAAAATTAAGATTCTAGAATTGTCATGTACCATGAATTTTGTCTATTATTTGCCGATTTGTAGCTTGTGAAGTGATATTATGCATAATAGGATATGCTAATACTCCTCAATGTAATAACATGTTCCATCGTTACACGTTTAGGGCTTTGATCTGGATCATAATGATTTGATAATTTATTAATTGAATCGACGTTATCATTCTTGAATCCATCCTTGATGGACATTGATAATTACCTCGATAGCTTTGAATATAATCTTACATCTGAAATGCCATGCCCAGCATCAAAAATTCGACTTGTATGGGACGTGTATGAGCTTATAAATTGGGGATGCTGAATAAGAAAAAAGAACGTTCCAGTTGAAGGGTGTTGCACGCATGGAGCGAAGATTCAGTAACAGTGTCATGGTAATTATTCCACGGTCGCTTATATGAAATTGTAATACTAGAAGTTCTTGCTCTCATGTTTATCATGAGTGTTGCTCATCAAGATTATTTTTTTTCAGAGGATCAAGGAAGATTTAGTTCCAATGTTGGGGTCAGTCCAGATGGAATCGACAGAGTAACATACCAGATCTTACCTGTTGGCACCAGGCTAATACATATTCCGTTTTCTAGACCGATTCTTAACCAGAATATATGCCAAAATACAATATCTACCAGGAGATCCGTTCAAACTCCTGTGGGAGTTGCAGGAACAAGTGATGACCATTTCCGGTTACACCGGAAGTGTTGTGTTGGCAAAATGGGGGGCACCTTTTATTATTCCAGAACCGACAGGAAGCACAGGGCATACAGAAGTGCCATTCGTTGGCTTCTCCAGGATCTTTCCAAATTTTCCAGATCCGATTAGGAAATTTTGTGCAAATAGACATCGAAGTTGGTGCTGAGGAAATTTGCAAATCCAATCTTTTGCCCGTTCACCTTGAGAGATCGTAGCAGATTTTGCTTGGAGTTGGAGGGGGTCAGAAGTTCAGGGAACATTCAGCAGTACACCATGTCAAATAGGAGTTGGCATGGTTCATGGTTGCTGAATTTATTATAGTGCAAGAATTTGATGTAAGCGAAAAAACAAATAATGATTTTTCAGATTTTGGACTCAAACAGTTTTTAGACGAATTCAAAGACAATGCTCCGTGCAGAATATTTTTAGCTAGATGAGTAGCAAGTGTAATTCTCATGGATGTTCCGAGCTTACGTTTCAGATGTACTACCGCCCTATAGGTCGTCTCTTATACAAGTGCACAGTCTCCCAAAGTCGACTTATTGGAATCACTTTGAATTATCGTACGTGCATAGAGAACAGTAACGCTATCACTAGAATGCTCAACGATAGAACCAATACTTGAACAGGTCAATCCAGACTTGAACTGGCTACTCCACCTTTGACAGGTGCCTAAATGGATTATTCGTACTTGTCTGCATTCCGTTTATGATATTTCAACGATCAGGTGTCAAATCTATTTCTAAAGTTCGGACACCAGATTCGAAATAAGGGAACCTGAAGAGATCAAACGAGGATAACTTTGATTCTCATGGCGATGTTAGGTGGATGAGTATCTTGCAGGCAAGTTTCAGGCTTAAATCAAATGTTGGGTTCCGAATTCGCCAGTAGAATAAGCTTGCTAGATGTAAAGCAAGGTTGTGTGGGGAACATTTTTAGTAACGATGAGGCTCAGTCACAATTTAAGTCAAGTAGGAGAGTCCTTTATCGACACTGTTTATATAGGAATTAAATGCACGAGCTTGTTAAATTAGATGAGCGTTATTATCATACTAATCACATACGTCAATTAAAACTCTTTTCAGGCCCGTACTCTGTTTGATTTTTTGGATTGATTCTGTTATATTCTTGCATTATGCAAAGGATCCTTGTTAAAATTGTCGGACTATAATTGTACAGAAAATTTATTGAACATTAGAGTAGAGTGAGACATCTCATTAGACCTGAAATTGTAAAGTTTGGTAATTCTATTTTAGTTCAATTGAAGTGGTTAACTTTTTTTCAACATTTTTATGTTCAATATTCATTGGGCCAGAATTCCACATTGATCACTTCTGTTGAGATAATTTGGCAACATGTTTATCACATTGAAATGAATTAACTTAATGAATTTTTTCCTGACTCATGAATTATTTTGAGAGGAGTCATTATCAATTATTATTTAGGGTGATATTGGATTACCCTTAATACATGGCTCGGTAAGGGATAGATGTATCCATACCGAGATGGAGGCACCTGCACCACATCTGTAACTTGCAAGCTAGATCCGAGGTCATTCTGATGTTTGTTTATGGGGAATCACACGCATCAGTGAAGTCGGTCCTGGTATAACGTGTATGCTTACGTCGTCGAGAGTATACTAAGAGCGTGTAGCTCAGAAATAATGCTTTCTCGTAATATGAGCATGAAGGAAACTAGGTAGGGCAGTTCTAAACAATTATCATATGTCAACCAATATCAGAATTTTTTTCAGGAATTGGATCTGGATTTTTGGAAAGCGCCAAAATGCCCGAGCCCACATTTGGTCCAGTCTATCGTAAGAGTTAGTATACTGGGGCGCCGGCCGTTACACCATGTTAATGCTATCATTCGTTATGATTCATTTATCTTCTATACGCTGTTCCTACTGAAATTTTATTATCCGGCCATTAACTGTAGCGATTGAGTTACAATTTTTGAACCATGCGAAAGTTATATTTCTAACCTAATCTAGAACCGAATTTGATTTGAGTTGTTGCTTACTTCTGACCCACTACTGTAGATTTTCTAAAATGAGGGCATATTCTGCGTTGGATTTTATCCATATGTTGTATTTTTGGATATTTTACATCTGAAATAACGACATGCGTTGATTTTTTCAATTTGGGATGGCACGACAATTTTTATATGTACAACACCTGAAGGTGGCGTATTGCGAAATCAAAGCATTCTCGGTAGTCCTTGCTCAGTAACAGAGCATTTAAATATTATATTTAGAAAGCTGACATCATCGGAATTTGTGACTTCGTTCAATTTGATTATTGTAATAGACTGGAGTAAAAAAAACTTGCCATTACTAGCTTGGCGCCGTGACCGTAATTTATTCCTGAAGATTCTCTGAATCATGTCAATTCTCGACTACGAAGTTATTATCTCGAGGACGACAGTAGTTTTTCACTAGAGTGGTTCATGCGTTCATGCAAGAGTAGAAAACATAATATCCCCTTTTATGACTGATTTGAAAGGAAATCAATTCAAGAATTCTCAGCTTCCTGACTAAAATGTGCTGGTGTTGGAACCAATTTCGAAAACACAGTAACTCTCCTCAAGAACATCTGCCGATAATTGGAGAGCTGGAAATTATTCCGACCCAGACAGGATTGTTCTTGATGATGAGATTTGTTAGCGGTTCCGTGAGCACTCTAGTTTTGGATGGTTAAGAACCACGGCAGACCTTATCGGCAGGTTTAGATATCGTTGAATGAAAAGTCGTGGAAATCCTCCAAACTAGAACATGTTGAAATCTCAATTCCAATTTTCTTGTACTCACATGATTTTTCTCAAAAAATAGAGCAGTTCTAGATTAGTTTCGAGTTGCATAAATGATTATTTTTAGGATAGGTCGCCTGTATGCGTAACTCGATTTGGAAATAAATAAGCCAAACAGTGCATATAAATATAGCCAATTCGGCTTTAGTAAGATTAGCCATTTTTTCTTTAACTTCACTTAAATTATTCGTTAATTTAATAAACATTTCGAGATACTGGTTTCTAACTTTGGAATACTGTCAAAGTAAATAATATGACATATTCTATTAGTTTTAAATAATCTAGTGCCTGTTCTAAAATGCACAATGTTTCGGTTGAGATCACGAAAAAATTTCAAAGATTCAAAAAGTTTCTGAATTGAACGAAGATGATTGAAAATTCATTGTATGATCAGTGGCCTTACTAAAAAATGAAAGGGCAGAAGAGCAGGCATAGCTCGGCAGGCAACATAGATTCGATGAAGATGGAGGCTGTAAAAATAGCTAGCATCGTTTACCAATTTGATTTCTGAACTGCAAGGATTTCAACAAGAACCCTGCAGCTCCGTCGAAGCAGACTTTTTCTTGAAATTCATTCACTATTGAATGTATCATGTCTGAATAAATAAAAAATATCAGATTTTATTTACTCTCAGTGGTTCATTCTCTGAATATATAAAAAGTTGAAAAAGATTCTCAGTTGGTTATAACTCACGCTGGAGCAAATTCACTTTTAAGGGGACTATCAATTTGATGAAAAAGGGACCTACATGACCACCGGTTAGTTGAATGTAATGGATCTTCGTAGCAATCTGTAAAATGCTAAAAATTTGTGGGAGCCGAAAAGAACAATGAAATTTTCTGAACAATAAGCCACCGAAGAAATTGCCGAATTAATAAAATAATTCAGGAGCATAAACCACAGAAAAGTCAGAAAAATATGTTATCGATCCCTCATGGGCACCGCTTACCTAGTCTTGTGATGAGCATTATCACTGGTTGATGTCAGCGTAATGAAGAAAATTTCAGCAATTCGATAGCACAATGTGCTTAAGTTTGAAGAACACAATGCGGATGATGATGGTATCAGAAGCTGTTATGAACCAATTCGGAGGCGGGATGACGCGTTGAATGATTATTTTCTGCAACATAAGGTGAATAAGGGTTTTTATTACTTAGTTTTCTGATTTTTAAACTATGTATAAATGAGATAAAACACAAGGTTTACCAGCCACCAAACTATCAGAAAGCGCATGGTAATTTGAATCAGATTTATTTTTATCGAAGCTACGTTTATGTTCAGATGTACAAGTACAAGTGTACAAGTACAAGTACAAATATTAAATCCTTTCTCGTCAAACAAAATCTTAATATAGCTTTCAAAACTTCTAATAACTTAGGTGAACATATTAAAAATAATAAATCTCGTGTTGAAAAATCAAGTAAATCAGGAATCTATAAACTCAATTGCGGTTCTTGTGATAAAATTTATATCGGTAGGACCTATAGGAGTTTTGGCATAAGAACATCTGAACATAAACGTAGCTTCGATAAAAATAAATCTGATTCAAATTATTCAAACCACCTAATAAAAGAAAACCATTCATTCAATAAAAACTTTGACATATTTCATATAAAATCAAAAAGTTCAAAATTAGATCTCCTAGAAGCATTAGAAATAAATAGATACAAACATTCGGACAAGCTTTTGAATGAGCAGGTAGATGTGAATTATTCACCCTACTTAACTTGTTTAATTAGTTTTATTACCTTTCATACTAACTGTACAATGGCTCGGTGTGGATTTTCCTGTTATTCATCCAACTTGTTCTACGATTTGTTTATAATACCATACTCTTCATTCTATTTTCATTCTTGATAAAGCTGCTGTGTCAGCGAAACGTCGTCGAATTTTTTCAAATAAAGTGTAGATTAAAGTTAAACCTTGTGTTTTTATCTCATTTATATCATGGATCTACATCAAGTAACGGCCTCCACAATTCAAATACTTCTATACTTCTATGTAGGTAACCGGGTGTTAAAATCTATAAACTTTTATTTCGTTAATAATAAATAGGATTGGGAATTTGAATTTAGGTATTGTTAAATTAATAGCATGTAAATGATTTTGATGTAATGTTCATTAATAATAATGATTTTAACTAAATACCTAGTTATCAGGACAGACCAAATAATTGGGGGATAAACAAATGTATAAAACCTATTTTTGCAACTAATTTTACCCTTTGTACCTGGGATACAATATTTCAGGTTTCAGCAGTATGCATGTCTTACTGCGTGGAGTGAATTGGGATTTTGTCAGAGATGGAAGTCTAGACTGCCATAGTACATTTAATATTTTCCAAGATTAATTTATTGATTCTTTTTCATCTTCATTCCCTGAGAAAGTTACAAGGGTGAGGGAGAACTTTGCTGGGGGTGATTGGTTCACTGAGGGTCTCTCTCCATTGAGTCCTTGCATAATAGGTTGAGGTTCATTTACCGCAATGAGATCAACAAAGCAAAAATTGATTACAGTGATCGTATTATAGCTAGCTCATCTAACAAAGATGACTCACAAAAAGTGAGATGTAGAGAATATTGATAATTATCGTCCTTTATCCTTGGTTCCAATTTTTTCTAAGTTGATTGAGAGGCTTATATGTGATCAATTAAGAGCATATTTTAAAAATAATAATCTCTTCTCAAGGAGCCAGTTTGGCTTCAGGCGGAATAGGAGTACGATGGAGACCCTGGTTGATTTGGTCAGTGGTATTCTTGACTATTTTGAGTAGGGTTACCATTCTGTAGCGCTGTTTCTGGATTTCACCAGATCTTTTGATTGCGTCCATCATGATAAGCTGATGTAGAAGTTGGAAAGGTACGGATTGAGTAAAAGGAGTTGTGATCTCATTGAATCATTTTTAACTGATAGATATCAGGTTTTCAAATGGTGAATACTCTTATAGAGTGAAGGTCATGACTGGAGTTCCGCAAGGTTCTATCACGGATCCCATTTTTTTTTTTTATTGATGACCCTGATTTTATTGATGATGCGGGCAGCACTTTCTTCGTTGATGATACAACTCATTCTATGGGATCTAAAGATATATGGAGCTCTCATGAAAGGGCGTTGGTCTGGTTTTCTGTGAACGGGTTGGCAATGAATGGTGCTGAAACTTTTGGTCTTGCCACGGATTTTGCTGGAGATAATAAGGTCGGTTTTTTGGGGGTTAGTGTTGATCCGGTTTTGTCGTGAAATGCTCATGTTGAGTGTTTGGCTTCCAATATAGGTAAGAATGTATATGTTCCTAGATATCTGGCTTCATCTGTTTCTCCAATGTCTTCCCTTAGATATTGTGTGGTAGTGTGGGGTGGTTGTTCTGGACGTGAATTACTATTACGAGGTCTGTCAGGGTGTTCGGGGGGCTAGACTACAGGGATTGCTGTAAGAGCACCTTCAGATGGCTTGGCATACTTACCTTTCCCTCTATTTATGTACTCGAGTGTCTAGTGTATGTCCACAGCAACTTAGTAGTTTTTAAAATAAACTCTAATGTTTATTCTCACAACACAAAAAATTAATTTCATATAAGAATAGATTTCTTTCGACTCGATAAATTACAGATAGGTTTTAATTTTCATGCTGTTGATTTCTTCAATAGGCTGCCCGATTCCCTAATATGTCTCAAATCGGACGGTTTCAAGATAAAGCTCAGGCAGATTCTTGCTAGGGAGGTTTTATACTAAGTTGATGAGTTTTATAATGTCAAACATTTTGTGAATTTTTCATTGTCTACCATTTGAAGGTGTCAATTTTACTTGTATTCAAGTGTTTTCATCGTGTATGTGTATTTCAATGTACTTTTATTCTTTTTTAATTCAAGTCATTTTTAAATTGATTATATTCATCCTATTACTTTTCGTATTTTATCTGAGGTTTTATTTATACAAATTTAGTTGTTTTTTTCTTTGATATGTATTGTAATCAACCCACTGACCTGTGCAAACACTTTTATATTATGTGTAAGGCATTAATAAATGAATACTGAATACTTAAATGGTTATCTTATATATCTTTTCTATTATTGAATCGTTTTGTTTCGCTCACAAAAGATAACACGCCCGAAATTCAAGAATAGCTGGAAATCAATCTTAGAATTTTGTTTTCTACATTTCTAGGAGTGAATACTGATAATCGATATTAAAGGGAGAATGATTGACATGGCCTATTTTCAGGATCGGGGACTGTAGATATCGAATCGATGGGACTTTTAGATTTCATTTATGCTGGTGTTTTGAACCAAGTTTGGTCTGACTGCAAATTTTCTATCTCCAATCCTATTTTTAGGTCTTATTTGACCAGTCTAATACTAGAACACATGCTTATATGAACTTCTCTATTTGAATTTGGTTCAGGAATACGCCATTGATTTTATGGCATATCATTCAGTAACACCGTGCTCATTTCAGAATCCGACGAGATAGGACTTCTAACCAAGGCAGCCTGTATAAGTTGAATATTATTTGAAACTACATGAGTCGAATATTTTTCCTCATTTACATAACTTTATCCTCAAAATGGATTACGTACCTCCAAAACTTGGAAATTCGCGTTTCAGATTGATTCGATAGATGTACTCAAAGGAACTGGAAATAGGTTGAATCGTGATATCATAAATTTATAGTCATTGATTTAAAATTTCCCTAACGTATTCAAACATCCCGAATTTTTGCCGTACAACCCGAACCGTACTCAGAAAAATATGAATAATTCCTCTATAATCCTACAAGTTTCTCACTGAAAATGGCGTTATGAGAGCAAGCGGAAGAATATATGCATCAAATTTTCATATTATCAGGCACGGAGACACGTAACAAAAGGTCGAGTTCAAGTGATAAATTCGGTATTCCATTCTTCGCTTCCCTTATACATTTCATGTAGAATTTTATGTTCAGAACATTTTCATAGCGAAAAGTACAATGTATGTATAGATAGTATTGACAATTGTTGAAATAACAACATGAACTGCAAAAAGATCAAGGCAGATACAATGAGTCTTAATTCAAAAGGATTTTTTATTGATGATGACCTATTGTTCATTTATCTGAATGAAAAAAGAATTAAGAGAAACAGGTGAAGTGGGAAAACGACTACTTTTCTCTCTAACGAAAACATGGAGCCTTGTTTCAGATAACATACCATCGATCAGCTTAACTATTTTTTTTACGACCATCACTGAATATAATTCTGAAATCATTTCTAATATTTGAATTGTGGAGGCCGTTACTTGATGTAGATCCATGATATAAATGAGATAAAAAACACAAGGTTTAACTTTAATCTACACTTTATTTGAAAAAATTCGACGACGTTTCGCTGACACAGCAGCTTTATCAAGAATGACAAACAGAATGAAGAGTATGGTATTATAAAGAAATCGTAGAACAGGTTGGATGAATAACAGGAAAATCCACACCGAGCCATTGTACAGTTAGTATGAAAGGTAATAAAAACTAATTAAACAAGTTAAGTAGGGGTGAATAATTCACATCTACCTGCTCATTCAAAAGCTTGTCCGAATGTTTGTATCTATTTATTTCTAATGCTTCTAGGAGATCTAATTTTGAACTTTTTGATTTTATATGTAATATGTCAAAGTTTTTATTGAATGAATGGTTTTCTTTTATTACATGGTTTGAATAATTTGAATCAGATTTATTTTTATCGAAGCTACGTTTATGTTCAGATGTTCTTATGCCAAAACTCCTATAGGTCCTACCGATATAAATTTTATCACAAGAACCGCAATTGCGTTCATAGATTCCTGATTTACTTGATTTTTCAACACGATATTTATTATTTTTAATATGTTTACCTAAGTTATTAGAAGTTTTGAAAGTTATATTAAGATTTTGTTTGACGAGAAAGGATTTAATATTTGTACTTGCAGAACCGCAGAATGTTAAACTGTTGAATATTTTATAATCTTTATGAATAGGATATACTTCATTTATTGCTTTCTGATACAGTTTTTACGAATGATTAGATCTAACATATACGGATTATATGAATTATTAATGGCTATCTGTTTGATGATGTTTAACTCTTTATTATAATCTTCTACTGATAAAGGTAAATTGAGTAACCGATGTACCATGCTGTTTAAAGCTGCAACTTTGTGTTGAATTGGATGTAATGAGTAGTTATGTATAATTGTATCAGTATGTGTTGGTTTACGAAAGACCGAAAAACATGATTATTATTTCGTTTAGTGATTTTTTTATTTATTTTATTATTTATTTATTCTATTATATTTTATTTTATTTATTTTTTATATTCATCCAACCTGTTCTACGATTTCTTTATAATACCATACTCTTCATTCTGTTTGTCATTCTTGATAAAGCTGCTGTGTCAGCGAAACGTCGTCGAATTTTTTCAAATAAAGTGTAGATTAAAGTTAAACCTTGTGTTTTTATCTCATTCATTTCTAATAATAGAATTTAAATACTCTGAATCTTAAATTTCAATATTTATTCTAAAACACTTGACTCTTCATTTATTTATTTATTTATATATTTAACAAAGGAAGAGATGGGACCATAAGGGTCCATGAATCTCAAAAACAAAATGAATATGGTATGTGATTTCACAGAAAAGAAAAGGAACAGGGTAAAATTAACATTAACAATAATGCCTAAATTAACCAACGAGAAAATCGAGATGAACTGAAAAAAGAATGAAACAGGAAAGATAAATGATGACATAGATAAAATACGTGATATCAAAAAGTGAGAATGAAAAGGAGGCACCAGTGTTACGCACGCACTTTGTCGAAAGATTTTAAATGAGTTCACTGATGAAGCGCGCATTGAGCCTCTGGTAATGAGTTTTGAAGTCCTCCGATAAAGTTTCAGTGAATGACCGCGAAGACGGCTTCTGCTGATGTGAAAGAGATCGCTAAAGCCGTTCATTGCACGATAGGTGATAATCAGATCTCCACGCTCGCGACGCTCAGGGAATGGCCTCAAACCGAAAAGTTCAAGCCTCTCGTCGTATGAAGGTCAAACAAAACCAAATGGAATTCTTGTCATTTTTCTCTGGATAGACTCGAGGAAGTTTTTATCTCGAACCAGGGATGGGTGCCAAACAGGACCACCGTGCTCAATGATAGGTCGAACGTAAGACGTGTACAGTAACTTGCACGTGCTGATGGAGCATCCGATGAAAGATTTGCGTAGGAAATAGCAAACCCGGTTCGTCTTCGATACAACATGGCTGACGTGAGCCAACCACGATAGGTCCTCAGAAATGATCACACCGAGGTCATTTTATGATTTTTATGGACTGAATGCTCGAACCATCCATATAGTACCGGTACCGGGGGTTATTCTTACCCAGATGTAACACCTTGCACTTGCTTATATTTAGGGGAAGAAGCCGTTCTCGAGACCACTCACTCAAGTCTGCCACATATACCATAAAGATAATAGGGTCCAGAACTGAGCCCTGAGGGACCCCTACTCTAACTGAGAATTGACGATCACTAAGAAAAGCCCTAATCCATTCTAGCAGACCACCCCTGATCCCCAGATGATCTCGTTCATGCAGTAGACGCCGGAGAGGAACACGATCAAAAGCTCTAGCGAAATCCAAATATAATATGTCTATATGTTCACCACGGTCGATTGCTTTTGTCCAGTCGTCCATGCACCTCAGAAGGCAAGTGACATTTGACCTAACCGGAAGGAAACCATGTTGGCTGGAAGGTATGACTTCATTATCCTGCATGAATGCTAGCACTCGTTTGCAGACAATCTTCTCTGCAATCTTGGATACAATAGGTCGGAGGCTTATTGGACGATAATTTAAAGCAGAAAGTCGATCTCCATTCTTGAATATTGGGGTTATTCTAGCTGTCTTCCAAACGGTAGGTAATGTAGAGGTCGTGAACGACAAGGCCAAGGTTTTGGTTAATGGATAACTTAATGCAGGGACGCATCTCTTGGGCAGTCTCACATGCATATAATATAATCGAGAAATTCCATTTCTGAAAACGTTTTACTTGCACTCTTTGGTGATTTATTATTCTGCCTTGCAGCAATATGATCTTATGAGTTTCAGTCTATGATAGCGTACAAGATTTTTGTGTTTTGTGTTTGAAAACACACTCATTTATCTGTTACACCACACGAGTGGTGGGCGTCTGGGAAGAATTGAGGTGTCTGTTTACTCACTTCTTGAAGAGAGCCAAATTGTAGGATGTTGGAAAGATGTTGGACGGAAGCGAGTTCTACAGCTCGCCGGCCCAGTAAACAAAGGAATTCTTATAGAGAGAGGTTCGAGGGGTTGCTAAATGTGCCGCCATATGATGGGAACTCCTCGCCAGCCTAGTGCTGCGGCAAAACAGTTTTCCGGAACAAGGTCTTTCAGCTCTTTGGAGCATCTTCTGTGGAAGTATCTGTAAAACAGAGAAAGTTCAGCAACTTGTCTTCTGAGAGCCAGCGGTTGGAGATCGCGAGTGATCTCTTGGTGGTCGATGAGGCGCACAGCCCGTTTTTGCACACTATCCAACATCTGCAACGGATGTTCGGGCGCAGATCCTCATACATGGGAACAATATTCCAAAGCAGGTCGAGTCTGCGCCTTATATATAATTAACAGCTGAAATGACGTGAAGTATCACTTGGCTCTGCAAAAAGAAAACTAAGTTCAGCAGATACAGACTTAGATATTGCTGATACATGGTCATGCCAGCAAAACCCAGAGTTGACCATTATTCCGAGAAGGTGCATCGAACTTTTGGATGCAATTTTTTGTCCTTGCATCGTTATAGGAGGTTCTCCAGCAAGGACCTTTCTAGAAAACGTAGTTGTTTACGTCTTGCTCGCGTTGAAGCTCACCAGGTTCAACTGACCCCACCGATATCTTCTGTAAAACGGAGTTTAAGCTATTAATTTGTTGACATCTCTGACGCTGAGACGAAACCATGGTACAATCGTCTGCAAAACCGAAGATCTGGTTCTCTTTAGATGACAAAAGATCCTTCATCTGCAACAGAAACAGGGTTGGCAAAAGAATGGATCCCTGAGGTACTCCTGCTTGCAACTGGAAACAATCAGATGTTATACCGTCGACCACAATTTGTATTGATCCATATGAAAGAAAGCTACTTATCCAACCACGCAATTTTTCGGGAAGCCCATATGCAGCAAGTTTATTCAACAAAGCTGCATGCCAAACCCTATCGAAGGCTTTAGAGATGTTGAGGGATATTGCTCTAGATTCCTCATGCTTTTCCATCGTTGATGTACAAACATGAGTGACGTAGGTGAGCAGATCTGACGGTCGTTAATAATTCCCTGCAACTCAAGATATTCGATAAGTTTATGACTCTCTTCAGCACTTTGGACATAATGCAACAGGGCGGTAGTTTTGGGGTTGGGACGTCTTTCCTTTCTTTGGAATCGGTTGAATTCTCGCTATTTTCCAGCTGTTCTGACTGTTGTTAATGATATCCAAAAACGAACAGATCATTTTTTCGATGAGCACTTAAACGGAAATATATTTTTGAGGTTTCTTCGTGTTCATCTACAAGAATTGGTAGAAACTGTGACGATCGTCTTAAGGCAACGAATGAGATTCCTATTGGATGAAGCTCCTGCACATTAAATCTGCAAATTTTATGGACACACACTTTCCTAATAAATGGATTGGCAGAGGTGGATCCCGAAACTGGCCTGCAAGATGGCTTGATCTAACTTGCGGTGACTTTTTCCTATCAGGGTGTGTGAAGGAAATTGTCGTTTGAACTCCACCAATGACAGTTGACGATATGAAAATGAGGATAAAAGAAATATTTCGATCGGTAACACCAGGTATGCTAAGTAATGTCAGAAGATCATTTGAAGACAGGTTAAGATTGTGTATCGTTCAAAATAGAGGCCTTTTTGAACATCTTATGTTAAAAATGATATGGACAGGCTTTCTATCTTCATTTTGCACATTTCTGATGAATTCGAATTCTTCAATAATTTTTTTACTCAATTGTTTTTGATGGTTATGATTCATGACAAATAAACACAGAAATAATTTTATTCATTTCAGGCAACAATTTGTTCAGATAGAAATTGGTGTAAAAATTGGAACATTTTAGAAATTCGATAAAGATTGGATAACTTTTTTCTTTGAAACCATTGAAAATAATACGGTTACTCAATTTACCTTTATCAGTAGAAGATTATAATAAAGAGTTAAACATCATCAAACAGATAGCCAATAATAATTCATATAATCCGGATATGATAGATCCAATCATTTATAAAAAACTGTATCAGAAAGCAATAAATGAAGTATATCCTATTCATAAAGACTATAAAATATTCAACAGTTTAACATTCTGCGGTTCTGCAAGTACAAATATTAAATCCTTTCTCGTCAAACAAAATCTTAATATAACTTTCAAAACTTCTAATAACTTAGGTAAACATATTAAAAATAATAAATCTCGTGTTGAAAAATCAAGTAAATCAGGAATCTATAAACTCAGTTGCGGTTCTTGTGATAAAATTTATATCGGTAGGACCTATAGGAGTTTTGGCATAAGAACATCTGAACATAAACGTAGCTTCGATAAAAATAAATCTGATTCAAATTATTCAAACCACCTAATAAAAGAAAACCATTCATTCAATAAAAACTTTGACATATTACATATAAAATCAAAAGTTCAAAATTAGATCTCCTAGAAGCATTAGAAATAAATAGATACAAACATTCGGACAAGCTTTTGAATGAACAGGTAGATGTGAATTATTCACCCTACTTAACTTGTTTAATTAGTTTTATTACCTTTCATACTAACTGTTCAATGGCTCGGTGTGGATTTTCCTGTTATTCATCCAACTTGTTCTACGATTTGTTTATAATACCATACTCTTCATTCTGTTTTTCATTCTTGATAAAGCTGCTGTGTCAGCGAAACGTCGTCGAATTTTTTCAAATAAAGTGTAGATTAAAGTTAAACCTTGTGTTTTTTATCTCATTTAGGTTAAGGGTATCATTCGAAAGATATTAAAATATACCTCCTACGCGACCATATAAATATAGGGCATGCCATGAACAGTGAAATGAGATTTGAATGATTCCCAATCTCAAAAATCTTCTTCGAATCGATATTGAGGGTAAAAAAATTATTTTTCACTTCCTGAAATTTCAAAAATGTCTAATATTGCGGGAACTAACTCACCTTCATTCATCCTCAGAAAAAATGAAAACAAAATATAGGGTGTCCCTTTCAAAAAATTATAACTGTGGTATGTAACTTTATTATGCAACACCTGTACAGTCTAAAATATTTTTA
The DNA here is from genome assembly GCA_013387265.2 of Cryptolaemus montrouzieri. Lineage (NCBI taxonomy): Eukaryota > Metazoa > Arthropoda > Insecta > Coleoptera > Coccinellidae > Cryptolaemus > Cryptolaemus montrouzieri. Next base: position 17,076,555 of record JABFTP020000042.1, read on the forward strand.
ATTTGTAGTCACTCATGCGTAAAATACACCTAATCTTCCGTCGCGAATGTGATCATCCACCCGGTATAGCATGTGAAAAAAGAAGATGCTGTAGAGAAGTTTCTCAACTCTCTTTCTGAATGCATAGATCAAACGGTCAATAGAAAGTGCTTTTTGAGTAGATTCGAGAAGAAAAGAATTTTCGATAAATAGGTTACTAATCTACAAAAATTTATTACGTAATGAAATAACACTCTGCTAGCGGCAAAAGGCGGCTTTATCAAAGTAACGCGCGGTACTTGTCAAAGAAAAACCGCGTTTTTTATTCTTGCTGCTTTTCTAGAAATTTCGCGTTTGGCGGGAACATTCGAGACTTTCCTTCACGCCGATATGAATGTTGCGGCTGCAGGGATTGGAGTCATTATGAATTGTAACTTGAAGGCAACAATACGTCGATGCAAAGTTTATTATTAAATAGTACAAAATGAGTGCAACGAAGAAATCTAAAACGTATCATTTTAATAACGATTGGGAAAAAGAATTTTTCTTTTGTATGGTGAAGGATAAGTGCATTTGTCTTATTTGTCATGCGTCAGTTGCAATACCTAAGCGTGGTAACTTAGAGAGGCATAAAAACTATGAGAAGGATTTTCAGCCACATCTTCTTTAATAAAAGAACAAACCATGTTCACAAGACCAGCCAAACAATCAAAAGCTGCTATGATCGCGTCATTTGAAATATCTCATATATTGGCGGAACACAAAAACCATTCGAAGATGGATCGGTTGTGAAGAAAGCATTTATTGAAGACTTTAAAAATAAAGCAAATCATGTCTGCTATTAGAGGACCTCAGTTATCTGGTCCGAATGTCACAATGCGTATTGAAGTCATGAGTCAGGACATGGCAGATAAACTAAAACATGATATTAAGAAATGTACATATTTTAACGAAACTCCGCCTTTGATACAAGCTGGATGGATTGAGTAGCCCAGCAAGTGCTAATGCCGGTCCCAAGCCCGGATCAAGGAAGAGGGTTCCTAGGAAAGGTTAGCAACCTGCCTAGGGTAAAACAATTCATTGCTCAAAGCACTGGAGATGCAGCCTCGGAACAAGGACAGAAAACACGGAATACGACCCGCGCGCGAAATAGGAATAAACTCTACAGGAAGAAGCATCAAGTAAGAAGAGCCTGCTGGCACATAAAAACTCTATTCTCCAAAGACCACGAAATAATCCTTGAAATGAACGAACACAAAATAGATATATGTGCACTTGCCGAAACCATAAAGAAGGGAAGAGGATTATCAAAATTAAACAACTACATCTTAGTATACTCTGGAGTAGAAAAAGACCAAAGAGCAACATCGAGAGTAGGACTACTAGTACATGAAAAATACGAAGAAAATATGGTAAACGTAGAATATGTTAGCGAAAGAATCCTGAAAGTCACAATGTCGTTCGACCGTCCGCTACATATCCTATCAGTATACGCACCTGACATAAGCAAACCAGAGGAAGCGGCGGTAGATTTTTATGAAAGTCTTCAATCACAACTAGATAAAATACCAACTAAAGAAAAGATAATCATATTAGGAGACCTTAACGCTAGAGTAGGTAACGAAGTAGTAAACGGGGTAAAAAAAATATAACGAACACGTAATTAACAGAAACGGCGAAATGTTGACGGAATTTTGTGCACAGAACGAATTGCGAATTAATAACACTTTTTTCCCTCACAAAGAACAGCACAAATATGCTTTCTACGATTACCGAAACAACAAATCCATAATTGATTACATTATCACTAACCGAATGTTTCTACCCCAACAAATCTTAGATGCAAGAGTTTCGTCATCAACTAACATTGAAACAGACCACAAGCTCGTTCTAGGGAAACTGAAGATGACAACTCAATTAAAAAAGAAAACACCATCTGTAAAAACTGAAAAATTAACGTAGAATCGCTCAACAATGAGAGCACAAAACAACTTTATTCAAACCGTTGCAAACAGTATATAACTCGTAATCCAATATTGCAGCAAGATAACCCCGACATAGCATGGCTCAAACTAAAAGAAAACATATACAAGGGTGCCACAGAGGCCTTGTGAACCCGCACGGTATCACAGAACGGCAAATGTAATAATAAACCCTGGTTCACCACTGAAGTCAAAAACATTACAAAGGAAAAAAACAAATATATCTAGAATATAAGAACCATCCGACACCAGAGAACCGAAATAGATACATAGAAAAACGAATTTGGAAATTATTAAGGGACACCAATGAAACTATACAACTGAAAACAATCACAAACGAAACATGGGAAAAATACTTCAAAAATCTTTACACCGAATCAGAATATGAAGAAGAACCCCCAGAAGAAGACTTAGAAAACGACATTATAAATGAACCGGTAACAATCACGAAAGAGCAAGTAGCTATGGCAATAAGTAAACTTAAAAATAGGAAAGCACCAAATGAAGATAAGATAACAAATGAGATGATCAAATATGACGGAGAAGCCATGAGAGAAGAGTACACAAAACTGTTTAACATCATAATTCAACACGGAAAAATACCAGAAGAATGGAAAAGAAGTGTAACAGTGCCTATCTTTAAAAAAGGAGACAAAACAAATCCTGCCAACTATCGCGGAATAACCTTATTAAGCACCTCTTTGAAACTGCTTACAAAGATTCTTGCCGATGACATAACGTCAACAATGCCAATCAGCGAAGAGCAACAAGGCTTTCGAAAAAACCGGTCCACGGTCGATGCACTATTTATAACAAGGCAATTAGTAGAAAAGTCTCTTGAATATAACATTCCAGCATATCTTTGTTTTATAGACTTAACGAAGGCCTTCGACAGAGTCCAACTGAAGGATGTAATCAAGATACTGGAAAACAAAGAGGTACCCAAAAAATATATTAGACTCATAAAAGATCTGAACACTAATACAACAACGCAAATACGAACAAACCACACCCTAACGCAGCATTTCGGAACAACGTTGGGCATCCGCCAAGGTGATAGTCTTAGCCTCTACTATTTAATACTGTTATGGACCAACTTGTAGAGACCGTTGAAAACTTGGGACTAGGATACCGCATGGGAACCTACAAAATTAACATCTTATGCTATGCCGATGACGCCGTACTCATTGCAGAATCAGAAGACGACCTACAAAGAATGTTATACGCCTTTAGCAAACGCGCAAAAATTTCAATATGGAAATCTCAACAAGTAAGGCAAAATGCATGACCATAGCTAAGGAACCTCTGCGCTGCAAGTCAACAATAGACAACGCCACTATAGACCAAGTCATGTCATTCGAATACTTAGGGTGCAAAATAACAAGCACAGGATACCTTGAAGATGAAGTGAGGAGACAAGTGAACAAAGCAGCTGCAGTATCAGGACATCTTAAACAACCAATTTGGAGAAATAAACACCTCAGTATACCATGCAAATCCAGAATCTACAAAACATGTGTGCGACCAATTATGACATACGGGGCAGAAACAAGAGCGGAAACGTCGGTAACAAAGAGGATACTAAGAACAACAGAAATGAAAACGCTAAGAACTATAACCGGTTACACATTGAATGACAGACAAAGAAATTCCGACATAAGGAAAAAATGTGAAAAAGACGATATTGTAAGATGGGTAAGAAAAAGAAGAAAAGAATAGAACCAGCATGTAAACTGAATGACCACAGATAGAATAGCTAAAATCGTATATAACAACATACCACACGGAAGAAGACCCGTTGGACGACCACCAAAACAATGGCGGGACAATTGGCAATCAACTTCACAAGAACTGCTGCAGAAACCGGAACTGAACAAGCGCTACGCCTTCAACACGGTGAAGAAGAAGAAGACATATTTTCTTTACAGTTCGACGAATCCATCGATTTGACAGACACTGCTCAGCTGTGTATTTTGTTCGGATGGTATTAAATGACATGTTGGCTAAGGAAGAATTTTTGACAATCAATCCTCTGAAGAGAAAGACCCATGACGAAGATATATATAACGTTTTCTTCAATATTGTAAAAAACTCCCAGGTACCTTCATATAAATTAGTGTGCATTACAACCGATGGAGCACCAGCAATGGCTGGAAACAAACACGGTTTTGTGTCTAGCTGATGAAGATTTCCCTTAAATTTTTCATTCAATTGCATTATACATCAACAAATTTTGTGTCCAAAGGTTTCAGACACGGAGAAAATTATGGGCAACAAAAATTGTGAATTCCATCCATGCACGTAACTTGCAACGGCAGCTCTTTAAATTGCAGTTGGAAGATGGGGAGTCAGCTGAACACACTGATTTAGTTCTTCACACGGACGTCTGGTTTCAAGAATTATTGCTCGAAATAACAGCTTTTCTACACGAAAGCGGTGATGACACTCAGATGTTGAAAAACGAAAAATGGCTGACTGATTTGGCATTTTTGACTCATATCACAATGCACTTAAACATCATTAACTTGGAGCTTCAAGGAAAAGGAAAAACTATTATTGAGATGATTAGCGTAGTAAACGCATTCAAAAGTAAATTGCAACTTATGATAAATCAACTCGAAAGAAAGGATCTGACACATTTTCCGTCTTTGAAAGCAAGGATTCTTCAGTTGAGTTATGATACGTATGAGGTTGAATTATGAAATATTTTGCGTAATGCGTTTTCATGATTGCAGTAAATTGGCAAATATAGTAATTCAAATTTCACCCTCTTCCTGTCAACCGATTAATCTGAAATTTTGTATACACTTTGGATTTTGGTGACAATACAATTATATTTATTCATTATCATTATAAATACAAGATGGCCGCCACTACAAAATGGCGGATAATTTATGTTTTATTAATCCCATCAATATGGGTATCAAATGAAAAGGGCTCAACAAGCAGAATACAATATACTATAAAAATTGAAATCCAAGATGGCGGCCGCTACAAAATGGCGGATAACATAGCTTTATCAATCCCATCAATATAGGTATCAAATGAAAGGGCTCAACAATCAGAATACAATATACTATAAAAATTGAAATCCAAGATGGCAGCCGCTACAAAATGGCGGATAACGTAGGTTTTATCAATCCTATCAATATGGGTATCAAATGAAAGTGCTCAACCAGTAGAATACAATGTATCCAGCCTGAATTCACCACCCAAGTCAAGATTTTGTATCGTGTTGAGGACTGTGTGGCGTTAGGGTGGCTAAAAATGATACGTCGTTAGCGGTACACCACCCAAGTTAAGGTGAAAGGTTAAAACGCGCCGAGAACTGTATGGCATTAGGGTGGATAAAAATGATATGTCGTTAGCGTGGATATAGCTACAATAATACCAGCTGATATCAACAAAACTGGGGGTTTACCAGCGGAACTGGAAATATTTGTGGGGGCAAAAGTCATGCTACGGTCCAATATTGACGTTTCAAAGGGATTAGTAAATGGCGCTATAGGCTACATCACCGAAATCGTTTGGCATCAATTTCGTTGAACTCAGATGTATGCAACAGATGTACCTTCCGTCCGAATTGATTTCTCAAGAGACGGAGTACATCTTATACACCAAAGCCATACAGTTTCCAGCTAAGTACAATTATGGGACAGCTGAAAGAAGAATGTTGCCTTTAATACTATCATGAGCTTCTACAATACATAAAATGCAGGGCAGCACTGTGGATCACGCAGTCGTATACTTAGGTGCGAAACTGTTTGAAGAAGGTCAAGCCTACGTGGCTCTTAGTAGAGTAAGATCTTTGCAGGGACTACGTATAGAGGAGTTGGATTGCAATAAACTAACGGGCAAGAAACCTTGCAATAATGAAGCACTAAATGAATTAAAAAGAATGCGAAATAAAACTAAAAACTAGAAAATAAAATAGGTAAAAAACTTTTTAAGTTAAACGGTTTTATGTTAAACATACATTGCACTGTTTAAGATAAATGTACTAAAACCAAAAATAATAAAATAGATACAGTCGTGGGAATTATAAACATATGCATAGACTAGACTAAAATAAAACCGTGGGCACGTCAATTGTCTACAATCGTTGATTAAAATGTTTGTTTTGTAATGTTACACTATAATTATTGGGCAGTTGTGCAACCGACAACGATGGACGTGTGATAAGTAGGGCTAGAATGTGGAAACAAGCTAGCAAGCTCGATTATAAGCGAGTTTTAGGGTTTCATAGTGGTGAGCGAGTAGTACTTTTGTCATATGTTTTGTCGATTAAAGACAAACAACAAGCAGTGAAACGATTCCTCGCCAGCCAGCAGTGTGAATGTCCAACGATAAACTAGTTAAAACATCTCTTTTATTTACATGGAGTGTATAACTATTAGAATTTCCATGAGCAAGAAAATAGTAAATAATTTCCTCACCGTCTGCGGGCCAACTGCCTAACGACGAATTAAACGATTCTTCTATCGCACATTAAGTCGATAATTTGTAGACAATTGACGTGCCCCACGGTTTTATTTTAGTCTAGTCTATGCATATGTTTATAATTCCCACGACTGTATCTATTTTATTATTTTTGGTTTTAGTACATTTATCTTAAACAGTGCAATGTATGTTTAACATAAAACCGTTTAACTTAAAAAGTTTTTTTACCTATTTTTATCTGAAATGAAGATAATTAAGTCAAAATATCGCAATCGACTAACTGACGGTCATATGTCATCATGCTTGCGATTAGCACTGAGTGGTTATATACCATCTTATGAAAAGTATGCTGAGGACATACAGTGCCACGCTCCAACGTGTCACTTCTTAGTTAAGTTCAACACCATATATAACTCTTTTGTTTTGTAACAACCAATAAACTCGCAATTTTGAATAACTATGAGTTATTTCATTGATATTATAGAATAGAACCTAACTAAACCTAACCCAAACCTTGACTGAAATAATGTATATTGTGCGGAAAGCTAATATCTATATATGCTACGGTACACCCTACCTAGGTAGGTAGGTGTAGGTAGGGTGTATCGTGTATGTACAATAAACCTGCATCACACATACTTACAGCCTCTCAGAGTCGATCGTAAGGTAGATCGCCAGCAGTTCAAGTTTGAGCACCCCTGCTGTAGAGTGTGTTCTTATATATTATATACTAACAGAATAGGGAGATTGTTCGGTTGATTTTATGACTAAATTTTTTTATAAAATTATGTTCGCAAACCTTCGTTTCGTATCTATAGAGTATTGAATTTTGATATTTCTTTATTTCCTGAGATAATCACCTCAAAATAATAAAGTTATAAAATAATAATAAGAATCATGTGAGGAAGTTTACGATGATTATTTTTAACACTGGTGACAGTAGCGTATGTGAACTGACTGTCCTCAATATTCACTTCGATGTTAGACAAAAGACAACAACAAGGTTACTTAGTTTTAGTAATATTGATAAGAAAAATAACAGTTTAACATATGCACATATTTAATCCACACTATATAACCTTACTCCCAAACATGAAGAAAATATCTGAAAGATTACAAGAGCTATCGAAAAGAAGTAGAAAATATAGAAATCTCAACACCCTACAAAAAGCCTCGACAAAGATTTTGCTGACAGATGTTTGTTAAAAACTTTATTGATAAAATTATGCAAAGAGTCACCCCATTCCATTTAAACATTATATTTTGGATCACCTTGTATATAACATGGTTAATTCAGTCGAAGTCGATGTAATTTTTATTTTAATTCCAAATATTTCAAAACTGGTCAAAATATTTATTAATTATGCTACTTGCTACTGGATAACAGTATTACTTAAAGTGTCCCGAAATTCCCGTTCTGTGTTGGCATCAGTAAGATTTGACTTCTGACAGTTGAGGGATGGAGTAATAAGAGTGAAACAAAAGAAAAAAGTAAACTCATTTCAAAATAAAGGAAATTCGACCGGAGAAAATCGAAATAATCATCTGAATCCGTTTACTGTAAATATAGTAATGTTCAGGAGAGATTCACACAATTTGGTATGTCATAGATAACTAAATCCGTTGAAACTTAAGAGTGCCTCAAACTTATGTCGAATATTCCTAAATATAGCTAGAGTAGCCTACTTCGTTTATAAGGAAAATATCTTATAAATCTTCCGTGGGTGTAGAACCCATCGGAATTTTAAGGGAACGTCGTCAACATCTAAATGACGATGAAAATTCTATCATGTCCGTCACGTATTCTGATTCGAGCTCCAGATCACGTGCTTCTATCCAACATAGCGTAAGAGAGAATTTCATCAATTGCATGGTATATTACGTCTAAAGGGGCAAAGAAGATGAGTTGTGGATGTTGTTGGGTGACAATTATCACCCTTCGAGGAACACGAGGGTAGTTTCGAATTCCGATAGGACAAGATTTACTAAGCATAGCTTAGAGATTTCGATTGGGGACTTAGAAGGGAAGGCGATTTATTATGTCCGACAGATTTCAGCCAAGTGAGGGTACACTATTATAGCTTTCCTTTTGTCCGATTTTGGCAGGTAAATGAAAGATGTTTCTTTGATGTAGAATTTTCAGAGAATATGAAAGCGTATTTCAGTGAATGATCCCTATAACAGAAATTTCAAAATGAAGGAAAGAAAAAAAACTGTTGTAAATTTCCAATGTTTATTTATAAAAACATATCAATACACAGCGGAGTAGACGAAAAAATCAGGGCGACAGCAGGAGTTGCATGTTTGATAAATAAAGAAATCGCAGAGCAGATATTAAGCTGGAAAGCATGAGCAAGAATACTCACAGTTGAATTAAGGAATCCGAACATGAACAAAAGAACAAAAAAACAGCATTTTTGTTGCAGGCCTGTGTTATTTTACTATGGTAAAGAATGTCATCTTCTGTACAACAAAATATGTATTTCATTCTATGGTAACATCACGGAACCGCTTGCGTATGTTGAAAATTGTTATTTCAGGACCCATGAGAATCGAATTTTTGAGGTTGAGTATCTCCGAATTCAAAACGATCAGGACCGTACTGGTTTTACTGATTTGTCTAAGAATTGCTTCAGCAATCATTTCAAAGTTTATTATAGAGCTCAAGGAATACACTGTATAGAAGAATAAGGTTTTGTTGTTTTACATAAAATGTTGAATGAAACATTGAGAGCTTGTTACAATTTCAATAAAGTAGTTTTCCATGTTTTTTCGTTTCCAACTTATCGAGACGCAAAAAATTGAAATGTTCATTAAACTTAAGAACTCAGTTCTGAGTAATTGGTGTCTTATGTGCGTTTTATGTGCCGTCCTTCTTCTTCTTCTTAAGGTGCCTCTTCTAACGAAGATCGGCGATCATCAGAGCAATCTTCACTCTGGAGGGCGCAGCTCTGAACAGGGACCAAGATGTTCTCCTCCCACCCGGTGCTCGTCTTCCTTGGATCTTGCCTTGAATGATGTGATGAAGCAGTTTGTATTTTTCATTTCTCATAATGTCTCAGTATTGAAGTTTCCTCGTCTTCACAGTGGTTAGTAGTTGAGCGTCTCTGTTTACTATTAGGATAAATTCGGCGTAAGTCACATGGTCTCGTTATGATTCGCCGGTACACCCACATGTCAAATGCAGCTATTTTATTCTCAAGACGTTGAGCTATAGTCCAGCCTTCCACTCCATACAGCACAGTGAGAAAGACGTAACAGTGAACCATCCGCAGACGCAAGTCGAGACTGAGATCTCTGTTCATGAGCATCCTCTTCATCTTCACAAAGACAGTCTTGTCTGTTCGATTCTGCTTTGTATTTCGGGTTTCATCTCGCATTTGCTGGTTACTAGGCAGCCAAGATTGCGTGCAACGCTCAATTTGTTGCTCATCCAGCTGAAGCGTAGCCGATACATCATCTCTCCTATTGATTGCCATAAACTTCGACATTTATTTGAATACCATACTTTCTGCTGGCAACATTTGGTCGGTCTAGTAGCTGTTGTAGGTCTTCTGCCGACGAGCTAGTGAGAACTGTGTCATCTGCATACCTGATGTTGACAAGTATTCCATTCACTGAAATTCCTTCAGTCGCACGCTCTAAAGCTTCAGCCATTGTTCTTCCCGAATAGAGGTTGAAAAGTATAGGCGAAAGCACGCATCCGTGCCTCACTCCTCTCAGTTTTGGGATGTCTCTTGTCTCATCAGAGTCCACGAGAACTGACACCACTTGATTCCAATACAACTTGCAATAGTATAAACATTTCTTTCATCCACACCAACATCCTTCAGTATCCTGTGGAGTGGAGTGTGTTATGAGATGTGTTCATCACATTGTCTGTATATTCTCTGTAGTATAATCGTGAGATATACTTTAAGAACGTTGCTCATGAAACTAATAATGCGGTGGTCTTCACATTTCCTGACATTGGGTTTCTTCGGCAAAGTGATAGAATGAGATTTGAACCAACCCACTGGCACACTGTCTGAGAGCTATATACAAAGCCAGCTACTCACTAGGCTACATACCCCAGTCAAAGGAGAAAACTCAAAGTATTACTTGTACTGAAAATGGACAAGAGGTCTCCAGCTTAAATCATATCGCCCGATAAGCTTAACCTCCTTTCTCCTAAAATCAATGGAGAAAATTCGCGACAACCATATGAGAAGTTTCATAAAACTTCATAAAAAACAATTTGCCTACCAACCGGGCAAGTCCACAATTGATGCCCTACACGATCTAGTCAAAGAAGTGGAAGGAGCACTAGAGGTTAAAGAAATAGCCTTAGTTCTATTTGGAGACATTGAAGGAGCCTTTGATAATACCTCCTATACATCCATTAGCAATGGTGCAAACAATAAGGGTGTCAAAACACCCACCATCAAATGGATTAAAGAAATGCTCAAAGGCCGGATCATAACGGCCACTTTTGGAGACACCGAAATATCGGTGTCAGCAATGAAAGGATGCCCTCAAGGAGGTATCCTATCGGCGCTACTATGGTCAGTAGTTGTTGATGGCCTCTTAGAAAGACTGAACAACGCTGGCTTCAACGCACAAGGCTATGCTGATGATCTCATTATGAGAAAGCATGATGGAATCTTATCGAACCTGATGCAAAAAGCCAAAACATCGTAAATGAATGGTGTGCTGAAGAGGAGCTCAGAATCCATTCAGACAAATCCATTCTAATTCCATTCACAAGACGTAGAAAGTTGAACTTAAATCCCCCCTTTCTGAATGGACATACTCTGAAATTTTCGGAACAGGCTAGGTATCTAGGGTTAAATCTAGATCAGAGACTCAACTGGAATTTACACATTGACAAAACTCTTTCCAGGGCTTCATCGTGCTTATGGTCATGCCGTAGACTCTTCGGAAAGACCTGGGGGCTACAGCCAATAATAACCTACTGGTTATACACAGCGGTTATAAGACCCATTGTCACATATGCATCGTTAGTATGGTGGACGAAAAGATCAGAAATAACTACGCAAAACAAGCTGCAAAAACTGCAGCGGCTTGCGTGCTTGGGCATAACAGGTGCTATGATAAGCACCCCGACTATTGCCCTGGAGGTAATCCTAAATCTCCTTCCTCTTCATATAAAATTGAAAAAGGAAGCGTTGATGGCGGCATTACGGCTCCAAGACACAAAAAACTATTACCTGGTGATCTGAAGGGACACCTGGGGATTCTGGGTTACATAGCGCCAGAAATCTTATCACAACCATCGGATATAATGCCGCTTAAGTTTGATTTTCACACACCCTTCGAAGTGGTCATAGAAGACCGCACCATCGTAAAGTGAAAAATAAATCAATTAGACCAAAAATCCTCCATTTGGTACACGGACGGATCAAAAACGATTGATGGAACAGGAACAGGCATATATGGACCCAAGTACTCTTCATCAGTGCCTCTGGGCTCTACTCCCACAATCATGCAAGCAGAAACACTTGCTGTGAACCTTTGCTGCCAGGAGGGACTACGAAGGAAACTCAAAGGGGCGGTAAAGTAATAAAAGCTCTAAACTCTTACAGTTATCGGAGCATCTCTGTCTGGGAATGCCGTCAATCCTTGAAGCAACTTGCTGAGGGGAACAAACTCTTTCTGTGGTGGGTGCCTGGCCACGAAGGCATACAAGGAAATGAAACCGCTGACGAACTGGCCAAATCAGCTGCTGGAATCCCACTCACCGGACCTGAACCGTTCTGCGGTCTAAGTAAGCCGAAAGACGACAGGAACTGGAACGATGGGAAGAATCTAGCAAAAAAGAATACTGGAGGAAAACTCCAGGCCAAAGGCAAGCGAAAAGTTCATTGACTATTCGCCAAAGAAGACAAAACAGCTTCTCGATCTCTCTAGGGACATGTTGAGGATCATAACAGGCCTCCTTACTGGACACTTCCCACTGAGATACCATCTCAATAAAATGGGCAAGTCAGAAACGGCAACATGCAGAATGTGTAAAGAGGGCCATGAAACTGTCGAATATCATTTGCAGTTGTATCGCAACTGTCCGTCAAAGACCTACACCCTTCATTAGCGACAAACTAGAGCCGCACGAAGTAAAAGCAAAAGCTCCCAGGGATTGTAAGGGATCTAGACCTACAGGGAAACGAATAAGAAGGGTTACGAACAAAAGATCAATTTGGTCGCAGTTCGGAAAGGCTTGCAAAGCTAATCGACCCTCACGAATGTAATGTAATGTAACCCACTGGCAATTCGCTTTCTCTATACACTTTTTTCAACAGTCTGGTGAGATATCTGGTGCTCCATCATCAAGCAGCTTCAGAACCTCTCCATGTACGTCGTCTGAGCCAGTGCCCTTTCCATTGTTGAGTTGTTTAATTGCATATCGAACTTCATCTTCCAGGATGTTTGGTACCGTACTTGCGTCTTGCAAGCCGTGTGATTTCTCTCTTACATCATGGAAGAGCTGCTGAACGTATTCCTTCCATATTAGCTTTTTGTCCTCGATCTCGTTGACAGTGTTGCCAAGTGGATCTTGAAGAACACTCATTTCTCTTCATCATCTTTTCCTTAGCGACTGTCGAATCTTTTTGTGGAGATTAAACGAATCATGTCTTTCTTACAGCTCTTCTAATTCTCTACATCCACATCCACCTAAATCAAGTGTCTGAAATCTATCAATCAAAATAAGGCACTTTCCTTAAACACATTCCCGGAAAAGAGTGATTCTCGAAATATTGTATATTGTTAATTACATTATCTTATGATGATGATGCCGACTTAGAACGAAACATCGAAATTTCCTTCTGAAAAGGCCATTCATTCGTCAAGAAATGAATCGTTTTCCTCATCAGTATCCTAAAATGCTCCCCAACAAAACTCCAAGTCGGTTAATCTACCCTCTGAAAGCAATATATTCTACCTGACACGTAGATATTCGCCAATGTAACTTTTTTTGAGATTCAACGAAGGTTGATGCCGCACGTATCTTATTTGAGAAATTTATGGCCTTATATATCATGGAAGTATGTTATTACTCATAATTCTTTCATATTACGAACCATTACTGCTTCGTGCGGCTCTTAGAGATCAAATTATACATTTTTTGTTCTCTTTGTGATTTCCAATTACGTGAGATCCCAAAGGGAGGATTCATAGAGTTTTATCTTCACATGTTATCTGATTCCTTTAGGAATTGAGAATGAAAACGAACAGAAAATGCTGATGCAGCATTTCGTGTTATATTACAGTGGCGAATTGCAGTGCTGCTGCACTGAAAACACTAACAAAAATACACACACCACAAAAATTGTCGCATCACCTGGTATTCTGAAGTCCACAATTGATTAAGCAGCTCGATCGCAGTTTCTTTGTCAACATATGTTCTTGAACATATGAGGGGAAAAAACATATCTATGTAGTAACATTTGTTTCCATATGATCACAAACACCTCTGAAACAAGAATGAGTTTATTTATTTTTTATTCATTCAATTTCTCTTCAGTTTTCACGCAGAATTAATGCAAGTTTTCTGTGTTTCTTGTTGGTTTTCGAATCTTTGAATTTATTGTAACGGCTGCTGAACGTCCTGGACGCTATTTGAGTGATCATGAAGTGGTAAGAATTGTAACACTAGAGGAGGGACGGAGCCAACGTTACGTGGCTAACTTGTTGAATGTTAACCAAAGCACTATTTCAAGATCAATTAATTGGTTCCACGAAACAGGGGAATATGGAAGAAAGGCCGGACAGGGAAGAAATCGGATAACAACACCAGTTGATGATTGTTGGCTTCGTTTAACTGCACTAAGAGTTCGGCACTGTACGGCTAGAATGCTACAAAATGAACTTGCACTTTCCAGAAATGTGCATATTTCATTGCAAACTGTTAGGAACAGGCTCAGAGAAGACGATATCAGACCAAGGGTGGCTTCTACCGGCCCGCGTACCACCAGAGAGCATCGAGTTGCAAGACTTCAGTTTGCGAGGAACATGCAAATTGAGGTTTTCCAGATTGGTCGAATGTTCTCTTTTCTGACGAGTCCAGGTTCTGTCTAGTATCAAATGATAGACGCATCCCTATATACAGACGACCTGGGGAACGGTATCAGCAATGCAATATCCGGCAAACCGAAAACTTCGGAGGGGCTCAGTAATGGTGTGGAGAGGCATTTATTTCCATGGTCGAACTGAGTTAGTCCTAGCCAGATACATCGCAGATATCCTTGAACCCCATGTTGTACCTTTTGGCCCATTGATCGGTGAAAACTTCATTTATATGCATGATAATGCTCGGCCTCATGCAGCTTGAGTAGTTACAGAATGTCTGCATGCCGAAATTGATATTTTGAGATGGCCAGCCAGAAATCCCGACTTGAATCCCATAGAACATGGGACAACATGGGGTGTCAAATTCAGCAACGTTGGATGCCTTGTAGAACAGTCCAACAACTGGAAAATCTGCTTCCTGAAATTTGGAACTCAGTGACGCAAGAGTACATCCAAACTTTGTTTGAGGGGCTTCAAGTAATTATGGCCCGGTGGGGAAACACTCGATTTTGAAAATGATTATTAACCATTCGATGCTAGTTGATTGGTCTCTTCGCGAATATTTGAAGATGGTAAAATTTTTCAATAACTCGAAAATTGTTGATATTTTCTATCATAAACTCATCTCAAACAGCACTGGAACTCACAGGGCTGAAGAAAAGTAGGAAGACCAGCGCACACATGGAGAAGGTCAATTATGGATGAATTGAAGAGGAGGTAGAAGACATGGAGAGAGGCCAAAGTTACGGCGAGAAATAGGGTCTTCGCCAGCAGACCCTATTCACACTCACTGAACCTCTATGCTCCTTGTAAGAGTTGAAGAATCCTATATATATATATATATATATATATATATATATATATATATATATATATATATATATATATATATATATATATATATATATATATATATATATATATATATATATATATATATATATATATATATATATATATATATATATATATATATATATATAAGCGAAAAACACCAAGACACGTCGATTTTTGTTTCGAGGGAGCATTTTCGATTACTGAAAAGGTCTGTCAATTCTCCACCTTGATTTGTCATTTTAGAATTTTAAATTAACATACAGGGTGTCCCAACCAAGGGTGAAGTTGAATTCTGGATCCTATATATATATATATATATATATATATATATGCAAGCGCAGGTTTATGCTCGGTCTAGAAAAACGACCTACACTTGTGAATTTGGAGTTGGTGCAATCAACCCCCTATTTCCAACATCCCCAACTCAAAAATCATTCGATCGATAATAGGTCAAGTGGCACCTCGTTGGAAAGGTACTGCAATTTTCTCTTCGAATTTGGTATTTTCGAAATTCAGAATCATCATACAGGGTGTCCCAGAAGCAGGAACATTGAAAATCCAAATAACTTTTGAAACTGGTTCATTTCGGTATACGAGAACATGTTTGATCCGAGAATAGGACTTTCTTGTGTGGTTATAGAATTTTTGCAATCAACCCCTTCCATTCAGCATCCCCAACTTGAAAATCATACAATAATTCAAGTGGCATATCTTCAGAAAGGTTTTTGAATTCCAGAATGATTAAAGCATTTCATTCAGTTCGGCTCTCCATACAGGATGTCGCTTTCGAAAAATTCAATATCGTCATTTGATATATATATATATATATATATATATATATATATATATATATATATATATATATATATATATATATATATATATATATATATATATATATATCATCATCCCCTCATCCTGATCCTCACGCCAGAAAACCTCGATTGCCAAACTGAAACCAATGCCTCAGTGATTCAGAAAATAAAAAATCTTTCTGGAACTTTGCCACTGAACCTGTAATCACTTGTATGATTTTTGAGTTGGGGATGCTGAATGGAAGAGATTGATTGCAAAATTCCATATTCACGCAAGAGAGTCTTATTCTCGAATCAAACATAAACATGTTCTCGTATTATACCGAAATGAACCAGTTTCAAAAGTTATTTGGGTTTTCAGTGTTCCTGCTCCGGGACACCCTGTATGCTGATTCTGAATTTCGAAAATACCAAATTCGAAGAGAAAATTGAAATACCTTTCCAACGAGGTGCCACTTGACCTATTTTCGATCGAATGATTTTTGAGTTGGGGATGCTGGAAATAGGGGTTGATTGCACCAACTCCAAATTCACAAGTGTAAGTCGTTTTTCTAGACCGAGCATAAACCTGCGCTTGCATTATGCCAAATATATATATATATATATATAAAACTAACTTCATCTCGGTTTAATACACTCACAACCTGGTATAGAATTGACCTCAAACTTTTAGAAGATTATCTTTTATTATATTCTCCAACAATCCTTTCATTTCGACAACCATTTTCAAGGAAAAGTTATAATATGATTCTTTGACTTGACCGAAGCTGCAAAAAAATTGGACTTACATTACAGCAAAGGCACAATCTCCGTCCCCGCTCTATCGTTTCACCCTGTATATTACAAGAAGATGATAATGGTTTCTTAAATTCATTTTCAATAGAATCGCCTTCAGAGAATTCTGACTACAAGTTGAAAAATAAAAAAATGTTGATTCCGATTTTTACTGGCGCATTCGCCAAAATGTATTATTAATAATTTCATTGTGCCCAACTGTTATCCATAGAAGATTTATGAAATCGAATGAGGATGTGTAACAACCACTACTTAATTGTTCTAGGATTTGTAATTTGGGCAGATTGTACTCAGGGACACATCCCAAATTTTCCTTTTGTTTGTTCTCAAGCCCTGGAAGAAGACGATACCTGTCATGCCAGCAGTGGCCGCCCAAGATAATTCAATCAGTGTGTTAACCCGCTTGTTGAAGAAGGTCAAATTGTTACTTATCGCAAGGATGTTCGATGGAGCAAGTTCCACAGTACACTTGCCCTGTAAGCAAAAGAATTTATATGGAGATATATAAAAAGAAAATTGAAGGACAGGTATCTGATGACTTCTTCAGAGCATACAGTGAAATACTTAGAAGAGTTGTTAGACAGGCCAAGAGGATGTACAATGAAGAGTGCATATTAAGATCAAAAATAAAAATTTTGCAACATGGAACTTGATAAGGATGCACACGAATGGGGTCAGAAGGGAGGTCTCTATTTTGGAGGACCTGAGTGGAGGAGAGCAGGGATATCAGGAAGTATTGAATGCTATTTATACATTTTTTGTGAATCAGGGCTCCGAGTTGTCCAGCAATATTGGTGATTCGAGGGAGCAAGGCTCTGGTCTGGGTCAAACTGGTTCTTACCCGTGTAGCAGCCTTGTGCTCTTGTCAACGGATTCTGGAGAGCTCATCAATCTAATCAACCCTTTGAAGAACACAAAATCTGTGGGACTGGATGGAATTCCTGTCAAACTTATTAAGATGGTTGCAGATGAGATCTTGCCTGTTCTGGCATACCTGATAGGTCTCACTTTGGACAGTGGTGTATATCCTGATAAACTTAAGATGGCCAAGGTGAGAGCAGTGTACAATAGGGGGAACAAATAGCTTATGGGGAATTACAGACCTATATCTATACTTAGTAACACTGGCAATATATTTGGAAGAGCTATTTACAACAGAATTGTCGACTTTTTTGATACTTTCAGGGTACTCTCAGAATACCAAAATGGCTTTAGAAAGGGTAGGACTGCGACAAGAGCTATATATCAGGCTATAAAAAAGATTATCTCCTGCTTAAACAGTGGTAAAATTACAGCACTGATGTGTATCGATCTTAGAAAAGCCTTCGACTCCGTCAACCATGTCAAGTTGGTTGAGAAGATGTATGCGGTTGGAATTAGAGGCAGGCCTTTGGATCTGCTTCGGTCTTATTTATCAGGAAGATCTCAATGTGTTGCTGAAAAAGATCCTACAAGTGGGAAGACCCTGCAGTCAATGATGTTGGCTATTGATAGGGGGGTGCTGCAGCGGTCGGTTTTGGGTCCCCTCCTTTACCAATGACTTACCTGGTTGTACAACTGAATTCATGGTCCAATTTGCAGACTACACTTCTCTGGTGCTCGCCGATCCGATAGTGGACGATGTGCTTGTCGATCTTGATGCCTGGTTTTCTCGAAATTAGTTGAAAATGAACAGTCAAAAGAGCAAACTTGTCTGGTTTGCATATGGAAGAGAGAACATACCCATATCTCATGGATATAAGACTGCCATGGTATCATCTAATAGCCTTAAACTCCTGGGTGTTTCGGTTGACTATCGACTGGATTGGGGTGATCATGTAGACCATCTTGCAAATGATATGGCCAGATATGTGTATACACTAAGAACACTGTCCGAACTTGTGAATATCTCCACATCATTTACCGCATACAATGCATACATTGATAGTAGGCTGAGATACGGGATAGTTATGTGGGGGAATTCATCGGATATCTTGAGGCTCCTTTTGTTGCAGAAGAGATGTATTCGTGGAATTCTTAAGCTGAGCAAAACACAATCAAGCAGGGCTCACTTTGTGGAAAGATCAGTGCTATCTGTTGTGAGTCTATATGTTTATGAAGCAATTATGTTTATAGTTAATGATAGGGACCTGTTTGTGGAGACTAAGCGTGAACATTAGCATGACACGAGAGCTAAGAACGATATGAGGCTACCCAGATTTAAGCATACTTACCTTCAGAACAACTCTGTTAATGCGTTGTTAAAAATTTATAATCACATTCCACAGGAGGCACGAGGGTGGCCACAAAATAAATTGAGAAGAAGATTGAATACTTACCTTAGAAGGACACCATACAACTGTTTCGTCTTCAATTTTAAGTTCGAGAATTTTTAATTTTTTTTCACATTTAACATTGATTTAATGTATATATTTTTTCGTTGTGTTTGCTTTCAAGTCACTGGAAGTTAAGCGAGAGAACTTTTTCTTCCGATTTCACGGCATTCAAAATTCGTTACATTAAATTAAAATTCAAATACATATTGTCTTGACGCTCTTTATCTGTTTTCAATTTCCCGCACATCTGCGAATGGAAATCGTGCCTCAGGGTAGCGCGCGCACCAGTCTGCTACAGAGAGTACTATCGACCGTATAGTGCCGCTCGAAATATAACACTCGCTTATATGAATTGCAGTTGCGCCAAAAAACCTCGTTTTCACTTCCATGTGAAATCAAGTTTCGTCTATTATGACATAAAAGACTTTTTGAGATACATTTACCTTAAAGACAATCATTAAAACCCAAACGAAGACATTTTCCAGGCCTGGACTACAGTGAAACTACAGTGTATAAAACCTAGTGCCCTATAGTGATTGTGAACTGAGTTTAGCTACCAACTGCTCGAACTAGACATTCGAATGCATATCTGTTCGTATCCTGGGTTTCCGTTACAAGTAAGTCAAGACAATAATTGAACAATCTCGTTACATTCGTTTCTTTGAATCTATCGTGAATTTTTATATATACTTTTCGTTCAGCACTCATAACTGAATGATACAATTTAGCGTATCAGTTTCTCCTATGAATTTCTTATATACAGTCCACAGAAATCATCATTATTCTCGCTTATTACACTCCAACTCTCCAGGAGTATTTTGAGGACAATATTTGTCTCAGCTAATTTCGTCTCTTATTGTTAGGTCTTTATTCTGTTTACGCTGTTTGTTTTTTTATGTATTTTATGTTTATGATGACGTGTTCTACAACAATTTATGTTTATATGGAACAAATAAATGGATTGATTGATTGATTGATATAGGGAAAGGTACATGGCATTATTATGTGAACCGTTTTCCACCAACCTGGTTTTTCTTTGGAACTGGATTTTATACTGAACCAAGCCTTTCATTTCTTCAGAGCATTTAACATGAAAGTATCTTTAGAAAATAGAAAGATCAGCAACTTCCGATTATGAGTAGAGGCTGGAAATCAAATGAATATTTGGATCCGGAGCCCCACACATGGAAACAGTATTTCAGTCGCACCACCGGTGCTTAGCAGGAAAACACCAACTGTGATAGCGAAGAGCCCTGCAAGGAAAACTGAGTATAGCAAAAGCAGATTTGGCTCATGGTCATGCCAGAAAACTCCGGTGTTGACTATGATGCCGAGTGATATATGTTCGTTTCTAGGGCAATTTTATATCCTTGCATAATTAACAAAGATTCTCCAGAGTATGGAACCCTGAGGTACTTTGCATTAATCTTAAAAGATTTACTCGTCACATCATCAACTACCACCTCTAGTGAAAACAGAACTACTTATCCAACCACGCAATTTTTCAAGAAATCCATATGCGATTAGTTTACTCGTTAAGGTTGCTTGCCAAACCATGTTGAAGGTCTTTGAGATATCAATGCCTCTTGATTCGCCATGTTTTTCGATTGTGGCTGTCTGCAAATGAATAACATATGCAAGAAGTTCACGAGTTGATCGTTGCAGGCACAACAATTGTTTTTTTGTAAAATTTTTAGGTTATATAGTTTGAAACAAAAAATTACGTTCAGGTGTTCATTATTCATACAAATATATAATGAATCTCGATGAAAAACTCAATTGGTCGAAAATTTCACAACTGAGACATTCTTTACCGATCATCATTCAAACTCAACTTTATACATATTGCAACCTGGTATCTGATAATCTTGTTATTCAGCGATTGATTCAAGTGTAGTTGATAATAATAATAATAATAATAATTTTATTGATCCCTTAAGACATCACAAGTATGTATAGGACAGGTCAATAGAAAAGACATTTAGACATTATCTAAATCAACACATAGAAACTCATTCACAGTATAAAAACATTTTGCTAAAAGTAAATTCTTAACTGCTACCTTAAATCTATTTACACTTAGACCCTGTATATGCCGTGGAAGATGATTGAACAATCTGATACCCTGGTACAGGGGCGACATTTCAAATCTAGTTCTGTGTTTAGGGATACATAATGTTTCCTTATTTCTAGTATTGTGGGAATGAAAGTTAGAAAGTTTAGTCATGTTACTTTCATTCTCTTTAATATAAACGAGGCATCTCAAAATGAAAATAGACGCCAATGTGAAGATACCATTCTTCAGGAACAACGGTCTACATGAAGATTGTGGAGCTGTATCGAACATCATTCGCAGAATTCTTTTCTGGATGATGAAAACTCTACCTACGTCTGAGGAATTTCCCCACAGTAAGATATTATAGGACAGGTGACTATATACCAAACTGTAATAAACGTTCACAAGGGAACTTAGAGGTAGTGAACTCTTGATTCTATTTAGGGCATAATAGGAACTATTCAGCCTCTTACAAATCGCATCGATATGTGCACTCCACTTCAGATTCCTATCGATGTGAACGCCGAGGAATTTAGTGGTGTCCTTCGAAGAGATGACTGTATCTAAATACCTTATTGTTATGCTACCCTGATCACAAGACGACAGAGTGAAGTGAATGCATTCCGTCTTGTTGACATTGATCATAATAGCATTAAAATGGCACCATTCTACGAAACTCTCCACCATCAGCTCGCATAACTTTTGAAGCTCCTCAAGAGTCTCAGCAGTAATAGCTATGGAAGAGTCATCAGCGAACAGTATCAACCAGATTTTTTTGATAATAAATTGCGAATATTAGATTTTCTGTAGAATATTTTTTCAAATTTGGTGACAGATCGTTGATGAATAACAGAAATAGAAGTGGCCCCAAGACAGAACCCTGGGGTACTCTAATTTACAGTACTGTTCATTTGAGAACGAGTCGTGAACCCTGATTGAGGCAGTTCTGTCCTCCAGATAACTACGAATCCAGTTCAAGAACACGTCTCTGAATCCAAGATTATAACATTTATCCAATATAAACTGGATAGCAAGACTATCAAACGCTTTAGACAAGTCAAAGAACAATCCAGCAACATATTGACCATTATCAAGGCAACGATAGACGAACTCCACGAACTGCAATGCTCCAGTTTGGGTCGAGCGGCCGGTTCTGAAACCATGTTGTGCAGTATCAAGTATTTGAAATTTATCTAGGTACTTCATCATTCTATCAAACACTATTCTTTCAAAAACCTTGGAAAAGACACTTAAGATAGATATAGGTCTATAGTTCATGATATCGTGTACATCATCCTTTTTATGAATAGGAATGACGATTGCTTTTTCAGAATACGAGGAAATACGCCTGTGCTAATTGACAGGTTAATAACATGAGCGAAATGTCGGCTGATATCGGTACCTATCATCTTCAGAATTCGTACTGAGATGAAATCAACACTAGAACCTTTGTTGTTTTTGAGTGATCTTATAACATCCTGGATTTCATGCTCCAGGACTGGGTGGAAAAAAAGGTTGTGTCTAACATACGTGACGTCGTACATGAGGATGACATTGAGTCTTTATAATAACTGTTGAGGGAAAATTCGGCAACTGTAGTGAAATGATTAGCGAAAATCTCAGCCAAATCCTTGGGATCGTTATGCGTAACATTATCAATAACCAGTGCAATAGAATTTTGTTCCATACGTTTTCGACCAGTCATAGTATTTACTAGATTCCACACAGTTCTATTTTTATTTACAGATTTATCAATAAGTTCACTGTGAAAATTGTATTTGGTTCTTAGGATTAAGGATTTATAATAGGATTTGGCTTTCTTATATAAATCATTAAAGGATTGAGTTCTTATATTAGAATGTAACCAATGAAGATTCTGTAGGTCACATTTGGCCAAAACAATTTCTGGAGTAATCCAGTTTTTCCTGTTATGAGTATAATTGGTACTACGCATAAGAGGGCAACAAATTTCAAAGATATGTTGAATGGTATCTAGTGAATCGCTCTGTCTCGAAGGTGCTCACCTACCCTTAGATTATACAGGGTGTTACATAATAGTATGTCCAACTTGGGGGGTAAATCTACGTGCAATTTTAAGAGAAAAAGTTCATATAGACATAGGTCCGCAAAAGCTTCGTTACAGAGCTATAGGGTGTTGAAATTTCCAGGAAAAAAATGGTTTTTTTCTCCAAAACTCCTGTATTTCTTGAGATATTCAGCCCAAGTTTGGAATGCAAGCTATTTTTTACAGCCTCCATCATTACACGTCCTAAGTTTTAACTAGAATCTATAAGGTGTTTTCTTTTCCGGAGCCATGTCTTCTTTTACACTACAATCAATTTTCGTCATCTTCGTTCAATTCAGAAACTTTTTTGACACTAGTCAACATAACTTATAACTGTTAGCTCTAGTCACTATGACGTAACCATCGAAACTAAATGTATTTATTAAGAATGAACATTGCGAAAATCAGACAAAAGTGTTTAATTTTTTATATTTAAATGAACCAATATCATCAATTAATGCTATTTCTATTCTTTTTTCCTTGAATGGGCAAGTTGAAAATGAAATACATGGCGAAAATGTTTATGGTATTTCCCGAAACCCATATAATCACTTTCAATCATCTCTTCTCTGTGACATATTCAATCTATTTCAATAAAGCCAAAACGAATTCACGAATACAAAAGTGGATTCATCCGCTGTACACATAAGGGCGATTTATTCTCCCGATTTCTCTAGTCGAATTGTGGATAAATGATTCCTATAAATTTCACCATATTCGCTTTGAAAAATACTCGTCATTTTCGTTGTCAAAATATTTGATTTATTACAGAATTCCACGTTATCGATAAAATGATGATTGAAAATATTTCAACTTCGTACATGTGGAATAGGAATGTTGTTTCATGCATGTTATTCTTCTGATCATACCGAGCTGATACCATGTAATATTGAATATATGAAACAACATTAATAATATCTATAGGCTTGGGCAAATCTTTCGCAGTACATCAGTTCTGATTGAAGTACAAATTTATTGAGAAAAGACTTGAACAAAAGTTTTGCAGCATTTTATTCAAATCTCTATTATCACAAATGTCTACAGGGTGTTACATAATAGTACTTCACAACTTGAGGGGGTAAATCTACTTGCAATTTTAAGAAAAAAGTTTATATAAACATAGGTCGCAAAAGCTTCGTACGGAGCTACAGGGTGTTGAAAGTTCCGGAAAAAATTGGTTTTTTTCTCCAAAACTCCTGTAGTTTTTGAGATATTCAGCCCAAGTTTGGAATGCAAACTATTTTTTACAGCCTCCATCATTACACGTCCTAAGTTTTAACTAGAATCTATAAGGTGTGTTCTTTTCCGAAGCCATGTTTTCTTTTACCCTCTCAAACTTTTTTGCAGTACGCCACTGATCAGCGTACAATCAATTTTCGTCATCTTCGTTTAATTCAAAAACTTTTTTACACTTGCAATTTTTTCGTATATCCAACGGTTCTCGAGCAAAAAATTATTGAACGAAATAATCATTTAAAAGGTGCAACTCAAACTATGAGAACTCCAGATATTGAGAAAGCAGTTTTGAATTGTATTGATTTGAATCATCATGTGAGTACAAGGAAAATTGGAATTAAGTTGAATATTTCACATTTTCACAGACTTTTGGTGAGGAACATAATGTGGTCCATGCATGACGGGGCACCAGCACATTTTAGTGGAGAAGCTAGGAAATTCTTGAATAATATATTCAACAGCCGATGAATAGGTCGGGGTGAGCCAGAACCATGAAAACGGTTGGAAATACGAAAAAATTAAAAAAAAAGTGTCAAAAAAGTTCAAAATTGAACGAAGATGCCGAAACTTGATTGAACACTGATCAGTGGCGTACTGCAGAAAAGTTTGAAAGGGCAAAAGGGGACATGGCCTCGGAAAAGAAAACACCTTGTGAATTACATTTGAAATCTAGGACGTTTAATGATGGAGACTGTAAAAATAGCTTGCATTACATCCAAAAATTGGATTGACAACCGAAATAGAAAGCAATAATTCGATAAATTTCTTAGACGCAACAATTTCGAATGAAAATGGAAAACATGTTTTCGTAATTTACCATAAACCGTCACATACAGATATTATAATACATAACTCGTCGTGTAATCCATATCAATATAAAATGTCAGCATTCAATAGTTTTGTTCATAGATTGATGAACATCCCGTTATCACCAGAAAATTTCAACAAAGAATTAAATTTGATTAAACAAATACCCAAAAATAATGGTTACAATCCCAAACTAATAAATAATATTTTAAATAAAAACAAAGTAGAATCGCATTGAATGAAGTTTACCCTGTCGATAAATTGAAACAAAAATTCAACACCTCGACCTACGTTGGCATTACAAGTGAGAAACTGAAATCCTTCTTGAGTAGCAATAATTTCAACATAGCTTTTCAAACTAATAATAATTTAGGCAAATATATAAAAAATAATGAAACCAAATCAGGTAAAAACAATAAATCAGGTATTTATAGATTGAATTGCAATGACTGTGATAATTTCTACATTGGTAGAACACATAGAAATTTTAATATTAGAATATCGGAACATAAACGCAGTTTTTCAAATGAAAAATCAGATTCAAATTACGCGAATCATCTCTTAGAAAATAATCACTCTTCGACCCACAGTTTGAAATTTTGCATACAGATAATAAATATTGGAAGGTAGATCTTTGGGAAACTTTAGAAATCAATAAATACAAACACTCAAGTAGACTCATCATTGAACCAGTCGATTTAAGCCTTTCACCTCTATTGAATCTCTTCGGGGAGCAATCTATTCCTTAATTTTATTGGATATACCTGTCATAAATAACCACATAAGAAGAAGCAACCCAATAAGCTTTTAATTACTCAAGAACATTTATATTTATATTCTCATTCTTATTTTCTGTACATTCATTCGTCTGAAGAAGCTACGGTGTGGTGAAACGCGTTACAAATCGCAATTATTAAGTAAAATTCCTTAAAATACAGTACTTGTTTTTTATCACTCATTAATTTGTTTGCAGGATGAATGTAGAAATAATATCTTGCAAGTAAATTACGATTCAATAGGACTGGTTTCATTCATTTTAAATACCTCTTTATAAAACTGTTTTCTAAAATAAGGAACAACCACTTCTTCATTGAATCCAATTACCTCTGATTGAAGCAATACAAGCTCAATAAAAGAACTATTTCCTGTTCAACTCGAATCGCAAATAAATTGAATGCATTGGATTTTATTCTGATACAACATATTGATTCGATGTTTTAAACGCGTCCAACAATTTGACTTTAACAACCTTCTTTCCTTTTCCTTTTTTTTTTGTTTCTGATGATTCAATTTCACCTAATTTCATCAGCTGTAGGAAAACGAATTTAAAAAACACGCGAACCAAGATACGACGAAGATTTTCCCTCGAGCCAGTGGAAGAAATTAGAAAATTCGATTTAGTTTACTCTGAATAACTGGTCGAAGATAACGTTGACGTTGTGTGTTTGCGAAGTTGTAACTTTCGATACGAAACTTCTTCATGAGAATACGGGGGTGTTTCAAAAAGTTTCTGGTCTGCTTCGAGGTTAGGTGATAGTTGTAATCGTTAGCGCTCTAATATGGTGGATAGAATTGATGACAATTGGCGATCAGAATTCAGGTGCAGCAAAAACGGTAGTCAGGAAAATTTTGTTGCTGTACGCAAGATCATCAACGATGATCGCCATAAGAGCATTCTCGAGTTAAAAGGGTCACAGTGGTCTTCAAATAACTCACAACAAATGTTGCATTAGGAATTGTGTGTGAAAATATCAATTCATCATCAATCATCAACGACAAGCGCTACAACCCTGTCTGGGTCTTGGCTAACTTTACAATACTCCTCCACCTATCGCGATCTTCCATTAGGTTTGGATCAAAGGAGATATTCAATTCAAATAACATGGACATGACCTGCTCACCTCAACCGCTGCGCCTTGATTTCCTGGATGATATTACTGTCTCTGTATAGCTCTTTCAGTTCCGCATTAGTTCTTGTACGGTATTAATCTTTAGTGGGGTCGTGGTTTGAGCCGTATATTTTCCGTAGGATCTTATGCTCGAACCGTCTTTGGTTAGTGTCCAGGTTTCATACCCGTAGGTGACAATAGGTCTCAAATACAAGTAAACGATGATTTCTACTAAAATATATTATTAAATGCTGGACGCGTTTCGATACACAGTATCTTTATCAATAGCGAATGAATACTACAAATATATCTTACTAATAAATTTTTGTATATACTAAAGAGGCAATCAACTCAGGGCTATCCGTACTTGAACTAATGTTTAGGAAATAAATTTAATAAGGGTGAGCTATTCATGTCTACCTGATCATTAAGAATTTCCGGTGAATACCTAAATCTGTTAATTTAAAGTACTTCCATAAGGTTAAGTTTTATACCTATATTCTCTGAATTGAAAGAGTGACCATTCTCCCTAAGATAACTTGAATAATTTGAATCGGTTTTTCCATTGATGAAACTGCGCTTATGTTCAGAGATTCTAACATCAAAATTTCTTCCTGTTCTACCTATTTTGTAATTTTAAACCGTCTTTTTCAATTCGTAATTCAAACGATTTGATAAGAAAAATAGAAAATATTGTCATTCCAAGTAATGCAAAGTTAGTCTTTTTAGATGTCAAGAATTTGTTCCCAAGTATTCCACCGAATGATCCGTATAATATAATCAATAATTTGTTAACCCAAAATATGACGAATCCACGAATTGAATACGACATTATGGCTTTATTAAATGTTTGCATATCTCAAAATTCTTTTTCATTTAACGATTGTTTTTATAAAAGTGATGAGGGACTTATAATGGGAAACCCCTTAAGCCCTCTTTTAGCAGAAATCTTTATGGATAACATAGGAAAAATTGTTCATGAACACTCGCTTAGTAAACATTTCCTATATTGGTATCGATATGTCGATGACATTATTGTGTGTTTCACAGGAACAGACAGTTCACTGTATTCGAAAATTTCATCAACAACCTGCACCCAAAAATAAAATTCATTTCTGAAACAGAACAGAACAATTCGATCAATTTCCTAGACCTAACAATAACAAGATCAAATATTAACCACCAGTTTTCAATTTATCATAAGCCTTCTCATACAGATATCACAATTCACTATACATCGGCACATCCTTAAAAAAAAGTTGCAGCATTTAATAGTTATATACATAGACGCTTGAACACACCGATGTCTAATGATAATCATTTCAGAGAACTAAATATGATAAAACAGATCACAATAAATAATGGTTATGATGAAAATTAAGTTAGCAGCATATTATATAAGAAAAAACAAAAATTAGCTTTACGACATATATATCCAATCGGTGAACACGAAGACAAGAAATTCAATAGTTTAACATATATAGGCAATATCAGCAATAATGTGAAATCCTTCTTAAAAATGCAAACTTAAATATAGCTTTCAAAACAACAAATTTAGGTTCATTTATCAGGAATTATTAATCTCCAATTAATAAAAAAATAAATCAGGATTGTGCAGATTGCAATTTTTTATAAAGGTAGAACAGAAATAAATTTTGATGTTACAATCTCTGAACATAAACGCAGTTTCATCAATGGAAAAACCGATTCAAATTATTCAAATCATCTTAGGTAAAATAGTCACTCTTTCAATTCAGAATTTAAAATCCTACATTCTGAGAATAGAGGTATAAAACTCAACCTTCTGGAAGTACTTGAAATTAATAGATTTAGGTATTCACCGGAAATTATCAATGATCAGGTAGACATAAATAACTCACCCTTTTAAATTTATTTCCTAAACATAAGTTCAAATACGAATAGCTCTGAGTGGATTGCCTCTTTAGTATATATAAAAATTTGTTAATAAGATATATTTGTAGTATTCGTTCGCTCTTAACAAAGATACTGTGTATCGAAACGCGTCGAGCATTTAATAATTTATTTCAGTAGAGATCATCGTTTACTTGTATTTGTAAAAAAATGTATATCAATTTTCAACAAATCACAGGCTCTCCAATCAAACAATATTTTCCTCAAAGCTGACATCTGCGATAACAAAATGCATCAAACCAAAAGTTTCAAAAGGAGAAGTTCCATAAAACAGAATATCCCTGAGCAATTCTAGATCCAAACATCCTGTGATAATGCGATTCACGTTAACTTCAAAATGTACGTGTGTCTATATATTTTGATACTAACGGCAGAAGCTTCTGATATTAAAAATTTCAGATGGGAATATCGAACTGGAACAAATTACTATCGTATTCGTATTCTCTCAGTCGACAAATCCATGAATATTAAATTTCATCCATATCAGATCCAGATGGAAAAAAGAGGATAGAAAATTCTTCCCATCCTATACGCCATTAGTAAATGAATTCCAGGAATTTACAATGCTTTGTCGGCACACGAAAATTGTAGTCCCATTTCAATAAGCGTCCCTACAAAATCTAGAAATAATCTGTATGTTGAGTGCTCTGTTCCTGAGCGAAGATGAGTGAATAATAAATTGAAAAACATGGATTATAAAATATACTCATCTCCAAAAATTTGGATGTAGGGAAGACCGGGACTTGTTGCCGCAATTTCTTTATTTGGTTTTTTTACTCCGAGTCTAATTCGAATTAGGGCTAGAAAAAATATTCCACGCCTTATTTCATAATCTTTGGTTCCCTTTTTTCAAAAAATTTGGATGACATCATTCCTTTTCCAGCCAACCAACCCTGCCATTGAGGGGTTGTACAGGGTGTTCCTAATAAGAGTGGAAATAAATTAATGGTAGATTACCGATATGAAGGGCATCTCGGAACACCTTATGTCAGCGGTCGGGGAACAGGGGTAAATTACCCCAAATGGGGTAAAAATGAAATTTTCGGGGGTGAAAATGAAACTTTTGTGAGACAATGGTACAATGAAGCCACAGTGTGTTGTATGTATGAAGGTACTGACTTCAGAATCTTTCAATAAAGTCAATTGAAGATTGAATTGAGATAGTTTTCATTCACACCTGTCTTCCAAACAGCGAGAATACTTTGCAAATTTAGAAATATATACTGGGTGATTCACCAGTGGCGCGGTGCTCTGCAGCTCGTACACTCTTGAAGATTTCATTTTTGTTCGAACGGTATTGTATTTAGAAAGTAAAAATCTACTTCAGCAATTTATTTTGAAGTAAACAGGGTGTCCCAATTTTCTATAAAGAAATCTTGGGAGGTTTTTTAAGATTGGAAGACCACTTTTTTGTTAAAGATTCAAGAGCGGCCTAAACTCTGCTATAATGTTTTTAAGTAATGAGTTTTTTTGGTGAGTAGTTTCGTCATAATATTTTTTTCCGTAAAAATTCATGAAAATAGGCTCTCACATCATCGCATGCTCTTCGGCCAGAGAGGATGAATACTTTTTTCCTTTCGTGTTTTAATTGCCCAAGGATAGTTTTATTGATGAATTGAAATGGATTATCCTCATTCTATACAGGAGTGTCTCAAAAAACTATTGAATATTGCAATTTGAAAAATATCATATCTTCTCAAATAGAACACCCTATATTTTATTATTCATGTCAACGCATAAAATATTGTGCTTTATTTTTGCATAAGTAACCTTATCTTTTCGATCATTTTCGAAATATTCGATTATGTGTAAAATTTTTGATGAAAATTCTACAAACCGTATCACACTCATCAGCATGCATCATTATTCGTACAGAAGATTTTTTTCTGTAATAATTAAAGTAGTGAAAAATGAAACCTAAACAAGATAACTTTCAACGAATGATAAAATCAAGATGATTAAAACGTAAATCAAGGTATGTGTTGACATTTTTTATTATTTGTGCCTTCTGTCAGGTGTCCGGACATATCATATTGTACATTTTACATGGTGAACTTATCAGTGTTTTGTTAAAGTGAGGTTTAACCCAATTTCCACAATTGACTGCCATGAAGTTCTCCGAAGAAGAAATGGTTGATATGGTTTTTCTTCTGGGTGAGTGTGATAGAAATTCTTTGTTGGCAAATAGAGTTTATGCACAAAGGTTTCCTGATAAGAGGCATCCCGATCAAGATGCTTCGAAAAACTTCTAATTAGATTTATCGCTCACAAAAAACATGAAAAACCAAAAACTGCTACAGCTGAAGACAACCAGTTATCAGTTTTGTTGACAGTGACAGAGGACCCATGTAAAAGTCAAAGAGAGATTTCTCAGTTAACAGATATAAGTCAAACTTCTGTCCAGAGAATCTTGAAAGTGAATAAATTTCATGCATATCATGTACAGCTGCACCAGGAACTGAACAATCAAGACTATGAAAATCGAATCAAATTTTGCAATTGGGCAAGTGACAAAGTAGCGGAAAATCTAAATATATTTAGCAGAGTTCTTTTCTCGGACGAGGTAACTCTCCACAAGAATGTGCTTGTTAACCGGCACAACTTTCATTGTTACGCCACGGAAAATCAACAACTCATGAGACAAATAGATCACCTGCATCGTTGGTCCTTGAATGTATGGACCGCTATAGTATATGGATATCTAATTGGGCCGCATTTTTTCGAAGGGCACCTAAATAGTGAAATGTATTTAGATTTTCTGCAAAATCATCTACCAATGTTACTTGCCGATGTACCAGAGCAAATACGACAAGATTTGTGGTTTCAACAGGATGGAGCACCGGCACATTACTCACTCAGATTAGGGAGCATTTGAATCATGTATTTCTAAACAAATGGATAGGACGTGGTGGTCCTGTTAGATGGCCAGCTAGGTCTCCGGACCTTAGAGTCTAGATTTTTTCTTGTGGGGTTATATCAAGGGCATTGTTTACCAGATTCCTTCTACAAGAAAGTTGGATATGAGACAGAAAATAGTCGATGCCTTTCAGTCATTTAATCCGCATATGTTGTAGAGAGTTCAACGGTCTTTCCTCAGAAGGATTGAGTTGTGTCTACAAAGAAACGGGCTACATTTCGAACACTTAATTAAAATAGTTCAACACCATCTCACCAAAAACCAATCTTTTACGTATTTCATACACGACTACCTTAAAATATCTACACTTCTCTGATCAAGTATATGTACTAATAAACTCTTCTTTCGCAACCTCTGATTTCATGATTTTAAATTCTTTTCTTTTATTTCGAAAATGGTCGAAGATAAAGGTAAAGTTAGTTCTGCAAAAATATGGCACAATATTTTATGCGTTGACATAAGTAATAAAATACAAGATGTTCTATTTGAAAAAATCAAGATATGATATTTTTAAAATTACAATATTCAATAATTTTTTTTAGTCACTCCTGTATAAAATGAGGATAATCTATTTCAATTAATCAATAAAGCTATCCATGGGCAATAAGAAAACGAAAATAAAAAAGTATTCATCCTTTCTGGCTGAAGGAGCATGCGATGAAGTGAAAGCCTATTTTCATGAATTTCGGGCGGCGCGTTTGACGGGAACATTCGAGACTTTCGTTCACGCCGATATAAATGTTTCGCCTGCAGGAATTGGAGTGATTCTGAAATGTAGCTTGAAGGCAATACTACGTCGTTACTCAAAAATGATTGCAGAGAAGAAATCTAAAACGTATCATTTTAATAACGATTGGGAGGAAGAATTTTTCTTTTGCATGGTGGATGAGTGCTATTGTCTTATTTTTTCGTGCGTCAGTTGCAATACCTTAGCGTGGGAACTTAGAGAGGCATCATAAAACGGTTTGATATCTTATTTGAAAAAAAAACAAACCTCGTTCACAAGACCAGCCAAACAATTAAAAGCTGCTACGATCGCGTCATTTAAAATATCTCATATATTGGCGGAACACCAGAAACCATTCGAAGATGGATCGGTTGTGAGGGAAGCATGTATTGAAGCAGGTGAGACTTTATTTGGAGATTTTAAAAATAAAACGGAAATCATGTCTGCTATTAGAGAACTTCAGTTATCTCGTCCGACTGTCATAAGGCGTATTGAAGTCATGAGTCAGGACATGGCAGATAAACTAAAACATGATGTCATAAAATGTACATACTTTTCTTTACAAATCCACGAATCCACCGATATGACAGACTGTGCCCAGCTGTGTATTTTTATTCGGATGATATTCAATGACATGTTGGCTAGGGAAGAATTTTTGACAATCATTCCTCTGAAGAGGAAGACTCGTGGCAAAGATAAATATGACGTTTTCTACAATTTTGTAAAAAACTACAAGCTGCCAATATATAAATTAGTGTGCATTACAACCGATGGAACACCAGCAATGACTGAAAACAAAAACGGTTTTGTAGCATTGTGTCGAGCTAATGAAGATTTCCCTCCATTTTATTTCATTCCATTGCATTATACATTAACGAGTTTTTTGTTCCAAAGTTTCAAACGCGGAGGAAATTATGGGCATTGCAACAAAAATTGTGAATTCCATCCGTACACTTAGATTGCAACGGCGGCTCTTTAAGTTGCAGTTGGAAGATAGGGAGATAGCTGAACACACTGATTTAGTCCTTCACACGGACGTCAGGTGGTTGAGTCGCGGAAAATTCCTAGAAAGGATTCAAGAATTATTGCCCGAAATAACAGACAGGGGTCAGATAAATGGACAAATAATTCAACCAATTCTGGAGACCAAGAACAACGAAGAGAGGTGTGGGAAGACCACACAAGACGTGGCTAGACGATGTAAAAGTCATAGCAGGAGAGCAATAGATGAGAACTGCTAGAGACAGAAATGCATGGAAGAAAGAGAGAAACTCGCAATTCTGAATAACTATGAGTTTTTTAATTGATATTATAGAGAAGAACCTAACTAAACCTATCCCCAAATCTTCACTAAAATAATTTATATTTTACGGAAAGCTAATATCTATATACAGGGTGTTTCCGAATAAGATGTCATAAATGAAGGATGCGAATCCCTGAATGATTTGAGCAAGAAAGTTCGAAGAACCAATGGTCAAAAAATGCTTCGTTGCCGAGATACAGGGTGTTAAAGTTGAGAAAATTTTTCGATTTTCTCTCGATAAAACCTAGACTTCTCAAGATTTCGGGCTCAAATTTTCCACATAAGCTATCAAACACAATCTGAATCACCAGGTGAGGCCAAATTTCTAAACAGTATACAGGGTGATACTTTTCATGGGCCATGTTCCATTTTACCCTCGGAACTTTTTTTGGTACGCCACTGGCACTAACAAAAATAAAATCGAATAGATCATTCCATTTGAAATTTTTTTGACTCTTGCATTTTGATCGTAACTATCACCGTTTCTGAGATATTAATTATTGAAAATAATCCAATAGTTTTCCCATATCGAAGCCATGGAGATATTATCTTAATAACTGATGCAATTTTTCAGGAATTGAGCTAAAATTTACATCAGATATCTCCTTATTGTATGTTTATAACAAAATGAGGCAGAAATTCCTGACAGTATACAGGGTGTTATTTTTTCACGTGCATTTTCCTCTTTTGCCCCTGAACTTTTTGTGGTGCGCTACTGGTATATTCTGAAAACAGAATCAAACAGATTATTCAAAGTGAAAACTTTTCTGTTCCTTGTATTTTTCCGTATCTGCCACCATTTTCGAAAAATTAATCAACAACGCCCGAACAGGCTATCCCTTTGCCTCCGTATATTTTTTCGGTGCATAACTGACGTTTTTCGTAATCAGAAACGGATTTTTCATTCAATTCGGATAATTTTGTGCTCATCTTGATCCTCATGCCTTTCACCGTTTTGAATTGAAAATCATCAGAATTTATCGTGTCTTCCTCATATCAGAACACGTTGGTGATTTCAAAAGGCTTAGTAGGCTCTGATACAATTTTGCAAATTAATTCATAGAAAAAAAACTTGACACTTCAATGATTGTAAGTTTTGTCATTCAGTTTGTGCCTACATTTGAAACAGCTGTAAGTAGTAACCAATAATCTTTGGAATGGTTTTCACTAATGCAGAAATGGCCGATATACATTTCATGTACATGGCTGAAGGAAACGCAGTGCACGCAAGGCGTTTGTATCAAGAACGCTTCCCTAATCGAATCATTCCTGATAGGCGTACGTTTTCTGACATCCACAGAAGATTGAGAGAACGGGGTACATTCAAACCGAATCATGACTTGAAAGGGGCAAATCGGACAATAAGGACCCCGGAAATCGAAGAGGCAGTCCTAAATTGTATAGATGAGGATCCTCAGCTGAGTACAAGAAAAATTGGAAGAGAGTTGAATATCTCATTTGTATTGGTCTGGAAAATTCCTCATGATTTCTTGCTTTACCCATACCATATTCAACGCGTCCAAGCTCTACTACCCGCGATTTTCCTCTGCGACTCAATTTCTGCCGATGGTTCCTTCATAACATTGCTCATAATCCCTTTTCGATAGCGAAATCATCTTCACAGATGAGGCGTCCTTCTCGAGAAATGCAATCAGGAACTTTCATAACAATCACTATTGGACTGAAGAAAATCCCCATATGATTGAGGAATGTCACCATCAAGAACAATTTTCGGTTAATGTCTGGGTTGGAATAATTGGGGATTTCCTGATCGGGCCATTTTGTTGCCAGACAGGCTGAATAGAGCCTTATATCGCCACTTTCTAGAAGAGATTTTACCTGTGTTGCTAGAAGATGTGCCGCTGCAAACTAGAAATAGAATGTGGTTTATGCATGACGGAGCACCACCGCACTTCAGCATGGAAGCTAGAGAATATCTGAATATGACATTCAATAACCGCTGGATAGGGCGTGGTGGACCAGAAGCTTGGCCTCCAAGGTCGCCAGATTTAAACAGTTTGGATTTTTTCTTTGGGGACATCTGAGAACTTTGGTTTATAGCTCTCCCGTGAATACACTTGAAGAATTGAGGAATAGAATTACAGCATCATGTGACGTCATCAGAAATACCCCAGGAATATTTCAGAGGGTGCGCACTAATATGCGGAGACGAGCAGAAGCATGTATTCTTTCAGGTGGAGGACATTTTCAACATCTTCTTTGATTTGTTCTGTTTGTTCAATTTTGTTTTCATCATTATGAGTTTTTGTTATTGAAATCATTCGCGATTATTTATGTTGTTTATTCATTTACCGATTTATACACTCAATAAAACACATTTTTGAATTCGAATTCAATGATCAGGAAATGATATCACCCTTTATACTTTCTCATAAATCCTACCAATCTAGTGGTGCAGATCTTAAAATGTGAACTTCGTTTGAAATTCGAGCTCAAGGTCTTCACAAATTGCCGAAATAACATGAAAAATATCTTCAAGCTTTCAATACGGAAGGGACTATACGATTACTTTTCTTGATTAATATCTCGAAAATGGTGGCAGATACGGAAAAATACAAGGAACAGAAAAGTTTTCACTTTGAATAATCTGTTTGATTCTGTTTTCAGAATATACCATTAGCGCACCACAAAAAAGTTCAGGTGGCAAAAAGAGGAAAATGCACGTGAAAAAATAACACCCTGTATACTGTCAGGAATTTCTGCCTCATTTTGTTATAAACATACAATAAGGAGATATCTGATGTAAATTTTAGCTCAATTCCTGAAAAATTGCATCAGTTATTAAGATAATATCTCCATGGCTTCGATATGGGAAAACTATTGGATTATTTTCAATAATTAATATCTCAGAAACGGTAATAGTAACGATCAAAATGCAGGAGTCAAAAATATTTCAAATTGAATGATCTATTCGATTTTATTTTTTGTTAGTGCCAGTGGCGTACCAAAAAAAAGTTCCGAGGGTAAAAATGGAACATGGCCCATGAAAAAGTATCACCCTGTATACTGTTTAGAAATTTGGCCTCACCTGGTGATTCAGATTGTGTTTAATAGCTTATGTGGAAAATTTGAGCCCGAAATCTTGAGAAGTCTAGGTTTTATCGAGAGAAAATCGAAAAATTTTCTCAACTTTAACACCCTGTATCTCGGCAACGAAGCATTTTTTGACCATTGGTTCTTCGAACTTTCTTGCTCAAATCATTCAGGGATTCGCATCCTTCATTTATGACATCTTATTCGGAAACACCCTGTATACTACGGTACACCCTACCTAGGTAGGTAGGTGGAGTGTATCGTGTATGTACGACAACCCTGCATAACACATACTTGCAGCCTCTCAGAGTCGATCGTAAGTAGTCTAAAAATATTTAGGGAAATCGCCAACAGTTCAAGTTTGAGCACCCCTGCCTTAGCGTGAATATCGATTAACAATAATAATGTTTGATCCTAAAACTCAATTACAACATTCCTTTCATCGATGCAAAAGAATTCCTTTCATTCTGTTACACGAAAAGTAAGAAATTAACAAATTAAGTTAATTTCAAAGGGTTCATTAATTTTCGTTGTTCACCTGATTGGAGAAAAAAACTGGAGAATAGGGGAAGATCCGGAAATCCAATAAAATCGCTCCGGTGACGAAATTGCTAATTAGCTTGGTTGAAAAGCACCCAATTCATATAAATTAATTTGTACTTTACTTCTTTCACACTAAGATAGATCTAAATGGAAATTTATGTCACCAGCGGCAATGAAAAGGTTTACTCAAAAGAATCGAATCAGGATTTCGCTTTCGGAATTGCGACGAAAAAATTTATTATCTTACTGATTAACGCAAAAGGCACAGTGAAATTAAAATCAAGAAAAGGGACTGCCATGAAATGAAAAACTCCGGAGGAACGGTGATTTCCGGCAATTTAACTCAATCTTACTCATGACTGCACCAGATATTAATTAATAAAATTCTTATTTTGGGATTATGTCAAAAGTAGTTTCCATTCAATTTAATTATCAGACAGTTTGGCTGACGTATTTGAATATGTTTCTGAGGTTAAATTTAGGCTTCGTTTACTTTCTACTAACCCTAATTTGTTTTGAACTTATACACTCACCGATAAAACATTGGATCGAGTAAAAATTATACTCTAGTATAAAACTCCATAACTTTCTGTTTTATTATT
Source organism: Cryptolaemus montrouzieri (assembly GCA_013387265.2). Taxonomy (NCBI): domain Eukaryota; kingdom Metazoa; phylum Arthropoda; class Insecta; order Coleoptera; family Coccinellidae; genus Cryptolaemus; species Cryptolaemus montrouzieri. Next base: position 17,114,916 of record JABFTP020000042.1, read on the forward strand.
GGATATCCTTGCATTTTGGATGTTAGGGATTATTCAACGCAGAATAACCACACGAGTCGACAAGATTTTCCTAACACAAAGCAGATCTTTATTTTTCGAATGAAAATACCCTTCTAATAATAGGAAAAATGTTCATAAAGCACGCGTACCACCTTTCAATAGCTCAATAAGATCTTTTTACATTAGCAGGTAGATGTAAGGTAAATAAAAAATGAAAACGTGTGGCACTTGGGGACTGCTGCTGTAAAGCGATTACATAGCATTTTTAATCAACTTATGCAATTGTTATTATTTATTTATTTTTATTCATGCAGTATTTTTTTTCTATGATATTAATTCAAGTTACACTTTTTTGAGCATGGTGACCGATAAAAAACAAATGTTTTTCTTTTATAGAATAAATGAGAAGTTAATATCGTTTGAAATATTTTTATTATCTTACAATACATGTATAAATGTATGTACAATGTAGTAAATTCTATCGCAAACGATATATGACAAAGTAGGTGTGTCTGAAGAACAACAGGGATTCCGACCAAATAGATCAACAACGGATGCAATTTTTATATTGCGGCAACTGGTGGAGAAGTCCATAGAGTTTGACAAACCGATGTTTATATGTTTTATAGATTCGGAAAAGGCATTCGACAGAATTCGAATGAACGATGTGATCACTATCCTTAGAAATAAAAACTTAAGCAATAAATACATAAACATAATCAAAGAACTAAATAACTCTAATAAGACGAAAGTAAAAACTACACAGGGACTTACAAGCGAGATCAAAATTAACGCAGGCATTAGACAAGGTGACAGCCTCAGCCCATGTCTGTTTAATTTAATCATGGATGAAATAATAGCAGGTGTTAACCAAATGAACCAAGGCTATAGGATGGGTAACAAAACTATGAGAATACTGTGCTACGCAGATGATGCTTTACTAATAGCCGAGAATGAGGACGACCTACAACGCCTACTACAAAAGTTCAAAGTAACAGCAGAAAAATATAACATGGTAATATCAACACAGAAAACCCAATCGATGGTAATAGCGAAAGATCCAATTAGATGCAAACTAGTAGTGAACGACCATACAATAGAGCAAATTTCACACTTCAAATACCTAAGAGTAGAAGTATCGAGCGATAGGCAACTATTACAAGAAGCAAAACAGCAGACAATGAAAGCATCGAGAATATCTGGCTTCCTGAGAGATGTAATCTGGCGGAATAAGTACATAAGCACAGAAAGCGAAGTCCGAATCTATAAAACCTGTGTGAGACCCGTGATGACATATGCGGTTGAGACAAGAGCTGAGACAACAAAAACAAAACAACTAATGAGGACAACAGAGATGAGAACACTAAGAGCTATAAGAGGTATTACACGCAGAGATAGAATAAGGAATGAGGATACGCTAAGGGAGCTAGGTGTCCAGGATGTGGTGAGGTGGACAAGAGCACGTCGACGCCTATGAAGAGATCACGTAGACAGAATGGGCCCCGAACGTATGGCGAAGTGGGCAAAAACACAAAAACCCAACACTAGAAGACCCATAAGAAGGCCGAAAAAGCGATGGCATGAGTGCTGGAGCTCCGGTTCGCAGCAGGGGCTGTAACAGAAAAACAGGACATCGTCCTATTTACAGAAGAAGAAGAAGAAAGAAGAAGACAATACATGTAGGTTATTCAGGAATTTTTATTATTGAAACTATAGGTTTATGGCAGGGGTGCTCAAACTTGAACTGCTAGCGATCTACCTCAATATTTTTAGACTACTTACAATCGACTCTGAGAGGCTGCAAGTATGTGTAATGCAGGGTTGTCGTACATACACGATACATCCTACCTAACTACCTACCTGGTAGGATGTACCGTAGTATACTGGGTGCTTCAACGAAAACTAAACAGAGGCTATATCTACCAAGATATTAATTTCTGATGATCAAAACGCAAAAACAGGTCAATTTTTGTTTCAAGGGGGACATTTCATCTCGAATCTCAACCCCTAGAGCAGGGGTGACCCCCCTTGAAAATTTGGAAGAGGGTAGAAGGGTCGGGTGATACCTCGAAAGAAAGGTATTATCTTTGTCTGCAATCCCCTGAAAGAATTTTCATTTTTGATTAAAAACTGTAGAAGATACAGAGTGAGCCACTGAAAAATAGAGAAGACTATCGCCCCAAGACTATTGGAGTATTAGTGCGAAAAACTGGAAGATATTCATTTAGATCAAAGATGACAGCCTTTGATCTGGAATGAATCTGTTCCATTTTTGTGCATTGATACTTGAATAGCTCAGGGCGATAGATAGTCTCCTCTATTTTTCAGTGGCTCACTCTGTATCTTCTACAGTTCTCAATCAAAAATGAAAATTCGTTCACGGGGATGCAGACAAAGATAATACCTTTCTTTCGAGGTATCACTCGACCCATCTACCCTCTTACAAATTCAAAAGGGTGGTCACCCCTGCTCTAGGGGTTGAAATTCGAGATTAGGATGGTACTTGATGATGACTGCCATTGATCAACATGGATCCATTTTACTCCACTTAAACTTGAATATTCTCAGGGAAATAGTCTTCCCTATCTTTCAGTTGCTCACCCTGTTTCTTTTACAGTTTTCAATTAAAAATGGAAATTCGTTCAATACGATGTAGACAAAGATACCACCTTTCTTTTGAGTCATCATTCGACCCATCTTTCTTATTCAAAATGTTCAAAAATTGCAACCCCTGCTTAGGGGGTTGTTATTTCAGGCAAGTTTTGTACCCCAAAAGATGTCCTCCTTGAAACAAAAATTGATTTATTTGATCAGAAATGAATATCTTGGTAGATATAGCCTCTAATCAGTTTTCGTTGAAGCACCCTGTATAGAAATATCAGCGTTCCGCACAATATACATTGTTTTAGTCAAGGTTTGAGTTAGGTTTAGTTAGGTTCTTCTTTATAATATCAATGAAAAACTCAGAGTTATTCAAGATTAAGAGTTTATTTGTTGTACAAAACAAAAGAGTTACATATGGTGTTAAACTTAACTAAGGAGGGAGTTTGGATGTTGAAGCGTGGCACTGTATGTCTTCAGCATACTTTTCATAAGATGGTACGTAACCCCTGAGTGCGAATCGCAAGCATGATGACGTATGATTGTCAGTTAGTCGATTGCGATATTTTGACTTAATTACCATCATTTCAGAAAATGCAGACTCACACAAGTAAGTTGACCCAAACATTGTCGTTAGTTGAAGGGAGATTTGTCTTAGATTCGGATATTTATATTCAGATATAAAACACCAGAAATTTATATAAGATGTTGTAGCTTTGAGGTGTATATCTGATATAATCATTTTCAACAGAACATGAGTTCATATTAAACTGACTTGCTATTTCAATAGCTAATTCCTCAATGTTTTTACATGAAGGATAACTCATAAATGGTGCAATATTTGCCAATTTACTGCAATCATAAAAACGCATTTCCAATTGTCCCAAAATATTTGATAATTCAGCCTCATACGTATCATAATTCAACTGAGGTATCCTTACTTTCAAAGACGGAAAATGTTTCAGATCCTTTCTTTTCAGTTGATCTATCATAAGTTGCAATTTACTATTAGATGCGTTTACTGCGCTAATCATCTCATAATAGTTCTTCCTTTACCTTGAGGCTACAAGTTAATGGTGTTTAAGTGCATTGTGATGTCAGTCAAAATTGCCAAATCAGTCAGCCATTTTTCGTTTATCAACATCTGAGTGTCATCAGCTCTTTCGTCTAGAAAAGCTGTTATTTCGGACAATAATTCTTAAAACCTTCCTAGAAATTTTCCGCGACTAAACCATCTGACGTCTGTGTGAAGAAATAAATCAGTGTGTTCACCTGACTCCCTGTCTTCCAACTGCAACTTAAAGAGCCACCGTTGCAAGCTACGTGCACAGATGGAATTCACAATTTTTGTTGCAATGCCCATAATTTAATCCGTGTTAAAAACTTTTGAACACAAAACTTGTTGATGTATAATGCAATGGAATGAAAAAAATGAAGGGAAAGCTTCATTAGCTCGACACAATACCACGTTTTCTCTGTGGGTTATAAAGCCATACGAGGTCTCCTACAGAAAATCCGCCTGCAGAAGCTTTGAGGTCATAGTGGTTTTTCATTCTGTCACTGGCAATCTGCATGTGCTGTCTGACTTTATTATGGATATAATCCATTTTTCGCTCCATATTAGTGACATAATCTTCTCCAAGCTTACACCCGAATTCCAGATCACATGGCAACCTCATTTCACGACCTTACATAACCTGAGCTGGCGTTTCTCCTGTTGACTCTTGCGCTGAAGATCTGTTGGTCATTACGAAGAAGTAAGGTATTGGTCCCAATCTCGCAGATGATCCGCTACCACTTTAGCAAGATATTTTCTCATCGTTCTATTCATTCTTTTAACCATGCCGTCTTATTGAGGATGAAGCGATGTTGTTCTGGTCTTTCTGATGCCTAGTCTTTCGCACGTTTCTTGAAACAGCTTCGATTCGAAATGTCTTCCTTGATCGGGAACTCCAAAACGGAAAAAGAACTCCTTCACCAAGATATCAGTAACAGTTTCGGCTTCCTGATTTGGTATAGCATAAGCCTCAACTGACTTAGTAAAATAATCCGTTGCCGTCATCAGTTTCTGGAAAGGGTCCCGCTATATCTACAGCAAATACTCTCGGACATCTGCCTTCGAATTGATCCAATAAAATCTAGCTCAGACCTTCTCGAGAGTCTCCTTGATGCCGAAATGTCCTCCTTAAGCTTCGTTATGTAACTTCTCCAAAACTGCCTTCACTCTGCTTCTTGGCACAACTAACTGAAGCCGCTCATCATCTCCAGATTCGTTTTCCAATCGTCGTTTCAGCAGACCATCTTCCATTAACAATGTTTCCCATTGCACCCAATAAGCCTTGATGTTTCTACTCATGCTAGATACAGCTTCCCATTTCGGTCGTTCATTATCTCTTTTCCATTGCAGAACTACTCAATTCTGGGTCTGCTTCTTGTTCCTGCCTCAGTTCTGCTGGCAACCAATTCCCATCAACAACAGAGTTGATTAGGCTTATCTTTTCGTCCAACCGAGAGAAGTGACTGCAGTTTACTGAACAGGACATTCGCGATTGGGCATCTGCGTTCTTCTGGCTAGTTCCTGCTCGATGCTCAGTATCAAAGTCATATTCTTGCAGCCGCTCAATCCATTTTGCCATCTTACCATCAGGATTCTTTAATCGTAATAACCATTTCAGAGGAGCATGATCTGTTCTGAATAGGAACTTACGTCCATACAAGTACTCTCAAAAATGCTCAATAGATTAGATCACTGCTAATAGTTCTCTGTTGCAAACGAGTAAGAGGCATAAACTTACTAGAGTTTTCTTTTGTAACAGTCCGATTTCCCGAATTAATCATTTATATCTTTTAAACTCAGTTTTCATAATTTTATTAATGATTCAATCTCATTTCATCAAGTTAAATATTCAAACAGTTTGAAATTCGAATCAAGAATCTACAGGTAATGATAACCAATGAAAATTATAGTTATATCCGTAAGGTGTCGCTGGTATTGATCTAAGTTGTTCACCGGTTAATTGTAAGACAGAAGATCCTTTTCTCGTTTCTGTGGAAGAACGGAAAGCAGTACTCATTCTATGTTTCATTTACATTTTATTGTTGTGAAAAGAATAATTTCGCTTTTTCATTAGAAAAATCAATAGTTTTTCATAAAACCGAGTCCATATAAGTTCGGAATTCATTAGATTCGCTGTCTTTTCATTTAGAAATCTTCGTAATCGTTTGTAATTTTATTGGAGCTGTGTTGTAGCGATTGGAGTGAATAATTTTCAGTGAAAGTAATTAAGTATTCTTTTGATTTTCTGGATAAATTCCAATCGTCTGAGGCGTTATAGGTAGTGGGTAATTTTGCTGGATTTCCTCGACAACGAATTCAATTAGAGAGTGGAGAGATTTCGAATTTTCTTTCGTTATATTAACCTAGATCGATATCTGCTATTTTGAGAATAAGTCAAATTCATTATGTTCATTTTAAAAATATATATTCGAGAGATATGGTATTGTTATAGATTGTTTTTCACCGCCAAGATATTTTACGAGTTTTCATCTTTATGCCCAACTTAGATATTTCACGACTGGGGTTACCACGTCTTCAGGGAACCAGTCTTGCCACCTAGGGCAGTCACCTTGTGAACCATATTCAGCCAATCAAGTACCCTGTAAGCTGTAAGATACACGATATAAAAGACTATCCAACCATCGTAATCAACACTAAGTCCTGAAAGCTAAGTTTTCTTTTGGGATCCATTTATTCTCTTCTATCTTCATTAATCGTTGACTGAGCTCTATCATTGAGTTTCATTTTGTTGAAAAGCTCAAATTGTTCTAAATTGGAAATTAGTACTTATGTAGTTTGAATTCATTTCGTCTGAGAAGTTTTTTTTTGCATTAGTTACCTTGATTATAGTTAGTAATTTATTAGTCAGTTACTGTGTTCTCGATAATTATTCTGTATTAAAGCTAGTTGAATGAAGTGATGATTATTATTCCTAAGGCTATATCTAGGACCTCGGTTCTAGACGAAGATCTCACACTGAGATAAAGGGACTCTGATCCAGCTAGGTAGTTTCAATTGTAATTTTATTTCAACTAGCGTTGATATAATTTAATGTCATTCAACTTTTAAATTATTGGTGGATTCAAATTAAACCCTTCAACGTTACAAAAACACTAACTAATTTATACACACGTAAACTAAACAATTATAACTAATTTATATAACACAATCGATACACTTTGTCCACTTATTCGCCCTCTTTATTAAAACTGAATTCCCTTCGCTTCGCGCTGAACAGTAACCTGGTTTCTCAGTATGTCGGCGCGCTGGTAGTTTTCAGATCTTTCTCAAATTCTCTCGAAAGTGCGTCGGGCAGTGACAGGGTCGGTTTCAGGGACGATTGGATATCGTTACATTATTTAAACAATAACTCTTTGGAAGATAATTATTATGATGTTGACATTTACAACTGACACTGACGCTGTTTTGAAATTCACGGCAATCGATGATGTTTCGTTCAATTACGGAATAGTCATTCAGTATCTAGTTATAGAATGAAAAACACATAAGAATCGAGTGTTTTACAATAAATATTCAAACTTAAGGGTCGGAATGTTTTAATTCTATTATTAAAAATTATTTCAGAATTATTATATTGAGAGATGGTCGCGCAGAAAAGATTTTAATGAATTCACCAAAGTATATCAATGTACATCAAACAACAACCTCATAATTTAAATAACATAATAAAAATTGGAGCCACCAAAATATTGTCATCCCATAGGTCATTTATCATACATTTATGCGTTCTTTTTAGTTTCGGTTCATTCCGGAAGCTTCATGTTCATGAAATTAGTTGAATAAAAAGAAAATTGATTAAAAGTTAAAAATTCTTAGGTGATTCATTTATACATATTACCAACTCTGATTTCCACCTCTGTATATTTCATTTTATACTGAAATTAATGAATGTGATTATAGGTTATGTTAACCAGTTTTGTCGGAACAACATATTAAGAAATAATAGAGCTGCGCTCTCGACAAATTTCCCTAATTAGAAGGTCTAATTAAAAATGATTTCCCCCAAACATTCCCAGGCAATTAGTTTTCAGGAAGTCGCAGAAATTCTCTGCTAATTACTTTGTGTTCCTACCTCACGTGTAGGTACGATATTGGAAAAGCTGGAAAATTGAAAATGCAAGAGATGTTCTGAGTTAATGTTGATTAAATTATTTTATTGCTGAATTAGGGAAGTTCATTCTGGGAACGTTTCTTTGATGATTTATTTCAAAACGAAGAGTGTGAGGGAAGATTGCGTTGAAAAATAAATTAGGTTTGAATACCGAAATATAATTGAAGAGTTGATACATTCTTTCAAGTCTACCTAAAATGGCATCCATTCATACTTTCCACAATGGACAATGGCTTATGCAATATTTTTCTTGATTAGTAATTAACGACCACGTTTAATCACGACAAAGTCGGGAGACTTAAATGCAAGAAATGGAGATCAAGCTATAAATGGAATAAAACAACGTTTAAGCGAAGGAGTGACCGATGAAAATGGGGATTTACTAACGGAACTGCAGACTTACAACACCTTCTACACACAGGCAACAACATACAGGGTGCTTCAACGAAAACTGAACAGAGGCTATATCTACCAAGATATTCATTTCTGATCAAAACGCAAAAACAGGTCAATTTTTGTTTCAAGGGGGACATCTTTTGGGGTACAATACTTGCCTGAAGTATCAACCCCTTAAGCGGGGGTTGCAATCCTTGAACATTTTGAATAGGGAAGATGGGTCGGGTGATGACTCAAAAGAAAAATAGTGTCTTTGTCTATATTGCCATGAACGAATTTTCTTTTTTAATTGAAAACTGTAAAAGATACAGGGTGAACAACTGAAAGATAGGGAAGACTATTTCCCTGAGACTATTCAAGTTTCAGTGAGGTAAAATGGAACAGATCCGTGCTGATCAAGGGCAGTCATCATCAAGTACCATCCCCATTTCGAATTTCAACCCTGGATCAGGGGTGACAACCCTTGAAAATTTGGAAGAGAGTAGATGGGTCGAGTGATAACTCGAAAGAAAGGTATTATCTTTGTCTGCATTCCCGTGAAAAATTGAAAACTTTCATTTTGATTGAAAACTGTAGAAGATACAGAGTGAGCCACTGAAAAATAGAAGACGAATTAGTTTTCCTATCTTTCAGTTGCTCACCCTGTATCTTTCACAGTTTTCATTCAAAATGGAAATTCGTTCAAAGCGATGTAAACAAAAATACCAACTTTCTTTTGAGTTATCACTGACCCATCTTCCTTATTCAAAATGTTCCAGGATTGCAACTCCCGCTTAGGGGGTTGATATTTCAGGCAAGTTTTGTACCCAAAAAGATGTATCCCTTGAAACAAAAATTGACCTGTTTTTTCGTTTTGATCATAAAATAATATCTTGGTATATATAGCCTCTGTTTAGTTTTCTCGTTGAAGCACCCTGTATAAATTTACTTGATCTAATACCCAAGGACATCGATCAACCATAGATTACATTCTGACAAATAAGGAATTCCATCCAAGTTAGATAATGGATGTACGTTCTCTGACATCTCCCAACATCAGTTCAGACCTAAATATGGTTCTGGGAAAATTACGAAATATCATAACCCACAGGAAACATCAAAAACAGAAAAATTCAATACAGGATCACTCCAGGACACAACGACTCAATGGCTGTTCAACGAAAGACTCAAGACCAAAATTACAGACAATCCAACAAAACAAGAACAAAATGTTTATGATAGGTGGAACACGATAAAAACAAATATTCTGGAGACTGCAAAGGAAGCGCTTGGGACGAGAATAGTTGGAAACGCCACAAAGCACAAATCGACACCGTGGTTTACAGAGGAGATAAAAGCTTTAGCAAAGTAAAAAAGAGTAGCATGTTTGAGATACAGAAGTATGTAGACTCATACAAAGCACAGAAAATACGTGGAGGCACGGAACAGAGTGAACAGACAAATCAGGGAGATAAAGAGAGAACATTGGGGAGAGTTCAGCAAGGACATGGAGAACGATATGTACGGAACTCAGAGGAGAATATGGAATATGCTTCGAGAAGGAAAAAACCAGTAAAGGAATATGAATCAACTAAGCGCGAAACAATGGAAACAATACCTCACAGAATTCTATAATAATAAGTTTCATAAAACTTCATAAAAACAATTTGCCTACCAACCGGGCAAGTCTACAATTGATGCCCTACACGATCTAGTCAAGGAAGTGGAAGGAGCACTAGAGGCTAAAGAAATAGCCTTAGTTCTATTTGGAGACATTGAAGGAGCCTTTGATAATACCTCCTATACATCCATTAGCAATGGTGCAAACAATAAGGGTGTCAAAACACCCACCATCAAATGGATCAAGACTGAACAACACTGGCTTCAACACACAAGACTATGCTGATGATCTTGTTATCATCATTAGGGGAAAGCATGATGGAATCTCATCGAACCTGATGCAAAAAGCCCTTAATATCGTAAATGAATGGTGTGCTGAAGAGGGACTCAGCATCCATCCGGACAAAACCATTCTAATTCCATTCATAATACGTATAAAGTTGAACTTAAAGCCCCCCTTTCTGAATGGACATACTCTGAAATTTTCGGAACAGGCTAAGTATTTAGGGTTAACCCTAGATCAGAGACTCAACTGGAATTTACACATTGACAAAACTCTTTCCAAGGCTACATCGTGCCTATGGGCATGCCGTAGACTCTTCGGAAAGACCAGGGGACTACAGCCAAAAATAACCTACTGGTTATACACAGCGGTTATAATGCGAGAGGAATGATTTTGATTTTAGACTAGGATTACCAATAAATTAAAAAAAAATTAAAATTATTCCTCTCACATTATAATTTCAATATAGCATTCCGAACTGATAATTCTTTAGGCCTACATATCAAAAACTGCAAATCTAAAATTGATAAAAGTAATAAATTATAAACTGTCTTCAGGGGATTGTAATAAAATTTATATAGGTAAAAATTTCAGAAATTTCAAAGTTAGATTATCCGAGCACAAACGTAGTTTTAATTATCATAAATCAGATTCCCATTATTCTAATCACTTACTCGAAGAAAACCATAACTTTAATGATAATTTCAAAATTTTACACAATGATAATAACAGACAAAAACTCAATCTATTGGAAATTTTAGAGATCAACGAAGAAAAGAATTCAGGTAGGTTACTTAATAGTCAATTAGATCTAAATCCTTCTCCTTTACTCAATCTTTTCAATTCATAAAGTAAGCAATTCCGATGGGTTTTCCAACACACCTCTTGTACCTACTGTAATATTAAGTAGGAAATAAGACTAATATATAAGGAATAACTCTGTTCATTAGTTTGTATCTATCTGATGAAGCCACAGTGTGGTGAAACCTGTCATAGTTTTGTTAATATAGTGAAAATCTATATACTTTAGTTTTATTTCATTGAAAATATAATATAATTGTCTCTAACGGAAAACCTTGTATATTCGAAAATAGTTTTCAAATATGAAAAGGTTCAAGCTCTATCTTTCCCTCAAACCTTTTCGAATGTATAGTTACACGTATAAATACGCACTAAATGGACACACGGTATACGTTTTGTCCAGCCAGTATATTGCATTGTCAGTCAAAAAAAAGAAAGTAGGAACATCAGTCATGACAGCGTGACGAACTGTCAGATTTAGAAAATCTAATTTAGTTGCAATTTCGCTTCTGTTGTGTATTTTCAGGCACAGAACAGCTTTTTGGAAAAATAAAAATAGCCGTCGCCACGTGAAAATCAATCTACGTCAACTAGACCGTGAAAATGAATCAGAAGATATGTTGTTTGCTGTATCCCATTTTCTGATTTCAATGGAAAATGGTTGTTCCGGTATTCACAATTTATATGCTATATAAACGCCGGCTACAGTTTCCGCATTGATGAGTATTAACAAATTGGATTCCATTGGTTTTTATTTCTGTCCTGCCAGATATTTACGGGGATTAGAAAAAGTATGGATATAGGAAAAGAGCTCAGGATGAAATTGACATACGTTTGATAACTTTTGAGTTTTCGCAGTAACGCTGGTTTTATTGTCCCTATGAATACAACAACCTACCAGTTTAAACTTAAAATTTGACATTCATAATTACATTAATACTAGGTGCAATAACTGAGTATTTATTGATTTCTGGTCAAAACGCAAACTTTCTATTTGAAGGAGGACATCTTTTAGCAAAGAATAAAAGGTAATGAATGAGAAAGACAGGTCGAGTAACACCTCATTTAGAAGCTCACTCAAATTTTCACAAAATGTGACAGGAATTTTGGGTTCTACCATATTTTGACGAAGATACAGGGTACTTAATCAAAAGACCAGCAATTTTCAGTGGCTACAAAATTATTCGATTTCGAATAGAAAATTCTTGACAGTTGAATCTCGAAAAAACATTTTAGATAACAATTTAATAACGATACAGGATGAATATTTGAAAAAATTGCTACTGTTAACAACGACATAGTATTTTAGTTAGCATTAAAAACTACGATCATGGACAAATTGCAATTGAAGAATTTTATTCAAGGAACAATATTTAACCTTCCGTAGAGTGTTAAATATCCTTCTATGAAGGAGCCAGGCCCACATAGCAGCGGTACAGTTTCATGAATAGGAGCAATAGACTACAGTTTCGGTCTCATTTGTCCTCGTCATTATTACATAACCATTCACAACATCAGGCCAGACTGCCATCTACTCATATCAATTCGTTGAAGCGCAACAGAACATGTAAATGTTATTGCGCCAACGATCTGACTTAGAGGTCACTCACCATCGCCTCCGGGAAATCATGAAAACAAAGGATAGATTAATAGAAAACTTCAAGAAGTCACACTAGTTCGGCTATTTACCGCAACGCTCCACATCGTGTCAACAAGAAAGCGATCTGTCGAAAGACTAATGCTCCTTATTCATATCTGGCTGTCAACCAGGTATACACCACATCTCATCATTGGATCGGAAAACCAGCTCCTTCAGGTTTTAAATTATTCCTTGAATAAAAATGTTTCAATATATTTACACATACTGGGTGTTACACAATGTCACAACTTGAGGGGGTAAATCTACGTGCAATTTAAGGAAAAAAAGTTCATATAAACATAGGCCCACAAAAGCTTCATTACGGAGCTACAGGGTGTTGAAATTTCCGGAAAATATTGGTTTTTTCTTCAAATCTCCTGCAGTTTTTGAGATATTCAGCTCAAATTTGGAATGCAAGGTATTTTTTACAATCTCCATCATTACACGCCCTAAATTTTAACTAGAATCTACAAGGTGTTTTCTTTTTCGGAGCCATGTCTTCGTTTGCCCTTTCAAACTTTCTTGCAGTACGCCAGTGATCAGCTTACAGTCAATTTTCGTCATCTTCGTTCAATTTAGAAACTTTTTTGACACCGTACTCGAGCAAAAATTATTAAACGATTTTACATTCGCTGAATTGAAAGAATTTCTAATTAAAAAAATGAAGTAGGCTTTGATTTTTTCGTTCATTTATTTATTTTGACAGTTGAACCAGTGACTGCTCGAATTGTTTATTAAATTAACGATTTGTTTTAAGACTTTTGAAGTTATTTCTGTAAGATAAAATGGCTAATTTTACTAACGCCGAATTGGCTGATATCCATTATATGTACGGTCTGGCTGACGGAAACGCAACAGAAGCTAGGCGATTATATCAGGTGCGCTTTCCGGATCGAGTAACACCAGACAGGCGTACATCTTCAAATATCCACATACGGTTGAGGGAAACTGGTACTTTTACTGCAAATAATCATTTAAAAGGTGCATCTCAAACTATGAGAACTCCAGATATTGAGGAAGCAGTTTTGTATTGTATGGAATATTGAATACTCATGTGAGTGCAAGAAAAATTGGAAAACAGTTGTATATTTCACATGTTTTAGTTTGGAGGATTCTCCACGACTATTTATTTTACCCGTTTCATATTCAACGCGTCCAAACTCTACTTCCTCGAAATTTTCCTTCAAGACTGAATTTCTGCCGATGGTTCTTAGATAAAATTAGAGAAAATGCTCATTTTGATAGTGAAATAATGTTCACAGACGAAGCTAACTTTTCGAGAACTGCTTTCACAAATTTTCACAATAATCATTATTGGGCAGAGGAAAATCCCCATTTGATTGAAGAATCTCATTATCAAGAACAATTCTCACTAAACGTCTGGGTCGAAATAATTGGAAATTATTTGATTGGGCCATTTTTTTGCCTAACAGACCAAACGGTCCCGCTTATTGGCAATTTCTTGAAGAGGAGTTACCTTTATTGCTAGAGGATGTACCAATTTTGGTGAGAAACATAATATGGTTCATGCATGACGGGGCATCAGCACATTTCAGTGGAGAAGCTAGGGAATTTTTGAATAATACATTCAACAACCGATGGATAGGTCGAGGTGGGCCAGAACCATGGCCTCCTAAGTCCCCAGACTCAAATAGTTTAGACTTTTTCTCATGGGGATAACTCAAAAGTTTAGTTTATACCACTCCAGTGAACACTGTAGAAGAATTGAGAAATCGAATAATAACCTCTTGTGACAAGATAATAAATACCCCAGGAATATTTCAAAGAGTGCGTGATAATCTGTGAAGGACAGAGCTATAAAAATAAAAGCAAATTTTGGGCATAGCAATAGAGTATTTCTATTATTTTTCTTCATTTAGCAAATAACATACAATTCAAATAATTCAAATTCAAAAATTGTTCACTCGGAAACGGTTGGTTGTACGAAAAAATTACAGGTGTCGAAAAAGTTCCTAAATTGAACGAAGATAACGAAAATTGATTGTACGCTGATCAGTGGCGTACTTCAAAAATGTTTGAAAGGGCAAAAAGAGACATGGCCTCGGAAATGAAAACACCTTGTGAATTTCAGTTAAAATCTAGGACGTGTAATGATGGAGGCTGTGAAAAATAGCTTGCATTCCAAATTCGGGCTGAATATCTCAAAAACTGCAGAAGTTTTGAAGAAAAAACCAATTTCTTCTGGAAATTTCAACATCGAAGCTTTTGTGGACTTATGTTTATACAAACTTTTTTCTTAAAATTACACGTAGATTCACTCCCTCAAGTTATGACATACTATTTTGTAACACCCTGTATAGCGGTAATTTCGTTGTTATTGATGATATGTAATACTATCTTATTTCTCTTATATCTATTCACACATTCAAGCAATAGTGTGTTGAAAGCAACTAGATAAAACCAAAGTTACTATTTGATGTTCCATAAACTGCTATAACTAAAACACTAAAAGATCTACCAAAGGTACAGTAATATTCAAATTGACCTTCCGCATTATCAACACTTAACACAATTTGTTTGAAATCTAAATTATTTTGCACAAACATTGAACAACCTCCTTGTCACTCGTTCTACGTACCTTAAGATGAAACACGTTTATAATCTGAAATAGATGCAGAGTCAATTCACACAGTGTTTTAGTTAAACATATCACATGAAGTATGGAATGAAGCATATCTAAGATGTGTTCTAAATCCAAAAATTTATTTTTGACACATTGAATATTCTGATGGAATATGTTCACTCCAGCAAGTTGTTTTATGTCGTTGGAACATTCAAGTTTCTCACTTCTAAAAGGATTGATAGGAAAATTTACGTCTCTTTTGGGGAATCTATCTTGTATATTTTGGGATAGATTAATTACTATTCAGAAGACCACATCTGTGGGTATAGATAGAGTCCTTTTATTCCTGAAGGTATGCCCAGTTTGAATGAACTGTTTGGATGTATTTTGTTTTGCATAGACATAGAGGACACATCAATCAACTGTTAGTACTAAAACCAACTTCTATGATTTGTTAAAATAAATCCAAAAAAGTACAATTTCAATTCCCATTGTTCTCGAGCATTTCTTAGTGCTGATGGATTACTGGGAAAATAATTCAACTGTAACGTGCTGTTGTGGAGACGGCAATGCACCATTCAAGTTCAATTGCAATTGTGTAATCGAAATCAATGGACTCTCACATCAAAACTTAGTGTTCGTTGATAAAGGCATTATTCAGTCTAACTAGAACAAATAGAAGTGAAGAATCGAATGAAATTCAACCAATAGTTATAGATTGTCCTTCAGAGCTTACAATAATATCCTTGAAGTTCGATATTGATTTCAATCCTAGCTTGTAAATGGGAATTCTGCTTGAGTTGAAACATTCCACCCTCAATCTCTACAAGCACTAAACTCCCTTTATATTTTCGGTTGTGTTCGGAAGAGCTCTTTTATCAAGGGCTGAAAGATCGGTAGAAAGGAACAGGGCAAAATTAACTACACAATAATTTAGACAAAGGATATCGTAGATATATGGCGCCGTTCTGGCCGACAGTCTTCTATTCGAAAGGTTTGTTATCTATGACCCGTTCTTAAATGGGAGATTTCGTTGTTCGCCAGTTACGTGGGATTGACAGTAAAGTTAAAGGAATAAATGAAGTATAAACTCGGACTTGTGTATTGTAGGGCATTCAATAATAATGATGGTGGTCACGAGCTGTTCATAATTAAATGACCGAAATTATTTGGGGAAAAGATGCAGGGTGTTGCAATTCGCAATTTCTAATTTTGGAATTCGAGTAAATGGATACTGTAAATACAATTTTTAGAGCGGTTCCTCTTTTAGGATATGTCATATCTGAAATCAACCATCTTGAGCTAAGATTATTTTTTTAATTTTCTGAATTATAGTGTCGTGTTCGTTGCCAATAAAAATTGACTCAGATTTGAGTTCAACTATAACTTGCAACGTGCATAACTGCACTTTACATGCTGCTTCCATCGTTCCCAATTCCCTAGTATTATATATTCCTGTATCCCCAATTTTCCGATGATTCTGTCAATGTAATTGATTAATGGTCTCTTTATACAGTTGAATGCTTGCATGAAGTCGATAAACAGTATTTCGAGATCTATTTCGTGTTCGTAAGCCTTCTCCATCATCTAGTTTAACATATGAATTGCGTCTGTTGTTGACCTGTATTTGACAAACCCGCATTGGTGTTGTCTTACTATTATTTTAGATGTATAGGCTAGACGTTCCTTGATCGTCGAGGATAGAATTTTGTATGTGGTATAGAGTAATGTTACTCCTCTATAGTTTTGACACGTGCCTTGGTTTTTTGTGCATTATGACTATTTTGCACATTTTCCACTCCCTCTTTTTTGCACTAATGCTTCTCCCTCATATTTGAATAGTTACATATTTATTTAGTCACTTCCAGTTTCGACTTTTTTTATATACATTTCAATTTCTTCTAATCCAGGTTATTCAAAGGTCGTCTCTCCTTCTTTCTCAGTTATGGTGAATCCGGGTTTTGTCTCAGTTTCCGTAAGAAGTTTGTTTGTTTGTTTTTCCTTTCACGTGCTCTATTTCTGCCTTTCGGCTAATGACACGCCGGGGAATTCTATCACCTCACTAACCCGAGAATTTTGCCGAACCCCTCTCGTGTCGAGGGAAGGGATCTTTAATGTCCAACACATCTCTGTTAGACCGACAACTTTACATCTCCTCCGAAAGATGCACACTCAAGCGATTTCCAGAATCCGAAAAATCGCACCGACTTTGTGGGGACTGAACCCACGTAACTCTGAATAAGAGACGAGCATCATATCCTTTACTCAAGTGTCCCCGTTTTTGTTTTTTATTCCCTTTGTTTTTCCTTTGTAGACTCTGTTTTTGTATGCTCGCTTTCCAGGAAAAGGCGAACCTCTTACACCACATAAGTGGGCGCCTGGGAAGAATTGAGGTGTCTGTTTACTCGCTTCTTGAAGAGGGTCAAATTGTAGGATGTTGGGAAGATGTTGGACGGAAGCGACTTCCACAGCTCACCGGCCCGTTTTGCACACTATCCAACATCCGCAACGAATGTTTGGGCGCAGATCCCGATACATGAAAACAATATTCCAGAGCAGGTCGAATCAGCGCCTTACATAGAAGCAACCGCTGAGATGACATGAAGTATCGCTTGGCTCTGAAAATAAAACTAAGTTTAGCTGATGCAGACTCAGCTATTGCTGATACATGTTCATGCAAGCAAAACCCGGAGTTGACCGTTGTTCTGAAAAGGTGCATTGAATCTTTGAATGCAATTTGTTGGCCTTGCATCGTTAGAGGAGGTTCTCCAGCAGGGACCTTTCTAGAAAACGTGGTTGCTTGCGTCTTGCTAGCGTTGAAGCTCACCAGGTTCAACTGACCCCACTCCGATATCCTCTGTAGGTCAGAGTTTAACTCATTGATTTGTTGACTATCTGACGCTGAGATTCCGCAGCTGTAATCGGCCGCAGACTACTGAAAAACGAAGCCAGGGTACAATCGTCTGCAAAACCGAAGATCTTGTTCTCTGTATATGACAGAAGATCGTTTAGCTGCAACAGAAACAAGGTAGGCGAAAGAATGGATCCCTGAGGTACTCCTGCTTGCAATAGAAAATAGTCAGATGTCATACCGTCGACCACAACTTGTATTGATCTATTTGAAAGAAAGCTACTTATCCAACCCCGCAATTTTTCGGGAAGCCCATATGCAGCAAGTTTATTCAACAAGGCTGCATGCCAAACCCTATCGAGGACTATTGCTCTAGATTCTCCATGCTTTTCTATCGTTGATGTATAAACATGAGTGACGTAGGCGAGCAGATTTCTTGTCGATCTTTGCCTGCGAAAACCATACTGACGGACGTTAATAATTTCCTGCAACTCATAGTATTTGATGAGTTCATCGTTTATGACTCTCTCTATCACTTTGGATATAATGGGAAGAACTTCTTTCCTTTCTTTGGGATTGGTTGAATTCTCGCTATTTTCCAGCTCGGAAAAGTCTGGCTTTCATAAAAAATCTGAAACAGACGGTTAGGAATGGGTGCCAGTTTGTGAGCACACTTTCTCAGAACGATTGGTGGTATTATATAGTGTAGTAAGGAAAATGTTTGATGAACAAGGAATAAGCAACGAACTTCATTTACTCATTTCGATTTTTGCTGAAGGATGTAAAGATTAATCCTAAGGCAACGCATTCTGTCCTTATATCTAACTTATACTTTGTGGAAATAAAGTTATTATTATTATTATTTCGTCTAGACCAACTGCCTCCTTGCAGTTCAACTGCTCGAGAGCCAGAGATGCTTCCGTCTCCTCCAACAAGAGGCAGAAAAGCAAAGGCTCTTTCGCAGTCTTAGTTGAACCATGGCTTTTGTGCTGTTGTTCTTTTCATGGAATGAGGGATGTAAAGATCCATTCTTGTATGAATGATTTCTGTAACAGACTCAATGCACACATTGATTTCAGGATCTGAAAGGCAAACATTACTGAATGAAGAGCACGAAAAGAATTGTTGCAGCTTGTTGCGAACCATGTACATATATTTAGATATTACTACTACTCATTTAATTCAAATATTCAATTTCTATTTTCAAGTTCACTTCAAATTCTATACTTTCATTATTACATGTACAAGATTCCAAATCTCGTTTGCCTGCCTCACCATCTGGCAGAAACCTTTCTGTTTTATGTCTGTTATTGTGGAAATACCAGCAAATTACTGTTTATATCTTTGTAATCCCTTTAACCTTATTATAGGTCAGGTCTGTATACCTGACCCTTGGTTTTCCTAGAACTTAAGAAGACTAAAACACATTTTGTAAAGTAAACCAGAAATCATTCTTGTATCAGTCTTCGAACAAGCAAGGCGTGTACAGTTTCAACCATTTCATAAATCCGTCTTCACATAAGCAAGACATTCGATTTATACTTGAATGAATTCTTAAATCAAACTTTCATCTTTCTACTACCAAATCTTAAAAGGTAATCAACAGTTGTGCAATATACTCCTGCGAACCCCAACACAGCTCATCCCAGTTAGCAATTATTATTAATTATAGTGCCAAATGCGTCTGGGTGGTTTAGGTTCTTGGTTTAGCGGCAGCACAATGGTTCCAGTAGCAGATATAAGGTTGTGGTCTGAGTTGCCTAGCGGTGCTGAGACCTCCACTCCAAAATTATCTGGATCTGAGATCAAAAGAAGATCCAAGGTGTTCGGGAAGTCGGTTGGGTGATCAGGTATTCTTGTCGTTAAGGTATGGCTGATTGCGAAAGTTTCAGCCTGTCTTCCCGCAGCATCTGTTCTATTGGAGTGGCGGAGCCAGTTGGTGTTTTGCACGTTGAAGTCAACCAGTACAATAACCTTAGCTGCCGGATGATGTGTCTGAATCCAATCCACCTTATCACGTAGATACTGAAACAGTCTAGGGAAATGAATATCGTTTGGCGAGCGATATAGACAGCATAAAAACAGTGTTTTATCCTGCAAACAGATTTTGAACCACACAAGGTCGAAAGCGTCGTCCTCCATCGTGTCCTCTCTCTGGCATGCAACATCCGATCTGCGTTTTGCAGACGCTGGTGGACTGCATCGATATTCACGTTGTTGTGCCCCAGTGCTTTGATGTTGCAGAACTCTATCAAGAGTTTGCTTTCTTTTCTAGAACGTGAATGAATTAGTGAATTCGCCGGAGGAGTGCTCGACTTACCCGCATCATGAGCCCCTCGAGGCAGTCTCCCCATGAGATCCGAATGGGAGACTATTTGAAATCGGGATGATTTTGTCCCAGAGGAGCTCATCATGTTTCGTTGCCAATCCTTCTCACCCTGGAAACCGGATATTCCGCCAGATCCCGAAACTTAGTCACACAGGTGACCAATTCACGGTACCTATAGCTGGATGTGGTGGTATCATACCGGGCGACGGGGGTGAGACCGCCTACCATTTTATTTTGTTATAGAATTTCTTTGTATTTCTTTCTTCTCCATTCTCTTTTATTTATTCTTTCATTATTTTGGTGCATTTCTTTCTTATCATTTTATATTCTTCTCTGTCTTGTTGGTTGTTTGTTTTTATCCATTTAAGCCTAACGCTTACTTTTTTCCAACATCTTCTTGCACTCTTCATTGAACCAGTCTTTTGTTTCTTTTTTTCTACATGTTTTCCTGTCGCAGTTTCTATGCTCTGTTTGATTTTTTCTATTTTACTTCTGTCTCCATTATATTCTTCAATCTTCAATTCCACCTTAATTTGTTCTGAGTAATCTGTCCTCCCAATCTCTCTATATGGTACACCAATTAGGTTTGATTTGTTTCCTTTTCTCTGTTTTCTTTATTTTTTGTCTTACTCTAGTTGCTTCTAAGAAGTGGTCTGAGTCTACGCACGCTCCTTTAAAAATTCTTGCATTTATTATTGAGATTTGTTTTCTCTTGTTTATAAGTATATGGTCAATCTGTGTGTTGTATCTATTATAAGGTGATACCCAAGTCATTTTGTATTCTTTCTTATGCTCAAACATGGTGCTGCTCATCATCATAACCTTTCTTGCCGCCAGGTCGCATAGGCTGTGTCCATTATCATTTGTTTCTTCGTATAAGGTACGTCTACCCGCTATTCCCACTAGGTAATCTTCCTTTCCAATTTTGAGAACTAAAATCTCTCAGCATTATGAAACCGTCCTGTTTTGGTATCTTTTCCATTTCCCCTTCAATTTTTTCGTAAAAATGTTGTTTATCCTCTTTGCTTGTGCTTTCTGTTGGTGGGTATACGTTCAACAAGGATAACTTGAAGGACTTTTCCTTTTCCGCTATGTTATCCCTGTTTGTTATCTCCGGAGTAGTCTAGTGTTCCTTGTATTTATTGTTCCTTATCCTTTCCATTGGATCTCTACCTTTATTTTGTTATAGGATTTCTTTGTATTTCTTTCTTGTCTTGACTACCCTATCTCTTTCATTTCCTAATCTATCCATTCTCTTTTATTTATTTTTTCATTATTTTGGTGAATTTCTTTCTTATCATTTTATATTCTTCTCTGTCTTGTTGGTTGTTTGTTTTATCCATTTAAGCCTAACGCTTACTTTTTTCCAACATCTTCTTGCACTCTTCATTGAACCAGTCTTTTGTTTCTTTTTTTATCTACATGTTCTCCTGTCGCAGTTTCTATGCTCTGTTTGATTTTTTCTATTTTACTTCTGTCTCCATTATATTCTTCAATCTTCAATTCCACCTTAATTTGTTCGGAGTAATCTGTCCTCCCAATCTCTCTATATGGCACACCAATAAGGTTTGATTTGTTTCTTTCTCTCTGTTTTCTCTATTTTTGTCTTATTCTAGTTGCTTCTAAGAAGTGGTCTGAGTCTACGCACGCTCCTTTAAAAGTTCTTGCATTTATTATTGAGATTTGTTTTCTCTTGTTTATAAGTATATGGTCAATCTGTGTGTTGTATCTATTATAAGGTGATACCCAAGTCATTTTGTGTTCTTTCTTATGCTTAAACATGGTGCTGCTCATCATCATAACCTTTCTTGCCGCCTGGTCGCATAGGCTGTGTCCATTATCATTTGTTTCTTCGTATAAGGTACGTCTACCCGATATTCCCACTAGGTAATCTTCCTTTCCAATTGTGAGCACTAAAATCTCTCAGCATTATGAAACCGTCCTGTTTTGGTATCTTTTCCATTTTCCCTTCAATTTTTTCGTAAAAATGTTGTTTATTCTCTTTGCTTGTGCTTTCTGTTGGTGCGTATACGTTCAACAAGGATAACTTGAAGGACTTTTCCTCTAATTGTAAGGATGCTATTCGTTTACTAATTGCAAAGTGCATGATTTTTTCTTTCATTTTACCTATTACTACAAAATCAACCTCAAGTTATCCCTGTTTGTTATCTCCAGAGTACTGTAGTGTTCCTTGTATTTATTGTTCCTTATCCTTTCCATGAATTGCCGTCACATCTAAATTATAACGAATAATAACGGCTAAATCAATTCAGTGAATTTAGATATCCCCATAGAATCTTTCTGTATAATTATCAAATTAACTGCTTGATTTCTTTTTATAATCCAAAGAATTCATTAATTTCATTTTAGAAAGAGATAAAGGAGAATTTGCTTCGGTTATCACTTTCAAGCGGGCTGCTTAAGTCCCGGAAACCCGAAAACCGTAGAACGTAATCTACATCATCAAGATATTTCGTCCAGTTTGCCGAAAGTATTACAGTACAATCCGTGAGCGATAAAATAGCGAGACGATGAAACCTCTCCGACGTGAAATATTGTAGGTATCGTGGATTTTGAGGGATTTAGATTGTTACGGAGTGATAAAATTGCTGTAAATTGTGGAGAATGCACGCCAAAGTTTCCCGGTTATATGAAATAAAGTTTTTCCGTCGACTTGAAATAATATTCGCAATTGTAGACGGAGTCTATTTATATTCTTCTTTCTAAGGTACACGGCAACATTGTTCTTATATTTTGATAACGTTTCTCGACAGAATGTATAGAGGAAAATCTTCTCATGTTCAAGATAGAACAATCGAAGACGATTTTTGTTACACGGTGGTTTTGGTTTACTTTGTAAAGAATATCACAAAATTAGGTGGAAAATATTTAATTAACAAATGTGATAGCTATTTCAATATTTCTTTCATCATCAGACTTTAGTGGCATTAAAAGGTCTGTCAATTCTCCATTCTGATTTGTCATTTTAGAATTTTAAATTAACATACAGGGTGTCCCAACCGAGGGTAAAGTTGAATTCAATTTGTGAATTAAAACTAAGTTTACTATTTGTCTCAAATATGGAAAACAGGTATGAATTATAAAGAGAAAAAATTATGTCAACAAGTTGTCTACTATTGGAATATAGATAGGTATTCGAAGTTACATTCATAATTACTTGAAATTCCAAATATTGGGAATAACATAGGTCTGTGTTGTCGTTAAGAAGGGTAATTTTTTTCTATTGTGTTTAGCTTTGAAAATTTACAGAGATTCTAGGAGTTTATTGCTTTTCGGGACACCATGAATACTGTTAAGAATATCTATACTAGAGAAGGGGTGGTTGTTATCTAGACCAGGGGTGCTCAAACTTGAACTGCTGGCGATCTACCTCAATATTTTTAGACTACTTACGATCTACTCTGAGAGGCTGCAAGTATGTGTGATGCATGGTTGTCGTACATACACTACACATCCTACCTACCTACCTACCTAGGTAGGGTGTACCGTAGCATATATAGATATTAACTTTCCGCACAATATACATTATTTTAGTCAAGGTTTGGGTTAGGTTCAGTTAGGGTCTTCTCTATAATTTCAATGAAAAAACTCATAGTTATTCAAAATTGCGAGTTTATTGTAGTTACAAAACAAAAGAGTTACATATGGTGTTAAACTTAATTAAGGAGTGACTTTGAATGATGAAGTGGCATTGCATGTCCTCAGCATACTTTTCATAAGATGGTATTTAACCACTGAGTGCTAATCGCAAGCATGATGACATACGATCGTCAGTTAGTCGATTGCGATATTTTGACTTAATTATCTTCATTTCAGAAAATTCGGACGCGCACAAGTACGTTGACCCAAACATTGCCGTCAGTTGAAGGGCGATTCGCCTTAGATACGGATATTCATCTTCAGATATAAAACAACAGAAATTTGTATCAGATGCTGTAGCTTTGAGATGTATATTTTAAACCAATTTTTTCCGAATGCTCATTTTGATAGTGAAATTATGTTCACAGAACTTTTCAAGAACTGCTATCACAAATTTTCACAATAATATTTGAAATTGGGAGGCTTTTACTTGGTAAAATTCCATTATCAATAATAAAAACAAGTAAGCTAACTTTTCAAGAACTGCTATCACAAATTTTCACAATAATCATTATTGGGCTGAGGAAAACCCCCATTTGATTGAAGAATCTCATCATCAAGAACAATTCTCACTAAATGTCTGGGTCGGAATAATTGGAAATTATTTGATTGGGCCATTTTTTTGCCTAACAGGCTAAACGGTCCCGCTCATCGGCAATTTCTTGAGGAGGAGTTACGTTTATTGCTCGAGGATGTGCCACTTTTGGTGAGAAACATGATGTGGTTCATGCATGACGGGGCACCAGCACATTTCAGTGGAGAATCTAGGGAATTCTTGAATAATACATTCAACAACCGATGGATAGGTCGGGGTGGGCCAGAACCATGGCCTCCTAGGTCCGCAGACTTAAATAGTTTAGACTTTTTCTTATGGGGATATCTCAAAAGTTTAGTTTATACCACCCCAGTGAACACTGTAGAAGAATTGAGAAATCGAATAATAACCTCTTATGACACGATGAGAAAAACCCCAGGAATATTTCAAAGAGTGCGTGATAATATGCGAAGAAGGACAGAGGCCTGTATTCTTGCAGGTGGAGGACACTTCAACAATTTATTTAGTTTTTAATTGTTCTTTTTTTTTAGTTTGACATTGAATAAGTATTAATTGAGTCACAGAAGACGAGCTATCAAAATAAAAGCAAATTTTGGGCATACATATCGAGTATTTCCATTTTTTTTTATTTACCGAATAACATACAATTCAAATAATTCAAATTCAATATTATTTTTCACTAGAAAACGGTTGGAGATACGAAAAAATTACAAGTGTCAAAAATGTTTCTAAATTGAACGAAGATGACGAAAATTGATAGTACCCTGATCAGTGGCGTACTGCAAAAAAGTTTAAGAGGGCAATAGGAGACATGGCTTCGGAAAAGAAAACACCTTGTGAGTTTCAGTTAAAATCTAGGACGTGTAATGATAGAGACTGTATAAAATAGCTTGCATTCCAAATTTGGGCTGAACATCTCTAAAACTGCAGGAGTTTTGAAGAAAAAACAATTTTCCGGAAATTTCAACACCCTGTAGCTCCGTAACGAAGATTTTGCGGACCTATGTTCATATGAACTTTTTTTCTTGAAATTGCACGTAGATTTACCCCCTTTAGTTGTGACAAATTATTACGTACTTTTTCGGAAAGTTCTAGGAAGTTCTTTATGGAATATTTGGGGATGAAATTAGTAAGTTTTTGAAAATGTAATTTAGCTCTTCTGAAAATCTGTACGTTGGAGAACTAGTGTAACTCCCTACAACTTTCCGAAAAACTACAAAATGTTACTACAAATTGTTTTCTACTAGACGTCGACGATATGTACTCTGATATCCCCGGAGATGTCCAGCATTTTCGACGGTTCACACATCAATCTTATTATTCACAATGATTTTATTTCTCTTCTCAACATTTGTCTTCGACAAACCTATTTTCAATTTGATAACAAATTTTTTGAACAGTCTGGAGGTCTTGCTATGGGCTCTCCCTTGAGTTCACATCTTGGTGAAATATTCAAGAATCATCCCAGAAATTCCAGAACTTCACAAATAGTTTTTTGGTATCATTATGTTGATGATCTACCAGCGTGCTTCACTGGTATATCAAGACAACTTGATCTTCTTCGAATTCCATCAACAATATCCATCCAGAAATCAATTTCAAGTTTGAAATAGAAACAAACAATCGAATAATTTTTTCAGACTTGAACATTTTTTTGCGAAAAAACAACTCCGTTGATAGTATAATAATTAAATTACCATAAGGGTTGATTTTAATGAAGTGCAAATGACCCTTTACCCTAAGTCAAAAGTTATAAACTGTTTTATTCAAACTTCAAATGGCAAACTTGAAAGCCAAATTTCCTATGTTAATTCATTGAATATTCTAACAAAATACATCTACATATTTCGAAGCTTTTCATGTGTAAATATAGAAAAAAAATCAAATGCACCAAAAACTTATTTGCATTTTCAATATACAGGCGACTTTTCAACTAAATTTAGAAGACACTTTGGTGGGTAATATCAGAGAGGAAATCATCTTCTATACAATGCTGCATACATTTGAATAATTCATAGTAAAATTTCCTTTGAAGTCTTCTTTTCTGCTGCATGAAATGTAAATATGCAAACATCAAACCGGAACTGTATCGAACGACGGTAACGACCCACCATTATGTATGCGTCATTACGTTTATTTTATTGGGGCATGTTTTGTTATGCAGGTTCGATATTAAATATACATTTCTCGTAAATATTTTACATATAAACTAAAATTGGAAATGTTTACGACCCGAAAAGCCAAAACTAGTCAGGCGAGTGATTCGGTGTTAAAAACTTCCGACGCCAGTTTTGGTTTGCTGAAGTTGTCTCCCTGGGGAAGGGGATCTGTTACAACTTTTCTTCCAAATCCGCTTTAGGCGTACCCAGGTCAGTTTCAGTTGGAGAAGAATCCCTTGTTACCTAAGACGTTAGCGATAAGTAAGAATGTCAATTTCCAAGTGGGCTCTAAGCACTTATAGCTGGTTAGGAAACTACTGTTTTGCTTTGGTTTGAACAGATCTTCCCTGGACTTGCCTTCCCAAGAAAGGTATTAATGCTTAAACTTAAAAAACAAGTGCGTTAGCCAGAAAGGCTAGAGTGGTGGGAGGTAAGCGAAGCGATAATGAGAAATATACACAGCCAAATTAATATGGAATCACCCGATATTTTGAATATTACCTCAGGGATTTTGGAAATTTCGAAGGAATGTTAGAATTGATCCTCTCTGAGATATTTCAATTGAGAAAAGAAATGAATTAATGTTTATTTTAAGAAAGAAACAAATAAAAGAAGAATATTATTTTTCAAGGGACGATATTCAACCTTCCGTAGAATGTTAAATATTCTCCCTTGAAGGAGCTAGTTTTCCGATCTACTCTTCATAATCACCGTTAACCGGGACCACAAGAAGTGGAAACGGAAACTCAAATGGTACGGTCATATGAGAAAACTGACGGGGGAAAGATTGCCAAGAAGAATTTCGGAATGGGTTCCAGTCAGGAGAAAACTGTTTGAAGAGGAGATAACAGTACGTTTCTTTCCGAAAAGAATGAATGGAAGACATTGAAAAGAACTAACGAACAGAAGAATACAAACCAGATGATTAATGAGTAACATGGAGAGATAAGGTCCGTAGGCTATGGTACATTGATATCATTGTCTGATGATGCTATAGTATATATATATATATATATATATATATATATATATATATATATATATAATATATATATATATATATTATATATATCAGTTTGATTGCATGAACAGATATATATAACTCGTCGGGGTGAAACATATATATATACAAGGTGCTTCAACGAAAACTAAACAGAGGCTATATCTACCAAGATATTCATTTCTGATCAAAACGCAAAAACAGGTCAATTTTTGTTTCAAGGGGATATCTTTTGGGATACAAAACTTGCCTGAAATATCAACCCCTGAGCGGGGTTGCAATTTTTGCAATGACTCAAAAGAAATTTGAATTTGGGAGGCTTTTACTTGGTAAAATTCCATTATCAATAATAAACATTACTGTGTTTTAAAATTTTACATTTTGAATAGGACGAATGAATCAAGATGGATCGAGTGATGACTCAAAAGAAAGGTGGTATCTTTGTCTACATCGCCTTGAACGAATTTCCATTTTTAATTGAAAACTGTAAAAGATACAGGGTGAGCAACTGAAAGATAGGGAAGACTATTTCCCTGAGACTATTCAAGTTTCAGTGAAGTAAAATGGAACATATCCATGCTGATCAATGGCAGTCATCATCAAGTACCATCCTCATCTCGAATTTCAACCTCTAGAGCAGGGGTGACCACCCTTGAAAATTTGGAAGAGGGTAGATGGGTCGAGTGATACCTCGAAAGAAAGGTATTATCTTTGTCTGCATCCCCGTGAACGAATTTTCATTTCGATTGAAAACTGTTGAAGATACAGAGTGAGCTACTGAAAAATAGAGGAGACTATCGATCGCCCTGAGCTATTCAAGTATTAGTGCAAAAAAATGGAACAATTGAAATTTGAGATGTGAATGGTGTTTCGGAAGATGACAGCCTTTGATCTTGAATGAATCTGTTCCATTTTTTGCACTAATACTTGAATAACTCAGGGCGATAGATAGTCTCCTCTATTTTTCAGTAGTAGAGAGAGAGGGGAAGATAGAGGAGGAGAGAGAGAGATATGCCTTCTGTTTTTTTTATTCTTTCAAAAAAGTTCCGGAAATTCGTCAATGAAACACAAAATATTTATTTTTCATCCAAATTTATTGTATCGGAAAAAAGAAAAAAGTCGGCCATAGCCATATCAGGTGAATACAGTGGTTGTTCGATGGTATTTGTTGAGTTCTCGGTCAGAAAGCCTTGTGAGATGGTTCATTATCATGCTGCAAAATCCATAAGTTTTCTTTCTGCCTTTTCAACGAATTTGCTCTCTCAAACGCCGCATAACGCTCAGGTAATATTCTTTATTTACCATCTGACCTTCTGGTAAGAGTTCCGAGTGCGAAACACCGCTATAATCAAAGAAACCAGTCAACATTGCCTTGACTTTTGATCGACTTTGACGTGGTATTTTAGGTTAGGTTCAGTTACTATACAGTACACACTCTAATCCGCACATCCAGTAATCCAAACAACGAAACTTTGAAATCACCCACCTCTATAATACGCACAATTTATTATATACCTCTATAATCTGAACGCCATCAATAATTTCATCGATTAAAAGTGTCCGAACTTGCAATATCTTGTCTGAATACTCGCTTCATTTGTGCAGATTAGGTTCTCTTCTCACATTCAGCGCCTTATATCCGTACTTATGATGTCGCGACGACATAAAACGTTAACATTGCAACAAAAATGCGAAATTTTGAAAGAATTAGATAATGAAAAAAGTGTTTCTGAATTGGCCAGAATACACTCAATTGGAAAATCTACAGTATGCGATATAAAGAAAAGAAGAAAACCAATTAAGAATTTTATATCTTCTTCTGATTCTGGTCCTGGGAAACGGCGTACGCTCAGAACTAGTGAAAATCCGAATGTTGAAGATTACACCAGTATAACTGGTAGAGATGATTTCAAGGCAAGTCAAGGATGGTTGGAAAAATTCAAACAAAGACATGGAATTCGACAACTTACTATATCAGGAGAGAAATTGTCCTCAGACGTTAGTGCGGTAGAACCATTTAAAATAAATTTCTTCAACAAATACGGTAGATGGATCTAGTGCCAGATCAAGTTTACAACGCAGATGAAAATGGGTTATTTTGGCAATTCTTCCAAACAAAACACTGGCCCATGCTGCTGAAAATTCAGCTCCAGGTTGGAGGATGAGTAAGGACCGTATTACAATCATGGCATGCTCTAATGCATCAGTTTCTCATAAAATGAAATTGTTGGCCATCGGAAAAGCCAACAAATCCCGAGCTTTCAAGAACTGCTCCAATTCGCCTGTTTATTATAAAGGTCAAAGAAAAGGATGGGTAACTAGAGAACTTTTTTATGAATGGTTCCACAAACAATTTATTCCTGATGTTAAAAATAAAATGAACGAGCTGACATTGCCACAAAAAGCTCTGCTCTTATTAGATAATGCTCTTGGACATTCAAGAAAAGAGGAATTAATCAGTGAGGACCGAAATATACAGGTCATGTTTCTACCTCCTTTTGTACTCCATTATTACAACCAATGGATCAACATGTAATACAGAATATGAAATTGCAATATCGAAAATCTTTGCAACTGAATATTGTGGGACAAGAAGACAATAACGTTTCGCAGTTACTGAAGCAATTGGACCTCAAACATGTAGTGTTTTCTCTTGAAAAGGCCTGGTCGTCTGTGTCCCAAGAGTTAATTCAGAAATCATGGAAGAATTTATGGCCCACAAAAGATAATGATTATGACGCAGGTGACCTGTTGCCTCTTTCACGGTTGAGAGAAAAAATTTTGCTAGAGAAAGAAGAGAAAAATTGCGATCTACGCATGATGAAAGAAGTGCTAACAAATGTATCTGGTCAAGAATTAACAACAGAAGACATTGAAGAATGAGTTGTAGGAGATAATGAGAATTATCTCTCTGAAGCTGAAATAATCAACAACATAGAAAGTGACGAGGATACAGAATAACTTGAAGAAGGCGATTTTACCATGAATTCAGTGAAACATAAAGAAGCTCTCTTGTGTTTCAAAAATGTTTGGAGTGGTGCACAGAAAATGATATCCCTCAGCACCAAATATTATTATGGAATAAATTGAGAGAGGAAGCTGCAAATTGTCATCTTCGTTCGTTAAAACAGAAACCAATTCAAGACTTCTTCAGATCCTAAAAAATGATCTGTGAAATGTATCACTTTCTTAAGAATATGTAATTATACGTTTTCGATAAATATTTCACGTTTTTCAATGAATATTTCACGTTTTTCAGCCCTGTCTTTTCTTTACTATTTCATTTCAATCACCTCGATAATCCGAATATTTCAGTAATCCGAACAAGCCATAGTCCCATATGATTCGGATCAGAGAGGTTGTACTGTAATTAATAATCGTAAAGAGGAACCCGCTCTGATTCTTCTCGACCGAACAAATGTAGAATTTTGATGTTTCAAGCAATATTCCGAGTAGGGTTACGATTCACTATATTTGCATTCAGATGAAATAAATCTAAAGACTAAAACATAATTTTGTTTCAGCAATTTGTTTGGAACGATTTTTGCGAGGAGTATGTTCCAACAGATAGAAAACATACGTATTACCCTTCGGTGATTACGAACGATAGGTTGTACGAGATAAAAATATCAGATATTCCTGTTATACCGTACTTTCCTGTGAACTCATACTACGAATGGACGAATTATAGGTAAGTTTTAATCATAAGTATATCAACTACATAAAAGGTATCAATCTGAAACCTGCATATTTCTTATCCCTTAGTGATTGGAAAAATTTGCCGAAACACGTCGAATAATTTTGACTGGGGAATATCTTTTAACGAAGATTTGAGGCTTTAACGAGCAACCCCATAAGAGGGAGTGCATCAACCTTCAAAATTAAATAGTACAAAGGATCGATCCATATCTTATTCAAAAGCTCTTCAAAGCATCAAAAAATATTTATCTTGAACCTTAAATCTAACCCATCTTGAATAATGTGGCTATTTTCAACATTATTGAAAGAAAGAACAAACAAATCAATATTTGTTTTCGAATACGATATTTATGTTTCATTGTGTTTTTCATCTAATATTTTTATTTGTGAAAGAGGCTTGTATAATGTTGCTATAGACCAGGGGTGCTCAAACTTGAACAGCTGGCAATCTACCTCAATATTTTTAGACTACTTACGATCGACTCTGAGAGGCTGCAAGTATGTGTGATGCAGGGTTGTCGTACATACACGATATACCCTACCTACATACCTACCTAGGTGGGGTGTACCGTAGCATATATAGATATTTGCTTTCCGCACAATATACATTATCTTAGTCAAGGTTTGGGTTAGGTTTAGTTACGTTCTTCTCTATAATATCAATGAAAAAATTCTTAGTTATTCAAAATTGCGAGTTTATTGGTTGTTACCAAACAAGGAGTTACATATGGTTTTAAACTTTACTAAGGAGTGACTTTGGATGTTGAAGCGTGGCACTGCATGTACTTAGCATACTTTTCATAAGATGGTACGTAAACACTGAGTGCTAATCGCAAGCTTAATGACATATGATCGTCAGTTACACGATTGCCATATTTTGACTCAATTATCTTCATTTCAGAAAATGCAGACTCGCACAAATGAGTTGACCCAAAAATTGCCGTCAGTTGAAGGGCGATTTGCCTTAGATTCGCATATTTATCTTTAGTTATAAAACACCAGAAATTTGTATCAGATACTTAGAGATGTATATCTGATATAATCTGCACCAACTCATTTTCAACAGACATGAGTTCATATTAAACTACCTTGCTATTTCAGTAGCTAATTCCTCAATGTTTTTACATGAAAAAGGATAACTCATAAATGATGCTATATTTGTCAATTCACTGCAATCATAAAAATGCATTTCTAATTGACCCAAGATATTTGATAGTTCAGCCTCATACGTATCATAATTCAAGTGAGGAATCCTTGCTTTCAAAGACGGAAAATGTTTCAGGTCCTTTCTTTTCAGTTGATCTATCATAAGTTGCAATTTACTTTTGAATGCGTTTACTGCGCTAATCATCTCACTAATAGTTTTCCTTTTCCTTGAAGCCTTGAAGTGTTTAAGTGAATTGTGATGTCAGTCAAGAATGCCAAATCAGTCAGCCATTTTTCGTTTTTCAACATCTGAGTGTCATCACCTCTTTCGCTAGAAAAGCTGTTATTTCGGGCAATAATTTTTGAATCCTTTCTAGGAATTTTCCGCGACCCAATCACCTGACATCCGTGTGAAGAACTAAATCAGTGTGTTCAGCTGACTCCCTATCTTCCAACTGCAACTTCAAGAGCCGCCGTTGCAAGCTACGTGCACGGATGGAATTCACAATTTTTGTTGCAATGTCCATAATTTCCTCCGTTAAAACATTGCTGGTGCTCCATCGGTTGTAATGCACACTAATTTATATATTGGTAGCTTAAAGCTTTTTACAAAATTGAAGAAAACGTCATAAATATCTTCGCCACGGGTCTTCCCCTTCAGAGGAATGATTGTCAAAAATTCTTCCTTAGCCAACATGTCATTGAATACCTTCCGAATAAAAATAGACGGCTGGGCAGTGTCTGTCATATCGGTGGATTCGTTGAACTGTAAAGAAAAATATGTACCTGTACATTTCATGATATCATGTTTTAGTTTATCTGCCGTGTCCTGAGTCATGACTTCAATACGCCTTGTGATATTCGGACGAGATAACTGAAGTTCTCTAATAGCAGACATGATTTCTGTTTTATTTTTGAAATCTCCAAATGAAGTCTCACCCGCTTCAATAAATGCTTCCTTCACAACCGATCCATCTTCGAATGGTTTCTTGTGTTTAGCCAATATATAAGATATTTTAAATGACGCGATCGTAGCAGCTCTTGATTGTTTGGCTGGTCTTATGAACATGGTTTCTTCTTTTTCCAAACAAGATATCAAATCACGTATTTTTCGTTTTCTTAATTATGAACCGTTTTATGATGCCTCTCTAAGTTACCACGCTTAGGTATTGCAACTTACGCACGACAAATAAGATAAATGCACTTATCCCCACCATACAAAAGAAAAATTCTTCCTCCAATCGTTATTGAAATGATACGTTTTAGATTTCTTCGCTCCACTCATTTTGTACTATTTAATAATAAACTTTGTATCGACGTACTATTGCCTTCAAGTTACAATTCAGAATGACTCCAATTCATTCAGGCGCAACATTAATATCGGTGTGAACGAAAGTCTCCAATGTTCCCGTCTAGAAAAGCGGCATTAATAAAAAACTCGGCTTTTCTTTGACAAGTACCGCGCATTCCTTTGATAAAGCCGCCTTTTGCGCTAGCAGAATGTTATTTCAATACGTAATAAATTTTTGTAGTTTAGTTACCTACTTATTAAATTTTTTTTCTTCTCGAGATCTACTCAAAAAGTACTCGCGATCGACCGTTTGAGCACCCCTGCTGTAGACTATTCTTTTTATGGTATTTATTTTCATTTCGAAATCGAATAGAGAGGGAAATAGTAAAAGCTCTGAGGACCATGGAGTTGTAGGCGGCGAGTTTACGATTTGAATCAGCGCTCTTTAACTAGAGATGCGCCGGATCCTTCTTTTGACGGGTACCCGGCAACCGAGTACCCAGGTAGCCGGGTACCCGGCAAAATTATCCGGCAATAAAATCGTGAATTCCGTAAACTGTCGTGGCGCTACTGTCGCATGTGCAGGCGGTTCGCGCCGTTCGCCGCTCGCCTCGTTAGCAAGGGAAGGGGAAAGTACCTACCTACATGCGATCATTTTGTCACTATTTGTTTACGCTCTTGGAATAATTACTTTGATTTTGTATAATATAACCTCAAAACTTGTGTTATTTGACTGGATAAGTTGTCATAAACGTTAATTAAGTGTTATTTAACTTTAGTAAGAACCAACCATGGCAAGCTCTTCGAAAAAGTCAGCAGTTTGCACCTATTTTACTGTAGATGAGGAAATTGCGAAGTGCAATTTGTGTCGAGCAAATGTGTCTCGTGGGGGAGTGGGAAGAAAAGCTGAAACATCATCTCTTAAATAGCATTTGCAATTCGAGCATAAGGTAGAATACGACCAGCTTCATGGTTTTGTCAGTAAGACTCCTTCTCAATCTGAATCAGGCTCTGACTTAAACATATCTCAAATTTCACAAATACGTCATGATACAAAGCAACTGTCTTTCGAAGAAGTACTAGAAAAGAAAAACTTTGGGATATGAATGCTGCTCGATCAAAACGTTACCATTACCTTATTGGTGAAATGATAGCCGTCGATAATGAGCCTACTTCGATGGTTAAAAATCCCTTGAGGTTTCGACGTTTAATCAATAATATTTTGCCATAGTATAAAATACCCCAGAAATTATTTTGACGATAAAATAATTCCGGAAATTTACGTTGTTACTAAGATAAAGTCTAGTTTGCAAACTGCTGAACACATCGCAATTACTACAGACTTGTGGACGAATTATCACAGGATTTTGCGTTAAATCATGTAGTTCTCAACATAAAACATTTACCAGAATCTCTACTGCACGAAACATAATGATCACACTACACGAATGCATAACAAATTGGGATATTGCTGCAACAAAAGTTTGCGCTGTTGTGAGAGATGCTGACTTTCCTTATGTACTGTGTTTCATTCACACTCTTCAGTTAATAATAACTGATGCAATGAAACCCCAATCTACTATTGGAGCAGTTCTCTGCGTTATCGAGAAGATTGTGTCTAGCTTGGGGGATGGTGCGATCACTGACCTGGAGCTATGCGACTTAACGGAAGCTTTCGATATGGTTGTGCACAAAGGACTCGCAATAAACGCGGAGAGATTTGGCTTCATAGGCTGTTGGGCTCCTACTTCGGGTCAGTCTCAGTGCGTTTCGGTTCGTGGTGCCGTCTCCGAATTCATGCCGGTAAATCACAGAGTTCCCCAGGGTTCTTTCTTGGGACCCCTGCTGTTTCTCATTTATATCAACGATCTTTCGAACGATTTGGATCCCTTTGATTGCATTTTGTTCGCGGACGATGCCACGATTATAGCCTCTGGTACTGATGTCCGGTCAGTGACTGATTCGAGGGAGGTCGCGGTTTCGGAGGCAAATATGTGGTTTCAGGGTAATGAGTTATTGCTCAATAGACGAAAAACTCAATCAATCATGATTCCTCCTGAATATCGCGCCTCGTTACCTCAAACAGTGAATCTTCTGGGAATTACCATCGATGACTCTCTCACCTGGGAGCCACATACAGACTTACTAGCTGGAAAACTCTCCTCCATCATCTTCCAGATCAGGAAAATGCGATTTGCCCAATTCGATCGCTGCCCTTGCAGGAAAGTGATTATAGTTTTCTGTAACTGTACGATATTGTTAGTAAAATATTTTTTTTTCATTGAAATAAAATATGCTCTTTACATTACTATCTCGCATGTTTACTACCTTTATCCGAAGCAGATTTAAAAATATTGAACACCAAGTGGCGCAATAGCTTTTCCCTACTTCACTACCGTATTGGATTACTCTTAAAAGTTACTCGATTTTAAGTAATGCACTTAGACGACTTCATTTGCATTTAAAGATATTTTTCTTAATTTCAGATACTACGGTCTTCGAAACTCAACAGCCTACATTCTAGTCTTCGACCTGTCAAACATAGAAACTTTCCAGTACATAAAAACAATTCGGGAGCAGATCTGCGAATCGAGAAACATGACGAACGTGCCTATTCTCGTGGTTGGCAACAAACAGGACCTAGTAACTACAGAAGAAGGTCACAGCAGTGGAAAATTAGCAATCAACAGTGGCATAGAAGAAAAACGAAGGGATATAATGAATTTAGTTAAAAAACATTGGAAATCGGGTTATATTGAATGTAGTGCAAAATATAATTGGAAGGTCGTCGCTGTGTTCAAAGAATTGATAAATATGATTGATCATTTAGATTCAAGGGATCAGAGTCCGATGCTAGATAATATACAAGATGCTTTGGATAGAAATAAATGTATAATTTTGTAGACACTCTTAATTTGCTTGGATTCTGACGATAAGTTTTTTTTTTACCTCAAGGCTCAAGGAACGTCCATAAATTGAAGTTATATGGAGATGTTTTTGATCTTTCATTGATATACTGAGTAAAATTTAACTATTTAAATTATGACGAATGAAATATGTGCCAATTTTATATGAATATTCTATTCCGCAATATTTTTTCTGTCAATCTTTTCCACCGTCGTCATTTCCGATAAAGATATAGACGTTGTTTTTGAAAGAATATAGATAAAAACAGTTTCAAGGTTTTCACTCCATAAAATACATTTTTAACACAAAATTGATCGAAAACATGAATGAAAATGTTCTAGCGACACCATGACTTTTGATTCAGTTAAAAGATATATATAGTAAAACCAACTCTCTTTCCTTTCGAAAACCGACCTATTCGTTCTGAATGTGAATGAGCTAACTCTGAAACCTGTCACGTTCTGTTCAACTGTGTTATTGAAGAATGATCATGAAGACGACTCATTTTTCTTGTTCGAGTAACACTTCGCGGCCTCAACCACCACGTACCTAGCTACCTACCTATTTCTGTTTCAGAATTCACTTTTCATCGCTTTTTATTCGTCTTATGAGTACTTCAGCTACTTCCTACAGAAAGAAACAAATCAGATGTTTTAATACGGCAGCTATCATAGATAGAGAAAAATGATCCTCTCCCCCTCTCTCGATCTCGATTTTCGAGAAAAGCTCAGGATTTCAAAATGTGACGATATCTCGAATGATATTAAAGTTAGGTAAAAAATATTTCCGTATCATACAGTATGTAGATATGTAATTTGATATCAAATGTATATCAATTCCTTCAACTAATGCTTGTTTCAAAATATACATCGAAAATCATATCTACAACTCGGAACGTAGCAAATATTCACAATTCTATGGTAGAAGAGGTTCGTTCGTCTATGTGTGTCAAAGATCCCATTCATTCAATTATGTATTCACTTCTTAGAGCATAGAGAAACCTGTTTCGACAGATATTAACTTTATACACAATAAAATGAATTTATAAACAAGTTTTTGTTGAAAAATTTGGTTTTGGACTATATACTCAATATATTGAATCAATAAACAAAATTATATAATGCATTTGAAAGCATTTCCATCATTTAAAATGCAGAAATTGTAACGCCTGGCAACACTCTTGCATTCGTTTCTTATATGAATGTTACTCTTATTCTCCAGACAAATCCTCAAATTTTGTTTTAGCTCATCTATGTTATTCGTTTTTTTTTTCTTTATACAATAAATTCTCAACGTGCCACCAGTGGAAGAAATCTAGGGGAGTCAATATGGGAAACGGGCTAGCCATTTCACAGGTTCCCTAAAGTATGTCACAAAAATCTTGGGAAAAAAATTCTCTCTTTGTTTTGAGCTTCCCATCCATTGTCATAGACTTTTCTTGTCAGTAAACCCCAAAAATCTTCGATTAGTCTTGCTTGTGGAACGTTTGGGGGTTTATCTCCGCGAGGTACAAATAGGATGTTATTAGCCTCTAACCAATCTCTCGTAACTCGCGCATAATGGAAAGACGCCAAGTCTGGCCAAAACATTATTTCGTCATCAGCGTGATAGGTATTGATCAAATCTAACAATTTTGGTAGACATCATCCAGTATATAGGTTTGCATCAACAGCTTCGCCTCTCACATGCCCTACATATGGTCTTGAAACCCCAGCTTCAGAAATAGCACACCAAAGCAAAACCTTGTCTTCAAATTTTTCTTTGTTTTGAATTTTACTTCGTTTGGACAGTCTTCTATGTTATTTGTATAGAAACCAGCATTACACTTGATTTCAGAATAGGATAATGTAAAATATTTTTCATCATCCAAAATTATGGTTCTGTCATTTGCGAAGTGAATTCTTCTTAACCCATTAATGCCTGAGTAATTTTTTTTCGCGAAAATTGATGAAATTAAAATACTCCTTCCTTTATTGATACAAAATACGAGAACAATACTTTGAGATACACCATTCTACTGAAAGTACCTTTTAATTAACATATGATATATCATACCATAGGCATTGGCGAGTTTAATACAAAAATATTCTATTGGAAGAATTTATAACAGAACTAATGATTAGTCATAATGAAAAACTAGGAAAGTATTCTGAAATGATGAAGACAACATTCATGGTCGTTTGTGATATAACATGAAACAATCTTTTGGGTGAAGTCCAACATTGCACTTGGAACAAATGAACTTCGTACATTTTTTACACTGAGCGCATTGTCTCTGAGTTGGAATACAAGAAACTGTGATCTACCCCATCAAACCTCACTTCTGTCAAAACATTTCGACTGCATTTTGGTTTTGGTCCAGACATATGTTCAGGACTAGTCAGAATTGATAGAACGACTCTTCTGGTGAATTCCAATAAACTGATTTTTGGAAAAGCATGTCGATAAAGGATCCACATATTCACCATTGCTCCGTTTATACAAAAACGAACAAATGGCCAATACCATTTTTTGGAACGTATACGGATACGGTAAAGTCCCCTCATTTGGTCGAAAATATCGACCCGCCCATTCCTTGGTTATATATATTTATGAGAGTAGGTTGATCAACCTGCGTATATGATTTTTCTTTTTTTGACCAACGCTTGCATTTTACCTTACTTAGGCACAGCTGATCGTTATTTATGTTCGTTGCGATGTTGACAACATTGTTGTCGTTCCACCTTATCAATGAAATTGACTTATCAGAATCTTGTAGAACATGGAAGCTTCCTCGTGGTTCTTTCTTCAATTCTTTCAAGGGCGCTTTTTCAACTCTATCGGAACCAATGGTACCTATGCAATTTATGTTTTCTTCCTTCAATGTATCTAGCAACTGTAAGGAGTTGAAGAAATTGTCCATGAAAACAGTACTACCATGGGGCAAATAGTGTAGACATAAATTTTCTGATGCGACGAGCCCAAAGTTTTCCCCTCCTTTTTATTTCCTGCACCACAGTATGGATCGAATTTCAATAAATAGCCTTCAATTGTTGTTAGGCACCAAAATTTGAAACCGTATCTAATTGGTTTCCCTCTTATGAATTGTTTCATATGATGGTGACCGAAATATGGCTCTATTGGTTCATCTAAGGAAAAATTTTCTCCCAACGGTATAGCCAAAGTTGGTTCAATTGATCTATCAGGGGTTGAACCTTACACAGTTTGTTATTTTGATCTATAGTGTTGTTGTCATTGAAGTGTAAGCAACGATGTATAGCTTCAAATCGGTCTCGTGATATGCTGTTACTCACTAGGGAATTGAAAGTATCAGACTTTGTTTGCCAAAACAATCTCCTGGACGGCAACTTGCAATAACCAGATAAAATCAATATTCCCAAATAGATATACATTTCTCGAGTGGTAACAGAAAACGAATGATTGCCTTTGAAGATCGCATACCTTTGTGTTTCGTCGCAAATTTTTTGAACAAATGTTTCAGAAAAAAACATTTTGAATAAATCAAGTGGTATTAAATTTTGATCCCTTATAGTATTGACTATGTTGGGCGCCGGAGTTTTTTCGACAGAAGTTCTCTCTTCGCGTTCGTTCAAAATGTAATTATGCCAGTTCCTCTTCTTTCTATTCTTTATTGTACGCTCACCCTGACGTCGTTCGTTTGGTGGGTGCTCGTTTGTATTCGTACTCTTTTTGAATTTCTTTGCTAACTCTGTCAAAGGTAAGTTATCATCATCACTATCATCACTATGCTGAGGAATATTCAACTCAACCATTTCATTACCATTATCCCCACCAACGGCGTATATTTCCATCGTTTGTCTCAAAACTCCTTTGCCAATATCCTTTAGTCCAAAATCTCCTTCTTCGTCGCTTGGACCGTCATCTCTATCGCTGTCTTGTACATCTTCAGGTGGAAATAACACAAAGTCGAGATGATCACAATTTTTTACATTTGAATAATCTTCATCCACTTCGCTCAATTTGAAAATATAATTCATCAGCTCTTCGGCATCTCGAGGATCCTCTGGGTTATACTTGCGTTTCCTGCAACAGAACGAACCCATTACTTCATATATGATATATCATGTGCTACAATTGCGAGCTCCTAGCTCATACATATATCCAAAAATGAACTTTCTGAGCTCGTTATCTGATAAAATGAACCTTCATTGTTAAAATTCCAGAATGGAAATAAAATGAGATCAATTTTTGTTGGAAAAAATGAATCAAATCTCACCTTAGCGACATCGTTGAAGCAAAATAAAATCTCTCATCACTTCCTTCGGGTGTAGAAACTTTTTTACGCACTATACTTCCCCGTCCCGCACCGAATCGAAGACACACTTGTACTAATGCTAATTCGTTACACGAATATCGAACACAACAGATGGTTCAGACATATCGTCACCTGTAAAGCGGTTGTCTCTGGGATATGATATATCATATCATAGGCGTTAATGGGTTAAGACACGGCAACACATGGGAATATTTTCCAATTGATTTGGGTGTATTTTGAACACTTACGCCTTTTACTATATTTACATCGCGCTTTCAGTAATTCTCGCCTTATTGTCTCATGAGAAGTACGAAATCTTCTGGATAATTTTCGTAATGATGTTCCTACTGTGTCTCTTGCTCCTTCTAAGAGCCTGTTTCTACGGATTTCATTCAGAACTTTCGGTCGACCACTTTTTGGCAAATTCAAGCATGGTATTCCTTGCTCACATTCACTTATTACCCGATAAATAGTTGACTTAGAAATATTCTGACCACGAAAAATGTTGATGATTTCAAGCTTAGGAACTGGCCCAACTAAATTGTAAATACTTCTTCGAAGTTCTAATTTGTAAGCCATTTTAGCGAACTTATTCAGACTTTTGACAGAAGGAATACTCAATATAAATCATAAATGACATCTGTTGATCACGGCAACTAGATGAAAAAACTTTTTCCCAAGACTTTCGTAACATACGTTAGTTCCTATCCACTGATCACCGGAATTCTAGTCCAGCATTTGGTATATGGTTCGTTTCTAGTGTGGCAGTGCACCTTCATGCTGAAAATATATATTTCCTCTTTGACCTAATGGCAATTCATATAAATATCCTTCCACTATATAGTAAATTTCACACATTGAAACCGTATTGCCCTTGGTGTTGTATATCCATGTGCCGATGGGGATTGACATCCAACCAACAGTGCTCATTGTATCTATTGAAAATTCCTTCACTTGAATACACACTCACAATGATAATATTCTGGGTTTTCTTCTGTTTTCTGAAGGTACCAGATACTGAAGTTAAGTAGTCATTGGTTATCACCATACTGGAGAACTTGTGATTATCTCATCCCGTAGAGTTTGAATTCACTATCCTAGAGAATTCTGAAAGCCCGTGACTGGGGAAATGCCAGTTTCGATTCTTATTTAACAGCTTGAAATTTCAGGTTGGACTAAAATTGCTTAAAACCTATAAAAATTTTATATATTTTGCTCCGTTGTGCTTTGAAAGAACCTCCAGAAATTAATTTTTCCTTCAGTCTTTTGAAAATAGACTTATCCGGCTGTCTGCTCTCAGGGAATCTATTGAAGTAACATTCTTCCGCAGTATCCGATTCATAAACATTATGTATATAACATTCGAACATCTCATACTTTTCGTAATTTTGGAATTGAGGAGGCATAACGAATGAGTTATAAGGTGAAATTTTCGATTCAAATAGAGAATAACTACATAAACTTATGACATAAATATTTGTTTTCACAGAATCAACGCTATTGATTGAATATTGCAACTATTTACAACTTAGTTGCAATATTCAATCAATCAAACTTAGAATTGAATGAATCTACATCAATAAGATTAAAATGATGAAAGTATATGTTCTAAATGGTAAACTCTATTCTTTTCAATTCAGAAATTATTGAACGGGATATTTGACGCATACGAACTTCCTCTACCATAGCATTGTGAATATCTGAGATATTCCGAGTGGCTGAATATGAATTTGGATTTTTTAAAGTATTAGTTGTTTATTTATAATAATAATTAGATTCGATGAAGCATGTGATGAATATTTGGAAAGGAAAAAATAATCCTCTCTATTGATACCAAATTTACCTACAGTTTGGCATTTGCTTCGTAACTTAGAAACTTTTTCAAATACGTCCCTGCATTCTTCCCAAGAAAGTGTCTGGAATGTGAAAATAATATTCACCTAACTTCAATAGGATTCGAGAAATCGCCACATGTCAAAATCTCGAAAAATCCAAAATTCCGAAATAACTCGAAAACTAAAAAAGATAGCTTTCACCACCACCGTACTGAAACGTCGAATTTGGTTGGCGTTTTATTGAAACATTTTTTTGAAATGATATACGAATTTGATTCCCGGCTCCTTTTTACTGCCATTGATAATCTTGAA
The DNA here is from genome assembly GCA_013387265.2 of Cryptolaemus montrouzieri. Lineage (NCBI taxonomy): Eukaryota > Metazoa > Arthropoda > Insecta > Coleoptera > Coccinellidae > Cryptolaemus > Cryptolaemus montrouzieri. The sequence continues at coordinate 17,158,029 of JABFTP020000042.1, forward strand.
ATAAAAGATTTCTGAAACCTTAATCTCATTTTGGAAAAAATGCATTTTTCAAACCCATGAATGGAAAATAATTCATAATTTTTCACACTATGCAGCTTGCTCTAACACCCTTGTTTTTCAGATATATATATATATATATATATATATATATATATATATATATATATATATATATATATATATATATATATATATATATACATATATTGTAATCTTCAAAAACCATTTAACCAAGTGTTTAACTGTTTCCAATTCGATGGAAAATTGAGAGGTTATTGCGATTTTGCGTTTTTTAGGAAGCACCCTGTATATCACTTAAACGATTTAAATTTCAGGAGTAATTTTCTAACCTCATAATCCAGATGCTTAATCTTTTTATGGCCATATATACCTACAAGCAATTTTATACAGTGTGCAAAATATTGTGTTAATTTTTCAAATTTTCCGAAAGCTTGTTGATTGAGGAGATCGGTACTTAATGAAAGAAAATTGACCAATCAGAAATACAATAAATTGAATCATCTCGGTAAACCCAATATTTTATGATCATTTTTCTCATATCGTAATGTAGCTTACAGAACGGATAACTCTCTAAGCAGATATTTAAAAACTGTGAATCTAAAATTCATAAAGAAAACAAATCAGGTGTTTATAAACTCTCTTGTGTAAGTTGTGATCAAATTTATATCGATAGAAGTTTTATATATTTTAATATTAGGTTATCACAGCACAAACGCAGTTCTGTAAAAAAAATTGATCCTCTCTCAAGTAATCAACTATAAAAAAACACTTTAATAATAATTTTGATATTTTACATAATGAAAATAATAGAACTGATAGAATAGACGGAGAGAACTTAAACACACAAGGAACTATTTTCAACTGTTATTGGAATAGTTTATAAATCTGCAGATTGTCATGCACTCTGACAAGTCCAGGCTCGCAAAACGATGAGAAATTTACGACAACCGGAAAACGTTTCGCCTTACTCATCCCAATCGCTCTGTGGCCCTAGCGCCACGTTTTGCCGCCGGGAATAGGTACATTGTTTACATAAGTCAACAACATGTGAAAGCACTGAAAGTTAACCAAAATTGACATAATACCAATCTTGCAAATCTTGCGAGATCGCGCATGATTTAGGTGCTAGATTGATCTTGCAGAATAGGTGCAAGATCTCGGTATTGCAAGATCTTGGTATATCGAGATTGCATTCCCTAGTTCCCAGTTCTCCTTTCATGAGTACCAGTTTCCCTCTACCAGCGAATCATTCTGGAAACAGTTAAATAAGACACCCCAAGACTTTGTTCTATTCTTGATAAATATGTGAATCCAACCTAGGTCATCCAACACCACTATTTCAGCACATTCTTCCATGGTCAAAATTTGCAGTATTACCGAAAATTAAAATTTTCAAAAAGAGCAACCGTTTCCAATGAAATAGATCAGCAACAGCTGTTATCAATGTTTCTTTCATTTTATTTCTCATGAAAAGAACATATGTACCAACAAAAAACATCCAATTTTGTTGACATATGTCCAGACATATCCAACAAAAAATAAATATAATACTTATCTGATGAAGCCACAGTGTGGCGAAACGCGTCATAAGTTTATGAATACAGTGAAAATTTGAACATTATTATTTCATTCAATTAAGAATAAAAAATAGCAATAATTTTCTCATTTCAAATGAAACACCACATTTTTGTTGTGATTTAAAAGGAAATCAATCAACCTTTTGAAAGATTATTATCGTTTTCTATACCTATATTCAATGGTTTTATTCTATAAATGATTTCTTGTAATTTAAATGCAATGTTATCAATTTTTGGAATTAAAATTCTTGAATCAAATTAAAGAGGCAGTACTAGACTGTGTCTCGCATTTATTGATTATGTATGAAAATCAAAGTGTTTAAAAATTTCAAATAAGAACGAGAAATTGAAGACAATAATTCAAATCATAAATTAAAGTGCATAAACATAAACTACTCGACTTTTCCCATGAATAAACTCTAATTTGTAATTTGTGAAGCGTGTACCAAAGTATTGACAATTTTATTTGATCTTTTAACTTGCCAAGCTTAAAATGAATGAAAACTATAATCAATGTTGAAATTCTATCGGAAATATCTTTGTCCAAAAATATTATGAATGTATTTCAAATGACAAATCAGACTCAAAGGAACTGTAAATTTATTTTAAATTCATTGATCTTAACATGTTGAATGTTTACAAGAAATAAATCGTTGGTTAGTGAAATATAAAATAATCATTTTTACCATATGAGCATTAGGAATGAGATTGGCATGTTCACATCTTTACAATATGTTTTTTTAACTGCTTTCTATGTGAGAAGTACAAGCTTATGCCTGCAATAGTTATCCAAGATAGGTGAACTCTATTATAAAACTATAAACTTGAATGGTGATTATTGAGAACAAACAAACTGAAGTATCATTCTCTTATTATTTGTGCCAAGGAGACGAATGTAAGGTGACAGATCTCTTGAAAAACTGGTCCCATAGGAGATGAGGATAAAGTGATGAGACTGATTTTTTATTCAAATATAATTACAACGCAATATTATCTCCTTTAAAATAGTTCCCTCGGTAAACCACACAGCGCTGGAGACGCTCCTTGCAATCATCATTGCTGGAACTTGAATACAGAAAAAGCCTTCAGCTGGTGTCCCAAAATGAGTTACAGTCGGTGAGTACCGCTTAGGCGTCGCGCTTTGAAGAAGTTTTTTTGTGCTTGCATCCCAAAGGACCACAAATGACACAAACGGCTGCTACAAAGTACATGCAAAAGTCGAAACAGTTCGTCAGCAAGTGGGTTAAGAGTAACAAAGCCGAAAAAATGTGGACGATTTCCCAAATCGCGGTTTGGTTGGCGTCAGAAAAAGACGACAAAATGATTTGTGTCCTGTTTTTGAAGAAACCACCATTGACTCTGCGTGAAGAAGCTGTGAAATTATCGAAAAAAAGTTTGGTAATATCGCACAAAATTATTCGTAAGCATTTGCTTGCAAATAGTAGGGCAATTCTAAGTGGAAAACACGTTGAAAAACGTCTCGAATAAGCAAGAGAACATTTGGATCGTGATTGAGGCAATGTTATTTTCACTGATGAATCATATTTTTGGGCATTTCCAATCATTAAGCATGCCTGGACGACACCCAATAACAGATTGCTCCAAAGGACCGTTAAACACCCTGTGAAAGTTCATGTTTGAGGATGCATCTCAGAAAAGGGATTCGGATCGTTGTACTTATTTACGGACAACTTAAACGCCCACAAAATGAACCAAATTTACAAGAAAGCTTTGTTGCCGACTGCTAAGAAGTGCTACGAGAAGAAAAGTGAGATTTAGATTCTCCAAGAGGACAACGACCCAAAACACCGGAGAAAGGCTTGTCGCTCGTGGAAGAATGAAAGTTTCCTGACATTGGATTGGCCGTCTCTGTCGCCCGATGTCAATCGAATTGAAAACGTTTGGGCTCAAATGAAGATGAAGCTCTGGAAGAACCGACCTTGCAATTTGAAGCAGCTTGTTGGGCGTGTTAAAAAGATTTGGGGTCGTTTCAGAACACGCTATTGCCTAGAAGATGTCAGATTATGGACGCTGAAGGCGATTGGACCTGCTATTAATGTTTTTGCATGAACGTTTAAAACAATATTTCAAAGAATTTTCGTATTTTGTATTTTCATTTTTTCACAATAATGACTATGCTCTTACTGGACCGACTGTATCTTGAGGTGAATTTTAATTCGCGGGAAGAAGAAAAAGTTACGAGGACTCAAGTCGGGTGAATGAGGAGGCTGAGGACCAATAGGAATGTTTTGATCGCCTAAAAACACGCAGTTGTTTTTGATGTTTGGTCGCACATGAAAAACTTTAGTTCGAATTCTTTCAAAGACTTTTCGGTAAAAGTGTTGATTAACCATTTGGCCTTGAGGCACAAACTTCTTGTTGATGATACACCCAAAACTGGTTTTCCAGAAATTGGGGATCATTTTCAATCATTTTCTTCCTGAGATCCTTTTAGTTTGAAAAGGTTCTTCGAAAACATTGTTGCAAAATGTTTCACACCTTCAATTCATTGATTCAAAACCTGATGAACGGAGGTGTGATTCAAATTGAACACAAGATTCCGGACGCCACTGGCATTCTCATCGGCGATTGCACTTGAAGGACTGTAACAAGTTCAAGCGCATACTGGAGGCGTATCACATGTGCACCTGACGCTACTCTCTCGTCTTGCGTGTTGTATGGTAGCAAGCCAGTCCCATTACTTTATTTATAAACCTCGTATTCAGTTTTCGTCCATCTAACTCCTACATCGTATAAAGGCTCATCAAGCATAACACTACTCTAAGAAAGTTAAGGATATGGCTGAATTTTAAGGAAAAGGCAAGATTATTGTGTTGAAGTTTTTTCTGAGACATCATAAAACCCAAGCAAAACTAATACAACATTTATTAATTTCTGTGGAATATTAAATAACAAATAAAGAAGGGTCAGATCAACTAAACTTTCGTTTTCAATAATTTTTATGACCTTCTCGTACCTCTACATGCAGGTAGAATATTGTTTATTGTGTCACGTTCAAAATAATGGATTTCATGGTATTTTCTCACCACAAGTAGTCATCGATTTTTCATCTTAGCAAATTGCTGATCAGGAAAACTGCCTACGTGTGTATAATGAGCTGCTAAAGCTTCAAGGGGGTCTTGAGCTATTGTTTTTTTTTGGCCTACCTATTCGAGTGTTTCTTCAACATATCCAGTTTCTTGCAATCTCCTTAAGAGCATGGAAATAACACTGTGGGATACATTGAAATAAGATGCAACTTCTTGCTCTTGCTGAAAGAATTCGAAGAGTTCTATTTCTGTTCTTTACACTAAACGTTCGTCGAAACATTTCAAAAAGTGAAAATGAAGACACTAACTTGTAATGAACAATCATTACAACCTGTGAAAAAAAAAACAAGAAACACATATGAGGGGAACCACGTTTAAGAAAAACTACAAAAAATGAGTTTACAACCGCCTTTCATCCAAATTTAATCATATCCGTAACTTGGAGTTCTTTTTATATATGAACAGACGATACCTTAAATGCGTTCCATAATTATCGAGTTGGAGGAATTCATTCAAATACTTTAAGATTCCCAAAAATTCGTGAATATTAACACAAGCAAAAACAATCCTGAAAACTTACCGTCAACGCTATTGTAGATTTTCCATTATAGAAAAAAATACGAGTTCACTGTTCTGGATGAAATAATTTCATGACAATCAACAGCATATTTGTGTTATTTACTTTTTTCTCTGCATTAATGTCAGGCAGGTAAATTTCTAGTCAATTTTAATCCTGTTCTTTTTACCTGATATGATATCGTTATCTAACCCAACTCAGCAATCTGATATCAGATTGAAAGAACACTTATTATTAATTATTTTGCTTTCATATAACAATGCTCAAAGCCTGAGTTTATTGTACTTTTATTATAACATTACATAGCTACGTAAACGTAATGAGGTTGTGAAAATAACTGTTATGTATTTGAAAATGTAGATGACCAAGTTAACAAATAAAAATTAAAGTTACCTATTTATTTCATTCAACCCTTAAGAAAACACAATATTCGTCATTATTAGAATATACTTTACTTAATAATGTAGATACAAATGGCACTTGAATACAATTAATAGTATAAAATAGTTCCACTTAAAAGTATATTATCAAAAATAATTGACGATCAGAAGCACTCTATGATTCTTATAAGTTTTGACTAAATAATTCTTAAATAACTAGTTTTTCACAACATAGTCACAACTGGCACTTTTATAGCACAATGCTTATTCACCCTGCTATTATAATGTATTAAAAATGTCCTTTTCAGGCAATAGGTAATATAAAAATATGTGTATTAAAATAGCTGTATATAAGCTGCTATTGTATATAAAATTATCACATATACAGTAATACTAAGAGGAATAGATACGATACTAGTATATAAAATGGCTTATATGAAAAGAAAAGGTTTTGGAATAGTCATTAGTTACTAACCAAATTATCATTAATAAAATGCAAGACAAATATATATATTTTATGTGCAATCAAAATTGTTAATGATATCAAAAATAATTGTACAGAATTGATAGATTTGAATTTGGGAGGCTTTTACTTGGTAAAATTCCATTATCAATAATAAAAAACAAGTACTGTGTTTTAAGGAACTTTACTCAATAATTGCGATTCGTAACGCGTTTCACTACACCGTAGCTTCTTCAGACGAATGAATGTACAGAAAATATAAATATAAATGTTCTTGAGTAATTAAAAGCTTATTAGGTTGCTTCTTCTTAAGTGGTTATTTATGACAGGTATATCCAATAAAATTAAGGAATAGATTGCTCCCCGAAGAGATTCAATAGAGGTGAAGGGCTTAAATCGACTTTTTCATTGATGAGTCTACCTGAGTGTTTGTATTTATTGATTTCTAAAGTTTCCCAAAGATCTACCTTCCAATATTTATTATCTGTATGCAAACAAACTGTGGGTCGAAAGAGTGATTATTTTCTGAGATGATTCGCGTAATTTGAATCTGATTTTTATTTGAAAAACTGCGTTTGTGTTCGATATTCTAATATTAAAATTTCTATATGTTCTACCAATGTAGAAATTATCACAGTCATTGCAATTCAATCTATAAACACCTGATTTATTGTTTTTACCTGGTTTGGTTTTATTATTTTTTATATATTTGCCTAAATTATTATTAGTTTGGAAAGCTATGTTGAAATTATTGCTATCAAGAATGATTTCAGTTTCTCACTTGTAATGCCAACGTAGGTTAAGGTGTTGAATTTTGTTTCAATTTATCGACAGGGTAAACTTCATTCAATGCGATTCTACTTTGTTTTTTATTTAAAATATTATTTATTAGTTTGGGATTGTAACCATTATTTTTGGCTATTTGTTTAATCAAATTTAATTCTTTGTTGAAATTTTCTGGTGATAACGGGATGTTAATCAATCTATGAATAAAACTATTGAATGCTGACATTTTATGTTGATATGGATGACACGACGAGTTATGTATTATAATATCTGTATGTGACGGCTTATGGTAAATTACGAAAACATGTTTTCCATTTTCATTCGAAATTGTTACGTCTAAGAAATTTATCGAATTATTGCTTTCTATTTCGGTTGTGAATCCAATTTTTGGATGTAATGAATTTATATGATTTCCGAAAATTTTAACTGTCTATCTGTTCCTGTGAAGCAAATAATGATATCGTCTACATAGCGATACGAGTATAAACAATATTTACTGAGTGGATGATTATGAATTAATTTCTCTAAGTTATTCATGAATATTTCTGCTAACAAAGGACTTAACGGATTGCCCATAATCAAGCCGTCTTCAATAGTATAATATTTGTTATTGAAATGGAAATAATTTTGATCTAAACAAATTTGTAATAATGAAAGAATATCTGATTTAATGATAGTTTGAAATTTTGCATACAGATAATAAATATTGGAAGGTAGATCTTTGGGAAACTTTAGAAATCACTAAATACAAACACTCAGGTAGACTAATCAATGAACAAGTCGATTTAAGCCCTTCACCTCTATTGAATCTCTTCGGGGAGCAATCTATTCCTTAATTTTATTGGATATACCTGTCATAAATAACCACTTAAGAAGAAGCAACCCAATAAGCTTTTAATTACTCAAGAACATTTATATTTATATTTTCTGTACATTCATTCGTCTGAAGAAGCTACGGTGTAGTGAAACGCGTTACGAATCGCAATTATTAAGTAAAGTTCCTTAAAACACAGTACTTGTTTTTATTATAGAATTGATAGAATTGAAATTGAGAAGAAAAAGAAAACGCTTCTAGAAATTTCTTCGACTATTAAATAATGGGTGATAATTTCAAGTCACAATTGATTAAAAATAATTAAAGATTCAAATTCAATTTAAAATCGATAGTCTGAAAAATTTTTAGAGTAGAATATAATTTCATTCATAGTATTTCTTATTAATAGGATAACTTGTCAGGTTGTTTATATTTATATTCTGCGAAGATTTATTTTCACGATGCCAACTGAAGAGACAATTGTCAGAAGATAGTTACTGGCATGAAATTAAATGTTACACCAATCGGCCTGTAATGTAGAGGTCTTGAGGAGTATACTGACAATGAGCTATGTGCAGCAACCATCCAAACAACTGTGGGTGCAGTTGCGGAGACAGTGGGCAGTGTGTGGACATTCTTAGCTCCATTTTTCTCATGCCTGTTGAAACTATTAAGTGTGGTGTTAATTTGTTCCTATTAAATGCATGCTTTACAGGTAAACTATGACTTCCAAATAGAGAATCTGAATGAGGAAAAAGTTGTGATCAGATCAGCAAGAAAATTTGTATAACAACACTCGAGTGCGGTTGCCTCGTTCGGAAAAATAGTGTAGACAACTGCAATCCTTTCCTGTAGCAAAAGATAATAGCGTCACTATCAATTTTGAGTTGGGGGTTGCCTTTGTTAAAAAACCATTTCCTTGTTCAATCCTTCTTCAGCTCTTCCTCCAGCACTTAAAATGACAGCTATAAATTTCCGACAAAGAAACTCCCACACTATTTGTGATTCTTCAGGAGGAGCATCAGCTTATGAGCATTCAGCCACTTCTCATCATCAACCACCGCCAATATTTTGTGAACAGGTTTTCGTTCAGTTCAACTAGGGTCTGACATTTCCACAGCTGTCCTAAGACAATTGGTCTTCTTGGCATCATGGAAACCATAACTGAGGTTTTGAAGTTTCTTAATTATTTACAATAAGTTGAATTTTATATCTAAATCAATTCGTGTATTATGAATTTCTGAGAACATTACATTAGAAAAAAATTACTGGATGACTTGAGAAATTTATTCTAAATACAATTTAGTGATTGTCTTGCAATTCTTCATTATATTCTTTCCTATTCATGTTCGTATATGTTCATCATTACCAGCTTATTATAAATGGTAAAATCAATATGCAATACTAAGATAGGTTTAATTATTAAGTGGCCAACTATTGCTTCTTTTTTGAAATGGATACTATGTTTCCTTTTTAGACACTATTGCGCTTAATAAATTTACACATATTTGGTATTGAATTTTCGTTCTGTGCATTGTATCATCTAAGAATAATATTGAAATATTATGGTCAAGTGAAATAGTTAGTAAAACAGTATATAAATATTTACACTCGTCAGTCTGGGTGAACATCCAGACAATGAATAAAAGATTGTATATCTCGGAATAATTGCTGATGAAGTACACTTCAACTACTTTATAATAGCAACATTACTTTGAAGTAAATCATTTTAATCATTATGTCAAATTCACGGTGCCCCACTGCACATATTTCGAGCATTGGGATTGGAGGCCCAAAGTATAGCCTTTTAGTCTATAAAACTAGTAAGAGTTTCAGTCCAAAGGTATGAAACATCAGATAATGGCGCCGAGGATTAAACGATTGAGAAAATAATAACTATAAAATTAGATGAAGACTGGAAAACATTGATAATTGGAACACAATTTTTCAACAAACTACGTGAAAGAGATGAAAAGTTATCGTGAAACAGGTGGAATAGGTGTCATGGGTTCCTGAGATCCATACAGGTTACCAGCACCTTCTTTTATTTCACTTGAACCGACTGACAGATCATTCAATTTTGACATTTGTGATGGATGAACACTTACATTAGGATACTGAGAATAATTTAAATTTTTGTTCATACCATCGTCTCTAGCTATCTAAGGATTGCAGTTCGAGGTCTAGAGTATAGTGTTTTAGTCTATAAAACTAGTAAGAGTTTCGGTCCAAAGGGATGAGACAATGCAAAATGGCGCCGAGGATTAAACGTATGATAAAATAAACACTATAAAATATTGTGTGAATCTAAGCACGTTACACGCACACTTGCTCAGTTACAGAGTACAAGTTAGATGAAAAATGGTGAACATTGATAATTGGAACACGATATTTCCATAAACTACATGAAAGAGATGAAAAAATTATCGTGAAACAGGTGGGACAAGTGTCTCTTGATTGTAGATAGAAATATTAAATATAGCTTCGATTTCAAGAAGGAACCAAAAGGTGGCGCACTGTCAATATTTTACTAAACGTCAGAATTATAACAATCATGTGAACAATACAGGCAATCTTTTCTGAATAATAATTTAGCACCAAATAACGCTTTCTTACATACTTTACAAGCAAAGCAATCATCAGTGGCATGAAAATGAACGCCATCTTTCAGTTGAAGGCCTTGTTGATCGGGATGGATAACTTCTTTGCAAGCGTAACACTTGTTAGCTTTAGTTAGTTCGTAGCAAGGCACACATACAGGTTGATCATTTTCCATAACATAATTTTGACCAGCCAGCGGTTTATCGCATTCAAAGCAACAAAAATGCTTCACATGGAATGTCGAGTTTTCCGCAAGACAATACTCCTTCACGAATATGAGTTCATCACAAGCTTTGCAACGTGGTATGCCCCTAATTTTAGCATAATCTCTACCACAATAAATATTATCACTTTCTTTATCATAAAAATAGAACATATCAGCTAATATCTGGTTACAACCATGGCATTTGAAACACTCAGTATGGTAAATAGCATCTGATCTTTCTGGAATAGCTATAGCTAACTCATCTTGCTTGAATTTTTGTTTGCAGTAATGGCAGCAAGGAAGAATAGCTAAATTTGTGTTAGGTATGAACTTATTTGGTGTGGAACCTTCAAATAAATCATTATCCTTAGATAAAGCTGTTCGGATCTCAGGATCTTCATATTGAATATCTCTGATACCACCAATAGGAATGAAGCTTGGTTGAAGATTATCTTCATGAATGCTTTTAGTGCCAGAGGCATATGAAGGCAAATTTTCATGTTTCCTTCCGCTTGGTGAATTAAGAGGTCTATTTGAATGTACTATTTCTTTCATAGGATCATTATTCTTAGTGTTCACTTTATTTGGTGAAGGGAAATTTTTGGTGAGATTTGGATCTTGAATACTCAAATCTTCAGTTACCCCTCTATGAGCTAATTGTTGTGAAATATTTTCTTTATGTCTCATTGGAGAAGAGTTATCGTAACCTTGCCTACTTGATGGGCTTGAAGACCTATTATAACCTGCTATGTCATCTTTCATATTAAATTTATTAGGTGACAAATTATAATCTGATACAGATGAATTTTTGGGTCTGAAAGACGGTAATTCCCCTTTTTTGATCAAATTCAACCGATCTTTTACACTGAGGTTATGGAAATCTTCTTGTTCCTCCGGTGGAGCGTCATAAGTTGAATATGCCAGATCTTTAATATTTTTAATTTTAGCTGGGATTTGCGCATCTTCATATAAATTAGTTTTACCGCCCATTAAATGTGGTAAAGGTGAATTACTTTGTTTAACTAACCCTGAATTTTCTTCTAACACATCATTCCTAGAATATGGTACAGTGTTGATTAAATGAGGATTACTTGAAAATGGTAACTGCGCTTTTGCAGCCTCGGATCTAGCAATATTTCTAACAGGAACCTCTTGATTATAAGAAATATTTGTCATGGGTTCCTGAGATCCATACAGGTTACCTGCACCTTCTTTTATTTCACCTGAACCAACTGACAGATCATTCATTTTTGACATTTCTGATGGATACTGAGTATAACCTAAATTTTTGTTCATACCACCATCTCTAGCTTTATAAGAATTCGACAGTGGAACTTGTGCTTCTAGTTCTGGGGATTCACTAATATTTTGATTTTGGGAATACCTAAGGTCTTTTATTGGTTCGAAGTATGCTGGATTTTGATGTTCGTTAAATATAGCATAACTTCCTGGATTATAATTAGGTAAGTTTTTCCCGTGTTTAAATTGATTATTAATAAACTGACTCGGATAAGGTAACTCTCTTACATTACCTTGATCTAAACCATGACTATAACTATCATCGTTATAATTCATATCTGAATGTTTTATTGGCACAAATGCAGAAGGCACTAAATTCTTTATATTAGAGTTCCCATATGGATTCGTAGGATACAAAACATCCCTTAAACCGCCAGAAAACGTTTTCATTTGATCATGTGCCAAAACATTTTTTGGTGATACAGGAATATTTTCATATAAATTACTATCATAATTAATATCTCTCAAATTTGAACCTCGTGGTTCCTGAACATCTTCCGTTAAAAATCTTTTATTATTTGGATTGTAATTTTCTTTCACTTCGTTCGTGTTATTTCCAGATCCTAAATCATTGACGTTATAATGCTTGTCTCTAAGATTCATATAAGTCGGATTCTGATCTTCAATTTCTGTAGCAATACCTGGGTGAGGTTGGTTAACACCTAGTTGAGCTTTTTCTTTCACTTCTAAAGTACCGAATTTATTAGCAAGATTTTTTAAAGGAACTGAATTGATTCCGCCTTGAGAATAACATTTTCTGAACTAACAATACCTTTTGGAACATTGTTGATGAGGAACATGGCATCGTTTTTATCAAAAATATGAGTTGTACCTTTATCTATATTAATTTGAATTAGATGGCCTACTCCTACACTACTCTGTTTGATGTGAGCAACATATTCCTGCATTTTCTTCAATTCTTCATCTGTTAACTCATGGCATAAAGTAGGATCGATATCATGAATTGGTATTTGTTTTTTCAATAGCTGTTTTCTGTCTTGAGCTGCCTGTGATCCTTTAATTGGAAGTAACTCGGGGGGAACTGTCTTCAAATATTTATCAATTGTTTCTTTCTGGCCATTAGGTGCCCATTCTAATTCAACTTCATCCTTTCTTCCTGGCAAAACTATAAACAACGATTATTATATTTATTATCAATATCTACACAAACAGTTTGTATACTTCGAATTGAACTGATATTTACCAATTTTCCTTTTAAGCCTATTAACTTTTGTTCCTAGAAGTTCATCTTGAGCCCAACCATAAATGTCATCATCCTGTACCTCATGATTTTCTTTAGAGCACTTACAATTTTTACATATCTTTCTCCAGAAATGTAAATCCAGACCTAAAAGGAAGTAAAAGTATTGTATCTCTTATCAGTTAGAGAAAAATCAAATTTACCAGGACATTTTTCTTCGCATGTAAGACATGGTGCGCCAGCCCCTAATTCATGTCCAAGTTTAGTTTTCAACCTTCTTTCCCTTTTTGCTTCCAATTCTTTCAACCAATTAGGCGTTTCAGAAATTTCTATTTCGCTATTCATGTTTCCAAATTATTTCACACAAATTTCGGGATAATAATAACGTTCGCAAGGCACAACTAGAAGTAAAACAGAAACACCCAACAATTTCTTCGATCGCCCATGATAATGACTCATTCTATGAAGTAAGCATTTGCAGCCAACAGAAATAAAACTCGTAGGAAAACCTTTGAATATCAATGCTGTCTTTGTTTACCTATAATCTAAATCAACAAGTGATAAAAATAACTGAACTATCTACAAACTGGATCGTCTGCTCGAAAAAATTGAAAACAGTCTGGTTGTAGGTATATCATAAAAATAAACATTTAATTTTTTCATAGTTTTTCAAGGAATAAAACAATAAAACTTGCATTTTTGCAATCTCTGGGAGATATCATTTATTAGTAAAATACAAAACAGTTGATTCTCCTATTTAATATATTTAAAGTCATATTAATATTTAATTCATGAAATACTTCTAGATTTTGTATTACTAATAACTGCATACTAATTAAAGATGAAAATTCCTAATCGCATCTTTATAGCGAAAACAAAAATATCAGATAGTAAATGAATTGAAATAGTTTTCATGAGAATAACAAATAACTTTTTGTTAGGATATTCTAAATATTTAGGAAATTTTAAAATAGACTATATTCAAATACACACACTCATTGAAGATCTGAAACAATTATTAGTTGTAAAGTGTCAGCAAAATTAATTAATATAATCAAAAACACATTGATAAGAAGGGATGTATTTGTGTTGGATCCGTATGATGGTAAATTGATAAGACCGAAAGAAGCAAACAAGGGGTTACCACAAGGATCACAACTGAGCCCATTATTGTTTAATATACATATGATGTCACTGGCCCAATGTGCAGAAGAAGAGGTGCATATAGTCCAATATGCAGATGATGTGTGTATAATTGCAGAGGGGTGGGATATAAATGACATAACAAGAAGACTAGAAAAACATTGGATAAGATAACAAAATGGATGTCAACAAGAGGATTAAATATTTTGGGAACTAAAACCAGGGGCGTTGATTTCTTTAGAGGAAATAAACGATTTCAACTACCGCGAATAGAAATAATGGGTGGAAGAAAAGTGTGGGCTAAGAATATTAAATATCTGGGCTGTGTACTAGATCAAAAATTAACTTGGGAGTTATTTGTGAACCAAATATGTGGTAAAGCTCAAAGAAGTATTAATATAATGAAACGTCTAACGAGAGTATGGTTGTTGGCCATCCCACGATGTTGATGAACATATTTCAATCATTGGTTAGAACGCAATTAGATTATCCATCAATTTATGTAGGGCGATGTACAAAAATTTAATGGCAAAAATGGATCGGGTTCAATACCAAGGGATCAGGACAGCGCTAGGATATATGAAATCAACCCCAATCGTAACAATATTGGCAGAAAGTTGAGAAATGCCTCTTAGTATAAGAAGGAAATGGTTATCGTCAAAAATAATAACAAAGTTATTTTATACCAATAACCAAAAATGAATAGAGAAAGTTGAAGTTAGCATGATTTCACGGCTTTTGGAACAACAAAATCAAACCTCCATATATAGCAGCCATACACCAAATACAGGCCTAGGAAAAACGATGAATAACTAAACAGCATTTCGACAATACTACAAAGATAAATATAAAGGGTGGAATCAAATATACACAGATGCATCAAAGAAAGAATCAGAAGGACCCGTGGACATAGGAATCTGTGCACCAGAAATAGGCTGGACCTTGTCAGAGAAACTACCATCACACATATCCATTTGCACAGCAGAAATTATTGCGATATGGAGAGCCATAAAATATGTGAAGGAAAAGAAGGAAATATCGAAAGCTATAATCATTACAGACTCAAAATCAGGATTTGAGAGAATTACAAATTGGAGAATTAGAGCAGATAATGATCCTTATACTATAAAAATAAGGAAAACTTGTTTAGAACTGAAAATAGAAAATATACAGATAAAATTTATGTGGATACCTAGTCATACGAACATAGAATATAACGAAAAAGCAGACCAACTAGCGAAACGAGGACAAGACGAAGAAAGTAATGGGACATACAACTTTAACCCGAGAGAAATATGGCCAATAATAAAATGAGACCTATGGAATGAATGGAAAGAAGAATGGGATCGGATAACTTTGACTAAAACAGAATACTACGCCAATTTACAACAAAGTACGAAAATTAACGAAAAACCCTGGTACAAAATTTTCAATAATCTCTCAAGAAAACATATTACAACAATGAATAGGTTACAACAATTAAAAGATAAAGAAACATCAAATTCTTCATGTGGGGAATTAGGGATTTAAATCATATTTTTTGGGTACGAACAAAATAGGTACAACTGCGACAAATTATATAATTTATTAAAAAGAATATAAAATTTACCCGATAAATTTTACCGAATGTTTAAAGAATCTGAATGAAAAACTGATCAATTGTATTATTCAATTCATGAATGCGTCTAGTTTGAAAATTTAAACATAAATAATAATCCGCTGAGGTATAATAACTATCTCCCTATATGTTTTTTCCTTTTAAATAAAGATAGGAAAATCCATTACAACCAAAAAACGAAACAATAACAATGAAGAAAGAAATATCTACAAATTGAGCCAAGAAAGAAAACAGAAAATAACAAGAAAGAATTCGAAGAAGAACTGGTTGGGGTATTAGGACGTTTCTAAGATCTTCTTCATTGGGGGCCCTACCATAATTAAAAAGGAAATTGTCCAAAAGGACAACAACGTGAATCTGACCAACATGGCCTAAGTAGCCAGGTCATTTAAATTTGAAGAAGAAGAAAAAAAAGTTGATTTGAGGTTTATTCACATGTCAGTTGAACCATTCAGTTAATGAATTTTTATGAATAATTTGTATTTGAAAGAAAGCAGTGATAGATTCGAATCTAATATGAACTTTTGCTCTAATCAATATTTGTTATTTATATCTCAGTTACGAACATTATGAGCATATTTATATGGAGAAAATATAGGCTTAGTAAGTGCTTGGATTAAGGGTTTGTATAAGGGAAGATGTTACAGTTAATTTCCTATTTAATAGCAGGCTTCTCATTTTGGGTAAGTAATCAGATATGATCTAGTAAGAGTTATTAAATTTACATTTCCTTTTCAGATTTGTTCTCTAGGTACATCAAACTCAGATAGCAAAGAAGTTGAATTATTGTTGTACAAAAATGGAGAAGTTTTGAAAGAGAACTTTGTATATTTCAGTGTTCAGGATGAGGGAAATATAAGATTGACATTAAATTCAGAGTAAGCAAAGTTGTTGAAAGCATCAAAACAATAAGGACATAAGCCCTTCAATTCACAATATTTGACTTAAGTGTTTTGAATAATTGTAATCGAATTTTCAGCTTAGGAGATGCTGACCTGTATATAGCACAACATTCTCGAGTGCCTACTTATGAACCAGATACCTATGACTTACATTCAGCTAGTTGTGGAGAAGATGTTATCAATGTGCCAAAGAGGTAAATGATATGAGATTAACACTCTTGGTTTACAAACTTGAATGAGAATCCTACCTATTTTATTTGTTTGAATAACTCAGCTTATTACTATTTTTTTCAAGTTTCAAAAGGCCCATAGTAATAGGAATCTATGGAAATACAGGCTATGAAGTTACCAAATATCAACTTAGAGTGGAGGTATTACCAAAGAATATGCTTGAAAATTCTACAGACTCCTATGGTTTAGAAGAAAATGAAGTGCATAATCAAAAACCTGATGAAGGAGCAAAGAGAAATGAAAACCTACCAAAGATGAACAAGCCAAATCAAAGGATTAAGAATAACAAACAAGATATAAAATCTGGTATTACTAGTCTTCTAGAAATTATTGCGATGGTATTGTGACGAGTTGAAACCTTTGTTCAGTTAACAATATTATTGTTAGTTATAGAAGAATTTCAAGAGATAGTATAATGTTCCATATGTTATTTAGATTTGTTATTCATGATTTTCGATTTATGTTTTACTTTTGATGTTGTGAAGAAATACATTGTATATATAAAATAAATAATTATTTATACAATTTCTTGATCTCTGATAAAATAAATGCAAATTTTACCTTTTCATTTTCATTATATTTAAAAATTAATGATATGGTACCCGTAACATGCTTTATGAAGTCGTTGTCCCCTGATTTTGTTTGATATAAAAGAAATTATCTTTATATCATATTTGTTTGTTTTCTTTATGGACCTACAGTTTATAGTGGACTCCGAACCACTCACCTAGACCGTGTAATGATAAATGCCACCTCTCAAGATTACAAGCTATCTGACCAAAGGTTATAGGCCAATAAATATGGTTATGTATCTAAGTCTATGTATATCTGTCAAATTCACTTTTTTGTTCAAGGACACGACTTGAACTAGGTACCTCGGCTAAGCATATTCCTACATACTTGCTCACTAACCCTGCAGCTACCGAGGCGGTCTTATATCATATTTAATGCATAGAGCGATGAAAATTAATGTTAACAGAAGTCAAAACAGCACATACCCGAGATTAAGATTTCATAATAACCTATCTTCGGTAATTCTAGTTAACGAAATAATGCATTCCAAAGAGAAAATCGTTGAAGTATTTGATAACATAGTTTAATCAATATTAGAAATCATTTAACTTTTACAAAATATAAAAATCAATTTCTTGTATGAGTCCCAAGAAATTCTTTTTCTTTTAACTATATCTGCGATACTCTTATTCCACATAAATCTGTGTTCGTTTATTTTCTTCTGTGAATATAACATGCGGACTATTAATTCAATACAGAAGCTTCAGCTACCTCCTCTATCTTCTGCTGCTCTAATACAAATCTCCAATAAATGTTAAATATACGAGGCCATTTTGGCCCCGAGTAACGAAAGGGTTACGTCGAAACCGTCCCCAATAACTTACAAGTCTTCATTGTCCGTCCAATGTATTCGAAGTACATAGACCGAAGAAGGTTGTTCGGAACCTATATCTTTCAAGGCATGGTATAGAAGTGAATGCAAACCTCTTTCATTTTATGTGGTTCTGGTATTCAGAACATTCACGCAGCTGACTGAGATTCCGAGAATACAATGGAATGCAAGCAAGTATGTGAAATACTTCGAGGTTATTTTTATTATAAATACTTATTACTTAGTTATTTAATGAAAATGTTGTTTCATTCATAATTGCATTAGATGAGTGTTGACCTTATTTTTTAACTTGCACATAAGGTAACGAAATTTGATTATGAAAAATAGCCTTTGGATAATGTTAAGAAATTAAAATGAAAATATATGTAGGTAATTTGGATTTGTCTAGAACGCCGTTTTCATTATTATGTAGGCCAATTATGCACTCAAAGTATTTTAATTGAATTTGGGCTGCTTCTGAAACAATTTGATTAGAATGTATAGTGCTTTATCAGACAAATTGAATATTGATTTGAATTTGAGTCTATAAGACTTATAGAGATCCAAAATCAATTCATAATGATTGAAAAGTTACATTGAAAACAATACTATTGAAAAATGGCAAAAACTTAAAACTATTTGATATAATGATATTTGATGTAAAAAAAACTATTTTGTTTATTTAGTCACTAATACTACCACTTCACATTTCATTGAAAGAGGTAATGAATTTGAACTGGCGTTAACAGATCGCTTATAAATTCAATAAAAAAGAAATTATTCACTAATATCAATTTTGATTGTATTATCTGCTTTGAAACTTTCAAAGAGCTCTGCTAACTTGTAATGAATGATAATAAATACATGAATTTGAAGAATACTTTATTTTTACGAATTTGATGGTTGACCGCCTCGGTAGCTGTACGGTTAGTGTGCAGGCATATTGGAACTGCTAAGCCAAGGTGTTCGGTTCGAATCCAAGTTCAAGTCGTGGATGTTGTCCTTGAACAAAAAAGTGAATTTGACAAAGATATACATCGACACGGGGCACATGGCTAACGGCTAAACCTATAATCATCAAAGGCCAGATAACTTGTAATCCAGAGTGGTGGTAGATGTCATTGCACGGTCTAGGTGAGTGGTTAGATCTTATAACAGAAATCTAATTCCTGTTCATATAACAAAAAGCTAAATCAGCTGCAGTATATACTTTTAGGTTTTTCCTTGTATGAAAGCTTCAATACAATTGGATTTTTTTGCGAGAAAGTTTCATTTAAATTTTTTGAGAAAGGCAAATCAAGAAAACGGAAAACGAACTTGGAAAACTTGCTAAAAGTCAAAAAATAAACCAAGTGATTCCATCTATGACCAGTTACGATCAGAAGAGTATATAGAAATTAAATTTTTGCAGGTTTTTCGACTTAATTTGTAACTGTTTCTATCTTTTCAGGGATCACAACAACAAGCAAAATATAAATAAATAAATACTTTATTAACGGAATAGACCTTTGAAAATACTGAAAAAAATTATAGTATACACCTAAATAACAAAATACCTAATGAAATAACATAACTGAATAGTATAATAGAAATAATATAAAATAATTATGTAATATCCCAATAACATATTGACAACTAATTATTCAATAGAGACAACTTGAGTGTAGTTTTAAAAGTAGAAGGTCTATAAGCAAAAAGATCAATATCATCAACTCCTCAATTCACCCTACTGCATATTCTCGTGATAGCGGAGTATTGACCATAATGTGTTCGATGGAAGTCGACATGCAGCAAATTGCTGCGTCTTACAATACGACATGGAATATGCAAAGAAAAAAGTTCAAGTGTATCAGGACAATTTATATAGGAGTTCATTACCTTGTATGCAAACATTACATCAAAATAGACTCTACGAGATAGAAGGTGTGGCAAGCCAAAACGAGTCAAATGATGTTCATAAGTAACTCAATGGAATGCAATTCCACTCTTAAAGCATAATAACTTAATGAACTTTCTCTGCACTCGCTCCATTCTACCTATATGGGTGGCATATGTGGGTGACCATACAACACAACAAAAGTCAAGAATTGGACGAACAATAGAGACAGAGAACCACAAGAGAACGTACACTAGAAAATGATTTAGTCGATCTTGAAACAAAACCAAGTAGATTATTTGCTCGAGCAATTATTAAATCGAAATGAATGGTCAGAATAGAAGCCATTACAAGTAACCTGCTGAGATCGACCGGAGACATAGTCCCTCAAACATGACAAGAGGGGGTCGTGAATACCATACAATCGCAACAACTTGAACAACAGGTAGGAAACCAGTACACAATCTAATGTCGCTATATATGCAGTCAATTGTAAAATCACTATCAATACAGGCATTAACATAGTTTGTGAAAAAGAAAAGATTAGACTCATTGGATTTGTCTCGCATGAAACCATGCTGCTCGTCCACGATCACTGACTCTACATGAGATAAAAGAATTTCTGAGAGAATTTTGTCAAAAACTTTAGGAAAGAAACTATTAATACAAATGGGTTGGTAATTGAGGATATCTGATTTCGGGCCTGTTTTATGGATAAGAATCACTTTGGAAAGTTTCCATATAGATGGAAAACGACCAACAGGCACGCATTTATTGAAGATGTAGTGAAGAGGTTCTACAAGGTTATAACTACATTCAATCATAAAACAAGCCGAGATTAGGTCCGGACCACAGGTATTCTTGGGTTTTAATGATAGTATGGTTTTAAAAATTTTGTCATAAGATATATTAACTAAGCATAAATTATCGATAACTTACACAAAATGGTCATAACCTTCAGGGGAAGACTGGTCATAAGTGTCGGCAACGTAGTTACTACCGAAGGCCTCTGCAAAACGAGTTTTTTCCTCAGGTTTTTTCACCTCCTGAGCTCACACACAAGTGTGAGCTCAGGAAAATGTAACAGGGAACCATACTATCTTGCGTATGATTCAATAAACGAGTGAAAAAACCTGAGGAAAAAACTCGTTTCGCTGTCGCTATTGCACAAGCTATAGCTTGTCTGTTTATGTTGCGTTAGTGTCGTGTGTACATAAAGAGTACCAAAGATTTTTCTGCTTAGCAGCTTCAATTCACATCTTGCACTCCATGATTTCCAGACGAAGACAAGGGTGAAAGGAAGGGGGTTTGGGACAGGAATCTGTAACAATGGAAAAAGAAAACCAGCAGAAAAATATTTCAACAATCATACCTAACCTAACCTGACTCTGATATGTCTAAACACACTTTAATTTAAGAAAAGATTTTACATAGCAAGCAAGGCCATAAAAAGTACTAAGGAGATAATCAAAAAGTATATAATCTGCGATATTTCCTCTTTCGCGGAGATGTTCTTCCGTCGCAATGCGAGTCTCCTGAAACATAATCACTTCCTTGTTCTTGCTTGTCAATTTTGAAGTATAATCGCAAAAAGCGTTCAATATTCAAACTCAACAAAACAATTCCCTCTCTGTTTGACCGAGAGAGCCCCGATGGTCAGGTTCGGTTTTCTAAGTGATGCCGATTATGATCTATAGATGTTCTAGAATAATTATGAGCCAAATAATTTGGGTTGACATCTCCCATATATTATTTCTTCGTGGTTCTTGTTTAATTCAAAGCAAAAATTTGCGAAAAAATTTTGTCAGTCGTTTTAATGTAGTAAGAATAATACTTAGATAGTGCACGCTTAACCAGGTGCCTAAGATGAGAGAAACGATCATAATCCATCGGTAACCTAGTTCCCTTATATATTTTATGAAGGGTTTTTTTCGAAAATTAAAGACCTTGTTCTTAGACTTATTTAAGAGGGACATCTCGAAGATTCACATTCTTTGAGAGGAAAATTTCATAAATAAAATCGTAAAATAATGAAACACTATCCTCAAAATATCCCAATTAACAGTATCAAGAAACTCATTGATTTCATCATATGGTAAAATCATACTTGAAAACCACATTCTGTTTCAATTTATCGAATGAGGCGTCCAGAGGCATTACTAATACAGGTGGATGATGTGTGTCAACAGGCAGGAGAGGTTCCGCTTCAGATACCTAAACGCCACAAGGGACATTGTGTAAAACAAGGTTCAAGATAACACCGTTTACATTCTCTATATGATTTGCTTGAAAAATATTGAGGAAGATGCAAGAATCACAAAAAGCTTCTTCTGAGGCTTTAGATATATTAGTTGGTGTGGTACCATAGGCATCATCTTCATCATCGCGGCAGTCGGTCCAATGGAGCCCCGGAAGATTGAAATCACCAACAATACACAGCTCAACATTATTATGTTCCCGCATTATGGTCTCAATAAGTCCCGTAAAGTCACTGTACACAGTTGAATCTGATGATGGAAGAATTTACACGACGCGAACGGTACGCTGACAACTCGAATGAATGGATCGTTTTGTCAACGGCTATTAGGACACCACCACCACGGTTTTTACCACAAAAAGCCGGGTCACGATCATGACGATAAAGTATATCGATTATTAATGATTTCAGAGTCACAAAAACTGTCGTTCAACCATGTTTCAGACAGCACTATTACTGGATAAGATTCAGTTATAACGGACAATCGAAGACTCTCAATTTTAGTCCGCGCACATTTTGATAGTATATCACTTTTATTAGAAGGAGTTCTAAAGATTTTTGGAAAAAACACAAAGCATTTCAAAAAGATTCAACTTAATAATTTGTTCCCACCATCAGTTGGAATAAAAAATGTTATTTTACCATTGTCCAGAATTTTTTCCCAAACACTTTTGCTTTAACCAAAAGAATAAATCAAAATAAAGAGGAATTCATTTAGTTTGAATCATTAGTTATGATATAGAATTCATACAAAAACCCCATAGAAAAAACATTCTAAAATTAATTTCATTTTCTTACTCACTTTTCCTATTTTCGTAATAGAAAATCTATAAAATAAAGTAGAAATTATATTTTTATATTTTATTATACAATTTTCTTATTTGATTGAAAATTAATTCAGAAACCCTAAATTCTAAAGAAATATTTCATCGTTTTCCAATGTCTAGCTTATCGTCTTTTCAATTGTTGACCAGACTCCTTATCTCCACCAGTCTGATCTTGCTGACGACTCGCTTTTGTGAGTTGCTCCATAACTTCATGATTATAAGTGGAGTGAAGCATTAGAGCAAGAACTCCTGCTCTATTGGCCATAGTACTTCTAATATTACGTTCCTTCTCCAGGAGTTCATCCATTTTCAGCCATTGACGGACTCTTTCCAGATCGATCTACAATGAAAATTATGTTTGAATTATAAGCTCAAAAAATAAGACACAAGATTGACTATATTTAAAATTATTTCTTTTCCTACTAAGCAATTGTCAAATTGATCTCCATTCACTATTTGTCATGTAAACAGTAGTCTAGCATCATGATATCATAAAGAATATTATCCCCCCCAATTACCATTTATTCTGAATTTTTCCTTACCTCTGCCCTTCGAAGTTTCTCCCAAACAAAGTGTTTTACGCAAGATTTCTTCGGAGCCCTACAGAAATCTCCAGTTAGATTAAACACATTGGTAACTAATGGACATCCACAGACTTCATCATCTCCAACCTTTGGGTCCTTGCAATGTTCGGGACATAGGACACGTAACCTTTTACAGTATGTATGATTTGCGCTGTTGTAAAAATCGCAGAACATATTGTTACCTGAAAATGAATAACATGACACAATAAATTTGTAGGATAAATCATGAAATAACTTTTGAACAATTTGGACTTCATTTGTTAAGGCAGTTTTAGTTTAATTTTGGTTTAGTTTAAATAGATTTCTCTCGACAAGAAATTGTTGTTTCAGTTTTTCCATTGTTTTTAAAATTATAAAACTAGAGTTACTGAATCTAGTACTTAATAAAAGTACTCCTCAGCAAAATATTCTACTACTGACTTCATCTACACATCCTTCATTTCTCTAGTGTTTCCTTCATTTGAGATCCAAGTTTCTTAAGCCTGTTTCTGTCCAGAGCCGGGCATTCGTACAGGACGTGTTGTATTGACTCTTCATTCTCCTCTTACAGACTGAGCGGCTCTTGATCAATCTTATTTAGCTGACTTCTGAATAGAGAGTATCCCATTCATATGGCAGTTGAAACTCTCAGGTCTTGTTTTGAAGATATAAGTCAACCCTTGGCTCTCCCTCTAATTTACTAACGACAAGTTGAGTGTCTTAGTCCCGTGATCATCTTCTTTTTCTTCCTGCACGGCGACTTTATGGGCAGCACTCAGGCAATTTGGCTCTTTGTGCTTGCCGTGTTGTTTTATTTTGTTATCAATCAGTGTTGCAAAAAATTTTTGATGAAGTTTGCAAGACTTGTAGGGATCATTCGGGCGCTAGTTGTTTCAGCGCCCAAGGTGTTCAGTCTGGTCGCATTATGAGCGGGACATTCGAAGAGTATATGTTCCGTTGTTTCGTCATTTTCTAGGCAACCACGGCACTGTGTTGTTTCTGATAGTCTCATGACGTGTAGGTGTTTGTTGAGTTGGTTTCCGTCAAT
This sequence comes from Cryptolaemus montrouzieri, assembly GCA_013387265.2. Classification (NCBI taxonomy): domain Eukaryota; kingdom Metazoa; phylum Arthropoda; class Insecta; order Coleoptera; family Coccinellidae; genus Cryptolaemus; species Cryptolaemus montrouzieri. The sequence goes on from JABFTP020000042.1 coordinate 17,182,852, forward strand.
AGGCCAACTACCATCCCAATAGACTTTTTATCGAGGGACAATAGATCATGTACCCTCTTCTTTGATTGCGGACCCTTTATGAGCCTCTTTGACTGTCCCGAGATGTCTGCTCAATCGTTCAGGGACTCGGTGGTGTTCCAGTTTTGAAAGAAGGAGAGCACGTGGGTCCACGGGATGGTCAGAATAGGTTCTGGTCCCAGCGGCCTAACAGCTGTTGCCTTTTTGGCAAGGCTGTCTATCTCATTTCCTTCAATACCTTGATGGGATGGGCACCAAAGCAGAGTATCTCTGTTTGTAGCACTGAGTTGTCGAAGTGCTGCTTTGCATTCGTCAACTAGTTTGGATGTAATAATAAAAACAACTTGTTTTTTATTATTGATAATTTTTACCGAGTAAAAGCCTCCCAAATTCAAAAGTTTGGCTGTAACCTTCGTATCTTTCAGATATCCAAGGACGTTCTGGCTGTCAGAGCATATGTAGATGTATGCGTCTCTGTGTAGGTTTTCCTGTACACAGCGGAGAATGGCAAATATTTCTGCGTTTATTACGGTGACGTGGTCTACTAGAGCAATCGTAACCTTTGCCCCCGGGCCGTGGTCGCCGATGCCTACACCCATCCCAGTTTTGGACCCGTCTGTAAACCACCTGGTTCTTCAAAGTGGTAGGTAGCTCTCATTTGATCTCCTCTTGTGAGAAGGTCAGTTTGGAGTTCTCTAATTTTGTCTAACAGGTTGCAAAGCAGTGAAAATAAAGTAATACAAAATGACTTAAATAATAGGCTAGGCTATCCTAATTTGATGAAAACAAAATAAAAAGATTCTCAAAAGCAAGTAGATCAAGTATTTAACCTACCCACAGAAAACTAAAATGAAATACAATAATTGCTTAACAAAAACATGTTGTAGGTACTTAGAAATCTTCAGTTGCCTACTTTATATAATATCCATGAATCATTGGCGTTCTTGAAAGCATTGACTGAGGTAGAAGAAATAACATGTGGTGGTAGATCATTCCATGCCGAAAAGACACGATTGGAAAGAAAATTCTGTCTTGGGGTGGATTTGAAGTTTTCTCGATATAATTTCAGTCTGTGGCCTCGTAGACGTCTGTTGTGATTGATCGTGAAAAGTGGAGATAAATCTGCACCGAACCTGTTATACAAGGCCCTGTAGACAATAATAAGATCACCTCGAAGCCGCCTATTATTGAAAGGTTGAGCATCGTATATTTTGAGGCGTTCGGAATAACTTGGCCGTCGACGCCCGTACGGAATTCTTGTTATCCTCCGCTGAATAGATTCGAGACAATTCGTCTCATAATTTTAAATATAAGTTTTATATAAGAAACTACAAGTTTTCGGTTGACAACCTTTGAAAGATCTGTGAAGCAGAAATGAAAGTCTAGAAGCTTTGTTACAAATACTTTGAATATGATCAGTCCACGTTAGGTTATTAGAGACGGTAACTTCAAGATCAACTTGCTTCGATGTGGTGATCAGAGCAGTTCCATAGATCTTGTACATCCGATGGGGATTGTTTTTGCCAAGGTGCAGGACCTTGCACTTATCTAAATTCAAGGGTAAAAGCCAGTCGGTGCACCACCTGGACAGATGATCGAGATCTTGTTGAAGAGTGTGGAAGTCAGAAAATGGATTATTATATAATTTTGTATCGTCAGCATAGAGAGCAAGTGGAAGAAAGTATAGAAGGAAGTTCAGCAGTATACAGTAGGAATAGTTATGGGACTAAAACGGAACCCTGAGGAACAGCACTTAAAACCGCCTTGAGTGAAGACTTTTCATTTGAAACTTTAATGCGAAAATTTCTCCCAAGTAGAAATGCTCTAATCCATTCTAGAAGTTGACCTCTTATGCCAAGGTGTTCAATCTTATACAGCAGTCGTCGATGTGGCACTCTATCAAACGCTCTCAAAAAATCTAAATAAACTACATCAATTGGAATCCCGCGGTCTACAGCCTTTGTCCAATCGTTGATACATAGAAGCAGGTTTGTAATCACTGAACGACCGGGAAGGAAACCATGCTGGTTTTCAGGAATCAATTTATTGGAAAGGAGAAAATCGAGCATTTGGCTGTGAATTATTCTTTCACATATCTTCGAAGCAATCGATACAAGACTGATAGGTCTGTAATTATCTGCTGAGAATTCATCTCCTTTTTTGTAGATTGGGGTAACTGTTACTACCAACCAATCATTCGGAAGAGCACCTGTTTCGAAAGATATGGTGAAGATTATAGACAGCGGTGTTGCCAATGTAGATGCACATTTCCTCAAGAGAGTAGAAGATAGACCGAATAGTTCAGGAGCAGTCTTATCACTGTCGTGTATAACCAATATATTATGTTTGGTTTGAGTCCCCCTCTGGGGCCGAATAATCTCTGGTGGGCCCAGAGTGTTTTGCGCTAGTCTTTCGATGTGATTGTCTCAATTTGGTTTGACCTAGATATTCATTTGTTTTACTAGTGTAAGTTCCTCGTTAAAAAGAATGGGTGCCTTGAAAGGCGGTAGTCAATGGTCTCGTATCTTTAGATCCATGCAACGGTTATTCTCCATCTTTCGTTCTCTCTGCACCATAGCTCATTCACTCGCAAAGCTTTCTGCAGTACTTTGTATATGATGCTGAGGTTTTTCCCACAAACAAGAACGACAAAGTGCCCGGCATCGGCAAGGACCGTCAGGAATCCGTCCAGCACAATGTTCCACAGGAGAAGAGCAAACGTCCTAGCTACCTTGCTATGGTGTTATCTACTCCTCTATCTATAGAATGGGTTGTCGAAGGCTCCTTCTTTGTCTTGAAATATTCCAAGAAAGATTTTGACTTGCTCCAGTCCTTTCTCAATATAGCCTACTACAGAGTATAATGGTAAGTTGAGTGATCAACTGTGCTCATAAGAATGTTGAGTGAATGTAAGGGGTGTTCCACTAGGATATTTTTCCCGGGATATCTTTCGACTAGTCTCTCCATGGTCTTCAATAGAAAGGAGGTTAGTCTGATTGGTCCAAAACCTTTGGCGATTTTATGTGAGATCTTGTCCAGCTGGAAATAAAAACAAACTGAACCCTTCTCCAGGGATCCAGGATGTGTCCCAGTCCTATGCATGATCTTTTGAATCGCTGTATGCAGACGAAGAAACCTGGGAAATAGATTTCCGTCAAGTGTCCCACAGTTTCATCCTTCAACGTTCAAACGTTACTCAACTGTATATTATGTAAGAATTAGTGAAAATTATTTGCTTAATATACTATAAAATTAGTTAGAACTTGAACAAGTTACTTGACAGATGTCATATTAATAATTTTCTTATTGGTTGCTGCAAAATGATGGCTGCCCTCACCATAGCAACCATGCCTTAGTGTTATATTACATAGTGTGGGTAAGTTAATAAACAATTGATCTAAACACCTTCAATTATGGTTTTCAAGACAGATCCAAAAGAAAAACTTTACTTAACTATATATTATGTAAGAATTAGTAAAAATTATATATATGTTATACAATAAGTAAGAACATGAACCAGTTAGTTGACAGATGCCATATTCATAATTTTCTTATTGGTTGTTGCAAAATGATGGCTGCCGTCACCATAGCAACTATGCCTCAATGTTATATTACATACTGTGGGTAAGTTAATAAACAACTGATGTACACACCTTCAATTCTGGTTTTGAAGACAGATCCAAACGAAGCCTGGGACTCATATTTGTTGAAACATTTCTCCATATGTTTGATGGCAGTTCTAGAATGAATCTCATGACCGCAAGTAATACAATACATGGACATCTCAGACTCTTCTTCCTGCTCATTCTCATAATTATCGTCAACGGTAACATTTTTAGCACGGTCCACAATAGCATCAAGTTCTTTGTGTCTCTTGTCGAGTTCTTGTAAAATATGGCTGACTTCCAACTTTTGCTTTCTTACCTGATCCAAAGCTAAAAGATGGTTGAATGATTTTGGAAGAGAAATATATGAATTACTCACCTTTTATGTTTTTCTCTTCAGCCACACATGGAGTCAACGCCCATTCTTGTATACGCTGAGGAAGAACTTGTAGAATACGATTTGTGGCAAGTTTCAGTCCGCAGTTGTCGGAACAGTACTTAGAACCAAATCTTGCACTATTTGTACACATTGGTCCATAGCATTGCCTTGGATAATCTGTCATTAAATGAGCGTTGGAAGGCATTTCACGATCTGAACTTGAATCTCGACGTTTACGTCTTCCTCTGAAATAAAGTGTGTAAGTGTTAGTATGAGATACAATCATTGTAAAAAAAACAATAAATCACCCACCCTCCATAATTGATGCAAATTCTCTGTTTACATCTGTCTTTTTGCCTGCCAGCTCCATGCTTATGTTTTCTAGTACAAACATCACATCTACCACAATCCTCAGTCCTGTAACATCCCATACAATCCCCACATCTTTTCAATTTCTTATCCGTTTTATTTTCATTTCTTTCACGTTTTTTCTAGACCTTCTCTCTTCTGTATTTGTAGCAGCAGTAGCGGAATCATCCTTCTTAGTTTTCCAACGAGTTTTTAAAGTAGGATCTTCATCAATGCAACGAACACAAAAATACTGCTTTATAAGCTTAGCTTCCTTTTCGGAGATACCAATGCAATCTCCATGATACCATTCCTCGCAAGCATCACAAGCAATCATAAATCTTGAACTATCAGAAGATCTGCAAATGCAGTAAGCTTGACCATCTTGTCGTAAAAGTGTATCGATTTTTGACTGCCTTTCTGGTAGGAGAAACTGCTTCGCGATTTCTTCTCTCTGTAAAAATATAATAGTTTTCAATAATGTAGTATGAAGAAATGATAAAAAGAATTTAAAATAACTCACTGAAATATCTCCTCTTTTTCTAGACATTGTATTTAAAGGTTATGTTAAAGTTATTAATTTTGCTTCGGAGAGCAAAATATACTTAAAGTGATGCAGATAACATGCAAACAATGTAACACGTAAGTGTATTAATTTAAAATTTCAAAAGAATAAGGAATTAATACATTGGCCTTATTTTAGCTAAGGTTTGTTTATTTTATGGAGTGACGCATGCAATGAATGAAAAGTTCAATTTAGGCAACCAGACATACATTTAAGGTTATATTTATTATAAACGTGCCTTCCTTCTTGATATCGTTAGGTAAATTACCTTTTATATTTGTTTGGTCAGGAACGTCGCTAGGAAATAGTTCCTAAGATACATAAATAAAAACACGTGTTTTATTTTCATAAAAGTTTGAGTAAATTGTCAAGTGTTTGTGTCAAATAGAATAATGCAGAGGTGGTAGGAATTATTAGAAATTGATTGATTTAAAATAACGAAAGAATATGCGGCCGCAAATTAGGTAAATCAATATTTTCTCTGCTAAGTTCTAATTTTTATTACGTATTATTCAATTACTTCCAATTTAAATTAAAACACTTATTTCAATGGGAACAGAAAAAGCGTTTCAAAATAAATGTTTTCTAATATTACAGGAGCATACCACTTCAGCAAACAAACTGTCCACAGTTCAGCTGGGTAGTCCGGAACAATTCAACAAATGTCAATGCTGTTTTGCAACCTGATTTACAGAACGAAGCAAAATTGAAGGAAACAGAATTCGAAAGTCAAGGGAATGCTTCACAATATACAGAGGAAGGTCGCGACTTTCTTTGCCATGATGAAGGAATCATGGTTGCAGCTAACAGATCCTGTTATTGTATAGATACAAGACTGAAACCAACTCTTTTTCCTCACCCTGCTACTTGTATGTGTTCGAATGACCCTTATCCACCGAAAGATGAGAAATATAGGTATTTATTCATAATTGCTTATATATATTATGTATTTTGGTTTTGATCCGCTTCTTTATGATGTATTCCACTCGTTGTATGAAAGCGTTCCGTCTACAAGAGGCTACTACTAAGTTTAACTACATTCAAGCATGATCAATTATAAACCATGCGCATAAAGCTGGATATACACACACTACAAAAATTGTCGCATTACCTGGTATTTTGAATTCCACAATCGATTAAACAGCTCGATCGCAGTTTCTTTGTCAACATATGTTTTTGGAAATAGGGGAAAAATCTTATCTATGAAGTAACATTTGTTTCCATATGATCTCAAACACGTCTGAAACAAGAGTGAGTTTATTTGACTATCAGTATTCATTCAATTTCTCTTCAGTTTTCACGCTAAATTAATGCAAGTTTTCTTGTTGATTTTCGAATCTTTGAATTTATTATAATGGCTGCTGAACGTCCTGGACGCTATATGAGTGACCATGAAGTGGTAAGAATTGTAACACTTCTAGAGGAGGGGCGAAGCCAACGTTACGTGGCTAACTTGTTGAATGTTAACCAAAGCACTATTTCAAGAGCAATTAATCGGTACCACGAAACGGGAATATGGAAAAAGGGACAGGGAAGAAATCGGATAACAACACCAGTTGATGATCGTTGGCTTCGTTTAACTGTCTTAAGAATTCGGCACTGTACGGCTAGAATTCTACAAAATGAACTTGCACTTTCCAGAAATGTGCATATTTCATTGCAAACTGTTAGGAACACGCTCAGAGAAGACGATATCAGACCAAGGCTGGCTTCTACCGGCCCGCGTCTCACCAGAGAGCATGGAGTTGCAAGACTTCAGTTTGCGAGGGAACATGCAAATTGGGGTATTCCAGAATGGTCGAATGTTCTCTTTTCTGACGAGTCCAGGTTCTATCTAGTATCAAATGATAGACGCATGCCTGTATACAGACGACCTGGTGAACGGTATCAGCAATGCAATATCCGGTAAATCGAAAACTTCGGAGCAGACTCAGTAATGGTGTGGGGAGGCATTTATTTCCATGGTCGAACTGAGTCAGTCCTAGTGAATAATGGAAGAATGACAGTGTCCAGATACATCGCAGATATTCTTGAACCCCATGTTGTACCCTTTAGCCCATTGATTGGCGAAAACTTCATTTATATGCATGATAATGCTCGGCCTCATGCACCTAGAGTAGTTACAGAATTTCTGCAAAATACCGAAATTGACATTTTAAGATGGCCAGCCAGAAGTCCCTACTTGAATCCCATAGAACATGTTTGGGACAATATGGGGTGACAAATTCAGCAACGTAGGATGCCTTGTAGAACACTCTAACAACTAGAAAATCTACTTCCTGAAATTTGGAACTCAGTGACTCAAGAGTACATCCAAAATTTGTTTCAAGGGTTCCGAGACGTATACTGGCAGTAATTAGGGCCCGGGGAGGAAACACTCGATTTTGAAAATGATTAGTAACCATTCGATGCTAGTTGATTGGTCTCTTCGCAAATGTTTGAAGATGGTAGAATTTTTAAATTTTTCATTAACTCGAAAATTCTTGATATTTTCTATCATAAACTCATCTCTTTTGAATGATATCTTCTTATTGTACACTTCTGAAAGTTACCAAGCGACTCTTGAATGACCAACCTAAAAGTTTATATAGTATTGTCGTAAAAATAGGGTGATGCGAAAATTTTTGTGGGGAGTGTAGTTGAGATTTAAGCAGGTTAATATACGCCAGCATCCCTCAAATGTATAGAACTTACCTTGGGAACTTTACACTATGAAATCCTCAATGTAACTCCCCGAGCCTGCTAAAGACATTTCAATGAATTTGTGGTAAGATACGTTAATTTTAATTCTAATTTCTAATGTTTGATATACATGGTCTGTTCGGAAAATTGGTAAGACGAATTAAGTACTTAAGTACTTCAACTTGGCATCATCGACGACTAAAGCGTTTGATGATAATTGTGTGAAGCGCGAAAATTCTCACGACGGGTAGAACAATTCAAAAGTGATCGAGACTCATGACTGATGAACACCATTGTGGTTGGCCAGTAGTTTTTCGTGATTGTTTTGAAGAATAGCGTACAATACTACTCAGATATATTCTGAACATGCTGAAGCTAGCCATGAAAGAGAAGCTTCGTGGCTATCAGAAGACATGCTCAATAAACTCGTGCAAACATCGATAAAATGGGATGTGAGATTCTGCATCATTTTAAACCCCCATCTGCTTTCCATTTGTTTGGTGAACTGAAAGCATTTCGTTGAAAGAAATTCCAGAATAACGAGGATGTAAAAAATTGTGGGAAATTGATAAGCTAGTTCTTTACAGCTGATATAAAACATAGAAAACTGGTGACAACACATTGAGATAAGTGCATGAATGAAGGTGAGGGTTATTCTCAAAAGTAAGAAAGCCCTGTTTTGTGAAAATAAACGGATTCATTTGGCTCTCTTATTATTGAATGCCAGTCGTATTTATTCCTTTCTTCTAATTGTCATAGAATTTTGAAATCGGGTAGTATAGTTGTTAGAAGGCACCAAATTCTAAACATTCTATCAACTTCTTTTATTTTCCAGGTATTGCAAGTTGAAAATGAAGGGTCAAACGATAGGAGAAGTCATGGAAGAAGTCATTTTGGACCATATACCGCCGCCGCCTCCACCTCCTATTCCCAAAGGCGAAAGACTGATGAAGAAGATTATGAGATCGGCATATATACCAGACGAATTAGATCTGGAAGACGAGAACGCCTGCATCGAATGCCTTGCAAGGGATCCTTTGCTACTGAAAAAAGTTATGGAAAGTATTCATTTCAATAAAGATCTAAACATGAAAAATGTTGACAGCGATCCTGTCACTTGTCGAGAACCTAGGGAATGTAGAAATCCACATACAGGTGTTGAGCAACTCAATTGCTTCGACGAAAATTTCAAACAGTCTCACAGCGCAGCGAGAAATAGGAGGAAATGTAAATGGAGGGATGATGGAGCAATTTGTACCTGTAAACAGGCAAAAACCTGTACGTGTGCAAGTTGCGATCAATACTTGTGCAAATGTGAAAAGAATTGCATGAGGTGTACATGCCAGAAACCCCTGAAACCTGAAACTCCTAGACCTCAAGAGACAGTCGAAGAGTGTATTCAGCAAAATATTCCAATAACAGAGACTTTAGAGCAAAAATCCACCACGGTAAACTATGAATCTACTATTGAAGAACCTCTACTGACTAGTCCTCGTGGAAAGACTGCCAAGAAATCCAAGAAAGCGAAGCCCACATCCTTGAAAAAGTCACCGAAGAAATCTCCAACCAGAAAATGGAACAGACCTAATATCATCTGCGAACGGTCAGAGATATCAGGGGCAAATCCGTTTTGTCATCCTAAAGAATCAGAGAACAATCAAAGAGAAATACCATCAGTAGAGTTCTACGAACATTTCCACAACTTGAGACCAGTTAAATCTTCCAAGAGTGCCTTCAGAAGCGACGAACCAAGCGAACGTCCAAGCAGTGTTAAACCAAAACCCTCTACAATTCACAGAGCTTCTACAGTTAGTTCGCACTCGAGCGCCAAAAATAGGAAGAAGGCCAGATTGAAGCAGATGGGGCCATCCAAGATACCCTGGAATTTTAATAACCAGCCGAAGAAAGAAGACCCAATGAAAGGCTGGGGAAACGTAAAATATTCCTGGAGTAAAAAACTTAATTATTCGGATTTGGCAAGAAAAATAGAAATGGGTTCGGATAGTTTCATGAGGAGTAGGGGTGGAGATGATTTAGGCAACCAATCTGATAATAAGACACCGGAATACTTCGAATACAAGCAGAATTTGCAAGTAGAGTCTGACAAAAGCGACGATCTATTGAGGAGAAAGGAACAGAAGAGACACATGAAGGAATTGGGGAAGAAGAGAGTGAAGGACTGGCACGAAGCACTTGAAGAAAATGCTAGAAGAGCATCACAAAGTGAAGATATTGAAGACGCGACACAAAGCACAGAGCAAAGTAGAGATCAAGAAAAATATAAAAGGAAAATTTTTTTCTCCGAAGATGATACCAATAATGAAGTTCAAGACAAACCATCTGAAATATCGAGTCAAGTTGTCGAAAGGTTTAATGAAGAGGTAATGTATTACTTGATACTTCACACTCATTATATCTCCTAATATAATATAGCAGTTGAGGCAGCGGATGTAACTGTAAAGTAACGATTCTAAATACTCGTGTAACGGAACACCTATTAAAATCTTGACAATGCAAGATGCATGTTCTGACACCCTCATTTATTTTGCACGAAATTTATCGTCTAAGAGACTTAACACAAGCTGTAGGTTTGAATTGAGATGTTGACATCCAATTGATGACCTTTGTCTCAGAACAATATGAACTGATTCAGAAATCAGGTGTATTTTTCGAGTGAGTCTACGTAATCTCAACAATCTTCACTATGCAAAAGATACATTCTGACGAAAAATTACTGTGAACTGGTCAATGAAACACAAAATATTTATTTTTCATCCAAATTTATAGTAAGTAAACTTTAAGGGCTTTATTACGTCAATTCTGCTGGACCATCTTGTCTCACTTAGAGGTTTCAAACTTAACCCAGGAACATTTTTGTCTCAAAACTTAACTTCAACCTTTTTAGAAGTGGTGTGAAGGACAACATACCTCAGAACAAGACTAATTTGCTCAGTATGACTAGTGTCTGGTGTACAATCTATTATTTTGAATTTTATTGAAAAATATTTTGAACCGCGAACCATTTCTAAAATATTATTTCTTTCTTTGGACGACAATAATTTAATTATTTAATTCTGTATTTGCACGCCTAAATAATGAGTCATTTTAACAGATTTTTTTGGGAGTTATACACTCGGCTAACGTGCTCTCTCATCACTGAATCAAAAGAGGCAATCATCTCAACAGCTTTTAGAAAATTTCCATCATCATGTTCGAAAAGCAATTGAGAAGAACCTTGAAATGCCAAGCATTGTGTAGATAAATACTTAACAATCGCAATAATTCTTTCCAACAAGTCTCGCCAATATTTTTTTCAGTTTCTAAAATCCGCAGATGATGAGCATTAACAGTCATAGATGTCTCCAACATTTTTTAAATTTACCCAAGTGTTTATATAACTGTTGTGTAAAATTGATGTTTCGTGTCTCTCAATTAGCAAAGACAAGTGTTGCCAATCAGATACTCCATTTGTATCACAAAAAGCGTTAGGAGTTTTACAAAACAACTTGCAACAAAAACAAAATCTTTAGAAATAGAGTGAATAAGCCAAGCCCTTTCGACTTTTTCTCCATTTGCTAGATTTCTTTCAAAGTATTTGCACGAAAACTTTCTCTTATCTTTATTACTAGGAAAGCTAAAACTGATGTCTATCAAGGGCGGACCACGTTTAACCAATATTCTAGCCATCGCATTGGTGATTCTTTCGAGCCACAAACCGGGGTCGGACGGAGTTATATCGATACTAGCCTCATTATAGCCTTCATCGAAAGTGTCACTTGCAGCAGGTATTTCGGTAGCTGACATTACCGAACTTTTTACACAAGCTGAATTACTTGAAGTGGATTGTTCAAATGCTGTAGACGAGGATGGCGTCATCACTTCATCGGGCTCTGCATCAGTAGAAGCAGTTTTGCTGCTACAACCGCTGCCACTTGTTGCAGGACCTGATGTTACTGTTGAAATTTCAGATGGTCCACTCACGGTTATTGATATTACGGATTCAGAATCTTGAGATTCGGACGATTCGGTCGCACCAACATCGATAGTCTCCGTGGAATCTCGATTGTTTTGCAAGAAATGCTTCAACCATTTTTCCCCTTTCTTGTGGTCTCAGTTTCTTTTGCTCGCGAAACTTCGCACCTGAAGGTTTCTTTTTTTTATCCTGAAAAAACAAATAAATAATTAGTACTCATGGGAATTAGGAATTAACTTCTAAAGGAACCACAATAATGAGCATGTGGGTAGGGTAGGAAATATTCTTAAAAGTTAACTAAGTAGCCAATAGGTTTTAATCCTTTATAGGGCAGATTATTATTAAGTAAGATATAGCCGATTAAAGTTTGAATATTTGTGTAAAAAGCAATTCCTTTCAGCTTAAATCCTTTCAAAAATAAAGGCAAAAACATATTAAACTAATTTTTTAAAAAGATCAATAGCATAAACACAGCGAGTTATGGATAGAACCAGTTACTTTTTCAAACTCGTACATGACATTTCAATTAATAAAAAGATATTTGGCTAAAAAATTAATTATAACCAGTATCCTATAAAGGGTTAATGTTGATCGTATAAAGTAGGGAACACTTACCATTTTATAAAAAATCAAGCCGTTGAAATTGCAGTCAGCAGGTGTTCGGCACTTAATTAAAAAAAAAGTAGTAAACAAAATATTACACAACACAACACCACACTTGACCAAATAAAAATAACTTTATATGTAAAAATTGATGGGATTACTTGTTCTTATTCACTTGTTGCACGGTCCAGTTAACTAACTGATTTAAAAACGCCTGTGGCGATGCATCGCTTTTATAGCGCTCCAGGCGTTATTCATGTCTGAACAGGAAAAATCAAGAAACTGCCGCCTGACATGTTCTCGCAACATAGGAATCGGTAGTAACTGGATGATATACTAATAAAATTTCGTGTGTATTTATACCTAATCTGATTTAATTTCTCAACTTTTATTTTAATATTTTTTTTGACCCTGGGTTCTGGCGCTCCTAAAGGAACGCAGCCCGTGTGCATTGCACACTTTGCACATATGGTTGCGGGGGCCTGGGTATTGTCCTTCCAATCCACTACGACATTTAGAATCTATTAATTGTCCTTCGTTTTGACTTTGAATAGGGCATATACTAATCTTCAATCAAAACTCTGTTTTATATTTGCAAACTTAACATTCCTAACGATCACCTAGATATCTTTATATTTTCAGCGTGAAGATGAAGCTATTAGCGAGCATCGGCTTCGCAGACAAAATATGGGACATGATCAAAAACAATGCCTCCAGTGTCTTATGAACGACGTTCAACAACAATATTTAGGTTCAATGTTGACGGTTAAGCACAGTTGTGACCCTGAAAAAAACGATGACTTCAAGGACAGGAAAATTGAAAGAAATCTTAAATTGAAGCAGACCAAAACTGTGATATTGAATGAACATCCTCATATCTACAATTACAAAGAAGATCAAGATGAAGGTGATCAACCTGAAATTGAGAGAAAATTTGGTAACTTGCCTACTATACTTGAAGAACGTCCAAGAACTTATGAAACCAACAGAGAACGAAATAGTACTTATCGCGCATCAGAATATGATGGATATGAAAATGAAGCTACAGGTGATATGAATCAAAACTCTTTAAGGTCCAAAAGTGCGGACGGAACAACATCTATTGAGAAACCATTTTTTAATGTTATAAAACAAAAAATTCATTCAAGAAATAAAACGTTGGAAGATTTGGAGAAATTCAGAGATGAACATTTCTTTGAAACACACAGTACAAAATCGTATCTCCAAAATATACCAGAACATACTTGTGTTCACAGGTTCACAATAGATGAAAGACTTTATCCTGAACCTCTCCATACTGATGCGTCTGGTACCAGTTGTTGTATTCACTGTGATAAACCCATGAAGAACGAAAAAACAATTTTCTTGGATCAAAGGGAGTCGGGAGAAAATGTTGGAAATAAGCAAATCGTTCAGAAGCAGATTTCAAAATTTAGTTTGAGACCGAAACCGGTGCATATCGGGAGTAAAAATAGTGTGATGGAGATAAAATTGAAACCTGAACATGAGGACTTGTTGAAGAATGAGAATATCGAGAAAAAGAGGAGAGTGTTTTATCCAAATTCTTTGGCTTTGAGACAACAGAAGAGATGAGAATATTTTGAAATGAAATGTGTTTGTGTGTATTTATGGTCTTTACTGTGATGCTTTATATATACAGCTGTGATAAAATTTTTAAATGAATATAATTTTTCTTTTTTCTATTTTACAGCTAGATGAAATATTGAAGTTGAAAAATAACGGTTTTTTGGTATCATCTCGTTTGCGAGAAAAAATTCGGCTATTGCATTTTTCTGAATTCAAACTATTAGTGGTCTTGATTTCGTAAGACGAAGATTTTAGCCTCAATTTCAATTTCTTCTTGTTATCGTTCACTCATTTCCTATGACCATCATAGTTTATTAACGCTTCTCGTTATTTTATGTAACTGTATTCTAGATTAATGTTCCCTATTCTCATTCCACTCTTTAAATCTAAGAGTAACTTCGAATGATTGACGATCGATAGCCAGCGTGAGATTTTTACCTTTCCACTAGGTATGATGATGGAAAGGAAATAAAAAATTTTCTCGCTATATTCCATAATACGGGATAAGTAACGGGTATGTTGTTTTGCAGCCAGAATCGCTCATATCCGTTTTAAAACTGAATCTTAATGTTGTCGATGGATGCTTATACCCTTGACACATTTTGTTTTAAATAGCTTATAAATCTACGATAACGTCCAACCATGGTAGCTCCATCTGTAGCTACTGATATTATATTTGATAAAGGGATTGCTTTTTCAATGAAGTAATCCTTCAAAACATGAAATATTGATTCACTTTTAGTGTCGGTTATCAAAGTTCTTGCGAAGAACGAACATATGCCAATAATAATGCTGCATTACCAGGTACAGTTGACTCATCCAGTTGTATAGAGAAATGGGTCGTTTGCAAATAATTACACAAGAATCTTTCAGTATAAGAACTCATGTGATAAATACGTCTTTCAACAGTATTATTGCTCAAGGGAATTCTTTCAATGATATCAGATGCAAGTTTGTGTAAAACAGTTTTTAAAACCTCTTCAACGGCTGGCAAAATTAACTTCTCTCCGATAGTATGCGGTTTTCTGGATTTTGCTATAAGTAGCGAGATATTGTAAGACACTCGCAAACCATCAACGTTTCTTTGTGACGTCGAAGCGAACATTATGTCCAGTGTGGGTCTCTTCGGAAGTGTATCTTTGAGTGTTTGAAAGTATTTCAAATCTTTATCTGTTTTATCAGGGTGACATGTTCTCAGATGATCCTGCAGCTTAGATGGTTTCACAGCGTCATTGCCCAAAATTTTGTTGCATAAAAGGCACATAGGCAATTGTTTGTCCGACAATGATGGAATGAAGCCAAATTTCAAATAATCAACACTCTACTGTATACATTTCTTTTTAGATTCAGACATGGCGTCAGTCATCTGTGGACAAAATTACATTATTTAAATAAGACATAAACACCAGCAGCTGTATATCAAAAAATTTTTTTAGATTTTTCCGAAAACATTCCATAATCCGAACATCTCCTTGCAGCATTAGTTCAGATTACGGAGATTGCACTGTAAGTGTAATGTCCGATTGCTAAAACTTTAAAAAATAAATTATTGAGCAGTACTCGTGTAATTCAGCATGATTGAGAATTTATCTACTAATAACTGAAGTCATGATTGACGTTATTTATCAATGTTCTCTAACTATGAATACAAAACTAAAATTTATTAAAAATAATGTACTTACTTTTCTCCGGCACTCAAACAAAATTACACTGATTCACTGTAATTTGTGTGATAAAGTACCGGTTTATATTATTCTAAATATTTTCTTAGCACTTTTCTTTTCAAGATTCAGGAAACGAATAAACGTATTTGTTCCTGATTCGTATTTATAGAGTGACGAATTGACCAAGTCAGTGCAACTTAGCGAAGCTCATACAAGATGATACTGGTATTTCATTATGTGCAGGTTTTTACAAGTTCAAAACGTATTGCGACCACAAAGCGAATGTCTACATCCTACAACTTACACAATTTTATAAACATATATAATAAATTTTTACTTCATAGGTACTTTTATAAATAATGTATATGTCTTTATATTATAAGATGGTATGATGTAAGTAAATATGTACTATCAGTGTATGTGTTGAGATCCACTATCGTGGACCCCCATTTTTCATTTCATAGAGCCCCAAATTATTTTGTAGATCTACCTGCATAACATTTCATATTGTTCATCTGAATTCAAAATTACAGTGAAAAGACGGTCATTTGCCAGAATGATTCAATAATTTCATTTTAAACTCTCAATATAGTAAAATAATACGTATTCTTAAAACAGCTTAAAATCACCCAAAAGCGTAAACGCGAAGGAATTTATCTAAACTCAGATAAGAAATCCAGCAAAAACAATATTCGACTTTGAAATCGAAGGCCGTTAAGCAGCCTTTCGTATCCACGATACCACACATCTGGTATTTTCTAAAACAGCAATTCCCACGTCGCGACGAAGGAACGCGTTTGTAAAAGACTATGTAACAGGTACTTGAGTACCAAGGGCAGAGGGAAGAGAGGGTGTAAGAGCTGCTGGGTCACGCATATATAAGGATCACGATCGCGACGTTAGAGGATCATTATCACTATTATTATTGAGTTATTTTTCTTCCGAGGTGCAGTAACTCTTATTATTCAGTTATCCAGTTTTCGAAGCTCAGTGAATTTATTCATTCGTGTGAATCGGAATTAAATTTAAGTTAATTAATCGTGCATAACATAAGTCCAGAAGAATGGAAGACGCAGATTATTCCTCTCCGAGAAGCCGGACAGGGGAAAAAGATGCACCGTTCCCGCTGTGTCCTACAGGTGATTACTTTCTGAATTTCCTTCAATATTTCTGTTCACTATTTAATCTTTACGAATTTCCTGAAGTATATGCTACGTAATTTCTAAACGCACTAAGGGAGAGTTGAAATATTTCTCAAATTCCAAATTATTTTCACATATTTTTTTTCTTCTTGGCAAATGATCTATTTAAACTGCACAGACATTTTCTAATATTTATTTTGAAGAGTTATTTTCATAGACTTATTTAAAATAATGATTAAATATTCCAACTTCCACTCGTAATATGGGTGAGGACCAAATAGGTCTGTGTATAATAATCTAATGTATCAACTTCCACTCAAAATATGGGCGAGGAAAATTGGGCCTCTATCTAAATGATCTGATATTTCATTAAATTCACTAAAATACGCAAGAATGCAAAGATAAGAATTGAATACAAATGCTACAAAGATCAAATAGACATTGTTACCGAATCTGTTTTGATTTTCTAATTTCCTTACCTATGGTTTAAGCGACGAAGAATTGGTCGTACCACATCAAACCTCACATAAAAGAACTTGTTGAGTAGGTTACTACAAATATACAACACAACAAAGAAAGGGGTCCTATTTTATGAAAAGAACTTCAAGGCAAGTTCAGGTACTAGACGATTACATGGCTTTTCATTTGACCGATTCCAGTCGGTCTCAGGTGTAATTAATATGGGGAAAAAATAAGATAATTCAGGTATTGCAATTTATATAAAAACGACGCCTTTTGAGTCGTCTTTCATAGACCGGGGTTGGGGTGTTTCAATATTTTTTAGAAGAAAATTATGACGCAATTCTTGTTCTTTTGGATTTCCCTCGTATATAATTATTTCTTTCAACTAATGGCATATCTGTATTTAATAGATGGAATAACCTATTTTAAACTAATTAAACTATTAAATCATCAAAGAACTTACCGTTCTAATTCGGTTGGAATTATAAATCCAAATAATCTCATATTACAGCTTTGATCTTACAACACCATACACCATAACACAAATTAGCTCAAGAAAATTTATTAGTTTGATTTGCTTATAAGAAATCACTAGTTAAATTGTCTGGCATCACGTTGATTTGACGGATTATTTATTTATTCCGCCAAAATGTTTGTTTTCATTTTGTTTCATTTCCGTTCGGATTGCGAAAGCAGAAGCAGGATACTAATTCTGGTACGAACAAATTTGCGAAAAATTATTTCTATGTACTTCAGTTCCTCGGTACAGCACAATGTGTTTTTGTCTTCACTGAATCTTATGTGTTACAGTTTTAATTTAGATAAGTGTGGACTGGATATACTAAAAATATCTCAGCGTTCTATAGGGTTAGTCCTGCATGAACCAATTGTGTGTTATCTAATTATTTTGATATTTCTTGAATGTTCGTAAAACAAAACATTCCTAAATGAAGGTGGTTAGGGCAAAATCTATGAATGCTGGCATGAAAAGAACTGATTCTGGAGGGTTTGAATGTTATTTAGAATACGGTAAGCTATAATAATTTTCCTTTTGATTTTATTTGGAAGAAAATTATTTTTTTAACTGTATTGCTAAAATTTTCATCAGTCTTGTTTCATCTGCAACGTTAATCAGATCTTCGATTGTAGCGAAATTTTATGTACAAGAGTGATTTGAAAAGTTACCGTTCTTCTTCCTCCAATTTTAATCATAATTTCTATCACAACAGTGATTTTAGTTTAAATGAAACAGATGAGAGGATACGTAACTCTCGTATTATAGGACACACAGATTTTGGTATAAGTATACTGTTAAATGCTAGTTATTAGACGTTCCGTCCTTTGGCAAAAGCCGCTTTGCGTTTTATATTGTTTCATTTTCCATTCGTTACCAAAATTGTTATCGAGTAATAAGTCTCTACTATCGTCTTCCTAATTTATAATATCGCATAAAATAATTGAAATTCATTTTCTTGTTAGACATTTTGAAAAATATTCAATAACTAGATGGTGTTATCTTAAGTCAGAATGAGAAATTAAGTATGAGTAGAAGTAAGATATACAGTCAAAACCGATTATAACGACATCGTTTACAACGACCGATTGGTTATTACGACCAGATTGTAAGATCCTGGCCGAATCTTTAGTAATATTCCGGAAACATAGCGCTTATAACAACATCGGATATAGCGACATATCGCTTATAACGACGAAACTTTATTGATATTCATCTAATTTTCTTAGTTGATATATATTTTATGTAATAAATTGCCTCTGTATATATTCTTGTAAATAAAATTTTGTTGGGTTGAGACTATAACGACCAACCGCATTTAGTCCAACCAAAACAAAACAATACGAACGATCTTAGATCTTATTACTAAGCATTGAAGTAATATTTAGGCGTATTATTACCTACGCTTTTTCTCCCACCTCATTCGAACCTCTTCCCGGCCATTTGACCTTGCATATTTATTGTTTAGTGCGCTAACTGACTGCGTGAGTGACAGCTTGATTTATAAGTTTTGCCTTTGATAAGACTGTGTATTTATACGTCACCATGTCGCAAGAAGAAGAGGAAAGTCTTTACTATTGAAGAAAAATCTCATATCATATGATGAGTGCCTTAGAAAAGGCATGGATGTCAAATAAAAAGTGAAATTGACAAAGACATACATAGAGTTGGATAACCATAGTTTCATATTCTACAATATGTACGATTTGGAAGAATAGAGATAAAATAAAAGTTCTTTTCGACAACAACTGTTTAAAACTTAAACGATCGAGGAAAAGTGAGCATAAAGTTATGGAAGATGCTTTATTAACATGGTTCAAACATCAGAGGGTGAACAACATCCCAATAAGTGGTCCAATTCTGCAACAAAAAGCCAACGACTTTGCTCGTATTATGGGTAAGGAAAATTTTGAGTGTTCTTCGTCTTGGGTACAACGTTTTCGTGCTCGTTATAATATTGTGGCAGGAAAAGTTTGCGGTGAAGCGTTCCTGAAGGAGTGAGTGAAGAGTGGCTCTCATAAGTGGCCTGCGTTGTGCGAAGGATACACACCAGAGGAAATCTTCAATGCTGATGAAACCGGATTGTTTTACAATTTAACTCTTGACAAAACGCTTAAATTCAAAGGCGAGGAATGCTAGGGCGGAAAGTTGTCCAAAACAAGAATTACAGTATTGATTGCGGCAAACAAGACTGGTTCATGCAAAAGAAAACTTTTGGTGATAGGAAAAGCTAAAAAACCGCGTTGCTTTAAAAATATTCACTCTTTGCCTGTAACTTATGACAAAGACACTAGGTCCTGGATGAAATCGCAAATTTTTGAAAAATGGCTGCGTAGCTGGGATACAGAATTGAAGTCTGGAGGAAAACATTCTTCTCCTAGTAGACAACTGTCGCACTCACCCTGTAGTCTCCAATCTGAAATGCATAAAGCTTGTGTTTTTACAGCCCATGGACCAAGGTGTGATAAAAGCTTTAAAAACACAATACAGATAACCTCAAGTGCTACAAATGATACAGAATATTGAAAACGGGAAAGATACAAAAAGTCTTTGTGTTTTGGATACAATTCTAATGATATCGGAAGCTTGGGAAAAGGTCACACAGATCACTATAGCCAACTACTTTCGCCATGCAGGTTTCAAAGATCTCTCTCTATTACAAGCGGAGACGACGAAGATATTCCGCTAGCGAGAATGATACGATTTCCCACAGATAAAGACGACAACGTACCACTCGCTCAATTGGTTACTCAGTTGCAAAGATCTGCTGATACAGAACAAATAATTGAGATAGAGGAATTTATTGGAATAGATGACAGCGCCGCTGTGTACCTACACTGACGAAGGAAACGAAAACCAGCAAGACCCTGAAGAGCAGTTTAGGCCAACAACATTTTCCGAGGCTCTTAGCGCTTTAACAGTTTTGCAAAAATTTGTTACCTTTAACGACCAGTTTAATACTGATGATACTCATAACTTGAGGAGTATGAAACGTAAAATGTAAAACATATTTGAGAATGGGCTTAAAAAACAGACTTGAATGACTGATTACTTTAAAAGCTACTGTATGTCTTATAGTGCAGCTAAGTACATCTTGTATCTCCAATTATTTCTTAATAAACATTTTTATTTTTTTTTTGATATTTCATTTGAAAACAATATTTCATTCTATATTAGGTATATATGTAATTATGTTAATTTAACTACATACTTGCTATGTATAGCTTATAACAACTATCGGATATAACGTCGGAAACTAAACGGTCCCTTCAATGACGCTATATCTGGTTTTGACTGTAAATATTAGGATAGTATATAATTAGATTTGTAGTACACGTATTATTTTATTATTCGATGTTTGTTAATTCATTCTGTATTCCTATCATTTTATTATTTAAACGTTTAAGAAAGCCTATTTCCTTTATTTCATGTGAAATAATGTGCATATAATTTTTTAAATATATAGGATTGCATATTTCAAATTTTTGACTGCATAAAATCCGGACTCTACTTATCAATATATTCCACTAAACGAAATCAGTTTCGTTATATGATTTTCATTTGCTATTATTATTCAGATGATTGATTTCACTGAATAGTTTCACAGGAAATGAGAAACCAGAAATATAAGCAAACTTAAATTGGAAGAAAGACATTTCCTGTGTTTATAAACCTATAAACTGAATATTCATAGAACTAAATCATGTGTGTAAACTTTCAAATGCAGTGTTACTTTTATTTATACATCTCACTCTTACAGAAAAATCCTTCACAATGGGCTGTATTGAATACGTAGCTACCATTGGTTCTGTTCTACTGATGATAATGACTCTGCCATTTTCACTTTTCTGGTGCTTTAAGGTGAGTGTGGAAACCAGATAAGGTTTTTGTAAGCCTGCAATAAGCTCTGTATGCCATACTGCAGCTAAAAAAATAAAGAAAGCAGATAATTGAACGTTTTTTGGAAACATTAACACATATCACGTCATCATGAAAATGAAAAATATGTTTTCACAATTTACCATAAGCCGTCACATACAGATATTATAATACATAACTCGTCGTGTCATCCGTATCAACATAAAATGTCAGCATTCAACAGTTTTATTTATAGATTGATTAACATCCCGTTATCACCAGAAAATTTCAAAAAGAATTAAATTTGATTAAACAAACAGCTAAAAATAATAGTTACAATCCCAAAATAATGAATAATATTTTAACAGAAAACAAAGTAGAATCGCATTGAATCAAGTTTACTCTGTTGATAAATTGAAACAAAAATTCAACACCTTAACCTACGTTGGCATTACAAGTGAGAAACTAAAATCATTCTTGAGTAGCAATAATTTCAACAGCTTAGGCAAATATATAAAAATAATAAAACCAATTAAGATAAAAATAATGAATTAGGTGTTTATAGATTGAGTTGCAACGACTGTAATAATTTCTACATTGGTAGAACACATAGAAATTTTAATATTAGAATATTGGAACATTAACGCAGTTTTACAAATGAAAAATCAGATTCAAATTACTCGAATCATCTCCTAGAAAATAGTCACTCTTTCGACCCCCAGTTTGAAATTTGGCATACAGATAATAAATATTGGAAGGTAGATCTTTGGGAAACTTTAGAAATCAACAAACACAAACACTTAGGTAGACTCATCAATAAACAAGTCGATTCAAGCCCTTCACCTCTATTGAATCTCTTCAGGGAGCAATCTATTCTTTAATTTCATTGGTCATCAATAATCACTTAAGAAGGAGCAACCCAATAAACTTTCAATTACTTCAGAACATTTGTATTTATATTCTCATTCTTATCTATATATAGTTGTCATAATTTCTGTACATTCATTCGTCTGAAGAAGCTACGGTGTAGTGAAACGCGTTACGAATTACAATTATTAAGTAAAATTACTAAAAACACATTTCTTGTTTTTATTATTATTGAACTTTATTATAAATACAATTCGTCATAATTTATTTGTTACACCATTTCAGATCGTCCAGGAATATGAGAGAGCTGTCATTTTTAGATTAGGAAGACTAAAACAAGGAGGAGCACGTGGACCTG